>JAUPFR010000007.1:7745180-12745180 GCA_036925125.1 Oreortyx pictus
GCAGCCCGGGAAAGTCATTGTTAGGGCATCACTCTCATGACAAACAGCTTGTAGGTTAAGATGCCAGTCCTACACCTGTAACTACATCTGATCACAACACTGGGGGAATGAAAGGGTGACAGTGCAAGTGCAGGGGCATACATCTGTTTTGATGAGGGCACTGTCAAAGGTTGCCCAGAGCGATGCTGCATGCCCCATCCTTGGAAATACTCAAGGTCAGGATGGACAGGGCTCTGAGCACCTGATGGAGCTGAAGGTGTCCTTGTGCACGGCAGAGGAGTGGACCAGATGGCCTTTAAAGGTCCCTTCCAACTCAAACAATTCTATGATTCTATGACCCTAACTTGTATCTCACACCAAGAAGACGTATCTCCTTTGCGTTCCTTGGTCCCAAGCGAGGTTGCTAGCTTCTATGCTGTCATCATTAGTACTAGTGCATGTGCCAGAAGTTTGGGGTGTGAACCTGTGGACAAAAAGGCCCATGTGTGATGTGGAGAATGGAGAATGGCCACAGGACTGGGGAGTCACAGAATCATAGGATCACAGAACCATATAGGTTAGAAAAGACCCTCATGATCATCCAATCCAGTTAAGAGTGGCTCTGGAAGTTCCCAGGGTGATGCCATCCCATAATGTGTCCTGCATCCTAAAGGCCCATCCTGAGGAGTTGCTGTGTTGGGCTTTACCCAACCCTTTCAATCTGAGCCAACACCCAGGGATGGAGATGGAAACAGCTGGGTGCAATCCTGAAGACGGAAACAGCTGGGTGAGTCTCGGGCTGCACTTGTTTCCTGTGGCCTGACTTTGAAAAACCCACATATGCCCACCACTTTTGGTAGACAGGGATGATCAGCATTGTCCTGTATTTATGATGCTACTACAGGTGTGAAGCTGACCTTCTCCTCGCGTTCAATCTAAATAGTCTCTATTCTTCCAAGGTGAACATTCCTCTAATACAGTTTTGCAAGGTTTTTTTTTTTTGCTGACACATCAACATTTCTTAATGAGTAAATTTTTGTGGCTGTTGTTGTTTCTTTTCTATGTGTGAGCCCTAAACACCCTCAATAACTGGCTGCTGGATGTGTCTAAGTCAAAGCGCAATCAGCAGCTGGGGTGGTGGAGCTGTGTGAAATAACAGTGACATTCTAGGCTTAAAAACACAAACTACACTCAAATCTAATAGTGGATTGGAAGCATTTCCATAATGCAGGTGCACAGATTACCCCCACTATTGGAAAGCTCTTCCTTGCACCTTACCAATGTTCTCCAAACAAAACCCATGGGCAATGAAACCCAGTGGAGTGACAGTGTTTCAGGTTTGTGCACTGGCAGTTTGCAGCATATGGTCTGTGTTGGTTACACATGAAGGTGTAAAGAGGAACTGTAAAGATGAGATGTAAATATGTATGTGTGCTCTGAGTTGGACCCAGAGCATCGCTCAGCCCTGGGTTTGTGTTTGGAGGAATTTCTGGTCAGTTCCAAGGTGCACAATAACCTTTTTTACTGTATGAGATCCTACAGTCTGAAAAACAGCAATATCTCTCTATTTTTTTTTCTTTTCCTTTTGAAATCATGACACAGTTTTGCTAAAAATAGAACCCTTGTAATTTTTTTTCTAAGACAATACATTCCATCACGTTTTGACTTTTATTTTATTTTCCTTAAGTATTTGGTTGAATACAACTAGCAATGTAAAGAAACACACAGTCAGTTTAAAATCAGTCTAGAAAAGAATGACATCGATAACTGAAAACGAAAATAAAAAGATCAAGAAATGTAAGGAGATACGTTTTGCTCTAAATTTCATGGCTGGATTTCTCATTTTGCCAAGGGAATGTAACCTGCTCCTTATTACATTTGCTGAGTTCATGTAAAAGATTGGGTTAACTTTATTTTAATAGCATGGGATCCTTGAGGAGGTATTTCCAAAATCAGCCAACACAAATCAGCAACTCAGAGATGCCTTAAAGAATTGTTACGAATTGATTTTAACACACGACAGGACAATGAATTTTCACGGTATTATTTTTATTATAAACATATGTGCGGGGCAAGTTTGGGAATTGTCCACGGGCAGTGAAGTACAAATGGTAAAACAGCAGTGTAAGCCATATCCAACCTTTCTTTCCCAAATTTTGCTTCATTTTAATGAGCCATGCGGTTCTGAATGAACAAAGGGCATTGCTCGTGTTTCAAATTAACCACACAAGGTCCTTCCTCTCACCTGGAAAACCTGACCCAAACACAGAGATTCCGGATGTTAATTTGTACTGCGGAGTTCTTAACATCTGACAGTGGCTGTAACATTACAGGTTTGGGTATGACTTTATTAAGGCACGATTTCCAAAGCCCTAAAGAATACTTATGATGTTGTAATATGTATTTCAAAAGAGGATTATGTCTGCGATGCTAAAACCTAGACATTTTAAAAGCGAGTTTACTGAAACGAAAAAGATTACATACGTTCATTTGTGTGGCACCAGGTAGAGATTTTTCACCTTCTTTTCAACTGTGTCACAAACCTCAGCTGTGTCACAGCAGAGAAATGCATTTAAATCCACCAGAGTGTCATTACCAAAATGCAGTTCTGTAGCAGTATTCCAGCAAAGGAGACAGGGTTTGTGCTGAACCACAAATGATGGGGAAAAAAATGTGGAAAAAGAGGAGAAAGCCCTTTCTGCAGTGCACTCATGGAAGAGCTGGATCAAGCTGATCAGCAGTGGACAGCCAGCTTACAAGGACTGCACCCCATTTTGGATGCTGAACTTCGAAAAGGATGGGAGAAAAGTTTGGAGAAGGGCAAGAACAAGGAAGAAGTTTATAAAAGTTCATCTAGGAGAATAGACAGATGAAACTGGGTTTGTTTAATTTAGGAAAGAGGAGGTGATAATGGTTTTCCAAGATGTAAAAGGCTGTTGCAGAGAAAAACACGATGAGTTGTTCTCTGGATCCACTGGGGGTAGAATGAGAAATAATCAGCTTAATTTGCAGCATTAAAAAAAAAAAAAAGAAATGTAGGTTAGATAAGAGCTAAAATGTCAAACTATAAAGAGAGTTCAGCGCCAGGAGAGGTTACCTGGGGGTTTTGTAAAAAATCTGGCACTGGAGGTTTCTGAAGTTGGGATGAGCACGAATGCTACCACATTGTGGCCCTGAGATTATCACCCCAGCATGAGTCAGGTGATGTGACAGATTGCAGAATGTTCTGGTGGCTTCAGGGTTTTCAGACCATGACATTTTGCTTGAAATAGCCCATTTTTTGTCTGTTGGTGTCATGATAAATGCTTAACTGTCAGCAATCTTAGCACACTTTTTTGATATTTCATTCTTCAGGTCAGCTTATTCTTACATACTCACATAGATATCCATCCATACAGATAAAACATGGTCCATGCATGCTCTTGGGATGAAGAAATATCAGGTATTGGTGAGTATTGGTGAGTATTGGTGAGTTTTGGGAAGGGGAGGGGAGGGGAGGGGAGGGGAGGGGAGGGGAGGGGAGAGGAGGGGAGGGGAGGGGAGGGGAGGGGAGGGGAGGGGAGGGGAGAGGAGAGGAGAGGAGAGGAGAGGAGAGGAGAGGAGAGGAGAGGAGAGGAGAGGAGAGGAGAGGAGAGGAGAGGAGAGGAGAGGAGAGGAGAGGAGAGGAGAGGAGAGGAGAGGAGAGGAGAGGAGAGGAGAGGAGAGGAGAGGAGAGGAGAGGAGAGGAGAGGAGAGGAGAGGAGAGGAGAGGAGAGGAGAGGAGAGGAGAGGAGAGGAGAGGAGAGGAGAGGAGAGGAGAGGAGAGGAGAGGAGAGGAGAGGAGAGGAGAGGAGAGGAGAGGAGAGGAGAGGAGAGGAGAGGAGAGGAGAGGAGAGGAGAGGAGAGGAGAGGAGAGGAGAGGAGAGGAGAGGAGAGGAGAGGAGAGGAGAGGAGAGGAGAGGAGAGGAGAGGAGAGGAGAGGAGAGGAGAGGAGAGGAGAGGAGAGGAGAGGAGAGGAGAGGAGAGGAGAGGAGAGGAGAGGAGAGGAGAGGAGAGGAGAGGAGAGAAGAGAAGAGAAGAGAAGAGAAGAGAAGAGAAGAGAAGAGAAGAGAAGAGAAGAGAAGAGAAGAGAAGAGAAGAGAAGAGAAGAGAAGAGAAGAGAAGAGAAGAGAAGAGAAAACTTTTTCTTGTAAGTGCATCAAAGAAAAATCACATGTACAACATAAGCACTTGTTAATGCTCACTAAGACAGCTTCAAGTAATAGCATCAATAAAAGACTGCAAGGTATCAAGAGCAAGGATTGCCTTTCCAGATTTAGTCTGACCCTGAAGCCCGACCCCTGTTCTCTGTTGTGACCACCCTTTCTAGCTTTCTGCTCACTCCCACGCATGGATTGGCACTATCATGGGCAGTGTGCCTAGGAGCTCACAGCCCCATTGTCAGAGCTGTCATATGGCAGACAGGCTCCTGCGCCTTGCATTGACTCTGGTTTTCAATAAACTAATTCCGAGTCCAACTGGGGAAGCCCAGAAGAGGGATAGTCCCTTGGCTAGCAGTGATGACTCCTTGGTGGCAATGCTGGGTGTTGGCTTCTTGCTGTGATAATGGGATCAGACCACTGCAACCAGTTTTCTAACTGCAAGAACACATGCCTTTGTCCTTATCATGGCTGCAGAAAACCTGCACGCATTCTAAATGTGCTTTAAATTATAAGATGAAAAATAAAGGTGGGGGGAATGTGAATGGAGCACATTTGCACAGTGGCTCCACTTGAGAAGAAGTGTGTAAATCTGCACTCTTTTCATCCAGCTCTGTTCTGTTCTCAAAGAAAATCCCCTGTGAAATACTATTCAGAAAAGAGTCACTTTCAAATACGGGAAATGACAGTGCTTTTAAAGTGACATCTACATGCTCCAGATCCTTGGAAATCTTAAAGATACAGCATCAATCTTCCATCGAGCTCTGACGTGATTGTATCTTCAGAGACATCATAAAACTGTGTCTGATATAAAAGTTGCCTTCAAGGGTCTATGTGCCAAATGGACCATGACTGTATCCTGTTCATGAAACCAAACTCTTCCCTTGTACAGTCAAAATGCAGTGCAGACAAACAAGAGCAGGTGTATGTTGAAATAAGCATGCTGAGGTGCTACTGGGAACTGAGGTTGCCACGTGTGGGCTATGTGCTACCATCTCACAGGAGCTCTTCTGAACACACACATCATTGTTGGGTTCCTCATGGATGGAGGATAGCTTGCTTCTGCCTATTTTCAAGTTCCACTCATTGCTCCCTATTTTCAAACTACTCATTGCTTTAAATTGTGCTTTTAACCATTCCTGTTTACAAAGAGCATCAAAGGATGATTTTAACAGATTAGGAAGATTTTGGAAAAGAGTTTCTATGTTTGGCCTAGCTATCAGAAAGATAATGTTCAGAACTGCATCCCATTACCTTGTCTTGCTGTTCCCTAATGTTGCTAATATTTACCAAATTTTCAGTGCCAGATTTTCCCATAGAGCTCCTTACTGTAGCAAAGAACTTTCATTCTAGTCCTTTCTTATTATTCCTCCCCAGCAAATATTGTTTCTCAGAAACAAAGCAAAGCAAGGCATGAATTTGCCTCCTCTTCCCCTCCACAAACCCTTTTACTAACTCACAAAGCCATTTGAGTACATCTGTCCTGACTCCTTCTCCAATATTACCGCTTCTTCTGCCTTCTGTGGAGGACCTTCAATCCACATTATCCAGTCTCAACAAATACACATGCATCCTGACAAAAAGAAAAGGAAAATCCAAGCAAGTATTATTTTGCCAGCTTTCCCATAGCGTTGGGTATTGGAGCTGCAAAGACTTTGTTCTCCCACCCCTCAGCCCTCAGCCCTTCCTCCTGCTCTCCCGCAGCATCCCTCCATCCTGCAGTCTTACCCCAGTAAGGTTTACACAAACTCCGCATCCACGTCACTTGGCCTTTGTTCATAACTCAATCCTGCCAGGCTCTGAACTATTTTTATTGCTCTCCTCTGAATAATTTTCAATCTGTCACTATCTTTCAGGTAATGTGGTGCCCATAATTAAATACTGCAGGCGCTACCGCACCAGAGCCATATGCAGACGGACTATTACCTCCTCGCACTGAGATGTGATGTCTTCAGCCCCAAATCAAATTGGCCTTTTTTGCTGCCATATCTCAAGGCAAACTCATGTCTAATTTACTCCACACTATCATCTCCAGATCTCTTGCAGCATTACTGCTTCTCGGGTTTTTATCACTGATTGAATATCTGAGTTTTAGATTATATTTCCACAAATGTAGTAGCTTCTATTTTCAGTGTTGAATCTCATTTTATTCCTCACTCATTTTTCCAGTCTTTTCAGATTCCTCTACATTATTTTTTTCGCTCATTGCCAGGTTTTCTAAATCCACCCAGCTTAGTTTAGATTGCACATTGCATCAACAAAACATTCACTTCTTCTTTCGGATCATTAAAATAGCTGGCGAAGAAGCTCCCCATTCAGCAAGTCATTTAAGCACATACTTATAACCTTCAGGATTCAATAGGATTCTGTCATGTGATGAAGTGCATGCTGGCGTGCTCGTTAGTTAGGTCATAATTACAAAAAATGATGAGTCAACAGCAGTACTTGGTGCAGCCTTTTGGTTCAGAACTGTACCCCTCAGCAGCCCTTCCTCCATTGGCCTCCAGGCTGAGACCCCACCATGAGCACCTGCATGACTCACACCATGGGGGTGCTCTCCCCATGGAAAAATTCCCAATGTCTTCAAATTTGGATCAAGAATTTGGCTGCTGGGGGAAATTGCCTGGGATATCCATAGGGAACCAGTACATGCTTTGGGTGATCTGCTCTAAAATAAAAGGCTTCGGTTCTGGAAAGCTCCGTGAGAAGATCCAGTACTATTCTGAACCCAATGAGGACAGGCTGAGAGAGCTGGGGCTTTTCAGTTTGGAGAAGAGCAGGCTCCGGGGAGACCTTCTAGGGGTCTTCCAGTACCTGAAGGGGGCCTACAGAAAAGCTGATGAGGAACTTTTTATAAGGGCATGTAGCAACAGGACAAGGGGAAATAGTTTTAAATTGTCAGAGGGTAGATTTAGGCTAGATATTCAGAAGAAATTCTTTCCTGTGAGGGTGGTGAGACATTGGAACCCAGAGAGGTTGTGAATCCCCCCTCCCTGGAAGCATTCGAGGCCAGGATGGATGGGGCTTTGAGCAACCTGGTGTAGCGGGAGGTGTCCCTGCCTATAGCAGGGGACAGGAACTAGATGGTCTTAAAGGTCCCTTTCCAACCCAAACCATTCTATGATTCTATGATTCATATCTGAATACAGCCCATGTGAGAGATGCTCCAGAGCTGGTATTTCTTAGTCTGTCTTTTTTTTTTTTTCTTCTTTTTCTTTCCAGAATGGCTTCTTTTGGCTAATTTCCCTAAGCAAACAAGCCTCAGCTGACATTTCTCTCACAATATTTGCTCCTTTACTTTAATTGGTACAGTAGATCTGTTGCCTTTACTAGAAAACAAGCAGGACTGGCTTTCTTCTGGCATTGTTAACATTTTCCTGCTCATTTTCCTACAGCTCTTCAGTTTTTCATTAAGAAAAGAAAAGAAATTGGCAGTGCTTTAGGAAATTTGTTAGCTAATTCCCTTAGCAGCAGAGAAATCCAGGTTAGTTAGTTGATCTATATGGGCGTATTTGTAGGATGGCTCTGGACTGCCTTATTTATTGTGCATAGCCTTAAGAAATTCTTGTTCAGATCCTATAGACTGTGGGGAAAATGAGTTTGTGGTAGGAATGCTTGTGAGAAGCCTGTGTTAAAAGAATATTTGTGGAAAACGAAGAGTGCAGATGAGCAGGCTGGCGGGTGGCAAGCTGTGCCTGGCAGGGAGGTGACACCCACATAGGTGGGGGAGCAACCCAGCACCAGGGCATGCCGATTCCAACACCCAGGAACGTGATATGACGGGCAGCTCAGGGACTGGTCACACCCTCGGAGAGCCTGTGGCAAAAAAGATTTTGGGCCATGATCCAACGGATGATTTGCCGTGTGTTTTTTCCTTTTCTATTTTTTGTATGTTTTGTTTCACTGAGCTTTCTGACCTTCCTACAAAATTCGCCCTAACAACTTCTTTTATTTTCCCTATGATGAATAGATCTAAAAAAAAAAAAATAAAAAAAAATTCAGCAGTCCAGCCATTTTTGATTCACCCTTAATTTAATGCCCTTCTAATTAATTAACAGGCCTACTGTCTCTCCAGAATGCCCTTTCCCTTTGATACAGGTTTTAAAGCCCTTTTTAACTTCTTTGGTTAGCTCTACATTCTTCCCCCCCCTCTTATCCTTATTATTTCCCCTATAATCCCTAACTGAACCTGTGCGTGCTTGTTTGATTCCTTCCCCACCCCCTCCTGCTTTCTAATTTTGAGTACAGCTTTTTTTTTTTTTTTTAATTAAAAAAAATTAAAGCCTCAGATCTTAGCGTGGTCCCACATGAAGCTGCGTTGGCCGCTCCTTGTTCTCTCTGTTCTTCATTTCGAGGGGAACAGCCATCTCTTGCAGCTTAATTACGGCTTCTTGCAGGAGTCCCCCTGCTTCCCTGCCTGTACAGTTCTCGTCGCCTGCAGTCTGCTGACTTTTGTTAAATACAGTATGTGGCATACACCTTCCATCCACCACGCATGCCGCAGACCATGCTGCTCTCCTATTGAATCTAACAATGTGACTCTACGCTAGGGCTTTCTGCCTTTTTTGCCTTTTTTCTTCTTTTTTTTTCTTTTTTTTTCTGTCTGCCTCTTCCCTTTGTCATATTTCTGGAATTAAGAAATAAAGGAGTGGGAAACCTTGCTCCTTTTATTACATTCTCTGCTTGTTATTTAATTGTTTCCCAGCAAATGCAGATAATAGGTTACTGTTGGTCCAACGTTTTGGCTCCTTTTCCAGCTCTCATTGCTCAACAGCTGAAAGTGGGGCCAGACCACGGGCAGGGGTGAATTTGTGCAGCCCTCTCTTTCTAGAGACTTCTCTGCGTACCTTGAGGTGTCCCCAGACACTTGGGACAACTTGTAGAGCCCTTCCCAGTTTCCTTCTAGTATTGGCACTCCTGGGTGACCGTTTCCCTGTAGCTGAATTATTTTTCTCCCCTCTATGTATAAACCTGTAAATGTTGATAGTTTGAGCTTCTGAAAGCAAGTCTCAGTCCTCGTGAATCTATTTTAATTAGAATGGGAGGGCTCTGTTAACTAAAAGTGGAGGAAATGGCAGCGTGAGGATACTCTGAATGCAGCAGGAGGATACCAGGGTCAGGCAGCATCATGTAACTCTTTGTGAATGCTGAGCCACAACACATTTCACATACAGTTTGAGGGAGGTGCTTTTATTTTTCTTCTTTTCTATCACCCACTATTACTGCCTAAAATCTTTCGTTCCCCCCTCTGTGAAACACCCCGACACCAATCATCCTGCTTATAGCCAGCGTATAAAACCAGCAGCTTTGCAGTATCTTTCCCATCCCCAAGCCCATCTCAGCTGCCTCACTGCCTTGTCATATTTGTTTACATCCACTTGCTTCTACTTCTCACCTTCAGAGCTTTGCTCCCATTTCCTCGGAGCTGCCTCTCCTTCTCTGTGCACTCAGGATGGCCAAGGGCCGAGCAGGGCTGGGGTTCACCTCGTTGTGTCGCGGCAGTTCTTGGGGCTGCTCGCTGCTGCATGCCTGGCTGAGTTTCCTCCCGCCTGGCTCAGCGCTGGCTCCTCAGCACGGATGTGCTCTGTTCACTTACCCTTTGCTGAGGATTTTCTCAGTGTTACAGCAGATTTTCTGCCATTCAGGCCCGGGTTTTTTCACAATTGCGTCCGTGAGTTTTGTCACGGAGCTGACACTACATGGGCTGCCCTAATATTGACTTCCAGTCCTCCTGGACTTTTATTTTATTTCAGTGTTGGCACCATATGGCAACTATGGCAACTGAATACATAACCCCATTCACTTTCTGATTTAAGCCCGGCCCGTTAAAGGGCTCCATGCTCTGGATAAATGGATCCATCCATGGTCTGGATAAAAATAGTGATTCAAGTAGGACACTGTGGTGACGAAGTTCAAATAACACCCAATCACGGTTGAAGTGCCCCCTTTCTGATATAACAAACACATAAAAAAAGCAAATATATTTAACAAGGTCTTGCGTGGAGCAGAAATACAGTATATGATGGGGAAAAAATACAGCATGCATAAAATCACAGTGTATGGAAGTCGTGTCAACAGCATACCTATGTTTATTTTTGTGTTGCTTGATTTGCAGAGCTGGGAGCCCCTCCCAGTTTCCTTATTAGCAGACAGCTGACAATGGGCAGAAATAAATGGCTGAGGAAAGTACTGGGAAGCATCCCGGTGACCCAGAGATGTACCAGTTCAGACGTGTCATTTATTTGGGAATTTTCAGAAGTTGTGAGTGGTTCCACTCGCACCCTCTCTGTGAATCTGAGTGAAGGTTGCTCATGTGCACAGCCCTGCCAGGGCCGGCCCCACGGCTTTTTCTTCTTACTGAGCAGATACTGAGGGAACTAATTTTTCTGATGATTAATCTCAAACACTGCACCTGCAGTGCCTGTTTTCACTTGAATGAGAAGAGATTGATTTATCTGTCTGTATTTCTGTCTGTCTCATTATACATCTCCCGTAGCATCTCAGGACCTCAAAAAATGATGACAAACTTATCTTCACAACAGCCTGATGAGGCAGGGAGCTATTATCTCCTCTTGACAGATGGGGAGACAGAGGCAGGAAAGAGCAAAATGCCATGCCTAAGGTTATGGGAGAAGTTGGTGGCAGAGCCATGCATTGTGAAGAGCTGTCTGGACCACCAGATCTGTGCCATAAATCCTGCAACATTCTGTGCCTGCTCCTGGAGGAACAAACCTTGCTCTGACTCAGCATACTCGCACTACCATGCTGGTAGGCAACAGGAGCAGTTCCTCTGGATGCACTTTAGGAATAAAAAAATACAGCCATCAGAGATTTGATAAAAAGAAGAAATTCCTTGACATTCCTTCACCCAATAACCATGGCCATGTGGCTCATCCCTTGTGTACTCCAGAAGCAGCGTGGGACAAACTAAGCTTAGGGGCTTCTCCAGTGTCCCCCTCGCATGGGAACACCCAGTGGTACCCCTGTAACATGCCTGACTCCAAGTTGCAGATTGAACCCATGGTCCTTGTACGATCCAGCTCTCATGCCTGACCTGTTAGGGTGCAGCCCCAGGGGGGACCTGGTTTCACAATAGTGCCACCCTGAATCCAAGGCCATTTGATCAACTCTCCCAAGGTTGGTGAAGGGGGATGTTTTTGGTGGTATCAGTAAATCTGGATACAAACCAGAACACCAAGACTTCTTGCAGAGCTCCTCTGATATGGTGGTAGCAGAACTCAGCTCAGGCAGGTGAGACTGTGCCATTGCACTGTTGGCTGGGATGAAATCCTACTGCTAATGGGCAAACAGTGTTAATTAAATTCCCAAAGCACCATCTTATTTAACCTCTCTGCTGTCCCTGTGCTTAGAAGCAGCTCCTGCCCAGCACCAGGTGTACCATGCTGCTGGTGGCCAGCAGCTGACAGAGGTGGCAATGGAGCTGTCTGGGTGCAGGACCTGGCTGGCCATCTCACTCTCAGTGCCAAGGGGTCCCTGCTGAAGGCATTTTTGGGGTGTATCAGAGAAACTGTATCACTTCAAGTTAGCTTTTCCATGCACCCCAGCTTCCAGCAGAGTTACAAACATGGAGGATCTTTCTCCCTATTTTCCTTAAAGTTTATCTATAGTGTATTATAGCGCTGCATCCAATGCAAATAAATTGGGAAGGTTTAGGATAGATATCAGGAAAAAAATTCTTCACTGAAAGAACTGTGAAGAATTAGAACAAGATGCCCAGGGAAGGAGTTGAGTCACCCGCCCTGGAGGAATGTAGAAGATGTGTAGATATGTTGCTTAGATTCACGAATTAGTGGTAGACTTGGCAGCTCCAGGTTAATGGTTGGACTTGATGGTCTTAGAGTTCTTTTCCAACCTAAATGACAATATGAAATAATTACGTGCATGTCCCAGGGCAAGAACACAAAGACTTGGAGCTGTGGCAAGAATGAATAAGCAACAGACCTCTGAGCTGCAATGCATGCCTGCAGCGTGGGGCTGACTGCAGGCTTCCTACAGCCATCATCTGTGCCCAGTGCCCCTGGGCAGCCCGTTCCATACCCACTGCCCTTTGGGACAGAGCCTTTCCCTCATCCTCAGCAGACCTTCCCCTGACAGCTCCCTTGGGCCCTGTTGCTGTCTTATCTAGAAATTTTGGGAGTAAAGATAAATTTGTTTCCCATTTGAATACCAAATGAAATTATACTACAACCGGATCTCATTGTTGTGAGAGTTGTTTCAGCCAATAATATGCAGACTACACTTATACTTGGCATGAAACACATTCCTGTATGAATGTATCAGGTGCTAGGATTATTGTTTTTAAGTTCTGAGAAAGTGATAGGGAATGGCTAGGTGAGAATTAACCCTACATGAATATGAGTGCTGGATAGCAGTACAGTGACGCAACATATTCCCTAGTGTCAGTCATGGTCTAGAGTCCATGTAGCAGAATTGGCGCCAGTGTTGCCCTTCCATTGCCAGACACCTTTGTCTGATACTTCTCCATCTTAAAGACCCAAAGCCTTTTTGTAAAAGCACCCATGTCTCCTGAATCTAGAAATGTCTGGGCACAAACTACTTCTGACATAAATACTTTTTCTTTTGCCATAGAAGAAGCAGAAGAGTTGGCTGTTGAGTTAGAGGTTTGTGGCGTCAAGATTCAGATAGGCAAAAGAAACAGAAATAAAGTTCAGACATTCCATCCTTATTGATTTCTGCAATGTTCTGAAATAATAAAGACCTCGGGAAAAAACTCATCCAGAAGGACAGTCTGTGAGGGAGCTTGGAACCTTCTTATCCTGAATCAGAGCTAAAAGAACTTCGTGTTTTCCTTCATAAAAGTGAAATTTTTGCAATTCTTTTCCCTGTGTAGGAGGAAGAAGCAGGAAGGGGCCCTCAGAAATACAAAACTTGAGCTATGTATTCATCACCACATTCACCACCTGAGGTGCAATCCTGAACAAGAGCTACTAGAGGTGGGAGTTGATGATGAGAAGACTGTTCTTAGGTTTGGGTCTTGCAGACAAAAAGAAAGAAATTCACGTTATTATGAACAATGTCCATGAAGAATCAGTTACGATTTCTTCTGATTTATTCTTAACCTGAACAAGAAAAAGCTTTGAATATGAACTGTGTTACCTTGATTTGGTAATAAAGTTTTGCACAAAGAACTCAGTTCTTTATCTGTTTCTACTCAACCTGGCTTTTTGATGAATCACCCACTCTCATGAAGTCTAACCTAACTCCTATTTTCTGCCTGAAGCATTTCTTAGAATCGTCTTCAGTGGTAGAGAACCATGAAAAGATCTACCAGAATAGAGGAGCTTAAATTATTTGTGGTATGTTTTTAAAAAACACTGTATGTCCTGCAGAGGTTGTATTCAGGCTTATGAACGTCACATTTATAGCACAGCAAACAGCAGTGTTCCTGTGGAAGTAACTATTTTAGTCAGAAATTACTGGATGATTAATCAGTGAGAAAAGATCTTTTTTGAGACCATGTCAGGATGTTTGTTTCATGTCTCTTTCAAGCGCACTTTAAATCAAGAGGAAAGTCAATCAGATCACTGGCATTTTCCTGGAATGGAACAAGTTTCACTAAGAGGATAATTGGGTACTTGCAGCATTTAGGAGAGTAGTCTGGATACCTTCTGGAGGTGTTCCCATAAGGCTTAAACAAATGAGGTGTTTGATACAAACCTGTGGGCTATAAAGAATCTAAAAAACCTGAAAGAATTGCTGAAAATTGACTTATTTTGAGGATTTGAAGAGCATTTCAGAGCAACACGAGTGGCTCCAGACCACATTTCAATGCTCTAAGCTACAGATGCATTATACCCGAGGTATACGATCTCTATCAACATGCTTTTCTTCTTTAGTTATCTGGTAAAAAACAAAATGAAACAAATCAACAACAACAACAAAAAACACATTATCAGGATGACTCTGCTACAGGATCATACTCCTTTGTTACAGCTTTCTATGTATGGAAAGTGTCTGGAGAATGTTCCCCCTATTGTGTTCCAATACACGGATCACTCTCTTCATGATTTCTCACATAGACATGACCAGATCTTGATTTCTTTGGGGCAGGTAACAATACCCATCCAAACACCAACTTCTTGCCGCTCGAGTGGTGTAACCTTCTGCCTTCTTGACTACAGCCATGAAAAATCAGCTTCCTATCCAGTTAAATACAATTTTTATTAAGAACAGTTGTCATCTAGAACTAAATCCTGTAGCTGTGAAGTATAAAAGAGGCTTTCTGGCTGACTTTCCTTGAACTGTGGCAGCTTAAGCCTTGTTGCCATTGCTGAAGCTCATCAGGAAATCATTTGAAGGGCTCAAAGGTTAAGAATCTGTGTTTTCATCTGGACACAAAGGTGAAAGATCAGATGGCTGATCTCAGCTACTTGTGTTTTGTCTTTTTAGCATCATCTTCAAATGAATCACGGAGCTGTTCATTCAGTTTCATGAGGACAGGGCTTTCTTAGACATATCCAGGATTGTTTACAGGCTTTTTGGGGGAGATGAAAGATCTTTCCTGAAGAGAACTGATCAGTCAGTGATATTCTTTGTTATTTCTATTACAGCAATTCTAGAGACCTCTGAAATGAGGCAGGTGGGTTTTGTGCTAACATGTAATAAAAAAAATGAGTTCTGTCCTTATAATCTGAAAAAAATAAAAAAAGTCAACAGGTGGATAAAAATAAGCAGATTGGGTTTAAAAAAAATGAAAAATGATGAAAAAGATAAAAATCAACAGGGAAGTAAAGTCCACAGGGCAATCAGGAGCTTTGATGGGAGAAACCAAGTCTTTGGTGTAGACTTTGAATTCAAAATTTTATCACAGAATCATACAATCATTTGAGTTGGAAGGGATCTTCAAAGGCCATCTAGCTCAATTCCCCTGCAATGACTGGGAACATTACAACTAGATCAGGTTGCTCAGGGCCCTCTTCAACCTGATAGCCCCTACTGTGGAAATGTAGAGATAAAGATCATTATCATAACTGACTATAAAATCCAGGTACATCTGCATGCTGTTGCCTATGTCTGGTTAAATAACGCCAGGCTGCAAATCATGCATCAGACAAGGAACAAAGACGTGCCCCATTTATGCCAAATTTTGTCACTATGTCTTATTATTTCAAGCTGTGGGCAAAGATGCTTAGACACCCCGATGAAGTGTTTTGGTGTGTTCACATTGCTCTGATTAAAAGCACAGGGGAAGACCCCACGAAGATGACCCAGATCCAGAAAGTACCAAAATCTCAAAATTCCTTTTGTGGCCCCACTTGGTTGTGCAATGCAAAGCTCTCTGAAGACAACGCGAAATAACAATGAGAAAACCAGCCCTGAGACTCCAGTGTCACCTCATTCATCTGCCCCAAGTGGCCAAGACTGCCTCTTCTCACAGACAAGCACATGGCACGGCCTGAACCCGCTCCAGTGGGTGAGCCTTAAAGCATCAGGTTGTGTTACAGTTTACTTAATTATACATGGGAAGCTTCTTTAAGAAAGACAGCATTGCTGTCTGGGGGCCAAGGGCTGGCAATACCGACTACACTGGAATTAAGCCCAGGGGACTGGAAGGAAGGAAGATATTTGAAACTCTAAGATCTACCAAACCTAGAGAGCTCGGTTTCCTATTCTGAAATTCAGTGGTAATGGGGGAATTAGGAGGAAAGAACCCCCATGGGTGTATATAGGTAACCAAAGTCTAATCCCAGGCACAGCTCTATTTCCCCTGCCTTTAGCTGTGTAGGCACAAGGCACCTGGAGGCTCACAGGGCTCTCGGGTGTTCTTGTTGCATGCATCACTTTAGACATAAAATCTGCTCACTCTCTGCTTCTTTTGTCGGGTGCAGCTTTGTTTGAGCCTTATGGGATAAGTGCGAGGCTGCTCCTCGGGGACCCACAGTGGCTGCACAGAGCGGGGACAGCCTTGTCCCAGGACCAGGATGGCAGCACAGGGCACAACAAATGGAAAGCAATTGTTACCCACCGAGGTGCAGCTCTGGCATCAGAAGAAGTTAAAATATTTCTGATGAGTACCAGGGCTTCCTGGGCTCTCAATTTTAATATAGCAGGGAAGAATTTTTTATTTTTATTTTTACCATTTGTGAAACACTCCCATATTGGAATCTTTTCTTTCTTCCTTCATTAATGTCTCTGCCACGTGGAGGGTTGTTATAATTCCTCACTGGTTGCTCCTCCAGAATTTGCTTTAAAAAAACTTCAGCCAGTTTTGAATGTGTCTGCGAGGTTAACTAGAAATATAAAATGTCACGGGCATGCTGGATACATATCCCTTCTGCTTCCCTGCCACTAAGCCAGCTTTCATAAAGTTTGAAACTGATATTAATATTTAGCTTTTAACTCACAAGATCCTTCATGGTCTCAGCTCTGCTTAATTAGCTGACATTTAGCTCCCTCTATTCCAAGGCACACACCTAGGATTCCTTGGGTACCCGTTTATTAACATTCCCCAAAGTAGATTGGAGCAGGCGGTTACCAGAACCTTTATCAATTGCTCCCGAAGGCTATGGAATTTATTGCTGAATGCCATTAAACCAGTCAGGTCTGTAAATATGTTGAAAGGCATGGAGACATCCGCTCTTTCTGGCTCTCCTCGACCGCTTTAAATGAGCTTTGTGAATTGGTTGCTCTCTTTCTCTTCCTCTTGCACGCAGCCTTGTTGAGGCGCTCCTACAGAAAGACTCTGCATTAACCTGAGTTGCATTAAGCACAGTTCTGCTATTAATCAATGCTCTGACAGTACTATGTGCTGCTGCAGCACACGTATGGCTGCGTGGAAGGCATCACTGTAGCAACTCCACCTTATGCTTGCTTGCAAACCTGTCGTACTCTTTGCTTACCAAGAGCTTTCTTCCTTTTCATACTTGGCATGCAGCCTTGGAAATCCCCCAGCGTACAGGGGTTAGATGTACATCGTGCCTGGGGTAGCACAGCAAGTCACTGATGCTCCCCACTACCATCCCCATGCTCAGGTGTCATGGGGTTCCCCCAGACCCAGAGCTCATCCCCACCACCAGCACTACAAGCACAGGCAGTTTGCAGAGGCTGACATCATGTGGGACAGCGCACAACTCCAGAACCGCAATGCCAATTACCTACTTAAGCCTCCATAACAAAGTACACCGTACATGAATGTCTACGCTGTAATTATGAGGTATTCCTCACTGTTCCCGCTGGAAGAGCCATTAATAGTATTTCATTAAAGGCGTATCTGGCTCTCCTCATTTTGAGTAAACTTAATATGCGTTAGGAATTCCATGCAAGTCAATGTTTTGTTCATAAAATCCTAACATGATTGTTCTCTGTGTCAGTGAAACAGTGACAAGCAATATGCTTTTTCTTAAAAATGCATTTTGATGAAGCTATCACAGTATGAGCAAATGTCAGACCACAAAGACAAGGACGATCAGAAAATACGACTAGTTAGTGATAAACCTGGGTTTAGGGTTTATTGTAGTAAACAAAACACTGGTCTTTCTGTTTTAGGATCTTGCTTCACCCGCTTTCTTCTCCTCAGTGGCCCCAGTTCATTCAGCATAGGCCCCATTTGAAATGGAATCTGGCACCAGAAAAACACTCTTTGCTTGGTATACGTGGCATGAAAAGGGAAATAAAGCATTTAAAACAAAATGCATTAACAGTCATCATGAACCAGGGACCCCTTGTCTTCCCAAGTCTAGCATAACAGCTCAATCCCAAGTCAACACATTTAAGCTACTTGTTCTGGACAAGGGTCTGGCCCTGTTTTCTTACAAACAATCTTATGTTGCTGTTGTATTGACAAAAGGCTAGATTGTGCCTTTGGTGCATCTATGCCATCCTCTGAGATCATCAGAGCGAAGTGAGATAAACAGGGGAGCAAAGGCAGGGGCAGGAGTCGGGACATGTTTCTTCCACATACATCTGAGGTGATCAGCTCTTGGAGGGAGTCGAGGAGAGCAGGTGTATAAAAATCAGGATAGATGGGATCCCAAGCAGTTCACATCTTGTAGCATATTGTATTGTATCGTATCACACCATTGCATTGTTTACCCAATCTGCCAATTCACAGAAGATGACATGAATGAATCTTGAGACATGCGCTTCGCACTGAACCTTCACAATGGACCTCATAAAATCTACTTCCCCAGCTTTGTTTCAATGAGGAAATAACAAAACAACTCAAACATTTACCCTGCAAATTATAGAAAGATTGAATCTGCACTACCTCCAGCCCTTGGACACGTGCATTCAGTGTGGTACTGGGAGACTGGGTGCTCAGTGAAACAACACAGCCAGGTGCTCAGGAGCTCTTTTGTAGCATGACCGTGATCAATTTTGAGGGCATATCTAAAAAAGTACAAAGGCAACACTAAAAATTAAGAAGACAGCTAAGAAAACTCTAACCTATATGTCTGAAATGATTCACCAGACATTACAGAGAGCATCTAAAGAGAAAAACAATACTAAGAAGGAACATGATAAAAGAGAAACAAAGGGAGAAAGTAAGAGAAAAAAAGAAAAAGAAAGAAGAAAAAAAGAAAAAAGAAAAAGAAAAAGAAAAAGAAAAAGAAAAAGAAAAAGAAAAAGAAAAAGAAAAAGAAAAAGAAAAAGAAAAAGAAAAAGAAAAAGAAAAAGAAAAAGAAAAAGAAAAAGAAAAAGAAAAAGAAAAAGAAAAAGAAAAAGAAAAAGAAAAAGAACCCAACACCCACAATTATTCCCTATCGCCGTCCTGGTTTGTTTGTTTTGATCGCTGGTTAATGCTTGGTTGTTCTCAGGATGCTGTTCTCCTGGATCATCAATTGTTTTTGTTGCTTCTACCAGTCTTTCACACTGAACAATAAAAAGATTATATCAGGGAGAGGGAAAATATTTTTCAATTTGGAGAAAAAAATGTAATTAAAAATCAGGCGATTGCAACATTTTGAAAATCAGCTCAGCTTGGCAATCTCTTTGTGGATCCCCACCACCTGCGTTCCTTCTACACGGCTTAATGGCATACATTTTTATAAACAAACTTTAGGACAAATCCATCTTTTCTGCTCCCTCACAATATCAATGAATAGCACAGAGTGGAAACAAGGAGGGGAATCCAAAGTTTTCAATTTAGTTTTACATGAAGGTGTGGATAAGAAACATTTTCCTGCCTTCAGAATTTAACTGGAGTCAAATGAAGTTTTAGGTTTTTCTCTCTTGGGTTGAGTTTACTGTCAGCACTGAAGCCCCCACCTCGGTGCACATTGAGCATTCCAGCCCCACTCTGTGGCAGAAGTTAAAATATTTAAAGCTACTTTAAAGGGCAGTGCTCACATATATGCGAAAGATACTATTTTGAATGAGACTTTCGGGTTAAGTGTGAAGACACAGAAAGTGTTCTCACTTGCATGACATCGTGCTCTGTGGTTCTCAGCCGACAGCTGGTTGAAGTATTCTGCAATACTGGTCTGTTGGTGGGAAGGGGCAGAAATAATCCAGACTGGGGAAAAACTTCAGAGTCCTTTTAGACGTATTCAGCAATGGCCAATAAGTCCTTGTGTGTCATGTGTAGGGATGCTCTAAATAAGTATAGCTTCAGTGAAGATGTAACAATTTGCTCAGAGGGACGGGCAGCGTTCTCATTTAAATGTTTGATTTTATAGATGTTGTAAAATTCTGCATGTAAAATTTCCAGTATGTCGCATACATTAAGAGGTTTAAAAACCGTGCTGTGTTTATTCTATCATGCAGCCCATTGTTTGGCATTCTTCAGTCATTCCTAAACCTGCATGAAAGGTGACATACACCAATTAAGAAAAAAACATTTTGTTTATAAATCTTCCTTCTCCTCTGAATGTTTTACCAGCCCTCCACAATGCTCTGCTTCACTGTTCCTCACTACCTCCAAGCCCTGGTTCATAAGTTTGAGTCTTTTCAAATGGTGTTTTAGCAGAGCCTGCAGACCCTGATCTCAGATTTTGCCTTCTGCAGGCTCAGATACACTCCGAATTGAGCCACAGCTCTGCAGGGATTTGTGGACTCATGTTTTATCCTGATTAATAAATATTTCGGACCAAAAAAACCCACCCCAGTGATGAAAAGGCAGAACCCCTTTCGGGAATATTTTCATGTGGGTTTTTTTTTTTTTTTGACATTTCTTCAGCAAGAAAACTCTAATTTAAAAAAAGTTATTATTCCAGTCCTGCTCAGGTTCAGTGAACGCTTATATTGGTTCGGTAGTACTTTGATATGGAAATTGTAAAGGAATGGCTTGTTTAAAGGAAACTGCACGCATGCCTTTAAGTTACCTCGCCTTTAAAGGGATAAATATTTGGAAAGTTTCCCATACCCATCTCCACAGCAGCAATATATAATTAGCAGCTCTGAGCTATAAACTCTTTTCTGGGACAGAAGTACACACAAAGTGGTCATCTGCTAAAAGAAATGAACAAACCTAAGAAAATAAGAGGTTTACTGAGACAGGGCTTCAGATTTAGGGGCTCTGGTTCTGCTCATATCAGACATAAAAATTGACACAACTGAGACAAATACGTTGGGTTAAAAAAGCCCCTGACCACAGAAGTAAGGACAACAGGCAGTTCCCAGTTAAATTTCACATTCTCACCCTAACTTTGAAGATTTCATTCAAAATATTTTAATAGAAAGTTGCTCATAGTGACAAAAATAAGGTGGGGCAATGCGTACACATTTATACACAAGAAAACAAACGTTGTTATCGCCTTACTTTGCTCTGCAAAATGAGCAGCTGATCTCTTCTGCGCCCTGGGTGAGCAGCAGGCACACGGGCACCTAAGGAAGGAAGAGTTGTATCTGATTTAGTGTGCCCCAAGCAGCAGCACCAAGCTGTATTCTGTTAATAAAAATACATGTTCTCTATTTAGAAAAGTGTATGTTTTCCTCTGAAAACAACTCAATCACTGCAAATGTTCAGGTCAAAATGAAAGCACGTGAAAATACTTTTGTCCAATAAATCAGAGATGAGCGTGAGGCATAGCCATGACACTCCGACAATGAGTCAGGATTTTCTAAACATACTCTTCAAAATAAAGCAAGGCAAATTTTTAAAATATAGAAATAAATTAATCTATTTCCAACCTCTTTCCTCAAATACGTAAGGAATATTTTGGAGTTTGACTCTGCTCAGGAGCACTGACCATAACCATCACCCCATGTGAAGTGGTGATTTTTTTTGCAAAACTCTTAAAACCCTACAAAGTAAGCCCAGTTCTCTCTGTGACCAAAAAGAATCTGCACAGTGATACGATCCCATCACCAGAATGTGGCCAAGGAGCCACTGAGGGGTCCCCAACCCCGCTACTGCTGCCCCTTGAGTTGGTCAGGGCTCGGCCCCAAGCACGTTGTGACCGTGGAAACATGTAACTGCGCTCACAAACACAAAAAACACCCCACATCTCTCCCGTGGGGCTCAGGTTAGGGCTCACATTCACGTTTCTCTGTCATATTCCCATTATTTTTCTACACTTATATCTATTTTTTTAAATAAAACTAGGGATTTTCAAACAAGGAGTCTCACAGACCAGTTGTTTCACAAGAGCTGCAAACATGGAGCCTTTAGACCCTGGTAGCGCTCCCCAAAACCGTCCCCACCAGTTCCTATTGTAGGGCAGGGGTCCCTAGCCTAATCTCCCTATGAACTGCTCTCGTTCTGAGCAGCATGGTGAGAAAAATGTGACAAAATGTATAATTCCGGAGTCCTTCGGCTCCACTAAAACACAGCTTTGCCCCCCATACACTGCCTTTCTTTTCCATAATCATGCAGATGGCATTAAGGTAAATGGTGACTGGTTTAATGGCAGTTTAATATTCTGCACATACACATAGCAGACATTTTAGCTGCTTTTAATTGATGTAGCTGCGAGCTTTGTTAAGCTCTCCAGGAGAGTGGTTCTTGCTGGGAATGAGCCTCCTAGAAAGTATCACTTTGCAAAAACACAATAGTATGGGCGATAATTGTGCAGAAAGAGACTTCTATATTTCATTGCGGCTGAATGAGAGCATTTTGTTTCACTTTTGTATAACCCAGCCTTGGGTGCCCAAATCATATTCAAACTTTCCAAACAGCTACATAAAGAAATACACGGGTTGTCACTTGTAGGATAAAATGGGGACTGGGAAATTTTAGTTCAACAGCACGTTTTTATAGATGTGAGCACAGTAAAAAATAATACCGATGATAAAAAAAATAAAGAAGTAGCAGAAGTGCTGGTAGTACTTAAACAGCTTTAAGACCCTTCCAACTCAACCTGTTCTATGATTCTACGATTCTATGATTCTCTGATTTTTTCAGCACTCCTGAGCGATGCAGTATTAAATTATTTTCCACGTGTGAATCAGTCGGCCATGGCCTGTACATCAGCACAAAGCTTTGCTGGTGCTTGGCCTCCTACGGGTTGGCCTCATGGCCGGGCAGGGCCTGCAGACACCACGGACAGAGGCACTCAGAGCCAGGACAGCGCCAGGAATGCCATTTAGAGTAATTGTAAATAAGCAATGGAAATTTGAGGGGTGAGGGATTAAAACAAAGCTCAGTTATTCCATTGGTCCGAGTGGCCCCATGCCTTCTGTCCAGGGGAAAAATAAAGGTAATCTCCTCGAAAATGAACTTTTCGGTTTCTGAGCTGGGAAGGAGCGCGGCGGATCTGAAGGTGTGTCTCAGCAGGTGCTGCCTGCCCGTCTGGCACGCAGACTTTTTGCCTGATCAAAGAATACATGACAGAAAACTGATCCCTGCTTGTAAATATCAAACGATTTGATCTTTCTAAAAGACTTTATTGAAGTTTGCTGCTTTTTAATGAAACACGAAACATCCACCTACGTCTGCCATAAGGGAAGGCCTGGGAGGATGTTAGAATAAAATAAGCGCTAACCATGACTTATGGATAAGGGTTTCTCCTCATACATGCATACGGCTTCCAAGGAAACTGCATCCCTCATTATTTTCCTATCACACAGCGTAAAGAGGATTTGATTACGGCAATATTAATAACTCCGCAATGGGCACAAGAAATAAGCCATGCTCACCTACACAGCCTTTTAAAGCAAATTAAAAGCATCACAAGGAAATGAATACATCATACATCACTGACTTTTTTTTTTTTTCCCTTGCATTATGGTGAAATCCACAGCATCAAAACCTGCGACTGGCCCGTGGAGGGGTTTTATCCACGATTCCTGTCGCTTAGTATGATAATTCGCCACAAAAAAAGTTTCAGATGGCATTCTGGCCGAGCACGCGGAGCTCTGAATCAAAGGAGCCAATAATTTACAGCTGGGCGATAAGAGCGCGATATTGCTTTCATAGGACGTATTAATGAAAATTGCCATTGTGAAGCAGATAAGGCTTAATAACAGCGCTCTCATTGTGCTCTGTGAGCCGGGCGCGCTGCACAGCGGATGGGGAGCTCGGTGCTGGCGCTCAGCCTGACACCTCTCCCAGTGCCACCAGAGCCCCAGTTCCCTTTCCCTGGTGAACCCTGAGCAGGCGTTGCTGCTCCGCCAGGTATCCTGGCTTCTGGGCACATGACCTTCCTGCCGCTTTGCTTATCGTGCAATTTAATGCTTTCATTTTCACCTCAGGTATCAGCCTAAAAATACAGTTCTGTGACTTTTTAGAGCCTGTTTAGTACACTGCATTCTGTAAACGGGCAACAGGAATGTGTGGGAAGGGCAGTTTAGATTCCTGCCCTTATTTTCCTTGGGACTCATGGTGTTCCTGTTCTGTAAGCACTGCGCCGCTGAGGGCTTGCATTACTCAATGTCTGTGCATCCATCTGTGCCCATGGCCTAGAGAAAGAATGGAGCTGCTCACACCGAGCGCAGTCTGAAGGAACTGACCCAAGGCATGACCACAACCAGGAAGGAACCCAGCTTTAAACCCAAAATGGGACTTTAAAGGGGAAAAGAAGCTTATGAGCAGCACGCCTGTGAAAAATAAATAGGGAAGAAAAAATATATATATCCAAAAGTGTGGGCTGTGATATCATTATGTGGTGCGTGTTCTTAGCGATCGCTTTCGTAGCGTTACCGAAGATACAAAAAACTGCAAATAGCTCCCCAAAGCGGTAACGATGCAGCCAAGGAGGAAAGGGGCTCCACCCTGCTCTGCTCTCAGCAAACGTTCACCCACAGATGGTGAGCGCTGCCATGCACACATCTGTATGCACACCTACAAAGTTTTGCTCCCAGGAACAGTGCGTCCATGTTGGACCCTGCGCGCCGCATGCGTGTCCGCTGCTTGGTGTGCAGGGAGCTGCCCCGTAAGGACACACAGGACAAATGAGAAACATTTCTAAAAAATGAAACTGTCCTGAAAAGTGTATTTTCTACACATCTGTGCAGATTCTAATGGTAACTTGGTGTCCAATAAGCATTACAAATGCTCTGGTGCTTCAAAGTGCTCCAATTCATTTCTATGAGTGCTGACTTGGAGCACGTTTGTGGGCCACGTTTATCACATCACCAACAATTCTCGCAGCCCTTAAATCCCCAAAAACACACACCAATATTTACAGGAATTGATTCTGGGATCAATACGTCCGTGAATATTCTATCACTAAAGGCAGCGCACTGAGAAAGGGTAATGCAACTTCATTTACAGCCTGAAAGCACTCTCACTTTAAGTGACGTGCTTCCAGGCTGAGGACTGAACGCAAAAGTTACAAACAAAACCACAACCAAAGAGTAAAGCCAAGGACAACCAACAGTGGAACGGGAGAAGCACTGTAAGAAGCTGAAATTGATTTCTGACAGCGCTCTCCCAGTCTAACAGCATTTAAAAGAGGCCTTGCTCATCTGGATGCTGCATTTTACAGCCAGTTCTGAACCCGTTCTCCCCACAGCTCAACTCTGGCGCCGGGCAGAGCAGTGTTGAGTGTGAGTCTGCACCACATCGTGCTCACAGCTCTGCATCGAAGAGGGAGGAATAGCCCCAGTCCTCTGCTGCTTTCATTCCTGGTTTTGGAATGACAGCACAGACACACAGGGAGCAACGCTCACACGGCACCAGGAGGAAAACACACCGCGTTCGCTGCGATGCTAAAATTACACGGCATTAATATGCACGAAAGGAATTAAGAACGGAGGTTAAACCTCCAAAAAGGGCCGTTTCTTAAAAGTCGTGTCGTGTCATTGCTTATTCACAACAGAACTCCTCCGGAGTGCTTTGCTGCACCAAAGCAGTACGCTGGCTTTGGAAGGGAAAAAAAAAAAAAAAAAAAAAAAAAAAAGAAAGCCACGCTGCAGAGAGAGCACATGTTACATCAGACACAGTACCTGGTTTTTCACCGCACAGCTTGTCAGCTAGATAGTCTGCCTCTGGGGCGATAAGTGGGGATGGTGCTTCTTCAGGCTCCTCGCGCAGACTTTCGCCCTGCGAGAAGGAGAAAAGGAGGATGCTCACACCAGGATCGTGTTTTGTGTGTGTGTTTTTTCTGTTTTTCTTTTTGGAGGGGGTGGTGGGGAGAGAGAGAGAGGAGCCCGACAGCGCGCAGAGCATTGCTTCAATGATACTTCACAACCACTGTGATGCATAGGGGGGTCCCTTCCACCCGGCTGGGCACCCCGTGTTCACTCCTGCAGTGGAAATGGTGGATGCTCCCGGTAAAGCAGTGCACCCACCGGGCTGGGGGGATACTTGGGGAGCAGCACGGCTCCTTCTGGGGACCCCTGAGGAAGGCTGTGTGTGTGCTAAGAGGGAACCCAGAGCAAAAAACCAACACAAAACAACAGGGTAAAATAAAATGGGCTGTGCGGAATTCATGCCCAGCACAAACGAAAGGCCCTACGGGACGGCGCTGCGTTTTTCCAGGGCAAACAAAAGCATTCGGGGCCGGAGGGCAAAGGGATTGCGGCCGCACTTCCGTGGCTGAGCCCGCACCGACCAGGGCCGCATCCCAAGCTGTCCCGCAGCCAGCAACCGCATCACAAACCCATCTGTGCTGGGGGGGGCTGCAGGGCACCCTGCACCCGGGGCAGAAAAGACTGAGAAGATCGGTCTGTGCACAGCGAGGCCTTGGGAAAAAAAAAAAACAAAAAAAAACATAAAACAAAAAAACATCATGACATTCCTCTCTCCTCCCATAACAGGTCCATAAATATTTGAAACCGCTTCAGCAGTAATTTGGGGTTTGGGCCAATGCTGATTCCCTGATTTCCTACACATAAATCAACAGAGATATTTGCTGGGCAGCGCTGAGTTGAATTGAATCGCGGGTAAAAAATGCCCCCGGTAAAATGTAGTTTCGGGCAGTTTAGGAAATTTGTAACGTGTAAACTGCGAGCAGCTGGCATAATCCGCGGTTACTTCTGCGGTGACGTGCCTTTTGTAAACGCTTTATTCATATTTATGAAGCACTAAATAGATCCGAACACGTCTCTAAACAACGTTATAAAGCATCTGACAAAACGCAGTGTTATCTCGGAGCGCTCAGCTTGTTCCTGCGAGCAGCCAACACGGCTGAGGTTAAAATATGGCAAGAATTCCAAACAAAGCCCGATCCGCACGGGCTCCGTCGGGATGTTACCACCGCACAGTTTTCACTTTAAAGCAAAGGTTACTCATCGCTTCCCTCGGCTTACCGCAGGCTGCAAAGGTTTGGAAGCGTCACATTACACTGTGAGCGTTTTAAGGCTGCCCAGGTTTTCTCTCCTCGCCGGTGGGAGGCTCCGCTCGCGGCCGGCCGTCCTCCGTCCAGCACGGAGCTCCCAACCACGCCGCTCTTTGCGAGAGGAACCTAGTGGAGGCAAAAATTGATTTGTTCCCCCTTCCTTCCGTCCGTCCCCCCCCTACACCCCCCCCCCCCCCCCCCGGCAAACCCTACAGCCAGCACCCAGCCAGCCAGACGTCACCGACAGCCGGACCCTGAGCCCGCATCCCGGCGGCGTGTCCCGCGGCAGACACGTTACATTACACCCATCATTGGCGAGGGGCTGCGGGGCCGAGGATGCTCCACCTGCGGCCGTGCGCTGAGCCACGCGCCCGCTGCTCGACGGCGAGGCGGTGGGATCCCGGCCTTTTGGGTCGCTCCGTCGTTTGGATGCAGCTGTTTAATACCTCCCGAGGGTTTTGCGGCGAAAATAATAGCTCCCCCAAGCTAACTTCTCTCCCAGGTTCTACTATTTCAGCTTTATTCCCGAACAGCTGCTCCGTGTCTTTGTCCGCATCCCGGCGAGGATCCGGCTTTCCCGACAAAACCGGGCTCCCCCGACCAACCCGAGGGTCAAAGAGCGGAGCCCGCCTCCCCCCCCCCCCCACCCCCCCCGCCTTCCCCGGTACCGGGGCCGCCCCGGCCCGGCCCGCCCGGTGCCGCCGGTCAAGGTGCGGAGCCCCGGGTGCCCCGCGGAGGGGGCGGACCGGCCGCCAAGTGCACGGCGCGCCCGGCCCCCTCGCCACCCTCTGCTGATCAAAGCAGGAAGTTTTCATGACAACCGCAGTCAAAGGGCCTGCATCGCGAATGAACTCGATTTCGGCGATGTTGATATATCCCGGCTCCATTGTCTCTTTTCAGACACAGTATGAACCCTTCCGGTCTCAATGATTACATTACAGAAGCACTTTCACATGTGTGCTTCGTGGGCACAAAGGGTTTCCTTGCTTCACCACCATCTGGCCACAAATCAGATAAATAAAGGCAGGAGAATTAAAATTAAAGCTTAGGGTTTTTTTTTTTCTTTTCCTCTCTTGGTCTTCTTCTTGAAGCATTATGAAACCCCTCTCTCCCCCCGTCCCGTTTGGGATGTGGAGGCGGCTTCGTAAGAGAGCTGGGAAAAGAGAAAAAAAAAGGCTGTGAAGTAAATAGAAGTGGGAAAAAAAGGGGGAAAAAAGGGAAAAGGAAAGAAAAAAAAAGAAAAAAGAGGGAAGGAAAGGACAAAGAAGGAAGAAAGAAAGAATGAGGGGAGGAAGAAAGGAAGGAAGGAAGAAAGGAAAGAAAGAAAATAAAGAGAAAGAAGGAGAGAAAGAAATAAGAGAGAGAGAAAAAGAAAAGAAAAGAAAAGAAAGAAAGAAAGAAAGAAAGAAAGAAAGAAAGAAAGAAAGAAAGAAAGAAAGAAAGAAAGAAAGAAAGAAAGAAAGAAAGAAAGAAAGAAAGAAAGAAAGAAAGAAAGAAAGAAAGAAAGAAAGAAAGAGAAGGAAAGGGAAAGAAAGAGAGGGAAAGAAGAAAGGGAAAGAAGGAAAAGAAAATCAGTAAAAACAAAATAAAAAAGAAAAAGGATAAATAGACGAGAGAAGGAAAGAGAGAGAAAGAATAATAATTATAATTCCATGACTTTCTGAAAAAAAGGAGGAAAAAGAGAAGAAAGTAGGGAGGAAGGAGAGAAGGAAAGTAGGGAGGAAGGAAGGAGTGAAGAAAGGAGTGAAGGAGTAAAGGAGGAAAGGAGGGAAGGAAGGAAGGAAGGAAGGAAGGAAGGAAGGAAGGAAGGAAGGAAGGAAGGAAGGAAGGAAGGAAGGAAGGAAGGAAGGAAGGAAGGAAGGAAGGAAGGAAGGAAGGAAGGAAGGAAGGAAGGAAGGAAGGAAGGAAGGAAGGAAGGAAGGAAGGAAGGAAGGAAGGAAGGAAGGAAGGAAGGAAGGAAGGGAAAGAAAGAAATAGAGAAAGGAGAGAAAGAGAAAGAAGGAGAGAAAGAAAGAGAGAAAAGAGGAAAAAAGAAAGAATAAAAAAAAGGAAAATGGAAATAAGAAAAGAAAAAATAAACGAAAGAAAAAAATAGAAAAAGTAAAAAGGAAACAACAAAAAAGAATTGTGCAGTCTTTCACTCCCAAACCCTTTTGTAGGGCAGCGTAACCTATTTTCCAGTAAAGATCCCACAAACCACACTTTGCTATTAAAAGCCTGTTTCATCCACTGGGATGCAAACACTTTGTGCAGGAAAACACCACGTCCCCTGGCCGAGGAGGGCTGGGTGCCGCAGGCAGGACTTGTGCTGCAAGTTGTGCTGCGAACCGCACGGCGCCGTCCTGCCGCCGTGGGGATGGATGGGGCCGGCACCCCAACGAGATGTGAGTTTACCAAGTGAGACCCCCAGCAAATGCAGAAGGAAGGCTGTGCAGCCCTTACGACAGAAGGTGAGACTCAACCTCACAATCTAATTTCAGCCCTGGCATCACTTCTATTGAGGTCAGTGTTGCTCCGGGAGGGATTTTTTTCTTGCAATCTGATTGCTGTAGCAATGCGTTGCACTAAAATTAATCCCCCTTCTAAGCTATTGCTGCAACAGTAACTTAAGTGAGCTGAGGGGGGGGAAGGCACTTTTAGTGTCCGTGGTTCTTTACGCATAGAGAAATCGTGTACCAAAGGAAGAAGGGTTGCACCTTTTAACTCCTGGAAAATAAAGGGGTTTTAGTGTGGGTATTCCAAACTGTATTCAGGTGTGCAGCACAGCCCCCAGCCCTTCCCTGTCCTCCCACACTTGGCCAAAGCCCACCATGCCCAAACGCAGGGCGTGCACATGGCTGCGGATAGAATGGATAGAAGTGCCAAGCTCTTTGAAAAAAGCTTCTAACATCTGAAAAAAAAAAAACAACCAAAAACCTGTACGAACCCTCACAGTGTGAAATGTATGAATTTACAGAAATGACAGTGCTGCATGTGCTTCCTTTTGGGGGCACAAGGAAGTTTTTGCACCAACTGCTACATGACCAAGGCTCTGGCAGAGCTCGTCTTGCATTTACCCTCAGATTTAGGTTTGGGATGCACTCCCCTGCTGCCATAATGAAAAGTGTTCTGGTGATAGCATTGGGACTAATAAAAACTTGGAGCACAACTTGCCAGCAGTTGGATTTGCTCATTTTTCACTTCTCTTCGCTGAATTTTGTGTCGGCTGTGCTATCCCTGGATAAACTTCCTCTCCCCCTGTTCATTTGGAGGCACACTCCAACCGTTAGCAACTGTTACTCCGTTGGCGTGCTCCTTGTAAACCCGCTGCCAATGCAACCTCCTGATTTCTGCTGGCTGTTTGTCGGGCTTTGCCTTAGAGAGTTTTCTGCAGAAATAAACGCAGTTGGGATTGAAGGGCGGCGTTGGGGCTGAGCCGCGCTCCGCCTGGCCGTGCGGGGCTCTACATAGTTGAGAGTGCTCTTTCTGAAAGTGTTTTAATAGTAAGAGAGGAATAAGTATTTGGACAAGTGGTGGAAAACTAAAGCCTTTCTTTCTATACTGTGAAGATTTTGAATAGTACTTGTCAATAAAGCAACTCCTATTGTAATCGTACCGGAGACATGGGCCTCCACCCCGAAAAAGCTGTCTCAGAGATACTAACCTCATTAAAATATGAATGAAAAGGCAGCCATCATTGTAATGGGAGAAAACCATTTACTCTGCAACAAACTTTATCTTTTGTAAAGATAGAAATATGATGCTGGGCAGATTTCTCATTACATTTGGTGAGGAGCTTGACAGGAAGGTGATTTATTGTAAGTTTTCCACCAAGTGGCAAAATCGGATCCCTAAGTCCCTGCTTTTTCCACTGGGCATTTCGAAATTGGGAGAACCTTCAGTGCATCTGAAATCTTTAAAGAGAGAGAGAAAAAAAAAAGAAACAGTGGGCTTTGTTTCTGCCACTCTTTTCCTGAGGTCTGAGGAAACTTTGGCATCCAGTTTTGCTTTACTACAATATCTCATTCGATTTCAAAACCAAACAAGAGAATTCATTTCAGAGCACAGTGACGACACCGTAATAACAGTCAATTATAGGGCGCTCGAACACATGTTCATTACTATGTCTCTGTTAATCTAGCCCTAAATTTCTTGCTTGATAGATACGGCGACCAGCCCGGAATACAATCGCGTTACAACGCGCAGTGAGAAATATACAAAATGTAACTGCAGGAAGTAGGCAGTTTCAAAATAACCAAGCTGTCAATCAGCCGTATGTCAAAACAATTCGACATATCTGGTCATTCTGTAAGGGTACGGCCAGGCGCGGGCTGGGTAACAGGCGAGGCTTGAGGTGGAAATAGAAATTGTTTCCAACACTTTTAGAGTAAGCTTTCTAAAATGTTTCCTGTAGTTTAATCATTATCTTTTCATCCACAAAAGCGTTCCAATCGCTTTTGATATTAGTTAAAAGTCAATATTTAGAAGTGAACGTTCAAACCTCCTTTGCTCTAGGCTAAAACAGGAGCAACATGAATGCTGAGCTGCTCGAAAAGCTGATGGGATATATAATTAGCTATTATGTTAATTGAATCCATTGTGAGTTTGTTGTATGAGATTTCTTCATATAATATGCAAATCGCTTCGAAGGTTTAGTTTTATTAGACAATATAATTAGAAATCTTCTAAAGGAGTGAATCCTAATGAGGCATAATAAAGCTTTGTAAAATATCTGTTTGTTGTGTGCGCGGACCACCTGGGCTTAATCAATAACGGGAACTTCATTGTATGCCACAGCCCCATCTAAAGAAAGTTGAAGAATTTACCTTTCTGGCTCTGTTCAGAAACATTTTTATATTCAGAGAAGGAGAGTTCCTTCTGGTGAGGAAGGAGGTGAAATTCTTGTCGCCTGAGGGGAGGAAATAACTGTGAAAATAAACAATTTGAATTCTGTTTATTTAAAATAAAATAAAAATGAATTAAAAAAAGAAAAAAAATAAGAGCAACCTCCCAGCTGTAGGGGAGACGCTTGAAGTGAAATGTTACGTGAGCAAAGTTAGCCATTGCTCCTACTATTAAACACCAGATTCAAGCAGATGTACATACTTTAGCTTCTGCAGTGTAACTAATCGGCGTAACTTCACTTTCAGTGAGATAGCCCAACATGTTAATAGGTGGAATTGAGCACTCTCTTATAAAGGAAGAAATTCACACCAGGGTATTCCGGAGTTGGTCCCAAATTCCACACACACATTCCTCTTGCTTTAAGACCACCACCAAAGACAAAGCTGAAACTATTTCAGCTAACACCAGAATGCCAAAAATGCGTAATCTCTTGCTCGATTTGGCTTCTTCGCACTTTCGATGGTGCCAAAACTCTACCAGACATCCCTTTGTACTAGTTGAAAATACTAAAGCTGGTAGATTTTGTGCCGGTGGGGCAAAGCAATGCATGCTTTTCCCCCCTACAACAATAATCAGCAGCAACGTATTAATAAGCTGTCCCGACCTCTGTCCCCTCCTTTGTTCTGGGCCCGCAGAACTGAAAATACTTCCTCTGGCAAACCCACGCCTAAAGAAGGCGATGTTGGGAACGCAATGCAAATGCAGAGTGCCTGCTGTGGTTTACAACACAGCCATCGTACCTGGGTCTCAGCGGAGACTGCGCTGAGAAAGCTTATGTCTAGAGTTCATTAACACCTCCTGGATCTGTTCACTTAAAATCTGCAGCTCCTTCCTCGGAATAATACAAAGATGGCATCGTATGCATCGTCTCTGGCTGAAAAACCACTTGGTTTATTTTCCTGAACTCTTCTCTGAAGTGCTCAGAAGTTGTTTACAGCCTCTCGGGAGCTTTCCCCTGCGTGGGGAAGCCATCAGTCAGGCCAAGCCAACCATCCCCTCAAAATGCACACTTCCTTTGCACCCCCGTTTTTAGTTTCTTCCTTAGGTTCAAAGTGTCTTGGGAAAGCAGCCCGGAGCAGCCTGCGGAAGTCAGGGCCATGTCTTGGAGGATTCGTGCCAGAAGAGGATGTTACCTGCTTGCCTTTCCTGCTCTCCTCCACTTACCCCCTAAGGGAACAAAGCTGCATGGATTCTGCCTAATGTTAATTAAATCACTCTGTTAATTAGAAGTAAGGTGCTTTAGCAACAAGCAAACAAAGGGCCGTATTCAGCCCTTGGAGTCAAATCCTGGCCAGATGGAAGAGGCAATGAGAGAGAAATTGGGAACAACTCATATACAGCTTTAAGTCTCAAGCAAATGAGAGAAAATAGGAAGAAAAAAATAAGTTTTGATTCTCTTCTCTGCTTGAGGAGGCTTAACGTGATGGTCACAGCTGGGCTGTAGTCTCACAACTGCTGCATGGTCTTTTGTTGGCACAGACTGGGCTTGGGCCAACTCTTCACTGGGGACAGCTGGGAAGGTCTGCAGGGTGGGTGACTGAGAGGTCAGATGGACTGAGCACCCCATTTGGGGGTTCTTGGTGCTGGAGAGCAGTGCAAGGTGTGCCAGTCTCAAGGGACCCCACTTTGGGTTGAGTCTGGTGCTTCCCGGAGATGGAAGTGAACCTTGTTGGGCAGGGAAGCATCACCAGCCCTGCTGCCACCAGCTGTGACCTTCCTTTCCCAGACCTCTGCTCTATCCTCGGGACTGGAGCAGTGCAAAGGCATACTGTTCCCTCATGTTCATCATAAATCTGCAAGTTCCTCTTACTGCTCTATGAAAGTCATAATTTTAAAACAGAAACATGTCTGCTGGGGGACAGGCTGGGACTGAAGCCCAGGAAATAACATTGATAAAGGGAAAACCCACTGGAAACTTCTGACTAGTTTTATATGTCAGTGCTTCAGAAAAAGCTCAGAATTTCTCAGAAGTCTTCTGCCTTCCTCCACCAGCAACCTCCACTCTGTAGCCTCCTCTTACATCCCTGGGTGCATCCTGACTGTCTCTGGCAAGGCTGACATATACTCGAGTTCAGCTTTAGGTTTTGGGGTTTAATTAACTGAGGGTTCCGAAGATGATCTCTGCTCTGTGAGGCAGAAGACATCCCAGAGAAGTTGCAGATGTCCCATTTCTGGAGGTGTTCAAGGCTGGGTTGGATCGGGCCTTGGGCAGCCTGATTTAGTGGGAGGTGTCCCTGCCCACAGGGGATCTGGAAAAGCTTTAAGGTCCCTTCCAACCCAATCCATTCCATGATGCTATGACTCTGACCCCTGATGACAGTGGTGGCTGGTGCTGCAGAATGACCACGTGTCCCTACCTCAGCTCCTCCAGCAGCAGACATCCGTTGCCTTCAGATACCAGTCAGCAATGTCAGTGATCACATACATGACAATTATTTCCACCTCCGCAGAAGAAAACTCACCTGCCCCTGCAAAGGCGCAGCCTCAGCTTGCAGTGGGGCCAGACCATGCCCAAAGCAGTTCCAGTGCATCACACTGCACTGCATTTTGTTAGCAAGGAGTGCCCCTGTGCTCGCTGAAAGCTTCAAAGTGCTGCTTGCATGCTCCCAGGGCAAATCAAGGGTGGAGATTTCAGCTACTGGACCGCAGCCTGCTGAGACCACCTATAGACTTAAGCCTGTTAAATTAACCTTAATTCCTCCATTATTCCTCTGCTGGATGGCAACCATCTGGCTGCGACTTTGTGTTGCAGTTTACCTAAGCTCTTGGCTTGGTTTTAGCTGAAATCCTTTTATTTTTTGCCCATGCTGGAACAGTGGTGCTGAGGCTGGGGCAGACTTTAAGCAGGACGACTTCCCATTTACAATCCATGTACCGTGCCCTCCCCTGTCCCAAAACCTGGATCACCTGCGGTGGGAAGGGAAAGTCCCTAAGCCAGAGCTGTTGCTTTCATCATGGTCCTGCGTGCACATCCTCACCTGAGGTGCATTTTAAAGAGCTGCATAGCACTGTGTCATCCCCTGCTCACAGGGAAGTGTTTCAGCACACTGATGCTTTGACCTCAGTGGGACACAACCCATAACCATATGCTTGATGTACAGGAGGAATCAAAGTACGCTGGAACCAGGTGATCCTGAAAAGCATCATCCAGGGATGGACCCAGATGGGATGCTGAAGGCCATTGCAGGAGCTCGGTGCACCCCTTCAGAGCAGGACCCGTGGGAAGCAGGCTGTTCCCAGGGGCACCCCTGGGATAATGCAGCTCTGCACAACCAGCAGGGCACAGGGCTTTGAAATCTCAGCCCTGTGTGAGGTTCCCCTCAGTGAGCTTGGGGCAATTTAACTCACAGAGCTGCAATGCTTGGGATGTAGGAAGGTGCACAACAGCTGTGGGAATGCTGTTGTTGCCCCACGTGCCCCAGAGAGCAGCAGCACGGATCAGCACCCATGAGAAAGCCAGGTACAGCCTGCCCAGGCTGAAGTAAAACAACAGCTACAGTTTCACATTTTGGAAGGTATTCCAAGAATGTTTAACTTTTGGTATTTTTTGCTTCTTCTTTCTTAGGAAAGTAATGGAACCTTTTCTCCATCACATCTACCCATATACCTGCCGAGGGCAAGCCAGAAGAAATTAATAACGCTACCTCAGAGCTACATAAACTGAGGCTCCCAATCCAAAAAAGTCAACTCTGTGTAACTTAGCGCTGGTGCAAAGAGCCCTGATTGATAAATAAACATCACAAACTACTCCTGCCCAGACTTATCAGCTATCGCTGAGCAGAGACAAGGAGGATTATCGCCCCAGCTGCCAGGAAAGGCAACCTGCCCGCTGCGCTCCCTGCTACCAAAGGTCAGGAGCTCTCTGCAGCCCCCGGGACCAGGCAGGGCAGCTCGCACACATTCTGAGGAGAGCTGAGAGCTGATGGCAGTGAAACGCTGGGAAACATTTGTGCATGAAGGGAACTGGGCAGTAAAAACTGCCTTATAGTTTTAACTTCAGGGAGCAGTTGCTGCTAAAGCATCCTTTTTTACAAGGGCAGAATGCAAGACTGGCTGCATTCTCACTCAGTGCAAGTGCATTTCTGTTTTAGCTGAAATTTGTGAGCAATTGATTTCTAGAATTAAGGCCAGTTGACAAGAAGGAAGCATTTCTAGTTTGGTTTATCACAGGATCATATAATCAAGGAGCTGTTTGAGATGAAAGTGATCATTAAGGGTCACCTAGTCCAACTCCCCAAGAACGACACTGGGGATGGTTGTACCAAATATTCACAGCACATGCACAGCATGATGAGCCATCTAGTTAAAGGAGATGTTTGATAATGCCTTGGCTACAGCTGTCTCACTGTTCCGGGTTACTGTGAGTATTCATGGTTGTTTTCTACAGTAAAAGTGCGTGCAGATCTACAAACACCGAAGTCATCTATTTTCAAAGCAAATGTAAATGAGCGAGGCAGACTGCATATGTAAAAATGCAGTATATCCAGGCATGTCTGTATGCCATGAGCTGAATATCTCGAGCACAATCCTGTGCTGAGCCTCAGGCACTGTACCCCCAAACATTCATCTATCACCAATTCCCAACCAGCAGCAGCAGACCCCGTGTGCTGTTTAAGAGATGATTGCGAGAGCATTCACCCCACCCAGCACTGTTGAAGAAAGGCTCCCACGCTGAAGGGAGTCACAAATAATTAAATGTTTCAAAACACAATGGATATGACATGCTTTCAAAATAGCATCTCTAGAATCGCTTCCACTAGGGCGAGGAGCTCTCGGGAGGGAAAGCCCTTTCACTCACTTCACTTGATTACCTGTATTAAAGGGCTTAATTTCTCCGGTGCATTTCCTTCTCAGATCACCTCTTTTTGCCAGCACCATCATGGCAGGAGCGGCAGATGCTCTGCCAGCCCCACACACAGCCATGTGTGTAGGAGATGCTAGGGATAGGAGTGCTCTATAGGTTTATTTTTGCTAATGTGCAATTAAAAAAAAAGGCAAAAAAAGATACAATTTCTAGGCTTGAAGTTCATTGCTGTAATGCTCAATTTCTTAATCAAGAAAAATACAATGGCTCAAGACTTCTACTCAAGATGTGTCTGTGAGCTTTTGCAGGGAAATTATTTTTCTTCTCCCAGTCCTGTGGACCATCCTGTGACACGATGTTCTTCCCTCTCCCAGTTGGATGGGCAGCCAGTTCCTGAAGGGTTTTGACATCTCCAGGGTGTGAGCCAGTTTGCCTTCTCTAGGTTGGACTTGATGATCTCCAGAGGTCCCTTCTAACCCTTATGATTCTGTGATTCTGCAGTCCTCAGTGCCTGTTTGAGAGGAAGAGGCTGCCCAGAAACGTGCATGGAAGTATAAAGCCAAATAAAACAATGTAATACTAAAAACAGTCCAAGAAATCAGTGCAGAATCCACAAACAAATCTAATCCCAGGTCTTTACATCTGCAGGCATCTGCTACTGGCTTTCTGTGGTCAACATTCAGAACAACTTCATCTCCAACCCTGACACCCTAGGGCTGATTTAGGATTCGTGTCCCATTGACAGCAGTAGCACTCTGAGTTTTGTCCGATGACAGCCAGGTTAGGTAATCAGATTCTTCTGCATATATCTACATAATATGTTTATGATTCTTTGATAGCATGCTTTTATAACCAGTATTCCTGGGTTTTTTAATGCTTTTCAGTTCTTAATCCTGAAGCTCTATAAATACCCTCTCAGCTCTGACCTTCTATTAGGCAAATAAAATAAATAAATACATCAAAATACATATGTAAAGAAGCCACAGTAAGAAATGCAAAGGCTTTGGGTCAGTACTGCTGAAGTGTTCATAGCTCTGTGGACTTTTCTTCAGGATTTAATATGACATGGACATTTTTACAAGCTCGAGATGAATACAGCATGTGATGTTTCTGGAGATAGTACAGCCAATCTCAAGTTTATTGCCAACCTTGTATTTCAGGTTGGAAGCTCATAAAAATAGGCTGCCAGTGGCCGTAAAGTGCATGGGCAGGCTGAGGCCAGAGCGTGACTGCGGGGACACGCTCAGCTCTCAGTGACTGACCGGGGTTTGTCCCCACTCACAGTGCCCTCTCTTGGAAAGTGAAAACTGGAGCCACCGAGCAACCAAACAGCTGAAAGCTCAGGGAGGGACGGAGATAAGAACAAAAGAAGAATAATTAATCGTTGAAAATCCTATGTGAAAATGACTTCATTCTCAAGTGGATATAAAACTAATATACGTGTGGGACATTTGAAGAGCACCAAAGGCTCATGAGATGCTGCAGTGAAATTTAGACCACAGCTAATTTTATCATCTCTGATGGAGTGGCTTTTCCTTTTATCCTCTGCTTTCCAAAGTTTCAGGGCAAACTCTTATTTCAACTAGTTCAAAAACATCCATTCCAGCTGTCATCTGACCAAATTATTTGGATTAGTAACAGCTTTGGGCAAAAGCTGATTTTCTGCAATGACACTACACTGAGTGGTGTAAAGCTGGTTGCTCCGTGGTAAAGGCACAACTTTTGGGCACAACAACTGGAGAAATTTGGGGAAACAGACCTCGAGGATGCTCCCTATCTCTGTTTTGGCACATCCCAAGGTGTTGGTTCATGCCTTCATCTTCTCCTCCTTCTACTGCAGAAAGATGGGTGGCTCCCAGGGTGGGAGATTAGACCTGTTCCCACCCCGGGGGATACTGGAAGTGATAAGAATATCTAAAAAGAGCTTCAGAAGTGCAGCTTATTCTCCTTATATTGCCAATTTGCCTTTCACTGTGCACTGCCCGGGAAGGGATTTCCCCCTGGATTAATTAATTCCAATTATGACCTCCCATCATCTACCCACAAATTGGCTTGGTGTGAACGTAGGTAAGATTTCAAACACAGACTGCACATTAAATATAAATATATATGAGCGTGTGTACATTTTGGTGTGTGTATGTACATACACAAGCAAGTTTCCATCCGGGGCTGCAAGGCAGCTTCCATCACCAAAGGATACTCGTGTCTCCATCAAATAACGGAAGCCAAGCATGCTGACTGACAGGTGGAAAGTGACCTGTATGTTCAATAGCAGGTGCTGGGTTAGGGCCAGATTTCTTGATCTGCATTTCAGACAAGCCAGCGTCAGCTTTTTTTTCTGATATTCTTCTTGTTCATGGGTTAAATTTCTCCTCTTACCTGAGTTTTCTTGCTTCCAACCTGCTTTAGCATCTCAGTGATCTCTCTTGGGGCTGCAGGAGTGCCTTGGAGGCTGTCCTCAGGGCTGTTGTACAGGACTACTAAAAGCACCTGCAGCCTCCACTTCCATTGCACTGCACAGCATTAAACATATGGATATAGATCAGACACTCATATATGAATTAATAGTACGGTTGCTGTTTAAAATAATGCACTGGATAGGACCCAAGGGGTACCAAGCCAAGAAAATGACTTCAAACTTTCCATGTGCAACTAACTCTGCTGAATGTGGGATGTGCAATGTATCCACACCTGGTGACCCCTGCTTCCCAGATTTGTCCAAGATGGGGCTGCCTCTGGTCTTGCTATTGCTTGCCCTCAGCAGCATTGAGCAGGCTACATTCTCTCTGCTAAAAGGCATCAACCTCATGATCTCGGCAGTGAGCATAAGTTGAGCACATCTGGATTGTTTGGGTGACATATGGCACTTTCTAATATTATCTAATATTCTGTCATTCGATCCCATATTTCTCTTCCCAGACAAAGTGATGTAGTAATCTTTTCATAGAAGATTTTGATCAAGAAGGTAAAAAGAGGATGAAAAGTTATCTCTTCATTTAAAATAAAGGAGTAATTCTCCTTTTCCTGCCATTCTGCTGCAAGAGTTTAAGGCAGTGGACTCAGAAAGCATTAGCTGCTGTTTGTAATATCTAAATTAAGCAGATATACAAGTGTGAGGACAGCCAGGGAGTGCAGCCTCAGCCCTGGCATGGTGGCTTTGTGTTGTCCTTACACGAGGACAGGCAGATCCTGAATGTACTGAGACACAGCAATCGCTGTTGGACAACCAGAGTGACTTTTGTTGCTGGCAGCAGGTGGGTAGCCTGGGAGAAGCCCTGAGCTCAATTATCACAGTGATCATAGAGCCCGATTCCTGGCTTCATACAGAGCCACCCAAAATTCAAACTCTTTGACTGAAGCTGTTATCCAAATGCTAGAGAAGGAGGTGGCTCAGGAATGCAGACCATCTGAGCCTTGGCCAACTGAGGACAAGTGCCATGGAGGCAGCCACCTCTGTGAAAGGTGATCAGCCCTTCTCCAGGGAGGCATAAACCATCTAGCAGCTCGGGGTCATCTGGATTAAAAGGTATTTAAAGCTATTTGGGGAGCTCTCATAGGCTAGAGCTTGAATGACACAGCTGATGAGACCTCTATGCGTAGGACTGGAGAGCCTCAAAGGGAACCCAATTTCCATCTGATCTTGAAGACAAGGAGATGAGGGTGCAGAGGGAAGAACCTACTCTTCCAACACCATTGGGAGGAAGGGACACTCCACACAAGAGCAGAAGTTTCTTTCAGAGGTCGTGACATCAATAGCTCCCAAAATGCCCCTGTAAGCTTCTGGGGACATCAGCATAGCTTAAGCAGAGACGTTGCTTCCAGCAAGTTCTTGTTGCACCGGAGCTTGTCATCTGGAGCACTGAAATTGAGGTCAATCTCCTCTCACTTAGGATGAGTGGAGAGAGGAGATACAGCTGTGTGTGGGCATCCAGGCCAGCTAGATGGGTCAGTGGCTGAGTTTGTTAGACATAATTCCAGATGAGATGAAACTTCAAGTCAAAGCAGATGTTGGATGAGTATCTCACCATGGAGCCCTCACAGAATATTGAAAGCTCTAAGTTTCTGCACCCTGAGTTTAGACAAAGAAACACAAAGCAGAAAAACCTGGGCATCTCTGACAGAGTTCTTGGGGGATAGGTAACAAAGAAAGGCCATCAGTATATGGACTATGTGTTAAAGCAGCCCAATACTGCTCAAAAACATGCCTGTACAAGAAACTGAGTATTGTCTGTACTGCATTAGGTAACTGCAAGTGATACTCACTAAAGAAAAACAAGAAACAGGGCTGTGCTCATGGGCTGAATGTGCACTGCTGAAATGATGAGAGCAGTTTTTCTCCTTTTGCTGCCACAGTTAAGACCTGTTTGTGGAAGGCTGTAAGCATCACCACTGATCTATATGTAAATGACTTGGCACCAGGCATCCTGGATCATTTGACTTCTAAGGCTTGAAGGGGTCTGGAACTGCTGATAGATGAGAGCAGAATTGATTCATTCCTTGATTGCAAACTGAAACCTTTCCAAAGCATTAGGTACAACAACAGGGTTAAAAAACCCATCTCAGAAGTCAGACTGCAGACTTCTGCCATGGAAGACAGAAAGCATGAGCTTCAGCGCTGCAGAGCCAGGTTCCACATGCCAAGGCTGTAAGAGCATTTTACAGCTCCAGTGAGCAAACAACACTACACCTGATGACACAGGAGGTGATGTCTGTCTGGTTACTTACATGCTGAAGTCAGCTTCAGTCCTTCAGGGGAACTCAGGCTAGGAAATATGGAACACTGGGTACTGAAAGGTAGCCAGGAGAAACAGACAGTGCCTGTGCCAGAGGAGGCAGGGCAGGGCTCACAGCAGGGCTGCACAGAGCTCTAGATTCCTCTCTGTGAGCTCTGACATCCAGGCAATCTTCACTGCCTTCTGCTTGAAGTACACAGATAAATCTTGGGCATCGTGATAGATAATGATAGAGATAAGGAAGACACGTATAAAGGAACTAACCAACTTGTTATGCTCAGACCTCATCACACTGAGAAGTGGCCAGGACTGCTCTGAATGAATTATAGAAACACAGAATCACCATAGAACTGTTTTAGCTGGAAGAGACCCTTAAGGGCCATCTGGTCCAACTCCCTGCAATGAATAGAGACAGTACTGCTTCATCAGGAGCTCAGAGCCCTGTGCAGCCTGATCTTGGGTGTCTCCAGGGATGGGTAATCCACCACCTCTCTCTGCAACCTGTGCAAGTGCTTCATCACACTTAGTGTAAACAACTTCTTCCTTATATCTAAATCTCCCTTCTTTTAGTTTGTCACCATTTCCCCCTGTCCTGTCAGAAGAGACCCTGCTAAAGAATCTGTCCCCTTCTTTCTTACAGCCCCTTTAGATACTGAAAGGCCGCTTTCAGGTATTCCTAGAGACTTCTGCAGGAACCTTTTATTTTTATTAAAGCAACCACATTCTCCCCATATTCTTTGATCTTGCAGTGTGACCGTGCCCAAACCCTGGCAGAGCTGAGGCTGTAAGGTGTTTGCTGTGGGGTAATGGTATCAAGGTGACCTACAGGCAGCCACTCTAATGGAGACCTGCACATTGCACAGGAATTGCAAGCTACAGACTGGAACAACAGAGAACTGCAAAGCACACCTGGGTGGTGCTTATAGATTGTGGAAGTGATTTTATGCGACCTCTCCAGAACAAATAAAGTTGCAGTGTGGAAAGGAAGGGAAGACTGGAAATGGAAATTTCCAATTTCACCTCCCATAAGGCATTTGTGTCTATGAACAATTTCCTTTGAAGCCAAAGTGTTAATTCCATTGAATTCAACAAGGGCTGACTTGGGCCTCTGTCAACTTGAGAACCAGTGTCTCCACCCATGGTAATGGTGCTCTGCCTATTGGAAAGTGGAACATAAACGTTTGCTATCTCCAGGTTCCTTGCCCCCACCAGATGGATCCATGCAGATTAAAAACAAATTCTTCCTGTTCCTGAGGAGGGGAAGCTGTGTGAAAGTGAAATATCTGCTTGCTTTGGATTTTTCACTAAAGGACGATGTAAATGAGGGCACCTCATAAAATGCAAATATAAATTCTGAGTAAGGGGAGGAAGGGTTTGACATTATAGTCTTTCTGGAAACAGTTCCAGCAGAGGATTAGGAGCTATGGATGGTATTTCCATAAGCCCTTGGTTTTGGCCTGACGATGGCTCCCAGCGAAGCTGATGGTAAATGTGCTATTGTATCCAAGAGGAACAGACTTGAGACAGCACTGAGCAAACTGAAGATCCCAGCCTTTGACTCACTAGTGTAAATATTTTGCCCTTATAAGCAGAGATTAGTAAATTCAGGGCCGTTATTCAAAATGCAGTTTGGTGGCTGCTTTGCTGAACACTGTCCATACACGCTGAGCATACTTATCTCCCATGGCTTTAAGACCGCTCCGTGTTGTTAAGGAACAAGGACATAAATCACAAAAGCGATGGCAATCGGTGTTGTGGCGGGTAATCTCTGCACAAAGGGGACAAACGGGTCTCAGATGCATTATTCCCTTTGCGCTCCTGGGGAGGGCCCCCCAGAAAGGGTGTGTGGCTGTTGGGGTGGGTGCTAGGAGGTGCAGACCCTACTCCTGGCATGGGGACTCAGTGCTGCCTCAGAGCTGCTAGCTCTGGCCTCATGTGTTGCCCATGTGCTGTTTCTAAGGTGGCTGGAAACCAGCGGTGGAGAGGAACATAAATCCATGTTCACATCCAGAGTCAGAAATACTGCTGTGTTTGGATGAAGCTTAATCCATTCTGTAAGAAAGTCCCTGATTGAAAAGGTATCCAATAAAAATGTTCAGAACTGCTTAACTGAGTTTGAGAATGGATTTTTTGCAGTTTACTATTCAATGTTTGTAGCAAGGAATAATGTTCAGGATGTGAGTGCAGCCCAGCTTAACTTGTAGCTGTAGCAGAAGACAGGGTGGCATACTCAGAGGTTGTATCCACAGAATGCTTTGTGCACTTAGTGCTCAAGGGTGTAATGGGATCTGAAGATGATAGTTTAGACAACCTGAAAAAGTACTTGTGTTTTTCTGAAATGCCTTGTTTGGGTTAAGCAGCCTACAGATCCACATTGCCCTTTAGGTAAGTGTTCTGCCTGAGCAGAGCCCTGTTACCAAGGGTTGGGATTTGGTCACTAACTAAAGGATGTTAGAGAACTTATAGAGTTTTCTATTTTGAGAGACATTAAGATTCTTTGTCTGTCTTAAAAATACAATGGGACATGTAAAAGAAGTCAATTCAGAGAAAGCTCCTGATTTCAGATATCTTTGTTCAAAGATTTCTGGTAACTGAGGGACAGAAAGCAGAGTTCAGTCTACACAGTGTGGTAAGATGCAGAACAGTGCTCAAAAATCCTGGTTTGCAACCTTGTACGGATGAAATTATGTCATGTTTTTGCATAACAATGATGGCAATATTTTCCCTAAAAGAGCAAGTAATATTGTAGTGCAGAGAATTGCCCTTTTTGCTCAAATATTTTGCTCTTGCTGCAAGATCTGACCCTACGGTTCATAGAACCATAGAATAAAATAATGATTAAGGTTGGAAAAGACCTTTAAGATCATTTAGTCCAACCACCAACCCATCCCACCATGCCCACTAAGGCATGTTTCTCAGTGCCACGTTTCCTCATTTCTTGTACACCTCCAGGGATAGTGATTCCACCACTTCCCTGGTTACATTCGATCTGCCCAGAAAATTAGCTCAACAGTAAGCTTTCATACCATCTCTAGAATAAATCCTGTGAATTGACTTCTCTGAATGCTCAATAACAGCATGAAGAAGTAGTGAGGTTGTGGAGTCTCCTTCTCTGGAGACGTTCAAGACCCACCTGTACGCCTACCTGTGCAACCTGGGCTAGGGAACTGCTTTGGCAGCGGAGTTGGACTCGATGACCTCTAGAGGCCCCATCCAACCCCTACAGTTCTGTGATTGTGTGATCTATTTCTATGCTTTGATCTGCCAGACCCTTGTCTCTGTGAGTTTTTGCAACAGAATATTGGGGGTAAAAAAAACCAACAGACCCAAGCAGGCAAAGATCCAGAGCAAATGCAACTGTCTGGTGCTAAATTATAAGAAAATTTACGTGACAGAAAAGGATGAAGAGTACCAGACGTTTTCAACTGCTGCATAATTCTGGAAAGCAGTGGAAAAGTGGTGAGGCATTTATCTGAAAAATGACCCAGGCTTATGAGAGTTCATTTATTCTCACTCATCTTGGGTAGGTGAAGAAGTCATCTGCCACTAGCCCTCCAACGTGAATTATGTGAGGTGGGATAGCTGCCTAATTTAAGCTATTTAAATGGAAACCTCAATGACATCTGTCCTTGGCAGCGTTGCATACTGTGAGAGCACCTGGAAGAGGAAATTTCTCTTTGCCTAAAACCAAGATGTTGGTGAATCTGTCTAGGGCTGTGCCAGCCTCGTTCCTCTTACTTTGCTCATGATCCCCATCAGGCATCTCCGTGAATCACTCCTCCTGCTGCTAGAAACCTTCTTGTTATTCTGGAGATAAATTCTTAGTTTGAACTAGAATGTGAAGTGATAACCGCAGTTGGCACCAGTACCACAGGAATGTGTGTCTCTTCAGCAAATGGGGTTCTCCACTCAGACTTGGCACTGGGGGGAACAAAGAAGAAAATCTCTCCCTACTGCATCTGCTGTCAGCGAATGAGAAGAGGAAAGGACAAAGGCATATAGTCCTTGTGTGAACATGAGTTCACCAGCCATCCCAGGTCTCAATGGAAGCTGGATTGCTGTAGCTGTGAGGGTACAGTTTTCTTGTATGGTCATTGCAGTCTTGTGTTAACTTTCTTCTGAAGTGACACTTTGCATCCAACAGCATTCAGCTTCATTCTAGATTCACTTCCTCAGCTCCATCTTCCTACATTTATGGTGAATTCAGGTTCCTTCACCAACTGGTATTGTAGTGTTTGGTCCAGCAGACCTTTGAGTTGAAAACTCCAATTAAGACCCACAAGAACTGCCCAATGACTTTGTCTTCATTAAAGCCTATGTTAGTATAACCCCAATCCAGAAAAAGAAGCATTTGTCAGACCAAACAGTAACAATCAGATGGAGCAGGAATAGGGAAAGCTGTCCTCCAGATGCGAGGGAAGGCACAGTGGGGATCTGAACACAAACCTCCTTTGGGAGCTGACTGGGATGGGTAGCCCTGTGCTGCTGGTTCCTGACCCACACGGCTGGAAACTGGACAGAAGAAGGATTGTACTGCCTTGACCTGAAGCAGCTGAAAAAGGATTTCATTCACACCCTGGCATTTCCATGGATCACTTGAGCACAGGAATGGTGTAGTGTTGTTGCATAACTCCAGAGAATAACTTCTTGGACACCATCCAGTGACACTGGTCTGAATAAACTTAAATGTAACTGTTTCCCCTCAGACTGGAAAATAATCTTGCTCCAGTCCTTGGGTGTGATGTAGGGCAGGGCAGAGGTGCCTGGAGCAAGGTTCTGCATCCTCACACCTTGCATTTGACTTAGTTACTAATTTATTCTCTCACAGTTCAAGGACTCTATCCATTTCCATATGATATTAATTCCTGCCAAGTACTGTAGATTGATTTTTGTCCAGTGTCTGATTGATCTGAGCTTTTGCACTGTGACTTCTGTCCTCAAAGGAATTGTCCCTGTGTGCCAGCACCGATGCCTGGACAGAGGCACCAACAGCCTCCTCTCTTCTTCAGCATGCCACCACCTGCACATCATGATGGAGCTGAATGATGGTGACAAATCCTGGGGTTTGATATCTCAGAAAGGAGTGAAATTCTTCCAAAAATAGTTCAAATGGACACTGATATCCCTCATTTCCAAGCTACTGAGCTCGTTCTCCCTCCCTGGCACATGTAGACTCTGGGGTTTGAGAAAGGACCTGAGCTTCCTTTTATTTCTGTCTGATTATAGAATCATAGATCATTACAGTTGGGACTCTAACATCATCTAGTCCAACTGTCCATCTACCACCAACATTGCCCACTAAACCATGTCCCTAAGTACCACATCTTCATGCTTCTGAACACCTCCAAGGACAGTGGTTCCACCACCTCCCTGGGCAGCCTGTGCTAGTGCACTGCCACCCTTGGAGAAAAAGCAGTTTTCTTTGAGAACCCTTGCAAGGAAGCTGGTCACAGTGTATGATTCAGTGGGAAAAGCCAAACTGAACAGAGCATCATTTCTAATATAAGCACTGCTCTGCCTTGCATTTGATGAAAATGAGCTCAGACATTAGTGATATCTCAGCATTACGTTCTTTTCTCAGAAATAGTTTTGTGGATCATAGGATCATATCATCACAAAATATCCTAAGTTGAAAGAAACCCACAAGGATCATCAAGTCTAACCATGCTCACTGAGTTTGTCATGAGACCTCCATTAGCCTCCTCTTTCCTGGGCTGAACAAACCAAGGGGCCTCTGCTGCAGCTCATATGTCTTGCCCTCTAGACCCTTCACAATCTTCAGGATGTAAATCTTAATGTAGCCACCAGCATGGAGGTTTGGATGATGGTCACAGAACTGGCCTCCAAGCTTCAAGTTGGATATTAGGATAAACCTTTTCCTTGAAAGAGTGGTTGGGCAATGGCACAGGCTGCCCAGGGAGGTGGTGGAACAACTGTCCCTGGAGGTGTTCAAGAAACATGGAGATGTGGTAATTAGGGACATGGTTTAGTGGGCAATGTTGGTGGTAGATAGACAGTTGGACTAGATGACCTTAGAGGTCTTTCCCAACCTTAATTATTCTATGATTCACTTGCTTGAGGGCTGCACTGTCATACCAGTGAATACGGTGAAACCATGGAAGCTGGGGAGTCAGCTCCTGCCTCCAGCCTCCCCTGAGGCCATTGTAGCCACAGGCTCTTGGCACAGAAAAGGCACCTTGCCCTCAGTGCTGCTTTAGATTAATAATTGTTGCTCAATTCATAGGAATACAAAAACAAATATTTTAATAAAACCAGAGTTCGGCAACACAAAAGGACAAATCTGCAATTCCACATCTTCTTCTGCAAAGTGTGTGCATACCTTCAGCCTGCTGGAAAAACAGCTGCAAAAGGCATCCATCCCTGAGCAACATTCTTTACCAAGATGTGCCTGAACTCGCTCCTCCGGATGACTGCAGCATCTCCCTCCTGACGCTGATGTTACCATCGCTATACAGAGTGTGTGTACCCACTGTGCCACGGACATGTGCAGCAGCTGACTTCAAAGAGCTGAGCAGTGCGAGTGGGATCAGCTGTGCCTGGATCTATCCTGGCTGTCTCTGCTTGCTGTCTCGGGCTGGCTGCATAGAGGACGGTTTTATTCTCATTGCTTTCTCTTACGATAGAGCTCCTCTAGTTGACTCTGCATTTTTAACCTCCTCTGACATTTAGGGCCTTCCTATGCTGGGGGTTTAATTCAAATTATTTGAGGATGTGAATTTAGAGAGGAATAATTATTCTTGATTAACTCCCCATGTAGACACTCTTGTTCCAAAATAAAAGTGCTTATTTCAAGTGGATTTAATTGGCTCCAAGAAAATCCAGAGGTTGTTTTCTGTAAGAAAAAGGGAAAGGGAAGAAACAAAAGAGAGAACATTTCTTCCCCTTATATTTGTTGAAAAATGCAAGGACTTCTAAACATTATGGAAGTTCTAACTGAAAATTGCTGTACGTTATTATGTATAATTTGCACCTCCAATAAAATTATTGTTCCATGAAAATAATTACTCAGCAGCCAATATAATTAAACAAGCAATATAAAGTCAGAGGCAGAAATGTAGGACGAGATGGGAAGGCTGCTTGAGGTGTGCTTTATCCTGTCCACACACTCACATCCAAAACACTGCTGAATGTGACAAGCTTGACAAAAGCTTAATAAGAGGAGATTCTGAGCTTTGGCATGAAATTCCTGTTCAAAACCACTACTGTCTGATAGTACCCTCCATGTCACTGAGCTGCTAGCATTCCAAATATCACTATTCAAGATCATGCAGGTGTTTTGGGGGCAGTTTCAGATGCAATGAGCACTTTGGGGTGAAGAGCATTTAGCACGGATGTAGATACAATTTGTGTCAGGTCTTTTGACTACAGGACAGGGAACTTGACTGGTTGGTTACCAGTGCAGACTCATCTAACTCCCTGTTCGTAAATAAATGTGCTGTCTGGGTGGCAATTCAGTGCTGGAGATGATTATGTCACTCTTTTAAAACCTACTCTACGTTTTACATAGTTAACAGCTTGCCTGAAAAGAGAAAACTGATTTCTACATCTATCCATTCAGTATCTCCACTTCAAAGTACTTCACAGTCCAACTCACACATACCCATCTAAGCTGCACAGGGAGGTCACCTTCACCAGGTCTAGAAACAAAGAGGGCTACACCCATTTTTCCAGCCTGGACATCTCAGGTCTTCGTGGGAAGGAAGGAGATGGGTGCCCATGTCTTACTGTGGGATGGGAATGGGGTGTGGCAGAGACACATTTCTGAACTCAGAACTATGAGAAAGTTCTCTGGTGCCACACTTTAGATATAGCATTCATAGCTTTGGGGACTTTCAGTAGAGCTTAGGCTCTTTGGGACTTGAGCAGTTCTGAAAATAGGACTTCCAGATACTTTTGTAAATTGTAGTCAAGGTGAATTTATACTGAAGTCTAAATCCACAGTTAATTACAATGAAGTAGAAATTGTTCTGAGAGATTATGGATGAGCTTTTGAAGGAGGCCTCTGAATTTTAACTAGCTAGTTCTCATTGAAAGTCACTGGCTTTGGACATCTAACTGCCTTGCTCAGTTTTGAAGATCCAAACCAAGGTCTAAAGCTCATTCTGTTAATAAGTGTGCCAAGATTTCTTTCCTGGGAAAGCATTCTTTTGATATACCAAAATTAAGACAAGAGAAGGCTGCATTTCTATTTTTATTCTCAGAGGCTAATACTGAAACAACATAGAAATCATTGTGAAAAATAAACTATAGCGATTTAGATATTTAGTTTTCAAATCATTTGACAGGCATAGAAAGGAAATGTTTTTACCTCTGAAGAAATAAATGTAATAAAATACTGTTTAAATAATGTGTAAGTGATGTGGTGAAAGATGGGTTCACGAACCCTCAGTTATGTTAACAATTAGCAGTTCAGGACATGGATTTTGTTTAATGAATGTCTACTGATAATATTGGGGTCAATATATGAATAAACTAGAATGACAGTATACACTACAGACAGATTATATTAATGCATGCCCAGTTATTTGTATTGCTTTACTTCTTGTACCAGTGCCCACTGCAGTCATCCCAGTTTTGCCTGTATGCCCATAGGCAGACACGGACACTCATTCATTCTCTTTCCCAAATTCAGGCCATCATTTGAGCACTGTAAAGGCTTTCTTGCCCAAGATGAGGAAGACACATACATCTCAGTACAGTATTGGATTCTGATGCCAACTCAGGCTCTTAGAGGAAGCAGGGCCCAAGGATGCTGAGGAGCAGCCAGGAGCTGCTACTTCTTCTGCTGTGAACTTTTTGTGTGACACCTCTCAATTACTCTTAGCTGTCAATCTCACTTGACTATAAGTTGATCTCTTGCTGCAGAGCACATTGTTGGCCACAATGGTACCCTGAACCTGAAGATCTCACTGACAGCAAAAATAAATCTCTCAGAGTTACAGAATCACAGAATCACAGAAACATAGGGGTTGGAAGGGATCTCTGGAGATCTCCCAGTCCAAATCCCTGCTAAAGCAGTTCCCTGCAGTAGGTTGCAAAAGAATGTATCCAGGTGGGTTTTGAATCTCCCCATAGAAGGAGACTCTACAGCCTCTCTGGGCAGAGGAGAAGACTCAGACATCTTGGACAGCTTCCTGTTCATCTTCTCTCCAGCTACTTTATCAAACTGTGGGCTCTTTCCAGGCATATTGTTGAACAACTCCGTCCTCAGTGCTTCTCAATGATCAAGTGAGAACAGACATGCAAAGACAGCCCTGAGAAGCACCGTCTTGAGAAGGCTGCTGCCATTTACAAAGAAACAGCTTTCATCCTTATTATGCATTAAATACTCTTCTAAGTCTTTTAATTTACAGATGGAGCTGTTGGAAAAGTCCATTATCTGAGTCAACAGCAATCCTCTGAAATATTTGCTGAATGACCTAGTTCACCAAACATTTCCAGAGGCTTTTCTGTTTATATGTATCCGGTGTGATCTGCGTATTCCATGCAGTAAAGCACAGGGAGGAAGACAAGCTCTGCTTCTGGAAGCTGACAGCATGAAGGCATGGTCCAAAAGTTGACCACCTTTAGTTCCCACCATGGACAATGGGAGATGCTGTTGGCCAGAAGTGGGCACTATGTAGTCCTCCATTGCAGCACCTCAGCAGATAAAAGTCTGTCTCCAGATAGGATGTATATTCTCTCCCTTCCATTCTCCCTTTTTCTTTCTCTGTCTCAATAATATGTGTAGCTCTGATTTATTTTTTATCAAGATTAACAGTGGAACAATGCTGCTTCAAATATTAAAAAGGCAAAGAAATGTAGGTACTGAAAAGGAAGGAAAATACCTCAATTTCAAGCCTAAAGATTACTTTGGGTCCCAGAGGAAGCAGAAGCAATTTAGTGGCTGATACCCTTAGCAAGAAAAAAGGTTGTAAGATTAAGACCAACTGCTGTTTGGATAAGTGGTTGGTAATTGCACATATCAGCAATTATGTGCTGTCATATCATTTTGCTGTTACCTTACTCCTCTCTTGTGTCCCGTCAGGGTTTACTTGGAATGACCCTACATCCACGGCCCTCTTTGGATTCACCTTCTTAATGTCATACAGCAGTGCCTCACAAGTTCAGAGAAAAAAAGAAGTCATTATTACATGAGGAGCCTGGTGGAGGTGCTCCTCTTCTCAGATGTAGCTAGAGGCTACTGCAGTAATAAGAAGTCTTCCAGGCAGAGAAATAGAGAAAGGCCTCCTTGACCTGCAGAAAGCCTCCTTGTCCTCCAGCTTCACATGAGGAGAAGCATGGGGGTGGATGGCTTTAGCACAAAGAAGACTGGCTCCCTGTGGGGTTCCTGCAGCTCAAGCTGGGGTGCCAGAGGAAGGCCACCAGGAGGATCCCATGCTGCAGGCATATCTCCTGCCTGGGGGGCCCCTTGCTGTGGCTGGAACAAGTTCAGTAGCAGTTGAATCCTTTGAGACATAAAGCAGGAGCCTGAACTTGCTATATGCATATTGTTTACAACTTCTGCTCCATATGGAGATGTTTTGGGGAGTAATGGGGGCGGCTCTCGAGACAGCGGGATTCCCTTCCCCAGCTTGCCAGGAGGGTGAATGCCCTTATAAACAACACCTCTTGTCTTACAGCAGTAACTGATTCCCCACTGAAGTGTCAAAAGATAACAACGTCTGTTAGAGCTAACCTCATCTGCTTATTGCCTGAGGGAAGCCTCCAGCTTCTATGGCAGGGGGTGCTCCCGTGGAGCCGAACATATTTAGCTCACTGATCAGGTTCAGGTAGAAGTTAGATAGAGCTGCAGCCGCCTGTGGTGTGCTCATTCCATACCCAATGCAGGCAAGACTTGACTGCAGGATCCATGGCACTGACCTGTAGTGATGATGCCCCTGAGCTCAGTGACCTTGCACAACTCCCAGGAAAGCAGAGCTGTATGTGAGGACCTCAGGGCATACAACAGGACATTTCCCATCTGCAAAGGCAGCTCTGGGCTGAGCAGCTTTGGGAAAGAGTAGAAGATCCCTGGGATGGAATTGGGGAGCTGAACCTCAGCAATGAGGTGCCACATCACAGCAAAGCGGCTAAAAGATTCATCAGCACAGATGAAGATATGAAGGCTTGGGCTTAGACAGCTTGCAGCTCCTGCCAAGAAATTGTGTGGAAGTTAGAAATGAATTTAAAAGGTTGAGTGGGGGCCAGCAAGTCAATAACTGAATAATCCCACCCAGATAGGAAACCAAAGCATAAACAAGAGTCTCCACATACTGACGAGTTAGCACTGGTTGCACTCTGGAAAGGATCCTAAAATAACAGAGATTCCTGGAGACAGAATAAACACATCTCTCAGTTGTCATCCCGAGCAGGGTAATTGCCTGGATGTCTGATTGACTTGCTGCTAGCACCAAATATGTAGCTCTCTGACATGCTGTCACCCTCTTCTCTGTACATGGGAGATTTTTTTCTGCAGAGCACATCAGGAATCAAAGCAAATGTCCACAAGAAAAGATGCACCTCGACCTTGAACTTTAATCACTGGCAAAAGGCTGAAAATGAAGTTAAAAGAAGTGAAGTGTGTGCATTCCTGAGAGCACTTAATCCCCAAACTCCCCAGGGCTTATGTGAGGATGGTGTTGCCCCTGAGGGGCAGACATAGCTGCAGCCCCCACCTCAGAGTGGGGACTCTGAGCACCCTAACTCTGAGCCAGGTGGCTCTTTAAGAAGTAAATTAAACTTTAAAAAGCAAAACTTTAAAAAGCCAGTGAGCTGGCTAAACTGTGGGCCAGCGTGGGTCTGAGGGTGTGTGATGTTACACAGTACCATTAAGAACAGATGGAAAACAGCATACAAAATGCAATGTGGTGTGAGCTCATGAAAGTAACTTTGTTGACTTAAAGATGTAGCAGTCTTCCTTAAAATAATTTAGTCGGTATACTGTGATAGCTCAGGTACTGGATTGAAGTGAAAATCTGCATGGTCCTTCTTCAGTGAAAGGATCAGAGGGTCATAGAATCACAGAATCATTAAGGTTGGAAGAGACCACTAAGATCATCTATAGCCCAATCATCAACCCACAAAAAACAAGAGGCCTTTAAAGGTACTAAAAAAAAATAAAAAGTGACTACACAATCACAAAGCCAAAACATCAGCTGAGAATAGTTCTTGAAGAGTCACGGTTTTCAATCTTCCATATTATGCACAGAGGTAAAAATACAGTCACCATCAGCAGAGTTCAGAGGAGGTGCAGCCACTGTGTGTGTGATGAGAAGGGGAAGGACAGGCCACTGCTTCTGGGTGGGGAATGTAAGAAAAATCTGGGAGTGGCAGATGGAGAAGAGATGTTGTTTTTTAGCAGTAAGGGTGGTGAGGTGCTGGCACAGGCTGCCCAAAGAGGCAGTAGAGTCCCTGTCCTTGGAGACATCAAGGTCAGGCTGGACAGGGCTCTGAGCACTTGATGGAGCTGTAGGTGTCCCTGTTCATTGCAGCAGGGTTGGACCAGATGGTCTTAAGGTCCCTTCCAACTCAAACAACTTTATGATTCTTTGATTGCAAACCTGTCCCTTCCCCTCACCTCCAGCCCGCACAGAAAAATAGTGTTTTCTGACAGAAAGCACAACTGAGCTATCACTTTGTGAGCACTGCAGATGCCTATACATGGAGTGACTTGTCTAATATCTGCTCAAGATAGGAGTTTGAGATGTCAGAGAATTTTATCTGGGAAAAAAAATAAAAGGCATTCGTGTACAAGAGGATAACTTGAAGTCTATCTGCCTATCTGCTCAGCGCTAAGCTCTAGGTAGATAGAGTAATCAAGAGGAAGGTAAAGCAGGAAGAAGAATGCAAAATGATTTCTGCAGGCAGGAAAGAGCAGGATGCCCCTACTGGCTCTGCTAAACTGAGTTGAAGGTGGGAATGACACAGTCTGTGCCTCCTGCTCTCGCATGCACAACCTGAAGCAAAGCACTGTGCCCTGCTGACACAGGGAAACACGCCCCGAGAGATGGGGATGGCATGCATCTGCTCACAGACCCCTGAGCTGTGCAGCATACTGGAGTGCCCCACAAATAAGGGTGCTGCTCCCCTGCCTGCAAACAGGGCTTCTCCTCCACCCCAGCTCCACGGGACCAGCTGTGCTGTCCTCTCTTCCTGCCTGATGCTGGGATGGACGCTCTCTCTGCCCAGAACCACACTGTGCAGAAGACAGATCCTGCAGATGACATTTTGAAGTTTCGTTTTCTCTTCAAGTGCCTTTTGGATTTACTTCTCCTCTCTCCCACCTTGTTTCATATTAAGGGTATTCAACTACAGGGAGTATCAGAAAATACTACCCCAGCTTGAGATTTGCTCTCAGGTGACTTCTTCCAATACTACTGATTTATACCCTTTTTCTGCATTGATCTGCTGGGAGCTTTCATCAGCTATATCTGACATAAACACTGCATTATTCTGTATTGCATTATACCCTAGAAATCCACTCAAATCCCTTTGCTCCTCAAATTAAAGCAATATGCCTAACAGTGTCCTGATTTCCTTCTCTTCTCGCATTTGCATTTTTGTATCATGATCTAGATTACTCACTTGTATTTTGGCATAAGCATCTCCCTGTTCATTTAAGAATATTGCCTTTAATCTTTTCTATGCCTCAAAGTGCATCAAGTCCCCGCGCAAAGAACAGGTGAGGATGTTTAGTTCCCACAGTTGCTGAACTTCTATGGAGGTTATTTAAAGCCAAAGTCGTGTTGTTCTGCAGCCTTCTTGCAAGGCTACCCTGTGGACACCCACAAGGTGGTCTCACAATGTGGGGGGGTTCACCTGCAGCACTGCATCTCTCTGCACTCTTGTGAAGGAATTTATCTTCCCAGAATGTGCGTTGGTCCCAAACAGGTGTTGATCTGGTTATGCTGGGAATGTATACAGGCAGCCAGAGTCCTGACTTCAGTAAATGTACATGACAGCAGTGAGAAGGGCAAAGCTTTTCTAGGAAGAGGAGCTTCAAACTTTTCTGAGGTGGTATATATTAGACATGGTGGCTCAGAGTTGCTCCATCTCATTGTGGATCGAGATTAACTGGCACATTCTTTATTCCAGATTTTCATGTATCATAACATTATCCTCAGAATGTGGGCAAAAGCAAAGCTGGTAGGAGAAAATGTATACAGTTTAGGATAAAATCATCCAATAAATAGGAGGGAAGGGAGAGCAGCCAGGCTTTATTCCAGTTAAGTCTGAGTCTACCGTGTTCAGAAGTGATTCCATTATTTACTCTTTGGTTCAGATGTCCACCATAAAATGTCTGAGATCCAGCTTAAAAATCTGAGCACGTTGCTCTAAAAGCAATCAGAGGATGAGGGATGCAGGGACTAAAAATACTTGTTCACTTGGGCTCAAGATCGGCTTCCTAGAAGCCAGTGGATATAAGAAAATAGTTTTTTACCATAAGGATGGTGAGGCACCAGCACAGGTTGCCTAGAGAGGTGGTGGGTGTCCTGTCCCTGGAGGCATTCAAGATCAGGCTGGATGGGGCTCTGAGCTCCTGATGGAGCTGTAGGTGTCCCTGCTCATTGCAGGGTAGTTGGACCAAATCACTTTTAAGTGTCCCTTCCAACTCAAACGACTCTATGATTGTATGATCTTGTGAGCTGCAGTCCTTTACGAACAGCAGCAAGCAAACACACTGCTGAAGATCCATCTGCACCTGCATACCATGACCCATTGCAATGGGTCCTCCACAGAGGGCAGTCCAACATCATTGATTTACTCAGTGGAAGTGCATCTATCTCCTACATTCTCCCACCAAGTGCTCTTCTTTGACCAGGTGACACAGAAGGGCAATAGATGGTTAAAAATGAACAAAATATAATTCCCAACTCAAACAGAAAAGCTCAATCTCTGCTAGCGTCCACTGGGAGAGGAGCAAGGAGAGAAGAAAAAAAAGACAGATGGATAACAAAAATGTCTACATTATGCCCATCAGAGCCAGCAAAATGCCACTGTACATTCATTAAAAGATCTGTTCAAAAGTTCAGAAAATTCCCTCCAGTAATGTAATGGGTGATAATTCAATTTATTTATGTTTTTAAGGCATGAAGCCTAGCTTTAATTTCCCTTAACTGTGCCTCTATTATTAATAATCTACTTATCTTCTAAAAAGATCATCTAAACTACACTTCTACAGGGAATGTGATCTTTGGCCATGTAGGGCTTTGCAATTATCCAGTTCTGAATGAACTTGTTGTTAAAACATTTTTTAAGTCTAATGAAAACATTAGATCAATTCCTAGCAGTGATAGTTGTCATTAAATCAATAGCGTGTGTAAGTCCATTACACTGATATTTGACACGAACTGCTGAAGGTCTGCTAACAATGAAACCATACTGAAGTGTGTCCTCTGCTAAGCATATTTCCTACGAGATAAGAATCTGTTAAGTCTACAGTAACTGAAACTTTTCTTCTTTAACTAAAATAAACAGATCTCTGAAATGTTACTGTAAGTCACCCGAGGACCACCATGATCACACAGGTTTTGGAGCCAGTTCTTTTATCACACCTCTATCGTAGCCGTGCTCCCAAATCAGAAAAGCTTTCTGACTGTTTATCCGTATGGCGCACAAAGCATTTCCTAACAAAATCCTGCCAAGCATAAAGGGCCTGACCCTATCCTCTTCAGAAGCAACGGCATTGCCACTGATTTGATGGAGGTGTGACCATTCCTTAAGTCCCTGGAAAATTAAAGGTCTCCCTGAAGAGGAGTGTCTTGGCATACGAGAGCAAGAAGCCAAACCAGAGCCATTTCCCAGTACAGAAGAATAATTTCTTTGTATGTACTATCACATTGCAAATGGGAAAGGTTATTGAAAGATCTCTGGCTCTGTGTTATTGTAATGTTTTTCCAGTGGCCTGCAAACGCAGTATCTGCTTCTACTGTGAGTACCACATGAAGTCTTGCTATCAGAGCAACCCTGTGAGTTTGACGTCTGCTATACTTAATATACATTGAGCCTTCTGCCATGAAAGAAATACAAAACTTGAGAAACTGGCTACCTGATGGGAAGACTGGAGCTCAGAGAGAACCATTCACCATGGCTTGACTCCTGATTTACAGAGCTAGTGATTTAGAGCCACAAAAGATGCACAGGGGGCTGGAGCACCTCTCCTATGAAAAAAGGTTGAGGGTGTTGGTCTTATTCAGCCTGGAGGAGACAAGGCTCCAGGGAGACCTCATTGTGTCTTTTCAGTAATTGAGGGGAGCTTACAAGCAGAAGGGCCTATGTTTCACAAGGTCTGATAGTGATAGAACAAGGAGCAATGGCTTTAAACTGGAAGAGGGGAGATTTAGATTTTATGCTAGGAAGAAACATATCACATAGAGGGTGGTGAGACCCTAACACTGCTGCCCAGAGAGCTCTGGATGTCCCATCCCTGGAGATGATCAAGGCCAGGTTGGATAGGGCCCTGGGAAGACTGGTCTGCTGGGTGGTAACCAGCCCATGGTAGGGGTTGGAAACTGGATGATCTCTAGGGTCCTCTTAAATCCACTCATTTTGTGAGTCTACAATTTTTCAGTAGGAGTACGTGGCATTTGCTCACAGGCAAAATTGCGGTGAGCGCACAAATGTATGTGGAAACAATTGGAAGTGCAGACGTTGACAACTTTCTGGCTTAAAAGGGCACTTAAAAATGAGAATTTTAACTGTTTTATTACAGAAGTGCTAAAAACTTCCTGGGGATGAGTAGAGGGTTAGTGAAATTCATTTTAGGAAACTTTTATCCTGTGAACCTACATTTTTTTCCCCCATAAATAAATAAGTGAATTGATAGGAACAAAAACAAAAAAACGACCTGAGGCGTTCTGTGAGACTTTGGCCTCTAATTCCTGCAGCAGGAAATCCCAGTTAGTGCAGGAGTGGAGGAAGCACCCAAGCGGAGGAGGGTCCTGCCCTGCTCTATGCTATGGCTCCCACTAATGGCAGCAAGGGAAAGCTCATTCAGACCAAACAAGGTAGGACAGAAAAGAAACTTAGAAAATGTTCTTCTCTTTGTCATTAGTGGTGGGATCCCCTCTTGGGAGCACGAATCATGGATCAGGAGGTTCTTGTTTGCAATGAATCGGGACTAGCAGGTTCCTGTTTGTCACGGAGAAAAGCTTCACCCTCATTGCATAGGATGAGGGGATTTTGTTGACGTCTGTGCTCCACTTATGTCACAAGGAGGGGGAAAGTCCAAAACGCACAGGTGAGAACCACGAACTGTTGAAACAGATGGGCAAACATGTTTGTTTGGCATCTTGGTGCTGAGCATAGCAGAGATTATCCAAACAGCTGGGTGATTTTCTGCTGGTGACACCACAGAGCTCTCTCACCACCATTGGGCACTGGGGCCAGGTGCAGGCTGTCCTTGTTCCCACTCCTAAGCCTCAATTACATTTCTTTAAGGACAACTCAAGGAATAAACATGAGAGGGTTACAGCTAATCAGATAAGTATGTCTTTATTTAACTGCAACATCAAAAATTTCTCTTAAGAGTTTTCAGTCTAATAAAAATGTTATCTTGTTTTTTATTATTATTATTTTAATTAAATCATGTTGATTTTATTTGACATTTGATTTCAATAGAAAATTTGGCATTTTTCTCCTTCACTGTCTCATGATTTCACATGTAATTTCTCCCAGACTAGAGGATGCTACGCTCCTGTATTTTAGCTTCTCCGTGGTTGATCCCATATGGATCAGCCACATCAGCCACTTAAACACTTCCTTCTGAAGTGACTTGGCTTTCTCTACAGCAAGATGGTGCTGTGATGCACTTTGTACCCAATGGATGAGTTACCTCCTCTCCTCTGGCTTCCCACCACTGCAACTCATCCCCATGCTTATGGCACTGGAGGAGGTGGAAGGGTAGAGCTCCCTCATGTGAGAGCAGCTTACAGGACCATGGTGGCTTGTCCTTCCCGTGGTGCCCTTTGGGTTCAATACCAACATGCACAACTGCAGAGTCCAGAAAGGAACTTAAATAACTGCTCCATATGTAGAACAAGAGAGTAAGTTCTTCAGAGGCTGGGTCTGGTGTTCCAAACCATAGGAGATCTAAAAAAGGTTGCTGTGATATATGGAAGAAATTACACAAACAGACCAAGTCTGAAAATAAGGCTCAGAGAAGCCAGAAAACGCATGCATTGATGTCTGCTGGGAAACAGCCTGGTGTCCACTGAATTCCCCTCTCACTACTTACTGAAGCTGGAAGGCACCCAGTGAATGAGGCAGGAAATTTGAGGAGGAGAAAGAAGACATGATGAAGGCAGCTGAATGGTGTCCTGGGGAACTGGCTGCTATCTCTGTCCCTGCTGAAGAGTTTCCCTGAGATACTGCCAAGTCATCCAAACCATACATCGAAAGCTTTGTCTCAATAATTGTGTGGGTTTTATTTTCTGAATGCATAAATTAATGCCCCCAAGTTATGGTTCACAAAACTGCTGAGCACTCATTGCTGTGAAAGAAAACAAGGGCACTGTCCTTCCGGCACATAAAGTGCTAGAGAATGTGAAGTGTTCTGAAAAATCAGGTCATTAGGCATGCAAATTGGGTCATCAAAATTAGTGGATCTTTTTGACATTAATCTCTTTAGACTTCTTCCTGGGAAAACAGGGAGATCCCATACCCTACAGGAGAGTTGTGAACTAAATTAATTTAATGTTTGTTTCCCCACCAGCTCCCGCTCCATCTGATGCTGATGCCATTTGCATGTCAGGCAGGCTGTTGCTGTTGCTTCCTCTCTCACTGCAGTCACTGAGGACATGGTGTGGAGGTGCTGACTGTCACTGTACTGCTGCAGAGCATCACCAGTCCTGGAGATGGGGAGCCCTGCCCTGACCCCACAGCAGTGCTAGGCACCATCAGCAGCCCAGCGCTGGCATTTCCAGCTCCCAGATTCTCAAATGTGGTCATATTAGAACCTTTTTTCACATGTTCAGAATATCACGAAAGCCAGGATAACCTCCCCACTGCCACGCTGTGCTCCAATCCATAGAGCAAAGGGAACCTTGGGATGCACCTGCCTGTCAAAGTGGTTCTGCCAGCTCTACTTCCATTCAGACAAGCCCAAGTCTATTATCCCCAAAGCAGAACATTAAAACTCATCTCATAGCTGTTTAAAGTAAGCAGTTCTCAGAACAAAGAGGTTATTCAGCTTGAAACGACTTCATGCCTACAGAGGAGCGCTCGCAGCTCAGCTCTCCAGCATCTGCGGGCCGTCGCAGTGGCTGCTCAGCCCACCACCCCGAATCCTGCAGCAGGGTGGGACCTCTCAAAACTGCTGGGCTTCCATCGCCCAAGGCTTTGTCAAGGGATTCGGGGAGGGAGGTACGGCTGCGTCTGAAGCCACGGCGTTCATCAGGGAGGACTTATTTCAATATGTTGTTGAAGCTATCTGATGTCAGGTTATGTGTCTCAGGGGGACACGTGTTTCTTGTAGTTTGTTATGCCATCTGTTAAGAAATGCAGCCACTTGTCTCTCTGCTACACGACCACAGATGGGGAGTTTTCCCCTTGTGTGCATGACTGTCAATATATGCCAAAGCCTTGTTATCTGGAACCAGGTGGAATCACCACCAAAACGAGAGCACCCTGTGAGAAGGGTGCTGCAGGGGTGCTCCCGAGTACTGGGGCTCACAGCACACAGGTGAGCTTAGTGAACGAAGCCAGCCTACCAGGCTGGCCAGGTGTGCCTACGAGGCCTTCAGCCCATCCCTGCCATCCTTCTGCTTGCATGGCTCCAGGAAAGGGGCTCTGGGAGAAGGTCATGCATCTCCAGAAGTGAGCATGCAACATGGTGTGTAACCTTGCTGTATGGCTTTGGGTTTGACTCTTGGGATTGGACAGCACGTACCCCCAAGTCACCACCACACAGATTGGCACTGGCAACCTCAGATTCAGGGAAAACACTAATTGTAATTCCTGTTTCCGCGGAGATGCTGCAGCTTCAATAAAGTCTTAGTGTGTGCTTAACTAAATATCATTTCCCCGTCTTCATTCTGCTGCCTGACCCACTGAGTCCTGTAGGGAAATAAACAAACACAGCGGGCACAGAAAGTCCCCCGATGTCCATGAGCTATTGACTTAAGCATCAATAGTGCTCCTTTTTCAGGGTTGATTATCACACCTTTTAATACTGGGCTGACGCTTTTCCAGTAGGACTGGATCTATTCCTGAGTCTGCAGACTGCAGGTTTTAAAGGGAAGTTTTACAGAAGGGGGACTGTACCTGAAAGTTTTATTGAAAACTGCAAGTTTTGCAGAAAGGGGACTTTCATTAGGAGTGAACGTCTTACAGAAACAGGAATGGAAAGCCAGCCTGCTGTGATCACCCTCAGTTTGCTAATCTCTTTGGGGCAGGTATTTCACTCCAAAAGAATAGTTACTGCTACCAAATTTATTTTCACTGGAAAGCAAATGGTCACTCTGCTCCCAGTGTGTGATGCCCAACACATGGGCTGCAGCACTGACACAAACAGTGCTGATGTCCTTGGGGAAGGCACAGGTCAGCAGCTGAGCTCCTCTCCCAGGAAAAACTTTGATGCTGGTGGTCATGCCAGAAAACAGTGGTCATGTCTGAAAGCTGAGCTAAGACATAACTTTTTCCCAGCAGTATTAGATACGTCTTTCCCCTCTGTTCCCAGCCCAGCTCCCAGCTGCTCAGCACATCTGGAAATCTAGCATCCAAGCTCTGGTCTGGGATGATGATCTGGGATGGGAGCTCCTGGAGGTATCAAGTCTTAGAATCACAGAATCAGAGTGGTTGGGGTTGTAAGGGACCTCAAAGCCCACCCAGATCCAACCCCCTACCACTGACAGGGACACTTCCCACCAGACCACACTGCCCAAAGCCCCATCCAACCTGGCCTTGAACACCTCCAGGGATGGGGCATGTAACCAAATGAAAAAGTTAAAACACTTGAACACTGTAACTAATGGAAAGGATGTTTTAATTTACAGATAACTCCTTCATTTTTTCTATCATTTAAATTTGCACAGGCACATGTGAGAAATACAAGTCACAAAAAGAAAAATTTCAAAAAGAACAGATATAATTAAAAAAACAGAATCACAGAATAACAGAGGATGGAAGGGATCTCTGCAGATCATTCAGTCCAACCCCCTACTAAAGCAGGTTCATAACAGTAGGTTGCACTTCCCTCACCCTGCTGACCACACTCCTTTCAAAGTACCCCATGATACATTGGCCTTCTTGGCCACAAGGGCACACTGCTGGCTTATGGCCAGCCTGCTGTCCACCACGACACCCACATCCTTCTCTGCAGAGCTCCTGTCGCATAGGTCAGCATTAATTTGTACTGATGTATGTGGTTATTCCTCCCCAGTTGCAGGACTCCGTACTTGCTCTTGTTGAACCTCATAAGGTTCCTTTCTGCCCAACTCTCCAGCTTGTCCAGGTCAAAGACAGCTGAATGGGCCAGCTACAACTCATGATCTACACAATTTTTTAGGCAGATGACCAGCAGCACAGCAACTTTGTGCATCGATCCCTAGGATACAGCTCTGCCCTGTGCCTGTCAGGAGGACGAGGGATTAGCTCTGGCACTGAGGAGCTGACACAAGACCTGCTGCTGCCAGATATGGACCCATTTATGGCTTCACTGTAAAAACACACTGAAAGCAAATTTGTAAGAAAGATGCTCTAATGAAGATGTATAGAAGGGCTGTAATGCCATGGAGCCTCCTGATAACTCAGGCCCTGATCCTGCAAATTAAACTAAGCGGTGAAGTTAATCAGATGCATAAGCGTTTGCAACATCAGTGTTTTTTTTTCCTTCCCCAAATGAGCAAAATTCAAAAAGGCTCAGTTCAAATTACACGAAGATATTAGGCACGTCGGTTCTCTCTGCGAGCTGCTTTATTCATGCAGGGCGTACAGTGCGGAGCAGCACGCCTGGCATGGTTAGTGATGCATGAATCTGAAGGGGAAAAATTCCCTTTGCATTCTATTCACAGCCAACTTTCAAAACAACCCAGGCTGCTGCCTCAGCAGCCAAATGGGCAATTTTCCAAGCCGAAAAGTCAGCAACAAACCAAAGTGTTAATGCAGCTTTGTTCTCCCTTCAAGCTGGCTGTGTACCCTTGGAGCGCTCCCTTGGATAATTCTTTCTCCTCTGCATCTTCTACCTGGCACTCTCTTCCTTTCCAAGAGCAAAACCATGATGGTGCATTTCCTTGTACTCCACCCAGAAAGAAGTGGTGAAAGCCCAGGGTGAGACCTTCCTCACACATCATTTTGGTGGCAATGGCTTCCGACTGCAGTAGATTTGCAGAGAGGACAACCAAACACCTGAGCAGCACCCATGGGGTGTTCTGCTGCTTCCACTGCACTATAACACAGGTGATATAGGGATGGGATGGGATGGGATGGGATGGGATGGGATGGGATGAGGTGGGGTGGGATGGGATGGGGTGGGATGGCATGGCATGGCATGGCATGGCATGGCATGGCATGGCATGGCATGGCATAGGATGGTTAAGTAAGGACAGCAGTAAGGGGGAAAATCTTATAAAATTTTTCAGAAAAAAAGATAAGCCTGCATTCAGGCAGAAATACAACATCTAGAGGAAAGAGGGATACAAAAAGAACAAGAGGACTGAAGGATCCAATATATATCCTTTCCATTTTCTAGGGGCTCTTCAGAGATCCATTTCACATCCAAGCATTCCAGCAGCTTCCTTGGCCATCCTTCCCAACTAGCAGCCACTTCCATCATACAATGGCTGTACTTGAGTCTTCACAGCCAGTCTGTTCTCTGATTATAGAACACTTAAACAACAAAAATGCCTATAAATATTTCACTGTGCATAACCTGAATGTATGGTGGCCATTTGTGATTGCTCATTTCCCAGCACAAGATCTCAACTTGTCTTTGAACCTTGGTCCTATACCAACTGAGAAGCAGGGCAGCATTAATTAAGCGCACAGGAATTTCTCCTAGTCCCCCTGCCACAAATCTCTGGAGAAGGTTTGAGTAAGTATAACTTGAGTAAGTATCCCTTGGTTGGTCTTGCCTTACATATTTTATTGGTCATTCTTGGGGGTAAATACTGTGCTAGATGGGCTTCTGAGCTGGCACAAAACTTCCCAAATGGCTGCAGGACCAACAACCAGCTTGTCAAAATTGCAAAGGTTTGGAAGCACCACAGAGAGAAAAACAGAAAATAAGAATAACTGCCATTAATCTAGTGATGCTTTTAGGCTTTCTGCAGTTTTCCCTGCACTGTTTGCAATACAATTTGAAATAAAATATGAAATAGCGACAGAATGGCAAGAAGCAAAGCAAACAGAAAAGGGAAAAGATAATCCCCAATATCTCATGTTATTTCCTATTAGGCAAAAGGAGATGAAGTGAATATTAAAATTTTTTAAGGAGTGAACAGAAAAAAAGGTAAGAATGACTAGAAGAACAAAATGCTGCCCTGTTTTAAACTTGCAAGAGAAAATCTGCTCTCTATATTTTTTTTAATTCATTAAAAATGGATCAAATCAACTTCATGACATCATGATGTCACCTCTTCACATTGTCCTGGCTGTTCCACATCACAGCACTGGACACAGGGACATGGGGTAAAGGAAGAGGTGTTCCTGGGGTGTTTTGTGCTGAGCCTATTGGGGTTGCATAGCAGCTCAGGGTGCTGTAGAAGCTATAGCAACACTTGGGGTGTCTGCTGGCAGCCACAGCAGCAACTTTTCCCAAAAATGCCAAGACAGAGCCATTGTGCTCCCCTGTGCTCATGGAGACTCCAGCCAAGGACTGGCACTGCCATGCTTCCTTGTCTTTGGGGCTGGAGCTCCCACACTTGGGGCTCAGACACCCACACAAGAGTTTTGCATCTGCAGGAACATGCCCATGTCTGTTGGATTGCTCTTTTCTTGCAATAACAAGTGCATATTCTCCAGCTTTTCTTGACAACAACTGGAACAACGCCAACTTGTGACACAGGGCACTTGGTCCAGCAGAGCCTGGCTTTCAACCAGGAATATTTCTTAGCTTAATGCAGAAGACACCTTTTGCTAAATGTAAACACTAAGCAACACTGCCAGCCCACTTTGCTCACAGCACACCCAGTATGCTCCAAAAGAACCACAGATGCCAGTGCACCTCTAGCAATTTTGGAAAGCACAGCTTTCCAAACAAGCAGGAGCTTGTGCTATCAGTGACTTGAGACACCTACTCTTCAGTTGATTCATATCGACAGTGTGAATGTATAAGTGAGCAGGCTCATGAATGCTGACAAAGGAGTCAGTAGCAGTCATGCACCAGCTCCTGCTGGCAGCATGGCAGTGGCCCCTCTGGTAGGACCTTAAAGATCACCCAGTTCCAAGCCCTTGCTATGGGCTGGTTTTCATCCATCAGATTGGGCTGACCCAGGCCCATCCTTGAGCACCTCCAGAGGTGGGGAGTCCAAAAGATTGTTCAGAAGGACTGTTCTGATTTCACACAAATCAAGAGAAAGTTTTTGTTCAAAAGACCTATATCACACTCACTATCATTCACTGGTGTTATACTTTCTTGCCTAAATCTCTTACATTGGTTATTTTTCAGCTTCGTTTTCCGTAGGCCTCCAAGATGAGAAAGGACTGTGGCAATTATTTTGTCTCACTCCCTTCATTAAACAGGCAACTGAGTTTCACCAAGTCCTCTGCTGAGTCTATTATTTCTCACCGAGCTAAGAAACATCATTAAGCAAACAGTCTGTTTCTAATTAAACAACTTCCAGTGGTAAGGAAGCCACCACACTGTTAGGTATAAGCAAATTCACACATTTATGCACGAACACACTTGGTTTTGACATTACAGAATTTACAGATTTTCTTGTAGGACTGACTAAGAACATCCAAACCAGGAAAGAGCTGTACAATAAGCTTCTGTAGTCATCTGAAATAAGTAGATGGAATATGGATTGAAAGTCCATTTCAGATATTGCTCATTAAGTGACTGTCATCCTGGAGTGAGGGAGTGGGTTCACATTTGTTAATGACTGTTAATGACTGTTAATGACTGTTAATGACTGCAGATTGATCTGGATGGTCTGTTTGGCACAGCACTGATCTTTGAACCAACACAATCCTTTTTTTTTTCCCCCAGAGGTAAGTGCAGAATTGCTTCATAACATGAAAACAAACAAAGAAAACAAACAAAATAATCAAATGAGTTCTGTTGCCCAGAACAATTTGGAGAGTTACAGAGGAGCAAGGAAAGGTTTCATCAACCTAATTTAGTGGACCTAAACCAGTAATCTAGATTACCTAGTAATCTAGTTCCCAGTACCAGAAACAACTTGCACCATGAGAAATGCAAAAAAGTCAAAGCTATTCTTATTTAGGAAGTAAATCACGAGCATCTATGGGAAGGTGAAAAGAGTGCTAACATACCAGAAATGAGCTGTGTCCTCTTTTTACTGGCATGCCCAGGTTAGGAGAGAAGGACAAGCAATCAATTAAGGAAACAAAATTGATGATCATTTGAAGCACAATGATGACCAAAATGAAGTACCACCTTAAAGATCAGAGTGGTTCAGTTTATTTATACTAATTTATGACAAATTCAAATGATTGCCTCTGCATTGCTGGCATGAAAAAACTCAATTGCCATTGGACAAATCAGTAGGAGAGAGGCTGGTTGGTGTTAAGTGGATATGCAACCTATTCTAGGGTCTGTGGAGATAGACCAAAACATCATTTGCAGATATAGTTAATTGCACTCACCAAGTTTTATGATTTCACGAATTAGAACACTAATTTGATAAAACAGAGTTAAACCTAACAAATTGGATTCTATTGGGAAAAATGTGTATTTTGATTGCTGGAAAAATCTTGAGTTACACTATGTAACTGGGTAGAGATCTCAGCACTGCAACCTATGCTAGCCAGCTGCTTCTCAGGACTCCACAAACACATACTGACAGGACAGGGCACAAACCTGAAGTACACACTGATAAGACATCCTTCCCCTTCTGAAAGCAGGGGGATTATCATTTCAGGATGTGAGATCTCTTCCCTACCGTTCAGTTTTTGGTGTCATTTTAGTACCAAATTCTGAGAATGAGTGAAATGAATTATCTGCAGAAATCACACTGTAAATGAAAGGAGTTCTGTGGTTCAATCTGACTTGCACTTTGCTAATGATACATGCTACGCTGTGTAGCCCTAATTGCTAGCTATTTGTTTCATGAATGTTCCACTTCAAATATCCAGGAGATTGCTGCCCACAAATCCCTGCCATTGTGTGAATTAGACTTGAGGAGGACATCGCAATTACAATCTGGACCAGGCAAGGTTGCTTCCTCAAGATGTTATTCCCATTCCAATCTCCACTGTTTTGCCTTTCAAACTGTCATTTTGCTGGGATGGGAACTGTCTTACCCTGAGCTTGTGCAGTATCTTATGGATCAGGATGACTCTCATTAAGGTCTTTTGATTGACATTGGAATGTTGAAAACAACAAAGAGAAAATTGGAAATCTAATGTTAAGTGTCTAGCACTTCATTTTTCCCCTACTTTTGAAGGAAAGCTGAAGACTTCATCTCATCCACTGTGGCTACCCAGCAAAGATGAGTCAAAGGATGCTCCTGCAATCCGGATCCCATTGACAGAATGGCCATGCAGCCAGTTCTGCTCATGGCTCAGGGTGGTGAGCTGTGGCTGTTAGTTTCCAGCTCCTGGGTCTCACCACTGTCCCCACGGCACAGAGGCAGCATGCTGGATAGCTGGCACTGCCCAGTACAGTCTCTATAGGTTTACTGCCTTCATATGGAAGGCTCCATAATCCTCCAATGGCACTTAACTCATTCTCCTTTCTTGTTCAGGCCAATTAGAAAAATGCTGTGGGGTGGTTTTGTTTTTTAGCCAAAGATACAGCTTGTTCTGTACTGTTAAAAAATATTTTAACTGTCTTGCAACTATTAAAAAAAAATTCAAGATATTTTGCCATTTGAGGTTGAAGTCTTCTTGTCTTCAACTATTTTGTCTAAGCTTAGTTTCTTTGTTTAACTAAATCAGTAAACTATCAGTAAACTGATGTGTGACCTAACATAATGACTGCATTTTCACATCTGTAAAAACTTCAAAGGAGCCTGTTTACTGCAGACTATAAAGCTGCCCTAGAATACTCACTGACTCTACATCGGGAAACATATACATATTCATTAGTAGATTTTATTTATCTTCAAAACACTACAGTAATTTGATTCTGAAAGAGCAAATCGAGTAGAAGTAAAAAAGAAAAAAAAAATGGCTTTTGTATTCAGCCAAGGCTCTTCCACAGCTTCTCAGGAAATGATTAGTATTACCACAGTTGTACTGAGTAGACAGGGTTATTAATTAAGACATATTGGTTTGTTCTGGTGCGCTCCATCCTCGGCAGAAGAACTGTCAAGTTATTGTATCCTGTACAAAAATTTTCTTTGCATACAGTACCAATTCTCATTTTTTTTTTTTTTAATGAAAACTCACTTGAGGTCTTCACACTCTCAAAGATCTCTGAAAAACAATAGCAGAATTCCTACTGACTGTAATCTGAACAGACTTGATTTTTAAATAGATTTGTTACAGACTTGAAAGGATTTTATTGTCCCTCCAACAGACAGGCACATAAACTAATTTAGGGTCCTTCTGGGACCAATAGCCAATAGTCTGTGCTCTTTGGAATGAGAGTCTTCAGAAGACTCATGTTTGATTTGCCACAGAAAGAAAATGTCACCTCTTGGAGGGGAGGAATGATTCAACAGTACTGTATAAAGCTGAGACATATGGGACAGGATTTCAATACTGCTATCAAGTCTAACTTTTTATATGACCTTGGACAACCAAGATCTACACTCACAGTGTAGTTTTGCTTAGGGACACCCTGATGAGTATGGGAAGCAGTCTGGCTCTGATAAATTAGCACATGTGGAGCTCATGTTGTTGCGTCTGGGCTATTTCTGCGTCCTAAGCCAACTGTAAATGAGTTCACCCTGATATCCTTGTACTCATGAACATTGTGACCCTAAGGATGTACCTACCTAGGTCACACTGAAAGCAACACCACCTATTTGTTTCCATGGAAACGGTAACAGGTACAAAGAGCACAAAAACACTATTTTATAGAGCACGCTCTCAACTACAGGGCACTATTTTCCAATACAGACACCACCATTAGTTCTGCATTTTTGCCAGTGTTGAACAAGAGCTGCATGCCATGCTCACGTGTAAACAGACCCAAAACACTGCAAGTGATCTGAAGTTTTGATTGCTCTTTGACTGTTTGCTTCTTCAGAGTTAGGACTTTCCTCACACTGATACTGAACACTGAAAGCACCAAGTGAAGCTGTGCACATCTGGGTCTACAAAAGGAGTCAAACAGTTTCGAAACATGGATCTTCAGTCTCCTTGACATCTGTATGAGTTGCCCAGTCCATGGGTTAGAAATAATAGTTTGCCTTTCCTTCAATATCTTTGAATTAAAAGAGTGGTTTTGTTTCCTGGGTCAGAGTGAATTACACTTTTAAAACACACTAATGGCAGAATCCCCCTGCTCTGAGGTACCAGCTCAGATTTCTGGACCATTCTTTATCTCTGGAACAAATGTAGCCACTGTATTCATCCCAACAGTCATCCGTTTTGATAAATAAAAACCCTATGTAATCAATGTGAGATTTTGCTGTCTGAATAAGTGGCCTGTGACTGTTTCAAAATTTCAATACTCCTTGGCAATATTGATGCCTAATAGATTGAAATTTCTATTTTCTCTAAACCAAAGCTTCAATGAACTATGAGACCTCTTTGTAGCACAGGCAAATTTGATCCACACTTCAGTGACAGACAGTAAACAAGATATTTCTTCTGTTTCTTCAGCTACTTCCTCCAGCAGCTGCTCAAACTAATAGTGCATATTGATACTTAAACTTCATACTTAGACCATGACAGAGGTGTTAGAAGTGGGAATAACCTCAAAGGTTAGAGAAAGGCAAATTCAATTCTTGTTAAGATTTTCCATCTGTAATGAAACACAAATGAACAAGAGGCAAGTTGTAATATCCAGTATGTGCCAGCTCTGCATAAATGAAGTTTTGTGTTTTATGACCTGAAGTAAGCACAGCCACTTCAGCCTTGCTAAGCATTACTCTTCTGAGATAAGCACAGGTCACAGCAACTCCTCTTCTACCCATTGCTTTCCAACACTGGGACTCCAAACTTGACTTTCAAGGAGGCAATCAAAAGTGAAGGACAACAAGGAGGGATTTAAATTTTATAAGCAGTTGCACATTCCAGCACAGCTGACAAAGAAATACAGTATTGTTTACCATCTGCAAGACTGCTGCAAACTGGCCCAAAATGTTCAGCACATCAGCAGCCTTGAACTGAGGTCATCACATGGAAGTTAAAATTGTATCACACAATTCACTAATGCATTGTGAAAGCTCACAAGAAACAGACAGATTCATCTTCTCTTTTCACAATGGCTTAATGAAGCAAAGACTTCCTCCATCTCTGGAGAGGGAGGGAACCAGTGCCCCTTCAGAAACGTTGTCATGAGAGGGATGCAGCAGAACGACAGTGGTAGAAGCCTGAGCCCACCATCATGTGGAGCAACTCCAGGACCCTCTTAGGAGCTGCCTCCACCAAAGCATCTGCCTAAACGCTAGGGCCTGCACTGCCCAACAACACTGCTTTCTAAGGAGAAAGACACCTTACGCTATTTCTCATTGACCAGAGTACAACTGAGTCTTTGCCTCTGCATGTTGAAATCTGGACCCCCGTGCAGGGCTGGAAATCTTTTTTTCAGGCGTAGATAAAAAGTTCTGTTCCAGTAAAATATGTGTCACTCTTGGATTCTCTGATCAGGCACTGCTCTTCTAGTAGTGTTCTGCTTCTTGCACATTTACATCTCTGTTTTGTCCTTATCTTCCTGCACTGGTCTTTATAGAGTCAGCCTGATGGACTGGCCATTTTCTGCAGAACTATTTTATTTGCAGCCACAGTTTCTCCCTTCAAATATTGTTTAAAGACGAAAGGACTTTTCCCTCATTATTTCCTCATATTATACAAGGTATTCTAACAGCTGGTGGAAGTTGAATACCATGTTAACAATGCATAATTTAGTAAATATATGCCCATATTGAGACTGAAAGAAAACCTGAGATTGCACAACCATACTGTGTGTTTTTATTATACTGTAAGTACAGTTTCAAACATAATAGGATTTATTCATAGCATATTTACTCCACTGAAGTGAGCATAAATATGTAAATGTTTAAGGCTTAGACTGGGAATTGCCTACTGCTGCTTTCAAGTCATGCAGCACTCTCCGCACTCTAAATGTAGGCTGACAGCAGAAAAGGCAGAACTGTACTTCCAAGGAAAGTATTACAGAAGGATCAAGCTTGCATATCATTACCTTACCCCTGAATTCTAATACAGAATGACAGTGGACACACAGCTGTAGCTTTCACACTACTTTAATGCAACAACTATACAGAGAGAAGGAGAGCAAACATTTCTGACTGGGGCAGCTCCCGCCAGAGTGTGATTTCAAGAAACAAAAATCCCTTTCTATAATATACCATTCAAATATATGAAAGCAAAATAATTCTGTGTTGATAGACATATAATTGAAGGAGGTTGACTTTGTTCACTCGTTAGGAAAGGACAGAATAGCAGAGTGCCCAACAGCAGCACTCAGATAAAATCTTTTCTGAGTGAAATAAGCATGAGGTATGTGGTGGGAAAGTTATTCTGCTGAAGCTTGTGGATGCAGTACTGTTGGCTGCTCTGCAGTGTGAGCCATTGGAGACCTGGATCAGGGGCTAGCAGGCATGGGAGCTACACAAAGGTGTATAGAAGCGAGGGATCATGTGTATAGGGAGTAGGGAACCTGCTTTTGGCAGGGGGGTTGGACTTGATGATCCCTTGAGGTCCCTTCCAACCCCTGTGATTCTGTGATTCTGTGATTCTGTGATTCTGTGATTCTATGATTCTATGATTCTATAGCTTTCTCTGAGTCAGGAAGCTCAACCAGATTTCAAAATTGCAACTAACTAAATAAAAAGACATGGTAGAAAAAATGCTCACAAGGCAATTACTGAAGAGTATTTGGAGCAAGAAAGAATAATCCCAGGTTTTCAGCTGGGATTTCAGATCTAAGCAAATACCTGAGTCTTTAGCTGTGTACACATTTTAATTCACACCTTTCCACTCACTTATTGCTTCTGTACTAGATACTTTTAGAAAAGAGAATCGATTGCCCATAAAGGGTGTCAGATTGTCAGCAATGGCAATGAAATCCCCTGGCTACTGAGCAAACAGGCTGGGAGCAGCACAACAAACTTCCACTCACTGCCTAGGCAATTTGCCTCTCGTGTAACCTGGAGGGTCTCATTATAACTGGTACTTGGTCGTGGCTTGAATTGCTCCAAGCACTTCTAATACAATCTGATCCCTTCAGACCCTGCTTTACTGCCCCTGCTCAAGCATGAAGAATTCAAGCTGGAACAGGTGCAGGGCAGGATGATTAATACAATCTGGGAACAGGGAGTCTTTCACAAGCAGAGCTGCCAACACTATCAATTTATGTGGTAGACAACTGCTTTGGGCAGTAACCTACCAAATTCCCAGTATCTGGCAGCTCTGATTCTTGGATGCTTGCAAATGCAGGAGAATTTCACAGAGCCTTCAAAAAGCAACTTGACATGGAATGAGCAGGGGGGCTGATATGTCCCAGGTCCCTGAAGTGTATGGAGTTAATATGTGTTCGTCACTTACAGACTCATAGAACTATATGGTGGCATCTTGTTTTACAAAGCTTAGTAAAGTCTGACTGCTCTCTGTGCACACATTGGGATGGGAAAGAAAAGGGCTGGGAAGGAGGAAATGCCACTTAGGCTAAAAGATTATGTCAGCAAATAAGCACAAACAAGTATGGATTGGCCTAGGATTCAGTCACCCTGTAAACTGAAGATATTGCATGTTGCATCACGGCATTCCTGAAAGAGAGGGGGAGGTAACAACTTTGCTGCTTTAAAACAATCTTAAGCATTTATGAAAGAATTACATAAAGTATCTGTAACATTAGGCATTAAATCTGCTAAGTCCAAAGATCCTGTCCTTCTTCATCCATGCAGTAGACTGTTGGTGCTTTTATATAAACCATATCTCTTTTCGCTGGCAATCTCTCTGTGTTCTTACTGGGCATCAGCATTAGTATGACTACGTGTTTCCCATTGCTTTTATCTTATTTCAATTGTCTTTTCTTTGCATCTCTTTGTTTGTTTTCTGCTTATTATGACTTCAAATTACAAACGTAAGAGACAAGAGATCTTGGCATCATTTAGCTAAGATGACAACATGATCATTGCAAAACTGTCTTGAAATTAAAAGGCTCTATCCCCCATTTTCTTCTCTCACACAACCCCTATTTTTTTTTGCTAAATTTTATAACATAATCATAATCGTAATGATAGCAATGAATGAATCTCTTTTGTGGCCATGGTATCATGGAGTCACAGGAAAATCTCCTGTACATCAGAGGCTAAATTTCCAGTTCAGCCCTGAACTGGATGTGGGTATGCTGCAAATAACAACTATCCAAAACCTATTCATTCACCCAGTGAAGGCCACAGGTAACATTCATTCTTGCTCAAGTCTACATTATAAAAGTCTATCTGAATCCTTCATACTAAGCCATGAAGAAAAAAAAAACAACCTAGAACTTACAAAGAAGGTCTTTTCAATTAACAATTTAGAAACAGGGGAAGGCACCTTATGTACCTTTTCCTTATCTTTCAGATAAAGACCTCTTGGGTAAGCTTGGTAAATCCTTATCTGTTAGATAAAGGACCACTATGATGGACCTTATCGCTTAATTAAATCCTCGTACTAAGTACAATGAAGTCAATACTTTGTTATACAAGATAGCACTTCAAACTGTGCCTGCATTGGATAATGCATCTCTATCGGTTCCCTGTACCACAGCACGCTGTAATGGGTCATGATCCATAGCCTGCTCCTGGGCAGCAAGGAACTCATTATGAAAAAGGTGCCAAACTTAGGTTGGACAGGCTGTGATAAATAAATCTGTGGGATTGATTAGATAAACTAAAGTCCCAGGATGAAACTGATTTGAGTTGTAGGGCCTAATTCTGTCCATATTTCTTGTGAGTAAATTAGTTGAATGTGAAAGATCTTTGAATTTTGGCTCAAGTAAAATACCGATGCAGCAGATCACTAAAATGAAAATATATAATTGAATTTAATTGAGAAGATATTGTGAATTTCATGGAACAAACTGAGCTACCAGAAAAGCACACGATAAAGTCTAAGTTCTGACCACCATTTTACTTTCATGTCACTCAGTGTATTTACATCCACATGTACCAGGATGAAAAAATAAACTAGTGAGTAGTAACTACAGCAACTCTCACCAAGTATCATACCAGCAAGGTCTTCCTGAATATTAAAAGCAGTCCAAATTTCCAAGCAGTCAAATACATTTGCAAAAAGAAGATGAATACACATAATGTTTCATTTCACTCATTGGCTTATTGATAGCATGCTAGAGTTTCGGAGTATAATTGGCAGCAATTATTTTGAATATATGGATATGGATATTTTATGAATATGTGGGTAATCCATAAAATGAAGTGTATTCTATCTATATGCCTCTGAACAGCTCTGTTAAAGCCTAAAACCATTACTCACTAAGTCCAGAAAGACAAAAGTGCTTTGATTCTGCAATATGCACTGAAGCTCAGCAAGTCAGGAGTCTTCTTCTGGGGAATGAGGCATACTTGAGACTTGATATCTGCTACAATGTATAGTGTTGCTCACCCCTATCAAAACATAGCCAGGACTTTTTCCCCTTCACTTGTATTGAGACAAATCTCTCACAGGTCAGATTCATCATTCAGCCCATATAAAACAGAGGAGGATCACACAGCTAGCTGAAATCAGGCACCTAGGCAGCTAACTCTGGACAGCTAAAGCCACAGAACATTCAGCCTTTTCTTAGGAGGAACTCCTAAGGATTCTTTGAGCCTGCAACTCAAGCAGCACTGTGACAGTGATGCCTTTCTATGAATGATGGGACACTGAGATTCTTGGGTGCTCAGTAAGACAAAGATCTAGATGTGGATCTTGTTCATGCTGAAGATGATGACAGTTTTGAAATGTTACATTTTTTTTATTTATATCAGTGATATGCTCAGTGTTAACCAGAGACAACACCTGGAGATAAGTAACCATAAAACCACTATGGATTATGCCAGTCAAAATCGACCCTGTTAGGGCTATTCCATAAACTCAGCGACTCCAGGCATTTAGAGGGTTCACTACAATTACACCACAGTTTCATAAAACTGAAGGCAACAAAAACTGCTTCCAGGAACCACTGGTATCAAGGCCAGTCTAAATACACTGTGAGTTGCTAGAGTTGTATGCAGGAGGGCTCGGATTTCACAGCTGGGTACTTCCAGCAAATTGCACTCTTTTCTATGCATAGTCCCTAAGGATTTATCCTTAAATGCATAGATCCAGCTCTTGTATGTCTGGCAAACTCCTACTGTATGCTTGCCAATTTTTAAAGGGCAAAGAATCAACAGCTGATAGTTTATGCCAGAAACCAGCAATGATCCAAATTCATCCCTTGTGTAATACTGGAAAAGCCAGTAGAGTTCCACGGAAGAAGTTGTTGGCTTAACAAAGTAAATTTTCCCTGACATTTGAGGAATACAGAGTATCAATTAAAGTAGAACTAATTATTGCTACTATTATTTGCATTGCAGTAGTTCCCAGAGGCCCTTAACAGGATTATAGCCTTCTGGTATGAGGAGTTTTTAGGAACGTAAACTGTGATTGGGGAGCTAATGTATGACAGCTAATATCTGGTACCCGTGCAGAAAGCCTCCAAGTTTGAAAGGGCTCCACAGAGCACAGGGCTTTGCTCATGGGTATGGGCCATAAGAGACTGATCCTCTAATGCTTCTTGTGCCTGGGGTTTGCCTGAAGTCATCATATGTCTCATTACTCTGTAAAGAGTGATACAGGCCAGCTTGTGTCCAGAGGAAGAAAGCCCTTCCTCCAACTCACCACTTGGCCAGTGATAACAGAATCATAGAATATCCCCAAGTTAGAAGGGACCCATAAGAGTCATTGAGTTTGACCCATGGCTTTGCATAAAACCACCCCAAAATCAGATCATATGATTGACAGCATTGTCCAAATGCTCCTTAAACTCTGGCAGCTTGGGGCTGTGCCCACTGCCCTGGAGAGCCTGTTCCATGCCCACCACCCTCTGATGAAGAACCTCTTCTGATAACCAACCTGAACCTCTCTGATGCTTTATACTGGCTCCCCATTAAGAAACCACCAGAAACACTTTAAACCATCACTTGTTCTGATGAATCATTCATAGGGTACAGATTCCTCTGCCTAAGAACGACACCTTATACATTTCCACTTTATTTCCACTGAGTCATTCTTGAACTGAAGGACTGCCTTACATCTGTTGGCTTCACTTGGCTTCACCTGCTGCCTCTAACACCAGTTTCTTGGTGCAGGCCTTTGTTTTGCAAAGTCCACAGGACTTCCAGGGTCAAAACTGAAAAAATGCACAAATAAAATCCTGTCATACATTTCACATCTGGGCTCCTCTGTAGTTTCTTGACTTCGTCTATGTCACGGTTTTATGATTTTTGGTTGACAGTCTAGTTAACTAAAAATACTTTAAACACCGGGGTCCAGACCAGCACACAGAATCCAAAGCTACAGCTGGAACCCCCTCCTGCAGCTGCAGATGTCCAGCTCCACCTTCTCTTTTGATTCCCAGAGAATCAGCCAAGAGACACATATTACACAAATGTCATGCTGAGTTAAATTTGTGGCTGCACTTGCATATCTGGAGGCCAGCATTGCTTCACTCCCCTTTGCCTTGCTCACTGATTACTGCTATGCCTTCTGGACTGTAATGTATATCCTTCAGCGTGGGTTGGTGCTGGTGATAATTCATATGTTTTGTACAGTGCACTCATTCTGTTGGGATTTTGATCTTTGGTGGCTGACCAGATTTCTAGAGACTTCACACAGTACACATTAATAACACACTTGACAGACACACTGCCTGTTAGGACCATTTCTCAGCACACAAGGATGCCCATTCTCCACCTAGCAGCTGTTTCAGAGGTCCCTGGGTCGTGCTGCTCTGAAGAAATCATAACTGAAATAAGATTCACCAATTAGGTTGCAGACAATGAGCTAGATAAATTGCACCAAATGGATAAATAAATAACAAGAAGAGGGAATGGAAATGATGAAAATTACAGTGATGACAACAGATGATCTACATGAACATATTCTGAAGTCTGAAGCTATCGATAGTTTGGAGATGTGTTTTCTATACAAATGTCTTCTATCCAAAATTAATCACAATTTTTCTCATATTTCCATTACTTTAATTCTCATGCTATTCTCACTCATGAAGACATCTATTTGTTCTTCTTATTTCCTCTTTTGCCTTGTGCTTATGTGGAATATGTTCAGAGGAAAAACATATTCCACCTGTGTATATCTTTTAAGAGGCACTGCAGTCTCTGAGGACTGCTGCCTTTATCAACAGGATCAGGGGTATGTATAATAGAGTGAATTCACTTTTACACACCTGATTTGTACCCTTTAAGCCATGGACATCCAAACTTTTGTCTTGCCTGGGCCACACTGAGTGAAAAGAAATTGTTTTGGGGTGCATAGGAGATGTATAATATAGTTAATATATATAATAGTTAATATATAGTTAATATATAACTATATATAGTTAACATATATATAGTTAATATATATATAATATAGTTAATATATTAACTAATACATCTTTTATTCCTCTATCAGTCTGAGTGGAACTGGAATGAAAGCTCATGAAGAGACTACCGTGGTAAAAGAGAAACCAGAAAGATATCTTCTCTAAGGAGTTAGCAGACATTTACTGTTGATAACACTGCTCTTATTTTCTTTACATTGTTTAATGGAATTAAACTTGGAATCCTGCTTTATTGGATTTCTGAACTACGGCTTTCAACCACTTCAGTGTGCATGTGAAAAATAAACAACAATCTGAGCAAAAAAGAAAGCCTACCTAAACAGATAAAAAGTTAATGTGAATATTAAACAGATGAGCTAATGAGTATTTAGAAAGAAAAAAAAAAAGTTAAAATCCAAAACAAGCATAAATAAAACTGAGTGACATTGCAGTGGGAACAGTAGCTTTACATATATATTCCTTTTCTTTTTTAAAATTTACAAATCATCAGAAAAAAAAAATAGTTTAGCAGTATCCTGCCCAGTTTATAAAGAGAAGTCTGCTTCAGCAGATGGAAGGTAAGCTGCCCCAGTAATGCAGTAAGCCAGAGCAGAGCCAGGGTTAAAGGTGTCTTGAGTTCTTGCTCAGCTATTTACTTAATCCCATTGTAAAACAAGCTGTAGGATTCCCAATCACAGACAGAATTGCTTTGGATGACAAGCAAACAAACTCATTTTTTTGTAGAACTTTCAGAATTATTTAATAAACAGGTGATTGGTTCAGACTGAGTCATTTTAATTCATGAGTTTTAAACTTCCAGAAGCTGGCAAGTCTGAAAAGAACTTGGGCATACTTGCATTTTGCAGCACAGGTGAGGTAGTACTGAGTGGAAGTAAGAATTGTCATTGAGAATGCAGTACCCAGTTATGGTACCTGGAACTTGAAAACTCACAGAAAGGAAAGTCGTGAGTGAGGGTTAGTACAGCCACTGCATTGCCTGTCATCGTAGTTTGGGTCCCTGTTCCAGACCTGCTTAAGTTCACGCATTCAGAAGCAGACACTTTTCTTTGTACCAGAATTGTACACAATAACTGAATGGCCTAAGTACTAACAGACTGACAGTGAACTATCCTGTTAATCCTCTTTGACACTGAATTGGTGTGTTAAGCATATGCAAAGAAATATATGGTTACTTGATTTGCATTTGGACTGATAGTCACAAAAAGTCACATCAGCTATTAATATAAGCACAAATATAGAAAATTGAATGCCTACCAAATACACTTTTATATACCTAAATGCCACTCAGGTGCTCACTGTACATACCGTGTACATTTAATACTTCATTTCCCACCCTCAGCAAAAAAGAATGCAGATATTTATGACGAGAGCTGTGAATTGTAACAACCTGCTGCTGAGACTGACTGATTCTCACCCCACACATTTTTTTCCTGGAGCCTTTAAGGGGACCACAGAACTCCCTTCTGCGCCAGGAAATCCTTTTGTGTTAACAGATACCCAAAAGAAAGATGGATAACAAGATGTGATGGCTGAAATCCACTTCCCCCCACCCCTCCCCCCCGCATTTTTTTTACCACTGGTAGTAGTAGGATTCACATTTTACCTTCTGCCTTCATGTGAGGCAATTAGAGCTGGACAGGTGGACTATGTATTAAGTTACGAGCGCTGACCTACTGATGGTGTGTTTCCTAAATTAAAGTAGGAATTTGGCTGTGTGTGTTCAGGAGTCTATGAAGATTAAATCACTATCTGTACAGTTGTGAAGCAAAGCTAAAAAATGAGACCAATGCAGGGATGAGTCTGCAGGGAGCCTAGAGCAAAGTGGCATGAGAACTTCCCTATTCTCATGGCGTGTCTTTAATCAGATAACGTTGATAATTTAAATATTAACATTGTTAATTATTTCCATGAGGACTTGTCCACTTGGGAAAGTTTTGCTTGTTACTTGAACTAATCTTGCTAAATGAGGCTCCGCTATATTGCTGTAGTTCAGCTTGGGCTTTACAAATAGCATAAACTAAGTTTGCTGTATATCAAGTCACATTTTTATACTTGATCTGTTCAGAATGCCACAAGCCCTGCTCCCCTGTTAGAAGGAAAGCTAATATGGGTTAGCTTTCACGGGTTAGTTTTCTGTGACATCAGTGACCTGATCTGCCCCTTGGCCACAAAATCATTAGGCCCTCTGAAAAGGAGAGGAGGAGTGCATTACTAAGAGGGGAGGGAAATGCTTAGAGAAACAAGCAGCGGAGGACTTTTAGGCTGCAGTGAAATTGGATCTAGCGTGTTATGACATGTTGGATATCTGGAATAATTTCTTCTCAGAAATGACTGGTGATGCACCGGCACGGGCTGCCCAGGGATGTGGTGGACTCACTGTCCCTGGAAGTTTTGAAGAAAAAAGGTGGAGATATGGCACTGAGAGACACGGGCCAGAAGTGGTGATGAGTTGCTGATTGGACTAGATCTTCGATTTTTTCTAACATTAATGACTTTTTGATTCTACGAACTTATGGAGTATTAACATGCACGCCCAAGAGGTCTTGAGCGAAGAAGCAAGATCTGTATGAACGAACAACTCCACTTCACTTAAACCTCTTTTCCCCATGCACTCAAAGAGCACCGCAGCGTCCTGGGGTGTACCAACAAGGGAAAAGGACTGCGAGGACACTACAACGCGCGAACACTGGAGACGACCCTAAAACCCAACACCACATACCACGCATGCGCACTCCCGCCCCTCAGCCGCGCACAGCGCAGGCCGCCCCGCCTCCCGCACATGCGCACTGCCGCCTCGCTCACCCGGCCGTCCGCGCCAGACACCGAGAGCACCGCGCGTGCGCAGCGGGTTCCGTCCGTGGGCGGCGTTGACCAATCAGCGGCGCCCTCCGCGAGAGGGCGGGGCCGTTCCTCCGCCGTCCCATCATGCACCGCGGGGGCGGCGGCGCCGTCCGCCATGTTGTGGTAGTTTGTTGTTCTCCGGTGCTGGCTGCGCGCGGAGCGGCCGCCGCCGCCGGGCGCCGAATCTGAACCCTTCCCGTTCCCTCCTCTCCCCGCCGCTCCCGGGGGCGGCACCGGAGGCGCCGTCGGTAGCTGCGCGCGGCGAGGAGCCATGGCTGCCGCGCTGGGAGGAGGCGCAGGTGGGCGCTGCGAGGCCTGCTGCCGCGGGCGCTCGGGGGCGGGGGCTGCGGCCTAGCTGTGGTCAGGGGAGAGGGAGCGGCTGCCGTGTTGGCCTCGCGGGCTCCGTCCGTGTGGGGGAGCGGCGGCCGCGCGGTGCTGGGGCTGATGGCTCTGCTGGGCCGTGTGGCGGCCGCTGCTTCGTCCCTCGGCGCGGGTTAGAACTGCCGTGGAGGCGTTGTGGGGGCTGTGTGTGTTGGGAGGGTTGTAGCTTCCTTTCCTTTGGTTGTGCGTTCGTGTATTTGCAGCGTGCGAGCTGTTGGAAGAGCTGGTTTGTAGTGTCGGCGGTGCTTACAGGTTGTTTCGCTGATGGATCAGAAGCGGAGCGTCTCGCTCGGAGCGTGTAAAGTGAGCTCGGTGCCTGGGTGCGCCGCTACGCTTCTGTTAGGCTCCTTCGTGCAGCGTGTGAAAAGACGGTGGGCTGAAGTGCTGCTCTGATGGGCGCATCAAGCACGTCCTACAACGTTTGCTCGAGTGATTTTAAAAACTTGAACATTCCTTGATGAATCATTTAAGAGCGATGTTTAGGGGATCTGTATTTGGGGCTGTGGGCTCTGGGAACAACAGGTTAGGTAGCTCTGATCAGTCGTCGCGTAACCCACCGGTCCTTGTCGTATATCTTCCATTGCTATTTTTGTTGTTGGTAACTGTCACAGAGAAGAATATGGCTCGCCCTTGCCAGGGTGCTCACACTGCTACCGATTGAGCAAACAGTGGTGAGCAAAGTATGTAAGTGTGGTTACTGAAGGCAAACGTTACAAGAAAATTCCCAAATTCAGCAGTTGAAAATTTTGAGCTTGGGAGGGCAGCACCAACCAGTAATGTTCTGAGTACACTGAGCCTTGCTTTAGATGTGTTACATATACTCTAACTTTTAAGTAACTTTACAAGAAACTCTTGTGCTGTTTTCTGTGATTTGGTTACTGTTGGTGTGACAGTGAACCTTTGCAATTTTGTTTTGTCTGCAAGTTTGTTTTTGCTTGCATTGTGAGTAAAGGGTATTTTAAAGAAGCCTTCACTTCCTAATTATTTCAGTATGTGTGTTAAAAACTGTTGCAAGTCGAATGAGCCAATAAATGATGGTCCATTATGTGTGATCTGTTTCCCATATGTGGAGGTTTTAATCTGGGTGGTCACTGCACTTCATGGAATGAAAAACAGACAACAAACGGAAGTGTCTGTTGCAGACTTGTGACTAGTCAAGTAAAATTCCTGGTGGAAGTTCTTAAGTGCACTTCTAAAGCTCGTTTCAGAAAGCCTGGTGTTAACAAGAATGGCATACACAACTCTTGTTGGTAAGAGGCTGCTATCTGAAGACAGTAGTGATATCCAGTTGAGCAAATGGCTTCCCAGGTGAAAAGATCAGGCCTGTGTGGTTATTTGGTCTAAAAGCTGTTGGTCACTTGAGCAAGTTTGGGGAGCTGATGCTTTAGAATTCATTCTCAGAGCGTTTGCTTTTGACTTTAAATTGTGGTGATGCAACAAAATGTTCTATTGCTTACGGATGATTAGTAAAGATGTGCAAAATAAGTCTTGGAAAAACAGATGGAGTATTACTGTGACACCGTTTGGATGCAACATTTGACAAAACAAGAGAGTTTTGTCTTTGAAGATGCAGAAGTGTCTGCAAGGATATGATGCAGGGCTGATAATTGAAATATGCAATTACTGTGTCTGCTTAACACTGTGTGTTTGATAGAATGGAAGGAAGTTGATAAGTCTGTTGTTCACATTGCATGGAGTTGTTGGTCACTTATATATTTTTTTTAAGCTCTTGGGAAATGTTGGCTGGATTCATAAGGACGGAGTGCTCATGTGTGCTCTGAGGTCTTCTAGTTACTTGTTAGTCTGCTGATACAGTTAAGATGGTGATTCTCAAACTTTGGTGCAGATTTGCACTCAAAACTAGGACCAGAGCAAATATGTTGAACATTATTGTGTAATGTAACAACTGTACTGAATAGCTGCTGAATTTTTTTCTTTATGTTTAAAATGTAGCTGTAAATTGATGGTAGTAATCTTATTCAGGAAGGGATGGTTACAAGGGGAGCAAAACAGCAAACTCTCACTAAAACTAAGCAAGCAGCACTTGCTGATTGTCTGCTGTCTGATAGCACTGACACCTTAATGGGTAAAAGCTTCTACATCTGTGCCTGTATGACAGTGGGTAGAGTCTATGAGTTCTAGAGTTCCATGATTCTATGAGTCCTGGGTGTGGATTGTTTTCTTGGTATTGCACTCTGCTGCATGGATTGATGCAGCTGGACCCTGTGACTGATACTGAGGTGTATGCACTCGAACTGGAGGGTGACAGAGACCTGTGTATTTTACAGTTCATAAAATACAGCTGGGCTACTGAATCAACTGAAGATGAGTGCTAGAAGATGTTACTGCTTACAGAAGGCATATTTGCTTTTAAGTATAGCAACTTTAAACATTTAAATGTTTTGAAAAGCCTTAACAAAGAGCTACATTTTTCTGAATATTATCTCATTTAAGGTCATCTGAATGATTAGCCTAACCAGACTATCATTTGCTTCTTCTTATTGCTATTTCATTTATTTATGTATTTATTTTAACAGAAGCTGAAGCCAAGCAGTAGTTTGTTACATCAAATGCCACACTTAGGATTTTAGGTCATATAGAACTTACTGTTTAGAATATTGAAGGTGGTGATTGTCTCAGACTCGGCTGAAATGAGCTCTGGAAAAGTAGTGTTTCTGGTCCACCCAGTGTTTGCTGGCTGTGGAAGACGCTGAAGAGCTGAAGTTTCTCATTGGTGTCCAAACTCATTTGGGAACACAGCTCATGTGGATTTCATTTGAGCCTTTGGCCTTCATTCACTGTTAGACGTGCTTTTGAGGCAAGAAACAATGACACTTAATGTTTTTCCAAAGCAAATGTATTATTAATTCCAAGCAGGCACTGGAAATGTCTTTGTGGCTTGGTGGTTTGGGGTTTAAATGCAGTCCTTTTTTTAATTCGACTTTTTATTTATTTATGTATTTATTTTATTTTCCTTCAAGGTACTCTTTCTTTCAGGCACTGCGTGTCATTATTGGTTCTTTTCTTGCTTATAGCTTGTGACTTGCTTTGCATCATAGTAAACATGGACAGAACACATGAAATCCAGAAGCTGAGGGACATGTTGTGCAATTGCTGTGTTGTGACAAATACTTCATCACTGAATACTCAGGGCTTGTATGAGTAATTGTTTACCAATATGCAGATGATATGATGTTTGTCCCTAAACACATAAACCAGACTGTGATGTGTCTCTTCTGCATGTGTTCTCTTGTGCATAAAACAGTAGTATGAATGAATGTGATTTTTGTGATAGGGAGCTTGGCTGTTGTGAGTCTGGATTCATAATGGCCTTCGTAACGTTTGGTTTGCATCACAGGCTCAAGGTCAGGAGTTCCTGTTGACCCTGCAGCTAATCACAGCAGCAAAAGCACAAGCAGTTTTTGTTCAGTTGATGTTAATAGTACAGTTACGATTCCATCCCATGTTTTAGGCATGGCTTTTCCTCTTGAAGCTTGCTATTCCCCTGTATCACATAACAGGAGATGTGGAAATTTGGTATAGGAAAGCAAAAGCTCTGTGCTTAAATGGTATGCTCCGTTATTGGGAATCTGGGCTATCCAATACCTGCGTGTTGTGTGAAATCTTGCAATGAAACACGAAGAAAAATGTTTACCAGGTAAGCTGGTAAACTAGTCTTAATCTTGCGACTCATGCTTGTAGTGCTGTCAGGTTGTCATGTCAAGTGCTTCAAACGCAGCACTGGGGGATGGGAGAGATCAAGATGGGGATTATTGTCTTCAGATGTAAGCATAGTGAAGTGGTGCTTTTCCATGTAGGAAATGACTTCAGTTACTTTAAAGGCACTTGGCTAAGCAGCGCATGATATATATTTTATCCATTGATTGTATCTTTATTGTAAGATATAGCCTTTCCCTATCTTGTTCAGGTTTTGGAGAAATCTTTGATGCTTTTCCAGTGCCTAAAAGTAAGTTTGGTATTCCTGGTAGTGAAATACTGATGTTGGCCAAAATAGATTTTCAACTGTGAGGGAGGTTCCACGGGCAGAGGGAGGTTAGTTTACAGAAAGTGTGCAGGTGTTTTTGTAGCAAGAACAACATAGCCATCAGTGTTTTTCCCAGTCTAGAAATCTCTGGTTGCAGTAATATACTCCCATCTTAGCAACAGTTGCTATGTAGGACTACCTTCTCAGGCTGTGTTGGTACCATTTTAAGATACGTGAGAGTTTTGCTCTGCAGTGTTCTTGCTCATTCACCTCCCACACTTGTGAGACGTTGTGTGGCTTAGGACTTCCATTTTACATGGAAAATGGTTAGAGTAAATTTTACTGAAAGGAGGACCAGAGAGTAGGAAACTACCATCAGCACAGCCCAAAGGGAAATGAGGCTCGAATGCTGTGGGTTTCTAGTGTGCATGAGCTGTTTTAATAAAGCAGGGGGGAAGGAAGCAAAAGCTTTCTGGTGGCAGTGGTCAAATCTGATCGTGTATCGTAATTGGAGAAAATTAGCTGTGTGGCAGCTTACAGCACTGCTTTAGCTGCCCCAGGTGAAGTAGAAGGCAGTCAGACCTTTCTAGTGCAGGGAACAAAGCGTGTTTGGCAGTGCTGACCAGAGCCTTGTGAGGCAGGCAGGTCTAACAGCAGCTGAGGTTGGTCACTGCTGCATCCCACAGCTTTTCTGAAGCTTTGAGGCTGGTGCTGAAGAGAGGAAGAGCCAAGGTTTTTTTTTTTTTTTTTTTTCTCCTGCATAACTGGTCTTTCCTGCTTTGCCATTCAGTTAATGCTTTTGTTGGTATGTGACAGGTCTTGGTTTTTCCCTTACAGTACTGCCTGGAAGTTAGAGAGAGGGCTCTGTGTGTAGTGATCTGTTGTCAGAATCTTCCAGTTGATGCTGTTAATCTACACATGCCTTGGTGAGCTTTGTCATGAATGCCTGAGTTGCAGCAAGGAGCCCTAGCTGTTGTGTTAACGTGTCTTGGCAGCAGTTGTAGTGTACCTTCCGTGACTGCAGAGATATCACACAAAGCCTCTTTTACGTCCTGCAATGGGCATTTTCCTGCTTAGAGGCCCTGTGCTCATGCATTCCCCCCCCTTCCTTTTTTTCTTCTCACCTTCCACGAAAAACAGAATTATTCAAGCAAGAAAAAGTCCTTTGCTGTTGCACTGTGCCTGGTGCTGAGTGTTCGTCTTTCTGTAAGAGTTAATGGTTTATGAGTACTTAACCATGCTTGACACTAAGATTGACTTTTTCAAGGGGAAACATCTATACAGGTTATGCAGGTTGTTGTTAACTGTTTTTGCCTGCGATTGAAAAATGTAGTTTCAGAAACAAAACCCCAAAGCACTCTGCCAGAGATATGCTGGGTATCCCATGACACTGCATGTGTAAGGCCTTGGTGCCTGTTTCAGTGTTTCCTGTCTGAAGCCACAAATCTGAGTCTGAATGCTATATGCGGATCCGTGGCTGTTGTAACCCAATTTTCTGAAGGAGAATTAGGAGCTACTTTGGGTTCTGACAATAATAAATGGCATAGTGGTATAGTTTCTAATGCTTATTGTTAGTGTCAAATACCATGGGACAAGTAAGTATGAAGACCAGAGAAGGAAAGCTGTCTCCCCTTTCTGCTAAGATGCTCATGTCATAAGAGATGGGAAATAATGGCTGAAGTTCAGGTCTGTCTGTGTAGGAGCTGTGTGCTGGATTACATCGTGGCAGAGCTAAGACCTTCAGGTTATGTTGGTTTATTATAAAGTGCTCTAACTGTGGTACCTGGGATATAAAATCACAGTTTGCAAGAAAAACGGGCAGATTGTAGAAGGAAGATGCTGACTTCTGCGTGATGATGATTGTTTTTAGTTCACTTAGTCTGTGAGCACTCCTAATTTGGGTTACTGCAAACTCAGTCATAGTACTTTAAACACCTTTGGAGGTGATTTTATCAGAGTGGTTTACTGCAGTTCACCTGGAAGAACAGTGGCACTGTGGGGTATTTATGTCTTTAAAATGGCAATCCACTATGCAATCCCTGCAGCATGGTTGTGAATGATTCTAGGGAAGGCAATGTGGCATTTGTTTTAGGGACCACAAAATGGAATAATTCTGCGTTCAGGAGGACGATAGCATGTGATTGGATGTCTTACTGGCTTTACCTTATGAGTAGAACAGTAATTCAAGGAGACAGTGATACACGGATGCTTGAGCAGAGAAATATGAGTTTAGAGTTTGTTTCAGTTCTGAAAACATAGAATGTCATTTAAAATATAGACATATCTGAAGGCAGTACATGCAGTCGAGAGTTTTTGTCTACTGTTGCAAAAGTCTTCTATTGCATCGTAATGCGTACTGAGCTGTTTTATTTCCGCAGTTACATGTGATAGATAATTCAGCTCTGGGGACATCACTGAAGCGACAATATTTAAAAAAAGTTTCAATTTTTAATGTTCTTTTACTTTTGTTTTTAATTTATGTTGGTCACTAATGCTTGTATTTTGAAGAATTGAATAGATTTGTCACTGCGCATGGTGAATGCTCACTAAAGAATGTTGGGACTGAGTTTAAAGAGGGAAGGATAGATCTGTTGTTTTTTTTAAGGCTTGTTAAGGGCAGAAAAGCACAAAACCAGTTGATCATTGCTGTTATACTTGCACAAAGATTTGAGCACAGTTTGAGTTGGGAGGATGACTGGATATGTGCATGCTTAGTTACAATGTAACCTGCTTCCAGTTCTTGTGTTTGTTTTTTTTTTTTAAACCCCAGCTGAGGTAATTCACGGTGTTTTATGCCTGAATTCCCTCATCTTTCTTTGGGTTGCTGGTACCTCCCTGCCTTGTGCTGAAACGTGCTCCCTTTCTAGGAGCGCAGTGTGGATGAATGGTTTTGTTACACTCAAGGCAAGCAGAGGGCTGTTGGACATCATTCCCTTGACCTTCAGTGTGCTTGAGCTTCACAGATTTCTGGGAAGCTCCTGTCTCTGAAGTGGTTGCTTCAGAAACAACCTTGAATTTCAATAAGAATTATTTCATGTAGTTGCCTTTCTTTTCTTGTTTTTAAACAGATGATGACTTTGATCAGTTTGATAAGCCTGGTGCGGAAAGATCTTGGAGAAGAAGAGCTGGAGATGACGAATGGGACAGGTGGGTAAAATGTTTTTTTTATGTTCAGCTTCTGTATATTAAATTACATTGCTGTTTTTTCCAGTTCTCACATTTTGTATTCTAATGTTTGCAGCAGTGCACTTTTAGATACTAATGAAGATGTTGGTTGTTATGCATGTGTCAGCAGATGTTAGATTGTGCCAAATGTATACTTGCCTTGAGGAATATAGAGAGCACTATGAAGAGATGCTATTTAAAATTAGATAAGTATAAAGCATTTGTGGTATGTAATTAAATTTACAATTACTGTCCTGGTTTTCCTCTATGTCCTTGGTAGGTCTTAATAATTGGCTTAAACGGATTTTTTGCTAGTGCTTGTATTTGAGGATTTTTAAAATAGATGGTTAAATTCTTCAGAATCCTTGGGTAACTTAGCTTACATATATTTTTTTTCAATAGAAGGTCATGACTGCTGTGAGGATTTAGAAATATGCGTGAACTTGGTCATTTTTGGAGAGGATGAGTGTGTGTGCTTGTGTGAAGTCTCTCTAGTTACGAAAAACCTGAGTCTAACTGCTGGTTTGACTTGTCTGTTCTTCATGGGAGAGATCTTTTCACTTCCTGTGAAGCTGTTTTTTTGTTATTCCTGTTTAGCAGCTGAGAGACTTGTTCAGACTGTGCCAGTTGTCACCACCAGATTTCACTGTGAAAAGGGGAAAAAAAATGAAATAGATCTTATCTAATAATCGCTCCTGTGATTGTAGTAAACAAACTTTACTGTAAGTAGTTTTCCACTGAGCTGAGCCCTGGGAGTTAACCAGCTACTCTGCATTTATTGTCATTCCAAAGGGATTAGTTAGTTTCCTCTTCTGTGCTTTCCTGCTAGGCTGAGTGAGCAGTTCTCATTGCTCTAGGAGGTGAGTAAGAATGAATAAAGAACTCAGACAATATCTTGAGTGTACAGTGTTCTGCTGTATTGCTGCTGTGAAGGGTATTGCTGCTCTGTCATGCCAGCACAGCTGTGGCTTGGATGGTGAACTGCATCAAGGAACTGATCTGCTTTGAGAATGCAATTAAAATAACTTGTTGGAGGCAGGTCACTGTACTGTGGTGTTGTGCTTGAGGTAGCATGGGATGCCTCAGAGTTACTGAAGAAAATGTGAAAAATTTGGAAAAGTCAAACAGTTGCTCCATTGGAAGAAGTTGTGAACTTCTTGCCTAAGGGTAACCCCCCTGTGGCAGAGGTATTTTTATAGGACTTTTGAAAGGTTAGTGGAGGATTTTGACTAAGCTGAGACTTTAAAGCACAGAGTTTTAAAAGAATGCTTTCTCTTTTAAACGTGCTTTTTTTTTTTATCTTTATTTTTAGGAGTTGTATTTTATTTATTTTATAGTAGAATTATAATGGAAGTGGTTTCAGGTTCAGTATTGGTGATTCATAGAATCATTATGGCTGTAAAAGACCTCTAAGCTCTTGCCCAGCTATCCACGTACCACCAGTACTGCCCACTAAACCATGTTCCTTAGTACCATATCTCCACGTTTCTTCAGCACATTCAGGGTCAGTGACTCCACCACCTCCCCTGGCAGCCTGTTCTGGTGCCTGGCCACTCTTTTGGATAAGACATTTTTCCTGAAATCCAACCTGAACTTCCCTTGTCACAACTTGAGACCATTCCATCTTGTTTTATCACTGTTAGCCAAGGGGAGGGGCTGACCCTCACCTCACCACAACCTCCTTTCAGGGAATTATAGATGGCATTAAGGTCCCCCCTGTGCGTCCTGTTCTCCAGACTGAATGATCCCAGTTCCCTCAGCTGCTCCTTATAGGACTTGTGCTCCAGTCCCCTTACAGTTTTGTTGCCCTTCTCTGCATGTGCTCCAGGGCCTATGTGTATCTTGTACTGAGAGGCTCAAAACTGAACGCAGTACTCAATGCCTTGTCAGAGCTGAGTACAGAGGGACAGTCACCTCCTTGCCTTGCTGGCTGCATTATTTCTAATACCATCCAGGATGCCATTGACCCTCTTGGGCACACTGCTGGCTCATGTTCAGCTGAGCAGTGACCAGTACCTGTAGGTCTGTTTCTTCTACACAGTTTTCCAGTTGCTGCCACAAGCCTGTAGTGTTGCTTGGGGTTGTTGTGGCCAAAGTGCAGGACCCAGCTCTTGGTCATGTTGAGCCTCATCCCATTGGCTTCAGACCAATGATCCAGCCTGTCCAGATCCTTCTGTAGGGCCTTGCTTCTCCCAGGCAGATTGACACTTTCAACCAACTTGGTGTCATCTGCAGACTTAGCTTGAAGGCGCACTCAATGCCCTCATCCAGGTCATCCATAAAGATATTGAAGAGGACAGGCCCCAGAACCTTGGGGAGCACCACTGTCTGGGCCCGGCCCTCTAGCCAGCTCCTGAACCAGCAAAGTGTGTACCTTTGTGTACCACGGGCTGCCAGCTTCTGCAAGGACAAAACTGTGGGAGACAGTGTCAAAAGCTTTGTTGATGTTGATAGATTACAGCAACAGCCTTTCCCTCATCTGCCAGGCTGAACATCCAGTCATCTTGCCGATCAGCTGAGAGAATACTTTTTACAACTTTATCTTATGAATATTATTTCATTTGCAAGGGTTAGAATTATTATTTTAACACTGCTTCTTTGTAGATTGCAGTGCTGTCTTGTGGAAGTGTTAAGTTCAGTGGTTGTCTGGGCAGCTGTAAATACCTTGCCCCCAAGTATGTTATTGCCTAATGTAATTGCTTGAATTGTTGCAACTACTGGCCTAGTTCAGTGTAGGACATAGTTTACTGAAAATAATAAATGAATGTGGTAGACCTGGAATTTTTTGTTTCCTTGTGCTTTGTTTTATAACTTTTCCTGGCTTTTCTGCGAGGGAGTGATGCATCATCCATCCACACTTGCTCTGCATTGCTTCTTAACATTGAGTCCCATCCCCCAGACATTTAAACCATTCTGAATTCCCAGCTATTTCTGTTCGCCGACAGTGGAGGGTGATTACTGAGAACTGGAACGATCTTATTATTTTGTAGTACAAATGTCACATTGTTCTTAGAGAATTTTTCCTGTTACTTTTTGTTTTTGTTTAAATTTTTTTTTCCAAAACATTTGTCCTTGCTACTGCTCATGTTTAATGGGGCATGCTTGTGAAATCAGAGGCCAGGAAGGCCCACATAATCTGATGTGTTTATCACGGGCTGTTAACTTACACGTTTATTTCTACAAGTAGCTGAAAGCTTGAGTTTGGGAAAAATGTGCCATTCTGGTGCTGTTCAGTGGGATGACAAAAAGTGATTTAGCAGTTGATTTCTGTGGAAATTTATTTGTTCTAACCCTCCCCTGAGACAGTTTATCTTTCTTTTTTGAGGTTATTTTCTCATGCTGTTTTGGTGAGCTGTATATTCACAGAGGGGAGCAATGAATGTTGAAGTAGAGAAGGACAGGTAATGAGTCTGTCTCTTCTGAGAGCAACAAACTACTTGCTTATTGTAGCCCTATTTTCTTAGAACTGCAGCATTAGAAAGACTTCTGTCTTGATAGTGAGGATCAGTTTCCTTTGGAACTGTCACGGATGTGTACTTTTATTCCAGCTTAATTTGTTCTGTATGGCTTTGGTATCAGCTTGCAGCCATTTGGTTTGCTTTGTTTTTTCCTGTTAAGCTCTAATCTTCTAGTAGTGTTTTTGTTGGTTTCTTTAAGTAGGAAGATGTGGTAATTCTGTTTCTTCTTCTTTCTGATGCGTAACTTCAGATTCAGCTATTTAAAAGAAGCTTGAGGTGTGTGTGCTTTATCGTGTAGGCTTTCTTCTATTCGTTCATTCAAATAGTAACCAGCCTTGCTGATTCAGAAGAATTAAAAGCAATGTAAACATGGAACAGCACTCTTAAGAAGCACTTCTTTTATGTGCTAGTGCAATGTTTTGGATTATATTATAATAAGGTGTATATTATACTCGCAGTTTCTCATATTTATGAAATCTTTCTTAGAAAAGGAAAAAAAAACACAAAAACTTTAGTGATATGTTGAATAGCTTAACAATATGTAGATAATTTAATCTTCCATTGTCTTATAGTTCTGATCTGAACTTCTTGCTAGTGTAACTTGCTTTTGTCTTTGAACATTTGTACAACGCGTGCTTGCTGCCTATTGGAATTTTGTCTGTGCCATTTATTAAAAGCTGTCAGTGCTGGACTGTAGTGCTGGGAAATGTTTTCAAATCTTGGTGCATTTGTCAGGTTACGGGCAGCTGATCCTGTGCAGAAGAGATCAGTGTTGTTTTCCTACCTTGGGTTTGGCTTCAGATTCTTCTGGACCCAATTCTATTATGTAAAGTTTTCTGTTCCTGAAGTAAAGGGCTTAAATTCTAGCTGTTTCACTCATTGAGATGCACGGTATGTCTTATGTCCTGATTTTTGTTTAGTACTGCAGTGAACACAGAACAGTTGCTATTTGTTAATGTTCAGTCATTCCTGGAACTGCTTGAGATTGGTAACTACGGACAAATACTGTGTGCAGATAACAATGTGCTATTTAGTGCTGATTTGGAGCATAATCACTTTTCTCAGAAGATTCTTCTTATGTTTTCAGGCGTTATCTGTATGTTAGCTAGATCTTAACGAGATGTATCTGTCAACTTCTAGCACTGCTTTATGTCTTGGGATTGCCTCCCCCTGTTCTAAGTTTTCGTCACTAACTCTAAAGAACTCTTACACCCTTACTCCAGTATGAATTTGTTTTCTGCCTTCTTGGGAAGTGTAGCAAATACACTTTCTTGTGGGCAGAAATATGGTGGAAACTATCTTTTCTTCTGATTCTGTTTATAAAGACCATCTCACTTTGTGGTATTTAATTTTTATGTAATTGTCCAGGTTGTGTGTTTTATTCTTTTAAGGTCTGCCAATGTGTGTAGGTGAAAATGGTTTCACTTTCTTGAGTTATGGTTCATACATCAAATCACTGCCATTTCATTTTAGTATTTGGATATGCTTGTTTAGTATTGGCACTTGGCAGTAAGAAGTATTTTCTGCAGGAGGGTGGATCTCCTAATTCCTTGTGCTAGACACCTTTTCATTGGAGGGAACAAGATTAAGTAGTTGTCCGAAGACATGCAGGTGTAGTTCTTTATGGCAGCGGTTTTATATGGTGGAATAAGTTTTGTAAGCCAAAGCCTTGTGTTTTTGTTTCCTGAGTTCTTAGTCATTCTCAAAGAGGTGGTTAGCCTCAGACTTGATTTCTGTAATCCCCCAGGAGTCTGGTTGACCTCTCTTTATTTTATCCTCCTGAAGTTTGGGGCTTTTACAAAATCTCTAGGACTTAATGCCTCTCAGGTTAGCTGTTCTCCGAGTGCCTCGTTCCTCAAATGTAGTTTGGACTGTGTAGCCTGGAGGCTGAGTGCAGCATGGCACTGTCTCACCCTCTGCTTCTGTGGAGAAGTGGGAAGGAGCAATTTGGACAATATGCCCAGTTGTCCTTGAAGAGAAGGATCTGGAGTGGGGATCTGGCCAACCCTGTTGTAAAATAATATGCTTTGCCTTGGTCTTCGTGCTTTGTCATAATAGGATGGATTTGGAAAGGAGTACGTGGAAAAATGAAGTGTTTGCACAACAGCCATGTTACTTTAATGTTTTTGGTTTGTAGTTACATTTAAAATCTTTTTTTTTTTCAGCTTGCTAGGTGCTTTTATAGAAGGAAAACTTTGTGTGGTGTCAGTAACAATTCTCAAGTTAGTTTTCAAAGTTGTATACCCTATACAGTATGACTTTCTATTTTCTGAGGTTCAGCTTTTTAAAATTTTTTTAATATTTTCCAGTGAACTTGAAGATGATTTGCTTGGAGAGGATTTGCTTGCTGGCAAAAAGGTAAGAGATGTACAGGAGAGCGAGTTGTTACAAGCATTGAAATATGAATTTCGTTCATCTCATTCATTCTAGTTATTTGATGTGATGTTTTATGTATCATACAGTTGTGTCCCCGAAGTCAGCTGTGTTCTTCAGGTATCTGAGATCTGCTGTTCTAGCAAAGCAGTCTGCTCCCATTTCTTGTAGTGAGATGCCTCTAAGTATGATGCTTTTTAATTATTTTTAGTTTTTTTTTCTGAAATAGCATTTGATCTTGAAATGTACAGCTCAAGAAAGAGTGGATTCTCTAAATTGATTGATCTGAAGCTCAAATTGACTTAATTAAAAAACAAAAACAAAAGCTTCCTGAAGACTTCCTGAGAATTCATTTAAACTGACAGTTTTCCTTGCTATTTAAAGCTATTTAAAGTATACCAGTAATGTCGTACTGCTCATTCCCAGCAATGTTTTACTGAGATCTGTCTGAGGTGCTCTGATTCATCCTGGGCAGTGAGAAAATAAAAACAAGAACAAAACCCACAAAATGAGTCAGTAGTATCTGGAGATTCATGCAGTGCTACTATTTTGTATAACAGGTAGGCAGTAGATTTCCCCTTCTACAGTCAGGGAAGAATGTGGGAGCGGAATTGCTGGAGAACAGAAATGAATTTACAAGATGGAACGGAAAGGAAGAACTGAATGTGTGTTTGTATATGCTGATACCTGTAGGAGGGGACAGGATTTACTGTCTGGGAAATCAAAACTAGCTTGTCGCCTCTTGCTTCTTTTAATCTGCTAAATGTGTTAATTTATAAAATAGTTTTTAAAGTTGCAGTTGAAGATAAATAGGCTTAAGTGACCCAGATCTGGTAGTTGAGCTTCGGTTGATGTAGCTTCCACTCTCTAAATGTTAGAAGCTAGCTTTGTGAAATTCTGCTGTCAAATTTCTGTTAAAGACAGGAAATTCTGTTGTCTGATGCACTGGCTAGCAAAAATGTAAGCAGTTACTGTTATATATCATAGTTAAAATGTGAGTTGATAAAGCTGCTTACTTAATGAAATGCATCTGCATGAATACTACCAGTACTGTATTTCTCCAGTGTTTTATGAGTCTTACACCTTTCTTAGTTGTATGTGCAGTTTTCAGTCTTAGTGCTCAGCAGTATGAGTGGTATGGACTTGTGTGGTGGAGCAGTACAAGGTTTCTCAGGATTAAGTAGAAGCAAGCTTAGATTAAATAGGTCAGGGAAAACTTCCCATCAGTTCTTTTGGATAAGTCGCCCTTGTATAACCTTTCTGCCCCCATTTCTTCAGGGGGATGGAAATAACATGGCTAAGCAAAGCTGTTGTTCTCTCTTCCTAGTTTGTAATTGTTTAGAACAAAATAATAATAATAAAAAAAGAAGGAAGTAAAAGTATGATCGGTAAATAAGGAGTTTAGATAAGTAGAAATATTTTCTTGTACATTTTCAAATCACTTAAAAATGATTTTCACTTTGTCAGTGTTCTTCATATCATTGTATCATTTCCTTCAGCCTCCTAAGTGTTTCTGCCCTTTAGGAAGAGGTGCAGCTTGGCGTTTTTTCTTGAGTTGCCCAATGCATCAGGATCACAAGGCAGTAAATAGAAGCACTAATGCTAACCTTTCTCTTATCCAGGTCTTTCTTAGAGTGAGTTATTGTTGGCTGTGTTTGGGAATACATCAGTGAAATAGATAGCTGGGCAAACCTGAGTTTCAGATATTTCTGTATGACTGTCAAACATTTATTTACAGATTTGTTGTCTCCTGTAGTGTGTTTTTTCTTGAATTAGGTAATTTCATTGGAGATATGGTCTCAGTCTGGAATATATTCCTCTTCAAAAATACTGCTAGTGTTCAGAAGTTTGAGTAGTTTCTGTAGTTAAACTTTGTATACTTATGTTAACAATTGACTTTTTCTGGAATCTAGAATCAGTCAGACTTGTCAGACGAAGAGCTGAACGATGACCTTCTGCAGAGTGACAATGAAGAGGAACAAGAATTTCGGTATCGCTTTTCTTAAGCCTGTGTTCCAGATAATTATTAAGTTATATGTGCAACCAATAGAGGCAAACTGTTAATGACTACCACTGTGATAGCCAATAATTGCTGAGCTGAAATGGTTATATATTTGAAATACAATTTTGCTTCTTAGTCAAGTGCTTAGTGATTTATTATATAGCGTGTTCAGTGGCATTGTTAGCAAATGAGTGAAGTGATATTTAGTCTGTTGGAATCAAAATCTGTACTTAAAAATGTGGCTTAAATATTTGTGTAGGTTACACAGCAGGAAATCTGTATGAGGTTTGTAGGGTTGAGCAAGAATGTCGTTCTGTGGGAGCGTGAGGATCCTGCCCTGTGAATACTCTGTGTTGATACAGACCTAGTGCTTAATTACGGGCATTACAAATCAAAATGATGATCCTAATAGTGTTGTGAAAATCGTGGTTCAAATAGGCTTGCTCAATTATCTTTAACCCAAAAAGTGACAGAGGAGTGTCTTTAGCTTTCTTAATTTGAGTAAAGGGGTAGTCAGTGGGGACAGCCCCCCCCTTGCACAGGGTCTCTCAGAGTTTTGAGGGTGCTGTCTCGTTTTTATCCCTCTCTCCCTCCTCCTTTCCTCCCCAGTCTGCCTAGTACATGTTTTCCCTCGTATGTGACCCTGCTGTGTATCATAACATTGCACGTGCAATTAACTCTGTGTAGCCCAGGGTGGAGATGTTAATTCTAATTAGCCTATTAAGCCTGAGCAGTTAGTCCAAAGTTCCTAAGTTCAAGTTGTCAATCAATTGTTCTGGCTTCTGGTTTCCACTGTTTCTTCTTCTCGATAAGCCTTATTTGGGGAGAGTTTACAAAGCTATCAAGCAGGAAGTAATTTTCAAACCCTTGCACAACCCGTTTGCAAAGGTGCCTTATTTGCAAGCCTCTTCCATCTCAATACTTTTGCATTTGGAGCTGAACTGAGGGTGTTGGAACATGCTTGTGATGTGAAAGCAATGCAGTACCGCTGCTGTTTCTAATGTCTTCTGCCCTTTGGGTGCTATTTCTTGATGCGTCATGCTGTGAAGGTATCTGTTCTGAAGGGGTCTACTCCTGTTGCTATGAGATCTCCTTCTAAACTTCGGTGTGGACTGGGACATGGGGATGCCTCCCCACGTTGTGTTGGTGATGATGAAATATCTCTGACTGTCCATCTCTATAATGGCTGCTCTCTTATCCTTGCAGAAGTGGTCTGTTCTTTCAGCATGGGGAGTCTTGGTTACAGTCCTTGCTGTTTCTGCTCTGTATTTTGTCCTTGTGAGCCGTGGGCAGCAGGGATAGCTATATGGCTGTATTAGAGCTGAGGAAGTATCTGAAGTGTGAATAGTGGAAGCAGGTTTCTGTGGAAAATTCTTGCATTTTTAGCAGCTTTATTGCCAGGATATGAAAGCTTTGGTCCACTCCTCTCCCTTTGTTTCCACTGAAACTCATCTATGCCTCTATAGTTGAGAGGATAATGATAATCCTGCATAATGTCTTGGTTATTGTGTTAAATCTCCTCCATCTGATAGATGCAAATTGCTCAAAGCTGCCTTGATTTTGTGTCTTCAAACTTATGAAAATAGTTAATAATAAGAATGTAATTTAAAAAGCAACAAAAAAAGCAATCTTTATTTTCCTTGTACCCAGAACTCTCAAATCAAAGAGCCTTTTGTCCCTGCTTTTATAACTAGTCTGTTGTTAATGATCATTCTTTTCTGTGTCGATGACAGTAGCTAGTGTCAAACAGTAAATTCTGAGTTTTGTTTTTATTCCAGATAATCATCTTAATGTTTTGTTTTGACCCTTTCTATTATCTATACCAGTGCTCTTAGTAATTTAGAATAAGCCTTAGGCATTTAGAAGACATGCATATATATTTGTAATTTTGCCAGTACATGTTACACTGGAATAGTAAATCTGTCAAAAAACGAATTCACTGTAATCAAGAATGAACAATATGAACACATCCAATGGAAAATAATTTACTGGTTTATTTTGCAAGATTGGGAGAACAGATGCAATTATAGTAACTTTGTGAATTTTTTGTTAGTCTTGGAATTAAAATTAAATCCAGCCTGCTTTGGTTACTGAGCAGGACTTCTGCCAGTTTGACCTGTTAAACCGTCTGGCTGGTTTGATTCCCCTGGTTAAATAGCCTGCAGCTAGTGATAAGCTGCAGTACAGTATGCATTGTGAGAGCATGGCATGGAGTCAAATAGTGTGTGAGGTACAGTTTTATTCATCAACTTAACAAAATATGTATTTGCTTGCTTTATTTTGCTCGGTCCTTGTGTGTGCACTTGTCAGTTTTAGACTTCAGCCTTTTAATCTTTTTCCCCTGTACTGTAGTTCTCAAGGTGTCACAGTTAGCCTCAATGCTACGTCTGGCATGTTTACATCATATGAACTGTCTGAGAACATCAGCGATCCATCAGTCGAACATGGGTCTGGGTACAACCAAGGAGAAGATGAAATTGGTTACGACAAATCTGAAGCACCTGAAGTGTATGTTTCGGAGTATTCAGAGGAAGGACATTATGAAGGCAATGATCCCGAGCTGACAGAAGACCAAATAGAATATGGGGAAGAGCCTGGAGAAGAAGATGAAGTGCTAGACCTTGAAATCAATGAACCCCTAGATGAATTCCCAGTGAGTTTCTATTGTATCTTCAAAGATAACATTGCTTCACGTGCATAGGGTTTCAGACTGATTTGAAATCTGTTTACCTCCCTAGGGAGGGGGGGAAATTAGACCTATTATCACTGTCTGCCAGTTTCTTTATCTAGGCTGTGACAAAGTTTGTGTTGACAGCTTGTTTGGCGGTAGGTAATGCTCCTTTGTCATGCTGGAAGGCAGTTGAGAATCGTGACCTTGAGGATTGTATCCTTAAGGAAGAAAACAGCTTTGTGTGGTGGAGATACACTGCCAATTGTTAGAAGTACTTAATGCAAAAGCTTTTATCCAAGCTTTAGGCAAGATCTGATAAAGTCCTTCGAAGGTGAAAAGATTATTGACCTGCTAAAGACATCTTTAAGGTGCTAATATCCCAAAGTGATTGATGTCCTGCTTGTTCATCCTTTTTGTAACTGAGAACTGTCTAAACCTGAATAAAGAGATTCGAGGTTAGTTCAGAAAATGTCACCTGCATAATTTGGTATATTTTAAGCAGTATATTAGAGAACAAGTGCTGCCTTTAATTGCTAGATGAATGATATAATCTTAATTAACGCTGTTTGTGATCAGTGAGATGTCTTAAAACATGAGCAGGCTTCCTGAGGTGATGTTTTTGCTCTCATTTATTGTTCGGATTTATACAAAGTTACTGAGAATTGTACAGAATGTAACTCGTTCGTGTGGAAATGATCTGTCTTCTAAGAGTGTTTATTTTTCACTGAAATCTGATGTTAATGTTTGTGTGCTATAGGTGCACATTTCTTTTAGAAATTACTGTAGTTCTTACTTCATGAATTTATAATCAAAGCATGTTGAAGTACAGAAGCAGGTGGCAGCTTTAAGAGATGACATTATTGGAAACAATGAAAACATTTTGGTTTTATATATATTTATATATAGTTATAACATTGAAATTACTGTTTAGTTAAAAGCCTGGTAATTGTACCTCCTGTGATTTGTCGTTTATAATTGACAGTTCTGGTAGGTAGCATTGTTTTCCAGTTCTGGCAATGATAACAATGCCTATGGAGTCAATTTTTTTATGGACTTGTGCTTCTCTAAAGTTGGCCCGTGTCTTCACAGTTTCTTGTGATGTTGTTTTAGGATGAAGATTACATGCAGTCATACAATGAGCAAGCAATGGAAGAACAAGAAGAGTACGCAGCTGATGAGGAGCTGGAAGAATCCCAGACAATAACAAACGAATCAGAAGAGGTATGTTGTCAATTCAATGGAAAACTAAATTGAGCTGTTTCAAAATTTGAATTGACAAGATTGCTGGGTAAGAACTGATGCAGCTTTGCCAATGTTGAATTATTGGTGACACTGCTCTTTATGTAAAGATGAACATAGCATCTAATGTGATGGCGTTGTCAGGTATACGAAGCATCCTCTGCCCCTTGGGGTAGTAATTGTAAGGGGGTTCAAAGTGTTTGTATTTAATCTTAGGTTCAGCATTAGGGATTTTGGAAATCCTTTTAGGCAGGAAAACAGCAATAATAGCGCATCATGGTTGAGTGTTTAAACTCTCTCCTTACAGCAGAGATGGTGCATGACTTTCAAGATAGATAATTTCCTGCTGTTGAGAGTGATGGTGGAACTCGGGTGTCACATTTTGAGGATGAGTGAGGACATGAATGTTCTGTGTTTGAAAGGCAAAGATGAAATTTTTGTTTTGAAAGAAGTTGTATTGGGACAGAAATTTCTGTGAAGTTGACGTTAATTCTTTGTTCAGGAAAGAGGTTTAGTTCCTTCATTTGGAGGGAGGAAGCGTGTATGGAAAAACTGTCAAGTATATGTTCACTGGGTACTACCTGAAACAATGATATCATAGTTGTTACTAATTTGTCTTCCTCACCAAATGCTTGCTGCAAAGGGATTTTTTTTTCATTTCCCCCACCAGGAATCTGGTTTCATATTACTTTAATCCAGTTCTTAATTAAATAGGATTGAGTGTAATACCTGCTGAGAAGCGTAGTCAGAGTGTATGCCCTCTATGGAGACTGAACTCATCAGAAAATTAATTCCTCAAAGACATAGCAGCATTCTTCTCTAATGTTGTAGCTGATGGGCGTGCTGTGATGCTCTCTGGTTGCATGAAACTTAAAATAGCAGGTAGAGACACTGAAAGACAACCTGTATTGTGTGCTCTTCTGTGCAGGTGTGATATCCTGTATCAAATATACCTTAAACATCATTAATTTCCTAAATATTAAACTTTTATCCATCAAAAAACTAATAAAACAAATTGTACAACACTTGAACTATTTTTTTTGTCCACTCACTGGACAACAGTTCTCTTCTGGTGTTCTAAAAACAATCTGCATTTGTGCTGTCTGCAGCCAAGGGCTCTATGAGATGGTGAGAGCACTGCATGTTACGTGAAATCAAGAACTGATCTTCACTGTCAGACTTACTGCTTGAAGAAAGCACAGCTTTAGTTTTAAAATATAGAGAATATTTATTACAGAACTCTCGATTAGTTTAATTCTTTTTCTAATTCAGAGTTAAATTGATTTCATTCAGAAGGCAACATTCATGCATTTTTAATTGACTTTGTTATTAGAAGTTGTTCAGCATGTAATGCAGATGTTCTGTCTGCATCTTTATTCACTTGGTCTACATTCTGTCTTTATTCTCTCTCATGCCTTGCAGATTGCTACAGCTTTCTTATTTCCTACGTAGTGCTATCTTTGTATTTCTTTACTATTCCAGTTGGTAGCCTACAGACAAAGGTAAATAAATACCAACTGGATTCTCCCAATGAGTGTAACACAGAGGGAGAGAGAGCCTTTTCAGAATATGCACTGATGTAGACATATCTTTAACTCAAATGGTTTTATTATTTGAATGTTATGTAACATACACTCCTCACTAAATCTCATACCATTCACAGCTTGCAAACAAGGGTCATTGTTGGCATCTGTCCTGCAGAAAATACAGCATAAGACTGGGATTGTAATAAATAATAGTAGTAGTATTTTTGAATATTGGCGTCTTATTAACGAAGAGAGCTGGTAGAATTGTTTTGCAGTGTTGTATCTTAAACAATTTCTGCATTGAAAAAAAAACAAAAACAAAAAACCTCCACAAAAAAAGTTCCCAAACAAAAAAAGAACTTTACTGTATGACATGAAGAGTTTTTAAATCAAGAGGAAATCCAGCAGGCTGAAGGAATGAAACTCATGGGCAAAACTGATGGGATGGAAGTGAGAGACCTGTTGGAGCAGCGCTTGGGTGGGAAGGAGAGGCAGGCTTGATCTTCGGTTTTAATTTGAAACAGTGCCCAGAACTTGGATTCTGAAATACAGTAACACTCTGTGGAGCTTCTGTGGAAACTGTAGTTGTGCTTCAGAAAATGTTTTTGCCTTCACTAGATACAATGGAAGGCTTGCTGCCTAGGTGTTTCAGTGGGAAATAGATGCTGTAGAACTGTCAGTTACATGAGTTACTGTGTCCCCGATATTTTCAGAAGAATGATATCCCAAATTATTTCTAAAACAGTATTCAAAAATGAATTAGAATTCATTATTCCATTGTCACTTTAATGTTGGAACTAATCTCCTGTGAAGTCAATGATGGAGGCTTCTCATTGCATACGTTTAAACTGTGTCTTGGGTAATGCTGAATAAAAATTGTTAGGACTCAGGAGGAAAATATTTCAAAAAGAAATGCTGCATACTTGTTTTCTTTTGATAAAATAAAGATTTGAAAAAAAAAATAAAAAGGGGGAAAAAAAAGCCAGTGTGTATGTTTGTTGGGAGAGTGTTCCATCTGTGCTTAGCTAGAACTTCAGTGTTTTCTTTTTGTTCAACTTGGAAGATACTGGAAGAAAATGATGAATAACTGCAAATCAGAACAGTCACATTGTAAACATTATTCAAAAAGTGCTTAGAAATTCAGAGACTTGTTTTATGGTCCCATTTCCCATCTGTAAGTGTCCTTGGAAGAGGTTTAATGTCCTCTTTACTGTTCTGTTATTTCTTGATCCCTTAGGATTGAGCAATTGCTGCTCACTGTTAGCAGATAAGCAGGGGCTTCTGAAGGCCAGCAAATTCCGAAAAGATTCTTTTCATTTCTAATCTTTCTTTTGGAAGGAATATGGCTTACCTGGTTTGTACCTCTTGACACTATGGCATTAAGGTCTCCAGGACACTTTCCAGTCCCATGTTTTGAACCCTGAACTAAGAACAGCAGTGAGCATACTGACTAGTGTTTTGTGCTGCTTTCCTTGGGCTTTCTATGTCTGTTAGCAGTTTTGCAGCTGCCTGGTAAGCTGTTGGTGCAGGAATGCTTCTTGCTTTGCAGCTGATCATAAGTTCTGGGCAGTGTCTGCGATTTAAGATATAATTATCTAATGAGAATAGTAGGGAAAGGTTATTTTTTTTTTCCTAATAATGAAAAATCAGCAAAGCTCTTTGGTAGCTGTGCACAAAGTGTCACAATGGACAATATTAAGCTGCTTTTGAGGAGAGTTGCTAAGAAGCCTTGGCTGGCCAGTCCAGTCAGGTGATGCTGAGTGTCTGTTCCAGGGCTGTATAGAGATTCACGCTTAGCCAGTATTAAGTACAATTCTTTAAGTACTGTAGTTCTGCTCCTGCACTTGATTTCTTTCCTGAAAAGTGGCATCCATTTATATACTGTAGTATAGGAAAACAACTTGTCCTGTCATCATCCAGTAGATAATAGAAAAGATGATCAAAAGGAATATTGTGTGCTATAATTCTTGAACAAATTGTGGGGGAAGGGTGTGCGCCCCGACACAGCTCAGATACAGTTCATTTCCTGGAACTGTATGTGGAGAACATGGGCTTGGCTGACTGACACGTTCACGTCTCCATCCCAGCTAACATGAATCCCTCAGTAATAGGTGTAATCAGATTTGGGCATCAGTCAGCACTCTCAGGCATTGGCTTTCCTCAGTGCCTGCTTTTTCACGAGCTCCTTTCATTATTTCTTTTTTTATATCTTTGATAGGTAGCACACGGTTGTATGGTTGTTGTTTGTTGATAGGTGGTATGAGCATTATAATGATGAAAAATGCAAATTAGACCCCAAAAGCTACAGGATTGGTATCGAGTGACTGAGAATAATAGAGTAATGCTGGTCTAGAAAAGTTGGATAAATGGGTTTTCTTGTTGCACAGGAGAGTGGTTGTCTTGTGCTCTGTTACATCTTGCCTTTATTTTCATAATGTTTTTGATTTCTCTGTATGAATAAATAGTGAAAGGCAACAGTTACCATAGGCATTTTCTGTAGGAATTTCTTTAAGGGATTTCAAGGTTTCTAAGGACAGTGCAGGCCATGTAACCCTTCTGGGCCTGATCTTTCAGTCCGAACTCTGCACAGAGCTCTGTGCAGGCATTGTGCTCATACATGAAGTTACATGACTGAAACCTGGCTTTAACGAATAAAAAGTGGAATTCCAACACAGCTTTTAAGAGCAGAAAGAATAGATGTGTCTGGTTTTCCTGTTGTAAAGCAGAGCAGGAGGCTCAACACAGTGAGAGCTTGTTCCACAAAGGAACTGCCCCATCACTTCCTGATCCTGAAGGAAAGAAAACAAGCATTGGAACAGTAAAATGACAGATTTTAAGATATTTTAGTATAGATTTTGTGGAGGTATTGTGCTGTGCCTTTCCTTCTTGGAAGTCCCTCTTATTTTTGTTAGAAAAATCTCTAGCTTTCCTCTTTTTTTGTTTTCATCATCCTTTAATAAAAACAAACGTCTTCCCTTGTTGATGTGCCTCCTTTGTTCCACCAGTTTCAGCTGCCTTTCCTCTGAGGTGCTCTGATTTTATGTGGATATGTTAATCAAATCAGTTGTTCTCAATTTGAGTTTGCTTTTGAGGTTTGCATTTCTTTCAGTCTTGAAGGACTCCCTTTGCCTATTGTCCTGTCTGTTGTTTATAGATGCATTATTTGATACAGTAGTCTGAGTGTAAAATAAATATCTCTAAAAATATATGGCTTAGAGCTTTTTGTAAACTTAAGACTGTTTGGTTAGCTTTACCTTGAGGCATTTCTACAAAGTCAGGAAGTACAGTGCTTGAATATGTGCTTAGGCTGGATAAATGGCAATCTGGATTGAGTTGGGATCAGTAACCCAATAAAGCCCAGTGACTAAACATACCAGACCAAAGCTGGTGAAGCTTTGAGCTCGAGTTCTTACGTTGTGCAGTCTTTTAAAGTTGAAAATGTCTTGCCAGATGCTTTCTTCTTGTGATTTTTTTAATATAAAATTGGGCTTCTGGGTGATGAAATTGGTAATCTTTTGCACTATTCTGCTGTTAATTCCTTTTTTGATGTTTGACTTAGTGTCTGTCTTCCTGACTGACACCCTTTGCCTTTTTCATATAATTTACTGCACCAATTTGGTTAATTAGAAGATTAAACTATTTTCTTGCATGTTTGATTTCAGTCACTTTTTAACTGTCTGAGCAAGGTAAAAGTTGTGATGTATTTAGTGACTTTGCAAAGAATTGAATTGCATGTGCAGTCTCTAAGAAATGAGCAAGTAGACTTTGCAAAAAATAGCCAACTATAGTAACCAAATAATTTATGGAAAATCATATTACATTAGAACATTTTTAATTTTCAATTCCAGAAATTAAATATAACTTGTGTAACATTCTAAGCATTAATTTTATCTTGGCAGTGCAGGAAATGACGTTTATTTACATATTTTAATTTGAAAGTGAGAAATCCATTTTCATTTGGGACATTTTCATCTAAATAAATGTTCTCTGTTACAGAGAATTGGCAAGTAAATGAGGACAAGGGAGCATTGTTCCAATGTACAAATTTAGTGTATTCAAATGTTATGCAATCATTTAATCCATTCTCTTCCTCAGTGAATTAAATATGGGAAAGATTCAAGGAGTAGGAAAAACAAAGACAAATACAATTATACATACCTAGGGGAGTGAAGCTGAGAAATGTGAGGTTATCTACATTTTTTTCTTCAGTACAATACTTGTAGTTGTTAACAAATGTAAAATAAAAAGAGTGTTTGGATTACTTAAATCTGGTTGTTCCCAGGATTGCCTTATTCCATCACTGAACTGACTATCTCTGTGTGTCCAAAAGCAGTTAGCCATGAGATGATGGTTCTAATTGGAGATTCTACATCCCTTACAGCATTGCAGCACAGTATATTTTATCAGTACATATTCCTGTGTAATTGATTGTGTGTTCTGTTTCTGCATATATTAGTTGTTAAGTTCTTAACATTCATTGAGTTTTTTGTAATATGTAGTGGCAACAAAACTTTTAAAGAAAGCATTTTCTTCTGAGTCTCACTGATATCAGGAAAGTAGGTTTTCAGTTTGCATATCGTCTGTATTTTGTGATTCAGGCAGCTATTGAATCTCTGGAACTTCAAGAAGAAGCAAAAGAGGAATCTGATGAAGAGGAAGATGATGATGAAGAGTCTGGACGATTACGTTTCAAAACTGAACGGAAAGAAGGAACGATAATTAGACTCTCAGATGTGACAAGAGAAAGGAGAAACATTCCAGAAACTTTGGGTGAGATTCTGTGGGCGTGGACTGTTTTGAAGAGCTATAATAAAATGAGCTTCTGGAACTTTATGGAACTTTTAACAGTTTGATGGTGAAAGATAGAATAGCTTTCTTCTAACTTGGAGTGGCTTATATCCAGGTTGTCCAAAGTCGTTCACTGTGTGGGCTGTGTCTGTCTCCTTGGTGCTAATGTTTAAGTTTACATTGTTTTGAAAGTGAGTGCAGTGTTTTTGTGACATTTTTTAAGTGTCTTCAAAAGCCTTTCTGTTCTCAAGTGGCAGCTGCCTGGTCTTTGTTTCACTGCTCATTGTGGTGGAATACATTTTAAGGAATTCCCTGAAGAGGATTGTCACTTTATAACACAGACTTTGTTACCTGTGTTCTGCTGTCAAGTAGCTGTGTGCTTGCTTTTTTCCCTCTCAAGAATGTGTTGTGAACCTATTGTGTTCCTACTGCTGGATTGGCCTAGAGAAATTATAACTTGCTGATCCCCAAATGTATTTGGGGTGCTAAAAAAAGTGTTTTTTTGAGGCTTTCTGAGACCCCTTGTACTGTGTCTAATCCTGGAGCTGTTAAAATTCTCTGATGTATCCTTGGGGTAACTACATTGCCTCCTCATGATGTTCTTACTTTGTTAATGTCCGCCAGCCCACACCATAGATCAAATTAAAAAGATGATAATGTTGAGATGGGTAGAAGTTGATAATTCCTCTGTTGTTTATTCTTTTCCTTCTTCTATGATTTGTTTGCAAGGAATTTATACGTCTGTTGTGAATGCAAAAATTGAGAAGCCTTACTTCTAGAATAAAAGTGTCATGTCTATGAGGACATGTTTGTAAGCAGTAGAGCTTAAGTTGCAGAGGCTGAATCAGATGTTCTCAGTAGTACTCCTGTTGTGCTGTGAGGGAGACATCAGTATATGATTTTTTGAATTGAGATCTTTCTTATCCATTGTTTGTAGCTTGATTTCAGGCAAAGTGTAAATTAAAGGCCTTCATTTCGCATTGTTTTCATAATCAGGTGTTGATTATGCTTAAAATAGGAATGAAGGAACCCTATGGAGGAGTTCACACATGTCCAAGGAAAAGGGCTGCTTTGTCTGAGGTGCATTCCAAATGTATTTTCAGCCATGAGACAGCGTATCTTTTTTTTTGTACAAAAAAAAAATAGGGTACTGATGACTTTACACAACAAGTTATCTTAAAAATAATAGTGCATTGGAATAGCTGAATCTCGGTACCTAATTGTGAAGTAGCATGCAGTTGCATGCACTTTCATATTCATGGTTTTACTCTGTATTTTAATATAAAAATGACACTAGCCAATGAGAAGGCAACCAATCTGTAGTACAGTTTGAATGTTAGAAGAGTAGTGCTTAGAATTAGATACAATTACCCACAGGAGTGAAGCTCTGACTTAAACGAAAAAGGTAATGCAAATGCAGGTGAATCTGTAAACAGCTTGTTTAATCTGGTTTTTGGCCAAAATACAATCTTGCCGATCTGAAATGGCTTCTATTCACACCAGCTCTGTGTGTTAATTTGTTGATAAAGGGACCAAAAGATTGATGACATAGTGTAAAGTTGTCCACAAGAAATACTTGTTCCTTGCTTGTGAGATTATGGAGCAACTCTTTAGACACTGCTGGTTTAAAAATGAAACTTCACTGTAGAGCCACATCTCCTTACTTTAAAATCTGAACATAGTAGAGAAAACACTTACAGAGAAATTAACATTTCAGTTGAAGTTACAAACATAATTTCCATCCTGTCACATTTTGGTGACCTTTTGTGACAGCTTGTCTCTATTGGAGGAGTGCATTCTTACTTGCTGATTAAAGATGTCATTTGAAACCATTTTATTACTAGGGATATTGAAATTAATCTTGACACTTAGAGACACTAGAAAAATAATTGCTGATTCACTGCATTAACTCTCATGCATGTGAGAAAACTGTACAGTCAAGATCAGATGTGTGCTGGTCAAACCATGTAAAAATATTCTCATAAATGTAGGTCTTTCCTATGTGTTTTGTTATCCAACATAAATTAAGTATTTGTTTTGAAGAGTTTTTAGAGAGATATTGTAGAATGGCTCGGTCATTGATTTCTAGAGATGCTGAATCTCTGTCACCTTTGGTGAGGAGTATATAACACTTAGTGCATGTGACTGAACTCTTGACTGAGTTGGAACTATCACTTTGCTGTGGATCTACTTATCCATAAAAGAATATGAAGAGGAAAAAAAAAAAAGCTTTAACATCAAGCAAAAATGTTCTCACTGTAACTAATTAAAAGCACAAACAACAAAGAAAACCCTACACTTCTGCAGGCTCCCTTGCAAACTGGTAACAGTTGTTATTGCTTGAGGAATTACTTTCTTCTGTGTTCTGATTAGGTTGTGTTCACTGTGGTAACTTCTGGCTGAGATTTCAGGCAGGGAAGGAGGTTTGAAATAAGGGCTGTTTTGCCCAGACTTTCCCACCTCTGACAGCAACAATGGATAAAGTAATTGTTTTAGTTGCATCTGATACTTGTGATTGCATTGTATAAGAGGATAGTTACCTATATTTTCCACAGTAATCCATAATGTGTGGGTGTACTGTAAAAAGACTTCAGGGATTGTGAATCCTTGTCTAGGCATGGTATGAGATTTTTCCTGAAGAAACCTGATTGTTTTGGGCTCTGCTGTCTCCTGAGGCAGGTACTAGGGCAGAGGTGGCATTTCATCTGGTGTGACTGTAAATTAAGTGGAACTTGTCTCATCCCCAGCATGCAGAAATGGCATAGGAAACATTATGGTAGGTACTGGGATTTTAGACAGTCACTTTGCTGTCAGCCAACAAGTTCTAAACTTCTCTTTGGAGAGTCAAAGAGGCCCTGTTGTCTGTAGGTGTCGAATACCTCTGAAAATTTGGGGCATGCAGAATGGCGGTCTTTGCAGCTCCGTTGTGCAGGGAGTATCTATAGTTCAGTAAGAAGTCTCTGGGAATATAATGTTCTTGCTCTTTTGTTGCCCTTCTGTCAATCCTCAAAGACTGAGGTTATTTATATAAAGATGTTTAAGGTGGTGGATTAAGTAGCTTCGGCTCTTACACTTGCAAGAAATATTAGCATTGTAGTATGACTTCAGCTGACTTGGGTGTCAGTGGTTTATGGGCTGGTTTGGCCCAGTTGTGTGAAAGGTTTCTGGGAAAGTGGGAAGAGGGAAAGGTGAGGAGATGGGTCTAAAAGGAAAACAGGGACAGCGATCTTTGGAGGAAAACTAATTTGCTATTTGAGATATTGGAATGCAAAATAACACAGTATAACGCAATGTAAATTGGAAGTGAAGGTAATAAATCAAGTGGGAAAGTGTCTGAAACCAAAGGCCTTCCTCTAAAGTTGAAGGTGAGACAGCTAGGAAGCTCCCACCTCCAGTGTGCAGCAAAAAGAGGAAATCTTGAGACTTGTGTGCAGTTTTATCTTTCCCTCTGAGTGGAAAATGGGAACACAGAGTCCTCTGAGGTATGTAGTTCTTCTCTTCTGAGTACCAGGTACCTGGAAATGCTTCAGTCCACAGAACTGGAGCATTAATCTTTAACTCCCAGTGCTTTACATAATGTTATGATGTGGAGTACCGATAACAAAAATCATGAAACCATGACACCTAAAAGTGCTGTCAGATGCAAAGTGATTTTATTCTCATCTTCGTGTTTTAGAGTATTAGCAGATAGCTATTTTATCCTGGAAAAAGATCTCTGTAGCTGCCCTCCTTGAAGAGCAGTACTTTAAAAAATAGTAAAATGGAAATCGTGCACTAAGTGCCATTCATGTGAATTGAAGACATACTTGGTTTTGGGGTTTTTTCCTTTGGTTTAGTGTATTTTTTGTAGACTAATGTGATTTTCCACTGTTAAATGTGAAAGTGAGGGGTCTCACTGGCACATGACGAAATGCTCAGGTGCCTGTTTGGATTCATGTTTTTCCCTGTTAAATAATGGGTACTTGGAGAGTGGCACCGCTGGAAGTGTCACAGTGTTTGGTGATTCTGATATGCACTTTCTCTGCATATCCAAGTAATTTGATTACCTGGCCCCATAACTGAATTATTTTTTTTAATTTTGTCAGCATTGTCTCAAGTTTAACAAAATTTGGCTGTCTTTGTTGAGTACCATCTGTTTCTTGGTGTTTACCTGTGGTGTGGGTTGGATGGGTGTATCAGACCTGAGCTGAGCACGCAATTTGAAGTGTGTTCGAAGTGAAATTTTCACTTGTGAAGTGCCATTGGTTCTTCAGCCATGTCAAATCTGTAAAATAAGTAGTTTAACCATGCAAAAATGCACCTCACTGACAGCAGTGTCCTTCACTGGAATATGCCAACATGAAAAATGTTCTTTGGGTCGACTGTTTTTATGGAAGACTCAACATATCCTTTACAGCAAAGGTTGCTTGGGCTTTCATTGTGCTGCCTGCCATTTCTGCAGATAAGTGAGTGGAAAAACAAACATTTTTGTTCATGTTTGTTCCAGTCATCTGCCAGATTTTTGCCTGTGCAACAGACACAAGTGTACATGCTTTTTTTCCTATTGAAGGTGTCATTAATGAAATGTTAACATGTCATCTGAAAGAGATCAAAGTGCCTGCGAATTCTGTGTGTTTTAGAGGTGTTTCTGCGGTTCTAGTGTTGTTTATTCTGGCGTTTTCTGTGCTTTCAGCTTGGAGTTAATTTTTTTTCCCCATCTCTTTTTTTTCTTTTTTAACAGAACTTTCTGCGGAAGCCAAAGCAGCATTACTTGAATTTGAAGAAAGGGAAAGGCAGCTGAAACAGGGGCGGTATGGCTCCAGGAGAGGAGGGCGAAGAGGAGGCTCAATTATGTGCCATGGAATGGGAGAACAAAGGAGAGACAATGATAGGGGAAGAATGAAGGATCACAGACCTACGCTGCTGCCAAACCAGCCATCGACAATGGTACCTTTTAATCCTTAGTATTCTTTGGACTCGCTTTCAGAAAATGATGGAGAAAAGGCATTCTAAGTCACTTGTCTTTATGAAGGTGGAATATGTATTCCAGCATACGTTTCTTACTCCTTTGGTGTTCTGTTAGTCCAGATGAGCTTTGAGTAATGTGGTAATTGTAAAAGCATGGGGTTAGTCCTCTTACCAGGCTTTGAGGAATCTCAACGCTTGCAGATAAAAACCAAATTTTGACTCAAATGCAAATAGGCAAGGCAGTAAAGAGCCTGATTGAGTGTGGAGGAGTAAGATATCCTCTGAGATAGATGCAACATATATGGGCACGTTCATTTCTGTGTTGTTATTTATAACAGTAAAAGTAAATATAACTCAGGGTATTTGTGAAACTGTTTTTTTGCTGATATTTTATCAAAATTGATTTGTATTTCTGCCATTCTAATTTCTGCCATTCTACTGTGGAGCCAAATAGAAACAAAATAATCACACCTGGATGAATTAGATCTGTAGGATTTGAATCGATATTTAACTTTGTTACTGTTATTTTTGTATTTGTACTTTGTATCACAAGCTAGAAGGTGCTACTTTTTCCATCCAAAAAAACTATGTGTGGGGTGGAAAGTATCCCAGACTTAATAACTATGTTTTGGTGTACTGGAAACTGAATTGTAGAAAAAACTCAGTGTATGCCTTTGCAGATTGAGGTCATTTGTACTTAACAATGAGAATTTTTTTCCAACAGCAGTAACTGTAGGTACTTTTGAGTAGCAGGACGTGGTGGATGGCTCAGTGGTTGAAAGCCTTGCAGGAGGAATGTTTTGCCTTTTTAAAACAGTGAAGATGGAATCATTTTTCTGTACTGCTGCAGTCTTGACCTATGTTGTTCTTAAATGTCGTCAGCATTTCTGTGCTAGTCATAATGTCTTGTGCATACTTTGTAGATGCATTGCTTGAGGTATGTGACTGCTGGAAGAAACAAATGTGTCATCTTTGTTACTGAAGGGTTGTGTGCTTGGGACACTTGCATTGTAATTTTAAAGTTCAGAGCTGACCTGTAGTATCAGTGAGTTTGGAAGCAGAAGAATGAGTGTCTCTCAAATAAAAATTTTTTGTTTTGTAAAACAAACAGAGCAAAACAACAACAAAAATTTGACTATTCATGTTTAAGAGTACTGGAGAGGCTTTTTTTTCCTGTTATGAAAGGTACCTTGAAATATATCTTTGAAGCAGATTAACATTATTCATACTCCTTGAAAGAAAAAAAAAGATAGACTGCAGTAATACCTCATTATCCAGCTTAATTTATTTTTTGAGTTTTCTTCCAGCTGTTACTTTTGTCTTCTCAGGCTCTCTTATGCATGAGACAAAAGTTAGTGGATTTTCTTTGTTACTGGAACTCATCACATACATCTTTATTGCAGGTGATTGCAGTTTCCAGTGACATGCAAACCATAACCTGTGAGATTAGGAAGTTTAACTGTTTAAAAAAAAAAAAAAAAAAACCAGCAAAAAAACCCATAAACAAATGAATGCACTCTGATAATGCTCTGTGTACACATCCTAGGCAGTACTGCTGTTCACTTGTTTTTTCTTGCTCTTTGCTGTTTTATTCTTTGTGCTGATGTCTCTTCCTTTGCTTTCCTGTGCTAATGGTTCTTAACAGTTTCATTTGATTTGATGATAGGGGAAAGAAGTTTTTCCATTCATGTGTGGCCTTAGTTGTGTTCTCCGGAGGTGTCTTAATTTTGTGCTGGTTTATGTCAGGTTATTTGAACTTTAAAGCCTATTGACTCTATTCTTTTGTCTGACTTTAGACTCATTCACAGAAGTTAATTCCAACACACCAGCAACCTGTTAGGAGTCTGTTCCAGCACCAGCAGCAGCAGCAGCAGCAACAGCAGCAGCAGCAACAACAACAGCAGCAGCAGCAACAGTTACAATCTCTGCTTCCTTTACAGCATCAGCATCATTCTTCTCCTCCTCCAGGGCTACATATGCCCCCTCAGATAGAAACGCCTAGAATAATGATGACTCCACCGCCAGTGACACCTCAGCAACCGAAGAACATACACATAAATCCACATTTCAAGGGAACAGTAGTGACACCTGTACAAGGTGAGCTTCCTTGAACTCATTCCCAGTCACTGGTTTGTAACTTGTTGCTCTTTGCTGGGGATGCAACCATGTTTGTTCACCACTTCATGTAAATATATTTCAGGCTGTTTTTTTTTTTTTTTTCCATTAAATATTTTGTAAGATCAAGTAAGATGATGTGAAAAAGGAAGTCATGCAAATGAAAGAAGATGCAGTGATATGTCTGTTGTTGGACTGTGACCAGCAGAGATTAGTAAATCCTTTTCCATTTCTTTATAATCTTTGCTTCTCCAAAGCCTTTTCAGCGCAAAAAATACTGTAAAGAGAATTTGTCTTAAAAGTAGCAGATGTCACTTTTCAGTACCAGGTAAGTACTGCAGTTTAGAATTCCCTGTGTCATTCTGGGTTCAGCCAAGTATTCACAGAACGACAGCCCACTTTCTTTAGTGAGAATACATAGAATCATAGAATGGTTTGGGGTGTAAAAGACCCCAAGGATCATCAAGTTCCAACCCTGCTGCCACAGTCAGGGTCACCAACCTCCAGATCTGGTGCTAGACAGTGTTTGCCAGTGCCCCATTCAACCTGGTCTTTAACACCTCCAGGGACAGAGCATCCACTGCCTCTCTGGGCAGCGTGTTACAGCACCTCACCGCTCTCTGTATAGAACTTCTTCCTGATATCCAATCTAAACATTGCCTCCTTGTGCTTAAAATCATTCCCCTTTGTCCTGTCACTATCTACATGAGTAACAAGTTGATTCCCCCCTTTACGATCCCCTTTTAAATACTGGAAGGCTGCAGTGAGGTCTCCTTGTAGCCTTCTCTTCTCCAGGCTGAATAAGTACAGCTCCCTCAGCCTGTCTTCATAAAATAATTACATGAAGGTACACTATGAGCAGTAATAGCTGTGTGAAAGGTACAAACTGTAGTTGTCACATAACAATATATGTGCATTCAGCTTTCATTCCTTGCTACATTTATGATTTGATTGGTAGAGTAGAAGTGCTTTTTTTTTTCCTGCGACTTAACGCAGGCATCCTTTGGGCTACACCTTTTAGAGCAGCTTTCAACAAGCAGAACTGTTAACATAACTACTTATTTGGAAACCATTATCCTTGGGAGGGTAAAGAGAAGGCACCCATTTATCTCTGATTTGTGATTGAGTCTAGACAAAACAAAACGTCTATGTGCATGTATTTGCCGTTAGGTTTTCTTTTTTTCTATTTGTTTTTTTTCTTCTTCAAATCAGCTCCAAGCCTGTGTTGTCTTTGCTTCATTTGCTTGCCCAGTGAAAGGCAGGAATTTGGCAGGGTAGGATATTGCCGGCTGTTAGAAACCTGTTAGACTTCTCACAGTTGGCTACACAGTAGCTGCTCCACAAAGATTATTTCATTTTTAGAAGAGGAAAAATGAGTGCTTCCCACCGAATTATGCATCAGGGCAGATTATCTGAGAGGCCCTTGAGTCTTGGGAGTATGCCTTCTGTGCATTTGACTAACATTTCCAAAGCAACAATTCTTGTTTTGTGAGAAGGAAAAATAGATTGTAGACTATTCTAGATGCCACTCTGTTCTCCCTGCGAAGCAGTCCATACATCTCATGCAGCTGTGTGAACAAGTTTCCTCCTAATGCCAGCAATGGCCACTGGGGATTTTCACTTTTGCCTAATGTCAGAAGTATACTGGTGTATCTTCTCTTTTTTGTATGAGTTTTTTTTTTGTCATGTCCTTGTGGCTCTTATCTCAGCCCTGCCACAGTGCCTGTGGCACCTTGGGCATGCTCGGGGTCTTTCTTTCTCTTGAGCGTAGCCTTATTCTGTTCTTTTTAGAACTGACAGACTTTGTGTGCACATTCATTTCTTGACTGGTAAGAACATTCATTTTCTCAGAATGAGCAGCTCCAGAGAATGATTGATTTTTTTCATATGGTAGAGCTGTGTGTCAGTGAGCAAGGTCTTTGCTATATATGCTGATGGCAACTGGTTCATATGAAATCACTTTGTGCCACCCATCTTACTGAAGATTTCTGAATATTTTTGCTGATAGATGTGCAGCATGCTATTAAACGTAACTGTAAAAATTCTAGTGATGTAAATCCAACTTCTTTATTAGTGAGCAGATACCTCTCTGCTGCAGCTATGAACAGTGGCTGTCTCAGTGCATAGTAGTAAAGCTGTGTTGCATGAAGGTATGTATACATTAGCACAGCTAAGGAAAATATGTAGGGCATCATATGTCTTCTCTAGGGAAGGTGAGCACAATTCTCAAATCTTCAGAGCCATTTACATAGTAAGGTGAATTTTTAAGCAAACACGGTTTTATTTATCAGAGAACGCAGTCAACACAAGCTTTATTTGGATTCTGTTGTTTAAAATGTGATGCTTGGAAGCCAAAATGCCATGTCTGGAAGGTGTGATAGGTACACTTAGGTTCTGGGAAGTTTTAAGTGTGTTGTCATTTGTTTACATGGACTGCCATCGTTTTTGCTTCTCTAATTTTATGGGATGAACATGCACTTACATTTAAATTGTTGCACTGAGGGCGTGTGTTCTTGCTAGCAAGCCATAGAAATATTTTCTGCACATTTTTTTTTTCATCTTGAAATGTGTTCAGTGTGTCAGTATTTTCTAAAATAGACTAAAATCTGTGAATTGTCATGACATTTTTATTTGAAGAAAATAGCGTATATCAGATTTCTTTTAGCCTGCTGCTTTTAAGCCTGAGTGAGTTGCAGCACACCTGAAGAATCCAATTATTGACTTATTTTTGTTTGTTCCAAAAGCAAATCTTCAGTCTCAGTTTGGAAAACAGCAGTTACTTTTTGTCAAATGAGTCCATTCAAACAAATTTCTGGTATATTTTTGGTCTTCTAAGCTTCATAAATGATTTAAGAAAGGCTTAGTCTGTCAAAGCCCTTAAGTGAGTGTCTATTGCAGATACTGTTTGTTAGTGTTCAGTTGTACCTCGTGTGCCATTTGAACCCCATGCCTTTATGTTGATTGCTTGTCATAATTTTCTTTTGTACCCTATTCTGTAAATTAGTTTTGAATTGTAAGAAGAAATATTTGGCTGAATGTGTTTCTAAGTTGGAGTATGATCAGTTCACAAATACTGGAGGATCACATGGTGCAAGTAGATGTACTGTGAAATACTGATTCAGCCTGTGATTCTGGTATTGGATGTTTTTTTTCCTTAATGTTTATAACACAAATAACTATTTCAAGGATTCTGTAGTGCTGCCAGAATTGACAGGAGCTACTAATGAGCAGCTTGTGGCAGCTCAGTGAATTTGTGTGCCATTTACCTTTTTGAAAACTGTTTGGTGTCTTGGGAAAAATTATGTTATTATTCTCATAAATCATCAATATGGGAATTGCTTCTTTGTCTTTATCTATAAAGCCTTGAAATTTACAGCCAAAGCCAAATGAATACTCTTAGAATAGCATCTAGCAGCATATACTGTTTGAAACATAACTTTCAAACCCGTGGAAAATGTAATGTAGGGAAAATGAATCCTTATTTGAGAATTCTTTGCTGCTTCAGCAAGTGCCTGGGTACCAGAAAAGCACTGAATTTGAACTGTCTTTCAGGTGTATTCAATTCATTTGTTTAAAAGAATATATATACGCTCCTGCCAGAGGCAGGATGCCAAAATAGACCTGAGTGCCCTGTACAGATGACACTCCTTTGCATTTACCTTCTATTATTTATTTATTTTTTCTCAGTGTCACTCTGACCTGAGCTTATTTTAGTTCTAGGTCTGTCAGGAGCGTGCTGTCAATTTTCTCAAGTGGTGGTGTCTGTATGATATTGACAGATCTTCATTAGAAGTCAAGATGAAACTATTTGGCTAATCCTCTCCTGGAACCTGGTGCAGAGTTTGCACCTAGACCTTCAGAGCTGAAGAACCCGGGCACTTAGTTTATCCTGTCAGTCCATGAACCTGTAAACCACAAGTACTTAAAAGTAGATTGGAAGCCGGACATGGGTGTGCACTAAAAATAGGTGCTAATGCACTAGCTCCCGTACCTGTATTATTGAGGCAAAATGAATTCTTGAGGCATTATAGCTAAATGTCTTCCTGAATGCAGCTGGTTCAGTGTAGTAAAGTTATCTACAAGACTTAACCCCACGTGGGGAAGTTTTCCTGTTACTTTCAGAAATCACTCATAGTTTTTAGTAAATGAGCAAATACATCCAGTACTGTTTGATTGAAGTGCTTTATATTTAACTTCTGGATGTCTTTTGTCAGCACTGATGGATATTCACTGTTGACAATTTATACAGTCCGAAGTATGGTAGGAGGGGGAACCTACAATGAAAAATTATCACTGTGCTTTGTGCTAGGGATTCCAGTAATGATTCAGTCCCCAAGATGATCCTGCAGTAGTTGCTTTTTCTGTGTTAGGCCATAATTTTAAGTAGATGTTTTGGGTTGTATGTTTTGGGATCGGTTTCTTGAAATGGAATTCCACAGTCCGTGGTAGACTCCCTGAAATCCTAGTCCTGGAGAAGTTATTTTTCAAGAAGAGAGTCTCCTTATTCGTGATGCCTCTTGATGAAGCAGGAGTCTGTCTTCTGATATCAGCAGTTCTGTGCTTACAGAAACTGATTTCACTTGCATTCACCATTATAGTGGCAAAGCCAGTTGAAGTAGTTTTTGCTTACTGTTAATTGCTGCTGTCTGCCTGTGAACAGTGATTCATGCCAGATTTTTCTGATGCCTGTGTTTGCTGTGGGAATAGGTGGTGATACATAGGAAAAAGGGGCATTAAGTGGGAGAAGGTGAATTAATCACGTGTCCTTCTATTTGAAACATGGATTTATTGTTCTGAGTCTGTGTCAGCTTTGTCTGAGACATCTTTGGCTGAATACTTATTCTGTTTTTGTTTTTGTTTTTTTTTTTTCTTCCCTGAAACAAGAAGCAATCTAATTCTGGAAAATGCAGAATTAAGTTATGTAAATGAACTAGAAGAATCCTAATCGCCCTGTTGCATGCTGCAGTAGAAGGAATGGTTGCTTGAATTTAATTGTAGGAACTATGACATGTGAGGGTGAATGTAGCAGATTTTAATCATGGCTTCTTATTGCTACCACTTTTGGAAATAACAGCAACAACTGTTAGGTGAAACAAATGGTGTTAAAAGGTGCTTCTTGTTTCAGTGCCCTTGCTGCCAGTTCCAGCCCAGCCAAGACCTGCTGTAGGACCCCAGAGATTTCCTGTGAGTAGCAGCTGTTTCTTCTTCTTTGATATGGATAAGCATACATTTGCAAAGAAATATTAATATAGCAAATAAAGGCTGTTCTAGTGAAATATAATTTTAAGGATTTGTAAATATTGACAATACACTCTGCAGTTGAAAATGTTTGTTAAAAGCTTAAGGTCAATGGATTTTTGAGAGTAGAATTAATTCTGTTTAACTGTAAAATTGTTGAACCAATCTCTCCAGTGGGAGAGGCATGAATGCATCTTGTCTTAAGGAATACGGGCTTTACTTTATTACTTGAGTCTTCCTGTATAAATAGAATCCTTACTTTATTTGATATAATAAAAGGCTATGTGAAAAACATCTGAAAGCCTAAAAAGGGGTATAATTGTTTTGTTTTAAGAATCAGGAAAACTGTATTTTATCATTCCTTCATCTAAGTGCCTTCATATTTTTAAATAGGAAAAGAGAATGGCTTTGTATGACCTTGCTTTCTTGCACGTTTCTACCTTCCAAAACAAACAAGACACCTTTCATGATGATAATTTTACTTTTTTTTTCATGAATGGAGAGAAAAACACCCTTCTAGGTCTTTCTTACTGATATTTCACAATTTTGTTGTCTTAAATTTTTAATTAAAGTGGTGTAGATTATCAAAATAAGAAAAAAAAGATATTTATTGTGCAGTATTGCCTTAAATATTTTTAGGTAGTGACACACATTGTTTCCTAAACGCATAAAACAAAAATAAGTATTCTTTGTTAATGTTTGCAGTGTGGTATTGCACAGTGAATTACTTGCACAGAGATCAGATGTACTGGAAAAAGCAGATTTTGGAAACCTGCTGTGACTTTTGAGTGTCCAGTGCATACTTGGTTGTTTTTGGAGTATTTTTTAGACACCTAGGTGAGAAACTGCAGTGTCCATACTTTGTACAGTGGCTGTTCTTAAATCATCACATCTCCTCTACAAAACTTATATAGTAAAACTGCAGCTTCATCAGCTTAATCTATTATGTAATTTCAGTATCAACATACTAACTGGAGATAGCTTTCTGTTCAGAAATGTGGTTTTTAAAGTAAGGCGTTCTCTTCAGCAGCCTGTAGTGTTAAGCAGAAACCTTATTAACATTTTTAAAGTATCTTGCCTGTGGTTTCCTTTGACGCTAACTTCCTTGTGTCAATAAACACAATTTAGTATTAAAAAGAAATTAATGGACAAGGAATATCTGTAAAAACATTGTAATTGACATCTTTGAAGTATGTTTACATCAGTGTAGAAAAATTGGAAATTAATTTTTTTAATTGACTGTGAAATTAGATTTTAATTCTGTTTACTTTTGTTTTTGCAAGTTGACAAATACTCCAACCTAGCTAATCTTGTATGCACCAATTTTTTAAAGGGAATAAAGTGGACATTTCTAGTAGGAATGTTGTTCCTTTTGCCTGAAGGACAGTACTGACTACTTGCTTCCTTTTTATGTAAGCATTGTACTGGCAAAGCGTCGATGTTTTTCTTAAGAGAAAGAAGACTTTAACTGGGAGGATCCAGTGCTGTGCTTTGACTGCCCAGAGTATTTTTTTTTCTCTTCAGCTAGTAACCTGCTCTATGCCCCTGAGGAAGGTGCTTAATCTCTCCATGACTCAGTGATTTGTAAAATGGGTATATGTTCTCTTATGAAGTACTTTATAAATTTTGCATAGGTGATCAGTTAGGATTAGGAATTAAGTGTCACTGTGTACATACCATGTTTGTTTTGTTAAATGTAGTACGTTTGTTCTTGAGCTGAGCACAAATTTACTTTGACTTAAATGTTTTATCTTGCAGAACTACCTTTCCTTGCTTTGTTACATGTCAAACGCTGCTGTGCTGTTATAATTCACTTGTTTGTGTGTACGTGTTGACTCATAGCAGTATAGCAGTGGTTAGACAACTTTGCTGACAAGCCGTTTGGAAAAGATCAAAGTAGTATTCCAGACTGCAGTGCGTTCACGCTTTGTCTCATTATAAAAGGAGTCTCTGGATATGTAATAACTTGGATTGAGTCTTGCTTTAGGATCAGCTGATCTTAGAACAGTAGTCAAAAGGTCTGTTTTCTGTATTTCTAAAAACCCTGGAGTTAAAACTATTTCTGTTTTATGTTTTGTTTGAATGTGGCAGAGGTGAAAAGATGAAAATGTAGGGGAGAGACCTAGAAGTGACTGATGCCCTGTCTGAAAGAAAGATAGCATCTGAGTTCCTGTCTCATCTAGCCGAGACTTGGGGAAGTCTCTCACAGGGAATCTTTTTGTGATCTAGTTAGGAGAACAGTTTGAATCAGAGCAATTGCTACTCAATTGCTAGTCATAAATCCATTGGAAACAAGGTGTTATTAATATCGGGCTAATGAAGTGACTTGTAACCATATAATGGTTAATTCTTAAAACCTTTTGCAGAAGAATCTAATTGAAGAGTCGAACAAAGTTGTAACGAACACGTTAGCATATTGCTTTCAGTTCTAGACTGTAAGAAATAATGTAGTACTAAATTGGGTAATGTTGATCAGAATTGAATGTTGAATTTGGGATAGATTAAATTCACTGAACAGCCCTCAGTCTATATTTTAATATTTCAGGGTAGAGGATATTGTTGAATTATTTCTTACTTAAAGCTTAACCGCTTAAGAGTTTAGAGAGGAAGTACTAGGAGTGACAAGATGGAATTAATCCGTCTGTGTTTTATACTTGAACTTATTTGAGCATTTAGAGTAATTTTGAGTCAAATAAGAAAGTTGGCCATTTCTTACTCTGTAATGATTCAAGATGACTTAGTCTTAACAAAATTTGGTAGCTGTAGTTTACTGAGCAGGACTGAATAAATAGTGGATCTGAGGCACATCGGTAGCTGAGAAGTGTGGTAAAGCTGTGCTGGCTTGCCAGTTAAAGCCTTGAGTTCTGCAGAGGCTTTTGTGCTTGAGTAAATGTTCTTCAGGTGTCTGTGTTTAGTAATATAATTCAGACTTCAACAGTAGTTGATATTAATGTTTTTCCAGGTATTTGAGTTAACCTGGAACTGTGCAAGTGCCAACGGAGTGTTTTCTTTAAGCTGTTTAAAGAAGAGATTAAGCTAACATATACAGCTGAGTCCTTTTGACTGCATTGCTTTAGATATCATCTGCCTTCTATTTAAAGGAGTGAAATGCCTTTCTCTTGCTCACTGTTCCTGTCAGTATTTCTTAAGGAGCCATGTTTGGGGACTAATCTGTTTGAGAAACTTTGGAAGTTCTACTCAAACTGTTGCATGGATCTACTGAATTTTTCACATTTCCCTGATGGAATCAGTGGTGCTTATGGATGTCCTGATCTGGATATGGGGCTTTGTTATCCATCGTGTGTAATGTTTGTCGTTTCTGCCTATGGTGATGGTGATCTACGGTAATTTCTTCATCAGTTGCTATCTTTTGTAAAGAAGAGCAAGATATAACAAAGTTTTTAAAGGAAAACAAAAAGTAGGAAGACTCTCTAGCCACTCTATATGTAGATTGCTGGTAAATCATTTGCTTCTGAATGGCTGTTTTCAGGAGCTAAGGTGATGGTCCAAACATCTTCATCTCTTATGTGGCTTCACCATTATGTTCTGATTGAAATATTCCAAGAAATGAGTGTAGTATATATGTCTGAAGACTTATTATTTCAAATATTACCTAATTGTGTTTAATTTCAAATGATTTTCACATGTCACCTGTGTGCAATTTTTAAATAACAAATGAAATTGGACCAACTGTTGTCATGCCAACTTTGAGATAGAGTGTGACCAAAGAAAAGCATTTCCATTGACAAAATTCTTCGGATGGATATTGAATGGGGATCCTTGTCATCCAAATCTGGGACTGGAATAGGATGTTTGGTGTGAAGAGGGTCTTGCAGAGAACCTGCCTCACAGTACTTGAGGCAGAAGAGAGGAATGGTGTCTTCAGATTTGGGCAGTTTCAGTTCTACTTCCGTTGCCATTTGTTTTCTTGAAACCACTGCAGAGGGAGCAGAGCCTGGGGACTGAGTGCCATTTGCCAGAAGAATTTTCAGGGAACTTGGATGAAAACCTGTTCAGCTGCAGTTCTTAACCTCCTCACCCTAACTGTGCTGAGAGCTGGGCAGATATCCACCCCACAGACAAATTCCCCTAAATTTGATCCATTTGAGTTTCAGAGCTGGAACTAGGAATGTTTGAATTGACATGGAGCAAAAAAATGAAGCTGCGTTGTTTTCTGCCTGGCTGACTTCTGCCGGGAAGGCTTTGAGGTGTACAAAGCTGTTCTCCTTTGATGGGACGCCTTTTAGTGCTCCAGGTGCCTTTCAAATATCTGTTGAATTCGAGTCTAAAAAAAGTTGAATTGTACATTGTATAAATTACGTCTTATTCAATATAAAAATAAGATCTTAGTAGAGCAACTGTCCTCAGGCCGTAGTGAATATTCTACATTGTGTGCCTTTTTACTTCCCAAGAGGTTTTTTTTTTTTTTGACATGATTTGCTGTTGAAATTTGCCTTAGAATTTTAATTCATAATGTTCCTTATCCCGAAAGTATACCTGAATATTTTTTTCTTAAACTGCAGAAACCTTAGTAAACATTCTTTACATTTTCATCGAGTATTCAACTTTGTCTCCAGTATGCCATTGCTGTAAATGACTGCTGTGGCAGAACTGGTTAGTCACTGCTCAGATCTTCAAACAACACCTGAAAGCTGAAAATTTGTCAGCAATTCACGCACATGTAAAACACTTCTGTGCTTTAATCTGTGAGAGTTGTGATGCTCGGGTACAGTTCCATGCCATCATTGGTCACTGTTGTTAATTTTTGCTGCTTGCAAGTGAAATTTATTTTTGACAGAAAGTGTTAGTGCTATTTTATTTATAAAAGCTATCTTAGAGTATGATCTACTCTTTTATTGTGGAAATTAGCTCTTGTGCTGACTGCATCTCTTTCTAACACCATTTTGTCCAACTTGGGTCAGTGTAGTGAATTGCTCCACGTACCTTGTCCTATGAGTGTGTCTTGGCATAAATGCCTCTTGTAGTATGTGAAAGAAGAAATTTGCAGTGCTTTTGGGAACAAAACTCCTTGCAGTAGTGCTTTGTGTTTTGTTGTGGAAGACATACATAGTGAGTTAATTTTTTTTTCCAAAATATCTAATTTGGTCATGGATTACTGTTCTTAAATAAGTTTTTTTTACCAACTGTTGCAGAAATCTTTGTATATTTTCTGGTGTTCATGTAAGGACAATTTTTAAAGTACTGAGAGTACTGGCAGTCCTTTTAAACTGATACTTAGGAAGTACTGATTAGCAGTAAGTAAGTAACCTGTACCTGTTTACAGCAGTTTGTATGTTGGAGATAAAACTGTTAATGGAAATAAAAACCACTTGTGAAAGTGATTCTCCTACTTTCTCACAATAACTGTGCTTTAGCTATGGTTTTACTATAATGAGTAACAGTAAATGAATTTTTCAGTCTATTACTACGTAGCAGAAGCAGATCACAGGTAGCGTAGAAAGCATTTTGTTTTCATTTAACAGGATACATGGTATCAGGTGGTGTTGATTGACATTTCTTGGATAGTGCTTTATACAGCATTTCATGCAAATCATGTTTGAATGAGACTGGTGCATCAAATTACATTTCTTTCAGATTTATAGCCCTTGCAGATGTGAGACAGAGCTTGTTCAGCAGCTAGCAAAAAGCTTTCCTTTTCAACACTTACTGTTTTCACAACTTGACTGCAAAGCTCTATAATTACAGCACTTAAGGTAGTAAAGGAATGATGAGCACTTTCTCTTATCATGTCTATGAGTAGTAGCAAGCAGATGCAGCATGAGAACCCTCCAGCTGTCAAATATTGTCAGGCTGGCATAAAGGGAATGCGGTTTAAAATGCAGGTGACATAATACCCAACATCCTCCATTTGCTAGTGGGCTTCTGATTAATCACGATTACCATACATTATCATACCATCAAATTTAATCATATCAATGAATTCCCATCTGCAGGAGGAGCAGCAGCAGCTAAACATGATGGTAACAGCTATTAAATTTGAGAGAAATAGATGGTCTGTAAATGCAGTAACCCTTTAACTTGTCATGCCAGTATGCACATGCTCCTCAAATACAAAAATCAAACAGAAAACTAGTGCACTTATTTTCTCCTTTTTTTTTTTTTTCATTTTACTAGTTGCTATTTAGGACTGGCAAGGAAATCAGAGTTGCAGAATTAAACTTTTTTGTGTGTGTTAATGACAGTAGGTTTTCTACAGTCCAATCTCAGCTTTAGTTCCTGATAAGTAAAGGATCACAGAGTGGTTGGGGCTGGAAGGCACCTGGATGTTGGCTTGTCACCCCCCTTGCTGCAGCAGGAGCTTCTTCAGCTGCTTGTCCAGGACCATGTCCAGATGGCTTTCGAACGTCTTAAACCTGGAGACTGCATTCTCTCTGGGCAATTTGTGCTGGTGCTTGTTCACCTGCACATTTGGATGATTTTTATATAAAATTATATAATTTTTTATTGTTTTGTATTTATTGTGTTTATACTTAAATATATACATGCAAATATTTGTGTATGCATACAAATAAATGCATTGGTTTTGGTTTATTTGTATGAATGAAGTTTGAGCCTTATGAGCTAAGCAAAATTTTGATTGAAGCACGCACAGATAGGTATTGAGTGCATTGCTTCATAGCCATTAATTAGGCACTATTAAAGACCTGTTCTGCACATGTCAACGTTTCTCTTACAGAGAAATCCAATGGCAGTCTACAATTGACATTTTACTAAATGCAGTAAGAGTAATCTAGTGCTTAAATTTTGAATGCAGATCTGAAATCTGCTTGTTAAAACATAGTCCTAGGTGGTAGTATGATTCTCTGACTTCCTGCTGTGCTGAGAAGCATTCTTTTGAAGGAAAATCTGATATATTTGTGTCATTACAATAAAAAAAGTTATCAATAAACTGGTATGTATTCACCTTCTGTTCTTTCAGAACTTGCCATTTAGAATGTGAAAGGAAGAAAAAGCTTCGTTAATGATGAAATACAAAGACATACCACTACTTTCAGGAAACTGAATTTGTTTAATAGAGTTATACACGTTGACTGTGCCATGTACAAAAAATATATATATTTTCAGGCCTTCAACATGTGAGAGGAACCTGCAAGTACATGAGTAGCCCTGGAGGTGCAAAGTCTGCTCATCAAAGTGTTTGCAATGTCAGAAATGTGTGGAACATCTCCAAAATGAAATTTCTTTACAGAATTAAAAAATAAGCAATCTTGTAGCTTAACATCCTAAATCGGATCTGAAATGTCAGAAATCAAAGTCAGTTTGCTGAAATTCTAGTATTTATTTTCTGTGAAGTCTTTTTCTTTCTTTTCTTTATTGGTGTATGGAATCTGAGCCCTTTTAGTTGAAAAGGGGTGGGGAAGGGTCACCCCTCAGGTCAGATCTTTGAGATTCACTCATTGTTATGAAATTAACTCTTAACTGCACTGTCAGGCTTGGAGTGTCATGTAGAAATTCTGAATTTGATATCCATCATCCAACATAAATACTGGCCTCTTGAGTTTTGCTTCTAATCATTAGTGACGTGCAGGTCACCAAAATACATGAGGTCAATAAACTCTAATAATACATCCATGTGATATTCTTTAGTCTTGGGATAACTTATTAATTTTGTAGGTGCTTTATGCCAATAGTTGTGAAAGCTGAAGAGATCTGAAACCTACCATGCTTCTTGGTCCATAAGAATTTATCTATTCCTAGTAGATAAGCTAGTTTTCAACTCAGAAATGTGGAGGATGATTTTCTAGGTGGAATAATTGTATCTCTTTTTCACAAGAGAATTCATTATTCTGACACTAATGTCTGTTATACTCTTTTACTATATATGTTCTGCGATATTCTGTTTTGTACTTCATGTTTAAAAGTTAGCACTGTGAAGTGTGGTTGCATGTTCTTCTACACCAGACCCTTGAAGAGGACTGCAAACTAAAGTGAAATCAAAGTTCTCAAATGAGTTACTTTTAAACATCTGTTTAAAAAAATCACTATAACTTTGAGCTCTGATTTTAGAGCTTTGATTTTCTCTACCTTTGTTGTGGCACAGATAACACTGTGACAACCTTCAAGCAGTGCAGCTTGCTACCACACTGCTTCTAGCACCTTTGTCTCTGCTGTAGTTGCTCTTCCTTTGGCCGTACAAAGGCGATGTATAGCAGTATGGTTCTTCTGCACAACAGCACTTTAAATTCTAAAGCTAGGATTTTGCCAACAGTATCTTTCCTATGCCTGCATTTTGGAGCGTTTTCTGAGGATTATTTGTGAAGATTTCCAGCTTTTCCAGCTGATCTTCATCTTCTGACTTCCGTACCTCGGTGGTAGAGGAGGTGAGAGTCTGAGAAACCTATCAAGTGATCTATCTATTTGTTGTTTCTGGGCTGTTCTACTGTGTGTGTGTCAGTATATTAGAAACACTGAAATTCAGAGCATTTTTGCCTTCATTTGCGACGTATGTTTGTGCTTGATGTGTTAGTTGAGATGCACCAAAACTTAGTGGAAAGAAATTTACTCTTCGTATACAAGGAATCTAATTTAGTCTCTCCTGAACTGTTTGAGAATGTCACTGTATGCTAAAGAGCAATTTAACTATCCTTCTGCTTCTTTGTTGATCGCGTCCTTTGGTTTCTTGGTTGTGTGTTGACCTAAGTAACGAATGGTTCATGTCTTTCCCTCCTTGTACTTGTTTTCCATGATGGTTGGCTTTTATTCTGGAACCTTAGTCAGTAAATTTGAGCATTAGTGATTTATCCATACAGATTTTACATGAAATTCCTGTTTTGAGATTACTTGTACTTCTGTATCCCAATGGACTTTCTTATCTTCTGGAGCTGGGCAGTATCAAAGAAGTTTGTTCAAGTTATGTGGCACATTTTGATATTAGAAATCTATTTTGGATTGGTTTGCAGAAATGATCAACCTGTACTTTCTCAAACTGAGTTTGCCTTGGCACCTGTGCTGTCTGTTGTTAAATTTCATTGAATCATTTTCTTTCTGTGCACTGTGCTCTGTAAATCAAAATACTATGAAAATTGTGTGTAAAGAATCACGGTTTGTATAATTACAGTGTACATTTCTACTTGAAGAATTTTAAACTGTATTAAAGATTCGTGGAGTGAGGTTTCTTACGTGAGATGATGAAAAGTCAGTTCCTTGCACTGGAAGGTAGGCATTTTCAGAAGGCTTTTCAAAAAGTAGCTGCTGAAATAAGAGGATTAACATCTCGTGACAGATGGCTATAGTTTTAATTGTCATAGGTTATAGTGGTCATTATTCTTTGCATTTAAACCATATAAGAAGAATTAACTGAGTGGCCCTGCTTAACTGTCAATGGGCTTCTCTTAGCTCTTTGCATTTTAAGTGAGATTAATAAATGAAAACATGTTGTAGAGGCTGGGTGTAATTTATTGAAAGATTCATGAAGTTTCAATGACATTGTTAAGGTATTTAATTAGTCTCATGGAAAAAAAGTAGAGTGACCCTTTTAGAGAAGCTGATAAGTCATATAATAGCTGTTAGATCCTCTTTATTCCTTGCTTTATAAGATTAACTTTGTGCTAAGCAATTTATGCTAAGTTTTCCCTTTTATTGGTAACCAAAGTTATCTGTGCTTCATGAATAGATTATTAGAGATAACATCATGTAATTAACAAGAGATGCAGAAAAGTAAAAGTACAATTTGTGTAAGAATTGTTGAGAGAGAATGTTAATTTCTTAACTAGGAAGGATATTTAAAGGGATAAAAGGGAGGCAAAATAGTGCAGTTCTTTGGAAGGATTAAAGTAACCTTATCTCATGTTCTTTCAGAGGGTGGGATTGCCTCAGTGTGAGAGTCGTGTTCGATGAGCTATTCACAACTGTAATGAATTGTAGACACAAGTTTGCATTGCATTTTTTTTTTTCCAAAAGTGATTGATAACATGTGAGTTAATTGAATAATGAAAAAAAGAAGAAATGGTGTAACGTGCACGAGAAATTGTATAAAAAGTCAATTTGCAGTACTGTAGCATGTTGGGGGAGAAAGTGTGGATAGACTTCTTTTATAGTCAGGATAAACTTTACAGAATTGAAGATGTAAGACAATAAAACAGCTGTCAGCAGTGTTTCAGAGCGTGATTATATTCTGCGTTGAGGTATTTCTAGAAGTGGTGATCGTCTCTCTTAAGAAATCCACACAGAACTCCATTTCCTGTGTAATCTCCATCTAGCTTTAAGTTCTTGCATTCAAAAAAAAAAAAAAGATGCATACAACTTTTCAGAGCAAAATGATGCTAGGATAAACTAAATAATAGAAGTCAGCACTTGCATTCCTTAAAACTGAGAAAAAGTCTGGCACAAAACTTGCTGTGGTGGCATAAGAACAGTCTGTGTGTTCAGTACCTTGCTTTCATTGCTCCAGGATTGATGTTTTTTAGCTTACTGTGCAGAACGTATTATAGAATGTATGTACTAAATTACCAATAATAATGATGCTAAGTAAAAAATTATGGCTCTAAATAATTAATGATGTGAGAGAGAAGCCTCTTCCAAAAAGCTGCAGTCTGTGCTCTTCTGGTTCTTTCTCATGCGGGTGCTTGGTAACTCAATCTTCAGTACTGCTGTCCGTATGAATCAGAGCCAGCCTTGTGGGGTCTTGCTGGGAAGGCACATAAATATTTTGTCCCTTTCCCCAGTGTCACAGTTGGCCCCAGTTTTGGACTGGAAGTTAGAATTTTACAGCCTTGACTGACTATATGAATTTTCAGCTCTTATATTTCAGCCGAAGAATTTAACTTGAAGATAGGTGGCTTTGAACAATATGAGATATAGTAAGGAGTTTCCTAAAATGTATCGTGTGGTGATCTAATAGTTAAAGTGATTTTTTTTGTTGTTGTTGTGGTAATAGCTAAAATGATTTTTTCTTGTAGGGAGGCTTAGTTAGTGTGTATATTGAATAGTTGCTTGTTATTTGAAACTGTCCGGATAGCAGAACCATGAAAAATGGAGGTAACTACTGTGCATATAAAGATTTATTATGCATCTATGTTACAGTATGCTTACTTATCAAAAATAGACCATTATGAAAACTGGCTTATGCACCTGCTCTTCATTAATTTTTGAAGTTAAATAACTGTGTGGTCTTTTCTACAAAATACCAGCGGTCACTTGGGGATTATTTGTAGCAAATACTCGCTGAATGTAGAGTTTAGTGCTAATGGTAAAATAATCCTCCCTGAGAATTATAGTTTGACTGCTGTTAAGATGGAAAAAAGCACCAAAGCAACCTCAAACCTAACCAGTAGGAAGCTGCTACGTTATTTTGTACAATTTTTAGGACAGAATGTGGCGTAAGTAAAAGATGGAGCTGTAGTATGCGTGTATTGCTAGAAATTGGCAAGAAGAAATGTGGTGGTATTTCAGAGTAATATATGAGTACCTCAGAACTTGGGAAAATATTCACCATATTTTGTCTATTTTTTTGAATGTTTGGTTGTGTGTAGAAGTGGTAAGTGGCTGAAACTTAGCTTCACATATAGTGTGTGAAATTATCCCATCACATCATTAAATTACCATTGGAGCTTTCCTGAATGCTGAAAGCAGAAGAAAAATCTCAGCAGCATAAAATCAGAAAGCACAGACTTCTCCCCAGCTGTATTATGGTGATTTATGGGCAGAATTTTAATTCTCTTTTTAGGAGTACTAAAAGAAAAGCTGGTTTAGAAAAAAAAGTGGAGGTCAGATGTTTTTCACTGACTTTATAGACGGAAGAGGATCGAACTCATTTCTGTTTTTAGAAGCAAATATTGGTAATTCATTTTTCTGCAAATAGCAAATGACTTTGCAATTAACTTTCTGTGATTGGCCTTTGGTTATCAGCCAAGAAATGTGATTAGTCATAATTTACCAGTTCTTTAAAATGCTGCATACAGATGTTAAGATCTGCAAGTGATCAAATGAGTGGGCATTGCTTAATGATGCTCCGTTGTCTTTATAACATGCTGCTTTACTATACTTACACTGGCATATATTTCTGTAACTTCCCCACATTTGAAACTTCTTGGTTGAAAACAGAGAAACCTCTCCACCTCGGTGCCATTGTGCATGGATAAGTGCTGTGACAGGGATGGGTCATTGCTTTAGTAATCACATACGACTCTTCAGCACTAATGGTTTCTGACAGAGACAACTCCTGCTCATTGCAGGATATAGAAAGGATTTTCATGTTATTTTAAATGCAAAGTGGAGAAGGGGGGTTGGCTTTAGGCTTCACAAATATTATTATTAAAAACATACTAACTTCAGAGATTAACAACATTAAGTTGGGGGGGAGGGGAAAGAGCATTCTTAACTGTGAAGAAGAGGATGATAAGGAAGAGTTAAATTTTATTTCCTTGGTCTGATTTTGTTGAACTGTTTCGGAGTTTTGAGCCAAACACGTGCTGTAGGATGTACTTTCTGAGATGTACCATGAGCAAAACAAGAGCAGGAATGAATTTCAGTGCATCTTAGTGGGATTTGTTGTTGCCGTTTTTTTTTCTGCAGTTGGATGATTCTTTTTAAAGTCAAATAAAGTAGACAAGAGGAGATATTTGTTACCAGGGCTATGATGGACACCTTTGGAATTAAGGGAAGCTTGATATCAATATTGCTTGTACTTGTGGCAGTAAAATACCTTGTTGGTTGGTTGTTTCCGTAACTTTGTAATAATCTGTACTCTCCTATTTTTTTTCTAAGTGTGGCATTTTATGATCTAAAATAGCTTCAATAACTAAGTTTTGGAAGTGAGTAAAGTTTATTTCAAATGTTTAAATCTTGCTTATGGTGGGAAAGCAAGAGTCTGCTGTCAGTGTGCATAGAACTACCAGATTGCTGTGGTTTAAGCTGATATGTTCTGCTGGTTATCTGCTTCTTTTTGAATTTTTTTTTTGAAGTTTTCCAAATATTTATGTTCTGAGACTGAAGTGCTTTCATTCTAAGGCTGAAACAGTGGAAAATACTGTTTTGTCCAGTAAATAGTAATCTGTGTGTTTTATGGTTGCTCCATTAAAAAAAAAAAAAAAAAAGTATTTGCCTAAATGGAGGATGTGAAATTCAGCATTATTTTACATTCAGTTGTGATTTAGGGCTGCTTTGGGATGAGGTAGATCTAGTCATGATAACAGGAGTTCAGAATGTCAGGAAAGGGAAAGCTGCTGAGAGGATGTGTTTATTTAAAATACAAATTCAGAATCTGTTTTTTCCGGTATGCTCTCATTTTCTTCTTCCAAAGAAGGAAAAAGAGGGGAAGCAGCATGGACTAAGAGCACAGGCAGGAAAGTCTGGGTCTGCGTTGGCCAAATGGCAGCTCATGCTGGGCTACCACGAGAGCACCTGCTGATGTTACAGAGCTGGAATGCTGGGTCCCAGCTGGGATTGGGAACCAGTGGTCCTGGTGAGGATGGCTGAATGTGTCTAAAGAACAAGATAGGATCAGGAGAAAACTAATTGGAAATATTGTCTAGAAGACTTTAGAGTTTCAAAGTAAAGCACACGGAAAATAGGAGGAAAGGTCTTCCTTTGGACTTTCTTCCTTCCCCAGGTGATATGTGTTCCTGTGACTAAGTGCAGTAAATAATAAGTAAGATAAAAACCACTCTGTTGTGAGAACTGCCCTGGTGAACTGGTTTCTCCCCTGCCTCTGTTGCAATGACCATATGCCTCAGTTGGTTTGCTGGTGGCCTGTCCTCCCTTAGACTGTGTGGTTTGCAGAAATGCTGTGTGTTCTCAGTAACATTAAGAGCTGTACTTCAATATGCTTTTATCCCCAAAGCTCTCAAGATGAGAGAGAGAGCTTTAACCTTAGTTTGTGAGGACCTTTGGCAGCTCCTACGTGTGGTGATGGTACATTTGGGAGCAAAGGGTCAGCATCCTCTAGGTGTGGCAGGCAGCCAGTGCTGTCCTGTTCAACTGAAGGGAAGGGCAGTGCAGTTGAACAGGCTGGTTCAGCTAAAGCTGGATGGGTTTGATGGGACAAATAAATGTTTCCATCCCAGATATTTCCCTCTTCCTTCAACTGCTATTGCTTGCAGACAGCCTTTGAAATTTAAAGGTTTTGCTGTCTTCTGAGGTGGCAAGAGTGTTTTCTGTGGGTAACTGCCACTAAATAGTATGTACATTAACAAAGACTGTCATGCTTGAGTGTAAAATGGTGTCTTTTCACTAAATGAAATACCCACAGGAGACTGGCTGACTAGGAGCACTGGCAGCAGGATGTAGAACCTTTAATCTCTGAGTGATAAAGTATTTACAGCTGATGGCTGTATAATGACATAAAATATGTAGTCTCGCTTCCAGATGAGGTCTTAGTATTTCAGATATCCCCATTCAGATGTTTTCAAGGAGGCCACCGATTTAATATTGGCTTTGATGCTCAGTGGCACTCTCATATATGGTCCTTGCATATCCCAGCTGTATCTTTCTTGTAGAAGGATGTGAAGCAGCTTTGTTTTGTGCTGCTTTGGTGAACAGGCTTCAGTAGCCAGAGCAAATACCTGGTTTTGAAGTTTTCAAACTAAAATGCTATTATTTTTGCAATACAAATAGGATAGGGTGAGGCTACATATTTGTTTGGTTAGGGCAGCCCCATGGATAAATAATAATCCTTTGCTGATAACTGTAATTCGGTTTAGCAAGGAGTGTGTGCTCTGAAATGTGTTGTGAAAGGCTTATCTTCAGCAATGGCAAAGTTTAAGCTTATAGATGAACAGCAGATGGAGATAGAGCAGATGTCACCACTAATTTCAAAATTGTATTGTGGAAAACAAGAACGTGCTTAGATATTATGTTCATTACTTATTTGATTTACTCATACATAATAAGGAAATGTTTCTGAACATAATGGTGTATGTGAGGCATAACTTTTCTGTTATCAGAGGCTAGCAACATCCTTTGTCAACTTTTGATATAAAAGCAAAAATGGCTGTAGTGTAAATTACTGACTTAAGTGTTCCTTCTGCAAAGTTCTCCTTTCAGATTAAGGTTCTGCTTTCTGCACTACAAAAACTCACTTGACATTTTAAGAAATAACTTAATGGAGGAAAGATAATTTTCCAGTCTTTCTTATAATGCTTCAGATGCACTGAGAGATTTTTTTTTTGAAAGATTTCTATAATTTTCAAATGCCACAATTCCCCTCCCCCACTGGAAGTAAAGCTGCTTCACTTCTGTAGCTTACACTGTACTGAACTGATGGCACAGAATAGTGTGGTTTAAGAAGATAAATGTCAGGAATGTCTCCTAAAGTAGACATTCAGGTTTTTTTGGATTAATGAAAAAGAAGGTCAATAATTGCATGGATTTCAATAAGCTTGAGAATAAATGGCATTCCTGTGGTGCTAGTGATTATTAAAACATTGTGAATTCATTTCAAAATTCTGTGCTGAGGTTTAATATCTCTGCCATTGTGAAAGGATGACTCAGTAAGGGCTGCCAATTTGAAGAGATTATAGTAGGTAACTCCATAAATCAATTAGATTTTAAGAGGAAAAAAAGTTATAGCAGGCAATAGATAATTCTCTGAATGGTTATCTTTATCTTTTGTCTTCTTTAATAGGTCCCTCCAGACTTCCAGCAGCACACACCTGGACCTGTTCCTACCAACTTCTCCCAAGCCCCACGGCTGCCAATGCAGGATCAGTGGAGAGGGCCACCTCCCCCCCCCCCACCTCTCCCTCCTCCACCTCCTCAGGACAGAGATCCTTTTTTCCTAGGAGGTAAATGTTTACATTTCAATTAATGTACAAAATGTACTTTTTGTAAAGTAAACATGCAGTTTAAGGAAAGAACCTGGAGATTGTATTTGACGTAACCTGTCTTGTATGTACCAAGAGTTGCAGCAGTCTGGTATCTTTTCTCCTGTACTGGTGTATGTTTTGTCTATGTATTTAGCTACCATTGATTCGTTTATGTGTTTATCCAAATACAAAATAGAATTAGTATCAAAGTAATTGCTGCAAATTGTTGTAAGTCATTGCATTTTATACATCACACTCTCTGAAATCTATTAATATTAGCTGGATTGTTAGAGCATAGCAAAATAGGTCGTTCGTGTGTATGTAGACATCTATGTTTAACACCTGAATGTAGTATTTATTTATGATGTATATCTTACATACATTTTACCTGTACTCACAGCGATGTAAAAAGTTGCTGAATATCTGGTCAGCAAAAATCCTGCGAGTTCTTATGTGCTTTTAAGCAATAATCACTGCAGTCTGTTTCGGAAAGCTGTTCCTAATTACTGCTCATTTTCAGTTGTCGTGGTGCTTTAAGCATCAGTTACTCTTAAACACAAGTGGCCTAAGCCAGAGAAACGTAACCTTGAGAATAGGTCTTAAAATGAAGTCTCAAATGTTTTTGCTTTTTACAAATTTCAAGTTCCTTTACGGAATGAAATGTTTGCAATTCAAAAGCATGCTTGTTTCCCAAGGAGGTTTGTCATCTGATTTCTTTCCTGATTCCCACAGATCCGAGATTTCCCAGCCATCACTTGTTCGAGCAGCGGAGTCCCCCGCCTCCACCACCTCCCCCGCTTCTTAACAGTCCGCATCCTGTCCCTACCCAGAGCCCGATGCCGTTCAGCCAGCCCGGGCCAGTGTTCAGCCAGCAGGGACAGCAGCCCGTGTTTCCCAGAGAGAGGCCCTTAAGGCCAAACATACAGCCTCAAGGTCCGGTGGGAATTCTCCACTTCAACCAGCCAGGCTCAGCAAATCCGCGGCCCTTCATTCCTCCGAGACAGCAGTTCCTACAAGCCCCAGGACAGCCCTTCCTCACGGCGCATGGACAGCCTAACATGCAGGTGTGTATCTGCAGTGGGGGAGGGTCCTACAAGAGGTGTTTCAAGTGGACAGTACTGTGTTGTACCCACATTGATGTACAGGAGTAATGTAACTAAAACTGAGTTATTTGAGATAACGGATATGAGGCAGATTTGCATATAATACTTATTATTCCATCTGAAAAAATAGTTCACCTTTTCAGTTGCCAGCACTCGTGTTTCTCATAGCAGTTCTACACGCCAGCCCTGTTTCTGCAGTAAAGTTACAAAAAACACCACGATTTGCTTGACACTACCGGAGACAGAGAAGTTGTAATGTATTTGGTCCAGCGTCGTATAGCTCCTGATGTTCATTTAGCTCCACAGAGGTCGGGAGGGCTGTCCTTGTGCCCCGATGTCCCCGTCCTACCGACGGCAGTCCCGGAGCGCCCTCTGCTGCTCAGCCCCATGTCTCAGCAATGAACTAGGCCTCCTGCTGCCCGAGGAGGAGCCGAGCTTCTTGCTTGACGGTTTGGGGTTGAGCAGAGTTATGCGAATGGCCCTGTTTATTTGTAGGGTTTTCTTCGTGTTTTGACATAGGGAAATCTTGAGGTCTGGTGATGTTTGTTTGGGACAGGGAGAAGGAACAGTACAAGGCATTAAAAAAAGAAGGGGAAAGCAGAAAGCTTTTCATTTGCCTTTTTTCCACTTCAGCTATTGATTGTGTAAATATGGAACTCGCTTACACAGCTTCTGTTAATCCATTTTTTCACTTAGTATGTTTTTGATTTAGCTTGATCTGTAGCTCGTCACAAAGTTCGTTCTTTTCAGGACTTGGGAGGCTGGACCTACATTTTCCGGAGGTTATTACTTTGAAACTAAAAACAAATAATCTTTTTCTTCATATGAAGGGTCCCTTGCATCCTCCATTGCAGCCTCAGCCACAGCCTCAGCCTCAGCAGCACCATCACCAGCAGCAGCAGCACCATCACCAGCAACAGCAGCAGCAACACCATCATCATCTCCAAGGGCCACCGCAGCCCTTGATGCCCATGAACCAACCACAGTTCAGGCCTCACATGCAGGCCACGCCGCCGCAGCAGCCAAATAACAACAGGATGCAGTGTCAGCAGCGGCAGGGGCCAATGAAGCCGAGGCATGTGAGTACCACTTACAATGTTATCTCACTTAGCTGACTATGTGGGAGCCCCGTTCTCTGACACCTGTTTTCATTTCAGTAGCACTGCAAATAAACATTCTTGTTCACCTGGTACCACTAAAATCTTGTAAGTTTGCTCCAGTGCAACATGTTCTGTTGCTAGGTAGGTTGGGGTGACAGCAATCTATAGCAGTGCTCAAGTTATTGTGAGTGTAGTTGGGAAGAATGATTTTAATTAAGAAAATAACAGTAAAGCCAAGATGTTAGATAAGTGATTCAGTATTGCTATTAATTAAGGAAAAAAAAAGTTTTAAGTGTTTATTTTAATACCTTTTTCCTTTTTAATACCTTTTTTCTTCTTAGTTAAAAACAGTGCCATTTTGAAAAGTTCACTGGTGGTTTTATTTATTTATTTATTTATTTTTGATTGGTTGGTTTTGACAAACAACAAAGTTGTGGAAATCTGAAACAGGAAACACTTCGGTCTGACTGTAAGTAGAAACGTCACATTTTTTTTTCCATTCTGCTTTTCAGAGCTCACCCTCACAAAATATTGTTAAGCGTCCAAATCAGCAGCTACAGCCAACAGCTCCAAGAAATAGCAACTTGCGGGAGTTGCCCATAGCACCATCGCATGCTCTGGAAGTGAGCAACAACAGGCGAGCCTCTACTCCAGCTGCTCAGGTCAAACCCATTACCAGCACGATGTCTGCCACCAAGACCGTAGCTGGTGGTGGAAACTCACAGGGAAGGCCTGAGATGAAAGCTAAGGCAGTTACACCAGTGGGCCAGGCAAAACAAGAAGCAAAATCAGAACCAGAGGTAAGGCTTTTTTTTTTTTTTTTTAAACTTTTCTACTCTGGCATGTGAACCATAAGCACACCTGATATACTAATGTTCATCCAGCATTTTTTGTTGCCACTAGAGGCCTCTCTGAGTTGCACTTTCTTTAAGGCAAAGCAAAAACAGTTTCTGTTGACAAAAAAAAATACTCTCAAAGATTGGCAGGGCACTCTTCATGAGTGCTGTTAGTGTGAGAGAGTGAGTAGCATTGCATTGATGGTGCTCCTAATACTGAATGTCAGGAAGTGCCAGAGGAACATGATGACAACTTGCAGCCTATATCATTTGAGTGTCAGGTTATTTTGAACAGAAATGTGAATCGTTGTAGTTCGGTTGTCCACGAAACTTGTCTCAAGGACCAAGTTTCCTTCATCAACTGTTGGAAGCTTTAATTGGGATAATACTTTCTTCCCTTTAAGCTGCTGCTGATTAGCTTCGCATCTTGTTCTTGGCTTAGTTATGACCAATCACAAAGGAAATGCATAGCTGGCAGTGTTTGACCTCCTATGCAGGAACTTCTCAACCAGAATTAAAAGTCCTTTATCCAGTTTTTAATTTTGATAGTTTCTGAAAAATTTGCTTAAGTAATCACCTTCACCTCAGTTCAGTTTCCTGGAATAATCAAAGACACAGAAAATGCTGTGCCTCTTAGGAAAGTCCTTGTCTTTTAGGCTATTAGTAGAGTTTTGAAATGTTCTGAAAGCCTCTGGAAAGGAGTTAGAGGCCACACTATCTAAAGCATCTTAGAGTCCTTTAATATTTCAGCTATGTGTCACTTTAGGCATTAGTTTGGAAATATCTCTGACAATATCTGGAAAACTGTCTTTGAAAACCATTTGTGATACCTATTTTATAATGTTATTTTTTTCCCCTGTCAAAACAGGAGGAAAAAAATGTTGCAGTTGAAAAAAGGATGTGTTCTGTAGTGTTTCCTGTTGTCAATCCTGTTGTAAAGCCTCTGTAGGTAAACTTGGCAAGTATTGGAAAAATGCGTGAACATTTTCAAAGTGGACCCAAGAGAGAGCTCCTGTGCTGCAATTGATGTAGTAGCAGTTGTCCTTCTTCATCTGTGTCACTTCAGTAGTATTCATTGGACCCATTTCTCTTGATGTTCACAAACTGAGGATTGCTGCACTAGTAACTCATTTCCAAGCACATAATTTTGTCTCTTATTGTAGCAGTGCAGTTCATTAAATTTCTCTCATTGAGGCAGATTGCAGTGTTTTCCAGCCTTTTGTGGCCTTTTCTGATTACCTAACTTCTTGCTGATTTTGGCTTTCCATTAGGATGAGAAAGAGTTAAATTATGTCATCTCTTCTAGCTGTCTTGCTCATAACTGATTTGGACAGGTTATTTTGCAAGTGTCTTCAACTGGAAAATTAAGACTTTTTTTTTTCATCTCTATCCCTGAAGAGCCAGTGGACATATTTATGAATGCCCTATAATGTAGGAAGCACAAAAATGGCAGTATTGTCTATTCAATGTTTTCCTCATTTTCAAGAGAGGTTTGCAACCTAAGTGACTAGAAGACTTAGATGTCTGAATAGCATGCTTGTGTTCTTGTTCCTATGTGACTGTTAAATACTGACTTCAAATGCCTTTGTCTGTTACTTTCCAAGATGTAAACTTGCATGTCCTCAGTCTGAAAAATCACCTTAACAATGAAATTGAGAGGTATTGGTAATGGCTGTGAGTCTAATTCTGCTTGTGCTGAGATCAGTTTAGGATGAGGTAAATTAAGGTATTTAAGTACTTTTGAGTTGAAGAAAAGCATGGGGATAATGTAGAAAGGTGACATAAGCGTTCTAGTAGAAACTAGATATTGAAGCTCAGAGCAGGAGGGAAACTAGTAGAGCACAGTCAGAAGTGTGCTGATATTACATCTTATATCACAGTTAATGTCTCTGCTATAGACAGCCTTTCCATTCTAGCAGTAAACTTTGAAGTTGGGTGTTTATTTTTGGGGGTCTTATACTGGTCATGTTTTTTTTTTTTTTATGAACTCAGTATGGAAAATAGTTGTTGTATTGAATTATTAAGCAGATGTGTCTAAATAATATTTTTAAACTACCTGAGAAATTGTGCATGTACAAATTTGGTATTTTTTTTCCAGTTTGAGTAGATTTTCCTTCCAGGTTTTAATAACGGTGTCTTCTGTCTTGTTCTTTGAAGGTTATTCTCCTCAGCCTTTTTCCAGTTAGAAGATCATAGCAGGGCAGTGTGATTCTCAGAGTAATGTGCAGCAACTCATGCCTTGTTTGGGTTTAGGAGCTGCTGTCACCAGTAGTGCCAAGTGTGTGCTGTGGATTTAGCTGCCTTTATTTAAGATACTTAGTGATTTTGAGTGCCAGCAGACAGATGCTATAATTTGGGTTTGCCTTTACTTTTTATGAAGACTTGTTATAAATTACTGGAAGCCAAATCTGCAGAATACACAGATCTGTGTATATCCTGCAGTTTGGTTGTACCCATTTTGCTAGGGAGATAGGTGAGCTTGGCAGCGGGATTCCTTTCTCATTCCTTGATTGCAAGCCAGAGTGCTTGCAGTATCCAGCTCTTAGGGCTCTACATGTAATTCTAATTACTTGTAATAAAGCCTGCAGACCTCTTCAAAATTGAAAGAAAAAAAAAACTGGTTATTTGAATGCACTGTATGAGAAGCAAATTAATGGTACTAGGACTTAAATTACAGTAGAGAGTGTAATGGTGTGTTGTAGAGTAGGTATTTTCTGTCTTTTGCTCATCAATGCCAATATGAGTCCTCCTCAGGACTGCTGCTTCTCTTAATGCTGTTGCTGAGTTGGACTCAGAAAGGCAGCCTGTAACATATTTTTTTGACACTTTTCATTAAAGCTTCTGAACATTTAAGGCAGAAGAAAAAACTTGTAGCTAAGGTTTGGTCTTCCCTGCAAACCACAAATGTGTTGGGTTCAAGAACATGATCTCTACTTAACAGAAACAAAACACAGCTTTATTTCTCTTGCTTTGTGCTCTTCTTTTCTTACTTTGTACATAAAAGGAGAAGCCAGAGACAATACACTACTTCTTGTGGAGTTTTCCATGGAAAAGTAGTGAGGCATATGTAGAGTTTATCTGGGAAAAAGCTGCTCCAAGTTTTTCTATTTCTTCACCTACAGACAGCCTTGCTCTTGGCAGTGAACGTCCAAATGCAGCACAAGCTGTGTACTTCACAATGTCTTTGAAAGATTTCTACTACTTTTGACAAAATGGTTGTTTGGTTTGTTTGGGCAGTGCTGCTGCTTAAGGGGAAATGTGTTGGGCTGAAAATCATGAGCAGCAGTCATGGCATTACCTTTTCCTTCTTGATCTAGTGTACTGTCTAATGAAGCTCCTTAAAATGTAGAAGAGATGCTATTAAAGCTGAGGGGCGCAGAGGATTCAGCTGTCCCCATTTTCATCCTGGGGAGGAGTTTACTGTCATTTCTGAATCTGTGCTGTTGGGTCATTCCGCAGCTAGTTCCAATTAGACCTAACTCCTAAGGCAAATATTTTGTTAGTGATCTCAGAGTCTTTATATTGTTTGGTCTTCCCCTAGCTGCAAGAATATTTTACTAGGAACCTAACTGTTCTAGCAACTTGCTTATGGAGATGAAGAATCTAGACCCACTTATAGTTGTTAATGGACTGACCTGCATTACCTCAGAGGTCTTGGCCCTTCGTTTCAAAATTTGCCCTTTAAGAAGAGGTTGACTTCACGGAATCCTTATAAATTCAATAAATAAGAGTTGAGTTGCTAAAGGAAAATTTCAGATTCTACCTGAGATGGAGCAGTCTGAAGATCCTGCTAAGCATGACTCAAACTTAACATATCTTGTTAATACAGTTCATCAGTTGTCCTCTGTATTTAATGCTAGTGTTGCTGAAGCCACTTCATCTGCCCAAGGGGTTCTGTGTCGACATGTTGATGATCAGAATCCCTCAGAGTGTTTTGTCCTCGTCTGCCAGCAAGACTTATTTAAGTGTGCCACGAAGTACACATCTCTGTTGTTCACATGTAGTCTTTGAATTGGTGTTTTTTACTTTCCAGATCAGGATCAGTATCTTCCAAGGCCTTCAGAACTTGTTAGGAGAGGGCATACAAGTTCCCTGATAATAAATACTGTTCCTTGTATATAGAAGGGTCTGGTCTTATGCAGGCTTCTGCTAGCACCGACTCCTTCACTTGACTATAAAGGAAAGAAAATGCATACCTCCAACAGTAAATTTGGTACTAGCTCACTGGAGATGACCAGACCCACTTAGGTAAAATGCAGAATATTCTTATCTAAAGCAAAGGAAGCGAGTAGGAAAATATATTAAGTGGAACAAGTTTTTTCTTTGGACAGTTTCAATAACATATTTACTGTCTTTGAACCTGCCTGAAAACTTAATTTGTAGCATCAGGTTCTGCATAACAGCACATCATCCTTCTCTCAATTTTCTCATCCTATGCAAGCATATATACGTCTTACCATTTTGTGCTGTTTCTTAGGAGTCTTTTTTTTTAACTGCAATTCAGCACCTCCAGCTCTTGGTACAAGACAAACTCTTTGACTTTTTCGTCATTTCAGTTTATTGAAGTATGTTCCTGCTTGTAGCCATCAGCAGAGTCTTTACAGTGATTGCTCAGTTATCACCAGTCACAGTCTGAAGAGTACAGAGGAAGAGCAGAACCTTTTGTTTTATGAAGCATTATCCTAAATAGTTTCAGGCTTGCTCTTGGAACTATGGCTCGCATTTTAACAACAACAAAAGAATCAAGTTTTGTTGAAGTCTTTTTTTTTTTTTTTTAGCCATTGTTTGGACTAGACTTTTAGTCAGAGGTGTGCTGCTGTCTTAGTCACTGTAGGAATAATTTGTGTCAATAGGTGCTCAGAAAAGAAGCATTTCTATCTGCAGGAGACAGATGTGTACGGTTTGTGCATGTGGGTTCCATGAACGCAAACTCTACTGGGCTTTATTCTGTGAACCAGTGTTATGTTTGGATTTGTTCTGCTGTTTTTCCCTTACACTGAGGGGGGATTCTGGGATGTACCAGAATAAAAACCATTTGGAACAACAAAGTCTGTCATTGCTTGCTTTAGTTGTGTATGTTCTGTTAAAAAAAAAAAAAAAAAAGGCTTTTGTGTTGACATGGTATTGTACCCCTACTAGTGCAATGTAAATAACTTTCACAGATTCAGAAATGTTCTAATACAGTTTATGCTGTAGCTTACAAAAATGAAAAGTGTTGTTTCCCTGAGAGTCTGCTTTTGTTAGAGGTGGTTTAATATACAGGTAGGGTTTAACAGTAGGATTTTGTGCTCATTAACATTTGTAAGCAGCCTCCACACGCCTCTAACCTAATACGACAAACTGTTGAAAATAACAAATGTATAATGAAAAAGTGTAATTTTAAAAGAAAGCATGTGATTATATCGTAAGAGCAACTCCATTTCCAGGGTGATGAGGATTTGCATTTCCTTGACTCTTGCCCATTTCTTACAGCTTTTCATGTGAACTCAAAGTTGAGGCATCTTTAGGAAGGTTATTTGATAGTGTGCAAGACTTTCAGAAGGGCGTAGGGATGGAATATTAAAGGCGTTCTCTAAATACCATTAATATTCCAACACTGCATTTGGCAACATTTTGATTCTGAAGAGAGTGCATGAGTTCAAGGTCAGAGAGATTGACTTGTGCTGTTCATTATAACCAATTATTGTGTGACAAATGAGTTTGAGATCAGGCTGAAAATTCTGTGAGAAAAATCAATAGTTCTAATCAGGGCCTTTCAGGTCATTTACCACCCTACCTTTTGTTACTTTGTCAGAAAAGAGCAAGATAAAACCTGTGTGACAGTGGGTTGCCTTCGTATTGTTACTTTCCATTTGAAACATATTTTGATATCTTGAATTATATTAATTTAGTTTAATTGCTTTTAGAAAGTTCTAAATGAGTTCCAATTTGTAAGACTTAATTTTTTGCTATTCTGATAAGATTTCTTAACTGGTATTATAAGCTCCATTTATTTTATTTTATTTTATTTCCTCTCTAGGAAGTAGTATATCTGAGTCTTAAACCTGATTGAAGCTGTTTGTGTCTAATGAATAACAAATAAACCATGGTGGCAGATATGCTCTACTAATAGCCTTAGCTCGGTGTCAGGGATAATTTCAGAAGCTCTTCAGAGAGTTAGGCCATTATGACATTTTCTAAAACAGTAATTTAATGCTATTTTGACCAAACTAGGCTTATGCTGGGAATTTTCTAAATTAATTTGCATTTCCCTTTGTAGTACCCAGATGAAGACGAAGAGACCAGACTGTATCGTTTGAAGATAGAGGAGCAGAAACGTCTGAGAGAAGAAATTCTGAAACAAAAGGAATTGAGACGGCAGCAGCAGGCTGGTGCTAGAAAGAGAGAACTGCTGGAGAGGCTTGCACAGCAGCAACAGCAGCAACAGCAGCCTTCTGCACAGCAGTCCTACATGCAACAGGACGACGACTCTTCTGAGTACCCTACCAATGGCAATCCTTACATACCCCATTCTGGCTTACAGACCAGGCAAAATGTGAAAAACAGACTTCTTGTTAAAAAGCAAGATATGGTAGTTCCAAATATTCAGCCCAAACACACAGACTACTCCCAGGTTGGGGCTAACATGCAGTATCAAGGACAGCAAATGAAACCAGTGAAACAGCTGAGGCAGACCAGAACAGTGTCTCCCAGTCAGCCTCAGGCATCACAGAAAGTGTTACAGACAAAACCTGCTGCAGCACCGCTGCCCACCACACAGACTGCTAGAGTGGCTTCCGTACAAGCACGGCCACAGGAAATGAAACCTGGCGTGAAAAGAACTGTCATGCAGAGGACAAACAGTGGTAGTGGAGATGCGCCCCATGTCGGCAGCAAAGTCAGGGTGATTAAGTTGTCAGGAGGGGTAAGTTTCCAAGGCTCATCTTGTGTGTGTGTGCTGTCGTGGTTTGTTTCTGTGCGTTTCATTCTGTGTCAGTCCAAAATAAAGGATAGGCCTAAGATGAAGGGGGAGGTAGCAGATTTGTCAGACATTATAATCCATATTTTAGATTTTCAGAGTTGCAAGTTACTAGCAGTTATTCAGAAACGTGTGTTTGCTCTAATGCTTTGCTGTCAGACAGTTATCACTCATACCATCTTTTCTAAATTAATACTCCAGTCTTTTAAGTTCTTTATGACTTGAGTTTGAGGGACTCATCAACTTAGCTCATTTAGCTTAAGGTCGATAGGTCTGAGCGCTGCTCAGGGAAAAGGACTTGCGTGGCTGTTTTTAAGGTTCACTTAAAAGGCTAGGCTCCATTCTTTAGCTGAAGCCACATAATTTAGTTGAGTGCAAGCACTGGCATCAGCGTGGCTTCTGTACTCAAGGGGAAATTGTTCTTGTTTTCTAGGGAAGCATGTTGTGAAACGAATTCAAGCAGTATGTTGGAGGGGGATGTTTGCTGCTAGAGGCTGAGTTTAAAACATTGCCGTTTCACTTCTGCATCTAAATTAGATTTCCTTATCGTTTGATGAGGACTCTGTTGTTTGTAGAGTGTCCCTTGAGCACTGGTGCTGTGGATGACTCAATGCTAGCCTTGATGGCAGTGTGCACACTGAAGGTTTTGGGCTTTGGTTAGAAAGTTCATAGACCAGATTTCTTCTGTCTTAATGAAGAGACGAGTTAATTCGTTAGGGCTCTGGGGAAACTGAGATGGAGGGACATGTTTGTCAGTGTTCATTCTGTCCTTGGTTTTTATGTGGAGGAGGACATGATATATTTAATGCTGTGATACAATGAAGGAGTTTGGGCAGATTTTTTTTTGTATTTTTGGGGTGTTCTTGCATTGTTCTTTTTTATGGTGGGTTGTTCTTTTTTCTTTATTTTTTTCGAAGAGTATTTCTTAAATTATGAATAATGTTAATGAGAGGAACTTACACAACTGCTGTAATGAAGTGAATGTCCTGTGTTAACAGAGGCTTCATAAAGCCTTGGAGGCTAGGCTTTAGTTCATAGGAATATGGAGGAAATCACAGTCCTAAACCTTAGCTACTTTTATATAGCTCATAAAAGCTAAATACGCTTAAAATTTTGAATTGCGTAATAATGCGTTGCTTCAAATTACTAGTGCAAAGGACATTGTTGGCTAACTAGAGCTGACAACAGTGTGACTTAAAGGATGTCTGATTCCTCAGACATGGTAACTTAAGCTCAGAAGAAAGTACCAGAGGTTGAAAGAAATTGTTTCTGTTGGGCTAAAAAATAATTATATATAGATATGTCTGCAGGAATCCCAGTGGTCTGCAAGAGGTATGACAGGTTTGTTATTCATTAATAATTGAATAAAGCAATCATGCACAACTTATTTTATTATTTGGTGGAATAAAACAATGCCAGTCACCACTGCATACAGCTCTTCATAACAGAAGGTTATCGGTGCCCAAACTTTCATTTGTAATGAAATAATTTTTATCCTAATACTGTGTTTTAGGAAACTGTAAATGATTTGTTTCAGATAAGTCTCTTGGTAAGCAAGAGTAATAAGCTTCATTAAATGCATGTGTAGCTTCTCTTTTATCATATACTCAAGCAGATTTGTTCCGTCCTTAACTTTGAGATACTGAGGTTTTACCAAGGTAAAGCAGTTTCTTTGTGTGTCTTTTTCTCTCTCTCTTTTTTTTTTTTTTTTTCCATATGGTCATGGAAAATTTCATTTTTCCTTCCCACTGTGGAGGAATAGGAGCAGGCATTGCAATTAGCTATTTAACGTTGATCAAGACGGTTGATTAATTTTTAATCATTTAGTGACAAGCTGAATCTATACAACTTTGTTTCTTTGACCACACAAGGCAAAAGAAAAAAAGAGCAGTGTGGGGGAGCAATCTTGTCTCTTTTGACAGGATTTTAAAAAAGAATTAAATGCTGCTTGGATTCTGAGTACCATAAAGATCACATGACATTTAGTTTCCCTTTTAGCCCTGCCACCTTTTTAATTTATTTTTGCACCTTTTGCCTCAACCTAAATGTACAGCAGAAGCCATATCTTTTTCCCTAGTCGTCCTCCTTAGCATTTATTTGTGCTTCATATAACTCCTTACCTTTGGCCAAGGGAATGTTTGGTGTCTCTGTTCTATATGCATTGACTTGATCCTGCAGTTAAGCAGCCCCACTGTAGTTCTCAAGTCTGATGACTTGTAACTCTTTTCCTTTCTAGAGCTCTTTTGTGCAGTGATGTTTTTAAGACCCATATACTAGTGAGATGTTTGTGATTAGACACCACGTAGGTTCCTTTTTTGAAGCTCTTGATTTGTGTTGGTGAAGAGTTGGAAGGTGCCCTTCTCTATCAGGCTGCCAGCCATGATGCAGCATGCTAGTAGAGCTGTCAGCTGAAGAGCTGATTGCTTTGAGGCCAGTCCTGTTACAAACTTATCTAGTCCAAATTATTCTAAAACACAAGCTGGTGGCAAGGACTGTTCCCTTGCATTCAGCAGGACCATGTGTAGAACAGGATCAAATGGTGGTGTGCTGTTGGTGAATATGTAATATTTAAAGAGATGTACTTAGTATTTTTGTGCGATTTTTGGTGTACAAATGTCAGAGGAGAAAGTTTTATTTTCTCGAGGGTAGCATATTTCACAATATAAGCTTCTAACTGTGTCTGTATTGCTGGATGTTGCAGTACTATTGAGGATCTCTGACCTTTCAGATAAAGGTAATCCTTGTTATTTAAGAAGGTAAAATAGCCTTTCATCTGTTTCTACAATATTCTCTCTTGAGAGGATTTTACTTCTTAAGTATTTTAACAGGACGGTAAGAATTACTAATTAAATTCCAAGAAATAATTTGTTCAGTTTATCTGATGTAGAAGAAGCCTTCATTTATGACTTATTATTCTAGAGAAAAGAGAAGTAGAAAATGATTCGGTATTTTTTCTGTCACAGCGAGTTTGCATATCAAGATGATGCATGTTAGGTGTGTGCTTTATTTATTTTTAACAAATTGCCTTTTTTCCCCAAGAAAAAACAGTTGTATATCCATCCCTTTCCAGTACGCCTGTAATTTATGTAGGAATTTATGCAGTAAAGTGATTAGTTTTCCATTTAAATATTGTGCTTTTGGAAAAATGAAGCAGCGGCAGATCTCTATAAGATCAGTACTTCGGGTTTGTTTTTGTTTTAAATTGAGGCCCAAGAAGACTCTTGTCTTCAGAGACATCCTTTCCAGAAATAGGAGTTCAGCATATTTGCTGACTCTTTGTGGTCCTATGTGAGCCTAATCATGTGAGCTTCTTTGAGGCCAAGTGCAACGTGTTATACTTAGGTTGGGGCAGTCTGAAGTATGTATACAGACTGGGAGAAGAAGTCACTGAGAGCAGCCCTACAGAGAAGCTCTTAGGTGTCCTGGTGGACGTGAGCCAGCAGTGTGTGCTTGCAGCCTGGAATGCCAACAGCATCCTGGGCTGCATCAACACGAAGAGTAGCAGCAGGGTGAGGGAAGGGACTGTTCCTTTCAACTCTGCCCTGCTGAGGCTCACAGCACAGTAAAGATGTGGAGCTTCTGGAACAGGGCTAGAGGAGGGCCGTGAATATGATCAGAGGGCTGGAGCACCTGTCCTCCAAAGACGGGATAACGGAGTATGGCTTGTTGAACCTGGAAAAGAGAAGGTTCTGGGAAGACCTCATTGCAGCTTTTGAGTACTTACAGGGAGCTTATACACAGGAGGGAAATAAACTTTTTATGTGGCTTGATAGTATTAGGACAAGGGGAACCTTTAAAAAAAACCCAAACAACTGAAAGAGGGGAAGATTAGATTAGGGGTTGGACAGCTCCTTTCATTGAGGGATGGTGAGGTGCTGGCACAGGCTGCCCAGAAAGGTTTTGGATGCTCCATCTCTGGAGAGCATCTCTGGAGGTGCACGAGGCAGTGTTCGATGGGGCCCTGAGCAGCCTGGTCTCTGGTGTCTGATTTATTGATGGCTAACCCTGCCCATGTCAGGGGACTTAGAGGTAGATGATCTTTGAGATCCCTTGCAACCCAAGCCATTTTTTGATTCACACTAATAAATTTTACTCAGAAAAAGGCTGGGATTTGCTTGGCTTGGAAAGAAGCCTTAACTCAGTGTTAAATATCTGCTTAAGAATAAACTGTGAGCTTGTAGACTGTTGTTTGTCAGGAAGTGATGCCCAAATATAAACCAGTTACAGAAAAACAGCAGCAAAAGGACCAGATAAATAGTTTGTTCTGCCTTGAGGGGGAATGAACTGTAGAGCATTCCTGACAGATTTGTCCAACCTTTTTTCTGGGATCTCATTTACAGAGATTTCTTCTGCCATCTACTTCAGTGTCTAATGTCTACTTTTTAATTACTGTAGTTATCAAACCAGTTTTTTTTGTTTGGTTGGTTTTGCTTTTTTTTTTTTTTTTTTTTTTTGGCTACAGTTTTATCATAGATACTTCTGTCAAGAGGCAGAAAAGTTATTTCCTTTTTTGTGACCAGTTCTCTTTTTGAAGATCTCTTTTAAGTATTTTTGAGCAGTTGTATCCTTTTGATAGGTCACATTTTCTAACACTCGTGCTTTTGGTAGCGATTTCGTTTGGGCTCTGCAACCACTCTGTCAGTAAATAGTTCTCTCAGTAAATAGTTCTGGTATGAAGTGCAGCTGCATTAAGTTAATATACTGTAAATGCCTTTATTCCTGGAAGAACAGGTTTGTACCTTGATTTTTATAAATTGAGTGCTGAACGTATTTTTTATTTAGTTGGAGGTTCTGTGGGAAATCATAATAAAATCTTTGAATGTCTGTATCTTTCATTCATCTTTTGTTGTTGTTGGGTGTATTTTCTCTAGCCAGAAAATGATCTGCCATGCACAAAGTGATATATGTCTGTACCAAAGGCCTGAAAATGCTGATTTCTTACGCTGCACCAAGAATGCGTCAGTCTTTGTGGAAAACTGCACAATGGGCTTTTTATATATATGTAAACAACATAAAAGTCTCAGTGTTCCCCATTGGATTAAATGCCATATCTTATTAGTGATCTTAATTTCTGAAAACCTGAGATTCTTCATCTGAAAAGCTTGAAGAAAGTATTGGCAAGTTTTCTTTGAGAAGTCTGTCGCAAAATTGTCCTCGGATTGTAAAACGAAAAAAGAAAATCAGGATGGAAGATAAACAACTTCATTCTTACATGAAGTAACCAAGAAGGGAAAGCAATGAATGTGGAGTTCTAAATATATGGAAAAAGACAATGATTTAAATGATTCCTGTTTGATAATGTAACCCTATCAACCAACTTTGCTTGAATGTTTGTATTTGTTTTTGCTTGCATGTGTATGTTCAAGTTTAATTAAAAACCTTTTGACTTGAAATCTCTATAGCGCCTTTCATCTAAATTTGTTAGAAATAACTAACAACAGTGTTAATTTATTAAGCTGCACAGTGGTGTGACAGTTTGTTCACATCCCATTATTTGAAGGAGGTCTGGGTAGTCATGGCCTGAACCACTGATTGATCACCTGAGGTGAGCACTGAGTCAGCTGCAGGAGCACAGGTGAAAGCAATGCACCTGTGTGACCAGAAGGGGTGGAGTCTGTCTCCACCTCTCCCAGACCTCATTTAAGGGCTGACCACCACTGGGGAAGGATCTCTTTCTGGAGATTGCTCCTTGGGTCCTTCCTGCTGTGAGCCTAGGACCCGGGTGAGCGTTTCCTTTTGTTTTGGTCATCTCTTTCCATCACGACAATCTTTCTAACTGTACCATCTGTAAAATATCTCAGCTGCAATATTATTTGGCATTATTCATTCTGCTAACCGTACAAGAAGCTAACTGGAGAAGCTGTAGATAGCTTAACATCCAGTTATCATGTTTGTTTAGAGTCTGTCAGAATGGTCAAGGCTGCTAAAACACTGCTAATTTAAATCCTGTTGAAAAAGGACTCTGCCAGCTGCAAGCTGTGACTTAGCACTCGTATTTTACAAATGGATGTGGATTTCTTATTTCTACCTCCAAGTATCGAGGGGGGAAGAAAATAAATCAGGGAGCCCTGTGGGTATTTCTGTTATGAATCAGTATTTTTGTGAAACATTTCTAAGCAAACCAACCATCCTCCTGGGTATCCAATGAGAATTATCCCTGTGGAGGCAGAACGCATCGTGATTTGGGAGTAGTTCTTTATAGATGTAAGGTGGGCAACTTGAGGGATTTGGGGTAACAGCCAGACTAGGTGCAGAGAGTACTTTTTAAAGGTTTTTAATAAAACCCTTGAAAGAAAGAAATGGTAACTACACTGAACTTAGTATAGCTGTGAGTAACTTGGAACCAGAATGCAATAAAATGTTTCCTATTGTAAACTGGAAAACAAGCTTCTCCTTTTCCTCAGGAGACTTTCAAATTGGATGTTGAGGAAGAGCTGCATCCTGAGTACCCTGAATGCAAGGCATGTGGTATTGCTTGTCGCTCTTGTAAGTCTCAAAGGAGAGTTTTTCTGCCATTGTAAGTGAGACAATGTGAAGTTCATATTGATATGGTGTTGGTGTAATGGAGTATCTAGTTTCCCAGTTTCCTGATGGGAAATGATTAAAAGCGACTAACACAGTTGAAGTACATAACATGAAGAGAGTGAACTGTTTTGTTTTTTTTTCTTTATAATGAAAGTTAGTTGAATGCTATCTGTGAATTTGGAGAGGGGGATGGGGAAAATGTGAATTTATGCATTTTAAATTTAATAGTTGAAGTAAAAAATGCCTTTGTTAAATGCCAGTTCTGATTTGACAGCTTGAAATAGGCCTTTAATGCAGTGATGGCTCTGAGTTGGGAGCATTTCAGTAGCAGCTGAAAGTGGAGGTAATGTAGTTTGTCCCTGCCAAGACCATGCAAGAAGTCGTGGGCAGTATGTGGTGAGGATTCATATTGCCTTCAGTTTTAAGCTTCAAGGAACGGAAACTGGGGGAACTAGAAAGGAGGGAAGCTCCCACTGCAGTGTGATGCTTCACGTCCAGGTGGAAAGGGCTCTTTCAGGAGCTTTGGGCAGCTTTTGGGTCATTGGGATTTTAAAACAGAAGTGTTTTCTGTTGGTGATGTCTCTGCATATCCAGTTTTCACTATAAAGTATCCTGGATTTGGTACCATCAGCTGAATTGGGACATGTGAAATTTTGGTTTTTGATATCCACGTTGTAGTGCTGTAATTCGTGGTCGGAAGCATAAAAATGAAGGTTGTGCTTAAACAAATTCCCAGCCCACAACCTGGGTTTTGCTGTAGCTTTGACACAGCATTTGTATTTCTTATAACAAACTGGTGTTTTTTTTGTGCTGGAAGGATGTGTTGTCATGATGTAGCATCTGATCAGCTATGTTTGGCTGCTGGAGAAACCAGTGTAGCACAGCTGGGATTCTCTGATGCCTTTTGAGCAGTTCTCCATGCCTTAGTTCTCTCAGCATATGAGGAGATACTGAAAGGTAAGAAGTCTGTTAGTTTGTGGGATTAAATGGAATTAGCTTTTTCTTGAAGCATTTTCTGCTGTTGTGACTTTTCCATACACCATTAGGCATGGAAGAAGGTCATCAAATCACAGTTCATTGAAGCAGATTAACTGCCTTTTTATTTTTTATTGTGGGAGGGGAAAAACTTCTGGATTTTATGTATCTGTTACTTAATCTGATTTCTTACATTTGAAGTAAGTTTGCCCCATGCCAAAGTTTTTGGCTGGGAAAAATAAGCACAGCTCACTGGTCAACACCAGAAGTGTCATTTTTCAAGCACATGTTGGTAGCTCTGCCAGGTCTGTAGTCTGATGTGGCTTACTTCTTCCTGTACTCTAAGTCAAGCCTATAACTTTAGTGCATCTTAAACTAGTCATTAATCACGAGTTGTCTATTAATTGAGTAGCGTATTGCAGTCTGACCAGAGAGCAGGAGCTTTTCTGTTTGCTTTTTTCATCATTTTCTTTTAAAGTACTGCTGTTCTTGTATTTAAAGAAAGGCTTTGAAGGGTCTTGGAAGGCCTTTAAAAAAGGGTCACCAGGTGTTTCTCGTTGGTGTTTGACAGATTGAAAACAGATCTTCAGCTGTTTGGAAACAGTTGTTCATGTCACTGTTTTGTGGGGTGTTTGGCAAGAGATTGGGCTTCCTATTCTCCAGTCCCTGCCTGTCTGCTGCCTGCTTTGTAGCCATTTGGAGCACCAGTTTGAGGAGAAGCAGATAATTATTAGAGTTTTACCTTTAACCTATGTTTCTGATTATTGTGATGAAAAAATATTCATGTATATTGGAGGACATGTTTTCCTTGCTGTGTGTAATTTAGCTTGGGATCACAGCTGCCTCTGTAGATATCTGACTGGAGCCAATTGTGGTAAAACAAAAAAAGGAAAAAGTTTACATACGAAAATCTATGCAGCTGATGAAAGAAAAGTAAACTGCTCCTGTCCTTGGAGTGAAGATGAGTTGAGTAGTAATAGATATTTTTTCCTCTTAACTACTGTGATACTGCAGAAGTACTCGTTTCTAGAAATATTGACTCAAAGTGGTAGCAGATGAGGAGTTTCTCCTCTCCGAAAGGAAATCAATTGCAAGATATTTTTTGAATTGAGTTTTTCCTGCAAGATTCAAAGCCTTCATCTTGTTGGAGAGAGTTTGATTTATCGTAAACGTAAGAAAAGAGGAAAATGTTTTGCTTCTCTGGGTTATTTTTACACAAATCTGCAGTTTATTTCCTCTAAGTGCTTTATCCAGCGTGCGCATCCCTTTACTACTGGGTGATTTTGAATTAGCTTTATAAAGATTACATGGATAGACACAGCATTGTCGTCGTTAATAGAAACCTGTGCAGTGAGGTCTATGGGCTGCAAGATCTCTAACAGTGCCAGTGACAGTGAAGTATGGCCTTATCGAAAGGAGAATTCATAAGAGGCTGCCCTGGGACACTGCACCACTATCCTTCTGTGTATCCTGACAATGTTATCTGTCCTCTCAGTACGGAGTATCAAATGTCTGTCACGAGTACAGAAATTAATTTAATGTCACCTGAAGACATGCAATTAATCTTTTAGAGGTTTTCATAATACCTTTACAGAAAGAGTTGCCAGTTTGGCGGATTTGGATTTTGGGGTTTAGCAGAAGATAAGGAAAATTAATTTTTCATCAGGGTTAATACAAGCTAGCAGGGCCACAAAGGCAGAGAAAAATGGTTTGGGAATTTGTCAAGTGTTGTCACTCTAGAATAATGCTGCTTAACGTCTGATAGGTGTAATCAAGAGTTGAGATTTCTATAGAGGGGGATTAATCAATTTGCTCACTACAGAATGCGAGTTGGTGATACCATTCCTTCATGGGGTTTAAGAATGAAAATAAGATTTGATCTGTCAAATTGCAGGAAGCTCTGACAGTATCAATAGGCATTTTTATCAGTACATTTTAAAGCATTTGTTATAAATAAATTTGTCCTGCTAATGTTGGTGGCAAATAAACTTCATCTTCATAACAAAACTGTCGTTGTGATTATGATAGAGTGCAGAGCTTCAGCTAATTCAGGTGGTATCGTACGCTTCTGGTCTTAGAATTTGTGGTCTCCTGTTTGACAGAATGGTCTTTATGTTTCCTAATGCACCACGCTGACATGTGAGAGCATGTCAATATTGGAAAGCAGCCTTGATTAGTATCAGTGTATCGCTTCTGAAACTCAAGGCCTTTGTGAATGACATCATTTCTCTTTTTTGTTAGTCTCCCGTTTCAGATTAAGTGGTGCAGATTCTTTCATGGTCAAGTTTGAAAAATACTGTGTAGATCAGATTTTTTTTTTTGCCTTGATCTTTTGAGTTTTGTTTAATTATACGCAATAGGGAATAACCGAGAAACCTTTTTCCTTCATTGACTTGAAGACAGAGAATGAAATTTGCTTATCTGTAAAGGACTTCAGAGGAAGTTTGTGTTATAAAATTGAAGACAGTCATCAGTCTCAGGTCCTAACATAGGACTGTGGTGAACTGGGAAGTATTCCACCTGGCTTTAGCACTTTCAGTCTCTGTGAAACAGGCCACAGTGATGGCTAGATGCATCATTGAAAGATTGAGAGTTGTCCAGTATATTCCAGAAGGTTCTTGGAACAAAATAAAGATAAAAACATACAAAACATCTGACACAAAACATAATGACACGACAAAACATCTCACTCTGTTCTTTTGTGTTTAAGTGTGGGGGGAGAGGTGATGTAAGCTAATGAAAAAAATAGTGTTACAGAAATTAAGTCCTGAAGGAAAAGTTGATGTCAGATTATTTGGATCTGAAATGTTTTATGCAGAGATGATAGCATTCTGGCCTCTGTGATTCAGATGTCCTTTTGGGTAGCTTCTGCAATTCCATCTTGCTTCTCTTACCTGGAGCTTTGCTGTATGTTTTAATTTGCCTGCTTATTTTCTGCCTCCCTAGTGAAAGTCAGGAGTCAGCACAGCAGCAGTCCTACTTACAGTCATGCCAATCTTCCACCAGAGTGTTAATATTCTCATATGAATGTGTGGCTGTAAGTAACATTCAGAGGATTTGTGGCTTTAAGACCAGATTATAAAGCTCTTTATGGGTGTTTTACTTAAGACTTAGTTCTTCATTTGCATTCCTGAAGAAGCCAGCAATTATCTCACTTATAAGAAGTGTAAAGGATGATAATGGATGATAACAAGTGCCACGTTTTAATTTAATACGATGTAGATATTACTCATTTTGATTTTGACACTGCTGGACATCTTTAGCAGCAATTCTTTTAACTGGTTAAAATTTGTTACCTGAGACTTTGTTGTTTCGCTTGTTAAACGCATGCTGATCTAAGAGCTCTGGTTTTGATCTTTGCTTGTTGGATTTATTTTGTTTTCCATTTACGAAAGAATCCAAATTTTGTCTTCAGTTGAATCCAGAAGAGCTGTACATGAAACAACGTATTGCTGTCAGGCAGCTCAAGCCATCTCAAGAAGCAGTGTGTTCAGGTGTTTAGAGCAGGGTTAGAAAGTCACATTTTGATTCAGCTGCCCGCTTTTCCTTTTATGTTGCAGGAACCAAAAGGTTTTGCTCTTTCCCTGTTTCTTACCGTGTGAATTTCTTCTACTGTTTTTTACAGGTTTACATGTTTCTGAGATGTGTTAACTTGCAAAAAGTCCACAGATGCTTCCACCTTCTGGATTGTCATCCCAGAGAATTTTGCAGGCGCAGTGTGTTCCCACTTGAAGCCCAGAGGCTGTTTCAGCCCGGGGTTTTGGGTCTTGACCCATTAGAAACCCCAGCAGGAAGCATATCCCACCATATTTCTCATGAATGCCAACCCATGATATGTGTTTATGTGTTTGTTTTGTGATTGTGTGTTTCCTGCTGTAGTTCATACAGTTTTATTTGGTGAAAATTGAGCTTGCTAGTTAAATATTGGGTGATTGTTGGCCATCCTAGCTTTTATGGGAAGTGATTGTTTGCTTTTGAAGTCTCCATAATGAGCATGTATGATGTGTTTTGTACCTGAGGGCTTCACTTGCGTACTGTTCGTATGTGCTGGAGTCATTTTTGGGTTTGGAGAGTCATGCTAGCAAGTATTTATGGTTGTTTTGCACAGCAGGCACTTAGCATAGATTAGATTTGAACTCTCAATTCTTTGGATTAAATTCCTCCTAGAATTTTTGGTTCTTTTTAGTTTCCTTATCTTCCAGCTGCTGTAAGGTTGGATAAAGGAAATTATCTGACCAGAGCATAAGGCTTATGCTGATATTTAAATCCTCTTCATTTTAGTGTTAGTTCAATACTGGTTTCTTGCTCAGGTTTTTGTTTGTGTGCTTATGGTTTTTTTATTTTATTTTATTTTATTTTATTTTTGTATTTTTTCAGCTGCAATTGAAGAAAGACTTTGAAGGAAAAGCTTTATAATTTCTTCCTAGTGACCTCAAAGGTTTATGTGCAGAATTTTATGTGAAGCCACATTTAAAATGGAGCCATTTATTTTAGCAAACAGAAAGTGAGTTTGATGAGAAGCAGAGAAAAGATGCCATTTCCTATTGTTTTCTCACTGTGGATACTGTGGAAGAAAGCCCTTTAAGTAGGAAGAGCTTCTGAACTCCCCGTGACAGATTGTGTTTTTGAAGTGTGGGTGGTGTAAGGCAGTGATGAGGCCACTTTTGGGGGATTTGACTTGTCTGGGATTTAAGTTCTTGAGAAGTTGCTGCCTGCATATGCTTGATAATACAGAGCATGCATGTGGTTTAGGGCATTGAATTGCGTGCTAGTGAGCTTGAGAACATGACGATATCCCAGATAACAACTTACTGGGCTACTTCTCTTCAGTGGCAGTTGGGAGATACAGTAACAAGCAGTCCTTGGTAGTTGTTCCTTTTGCTTTTGTGTAATCCTGGTGGAAGTGTCACGATGTATATTTCCACTCAAGATAATCTCACTTGAATCATGAAGGTGTTCCCTCCGCAGCCTTGTATTTTGTCTCCTTATCTGCAAAAAACAGTGCTGGTTCATTTGATGCTTTCTGGTCAGTGACATAGCACAGATGCAGAAAGACTTATGACTCATCAATATTTAAAGGAAGGGAAAGAAACTACATGAGTAAAGATGCCTCAGTAGTTGTTGAGCTTTTTTCTTCAGACGTGCCTTTCATTTGAGAGCTTCTGAAGGTTTACCTGAGGGTTAGGCATAGGCTGTGTTTATTTGACTTGACACTTGGTGTTACACTGGAGTGTGATTGCGGGTTGATGAATTTCCACTGCCTGGCTCCCTTGGTGGCTTGGGCACATCCCTGGGCTGGAGGTGCTCTGGGCCTTTCAGCTGTTTTAGCAGCTGAGTGCTTGGATCAGTGGCAAGTTTGCACCTAGTTAAGACTTAAAATGCAGTGAGGTGGTTTAAAAAAGAAATAAATACAGAGTTTGCTAATACTAGCAGATTGGAGTTCTGAAGTTGGGAGTCCAGCTTAAGTGTAAATTCTGCTGTTGAAACCGCGCAGAAAGCATGTGATAATTCAAAGGACTTTACAGATGCAGAAGTACCTAATCTGTAGTCAACTCAAACAAGGTACTGCTTCTGCTGTCTGTTGTTCCATGGGGTGTTTTTCAGTGGCTTCCCTGATTTGCTGGGCCAGACACAAGCTCAAGAGTTTCTGCACAACACTCTCAGACATATGGTCTGATTTTGGGTGGTGCTCTGTGGAGCCAGGGGTTGGGCTCAGAGATGGTCTATGATTCTGTGAATTAACCTTTTGTTTGTAGAGAAAGCTGAGCTGCTCAGGCAGAGGCAGCGCGAGCAAGTTGTGCTTTCATCTTTTATTTGTGCTGCATGTGCACTGCAATTAGAGGTGTACTGGGAAGAGTTAGGGGTCACTGGATCATGGAGGGACTGAGGTGTTGTTAGTGTTTGTGAGTGTAAATATTTGTAATAAGAGTGTGTTATAAACCAAACAAACAATCCTGGGGGGAAGAACTGTTCTAATTTCTCCAAACATGGACAGTGCTGGGGGATGGAGGTAACTTAAGAGGTTGCTGTTATAGGAACAGGCAGCATAAACATACACTACAAAATAAATACTAGTTTCTAAGGAGGGGTTGGTCTTAAAGAGATGAGCAGAATTTTTGACTGGGCTCTTCCAGCTTTCACAGTTTCCTGTAATGCATACATCTCTATGAAAGAAACAGAACAATACAAATAGTATTGATAACCCAACATAGTTCATATGTAACCTGGGAAGGAAGAATGATTTGGAAAGAGAAATGAAGATACCGTACTTATTTGGATTTGAAAAGATGTCGTCAAACACAGTGGTCAGTAATGGAGTCCAAACAGAGTAAAACCTAATTTCCAGGCTGAGCCCTTGCACCCTTCTGCAACTGCCCCTGGTTTGTTTAATAGGCAAATTGATGAGTGCTCGCTGCGCTAACCGAGCTGATGTCACAAGAGGTTTCTCAGGGCGTTTGCACTGCGTAGACATTGAGCTGCGTGTTGTGTTGTTGATTTCAGCAGGGGGGAGAGGACGCTGGCTTTTTTCACCCAGAGGGCCAGCCCCAGCGGCCTCAACAACCTCTGGAGCCGAAACAGCAGCCAGTGCGGAAGGTCACATTGACAAAGGGAATGCAACAGCAGCAGCACCAACAGCAGCAGGCTCTGATCCGTTCAGCAGCTCCTCAAGGAGTCAAAAACATCCAGGGAATCCATCAACCTAAAAAGGTGATTTTTAGATGCATATTGCTGCTAGAAGTTGTACCGTTGAGCTGTGTTGGCTATATTCATAACTAGCATTCTGTTTGTCAATTACTAGTGCAGGGCTGCATGACCCAGGAGATGCATAATTGCATATAAAGCATTTAATCTACAGAGGCCTGTTTGTATCCAGCACAGACTGGTGATGCCTGCAAGTTGTTTCGTCTGATGGCTTTCTGGCCAGCACAGTCCCTCCCTGTGGGAAAGGCGTGTGTCTCATGATAGTTACTATAGGAGCGGTATCCAGCGTGCTTTCTGACTTAAAAAACACAAGAGTTATTCTAAAGTGCTCAAGCTTTTATTTGCTAGAGTATGCAACAGTGGTTTCAGGATGCTCTTTGGTGGATTCTCAAAGGTGGTGTCGCTCAAAATAGTTGGTGAGCTCATAATGAGGTTTTCGCACTCACTGGGAGGAGGCAGGGAGATCATTCACGCTGCGCTGCTGTGTACTTCCCCGTTCATTTTCAAGCTGAGATGCTCCCTGAAAATAATGGGGATTTGGGCTTCTAATTTAGTTGTTGGTTTTGAACTGTAAGCTGTAACCTTCCTGCTTCATGTAAGGATAAGATTTCCTTGCTGATGCAGAGAGAAAGAGTTGTTGACCTTCAGCAGGCACAAATCCTGCTACAGAAGGAAGAGTGTTAACTCAATGTTAAGTGTTAATTGTTTAATGTTCGTTACTGTTTCATCGTTGATTTTTATCTCTTCAACCATTCAACCTTGAATTTATGAGGATGGTCACACATTTCCTGCTCTGGCAAATACTGTGGTTCCAGATCCTACGGGATTTGGAGGAAAATCACTGTACACAACTACTTCATCCTGATAACGGGCTAATGGTTGGTATGGTAGAGACTGGAAGCACTTGGGGCAGTTTGCTGATCTCGTGTGGACATTAAATCTCCCTGTGGGCTGAGATGAGAGAAAGAAGGAGGTATCCTTCTTTTTGTTGACCAGATTCAAAGTACTGGAGCCAAACATGTCTTGCTGATGCAAGCAGCATGTGTATTTTGGTGTGGGACCTATATTGCTTGGCTGATCTGTGCTAAAAGCCTCAGCTTCAGCCTTAGTATCATCTCTAACTTTCTGTCCCTCTAATTTAGGTTCGTATAAGCTGTGGATGGATGTGTTAATATGTGGCCTTTGAAGTAAGCTAACAGCAACAAGCTGTTTTAAATCAACCTGTACACGAATCAAGTCTTTAAGTAAATTGCTAACTTTCATATCATCTGTCAAACACAGTTAGCAGAAGCACTAGGTAAGTAAATCAAAATACTGTTACTTTGTTGTTGGCAGGTCATTATGCATGGGAGAGGCAGAGGAGTAGCAGGCCAGATGGGCCGAGGACGCTTGATGCCAAATAAACAGAACCTGCGAGTGGTGGAGTGCAAACCTCAGCCCTGTATTGTGTCAGTTGAAGGGCTTTCTTCATCAACTACTGATGTCCAACTGAAAAACCTGCTGATGTCAGTGGGACCCATTCAGGTAGGTCAACCTTGGCTTATAATTTTTGTGCCAAAAGTCTTTCATTTCAGAAAGCTCAATTAATTCCCTGACACTAAATACAGTGTGTGTTTATTGGTAATTTATGTTGGAAGGCACCCCTCCCCCTCCCCTCTCACACTACACCTGATAGCAGAGACAAGCACGTGATTATATTGCAGTAGAGGAGGTACAGTAGAATTTTATCCTGCTGCAAAAGGTTCTCCTTCATTTTGGAGTTGTTGTACTGCCTCCATTATTTCTGTACATAACGTAAGCTTGTACATTCTGGGGGTTTTGGTAAAGCCAAATTATCATATGAAAACAAATATTTTGTTATTGTTTTTATTGTTGGCTTGCACCTACACTCCGATTCCTGTTGTTGCAGTCCTAAGGTAGCAGTATTTAATGAACACTACTCATTTCAGGGGTTACCCTGTGTAGCACTGTCTGCTTTTTCAAATGAAAAGACATTCTGGTTGGGGGGAATTTGGATTTGGGTTTTTTGGAAGATCCCCTTTGAAGGGGTGGGGGCTTGTAAGCACGGTTATGACATGCACACTGATGTAACTGCTGCAAAGCTTCTGTTCTCCTGAACAGAACTGTCTCCTGAAGCATCGTATCAGTAAGACTGACTGTAAGCAAAACCAGGAGGCTTTCAGAGCACTGAAGGACTTAGGAGGCCATTTCTGACTTTTTGGTATGTTTGAAAATATCCCTCAATGGATAATGAAACATAGAGAAAATTAGAATTTTTTTTTTAACTCATTTTTTTTCCATTTTGGGTGCTTGTTTTGACAGGATCAACATTTTCAGACAAATGCAATGCAATAATTGGAGCTATTCAGTTACTCAGAGACTTGTTTATGAATAAGATTATCTGACTCCTGTATAACACAGTGCTTTCCTAGAGATGTATGCTCTGCCTCACTTTTTCCCCAATCTGGTAAATAGAATAAAGCTGAATTATTTATGTCATCAATTCAGAGAGGTTTAATTTGTTTGTGAAGGCAAAAGTACTCTCACAAAATACTCTGTCCCTTCATGTTCTGTAGTACTTGAGGAAATTATTCATATAGTTCCAAAACATGTTTAGTCAGTGTTTACTTGCTAAATCTTGCATGAGAATATTAGAAGGAGATTAATAGAAATCCTGCTAGGAAGCATTTGAAATTGAGGGAAGCTGTTGAGATGTGCTAAAGAATTTTTTCAGTACTTGCTGTATTTTTTTTTCTTTTTTAGCAGCCTGCAAATGATGATTTCTTAATGCAGTGTCCCAGACCAGCTTAGAAGGGTGTGCTTGTAGGAAAACAATTAACTGATTTTCCAGTGGGATTTGATATATATGTGCCTGTTACAGGACTTGTGTTCTTGCAGTAGTGTCAGCTGTACCCCTGGGAAGTTCTAAATCATCATCAACTCTCCCCTCACTGGGTTATGTAGTAGTACTTGAAAGAGGTGGCTAAATTAGCTAATGGTGCAGGAGGCTTTGAGCTAATAATTCTGCATGCGAATTTCAAGTCAGGCTTTTAGAAGTCTAGAAATTTCTCAACTTTTTGGAGACTGAATGTTGTTTCAGGAGTGTGGGTAGTAAGATATACAGGGTTGAAGTGGTCCTTTTCTGCCCCACTATTTCCCTATTCTTCATTTTACTGAGTAATCATCCTGTGCAGTTATTCTGTGTCTTAAACAGTATTTTCTTACATCAGGTGCTTCCAAATATAAATTATTGGTGCAAATTCCAAGTACTGCTTTGTGAGGAATTAAGATCATGAATTCTGATGTCTCAAAAATAATGAGGAGTGAAGTGCCACTGTTATATTTCAACGGTGATTAGTGTGCTGCGACTGTAGCTGTATTTTGAGTGCTTTTACAGCTGTGTGTTTCACTCTGATAATGTATGTAGTCATTGCTTTTCTGGTCACAGAAGGGGAAAACAGTTTCCTTGTGCTTCTTTTTGCTTTCTTAGGGTGATAGTGCTACCTAGTGCTCAGTCAGGGGAAAGACATGTATGTTCACTAGTGCTGCATCTGAAGGGTAAAAGGCTTAGTAATGGAAATGACAGGCACATGTAGATGAGTGCACCCTGAACATGAGTGCTCTTCCATGGTCAGCAGGGGTCTTCTCCATGTGACACAGCTCATGGGGTGCACGGAACTGCTTTGGTGACTTGCTTGTTCTCCCTGCCTGCAGAAAAACCAATACTTTCAGCTGTTGCAGCTGAGAGTCTCTCCACTGACTGTGGAAGAAGGCATGGTTGGTCCTGCCCTGTCCTTGGTGTGGGGGAGAAAAGAGCAACTCCATGTTGAGCCGGTCCAGTTTATTTTTGGAGCAGCATGTGAGCTAGAGAAGCTCATCTTCATCTTGACCATAGATTACCCCTGTTGCTCATCTCATTATTGTGAGATTGTTGTGCTGCTATTATCATACAGCCTGTTTGAATATTATTTTTGTGAATATTGGAAAAGAGTAAGCTTAAGAATAAAGCATGTACAAAGGAGGAATTTGAGATCAGTGTAGATCTAAAGGAATACCTGCAAAGGGAACGGTCATTTTATGATGTTCATTCTTTAGTCATTGTTAACAGTTCAGTTGTAGAAAATGTCAGTGCTTCTAATGCTTTAGAGCTGTTTAAATTTAATGTAAAAAAAAAAAAAAAAGCTGTAGGCAAGCTCTCAATCAAAAGCATTGAGTGTTCATGAAATTCCAGTTGTTTGCAAGATCTGTATCTTCCTGTGGCAGTATCTAAAGAATCAGAAAAAATAAATAATCAAGATCAATGAGCTCTGTGCTTTTAAAATCCTTTTATAAAATACTCCTTCCTGGCCCTAAACATTTCTTAATACCAAGACTGTGTCAGGATATAATTTCTTTTTTACTACTCTGGAGTCAAAAGGGAAAATGCATAGAATACCTCTGATCCCACCTTGATCTCTGGCTAGTCTCCAGTAAGAGCCATATAGTAGATCTGGATGCCCTAATCTGTAAACTAGCAAGTCATTTGAAATCCCCTAGCAGTTACTGCATTGTCAATCCTTTACACCTGAGTGGATCCGGGAAGAGGTTTTCATTCTCTGATGTCTGACTGGGTCAACTTAAAGAGAAAATGTGAATTAAGTTGTTTTTTCAGAGCTGTAATGCTTGGAAGGATTGTGATACTTCAGTTTAGGAATTGCTCACGGAAGGAGATTGTCGTGGAGTGTGATGTGGTGTCACTGAAATCTCCTGTCGAGGAAATTTTTGTGTTCCTGCATTATATGGGCAGTCAGGTAACTCATGGTAGAAGCAGTGCATCTCCAAAAGCAGGGCTGGGTGGCTAGCCCTTCCCCAGCCTTCTGTGACACTTTTGGCACACTGCAAAATCAGTAGCTAATGAAATAACAGAGAATTCAGACCAAGGGAAGCATGATGCTTACGTTGGAAAAGATAGACTCATGCTTCATTCATTATAATGGAGAACATGAGAGAGAGGTTTATTTTAGTACTAGATATTTGAAAATGAGAGAATAGATGTCAGCAGGAACATATGAAGTCCTGTTTAATGGACCTAGATCCAGTCTACTTGAGATATTTTTGGGAGTGTGATGTTACTGGAGAGCTACCACTTCTTCCAGATGAATGCTGTTTTTGCAGGGACTTGCAATAGGACTAGTTGGCATCATTGGTTCCAATAATACACAAAACCTTGTCTGTGCAAAGTAGAATTTTGCATATGTTGCCTATATTAAATATTATCTAGTAGAAATATTTTCTTTGGGATGCAGAAATTTTCATGGTTCCCACTAGTTGTCTTCTACTGGAGAATAATTTTTTTTCCCTCATCTGTATTTTCCCAACCTTACTCTGACAGTGGTTTCCCCAGCCTGCTGCCATTGTAGCTCTTCTACTTCAGGGCTGCTTCTGTGGAAATTTGTAGGAGGAAACATCCACAATTTAATGCTTTATGCAGATGGTTGAGCAGCCACTGAGGCTGATAGGCCAACAATTAGATTTAACTGCTTCCTTTAAAATCATGTCCTTTCTGTTCATGGAATTGGCTGTTAAGTAGAAAAACTCTTCTTTGAACAGGGAGTAATTTCAACTAAAGGTCATTTAACTTCAAAAACAAACAAGATCTATAGTTAAAAATGCACAAATATTAGATAAGTTGATTTAGTTATATATAGAATCGTGACATAATTCTCTTCAAGTTGCCATAGAATCTTCTCTATGATTAGATGATCAGTATGAAAAGAAATCATGAGCATTTAAGTCTCTCATGATATTCAATATTCTGCTGGAAATAAAGTTTAGGTACATTGTGGGAAGCAGTGATCATACTGAAAACATTGCAGATGAGCATCTGCTTTTGTGCTTGCTCTACAGTAGTTAAGGTTGTACTTAAGGTGTTTAAAAATAATAAATAGTTGTACAAGTTAGTTATTGAAGTGCCTTACACTGTAGTACCAATACTTGCTAGAGCATTCTTTATGAGTAATCTGGCTGTAATACAATGGGTGTGTGGTGAACAGCTTTCAAGGAGGTTATTTCAAGATGACCTTGTTATGAATGTATGAGCACTCAGGCTATCCTGAAAATGAGGATGCTGGAAATGCTGACTTGATCACTGAGAACAATGACTGCCAAATTATTCCTGAAAGGTGACAAAAATAATGATGCTAAATTAGTAAGGTAGTGTGATGTAGATATACAAAATTAGTTAATCCTCAATATATTTTCCTATCATCTAGGAAAAACTTGTAGAGTAAGTCTGTAATGTAATGCTTTGAAAAAAAAAAACAAGCACCTTTGAGGTATAAAATTCCACAGGTTGCACGCTAAGTCAGTTTCAACAGAATATTGCTGTTAACATCGCTTCAGTGCAAGACCTAAACTACGTATCATCCAGAATTCAAGGAGACAGAAATAATCCTGGAAGATGAATATGCAGTTATTTTATTTCAAATTGCCACTGAAGTGGAACACTTGTTTGTATTCCCAGCCGATAGCCCATCTGTTCAGGCTCAGGATAGCAGCAGGTCAAGACCTACACACTCTAGCAAAATTGTACTGACTTGTTCTGTGCCTGAAAGTCAGCTCTGTTGTTCCTTTCACCATGTAAGTGTAAGGTTCAGGGTTTAAATTGCAATGTAAGGAAGTATATAATGTCTCAAAATGGCGGCAGACCTTTTCAAGAGACTTCCATTAGAAGGTTCAATGCGAGTTATGATTGATAATTATTTGTTTGAAAACATGATGTTGATCATATCTCACGTTGAGATATTAAAAATTGTTATCAGTGAAGTTATTGTGGTGGTATTGCAAGGTATGGTGTACTGACAGTCCAAGTAAATTTGCTTAGTAATTGCCTAATTTCTTCCTTGTTAAAACAAAACCAAACTTTTTTTTTTCATGCCTTAGCAAGACAAACACGAAGGGATTCTGCACCATTTTTTATACTATAGTTTGAGTCCAGTGAAAGCTGAGTTTGTTTATGAAAACCGTTTGAATTAGACTTTTTTGGACAGTTCTTCCAATTGGAGGTGGCACGCCCATCTGGGCCACTTAATGCATCTGGATGCATTAACCAGATGTACGTGGCCGCAGCTCTTGTTAAATAAGCGTGCTATCAACTGGAGTCTTTCTTGCTCAAAAAGATGATAAGTAGGCAATCTTAGTAGCACGCTTTTGATATCTTGCTTTAAAAGCTATGTAAGATTGAATGAACAGGCAACACGTGGTTGGATTAAAAATTATTTCACAAAGACATCTCAAGGTATGGTGCTCTTGATGAATGTGTCAGAGTGGGATTGATTGTGGTTTCCCAAGGAAACCCTTTGTCTGAAGGTGTTCTTTACTTTTGTATGGGTACCTTAGATAGAAACTCAGGGTATTCTATGACTTATTATTAGAGACCATTATTATTACAGAGACCACAGGACTCTCTGGAGTCACCTTGGGATTTCCCACTGTGATAGGAAGCATGGACATGAGTTCTGCTCCTTGACTGAGATATGCTTTAGTTTTGAGGGCCTCAAAATACTATGTGTGTATTGCATTGCAAAATGCTGCTTTCACAGTGTGGGAGGCATGCATCCTATGGACCTTTTCAGATGGTTGTGTGTAGCATGGTTTCTCACTACTGGAAGGAATTGAAATTGGTGCCCTAAGCAATCTCATCAAGATCATAGGGTTATTAGTTTCTGTAAGAAGCTCTGGCTGTTTGTGTTGAAGTACTGTCAGCATATACAGTCCAGAGATGAAAACTTGTAACTTTTTCCTACCACTTTCTTTTTTTTTCCAGTTTCTGCCCTCTTTTGGATCCAGTAAAGCAGGTTAAATAAATAAATCCAAGTGCTTGTGTGTGAAGTCAAGCTTTGCCCACTTGAATGCTTCTCATTCAGTTGGTGGAAGTTTGGCTGCAGGGTTTGGTTCATCTGTATGGATCAGATCGAAGGGTTTTGGTCTTTGCTAAACAAGCGATTGTCTGAGTTCTCCATCTGGCACAGTGGCTCACTGCATGAGCTCAGACAGCTTCAGCTGTGTCCCTGACTGTGATCTCAGAAGTCTGTTTCCATTCCATGAACACCAGTAAGTGCTTCTAAGAGAAGAAAGATGACAATTTTAGTGGGTTCCATGAACAGTGTTTTTTTTTGAGTGAAGTTTTAAGTGCCTATTAAAAATAGATTTTGATTTTTTTTTTCCACAGAGTTTACAGATGCTTCCTCAACAGCGGAAAGCCATAGCGAAATTTAAGGAGCCAGCACATGCTTTAGCATTTCAACAGAAATTCCACAGGTAAGTAATTTAGAGCTGCTGCCCTTTGGTTTGCTCCCTCCCTTCAAAAGATGGAAGTTTGTCACATCTGATCAATGTGACAGAACCTTTACAGAACCTTCTTGTCTGATCCGTATACCTAGAATAAGCTTGATTACCAGATCTAAATTTCTTTTAACAGGCACATGATAGATCTGTCCCACATTAACGTGGCACTGATAGTTGAGTGATGTTTGCTGAGAGATTTACTTACACTACCAGAAACATACTGTGGAGCAACACGAGACGCAGTGACACAAAACTGTCGGGTTCTGAAACCTTTCAGCTTAGTCTTTTAATTGCCATGTTGAACTACAGAGAGCAGCAAGGTGTCTTCAAGAAGAGCTAAACTTGAGAGGATCTACAGAGGTGGAATTTCTGTTGGGTTTCTTCAGATTCTCTTGTAACCACATGGAGCTACAGTTTTGTTTTGCTTTTTTTTCTCAAAAAGCTACAGTGCAGATAGACACTGTTCTTCAAGATACTACTGTGTGACCACAGTGACTTTGAGAGAGAACGTTTACACGGAAAGATGTACAAACTTCCTTCGTAGCAAAGAATATTTGATAATGGTTGCTCTTATCTTCAGTGTGAGGTATTTGAATGAGAACTCACCTTTCTAAACAAAACACATTAGTTACGTTGTATATCCAAGAACATAGAGTGTATTGCATAGATTTGAACCTGGTCTATTTCACTGAATAGAAGTATGCTGAGAAGCTTTGGAGGTGACACTGGAAAAACTGTAGTTTCTATCTTTGTAAATATGTTAAGTCTGTCTCTGCATTTTCTATTCCAACACAGACTTCCCGTTTTCTCCTTCCAATTCCATTTCTCCCATAAAACACTGTGTAGGAATAACATTGCTGTATTTACCCTTGGTTTTTAAAAAACAAGGATCTTTGCCATTCAGTAGCATCCTGGGGTAGTTAACTCCAAGTTGTAACTAAGTTGTTAAATGACATTGCCAGATACAAGGAAAAAAGAAATACTTAGTGGCTCACTTAAGAGAAAAAAGGTTATCCAGGAAGAGTGGTGTATTCCTAATAGTTCTTTTTGGCTAGTGTTTTGTAATTGCCTTGTGCTTTATTTTGATTAGGTTTTTTGTTTTTTTTTTTTTTTCCTCTTGAGATTTACTTTGTGACTAATGCTGAACCAGAAAAAAACCATTAACTGAAAGGATTTGGTTTGTTGTGTTGTTCCCAATGCATTCAGGACTATAAGGACACTGTGAATCTGCTGGTGAACGTGGCAGTTCGCAAAAGTATGTGCAAACATTAAGGACCTTATATTTTATTCAAAGTCAAATCCATGTTTCCTTTTGGTTAGAACCATCTAGATGGTATTGCCAAAGGAACAGCTTTTTTTCCACTTACCTCTGAATAAACTTCTTAAAATGTCATCTTTATATTGGATTGCAGTTTTTAATGAACATTTCCATAGGTTTTAGACTGTGAGCTTTTGCTTCATCCTTTATTTTAGGAATACTCGTAAGCATTCCACCTACTATTGAATGGGGAATGGGGTCTTAAGCCTACAAAGTTTTGTTGCTACTTTTTTTTTTTTTTTGTCATCTGAGCGACCACAGAAGAGCATCATTGGTATGTAATGAAACAGCTGTGAATGGGGTCCAAAACAGGAGAAGGATGAACTAAGCAAGTTATATAGCATATAAACTCTATATAGCATAGAGTGATATTTTTTTTGAGATCAAATGGTAACTGAAGTCACTAAGACCTAATTGGCTTTTTTACAGTTTTGGTCCAAACTTTGAATTAAGCAGAAGTTGCTAAAAATAATGATTAATAAATACTGCCTAGTCCTCTAGGTAAAAACTGCTTTTTGTTCACTGAAGTAGTGTAGAGTATTGTGGTACTTGTAATTACACTGGGGAAAAAAGAATTAAGGAGTACTGTTAGCCCGGTTACAACGTAGTGACGAGACACGAGAACGTCATACAAATACTCATGTGGAAGTGAATTTTGTACCTATTTGCACAGTTCCTCTCTCATGTGTAACACCTAATAATGTTCAGCACAATTATTCTACATACAGTGCTGTCAAGTGCTTCATTTAGCCCTAAGCCCAAGACAGAGTCGCAGGTAGGAAGTGCCCAGTGGAAGCCAACTGAAGACCAGTGCCAGGTGATTGTGGTGACCAGCTCTGCTTAGTGCTCCCTAGCTCCTCACTCCCACGAGCACTGGGACTGCTGTGCTGCTTCCTCAGGTTATGTAATTTTTATTTTTAATAAATGCTTATATCTAAAACGAGTCATTAAACAGTTATTCTCCCCACTGTTAAGAGAGCAGCTTCTCTGTACTGAGAAGAACGGAAAGACGTCTAGGAATGGAGCACTAAGAGCATGTGTCTGGAAATCTGTGTTAGGTGCAAATGCCAGACAGGCCAGCAGCTGAGTTCAGCAGTAGGAACATCTGCAGTTGATCAGCTGTTCTGTCATAAGCAAATGTTGCTGGGGTTAGAGGGTTTCTGGGAGCCAAAGAATATGGGTTTGATTCAAAAGTCAAAGAAGTTTGTAGAAATGCTCCTGCTTTGGGTTTTGAATCTATCCCAGAGAGGCTGAGGTTCAGCCAACCTCAACAAGTTTTATGTATTTTTATTCAATTGAGTGTTAAAAAAGATTTTTTTTTAAACATTGAGAAAAATGGGTGGCTTTGGGACAAAGACATAAATTGCCTCAGATCTATTTAAATGCAGGAGGCGATGTGAAAAGTGCCTGTTTAATGACCACATGGGTTGTCTTCAGAGGTGGTTGCTGTAGGTTGCTTGTGCGTAGGCAGTGCAGGCAGATTGCTGGTGACTTTAGCTGCTTATTGCAGTAGCTGAGTATCAGAACTGTGTGTAAACGTTCTCTATGTATGTATGTCTATATGCATTTTATTATACACATACATACACACGCTCACCCTGTATTGTCACCATATCTTCCTAGCATCTTAAACTGAGTAGCAAAAGTAGCAGTTAGGTGAGTCACTTGTTAAAATGACGGTGTTTTGTTAGTTCTCAAACTCTTATTAAAAATGATCCGTTGGCACATGAGCAGTTTGAATGATAGCTCTCTTCTAGTTCTTTCTGTTGTGTCTCCTCCCAAAAAAGCCCCAAGGAAGTAGAGGTAAAGCTAGATGGATGTGTTATTTCCATGTTCTCTTTCAGCACATAGTTAAATCCGAACATCTTAAGTTAACTTTCTTGGAAGATCTGTTGCAACCATTATCTTGTTCTTTCTTGATTCAAAATACAATGCAAAATGAAAACAAAGCATTTAATGTAGTATGTAAATATTGAACTTTGGAAATTAAAATGTTACTCAGAGTGCTTACAGTCAACCACATCCTAGCTATCTGTTAGTTTTTTGTGTTGTCTTATCTAAGTTCAATGGATACAGTTCCATAAATGTTGATGTGTTTTTGTGTATATCTTCAAATTTTTATAAAGATGCTAGTAAGTCAATACATGTATCCTGATCTGTGTATTATTTGTTCACCATTTTTATTAGTGCAGTTTTATATCGGTTTTAATAGGCGACTCTGTAGGTGTTCATATGGAGCTAACCTTTTTTTTTTGATTGTTTTGTTTTCATCTGTCACACTGTAGCACTGGAGAATAATTCACTTCATTAATAATCATATTCTGCTTTGACTAAAAGATTGGATTGCCCATATGATGTGGTGTTTTAGTGGAATGTTATACATAAAGGTTTATAAAGCAGCTCTATCTTTTAAGGGGAAATAGAGTACAGTGTTGTAGTGAGGTGTGGGTTCCTGGGTTTGTTCGGTTTTGCTGTACAGTACAGATAGGTGTGCCTTGTAATTCTGTTCTCCAAAAAATCGGGCTGTTCTTGCTTTACACATGATTCAAGTTGGTCGTGTAACACTTGTTTTCATCACAATGTTAGCAGCTGACTGTGGCACGTACTGTGTGGTGGAACAAACGTGGGAGTGTGTGAAGAGCTTGGTGTAATTGCTGCTAGATGGGAGGAGGACAGGTCCATAGCATCTTCACAGCCAACAGAAACTGCCACACTGGTGCTTCTTCTCCAAGTAGAGGGTAAAGTTAGGGTGATAGTTCTCAGCCCCCAGACAGCTCCACTATGACCTCATGTCAGAAGAGTGAATACTGGCACCCCGTATGCAGAGTATCTTCAGACACATAACTTATTCCCCAATTTAATTCAGAGAATTCACTTCATATTCCCAAACTTTTGCCAAAAAAAAAAAAAAAAAAAAAAAAAGGCTGTCTAAGCTCTGAAATGCCAAATAGAGGGAGCAGTTCATCTCTTTGATGTTAGGCTTTCACTGCAAGGATTTAGATGAGATTTTTTTTTTAAACTAAACTAAACTAGGTTGGGAACATGTGTGCCTTGAGGTTCTTCGTGGGTTTTTTTTTTCTTAACATAATCTTCCTATTTGGCATAAGAAAAATCTTTTTACTTGGTGAAGAGATTTTTTTTTCTTAATGCAGTGTATCATCTGGTTAGCTTTATTTAGAACTGAGAAATATACCTGAGAAAGTGCTGTATGCACTTCTGTAGCTACGTGAAGGAACTGTGTGCGTGTGTGCATGGGTGTGATGCCCTTATATTTAGGGTGAGAGGGTGGAGGGAGGGTGTGGGTTTCAGTTGTTGGCTTTGCCCGTTTGACTTGCTGCAGAGATTCCCTACGCCTGTTTTCTGGTGTAGTATTGTGTTGTTCTGTCCTTCACCTGGTGTCGTGCTCGTTCCCTGGGCTCACAGGTATAAGCCTGGCACGCTCGCTGTCAAAGAGGCGTTTTTGTTCACAGACCTTTTTGCGATGGTTTTTGTGCTTTTTGATTTTTCAAGCAGCACGTTGGGGTCAGGAGTAAACGTGAAGGAAACTAATGCTGAACGTTAGAAGGTTAGCTGAGGTATAAAGGGTAATGGGTCATTCAGGGTAAACGGGGCTTTTGTTTCAGTGCTACCTCAATACTAATTAATTCAGAACCATAATACTGGAAGTATTTTATCTTAAAATAGTATTAAATCCTAAGGATTTTATGTAAGGGTTTTTTTGTAACCTGCTTTTTTTTTTTTTTTTCTTTTTTTAACACGAAGATGATTTATTATCTACATGAGCCAAGGGCCTTGTGTACAAAACCTGATTCATATTGGATCCTTACGTATACCATCTTCCGGTACAATACGGTTGGGAAGGATCATTTTGTTCTTTATAACACTGCTTTTTTAGGGTTGCCTTTTATTTTTGTTGTTTGGTTTTTGGGTTTTAATTGAAACACAGTCTCCTTGTTCTGTTTCTGTGCTTCTTTTGGTGGAACGTGTGGTCCCTGTTGCACTAAACAAAACCTCAAGGGGAATCCTGATCTCACTGGGTCTTCTAGGTGCCTCTGTTGCTTTCTCACTTCTCAGTTTGACACACATTTTCCTCACTAACTGGAAATGGGCCTTGTATACACACAGGTTTTCAACGGGTTACATTCCTTCTCTCATGTAACAGCGCTCAGGTTAAGCTATTTTATTTTTGACCATCTGAATAATTTCAGTCAGTATTACAGATTGAGAACATTTGTGTAAAGGAACCTGTGCACGGTTAAATGGAGCGGTATTGCCAATGCTGTGTGTAGTTACTTGGAAGATCACAGTCTGAACAGAACACTGCTGTATTAATGTTACATTCATTCCGTGGTTCAGAGTTTTCTCTGCATACATCGAATGCTTTTTAACGTGTCCTGTATTTTTTTCCTAGCGTCTGCCAGGCTGACCTTGGAACCTTAGAGTTTTATTTCCATGTATCTAATAATAAAAAAGATCTTTTTATTTTGCAGGGCTTCTTTTCCAGGCCACTGAGACTTTTCAGCTGTTTGATTTCCTAATTAATGCACGTTTCCACTTACAGATGCACCAAAGATGAGATGCTAGCGCTGATTTATTCACAGCTGATCTTCTGTACTGCCTAATAGAATTGTGATTGATACAGGGTGCCCTTAGGATAAGTCAAGTTTCTTTTCTCCTTAGGTGCTCTTTTCCTCTGCCCTGTGCTGTACCTCATTTCCATCTCATTTGCCCCCATTTTGCCATTCCCACGAGGGTATTTGTATCCTTGTTATGTTCTTGCTTTTTTGGCTCCACGTTCATCCCTGTCCCTCCTGACTTTCTCCTGTCCGCTCGCATAGCACTCAATCTTCTGCAGTATTCTGCTTTCATCTCACCAATGGCTCTTCTGATAATCCGAAGCCTTAATCTCCCACACGGAAGCATTAGCATCCTGTATTTTTCTTTGCAGACTTGCTTACAGTACCCAAAACTGAGGCTGCATTTGCAGGTATTATACCTTAGGAGACGCTGCCCATCCCGAGGCTCTGGACAAATAACAGTCTTACTTTGCAGTTTTACCCATGTTGGAGAATTACAGAGTTTTTATACATGTTCTAGTGGTTATGCAAGCCAGGAGAAACAGGATTAACAACTCTTTCATCCTTCTTGCTTTTTCAGGAGTTCTGTTCTTGAATTCAGTGATAGTAATAGCACTTTTTAATTGTCACTTAGTAATACGAGCACTGCCGACACAATCCTACCTCCTATTACTATTACTGAATGTGATCCTTCCTAACCTGTAAAGTCTGAAGTGCTGTGTACATTTAGGTGTATTGAGAATCACTTAGAGTGTATCGCTCTAATCTGGATGGCAGTTTGTTTATTGGCAGTTCAGAATATAAATCCATCAGCCGACTGTATCATTCTGACTCCACTTGGGGTTCATCCGCCTCATGTTTTCTACAGCATCACCTGCACGCTTCTTTATTTCTTGAGTGTAATACTGAGCTTTACCAAACCCTGCACTCGCATAAGAGATCTTTGTCTTACCTACTTAAGTGAATGTAAAAGTGGCAACACAAAAATGATCAAGCTTTTATTACGTGTAATTCTGTGTTTAACGTGTCAACATGCAAATATATTTATTGTACCTACAATATGTGAATAAAGATTTATATTCTTAATGGTTGCTTTGCTGTCTTTTGGTATTTTCCCTGAGCTTCAGAATTGCCAGAAGAAGTTGTATGTACTGCATTGTTTTACTGTGTTCACATCCCCAAGCCCCTACTTCTACACCAATGCTGTAGGATAGAGTTCTTCCAGACCTGTGGGAAGGTGTCCCAGATGGAGAAACAGGTCACTGAGGACAGGTGATTGTACTTGGGTTTGTGGTGTGTGAATCATTGGAAGGATCTGTTCAACATCTTCAACAATGAGCTTGATGAGAGGATAGAGTCCACCCTCAGCAAGTTTGCTTGATGATACAGGGCTGGGAGGAATGGCTGACACGCTAGAAGGTTGTGCTGCCACTCAGCAAGACCTGCACAGGCTGGAGAGCTGGGCAGAAGGGAGCCAGATGAGGTTTAACAAGAGCAAGTGTGGAGTCTTGCACCTAGGGAAGAATAACGACATACACCCCGCTGGTTGGGGGGTGATCTGCTGGAGAGGAGAGGGACCTCGGAGTCCTGGTGGACTGGCTGGCCATGAGCAGTGTGCCCTGGTGGCCAAGAAGGCCAGTGGGCTCCTGCAGTGCATTAAAAAGACCGTGGCCATCAGGTTGAGGGAGGTGATTCTTTCCCTCTACTCTGCCCTGCTGAGGCCTCATCTGGAGTACTGTGTCCAGTTCTGAGCTCTTTGGTACAAAAAAGACTGGGATTGCCTGAAAAGAGTCCAGCAGAGGGCTACAAAGATGATAAAGGGTGTGGAACACCTCCTTATGAGGAAAGGCTGAGAGACCTGGGGATGTTCAGCCTTGAGAAAAGAAGACTCAGAGGAGATCTGATCCATGTCTATAAATATCTAAGGAGTGGGAGGCATAGAGGTGAGGATGGACTCTTCTCAGCAGTGTGTGATGATAGGACAAAGGGAAATGGCCACAAACTGAAGCATAGAATATTCTGCACAAACGTGTGTGGGAACTTCTTCACAGTGCAGTCACAGAGTACTGGCACAGCTGCACAGAGAGGTGGTGGAGTCTCCTTCTCTGGAGATGTTCAAGACCCACCTGGATGCCGACCTGTACAACTTGGGCTGGGAGCTGCTTTGGCAGGGGATTGGACTCGATGATCTCTGGAGATCCCCTACAGTTCTGTGATTCTGTGATCTCATAACGTGAGTGTAGGAGGAACACCTGAGTCTGTAAAAGCTTCTCTACAGTTTTCAGCTGTGCTGACGTGTCCAATAAAAACCTTCTTCTTTCAGGTATTGCTTATTTTTATGACATGAAGGAGCTCTGAGTTAGCTCAGTGTAGTCACCATCAGTTATATTCTAGCAACGTTAAGTAGAGATTAATTCCTCTGATATAATGGTATGCAGATGTGAGTTCAGAATTTGCCTTTTTGCATTTTGTGAATAGTTTTAGCCAATTATTGTAAAACTTCTACTAAATTACATGAAATTGCATAAACCTTGACATCACTTGAAGTGGGTGCCACTGATCCAGCATATATGTTCTGCTTAAAGAGTTGCTAGTCTGTCACATCTACCCTCACTGGGTAGATCTCAGGAAGACATCTTTATCTTGAGGTTGAATAACAATGAGTCCCAAGATTATTTTCTGCTTGGACACATTAGGGACCGGAGGTCATTTGGCCTAAGAAAGATCATCGACATAAAAATGCTTCTGATATAGTGATTTTTATAGTGAAAAAACACATTTGCATGCAGTCTTCCATCCTCATCCAAAGAAGACAGACTAAAACCATCAAACCCCAAACTTTCTTCTGGGTTGCGTTTACATACTTTGAACTTTCTCTACCTCTGTCAATCTGGGCCTTGAGGAACAAACTGTGCTTTAGTGAAGTTGTGCCCTACTAGACACAGCAGTTCACCGGTAATAAAGAGGAGGACACAAGGCAAAAATAATCTTTTCAAGAACACAGTTGGGATCGGGCATGGCAGAGTATGTGATTATTAAAGTCTCCCACCAGCAAACTCAGAATTTTTTCAGATGCTGTATGCAGTACTCATAGAGCAGTGTGTGCTGAGGGCTGGAAAGCTCCATGTTCAGCTGAAGATTGATAAATGCAAAGTGATAGAGGAAATCAATAGGAGTGAAAGCTAGTCATTGGAGGGATGGAAAGGGAGTGACCTAGGGAGGAACGAACAAACCTCTAAAATCAAATTTCGAGATGCTGTGTGAAGTGCTGCAAGAATCGGTCTTGATTGACCTTAATTAATTTGTAATGATTTGGGCTTGAGGAATTGCAGCGTGCTCACCAAGCGTGGTGGGAGATGCACGAGGGAGGGCACGAGTGAGGAGGAGGAGGAGAATTGGAATGCTACGCAGGAATTGGATGAGTTAGGGAATTAGAATAAAGATGAGACTAAATTAAATCTTGCAGAGTGCAAGAGCATCCGCTCTGGTATTAACAAGTACAAATTTTTTGCTGTAAGCTGAGAGTAGAGGTAGAGAGCAGTGAGTTAATTGCAGATAGCTGATCAACAGATCTGGTGAACCATGAAGAAAGAAAAACCTTTTAAGGATCGATGGGTCAGGCACTTCCAGAGCTGAAATACTCCTATGTGTGTGTGTGTAACATGAAGAATTAGTGCTGGGCTTCAAAATACAAAGCAACCAAATGAATTCCCTCCCTCATGCCCTAGGTGGAACACCCAGTGAATATTTACTTTAATGGTGTTTGTTTGCTTGTTTGTTACTGTTTTTATTTTTTAATAGTTCAGCAATCAGAGATTTTCTCTCTTCTTGCTGTCCATGTTCTGCCTTTCAAATATCAGGGCTTTAGCTAAGGAAAACATGCTCATGTGAGTTCATAGAATAGCTCAGGTTGGAAGGAAACCCAAGGATCATTAAGTTCCAACCCCCTGCCACAGGCAGGGTCACCAACCTCCAGCTCTGGCACCAGAGCAGGCTGCCCAGGGCTCCATCCAACCTGGTCTTAGACACCTCCAGGGATGGAGCATCCACAAATTTTCTGGGCAATATGAGTTCAGTGAGAAATGACTGATCTCATGGCACTATGGCTCCTTGGTTTCAAGCGTCAAGTAAACAATTTCAGCCATCCACGTTATCTGTTTTGCAAAGGTCACGGGGGACTCATAGTACTCTTTTCCAACGTTAATGATTCTAAGATCATCTAGTCCAACTGTCAGACCATTACCATCGTGCCCACCAATGGGAAGGTTTGCCTTCAGCTGCTCAAAAAAAGGTAAAGGTACTGGCCTGGAACTAATGTTCTGTGGCAATGTGAACTGCATTGGCAGTGCTCTGGAGTGAGCTGATAACTCAGTATTTTTATTCCTTCTGTATTTCACTGATTGTTAGCTAGTTAACAAACGCTCCTCATGAAATTACTTTTGAAAGGACTGTACTTCTGTGAGAAGGATTTCAGCCCAACAGCGAAGGTGTGGCCTGGTTGGTTGGGTTTTCTTAACCAAGTAGTAATTTCTTTGTATATCTCTATCCTAAATGTTGCCATGTGTTGCCTGCTCTGCTAAGTGATGCCTCCCAGTTCCAATCGCAGTAGTCTTTTCAGGTGCTTGTTTTTATTGAATTGTTTGAGCTGGTGGGGACCCTTAAAGGCTGTCTGTTCAACTTCCTGCAACAAACAGGGACACATACAGCTCTATCAGGTGCTCAGAGCCCCATGCAGCCCAACTTTGAGTGTCTGCAGTGATGGGGCATCCACCACCTCTCTGGGCAACCTATGCGAGAGCTTCACTACTATTACCACAACAGATTCTTTCTTATAGCCGATTTTAATCTCCCCTCTTTTAGTTCGCAGCCATTTCCCCTTCTCCTGGCACAACAGACCCTGCTAAAGAGTCTGTTCCCTTCTTTCTTACAGCCTCCCTTTATTTTCATTCACGAGGCTCAGGAAAACCCATGGATCGTATTGAAGCACTGAAGATGTGCTTGTTTCCCATGTCTCCCCTGCACTGCCATTAATCAGTGCACCCAGAGGGAGGATGCACTTCTCCCTTAATGGGGGCAAGGAGCAGGAGGAAGGCAATCAACCCTCATCAGCCAGCCCCTCAATCACTGCACTTCACACAGCTGGGGGTATGCAACCTCATCTTCATCTGAAAATTTTAGTACCTTTTCTCTGAGCTGCCTCCATTTCATGCCTTTTTGTTTTTTCCCCCCTCATCAATTTTTATGATTTCTTTTTTTTTAAGGGGAATTTATGAGCACAGTGGCAGAGAACTTGTGAAATGTGGAGCAGCTAAAAGGCTATCACGGTGGTAAATGAGGCTAAGTGGTGATGTACCACCAGCTGGTCAGAGCTCAGTGATTGAGCCTAACTGACAAGAAATAATTACCTCCTCTCCGAGAGGTGAAATGGGCTCTCACACTGAGTGCTGCTGGTGGAGGGGCTGTCTGGGGGGAACGCAGCAGTGTTTCCAGCAGCTTTTGTGCTTTGAGCCCTTGCAAGCATCTTGTGCTGAGGTTCTCCTGTGTCCTCCAGCGAGTCAGCACGTTCTAGCAGGGAAACTGCTGCAAACATCCCCATCCTCCTCAACTCAGATAGCGGTGCAGGTGAGATCTCCTTCCCCTTGGGTCTCCAACCCCAGCTGTATGCTAAAACTAAAGTCGGAAACAGAGTAGAAAAGTCAAAGAGGATCATAACAGCAGCCTGTTACCTGCTGCAAAGTGCAGAGTGTTGGCCAGCAAATTTCGTGCGCTGCTGTCCTGTCCCCTTCTGCTTTGTGTTGTGTGAAACATAATCACCACCATTGCTGGGGAAGGTGCTGCTCCTTCTTTGCTGGGAAAAGGAAGAGGTAAGGAATTGCTGGGAGTTTCCACACACTCACATTTCCCTCTCCTCCAGTTAAAGAAATGGGGTGACTTACCCTGCAGAGGAATATTTGTTTTATCCAAAAATTACTCCTTAAAATTTCCCCCAAAGAAGAAAATGAACAACAACCCCACACAAAAAAGAATTCTGATGAGCAAAATCCCCCGACTCCACAAAACCTACCAACATTGAAAGGAGGACTTCATTCTTTTTGCCCACCACAACTGCTGTGTGACACACGGTCCAGGTCACCAGTGGCTTCCCTGCAGCTCTGCCAGCTTCATGCTCCAAAAATCTCCTTGAGAAGCAGAGGAAAAGGGTGGTGGTGGTGGCAGCTAGAACCCCAGCACACTGCCCTGGACAAGGTTTAGAATCATAGAATTATTAAGGTTGGAAAAGACCTTTAAGATCTTCTAGTCCAACCATCAACTGGGCCATGGTGCACCAAAGAGATGCGGCTGGTGGGGAACCTCAAACCCAGTTCTTGCCATGCTCCAGAACATACTTCAATATTCCTGCAGCGGTTGCATAAATGCAGGCTGCTGGTCTGGGGCAAATTCTTCCCAATTTTGAAATGAAGAAAAGTAAAAATAATAATTAAAAAAATCCTAATGTGCTATATTCAGGTTTCATGGGTTCTAAAAAGCATGGAGCTGGCAACGTAAGGATAGCAACGTAACCCACTGGGGTCCACATTAAGTGATGCTCAGTTAGGAGATGTTTGGTTTGGCTTCCTGAGTGAAGGTCTCCCTAGAGCCTTCTCTCCCCCCAGGTTGAACAGCCCCAGCTTTCTGAGTCTGTCCTCATAGGAGAACTGTTCCATTCCTTGGATCATTTTTGTGGCCCTCCTCTGGATGCAGTCCAGCAGCTCCACGTCTCTCCTGTGCGAGCACTCCACCTCTGGATGCAGTTCTCCAGGTGAGGTCCCACAGCACAGAGCAGAGGGGCAGGATCACCTTCCTCCACCCGCTGACCAGCCCAAAATAATTAAATTATCAACAAAAAATATAATTAAATAAAAATAAATTAACCGACAGAAGAGCGAGGCTTCACACAAGTCCTTGGATTTTTAAGGCTGCAATACATTGCTGAGAATATCTTAAAGGAGAGTATGTCTGGGTGAGAGGGAGTGCTCACAACTGCTGCCAAGGCATTATGAGAGTCAATTTTCGGCCCTGGTTGCAAGAATGCATGCTGGGCATGATAACACAAGGGCTTTTCTTCTTCCTCAGCCCATAATGAAGCCCAGCACATGTCCTTCAGCCGCACCTTTGCCCATCCCCAGGTCAAATGTTACTGACACAATGACTGCAGACACAGGGAGAAATTCTGCCCTGACGGCTCTGACCCTCACTGCTGCAGCACTGACTGCCTCATTGTGCTGCTCTCTGCAACGACAACAGAGAATCATAAAGTCGTAGAGTATCCAGAGCTGAAAGGAACCCATAAGGGTCATCGACATGAGCCTGTCCATCTCAAAAGATACTGAGTCCATCTCTAAGTTTCCCGAGTGATTCCACCAGTGGCACATGGCCTGATGGATGATGTCTGTAGGGCAGTGATTGCAGGAAAGCCCCCTTAATCTCAAGCTCTGATGGGAGCACAGGGGAGGAGAGAACCGGCTCACCACAGACCCCAATGAACCCTCCGAGGCCGCTGTCCCCATCCTCTCTTGGTAGAGCTGCACGATCCCGGCCCTGGGCTGTTTTAAGGCATTGTGTCGGCAGGTGGTGCTCGGCGGCCGGCGAGCATCCTGCGTCCCTAGTTGGGTGAGCAGCTAACCTGAAAAAAGTCCTCTGGTGGCAGCGGGACGGGGCACAGCTCCCGCAGTGGGGTCTCCGGGCTGCTGGCTGCTGTTTAAATTAGCTTCATTACGCACATAATTAAAGGAAGAGAGCTGAGCGCTATTTAGCAGTGTTTTAGGGGTATTAATTTCAAGGCTAAGGGCACCTGGAGATTAAATGAATTAACTCACAGCTGAATCAGGTTAATTGTTATTTTCTTTTCCCGGAGTGAGGCTGAAAGGCGAAGTTTTTGATTCAGTGATTGTATGCGAGTTGAAGAAAAACAGATTCTTAACCAGAAAAAGCTCATCCAGCTGAGCTGAGTGTGGGCTGGGACCAGGTTTTGGTGCTCGGCTTACAGTTCTTTCCCTTCTCCAGGACGAGGACTGTGGGCTCCAGGCATGGAGATGGAGGTTCAGGCATGGAGATGGAGGTTCAGGCCTTGAACCCGTGACTCTGAACAGCAAGGGCCCCATGGAGAGGGCTGTGTGACACCAGAGCTTTACTGTGATTTACCAGTGTTTGGACCCACATCCAAGCTGGGCTTTGGGCATCCCAAGCCTCCGCTTCTACTCCCATAGGTTGAACTTGTCAGCCCGGAGTCAGGGTGATGTGGCACGTGAGGGGAAGTTAACACTGTTTTAAATAAACAAGTTGTTGGCTATTGAGGTAGCTGTAAAACCTGATGAAATTCCCAGAGGGATGTAATTATTACTCAGTGCTTATTTTTGCACTACCGCTGTGATGGCTGGTGCTAACGTGCATGGTGGATGGGACATCCCTAAGCCTGCTTCTTCCGGAGTTCACAACACCCCGTGCCTCTTCCTACTTTTCTCTCATCATTGGATTCACTCTAATCCTGAACAAGAGAATCAAAAAATCACTTCCTTTGTGTATGTAAATGCTGTCTCCCAAGCGTTTCCTCAAACTCTGTTGGAAATACCTCACCCTGTACATCCTGGCATCTTTACACCTTTTGGCAAGGTCATGTCACACTCATGACATTTATTTCTGGGTGGTTAATGGGTACAGGGTTAATTTCTCCTCTCTTACCTCTAGCCTGTAATAGGAATGACTGTTTTTCCTGGTGAAGTGCCCAAGAAGCACTCCTTGATATTCATTTTTTTTTACAATTCTTATTATTTTAGTCAAGATCACCCCGTTCTTCCTGGCCAACATTTTGGTCACCTTTACTGACAATGGCAACGCTCATCTTGTCACCCACCATTGCAAACTCCTCAATTTCTTCCAGGGGTATTAAAATAGATCAGGGGGAAGATCAATGCCTGAGGAAATCCATTTGCCTCCTCCTCCCATTTTCACAGTGAGCCCCCATCTCTGAACCTACAGCTCCCACTTCTCTGTTTCCATCTCCTCTGCCTTAGGCAGCATATACTGCTGTAACATCATTGCAAATACTTCTTAGATCAATTGTTCCGACTAAAAATAAAGTAAAACCTCTTATAGTATCAAAGAACTGTTCTGCATTACCCTGACCCAATCAATCGGGTGCTGTATATCTCATTTTCTCTTCGGCTCTTGATCTTTGATCATTCTCTCATCTAAAACTTTATTTTCTTGCGCAGTACTGAGACCAAGACCTCTGTGACTGTTCCTTTCTCCCTGTTGGAAAAGTTTCTGCTCTTGCTGGGCAATCACGTGCCAATGCAGTGAATGTGATAGATGTGCTTAAACTTTTCCATGCTGGATGTGCCATCTTGCATGCTGTTTCCCTCTTAGCAGAGAGCAGCAAGATTCTTGTTTTCACTGCATTAAAGAACAAATACCATATCCATGGTTGGGTTCCAGTTGTGGATGCCTCAACCCTGGAGATGCTCAAACCCAGGTTGGATGGAGCCCTGGGCAGCCTGGTCTGGTGACTGGCAACCAGCCCATGGCAAGGGGTTGGAGCTCCATGATCTTTGAGGTCCCTTCCAACCCAAGCCATTGCCATGGTGGATGCAGACATTTTGCATTCCATAACCTGGTTGCCAAGAGCCATTTTTCTGGTTCTGCCACTTTCAACAACAGCATCCTACTGAAATCCCTGGCAAGATACTTTTGAAGCCATACACCAGTTATTATGACTCTCTGCTCTCTGAAGAGAGAATTATTTTCATAAGGCTTCATCCTTTTCAGGATGTTTCAACACTCTCTGGCTTCTTTTCCTATACCAATCAACCAAATCTGACTTCTGGTATTTTCCCTCCACATCCAAAAATACTGGTGTCCATTGCTGCTCAGCTCTCAGCACCAGGAGTGCAGTCTGCTGTGGTTATCCTACTGCCTGGTTTTACTTTTTTGGAGGACCTGAAGAGTATCATAGAATCATTACGGTTGGAAAAGACCCCTAAGATCATCTAGTCCCCATCAACCCGTCCCCACTGTGACCACTGACCACGACCCTCAGAGCCACATTTCCATAGTTCTTGAACACCTCCAGGGGAGATGATTGCATCACCCTCCTGTGCAGCCTGTGCCAATGCATCACTTCTCTTTCCTAATATCCAACAAATGCATTTTCAACACATTATGGTATGGGAAGGTACAGGGAGAGCAGCCCAAGGTATTCATAGGTCTTCAAGACACATTCGTGCAATGCATCATGACGCTGTCACTGCAATAAGCTCAAGGTTGTGTTTGCAAACAGAAGAAAGATGGATTTCTGCTCTCTGCTCATTCCTCCAGGCTGTTTGACTCATTTATTTTCCTGTATTCCACAGTGGTTTTCATTCCCAATTAATCTGGTGAGACCTTTTTTAAGGATCAAGTTGGCAAGACTACTTTCCTTCAGACAACTGTGAAAAATCTATAAAATATGTGATATATCGTGCTTCACTTCGTTCATGAGAGGATCCATACGACCTGCTGTCCCAAGGAACAGTGGCGTAATCTGAAATTCTCATGCAGTCACGTGGCTCACAGAGTCAGAAATCTAAAAGCACCTCGAAGTATTAAGATACTGCAAACAAACACAGAAGAGGTTGAGCTAAAATACTCCAAAAAGCCCAAATGTTATGCTGTCATTATCCGAGAAGTTCTGTCATCAAGATTATATTTCAGCAGCTTGAGACAGATGAGATTTCGAAAGGGGATTTCTAATTTGTGTTTGTTTTTAATTTGAGGTTTGGATCACAGCAACAGCAACAATTTGTTTTGTTGCATATGTATGGCTGCACATGTTTAAAATGGTAAATCTGCACTGACCTATTCAACCACAAAAGCAAAACCAGCTCCTGTATTCTCATTCCTGAGCTGGAAAAGTAAACCCACAGCATGCATGTATAAAATAAATCATATTTTTACAGCTTTCAGGTTTGGGACTCCAAGGCTGTGCAAGTATGTCTGATGAACACAGCTCTGGCTCTATAAATAAGGAAATGGTTCTTCACCAGAAAGTGGCTCTGTCAAGATAAAAGGTATTTGTATAATTTTTGCCCTTCATTAATATCATAACATCTTATTCAAAACAAAAATAAAACATATAAGGAGCTTAGTGAGTTTATTCATGAAAAAAAAAAAAAGTACTGGAAGAGGATGTTTTGAATTAACACCAATGAAGATATCTAAGTCTAAAAGACAATTACAGTCTCAAATTCTGCACTGAGCACCCTACTACTTCTTACCTGTCTGCTTTTATTGGATTTGCTCCTTGTGATAAAAAGCAGGAGCATTTTCTTTCAGTCTGCATGCCTGAAAAGCAAACAGAGATCCAACCATTTTTCATTTAACACAGCAGTGTCGGTAGACCAGGTATTGTCCCCCAGCAATGGCTCGGATGAGAGGTTCCCAGGGCAGAAACGGGACTCTCTGAGAGCTGAGTTCATTGTTTGATGACAATTCCTTGTTCTCTGGTTAATTTTCAAGGCTCAGACACACATAATGTTGCTCATTCAAATTTTTTCATGTCCCCAAATGAAGGGGACAGAATTGTTCATGAGCAGAGCAGTGAAACCTTAGGTTGACCACTAGTAGCAGCCCGGCACTTTGGTGTGAGCATCTGGGTGTACAGGGAGTGGTTATCCAAAATCTGGGCACCCCAGAAAGGCAGGAGGGTCCTCATCACTGCTGCAAGGCTGGCAGGGCAGGTCCAGCAGCACCACTTGTGAAACTCTTCATTGCCACGAGTAGTCCTCCTGGAATCTCACCTCGGAATGTCTCAACTAACAGTCGCTGCTAGGAGAGAAAGGTACTGACTAATTTAGGCCCCCCCAAAACAAAACCCAACCCAAAATAACCAGCTTTATTGCAAGTGGGTGATGAAAGTAGCACTGACCACAACAAGGGAGCAAAGTGTCATTACGACACTGCCACAGAGCTTCTGTGAAAATTACGGGGAGTGCTGGAGCAGCGCTGGAAAGGAGTCAAGCTGCCGTTTGCTCCATGCGTGGCCACTGCAGGGGGCAGCACTGGGAGAAGGAGCGCTCTTGCGCTTCTTCCTGCAGATGCACAGCTGTGCACACCTCCCTGGGCATGCTGGAGCGTACCCTCGCCTCACTCGATTCCCTACATAATTCCTGGTGGATCTCATACTGGGAGTGACCCCAAAGACACCCCATTTCTACACTCTTTTCTACTTATTTTCGTGGTAAACAAACACAATCCGGTCGCTGTACTTTTAAAAACCCAATAGGCTTGATCGTTTGGGAGAAGAAGGGTGACCTTGCCGAGGTGAGATCTGTCTCCCATTGCTCAGCCATGCTGGACCCATGGAGCACAGCTTGACCCCACAGGAGCACCCCACATTCGCTGCACAACAACTGGTAATGATTTTGCCATCAGCCTGTGTCTGTTCCAAAAGTAGGAACAAACGAGTTAGATCACAGATCCAGTGCACTTCCTATCCTGCCTATTCCCAAAGAACAGCACGTCAGCAGTGCCAGAAGACACATGGATGATAAGTCACTAATAAATTCATTGTGTTGCTTACATTTAATGGCCTAATAAAAACAATCCTCTCCTTTTAACAGCGCAAGACTTGCATGAAAAGACCCAGTGGCGTTTTGGAAAATGTTTTTTACTTGAAGGATCTCAGTGGTCATTGTCACAGTCGCTAACTGCTGTAATTTAGTTTTAATCAGCCAGAGCAGTGCTTCGCCGCCGTGCTTGGCTGCATGGTTAACAGCGGATCACTAGGGGTCACTTTGATTCCACCTAAAGGAGGGAATCCTAAAAGGTTTGGGACTCGGTTTCTGCATTTTTTTTTCCCTACCTTTCAGTGAAATTTTTATTTTAAAGCAAACTCTTCTTGCACATGTAGATGGTGCTTGTTTACATGAGCTACTTTGGGCTGAGCTTTATTCTGGTGTAAAGAGTGAAACGTTAAAGAAGTTTGTAAAGCTGTGCCTATATTCATCAAAAGGAAAACTGGCCCTGACTATCTTTTTTTAATCTGAAACAGCCTCTACTGGAATTGATATTCATCATCACAGATGACATTGTTTAACTCTCAGTAAATAGTTCTGTCCTGTCAGGATCCCTATAAATGGGAAAAGAATAGCTGTGATATATAAATCTGCAAGACAGTATTCTAATTCTGCTGCCTACTCTTCTGTATGCTAAGGTGGGATAATATTTGTGCATTTCTTTCTCAGCTGCAGCTGATAACTGAAGTGCAATTATTTCCTTGGTGAGGGAAAAAGAGCACTAACAGCAAACACCTAAGTATCATGAAAAAATATTTCCCTGTGATGTATTATTGCCATGAACAACAGATCCAAAGGGAACCCAAACTTGAGTTCCTTTACTTTTGTAAAGAAACAACTTGCCTTCTTGAGGTTGCCCAGAGAAGCTGTGGGTGCTCCATCCCTGGAGGTGCTCAAGGCCAGGTTGGATGGGGCCCTGGGCAGCCTGAGCTGGAAGGGGCAACCAACCCCTGTCTTGCATATGGCTGATCCCTGGTTGGGACTGGCTGATCTTTAAAGTCCTGTCCAACCCAAACCACTCTGTGATTCTGGGTTGGATTCTATGAATGTGTAGAATGGTGTTTCCTTCCTGTCGGATGTCTGGGCTACTTTGGGCCCTACCCTGCATGTTCTTCCTGTTGGCACGCACAGCCTGAATCCTGGGAGAGAACTGTGCTGCCGTTCACCCCAAAATACTGCAACTCCATCCAGCAGGGGCCAAGCCATCACCAAGCCCAAATGTGCCCAGGACACACACCACAAGACGAAAGCCTGAGTGACTTCCTGGTGTCTGGGCGAGTAGCTCAGCTCCAAGGGCAAGCAGGGAGCTGCAGGTTGCTCTCATTCCATGTTTGAAGCTTGGGAAGGCTCTGGGTATGGGGCTGAGTCACCCAGACCGAGTGCTGGCATGCAGCTGATTGTGTCATGGACGTACGCAGCCACAGGGGACTCCTGCTGCCTTTTCGAGGCTGCCCAGAAGCTGGGCTTTTGGAGAGTGGGTACATCCCAAGATCCCAGAAAGTCTCAAGCATGAAGTCAGAACTGGGTGGGTGTCAGGGCAAGCCTCCACCCACATTCCTGGCCTTGGGGAGTGAATGGTGTTAGTCTGTTTCCTCTCCTAGGTATGCACCCCATCTTCTCTGTGACTGCACATGAGTTAAGGGAAATCCCTTTCCAGAGCCATGTCTCCTTGGCTCCATGGTGCTCTCCCAAGGCCTCTGTGGCATTTTTCCCTGCAGTACTTCATAGCCCCCTTAAGACTGCATTAAGCAACATGACAAGCACCTCTCCCAAGCGATTCTCTCTGTTCTCCCTTCCTTCCCCCTAAGGAAAATTGAGTGGGAATAGCTTTAATTAACTACACTGTACGTGTGCGGTGTTTATACCAATGCAGACAAGGCTGAACAAGCGTGCCGTGCACTTGGAAGGAGAGATGCTGGGGTTTGCAGCTGTTCTGAAGTCTCAAGCTCATCCTGCAGTGGAGGACCAGTGTCTGAGAAAGACCTTTTCTGGGGAATGCCAGGCTCACAGTCGTTACATTTGTAGGGGTGATTTGTCAGCCTTCAGCCACTCCGCAAAGCTGTGTAAGGTCCAAGTCATGCCCCATCCCAGGATAGTGGGATGAGTCAAGGAGACCTGAAATGTAATCCATCAACCAAAAGAGAGTCTTCGTGAAAAATGGAGAGCACTTGGGGCAAGCCAGTTCCAAGTTGGGACACCCGTGTTTAGCGTCATGACTGTAGGTGAGATCTTAATCTCTCTGCTCTCTTTGGAGGTGGGGGCAACTCAGCCACTCCAGCCAGACAGAGGCCACCTACCTCATGGGAAGCCAGTTTACCTCTCTGAGTCTCTCTGAGCTGTGATTTCGTGGATCTTTCTGTTCTATCCTACAGCATCCAACACCCTTTTGAAAGAGCAGCTGTGTGCTCCCGACTCCACGAGTTAAACCTCATCGCTCTCCAGATCAAAGAGCGGTGTTTCATGCCTTCTTCTGTGCTGCTGTGCAGTGACAAAGTTCCTGGTGACTTAAGTGGGAGGGAGGCTGCGTCCTGGGAGACAAACTTAATTGAGTATAATACCACAGGGCACGTAAAGTAGGACAACACAGCCTGACCTCATTTTGCCCATGCGTAACCTTACTGACATCAGTGGGAGCTGCACATATGCAGTCAGGAGATGACATTTGCCCACTCTTGGCTGCTCTAGGAAATTCCTGCCTGCCTGATATATTCTATTATTTAATCATGCGATATGAAGGCAAGGGATACACCAAGCAAAGCTGAGCAAACACAGCTCAGCTCTGTGCCTGTTTGAAGTTGTGGAAAGGCTGCTTTTGACGCTGGTGGTTGTTGGATTGGGCCCACGGTACACAGTGATTCATAATCATTTTCCTCAATGAAAGCAAGCAGGTTGGTTTGTTGTTATTTGTGGGATCACATGATTCATTATTTGCAAATATTTGAATGGCAGTTGGACTTTCTGAGGCCTGTGAACCCCGTAGCTGCCACCGGTGTTCACATAGAATGGTTATTCATGCACACACTGTGCCAGAACAGACTTGTTCGATACCGTGCATTTATTATGCTCCCGTTTCTAGTAAAACTTTACAGAGCAGAAAGGGCATCATTTGGCAGAGCCAACAAAGCTCGCACCAAACCAGTGACTATTCCAAGAAATTCTGTGTGAGCAATCCCAAGACTAGTGTTTATTTGCACTCACCACAGTCTAATCATTAAAGCCAGTGCTTACTGCTGTAGAGAGCAGGACGGGGCTGACTTAGGGAGAAGGCAGGGCAGGCAGTGCCCAGCAAATGCTCCTGCTCTCTGCTGGGCTGTGGGAGCGGTAGGGCTCTGAGCACCCAGAACCTGGTATGACTTAGTAATGATATTGCTTTAACCCTTGTTTTTCCTTTCCCACAAAAGAGAATATAAAGGGATCTGAGCTGACCTGATCTAGTGTGTGATCTACGGGTTCACAACCCTGCCTGCTGCAGGGGGTTTGAAACTGGATGGATTTTGAGGTCCTTTCCAACAGAAACCCTTGTATGATTCTATGATTCTTTCTGGAGAGATGCAATATTTAGGGAAACATTATGTAGTACCAGATCTGCTACCTAATGGAGGAAGCATCCATCCTTGGGCTCTCCATCCCCAGAGACCCACTGGGTTGCTCCCAGCAGCCTTCTCTAGGCTGGCCCTATATTGGATGGCTCTTCCTCCAGGACCACGATAGACCCTTTCAGCTTAAACTGCTTCAGAAAACTTCATGAAGTATTGTAATGCTCCAAACCAGCCAGAGCCTGAGCTGTGCCCTGCTTGCAAAATAAGCTTCTTGGAGGCAGCGAGACCCCGCGTCAGGTCTGTGACATAGCACAGGGATGATGCTGAAAGGATGTTGTGATAATTGCGTGCAGATGTATCCTCTGCTCCCTTGCAGCGAATGCCAGCAGAAGGCTCTGACTTGGAACACTGCAGCAATGCTTCCCCAAGAGCCAGGCACGAGCGTGGGGACCCTCATGGTCACGCACTCAGAGCATCCCTTGTCACCTCTTCTCAGTAATATGAACAGACATTTCTTTACACCAAACTGAGCAAATCTAATATTTATTTCACATTTAGGTCACAGTCCATCAAAGCAAATATATATGTATATCTGTTTTTTGCCCCCAAACAGATTTCCTGACCTTGCGGTTTCACTTGTGATTTGCAGCGGGGTTTGGTGGTTTGCTCTCACTTAAAGGAGTGGGAAGAAAGAAGTGACACAGGTCCTGCACTGGGCTTCGGGGTGACAGCACAGCTCCCCATGCTCCCAGACCTGCTCTGAATGCCGTGCTGGACTCTGCTGCAGGATTATTCAACCCTTATTTCCTTCATTTGCTCCCTGCTCTTTTTTTTCATCATTCATTCCTGAAAATCAGAATTATTTAAGTCTGTATGGCTCAACACCCCAAATGCAACGTATTAAAAATGACATTTAACAGTCTTGGCTCAAACAGTGCCCGTGGCCCTCGTCCTGCTCCTACCAAAACAGGAGAAAATCCCATATTCTGTACAGATGCACTTCTAAAAAATGATTTTCCTTTCCTTTTCAGCCTGCCTAGTCCAAGGATCACATTAACACTGCTCCATTGAAAGCTCTTAAGTGTTCTGCATATGGAAAATTGACTTTTTTTTTTTTTTTTTGTGAAGTTTGCACTAGTTTTAAAGCAGAAACAGCTGAAGAGAGAATTTCAAAAGCTTGGGAAATGTAGTGGTCCCTAATGGCTTGCAGTAATGAGTAAAATCAAATGCTCATTCTGATTTCCTTCCCCCTGTAATTGAAATATAAGTTGTGCTGGAGCTGCAAAGCTGCTGCCCAATTATCACCCAACTCGGCTCATTTACATCACCCATCCTGCTCTGCTCTGTGTGAAATGCTCAGGAGGGCCAATGTAAATGTATTTATAGCCCGGTAGGATGTGTTTAGCTCTTAATATGTGGGTAATAATGTTATATATAGATATGTATGTGCACATACATAAGAAGATAGAGCTATGCAAGCTCCTTCACGTGACAACACAGAGCTACCAGATGCAGAGGAGCTGGTGTGCTTTGGTGCATGGATTGAATTTCAATTGCCATGCAGATGTGATCCTCCCTTACAGGCACATCCCTGCTGCCCTTCAGCAGATGTACCTGGCACAGGGCACTGTGCGAGGGCCCAGCCCCATACTCTGTAAACCAACACAGCATAGCCCCAGCCTCATTAGGGCCACTTCTCACCCTGGTTTCAGGGCAAGCTCACACAACCTTGTGGGATAACACTCAGTGCAGCCCTTTCCACCCCCCCCCCCCAAGAACCCAGCCAGATGAGTCGTTTTTGCACACCCAGCCGGTATTTGGCAGGCAAACATCAGACTGGACCAGGCAGAATTCCTCCCATGACAAACCCTGTCTCCGTGTCCCATCTCAGTTTCACTGGGGGCAAGAGCTGGCGAGCTGAGTGTCACACAGCAGGCATTTGAGCAAGTCTCTGTAATTTCTTTAATTATTCAGACAACAGAGCACAAGAATAATAGCTTCAAGTACATTCTTATACATTATTTTAACAATAATAGATATGTATTTAGTCATAAACTATTCTGTAGCCACCACTATGTGTACATTTTATACAAACTATTGCCATACTCAGACCCTGAAAATGAAAGGTGACATCTCCTAGGCAAAACAAGGTGATGACAGCACATCTCTTCTACGAGAGCTGGTTGCGTTGGTCTGTCCTAACAAATTGCTTCTAATTTGTGTAGCAGTGGTCTGGGCACGGTGCGCCAAAGGCTTCAGCAGATGTCATAAATACATGGTGAGAGGGAGGTCAGTCACCAGAGATATGTGCAAGGGGGCACAGCACAGCATTATGGGGTGCAGCAGCTTGTCCCTAGCATACAGCAGCTTCCAAGCTTCTCCCACACAGCAAAACTCTAGCATTTTGGAGGATATTACAGGTGGTCTGATATGGTCTGCACTGGGACATGTGCCCTACTCTGATCAAAGCACAGGCTCTGCACTGGAAGGTCTTTGTCATCTCAGTTAGTTTGAAGACCCCACATCAATGGCTCAAGCTCTATAGTTGGCATCCTATTGCAAAACCTCAAGAAGATCTGGACTTCCACTATTCCATTTTCCAAGAACAAAGTCCTTACATCATGCAAGCCGCTGTTCAGAGATAGGGGACTGAGAGTTGAGATGCCCCGAAACCTCCATGGAAGGACAAACTCTTTAGAAAGTAGAGACTCCTTTGTTCCATGACCATATTTTACATCCATGCTTGCAGCTCCAAGTGCACTAGCAGCTCCCAGAAGATCCACAGGCAGCAGAGTCCCAGGCTTGATGCCTTCAGTGCATGGTCCCAGCGATGCCGTACACTGGTGAGAGGTGACAACACTACCACCACTGCAATGGTGACCATAGGGGTGGTTGGAGCACTACAGAGGATGGCATTTACTGAGCCAGAGTAGTTGACACAGTTGCAGACAGAGGGTCTGAAGACTGTAGTCACCACTGTCTTGACAGGGTGCCCATCTGAGGACCAACACAAGTTCCTCCTAAAGCTGGACCTTCAGCAGGAGCTGGCTGGCCCATCCCAGAGCAGAGCCTCCATCCCCTGCCCAAGGCCATGGCTCCACTCTCATCCTGACAGTCCACACAGGCACTGCAGCACTGATTGGTCACATCAAGCTCTGGCCACCTTGGCTACCACCAAGCACCATCCCCGTCTTCAGAGGGAGGAGGTGGTTTCCAGATGGAGGCTGCCAGGATGGAGAAGCCTTATCTGGTGATCCATCCCCTAGAGGCTGATGCGGGTTCATGCGTGCCCAGGCTCTCCCATCATTGCTTCAGGAAGTCCCAGGCTCTGAGCACAGAAGAGCAGACTCTGCTCCTCCACACATCCCAGGAGGACCTCTGGAGCTGCCTTCCATCTTGCTGGAGGACATGGCCACATCTCTGGAGCACAGTGCTGCCCGAAGTGTGAACATCCTAAACTGGTGAGTAATGGAAACCGAAGAAAAGGTGAGAAGACATTCAAGGAAGGCTCCCTTCCAGCACGGTCCTGTCTCAGACACACACAACACAATGTTTTGCAAAATTTGTCAAGGAATCCTGAAAATCCTTCATGGAGGAGGAAGGGAGGAGTTGCAGCAGAACCTCACTGATCAGCACCCCCAAACCGAGCTCTGGGGCCTTGGAGCTGGGCTCTCCTCCCCAAACACTTCACTGATAGGTGGCTGGGGATGGGCTCAGATGCATTACCACTCAGGCATGGCACTCAGAATAAATGAACAATTTTTACCCCCTTTTTGGCAAAGTTTGTTTTGCTCTTCACTTGGTAGGCCCAACCCCTGCATCTTCACTCAGACAAAGTGGCCACTGGAATCCAGTCAGCAGCCCCATCTTTCAGCATAGGCCATGTGAATCCGTCAGTTGACCAAAGTTGGTGCCAGTTCCCCAGGTCTGCATCTTCAGGGGATGCAAATTAAAACTAATCAACACCACAGACTCACTACAGTGGGAACACAGCTGTCTGTCTTCATGTTAATTTGCTTCCAAGGGCAAACGGAGCTTGGTCCCTTTGGAAATCCATCAAGAAATGCCTGCAGTGCCCAGATCTGACCAAGAGGTGGGCGCAAACTTAGCGCTGAAACTGAAAGAGGAGAAATGTTGCCTGAGCAAGGATGGGGAGATCAGGCACTGGTGGGGGCAAAGGGAAAGGTCTACGGTTGTTAGTGCGAATGAGTGAGGTTCTACTGTTAGTACAACAGGTTTGGAACAGGTGTGATGTATCTGCTTCCCTTATCCAACGTACCAAAATCAAGAGACACCTAAATAATGGGCACTCCTGTAGGCGTTATGTTTCGCAAACAAATAAGGAAAAAAATAAAAATAAAAATAAGAAATAAATAAATAAATAAATAAATAAATAAATAAAAGGAAAAGCAAAAAAGCAAAAAATGGGATGCACCAGGAACTCTTAGTTATCATATACTAACCAGACTGTGCATGGCACATTTTATTTCTATAAAACTATTAAAACTATTACAAAATATTCAAAAATACATTTTAGTAAATTTACAGCAGTTATTTCTCAATTTATTAATGCAAAACATCCTTTTCTCCCCTCTGTACAAACTACCGTCTCCATCGCCACAGAATTGCCGCCATGTGCGCTTCTTAAAAAATATTATTTTCTAATAAATTTTTCTTGAAGTTAAAAATAACAAAGTTTCTTACGGCTTTTGCAAATAAAGAGTTTGTGTAACAGTCTTGACTTCCATGAACATGGCCAAATGGTGTTTTTGTTTTTGTTTTTTCTTTTTACAAAGCAAAAATATTGAAGAGACATGGAAAACAATACAGGAAATGACGTTACATTTGAAACTATTTAAATTAAAATAATATATTCTCATATTTTACACTATTTCAAAAAACGAAATGTGATTCAGTTAAGTATTGATCTCTCAAAAAAATCTAATTTACAATTCTGTGTATAAAAATATAATTTACGGACCCCCATGAAGTTTGTCTTTTTTTTTTCTTTTTTCCTTTTTTCTTTTTGTATGTTTGTTCGCTTGCTTGTTTTTCTAGGACTCGCTGAAATGAAGGAGCAACGTAATGGAGAGATGGAAAAGTACGTAATTTTGCTTTCTGAAAGTCAGGACGCACGTGACATGTAGAAAAATAGACTCTGCGCAGTTTTGCTCGGCCTCACAAAATAATTTTTTTCCCCTGTGAGAACAGTTCGCATGATAATAAATTATCAAAGAAACTATTTAAGGCTCTTGAAGGTCCGGTTCATATCATTTAAAACATCTATTCGACATACCAAAGAAATAAATATCCAGGAGAGGAGGAAAAAAATAAAACCAACAACAACAACAGAACAATGAACAAAACAACAAAAGAACAAATAAAAATATATATATATTTATAAACTAAACGGAACAGAACTTCCCGAGGTCTTTGTTTCCCTTAAAGTCTACTTTGGACTGTCCTACTTAATTATTATTATTTTATTATTATTATTTTTAAGTCTTAATCCGTGCTCTCTTTTAAAAATATGTATTATTTTTCCTTTTTTTTTTTCTTCTCTTTTTTTTTTTTGTTTTGTTTTGTCTTGTTTTCTTTCCATTTGGGTTATTTCCATTTTTTTTTTCTTTTTTTTTCTTTTTTCTCCTTCCCCATCCCCTCCCCCCCCTTTTTTTTTCTCTCTCTCTCCCATGCTCTGTCTCTGTCCCTCTCCAGCCGCTCTCAGCTGGCCGGTGCCACCATGCCCAGCGGGTGCAGCGTGTCACCATCCAGCACCCAGCTGCCAATGCGGTAGAGGAGCCGTGAGTACCAATGGATGCCGGTGGTGGTGGTGGCGGTGGTAGGGATGGCCCCATCTGGGCAGAGGGCGGCCAGCAGCCCCTGAACCAAGCGGAATGGCGCGAAGGCCCAATGGGCCCAACTGTGCTCCTCGATGACAGCGTAGCAGGAGGCCAGCACCCGGTTGATGAGGATGGTGCCTTGGGCAGTGAGTGGGGCGTAGGCTCCTGATGCCTCCTCCCTCAATGAGACGCTGTGAACAGCCGCCGGCAGCAGCTGCTGCCCGCCTTCGCCCAGCACGTAGATGTGTTGGCCAGGCCTCACGTTGCTGGCGAAGAGTGCCTGGCCACCGGTGGTCCCCATGGCTTCCGACTGGTTGTGCTGGGGGGCCACAAAGAGCAGGTGGGCTGCCGTCAGCAGCAGCCGGGCCCGGGGCTGCCGTGTCTCAATGACATAGAAGAGCTTTCGGGAGCCATCCTCCCGGTCGAGGAAGGTGAGGAAGTCGCTGTACAGCAGCCGGCCATCGGCGTCAGCAGCCAGCACACGGTCTCCAGGGCTCAGGTCCTTCACCAGCTTGGTACCGCCGTGCTCCAGGTGCACTGTGGCTGAGCCGGGGAAGCAGCCTCCTGATTTGGCCGCCACTGAGTTTTCTGTGCAAGGAGAGAGGCACAAGAGGAGTTAGAGGGGTGACCAACGGGACAGTGTGCAGGGACACATTTCCCAGTGCACCCTGAGCATAGAGTCATAGAATCGTTAAGGTTGGAGAAGACCTCTAAAATCATCAAGTTCAATCATTCACCTACCACTGATATTTCTCTCTAAACCACGTCCCTCAGTGCCACATCTCCATGTTTCTTGAACACGTCCAGGGACTGTGACTTTACCACCTCCCTGGGCAGCCCATTTCAGTGCTGGACAACCCCTTCTGAGAGGAAGTTTTTCCTAATATCCAGCCTGAACCTGGAGCAACTTAAAGCCATTCCCTCTCATCGTATTGCTGCTGTCTAGGAGAAGAGGCTGCCCTCAGCTTGACACAGCCTCCTCTAATAGTGTTGTAGAGTGCAGTAAGGTGTCCCCTGAGCCTCCTCCAGCTTTCTCCAACACCTCCAGCCCTGACAACCAGCATGTCCCCATTGCAGCTGGCTACAAGAGTCCCTTCCAGCACCATGCCACCATGCTTGGCCTCCTGATGAGTTACAAACCCTGTTAGTTGCATTCACCTCCTTGAACATAGTCAAATATTTTCTGCTGAAATAGCTATGCCAGAACAAGTGTTTTTTGTTTGTTTAATTGTTTGTTTGTTTGTTTGTTCTGGAATAGCTTCTCACTTGGTCTCCGTTTGCCTTGCACCTCACAGCTGCCAGCAGGTAGAGAGTAGGCCTACAAGCAGAGTGGTTTCTCCTCCTCTAGGACCCAGCTCCCTACTCATGGCAACTTGTACTGAAGGAGCCCATCTCACTGGCAGAAAATGCCACAGGGCAGAAGGGTAACTTTCTCATGGAAAGAAGAGAAGCTGAACTTGCTGAACCCTCCAACCACAACCTACATAGAACAAGTTCCACCATTACACCACACCATCACAGCCTTTGCTGCCTTTTCATTTCTGGGGTTTGTCTCCCATTCCCTGTAACACTGCTGATCTGCAGAGGATCTGCAGTCCCCAGGACTTCAAAATCACTCCACACAAAAACCCCTCTCTCACTGCTGCACTCCACCAAAAACAAGGTTCTGCCCTGAATCAGTGGTCCCAGGACTTCCCTATGCCCACACCCAATCCAAGTACTTCCTTCATGAGAATCATACAATCATTAAGGCTGGAAAAGACCTCTAAGATGATCAAGTCCAACCTTCAACCTACCACTATTATTGCCCACTAAATCGTGTCCCCAGGTACCACATTCCCCAGGTACCACATCTCTGTGTTTCTTGAACACGTGCTCAGGTGTTGCTGGAATTGTTCAGGGTTTTGACACTGAATGCTGTAGCCAGTACTACTGCTTTTTGAGAGCTACCATGAAAAATAATTCTAGGCTTAAACAAGGCAGAAACCATGAGAAGACTTGATGGATTTCAAGCCTCTCCTGCAAATTCCTTTCGGAAAGTTCAACCTTGTGCGTTAAAAGGAGCGCTGCTGATTTCTAGGCCTAGCATAGGGACTGCAGGGTCTTCTTTCTTTGCACTGAGTTGTAGCCCGTGGTGCGTCACTATAACAAGTGCCTCTGCTGCAGTCATCAGCATTCCTGATCTTTCCCTTGCCTTCCCTTGGTTTCTTCCAGTTACTTAATTCACCAATTTAGAGTCCTGGTAATTTATCTCCTAAAAGTAGTCAGATTTTATGTTTTGATTCTGCGGTTGGTGCTGAAGCTATCATGATTTACATAAACACTCCGAGCATCTCCTAATGATTTTCTCAGGAAGGACAGGAAGGGTGAAAATTAGAACACTATTGATTTGCTAACGACTTTATCACTTCTCTTTCAGAAATGAAGCAGCAAGATCTCCAAGGCCTCTTCAAGAGAGGACATGGCAACAAACAAGCTATGTGCTTTATGTGGAGCCCTCTGCTAGCAAACTACACCTTCGTACAAGCCCGCACCAAAGGTCTGGCTTGAGCTTTGTTTGCATATTCAGGGGCTTGATGAATAGATCTAGTAGTGTAGCAGCTCTACAAACATGCCAGTGAATTGGCTGAGGTGTGAAAATCTGCTTCTTTGAGCAGCGCTTGTTTGGGTTCTCTAATTAAAATCCAATAAAGGATCAGCATTGTCATTCTGATTCATGTAATAAATGCAGACACTCTTGGAAGAGAGGACACTTCCATTTTTTTCCCAGCTTCTTCCCCCCCTTTTCTCCCCCTCCCTATTTGTTCAGGTGCAGAAACCCTATGTGCCAATTCACACACATACTCTCCAAAAAACCCAGGACCTTCCAAGCACTATTTGCACAGCAGAGCCACTTTTCCAAGGCACTCAAAATGTGTATTTGAATTTTAAATGTAGAAGCTCGCTCTAAATACTTGCCGCAGAGCATTATCAATGTCCCTTTTACCACCCCTGCCTCTCCCTCCCCTGTCCCAGTGACAATAATTCAGGCCTTGGGGGAACTCTTCTTTGCATTCCAGTCTCCAGGATCATACTTTTTGCAAACAGAGATCTAGATAAAGAATCTTCCTGCCTGCCATTATGGGGTTTAATCTTCTCATAAGATGCTCTGTCATGAAACGAGGTTTCCTCAGTTTGAATCCAGACCGAGCGGGTGGAATTCAAGCCCGCTCCCTCGCAACCCGCGTGGTACAGTCACACGACCCCTCCTGACACGCACTAAATGTTACCCCAAAGTCCGCGTGTGCGGAATCTCAATGAGCAGCTCGGGGTTGCTCCTCTCCTATGAAATATACATGGAGGTGGATTAGGGTGGGCGCTCGGAATAAGGTTATTGTGCGCCACAATCAGACACCTTGAGCCATAAAGCCCATCCTCGCTATTGAAAGGGATGTTTCATATCGCTGTGAGACCGGCAGCTTTGCAGAGACTCTGAAGGGCTGGGGGAGATGAACAAAAGCGGTGTCAGGATCTCAGGACAAAGCCCTCTTGGGCTGGAGAAGTCCCGGTGTGCATAGGGACCCAGTTACAGACTGGCATGGTGGAGCCAATGCAGTTTACTTGCTGTGGGAGCTGCTGGTTTCGAACTAAATCGATATATTTAGAGAAAGCCCATTATTTTCTTTCGCAGCCAAGTGTTTCTTGACACTTGCAGCACTCTCCGGGCTGGAGGATGCTATCACAACGCTGCTGTACGGCGGTGGGAGGCGGGCCCGGCGGCAGGCACACGCCAAGCGATTCGCTTAAAATTATCAAAACGACAATAATTTTGTTTCAGAAGCGTCAAACGCTGCTTGGGATTTCTCGCGAGCTGTTCCCGGGTTGAGACAGCGTGTGGCGTTGTAAGCACAGGGAGGGGAGGGAGGAGGAGATGCTCGCTTATCGGGCGCTGGGAATTTCCTAGCGGCTCCAGGCAGAGGGGCCGCGCTCGGTGCTCGTTTCCCCGACCCCCCCGCCCCGAGATGAGCCATCGCTTTGGATGGGGAGAGCTCCGACCCCACGGCGGGGGGAGAAGGGCGTGTGGGGTTCGCGGGAAGGCTGGGTAAACTGACAGCGAAATTAACGCTGGCAGGAGGTGCTGCAGCTGGCTGGGCTTCTTCCTTCATTCCTTCCTTTCTTTTTTTCTTTCTTTCTTTCTTGTACCCCCCCTCCACGCGTGCCTCAGAGGGGAGCTCCCGGCTCCGCACCCCGACGGGACGGGACAGTGTCGATGGGACGGGGAACTGGGGCACAGAGCCCGGGGGTGTCCCCAGCGCGTCCCCCGCCTCACCTGCTTTGACGGAGCAGTGGATGTGCGCCTTGGACTCGTAGTAGACCCAGTCGAAGCCGGCCTCGACGGCGAGGCGGGCAAGCATCCCGTACTTGCTGCGGTCCCGATCCGACGTGGTGATGTCCACGGCGCGACCCTCGTAGTGCAGCGATTCCTCGGAGTGGTGGCCATCCTCGTCCCAACCCTCGGTCACCCGCAGCTTCACCCCGGGCCACTGGTTCATCACCGAGATCGCCAGAGCGTTCAGCTTGTCCTTGCAGCGCTGCGGGGACATGGGGACACAGGGAAAGGCGCGTTGAGGGGACACTGCTGTCACCGGGATCAGATACACCTCCCGCCTCTCCGTACCCCCAGGATCGCATCCTGATCTCCCTCCTCAGCCCAAGGGAGGAAGAAGGGGTGAAACACCTCAACACCGCCCCTTCCCCAGCACCTGCCCCACAGCCGGAGTCAAAGCCCCACATTCCTGCACTAAGTGCCCGGTCCCCAGAACAAAGTTCTGCCGAGAACAAACACTCGCCATATATCTCGGAGTCACGGATTCTCCCCGGAATGTCTCCCTGGGTCTTTTCAGCTTAATTCTGTGTTGAAAGGGGTCTCAATACACGTTAACAGCCTTTATGCGCTGCTGTTTTTCGTGGTTCTTTTTTTTCTCTCCCCTCGCCCATCACTCATTAGAGACCTCAAAGCTGCGTGGGCTGGGAGCGCTCCCTCCACTTTCGGCAGGATCGGAGAGGGAAAAATAGAAAGCAAAAGAAGGCCAAGCAGAGAAGTTACAAAGATGCTGAGCAGCCTTTGTGTACAGCGACAGGCTTCAGGCCCCATAGGGAAGCGCTACAGGGTTTTCCTTCACCCCCCCACACCGAACTGTTGGGCTCCCCTAGAGATGCACTGTTGGCAGATTCAGGGGTGAGCTCTGTGCAGAGCCCTGAAAGTGGGGGGCATTGGTGTGTAGGGTCAAGGAGGGGGAATGACCAACTCTGTGGGGAGAGGGACTTGAAGTTCCCCCAGATATAAGAAATCTGCACTGAAAGAGTCTGTCTGAAGGGTACGAAGCTGAAAAAAACAACACGTGCAGCCAACTTTTTCCCCCTTTTTCAGAGGGAAATAACTCATGGCCATGAATAGCATGGATGCACATAGGATGAAGCCACAGCAAGAGATGGGCAGGGGCTCTCCACCTCGTGCCACAACGGCCCCTTCCCAGCACCCAGCAGTGTGGCCATCCCTCCTCCGACCCCGCTGTGACGGACATGACAAGGCTGTCCAACGAGAAACTTCCCGAGTGCATATCACCACCATTAAAAGCAATTCCAGCAGCACATATGGCCCCGAGAAATACCAGATGCAATCACAAGCTCACTTTGGACTCTGTGGCCTAGCACTTGGTGCAAAGAGCTGGGGCGGTCACTTCCAGCCCCATTCCCTGCAGCAGAGCACGAGGAAGCAGAGGGAATTATTTTCCCCCTTCCCTTGCACACCTGAGAGGATGGATGTGCTCCTGCAGGGCTATATGGGGGCAAGCAAGGTATGGGGATAGCAGCAGGACAACAGGGCATTATAAGATCGGGATAGCAGGATACTGCAGTACCAGGATATCACAACAGTAGGATATCACAACAGTGGGTAATCACACTAGTGGGATATCATGATAGCAAGGTATCACAATACCGGGATATCGCGATAGAAGGATATCACGATGCTAGTATATCATGATAGTAGCATATCATGGTAGCAGCCTCAGCCGTGGGTCTCCCTCTCGGCCTCTAGCCCGGAGGATGCAATGAGCAGGGAATCAAGCACGGGAACGGCCTCCTAAAGGACTTTCCTCCCTTTCACTCCGCCTGAGCTGGATTGTCGGAGTCAAAAGCCGTGAAGCCCAGACTATTTATTAATTCATCGGGTCGTGTGCCACAAATCAAGCCCAATTCTGTTCAGCCACCGTGAAGCTCAGCAGGGCTGCCTCCGCCGACGCTTTGTGTGGAGGCGAAGTTGTTCAACAAGCCCTCTCCTGCCAGCTCCTAATCTCTTCACAAATGAATTGCTTGAAGGAAACACTTAACAGGTACCTGTCAGTGTAAACAACCTGGTGGGCTTCCTAAATGCCAAGCTGATCTCTGAGTTCCTCCCATCGCGCACCGCTGTGTGCCCGCGTTGGGCGAGATGGCTATTTTATTTCATACAAATTCCAGCTTTATCGTGCTGACCTGGCCTCCTTATCTCCCGGCCGGATCCAGCCAATGGCCGGGGTGGGTGGGGGGGGGGGGGGAGGGAGGGGGCAGCCCTCAGCAAACTGCTGTTGTCACCTGCAAAGTTGAGAACCCGACTTACCGAGCTCTGTTTGCCTTCCCCCCCCCCCCCCCCCCCCTCCCCTCGGAAGTTAATATTAACCCGCGGGTAATGCATTCGGCGGCTATTCCCCGAGTCTAACAATTCTCTTCGGGGGAAGATCTCTCCATGCTTGAAGGGCTCGAGGCGAAGAAGGGTGGGGGGGGGGGGGGGGCTGCGAGACGGCAACCCCGAGCCCGACCCCGCTCCCCTCGTCCCCTCTGCTCCCCTTCCCCAAGCCCGCTTTCCCTCTTTGTGTCTAAAGCACGGCAAGCCGAAAGAAAAAAAAAAAAAAAAAAAAGAAAAAAACAACAAAACTATTTGTTTTCGTTCCGTTCGTCTGAGGGAAGTTGACAGAAGGTCAGGAGTTCAGCCGCTGCCGGCTAACGCGGTGGGAGCCGTGCCCCGGGAGGGCATCCGCGCACCGCTCCTCCGCGCCCGCTCCGCCGCGCTGCGCCCCGCCGGGAGCCCGGCTCCCGCCGCTGCCTCCTCCTCTCCGCTCTCGGAGGGAAGGCTGAAACCCGAGCCGGCGCGATCGATGGGCGAGAAGAGAGTTAAGTGGAGCTGAAAATGCGAGCTGCGGAGGCAGCGAGGGCGGAGGAGCGCTCAGCGGGGCGCGGGGGGGATGCGGATCCGCGCTCCGGGATCCGCGCACCGCGCACGGAGCTCCGCGCTCCGCCCCGCCACAGGCGCGCCGCCGCGCTCCGAGGTACGCGGAGATTTAAGGTGGTCGGGAGGAGATGGTGGCCCCGCGCCCCGGGAGAGCCGGCAAACGTGCGGAAAATCAGGCCGAGGAGCGGGGAGAGTTTGGGAAATTCCCCCCCCCCCCACCCTCCCTCCCGCAGACACACACACACACACACACACACACCCCAACCCCGCGCCCCCTCCGCGTCCACTCCCCGCCTCGTCCTTCCCCGCGAGTCCTGTTCTAGCGCCGAAGGTGGGGCTTAAATGTATTAATATTAAAAAAGCGCTGTTGACCTATATTTGGAGGAAACCCATTTCCAGTGCCTAGATTGCATGTAGTTTGAGAAACTCCGGGATTGGCAGAGCAATTGACTTCACCGAGCTCTCTGGTGAGCATGAATAATAATTACGAGGTGACTCTCGGAGAGGTTCTCTGTCTCTCTCTTTCTCTGTCTCTCTCTTTTTGCATAAAATGGTTCCGCAATCCGATTCCGCCCGAGATCCAATATTTACCCGGTTGTAAACCTTGTGCCATCAGATTTTTTATACCCGAAGGTGATGCAATGCCGATAAGTTGCAAGTCCCTCCCCTATGGAAGTACCAGAGCGCTGGCGGCGAGCATCCTTAAAGAAATATCAATATATTTACGCTCTGATGGGCACAATCGCGAATGATGGTATTGCAATACGAGCTCTATCATACGGAATCAGGAGAGCCATGGTCGATCCGGCTTCAGCTGCCTTTTGTGAGTGCACGACTGCATGCCTACTAAATCTAGAATACGCTCGCGAGGGAAAATAAAAGAAAATCAAAGAATGAAGGGTAAAACGCAATGAAGCAGCGGAAAAAAAAAAAAAAAAAGGAAAAAAAAAAAAAAAAGAGAAAAAGAAAGAAACGAGCGATAAACCCGAGCTACAAACCCGAGCCGGGGCTCCGCCGGCCACGGGAGCGAGCGGCCCAGCGGTCACTGCGCGCCCGCGGTCCCCCGCGCTGGATGCGGTTCGGTTTGAGCGAAGTGCATCCGTGGGGACGAACGCGACCGGCGGTCCCTGCCCAAGTTACGGGGAACGCCACGGCAATGCCGGCGGGTATCGCACCGAGCCCCCACCGCCAGCTCCGGCCCCGCTAACTTGTCTGAGAGATGGCATTGACATTACGGGGAAAGTAGCCGAGTTTGGAGGGCGGGGGGAAGGGGGGAGGGAAAAGGGGGGGGGCTCCCAAAAATGCTAAGACAGATGCGTCCTTTAGGGGTGCTCAGAGAGGTTAACAAACACAAATACAGGTATCTCTGTGGCTCTACCTGAGTCATCAGTCTGTCAGCTCCCGTGTTCTCTTCATCCTTAAAAATAATGTCAGGGTTGTAATTTGGGGTTAGTTCTTTAAATCTCTCGGAGTTTCTTGTGATCTTCCCTTCATATCTTCCACTGGCCCCTAGGGTCTTCTCTGCCACATTGGGAATAAACTGCTTATAGGCTAACGGGGTCAGCTTTTTGGGGTGCCTCCTTTTTCCAATGCCCCTGCCTGGTCCACAAGTCAGCCCAGAGGAGACTAAAAGAGCGCAGATGAAGCCCACCAAGAGAATTCTTGTCAACAGCAGCATTTCGTCCATAGAATCCAATTACTTCACAGCTCTCTGTGCCTATCCCTGGCTGTCTCTCTAGAGCTCTCTCTCCTCCTATGTCCTTGTCTGCTTTCTGATCGTATACTATCCACCGATCCCTAGCAAGACAGGTGCTGGAATGGCAGCCTTTAGGTCGCTGATAACGGAACACATCGGAGTTTGGTCGGGAGACAGCAATCGAGAGACAAAAAGGGTCTGATTTTAATGGTAGCAAAGCAAGACGCTTGTGAGAGGAGTCTGCCTTTAGTTCTATATTATAGCTGCCAGGGCCGAGAGCTGATTGGCCAAGGCGAGACAAGCTTGTCTTCTGATGTTTTAACCCTCAAAAAGGCAACAAATTCTTGAAAGATTTTTTTTTTTTTTCCTTTTACCTGAAGGGCTCGGAGCTGAAAGGGGCGGGGACTGCGCTTTCTTGGGATAACATCAATTACACGCTGGTGGTTTTTTTGTTTTTTGGTTTTTTTTTTTCTCCTTCAAAAAAAAAAAAAACTTTCTTGGCAGAATGGTACATTTGTCAGCAAGGGGAACAGATGCCTCTGCGAAATAATAATAATAATAATAAACACAAAGTAACTCAAAATGCATAAGGTTCGAGGGGTGCGAGGCGGGGTCCGGAGGACAGCCCATAAAATGCCGAATTATCGGGGATCCCCGCAAATAGAAACCTATGATAGAGCTGAGGGGGAAGTAGTGCCGTGTGAGGGTGAGCCCACCTCAGGGGCTTTGTAACAGGTTTCTTCCCCTGGAAAGGGACACTGCTCCCCTCGTACAGTCAGACGCTGAGCCACGGTCACGTTTTAGCTGATAAATGACTGCTTTGGAGGGAGGTAAAAACTGCTAGGAGGCGGCGACCGGGTGCCCGTCCGCATCATGCGGGCACCCAAGCAGCGTTTATTTAAAAATGAATAAAGAAAAATTAAATAAAGGAAAAAAAAAAAAAAAAGAAAAAGCAGAACGGTCCCCATTGAAAATAACGCAGCGCGTCGGGAAGTGCCCGCAGTCACTGATGGCACAGAGCTGCGCTTTGTTCTGCGCTCCGAGCGGCTCTCGGCTCTCACACCTCCTCGCGGGGTGTCATTAAGTTTTGAAGGAGAGCGACGCGCTGAAAGCATCCGCAAACACAATTAGCAGCGATCGATCCCGGCAAAGTGAATGGCGAGGGGATAAGTTTAATGTTAAATTAATTGTTATCTCGTGCAGCGTGGCAGGTGATGTCTTTATCCCGGTCTCCAAAAGCGACTTAATCAGACAAAGGTGTTGAGAGACGAGCAGAACTGCAGCGATGGGGCTGATAGAGCAGGTCGGGCGGAAAGGCAGGGTCCCGTATGGACAAACACCGCTGCAAAGGGTTCCTCTGCTTTTGCTTCAGAAGAGCACGCGGTTTGTCCCAGGGTCCAGAAAGCTGAAGGAGCTTTTGGGGAGGTCTTACGGGTCCCGAGACTACGCTCTGAAGTGAGACGTAGTCCACTCTCTTAGAAAATAAAATAAAATAAAATAAAAATCAACTTCATATAAGAAAACAAACAAAGAAACAAAAAAAAATGCAGCTCTTTGGAGCAGAAGAGTTTTCAGGTCTGAGTCGTAATCCACTTAAACCACGTGAAAATGGACTTTAAAATTAATTTGTAAGTGGCTTAAAAAGTAACAGTAAAAAATTGTATGCCGTGAACAGTAACATGGAGGACCACACCAACTTTCAAGGGACAAAGTGATCTCTCTTAGGTAAACTTTAGAAAAAGAGCTGAAAGAAGTGATTGGAAACTCTCAGATCGACTTTTCCCTTCCGATTACCCCACTCTTCTCTTCTGTTTCTTATGCTTCTCTTTAACCTCCCAATGAAGCACTGCTTTCTCTTTCCCAACTTGAAATTTCGGCTTTTTTTAAGTCGGGGATGGGTGAGGAGTGAGGAAGGCAGCCGCTTGTCTGCGAGGTTTTTGTCAACCCATCGAGCTGCAGAATCAAGTCGTCTAACAGCTGAACGCCTGCTTCGTGCCATGAAAAACACACTGAAGTTTTGTCTTCCCGTCTGCGTGCATGCGAGAAGACAGATACAAGGAATATATAATTTATACAAAAGAGGGTATGTTCTTTTGATGTGGTTGCTTAAACAGCATGACTTGATATAACAGTTGATTAAACAGTGCCAAGGAATAAAAGCTGCCCCTAATGGTGTGGGATCCTGCAAATCTTTTATCACCCCTCTTACCTTGTCCCCCTCCCCAAAGGAAAGATGATCGATATCCTGGAAGGATCCAGTACAGGGAATAAGGATAAACTCCCTCATTATCAGATTGCCATATGTACAGAGCAGTCACCCAAAGATTAACAGGAAAGGAAACGCAAAGAAGGAATTAATTAAATGCAAGTAATAAATGCACGGGGGGGAGCAAGGGGAGAAATCAAGAAAAGTTGTAACTGTGGGAAGCTCGAAATCACCCTGCTACCAAATTAGACGTGAAAGAAAGCAGAGCTGGGGGGTGGGGGGCTCTGCTCAGCTTCAGTGCGGCCACCGGGGCCAGGAGCGGGGCCGAGTTTGGGGTGTGCCCGCTGAGCCGCCCTCAGCTCGGGGCTTGCAGTTCCAGCGCTCCCAGGGCAAGGGGGACACCGACCCCTGGGGGCTCCCAGCACATCTCCCCCCGCTCGCCCCCCCCACCCCTGCCGCCGTTCTCTGCCTGCCCGGTGCTGCTGGAGAGCATCTGACACACAGACACAGTGCCCGACCTACAGACATCCTGGCCGACACATCCTGCCTGATACACGGACACTCTGCCCTAAGCATGGACATCCCTGCCCGATGCACAGACACGTACAGACAACCTGACTGATGTACAGCCACCGTGCCTGGCAGGAGAGGTGCAGTCCAACTAACAGATGTACAGACACTCTGCCCAACACATGGACATTCCTGCCCAGCAGAACTCTGCCTGACACGCAGACGTCTGTGCTGTGTGTTAACAGCAACAAGAAATGAAACCCACCAAAATACCAAAACAAGACGTAGATGCCTCCTTCAGAAAGATTAATCCCTCAGTTGTGGATTATAAAAATCAATGCTGGGTCTTGATGTCCCCGAGGCATACAGGCCAACGTTTTGTTATCTGAGCATGGAGGCTGGGCCCTGTCCCAGCCCTCAAAGAGTTGCTTCCCGTGGCCCCCACCCAGAGCACTCCCAGAGTTGAGCAGCCCCCAGGGCCTCCTTTCCCAGAGAGCATATGCTAACAGCTGACTCCCTCTTCGCGGTGTCCCCAGGCTCCCTGTTGGGCCTGAAATGCCCCAACTCTAAAAACTCCAGGAGCTCTTGGGTCATCTGGTCCTGATCCTTCTGGGTACAGCTAGCACCAGAGCTGTGTGTGCATCCACCATTGATCTCAAAGTGTCTTCTTCTCCTTGCTTGTGTGCAAGCATCTCTCGTAACTCCCATAACTCCCAACTTCCCTTGCTTCCATACGGGTTCTTCCAGTGGCTCTGCCACAACCATGGAAGCTCCCAGTCTTCTCCCAGCCCATGGTCATGGGGCAGTAGCAACCTGGGATGTGCTTGCCTCCCTAACCCTTGCTGCGATCCAGCAGTACCTCTGAGAACCTCAGTTATTATTTATCAAATTTGCTGTTTGAAATCTGAACTTGTTGTCTGCTGTTCGCTTTGCATAAAACCAGGGAAGGGCTGAGACCTCACAAGTGATGTTACTAGTGGCCAAGCTCCCTGAGTTGATACATTTGTTCTTGCTGAATCTTGAGGCACAAGAAACTTCCCTCTGAAAACTGGAGAGGCAAACATTTCTGTAGGTTTTAACTGGGTCTTAATTACTTATCACCCTTTACAACCATCTTTAGAGCTCAACTTTAAAGTACGACTTTTGAAATCAATTATCACTTTTTAGAGTGTTAACGCTTCATTCCCACAGCCTCTTTTGCACCTGTGATTTTTTCCAGGAAACATGGGACCTGAGTGCTCACCTACAGAGAATTAACTTGAAAAACGTCAGTAAAAGCAGAGGTTAGGATGGAGTAAGACTCGAATAAATGGCAGAGAATCAGGCAGGCTTTTCATCTCAAGCTTTGTTTGTTTCTTTTGTATACCCCACCCTCCTTCATAAAGATGCTAAACTCGTTTATTTGGAGGACTAGTTCATCCCTGTTTGCCTATCCTGGTGGTATTGCAATTGCTATCTTTAAAATCGACTTCAAAATTTCACTTCGGAGTTGCAGGTTGGCTGGCAACTACTCCTTTATAGTGACAAGCAGAACAGGTCTTGTTCCTAGGAATTTCCCTCCAAAGAAGAAAGCCCCAAACAAAACAAAACAGCAACAAAAACAACCCACAAACAACAACAAAACCCCAAACGTTGGCACCAATGGGATATTAACCTTATATTTTTCCATCCATTTTTGTTTGCCATCAAAATTCAGCAGAGAAGCAGAACGCAGTTGCTTCTGGAACAACTATACGCATTGATTTTGCTGTTTTTAAATATGTCTGCTTGTGTATTAATGCTAATCACAGACTTGAATTCAGTCAGTAAAGCCTTCCATCATGCACACACAAAATCAGGTAGGCAGCATCATTTGTAAGATATTTTTATATATACTTTGTATGCATATTTTTTGTTATCTCAGACTCTAAAACAGAATGTCCCATAGAATTCTTAATGCCCTGAGAAGGGCAACATGCAGTGTCTGGTTACACATCTACAGCAAAATCCTTAGATCAGGTCTTCATTCTTCTCCTTGGACGACTCAACCTTTTTTTCCCATACCAAAAGCCCCAGGTAGGAATTATTAACATTTATTTTTCCCTTCCTGGTTTGTGATCCACATCACTTTCAGCCACTTCCTCCTGGTCACGAGTGGGGGAAAACCCCAACTCGGGCACTGGAATCCAGGTTGTGCCGGGGGAGGGAAGCAGCCGCTAGGGGAGCTCGGCGATGGGAGCAGCTCCGAGCATCTTCCTTGGCTCGCGCAGTCCACAGCAGTGCCGGGAGAGGCAGTTGGAAGGCAGGTGCTGAGTTTAAAGGGAAGAAAAAAAAAAAAAAAAAGCAGCAACAAACCAAATTGAAAACTTGTGGAGCTTAATTTATTTATTTAAAGACTAAATAAGTATTTAAAAGCCTTCATACACCCTTCCTTCCTTCCTTCCTTCCTTCCTTCCTTCCTTCCTTCCTTCCTTCCTTCCTTCCTTCCTTCCTTCCTTCCTTCCTTCCTTCCTTCCTTCCTTCCTTCCTTCCTTCCTTCCTTCCTTCCTTCCTTCCTTCCTTCCTTCCTTCCTTCCTTCCTTCCTTCCTTCCTTCCTTCCTTCCTTCCTTCCTTCCTTCCTTCCTTCCTTCCTTCCTTCCTTCCTTCCTTCCTTCCTTCCTTCCTTCCTTCCTTCCTTCCTTCCTTCCTTCCTTCCTTCCTTCCTTCCTTCCTTCCTTCCTTCCTTCCTTCCTTCCTTCCTTCCTTCCTTCCTTCCTTCCTTCCTTCCTTCCTTCCTTCCTTCCTTCCTTCCTTCCTTCCTTCCTTCCTTCCTTCCTTCCTTCCTTCCTTCCTTCCTTCCTTCCTTCCTTCCTTCCTTCCTTCCTTCCTTCCTTCCTTCCTTCCTTCCTTCCTTCCTTCCTTCCTTCCTTCCTTCCTTCCTTCCTTCCTTCCTTCCTTCCTTCCTTCCTTCCTTCCTTCCTTCCTTCCTTCCTTCCTTCCTTCCTTCCTTCCTTCCTTCCTTCCTTCCTTCCTTCCTTCCTTCCTTCCTTCCTTCCTTCCTTCCTTCCTTCCTTCCTTCCTTCCTTCCTTCCTTCCTTCCTTCCTTCCTTCCTTCCTTCCTTCCTTCCTTCCTTCCTTCCCTCCTTCCCTCCTTCCCTCCTTCCCTCCTTCCCTCCCTCCCTCCCTCCCTCCCTCCCTCTCTCCCTTTTCTTCCTTTCTTTCTCCCTTTCTTCCTTCATTTCTTCCATATATATCTTGAATTGGTATGTGTGTGTATATAAATGGGCGTGAACATACCCAAGTGCACAGAGGTGAGAAGTAATCACAGTACACATTTCTTAAGTTCCTTGTCACTTATTAAGAGATATAACCATAAAGTTAAGAGATATTGAAATCTAGCTGCTTAAACACTGGCTATGAATATGAGAATGTTTAAGTTTTGGTCCTGCTGGTTATCTTGACTTGCATTCTTGATCATTACTTGGATCCAGTTTTTTCCATCATATAAAAACTGCTAAGAATAACCTTCAATAGAAATTATATATATATATATATATATATATATATACACAGTATATTTATTTATTTATTGTTTTTTTAAAAATTATTAACTGGAGTATTAATAGTTATTACGTGTATTTGGGTGATAGTTTTTTATCTGTGGAATTTATCTGGGCAACTGAGTCAATGACCTTTAGAAACTGTGGGTGTATGAAGAGCCAAAAGAGATTTTTTTCCATGCAGATCAATACTAACAGATCCTCACGTGGCTGTCTTGGGGTCTCACAAACTTTCCTCTGGTTCTGAAGAAATTATTTAATTTTAACAGGTTTGCTCTCATTGCTTTCTGTTCCACGGATAATAGCAGCTAATAAAAGTGTGAAGAGAGCCTCTTTTTGATAGATATCATTGTTATCCAATGTTAATCGAAGATTTACTTATTTAGTAGGATCTGCATCTTAAGATATTGATTTCTATCCAGGAAAAAAAATGCTGATGCATAAATAGCATTACGAAATGCAAGTAATGCTATCTGTCTGCCTTGTACTGTCATTGCATCTTAGGGAAAGTGTTGAGTCATATTCTGGAACATCAGATGATAATGCATCTCCCAGGCTGTATGATATGACAGCCAGACAGGGGATGCTAAGAGAAACCTGAAGGCATGAAATAAATTCAAACTTAACTTGCTGCCTTTTGCAGTGTGAGGTTGCCTTGCCCAAAGTACACAAACCAACAGACTGGATCAAGGCTTTCTGTTTGGGCAGAGATCAGGAACAAAGCATGCCCTCTAAAGTCCACCTCGTAGCCAGATCCAGCCATGGTAACCACTGTATTCACTGGGCCATGGCAGCAGGAGAGGTATGTGCATGATTGTCTTAGTTTTTCTTGTTTCCTTACATTTGCAGACTATTTTTGAGCACAGTTTACATGTTTTCTTTCTTTATTTCTGGCATATTTACACCCCAGCTTTTTTAACGCTTTGTTCATGCCAGTCAGTTTAGCAATGAGCTTGTTAAAGGAGTTCCTAATATATTGTATATGACTGAAAATGACTTAATTGTTCTATTTCTTTCTGACCCCAATAAAAAAGTCCCTGATACCATTTGCGTCTCTCTGTTCACAAGCGCCTCCATACATGACACCGGGTGGGTTTGAAACACTTCTTTGAGACATCAGTTCAATTGCTCTTATTTATTTATTTAGATTTGTAATAATGACAGTAAATGGCCATCTGAAGCAATCTGGGCACTCTGCAGTCATTAATACTGCAGCATCAATATCACATAACACAATTATAGTGCAATAAATTTCCCATATGCCTCATCTGTTGCCCGACCAAAATAAGAGCTCCCCATATCTATCACACTGTTCACTGATGTCCTTTCCCTCTAAAAAAACCTTGATAGCGGAAAAAAGGGCTCCAAAATATTCCTGAAAGCTTAACAAAAAACCATCCCTTCCAGGAGAAGAGGCAGATATGAGAGCTCAGGAAATGGTGTGTGGAATGTTCCATCAACTGACACATCTCAATGGATGGGATGGGAAGGGCCAATCCCTGCACCAGTTCAACAAGACAAGTGAGGGTGACAGAGCACAGGCTGTCCAGAGAGGTTGTGGAGTCTCCTTCTCTGGAGGTTTTCAAAACCAGCTTGGACACTTTCCTGCACAACCTGCTGTAGGGAACTGCTTTATCAAGGGTTGGGCAAGGTGATCTCCAGAGGTTCCTTCCAGTTCCCTCCTCTGATTCAGTGGAGTCTTCTGGCCATGGATCTCAGGTCATGTGGGGCTTTATAAGCCAACACAAAGTCTTGATTTCATGTGGAACCCTTCACTCCTATGTCTAATGATGATGTAAAGCTGCTTTAGTGCTCTTCCTTTCTGGGGCAGCACTGGCCATGTACATCTCAAACTGCTCTCAGAAGCATCTTTCTTAGGGAAATGGGAGGGAGGGTCTGTGAGCACAGGGTCCTGCTACCATGAATTTCTGTGCTGCTGTGACATGGGCTGGAAAGGGGAAAGTAGGTGAAGCTGAACCCACGACTTTGAAAAAACAATAGCTTCAAACCTCAGTAATCCCTGGATTCAAGAAACTGGAATTCTTTTTTTCAATTTCCTGTGGGATCCCCTTAGAAAACCCATTAGGATGGCTGACTTGATCGTGGTAGGCCTTGATTCAAAGTCCCCTGGATTCAGCTGGAGTCTTTCTGTTGTTTTTAGTGGATTTCAAATTGCTTTGATGTTATGTCTGTTACATTTGTGTTGCTCAAAGCAAACTGCTCCTGGTGCTGTTAACAATTCCTCTGATTTGTACATAAAAGCAGAGAGGTAACACAATGGTTTTAGAGCATCAAAGTAGCATGCCCTGCTCAGCTCCCCAGTGAGACTCTTTGGGTAGCTCCACAAGAAACTCCACCATGTAGCAAACTACTAACTATTCATGCTAGGATGTTATGTCTCCTTAAGAGTCGTGGTCCTCTTGCTGAAATCTGCTGCAGTGTGACAACTAATCCATTGGTCAAATTAGTTTGTAGAACTAATCAATTTTAATCAGTAATTGTCTTTGGGCAATAGTTCAATCATACCCTCATCTTTTGGCTCTCACTGTCATGAAGACATCTGAGTAAGTTTTGAAGAGTAGTATGCTTTGCTATCTCTGTGTTCAAAGTCAGGCAGTGATGAGGCTGATGGGTATTTTACCTGCACAACAGTGGTGTCTACACATGGCTTCTCTCTGAGCATGGAGACACCAACAATTCTGCAGAACAATCAATATACACTTATATGTGGAATAACATTCGTGACCAAAGAAGGCCAGCCACTGGAGAGTATGATGTGTTTCTCCCTCCACAGTTGGAGTTTTGAGAACTTAGCAATTTCTTGAACAAAGGATAACATTTTTCCTTTTATTTTAGCTCTTCCCTGTGCATATTTTTCTGTACTGAAGGAAAAATAAAATTGAAGGGAAGAGAGGAATTTTCTTTATGAGAAAAAAGCCCACACTCCTGAAATATTCATAATAAAAACAAAAAATCAAACTGAAATACCCACACTCTTATTACTTCAGCCAGCCTTCCTTTCAGAAAGCAAAATAAATCATAAGTTATGCACGAAGACCTGAAAATCAAAATAGTCACTAAGTAGAGTAAGGGCAACCTGATAAAATAAGGCATAGCTCGTATGCTAGAAAATAACCCAGCATGTAAACAGTGTAAGTGACACAGGCAATTGGGCACTGAGAACTCAGTGATTTTTGAGAGGGGAAAACATTTCACTGAGATAACCTTAGGGAATTTTGAAATCATTCCAAAATGCACTACCTGAAGACAGGCAATTTTTGGAATGCATTCATATTATGTCATTATATCTAAATCTGCTGAGTAAAGAGCAGGATAATATTTCCCCTTCCTTTATACTGTTGAAACAAATTAAATTCGGAGCAAAAATTACTCAGCCTCTATGAGTATTTTTTAACTATTAGTATACAGTTGGATTCAGGGGCAAGTCAAACAGGCTGCATACATTGGTGCATTGGTATTTTTATTCATTTGCAAGCTTGAAAGCCAGGAGAGGATTAAGCACCATTTTGTTGTCTCTTTCCAAACAAATCCAAGAAGATTTCTTCTTCAGAGAACACGCCCTTGTTTTTATTCTGTGTTTACTTCACTCTGTCCATGTGAAGACCCACTGAAGTAGGAAGAACAACTTACAGAATGAGGCATATTAAATTCTCCAATCTGAAATAGTAAAATGAAACGTCATAAAAGTCTTCACCTGCTGTCAATAGTTTCAGTGTAAGAAACACTTTGCTCACCTTGGCTGAAGGTCTAACCCAGACACTTCCAAGCTCTCCAGCCAACCTCATCTCTAGATATTGCTGAGACAAATCTATTCAGAGTGTTTCAAGGAGGATGGAATACTCACATAATTAGAGTAGGTATGCTGAGTAGACAGTTTTAAATTAAGTGGGAGCTTTAGTAAGTTCAGGCAGAAAGTTCTACTAATTATCTAGTGCCAAGAGGAAACTCTTTTTAAACACCTTGTTGTGTAAATACCAATGCTGATGGTCAGCCAAGATTAGTCAATAGACCTGGAGTCAAGGGGGAAATGTTTTCAAAGACCTCTGGTGATTTAGATCCATGGACACACTTTTTAAGAAGGGACTTGTGCATCTGTGATCTCAGAAACAAGACTGAGTTATAATGGTTTCATAAGGCACCATGACCGTCTGTGGCGCATCGTCACTCGCACTTCAAAGAGAAGAGGTTTATGGGGCAGCCAAAGCGAAGTTGTGTAGATGCAGTAAGCTGCATAGGTAGCTTTTGAATGTGTCACTTATGCATGAAAGCACTGTCCAAGTTGTTTGGACGACTGGGAATCAAATTGTTGATGCCAAGTCTTCGACAGGGGGAAGAAGCAGAAACACCTTCACTTTACTTTCTTCAAACTTTTTTTCAAACACCAGAGAACTTACATCTTTCAATTATAATGGTATTTTCTAAGCTGATGTCATAGAGTTCATTATGTGAAATTGTATTATTGCTATAAGTAAGGACTGTTTCAAGCTATGCTTATGAGACGTTATCAGCCTCCCAAAGCCTGCTGCTAAGAGCTTGGAATTCTGTATGTGACGACCATTTAGAAAACAAGATTTCTTTCTTCTTGCACTTCACGCATTTTACTTCTTGTTAATGCATTTATTATACATTAACATAATTACTTTAATTTATTACCTTACTAAATTTCAGACCCATAAGACATCAGAGTATTACACAGCACTCATTCTGTTCCACAAAGAGCCTTGAACAAATGTTCAAACTGAGCATCAAATTTCTACACCATGTAGATATTTTTCAGAGAATATTGTGCAATTAGATGTGCAGTTGTAATTAAATACTGTCTTCATTTATACGAACGCATTTCATAGATCTGTGCAGTTTGAGACCTACAAAGCAGTGTCCAGTTGGCTGGGAAGCCAAAATGCCCCCTGTTGCTGCTTTTAATAAATTAATCTCGCACTCTGAATTTAAGAATTTCTTTTCTTTTTTTTCATGCAACTGCCTGGTGAGGATTATATATTCCTGTAATTTTCATAAGAACATATTGCAACCACTATTTCTAATCTGAATTGGCAGAATTTGCAGGAATGACTCTGTAGAAGTCATGTTTAGTTCATACAATGTCAATAGTTTTAAAAGTAATCTCCTAACCTGGCATCTTCGGCCAATAGATCATTTCAAAGTTTTACCCCTGATTATGTTGGTGTAATTCATCGGAAGGCTCTAGGAAGGCAGAGCATTTCTTGACAAAGTAGCAGCACTGTATATTATATAATATATCACAATGGCTTCAGAGAGACCCTCATAAAACAATGTATAGTGTCAAAGACCTGTATTACAGTATTTTAGACGTGTCACGTTATGCTTACTCCTGATTCTCTATGAAATATCTACACAAGTGTTAGGGACTGACATCAAGGGAAATGGCTGAAACACCAGCAAGGAACATTTTTGCCTACAGATTGGGGAGAAAATTCAATCTTTTCCATTGATAGTGTCCTGTGGAAAGGACATCTACTTAAACTTATGGAAGCTTCAATAAACAAGTACCTGTTCGGTCAGGATCCTGTTTGACCAGATTTTCTATATGTGCACAGCTCACAGCATACTCCTATGAGAGACACTAGAAACCAACACTGTTAGGAGAGATGGTAAAAATTTCTTCTCTTACAAACTCAATTTGATTGTTTGTGATACAGTATTCCCAGAACAAGTACATATCCTTTTCTAAAATGCAAACATCAACTCAAAAGACCTATTTCTAAATCGTAAAACATCCTTTTTTTTTTTTTCAATTCAAATCTGTAATTTTTTTTTCTGCTCAGTTTTAAATAAATGTTTAAAGTAGAACAAACATTTCTAAGGGGAATAAATAATAATTAAAAAGAATAATGATTGTCTTGATTGTCCTGAGTCACTGCATTTTTGACGGCTCAGCTGGCACTAATAACTTCCTAGATAAAGATGCAGGCACTGAGGCAGTGCCATTACACTGCTAGCAAGGAGTTCAGAATTTTGCAATGGGGAATGGCAGATCTGAGCTCAGCAATGAAGGTTTCTGCACACAGTCAGCATTTTAGGGTGCTGAGTGAAATTATTATTTATTGATGTATAATGAATAAGGACAAATACAGTCCTCCTGGTGTTATCACTTCCTAAATTTAATAGAGAGCTCTTCTCTACTTCAGTCCCTCCTCCAAACACCAAATCCTCTGAAATTAAACATAATGTGGGTCAATTTAGCCAGGTCCATCTACCTAGAAAGTAAACAAAAATCATCTGGTGTTGTCCCATCACAATTGCTTAAATAGACAATCAAGACTTGGCGATAGCTGTAATTAGTTACCAGGTAAGTTAAGGCTCTTCTGGCCTCCTTCCAACAGCTCTGCCAGAAGATGTCTGCTTGCTCTCACATCACATATGCTCACTCTTATGAGGAGGTAGCTGCTATCCACACTTAATGCAATTTAGCAATGTGTTGACATCAGAGGCAGTAATTTGAAAGACCATGCTGCCTTTCCTTTTTTTTTTTTGCTAGAAAATATTAGGAATACCTTCCAGATAAAAGCTCTGAATTGTTTTTTGTGTACTTTTATCTTTCCCTCTTTCTTCTGAGCTTTTCTTTCTGCTAGGAGAGGAGAAGCCAACTTCTTGCCAGTGCTTGGCATGCTGCTGCTGGTGCTCCTTTTGTCACCAAAGCTGTCCTGCTCAGCCACCATTCCTGGAACAGCAAAGGTTCACAGATAACTTTTAATAGTATTAGGAGACATTTCTTCTCAGAAGGAGTAGTAATTCTTTGGAACAGGCTGCCCAAGGGAAGTGGTGGAGTCACCACTGGACTCTCTTGGTCTACTGACAATAGTTAGTTTTAATTTAATCTTCACAACTCCATTGTGAGGCCAACCTTGTAACAAGAGACCATTGGGCTCTTCTTGTGCTTTTATCTGCTGCTGAGACCTCTTGAGGCACTGAGGATCCGTGGTGGGCCAGAAGATGCCACTACCTCTTGGGCAATTTGTGAGCATAGTGTTGCAAGGTGATATGCCCCGTGTGTTCTTCAGCTCCTTTCGGAGAAAGAGTGAATTTCACACAGATTAATGAGCAGACTTTATGCTGAGTGCTCACCATAGTTATGGAAACTATGCTTTGCTACTTCTGTGTAAATGCTTGAAGTACCTTCAAGTTTTGGGAGAAGCTGTCAGATGTCAGATTTTTTCATTTCTCAGTGTGGATAACCACTCCAAATGTAACAGGCTGAGACCAGAAAACTCATTTCAATTTTAATCTACAACAGCTTTGAACTTGGCATGAACTAAAATACCAATCACAGAATTGTAGGGGTTGGAAGGTACCTCTAAACACCATCTAGTCCACCCCCCCTGCCAAAGCAGACCAAAACATTTAACCGCATTCTTGGTGCTATTCTCACTTTAATCCACAGTAGCAGAGTAGCATGCAACTACTCTGTCCAGTGTTCTCACAAGAGGTTGTGTCTCTTTGCTTGCTGTACATTGCTAATTTATGTTAATAAATAAATATCCTTAAATGAACATTATTGAACTGGGTAGCAGATCTGAGTCTGACAATTACATGTATCACGTCCATGTTGAGTGAGGAATGTAGAGTGAAAAAAAGAAAAGCAACATAACCTTAACATTTTCACATGCCAGAGAAGCTGTCTTTCATGTACTTTAAATAAAAGAAAGGTAAGACATGTTTGGGAATAAAGCTGTAGCCATCAAATTCACTCTTCAAGTATTCTCTGTTACAGCAGCATGATTCCTTTTATGATTGTATCCATCATGCTGTCAAAAAAAGAAATCTTATCTTCACTCATTACTAAATATACAAAGAGCTGGGATTTCCATTTGGCAAATGCTCCTGTTTACCTGAAGGCTTGATTTTTTTTTTCCCGCACTTTGATAAAGTTCATTTGCAGAGATAGACTAAACTTTTTAATCCTTAAAATACTTGAGTTTGTAAACCAAGTCTTGCTCTGAAGTAAGGAGCATGTTCATGAAGTTGCTATTTTCTTTTGGAAAATAAAAATTTTATTGTGGAAGAAAGCCAAAGGACTCATGTGGCTTCATCCTTTCTGAGTTACAAACAGCAGTCACAATTCACAGCCACTCTGTAAATAGAAGTCTAGGTAGGGATGCCTCTAGTAGTCATTTGTAGACTTTTTTTCTTGTATTTTTTCCATCTTCTGGAAAGGGCTATCAATAACAGGGACAATCTCTTGGCATCTGCCACGATTCCCATGTGCAGATCTTTTTAATGTTAGCTCTTGTGACCTAAACACTACAATAAAATTATCAGAAGAAATTTCACGTGTTTAAAAGGCATGGAACAACTCTCCTGTGCCATATGTTCCTGTTCATTATTAAAGAGAGTATGTAATTGCCTCTGAATGCGTTGATGAACTTCCTGACTCTTAAGTATTACTGAGTGCCCTTGATTGCTTCAGTCTATCACTTCATTTTAAAGCTAAATAAACATTTATTGTTATTTATATTACAATGTCAACCACACACCATCAATGAAATTATAGTCCAAGTGTTTTGAGCCATGTTTAAATGTGAAATCACAAGCAACTCTCTACCTTGTTATTTAAATAAATACAGCAGTCAAAGGTTGTTAACATAAGTACAGAAGTGATTTGTGCAGTGGCAGAGGTCATAGAATTGTAAAGGTTGGAAAAGACCTCTGAGATTACCTAGTCCAACCACTGACCCACCTCACCATGTCCAGTGTGCCATGACCCTCAGTGCCACATCTCTGATTCCTGAACATTTCCAGGGACAGTGACTCCACCACTTCCCTGGTCTGCATCTTCCAATGCCTCATTTTCTTTACTCTGGGACTATACCATCCCCTTAGGTGGTCTGTGACTGTGTCTCAGGCTGGCAGAGCTCTGAAGTTTATCCCTACAACCTCTAGTGTTGGGAATTTCTTGTTTGAGCACTGACTCCTTTCATTTGAAGACACGGAGCTGTGTACGTTTATTTATATATTTATTATTTTTCTTTTGCCCCATTTCCTGCAGAACTCATTCTTTAAACTTCAATCTGGAAGCAACAATACTGATGACAGTCTGGCCCTTCACCTGACATGGTTTTGCACTGGTGGCTACAGATGCTGAAGGCAATGATAAAATTCATTCTGGGCTAAGGAGAAAGAGTTAGCCCAACATGAAATATTTTGCAAAAATGTAATAACTTCTACTTAATACTTCTTTCTTGTCCTTAGAATTCTGTAGCATTGTATAACATATATATCTATTCTAAAGCATTTGTTTTTTCCGTCTTTCAGTCTTAATTTGAAAATTTAATCCCAGGATTAGAGCACTCTAATGGCCATTGTTCCATGGTCTGGCTAATTTAACTACCTGGCTCTTTGAGTCTTTAAGGTCACTGACATAACTACATGAGCAACTCTCATCTGCACGCTAATCTCTTTGAGTTTCACCCTCCTATCCTGACGTGATTTCACATGGGTTGCACTGCATTCTTCATCTACAGGCTGATTTTTGATTGATAAAGGCCTGCTCTTAACCAATACTTACATGTAATGGGTTGTACGTTTGTACAGGGCTGTATCCTAAAGTCAAGATTTTTGATTTGCTTATATGTGATTTCTTTGTAGTTATGTCAACTATCTTTAATTAAACAATAGGTTACTATATTCCTGATTAAAATTTCCTGTAAATTTGCAGGATATGAACCAAAATCTGCAATCTGTTAGTGTTCTTATGCTACTATTGGCAGAAATTCTGTATTCTTTTCTTGTTATAATCTTGAGATTGAAAAGTTTGAAAGATTTTGCTGCATGACGTATTCACACAGAGAGTTAAAACGGACAATGTCATTCTAACTTATCCACAGCTCTTTCATAAGTGGAGAACAAGCACCTTTTAATAATCTGGATGAATTGCAGAACACTGTGTGAATGACGCAAAAAAAATCCCACCAAGATTCAAAATGTAAGTATCTGTGTACAATATATTGTGTGTCCCTTTATGTTTAGCTGCAAGCATTTGGTTGTTTTTTAGGGAAGGGATTTTCATGTAAATATCCTTTAGGAAAGCTGAATTTTCCCCATACATGCCAATTTCTACTGTAAATTATGTATTTTATGTGACAGAAATCCATAACTGTGGCCATATTTAGCAAATTTTGTTTAAGAGTACTAATGTGAAGGTGCTTAAATCAGGCAAGGATCAGAGGGTACCTTTGTAGCGCTTGCACAGAGAATTGCATCATTTGGTTTGAGAGCCAGCGTGGTTTTTGGCAGGTGGGATGGTGCAATCAGACAGTGTTCATATACAAAGAGCCCCATAATTTCCAGGTATTTCCTGAAATAGTGCACTGATGTCCTTTCCCCACCCCATGACCCAGAGTGGGTATTGCTCACTCCTGGGCCCTGCCCCTACCTGCCCCATTGAAAGTTTAGATGAGGAAATTGTCCTTACATAGCTGAGTTTAGAGCTGTTTTTCCTAAAAGGAGTTGAACTATAAGTGGAACTTCTTTCTCATATTCAAATATTTTGCTTTTCTGCAGGCTCCCCAGAAAGATATCAACCCAATTGCCCCACCGATGTCAGTTCTCACAGGTTGAACTTCTTGGCTTGAATTTTTCCCAACGTAGAACACAAAAAGAACCCCTTCCATGTCAGGATGAAAGCAAGAGGCAATAGATTTCTCATGGAAAACAAACAGAAAATCACATGCAATAGCAGTTTCCATTTGCACTGGGGATGAAGACCACAGAGCAACCTTGCTGTCTCTGCTGGAGAGCACTGACTTTGCTTTCCCATTCTCACAGCATGTCCCAACCACTGACCTGTTTTAGGAGTGAGTTTTCTGAGTCTTTCCTGTAAGAACTTGATCACTTGTATGAATAAATGATCACCATAGGGACAGTACCCCATTTTTGTTTTTTAAATAAAAAATTCTCTGCTTTGTCCTAGCCCTTAGGCTATCAAGACTTTTTCTCTCTCTTCCTCGTACTAGTTCACACATTCTATTTTGAACAGAACCTCTATTGTGGACATGAAACATCACTAAATGTGGGTACTGGTTTTAACTAAATTTCCAATGAACACATGTTTTGATAAAAATAAATGGTGACTATAGGTAGGTTTATGCAGTCAGGAAAAAGGGATAAAACCACGCTGTGTGGTTTAATCAAACAACATAATTCATTTTTTCACATTTATGAATGAGAATGAAGTGAGCAATGTGAATTATAAGTGTGCAGGTATACAGTTTATTAATAACAATACTTGTAGACTTCTTGTTTGCTTGTTTCTCCACAAATTCTTTTTTTGTGTGTGTGTGTATTTGTGTGTGTGCATTTCTGTGATGTTTTTTTTTCTTCTTTTCTTTTTTCTTTCTTTGAGAATGAAAACCAGCTAGCTTAACTTCTCTTACTAACACCGACTGCATCATGCAGGTGACGTGTCCTCCTCTTTTTGCCTATTCTCTAAGTGAAATATTGCACTTTGAAATTAATTGTCTTGTTTTCTTTTTCACCGTCTTTAATGGAACCAAATATTTCATTTGTGTTCTCTAGTCTTGCATGTTCCTCAGGGTAAACCAAATCTTGGTACATCTATTCACATTAAGTAACATATTCCTTGAGCAATCCTACTGGCTTTTGTGAGACTATTCAGGACTATCCAATGGGAGCAGAAGTAGGTGAGTCTGGCCCCAAGGTGCTTACACACCGTCTCTCTCAATGGTACCCTGGTTTCGGTCAGTGCCTTTGGGTGCTGCTACATTGCAGCCTTTAATAATCGGTTGGTTTGTTTCGATTCTCAGAGTGAAATTTTTTATGAATAGTCTATTAGGTACATGTAGAAACCCAATCCGTGAAAATGAGAGAACAGTCAAGAAAACGCTTCTGTATGGACACTTCACAGAAGAAGAAAGGATGAGGTCATCCCAGCAACTATTTGTTTGGTTCTTGGCAATTCACACTTCTACGTCAATTGTTCAAAGGCTGTCTGAGCCAGCCATGGGCTCATATGTTCTATATTTTCACACAGCGATTATTTTCTGTGGGAGTGATATGTGGATATCCTGGTGCTTGCTTTGTGATGGTGCTGGTCTCATTGATCTTCCGAGAGGGCTTCTCTCTTTCTGCTTGGTTCAAGCAAATTCATGTTTCTGGACTAAGGCAAGGAACAAGTACTATTAAGAAGAGTAACAGAAGAGCCAAGTTTCAACATATTCAGTCAAATATATGAATTTTCAAGAGGTCAGATACAGAAATGTCTTGAAGATGCTGTCAAGGCTGAAGAACCAGATCACAGGAGATCAGTCTTAGATATATAAACTAAATGTGTTGTGTAGAATACTGCTATTGTCAGGGAAGAGAGACAAAGTGTGATGATTAGCCTTCTGAAGGTGTTTATGTGTCCCCACGCTGACTATAGGTGGAGCCCAGAAAACTGTTTTAGAGTAAATATCTACCTCCTCATAGGCTATAGCTAGAGATATGTAAATCTCACCCTTAGCTTCCAAAGGCTCAGTGTCTTCCATTGCTGAGTCTGGAAAAAAATATCCACGTCTACTTGCAAGAAGTACCTGCATGGGAGGAAAGCATCAATATGTTGTAAACCATGGCCTACAGGGAGGGAGCCTCTGTGGGATAAGGCAGGAGCTAGTCGCTGGTTTCACTAGGGGGAGCTAAGAAGAAACCTGCAAGTGTCACTGAGATAATGGAATTTGCGCTGCAGAATTATTCAAGAGAAGTTTGTGGTGGAAAATCCTCAAAGTTCTCTTCCCTACAAGCTCACAGACCTAGTGCTGGATTTGTCATACCAAATTTTCCATCTGGCTTGTAACTTCTTGTCCTTTTGATCTTACGTGCTATTTTTTATTGCCTCTTCTAGTTAAGGGAAAATGTAGTACAAGATAAGCGTTCATTTGTCTTCAGAGGAATAGCAACAATGGCAATAATAAATCCAGCTGGCTCTAAGTCAGTTCTCTATCGAAGAGACTTTGGACATGTGACTGGTAATGCACCTCAGTGGTACAAGAAGCATTACGCATGCATATATACATACATATATATAGAGAGAGAAACACAAATATCACAACATGTGTTTCTGAGCGTACATTAATAAAAAAGGCTGACTTGTCTCACTTTCTAAATCAGGCCCACTCGCTCTTTGAATCAGCAGTTATCCATATTTGCAGTATTCTATTTCAGCAGGATGAGACAACAAAAACCTGCTACCAAGCTGACTGCTTTGGAAGTCTTTCCTCCGCATTGCTGAACTCAGATGAGCATGAACTTTTTACACAAGCAGCCCCAGCTCTGCTGGATTTAGCTGGTTTCTGTGACAGTGCACGTCTGCCTGCAAAATTGATATCCCAAAGCGTTCTATTTTTATGCTGCGAGTTGCTGTGTTGAGACCTAAGATGTTCAGAATTCTTTTTATTGGACAAACAGAAGCACTGAAATCAGGAGATTTTGGCAGGCCTCAAGCTCTGCCAGCTTAACACTTGTGCTTGGCAGACAAAATAGTTTTTAATATTGTAGTTGTTCTTGTGCTAGACTCCATGCAATGTGGGTAATTCTTACTTGTGTTAATCAAAAGACAGGAAGCGTGCAAACACTACTGGGAGACTCCGTATTTATTTGAATAAACTATTCTCTGACAGATTTAATAGCAAAAATGCAAATTTGAGTTTGAGTACGATGTAGCGTGATTGCTGAGGCTTGCTCTCCAGCTGAGCTACCTGTGTGCTGAGTCTGTCCCTGCACACCTGAATGAGTCTGGTTTATTTCCAGTGCTGGCATTCCGTCCCTTTGTGATTCAAAGCAAAATTCCAAATAATTCCATTGTCTTGAAGAATGTTGTGTTCTGTTGACCTTGGACCTTCAGTCCCCTTCCTGCTAAATACAGTCTCAGCAAGATAGGTTTGGTGTTAGAAAGGGGGGGAAGGAAAGAAAGGAAAACCTGGATCATCTCCAGCAGTAAAAGAGCCCTAGGTAGATCATTGCCAGGTTCTTTGCTGCAGATAAGCTTAAATCAGAGTTACGCCCAGTGAATGCTACTGTGACCTGCAAATGCCACACTATGACGGAGCCCCATAAAAGAGGTACAAACCAGAGGGAAACAGCGAGGGAGATTGTGATCTCCAAAGGACCAGATCCTCTCTTTTCTTCATAATGCTTGTACAAGTTTGGGTTAATTCTACTGTGATTACTATGAGAATGCAGACGGCAGCTGAGCCAGGATCTGTTGTAAAGGCAAAGTAATATGTCCTTTAACCAATCACTCTTGCAAAATAGTTTTTTTCCTGGTGACGTACTCCTCTGATTAATGATTATTATTTCTTGTGTGTGTTTGTGTGTGCGTGCGTCTGGTGCAGAAGGATAGCTGCATACAATACAAACTGAAACCGGTGCCTCAGTGAGAATTCAGGCTGCTGGGTGAGCTCATCGTGGCTCAGCACTCAGGCAGAGCTGTGGGCTGTAATTCACAGCAGAGCCCAAGCTCCGGGTAGCAGATTCAATTTTATAAGTGCCTTTCTAGTTTGGGCTAGGTAAGAGAGTCTGCAGTAGACATCCTCTACATTTTCTATAAATAGCAAGTTGTTCAATGTGTCATTTGGCTCCCTCCGTCCACATCATTGATTGCAATGCAAAGCACATACTTGGGAATAGGCAGCCTCACCCCCCTCATCAGGTACCGGGGTATTTATTTATTCCTTATTGCCGTTACAGGCAAATAAAAGGTTTGACTTCATGTAACAGAGAGGTGAAAGGCTGATTATTGCATTTCCACAGCTGTTGCATTGCTGTATTTTATGTTTATAAATCATCTGCATACCAGCACATTATTACAGCTGGGAAGTCGTATCTTCAAGGAAATATATCATTATTTGCTAAGAAGAGATACGAATAGCTAACTGTCTTATCTGAAAGCCTGTCTTAAGTCCAAGAGCAAGGTCCATGCAGGTATTTATAAACATCATTAGTACTGATTTTATTGCTCATATTTTATAAATGACATCAATATTCTTGAAGACTGCAAACATTTGCTTTGTTGTGCTATTGTCTCAGTTGGAGTGTAAATCTCTCACTCTTGATATACAAACAGTAATTTTTGTTCTTGTCACTGCCCTGTGACTGGAGGCATTTTAATGATGATTTACAGGTTTACTTATAGTGGGACAATCAACTTCTAATTACAATTAAAAACTAGTTAAATTAATACTTGCAGCTTGAAGGCAATGTCTTAATCGCAGCACAGCATAGAGGACTAAGATTTGCCACCCTAAAAAAAAAGAATAATTGTTTTCGTTTGTCCTTTTTTCCAACTACAGGGCCAAAGAAACTTCCAGAAATCCATGTTTTGTGCAGATTTTCCAGGAGGACAATTTTAGAAACATGATACCCTACTACTCTTGAACAGCTACCGATTGCTTTTTTTCATTATTTATATGCCCAGTGGGTGCTCAGCTCAGAGAAAGAACTTGTTTACAGTTTTTGTCAGAAGAACTGTGGATCAACAGGAACATAGGGTCCTTCTTGAGCACTTGCTAAATAAGGAACTGACAGTGTTTAGATGCTCATGAAGAGAAAAACAACTTTATTTGGTATTGCAAATAAGAAGTCTCCTGATATCCCAAACACTCTATTTCCATTTCCATCATTTAGTAGTTTAGTAGTTTAGCAATATTTGCCAGTATGGCATTAGTTTGCAATGTAACTATCTATATATGAAAAATATTACTTCCAAAATGCTCCTGAGTATGCTATCATGTGACTGCATTAACCATACACAAGCAATTTTGTGTTGAGTTTGCAAGGTGTAAACAGCGCAATTAGGTGGAGACGTGATATAAAATTGGACATTTGTATAAGTACTTACATGTATAGGAGTATGTAATGTAGACATACTGCTTGTAAGATGGTGTTTGAATCTATGTTTTGCAAGAATAGTTTCACTGTCTGTGAAAAAAAGCTGCTATACAGCTCACTGTGTAACTGCATGCTTTGTTCTTCACAACTTTCCGAGTCCCAGAAAATCCATGAGGGTACTACCACATTTCCTTCCCTCTCCAGTGTCCTCAGTCTAGCTGTGCTGGCCACAGAATACTTTGACCACCAAAAGGAGGGCTAGGGATGAGAGTGGAGACCAGGCAAGATGAATTTGAATTTTTCTTAGCATATCTCTCCTGTCTTGATGGGTGCACCGTCACTATCCAGTTATATTTATTTGCCCAGAATTATTCTATGGACGTTTCTGATCTGGAGACAGATCAGAAAGGCATAAAGATGGGGAGCTTTTCCATAAATTCTACTGTTTAAATCTCATAATTCTTCTTCTGTTCCTTTTGCTATAGGGATTTAACACAGGTTGGTGAAATTCAATACACACTACCAATCTCCTTGCCAAACCCTGGTGTCCTGCCTGAGCAGTGGGTCTGCTAGAGCTGTGCCTCTGCCTATTCTCCATTTTTAGAGCAGAAATATAAGTTGTATATACCTCCCCATATACATACATCTTCTACTTTATTTACAAATGAAAGATAAATAATGATGCTTTTAAAGAGACAGCCCTGAGTAGTATGGATGCTGTATTAAGTTTTCCCTGTAGCATACTCATATTATCCATTCTCAAAGGCCCTTTTAATCTCTTTTAAAGAAGAATAGAGATGCAAAGAGAAAGTCATATGTAGTTAATGTCTGCTTAGTTGCTCTGTACCTTGGCAACTTGTGCTCTGTTTTGGGGAGCTTCCAAAGAGCAAAATTTGACAGTTGTTGGAGTCTCCTCTTTGCTTTTGTTAGATGTTACATGATCAAATAAGATGCTTTTTGCTAGTTTGAGCTGATTGAAAAACAAGCAAACAAAAAACCCTTGTCTGTAATGAACTGCAGCATAATGAATGTGAGATTGAAATGAGGATAATTTTTTGAGACTATTGCTTTCTGTAATTCTGACCCCTACTTCATGTACCTAAGGCACCCAGGTAGAATAGTAGGCACCTGGATATCAATCATCTACTCATAAGTATTTAAGGACCTTCATAGCATTGTGTACATTGACGAAAGTGGATTTCTTCAAGGGAAATGTTATTGTCTGAAGTAGGCAATACTTGAGCACAGATGACAGTCCTACCATCTTACTTGTTTTGCACGTGTTTTCTCTACTTTGTGTCAACGGTTTACCGGGCTGGATCGGCCCGGTTCCGTGACGATTGGTGTGGGGGACCCGCAGACCCACGCCCCAGGAAAGGGGAAGGGGGAAAGGGAAAAGGAAAAAGGGAGATGGGCCTAGAAACAGAGCAGCGGCAACGATCTGAGAAGGAAAGCTAATTTACTAAATAAGATATCAGAAAGCAAAATAACACAATATAATACAATATAATTGGAATTGAAGCTAATGAATCAAACAAAATGAGCAAGAGAGAGTATCCGATAAACCGAAGGCCTTACGCTAACGCTGAAGGCGATACGGCAGCGAGCACCCACTGCTGAGTCGATCCTGAAGGAAAGAGAGTGTCCCGTGACCGCAGAGGGTTTTTATCTTTTCCCTCTGAGCGGAAAATACATAAAAATGCAAAGCATCGCAAAGTCTTCTGGGGAATGTAGTTCTTCTCTTCTGAGACAGGTATACCCGGAAAATATCAATGATCTATGGAGTTGGAGTATTAACTCTTTAACTCTTAATGCACTACATGTTGTTATGATGTGGAATACCAATACCAAAAATCATAAAACCATGACACTTTGCTAGGGCATTTTGGTGTTGAAGTGGTTTAGATGATTTTTCTCCTTTTTTTTTTTTCCTTTTGATTGTCAGTGAGCAGAAGAGGATCCCTGACTGCTGCATTCTCCTTGGGGAGAAGCTACTCAAAGCATATATGGACTGTGTTATTATGGCTTCCTACGCCATTCCTTTGAGACAAACATTTGTTGAATCTCATATCCATCTGCAGAGCTGTGGGGATCTTACTTTTCTGGTTGTCCTTCCAATATCTTTCTTTCTTAACTCCTGCTACCCACAAGAAATCATAGAATGGTTGCAGAATCATAGAATGGCTTAGGTTAGAGAGGATCTTAAAGATCATTTAGTTCTAACACCCTGCCATGGTCAGAGTTGCCACCCAGCATGCCAGGCTTCCCAGAGCCCCATCCAACCTGGCCTCCAGGGATTGGGCATCCACATCATCTTTGGGCAGCCTGTGTCAATGCCTCACCATCTTTGACTAAAAAATTTCTTCCTAAAATCTAACCTAAATCTCCCATCTAAGTGTAAAGCCATCCCCCCTGTTCTATCAAATGCAAATTTGCTCTTCTGAGTGGTCTTTATAGTGTCTATGTCCATTTTTGTGGAGGTCTGCTACAGGCCACCTGAACAGGAAGAGCACACAGATGTAGTTCTCTACAGGCACATAGGTGCAGACTCATAGGTGCAGGCCTGATCCTCATGGAGGACTTTAACCATGATGATGTCTGCTGGAGGAAAGACACAGCATACCATAAAAAAAAACCCAATAATGTTAATAGAGTGCAATGATGATAACTCTGGGAGAAATGCCTGAAAACTGGAGGAAGAGAAACATCACTCCTTTCTACAAGAGGAGGGCCCAGGGAAAAAAAGGATGCACAATCTCCCCTTGATCCTTGGGAAGCTGATGGAGAAGCTAATTTTGGAAATGTTTTCCAGGTGTATGAAGGACAAGAAAATCAATGGTCAGCATAGGTTCACCAAGGGGAAGTCATGCTTGACCAATCTGACAAGATTCTGTGATGAAATGTCTGTTAGGTGAGGGGGGAATGGTGAATATGTTTTGCCTGGACTTCAGTGAGGCCTATGACACTCTTTCCTCTGGGCTGTTGGTGTATGGTCTAGGTGGGAAGACAATGAGGTAGACTGAAACAGTCTTGAGCAGCCCAGCTCAGAAAGTGTTGATCAGATATATGAAGTCTAGTTGGAGGCTGGTAACTAGTGGTGTACTCTAGGGGTCGCTTCTGGCTCCAGTCCTGGCTCCAGTCCTCAACTGGTTTGCAGGCTACATAAGACTGGGAGGAGAGGCTGATACACCAGAGGGTTGTGCTGCCATGCTATATGTGTTGAGATCTGGGCTCCTCAGTATGAGAGAGGTATGGATGTATTGAAGAAAGTCCAATATGCAAAGGCGTTGAAATGTCTGGAGCACCCCTCTATGAGGAAAGGCTGAGAGAGCTGGAACAATTCTGTGCAGAAAAGCGGAGGATCTAGGGGGATCTTATCTATATCTGTATCCCCTCACCCTCCATTTTAGAAGCCTTCTTTGTAATGGTGTCATGCCAGCTTCATACTGCTGTACTGAAGGAAGCCCTCTCAACTACTCTGCAGTGGTAGGAGAACCATCAAGATGAAAGGAGGGGGCTCTTCCAGGTTTTAAATGTGAGAGCCAAAATCCACCAATGATATAAAGGAGCTTGATGTTACCAACTGTCATAATTTTTGCCAAGAGTTAAAAGTATTTGGAACAAATTCCCATCCCCCACTGGGGTCAAAATACTAAAACATGTGAACAACAGTGTGGTTTGATGGTGATTTAAATATCAGCCATGAGAGATTCATCTAAGTGGAAACTTAAACTTTCTTCCTTCAAAAAATAATAAACTTTGATGATGCAAAGGGAACCTAGACTGGAACGAAATCTATCAATGCAAACATTAGATCATGTATAATAATAACCTTTTCTTAACCTCCTGTGCTCTGTGAGCCAGACTTATGTTTTCCGTAGCTTGACTTGAAATCTTTTAAACACTCTGAGCTGCTAATACAGCAGGATAGCTCCAAGGAGGATAACAGTGACAACACGTATCAGTGGGTAGAGCTAGCTCAGACTGGGCTCTGTCATGATGTCAGGCAGCCACCTTAAGACTTCTTTGCAGTGTCCCCAAAGGGCCGGTCATAACATATGTGGCAGTTACACCATTATACTCCGTGGCAATCACTACATGAACAGTTCTAAGGGGCTGAAGTTTAGCACCATGTTTACTTGCTAATCCAGGAGCAGGACCATGTTTTCCTCTTCATCTACCATGCGATGGATCTGTGGTGTTATGGGTCTGCATCTGTGCTGTCATTACTGATGAGATATTGTATGGGGTTGGAATGCTTTGTAATAGGCATTTTTAGGATAGCTTTGTTGTGCCTTTATGAATTAGACACTGCAAAAATGCAATTTGTCTGGTGCTTTTCCTCTTTTGCCTCAGCACAAATGCAATAGATCCTTCTGATTCCATGGCAGTGAATCTCTCTGCTTCAGCTGCTCTGGTTCAACAAATTGTCACTGTCATCTGGATTTTTAGTAACAAATACAATAAATGTGAACTGACACATTAAATTAAGAACTATATGAAAACTGCTATACAGATATGAAAAACTGAAAATTCCTCTTTGTTATGGCTATGCATTCACATCAGATTCTCTTAAACAATTGCTATGCATTGCTATTTTGTGATTAGTCATAGGCTTTTCTATAAGCCAGCACAAAAGAAGCCAAGGGCGCTAATGAATCAAACGATAAATACCTACAAAAGAATAATATTAATGAAAATGCTAAAAAAGCAATATTATAAAGAAAGCCTGTCTCTGCACAAATCAAATAGAATATAATCTTGGAAAAAATCTGAAAATGAGTACAAGCACTACTGTCTGTTACTCAGAGCAAAGAATTATTGATTCTTGGCTGCTTCTATTGATTTTATGTCACTTCTGTGATTTAATCATGTTTTCCTTGTTATCTCTTTGCAGTCTTTCTTCTATTGTCTGGTATAAAATCTCAGCCAAGGCCTTTCAGCCTGTGGTGGTGATCAAAATAACTTTGGCTTCCATTTACATTGTTTTAAAGAAATGATTAAACAATCCAGCTAAGGTGATCTCAGACAGCGTTACACAGTATAAATGCATCTTTGAAAAATGGAAATATCTCCTTCCTTGCTAACAGTTAGGAGCTAAGAAAGGTCATGATATGCTTCTGTAGACAATGCAGTACTGTAAAAAGCCACGCAACAGTGTCTAAGTATTTCACTTCTGCATTAATCCATCTATTTGTTTCTTTTGTAATACACTCAAATTGTGTTAGATCTTCTGGCTGCTGAAGTCAGTGGGAATGAGCTTGCATGTGAGAGAGGCAAAACTTGCATCTTATTAAAGCTGTATGGCTATTGATGTGCTGACTACTCTATGAGAGAATACTGCTTTTTCTACAAAACTCTCAAATTTCGTTTTCAGAAAAATACCTACAGAAAAGAGCAGGATTTGTCCTAACTTGTGTTTAAAAATACACATTCAAGTTTATGTTGTAATGACATTTCTAGGAAAGATCGTTCCCTAAAATGATCAATTTTGAAGTACATATTAATAGGACAGCATTTAGATACGCAATACTATTTATTTTTTTTAATTTACTACAAGGTTTTGTGCACATAGTTACAGGCAGCTGGTAAATGACTGCATCCCTTACATGTACTTAAAACTGTTAACGATAGATGTTTCTAGCTTTCTGGGTCTATTTCCATAATGGAGTACCTTTTTCACTCTTAGTATTAATATTCCATTTAGAAAGGGTTCAGAGAGGTTTAGTATAGAGTCATTGGATTTATGAGTATGTTACATACATAATTATTATAGATGGTATAAGCACATCAAAAGGAAGTGTAATAGATGTTTGTAAGCTCTGGTTACATGAAACCTGTTGGACTCTAAAAACTGAATCACCATCTATTCAGTGTATCTTCATAATCGATCACAACCTTATTACAACTTTTAACATAATGCTCAATTATTTATTTATTTTTATTTGAATCCAGACTTTTTAACATAATATGCATAAGACACAGCAAATTTCATAGTGGGAGAAGACTGAATTGACAATGGATAGGATTTACAGAGTATTATACTTTACACCACCATAGGTCTAGCTCTTGTGCGTACACACACACCCACACACCCACTCACCCACACACAGACATTGCTACTCACGTTCTTGTTTAAGCCACTCAATGAGTTTGTGTGAAGAACTGAAATATACCATATCTGTTTTTTGTAGCTCATAAAATTTTGTGAGTCTGTAGGATATTTTTGTATAAAATGGGCCAAGCAAACTTTTCAGCTCTTCTCTTCACATCTGTAACCTAAAGTAGAAAAGATGTAGGAAAGTGTCTTGGAGACCCCTAGACTTATGCCTATCTAAATAGGTAAGAGTTGGTCTTAAGACTTTGGCAGGCTGGAGAGTTTCATAGAAAAGAACATTATGAGGCTCAACAAGGGCAAATGTAGAGTCAACTGGGGTGACTAACTACATGCATCAGTACAGGTTAGGGGCTGACCTGCTGGAGAGGAGCTCTGTGGGGAAGGACCTGGGTGTGTTAGCGGATAACAGGTTGGCCGTGAGCCAGCAGCATGCTCTCGTGGCCAAGAAGGCCAAAGGCTTCCTGAAATGCATGAAAATCCTCCCCCTCTACTCTTCTGTGGTGAGGCCACTTCTGGAGTAGTGTGTGCAGTTCTGGGCTCTTCAGTTCAAGAAAGATGGGGAACTTTTAGATAGAATCCAGTGGAGCGCCACTGAGATGACTGGGGCCTGGAGCATCTCCTGTACAAGGAAAGGTTGAGAGACCTGAGGCTGATCAGTCTGGAGAAGAGAAGACTGAGGGGAGTCTTCTAATGAGTGGGAGTCAAGTGAATTGGGCTCCAGGCTCTGTCTAGTGACAGAAAAAGGGGCAGTGAGCACTAACTGGAACCTATGTTCCATACAAACATGTGTAAAAACGTTACTGTGAGGGTGATAGAGCACTGGCACAAGCTGCCCAGAAAGGTTGTGGAGTCTCTTTGGAGATATTCAAAACCCTCCTGTGCAACCTGCTGTAGGGAACTGATTTAGCAAGGGCTTCATTGGATGATCTCTGGGGGTCCCAAACAACCCCTACAATTCTTGATTCTGTGATGATGCCATGTGATGGTGACCTAGTTGGCTTTCCAATGGACATCTGTGGCAAACAAAAGGTCAAAATGGAGGCGGAAATCAGAGTGGGTGTGGAAAAAAATAAAACATAAAAACGCCACTGTGCTACTTGTTGCCCTATGACAAAGACTGAGTGGGAGGATGGATTGGAAATGCACGTGAGACCTTCCTTGGTCATCTGCACGTTCTTTGCAGCAGCCCAGCTTAACTTCTGTGTTCTAGTTAACAGCGTGTACTCTAAGCCTCAAATATAAATAGTGACTGGTGACTCATTCAATGTAATTCTTCAGCTATGTCAGTGGGACGGAAGGGTGGCTTTATGGGTAAAGGCATGGCTTTCATGCAGGAAGTGCATATTTCATTCTTGCCACTTGTCACAAGATAAATCATAAGCAATTTCTTCAATCCTTTTATTTGTAATTTTGCGGGAAACTAACAAAAAAAGAAAAATAGAGAAAAAAACTTTACTCCTTTCAGAACTGTCAATTCATCTGATGTCAGCAAAGCATTTATTTGTCTATAACAGAATAGCCAAGGGCTGCTATGGTTGCTGCTCACTTTGCTTGTGCCAGTCTCCCAGAGAGCTGGTCTGGCACTGCTGATGGGGATTGGGCTGCTACAGCTTTCCTGCTCAAGAAGCAGTGAGTACAGCTTCCCCAACTCCTTCCACCACTCCAAGATCAACAAGTCCAGATCTTTCCAAAAAAGTCTCAGTTTCCCTCACACTCCTGTTCTTCACCCTTGGTCCAGCTGGTCCAGCAATATTTGATTTTTACAGGTGGTGCTGAGAAGCCTTGGTCTGGTTCTGGTTGAACCCTTTTCCACTTAGGGGTCTTTTGAGACCTTAGACTTGGTTATGCACTTCAAGGATTGCTGTCTTCTAGATTAGATGCAGTATAAATCTGTCCAGCGCAGAGATGAACAATGGGCTATACCTGCCATCTTTGAGCATGTTTGCGAAAGAAAACTGTAAATTGAATAGCAGTGTAGAACTGTTCAACTCTGAGTGCAAAATGGTGCTTTGCTTCTGAGGTTTTTAAAGCTGCTTATCACAAATGTACATGATTACTCAGAATTTTATAGGCCACAGGGCAATATTTGCTTTTATACCTCCATCTCTATTTCAGAAGAAAAACAAGATGTTGAAGTTACAGTGTTTTACGCTTGGTCTTTTCTGCTCTTTGTACTTCAAAGTCTGTATAAGTTGTCCTTGGATGAGCAGGGAGCATTCTCTCTGCAAGCTTATTGCGCAATGAAACCTGAAACGGGAGATTTGTAATCAAAACATCAGCTTCATTCTTTTCTATTTGCTTAGGAGAAATTGAGATTAAACACTGAGAATGGGGAGCTGACCAGAAAAAAAAAAAAAAAAAGCAAAATTCAGAGCATTTAAAACAAAGGTTTGGGTCAAAGGTAGGGAATAGCACTTCATTCAAGCTGAGTCTCCCTTATGGCTTAAATTTGCTTTCTTTTAGGTATGTGTAACTACATCCCTTGCATGTGTCCTCTCCCTTTGCCCCTCTTCTCCTGGAAGGTATAATTCTGAACTGGGAGTCACATCAGCAGAAAACCATGAACTGAGGAGCTATGCTCAGTGAAAGCTCTACCCTGTTCCATAGGGCTTAACCCCCTTCTTGTTTCTCGCATGTTTGATATCAGTTTTCAGATGGACTATTTCAATAGCAACACATAGCTTACTCCCATATATTCAACAAATAAGTTACCAACAGCATTAGACCAGGTTAACAGATTAAAAAAGGCAAATATTTTTGCAGTGCCATAGAGAGTGCAGCTCTATTGAAAAGCTGAACTCAGAGGAAAGATATGGAGGAAATGTTTGATGTGCAGCGAGAAAGCCTCATGATGTATGTATCTGACTGCCTTCTCTAAAAGGTTCCCAGCTTGGTGTACTGTCTCTATAGCTGCTATTCTCTGCAAGTTCACTTCAACAGTTACATCCTGGTATTGAGTTCTGTTATATTATACTGCCACGCTGACATGTACGCGTTTGTTCTTGCTGATGATCATCCCTTAATACTGAGTTATGGATCAGGTTATTGCAGGAAATCTGAGTGAAGATGTAATATTTCACATGCTTACTTTAAGAGGAAAGAGCTGCTAATATCATGAATAATTTCTCACAATACAGCTCCAAGCTGTCAGCTCCAACTATGATATCTGGGCCCCAAGGGAACTCAGGTTTTCATCTGGAGGTGTACAGATCCAAAGGAAAATTTGGCAGCATTATCTTGACAGTGCAGGAGAGTTCTACTTTCTTACTCCAGAGTTCCGTTAAATACATCAATAGATACACCATATTATGAATTTTTAAGCACCTCTCCAGAGACAGTACTTAATACAGAATATTTGAGGACTCAGCCACGCAGGGTTCGTTTGGTGCCTTAGAAATGTTTCTGCTGGGTAAATTTCTGTGGGAATAGAGTTCAGCTCTTTATTTTAATCTGTCTTCTTTCAAGATGAGTGTATTTATTGTTCTGAAGGTCCAGGTGACTCTGGCTGATTCTTTTAGCATCTCCAGACATGATGTCTGGACAATACTATAAATTTGTTATAAAGGATTATATTTTTAACATCAACGAAGACAAAATGAATTGTTCTACTATTTTCAATGCTTTTACTGCTTTTCTTTTTAAAAAATACAGAGTATTACATCAAAAATAATGAACTTTTGAGCAGAAATGATAAGTATGTTCAGAAAGGGCATGAGCACAAAACAAGATCCTAGGACACCATTAGCATGGACTCCATGTGTGTGAGATGCTTTCTGCTTTTGCTAGAGACTGCATTTATCTGAAAGACAAGAGGGTTTCACAAAGTCTTCTGTGCTCAGGGGTTTGGTTCAGAGACAGAGTAGGAGGGTATAGCAGTGGTCATTTGGCAGTCCATGTGATACTGCAGTCATTCCTATTCTGTAGACCCAGTGGAATGGCACAGAGCTGTCATGGGAAGGTCAGGTTTGGGGGAGGGAAAGGCTCTGCCCCAGAGGTCAGTGAGCATGGAACAGTCTGCCCAGGGCAGTGGGCACAGCCTTGAGCCTCTCATAGAACATTTGGATAATGCTCTGAGTCCTATGATCTGATTTTTGGGTGGTGGTGGGTGAAGCCAGCGGTTGGACTCTGTGATCCTTCTCAGTCCCTTCCAGCTCAGGATATCCTATGATTCTATGATCAGTCCCTGCTTTAAGCTTAATATATGGTGTTCATTATTCCAGAATTCTCAAAGCAACAACATTCTTTTCAGGGCTATATATAGCTATATATAGCTATAGCTCAATTAAAAGAGTTAATTATTGAGGTCATGTAAAAATATTCAAATACCATAAACCAGTATCTTATGGTGTGGGATATTGCTATACCTTCAGTCTCCGGTCCTACTGTTGTGAATGTGGTAGACTCCTTAGTAGCTTGTACAACTTACACTGAAACTAGCTGCAGTATTTAAAATGAAAACAAAGTACTGATGATTGTATGTTAGTGCATGTGCAGAAAAGCATGCAAAAAATAAGCAAAGAAAATGAACTCGTAGCTAAATGTAAAGAAAATGCATTCAGGGTATTAAGTAGGAGCAAAGAATCATCATAGAATCATTTGAGTTGGAAGGGACCTTTAAAGATCATCTAGTCCAACTCCTCTGCCATGAACAGCAACATACCACACTTCTTCAAGAAAAACTCTTTGCACTCTGATGTAAAGATAAGTCAAGGAGAAAATGTTTAACGAGACAGCGAACCTTGTCAAAAGCCAGTAAGCTGATGGCCAGCACACTCCAGTAGCTCACATATCCACGTGACATTTCTTTAGCTAGCAAAAAATGGCAAGGACAAAACCATGCTACAATTTTCAGGTAAAGAAAGGCCATATTTAAGCTAATTTACTACCTGAGGTATTTCTATGTGTCAGTATAAGCTTTCGAGCTGGGCTAAAGCTGCAAGCTCAAACACTGCTGCCAGAGCTGGTGTATTAGAACAGAAATCATGGTATAAACCCCCTCCACTGACACCAGACTACCTGCTTGAGTGACTGCAGTCTTGTCAGCTACATAAAAAGCTCCTTGACCATTTCTGCATCATCATGGTTGGTGGCGATTTTCTGTCTGTCTGTACCAATATAATCTGGCAGCACCAACTCACGTCCAAGTTGCACATGGATAAAAGAATATCAAACCTCTGACCACTTCCCTGAGTGTTCCACCACTGTGCTCAGGATGTTCAGACAGGCAGAAGTGTATGAACCATGGAATCCAGCACCTTTAGAAATGCATGCATCTGGAAGGTTCGGGGATTTCAGCCTGGTCTACAAATGGTTTTTGATATGACAGTGCTGGCTGTTAAGCATTGCTCACACACAATTTGCTTTCCAATTAAAGCATGTTTAGGAAGATTTGTAACAGTTGTGGTGTTTTCCTTTCACAACATAAGGAGGCTGCTTATGTGCTGGAATCTGAAAGATGTCCTACGCAAATAGTGGCTCCCTTAAGTGAGAAGTTGTAGTCACTTGTGAATGGTGAACAGAAGCTTGCAAAAGAGGTAGTATCTACCTTACATTCATAAAATGATCAAATTTTCTTAACAGGTAATATTTGGATTTTTAGGAGGGGGGCTGTACTCCTAAACACTGTTGATTTAACAGGAAAGAGGAGATGATAACTTGGTTGACTTAGCATTATGGCTTTAATTCAGCAAAAGATGTCAAACTGAAGCAAGTTTCTGTGCCTCACTGAAATTATAATTGGGATGTAAGCATATGCCTGCACTAGACAGAGGGGGAGGCTGCCGATTTGGTGCCTGAGCAAGGGACGAAACTGGTTTATTTATAAGCAGTCTATTTATAGCTTTCACTGTGTTGGAATACACTAATTCATCTCAAGTGCTCTATCTCTGCAGATGAGCTCATAGCTCTTCAGAAGGTGAAGTTATCTGTTCACACTGCTTGTTCCGATGTGGCACAGAGCCACTGTACCAGGGAGCTGCACATAAAACACCATTTCTCCATGCATAGCAGTTAATGGGATAAGCAGCCTGCAGCAGGGCTCTGCTGAGCATCCCTTAACTTTCAGTCAGCTAGGGATCAGTTCCTTTCCAGGAGAAGGGCAAAGCCTCAGTGAGACCTTACAACAGTGATAACATGGGCATCATTGGAGAGCCCTTCACCTCCAAGGAGCAGAAAGCATAAGAGCATCTGAAGCTACAGCTGGAGGAGTCACAGGGAATTTACCTTTCTCTCTCCTTCCTTTAAACAAGTATCTGTGTGCAAATCCTTTGTCCTCATCCTTAGTGACACATGCATTTCTTTCAGACCATTGCTTCAAAGGACTTATCGCTGGAAGCAGGAGGAGCTGGGTTTCATGTGGCACAGTCTCCCAGTTCACATCACTTTCTGGGAGCTCTGAGTCATTGTTTGATGCTGGCAAAGTTGGTTCTGGGCTGCCCCCATGTTTTGGGCTGCACTCTTTCCTACCTTGTGGTCCTGTCCTAACAGCATCTTGAATTTCCAGTTTGACTTTCGTCTAAATTTGAAACCAGACCAACCAGTCAAATTCCATCCCCAGGCCAGGCAACACTAGCAAAACACCGTGGTCCAACTTCGTTAATGAAGAAGTTTATAGGGAGCCCTTGTCGAGATGCCATCTGACACTCAGCGAGAGGATGAGCAAGAGGAAGTCAGGGACAGAATTATATGCAAATTCCATGATAGAGCCACAGCCTGGTGTTTGCAAACCACACAGCCTCACCTTTGATTGCTTTCTCTTAAGCCCTGAGCACATGAAAACAAGTCCATTAGACATGGCAAAACATGTGCATTCCTTATGCTCCTTCTTGGCCAGAAATAGTGAGAAAGCAGAAGTAAAAAACATCTAAAAAACACCCCAAACTTCTAATAGGTTCTTCTGCTTATTATAATTTTTAAATATTAATACTTCAATTTGGCAAAAGTGGCCTTCACTTACTTTTCTCTGTTGAACACAAAAGAAACAGTTTCAGGATCCCAGAGGATTTTTCAGTTCAACCTACTTTTGTCTTTATCTTTTTTTTTCTATCAAGTAACAAAAAATGAAACAAAGTTCTCAGACACAGGTACATCTTTAAGAGAATTTGCTCGCTCTTAACTTTGTTTGAATGGGTAAACCTCATCACTGTTTGCCCTTAAAGCTATTCTAACAGAGAGCTGTTTTATCAACACTAGCTGCTTAGTAAGGAGAGGCATTTTCCTCCACCCTCGGTGCAGTTTTCTATGCCACTGTTGGGGGGTGGGAAGTTGACCTTACGTGGACCCTCAAGACAAAACCAGAGGCTTTAAGTGGTGAAGAATAGGCAAACACTAGCCTGCAGTTGCCATACACAGAGTACACTGCTCAAAAATCCCAGAAATCTGGCTGATAGAGCATTACGCTGTGACTGGGTAGTGCTTCTCCCCTTGTAGTTTATACATGTGTCAATAGGAGATTATGCCTGTGAGTACAGACTCTGCAAACCCACTTGTAGTGTTTATTACGGAATTTTCTGGGGAAAAGTAAAAGGAGTGCTACAGATATTTCCCCTTCTCATGGCACCCTGAATCAGCACTGAAGGATGGTGAAACTCCCTCAGGAGCTGCTTTGTAAAAAATCCTAACAATGAGTTATAATAATTCTTCCAACAATTTTACATGCTCTGGGGAGAGTGGTTGGAGCTAGGAGTGTAATGTTAAAACTGACGAGGAGCCAGATCTGCAGTGGATGGCCTGCTTGTAACCATTAATTGAACAAGAGTTTCTAAATCCAAGTATTTATAAATTTGACAAAGTCTGATGAGCAGATCTGAATTCTGCAATTCAGACCCATATCTCAGGTCTATGCTCTCTGAGAAAAAATCATCAACAATAGGCTTAAAAGCAAAACTTATAGCTGCATTGCACAGATGCTTCGGTTTATCTCAAGCCTATTGGGAACAGGTTCAAGATAAACTTAATTAAGCGACTATTTAAACTGTAGCAAGAATGTCCACAGACCTTTTCAGTGACTCAAAGGAATAAATTGGGTCAAAACAACGTACGGTAAGCTCCCCGTCCTTTTTCCAGGAATGGGTCTGTGGCGGAGGCAGTGGAATAGGTTTTAGGAAATCTTGATTCTATTTCTGGCTTTGCCATTCCTTCAACCTCTCTGTGTTTCTATTTCTTATCATTCATCCAGGCATGATTAATACGTATCTGGTAGGTATGTAGCACAGGTGAAACCATAATATTTGCTCAGAGATTGAACTGTGTGTATTGGAGGAAAAATATAAACATGCACGAGTGATGTTTTCCAACATACTAGTTTCTACCATTCAAAAAAACAAAGGTCATGGAAGTTCTACACATTCTGTTAGGAAGTGAGTTGTAATTGCATCAGTATCATTCTTGGTTGTCTAAAAGAAGGCGCAATTGTTTTGTTGTTGAGCCAGTGTTGTCCTGCATCTCGTCACTGAAGACCTGGAAGACCATGGTAGTTTGGTCTTCAGATTTCACTGTAGTAGCTGACATAAATCAGAGATATTTACCCAGTTTCACATAAAAAAATCAGAACTCCATGTCTGAAAGTTTCTTGTGAACACGAGGATGTTCCAGCCTTTTCCCCTCAGAGACCATAGTCTCAGTCCTAGCCTAAATATACATACATACAAGCAACTGATAGAAAATTAAAAAATTTTATGGCTGATTCAAACACACAAAAAAACTCTTTTTGCAAAAAATAACAACTAATCCTGAGGTACCTCTTCATTTTTACTCCCCAATCCTAATTTGACAAATGCCAAAGTCAATGTTGTTGATAGTATCATTTCTATTTTTTTTTAATTATTGTATTCTGACATTGTAGTTCAAACATTGCAGTGCTCTGTCTGGAATGAGACCTAGGAAGTGCAAATGGCTCTTTATGATACATTGGTAATACTTACTTTATTTGATGGTCTGTTGAAAACTAGCGAGAGAAGACTTTGGTGAAATCCAGCCATGCCTGTTTGTGTATGGGCGTGTGTTTTAGTGCAAGTTATCACAATACAGCATTTAATAAAATACCTTTTCTTTGAAGTTTGCATAATATTAGGGATGGGTTTTACCTCCATCAAAATTTTTAATCATGGGCCTAATAAAAACCCTTGACAGAGTCAGTGGAGTTCAGGAAGCAATTAAAATCAGCCTAAGCTCGGCATTGACAATAAGTTTGATGAACCAGTCCCTGTGCTTCTGGAAGCAGATAGACAACAGGTAAACTGTGCATTGTATCTGAACTGGTTTGGTGGGAATTTCAGCTTTTGGGTCTTCTAGGTGAACTCTTGCTCCTACAGAAATTGCTTTATGGTCTTTGTTGACTATATGGAGGAAATGGGAACTCAGATCTAAAGGGCTCACTTAAAAGGCATGTATATGCACAAACGCACATGCTCAAATATTCACACATCACACACAGAGGCAATAAAGTCCATAGTTTAAAAACACACTTTCAGAGCCTTTCCACATCACTAAAAAGATGCTGCCAGTTCAAGTACTGCCAATTTCACTATTTTATCTCTTTCAATTTGCAAAATAGAAATAATGCAAAAAGGCAGGCATACATTCTCTGTTAAATTTTATTATTTTGTTTAGTTGGGACAGTGATAAACACTAAAATCCTTTCTTTTTGTTCACAATTTTTTCATGGTGGATGCAGAATTTAGTTTCAGACTGAGCCAGGTACTGCTCATTCAAACTGACTGCTTCCAATGGCATTTTTTTTTTCCTGGATGTCAAATGACATATCTTGATATAAGATTTTGTCATGTTGGGTTGCTGTTGTTCTTATTAATATAAATTAAGTAGATAATGTCCCCTTAGTGCTCAATAGAAAAAAACTTTTTTGTTTTGGAACTGAGCTCCATCAAATCAAAAATCCCACTGTGAATAGAGGACTAAATGATTATAATAACCATATGTTTATAAATGAGTAATAACCTTTACATCAGCAGAGTCCTTCACCAGGAACATCACAGATGGCGATATTTACAGTAGTTCTCTCTGAAGGGCTGACACCTAGGGTGGGTGAGCCTCCGTTAGCACAAGCAATCTAAAATGGCAATTTCTGACCTTCCAGACCAGACAATGGGGGAGTTTCATTTTCCAGAGTTTTTTTGTCTCCCTTCAGTCATCAGTTTTACCACGTTGCTTAGTGACCTTCTGGCACTTGACCACTCGGCGATTTTCAGAATGCAGGAAAATGTTTCTCAAGAACAATGAAAATCCAAGTGCCAGTTTTCCTCAATACCCTGCTTTTGTATCTGTACAATTCAAAACCTGTAGGAGTTAGAGATATCACACTGCAGCAAGTAGGCCTCCAAACCAGCTACTGAAAATTCTTCTGTTTTGATGAGATAGCACATAAAACAGTGACTGGCACCAGGCCACAGTCTGATTGCAAATGTTCATATTTGTCGGCAAAAACTAGCCTTCTCTGACCTCCCAAGGTCACCTCTCCGGAGCTTTTTTTCTGATTCATCAGTAGCAGTTTTGTCAGTGTGTGCAAGCACACAACTGAGCTCTTCTCTTTTTCTTCTGCTGGCTGAGAGCCACTTCTGAGCAATAAAGTTTCCGGAATTGCTTCTGCATATTGCCTGTGACACTTCTCCACTTTGGCTTGTGCTGCTTTTGGAGAGATGGCAAGAGAGTGAGTAAAAGCTCACCCACGTGCAACATCAGAAAGTCAGCTGGGTGCCGGAATGTCATGCAGGCTACAAAAATGCTATGAATTTGGGGCGTATAAGGCCTACAAATTCAGACCTAAGAGGATAAGTGTCTTTTAAATAGGGAATGGGAATTTGAGTCCCTGAGGTACATTGTGGTGCCTTGTTTTCTGGAAGATGTTCTTGTTTATCAGTCTGTAATCAGTAATCAGTCTGGTTCTGCCCAGGTCTACCTACCAGGGCCATCTGCATTCTAAGAGGCTAGGAGGACTACTAAAGGAGAAAACAATTTCCCCAGCCAACACTTCATGGGCTTCATGGGCAGATGCACATTTCTGTTCAATCCTCATTCTGTTCCCTTGAAGCACTGGTTAACTTGGACTTAGGTGAGCGTTCCAGGAGCACAGAACGAAAGTGACAGGGCAGTTCCCAATTTCTGGATCTCCACACCTGTCATTCTGTGGATGAAGACCCTGCCTGGACCCTAACCTCTTCCTGTATTGGTCTCCATTACTGTCCTGTGGAATGCCCAATGTGAACTTCTCATTTTATTATTTGAGCTGACATCTTATTTATAAAAATCCTGGCACTCCTATTTTTCCCAAATAATTGAGCATTATAGCTGAGGGTCTTCTCTGTTTTTGCTCCATTTTTAAGTTTCCTGGATTCTGTTTACATCATCCCTTCTCTCTGAAACACCATTAATTTCCCCATCAGTGAAAGTCTCATCACTTGTATGAATTGATTCTCTTTAGGAAAGGAATACATCTATGTTTCTTGGAGTCCACTCCATTTTGCCTTCAGCTGTAAACTCATACCACACCTCACCCTTGCTTTTTCTTTATTCCCCTCCTCCTGTGCTTCACACATTTTTAAAAAGCTATCTCCATTACTGGGGGAAATAAGGGGACATCCACAGAAGACAACAACATGGGAAATCCCTTTGCAGTTTTCGCAGTCACTTGAATCCAGAGATATTCCAAGACATCCCTCCATCTCACACTGTTGAGTGGGGGGACTCACTCACTTCACTGGCAGGGAATTCAAACATGTGCTACTTATTGCAGCCATTCTCACTGCTCAAACAGATGATTTTATTTACTCCTTAATACCTTGCAGGTCTAGAATGAACCAAGCAACACAACATTTCAAAAGCATCTAAATTATTGCCCAGTGGAAGAATGTCCTACTTTCTTTTCCCTACTAACGAAAAGTGGACTCATGGTTTTGCTTTGTACTTTGAGACCATGCAGCATTATCTTCTTTGAACCTTCGGCACTCTTTGTTTTTCACTGTGAAAGTGACATGGCAAGGACAGCTGTCCTCACTGAAGTTCTGATTTTCCTAATCTTATGTAGTTCGGTGCATAAAGAATACCCAAATATATTTAAACAAGTGTCCTTCCTTACACAGAGTAGGAACAAAAAAAGAATGATAATGGAGTCAGATCCTTGAGAACCTGCACTGAAGTAAACAAACGCAACAAAAATATTACCGTTACAATCAACGAATGCTGACTGAACTCAGTGGGAGCTATCCACATCCATCTGAGCACAGGCTTTGACTGGCCTGAACAGTAAAGTTTAGATGTGAACCTGACCTTGAGAGTTCAAGGGTGTTCTGATCTAAAGTCCTGGTTTGATCTCTGCACTTGCAACAGCAGGACAACAACTTTTGTTTTCCCCTCTTTGTTAAGGAGGTCATAACTTGGTTTGCAAAACTTTTAGAAGTGGAAAGTTTTTTAGAAGTAGATAAAAATATGAGAAAAGTAAACTGCAGCTGATAAAAAATAATTGTTTTATCTGAGAAAATAATAGTGCTTTATTACAACAACTGGCTGTACTATTTTTTTTTCTCTACACTTTGTACAGCAGAAAGAAGACGAAATGGAGCTGACTGTGAACATGAGCATAAAGGTATGCATGGATGTAGGACTATGAACTGCATGGGGTAGGAGCCTTGATTAGTGTTGCTGAGTAACAGATTAATTCCTTTAGCACTTTCCCGTAAATGTGCCTGGCTGTTTATACAGATGGGGGCTCTACACTTGGTGCATAACTTGAATTCTGCCTCCCTTGTCCATGTGAGCAGACATTATCTCTTTCTTCAGTCCATTTCTAATTCTTGTGATTTCTGCCTGCCCTGTTCCTCAGTGGGGACTTGCACTTATCCACAGCCTCATTGTCAGAGTCACGCCACCCCAGCAGGTGATGCAGAACATATGCATATTTGCATCCTCGAAGCAAGGTCGGGGCAGAGCAGATCTGGGGGTACACAGCCCAGCGGGACTGCAATACTGAAAGGGTTAGGGCTACTTCCTCTGTTTCCAACAGGAATTTTCCCATTGATTTTTCACTGGGAGTAAGTTCAGGCCCTTCTTCAGTAAGTTACTGACACAAGTATCACTGTTGATAATAGTGGCTCTGCAGCAGATGGAGCGCTTCAATTATCTTGGGCCCATGATGAATGAGTGGTATTGACAGCTGCTGCAAAATCCATAGCAGACTGAGTACTGCACAGAAAATTAGGATATCGCTGGTAAACATATGGCAGGACTGGACCTTTAAAAAAACTACAAACCCAGGCTCTGCTGGCCTTGGATTTGGTGCAGAACCAAGTTCTAGGCTGAAGTTCAATTGCACACCATTGGAAAATCCCATCACAGTGGCAAAGTGGGGTCTTGGGACTTCGATGCTTGGGCCTCATTCTGCCTGTTGAATATTCTCTTTGAAAGTCAATGATGTTTATTTGGTGAGAGGAAAAGGAAAGTTTGGTTTCTTTAAGATGTGGCCAAAAATTTGTTTATGGATTTGTTCCAGCATATTCTACTTCATCTCAACCTGTACTGTTCTACTTACATACGATTCTGTCTTTGGAGAGAGAGATCAGAAGAATGTATTCTTCCACTGACCACATTAAGGGTCCAATATTATCATAGAATTATAGAACTGTTTAAGTTGGAAAGTACTTTTAAGGATCACCCAGTCCAAACCTCCTGTGGTGAACATGGGCTCCCCTGCAATGAACAGGGGATTATCTATTTGTTTTATCCATTTGTTTTATGCAGTTGCATGTGGTTATATATCATCCAGTGAAGCAGGAGGGCAGAACTGTTCTTACCAGCTGTTCTCCTGCTGATTCCCATCTATCTTCACTACAGAAATACAATGGATTTGGAGAACCTGGTAAGGGAAGGAGAAGCACATGGACTGGGAGTCTCTGTATGATGACCTCTGCCTTGTCCTAGCACTGAGGGGGAAGAAGACAGGAGCTCCTCTTGGCTGATCCACAACCTGAGCTAGACAGAGACATCGCCAAGCGTCACCAGAGCAGTGACCCTGACAATTAGCATTTCTGCACCACTCTGACCAATAATCAGCTTGTGATCCAAATTCTTCTCTGAGCTATGTGTAAGCAATGGGGGTAGATGCAGGTAAGGGCTACATGCCTATGCAATGTGTTGTGCCTTTGAAAAGGATGCTGAGATGGATACATATCCAGTTTCAGGCCCCACATTCACAACTGTGAATCTTGCCAGGGTCAGGAGGGCTCAGAACCTTTAAGCCTTCAACCTTCCAATTGATTCAGAGACCTGTCTTGTGATCTGTCCCAAAATCTGAGATTATAGCTTACAGTCCTAATGAAGTTTTATTTCATTCATTCAAATATTTATATATAATATAATGTAACATACATAATATATACAACATAATATATGGCTATTACTATAATTATATATTATTATATTATTATATATAATATCATTATCATACATATATCAATATAAGGATGTTCTGGCTTTCAGTTTTTTTCTGCTGAGTGAAGACAGATTTTCATTTGTTTTGTTCCATAGTTTCTGTCCTCTCTTGGCAATGTTATCTGTATTATGCAATTAACAAACAAGTATATCAAGAGCTGTGTGGGGCTGTGCATAGTAAATGTCCTATCAGCTTGGGGAATCAAAAAAAGGTTGAAAAAGAAGCTTTCTCCTTCAGTTGCTGAATTAACATTTCAAACTGATTCTCCTGCAAAGGGCTGCATTGAGAACTCTACATTTACATTAGACAATTGAAAGCAAAGCTTGCCCTTCACGTACACTTCGCTTCTCTGATCACATCACATCTCAGTTTCTCTAGAAAATGTGCTGATTTTCAGTCTTGCTGTATTGTCCTTACCAGTTACAATCTCGTTGTCAGCTGCCAAAGCTGTAAGATCAAAGGCCTGAACACAACAAGCAACCTCTGCTCCAAAATATTAGAAAACATATAATGAGTGATGTTATCCAATTCTCTGGGGTTTGGTAACCTGGGAGGGACTTTTGGATCCCACTGTCTGTATTGTCATTTGGTTCTTTTTAATGCCAACTTGTTTCTTAAACATTATAAATTACAATACCAGGTGCAAACATTTCTCAGCACAGATCACTCTCTGAAATACATCTTTAATTGTACGAGATTATGTTTTGATTTTGTTTTCAATAAATAAAAATATGCGAACACACCTACACAGGCAAGGGATGTACGAGCTTGTTTGCTTTCTTTGAAACCTACTTACACTCAGAGAGTTCAAAAGCTTGACTCACATTGTGCTCTTCTGGGGAGAGGCTGAGCAAAGTAGTGATGAGGGGTCAAGGAGGGGAAAAAAGTACAGCCAAAATGGGCACTGTAAAGTGAGCACAACTGATATTGAGGAGTGTATTTGCTCTGGACTCATCCAAGATATCCCTCTTTGTCTGAACGAAGCTCTTGGTGTTGTTTAAATACTGGTAACTTATCTCAGCTCCTAACACATGACATCTTTTTCCCCTTTGTTCATGGCACAAGTCTTTCCTTTGGTTGAAAACAGTTAAGGGATTACAGACAGGTGAGACTGGATTAGAGAATGGAGCAAAAGGTTTACAAATTCAATTATTACTGGTAGGAGAAAGTACGCTGTGAATTCAGTCCATCAATTCTGTGCTCAGCCACCATAAAGCTAAAGGCACAAACCCATTCTTTTTACCCACAGAAACAGAGGGGCCATTTACCAGTGCGACCACATGGCTGGGTTTGCTCTTCTCTCTGTGTGTGGATGTCCTCTCCAGCCCAGGCTTACTCTGATTACCTCTTCCAAACAACAGAGGCATGGGGCAGCGTGTTATAAAGTGTTTTAGAGAGAGAGAGAGAGAGAGAGAGATTTTTTATTATTATTAGAAAAATATGGGAAAATTTGGGGTTTGAATCCTGCTGCAGTGGAATTCAAAGAATAGTATAGATTATAGGGTATGCTTTTAAAAGTACGGGTAAAGGTGATAGATATATCTACAAATAAGAGAAAACATCAAAATAAATCAATTTAAACCTCTCAGACCCCTTCAATAGATAAAAGAAAGAAAGAGATTATTTGGTGAGTCCAACTTGGAAAGAAGAATATGAAAAGGGGACGAAAGTGGGAATTAATGTGCTCAGAAGACCATGGCACCGTGTCCCCTGCATCAATTCCATAGTGGCACATGGCATTTTGGTGCTCAGCATAAATGACTGTGGGGTTTAAGATGCTTGCTAATTTGGTATCACTAAAAACACCAATCCGATGTAAAAATGTGTTCTGTTCCATCTGGGGTCAGGCTGCATTTGTTATCATTTAAATTTAAAATGAGGCTAGAGAAGATATAAAACCCAGATAGTCTTGGAACTGACACAGCCCCAGGTCTGACTTTGAACAATTTATTGCAGAGACTGGAGTTGTCAAGGGATCAGCCGTAGCCTGTAGCTGAAAATCCTAGACAGTGAGCAGGAGAAATCCGAAGGTGCAGGAGGAAAAAGGAAAAAAAAATCTGTTGTGTTCCATTTCTCTGTAAACATAAGATTCTTGTCTCCGTCGAAGTTTTTGCATTTCATCAAAACTAACTAGGAAAAAAAGTAACATAAATTGACCCCAGATAAAAACCAGCAACCATCAATGCACTGTGTCCTGGTTTTGTGAATTTTGGGGGCTAGGTGCTGATAGTTAATGTTAGCACTGTATCCACCTGGCACTTAAAATGCATTTTACAGATGAGGACTGTTTGCCGTTTGTGCTACTGGTTTTACTAATCTTATCACTTAAATGGTCACAGAGGGCATTATGCATAACATCCTTATTAATGCATAGGAAAGAAGTTCAAACCTCTGCTGGATTTGCTCTTTTCTCAGCCATACAGCCATAAATGGACCAAATTCAGATGCTCTGATTTGCAGAACACAGCCTACCTGGATAGATAAGAACGGGTAGGCACTGCAGGGTGTATTTTTCCCTTCAAATCTGCAAGCTTTAGGAAGAGTTAAGTTATTTAAAGTGAAAAATAGATTTGTAAACAGTAAAAAGAAGTTACCTAGTTGCTGGAAAATAACTAAAGATACTTTAAAACCCAGGGAAAAACCAAACGTCTATAGTTTGGTGATACAGGAAGAAGAAATACTGCACCATTTCCAGTGTTATAATAATTTGCTCTGGGACACACCCTGGAAAACCTCCAGACCCTGCTCAGAGGGAGCTGGATGCATGCAGTCAGCAGCTGTAGCACCTACCGTGGGTGCAATCAGGGTGCAGTCAGCGTGCTGGGTTTGGAGGAAGGCAGCTAGGTGCTCCTGGCTGGACCCATCCCCATCCACGTGTCTGGGCATGGATGGAGATTCATTAACTTAGTACTTCTGTTAGAATTCCTGTGTCGTGCCAATCTGCTGCTATCCGAGAATTTCCAGCAAATTTATGCAGCCAATCACGTAAAATTACAGAAAACTCTGACAAACTAGGTCAAACCAGGAAGGAAACTACCAGACCATAGTATTCCCCATTTCTCTAGCCATTTAAATATGAATTATTTCTTGTGGATTCTAGTGAAAAATAAAGTACATTCCAAATTTATCATCAGTGGCATTTATAACTCCACAGAATTATTTGACAGTTTTCACTAAACAATGCCCTGGAATCCATTTCTGTTGAGATTTCTGCTTGTTAACATGGTTTATAGCTCCTGAGGCCTTACAAGATGTTAGGCAGTCAGCCTCCTCTGCACCCAGCAGCACGAGACTGATCCTGTTTTACTTTACATTGATTAGCCCAAACATTGAAACCAGTGTACTACTACTTTTTAGTATTACAGCTCTTCCTTTTCACTGTGATAGAATCATAGGGTCATTAAGTTTGGAAAAGACCTCCAAGATCATCCACCCCAACCATCAGCCCATGCCCATGAAACCATGCCCCTCCATGCAATATCTCCATGGTTCTTGAATACCTCCAAGGACAGTGACTCCCCAGCCTCCCTGGACAGCCTATTCCAACGCATCACCACTCTTTATGAGGAGAAAGTTTTCCTCATATCCAACCTGTGCGCAACTTAAGACCATTATCTCTTGTCCTATCCCTTATAGCTGTCAAATCCTCTCAGGTTTTCAACAATCACAGATACTGCAATACCTATATGAATACAGCCTACATGTTTACTTTGCCTCTTAACATTTGTTAAACAAGAAATTTTCAAACCTGGTTATTGTGTGCCCCATGTAGTTGCAAACTTGATCTAAGGAGTAAGTTACCTCAGTTTGGTCAGAAATGCACTACACAACACCCACAAACATGCATAATGATACATTCCCTCCAGAGTGGCTGTAGAAGTCCTTCTTCAGCTCAGTATTGTGTTTCTGACATTGGTCTGTAGCAGGTATTTAGGAAGAGTGTACAGGTAGTCGGGCCATGCAGCGATACTTGATTCTGGCACACCCTTGCAGCAGTCTGTGCCTTAGGGGCACCGTGAGCCACAGATTGTATCTGCATCTTTGAGTTTTTGTAACGCTCGATGAATTTTTCAGCCAGGAATGTGTCTAATTGCTTTTTGAGCCCATTTATACTTTTGGCCTCTACAACATCCTGTGGCAATGAGTTCCACAGTTTAATTATGCATTGTATTAAAAAAAAAAAGGTATCTTTTTTTCTGTTGCTTTAAATCTGCAGCTTGACAATATCGTTTGATACCCTTTTCATGATACTTCCAAGTACTAATTTGGAATCTAATATTGTTCTCTGATATTTAGGTTACTTTTCTTCATATGTACTATCCTAGATTCTCAATACTAGACTCATCTGGCAGTTTTTATAAACTGCTCAGAAAATAACATGTAATCCTTTTGCAGCATGTCACCTTCAGCTTTTGCTTTTACTTTTGCTTTCAGTGTTGCTGTTTCTTTTTTCTTTTCTCAATTTTGTTTTGTTAAATATTTATTTTGTTGATTCATTTTGTGGGTCATTTATGAATATTTTGAAGAGTTCCCAGTAGAGATCCCTGTGAACCCCCACTGTTAATTCCTACCGCTGGGAAACCTAACCATCCATTCCTAGTCTCCTTTTCTCATCTTTTACCCAGCTATTCCTCTGTACAAGAACTTTCTTATCCACCTGCGCTCAGCTTCCCCAAACAGCATTAGTGAAGGAATTTGTCATAGAATTTGGGGATCTCAGTGCAATACAGAAATAGCCACACTTTTCTGTTGCAGAGGTATCTTGACAATACACATTGCAGGCAACTCATTTCACATCTTGACTCTAACTTGGCCACTCACACGTGAAATTTGGCCTTAGGATGCAAGACACAGGGGCAAACTCTGGCACTTTTAATTGGTAGATCTCAGACTAGGATATTGCCACGTTACCTCCAATTTTCATAACCAAACATAGTCAGAATGATCAGCAAGTCCTCCACAGGATCTTAGAAAGACATTAAATAATGCCAGCCCTATCTCGGTGTGCTCTGTGTTACTGGGCATGTTAGTTCCACCAAGCTTCTCTCTCATGCAGTGTGATATCACAGACATTCTCTATTCCAGTTTCTCAAAGGAGACAGGCTCTTGTTAAAGAGAAAATCCAGTGTTTCTCAGAAAGATATGAACACTCTTCTCAAGCCTTCTGGTATGTGCAGTAGGTGCCCCAGTGGCTGATACAAGCTAGGATCTTTTGCAACAGAGGCTGCTGACCACAGATTCTGCACTACCTTATATTCCCAGCTAAGATTTGTGGATGACAGCACCACTGGGGAGAGAAGCAAGACATGTGGGACCTTCAATTCCTAATGTCACTTTGAAAGCATTATTCTGGGTGTTGCACCTTTGTGTTATTCCTTTTCATTTTATCAGTGTTCATATTACAACCTTGTTTAGAATATATGGTTTGTTGGCCTGGCCAAGGTTCTTTGATTCTCACTTGTAAAATTAATGTTACATGTTCTCCTTCTCCTTCACCTCCTAACAGCTTTTGACCTTCTACTGAAACTGCTCCCAAATCCAGTCTATCTCGTGAGAAACATTTCTGTAAAAACAATTACCACGAGAAGAAACTGGCCAGATAGACTGTGTCTTCAGGACATGAAGAAAAAGGAAAGTTGACAGGGGCCTCCAAAAAAATGTTCCAGACAGGAGTGCACTGTCACTCATAGGCTGGGGTGGTGCAAAAGAAAATTCAAGTGAAAGGATGTGGGAGTGAGTTATGGCTTAGTAAGGAAGGAAAGAGATTTCTTTGGAGGACAAGGGAGGGGAGTACTGCAGAGACCACGTGAGATTAAGCATTACCTTCTTTTGTGTGTATTTGTACAGTGCTGTTTTCAGGTTTTCTGTAGAAGAGAAATATTCCTGGGTTTCTTTTGCATATTTGGAGTGAGGACTGGCAATATCAGGCTGCAGACAAGTGGCCAGCAATACTGTGTTCCTCTGCATCCACTTTTGATGGAGAGGCTCCACAAGCTGTAGTAGATTCAGCAGGTTGCAGTGATGAGGATGACAATGGTACTGGGAATTGTGATGATTAGCCTTTTCCTGAGACTCCAGCACCTTGTTTTGAATAACAAAGGCCATTATTCACCTCTAGTTTAGAAGAATTCAGTGCTTGGCTTGAATCATTGATGGGGCCTTGGTTACTGAAGACAGGGCTCTCTGAAGACGAATATACACCATAATCACAATTCTAGCAGTGTTGCTGACAGTATCCCTTGCAATGGAAAGTGCCAGCTGCCTAGGGACACCAGATTTTGGCCCACATAGGTTGCTTACAGTGAAATTTTACCTAATGATTGGCTAGAATTTAGAAAGAGTAGCAAGAGATACCTTGAAATGGTACTATTAAGTGTATAATAAATATTTCTTTCTCTCTTGCATTTCTGTATTTGAATCCATTCCTTCAAAATCCCTTGCCAGTCAGAGTGTTGCTGATGAGAAGGAGTGATAAAGGATTTGGAGAATGCTCTTGCATGCCTCGGCTATAATTAAACTACCATGGATTTTCCAGCTCCAAATGCTTACTGACGTGCAGCAATCTGGACAGCCAGACTGCATAGCATAAAGACTGTTTTCTTACTTATAGGGATGCTGACTCATGAGGTAATGTGTAGATGCTGGCAGTAGGATACCAGCTCTTCACACAGGACTGTGAAGCAGGGGCATCTCCGCTCGCAGCTCTTCAGGATCAGGTAGCACAACATACAGGTGCTTGTCTCTTTCTGCCCAACTAACAAACACAGGCAGATGAGGGCTCCAGCCGGTATTTACACTAAGAAAGGTAGAGAACAAGTTCCCACTTGCCTTCAGTAGCAGAGTAATGGAGACACCTCTGATTTCCACCAGAAGACAGATTTGCTTCATTCTATAGGGGTGGTCATTCCATACTTCTTTGGTGTTCTGTAGGGATGACCAGTCACAGGGAGCAGACGCAACACTAGAACTACAAATATTACTCAGATAACAAAAAGGAGAACAAAAATTAGGCCACAGCCCTGACAGCTAGCTTAATCTCATGGTAGTGCTCTGAACAATAACAAATGATGAAAACATATCTTCATGAATTTGTGTAGCACTGTTCTATACTACATTATTTGATAGATATAACACATCCACCCCAAAAGACTCTGATCTCTGACAGAAAAGAAGAGAACAAACTAACATTGCTTGATGTTGAAAATACAAAATCCCTTTCAGTCATGGCTAAAAAGGCAGCGTGGATCTAGCCTGTATCTCCAGCTCCAGCTATAGACATAAGATAGAAAATCTGCAAGTTCTCCCTCAACACAGCTCCCTCATCTGCAGATGAAGAGAAATATGGAGAGCAAAATCCCTCTAAATTCCTGGCCTTCTTCTGAGTGCTACAATTTATTTGTACTTATTTGCCTTGCCTCATTTCCAGGACCCATATGTAGAGGAGCAGCACCCTGTAGCAGTATCTTCTGATCCTTCAAGCCTGAGCAGTTTCTGAGTACAGTTCTAGGCAGCAGCTGTCTCGTTTTTGATCCCTGAGGCCTCCTCAGGGATGATTACTCATCTGAACACCTAGGGACAGAATTGTAAAAAGTGGCCAGAAAATCAGGAATGTTCTCCTGTTTTTTTGCTATACATCTAGGTTATGAAGTTTTCTGGGACACAGAAGCCTATTGACACAACAACAGCAAACAAACAAACAAACAAATCAAACAATCAACCAAACAAACAGAAGAACCAAAAACAAAAATCAAGAAGCCAGTAATCTTTCACACTGCCATTTTTCCAAACTAGAAACATGATTCTAGTGAAAATACTAGCCAATCATGAAAATAATTCTTCTGCATTTTCCCATATCTTCTTAACTTTTCTCCACCCAAATAGAAATGTCTGTTTCTTCCTTCAGCATATCCATTTCTGTCTTCCCTTTGACCATGTAGTAGGAAACTGCTTCATTACCACATATTGACTGATCATCCTTCTTTCATAAAATCCTTAAACACATTGCCAATTATCTTTATGCCTCTAAAGTTTTAATAAGTGAAATATGTCTTTTACATTAACTTCAATTACTTTAATTGATTTGGAATAAATGCTGCAGGAAAAATAAAAAAATAATAAAAATCCCAACCCTATTAGCATGGTGAGTGAATTCTTATCTCCAAAGCACATCCAGCACTGTTTCATATCCAGTCTTTGGTTTAAATTCCACATGCAAAGCATGGGTAATCAAAAAGTTTTTCTAAACTCGCCAGCACATCACATTCCAGACCTTAACTATATGGTGGCTACAGTGTCACTACAGGCCTTCAGCTTCCAGGCAGCACATGGGAAAATACTGGGCCAAAATGAGCTGGAAGCAGTATTCTTTCTTCACTGGATCACATGGAAGCTTGTTGGCTTCAGGGTTCCTGACTTTCTTACCATTTCTCTGTTTCATGTTAACAGAGTGAACCTATTCTGCTGAATTTCAGGTTTGGTATTAGGAAAGGTTTCTTCTCAGAAAGAGTGATTATGCATTGGAACAGGCCTTTGATGATTCTTTTATTACTAGAGGTCAACATCTTGGCACTGCACCTACAAGATGCATGCTTGGATATTCATTCTGTGATAATTTCTCTTGATTCAGCATTTAACACATTTAACATTTGTTTTTCTCCAGCACCAAAACTCTTTATCAAATAAATGTTACCAGTTTTAATGGCTATTCATTAACAATGATGTTGTGTTTTGTTCAAATGGATCAGTCCAAAGAAGGAGGTTCATGCTTTGGGACCAGTAGTCCGACAAGGTTATTTGGCTGCATCATCTGTGAGAAGGAGTTCTCAAAGCAGCAGGTCTAGGCCCATGACAAGTATCAGACATTCTGCAGCGGTGAGAACGATTAGTGTTTCTTCCTGTGAGGAGGTGTAGTTTCAGGAATGAGATGTCTGCTCTGTGGTCAGAGAGAGAGGGCTCTGTATAAATATTTCTGATGAAAGGTAGCACAAATGGCTCTTATTTTCCTCCATGGACCCCTTTATAAGGCATCACTTGTAGATCAAGATGAATAATATATGAGTGCATGAGTGTAGACATAGATCATACTTTCTCAGAGATCAGATGTTTCTCTTTTTTCAGAGATTTCAGAGCAGAAACAAAAGCCAGTACTGATGATCTTACTGGTCATCATAGAACATGCAGTTGTGCCCTGAAAATTCAATGCATAATGCCTTAGGGGTGAGGGCAGTGAGTTAACCTTGCATTAGAAATTTGGTTGTAGTGAGCAGTAACTGGCCTATTTGTTGTCTTAAATTTTTTTAATACCTACAACAGTAAATGGACCTCTGTAGATCTCCCTCACTCCCTCTTAGGCCAGCCAATACTATTAACCATACTTTCTACTTTTATGTTAGCGATCATGCTGTGCATTTGAAAGATCTCATTAGCTTCTTGGCACAGCAATTAAGATGGGATTATTGGTATCGGGGAAACTTAGTGTCTGTGCCATCATTCAGTGTGAAGAGATAGATGTTCCACCTCTATTTTTGGCACTGGAGGTTTTTTGCCCCCAAAACAGAGCTGTTTTTCCCTCATCAGAGTGCCACAGACATCTTGGCCAGAAGCATGGGGAATGGGCATTTCCACTCATAATCACTGTCTACCATGTTATTTCTAACAAATGCAACTCTGTTTTAAAAAGAGCAAACACTGAACCTCAGGCATCAGGAACTGAGAAATTAATTTCTCCTTTGTGAAGAATTGCACACACACACACACACACACACACACAAATAAACATATACTGGAACATGCCCCACAGGTAAAGAAAGGCATCCAGATGGGGCAGCATACTGTTCCCAGGTTACACGATGAACTATTCTTGTCTGAGTTTTTGCAGTCATGCTGATATCCAGTTTTTTCATGCGGTCAGACTGCAAAAGGCAGGATCCTTCTTCTTCCATTGTTCCTCAGAAAGTGGAAATCTTGCTAGGATCATTTGGGTTTATCCCAATTAATCGATTACCCTCCCAGTGATGAGTCTCAGGCAGTATTTTCAATTTTTTGAGTGTCATGCAAAAGGTCAGATGAGATAACATGGTGGTTCCTTTTGTTCTCGAACCCTGTGAAACTGTGAAATAAGAATTTAGAACTTTTGGCTTGTACTCAATAGAAGACAGAGCTGTCACTACCGCCATGTAAAGGGAGTTAATTCTGGAAATGGATACAATACGCCCTTGAGATTCTATGTCCCAAACAGATGATAAGAGTAAGGGCAGAGAAAGGCTGCCTTGAAGAAACTCTGTGGTGTCTGGAGGTAGCGTTTTTGTTCTGGCCCATCTCCAGCCCTCCTGCAGCTTGTAAATTGGAGAGCTCCATTGCAGTCAGTGAAACTGTGCCAATTCACAGCCAGCAGATAATTTGGCCCTTAATCTTCACATGCGTAAATGACAGTCGTAAACATGGGAAATAACAAGATAGTCCATAAGGTCATGTTGGGGGTGATGAAAGCACTGACTTGCACATGTCTCCAGGCAATATTGATAGGAGAGGAGTGTCAGGGAGAATGCATGGAGTAACAAGTGGCAATAAGGAAATGGTTTTTTCCAAAACTCAATTAAAATTAAACCAAACATAGCTATCTGCTTCCCTGAATGAGAGAGCTCGGGTAGCAGCTCTAAGAGTTGGTTCTTTATGACAGTGTTTAGCAGTATTTCTCTTAGGAGGAAAGGTGGTGAAATATTCACCTTCTCTGTATGGCTTAACACTTAAGCTGCTGGCACTGGATCTGGGATTCCTCATTAAGCGTGGTACTTGGTTTAAAGTGTTTTCCACCACTCTCTGGTGGGGATAAATCTAAGCTAATGGTGGATTTAAGAAGGCAGCAGCTTTATGATCCAAATACATTGCGTTGTCCATGAATATAATCTATTTCTGTCAGTTACATTGGAAAGAAATAAATTACTCATCAGTCAATCCATTATTATTATAATAAGAGCACGGCACTACTTAATTGCATCAGTTAAGTGGATATGACTTTGCCAATGCTCATAAATGCCATTACATCAATCCACAGAAATGGACTTGTTGATTTATTAGATGATGATGGACAAAGAAGATGTTGCAATCTCTTTTATAATTTAACCTGTGCTTAAAACACGTAGGTGTTTAAGGCCAATACATGTATAGTTATTACCGCAGAGAGGAAAGTGAAAAGGGAACTGTAAACCATAATAACCTCTATCAAGTACATGTCTGTTTCGGTATGTGTAATAATCCTGAATGTGCATTTATGTAGCACACTGTACAGTACTTAAGCTGCTGTGGGCTGTCATGTATTGTAAATTCACATTTAATCAAAAGACCTGTGGCACATGATTGAGTACTGTAAATTTTCTTTACTGTGGAGAAAAGCAATTGTAGAACAGCAGTTGCGTAGATGAACTGCAGCTGTGCTGACTGTCTAGCAGTAATAAACTTCTCAGAGGAACTTCAGGTCTATCATGGGTAATTCATTTACCGAATGTCTGTTTTCATTTACTTATTTATTTTTAGCAAATCAGTACCCAGCAGTAAGCCATATGAATGCAGTCCCAATAGTAATAACATTGCAAGGCATGAGGAGATGTAGACTGTTACTGCAAATCAGTAACACACCTGCAATAGTTTGATAGTCATATTTACACTATTTCATGTCTCTACAAGAAAGACCTCGTGTAAACTTAATAAAGGTTAAAAATGACAAAGAAAAGAAAATCATCTTTCTTCTTTTTTTTCTGTTTTCTTGTCACTCTTTACGAGGCTTATTTAAGTATTCTAGTTTATATACCTTCTTCTGTCTTCTAGATATGTTTTGGGACAAAGATGCTGCTGGAGAACAGCCTGACTAGGGGTAACATTTCAGACGGCTGCTGCATCAAGAAGGCCAGATTTTTTTCAAGTGTTTGTGTATCTCTTAGGCACCCAGCTAGAACATATGCAAAGAGCTGCTCCAAAAAGTTCTTGGTTGAGAAGGTCTAAGAGCTGAGAACAGTGGTTATAAGCAGGGTTGTTTGAAATTCCCACTCAGTACTCCACAGAGAAATCCGCATAAATTCTTAAGTTTGTACGCAACTTGAAGTACCTGACAGAAATGAGAAATATCTTGAAATTTAATTTGTTTAAATTAATTAAATATTGAGATTTTATATTTATACTGTTTGCACTTTTGACTCCCCAGTGGGTATAATATTATATTAGGCTTCTCAGTAAGTCTTCTAATTATAATGCATCATATGAAGTGTAGAAGGTCAGAATCTTATTAGAAATAAAAATTGAAACTTTGGAATAATACTGAACACTGTAGCACCTGCAAAGCTACCATGCATGTGTTATCAAAATATATACTCGCTTCTCCATTATTCAAGCTGAATAAATAAATTTCTTCATCAGATGCTTCCTTAAAATCAGTGGACTAAATAGTATGTCTCCCCTTGCCATGACTGAAGGCACTAGGATTTGACCTCGAATAAGGAAATAGATTTTGATTTTGCTGAACCTTTGGACCTTATTACACAAGCTAGTGGAGTTCCTGGTAATGCTGACGCAACAACAAAGACTTTGAAGTTTTTTCAAGAAGGAAGAGAATAGTCTGTCCCTTTCAAGAGCTTCTCTTCGGGCTACACAACCCATTCAAACTCCTCTTGGAAAAAGACTGGAAAAGACCTCTAAGATCATCTAGCCCAACTGTCCACCTAACACCAATATTACCCACAAAACCCTGTCCCTGAGTACTGCATCTACGCTTTCCTTAAACACTGCCAGGGCCAATGTCTCCATCACCTCCCTGGGCAGCCTGTTCCCCTTATCAGTATGAGGAGGAACCAGCACCTTGATGTCTGACAGCCAAGGGAAGGATACTGCAGTTCTACAAGCTCTATCACCACCATTTCATTTCAGGGGACTTTTCATCCACCCTGAAGCTCTGGGGCTTGTGGTAGAACCATAAAACTTTTCCAAGGTGCCCACTCAGACTGGGGCTTGTCCCCAGTCATCCTGTCCAGACTGAGATTTTATCATAGTGCCGCAGCTAACATATTTCTTGTTGACTTTTTCAGGAAAACCTCAAGAGGTCTGATGAAGCGTGTCAAAAACGCAAACCCAAGCACCAACCCCGTACATGTCAGATGAGGATCAAGATCTAGCATAGATTAAAAACCATCTTCAGTACACTGACTTCAGTGGCATAACCGACAGCAAGATTTGGCCCATTTTTTTTCTTGGTAAAATTAATGAGCTGTAAGAAAAATATCTGACCATCATTTGACTTATCAAAGCCACTGTGACTCCTTCCCTAAATAACATTAAGATGAATCACCTATTATTTGAGAATTGAGAGTCACGGTAGTGATTGAAGCCAAGTTAGGAAAATAGCACTGCCATTACTAGCTCTGCAGGATTGAACTTGACTTGGAATCTGGGGTTTTGCCCTGACAATACCACAACATTTGAAATCTTATTTACTTTGTGGAGTTTCTTTTGTACTAACCTACTCACTCTAACATCACATGAAACCTTTAATAGGTGTCCTACATACATGGAATTTATTGTCAGCTTCTTGAATTCTGATCTCATTTGTAATGGCACAAATAAGAAAAAAGGTACTGCAGTCACTGAATTTTTAGTAATGAAATAGAGCATGCAGGTAGATTGTTGGCATTACTTGGGGAATATTTTTTGTTTGATCTTTATTTCTTTCACAAATTTTTAAAGTCTTTACTACCCTCTTAATTCTTTCATTGCTTCACTGGCACAAAAGGAAAAATATGGGAACCCTCTGGTGGCCAAAATAATATCTGTAAATCCCACTCAGTCTTATTCACCTCTACATAAACTAGAGATAAGATCAAGTTCTGCTGGAATTCATTTTTAATGTTTGATAACATTCATCTTCCCCTTCCGTCCATGTACACTTGTACACATCCTGTATGCCACTGACTGTTACACAAAATGCACCAAATTTACCAAGACACTTAAAACAACGTAGCTTTTATTTTGGTTGAAGGTCTGTTAATATTATTGCTGATCATGTGCTCTGTTGTTGAGGCATTTCAGCAGAACTAAATGGCAGAGAAAATAATGGAACAGTAATCAGGACTTTCTATTGCACGTTCTTTCATGCAGGTCAGTTGTGATACCAGCAAGTTTTAAGACAATGTGTTCTGCCTTTGACTTTAAAATTGGATGGATTTATTTCATAGTCTCTCTGGATTTTTTTTTTTCAACTTTAAAACAATGAAAAGCATGAGCCCCCTTGTTGGCTAGGACAACATCCAGTGAATCCAAGGGTGTTGGTCATTGGTTTGGGCACTTGACCGTCAATCAGTTGGTATAATCTGTCTGCCTGTTGTAGAGTGACTTCTGCCTTCTTGGCCAAAGATGTCAGGTCTCTAGTAATGCAGACGTAGATGTCTTCCATTCCTCCTGCAGAGATGTCTCAACTTTTTTTGACTTGTCAACTTTGTTATGACTCCTAATAAAAATGTAGACTCATGATTCACATTCAAATTGAAAGATAAGCCCAAGGGACAGCCTCATTCCTCTTAGCTAACTTTTCTGGATACTGCTGAAGTATTTCAGTTCCGCCAGAGATCTATGGACCAGTCTGCTACTGCCCTTCAGTTTGTCGAATGGATGAAGGTCAGGTATGAATCACCACTTTTCCATTTTGTGCCACTGTAGAATCAGTATACACTCTCATAAATGAGCATTCAGTGGCCAAGGCTCCAGAAGGAGTTGTGCCCCATGGATCACTGCATCAAAAAGTAGTAGCACCAGATTCCTACTCCTCTTTGCTGATGCTAACGTAAATTTTATTGCTACGCTGACAAATTTGGCCGACAGAAATCAAAGCTTCTGACAATTTTGACTATCAGCATTTCCTGATCAATGTATTACACACATCCTTATTCCTTTCTTAGAGGGAAATGATTTGATTTCCATATATTAATTTAATTCTTTTCTTGAAAAAGTGTTACTTCAGACAACTGTATACTAATTTACGGTTATGAAATGCATCAAGGACTGTGCATGTAAGCTCCCTACTTCGTTCTCAAGCTGTTCAGAGAAAGACTTGTACATTTTTGCCTGGTAGTCCTCTGCAACACCTACTGTGACACAGATGTTATGTAATGCATGATTCCATATCCATTGCAATTTACTCAATCTCCCCCCCTGTCAAAACCAATGAAGCAGTAAGGGGCATTCTTCATTTGCTTTTCTTATCAATCTGAAAGTTAGAAGTTCAAATTCAAGAAAGTCACTTTTCAAAACCGATATTGTCACTAAAGCAGAATTTATCACACACTGAGATGGATCTCTAAGAGAGGTATATCATGTACATATTCAAATTGATGGTCTATTTCCTCAAAGAGGTTCTGTGTGTGCTGGACAGTACTCCTCGAGACAATACTTGGGTGTGTTCCTGGGGAAAAATAGATCACATAATGTGTCTTGGGACAGCGCTGTACTGGGTATGGTTCAACGCTGCACAGTTCTCTGCCATGACTGTGCACTATACCTACACTCTTCACTTTATGCCATGAAAACACCAGTCTGACAGGCTGCAGCACAGCCCTCACATGATTTCAGGCACTTACAGCTGAAAACCATGTGTCCTAGGGCCATGGAGGCAGCAAACGGATACCCAGAGCCAATTGCGTGGGTGAAGCTAGGTTTTGTTGCTGGGTTTCAAGGTCAGTCTCCTTTTTATTCAATAATTCCAGTCTTCTTTTTATGCAACATTATAAAGGTAAGCAAAGTTTCATTTTGAGTTTGAAAAGCATTGTTTCTGTCATGTCAACTATATGGTAATATTTATTATTCAGTTTTATTTAGGGAAACACAAAGAGAGTAAAGTAAAGCCTAGGAGCAGCAAGTATGCACAGTGGAGCTGCATCAAGAGAACAAATACTGTCATGTGGGTGTAACACTACTACGATATCACAGACACAATCTTCAAAGTGAACCTGAAGATTCTGATTTCCAAAGGAGCTACAGAGAGCCAGCTCAGCCCTCAGTAGCAGATGAGGGAAGGGAAAAAAGTAGCCAAGTACTGACTGCTTCATTAATGCGCTGCTCCCACAGTACAGGAAGAAATGCTTTGTGAACTCAATGTATGTGTCACGCTGCTGCATATCTGTGCATTTGCAGTATTGCTTTGTTCTAGAAAGTGATTGTAAGAAATGGCACATCTGCACTCACAGATACATGGAAATGTAGTTGTGAAAGGGCACAGTGTAGGATTTCTTCTGTTAGTTAAGTTCTAGGCACTTGTGGCTGGGTGTATTGCCACTTCCTAATCCTCCCAAGGCATCAGTTCCTTCAGTAAACTGGATTGCACAGGATTTCTGAATGTCAAGACAAGTTTAGAAGATAACTGGGTGTGCAGAATCCCCTCTGCAATGGCAAGAGATATTCAGAGAACTTGCCTTCATATAAAGTCTTCAGACTGGCTAAACTAAAATAAAATCTAACCATTTACACACAAAGGGAACACCTGCAGTCTTCATGATTGAGTCCAGGCATAACCCTGCAGTGCTGTTTCTTCAGGTACTTCTAAGAGAAGACTGGCATGTAAAGTCCATGTTGAGTCAGACAGAGGGGAAAGAGCTCATTACTTGGCACCCTGTAGCAAATAGACGGTGTTTTGGTTTCATGACTTGGGGAGGAGGAGATGAGCACAGACAGCAGCACTCCACCAATGTGGGCTGTACTCAGACCACCTACAGTATGTGTCTCACGTAGTTGTCATGACTGTTGTGGCAACTGAGTTCAAGAAAACAGTGAGCACAACAGATCTGGCTGACAATCCAGTCAGATTTTTGTTCCCTGTGCAGACAGGGCATAGAAGCAGTTTCTATTCTATTACTATTCCATTGGTAGGCTCATGTAGTAGGAAAGCTCAGTGCAGTCACATATGATTCTGCCTCATCTGCAGAACAATGTAGGTCACTCTGAAAATAATGCCTCCTATTATTTCCATAAAAACTACAACAAGAGCACAATAACACTATTTGATGAGCATATTATCCATTGCAAAATGCTATTTTTTACCATAGTCACCGTCACTTGCTATGCATCTATGCCAGCAATTAACAGGAGACTGCAAGGCGCACTCATAAAATTCTGTACCAGTGTAGAAAACCCACTGTTACTGTTGCCACTGCTAAAACACACCATCCACCACCTCCATTGTTTGGCTCTGTAAACATTCAGCAAATGACAGTGAATGCCAACAGGTGCAATTTTTCTGCGTGGAGGAACTCAGTGACACACCTTTGTTTTTCATACATTCTTCCATGTCAGATGCCATTTTGTCCAAATGCCCCTCTGTCATCTGTAGTACTGGAACAAAATGTAATGAAATATCGGCAGGAAGACTCAGCCTCCACTGCCATTCCACCAACATCTGCCCCTGATGTCGTGGGCAAACATCATAAAACAGGAGGCACAAAAGGAAGGAATCCCAAGTCCCCTCAAGGAAAGCATTTGAGATGTTTGCCTTGCAGTGAGGAGTTATTATTCTGTACATCCCGTGCTGTGGAACTGCCCTTCTGTCCCCTTGTCTCAGAGGCCTTACCGATGGCACCCTAGGCCGTATGTCTCCACCCATTCGACCCACACACGGTTGGACAGCTGAAGAACTAGTGAAACTGCTCCTGCTGAAATTCGCTTTCAGTTCGTTATCTATCTAGTGTCGCTATAAAGGTCTGAGCTAATCTTAGCTGCATAATGGGCTGGTAGAAAGTATTCTATTTGTTATACAAATAAATATTTGCTTCAAATGTGGTTTCCCAAAGTAGGGTCACCTTGCACGCATCTGCTTCCAAAAATGCATCTGCTTTGCAACAAGGTAGTAATTATCCTTTCCTCAAGGGGGTTCAGTTTGAACCTACTATGTGTACTAGACTGCTGGCAAAGTTTTTAATTTTGGTTTATGGTGTTTGTAGTTTTTGGAGGCACAGGATCAAACGTTTGAAATGCAGTGTTCATCAGATACTATGTACCAACCCCAAATACAGGTAGGGTTTACTCGGTGGGCTTTTTTTCTTCTTCTTCAAGAGCAGTTCCTTTCTCAGGTGCTTTTTTTTTTTTTTCTTCTGAACACAACACTCAGTTGAGTGGATAGATGCACAAAGAAAGTAACTTCATTTTACTGGTAAAACACCTTTGTGGAGTAATACAATAGCATTATCATCCTTCTTTTTGACCGGTTCTTCTTTTTATCTGTATGTCATAATAATGTCATTAGAGGGTGACTTCATCTTTTTAGCAGGCTCTTTCTGCAGTACTTAATGTCTGTTTGATCTTTCATTCAGCTATCTATTACCATACATATCTATTATAAGTTGAAAAGGTTTTCAGTCTGACATAACATTGGAGGGGAAGGAATGTCATCTTCATTAAACCTCATAGTTCTGAGACTCAAGGCAAATTACTTAATCAGCACATTTTTTGAAGAAACACACAAAAAATATTATGAAAATAGGCAGTTTGTCTTTATTTATTTTCCCTCCCCTCATTAACCCACCTCATAACACACTTTTTCTGCTTTACCTGAAAAAAGGAAATGAAAGTGTCTTGAATTAAGATGTAAAGCAGTTCCTGAGTCCAATTTCTATGGTACTGAGCCGTTCAGTGAGATCACGGCTGGGTACCAGAGGGAGGAGGAGGCTGGTGAATGGCATGGTCTTTCCCTCTCACGTGCCATGGTCCCATATTTTAATGAGCAATTTGGGATGTACACATTTAGCTTCACACTCCATTGTCCCACAGTATCTCATGGTGGGAGTTCAAGGCAACAGAACACTGCATGGAATCTCAGAGCCGCCATAATCAGTAAGTAGCTTCTCCAACTCTTAGTCCATAACGTTGGGCAGAATAGTAACTCAGGTGAAGTAGGGTTTGATTCAGCAAGGTACATAAGTTCTTGTCCAATTTCCAGAGCACAAATATACCAGCAGAGCAGACAGAATACCCATAAGGATGATGCTTGTATTCACGTGGCTTGATGAACAAAGACCATGAGAACACAAAGACAGCGATGGCTTTTCTCCCAGGGTTTGTGACTGCCTTTGTCTGCCTGATAGTCCTCAGCAGCGGCACCAATACTGACAGTCTGGGAATCTAACAGCACAAAACTGGAGTCCTTGTGAAGCAGGGAACTGCAGAAAGTATGCAGAAAGGTGAGAGGAATAGGGGGGCTCCGGGTGCTGTCTGCCCAAAAGCTCAAAGGCTTTAGCACACATCAGATTTTGCTCCTTGGAAGGATCTGGCATCTGAGGTTAGGGGAGCAGGGGCTGTGCTTTAGATGTGAATAGCCACACAGACATTATGCAGAGGAGAACAAGGGCATGTTTGTAGATGCCCTGCTTTAATTCCCTGTCTCATGTTAGCAGAGCTTTTTCATTTAGCTTTCAGAGGCATATGCAGTTGTGTCTTGGTTGTCTTGACCGAAAGAATGGTCCTGTTGAATCCTCTCTGCAAATCCATAACAGATGCCATTGGTGTTTTTGTTACTATCGCTACTTGACGGCTTTCTGCAACTGCACTTCACATTCCTGAAGCTGAAAGTTTTGTTCTCTTGGCCACCGAGAAACACTACACTCTTATTTTGGAGTCTCCCTGCATTCCAAGATAGCACCGGTAACAGAGGACACGCAAGGGTCAACAGCTCCTCGGCCACAGCACAAACTCATTCATTGCAGCAAAGAGGTTTTTAGAGCCTGGAAATGCCCCAGAGAGCTATTCCTTCTGTAGCCCATAATAGCTACCATTTGTTCTTTGTTCCCATGGGAGAGTTAGATGGATGTCATCAAATATTTTGTACCCAAACTTACCCCTTCTTGTCATGAGGGGTTCTGAACACATGAACAGGTCATGCTGGGGCTCTTTGATTTTCTGATTGCTAATGACAAGTCTGTGCCACTGGTAAATTAAGGAGGAGCTGGCAGCAAATATAAGGTATGGTTTGTAATGACACTTGCACAAAACTGCTACAGAAATACTTTACCTGCTGGAAGATCTGGGAAGAGGAACATGAGAACCTTTTGCTGTACACATCTTATGCTGCAGTAAATTCTGCCCTGAGTTTTGTTGATACTAACTTGCAGAATAAAATTCACAGTTGTAACTGAGGTCTGTACTTGACTGTGAATAACATCGGCAATACTGAGATTTAAGTGCAAAAGCAGAGATGAAAGTGTCTTGACAAGATATGTTATCTCCTGTAACATTTTCATCTTGTTAAGTTTGAGACATGAAGTGCACATAGTTGACATACACTTGGTCTGCAGAGTTGTCATCAACTTTCAGGCTTTTTTTTTCCAGGTGTCAAGCGGCCTGTGAAGTCAGTCTTCAATCCCCGCATACAAGCACAGTCGTCTCCAATGAAATGACCGTGTCGGCAATGACAGCTCTCCTCACCTCTTCCCTCAGTAGAAATCAAGGATTCAATTTCCAAGTGACCCACTCTCACTACATTCTGTTATGTTTTCATTAATAAACACACTGAAAGTCCCCAGTTTTAATATGTGTCTGTCCCCACAGCTGCAGGTCTGAGCTGGCAGGTCCATACAGTGCTGATGCACCACGCAGGCAGCAGGAGATTCATTTACTTTTGGAGATACACAGACTCTTTGGGCAACACAATCTATAATGTCACTGTGCAAATGAAGGATTTTTTCAGCCCAATTTTGGCTGCTATTAATGTGATTTTTTCATACTGAAGCCAACATAGCTGTTCTGGAAGAATACTGTTAGCCAGGTCCAGCCTCTATATTTCTGAGAGTGCTGAGCCTGTGCTAGATGAGCAGCTGGATGGGGAGGCAGGATGGTGCTTTGGATGTTGCTTTGTCTCTTTGCAAGGCAGCCAGGAGACTGAAAGTGAAACTCATCTGTGGAAGCTGGGCTCTTGCCACATTTTTATTCCTTTATTCCCATTGGCATGCCGTGGGGGTAGCTGGGGGGGAGAGGGGGTGAGGATGGGGCTGGCTGTAGCGGGCAGTGTAGTGACAGACACAGTGGGCATAGTGGTGATGAGTTAATGGCCAGATTAGACAACCTTAATGGTCTTTTCCAAACTAAATGATTCCGTGATTCTATGATTCTATGACAGACACTGAATCCTCAGGAAAGAAAATGCATGAGAACATGAGGCAGAAACCTGAGACAGAGTGCCACTGCATACAGATGCAAATAGCTGACATTTAGCTGGGGCTTCATAAAATCCAGCGTGCACACACCACACAGTCTTTAGTGTTGGCACCAGAGTGGGAGCAAGAGGGAGCCCCAAATTTCCAAGTGAATGGCCAAATGAAACCCTTTGGTCCGGGGTCAGCCTCTAACCTTTGTCTCTCGTTAAACTATCATTCAAGTGCTAAAAATGTTCTTCCCACTGGTTATATCATTATGAATGTTTACCCTGCCAGTACCTGGAAAAAATTGCTCTCTGAGGTAGAGCCAAATACCATTACTAGATCTGTAAAAGATTTGACAGTGAAATTAATTAGTTAATCTTTGTAAAGTGCTTTGAAGATGAACAGCTCACTATGAGTTTTAGGTGATGTTATTATAGGTTAGTGAGTCACTTTGTAAATTGAAGGCAGAGGGGTCTCTTTTATGCGGTCTTACAGCATGGTCTTCACCATGGCATGGGTTGATGGTTGGACTAGATGATCTTAGTGGTCTTTCTAACCTTAATGATTCTATGATGTCCGTGAAGCTGACCAGTCCCATCCTGTTCACTTCCTGCATTCATTCACTGCCTCTTGTTCTCTGGGGCAAGTTGTGGGGGCAGACCTATGCTAGGGGCAGATCTGCTCTGGGCAGTAAGGATCACCTGCGAAACATCCCCTTCACTCCTTATCTTCACTGCCCCTCTCCTGGAAGTTTGCCATTTCAGCCTGTGTTGGTGGATGGCTGCTTCTCCTCCTCCTGAGCAGACTGAGACCCCAACATCCCCAGTGAGTAGGGTGGTCTGATCCTCCCTGGCTCCCTGCCCCCCGCCCCACCTCGGTGCTCTCTGATCTGCTTGTGGTGCTAATGGTTGGTATTAGGTCAGGGACTTTCCTTCTGCTTTGTGTTTGTGCAGAGCACATCGCCTCGGTTCCCCACCAGACTCTGAGGTACAGCAGTATTACAGGCAATAAATAATAACAACCTTGAAACCTCTAGTGCAAATTACAGCCTCATGCAACACCTACGTAATTTAGTATAATGTTAGCACGGTAGCTACCCTGGAAGAATTATATTCAGATAAGAGAATACACAATAATAATCCTGCCATCTGAAATCAAATACAATTGTCTAAGCGCCTAGAGCTCCTTTTCTGCTATCACATTTTTTATAGAAAAGAAGGAACCCAGAAAGGAAGTGAGCATGTGAGATAAATAACCAAAGACAAAAGGAATAAAAAAAAAATGCTAAAGCATAATAATGATGTAATTTCTGTAACACATAAAAAATATTCCTATGTCTGGGCCTTTCTTGCATCTCATACTCCATGATTACATTGGAAGAGATGAGCCCTCTCCCAGTGTTTATAATCTGAGGTTCCAATCTTGCAAACATTTACATGCATGGCTAACTTTATGCACACAATTAATGCAATTGAAGTCATGCCACTTGCAAGACAAGATGCAACAAGTGAGTGTATCAAACGCGAGGTGGGAAGAGGGCGGCAGACAGATGAAGGGTAGTAATGATAAGATCATGTGGTTACCCGGGCTAACTCTGCACACTCGATGACTCCAAATGCCTTTTTTTATTTTTGAATCATTACTTAAAAAGAGTTCCTTGTCACCCTATAACTGGTGTTGTGACTCAGAAAATGCTGTGCTTACTCATGTTCATATAGTATGTTATTAGTTGACTTTTTCATTTTCTCTTCGTGGAAAACTCTCTCTTCACCACTAACTAACACTTTAAAAATAAGATTAAAAAAAATGACCCCAAGCCTTTCTCATTTACTCTACTGTTTTCCTGCTCTCTGTTTGTGTATTAACCTCCCCCTCTGGATACTTTCTCCAAATGAGCACCTTCTAGTTTCCTGAGGCTTTTCTTATCTTCCTTGCAGCTGTCCAAGAGTCAAGATCTGAGGAACAGGAAGGCAGACACATTGTTGACCATATATAGCAGATACCCCTTACACGCAGAGCTCTGGGTCTGTGAACTGCACAGGGACTGCCCTTGACATCACCCTGCCCTTGCCTGATCCCTCCCAGTTCTTACCAATACATCCAACATGGGGAAGCAAACTGCCAAGTCTGACAGAGAAAAAGTTAACTGGGGCATCTGGACCAGCCAGGAAGGGCAAAGTAGTATTTTCCATGGTCCACTCACTCTCACATTTCCTAGTCCTATAAGAAGCTTGGACAAGACTTTTAATAGCTGAATTTCTCCTTCTTGTATGACCTCCTGAAACAGTTGTTTCCCCATAGCAGTGCCACGGGAGGCTTCACAAGCCAGATTTAGGGAAGCCACCCGCTGCCACTCTGTACGTAGATGGATACTTCTGACATGTTTGTGGAACAGGAAAGCTTTCAAAGTTGGATGGACCTGGGAAGACAGTTTGGTTTATGCATAACATTGTTATCACATAAGTTAGAATAATTATCACATTTGTGTTGTATTTTCATGATATTTGCTTCACTTAAATTGTTGTTATAAAATAATTTTATGAGTTATGTTGCTATACTCTGCGGCAATGTAAGGGAGTTTTCTGAACTCAATGGTGAGGCCATGTGATTTAATTGCCACACTATTTGTTAATTAGTCTGGGTGAAAATGCCAGCACCTGAGTGTGTTTGGAGAGTGGGCGGTGGGAATGTAGCTTTGTGTGAAGTAGTTCCAAATGCCAGAGAGCTTGAATTTGTGGTTCTGATTTCTTGATGTTCTGACTTCTTTAGCTTTACCAGCCAAATAGCTGGTGTTTAAAACTTCCACAGGCAGAACCTTCCTTGTGTATCTCATGCATCTGAGCAAAGGAATGTTGATCTGATTCATCAGTGGATCACATCTGCAAAGTGCAAGTGGGTTTGGATCACTCATATCAGAGCAACAGTATTTTATGCCATCTTGAGAGGGTTTGGATGGCACGACTGGCCCCTCAGTGTCTGGCTGATGTAGCTGTAAAGCATTTTGCTTGAAATCTAACATAGACCTCAGATCTTATAGCCTTGGGATAATTTTTAATGATCGGATAAGATTCGTTGCAAAATCATCATATAATCTGAATCCTGCAAGAGAATCTGGTCAGACAGTAAACACAGTGTCACTTATGTACAGATCTTATTAGATACAGTAATGAAGTATCATAAACAGGCTTTTTAAGAGGTATCAAGCACAGTCAGTGAAGCTCCTGATGGGGCACAAGGAGCTTGGTCATTACCCAGCTGTTGATCTGGTTGTAAGGTGCAGCAACCACAAGGCTGTCAGTCTTCTGCCTACTAATATGCCCAAGCCTCAAGCTGCAATTTATGTTTTACATTAAGCATGTTATTTCTGGGCTAGCATGTTTAGAGTTCAAACATCAGATGAGTTTTGTATTTCATGGAGCAGTAAGGGGATGCCATGTTCTCGTGTTCTTTCTGATGGTACAAAGTAGGCTACAGCAGTCTGGGAACTGGCAGCATTACTCACAGCTTCTAAACAGCACAGATGAGAAAGTATCCATGCAGCTGCCATGTTTTGGAAATAAAGGATAAAACGCTCCTTGTATAATACCTGTTTTGATGACTTCAATGCTTGAGGAAGAAAAGAGGAGCCAGGAAGCATCTCTTTGCTGCATCACAACAGATGAAGCAACAGCTTGGCAGAAGAATAACAAGAGAAAGGAAATAATGCAGTGCTGGACTGAGTGCAGAGGTATATGGGATCAGTGTGAGATGAGCACAAAGCTCTGTTTGTCAGCAGTCCCTGTGTACCTGAGGCACAAACTAGCTCCTCACATACTGGTGTACTAGTAACAGGGAATGCACAGGGCTAGGTGTCTCTGGTTTCATTTTCCTAAGTGACTATTTTCAGCTCCACAACCCACCATAAAAGTGTGTCAGAAAGGCACGGAGAAAAAAATCTAACATGCAGTCATAATGGCAAAGAAGGGTCTTCTGTTACCAAGTGGGTAAACCCTGTGTTCTCATCCTTACCTTCCTGTGATAGGAAAGGTGGGAAAACTGCTGAGTTTTGCATTGTCTTAAAGGTAATTATTTCACTGTCATTTCAGAGCACATTCCGGTTACGTGATAGGGAAACAGCAAGTCACCTGTGCTTATTATCTAAGTTCACATTAATTTATACAGGGTGCATCAAGCTCATTTATATGCACACTGCCCCACAGTGATTATGCAAGAGGAACTGAGTATAAAATTTGATCCAGTGTGATTTCAAAAATAGCACTGTGAACTAAAGTCAGTATAAATGCGGAGGAAGTAAACCCACAGAAGAACAGAACCAGGGGTATAAAACAGCAAGTTTGGGTGATGATGCTATTGATGAAAACTCAGCACTGAGACAGGATCCCTGCTCAAAAAGCAAACTCTCCCAGACAAGCACCAGCTCATCAAGCCACCAGTGGCAAGGAGAGGCAGGATACTGTCAGGCACTGGGAGTGATCATCATTTAAGCAGACCACTGACTAAGGAGCAAGCAAGGAGGGAAGAGAATAGGCCATTTAATCACCCTACAGATAAGAAAATTGTGGCTCAAATTCAGAAGTGTAAGGTGAAAATTCACTACACACTTGAAACTAAAACTGTTTTATTTCAGGCAAGCTGGCAGAGTGTTTCAACAGCTTCCTGTGGCTTAGCTGCTATGACACTGTAGGAATAACCTTTCTTCTGTCTGGGTCTTAGGAAGTATTATGTTTCATCCTTGCTGAGCGACCTGCGTTTCACAGGTCAGATGTAAAAATCATCCAAGACTCAAATCTCTCCCCTCTCAGCGTGCAGAAGTTCATTAGAAAGCACGGCCAGTGCAGGGTGCACCTGGCACTCACTACTTACTCACCACTCCTTTTCCATCATGTAGCCCATGCCCCCCCCATGAGCCTGATCACTGGCCAAGATGAAAGTCAGATCCATTGCCTTCAGAAAGGGGATCCCTTCCCTTCCCTTGGGATCCACATAAGAGGTACTCCCCCTGACCTCTGTTGCACCTACCAGTATGTAGAAAAAAACAAACAGGCAACTCTATTCACTACATGGCTGTGAAAAAATGAGTCCTATCAGAACCTCAGGATTACGATTTTTCTGCTTGTCTGTTGCATTCTGAGGTGTTTCCATTTGAGTCTCATGTAAGACAAAGTTGTTCAGTTGTCATTCTGGGCTGGCTGGGAGAGTTTGAGTTACTTACTTAATACCCCAAGCCAAGGTGATGGTGTCCCATTTAGGCCATTGATCAGCAATAGCAAGTAATGGTGCTTGGTAGAGTAATCCCTACGGGCACTTTGCTAAGGAAATGCAATTGATAGGTTGTGCCATATTATTTCTAATTTGGAAGTCCTCTGATGGTGGAATAATGCTTCTTTTCAGTCTTTCCTTATTACCAGATAAAGAATTAGATTTGTAGAGCCATAATAAGTTGATTTCTTATACATAATTGTGATGTATTAAGTCTGTAATTTTTTTAAAGCTTTTAAAATAAGTTGAAGAGTGGTAGCAGAACATTCAGACAATTTTCCCTGTTACCCAAGGTATTTCCCTGAAAATCAACAGCAACTGTGAGAATACACAGTAGAATTTGCTCATTTCCTACTCTCTATCAGTGTACAATCAAAGAGATGGAGCTTTACAGATTTCAGATTCATGACTTGTCCTTACAGACATGTATCATGAACCACATAGTTGCACATACTATTACTAATTATGCAACAGCTTTAAAACAGATCACCTTGTTGTTTTTTTTTCCTTAACAAAAATGGCCTAGGAAATGGTGGTAGCTCTAGTTATGCAAACACTGAAGTGTGGGGAAAATTATAACAAAAGATTCAGAAGAAAGTTGTGGCTGAACCGGACGCTTTTGCCAACACCTCTTAATGCATTTAGATAAAACTTCTCAATAGTTCACCATTAAAGTTACTTTACACTTGGATTTTTGTTATGTTTGTTGGTAACATATAAAATCAACCATATCAAAAATAAATATTTAAATTTCATTAAAACATTTCAAATGATCTGATAAAGATTTTCCTACCAAGAAAGGGGATGCCTTTCAAAAAAGTCAAATCCATTTTAAACTAATCTTTCACTCTCACCGTACACGGTATTTATCCCACTGCCTCTGCAGTTTAGTGTGGTTTTCAATTGATTATCTTTCCTGTTGTTCTCTGGAAATTTGAGGTCAGATACCTGAAGTTATTAAACATGAACATATCTGTTTCCAAGACTCCTGAAGTGCTTTGGTCCTGATGAACTGTTGTGGGAACTGGGCATTTAGAGATGTCTGAAAATCCCACTGAATTAACACTGCAGAGACCTTTAAAAATCTGTCTGTAAGTGTGCAAATTATCATGTCTAACTCCAGTCACCAAAAAGATGCATGTCTAGTGTCATGGTTTTATGATTTTTTGGTTTTGGTATTCCACATCATAACAACACGTAGTGCATTAAGAGTTAAAGAGTTAATACTCCAACTCCATAGATCATTGATATTTCCGGGTATACCTGTCTCAGAAGAGGAGAACTACATTCCCCAGAGGACTTTGCGATGCTTTACATTTTTACGTATTTTCCGCTCAGAGGGAAAAGATAAAAACCCTCTGCAGTCACGGGACACTCTCTTTCCTTCGGGATCGACTCAGCAGTGGGTGCTCGCTGCCGTATCGCCTTCAGCGTTAGTGTAAGGCCTTCGGTTTATCGGACACTCTCTCTTGCTCATTTTATTTGATTTATTAGCTTCAATTCCAATTATATTGTATTATATTGTGTTATTTTGCTTTCTGATATCTTATTTAGTAAATTAGCTTTCCTCCTCAGATCGTTGCCGCTGTTTTGTTTCTAGGCCCATCTCCCTTTTTCCTTTTTCCTTTCCCCCTTTCCCTTTCCTGGGGTGTGGGTCTGCGGGTCCCCCACACCAATCGTCACGGAACCGGGCCGATCCAGCCCGGTAAACCGTTGACATCTAGCCTCAACTAAGCTTGGTCACATCATCTGTCAGGGAGCTCAGCCCCATCAGGGGGCAGGGCAGTTTCTGTGCGAAGGACACCTACCTCTGAACACAGCTGTGGAGCATTCTGACTGTTCCCACTGACCCCAGGGGCAGTTTAGATCCATGGCTTAGATGAGATGCTTAACTTTTTGAGACCTAAATTACAGGAGATGAATCCAACACTAGGGTGAGGTATGGGACAAAAGTGACGTGGGCAATGCTGTTGCATTTGTAAAGAAAAGCTACTCATGGTGCCTTTTTTAGGTACTTGATATGTTTAGAACTGAGAGCATTAGGATACAAATTCAGTGACTTTTATTATTCTCCATTACCTCAATTCAACTGAAAACTATGAAAGAGATAATGCTAAAAACAAAAACTCATAGCCAAGGAAAACTCCCAGGTGGCCAGGCTTTTAAGAAGATCACTATGGGAGTTTCAGGCAGGTAAACAAATCACAAGTTAGCTTTGGTGTGTAAAATTACTACGAGTCTCTTGAATTAAGTCCAATTCATCTCCTTTTTATATCAGTATAGGTCCCCATAGGCCCTGGGCTGTGCTTATGCTTTTCCAATATGAGTATTTTTCTGTACGCAAAAGCTCCACCTGTCTAAAAACTTATTACAGAATCATAGGTCATATCATAGGTCATCAATCATAGAATCATTAAGGTTGAAAAAGACCTATAAGATCACCTAGCCAAACCATCACCCCATCCCCAGTGTGCCATTAATTCAAGTGCCACATTTCTTGAAAACCTCCAGGGACACTGATTCCATCACCTTCCTGGGCAGCCTGTGCCAATACCTGATCACTCTGAGAAGAAATTTTCCTAATATCCAACCTGAACTTCCCGTTGCATGGCTTAAGGCCATCACCTCATCCTACCAACGTCACCTGGAAGAACAGGACAATCCCCACCTTGCTCTCCCACCCCACTCTCCCACCTTTTCAGGGAGTTACAGGGAGCAATAGGGTCTCCTCTGAGCCTCCTCTTCTCCAGACTGAACAATCTACTTCCCTCAGTTGCTCCCCAGAAGAATTGAGTTCCAGTCCCCTTGCAGCTTTGTTGCCCTCCTCTGGACACACTCCAGGGATTCAATGTCTTTCTTGTAGTGAACTGCCCAAAACTGAACACAGTACTTGAGGTGTGGCCCAGCTAGTACTGAGTATAGAGGGACAATCGTCTCCTGCCCCTGCTGGCTGCGCTATTTCTGATACAAGCCAGGATGCCGTTGGCCTTCTTGGCCACCTGGGCACACTGCTGGCTCATGTTCAGCTGGCAGTTGACTAATACCGCCAGATCTTTTTCCTCTGTGCAGCTTCCCAGTCACTCTGCTCCAAGCCTGCAGCAATGTATGGGGTTATTGAAACAAAAGTGCAGGACCTGGTGCTTGGTCTTGTTGAAGCTCATCCCATTGGCCTCAGTGATCCAGCCTGTACAGATCCCTCTGTAGAGCCTTCCTACCCCCAGGCAGATCAACACCTCCTCCCAGCTTGGTGTCATCTGCAGACTTACTGAGGGTGCACCCAATCCTTTCATCCAGTTCATCAGTAAAGATACTGAACAGGACAGGCCCTAATACTGACCCCTGGGGAACACCACTCGTGACCAGTCACCAGATGGATTTAAGACCATTCACCACCTCTCCTGTGCACAGATATCCAGCCTGTTATTTATGGTTATTTCTAAAGATTTGTGAGATCCCCGGGTTAAATGCAGTGCATAAATACAAACAACCCCATTTCAGCTGCTACACTACTGAAAGCGGAACTTCAGTGGTATCAAATATAGGTTTGATAGTTATCCGGTATCATGGATTAGTTAACAATTGTCTTGAGAGTCATCAACAGCCTAAATTTGTTACACCCCACTCTGCACATTTGGGGCAAGCTCTCCTCCTCACCTTTTCTGGAATGCCAGCTATGATGAGCAAGCTATTTTCAGTTTCTCATTAGGAAGCTGCCTTTGGACCAGTTTCTACTCTAGATAGCATTTTGCTGCAGTAGAAAATTCAGGATCTGGCCCTAGGAAATCTGTTTTCTTGGCATCTTGAGCCAATTCCTTATTAGTGTAGTTACCTCCAATTGTCTGCTACGTGCTATCTGCAGTGGCCTTCATAGGAGTCTCTGTGAAGATGAAGCTGTTGTGACACTTGTCTCATGAAAGAGCCTCTCCAGTTCTTCACTTTGAAGGTCCACTGAAAGGTGTGTCTATGCTGTCACATCTGTTCTGGTATTTTTTTTTTTCTTCCCCATATAAAAAGTAATGTGATAAGTTCTTGTCGCTGTGCCAGGATGTCACTCGATACACGTAGAGGAGAAACAGTTTAAAGCTACTTGACTAACAGCTTCCTCTGTCAAATATGACATTAGAGTTATGATTGTCTCTTTTTTATCTCTTCACTTTGATGACAGGCTTATCTGAGGTAGCGAAACAAAGAGCGGAGTTGATTCAGCCTACCATGCTGTGCAGGTGAGAGTTTTGAGATCAAGTACAGCTGTTCGAAGGGCAAGTCCTGGTGCTGAATGACAGCTGCTTTCATCAGAATCATGGCTTGTTTTTTTCTTTCTTTCTTTCTTTCTTTCTTTCTTTCTTTCTTTCTTTCTTTCTTTCTTTCTTTCTTTCTTTCTTTCTTTCTTCCTTTCTTTCTTTCTTTCTTTCTTTCTTTCTTTCTTTCTTTCTTTCTTTCTTTCTTTCTTTCTTTCTTTCTTTCTTTCTCTCTTTCTCTCTCTCTCTCTCTCTCTCTCTCTCTCTCTCTCTCTCTCTCTCTCTCTCTCTCTTTCTCTCTTTCTCTCTTTCTTTCTTTCTTTCTTTCTTTCTTTCTTTCTTTCTTTCTTTCTTTCTTTCTTTCTTTCTTTCTTTCTTTCTTTCTTTCTTTCTTTCTTTCTTTCTTTCTTTCTTTCTTTCTTTTCTTTCTTTTTTTTCCTTGATAATGCCAAGAAATTCAACTGAGGCTTTAGGAATGCACAAGCTTAAATATCAAAATGTGACTGCTTGTGTAATAATGTCAGTCTGAGCTACTGCTTCATTTTGATATTCTTAGATCAGATCAGATTCTGCACATAGAAAATTAAATGCGTTGTTGCCAGTTCTGGTCCGAAGGAGTGTGTTTACTGAATCTGAATCCATGTGTGTGGATCTGATGGTGCAGCATATGACATCCAGTGTAACACTGCACAGAATATTAATATTTCTGAGTTGTTTTTAGAAAAAGAGCTGCAGATTGCTCAGCACTGAGCTTATCAATCAGTGTTTGCCAAGATTACACTTTCCATCATTTCGCTGCAGAGCAGCACAATATTCCTTCCTGCTCTCCTTCCCTGCCCCCATCACTCACTGCCTCTCCACCTTACCTCTCAAAAACAATTGTTAGCGATTTGGTAAGTCAATTACGCCACTCTACACAACCCCTCAGTGTGCATTAACAGGACATTCAAAGTGTGACTATTTTGAATTTCCTGGTATACTCACACATGCAGATGTACAATGAGATTTTGCAAAAGAGGTGCTCAGTTTTTACTGCATGAACAAAATCTCCCATGTAAGCAAGTAAAGAGGTATGTGCTTATCCAAGTATTTATCTATGCCTGCAGGTATTTGAAGTGTGTGCAGGAGTGCAGGGTTCGTACATGCACTAGTTGGATTATACATACATGTTATTAAAGTCTGAATGTATCTGAGCTCTTTCTCACTCTCACTCTGCCTATCTAGGAGAGGATATGTTTCTTTTTAAATCTCATGTCCTCTTGTACTACCTGAGCAGAACAACACTTTTTCCTTTTTCTTTTTTTTTTCTTCCTTGTTGTCTCTTTTGTTACAGCCAACATAACTTCTAGAAACGTTGAGCTTCCAACCATCTTCATGACTTGTACTATTTCTTCTTACTTTTCATCTAAGGAAATTAATGCAACCCAACTTTCTGGAAATTAGCAATCCTGAATATGTGATATTAGAAAGTCTTGAGGAATAAGATGCTCTTTATAATCAACTTGTCAGCCTGGTCTCCCAGTCTTTGAAGTCTTTCAGTATGGTTTTCCCACCAGCAGTCAACATGTTTTTTAATGCCATGAAGCACATAAGAGCATAGGAGTTTATCTCATGTGAAAGCAAATATTAAACTTGGCCAGGAAAAGCACTGAAAATAAAAAAGTTATTTGTAGCCATTATAGGCTATTCAAGTATATGATACTTTTATAGCTAATGATTGATATTCACTGAACCCTGGAGAGAGGTTCTATTAATATCAAATCTATATTTTAATGTCTATTAATATTAAAAGAGAACTGAAAAAATTATGTGAAGCAGCCCAATAAAGTCAAGGGATATGGGACTTGTAGAAACGTCTAATATTTATGCAAGTACCCACTGAAGGGAAGGGAAAGAGAAATGCTAATAATTCTCTGTTTCCACATACGCATTTCAATATTATTATTGACCACTATATTATGAAGAACTCAAGGGCTGATAAATACAAAGAAGAGAGCTCTAGCTGTGAAATTATTCCTGTGTGTTAGGAATATGCCCTTACCCAGATCCTACCCTTGAAATCGTGTGAGAGGATTCACTATATCTGTTGGGATCCTGTTGTTATGTGAGGGCTACTAGTGCCTTACACCATAATTCATACTTCAAGCAAGGCCACTGAATGCAAAGGGATACAAGAAAAGAGAAGCGTGTTTCTCATTTTATAACTTCTGGGAGCAAACATATCCATCTAATTTAATTTTATTTTAAATAAATTGTACCCACCAAGAGAGCATTCACCATTTATTAATACTGCAGTGAAGCAGATTTGCAGTTTGTTTAAGTGCCTAGAGCTGTGGACAGTCATCTCAGTTCTAGTTAAGTTCCATTCAAGATTTGAGGTACAGATTATTGGAATGATTTTGGAAATCCTCACTATGCTCCTATTTCCCTGTCTAGATGTTTAAATATCTTCAAAAATCTTGTTTCTTCTCCTTTAACAGAGACTTCCACAACGAGATCTTTCATTATCTGACCCAGAGTGGTAGCTAATTGCTACTGAGGAGCTTTTCACCATAGCCAAAACCAACAATAACAAGTAATAAAAATCCAATAATCCAAGCTATCGACTATATATTGAATAATTCTTCTGAGAGCACAGTGCAAATTGTGCAAATAGCACAATTCTGGACATACTGAAGACAGTGAAAAATTAAAAACCTAAATGAACACAGAAAATGTCTGTCACGTCGAATACATCAACTCTGTCAGTCCAGTACATGCACTTAATTAAAATGGTTCAACCATCTGTCCAAGAGGGTGCATGGGAAAACTTTAATTGATCGTCTCGGTTTTTCTGAGTGATAAGGAAGTAGCTAAAGCTAGCTCTTCTGGAATGGATTTAAGAATTATAAAACTGACAGTTGGGGAATTTTTTACTTTAACAATTTTAAGCCTCACTCATTTCTTTCTGCAACATCTATAGAATGGAGCAGTTCAAGAATACATGGGCAACTTAAGCACCAAGAAGGCAGGTGAACCATGTCCCTCCATGACAGCCAAGACTTGTGCCTAGGGGCTATTTGCTGTAAAGAAGGGTAGGTGTTTTCCTGCCACAGCCCTCCCTGGAGGATACAGCAGAGAAGCAAAGGCAGCTTTCAGTTTCTGCTGGGACTCTCCAGGAGCTCAGTAAACAGAAACAGCTGAGTGGAGACGCAAAAATCATCACTGCCTTATTTGTCATGCGTGCTTCTTGATCTAATTTTTTCCTCTGTGCCACTAAGGGATGTATAATCAGTTTTAGTCAGTTGTGTATATTCACCTCCACTAGAGGTTTGCCTGATCTTGAGGCTCCTGGGAAAAGATTCTGCTTACCTAACTTCAGCTTTTCAATAGGCATCTAGACTAGGCTGGTCACAGAATCATAGAATCATAGAATGCCTCAGGTTGTGAATGACCTCAGAGATCATCTAGTTGCATCCCCCCTGCCACAGATCAGGCACTAGATCATGTTGAAAGGTCTCTCTAGAAAGTGGTTCAAACTGCTTTCTGTGGATGTTTATTCCTATAACGCCAGTGGGAGGAAGCTGGTGCCTCTGGATGCCTCCAAAGGGAAATAAATCCCATTTAAGACATTTTCCTAAAAGAAACTAGAAAGAGAGGTTCTATTGATATCAAATCTATCTTTTAACATCTATCTGTCTATATAATCTATTTATCTATCTATCCGTCTATCTATTTATCATCTCATATAGGCAAGAGACCTCCATCCATGCTATATGCTTCATGACTGCTTCTTTCACCATCCCATACCTGCCTGATTTTTCCCAAAGTCTTGAGGTTTGAATTTAAGGTGCGTTGTTTATTCTCTTCCATTACATCATCCATTTCCCCCTACCATTTTCCTCCACAAGATACTGTTCTTCTAGCAGCCATCTCCCTGGATATGTCCTAAAGGATCCCCTTCAGGGGAAAGGGATTATAAATTCTTTGCATGGAAAACATCTGTACGAGAAGCAGAGATCAGAGACTACGCTCCCTCTTGCTTCTAGGAAAATATTTTTCATTTTCTGGATAATATTGTTGTGTCATTCACAGGCCTCTAAAATAACTTCATCTCATGAGAGCAAAGTAAAGCCTCCATGGAGTGATCATTGAAACAGGGATATATGAGAGTAGGAATAATTCCATGTGTAATCATCCCTTAAGGTCCTCAAAACCAGGATGGTGAGAGCTCAAACCCTTACCCATGGCTCTCTCACCAGCATCTGTGCTATTATCATGGTTGCCTGCTCTCACCAAGACACACAGGCTCCAGTGGTATTTTATATTCCTTGTTGTGGGAAGAGTTTATGCCTACCCATTGCTTCACTAGCAGCTAGAGAAGACGACTGAGCCAGTTGAGCAGTGGTAGGAGCAAAATGAGTACTCCTTCAGCCTGCTCAGTAGCCTCAGGAAATAGCACAGCTGGGGCACACCCTACTCAAGCAGTAAGGTGGGTGGAATGGAGCTTAAGAAGTCTGCCTCTATCCTTTCAGACCACTAGCAAGATTCCAGTCCATTCAGGTGCTTGCAAAATGAACAGAATTTTTTGTATTGGTTTAGGAACTGGAAGCAGCCAGAGCAATTGGTTAGGGTGTGCATGTGCAGGTCTACTGGTGGGAGATGTATGTGATGGGATCACAGTGGGGAGCTTCTGCAGATTAAAATACTCAACAACACTTCTCCAAGTGTTGTGGGACTTTAGCTCTGTCTGTGACTGTGTGGTTTAGGCCCTTAAGTCCCTGAAGAACTTTTTAAATATGAAAATGGCCACTGAGCAGAGGTGTTCCTATGTTGTGAGACAGAGGAATATTTCTCACAAGCTCGTGCTAGTCTGGGTTCAAAAGTGTTGTGTGTGGACTGTCTTGAGCCAGCCCATTTTGGTGCGGACTTCACCAGAAGGTCTGAGAAGATAGCATCAAGTGGAACCTTTGGGGAAACTAAGAAAAGAAGGGATGTCATGTGACCAATTATTCCGAGCTTGCTTCTCAGCTGTTCCAGGTAAATTATTCCAACAAGTAAAGCCTTGTGATATTATTTACTTTCCCTTGCTCCTGTCTCTAGCCTCCCCAGCCACTCTCTTCTCTTCTCCCACCATCCACCACCTTTCTCCTTGCTCCCATGCTGAGATTCGTGCTGCCCCATTCCTCATGACCAAACCATCTCCAGAGTTGTTGCCAAATGAGGCTAAATCCATAATGTATTTTTCACCAGTGCCAATGCCTTATATCTCAACGTCCACTCTTCACTGTTTTCATCTAAAACTCCATGAATAACCTGCACTGTTGTCCTGTCCACAGTTTCTCTCTGCTTGTGAGAACTGAACACTACGATGTGCATGAACTGGAGAGTAGATGTAGTAAAAGATTCGAAATTTTGCCCATGTTTGACAATGGACATCATTCAGTTATGGCATTAGGCTCTGTGCATGTTGAACTGTCCCAACAGATCTCAGTGACAGTCCAATTTCTTGTGAAATGTTTTTTCCTTGATGGCCTTTTCCCAGTGGGTTCATACTATTTATACGAGCTCACTGAAGCAGAACCTTATATTCTAGCCACATCAAGTTTGATGTATTATTATCTTAAACTAATTTTCTCATTTAATTTCAGGAATATAATCAGTTGAATGATTTGTTTCCATTGACAGTAGCTACTGCTTGCTGTAAATTACACTGTACAGTTATCATATTGCACTTTTTAAGTAATAAATAAATTGTCCCCACCCTGCCTGGCTGATGGACTGGTTTAGAAGTTAATCTCTTCAGGTAAGCTGGGGAGAATTTATAAGAAGACATATCATCCTTAATATTTAAAATACACTTTAAGATGAATGACTAATTTTATGGGAATAATGTCATCTGTATGTTTGTATAATAGCTCTGTGATCAAAGACAGACTTCTAAGATATAATCTAAGCTCACTTAAATCCTAATGAGAAATTACATGGGAATGTTGGTATTTCAACAATCCACAAGAGTAGCTGAGCTCAATTATCCCAATGTCATAAGGGGTTTGTTTGGATAATTGAGACTTCTGACCATCGAGACCATTTTAATTCTAACTAATATACATGCAGGGATAAATCTCTACTTTGAGGAAGAGGGAATTGTGAACAGCTATGGTTTTGGATACTCAAGCTACTTTGTAAACCTACTTTGGATTCCGATGGATCCTTGTGGTTAATAAATAAATAAGAAGGCGAGCCTGGAACACTTCAGAGGGATTCACCAATTGGTTCATAAACATGATCAAGTTAGTACAGAGATAAATGACTCCACCTGTTACCCAGCCCTGAAAAATTTATCGACTCCAGATTAAAATCTCTTTGACTATCCTCATGATGAAGTTCATAATTATGAAAAAATGTATCATATATTACTCACAAGTCAAAACAAATACTATTCCTTAGATTAGTGGACCAGTACAATTACACAAGTCTGTCTGATACTTTCTCCTTGAATTAATTAAGAGGGTGCAAAAATATGCTAAATTCTTTCTAAGGGTGAAGTCTTTCTACACTTGCTAGAGACATTTTTATCATTCTGGGTCTTTCTGAGCCAAAGTAGGCACTGGGACCAGCTGGACAAGATTCATTCCATGTTCCTGTGGTTTCAGAATCAACCCAAGATAACAGAAAGCATGAAAATGGGAGCAGAGATATGGGCAAAGAGCTCACTGTTTCTATCTGAAGACTGTGAAAATAGGTCAGATAGGTTTGTTTATCTATTAATGAAGTCTGTGAGACTTTTTCAATTTCTTCTCTAGGAGAAGGTTCTTTTAGCACCTAATGTAATCTGACTGATTGAGAGAATAAACCAAGGTCTGAAATCTTCAAAAAGATATGTGATTGTGTGCAATAATGTAATTTTCAGCGTTATTTCACAGCTCTCACAGAATATTAGTGAAGGCTGTGTTCACAATTCACATAAACATTTCTGAAGGCTTCACTTTAAATTACAAAGATGTAAATATTCTTTGCTACTGTTAACAAGTCAACAGTGTAGAAAGCAAAGCAAACTACAGAAAACTGAGACAGCTTTCTGCCACACTATAAACCTACAACAACTGCATGTTTTGCGTCCTGCTTGAATTTCTGCTTGATAACTCTCTAAAATAAGAAGAAGAATAGCTGGTGGAACAAAACTGGTTGCATGCAAGCAGGGACTGAATAGAAAATGTTTCATTTATTTGGACAAGAGAAGATAAAGAAAAGATATGATAAGAGATCTAAACATCCATGAATGCTGTGAATAATACAAAGAGGAAATGATGATTCACTATTTTTATAATGGCAGCATGTTCACAACTAAAGGAAGAATTTTTTTTTGCACAGTGGAAAAGTACTAACCTATTGCTATAGACTGTCATGGAGTATGGAAGTGCAGTGGGTTCGAAATGGCTAAAAAAATTCTAAGCAGACACAATGTGGAGTAACAACTATTTAAAATGTGCAAATACATGCCTGGAAATATTCCCTATCTGGCCCAATTTTTTTGTGTAAGTGTAGCCATTTTGGCTGTTCTTACAATCTTACATGACTATCCACAACAGAAGGTTCTGTAAAACAACATGGAGGAACCTCAACTCATCTTCTAAATTCCTACTTGAGTCAATTAGAAATTATAACTAAAATCAGATTCTTCTCACTTCCTGGTGTATAGTTCAGAAGTTAACAGGGGCAGTACATGGCACAGTATCTATACCACCCTTGGAATCAACTTGGAATTAAATACGGGAATCTGATTTGCATTATGTACCAGTATGTCATTAAGAATATGGACAGACGTGTTACACAGGACTTGTTCCCACTTGATTGATCATGGTTCTATACTATTTTGGAAGCTAAGTACTTTAACCTTTATGCCATTGCTACTTGGTGTGATGTAATATTAGAGCTCCTAAGTGCATTTCTTATCAGAAGCATCTTAAATCATGCACGATTTAATTGAGTTATTAAAAAGTAAAGTTTCCTCTGTTGCTTAGTCTTTTTTCCGTGCTCAGACACTGAGGTCCACTAGTAGGAGTCAATCAAATTTAGGATTAATTGGTTTCTTACCTTGGTTTGCCTCAGTGAACCACAACCCACTTTCTCTGGGTGTGCTTCTTGGAGATCTAGTCAGCCAGGCTCCATTGCAGAAATAGGTCAGAGGACCTGTTGACAGGACTATTTCATGGACTCTCCCCACTACAACATTATTTACCTACTCACAAGATGGAATTTGTCAAGGAATAGGAGGATCAATGGGAATTCACAATGACACGGTCAAAAAGAAATTCTGTTTTGTTTCATTAGACAATGTGAAGCAAACAGTGGGCTCTGCTATCTGACCCACTTTTTGTCCATTTTGTGCAAGATGATCACTCCATAGATCACGTTCCTTAACACTTACTCTTTATGAAGGGCCCTGAAGAGGTATATTCAAATTGTATACAATAGCACTTTGTTTTGGAATTGGTACCTTCTGTGTCATCCAAGTTTAAGAGACTGATGTGGCAGATTGCCCTGAAAATCAGCTGGAGTCTGGGTCCTTGTCCAGTCAACTCTGAGAGACAGACACAAATTCTGAGTTATGTATTTAGCCTAGGTGGTCTGGTCACAACCTCTGCTTCTACCTTGGACCTGAATAGAGCATGATAGCTCCTTTTCATTTTTTGATTAATGATGGATCTTAACTCTCTGGCTCACATTCAAAATAATGCTCAATATGTCAGATTTGTCTCTTTTCTATTCTAATCCATTAGGTCATATTGGAGGATATGCATCACCCTGGAGATGGCATCATTAGTTTCCACTCTGGGGTCTGTAAGAGGCTCATCAGCAGTAGGCACCAGATACTATTAAGCCTTCAGTTGTCATGGCTACCTTCCTTCCGCCTCACTCCTAGAATTGTCTTGGGAGCTTTAATGGAGAAGACACTGGAAATCTTGCATCGCTGTAACTTCTTTTTAGCTGACTGTGAGATCCTTGGCATTCTGCACCTTCCCTTGAAGGGAATTTCATCCTTAGGTTCACACTGGTAACTCTACAACAAGAGGCAAAGGATGAATCTTGGTGAGAGAGCTGCTCTGGAGAAAGGAGCAAAAAGGAGAAAAAGACAGAAGCACGTGTATGAAGATAGAAATACATAACGATATAAAGAGCTGAGATGTAATGACAAGAAATAAGGAAAATAGAGAATGTGTTGAGATGGAACAGAACAGGAAAGAGAAGAAACATGGAGCAGATCTGTTTTCCCCTTCTTGCTCCATCAGCCATTGTAAAAAAGTCTGTAGAACACAACCCAGGAAGAAGTAGGATTTCAGAACTGTACAGCAAGGAATATCTTGTCTCCAAAGTTGCAGGAATTGGTTCTCATCTGGCTCTAGATCCATCTCATCCATTGGCAATCACTCCTGAAAGGCAAGGGGAGACCACTGAGCTTTTGCATTTTTTCCCCAAGTCCACTAAGGAAGATTGGGGTGAGAACCTATTTCTCTGACTAGCTTCAGACAATCTAAGCCCATGAGCTAACTCCCCTGGGTTAAGCAGGGAGGTTATCATGTGCCCCAAAGATGACACATGTCAGTGGTGTCCAGTCTGCCACTGGGGAGTTGGTGCTACCTGGTTGCTACAGCACATGAACCCTAGAAGAAAAACAGGAATATAAGCAGGTATTGCAGTGGGCTTAGATACACTATGAATTTACCACTCAGCTCAATCCTATGTAATACATTCCTATACCTTTGTCATGTCTGTACAAAATGCTTGTGAGACATTTTAGGGGTTTAGGAATGGCAAAACACTATGAATGTTTTGATTCAGTAATAAACTTTTACATGTTACATGGGACATATGGAGGTTACTGAGCAGTAGTGTGCTTAAGATTAATATTTTTGTGCCACACAGCTTGATATTCTTCTTCTACAGATCATCTCAGTCTGCAGAAAGCCTCCATGGCTCTTATTCTCAGGCACTGGTGCAGAAGCTGTTGCTGCCTTTATTGCAGGTGCTTGCCCAGGCATTGACTTCTGTTTCCATGCAATAAGCTTTAGGCTCTCATGGGTCTCTCTCCAGCAAGAGCACTTAAAATACAGGAATCTTTAAGCGCTGAAACTTTAACCACTGAGGTCACTGGGACAATCTGTGTGTCTATGCATGCATTGCTTGACAGGGGTCATAGGCAGCAAGCAAGCCTAGTCAGTATAGATTATCTCCCCATCTTTCTCATTCACTAACTCCTAGGCTGATTGCATACTGACTCTGCAAATGATGCATTTACCTTGGCTAAGGTATAAGGAAACCTTAGGAAGTTTTTTCTATTTTCTCCTGTAAGACAAATATTGCCATTTTAAACACCACTGCAGCAATGGCAGGATGCTGATTCACTGATGAATCTTTATTTTTTTTCCTAAGGGAATGATTCTCCATCATGCACTTAACCTACCTGCATGGCATCACTGAACAGAAAGCACTTCTGAGTGAGCAGGATAAACAAAGAGCGTGCAGACCTATTTTTAGTTTTAATTTAATTGCCTGTTTCCTAGGCTTGTTCTGTGGTGGAATGATTTTTTTATTTATTATTTATTAGAATATTAATTAAGAGCCTTATATTTTCTTGAGATTTGCTTCCTCTTCAGACAAAAACATCGTCTGCTCCCTTTTTCCCTTAATGTATAAACCATTTGCTATGTGTTTACAAAATGATATCAAGAGTAAATCTAGTCCTGATAAGCTGCCTTGACAAGGAAATAACTTCGCATTCAGAGCTCATAAGGGTGGGTGGGAGAAAAAGAGGAGAGAGAACGGATAAGATCTGAAATGAAATCAGCACAATGTGCTCCTTTAGGATTGGTTCTAGAGCAGATAAGGTTTCTATTCCTTCATAAACAGGTCAAAGAGTCTCAGCATCAAAACTGTATTTACCAAAGTTTTCTGTCATTTGGTGAATTGATTGCACATACAGTAAACAAACCTTTGTAAATATGAAACCAGATTAGCATTTCCAAGTTTCTCAAATGCAGCATTCCCTTTAAAATGCTTGGGCATTTTTCTTAGACATTTAAATCCTATGCAAATAGTTACAGCAAATACATGAATCAGAAAAATGCACTTTCAACTGCAGTGACCACTCCTTTCTGTATCTCCTTTTATTTGAAAATAGGCAAACACAGTACTGAGTTATTTCTGTTTGCTTTTTCTGTTGAATATTTTTAATGGTTTGTACTGACGGAGGGAAAAACTGATGTTTAGTTAAAGTTGATACAACCCACAAGTGGACATGTCAAAACAAGCTATAGAAAGTTACTTTTGATGTGTTTTATTGAGATATCTATGGTACTTTCCAATTACTTTAAGCCATAAAAGGTAGCTCTACTCAAATTTTTTTCTTTTGAAAACAACAAAAATAATTTTTGAGCTTTTTAAATATGCTTCAGTATATTTAAAGGGAACCTTCTTAAAGTTGAAATTATCTTTTGCTAGAAAAGAAAAAGGCAAGTAATCAAATAAGATCAGTTCAACAACCTTTACATGAAGTATAATTAAGGTGGTGATATCAGGTCACTGTTGTTTTGTGTCTGTCTACGAACGCTCTTGTCCTCTGTCCCTGTGTTTGCAGGAGTTAAAAAGTAACAGTGTGCAGAGAGCCAAGTTGTTAGCTCTGCAATCACTAATGCTCTGAGCCAAAACTACAGTGCATCGGGTGTCCTTTCTATTTTAGGATTCTTCCTCCTAGCACATAGAAATAATCCAACCTGAAATTTTCCAGGATTTTCTTTTTCTTCCTTGTTCAATCAGACCTTAAAACTGCTACCAAGAGAAGAAAAAAAAATAAAAAATAGAAAACCCGTTCTTTTTCCGTACACAGAGATATGGTTTTCCCCACCTTAAACATACATGATTTGAGTTCAAAGGCTCAGCTTCCTGAGTGATAGTAAAGGTCTGTTGTTTAGCCAAGGGATCAAGAGGATACTGGGCTCTGAGATGTCAGAAAGCGTGTCTAGACAAAGGTGGGAGGTTTCTTGGTGGAGGTAGGAGGAATGGTAACCTTGATACTCAAATGTCCTGTCTTATCCTCTCTACTATTACCACAGGCAGAGAAAAAGAGATGGAAAAAGACTCATAAAATGGCTTGTGAATTTTATGGCTGGGTGTGCCAGGAGCCCTTGCAGAGCCACCCACCCCTGGGATGCTGTTGGGCAGAAGAAGGCATTTGGCACTGCTGGGAAACCCAAGGCAAGTGCCACCAGAGAAGCTGAGGTGATGCCCAAGGAAGAGTCCACTGTCCCCAGTCCCCAGCAATAGCTGTCGCAGCAGTGCCGGAACACAAGAATTAAAATAAGAATTCATTGCATGGATGGGAGCCTGTGGGGAAAGCTCCACAATCTTTCAGATGCAGATTTATCCAGTTCAGAAGACCAAGCCTTTCTGAAAAACACAGGTCTCAAGAAGCCCTGGCCTGTGTGATGGGAGACACCTGGGGCCCAGGCATAAATCTCTGGGGCTGGACAACACATCTCTGCTTACTTGTAGAGGAAGAGAGTAAATACCAGTTTAAGAAAAGCTTCCCTACTTTAATTGGGGATGGGCTGATGCCCTAACTCTACCACACCAGCATTACACTCTTCAGGTAGTTTTGCTGGATCATACCTGTCCTCATTACCCATATCAGAGACCGGCCCATGTTCCTGAGGCCAATTGAGCAGACTGGCTTATACCTGTGCCATGTATCAGGGGCTGACTCTGATACAAATAACCTATCTACAGTTTTCCTGGCAAAGAAACTATCAGCTAGTGTAGATACAAGGGTCAGGTACCAACAGTCAAAAACACAGTGGAGAATGACCAAAGTTCCCCAAGGCCAAAGGATGTGGCCCCATACATACCTATAAGAGATGGCTTATTTCCTGAAAAGTTTCCTGCTGAAAGATCTAAGGAGGAGGAAAGCAATTGTTTGAAGGTGCAAATTAACTTCACTATGCTTTGTACAATTTTGCTATTTATGCCAAGCTAAATTCTATATTTACTGTACTCCTGGTCTCCGTTGGATTGGTGCCTCCTTGCAAACCCTATTTGTTCTCTTCCCATCCACAAATTACCCCTTTGAGTGCCCTCTGGAAACATTCAGACTTTTAACTTTTGGTATCTATATATATTTGTGTGTGTCCTTGAGTAATGAGGCCTACTTTAGAAAGAGCTGGAAATAGATAAGACATGAAATCCATCATAGTAGGGCAGAGTGGAGAAAAAAATGGAAAATTTGCAGGTTACATCAATTTGTACAAAACGTTTACATGTGTTTTGATAAAACTATTGTCATTAGACAGTACGCCCTCTGGTAACTTACACAGCTTTTAGTGCAATAAGGTGTTGTCATTTTTACTGTTTTCACTACTGTTTTATTCTTTTATTAGCTTCTTTATGTTTTATCTTTTGATAGATGTTGGTAGCTTTCCCCCCTCTTGTGCATCTGAGCCTCTTGAAACATAAATCTGTTGATTCAGAAGTAATAGTTAGAGGCGTTACAATGGGATTATGAGTGCTCTTTTCTGCATAATACAATCATTCTTTAAAATACTTTTTATTATATAATAAAATCCACGTTGCTGACTGTTATCATTTGTTACTTTTATTATCTTCATATTAAGTCCTTTTTGACACTATTATTAAAATGTGTTCATGAAGAAGATTATGGTGATGCGTTGCACTGAAACAAATGGCATTAGAAGAACACAGAGATGTGGAAAGAACTTACACTTGGAAAAATGAATCTGTGTATGGCATTAAATCTAAAGGAGTGTGAAACACAATTTTAAGAATATTCTTAAATTAGAATGCCTGAAACATTCCACCAATATTTGAGCAGAAAGAATTTGCAAAACACTAATGGGTACAGTGCTTCCTGCAATTAATTATGTCAGTTGAGTTCTGTGAGTAAGAGGGACATGTCTAGTGTTACAGGTTAGCAGGATTGGGCCTAGTCTTTTTCCTCACCATAGAAAAGCATGCTTACTACAAGCCACTAGCTACCAGAAGTGAACTAACTGCCAGTTTGTGGGTGAGGTTAACTCTTCTGTGGTACAAGAAATTCAGAGGACATCACTATTTTTTGACAGTGGAAGGAACCAGATCAGGTTTTAACTTGACTGCAAATTAAGAGCTCACTGGGCATAAGAAGAATACCCCTGCAAAGAACAAATAGTCTGAGCAAGAAATGTGTGCCTGATCTTGCTCCCTGCCTATTAATGGAGTCATTAACAAAGCTCATGTCCTACTGCTGGTGAAAATGCTGCCCATGACTCACTGTATCAGCACTGCATGTAGTTCTCTGCCCACAGCCTGTCTAGTTTGTGCTCTTGACTTGTGTGCCAATATTGGGCTTCCATTTAAAGCTCAGTCTACCTGCCGAGTTACCCTCTGGCCAACCCATAGGGTTCAGCAGACAACTTATGCCCGTCCCTGCAGATGTCGGCAGGGCAGGTAGATCCAGCTGCTGGAGCCAGCTGTTGAAAACCACCTCTGATGCCTCCAGATGCCTGTGATATTGACTCCTTTTCTGGGAGTCCTGCCACACAGCTTGGCTCAGACGGTGTTTCCTCCTTGCCTCTTTTCTCCAGCCCAGAGCTGGAAATCCCCATGCTGTTCCCCTCTCCCCCAACCCTTGCCCTTGGGGCAGCCTGTGCCCACCTACCCCAGATGATACCTGCCCCTGGTGCGTGCTCCCAGCGTGGTCCCCTCTTCTGTACAGCTCAGGATGTCAAACTGCACACATGTGTTATGTGTGCGGAGGGCTGAACAATCCTAAAGGCAGCACAGCTGGAACCGGACCAGCCAGGAGCTGTGACAACATGGGTTTCACCAGATGAGAAGTCTTTACATCTGCTTCTTCCCTATTGTCCTCTCCAATCTGTTTTGTTCACCCATTGGTCTTCTGGATGGCGAGAAGTTCAGAGGTCCCCTCTGAACTCCATCCATGCCCTTATGCACATCCATCTATTATTGTTACACTTTTGAGAAAATTTGCCATCCATGTTCAGTAAAATATCTGTTGAAGTTACAAAAAAATTGTAAGATTTAATTCTAGGATGCATGCATTTGGGTCATGTTATTTGTTGTAAAGTTTCACGGTGTTTGAGATGTATTCTAGTAATGTTTGTTTCCTTAATTCTTAAGGGCTAGAGACTTGAATATAAACAGAGAAAACCAATATTTTGGAGTAAACTCCTGATTCCAATATGGGAAGCTTTAAGAAACTCACCAGCAACTGTGACTCAAGTAACAAAATACAAAATATTGGTGATTCTGCTATGTGCTAGCAAAACTTCAAAGCAAGTTCAATCAGAAAAACAGCTCCTTTTTCAATGAATCTTTCAAAGCCTCACATGAGAATTGATAAAACAGATAATTTTTTTATTTTTTTTCCCATGGAATACTGAAGAATATAATTATTTTTGTAATATCAGCTCTCTCAACTCCGAAGTAAAAAAGAAAGGAAAAATAAAGCAAATGTGAAATACAGAAAAAGCTGAGTTAAACTTTTAAAATACAGACAAAAAGATTGTTTGATGGAAAGTTCCTTTGATCAAAAATGTTTAGGGAAGCTTTGTTGTACTTGGTAGCCAAGTAAAGCAGCCATATATTTGTTATTCCTGTTATACTTCACAAGTCAGACTGGGCCTTGTTGTTGTCCGTATACAGTATAAGCACACCTGTATATGCAAAATGGTATATGGGGCAGCAAAGTATTTGTGAAATGTTGCTGGTGATTGGGCATGAAATATGCAGAATGTGGATCATTATAATAATCTCCACATACTCATGCCTTCTTTTATTAAACTTTCTTTCAAGTTTTGCTATTAATTTCCAAAGGCAAAAAGATAAGAACTGAGAAAATATGAGCTGTCTGCATACATTTATCTATGAAGCTATGTCTTATTTACTTTTTCTTCTGGAGTGAAGGACCAGATATGAAAGAAATGTTGGCACCAAGTGTATATTTGTAGGAGTTTTACAGCCTTCAAGTTTATTTCCACTGGGTAGCCTTCCTCTGAGTCCTCAGAGTAGAGTCACATGGAAAAGAACAAAAAGCATCTTCACCTCTATGAAGATTATTGCATCTATGTGCAAGAAAAATCTGTAGCAGAGACGACAAGATGAATGCTCTCAAGCTGACTGCCTAAGAGAGCAATCAGAGGTTGTAGTAGACCATGTATGAATTCTGTTGCAAGACTCACTTTCCTCCAAAGCCTTGTGGATGGTAACATTCTGCCACTGTTTAAAAAGGAGGAGATTCTAAAATTGTCTGGTAGAAAATATGGTTAAGAATGGACAGCTTTTACTTCCGTTTACATAAAGAATATACAACTAGAAAATGATGTAAGAGGGACAAAACAAGTGAGGGAGAAGGGTTAGGAAACATCAGAACATATCCTCCATCATTTGATGTGCAATGGAATGAGGAATGGAAGACCATCGGGGACATCCATGGTCCTCTGCTACATATTCAAGGAGGGGAAGTTGCAAAATGGAGAGTAGTTCCAGGGTCACTCAGCAGGCTGCTGTCCACCTCTAGTGGTTGCTGGGAGTTGCAGGTAGTTCATACTTTCTAGAAGAAGCTTTGGGCACTCAATCTGGGGAAGATCCAAGCCACGCTGCTCAGGGATGCATTTAGCAGTGCTTCATCTGAGCTGAGATATCCGCTTGCTTTGTTCAATATCTCCTTAGATAAGAGGGGAAACCATCATGTAAGTGGTAGCACTCAAGAGTTTTATGGAAATAAGAATGAATTTTACAGTAAGCAGAAGTGTGTCATTGCCACACTTTCCGTTGCTCATGGTGGGAACCCCACAAACAGCCTATGGTATGAACGCCCCAAAGTGGACAGACATTTGGTGACATACATGGTAACGGAGATCATTAATTTAAGAGATTCTGCCAGTGTGCATCAACAGAACAGAACTGGGAGAACACAGAATTAAAAAAGAGGGTCCATTCCCAGTCTATGGGAAAATAGGATGGTCTTAAAGGAATTTTAAATTTTGATGAGAAAGAGAGAGCTACACGCAAGAAAAATGTATCTTTAAAGTACACAGCCACATGATGTCGGGTATGCTTAATGGAGGGAAGGACTATATTAATCTGTTTGAATTGCTAATTGGGGATTTAGTTGGCTAGATTGGGGGTTATAAGATTAAGGCTTTTATTCGGTGTTTTTGTTCTTTTCCAAAGGTAGGAATCCTCTATAGATCCCTTCTCTTGGGAATCTAATGCCCTCAAATGAACAACTCAGCAGCCGACAGGCAAGCTGATAAAGCATTCCTTGCAGATACTTAATGGGTACATTCTGTATCTCCGTCTGTATCATTCTGTCTGCCTATCTTTTTTTTTCTATTTAACCCTTAGCATGCTTGGAAGAAGGTAGGCAAACAAACAAACAAGCAAACAAACCTGAAAGAACTACCTCTTCCCTCCGTGTTTGTAGCAGCTTTCCCAGAAGTCATTTCTATTTATGGAAATCACTCTCTCAGTTCCTCCTGCTTCAAATTTTAAGACCCCAGTTTTATTTCAAGCTCTTTTGATGACTGGGCAAAATGGAAAGAGGCCCTCAGCCCGCTTTGCACTGCAGCTGTAAAAACTGCAGCCCCAAACAGAGTAGGATCTGCCATGGGAGCTTGTGGGCACTGCTGTTGTTCTGCTTTTCCTTGTCTTGGCCCCACAGCAGCAAAATGTAGACTTGGAAGGAAGAAGATGGAAAAACAACTGCAGCTTTTGGAGATAGGGAGCAGACATCAATACATAAGGGTTGGAATGCAAGGCAGATCCTATGTGGCAGGTTGCTTCTCACGCTGCTCCATCCAACTCACAGGAGCAAATGCTGTTTAGACTATCCTAAAAAAAATTATCAGTCCTCACCACAATTGTTGCTCTACAATAAATGAAATAAAAATGAATATGTGGAGCAAAGGGGAGCCTTTGTTTTTTTACAGATAGAAAAAAAGGCAGTTGCTTACAGTGAGGTGGTTTATTTTTACGAAACGGGAAAGCTGGTGACGTGCTACTTTCACAGCTTTTAGTGAAGAGCTATGACATTTTGAAACCATTGACTCATTCGTTAAAAAGGCAAAAGTAAATGTGTACAATGTCATAAAATGATCACAAATCCTGACTCCTAGAGCATATATTGAAATCTTCTTCAGGAATCTTGCTGCAATAATTATCGGAGTACTCAAGTAAACGTATCTTTAGAATAGTTTTAGTAGCAGAAACGGCAGGAAGTTTTTTATCATTCAAACAAGATCTCTGTAAATTTTCTATTTGCTTGAAATGAGATAGCTGTCCTCATGCAGAAGTTGAAAAACAGAATCCTGGTCTAGTTGCTTATTTACACTTGCTGGGAGCTCTCTGCTGGGGACAAATTACCACCAAACTCACAGATATATTGCAGGTCTTGCATCTAAATTTACCAGTGTTTTGCAACTGTTTCCAAATGGTAACAATTCTGATCTTGGCCAGGTAGTCCTGACTCCCAAATTGCCTATGGACATCTATTTTGCAAGTGTATGAATGATAATTTCTGGTGCCATTGTAGCAATGGACTGAATTTATGGTTCTAGGAGAGCTGGGATTCACATTTTTCCTAAGGGGATCAAACTGTTTATTCTCTGATTGGTGGGCATACTCTTACCCCTGATCAGAGCCATAATGAAGTCAGAAAAGGATAAGAAATGCTCAGGATGTGCCAGCTTTGATACTAGATCAGGGACCCAGCAGGTCATGGCAACATGCCCACTTTTAATGGAATGAATCTCAAAGGAAATTTTGCGTAAAATTCAATGTCAAAACAGTGCCAAGTCAGATCCTTCAGTTATAACCAGAGAAGAACCAAATATGGCTCTGCAGGGAAGTGAAAACATGACAGCAGATGCTGCTGCTGTGTGGTCAGAGGTACCACAAGATGCTGGGAAGAGATGAAAGCGGTGTTTTGAGAAACTATTGTTAAAAATTTGGTTAATATAGCAGTGGTGGGAACTTGGGAAATCTGGGGGCATAAGGACCAACACACGGATGTAACTGATAAACAGCTTCAGAGATGGAAGCAGCATGAGCAGTATGCCTGAGAGAGAATGGGTTTCCAACAGATTTGCTGTTCAGGCTTTTCAGATACAGAGGCTCTAATATGAAGCAATGCAGATGACCTCTGTTTGTGTGTTATCTCCGCAACATCTCCACCTGGTTGAGGTGGAGTTTGTACTTCTTTAAGATGGAAAGAGGAGTTGCTACATTTCTATGCAGCCAAATGAGCTGTGCTAGGGAGAGTCAAGTTGCTACTCCTGGAAGACACTTGCCTCCACTGATCCAAATTTTAAAGCGTCTTACAGAATTCACTCATCACCGTACATCTGTCCCCTTGTCAGTTGGGCTTCATCAGTATTTCTCGGTTCCTTTGTAGAGATTTAAAAGCTTCCTATTCTTCCTTTGAAATGTGGGAATAAATCGCATATTGGGTTTTGCAAAGTGAGTGAACGGCCCCTTTCAACTAGTCGGCAAAAAGTTTCAATAGAGGAATTAAGGCCGATGGAGAAGGAAATGTGATTCTGGGCTTAAAAGTTGTTTTTGGTGCAGACTTCTAGAAACCTAGTGCATACATTCATTGTGAGAGTTATAATGGAAAAGAAATGTCTTAAACAAATACCTTTTGTAGGATAAGTTTAAAGCCACAATCATATTACTTGGGTTGACTGCAGAAATGGGAATGCAAATGATAAACCTTTCCTTACAACACTAATCTGAGAGGAGCTCTCTGGGAAGAAAAGCATCTGAAATATTGTACACAATGAAATATTGTGTCCTTCCCTACCCCCAAGGTTGAGGTCTTCTTCCCCTCTTCAGGCAAGTGACACTAGTCGGATTACAGTGCAATCATAACAACTAAAGATGGAAAAAGCTATTGGGCCATCTAATCTCTTCCCCTGCCAGTAGAGGATTACTCCTGAAACATGTTCTTCAATGCCTTGTCCAGTTCTGGGTGACCCGAGAAATAGGCTTCTATCATTTTTTAAGGGAGATTATCATTTAGATAAGACCTTCAAGACCTATGTCCAGGCTGCCCTGTGCAAATCTTCAGAGCTTCATTCCTCAAAGTTAGGCTTAAATACAGCTGTGTACATGCATTTTATGTACTCATTTTGAAAACCAAACTTAGAGCTGTCACAGCAATTTTGATTAGAACTGTTAACAATTCCTTGGTTAAAACTTTTACTCTGACACCTGTACTACATGCAAGAAAATTATTTGGCCATTTGCTTTCAATATGCAGAAAAATGCATTCTGGAGCTTCTTCTGAATGTTTTTCATTTGTAAAGAACTTTGGGATCTTGAAAAATCTAATCATCTATCAATTGAGTAACTTGATCAAAAATCACTGTCTAGTTCACTTGGCATAATTTGCTCTTTTATAGAGCCTTAGAGAAGTTCATGCATATTCATTAATCAATTTATTATTATTAGTAGTAGTAGTAGTAGTATTCAGATTTGTTTAAGAGTTGTTCTGTTATTTCGGCAGGGAGTCACATTGGCTTACCAAATTGTAATTGAGAGGTTATGGTTATTTTTAAATACAAAGCTTAGTGAGATGTTTTATTTTCCTCTTCTTCCGCTGCCCTTTGTCCATTTTTTTATTACTGTTATACATATTATTACTAATGTATGTATGCTCTTGTAAGTGCAGGAATTCATACAGGGGCAAAAACATGTTCCTAACATCACTACTTTCCTTTAAAGAAGTGCCCAAGGAAGTACAACTCTACAGACATAAATAGCGTGCTTAACTTTGGCAGAAAGTGCATAACAACATCTTTAATACTATATATAATGAATTAATGCCTTCTTTCTCTCTGTTGAAGACTGGTCAAATGTTTCTCCCTTCCTCAAACAATGGTGCAGGTAGATTATTGTAGAATATAAATAAAAATGGGGGAAAAAAATGTTAATTTAATTATGAACTGCATTGTAGTTAAGCTTGCAGACATTGATAAAATCAATATGTCAGTTGATACTATAATGTTGAAGATTTAATGTAAGGAAAAGATATTAGGTACAGTGATTTAACAGGACTTTTTTCATGATGATCCACCTTTATGTCTCTATCTGTGGATATTTATCAGAGAAACATATTGACTATTTTTGTTCACATGAAATAAATGATATTTAAAGGAGTCTTCAAAGGGAGAATTGAAATAGGAATGCAATTCAGATTGTACAGGTAGTTTCAGACACACATCCTTCCAGAGAAGGTCATACAGGATAGTAGCAGAAGGATGCTGACAAGCTGTCATGGGCTTGCATGTTGAATAGACGGAGTTATGTAAGAAGGAGCAAAAAGAATGAAAATAACAAAGTCAGCAGCAAGTGGACTGGACAAATGATTTATTCTTTTTTTAGAAGGAAAGGAAAGAGGAATCTATACATGAGGATAAAAGAGATTGTGCATTCCTGTAAAACACGGTTAAGGTAAATACTGTTTTCCCCGTACTAATTCTGACTAATTAGTTCATTTATTTGATAGAGTAGAATATTCACTAGCTTTTTCTGATGATTCAGTCATTTTTCACCTAAACCATCAATATTTTTTTCCTTAAACAACTGACAAAAACTCTTTTCCCAATTTTTCATTGTTAAGCATCCATTTATCTTGCATGGACTCAATTGTTAAAAAGTCTGGAGTACATCTGTACAATGCCACAGAAATTTCAGGCAGCTGAAGACTCCTTTGTAATGCTGAATGTAGCAATTTCCAAGTGAAAATCAAGAATAACAGGGAAATGGATGCTGATGATAGGCAGGACTGACTGATTTCATTACAAGCTTCTAAGGCAGTCTAAACACTTGTGTGCAGAAGCTAGATATGTGGTAGTAAATAAATGGGAGTTTACTTTACCCAGAGGCCAGCTGGCATGGCCTGGCATGGCTCAGACCCATGCAGCTTAGTTTTCCCTGCCCTCCAGAAGAGCTGCTGCATCCGTGTTGCTTGTTGGCAGCAGGCCTTGCTCTGTAACGACCCCTGAACTGTGCCCAGACTTTGTCAGGGAAAAGTGAGCTACTTGGCACAGGCTACAACTGTGCCACGTGCTGAGCCAACAGCTTCCCAGCATGGGGATTGCTGCTTTCCAGAGCAGGCTGCAGTCCTACATGCCCAGCCTCATGCTAAGCTGCACATACACAGTTGTATTGATCGCAAAACTATAAAAGAATAAATAATTTGCTCTCTCTTCTCTGAAGCTATGACAACTTTAGTGGTATTCCTGACATAATGTAACAGATAGGAGGATAAAAGATGGGGATGCTGGAAAGAGAAGGCAGAATATATAAATGATACAAGAGCTGCTTTGCTTAGGGTATATACGTAGAAGGAAAACGCAATGGAAACTGTTTTAAAGCAAAAAGTCTGTATCCATTTCTCTGCTCTTAAATTGTCTCTCCCAGTAGAAAATGCTCCCAGGAATGCTAATATTTTTCTCAAATCCGCCTGAAAATACTTAGCAGGTCTGATTAACTCAGGGATGAATATAGTTATCCTCATAGTCAGTTTAATCTCCCTTGCAATTTTTCATTGGTTAATTGTAATCACCATTTTTATTTTATTGTATCTCTAATTGGTGCAAAGTTTCTTTTAATTTAGTGGCATCTAACTTACCTTGCAGTGTGTTTTGGTTCTAAGCAATTTCAGTCTTAAGCATACTTAATTCCCTTCAGAGATCCTCCATCACTAACAACACAAGATCAAATAACCAACTAATTAAAATTTATGTCCATCTTCTATTGAAGTCATCATTCATATCCCCCTGAGTAGGTGATTTCTGACTGTGTGATCCCTCAGGAATATTTTTATGTCTACAGTAATATGTGAGTGTGGAAATGTGGAGTTTATTCTGTTTCATTCCTGTGTAAATTGAAAAGGTTTCAATTAAAGGGTATTATTTCTTTTTCAGTTTTCAGATATATTGTGCAAAAATCTAGCTAAATTTGACTTTCTGTAAGGAAAACACATTCTGCCTATATTGTTTTCTCATCACAGCAGATAAAAGAAACCTCATCCTTCAATAGGCACCTTTTTTCAGTTATTTTCTCACAGGTAGGAACACTTTGCTGGAAACAGGTGTACAGAGCCTTTCTGAGCATTCAGTATCCATCTGAACATGTCGTGTGGACTGTTGGGTGATTGATCATCTCTTCTGTAGGTGAGATCTGGACTTAGCTTGTACTTTATGACAACCTTATCTCTGTGGCTGTGTTTGCAGACGAAGCAAGGCCAGGGCTGAGGCCTAGGCAGGCTTATGGTCCCTACCATCCATGCTGCTTCTCTGCATTTAGCACCCCACATGACATTTCCTAGACTCCACTAGGAAATGAATACTCTGTGTCCATTCCTAAAAGGCAATACGGGTGAGAAAAGAACACTTTTGGTTCCTTCCATCTTATTCAGTCCTTCATCATCACCACAGAAAATTTTGTACCCTTAAATACCTGCATATACTTAGGTGCCGTTGCCCTATTTAAGCAATTCTTGAAAAAGAATTCATGCTATGAAAACGCTGCCTTAGTGGGCACAAACACAACCCTCAAAGGATTTCAAAATTTGGAAATACAGGACTACACTCCATGGATGAACACTACTCATTTGGGTCTACATCAACAGCAATAAACAGTGCAGAAGACACCATGTTCTGTGTCTCTCTTCACATGGATTTGGCCATATCTTGTCATTTGGCCTTAGGCCTATTTTTTTTTAGCGTGAGTTGCAAAACTTTCTTAGCAATGTAGTTGCAGCCTAAGACAACTTTATGAGGATTGTCCTCTTTCTTTGCAATGAACCCACTGAGTCTTTGCAACTTCCTTCACTCAGATGGAGAAATTCATCTGAGAAAACCTTGAACAATGCACAGAGCTTCTCTGTAAATGGAAAAACACAGCTCTACTAGGAAGCTTCCTGTCAGTAAGAAATGGTGATTACCATGTAAAGAAATTGGAACAAGACTTGGACCAAAGTACAATGTCTACTTGGACATTTGTGTGTGCTAAAGTTTTTAAAGTAAAGAGTATCCTGCAGGTTCCTAAACAGCTGAGTCCTCAACAGTTTGTTGGAGCCAAAATTAAAAGTTTGATGATGCTTCCAGCACCACTATTTATGCCACTCTGTGATTCATTTCTTTCTGTTTATATGCTTTCAATGATTTTATGCGCTGCATTTCCACTGTTTCAGGTCCATCTCTGAATATACCCAGTTGGTGAGAATATTTATTTCCAACCAGGACAGTTACCAATTGCTAAGCATCCTCAATTTCATGCAATTAAAAAAAAAAAAAAAAGGGAGAAAAAGTTACTGTGATAATGTGGAGCTCCTGCAGAAAGCGTGCAATAATGGCTGGTGATGCTCATGACAGCTTGATGGTATCAAGCTCTGATGCATCCTCTGGGTTTGCAGTAGGAGCGAGGAAACAAGCATAGCACTACTTAGTCTTTAAAGAGGTACAATTATTTCAGAGGGAAAATGATGGCATCCTAAGAGAAAGATCCAAAAGATTAAACCACATTAGCATGATAAACATGGCAAAATCTTCTGATTTCAGGAGCTGAAATGGAGAAAGTAGTGGCTTTTCCAGGGCTTGTGCATCAGATAGTGGAGAAATAAAACACTGTGCTCCAAGCTCTCACTGACACATACTGTTTTCATCTACTGCCTTTGAATGAAAAGGTAAAATGTCTTCATGGATCCACTCCTGTTCACAGCAGAGAAAGAACCTGCAGACTAAACCCTGCAAGAAGTTACCTAAGGGTATCTAGGAACAGAAGATAGCTGTAGGCTTGTCTCCCCCACAGGAAAAGTTGGCCAGTTGCTGCACAGGGATTAGAGCTCTCCTGATTATGTAGTTCTTAAGTGTGAGGATTTTCAGACTCAGTAGCAGTGAAAAAGATTTGAGGGTCTTTGGCTGTGAGCAGTCTTCTAGAAGAAATAACATGTACTGCTGTTTTTTAGTTGTCTCCTTCTCAAGGATGCCAGTTTTGTTCAGAAACTACAGAGGGATTGGTGGAATTTAGGCAGGAGGGTGTGATTAAATGCTTCTGACCAGATTGGGAGGACGAGAAATACCACACAGTGGTCCTAGGGATATACTTCTTTGGGCTCCTGTATTGGGTCATAATTAGAGATCTGATTTACCATTATTGCATGATTTATTTCCTTCAGTTCTCGCTTCCACTGAGTCTAATAGGTTTCTCATGTTATTAGATAACCCTCTCTGTGAGCTGTTGCATAGATAATGGTTTCATGCCCCAGACCCAGAGCTTTAATTTTCACGAGTGCACTTAAAAAAACATTCAAGCAATGAGTTATTAGTCAAGTTATTAGTTTCAATTCTGTCACCATTAAATAGTTAGGTTGCTTTCCTGGCTTCAAGAGCAATGGACTGAGTGTTTTGCTTGTCCGATGGCTGTGGAATGATCCTAATACCTTTATTAACCATCAGAAGAGCTAAAGAAATTGACTGCCAGTGCTTATTTGGCCTGATGTGTCCAAGGCTTGAGTTTATCACTGAAACCACTATTTACATCCTGTAGGGCTCCATTAATTTAAATGTAGATACTTTGTTAAGTAGAAATGTAATTTCTTGGTTCAATCTAAGAAGAAGAATTAGTGTTTTATGGCATTTTGGCAGATGAATGTGTCGACTTGATTGTCCAACCTCAGCAGGTCCCCAGAAGAACCACACCCTGCTGTTGTCATGGGCTTCTCCAATTTGAAATTTAATATCCAGGTCTCATGATTTTGGGAGCCCAATTGTATCACAGACAGAGCACACTGTGAACTGAAGGGCATTCGACATGTAATGGAAGTCGCTCAGCAGAGGGGCAAATCAAGCTCTTAAGCTTTTACTGCATTCTGCAATGTGAAAGTGGAGAAGTCCGAGTTTTATTTAGCTCCATAAAATATTTAACCTCAACAGTGATGGAGTTGATAAAAATCTGTATTTTGTAAAAAGCTTTTGTTTCAAGGCTATCCTTTTTATGACTAGCCTGTGCATTCTCAGAAAAAAAAAAAAAAGAAAAAGCAATATCTATTATTACCAGTGAATGATCCAATAAGTGTCTTGGATATTTCTGCCAAACTTCTGTGCAGGTTCCTAATGAGGGAGATATTAAGTTAAAATCAATGTGGGAGTAGTTCTTGTAGACCAGGGGGAAGTGTGTCATTATTTTTGCTGGCCAAATATAGTATCATCATCCATTAACTCCCCAACTGAAAAATATCCCGTATCTCATTGGGATGATGATCAAGTCATGTTCTTGTACATAATTTCTCTTAAGACATGCTTAGCATGTATTTTTATAGGATGATTTATGGCAGAAGACTTTGAAAAACACTCAGAAATTTTGTATTGCTAAATCTGACCTGTATCATCTGAATTTCCAAAAATACAAAGGGAAAAAAATCATGAAAGCAAACAACAAAAAAATTGCTGCAGGCTACAGGTAGTGATTTCCTCCTAACAGACCACTCTAAACACGGGAAGTCTAAACTAGCAAAATTTTCCGTAAAGGCGGATCTAAAGTTTTAAGAAAGACCAACCCTGAAAATACAGAAAATAAATAATTGCCACAAGGAAATTCAGAATCATGGAATCATAAATGTTGAAAAAGACCACTAAGATCATCTAGTCCAACCATCAGCCCACCCCTACCATGCCACTAAACCACATCCCTCAGTACCACATCTCCACAGTTCTTGAATGCCTCCAGGGATGGTGATTCCACCATCTCCCTGGGCAGCCTGTGCCCATGCATTATCACTCTTGGAGTTTCTCTGTGATATCCAAACTGAACCTCCCTTGGTGCAACTTCAGGCCACCATCTCTCATCCTATCACTGTTGCATGACAGAAGAGGCCAACCCCCACCTCACCACAATCTCCTTTCAGGGAGTAGTAGAGAGTGATAAGGTCTCCTCTAAATCCAGTATTCGAGTAAGGTAAAAAACCAGAAAGATAAACAGAATAGTCCATAATCCATGTGTGCTTTTATGGACCGGATGTCCTAACCAGAGCTAGATAATTTTTGTGGGTATATTTTGAATCCTTGAGAAACAGCTTGGGGTTGTCTGAAATTATTGTAAATTTGGGTTTAATAACATGAATAGTTTTGGCTGACTTTAGAAAAAACAAATATCGGTTACACATTGACTAAAAGTTCACTACAGGTATCAACTTTATTCTGAAGGAAAAATGTAAAACACTTGCTCAAGGAAGAATAATGTCAAAACCCTTCTCCCTGTCCATGTGTCCAGTGCTGGCTGTGCCACTGAGTTGTCAGCAGCTCCTGGCAGCTGCTGGCAGCAACATCTTCCCAACCCTCTAGGGATCTGGGTGAGCACAGGGCCAGACCTTTACAGTAAAGGCAATCCCCAGTCTTATTAACCCTGTCTTTTGATAATGGCCTACTAATGGAGAGAATTAAGGTTAGCAAACATCACTTTGCTGCAGTTCTCTGCACCCTCCTGCTGAAGAGCGCCTTGAGGAACAGGTGTGCCATCAGGATCTGCTCCTGCCTTTGAGCTCTTCCTCCTCTTTGCATCTTCCCCATGGCTGCCTGCATGGCCAAGGCATCCAAGTGCTTTGGCTACTTATTCACCTATCTCAGTGTGATTTTTTTTTACTTTTGAATCCTGTGTACTTCAGAGTTTCTGCCAGAAAAAGTAAACATCTCCAGTGAACTTTAAATTACATGCTACCAGAATTGCTTAAATTTCTGTAAAATCTTTGTCATTGTTTTATTTCTTAGCTGGTTAAATGGCTTCTGGAAAAGTCCTTTCAGTCATATAATAGCATTATAAATCACCTGCTGAATGACTGGGATTCAAGGTGGTTGATTCCTCACAATTTCTGCAAGATCAAAGGTATGGCTGTCCTCCAAAAGCTGTGATGCTTCACATCAAAGTTCACAATGAAAACTGTCTCAATTTTCCTCTTCAGCATTGGATTTGACTTTATGACAGTAACATTTCAACCAGCACATTCATCGCTCGTTTCTGAGAGGACATGGCTGTGCTCATTGGCATGGTAAATGCAAAACCAAAAAGAGCTACACTGATTTCAAATCTTCAGTTCCTTCAGAATTTGTGAGTCTATTTAAAAAAGCGAACTTCTTTAGCAGTGCTATAAATATCCTTTTGGTAAATGCCCAGAGTATCTTTCAATCCATGCTGATCCTTGTAATCACAGCTGCATTGTTCTGGCCATGTCACTGAGAATGCCTTTGACAGAACAAATGATGATCACCTGTGCTATAGTTTGTAAAAAGCCTAGGGTCCAATCTGATATTTCATCAAGAAAAAACAACATTCACTTCATTTCTTTCTCTCTTTCATGTGCATTGCTTTTCACTGGGACACGCATCTTTTTCACTAGCTTTTTTTTCTAATTCTTTTTTTCTCCGGGAGCCTCACAAAACAAATAACTGCTGGGAAGTTCATAAAGGAATTGCTTTTACTCACTTCAGCTGCTGACGGCCTGGCTTGCTATGTTGTTTTTTTCCCATTGAAATAGAAAAAAAAGCATTTAGGGGCTGGACTCAGCTCTGCATGAAAGTAATAGTTCTGCAGATGTGCAATGGCTGATATTCCTGTACCTGTACTTGTACAGCAGAATTAGACTTTAAAGTGTCTGAAGTTGGTATATTCAGAGAATATCAGTCATAAATACTTTTATGTCTGATTCATTTAAGCTAGAGTTGTAACTTTCACATTGCCATGTGCCTTTATATTATTGAAGTTTAAAGGAATTCCTTTCGAAGCCTAATGTTTGGCTCATGATGAAAGAAAATCAAACAGCTTATTCGGAGTTACGTTAAATAATTACATGCGTAACCCTTTAAGTGCTAAATATTCAAATATGGTGTTGTACGGTCACTTACACAGCAAAGACTTCAGGCCAAATTCCCCCCTGTCTATTCCCCCTCCCAGTTCCATTGCTGTTTCTTCTTCTGAAGTTATCTGAAAGGGGAATTACCCTCAGTAAAAATTGTTTTATGACAAAAAGGTTCACAGCAAAGGGACCCAGTTCTTTACCCAGCGTTATTGCTGACATCACTGGAAATTCAGCAGAACTGAAGACTCACAGGGTTAATCTCCATTTCTCATGGTACTTTCTGTGACCCTCAGTCACAGACTTTTCCAGGTGGGAAAAGGTACATCTGAGTCACAGGCAAACCTGCATTAATAAAGAGACACAGACTGAAAGGCAGTTCTTGTCTTCCACAAATCTGAGAGCACCAGCAAAGATCTAGGGGGTGCCAAAGAGGCCTGTGTTGAACCTGGGCAGAAAGACTTTCATCTCTGTAAAATGTATGTGAATTCAACAATTATTCCCCACCTATTCTAACCTTCTTTGTGTTAGCTAACCTAGTAATGCTGGTGTTATTTCAAACACTCGCACAGAAAAAGGTAAAAACCCACTTAGGTTTAATGCAAAGAATCTGAAGCTAGCTGACTCATCCAAAGTAATTTAGGAATTGCTTGGATTTATGCCCTGTTCTCCAACTCCTCTTAATGCTAATACATGGCATTACCTATTTAGGATCTGTCATTTCACTCAAATCATTTTAAAAAGAGATTTACACTACAGAGGGATACATTTCCAAAATATTATGAAATCTATTTTATGGGATCTTATTTGATTGTGAACTTTTATTAACTTAATTGCTGTCAGAAACTGAAGAGAGTCAGAAAAAGTTGTCTCTTTTCATGGGTTCAAATCCCTCATGGAGAACAATCAGCTTTATCGTATTAGAGCATTTTTGGCTTCTTCATTGCCCTGAATCAGCACACAATGTTGACAAAATACATGAGCAAATACCATAAGGCCTGGGACAGGGAGCAAAATTTTCCCTAATTTTAAGGGAAGACTGGGTTTAAAATCCAGGCTATGATTTTGTGTAGGTTTTGTTTGTTTATATCTTTCTCATTTTTTTTTAATTTGTTCTAGTGCAATCTCCACTTTCAAAGTTTTATCTCCCTCTCCCTCTCCTTCTCCTCTCCTTTCTTTTTTTTTGGTTTGTCCTGGCAAGACTATGTCTTCAGTTTGGTTTGCTGGAGCTTCTGCTTATGTACTAAAATGAAAAAAAGTATGCCCTCACCAAAAGCCTTGCCAAAGACTTGTGCCATTTGACCTTTACATGCAAGACAGGACATGGCCTAGATCACTTCAAATGAAGAAAGAGAGTTTGGCCCTAAATGACGTTAAGAACAATGAAATGTACTGGTATTTATTTATTTATTTATTCTTTTTTTTTTTTTTTTTACAGCATTTGGAAAATTAATAAAAGAGGCAAAGAGATTTGTATTTTTGAGCTCAAACAAAACCATAGTACTGTGAAAACTGGAAATGAAAAAAAAAAAATTCCTTACTGGTTACTGTGATGCTGATCTTCTCTTTAAAAAGCACAGATATGACCATTGCTTAACTTTGTCACTGTCTGTCTAAATATTTTAGAAGAGAGAATAAACCATTCTCATTTTTGACAGAGTGCTGTTGCATGCGAGGTACTTACAGTTTGTTTCTAGCATACCAGAAGCATTCTCTTAGTGAAACATTTTAAGGCTAATGAACCAAAACTTTGCACCAAACAGACAGCGGCTGCAGATGCTTTCTTGTCTGAGTTTGCTGGATTTCCCATTTCAGCGCTCTTTCTGCTCCACCCACTCCATAGCACTGCAGATAAAACAACACCTCAAGTTGACAAAGCGAGCTTGCAAGGTTAGCTGCCTATGAAGCTGTAGCTAGTCATACCATTAACTCTTCTGAGGTAAATCTGCTCATGCTTTTTGGGAACATTGGCTACCACTGGGAAGGAGCAATGTGCTGCCTTTGCAGTTTCAATGTCTTATCAATTAGCCTGGCATGCAGTCCTGAAGGTATTATAAGAAAATATGTTTGCAAATTTCATGGGTATGGTGTGTGCTAATGGACTAATGATTCTAACATGAAAAACAAGAGTTGACTTTTGGGAATTGCTGAGGTTGGCAGGAGCTTTGAGTCCATGTGATTTAACCCCTGCCCCAACAAGGATACCTAGAGCAAGGTGCCCAGCACCACATCCAAGTGCCTTTTGGAGATCTCCAAGGAGACACCACAGCTTCTCTGGGTTCAGTGCTCCATTGTCTACACAAGGAGGAAGTGTTTCCTGGGATGATTATTATCTTGGCAGTGTTTATATCAGTTCAACACTTTTCACTGTGTTTTTGGGATGTATCTCCCAAACTGTGCTGTGACCAAAGGAATCCAAGGTTTTGACCCTGAAGGTCTGTAAGCAACTAACAAACATCCACAGCAAAGTCACAGTCCATATCTAAGCAATAGGGATGCTACTCTGGGAATCCATGCTCCCTTCTGCTCTGACTCTGATTTAATTTGTGGCCGAAAGTAAAGGACTTTTACAAGACCTTTTCTAGTTATGCATTCACACAGTATCCGGCAAAGGTGATACTCTGATTTGGGACTTTCAAGCCACACTGAGTATGCAAGTTATGATATAAATCAGTCAGGAAAAATCCTGTACACTGAACTGAAGTACAGTCTCAGTATGTCACTGCACAAGTGCATGGAGAATGAAAAAGGTGTAAGCAGAGAATGGGTAGGTATGCAGAGAGATACTATTGTAATCTTTTCTGTTTTGTGATCAGAATAACCAAGGATCCACAGTTGTGCCTAACTCTGTTAGAAGCCAGAAGTATTCTGATTCTGAGAGAATGCTGTGAGCGCATGATCAAGTTTGCATTGTTGATGCTGCCCATCTCAGGTCACCCCTGCAGGGCTGTTCACAAGGGTTATCATCGTGAATCCAGTTTGTCTTGTTCAGAAAGGAAGCTCCTTTGTATGTGAACACAAAAACATATGTGTTAACACAAACAGTTGCTTATTTTGATGAATGTAGAGTTGGTAATGTGATCTAGAGCAAATACTCAAAGCAAGTTGTTGTTGAAATCCTGGTAGTAGGTTACCGCCGTTGTAGTTCACACAAGTCAGCAGATGAAGACATTCATCAGGTACTTCAAAACATGCTTTTTTCATAGGGTCATCAGCATCAATGGGCTGTCCAAAGAGCTTGAAGCACAGAACAATGCCCCTAGTAGGAAGTGGATCACACTGGCAAACAAGAGACTCACAGTTTTTATTTTGCGTAATATTGATATTCTCTATAACAAAAAAAAAGGATGATTTTGTGAATACAGTTGACTCATTCCTAAACCTATTGCTTTGTCACTACACTTCATTGTCCTAATAACACAACTCCTTGCACTAGAAAATATACAAATATTAATTTTCCCCAGAGAAATTCTGTATTTGGAAGTGTTAGCTGTGTATAGGTAATAACTGCTCTATTTTTTAAGAACAGTCTTTCAAGCAAGGCAGAAAGGGTATTCCTATTGCTTTTGAATATGAGATAATCATCTTCACCAGCCACAATGAACAGGCCCTGTCTGGAATAAAGAGACAAAATCTTTAGCCTACTTTTCTCCCAGAAACATGTTTGAGTGTGGTTTTCTGGTTTGGTAGTGAAGTTCTCTGATATGTATCAACTGAAATACAGGAGAGCTTTTTATCACCACCATTTGTAGATGCGGTCCAAGTTAGTGTTAGGTAAACCTACCTGCAAAACGGAATATGAATAAATTCACCTGTTTACTCTGATCTCCAGTTTCTCCATAAATCAGTACTTTTCCAGGCTTTTCACCCTTTCAAGTGAAGTAGCTTTAGTACATAGCGTATGCAGAAGCAGTATAATAATTATTTTTTCTTTAACTGAAATCAATGAAATTGTGTCATGTTTTCATGTTAGGAGAAGATCAAAGCATTCTCAGAATGCAACAAAACATTTTTAGTCAACATCCAAAGTGATTTTCCATATTGCTGCTCCCCACATAGATCCTCCATGAACAAAGGCAAGAAAACAGGAAGTCCGTGAATCCTCAGGAATTGGTGTTACTAAACACTGTTCACTCACCATCTTCCTACCCCTTGCCTCTCCCACAAAGGCTATGGCAGGAGACGCTTGCCCTTTTGCTAAAGATGACTGTCACTCCTACCAGGCAACTGCAGCAGAGTGAGTCCTCTTAATGATTTCCTTTATTGGAGAGAAGAGAGGATAGGAGTCTTTCCATGTTATTTCTTTGGTGAAACAAGTTATCCCTCACTACTGCAGAGCTCCTGAGTTTTTGGTGTACTGCTTTTCTTTATCCCATTACTGTTCTGACTTTTTTTAATTTCCCTACATAGAACTAGTTGACCATAACACAGGCGAATATGATTGCAAATGCCAAGGGCAGTAATGACAGTTTTTCCCATTGTCTTGTTTGATGTAACTGTCTGCATTTTGGATGTGCTGGTAAAATTCTCTTCAGTACTGTGAAAGCTGCTAGTTCTTGTAGGAAATGAAAGAAGATATGAATAAGTTATTTTGTGTCTATTCAGAAGAAATGTACAGGGAGTGCACAGAGAGAACATTTTTTGCAATGGTATTTATTTTATCAAAAGTACATGACTAAATAGTGGGAAACTACAGAATTAGCTAGAGATTTTCTCCTGCAGCAGGCCAGAAATTGCAACAGTACAGTAAATAGCAAATTGTTGTCTGGTTTTTCACCCTTTGGAGCTGAGCACAAGATCTCTAATTTCATAAGTGCATATTAATTTTGAGTATCCAAACTGAAACTTCTCAAAAGTAGCATGATAGATGGAAAGTGAGAATCCTTCAATTTCTGCAAATCAAGCCTTTTCCACATGGCTCAGACTACTCAGTTTGGGGTGCTTAGATCATTCTAACAGAAGATTTCCAAATTACTTTACTCAAGAGAAAAGGCAAATGGTATAATGTAAATGCACGACCAGTAATCACAAAGTGCCTTTTATGTGTGCTCCATATTTGTACTTGATCTTGAAATCATGAGTATTTTCAAGCTGTATTAGAGTGCAGTTGATACAGTAGAAAAAAACAACAACACAGAGTAATTGGTATATTTGAGCATTTTTCTATGAAAACTTTTCTCATTTCATATGACAAACAAGATGAAGAGTTTCATTTCCAAACAATTCTAAAGAGCCAAAAAATTCATGGAGGCAACATTTACATCATTTCTTAACCTAAATATTACAAGAAACCCAAAGAATGCATATTTTACTTTTAAAAGAACTGTTTCAATTTAATTGGTGAGTCATTGACATTTATTTGAAATGTGAAAGACATTTTACATCTTCTTTTTTTAATAATATTCTACTATGTAATAGGACTCCATAATCTGTCAAAGCCACTGATTTACCTTTTTTTCAAAAGATACTCTATAATAAAGTCCTACTGTCATAACACCTATTCCACTTTTCCCTCTGAAGTTCTTTCCTACTTAGAAGAATAATAGGTATTGAATATAATTCTATAGAATCGGCTTCTGCAAGGCTAAGACAGTCGTTTAACTGGAAAAGAATGGTGTTTAAAGAGGATTAAAAATTGAAACAGGAACTATTTTGTGCCAAAAATATTGTGCTTAAGGTTGCTCATGATCTTAAATCTGATGTTTCAGACAAAGGTTGACTTTCAGTGGGGCAGAATGATTTCTGTATAATATTATCCTTTCGAATACCTACTTAGAAATGTTAGAAAGCCTGGTTCAGCAGGTGGACTCATGCAGTACTTTGGTAATTTTGTGAAAGTTACACCCAGAAAAACATCTGAGCAGCTTAATCTGTCAGCAGTAGTGGAAGACCATCAGAAGGGTCAAAAATGCTGTAGATGACTGTAATACTCTCATTTAACAATAAGTTTAGCTCAAAATTGTGGAGAAGGCTGATTCAGAAAAATACAGGGTGGGAATTCGTTAGAGTGGGGAAATGGAGACATTTCATGGTGAAAGTCTGGTCTTGGCAAGGCATTTGCAGGATTTTTATGTTGTCCCTCAGATAGCCATCCAAGTCATCCCACATGCATTCTGAGGGCCCCAGCATGGGCAGACAGGTGCACAGCTCTGGGTCTGGGGACTGCTGTTTTCTCATTAACAGCTTATAAAAATTGGGAGGCTTGCTCCTGTAGGGAAGGAAACCAGATTTAAAAAATCTAAGGTATTTTCTGAGAACTATGGGATTACTTACCCATAGTAAGCCCAGCTGTTGAAGTAGGTTCTGCTCCTTCAGCATCTAGATAACAATGTACATGAACCATTGTGTTTCAAGCCACAGCAGACCTAGAGGCATGGGCTAAATCCAGTGTTTGTGCACAATAAGTGGATTTGATTTCCTTAATATGCAATATTATGTTATTTCCTCCCTGTCAGACTTGCTAATTGTGACATTTGACCTGTGACAACAACAGCCCAGGCCTCTACGCTGATCGTATCTTGCACACTGAGTTGAATCCATCATATAAAAAAATCCATGATAAAATGTAAGCTGAAGGGAAGCTTTTTTCAGAGTAAGATGACAAAGGAAAGAAGTAGTATTTCTGAAAATTGGGGCTTTATTGCTTTTTTGCTTTTTCTGCTCTTTTGCTTTTAGAGATGAGGTCAGCATCTCAGCTACCATGTTGTCACAAAGGACACAATGAATTGGCAAAGCTGCTAATTTTGAGTCTATAGCTGCTTGCTTCTCCCACACAGAGTGGGTGCTTTCTCCTCCTCATGCTGTATTGCACACTCCCTACAAGTAGTCAATCTGGTTCCAGTGAAATTCTGCATTAGTAAAGGAGTAATAACTTTTATCTTAATTAGCAGAATAGTAGTAGTAGGGAGCTGCTTATGGAAGATGTGGTTTCCACGATCAGTATGCCTGTTCTGATATATGTCCTGGACAGCCTACTGCAAATAAAGGAAAGAAAGCAATTCATTTTTTGAGGAGATGTGATGACTGCCGAGTGTCCCAAGAACTTGGCTTCTGCTTCCCAGCATCCCCAGTGGTATATTTTCCTTTGTAGAGTGATAACCACGTTTCAAATTCTTCTGTACAAGTTGTTAAATTTATCAAGGTTACAACTGTTTCATGCCCACCAAGCAAATGGATGTTGCTCACCTAAATGGATGCCTAATTGGTGCGCAGTTTCATTTGTATGTGTTTTCAGTTTTCAACAGGTGGCACTAAAGAGCCAATAAATGATTCAATTCCCTGACTTCAGCATGCAAACTCCTGGGCATGCACTTTTATGTGTGTTTATCTATTTAAATATGGCATTATAATTCTAACATAATTAGTCATCTAATTGAATTGCATGACCACATCCATCCAAGACAGTTCCATGTACAATTAATTAGAATTTATCTAAAAGCACACTTTTTGTTCTCTATTTCCTTCAAGTCAAATTACTCATGGATGGATTCGATGCTGATTTCTTTTTAAATGTGCTAAAATATAGGTATTTAGAAGAAAATAATTCTGTAGAGCTGTTAAGCAGTAGACAAGTAAGGAATTATTTTTCTTTTCCTTTCTATTTTTATTGTGCTACCACTAGCTGACACTTTAGAACATGGCCAACATGAGCCAGAGTCGCTGTCATAAAAGTCTACAGTGTCTTCTTCAGAAACCTTCATCTGAGGAGAACTGGTTTGCAAAATCAGATTAGCCTTGTGCACACTAGTAGATTTCTATCTGCCTCCAGCATAATATTCATTTAATCTTACATGTTTCTGATGGTTGCATTGCATTTGCCAAGAAGTATTCTTAGAAAATAATAGAAAAAGAAACTCATAGAGTCATCCTTGTTTCCAAGAAAAATATTTACAACATACCTAGTGGAGATCCACTTTGAGATGCATTCACCAAACGGAAACTGAAATGTTATGAACAATCCATTAACAGAAAATTAACTTTTAGAAGTCTGAACTGAAGAGATGAAAATACTTTGGAAACTGGAAGGGCAATATGGTTTTGGTTTCTTAACTGTTTGGCAACAGTCTTGTCTGCCAGCAGGATGGAGAAGCTCTTCTTTTTTTCTTTCATGACCCAGTAGTAACCAGTATGGGATATACTTGGGCATTTCCAGAATGAGCAAAATTAAAACACAACCAAGCTGGGTTACATGTGATGAATTATAAATTGAGCTGCACAAAACCAACCAAACACAGAAATTTTATTTAACAGGAGAGTGTAAAATATATAGTCTTTCCTGAAGCTTTGCAGACAGTTTGATCTGAAAACTGCTTAAAGAATTGGGAAAATGATATCAAAATCATCTGTGCCAATAAATGATTTCACCAGAATGACAGAGCAACACTAATATGGCAACGTCCCAGAGATGATCAGTCCAGAATTTCTGTGTCGTCTTTAAAGTCACTATTGCTTTGTTGCTCTAAGCAAATTATCTCTTGTACTTTCAGCACTCCTTCAGCATGTCTTTTAGTTTGCAGCTTGTCAGAGAGTTTTTGTTGAGTGAATGGCTTCAGATGGGAGAAGTAGACTGGTTTAAAATTATTTCTCCTTGAGATCTCTCCTCATTCATTTCTTTTTCTTCCAAATTGTTCAATTAGCTTATTTCTTTATTTATTGTAATTATATCAATAGTTCATTCATTTAGAAAAGCTCACCCTAGACTCCCAGAGGAGTAAATAGTGAATCCTTGCAGGGAATACTGATTGTTGATCACATTTTTAACAAGTATTTGTGATCTAGGTGTTTTTTTCTCACTGTGACTCTTTTTAGCATCCTTTTAGAGCTAGGCCAGATGGATTTTCTGCTGGAAGGAGTAGCCACTGTCTGAATGAAATAGATTCTTTTGCATCTCAGAGTGTTAATGAAAGGCTTCTTGCTATAGTTTGTAAGGATATCAGTATGATACACCTCAACCATTTATTAAAAAAAAAAAGACGTTGCTGATTGCAGTGTGCTTAGCTTCAGTCTTCCCTTAGCTTTATGTTTGAGTGCTTTTGCTGAACAGAATGCAAGCCAGCTAATTCTTTGCTGAATGGATGAAAGAATAATAGAATCACAGAACAGTTAAGGTTGGAAAAGACCTCTATGATAATCTCATCCAGCCACCCACCTACCAACAACATTGCCCACTTAACCATGCCCTATGCGTTATAAAGAGTATTTTCCTAATATCCAAACTGAACCTCCCCTGACACAACTTGAGTCATCCTATCAAACTCATCCTATCAAACTAAAGCCAGGCACATGTGTGTGTGTCATAAATGTGTCTATATTTATGTTCTGTGACAACTGATGGACATTACACTCTGTCTGAGATCTGGATTTGAAATTTTATATTTACAGCTGTCAACAGTTTACCGGGCTGGATCGGCCCGGTTCCGTGACCGGTGGTCACAATTTTCCATTACACCAGGAGCAGCAACCTCAAAACTACCTGCTTGATCTACTTTGTAAAGACATCTGAGAAATGCTTTTTTCTTCCATCTGCGTAAACTCTGCTTTTTCCCATTTTGTGTTATAAATCCAGTGGCTGCAAGTATATATAGTTGTATTTTTTCACATAAACTGTTCTGCATAAGAGTTGTGAACTTCATGACTTTGTCTGTGAGTTCAGAGTGTGCCCTCTGCCAATATCTTCATTCATTCATTTCTGATGGTGAAAGTTGCAGCAGTGCTGATGACATATTTAGATCACTTCAAAAGTAATATATCTACTATTAATTTCCATGGAAGCTACAACAGGTATGAAGAGCAAAATAGCGCTGTTTGATAGTGCAAATTCTCAGCTTCAGAATGTTTTTTTTTTCCAACATAATCAGTGCCATTAGCTGTGCATTTTCACCAATGGATATGATCCTGCATGTCCCGCTTGTAAAAATCTGCACCAGCAGAGGTGACTCACTGTCACAGTCACCAATGCTGAAGTGCATCACCCACTGCCCACTGTGCTCACATCCACTGTGATTTCAATAAACAGACATTGGTGGGAAAGTTCAGCCTCTGCTGCCGTACCACCAACATCCACTTCCGACATCATGGGCCAAGATAATAAAATAGGAGGCATTACTTTCAGAGCAGCCCATGTATAATATCCTGTATGTGTCTTTAGACACTCCATCAAAACATGAGAAGTCCAGAATCACATCTGTATTTTAAAAACTTGCCAAAGCTTCCACTGAAAGAGCTGGATACAATCTAAGTATCTGATGAATATTTGTAAGCACAAAGTCAGGAAAGTTTACATAGAAAACTTCCAAAAAAGAAAAAAAAACACTGTAGCACTGAGCTTTATTTATTTATTTTTTATAATTAATTGGCTCTTACTTTATTACCTACTTAAGGGACTGAAGTTCTGAAAGTTAAGGATGTAACATTTAAATTTGGCTGAAAAGAAAAAAAAAAAGAGGAGGTTTTATTTTGTCAACAGGCTATTATCTGCAATTTGAAAGCCAAGTAAAGCAATAATTTTACCAGTTGCTGACTGGGAAAAGGTCAGATTCCTGGAAACAGAGGGAGACTAAAAACCAGATGAGGAGAAGGGGAAGTCAGTAGTGTCTTTACTAAAACCTAATTAGGAAATAGCATCTTTTCCTCTGCTCTAAAAAGGCCAGAAACTATCAGTAAAATATCAGCAAACAGTTTGGCATCTTCAAAGATATTAATTAAGTAAAATTTGGAAAGTGCTTTGAAGATGAAAAATGGTAGGGAGTGCTAAGTATCACTATTAGCAGGACCGATGTGTCAACTGATGTTGTCTGTCTGCATAGCATTGGGTGAACACTTGGTTAATTAAGGTCAAATGAATAGCCTTGCCTGGTCAGTTTATGGGATAAAGTGTGTCTCATTGCTAGCTAAAGCAAGATGTGGTATCTATGCAATGAACAGACCTGGAAAGTGAATGTCTACACCAGACATATTTCATTGCTTTGGGAGACACCAGTCCAACAGCTGTTTCTGACTTTGTGGTTCTGACTTGTACTCTACACAGTAGAAAAGTGGGTGGTGTTTCATAGCATTTAGCAGTTTTTAAACTTGTCATAATTAGTTTGATATTATACTTGCCTTCACAAAAGGCTTGCAAGCCTTCTGGAACTAGAACAATACTTCATTCTCCAGGTATAATTTTTCCAGATTATTAATATTTCAAGACTAAAACAATTATGTCATTAATTTGGCAAAGGTTGGGGCAGTGAAGAATTGCTGTTGCTGACCATGAGGTGCTATTCAAACCTCAATTTACAGTCTGTAGCACACATCAGCCTTTGTGTTATTACTCCGGGAGCTCTTGTCATGGACAGACCCAACCCATTAGACATTGTACTTTTGCAAAAGTAACTTCTAATTTCTTAAAGTAGATTTTGAGTTACCTTATTAAAGTCCACAGGGAAGTAAAGCCAACTACCAGCCTCAGCAGTGAGTGCACGTTATGGTGCAACATGGGCAGATCAGGACTCAGAGCCCAAGACTTGGGAAGCACAAAGGTCTCATGCAGACTTCACAGTAGGGAAACTGACTGTGTTACATATTCATGTCTAGAGACAGCTTAAACTGCTCCATGTGACTTTAGAAAGCAGGAGTAACTGAGCCTTTGGTCTGAGCTGAGAGAAAGTCAGTAAGAATAGATGGGAAGTTGCTGCTTGACATCATCTGGCAAATACTTTATTCAGCTGACTAATCTTTACAGGTACTGCCTCCCAACTGCAGTTATTTGCTTTCAAGTGTATCTAGTGTCAGAGTATAAACAATGTGAACAAGCCTATCCACAAACTGACATGTTCTATGTCATCACCTGCTTGGATAGTGAGTCAATATGCTATCTTCAGACTGCAAGCTGGGACCTCTCAATAGATACTTCAGAATATCCCTTTGCGTTAAATGTGTTTTTTCTATTAAAAATATCAAGAATCTTCCCAAAACACTCAGAGTAAGAAATCACCAATTGAGCATCACTGAGGTAGGTTCAGGCACAATAGTGGCACTCAGGAAACAAGCAAAATGCTAAGCTGGATCTCAAATCTTGTGGTTTTACAGTAAATGCACTGTCATCCCAGTAATACTGTAAAGGTGAACTGTGATCTCCAATGTCCTTTTAAAATTCAGAAGTGTTGGTTGTCATGGAGGTCATTAGGAACATGGTTTATGAGCATGGAGGTGATGGGTTCATGGTTAGACTAAATGATCTTAAAGGTCTTTTCCAACCTCGATGATTCTCTGATACAAGAGAAACACGAATGAGGAAGGCCTGGTTGTGTTAATTCTGACATGTCTGCCAACAAATAACTTGATAACATTATCCCTGGTGGCAGATAAACAGAGTAAACTGCCTTGAAATCTAACTAGAAGTATGACAGCTTTCCATTTATCATGTTTCTGATTGAATCCAAAACAATTCTTCTGAGCAAAGGCAGAACACAAGCCCATAAAGCTGACTCATAGAAAACTGTGGTGTTGTGAGTCTTGTCACCACGATTCTTGTCTCTTTCACCTTTTAAAGGTGGGCATCAGAATTCCTTTCTGCAACACACAAGCAGAATGCATACATCCAAGAAAGCATTCAAAAAACCAGCAATGAGCATTGAAACTGTTGGCATTCAGTCAACAACTGTATTTTGGTGCCTAGTGTTCCTACGTAAGGAATATGTCTTCAGAGGAGCTGAGGTTCCGGCCTGAATCTCTGATAGGGACAGTTCTCTTTTGCAAATTCCAAGAACAGAGATGTTCTTGGATGTATGATGAGGTGCACCTTTCCTCTTTGATGAATATATCTGCCAGTAGCTCATGGTATACCTTTTTTATGTATGTATGCATATATCATACATATATGATGTTGTAGTATGTACAAGTTAAAAGAGTCCTGCTCAAGATAACTTTAAGAATCTTGATGACTCTTTACTTTTATAACTATGGGTGCTGAACTTCTCTCCTTTACACTATAGCTAAAATAATCAGCATTGAGAGTGAGATGAGAACCCTATGGAGAATAAATAAAAATAATTACACCAAATGGCAGAGCCACAGTATTAATATCTCCTACTGTCTCTGTCCCAATCTCTCAGATAGCTGTGCCCAGCTACCCAGAGGATAAGTACCTCATTTAGCATTTGTCATACTCCAAGGATGAGTCAGTCCATGACTTAACTACTCTGGCATAGTGCACTTTCTTTAATGCCAAGTTTGATCAGGCTATTTCAGCAGTTCATCATTATAGGGAAGAGGCACTGAAGACTAAAAGTGATGTGGACTCAGCCATTTGGCTCCTGCCAGTGTACATTAGTGATTTTGGGGCTGCTTAGATTCCATTTCTAATGAAAATCCATTTAGACAAAGTAATTTACATGCATTTCCATTTCCATATGAGAGTTGAAGACTTTGCCATATTGCAACAAAGAGAAACAGTTCAGAATGCAGGCATTTCTCTGCCCTCATACCATACACAAATGATTTTGCCTCACATAGCTGTTTGATATCAATACTCAGCAGATATATTTTGACACATGATAGAGTATAATGAGATTTTCCAGGGAGAGGGGAGAAACAGAATATTCCAGTAGTAAGAATAATGTTTTTACATTGGATTGCCTAAAAATTTGACCTAATGTGTCAAGAACATTTCATCTTCACAGGTAGATCAAAAATCACTTGGTGATAGTTTGTAGCAAGTAACAGGCTCTCAGCTCTAAGGTATTAAATAAAAATTCATGCTATATTGGAGTCAGTGGTAAAATACACATTGATATTCATAAGAGGAGAGAGTCATTCTATGAAAGCAACAGCATCCAAACTAGCTCTTCAGCACTGACATGGAGTTTTCTCAGGCCACAGAAAATAAAATTTCAGGCATGCAGAACTGATTGTAAGTGAATTTGGTCTGTGAGTATTCATGCTGTCATCTCAGTACTTCAATTAGGGGCATTTTTCCAGCTAAAAGAGAATCACAGAATCATTAATGCTGGAAAGACTGCTAAGATCAGCCAGTACAACCATCAGTTCATCAACCCATCAACAGACATCCAGAAGTATCCAGAGGACTTGACTCCTCCCTTTAGCCATCCTGCAGAAGATCTTTTTCTCTTGTAGCTGAACAGTATGTCTGGGTAAATGAACCTTCTGAGTAAAGCACCTAAGCTTGCTCCCAAAACGACATACATTCCAAATAGCAGTTCTGAAGATCTGCTTCTGAAACAGTAGAATGTCCAAATTCTTCCTAAGCAGAGAATGAGTTTTGCTTAGACAAGACTGAGCTGATAATCTCATAACAAATTATATATAGCATTTGATCAGCTAAACATCTTCCTGGGCTCCTCTGGTCTACAGTTCACGCGGAGACCACAACACTGAGGTATCATCAGCCCAATCTGAATCCCAGTCTGGGTATCACAATACCCCTGAGAGTACTGCTGTTTGCTGAGGATGTTCAGCAAACACCAGGGGATTGGACATTTGTCTAAAAGTGAAGCTAAGTCTCAGACATTCTCCTAGCTGGCTTTGTGCAGTGTGGAGCTCAGCCAAGATCGATCTTCCTCAGGCTGAGAGAATAAGCAGATAGAGAATTGGTTTTGATTCTTGGCCCTTGTGTTTTCTTGCATATTATGCGAGATGCCGGATGAACTACAGAACTACTGGGATAAGAAACTGAGATTCTGAAAGTTAATAGGACCCTCATATTTGGTAATTCTTACTCCATGGCCTTAAGCAGGGTAGCATCACTGGTGTTCTTCTAGTTCTATGTTCAAAAAGATCTTGCTAAACTGTTTACTTTAGACTAAACAAGCCCATAATGCAGTGGTCAGATGATAGCTGAGCTAGAGGGCATTTTACAGATGTATTGCCTTTCCTTTTGCATATTATTAAGGACTTTTCACAGCAGGCACTCAGCTGCTATGGTAATGGGTAACATTATAAAGCTCTAACCTAGACAGATAGTTGTTGGATGAGCAACTTTCAGCTCCTCGTATTAGCCTATTCCTTAAGTAATTAGAGCCCTGTATTTATCCTGGCACTGCACTCAGAGTATACGTTTACAAAATGAAATTGTCTATGAGGATGTACACTTTCAGCAAGCCATTTAAAACTGAAACTTCAAGACAGCTAAGTGCCTGATTTGGAGTAATGCTGAGAAGAGATAAGTGATGTGTTGGAGATTTTATTTTTGGGACGATAAGTGGTTTGACAGAAGGGTTAGTTGTCATTGGTTTGTTCATTTGTGAGATTTGAAAATGGAACATACTATTTTGAAGGAAATAACAGAGTGAGATTAATTTTACTTCTGTTTGCAGGGTGAATGGATTTGGACTGCCCTGTGGTGCAAAGCCAGTAGACTGGACTCACCTATGCCCAGAGGAGTTTTTGATGGCATCCTCCACAGATTTGTGCTTTACTGCCAAGTACAGAGCAAGTTGCAGGGAAAGAGGAGCAGCTGAAACAATCTTTTCTCTCTTAAGATTGGGACATCCTCCATAAAAAGCAAGAGAGAGAGATGTTCTTGTGGTCTCTGTCTCAATGACAAGATAGAGTTCTAGGAAAAGACTATCGTAAAGGAGAGGTTGATGTCCATCGCAGTGCCTCCATATTTGCTTTTGAGGAGGAATGTTATGGGCGTCCAACTACTCTACAGAAAATTGTCAGTGAATCTTGTTATTTCTTTCCTCTTCCTTATATTGAAATGGTTACTTTTTACCCAATTCATGAAAGTAAAGGAAGAGAGGCAAAGAAGGGAAAGTACTGAGTGAATAGTAAGCTACCAAAATAGGCAAGAAAAAAAAAAAGTGAATGAGCTGTGGCCTTCAGCACCTTGTAATATTGTGTTATACAAATTTCAGAGATTTCTCTGAAGAAACATGCTTCCCAAAAGTTAAATTTAAAACACTTTAGGAATGTCAGGTCAGGAACAATCTGGTGCTGCATTTTTAAAGGAGATAGATCACAAAGGTTGTCTTCTTTACAAGCAAAATTTAGTGGAGAGCTAAAGCAGTTTAAGCACCCTGAGTGAGACTCACATATTAGGATTCCTAAATACTGGATGTATGTGTTCTTATTCACACGAGTGACCTAGGCTTCCACTGAATTCTAATGTGAAGTCTGGTTAGTGCAGTTAATAAAAAGTCATTCAGCTCATCCTGAAAAAGATACCTATCTAGTCCTTCATATCTCTGGTGAGGATTTGGAGTTTTGTACTAACTACTGTACTGATACAGTTTAGTACTAATTACTCTCAAACAAACTGTTTCATTTTGATGCCTGGCAAAACATAATTTTCCAGAACATTAAAATACGCACACACACACACAAAAATCATATCTCAAGGTTTGGTCTCAATTCAAAGTAGAAAAACACCACTGAAATGTCAGAATTCTTTCCAGAATAGCAACACCGAAATGCCAAGCTTTGCTTCTGGAGATCTTTCTGAGCCTTAAAACACTTCCTGTTGGTTTACTGTGGTGAAGAGTAGGCTTTTTTAGAGGCACCCGATAGATTTGGCCGAGGAAATATTATTCATGTTTGGCATTGTGTTTACTCACCTTGAATGTCAGCTTAGTCTACAATACTCCATTAATTGGCAGAGCCCATTGTGCAAGCGTCTGGCCACTAAATTGGAGAAAACACATTAAAGATTGGTTAAGCTCCTGTGTGAAGTTCCTAATGAGAACTAAACTGTGCAGAATATATTCCATTTCATATAATTACCAATCATTTGAACACTCAAGTGCCTAGTCGCTCCTTTGACTGCTTCAGTCTTAGTTTTAAAAAAGTCCAAAAAAAAAAAAAAAAGCAAAAAATCCTTCCTTAATTTGTCCAAAAATGTTTGGCCTCAACTTTAATTGCTTTTAAACCCTGTCAATTAGGGTTTATAATGGAGAAGACCTGTTAATAGAGAAATGAATCCTCTTGCATTTTCAAAGTGTGCAGTAAGCCTTCTCACTCAATTGTAATAAAATTTGTTGTGGCATAGTTTTGGGGATCAATACAGCAGACCACTGTCAATCAAAGAATTTTCTACTTACTTAAAAGTTAGCAGACTTTCAGTGTCTTTGTGTTGGACTGAGGACAGTCTGAGTTACCACAGAAGATTAAATCTTTAATTTTACATTACTTCAGGCATCTCTATAGAACAAAGTAGGCTTTACCTGTTGAATATGAGGCTTATGTGAGCTGAAGTGCTCTTGAGACATTAAGAGGCAGCCTTGAACAGTCTCTGAGATTTAAGCTGAGGGGAATTCTAAAGGGATTACTGCAGCATTTTACATAAAACGAGAAATAAAAACAGACTTGAGCAATGCATGATCATAAACGCATTCCTGCTGTGATCAAGAGTCCTGTTCCCATTGCTGTTCTAAGACTAAAGCAGGAAGAACTGTCAAAGGGCAACCATACTTGTAAGGATTTGTACAAGTCCAATTTATAATGAAATTAAGGGGCTGAGTAGTTTTGAAAGATTTGTTAAAAAAGGAGATACTTTTCATAGTCTCTCCAGCCCTGAGGTGGGAAATACAAGCATTATTGGAATACTGTTTTGTAGAAGAGGCATACTACTTTCCAAGAACTGACATGGCTAACTAACAACTACTGCACACAAAAAAAAAGTGATTAAAAAAATAATAAAATAAATAAAGACAAAGATTTTAACTACTGGTTACCATTTTCTGAAGAAAACTGTAGTAAGGAAACTCTAAGGAAACATCTCACAAATAAAATACTGACTTACAGCTATTGCTGCATGCATCACACAGTACGTAAGAAAATAAGTTAGAAAAAATGTATTCTTCTCAGCTGCGATTCACCTTTACAGTACAACTTTCACATATCACAAAAGTTGTATAAAAGTTCTCAGTATAAAATGGGAGATGGATCTGTTTACTGTTTGCACCAAGAGAGAAGTCTGTGTGCGTTTTTGTATATGTGTAAAATATGCTCAGTATGTTATATTTTTTAATGAAGAGTAATTAGGTTATGGCACCAGGCAACTATCAGCAAATACTGACATTAGATTCTTGATGTGTGTTTACTATCAAAAACAAACAAACAGACAAAAAATCCCAATCACATACTGCTCTTTGTGCTTGATGTTTCTCAGGAAATGAACTCTAGGATTTTGTTCCCTGCACTGAAGATGTCTTGGCTGATATCACAGCTAAATAACTTCCCGGTCCTCAAGGATATCAAAAAAAGAAATCCAGCCAGTCTAGATCAGAGATTAACAGATTTTCCAATACTGTGAACTACAGATCTTAATCTTCACATAACTCAAATTCATAATGATGGATCACCAAATTCTCTTCGCAAATAATGAGGGAGATTCAGAAGCAGTCCCTCAGCTTACTTGGATTCCCCATTAGCAGGTCCCAGGGCATACAGGGCGCTATTTCATCACCCTATCAGGTTGGTCAGAGTATCCTGATCGAACTGTACTTGTCCCTGTTTGCTGCAAGAGTGTTGGACTAGATGAGTTTTAAAGATCCCTTCCAACTCAAACAGTTCTATGCCTCTCCAGCCTGAGATCATTGACTCATTGTCCCTAGGCAGAGCACCATCTGGTCCTACCTGATTTTCCTAAAACCAGTGTTGGGCTGGGTGTATCAGAAGACGGACAAAGCCAACATCCTGTCTTTGTCCTTTTGACTATCCTATTCATCATAGCGGATCTGTAGAGCTGTGTTTCTCTACTGCACTCTTCTCTGCAATGTCCATAAAACACTTCAGGTGTGAAAAAGTGCCTTGTGCCAAGACTTTTTCTCCTGCACAAGCCTTGCCATTGCCGTATCAGTCCTTGATAATGATCCTGTGTTTTTTGATGTTCCAGGTCCCTAGGATATCAACTAAACCTCTGAGCACCTGTCAGTGCTACAGTTCTGGCTTCTCCTTTGGGCCACAGCACCAGTTTATAACTTTACCAATTATTTTACTGCTAGTAAGCAGTAAAACATCAACTTTTTACTGAAACAACGTATAAATATAATATGATATACCAGGCTATGTCAGCATGATGAGCAAAAACTACCTGTTACCTATTTGAAACACCATTAAACCCACACAGACCAACTGAAATTGATGGAGAAATGAGAAATCTATGAAATTCAGTTTCCATAACTGGTCAGAAAGGAAATTAATTTGTCCTTGATTAGACACTGTGATTACTAATGCTCAGCAAATATTTACTTGGAGTACTAGCATGGAGAGATTTTATTTATATATTCAGACGATATAAATCACCCTGTCAAGATCATTTCTGTTCAATTATAAGGGTCAAGAAAAGGAAACAAGAATCACAGTAAAGAAATATTTTATAATTGTCATACACTAGAATACAGAATATGAATGGAGATCAAGCACACATTGTGAACCACACTCATTATTATCATAAACTTTTATGTGAAGTCTTGCTCTTTCTTATGGTCATTTTAAATATGAATGTTATGCGTATATGATTATCACTAACTGTGCCTGTAAGAGTGAACATTTTTAAAAGGTTATAAATGGTGTATATCACTCCTGGTTTATGGACATGAAATAAATACCCTGAATTTGTATTCCAGTCTATCATAAAACAAAAAAAGCTTTTTAAGAAATATTCCATATATGTGAAGTCAGCAGCACATGAACATTTTCTTAAAGATAGTCATTCATCTAAATATTTGGTTGCATGAACAGGGTATTATTCACATGTTTGAATACGTTTCTGAACTGAGGCAAAGTGATTCACTCAAAGTCACCAGGTAAGATGCGCAGAGCTGGGGATTTATTCTAAGCCTCCCAAGTCTCATTCCAATGCACCATTCACAGGTAATCCTATCACAATTAAAATATTTTAATAAATCATTAGTGAATTATTCATGTCATCTGAAGTGAACGCCAAAAAAACCCTAGCACTACAGCATATGATTATGTTTTTACCGCATGACATAGAATAAAGCAAAAGCAATGGAGTCAAGTCTTTTTCTTTCTTTCTTTCTTTCTTTCTTTCTTTCTTTCTTTCTTTCTTTCTTTCTTTCTTTCTTTCTTTCTTTCTTTCTTTCTTTCTTTCTTTCTTTCTTTCTTTCTTTCTTTCTTTCTTTCTTTCTTTCTTTCTTTCTTTCTTTCTTTCTTTCTTTCTTTCTTATTTATTTTTGTGGTTTTTTTCATCCTTCCATCTGAACAATGCATTAACATCACTCACACAATGGTCAGAGCCATGGAAGGAGAGAAGATAAGTATCTTTGTCCAATATCTGATAGATGGCAACTAATTTTCTATGGAGAATAAAGTTCTAATATCTTATTATATTTAATGCACAATTTCAACATGAAAAGAAAAATTCCTGAACTATAAAATATTCCTGAATTTCCCTTTTGATCAAGTAATGAACAATGACATTAATGTAGGAAAAAATATCATTTAAACAGTATAAGTAATTGGCTGGAAGAGGATTAACTGATCGCTTTTAAAAAGCCACTACTGATAGATGCTGAACAGGCAGCAGTTTTGATAAAGTTCAAGATAGTAACTGATTGATAAATAAACTATAGATGAAAACACAGAACTGTGTAGCATTTCTTTTACATTTCTTTTGTCGCTGGCTATAAAAACACATATATATTGTTCTGAATGGAAGATTTTCTTTAAACATCAAATCTCTTAGGCTTGCAAATGTGTTAAGTCTACAGTACAGCCAAAAGATCGATCAGGGCCAAACAAGATGCCAAAACTGAATTTTCTCAGATTATGAAAACTAATGAATCCAGGTAAGTTTTTCTAATCCAACTGCCCCATGCTGTCTTGTTTGATACAATGAAATACGTATTTAATGGAAAAAGTTCTTCCTGATCTATGACATTCCTGATTATTTTTTATTAATAGATAATGTATTCAAGATCATTTGGTCCATCTCCTCTCCTCTCCTCTCCCTCTCCCTCTCCCTCTCCCTCTCCCTCTCCCTCTCCCATCAACATAATGTCTGAGCAGTTACTTCTGTATTTTAAGAATCACATCCATGTCCTCCCTTCTTTCCTCCTGTTGCACTTGACAACAGTGATTTCATCACAGCCCCAGAATGTAGTGTTTAGATCTCAAATTAGAAGAGTGTTCAACTCTTTCATAAAGTGAACTGTCCTCAGGTACTGTAATCAGAATAGAGTAACGTCATAGACAACAAACACATAGTACAATTACAACATTCTCCTAGATTTCACCAGGTCCTCTTTTCTCCTCTCTGCTTTTTCCTGGATTTCTGTTCATCTTCATCAAATTGAGGCAAAGGAGAATCTGAATGACTGTTCATATAGGGTATAGAACCATTATCTTACCTTTGAAAATGGCTAACCCTATTTACCGTATCTCAGTCATGGCATCTTTCAGAAAGTACATGCATTTTCCCCCAAGGAAATACAAACATATAAACATTTGACATCTGTAAATATTTGAAAAGAACTAGGATATTCCACAGTAGTGATGAAAACATACCTGAAAGCTCCTGAGAGCTGTAAGCACCTAATGAATTTAGCCAGTGATTCTGACATTCTGCTGTAAAGTCATCCCATTGTGAGCTAGAGATTAGATAGCCGAGTCTGGGTTGTGTTTATTTTATTATGTTGAAAAAGATATCTCAGTTGATTAAAATATTTTTATAGATTAAAGACATTTTTGTCATTTTTAATGACTTACTAGTAGTACTTTATAAAAAGTATTTGAGATTATGTTGACATATGCTTTAAAACAAGAAAAGCTTAAGTGGTATTTAATGGATAACTTATTACAAAGAAGGAATTCTCTAGACCTGTTTTACCTTTAATTCACATTTCTTGGATGGAGCACTTTTTCACAAGATAAAGCACTATGTGTACAGATAGAAAGAAGTGATTCATGTGGCCAGAGAGCAAATCAAAGTCCCATTACTGCAAAGAGAAGAGGGCTCCAGTGCAATTGTATGTTCAAGAGAGCACAGAAATCCTGAAATTCACCATGAACATCACATTCCATGGAAACCACTCCTAGGAGTCACATGCAGACACACAGACATCAGCAACATCACTGTTATCTTCATGTCATCATAGTGGTCCTCAAGAAAAAATAAAGGCCAAAACTGGATTCATGATCTCATTGAATGAGGTTCTGTAGATGACTCTAAGGGTTTATATTCCAAATAAACAGGTGAAAGAGAGGATCTCAGTAAGTCCTTCCTACCAGAACTGTTTATCTGCAGTTGACAAAAAGTAGTTTGAGAATAAATCTAAGTCATTTTCATAATGAGATGGGATTCCTTTTGCTTGTCAGCTGGTCTAACCATTCTGGTGCATCTGGCTACGTGACGACACCCAAAAACTGTACATGGTACAGTAAAGATTCTATTTGTGAAGCAGTAGTTTTGAGCTCTAGTTCCACCTATATAAATATATCTTTTGAAGGACTGATTGATAAATTGACATGAATGCCTCCTTGTACAAGGGCATTCAGCAGTCCTTTGTCCAGCTTCATTGGCACCTATTATATTCCTATACTGGAGCACTCTTTAATATGGATCTCTGGAGCTGTTGATTCCATACTTTCAAACCAACAAAGGCTAATGTGTTTAACTGACATCAATGCAAAAAATTGGCAGTGCTGACAGTTCCATTTCTTTGGGCTGGACAAAACTGAATCCCTTCACATTAGGCATGTTTTCAGTGTTGTGCTGAGTCTCCAGAGTTCATAAAATAACTAGCTGTTTAAATTCCAAAACAGAGTGATTTTCATGAAAGCCTGAGAACTTTGCTGGTACATTTTAGATAGATGAGACTGGAACACTGTGCTAAGAAGAATGGCTTTCAACCATAGCTAGCCAAAGGTATGTCCAAAGTGGTAAATATAGGACTGATAAGTTTGTGTGGGTTCTGTTTCCACACTGCTGATTTCTGAATTTCCTACAAAAATCTTATACCTGAACCTCACTCTGCCCAAATCTCAGCCTTTGCCACAGAATATGTTGGAGATGCAAGCAAGCTGCTTCCTCACTGTGATCTTGGGATGGTGGCAAAATACATAATCTGTAAGCTATAATGATTCCTAATTCGATACACATGCAGCCATGAAGAACGAAAGGTTTATATATTTCTGGGATTTGTCCATCTCTTCCAACCACCATGTACTGCCCATGCAGCCCATTCAGGGAGGTCAGGAAGGTTCTTAGTTTCTGACATCCCGCTGTGTGGACTTCCATTAAGGGATGTCTTACATACCCCTTGAACAACCTTTTCAACAGCTCACACAGGCTGTGCTGATCCTGTATTCTTATGAGCCCTGTTTTCCTTTAAAAAATCAACACTGGGTCCCATCAATTTGCATTATTTCATTACTTACCACAAAGAAGGCTTCTGGCAAGGCGCTTCAGCAGTGAGATAATGGTAGGGAAGCATAAGTAATCATTTAAAAACTTATGGGACTTTAATCAGCATGCTGTTTAGGCAGGATTTTTATGTTGCCTGGTAGGAGAGCATGCATAATGGGGCCTCATTGGAGGCATTTTTCACAACAGATTACTCAGCATATAGCAAGGGATATAGTCAGTATTAAGGTGTCTGAGCCAAAAGTACTGGGCAGGAATGGGCAAGCTCTACCAATTCATGCAGAGAAACTCAGTAAGAATGGCTTTGTTTGCGGGCACCTTGCAGGCATTGCTCTTATGTCACGACAGCTTTGCTTGCATGGGAGCACCAGTCCAGGTAGATGGTCTGCTGAGAATTACCCAGTACAGACCTCAGCCAAACACAGCCCTGAAGGGTTGTGGGTTTTAACAGAGGTGGGGAAGTAAGAAAGGAGTTGCATCATGCTCTCACATATTAGTAAAATCCAGACAGACTATGCTATGTTGTAAATAATGCGGCTTACCTTTGAAGAAAAGAAAATACTATCCTTCCCATTTGACGGATAGAAAATCTACAGCAGAGAATATTGGATTGCTTCGGACTTAACACTGGCTTAGCAAAATTGAATTTAGATTCATCTTCTCAACCAAGCTGGAAAACAAAACAAACAAAGGCTCAAATACAACTGAGCCATTGTCCCTGGAGGTGTTCAAGAACTGTGGAGATGTGGTACTGAGGAGTGTGGTCAGTGAACATGGTGGTGACGTGCTGGCAGTTGGATTAGATATCTCTGAGGTCATTATGATTCTGTGATTCTATGTGAATGATGCTATGGTTCTAACAGTAGATTTGTATATAAATGACTATATCTCATTAAAAAAACCTATAAATGTATTGCCATAGATTGACAGAATACTGTGTGAGAATGAGATGAAGAGCTAAGGGATGCAGATTTGGATTTATCTCTCCAGAGGTCTCTTTTGGAGTGTAGCATCCACTGGATTCTTTTTTGACAAGAGAAACAGCCCTAGCAGATCCTTTTGGTGCCTGGATAACATTATATATATATCCCTCTGCAGTTACTTCTTAAAAGAAGTTTCAGATTCTGAGTCACGGGCAGGCTACTGACAATTTTATCTTTTTCTTTTTCCCTTGAGAAGTTTATTTTTTTCTTACTTATAGAACATCAATCTCAGTTTTCTATGCTTGTTTGCAGGAAAGGCCTGAATCTGACTGTTCTCTCTGAAGAATTTCCTGAATGGAGCTTGCTGTCAACACAGATTTCAAGACAAAGAAGGGAGGTTTTTAAAAATGTAAACTGGAGCGGGGTTCCCAACTCTTTTGAACTATTAGTGAGAGCAAGGCACATTACCGTCCTTTGTGCTTTTAAAAATCATCCTCTGAGTTATTTATCAGATTAAGGTTTTAGCACAAATAGTTTGACTCATGCCACAGTCTATCCATTCAAATCACGAGGAAAGATGAATAGCTTGAGTTTTGCACTTGAATTATCTTCTGAAAATGTTCATGGTTAAAAAAAAAATAACAAGCTTTTGGAGTCTGTGTTTAAATCTACATCGAGCACTATGCAAATATTTGCATGCTGTAACTTAACTCAACATAAATCAGGATTCTTGTCAATGGATTGTTTGATTAACCAGTGGCTTAATTTGTGCATCAGAGTGAGAGAGAGAAAAACAATCCAAAACAGCTGTGTGATTGATTTTTTCCCTCCAGATCAGCTCAAAGTATAGTATAAATAAGTAACTTCTATTGTGGTTAACTTCCGCATAAGACAAAGAGAGACCAGAAGCTTGCTGTTCCACAGCCCTTGCTTGGACTCTGGTAGGTGAGGGCTGTGAAAGTCCCAGCAAAAGCCTGGAAAGGCCCAGAGTTGTTGAGTGTTGTGTCGCTGATTTACATGAGTTAGAACACACTGGTTGATTTGGCTCTGAGTATCAACAGAATATGAGAGTTTGCAACAGCTCTGAAATGTTCTCCAACTTCTCAGCTCTCTGGCAGGGTAATATTTGTTGTTTAAGTAAGGCGACCACTTGAAACACAAAAGTTCTGTGAATGACAATTTTTGTTCAAATTAAAGATACATGCAGACAAGGATCACAAAATCATAGAATCATTTGAGTTGGAAGGGACCTTTGAATGTCATCAAGTCCAAGTTTCCTGCAATGAACAGGGACACCTACAGCTCCACCAGGTGCTCAGAGACCCAGGCATCCTGATCTTGAATGCCTCCAGGGACGGGCATCCACCACCTCTCTGAGCAATCTGTGCCAGTGCCTCATTATATTTATTATATACATATATATATATATATAAAGTACTTATATCCAGTCTTAATCACTTCTATTTTATTTTGAAACCATTTCTAATTGTCCTATCACAACAAACCCAGCTGATGATATCTCTCTGGCCAGTAACAGATGCTCTAACAAGAAATTAACCAGCATACTGTACATTGAGTAATCAGTGTAAACCATTAAATGAACATTTAATCTTTGCTGAGGCCCTGATACTCACTGACATCTAGTGTTTTCAGTATATGATACACCATGGACTGGCTGTATTCTTGTCATGATCCATCCTGCACATATCAGCCCCTGCTTACTCACTGTACTATGTCCAGGTATTCTAAGTTGGCTATGGCTATTATTGCAAAGCAGCATGGAAACGTCTCACTGGGAAATGTCCTCTTAAAGGCAGAAGACAACCATGAGATGTAGATGTTCTTCAAGAGCAATACCACAGAGGTAAACAGGGTCACCTGTTTCACACTTGGGATGAATTTATCCTCTATGCCATGTACAGATGTTCTCCATATTTTCCATTAAATCCATTCAATGTGGCAGATAAAATAAAAGAATTGTAGCTATTAATACTGAGTGTGACCTGTTCTACAGAGTCAGGCCTCTCTGCAGTTGCAGGTTGGCACAAGAGTAGACTTGTTGTAGTGCTATGCATGATTCCCTAGCCACGTCAGCAATTAGTGGGATGTATGTCACTGTCTGTGTTATGGGGGTTTGTATGGGTCATATTCTATTCCTGTTAGACAGAGTGAGATGAAAGGTCTTGGAAATCTGTCAGGCTATAAGAAATTGTCAAATGGAGGTTGTGTTTGTTGTGTGGGGGAATGGGGTTGTATGAAGTCACTGAAGAAGGGTTGGCAGATCCTGTGCTTGCCTTGGCCCTGATCTTCCTGCGTGTGATGGAATATGTCTCAGTTGTTGTGTGAGAGGGTACAAGAGAGCAGTGAAACATTCCTCCTCATCATCAGAAGGTCTTGCTAGAGGTTGCAGAAATAGGGGCTATGGCAGGACACCCTTCGGGATACACACCACAAAGTCAGAGTTTGGAATGGATATAGCGCCTATCTCTTCAATCAGACCATGTTATCAAGCGATGAAAGAAGGTGAGTCTCTTCAGAGAGTGAGAACACTAAACTGCATAACTAAAATTCATAACTAAAAAAAATAGAGTTTAGAAACACTCTTAACAACTCAGAGATTGATTTCATCTTTTTTTTGTTGTTTTGTTTTTGTTTTGTTTTTGTTTTTGTTTTTTAAATTATTCCTCTTTGCTGTCTCTTTTCTATGCTTTCTTCTCTCTTGCCAGCAGTGTTTTCCATCGAAAGACTTCTAGTGTTTGGACAGTTTCACATTAAGGCTGACAAACCCCAGAGTCCTGCGGTGTGAAGGAGGCATATATAAAACACTACGTAGCAGGTTGACAGCAAAGGTTTTCAGTTGCTTACAAAGCCCTTCAGAACTGAAGTGTTGACTGCCCTTTGCCATGCACTGTTTGGTGTTAAAATAGTGGCTACACAGTAGGAGTTCTGGTGGAATATCACTGCATCAAAATTGATGCAGACAGGAAGGAAGAAGGAAAAGCACAAGTTTCTGAGCTGATGTAAGAAAAACAAATTCTTGTTGCTAAGGATTTACTACGATCAATTAAAGGCAGCAGCACGATGGAGGTCTTACACTGGGCATGTGGCATAATGCAAGCTTTAATATTAGTACTTAAAGTACTTAAATGGCAGCCCAATCAGAAATGGGACAAGAGACCCATAACCATACATGCCCTCCTAGAAGTTTTCTGGAGCTTCACAGACTCTGATGATTTTGTCAAAGCTGTAGGTTAGAATTTAAGGTTTGTGTTAAACATAGGAGAAAATATTATAATAAATTTTTCATATCTTGGCAATATAAACTAAAGAGTTTGAGATACACTCCAGGATATACTCCAGGATATACTAAGGACAAGCAGAAGAAAACAAACTAGACCACTCTCTGCATTCTGTAGATAATATGTGTAAATATGCAGGTAGCAAGGTTTTTACCCACTAATTTCCAGGTAGATGTTGACAGTGATGGGGTCCCAAAGGGAGAGGTAATATTCCTAGATATACTGGAGAACTGTTTCCTTACAGGATTTGTTTAGCAATCAACAAGAACAGACATCGTTTTCACTGTGTCCTAGGAATAGAGCCAGGTATGATAAATAAGTAAGGAGTTGGTAAACATCCAGGGTCTCCTGTTCATAGTATCATCAGAAAAACTCCTGAGGATATGTGCAAAAGTCAGCAGCACAGAAATATTGGCAATGTGGGAACAAAGAATGAGGTAAAGAAAGTTGACTGATATTGCCAGAAGAAACATCGTGTAAAAGGAGAAGACATAAAAGAGAAAGTTAGAAGTGATTTCATTTCAACAAATAAAAGAGATGTTATATCTTATACTGAGAAAATTCTGAGAAAAGAAATTTGCAAAGAAAAATATCAATTTTATGCTTTCAAGTTTTGGCTTGTTTACAATCATAAGGTAAATATGGTTACACATCCAGAAATCAAACATAGGCTTGGGGCAAATGTACATTTTTTTTTCCCTTTCTCGTATAATGACTAATGACAAGGTCAGCAGTTGAATTTGCGTTAATCTATGTGTATCACAAAAGAACAGTGTATCCTTTTACCCCTACTGAGAGAAAATTATTGCATTTTTTTTTTACTAACTAAAGCAACTGCTGATATTATCTTAATATACCTGACATTTTTGCTAAGGTCTTTGAAACTCTTATGATCTTGCTATGTCATGACTATTGGATGATCTTGCAGTGTAGAGGAATATTTCCATATTTCCCTTTCCATATTCAGATTTATATCTTCCACCCCCTTTTATGTTTTTTTACTCCTGACTGGGTTGAGGTGGGTAGGCTACATTGATTTCATCTGTTCAAGTCTACTAGTGAACAGCCCTATCATGTTATTCTTTATACTCGTTTTCCCTCTAAATTAATTTCTTATCATATACATGCAAAACAGAAGCGTTCCTTGCTCCTACTCATCTTGTTTGTTTCTCTTTGAAGTATATTTTCTTCTGCTGTGATTCAGTTGTGAAACAAACAGATTTATCTAATCTAATTTTAAATATATGAAAGTTGGACACAATCTGGTCTGATTTAATCATGGCAGATTCCCTGACTCTTCCATGGAGAAAAGCAAGGGTTTCAAGAGGGCAATTTTCCTGACCTGTTTCAGAAAGATTAGACATTCTTTGGTTCAAATACACTGAATATCCAGCAGTGACTGATGTCTTGCTGTAGAAGTCCAGAGGCAAATGTTAGTGCTGTAGATGTCAAAAGGCAAAGGTGGATGTAAGGTCTCCTGATGAAGAGGCCACTCTGGCATCTCTTTATGGCTTAATGGGGTCTAGCAACAAGTGTTGTAGAAGTTTGGGTGCAACTCCTCCTCCTAAAGCAAAATAGAACCAGTGAACTATACCCAGACTTCTAACATGCAGAGACATCTGTTTAGGATCACCCACAACAGCTGAACCCATTGACACTGGTGAGGAACTCTGATACACTGGTAATATATTACTTTAAGACACAGTAAGAGAGAGCATTTACCTGGCAGAGCAGAGCCATCAGAGTTCTCATGGTATTGCCAGAAACTATGAAGGCTTCACTGTTTCACTGAAATAAATAAATAAATAAATAAATAAAAGAAAACCTTTAACTTGGAAATGGTTTTTGGACATTTAGTTTTTTTCTAACTTGTCAGAAATGTGTTTTTTTTTTAACTGATTTGCTGAGATTTCTCTGAAAGGAACAATTCCAACTAGTTTTGCTCTCCCAGGTTATTTTCTTGTGCTATTCCATTTTGTTTGTTCTGGATTTGCCCCCACTGTATACTGAGAAGATATTTTATGCCGAAAACGTCACTACACCAAACAAAATTGCTTTCTGAGCCACTGCCACTCACTCAAAATCCCTCAGAATGGGACAAAGCTGCCACACAGTAACCTGCTGAACAGCCAGGCATGCCCTGGGTCAGATTCACGGGATATTTGGCACTCTCATAGAAAAACACACAACACTTTCACCATCTTTAATTGGAGGTAAGCTATACTTTGTAGAAGCATGCATTGTACAAAGAATGGGGAATACCATGAGTACCAGTAATATCTTGCATAACAGTAAAAAGTTGAAAGGGAACTTGTTTTTAAGGGCTCCCATAGTAATAGGTGCTGTATCAGATGAGCAATCCCCTCAGCCATCTGAAAATAAACCACGTTTAATTGACTGGATAAGCAGATCACATACGTTAAAACTAGGAATGCCCCTTCAACTGTAACTTTGAACTGTAGCTTGCACACCCTTTGGCAATGCGCTTACACAGAAACGTGTACATCCCTTGGCTATAACAGTAATTTTGGCTGCAACCGAAACATGTACACCCTTTGGCAAAGCTCTTACACAGAACAGATTTTTTTTTTTGAATTGAAGCATTTCCCAGTTAAACACTGTCTGTACAGCACATTCACTTTATTATTGCAGGAGTAACTTTAAAAATATATTTATTTCAACACACTACAGAGAAAACGTACTTTGTACACTCAGAATATCAAAAAGAAAACATCCAAACTAAGCTTCTTTTCAGTTGCAAATAGAATTCTTCTCTCATCTACAACAATGGTGATCCACAAGAAGTCTACTGAATTGGTAGGAATTACTAAATGCTTCTACATCATTGGTTAAGATCATAACTGGGCCATTTGATCACCTTTATGCACAGGCAGATATTTCACTCTCTTTTATTTGACTCTTCCTTCCTCTAGGCATGTTAAAATAATACTAGGAAACCTTCCATGCAGCAAGTAAGTAAACACTGAAGAAAACACTCCACAGCACAGAAAACTCTGTTCACGCTAACATGTGCATAAATAATTCACCCACAACTTTTTGAAAGATAAGCCATTAAACTTGTGACAATCGAGGCTAAAATCTCTTGGAAATGTGTGTGTGTATGTGTATACACACATGGGTGTAAACAATCTTTCATTAAAAAATTGTACCTTGTAGCAACGAGCCAGCCAATAAAATGAGCCACAGGGCAGATTCTAATTTGGCTCAGCATTCATGAATGAAGATGAGCCAAGGAGGAGCAAAGGACATTGCAAACAATCTGGCACAGGTTCCTGGCAGTCAGTGATCATTTCAGGTATTTTTCTTTCAAGGTGTGTACGGGCACATCCAGTGACTCACCTGTATTTATATACAAAGAGCCAAGATGGACCCATACTTTGGCCCTGAGCTGTACCAAATCCTGTATTTATAGCCTGCCTTGTTCCAGTAAATAGAATGCAAGCAGAAGAACTGCCTGTTAAATTGTTAGCTTGAAAAAAGTGAGGATCTTTACAACTGATTGAAGTCCAAAGCATTGTACTCAACTGATGCAGAGTAACTCAACCTTTTCAGGTGGGGAGAGAGACGACAGAATAACCTGCTGCACAGATGTCCCTACGTTATCCTCACTCCATTTAACCAGCTGTGCTTTTTCTCTTCTCTTACTGCCACTCTCACATTAGTCAGGAATGTATATTATTGTCACCAGTCATTCAGTGAGAACTGAGTATTGTCCCACTTGTTTGAGATAAGCCATGAACTTAAGCAAGAGCCTTCAAGGAAACTCACTGTTGACTCTATTCTGTCTTCTAAACTGTATACATACACATTGAACATGCTACAATTTTAAAATATTGGATCTTCTGTTCTTCATACTATTTCCCATTAGGAATTTTCCCTCATTCATTTTTCAGACTCCCTACCAATATAAACCTAGAGACATTCAACTGATTTTGTAAATTAAATTACTTTCTGCCTACCTTTACCATGTCACATGAACAATGATGTGCTCACGAAGAGAAGTTGTGAGCCGGTATTTTCAATTTCAGATATTTTTAAACATATTTGACTGGCATTCTCTTTGTCTTTAATGAAGGAGAGCAGAGCTGTCTGAATTTGATGACAAGCTGAACCTTAAAAGCCTACATAAAGGTATAGACTTTCTAAAAGCCTGATTCAGTACATAGTTTTAAGGGTTGGACTGGTAACAGGCTGTATTGCAGGCCCCAAGAGTGTCCTTTGGTTCTCATTGGGGCATCCTGGAAGCTCTGTATGTTGCTTTGAAAACAGTCTATTTGAATGATCTGCACAGTCTAAATCTACAGAAAATTTTCAGTCACCTTGGGAATAATACTGAAGAGAAGCAAAACAAGGTCAGCAAGAAAGGAAGAACACTTTTTCTCCCAAAATGAATGAGAATCGAGAGGAACAAAAAACTTAACAGCCTTTTGATTGCTCCTCTGGTCTGGGTACCAATCCCACTGGAACTTCCAATATGGGACTCACTGCTTTTATTAAAAAAAAAATGAATTAACCAGGTGTTTGTAATCTAGTGAAAGAGCTGTTCCATGACCTTACAGTCTATGCATCTGTAAGTCCTCTGCTTGCCACAAATCCATTATCTAGTTTCCATGCAAAGAATAACTGGGCCTGTTGCTTAAGATCTAGTGAGCCATGTACTGGGAGAAGTCATATCAAGCTCACAAATGCATCAGCTAGAAGACAGGAAACTCTTTCTCACATCATGTTTTGTGTCATCCATATCACAAACCAACTGACCACCTGATCTGCAGATTTCATGTAATATACATCAGATGTTTTCCAGTACAAAAAAACACAGACAAAGCAAACAAACAAAATAAAACAAAATAACAACAAGAAATCATCACCAAAAACATCTTACACTACAGACAGCTTTAAAGCACTGCCTGACTAATGGTGCTTACAAAGAGTTTGAATGAGAATAATGAGGTAGTTCTGCAACACATGTTTACAGGTTATTCCTCCATAGCTTGAAAAGCAACTTGAGATAAAACACAAAAATTCCTGCTTGAAAGGGAAACAAATTGGCCTATTAACTTTACTTTGCTGGCAGTGTTAGTAGGCTGAGTGTGTTCTGAGTGTTCTGAGTGTGTACAAAAAAACAGGAATTAAAAATAGGACATTTTTTATTCTGTGTTTAAAAGAGTACTGAAAACTGAGATAGATGAGGACAACTGTAACACTGGGCACAGCCCTGCTGAAAAGAACTGAAGAAGAGAAGGCTCTGGGGAGACCTGAGAGCAGCCTTCCACTATCTAAAGGGGGGCTTTAAGAGAGAAGCAGACAGACTCTTTGTCAGGCTCTGTGGTGACAGGACAAGGGGAAATGGTTTCAAACGAAAAGAGGAGAGATTCAGATTGGATATAAGGAAGAAGTTTTTTTACAGTAAGAGTGGTAAGACAGTGGCACAGGTTGCCGAGAGATACGGAGGATGCCCCATCCTTGGAGACAACCGAGGTCAGACTTGATGGGGCTCTGAGCACCTGATGGCGTTGTAGGTGTCCCAGTGTCCTTGTTCATTGCAGAGGAGTTGAACCTCTAAAGTTCTTTCCAACTCAAATGATCCCATGATTCTATGATTCTGGAACAAAGTAATGCTAGGAATGTTTACTTCTTTTACTGTTATTTTAAATGGCTATTTCTTAAAGATTAAAAAAAAATAATTTCATTTATGATGGAAATCTAATTATTCAAAGTTTTAAACCTACTATCTTTTTTTTTTTTTGTTTGTTTGTTTTTTGTACTTTTGGCTATAAACAACAACTTTCTAGTGGAAAAGTCAAAACTTTTCAAACTCACCCCTTTAGTAGAAAATTGTTTGGCAATACAGTTGTCATACAGTTCCCCTACACTGCCAGAGATGCACAATACAGTCCACAGTTGGTCCCTCATGGATCTCTATATAACCATGTATTTTCAGAGTGATTGACTCTATTTACAGTGTCTATTTAAAGCTGACATGCACCACACCCTCAAGAACCAGTTTCTATCCTCTGAGTGTAAAAGGCACGTAGCTGATTAGCTCAGAAGTATGCCGACATTGTGTCAACATAAATGCTTTAGCAGAAAACTTCCACTCTTCGTGCTTTCTGCAAAAAAAGTTTGCAAGAAAAATGTAGCTGAAAATGTACTTTTGATTCCAAAGCAGCTTTGACACAGTTTTTTAATAAACATTAAAAAAGATTCTTCTTGCAGCAGGAGGAAACATCTTTGAATATCCAAACATGATATGGTGCTTCCATTCATAAGACATTTACCTTAGCAATCGAGTGAGAAGTGTATCTCTACCTGGGCATCAGTATGAACCTGGGTTTCATCGGCAATCAGCCTTGCTAAGAATTAATTCCTCCATGAATTCTTGATTAACAGAGAAACTGTATGGACCTTTAAAATGTATGTTTTCTACCCAGTTAATTTACTTTGACTGACAAAGAGATTGGATAACTACACTGGAGGGGATACAGATCCAAGAAGACTTTTGTCATCATTTGCATTAAATTTACAGAGATGTCTCTTCTTTGTTTACAGAATAAAATGGTGAATGTCCATGCACTCAACACATCTGAGAACAGAAGTGTCTTTTGAGCACAGAGATTAAAAAATTCAAACCCACATACAACACCAGCACAAAGTTCCTTTTGTCTTTTTGTAACTCTCTTATGCTTCTTATTCCTGTCTGTATCAAAGCAAATGCTTTTTATTCCCCTCAGTGAGAATGAGCCAGTATTTTCTGTTAAACTTTAGTTTTACATCCAAAATCAGTAGTTACTGTGGGTAGAAACCTACAATAGCACAAAATTCAGGCACTTAGTATAAAGACTTACCTGAGATTAATCAAACTTTTTAGTTCAAAAATAGCTTCATTTGCCAGTGATTTCTTAGTTTGATTTCATTTCTTTTGCCAGGCTGATGACAGTAGCATAGCTATATTGTGAACTGTTGAACACATCAATGCCAAATCTTTAGTCAGAGCTGAGCTTCAGTCCCCAACAATGGATGAACACAATGAGCAGATATGTAGACAGAAAGTTAGAGCAGGTTGTAAAAGACATGATGTGGAAATATCAGAATGAAATTGCACTAGAAATGGCATGACACTTACAGAGCTCATTAAAACATCAGATAAATTTGCTTCTCATTCCTGAAATGAGCACTATGCCTAAGAAAATTCTTGATTTGTCTCACCCACAAATGAAGTGAGAAATCACCGCTGAACTTATCAGCATTCAACAGATGTCATTTCATTTCAATGCAATATATAAAGTTTTTTTTTCTGCGCATTATCATAATATTTAAATAGATGTTTCTGCTGCTATAAATCTATCTTAATCATCAAATCAAAGTTCTCTTTGCATATACAAGAGATCTTGAAAATTGCCTGAAAGTTTGCCAGATCTTTTACAAAATACGTAATCTTTGTAGAGGTTATTCTCAGAGCACATTAGTGAGTTGAAAACCTAAATAGACTTTGTAAATCTCAGTGCAGCTGACAGAAATACATATCCATGGATCTCTAACAGACTCGAGATTGCTCTGTGTAAGTTACAGGTAGGTGTTATATTCCTCAGTATGCCGTCTGTTAAATGATAGATGTTGGCACAGATAGTTTCTTTATTCAGCTTTGTCTTCTTGGAGACGTGGTTTCATGTTATTCCTAGGTATTTACAGGAGACAGACAAGCTGCCATGGATTTATACTTTGATTTATACTGTTAGATATCCCCCTTTTCTACTCCAGTCCCAGTCACCAGTGGTGTCCATATCTCGCTGCTTTGGTAATAATGGCTCAGCTGGAGTCCAGCACCTCTGAAATACAATTTGTGAAGAAAAAGTGGTTTAACAGGCCACAATGGCATGGTGCTATGTAAAGCCTTGTAAGATTCAGCTGCATGGGTTACATTTGTACAGACTTGAATGTACAAGATAAACTGTAAGACTGTAGGTCACTATCAGATGGTAACAGGCTGGATCCCAGCACTGCATGTGAAGGTCATAGACGCCATAATTAAATGGAAGCAGCACTTGGTTTATGCTATAAGGCTAAGGACTTATTAGTTGTGCTTTCTTATGCATTTCTGCCCTTTGCACTTGCTCATAAAAATGTTGACCTGCATTATACCTCCAGAAATAAGGTCATCATATAATTGTGCTTGTAAAAAAGTCTGCCAGGAAGTTGATTCTGCCTTGTAAGGATTCACCAATAATGCAAGGAGGCAACTTAGAACCAGTATGAGAGTAAGACGTGTGTAGGGTCCACCTGGTTCTAAGAACATAGTGCCATCTGAAAATATAAGTAACTTCCTGCTTAGGGATGCTTTTTTTAGCTTGAGCATTGAAGGCCACTGTGAAAGTAACAATCATACAGTTTTTGCTAAGGAACTGTGGTCATCAGAAATATCACCAGCATATTCTTACAGCTAACATGATTTAGATTTAAGCCCTTTGATGATGTTTGTAGAAATACAGAAGGTACTTCTTTACTTGACACCGGATATTGCAGGATTTGATTGCTATGTCTGAAGGCTTAAGGCATTTTATAATGAAAGAGCTATGATTTCAAAAATCCCCCAAATTATAAACTGAGTATCCTGGCTCCTGTTTTGCCTTTGAAGGGGATAAAATTGCCTTGCTTACAGAAGCCACTAGGAGTAGCTCCCCTGTAAGACTTTGCCTGTACTCATTCTCACCTGTGACTGCACGGTTTCCTATTTACATTCATCTGTGTTTATCATGTTCTCTTTTTTCACTGTGCCTTTACCTGTAGCAGCATCTCTTCCAGCAAAAGTAATGTGCTATGGCACTGTCCCCACTGAGTCTGCCCAACTTCTCCAGGAGAGCAGCTGGACCTATGCAGCCTCAGGGACAAGTTTGTAGAGCTCCAAGAGACTAATGAGCTGCTCTTTTAGTCTTCCCAATTAAGAATAGGAAAAGTAGTCTCTCTTCTTCAAGGATAATGATTTCTAGTAGCAAAATAATGTCCTTCATTTCCTTCCTTCCCTGTCCCTGTCAGGTCAATATAGAAAATCCGAAATGCAGCTATTCCAATGTTATGTTTACCCTTTGACTCTTCCTTCTGATCTCTTCTGACTTTTCTTTTACTTTGTTTCATTCTTTAATGATTGACTTGTGGTACAAAAGGAAAAAATTGAAATTTTGATGCTCATGTGTGACTTTTGTCCATATTGGTTATTTTAGTGGAGTTGGGAAGTTTCTTGAGTTAAGCAGCTGGTAACATGCTGACTTTTTCAAAAAGCTATAAGATAGCTCAATTGATATATAGATGGTGAGAGCCATGGAGCCTACATTTGTGTCTGAATTCTAACACTGTCTGTGAGGCTGTGAGCCTTGTGGGCTAGTCCATGTCTCAAAACAAAAACAAGCAGTTGCTACCCTTGTCTGCATCTAGGCTTCTTTCTTCATTCCCTCTTTTTTATAAAGTAGCACCAAAGCAGTGGATTGACAGCCATCAGGCAGAGTGATGACTCTTTATGTTTCAAAATCCTTTTTATTTTAATTGACTCCCATTATGTACACTTAAGATGGCTGTCCTGCTTTGGCTGTGTCTTCAGCCATGCAATTAGAAAAATGAGTTCAGTTCTGCACGCATAGCTATGACAGGAGGGAGAGAGGAGCTAGAGAGCATTTCAGGGGAAAAAGAACAAATAATTAAACACTGGAATGATTGATTTACGATGAAAGATTAAAAGAACTGAATATGTATAGCTAAAGGGAGACAAGCTGAATGCCTATGAGAAGGTGGAGGGTGTAAGCACCAGGGAAGAGAGGCAGCAATTGTAGGCTCTATGAAGGAACATGCAAAAAATGGAGCAAATATTATGCTGGTCTTTATCAGCAAAAAATTCAAAAGACACTCTGAAGGAATGACCTTTAGGTGGAATTGCAAAAGAAAAGCATTGCTACAGAGTGTTCTTGGACAGTGACATTCACTGGGCTTTTGGGAGACTGTCTCTAACATTTGGTTTTGACTTGTTTGAAAGTCTGACCAAAAATGCTGCCCAGTTGCGAAGAAAGGATAAAGAAAATATACTTTTCACGATTCAAAAGAAACTGCAAATTTGTTACTGTGAAAAAATTGCAGTTGTAAATTGTCGTAGGTTAATGCTATCTCCATTGCTGTTTCAGAAGTTTTCATCATTCTTTTCTATAAAACCTCTCAGATGGGAACATCTAAGGAAAGAAGGGTGGAGAACCCTCAAGCTCAGACTGTCTGAAAATAGTTTTTGGGTGGGAAAGGTGAGCAGCTTTCTTCTGGAAATAATTTCTTTCCATTTACCATCTTGTAAGTACTGGAAATTCAGAGTAAGAAATTCATCCAAAAGATATTTTTGTTGTTCAGTATATAATACGTGCATATGAGAACAGGATGAAGAGCTGGTACTTGCAATAAGTTACTCACCTGCTGAGCTCCAGAGCTGCTCACCAGCTGAGCTCTATTCCTTTATTACAACAAAATAATCAAGAAAATGAATGAGACTGTAAACAGACTTTAGTGCTACATACCTTTATGTGACATAAAGAAGAGAACTCAGAATAAAGGTTAAAAATGGACTTACCTGTGCTCTGGAGGGAATAGCCAAAAAGGGTATATACATTATAAAATAAGATAACATATTGTCTCTGAACTAATATTTTTCCCGTATCTTTAGGTACACAGGAATAGCAACTTGTGTTTTTTTTTACTGGTTCCCAGATTGAGGGCAAATAGAGTCAAAGAATGTCCTTTGTACAGTAGTTACCTAGTAAAACTCAACTTGACCACAAACTATGGGTGACGTATGTAACATAGCAATGAGTGAAACATTTCTGGGAAAGCTATTTACCTAAGTTGCATAGAGAGAAGAAAACTTATCATGTAAAAACATCTTGCTTTGATATGCTAGAACATGAGGACAATGAAATTAATTCAAATATACAAATATGGGAGGAGGTAAGGTGGGGCTAACAAGTGATACAGCAGTTAATCTCTGGCTTTACACATGCAACAAATTAACAGCACAATGGAAAAACAGGTTTAGTGCCACGCATAGAGGGGTCAAAGCTTTGCTTGTCTATTGCCTAACCTTAATGTTCTTTTAAGGTCATTTTTATACTTCATAACAGAGGAGATAAGCAGCACCTACAAAGACAGGTGCAGGCACCGCACTCCTCACCTTGTGCTTTGTCAGCTGGCTCCAACCAGAGAGACATGAAACTCTGTGAGCAGTAAGGCATCAAATTAGGACTGCTGCTTCCTGGCCAAGGTTACACATGGGTTACCAAGGGCTATATCGCATCTCACCTCTATTTTTGTCTTTCTTTAAGGTGATACTTCAAAGGTATTGAGGGTCTACCACTAGGCTTGAGTTTGCTGTGCGCTGTGAAGAACTTTGTGCCTCCAACCTTCAGTTTTCCCGTTTGTAAAAGGGAATGTCCCCATTGCACAAGCATCCTCTGACATCATCATGAGTAATATCTGTGCAGCTTCTCAGCAGTGTGTGGTGATAGGACGAAGGGAAATGGAAACAGATTGAGGCATAGGAAGTTCTGCTCAAATGTGCATGGGAACTTCTGCACAGTGCAGTGACGGAGCACTGGCACAGATGAGCAGAGAGGTGGCAGAGTCTCCTTCTCTGGAGATGTTCAGGACAGCCTGGACACCTACCTGTGCAACCTGGGCTACAGAGCTGCTCTGGCAGGGGAGTTGGTCTAGATGATCACTAGAAGCTCCTTCAATTATGTGATTCTGTGATTCGGTGATTCCAGGATGGAAGGAACCTTTCTAAGTACTGCAAGATATCTCTGGATGAATTTTGTAATGTAAATTCTCTGCACAGTCTGTGTAGCAGCATTATGACCATATCTACTTTTCTTTGGAATACATGTTGCCAGGAAAAAAATAAGGAGTTTACTTCAAAAAATATTCATGATATTGGGCAAGATGTTCTTCATTCTCATTGCCTCTGTAAAAGCTAAAATTATATTCTTTAAGAAATGAATTCAGAATGACATCATGAATTGGCAGGAAACTTATCAGCCTCCCTTTCCACTCTGTGCTGGCAGTAGAACTGACACATCTGTTGGTGTTTTGGTTGAAGCATTTGTCATCCCCGTTATTTGCACAATATAAACGTGTTAACTATGATTTTGGTTTGTGTCTAACAAACAAGTGTACAATTTGGTGTCTACTATGAGTAAGTAGGATTGTGTCAGAGAAAGAAATGGCAAAAACAAATGATTCTCCTTTGTGAAAAGAGTACAGTCATGGGGAAATAAGCAAAGAGGCTGACAGGTGCAGAAGCCAGCAGTGCTAAGACACAGATGCATTAACCTATGCAGGAGTATCTATCTGACAAGGAATACAGTCTTTTCCTAACAGTTAAAGATGGTCTTAATGTGTCAAGAAGACAATACTGGAAAATGCATGATAGGACACATAAGATATGGACAGCTGCCAGGCTTCTGAACAGCTGTGTGGTGTGTAAGAATTACTGCAGCTGTATTTAAACTAGAAATTAAATCTTTCTTTTCTTTTTCTTTTTTTTTTTAATATGTTCAGGCTTTTTACTTATCCAAAAGAAAACATTAGCAATTATGAAATGTTTATGCTGTTTTTGTTCCTGCTGTCTGTGAGCTCTGATGTGTAGGAGACATCCCTGCTCATCCTTAAGACTGTGTAAGTAGAACAAGGGGGATATTTTATTTACATGCATTGGTTAGTGGTAGCAAGGCATTCAGAATGAGCTTTACATCATTTTAGCAGCAACTTGAAAAGGAATAAAGAATCAGGTCTCTTCTAGTGTTTTGGAAACACTGATAAGGATTCCATCTGATACCAGTATGTGTTCGGGATTCATATGAGACCAAAAACTACAAGGCAGGTACAGACACCTTAAATGATCCTATAAACTTTCTGGATGTGCAGAAAATAGAGTGCTTTTCACCACCAGTAACTTCAGTGATACTTCCATACACTTTTTAATGCTTCGATGAAATGAACTGATCACAGCATTGTTGGGCCAAATGTAGTTTTACTTGATTTCCAATCTCACTCTTTTTCAATTTTTGTAAAAAAACAAACAAACAAACAAAACCCCATTAAATTAAAAAAAGGCATTTAAGAAACATATGAAGTCAGTAGGATATGTCATATTTTTAACTTTCTCTCCCCTTTCTTATAATTCTGGACAGGTAGAACAGAAAATTGGTGAATATGATTGCAAATTGTTTCTAAAGAAGATAGAACAGCCCCATGAATTGTTAGTAATATTAAATTCCCCAACTGACCACTTGTTGCGCATATGGCTGATCCCTAAGGCCAATGGACAAACAGAACATAAGGCACCTCCCAGTATATGGATATAGAGTTGCTGGTTCCATACAAGCTGCCAACTTTATTACTGCTGGAGCTAAACAAGATACTGGTAGGTACGTGTGGGTTTGGAATGAAAGTTCTTGGGTTCTCCCTACAAAGCCACATCTGCAGTATGTGGTTTGGCTGATAACCATGGATTCTGATTTGTATGCAACCCTGTGGACACTTCTAATTTAATGTTTGTATGAAAAGCTAACTATGTGGTCACTTTTAATTAAAGGAGATTTCCGGAGAAGTTGGTCAACAGTTTTTGTGACTGGAGGGAGAGTACAGAGCTTTTGAGTAACCACTGTGAAAATAAATGGGATAACACATTTGGACAACATTTGTGAAAGTATGTGAAGATTCATGGGTTTTGCAAATAAGAACCAAATCCAGAAATTTTTTTTTTACACTAATTCTCAACCTTTCCTGCTCAATTTTCATTACTCTACTAAGTTATTAGAATTAGATTCACTCAAGTGGAGAAGAGAACTAGAGACATTACCATCTCAGGCTTTCCAGTTGGTGCTGTAATTTTCAGATCTCCCCTTGAATCTGCATAAAACTTTGATGTCCTAACATGCATGGTGAGGATATCCCAAGTCCATTGCCTGCTTCATGAAAAGGTTCTTTCTATTGCTTGCTTTGAGCATGGCTTTCTCTGGCTTACGCTAGGGATCATGTTGATGGTGAGCTTTAGTATCCAAAATCCTAGAAATAATTTTAAGTAGGCTGGTCAACAGGCAACTAAATCTGGTTTTCCACCAATAAAAACATTTGTAAATCCCAAATGGAGCATGATATATTTTTTCATGACTCCATCATTCTACATGGGAGTAAATGAACTCAAAAGGAGGAAGATAAGTGGAATATTAGTCTTTGTGTTCTCAGTTAATCATCTGAAATTTTGTACAGCTGAAAGCAAAAAGAAATCTCTTACTTCTGTCAGCTGTTTCTCAACAACAGTAAAGAAACAAAATACTCTGGATTAACACTTGTTTCTTTAGACTAATAATGTTGAGATTTTGGATAATCTTTGAATAACATCAGTGAATCAGGAAAGTCAATAAAAAGTCTTGGATATTTACATAAATAGAAAACTTATAAAAGATTAAATTTCAATAAATAATACTTTTCTATATGTAATTTCAAAGTGCTTTATTAAAGCTCTAACCACTTCTATTTTTCCTACTGCAATTAACTGATCATAAGGGCATGCAAACAAGTTGCCACAAGTGTTAGGCTACTTAGTAATAACTGTGCACCTTTGTACCCATCAGTAAATGTAAGATCATTTACTTCCAAGAGGGGGAATTCAGAAGAGGGATAGGCAACCTCAAATTACCACACATTTATAACCATGTAAAAGTCTCCCCACAGGCAGTTACCACAGATGAACTAAATTACTGCAAATTCAGACTCTAGCTGACAACGTATAAACCACATTGTGTGCCTATCTTTACTTTCTAAAACAAAACACAGTTCCTACTCAGAAGACTAGTTCTCATATAGTAGCACTAAACTGAATTGTTTAGACAGCTGGAAAAAATATATAAATAAAACATCAATATGGGGGAAGTGTAAGAAATTTGTTGATTTCACTCCTTTTCTGAAGAATGTTTCAGCTTTGATTACTCTTTAATTTCCTCTGAGAAAGATGTTTCTCTTTTTTTCCAAGTGATTCTTTATCATCTCAGGGAGAATTTTTTTTTCTTACTTAAGTCAATGGAAAAATGTATTTTGATTCCTCTCAAAAATTCCTACCATCTCCAGAAAATATATATAAGTATCTATCAATATATATTTACCTATCAATATTTTCTCATTTTTCTTTTAAAAACTAATGCAATAGATATTAATGGCTTTATTTTGGGTTTTTTGTTTTTTTTGGTAGGTCTAGGGTGTTTGGAATGTAGAGACCTTCACTGCAAGGAATCTGACTACTAAAAATCTGCCTAATAAAATGAATCCCAAAAAAGAAGAAAGTTCTAATTTTTTATGAAAAAAAAAACAAAAAAACAAAAAACCAAAACCAAAAACAAAACCCCCAATAAAATATAACACTGGCAAGACTTTGGCCTTGGAATTCAAGATACAGTACTCAAGTGAAATCTAAAGCTGCATGAAACTCTAGATCTTCTTGTATCATTTCTGAATCTGTTAAAGATCAACCACATTCATCTTTCAGTGCTCACTCTTCCACAGTAAAAGAAAAATGTAAATCAGAGACCAAATCTTGCAATCCAAGAAGTAGTTTGGTTCAATTATGACTACACACTGTCTAATTCTTGTTCTATGAGCCGTATAGTCAATATGTTGTAATTTCTTCCTAACCACGACCATTACTTCAGACTGCAAATCTATCTCTCACTTCGGGAAATCCTGCAAGATGCTCTCCAGTGCAGAAGCCCATTTGCTGTTGCTAACCTGGAACATTCAGGTTTTCACCAGCAGGTGATCTTATTCAAAATATTGTGCAGGTCTGCTTTGAAGTTACTGTTGACTGCAAGCTGACTTGACAAAAATAATGTCTGAAGCTCATTCTTCTCCAGATTAATCCCCTATACACCTAGTTGGTCATGAATTGAATACTTTTATACTCCTAGTTACGTGCATCCCTGGTCAACATTTACCAGATTCTGATGAGTCTGGGAATCCTTCAGTTCCACTTTTCACATCCAAAGCTTACCATGTAAGCTACCTACAAAGTCTTTTTTTCAACTACAAACTTTTCTACTCCCAGGAGAGGCAATGTGAATTTTTTAAACAGAAGACACAGAGTCATTCAGGCTGGGTAGGTAGGAATTCTGGAGTTCTCTGCTCCAACCCCATGATCAGAGCTCAGTGAGCATTGCATTCAGAACTCCACAAAGCCTTATGACTTCAGGGAAATGCAATGAAAGTTCAAAAATTCAAGAAACTTCTGGGTTTTACTAGAGCCTCCATAAAGCCATCGCCTGGCTAATGGCATTTTAAAAATAATACAGGATCATGAATCATAGATAATCTACCTGTGTACTTGCCAATCCATTTGCTACTTTGATTCACTTAAATAACACCCATTTTTTACTCCAGTTTTTACATTTTACTATTCACCTGCTGTCTCCCTCACTATGGAAAAGAAATGATTAAGTAGAATCAGTCTGTGCAATCAGAACTGAGCTGAAAAATGACTCACATTTATCTGCTGGCATCTCTCCGCACAAATCTCCTGCAGCAACATCTCTCAAAGTCTCTAATAATTGAGCCATTTTCTGAGCACTAGCAGTGTATGGGAGCTTGCGAGATGGAGACCAACCAGCATACGAAATATGTCATTAGTGGGAATGGCACTTCTGCTAGAAGATTTTTGTTGAAGTTGTATTGAAAGTGCATTTGAAGAAGTGTAATTTACTGCAAGCCTGCATTAAGCACTGACCTTCACGCTACTCAGTAGTAAGCCGAGAAGCAGAGATGTTAAAATACAATGGAAGGCTTAAATAGAAGTGACTGTAATTAAAAATATATGCTGGATTTGGGAAACGCACGGGTATGATTTTAATGAAAACCTTACTGTGCTGCTGATATTAAGATTTAAATCCCTCAGAAAGAAATTACAAGCATAAAATAAAGGGTCTAAATCTCAAGACAGATAAACCAGCACACTCCAACTCTTCTTTTCCTGCATTACATATCCAGCTTCATTGTCTTTCTTAGTTCAATTGAGCAAAAAAGCTTAATTTGATGACCCCATTTTTAACAATATATTAGCATGGGACAGCAGGTGCTCATGAAAAACTCTTGGTGTCATTAAGAGTAACCATGACGTGCTAAAAACCTATGAAGGATTAATGCATATATGGCAGTACATTCAAGGAAGGCTGTTTCTCACTGGTGGGTAAAGAAACAATCCCTACCCACACAGCTAAAATGCCTCCAGCAATGCCAAATGGCAGTCAGTAGCATTTCTGCTAGGAGAAAAATTGCAGTACTGTTAGGAGCATGAAGATCAAATTGCACTGAAAAAGAATATAAAAATGACTCCTCTGAGTGAAGCAAGATGTCAGTTTTGCCCAAAGCTGTGCTGGTGTCAGTAGCTAGCTGAGGGTGCCTGTAGAAGATGAATGAGATCAGTGCTTTTTACTGAACTGTACCCTCCCTGCTCCGCTCATCTGCAGGTTAGAGCCTTCCTGAGCCAGAGGCTGTCTCTGTTTCTTTGTATTTGATGGACTTGATAAATTGCCCTTTTTTTTAAACTAATTTATGTATTTTACATCCAGAAAATCCTGCAGCAGCGTGTTCCACAATGTAACAATTTGCTGAGTGCTTTATTTCTTTTGAATCCTCCAATTACTGATTGCTGGGTGCCCATTCATTCCTTTTCTACCAAGCAAAGATGAATAACCATTCTGATTTACTTTTCCCATGCAAGATTTATGAAACTGGGTAATCCTTTGTTTTTGTTTTCCTGCTTAGTAAAGGCATAAAGATCCTACTCAAACTTACAGGCATCTGTTATCTGGTCAATTGCAACTATCTTCCTCATCTACACTGATGCAACTTTGAAGGAAGTTGCAAAATTATGGTGACAGCCAGAGGAGAACAGGTCAGCAAGTTCCTGTGTTCATTTGATCTGTATCTCTGGTCAGTTTATTCCACATTAGTTGCAAGCAAAACTTTCCACAGAACTCATAGGGACAAAGTCTTAACTAGTTTTTAAACAAACTTTAAGAATATTTTCACCCAAAAACTGGAAGAAGGAAAGGAAGGAAAGGAAGGAAAGGAAGGAAAGGAAGGGAGGAAGGGAGGGAGGGAGGGAGGGAGGGAGGGAGGGAGGGAGGGAGGGAGGGAGGGAGGGAGGGAGGAAGAAAGAAAAAGAAGAAAGAAAGGAAAGGAAGAAAGGAAGGAAGGAAGGAAGGAAGGAAGGAAGGAAGGAAGGAAGGAAGGAAGGAAGGAAGGAAGGAAGGAAGGAAGGAAGGAAGGAAGGAAGGAAGGAAGGAAGGAAGGAAGGAAGGAAGGAAGGAAGGAAGGAAGGAAGGAAGGAAGGAAGGAAGGAAGGAAGGAAGGAAGGAAGGAAGGAAGGAAGGAAGGAAGGAAGGAAGGAAGGAAGGAAGGAAGGAAGGAAGGAAGGAAGGAAGGAAGGAAGGAAGGAAGGAAGGAAGGAAGGAAGGAAGGAAGGAAGGAAGGAAGGAAGGAAGGAAGGAAGGAAGGAAGGAAGGAAGGAAGGAAGGAAGGAAGGAAGGAAGGAAGGAAAAGAAAAAAAGAAAAAAAAGAAAAGTATAACTCAGGACCTAGTCAGGATCTGAACCACAGTTGAGTGATGGGTTTTCCTTTGCTTGGCAGTGGAAAATTATTAATGTCTCTACTTTTCTTGAAATTCCAAATTTTGAAATCTTCAAATTCATCAGATGTGTGCACCTCGTGAGCAGGGATTTGCTACTTGCGAATTGGTTCCACAGCAAAAGTCTTTCAGTGTTGATGCCAAGCAGAGAAGGACTTTTTCCCCATGCACTGCATGGAAGGCGTCATATTACGGTTTTGTACTTTGCTGGTGAGAGTGACGTTCTCCACTACTATATTATGCAACAGTCCATGTTCCTCCCTTATTCTTCTTTCACTTAAGTAAAAAATATTATCTGCTGCATTGATTGCTGGATACTTTCTCTAGAGGTTAAGACCAGCTAGAATGTTGCTATCCAGACATAATTTTAAAGGACTTGGAACCTTTAAAAGAGGATAAATGAATTAAAGACTGCATTATTAGCCCACATTCAGTAGACTATACTTGTCAAAATTGGTTGAATATCCAAATTAAGTTGAAGCTAATCCCCGCACGATCCTATAAAAACCTGCTCCCAATAAGCCTGCATAATAAATTCTTTGTGCCAGGAAATATGAATTAAATTGTTTTAAAGCAATAATGTTTAGGTAAGTTAAAAAAAATGCCTCCTACTGAGAGATATTTTATGGACAAAATTAAATATTATAAAACCGTATTATTAAATTCTGTCAAAAAGGTATTAATCTTGTTACTCTGGCATTAATTATGGATTAAGACTGAAAACAAAAAAATATAGTGTGGAGGGTGTTTTCAAAGCTCCCGAAAAGGAGAATAAAATTCAATAAACCTTTAGATTTGCAATATGTAATTCTATTATTATTATTAACATATTAAGTGCTGACTTTATTGTACAAAGCTCAGTATGAATACAGTCCCTGCACAAATGAGTTTGCAGATTGTGCTATCAGTCCCAAAGAAGATACAAAATGGGACAATATCGACCTATCTGTATGTTCTGAAGTTAAGAGAAAAGTCATCCACTTATTTAAGTGATTTGTATGTGCTTGCTCTATTGCTCTTGTTCCCACTGTAGAAAGAAAATAACCTTTCTAAAGGAGAGTCAATGAGGGGGAAGGGAATTCCACGCATCACAAGAAAAGGTGCAAGGAAGAGGCAGTTTCTTGAGATGACAGCGTTGGTCTCAGGATACACCAAGTTTCGATGCATACAAAAACTAGGAGTCATCTCATTTATTAGACCTGTCTTATGGGTTAGGAGGACTAGTCTAAGGTAGTCATATCCTCTAGTCACAAAGAGATAGATTGCTTGTTCAGTCTTCAGAACATTACAGGACAACTTAATTACCATTTGAAAGTGCGTCCTTCTCAATCCCAGTAACAATATCATGAGCCTAGAGTCGTTCTGGGAGTAATCAAAAGCCCTGAATTTTCATCCAGGTTATCAAGTTTAATTAGTGCTAAACCAATGGAGTCAATGGAAACTGAGTTCTTCACCCACTTTGAAGATCTGTGCCTTTGCAGATAGAGACATACAGGAAAAAACTGATATGTCAGGCTGGATCCAACAGGTCTATGTCCATTTTCATTCTCAGAGCAGCCATGGTTCACCTATAGGAGAATGCTCTTTGTGAAGGGAAGGAACTTGGGCAGAATAAATCCAAGGAGGCCTTGATACTTTTGTGCCTGGTCAGTCTGGCTTCTCCCTCTGAAAGAACTGCAAGTACATTGCACACAAGGAAAAACTGGGAAATACAAGCAAAGATAGAGAGAATAAGTGGAGTAAAAGGGGTGAAGGTTTCTCCATTCACTCTCACAGTAAGTCATGGAGTGACCAGATTAGGTTTAGTGCGTTATATAAATGTATGGTTGGGTGCCTAAGAGCCACAGGATTGCAACTATGTCTATGACGATGCCAGTCTCCAGTGCAACAAGAACTGCTGTGGTATGATGAAGAATAAATTATATGATTTCCATCAATTCTTAAGTTTTTGAGAAGGAAGAAAAAATTATAGTGAGAAATGTTCTAGAATCCATGTCCACAGAGGAATTTTTGTGCCAAGGTAAATTGTCCCCCATGATCTTTTTTAATTCCCAACTATAACTATTGAATGAATTCTGCAGATTTACAGCATCGCCTAATTAGATTTTCTATGAATGCATGCAATAGGTAGATGATCCTATACCAGAACAAGTACATCATTACTCTTTCACTCTTCCCTGTAAGTCTTTGTTAATGGATCATAACCCTGGAATGGAGTCAGCAATTTTAGCTATAATCCAGGTCATTTATTCAGATTACTTGTTGGTAGTATGGCATCCTTGCAATTTCATTATGCATTCTTTACACTCTGAAGCATGTGCAGATAACCATTAAGCATGGGGCAATGCTTAATCACATTTTACAGTGTCTGATATCTGTGCTGGTAATCCACTAGTACAAGCAAAATAAACTCAGCAAATGTGTAATGAACTGGATTTTGATTAGTTTCTTCCAGATTCATTGAAGACTCTCTTAGTTAGAGAATCGGTGACCTCCATGTAGTAGTTTTGTTACCAATTCAGAATGGCAAATTTCTGATGGTAGCTAATTAGTCTAGAATGAGTTAGTTCAATCTGTTTCATCATGAATAAATGTCCACAATTCACTTTTAAACATAGGATTAACTGAAGCACATTCTTCTAAACTCTGTAAATGTGGCAAGAATTACCTTTTCATCCCATCTTATCTCTCTTAAACTCCTCTGATCCCACACTGAGGGACAACTTGCACTGCAGCTGAATATTATACTCATTGTTTTTAATAGCTAGAGAAACAAAAAGAATTGTGTTCACTGAGATGGAAACACTGACAATTACACAAATTCTGCAGTGATTCACATGGTTTAAAAAATACCTTCGAATTATGTAATTAATACCTAAAGTGTTGGAAATTTTTGGATGGTTGTACACAGCTGTAGAAGTCTGCATTTGTATGCCTTAAATTTTGCTACCCTTCATGTCAAAACTAAGTTCCAGTTATCATTTTCTTCTAAAATTATTCTGTTGAAGCACATAAACTTTGGATGAATCTGTATTGTGATTTAGATAGAAGAAATCATTCTCTTTAAAATCATTTTTTGTACCTCTTAATTATGAGATCACTTTAGAGCTGTCAAGACGCTTCAAGGAACAAAAAATTCTGGAGATATAACAGGTCAACAGAAAAATGTAAGAATCTATTCCATTTTCACAAGGATCTTGGACAAGTTTTGTGAATGATGTTCACTGTAATACGAAGAGCTACCGGCCTAAGGCCAGCCTATGCATCCTTACCATTCAAGGGCAATCTGTTTTAATGTACCAATTTTACTCCTTCCTGCTGTTCATTTTGTACTGCCAGGCCTCTCTCTGCCCAACATCATAATTTAGATTACAACAAAATAAACCCTTTGTACTCATTCTCAGTGGGGTAAATTTCAGAGGAGATAAGTGGAAAGGGATGATTTGAGTGTTAGTGAAACAGTGAAGAAGTTTTTGATCTTTGATGTAACTACCAAAAGTCAAGCAGATTCCAAAAGAAAAAGACACTCTAATATAACGACATGCACAACCTTCCCATTTATGAACACTGAAGGGAGTAGTAGAGTTGTGACTATGGACGAAACAGTTACCAGTGTATCGTTTTACCAGCTTTGAACCTCCTTCTGAAATAGCTCTGAGTGCCAAATACCTGATGGCGGAATATGAATGGAGAAGACAGAGGAGCATAAATTCCTTCAGTTATTAAAATCTTACTGTTAGAATATTCTGTTAAAATTTTGCACTTCAGCTACTGAACATTAGTTGAATCTAAATTTAGGCACTCTGCACTACTCAGCAGGGAGAAATTGAGTCTGTAACATTTTACCATTACCTAGATGTCCTGATAAGGCTTTAGCTTACACTGATGATTAAGTTGAGAAGGAAGCTGTGGGGTAGACTTCAGACATTTGTGTTTTTTAAAAGGCTTAACCTTGGTTAAGAGTCATGTAATACTGATTTACTAATTTTACTCATGGTTATAAATTAGGAATATATGTTTCAATTGTTTAATGGTTAGGAAAAAAAAAAAGTGGTGTGTATTATTTTTTCATTGAATGTTTGAGGAAAAGAGAATCTTCTGTACTGGTAAATGACTCAAAAAATACCTAGGGTAAAGCTATTTGTAAAAGTAGAAAATTTCATTTAATTAAAAAGTAATATAATTTTTGGATCTAATAACAATGTTTTTCTTTATTTCTTCCTGGAGCATACTAATTCATTCCTTATATAATGATTCCACATGACTCCCAACTCTTAAAAATCCATCTCCCTTTTTTGGGGGGGGCAAATTTCTTTTTGAAACACAAGTGTTTGGATTTGTATTTAAAACCCATGCTTACCAGTTTACATTTACAATATCAAAACACCTCAACTGAGTTTTCCTTCTCCACACACCTTGCCTTCCTCTCCACAGTTTCATCTTCCCCTCTCTCTTTGTCTCTCCAGTCTCAGCAGTTGCACCCATCTGGCCTTGATCTTTTAGTCTCTCCTAGTCATTTTGTGTTTCCTTGTTCCTAGATTTTGCATTGTCAGGAATTCTCCCACTTTACTGGCCTTTCATTTTTCCAGACCATTGAAACAGAAAATGAGCAAAAGTAAATTGCTGCACTTGTATGCATGCTGCTGTGATTCCAAGCTGGGGTCTTCCTTGTGCTCTTTGAGGCAGCACAACTTTGAGAGTCAACAATGTCTGACTTTGCCCGGGAGGAACTCTACAGACACTTCCAAATTTCTACACCACACAGAGCCAAGGAACAGTTCCAGCACCAGTCTGCTTTCATCTTCTACGTTGTTCAAAGAAAGAATTTGATCATTTTCATAGAGAAACTTCTATGAAATACTGTGATCACAGCTGACGAGTCCCCTGATGTAAGGGCAAGTTGTACAACCTATTGTTTTACTCACAGGAAAAAGTAAAGTAGACAGCATCGCATCCCAGAGCCCACCTCAGTGCATCTTGCTCTTATACTTGTGTTAAAATAATGAACAACTTAAAGGTGAGGAAGGAGATTTCCTGTTCAGCAAAGAAATTGACTTCTACTAGTTGAAAATACACCTGATTTCTCATACTATTCTTTTTTTTTACTTTCTGCAACCAGGGAGAATCATTCCTTTTCATTAGTAGAAGGGTTTTTGATTGAAATTCTCTTTAGAGAGAAAATGGCATTTGTCATGAAGACTATTTTAAACCAGAAGAAATTTGAACATCTGTACTTACTAAAAAATTAGACTCAATTACAAAAATGAATGAAGAGTGAAATGTCAGTAGAAACCTGAGCCTCCTTATTTTGTAGTACCAAAATTCAGTGTCTTAACAAGTCCACACTCATTGGGTATCTTTGTGGGGTAGATTCTCCTTGTGGGTCTTTTTCAACTGAGTGTATTCTAAGATTCTATGTTTGGGAGAAGAAAACCAGCAATTCATTTCATGCAGCAAACTGACACATCTCTGCCAGAAGTGAAGTTCTTTTGCTATTGCTGATATTAACAACTGCCACTATGAAAAGTGAATGTATTAGCATTTTTTTCCTATATTGCTTATCATCATAATTCTAGAAAGAGTTGTAGGTAGCAAAATGGGCCAGAACAATGCCAGGCTGCTTACAGCATTACTGCATAGAAATGCCCAAAAAAGAGCAAAATAGATAAGGCGAAAGAGTATACTAAGATAACTTGGCTGGCTCAAAGAGAGATACTCCTTTAGTCTGAGTTTGGGTATCACTGCACAAAATTGCATAATACAGGCACAGACATACCCTTGGAGTTTCACTGGCCTAGTTAGGGTGGTACGGATACCAGCAGAGTTATGCAACCAGATTGGGAGCACCGGCAGCTCCCTCTGCTCCCTCCCTCCTGAAACATGCAGATGCTCCTCCTAGGCATAACCTGCCCTCCTTGAAGAGTGTGAGCCACAATAGATCCTCTGTGCACAGTGCAGGATGTCCATCTCAGCTCTGCGACACTGATATCTCAGGGAAGAACTAAGTCTTTGTCAGCTTAAGTTCAGCGTGAGGGTGAGGGCTCTGAGCTGCCTGGTGGCTCCAGCCTGGATCTCCCTGGGGCTCAGTGCTTTCCATCAGCTCTGGCATCTGCATTCCACTGTGAGGCAATTTCTTTTCATGAAATCACATACTTTTCTTCTGAAAAATGACAGCTTTTTTATACCTGCAACCTTTGCCCTCCCAATATTCACAGTATTTCCTTCAACAATCCATTTAAATGCAAGATATAATGAATTTTTTCCATATACTCAAATTAAAAGTAATGTATGGATGAATATGTCAATGTATTTTTCCTTTTTTCCTGTAGACAAGCAATTATTATTAGATTGACAATTGTTACTGGTTTCTAAAAAGCTTGTCCTTGAGCTTACTTCAAAAATCCATTTCTGTGAAGTGAATTTGATTAAATAACCTGCAAACTGTCAACCAAAGTGATTAAATCTTTTACTAACAGTGTTTCTTTCCTTCTGTTTAAAAAGTTAGTTTTTAATTATTGTTTGTCTTTTAAGTGCTGAGTATTACCAGGTTGTCATTTGAAAATGCCCGTTTTTATTTATTACAAATCTTTAAATTCTTACCCTGTTTGCTCCAGTACTCTCATTTTTTTGCACATAAAGCACACGTGGTAGAAATTTTTAAGTTACTGTTTCAAAAAATAATTGTTTTCTGGGATGATTTTTGCCTGCTCTTGGTTTTTAACAAATGATACATGTGAGCTTTGAACTGTAAATAGCTGCACACAGTAAAAGAATAAGCACTGTCTGTTACTTTGGGTTGAGAAACAGAATATTGGATTGAGTCTATATACCTGTGCTTTGGCCATACCCTATCCCCACACTGTAATGGGAATGGTCTTTACCTTTTGGATCTTCTGTGCAGTATGGAGATCAGTGTGCTGGGACTCACATTACAGCATTTCATTTGAAGATGACTACGCTTCCAGTCATATCTTGTTACACATGTTTTACTGAGCTTTGAATCCAGCTGCAGAGGAACATCAGTCTTGTGGGCGCTGAGCAGTATTTTCTACAGTGGTTGATTCCAGGTCCAGTGTATTCAGAGTTCTTTGGAATATAAACATGGCTTGATCCTGCAAATGTTTGTGTACAGAAGCAGCACTGGGAAAAATCCTGATCCCATTGAAATGAATGGGAATTCAGAGAGAAATTAATTTAATTTAAATTAATTTAAATTAATCCTCTGGATGGGCTTTTGTAAACCTAAGATGAGTCTACTAATAGGAGATAGTCATAGACTCACCACAACAGTGTTTTATAAAATAAATAGCTTTATTCTACTAAATCACAGGAGAATGTATAAAGTACATGGAATACAAATGTACATGAAAGGTACACCATGTAAAGAATGCTTTAACTTTAGAGACTATTTATCTTCTGAAATAGAACTACACTCTCACTAGAGACTCTGTTTTAGTAGAAGTAGGCCATCCTGCAGTGAACAATGAAAGACATTACTGAAAGTTGTTTACTTAAAAAAGTAAAAAACTATCACACAGACACACACACACAAAAAAAAAGCAAAAAAAACCCAACAAAACAAAACAGTTCTGTGAGACAGCACTAAGCTACAAATCTCTTCCTTTAGATACAAATACAGTATCACACAAGCTTGCCTATGAACTTCCCTGGGCTCTGTTCTACTTACTGCTACCCTTCTGCTTGGACTTCATCTCTGGATAACGGTTTGCTGGATGGATCTGCCTATTCTCACTTGAGTAGGCAAATAAAGGAAAGAACAAGCTTTGGAATCCAATCCAAATCTCACATCTCCAACGCAGCCCCATAGAGTGAGAAGTTAAGGCTAAGTTAAACATCGTTTACTTACTCTTGATCTAAGAAAACGTTAGGTATCTTACTCTAATTACAATGCATTTAATTACCTCTATAGGTTTGGCCTCAAGAATTTAGCACATTAACAATCCTACAAGGAGCTATATCTTAAGGTGTCATTCAGTGGAAGGATTTCAGTTATTCCTTTTCTTTCTCTGCTGAGAAAGTTCATCCATCAAACTGAAATCTTTGCTTTGTTTTGTTGCCAGTAAGTCCAGATGAGTCCAATAGCATGCAAGGCTGAAAGATGTATTTATGACCCAGTGTAGGTCTCTTATACTTTAAAACCGGTGCAGAAAAGAAAAGTTAATTGTTCTGCTGAATGGTGGACTACAGAAATGAATTGCTGTCCCTGTAGTTTGTGTGTTCACAGGTGGACTTAAGCAATCTTCAGTACACCTTACTTATCCCTTTAAAAAACAGCCAAGTCACACCACTGACCTGTTTAGGCTGACTTTCTTCCCATGAAAAACAAGACAGAGAGGGTGCAGGGGCATTTGCCAGGATATTGCTTCAACAGGCAACATTGTGGCAGCCAGAAGATTCATCCAGACTAAAAGTCAGTTAATTCATCTCTAAAAACTCAGAGCTAGCACTTATCCTTTCTACAAAAATCCTTGTCCCTTAACCTTTCTACAAAAATCCTTGTCCCTTAATCTTTCTACATGAATCCTTGTCCCTCTTGGTGCAACTACTTGACAGGAATCTGTTCTTTAGTCAGATCTTTATCTTTTTATAGGTTACCTGATTCAGATTCTGAATCTTTAGGACAATGGGTTAACAGATTGCAAACTGCTTTCGCAGTAGTTCTGTCCTTGAGAGGGATTTATGTATGCCCTTTCAGTTCTGGTATGTGAAGATCAAGTCTTCTGCCTACACATTATGAAACAGTAGGAGATGCAAAGGTGGGTTCTCCAGGCATCCAAATGACAAGATTTAGAAAAAATTGCTGAGAAAATTTGTCTACCCACTAGGAATTCTTATCCACGTATATACATTAATACACACACTTGATCGCACAGCTTTGCTCTTCACCAAGTCTTCTCTAACTTGGGATATTTCATGATGTGCAACTATTTTGTAAGTTGTATTTTAAGCACAGGAGAAAAACTGTAAGAGATGAGGAAAAAGCAAGGGTGGATTTCTATGTTCATTCATCCAATTGGCTTTTTAAGAAAATATCTTTAATACGTGACAAACATACAGTTTGTTAGTTTTCCCCACAGATTACTCAGAGCACATGGGCTTTAATCTGATTTGACAGCCTTGTGATATTTTCTGCCATTCTTGTTCTTAGCAAAGTGCTCTAAAAATGCATCCATAATTTATTTATGGGACCTTCTTTAACCCTTGAATAACTAGAATATACACTATACCTTTCATCCTTGAGCTGTCAGTGCTGATTGTACAAAGTGCCATCAGACACTTCTGAGGTTAAATGGTTAAGCATTCCTCTTTATTTCTAAAAAGATAAGTAGCAAAAAAGCCATTATTTTATTGTCAGAATGCTGAAGAATAGATAGCAAACCCTCTAACACGGTATAATTCCATAGCAAAATTAACTAGCATCATGAAGATACACAGCTATTAATAATTTTGTGAGATACTTTAATTTCCAACAAAGGAAATTCCCAGGCTGATTTATTTTTGTCGGTGGCATGAACTATTTTTCCACTAAAAACATACTGAACTCGTTTTAACATGAATATACCATTACAGATCCTATATTGAAAGCTCTTCATGATGGACACGCTTCACATCTCTTGTAAAGCTCTTAACTTCCTTTGTAATATATGTCTCTCACTGTATTTGGATTTGTTGCAATTATTTTATATCAACTAAAAGTTCTGGTTTTAGGATACAAGAAATAATTATTTGGTGGAAAGACTCTAATTACAAAACTGGCCTAACTGTTATTATGATAATATAAAGAATACACCTGACTTCTACCATTTTATTCCAGATTTGGCCTGATTGTCTTCCGTGAAATGATAGGGCACAATTCTTTTTTTTTTTTTTTTTAGGCTAGGAAATATTAGCAGATGAGCACTGTGTTCTGCATTGCTGGTTGTGCTACATTGGTACTGGAATGCTGGATGGAGATCTGACTAAGCAGGCTTCCATTTCTTAAAGTAACGGAATTGTTGAGCTTGGAGGAAGTCTGTTCTTATCTATTCTTATCTACTCTGATCTTCTCCTTAAAGTAGTTCTATTTAAATAATTTAAATCAGATTTCTCAGGACCTTGTCCAGCCAAGTTATGAATATCTCTTAAAATGGAAAGCTCACAACTTCCCTGGCTCTGTTCCAGTGTTGGACAGATCTCATTATGAATAGTATTTCTTTCCTAATACCTGATAGGAATTTCCCCTGTTGCAATACTTTTTGCTGCTTCTTGTCCATTTACTGTGTACCCTAAGAGGAATCTCACTCCTCTTTTGAGGATATAGAAACATCTTTGTTTGTTCACAGTTCTGAATGTTCTCTTGCATAGATAACAGTCACTGATCAATCCTGCAAGTGAAGAGATGGTTGAGGCACCTCATGTACCTTTGTAGTGTCTTTCACATAAGTGAGGAAAGAACAAATTCATTTCCATCCCATGCCAATCCGTCAGATTGTACATGAGAAATCAAAGAACTCAGTTAAGACTTAGCTTGCTCAAAGCACATCCCATGATCTGCTAGGGTGATAGCTGGGACACCGATTTTGAAAAATCTGGGGAACCATGCTCCTCTTCTCAGGGGAGAAGTCCTCAACAGGAATAAGGTCTAGTTATAGAACAGTTTTAAATTTATATATAGCAGCAAATAATTTGTTTCCAAGAAATGTATCTACTTACTTAGAGTTGAATAACATGCTTGTCTATTTGGACTTGTCTTCTTGTCTACTTGGACATTGGACTCAACAGTTCTTGGTCCCTTCCAACTACATATATAACTATACTATTTATTATATAATTAAATGATTCTACTATTTTTCAATGGCTGGCAAATTTCGAATTGATGGCTGATGGGCAATAAAGCAACCAACTCAATAAAGAAGTGCTCCTGGAAACATGTAATTGCAAGCAAAGTAGGTGAGCTGCAGATGTTCCTTCCAACCTCAGCCAGTCAGTGACTCTTTGCTGATTTCCCTTGACTTTGGGAGAATACTTAGTCTTTACTGACGTTTTAAACTTAGACGTCCTTTCCATAACTTAGAGAGTTAGTACCCTTCTTTACAAAATATGTTAGCACACTTCTGCTCAAAAATACTTCTTACAATCTTGTTAAATTGAAAGATTATCTTCTTTCACTATTTCACTTTATTTTATTCTATAGTATATTTTTGTGCAGCTGTGTGATGATAAATATTGCTGCAACCCATTGGAAACTCAAATATACTTTTATAAGCCCTTTTTGACTAATGCATACTTGCTACCTAGTAGTATTTGTCATCTTGCTAGGTTAGTTTGAGCCAAAGAAAGAAGGTGTTTCCTTTGATATCCACTTATTAACCTGATTTTGCAATAGATCCTGAGCACTCCTATCTCTAATCTGTAGAAGAAATTAACATCTCAGTATTCTGTCAGATACAGAACTCCCTGAATTAGCAAAAATTAAGATTTTCAGTTAGGCTGTCTGCACCCCTAAAGGCTTGTTTGTCACTTCTCAGTTCATTCCTTCTATGGGGACTTCTATAAACAAAGATTTATAGGGTTTTACCCTATAAGTCTTCATATTTAGTGACTGTGAAGCAAGATTAGAGTTTAATTTTCTAGCATGAAGACAGCATAGGAGAGTCCAAAACAAGATATGAGAGTGGATATGTGTACAGATAGACCAAGATCAGGGCCAGGCTGGCCAGACAGGAGCAAGATCCCTTCCCGAAGCTGTGCAGTTATTGGTTAATGAGAAAGTGCCCATTTTCACTAGGCCTAACAACTTCCAAGGTAAACACCATAATACAAGTCTGAAGGTGGCACTTAGACCTGTCCATATCTGCCTGGCCGATCAGTCCAGCATCCCTGGGCAAGGCACCCCCAGGTCTGAGGCAGCCGCAGCTGTTAGAGAGATTTGCAAGGAGGAGTCAGGAATTCCCCATCACAGCCTTGCTGCCAACTCCTTCATAGCCTTGAGCAAGTCATTTAACTTTTCTGACTCAATTTCCCCATCTGCTAAATGGGGATAATAGCAGAAGAGTATTGTAAGGATTAATTAATTAGCTAATGTTTGTAAAGTGCTTTGAAGATCAAAAGCACTAAGCGCTATTGTTGTTATCAAGGGTGTTGAATTAACTTTCCTCATTTTGGCACATGAAACCCCAGCACTTGGACCGTTACCCCAGGGCATGTGCTGGCAGTAAGAACACAACGATCATCATCTATTCATAAACAGAGATATCAAAGCACCCATGGAGGTGCAGTAAGTCTCTGAGCCTGGAGCTCTCCAGGCAGAGATGCAGCTTGTTCTCTATGAGGAAGCACCACAGCAAAGGCAGAGTGACCTCTCAGGGTGTACAGTAGGTAAGCTCCGCAAGTGCTCACTGCTTAGAGGAGTCTTTGCTCACAGATCATCAGGTTTTATGAGGCTTCCAATCCTTCCATGCCTCTCAAGTCCTTCTTTTAGCCTATTCCTACTCACATTTTTTTTTGCGAGGCAGAGAGTTTCTTCCAACCATGCATTCTTTGAGCTGTTGGCTGCTCACAGAGTTGGGAGCACATTGTGCTTCTCTGGCAGAGAGATGTGTACTTATCATAATACAGGTTGTATTCCAAAGGCACACACTCCAACCAGCTGCCAAAACAGCAGGTGTATCTCCAGGTTCACTGACCACCACAATGGGTAAGTTCATTGACCACCACAGGCCACTCTGTACTAGGGCTGAGGACAATATGTGACCTCTTTCAATTCTGGGCACAGAATCTGGCCCCTGGTGCTCTGGTTCAGCACTTGAGATGCAGGAGTTAAATGACCTCTGCACCAGGGGGATTAGAATTAGGTGATCCTTGAGATCCCTTCCAACCCAACCCATTCTGATTCATCTGAGCAGGAAACTCAGCACGTTTCTTAGCTTTAGAAGAGCTTGGCCTTTAGCTGTTATCTTTGCACAGCTCCCAGAATAGATGAGGAAAATAAAAAGATTGTGACAATTACAAAGAGAGAACAGAGGGCAAATGTTGGTTGATAATAGAGAGTTATTGTCAAAGCTTCATTTTAATTCATTCGTCATCAAAACAAATTTGGTTATTATTAGCAGTTTAGGACTGTAAAAGCAAAAAAACCAAAATATTCATTTCATGGAAAACAAGCATTTAAAAGACTGCAGTGACATATTAATATCACCTTTTATTATTGCTGAAGCAATAATTCACACCAAAACACAACACTTACCCTCCCCCCAGCCATGATAAAGACAGCAATTATAAAGCAAAGCACATCAGATTTTCCTATAGGAACTGCTAAGGAAAAAACACATTAATGATAATGCAGTAGTGTGAAAAACATCTACATATGGCCTTGCTTGCATTTACACTCTAATATCTGAGCTCTTTTTTCTAAACTCCATTGAAGGGCTACTTTAAAAGTAGGGCCCTCAAAACAAAATGCCATACTAGTTATTTGGGTTGATGAAGAACAAGAGAGTTCTGAAACAAAAAAATGCTGAGTTCAAAGCACTATCTCAGCTTGAAACACTCTTTATAGTAACTATGCCCCCTCAATCTGGCACAAAATACGTGGTTTTGAAGTTTTCTAAATGCACCTGAATTTCTGGGGTCAGACCTATGAAGTTGTGATACCAAACTGAACACCTGCATTAATAGTGTTGTGCCGATAAAATTTTGCAGCATACATAATAGAAAGAGAGGCTGGAGGACTTATTAATTGAATTGCAACCAGATTATATGCTGACAGTGATACCATAATAAAAATTTTACATTTAATGTTTGTTTTTTAAAAATCGTGAACAAGGATAAACCTTTGCTAATCCTGTTTATTACAGACATTCTGAAATATGAGGGCTACTCTGACCTACATCACAATGAGCTGAGGCTCTAACCAGAGTCAGGCAAAAGAAGTAGATAACCTTCCTCTTGCAACATAACAACACCAGGCCCCATATCCATTTGAAGACAGTGGGGCACATCGTTAATTTTGGCTGGACTGCCCTACCACACTCACTATATAGTCTGGATTTGTCACCTTCTGACTTCAACCTGTTTGGGGTGATAAAAGGTTGACTGAATGGGCAGTAGTTTTCTGGTAACAATGCCTTTACAGCAGCTGCGAAACAGTGGGTCACCTTTGTGACTGCAGATATTTTTCAAGCATGGTATGCAGGCTCTAGTCCATTGCTGTTGAAAATGCGTAGATAATGGTGGCGCTATGTTGAAAAATAGTGTTTTGTAGCTGAGAATTTGCTCTATCGAATATTGTTGTTGTGCTCTTTGTATCTGTTTTAGTTTCTATTGAAGTAAATAGGCAGCAATACTTGTGGAGCAACCTACATAGCTTCAAAGGGCAACTGTCAAATGGAGAACTGCATATGAAACATCTCTCTCCCAGACAGGAACCAATTTTTGACCATGGCTTTGCTTCACCCAGGAGACTTCCTCTGAAATACAGCACTTAATGATTTAGACGTTGCCTCAGCTCTGTTAAGTTTCTTTCCAAATTCACAAGGATGTTTGTGTAATTTGCACGTTCATTAGATAAGTGATCCTGAAAAAATATAAATGGCTGCTAGAAATGCTCATGTGCATTTTTTGACAAGAGCAGTGTGGTGTGGGGTGTTGAACAAAGCAAGAAATCGTAGTAGGAAGCTTCACTTCCCAAGATCTGTCATAGAAGTATGGGCTGATCCACAGCACCTCCATTAAATTCCAGATCTGCATCTTCTCATGCAATTGTAGATTTCTGGACAAAAGAATATATTATATGTATGCAATTCAATGATTCATTAAGAGAAAATCATGAAACATGAGCTGGAACATACGCACCTCTAAGGCCACACATAAATTAGTTAATGAATATTTCATTAATGTGCAACTTTTTCATGAACCTGCACAGGGATAATATTCTTTTAAGTTTAAGAAGGCAGCAAGCATTAGCTTTAGCTTTTTTTGCCTTTTTACTTGCAGAAAAGCTAGCATGATCTATTTTCCTTTGGACTTTTCTAAGTAAACTCACAAAAGATGTCACATGTATTAATACATCTAGTGAAGAATTAGGACATCACACATGCAGAAAGGTACTTGACCCAAAGAGTTAAGAGCGATACAACCATAAAAATATCAGGATATAAGGACTTCTGTCAAAATAAAGGAAAACTGTGGGAGGATGTAGCTCTAACCTAAACAGGGGAGATGGACAGAGACTGTTGACTTGTACTAAGTATTCACCTAGAAGTGGGATGGATGTGTTTTACTAATGTTAATTCATTAATTGCCCTGTAGCAGGACCAGAAAGACTGTTTGGGTAGAAGAACTTTAGTACTGTGTTCTGTGTGAACACATAAGTAGGCAGAGTCCCTGTACCAATTATAGTCAATACTTCTGCCATCCCAGAGGGTTCACAAATCCAGAGTTCAGGCCCCCAAAACCTTGAGACTGGCACAAAAGTAATGAATTTGAAAAAAAAAATCCACAACTGGGGTTATTTTTATTTGCCTTCTGGTATCTAAGTCTTTTCAATACACTCGAGTCACACTTTCTCCACAGCCCTAAGGACTAAAAATGTAGGTCTTGCCTACATGGGATTATTTTTTTGGCATAACCGAACATTTGAATTTAAAAAGATATTGTTAGATCAGTACAATCCCTTCCTCCCATTGGCCACTTGCACTGGGGCCTAGCTGATATAACTTGGGCTAAGTTATAACTCATCTCCAAACGCAGACTTGTAATGGAGTCATTGTTCCAAGGTAGTTACATCAGTACAGTACCATGCCTATTGACATGGAATGTAACTGTGAAAAAGTAGCTACTCTTTAAACCTCTTAAAAAACATCCACATATCATGAAAGACACACAACTCTAGGAGACAAATTCTAGACCTTGAAGCAAAAGGTTAGATGCAAACCTCAAGAGAGAAATCTCAGATGTTGGCAGTGCTGCTCCTGGAGGCAGAAAATGAGTAGGAAGGAGGACAACATGAACTGAGATTAAATCCAGCTAGGACAGAAGCCAAACCATTCTGGGTCACTCACACTTAGCCTATTTATAATTTTAGTACAATTCAGATCATGAAGAATATTAAAATAAATAGCGTGTGCCTTAATGAACTCCTCTTCTTGTCCCTGTCATGCAAAGAACTCTCTGCCTACTAACAATATCATGTTTAATTGCTTTTACACGCTTCCTTGTACCCTCCTCACCTTAACTATCACTCTATGTGCTGCAATGGTATCCAAGTTTAAACATTTCCTGACGAACTCTGTATCACTAAGTTCAATTCTAGCAATACATAGAAATTAATTTCTCCTCAGCTTGCAAAACAAACGATCTCAGCCAATAAATACTTTGCTGCTGTATCTTTCTCGTTAGGCAGTAAATAAAGAGATTCTAAATCATCAGGTTTATGCTTTACATTTGGCATTAAGACCACAGATGTTCTTCTCTCTCATGATTCTCCATTCTTCACTTGCTATTGTGTTGTTTTTCCAGATTATCCCTCCAACCCTGCACCAGGATAACATGCCAACATATTCACTGCAGTGAGTTGAACCTAGAGTTAGAGCACAGAAAACCAGTGTATCTCAGAAGAAATTCTGAGTGTGACCAAGAGATTAGTGAAGATATGCTTCTACTAAACCATCAGGGATCACTCACCTTTATTTAGTACCTTATAAAATCATTCACTTCCACATGTGGACTCCATGCTCCCCTCTTCTTGTCACTCTAAGATGCTGCATGTTGTGCTCTTCTAGTTTTAATGTAGCTCCATTGTTTTGGGGGAATTTCAGACAGCAGAGTAGCAGTGGTGTAAAGTAGCAGCCTGTGTAAAGGAAAAATACCCATAGGATTGACTAGAAAACAGGAATTGCTTGCAAAAAGCCTCGAGGTCATTTTCCAAAAAGGAACATATTTTTACATATATGGATAAAAAATAGATATTTAAGATAGTTTTCTTTCAGGTAGCATATACGTCATTCAAGCTTCCTGACTCCAACGGAATCAGGCCAGAAATTCTGTAACAATCTCTTTAGCACTTCTTTTGATGGCAATTGCAGCCAGTGGAAGCCTGTGTTTTTTTGGATATTGTGCCCAGGCATGGGTCTTATTTAAACAGAGCATCAGAAGATAGATTAGAGGCTAAAGTGAGGTAGATTTTTTTTTTTTATAGCAAAAGCTTGCTCTACCTACTGCTGCATGTGATAATTTCTCCCTTCATTCATCTGTCTATCTCTACTATTTCTCTGGTCTCTCATTCTCTGCTCCTTATTTCTTTCAGTTTTCATTTTTCAACTCTCTCCTCTTTCTCTCCCTCACATTGTTTCCTTGCATTTTCTTTACATTATGTTGTTCTTCCCTTGCTGCACGATCCATACCAGCAGTAAGATCTGCAGAAGGCAGCTGAGATCACTGAGCTGCTCATTTCCCCCACCAAATTTTTAAGGTGCTGGGATCATTTGAACTGTCACTTTAGTCCCACTCCATTTGCTCATCCTTTCCACTGATCTTTTCCATCTAGTAATTTTTGCTTTTAGTTTATTTTTATGTTTATTTTTCTTCTCTGTTTTTATGGGTTATGTTATTTCTGTTTTGCTTATGTATTTATTTCCTTGAACTGACCTCTTTCCTGATGTGCAGATGTACTTACAGATGCCACAAAATAAACTGGCTGTCAAGAGAAATGTGATGCTGTTTACTTCAGAAGAGTTACCTGAAATAACGTGCAAAAAAATCATTGCTTATGTTCAGAAATACATCAAGAAATATTAAAACGTCCTGTGTTAAAGCTTGATAATTCTTTCTTAACTCTCATCCAGACAACAGTTGAGCATATGGATCCTGGCCAGCACAGTAAGTTACTTAGATCTCTCTGTCAGTGCCTACCCTGCAACATTACTCCCACAGAGCATGGATTTATTAATACTTTATTAACACTTGCACCAATATGCCTCTAGTATAGTTTACTGCTGGGATCAACCTGAAGTTGGAACATGCTCTTAGAACAGTGTTTAATAATGTTAGATATGAGCTTGGTATGAAGGGTAAAAAGGTAAAGACAGTCATCTCTTTAATTTGCAGGTTTTTGGTTTTTTGTTAGTTTTTGAGTTAAGCTGCGAGACTGCTTATGTTTAAAATAGGGCCCAACTTTGCTCAAAATTTCACTGGATATGCAAAGAACAATGGAATCCTCTGCCCAGTAAGTGCTCAACTGATGCAACGGAATTCCACTAGAAAGGCAGTTGTAAATGTGGCAGAATGAGGGGAAATGGTTGCAAGCTGAAGCATGGGAAGTTCTGCACAAATGTGCGTGGGAACTTCTTCACTGTGCAGTGATGGAGCACTGGAGCTGCACAGGGAGGTGGTGGAGTCTCCTTCTCTGGAGATATTCAAGACCCGCCTGGACACCTACCTGTGCAACCTGGGCTGGGAGCTGCTTTGGCAGGGCGTTGGACTAGGTGATCTTTCCTTCGACCCCTACAATTCTGTGATTCTGTGATTCTGTTGCAGCCCCTGGAAGCAAAAATTAAATGGTAAAATCTGGGCAAATGAATGGAAATATTCAGTGAAGTTTGAACTCTTCACAGTGTCTCAGTAGAAAAGGATTTATAAGAATACAAGAAATTTGAAGATGAACCCTTCTCAAAAGCCATCATCCTGCACTGCACAAAAAGTCTGGGTGCTCCTACAGGGTTCCCCATCTGCATGGCTTAAGTATATACTCATTTAATTGCTGTAAGAAGAGGTCTTCAACAACAGATGAGCTAGATCTAAAACTGCTTATATCAATTCCTTTGGCAGCACTAGAGAAAGTCTAAAGCTCCATTTGACAAAAAAAAAAAAATGCTTTTTGGGGGTTGGTTTGTTTTTGCAGATTAGTGGAAGTGCTAGATAGCCTGTTATTCTCCTAGGCTCCCCATATACACACTGTTTGGTACTGTCAAGAAAAAGGGAACTAAGCCAGTACATATGCCATTATCAAACAAAAAAGGCCAGATTTACTCTCTTCAGGTACATGATTTCAGCATCAAAAGCTCTTATCTGATCTTTTATCTGAATTACTCTTTCAGGAAGACAGTGGGATCATTAACTCAAATAGTCATCATTACGTGCTTCATACATTCTCAAGCCTGTCTGCTTTGTGTATCTGAAAGGAACACTCTGATTTGAGATTGGTATCAAGATTTCCCGTAAGATCTGCAAACTTCCGTGGAAAAACAGGGCAGCGGCTACTGGACTTAATGAAAGGCACTAAACTCATTCTGCTCTCAAAGAAGGGGAGTCTGAGAGAATGTGCACATTGCCAAATAATTCCACTTGCTATTCAAACATGTAGAGGAAAAAAATGGACTTAGTGTCCAGAGAAAGGGGCTGAAAAATACGAAAGCAAAATTGAGCACAGAAAGAACAAAACATAATCTAGTTTACTCATGACAATGCTGTAAATCAGCTTTGAGAATACTGTCAGGGAATAAAAAACAACTCACAGCACAAAAAAGCTTGTGCAGAAGGGTATGAGCTATAGAAGAGAAAGGAAGAAACAGTTGAATGCTATGCATCTCTTGTATATCTGTAGGAGCTTTCTGACACAGTTATATAATTACCCATACGGTATGTGACCAGACACAAGGGAAATGAGGCTCACAAAGGGCACTGCATGGTGGTTGTTGGGCAGGGAGAAAGTCCAGTGGGGCTGCACTGTGGCACAGCATCCGCTCTGTCTGTGCACTGAAATGCAAATGTGTGTCGTTGTTGGCTACAGCAGTAAGACTGAAATTGGAGGAAGCAGATGCTGTAATCTGATGATGATGTTGTTCTTGCTGAGTCTGAAGAATCACTTCAAGAGCTAGTAATGAGAGTCGCTGAAGCTAGTGTTGATTACAGACTACATCAGAATGTAAAAAAATAAAGGTGATGACACTTCTGAAATGGTGTATCGTAGCCACAATATAAAGAAAAACACTGAGCAATGAAGGAAATTCTGTTTCTAGCAGAAAGCAGATAAAAATGGAGAATCCCATTCTGAGGAAGAAGATACCTCATCTTATATTCGCACATATGAACATATGACTATTAAAGATCCCCAGAGAAGACTGTGAGCACAAGACCAGGTGAACCTCTGCACCACTGGGAAGCAAGAATAGGAATGCATTAGAAACACAGCAGGCAAGTTAGAAAAGCTGGGAGGGCTCTTAAGCTCAGGCTTCCACCAAATGCCATGAGAATCCCACCAGAATGGACTTTGGATAAAGCAGTGAAAATGCTTTTAAAACAATTTCTTCACAAGGGAGCAAAAGAGAAGCAATGTGAGAAGGAAGCAAAGGGGAACATTTTGTAATGGCTGTGCTTTAGTTGATTTAAGCTCAGTGGGGGTCCTAGATGAAGACTGAGGCTGGGTTTGAAAGGTTATTGGATAGATTTTACCACCAACAAACTAGACTCACGGTCATGTCAACTTGTCAAACAGATCCAGCTGTAACAAAAACAGTCCCAGTGATCAACAGGAAAACTCTACTAAAAAATTCCAGGTGAAAGAGGAAGTTGTACAAGGCTCAGATGTGCTGTGACCTATTGCAAGGTAGAGAAGGGAGGGTGAGAAGACATAGAAAACAAAATAGTAGAAGCTGAGTAATGGAATATGGGGAGCATCTACATAAAGAGGACTCCTCAAGAGGTAGACAAAAGGAACTAGAAAAGATCAATGCCTCAGCTAGTGTAGCTGCATATTTTAGAGCTTGGGACTGTTTGGATATGGAATTTTGAATATTTTGGACTGTTCAGACTTAATAGTCTTCTGCCCCTGATCTGCTGTATTTTACCACTTGGATTACTGTTGTGTTAGGACTATATGTGCATGTTATTTACAGGAGAAGTCAGTTCTCAGCTTCTTTAGCAGTGAAATATTAAGTCTCTTCATTGTAGTATTTCATCATACTGCACATTGGCCGATAGCCACATAATTTCCAGTTCATAAATGCACTACCATCAATCAGACACGAGCGCTGAGGAAGTGAAAGAGGTTTTTTCGCAAAATTAGAGGGATTCCTGAGTTTTTGCACTACAAGTGACTCTTGTTTTCACCTGTCCATTCATGAAACAAAGGATTCTCCAAAGGTACCTACCCCAAGACAATTGAAAATAATTAACAAAATTATCCCATGTACCAGTTGAAACTGGGAGAGCTCTAGAGCATGTATTCTAGAAGATCTGACAGCCCAGCTTGTATCCTTTAAATGTTACTGCTGTGTTACACTACTTCTGACACATTATGTCATGTGTGGTGCGATTTCAGAGAGCAGTCAGCCTCTGAGCCAAGCAGGCAGCAGATGTTGAAGAGACCAGGTGGCCATAAGAAATGCGTAATTTTAGATCTCTCCAAATAGTTCAGCCAGCTTTCTTCATTGCTTCTGTATCTCCAGACCAAATCTCTGACAGCAAAGACAGCAACTTTGATTTCCCAAAAACCATAAAACATAATTGTCTCTCAATCCTTAGGATTGATCCACTTGGGTTTATATTAAAAGCATGAGTGGGGGACTAGCAGGGAGGGTAATAACAGCACAAGTACCTCTTAGCTAGCTACTTGTCAGGCTAAATGCAGTTACAACTGCCAACCTGTGTCTGCTGTTCCAGCAAAGCTGATTTAGTTAACTCTGCCAGTTTCCCACTTCCCACCCTCTCCTGTACAAGTAATTTCAATACTGCCTCTCCTCCCACCTTCCTGTAGTTCAGTCACTTCTTATTCTTGGACTCAATTCTAATCTAGCTCAAGGCAAGCTACTCCTGTTGAATATCTGACCACTTTGGTATCAACTACTTGTAACAACAATGGCTATCCACTCTAGATACACTGTGTAACACCATTAACATGAGCAGAGTTCACCTTTAATTGCAGCCATCTAAGCTAGGTGTTAGGAACTGCCAAAGCTCCCCCTGTAGTCGACAGAAAGACAGATGCTCTTCTAGATTTTAACCCCTTCTATCTCAGATACCTAAGGAAAGGGAAAATCCACAGTCTCTCTGCATTTCTCTCTCTATTGATGGTACAGAGAGCCTAGATGGTAAGATTCAAAGGCAGAGGTTTAGAAATGCAATGACATAAATCCTCCCTCATCATATCCTTAATAATGTTAGTTACCACTTTAAATTCCATTGCTCATTGTGGAAGTAAATCAGACTCAGAAAAGACCTCATATACATCTATAGGTGAGGGGTTCATTCATAGTCAACACCCACTAAGAAGCACAAATTCTTCATCTTCAATAATGGTCTTTTGAATGCCTGTGCCTATTTCCTCACCAGATTTTCAGCAAGCGACAAAGCAACCGCTCTTAGAGAAAGCTTTCCTCCTTTACAACTCAGTGACTATATAAGTAAGGAGTTTGGGACATTGGGCAAGTTGCTGCTCTTCAAAGTTCAACGAATAAGCCATACATTATTTTGACTTAAGGATCTTCCTTCCAGCAGTCAAGGCTCCCCAGATTTTCAAGAAATGGATTACATTGCACCAAACTCTAGCTGCATTTCTGCAGAACTCCTTTCACCTATGAATTTCAGTAGATTTTAGCTCTACATGTTCCTGCCCAGCCCTATAGCTACAGAAGTATCACTTTACTTTTTCTTGTATCCTGGAGCCAAGGAGTTCATTTTAGGTAATAAATCCTGCATACTGGTAGCATAATCCAAGGAAGCAGTAACTGCAGTGATATAGAAAAGGTACTATTTTTCTCAGTCATGATTTAGGTCACAGCTTCATCAGATTGGTTATTGCTATAGCAACCACAGCTTTTGCTTTTGTACAGAGACATCTAACAGTATTCCACAAGGTAAAAGAAACATTCTGATATACCAAAGTCATAAAGGCATGCAGCCAATCAAGGTAGAAAAGAAAAACAAAACCAATCTACTTTTTCCTTAAAGATTAAACTAACACTTGCTGCAAAAGGGAAAGGATGGAAGTAGTGAAAATAAATATAACAAGTGTTTCCCAGGCACTGGTGGAAATGAAATCGCGATAAAGTTATTAGAGCTCAGAACACAAAGGACTCTCCTCTGGTGAAGAAGGTCATAGATTTAGCTCCCGAGAAAGGAAAATCCAAGCACACTACATTTGCTGTGTGACTGCACTAGAATAAGCACCTTTAATGTTTTTAGCCCTTCTCTCTGTTTTGCAGACACTGACAAAGCCTTGTGAAAGCAGGGTTTTTATTTATTACTTATCTCCTGCAGTACACTGTATTTGACCAGTCCTGCCAACATGATTCCATCAGAAACTTTGTCCCTTGCTGCAAATTGTGTCCTATTAATTTAAAGCAGCAGAGACAAAAATTAACTTATTGCCCCTTTGCCACAAACCTGCTGGGGATCATTAAAAATGTACCTATCCTACTTGTTAAATGCACTTGATGCTGGCTGATTTAAACTGGCAAATCCCTGCCTATAACAAAAAAAAAAAAAAAAAGTTTTCTGGTTGTCTTGCATTGGACTAATATATGAGGGGAAAAATAAAGAGAGTAAGAAAAGAAAAAAAAGGGACTTAATCAATAGTCAGCACTTGTATAGTAGAGCACTTTTCCTCCCCAGAGTGCTTTCCAATATTAACTAATTAAGTTTAACCTATTCCTAGAAGAGGGACATCAGGATTTTTTCAGTGAGGGAAATGAGGGCAAAGGTTTCAGTGGTGTAAATACCAAAGTCAGGTGAGTCAGTGATAGCCACAGCTCTGCCTTTCCTCTCAAGATATTCTCAGTATCACAGGTTCATCCCTTCCTAAGGTGGTAACAGAGAGCAGACCCCAGTGGCACCTTTTAGGATCATACAAGTTTGTTAAACATTGCTACTGAGAAGTTTTTTTTTCAGACAATGAGGTCCCAGTCCATCAAAGAAATCTGACCACTGTATTCAGTTAATATTTATCCTGGAAAGCTGATGCTGAAGATTTACTTCTTGGCATTACACTGTCTGTGGCACACAGGGCAAGCAGTGCTTTGCTTAGCAATTAGTATCGGTGGAGGGGTTCTGCTCCAGTCATTTGATGTAGAAGCATATTTCTGCAAACACAGGCTGAAGTTTGGTTCTGAAATAACTGTTCCTCAGTATGCCATCACATATACAGCCTTACTTTTGTTCTTTTGACCAGCTGAGATTTCATAATATTTACGTTGTAATGTTTCCTTCTTTTGTCTATGTTTGCTGAACGATGTAACTTTCTTTTTAATAGTTGCAGTGATGCAAATTAGTAGACAAATTGCATCTACCCACAGCTCTAAGATCTTCCAGCTGTTACCTCAGTAAGTCCAAAACTTCAGTGATTATGTTAAAATGGCCAATTATTTTCTCAGTATAATAATTCTGAAGAAGTCCTCCAGGACTATACTGATTTGTTTTTGAAAGCTGAAGTTTGCCTAACACTCAGAAATGGAACTGCTTGCTTTATTTAACACAAAGTTGTCTGTCAGCCTGCCTGTAGTGCATCCAATGTAATTACCTGCCTCCTCGACACAGATGCACCAACGTATATTTTCAGTCTACATACCATTCCCTGTGTCCAGCAGTCAGACATCACCCTGATCCCACAGATTTAGAGTGTTGTGAGAACTGCCATGAAATGCAATTTCCATTTAATTAAAGGCAGTACAAACATTCCAGTCTCTATGGCTACATCCATCCTAGGACATAAAATGGGCAAGGGCCCATTCTTTGCCCTGATGGCAAGTAGCAAGGCAGGGCTCATAACCATATGGCCAAATTCACCTTTTTCCATCCTGCCTCTTGGGAACAGTCCCTAGGAGTGCTGCTACCAGGATTGCATCTGGACATCATGTGGAAGCATGGTGGCAAGGGCTAAAAAGGTGCCAGGGAACTTGCTGACAATTGATCTGCCTGGACCACAGCAGAAAATGTTGAGTCCCCACAATGCTCCTGTTTAGCTTACTGGCACAGACACAACAAAATAAAACAAATTGGACATTACAGATAACAGTATTGGTGTGGGGTATACCCGTGGTTAGTCAGGAGGTGGGCAGAAGAGGTTGAGAACAAGCTTTCCCATCATAGATGCTCAGCTGCCAGAGTACTTCCATGGGTTTGCTGAGCACCCAGAGCTCAGACTTCCTCTGGTCTTTCCACCAGGTCCACTGGTGGAAACTTCTGGTTGGAAACTGGTTCCACTTCTATCAACATGTTCCTGATAGCCAGTACCGCAGTACAGCATTACCTAGGACAGGACCAGTATGAAGGTAAACAGATGAAGGAGAAAAGAGAAAGGGAGAAATCTCAGGCTCAGCAGTAGAGGCTTTTCCCTCAGTCTTCTACAGAAGCTTCAAAGCTGACTTGAACCGCTGAAATCACAGGCGGATGTGATTCAAAGCTATTCTGAGCTTGTTAAACTATTTTTAAAAATGTAAAAGCTTTTATTAGCTTAACATTCTATTTCAATCCACCCGAGTAAAGCAAAGTGTGTCTTCGTTATTCTGTCAAGATTATGCACATTTCCCTCCTGACTCACAACGGCACTGATCATAATGGTTTTAATTGATATTCATGTGCATGCCATATTTACTTCTGCAGAGTTCCCGTGTAATTGAGCAATAGTTAATGGGCACTTAGGACTCTATTCACAGGAGATTACAAATGTGTGTGTGTATTGGGGAGCTTTTCCCTGTGGAGTTTCCATGTGTCTGGATAGGTGCATAATCAGCGTGCAGTCATCAGACACAGCAGCTGACACTTGCGGCACAGCGAGGGATGGAACGAGACAAATCCTCAGCTTTCTCCCAATTTGGATTGGACTGGGGGGAGGAGAGGCTGTGGCTGGGAGATGATTAAGAGTCAGGGCTGCTCGGCAGAGCTGGAGATGGCATCCCTGAAGGCTCAGCCGCTATTTAAGTGAACAGTGCCTTCATTCAGTGTTAACTCCCTCCTGCTAAGCTTACAGTCTGCAATGCAGCAGTCAATTCGCAGCCCGAAGTGGTGCTGAGGAGAGGTTCTGGACAGCAACAGAATTGGGTGCAGCATCCCCTGGCACAACACGAGGGAAGGAAGAAGGTGTGGTGTGACCGCTTGGATTGGACAGTGCCTTCTGCACATGAATTTGGGGGACGTTTCAGATGAGGCTGAGTGCGATGCAGTGTTGACTTCCATGGGATTTGTAAGTTAATGGAATGAGAGAGAGGAACGAATGAAGATGAGCTGCTAACAACACTGCCACATCAGTGTGTGAAGTAGAAAACAATACAGATTTTCATTTTCTTTTTTTTTCTATCTCCTTTTTCTCTGCTAGCCAGTACTGCACAGAGTTCAGTCTGCTCTGGTTACTGAGATTAATAGTGTCAGGTGCTAGAAATGGTAAAAAGGAATTGTTTTATTCTTTTATGTGCACTTGCAATTTCGAGGTAGTGATTTATTTTACTGTTTTCTTCCAACCTGTATCTATGATGGGACATTTCTACTTAAGTATGAGATAGTCACCCAGGTCACAGTCCAGGCATTTTTTCATGAAATCTGAAAGCTTTCATTTCATTCTTATTCTCATAGATGACACACCTGGGTCAATATCCAGTCAAAAAAAAAAAAAAAAAACAACCATCAAAAAATGAAACACCAGAAAAACCCAAACCATGCTTCCAACACAGAGACTACAAGCTATGTCTGAAGACATCCTCTGGGCTGCCCGCAACATAACTGCCATCAGCAAAGGTGTCCCACATGAGGAGGGGGCTCACAGTTTCTGAAGACAGAACAAATAGCAGCATAGTTAAGCAAAATTATCTTTCCCATTGGTCAGGTAACAGTGAAACTCTCTCCTTGCTAAAAGAGTTCATTTTAGAGAGTCTCAAAGTATTTTCAGTGAATCTCTGAGAGTTCATTTCATCTATATGATTGAATCCCGCTTTTCAGATGAGATATAAAATAAAATCCAGAAAAAATCTATTCCATTGTTTCCTGATCTCACAAGAATTATCAGTTCCTGACCAGTTCCATGGGCTTTCTTAGACCAAACCAAAGATCAGACCCCAAAAGAGTCCATGGAGGGTGATGATGCCCTGCAGTAACTTAAGGGCTATAGTACTCGTCCACTGTGCTCAAGACTTAGATGCAATGTCTTTCTCTGCATTAGATTATTTCTACCTTTCCATTTTACTTTCCATTTGAATCCTCCAAGGCAGACAGAATTCTAGGATGGATTTTTTTCCTTTTGTGTAACTTCCAGTTCCTGTGGAAGACTAAGATATTCACTGAGCATTACAGATTCAGTGAGGTTTATAACTGTCCACCTATGAATTAGATATAGCATTACTCAGAAATGCAAATGTCTATTGTCTCATCATGCTTGTAATCAAAAGGCTAGCAATTAAACTCTACTGAGTTATATAGTTACTTCATCAATATAAGCAGTAGAAGGCTTTCTCCATTAAAGAGGAATTATCTCATGAGATGGTAAATGCCAGTTTCTGACCTTATCAAGAGCTGTCTGAGTGAACAGTACATCTGTTCCAGAAACTCCCCAAATGGGCAGAGATATTATGCTGCATAATGTTGGTAATGGTTAGTATGGAAAGTGCATTTGTGGGTTGGAAGATGACCTTTAGTAGTGACGATATTGAAGTGTTCATGGAATATCTTAGCAATACAAACTAGTCACATCACTTGGCAGAGTTGCTCCTGAATGTGTAGGAATAACACTTTTTCTTACAGGACCAGATGTTTTGAAGGCTCTCATGGGGATATGGTTTTCATCTCAGCACAATGAGCAACAGTAATTTCCAGGATCCAGCTTAGCTCCAGTCAAACAAACGAAAGTCTTTCCACAGGCAGTGAGAGAAAAAGGAGCAAAGTCTAAAAGCCCTCTACTTCAGCCAAACAAACCAAGCATCACCTAGACAGCACTGAACCCAGGCTTCCAGGAGGAGCAGAGCATGGGGAATCAGGGACAGCTTGATCACATCCACTCATATCTCAGTTTGCTTCCAGTTTGCTTCCAGTATCTACAGTCACCAGCACTTGCTGGAATCTAAGCACTTCCCTCCTACCCAAGTAGTCACTCTTGCTGATGGTAGAAATAACCATTTGCATAGCTGATATTGACACGTATTCATAACATGCTGACCCAAGACAAGGTCTCCGTCTGAGCAAGCTGGGAAATGTATATTAATCAAGATATAAACTCTTCTCAGGAGCAACTATATCTTACTGGGATGGACATAAAGTTTGGAATGTAATTCTTAAATGAAACATTTTGCATTACTTTTAGTTTTGGTTCAGTTTGTTTTGGTTTTTTGGTCTTTGTAAAAGAATAACTGCTTTTTTTCTTGTTTTGTATTAATATCACACTGAAATACAGTTCAGTGTGGTGTGTATACAGTTTTCTTTATACTGGATTTTAAATGTGTTACTCAGTTTTATACATACAAAAATATCTCATTGCTCTGAATGAAGACATTTTGAGCATTATTTCCTATGACATGTTACAACTTTGCATGTGGGGGTCTAGAATCAAAACAAACTTTTAAATTTTTGAACCAAAATAGAGTTTAAAATACTGACATTTCCCAAAAAATGTGGAATTCTATTATTGTAAACTTTAATTACATTTATAAAGAGCATTCCATACTTCCATACAGAACCTAAACTCAGTCGTGTCCTAACATGAAAGATGGGAAAAGACTTTTCATATCAAACATTCGCCTCAGATTGAAATCCATTCTAAATTTGAGGGAAAATAAAGAAAGAAAGGTTATCTCTTTTAAGATTGAGAAAGCTCATAAATTGTCCTTTCCAGTTCATACAGAAAATATCTGCAGAGTTTTTGCTGAGATCTCATATATCAGTTGAGTTCAATTCAGTTGAAGCTTCTGAAGCTGCCAAAAGAGATTGATTTATAGAACAGTCTTGTACATTTGTTGTGAAAGTACTACAACCAATGAAGTTGCAAGACTTGGGGGAAGGAAACAAAAATGCTTTCACATGTTCAGCAGTTACTCATTAAACTTCAAACACAGGCCTTACAATAGCTCCTACTTGCCTTACTGAGCAGTGAGATGCTGATGCAGATCAAAACCTCTCTCACAACAGGAATAAATTTTAGATGCATGTCTCAATACAACCAACATCTATTTTCAGTGTAAATGCTAACAGGCCATTCCATATCCCAACTTACCTAGGTCACAGTATGATCATAGTAGTATCTCCCTACTGCATCAAACTGCTGCCATCCCACTGTAGCCAGGAATAGCAATATCGTGGCAGCAGTGGACCTCACTGGGGTTAACCTGAAGCATTTCTGCTCACATGGGAAACAGAAGTAAAACTCAGCTTCTAGCTCCCCTCTCCAATGGATACACACAAGTCTTCAGAAAGGATTACTCCCAGTTTAGGTGTGAACTGAACTACTATTTTTTTCTCAACAACACTGCCACTCACTAAAAAAAAATACTTTGATTTAATTTGGTAAACTCATGTAGAAGCTCCTTACAGAAGCTCATAATCTGAAAGTTTAATGGGCTATACAAACATGCTAACCCATCCTTCTGTAAGGAGGCAGTTAAAGTTCTAAACTGGGAGCTTATGGCTTGTTGTTACTTAGCATCACATAAAGCCACATAGCGTTCAGTGGTGTTCCTGTGCAACTCCAACCTGTTTAGAATATGATTACAATGCTGAAGGAGTTGAACGAGTTGTAACGTTAGCTCAGAAATACCATTTGAAGCACTTTTCTTTTAGTGCTACCTACCCATCTACAAATATTTATAAAAATGTAGTGCAGCTAACAATAAAATTACATCTGATACTCTTTTTTTTTTTTTTAAATGAGTTTAAGGATGTGGAAAGGAAGAGTGCATATACATATATATGTATAATTTTTTCATTTAGATTTGAAACAACTTTTTGTCAATGTGTTTCAATAGTCCCTTGGAGCTTTTAGTTTTGAGAAAAGTGGATTGTGTGACAATAACAAACATCAAACTACTGTTATTTAACAATGTTGGTTAAAAGTAATTCCACAGCCATCATATTTCCAATTAAGTTTGAAAGTGATGCATAACAAAAGGACTCAGAGAAACTTTAATTTCATATTCCAAACTAGTTAGTCCTATTTGTTTGCTTTGAATCACTCATTTCAATAAGGTGAAAACTTGTGTTAATCCTCCATTCATCAGTTGCCTGGGTGCGTGTGAAATGAGTCATGTGGACAAAATAAACCACTGCTAGCCGCAATATTCCATTGTCCTTTAAGCTTCTTCAAGGGGCCTCTTCACAGGTACCAAAAAGCCACTCCAGACACTTCACATATTTTTGAAGATCCTCCCTTTTTTCACATCGCACATTACTCACTCATTGAAGAATAGCAGAAAATAGGCATAAAATGAAGGAAAAGCTGAAGTGGGCCAAACTCATTTTCGACACAGAAAGAGATAATTGGCACTGCAGTAATTTTGGAGAACTGAATTAAATGAATAAATTGTGACATGGGAAAAACTGAAAAGGACAACAGTTTCCTGGCTTGCACATAATGGTTACTTTGGACAGCATTTTTCTTGGAGACCAATTGATAAAACAGGACAAAAATGTTTTTCCCATTAATTGCTTTCAAACATTGTCCTGCTAAATGCCCAATTAAAAGGTAGAAGTGTGAGCTTCTTTTTTGCTTATAATGACCACATATTGGGGGGAAAAAATCAGTAGCAACGTCCTAGCATTTTCTTTTGTGGATGTGGAATAAAAAGATCAATGGAGAAAGGTTCTTAGCTTACCTTAAACTAAAACAGCAGACTCAAAGCCTGCAGGGTAGTGAAGGAGTAAGGATGGGGAGGTGGAAGCTGGGACACAGACAGTATCACTGCTCTATGTTGAAACTATCATTTATACATCACCCCACAAAAAAGTTGGCATTACGCATAAACGTAAGTTCATAAATTGCCAATTGGGATTTTGAATGAAATATAAATGGGATTATTGTATGTCCAAGAACGAAATAGTTGTGTATAAAAATGTTTTACCAAAGCTTGTCCACAGTTGACTTCTAAAGTACATTTTCTGTGAAGGCATGGTTTTCTGAGCCTTAAAAATATTCTAATGCATCAATCAAAAAAAAAAAGACACTGGAATCAGTTATTTCCGAGACAAATGCAAAGAATTAAAAGAGGGTTAACTCATCACCTTCCACTAATGATGCTGCCTGAGTTTTTAAAGAGATGTCGTTGCTAGTCAGTGCTGTAAACATTCATTTCTTGTTGCAATGTTTTGTTTTGTTTGTTTGTTTGTTTGTTTGTTTGTTTTTAACAGAAATTCAGTGTCACAGGGAAATGTCTCTGAGATTAAACTAAAGGTGGATAACTTATTTTAAGAGGGACATTCTAAAACAAAGTACCTTTTTTCTGTCCATAACTCAGCTGCACATAAGTAATGTCTGTATGTTCTATGTGTTTCACCTGCAATTTCTTGAGGGTCATCATGAAAATTCATCACAAACATTGAACTGAAAAACCTCTGTAAAGAGTTTTCACTGAATTACACTGCAGGCGCACATCACTGCATACAAACCACTGGCAGCATGTGTCTAAATCCACCTGAACTCTTGCAGAAAGAAGATAAACAAAATGGAAAACTCCTCCTAACAGAGACGTCCACACAGCCACCTTGTCAGCATTGGTGGCCCATTCAAAGCCTTTTCTAAGTAAAAAAAGAGAGTTTCTGAAGATATCCAGATTACAGTGACCCTACAAGTTCTGCCTTTCAGCAATATAAATGAAATTTTCTTCCCTTGTCACAGAAAAGAGATCAGTCCCTTTGGGGCAATAGATTTCATCTTCTTTCCTGAGACACTGATTAAGTGAAGTGTTTAAGCACCTGAGTGACTATAAGCAAAGGAGAGATTGCACTGAGTCAGTTAAAAGTTAGCCAAGTTCTGAAAAATACCTTGCTAAGGGAAAGTTGCTGTGCAGAGCCATCTATTAACAGGAACACCAGTCTAAGAATACCACACGGTTCTTCTACTTTTTTTTTTTTTTTTTTTTTCAATATTCACTGGCAATCAGTTACCTGAAACAGATTCTGCTCACAATTTTGAAACTATTAATTGAACTGGGACTAATAGGAAAAACTAGGAGGGATGGAACTTGATGATCTTTGAGGCCCCTTCCAATCAAAGCCATTCTATGATTGTATGATTGTATGATTCCATGATTGTATGATTCTATGATATTGTTCATTTTGGTTTGCCTTCCCTTGTACTCCCCACCCTTCAGTAGCTGGACAATGCAGAAGAGATATGGAAGACATCTTGAAGAGACAAGGAAAATCCAACAGCTGTCTCCTACAGGTGCTGCCAACACCTAGGGGGCACCAAAGGAGGACAAGGAGTGTCTTGATCATGATACTACAACACCTCCAGCAACACTGGCTGGAAAAGACTAGGAGAATAGAAAGGGCCTGGGAAAAGGAGACCTTCCTTCTGGGCACATCTCCCAGCAGCTCTGTATAACTCCCTTTCCTGAAGGTCGTTTTTTCCTCCATTGTAGATTGACATCTCTGCTTGTGTCACGTTTGGTGATAATTCATCATTCTATTTATGAATTAACTGGTGCATGACCTTCTGAACAACTCATATTTTGTAAGCTTCTATAGATTGATTTAAACATTACAGAAAATGTTTCTTTATTGCAAGACGTTGTTCTGCTCTATGCGATACAGAAAGTTGAAAGTTCTGTATTTTAATTTGAGTTTCCACAACTTCTGTGTCAAAGGGCTTACTCTTTTTCCACCATCAGTGCATCCAGCATTTTCTGTTGCTTGTTTCTGGTATCACTCATTTTCTAGGATACTGACTATCTTGAAAATATGCCTCTTTTTTTTCCCTAGAGTTTCACTCTTTCAGGATCCTAGGCTCAAACATGGAGTCAAAACATCAGTTCCTTCACCACAAGCCCATAGATAAAGACACAGTGCTGTAGACACCAACGTAGCTGCTCTGATTCTAATGTTCTTACTGGGAATATTGGTATTTTTACTGAGTCATTTTTACTGTACATGTATTTCATGAGATGATCTGCATTTAAAAGTAATGCACATTTTCTAATTTTAAAACAATCTGATGATAATTTTAAAACATTTAATGTAGAGTCTCCAGCATTCATATTTTGTGATCTTTTGTCCTCAATCAGATAAAAACACCTTTTGAAGACTCCAGGTAAGTGGGCATCTAAGTGAAAATTTATGAAGTTTAAAATGAATAAAAGTCCTGAAGCAACCTATCACAAAGCTCTTCTGTGTCACCAGATCCATTATACAATAATGATTTCAACCTGAAGAAGGCTGAATTTACATGTACCTTGTATATCAGTAATTATCATAATACATACTATAATTATTGCATTTTCTTAACAGTAGACTGCAGGTTATTATAGTTTCCATGGGAATATAAAACAGATATCTTGTGTCACCCAAGCAATTTATACTTTTTTTTTTATGTCCCTGCTACTTTAAATGGAATTAGTGAAGGTTGCATGCTATCGTCAGCCACCATCCATCAGAAGTTATGTTAAAATTGATTAAGGTATTACTTATTTTAACTACTGTTGACCTATTTTCTTTCTAACCTGTCACACATACATATAAGATAAAATATACTGTAGGAACTGTATATTTTTTTTTGCAAGAATGAAAATTTGGCTTTTAAAACACAGTGTAGCAGCTGGTTGTTTCTAGAAGAGCAACCTTTCCTACAATCAGAAGATATTAATGGGATGTACATAATTTTTACATGATACAGGACAGTGGAAGATTTTTGTTTGTTTGATTGCTTGTTTGTTTCACCCTCCATAATCTTTCATATTGTTCTCTTTCCTGTATTTCTTCTTTCCTTCTTTTTGACCACAAGTCATAACTCTCCATTTGACTTTTATTAGATATCAGGAAAAAAAACCTGCTTCTCACATTTCTTTCAGAGTGTTGTTTCAATGCAGGGTTTGTAACCAAAATAGCCTGCCAAAATTGAAGGAAGGACATGACTGAACCTGACTGTGGGTATGTTTTCATGTCCATGGGCATACCCATTGCCACTTCAGCTGTTCACATCTGCTCACAAATACCAAGTATTTGTTGCATAGATGGAAATCACGGCCTACCATTCTATTATTTCAAGGCAGAGTTCTGAAAATTGTGCAAAAACACAAGCATTTTTGAAAGCCTTGCTGCAGACAGCATTTTGAAACACTCTCAAAACTCAAACAAGTTATGTTTAATGGACACAAAAAGAAATAGAGGGAAAGAAGGCATACTCAGAGCCCTTCTTAGAAATAATCTGAGATACTGTGCAAACATGCTTTCAAAACTGAGATCCTACCTCAGTTTGTCAAGAAAATGGAAGCAAAATGTGATCACCACTCTCACCTGCACTCTTGACACTGTACATGGAAAACTGTGTCCAGTTTGAGACCACTCAGTAGAAACACAATTTTGGAAAACTGGAGTGAGGATCATCAAGATGATTAGAAGGACAAGGAATATTATGTACATGGGAGACTGAGGATGCTGAGTTTGGGCTGAGAAAGAGAAAGCTGAAAGTGGTTGTAATTGTTGGTTTCAATTACCTAATGAGTGGTTCTGAAGAGAAGAGAACCAAACTCTTCTTAGAGATACACAGAAAAAGGATAAGTTGTAATGACCATAATGTGCAGCAAGGGAATCATTGCATGAATGTAAAGAACAGTCTGCCCAAAAAGGCTTTGATATCTTCATCTTGGAAGATTAAAGCTGATTGGATCCACTCCTGAACAACCTGCTCCAATGATAGCCCTCCCATGAAAGCAGAGTTCAACAACATGACCCCCAAGGACCCTTTCAGGGTAGATTATTCTATGCCATTTCTACTGAAATTCTGTGAATTCTTCTAACAAAAACTGAAGACTGATGTTCAGCTTGCATCCTTTAATCTGAAATACTCAAAATAGCCTTCTTGCTATATAGAATACCTTTTCTTTTTGTATGCATACTTCTTTTAGGAATCCCATTTTATTGTTGCCCAAGCTCAGTATTTCTTAGGGTGTGTTAAGCTTCTGTCAACTTTGTGGACTAAAGACAAAGTTGCATATTTTCTACATTTCATAAAAGTCTAGAGTCTTCTCTGCACCATCTCCGAAAAACGAAACATAAAAAAATCAGTCATTAAAATATTAAATTTTTGTTTGTGTCATTGTCTCAACAATTTCTTACCAGGTCTGAGGATTTGTCCTCTCATATCTATAAACACTTGGGAGAAAAGGGAAAGGGAATTCCAGGGTGGTCATTACACTTTATTTCCTGTTCTTCTACCTGTGCTAACAGACCATGTTTTCTTCAACATCGCACATAAGGATAAAGTAGTTAACTAGATTTCATAAATTACAACTTCAGCCTTTAAGACACAATCTATCAAAACACAAAATAAAACTGTCTGAACAGTGGACAACTTTTGTTGGGACTTTTCACAAGTCAAGTCATTTTTACATGTGGAAACAGAAATCCCAGTCCAGTCCCTTCGCATGCAGGGATTGCCACATGCTGAAACTGGGGCCCAGATTAGAAATAAAAACTGGATTACCTGCAAGCAAATCCAAAACATCCCTAAAAATCTTGTAAGTGAATTATTTGCCTGTATAATGTGGGGGAAAAAAATTAAAAGCAGTATTTTTTTTTTATTCGATTCACTCTTCAGAGTTGTTGGCTTTGGTTTCATAAGGGATTCAGGTGCTGACATGGATCTCAGCAGAAAAGTTAGCAAAACTCCAACAAAACAAATCTTTAAGTTCTTCATGATCTTTTTGACAGTAACTACTAGCAATATAAGAATGTCTGTCTGCCTCCTCTGTAAAGGTATAAGAGGTATTTTAAAGCAAAAAACTGGTAAGTGTATGCCTTGACATCACATCGGTGAAAGAAGTGGAACAGAGCAAAGTCTGATAATAATGAGTGTGAAAACAACTCAGAATCAATTTTCTGTAAGTAGGATCCTTGTGAATGCTACAGCTAGCAGTCCTTAAAATATTATACACTATTGTACCAGGCACCTTAAAATGAAATGAACTCTAATTATTTATTTCCATTAGTTCTACTCACCGAAGTTAATAAAGATCAAGAAACAGAAATCAATCAAATATTTTCAACTGACTTTTTCCAGTCAATTAAAACTTTTTGTTCTTCTTCAGAACAGAATTTTTCTGTGAACATTTCAAACTTCTCAGCATATAGACTGGTCTACATATGGTTAGATCTAATATCAGCTCAATGGATTCTTCCTAAAACCTACAAGAAGCCAACCTAATGCCATCAAATTCAGCAGTCACAAAGCTGAATGGTAGCTATCCTTTTTCTTTCTTTCTTTCTTTCTTTCTTTCTTTCTTTCTTTCTTTCTTTCTTTCTTTCTTTCTTTCTTTCTTTCTTTCTTTCTTTCTTTCTTTCTTTCTTTCTTTCTTTCTTTCTTTCTTTCTTTCTTTCTTTCTTTCTTTCTTTCTTTCTTTCTTTCTTTCTTTCTTTCTTCTTCTTTCTTTCTTTCTTCCTTCTCCCTTCCTCCCTTCCTCCCTTCCTTCCTCTCTCTCTCTCTCTCTTTCTTTCTCTCTTTCTCTCTCTCACTTTCTCTCTCTCTTTCTCTCTGAAACACTATTGAAATATTGATCCACCACTCAGAAGACAGCTTGTATGGCAGACATTTTGGTGAAACAAGATATATTTTTATCTCAATACTTCAACAGCATAAATATGAATCTTAAAAATATAGATGTAGATATTGTGCATGTCCTCCAATTCAAGATCAAAATTTTTAAGTCTGTCCACAGAATTCTTTCATATATGTATAATTCAATTTCAGTATTTACCTGCTATAACTCAGTTTTTATGGCCTATAGATTAAGCTGTGCATGTTCTACATGAAATTGCATGAAGAAAAGATCAAACAACTAGAATGATCTCTTTATCCAGTGAGATAGTAATGTAAGATCAAATACAATTTCTCTTGTACTATAAGACTACGTATGTTTTTCTCTCATATTTTCTTCAACTGTCAATTCAGTAAGACTTTTTTTGGTTTGACAGCCTACCCAAGCTGCACCAAACATGAATGAAAGTCTGCCTGGGTACCTGGCAGCAATGATCATGTGCAGGTATTTTACAGCAGGTTGGACAAACATCTGTCAGGAATGACGCAGGTAGACATGATCCAGCCTGACAACAGGGAGCAGGACCAGATTACCTCCTGTGGACCCTTCCAGACTTTTTTCTAGCTATTTTCTCCTTTGAGGAAAGGTGACACATTGGATCTGCTCTTATTGCCTGGAATGCTGACAAATTTTTACATTGGTTACTTGTGGCTACATAACATCATACACTTCTGGCCACTACTTTTTATTTCTCTGTCTTTTACCTTGGGCTATACACAAACTTACATGCTTCCTCAGACTTCTCATTAAACTGTTATTAAACCATGAAAAATGAAAGCATAATGAAACAATAAGAATTTTAGGGGCAGAAAATAACCTTTGGGATTCCACTCGTTTTGAAGTCTGTACTTTCCCTACTGGAGTTTGTTTTCAGGAAGATGACTTAGGATTTTAACGTGTTTTGCAGCCTGCAGTGTTGTCTAGGTGTTGTAGTATTTGTGAAGTTTCCTTGCTTGTTCTTACAGTTCCTTTTGTAGAGCAAGAAGTTTGTAATTCTGAAATGCTGGGAGACAGAGGACTACAAATGGGGGGAAGGTAATGCATTTGTCAAGGGGACTCTGTAAATGCTGCTTCTGCCCTCTTTTGGAAGAATTCATGCATCTCTGAAGGCTGGTGCTCAGCTCTGGGAGCAGAAAACCCAGTTTGACACTTCAGGAACACCTTTGTCCCTATCTCAGTGTGGTCCCTAGCATTGTTGCCACAGATTTTAGTGTCTGCAGTCAGCTTTATTTATACTGGTTTTCTACTTCATTTAAACTGCTAATACAGAACTAACATGAAATGCTATGACTTCACACACGGCCACATTGTAAGTAAATGAAATAAAAATAATTAGAAAAAAAAGCTTTGCACAAAAGCAAAAATATATCCTGTATATTTCAGGATATTTGAAGTACCTGCTCATGTTCCTATTAGCAAGAAGGAACTCACAACACACCATTTTCTGACAAGTGTTTTCTCTAAAAAGTCTGCAGTCTGTTTGCCTTCAAGCAAGTGGCTATGAATATTCAACTCTCACATATACTGCCTGATATCTGATCATTCATTCTGGGAATGGCTTATCCTGTCATCTCTCTTTTCCTCTAAAAGAGCTACTGTCCTAGGAGAGAAAAACAATTAAAGACATTTACTATTCAAACTCAGGCAAACATTGTACTGCAATCAATTGCTTCAGATGAAAGTCATAAGAGCCCACCTTCACATTCTGTCCTGAAGGAAAATGTATACCTCCTTTTTAAGAAACAAATAAATACAGATACATTTGCACAAGAAAGCACATTTATTCTGTTCTTTAAGTCCTGATCCAAACCCCGATTTAGTACATAATTATCATCAAGTTCAGCTACCGTTTGCTTCAGAGTATAGCCATTCTTTTTATGTCTAAATTTGACGTCTATCTTTCTATATTTCAGTCCTGAAATACATCCTGTTTATGTCTGGTAAATGATGAAATTTCAGTGGACAAGAGGACAGATTGTAAATGTAACATAGCAAACAATATCTGAATTACTCTGTGTGAAACAGTCTTTTATGTTTATTCCTCTTTGTTTCCCTTTATTTTTTTTCTTGATCCCTGGAGAACTCACATCTATTTCTGGTTCAATATTTTTAAGTGTTTGTAAAGTACTTTTTGAGAACAATGTAGAGTTACAAGTTCTCTCACATCCATTCCCTGTCAGTATTCACCAGATGCTCTCCAGGCTGAATGGGATGGGTAATCTAAGACATGGAATTATTTCTTCTCCCTATAAGAAGATTTCCATTGTTTAAATAGAGGTAATAAAAACAGATCATCAAGTGACACTCTTTGCTTACCACTTGTAAATATTCATTCCTGGCTCACATCCACAAATCTTACAGAATACACAGTGATTTCATGATCATGTGAGCAACCATCTGAAGATTTTCTAATATGAGATGATTCTCTGCAAGGAACAGAGGAGTGAAGTAATTGTATTTACATGCTTATTTCCCCTATTTGTCAACAAGCTCTGCTTTTTAAAGTGTGGTTAAAAGATACATAGATGCTCTGTAAGCCTATTTTTTTGTATTCCCTCACATTCTAAAGAACTCGCTGGAAAGGCACCTGCATAAGACAATATCACAAAGAATTGTCAATAACGACTGAAAATAGTGTTAGTACAGGTGTTGTATGAATATCTTTGATCTTGAAAGCTTTGCTTCTTTTAAAAGCTTTAGGAAGAATGAATGCGTTTAAGTCAAAGAAAGAGCCTATGAGTATTGTTTTCTAAAGTAGACAGGAAGAAAAATCACTGACTTTACTCAAATACCAACTACACTATAGCAAGAAAAAAGGCAGAAAAGAAGTTAAGGCTTTATAAGTATATAAAGAAATATGAGTGGATTAATTCAGCTAGCAGTACCTCACCACTGGCAAAAAGTGTAATACATTATTCATAAACCTCTGACGAGCTACTTGTAGGCAGCCTTACAAAATGTCATTTCTAGAAGATGTCTGATATAGACATCTTTCTCTAGGTTCATATCTGTTAATTTTCTAGTAGGTTGTATAGTTGGATATCAAATATGAGTACATCTGGAAGAACTGACTCCACTCCTGAGGATGAGGCGAGATGTGTGGAGGATTTGTACAATTGTGTAGGACTCTGGGCTCGTGGGAAGTCCTCATGGAGACTGCCTCATAGCCAGGAGCTATGTGTGTTCACTTCTTGGAAGCAGCAAGACAACACAGGTATGAAAATACCTACCTGACTAGTAATATAAGTCCTGTGACACCTTCAGATCACATAGCCTCAAAACTTGGGAGCTGCTGGATGGGCCAAGCTGGAGACATCTGACCAGGAGAAGGATGTATATGTACTAAAAGTTAAGGCCTTCAAGAATACAGTCAAGTTCTTATGTTATGAATACTGCAGCACAGAAAAGGTGATTTATTTCTTCGTACTCACTTCATTCTGAGACCTGCACTACAGCTTTTCTACAATCAGTTGATCCTAACAAACAGAGGAAAAACATCAGATGTTAAAACAGACAAATGCTGTAGTCAGATCAGCATCTTAGGGGCTCAACAATGACCTGTGGCTTCACAATATGTAACACCCGAAGGTTCATTTGAAACGGAAGTTACTATCTCTCTTGAAGAATGATCTCAGCTTAATTCTTACATCTCCCGACAGCAACCTTGGCCAGAGAATAAAGGCAGAGGCCTTCTCCTGAGCTATTTGATCCTTGATTTCAGTAGCCAAGATCAGGAACCAAAACCAAAACTGAGACCAGTGAACTGAGAGGTTTTTTGTTCACTTTGGTCAGACAAGAGTGCAGTCTAATTCCCTACATGCAGAAGAGTTACAAGTAAAAGACAAATGTAATGGCTGGCTTTCCTGAGTCTTCCCTGTAGTCAAACATGAGATAAGGTTTTATACATAAATTTAATGTTCTAAACTTGAATACCAGTACTTCTTAAGAAGTCATAAGAAGTCATAGAAAAAAAGATGACAAAAGGACATTGAAGTCCAATAATGGTTTGAGTTTCAGGAATATTTACAGTAAAAACAATAATAACAATAATAATAAAAACATGATCTGTTTCAGAATAGGCTACTCTTATAGAGAACTGTGCACCATATTCCTATACTGAGATTTTCCAGTGAATTTAGAGTGACATTATCAGGAAAAACAAGCCATTTAGAATTCAGCATTTAGCTGAATATAGTACCTACCGAAGTATTTTGGCTCTAGCAGGAAAGAGAAGAGGTGGATGCTGAAACACATCAGCCAGTGGAGTTTGATACTAAAGACTCTTAGCAAACTGACTGAACAGTGACATTTTCATTAAAACTAATTTATCATTATAATTTTCTTAATGGTATGGCTAAAGGGATGGAGTTACAGCTACAATCAAGTTTATAATAAAGTTCTACACTCTTAAAAGAAACAAGAGCTCAGAAGAAGACAAATCAGAAGAAAAAAGGACTTTGTGTCTCTAACATTTGTTTCAGAAGGAAAGTCAGGCTGAAGAAGAAATCAATTAGCTAAGATTTAATGTCAACCAGAACTTTCATCTAATTGCTTTTGTTACACTTCAGAGCTGGCATTTAAAACTTGCACTCCCTTCTGTAGTTAAGGAACTCTGCGGCAAGTTTCTCTAAAAAGAGACACTGCTTTTTAGGATCCCTGTAGTAACTCTGCTTCATTGTTACACTAATCCCCAACAATGAGATCCTCAACCTCAATAGCAGTAGAGAGGATTTACAATTTTACCAAATTTTCACAAAATCCAAGCGGCTAAAAGCTACCGCAACTCCCTGTTCCCTGAGGTGTCTTGCAAAAACATTCAGAAGCTTAGCACTGTACTTAGCCGGGCTTTTTTTAAGTTTTGTCTACTCAGCCCATGTCTGCATTAAAAAAAACATTCAGCATCTTGGGATTACAAGTGCAACAATTAAAGTAAAGCCTAAAAGCTGACCTCTCTTCAAAACCTTGAGCTATTGCTGTGCAGGAAACTATTTTATACTTAGGTGCCAATCTTTGCATAAGCCTTAAGCTTCCCAAAGCAAACAAAGACTAAAGAAACATTCGTCTCCACCAAACACCAGTGGCAAACATAAACATAGTTTTTTGTGTATCTGGTGAAAAGATGGTTTGAGAATGGAACCATAATTCACTCTAATTGCAAGATCTGACTTCTGCTCTTTCAGAACAGAAAGATAAATTTGAAGCCCCGCAATCTCTTTGGTCACCGCACCTACACCAGACATCAGATGCTCTCAGTTTCACAGAGTTTTGTTAAAAGTTTAACTTGAAAGTTTCCTTTAATGTTCTGTATGAGAAAAGCAAAGTGAAGAAATGTCTCTGACACATTAATGCTAGGCCTCTTGAAGTAAATGGTATAACAAATTAAACTGAAAATAAATCTTGAACATCAGATATTCAAATCACACTCTCACACTACACAAAACCATTTTTATTTTAACATCAAGTATAAAACAGATGGTAAATGCATTAGCAAAATCACTTTTATCTAAGAAGATGGAAAGCTCAGAAAGCTATTTTCACTGAGATATTATGATCGGGGTAGAGCCCACTGAGATATGGATATGTCAGTATTGAATAGCCCTGAACTGGGACAGTGACTGGGGTGCAGAGTGAGGATTCTGATAAGGGAGGAGGGGGACCAGTGTACTTCTAGGAAACGGGAATCCATCTTCTCAGCGAATATAGTAGTAATCAACCATGCAATCTAAAGGGATTTGAAAATAATTGTAAAGTCAGGCTAAATTTGACAACTAACCTCAGACTCCTCACTCTTATCCCAACAAGAAAGTCAGGCAGAATATAGCATTTCAATGTTTTGAAATAAACTCTTGCTTATTCATCTTGGCCTTTTTAATGTTTACTGATTTTGGTAGTTGAAGAATTAGTTATTCACAGAGAACAAGTTGGGCAACATTAACCAGCAGAACAAAGCCCCCTTTGTGTGGCATATTCTGTCCAGAAGATGAATTCACAGCCATTCTCATGCTCAGCAGAAAGGCATCCTATGAGACTTAACTCCCCAGAATCTCCAGTCACTACATGTCTATTGACGTAGGACGTCCTTCTGCTGGGCATGAGGATGACTGTGAATTCATCTTCTGGACATGTAACATCATACACTGACCTAAGCTCTGAAAACAAAGAAGTTGTGAAAACTGCAGGAAAAAAATTACGTATAATCCACTACATACCAATCCACTTTTAATGTAAACTGCTAGAGTAGAATGATCAAAGTACACATGGCCCAACAATTATATTTATCCTTGAGATATTACATTGAAAAAAAGAAAAGATTGAGAAGAATGAATTAATGAATGATTTCTCTTTATTTTTTAATGCTAGAAGTCTAGGTTTACTAGCAAGGTTCATTTACAGTTAACAAACTATTCATGATGGACTATTTGAGGATGATTTTTTTTTCCCTGACTATGGAGGAACAATGATTACCATTTACATAACACTTTGAGTTAGCAAAGGTTTTGTAGGAATAATACATAAATATTAGGTGAATGAAGCAAAATGTTTTGAAGGAACACTTCTACTGAAAAGTACCATTCAAAATCAAAGACTTTTCTATGGTGAAACTGGGAAATCATTCAAATTGAAATAGGATATCTGGAAAAATACCTCATTTTGTTTCAGCTCCTGTAGTACTGTTGCAGGTGGTTTTCGGTCATATCAATCAAGCTGTCAGCAAAGAAAGGCAAGATTACTTATAGTAATATAGTATATATTATACTAATATACTAATATATAATAGTAACTACTTACAAGTAGGAAGCCACACTGACCAGGGCAGGAAAGCACTTCTTTAATGTGCAGTGTACATCTTGTGCATTTAGTCTGGACACAGTACAGTAATGCCTCTGCAAATCTTCAAATATCTGAGCTGGAGGATAAGTAAATGTGCAAAGACCACCTGCAGGAATTCATCCAAAGGCTGCAGGTTGCTGAGGACACACAGGGCAGACTCAAAATATGGAGTACTCCCACTCAGAAGCCATCCAGAAGCTGCAGGATAGACTGAGCTGTGCTGCCTCTTTAGTTACACCTGCAGTGACTTAGGCATCTAACCTAAGCCACTGCCAAATCCCCTCACCAGTGAATGGAGATATAGTGGTATACACATCATAGCAGAGGTGGGTAAGGTACAGGGCATGGGCTGCTTCCTCTTGGATGCTGAGGGAATCAAGGTGAACTGGTCGACATTTGGCCTCATACCCACCAGTTTGTGTATTATACCACAGAATTGTTTGAGTTGGAAGGAGTCATTAAGGGTCATCTACCCCAATTCCCCTGCAATGAACAGAGACACCTACAGCTCCATCAGGTGTTCAGAGCCCCTTCCAGCCTGAATGTCTTCAGGGATGGGACATCCACCACCTCTCTGGGCAAGCTATTCCAGCAGATCTTGAGACATCTTTTATAGCCAAGGAAAAAGACATATTTCAAAGGGCAATTAATTCCACTTGAAGCAGCTGAGAATCCTGGAATTGAATATCACTGGGAACACCCATCCTTCTCCTCTAGCCAAGGTGCCTGATTTGTGCACAAATAACATCATACCAAAGCATTTCTTCTCCACTATTTTCCCAAAATAAAACAAACAACAACAACAACAACAACAACAAAAGAAACAATACTCACATCAACTTCTATCTCCTGTAAGGAAAAAGATTTCTTTAATGATGATAAACTTTCACAGTTCTCATGAAAAAATATTACAGATGAGAATGTATCTTGATTTCCATATTTTGTTCTGTCCATCTCTTTTATGGTGAATGCTTGTCTTTATAAGAACATCTTTGTCTTTAACTAAATCAATGCACAGCTTTCCTGATAATTATACTGATGGAGGACAAGTGACAGGGCGGAACAGCTCCTAGTGCCTCTGCTAACCCCAGAAAAATGACCAATGAGAGGATTCTTCATCCCTAATAGGGTTTCTGGGCTCCTTCTGTTCTTGCAATTAAAAAAGTCAGTAGATCAGAGTCATCAGCTTCCTGTGAGTTTCATAGAACAGCTAACTCAGTTAGTTATAGTATATTCACTGCAGATGTTTCAGTATGAGAAACAAGATACAAACACTTTACAGTTTTCAAAGAAAAGCCTGCCTCTAACAAATGCACTAGAGCAAATTGAAGTAGTCTGGAAAATCAAGCAGACAGATAGCTAATAGACCATCAGGATATCAACATCTTTTTCTGGCAAGTGAACAATTGTAAAGGTAGGCAGTAAATGTGACGACAGCAAGCAGAATGAGGAGAAAATACTGAAATGAAGAAAAAAAATAAAACAACAGAGGATGCAAACAAGGACAACTCCTTCCTCCCACTCTCCCTTTTCAAAGAAGTCTCTCATGTTTTGCTAGGAAGTACAAGAATTAGGAGCCAATTACTTTGAAAACAAAATAGGCTATTTTTTTTTATTTTTTTTATTTTTTGTACTGGTCTAATGCCCTTCATATGCCCAAACTGAGACAGGCTAGAGCACAAAAAATGTAGTTACTGACATTTCATAGACAGTTTGCCAGAGCTTTTCAATGAACGCACTTTAAGTAGATAGCAATTCTAGGCATGCTATATATAATCCTAGGGTCATTGTCCCTGGATAAATTAGAAGACAATTTAAGATTGGGTAATTCCAAACACTGGATTCAGTATTTTCACACAATCCAATAAGTAAAATGAACTTCCTAGACAGGGTGGGATCCACCTACACGTTACCATCTGTGTGTGTTAACATCTAGGCATAAACCTATGCTACATGTAATACTTAACACTGCAAGATGGCAGTGGCCAAGTGGTTGCATTAAGATGGCACGACATTTCCATTCTGTACCTTTACTGAGCATAATACCAAGCTCGTGCAACTTTGGACAGTGAGCAGGTCTCACAGCCTGTATGATGCTAGTCTGAGGGTCTCTGCAGGGTGTCCATGGTAAAGCATACATGTGACCTATAAAAATAATTCTTCAGAAAGCATTAACTGAACCTGCCTGTCTTCACATCTGTCCCCATTCATTGAACTAGATATTTTTCCCTCTGAGATCTATTGGCTGAAAACATATCTTCCCATACCAAAGAAGAAAATCAAGGCATCACATCTCACCTCATCAGAAAAAGCTGCCCAGCTTCTGCTTATGGAAATTGGACAGTGTCACTGAAGTCAAACGCCATGCTCAGAAGAGTCAACTCTGTAATAGTACAAGACCTTGCCCATCAGTCCCATCTGGCCAGAGTACATTTCAGTAGAACATCCACAAACAAGTCTAGGTTAGTCAGATAATCTAAGGTGTTTCTAAAACTGCCAGACTTTAATCCTTAAAGGTTCAACCTAGTGTCTTTGAAGTACTTAGAAATCCAACAGCAAGTGCATTACTATCAAAAGCCAGATTTAGAGCATAACCTACAGCATTTTTAGCTCAAATAATTATATCTTCTCCATCTGCACCCACATTTTAGAAAACTAAATGACATCATAGATCACCTTTTAAGTATTTTCTGTTGTATTCAGATCTCATTTGGATCTATGAAACCACAGAAAGGATGTAATCTGGAAAATGAATGCCCATATGCATATTTACATATATACAATTACTTACAAACACCTTTTTCTTTTTAGAATAGGAGAGACTCCACAGTTTCTGGCTATCTGACATAAATGGTCAAAACATTTCACTTCGCTGCTTTGTTCCTAAGTTGCAAACTATATTAATTCTGAAAGTGTCAGTTATGGGACACAAATTGCAGAACTGCCTTGAGTTTGGTCAGTTTGGAATAGATACATTAGAACTGGTATATCCCCCACAGACAGTTTTGTCAATTAACCCTTAGAAGGTATTCATCTCACATAACTTGAGATGTCTAAAAATTCAACATGCTGTTCAACCTATGCTTCTTCTGTAACAGTGTAGAAAGAAACATAGGTACCATTACCACATCCAGCTCCTTGAAGTGCCGTGTTCTGACTGTGACTTATCCACTGAGCATCAGCTTCAAATTAAGGAATTTGTTCATTCTCTTTTCTTTCTTCATTACTTTTCCTCCCTTCCTCCCTCCCTTCCTCCCTTCCTCCCTTCCTCCCTCCCTCCCTCCCTCCCTTCCTTCCTTCCTTCCTGCCTGACTATAGGTACTAAAAATTATTAAAAAAAATAATGTCTTTTCTAAGGCAGCCCATCAACAAAGGTGAGGGAGGAATACAATAAGAATGATCACCAGCTCCAGATGAATTTTTTGAGGAAGAGATTACTATTGCTTGTGAGTACACAGATAACAAAATTCAAGATATCTTGGCATAATTAACAACAAAGACATTCAACATGAAGTGGACACAAAACCAAGACACAGACCGTCATGAGTATTTCAGTTCTTTGGGACCTCCTGAAACTGGATGTCGGGAGTAGGTGACAAGGAGAATGTGTAAGTATGTACTGAAAATGGGGGCCTAGCATAGAAAATATTTCAGATCCACAGTATATGGAAATTTATTGTAGAATGTCTGCAATATTATTTCTTATTAAACAGTTAAAAGAGAATGAGTGTCTATAGAACAGGTAAGTAATTAAAATTCTTAACTGCACAGTCAAACACATACAGCAGTGCATTGCCAACTACAGACAAAAGTAGAGCCGTGCAAGTCTGAACATGCACCTATTTATTAAATCTTATTTAAAACACTGAAGTAAGTGCAGTGCCTGATGAAATATTTAGGGTGTTTAAATGTGCTACAGCTGACAGCAAACATTTTTTTCTATTGGCACAAGATTACTTTGTTTTGCTTTTTTCCCCCAAAAAAGACAAGAACAGCATCTAAATACAAGGTAGGTTTTCCATGCTTCCAGTTTCAGCATGAGGTTCTTGAAGTGCTTCTGATTCATTGCATAACTTCTTGTTTTGCTGATTTTAAATCCACAGAATTTCCCTTGTATTTCTAAAGACACAAGCATTTGCAACTAATGTGACATTGTGCTACTTGATGTCACTGCATAGCTGTGGGATTGACCTCTACTATAATATAAAACTAGAAAAATTATTCCTTCGAAGTGGACGTACAGATAGCGTTTCTGGCAAAGCTGAAAAATAGGACATTGCATTATGAATTGTTTGAAATACAGAGGTCTTATCATCCAATATCCTTGAAGAAATAGTAACCATTAATAGTATTGCTAGGAGACCTGAACCTTCATGTTGTCTTGCCACAACAGCCTTACTGATAGGCTTGTGAGTAAGAAAGTGTTAGGTTTGGTGAGTCTTCCACAAGCTCCTTTCCCAAACTTGTTCCTTTTCCAAAGCACAACCTTCCAATACAGGTATCCACTCCCTACTGACGTATACAGCACACTGAGAAATGAAATGACCACCACAGAAATTGCTTTTTGTTACTTTCAGCCCTCACCAGGCTTCTGCCCGTTGGCTGCCCCCGGCTTTGTGAGCTCCACCCAGCACATTGCTCACTTTGGTAAAGCTTCACCAACCCAGAGGTCATTATCCCACAACAGATAATAATCATTTCCACTTTGTAAGAGTTGTTTCTTTTATGCTGATCACTAGCTATTTCATGCCTCTGTGCTTACAGAGAGCTTCCAGTCAATAGCAGTCGTTGTCCTCATGCATGTTAGTGCAAAATATATTCCCTGGTCGCGATGAGAATTATTTGCAGGCACACATACAATAAAAGTCATCTCTACTTCTGATTTCTCTCTCTCTCCAGCCTACAGACCTGTTACAAATTATTTTTTGATAAGGTATTATTTCAAATTGCATTTGAATGTGTTGACTTCAGTTCCTCCATAATAATTATTCAAGTCCACTTTTTAGTCTTCAAATTACACTGCTCATTTTGCGGGCTGTTAAGCAGGGGTATAGTGCAAATTACCCAGGAAGGCATTGAGCACCTTTTAAGTCATTCTGAGCCCATTCCCCTTTACTGAGATTCTACTGGTCAGCTTTCTCACTCATGTGCATCCTGAGCAGCAGCCCCCACCAACAGAAAGATGAGGGGGAGAAAAAACCTCAGTGAGGTCTGCCAGGTTATACCACAGCCACTGGTGTTGGGGCCTGGCCTTTTTTTTTAGCAGAGAAAAATAGAGACAAAGTGAGGACAAGCCAAGGTGGAACAGCAAGATAAGGTTAGGGAAGGAAACAGAAACTTAAGAGATAGCAGAAAGCAAGCCAAGGCGGAAAAAGTGGGAAGAATAGAATTGGGAAAAAAAAGAGAAGAGAATGTCCATTCAAACAGCACTGTGAAGCAATGAACTAGAGCTGGATCCTCCCATAACTGGCATGGCTGGATGCAAAGCTGGGCATCTCACCACATGATGAAACTCTTAAGAGATTTTGTCCCCATTAATAACTATTTCAAACATCATCATGGAGGAAGAGTCTGAGAAAACACTTCCCACAACTACAAAGGACTTACTTCTACTTTGAGCACTGTCCGTGAGATTTGCAGCCCTACACACAAATGGGATGCCTAAAAGGTGCTATGTTGGAGGCCCAAGGAGATAGCATGTACTTCAACAGCAGCACCAACACATCATCACCAAAAGACATCTAGAAAAAGTGGCTATATTTCACTCTTGATGTGAAGAATCATCAGTGGACATCGCTGGTCCACTCTGTCAGGTCCATAAACGAGTCTCTGTCTTCCCTAGTAAGTCAATACCTTCAAAGTCTGAATGAGCTCCATGATAGCTTTGATCCTCTAATTACTGGATTGAATTGAAGGATTTATTCTGAAGGATGTGTTGGAGCAGATCTTAACAGAAAATCCCAAAGACCATTCCAATTTAGAATGAGTAGCCTAGAAGACATAGAAAGAAGTACCAGTGTTGTAGGTTCCAGTTTAAGATGAGTAATTTATAACTTAGGCAGTTAATTATTTCAGCCTGGTGTACTAAAACACTGCTGTTTCCTCAGAATATCTTTTTGTTCTTTCACTGTTCTGATGGCTCTCTGATGAAATTTGGGTTATTTTGTTCCATGGCGACTAGTAATAAAAGTCACATGATCTGTGTAGTTTCAAATTACAGACTGAATAAGTGCAAATGTACCCACATTTTCAGTTTTAAAACAGCTTTCGTAACTGGCTTTTAAGAAATATTTCCACAAGAAAATCGTCCCCTTCAAACTGCAAATGAACTTCATTTCCAAATTGCTTGATTTCTTTAACTAGTTGGCATAACAGCTGCTAGCCAAATTGTGCAACATATTCTGTGTTTTAATATTCTAATTAAGATTTCAGATTTTATCGAGGAAATATATAAGCTAAAAAAAAAACAAAAACAAAAATGGTATTTCACTGTTCTAGTATTGTCAAGCACAAGAGTGCATATAGATTGACATATGATACATGAAATAGACCTGAAGTTGATAGTTTTAACAACAGTCTGCTGCTGTTTGGGAAAACAGAAAAGTGAAAACCTTGCATAATAATATAACTCCAAAACTTAGAAATTTCCAAAAAAAAAAACCCAAAACAATCAATTTGAGACAACTATAAAATGAATTCCCTCTCTGCAGGAATGAGAAATTATTGTCTGATGCAGATTAACAAGACTGATGAGGAACTAGGTCTGCATCCAGGCTGGACCTTGACAGAAGACAGACAACCAATGCCACATCTACCCATGTGCATAACATATGCCTTGGTGCTGCTTTAAAATAAATCCTTCACGGGTCCTTTGGAATGGATAGCAGGCCTTAATCCATCACATATTAGGAAAAAGTTCTGCCAGGGCAACCCAGATGGCAGTGGGCACGGAACAGGCTGCTCAGGGCAGCTGGCACTGCCCCGAGTACTGGAGCTCAAAGAGTGTTGGGACTCCGCTCTCGGACACAGGGTTGGGTTTGGGTGGTGCTGTGTGGACCAGGGGTTGGACTGGATGAACTTTTTGGGTCCTTTCCATCTCAGAGTATTCTATGACTCTACAATTCTGTGATATACGAAGGCAACATCCTGATTGCTACCCGAAAGTCTGGTCTTTTTTGCCTGCTGGTACCTTTGCGGCAGGCCGAGCAGATGCTGATACAAACATAGCAGGCTGTTTGGAAGTCATATGGGATGTTTCATTTGTGAAATAATGTACAATTACTTCGACAGTATTTCTGAACTTATACATGCATTGCTAGTAAGGAGAGAACCTACTTAAAGAACCATGCCCTATTAGAAGACATGTAACTATTAAAAAACGTCCCAACAGTTTCTCCTCTGAAGATCTCAACCTTTTCGCATGAGTTGAAAAAAACAGGTGGATGCGATGAAGAGGGAAATAAAGCAGTCAGGATAGCAGCTTATTTATCATCTTCAACAGAATAAGTGTAGCAGCACACCAGCTGCTGGGCTATTGTCAGATGTTTTCCAGTCACCACAGGAAAAGAAAAAAAAAGTGAGTTTTAAGGAGGAGTTTGAAGGAGAATAGATTAGCAGTCTTGTGGTGTTTTCATGAGGAGATATGCATATGCATAAGGAGCAGCTCCGAGAAAGTACGAAGGCTCTTGGACTAACAAGTGATGAAGGGAGGCATCATGGGGTCTCCAGAATGCAGCGTATACTGAAATTGCTTTCATATGTAAACATAAAGCATGCTACAGTCTCACAAGATTGCTGCTGCCTTTTATTCTACAAGAGTGGTGGCTGCTCTGTCACTGGTACATTAAATACATTCAGTAAATAAATATTACAATGTTCTAATACTGAGCTCAGACATCTGATTACTGAGTCATGAAGGAAAAAGAAGAAAATGGCAACAAATAAATTGAAAAGGAAATAATGTCCAGACTGCTATTAATGTCACTGGAAGCTAGATTTCACTCCAAGCATTTCAGAAGGTATGTAAGCACCTGCAACTGGGCTTTGGGAAGGCTTTCCATACAAATAGGTTATTTTACAGCTCCTTTTGCAGGGTTTCTGCTTTCCTCTTGCACAGGAATGTCCAAACCACAGTACCAGTCCTCACAGCAAGCCTCTCATTTCAATGTAATGTACTGATGGGGCTGCCATTTAGCATGGAAATGCTGGAAAATATTTATGGATAAGCTTCCAAAAAATTAGACTGAACTTTCTCCATTTTCCAGATAATTCTGATTGACTTTTTGTGTTAGTCCTTCACACACGAATAATATCAGGAAGGAAGGTGGTTTTCTGATGACAGCATTCATTTTAAGACAACGAATGTGCTTCCACATGAAACACATGGGCTGTGTCAGTACACGTCCATGGACTGCACATAACCTTTCCATTTGAATTGTACATGTGTTACGAACATTCACTGGGGCTGCAGTAGATGCTGAACACTAATATTTGCACAGGAGGTTCTGTTCCTGCCTTTATTCCACAGTGGGCAGGCTCCTGCCTTCCTCTGAAGGCTTTTACAAGAGTGTGGTTCAAAAAAAGAAAAAATGCTCTGCAGGCTGAAATCACCCAGTGCTAAATTGTAGATGAAGGCTGTTTGCTATATGGTGTGGGGCTGAGGCTGGATCATACCACTACAAAAAGCTGTGGGGACTGGTTTGCATTTTCATTAGGTACTTACACTTTAAATGATTTGAAAACTACACTTCAAGTAGAGTTAAAAACTGCTGAATGGCCTCTTCTCCCACCTTGGGAAATCTGCAGGCTTACCAGTATTTCAGATATTTCCACTAGCAAATAGTCACTTCCAGGATATCTCCTGTTATTTATCATCGGTAGTGCTCTGTACAGAAGGCCACTGGAGTGCCTCAGCATTCTGCAAACACCTTGAACAATTTAGAAATGTTATTTTGCCTCCTTATCAATTGAGGGAATACATTACAAAGCCTAGCCCTGATAGAGAGCCCCTGCTCACACAGATTGCGGACCTAGCATCAAAAAGAGCTGTTTAACTCTTTCCTTTTCCCTGGAACCTACCACACCAAATCCTTACAAAGAGGATGACTAAGGCAGGTGGGAAGACTTGCAGGGACACTTACATCTCAATCAAGTTATCAGAGTCCTTTCCAGCCTTATATTGAATGTCTACAGAGACGGGGCAACCACCATTTCTCTGGACAACCTGTACCAGCACATCAGTGACCTTACTGTAAAAAAACTTCTCCCCCATATCCAATCTAAATCTACCTTCTTTTAATTTGAAAACATTTCCCCTTGTCCTATCCTGTATTTATTGAGCAGGGAGAGTGGTGAAAGGCTGGGGGATTAGGCATCTGCCTTTATCCTTAGGAATGTTATTTAATTTCTTTCTAACAGACTTAGAGGCAGAGCCGTATAAAAGGCTAGAGAAAGAAAACTGAATTTCAACAAATTGGTGGACAATATCAGTTCATCTCAGTGTCCTGAATTACTTCGGTTTTCCTTTTTTTTTTTCTTTTTCTTCTTTTTTTTTTCCTTCTGAAGCAGTGCCATGGGCAGTATCAGTGGTGAGCCTTATCTGTTTCTATCTGCTAAAATACAGGTTAGATTTTCAAAGGATGGGTGGGAATCCAACTCCTGCTTGCTCTCAGTGTGCGTCTTACCTCTCCAAATACCCTTGTGAAACAATCCCCGGCAGGTAAAAAACCTGCTGGGGCGTCATGAGCATTCTGTGGCCTACAACTCTCAGATTTAACCCCCTATCTAGGTTGTCCAGAGAGATAGTGGATGTCCCATCCTTTAATACATTTAAGGTCAGGCTGGACCAGGCTCTGAGCAACCTGATGTAGCTGTGAGATCCCTGTTCACTGGAGGAGAGTTGGACTAGATGACTTTCAAGAGCCCCTTCCAACTCAAATGATCCTCAGGCTCACTCCTGGCTGATGTTACAGGCATGGGTTCCACTTCCAGGTAAGTGAGGGGCAAATTGGAAGAGAGATGAAACCACTCCATCAGCTTTTCTTCCCCTAGGAGCTACAGCAGCGCTCAGTTTGCACAGAAATGTCCTTTTGTTTCTTCTCTGCCATGACCCCTGTCTGTTTGTCTGTCTGTCCACCCAGAGTCTGAAAGCAATAGCTCTTCCTGAAAGCCTAGAAAGTGCCTATAACATTGTGGGTACTACCACAAACAAACATTAGCAAAGAACAAGTCCCATAAGTTGTTAATAGGAATGTGAAGGTAAATAGTCCTGCAAAATGCAGGAGATCAGACTCAATTATTCAAAGAGACTTTCCCGGACCTTGTTGTTTATCATTCCATGATAAGGGATATATTTATCTTTTAAATTCCTGCTAGTCAAACAGAGGAGCTTTGCTTTCCCAGAGGAACTCTGCTCCTCCATCCCACCGTGAACGCCACTGTATGCCTCCTGCCCTCCCCTTTTCCCAACACACACAGCTCCTTGTGCATGGAAACAGCAGTGGGACATGTCAAGTACATTTTTTCTCCTCAAAGCACGTGTACCTGGGAGGTCACAGTCTTCACAAAGTCAAAGTTTTGTGTGTTTGAGAGCTTTGCCCTACTACCATGTAATTGAAATCAAGCTTTTAAAAGCTCATGGTAATATGTTTGTTCTTTAACCTCACCCAACGAAGAGAGAGCGCTTTCCTGAGAGAACCCATTGTTATGCTCCTGCACTTAACTGATAAGGAACTGATACAACCAGTAGCAAAGAAAGAAACTAATAATAATAAAAAAAGATTCACATGCCTTCCTTCCCCAGCATACTAATGCCCTGCCCAATGAGTTTCCTAAGTTGTTAACAAATGAGGTGCAGTATATTTAATAATATTAACATATTGTTGCAAGGCTTATTTAATAACAGGTAGGAGGATTGAGTTCTCATGTCAGAAAATGGAGGGTCTCATGCCATTTGGAGACTTCCTCATTATCCATTCTTACAGTTTAATGATATATGTGTCTATTACTGTGGAAAAGTAGAGGGTCTACTCAGGAACTCTGTAAGACTGATTGATTGCATAATGGTTTAAACTATCTTATATCATCTGCCATGCATATAGGACATTTATGTTGCTATGTGAAAAACTCTGAGCAAACGGAGACGGTGAAAAGACGTAAACGAGACTGGGCTGATTTCAAGGAGATGACATGCAGGTTGTGAGTGTGTTCGGCAGCCCAAGAAATCTCATCCTTCCCAGTCCAGGAACAAGGATCTCGTGAGTGAATTTCAGATTATTTTTTATTCTTTTTATTTTTCATTTGTGCCAAAGACTGTTCACATAAATCCTTATTACCCCAGTTAAAACATTCTCACCTTGGCTAGCTTGGTGATACCCAAGTTTTTCTTTCTTTGCATCTTGATATTTCTCTGAAAAAGAAGTCCTGGAAAAGCCACAATGGAATAGAATTTCAGTATAACGCTTCTATCAGCTTTCGATAAGACAGAAGGATGCCTGAAATCCAGCAGTGAAAATCCTAGAGTGATGGTATCTGTAAAGATGAGAAGTTTCCAAGGACACTAATTGAATTCAACCGGCAAACATTTTTTAAATGGAAAATTGCTAGTAGCCAAAAGGTTTTTCCTGGGAAACCACCCAAAGATAGAACTTTGAGCTGACTTCATCAAAGGAGATTCTCAACTGTGAAAAATGATAACACCCCCATGGCAAAAAGTGCTTGGAAATCAAATAAGCCTAGGAACAGTAGTAACTGGAAGGGAAGTCTGTTGTGATACAGCAAATATCCATGTGCTGCGTCTGTGAAGCAGCACTGGAAGATTTTGGAAGGGGAAATTTTCACAGCCCTTCCAAAACATAGACAGTGAGAGATCGAGATATATCCACTGAATAGTAAATAATGACAAAATTGGAACAATGATAAAAGTCTGCATAGCTCTACATTCCATTTGTCAGAAATACTTCATAAAAAAAGGACGAGAAAACCTAAAAAACAAGCAATTCCCTGTTGCCTGACCAATTTTATGACTGAAAGCTGCCCATGTCCCTTTGTACAGCTAGTTTTACTATTAAAGGGTTATTTATTTTTTCTCCCCAGCTAGAGATCTCATGAAACCACAATGGAGAGGTGCTGATTTACACAACCAGGGATCATTGCCAGCAGTACTCAATACCAAGGAGGCTATTCCTAATTTTGGACTTATTTATTGCTTTATCACAGCAGCAGTAGGAGCACAGAATAATGTTGTGTGGTTCCTTCCTGACTGCCTTTTAACTTCCCAGTGCAGAAAACAGGTGAATACATGTAACACTGATTCAGTTTTGAGCAGGATATGAAGCAGCAATCACTTCACACCACCTGTCTGCATGTTACTGGGGGTTTTAGATGCATCACGACCTAATGATAAACAATTCAGCAGAAACTGAGAATCATACACAAACATAGACAAAGCCAGAAACATAGGATAAAATATCAGAGGAAAAATCCATCTCTAGATCTGAAAGGTCACCAGTGAAACACTATTTATAGGCTTTTCTGGCCAGCTGAATTTCTGTCCCTGGAGGTAAAAGCTCTCTGAAATGTCCCCATGTGGGCAGAGCAAACAGAGCCATTCTAATGAGTGAGGAAAGGTTAGACTCAGGGATGAGTATGAGTGAAAAATATTTGGCTAGACTCCTGGTACAAACTCCCACGCACTGCTTTGAAAATCTACCCCTCTGTCCTTAGCATTGGTTTTCAAAGTACAGCAGCCTAGAGACAGATGTGCCATTATTGTTTATGGTTCAAAGGCACAGAACTCGTTTGGTGGGGAAAGAAAATCCATACTAATAGAGCAAGCACCAAAAAATGTTCTAAGAAGGAATAAGCATGTTCTAAGGTGTTTTAACAATCTTCTGGCTCCTGGCCCAGAACTCAGTTGGAACAGTTGTATTCATCTCCAGGCCACCAATCTTTGAACTTATGGAAACCCATGGTTATATTTAGCTAGTTAAAAGATATATGGCCAGCGCATTGTAACCCTTTTGTCAATGACTCCCCATTACAACTTTTAATTTTATTGCTTTTTAACCACAGTTGCTTGATTCATGGGTTCAGCTAAGAGGGACGGAAGGCAGTTGATGGATGATGTGACAATGGCACTTCTGGCTGCTGTTATAGCACTCATCATCTCAGGAGGAAAAGCCAACTTGCACCACTCTCCTCAATGGCTGTTCTCAAACTTACATGTGCTCCAAGCTAGCCATCTCTGTGCTTAAGGGGCTATTAATAGATATACTGTCAGGAAGGTAATTTGCAGGCAGAATACCCCCTGAGACAGGCAGCATACACAGATCAGCACTAATGGTAGATTTCAGAGCTCAGGGCTGAAACTCAGCAGGTTCTGTTACTGTACAGGTGCTCATCTGTAAGTGACAGAAAAAGAAACAAAATCACTAAATACACAAACAAGAAAAGGGACTCATTCAGCAAGTCCAGACTCAAAACTTTTTGGTTATAATAAGTCTCTTGTTCTTTTTATTATAGAGCAATTAATCAGGAGTAAGTAAAATCTTGACTAAGAGAGAATAAAGCAAAGTAGTTTCAAATATTCATAGAGCTGGCATTCCCTTCCTGTGCAACCATAAAGATCAGCTCTGCAGATAATGTGCCAAAAGGTCAAGCAATTAAAACCACTGAAGCTCCAGTTTTCTAATAAGTTTGGTAAAAGAAAAGTAAGTGAGAAGCTGTAAAAGTATCTTATCTGTTCTTCCGGACATACAAATCTCCAGCAACCCCAAAATAGCATTACGGATGTTGTGCAATAAGGAGACTTCAGAGAGGGAATGGAGAACATTTTCCTAGCTTAGTTTTTATATTCCAGTACCAGTTCTGAGCAGGCAGTTTCATCCAAACAGCTTTGGTTCTGCAGCCACCAAGCAGGATCATAACGATACCAAGAAGGCTGAAATGAAGATGTGAGATTGAACATGAAGTAGAATAGAAAGGGCAGATTATTTTCACTTTCCCTATTTGGAGGGCAGTACACTGGCTTGGCAGTAGCAGACAGAGTCACCAAGGGCATGTGATCACAGAATTATGTAGGATCAGATGCCAAGTCCACGGAAGACAGCAGGATGACTTACTCAATTCATGCAACCGGGAGAATTTCCCTCCACCTCTTTAAAGCAAACCAAGGAGCGGAACATCAAAAAGCACATGTGTAAAGTCAGAGTACATTTGTGTTCAAATGTGTAGCCCTTAGGCTTTAAATGCATTTTATTGTTATAAAAACATTTTCTAAAGTCCAAAGAGAGTGAGAAGAGCTCAGAGGGAAACACAGATTTTAGTTAGGGTGTTTCAGAAATTCACAGCAAATAGGGCAAAGCAGCTGAGGCTGGAGGCTGAGATTGTTTTAGGCAGATATAACTGAAGGCTGTCATCACAAGAGGTTTCCTTCCTTCTCTCACTTCCCTCCTGCTGCAGGCTCCTGGAACACCAGAACCAGCATTCATGTGGGCAGGTGATGAGATGGACGAATTCCCTAAAATCAGCAGGGAAACTTTCATAGAATTCATAGAATTATGGAATTACAGAATCAGAATTGAAGAAAGGTTTGGGCTGGAAGGGTTCCAACCTCCTGTCACAAGCAGAGTTGCCACCCTCTAAATTAGCCGCCAGATCAGACTGCCCAGGTACCATCCAACCTGGCCTTGAATACCTTCAGAGATGGGGTGCATCAGCCCCACTGATGCTTCAGCCCTCACAGATGTTTTCATGAGTATGGGTGCATCAGGAACTCAAATTTGGAGGGAGGAATAGGGAAAACTCTTTCTTTCAGCTCCAGCTTGTACAGAGCTTTGCTTAAAGCAATCATGAAATCACAGCTTGCTCTTCATTAAACCTACAGATCCCTAGAGGAACAGATACGGAGTGAAGAGAACATGCTGCAATTTTTTTCTGGAGCTTTTCTATCATTTCTCAATGTCTCCTCCGTCTTGAGAGCTAAGCCTCAAAGTCAAAATGCTCAGAAATGGTTATAAATAGGTGTTTGAGGCAGTCCTTCACTTTGGTGCCTAAGTAACAAAGCTGTTAGACATACGTCTTCTATGAAGACTGCTCCTGAGTGCCAACGCCATGTTAGATAAGACTTCACATTCACCGTTTCTCTCAAAACTAAGGGGGACATTAGCTGTGGGCTCAGCAACTGCAACTACAGCTGTTTATAAGAACTTCTGAGCTGTTTCTTCCTCCAGAAACTTTGGAGCATCTGGATTTAATTTTTTTTAAGCTCTGGAGAAACCTAGTGAGATGTGTGAACAACCTGTGCAATAAAATCACTGGGGAATGAAAATCAAAGTGTACAGCAACATGTAAATGCTTTGAAATGGTATCAATACATTTACAGCCTTTTATTTTCATATTTTTAAATCAATCCAGAGCATTTATAAAACTACTGGCAAGTGTTCTTGATGGTGCATTCAGTGCTTGCTTGCTCGTGTTTGTCTGCTCCTCCTTATAAACCTCTCAACCACAGTTGTTAACACCTACAATAGGAATTTCACATGTAGCAACCTTGAGATTTAATCCCATGCACAGCCCTCAGAGTCTGTGCTAATCAGAAAAGAAAACTGAGGTGAGAAGAAACACGGAGAGCAAAGGATTATGCATATTTCAGCTCCCTCTACCTTCCTTGTAGATCACAGAATCACAGAATCATAGGGGTTGGAAGGGACCTCTAGAGATCACTGAGTTCCAAAGCAGTACCAGGTTGCACAGGTAGGCACCCAGGCAGGTCATGGATGTCTCCAGAGGAGACTCCACCACCTCTCTGTGCAGCCTGTGCCAGTGCTCCATCACTGCACTGTGAAGAAGTTCCCACACATGTTTGTGTGGCACTTCCTATGCATCAGTTTGTGGCCCTTTCCCCTTGTCCTATCATAATGCACTGCTGAGAAGAGTCTGGCCTAAAACACATGCCAAAACTCATACCAAGCATGATATAGGATGAGAGGTAATGGCCTCATGTTGCACCAGAGGAGATTCAGGTTGAATATTAGGAAAAATTTCTTCACAGAAAGAGGTATTGAAACAGGCAACAGATGGAGATTATGGAATCACCATCCCTGGATATGTTTAAGAAATCTGAAGATGTGGCACTGAGAGATATGCCTTAATGGGCATGGTGGGGAAGGGTTGATGGTTGGACTACATGATCTTAGAGGCCTTTTCCAACTAGAACGACTCTTTAATTCTGTAACAGCTAACACCATTTCACCACCTATGCTCCATCCAGTTTTACTGCAAGAAATCTTTAAATAAAATGCACCAGAAAGAGTTAAAAAAAATGTAATACTATCAGCATCTATCCATCTACATATATATTAATGTATGAAGCTAGGAAAACATTTTTGTCCCTGTCTCACCCCCAAAACCTGTGTTATTATGCAGAAGCTGTCGGCATTGCAATTGCACTGGAGTAGAGCCAGAGCCTCCACCCCTGCACGGCATGGGGTGAAAACATGCCCTCCCTGCAAAGCTTTCCTTTTCTGCTGGATGTTTTATAACCTTTCCATGAGGATGGACCACATCACCCAAACTGGAGCAATGCTTCCCTCCTTGCAGCATCATGTTAACTGCATGAGCCATTCAGTCCCTTCCTCCTCTTCTTTTCCTCATGTGCTGTAAGCACTCGCTCATCTCCTTCCTCACGAAACATCCCAGAAAATCAGACAGGGATGCAGACAGCCGTGCAGTTCAGCAGAGAATGAGTACATTTCTGTCAGCTCTTAGCTTCTGTTTAACTATCTGAGAGCACAACAGCAGCAGGGATACATTTTCCAGCACCATTCAGAGCAGAGCTGGCTATTTGACAACAGGCCCCTAATGGGAAACTGTGACAGAATGGGGATTCAAAGGAGACAGGATTTGGAGTAATCACATCAACATCTTGTGGGGAAGAAAAGCCTTTGGTCTCACCTGGATTACGCGTGCAGACTATGAAAGCAGAAACTGCTTCATGATTTTATAGCCTAAAACCAATTTTAAAATACATAACAAAGGACTGTAACAACTCTATCCAAGTTAAACCAGTGAAATCTGCTGCTACCACACACTGCTGAGCCCTAGGGAAAGCACCGCAAGAACCCAGGATTTGAGTCCGAGACAATTAAAAGGAGGTGTATTCATCACAAGTCTGGAAGCACAGGGTGGGATTCAGCTGCCTAAACACTGGAGTCTAGTGCCATTTCGGATGCCTTAGGGTCCTGCATCTGGCCCCCAGCTGCTGTTCCAGGAGCAGGTCTTCCATAGATCATGTGTCATATCTGTCCCATGGGGATGTCTCAGGTGGCCCCAGGCCTTGAAACTGACGTGACATGTTTACATTTTGGCACCTGAATCACTCCAATACTTTCTATAAGTAATTTCCGGTTATCTTTATTATTTATCCTTTTTTCTCTTCCTCCCCAGTCTCCAGTATACTGTGGAGATGAACTGTCTCCTGGAGAGCACCCTTTCAGCACTCTGTGCATCCCTTCAGCACCCAGTCAAGTCTCCGTATGGATACAGAGGTGTATTTCCAGCATGAATCACACCCAGGCTCTGCAAACTCCAGACACAGGTCTTGACACCATTAGAATCAATAGAGTCATAGAATGGCTTAGGATGAAAGACACCTTAAAGATCATCGAGTTCCAATCCCTCCACCATGGGCAGGGCTGTCATCCAGCAGACCAGGCTGTCCAGGCCTCCAGCCAACCTGACCTTGACCACCTCCAGGGATGGGGACATTCACAACTCCTCTAAAAGACTTCTTCAACTGAGAGAATTTTATCTCCATCTGCACTAACTGCAATTTAGGCATTGTCTCGTAAAAGGTATTGCTTTTTGATTTTCTGAAGTAAGAAAGATGATGACTAACCCTTGCTGGGCATTTCATCCAGCAAGTTATTCTCTTGAATATTTTATTTTCAGTTAGAAATACACAGTGCATTGACACAGGGACAGAGATTTCCTCCTGTGCTTCTGGGAAGGTAAGTTACATTTTTGCTACAGACAATTTAGATAGGATAAAATAATAGAATCATAGAATCACTAAGGTTGAAAAAGACAACAAAAAACATCCGGTCCAACCACCAACCCACAGCCTTCATGCACACTGACCGTGTCCCTCAGTGCCACATCTCCACAGTTCTTGAACACCTCCAGGGACGGTTATTCCATCACCTCCCTGGGCTGCCTGTGCCACCGCATCATCACTTTTTTTGAGAAGTTTTTCCTAATATCCAACCCAAACTTCCACTGGTGAAACTTAAGGCCATTACCTCCCATGCTATCGTGATGTTGATACTCAGGACAGTAAAGAGGCAGTATGTGGAAGATGTCTGATATTTCATTCCAGTTATTTATGTAGGAGGAACTATTTTCCAACAGATTTTTTTTACATTGGAATAATGTAAACTGCTTTGTCTATGAAGATATCAGAACACTTACTGATCCAGAGTAGCTTTTCATAGAATATGCCCTCTACAAATAGCTACAGCACAGCCTAAGCTGGACTGTTAGTTAATTACAGATAAAACCCTTCTCAGGTTCTCCTACAAACAGGAAATATTGTGAAGAGCAAACCCCAACGTATCAGTGAGTAAACTTCAGGATAGTGGCACTAAAACAGCTTCGTAACATCTGCAAGTGCCAGCAGAGGATGCCGAAGCGTTGATTTGCCAAGACTGGAACAGAGCAGCGACCACAGGTGCTTATTTTGCCTTTTTGTAGTTCATCAGTGTCATGCAACTGTTGGCTCAGTCAGCAGATGTGTCAGCCCTTGGAATAACAGCTACTTATGTAAGGTTAGGTTCAGTGCCAAAAGGTAAGTGTTATAAAGAGTAAAATTGTAAAGTATTATGAACATAAAGCCTGTGATAGTAAAGGTGACTTCTTAGTATTATGCACCACAGCAACACATTTTACCAAGGGCAGAGAAAGTCAGCTTTATTATCACCCCTGTCACAAGCCATAAGTGCTGAGTCCTGTGCAATTTCCTGTTGGATTTAAATAGACACTTTTCTGAGCCCTAATTTTCACTCCTTTCATCTCCAGTAAACAAACTGCCAATTAATAATTACGAGTTGGCACAAACCTGTGCAAAATAATGCAATACCCCACTACCATGCTTTTAGTAGCACTGGGAGCATATCTGTATAGAAGATTAGTTTCAGTTCCGAAAGGAGGCCTGAAGAAAGCCCAGCACAGGACTCACAACATGGTCAAGGGCCAAGGGCACCTGACTCACGGGCAGAGCCTAAAGAAACTGAGTTTGTTTAGTCTGGCAGTGAGGATAAGGGGTAATGTAATAGCACCTACTTGACAGGGAGTTACAAAAAAATGACAGAGTCAACTGTTCTGGGTGGTTATAGACAATGTAACAAGGGGCAATGGCCAGAGCGCAGATTGGCATACTCAGGTTGGACATCTGGAAAAAATGCACTTGAAGCTCTGTAGCACTGGAACAGGTGCCTGAGAGGTTATGGAAACAGCCCTTGGAGGGCTTTAAGACTCCGTTAAAGTTATGTTTGAGCACATCCACGACTGGCAGCTATTCCATGTCATGTGGGAGTTGGATGAGGGACCTCCAGGTCTTCCTTACAACCACCATTTCTGTGTCTTCTTTCAACTCTCCACTTTAGTGATCTATGCCTTATAAGAGTGATTTGCCCTTCTGATTTTTCACTCTTAAGTGAGTCTCTCAACCCCAGAGATTTGGAGTAAGAAACTAGTGCTATTTCTTCCTTTCATTGTGCCTTGGATGAATCAATGAAGTGGCTATGTTTAGAGAATGTCTGCCAGGAGTGAGCTTTGGTGCAAGAACATGCTTGTGTATAAATCCAGCTGTTGTGCCACTTTCACTAACAGAATGTTTCTGATGTGCCCAGGAGCAGAACTTTAGGTGTCTGCTGCTTTCAGTCACCTGCATGGTTAGATAGCAGTATAATATACATGGAGTTCAGTTTCTGGACTTGGGCAAGTGATGAGCTTGCTCAGCTTTGTTGTTTAGCAAGTAATTTGGTTTAAATTCTTAGGAATTAATGTTTTTTGATAGCAGATGTAACTGAATCCCCATGCCTTTGCTGTATAAACTGTCTAGGAATATTTTCCCTGAAGATGTAGCCTGATCCTCTGATCTGAATCCCCAAGTTTGAAGCCATCTGAAAGATCACATCTTGGAAGTACACCTGGAGCAGATCTTCCAGGTTCATCTCGGAAGGGAATCTAGAAACCATCTAACAAAACCACTCTGTGAATCCTAGCAGTGAGATTAACATACTAAATGCTATACGATGATATAGCTGTATATGGTATTTTATTATTAACAGCAAGCACAGACGTGGTTAGTTCTGCCTGGTCCCGGGCTCCCCAGTTCTAGAAAGTCAGGGAGCTGCTAGAGAGAGCCCAGAGAAGGGGTACAAGGATGACTGGGGCCCAGAGCATCTTCCTTAATGAGGAAAGGCTGAGAGACATACATCTGTTCAGTCTAGAGAAGAGAAGGCTGAGAGGAGATCTTATTAATGCTTACAAATATCTAAAGGATTGGAATCAAATAGATGGGGCCAGGCTCTTTTCAGTGGTGCCCAGCAACAGAACAAGGGACAGTGGGCACAAACAGGAACAAAGAAAATTCCATCTGAACAAAATTAAGTACTTTTTTTACTGTGAAGGTGACGGCACTGGCACAGGCTGCCCAGAGAGGTTGCAGTCTCTTCTGGAGATTTTAAAGACACGCCTGGATGCTCTCCTGTGCAACCTGATGCATTGAACTGCTTTAGCAGGGGTTGGACTAGATGGTCTCCAGAGCTCCCTTCCAACCCATATGAATCTGTGATACTGGGAAAGACACACTTCATTGTTCATAATGGTAAGTCTGTTTTCTATGGATGTAAGAGCAGCCATACAGGATTAAGCCAGTTCACCCCAGAATCCTGTCTCTGGTTGTGGTCAGTAGGGGAAGATAGATCAAATTGAGAGATCTCCTTCCCAAATATAATTCATTCTTCATAGTCATTCTGGGTAATGGACTTCTAAAAACAGTGACCACATCAAGTCCATTAAGCTTAAAAGTCATCAGAGAATATATCCTTCATGACTTAGTTAAATTGTTTTACACTATGCTTTTGGCTTCCATAAATTTCTGTGTCAAGGTGTACTACAATTTGATCATACATCCTACTTTTAAAGCCCTCTTTTTGTATATTTTAAGCTTCCTGTTTCCTAGTTTCACTGCATAGCCCCTAATTCTTACAGTATGAGAAATTGTGAAGAAATCACAGAGAAGTGCCGTGATGACTACACTGAAGCACTCAAGAGGAGTAATTTTGAGTAATCTGTCTTTTGATTACATGATATTAGAGCAGACAGAAAACCAGACCCTGCAAATAATTTATATCCATTTTCTGGTAGCTTTGATTTTTTTTGACAAAAGCACCTAGATTCAAGTTAAAAATGAAATTTCTCTCTCTGTGAGAAGCAGCATGATCTAAAGCAGCACATCCATGTAACACATGCACAGCAGTCTGTTAACCACTTTGGAGTGTTATCTTGACATTATAAGATAAAAAGAGAGCAGAGCAAAGAGGAATGATGAGGATGTTGGTGCAGTACAAAGAAATCTCCAGAACGGCTTAATTTCATCGCACAGTTCAGTGTTAAATCATGCTATAAAATCCCATGGTATCCTTTATTGCTCAGTATTATAAATACCACAAATCTTTTTGACTCTCATCCCTTGCTTGTAAGGCGTATATGTAAGCTGCTCCTGTTTCTGTTTTTTTTTTCTTCATGAAAAGCAATACAAATTTTAAGGCGTTCCTTTCACTTCACACCAGAATCTGACCCAAGAGAAGGCATGGCACTCTTAAAGCAATATTAATAAGTATATAGAGTCATGGTGAAATCTCTCTTCTGAGGTATCACTCCATTTCAGCAATTTGTTTCCAGTGCAAGCTGAAAGCAGAGCGCATCCACATGACAATTAAAGGCTGGAGTGATTCATGTGTGCTCTTTGACAATAAATTACCTATGGATTTCTGAAGACCCCAATTCAGTTCTCATTATAATCTCACAATAAGCACTACCATCTATGCCCTTCAATATTTGACATAAATTATTTGAGGCAGTATGTATTTCATCTTCGTTGATACAAGAAATTACAAGTGGCCTAATGGTTAGTGACAGAAGTTGACATATCAAAGGATTCAGAGGAACATAAACAAAAAATAAATCACCATCCCACTGCCCCTCCCAATACTAAATTCCTCATTTTACAAAGACCATATAATCCTTTCATTTTCAAACAAATACCACTGTATCACTGTTATTTTAGCATAAGCTAGCATAAAGCTTACAATAAGGACACGTTTAATGTGCTTTTTAATAGTCTGTTTGAAGGACTTCTTACTGACATCATATCGTTGGGTGATCCAAAGGGGATTACATGTGTCAGTCCAATCAATTGGTGGTAATTGTAGCACAAAAGACCTATCTGAGAGCTCATACAGACACAGTAAACTGTACTTCTATATTCACCTACCTTGTTAGAAAAAGAGAAAGCAAAAAAACAGCTATTAAATTAATTGGCACTAAAAGCATGTAATAGTTATCTAATCTATTAATTTTTAGTTTAGTATTAACTAGGGTGTCTCCTATGACAAGTATTTGACCTGTAAAGAAAGAATGGAGTAAGATCACCCCTGCCGTCTTTCAAGTTAACAAAATAGTTGCTTGAAGGAAAGAGGTGAAGGCATTCTTTAGCCTCTGCCTCGTACTCTAAGATTTTATTTGTTTTCACACAAGTATTGACTTTATGTGGGGCCAGCCTGGTTGTGCCTGACGCAGCATGTTTCTCTGCAAACTTCAGAGCTTTCAGCCCAGCCTCGGGGATGGCAGGGGCCACATTGCCACTTTGCAGAGCGTGGAGCGAGCGTTCAAAGCTCACATCATCTCTGCAGCCACAGAGGGGCACAGAGAGGCTACCGTCCCACTCAGCAGACACCTGAACACCACTGCCTTGGGTCAAGAGCACTCATCCCTTCCATGACGTAGGTCCATGCACAGGGCCAAAGAAACAGCCTGGGAATGAGCCTCCGCTTCCCATTTCCTTCCTTTTGATTTGAACATAGGTCCAAAACCCTTTTTGTAATCAGTTAGTTCTAATTCTGGCCAAAATAATTGTTTACCGCCTTCTACTCCCCTTCAAGGAGAGCTTTTGGGAAAGCATTAGGAAGAGCAAGATAAATATCCAACCCACCAACCATGGTTTCACCCCTTTGAAAAACTGCATTCAGGAGGGCTGACATGATTTATGATCTCAGTAAAAGCAGCATTTCTGGCTGGAGCTGCTGCCACAAGCAACACGTGCACCTGCAGCATTACCCAGCAAATCCCCCATCACTGCTGCCATCGTGCACCCTGCATGCCCCTATGCTGTTGTAAAGCTGACAAAGCTGTGTGTTAGATGCAGTAACACATGAGTTCAGAGTTTCAAAGGGAGAAGTTCATTCCCTAAGAATACTCAGTCATCAGCTAATCTCGATTATCTTCTATTCCAAAAATAAGAACGAGTTTCACCTATGTGCACCCTACCTGCCAAGGCTTTCTAAATACCTCACAAAACAAATAAAAGTCATTAAAAGGAACCAACATGATCTCATGGGATAAAACACTGCCTGAACAATGAGGCTAACACTCATTTTTACTCTACCAGTAAAGAGGGCCAGAAGTGAGTTCCTTAGAAGCCAAGTTCCACAGTATATACTTCTGTCTGTGCAAAAGTGTACACTCCTCTATATTCACACTGGCTAAGACTGGACAGTCCCTTATGATGAGCACAAGTGATGCACAACTGACGTTGTCTTTTACCAGTGCAAAAAAACGGCAAGCATGGTTATCACATACATGTCTGTAGTGAGAAAAATGAGAATGGAAGTTAGCTATACAAATATGTCTTCTGGAAATACGTCTTTCACTGTTATCCCAGTAAAATGAGCAGTAAAAATAACACAATTTTTAAAAGTCTGGGTTGATTCGTGTCTCTGAAATCCCTCAGACCTTTCAGTGTCAGAACAACTTCAGATCTTTAACAAAATAATGTGTTGGCTTTTTGGTGACCTCCTGACCTGTAAAGGTACAATCTTTTGTTTCAGTGGAAAATGAAATTTACATAAGGATCTGAGTATGGGTGCAAATATGTCAGTACATCTAGTGTATTAAAGAAAAGTTGTGTGCTTCTGGCACTGAGCAATAGCATTTCCTTAGACTTTTAATATAGAAAGCAAGGGCATCATGTATGAAAAGCGTGAATATTGAATAAAATAGGTAAACTTGTCAGGTAAGGAAGAACATTTTGAAAGCAGAGAGTCTAGAACAGCATTTTTCCTTTCCCGTTGTCAGATGGTAAGTTACTACATTTTTTCAGTAGCTGCAGTAGTTTCAGAAGATAGAGTCATGGTCATATTTTAGACTGCACAAAATGAGATTACAAGTCTCTTCTGGGATTTCAAACAAAGAAGTCAAGAATCAAATGGCAAGACCAGCTATTCAAGCACCACCACCAAGTCAAAAGGTGGAGGTTGGTCTATTCTCCCAGGTTACAGCAACAGAACAAGAGGTAATGGCCACAAGTTGTGCAGGAGATGTTCAGATTGGATATCAGAAAAAGTTTCTTCTTAGAAAGAGTGGCAATGCATCAGCACTGGCTGCCCAGGGAGGTGGTGGAGTCACCATCCCTGGTTGTGTTCAAGAATGGTGTGATGTAGCACCGAGGGACCTGGTTAGAGTGCATGGTGGGGATGGGTTGATGGTTGGTCTTGATGATCTCAGTGGTCTTTTCCAACCTTAATAATTTGGCGTCTCTATGATTATATTCACTATGACTAGACTTTGGTTCACTTGCAGGAACTGTATTCGTACTGTATGCACATGTTCCTTTTCTTCATTGGATCCTGAGGGAGTTGGGCCCACAGCCCTGGAGAGCAGCTGAACTGAATAGCTCCTTCTTTGCTTGAAATTGAGTGCTGTGCCACCACACTATTCTGAATCACCACAATAAGCAATTTATTAAGATCATGAACCACAGCCCTTTCTGTATTCGCAGTTAAGTCCTTTCCTCATATCCTGTGGAGAAGGCTTCAATTAGTCCTCTTCATGTTGTGCTCGTGCCTCTAATTTAGTTACTAGCTGTAGAGCAGTGGGGTTTATTAAAGAAGGATAAATTAGAGACAGTGTAAAGTTCCTATATTTTCCCACTCTAATGTATCACCCAGTGTTCACAACCATTAGATGCAAAGACATAGATTAGTGCCATTATCTCAAAAATTAATCAAAATCTGCCTGTTCTTTTGATCTAAATGATAAATAAAATCTGTTTTCTTTGTGAGCATGCAAGGACTGTTAAACATCTCTGCTCTGCTTGTAATAGGTTTGCTTTAACTTCCTGTGAACAACAGGGCTAGAATTTCAGTAGCAGAATTTCCTTACATTCTTCTCTGCAGATTGGTTGGGGCTCTTGAGTGATAAAATCATGATTTTAGTAATAAGTGGAGTTAGTGAAGTATGCTTGGAATTTGAAAGAAGTGTTGAGCTCCTGATGTACGTCCCATTCCAGTTAGGCAGCCTTTAGCAAGCAAGTGAAAGGCTCAAATGCAAAGTACAAATTATTCCTTGTCCTTCACAAGCACCTGACAGCATGGATCCCTTTGAGACAGCAGCACATCATTAGTATCTTTGCAACACCAGTCCTGGCTGTGCAGTTGGCACCAAGATACCTTGGCACATTGACATTAGCTAATGTCACTAAAATTAGAAAGAAGTAGAAAATAAGTTGATCTTCTAATCTTGGTAGGAGAAAAGGTTATAAGCACTTTGGTTTTGCTGTTCTTTAGATGTTTGAGCACGCCTTTTCTGCACGGCTGAATTTCCCCAGAAAACAATTGGTCAGTTTGCTGTATGTGTGGTCAGAACTGAGAATTATTTACATCCAAAATAACAGCAAGGGAGAGAAGGGAATACTATTACACTACAGTGCAATTCTGAAGATACATGCATAACTTCTTTCTCTTCCATAGATCATCTCCTGTGATCTTGAGCAAATTATTTTTTGAAGCCTTTCATGTTGCTATACTGGTGTTTTCTACATTTTCCTTCTAGCTTTTCCACATCTGGCCAAACCAAATATAGTTGAATCTGCAACTGAACCCCAGATCATGGCCATGTATACTTTTTCTATGTACTTCATGCAAAGCACCACTTCCTCTAGGAGCTGCTGTGGTACAAATTATCATTAAAGCACTATATGCTTTGCAAAGAGTCTTAATTCCATGATTATATGGTTAATTATGTCAGGAAGGTAGTAGTCTGAGTAGGTCTCACTGTGTCCTGGGTAGAAAAGAATTTCTCAGAGCGCAAAGTTTACCTTTTCTGACATAAAAGATCCCTGCAACAATCGACACACTGTACCAAAAAGATGTGGCACAGTCCCTACACAACAGTCAGGCGCAAACAAAGGACAGCAAATAGCTCTCAAGGTATATAGCAAGTGAGGGAGTGTTGTTATGGTTATCATGACAATCTAGGCAGCCTTGACCCCAGAAAAATGGACCATGGTTTATTGTGTTTTGTCTCATAGCTGGTAATTAAATATATCACTTAAATATATCACTTATAGAGTAGAAATGTACTTTTGACAAATTTCCCTTTTCCTATCAGGCTTGCACAGACTCAGCTGTCCCCAGATGTTCAGCCACCATGAACTTGACATTGAGGAAGCTGGGAGATGGCATTCCTTGAACCTCTGCAACTCCAACAGTCTCACCAGCACTCAGATGTGTTAGAGGAGAGTTTGCTCTGGTGTTTCCTACCATAATAGCACACACTTATCAGGCCACTGTTTTACACTTCTTCAACACATGCAGTGACTGAAATGGGTAATTTGGAAGAGGGATGGATGGCAAGAAGTGTTAGTATGGAACACAAGTCCTTAGTTGATTCCACTAATCATAAACTACTTGTTCAATAGTAAGTGAGAATGAAGCAAAGGGTCTGCACATATGAGAGGGCTGGAAGTGGAAGAATTGTCATGGATTTGATCTGAAACAGTTTGCATTCACTTGGCTTTTGTGTCAATTAATTAAATACGGTTTAATACTCAGGGAGTCCCCTGTGGAGCCAGGAGATGGACTCAAAGATCTTTGGGGATATTCTGTGGCTCTGTCATTCTCTACCTCTTAGGCATAAATTGAAATAGCGCTGAGAACCACAGTAAAGTTCAGCAAATTGCACAGGGGATTGGTTTTCATCCACCAGTTAAGAAGGAAAAGCTTGCAGGCTGAAAGAGATCAGAAGTATGTACACTGTGTAGTGTTGTCAGCATCAGCCACTGGTAGGTGGCAGTTCAGAAGATGAAACAGTCTGCAGTGTAAAGAGAGGGGGTATTAACTGAGAATCTTAAAATGAAGCATAACTGTATAGTTTATAGCGTTATGATAAGACAAAATAAAACAAAATACAGAATAAATAAAACATCTCCCATGCTTCTTACTGCAGGAAACAAACTTTCACTGTCCATGCCAATAGCTATTGTAGAAAAAGATGGCATCACACAGTGTGATAGATTACTAAGATTCTTGGTCAAGACAAATACTTTTGATTGAAGAGAAGAAATAAATATATTCTTCATTTCTTATTATAGGCGCTGTTGTCTGAAATCCAGCAGGGAAAAACAACTATAAAAACTGTCTTTTTGTTGGTGACCCTGAACAAAATACATTCAGGAGTTGAAAAATCCAACCAGCTCTGATGTTTCCTGTTTTCCTGGATTGCAGCAATGCTGATAGTCAGATACAGCGTGAGAAGGGTGTGGGAAATGGCAGGAAAACATACCCTGCCCTGCCTTATAACATGAGGAACTTCATCTGTGCTCAAAGGGAAGATCAAGGAAAACTGGCAGAGGGAGGAAGCGTATCTAGAGTGTTTTGGTTCTTGTATATAACTAAAGGAATGTATAACTCAATTGCAAAAGCTGTGCTTTATTACAGTCTCCTTCCTTCAGTTTTGCTGGTTTCTGAAATTCCATCTACAAACTTCTATTATATTCTTCTCAGTTCTTCCCTGATTCTTCTTCTTTTTTTTTTTTTTTCTTTAACTATTGAATACACCAGGATTTTCCAGCCAGAGGACCATGTAGCTCTCATAAACTATGTAGACCTGCATCCCTTTGGCTTCTGTGCTCTGATGCTCAGAGAAAACCTGAAAATAGACATCAGGATCGTTTCCTCACTCTCTGCCACTGACTGACATAGATGTCCTTGGTCAAGTCACATCATCACACACCCATTTATAGATCAGAGGGGGCAGTACTGCCTCATTTGAGCACTGCTGTGGGTTATGGGAGTCTTGTTGACTGCAGACGCTGTGTGCAGGTTCGGGCTGTCCCTGTGCAAGGATTCCTCCAACAGCAGCACCGCCACGTCCCGTCTCGCAGCACCTGACAGCATTCCAGTCGGAGCTTGCACTTTCAGTCAGAGGCTTTCAAGTTTGATCCCTTCAAATCTCTGAAGTTCACCCGCACAATTACCTCTGCTGTTCAAAGCAAGCCAGGGCTTAGATGGAAATAAAGAACACGAAAGGATTTCCCAGGGTGCTCTTGGAAACAAAAAAAAAAAAAACAAAAAAAAAAAGAATAGAATGGGAAGAGAAAAAATAGAAGAAAAAAAAGAAGAAAAAGAAGTATTACACCTTGAAGTCCTTGCAGTGGTGGCAGTTTGTGTGATATTAAATGGCCAAGTTCTGTTCTAGGGTGGCTGAGACCAAGCCCTGCCACACACATCCTGTTGCTCTGCATGCACAGAGGGAACAGGGACCTAATTTGCCCTAAAAAGCTCAGAGGACCTTTGCTGGCAGTTGTGACACCTCTCCTAAATGGTCCTATGTTTTCACCTGGAGATAGTGGCTGCCACTTGCAGAATTCGGGCTCTGCCAAACTGAAGCTTCATCCCTTTGTTTTATGAGAAATCCACATAAACATAGCTTTATGTTAGACATATCATGGATTAATCTGTAATAAACTGCTCCTTTAGGTTTAAAATGGTTACCAATGAGCTGCAAATTTTAACTATTACCTAGACTTTATTCTCTCCTTGGCTCTATCTGTTCTGTTTCCAGCACTGACTTTCTTTCTGCTTTTCTCTTTCTTATCCTGCTAATTAGGCTTATTTGTATGACTTAGGAGGACACCTGATCTTACTGCTTATTTCCCACTTGGATCAAAAGTCTTTAAAAGAAGTTTCAGCTTTTAAAACACATTTTACAAGCTGACTATATATATAACTAACCTCTTAGGATCGATATTGACCTACATCTTTTTCTCTGTCATAATGGGCTTATCTTTACCTGATGCTTAAAATAATCTTTTCACCTGAGCAGTTCTGTCATTTACACTTTCTTTCTCTTTCTGTTTGTTAAAAAAAACATTACAAGGAAAAGAAAAATCATCCATTGGATACAGCCTGTTTGCACTGGGCACACATGTTTATGAATCAGATAAGACCTTTGTGTGTCAGGTAGGTGGTGGCACTAAAAGCTTTGTATATCACGACATCAAAGCAGCCAGGAGATGAAAGAGCATATTTTTGCATCATAAACAATATTTACATATTGTGATATTCCAAGAATCTTTCATTTAAACAGGTGGAAAAACAGGGAAGCAAGCACACATGCAAAGCAAAGTCTTACTTGTGGTTGATGATTAAATTTTATATGGCTTTGATATAACCACTGCAATTAAGTGCAGTGATGAGCAAGGACTTGTTTTGCTCTTTATAGGGTACACATTGTTTACTAATCCCCAGTTCATATGATAAATCCGTCATCATCTGGGCACAGCTGCAAATAAAATTTTAAAAGGACAATTTTCACCCAGTGGAGCAAATTTCAGACTTTTTTCTCTCCTGTGCACTCTCACTGTATTGTTCCCCCAGTGCAAGCCTTAAAAGATGCAACTTTTGTACTCAGCCTGTCTGGACTTCAGCTCTTTGTGTGCCAGATTCTGCTGATTGTCAGGCTCCAGATCACACATTCACAGTGTAAATAGAGGCTGGAGATTCATTTAGCGTTTCATCCAGCAGTGGTTGTTAAAAACTGGAACACGCTCAATCACTGCAAATCAACACACTGCAATTTTCACTTTTCCTGATTTTGAGCATTCATCACCTCTTGCTCTTCACCCTTGAAAAGAAGGGCAAAAAGACAAATTACTTTAATTAGGAATTAGTTATGAGGGAATGAGGTGTTCTAATTATATCTAGAACCTCTTAAATAGTTTCACTCAAGCTTATTTGATTTCTTAATTACTGAAAGAGAAAAGCCGCACGCAAATTGTGTCAGTTTTTTAAAAGTGAAATGCTGCCATTCTTTTGATATGATGGATTAGCCTTCAATGAACAGTGGTAAGGCAATAACACCTCTAAGACATCACATGCATTAGCACAGGACGATTTTTTTTTTGTTGTTGAAACATTAGATAATCACCTTCTCCCATATCTCAAAATACATTATTTTATACACTATGGTGTGAAACCATAGATGTGACAGGCTGTAATGATTTATTTATGAGACATTATTCTTTGATGCAAGAATACATTAGGTTATAGATCCCATTTCCACAAATATAATATGTCATGCGCTGCATCTGAGCTCCAGTAAGATACTGCAGGATGTGAGTTTCATTTTGTACATATAAAACTGCATATAAATATATATTTTATCACTCTATCAACAACTGAAGTTGAACAACAGTTTCCCTTTTAATGAATCCTTCAAATCATATTTTTCCTGGTCTTGTCTGAAAATATATATGAAATTGGTGGTAGGGCTGAAGAGAGTGGTGGCAACAGTATTTAGTTTATAAATGCTTTGAATACTATTCTTTGTTACGGATGTTGAATGTATCTATCTTAGCTATTTCAGGAATTTTTTAGATCATTTTGAAAATATTGGGATCGTTGACAGCGTTTTTCAACTGTATCTTGTCTCAATAGTATGTCCAACTGCATCCAGAACACAGAGTGCAGCTCAAATTCCTAATCAGAAAGAGCAGTTCAAATTTAAAATCTCTCTAAAAATGATTTTTGTGATTTCTTTTTCTACTTTTCTTCCTCTCTTCTGTTACTGAAGGCAACATTTCTGAAAGATTCAGTTTTGGATGGACATCTCTGCCAGGCAAAGATAGCAGCGAGTGTTCACCATGTCTGCAGTGTCATCCTGGCAGGATCAGAACTTGGATGGCCAGAGCTCTGGGACAGAAAGTGAGGAGGGAACTGGGACATAATGGGGATAGGAAAAGGTCAGACACGTAGCACGCATCTTTCAGAAATTCTCACAGTGTTTTGAAAAATAACACTTTGAATGTGTGATGCATGCAGGATTCAAGATCCATCCCAAATGTTTTAAAAGATCCCTTTAAAAGATCCCTTATCAATTAGTTCTCTTTTAATATGTATATAATCCTTGTGGTACAGTACCTGGTTCAAGGGATGGCAAGGTCAACAACTTCCTTCACATTGAACAATGGAGGGGTATTTATTTTCAAGTCTAACGTAAAATATTATTTCTTCTCTTGTTGTGTTCAAGGTCTTGTAATTGTAGTCACTGATTACCAGTGGGTTATGCTTGAGTGATAAATAAAATAGAACAGCAGATCTGCATAATAATAAGAGGAAAGATGCTTGGAGCCTCTATAGTTCTTCGGAGTTGCTTATAAAGTACAAAAATAAAAACCTAAAGAAATGAAAATGTCCAGTTGCACGGGGAAGGACACTGCAAGGGGGGAGAAAAGATTTGCAGTAGCAGCACTGACAGGAGGATTGTCTTGTAGTTGAAAATCTGCAGTGGACTATTAATTATTATCCTAATAATTGATTAGTTAGGAGGCAGCTGTATGTTGTGCCAGTGGTACACATGTATGCTAGGACTATAAGTGTTTTAAGCATTGGCTATGAATTGTTTTATTTCACTCTATTGTTTGGAAAAAATATATATTTTCAAACCTGGTTTGTTTGTTTGGTTTTATTTTTTTGTAAAATAATTCTGATTTTGAGCCTTTTATTTCCACATGTTATTTACATTATTTTAAATTTTCCCTTCAGAACAGACTGGTTTTTAAATGTCAGTTGTTGTATCCACAGTAAAAAATACATCAGTGATAGTAACTGCACTGGAATGTGCCAGAATTGTCAGTTCCAAACATTATATTTATTCATTATTGACTCATCATCTTATTGCAACTCCTGCTTTTTATTGCACTTCAGATAGAAACATTTTCAAAATTCAAAATATTTTGCAGATATAGGAAAAATATTTCATCTCACAGTTTTAAAACCATAAAGGTGAACCAAAACCAATTCGTTCTTTCTATTAAAAATTTCCTGTGATATGAAATGCGTCCTCTGATTCCAGCCATGTGGAGTTTATACTATCCATTAGCATATCTTGAAGGTCATGATCTCTCTATCACTATTTACCTAAAAGCCTCATGCGTAAAGTTTGTCTGCTTTCCCTAATACCTCAGCCAGGCAAATAAAATAAATTTCTTTCTCTTCATAGAACCATAGAATGGTTTTGGTTGGAAGGGACCTCAAAGAACATCTAGTTCCAACTCTCAGCCACAGACAGGGTTGCCACCCCCTAAATCAATCAACAGACCAGGCTGCTAGAGTCCATTCAGTCAGGCCTTGGACACCTCCAGGGATGGGGCATTTTCTCTGTATAGATCTTGCAATACTCATATCATTAATTTTTCTGTAATATTATGAATATTCATTATGCAATTTAAGTTAAAAAGTATTTTAAATAAGTCATTGGAAACCTTTCTCTGGGCATCATTTTGGGCTTCTGAGGAAATTTAATATGTTCCCTTAAAATTATTGGGCTACTCCTATGGCTATTTCTTATTTACTAACATTCCTAACTGTGCATAAAATTATGAAGTGTTCCCTTAAATGAGCATCATTTTGAAAAATACACTTTGAAAAATATAAAACACAAACACGGGAGAGAGAAAACACAAACACAGGTAGCTGCATGCCACCATGCACACTCTGATGCTCTTTTATCTGAAGACCTCTCACAGTTTGAAGGAGATGGAGAAGAGCTTTCAAGAAAAGAGGCTAGAAGGGACCAGTTGAGGGTACTTCAGAGGATGGGAAGAGGAAGTTGGGTTTTGGAGAGAGAAAGAGGAGGTGCATGTGAGGTCTATGAGGAGATTTCATGAGACTCCAAGAGATAGAGAAGGAATGGGAAAAGACAGCACAGGCCATTTCATGCCTCTGGAGAAAGGATGAGTGGGATCCTTAAGCAAATCAACCAGATCCCCCATTGCCTCTAATCATTTGGGGGCCAGTACAACCTGCCATGTCCCTAAACTACCTTAGGGCTCAGTTAACTCCTTCTACAGTCCATACTGCTACCAATCTCAATGTCTTCTATTTGCTGCTTCCAGAAGAGTTAGGCTGTGTTCCATGGAGAAGCAAAGGGAATTAGAGGGTCCTCCTCTAAACAAAGACACTTCTTCCATTTCATAGAAAAAGGGTACACCACTGCCTCCTTCAGTCTGCTATATTTGCAGAAACTGCCTGCATCATCTAAATTCAAAGCCTGCCCTGTAACGGGCAGTGGGTGGCACTCATGTAATTAAGCAGAGGTAAATAAATGTGTATATAATATGCACTTAAGCTAATCATCCCAGATTATCAGTAGAGTCAGTGATGACCTAGACAGGCTATGCATAGGAATCATGAGTGTGATTCATGTCCTCCTGCAGTAAATGTCTATAATTGGTCAGGCAAGTTGCTCCCTAAAACATTTATTTCTCTTCTTTGACTATATAGGAAGCCCAGAGAGATTAGCATATCTGTAGACATCCACTCTGTAGATGCTGAAAGACAAATGACACAAATTCTACCCTGATGTCTGCACAAACTGAAGAATTTGCCATAATGATGGTGGTTGAGCAGTGTCCTGCAAAGCACTACAGCAAAATGTAGAGATGTTTCCATTGTCTCCCTGGTGAACTCTGACCACCAATAGTTTGCAGAGGTGTCTCAGGGCGCTTGTTGCTGCAGTCACAATCAGTCTTTGGGTAAGGTAGGACCCAAATCAGATTTAGATTCCTGAAAGAGATGCGGCTCTTGTACTGTGAAGGACAAAAACAAAACATTTCATTTCCAAATGGACATACGAGTATGTCAATCAGAATACAAACATTTTTCTTTTTGCAAAGCACAGAGTCATTTCTCAGGTGGAGGTACAAATGGCTAATATTTCATAGAATTGTTATCACAGAATCATAGAATCATAGAATAAGGTTGGAAGAGAACACTAGTACAGACATTAATGTACTCAAACTGTCAACTCATCCCTACCATGCCCACTAACAGTTCAGCACCTGAACTCTTCCAGGGACAGTGACCCCACCACCTGCCTGGGCAGCCTGTTTCAATGTATTACCACTCTTTCTGAAAATGCTTTTTTCCTCAAACATGATCTGAAACTCCCCTGGTGCAACCTAAGGCCATTACCTCACATCCTATTGCTCTTACGTGGGAGAGGAGGCTCAACCTCCTTTTCATGCAGATGCAGAGATCAGTAAGGTCTCCCCCGGGCCTTCTCCAAACTGAACAATCCCAGTTCCCTCAGCCACTCCTCACAAGACTCCCAGGAATTCCAAAAGCTGAAGGTCTCAATTTTAGTCTTAGGAGATACCTAAATGATCTGATCATGTAGGAATGCACCCTGCAGTTGCACCATCCCCACTCCGAGGAGTTCAGACCTGTGTGGATACCATGAGTCCATCTCACCAAATGAAGAGCAAAGCAGAAAATCCTTCTTACTGAGTTGCCAGCTACTGCCTTTCAAGTATCATTACACATTTCACAACAATCTTCTTTTATGTGTACAATCACTATGGGCTCCGGTATCTACCTACCAACTGCTCTTTCTTCGTCATTTCTCCATCAGCTCATATCTTAAGAATGCTATCCCAGAGCAGAGCCTGTCTATGTGCCATACAGAGCCCAACAGTGTCCTGTCTACATGTGGATGGATGGAGGCAGTCAGTAAGGAGCAACTTTAGGCACTGCCTTCTCCCTGAGAACTCAAGCATTGACTATGAAGCATACCCCAGCTCTTGCCAGCACAGTAAGCGAGAAATTTTGTCATAATCATTTTAATATCTTTCAAATGTTGCATGGATGGATAGCAGTCCAGGAAGAATATACACTAGAGGGTAGTCAGGGAGCGTGGTTAGTATTGGAAACAAGTATTTTTCTTGGCAGAGGATGAGCATGCCATTTGACAGACAGTGAAACACGGTAAGAATGCTGCTCAGTAGTAGCAAATGCCAAACATTCTCCTGTGTGCACTGAAGAAAATTGGTTTTGTTTTGTCTTGTTTTCTTTTTAAGCATAGAAGAAGGGAGGGGGCTTACCACTGCAGCAGCGCACGTGGCAGTACCTGCTTCTACTGCATTTTGCCCACAGCAGCTGGTAATATTTTCCATGTTTGATGCTTTTTTTCCCAGATCAGTTTTACAGGATTTATAAGCCATCTGAAAATAGTGACTGGGCTGTAAGTGCTGTTGGAGAACAAACCATTACCTTCCTATCTTTCACACACATACAGACACACGCATCTTGTTTCCTGAATCAGTGTCTGTCAGATATTGAAGTCAGCAAAGAAAAAGTGGGGTTACTTCTGAGGAGTTTGTGTACCCCTTTGAATTAAAACAAACCTTTATGTTGACAAAGTTTTATTTTTGTATGTTTTTCTCCATCACCACATACTGTAGAATAAAGTGTTCGGGTGTTGAAAGAGAAAGTTAAAGAGCAATTTTTTAATTTTCATACAGTCTCTGGTAGACATCCAGGGCAATGAGATTTTGATAAATATTTTATATGGATTTTTACTGAATGTGTATCATCTGCTCTACTATATGGAAGTTCTTGTCCGTAGCGCCAATGACTTTTAACCTAAGGCACCCCAAAGCACAGCTTGACAGGATCATTTCTTAGAAAATGAAGCACCAGGATAAAAAATCTTACCTTGGACTCAGAGAGCAATTTTCCGTTCAGGTGCAATGCAGTTTCTCAGAGTCATACAGGAAAAGGCTCTCTGGTCCTGAACTGGCCTGATTTTCTCAGCTGTGGTCTTTTTCTTGTGAGGGGACAGCTGATGGCATGGCCCCTTGAAACACAATTTAGTGGATAAATCCAGAAAGGAAAACAAATCCTTCCTTTTGAACTAAGCCCAAGAGAAACACCTGGGTAGAAGAAGAGCCATCACACAGCTTTTCACAGAACCAGCTCTTCCAAAGTTTGAACACAACACTTTTCATTCTTCATTCATTTTTTCGGGCTTGTGAAAGTAGAAGTGTTTTCTCCAGCTCTTGATTTTACACGTTCAGTCATGCTACCTGCTATGCTTGGAACAATCTTGCACATCCTTTCGTGAAATCTCCTCCCACCTCTCCATACAATGCATTCCCACAGCAATGCTGCCTCTTCTTTTTCTCTAAGGTCATTGCTCTCCCTAGATTTTTGGCCAGCTCTTCCTCCTATGGCATTGTTCACTTTCTCCAGATTACCCTGTGTGCTCCTCAGGGATACATATCTTGCCACATATTGAAGAAGCAAACCAAAGTCCAACCAAAGTTAATGGCAAAATTCCCATCAGCTGCAATAGAGCCAGGATTTTGCTCAAAGTATTCAAATGAGTGCTCAGTTGGGCGTCTGTGAAGGAGATATTTCTGTGTCCCAGGGCAAATCATATCTCCTATCTGCATTTAAAGTATATTGAACAGCTAATATTTTCAGTGCAGCATTTCTATCTAAAATAAGCAATTTTGTCTGACAACGATTTAGAACTTTATATAGCATGAAAAAAAATCCTAATTATATAAAGGTTTTTGTTGTTTTCTCCTCAGTTGGCAAATATATATTTGCAGATATCTTATCTATATGTTGCTGTTTCCTTGAGCACCTCAAACAATAAATCGAAACATGCCTCATGGTAACATTGTTGGGTATTTTTCTCTCACCCACATATATACCTACAAAGGTTTAAAATACAACTTTTGAAAAGATTCAAGGCTGAAGGGGGAAAATAATCTTATTATGCAACAATTAATTGTCCTGCCAAATGTGGGTGCCTTGGAAGCTTGAACAACCCGCCAACACACCTGTGTACATTGGCATTAAGTTAAATCAATAACAAAAACACAGGCCTCCAGCCAATTACCTGTCACATGGAGATTCATTTTAAGTGGAGGTTTTACAAGCATAACTTGAATTGTATCATACTTACAAGATTGTCCATATATGATATTTACAAAGATATTTGAGTTGAGAATAACATTGAACCAAAAAGCTGTGTATTACAATGTCATTAAAAAGCAATCAGCAGCCACAATGGCAATTAATTTTCTGTCACAACAGAGAATAGTAATTTACCAAAATACAGATAGGAGCAAAAAGAAATGTGCTTTCTCTAAATCGCAGTTTCTTGTGATTATTATCGTACATTAGGCCAGGAAAAATATCATTTCCTACTTCCTGTGTTTCACTGTCTTGATATATATATATATACCTCACATATAACCATTTATCGCTTTGTAATTATTTTTCAAATAGTTCTTAAAAACAACTGAGAGCCTCATTTCTTGTATTTTCTTTTTTTTCTGGAATATGAAGAAAATACTTGATAACTATTTCCTATTTTACAGCAATTGTCAAAACAGGCCCATGAATGTAACAAAAATGAAGTACAGGGTAAATAGGAGTCAGAAGCACAGTTCTTTCCCATATGCCTGTTCCAGTTCTGCCCATCAAGGCATAAGAAAGGGATATTCTTCTGCTCTGCCTAAGACATGTATCACAGTTACCTGCAGCTCACTTTTCAGTGAGGCTTGCAAGAAATAAATGCAGAGGGCATGCCATCAACACACAGAAATGCTGCTGTACCCTGGTTTTCACTTTGTGAGGGACTTCATGCAGAGGATGTTTAGCAAGCTTCAGATGGGAGGCAGAGCTAAGTTTTGTCACATACTAGTTAAAGGATGGTCTCATAGGTACTTAGTTTTTGTAATGAGAAAGGACCAAATTGTGGTAACAGCGCCTTGATTTGCAATCTGCTGTATGAATCTTCAGCTCTCATACATTTCAATAGGTGTTAAAGGTGCAAAGTATTTGGTGTAATTCATCTACTTGCCTTTCTCTACTTAATTCTTTACCACTGAGCAACTCAAATAGTTGCTGTAGGTTTGAGCTGTTCCCTGCAATCCTGTATCGTAGATTCTATTTTTTCAAGGTATATCCATTTATTAGTATGAATCATAGTCAATCTGAAAAGCTTTCATGTTAAATACAGTACTCGTAAAATTTATAATGATATTTCATCCATTTTCCAGGAATTCTGAAGACTGTTTTTTAAACGTGATGAAATAACATCTCCTTCTGCAAAGCACTGTTTCTCCACCAAGGACATTCATTGCATGGCATGCAGGCAGCTTCAGGATATGCTATGACTCGACCTGCTTGGAAGAGAGGATAGAACATCCTCTGCCCTTACTTAAATACTCTTCCAGCTATCCTCCCACTCTTTCAGTATTATTTGAAAAAAATGCAATTTAGATCCTCTTCAGATTCATCTTATAGTGAAATATACATTTATACTAATACACTTGTATAATGCTAAAATGTAAGAGATGGGAAGACTTACATTGCAGTTGTTCTAGCTGCTGTAATGTTTTGTGAGCTGGGAAAGTTTCATTCCCCTTCACTATGAATTTGATCAAGTTGAATTTCAGTAAGAGAAATGATGGGAATGTAATGCTAAAGATCTATTAAACAGGATCCTACTGCAGTAAGTGTTGTATATGTTAAATTAAAAGATTATCTTTCTGTTGTGGTTTAACCCAGCAAGTGGCGAAATACCACACAGTCATTCATTCACTGCTCCTCTTCAAAGTGGGATGGGGAAAAGAACTGGAGTTGTACCAGGGGAGATTCAGGTTGGATATTAGGAAAAATTTATTCTCTGAAAGAGTGGTCAGGTGCTGGAATGGGATGCCCAGAAGGGGACTGAAGTCACCAACCCTGGAGGTGTTCAAGAAATGTTTAGATGTACTAAGAGACATGGTTTAGTGGGGAAACAAGAACAAATGAAACAAAACAAGCTGACAGGAGGAAGATCCCATTATGTTCATCAGTTTTCCCATGGAAGACCTTGATGCAATGCTGTGCTGATAGATAATTAGAGAAACATGTCTGACGCATGAGCTTCAGAAGGCTTTTTTTCCTGTGAGCATGTAGCTAACTAGAAACAGGAGGACTTTTTATGTATTGATTAATTTATACTGCTTCCTTTATATATTTGTAAATGTAGATATCATCAATGACTATTAATTATCATAAAAAGTGACACTTGGGAGAAATTTTCCTGCTGATTTCAAACCTGTTTTCCCTGTCAGACTTGATTTTCTACACTTCTATGTGTTTTTTCCAGAAACTCTGTGTTTTAAAATGTTGTTTGTGTATTTGAGGATTCTCTTCTGAAGACGTTATTTCAGAATGGTTTTATTCTTTAAATACTAAGATGAAGAGAACCACATGTTTTACATCCTTCCTCTCAAGGTGATTTATTCTTCAAAATATATTTAGGATTACATTAACGTCCTGTAAATCTATAGCATTAGCACCTTGAAGTCGCTTTAAAATAATATATACATTAATTAATTTTCCCGCGTTAACATATCCAACTCTGAACTGTAATAGTGCAGTCACTTCAGTTAGGTTGTCCTTTGCACTTTTCAGACTTTGAGCAGTATTGATCATTATTTCCTAACCTGTTATCTGAGTAACAATACAATTTACTCCAGGATCATAATTAATGTGTCCATTAGCTGTCAATCCTGGACCTCACAGCTCCCACATCCTGGTTTGGAAATAGGGACACACTCCTGAAGACCTGAGGGTGTTTTGAGCTCCTCAGATAAAGATGTTTCCACAAAGGTGTCTCAAAGCAGAGTTAGATGCTGAAAATAACAGAGTGCAATAGGACTTGTGAAAAGGATGTCAGCAATGTCAGTTGTCATGGTTTCAGGTCTGAGAGAGCTTTAAATTACTGAACTTGTTCTGTTATCAGAGCCACTCTCTATTCCTCATTCATTGCCAAACTATGTAGACTCAGAGAAGCTGGAAACATGAGGGACCTGTCTGGCATCTGAGTTCAGGCTACTTCAGGAATGCTTCATACCTAAGTTTCCAAAACATATCAAGTCCTAAATGGCTTCATCCAGGGACCCTTGAAGCCTCTGAAGTGTAATGAATCACTGAGGCACTTTTCTCCTCTGATAATTCTAACTTTTGTAGAGTTGCTTTTGTAGAGAGGTCTTTCATCTCCAAAGCAGAAAAAAGATTGAGAAAACTTTCCAAAAATTAAAAAATAAGTAAAAAAAATTAAAATTAATAAAGTGGATCATTTTCCAAGAAAAAAAAATAAAATAAATGTACAGTTCCTTTTCATGGTTTTAACATCAGAAATGTTTAAAAAGCCAACACCACCCAGCCAGGTATCTTTCTTGAAGCCTCTATATGTTGAACAAAATAAAACATTAGAAGTTATTGTACTTACTGTGACATAATAATATTCTAGATACAGGGTTTCTGATGAATCAATGGAGAGTAACAGTGTCGGAACTATTTTAGAGTGTGTCGCAGGTATGGCACTATGATGGTGCAAGCCAAGCAGAAGGCAAGAATTCATTCTTGAGATCCGACTGGAAGATGTCACTGAAATGTCAACAGTTCCTTCTGCCAGACTTCAAGTTGAGAGGGTTGAGAGCTTCCCTCTTTGGAAAAAAAGCCAACAGATAAAGATGCCTTTGTGGCCATGTGCCAGATTTCTGTGTAATCACCCAATTTGCCAAGCTGGGATGATTTCCACGTTGCTTCATCACACCTTGATCTGAATTACACTATAACTTTGAAATCAACGTTTTCTAGTTGTCTTCTTGAAAACTTCTCAAAACGATCTTCTTATCCTTCATGCTCATCTGGTGCTCATTGTATTTGAGGATCAAGATATATACGGATATATATACTGATTATAGATATGTTTGCATTTATACTTGTGTATGCATATTGCACTGCGGTAGAAAAAAATTATTTTTTAACTGAAATTGATATTACTTGTTCTCATATGGCTATGCAGAGGGCACAGTTATCTTCCTTACCTGCCAGTGGGAAATAGTTATCACAGAGGCATTTAACACTGAACAGTTGATAGTGAAACTGCAGATACTTTCATATCAAATGCCACGGAACTTAGTTATTGTATTCTTCAGTATTCTTCTTTGAGACCACTTCTAATTTCTATGATCCCTCTAATTCAAACTTAAGTAATAGAGAATGTGTCAATACAACTTTCCCTTTAAGTATTGCTAAGGAGCATGCGGGAGCCCACATGTTTGCTTAACTGGCCCTGCAACCAACACTGCTAACAATAAAACCAGAAGTTCAAACCCAGTTCCTTGCTTTCAAGTATGCCCTTCAAACAGCAAATACCAGTTTATCATCCTTCTAAAAGAGTGTGTGTGAAGCAGAAATAAATCTAACATATCTACTTAACACATGAGATAGCCCATCATTTTACTGACTTTTCTTTAACACATAGTTTCCTACCAAAGGTAACAGCTACTCATGGCATATATGTGTGTGCATTTGTGAGTGTGCCTCAGAGACATGCAACCTCCCCTCCGTTTTCAAGTACTATAATATGCTGCCTGCTTCCTAGTCCTGCAAATATCCTTGAAGTGGAATAATGTTTAACAGAGGGCAATGCTGCTGGAGAACTGCCAAAGAAATGAAGGTTGAGGGAAGCCAGTCAAGGCATTCTGATGAATATTTTTGTACCTCCAAAGACACAACTATTATGCAAACATTGATCTATTTGTCAAGCAATCACAGTTTACTATTGCTTAAAGGTCACAGAAGTTTCCAAGATTATTAAATAATGCATGGAGCCAAAGACCAAGGATATTATTTAAATAGTGGAGGTAACTTCTGTTACTGAAGGACAATATGATGACAGTGCCCCTGTGTTTTTCCTTGAAATTCTGTAGAGTTTGCAGTGTAACACAATAATGACCCATTTCAGCTGAAAGGGGGAGCTATGCTGCGGAAGTGTGGCTCAGTACTACAATAAAATATTACGAGGATTTTTCTACCCTTTTTCTACATTTTTTAGTACGTGATTTATGTTTTTTTTACAGGCCTTTTAATGGTGCTGGGGAGCAGCAGTCTTTCCAGCAGTCTATAAACACATTTTCGTGAATGCAATGATCATTCCCATTTTGTCTTTCCAGTGTGGGTTATGAGTCAGTGCAAAAAGTGCTTTGCAACAAAAGGAGAGTATGTACTGTACACACATGTATAGGGATCAGCAGAGGTTTGCAAAATCCAGTATCAACTTTAGCACCCATTGAGACAGCTTCATGCTAGTAAGTCCCACACCTGCTGTTTCCCAAAGGCTGCAGTCCCTTCTGCTCTCACTAGGTCTTCCAGGTCATCTTTTCATGGACTTCAGAGGTTCCCAAGCTCCAGCTATTCCTAAGGTTTCAAGGTGAATAAAGGCTGGCCACATACAGCCCAGCTGGTTTTCTACTCCTCTGGCTCACAGTAGGCTTCTGCTAAGAGACAGTTTTGTGCTGTCATAGTCCTGGAGCAGAGCCAAGGCTCAGGAAGGATGACTTAGACAAAATCATCTCAAATAGCTCATCATCAGACTACTCTTGCTCTTTGTCAGGGAGTCTCTCTCAGCGCACTCTTTCCACATGTCTGTGTGGCTTTAAGTCACCTTCAAAGCAGGTGGTCATCCAGTAAGTACTTGCAAAATCCACCCACCCACTGCAACACAGAAATAAATCAATATGGTTCCCGAAAAGGAGGACATTCTGAGAACAATTCCTTCCCTCAATAATCCTGTGTCTTTCCTTATACAACACTGTAAGAAACCAGTTAATAGGGGCCATCATCAGAAGGAAGATTAAGTAGCAACTAAAGCATTACCCTCGTGTGAGTGGTGCCATCCAGTGCAAAGAATTCTGCGTCACAACCTTCAGTCTACAGGTAGCTGCCTTTTTGACCCAGAAAGATACATTTCCTGCATTTCACCAAGCAGCCACCAAGTTGTTCTGCTAGCTGCAATGGGCCAGCCCTGGGATCAAGAGCAAGAGCCTTTAATGACAGGTTCAAGAAAGGACAGAGAAAAAAGAACATTTGGAGGCCTAGAGAGAACGAAAATTTCAGTTTCATTCATCATGACAGTGAATATGCACTCCCATTAAAACATTTATAGGTGACTTACAGTAAGATGAGTAAAAGTGTTGTTTTCCTTGCATGAAAGACCCCTAACTGCCAGGAAACCTTCGAGCATACCACAGGACAACTGAGGTTATCATCAAGAAAAAAACTAATCTTAAAAAAAATCCAACAAAAAGATAGTATATCTGGACAAGCATTTCACATGACAAATATAACTACTTCATAGAATAACTGTCATTCCAAGAAGCACTATTCCTCCTGGAAATCCAAATGAAGTGATTTGTGGAGTGGGAGGTACCTAATAAAGCCAAGTGTTGGAAGGGTGTTTAATGGCACAGTACCAGAAGGACACCCCTGACCTTACAGTTGAAGCGAGATGCCTTCAGAAGAAAGAGAAGAAAATGTCCATTATTAATGGAGTTGACAGGTACAGAATTAAGCCTGATAAACCCAGAATACATTCTTCAGAGTTGCCTTTTCACTGAAAACTTAGAGTATTTGAAATTACATGCAGTAACTTCATTCCTTATCCCAGGAGGAGATGAGCATACATTTGTATACCCTGAAGACCCTTGAAATAAACCACTGCTCAGGGCAGTACCTACCTGACCCACCTTCCCTATGATCTAGGGGAGAAAAGCATCAAATGAAAGCCAGAAAGCTCACCGATCTAGATGCAACCTAGCAGTACTAAAGTGAGCAAGTCTGTTCTGTCAGCAGAAATCCTGAACTCCCAGCTCAGTGCAGCATCAGGGGGTAATACCATGCCAGATCACGAGGCCAGGAGATCTGTATTCTTAGGCTGTTGCACACAAATAAGAAATTATTTCTGTCCACATCCAGCAGTAACACACAGCATGGGACCAGAGTGCTCACCCAGTGTGCTCAGGTGGATTATATAGATGTGTGTAGTACCTATTGCTGCTGCCCGCTCCCTACAGTGACTCATTTCAGCAAAGACTGGGAAACATCCAGGAAGGCAAACTGATGCAGGAGAATTTAATAAGTCTCGAGCCTACTTGAAAATAAGGCCAAGCTTTCCTTATCCTGTCTTGTCCTCACTGTTCAATAAAAAGAATGCAAGAAAAAAAGCATCTGTAGAGTATAAATCATGACTTGATAAATGTAGGTCCTTAGAAGCCAGTTGTGTAAATACAGATACACCTGCAGGCCCTGATAACCAGATTAGCAGCAACAGCTGCCAGACCATGCAGCAACAACCAGGAGATGTTGTTGTGTCCTGGCCAACGAAGTTTCCAGATTGACTCTCAGGTGCTTCCCGTACATCACTGTTAGTGAGAACAATGCATCATGAAAGTAGATGATCTCCATTGATCTTGAAAATGTAACATTTTTCTCTTTGAATTTATACAATGCAGTTTGACAGTCACACTAGTTCACAGTACCTCTGCTCTATTAAGGGATGAGACTGTCTGCTGGCAGCTGTGAAGGATTTCTGAATAGGAAAAAAGAAGTTGTGTCTGGGTTTGGTATGATCTCATGTTAAATAGCATATCCTTATTGGATAAATATCCGTATCAACTGATTCATATGTGTCCTGCCTTACCTGTTCTTACTGACAATTTGAATTTAAAATCAACATTTTTTCTTGGCAAAACTCCACTTGAATTACATGAAAACATAAAATGAGCCTCAGAATGACAAGTAGTAGAAGCCAGATCTAAAAATACACAAAGGCATAAACAGAAGGGAAAAAAATCGTTTTCTCCCTACAAACAGCTCTAACATCACTGGTTCTATCTCAGCACTGCTCTTGTTATTCTTCCTAGAAGTAGGGATAGTTCATAAAGAATATCACAAAACCTAGGTGCCTGTGACCCATTGGGACAATTGTGCCGAAAGAGACCCAGGCCAGTCCAGACATTCCTTGATGATGCAGTTCTACTGGCGCTGAGGCAGTGGTAGAGCCAGGGCTGATAATGTTGTCCATTGGCAACCCCAACACAGCAAGTCATTAACCAGCCAGGAGCAGGAGGTGGGTCCAGAGACACGACTGTAGAGCAGTTCTCCTGCAACATTTCCATAGCATGACAACCAGCTCCAGAGTGGACTGAAATGGGGCTTCTAGGCATGGGAACTAGTCGGCCAAGGCTGCCACTGTGAGTAGTGCCCTCAGGAAAATCATAGGAAAGTATTTGGATACCGTTATAACTGAATTCATGTGAGAATCCTCTCCTAGGCATGAGCTAATAAGCCATGATCTAGCCTTCCATCGTGATTATGGGGTCTAGACTAAAAAACCTGTGTTTCTAATCATTTCAAATGATTCAAATGACTCCTTCCTTGTTGAGAATATCTACTTCAACCAAAAACAGTGCAAACCTGATACAAGTTGAAATGTTGACTGTATAGTTAACATGGACTGAACACCTAGTCAAACCAAAATAACTGAAATAACTGAAGGGTTATGTGTGCTGGATGTCTTTTGTATTTGTTCGTGAACAGTGGATACACACTAGGACAGGTTTTCCTCATGGGCAAGCTGTTGTGACACCAATTCAGCCTTCACATTTCCAGTAAAGGGGCACTGCACTGCAGACAAAGCTCTGAAGAATAATTACTAATATGCTGTGGAGAAATTGCTGTATTTTAAGGTGCATTCTAACATGCTGTAAGGACGTACCAAAAAAAAAAAAAAAAGAAAGAAAATTTAAATACTTAAAAGATGATGCTAGCTTGTTGTGGCCTGTTGCAAAGCAGTTATAAATTGGAGTACTTACAATGGTTCATGCATGTCTCTGCATGTTAGAACAACACATCAGGGAATTTATTTATCAGGGGGAAAAAAAATCTCTACTAAGTCATTTAGTTCTTAAAAAGGTTCCTCTCATTTACAATTTTGCCAGATTTTATAAGGTACAATACCACATTGTCACATGGGAAAGGCTTGCAGATTCAAGTCCTTATTTTTCCCTCTAGCGAGTGCTGGAACCAACAAATTTGTGACACAGAGGTTACGTCAAAGCCTTCCAACTCTTTGAAGGATAATTACCATACCTGCATAATCACATGGTCTACCTTCTATGCACTCGTGTTAAGAAGAGGACATTAATCTAACAAACACCCAGCGGCTGACATTTATATATATCTATATATATAGATAGGTAGTAGTTCTCTATATGATATAGCACTCCACTTAACAGCTGCAGAAAACTCCTTATTACATTCACAAACCCTTAATGGAAATAGCAGCTTAATTCTTTTCCGACCTGTCATATTAAGTAGGGGTGTTCTGCTGTAGGATTGTCACTTTGTATTGCTTAACTAGACAGCCTGGCCCACTACTTTATTTGGGTTATATAAGAGTTACAAGAGGTAGCCAATAAACAGTGCACTAGCACAGTCATTTTTACTCTGGAATGTTTAAGAGTACTCACAGATATGTCTTGAGGTCATCCAAAACAGCACTTTGGTTCCAGGGGATGGTATGTGCTGATGCATGGCCTATGTAAGATTCTCTTCCATAAACAAACCGCAAAGAATATTCCTGCAGCTCTTGGTGTAAGAGGCTTAGAGGAGCTATTTCTCTTTGCACATGGTCCAGTATCCAAGGAGGCTATAGTGTAGTGCTCACTTTTTCACTGCCTGTACAAAGACTTTGGTTGACTGGCAAGGAAATAATGGAATCAGATGGCACATAACAACTGTCTCTCTCCCAATGCTCGCCCACCTTTCGTCAGTCCATATGCTGGCATCATATGGAAATCTCAGCAATGTTGTGATCTCCAAACAAGCATAGTGAGCCTTGCAGTCTCCATTTAATATATTAATGGCCAAGAAGGTGTGACCTTTCTCATGTCAGTTGCAGAGCTTTACTGTTGCTATTTCCACCAGAAAGGGGTAGAACTTGAAAGATGGAAGGGTGAAAATATTGTCAGATACAATGTAGAAGCAAATAAACACAAGACGTAGTTCCTGATTTGCAACCAAAATCAATAGCCATATGCTGCTGGGCTGAGGTCAAATTTTGTTCCCACGTTTCACATATTGACAAAATCTGTATTATTGTAATACCGGGTTTTATTAACCTGTGTCCAATGAAACTTATACTTAATTAAAAAGCTGTTTTCAAACATTCTATAAATTTTATTAATAACAAATTGTATTACTGCAAAATCATTGACATAAACAAAGCACATTAAATATGTCCTTTTACCTACAGAAAACATATTACTATTTTCCTCCAAGATATAATTAGATTAATCTTTCATTTTCAAAACAGAAGAAAATAAGCATTTTACCTGGGGCAGATCTGGCTATAAGTCAGTACCATATCTGTTGGCTTTTTTTTATTGTATTTTTGTTTATTTGTTTTTCATTTTACCAAGAAGCAAATTTGCCTAGGTAATAAACAAAAGGAGCTCATTCTTGATTGTGCCTACTCAAAAGTAAAAACTCAGCTACATGCAGAAACACCAGATCAATTTTTTGCATTTTTCAAACAATTAAATAGCATTCTTTAATATTACATACTGCACAAATATTTTTATAATCATGCTTGCTATCCCTATAACATGCATATATATGCTGCAAATGTTGAGTAGCCATAGATCATTGTTTCATATGCTTATAACTGTGATTCATAAAAAAGTTCTAAACTGGACACAGCACATGCAATCATTGAAAAAAGCACTTTGTTTTGGGGAAATAGCATCTTGGATTAATGCTATAATGGAGGCATGAACTTGTACAACATACCTGAGTTTTAATTTCTTACCCGTAAAGTAGGAGAATTAACTTTAAATGCTGAGTATACCACTCTTGCAAGAGAAAACAAGTCTGTTGAAACCAGCCAAGGAGAGTCCACAGGGTCCTCATTGTTGAAGCAGGACAAGAAAATTAATTTCCCTAGTAATTAATATGCTGTCACTGCATAATAGACCAACATGACAAGGTGAAGGATCTTAGTACAAATCTGATCTGACATGATGCCTGAGCTGCATGTTGAAAGTAGACACTGACTTTGATTGTTTCATTTCAGAGAGCCTATCATCTGTGGCCCTAATTAACAGGAATTTGGAAATTTGTGCAAGCTACCTATGGAATTTGTTTGCCTGTCCTTGCATTTCTCTCAGAATGGGGTCTGCAATGCTAGAGTCTCTGTTTGCCTACTTTTGTGGTGGGGACAGTTGCAATACACTTGAGCACGTTTGAATAGCTGCTTTTACCTTTTCAGTGCTCAACCTGCCTTGGCATGAGTCCTCATGAGAAGAGAAGGCAACACATCTCATACCCAACTCATTCCATGGAGGTCCTTCAAGTGCTTTCACCAAATTCTCATATTTTCACTGTGACATGAGAATGAATTTTTAGTGATGTTTAAATGAAGGCAGACCTTGAACTCCAGAGTGATGTTGTCTTCAATGTGGGCTACTTATTTAATGTGAGATCAGAAGCAACATAGGAAGCACACCTTTCCCTGAAACAGTGTGGGAGGGGCTGATACCTGGGACCTCAGTGAAGCACAGGCTGAGTTTACTTGCAGTCCAGATTTCTTCATTACTCCCATGTTATCATTAATATTTCAGATACCCTCAAAGTCAAAATACCAGAATGTCTTTGTTCTCATGAGAAATCCAACAGCTCCTGGGGGGCAAACACTATCTGGGGAAAAATCCAAACTAGAGGTGTTTAGCCGAAAATAAGCTTCATTTTCATTTTAACTTACTCATATTTTAATTGAGGGGAAAGAAGTGTGGGAAATATTGGTGAGCAGTGGAAAAGGAAGAAAGGCAAATTCTATACACCAATCACTGGAGTAAAGGGAGACACAAAGGGCCAGCATTTCCATGCACTACATCTGATAGTGCTCCTCTCTATGGAATACCAAGGGGAAACAATTCTAAATTTCAGAAGGAGGTAATGTTTGAAGTGCTTTTAAATGAATATATTTCATTCTTACTCTTCGAGATTTTAAACTAAGAATGGGAACAGTGATGGAATGAATGAAATGGAAGAAACCCTATTAACACTCCAGGCCTGCTAAGAGTAGAACTGACAGAAGAACCTTTTTCTTTTAAACAGAGTGCAGAGGACTTTTTAGCAGAAAACAAATCAGTCAGTGATAAGAGCATATTTGAGGGGCATAGCTTTTCCCCTAAGGACACTACACAGAAAAGAATGTAACAGCACATCTACTCCTGTTGGAGATGTGCTAAAGCAGCTGTCCAGTCCATAGAATAATAGGAAAAGGTGTTCTGAAGCTGTTCTTTTTTACTTTACTTTTTCTCTACACCTGACTTAAGCCAGAATTCAGGCTTCACAAAATCACAAGCTGTACTCAGCTCTGGATTTCAGAGTTACAGACCAGCTCCTGCATCTGTTTTTATTTTCGTCATTCCTATTTCTCTGAAGTCATACACTACACTGGTACTCTGTAAACACAACTTTCCCATAGCACTGAACTTTAAGCAGTAAATCACATTACCAAAGTCCTACTGACGAGTGTTTTCAACCCATAGTGAGAACTGGTCTTCTGCTTTCTTAAAAATAAGAATAAATTATATTTGCAAATTGACTATAACATATCTTCAATAGTGCAAGCATTATAACAGCATCTTTCCAGAGATCTACCCTGTGTATGACCTCTCTTACATTTAGGTTTCTGAAGCAAGAAACCGGCATCACACAAGCAAGGCTGGAAGGAGCCCTATGACATCACCTCTGCTATCTTTCTTCCCCAAGGTATCAAAAGAAGTAATTTAAGGGTATTCTGAGAGATCAGAGATAGCCACCCAATTTGTTTGGAGAAAGTATATGAAAGCATTCAGACTTCAGAAGACCATGGAACAGGCTAGAACTTTCAGAGAAGTACTTCTATTTTCTGGCACTTCTTTTTCATACTCAAGCTCTAAAAGACAGGAACTTTTTTCACAAGAGTTTTGATCTTGGGTTTATCAGGCAGTTGGGAAAGAAAAGATAAGAACTGAAACATTTCAAAATAACTGAAAGTATCTGTGTAAGACTGAATCTAAGGGAAGATGAAAACTCATAAGTGGGCAGTTGTTCTTGTTTATCCCAATCTCACCACACCCACATGGTAGCAAAATAGGCCCCATGCCGAGAATTTGTGGCAAGAGCCTATTGTGTGGGCTAGGAATAATTTAAGAATTGACTGTCAGTTTGTTTCTTGGCTTCCAGCTATGAAGTAATGCTCTAACTAGAGAGCAGTACTCTGAAGCACTCATTACAGACTTTAAAGCTGTCTCATTTTCAATTATGAATATTAAAAAGGAGTAGTCAGTAATTCCCACATTATAATTAATATTCCAAGGTTTGGTTTGGCTCATTGGTTTTTTGAGGCCTATTTTTAAAGACACTTTCTTAACTTGTTCCGGAGTTAGTTCTCAACAACCAAATACTGTTCCTGTTTATATCAGTGGGGAAAGTCCCAGTGAAAAAACTAATCAGACCCAAGTTAATGAAAACAACACCCCCATTTAGAACAATGCCCAAGCCTTAAACAATCTGCTCACACTGCCTTCTTGTATAAAATTTCATAGCCTACATGTTCCAACCTTAAAAAAAAATCCATATTATTTATTTATGCCCTTTTTGTTTCAGAAGTTAAATCCCCAGAGCATCTCAATTTAGATCAAAAGCAAGCTACCAAAATTCACCTGGCACACCTGTGCTGTGTGATTTCTTAATTACCTGCCTAGCATTCTCAGAGTTACAAGGCAGAGGTGCAGGGCTCGTTTAGCACATATTCAGATCTATGCAATGCACCTTATGTAACAGAGCCTTTCCAGAATGGCCCAGGTGCAAACCGGCATTAAATGATCCCACATCTCCACAAACACTTTCATTACAGCGATTTGCTTTCTCACAGGTTTCAGAAGAGCTCTCTTGGATGAGAAATATGAGGAAAGAAATTGATGCATTTATGAGTTTCTTGATGAAGTTTTTCCCCTGGCTAGTGGGCAGCATGGAGTTCCTTGTGCCAGTAGAGCCTTTTCGTGCTCAGTTCAAAGGGTAGGAGCAGGCCTATTAATTGTGGCAGGTTGTTGTTACTTTCATTTATAATGCAATACCCTAGGGACCAAGGGAAAAGTCTGGCCATTTCTGTTACATCTCAGACAATTCCTCAGTTGACAGTCATGAACATTAACCTAAAAAGATGTACCCAAAACAGATGTTGTGGTTTTATGATTTTTGTTATAGGTATTCCACCTTATAACATTATGCAAGGCACTGGGAGTTAAAGAGTTAATGCTCCAGTTCCATGGACTGCCAAATTTCCATGTACCTTGTTCTCAGAAGAGAACTACATACCCCAGTGGACTTTGTGTTCCCATTTTCTGCTCCGAGGGAAAGATAAATCTGCACATAAATCCTGAGACTTCCTCTTTTTTTGCTTCTCATGTCAGCAGTGTGTGCTCCCTAGTCACCTCACCTTCACATTTAGAGCAAGGCCTTCAGTTTCAGACTCTCTCTCTCTCACTTTATTTGATTTATTAGCTTCAATTCCAGTTATATTGTATTATACTGTGTTATTTTGCATTCTGATATCTTATTTAGTATATCAGCTTTCCTTCTCAGAATGTTGCCGCTGTTTTGTTTTTAGGCCCATCACCCTACCCTTTCCTTTTTCCCAATTCCCTGGGGCATGGGTTCGTGTGTCCCACATCCCATTAGTCACAGAACAGGGCCAAAATGTCCGGTAAACTGTTGATACATGTGGTATGTCACAAACAAGGTTCATCTGAGGGAGCACAAACCAAGTTTTTTCTGAGGCATCTCTTCCTCTTGACTACAGGATGTCTTTACACAGTGATGAGAAACTAAGTTGACACGTTAGATGTGACTGCTGCTATGCTGATATGTATGGCTGACCACTGATATGACCCTTGTCTAGCCAAGGAGCATGGATGTAGATGGGCTCAAACTCATGTTCAGTTTGCACATGCACTGACTGTAATGTACATGCAGAAGAAGGCCAACCATATCTTAAACCTCCCTAACTCTAAGCATTTGTAGCTGTGTGTCTTCATGCATGCAGTTTTATGTTTTAATAGGATAGTCATGATAATTTGTTCTTTACAAGTGGCTTGGATAGTAATTAGGCATCAAATATTACAGCTGTCTCTTCGGCTATCTGTCATTAGTGTAATTTCATTAATTGGCCAAAGCAGTGACTTTGTTAACCTGAATATAATTTAAACTGCTGATAGCTGATGGCATCTCTCTTGGTACAGTGAAAATACACCACTCTGTCAGAAAGCTAAAGGCAATTATTACTATTAATAGTGCATGCTTTCACAGCACAGAGAAACTTCAGTGCCATCAGCATTCTTTATGTGCAAGAGATGAGGCAGTTGACTTGAATCACGCACAAGCTAAACCGATGCAACCTGTGATCCTTATTTTATAGGCATGTCATTCACTGTAACCGTTAATGGACACAGAGAACATTCAGTTCAATAATGTGTCTTTCCATGAAGGATTTTAGGAGAAAATGTTTTCAGTTATTTGCTTCAAAATTTAATTTTTCATTGAGAAACATTTCCATTGCCAAGAATATTGCCAAAAATTGCCAAGGAGACCCAAATGAAAACAGTGATACTGGAAAGGCTCTCCACAGAATCTGTTTCAAGCAAATGGAAGTCTTCAGTGGCCACATCTTTCTGATATGATCACAGGAAAAGACAAGCTAGTGAATTTTAATTTGTAGAGTCTGTGCATGAAAATTTCAAATAGTTTTGCAAGGGATATTTCAATGTATCTCACAGTTAATACAAAAGAGATCTTCAGATACACTGAGATTTGGTTTATCAAGATACTAATTACTAAGCTACATTTAATTTTAAAACTTTAAAACACACTTGAAAACTCAACCAATCACCTCTGTTCCTGGAAAACACATTGTTTTTCATAAGTATTACACAAAATCCTGGGATATAGAGATATTTTTAAAGGCTGTGCTTCATAACAAGGCATTTCCCAGTTTCCTCTGTGCAATAAAAGGGTAAACTGAGTTATCAACAAGAAATCTATCTGCTAAAAGTTAATAAGAAACATCTGCTGGTCTGCTGGGGGAGACAGTGGAAAATGGGTGGGAATTTCCAGCTTTATGCAGCCACTCCCACAGTGTTCAAGTCAACAGAAAGATCTGTCAGTAGAAGGTCAAAGTCATTAGCAGATTCTTTTCCCCCACAAAGAGGTAGATCAGATACCCATAATTTCAGAGACATTATTTAGGATTTTCCAAAGATCTCACATCAGGCAATGTTCGTATGTAAAGCCTACATTTCTGAGCTATATTTTAAAGGCTTATAAGACCACCCTGAAAGGTGCAAAGAAGACATGAAGAGGCTCTTGTCAGTGGCATCCAGTGCCAGGACAAGATGCAATGGGTGTCAACTGAGGACATGAGGTTCCCCTGTCCATCAGGAAGCACTTCAGTGCACACACAGAGTACTGGCACAGGGATTCAGAGAGAGTATCCTCTTTGGAGATCCCCAAAAGCTATCTGGAGCCTGGGCCTGGGCATCCTGCTCTGTGTTGCCCTGCTGGAGCAAGGGGTGGGCCAGATGACCTCCAGAGATCTCTTCCAACCTCAGCTTTTCTATGATTCTGTGACTGTATGTAAGCAAAGGCCCCAATACACAAAGGAATATAGTTTAAAAAGATTACTAACATCAGCCAAGCTAAGACAATATGTAATGTTCATGATCGTAAGCCCGTTGCAGAATGTCAGGTAATGCAGTTTTAGTGTCGGAAATGTCTCGTTTGCCAGTCACTAAGGATACATACATCAGCCATTATTTCTGATCAGTTGATTCATGGGGGTTTGTTGAATTACAGTAATAAGATTGTGACATTAAGTCCTAAGAAGTCATAATCTGAGGCAATTATAAATTCAAAATGAGCAAAATACTTCAAAATATTTCTGGCATATAGAGGGAACAGCCAGGTGGTTTAATGTGAAGTTCTGCAGGTACCTTCAGAAAGTCTGACATGAAAGACACTGTCAAAGGGTTTTAATGAGGAAAGAAAATAAGTGCTGATATTCTGTTCTTGTCATCTTGAAAATTTTCAGATAATTTAAAACTTTGTTTTAATCCAGTTTATTGAAAATTTAGCCCTTTCAAATTGTAAACAAAGCATTCACCATGATGTTATGTAATACTGACTACTGCATGTGAGGCTTAAAGTGGATAAAAATCCATAACTATTTTTTCAGTTTTCTTTATTACCAAACTACACATTCAGTGAAAAAAAATAGCATAAGCATTTAATATTTTCATGTATTTTCCTATCTCTGTAAATATTATTCTGGGAATCAAAGAAATAACTGTAGTTATATTTGAGTGTTCCTATTTATGAACACTTTCATTTAAGTAACATCTACCATCACTGTCTAATATCTCTGCCTACCTTATGTCATTGATATGCCACAGTTTATCTTGCACTTCTGTGGGTTTAGGTCATCTTAAACCTGTATTAATTTGAAGGTAAATTAGTCACAATGTTAGTTTTATGGGCATCACTGGTAGCATCAACATTTATCAAGATTGCTTGTTTCTTCCCATTTCAAGCATGTTGGTACTGCCAGTGTTGCAGTCAGGTGACTGGGGTGAGCCTGACACGTCAGACACCTGTCTGAGCTTGAAAGATCTTTGGAAAACTTCATCATAAAGTGTTAAGCTTTTTCCAGAATTTCAGCTATGGAAAAATCACTGCCTTATTCATGTTAAACCTCGAAGTAAAAAAGTTTTGAGGTTGGTTTTTTTTTTTTTTTTTTTTTTTTTGTCAGAACTGTAACACATTTATTCTTTGTAAATTATCCTTGACTTCTGAAATTAAGATGTGGGTTGTTCCTGAAACACATCTTTTATATCTTCTGCACAAATTCACGCAAAGAAACTATTGGAAAATTGCAGATCACACATGAACAGTGGAGACTTCTGAGACGTCAGTCATTCCCTGAAGTTACATTTACCACATTTGAAGTTGACCCTAAAGAGATCTGAGACTGCATTGCTGCAATGGAAGAAGACGATTACCCCTGCTTCCAACATGGTAGAGATAACGGAAATAGCTTGTTGAGTTAGAAGCACAGGGATCAGGGAGAAGAAGAACAGTGAAGAAAAATAAACTGAGGAAACCTAAAGGCTGCCTGACTTTGGCTTAGGGAGATAGAGAAAATGGGGAGGCAACCACTTAATGTGAGTTGTGAGAGGAAGCACAGCATGGGGAGCTAATAAGAAAGAGGACCCTGAATTAGATGTTCGTGTTCCACTTAGAGTGGAAAATGCAGTTTTGGAACTAGCTGCCCTGAAATATCTGTGAGATCCACTGACAGCTTGCCCTGCCTGCCTCATAGGAAACAAGCTCTTTGTGTTTGCAGCAGGACCCTGGTAACCAGTGATTGTTAATGATGCTACTCTATTAACTGAAGTTACAGAGGTTAGAGTGGCCATCCGACCCCCAGCCCTGCTGGCTCTCCTAGGACTCACTGTGATTCTGCATAATGAAATACCTACTTTGGCAGACTAATTTTTTTTTTTTTTTGAATATGGGAAATTGCATCTCAAACTGTGCTAAAAGAATCTTGCAGTTGCAATCAGACGTGAGGAAGTGCCAGAATCAAATTGCCTCTCCAGTCTTGATTCAATCCCTTTTTTGCATAGGCATTATCTTTAATAGCATAATCATATACTTCTCCCTCCTGCAGGGCACAAAACAGACGGCACCACTGATAGATCTGGGGATATAACAAAGGGCAGGCTGCTGGCTGCTGCCCGTGGGATGTGGACTTCAAAAACTGGCTGGTTCAAAACAACAACAACAAGATTCAGATGCAGTAAAAAAAGAGACACAGAGATGCATGCACTGCAGCATGACCACTCTCCAGGTACGATGGAGTGCAGGCATTGCATGGAGGAAGGTTATAGAAGGAGGTTATTACTCACAGCTTCTCTCTAAATCTACTCCTGAGCCTTACCAAAAGAGAAAGGATGGCTTCAATGCTTCCCTTGAGAGTTGGTTGTACTTCTGCTGTTAAGCTGCTATGCAAAGCTAGGCAAGCAGTTTAACCCAAATCTTTCTCCCACAGTTATAAATTGTACGGCTTCATTTTATGGGTCCCTGACTTGATAGTGTGGAGTCTCTGAGATGCAAAGTGCTGAGCGCTCACAGTCAACCACCACATAAAATACTGTGAAGTTCTATATACTGTGCAAAGTCAAACACTAACCAGCAGGAACTGGGCACTCAAATTCAGCAAACATCCCTGGCATGCCCTGTTCCCCATCCCCACCTATGGAGCCAGTTTAGTACATCCTTCACCTGAACAGCTGCTGTGAAAATTAATCTAGTATTATTTTTTGTGAAACTCCCAGACACCATAGAGCTAGGAGCTACAGGAAAGACTAGAGAAACAATGATAATGATGAATTCAGAAAAGGAATTGATAGGAAGGAGTCAGAGAAGAGATCACACAATTAATACTTAAAATAAAATGGAATACTACTTATTCATTAAGTGTACATCAACTGGCCTGTGCACTGAAAGAGGATGGGAACCAGCAGAGGAACCAAACTGTAGATCTTCAATTAACCTAATTAACAGTTACGGCCCATGAATTATGCCCAAAGTAACCACATTGAGATCACAAAGGTAACATTAATTCTGATATTCCTTGACTATCGTGGCTTGACTTTGCACATTAGCTAATATATTTTAAAGAAGACTGATGCATGGATTTTTTATTTGTCTATGTGCATTATCTACAACCACAATTTAAAGAATTTAGCAGTTGAAAGCCCCTGAAATGTATCATTAGAGTGATTGGCATGAATTATGCTACAGGAGATGGAGATTATTTGAATTCACCCCTCGACTAGCAGTTATAGTGAAATTTTTTCCTTCATTTATTCTTCCGGGAAATGTAACCTGTACCGTCACGTGAGACACTTTATGAATGGGATTTAAGTTAAAAAGAAATCAAGCTTTGATTGTAGGTTAGGAAGAACGTGTAAAACTCCAAAAAGAAAGTTTCTGAATCTGGGCTTAAGAAGTTGAGAAGATCAACATATATTTATTGCTTTTCTTGTTTTCTATTTGTACAGCCAGTATCTATATTATTATGCTCCTTGCAGCTATTTTTGGCATCTAGCATGTTAGTACATGACTTTAACTGCAGCTTTCATTGAAAGGAGTATTTTTTTCAAAATTTTTGGTCACGTCATTAATATCTTCATTCAAAGATCATACATCTTTACTTCAAACAAAGTGTTCAACCATACAATAAACATCTTGTTGCCCTCAGTTACAAACAACTGATGATAACTAGTAAGAGATTCGATGACTGCTTAGCACGTGCCCTAACCTTCAGGAATATTGAGTTATAATTCACACGCTATCATTTTTAACTCCTTTCCTATATTCAAAACATTAGTGTCTGAGCTGAGCAGCAGTAATTTTCTGTTCGATGTCATCACTCTTCAGCACTCAGATTTGATTTGGTTGCTAAGCTCTGGTTTCTCTATTTTTTTTACAAGTAAACAAAATCACAGAATCAGAGAATCACAGAATAGCTTAGGTTGGAAGAGACCTTAAGCCCACCCATTTCTAACCCCCTGACATAGACTGGTTGCTCTCCACCAGCTCAAGCTACCAAGGGCCCCATCCAACCTTGGCCTTAAGCACCTCCAGCAATGGGATATCCACAGCTCTCTGGGCAACCTGTGCCAGAGGATCGGGTCTCTGATCCTTCATAGCACTTATGCTTCTTGGATGCAGTTCTGGATGAAATACAATCTGCAGAAGTGGAAATGAATAGCAAATCCAACTCACTGGTGAGTGTGTGGTGGTGTTCACTTAAAGGACTTCAGTGGTGGCTGTTAAACCTTGATTCTTTGGATAATCCTGTAACAAGTCCTGCCCTCACCTGCCTGTGCCAGAGCTCAGATGACCACTTTACAGCAGCCAAACCTGTTACCAGCAGCAAGCTGTGACACACTGACTGTGTACTCTTTAGCACACTCTGCTCACTGTTAGCACATCCTGAACACCTATGAAACATCTTGCATGACTGTCTGAATGGTCAAAATTGTCCTGGGCTGCATCAACAAAGGGGTGGCAACAGGGAGAGGGAGGAGATTGTCCCCCTCTACTCTGCCCTTCTGAGGCCCCATCAGGAGTATTGTATCCAGGTCTGGGGCCCCAGGTATAGGAAGGATGCAGAGGTTTTTGAGTGGGTCCAGAGGAGGACCAGGAAGATACTCAGAGGGCTGGAGCACCTCTCTCATAAAGATAGGTTGAGGGAGTTGGGCTTCTACTTGGAGAAGAGAAGGCTGCAAGAAGACCTCATTGCAGCTTTCCAGTAATTGAAGGGAGCTTACAAGCAGGAGAGGAACCAACTTTACATGGCCTGATAATGACAGAAAAACAGTGAATGGCTTTAAACTAAAAAGGGGGATTTTTATGTTAGACGTAAGCAGGAAATTCTTTACTCGGAGGACAGTGAGGCAGTGGAACAGGTCACTGGGAGAGGTTGTGGATGTCCCATCCCTGTAGGCATTCAAGATCAGGCTGGATGGGGCTGTGGGCAGCCTGGTCTGGTGGGTGGCAACTCTCTCCATGGTAGGGTGCTCAAAACGGATGGGCTTTAAGGTCCCTTCCAACCCAAGCGATTCTAAGATTCTATGGTTAGTTAGAACTGAACAAGAGAGAAGCTTATTCCATGTTTTCAGGTGTTTGAAAACCAAACATCAGAAGCACTTTAGACTCCTAAACTTTTTAAAGCTAAAGTTGGGATTGAGGAGATCCATCCTGACACCTCTTTCAAGCAGTGGAGGAACTTTGTTTTCACATCCTGGATCCCTCAAAGAATCAAATCCAACTCATCAAAAAAAGTAAACCATGAAAAATCACCCACTAATTTTTGATCAGTGGGTGTGGAATTGTGAACTTCAACTAGGGCTTCAGCTCATTATTAACAAAGTCAACAGTAGTTGGGGGTTAAAGTGAAAAGTTTGCTAGGAAGCAGGAATCTCTAAGAAGGTGAGATTGAAGCTGCTTATATGTTTTAAAAGCACAATGCTTAATTTAGGACCTTTTAAGATCTGGACAGAGTTAATGAGAATGAAAGGTGGTGAACTCATCAGAGAAATGAAATTTTAATCCGTTTTGTGTATGATATAAATACTATTGCCTTCATGCCTTATTCCCAACAGGTTACTTCTTCTTCCTTTTTTTCCTAAGTAGAGATACATGAATCATCAGCTAACACACTTCTGCCACAATTTTTCATATCCATTAAAAAGTCTGCCAACAATGTACCTTAAAGGGATTGGCCGTGGAGCAGCAATACTACCAGCAGTGTATTTCATCCTTTGAATAAGGCAATCAAATCTCCGCCCTCCTTTATCCTCTCTTACCTCTGCTCAGTTGGCATCATTGAAATATTAGAGACAATCTCATCAAAACAATCTGAATAGAAAGTCAGGATCCTTTCAAAGCACAGAAATATTACTGGAAGTGCAGAAAGCTCATCCTTACAAAAATTATTAGTTCTCAAGTTTGCTTCCTGCAAAAAGGTTAAAGGGCCTACATTCAATTAATAGTCTGTATCTGCTTCAGCCCAAGACATAATTTAGTTGTGACTATACTTTATTGTACCCTAGTCACTTTTAGACTATAACTACTGTGGCTGTGCCATTTTTTCATCCTAAGTATGCCTTTGCTCTAAGTGAGATTACCTTCAGATTCATTTTGAAGCTTCTTAAATAATCTTTGGAAAAGCACTGTTTGAATTTCCATGCAGAATAATGCTTGTGGGGATTATTGCCAGATGCATATTTACAAACAGTATCAAACTGCTAAAATTGTCACTGATTTAACAGCGAATTAGAAAGGAGAGCTGCCATAACTGGAGAGTTTGTCTCCTTTATCTTTTTCATTCCTTCCTCAGCTCCATCTCTAAAAGGAGAGGAATAAGAAGCAGGTGCTCAGAATTGCAGCAGCAAAAACAATGTTCAGAGAGAATACATGCTAATCACTCAGTAAGGTGCCACGGGGAGGAATATTTTTATAACCCAAAAAAATGCTAGAGTGAGTTTAATTTTTACCACAAAGTCCACCTTGCTTATTTACTGTGAGAAGCAATATATCGCCTACATGTGAGCAATAAAGATAAACTGTGTTTTAAGACAGGACCATGAAAATTACAATGTGGATACAACAGTCCCTTCCCCTTGAAGCATTCCATTTCTTCTTGTTGTTTCACAGATAAACAAGAAATGGAAATACTGGAAGCAATTTGAGTTTATAAGAGATTGAAGCTAAAAGAAGCTGAGTTATTTTCTCCCTCCTGTGCTATGTGCTACTCAGATTTAAGCAGATTGTTTAACTGCTCCTGTTCCTCTCCAGAGATTATATGCAAATAATTCTAAATCTTACTGATGTCTCTCCAAAAGTGTACTTTGATTGTCTTGAATGGACTATTTAAGATCTGTTTGTTTGTTTGTTTGTTTTTAATTATTATCAGACTAATGTATTATGTTGAGAGTTAGACCAAATGATCTTTAAGGGACCCTTCCAACTCAAAGGATTCTGTGATTCTATGCAAGTTGCATATTTATCATCAAGAAAAAAGCAAGTCAAATTACAATTTACAGCATGGCAGATCTCAGTTTCCATGGTCAGAAATGATGGCTGATGGTTTCTTACTGGGTGGTTTTGAAGACTTTCTCTTGTTTGAGGGAATGGAGATGCACTGAGTATTTCTGGGGAAAAAAAAAAAAAAAGAGGGAAGGAAGGAAGAAAGGGAGGAAGGGAGGAAGAGAGGAAGGAGGGGAGGGAGGGAGGAAGGGAGGAAGGAAGGGAATGAGACAAAGAAAATTCTTTAAGATGTAACACTATTTACATTTTTTCCAGATTTTTTAAATTTTTTTCTTTGGGAATGGAAAAGATGACTACTGATTGTACCCACAGCACAATTGGAGGCAGCAGGCGTCCTGAACCTGCGCCGCAGTGCCATCTGGTGCACACGCGAAGAATAGGCAGCCGGAGGAGGGGACGCCCAAGTTCTGACAAATAAGTGTTTGGTTTGCACAAAGTAGCAGTTGCGTTAAGCACTTCGCTCTCTTCAGCGAGATAAATCATCCCGCAACACCCTTGTCAGTTAGACAAGTATCATTATCTCCTTCTGCAAATAGCTGTGCAGAGGCAAACAGATAATCTGAGTTACGGAGATGACAGAATCAGTGGGAAAGTGAGGATCGGATTCAGGATTCTTGATTTATAATGCTGTCCAGCAGCCACTCAGCATGAGGCAGCGTCAGTGGGAGCACAGATCTCATAGTTCAGTGTTAACACATGAGCTGGAAAATTTGTTCTTGTTGTCACAGGCCATAAGAAATAGGGAGTGTTCAGAAGGACTTAAACACAGCAAGGAGGAAACTGGTAAGAAGGAAAGGCTTCTTCACATACTGAGACTGTGGAACTCACTCCCGAAAGATGTCTGAAATCCAGGGGAAAGGAAGGGGAAAAAAGAAAAAAAAAAAAAGACTCTGTGGCTACTTTCCCATATTCTGTAAGCCATCTAATGTATATTCATCAGTGCCTTTTAATCCCAAGTATAATTTATTTATCTATTTATACCAAAACTGCATGGGGTAAACTCTGAGGAGGAGATGCCTGTGTCAAAACTACCGCTGACTTCATTGAATACAGGATATCATCCTGGGCTCTTGGATGCACCAGCTCTCACAGCCCCTCTGAGGGTAAGGGTGACACATATCTTTATACAAGCTAGATGTTTGGTCCTAAACCTATTTTAATAAGATAATACTAGCTTTCAGGTCTCAAAACTGAACTTCCACTCATCTGACGTATTCCTTAACATCTCTTTCAAAGAATCTAAATGGGGGGGTTTTTTGTTATATTTTTTAGAAAGAATGACAGATTTCTATCTACAATAAATGAACAGACAAACAAGAAATGAAGAAAGACACTGTGAGCTGCAGCTGAAATCAGTATATCCTACACATGGAGTGTCCTATTGCATGGTAAAGCACATCCATGGTGAAGTCAATCATCTCTACATGCTGTGACAGCTCTCATGGTAAGTGAAAAAGACTGCTGGGAGAGGACCTGTACCTTGGGGGTGCTGAGCTGCACTTCTCTGGAGGTTATCTGGATGTTGAGGCCTGTACAATAACATCAGAAATACTGAAGAAGGCTTCTTTTTAGTGTTTTTTGTCTACTTCCTCCTCTAGTTTCAACCAGTAGCAGCAGCTGAAGACCAAAGCTTAGAGTTCTGGGGAAAAACATTAGGTTGATTTTATTGTGAGTAATAATATTTACAGTACAATAAAGCCTGGAGGCCAACAAGATTGGGATCCATTGTAGTAAATGAAAAGCACTTGTCTCCACACAATTAAATAATTAAATTATTAAATCATTTTTAGATCTACTTAAAAAGTCCTTATTTTTGTCAACACAACCAAAACTCCTCCAGCACTGGGATTAACGAGAGGCAAATACTTTGTGCAGACACCTTGGTGGCTGCCCTCAGGACATGAGCTGCTGTCACATGGCTCCCTGGTGGTAACCTGTTCATCTTCCCAGTCCCTTAGGAAAACATTTTCCTGGCCAAGCCAAGCGTACTGATACAAAAACGGGGTGTAGACCAGACCAGAGATAGGGAAATTTCACTAAACAGGTGTGGTGCATTATTAGACACTTCGTGTTTTCTATTTTTACCTTAATCTCTTTGCTCTTCCCTCAGGGCTTGTGTAGTCTAGAAAAGATTTATTTTAAAACTTATTAGCTGGAGTGTTTGAGCTAATACATTTAAAATCCCTGGTTTCTGATCCTCACTCCTACCACGGCTTCTTCAATTTCCTCAGGCAGAGCAATGGAGTTGCCTTGTCACCACCGCGTCCTTTTTGAGGACAAGGCTGTTGCCACATTTCCCCTGACACTTTCACCTAATTTGGTCACTTCTCCATCAGAAAATATTTTGTGCTGCCCATACCAGGGCTTTAATGGGTTTTAATAAAAACACTTGAGCTAGCATATGTTAAAAATACACCTTTTGTCCCAGGGCTCTGACACACAAGCAAGTCACTGCAAGGCGACTGCACAGGCACCATCAGTCTCTGCTGCTCACAGCTTGTTTCAGCCTCAGCTCGTTTCTCAGGCCCTAATGTATGCAATCTCTACACAGAAGTAATCCACAAACCAAGAGCTAGGCTATGTTTTCTAAGAAAGGCAATTATTTAAATGTTCCTTGCTAAATTCTCAATCCCATTTCAACTGAAACGATATAATGCTGGCCACGATGTTAGCCGCTGTATTGCTTTAAAATAGCATATCCATAACTTGAAGAATGCTACTTGCCATTAAGAGAATAACAACACATCTGCCACCTTGATTACTGTGTTTGTGTTATTATCAACTTCTGCCTCATTGCCAAGAAATTTAATCAAACTCCAGCAAAGAAATAATAATGTTTCAGTTGAACAATGGCGTGGCCCTTTGAAAATGCAGCAATTTGCTCTAGGGTGCACTAAAAGGAGAGAAGGTCTGTAAACAAAGGGTAGCACTGTGAAAAAATATTATCTGTCAAATCTAGCTTTTTTTCTTTCTCTCTACTTGCAAATAATTATCCAACAGTTTGCAGCTACTATAAATGTACCACCCTTCAATAGATATGCTGTGTAACACAGCTTATTTAGAGGTTGTTGGCAGTTTGCTTGGCTGAGTATTTACTGCTTCCTTTTCATGGTCTGTGAAAGGCTCACAGCCCCTTACTTTCTTTCTGTACCCCAACTGGACAGTCCAAAGCATAACAGAGAGTTGTCTAGGAAAAAAGAAAAACAAAATAAAAGTGGAAAGAATAAGGGAAATGAAAGGAAACAAGCAGGCTGAGGAAATGCTAAAACGTGTGAAATCTTTCCCTGGTCTTTTACAGAGTCAGGAAGATCATTGTGTCTGGTTTTGTTCCTAGATTGTTTAAACTATTGGTGGAGGAAGAGAAGGCATAAGTCATATTTACTGACTGCCTGGAAATCTGCTCAGCCGATGTAAATTCTTTGCATGTGAGTGCATGTCCATGTGCTGTGTTGTTTGCAAAGGGTGCAGTCCCTTATCCTTGGCCCTTTTGTTTGAGTAAATGCTTAAGTGCCAAGCCTTTGGCCAGAGACATCAGGAAACTGCTGCCTGTCCTCGCACCACACCTCCAGCTCACATCACTGCAGCCAAAGCCAGTTGTCTTGCTTTTACCCAGTGCTATCACTGAGCAAGAACAGCAATGCTGAACCAGCATGACTATTTTTTTGCCTCCAAGGCCAACTCTGCTTCTGTAATTCTTCACTACCAACAACATAACAGATCACTCAAGCCCCTGGCATATATTTCCCCTGTAGATCTGCCTGAATAAGGGATGGCAGTGTGTTGTTACCAATGGAGAGAGTACAGGCTGCTAATTATCAAATGCTGAGCAGTAATTGACAAACATCCAACTGGAGTCTGTGTCTACAGGAGCACTTCCTCTGGATGGGAACGGGAGTCCCAAAAGCACTAAAAAATGGATTTATAAACGTGATGTTTAATAAACACTTCTGCCCCTACAGGATGGTATGGCTGCCCTAAACAAGGCACCCACAGTAATCAACTTCTGCATCCCCATTCTCTCCCCCTGCTCCCTTGATGGCCTGGGTTACTAGGGTGGGATATGCTTTATGGGGGCAAGAAAGACAAATCTTAATGTGAAAACGCTTTCAGATGATCTGAAGAGAGCAATATGAAGGTTAGAGTTTATATGACTGTTTACAAGAATGTTGTTATTACCGTGCTATAAAACAGAAAGGAATGTGACCAGACTAGTACAGAACATCAAAAGAATTGTAGAGTCATTTTAATGAGTTACTAGAAACTAAGTCAGGTTCTGATGTTTTGTGGCAATACGGTTCTGTTCTGTGCAATGGATTTAAGTCACTTAGCAACCTCTGTGCAAGCTGCAGCCTGCTGGGACATGCTCCTGGCTGCTTTTCAGGGCTCACAGCATCCCTGGGCAGACAGCTTGCCCTGTCCATATTTTACAGGGTGGGAGAAGACAGTTAGAAGCAAGAGATCTGCTCCTCTGCTGCCCCTGGCCTTGTGTAGATGGTGAGATCTGGGCAAGAAAAGGGAAAACTAGGGTTTACGGGCACCTGTTTGGAGCAACAACTTTTCAAATTCACCATGTACATGAAAAAGCAATAGCACAACATGTGCTGGAAAACCAAGACCATGTGGATTTCTGTGTGGATCACATAGCTACAAGGAATGGGAAGCTTGAACAGTAATGGTGGGAAAGTACTAAAATACTATTGCCAACATGTATAACCTACCTTCAGCAAGAAATCCAAAGGAATTTTCAAAATGAATAGCTCACCTGTTATTTTTGCCTTAGAAAATCACTGATGCTTTTGCAGCTTGTTTTTACAGTATTTTCTGTTTTCTTTTGTTTCCCAGGAGTTACTTTTTATGACAATAACAAAGCTACATGCCAGGTAAACAGTGCACCTCAGAAGCTGTGAGATATGTTTTTAAATTTTAACTATACACAATCACATTTTAATCAAAATGTACCATTCAGAACTACTTTTGTTTCTTATGTTACTCCTACGACAATGTTTCACAGCACTCTTGGAGCCAACCCTGAAATAGGTTGTAAATTTTTAATGTATAAATCTCAGTGCATACACAAATGAAAAGGGGGCATGGTTAGTGAGCACAGTAGTGATGGGCTGATGGTTGGACTAGATGATCTTCATGTTTTTTTCCAACCTTAATGATTCTATGACACTACAATTCTGTACAGAAATGTGAGATCAGTGGGATATTGGAATTTGACATAAAATAGAACATTTTGTTTCACTGAAGATGATACTCTGTTCCATTAATGAGACTTGTGTGAGTTCAATTGCAAAATGACTCTTTGGAAAAGTAGGACTTCCCTGTCCTTCGTTACACATTATCTTTTATTACACATTATTTCAACATCCAGGCAGCATCCAGCATTGTATCAATCATGCTGATCAATTAAATTATCAAGGCAGGTTTTAACAGCTGTATGAATGTTGCAGCTAATGAGCCTCTAAGGGAAATTAGTATCCTCCCTGAGACACAGAGCTCTACGAGGCTATGATGGTCTGCTTCTAGAAGTTGAAAGAGGACCCAAGTGGTTTGTCAAAAATTTGGACAAGCTACCATAAAACCACTGCCAGGTCCTCTGGAGGAGCATGGAAAGTTCCCACTCCAAAGGAACCTGAGAGCTTACAAGCATGAGTCACCAACTGCCTCTTCTCATCTGCCATGCCCCAAAGAAAGTTTGTGATTATTCAGACAGAAAGAAGCTGTCTGAATGGGTGCACTGTGAGTACAAGACCATTGCAAATGGTGAAAGAGGAGCGGTGTTAGCAGTGCCGGCTGTTGCTACCTTCATCCTTCATACCTTTTGTCCTTTCTAACAGGAAATGAGTGGCAATCATTAAAAAATAGACCATATTTGTCAGTGTGCCTTTTCCCCACCCTTGCTTCTTGCTGACCCACCCTGGCACTGACCCACCCTTCCTTTTGAAGGCAGCTGGCTGTGTTATTGCTCAGATAAGCATACATCTGCAGTTCTGAGGTTCTATGACAGGTCAGCAGAGAATATATCAGCTAAGATGTTTCTTTAGGGGCAAAACATGGAGAGAAAAAGAAGCCACCCCCAGTGCTACCTGAAAGCCTTCCATTCTGAATTGTGTCTGGTTGTTGATGCTGCCATTCTCTCTTGAAGGGAAGCAGAAAATTCATGGAGTGGAGACTTGCTGGCCCAGAAACATCTCACTGCAACTCTCATTTATAACTATGTTTAGTCTCTTCTGTGATTTCAAGTTCTCACCCACATTTGTTGGAGATTTTTCACTGTGTTTCTACATAAAAGGATCTGCAACAGTTATGAAGTGTCCAGTCAAGTGTCTGTGATCCATGAACATGACAAAAAATGCATAATAAATACAGTGCTTCCACTCTTAAAGCAGTTTTTTAAAAGGGCACATATTTATGTGTGCTATGCTGTGGAATACATGCACCGTGTCATTATATACTCAGGCTGCATGGTTCACAGGAAATTAAATTTGGTATACTCATGGACAAATATTTACACTATTAGTAGTCATCTTTAGAAACATGGCATTATCACAAATGCAGGCATTTCAGATTTCCTGTCTCCTACTTTTAAATGAGAATGTGTTTGATCAGAGCCTCCTTTGGGTGTTCTTTTTATTCACAGACCAAATAAAACCAGACTGAAATTTTCCCTTGCACTCCCATTGCTCATATGCTTCTGTCTTCATGCCCAAAATGACCTCCAACTGATACTCAGATTTCTTTTATGATGTTTTTCCAACAGTAAACAAGAAATAAATGGTTCTGACAGTGAAAATCTGTCCTGGGAAGCTGCTAGAAATGCAATTCTCCCTGACATTTGCAGCTGCCACCATGGGGAAATATTCCCGCACAGATCTTGACCTTCTGAAATCCAACAGCAAAAATTTCACCTCACTGTCAGCTCAGTGTGGTACGATCCAAGTGTAACAGTGCAGTTCGCTGCTGCACAGTCCTACACTCACGTTGTATGACAAATATCTGCTAACAGGTTTAAAAAAATCATTTTAACAATAAAGTAATTCTGGACACATCAAGAATTATTGGGGGAAAAAAATATATTAATATGTACATGCAAGCAAGTATTGAATAGTTTTAGCAAGTGTTTTATGCTTTACTGAATACATGAGTCTGTACAGGACATTTGATGGGAATAGCCACCTCACTCCAGACCTGAGAGTCGGTATCAAGACAACTGATCCCAGGATTTGTCAAATCCCAGGCACTGAGCTCACCAGGACAGAAGGAATGGTGTTGATCTGAATATAGAATCATAGAATCACCAAGACTGGAAAAGACCTCCAAGATCATTTAGTCCCACCATCAACTCATTTTACCACATCCACTAACCATGTCCCTCAGTGCCACATCTACAAGTTTCTCTAAAACCGTCAGGGATAGTGACTCCACTACTTCCCTGGGATGGAGCCTTAGGTGGAGCAGGATCACAAGATCACTGATTTCAGCTATCCAGAAATCAGCTTTGCTATAATGTGTACAGACAGTAGATCAGCAGGTCTTCTGGGTGGGTTGTAGGGTGTGATAGCAGTCTTAGGTTAGCCTGAAGCTTCAGAGGAGACTGTAGATTCAGTAAGAATGAAGCTTAAACCCTATAAACTCATTGGCATGAACACCCTGATGCCTGAGTCCTGGAGCTTACTGTAAACAAGTAGATGAAATCAGCCCTTAGAAATTTGCTGTGGCAAACTAGACTTAAAACCCTAGTTCCTTAGGTGGCAACATTGCCACCTAAATATTATATATTTAGAATGTATTATACCTGGTCTGTTCCCCAGCAGATACCCAAAGGAATATTGAGAACCAGTACTTTTCCCCAGAAGAAAAATATCCAGGATTCATCTCTGCCTGGAACAAGAGCTCCACACACTCACTACGTAAGGAGTTGCACATCTGCCTCTTCTGAGAGTGCTGTCAGCTCATGTGGACACTCACCGCATTTTGTTTTTGAACACAAGTCCCGCAGAGCAGGTATTCACCTGTTCCACGCATGAATCTTGGGACAGGAGGGAGAAAGCAATGCCTAATGTCCAAGAGGAGAGAAAAGATTTGGGAGCCCTAAGCAATGCAGGAGGCAGCTGGGATTCAGGGCATTCTGTCCAGCACTGCAACTCAACTCCAGATCATTGAAAACTGCAAGGACTGGCAAAGGGCCTCTCCATCTCTGAAACTCCTTCTGGGTTTTTGCAGAGGTTCCAGATGTGTAAAGAAAGGAAAGAAGCTTCCCCTTCTTTATTTTTAATTTACTGCAGACATTTTGCTGAGCTCTGCGTGAAACCACCTGTCCCATGCAACCACAGATATTGGAGCAGTAGAGTGTTTTTTCTACCACCCACATAAGATAAGGCATAAGAAGACACAAAGCCTCATTATATCCAAACAAAAAAATTACAAGCAAAAACATAGGTGTTAAGAGAAAGCTGAAAAAGTAGCTGAAGAAATTACCTATTGTGCAATCAAATACAAATTGAATTCCAGGGTGTATTTTGCTATTTAACACATCTGCCAAATAAAATCTTTGTTCAAGTTACCTTTTGAAACTTATAAAATCACTACCATAACCAACACCATCATCCCAGTTGAATTCTGCCATCATTAGTTCAGTGAAATGGCTTTACGGCCTCTGTTATATTTACCTGGGTTTGCAGGCCTTGTCTACCAGAAGATCTCAGGAAACATGGTAGCTGGGATGACAGTTTTTGAACCTGGCTGAACATGTGGGTCTTCTCAGGAGCCTGAAGACAAATCAATACCTCAACACCACCAGCTTTCCCATTAGTTGCTTCCTCACAGACCTTGAAAATAGAATAAGATTGGAGAGGTGGAAGGTTGGGGTGCACGTGCACTTGGATATACCCAATTTTCAAAAAAAAAAAAATCAATTTTGTCTTTGTTTCCATCAAAACCTGCCTTGAAGGCAGGGATGGATGATCCAGTACAAACATGGAGAAAGCAGATATTCGCACAACCTGTGGATCTGCGGACCTTACTGCTTTCCTGGAGTTTTTGCATCCTTATTCTTAAAGTAGACTATAAATTAAGTACTGTATTATAATAGACTCTTAGAAACATTAAGGGTAGAGAAGATCTCTAAGATCAACAAGTCCAATCATCAGCCCATTCCCACCATTTCACTAACTGAAGTCCCACAGTGCACTATCCCCACATTTCTTGAACTCTACCAGAGACCAAACTCCTGGGCAGCCTCTTTCAATGCATTAGCACACTTTTTGAGAATAAACTTTTCCTAATATACAGCCTAAATCTCCTCTTAAATTACCTCTCATTCTATCAACAGGACAGAGCCCAGTGCTCCTATCTTGTCTACAGGACCCCTTCTCCACTGCACATAGAAGCAGGTTGCTGGAAAGAGTGGGCTTGGCACCAGAGAGAGGCTCAGTGATTTGGTAGTTAACACCTGTTGAGTTCTGCAGCCACCAAAACCCCTAAGACAGTTCTGAAATATTTTTTGGCTCAGGGCAAGCAGCAGGTCAGGCAACTATTGCCCTATTTGCAAAAGTTCTCCAGAATATCTAGGTGCCCAGAGTCAGTCCCTTTTCAGTGGACAATAAACACACATCTGCACCCCTGCTCATTGCTTTGAGAGCCCTGTACTATAGCTCAACTACATTTACAGTAGTGTCTCAATCATCAGGTATGAAACTCGATCCACTCTTCAAATCCATCTTTTTTTTTCCTCGGATCAACAAGAACACTTCTCTTTTTTGTTTACTTTTATCCAGAATCATAGAAAACAAGCTTAGCCATGACTTCTAAAACACATCTGAGGTGCACACCTCACCTGCAAAGCCAGGATCAAACACACCTTGCTTATTCCTGACAGCAGCAGCAGTTGTCAAAGCCACTGAAAAACAGAGAAACACAGCTCCGTCTATTTTGAGTGTGATCTCCATAACAGCATGACAGGGAAACACCATAATACTGTTCTCGAGATCATCACCACATGATGTTAAAATACAGAGGGCATCATGGAGGGACCTCAGCTGGGCAGCTCTGTCCCCAAGGAGCTCTCTCCCCATAACCCAGAGACTCTGAAATTCAACAGAGAGCTCTTCCCTATGCTGTGGCCTTGGACCTACGATGAAAGGTACTCTAAAGGAGTCAACTGTGAGGTCAAGGTGCTTTATGCTGCATGTTGAAAAATAAGTAACCATCAGTGTCCAATTTAGATGTCATCGCAGAGCGGGACTCCAAGGAAAAGGAATGCTATAAGCTTGTAAGGACCACACTTATCTCCTTCCCTTTGATGCGTGCCAAGGTAATGGAGATTCTGCCAAGGTGTGACTAATTCCTTGTTACTATATTGCATAATTTTCATATACTATTGAAAAAAAATGAGGCCTTTAAGAATTGGAGGGTAAGAGAAACTCACCCCTGAGACATTCCACAGAACACAACCAGCAGTACAAAGCAGGTTTTATTAACAGACGGTGAAAGCTCAATTTAAAAAGTACTGTGGGCATTAAAGGAGATTGTTTTATGTCTCTGACATGAATACTCAGGCTAGATGAACTATCAGGAGTTTGGTTTAAGTGAGATTAATGCTTAGTACTTGGAAACCATCCAAACTGATTAAATCTGATTGAGTAAGAAAGCACAACTTTCTATATCACTTTCAAAGTGGTATGATTAGGCTTTATGTGTACTATCTGAAAATGTACATATAAACAGAAGGGAAGGGAAAGGTACCCTTCCCGAGTTTTAAATGCAAAAAATAATAATGAACCAACTGTACAAAACACTTAAATTTTAGGTGACTATTAGAAGAGTTAGATAAGAAAAAGGGTATTAATGACATCCAGAATGTGTTGCAGGAATAACAAGCCTGTATTCTACCCTACTGAGCGACTCATTCACATCCTTTGAAGTCAGTTGAAGAGCGTAAGTTTGAGAGAGGAGAATTTGACCCCAGAGCATTTTGTCAAGGAGGGTCAGACTTTTCAGGTTGCTAAAAGCACAGCACAGATTTGCAGCCAGTAGTATTAATTGGAAGCAGTTTGCAATTATTTGTTATGTCACTAAGATTTTATTCAATTTGTATATGTGTTTATATGTATATTTAACAGTTTTCCCAAGCATACTTGCAACCTGGAAAAACTCTCTACTCCAGATTTAGATAAGTAATGTTGGATATCCATACTTGATATCATAAAGTCCAGCCATCAACCAGTCATCACTATGCCCACTAAATAATGCCCCTGAGCACTACATCTCTACTTAGAAATTTTCTGTCTCAGTTCTCAAGGGAGATGTGATTTATGCAGTTAATGAAGCCACAGAACCCATCAGCCCCAAGCTTCTGAGAGCTAAAGTTAGTCAGTTAAATTCAAGCACTGACACCACCATTACTGCCTATGCATACATGAAGGATGAAGGGCTATTTCCTAGAAAACACATATTGAAAAAAAAAAGGAAAGATAATATCTTGACCTTCACTTTTTGTGCTATAGCTAGAAGAGCTTGGAAACATCACGGGAAAGCATGTTTTTGAGCACAGCATTGAGACAGTGCACTGCTGAAATGCTTTATGTTCTGCACTCCATATTCAGACAGCTGGAATATGTTCAGAGAAGACTTATAAAAATAATTAGAGGGATCAGAAATCTGACTTACACAAAAAAACAGAGGATGACAAAGGCTTTCACCTGGCAAAGCAGAAGTTAAGAGATGAATCAGGGCCTATAAACCTATAGCCTATAGGAGAAGACTGTTTCAGAAGGCAGTAGCGTAATATGAACACGTGCCAATGACTAATATGAAAAGTGAAGTAAAGCCAAGTCTGGCTTTACTATCTAGGTCTTAAGTTCATGCAGCTTGTAAGAAACAGTTCTGAAGTTTGCACAGAGAAGAGCTCTGGCCTCATGATCATGCTGAGGAGCAGCCTATGTGATGAGGACAAAAGAGGCGTATGGCTAAGCCAGGCCATACCTCCAGCATCTCCTCTAGCAGAGCTAACAACATTATCCCATCTTGCACTGATCTTCACTGATATCCTTTTTTCTCTATGTCGAAAAAACAAATGTTATCCTTTTACAGTGTGTATGTGGACCCCATTCACAATTCCGTCCATACTGCTGGAAATCCTTACTGGAATTTTACAAGTTACTTCCCAATCAGCCGAGACATGATAGCTATACAAGTACATGTTTTTAACCGTAGAAATATTGTAATAGAAGTATTAAATAACACATATTCTTTTCTACTACCACTATGAAACCAAATATAGGAAGCAGTTTATTCCCCGGATTATTTCACATTGGCTGTGAATGAAGAAGAGGAATACATCAGTCCTGATGTAGTAGACTGTATAGTCTAGCAGTAGTCTGAAGTAGACTGATACAGCAGTCTTTTGCTTGTCCAATCATATTTCTCAAAAACTTTTCCAGGATCTGGTATAAAGGAATTACATGTGGTGGAAATTTATAAAGTTTTGACAGTGCATGTCACCCATTTTACACTATGCAAGGCATCTGAAACCTTTGGGAACTGTCAGAGGAACCTCATCTAAGAAAAAAGGTCAATCCCCTATGTGATACGTACACGAGGTAGGAGAAAAATAAGCAGAAATGCACAATTTTACTCAGCTTTTAATCTCAGTTACAACTCTGCAAATTGTGCTCAAGTAATTTTCACCTAAGCCACTACTTGTCCCTTCTCCCAGAGGAGCAAGAATTCCTTCATGGGACCAGTCCTACCACATGAACTTGTGGGGGTATGGGAGCCATTGCAGAGCAGATACAGCCAGGGTATAGGGATCTCCACCAGAAACCCAGATAAACAACTTCATTTCCTAGCACCAAGGACTGTGCTCTGTAGAGCTTTTCACTGGTAGTCAAGGTCAGAGCACTGCCTTCCTCTAGGTTTGGAACTGTCAGAGTTTTTACATGGCTTTTGCTTGGAACTGCTCTGAAATCAGAAATTTTGGTTGCTTGATCTGAGAATACACACCAGAAGTCCCAGAGGAGGTTCAGTGGTCAGAAAATGATGCATTGGAGGGGTCTACAGTTCACCAAGTGCTAATTATCCAGTAGGCACAGCACAAATTAAATGGATATTGAAATAAATATCTATGTGGATACCCAAAGAGGCATACCCAAACAGCTCAGCTAAGTCAGGTAGCTAAAGGGCATTAAAGCAATATAACAAATATCTTTTATGCAAGTCTAAGAGGTCTTCATTTGACAGTGTTGTCTAAGAGGCAAGAGGCAGTTAAGGAATGTGGTATAGTCCCATGGTGTCTTAACGAAAAAAAGGAATAACAAATGCTGGAAATCTCTGCCAAACAACAAAGCTTACATTTTATACACGCTCATCAATTTAACCCTAAAACCTTAAAAGCCTCAGGGTGATCCCAACGCCTTTAATACCAAAGGCCCTAACTATGCCACAGATCAAGCTCCAAGCCCAAGCCTGCTTTGTCTAGAAAGATGAAAGCACACTCAAACAGGTGAAGGCTTCTTTGGAATCATCACTTGCAATTAAGGAAAGGAAAACTAAGAGGAGAAGAGGTAAGCTGAACTTGCTTTAAAAAGACACCACGGCAGCAGGTGGATGCTTGCTAAGGATAGCTGTGGTGTCTGCTGTCATTCTTTCACCAAATGATGTGCATTCATTGGGATTTCCTGCGTGTTAACAACAGATCACTCAGTGGGAAAGTCGGGTGGGTGCTGCAAGAGTGAAAAGAAATCTCTTTTCTCTTGTATATCATTCTAGGAAGAATGTTGTTTCCAAGCTGCTGTGGCTCTGTCAGAGTAAAGCAGCAAATCAGGAGATTCCATTTTGGGATATGGATGATGATTTATCATTCTGCAGTGCTTTAAAATCACTAATGTGAAAATAGCTAACTTGTTCAAAACAGTGCCTGTAAAAATGTAATATTTTCCTTACAAACCCAGCTCTTAGTCACACTATTTCAATTACTGTTTTTGGAAGACGATAGGAAGTTTTCAACTGTCACTGCCAAGAAGAAAATCTTGCAAATTTAAGGAAAAGAATAAAACCAGAATGCAAATTTTAAACAGGACTGTAGTTAGCTACTACTACTGCATAAATATTCCAAGTAATAGCAAAATAACAATCACATGTGAGAAGGAAGAGAGGAAGGAGAGTGAGTTATACTCTAACGTTCAGATCTTTGTGGCTCTAACCATCTTTTGTTACACGTTTGGAAAGCACTTTACACAGTCCCTGAGGACAGATATTGGGGATGCTGATAATACTGTTAATGGTAACAATAATAACATCAATAAGGTTAATTGTAATCATGTTAAAATCCATGATAAAATATTCTTTATCATTTCAAAGCTTTGTGGAATGACATTATCCGCATGACTTAGTTAACTCCATGTGGACATGTAGAGTCTACTTAAAATTCAAAGAATCACCGGCTCCTCTTGGAAAAACACCAAGCACAGCTGCTCCCACCAACATCTTCATGTTACACCTTCCCTAACATTCATAAAACAAACATATAAGACTGAAAGGAGAGAGAATTCTTCTCTTTCAGTTCAGCACTTACTAAAGCCTTGTTACTCACCACCACTACAATCCTCCCACTTCACCCACTCAGCCTCTTAATCTGTGCTCAAGGGGAGCTCAGGGAAAGACTAAATCTGAGCAGCATCCCACAAAGTTGACCATCTCCTCCCTTCCTGAGCAGCTCCAGCCAGAGGACCCTCAGTGAGCACAAACCTACCCAACTGGGCTAATTATCTGGCTCAGTACATCTGGCAGCCCATGCTTATCTCCTCTGCTCCCAGCCTAGCTCTGGTAGAGCAGCAATAGCAGAGATAAATCCCAAAGCATGAGCTCAGCCTGAACAGAAAATGTTCCAGAAAAGGGTGACTGGCAGAAAGGTAGAACAAAAACTTGCAGGTGCAGCTTTTTCTTCCCCACAGAGACAGAGAGGTAGGAAGGGAGAAGAGGAAGAAGTAAAAAGGGATTCTGATCTGCTCAGTGGCAGTGCAAAATGGATAATCTGCATGAAATCTTCAGATGGATATTATATAAAGAGAAAATCAATATGGCCAAAATACATGGAGAATCAATGGAAAGGGTTTTTACAGAGAGCTCAGCTGTAAGCTTACAGAACTGGGCAAAATATGGGAGGGCTTTTTATTCTCTCTTTCTCCTTTGTGTTTTTCAGGTCACCTCAGCTTACAAAAATCAAGTTGTATTTCTTCTGCTTTGCTTCCTGTAAAATCAATAGGAACAATCAATTAAAACTTGTTTTGTGCCAGCAGGCTATTGTTTGCAACGATAATGCACAGAGCTGGAAGAAGATTGCTTTATTTCCTTGACATCCCCAGCACACATAGAAATCCAGTGTCTGTTCCATACATGCCTTGAAACCACAGCCCTGGCTCTGGGTTGGATTCTAAATTATATGGAAGAAGATTAGAAACTCTCACACGCTGCAAACAGTTTGAAGTATCTGCTTTCAGTATCACCTTAACCGTCTGAGAGATAACATCTAATTTATGCCTAATTCAGCAAAATTCCCAGTATCAGGCTCAGGCCTGGCTTTACTTTTATATGAATCCTCTGTGATTCCACTGATTTGGTCAGTTTTCTTTAAACAGAAGATGTGAACAGTCAAGAGAAAGATTGTCCAGTTAGAAACACTTCACACTTCTTATCACCAGCACTGCCCTCATTTCACTGTGTGCAGGAGCTATGTACTCCTGATAGCATACACTGACTGTTCAGATAAATACACAGCCAAACACAAACTTGTGCACGGACCTACACATACATAGATACATACCTAGATATACGGGTGTCCCAATGGATGAAAAGCTGGACACAGGCCAGCAGTGTGTGTTTGCAGCCCAGAAGGGTTTTATCCCCAGCTGCATCAAAAGAAGGGTGGCAGCAGGGAGAGGCAAGGGGATTGTTCGCTGTTGGTGTGGATAATGAATGGTTTTAAACTAAAAGAGGGGAGATTTACGTTAGATGTTAGCAGGAAATTCTTTACTCTGAGGGCTCTGAAGCACTGGAACAGGTCACCAAGAGAGGCTGTGGCTGTCCCATCCCAGGAGGTGTTCAAGGTCAGGCTGGATGGGACCCTTGGCTGCCTAGTCTAGTGCCTGACCATAGGGGTGGCAATCTATCCCACAGCAGGGATTTGCAGCTTGATGGCCATCAAGGCCCCTTCCAACCCTTCCAACCCAATCCATTCTTTGATTCTACAGAGAGGAAAAGCAAGATCCAGCAAATCTCTTAAATCTCAAGTCAGTATAAATTTTCATTGTGAAATTTTCATCCTTTTGTTTTACCAAGATCCACCCAAAGTGTTCTGTGCTGAACAGATGCTGGGCAGCCCTTTCCTGAACAGCTGGTCCTTTAAACACCTACAAGATGCATGCAACCAACTGCAGGAAGAGCAGCAAAAGGAGGACGAGGTTAACAGCAAGCTGTAGTATGGACCAGCTATGCATACAGCTTGGCTGGGGGTGGGGTTGCATGAGATCTGAAAACAAAGTTAGGAGGGTTTGTCAACTAGAGATGGGCAAGTTATGCAACTATTTGAACATGAGCATGCCTGCCTGCTCAGAAAGGAGCTTAGGGACTTGAATACACTTTTATACTTGCTAAATAATTAGTATCAAGTAACCAAGTCCATTCTGCACTTTTCCTCTAAATAACAAAATGTGAATTGTTTGTTAATAGAGACACAAAGCCTGAGAGGTTTAAAGGGACCCAAGGGTGCTCACAGTGCAGCACCCTACAACTTGCAGTGAGGTTTGGGTGCACATTACAGATGTCATCCTTGCAGGCCCACATGACTATTACATTCCTCATAAAGAGGCACTGCCCAGGGGCCACTCCTCATGCTCTCCCATGCAGCTTGGTGAACTCGGCAGCACTGTGGATTGGCAGTCCCTAGGTACAGGGACATTCTGTCCTTGCCATTCATCCTGTTCCCATTTATTTTTTATCCATGTAAGTTTTTTTTCTTAACTTGAAAATTTTAGGGGAAAAGAACACCCTCTGTTTTGCACCAGTGTCTGATTTACAAGGGTTAAAGCTAGGACTAGAAAACTGGAAGCAGGACTGAAGAGACATACACCACCAAACTGCCTCTTCCAAACTCAGCCATGATCCAAAAGGGTCCCATCACCCTTTAGTGCATCCTTCCCTCCCTCCTCCCACCAGTTACACAGGGTTCCCATTCAGTGAACTTCCAGAACTTCTATCATTTTTCTTACAAGTTATCATCAAATGTCACTTTGTTGGAAGTCCTCAGCACTGCAGAACTCTTCTGATCACAGATTCCCTTTGCCTTCCCACTTCAGCCTGTGCTGAAAGGGCACCTGTAGCTGATGCCTGAAGAGCAGTCCTTTCTGGGATAGTTACATTATTATAGTTGTACATTGCATTATGCCTTCAATTTAATAAACACTGTGAACATTTCAAGAAAGCAATAAATAACCAGCACTTCCATGTACAGCTCATCCAGAAGTGGGTAAGAACTCACTTCAACACATAGATGTAATGAACTGCAGAGTGGAATAAGGACTGTTTATCACCATTTCCAGACACACTCTTAAACATCCTGATTCTACTATACTTACAACATTCATATGGTGAGCCAAAGTACTTTCAAAGAAATGAGAGTTAACCAATTAACCAAAGTGAGACAGCAGGACAAAGCACAGCAGATGAGAAAACAGCCTTGCTCCCCAGTTCAGATCTATTAAAAAGCCTGAGCTTTTATGCTCTCAGCTGAGGAAACCAAGACTGGCATATACACATTTGGAACTAAAGCCATCCTTTGAGAATTCCTTAATTCCATACTAGTGCATCACGATGTTGAACCTTGAGGCTTCAAAACAGCAAGAAGATGCATCCCTGCCTCCACAGACTGCGATTGTGCATAGCTGTTGAAGGTTCCAGGGACTCCCAGTATCAGCCTCCCATGAGCATGACAGAGGGACAACCTGGGAGGAAAGCTTATGAAGCTTAAAAGCTCAGCAGTGCCTGGATGGTGCTTCTAGCTAAAACCAGGAATGGACAAGCCAAGATGAATCCATCTTTGAGGAGTGCTTGGTATAAAGACCAAAAAAAAAAAAAACCCACAAAACACTAGTTTCCTTTGTCCATTCAGATCTCATGTACCTTGATGACTTGAAGAAAAAAAAAAAAAAAAAAAAAAAAAAGAAAACTAGCTGTACCCAACTTAATTATTCATAGAACCCTCTTGACTAGTTCATCTGTCCTATTTATCTCCTTTTCTTTCAATTTTGCTTTCAGTTTGCTAAGTTCTCATGGAAATACTTTCTGCATGGTTGAATAACAAATATTCTCATCCTCGTTTCACTCATATGTTCTCCTGGCAAAAATCCCAGCCTGGAGAATATTAAGCCACTGAGCAGGTAACATACTTGGCTTAAGGCTCAGGGTCCTTGCAAGAACTTGTGCTGATTGTATTGGAAACACTAACAGAAAAACCAGCGGGACAAAACTTCCCGTAATTGAAACCCCATATCACTCTCAAAACTCCATCCCACTCAAGTTAGTGAGATTGGATGACAAGAGATTTTTTTTCCAATGTTTGTCCTTTCTTCTTTTCTGTGTCTGTTACTGGAATGTGCATACGCCTTACAAAAAAAAAAAAACTTTTTCTTTGGTCAGTTTTTTTTTTTTTTTCCTAAGCTGTGAAATTGCCTGGGCAATTTTCAAACCCTGATTGTGTTTTAAGTCATTGTGTAATTCTGTTTTCCTGTTTTATTGATGGTAATCACGTCTCTAAATCATCCCTGCTGTATTTTTATGACAGAAGTCCTTCAGCTCAGGTCCTTCCTTTGTTTACATAGTGTTTCTTTTACCTGCTTTTCAACTTATTTAAATTATGCTATAAATATTTTGAAACAGATTTCCACTTGCTACACTTACATTTCGGAGAACTTGTGTGTGTGTTTACAGCTGTCAGTATTTATTCCACAAAGGCATGCAAAGGTATGTCCCCCTCTTGGAGTGAGAAATACAGGTCTACCATCTCCCATTGCTTCAGCAATCGTAGCACGCTAATCTCTTTGCATCACCCGATAAAAAAATAGGCATCAGGCCTATACACTGGATACAACATTTTTCACCAAGAAAAATATTATGGATACTGCTCACCAAAATAGTGAGTAATTTGGAGTGCCTTTAATTTAGGCCCACAAACTCACCATGAAATGCTGTGATATAGAGGCGTCAACGCACACACCACTCACCTGCTTTTTCTTACAGCTTTATGGCATTCAGTTATATCTGCACTTTTACAGATATGTTTTCCTTGAAGAACTCCAGGTTTTACACTTGGAGCATATGAAGCATCTTTTCCTCTTCTGCCGTTTTGGAAAACTTTTTCTCTCACATCATCTTAAGCTCATGTGGGTGCAATATGAGTGATGGGACAATTCACCATTCATGATACAACTGTAAAAAAAGTCAGCTGTGAGTTCTGCTGTTGATGACTCACCACTGGCTCCTCATTAGCCCAATTATGATATGTGATTTTCTTTATATTGTCCACCTGTCTTCCCCACACCAACCCATTCAACTAGAGTTAAAATGCTTCTGTTTCGGTCCACTCCAGAGACCTTAGAAATATACCAACTTTCTCCTCTAGAGCAATATTTTCAGCCTTAATGAGAGAAGCAGTATTTCCAACAAGACAACATAATAGGCATGATTGTAAATAAATTATACATCTTAATATAAATCTATAAATTATAAGAGCTCAGAAATAACATATATGCATGTCTTTTTGAGCTGTGATTTCTCTTCGTTTTTAGCCTATCTCATAGTGATAAGACTTTGAATGAAAGAAGCACCAAATACCATGATTCTGGTAGGAAAATCACAGAGAATGGTACATTCTATATGCACAAACAAATAACTTATTCTAACTTAGTCTTGAAGAAATACCTAGTGCACACTTGGCCTGCTCACAGACTGACAGTGGCATTAAACACAGTTATAATTTTATACTGAAGTCTTAAAATATGAATTTAAGAAAAACTCAAAGTCTCGAGTCTTGATGTCGACACTGTGACTTCTGCCCATTAAGGAAGGTCTTTTTTTTCTTTCACTTGCTCACCATCACAGGCTGCTTCCAAGGGTAAGCGTTGCACAAAAGGCTGCATTTGCTGAATCCATTTCCACAGATTTAGCAAATGTAATTATTTATATTTGGCACATTATTACAGTACGTTTGCCTATGAATTGCATGTACAGTAAGTGGCACAATTTGGTGATGCCCAAGAACTCCAAATATTGATCAGAATTACCTATGCTCTGCTGCAGGACGAGGATCAGCATAACCTGAATTAGAAACATTAAAAAAAGGTCCTCAGTCATGATGCAGCATCCCTGATGATGTCTGTGCTCCAAACTCACTTTCTGCCTTAAGGTTACTGTGTCACAACTCCAAGACAGGTATGATGTCCCAAAAAATCCATTGTTTAGGTTTTATGAGAGGAAATGGAATCACACCTTTTAGTTTAATATTTCCTCCTAATGCATTTTTCATTTTCATATATATAAATTTTTCCTTTTCCTTTTCCCTTCCCTTTCCTTTCTCCTTTCTTTTTCCTACTCCTGTTTCTTTTTCTCCTAATATTTTGACATACTGCATTTGGAAATTATTTTATTTGTTACGCTGTTAATCCTTTTTCATCAATTCTTCCCTACATCTCACCATTTTTCTCCTTGGAAAAGCTTTGTAATTTAAAAGCACGCAGACACATGAGTTTTGGGTAGTGCAAGGCAGTGGCAGACTTCTTGATTGCTTGCCTGAATGGTGTCAGTAAAGAAAAAACAGATGTCGGTTGCACAGCTCTTAAAGGCCAAACAGGCCAAATTAAAGGAAAATGAAAAGATGTTGAGGCAAATTCACTCATTCTTCAAACAAACTCATATTCTCTATCTAAGTTAAAAAAAAAAAAAAAGCCATTCCTTCAACAGAAATATTCAGGAGTGTTTATGGTCTGCCAGATGATTGGAGTGTAATAAATGTAATTTTGCAAGCTTGTAAAATATCTTGACATTGCCTTAAAGAAACCACAATAAACAACCTGTTTGGATTGCGTTATTTCCATTTCTATACCTTATTAAGCTGGTTTGTAGATGATGTAGCAGAAAAAAAAAAAAAAAAAGAAAAAAAGACAGAAATGTGCTGATTACAACATTAGAAATAAGTGAAAATATCTTAAAAATAAATTCTGTCGTATGCAGCAGCCCATTAAATCGGTGTATACCTCTTTAAGCTTTGCTACAAGCCAGATTCTTATCTCAAACGTGGGCAGAGTGCCCATTGACTTCAATGGGAGCCGCGCATACATATTCCGAAGCAGCATTTGGTCTGGTGTGTTCATTAAGGGCTTCTGAACTTAAGATGTTACTTTGACGTTCCAGAAAAGACCTGTAGTACAGATAAGCTCCTGTTGATTCTCGGTGAAGCTACCTCTATTGCTGTTGGGGCAAGTCCCAACATCGAGCCTGCTAGTGTTCCCCTCAAGCATGACATGCACCTACAGAATAATGAAGACATTGAACTTTTTGATTGACAGAGCCTTATAGAAATGATGCACAGAAAAGAACAATGATTGCAACATAGTGGCAAACCCCATCTTGGATTGAAATTCCCTTTTCATCTGCAGGCTGAGGAGCATGCCAGGATTACAAACGATTTAGTAAATGGCTGTTGCAGGTACACAAACATGCACAGTGTTCTAGGAAGTTAAGTGTTACAACTTCAGACTCAAGAGCCCCTGCAACGCGAGCTCCTGGCAGCTCTGGTCTGTTCAGAAGCAGTGGCTGGAACTGTGGCAGCAGCTGTGCCCTTCTCCCACCTCCACCCACCTAAGGATAGGCTTTGTCACAGCACAGAACAGCCAAGGCCTCTCCAGCTCCAGGCTAACCCACAGCTCATGGAAAAATTGAACTTCATGACTTTTTAGCCACGTAGGATCCCCATCAGTTCCCTCCCCTCTTCACGCCCCAAGCTAGCCTTGAATAACCCTCCTGTGATGGGAAGGACCTCATCCCTAGGAGAGCATCTCCATAGAAACCAAAATACTGCTAAAATTCAGGAACAAATAAAAAGGATTGAGTCATTTTCCATGTTTGTCAACTTTGGCACAATTTGTACTATTCCAATCAGCACTGCTCTTGTTTTCAAAAAAAAAAAAGAGGCTTTTTTCTAAGTGTAGGTACTAAATTTGTTCCCGTGACCTAATTTGTGAAAGTTTTGCATTGTCTCTCTTCTGGTTTTATCTGGGTTACTGCGTCACCTCTCTCTACCTCTCCCCATCTGGGTAAGGGAGTAATTTTATAGTTAGGTTTTCTACTCAGTCATGAATCTTGAACTCAGGCACAGTGCTAGTTCCACACAGGGCTCCCCTGCCATGGATAGACCACAGTGGTTATGGGAAAGTGAATGTGACTGTTCACACCCTGATACATGAGGTTAATCTGAATTCAATGATGCATGGTACTTGAGCTAGAGAAAAAAGATCCTGAAATCATAGAATCATTAAGGTTGGAAAAGGCCTCTAAGGTCATCCAGACCAACCAACAACCCTTCACCATCGTACCACTAACCCATGCCACTCAGTCTGACATTTACTCTTTTCTTGAAAATCTCCAGGAAAAGCTGATACATGGGCATTTTTGCCAACATTCCTCCAATAAGGATGACCTCCATAAGAATTTCTACACACTTTCTGGTGTGAATCACCTGCCTTCACAGTTGGTAGACACGTCAGATCTGAAAACACATTCAAAAGGGAGTACTCAATAATAGATTGCTCAGAAGAATGAACAGATGGCATCTGCCCATTTATCCTCCTCTGCTCGCTGCCTGTAAAGACATTGAAATGTGAAGGACTGTGGGTGCCTCATCCCTGGAGGCTTTCAAGGTCAGGTTGAACGCAGCCCTGGGTACCCTGGTCTGGTGGCTGGCAACTCTACCCATGCCAGAGGGATTAGAACTGGATGATCTTTAGAGTCCCTTCCAACTCAAACCATTCTGTGATTCTGTAATTATACAGCTACTCACACAACCATAGAGCCCATTCCAGTCCACAATTATACAGGTGAATCAGCACAGCCCTCCAGGTTAAAAGAGCCAACACTCATTGCAGCTACAGTGCGCCCTATCTCAGTACGATTATACATCTATCTAGGAATTTGTTTCATCCCTGTGCCAGACATTCAGCAACTGCAGAGAGCAACACTGCTTAACTGAATGTTTCCAATACTAGGTGCTGAAAGACATGATAAACTAAAAATGATCTCTTTCATTTCCCGTAGCACCTTCTCTTGGAGGGTCTGACATGAGAAGAATATCCTTCCTTATGCTTCTGGGCTCTGTAATCCTAGAGATCAACCTTTACACAAATGGGGAAAAGGAGGAATACGGCACTCAAAGGATTTCTTTAAGACTAAACAAAAAGTTTACAACAGAGGAAGAAGGGAGACACAGTGCTGCAAACTTCTCTTCCATCCTTTAGACCTAATATTGCTTTTATTTTTGATCCTACAATCCACAGATCCTGCTGCTCCTTTGCCAGAGAAAGGAAACAGTTCTTAAAGTTTTACACCATACCTAAGGCAGATGCAACAAAACCTGACATCAGAGGAATGCTTTAGTTTCAGTTTGACAACAGATTCATTAAAACAAAAAGGCCCCAAAGATTTGTATCATAAACAAAGCAATTAACAACGATGAAAATTTGCAGCCTATTACAGCTATTTTGGGAGCCAGAACCTCAGCAGTATCTCAGAAGGTCACATCAGAAGGGCACACCAGCTGCTATCAGCAGGTCTTGTGGCTACTCAGCTCTGGTCAGTGTCAAATCCATCCCCTGGCACGTGCCACAAAGCAGACTCTGCGTATTTCCAGCTCCCAATTACTTAATACAGCAGCTGGCTGATACCACACCTTCTTTCCCTGGCCACATTCATTACTCCGGGCCTTGGGGGAGTGCAGGGGTGCAGATCTTTTGCATTTTTTTATTTCTGGCATGTCTCTGGAGTGCTGAGCTGGCCAAAGCACACAGATCACTCCCACTGCAGCACGAAGGCTATTTCAGCCATCCCTGGGAAGAGTCGGGAAAGAAAGCCTGCCAAGCAGACTTAGCAGCCATCACTCCAGCTTCCAAACCCAGAGCACAGAGGTAATCACCTCTTATCAGCAGCCCTGTTCCTCCTTGCAGCCCACCCTGCAGCTTTCCAGGCTGCCTGCTGAGTGAGAAGGGTGCAGCTCCTGGCACAGGGCTCAGAAAGGTGCGTTCACCCAGGTGCACCAAAACCTGGAAGGCTGTGATAGCGATCACAGCCAGGCCTGCTGGTTCTGCCCCAGACTGTTTTCAAAGTGCATTAAAACCAGGACTTGAACAGCAATGCTCACACTCTGGCTTCAGCCAGTCCTTATCTGTCACCTGTGGTTTTAGAAATGCCAGCTCCATTGCTGGAAGTCATGGGCATGTTGCTTATTGCACACGTTGTTCCTTAGCCATCCAGAAACAATACACTGTATTGTCTCACTCTTATTTTTTCACTTTTCTGGGTTGTTTTTGTTGTTGTTGTTGTTGTTTTTTTTTTTTAACATTTGTCAAAATCTCACACCTTCTTAGGAATTTTGGATACTCCTGCATATCTCCCATTACCATTTCAAGTATAAACTTAGAGGTTTGGGTACTCGTAAAACTCTGCTTAATACTTCTGAACAGACATAATATACCCCAAAATATAACTTGTTATATTATTTACACCACCTCTATAAACTATTAAGGATTCTCTTGAAAATATTTAACATGTAGGAGACTTTTAATTCAGTGTATTTTCAAAGGATGTCAGTATTTCTCTGAGGCTGGAAATGTGTTGGGATGGCAGCCTCCTCATTTCATACAGGAAAGCAAGTCAGCTCATAATGAATTGTGTAGTGTTATAGTTAGATAATAGAGATATTCTAATACATGCTTTTGTTTTAAAAAGTTTTGAATTTCTAGATAGCTAAGTAGTGCTCAAAAGTTACTTACATTTTAATCACAATACAGTACAGTCTGTCTATTTACTTAAATTATTCATGTTGAGGTTTTCAAGGTTCTTTGTCTTTTGTGCTCCCATCCTATGAACTCATCAAGCATTAAAGTTTGGAGTCTTTTTAGGCTGTGTTCTGAATATATTATGGTTGGCATTACACCATAAAACACTTTGGCAGACAAACAAATAGCTTTACACGAAACCCAACATAATCATAGTCTATTGAAATACGCTTCCTGTACATGCCTGGAATTCCCCTAATTAGCAGAGTATTTTCTAATCTGTCCAAAATATACAATGCCAAAACCACTGTGCTTTTTCCCTCTTGTCCACCCAGGGAAGTAAACTATTTAATTCCATCTGTTTTGGAGAGACACCTGTAACATAAAGGCAAATGAATCACTCAAATCTCTGAATGTATGATTGTTGTCCCATCAACTTCATGTACGTATATTATCTAGCCAAAAGGTAGTCAGAGTAACGTGGGCAACTCCGAGTGATTACACTTGCTAAAAGTCTCTTTATAGTTACCCTTCAGCTTTTATGCAACTGCTTTGCTAGTCAAAACTACAATTCCCAGAATGCAACATTCTAGATCACTCCCACATACATCTATTTGTTGGTGCTTTGTTTTTTTTTATTGTTGTTTTTTGTTGTTGTTGTTTTTAGGATGAATTATATTTTCCACCCTAGACATGTTGCTGTTACTGATACTGGAAAAGGTTTCAACTCTGTAACAATTACTCTGTGCTTTGTTACCCACTTGTGCATCTCCAGCGATGGGGCATCCACCACCTGCCTGGGAAACCAGTGCCAGTGCTTCAACACTCATATCATAAAAATACTTCTTCCTTATGTCCAAGATAAATCACCTCTTTTGGTTTGAAACAATTTCCCCTACTATCACAGCAGCCCCTGCTGGAGAGTCTGTCCCCTTCTTTCTTAAAGCCTCCCCTTTTGATACTGAAAGGCCACTCTCAGATCTCCCTGGATCCCTGGAGCCTTCTCTTCTCCAGGCTGCACAGCCCCAGCTCTCTCAGTCTGTCTTCATAAGAGAGGTGTCCCATCCTTTGGATCATTTCTGTGATCTTCCTCTGGACAAGCTCCAACAGGTCCATCTCTCCTGTACTGAGAACTCAACATCTAGATGCAGTACTCCTGGTGAGGTCTCACCAGCACACAGTAGAGGGTCAGGATCACCTCTCTGCAGTTCAGTCAAATGCACAGAGCCTGATCCAGCCTAAACTTGAATATCTCCAGAGACAGGACATCCATCACCTCTCTGGGCAACCTGTTCCAGTGCCTCATCACCCTCTCTGTAAAAGACTTTTCCTTTATATACAACCTAAATCTATCCTCTATAAGTTTAAAACCATTTCCCCTTTTCCTATCATCACAAACCCTGCTCAAGAGTCTGTCCCCTTCTTTCTTGTTGCTCCCTTTTAGATACTGAAAATCCACTATCAGATCCTCTCAGACCCTTCTCTTCTCCAGGCACATCCAGGTCTTTTTCAGCAAGGCTATGCTCTATCATTATATGCCCCAGCTTGTACTGATAGTGGGGGTTGTCTGATCCCAGCTGCAAGACCTTGCACTTGGATTTGCTGAACTTCATGAGGCTCAGCCTGTCCAGGTCACTCAGTGTGGCATTCCATCCCTCAGCTGTGTCAACTGCACCATCCAGCTTGGTGTCATCCACAAACTTGCTGAAGGTACACTCAATCCTACTGTCAGTGTCACTGAGGAAGATGTTGAAGAGCTTGGATCCCAGCATTGATCCTTGGGGAACACCACTCCTCACAGATTTCTATTCGGATATTAATCCACTGACCATCAGTTTCTGGGTTTGATTTCACAACCAGTTCCTTATCCATCAAGCAGTCCATTCATCAAATCCATATCTTGCCAATTTGGAGAGAAGGATGTTCTGGGGGACCATGCTGAAGGCTTTATTAAGTCAAGACTGATGATATCTGTGGCTCTTCCCTTGTCCACTGATGCAGTTATACCATCATAGAAAGCCACTCAGTTGGCCAGGCAGATTTCCCAGGCAAAAGCTGTATCTCCAGCTTAAAACCATTCTGTGGTTTTCAGGACAGAAAATAATGTGTGTATATATATAGAGAGATTATATATATATATATATTCAACCACATGCCCTTGGTGACCAATCATGCAGAATAAACAGCAGACACTGATAAACTCTGATTTCAAGGTAAGTGCAGCCCATAGATTGGAATGTATTCAAATAAATCTTTCCATATAAAGAACAAATGCTGAAGGTCAAAAACTATATGCAGATAACTCACAAACAGCAAAAGAGACTGAAGTGCACAATAATGTGTTCATTACAAATAAACCACCTCCTTTATTGATTAGATACAGATCTTTTAATAAAACACTTCATAAGTTTTCAAAAGAAGAGAAATAGTTTGTGAAAATGAAGAGTCATTCATTTCATAACATTTCATCTATTATTGTGAACAGTACTAAAGTCTGAGAATATAAAACACTGTGGAAAAATAGATTCACCTTCCTACAACAATTTCCATGTTTTCAAACTGCGGACTAGTCTTTGAACATAAGCATTAGCTTAGATGATGCATAATCCAGCTTATCATAACACTGATTTATGGCCTCAATTATTGAGTTCTACATCAATCAAGAAATTAATATTTCAGTCTCAACAACCTTTCACATTCTCCACAATATAACTTGTCACCGTTAATCTCTAGCCTTGATGTTAAACATCTCCTTGCTATCAAACTGTAAGTATAACATGGACTGTATTTTCAGGGTTGTTGGAAAGAATGATTGAAGACTGAATTGATCAAAAAATCTTGATTTATCTTGTCTACAATTTTCAATTGTGTACAGTGATTTATACACCAGAGAAGGTTCTTTGATTAGCTCGCCATAGTCTAGAAAGGCTAAACATTATGGGCATTAAAATTTCAACACAAATGTTATCTCTGCAGTAAGCACAATAGTGACATCTTGTGCCTATCAATACATGTATTAACTGAAGTTCTGACACTCCTCAGTAGAGATTTACCTCTAGAGCTTTGAGGTCTGAGCAATCAATACATAGCCTACTTTGATGCAATACACACACCAAACTACATTAAAAGAACATCAGGGCTTTCTTTAAGTTGACAACAGCCAGGAAATGCAGAGCTAAAGGCTTAAACCCGGCCTGTAACCAATCCTAACATGATTTCAGATTCCATAAGCAATGTGTGATTTTGTGCTGCAGTAGTCAGCTAGAGCAAGATTTCAAAGTGCACCCCAATTTTGTGGCCTTAAACTGGGATACATACAAGGTCCAGTGGTTTTTAAAAATACTTTAACACTCTTGCAGAATGTGTAAATGAAAAAGATCTGTGATGTCCTCTTGAGATGAAGACATTCACTCCAGCTCTGCTTTTGTCTAACTTTGCAAAGCAGCAGTTTGGGCCCTTTGCCTTCCTCCTGCTGCAGGTAAATCTGCTCCTCTACAGTCCAGCCCAGGAAGGACTTGGGTAGAACAGAGATGCACTCATTTAAGTGTCCTTTTAGATCAGATGTTAGGAAAAAACTCTTTACTCAGATGGAGGTGAGGCACTGACACAGATTGACCAGAGAATCTGCAGATGCTCCATCCCTGGAGGTGCTCAAGGCCAGGTTGGATGTGGCCCTGAGCAGCCTGATCTGGTGGGTGGCAACCAGTCCACTGCAGGGAGTTGGAGCTTGATGATCTTTAAGGTCCCCTCCAACCCAAGCCATTCTATGATGACTCTGTGATTCTATGATACTTCCCACGTGGGACTCTTGTCTCAACCCTGAATGACCCTCTGGGCAGAACTAGGGGGCTGCTGAGCAGAATGCTTGAATTTCTTGCACCTTAGCACAGGGAAAGAAAGATAAACATTGTAGAAGGAAAAAGGAAAAAAAGGAAATACCACAGTACTCAATAAGTTATTACACCATTAACACAGTTGAATTTAGCAGAAAAGCTTTTTTATGTTGTGAAAATACAGGGTTGCCAAATGGAAACTGTTTGCAGGCACTAAAGGGCATCGTAAGACTACTTAAGAGCACTGGCTTGAAGTAAAACTAACTCGGAAGGAACAATGCAGAGATGTGCATAACTTCAGGCATCTCAGAAATAAAATCAGAAAAACGTTCTGCCAGCACCACAGAATCAATACAGAAAGTCAATTTGCATGGCCAGAAGATCCCATAAACCCTCCCTACATGTCCCCAGAAAATATCAGATAGTGTTTCTTGCTGAATCCTCAGGTTTTATACTTCTACCTAGGTAATGAGGAAGCAAGGTGAGTTTTATTTAACTTGGTGTGATTACAGCCATGCTAGTAAAGCTGCAAACCGCTCATGACAGCAGATGTTCACATAACCAAAACTTTTATCACTGCATGCAATAAGGGGATGCAACCTCACCTCATAAATCCTCAGTTTAAAAGAACTTCCATTCTCAAGCTTCCCCAACAGAGATAACATAGGCAACATTACTAAAGTTGACATACAACATTTGTAAAAAATGAAAGAAGATTAAAAAACATTACCCAAGACTAAGTACGCTAATGTGTACTTTCTACCTTCATACCTCACCTGCATTAACATTTGAAAAAGGTGATGGGTGCTTTTGCCTTGGATTCATTTGACTATGTAACTCAGACCTAATTGCAGGTCTGCATTGCAGTCCTTTATCACTTTTGTACAGAGCATGTATAATCAACAGACTTGGATGATTTTGCTAATACCACAGTTAAATGCCTTGAGCAAGCACACTACTATAATTTTGCACCAATTTGAAAACATCCATTTAAATGTTAAATGAAGAGGAACTAATCAATAAAAACATGCCTAGAGTCTCAGAGGAAGTATACTGGAAAAGACAACAATAATCTGCCATTAACATGCAAATAAAGACACAGCAGGAAACAATAACAGTATTGACTTCTCTGTCATACTTTGGGAAGAATGTCTTACTAAAACTGGGCCAAATTCAACTTTGATTGAAATCACTGTAAACATAGACCAGCTCAGTATGGCACAGTGGGGAAAGGAACAGATACTCTGAGCAGATACTCTGGAGTGATGCAGACAGCTACTGACACTGCTTACTGGCACAACTAGCACTACTGTATTTGGTGTAAGGCACTGTACAATTATTTTTCATTGGGCTGCCTAAAGAAATTAGTTAATGAAACTACATACAAATGGAGTGAAAGGAAGAAGTCATATAACGCACAAGGAAAGAGCTTGAGCTGGCCATGAGCATATTTTTCTATCTAGCTAACATAAATGCAGCTGTGCACCTAGAGCCTTCCATGTAAGGCTCATGATCTATTTCCATCAAAGTGCTCAGCAGAAGCAGATATTAAATAAGGGATTAAGTCACAAGGAGGACAGAAAATATAGGCCAGAGTTCCTTGTGCTATAGAAAACAAAAATGTTTTCTGGGATGATGGACTTGGCCAGCTTCAGTGGAAACCAGAAAAACTATAGGCAAGAGCATGAAAAATTATAACAGCCATTATAAAACACATATAAAATGCCCCGCCACTGGACACACTCAAGGTCAGGCTGGACCAGGCTCTGAGCAACCTGATTAAGCTGTAGGTGCTTTCCAACTCATATGATTCTATGATAGCCATAGGTCTGAAGAAGTTTGAATGCAAAGTCGGAATTCTTTGAGGTACAAGAGGTTGAGATACCTGAAGAATAATGAAAGTCTCATAATATAGGCAAGAAAGGTGTCCGGAGAGGCTACATCAAGAAATTGGATGCATAGGAAGAAAGTAATAAGGCCCATAATAACCAAGGTACAGGCAAAGAAGATTTCTTCTGAGGTCTATATTGCTATGTTTTGACAACAGTACAGGATCCACAATCTACAGACCCTTTCTTCCACATGATAACACTTGGGTCCCCTGTTTCAGCACTCAGCTTCAACTAAATTACTGCCAACCTACTGCCATTGAAGAGAAAAAAATAGCTCATTCAAGAGTCAAAAGGTACAACTGGAAATTCACTGTTAATCAATACTAGTTTGTACTCTGAATACACAAACACAGTAGCCTTGTACAGTCAGGTATTCCTGGAAAGTAAAGATTTTTGCATCCAGTCAGATGGAAGTGTCTTTAACTCAAAATGATGAGTATTTTTTCAAACTCCAGGGCCTCATCTTGCTGGCAGTGATACAGCTTCTCTAGCATACGTTGTGCTGACATTGGAAAAGACAAAAAACAAAAAACAAAATCATAAATAAAACCTCAATGTACTTCTCGTTACTCCAAACACTACCAGTCATAGATATCATCCATATGCTGTAGAGAGAGGGTTTTTTTGGGTTGTTTTTTTTTTTGTTTGTGTTGTTTTTTTAATCTGCCTTGAGAGCCTACACAGGAGACGGCAACGTTTTGTTTCTCAGGACTGCCTATTCATATCTGCAAAACAGATTCAAGAACAATACAGTCATGTTGGAACAAACCAGTCACCCCTGGAAGTGGCTAGATACAGCTGAAGGCTTATTCAGCTGACATGCTCCACCTAGGAGAGAAAATGGACTCCAATACAGCAAACAACTTTTTGTGACAATGGCACAAACAACCTTACCCTTCTGGCTCCTTTTCCCCTCTTGCAAGGTGGTGCAAAGATAGAAGTTAAACCAGTGGAATTTCCTTGCCAAAGCTTCTTTGCCTTCTTTTTAGCAGCGAATTATTTTCTTCAAGGGCTAACAGTTATCCTCAAGATTGTGCTGTGTAATACTTTGGAAACAGTAATGACTCTTAAGGACAAAATCCAGAGCCTCCTAATTAACCCGCTCAGGGGAATATCTTTTCTGACTTTGGAACTATTTGGCATTTTTTCTCCACAGCCAGGTAGCTCTGCTAGTTGGTATGGACACTAGTTAGTGATCTGTTCTCTGTGGATCATTAACAAAAAAAACCCGAATAGATAGTCTCTTACAGGTGCTGTAAAACAAGTAGACTCCTTATTTCTTTTCACATTACTTTATAAAAGCCTGGCACAGCCTTAAACAAAACCTTTCTGGTTACACAATGTTCTAGCAATTGCCACCTTGTTAATCTGTTTGACAAACCTTACTTTAGGCACTCAGTCCACCTCATACACCTAACTACAGTGAAATCTTTAAATTTAGCTCGAGAATAACATATTGAATGCAGTTCCTATTTATACACTTCTGTGACCACAGTGGGGAAAAAAAAATCACCTGATGAATCAGACAAAAGGAGCACTGGCATTGGCCCATGCTCTGATCTCACTCAAGCCAGCTTGCTGCCTGATTAATGAGTTGTGATATCATAGTCTGTGAGGAGGCATACATAAGTGGCAAGAAGAATAATAGCATTCGACACCATCAGGCTGACTGTCTAAACCTGGAGAGAGAAAAATAAAGGGTTATGGTACAGGTTCTGATAAAGGAAGAAGAAAATATATCAAAGTAGTTTGATTGTTGGTGGGATATTTCTTACAATAAACATGTATTAAAAAACTAGTCCTTTTCCCAAACTGCAGAAGATTTCTATAAAATTGCTTTAAACCATTAGTAGTTACTGTAAAAACAAAGGTTATTTTTAACCTGAAGAAGTAATTGTAGCTGACATCTTTTGAGATTGCTTTGTGCTTTTCTTACAAACTGGTAAAAGGAATATCCGTGTTTTCTTGGAGAAAAATGTTTCTCAGAGCTATTTGAAAATGAAAGCCAATGTGTCAGAGGAGAAGGATATTTCAAGGTCAGAGCTGGTCAGAAGAGACTCATTTCTGTCTTTCATGATGAATATCTTAATCATTTTCAAATATGGTATCTGATACATATTGCTAGTGTTTTCATTGAACCCTTCTGGCCCTTGGAGTTTGTAAGAGACTTGGAAGAGAAGAGATAGGTATTTTCTATTTAAATTATGTGACTGAAGCTCAGGACTGCATTTATCCCTGATTCTTCCACAGATTTCATAACTTAAGTCAGAGAAATATTTCCCTGCCATATCTCAAAGCTCCAGCTGCAACATATGATTAATAAAATAGAAGAGTTTTGCTCTATATTCATTAAAGTATATATTAGGTGCACAGATATTTGATGTTGTCATAATCTCAAGGCCCTCGTTAGTGCTTAGTATTAAGCTTTCTCAATAACAGCTCTGCGATCATGATCTCCACACCTGACCTCCCTATACTGCAGGTCTTGGAGGGAACAGGTATCCCCTTGACTGTAAATGGCAAGGAAAGGCACACAAAAGAATGTGGAGAACATCCTGGCAATAGAAATACCCCTATGTCCCACTGAGTGCTGCTGTCTCCACTCCAGCCACCTGGGAACTGAAGCTATTAGACATTACTGATAGCTTGAAGGAACCCACCAAGTATCTAGATAAAGGATATTCAGTGACTGGATTTTGAGAAGCAGTCTCACGGCCATCTTTCTCCCTCCTAAAAATTATGGAGCTAACACAAGTAAGGAAGGATTCTTCTGAATTCTTCTTGAAACCCAACACAGAAAATTGTGCTTGGTAATTAACATTGTTAAGGAAAAACCTACAATATTTCCTAGGTTACCCAGTTAAATCAATGAAGAAGATACTGTCTTCCATGAAAATGGGATACGACCAAAACTTTAAAAATATGTAGATTGAGGGACATCAGTTTCCTGCAAATGAGAAATATTATGAGCTAAACTTACTTGTGCATGTTAATATAAACACACTAAAGTTACATTTAAACCTAGCAGGTAGGTAATATCTTCCCTTAAAACTAACCAACTATCAGGGATTGATTTTTACCACAGAGATTCCAGTTTACAGCACTATTTTTCTAAGTGATTCTCTGCACTAGAGTATAATTTAGATGATGGGTTCTTCTCAATTATTATCCATTAGAAGACAGGAAAACATTAAGTTCAGGTGCAGATTATGAGAATTATGGATTACCCTTTATGTGAAGAGATTGTAAGTGAAAATCACTTTTTAACATGTTCGTTTCTGATGTTGTGTAATAGGACTTTGAGCAAAATAGTTTACCAACAAAAAAAAAAAATTAAAATAAAAGCATGTTTGACTGAAGAAAAACAGACAGTACAGCAAATTAGAAGTACAAAGGGCCCCAAACAGCAAAAATGGCGAAGTATTTCCCAGGATTTTTTCCCCTGATTTTAAAGGATCCCTGCACTATAAGATAGAGAGCGGATGGTATGTGGTACAGGTGTTCAGAGCCTGCAGAAGTGAAAAGACAGTGAGACAGCACAAGTGTTATGCACCACTGGGGTAGCACCTTCCAGAAACACACTAGTGCTGCAAATGCACATTTTTCTATAAGCCAAAGCAGAAACTGAAGGCTTTTACCTGAATATGGTGAGAGCAATTCAGAGCCATTACCTGACCATTTGGGGTTTGAAGGTCTTTTTCCAGTTTGGTTAAAATTCATGATTCTCTAAGGCTGATTTATTGAGTTGTTTGTTTATTTGCAGGACAGCTTAATAAGAGACACCTTTCTTTCCCCCTTAAAAATGAATACTATTAGAGAATAAAACCTTCCTCCCTCTGTATAGATTCATGTGGAAGCAAGAGAGGATGAACATTTTGTGTGACACAAAAACAACTGCTCTGCAGCTGCTGCTTTGACCCTCAGGCTACACTAGAGTCATGACACATTTCCTTTCCCCTATAGAGATCTTTTGGTTAATGTGTCCATTCAGTTCACAGCCCAAGTATAAATCCTATTTTATGCCAATTATTAAGAATTTCCTAGTATGCTACTATCTATCTGTACGTCCTGCTCATCTCCATACAATAAAATATCTACATTTAAGCCCTATCTGCTAATACCTGAAATTCCAGGAACTTTTATGGTGAAATCTTTGTCTTACTGATGTGATTGATAAGAATCCTTAGGCCAGGAAATTACCATAGATCCATTCCTTTATTTGGTGTATCTGGAAGGAGTTTATTTGTCTGCCTACTAATTTCATTAATATTCAAAAGTTAACATTCAACAGCTTTCAGGAAAGATATGTAATACAAAATTGTCCTAGGATTAAAATGAAGACAAAAGAGAGTCATTTATAGATGTCTGTTCATACTCAATCAATTATATCTTCCAAGGAAAGCCCTCCATTAAGATGAGTCAAGCCCCTCATCACACACCCAGGAAGACAACAGAGCTCTCAACACCTAGCCCTGAATATAAAAGCATATTACAGATAAAGGAGAAGTCTTGATGCAGAGAGAAATACTGACTTCTCTCACAAAAGATGCTTAGATTTTTACTTAAATTGAAATAGGAATTGAGCTCAGTTCCTTTCCTTTTTTATGTTTTCTTTTACTTTCTGAAACTGGGGGTCTTCTCTTTTAGGCTGTATTCCAGCACCTGCACATGCAACAGGGACTGATGACAATGAAATACACTGGTATTGAGAATCTGCTCGTCATTAATAAGGTAGATGACTCATTACTTTTTCTGTACAATGTTAACATGGGAATAAAGCTAGCTTTTATTGCTATGGGTCTTTTATTTGTTTACATAGGATCTCTGTTGTTCTTGCCAATGGTTTAAATCTGTAAGAAAATGAGATCATCACAAGCACTGCTTTGGTGACACCAGTCTGACCCCTGTACATTGCACTCCACAACAGTTTTTCCATTCTTCTAAATTGGAATAGGATAAACCCCACTGTAAATCACTGGAAACTTCAGATTTCCCGATGCTGTTTCACAGTGTCTGATTAGGGCTCCTTCATAACTATGCAGTTCTCTAAGAATTTGATAGCAGTCTCTTCCCACATCCCAGTACTCATTAAATATGAGTTTGGAGAGTAGTGGTAAAGCATACTGAGACCATGAACGCACTGGGATGGAGATGGGTGCCATTTGGCTTGCCAAGTATGCTTCAGTAAACAGCGACATTCTACCAAATTGAAAATGGAGTATTAATTCATCCAACCTTGTCTCTTAAAGTAGTTTCTCAAATCTGTGATCAGGACGCTCTTGTTAGAGTGACTCCTGTTTACTTCATCCTCATGCCTACAAATGACTTCTGTTTTTGTTTTGTTTCATTTTATTTTTTTTATGTTTTTTGGTTTTAAGGCTGTCCAAGTCCAAAGGCATTATGAAATTTTGAATCATAGGATTTGTTTTTATTCCGCAACATAATGAAGATACAACCCATAATAAGACTTACATTTTAAAAATGACAGGTAAGATATTCTAAAGCAGCCTGTAGCTGAAGAGAGCAGGTCCTTCTCTGTGATATAGGAAACCTGCCTTCGTGGACATGCTTCCAAAAGCTACCTGGATAAACGTTATTTTTCCTATCCTCATCCAGATAAATTTGATGAGACAGCTACTGTTCCTCTTCCTTATGTAAAGCTGATATTGCTTGTTATAGAAAACATGGGCAATTGTGTCAAAAACATGACAGGAAAATTCCCAGGCTGTATCTGAATTGAAGTTGAGTATCTTGCAAAAGCCATACATCATAAATTGTGCCTCTAAAATTGATACTTGCTTTTTCTTATGCCAAAAACCTAAGAATTCCTTCTACCTAATTGAAGGAAACATCTCATTAATGCCACTCTTCCTTAGAATCCCTTAAATAGGTATTTTTCATTAAAATTCTAAATCTTGATAAACTGAAAGCAAGATCTGGTGACAAAGAGGTTATAATTAATCTAGCAAGAGCAGTCAGAGAAATCCATGTAATTGAAGGCGAATGTATGAATGAGGGGACTAATGCTACAGAACTTCCAAAGTCTTTTCTGTGGAATTAATACTACAGAGACCCATAAAAGATTAATCACGATAAGCAATCAATAACTTCTCAAGTGCTAATAAGCACTGCCATGTTCCATGATATGTTGAGCAGTTTATCATGTTTAACCATATGAAGATTTATAGAAAATCCATTGTTAAAACCAAAGGATGAGGTAATGCACCACTTAGTAAATGAAGTGCAATTAAAATTTATGCTTGATATTACACATTCAAAAGATCTGTAAAAATCATCTTGATTTCCTCTTTTTAAAGAAAAGAAATTAAGGTACTAGTTGCACTGCTCAGTAGTAGTCCTGGCATAGCAGTGAAGACAGCAATGATATTCTTCAGGTTTATATCTGCTTTCAAGGGAAAGGTGATGAAATAGCCTTAAAAACTGTTAAGCTTTCTTCTCACTTCATTTTACTCAGTGATCCAACTTTGCCTGAAAATTTTGTAAGTTAAATAGAATACCTATTAGGAACATAAAGGTCTCTGCAATCCATCAGTCTGATAGATTTGCAGGTCAGATGAGTGAATGACTTAATGGCTAATTAATAGTCCATAAACTACAGGTCTTGACCTTAGGGTCACTGCATCAGAACTCCACACTAGAGCATATTATTAATTAAAACCACCAAATTATGTATTTAGGAAATCAATTCTTTAACAATATTAAGATCTCATGATTTTATTGACATTTATTGTTACTTATTTATATGTCAATTGAAAGCAAACTAATTCTCAATACTACATCATAAGTATCCTTAGTACATTTAACAAAGCACCAGAACCTACACCAATTTCATTCTTTTATACTCAGCTATTGCTTGTTTGTGGAAATACTTTGAAGCTAGAGATTCCCTTCCAAAACTCATTAAAAATTTTGATTCACAAATTTTTATATCGTAGATATTTCAAACAAACAAACAAAGTTAAAATCTGCCTGCTCGCTTGATAAACTGCTTAATCTCAAAAGGTCAGATCAGTAATGCTCACTAAGTACATCACCTTGCCTTTGCAATGTCCCATGTCATATAAATTTTTATATCCACCTGCATACACATACATGTACACCAAGTCACTTCTATGCTCCCTGTTATGGTCATTCCTAAAGTCCAGCTGGTTCCTTTTTTCCTGTGTCATCCAGGTAACGATAAAGGAGAGAAAATAGGTAAGCTATGTGCTGTCTCAAGAAGTGTACAAAATTGCAATCAAACTTCAGCAAGAAGGAATCAGATTTTCAAAATACTGAGTGAGGTGTATTCAACACAGCTCTGTCAGTAAACCAGTTAAGACAAATGACTGTCACCTGGTGGGGCTTAGGACAGTCCCATACCTAACAGGAGCTGCACGCAGAGAAAAGACAAGCTTAGGTGTGCACAGACACACAAAAAGTCTAGGATTAATTGAATCCCAGCCTCTGACACCTCCTGAGAATTCCTGGTTACAAGCACTCATCCTACTTCATAAGTGAAACTTATTTCTTCACTATTGCTCACAAGGAGTGTGTTTGTCTGTCCAGATGCATAGGCTTTCACTTGCCCTCTGGAGTTACCTGCCTCCCTTATCACAGGACGCTGAAGTTCCTAACTTCTGCTGTTCTGAACCATACTTAAATCAGATGCCTTAAATAAATACTGTGATTTACCTCCCTCTATGGACAATAAATTAACCAGACAAATGTATCACTATAAATTAAATCATTATGATAGATACATACAATTGGGGGTTTATAGCACCTAATTAATTAAGTAGCATATTCATCTACAATTAGCAAATAAGCTCTCAACTCTTGGCATGGGTAGTAAAGTATATAAGGCAAGACTATGCAATTACAATGAAGTACGGTTCTTTTTTTTCCTAATAGTTTCTTTAAGAAAAAACATTCACTCTAACCTAGATCTGCAAATTGCTCTGACTCACCTAAAATTACATTTTTCAAAACAAAAATACTATTTAGAAGGATTATTAAGGCTATATTGGAGCCACGCTGTGCTGGGACATCACTCTTTATTTGGTGTTTTTTACTAAAATTAGCTGGTTGTTTTTAACAGCTTAGATTCAGATTGGTACAAATCCTGCACCACCACCTATAATTGCACATATACTACCCACTTCAGGAAGAAAACATTCCAGAAACATTTCAAGCTAAGGCAAGTTTGTTTGTGAAGTGGGACTGTCTCCTTTCCTGATAGAAGTAGTACAAGTGTAATGTTCCCTACTGCATCACTCCGTCTGACACAGAAGTTCTCTCCATTTTCAGTAGTGATAACTTATCACTAGATCCTGGCTGAGTTGGACTAGGATCTATTCACAGCTGTGATCACACTGACTGGAAAAAAATCCTGTTGAATACCATACAACATTTCCATTATTCAGCACAGATCTGACTGAATGGCTTCTGATGTTGTTCTCCTTTTAAGTCAAGCATAATATATTTTTTTTGCTTCTTAGTAAAACCTTCCTACTCAGTCATCACATTCAAACCAAGGTACCACCTAAAATTATAGTGCCAAAACACAAGGACAGACTTATTTAATTCACAATTTGCAAGACATAAAGACATACGTAAGTGTGGAAGCCAACAATGCACTTCCTAGCTAAGTCAAAGCAAAAGTCACTCTTGAATACCATGCAATCATTAATCATCAATACAAAAAAGAAAACCAGTGATGTTAATGTGTCATGCTGGATACATGACCTGCAGACAAAACACTACCTTCACACTAACAAGCATTACCAATGATAAACACTTTCCTACCTGGCATCTCTAGGGTATAGGGTTTACTGAGTTTATAGTGATAGTCTTAATGTATTATGATATTAAATGTTTCAGGCACTTTCACTTACCTTTCAGAATTAAAGATTAATCAATTCCATGATTGTGGACATCTAAACAAAATGTATTGATCTCATTCATTTTTAAAAGCAAGACACTACACTGTACTTCAGTATGTCATATTTTAAGGCTAGCTTATTGATCATATTTGAGAACTTCTGATATCTAATTGAGGTTTAAGATACAGAGTAAGTGTAAGATTTTCATTATGATGATGTGTCTATGGTGGCTACAATCTCACGTATTGACAAGCTTTGTTTGTACTGAGAGCCATTAAGTAGACTCAACCTAAGAACCATTCCCCATTTTAGTGTTTCAAGTGATTGCTCTGAACCTGAAGGTGCATGCTAGAAGTTCTGCTCGATGCAAGGAAAATGTCCCAAAAACTGGGAGCAGACTCATAGATTTCACATTATAGATAAACTCATACTGCAGTTCTGCACTCTAGTAAGATTCCTGGGAGTTACCTTACTGAATCCAGCTACTGACTTTCACATGAAGAACTGCTAATTTTTTCATATCAAGAGCAATGAAGTTTTGCTTCTTTAATGCTTGAGATAATGTTGATGCAGTTTTGCAGTAGAGAATATGTTTCATGGAGGCATTAAGCAATGAGCCTACAATCTCTGGTACTATTTTCAAGATTTACAGCTCCATATTGCTCAGCTCTGAATGCTCATTGAGAAGAGAATGGAATAGATTGAAAAAATTAACATTTCATAACTATGCTCATCAATACCAAACTCATATTTCTACATTTTCCCTTTTCTCTGGCTATATACTTCTGCATAGATGGACAGAAATTGAGTCATGTATTCCTACTGATACCAGCTGAGGACCAAATGCTAAATATGCACACACAGGGCATGCTGGAAACATGTCAGTTACATAGCAGTTTGCTGAAATGGCAATAGAATGTGTTACAAGAATGAACGAATAATTTCTGGATACCACTGGGAACCAGCTTGGTAAGGTGATCTCAGTGAAGATCACATACCTGAAAACCACTCCACTGTTCATGCATTCCATGTTGCTGCTCCTCAGCATTACCGACATTGAAGAATCTTTCCTAAGTAATAAATGTTATGTAAATAAAAACACACATAAATAAATTATAGAGCTCCAGGCAAAAAAGAGCTTATACTATAATATCATAAATTATGAAGACTGAAATTGCTACAGCCTATAACATTTTAAAACATAACTGTGCTGATAAATATGTGTGATAAGGCTGAGTAAGTCTTACTTATTTTCAGAGTAGAGTAAATCTTTTGATTTAAGTCAAAGTAATTATAGAAGTAAGGTATTATGATGAAGTCCTCAAAAATCACTGACTTTCTCATAGTCCTTTTGTAATTACAAGAAAGGGAAATGTAAATAAAACCCATGTAAGATGCTAAAAAACACACGGGGAACACAGAAGATAGTGAACTCCTACACTTAATTTTGAGCACCTCTCTTCCTTTCTTTTCTAGTTATTTTCAAAAAAAATCAATACTTTCTTTTCAGAAGAACTAAGTCAATGATACCATTTTATAAGGATGGACTTTGTTCTAGATCATTTCCTGATGTGGTGATTTAGATTAAATATAAAGTCAATGTATACATACCACAAACAAACACAGAACATTACTTTGTGAAACTAAACAAAAAATCCATCCCCTTCTGAATAGATATGAGGTTTCTCAAACTCTGTGCTGATTCATCAAAACAGAGTTGAGGCAAAACAAAATGAAACTAAAATTCTAGAGGACTGAAAATTGAGATTAAGATTCAACTTGTTACTGCTTTAAAGGAAAATATAAATTAATTAAGCAATTTTAAAAACAAAATTCAAAATGCAGATTATCACCCACTTTTCCCTAAGAGGCAATTACATCTGTTACAAATACTAATCGCTATGCTCCTGTATCTGCAGATAATTAACACAGTGGCAACAGCTTGGTGGAATAAATGTCTCTCAGAAATCTTCAGGAAAGGTAGAACTGGTAAAAAACAGTAACATTTCTCAGTTTGCATTCTGAAGTTCCTCTTTTGATTTTCCCTCAGACAATTTCCTTCAGATTAATTATCTGTCTGCCTGAAACAACCTCTTCTCCTAGCCAAAAAGTCTTACTTCACCTTCTACAAATCTTGTTAGTGCTAGGATGTCTGTATTTTTTTGTATTGTTAATCCTGAAGTATTGCACCCCAGTAGGCAAATTGTCTTTGGTTAAGGGCATTTAATTAAAATTCACAGAATCACAGAACTGTAGGGGTTGGAAGGGACCTCTAAATATCATCTAGTCCAACTCCCCTGACAAAGCAGGCTCCTTAGATCAGGTTGCACAGGTAGGTATCCATGTGGATCTTGAACATCTCCAGAGAAGGAGACTCCACCACCTCTCTGGGCAGCCTGTTCCATCACCCATACTGCAAAGAAATTCCCACGCATGTTTGGGCAGAATTTCCTGTGCATCCATTTCTTATAACCCAATGTGAATAGTACCATGTTTCTTTTCCTTGATATTTCTCTAATGGCACTAGACTTTTTTTATTGTTGAAATCCCATCATTTTCCCTTGTGGAGTCCTCATATCCAGACCCTGAAGCTCCTCCATATTCTAGATCTCCAGCTGTGCCTGTATTTTTCGTCCTTACTGCCCAAGACTTAATTTTCCATTTTCCATAATACATTCTTGTTCTTCTCAATCCTTCCAGCTCAGCTGCACTTGAAACTCCCTACAACTCCTCTTTCTGTATGTATCCTCAAATCTCCCACATCTATGTTTCTTCTTTCTTTCAAAGCTTCCTTTCAAAGTCACATCTCTACTTTCATCTCCTCCTACATGTTTTAGTTCTGGCAAACCTACCCTTCTCATCACCTTTCATGTATATTCCTTACTTTCTACCACCCAATTTGTCTGGAAGAAAGTCAGTTATTTACCAAATTCTCTCTCTCTCCTTCATCTACAGAATAAAAACTTCAACATTACTAGAAATATAGGCTGTTCAGGTTAGCATAAGTGCATAACATGGATCTATATTGCCTTACCTATAACATGCTATTGAATTTTGGATAAGTATCTTCAGCTAATGTGGTCTTAAATAGGGTAAATCATAGAATGACTTGGTTTGGAAGGGATCTTAAAGATCATCCAGTTCCAACTTCTTTGCCATGAGCAGGGTTCCTGCTCATTTGACCAGGCTGCCCATGGCCTCATCCAACCCAGACGTGAGCACCTTCAGATATGGGGCATCCATAGCTTCCCTTGGCAACCCATTCCAGTGCCTCACCACTCTCTGAGTAAAGAATTTCCTGCTAACATCTAACCTAAATTTCCATTATTTTAGTTCAAAATCTTTCTCTCTTGTCCTGTCACGTTCAAACTGTGTGGAAAGACCATCTCTCTCTCATTTTTAAGCATTTATATATTATTTTTTGCAGAAAATGTAACTTTGGGAATAAAATCTTACATAAGAAGAAATGATCAACAATTACTTAAAGCACATATATGATGTCTCTTAAATCCCTTTCAACATTTAGAAGCAGATACATTGAAAATTGACTTTCACATAACCTCTTATCAGAGCTATGATTTTTACCCACTCACATTTGTAAAAATGAACATATAATTATCCATTATAATTTACCACTGGGGAACCAAAAGAATGCTTTGGATATTCCAAACTCATTGAACACATGATATTTGCTAGATTTTTGGAGATTTCTGCAGACATCATGCATGTGGTAATACCAAGAAGTTGTCCTAAGGGTTTGACATTAGTTCAAATCTCAGAGCTTTGATTACCATCCAGACTAAAAGCATTTTATAAGCATGCCAAATTAATAAAAATGCCTCCTTGATACAATTCACATGGCCTTGTATTACCTGTATATTCCAATTCACAGCTGAAGAACAATGTAATTTCAAATTGGAGATTACGGAGTTCAAAAGTCATTTCACTCCTGTTGGGAACACTCATTTTTCTACACTATATGAAACCATGAAACTAGGCTAACAAATAGCTTCTCCGCAGTAACTTAAGCTTGTCTATGCAGGCAGTAGTTTGTTTTCTACTAGGTCTAATTGTAATCTCAGTGTAGATTTCATGTATCTAATGAATGAGTCCAAATTTTTCTTTCCATCTATTATGTTTTAACATTTCATATTAACTTAACATAAACTCACTTGTGGATTTTGCACCAGAACAATTTTATTTATTCTATTTATTTACTCATTTAAATCAAGGATGTTTTCCAGTGAGCATGCATTTTAATGACTCTTTTTATGTCTTAAGACATATCCCATAATTTATTATCATTAAGAAAAATGGATTGTATATGGAAATGAAAATGCATCAAAACACATAGGGACCATCTATCTGTAAAAGGAATGAAAGGAGACAAAGTTAATAAATAATAGGAAACAACACTGCCCAATCTAAAAATATATCTGCAAAGGAAACCAGTTCAAAGGTAGTGTGGTTTGCTGGTCTACTTTAGAGTAGGAAGAAGAGAGAAGCAAACTTAATTTCAAAGACAGAGAAAATCTCACACCACAAAGTCACACAAATATTGGCTGAATCTAGATGTGCCATCGGTAACTGATACATATTCATTTCATGAGTACATTAAATATCTAAATAATTAGCGTATAACACAGCTACCAGAGTCTCAAACCCTAATACTCTGTAGTGTTCTCATCCTTAAAACTACCAGCTCCAAAGAGAGAAAGGATAGAACCTACGGTAAAGCACTACCATAACTGAAACTGAATCAAAATCACTTCCAAAACCTAACACCTTGATACTATCCTATACATCGTCAGTATCTCATATGCATTCTTGAGCTTTTATAACTAGGCAGAGCCACTACTCTCAGTTAAATACCTTTTCAGTTATAGTTCATAAATAGGATACCAATGAGTTGCAGTACTATTATTTCCACAGAAAGCCTTAACTAGAATCAAGCAAGTTCCTTCTATTCAAAACTAAACAAAACAAAAACCCTAAAATATATATCCAAAGACAATAATGCTTTCAACTTTGCGTGGCGGTAACCTGGTATTAATCTTACTACATATAATAGAGAAACAGTAGTATGATAACAGGACACTTCATGCTATCGTAGAGATACAAATCTATTCCAACTTCTATCTTATCCCCAGAGCTCATTAACACATGGAATTGCAAATGCTATGTAGGTCTCTTTGCACTGTGGATAATATTCTAATATTACTATTAATGTGTTGATATTAATAATATTGGCATGTGGTCAGAAGCACCTGGTTGCAAAAATCACATGCTTTCCTTCTGAAGGCAAAAGATAAAAGTCTCCTTTTGAAAAGAGAGCATGACTACTTGAATGGAATGCTGATCTGCTTTCATACAATGCCAGGTTTCTCTAATATCAACTCCAGAGTTTCACAAAATATCATCAAGTCACACTTCTAAGGGCACCTCTACCTTTTCTCAGAGAATTTTCTCATTGTATGTTGTAATCGTTAAAAATAGTTTAATCTTTACTCCACATGCATAGCTTGCCCTAAATCTCACTAAATTGATATATAATATTCAAATAATTTTATTAATTTTAGTAGGTTTTAGAGTAATTCCTTATTTTATTAACTTAAGACAATTCATAAGACCGTTCATTTTTTCCAGAAATCTGAAATGGGTTTGTTTCTTAGCACTAAAGCAAAAAGTGCAGGTTGTAATCTCAGGAAGCTGACATGTTTAAGATTGGAGATGTCACTGTTTACTCATCAGTCTCAAATGCATAACACTGGTTAGTGAAGAAAGAGTTGTATAAATTAAGGGGACAGAATCAACTCCTGACTGCAATAGAGAAAATGGCTGTGATGTACATAGTTTTCTGCCAGTTGCTCCTTTAGTGATTTCTACAGCATAGTTTGGTATTCAGTGTCAATAAATATCTCTTAACATAATTCACAAATTATTTCACAGAACCACAGAATTGTAGGGGGTGGAAGGGGCCTCCAAAGATCATCGAGTCCAACACCCTTGCCAAAGCAACTCCCTAGCCCAGGTTGCACAGGTCGGCATCCAGGCAGATCTTGAACATCTCCAGAGAAGGAGACTCCACCACCTCTCTGTGCAGACTGTGCCAGTGCTCCGTCACTGCACTGTGAAGAAGTTCCCACACACATTTGTGCAGAACTTCCTATGCTTCAGTTTGTGGCCATTTCCCTTTGTCCTATCATCACACACTGATGAGAAGAGTCCAGCCTCATCCCTTTCAATGAATCTTTTCTTTAACAAAACATGAGCTCACACCTTCACTCGATCACTGCAAGCTCATCAGTCTTTAGTGTAACTGAGGAAGCTCTTAACTCATGGCCCAAGGGTTGAGAGAATTCTACCAAGAGCAAGAAAAAGAGGTTGAAAGCATCTGATTCTCTAGAGAGCAGGTGCATCTTTATCTTTTTAAGAAGGGTAGAAAGGACAACCCAGGGAACTACTGACCTCTAACCCTCACCTCTGCTGGGGATGATCACAGAACAGATCCTCCTGGAAGTTATGCTAAGGGACGTGGAAGTGAGGAAGGTGATGCAAGACAACAAGCATGGTTTCACCAAGGATAAGTCCTGCCTCCCCAGTCTAGTGGTCTTCTTGATGGTGTAACTGCACCAAGGGCAAGGAAAGAGCTACCGAAGTCAAACATCTGGATTTCAGTAAGGCCTTTGACACAGTCCACCCACAATATCCTTCTTTCTTAACCAGAAATACGTGGATTTGATGAGTGGACTTTTCAACGGACGAGGAGCCAATTGCAAGATCATATCTAGAGCGCAATGGCCAACATCTGAATGGAGATTAGTGACAAGTGGTGTTTCTCAAGGGTCAGTACTAGGGCCAACACTCTTTAACATCTCCATCAGTGACACCAACAGAGCAATCAAGTGCACCCTCAGCAAGTTTGCAGATGACACCAGGCTGTGCAATATAGGCAACACACATTTTGAGACTACTGCGTGTAAGTGAATCATTTTACATAGTTGCCCTTCATAACCAACCCAGTATTGACAGTGAATTCAGTGTTTTGTGAAGGTAACTGTTCCTTGACAGAAGGCATTTCACCTCCTTCTCTTCCTCCAATGAGGCCAGAGGATCCAGACAAGAATCCACAAGAGAAGAGTCTAGATTAATTCAACAGGCCTCTCAGTGGTTGTAACCAATGAAATAGACAGCTGTCTAATATAATACATACAGGAAAAAGAAAATCAGATGAGGCATTTAGTTCAAACTAGGTCTCTAGGCTCCACCTATAACCAATGGGGTAGAGAAGTATCTGCACAAGATAATCCAACTCATCTCTAAGACAGAAGGCACAATTAATATCTGAAAAAGCCACTTCTTTTCCCTTTACTTTGTTATTCCTAAACAACAATTCCAGGCAACCACTCAGTGAATCAAACCCCACATCACTTCCCACATATTACCTTTGTCCATTTCCTCAGTGATAATATTGCTCAGCCAAATGCAAGTCTATTTGAATTTGCTTCCACTACATCTCCTGACTTAGTAAATCAAATCCATTGTAAGGCACAAAAGGAAAGGCTTTCTTCAAATCCAAATAAATTATGTTCAGTGTCTCAGGATTGCCTCCAATCTGCTATTGTATATAATGCATTTAAATGAAACGTATGCATATGAATGGTGATTGCTCCTTGTTGAAACGCACATCACTAAACACCCTGTAATCTTGTTCCTTACCAGTGTCTCCCAGAAATTATTCAGCCTAAAAGGCTCTCTACTTCATGGAATCATAGAATCATTTATCCTTTAACCAGTTTCAAAGCAACACAGCAAAAACTGTTACTCAAGCTCTTATACTGTCGTTATATTTATAATTTATTCCCTTTGCTCACACTTAGACTTAAGTGTTTTTCAAATGTATTAGGGAAATCCTTGAGATTGAAATTTGGTCACAGATTAGAAGAACAAGCAAAATATGAAAGACAAAAAAGAGAATCTTCCAATATTCTTGTCCAAAAGTGAGCAATTATTTAGAGACTTCATTTGATGCTTAGTGCCAAGAGTAGGAGACTTCTACTGTATTTCAATAATTTTTCTTGCAGCCTAAATACTACTCCCATCAGGCAGTCCCCCAGAACCATCTGATCTCCTAAATGAGCAAAGCAAATGAGTTGCCTTTTCTATGCTTATGCCTTCTGATTCCGTATCCACCAATTAAAACCCTAATTGACTCAAAGAGGCATTAAATCAGGACACATTGTCTCTGAAACATATAAAAAGCTTTTTGATCAGATTTTGATCATACCTAGGTATATATTTTTGCCTACTTTCAATTGCTATCGAATCACAGCTCTTCCATTTTGCCCATCAGCTCTGTGACCAGAAGTAAATTTCACAATCCTGTCAAAATGACTTAAAAACTTAAACTTTAGTTCCCAGTTGACAAAGGTACTTCAGACTTAAATTATGCTGAAAATCTCTTACCTGCCTAAGTTCCCTTTGAAAACTGAAAGCCTCATAGCCCTTTCCCAAAGTAAATTACATTCTCACAGTTCAGTTATGGAACTGTCCATTTTCTTTCAATTAACAAGATGGGGAAAAAAAAAAAAACAACAACAACAGAAAACAGGGATTTCATCACTGAAAAAAATCATCTAGAATGATGCCATTTAAAATATGCTAGTTGCAGTATGATTCTTGCATAAACAGGTGATGAAACACATACATTCCTTCCTGCCAAAACCAACAGCTGTATTATTAAAAATATTGACAGTATTGTGCAAAAATCCAGTCAGATTACTATTGTGAAAAAATAACTCATCTGCTGCTTCTTCTGCTTCTTTTTAATACAGTAGCAAATATACTGCCTGGTTTGGCTTCACGCCAAGATTAATTTTAAATTGGACCTCATGAAATATTTATGAGGTCCAATTTAATGGGATTGCTTTCCCTGGCATTAAGCCTGTGTGGATAGCATTTTAAACACTGATGTTCTTAACAGAACCTCAAGACAATAAAAAAAAAAAAAAAAAAACCTCTTGGATATTAATAGGCTTATTAATACAATGTTAAAGATTATGACAGCATATTTTAGAAGTATTTTGACAGCCCCTTTGTAGTGAATCTTTACCTGCTTCTCTCTAAGCTCACACTTTGCAGTTTGTCAAGCAAATGCTGCCTCACATTTAGCAAAAGGTAAATGATCATTTTCTGGAATCAATCTGAAGTGAGAGTAAAGAGCTAATCATCCTTAGATGAGCATCAGTGGGAGCTGACAGTGCTCAGGCACTACAGACACTACTCTGTGCCTCTGTGGCTTTCTTGACTCTCTGAGATGTCATTTACCTTTGGTTTCTAATTACATTTAATAGTTTAACAAAAACAGTACATTGAGACACGTAAACTTACAGAAAACCTCAATGTTTTATACAAAGAAAACATCTTGAATAATTGATAAATCATTTTCCTTCCCTTTTTCAACTAAGAGCTTAGTCTTAATCTCTGGAGCAAATTATTTCAACTGCATTTGAACATATTTCCATTTAGCTGCCTCACTACTTTGCCATCAGTACAAAGTAACATTAAAGTCAGTACTGACCACAAACAAGTCTTACCTCAGCCTTTAACCAAGTTCTTAGCTAGGACTGATCAGTCCCTTCATAACTGTACTGACATGATGTTGGTTCTAGCAACAGCAGGTTTGGCTCATTCTTTCTAAATTTAACTCAAAATGCAAACATTATGGTAGTTTCATGTTATTTTCACTCAACTGTTTCTACTAGGCAACATTATTGATGTGAGCCCCATTTTAGAAGTGAAGACTATTTCAGATGCAAAACACAAGCTGTGAATTAACTCTGCAAGCTGCAACATGATTGCCTGAGTTATAATCAAGTATATAGCCCATCTTTCTGAGAAGCCTGACCATAGTTCTGGCTGCAGCAGAGGGCAATATTATCCTGCACCACCAAATAGAATATATTCCTATGTTTTTCATAGCATGATCCCGGGACGATAGGTAGCCTTTGGAAAAAGGCACAGATTTGAGACAAGGAGCTCGTATCACTCATGAAACTGTTCATCCAACCCACTTTGTTCAACAGATTTTGGAAGAATAAGAATGCCCATCAGAAGGGTAGAAAGCACTAGGCAAACAGGAATAATGAATATGAATTTGAAAAGGGAAATAGCTTGGGGAAAAAATGAAATTATATTAAATAATATAGACAACTGGAAGAAAGGAGCAGGGAGGTACTCATTTCCGTATGAGTGCCATCAGATTCTAGTATAGAATATAGCAGTCACAATCACATATTGCAATATGATGTTATTAAATTGTTGCTTTTTTACTGCAGGTAGATGTATTGACCTTGAAATTCTTTACTTGTACTATTGATGCTCTATTCAAAGAGGCAGAATGTTGGCTTCGTCATTTGCATCCTGATGAACCAATGCGTTCAATGGTGAAAGTTCTTCAACAGAAAGAAAGCAGTACTACTAACAGTTATAAGATAAATAAATAAATAAACAAATAAAGAGGTAGCAAACTAGATAATGAAACTGCAAGGGATTTTTAGGAAGGCAGATTGTAATTAGCCAACTGGAATTCAGCCAGGACACCACAGCTAACATCTCTATGAACTTCAATCAACACCCCTTTAATATGCTTGAATTTATGTTTCTGTATCATTAATAAACAGAATGAAAATCCAATTGCAGCAATACTTGGCTAATTTTCATCATTACAAAGCTGTGAGAATACTGAAATTCATGGGAGGAAAATGTTGTGAACACACAATTCTAGTTTTGTCCCTTTTCCAGTACTTCTGAATCTGGTAGCCACGGAATTTTCACATTCCTAGTTGGGAGGTGTAAGTGATACGTTCACCCAGGATCTATTCCTGGCAGAAACCAAACCATGCAAATTCCCATTGTAGGATGGAAGGTGAACTCACAGCACATTACCTTGAATTCATTCCACACTGATACAAGGCTATGCGAGCTCTTGGTATGCTCTACTTCCAGCACTGAGGGACATAGTTCAATGGGTTGTGTGAGTGGGCATGGTGGTGATAGTTGACAGCTGGACTCTGTGATTCTAAAGTGCATGGTGTACCCACCCAGACTATTAGTTCCTGACCAGAAAAACACAAGGTCTGTACGTTTTTCTGTTCCCACAAAGATCAACACTCCCAGCATTAAAGAACAGCTAATCACAGGAAGGCCACAATTCATAGGCAGCTATTTCAGATGAAGGAATCCCACCCCACACAAAGCAGCTCTATGGAATAAAACTTTGAACTAGCTACCTCCGTTCAAAAGTGCTGATAGCAAGATTAATTATCCTTCTGTTGAGAGGCAGAAGCTGCCACAATGATGTGTCACCAGCACTTACCGAGCAAGGATGTATTCATCACAAGTGACAAGACTGTAGAGAAGCGAAATTCTTGTTTAATATTTGTATGCTAATGCAGGCTGAAAACAAAGTTCTGTAAAGCTGGATCAGAGGAAAAAAAGAAAAGGAAGAAGAAAAACGCTTTAACCAAAGTAAACGAAAACAAGTAAAGCAATTTAATTTTTGACTCATTTTACAGACCTTTTCAGATTTAATCTGCACAGCCATTAGGGATTTAAAGAGGACTGATGTTTAACTTGTTTGCCCATTTGACTTAAAAACAAATCCAGCTGACAACAACAAAGCACTTCCTTTGTCTTCATCACCACTTAATTTAAAGGGGACATGTTTACTAGCAGCTTAATCTGTTTAGTACAAATAGCCCTTTACATTCTTTAATCCTGTCAAAAAAAAAAAAAAAATCACCACCTCCAGAAACCATTTGGTCCCTTCCAAAGCCCTACTCTAAGGCAACTTGATATTAGTAATATTACCTAGCTGTGCAAATACACGGTGTTGAACAATTCACAGCTTCTTTACAAAAACACGAAAACATTATTAAGGGTCTGTTGAAATGTGTATACTTTTTTTGCAACAAAATAATTGGCCTGCAGGAATTGTACAGCAAACGCACATGTTTATTTCTTATAACTGCAGACACAAAGTGCTAATTATCATTACTAAGCATGTAGAAGAGCATAATAAATACATTCTTCAGCTTTAAGTTGTGCATTATATATTGTATGATTATGTATTTTTTTTACTTGCATTTTTTCTTATAATACAGTCTCTTCCATGACCATCAGTGTCTCTCACATGCGTAGAATTAGTAAAGATGGAAAACATCATATTCTAGAAGAGAAAAACACAAACCACCTTCTGGTTAGGTTTGTTCTTTTCTAATGATGCATTTTCTCATCTCTGCTGTTATTACCAGGAAAAGATCTAGGAAGAAAACAGAGCAGGGAGAATCTGCAGATCCCATTAACTTTAACTGCTTGCTGTATGACCTAAAAGAAACAATTCTTCCACAGGCCAGCATAAAGTCAGCAAATGTTTAATTCTAAGTTATCATCATTCATAATAAAGATGTCCATTGTTGTCTAATTGCTTTGCAGCATTTCACTGTATTTCCATTTCCTCATCTGTAAAATGCACCACAAAGAGCTATCCCAGCAGAAAGGCATTGTAAATACAAAATGTTTCCCTTGCCACCTGCCCTGAAAATTCTCTCCAGGTAGGGACAAATTATTCTTCAGGTGCATCCAAGATTACGTTTTGTCAGTTTTACAGATTAAAATATGTAGTCTCTAGGCTTTGGAGTCTTGAAAGCACTGTTTTTACTTGAACTGGTTGTATCACAATCAGTTCCTCTAACATTTCATAAATTCTAGCTGCAGATTTCATAACTTCCCCATCTCTATCTATGCAGCAGAAAATACGTCTGTAAAATACGTGCAAGGCCTAGTCTTTTTTATACAAGATGCTACAAAAATGGTCTTCTGTTTGAGCTACAATGCCATTGTTGTTTCAGAAACTTGATAGTTACTAAAATAAAGCTTTTTATCAGCAGATTCAAAGAGAAATGGAACTTAGAGACACCTCTGACAAAATGCTCATAGTGAACAAATTAATGAGTAAACTCAGCCATACAAAAGCTAAGTGATTATTAGTCCTAGGTCAAACAGGGAGCTGGTGGAAGAAATGGGAATGAGACAATACTTAGCATTTAGATAGGCCTTTTCACACAAGAATTTAAAACATCTTACAAAGTAAACAATAACAACAAAAAAAAAAAAACAAAAAAAATCTCAATTCTGTGCTGTAACTACTGCATAACATTCTTCCCCAGAAAGTGCTGGTTCCAGCATTATGCTTTAACACACTTTTTCACACCACCTTGGTACAGATATATTTAGTAAACCACAGTCTTATACTGACACACCTGTTTTTGAATTCAGATAAATATTTCAACTCTATTACTGAAGCTTCTGTAAACTTCAGTTACATCCAACCCTATGAAATTAAGCCAACTAATTTTAATAATAAATATCATATTACAGCAACAGTATTTTCAAGTTAACAGCACAATAAAAAATAGCTAAAAGACAGTTTTTATCAACCTAATTGCTATACTACTTTCAAAGCAGACTATCGCTATAAAATAGATCAGATTTTTAGAGGTGTGGCTGAAAATTTGCCCCTTAAAGACAATATTTAAGAATTCAGTTTCTTTTGGTGAGGATCTGCTATTCAATTTTGTATCACAATAGCACCTGGAAGAAAGAAGATCATACCCTACATGTCGCCATCATAGAAATGGTTTAAAAAACTAGTAATATTTCCATTCGTTTTGTTGACCGATTGATGAAAATACCCAGCTTGGTCTCAGATATCTTAGAGGAACAACACCATTCCCCAGAAAACATCATCCCATCACATTTGTAGGGCAAGACTACTTGGCCGCGTGTGTAAACAGTGCACTCCAAATTTACAGACTTATTTTGAAAGCTCACTGGACCATTTCTTAAGCTTGAAGATGGTAACTGAGAGGCTGTCATTTCCTTCAGCTGCAAACATACACATGCGGAGTAATTAAATTGCAATTAACTTCTAACCACCTTTTCTCTCAACAAAGTGATTCTCTCCTGTGGGAAAGGAGAAAGTAAATGGGATTGGGAAGTGTGGTTTACTTCCCTCTGTGCTTTCTGAGAGCTGAGGAATGTCTGCTCCAGCTGGGAAAATATAAACAGTGCTTTGCTGAAGTTTGGGCATCTTGGTCAGTTATTTGATGGCAGATATCTGATAATGAAGTCACTCACTAATCCCCATACCCATAGCATTTTTAGAATAAGACAGAGTATGAATAGCCACTTGGTGAAGACAGAGGCTTTTCATTAGCTTTTCTGACGAGATTAACAATTTTAGACTATGCTTGTTGTGTCATTCAAATTTTCTGCCTGATCTTTCTTTACCCCTCACACTTCTAAGTACAGAAACTGTAAGAAAGAAGTCTCAGGTGTCCTTTCTCAGAGGAAGTTATTTATGAGAGTTACATTTTTTAACATAAAACTAAAAGAAAGTTCCTTGCCTATGCTATGTCTATGCTATCACTGCCATGCCTTGCCATTACTCAACAGTGCTTTAGTTTCATACGAAACTCCTGAAGGCGTACTTCAAATCTTCTGCTTTGGGAACGACCAAGGTATCACTTATTACCAGCGGGGAGTAGGAAAGAAACTATTCACTGTGCAGCTTTTTCTTTTTTTTTTTCCTATTTTTAAGATCCCTTTCATTGTTTTCATGGTGGTTGTCAGTGCAACTGGAAACTAGACTTGAATCAAGGGAATACTGATAAGGATCTGGAAAAGATTTAATCATTTATTTACTCCCATTGCATAAAGAGCCATGCAAAGTTCTGTATGTTTGATTTACAGCAGCTGACCTGAGCATTACACTATAAACAAGCAGTGCAGTACCAAAAAATACCCCAAACAACAGGAACTCAACAATGCAGCCTCATTACTACAGGAAATACAAAACTAAATGGCTGAAGGCTTTTCCTTATACACTCCTTTTTGCTTAATGAGTTTGTCAGGACAACGGAGGATGATTTGACAGTGAACAAAGGCCATGAAAATGGACAACAAAGATAATAAACTTTGGAGTTATCAGGGCTCTTAATCAGACATTCACTATAAACCTGAGCAGCAAAAGTGCTGAGGCCATCCAGGCCCTAGTGATTTTGTCTCTAAAGGAATACTTTGTTGAGGATGCTGCTGGTAGGAGGCAACTCTTTCATAGCTCAACTTCTCCAAGCAATATTCATACCCCATGATACACGCACTCTGAACAGTTCATAACAACTGAAGTATTTGTCTCACTGAAGAAACTGAATGCAGGAAGTGCAAAAATTACAAATATAAAAGAAAAAGCATTTATTTACTAAAAAAAATAAAAAAATAAAAAAAAACCTTTATCCCTAATGAAGGAGAGTATTTTAAAGGGTTATAAGAGTGAACAAATATGAATATTTGATCAAATGGGAAGAAATGTGATTTTATATTTCACAAAACGTACTGAGAAAAAACTGTCAGCAGTCAGCTAAGCCACACCAACTGATTAAGCTAAGTTACATCAATGAAATTTTAGGGTCAAATAATATTGTAAAGGATCAGATGAAGGGATGGATGCAATTAAAAAACGCAGAAGAAATGGAAGGGCTGTGAAATTATAACAACAGTCAAAGAGACAGGAGAATGCCAAAAAGAGGATATTAAGGATGTGATAGTACACCACTGGTCTGATCCTCACATGTATTATGGAGCCTTTGGCTTTGAATGAAAATGAACAAACAAGCAGCAGGTTTCAAGAGATTTTAAATGAAACACATAGTGAAAATAAAACCCTACTGAACTTGCTGGCATGACCTCATCAACTTCAGTGCTGACAAGAATTTTAATCTCATAAAATTAAATTATTCAAGTTAAAAATGGAAAGATGAAGTATTTATATTTCAAAAACCATTCAGTCTAATTAGGTCTCTAATCTCTGTAATTGCCATTCACACTCACCTGAACTCATCTTCATTTGCATGAACAGAGAATGTTTCTAAGACTCATACTTCACATGAACATCCTGGGATGTGCATAAACAACTCTTACATTATCTAGCAAAATCACCAGCACATATACTAGGCAAAAAGCACCAAAGTACACAGTGAACAAGGATACAGCAGGAAAATTACCCAGAAGATGACAAAAAAAAAAAAAAAGAAAGAAAGAAAAAGAAAGAAATTAAATGGCTTTGAAAGATTTGCAGAGTAGTTATGAAAATTCAAATTCACAGAAATTGGAATCAATCAATCTGCCAAATTTACGAAAATTTACCAAAATTATTTATGAAGGAATATATATATATATATAGTTAGTTACTTAGTTAGTTAGCTAACATTGTTACTACTAATACAGTCAAATTTTTGTGGGAAACGTTTAGTTTGGTTTTTAGTTTGAGCTGCTTGAAACTGAGGTGCTTCTGAATTTCACATACTTGTATTGGTTTTGTCAGGAGCATGTGTGTTTCAAAGCTGCCTTTAAAATTTAAACCCAAGTTAATTGAAAGTATTAGATGCTAGTTAAGGGTGAAAAAAAAGAACAGAAGGCTTTTCTTCCATGCTCACCTCTAGCAGTGAGAAATCTTAATACCAGATGTGTCAATACACAAGTCAGTCAGTAGAAATTCACTGCGCTCACACCCTGACCAAACCTCACTCATAAAGGAAGGAAAGCTGTTTTTATCCCTACTCTCTCATACAAATCTCACTGTCAACTGAGTATCAGCTGCTAATGAAAGGTTCCTTCAGACTGCCTTGTACTTTATATCAAAGTATCATGACTGCTTTCACCTGCTCCTGCCAAGATAATCATTTGAAAGTTGATCAAACATATCTGAACCAGTACAAGAGCAATAACTGATGGAGACAGATGCTGTCAGGTAGGAAGAAGTCTTCACGCGCTATTTGTTCAGCACTTGTCACCTTTGGATCACAGTACTTCTGTGCGCACCTTTCTTTTTTATTATGACAACACTGAGGTCCAGTAGCTTTCATTCCTGAAAGCTTGATGAAAATACGTGATGATTTTTTGAAATATGAGAACAAGCTTCTTATCTTTGGAAAGATGTTTTCTTTGATGCTGATGTAAAAATGTTTGGAATGCATCTAAACTCAATTAAGGAATATTTGTAGTATCACTTAACCTCTTACAAATGCTTCCTGGCCAATTGTAAGGAGAGTTGATCTTTTATTTGAACAGAAGAAAAAAGAAGCAGGAAGATGATATTAAAACATACTTCTCGTGAGAATATGGCAGAGAAAATTTCTTCCCAGAAGAGAAAAGTTTTAGAGCTGCCAACAGAATGTAGAATTGTGTAACATCATGTCAATACGAGTTGGATTACCCAAGCTGAAGGCAGTTCAAAGTATTGGACAAGTTGCAAAGACATAAAAAAATATTTCTGTTCCTTAGTTCATTCATATTGTGAAGAATTAAAATGGGGCTTAAATTTGAAAAATAAAATGATCACTAAATTCTTTTCCATCTCCTCAGTGAAAACACAACAAAGCATTTTCTCACCTTGGAATCTTAGAGTTGTGTGCACAAGTAAATTTGTTCTTGTTTTCATTACTTTCACTAAGGCAGATATATAGGAGGAAAGACCTGAGAAAGAACAGACTGTGTGATAAGGCAGCTCTGAAATCCCTAAGTACATGGAGAGACATAGACCTCATCACTTTTAATCTGGCCATTTCAATTAAAACTAAGTCATAAGATGCTCCAAGGTGGTGGTTCTACCTTACTATTATTTATTATCTTACTATTATTAAATTATTTATGTATTATATCTGAAGTATGTAACAACCAACAGATCAATTCCCCTCCCATTTCACAGCAGTATATCCAGGAAACATACTGGCGGTCATATTTTTGGCTTCTAAAATCTCATGGTCCAGATTTTCATAGCCCAAACCCAGCAGAAATCCAAACACACTTGCTGCTTGCTGCCCTTAGGCCTTCAAGGATTTTCAAACAGAAAGCCCCAGCTGAGAAGAGATTAGGCTGTGTGAATCACGGGTCTCGATATCCAGATCCATACAGTGTCTCCAGGCCTGCTGGTTTTGAATAACAGTCTTGGAGAAAGAGGGGAGGGACAGTAGGGTAACACATCGTGTTTGTTTCCCCTCCCTTTGCCCACGTTACTCATTCAGCTGAGACTAAGCAGCAGACATCAATCTCCAAGAAAGCCATTCTTACAGGTTCTCCAAGCACTACATAAAATGGTAAAAGAAGCTGATATGCTTTGCTTTCTTTTGTTTTAAAACACAGTTGAACAAAGAAAATTGAACATCGAAACACTGCATACTTCTGAACTTCAGATCTTAGCTACGTTCTTTCACTTAAGTGGATGACAGAATTATGACATCAACAGGTTCTATAAAGAACAATACTGGACCATTACAGTCAGAATAAATGAAATAGAAGACAATTCCTTGCCTGTTCTATAAATGCTTGCAAGGAAGGGTGTGTATTTGTTCAGCCAGCACTAGGATAAGGTCAGAAGCGACAGATTAAGAATTAAACAGCCATCTGATAACATCAATATTACGAAATATTATTCATAGCGACAAAGTGTCACCTGTCTTTGATTAGTACTCAAGAATAGTAATGAAATTATTCTTGTACTGTGGACAATTCCCTCCATCACTTTTTTCCACATTAGAGAAATGTGGGCAATGGTTAAATGAGTGAAGTTTATGCAAGCAAACATCCACTCAAACTTTATGTGCATTGGCACAGTGTCTATCCCACTGTCACTGCCACACACATAGAGCCATACACAAGCTACCTGCAATGAAGTCAGCTCAAATACTGATGCTAGATACCCAAGTATTTGCCCGGTTTCCTGGGAGGGATTTACAGCCCATACTCCCATGACAATATTGTTAGTAGTGGTCATTATCTACTTTTTGTACAAAGAGTACAAACTGTTGACCAAAGGCTATTGTATCATGAGATAAATGACTTCCTGGCATTCCCAGGATAAAGGCATTGGGAGATAATGTAATACATAGTGACCTCAGGTGGCCTTTACATAAAGTCTAAGCTGCCAAAAGCAGGAGAAACTGGAATTTCCTATGCTGTTTGTAGAAATGGGAGTACAATTTGGTAGTTTTCAGTCTGCTTTTGGCATCAAGAAATAGGAAAAGTAGATGGGATGTGGAATTTTAAGTCACAGTTCCTTACCAGGCTTTATTGGGAAATAAGAGAGAATCACACTAGAAAGTCTAGCATGTATATGCAAGAGGTCTTCTTTTGTCTGGTTCCTGCTGATAGAATCAAGCGAGACAATTAGTAAACATACTGAACCATATGAAAAAAAAAAAAAAAAAAAAAAACTTACATAATTTTTTCCAGCTTGTTTTAGTGGCTGTTTTTATGTTTCAGTGCAGAATCTTAGATTTAGCAGAAAGTGTGTATGCACTTTTGAATTCCTAATAATTAATGTTGTAAGTGCTCTGCCCCCTGAACATCCAGGCCTTTTGATTTGTTTGTGTTATCCAACTGACTCAGACTGGAAAAATCTGACCCTGCGATGATTTGGGGTCATCGTGAACAAAATATTCCAGGCCAGTTTGGTTTTTCAGCCAAAAACACCGATACCTAATAAATACTTTATACAGGTATACTTTATACATTGTACAGTACCCAGACAAGAGGATATTACATTCCATCTGTGACGTAATGAAAGAGCAAATAGATTCCTTCCATATGGATCTGTGATTCCTAATTATAAGCTGCTTGTGTGTGGGGGATATCAAGAACAAGATTTTTTGCTCCCCCTTTTCTTCCAGTTCCCTCTTCCATGTAAGTTTTTCCTTCTGTAGTACCTTCTTTTCCCATCCTTCTTAGTAAGAATGCTCAAATGATTTAAACACAAGAATATGCAAAGAAATATATATATGAAATTCATGAATGTGGGGGGTCTTATTTACTGGAGTACTGAAAAAGAGGTGGGATTGTATCAGAAATATTGAGATACAGAATAGAAAAACCACCTAAAAATATAGCCAATGTGGATCTGATAAAGTTCGATATCAAACAGATCTAGATACAATTTGTCTGAGATTTAAGAAGGTCTTTGATGTCCTAATCTGAAAGTTTAACATCGGGGCACAGGGAAGGAGCTGTTTATTGGAAAGAGAGGAGGGTATTAAAAAGTGCCCATGTGAATGGATAAGAGTAGGGCAAAGGGAAGAGATTAGCAGGTCATTACAAGGATCAGTATGAGGATAGCTTCTGCTCACACTAGATACAACATAAAATAAGTTCACACTCCAAGGCAGAAAAGCATGGCAGATATTAAAATAAAGAAAAGCAAGGATCGGTATTAACTTTTACACCAGTAATTTTGCAAGTGACCTGAACAAACAAGGAAAGCATATGGGAAAATCATTGACATCCTTGTAGAAGCGTGCAGAAGAGTGATTTTTACAACAGTAAACGTATTAAATGTTTGTATACTACAGATCTTTGCATGTCTTCCTGATAAGAAACTATATGTATTAACTTATTCTTTCCAGACTACTTGAGCTTCACTGCTCAGAAACTCTGAAAGAGAAGTAAAAGCATATCCTAACACTGATATCCAATGAAAAATCTCCATATTTACCTAACATTCTGACTGATAGTAAGGAAAATTGGTCTACAAAATGATTACGGTATACAAAAGCAAATGACAAGGTAACATTGCCTTCACCTGTGCAGAAATCAATTCCTTACTTCCTAAGTGGCCCACAGTTTTCTGGGCCTTCTCAATGAAAATATATAGCTATAGATAACATTCCCTCTTAGAATGAATTCAAAAGAAGTCTGAGATGCTGAAATTTGGTTCAGAGAATTTAGAAACAAAAAACTTTGGTAATATTTGAATGATAAAATTAATTGGAATGCCTATATAAGCTTCAGTTGGGTCATCTCTAGAGGTGTATCACTGAACAAACTCTCACAGCCCACCATCCAAACTCCTAGCATATGCAAGTGATTTTTGCCAGATACTGATCACCCTGACTTGATCAGTTCAGATGTCATGATACCACAGGGTCAAATCAAGCAGTAAATCTTGCTTAAACTATGATTTTTAGGTATGCATTAAATGAAAAGCCTGGCTACAGGCTGCAAGTTAAGCACAATCTCAACCATTTTTTCAGATAGAATTCAAATGTCAATTTGAAGCGAAGTTAAAGGTTGAAGGGGATGATAGGAAGGTTAGTTCCTAAGAAAAGAAGAGGCTTATCATAACCAAATCTGCTCTCTCTCTTCCACAGTGAAGATGCAGACACAGTATGAACAGCTTTGTTTTCAACTCAAATGATTAAGAGCTTGGTTACTGCCTGAGATTTACTGGTCCCCTCAGTGTAAACAATCTACTAAGGTGAAAGATTTGTCAGGAAATCTGAGGTGAGGTGCCTATTTTCTTCTATTAGAAATCAACACTCAAATCCCTTTCAATCCACTGAATATAAACAATGAGTCAAATCTCCTCCTCTAGCATTAGGTTTAAGGGTGTTACATCACTTCTTCTGAATACCTTCCTACATACAGAAATTCCTCTTTTCTATACATAAAAACCATGTCACAGTAATATCAGAACAATGACATCTTTATTTGGTAGCTAGAAAGGGAGACAGCCTTCTAGAGACCAGTAAACTGGAATAGCATTAATTTAACCTATGAGAAGCTTCTACTAGGAATATGAATGAACAAAATGCAGCAGCAAAGTTTCTTGCCAAATGCAGTTGGAAGTGAAGAACACTGATCAGTTACAGTCAGCACCAAACAGAAGATGAATAGCCTTCAATTTAGAAAGCCAATATTTTATGATATTTCTGTGTTCTTGGGTGAACTCATCAGCTTACACCTGTTCTCCTAGCAGTCTCAAACAACACAGAAGTCACTTACGTGTTTCAGTTTTTTTATTATGTCAGAAGAAACCATAATTGTGTGTGAAGAAGAACTAACAAGAACTGGGGTCCATTAAAATACATACACCCAAAGGGTTAGAAGGCTTTACAAAGTACCATATGAAACACTCTCACAACCAGAAGCTTACAGTTCACAATAGAGAACACATGGTTTGCAGAGGACAGTGCACTTAGGCAGGGCCTGTCTCAGAGCTCCCATCAGAAGACTCTCCTTCTGGGACTCCACAGCATCCTCAAACTGTAAAGTTTGCACTGAAATTTTTGAAAGTATCTCTGACCGAGTCTGAACTTTTCAAAGAAGTTTGAGCTAAAATAGTTCTGCTCTTTTTCAGGGACGAGAAGATGAATGCATTACTCCCTCCATTCCACTTATGGGTTTTTCTGTTTATTTGTGTATGAGTTTCTGTGAATCTGTTCACACATGCTGAAAAGAAATTTTAACTCTATAGCAGGTAACCAGGAGCATGCTCCATGTATTCAAACCTGCTGAGCATGAGCTGCAGAACTTTGCAAACCTTTCTGCCTGCCTGCGTTCACCAGAGCCACAGCCTAGAAAGGAAAGCAGTAAATTTTCTCTCTCCTGAACTTTTTATTGCCTCTGTCTGCTACCCTTCCTCTGCTTTGTCATGGTTAGGAAAGAACGTTGCAAGTTACACACATTGGAATGAGGAACAGAATCACAGAGGTGGAAGAGACTTCTGGAGATAGTTTAGTCCAACCAAGACTGCAGTGAGCCCCTATGTAACTTTAGTTCAGCAGCTCAATAGTATTAACTATTAGATGTATACCCACACAAAACCATTTCATCCAGTGTATACAGTGGACAAAAAACTTACCAGGGCTATGCAGGAAATGAGTCTGTCATCTGCAAGATGCTCTCATTTACATCAGAAGCTGAAGACAGGCAGTGTGTGAAGGAAGTGAAGAACATAAGTCTCGAGGGAAACAAGCATAAATGTCATCCTCAAGTTCTGGTGTCTGTTCAGTGTTGGCTGCAGCCTGTATGCTGCTGACTAAAGTGCCTGAGAACTTTTCACTGCTGAACTCTGATTGTTTGGACTTTATTTTCTGAAAATTCCGATTTTCTGAGATCACAGAATCTGATTCACGAAACGGCAGAGAATTCAGAACCGCAGCACGAGTCATCTGCAGACTTTTCACAGAATCACAGAACCATAGGGGTTGGAAGGGACCTCTAGAGATCATCTAGTCCAACCTCCCTGCCAAAGCAGGCTCCCTAGACCAGGTTACTTTTGGCTAGAAGAAGCACAAAGTATTCTGAAATGTGTCACTTCTAAGGAATCTTACACTGACTTGAGAAAACTAGTGATAACTTGTGCCCTATGTTTTGTCATTCTTTTTCTGTTCTGTTCCATTAAACAGCAAAAAAACCTTCAAATGGTGATTAATCAAAGCGTTAATAAACCACCTTCTTATTCTACTGATGTAGAAAGGTATCTGAGGAAGTCAAAAATCATGAATTTCCATATGGGACGGCGTGCAGCAAATACCTCAGTGGCATACACTGAGCAATTCAGATAAAAAAGAAATATTTAAGAAAGCTCCTACTCAGTGGTGTCCATTGTATATGTTAATGGCTTAGACCTCATGGAAAAAGATAGCTATGCAATCATGTAATTTAATAACCCTGTCAGGATGCAGATGAACAGTAGGAAAAATTACCGAAATTAAGAATGCCTGAATATTTTCAGTTTTCCCTACACTTGACATTGCAACTTTCACACTCCTGTTATGTAGAAAGACACAGTAGCTTCCTGAAAACCATTTTTTCCAGAGTATTTCCACATCAGGAATCTGTAAACAGTTTTTGTGGTAAAGTCATACTTTATAAAATGCCAGGAACTTAAGAAGTTGCTGCACTGAACTTTATGTTCAAAACTATTAGTTCATTATGCATTTCTGGTAACTTGGAAGATTGAACCTGCCTTTCAAAAACACATGAAAATGCTATATCATTTATCACATGAGAGTATAAGACCATGTTCAGTGACCCATTTAGGAGAGTATGGGGGTAGAGGCCAGGAATCTGAAACTATCCACTTTAAAATGTCTCCCTTCTTTAACTTGAATCAATTAAGGAAATGGTTTGCCATTAAATTATGGCTCTCCCACACACAATTTAAATACACACTTGACTCCCATTGAAATGGTCAGTTCTACTTAAATTAGATTGAACTGTGCATAAACAAAAGGCTACTGGAGAGCACAAAACTCCCATAGCACCCTCTGCTGATAAAGAGGGGATGGGATTAACATTCATACAGAGCAACTCCACAGAACAAGCAAAGTAGCAGAGAAAAGTGAAAATGGGTTTTCTCTGCAGTTCAGAATTTAAGCTGCTGCTTAATAAAGGGACCCTTTCAAGACATGTACACTCAAAGGCCCCATCCTGTAGCCCTTACTCTGGCAAAATTCCAGCTGAAGTCAATGGGAATATTGCCTCTGTAAGGACTATTCAAAATTAGTCAAACTGTCTGAATATCATTCAATCAGCCCTAATCGCTGCATTGAGAATAAAGGCCGTAATTTTGGCATTTTTTGTCACTTTAAATTCTTCAACAAATACTTGCATTATTCTCTGTAAATCATCTTGCCAAGCAGTATTTGTCAAATAATTGGACAATTTTTTTTCCATCAACCATTGAATAAATTATGAATAACAAGCACTGATTTAACCATGTGACTCCCATCAGTCGATTCTCAAGTCTTCTCTGAAGGGCTTCACTGAGGGTTTTATTGGTGGCTTAAACATTAGGGAAAATCTCATCCAACAAGAACTCGTCAGCTACCTTTCCATCAGCATCAACAGTGTGAAGGCTGAACCTAAATTGTGATTTACTTTTTGAAATATATGGAGTAGCAACTATGTTAGCATAATTTTGACAAGAATGTCTGATTTAAAACTCATTCTTCCAAGACTGAAGTATGTAACCTTTAAAAAAAAAGTGAAGTTCTACTTGGAAAAGATGTTGTGTGTGTTCAAGGGAATTAATAAATTTTATTAGATTAATGTAATATACATTCTTACACAAGAATGTATATTTTTTTCTCAGTCACATAAGTCTCAAAGAGGCACAATAGCTACAACAGTACCACAGTATTAGCAACATTTATGTGTCTCTTACATAATACATCTTTTATTGCTCCTTCCACGCTAATGTGATGAAACTGTGATTAGAAATATCAAAGTCATTAGGAAATTTTCAAAGAGGAAGAAGCTGCAGCTTTATCACCTTTTAACTCAGTTTTAATAAGAAGTGTTAGAAATACCAGGGCACCAGAGTGCACCAGAAGCCCAGTGACTAGTTTCTAAAATACATGACTTCTGTTTTGGAAGAAACAATCCTTTACAGGGATCTATTATTGTGCATTATAGTGCCAAGGGAAAAACACTGGTTTTATCTGAAGCTGCCATAGGTACTATTGCTGAAAACATATTTTGAGTACCAATTATCTGAACAAAAATTGTTCTTCATTAACACCTATCCCCAAAAATTAGCTAATACCTCATCAACTTGGATGTACGAACAAGTTGAGGATAGCGGTTAACAACACCAAGCAAGTGCACAACCAGAACCTTAGCCACCTCCTTGTCTCCAAGAAGAATACATTGACTCAGTGACTATCTAGTCAGGCCATAGAAATAGAATAATGTAAGGTGGGGATTGTCCTACAGAACTTGCCCTACAGAAGATTCTCTGTCTCACACCCATGTGGGTATGTCTGTATGCACATTTCCTTCTATCCTACTTAACTCCTATTAACTTTCTGTTTCCCTCCCATTAATTCATCTTTTATTTCAGCTAGTATCAGGAAGTGCAAATAGCTGCATCAAGAGTGTCTTCACTATGCAAATTATTTATGCCATAACTATTTTTATAATTCAGCGGTTTAACACCATTTGTTACATTTTTTTTCAGTTGCTTACAACCTTGGCAAATACTAGTTGTTTTTCATGCCAGATACCTGTGTAAGGAAGAAAATTTTCAGGATAGTTTCTGCAAAAACCTCCAGAGTGGAAAAATGAATAATCTGCATTCAACATATTGTGCCTTTCAGTTATTATTACTGGTGCCACAGTTGTAGAAGAGATATAAAATCTGGGCATATTCTTCTACACGTGCTCAAAGGATTCTTTTTAGAGTTAGCAGGGAGTTGGAGGCCTCTGCCAACTGCTAACATATTCCATCCTCACAAAGCTCTGAAAGTCAAACCACATTGAGTCTATTAAACCACAGCAGTTAACTGATGGTTCTTCATCCTTGTATCCTCATTCTAAAGTCTACTCAGGAATTCTCTGTAGCCAGCAGATGGATGGCTACCAGTGCATGAACACAGACCAAAATCAGAAGAAATACAGCGCTTTCGTTTTTACACTGCAGGCTGCGATTTGTGGATACACATTTGGGTGATATAACTCGGACAGTTTAACAACACAGCCAAATCTGTCACCAGTTCAGCTTGGGCCAACCACCTAACTGTTAACACAGTTTTCCAGAAAAACTTCACAACCTTTGCTAAAGCCTATGTTTCAGAGATGTACTGGCAAGATTGAGTTCCCCACATTAAAACTAATGTGAGCATGACCACCAGGCACACTTGCCAGTACAAGCATTCCTTTTCACTCAGTAATATTTAAACAGGACAGATAGGAAAACCTCCCCGATGCCACAGGAGCACAGAATAGCCCATGGGAGAAGACAAGAGAGAGGGCCAGACTGAAGGAAACTGGAATGTGAGAAGAATTATGCTAAAAATTGAAAGTGACTTTACACTGACCATAAAAACTGATCCTGAGCAATGCACAGAAAGAAAATAGCTCTAAAGAGGCATGCAGTGTCAGTTATAGCACTTCCCAACTTGTGCATCTTTGCTTTTATAATTAGATTGCTTCTACTGTACGTCTGTGCTATAATCACCCTGGTTTTCTCTCATATTGGAAAGGCATTGGGGTTGAATCTCCGCAAGTGTAAACTGGCACAGTGCCATTGATTCTAGTGGAACTATGCCAATTTTCATCAGCTGCAAATCTGGACCATTCTTGTTAATTTACTTGTAAAGAAGCTCCCCCACATGCCTCTAATCATTTCCATTTTCCCTCTTGACCTTTCTTGTGTTTGGCATTGTTGTTGGGTTTTTTTTCTATCTTAGAAACGTAGTTACAAAATTCTGTATTTTCTTTCATCAGCAAATTGGGATGTCATTAGTCATCACTTCCACCCTTTCCTCCACATACAGATTGACAATAGGGTGCAGCACATAAAGCTCTGTGCCACTGCAGACTCAGGTTGGTATATCTCCATGGCTCAGCATGGTGCAGGAAGGGAAGAACATGCAGTATGTTGCACCACATCTCAAGTAAAAAGATCTGTTTAGTAGTGGTATTTTCCAAAAGTAGTACGACTTTAGAATGAGAGGTGTGTACACTTTCCCTCACTGGCAGTTTCCAAGAGTCCACAACAATCCTGTTCACAATTATAGACACTCCACTGACTGCCTTGGTTTCCTGATGAAATACATTACATTCTATCACTTATCTAGTTTCTCCTCTGTATTTGCTTTATCTGCATAATGTTAGCCATCAAATTCTTTTTTCTATGACTGTGTTACAAGATACTGCCTAAAACAAAAGTGTAGTTTTTGTTTTTGTTTTCTGGTTTTTTGGAAGTTCATGTCTTTATGTATGTGTACCTGTATTGGTAACCTTCTCCGTTAAAACCTCTAAAAGATGCTTCCAGGAGTAGCAGTACAGTGATGTTGAGCAGTCACAGTCAGATGTCCTTAGAATTATACTCAATCCAAGCCATTTACAACTTTTTTTTTGTTTGGGTTTTGTGTGTGTGCGTGTGTGTGTGTTTTGTTCTTTTTCTGATCTTTAATGATTTTATCAATAAAGTTTCCTCATACAAAGGTTCCCCATTCTAATTTCTGAATCATTCTTATGACCAGTTTCCCCCAGTAAGCTTTGCTTTAAGCCAGTTTTCCTCTATCATATCTTCGTGATTAATTACCCAAGTTTTAGGTAATGAGTTTTAAGGAACTCATTTAGGGACTCTTTAGCTCCTTCAGATTCCTAGGATGAATGCCATGTGTTCCAACTTCCAGTGTCACTTAATTCATTGATTATCTCAAATCCTGAATACGCATCCCTGCTTTTTGCAGCCTTTGTTGTTTGTAAATAGCAGCACTAAGGTAGCTTCTTATGACCAGCTCTGTTCAAGTTCCAGGCAACCAAGACACTGTTCCTGCAGGAGTTCTTTGTCCTTTCAGCTTGCTCCCTTTGTGTCACGGTGACTCCTCTTATATTTCCTGTATTACTTTAAGCACACAATCACCACATCTCTAAGAATTTTTCAGATTCCCTGAGATTCATTTGAGATTAATTACCCTTGTATTTGAGCTATGTGCCCTTGAAGTAAGCATAAAAAACTTATTCAACACATGCACCAAAAGCTCCATTCCAAGTTTTAGATTGTTACAAAGCTTATAAGGTGTTTCTATTGTGCACTGCATTGTGTTTATCATGATATGGGATGTCATCGTCTGCCTTTATGCACGTTATCCTTACATTTTCTATGGTGAAAAACAAATTAGTCTTTGCTTTCTATTCTTCAGTGTTACATTCATCTGATTCAAACTATTATTTAGCCTGTATAGTCTCCCAAGTCCCAATCCACTCTCCACTTTTCTGGCATGAAAAAATAAAAATGTATATGAATTGATCTTCCATATCCCAATTTGTTTTTCTAACGAATTCTACAGTTACAAAATACTGTACTTCATTAATTGTTCTCAATGTCTCACAGTGATAAGTTATGTCTGAATTATCCTGATGCCTGATCAAGCCTTACCCAGTTTCCTTTAAGCTCCTGACATTATTCTATTAGTATTTGCAAATGTTATTACCTTATGGAGATGTTCCTCTTTCAAGTTCCCTTCACTTTGCTGCAGCACAGCAGCAACAGTTGTTCACTGTGTCTCCTATTCTTGCACAGATTTCACAATGATGAGATATCTGAGCAGCACTTGAGAAGCTGGATGTTTTTGTCTAAAAATATAACAAGAAAAAAATTATGTAAAAGAAGAAGGTTTATGCTGCCTATGCAGTAAGCAAATATAAGAAATACTTGTCCTTTGCACTAGGTGTTGATGAAAATAACAGAACTACAGATCTGAGGTATCTTCATTTTTACAAGAACTCAAATCCTGGTAGACTGCGTAGTGAAGAAAAATATATGAAAATATTTTAGGCTTCAGCAAATGTCTTAAGAGTGGTTTGACCAAGCTGGTGTAATCAAGTTGGCAACAAAAACTGGGGGATGATTTGATGACAGTGTTAAAGTACCTTTTCAGAGAGAAAATACCAGTTAATAAGAAGTCCTTCAGCACAGCTGAGGAAGAGCAAATGGCTACAGGTTGATGCCAGACAAATTCTAACAAGGCACAATAAAGAATAACAGTCACAGTGGTTAACCACTGAACAAACAACAGCCCACCAAATTTTGAAATTGTAGATGAAGGCTGAACAGCTTTCTGAAAGGTACACTTTCATCAAACAAATGTGTTAAGTTCTAAGCTTTGCTAACCTTGCAAAATCCCTTGCACAGTGTTACAATATCAGAGTAGATGATCAAACTGTACTTCAAAACATGATAGGCCATAATCTTCAGGATCACACAGAACAAGCATTTGAACAACTGCTTGGTTTTATAACTCCACACCTTTTTTGCATTCCCTTTTGAAACAGAAATTCTGTGAAAAAGACTTTTAACCCGCTGGTTTGTTGCTCACTATGTTAACTTCCCTAAAAAACAGGGGAGAAAAAAAAAAAACCAGGGGAAAAAAAAGTGCTGTTTCAAATAACATTTAACATAAAGAGAAAAAAGGTGGGGGGAAAGAAACACAAACACCAGAGCTGGAAGTATTAAAAGCACTCTCTCTGAAAACCTCTGTGATGACAGTTTGAAGAAAGCAGCTTTTATGTGCTACTGAGCCCGCCTCTACAATGTCTTTTAAATGTAACTGTTTACCTAGAAAATATAAGCAAGGGCCAGAATCTCGTCTAGAAGAGGCACCTTTTGATTGCAGACACTGAACTGAATCCTTAACTAATAAATTGTTCCACACCTTTGTCTGAAACAAGAAAAGCAAAGGTCTGCATTTTCTCACAAGAATGCACAAGCCCCCTCAAAAGCAATATGGTTTTCTACATCTAAGTCTCAGTATTTGTTGACATAAAGAGTTTGTATGAATGACAATGCACATCACTGGTTTGTGACTTCTGTCATCTGTGCTACTGAGTGTACCTTGACTCAGATCAAAGTTGAAAGCTTCTAAAAAGATACACAAACCACAATGTGACAAATAGCATGCTTTGTTTGACACAGCAAACAAGAAATTACTTTCATCAACCCAGGAAAAGAATCCTGTGTTTTCAGTGCTAATTCTGCAGACCGCAGTGATGGAACCAGAGCTTTACTTCATTCTCAAGGAATGAGAACCTCTTGCAAGACAAACAGAGAGGAAGAGACATTATCAGTGCATTAAAAGCTGACTATTGTATGAATTGGAGATTTGTATGTAGTACACATCTGTAGAAAAATCAGCTTTTACCTAATTAAACTGATTTCCCACCAAATGGGAAATGATAAGCAAATATTCATCTGCTAACTGGAAACTACAGATCAGAACAGAAGGAGCACTTCACAGATGCATCCGAAGCTAAGCACACATTCACAGTGTTACACATTCTAATTGCAGACACAGTTAGTAAAGACAGCCGTCAGAAATACAGCGTAACAGGTGCCTTGGTGTTGCTCTTTTTTTATGGTAATATTATCTAAGACCTTCTCAGTGAATTCTGATAAAACATTCAAGAGGTTTTTATAAATAAAAAGCACTACAGTTCTACAAATCCTCACCAATATGTGCAATATTGCAGTGCAAAAAATTTTCACTCTGACACACGTTCAATAAAACTCAAAAGGTCATGCGTGAAATCACATCTGGCTTGGAATCTAATTTGTTCCCAAACCATACATACACAAGTTTCTCTTTAAATTAAGCTCTTCCTCCCTGAGAAGGAAATAATATTTACTTAACAGAACAGGTTCTGAATTCAACTATAAACCAATGACAGCCTTCTCATTTACTTGAAAGGGCTTTAAACGAGAGCTAATAACATCTCTACTACCCTTAAATCCTACAACTACTCAGCCTTCCTCCAGAGCTGGATGCACGTCTGGAAGTTAGTAGAAACTGAAAGAAAATGCAAAAAAAAAACCAACCCAGGGCACAGCAGTGAAACTACACAGTGTCTGTATTCAAATATATTTGTGCATGTGCTTACATGGATGTTTGTTATGTATGCAAACAAACAGTAAATGAGGTAAAACATGACCAATTTGAGAAAAAAAGAGCAGTTCCCGTACTTTTACAATTAGGGATGTCTGAGGTAGTTCTCTTAAAAAAAAAAAATACTAAAAGAAAACACATTTTTAACTGAGCAACTACAAAGCAGTGTGACACAGTGTTCCTTGCTGGGTTATAAGCATGGCTCTCGTGCTCATTTCCAAGAATTTGCCTTCCTCAACCACCTGAATTATTTCAAGTAGGGATTCCTCCTCAGTACATTGCACCTCAACTCTCATCATTTATGACAACACCATGCTCAATTTTTAGAAGAATTACTGGCATATACGCTTTCAGCAGCATGAATGTCCTTATTTCCAGTGGAAAAAAAATATTCTATATCTTTACAGACATTAAAAGTCGTTTTTCACTCAACATTCACACCACGGATCTTGGCTGGGAGGCAACAACACCCTAACACCACTATAGCAGTACTACACAACAGCCCTTCCAGAAATAAGCTCACTAAAAACTCCTTACAACACAGGTCTGGGTTTTTGTTAATCACGTTGATATGTATTTTTATAGCTTATCTTTTTAAATTTGCCACTTCAGTGTTGATCGATTTGGAATAGATTCGATGAAAGTGCTGCATTCCTTTCAAATCTTTATTTTCAAACACTTCTCCAACCAAACACTTTCTCCAAAGCATCAAAACATGCTGCAGAAAACATCACAGTACAAAGCCCATGTTTCAGTGTTTATTGCAGTCACCAGAAAAGGTAGTTCACTCCAAACCTTTGCCCTGGCATTGCTGCCAAATTTATTCAACCCATTGAAACTATCAGCTCCTCCAGAAAAGTACTTCTTGTCCCATGGATGTCCAGGCCACATGGCTCTGCTAATTAGCAGCACCCAGCTCAGGTGCAGGTCTACAAGAAGAAAATAGATTGTCTCATCTGCTACTCCACTTCGTGCTGCAAGACCAGAAACTGCTGAACCTGTGCCTTCCTCCTTCACAAAGGCTTTAAAACACACTGCTGCAGCACCTCAGATCCATGCTTTTAACCTGTAGCTAAAACTTCAATTTTTCATAAATCTTCCTAAAAAGAATTCTCTAACATTCATCCCTTCCAGACAGATCCACGATTTCAGCACTATCTAAAAACACAACTACATTTACAAATAATACAAAAAGATAAAAACAGATATCATCCATCACTTATTAGTCACCTTTAGAACAGGCAGCACGCTCATTATGTTAATGTCCTCCAAGTGTTTAAAGCAACCTTCTGCATTTTAAGTGGAGGCTCTCAGTAAAAGGTAGCTCTTAATAAGAAATGGCAATTACTGAGGCATGTTGCTCTCCAGAAGACTGCAGTATGAATTTTAATTTATTTCTGGCCTCCTAGCAGCCAGGGCTAATGCAAACATTTTAGTTTAGAAGCAGTAGAAAGTACAGTAACAGTGCAAACCAAAATAAGAGATGACACTAATCTTCTCTGAGTTTCAATTAAGGCCCAGCACCTTTGGATTAAAGGCTCATTTTAATGAAAAGCCTCAATTAAGCATACATGTGTATAAAATCACCTTAATGAGGTATGACAGAAATGGAAAAGAAGGCAACCTCTCTCTCTCTCTCTTTTTTTTTCTTTTTTTTTTTTTTTTTTTTTTTAAGAGAAGCTTATTAGCAACTTCGTAAAACTCAGTAGAGGATTCAGGGAAGAAAAAAAATCAGCAATACTGAAAAGACACAAGAATGCCTAGATTAAGTTCAAGGATAATAAACAGTGAAGTCAAAATAAGTATAAGAGAGAGGCATTTTTCAGTATCTTTGTTGTACAATTGATGCATAGCTAATGATTTTTCTATAAATCAATGGATTTATTTTGCAGCTATTACAGCATTCACATGTCCACACAGATTTTAGCACAAAAATGAATTTTCTACCTTATTTGCTTGATAGAATTTATTACTAAAAATATCTCTAAAAGCATATATTATAAAATCTCCATTTATGGCATTACTGAATCAGATTTGGTGTCAGGCAAACTTGCAAGTTCATTATAAAACTGTTATTTTATCTTTCTGTCCTCAGAAACAAAGGGTGATTTAATGTCATTATAGCCACTTCAGATGTTTTTTACATCTTCCCTTACACTACACGGAGGTATTCTCATTTGCAGATTTGAATTTAAAGTAATTACTTATAATTACAGAGAAGAAATGCATCCAGTGGATTAAACACTCCATTTATATGCTGCTCAAAGGATTACTCTCAGGTCAACCTCACTGCTTTCTCTTGGAAAATGTCATTTCCACAAGAAAATAATTTTTATAGTGGTTGAGAAGGACTTTGAAAGCTATTTAAACCCAAAAGATTATAAAAATGGCACGCCTGGATTTAAGGCAGCATCTGTGCCTGTCCTCTGCTTGGCAAATAAAGCATCCCTAAGTGAGAATACTAAGGAAAAGCGCCAGTGAAAGCCCATGCTCATACTACAGGCTAAAAGAGCTCTGAGCCTGAAGGATGGACACCAGTGGTTACCACAAAGAAGGGCGATGCTTCTGGCTCAGGTTGTGCCCCAAAGCCTGAAAAATCCCTGCAGGAGCTGTGCCCCTTGAGCCACCACTTCTTGCCAGGGCTGAGGACAGGACACCAGGTGACAAGGATCTTTGGTTTGACCCTTATGGATACAACTCATCTCTTTCTATATACATTTTTAATACTCTATAGATCTGTCAAAAATGGAAGACATTCTTTCCTTCCCTCAAAGCCATCAGTGTGTAACTTCAAACGGGACACATTCATTTTGGTTAACAGGAAAAATGTAAATCCTTCACCCTGCCCAGCAAAACGCACAGCCACAACTACCACACTAACCAACTTAATGGTGTTTTTCAGGCTGGAGCCACTGATGATTGAATTTATCCTTATTAGATAGTAGATAAATGCTGGTGCTAACACAGCACTGATAGCAGAGCACTTGGCCAAAGGCTGTGCTGCCCAGCAGCCATTACTGGGAGGTTTTGAGGCAAACCAGAGGGGAGGATCACTTCCCACTGCCTGCTGGCCAAGCTCTTTTAAGACACCCCAAAACACCACTGGCCTTCATGGCTACAAGGGCACACTGCCAACCTATTATCCACCAGGACACTTACGCTTTACATAAAAATATATAAAATTGAGACACTGAAAGGACACAGCCTCTCCCTCACTCTGCACCACACAGAAACCATGCATGCCCAGCAGTCCAGGTTCTCCTCCCCACCCCAGCTGATCCCTTCGTTGCTAGGCATTTCTGTCCCTAGAGCCAACCGACTTCTGTGGACTCATCTGGAGATCATAGAATCATAGAATCATAGGGGTTGGAAGGGACCTCAAGCGATCTTCGAGTTCAACCCCCCTGCCAAAGCAGGCTCGAGATGATCGATGGAGCGCCATCCTTTTCACAAGGTATGATGAAGGTGGTAGAAGGGCGGGGAGAACTGCAGGAATAGGTACGTATACCTATTTCCAGCTTAAAAATAATATATTCTTGCCTCTCCAAAAGTAATGCCTCCTATTTATTTCTCAGCTACAAAACACTAATTTTCAGCATAGTCACCACCATTAGCTGTGCATTTTCACTAGTGGTGAACAAGAGCCTGCATACCACCAATGAATGTCAATGAGTGCAATTTATTTCTACATGGAGGAATTCAGTACACACTTTTGCTTCATAAGCACTCCCAAGTCAGATGCCATAATGTCAGACTGCCCTTCTGCTGCCATCTGTCACACTGCAACAAAATTTAACAAAATATTGGCAGGAAAGTTCAGTCTCTACTGCCATAACACCAACATCCACCTCTGATGTTATGAGCCAACAAAATAAAATAGGAGGCACTACTTTCAGAGCAACTCTCCTATTTAGTGCTCTGGAAAACCACGTTAGCCTTTGGGATTGTTTTTAATGTGTTAAAATGTGTTTGGGCTTGCCAGACTTTTATAGTCCATAATGAGTTTATTGCATATAATAATTATGGACTCAGTAATTAAAACTTAAAAATTACTGCTATTTTATTTAATATAAACGACAAATCAAAGATATCATTTTACTTTTTATATGTTAAAACTGGAATGTGTCAGAAGCATCAATCTTAGACTTCACATTACTGTAATTGTATGTTAGGCTTCAATAATGAGTTGTGTGTGTATAAAAGCATTTGACAAGTCAAAAACTCTGGCTACAATTTCTTTTAATTTAGTATTGTATATTTCTTTTTATTTAGTATTGCATATATCTTTTTTGATCATTTTCGAGAAAAATTATGGAATATTTTTTTCTTGCTAGGACCTCTCCTCTGAACGAGAGGGGATAGCAGTTTCTGCAGTTGCTTTGCAGGATCATATAATACACAGCCATCAGCTCCAGGATCTTTCATTACCAGATCCTTTTAAGTCAAGGTCAAGGAACATCAGGAACATTTACAGACCTATGAACAAGAAGACGGTCAAAGCAGTGGTAGATACTGGGCTACAGAAAAAGTGCACTCACCACAAGAATAAAGAAGATGCAGAAAAGGAGTATGTCCTTGATCCCAATCCTTCACGACTAACATTAGGTAAACTTATTTATATTATCATTTGTGATTTTTTTTCTCTTTATTTAAAATAACTAATATGAGGTACCTTTCTTTTGAATAAGGTAACTCAGTGCTAAACAGTATAAGTTCTTATTTTAAATTTGTCAAAATCCGACTGCTTAGGCCACCATGTGAATGGTAGTTGAAAGAAGTAGCATTGTTGTCAGTGACTTGAATACGTCTTCTTGAAATGTATTAAGACTTATGACAGCGAAGGTAAAAATGAAAAAAAAAAGGAAAAAAAAATACCAGTTTATCTCAAGGAAGAATATTCTCCATTAAGGGGCAGAAAGTCTTTTACACAGTTTTAATATGCTTTGCATATTGACTACTGTAATTTTCATTACCTTATAGTCTCAAACCTTAAGCTGGGATATTGTGTTTATTTTGGAGATTGTAGTATGAATAAGACATTTTTAATGTCTTTTTGAAATGGTTTCTTTTATTCCTTATTCAGTAAAAAGATACTCACTTGTGCTGTGTTAAATGTGTTCTGTTAATATATGCCCACCTTTACTCAAAGTTAAAAAGGTTTGTTTTTACTATGGTCCTGAGGCTAAATCCAGGAAGAATTAGCACCTGTAGTTAAATACCTTTTTCAAACTTAGAAACAAACATGCAACGAGATAAAAGTCACAGATGTGAGGGCTTGGAATGATGCCTGGTGAGAAAACTCACTTTTAAATAGCATTATAATAATGCAGTTGTTCAGCAGTGACAGATAATACTGCTTTTAAAAAAAATCCACAAATCCAAAGCCATGAGGCGTCTTAGCAGAGCAGGAGTCCAATTCGGCTTCCTGGCAATAAGTTTCCATTTTTGTTTCGCTTTCAGTGTTTCTATGGCATCCTTGCCATGAACATCTCATCTCCATCCTTCTGGTTGTCTTCATTAGTCTCTTCTTTAGAGCCTTCCAGTTCCACAATTTACAGTTCTAAACATAATAAGCTTTCATCTTCATTAATAATTTTTTTATTTATTCTTTTTTTTTTTTTATAAAAATGCCCTACAGCCTCTCTGAAGATCATGTTGCCTTTGCTGTAGGAGCTGTCACAGTAGTCCATGCTCTAAAGAGAACCATGTAAATCAATGAGGCTCCATACAAGCACAGGCATCTGCCTTTTGGAATCAGCGTGAGGTTGAGAGGGTAACTTAAGATAATATACAATAAATGAGTGTAGCAAGCGTTTGGACAAAGGTAGTAAGACAGGGTGATTATTAGTATGTTTGCTTGGTTATACTTCTAAAGATGGGAGGGCTTTTTTTCCCTTTGGTTCCGTTTGAAGAGGAATTTGAAAGAGGAGAGGATTCCAGGGGCAAAGCCAGCAGAGAGCTACCGGGGTTAACGCAAATACAAATAATGACTGATTCTGGAAGCTAAAGGTTGCAGTGAAAAAATGCAGACCAAGTGTGAGCATGTTCTCTGCAACTGTAAGACAAAGTATTTTCTCCTTAAATCACAGCACTGACTGAGAGATCCTATATGAATGTTTGTGCAAGTGATTCCAAAGAATGTGCTGAAAGATTTTAAGAAGTCATTGCTATTGTGTCTGTGTTTGCTTATTAGAATTTTCACCTGTAATCTCTCATTAATGTGTAATGCTTGTGTCAAACTTTCTCTTTGTAAAGAACATTGTATTTTAAAACTTTAAGTTGTGAAGCAACTTTGAAAATGTAATTTAATGCGGGTTTTTTTCTTCTTGAGTTTGTAGGTAATCAAACAACCTCCAAGGGTTTGGTCATTAAATTTTTCTCAACGGGGGCTTGTGTCCTAAAAGCTAATTATAAGGGTTTAGAGGTTGTTGTATGTAATTATTTTGCTAATGTTCATTTTAGGATAAATAACTCAGTTGTAAAGTGGGTGTGTCAGTAAGTAGGTTGGGCTTGTGAACAGTGCATAAGGATGAAAACTCTTGGATCTCTTGAGCTGTGATAAATGTAGGCTTTCATTGCTTCCAAGTGCTGCTTCAAAAATATCTTCACAGAGCCTTTTACATCAATCACATATCACTCCTGTGTCCTGCTGCCAGTTTTCCTTCATCAACTGTGTTGTGTAATAGCTTTCCTTCTAAACACCTGTAGAATGTGTCCCTCACAAATATCCCAGCTGGTTTATATTATTTAGGGGTTTTGTCTCCAGTCTCTTCCTATATGGCAGCTTTAATTATCCTTTTGTGGAAGTTTTTAATAAGCTTTCTTTTAGTTTAATTTTATATTTTTTTCACTCCGAGCATGTACGAAAGGCTTCCACAAATGCCAACACATTGTCTTCCCTAAAACAATTTCTGATCACAGTGACAGGAAGAAAATAAAGTGTCGGTGTTTTTTACTCTGTGATACCACCTCTCACTCTTTGTCTGGTTTGCTATCATGTTTGCTCATGTCTATCCAAATTCTGTCATTGGAAAGACTATCCAAATGTGTCTACAGGAGTATCCACATAGGATCCTCTTTTCTTACTCATCCACCAGTACTCTTAGATACTATTGTCAGATGGAATTTGATATATGTTTTTAATAAAGATAAGAAATCAGATTTGTTGGGTATCTTTGTAGGATGCCCTCTGCTATAAGGAAGCTCTATGCCAAGAGATTGGTTCAATCCACACTATGGTATGAGTGAAAGAGTTGACCCTTTCCCATTTACAAGTAAAGCTCCCAACTAGGTATCATTGGTTTACTTTCTAACTATTTAATGTAACTCTTCTGATTTTAGCAAATATTACAGATGCCCCACCACAGACTCATATTTTGGGTTATTACACATTCCTCCACTATCTTCATTCAGTCCTCAGAAGTTTCCTCTGTTCTTCAAAATGACAAAGGTCTATTCTTTGCCGCACCAGTTAACATCTTTTTTTTACTACTGATCCTGGTCCATCTCCCATGTGTAGGGGGAAATACTGTATTTTCTCTAATTTCTTCTTTGAGAAGACAGAGATTTATCATGCACATTCAGCAAGGTACCTCACAGTGGTCATTTGGGACTGACTAGCTCAGCAGTCACAATGACCCTGTCGCTGGTGTACTATGATCATCCCTTTTGTTTCTTTTTGCTCCTCCTATTTCATCCATCCGTATTACATCTCAGTATTTGACACCAGCAACAATTTTTTTTATTACTCCATTTTATCCATTTATGTTTCAAGAATAGAGTAATATAGCTTTAAATAATCCTTTACAACTGTATTCTACAAGATTTTGTATGTACTGACACTTTGAAATTGTGTTATTGTGCATTGTTACATTGCCTACTAAATAATCCCCAACTTAATAGCTGTGAATAGCTTTCTAATTCATATTACTTGGCAAATAGAAGCTTACGTTTAAAAAAGAAGTCCTCACATAAATCTTGTATCTAAAAGAAGTTCTGAAAATTAGTAAATAGCTAGCTGATATTAGGAAGTATGTTGCCTGCCAGTGGTTTGTGTGACAATAAATTTGAATGAAGCATTTGTATAGAGTGTTTCAAAATGAATGTATTATCAATGAACTTCACATGAAGAAAATCTATTATCTGCCTCTGTGAGTGGGTTTCATCCAGTGATTTGTTGTTCTTAACGTCCACAGCTCAGAAATTAGGACTAGTTGAGCCCCCTTCCCTGCCACTAACAGCTGAAGAATGGGAAAAAATAAAGCAGAGATCCATACAGCATGGAGATTCCACCCAGCCTTGTGCAATATGCAGGGAAGAGTTCGCACTTCAGCCTCAGGTACACATGTATCTGTGGACTACAGCACTGTATTTAAATAAGATTTTCCAGAGTTACTACTAGAAGTCATTAGCTGCAGGAATAGAAGGAAGAGCTGAGAGGTCTGACTTTAAGATGCCGTTCAGTATTTAGCAGATGGATATTGTCACGTTGGCCAGCTCTGAAGCATTTTGCAAGCGGGATGCTAGAGAAAGATTGGTAGTGTTTGTTCATTGATGTGGTTATGACAGTAGTGGAAAAGGTAAACAACAGATCTGTTTGTTCTTGCAAAGAAATTATAGGATATATTTAGCTCCATTTAAACTCCCGTTAGATATGAACTTCAGGTTTGTTAATCAGAATAGTAAGCACACACTAATTAAATAATGTAAGATATATTTTGGTTTCTCACAAGTTTTATTACTTTGTAGTTCAATTCAGTAGTTATTTCCATTTGGGAAATGGAAGTAGGTGTGCTTTTAATACCATTCAGTCTCTTATTTATGTTATCTGAAGAAATGCTCACATTTTACCTTAGTGGCTGTATTTACTGCCATCTGTGTAACAGTTTGAGCACATACACTGTGCTTTATTAGATCCTCTCATGTATCATCTTGAAAATGTGAAGCAAAAGGGACAAGTGACTGACTGAAGAGGAATGCTGCTCTCAAAAATCTTGGATGGAAGGTTCTGCTTTCCCTTTGCATGAACATTAACTGTAGGGGTACAGTTGTCCAAAGACAGGTGGGATGGATCTGGCAGAAGAACATTCTACCATAGAAGTTTAAAGCTGGACAAGAGAGAGAAAAAGACAGCACTCATTAAAAAGGTTACTTTAGATTTGGCACAAAAAGGGAAATGCCTCTGGAATTCTTTTCTTGTTCTCAGTATTTCTGTTAGCTTTCCTCCCTCAAGGGAAAAAAGCCACTGTATCTGAAAGCTTTCCCTTCAGCTGGCCGCTAGCCATTAATCCTTTTGTGTCTGCCATCTCAATTGTGCACACTACTTGTCCTGGTTTTCAGTCCTTTCCCAGTTTTTCCTTCCTCTAAGAGCCAACTGCTGTTTTTGTCCAACTCTATCTTTTGTCAGGATGGAGATCATCAGCATTTGATGGGAATTTAGGTCAGATAAAGGTGAAGTTTTCTTGTAGCCTGTGAACACGCTTTCTCTTTTCTTGGGTTTTTTTTTCATCTTTTTGTGTATTTTCATGGTTGTTCTGTTTGTTCATTTTTGTATATCTGAACTGCTGCAGTTGATTTATACCATTTCTTGAAATTGTATTTTTTGGGGGGTTAAATGTGGAAAAAGTCACCTTTCATTTTAAGTACTTGTTCCGTAATGTTTTGCTCCAGTTAAGAGCAGTTGGCACCTCTCACTTTCTGCCACTCCACATATTATTAATGCCAAATTCACATCTTGGTTTAAGCTGTAATTTTTCAAGTAATTTCTACAGAACACTGGTATTTTTTTTTACCAGAGAGGATACACTAGTCACCAGAAGAAACTGACAAGCTTCCAGGCAGTCAGGATTTTTCTTTTTCTCAATATTTCTCTACTTTTCAGATTTTACAGTGGCCTAAAGTCAAGTTTATGTGCTTTTCTCCTTTGTAAAACAGGTGTTGCTCTCATGTTCCCATGTATTCCATAAAGTGAGTATGTTTTTATCTAACAGTTCAAGCACATAGTATATGTTATTAATTACTCAAGTGAATATCTGAATGAATTAATGTAACTGTCTTTAAAAGAAGCTTTGATTCCATATTCTTATGGTAAGAAATATAATTTAAAACTATTGAATGATGAGGTTCTTCATTTCATTGTATTACCTTTTTAAAACTTTATGGGAAAACAAAGTTTGTAGCTGAGCTATATATAACAAACAGTAAAATTTTAACTCAAAAAAATAAAAAAGTGAGAATATACATAGATTTACTTTTTTTTAAAACATTTTAGTTATAAAAATATGTATTTTGTATAGTGTTCATAATAAATATGAATAAACATTTTATATTCTGTAATATCATCTCTTTCCTTCTTTCCAGTGATATCAAATACATAGTAAATAACTGCAATTATTTTTCCAGGCATGCCTGAAAGCCTTTGAAAAATTTACAGGCAAAAAGTCTTGTCCTATGTGCAGGAAAAAGCAGTATCAGACCAGAGTAATATATGACGGGGCCCGCTTGTATAAGATAAAGTGTGCCATCAGGTAGGCCTTGCTTTTGCTAGAGATGCTATCACTGGGCAATATTTATTTCTAAATAATGTACCAAATCTGTTAAAACTTTAATAAGAAACTATACAGAAGAAATCAACAGTATAATTACTTAAATTTAAGCTTCCTCTTGAGTAATCCTTTTTCTTACAGAATTCAAGCCTCCTGGAGGGGATACGTTGTTAGAAAATGGTATAAAAACTTGAGGAAAACAGTGCCTCCTAAAGACAGCAAACTAAGAAAACGGTTTTTGGAGGAAAAGGTATGTTCCATTTGCTTCATTGGTCCATTCTTTGATCTGACTCAGCTCCCTTAAATCTAAACTCTTGAGTGTCAACTCTCTACCTTTTCATTTATTCCTTGTCACTCATATCAAGCAAGCAGGGTTGGGAATAGTGTTAGTCTCTTCATTCCACCCTATTTTCAGGGTAAAAGTAGGGAAAAAAAAATTAAATACTTAAAGCCTACCTTAATATATAATATATTGTTCTGGTATACATAACAAGGCTTTTGTAAGGCTGTGTATTTCTTTGTGATTAGTCACAGTAATCTGCTTTCTGTGAGGGGGATTGGAGAAATTAATTAATCCATAAACAGATGTGACTTCTTTGCACTGTCAGTGATTCAATGCTACCAACTTTCTGTGGGCTCAGAATACCATCCTTAGTTACATACCATGTCTCAGTAAAGAAAAGCTGAAGAATACTTCTAAATATGCTGAAAGTTCCAGCTGAGTGCCACTTGTTAAAATTTCCCTCTCTTAAGTACAGATGTCTACAGTAGCTGTCACTAAGCTAACCACAATGAGTTAGCTTGTAGAGCCCCTATCTTAGATAACTCCTTTTTAGGGGTAAACACACTGATAAAACTGCTTACGTTTCATCAGATGACTGTAAACCATAGGATAATCTTTAACATGGATTCCACTTATCTTCTACAGCATTAGGAAATCATTCTTTTACATAACATTTAGGGAATTTGTAAGGAACAAAATGAGAGCTACTTTTTCACTTTTGCTTAAGAATAAATTTATAAAGTCTTTACACGTGGATTAGCCAGGTTTAAATTCATTTCATGCCAGTTATGATTAAAGGATATATACCAGATGATAGATAAGTTTTCCTGGAGTTAGCTCTTACACATTTAAGCATTGGTCAATTGAAACACTGCAGACGCTATAAATTTTGCCTTGAAAAATTGTGTCACTTTTAAAATGTCACCTCCTCAATGTTAGCACAATCAAACAGCATCTCAGCTGGAAAAAAAAAAAACCACATTTTTAATAATCCTGCCTCTTCTGAAGAATCACAAAGGTTAAACGACAAATTTCACACACTTAAATATCATAGAATAAAAGATGAGGTCTGAAATATTAGTACTAGAAGAACATATATTACTTATTTTGGTGCGATGCGATAGCCCTTAATTTCACCTATGATTAAAATTTTTAATAACTTAGATCCAAGGAGATACAAAAGGTCAGAAAGCAAAGCGTGCTGCTTTTTAGCACTACTCCACACAGAAACAGGGCGTTGTTTCAGCATATGAGGTAGCAAATCTCTTTGATCCCATCTATAAATGTCACTTGTGCACGTCATTTAATTGCAGCAATGCCTTTTACTGGTGCAATTAAATCTTTTCAAACGCATTACATTATCTCCAGCTTTGCTAAATATGCTGAGCATTGTTTAGGAAGCTAGGTAAGTCACTGTGAAGTGTGGAAGGCTTTAGTTACATTCTCCCCCTCCATGTGATTTCTCCCAATGATTTTAATTTAAATCTCACCAAACAGCATAATGGTCCTAAAATTTGTTTAGTCGTTTGACTTCCTTTTATCACATGGAGATGGTAAACATTCTGTTGCTAACTTGAAGTGGCTCCAAGCAGCCAAACGAGGAGGATATTAAACCAGTAAAAGCTTATCAACTGATTCATTGATATGCTGTAAATTCCAGCCTTTTCATTTTACTTTTGAGGGTTGCCATAAGTCAACACATTAGTAAGCAATTTGCTGACACTGGATCACTTTAAAAGGCTTCCCTGTGGACAAAGTTCACATCAGTGCTTTGTTTCATCGTTTTATTTTATCATAGCTTTGTGCTGCTCTACAGATGACCAAAGCAGTTTCGAGTACCAACAGAGTATTTCAAATCCTCCATTCATGTTTTGCTATTCATGTGTTAAGAAGTTAGAGATGAAACAGAGGTATGGCATTTTCATAAATAAATTCGATTAAATTCAGATCTGGAAAAAAAAAACGACTGGGTGTTACATAGGGTTTAATATTTAAATCCTAGGACATCTTAACATATGATTAACAAAATAGATGAAGTGCACATTACTTTCTGTTTACTCTGAGAGCATGGACTTGCCTGTTAGCATGAATTTATATTTTAGTTACAATTTTTTCCTTCTCAACCCTAGACTTTGCTGATTGATAGGATTTGAGTTGGGTCAGGCCATGCTGTAGAAAACACAAGTGCAGCTCAAGACAGATAGTGTCTTAGCAGCAGGGGAACTTAATAAAACGCTGTCTTCTTAGGCAGGAAAAGAATTTTCCTCTCCCTCATTTACAATGTCTGCGCAAAGGAGCTCACGAGGGGACCCTCAGGATCGCTTAGTGAAATGGGGTAGCAAAGCACAAGTGCATGCTCAGGGAAAAAATGGACTTTTCCCTGCTGAGGGAAAAGGAACAAACAGTGCAGGCACAGGAAGAAAGGGGACACGACTCAGTTTAATACAGCTCAGTCATTTTCTCTGCCCCCCGCTTCCAGCTCTCGTTAGTTAATTTCCCTCAGCAGTCAATCTAATCATCTCCCGGAGACAGGCCAGGTTCTTGAACTGACCACATGCTGTTTGTGCTGCTCTCAAGTCCACAGAAATAGACACTGTATCGGGGCCAAGTCAAAAGGCAGTTGTTTATCGTCAAGTTTTGGATTTTGAGAAGCTCACAGAGAAAGTTAAAGCATCTCTGTGGCTGCTCTACCTTTCAGTTGCATTGCCACGTCTTTCTTACAAAAACAGTTCAGGTCTGTTCACGTTTGATGCCAACATAAATGAAGATTGAGCCTAAATCAGGATGCAAAGTATTTTCAACCAGATCAACTTCTACTTGACGCAGAACAGAAAACGGGAATTATGTAAGGATTAGATGTAATCTTATCCTATAACTTCTGAAGTCTGGTTTTAAAATGAAGTCAGCAAGAGCAGTCAATGTTACTGTGTGGAACAGGTCCAGTTTTAGAACTTATGTGACAACAGGTCAGAAAAACAGTCTCAGAAGGATCTTGTTTGTAGCAGCTACACTAAGTCATTACTTCCTCATTATCTTGCACTGGTATTTAAAGCTGACTGGCACTAACACAAATCCATCCTTTCAATACTGTTGGGCTTGGGACTGTTTTCAAATACAATAAGACATAATAGGTCTCAATTATCAGTGAACCAAACTATTAAAAAGAGTAAAACCTACCATCAAGAATCAAGACTTCCCTTGTATTATAGGTTTCAGCATTTCTCTTATCTGCCCTCTTCTAATGTTTGTCTTCTTCAAGTCTCTACTGAGAATCACTACAGCTTTCAGTGGAAAAGATTCTCATACTTGCACACTACGTAAACATATATATTTTTTAGAAAACATCAACTGCTACTGTGGGGTTTTCCATAGTTTCAGAAGGAAATGGGAAATTGAAAGGTTGAAAACTCAAAGCTGAGCAAGCTTTTCAGATACTACTGTGGTTGGTTGGTTTGTTTTTCGTTGTTTGGATTTTTCTCTTTTGTTGTTTATTATTTGTGCAGCCATTGGATTTGGCTTCTTGCTTTCATTAGGAGTAAAAAAGTTATCTTTGAATATTTTGTTATATGCTATGATGGGACACTTCTAGCAGTTGTAAGGGGAGCACACACCTTGGTATGAAGAACTGCCCAGAGTGGAATGAAACAGTTGAAGGCCTAACAAAAAACCCTAACAACAGGTGCTATTATCCTACCCCTCACTTCCCTTCCCCTCCTCCCTGAAAAATGACTTAATTTTCCAATTAAGCTTTCAATTGAAGAAAATATATGGAGAGGAAGGTGTACATTTCAGTACCTGTAACATGACTGAACAGTCTTTCTGAGGACTGCTGAAACTATGAGCAGCATCTCATCAGACAAGTCTTGTGTGATCTCCTACAGAACTTCCAGTGCACTGGCAGCAAGTGAAGGTGGTTGTAACTCATCCGTGCTCTCTCTGCTCTCTGCACTGGGTTAAGAATGCTATACCTATCTTTAGAACGTCCTTTTTTTTTTTTTTCCTGAAGGATAACAGCAGTCTGAAGACTCAATGCCCCTTTCCTCTAAATTAGCATTGGGCACTAGCTGCAAACTGCAGCAAGATCGCAGCTAATTGGGCCCACTCATCCAATAGGGTACAATTGATTCACATACAAACTACTTATAAGATCTAACAGCAATCCTTTTTCTTCTCAGGTTCAACAGATCAGCAATCGGCTGCTGAGTTCTTATGACACAAACCTAGATGATTTCCTTTCCAGGATAGATTCTTCCATAGCTGCCTGTCGAGAAACATTTCAGCAGCTGGAAGAAAAAGAAATACTCCTTAGCGAAAATGACTGGGAGAAGATCCAGATGCAGGTCGGCTGGCTATCTTTCTTTCTTTCACAACTCTGCAGTTATCAGCTTTTACACTCCTTAAAGGCATGGCAGTCTTCAGCATAATTGAGATTTATTTGGGGGGAATGGGGGGGGCGAAACAGGGGAGTTATGTTTTTAATATAACCTATTCTAAATCAGGAACATGTAACAAGTTTTTACACCTCAGAGGTCTACTTGCACTTCAGCAGCATCTCTCCTCTTTTCAATTAAAAAGCCCTAGGAGACTGCAGACAAAATTGAGAGTCAAAACATTGTTCGTTTATCAAAATACACTAGTCAAAGTTAGAATGTAAACATATCAGTAAAATTACTAATTAAACATCTGGTTTCACTGCTGTATAGGTTTTTATTATTGTTGTTTTTACTTAGGCATTTCGGCAGGAGATAGTTGACTGTCCTATCTGTGTCATGCCACTCAGCCCTCCTGCTTACCCTGCCTGTATTATTTCTGGTACAAGCAAACTGTTTTCACGACAGACTGTTCTGCTTTCTTGTTCACATTTGTTCCATCATGCCTGTCTTGAAGCATTTGAAGAATTTTCCTTGGGAGTGCAACGTATTTGCCCCCTGTGTCGCTCACGTTATCAAAAGAAGGTCCTCAAATGTTGATATCCACAGCTCAGTGAAGTAGCAGAATACAGCTGACAATGCGTGTGCTTCTTTCTAACTTGAGAACTTTTTAAGAACCAGATTTTTCAAGTAATATTTTCATTTCCACGTACAATGGCATTCACCTTGTCTTCAGAGAAATAAAAGTCTATAAAGTTGAGTGCTGTTTGCTTTACTTTTATATTGCTTCACCTTTCTTGGCACTTTTCATCTCCCTCTGGCGCTTCCACCTTCCCTTGTTTTCATTCCTCTTTCCCAGAGATGAGGCACAGTTAACTTAAGCATTGCGTTCCTTCAGCAGAACCCCCGTTGTTATCCCTTCTCCTTGTGGTTTTATGCCTGATACTTGGTAGCACGGGCTTCCGCTCACAAGAACAATCAGTACATCAGTACTGTCTCTGGGAGTCACTACAAGAAACGCGTGTTTTCCTTCAGACAAGCTTGCCAACCAGAACCCTGCTCAAGCAGAAGCAGCAGCCACAACTCTGATCAATTCCATTTCACTGTATGTAAAGTAAGAAGTGACCGTCAAAAACTGAGGATCACTTCAGAAATTCTGAGAACATGGAACCGTATGTACTCAGCTTTTTTAGCAGGAACAAAAGTATGAGCTTTCAGCTGTACGCTGCTGAAACAGTCAGGTCACCTCATGTATCTTACTAGTCTGAGTACAAAAACTATCTCATAGCAGCTACAAAAAAAACATAAAGGTAACAAGAAAGATCACTTTGCATAACAGCTGATTAACTATTTAAACAGAGCTTTCAGGTAATGCTGACAAAATCTGACTGTGTCGAGCATCAAGTGAGGCAGTCATCACATTTCCAGGTACACGCATTTAAATTCAGCACCAAGATGCAGAGAGAAGTGGGGAGGTCACTTGTCAAATAGAAGACACAGTCTCTGAGCCCTGGAAATGCTCGTGCAGGCAGATGAGTTGTCTTGCTTACTATGGACACTTGAGAGCCAAACCTCAAGAACACATTGCGTGAGGGAAGGATGGAAGGGAACGCAGCTATCAACACCAACTACTCACAGAACCATTCAGAACACTTGGAATGCCACACATTATCTTCACTGCTTTAAATAATAAATCAAAACCCCACTATGAATCACACTTTATTGAAAACACAGTTTAAAAAAAAAAAAACCTCTTCCTACAAAACACTGAATGTAACAATTCAAACAATGGGAAAAAAAAAATACAATCACAGCTTTTGACAGAAAATAAAGTCAACCTGACCAAGGCAGCAAGAATTATTTCCATCAAGTTTTGTAACACAGCAAAGTATCCACAACTGAAAGCACTGAGAACACTGTAAAACATATTTCTGGATGACCTAAAATACTCCAAGAAGGGTTAAGGGGAGAGAAGGTATTTATACAGAACACTGTTCTGTTTGCATTAGCAAGGAAACATCAGTTTTCAGACATGTTTTACCTTGGTCCAACATACAACCATGTGAAAGAAAAGCTGTTGCTCAAGACTGCAGATTCTACAAGGCCTTAAGCACAAACTGGACCAAGGAAGTACAACTAAATCCGTGTGACATCACTCAGCTTTGCACACAGTTAAGATCGTGTATGGTTAACAGAATGAATAAATAGTATTGTAGTCAAGATATTTGAGTATACAGATGGTACAATTAGAAAGATTACTGTGATGGAAAGAGACAAACAAAATAAAGGGAAACACTCACCCGTGCCCTAGGCTAGCAGTAGGAAACTCCAAAGGAGCAATCTCTAGAAAGAGATCTTTCCCCAGTGGTGGCCAGCTCTTAAATGAGGTCTAGGAGAGGTGGAGACAGACTCCACCCCTTCCAATCACACAGGTGCATTGCCTTCACCTGTGCTCGTGCAGCTGACTCAGTGCTCACCTCAGGTGATCAATCAGTGGTTCGGGCCATGATTCAACAGTTCCCATATAATTGTGTGTTTTTCAGTTTACAAAAAATAAGACCAACCTAAATGAGTAACACTGCAGTGAAAAAACTGGGAGTGCACAATGCGAAGTATCAGTTGCCATTCTTACAGTGACATCAGTAGTAACATCAACAGGAGCTCTCATTCAGAACTGTGCTCTTATGGGCATATCACCAGAGGCCACATGAAGGTGACCAGGTGTGACAGATGGCCAGCAGCTCTCATCTCCTCAGGGGAGATTTTAGAGACAGTGCTTTTCAGATCTATTTTTTTTTATTTAGGTAACGTAGGATTTGGTTCTCAACCCAAGGAAGAAAACCAACTCTCTTTTGTTGTGTACATGTACTTTTAAAGCAAGAGGACTCAATTAGACACAAGTACTTGGAAGCCAACATCAAAAGGCTCCAATTTATTTTGTTGTATAAAGCTAGGATGAAGACAGCTACACTGATTTTGTGAGACTACGTGTTTTGGCCTAGGTTGGGAACACCTACAGTCATACATCAGCTCATTTCCTCCCTAGGCACTTAAACACATCCGTCATGTTCACAACACAGGCTGCATTTCCTTATGATCACACGGAGGTCTGAAACATTCATGTCAGCTCCTTCACAAGGACAGTCTTTTGTGTGTTCTCAGATCAATGGCACAAGGAAGTTACTTCATGCACTGAAAAGCAGGTAGGTTGCCTCCTCATTACTGGAAATTAAAAACATAACTAAAACATTTCCAACTCACTCCGAATTTAGAACTCTTCATAAAGTCTTAGAGCAGCCATATCCTAATGATAGGATTGGCTTAATGGAGCCCAGAAAACAGATGAAGTGCAAATGAATACATTCGTAACAAAAAGAACATCATTGCAGCATTGCCAGTGGTTCTCACACTATGTAAATGGACTTGAAAACATGGAAAAGGAAAGCAAGTCAAGGTGTTAATAAACAACTAAGTCCATGTTTAGCAAGAAGTTTCATAAGCACTTGAAATTCACCAACTTAAGGATTTAAAATAATGATTTTTTTCTGATGATCAATTACAAAGATAACTAGGAGGATGGAAGAGAAAGCAGGTCTGCTTAGAGGTGAGCTACAGTTGTCTCCACGACATTTCTGTTCCAGCTTTCCAAATTTACTGTGTGCAGCAGGGAATCTGGAGGTCACATTCAGTCCTTCCCATGGACTGTAAACTCCAAAAACAACAATCACAAGTGATCCTAAAATGCAGCAACTAGAATTGTGCAGCAGAAGGACAACCCATGGGCCAACCTCCTCATGCCTAGAACAAAGGAGGAGCATCACAGGATATTTGGACAGTGGTAGAGACTCCATCTTAAGGAAGGGCACTGGGCAAGGCAGGGAGAGGCAGCAGAGGTTATCACCAGCCACAGACATCACCTGCACACCAGGTTGGTCTGAAATCCATGTCAAAGCAGGATGGGGGACAGCTGTCAGCTTCAACTGCTCTCCTGATGAGTTCAAAAGCAGAATTTTTTTAACACTCAAATGCTATTAATGCAACTAGAACAGACTGTTAGTTAACCAATTGCAGCACAATTAAGAGCACAAGATACCAGGCCCTGAAAGATACAGGTGAGAAGAGATGGGTGTATCTGCACCCTTAGATAACCTTTAACACTGTTTCAAATCAGCACTAACATGAAAAACTACTAACAGGAAGGGCAGGGGGACCGTACACCTTTACACGAAACATTTTAAGGTTCAAAGTTCATATAAACTTTTTTTTTTTTTTAAATCAATCAAACAAAACAAAGTTCATTTCTTCTTAAAGAGGTTATTAAATTGGCCGTAGCGTGCTGTCTCTACTGAAAAGACTTCACATAAAAAATTAATTTAAAAATCAAAATATGCATAAAACAGTAGGATTTAGCTGCACTCCTGGACTTGGCATTTCCAATTATATATGCTGCATGAATACAGTACACACAATGCTCAGCTACTGAGCACTGCCTGAGCCCATCACGTTTCTGGAAGAGGAGGACAAGAAGGGAGAATAATGTAGGCCATCCTTAAAAAATTCAAAGAAAGTCACGTGGATAGAGAAGCCAATTGGTTTTTGCTTTTTCCCTTATTCCCTTATATCAGATGGTAAATTTGTTACAAAAAGGGCCAGCTTGACCTTCCTATGCATATGTGAGCTCAGCTGAGCTGCTACAGACATGGGTTAGGAGCAGCCCTCTCGTGGCTTTGGCTCTCGTTGGCATGTGTCAGTTACATGGAAGAGAACATGTCCCTCTGTAGCACCACGTGCATCTGTCCCACTCAGCACAGGGCTGCACAAGGTCCTGCCCCACACAGCTGCCCCCCATGTGGCACCCAAGGTGGTACTCTGGAACCAGACACAGAGAGCAACTTGTCAAATCCTTTAATTTCTATGACACTGTGAAGCAATCAACAGGGGAAAAGATAGTGGAGGAGCAGGGCCAAAGATGAACGTCACATTACAAACAGTAAACAAAGCTTCCTATGAAGGCAAAAACTGTTACTGTACAGTAACCAATACTGCTATTTATCATCTTAAGGTGTTAAGTATTGACAGTGTGCTTTACACTTAGAAGAAATCTCACAATATTACAGCTCTGCCACTGCAATTAATATTGTGCTACCAACACAGAACAAAGCCAAGAAATGGCTGATCTAAAACACCTAATTTACATCTATTTTTTGGTCTTGTGTGGTATCTAGTTGAAGATGGAAGCATTTATGTGCTTTTTGCCTCCTGAGAAGTGAGGCAGATGTTAATGTTACTAAGATCAGTTGTATATACCTTGAAGGTATAGACCACCTGACTCTACATGAGTCAAAATACTAGGAATGCATTGTCATATCCATTAATGAATTACCAGATGCGTGTATTTCAGTGACCATATGCCTCTGTGAAAAGTATACAGTGACCTGTATCTTACACACAGGATACTTGAAAGAACCACTGTATCTGTAAGGAGTTCTGCATAAGCATGTCATTTTCAAGGCCAAACATATCACAAAGCAGACAGTGTTACACTATAAACAGTTGGTTTTTAAACAGAACACTGTCAGTAACTGCACGGGATAGTAGTTCTGAATTTCTTATCCACCATGGAAACCACACAGCATCCTTATGCATCTGTCATATTTCAGTGTAAAATATTATCTTACAGGCTTTAACCCACACAACTCTCTGACTACAGAGTCCAGAAGGGGTGGGAGCAGGCACAGCTGTAACATTCACTTTGGAAGAGTTTTCAAGTTTTGCCTGAACCTCACAGGTTCATTGCCAGGAGCTGCCACTGCTTGGCTTAAGTGCCCAACTCACCTTCAGAAGTCACACAGACTTCAGGAGCCCATTGGCTGGTAGGAAGACCTTCTTGGATCACTGACGCTGGGACAAACCTCTCTAAAATGTTGTCTCCAACTACTGAGAAAAGTGTGAAAACCAAGACATATGCTGGTGCACCCTCCCTAGATTTATCCCTCAAATCCATTCACTAAAGACCATTCTTACATAAACTGCCAAAGTTGCAAGAGAAATACTTCAACAAAGCTATCCAGACTCACACACAGCTCACCTGTCCCATTAAGCCACTAGGACAACCCTGGTCACACTATCACTTACATGGACAAGTGGATACACTTCAGATGCTTTTAGTTACAGACACAACACAAGGCTGCAAGCACTGAGAATATCTGAATTATGCCCTCAAAAAGAAAACTCCCCATGTTTCAAATGTAAACATTCTCAAATAACTTCTAATTGTAGCTCCCTGTTTCTGACTGAGGAACTGACTCAGAAAACCTTTCTCACTAAAACATCAGCAGTAAACAACAGAAAGAGATGCTTGTAAATCTCAGTAAAGTCAAGCTATCTTACTTCAAGTCCTCCAAGACTCAGTACAACACATCAACAGTCAGTTTAATAAGCCTAGAATTTATACTAATCACACAAAAAGTAACTCCAGCTTATTTGCTACAGCAGTATTTACACTATGCCCGAGTTCAAGTCAGAAAAGGCAGCCTGCAAAAAAAATAAAAATTTTCAGGTACCCTGCAGCTCAATTTTTAAAACTGGCTAGGAAAACAAAGAAAAAAACAACCCTCACATTCACACGCACACACACACACCTGTAAGTCTACAGCCCAGTGCAGCCACCTCAGGAGACATCACCAGAAGAACAGCCCAACATCTTCTGACACAGGGTTTAACTCAGAACCCGCTGGGGAGTTGGTTGTCACAGCCTGTTCACACTCAACACCTCAAACTACAGACAGACATACCTCAGTTTAAATAGGAACCAGAATAACCAGGAACATTAACTGATTCACTACATATGGGGCACATACAGAAGCTGCCCCCGTTTCAGTCTGTTTGAAGACAACCTGTAGCAGAGCAGCGCAAAAATGCAACTGGAGTTTGAACAGCTGGGGTTTTGTTGGTGGGTGCTGATCTTGCCTCTTTTATATTTTTGTGATTACTGTTACTATGGACTGCTTATAGGATTCCGAAGGCAGCAGTGATGCTAAGAAAAATGACATTACCACTCACTGATGACACTCTGAATGTAAGGCCTCTGGGCAGTTAAATTGCAACATCACAGAAATTCATACCACCAAGCCTGAACACACAAGCTTTACTTACCAAACCACCTACACCATCTCTATAAGCCTAGAATTTAATTTATGGTATCTACACGTGTAGTCCTATATACATGTTTGTGTGTACATTAAAAAACAGGCTAGTGAAAGATACTGGATTATGCCACTGAACAGAAATCCTCGTAAATACAGTATAAATCCAGAGAAATAATTTACTTCAAATTAAAGAAGATTGTAAAAAAAAAAAAAAAAAAACACAACCCTGCGATTGCAGCCTCCTAAACCCACACTACTTGCACGGGTTACAAGTACTGCTTATACATAGGAGTTCATAGGGAATTTTACAGGGATGTACTTGGCAGGGTGAGTGACCTCCATGGTACAACATGGTTACAGAATTGTAAGAGCTGTGACACAGGGTTTACGCAGCATTTTGCGTTTTTTTCAAAGCACACTAGGCTCAGATTTAACACTGAAGTTAATCTTCATTGTGTGGCTCACTATTTAATAAGACATTGCCTGACTACCAGTAAAGCAACCTGGCCTTTACAGCTAGGGACTGAGAGCTGAAAATGCTAGCCTTCCCTCGTGCTAGCAGCCAACTGAGTCCAACATGAACTGTGATCTCTACCAGTAACTTTCATCTGTAATATAACATTTTTAGTGGAACTGCTTATCTACTGCCAAGGATGCCTACTCCAAGTAGCTTACATTTCCAGTAAGGGTCATATTGGGCTTTCAAGTGTATCTTTTCTCTTTTTAAAACAAAGTCCCAAAGTTATTCCTTGTAACTGTGTCTGCATAACACAGGAGGTACTGTGCATTCAAAGGGTAGCAAGTTTGTAACTGAAGATATGAGACTGTCAATAAAAAGAAATTAATTATTCTCCTCAGCTTCCAGTCTTCAAGGCACCTTCTGCATCAACTTACTGGGAAATAAACAAGCAGACCAAAAGTTAACTGGAAAGAGAAGAATCTGATACAGCAAAGTTCCTCAGAAGCACACAGCATTGAGAACTGAGACAAGACTGGACCCAGATTATCAACAAAAGAACAGTACAAAAAAGCTGATGAGATGACAGGAATGCCATGAGGTTGATGCTTTCAGCTTTGTTGATTGCAGGTGATTGTCAATCACAGTGTTTTCTGATGCCCATTTGCAGATGGCTTTGTCTCTGAGTCTCTTGGATTGTTTGACAGATGAAGTTTATCTAATCCTGCAAAACATTATGTAATAAGGAAAAAATGAGATTCCTCCAAATTTCATGCATAAAGCTATTCAGAAGAATACATACAAAGTGAACACTGCTCCAACTAAGCACTTTCTCAAATCAACTATGCAACTTCTCCGAAACTATTTTAGCACAAGAATCAATGGACAGCCATACATGCTCCTTTCCTAGTTCCCTGTTTCCCTGGAGCATGAAAGCACAACATCAGAAATGACAGAATAGCTTCTGTTAGTCCTACAGTATCTGCTGTTTTGTAGCACCCTATTTAGCAGGAAGTGCTTGGATTGTGTTCACCAAGTTCACAACTCTGGAAAGCAGCAGTCAGTGAAAACTAACACAAGTACCTTCTGGACGCTACAAACTGAGTGCACATTTATAACCAAACACTAAAGTTTCACTGTTAGTCCACACCATTTAAGCAAATACTACGGTTGTAAAAAGGAACTTCATTAGTAGACATAAGATGCTATCAAATATTTCTAGTATCTTAGTATCAAATATTTTTCATACCTTTCTTGTATGGCCAGACATATAAATTCTTACACATGAAAGCATGGTTTGATCAAAATCCTGTTACTGGCTACAGGTCTTAGCCAGTTATTAAGATTCTGCACATTGTGTACAAGGACTTTGTGAATGTGGAGCACTTAAAAGCATCAAAACAAAGAAGCTGAGATTTCCACTAAACTACTTTTAGTTAATTAATTAGCTGCTTTAAAAAACAACAACAAAAAAAAAAGCACATGAACGTTTATGTTTTGGAATGCAGAATCTGAAAGCAGCCCAATACAATACACCCAACAAGAATTTAAGGATTAGTTGTCTCTGTCAGGGTAAAAGGACAGGAAGATTAAAATCTGTCACTTCTCCTTTCCAATTGCCAATACCTGCCCAACTCCTCCTAAGAAGCACTGTCAGCAGCTACTCACACTTGGATACATATTCAGACTTCCACATGCTCAGGAGCAGCAAAGAACATGTTCTACACTCTCACAACATAGAAGAATGGTAACACTACAAGGTGCCAATGCTAGAGAAATAAGAAGTACAGACTAAATCTCCAGTGCTGTTATTACCTAATGCCTTCAGGAGCTCTTCTCGCACAGCAGAAGTAAATTTTCTGACCAGACATAACGTTGTCATGATAGCAAAGAGCAAGTTGTAAGATAACACAATATAGAAGTTTCCCAGCCAGTTAAACCTTCCAAAGTCTCCAAGCAGATCAAATCGAGTAATTCCTGTTAAAATTGAATTTGAGACTCACATTAAAACCTTGATTACATTTTCAGTAAAATGCACAAGTTTCACCCCGTGGAAGTGAAATATTTTCAGACAGCATACAGTAAGGCATGGTTAAACACACAAGAAAATGCTAGTCACTTGCCTCTTTGATTATTAAACCAAGATGCTTAGCAAAATGTTTCCTTAAGGCTTCTTAGCAAAATGTTTGAAAAATGAGAGCTCAAGTAATTCCTTACTCTAAATAAGAACTCTGCCTTTACAATTTTAAAAGAGATAACCGGGGAAAGTCAGTTTTAGAATGAAAAATGCTCAAAATCTCAGTTTCTATGAAATCTATTCCAAAAAAATGATACAATGCATTGTGGACTTTCACTCTGAAAAACACAGGCAGTACAGGTTCCATGAGAACCACATCATCTTACAGTAAACACTGAGCCTTTGTATGTCTGTGTTTTTCAGAGCCTCTGCTTTTAAAAAGAGTCTTTAAACTTCAGGTTCAATCACAGCTTTTCTCCCAGGGCTATCTGCCTGTACCCCAGAGTACTTGCACAGAAGGAAAAGAGTGACTGAAAGATGGTGCTGACAGGTCACCTTCACAACTTTTTTTACAAGGGTAGACAGTGACAGGACAAGGGAGAATGGTTTTAAGCTCAAGGAGGGAAGATTCAGATTGGATGTCAGGGGGAAGTTCTTTACACAGAGTGGCGAGGTGCTGGTACAGTCGCCCAGAGAGGCTGTGGATGCTTCATCCCTGGAGGTGTCCAAGACCAGGTTGAATGGGGTCCTGGGCAGCCTGGTATAGTGTCAGATCTGGAGGTTGGTGGCCCTGCCTGTGGCAGGGAGGCTGGAACTTGATGATCCTCGTTAGTCCCTTCCAACCCAAGCCATTCTATGATTTCATAATACACAAATAATGACTGTCTAGGATCGATGAGTTATATACCTAAAATCTCTTGACTCAGAAAATGCCATGGCAACATGCACTCACAGCTGAGACTAACATTGTGAAGGAAGAAAAGCTGCTTTGTGCCAGAACTAAAATGGCATCAGAAAGCAGGCCTGATTCTGCAGGTTCTGGAAGCATTTTCCATCATCTTAGTTTTGACATGGTTGAAGCTCTTGAGAACTGCAACTTACCCAATGATACTAAGTGAAGAGACAGAATAAGAAGTCAGCTACCTTCCTTTTTCCTTTCAAAGGTAAGCTCAGCACTTACGAACCTCGCTGTGCCATAGCTCTGGCACCCTCAAGACTCGTAAAACATCCATCATCATATTAAAAGACAGATGCTTCTTGTATTCACTCATTTAATTGAAAAAAAAAATTGCAATCAACTTTTGTGTTCAAGAAAAACATGACAAAAGAAAATGAGAAAAGTTTGAAAGCATAAAGGGGGTTATTAAAAAAAAATCAACCTGAAGTTGATCAAAACAACAAAAGAGAGGCAAGTAGAAATAAGGCAATAGAAATAAAGCACAAGAAGAAACCGGCTGACTGAATAAGTGGTAAGCAGTTGAAAAATAACAGTTGTTTTCACACTTGAAGGCAAACAGTGCCCTTAAGAACATTTTCAAAGAAGCAGAGTGTTTTACTCAGGCTGCAGAGCTACAGGAAAACTGAGAAAGTCAAACTCGAATGTATAGACTTGAGACCCTCAAAGGAAAAGAAACAAAACAGGCAGAACATTGGGTGAATTTATCAGGACACAAAGGGGTTCAGAAGAATAGCTGGCAATGGTGGGGGAGTTACAAGGACAAACAAAAATGAAGCACAACACTTCTGTAACATAAGCTACACATTTTCCTCTTACAAATAGGAAAAAAAGTCACTGCTCATGAGAAAATCAGACAGCATCATTCTGTAGGCGTGTTGGGGAAAAGGTTAACAAGCTTTTGTGACTCCTCAGAAGCACAATATACACAGCCTGTAGAAAGAAAGTTCCCAAGACTGCAACTTGAAAAACTCCTCAGAAACTGAAAGCTACATCTAGCAGACACATCCATGAAAGTTCACAACAGTTTCCCAAATGATGCACTAAAGAACTGTTCAAGTTTTTTAAAAAAATCGTATAAAAGACCGTTCGGGTTAAAAAAGAAACACTATTTTAAAATTATATTTGCAAATGAGTTTCATACCACTTCTTGCTCAGCCATTACAAGCGAGAGAAGAATTCTGGGAAAGCTTCAGTATTAGAAAATCCCATTTTGTTCACAATTCCTTGTTTCTATATTTCTGTTTATTAAGTGCTCCATTTGCCTCATAACATTTAGCAACACGGTGCTGGTGGAAACACTTTTCAAGCAGGACTACTAAGGCTGAAACTAGTTAAGCTTAATAAGAACTGTTGTGGAGTAAGAAAGATTAGAGACAGCTCATCCACAGGAGCGTGCTATTTAACATTAAAAAGCTCTGGTATTTCCATCTTTAAAACTTGAAAAAGGGTCCATACATGTTTCAGATAACTTTTGCTATTTTACCTTGCACATAACAATACTCTTCAGCGCTTTCTGTGCAGTCCTGAAACTTGCTTATTTAATGATGTGAAAAGAAGATGGATCTGCTTAACATATTTCTTTCTTTTCACCTTTCAGTCCCGCAGGGCAGTAACATGTAGCGCAACACATGTTGATATTTTTGCAAAGCACCACATGACTCACTGTACTCTAACACACTCTATTAATCCTGTTTGGACAGCTGTGTCTGTGCATTTGTTAGCTGTGTGTTAATTGTTCCATCTTTTTTCTTCTTTTATTTATCTCTATGGTAAACTATTCAGGAATTTCATTTGTCGGCCTTTTTTTTTTTTAAAGTGAGTTTTACCATTAATCTGTTTCCTACGAGACAACAATGCACCCAGCATGTATACTTTCCTCCACAGAAACCATTTATTATCAACCGTTAATCTCAAAGATCATTAACAATGATTTAAAAAAAATTAATGCAGTAAGACAGTGGGCACAATCCTAATGTTAAAATCCCACTTTAATACACTGATTTTTTGACATAGCATCTTCTCTTTGCTAAAATTGTTGTACAATAGACTTAAACTAGTGTATTCTAGCAGTGCATTAAATACTTGAATTATTCCTTTGCATTTTTATCCAGTTTTGCTACAGTTTTGTGTTTCTTTTTAAGATGTGAGCTCTAGAATGTATACTTTAGGATTCAACATTCCCATGTGCATTACACCGCAGTCATTCAGCTGTTAATCATGTTAAGTTTCTTTCTGTTCAAGAAATTATTTAGTAAGTAGCACTCATCTGTAGATATAAACCACACAAATACACAGTATAACTTAGTGGAAAACACTAGCTATTCTTGATTTGACTGTATTCTGGTTGGAAATAATTGGCTACAGAACTGCTGTTGAGTACAAGTTGCTGCTCTGTGGGCCTAAGCTTTAACTCAAACTTAAGACATACAGCCTGAGATAATGTTTTTTTTGTTCAGTACTGCCAATTAAATTCACTTCAGCTGCAAGTATCTTCCACTACTTAAACATCTACTATTACATACTTTGTAATAGCTTCGCAATCTAACATGAGGAATTCAACCTGAAGAACAACAAATTCAACAAAACTAAGATACACAACGTCTTGAACATTCTTTCCAGTTGCTCAGTTGCTTTGAATGCTGCTGCTGCTTCTTAACATAAAAACATCAGAATTGCTTCAACTCTGCAATGTTAGATTCAAATGGCTTGTATTTTAGAACTGAAGGAAAGCAAAGTGCAAGCAGACTTCAGGGAAAATGATTATGGTTATCACAGTGCCAATGAGAATTAATCAACAAAGATTCATTATATTTTTTTAGAAGGCATTTCTACTTAACGTTACTTCATTTTATATTTGAAATCCCTAAATCTATTCTCTCTATATAAACAAAGCACTGAATTTGACAGTGAACATGAAACTATTTTATACCGTCCTGAATGTACAGTGCATTCTTCCCAACATCTCCTTTTATTTTAAAATCTGACCTGCCTTTTTAAAAGCGTTCTCTAGAAAATGCTTTGTGTTGTTTTTTTTTTCTGTTAAATGCACTTTCTTCAGTATAATAAACAGCACATGTCATACAAAGGGACCCAAACACAGACAACACCACAGGACTTACAACTATAGGTCTTGTTTTTCAGTTATTTCTTGCTTTAAACCAAATATTAAATGCCCATTATTCTAATATCCTGTATTACAATATTCTACACTTCACTTACCCAGTGTCCTTGACATCACTGGCAAAGCAGAGCTCAGCACCAAGATTGAGACACAGTTTCCAATTATCTGTTTGAAAATGTCAGATGGCATTGAAATTATAAATGGAATTGTTGAAGGGGGAGAAAAAAAAAAGTTGTCAAGACGAAGGAAAAATAATTCCATAAAACACTGTTCAAACTGAACCTTAAGAATTTAATAACCAGTTTGTAGCTTGATTACCTCTGTCACACCTCTCCACATGGTGTTACACAAATGATCATCCAAGAGTTTAAAAAAATCAAACATGTATCCATTTATTTTTAATCAAAGCATTAAATATGTCCAGACTTAAAGCTAGTATGCTGCAAAGCACCTACCAGTTAATTCCTGCAAACTTTTTAGAAAGGAACCATCCCATGAGCTTAACTAGACGACTGATACATCAGCTTAAGCTTTGTATGTAACTGCTTGCAGGATTAGCATTATTTAAGAAAAATTACAACAAAGAGTTCCCTTTCAATTGAATGCCTGTTGACCACTTTAAATAGTACGGAAAAAAAAATCACAGCTGTTAGATTTCACTCCAGTTTTTGTAAAGCCTTTATAAAGAGTAATTGAAATTTTTCTCTCAGGAAGGATCGCTTTCTTCAGCCCTAATTCCATCAGAATCCAAAAGAAGAAAATCTAAACTTCTTAAAAGAAGGTACACATGCATCATTATTTATTTCTATACTATTTTTTGTGTACTGTAAACAAATTATACAAAGCATCAAGAGTATTCCAGCTCCCTTATAATCTACCATACCCGCTCCACGTGTTTACCTGCTTTCCCACTTCCAATAATTTATTGTAAAAATACCTTTTCTTCACAGTGCAACACACTGAACATATATCTAAATTCAACATCTGTTCCTTGGTTACTGATCACCTCCCCCTTGTCAGCTGTGGGAATATTTTGCCAAAAAAAAATAAACATGTTCCTCAGCATTAGGTAACTGCATTTGTTGTTCTCAAGCCAGTCCTAATTGCAGAAAGTCAAATTAGCCTCAAACTCCAAAGCGTTGCTTAACAGTCCTCCTTAGTCTTAGTTTAATTATTCAAATTTGAATTACTTCGTCTGTACTACTTCTAGCAACCAAGTTCTTCAGATTTCAAACGAGCTCCCCGAAGTACAGTTAGCGCAATCCAAGTAACTCATTAGCAATACATTTCCTTTGAAAAAAGTTCTTTCACCAGCTTTTCTATAGCTAGTTAACAAGCTCTGCTATTCCCAGCTTTTTACAAGTGAATGGATGCCATCCAAACTAAACAGAGCACATCCTTTTTCCCACTCATTCAGCATTTTGAAAATCTTCCAGTTTGTGTTTACGCAGCTTACAAACAAATACTGATCGCTGCAAATGAGCCATTCGGGGCAATTACTAACTGAAAGAGTCAGCTTGTCTTGGGTGGCAAGAGAGAGGAGGGGACTATCACCACCACAGACTTTACCTTACCTTTGTCATAGTTGTATCATCCTTCCTGGGAATGAAATTTTCAAAAAAACGGAGACTGTAGAAGCCCACAACAGAGGATACCATGAGATAGCTGTGAGAATCAAGGAAAAAGGAATCTCCAAAGAATGCAAGTTTCACTCAAGTCTCCTAGAAGTCTTAAGAACCAGAGAAAAAAAAGAAAACAAAAACACTTCAAGTGCTTAAGAAGGACTGACCTATCTCTTTCTTCTTTCTAAGCATCTTAGTAAATTACCAGTGTCCCAGAAAACTAGACAGAATACTTGTTAACAGACAGAATTCTTAAAGAAAGGATACAAAATCAAAATGATTTCAAGCGCTGCTCCCACAAAACCAAAGGTGGATAGGGACGCATTTCCAATTCCAGGTCCCTAGGAGAAACATACTTTGCATTATTTAATAACATACACACAACATACATGCAGTTAACCTGTACATCTCAGATGAAACAAAGCTTTTTCTTAATTATTTAAAGATCATTCTGATGTTCTAACCTGCAAGTCTCACATCCCTTGCAACTGTATCATCCAGCTTTGGAGGCTGAGTGAAACGTATTAAGTCTGAAGTTATAAAGTTAGTGAAATTCATGCACACTGCACCTGCCCACCATACCGGGGGAAAGCTCCAGAAACTAAAATACGAGATTTCAACACAAGAATAGCTGCTCAGAATGTAAAAGACAGCAGTTAACAAACTAAATGGCTTTTACAGCTCTGCAAGCTTACACAGAGCTACAGGCAGGTGAAACAGTATTGCTTAGCAATATGGATTAGTACATATCGTTTAAGAACCATTAGTTTAGCAAAAGGAATCCACAAGTCATAGCTTTAAATCTTTCCATTTCAGCTTCAGTAGGTGAACAGTCTTGTTTTTCTTCAGTAAATTTGTACTGGGGACATAATAGAATACTTTTATCTTCTGCCTCAATGATATTGCCTCACAAGAAGTACTGGATTCACAATAGAATACTTTCATCTTTTGCCTCAAAACGTGCAAGGACATTTTCCTCAGGTTCCAAATACACTGCTTTTAAAAAGTGGCTCATTATGGCCTATAAAGCAATTGAAATCTTCCAAACTGGGGATAAGTGAATGAAAGTGAGCCAAAGGTTTCAGTGATGGTGAAAAAGAGGGAAGAAATAGCTAGGCACTCGACCACCCTAAACAGCAATGAGAATGCCTGAAGGGACATTAGCACACACCCATGAGTCCTTGAAAAAAAATTAATGTGTATACCAATGTACTGCAGATGTATAAGTGTATATATATAGAACCTGAACTCTGAGAAGGTGCACTTTCTTGTCAAGTCACCCATTGTGCATCGTGAGGAATAAAGGAATGGCACTTTTTAAACAATACATTGGAGTTAGAAAGTCGTCTTCCTGGAGTTTGGATGACATGGGAAAGCATTACCAATTTAATAAACCACCACCCTCATGATTACAAGGACTACTACTCAATGTGGTAGTCTTTACTTTCTTGAAGTTTTGTTTTTTTGGGGTTTTTTTTTGTCTGTTTATCACAAAGAAGGGAAAAAAAAAAAATCACATTTTGAAAGAAAGATGTGATGACCTGAAAGGTTTTTTTTTCTTAAATTGAAGATTTCTAGACAGTATAAAAGTAGACCATGCCACAAAAACACAAAACTCCACATTAGTTATTCACTTGACTGAATCATTTCACCTCAGTGAGTTCTTAATAAAATCAGACCACTTCACAATAACACAACATGTAATAAATGCTTCAGCAGGACTGAAACCCAGGAGCAAAGTTGAGTTCTAACTTCCACTTTCATAAGGTCTCCACAGCATTATCAAGACTATAAAAATCACAAAAGAACAGTTTACCCCAGATCCTTTTGGCATTGCAGTCTCATCAACCAACAGGTAAAGAATGTTGAAAGCAACTAATAGGACTGAGATGGACTATGAAGAAGCAGAAACAGTAATTAGAAGCATTCCACATCTGAACAGTGAATATATATATCCTCACCAGAATTCATAATGGTAAGTTTTTTCAAACTAATCAGGAAGAATAACAAGTTTATTGGTTAAAGACATCACCCAGGATTTTTAAAACAATATCCCCAAATGACTGTAGAATTCTTCATACTTCTTCCTTTGAAAAAAACAAAATTCTTACTGTTTCAATCAGTAGCAATATCATAACAGCTGGATATACTAAATTCCTCTCCCAAGCAGAAGCTTTTTTCCGACGTTCTGTTCAGAAGAGAAACACAGAAACATATTACCATCAATGAGCTTGGGGTAAAACAAGAGAATTATTTAGGGTTCAATATATTCTTGCATGTAGATAACAAAGCAATCTTGAACTGACATCAACCATAATACCCACTCTGAAGAGAGGCACAAAGTAATGCCCCAAAAATGAAGCCTCCTCTGAGAAAAGTTAGGCCTCCTCTGAGAAAAGTTAGAAAAATTTGCTTCTGCACTGCTCCCTTTCTTGTTTAATGGAGTGTTTCCACCATAACATTCTTTTCCCCTGGCATGCAGCAGCTTTGCAGAGGTTAAACTATAAGGAATTTGAAAATACTTTGTTTACTCTAGATAATGGTGCTATATTCCAGACCCAGCTTCTATAAGGTAATGTTACACTGAATATTGATATAATAGGGGGCAGAACTGTACGTATATTTTAGTATGAACTCAAGGTTAAGAAGGAAATTTAAATATCTAAACCTTTTTCTTTTCTCACAAAAATGAAAAAATAGGAGACTAGCACACTTTATACATACTGATATTCGATATGACCAAAAAGAAAAGCCAACAGCTTCTTACTGCAGTCTCACCTTTGCACACTGATAAATGTGAAGTACTGCAAGCCAGTGAATAAGTAGGGAGATTCCTACTGGGTGGCTGCCAAATAATCACAAATATCACAATATATGAGAAGATTGTGCTACTGATCTCCATGCCAGGATGCCAAGTATTACAACTTCTTTACAACTGTGTTAAAATGAAGATCCAAATCAGACTCTCTCTACATTTGTTAGGCAGAGCAAAGGTTCCATACAAAACAGTTCTAGAACTGGTAACAGTTTGAAAGGACTGCAAGTGCACGTATTTAGTTGGAAACAACTGGAATTAATCAAGTGACCGTTGCAAACTGAACACAGTATCTTAAAGTCACTTAAACTGCAATCCACATGAAACACCATGAGAAGCATATTACCTAGATTTGTTTTCTTGCACTTTACTTTTTCAAGCTCCCGTTCCAGCTCTACTGTCTGGTTTTCCACTGTGGAAGACATCCCTTTTAAAACACAAGACATTATTTTGTTTTGGATGGGACCAGATACAGTACTGCAAGACATAGTGTGAAAATTAAGATTTAGGAGACATCACATAAACACCTGTAGGTTCAATCTTCTACTGCTTTTCAAAAACCACTAAAATGGTGTGGTAGCCCAACAGAATGGCTTGTATGCCTTGTTCTTTTGCCTCCATATGACTATCATAATCAGAAGCAAAGAACATCTGGATGCCCTTCAAGAGCATTATTATTTAGCAACTTAAAGACAAAAAGCACTTCTGCCCCTAAATTAAGCAAGATGGTGACTGAACCTCCAGTTTCAACTTCTACCTCTCCTTTCCTTTTCTTAGCCTTTTATATTCTGCCTGATCAGCCTCCCTACTGCTGCAGTTTCTTCTGCCCTTATCTCCATTTTATCACCAGCCAATTGTAGTCAGCCTTCCTGTGCTGTAGAGCTCCCACCAACAACCACAGTTCAATCTTCCTCACAGCCACCCATGAGATTCCATACTCCCTTTAGTTTATACCATATACATGTTGCTAATAACTAGCTCCTCAAACTCCTTCCTCTTCAGCAGCTGAAAAATGGCAACTGTACCAGTTTTTTCTGCCTAGCTCATCTTCTGCCTAGAAGTCCTTCGAAGTTTTCCTTTTCTCCCCCCAGCAGATCTACGGAAGCCAGCCCACCTTCCTTCTCCATCCAACCAAGCTTTCCAATGCAAGTACACTTAGGTTTCTACCCTTGACTCCAGTTGTTGGCCATTCCCTACATTTGGCATCACCTCTGATTGCAGGCTAACGTGCAACAGCACAATATTTCAGTCGGTTTTTTTAATGCTAATAAATTTCTATGAGGCTAATAGTCTCACAGCATGAACAGGCTGTTATCTCAGATCTTGATCAGTTGCCTACAAAAAATAAATAGCACTTAGGTTGCTGGCAAGCTGACACTACTTCATGGTCCAGTTTCATTGTTTCCTTATTTTCTTGTCTGTTGATCATTCTAACAATTTCAGAACAAGGTAAGAATTTCTTCGTCCCCTTATCCTTCCTATTCTTGTTGCAGCATTCTGCAGCGTGAGGTTTTATGTGAAAATTAAGATAAGAAAGCACGTTTCCTCAATATTTTTTGGTGAAACATTTACACTCAGTATGAATTTTCAAACACAGAAACTTTAACCATAAAAATCTTTCAATAATTCATTTCTGAAATGTTTCACTGCATGTTTCTTCCACACATTTTCGCACGCAACACATTTCCTTTGTGTTACATTAAGATTTATCTTTCATATCACATTATATCTGTGATATGATAATATTTACATTAACTTTGAATCTATAAAGATCTCAAATCCCAGAACTAACCACAAAGATGTACAAATACTGTTGAGTTCTACCAATTTTCATTCACTTGAACTCAAGTGCCTGCAATGGTCATTATTTAAAATATACACTGAGAAATGAAACTAAGTCATCAAAATATGGTGGGTTGGTTTTGGCTTTTCTGTTTTTTGGTTTTTTTTAATAACATTGTTCTGCATGTTTGTTTTAATTTTTGAACAAGTTTCATTATCATTATAAAAATAAGCTTTCCCTCCTCGTAAAACAGTTGTTTTATGGAACAAGTAATTACTGTAAGATGAATTAAGAACACAGCTTTAGAGCTCAGTGGAAAAAGACTCCAGAACCTTAATGGAAGCAGTTAAAATAAGAAAATTTAAGTTAGCATCTGTCATTTTCTTGTCCATAATTGACTTACTGGACTCCAGGGAAAATCTTCATTTGAGGTATATGCAGTTTTTTTTCCCTTCCAATATAAGAATTCAGAACTCAAGACCAATATCCATGGGAGTCTTTCCAACAAAGTCAGCATAATCGCATTAGATCTCTAATGAGACACTTTCATACTAATTCTGAATCATATCTAAGTGCTGTTGTGGTTCCTCCTTAAAAGTGGTAGCAAACAGGTTGCTATACAAAAGGGTATTTCATGAGCAGGGAAGATGAAGTTTCAGATCAGTCAAAAGAGTGTTTGAAAAGGATGCAGCTAAATTCTTAAAAGCTCTATACCATTAGCTTTATTTCAAACATGCACAAAGTTCAATGTCAGCGCTGTCTAGCCAATAAATCAAATTGGTAGACGAGACTTGTTTGGACTAGCAATGAAAAGTTAGAAGGGATTCTCCAAGAAAGCCACAAAGCAGCTCATTTAAGGTCAATTTAACGGTATTATTCTGTTTTTCTTCCAGCCCCGACATAAGATTTCAGTACCTCAAAGGAAATTGTAAGAGTATCTATTTGCATTCCCCCTAGGTGATTGGCAGTTCAACACCAATTAGTTCAAAATTACACTGTTACTAGCGTGCAATAAAAACAACACCTTTCATCTTTCTTACATAAGTAAGGATACCTTCAGAGCCAATAACTTTGATCAAGTAAGTATTTTTGATCCTACCCCACCCGTCTCTTGGATTCAGGAAAACTAATAGCCAAAGGCAACTTTTTTCTTTTAATATAAAAAAAGTCCCACCTTTATTCTTCAACTGTAGGAGTGATGTGGGTACTGAAATATAATACACTGGAAACAAACATTTTCCCAAATCCCAGTATCTCTTGAACAGACAAAAATACTAGGGTAGATAACGCGATCAAACCTCCCCCCTCCCTCCTCCTCCAATTTTCATTTCTACACTGGAGAACGGAGAAAATTAGTTTTCACAATGAATACAAGCAGTTTTCCAGATAGATGTGTTCAAATAGGAGAAGATTTGCATAAAATTTTATCAATTACACCACAGCCACAATAGTTACATCTACACAAAGAAATAAGGGCACAGATCACAGAGCTGAGCTCTTCCTCAATAGTCATTGCATCCAGCCAACCCTGTGGGAACAGTGATTCATGCTAACCCCTGACTACATCCAGGCATTGTCTGAGGAAGTATTAATTAGGACTGGCCACAGCAGTGCTAGGTGTGAAAGCAATTATTCCACCATGAAATAAATCAGCACTGATAACCACCAAGTATTGCTTAAGGCTGTGAGGAAAGGCTGAGAGATCTGGGGTTGTTCAGTCCGGAGATGGCTGAGGAGGGATCTTATCAATGCTTACAAATATCTAACAAGCACAAGTAAAGCAGTTGAGGCAGGCTCTTTTCAGTGGTGCCCAGTGCCAGAACCAGTAGCAACAGGCACAGACTGGGACACAGGAAGTTCTATAGGGAACCTGCTTCACCAAGGGCCTGAACTATATTACCTCCTGAGGTCTCTCCCAATATCTACGATTCTGTGATCCTATGAAAAATGGAATCTATTTTTCTGGTATAATGTGTGCATCTTAGAAAGACTTCTGGCAGACAGGATGAAACTTCCCAACCTTGCCACATAAATGAGAACTGTACTTAATTACTTAAATAATTACTTACAAAAATCTTGCAGAATACATTGCGCATGTAACATCCACCTCTACCCCACACGCTATTTAGAAGTTAAGCTAAAAAGCAGATAAAATCTTAAGTCCACTATTTTTCTCCGTATACTAATGTGTACACGCTTTCAAGCATTCCTCCAGATAGCAGTGTCAACATCATTCCCTCAGCATGTGAAGCAGAAGAATTCAGTTCCCTCTACTAAGAAGAATTAAGCTCCATATCCATGTCCATATGAGCTTAAGATACAAGTGAATTACAGTTCTATTTTCTGCTGAATTCTAAACAATTCATCAAAAAAGATCCAGTCTTTCTGCCATCATGGGTGACTTCCTTAACTACAAGTCCGAAATGCAGATCCAATTAAGATTCCCAGTAGGACCATCTCAGAAGTGATTGCAATAGACCACAATCATCTAAATTACATTCTCATCCTCAGTGGTGAAAACCACTCTGCACCACTTCTAATAGATACTTGAATCAACTATTTGTTCGTTTTTCAGTATTGCTTTTTCTCATCCATAAGCACCATCACCATGACAACATAAAATATTCAGTAACAAATACTTTACAGGTGCTAGCCAACATCAAACAAAATTATAATTATCCCATCATAGCTTCAAAGATATTCACTCCATGTGCATGTTTGTATGTATACGCATATATATACATGCATACATACCTGTCAGTATAAAAACCTGTAACTTCCAAAGTAGCAAATGCAAATGTTACCCTTAAATTGAAACGGTGCCTGGTTACTCCTCCACCAATTTTGAATGTTGGAATCTACTGTTATCAAAGATCCCTTCCTGATCAACTTTTACCAGAGACTTACAGAGAATCAAAAGAAGAAAAGATTGAGGTATAAGTGAAAAGAAAAAGGCAGGAAATGAAGAAAATTAAAGCTAAAATAAGACATCTTCCAGAGAAGACAACAGCAGATGAAAGCCATGACATGAAATATCTGTTTTTTTCAAACTGGAACAACTGCATAAATTGTGGCATTTTCCATAACTGGCAACCATTATGCTGCAGTATTCTTTATCTCAGAAGCTAAAGTTTCACACTGCTTTTAAAACACTTTGAAGCATGAACACTTCGTCAAGAATGGCAGAACTGTAATACTAGCATGAAAAAGCTCAAAACATGTATATAATTTATTCTGTTATTATTCATTAATGGTTCCATAGCAACAATTAAACTAACTACATATCTTCTAGAATATAATGAACTGCTATGACACTCAAGATCTAAGCTAACAATTCATCAAACAATTGAAACAAAAAAAACAAACCTGCAAATAAACAGAACTTGAAGTGCAGAACATTGAGCCTTCTCCTAGCAGAGTAAGTTACTGCTCTTTGGGCAGGAATAAAGTACAATCATTTACCACTCCAGATTATTTTTACAGCAAGGTGGGTTTGTTCAACTTCTGTTTCATTTCTCATTCACAATTAATATATTAGAACTGATGAATACGTTAAAAACAAAACACACACAAGCCAATCTTAAACACAGTAAGCAATGAATCATAAGCTAATGATAGTTTGATACCAAGATCTCAAACTATTTTGATAGAGGGGCCTATTTAACATTAAGATCAATGCTCATAACTAGGAGCACTGCATTCTAAATACTGTATTTGAAGCAGCAGCAGAACAAGCATACCATTAAGCTTCCTCTGAATTGCTTCTTCCTCTAAAGTGATGATATACATCTGCTCATCTAGGTCCTCGAGAATCTGTATTTGGAAACAGAAGCAGGAATTGACTGAGTATCAACAGAAAGAATCACCTTTTTGACTAACTTAGGTTTGTTTTGTTCCAGTAACCTTTATTTTAAATGTATATTCTACAACTTGAAAATATAAATACACAAATGAACTCCATAAGAGATGATTCCATTCCGTTACAGATCTGTTCCTTTGCTGCAAGTCTTTATTTCAGGTTAAGACTCTCGCATTTAATCTCAGCCTAAGGATATTAGAGGAATGGGACATTACAAATACATATATATATATATATATATATATATATATATGTACTCTATACTGAAATGGGGAGAAGATAAGCAACCTATTGACCTTCACATTCAATTTGATTTAAAAAAACCTGCAGATCATGAAAAAGTAAAAGAATTTCTCGTAAACCAGTATTTTAAGCAAATAAATTGCTACTGTATTTTGCTTCTAGCTTCCAAGAAGCCTGTCTACTTTAACATCACGCACTTCAAATTTAAAGCTTACAAGCAGTAAAACAGATGCATACGTTTTCTTTGTTGCCCTGACCAATGAAAAGGAATGCAAGGCCTAAACACACCTAAAATTTGGTAAATACAAACTAGGAAACATAAGAGTAAGGTCACTAGAGCATCTGCCCATGGCACATATTCTCCCATTTCCTCACATCATTCAGTACAACTACAGTATAGCATCTACATTTCAGATTTTCTCACAATTCCTAGCTACCTCCAGGCAAAGGCAATTTCTCTCAGTTAAGTGTACCCCCAGGTATCTCTCTGCTTTTGTATCCTTACCTCCTGAGCTCGGAACAAGAACACACCTTTCAGGCACTTGCAAAACAGACAGTAGGCAATGCAGGCAATTAATATTAGCACTGGTAGCATTAATATTAACGCCAGAGGAAGTCTACACTATTTAAAAAAAGCTCTTTGAGAAAAAAAGATTCTCGTGCTAAAAGAAAAAAAAACGAAAATAAGTATACTGGTAATGACTATAGGAACACAGATAAACTGAAGAGGGAATTATATAGCAGTACAAGCATTCTGCAGGAAAATGCTGAAATGCCTCTGTACCTTCTCCCAGATAGGACACAGGGGCAGGTTTGTGTAACACTTACTGTTGGTTTCACCAGCAACTGACCCATTACTGTAAACATCCGTGAAAGTCCCACTGGTGTGCATACTGCAGAGGAAGGAACACTATGTAAAACAACCATTTGTACATCAAAAATCTTTGCATGTTCTGCATCAAATACATGAAACTCCACACACAGCCACATACAGTTTTCAAAATAATGGAGAGATCTCCAGACCGAACTCAGGGCTTCAAAACTTTTTGGTATTATATCAGTTTTGAACAAGACAAACATCTCTCCTTCAAGGGCACAACTGATTTTCTTTCCCTGTCATCATGGACAACCTATATAATGTGACATCTTAAATTTGTTCACAGGATTATTCACTCAAGGCATGTGACACCAGAGGCTATGCCTATTCTAGTGAAATCAGCAGTACCAGAAAACATACCTGTGTGCTCAGGCTAGGCTGCCTACAGAAGTAAATTCTTATAACTATCCCTACCACAAGTTTGCCCTGAGCCAGTTTGTATTTTCCCAAGCAATTCCCAGGTGTAGTTGTGGAGCATGTGCAGTCCAGGAATCATTATCTTGGGGCAATAAGCCCACAGTCACCTTCTAGAAAATGCAACATTATACGTGTGGATGGAATGACACAGTGGTCACTGTGCTGGTGAACATCTCAGACATGTAATCTGCTCTCAAAGGCACGGTTGTAAGGTCAAAAAATCACAAAGATGTAAAGGTTACACGGCAACTTCAGTTGGGAGTAGGCTCAGCTGTAAGATTTTAAGCTCTCCTTCCTATGAAATTTTTCCTTTTTGACAGAAGCCTGTGACAGCCTCTGGATATGGAGCATGTATGTTTATTGACAGAAAGGCTCGATCTGACTTTTATTCTATTAATTTTTTATTATCAAGTATAAAGGAAGACTAGCCTTCAAATATTGAAGGGTGAAGGTGATGGAAGGGACTAGTATATCCACATTCATACAGTTACATTTATAGTTTATGATAAATGTTGTTCAAAAAGGAAATGCAGCACATAAGATGATATAATGAAGATTACATTTGTTTTCATTAACTAGTGCAACACTACAACTACTACATATAACAGAAAAAAAAGCAGCACTCACAACAGCTAACTTAAGCTAGTTTTCCTTGCCTAAAGAGAGAGTCTGCAGGCAAAGGAGAAAAGAGAAAAGCAGCACTGCTTCAAATCAACCCAGCAGTAAGTTTATCATTTCCTTACTGGTACACTGCTTTGCTGATTAGGCCACATGAAGTTCTAATGAAGCTCTACTACCCCAGCAACTACCACGTTCCAACTACTGGAAGTTGTCCTTTCTGTTGTGCAGATAACAGCTTGGAGGGCTGTAATCAACTGAAGTGACTTGGTTACACAAATTAGAAATAACTTCCCCCCCCCCCAAAAAAAAATAAGGCATTTAATCCCAATTATTTTCATGAGTATTTCCAGAACACAAGCTGTTTTCTCAGCTTCACTAAAACAAACTGCAAGACACACGTAGGAAGTTTTATAATCCATGTTCCCCATTGAAAGATTTAGTCTCAAACATCCTAAACGTTAATAAGAGTCAGAATCACTTTTTGTTATTGTTATTCCCCCGTTCACTCCCCACTCCTTAATGTGGGAGTAAGAATCTCCACATACAAAGCACATAAGGAAACCCACTGAGCTCTCCAAGCAACACCTTTCCTAGGCTGGCCTGCTTGGTTAAGTAAATGTCTCAAACTGCCAATCCCCACCCTTCCTCCATAAGGGCAGCTCTGTAAATGTTAACCATCAACCTTTCAAAACCAGAGAACAGATGAAATCACAATTTATAGCAAGGGAGATGTTCTGACCCTCCCCACACTCTCAATTTCATTTTATTTTACAGAAATAATGTGTGGGCAGTGGAGGTGAAAAGAGCTCTGAAACAAAGTCTGATTGTCGTCCTTCTTATTCCCCTAAGCAGGGATGATGGAACTCTGGCTGGGACTAGTTAGAATAAGATTGGTTTTCAGCTGTGCTTGTTTTGTCTGGAGGTCTGCTATACAACTGCACGCTGGCCTGACACCAATTCTGGATTAACTGTATTATGTTCCAACTTTTGCCTTTACTAGAATATTTTCAATTAAAAATAGGAAAAGGATAGTTTACTGAACAACAGGGCAGACTAAGTGCTCAGACTTCACTCTGTACTGGTGATGCCTTGCAGACATTTCATGTAAGAACTGTGTTTTCATATGCAGAATGAGAATCCCTCCCTTTCAAACATCAGCTTTAAGAAATTACAATTGCAGGTGAAGTTGCAAAGTATCTCAAAATCTGAAAATAACACTGCATTTATTTACAAACTTCAGAACTATAAAGCATCAAACATATCAAAATTTAACCTTATAAAAATACACAATTTTTTGCATCGATCTTTCGCAAAAAAAGTGTTATTCAATCTTTAAAAAATAACACTTTTGAGAAAAAAAAAATCAGCTAGATACTTACACAGAAGTAACAAGCATCCCATCAGTGATATACAGGAATATAAATATGGGAGGTAGAATTCCCAGAGGTCTGCAAAGAACACATTAGGCACAGCCTTAGCTTATTACAAATAGGCTACTTATGTCATAAATAGAGTTGAATTAACTCACTCGTTTTTAACAGGCACATACAACATCTTGTCCACACTAGCATATAATGTATCAGCATACTGATTTAATGAACTTACTGAAAGGGAAAAAAAAGGTACTGACTGAATTAATACTTCTTCTCAACCTGTGCAATAGTCACACAGCATTTACTAGAAATAAATTTAATTGAAAACATTTGTGTATAGAATTAGAACTAGTGCAAAGGAGTCGTCTATTTGTTCTTCAAAATCCCATACCGTACAAAGACTCCATACTGGCAGCATCATTGTCTATGAGAGCTGAAGCCACCCATACGATTCCAAGGATAAGCAGTGCAAGAAGTATGAGCATTACAAGGGTCTCCAGAATGCGTGCTCTGATGCCCTGCAGGCAGAAGAGGGGGAAGTGAGAACAGCCAGAGACTTTCAATCAGACGTTTTCAAACGAAAGAAAAATACAAATAAACAGGAGTTTCTTATTCCTAGATATACACCTGTATTTTATCATGCAGAGAAAAAGATAACATGTAATGTGCTTTTAAAATACAGACTTCGTGTGCATAAAAAAGGAAGTACTTATGGCTTTATAATGCCTGGGTTACATTTTTCTCCTTAAAACCATAGAAAACTGCTTTAAATTGCATATGCCTTACAGTTCTCATTAATCTCATTATTTCATAAAATATTCTTTATACCATACGGTTTTTTCTGAGCATTTTTAAAAGATGGATTACTTTTCTAATACTTTCAGCAAAGAAAGTGGATTAGCAAATTTTTATCTATGATTCCAATCAAGGGAATGGAAAGCCAATTATGGCAAACAGCCCAGCAAGCATTAAACCTCGCGTAGGTACAACACACCAATTTAGCTAAAATACATTCTTCAACTGAAATTGCTTCTGCCCTATTCCTCGCAGTCTGCAGAGCCCTCCAGCGCACGCTCGCAGTAGTGCTCCTTCCCAGCAGCCTGAACACTGCTCTGCATCGCTTCCAGCAGCACCAGCCCTGAATGCTGAGCCGAACAGCTCTGCCAGCACACACATCAGTCTGCAGAGCTCTCACACCTCGTGAGTATAAATGTCACAGTGCTCCAACAGCCAAGTGGTACATTTGCACATCTAAATGTACCAAAAACCTTTGTTTTACATCTATACATATAACACTATAGTGTCTATACACACAGTTTTAATGCTTATTTCAAGCAATAGAGCAGCCAGAACATCTTCAGATATCCTTACCATTAATAACACAACTTCTGACTGATGTTCATAAAGCATTTTCATTGTTCCTCAATTACCAGTATATGCATCTCCACAAACAATCCTGTTTTCCTGTTAATCGTATCCCAACTTGTGTGTATAATACCAAAAACCTATTTCACTTTTCACAGAAGGAAGTTTTACCTTATCTTTGCCCACTCACTCTTACCAACTGTTCTCTCTCCGCTTACTGCAGGAGGGTAATAAACTCTGCACAACGTTTACCTTGAAAATCAGGCCCTCAACATAACCACAGCATCCAGCAATGTATGAAGAACTAGACATCTTAACCACATGCATTTGTCTCCTAAAGAAGACAAACTCCTTCCTGCCATCAGTCCCCTGCAGAACAGCTAGCACAAAGGGAAAACAGACAACTTGACACCTTCACAACATTTCCCTTAAGGCTTCAGTGGGCAGACGGAGCCAAATAACCAACAAGGCCCTCAAACATCAAACTACGTATTAGAGGAAGCATGGATAAGAGATTAACTTAATCCTACGATGCATTTCGTGTACAGTGGAAGCGGCTTTGAGATTCATTTATTAAAATAATTTTTATAGTACTGAAAAACTTGCTTTACGTGAGTTACTTTGAAGTTGAGCATATAAGCAAAATATGTATCTGAAAATCAAAGATATTCCATAGGCACTTTAAATACTAAAGTTGTGAATTTAAGCAATAGGTCACCAGAAAAAAAAATAAATCAATGTATTGCAGTTCAATCTGTATGGTATTCCGCCCCACCCCAAATTTCTTACAGACCTGAAAAACCTACATAAAATAGCAATCTAACCATAAGAGGTATATAAAATATGTTAGACCTTCTGCATTTATCTGCATCTGTCCTTCTTTCAGTACAGGGTAGTGATACAGAACCCCTGCAGCAGAAAAAAGCCTGACATCAGAAGAAAACCCAAAACATTCAAGGATGCATGCAAAGAGACATGCTCCATGCTTTACAAGGAGCCTGAAGACTCCTTTCCTATGAAAAGAAAAAAGTGAAGCTGTCCTCTGAGCTTCCAACAGCCTCAGCCACAAGAAGTGGATTTGTAACTCCTCTGTTATGACACACGTACAAACATCATCCTCCCCAACTTATTCCACAGCAACAGCTTCTTCTGGGCAAAGCCAGAAGAAATTTCAACTTGTGTGGAGCCCAAAACACTGAATTCTGCTCCTCTGGATGGGTGGAGGAATACAACTGTCGAAACAGAAAAACAAGACTTGCACCATGATGTAGCACAGTTGGTACTAACTGTAAATAACTTCCTCCCACGTTTACTGCAAGTTTTCTGAGGACAAGGACAGACCATGCACATGATGTTCCCAAAAGAGGGAGATGATCACAGCCAGAGGTAACAATTCCTCCTTGCCATAAGGACTACAGGCTCAAAGTCCACAAACAGCAAGATACCTACATGATATGTCCTCTTTTTTTCCATGCTACTCAGAAAGTTCGATCCATCCCCTTTTGTTCTCACTAGTTCCATCTATCTCCACGTTTACATGATACATCAACCATTTTATAGTCTCACATTCACACTGAAAAGCAGGAGTGACGGTTCACTCTAACACTCCAGGTTTTTATTTTTTTTTTTATTATACATGCACAACAGGATTCAAAAACTGATGATTTATGGGGTGAGCCACAGCCATTTATTCTCTTTTTTCTTGGCAGAAGGTAGGCTTATTTGTTCACAGATAGTTTTGCTTCCTGTTTCTCAAAAATGTAAAGTTTGAGCATTAAAATTCGTAATATCTTTAAGAGCTGGTCAGAAAACAGTACTCCTGAACGAGGACAGGGAAGAAGTAGACAAATACATGCAAGAGAAGCACAGCCTTTCACTGAAAGCAGAATTACACAAACTGTGAAATTCACTGCTGATATATCTTTTTCTAATCTATTTGGAGCAAATACCTTCTAACTAAATTTTTCATTTGGGCTTAACATCCCTTTTTTGAGTCATGTCTCTTCTCTCCCACAGCCCCATTATATTACTCAGCTTCCTCAGAAGAACAAAAATGTCATGATGCATCCATGGCACAGAAAATATTACATCTATTTCACATTTACTCAACTCCTTGTGTGAAACAGAACATCAAGTTTAGAGTGACATCTTCAAAAACAGCTGCAAACCCACCTAAAACAGCAGCTGGTAAGAGTACAGCTATTGTTCACGTCCAGTCTGCACTGTATGTGCCGTGTGTACAGAGCTAACAAATGTAGGTATGCAAGACCACTCCAACTTAACATATCAACTATGAAAGGAAAAACAGTTGTACAGTCTCATCTGCACTTGTGATCATTAGTTAACACTCTCCTGGAAACTAAACTGATTACAAGAAAGAATAAGGCAAAAACAGTACAGAAAACAAAACCATGAACTGTTTTCATGAGGGAAAATGACGATCGAGTCCTCATCTGGTCTCCTTTCCTGATGGTTCTGACAGGTAGGTAAGAACAAGAAAAGCAAGCACTACAAAACCAAGGACCTTTTTCAGAGTTTCTCAGTACTACAACCTGAAGTCTGCATGATAATACAAATACTAATTAATTCCTAAGCTGTTCTTCATTAAAGAAAAATGCACAGATTACAATTCCCTGTTTCATTAATTACTTCAGCGCAATTCAACCTGCAATTTAACTAGTTTTAAAGGAGGAAGGATTGATCTCCAAACCAAGCACAGAAAAGCCAGAAGGGTACATAAAAGGTATTTTAAAAATGAGAAAGACTGGTTTGCATCTATTGCACATTCTGGCATATAAAGGAATACTCAACAGCTTCTTTCAGTTTGTATTTTTTTCTAAGCATCTGTAGAGCCTGTAAGAAGGGGCATAAAGAGCACAATCTTGATACCACTATGAACTAAGAAGTGAATTAAGATATCAAACTCAGATTTCAGTACAGCATTAACCACACAGCCTTAAGTAATGTTCCCATGCTGTAGACCTATGAGATGAACACAGTCATAACCTTTAGAAGTAATTAAACACATTCTCTTCTACCTTAGGCTAAGTTGTGTTGTTCTTAAATACAGTAATAAGACAACTGCAGAGTGAACTCCACAATGCATTTGCATTACTTTTCAGTAATACAAGCTTTATCTCCACAGTACTTCTACCAGAATGACAATTTTAAGGAGATGAAATCCCTTGCTTTCTCTTGGTCAATTAGTTGCTGGGAAGATGGCTAAGTTGCAAAGACAAAATATATATATATATTTTTAATTGTTACAAATAGCAGACCATCAAAAAAAAATCACAAAAACAAAAGCTATATGAAATACTATATTGCTTGAAGTAATAAAATGAACTGGGGAATGGAAACAAATGTTCAGGTGGTGGTTTTCCTAGTTTCACTGCTCTCCAGTAAGAGTACTGCTGGGACCTCACGACTTCAGTTACTGTTTGAAGGCACAAAGAGAGGAGTGGGAAAGGAAGTATGAAAACCCAGGGAGAAAGAACAATGAATTCCTTTAAAAAAAAAAAAAAGTCTTTGATGCCATGCTTGATTCTCAAATTGACAATTTGCCAGTTGTATAGACTAGCAAATTCCAATCTTTGACCAAGATGCACTCCTCAAAATGAAATGGATGAAGCGCTGCGTACCACAGTTACTTCTTCAGACACTCTCTGAAGATCTCAAAAAACAACCAACACGAACAGAAAAGTAGGAGATCAGGAAGCATCCTCACTTGTGTAGGTGCTGCTTTTGCACCTCAGGGGACTGCGGGGATAAAGGGAGACTATACAAAACCTTAAAAAGAGGAAAGATGGAACAGGATATAAACTGTAAAGTCCAAAAGGGAAAGGACAACAATAACATGAGGTAAAAGAATGCATTAGAAGTGTCAGGAAGAATAATCTGATCCTGTTCTTCAGTCTTCAATTCGTACACAATTTCCTATGTAGTCCCAAAAATGAAAGGAACAATTTCCCCAGTACAGACTCATCCATTTAGAGCCATACTTTAAAAACAGTACATCACAACTGGAAGGAAAATGTCATTTCCTCTGCTAGGCAATGATTTTAGTTTTGGTAGACCAACCTAAAATCTTTTTTCACAACGGTATCTGACAGCAGATCCACTGTGACTGCTTCCAACACTTAGAAGCACGTGATGATCTTTGATAATTGCTGAACAGGAAATCAAAACACATCAAACAGCATACAATTTCCTCAAGTGAGTTTCAGATCATCTGCACAGCAAAACAAACAGACTTCTCTAAGAAAATTACCTGCACGGTTCCCTGTTGTCAGGAAAAGAGAAGCTTGGCACCACGCAGGCCAACCTGACACGAAAAGTCATTTCCAGGGGGAAAATGAAAAATTATGCGGTCAACAAAAACTTTAGAAACTAATTACTATAATTAGTTAGATATTACAATTAAATTCTTTATTAAAAAAAAAAATGGGAAGACTGGCAGATGATATCCTTTAGCCTCTCCCTTTAAGTTTTTTTCAGCTTCAAAGAATGCTTCACAGTCTAGACAACAGCTCACCTATGCTTTTACTCACAGCATTTGCAAAATTCATGCAGTTCTTTAAAGTGTGCACTTAACCAAGTGAAATACTTTGTTAAAGAAAGATGTTTAACACATCAATCCCAGAAGCCTGGAACTTGCCAGAAGCCTAGTAATATCTGTCATCTTCTGTGTACACTAATGAGAGGGGAAAAAAAACCTGAATGAACAAAAAAAAAACATTTGAAGCTTCCAAGGCATGCCTACAAATAAAAGCTGTCCTAAGAACAAATTCTAAGGATCTTGTGGTTTGTAAAGCCTTGGAGATATCTGACTCTCAGACTTCCAGTTCTTTAAAAATCCACTGCAGAGACATTCAGAAGTTTTTATACTGCTTAATCCTGAGCTACTTGTACTGCCTGTAGCAGCGGGCCTAGGGGTTCATGTTTCCAGAAATGCTGTGTTTTAGCAAGAAGGTTTTAATTACTCTAAGTGTTCTGACAATTTATTTTTTTTTCTTGCTACTCTGGAAGGCATCATCAGAATCTTACCCCGTTGCTTTCATCCTGGATAACAAATATCCAAAATGTATTAAAAACAGCACGTGGACAAAAAAAGGTAATTCGTGCTGAAAAGCCCAATGAAGTACAAAGAGCAACAAGCGTTCTAAAAGGATGACAGATGTCATAAGAAATTCTAAACTAATATATAATTGCTAAGGAAAAAAAATCAGTCCTCCTCTTTAGTAAATGGGTATTAAATGGGATTACTATTAAGTAATTGCAACACATTAAGACCTGCTGCACACCATGTGTGTTCACACAACATCTAGAGGCTGGGTTTTATTGCAGAAGAGAATGTATATTTGATAACAGTTGGAGAATTTAAAATGAAAATAAAAACTCAGCTTACTGTCCCAACTATCAAGAAATTCTTATTTTCTTTACTGAAAAGCTCTAAGAAACTGTTTTGTATTGTTACATTTATATCATCCAGAATACTTTACCACTTAGTTGCATACATAACAAATGAAGACCTTCCTATACACAAATCATTCAAAAGGCTTTGGGTAGTTCACATAACTAGCAAGTGCTGCTGTCTGCTCCTCTGCCCATTTAAGAGTCGCACACAAAATCCAGAAAGGCTTAACAGGACATCTCTGAGTGCCATTTCTGCAAAACTAAAACAAAACATGCAGTACATGAACAAGGAACCTGAGCCAAAATCCCACCAACTGGTACATGGAGTGAAGTGAACACTAGATATATACAGCAATCAAGTCTGTTTGGGTTCATTGCTGATCCTTCAGTTGTGATTAGGAAACACAACTATCATTTCCCAACAGTTTAAGCATTCATTCATAAAATAGAAGGTATTAACATGCAGGTATAGAAATTTGCCAAGAGTTTGTGTTTTAACACCAATTAAAGAGCAGAAGAACATGCAGAACATTATTTTTTATTTTCTCTAAACAGCAAAACTCCTCATCAAACCAAAGAACTACTGCCCATCCCAAGAAAAAGTATTTTTTTGTGCCAAAACACTACCTTGGAACAGTAATTTTGATCAAATTATAGCTCCTGTAAGATGAACACTTTTGGAACTGCATTACAAAAAACACAGCTTCACTTGGATTTTGGCAGATTTTACAAGAGAAAAAGGTAACTGTCAGTGAAGTAAAAAAATTAGTGTTACACACAAGGAGTCCTAACAATGTTTCCATGGTGCTGAAAATTTAAACACAGTTCTGCTTGGACATCTTGACCTCTTCTAAGGTGAGCAAACATTACTACTTTTTTTTTTTTTTTTTTTTTTTTGCACACTATGCCCTGACCCATAGGGAAAGCCTGGGAAACATTTCTGCAATCACGGCACGTTTAAAGTACACACGAGGCCTATTGTTTTCATGTGACAAAAACGAGCCCTAGTAACATTAAGACATGTTTCTTGAGACACTGGCTGCAACAAACATGCATTCTAACAGCTGCAAAAATAAACAGAAGCACTACAGAATTAGAATTATAGAAGGTACCAGGTGGAAGAACGTTCTATTTTGACATTACATGTTACCTTTTTAGTGCCTTAGACCTCCTTTTCCTTGGTTGGTGAACATTAGTAAAGCAACCAACTATTCCTACAGTTAGAAACTATGAATATTCTTTGCTCTAACCTATTCAGGACAGCAAGGAAACATATTTGTTAATAAATAACAGAGAACCACACTCCATCAGGTAACAAAGAAATAAACTAAATCTAACAAACTGATATTTGGTCAACTGCTGACCATATGCTCTCCCATACTACTTCTTGCCTTACGTTTCTGCACCATAGGAATTTAGAGATTGAAATGAACACTTTTCTTCACTACACAGCAAGTGTAAAGTCTGTATTTATTTTCTGAACAAAACAAACCTTAAAATTCCATATTCATAAAACACTGCCAGCAAATTTCAGCTGACTTCTGTATCTTTCCCCAAACTATTTCAGCAGTTATCATTCTGCCAACAGAGTTAGAAGAGGCAGATGAAATCACTTTATCCTATAGAAGCCTATAGTTATACAGTATAATTTTAAAAATATCAAGATTATGAAAAGAAACACAGAAGAAAAACAAAGTGAAAACTACAGGATCTTGATGGAAAAAGAAATCATGGATTTTTTGGGTAGCTGCTAAAAACATGAATGAAATGTTACATGCACTGCCCTTGCCGAAGTGGAAACAAAAAGCCAAAATCACCTAACCAGAGATAAAGAAAATATGCCTATTCAACAGGTTGGTGATGCAGTACACCCACTTGGAGTGACTCCGCCACGTGACTCTTCCCTCTCCACTGTCCCAGAAGAGCATCCCACCCACTCTATTACATTATATTCTGGGTTTCCACACCTGTCCAACCCTCAAATAGCCTGTGATCCTAAATGGACACTTTGCAGGTTCAGATGTTCACCATCAGGATGGAGGACTGTTCTGTCTCACTTTTTTCTTTGACCCTAAGATTTATTTTCTTATCCAAGGCAAGTCAAACACCAGGAAGAATGACAACATGAGATTTAGCATTTGTCTGGCAGCTAACGTATTGTGTCAAATACTTGAGGAAAGAGCATACACCTGACCCTTCCCACACCAACGCATCATTTAACTATGTCAAAGCTCATATTCAAAAGGACAGACGCAGTTCTCTTATTTACACGATAGTAAAAGCATGAAGCCCAAACTTCTGGGCAAAGAAACGTGAACAGATACACAGAGTATAATGATGGCTGTCCATGCTCCCCCTTTCCTCCACAAGTTTCCTCTGCTGCTCTGCTAGCCAGCTCAGCTCTCACTATTAGGCCTTGGGTGCTCCACTCCCTCCGCCAACCAAGTTTCCCAGACTTCCCAAAGCCACCTGCAGCAACAGCACAGGAGCTGTGGGATTTCTGACAACATGAGTCTCCCTAGAATCACAGACTTTTGGATGAGAAAGAATCTTTCCTGCTACGCTGAAGCGATAGGAAGAAAAATAGATATTTTCCACCTTCTAAAAATATATTCTTCTATATTTTATAGAATATAGAAGATATATACAGCACGTCAGAAGATTAAAAGAAGTCATCTAAAAGTATAAAGGAAGACTTGCAACTTATGATAGTGGTCTGGTGGAAAGAAGCCATGAAGATGAGTTCTCTGAAGCAAGTGACACATAGAAGAACACAGATCACTACAAAAGCTCTAAGTTAAAGAGAAATTTGAAGGTTTTCTTTGATGCCAATCTCGGCATGGCTAAGGAAGATCAAGAAAGCACATTTCTAGGAATTGGCCAGAGCACCAGACTGCTGCAAGCTCATTTCAGTAAACTGGGAAACTTTTTAAGTGGTGCATGAAAACAAAAGGCATGGAAGTGGCCAGGGATGGAAGACAACCTCACTGCTTTCTTGAAGTCTTTATTTCAGGCATGCTGAATTCATAGACATTCCCATTCAAACAAAATTTTGAACAACTCACTTCTGCCTAGAAATGTTATTTCAAAGGGTTCCAATTCCAAGTTAAATACTTTGGCTCCTGAAAAGTCTAGTAACAATATATTTCCCATAGGATTACATTATTTCTAGAACGTATCGCTTCAAGTTTACAATCTAAATAGATTCTGCACAGAGCTGTACCATCTGTATACTTTACAAACAGTAGAAGTATTTTAACATGTGTATTTTTACTTACGCAGAACTCTGTAACAGCCTAAGTTCAAACGAAAAACTAAACAAAAAGAAAACCACTAGATGTGTTGCTAAAGAGCAATGATAGACAAGCTATTTTATTTGCAGCTCCATGTTAAAGCTTTTAATGAAGATCTATGGAAATTCCACAAAATGTAAGCATGCTAAATACAGCAGAACTTTGTAACAGCTGCACTGTACAAGTTCAGAACAATGTAGGAGTGGAGAATGCACAAAGTTCAGCAATGCATTTTGTTCCTGGCTCAGATGAGCTGGAATAAATGCTCCAGTGCTCACTTCTGGAATCTGATTAGTTTCACAGATGACTATCTACTCACACAGGAGTCATCTAATACAGTTTCTCACACTATGCTAGAGAAGTAATGGTCAGAAATTGACTTTCTGAAATAACACTAAGCTCGTTTCATATTTTTACTGCAAAGCATTTTTACTCCAATATTACTAACATTGTTTCTTTCTGTTATCCTACTGATTTTCACAGATCAAACAAAAATGCTACAAGGCCATATATTAACCAAGCACAATCTGCTTTTCTGCCTACTTGGAAGAGCTCATCAAAAAAGCAGTTATAACCTCAAACCCATAAACCACTGCAGGAAAGCAGAATCACTGCTCAGCTCTGAAGTCACAGTGTGGCAGGTACTGCAGAAAAGCAGTGCAGAGTGAAGCATACTTTTACTTTATGTCTGGTTACCCTATTTTCTGTAACTTGCTCTGAGGCATCTTTAAAAGGAGTACATTCTAATTTATGGAAGCAACCAACTGACATTTAACTACTTCAATGAAACGGAGCACAGATCACATCTCATCACATCTTGATCCAATGTGTGCAACAAGCAACTTAACTTCCACTTACTCCCCTCCTCAGCTGCCCCCAGATTCAAAACTGTTACATATATTCAGCAAACGACTGATCTCCTTATGGTAACAGAAACGTCAGATTTTGCTTGTAAGGTCCCTGAAGGAGTTAAGAAGTCTTATAAAGCCTTATGAAATGTTTTATATGTCTACAAAAACAAATTCACATTGAGCTGTTCTTTCTCAATAGCCACAGATTTCTCCATTCTAGCCCCCAATTCTAGAGTTTGTTTTTATCTCACTCTTCCTGAAACACGACTGAGTCTGAGGAATGCACATTATTTACAAAGAAGTTGCTGTCCTGCACTGCCTTTGTTCTATAAATATGGACAACACAAATTATACACGTGGAAGTCCAGGCTTTGAAATACAGAAATGAACAGAACCAACATTCCCAAGCTCTCCCTGACCTACATGTAGCACTTCTCGCTTCTTAGGGTCTCTAATCTAACTTTAGTTACATTTATTTTGAACAGATAGAAGAGATCCCTGCTTTGCTTTAGTAGACAAATCTATTTTAATCTTCTAGTCATCTCCAGTATAGCAACAAATTCCAATCACAGGTCCTCAAAAGCAGTCCACACACTCACCTCAGCCTTTTTAGATTTATCTGCTGACAAAAAGAAAATTTTTCTTCCTCTGGGGAACTACAAATAAAGGACCTGGTTGTATAAAACTGTAGTTTTAATACGATTTCAGGTAGTTTAGTGCAGACACTCACCAGCGTGGCACGCTAACTGGCATGCTAATCCTCCTCATCCACTTTTTCCTGTCATTTTAAAAGCTGTTCTCATATTCGGAGTCACATGTGCCTGAACCACCTTCGACACCATAAACAAAACCACCACATATCACCGTTCACATGCTGTTTCTGAGACTTCCAGAAAAGCAGGAAGCATACAGAGAGTAAGGACACACATTCTTAATGCAGGATTTGCCACTAAATATGTTCCTTAACTGCTATCCAATTTGCATCTTACTGATTATGTTATGGGTTTGTATAACTCTCAGTGAAATACTCTTTGATTTTAATAAGGGAGGAGAAGCCCCAGTTGAGTTACTTGCCAAATCAGAATCCCAAAATAAGCAGGATCTGCCTCTAAACATCAAAAATAGTCTAATAAATATTAAGTGGTGTCATTTTAAATGACTCTGGCTTAAAGAACTAGACTTCATATCTGAACTTAAGATGTTAGCTTATGTCAAAAATACAAAACCAAACAGCTGCCTTTGATGTGACTGATTAAACAACTTTTGTCTCTGGTATCACTAATGGAAAGAGTAAATGGGCTGCAATATAATGTACAATAATTCAGTTACATACTAGTAAACGTTTCATAGAGATCAGAGCCCTACATTTTCAGTTCATGCTGAATGATTTTATAGACAAATAAATACGAGCTTAAATGCCAAATAAACATCCACTGTTAACAGGGTACCTTGGGACTATTTGGTGAGCCATTACACACAGTGGCCCATGGCTATTGCCATGGAGGTACAAATTAGCATAAAACATGAAGTCAAATGCTCCTTCTTGCATTCAGTTCTGCAGGGTTAAGTGGGACAAATTCAGAAAACCAACTGGTTTTAATTCAAGATAATCTCATATCAGGAAGGATTTTCAAGCAACCTTCCCCAGGATTGTTTATTATAAAAACAAATCGCCTTCTATGAAATACTTCTAGAGATTAGCAGAACAGTTTCTAGAAGTAAATACTTCAAACATTCCTATATTTTCATCACATACCAAAAATATACTTTCCTGTGCTCTACATCTACAGTTAAACCAGAGTCCTATGAAAACTATCAGGAAAACTAGGAATGTTTTGTCTATATTAATCATGGGGGAAAAAAAAAATTACAATTTCCATAACCATCAAGAAAGGAAAGTGGCAGCTTTACTTACCTACATGGAGAGGGACACTTACTTACCTAAAGTTTGCAAATGCTACACACTGTAACACAAAGCATGCAAAACTTAAGCCATTATTTAGTCTAAGATGAGTGGGAAAAAAATCTATCAACAGCAATGACAAGTGTAACAACCAACTCAAATGTTGGAGATGTAAGCTGTAAATACTATAGCTCCTCAGCAAGTTACAACAGCTTATCTTTACAGAAATAAAAAGCTTTCTTTTATGATGTTCCTACATTTTACTCCCTCCCCAAACAAGCAATTATATTTACATGAGCACCTTCAACAGCTGAGCTCTGAAGAGGTACAGGAAGGGAAGAAATCAGCTTTTAGTAGCAGAAATCAGGGACTAGCAGTATTGGGAATGGAACCCACATCCCAAGTTTTACTTTCCAGGGCTAAGCTGCAACTGCTAATAGAACCAGAACTTTGCAGCCAGGACAACAGAATTTTATACAGTAGCAAGCACTGTGCAATTAACTGTTCAGAACACAGGCCCATCTCACCTGCCTTAAGCATATGAACAAGCTGCTACATTTTTAAGTGTTGTTTTTACTAAAATAAAGTAAATGAGAATTTGGGAAGAGATATCAAGGAATGGCAAGCAGATGGAGAGCCTAGCTGACACATAACAATAGCTGGTGAAATATTACTCATTTTCTGTAATAAACACCAAGATCAAAACATTATGCAAGTTAAATTTCCTTGAAAGGTTCCCAGCAGGAGTCTTCCTTTTTGTTTGTGCAGTACACGATTTCCTCTCACCCACAAAAAACATACCAAGAATGTGCATGTGCCACTAACACTAAGCAGCACTTCCTTAATCACTCATTTCCAACAATTTATGGATGATCAGTGGCAAAAAACGAGCAAAAATAATGAAAGCATGCAATGAAAGCTCATTGAGACAAACCTGTTTGGACTTCCTACTCATTTCTGTGTGTCTTTAAGATGAAGGTCTGATACAAATTAGCCACTGGGAAAAAAGTCATCTGGTCATAAAATACAGTACAGGGTCACTTTTATGTAAGTTTGCCAAAAGGGACATAAACCAGGACAATTTCAAACTGTGACACAGGATAGAAGTATATTAAAAAAATCTTTGTTCCTCCTCCATTGTGCTGTCATGTTGCTCAGCTTTATAGACATTCTGAGCACCAGCTCTGGCCTCTTCGCTTCCACCTGGTCTACCTAATTAATTAAGCAAGGAAGTTACCTCAAATTTTTGTACTATTTGTTTTTATTATCATGCACTACTTTGATGTTCCAGGAGTTAACCTCTTAATCCACAGACTCTGTGTGTTGTGTTCTGAACATTTTGGGATGTCTGGATAATTTGGATAATTGGTCAGGATGTTGCTGTCGCTCATGTTAAACTTTATGCCGTGACTTCGAGTTCAAAGATCAGTATTAAGGTAAAATACTTCATAAACCCTTTTTAAAACTCTGCACTCCTGATTATGCAATACCTAGTTACACCAGTTTCTCACGGTGGTAAATCGCACTTCTGTATTTTCTTACAAGGAAATTACTCCTAAACATCTTTATCTTTGTCATCTTCAAACAAATACAAATTTCAGTTGAAGTTACATCAAGAGAAAGCACATTTTAAGGTCAAGGGAGGTACAGCAATTATCTCTTCAAAAATGCTTGCCTTCTTCACACAGCAGCATTCATGAAACTTTCCGTGCAGCCTTATCACACATGGAAACATCAGCACTGTAAACTAGAGACGCTCAACTACAAATAACAGTTCCCTTTTTTTAGAACACTGAGGAACAAGGTTAATTCTGACATAAAGGAACACTGCCGACACCTCTGCTTTGCTTCCTAATTGTACTACAGAACGTGAAGACACATGACAAAGAACTGTCAGAGGACCTAAACATGAAACACAAACTCACGTAAAGACACAAAGACAAAAAGAATTTATAAAGACATGCAAAAGTATTTGATTCTACTGCAGGATATTAACGGTACTCCAGGCTATTCCAGTGGCTCAGTTAATAGCATTGGCTGAGGCATAACATTACAATGAGCTCTGATTACTTCAACAGTCTTGAAAAGCCTAATTCACACCTGTTTACATGTAACTGTGTGTACAAATTCACACTGTGCATAAAGTTTTGCACTCCCCTGCATACATATATATATATATTCACACACAGTATTCCAGATAATAATGGTATCTGCTATTAGATGAAAATATAGCAAGAAAGAACACTTCAACTCTTTAAAAGTGCACAGTCAGCCCTCCCTTAGGCCCCAAATGCCCTTTTTGAATTAAAATAGTGGTTTTAATTAAAAGCTAAGCAGAGAATCAGTTTGATTTTTCAGTACAGCACTGCATCCGCCCATGGTGAGTGTCTAATTTCCGTATTTCTCTCCTCTGCATAATATGCAAGTGGTTGGTTGTTTTAAACTGTTGCCCTAGGGAAGTCAAAGAGCCTATAAGAGGGGCCATGTGCCATTTAGAAAGTATACTAGCAACCAAGAAAAAAGACATGGTAAATTGGAAGATGGTTAATCAAACCCATTCAGATTCATGAAACTTAAACAGTTAAGGGGCAACACTTCCATAAAAGAACATGGAAATAAAAGTACACAGACCTTGGAATACTAACCTCTGTACTACCTGAAATACAGCTTGCAACAAACAACAACAAATAGATAGAAATCAACTTTTAACATAATCCACAATAGGCAGATGAACAAAACCTGAGGATTCAGGCCCATTACTGTCACAAAATAAGCTGAACAAAGAAATCCAGCAACAAAAAAATTAATCCATTTCAGAACAGAACCTCTTACTCGTTTTTCATAGCTTCTATTAAAATCCAATATGTAATTCTTACACAAACATCTTCAAATAGATATCTTAACCATAAACCTAAATCCCAAAGGACCTACTTATTTAATATAACAAAGATTTATCATAACAAAGGCAATTCTATGGCCCATCTAAGGCAACATCCATAAAAGCATGTAGTGGAAGTCCTTTCATCCAAATTTGACCTGAGCTGGTATCTAAAATCAACTGCTTTCCCCATACCACACATCCAACTCCCAACTGAGGGAGCGACGATCACGTATTCTGCACCAAACTTCTTTATTCAACATCTTCAGATTTACAGAAGAGCACTATTCCTTTAAGTGCTGCAAGCTTTGCCACGTGTATGAAGTGCTCCTTAAGGCTACTGAAATCTGATTTTATCACTTAATTTTAATAGCATTGAATCTTTTTTTTTAATCAAATCTCTCTGGCCCATTCATATAATGATATAATGTTATGAATGACAAGACATGCGCACTGGTTTTGATTAAGTACCAGAACTTTATGAGGTAATCATGGTTTCAAAGTCTTCTCTGAAGAGAAAGAGTTAGCCAAGGTGTTAAAATAAGGCAAGTCTTTTATTGACATCCACAGACAGAATATGGCTTTATCTCGAGTTGTAAGTGCCTCCGAGTGTAAACATGTAAAGGTGACTCTACCTTGCCACTAGCTACCAACAAACCCCATTCCTATGTTTAACAGCTACAACATAACTTCTAAAGTTTCATGTAATTTCCAAGTTTAATACAGCTAGGATACATAATGCAACTGTGATAGAAAATAAATCTACATGTCAAAGGAACACTTCACATATACAGTACCTTAAGAAAAAATAATTCTTGTTCTTGGTTGGAGTGCTGAAGACAAACCTGACCAAGATGAGTCAACCTACTTCTAGGCATTAACTGTAGCTAAACAGACACAAAAGCAAAATGGACCATTCCCCACTTGAAAACTGAAAGGATGCTGAAAGCGTTACTAGGCCTATGGATATCTGAAGAGAAGGAAAGCAGAACGTTCTCCAAAGTTGAATAAGAACTAAACACAGTAATACAGACAACAGTTAATCCACTGCTAGACTGTTTTGAAGCTGAACTCATTAGTGTTGTCATCCAAGCTCACACTGAAGTAACTCGCATACATCTACAGTGCTATCAGTAAAACGAGCTACCAAACAGGTATTCACACATCATCCCAGTAGGGTCCCACAGGTCCTCTCTGACAGAGCTGTCATGCTCAGCCTATGTGATCTACCAGCAGCTTCAACTGTGAAATAAAATGCCTAATTCTTCACATGATTTGTTCTGAAGTTTTGTTCATGCTATGCTTTCTGAGAACATTTTCTTAGCTTTCCACTTGTTCCCTCAAGTGTCTACATAAACTCTAAAACCCCAAACTGAATGCTGCACTTCCCTGGAAGCATCCCCAGTCCCAGCAAGAACAAAAACAGCAACTTCACTTCTGTGCATGCGGCCCTGCCGACACAACCAAAAATTCTGTTTTCCTCCCTACCACAATCATCATCTTGCTGGTGTTGCACACAAACCCACTGATAATTCAGCAGATTTCTGCACTCATGCTTAATGCTTTCCACTTTCCTAATTTCAGGCCAGTTTCCAAGATCCTGCACTGTCTACTGACATCCAAAGGGTGTGGAATCCCTTCAAGCATAGCATCATTAAAAACAAACATGTTATCTTTCTGATGATGAAAACTAATAAAAACACGTGCTTTAACTGGTCCCCAGACAGTTGTTCCAGTTTCAGTTATTTGATGCTCACCATATGAAATTCATTTTGCTGTGCCTCCCATTACAGTAATTTTTCATTACATTTCTTTTACTTCACATATTATTCATATACTATTATTATCACATTATTCAGAAACTGCTTTCCCAAGTTCCATGCTTCATCAAAAGTCAGTCCTCTCAACTTTACCACATTCAATAAAAGATGAAAATTGTTCATTATTTTGTACTTATTAGAAGTAGAAAATTAACACATTGTTAATACTGGTCACAGTGTGTCCCACGCATATCAGTGCTCAAGAAGCGCTTGGATAATGACTTTAATAAAACACTTTAATTTCTGCTTAGCCATGAAGTGATCAGGCAGGCAGAATAGATGATTTCTGAAGTTCACTTTCAACCAAACTGTATAGTAAGAAACACTTTTAGAACACACATATCAAGCTTTTCAGTTTTCTCTGGTTCACCTGTTATTTAATCACTCTTCCCATTAAGAACCTTGCACTTCCTCCCACCACTTTATTTCTAGTGTATTTATTGAGCTTTTATTTTTTTAAACATCCCAACTAAATTATCTTCCTCAAAGAGAATAAAAAACCCTAAGCTAAAACATTATTAAAAGACAAACCACAAGTTAAATCATCTTGTTTTTTCTTGATGTCAGTGTACATGGGACTTTTTCTTAAGCTTACTCACAACCGTGTATTGTGTACTTGCTTCATCTGCTTGTTCAAGTTGGCACATCTGTATATACACATTCACATGTGTACATAACCCAGCTCAGAAGTCCTCCCAAATCCGTAACTCGTTCCACTAGAAACGAGGACTGAGAATGGAACATGTACTGTAATTACTCCATATGTATTTAATAGCATTTTCCTACCTTTTTTAAGCCAGCAAATCCTTCTGATTCCAAGAAGAAAAAGGCAAAGGGCATCAACACAAACAAACATAAATTGGAAAAAAGAGAAGCAAGATTCCACAAACCTGAAACAAACAAGAAGAAGTTTACATTAAAAGTTTCTCTACTTTAGAAGTTAGTCATATTACATTTTCTTTTGTTAAATACAACAATGCAGAATACACATAAAGTACTAAGAGAAGCCAGACTGTAATGGATACACAGCTATCTGTGGGTCACTGCCCAAAAAAAAAAAAAACCAAACAAACAAACAAAAAAAACCTCACATTATTCTACATAATAAGCTTCAAACAAGATCTGGGTACTAAATTCAAGAGAAACTGTGTGAAATCTTGGGAAACAGGCTGCAAAATCAGGTTGACTACTTCCACAGTATCATACTTCTTGGTGTATTCAAAAACTAAATTTCAGCACAAAAGTACTTTAACAAAAGCGAATCTCAAAAGACTAATTATATGTACTCACTGCGTCACATATTTTTTTCTTAAGAGAAACTTAAGGCAACCTGTGGACACTTTGAAAATTACCACTACCTCCAAACTGAAAGACTGTGGTAACAGCAACAGCAGCTTTTCACATATAACCAGGCGCTATTGTAAGAGAGATTATCTGAACTTTGGTAATGCTTTCAACAGTATCTCCTAGAACACTCCCATGGATTAACTCACAAAATACAGGACAGGCAACTGGACAATAAGGCTGGCTGAAAACTGACTGAGCTTCTGGGATCTAAAGGCTGTGAGTAGCAGTATAAAGTCATGCTAGAAGCCAGGCACCATTGGTGTTCCTCTAGAGTATTAAAATCCATATGATCTGAATGACAGGAAGGAATGCATCTTCAGCAAGTCTGCCAATGATTGGAGGAGCAATGTTCTGCTGTTCAGATGAACCTCAATGGGTTAGACAAATGGCAGGGAGCACACTGAGAAACAATCGGTGAGAAAACAGCTTTGTAGAAAAGGCATTTGAGGACCTACTAGATACCAAGTTGAACAAGAGCTCTTGCAACAAAGACGTCCAAGAGCATCCTTGGTTGCATTAGAAATGTTAGTAATCCAAAAGGGGCAGTCCTTCCTCTACACAGCACTGGTGAGGTACATCTGGAAGGCTGCATCCAGCTGTGGGCTCCTCCATACAAGAGGGACAGGAATAAATTCTAACATGTCCAAAGGACCACAAAAATAATTAACCTTCACCCAAAAAAAAAAAAAAGCTGATTTTATCAACGTACATAAATATCTGATGGGGGAGGTGGTAAGGAAGGCAGAGTTGGACTTTTCATAGTGGCATCCAGAGAAAGGAGACACGGCAACAAGCACAAAATGAAAACAGCAAGAACAAATATAGGAAAAAAAAAATCTTTTTCACTGTCATTATGGTCAAACACTGCAACAGGTTGCCTGCAGGTGTTCTGTAATCTCCATTCTTAGCTGTATTCAAAATCCAACAGGATACTACCTCAAGTAGACTTTTCTAACAGACTACAATGAACAAGGGCACAGACAAGACTATTTCCAGAGATCTCTTCCAACCTCAACCACTCTGACCTAGTGGAAAAACCAGCAACTGACTACAACTAGGGCACCTGTAAGGCACATGTGACATCTGCAGGAAAGGAAAATGTTTAGGAAACAACCTGAAGTGGTAAGTGATCTTCATCTGCTTTAGTAACATTTTCTGATGTGGAAACCTTCTGAAACAAATACGTACTAATCAACATCATGCTATGCTGTTTCTTCTTAGGGAAGTATTACAGCTTAACCTGCAATTTCATACTAGTGTAGCTATCAGGTTTAGCTAGTATCACAAATACTACATCCTGAAAACACTGCTTTTATTTTGCAGTTGAGAAAAACACACACATCCACAATTCTACAGGACTAGAATATCACCCGAAATCCAAAAAAGAACATCCTCCAAGACCAAAAGGAAAAATGAAAAGCCAATATATCACCTTCCTTCTCACATGCAGGCTTCTTTCCTTCCTAAAAATTGTTCAATTTGGAAAGAATAGGAAGAGGCACGTGCTGCATGTCTTGAGAAGTCATTATGGAATGAATTTCCTGTATTTACTTCAAAATGTGAAATGCTTGCAAGTTATCTTCACCTACTCAGTCCTTAAAAATAAAAAAAAAAAGTAAAGAAAAAAACTTCCACCAGACATACGGGTTTTTTTCACCCTGTAAAGTATTATAATTTAAAGGAGGAAGAAAAGTGACAGGGGAATCTACTTCATCAGTTGATAGTGCCAGGACACAAGCTTAGCTGAGTAAGTAATACAAAATAAGAGAAGAAAAACCCAAAGAACACATGAAATACAATACTGAAATGCTAAAGAAAACAGGCTAAACTTAGCTAACAAAGAGGGGGATTTTTCTCTTTAGAATTTGCTGTCAGGAAGCTCCTGTTACCATGCAAGGAACATTAACACACAACAACATCAGGAAGAATGTAATCAGTAGTCCTTAACTGAATGACAATAACAAGAATTCTGTTTATGCGTGTATATATTTATATATACGTGCACACAAATACATGCACACCCACTCCTCCAGAAAGTGGACACGACATTTCTGAGCTGAAATATCCAATTTGGGTTTTTTTTCCTTTTTTTTTTTTTTTTTTTGGCGTTATGGGAGAGGAAGGAATCTTACTTCACATATTTTCTCTAATGGAAAATAGTACATTCAATTCACTGTAACTAACAAATAGAACTAAGTAAAAATGTATACATATTTGTCAAAGTGTCAGCACATATCTATAGATTAAAACAGTGCTAAGAGATGTAAATTCTATGTACAGAGCATTTTAAGGGATGGGATGGTGGTACTCATTTCAAGTGCTGTCTGAGAAGTTGAAATCTAAAATTTACATATTAGTAGCTGATACACAATATTAAATTGCAGAGCTACAACAGAAATTTAGTATTACAAGAGGTGAGAACAGTATCATAGCGCTAATCACATACATACACATATATAAATATACATACTCACACAAACATACTTCTTCCCACCCACTTCACTGACAGAGGGTGTTCTTCCCCTACATTTCTACATTATTGAATTAGGATAAGAAATCAAATCAAAATACACCCAGAATATTTACTATTATATAGATCACGCCGTGAAACTGTCCACGACATTTGCAGACCTTAACATATATAAAGCCTTAAGCAGTTATTGCTGTTTGTTTTGGGGAAGACTCTTTTTTTCTTAAACAGTCTTTTGCAGTGACTCAAAAAAACCCCAATGAAATATGTTAATAAAACAAAGATTAAAAACTTGTTCTTTGGCAATCACATGTGGTACTCAGCAATTCTTTTTTGACACATGGCAGTTTCTTTGCATTTTACCTCCACCTGGTGGCTGTTCCTAACAACAGCACAAGTGAACACTAAACAGCTGTTGGAAGCTCAACACACAAGAATACTTAACCTGGGCCCAGCTAAGGACCTTCTTCCTAGTTTCAAAAACAGAAAGCATATACTTCATTCTATATAGCATTACTCTACATGAGAGAACTAAAGCAACAGCCAACAGTTAAAAAAAAAAAAAACGCACTAAGATTACAATCAAGTTTATCAGACTATATCTGCAGTTGATAAATTAACAAAAGCATTCTAAAGCAATACCAATTTTCCCATTCAGTAACATTCACAGAGCAGTAAAGACAATACTAGACAGTTACAGAGATATTTTCTAATTGCAGTGTTTATGATTGCCCTATCAGCTCTCAGCACGTTACTCAGAAATCCCTTCAAGGTAGGCCATTAATGGAAAGAGGGTTTTACAAAGCAATGCACCACTATTCTGCAAAGCCAGTGAAAGCCACAAGAGGGAGTCCCTCCCCAAGGTAAGGGGAATAAATACCGACTTTTGCCATCTTCCCAGGAACCTCTGATCGTACATAAACTCAGCTAAAATTTCTGATGGCTTCACACCAACTGAGGTAAATCCTGTTTTAGTTCAGCCACCTCTGCCACTAGCATAAGCTTTGATCAAACTTGGAAACACTCAGCTGCTGAACTGCCTCCCATGTTCCTACTGGACTTAAACATACATGGTACCATGCCAGCATAAAGACTACCATATTAAATCAAAAGATGATGTTGACCAGATAATTCAAAGGTGTTTCTGTGTGAAAACGTTGTTTTCCAGCAGATTTCCAAGTAACCTGCATCTTCTGAAGTACTGTACAAATTCTAACGTATATGGAGTACTGCAGAGTTCCTCACTGTAGAACTTCCACCCTCTGCAATACTGTATTCACCCCAAAGTAAATTCAGACACAGAGTGAAGGTTTGTTTGCAATTAAACAGTCTCTTTTCCCATGTTCGGGAAAGAAGAATATAACTGTATGAATAGCTAAATTCCCCACTGCCAGATAGGATGATGAATTAGCCATGTACTATTACACATGTGACAGCACAGAACACAAAACAATTCGACTGCAAAAAACCTAAATCCACGGAGCCTGATCTCTTGCTTAAAACAGCTAATCTGCAGGTGCAGACAGGCTACTCAAAGCTTTAGCCTGTTACATTTCAGAAAATTTCCAAGGACCGAGCCTCTCTGGATAGCCTTTTAACCATCCACTGTGAAGCGTATTTCCCATATGTTCTACACACGTTGCTTCTTGCACCACACTGCATGCAGCAGGGAAGAATCTAGCTCTTTTCTCTGCATCCCCATGTAGGTCAGGAACTACTGCAGTCAGCTCCCCCTGAGCTTTCTCCTTTTCCAGAATCTTTGTACCCAGGGACACAGCCCACTGACTGGTTTGCGCCCTTGTATTACCTGAGTCCTCTCCTACAACACCCAGGGCCTCCAACCTCTCCTGTCCCATGCCACAACTTGGCACAGAGACCTGTGAAATCCTAGGGCAGACCTTGCCAACAAAGACTGAGGCAAGAACTACCTCAAGTTAACAGCAGGATGATGTCTGATCTTGCTGTATACATGCCCCTATGTCCCAGTTAGGAAATCAGGCTTCCCTAATTCCACCCCAGAATATTAACCCAGGTGCTATTTCTATACTCCTCCTAGGCAGCTCATCCCCACTTCACATCTGTAAAAATCCTCTTCTGATTTGAGTTCAGGAGTTCCCATTAGGCAAAATCAGCCCCAATCACACCACACCTACCTGCTGACATGCACTCTTACAGTGTTTTCAGGAGGTTATCCCTAGAAATAAGAATCTCTCCTTGGTTGCTTTGAATTTGGGGTATTCTCCAGTGACATCCCACATACTTTAAGGGAATAAACTGTTCAGGAAATGTGTAAGTCTTTACCTTATTACTTGTCTTATTTTCTTGTTTTACTATCCAGATAACACAAAAATATACTCAACCACTTTCAGAAAGATAAGATACAAAACACTTCATCTCCTGGCTTTACCTATCCACACAGTAAATTTATAACAGATTTAACTTGTCTTATTAAGAAAACCTTGCAAGTTAGGGATGGGGAAATTCAGGAATTTGCTGTACATAAGTATTATCAGATGTTTACCTGAAGTGAGTACTACCCTACCAAATAAAAATGAGATTTCATGCAATTTCATGCAGAGCCCAATTACCACCATAACTTTCCTTGTTTCAGATTAAGTACCTCAACTCTCTGAAAGAAAACATCTCCTTCCTCCTACCAGTTCCACTGAAGAACATCACGTTCCCACCAGCTATTTCCCTCAAACACAGAGGTGTGCAAAAAGTTATCAAGTGTTAGTATTCGTTATATACATATTATTATACTCGTAAGCATATTAATCAGTATTAGAAAGAATACAAAGCTCAAGGCATCATCCCTGCAAGTGTATTTCCAGAAGTTACACACTTGACTGTTTAGAGGAAAACAAACTGCATTTTTATTGTGCCTCTTTATTATGCTTGATACATTTACATTCTATGATTTTTTTTTCACTTAAAAATTAGAGTTGAATTTAACTATCTAATCATAACTGCTCACAGCTAGCAAGCTTCTTGAAGCTATTTTTGTATTTAAAGGATGTATTTATCAACATAAGCAAAAAAGGCTTATGAAACTTGCATTTACACAAGAGGAAGTTTGAATAGTGTGCTTTCTAGTTACTTAGGTTCTGGAAGGTCTTATTTACAATGGTAATCAAAGCAGTCAATTTGGGTTAATTTCTTCAAGTCTGAGTAATTCTTTAATAAACAACAGAACAGCAAAAACAGATCTTTACAATGCACAATCCAGCAGCAAAACCAACTAACCAACAAAATACCAACAATTCATCTAGCATCTCAAATAAAAACAGCGTTATTAGTTTAAAATTAATGAAGATATCCATTTTAATTACATTATGCTGAGTACTAACCATGAATTAGTGAGCCATTTAACCACTGAATATAGTAGTTTTGTGGAAAAGAAAGCAGGATCTCATTGCTGATTATTGAGAAAGGCAGAAGCAGGACTGCACCAGCTGAAACTGCTAGAGTGAAGGTGCTCAAGAACAGCCTGAAATTTAAAGAAATGTACCACTGTTACCAACAACAACATGCGCTGAACAGGGTTAAACAAAGTAGTTAGCCTACCTATCAATCAGTGTCTGAAGGCAATCCTGTGATTCACAGTATTTCACATCAAAAAAGCAAATTCTAATACCAAGTAGTTTACAGAATACAGTGAAATACTTACTAGTAATTAATAATAACTAACTGCAGTTATCATCTTTGGAATTGTATGCATTCAGAATTACAAGATAAATTGCTGGAATTCATGACGTTTCTTTTGATAACTCATTTTACTTTTAATTTTCCCACAGACACTTCAGAAATTATTTTATTTTTCCATTTCTAAATTCTTACTATACTTTTTTAAAAAGCAGAGCAGCTTTTTAGTGTCTACAAAGTGGGTACAATTACACAAATATATTAACATCAAACTGAAATACTGCTGCTTTTCTTTCACAGATTACATATTTGAATATCATCTCCCAGCTTGGGGTTTTCTGATAACTGCAAAGACAATACAGAGACACGGTCAGGATTACGTAAAGTACTCAACCTTATTCCTTTTAGATCACAAATACAATTCACATGAAATGCCATCTTGTGGCATTAGAAAGAACTGTGCTCTTCAAAGAAAAGGGCAAAAACATTCTTACAGAACAAATCCACTGACAGAACAGAGCTGCGCAACAAAGAAGTTAGGAATTACCTGAGTTTACAACAGAAAGGTCAATAACCTACTTACAGAAATCTTTTCCATAATAGTCTCTACAAATCTGTTATTCACTCCACAATGCTTAATTTACACAAAAATGTCAGTGTGGCTAATTTCATTTCAGAAGAAGGTACTGTTATATGCTTTTGCTATTGGTTTCTTTTCCTTAAGGATACTGAAGTATTCTAAGCCAGAATTCTGAAACCTAACATATTAGCTTCTAAGATGCTACAGCAGTTTGACTTTGTTTATTCCCCCACCCACCTCTGAAGTCCTGAAAACCGTGCTACACAAAGAAATACCTATCTGCATGTTTTATAGTCATTGCTTTTTGAAAAATAATATGCCCACCACTTTCAGTGAAAAGTTATTATTCTGAAGTGCTAACCTTGTCCTGACTTAGCAGTCTTTTGAAGCACAGAGTATTTACAATTGATGCTTAGCTTGAGAATATAACAAATTAGCAAAGAAGATGCAGGGAAATAATAGCTACTAGACAAATTTTACTCTTTAAATGCTGAAAAAATTCAGGCTAAGATCACTGCTGCCACAAAAATCACTCAATCTAGAAGAGTTTTAATTCACTGCAGTTTTAAAGCAAGGGTGAGAACTGTTTCTCTAAATTACAGCTGAGTGCTTCACACACTAGAGAAGTACACAGCTTTTATCTCTCTTGATCTGAATGCCTTGTGGCAAATGAGTACTTTAAATTTACAGAAAAATATCAGACATCAGTGGGCAAAGCGTGCCTAAGATTTGTTTCAGCTTTGTGCACCTTTTAAGCTTGCCACAAATGCACAACCAAAAGTTAACAGCTTGCAAAGTACTCGGCACTTTCCCAGAGTACCAGACAAATCAATAGAACATGTAATGAAGCTCTCCTTCCAACAGGATGACACTACCACCACAGAAGAGCTAAGAACATTATAAGTAGCAAAACCACACAGTTTAGCAAATTACAAATCTAAGAGGGCAGCAACAACTCGTAGATGTTCTTTAAATCTTTGGAGATATTTAAATAGAAGAGATTAATATCCAGCTTTATTAAAAAGAACAGGAAGAGGACAGTCTCTGGCAGACCAGCAGGTCTGGCAAGTGTTTCACTTCCATTCATTATTCTTTTTTAAGCACTGTTTGGAGGATCAAATGCAGATGTCTACTTCATGGTGAGCAAAGTCATCCCCCAGAATCCACAGCTCCCCTGGACAAGGTTGCATTCAGTAGTGCAGTGGGACATACTTTGCACATATGCATCAACATTTTAGTCACCCTAACTTAGATGCAAATCTCACACTGAACTGACCTTCTAGCATCAGGTCCCCATGCAGCCTTTTGAGCAACTTAGTGCCTATCAGGAACGGCACAGATGAAAGAAGCCCTAGATCACACTGCCTTTTCTCATCACACCTTTCAGAATGCAAGCAGCCACCTAATCAGATATTTTTCCTCTGCCCTATGAAAGTGCCATCTGTTCGTCAGTACACTTAAAATAGACCTTTACTATCATATATTCAGAAAAAATAGTCTTTAAGAAGAGAGCTATACATACGATATTCTGTTAACTATGGCATCTTCATCCTCTTGCTCATCTGAAAAACAATAAATAAACAAATTGGAGCCAGTAAAAGAAAATCTGTTGTTGTACAGTCCAAGTTTGACATACTTTCAGCATTTAGCTCAGAGGTCAATCACTTACATCCTTCATCTATTCTTGATACCCTTTTCTGCACCTCTTGGTGTTATTTATATATTTGATACCATCTAAGAGCGAGCTTTCTTCATTAAAATCTGAGGTTTTCCATGAGGCTACTCAAAAATTATTTTTCAACTTAAGAATAAGCAAACCAGGTGTTTCAAGTTTAAGAGTCACGGACACTCAAAATAAACATGTAGTCACTAACAGTGCACTTTTACAGAATAATTTCGTAACAACAGGAGTTTTGTTCCCATTTGAGTGGAATCTGCTGCTGTTTTGATGGGAATCTTATGGTGTTTTCAGAGACCAAGCGCAGGTCTCTTATGAATTACAATGGCTAGAGAAGTTGTTACAGAAACAAGATACAACTTTTCCACAAAACTCTACTAACTCCACAAACTTATCAGTAAGATCCCAGCAAGAAACTAAAATTTGTCTATGTAAATGCTCACAATTTTTTCAGAAAGTAATGACAGCTGCAGAGCACTTCTTCTCCCTAGCTGATGAGATCAACTGCCAAAAAGGGAAAAAAAATTCCTACAGCCAGCACTTTGTCAAATCAGATCCCTCTCTCCATTCTTCTATACACCTCCAAACAGCAGCAGCTTTGTAACATCCAGAATACATACCAGGATAAGAGGATACTACATTTTATTCACTTGTTTAACTAATCACTATGTTTAGAGAGCATACTTCATTTAAAATACATATTTAATTTAATATTTTACTTTTTATTTTATACACAAGTACGTCTATGAAATAAACTTTATTCTAACTGGTTATTAAAGACCAATAATCAGTTTCCAACAAAATTTGAAGCATCAACACCATGAGGCACACAATGCTTTCAACATGACTGACTGAGCATCAAGGTCCCAAATAAGCTGTCAAGAGTCAAACATTCTGCTGTTGTATACATATTTTTATGGTATTTGCCTTTAGAAGAGATAGAAGACAATCTGTAGGGACCCCTGTCATTACAGATTAGTTTCAGACATACAGTGTTTCTAAAGTATGGGAAAAAAGCTATTATCCTAGGGAATAAGTCAGTGAGGAGGTCATAAAGAACAGGTTAAGGAAGAACACAAAAACAACTATACCTGAGCAAAGCAGAATTATTACATTAAATCCACTACTTCCCTTCAGTAGTACTAGCTACCTTTTCATTCACCAGCTTGAGATCTGAACTTGATTTGGATGCTAAAAAGACACTTATTCTCCCCTTACGCTTTTCTTCCTTCTGTCTCAAAGGAGTTAAAATCCAGGCTGTCGCAGTGCCATAATGGAACAGGTGGTAACCATCCACACCTCCTCCCTTCAAGCACATATTCCCTCTCAGTCACGAAGGACCAGCTGTGGCACTCACTGATCTTCACAGACACTTCAGTGTGTTTCCTCCCTTCATGTTATCAGAAGTGATAGAGCTGGCACAACAGAAGGGATGGAGAGCTCACAGCTCGGGGACAAAGGGAGCAGACAGTGGGTAAGACAGCAACATATGCCAACAGACCAGCTCAGGATGACATGGTACTGCAGCCAGAGAAATACGTTTGGTCAGAGATCTGCTTCTCTTGCAGTAGCAGGGAGGAAAACACTCACCCTATTCACTCAAAAAAAAATAAAACCAACTTTGAATACATTAACATCTTCATGCTTACCTGCTTTTCTTTTGTATCTTGTGATTATGAAGTAGGACACTATGTAGAGAACAGCAAAGAGGAGAAAACAGATCTGGAATAAAAAAGTTGCATTTTTTAGGTTATGAAAACGTCTGGACTACAATGAAGATGAACAGAAAACACAGCATCAACAATTTGAAGTTCAATGCAGATGAACAGTAGCACTAGCACTATTAGCATAAAACCAGTACTGGTTTTATGGTTTACATCTTATTAAGAGAAAGTTATACCAGTAACAACAACTCGAAGTAATATACTGAATCCACTTCAAGTCCATAAGGTTTTGCTTTAAAATGAAAACAAGAAAAGCCATACCACCAGCAGCATTTTATGTTTGTTTGTTTTGCGGTGCGTTTGGGGTTTTTATTTTGTTGCAGGCCTGTGGGCTTCTGTGGTTTTGTTTAAGTTTGAATCCATTTAAGCTTCGACAGTACAAAATCCAGTAACACATTTAATATAGGGGTAACAGTACAATGGGCTTCTGAAAATCTCCAATGGAATAAGCTAGCAACACAGGTAAAGAAAAAAAGCAGCTGTTTGTTGTTTCTATCATGCCTTGAGCCCAACCAATTCTAGGCAACAATATACAGCAGTAAGACTGCCAAGGTTGTCACCCACACGTGAGCTAATCAAACAGTATCCTCTACAGTTAGAGGAGTCAAGGGCAGAGCTTCCCTCCTCATAAGTCAGACAGCTTAGTTAGGTCAGACATACCTGGAGCCTGGGGTTACACTCTAAGTTTCTAAGATATGGCACTAGAACTTTAGTACAGTAAGACAAGGTCAAAACACCTACAAATACTTCAGAAATTTGTGAGGGATGGAATCAACAGGACAATTTTAACCCTCCAAGTCTTTGGGGGTAACAAAAAGATGAGTCAAGTCTCTCAAAGGAGACTTCAGTGGCTCAACATTGCTTCTTTAATGTCATTTACTGATGCCTACTAAAAACGTGAGTCAGAAGACAGTATCACTGTGCCCCTTAATCTTCTTTAGTACTTGAACAATAACAGTAAGGTGCTGCACACCAGCAGTGCAATTCATTTCTACTAGCTTGCAAATGCATTACTGACATACACAGGCTGAGAAACTATTTGAAGTAGCCCGATAACTTTTCTATTTCCTTTTGTTTGTGCACAATACCAGCAGTCACCAAGGAGGACTCAGACCACAGCATTTACCTGACTGAGTAAGCCAGAACTGCTTTAGCAGGTTTTATTAACAAAGTGAGTTCGCCTCATTTCCCACACAGGTTTTCCAGCCAGTTTTGTCTGTATCTGTAAATCATATTAGAACACAGAACGTGTTTTACTCCAAACTGACTTTTAATCTCCACTTTGATCTAAAATTGCATAATTGCTTCACCAGGCAGCACTTAAACTACTACTTTAATTGGTTACTTAAAGATCTGTTGCCTTTAATTGCTGAATCACAGAACAGCTTAGCTTGGAAAGGACCTTAAATATTATCAAGTCCCAACCCATAATCGGGAAAGAAGAACTTATCAAAAAATATGAGTAAAAGTAAACTAGTGGTGTTATTTCTCTTATCCAGTCAGACATATAAGATAAGAATCAAAACACAGCCATGAGTCTGAGCATGGCATCTGGCTGCCTAGTTTCCCTACATGCTTTCCCCAGCAGTAGTACTGTGCCATAGGTTTAAAGTGGCAACTGAGCTCATTCTGAACGGACAACACAGTGGTGACGTCCGAAATACTGATGCTAATAATCAGATTTCATAACTACGTCTTTGAATTCAACTGTTTCATCAAATAGAGTTCACTGCCCTAGCTTCCCAGGGACTGCTTTAAAAAAAGCAAATTCGATAAAGAAAAATGATAATATATATGCTCTGGTATATTTTTGAACTGGTAAGGACAAAAAAAACTTGAGAAGCACCTTGGCTTTTCAGCACTCCAACAGAGCCTGTCCTGTCAGTAACAGATAACACAGTGCCAGAGCTGAAAAGAGTCCTTCACTAAGTTTCCAGTTCCTTTGAAACTAGACCAAGCCTATAGACAGAAGCATCTAATTTTAGGCATCCGCCTTTGGAAAATTAGGTACGACGTGCACAGGGTCAAGTAAAATTATTTTTACAAAGAATCCACAAGACCCAAATAACTTTGTTTCTGCCTAGAACACAGTTAAGCTTTTTTTTTTTTTTTTAATAAAAGAAGAGGGAACACAAGCATGACTGCAACCTCAAATAAAATGGATGACCTTTACTCTAGCTGTGGTAGCAAGGTTACAGTGAAAATGTGGGTCTGTACTTACAAGACAGCCCTGAGATAACTGACCTATTTGCAGGGCACAGCAGGAGAAAGCTGTCCAGTAACATGAACTGTCAAATGCTGTATTTCCAGTCTTAGGTGACAGCTACTTAGCAATTCAGCAATAATGTGTAACTATATATCTTGGTGCAATTACCCTCCTACTTCTGTCAGAATTAAGAAAACCTGTTGTCACTGTAAATATTAGGTAAGGTGGTCATTACTGATAGAACTTTTAATGAATAAAAAAAAGAAAGAAGGAAATTGTCATCACTAGCAGCTTCAGGTTCTTAACAAGAAAGAGTATTCACAGTTTAAAACTGTATACTATTCAGAAAAAGTCAAGAAGGAAAGTCAGAAACATGTCTCCAGTGTCAGCTGACAGTGAAAAGCACGGTGCTGAAGAGTTTGTAACCAGCTTTCCAAAGGGAGCAGCAAAGCCAGCATCCTTACTATTTTTAGAGTAGAACTCCTTCGAGATGAGGAAAAGGAATGTGTTTGTCTATGAGAAGGAAGAACAGACTCCACTGTCCTGTCACGCTGCAATCCTCAGTTCTTACTCCTCAGAGTGCTCTTTGTTTCAAGGTATTTTTGTACAGCAGCAAAAATAGAGTACTTGTTTGTACCTGTTGTAGTTTCAGTCCATGTTTCTTAATTACAAATAAGTGAGCTTCGATGCAGTGTTCCAGGCAGGCTCATGGCTAGCATCATCCCTTCTGTACTCAAAATACTTCAATCTGTTCACCCAAAAAACCACGTCAGTAATTGAATTATCCTCCAGAGACTGAATCCATCCATGCTGTCCTCCCCATCAGCTCACAGGATGGGATAGAAACTTGTTTTCAGGGCTCAAATGCATCACCACCTCTTTCTATCCCTTTTAGAAACCACATCTTAATTCCCACTGCCTCTATTTCAGTGTAACCAGATCCTCCATGAGCTGCACTGCACTCATGCAGTGTGTTCACAAGATCTCCTGAAGAAATAAGTGCATCCTAAGAGCAAGAGTTTTTCCTCATTTTCAAAGCTGAGCAAGATTTCTCTTAATGCTGACAGCTAAGGAAACTGAATAGCAGATTTTACCTAACATGACATCTGTTGTCATGGACGCAACCAGCTCCTTATTCACTTCACAGCTCCTCTACCACAGCACATGTACTCAGTTTAAGAAACATATTTCGATGTATTTTCTGGACACAGCCCTCAGCATATGCAAAGGAAACAACCTGACAACAGTCAGGTGTCTTCAAAAAATAATTCTTAACAACCCTTTTTTCCCCTCTCCAGAAAGGATTAAAATTGGGAAACATATAAACATGTTCACAGTGTCCTAAACCAACTTCTAACTCTCACTTCTGATCAAAGTTCTTAAGAAGCATCCAGGTAGTCATACTGAAATAAAAACACTACTCTAAAACGCACACCACACACACAAAACTATACTGGTATCTTCAGTGAAGGAAGAACCCATATTCTCAAAAAATAAAAAATAAAAAAGCTTTCCTCCAGAAAACTATTATATATGATAGTAATGTGCATAAGCTAACACCACAATTCGCTTTTAAATCCAAGTCACACTGCAAAACATGCTTTCAATCATGCTTTATGCCATCATTCATTTCTGCAGGAAGATCTGACAAAAGGTAAGGATGCTGCAAACACAGTGAATCTGGGACAAGTTACGTTTCTCATAACCTAAAATCTTCTGCAAAGAATTCATCACTGGAGCTCAAATTAAGCTCTTCCAGATGCGAAGGGAAAGTGAAGACAATGTATGCAGCTGTGATTAATGAGGATTCCTGACACTGATGGCATTAATTAAAAGCCTAATGACTTTAAGATTTTTCATTTCCTTAAATTTATTTTAATTTTACAGAAGCACCAAGTAGTCATCATGCTGCCACAGTTAGATGTCTCCTAGGAAGCAGTCAATCCTAACCACGGTACGTTCTCTCATTACAGGAGAAGCACACAATCCTTGTTTGACCAGGTGCACCAAAATACAAAGGAAAGTAAGAAGTTTTATGGTCAGAACCAGTTATGCAAAACAATTTGTAAAGTTATGTTTTTGTTTTTATCTTCCTCCTGAACACCACCCAGCACCTGAAAGCAAAGCACATGGATGCTGTGCTACACTTAAGCTCTTCCTTTTAACTGGGAGTAATTCAGTTGTGTTTCTTTGCATGGAAGGAAAAAAACCTCTGGCTCAACAAGCAAAATAAAACCATCCTCCCCTGGAGTTCTTAATGTTCATTTAGCAAAGGAAGCGTTCTATATTCCTACTGAGGTTACACACAGGATACAGCAAGAAAAGCTACCTCTGGAGATGAACTGCACTGCAATTTGTTGTCTTATATCCAACTCCTCCACAGAGTCGTACTTCTGGATCCACACCAGACAGCTCAGCTCCTTTGAGGATGGAGATGGAGACGAACTGCATGCTTTTCAGCTTGTTGCTATGTGCATCTGAGGTGTTGGCACTGCAGGCTAATATTAAACACAAGTAACAAAGGTCTGAACTAGCTCAAGTTACCTTGAACATATCCCCGACAGTTAATAAAGATCAGTTGACATCAATTTGTCCACACTGATGACCTTTAAAACTTTGGCACTGAAGTTCATGCCATAGATTGAAAAGCATAATCCTCTTCTGTTGCTGTTTCTAGAGCAACACATTAAGATTAAAAAAACTAAATAAGCTCCAACTATGCACTGTTTCCTTTCTCCAGGTACAAAGATACAGGCACTATTCCCAACTGTAATTAGCGTGCATATTAAAGTTGCATTTTTATACACAGTAGCATCAACAATTCTACACATAGTAGATTACATACATAATACACTGCACTCTCACCAGTTGCTGTGCAGGAAAGAAAAAAGCACATAGCTACGTTGTCCTGCAATGGTTCACCAACAGCAGATGAGCATCCCCTGGTAGCACAGCTCCTCAGCAGCATCCTGAGCTACATGACCAAGAGTGAAGCCAGTAACCATGGGAATCAATTACTCCACTCGAGTCAGTGATGCCCTCTTGCTATGAAAATCTGGGATCTACAGAACACAGCCCTTTAACAGTAAGGAACCACCACAGAACTCTCATTTAACAAGAGCTCACAATCCTCAGTACATTTGATTTAACAAATTTAACCTTCTTACTAGAAAAGCATTCAAGCAGAAAACTGATCATTTCTTCCAACTTAAGTGCACACTAGCACTTAGAGCAGGCAGAGTAAATCCAGAGAAACAAAACCAACAAGACAGTGTTGTACCCTGCTACAGTGAAATGAAAAAGGAAACAGGGAATAAAGTAAGGAAGAAAATAAAGTAGCAAATATGCCAGTGAAGCACAGGTGGAGATGGATCAAAGCTGAACACACAAGACAATTCTTGTCACATGAATGGCCAACAAGAAGGCTGCAGCATTACCAGGTCATCCCTATGGAGCCACATGCTCAGCTTTTATAGTGACACATCATCCAAAGCTGCTAATTGTTATATGCACAACAGCAAACTACAATCATGATGTTCAATTCTCTCCCGCTCCCACGTTAAACAACACGCACAAGCTTACACTGCTAGTCACCAAGAAGTCAGCTCCCACAGAAGTAAACATTTACAGCCTCAGAGGGATTGGAAAGAGTACAGAACATTGCAGAAGTTAAGATATTCTCAACAAGAAACATCACTAAGCTCCAAAATGAGGATAAATAACAAAGCAAATATGAAAATGAGAAAGGACCGGAAAGGAAAAAGCAGCACATTAAAAATATATTAATTATCTCTTGCAACTTTCAAATAGAAGAAGTAAACTTACACTGCATTAAACGTATAGCTTCAATAGTTCTCTTCAACCCAGAACTGATCTCTCCCTTGCTTGCCACAACTTCACTGGGAGCACACTTCTGAAAGCTGCACTTTCACCACCACCAGGCTCACCCTGAAGGCACTTCTCTCAGAGGGTCTCGGCTTACAAGCTCCATCATACATGGCATCCCTACACCACAGCAAAGCCTGAGACATTCACAATAACCCTACCTTCTCCCAGTTGCATCCTGCCATCTCATCATCAGATAGCCACTTGTTTGGCTATCCAAACAAAACCCAACTTTGGGTACACTTATTTGTGGTCATAATCAGTAACAGAGCTTGTTTGCTGTCAGTTCTTCCATCGCTTCTTCACTTTGTCTCAAATCCTATCTGCACCTTGACATCATCAAGCCTGTTTCCCATTCAGACTTTTTTTTTTTCCATATTGAACTTAAATCACCCTGAATTCGTAAGAGACTTCTGCACCTTCCACGAATCTGATCTCCCTTTTGGTCAGCTGCTACTACAAATAAGCACCCTACCCTTCTAAAGGAATTCTTTTGAACTGCAGTAACATTTTACACTTCCATCTCCCCTTTAAGTAAACATAAAAAGCCAAGCATTCCAAAAGTTGCTTGTTTTGAGAATAAGCACATCTCTATCTGCCCGTCCAAGCCAAGTGTTTAGAGATACCTATTGATTCCAGATGGATCCACCAGCACTGATCTTCAGTATCAGCAGCCAGAAGATGACTCACTGCTTCATGAAGTACAAAACAGCATGCATGTTTACCACTAGAAGTGCAGTTTTAAGATAATACGGCTCTGCTAACACTTTATATATATATAATTATGCCATTATGTGCAATCTTCCACCTTGTTTCTCATGCCACTGTGACAGGTTCTCCTTTCTCCCTTTTATTTTTTCCCAAGAACACTTTAGAAAAGAGGCAATACTGAGAAACCTAGGCGAAATTATTTTTTGAGATGCAAGAAGCAGTTCAAGTTGTAAAGCACTCCACAAATACTCACAGCAAGGATAAAAGAAGAAATGTTATTGAATAAAATAAGCTTGCATGAACTTTGAGGTTCCTCTTCAACATGAACTAGTGTAATGCAGTCACTGCTGGCATTTGTCCCCTGTACGGCTTTAAAACGAACCAGAGGACATTTTACAAAAAACAGAAACATCAGTTGTTTTTAATAAGTTGTTTTTATAAATGACCAGTGCTGCTAGTCAGCATTTTCCTCTTGGCCAACAACCAGAATATATCATCACTCCTGGCATAAACACTGCTCCACGAGGACCACGGCTATTGTCCAGAGCAGAAGATGAAGGAAGCAGAAGTGGTCACAAACAAGAGCAGGCTGCCAGCAGACCCACAGCACTCCAGGGGTTCGCTCTTCCGACAGCCCAGTACGGGACAAACACCAGCAGCAGCCACACCAGCTCCTGCTGAAGAATCCTAAACACCTCTCTACCCTGAAATAGAACAAGAGGACAAAAAGTGTAAACAGAAAGCAAGAGAACAAAGTTGTTTCAACATTTGCTTGAAGGAACTAAAATAGCATTTTTGTGTTCAAACTTATTCTGCCAGGACTGATTTTCTTTTCCCCCCGTGTCATATTTAGTACAATTAATCATTTCCAAATATACTTTGCTTTTTAACTAATGATCCCACGGTCAGCAAGTTATTTGCTTCCACATTTTCCCCCATACTCTCTAAATAAGCACAGACAGCATTTATTTTGCCAAAAAAAAGTGTACGTGTGTGGTTTTATAAACTGAAAATTGTACACTTTTTAAGCGGAAGAATGCTATCAAGAAGCAGTAAATTTAAAATACCAACTAATACTGCAGAATAGAGGATGTAAACAGGAACAAATGCAGTGTAAGAATATTTTACAAAGTAACCCACCCCACACATACTTAACTACTTCGAGCTTGGCTGGGAGAAGTTTTAGTGGCAAGTGGGACACTATAATTACATTGTATAAACAGATGTAGAAATAGGACACAAAGTAAAACCAATCCCCCAAAAGCTTACATAGCTTCCATGGATGCGCAAGCACTCAGCAAACTAAAAATGAATCAAAGCATCAAGAGGGGTGAATTAAGCGCACAACAAAGACGGCAAGAGACTAGCACACATTACCTGGCATTTATGTACTGTAATACCTCCCCACACATGCTAATCTAATAGAGAAGGCATGCTGCCCGTGCTCTGTGACCAACTAAAGCTGCTTTGCAGAACGATGCAGCCAGAACAGAGCACGAGTCCAGCTTTGTGAGGGCAGGGCTTCCCCTGACTTACAGCAAACTCATCGTTCTGTCACACCTCACGTTTCTAACACTGGGTCATCAGCTCTCCAGCTCCATGTTTACCTTATAGAATTTTAGCATTACTACAGGACTGACAGTTGTTTTTTCCACTAAGCACTTCAAAGAACAGGCCCTACAAGCAGCAGATTCACACTTCAAGAATCATGCTGAATCTAGGTTAAAGAGCTGACCAGGAGGGAGGGTGAGGAAGGGATCATCCTCCTGAAGCAATAGAACAAGGCAGGCTATTCTCATGCAAACAGGTACACTCCTGAAAAACCAGAAACCATACTGACACGCCAAACAAGTGGCTCAGGGAAGACAGATGCACCTAAATTTAATCATGCATTAAACCACAGGGAAGGTCATCTCAAAAGCAGATGAAAGATTTATTTGATTTTTTGAGAAGTCTGTAATTATTCTTGTTTGACTCATAAACATCAAAAACATTTCCCTTTCAACAGGGAAATTACCAGAAGTTGGCACCTACATGAGAAAAGTCAAGCTCCGCCAGGGCAACAAGCATTTGTTTTATGTTATGTAGCAGAACTTTATGGAAACTTAGAAGCTTGCTCGTTCTGAAAACAGAAAGAGAAACGAAGCATTACACTGAAGAAAAGCTTTGCATGCCTTTAGGACTCCTTCGGGAAACACAATCTACAAATTCTAAAGCCATTCAAAGAGAATGAATACAATTCACAAAACAGAAGAGTTTTCTTTTCAACTACGTCAAGCTTGCCCTGATTTCTCTTCTCTCCTGAATACATCATTTTGGCTTCCAGCAAAGGTCATGCCTCAGAAAAACAGGAAGATGTTAACAGATTCCATAAGCTCAAGTTGTTTCTGTGAGCAGACACAGACGTTACCTCCGCTCTATTACTGAAAAAACTTCAGTCCTTTTATTTACCACCCCAGAGAGCCCACTCAACCTGCAGCTGGAATGAAATCCTCACACGTCACACAGCAGAACACATTCCCTCCTTCAGTACCTGAACCCACATCACCAATGTTTATTTACGTGTTTGAAGCAATGATTTTCACACTGAGTAACTTCGAGACGAGCTAGAGCAGAACTAATTGCAGGCCTTGGAAGCATAATGGTGCACGTAAACAACATGCTCTGTGTATTTCATTACCAAGCAAACGTCAAGAGCAACAGGGGGCCATGCAACATGAACACTTGCAATATGTTTCTGCAACTGTGCAAGTGCTACAAGAAAGGCACACGCAACTGCAGCCTTCATACAGACATTAAGGGCAAGAACACAACTTTATGTGTATGCTTTAAAAGAGAAATGCTCACTGATTAAACAATAATGCAGAAGGCTTGTCACCATACCAAAGATCAAATTGCAGTTGGAAGTTTCTGCTGAATATTTTGTCTTCATAAGAAGCAACACTGCACCTCTGAGTTACGGATCCTTGCTTTCCCACGTGAATACTTACGTGACTACACCAACAGGAAGAATTACACATTGCTCTTAGAAGAGCTGCAAAGCCATATACATCAGTTAGTTCTTCAAGAACTCAACAGACTTCAATAGTTTAATGAAAATAATGAATGTGTCACACTGCACATCTTCCCTAGGTACAAAAACAATACATAGCACACAAGGTGTCAGAACAAGACTCTAGGGACAGAAGTATGAGATTCAGTACAAAAAGAAAAAAAAAAAAAGAAAAAATGGACACAGGGGAAATAATGGATTTTAGCACCCCAAAGAGCTGCAGGATTTGGTATACACTTCTGCTTTCATCACGCAGACAACATAAATACTTCCTTACAAAGAAGTACTAGACCCTTAGTGCCCCTCCCCTGGTCACAGCTCTCCTGACATACCTAACACCCACTCACACAAACAGGAAGACCCAGAAAAAAGTCCCAGACTAGCAGCTCTCCTCATGCTGCGTCGTACTCTTAAGAAAAAAGTATCCTGAAAGTATAGTAAGACAGCAAAAGAAAGTTAGTGTTTATTATATAATACTATATTTATTATAACACTAGGGTTCCAGTCAAGTCTCTTATCAGATAACTGAGTTAGGTAGGACCGTGGCAAGACTGATGGTGATATTTAAGACTGCCTCCTCACAGAGCTGAAAAACACTCACAGCTAAGTTAGGAGATTACATTTAATCCACGAAATCTCTTAATACTCACGCGACAGTAGCCACAAAGAGAATGTCATCAACCCAGCAGAGTTAGGGTGGTATGTGGCAAACCAAAATGGTGCCTCCTATGTGCAGCACGAGAGATAAGCCCTCTCAGAACACCCCTACGGGCTTTGAACAGCCCTGAAAACAACGATGAGGCAATGTGGAGGGAAACCACACACGCAGGTGGAGAGAGCTGCGAAGGTGCAGCTCTAAGATAGGACAGCACAGGTGCTGCTCCATGTGCTGTGCTCCTTCACCCAGACCACCGCGGGGCACGCGCGGAGAAGGATGCGAGCATCTGCGAAGGCTACACTCTGCTCGCAACCGGCAGCAAAGACACCCAAACCCACGCGTACCCTCGCAGACACGAGGCTGCCCTGGGACGGCTGCTCAGAAGCACGCCCGTACACACCGATGGACGCACACACGCTTACGCACCGCTCCGCTGGAGGCAATGGGAAGCGGGATGCCACGGGGCCGGGCACGGAGCAACCCGGGCCGCAGCCCGACCCCCCCCTCCAGCGCTGCCCCCAGCGAGGCCGGGCCCCGAGAGGGGTCGGGAGGGGCCGAGGGGGAGCGCGTACCGTGTACTCCCGCACTTGGCTGTGGAAGTTCTGCTCGCGGATCGACACCTCGTCCGCCTCCATCCTTCATAGTCCCGCGGCCCCCGCGCGCAATGGCGGCCGCCGCCGCCGCGCCTGCTGCTGTCCCTCCGGAGGCGGGCGGGCCACCATGGCCGGAGGCAGCGCCCGCTGCTCTCCTCCGAGCACGGCCGACGGACGCCGGCGGCGACGAGCTCTGTCAGCGTACGGCGGAGGAGGAGGAGGAGGAGGAGGAGGAGGAGGAGGAGGAGGAGGAGGAGGAGGAAGGGCGGGCAGCGCCGCCTCAGCTCCTCCTGCTGCGTCACCACGCAGCGACCGCGCACACCGGGACCGCGCCTCCAGCCGCCCGAGGGAGGGGGGCGGCCAATCGGCGTGAGGGACAGAGCAGGAGGGGCGGGGACTCGTGTTGATGGGCAGCAGGACGGCCCTATCGTCCCGCAGGAAGGCGGCAGCTGGGCGGGGAGGGGGCGGGGTCGAGCGTTGCCGCCCTCGGTGCCCGTTGGGTCGGCTGTGGGCTCGTGTTGTGTGAGGGGTTGCCTCCGTTTGTTTGAGTGCAGCCTTTCTTGTAAGTGTGCTAGGGCTGCTAGTTTGGGAGATTGTAATTAAAAGTTTCACTGTCTGGAGCTGCGCTCTGTCTCGGAGGGGTTTGTGTGGACGAGCCTGGCCGTTATTTGGACAAGAACTGTGGCACACACCAAAGCCAGCTGTAGGTGGTCTCTGGCGTTCCCTTCCAGCCCCTACAATTCTGTGACTCTGACATGTCACATCAGTGGTGGTTTAGCACACGTAACGTCATTCATTCCAAGGGAGTTTCAGAGTAAAGACCATCGCTTTCTGCTTTTCACAGCTACTGATGTGCTATCTGTCCTATCGTGCATGAGATCTGTGCAAATGTCATTCAGAGCACTTTTATCTCCTAGCCTCTGCCCCATTTACTTGGTTAAAGGCTCACGTCAAAGCCTTGTATTAAATTTTATAATTAGTAAAGTCATCTTCGACTGCCTGGTGTATTGCTTGAAGTTCTGAGTTTATAGAAAGCTGCCATCTGCTCCAGCATGGCTGCAGTTTCACCCTGCTTCTTTCCACGCTTCTGAAGATACAGACACACGGTTTGCAGGCAGAATCACGCTGTGGGTGAAGGAGGTCAGAAAAATCCCCACCCTCTGTCCTTCTGAAGCCCACCACCTGTGCAGGGAGAGTGTCTCAGTATTTCCTGAGTCTTTAAGAATGGAAAAGGACCACTAAAAAAGTCCTGGAGGAGCAGGGAAAAGTGTCTTTGACAGCTCTTGGGAAAAGCTGTCCTACTCCACAGCTATTCACCCCACAGCAACAGATTGTATGTGACAGATAATATAATTGTGCTTTCTTCAACCATTCCCCCTTGCCTTCACTCATCTCTTCTAGAGATGCTGTGTGGTGAAAGCATCTGTAGCTGCTGAGCTGACTTTTGCATGAGACTTCAGCTTGGTCTAGAGAGAACAGTGAAGTTAAAGGCAAGGTTTGAAGACAGAAGTGATGTATTTTACCTTAATAACAAGCACAACTGGAAAAAGCAGACAACGGTTTGATGTGCAACAGCCTGTACTCAGAGAAATCAAATACACTCAGATGTCTACAGAAAGTATGTCAGTGGACTTAAAAGACAAACCCTATTTTTAGAAAAGATTGTGCTCAATGTTTGTGCAGAACAGACAGGTTCCCAGATTCCCTCATCTTATAGACAATAAATAACAAAATACACAACAAGCTGCAATGGTATGATAATTGTTTAGGCCTTCATTAGATTTGTGATGAAAGCAGAAGTATGTGTTGTAGCTTGAACAGATCAGGGCTAAGAACCGAGGAGTGCGAGAAGGTTCCAGGCAAAGGGGGAAAATGGGAACGATCAGAGGTTAGGCCTGCAGGAGGCACGTAAGAAATACACATACTGAAATGAAGAAAAAGGAGAAGCACAGTTGGAGTTCCAGCTGCATATTGAATTTGAAATATACCGATACAGAACATAATTTGTCTCATATTATGGACTTTGAATTCTTTCTTCCATTTCTAGCAGCTGAATCATCAGAAATTTCAACCACATTCATATTTGCTGAAAAGGCAGGGAAAAAAATAGCTTGATTCCTTTATTGGGCCGAAATTATTGCTCAGTTCCAAGGTGTCTACACCACAAAGGAAGGTCATGGTAGCCAGCACAGAAAAAGCTATTTATGTCAAGACATACGCAGTCTAGCATAGGCAACTTCTGCAAACTGATGAGAAGGTTTAGCAACAAACGCATTGATTTCAGTTCATCAGAACAAAAGTAATATTTCAAGCATACCAAAAGTAAAAACACAAAACACAAAAATTAAGCCTGAGATTCCTTTATGAGTAGGTAAAAGACCTCTGGAGGCTTTTATCTGTACCTCAGACACAGAGAAAAAAGACACTGTTGGAACTTTTTGATCTCCTCAGTAACCTTAAGAAGTTTGTTCTACGTATAATCAAGGAAGTTTTCTCAAGCTGCCGATGTACAAGTACATGTATACCCAAAAAGAGTAATGAAATGCAGACTTCTATTAAACTGATTCTTAGTGGTGCCTAACCCTTATGTGTAAAAGTTCAGAGGATTTAGTAGATTTTGCTCATTTTGTTCCTTTCCAGCCTTGCTTTTTAAAGAACAGTTTTTCTACCTTAAGATAATACTGTGTCTGGTATTCTGAATTTCCAATGAAGGTTTTATGTGCACTGGGTTAACTTAGATACTCCAGAAAAGATGCTGGGATCTTCAAGCTAAAAAGGTTAGTTGAACTGGCTAAAATTGAAATCACTAGAGTTGGAACTGCTTCACAGGGAATATTTACGCAGGATTTGTCAATCAATTTTAGATCACTCTCTTTAACTGTAAGTACAAATTGGTACCATGCCTTGAAATCTATATTTACTTAACAACATTTGAACAAGTGATGCTTCCTTTTCTAGTCATCATTCAGCCAGACGCAGTTTTGAATTAATAGAAAATGGGGCATTATTCTGTCAATTGATATGACTACTCACATTATAATATTCAAGATGCTACCTAAGAATTGGCCAGATTGAAGCCTGATGCTCAATTTATTATGTTGCTGAGAGTGATCACCAGTTTTAGATAGAACTTGGGGTAGACACATGCCACAGATGATACCCAGCACTTTACATATTCAAAACCTATTTATGGAGGAGACGCTGATTGTCTCAGCGGGTTGAGGGAGGTTATCCTCCCCCTCTACTATGTATTTATCAGCAGAACTCCAAAAATTCTGCCAGGGTCAATAAATCATAAAACAAAACAAAGTCTCTAGAAAAGCCTCGCTTTCACCAGTCTGTCTATTTTGAGTTCAGAAGTTAGAGTCTCTGACAGGTGTTCAGCCAGAGTGGATGGATCAAAAGAATGAAAACTCACTACTTCTCTTCATGGTATGTTCAATATTTAATTACCATCTACATTAAAAACCATGCTTCGCTTCTGATTTGAATTTTACTGCCTTCAGCCTCTAACTACTAACTTCCTGTTCCGTCCTTCTCAAGTACAGTGAAGAACTTCAGGACTTGGTATTTGTTAATCATAGCAATCCACCTCAGAATCTCCTTTTCAGTCAGTTAAAAGATTTACTCTAAGCAAATTTACTCTGTAAAGATTTTCTTAACCATGAACTCATGGTTTGTTTGTTTTTTTTTCTTTCTTCCTTGAATTCTTTCCAATCTTTTGACATAGGCTAGATGCCCACTATCTGTGAAGAAAAGAGCACTTTGCTGGTAGATCTTGTTGAGCAGCTGAACCTGAATGCTAGGGAAGTTTTGTTGTCCCTTCAGTTTAGAAGGAGTCACTAAATCCAGTTTAGCAATATAGTGTTCCCTCACTGAACTCTCATACCAAGCAGCAGCAATCCATCATCTCTATTCTGAATCTTGGTTTTCCTGGAATAGCTCTGGTTCAATAGACAAGATGTTGACTCCGGTGTTCTTTGTGCATCCATGGACACTTGACTGAATTTGAGCCTATTTTATTTTCTGTTTCCCAAACACTTCAGATTGCTCTGTATAATCACTTCGTCTTTGAAACATACCACTCTGCTATTCTCCACTATTTGCCAACTATTTTTTTCTTCAGTGTATCATTTGCCAGTGATAATAGCAGTAAGTAGTTATCGACAGGAATAAATACTTGCATGAAAAAAAATCATTTCCTTCTCTACACTGTTATCCAGTTTTGATCATACTTTTTCTCATCTTTGGGAACTTCCTGAAGTAGTAAGGATGTATAATACTTATTTTAGTGGTTGGAAATGTTATGGTTGCTCATATGGGATATGATATTGTCAATATCATGTGTTGGTTCCATGGCAACATCATAATAGTTAAATAACTAATAACTAAATAAACTAATAACAACTGTTCTGCTCTTACCCAATAACTGCTTTCTATGCTGACATGCTTTCTACTCAGTGTTTAGTTCTCATCCTTAAAGCACTTACACTGTATGATTTAAAAGGAAAACAGTCTCTGCTCTACCCTAGTTTATTGCATAGCACTGTAACATTACATCCACTCACCATGCTGCATGGGCTTTAGAGTTTCAGCCATCATTAGGTCTGTGCTTTCTTTGCAAGTCTTGCTGATTGCTTATCTTTCATTGCTTCTCTCGTTTTTTAATATACACCTCTGATTTTTGAGCCATTCAACGCATTTCAGTGGATATCTTCTTACGGCAGTTCAGTATTGATTGTAAAACTTGACCATGCATTAGCTGTATTATAAATGTAATGCAAGTATCTGCCCATATTATCGGTACCTGACTACCTAACATGGCTGTACTCATTGTTCCTACTCATAGATAGATAGATAGATAGATAGATAGATAGATAGATAGATAGATAGATAGATAATTAGCAGGACTATACAGGCTTATTTGGAACTATTCTCAAATTATTTTTCATTGCTTCCATATTTTTAGACTTTCAATTTTACAACAATTTTTTGGGAAAATGGATTGCAACGCCAAACCTTTAAACAATAAAAAGACCACTTTTCTATTAGTTAAATAACTTTATTTTCTTCTCTTAAATTTAGTATCTGACTCATCATGACTAAGATAACTGTACTGTTAAATACCACACGGAAGGCATTTCAAAAATCTAGCCAGTATTAAACTACAGCCATTTTTCAGTTAGGTTCACAAAATCACATGTATAAATTTTGTCTTTGACAGTAAGCCCTGCACTTTTTATGAAGGACTTTTATCCAAAATGCTAGGAATTTTAAAGGGAATAAATCACCTTAATTTCTAAAATTAATAGGGGCAAGATTTATTCTTAAATCATGGATACTCCTTTCTAATTAAATTCAAATGTGTTTAATGCATCGCAGGAGTGTTAAGATAATAAGTAATCCTTTTCTGGAATTTAACAGCCTCGATCTCTGTCAATATTGGGCGACTAATAAAATATGATGCCAGGCGTTTTTTAAATTTTTATCTTTCTCCTCTGTCTCATTAGCAAAATGAATAGGTTTGTTCCACAGGCACCATGTAATTTGGAGAATTCAATGTTGCTCAAGGACATTCCAAATAAATTTCAGCAGGTATTTCTTCATGCCGTACTCGTATATAAAGAGACTTTCACATATATAAAACAGACTTTCACAATATCTGCCAATTACCATGCTGAAGTTTTAATTTGATGTGTGAAGTTATTGCTAGTATCAGAGGCTGGAAGGCCCAAAAGGGCCACTGCAATTAAAGTCTCCTGACCAGCAGAACTTTATCCTGTCAAAGCCTATACTCTAAGCTGAGGTACAATATTTGATCAACAGAATGTGTAACACTCATCCATTGTCCCAGTGGTCTATCAGGAAATGCTGCAATTGTGTAAACAGATTATTATATAATACAGACCAATGCTTGTTTTCAGGAACAGGCTTCAGATATGGCAGGCCTTTTACCAAAAGTCATGCCAATAACATGAAATCATTTAGTTTTAAGATCTTAGCTTCCTTTCTTTAGTAGTTATTACAGTAAAGTAACAACACCTCCAAACATGGCTGGATTCTCAAGACCTGGATTAGATACAAGTCTTCTGGCATTCATATAAAGCAAAATCCATCTATGATGAATTAAAGCACTTGGGTGTCTCTAAGTACTTGAGTGGAGGACTCCAGAGATTTCATACCGTCTTCCTAGTGGGAGGATAGAACAAGGAATAGGTTGTGACTCATCCAACTCAAAAATATTTCCACATTTTTAATTTTAGGTCCTGTAAACCATATGTTACACTCAAAGTATACCTACTTTGACAGTTATTGCACTTTCAGAGATAACCTGTGCTGCATGTCCCAGTCATGTCTATGCTACATGGCTCTTGTGCATACAACTCTATAGGTACTGTCATTGTCAATGTGGCACCTACAGTTCAATAACACCAGTTCTGACAAAACTTGCCTACATCTTCAGTAAAAAGAGCCCAATATCACATTTTAAGAGTGGTAGGATATGGGCATCTGTCATGCTACTATGCTGCCAAGTTTCCATGCCAAGCATATTCCTTTTCCCTTAGATCTCATAAAAAAAGAGGATACCACCGACTAGGTTAAAAATGCTTCAAATGCTCTCTCTGCACTGCTGTCCACTTGGATTGCATTGTCAAATAGCACTGGCAACTGAAAGCTTCTTAAGAGCTTAATGTGTGTGGCTGCTTCCTAGAGAAGAGGACTAACGGAGGCACCTGAATACAGGATAGGTCAACTACAGAAGCAGATTCTGTTGATTATGCCTAGTAATGCAGGTTTAGCCTGTGTTACCATGAGAAGATGATGCTCCCATCTTGGCTCACGTTTCCCTATATTCTGAAATAGAGGTGTGCAGAGTCAACAGCTCTTTGTGGAAACACCACTACTCCCTTGTCTGCTTGCCATCCTCTTAGTGAATCTCATCCATGATCATTCCAAGAATTCTCACTGGAAACTGCATCCTGCACATAGAAATGACATGCTTCTTGATCTTTCAACAGCAGAGCGGCAGAGGGGATGTTCTGCCTACATTTCTGACTTCCATGTTACATCAGCTTGTTCAAAGGATGCCTCCTTTGCCTATCCAAGTATGCCCTGCTGTCCTACATGCTGCTAATGTCTGAAATGAGAGGAATAGGACAACCCTCAGCCTTACCCACACTACATTGGAAGGGCTGATATTCTTCCTCTCATCAACATCAGTGTGCAACAATGGTCACCAGTCCCAATTCACATCAACAGTGGGGTCACGCATGGCTCAACCACAGCTACAATCTGACCTAGGAGTGCATCTTGTCCCTGGCCCAAGGAGGTAATCATAAGTTTAGCCTTGATGTAGTGTCCTTCAGTTTTCTTGTTTCTAGCTAATTTCCCATTTTCCTCATAGTCTACATTGATATGACTGTTGCAGTCAAACATTTCCAAAATTCTGGTCCCACCTTTGACTGAAAAATACATAAAGCTCTACACACTGTGTGACAAATTTAAGAGCTTCTGGTGAACTCACCACCATGTGCTGACTCTGTATGATCTGTGAGAGGTCAGAAGACTGCAGAGCTTCTAAAGGGGCATACAAGAAGTTTCTCCAATTTTAAAAGCAGGTACACCATTCATCCATAATTCTGTAAAGCCTGTTCCCTTCAAAGTAGTCACTGACAAGCTTGCAGCACCTATTTTAACTGTTTTCATTGCTGTAAAGGTTACAAAGAAGTCATCTGTTTGAGACAGATGGTCTTTTGTTTCTAAATCATATCTTGTGATTAATCACATTTTTAAAGGACAGTACAAAGCTACTGAGGTTTCATAGGATACATGCATACTGTACTGCATCTGTGCGTTGATACCTCAAAACACATTTTATTTACTTTTACAGAAACAGTATTTTAGCTATTGTTTGATTCTTTATCAAAAGCAAAACATTCACGTCTTTTCAAACGCTAAAAATGTACGTTAAAGGTCACTATAAGGCATGTTCGGAAACTTTGATTGAAATGAGTCATTTCATTCCAAGTAGTAAAAACCATAGGATATAATTCAGCAGTTTGTAGACAGGTTGGATGGGGCCGTGGGCAGTCTGATCCAGTGGGTGGCAACCCTGCCCATGGCAGGGGCCTGGAACTAGATGATCTTTAAGGTCCCTTTCAACCCAACCATTCTACAATATAGCTGAGCAGGACGAACCACTCCAGCTATCAGAGAGAAAAGAGCTTGTGAACTACACCATATTCTCAAAGCAATCACAATCTGCTTTTCTGTATGGCCTATCCCATTTTAAGTACTGAGAGTAACACAAAATGTGAGAAACGTTATTGTCCATTTTCTTTACACACACCTAGTCCTCATAGAGAATTAATGAGTCAAGAAATAACTACAGAGTTCAAATAATAATTCCTGTCCTCTGTTATGAGATAAGAAATACTTATGCACAGTGTGAGCAGGACCAGACAATGGCATTTTTGGAAGAATTTATTTAAAGGTTCATGCCTGCAAAAAGTTTTAAAGTGTACGTTTAGAATTTTTTATGAGTATTCATATATTACATTGTATGTACTCTTGCACATCACGTGTATGTGTTTATACATCTGTGTGCGTGCCTATTCTTATTTAAAGTTCTTCAAAATACATAGATATCCTGCAATAAAAATAAACAATACAGCATTGCACAGTGTCCACTACAAAATTTCTCTACAAGCATCAAAGTACATTAATAGCTACGCTGATTTCATTTGAAGTGAGGTACTGATTTTCTCTTCTTTTACAAATCCTGATCTATTGACTTTACTACAGATGGTGTTTTTGCCTTTGTAAGGAAGCAGCAGCTTGTAAGTATTCTTTTAAATGAGTTTGTGTATGTATATAAAAATGCTTTTACTTAATTATAAAAACTGGCAAGTTTAAATAATATAAACTGAAAAAAAATACTCTACTGAAATACAGATCAAGTGTTACCTTAGCTATTTCCCTTCATTACACACACCGCTGCATTCACACAATCATGTACCCCAAATTAATGTCTTTACCGAAGACACTATAGAAAAAAAAGTGGGGGGATCTTTAACACAGAAATATATGAAGAACTTCACAATGTGACCTGTAGGTTTTACTGAAATAAATTAATGGATGGCATGCAGATGCCAAGACTAAACAGAGCAGTAACAAAACATTAGCAAGCACTTTTAATGTAATTAATTTTTGATATATTACAATCTTCAGCGTGTAATTATTTTTGAAGGAACTGCAGAGTAATTCTGGATCATGTGTTTATTCCAACTAGTTACCGAAGAATAAAAGATGATAATATTTTGAAATTCTCTTGCAGAATAATACTGAGTTGTCTATCCTAAGTAATGATGGCAAGATTTCTCTCATCCGATAATCAGTTCCAGTGATGACCTACTAAAAGGTCAATGCTTGGTACCACAAAATCCCCTGGTCAGCCTAGAATCCAAGTGGGCACTGAAATGTGCTATATAAAGCACCTAGGCTTGCAGTGACCTTGAATCTGTTTCCTTATTGCTGCAGGCTGGGATTGTTCCATGGCTACATTCCCAGTCTGCATCAAGAGGCTGGTACTAACATCAATCTTTAACACTGGTCTTTAAAACAGTTTTTGATGTTGGCCTCGAATAGGTCTAATAATTTTGTTTAATCACCTCTGTTCCTACACAAAAACTGGAATCTAGGCTGACTTCTAATCTTTCATTCTAGTGAAACCCAGGGCTTCCTGTCTGCCGACAAATATCTGGAATCACAATTAGGCAAAATGTGTCAGATGCCCTGTGACACCCAATAATCTTTATTGCACAGAAGTTCACTTTCAAGCTTAGAGTAGAACAAATTCCTCTTGGCTCAAAGGTCTGTATTTCCAAAGAAAAATGAGAACACTCATACGCATATTTAAATATGCAGATGTGATGTTTCCAATCTGCATTGTCACCTAATGAGAATGACCTTTTCTGCTGAGCAGAAAAAGTAATTGCTGAACTTGAGGATGTGAAAGTTGTGGTTAAATAAGAATTTCCAAATGTCTGTCTAAATGTCTGCTTGCTTCTCTTAATAAAAACTAATCATGGTCATATTGAGCCCTAAATCACAGTATCATAGAATGGCTTGGGTTGGAAGGGTCCTCCAAGATCATCTAGCTCCAGCCCTCTGCCACGGGCAGATTGCCTCTCACCATCTCGGGCTGCCCAGGGCTCCGTCCAACCTGGCCTTGAGCACCTCCAGGGATGGGGTATCCACAGCTCTCTGTGCAGCAGTGCCAGTGCCTCACCACCCTCTCAGTGAAAAATTCCAGTGCTCCTTCATCTCTAGGGAAATCCAATTAGGATCACTATCTGAATTTTGCTACTTGGATCTATTTCTTACACTTAATGCCTAACACCCTACCTATTCACCACTTTTTAATAAAAACATCTAAGCAGTTCTCTCACCATCAGTGTGGTGCCTGTTAATGTAGCATATCTATAATTATTCTGAAAAATGAAATTCAAAGGGAAGGGTTTAAGTGAGTTGCTCACAGCTACAAAGAGGCTGTTATTATGGCAGGACTGGAACTGAGTTTGACCTTGGTTTTGACCCTGTGTTCAAATACAGTAGATCAAGTTTTTAGCAATACTCAAATTGAAACGGAAAAAAGCCATGATCGATTTACCAAGCAGCATTAGTGTCATATAACCTGTGTTGTTCTATTTATGTGAATGCTGAAGAAGGAAACAACTCCTGCCTGTAAGCAGCTCACCTGTAGGCAAATAGTATCAGTATTATGGCCATTTTGTTACTAAACCTTTAGTTACCCTTTGTAGTGAAACAGTAGGTCAAATTGCCAGTAGGCTTGCCATTCTCTAGAGCTTACTCTTTTCATATACAGACAACAAAAATAGGCAGAACTGTTAAACCACACAGGTAACAAATAGGTCTTAGGACTGGAACTACTCACATGCATGATTCCAGGTTAAAGAAAGGAGAATTCAAGCAAATATCTTGGCATACCTGATGGGTAAAGGCATGATTAAATTTTATTTCTATTGTTTCTTTTTCATTAGGGGACTGCAGAAGCCTCACATCATAGATCAGGGCTTCATACTGTGAGAATTTAGAAATACCTAATGAAAATATGGCTCCTGCAGTTTCAAATTTAGAACTGCCATTGTAAGATCAAGAATAAAACCCTCCCGATTATTTCTATAACTCTATTATTCTACATGATACTAACAAATACCCTCTTTTCCCACGATTATATACAGGAGTGGATTGCAGTAAGTTTAACAGCACCATTTCATAAGTGAATCCAAATATGTGTTGTCCCAAAAATAGATATCTTACCTTATGCGCCAGTAAGGAAGAAGAAAATTCATACTGAGAAAAGAAATTCCCACTATACACAAGCAGTCAGCTCACCAGATGTACACACACACACACACAGTTGTGTAGAGCTTTGCTCTTTTTACTTGTCAGCACGCTATTTTTGCAAAATTATTCAGGAGAGCAAGAGGCAAAAATCTCATGATAAGCACTGCAACTATACAAAAAGGGGTTTTGTAATTGCTCTTGTTTTCACCTGTGAACCTATTTTATATGTGGCACAGATGTTAATACAGATGGGTGCAACAGAAAGACCAGGTGGGCTTGTAGAGTAATAAATTCTCATTTAAATCAACACGGAAACTAACTGTCCCACCAGCAGGATATCCTGACACAGTGCATTTCTGTAATCTGCTAATGGTGCATTTCCATAACTCATTTAGCCAAGTCGCAGCCTGTACTGCCATTGAAAAGGGCAGCTCTCTTCCCCTTCCTACACCTGTCCACTTCTTTCTGCAGCCAAATAGAAAAGAAATGATCCGGGAAAAATAACAGCTGATTCTTTACATTTGGATCAGATCTTGAATTTGGTGGATTATACCATAAGTCCTGAGAAGAGTAAGGAAATGCAATGCCTGGAGAAGTAAGTGGCAGACTGATGTTATCCTATAGCAGCTGCAACAACAACAACAAAAGCTGATCTTTATCTGATAGTGATTGCCTGAAAGAGATGTTACCAGATGTAGGAGTATATTAGAGCAGTTACCAGGGTTAAGTATGTGCCAGACTCAAATATGAGGTTGTTAAAATTTGTATATGCCTGGTTTTGTTTCACTGCCCTGTCCTTCAGGCAGCAAAGTGCCAAATACTAACTGGCTGCCTAAGACAATTGGCTGCAGCTTTGTTAGGCTGGAATGTTCTGATGATGGTGGACATTAGCAGTGTCTTGGATCAAAGACAGTGAGGATCCAGGTTAAAACTGGTGATGATTATAAAGTAGTTCATGAGGGTAGAAGTTTTATGTCTAATCCACGCCTACTCACTAATCCAGCTTTCAACACGGTCACAGTTGCATCAGCAAATCACAGGGTGTTATCCCAGAATGACAGAGGTACAAACTGGCTGTCATATGGTGGATGAAGATGTGGCTGCTGAGAGAAGGAAACATGATACATACAGCTTACAAAAAAGCTCTTCATGGAGATCACTGGAGCATGGAATTGACCTGGATGTATCCAGAGGAATCTCATTTAGCCCTGCCAGGCAGTGATCTCAGAGGCCTGAGTTAGTGGGTATAACATCACGAAGCATGGAAAAGATATTTCTAAGCCTATTTTACACATAACATAACTAAGATCAGATTAATCTCACTCAGCAGCAGATATCTACAATGATTCTTCAGCTGGATTGATCTCTCTGGGTTCTCTTTATAGTCACTGTAGATTGCTCAGTGATTAATCTCTTTCTAAAACAGTTCTTCACCTCTGGAAGCTTCTATTTCTTCTCTTTGAGCCAAGAGGGACACCAGGTTAATTTGCTCAACTGTAAACATTTATTCACAGGTAACTTAGGTTACCTGGTAAGATTCCATCTTCAAGGCATGCAGAGACTAAGAATCCAATCTTGGGAAAAGCCTGAGAAGTTCAGGCACTTTGATTTGCTTAAGGCTCTGCTGAACCCTCTGCTTTCTACTTAAACTGCAAGAGACACTAATCTTATAATTTGCTTGCAAGCAGAGAGAACAAAGTCTTTAATTAGAAATACCATATTCTAGTTATAGTTGGGCAAGTAGGGTTCCTGAATAAGAACTGCACAATAAATTAATGCTATGTCAAGAACAATAACATAATACATCATAGGAACAAATGTTAAGATGTGGAATAGCAACCAACAAGTATAAATCTGTACCATTGTTACAGCATATGTTACCAGATCCAAAGTTTGCTGTCAGCATGGAAAGACTTCCAAGTACTTGACTGTGCCTTGACTCAGATACATATCATGTTTTGCATGGAATAATGGAGTAAGTCTTTTGGTAACAGTTAACGCCTCCTGAGCTAGAAAAAGCTGCTGGAAATTGTCTCAGAAAACAACTTACCCTGCATGTTAGAAGGCACTGTCAGCAGCGGGATGGACAGAAACACTGAACATTGCTACGGGTGAAATGCTCCTCAGAGTGGCATGGTACTCACTACTGCCAGCACTTGCACTTTTTATAGGTAAATAAATGGGTACAAGGTGATTTGCTGAACTCAATGCATTCATAGGTATCTATTCCAGAGTACCATTCCTACTTCCATGCATTATTTTTTAAAGCTGCCTCATCAGAATTAAATAACAAAAATAAGCTCAGATTGATCTTCAGGAAAGAGTTACAACCAAAATGTTGAAGCTAAGCAATTACAAATAAAAGGAGAAAGAACAGAGGAGAAAGGAAATGTCCCTTGTTAAATATTTACTTCATCTCCGATGAAAATTGGCTTGTCAATGACAGTATAATACAAGTGTTCCTTAGGTAAGGTCAACTTTCAGCACCGAGTTAAGTCTTCTATAAAGGCATTTCATTGATTATACAAATGTCATATAGGAAATGCAAAGTACCATAATGTGGGAGTTTGATCAATGACGTTATCCTGATTTATAACTATATTTTTGGACTGTGATGTGCACAAAGCATGAATTTAAAACCTCATTTCAGTTGCAACCTACCTCTTCCTTTTAATAACAAGAAAGTCATCTGATTACATTCTTCCAGCTATCCCCATGTCACGTATTAGATAATCTCCTTATAGTTTAAAACTAAAAACGCTAATGGATTGGGGAAATGGGATTTTGCTTTCACACATTATACTTGTCTTTTTATGCTCGTCTTTCCGACCATTTATCTAAATAATAACCTTCAGTACCCACTCCTTCCTTCCAATGAGCTGAAACACATTAATGACTGAAGTCAGTGAAGACATCTTCTCCCTGATCTAGTTTTGCCTGCTGAGATTACCAGTTTCATGTCCTATTTTCCTACTACTTCTTTTTGAAGAGGGACTAGTAGTACTACTCATATGATTGCTTCCTAGTTTGTTTCAATTAAAACAGCCTGTGTTAGTTTACACAAACTAACATCATTGTTAATGAGTATCACCAGACAGCAATGACTGAAAGGGTGTTGATTTCAGGGTCTAAAAGACAGAAGTGGTATGAAAAACTCACTCAAAAAACTTTCAACCAGAAAATCTGTTGGAGCAGCCTAAGAGGAAGTACACACCTGCACGTAAGGTGCTGAGGGTGGTAGAGTCTGCTGGCAAACATGGAGATAAAGGAGGAGGTATTTTGATGGTCTCAGTGTCAGAATGAGGGAGGATAAGTCATTCTGTACAAAAGATAAATGATGGGCCCAGGGTCTGATATAAAGACTGTGGAAATTCTGGAACTACCAGGACAGAGATTTTCTAGAGGATTTGTGTAGTTCAACTTTTATTATGCCTGACTTTAGAAGTTGTGAGACATAGTTCTGAAGGAAAAAAAAAAAAAAAAAAGAGGAAATCTCAGCAACAGGGATGTGTCTTTAAATCATTAAGAAAATAACTTACCTGCCAGAAACTTCTGAGAGAGATGGAACTGAAGCACAGTGGAAGAACCATCAATTTCATACTGTTCTGAGACTTCGGAAAACATATTCCAGAGGATAAGCATCCTTTCATAGAAAATCTCTCCCAGCAGCTATTCTCTTTCACACAAGAACAAATGTCAGTTATGCTGACCACAGTAGTGGCAACATGGCATGGGAGAGAACAGTATCTCAAGTAGGCAGGTGCCATGTTAGAAAGTCACAGCTGTCTTAAAGTAGCTCACACTGTTCTGCTACTCCCCTTGCTCTGAATAATTTCATCCTGGTATTAACTTTTCAGACTGTATAGTCAAAAAAAGACTTTGGATTTATAGAGATATTCTGACATGAATCAAGCTGTTTCCTCCATTGATAAGAACAATGAATGACTCCATGAAATCAACCCAGAAGTCTTCCAGGTACAACACAGATATTTCCTGTGGTGATAACTAGCAAGATATTCTCAACAGCGATAAATTACAAAAGAGCAAGTATCTACCTACCTGTGTTATACAGACACTAAATAACATCTTCATGACCTGTGGGAGGTGACCAGGAAAAACAGAAGACAGATAAAGGATGAGCATTTCACTCAATCTGCAAGAAAGAAAAACCAAAACAAAAAACAAACAAACAAAAAAAAAGCAAAAAAAAAAAAAGAAAGAAAAAGAAAAAAAAAGCAAATCCACGAATAAAACTTAACAGCAAAAGAAATCTGCTAACAAAGGTTATCTCAGCAGGAAGCAAAAACATCCGGAAGCAACAATTCTATATGAAGTTTCATTTCCAGTGAATCATGCCAGTACGTTCAATTTAATTCTAAATGTGAAACCTGTCCTTACTGCTTGTTCTCTGCTGTGGGATCACTGTCAAAACAAAGAATGATTACAAAATGTTCCCCCAGTTCTGAATTCATATTTGCTAAGTGATGCTGATATGATGCAGAGATCTAAATGTGAGATTTATAAAGTTGAAAGTGAATATCTCCTCTTTTCTTGTCTTTAGATGACACAGGAAAGTTGGAACAGATTTTAAGAGCTTCTTATAATGTCATGACAAGAAAGCTGCATTTACTATGTCCTGTAAGCCAAACTCGTAAACATAAAACAGGAATCCACGCTGTTCTAGAGCAGTATCTGAATTACTTGGCATAATGTATTAATTTACATATGGCATCCCTAGATTTGAATGATGAGTTAGTCTATGCAGATTGTTATTTCTTTCAATATAATGTTTTCATAATTACTTTTACATTTTCTCTGAAATATCACTTTACCTTAGAAAGTGTTTGTAACAAGTGGTGATAATTCTACTTCCTTATTTTTTGCTACAGTAGCATGTCCATTTTCACCCCAATTTAGGATTATGTAGTTCAGCAAAATACATGTTTTCCACATATTCCTCTGATGCATGAAGTGCTGAAGGTGACAAGTACTGGCATTCTCTTTCTTTGAAGAAATATGAGATTTCCCATTATTGGAAAGCTCCGTTGCCCTGAATGACAAATTACACAATGAGACAGAAGGAGGACACAAATCTTAGTTTTAAAAGCATCTAATATTTGCTCAAATTATAGTCAGCTGTATTTATCTAGCATTCTGGCATGCTGATGGAATAGTATTATCAATAAATCTATAAATAGGATGCAGAATGCATGTGAGCTGTCTGTGCATGAAGAAAGAGCAGAACACCAATAAATTAGAGCATAATATATAGTTTAAATGCAGCAAAGGGAACGCCTTGACAAATCAACGCAACATATTTTGTCACTGAGAGGGAAAGATTCATTGTACATCAGCCTTGAGAACACTAGATTTCTGAAGCATGGGGTCGTCTAGGACAGATGACGTCATTGAAGGAGTATGGAAACATGCATACAAGAGCAAAAATAATCTATGGAGTAGATTATGGAGTAGATGTTAAATTTTCAGCTAAAACCGAAGTTCTCTCCAGTACTTCATTGTTCAAGAGAGTTCAGGAACGCAACAAGAGAGAACAAAATACTGAAGCCTGATTTCCTATGGATTTGGTACCCACAGGAGATTCATGACCGATCCTCCCTCTGAACCTGAGTCACGAACGCAGGCTTTCCTGTCTGGGTTTTCTGTGATGTACATTAAACGTGTAAGTCTTGCTTTTTAGCTGAGAAAGTCTTTTTTTTTTTTTTCTGCTGTGGAAAATTTGATCAATCATAAAATGTGGGGAAAGTCGGTGTTTTGGGGAACTGAACTGTCTTTGGGAACTGCCAAACACGACTGGAAGTCACCGTCAGCTTTCAGTTAGTAACCAACTCTAGAGGAAGAGGACGCAGTCACGCGGCCACACACATACACCCAGCAGATTAAACATGGAGCGAGGGGGAAATAAATAAAAGAAATAAATAAATAAATAAAAGCCGCCTCTCCCGCCCTTCCCTCGCCGGTCCAGCAGGGGGCGCTGCAGCCCCCAAACGGCGCCCGGGAGGCGGAAGCGACGCCCCGGCGTTCCCCAAGATGGTGGCACCCAGGCGCGGCGTGGCTCGGGGCGCGATGAGGCGGCCGGCGGGCGGGAAGCTGGACAGGTTGCGGCTGGCGGTGCAAGACTTCGTGCAGGCGGCCGGGGACCAGCCGCCGCAGCAGCAGCAGCACCTCCTGCTGAAAGGCCCGGACAGGCCGAGCCGAAAGAGCCGGCGGGACGCGAGGAAGGAGAAGCGCAGGTTGAAGCGGAGCCGCCGCCGCCTCCTCCGACGCGGAGCGACGGGGGACGGCCCCGCCGAGGGGGCCCGGCCCGCCGCCGCCGCCCGCCCCGCAGCTCCGGCCTCGCCCGCCGCCGCGAGGAAGCAGCCGGAGCCGCCGCGACAGCCGAAGAAACCGCCGCCGAAAGAACCGCGGCCTCCGCTAGCGGCGCCTCGGGCGTCCGCCGCCGCTTCGTCGAGGAAGCGGGGCCTGCTGGAGGCCAACGAGGAGGAGGACAGGGAGATCCGGCGCCTGGAGAGGCAGCTGGGGCTCGGCAAGCGCCGCAGGAAGAAGGGGGAGGCCGCGAGCGAGGAGCTGCCGCAGAGCTTCCTGCGGGACGGGCTGGGCTACGTGCTGGGCGCCCTCGGCTCCGGCGCCGGCCTCGCCGGGCTCTGCCAGAGCAGCGACGAGGAGGAGGGCCCGGAGCCGGGAGGGCGTGGGGAGGACGTTGAGAAGGCACAGGAGCGCCCCGAGAAGCTGGGAGAGGTCTCTGACAGCTTCGAAGAGTCAGATGGAGAAGGGCAGTGGGACGGCGAGAGCTCATCCGCCGAAGACAGCGGGGTGCCTGAGGGAAGCGAGGCCCCGGAGGAGGAAGAGCAGGAGGTAGGGAGCTGGCTTGAAATAACACAGACTTACCTGTCAGAGTATGTGCTAATCATACCTGATGTCACCTCTGCAAAGCACTGGTGTTTGCTGTTTGTCCAGCATGGAGAGGTGCTGGTGAAAACCACACTCGGTCCAGCAGCAGCACTGACTTCTGAGCTGCTGCCAAGCCCTGCGGACACATTGTGCTGGCACGCTGCACCCTAACACACAAAACCTTGTTTGTGCATAGGCAACAAATAAACAAAAGTCTCGCCATCACAGAACCAGATTAAGCACTTCCCTAAGATCACAAAGAGCCTACAAGACAATGAATATGTGTTAGAAACAGAACTCCTTCCAGAGGATGCCAGACATTTTACTTGTGTTTGGCTTTGTAGTGCAAGTGGAGGAGAGGAAACCAAACACATTTAGCCACACAGCACCAAGTTAATCTTGTAGCACCACTGCAACTGAGGCCTTCACCTGCAGAGGTTTCTGTTACCTATCTGGTTAAACCAGGGACCTGAGATGTCAGTTTTATTAAAAGTAATTTACTTAAAACTTCCTGTGAAGGGAGAAGTTCTTTTGCTTCTCTCAAGCTGATCATAAGCAGCAACTTGCTGCACGCTTTTTTCTTGAATGAGGTTGTTCCTTTGGCATTGCTGTGTGCTTAACAAAAAGTCTGATACATTTATATTAGATAGAAGTGCATACTTAAGCTCAAATATTTTAAATACTAATCTCATTTGCTGTGATTGTTTTCTTGATAAGGATCGTGATCAGAGTGCTACAAAGTACATTCCCCCTCAAGTGAGAAAAGCTCAGGAGGTACTTGATGACAAGAAAAAAGAAGAATTGGGAAGACTGAAGAAAATAGTGAATGGTCTCATTAATAGGTAATGTAATAAGCACAAGTCATTAATCTTTCTGATTCCGTGTCAGTGCTCATCACTCAAAGGAAAGCGCCTTGGATGTGAGCTTTTATCTTTGCAAACTGTTTTTAAGTTGGCAGCTGTGTCTGCTATTCTTAATAATAATTATCTTTGTTGACAGAAATTCTTCAAAGTTGGTAGTTACAGAAGTTGAAAAGCCTAGAAAATAAATTTAAGATTGGACTGAATTCCACACAGCTGCTGCCCACAAGTGCTAGCTGTAGTTCTCCAAGTGCACCTTCCAGTACACCTATTTAGAAAATGCAGTGTGAGATCCCTGTTATTCCCACACCAGCACCTTGTGTTAAAATTGAATGCAATTATTTTTCTCCAGTATTGCCACCAAGGAAAAACTTTATGATACTTCAAATACCAAAGAAATGAAAAAATAATTAAGACTTGCACATTTTTATTTTTAGAGGGCCTTCAGAATACGAATTCTCTTGACATTTATTATCTATAAATTGCAGACTACAGAACAGAGTTTGTGCAGTCCCTCAGGATTTGCTATACCTGACATGTTACAGAAGCATGGAGTGTTCTTGTACTTAGTTTCTCCAAAAACTGTGATGTGCCGTAGCTACAAGTGATCAAAGCAAAGCTTGATTTTAATAAGACAGTTCAGCACGATAGCAACCATGGTGACAATGCTTTGTTTGTACAGCTGCTTTTACACATAAATCTTAAAACGTAACAGATTTGGAGGTTTTAGTTTAGTGATCATTATGTTCCTCTTCTCACTAATTTTAAAGAAACTAGGTGAGCTTAGGAACAGGTTGCAAGTTGGATACATTGAAAATGGTGGAGCTGTGTTATGAGGCAAAATAGCGAACGCCGTGTTTTGTTTCTCCATAGGTTGAGTGAGCCAAATTTGTCCTCCATTAGTGGGCAGCTGGAAGAGCTTTACATGGCCAACAGCAGAAAGGACATGAATGAAACTCTAACAAATATCCTTATGAATGCTTGTGTTACTGCAGTTGCCATGCCTGCAAGACTGATGATGGAGCACGTCCTTTTGGTCAGCATTCTTCATCATACAGTAGGAACTGAGGTAATTCTTGTGGTTGGGACTAATACTCTTGAAGGCTGCAAGTTGGGGAGCACGTTGATGCTCAGGTTGTCTTTTAATTTCTGATTGTGTGTCACCAAACAGCATCGAGTTGAACAGATATTCACTTAGGCGTATGAAAGTACACACAGTTTCTTTATTGCATTTGTGAAGACTCCACGCTTACAGGAGTCCTTCCACATCACTGAAAGCAGTACCTTTGGTTCTTTTAAAGCCCAGTTGTGTAAGTCGTAGCTAGATATAAGTGACTCTGTAAATATTAAAAGCCTAATGAACTGTAGCAATTTTTTCAAGATTTTTTTTATATATAAAGTTTGATTGAGGTAGCTTTCTTGCTTAGTGTTAAGAAACTGATGTTACAAAGGAGTTGAAATTAGCTTAACTTCACGTTTTCCTCAGAGAATTGAGGTGTCTCAGCACAGTACTCCCATCTAACTACATTCCTATCCTACCTCTCAGTGCAAGAACTGTGTTGATGTAAGTTCAGTTGTTGTTTGGGTCAACAGATATATCGTGGTCTCTAAAACCCATATTAAATATCAGATGGCTGCAGTTACACCAGCTTCCCTATGCAGCCTTGCTGTTAAACTTTCTTTTTCGTTCCTCTGCTTCCTGGAAGGAAGTTATTAATACTGATGCATGATACGATAATGCCACTTTAAGAGGAGAAATCTAATCTGTTCAGAAGATGAAGCTTGATAGAATACTGAGTAATAGGCAGCTGATATTCAGGCTGTCTTCTGTACTAATAACTCTCTTACTTAGCACCTTTGATGATAGGAGTTCTATTCATGAAGAAGCAAAATCATTTCTGGTGGATTCTTAGCAACACAAGACAAAGCATTCTGAGGTAGGCCAGTAGCTATACACAGAAAGAACAGAACTCACCCATGTGGTGAAGGGATTCTCTAGCTATACAGCACTCCATCTCAGGAAGCAGCCCATATCCAAGAGATGTTTGCCCTTCCGTGGCAGGTCCTTATATGAGCCTGGGGGGGCTCCACTCTGAGTCCTCCACTTCTGGTCAAGTGGGGAGTGCAGGTGCAAACAATTTGCCTGTGCTCCCTGGGCTGGCCACACCCCTTCACCAGGTGCTCAATCATCGGTTCAAGCCGTGTCCTAACAGTTCCCCTACAATAAGTTCATAGCATTTAACTACATTATGAAGTGCTATAGGGTTTTCTTTCCATGAAATAAATCTAGTGCGTGCATTGCACACAAGTGTGGTAATGCAACTGCATTTCGTATTAGCTTGGTCACTGCAAAAGTTGAGATTCTAGTGGCTGTGTGTATGCATTTGTGCAGTGGGATTGCTGGATAGTTTAATCTTCAGCTGCTGGATGTTTGACATGCAGCTTTTACTGGGTATGTGGTTAGCAGTAACAGCATGACAGTCTGACAGCAGGGGAGATGGTTGTGAAAACTGTGAGCAGATTCTGATGTGTGTATACTGTAATTTCAGAACATTGCTTTCTTTTGCACAGGCTTTAACAGGTATCTGTATGGTATATATGAGGTTAAGTAATACGTGCTTTAAGAAAATGTGTCACAATTATATATGTATACAGTACATCCATATTTATTGACAGGAACTACAACATTTCTTTAAAATTAATAATAGCAGTGCCCCCAAATGAATGTGTTGCAGATGTCTGTAAAATCTACCAATGTTTAAAGGCTGACTTTTTTTTTTCCTTATTGGAACTATTGCCAGGTCGGTGCTCACTTTTTGGAAGCTGTGGTGAAGAAATTTGATGAACTTAGTCGAGGTGATGCTGAAGGGAAAGAATGTGAAAATCTGCTTGCCTTGATTGCCCATCTTTATAACTTCCACGTAGTTCATTGCCTGCTGATCTTTGATATTCTGAAGAAGCTTGTTAGCAGTTTCACTGAAAAAGATATTGAACTGATTTTGTTTCTTCTGAAAAACGTGGGCTTTTCCTTGAGAAAAGATGATGCGTTGGCTTTGAAGGACCTGATCAGTGAAGCCCAGAGCAAAGCAAACACAGCAGAGAAGGAACTTAAGGATCAGACTCGAGTATGTGTGTATGAAGGATTTTCTTTTCTGCATCAGCCTTGCTTAGTGTATGTGTTAGTTCACCAAAATGCTTTCTGCTCTACTCTGGGTTCTCAGTTAGAGCTCAATCGTTGTGTTTGTTTACTTTCTCCTTGCCTGTCTTGCAGCTGATGAAACTGGAGCTGTTGTGTGTGTTATGCAGTGGATAATTCTTGTGTTCCATGATGCTTTTTACACATTAAAAAGTTTGGTGTTTAGCAGCTAAGACTTTGAATTCAAGTTTGAACACCAATGAATGCAATAGGAGTTAAAGTAAACATCCTTCCCTGTATTTGTGTTCACATCATCCAAATCTCAAAGTACGTTGCCAGATCAGTTGCTTATTCCCACAGAGCGTTGTTTTCAAAAACCCATTTCCTACTTTATTAAGCAAACTTGCAGCACATAATTCACACGAATCTTTCTTTCCCTTGTAGGTTCGCTTTATGCTAGAAACTATGTTGGCACTGAGGAATAATGACATGCGTAAGATTCCTGGCTATGATCCTGAACCAGTTGAAAAACTCCGCAAATTGCAAAGGACATTGGTGAGAACTTTCTTGTCAGATACAGTACGGCTGTTCTTACACTACAGATAATTAATTCTGGCTTATGTCAGCTTGATGGTGTGTAATAAACTGTGTAACGTGTAGTATAGAAGATAGTTATGTTTATATGATACATATATGTGTATTGTGTGCATGTGTGTACACATATAAAATACTTTTTTTTAATATGTGTTATGTAACAGTCCTTATAACAATCTTAAACTCTTGTGGTCAAAAATGACTTCAGTACTTGAACAGTCTCCTGCCAACCAGCCTTCTGCAGAACAGTCTGCTAGAGTACATAGTACTTAATCAAAGATGCTGAGGCAAAGTCCTTTACATGACAGAGACTGGGGAATGTTTAATGATCGTGTAGAAGAAATGAGTCATCATGACAAGTTCTTTTTTTCCATAGATTCTTTTTGTTGCATGGATACAGGTACTGCCCCTGAGTTGACCATAATTCTGGAATCCATGTGTTGCTTTATTTTTCCTTATTTTCATATTTGGGAGCTTTGTGCAGAGTTTCTAAAACAGTTCAGTATAAAAGGCTTGAAAGCACTTGTTTCTGGTGAAAATGAATTAGTTTTCTAGACTTGAATCTGGTTCTAGTGTGTCTGCAAAGACCCTCCTGTCTGCAAAGTGTTATTGTTCAGAAACCTGTAAGTACAACGTGCACTGTAGAATTTCCTCTATTAATTTTTCACAACCCTTAGTACACTTCTAGATCTGTTGTTGAAAACTGCTGTTTTGTTTGAAAAGTGGATATATCTTTTTTAGTTGTACAGAGCGTGTGGCAGTTTGTCGTCGTGTTTGATCGTGAACAGTCAAAAGGGAAGTTACGACAGGACTGTAAAAATGCTTCAGTTAGTTTCCAATGTCATCATCTGATCTGAATTGTAATCGAGTTGTTTGTTTTTTGACTGGCAGATAGATACTTTTTTTTTCTTTTATCTACTTTTTTATCTTCAAAAAATTAGGAAAAATAGAAGTCAGAAGTTTCTAAGCGCAGCTTTGATTATCTTCATCAGTTTGGGAAACTAGAGCAAAAGGAAAATTGGTAGATTTTCTTCAGGTTGCTGCTTGGAAGAGCAGATTGTGGAAGTAGAAGATCTTTTGGAGGTCTTTTTAAATTGTCTGTATTTCTTCAAAGCATTTATTTAAAAGTATCATAGAACCATAGAATCACAGAATGGCCTGGGTTGAAAAGGACCTCAGGAATCATCGGGTTTCAACCCCCTTGCCATGGGCAGAGTCTCCAAGCACAGGCTGCTCAGAGCCACACCCAGCCTGGCCTTGAATGCCTCCAGGGATGGGGCATCCACAACCAGTGTGTGACCACCCTCTGAGTGAAAAACTTCCTCCTAACATCTAACCTAAATCTCACCTGCCTTAGTTTAAAACCATTCCCGTTCCATTAACAGTAATTTTAAGTGGTTAAAGTATCTTTACGTCTTCCAAAACACTGTTTTTGTTCCTCAAGGTTCACAGCAGTAGTTGTGGAAAAGAAACCCAGCTCCGTGTCTCCCTGGAGTCCCTCCTCAATGCTGATCGGGTCGGTCGCTGGTGGATCGTAGGGTCATCCTGGAGTGGAGCACCAATGATCAGTAACACAGACAGCAAGGCTCAGCAAAAATTGCATATTGGAAAGGTAAATCCAAGCAGGACTGGTTATAAATCTAATTGTTGTCTTTGTTCTTCTGAATGTACTTGATAGAGGTGAATAACTCATTTTGGAGCCCGCAAAAACCACTTTGTGGACTCCCGTAAGATGAAACCTCTGAATTGTGAATTCTGCTCTTAAAATCTTCAAAATATTGGACTCGTGACCTCCATAAGAGCTATTATTCTCATAATGCTTCGTTGTAGTTTGCTTGGTTTTTTTGTTTTTTGTTTTATTCTGTGCAACTTTAACGTTGGCATTGCAAAAGTAACCTGTTACATGAAATGGAAGAAGATACTTAAAGTAGCTTTGATTATTTGAATTCTTACATGTAGTGTTGTCTGTCTGTGGGTGGCATTTATGTAAGCTGATTATAAAAGTAATTTGTTGAGGTGGTAATGGCATGGTCCCATACATTAGCGAAACACTTCTTCAAAATAATTGGCACAATTAAACTAGATTTCCATAGTTGAAAAAGCTCCTGATGACGCCTGTACCTCCGCTGGACAAAAGTTCAGGACCTTTGGATTCATGCTTTACCATTTACTGGAGATTTTGTTAAAGGTCCTATTGGAGGCTGCACAGAAATAGCTCTCTTAAGGCTTTTTTTTCTTTTTTCAGGTGAGTTCAAAGATAATGGAACTTGCTCGTAAGCAGAGGATGAACACTGATATCAGGAGAAGTATTTTCTGTGTATTGATGACAAGTGAAGACTTCATGGATGCCTTTGAAAAGCTACTTAAGTAAGTACTGGCTAGGTCTAAGCTCAGAACTAAAACTAGCATTAGCAGGGTAGGAAAACTAATGTTGCTGTCTGGGCTTAACAGCATTTAATCAATAATATGATCACAGAAGTGTGTAACTAGGGATCCACGTGAGGATGGAGTAAAAGGATGAGAGGGGGATCAAAATTCTGCAAGGACTACTGAGGGTCAGGCAGAACTGACAGGCAGTCAGGGGAAACAAGTAGCTCCGGTTTTTGGCATCCATGTACAGAACTGTGATTTACATCATCTTTTGATTTAAGGAACCTCTATGATTTTTTTCCATTGAAAAAACGTGGTTCCCAGTCTAGTGGATCCTGGACTATTCCACTCTTGCTTTTGTCACCTTGTACGTCTCTGTCCATACTTGTAGTAGTGTTCCAGCACCTGAGCTTCCCTCCTGCAGAATATGTTCTATCCTGGAGAATTGATTAGCTTTGGATTTGCTCCGGGGTCACATATCATGGTAAGACCAGTTTCCACAACACTTAGCAAACAGCTTTTTAGAAGGCTGTGTTCAGGGAAGAGCTCGAACTAAGTTATTCTTTGTGTTTATCAGAATATTAATTGCAAGTCTTCAGTAACTGGGAAGGGGGAGATCAGGTCTGAACTTTCCTGTTGCTGCCTTGTAATTCAAAGGAATTGTTTTACCAGGATGGCATGCAATTATTTAATTTGCTAACCAAACCAAAACAGACTCTGTAATAAAGTCAACTAATATTTGATTAAATGCCACTTCTGCAAAACACAGCTTGGATTTAAGACTGCGGTGGACTCATTCCAATATCTTAATATGGCCTTGTTCAATTAAAAGAAATTAGCTGCTGCTGCTGCAGTTCTTGCCAAGGCCTGGTAGCTCAATTTGCAAATTGATCCTTGCCTCTCATCTGTGCTATTTAAACTAGTATACAAATCTGTATACACACAGGCTTGTCAGAAAAACGACGTCTGCAGATTGCCTGATGTGCATCAGTACTGATTTTTATGCAGCAGATGCAGAGAGGGGAGGACTGTAAATTCTGCCCACATCTGGCAGAGTATAATGGAAAGTACACAGAATTGTCACTGAAGGGATGAACTCCAATGTGAAAATGTTTTCCAGAGTGTTCGGAAGTTTATGTTCACGTGCTTGGTGTCAGTCTCTTGAGAAATGCATGAAGACGTACTTTAATTGTGCTCGTTGATTCATCTGCTGCTAGCTCTCTGGCAGAGTTGAGGTGTGGTTAAATGGTGATTTAAACCATTTTAAATCCAAGCTGTTGTAACTTGCTTCTTTTTGTCTTCCTTTCAACAAAAGCAAGCCATTGGTTTGTAGCCACAACAGCTCCCTGAAGTGGCTCAACTTGTAGGCGTCCGGAGCGTGACTGGAGCCAGTGTGAGACTCGATCCATTTCATTACCTGAAAGGCTGCACATCCTTACCAAAGCACATATTCACACTGCAGGAGGGATGAGTGCTTTTTAGATTTGATGGACAGGCAATTTCTTAAGCTATTTCATGGACATGAAGAACTTGGAAAGTTCTACATTTGACAAAAACATTGAAACAGTTGTGGAAGTCTTAGGTATCCTGTTGTGCTGTGTTGTGCAGTTCAGAATATGTGGTTGTATCTGCTGCAGTCTCCTGCACTGTGTTTTAAAAGGTGATGTTGAAAGTTTTTGGTTTTGATCTGAAGCCAGTGATAATTGTGAGCTTCTGCTGTTGATATCTAACCTACTTAGAGGCAGCTTGTGCTGGTGATAAAATGCCTGCTTTAGAGGTAGTTATTCCGTATATAGAGGGAAGTTTTTAAGGTGATGGAGACTTGCAAGTCCATGAGGGTGCTGTACCTCTTGAGCCATTTAAGTGAGGTGGTTGCAGCTTCTTTGTCTAAGATTATCGGGCTTCTGAAATCTGTATGGCTTTGTGGTGAAGCTGTTTAGGAATATGAGGTCTGAAAAGTAGTAATACTGCTGGGTCTGAGCAAATGAAGGCAAGAACAAAACCAAATTCCAAATTGCTGCTTTACTTGGTTACAAGTGTTTGGCAACACGAGTATTTCCAAAATATCTAAGTCATGTTAGAAGTTATAATGAATAAAGAAATGGAGATTGTACCAAATTAATGACTGCAGTGTAACTCCATAAGCCATCTCTTAAATATGTTCCAGATAGCTGAGAACCTGTGTATTTTTTCCAAAGAGGCTTCTGTAACCAACTGAGACACACCTTGGAGATAGGAGAGCAGATCAGTGATATCCTAGACTTGCAGTTAGAGTGCTGATCTGTTTTGGGAAACCAGACTTAAGTTTTTACCACTGATTAAAAGTCAACCTAGAAATCATCCCGAATTTTTCAGTTGTAAAACCCTAAGTTCTGTTCTATGGCTGAATGGTGGTATTTTTTTCTGGTACATATCTATGATCAAATGTAATGGCAGATGTCTGGAGGAGCATACAACCAATGGCTGTTGGACACAAACTATACAGCCTGTGCTCTACAGGCTGTGGAGCAAGTTCCAGTGGGGTCGAACTGAGTTAGAAAATACATTTGAGTTAGATCAATGCTATGAGAAACTTGAGCTTGAAGCAATGGAAATAATTTTGTTTGACATTTTTCAGATTATAATATTAAGCATTCTTCATTTTAATTGGTTTTAACACTGCCAAGTGTTTGACAGCCCTGGAAGCTAAATCATATTATTCACGAGAACAGGTGCACTGTGAGTGAGTTGCTGTTCCTTGCCAAAGTGCCTCAGCCCTCTTTCAGAGTGGTCAAATGTTTGAGTGGAAGGCTGTTTGTCCTTGGCCTTGATGTCAGGAGACAGACAGTGCAAGTTGTTCCTGATATTGTTTATTTGCTTTTATTTTGATGCTGAATACTGATACTAACGTACCAACACTCGATGCTCTGTATCGGTACACCAAGTTACAGTGCTTGCTGCAGAACTTCTGCTTTCAAAGGTGCAAACAGTGACAGACTCCATGATGACAGGTCGTCATCTCTGTTTTCCTTTGTGGAGAGCTACAAACAGGGAGTGAGCTGCTTTTCCCTTTCCCAGAAATAACTGCACTTGTATCATCCCACCCCTGTCCATTGTGGTCTTGTTTTTGCATCCACTTCTTTAACACCACTCATGCTGTATCACTTCTGTGTTGCCAAACCAGATTACTGACTTAGCTTACAGTGTAAAGGCTTTGATTCTGTTCAGTGCTTTAAGGATTCTGTAACAGCTGGAGGTGAATGAGATTGGTTTGTGGGCTTTTTTGTTCTGCCTTGTTTTGAAGGTATTAAAAATGTTGACCGTTGTAGCAGTTTGTTTGTTTTTTCCCCTTACTAAACTATTCTTATTCTCTTGCCTAAATTTTAGGCTTGGATTGAAAGATCAGCAGGAGAGAGAAATTGTTCACGTTATCCTTTATTGCTGCTTGCAGGAGAAAACATATAACCCCTTCTATGCATTTCTGGCTAGCAAAATTTGTGGATATGAAAGACGATTTCAGGTAAGGAAGTTCCTACTTTCAGTGCCATTACTGTAGATAGTTACTAAGCACCTGACAGCAGGTGCATGCCTGTTGAGATCTGAGTAGGAAACAAAATACCTTCCACAGATGATTTTGCATTCTTCTGTATCACGCATTTGAAAAGAAATTGAACAGTCTGCATTTCCTGATGAACAGAGCCCTCGTAAAGAATAGAAGGTGCAAAGATGTTGCTATTTCTCACTTAAACAGTCATTTGGTTGTGTTGTTTCATTTTTCCTTTGATATTTAGGTGACGTTTCAGTTTAGTATTTGGGACAAAATCAGAGACTTGGGAAACCTGTCAGCCAGTGCCATCTCCAACTTGGTATCACTGTTGGTTCACTTAGTAAGGACAAAGTCACTGCCACTTTCAGTTCTCAAGGTTGGTGCATTTTCCTTTAAAATATTTGTGTGCTCTCCTTGCGTTTACAAGTTCTATGGAAAACACATACTCTCTGTTACCTAGATGGTGTCTGGCTGCTTGTTGTCATACAAATGAAACTTATTCTAAAATCAGCAGATTCATTTCATTGACTTCACTAATGCTGTTCCTTGGGGGTAGGGGAACCTGGGGTGGCCTAGACATACAGAATTCATGAAGAACACAACGTAGAAACATCTTTGTGTCAGGTAATGAGTCCACTGAGCCTCGTAGGCTCAGGTAACCGCCTTGCCATCATGGCTTCTGCACCAAACCCATGGTTCTCATGTGCTGTGCTGCACTTCAGTCCCTAATTCATGGGGGATGCATCTGTCATACTGACATAACCTGGGGAACCAGTGGTGCTGCTCTCCCAAACTGAGAAGCTGCCTGGAAACAGGTGCTTTGGTCTCACAACTGTTGCCAAAGGCAGTGTTACTGGATCCCCACTACACGTACAGAGTAAACAAACCATTGAAATCCCTGTAGGATTCCATATGTAAAACACTCGTGAAATCGTTATTTTCATGAAGAATATCTGGGACCTGAAGCCGTTTCATTAGCAGGCCTTGGTGCTGTTGGTTTTTATTAGACCAGGAAGAAATACACTGAGTGCTTGGATTTCAGATTGAGGAGGTGTAGAATTTATTTAGAAGACTGATTGCAGTGCGGCAAGCAGGCAATATTCTAGAGTGTTCTAGGTACTTCTGAAGTATTTATCTATTTGAAAACGTATATATTTGTATTCTGTTACTGCTGGTTCCTTAGAAACTTGACTGCTTCCTTATTGATTGGCTTTATGGAGGCAGTGTTCTCAGATAATTCTTCTGTGCCGAACCTCGGACTGTATATATGGGAGGGCAGCAGATTTGCTAAGAGCTGTGTTCACTGTGAAGAGGATTCATTTGTTTGAAATACTTGAGCTGAATGAATTTTCTCTATTCTAAACCAGGTGATTGAATTTGGTGATCTAGATAAACCCAAAGTCCGTTTCTTGCGACAAGTGCTAAGCATGCTGTTAGTCAAAACAGATGAAGACGACATTAATGATATTTTTGGGAGGTAAGTCATCACAGAAATCTCCAGGAAATCCTCCATTAGCAGTCATTTAAGCTTCTCTTATTTTGTTTGGAATTATACACTGCCTTTTCCAAAGGCCAGACATCCACTTTTGAAAAGCAAACTTGCCTGAGGGAAGCTGGAAGTGGGGGAGCAGCAGTTATTTCTTGTTTGTTAGTGCAGGTCCTGATACACATACAGCTGTGAAAAGTATTACATCGAATATCTGAAAGCCTTATTATGTATGTTTCATAGGATTTTCATGAGCAGAGCTCTGTAACCCGGCGTATCTTATTGCTTTGCCATCTGTGTGCGCTGAGACTTAATCTTTGCCAGTAGATTGCTTTATAAATTCTTCGTTATAATCTTTTTTCTTCTTCTACTAATGAGGGAAAGCTTCAGGGGTTTGGGTTTTTTTAACTTTTGTAATGAATATTGTGTGGAAGATGTTATTTTTATCCATGGGACAGGGAATTTTTATAAATCTTCGTCCTCAGTGTTCAAAAGACATCAGCTCTTTTGAAGGCACTAAAATATTGTCCTAATGATTCTGTTTCACCCAATCCACCAAACATATCTGGAAACGCCCGTGTGAAATTGAGTTCCAATGTTTCAGCTGTAGTGGAGACAGCCATCATTTACAGCTTAGTCCAGGAAGTAAGTTGTATCATAGTCACAGTGTCACGTAAAGTTAGGGGGAAGTTGTAACATGAGAAATTTCAGATACAGTATTGGCCTTGGGCTTTGTGGTGGTGTTTGTTGTCTGTAATGTAACTGCTTACCTAAAGCAAGTCTGATACTCTCATATTCCATTTTACTGCTGAGGACCGATTGCGTGTTGAGTATTGTTTGGGCTGTCTGCCAGATCGGTGTAGACCTGTTTTTAATTTAAAAGCTTCTTTAGAAAAAACACCTTTTTTTAGGTTGAATTTATTTATTTATTTTTTTACCATTTCTATTTGAAGATGATGATGGAGGAAAAAAAAAAAAAAGGAAGAAGTTTTTAAAACGGTTGAAGCCTAATGCTATGTTTTGATTCGTACCTTTACAGGATATCTGACAACCCCAAACTGGGAATCCTCCGGGAAGGCTTGAAACTGTTCCTTACCCACTTCTTACTGAAAAATGCTCAAGCCCAAAACAGTGCTGAAGAAGCTAGCGTGTTAAAAGAGAGAGCTGAGCTAGCGAGCAGAGCTTTGCAAGCAAAGGAATCCAAATTCAAACTGTAGTTCTATTTCTCAAGTAAAGCGTATGGAAAAACAAGGTTTGCATGAAGCTATGAAGCTTGATTCGTCGTTCAGACCCTAATTATTGGGAATGAGGAGAACCTTGTTACTGTAAAGGATCCACTGTTGTGGTGGAAACTGTGCTCAGCCTACCAGTTACTGGTTTAATTGGAGGCAGTACGAGGCCTTTCCAAAAAAAGAGAAAATGGGTATTTCATGCAGACAGGTATCTGGAGAAGAGCTTGAGTTTCTCTTGTGACATACTCCGAGTCAGCAGTAGTGTTCAGCAGTGCGTATTCCAGACTTTCAGAAGACTGACCACTGTGTGTTAAAGAAACAGCCTTAACCAGAGGCTTTTACTACCTGCCAGTGCATTTGCCTGAAGGAGCGAGCCACTAGGTGGCACAAGTACTGATGAGTCACTTTGGGAAGGTAAACTTTTTTCTTAAAGTGTTGGACTGATGGACTAATTCTATGAATTGCTGAAGTATAAAGACTTGAGGATCTGCCTTTGCCCAGTTGTGTTGGGTGTAGAGATTATAGCAGAGTTTTATGCTCCTTTAACTTGTTCTACGCAGCTTTAAAATTGGAGTTCCCAGTCTTATTATTTGTGCTAATCAGATTTCCTAGGCATGGATAATAGCAGTCTTTTAGTAAGAGAACACCTTCTTTTAGGGTTTGCATCCACTTCCCATTCAGATGCCTTAAAAATCCCTGTATGTTCCTTTCTATAACACTCAGATTATTTTGTCACCTCACAACGACACATGAAACTGATTTTTCTGAAACGTTCTGCTGTTCGTGTTGTCTTTGTTCCAGCTGGATAGCCAGCAGGGGAGCGACCTGAAGTGTGGGGGCAACTCCCTAGTTTGCAGTAAGTACTGCATCTACCTGTACAAGGTCTGCCAGCCTCACTCCTGAGGTGGGATTGCCCTCAGCTGCTCAGCAGTGCCATCAGTTACGGTGCTTCCTAATTGCATTTGCGACCACTCATCTGTTCTCTTTCTTTGGATCTGTTCCCATTGGGAAAGTATATTCCCAGAAGGCATCCACCAGGAAATCTTGAGTTCTTCAGCAAGAGAACCATACAAGAATCTTTTATTATTACTAGTATTATTATTATTGTTGTTATTGTTGTTATTTAAATTGGAGTTGAATGCGGACTATTTTGCTTGGTTATGTGAGGCACACTTTTGGGAGGAGGTGTGCTTCTCCCAGCAGGGAGCTGTTTTCCCAGCCTTCCTCTTCTGGGGAGGGCCAGTTAAGGTTATCCTGAGATTGAAAAGACCCACTTTCAAAATCACAGGTTATTGCTTGCACATAATTTACACAGAAGAGATTAGTAAAAAAAATGAGCAAAGCAAGATGCTTTTTTAGCCTCTTTTAGACCACTGGTAGCTTTAAGCACATTTTTGCTCAGTTGGATCTTAGATGCAACAGAAGCAGAAGTATTTAGTCTTTGTAAAATCCATACAGATTAGAAGAAGCATAGGCAGCATGGTGCTATGTTTTGCTGGTCTGTGTGACACAGAAGTCACAATGCTGAGGTGTGCCCGTAAACTGCTTCTTTACAAACAGTCACGGTAAACCTGGTCACGTTTTGGAGGCTGGGCATGGGAGAAAATGTGTGCAAGCCTTTAGAAATAGTGACTGGCATGGAATGCACAGGACGCAGGTAAGTAAAAATCACTCCTTCTGGGCTGCAGCAGCCACCCAATTAATAATTACCTTTCTGCAGGGATTGAGGGGGTCCAACATTCCAGAGTGGTTTAATAGCATACAGATGCACTGCTCTAACAGGGTGTTTGAGGCAGCTCTTGAAGGCAGATCTTGAGCCATCTTCCTTGCAGTTCAGTGCAGCAGGCTGTCCTGCTGGCGTGCCTCACTGGGTGATCAGAACTGAGCACCACTGCCCGTGGAAACACTGCCTGGTGTTTTATGGGTCTGAGCCCATTCCCTTGCTGCAGCTGGGGGAGGCAGTGCAGTGCAGGTGTTACTGTGTGATTAGAGGAGGTGGCTTTAACCTTGCACTCTAAAATTACAATTGCTATTTTTTTTAAATATACTTGCCTTATTATTTTTGCCAAACATCTATTGTGTTTTGTTCTAACTCGCAGACAATTGTTGCTTTCCTTCCGAAGGAAGCAGTCCTTACCTGCCTGCAGCTTTTACATTTGTCACGTTTATGCACAAACATAATTTTTTTTTTTTTTTCTGAAAGACTGAATTTCCAAAGAAAGCAGCCAAAACTCACTGCATCCCGAGGCTGTAAGGCACATGTGGAAAGGAAAGCTGAGATGACAATACACTGCTTTTTAACCCTGGAGGGAAAAAAATCATCCCCAGCAGAGGCAGCCCTGCCAGCGTCCCTCCCCCAAGGTTTGGCACAGTGCAATGCGATCCCCTGTAACAGCAGCAAACCCCGAAGAACTTCAGCCTGAACAGAAGCTGCTGGGGGGGAGGTAGGGCAACTTCGACACTTTCTGCTTTGTCTACCACAGGATAAATGCTCAGTAGCACATGCATAATACGCAGCTTGCAGAGAATCTCAGAATTGATTGAGTTGGAAGGGACACTTTAAGGTCATCTCATCCAACTCTCTGCAGTGAGCAGGGACACCTACAGCTCAACCAGGTGCTTGGAGCCCTGTGCAGCCTCACCTTGGGTGTCTGAGGATGCTGCATCCATCATCTGGGCAACCTGTGCCAATGCCTCACCAACCTAATTATAAATTATTTTAGAGAAGCTATCCTGCAGTCAAAGCTGTGTAAGAAACATTTCCTGTGTTTCGTACTAAGAGAGATGCTGCAAAAGCCTTGTATGAGGCAGAAAAGGGCTTTGGATTGATACAAATAGCCTACACAGGAAAGTCAAGCAGCTGCACAGATCCTTACACGTGACAAGCTGGTGGAAAACAGCGGGATTTGCGTTAGGTGCCTTTAGCTGCTAGCCGGATGCTTGGGGTTTTTTTTTAGCTATACAGCAGAAAGTTTCCCACTCAAAACTACGCAGTAGTACCCCCCTCACAGCTATTATCGCTGCTTCAATTTTTGTTTTCTTTTAAGCTGACCAACGATGTTTTTCCCTTTCTCTGTTTTTTGTATCAATATTAACAGGGCCGTAAAGTCTGGTTTTTAGCTTTGGCCAGAGCGTGAGGCTGATAAATCATCCCCGAGTCCTTTTGGCAGGGCTTGAGCTCTGCACCTGAGCGCTCCAAGTTTCTGCAGGGCTTCTGAACTTCCCATTTTCCATTGTCCCGCACAGGGGGGACGATGAGCTGATAGCAGCCGTGCTCCAAAAGCGCAAACGCAAGCAGGTCTGCCCCGTTAGCAAAGGTGTGCAACTCAACACCGTGGTCCCAGCACATCTGGGATCGCTTGCTTGCTGCTGTGAACTCTGTGTGTTGGAGGCTGCAGCCTGGGAGCAGCTGCCAAATGCGAACGACAGAGCTTTCGGCACAATGAATCCATGGGTGTCGGCATAGAATCACAGAGTATCCAGAGTTGAAAGGGACCCGTAAGGATCACTGAGTACAACCCTACATGGCACCACCCAAACCCAACTCTGTGTCTGAGAGCGGTGTCCCAACACTCTGTGAGCTCCGGCACACAGGGCCATGCCCACTGCTCTGGGCAGCCCACTCCATGCCCACCGTCCTTTGGGGCAGAGCCCTTCCCTCACCCCCAGCTGTCCCTTCCCCTGGCAGCTCCGTGCTGTTCCCTCAGGCCCCGCTGTTGTCCCTCCGCTCCCTGTGAGGAGCTGCAGCCGCCATGATGCCTCCCCTCAGCCCGCTCTGTGCCCAACAAACCCAGGGGCCTCAGCGCTCCTCACATGTATCGTGCCCTCTGGACCCTTCACCATCTTCATAGCACTCCTTTGCACTCTACACTAACTTCATCAGTTTCCTATAATGTGTTACCCACCCTGACCTGAGGCCACACAGCGCAGTCAGAGGGCGACAGCAGTGCTGGGCCCCAGGGTACAGTTGGCCCCTTTGGCTCCAGGCTACACCCCGCTGGCTCAGCCCAACGTGCCCTCAACCAGAACCCCAATCCCTTCTCCAGGGCTGCCCTCTCATCTTATCTGAGTACACGCTGGCTGTGTCTGCTGGCACCAAGACTTCTTACAACTCATGGGCTAGGACATGACGCTTGGTTGACGCACCAAAACCAGTGTGTGGATGGAAGGCCTGTCAGTGAAAACATTCAGAAATGGCAAAGAAATGTGGTGTAGCTGGAAGGAAAGGTGCACAGCAACGCTGCAAATAGAGGCCCTTCATGAATGGTTCTATTAAAGCCTGCTGTCAGTAGCAGCGAAACGGATGTTTCATTTCCAAATGTGAAAGATTTCTGAGCATGGCTCAGTTTTCACTAAAAATCAGCTGAAGCTGGGAAGGGAGGAATGCACGGCTCTGCTACAGAGACTAGAGATCCAGATGCACTCTGCTTCACCTTGGGAAAAGAAAATCATCTTGCTTTCATGTCCTAAGCTTCCACCTTATGCACAAAATCATCTCTTCTCCTCAGACAAAGCCTTACATTCTGGATGGATGGTTTTTTTCTTTTTCTTCTTAATTTCTATTTCAGCTTGCCCTAAAAGCATTGACAAGATGATTCTTACTTTCCAGATTTCCCCACCCAAATGGTTAGATCAGATGGAGACAGCAGCCTGCTGCTGCAGCGCTGAATGGGTTTGGCTTTCTCGTCTGTGATCTGAAGGCAACATGGGAATATCACAACCACATCAATGCCTCTAGCACTGCCCCTCTCCAGGCCTGTGTGCTCAGAGCACTCCTTGGGCTGCTGAGGGAGAAGCAGAGCTTTCTTCTTGGCCAAGTTTTAGCACCTCCATGGATGCTGAGTGATGCTTTCCCCAAAATGGCTCCTGCAGGGAGGAGCTGAGGCTGCTCAGGGCTGATGCAGAGCTGAGGCACATCGAGCTTTTCCAGCATTATTCCTCTGCTGCTGAAATGGATGCTCAAATACCAGCTCCAGGTGTAGTAAAGAGGAAGTTCTGGAAGAGCCAAGGAGTGGGTATTTCAGTCATTTCACCATTTTCCAGCTGACCCTCAATCAACATTCACCATGAGGGCCTGTACAATGACAGAGACATTCTCTCTGGGCAGATGAACAGTCAGTGGAAGAACAGAACTACAGAATCACAGAACTGTGGGGGTTGGAAGGGACCTCTAGAGATCAAGTCCAACTCCCTGCCAAAGCAGCTCTCTAGCCCAGGTTGCACAAGTAGGTGTCCAGTTGGGTCCTGAAGGTTTCCAGAGAAGAAGACTCCACCACCTCTCTGTGCAGCCTGTGCCAGTGCTCTGTCACTCTCATTGTGTAGAAGTTCCCACACATTTTTATGGCACTTCCTATGCTTCAGTTTGTGGCCATTTCCCCTTATCCTATTGCCGCACACTGCTGAGAAAAGTCCAGCCTCGTCCCTTTGCTCCTTATATATTTATAGATGTGGATCAGATCCCTGCTGAGTCGTCGTCTTTTCAAGGCTGAACAGTCCCAGGTCTCTCAGCCTTTCCTCATAAGGGAGGTGTTCCACACCCTTTATCATCTTTACAGCCCTCCGCTGGACTCTTTCCATGATATCCCAGTCTTTTCTGTACTGGGGAGCCCAGAACTGGACACCTGCACCTGACAGAGCTCCTGGATGCTTGAGACACCCACACCAGCCTTCCCATCCACAGAATAGCACCTGAGTGAGTGCTGAAGATTAAAACGTGGATAAAATACATAAGTTCTGTAGCAACAGACCTTATACTCACACAGCTGTTACTCCGTCTTCTCCACAGTGATTAAAAGTGGCCATGATCCTTTCAGCATTGGTTTTCAAGCCAAACAAAAAGGCACAAAAAGCTGGGCAGAGTAGCTGGGTGATGAAGTGGAGGGCAGGGAGAGGTGAGGATGTTGGCACGCGATGTCCCAGCCTGCAGTGCAGAGCTCAGTGTTGGGATGCTAAGGGCAGGACTGTGGGGGCAGCAGCTCTCTGCCTGGCATCACTCCAGTCTGCTCCTCCTCATCCCCAGAAGTGGGAGCTTGGACATCCTCCGGCCTCAGTCAGGCACTTCAGGGAAGATGAGGGCTAAAATGTGGAAAGAAGCAGGAAAATCCCTGAAGGAGAGGGAGAGATGGGAAGTGTGGAGGGAGAAAGGCAGTGCAGACTGCAGGAGACACTGGCTTGCGTTGCTGGATCGCTGTCTTAATTACCCCTGGCAAAAGCACAGTGATTAACATCACTGACTGCAGACAACCTCTATGTAATTACTCATTAACATTTCTAGAATTGCACCCACCTGCTGCAGCAATACACGCTTTAGAGATTCATCATGTTGAAGCCCAGAACGAGCCATCAGCTGTCAGAGCAGGGCACTGCACATCGCCAGCCACTGCTACGCTGCAGAAATCAGAGAGGGGGGCCTTCCCAGAAGGGCACCCAGGGCTCCCAGCTGGGCTCAGCCCTGTGCTCCATCCCAAGGCTGCCATCTGTGTTGCCTGCTTTGGTTTGTGCTCATGGAAAATGCAGCCACAGCCCCTAACAGGGATGGGAATTCTCTATCCCTATGGTGGGGGTAGGAGGAGACAGAACGAGGGGTGCTGCTGCAACCACGAGCCCCAGCTGCTGGCAGCTGCCATCAGCCAAGAACATCAGCAGAGGTCCTGTGAATAGTAATTCCAAATAATGGGTTCATTAGAGGAAACTGTGTTGCGGTTGCAAATGTCCTGCAGGCAGTAAAATGAAGTTTGGCTTCCAGCTGATGACCTCTGTGGGGCTTCACAATAGCAAGAGCTCATAGTTCTTCTCACCTGCTGATTTTGGAGAGCATCAGTTAGTTAGCAGTTGGATCTAACTCAGAGAAAACTGTATCTACCAAAATGAAGCTGGCAGCCAGATCTTGATAATAGCTTGCAGTCAGAGAAAGATCGCTCTGACCTCCCAATACCGTAGGCAATCCTATTCCACGCAGGCACTTCCTTGCCTTTACCTACAGCCCCACAGCTCAGTGAACTGAAGCTCTTTAGTTCCCAGAATATATTCTTCCAGGTCAAAAACTGTATGGCCAACAGAATGGATAATGCCAAATACTACCGTATTTCAGACATTTTGCAGATAGTACAAGTAGAAAGATTATTGTGAAAGATAAAGACAATCAAAATAAAGAGAAAAGCTCACCCATGTCCCAGGCTTCTGACAGGAAACTCTAAAGGAGCAACCTCCAGAAAGAGAACCTCTCCCAGTGGTGGTCAGCCTTTAAATGGGGTCTGGGAGAGGTGGAGCCAGACTCCACCCCCTTCTGGTCACACAGGTGCATTGCTTTCACCTGTGCTCCCGCAGCTGACTCAGTGCTCACCTCAGGTGATCTATTAGTGGTTCAGGCCGTGATTCAACAGTTCCATATACCTGGCAAAAAAAGTAAATGAGAAGTTGGACTACTTGATCTCCAGAGGTACCTTCCAACCCCTACAATTCTGTGGTTCTGTGATTTTGAGCAATCAAAAAGTCCCAGAAAAGACTAAAATGCCTAATCTCATCCAGGACAACCCCATTACACCTTAGCTGGGATGCTGACCACGTGAGTACCAGTGGAAAAAAAAACAAACAAATCACCAACCTGCTGTGTTATGCCCACCAAGCAACTCCCAGAACCATGCTCAGTTGCTATCAAGCTATGGCCAGACCTGAATGTTGAGAGCAAAGTGGAATCTGGTCACCCCAGGAATGGTGTGGGATGCTATCTTCCTGAGCACTGCATGAAAACTTTATTTAATCCATTTAGCTTTGCATGAGTGGAGGAGTTTGGGCTTCAGGAATAATCAATAGTCCTTCTGCTAGTGAAGAATTCCATCCCCAGAAGTTTCATGGGGGATTATATATTTATGGTTTCCCATTTGAAAGACTTTTAGCAGGTTTACCTCGACCATATGGCTCCTATTTGGGTTCTTTTGTTTTAGCACTTAATGCTTATGAAATCGCCAGTTAATGACATCCATGCCTTAAAGCATGGAACTTTTTTTAAAGGAAAACGTCCTCTTCAGGTCCTTGTTCATACCTCACCACTCCTTGAGTAGGGCAGGGAGGCTTTAAGAACCCTGCTGCCTCCTGAGGATGGGTGGGGGAACAAACAGCGTCATGAAATTACGACTGGGGGGATGAGATCACTGTTGGGCATTGGGTTAGAGCTGTGCTGGGCTATGTGTGGGGATGCTCAGTTGGGCAGTGTAGGATAATGGGGTCCCACAATTGCCCCCTGTCCACCCGCACATTCCTTTTATCACCCTGTTCACGAGCCTCATCCCTTCGAAATGGAAAATCACAATTAAAGGAATTTTCTCCCCATTGGGATTGCCACCTTTGCATCCCACTGTGAGAGGGCCCGCCGGGTGACCGCAACACGTTTAATTCCTCCGTGCCCCCTCCTCATTCTCTTCCCCCCTTCCTCTTCTCTCGGTTTTGGAAACACCTGGTAAGCTGTAAAATGATTTACGAAGTGAAAGTGTTAAATGAGGCCACCAGCTGTAAGACTGACAGAGCTTTATGAGTTTTATTAGGTGCCCTATTATGGAAAATAAACTTTAATCCGTCCATAAAAACAGAATCTGAAAAACATATTTGCCCTTGTAGTCTGGAACACTGAAGGTATTCTTGCAGGGGCCGGGCTTTAAAGAGATTAATTTTATTGAGACAGACACAACACACCAGCAGCGCTTTGATACGGAGCCCGGCAGCGGCTGCCCGCACTGTGCGCGGCTCTTCCGTGGGCTCGGGCACACACCTCCTCAGCTGGTTAATTAGCGGGGGGTTAATTGGCTATTAATGGGTGAAGTGAGGTCCTTTTCGAGTGGGCGATCTCAGGTCGCCCTTGATACATATATATGTATAAATTTAACTCTTAATTATTATTATTATTATTACCATTATTCGGGATAATGGGGCAGGTCACCCGATTTCGGGGTAAGTGCGGACGGATCTCAGCCCGAAAGGGAGATCTGAGCTCTGGGGCAGAGGAGCCGAAGTTGCGCATTGAAAAACGCCAATTTGCGATTGAAAATTGCAAAGCCGTCTTTCCCTTTCCCTTCTTTCTCTCGCTTTACGGTTCCCCAAACCCCGCGGCCTGCAAACGAAAGGAAATCGTTGCACCGATGTAAAGCAGAGCCCTTAACGCGATTGTTTCCCTGCGAGGGGAGCAGGCATCGATCAGCCTAAATCGAGTTTCTCCCGATCAGGTTTGTGACACCTGGGATCTGCCCGGATTTATGCTCTATCCCGGGAGCGGCTTTGAATTACAGCATATTCCTGCGGAGCGTCGGGCAGTAAACTCGTAAATAACAGCTAAATCCCACCCCGGAGAGCAGCACTCGAAGCGACCCGGGATCGGGAAGGGATTTCCGAGGGGTTGGGTGAACGGGGGAGGTGAAGGCTAAGGGCGGGGGGGGGGAAACTTGTGAAAAGCTGCCTTAAAAATGACGACAATAATAAAATAAGGATTAGGATGGAGTAAAACTAATAAACGAAAAAGAATTTTAAAAGAAAAAAAAAAGAGAAAACAAACACACAATTTTCTAAATGCAAAAAGAAAAACCATCACGTGTATGCGATGCATAAAATGTAGGAGGAGGAACGGGACGCGTTTCAGGGGTCTTGAGCCCGTTTCCCCCCACACGAGCGGTTGCGGGTCCCCCTCGTTGGTGGGGTTGAGGCAGTGACTGTATTTAAACGCGCTCTAATTGACAAGGACCGATTGATCCGCGGATTTATTGGCGAGATAAAACCCAGAGCAGCCGCGCTCGGCCGTCGGAGGGTCTCTTTTCAGCCCCTGGAGGGGTAGGGGGGCACAGGAACCCCTCTCGCCCCATGGTACAGCCCCTCCTGCGAACAATTAACGCCGTTTTGGATGTGCGGCCCTACAGGTGGGAGAATCACAGCCCCTCCGCCCCAAGGAGCCGCACACGTCCCCAGTACAAAACGCTCTTTATTTTTATTCCTCCCCCCCGCCTCACAGCGGGAGGGGCTGGGTAATAATTTAGCATGCATAAGTAGAGGAATTATTATTCTTATTATTTTTTTTATAAATACGATATACAAAAATAAAGACAGTATCGAGATTTGCAGCAGTTTTAACGTTCATGACATAAACACTTTTTCCCGATATATGGTAAGAAGGAAACGGTTCCGATACTCAGCGAACGTAGGGCAGGGCGGGGGAGGAAAGGGGGGGGGGGGGGGGGGGGGGGCTCAAGTCGCGGCCGCTTCTCAGTCAATAATAACACTGTGTGAATCCTCTCCCCCCGCCCGACAGACGGGAGATCTCCGTTTGTGTCCCCCTCCGAGCAGGGAGGGATCGGAGCGCGGGAGGGGGAGCGGGGCCAGGAGGCTTCGGCGCCGGGAGCGGCCCCGACGGGGCGGCCGGGAGCTCACTGCGGCTGTGCGGGGGGTGGCGGGGGGGCTCCGGGCCGACCCCCGGGCTGCGAGTCCTCCTCGTCCGCCTCGGAGCAGTCGGAGGAGTGGTACGGGCAGCACCGCTCGGCCTCCTCTTCCTCCTCTTCTTCCTCCTCCTCGTCTTCGGGCTCGCTGTCGGGCAGCTCCCGCAGCCGCCTCCCGCCGCCTTTCTCCGGGCCGGGCAGCAGCAGCTCCTCGGCCGCTTTGTCCTCTCCTCCTCCTCCTCCCCCCTTCTGCTTCTCAGCCTCCTGGGCCGCCTGCTCCTTCGCCTTTTTGCTGCGCTTCCATTTCATGCGGCGGTTCTGGAACCAAATCTTCACCTAGAAACGGGGGACAACCACCTCATCCACCGCCCCTCGGTGGCACCCCGCTACACTCCCCCATTCGTTTTTTGTTTTTTTTTTACCCCCCCCCCCCCTTTTAGTTATCGCTGTTTTTCCTTCTTCTCTCCCCCCACCTGCGTCTCGGTGAGCATCAGCGACGTGGCCACCTCGAAGCGCTTGGGCCGGGAGAGGTACTTGTTGAGCTTGAACTGGTGCTCGAGCTCCAGCAGCTGCTGGCTGGTGAAAGCGGTGCGCGGCCGCCGGCACTTCCCCAGGAGGTTGGACTGCGCCTGAGCTGCGGGGGGAAAGGAGGGGAACGCGGCCGTGAGCGCCCCGACGGCGGCCCCGGGTGGGACGGGGACGACCGTGGAGAGCAGAGAGGGGGGGAACGGAGGAGCGGTGGTGGCGGGGGTCCCCCGTAGGGGAAAGAAAGGGGAAGGAGAAAGTAGTAAAAAAAAAAAAATCAAGAAAAATGAAATTAAAAAAAAAAAATCTCTTCCCGAGGGCCGCACAACGAAACGCTGCCGGGAATCGCTACGAAGTGACACCGCGCTCTCCCGGGAGCGGCGATTTGTTACGTTAAGCAAAGCCCGGCGGCGGCAATTAGCGGAATGCGTTAATTAATCCTAACCCGAACGGATGGGATGCGCTGATTAACCCCGACCCGACCGCGGCAGCGGCCCCGCACCGCCGCTGGGAAGCGCACCGATAAGGGCCGAGAGACGGGAAAACGGCCTCGGAACGGGGAATATATACATTATATCCTCTATATTATGTTTTGCCTGTTCTTATTAAAAAGAACTCAAATCGAGGGTTTCATAAATAAAGGTGTGGGGGGGGGGGGGGGAGGAGGGGAGCGTAACCGCGCGGCTCTCACCGCCGTTCGGCGCTTTCTCTCCTCCGGTTCAGAAAACGGGGAAGGGGCATTTTCTCACCGCGGTGCGATTCTGCCATCCCCGTTTCATCCCCCGCCCCTATTCGAGGGCAGCGCTCGGACAGCGCTCCTCAGCGTCCCCCCCCCCCCCCCTTCCCCTGAACGCCGCAGTCCAAACAGCCGCAGCCCGAGAGCAAACAATGAGCTTTTTGTCTCCGCGAACGCGCGCAGCGTACGCAAAACAAGAATACACCTATCGTTACAATCGCGAGGGTATTTCGTTTGCTTGTTTGTTTTTCCCCGGCGTGACTTTCGTCAAAGCACACCAAACCTCCGCGGGCGGTCCCCCGCGCGGAGCTCCCATCTTCGGCAGCACCTGAACCGCACGCGGTTGCGGATGGCACCGCTCGCAGATCTCCTCCTGCCCGCGGTTACCCCGCGGCCCCTCCGTCACCTCCAACAAACGCGCAAAACCAGCGCAACCCCCGAGCTCAGAGAACGGTGTCCTAAATCCGTTTGCCGCTCGAATTAAGAATAAATGGCGCAAGGGGGATGCGCGGAGCTGACCCCGCAGGGCCGTGAGCGGCGCCCACTCCGCGCGTGGGAGCGGATCCTGCGGAGGGAACAGCGCGGGACTGCGGGCGGACGCTATGATGGTCATTAAATTAAAGGGGTCATCACAACGCATCCGGCCGCCGGCGTGAAGCCGCGGCCCCGTTTATAGCGAGGGGGGGGGGGGGGGGGGGGGGGGGGAGGGGGGAAGCCCCCGTGGAGAGCGGGGCCCGGAATTCAGGGAGGGGGCAGCTCGTACTCACAGCCGAAGTCGGGCATTTTGGGCAGGATCATGCCGGCCGTGCTCGCCCGCAGCCACTGGTCCAGCTGGAAGGTGCCGGCGCTCAGCTTGATGGGGTCGGCGGAGGGATGCGCGGGGGTGCGCTCCCTGCACTTGCGAATACGAATAGGAGAGCGCCGGGTGCTGCCCGCCCAGCGCCGGGTACCCGTACACCGGGTGCCCGTAGAGGCCCGGCCCGGCCGGCCCCGCGGGGTGCAGCCCCAGGGCGTGGTGCTGCGGGTGGCCGCCCCCGGGCCCCCCCCCGCCCAGGAAGGCGGCTTTGGGCAGCAGCGCGCAGTGCGCGGGCAGCAGGCGCGGCGGAGACGGGCTGTCGGTGCGCGGGCAGTCGGCGGCGGGGAGCTCGGAGGAGGACGACGAGGACGAGGAGGACGAGGACGAAGACGGAGGGCTGCCGCCGCCGGAGCCGCCGGTGACCAGGGGCCAGCGGAGCGCTCTGAGCCGCCGCCTTGGGGGGATCGACAGCCAGCAGCGCGTCGATGCGGAAATTTTTGGATTTTTCCATGGGAGCGGCGGGATGCGGCGGGAGAGCTGCGCGGCCCGGGCCGCGTCTCACGGCGCCGGGGGCGGAGTGCGGCCGCGCGGCGCGGAGCGCCCCTTCAAGGCCCCGCAGGCGGCTCCCATTGGGCCGCCGCCGCCGCCGCCTCCATTGGCGGCAGCGGGAGCCCGAGGCCGCCATTGGCCGCGCCGCGCACCTGTCACGGGCGGGGGCCGCCCCTCCCCCACCCCCTTCCCCCTCGACGGCGCCGCCCCGGCCCCGCGCCGCGGGGAGAGCGCGGCCCGGCGGGACCCCCGCGCTGGGAGGCGAAGGGCAGCGCCGTGCCCCCCCCACCCCCTCCCCACCCCCCCACCGCTCTCCTCCTCCGTCTCCGCTCCCCCGCTCTCCCCGTGCCGGACGCGCAGCTCCGTCTCCACTCTTCTGAAGCGCTCCCGCCCCGTCGGGGCCGTCCCCCCCCCCCGCCCCACCCCCCCCCCCCCCCCCCCGCCCCGGGCACAGTTGGTGCTTTCAGAGCCGCTCCGATTGTTCCGTTATTTTTTTCGATCGAAGAGTATCATTTTTCTTCCGGTTTTTTCGCCCTTTTCCCCCTTTTTTCCTCCCTTTTCCTCTTTTCCCATCGTTTTTCCTTTTATTCCTTTCTACTCTTTTTCCCTTTCCCTCCTTTTTCCTCTTTTCCCCCTTCTTATTTTCGTTTTTTCTTCCCCCAATGTTCACCTTCCTCTATTTCCTTTTAATTTTTTTTTATTTTCTTCCACTTCTTTCATCACTTTTCTTCCCTTTTTCCTCTTCCACTCTCTTTAATTTCCTTTCATTTTCCTTTTTTTCCTCCCTCTTATCCTTTCCCTTCGTATTTTTCCTTTCCCTTTTTTCCTTTTTTTCTTGTCTTTCTCTTTGCTTTTTCCTCCCCACCTTTTCTTTTCTTTTTCTTTTTGTTCTTTTCTCGTTTATTTTTTTCTATTTCTTTTCTTTTTTGCTCTTATTCTTCTCCCTCGTCCTTTTTTTCCCTTTTCACATTTTTCCTCTTTTCTTCTTTCCCCCTTTTCCTTTTCTTCCTTTCTTCTTTCCCCATTTTCCTTTTCTTTTTCCCTTTCCATCTTTTCTACTCTATTTCCAATTCTTTCCTTAATTTCTATTTTCTCCTTACATCCCTCCTATCCCTTTCCTTTTTCTCTTATTGTCTTCCTTTCTCCTTCCCCTCTTCATTTTCATTTTTCCTAGTTCCCTTTCTCTGTTTTTCCTTTTCTTTCTCCCTTTTCTCTCTTCCCTTTTCCTTTCCTTCTCCCCCACTCCCCCCCCCCCCCCCCCCTCTCGGGACACCCCCGCGGTTCCCACCTGTGTTGATCCAACGCCCTCCCGGGGCCCAACAATGAGCCGTTATCTCAGCAGCGATAGCAGCGTGCCACCCCCCCCCCCCCCCCCCCCAACCCGTGCTCTCCTTTGACCCCCCCCGTGCCCGGGGCACTCCGACCCCCCCCTCCCTTTGAAGGACTCCCGGGGACAGCCCCGTGGGAACGGCCGCAGCCCCGCGTGGGGTGGGGGGGACCCGCGGGACCCCCGCAGCCGCTCCGCACCTCTCTGCGCGTCCTACACCGCGACATTCTGTAAGCGAGATGATGATACATCCCCCCCCCCCCCTTCCCCCCCGCCCCAACTTTGATAGATGTGACCCCCCCGGGATGGCTCTAAATGAGCCGCCCGCATCGACTGCTGATAATGGTGCGTTTATGAAAGCAATTTCGGTGCGAGCAGCGCAGGGTCTGCTCGGTGTAATCAGCCTGCTCGGCTAATGGACGGGGCGGGCGGAGAGCTATTGACACTCCGCTGCCCTTAACCTGTTTCCCAATAAAGCTGATTGGTTTTTGTCAATTCATCAGCTCACCGCCCTCGCTGCGACTGCATCAAAGCCGGATTTGCTCAGGGGAAATCAACAAGTCTCTGCGGGGGGGTGTGCGGGGATCAAACCCCCCCCCCCGAACCCCCGGCCCCCCAACCCCCCCCCCCCCCCCCCCGGCCCCACGCAGCCGTCGGGGTCTGCCCGGAAAGGGGAACCGTGGGACAGGTGGGGCGGGCGGCGGGGCTGGGTGACCCCCTCCTTGCGTCCCCCCCCCTCGGGCCCTATCTCTGGGTCCTCCCTAGGTCCTACGGGGTCCTCTCCTTCGGTGCCCCCCTTAGGTCCCCCTCCTGGGTCCAATCCACGGGTCCACCCCTCCATTGTGTCCTATTAGGTCCGATTAGTTCCCATTCCTGGGTCCTCCTTAGGTCCGCTCCAAACCCTCCCACATCCCCTTCTCCCCACAGCCGTCCACTGGGGGGAAAGAGCTGTCCGTGCGCGGGTAGGCCGTGATATGGGGATGTTTCCTTTCTATTTCCCTTTAAAAACTGTTGTATTTCTTTAGCGGCTCGCTTGCTTCCTTTCTTTTTATTTTATTTTATTTTTTTTTCTTCAAACCGGCTTCCGAAGTTTCGCTCGTCGGGACGGAACTGCCCGCACAACCTCGGGCAAAAAAGAAACAAAAAAAAGCAGCATGGCTTCGTCGGTGCCAAAACCTCATCCCTGTTCCTCCTCCCGTCGCAATCCCGGCACCGAACGCCCCTTTGTTTTTACATTATTAGTATTTTTTCCCGGACTAACCGAAGCCCGACGGCTCCTGCTCGCCCCCCCCCCACCCCCCCAGCCCCACCCGCGCGCGGCCCCTTTAAGCCCCGAGCTCCGGCCCCGCAGTCCACCCCCCTTCAATTTAATTTCATTAAAACAGAGCATGAATATTTCTATTAAACCTAAAATGAAATATGAAGCCATTTAGACTCTGCCTGCACCAATCACGCAGATTTATGGCTTTTATTCATCACATCAAGAGCTGGGAAAAATGAATTTTCTTCACCCAGGAAGGAAATAAAACCCCTGCCTTGGTCATTTCCAGAAAGCTGTTAATTTGCCCGTGTGGTAATTACTTTCACAATTAACTAAAATACAAATCAACCTGACAAATTGGGTTAGTTTATATATTAATTAGCCGCCTTAAATTTATTCATTATGAAAAGACAATTTCAGAGGACCCCGGGTGTCTGTTTTATCGCCATAAATTACGGGTAGGAAATGGGGGCCGATAAAATATCCCCTTATGGGAGGGCGCGGGGATCCGCTCCCGCTCCGCGGGCGCGCAATGGGCGCGGGGTCCCCCCCCCCCCCCCCCCCCCACCTCGGGCTGCGCTGATTTAGCGCCGCGTCGATGGGATCATCGGCCGCCTTTTAGCTCGTGATCTTTATAAATGTCCCGCTATTAAATTAGAAAATGATTCTCTCCTCGTTTAATTGTATTCTTTCGTTTCTTATTTCCAATTAATTAGTCCTATCGACGTTGCAATATTTTAGACGACCGGAGTCCGTTTACAGTTTAAAATATATGGGTCAGCACATGCGATTTTCGACTCGGCGGGACTGTATAATGCGGCTTTTAACTACTCCGCGCTCATACGTCTTCAGCACCTCCCCGAGCGCAGCGTCGGGAATCGCGGCGCGGATGGATGTCACGCACTGCGCGGGTGTGACGCGCTGCGCGGATTTTGCGCGCCCCGCGCAAGCTCCGCCCGGGGAGCGGTGTGTGTGTGTGGGGGGGGGGGGGTTCTGAAAATGGCTCTGCGCCGCTATTTGCGACCAACCGCGGTGGGGACGGTGCTGAAGATGGGAACCCCCCCCCCCCCCCCACCTTTACCCCGTCCCCAACCCCGGCACCGTCGGGGCTTCCGTGAGCGTGTCCGAGGGACGGCATAAACGTCACCACGGATAAAAGACGAATCGTAAGGGCGGATTGATAATGTGACGGACGCTGCTGTCACCCGGCCCGGGCTCCGAGGGTCCTTCCCATTCGTGGTGGATCAGAAAGCACCGAACGCGGCGAAACCCCGATGCGGCATCAGTCCCACCCACCGCCATCTGAGCGGCGTCGATCACAGCGAGTTTGGGAGGCAGCGGGCTGTGATTCCACCGGGCCCTCGTTGTGATGTAGCGCCGATGAATGCCCGTTCGTAAAACGATATAAACCTCACTTCCATTCTACCGCGCGGCCCCGAACCGCATCCCAGCCCGTATTTCACGCCCGCGTTAATGTAACCGCTCACTGCAGAGGGCGATGGCTGTGGGGCTGCGAGGAGGGGTCTGCAGCGGGGGCAGGAAGAGGTTAGAGAAATTATTTCCATTGCTGTCCGCCCTAAATTATTCCAGGTGCTGCGAGGCCAGCGCGTGCCTCCCGTCCTCCCATTCCGTGCGGGAGAGGGGAGAGATTTGCAGCGGGCAGAAACCCGACGGTGCGGGATCCCATGGCAGCAGGCAGCTAGCTCCGGCACGCTGCTTCTGCCCGGAGCGATTCTTGAGGCTCTGCATCCTCCGTCATCCTCTGATCCCCATCACAATCGGCTCACATTCACACGGGGTTTGATCTGACCCAGGGCCCTTGGCTCTCAGTGCCTAAAAACCCGCTGATTTGGTGATGGAGCCCTCACGATGGATACCTGCGGCTCCTCCCTTCCCTTTGGCTTTTGGCTCTGAGCGCACTCGGCCAGACGCGCTGCTCTCGTCGTGTTTCTGCAGGCTGAGGGCTCTGCTTGGCGCCGGGCCCGCTTCGAAATAGCTCGTGCTCTTTTACTTCCTTTTTCTTCTTTTTTAAGCCGCATACCAGGGATGGTGATGTGCATGCGTAATGCTGCGCGAGCAGGCATCGCCGCTCTTGCAAAAAAAAAAAAAATAAAGCATCAAACCGGGGAAGCGGGGAGGAGGCTGTGCACTGCCAGAGGGGATGGAAAAATAAAGCGGAGAGAGCCTGAGAGCTGACAGCTGGAGAAGGGACGGCACAGAGTGGGGAATTCCACCTTCGTTGCCTTACAGCACGTCATTTAGGTACAGATAACAGAGAATCCGCGGGACCCAACGATCGCAGTTTGGGTTTCATAACAAATTCAACTTCGAAGAAGCATTCGATTCGCACCTCTGCTTTCTCTAATGGCGTTCACACTTATTAATACCTGTCTAGCCAGCTAAAGAGGTTTTTAAAAGAGTGCGCCGGGTGTTCAGCAATTAGAGTGGCCATCTGCCCTTTATTAAAACTCCATTAACCTTTACATTAAAATACATTTAGAATGCAGACGCGCTGAAAATATCCAGCACAAATAACAGAGATAAGTCGGAGCCGTGTCCCTGCTCGCTGGCTGCTTTGTGCACAGCTCGGTGACTCGTGGCACCTGCACGCTTCTGGGGGCAGGTAGCACCGCAGCATCCATTTTCCCATGCTGAGGATGGGAAATTATTACGAGGAGGGGATGGAATTTAATGCCATCTCTGCTGAAGGCGTCGTAGAGCATGATCTTGTTTATAGCAGGCTGGAAAGTCATTTCAAGTTCATGTTGTTCATTTTGGAACTACTATTTTAGGGGCAGAACTGATGTGTTTGCTTGCACACCTCTCGATTACAGCGGTGTCGTGCCAGAGGGACCCGAGTAAATACAATGGCTGGACGTTTTCTCAAAAGATGCGGATACATTTGGATTAAATTCAAAGTATTTCCAGTAGATCCCGTCACAGTTCTCCCCAGAGCCTCATGTGTGTCTGTAAGGAGTGAGAGAGGCAGCACTCCCCCTGCCTGAGTTACTGCTCCTGCGGGCAGAGCTGCCAACGCGCTCTGTCAATAAATATCCCCCAAACACCCCTTCCACTTCTCCTTCTTCCAAAGCCCCCCAAATTTGATCATCATGGCTCAGGCTGTAACGCCTGAGCTGAAATATCTGCCTGATTTTTTAAATTGTTTTTAAACTCAGCAAGGAGGATTCAGCCCTTTCCAGGCAGGAGGTTAAGAGCCAATGGCACCACTGTCCCTGCCCTATCTGTGTGGTGTCTGCACGCCCGCTGAGCCATGATTTACAGCCACTCATGGGGCAGATCAGCTCCCCTGGCACAGGGGCACACCTCCTGTCATCGACCCCACAAACCCAGTCCTGGGCCACGTCATAAAACTGTCCAAAGCAGAAACTTTGTGAGCTCTGCAGCCCAGGTCCTTGGGTTCGTCTCTGCTTGGGATATGAGGGTGCTTCCCTCCCTGCTGTGTGCACTGAGCAGCGAGAGGCTGCACAGTGATGGGTGGGTGAGGAGGGACTGGGATGGGATGAGGATGGCATGGGGATGGGATGGGAATGGGGATGGCACGAGAATGGGAAGAGGATGGCATGGAGATGGCATGAGGATGGGGATGGCATGGGGATGAGATGGCAATGGGATGGGATGGGGATGGGATAAGGATGGGAATGAGAATAAGGGTAGGAATGGAGATGGGAATAGGGATAAGGAAAGGGATAAGGATGAGGATAGGAATAAGGATGGGAATGGGGCTGGGAATGGGGATAAGAATAAAGATAGAAATGGGGATGGGGATGGGGAAGACTGGGGAGGGTACCAGGGGGAGAGAAGTGATAGTGGGAAGAAGCAGCATCAGAGTCTTACAGGAGAGGTACAGCTGTGCTCACTGGGGCTTGGAGAGGGGCTTAGGATTACAGTGCTCTCTTCTCGTTGCAGAAGTGACTCTGGAAAAATTCAAGCATTTCAATTGCGCCTGAGAGAAAATGCTTTAATTTGCCCTCACAAAGTGTTTCTCTGTAAGTTTTATGCCATTTGGCAATTTGTTTTCATTCAGAACAAACCCAAACGCCAAAACCACACAATTTCCACCAAACCACACATCCTGCTCCCTCCAAAGCCCTGGTCAGAGTGATTCTGATGTATCAGAAGCTGAAGTTTAAATTCAGATGCCCCGCTGATAAGAAAATGGTTCTGGGGAACTAAGTGAAACACTCGCAGCCTTTCAGATGCACTGTTGGTTCCAAGGATTACTGTGCTATTTTCTTAATTGCATTTTTGACTGCAGAATCTATGTCACCCTAGACTGAAGGATCATGAGCTTAGCTTTCAAACTGCTTCGTGGTTTTCTTTGCCGGGTTTATATATGGTCCCTATATTGACAGTACTTTCTGATTAATATTGTGTATAACATTCCTTAATGCATCAGGAGAATTAATTATGCAGAAAGATTTGGGGCACCTGGACTTTCCATTGGTGGAATGATGTTTTATTGACAAAATGACAGTTTAATATGGAGCTCTCCTAAAGCTCTCCAGTGAATGGGTCGGTCACTGCAGTTAGCAGAATGACAGGAGTGGACACAGAAAGGATCATACAATCATGGCTTGGCTTGGAAGGGACCTTAAAGTTCATCCAGTTCCAATCCCCCTGCCACAGCATTGGAAAAAAAGCTTTTGAAAGCTTACAAGTGACTTTGGAGCATGCGTCCTACGACATTACCTGGGTCTTTATTCATGCAGGCAATGCAGACAAGAAATCATACCCCTTAGCAAAAGCTTAGCTTCTCTTTCTTTAAAAATTGGAATGTAGAGGCAGTTCTGGTGATGGAGAATAATATCGACTTTCTGTAGCTGATAGCATAGATCTGAGTGTGCTGGGAGTTTTCCAGCTAGAGGGTTTTTTGTTGTTGTTGTTTAGTTTAGGTTTTTTTTTTTTTTTTCTTGGAAAATGCTGATTTATTGAAACTGAAACTTTCCATGGGAACATATCAGTACTGATTAAATTTTGCCGAGAGAGATTGCTAAGGTCTGAGCCAGAACTTCTGGCTGTAAGCAGAGTGAGGTCCCTGCATGGGGAGCGGCCCTCAGGTCAGGGCTGCCCTCTGTCTGGGTCAGGTAGAGGGGAGGACAGACTTCGGAGCTCTCCCATAGCTGACACAGCCCTTGGGCTGTGGCTTACTCCAAGGATCCTCTGCTCATCTTTCATAAAGCAAACTTGAAAACTCCCTGGGTACATTCTGCTATGGAATGGGAAGTTTATTTCTTTTCCAGCTTTTTTTTTTTTTTTTTCAGATTTAAATATTTACTTGTAAAGATCTTTGAAGATCTAACATGTTGAGTTATCAGTGGTGCAGCTGTTACTCCTCATTTAGACAGAGCACTGCATTGCAGGCAGCGCTCAATACGACTGCTTCTGAGAGGGTGCCTGGACATGAAGTCCAAAGACTGAATCCTATGGAAGCAAATTACTGGTAACTGCATTACGGTGATGCTATTATCTGTAAATGTTATTAGTGTGAGGATTTGTCCCCGTGTCAGAGCTATGTTAATACAATATTAGTGAGGTAGGTCTTTGGTGTCAACATGAGAATATCAAATGCAAGCGGAGGAAAATTGTATTGAATTGTGGAGATGATGGCAAATCAATGACACGGAAAATCTATGGAGAGCAGTTCATCGTGACACGAGAAAGCAGTGTCCGCATAAATCAGTAGAGACCAATGGACACTGAAAAGGAATTTCCATGCAAGATTAAGTGGACATTGTTATCATGCCAGGACTATGTGAAATAAGCGCAAAACGAGGATGATACCATGATAACAACATTTAGACCAAGCACTGTCAACTGAAATTACTCTCCCGTAAGAAGAAAACAGAAGAGTAATGACCAGCTCAGTTACAAGCTCTGACAGCACCAGTAGCAGCTATTGGGATAACTGATGGATCAGGATGATGGCTCAGCACCCTGCTGTGTTTGGTAGTGGGCAAACACACCCGTGCCACCATCCCTGGCCCCAAATCTGCCTGAGATGGGTTACAGCAGAGGCCTGTAAAGGGGACAATAACATACTGAGAGATCATAGAATCATTTAATATTTTGAGTCAGAAGGGACTTGAATATGTTGTGTAGTCCAAATTCCCTGCAATGAACAAGGACATCATCAATGTGGAACTCACTTTGGTGCCACCAACTTAGAAGAGACAGCAAAAGAGGTGAAGATGGTTTATGGGAACTGCTGAATCACAGCCTGAACCACTGATTGATCACCTGAGGCGAGCACTGAGTCAGCCACAGGAGCACAGGTGAAGGCAATGCACCTGTGTGACCAGACCTCATTTAAGGGCTGACCACCACTGGGGGAGGTTCTCTTGTTGGAGATCCCTCTCTTGTGGAGTTATTGGTGAACCTCAACCATCTGGAAAAGGTGAGCCTCTCTTTATTCACTGGTTGTCTGTTTACCATCCAGATAAGCCTAGCAAAATATACCATCTTCCTCACTATTTTCTGAGTACCACTCTTTTGGGTTAATCACCCTACAGACGGGAGTCAGCCTGGGCTGCAGCCACCATGCTATGGTTGAGCTCATGATCTTGAGGAATGTGAGCCTGGCAAAGAGTGGAGTTAGGTCCCTGAGCTTCAAGAGAACAAACATTAATCTGTTTTAGGAATTGTTGGATGAGATCCCCTGGGAAACTGTCCTTAGGGACAGGGGAAATGAACAGAGTGGGCAACACTTTAGGGATGACTTTCTGAGAGCTCAAGATCTCTCTGTCCCCCAGATTAAGAAATTAGGTAAATGAAGTAGGAAACCTGTACGGCTGAGCAAGGACCTGTTGGTCAGGCTGAGGGAAAAAGAAGGAAAAGTATTAGCAATGGAAGAGGGATTGGGTGGCTAGGAAGAATACAAGAATGCTGTCCAAATATGCAGGGATGGAGTCATAAATGGTTGCAGATGGAACTGAACTTGGTGAGGAATGTGAAAAACAACAGAAATACACTGGGCAAAAGAGACTGGCAAAGGAGAGTGTACCCCCTCTGATAAATGCAGATGGGAGCTGGCTTCCTCAGATATGGGGAGTGCTGAGATACTTAGTGAGTTCTTTGCCCTGGTCTTCATGGCAGTCAGGCTTCTCACACCTCTTCGTCCCTGAAATTCTATGTGAGGGCCAGTTGAGCAAAATCACTCCCAGAGTCAGAGCAGAGCAAGCCCAAGACCACCTCGTGATGCTGGATGTGTACAACTTATGGGGCAAGATAGCATGCGTCCCAGGGTTCTAAAGGAACCGTCTGACATGGTTGCCAGGATGCTCTCCGTAATACTTGAAAAATTGTGGCTGTTAGATGAGGGTGTCCTGATGGGTAAAAAGCTGGACCTGAGTCAGCACTGTGTTCTTGTAGCACAGTGTTAGAAGGAAATTCTTTATTCAGAGAGTGGTGAGGCAGTGGAACAGGCTGCCCAGATTACGGAGGGTGTCCCATCTTTGGAGGCATTCTCGGCCAGGCTGTTTGGGGTCTCTGGGCAACCTGGTCTGGTGGGTGGCCACCAGCCACTGGCAGGGTGGTTGGAAGTAGGTGATCTTTATGGTCTCTTTCAAATGAAGCTATTCTAAGATTCTGTAATCTAAAGGGAGTTCAGGTTGATGAAAGGAGCTTTGCTGAACCTTCTGTATTCAAAAAGGTGAAGAAAGACAAGTATAGCAATGGGGATGGTGAGTAGACATGGAACAGAAGCAGGTGGCTGTGGCTTGTGGTGAATGAAGAGCTGGGGCTTGGAGCTGGCAAATGATGCTGATGAGATGGGAAAGCTGACAGTGAAGTCACTCAACACCTTTCCTAACTTACTGCTTAGCTAAGGAAATAAATGATTTGTTTAAAGGGGATGAGATGATGTATCCCACACTGTGTGAGGGGGTTCAGATTTGGGCACAGCATGTGAGAGTTTCAGGGAACTTTGTGGGAATTTTGCTACCAGAATGAGAGTGAATAGGATCAGGCCTCGTGTCTGCAAAGCAGCGTAGAAGTCCTAATGTGTTTCAAGTGTTTAGAAAATTACTGGAGTCAGACCCATTTTTCAGCCCAACCTATTAGCCTTTCACATGTGCTTGGGTGGAGAGCAGAGCCCAGGCAGACTGGCGGCTTGTAAATGCTAGCTGAGCATAAATATCCCAGCCCCTGTGATGAGCAGCCACGCGGCGACGTCCAGTGCGATTAACATAGTGCAGGGGAAGGAAATATTGGCATTTTATACATCTGCATCTCGATAATGCTGCAAGAAAAGTGATATCAGTAATGCTAATGGACGTGTAATTGATGTTACTGCGATCCTCACCGCTCGCTGGGAAGCCTGTAAAAGAGATAAGATTAAAGGAGATAACAGCTGTAGTAATTCCAAGTATGTTTCTGGCAGCAAATCCTGGGTGCAGCAACACTGGTGGTGTCACTGCAGGCATTTACCACTCCGCAGTCCCAGTGGGTGCAGGGGATGCTGAGCACTTCACAGTGCGGAGCAGCAGCAGGCAGACGTGGGCATCAGCCAGAGGTACTGCTGCTCTGCTTCAGGTAGTGCAGGTGGCTGCTGTTCAGAGAAGGAAAGGCAGAGCTCCCTGCTGGTGCAGTCCATGCTGTGCTCCATCCTCACACCCCCCAGACTGTACCGACAGCAGAGGGTGCCGTGACCCAGGAGCAAGACATTGCACTTGGCTTTGTTGAACCTCATGGAGTTCTCCTGGGCCCACTGCTCAGCCTGTCTGGGTCTCTCAGGATGGTATTCCATTCCTCGGGGGTTTGATTGCACCACACAGCTTGGTGTCATCCACAAACTGCTGAGGATACACTCCATCCCACTGTCATGTCACTGATGAAGATATTAAACAGCGCTGGTTCCAATATTGAGCCCTGAGGGACATCACTCATCACTGGTGTCCATCTGGACGTTGAGCCATTGACCACCGAACCATTTCAGGGTTGTTGTGTGATCTGCAAAACACTGATGTGCATATGTACATCACGGTCCCTGAGTGCTCACTTGTCTCCAACTCCAGCAGTGTTGATTTTACTTCCGCCACATCTGAACAATCAGGTTCAGTGGACAGAAAATGTCTTTGGGATGTCCAATAACCTGAACTCTTTGATCCATGATTGTTTACCCCCAGAGGGATTTCAATAACTTCTCTAAACATGGCAAGCATCCAGTACGTTGTCTTGAATCACAGTCTAGTTCCAGAACAATCAACTCTAAATTGTTTAGGAAGACTGTGTACATTAAAAGGGTTGTAAATCAGCAGAATGAAAACAACAACACATGCAGAAATTCATTATATATCTGATACGCTGGGGTGTTATTTTATTATTTGATGCATTTATGCTTTATGCCCATTTCACGGCATAAAAACCAGCTGATGAATGGGAAATTACAAACTGCTGCCACTTCTCTCACAGTAAACAGAATGCATTAAAAAAAATAAAATAAACACCTAAATGTTTTATTATAATAAAGTTACTTGAGGCCAAGAGTTCAGTAAGGAGAATTTATAAACATATCTCAGATCTTGGAAGGATTTCAACATAATTTGCTTGTGGTATGGTAAGTGAGGTGAAATCCATCTACAAGGCTCTTGGGAGTAATAAATACAGGGGAAGTGTCTATTTATATTTGCTATGAATTTACTGTGAAACAAAAATGCTCCCGACTATCCCCATCAAATATGGGTGACTTTGGGGTAAGGAAAGGAGTTCTCCACACACCTTATTCTTAAATAAGATCAGTGTTACTTCTAGGCCAAACGAAGGCCCCGTCCTGTCCTCACTCACTGATCTCAAACGCCTCTTGGGGCTCAGAGCCACTGGTGCAGTTGAGGCTTTGACGGATCAGACCCCAGGGCCCCACTTCCAGCAATATTTTTGAATATGCTTTCATCTAAGTTGACAATGTAAATAAATTATCATAATTGAGTCTTCATTTTATGTCCATTTGTAAATGAACATGGATTTTTCAATTCGTCTAAGTAATTAACCTTTTTTAGAACTGCTGCTGTAATGCAATGACAATTTCATACACAAACAGGCACCGCTGAATATCTGGAGGCATTTTGGCCTTGCTAGTGAAGCCAGCTCTTGAGCAAATTCTCTGTTGTGCAGGTGGATCACAGAATCTTTGAATGGATTGAATTGGAAGGGACCCCAGAGATCCTCCAGTTCCAAGACCCTGCTGCGGGAAGAGTTGCCAACTACACCAGGCACTAGATCAGGCTGCCCAGGCCTTCGTAGTGGGTAAGGTGGAACTGGGTAGGGTCTGGTTGCAGCCAGGGACAGCTTTGCTGGAGCTGAATGCTCACCCTTGGGATCACTGTTACGGTTTTCACCTTTGTTGCCACTCATCGTGAAAGCAGATCAACCTGTTTCACCGAACATGGGGCCAAGATACCTTGCACAAGGAGCAGAAGGAAAGAACAGCCACCCAAAACCTCTGGTGCAGTTCTGTTCAGGGAGCTGCCAATAGCCCCCACAGCTCACCAGCGCTGCTCCAGCAGAAATACCACCTCCTTTCTAAATAGTCAGTTTAGGGCTTGGTTTGTAGGGTTGCTTTGTTTGCTCCGAGCCAAACGCTGGGACTGACAGCCCTTCAAGGTATTGTCCACATTTTTTTTTTCATAGAATAATTTGAGTTGGAAGGAACATTTAAAGGCCATCTTGTCCAACTCCCTGTGGTGAACCAGGACACCCACAGCTCCTTCAGGTGCTCAGAGCCCCGTGCAGCCTGACCTTGAGTGTCTCCAAGGATGGGGCATCCACCTCTATGGGCAACTTGTGCCAGTTCCTCACTGGCCTTATCATAAAAAATTTCTTCCTTATATCCAGTTGAAATCCTCCCCTCTTTTAGTTTGCCACCATTTCCCCTTGTCCTAACACAACAGACCTTGCTAAAGAGTGTCTCCTTTCTTCTTATAGCCCCCCTTTAGATGCTGAAAGGCACCTGCAGTCTTTGCTGTGTAAGCTATCTCCTTCCAACACGCCCATAGGTAAAAATGGGTTAAGGCAGGCAGGGATCACTACAATCAGCCTTCTCTTAAACCCACAGTCAGCTTTTCAGTCACCCTGCTATGAAGGGAATCTGCTTGCAGGCATGCCATGTAGGAGCAACGCAAAACCCACGTTCAACCAGCACTTCTGTAGCAATGTGGAGGCTCACCTAGCAGACAGCAAGCAATTTTTGCAATTCATTGCTAATGTAGTCTTTCAGATCCTAGAAATCCATTTGCTCTGACTAAAAAAATGTTTAAAATTAGACCTCGCTATTCCACATTTACGATCAAGCCAGAATTGAGGAAAGCGGTGAGTGGAACCAAAACAGGATCACAGTCACGGTTGTACCAGGGGAGGTCCTGCAAAACACAAAGGGATAACTACAGAAGCAGGAGGGGCATGAGGTCTAATGCAGCAAAATCATTTTTAGCAGATTAGGCAGCAAAAGATCAATCAGAGATTACGTAGGTGTTCTTGGGGTTGGACCAAGGGCTTCTCAAGGTCTGTGACAACTCTATTTCTAAGATCTGACAGCAGCTCCAGGCTGAACTGCTGAAAACCTGCTATGTAACATAATTGATTTTAAAAAGTGCTATGAGTTGTTCTAGCCAATCCAGGGGAGAGAACATGTCCCTTCTGTCCTCCTGGCATGCAAATGTAAGATGGATAATAAAATACAGGTCATGACAGAATTGCTTTTCCCTCTGTTTTGGAAATGAATGACTTTAAAGCATTGGCAATCTCCTCTCGCCTGGGTTTTGAACTCCCAAACCCACTTTTTAGCATGCTAGGTTCTTTCCACTGAGAGCGGCAAGGAAAGCATTTAAATGGTTCTGATTTTGGCAAGAAGAGCAAAAAATCATCAAACCCTAAAACTATTAAACTGCTCAGAAAGAAAGCAACAAAGTCAGCAAAAAGTTGCAGTGGGAAGGAGCCTCCGTGATCGAGGAGGCAGAAGGAGTATCTCAAACTTACTCTGGGATCACAGAGCCATTGCCATCCCTGTCTAAAGGCTGAAGCTGACAGTGGGAACTTTGAACTGGGAATGGCTATAACAAGGAGAGAATATCTGGCGATGAGTGAAAGTACACACAAAATTAATATTTGCAAGAGCTTTGAAATCAGATCCCCAGAGAAGAATGTTTGCACACCTCTGGTCATCAAAAGGAAAAGATGAAGTGGGAAATTTCCAATTCTGACTGAACAGTGGCAGGTGCTGCTACAGACGAGGAAGGGGAAATGGAACCTGTCCCTGACCTCAGCAACCTAAGGGATCTTATTTCCTGTGAGGAAAGCCTGTATTGTTGATGTACGTAGAAAATCCTTCCTGAATTCAGACTTTTTCATGGTCACCTCCCTAACTCATGCTTAACAAACAAAAGATGGGTAAATAAATAAATAAATACATAAATAAATATATTCTGCTTTTGTTTATGGAAAGTGATTTTGGAGAATGGATGTAAGTTAAACCAATGCTATGGATGCCAGAAAACAGTCAGGGTTAAGAAACACAGCACACAGAGATTGCTTAGGTGTGCTCAGTCCCAGGCCATGGATAAAACAAGGAATGCATCATAAAGTGCCTGATGAGCACCCAGTAGAGGATAGTACCTAAGAGAATGTACAGACCAGAATCCAAGGAGCAGATGGAAGGGATGGCTGCGTTAGAAATCTTAGAGTCTGAGTCTTTGAACATTGCTGGATGCTGTTTGAACACCACCACCACCCGATTCACCTTCCATTTTCGGTTTCAGAATGTTTTGTCAGCCTATAGGTGGACTAACCCAACACACTGTGGATTTCTCATGCCCTAAATGTGCCACAGTGCAAGCCACGCTTGAAAACCTTCTCTTCATGTGGAGAGAATCTGGCCAGAATTGTATTTTGGGTAGTCTTCACTTCAGTCTGGGCACACGGACTTATGAGCCTTAAGTGAAACACAGACTGCTTCTACAATGGCTAAAAAGCAGAGCAAAACAAAATATACCAAAAAAAGCAGGGCAGAAGCTCTGATGCTGCTTGGATGCCCCAGTACATGGGAACCATCATGGACACTCCCAGTTTGATTCAGGTGTGTCTCTGTCTCTTTTAATTTATATTTCATGGCCAGGTCAGTGTATAGTTCGTGTCTGTGGGAGTGTGTTTTCTGCTCCTGTTTGAAGTCACCACATGACAGTGAATCTGTGACAACGTGAGACCTCATGTTCTATACTGAGAAAGACCTCTGCTGGGAATCATTATAGCTCTCACACTCAGTCCACCAGTCAGTAACAGGAATATCACCATGTGGCACACGTCAGATTAATGACATATATCTATATGTGTTTGAGTTGGGTCCCACGACCCTAACTAGCCAGATGGTTGACATGCTACTCAGGTGACACTGCAATTGCCTTAGCAGCTCTTTATGAGTACCAATTGCCCCTGGAATAAAACTTCAGAAGGCCCAAGTGTGTTCTGGGGCAGAATGGGTGGGAAAGAGCAACGTCTGAGGCTGCATGCAATGATGCTTCTCTCCATTCACCAAATTCACTGAGCACAGTGTGATACAAACAGACCTGAACCAGAAAGTTACAAACTGGTGCAGACCCAACCACTAAAATCAAGATTCCATATATTTTCCTTACAATTTTTATCTGCTGAACTATGTATTCTTAAATCCTGTTAACTAAACGTAGTTTAATTAGAGTGATGAAGCAAAAGTGGCAACATACACTGTGTCAGGACAGGGACTGCACTCTCATTCAGTGCTCACTGCTTGGAGCGAAGCAGCCCTTTAGGCTTACATACAGTATTAGAAATTAATATAAAGTGAAGACATATGGAGTCATTCTCCTCCCAGCTATAGTTAAGTGACCTGGGAGCAATTTCATTAAAATCAGTCTTAGTGGTCTAAGGGGTCAGAAGTACAGGACTTTTGGAAAATTTGCTTTTGCACAAAAAAATCTGCTTTCGTTTCTGTCTTCTTCTCATTTATTGAGTTGTCTCTCTGGTGCCTAGTCCAGTATCCACGAATCGTTTTCTCTCTAGACATTTCCTCCATAAATTTCAGAATATTCTTTCTGTTTTGTGTATATAATGTGGGCTGGATGTTTGGTACCTGGAAAAGAGACAGATGAAAGTCTTCACTCTAGAAGAATGGCAAACAATTGCAAAGGGAACATAAAATTCATACCTCATGATTAAGGAAGTAGCCATGTTGGATTCTGGAAAGTATCATATCTGAATTGGATTTTTAATAAAAATCAGTCAATCTAAAGTGGTGATATCTGAATCTGACCGCTGACTTCCACATCCTTGGTGCAGTCAGGTTCATTACCTTTCTCTTGTAAAAGGAGTGGGGTGACTATTGGGGTTGGGAGCATTTTTGTGGATCCCAAAAGTTACAGGAGAGCAGGGAAATATTCTCAAGTGGGCGGTAGGGTGGTGTGTAACTGCTCACTGCAGCTTTGGAAGGAAAAGGCGTAGGTTATCCTGCTCTCCCAGATAGGGCGACACAAATTGATGGAGCAGTTAGGGAACTCTTTGGGTCAGATGGCAAGTACTTAGGAGGTCCTGTCTGGAGAGCACCACCAGATATCCAGACCCTCTTACATGAAGGATTTAATTCAAACCCCTGTGAAGTGGAGTAGGAATGTTTCTGTAGACTTCATTGGACTCAGGGCAGAGCAGGGATATGTTGCCTTCCTTGGACTACATTTCTGAAGTGCCCATAAATGAAACAAGAACTTAACAGCACAGGACTGAAATAGACCTTTCCAAATGTCATCTATCCCTCTCACCCCTTGGAGACATCTCTTGTTCTCACGATGGATATTCCTTCACAGCACACTTCTGCTGGCTGTAAGCGCGTGGAGAATGAGCGTAAGTGACTCTGACGAACGCCTCCTTTTGTAGGCCCCAGTCTTTGTTGCCCATTGCCGCACCTGGGGATCCATCTGGCCCATGGTTACAGTCTCTGCACTAAAACATTGCCTCTGTACTGCTTCTCCAGTCCTGGGAAAGGGATCACAAGTTGTCTGGAAAAGCCATTTGACCTCTAGTAGCCAATGCAGAGGGGAAATATTTGCACTGGCCAAGCCTCATTCTTGCTTGCTCAGAACTGAGCCCAGGACTCTCTGGAGGTCGGTCCAAACTTGCTCAGTGCTGAAGCACTGGCCGGGAAGTTTGGCGTGCAAGAGCAAAAAATATTGCTTGGCCAATGTGTATCCCTGGTTCATTCCTTCTGAGTTAAGTAAAGATGGTTAAAGCCCAAACCCAGGTAAACAAGTCAGCAATCTGAGTAGAAATACTTCCAATGATCTCCGGCTTAATATATACACCATGACATAGACACAGCTGTACTCCAAGGGGCATTGCTCAGTGGAGTCTGGTCCAATCCCAGAATTTGGATGCCTCAAAATAAAACCAACATCGTATTTTGCCCTCTCTCTTCCAGCATGATTTAAAGAAGCCAGGCGAACCTTGTTTCAACCTTGTTCTTGGGTTCTAAGTGATTGTTTCATTTAGAACATTTGACTAAAAGCTCTTCTCATGGAACCAGATCCTGCAGGAAGGATGCCAGCAATTAATGAAAGATGATAAAATAATAAAAGAAGTAATACATTAACTATATTATCTGTGCACATTTGGACAGTCCTTTTCATTATATCCTCTTTATAGACATCCTTCAGCAACATTTGAAAAGCTACTTTATTGCTGTTCTGTGACTGTTTTGGTTTCCAGACATTAACAAGTTATTTAAATGCAAAAGTCCTCTTTTGCTCTTCAATTTCCTACTGATAGATTTGATGCAAAAAAAAAAAAAAAAAAAAATTATTACACTGCATTTATACAATTTCAGTGTGTGTGTGAATACTGATAGAAAATGTGGACCTTTGACTTCTTTTTCTTTCTCCTTCCTGCACATTCTCAAGTACAGCTAATGGATACTGCTGTATACTCTTCTGGTTGAGTAGCACAGTGCTCTGAAGCCATCGCATCCACTCCACTTTGATGCAGATTATTTATCACTGAGCCAGTATCTTCTGAGCACAGAAACAAGAGTCCACCAGTCCTCCACACAAAGCTTTCTCAGCACCTTGGAAGCGATAATCTCTCTCCCTTTTGGGTATATGGGAATCACATTGGATGTTCGGGTCAGATTCCTGTCTCAGAAATGTTTCAGGGTTTCTCCTTTAGTGCTAGTTCTAGAGGTAGCATGAGTAGTGTGTGTGAGTGGTCTGGAGGTGCCATTCAAAGCTTGACTCTGCTTTTCTACAAACCAGAAACAGCTCTCCAGTACCTCCAGCAACAAAACAGGGCAGCAGGCGTGGATGGCTATTTTTGGAACCTAGGCTGAACCTGCAAGTTAGATTATTTTGAGATATGAAAGATAGGCATGGCCAAGCCCACAGGCAAAGTTAAAGGCCAATTGCCTGTTATTCATTCATTCAGTGCTCCCCAAACATCTACAGACAACTCGTTAACAAATACAGCAGTAGAAGTAGGGCTGAGATGATGTGGTTTCTAGGCTGCCTTTATGCAGCAGGTCAGGATATTTGCTTCAGAGTACTTTTTCATTCTGAAATAACCCTGTGCCTATAGTGGTCAACGAAAACCGACACGATTCTCAATGTTATTTTTGTTTCCCCTATACAGAGCTGTTGCTCTAGCTCCATCCATCCATCCATACACATAATCATCTGTGTATATGGATGCATATATTTAAATCCGTAACCATTAAATAGTAGTTTGCCAACCTGGAAGAAGAATGTCAATGAACTGTCAATTCTCTATGCTGAACAGTTGATTTATTGGCACAATGTTAATCTCTAAATCAGGAGCAATAAATTCTATTTTTTTAAATCTTGACCTGAAAGTACTAAAACACTTCTAATTGTCACTGTTGCTATTGTAGAGTGACAAATTAAACTGCATTCATATCATCATCTCTGCAGCTCCTAGAATCTCAAATTGACAGTCACATCAGTGACTCAGTGCCAAGAAAGCATAGGGATCTTGTTTTTGCTTTCTCTCAGGAATGGCTTGAATGGGAAAACCTGCTGTTTTTCCCTGGCAGTACTGGACACTGGCCTCTAATTTTAGTTATTGTTGCAATAGTATTTATTGCCTGTGTTGAGTCCCAGTGTGCTAGGTGTTACACAAACCCAAGATAAAACAGTTCTAAGGCTGAGAGGTGAAGAATAAGTACAGGTAGGAAAGAAAAAAACGTCCCAGATCAAACAGTACAAGACACCAGTTCCATTATATCAATTTCTTGAACTATTGACAAGTTTCCATCAGACATTAAAGCAAATGGGTGTTTTAAGGAGAAGAATATTTGACATTATCTTATACATTATTACATTATTTTCTAGCAATTCAGCAGCACATGTACCCCGGAAGACAGCTTTACCTTGACCCTTGTATCCATTCTTAAGGAAAGAACTACATCCCAAATCCCTCTCTTCTGGTGAACCATAAATCCTGGGGGCCACAGGCAGATGGGACTAATGAGGAACAGCCTAGTGGTCCCAGGTATAGGATGGCAGTGTCCACACTCCCTTTCATGTCTTCTCTGGGCTGAACACAACTCAGCCTGACTGGGAAACCCAACCCTCTTGTACTATCATCACGTGCAAATAGAATTTGTAGAGTAGTATTTTAACCTTGTGAAAAACAGTTTTCTGACAGCAAAGCAAAGCAGACCATCAGGAGCCAGCCCTGCCTTCTTTGAAGTTAGGGGAATTGGGGATGTTTTCTGGCAGACAAAACACCGCTCACCCTTCCTGTGTGAGTTATCCAAACTGCTGAGAGATTTGAGTGGCAGCTTCATGTTGTAAAAGCCTACAAAAATGAAGTAAAAATAATAAAAGACCTAAATCCTGCTGGATTAAGCTGAGGCCCAACTTCTAAACTTTTGGGAACTAAGTCAGTATAAAAACTCAGCTAACAAAGTCACAATGCTTTCCATTCCAGATCCTTGGATTCTGTTCTGTTTTCTTCATTATCAACTCAAGTCTTGTAGCTGCAACTTTATTATCATTCTCATTCCACATGTAGTTTGCAGATGAAAAAATGTTGAAACTGTACCAGATGTGATCTGGAAGAAACTGAGAAAAAAATAAATCCAGACCACCATGTCACCGAAACCACAATGTTAGATATCGTAAACTTTATCCTGCAAGCAAAATTGCATTTGACATTATTACACTGTAAGTGGTTCTAATGCCTGAAAGTAAGAGTTTACAAAGCTGAAAAGTTGAGTTTTCACAGAAAATTGGCCGAAGATATTGAACACATCTACAAAGCCATTAGGAGGATCCGAAAACAACATGAGCAACATCATTCCTTTTGCCTGCTGGCATGTTCTCATGGCCCCAAGGACAGCACTCTGAGCACTGCAGGATTTTGGAAAGAGGCACTGGCAAGGCAGAAGGAAAGAAGGAGTGGAAAGGCACAGCCCTCAGCTCAGGCTTCTCTCAGTAAATGCAGGGCAAAATGCCTGTGGGTGCAGATTTAGCTAAATGTGTTTTCAAATATGTGTGTTGCCATTTTGGGAAGTGAGAGTAGCAGTGTGAGTTGGGACAGAAATGCCTCTTGAAGATGGAGGGTTTCTCACCCCATGGACATGCAAGGGGCTGGAAGGCCAGAATGCTTCCTCCTTGTGGTAGAAAACCTCCACATTTTGTTCCTCTGCGGTGTACACGGTCAGGGTGCATGTATCAACTGGAAACACACCAACCACTTTTAAATTCCAGTATAGCTGGGTGGTTTTTTTGGAGAAGAGGATTTTGTGGTAGTTCCCATGTTGCTCTTGTTTGCTTTCCTGGGGAATTTCCTATCTATAATGTTAGCAAATGGTGGGCAGTGACTGAGTGAACAGAGCAATGAGCTTAAGAGGAAATAGCGCTGTGAAGCCAGCCAATTTAATCTTCTCCATGTTAAACCCACAGTGAGGAGGAGGAAACTCCATATGATGGCCATCTTTCATCAGACATTCGTCACTTGAAGTTTCCTCTATGAGGATTAGAAAGTATAACAGTATGGAGTATTAATCATAATTGATTTGGCTTTTAAATTGACCTCTATAATTTCTTTAGGGTTTCCTCTGCTTTCAGAACACCCAATTGCTCCATCTTGTGCCCTAAAAGCAACTGAAAATGACTCTTCTGTCTTTTAAAACAGGCCTTTATAAAGAACACATCAAGGATTTGTCTTGATTCTTAGGTAAAGAGCTTACACAACTTCGTTATTACCTTAAAACCAGTAGAAGTCTTGTGTCTTGGCCATTTCTGTTTTTCTCTAGGTGCAACTGAATTCCTTGGCAGGTGCCAAGATATCTGTGATATCTCTGAGCACATCTGTAGAAGTGGGAGTACCCTGGCTAAAAAGAGAGAGATGACATCTAACAGCCCAGATATCGGTGACTGAAATGATACGATTATTAAGACCAACACCACCCTGAAGTCCCGTGGGAGCCACCTGTCCGATGATCCCAGTTCACAGCTGTCAGTCTCCTGTCTCTTGTGATGTCTTGATTCACCAGCCACAAGGAATGGCGAATGGTGCAGGCACGAATGACAGCGTCAAAACAAAAATATAAAAGCAGACCCTAAAAAAAATGTCTTATGAAGCCCAAAATGCATAAACACAACAGACTTTAGGCCTTCCGCAGATGTCAGGATGAGGAGAAAAGAAGAGTACAAGTCCAGACTGAAAGAAAATTCTAGTAGTCTTTGTCCTGTACAGGGGTACATCTGGAACTCATCCAGATGTCTCGTAACATTTCCTCAAGCTGATATATCTTATTGCTCGCATCCATAGGATGATTTATACAATAGGTAGATATCATACACCTCTAAAATGACTTAACTGGGAGCAGCCATGATGGGACCTTGTGAACTCTTGGCACAAATCTCCCAGTACTCTGGAATATGTGATTTTTCACAGGAAGGTGTGGGATTGCTGATGGATTTTCTTGGCTTTCATTATGTGGGGTCACATCTATTTCTCATGCTGCTCTGGCCTTCAGTCCTGTGGCTGAGCATCTTCGACACAGCCCCGGAGTTTCACTGAAGCAGAAATGATGGGGTTTTAGCACTGAGGGGAAAAAAACCTGCACACAGGAATGAAGGAAGACACCAAAGTGGTGACTCTCTAAGATCTCTTGCAAGACCTTGTATGGCTTTAAAATGGCAACAGAATCCATGAGTAGTTGAATGCTTCTGATTTCTATCTGATGAATGTCCTTGTTGATTTACATTTCAAGCTTTTCTCTAAAGCTCTGGATGCTGTAACTGAAAGCTGAGATTCCCACAAAGCCACTTGCTCTAAGAGAGGGAAGAAAGGCAGAGAGAGAGAACAAAGGGCAAGTCTGAGGCTCAGACTGTGGTGACAGGGCCTCAGCATGGGGCTGTTTCTGCCAAGAGGCTCTCACCCTGCAGGAGATAAGTTTATAACTACGTCTCTGAAGTGCTGAATCACTTGACTGGCAAAGCTGAAGTTACTCCATAGATAAAATATGTTATCTCTGCTGTTCTCTGGGTGACTTGTGCCGGGGAAATATGGCGCATAGCTTAAGTTTCACCAGAACAAATTAATACAAAATCAATCGTGTGATGCAATATATGCCATGAAAAATACTTTATGACAAACTTATTTGAAAAGTAATTTACATCAGATACATTTTGGGAAGAGTTCTATATAATGTAGCAAGCTCTGCATTATGAAATTGTGGTGACTCTACTAAAGCCAACATCTACACGTTACGAAACCTTAAAATAGCCCGTGTCCTAAATTTTAGAATAATCTACAAATGGGTCATTTTTCAACCTACAGACTTCAGAAACTCTATTGTTAGACAGATCCAAAGACGATTTCTATTTGCCAATAAAATTTTCCAAAGGAACTGTTTTAAAAATGGTTAGAACATAATGTAACAACTTTATCTAACAATTTCAGCTAATGGGTACAGTTTCCTATGAGTAAGAGTTTGGGACAGAGACATCTTATTATTCATATATTATAAAATAATTTCATTCCTATTTTAGATGTGAATGTCATTTCTGGGCTGCCTTTTAAGTATTTGTCATCAGATCCATTAGTCATCTGAATTTTAAGTCCATTTGTGATTGGATCCATTTGTCACATCAGACAATATTTCTTTTAAAGTAATAATCAGTGGAACATTAAGTGATAACATTCACATGATGATTTGAAGATTGCAGAGGCAAGGCAAAAAAGATATTACTGAATTGAGTTCCAATTTTTCCCCAAATTTAAAAGAGTTTTAAACTGCCAAGATTTAAAAATAGTATGCTGCAATTGCTACAAACATAAATTAAAAGTAACAAATCCAAGGAATAAGAAGTGCAACATTAGCAGACTCATGGAGTGGGAATGTACTCTCTGTCTTTAGGTGATCCTGGGCAACCCATGAAGACTCTTCATGTCACCTCTTCAAGGTCATGAACGCTTCCATTCTCTTTTGTCTATTAGACCCAACATTTGATAGGATGAGAGGGAATGGCCTCAAGTTGCTCCAGAGTAGACTCAGGTTAGATGTTAGGGAAAAACTTCTCCAAAAAAGTGGCCGGGCATCAGAACAGGCTGCTCAGAGAAATGGTGGAGTCCCCCTCCCTGGAGGTGTCCAAGAAACATGGAGATGTGGTACTTGGGAACATGGTTTAGTGGGCAACATTGGTGGATGATTGGACCAGATGATCTTCGAGGTCTTTTCCAACCTTAATGATTCTATGATTCTAGGAAAACAGGAAAAGCATGGTTTGTTTTTTATTACTGTTCCAAAAACAATGTAGCTCCAACTTCAGGAAGGCACTGGATAAACTACCGTGACAGAAATAACTGTATTTCTTGACACCTCTCTCTCTCTCTAGTTTTGTTTTCCCTTATCTGTTACACTGTATGCTTTTGCAGTCCTATTTCTCATTTCCATACTGCATCAGTGATGACTGCTCTAGGAGGGCTGGATGGTGAGGGTTCTGTGACTGCCTCCTGCACCCTGCAACAGTGATCAGCTCACTGTATTTCATTATCAAACACCAGATTAAATACATTATAGAGACATTTTAGGCTGGAGACTTGCAAGGTTAATGCTAGCACAGTGGTAAATGCTTTTTGAACGGAATTATGCTTTTACCATATTCTCTCAGCTCTCTCTATTTTCTTCTAGATACCACAGTCATGTTATGAAAAATGGCCACTACCACTAGGCCTTGGTACTGGACTTCTCAAGGTTAACTTTCTTAAAACCAACATGTAATATACAAAAGATATCATGTCTTGGGAAATTTTTAGCAGAGACACTATATTTAGTGGATTAATGATGGCAGTGACATATTGCAAGCATATCAAATATACACGGAACTGCTCTGTAAAACTGTCATTCTAGCAGCAACAGACTGAAACTAAGCAAACAGTTCTTCCTGAGTTCAAAAGTTAAACGTATCTGTAAAATACAGTTTTTCTTTCAGACTTGTGTGCTAGATAGCAGGCAGGGCCCACAAACATATTTCACAGGCTGCATGCTATTTTTTTTTGCATCACATGGTGTTTTGTTTGCTTTTGTGGCTCCTGAGGACAGAAGCTTTATCTAAGAAATATCAGCTTAGTGCAAAATCAGGAAGAAAAACTGAGCTTTATCACCATCGTTTCTAAAGACAACCCTCACCACAACTAGACTGTAAGAATTCAACATCTCTAAAATCACATAAACAAACATCCAGAGATAATTTGTGGTATAGTATCTAGTGTCTCAAACCCATACTAAACATGCCACATCATCATAATTTAAAAATAATTAAAGTGGAGACAGGGGATAATAAAAAGCTTCCCCAAATGCTCTGGTATAGTCACCTGAAAAACATGGTCCCCTTCGGTAAGCACTAAGAGGATCAGATGCACGAGTGGGTCTCTGAAAGGAAGTCATGATCTTCTCTTTCACTTGAAGTTACCTTTAGAACATACAGTTTCTAGGAAGACTTGCAAAGATAGTCTAGATTATTAAAAAGTCCCATTTACAAAGCTTAATATGAGCAAACAAAAATAACAAAATAACAAGAGGATCATAGCCACGTGATAGCCTGTATACATTTCACTCTTGAACACTTTTCCTCTCTTTTAGTTTTAGGTTACTGTGGACGGTGAAGAAAACAATCCAGGCCAAGTTGTCTGCCATAATCCAGCTGCTTTGCATCACATTTTCTTAAGATGACTGTAACCCCAGTTTAGTTAATTAAAAGATACTTCCATCAAGCAGAAACTGTCAAAGCTGTATGTTCACCAGAGATGTTCTCTAAAGCTTGTCCAGCCTGGACCTGCCCCGTATAATATGGAGGTCACTCTAAAAGTAATGCCTCCTATTTATTCCCATGGAAAAGACAACAGATACAAAGAGCACAATATCACCATTTTGTGCAGCATATTCTCAGCCACAAAATACTATTTTTCAGCATAGCCACCATTGCTAGTTATGCATTTTCACCAGTGACGAAAATACTTGTAAAAATCTGCACCAGTGGAGGCGACCTATTGTTGCTGTCACCACTGCTGGAATGCACCTCCCATCAGTTCACTGTGCTCACATCCCCATAAACATCCAGAATGTGTTGATGAACGTCAGTGAGTGCCATATTTCCATATGGAGGAATTCAGTTCTACCCCTCTGCTTCATACACACTTCCACGCCAGACGCCATTGGGTCAGGCTGCCCCTCTGTGCCATCTGTCACAGAACGTTCAGCCTCTACTGCCATGTCACCAACATCTGCCTCTGATATCCTGGGCCAAAAATCACAAAATAAGAGGCATTGCTTTTGGAGCATCCCTTGTATTTCTGTTAATAACATTGAGACGCACGAGAATTTGTCGCTAGTAATAAATTAAAAGGCACTTCAACTCTGAAGTAAACCTGAACATCCTTCAGAAGGTAGCCCATAACTGAAATCACAGTGCAGAGCAGGACAGTCCCTTCCCTCACCCAGCTAGCATGTTAGGTACGAGAAAAGTAAATGCAAACCATGTATTCAAATAAGTAAAGACAAGGAGATAGGGTCCTGGGATGGCCAGAGCTAGCCTTGCTCTGTCTCACTGCCTACTGAGCTGGTGCTGCTCACTAAAGGGTCAGAAAATATTTTCTGCTGAGTTATTTTTCTGCTGGTTTAAGAAGCTGAATCAAAAGGTCAAACAAGAGCCAGAAAGTGGTTGTGCAAAACAAACACCTAGTCAGGAGAGGGAGGAGGAGTCAGAAATTAGGGCTCATCCCTTTCAATGGCACAGGCAGCTGAGTTGACACAGCTGGGTTCTGGAAAGCTCACCTAACTCGGCAGAGCAAGGTTTGCTCAGACTAGCGAAACTGGACAGGGCAGAAAGAAGATTTTGTTTGTGTTTAAACACTCCACCAGATAAGACAGAGGCCAATGCTGGTGTGAGAACAGATGGACATAACCTGGCCATGAGTGGAGTTAGGCTGGGAACTAGGAAAAGGGCTTTAGTCTTTCTGCAACAGCTTCTAATGGGAGTAGTCAGGAAAATGAGAAAGGCCTGACTGCCTCGGAACAACCAATACTCAATCAGGTGACAAAGGTAAAGCAGCCAGAAGGCAGCACTTATCCACCCACGGGGCATTTCACATGCATGCAGCACCAGGACTCTGCTCCTGGAGGATGTTTCAGAGGCCAAAAGGATACATGAGCTGAAAGACAGATTGGCTACACTCCTGAAGGATAAACCCAACAGTTTTAAACTCAAATAGCCTACATTTTGGTAGGCAGGAGCTCCATAAATTTGTGCAAAGGATTATACATATGGAGCCGGTGGTAGCAGGGAACGTGCCGGTTGCAGGATGCCTTTTCAAGCCCTACATCCAAAGTGTATGGATCACTGCAGAGGAAAAGGATCAGATTCCACGTCCTGCATTATAGGAGCTCAACAGTGTTCTTATCTGCCAAAACATTTATTTGTTTAAGGATACCGTATCAGAGAATGCAAAGCTTGTAGACAAGTTTCCACGTCTCAGTTATAACTATTTGTAGCTGATTCTTCATCATTAATCACTGTTATTGACTTCAGTAGCTGATGGCTCTAATTGATAATCATAGAAAATGGAACCGATTAAAGTGAGTATATAATTAATACAGAACACACTTTGTGTGTTATTTTGTTATTCAATTTTTAATTTTATTTTGTTATTCAATTTCTAAACAGCAGGTTAGTGTAGCAGAGATGCGTAATGCACAAAATTTACCAAACCCATACCAGGGAGCTACACAGTTCCATTAAATTTTTCATTGCCAGCCCATAAATATTTAAAAATGATGAATTGAGCCTCAGTGGTCATTATGCATCTGTAAGAAGTGCAGTTTTTTTAAAAAAGGAATCAAGAAAATTCTGACTGCATTAAAGTCAATGACAAACCTTTCATGGAGTAAATGACAAAATCCATACGGGATTCTTTTTAATTGCCTTTTGTTTTTTATGAGCCTTCAGAACTCACCTGTGTCCCATTTCCAGCTTCTGTAACTAGAAAATTAATTTTCCTCTTTAACTGACTGCTGGAGTTTTCCTGCGCTCTAATAACTTCAGGAGTTGAGGCATTAAGAGAAGCATTAGTTATCCTAAGGTTTGGGTGTCGTGATGACAATCAGTTATGGTGCAAATATGTCTTCTATAATCGTCCTGAAGAGCGAGTGCAGTGTCTGGCAGGGGATTAGATGAGTGAGGTAGGACTGCCCTTGGGATGAAGGGCTGGGAGTGTGGTCCAACCAGCTCTGAGAAGGAGCAGGAGACCACACTGGAAGAGTGAGAGGTTGCAGCTCCCAGCAAACCCAACCTTGCCATGCTCCTCGTGGGACAGACAGGCTGGAATAACGCTGTCGACCTTTGGCACTGTCTACCCCCATCCCCACTGCTGCCACTTTTTATGTCCCATGTCCTTCTGCAGAGGCAGGAGCTGCTGGCATTGCTCTCGAGTCAGTGCTGCTTGCTGGGCTGTGTCTGGGAAGGAGAGAAGCAAACTTTGCCCATGGAAAATATTTAATTCTCACATCGAACTTGACACCCCAAGCAATGCCAGTGGGCTTGGTGTCATTTGACAGAAAATTTGTTTATCCAGTGTTTTGCTGATGTTGGCTGACTTTTCAGACTTGTCCGTTCACTGATGACTGAACTTCATGGAAGTTGCTTCACACAAGAACAGTGATAGTGGAGTAGTAGGGACCTCTCCTGATGCTGGAAGAAAGAAACGAGGAAAATAGCTAGAAATATCTACTAGAAAAGTAAGAATTCAGCCTAAGCAGGGAAAAAATGAGATAAATGTGCCAGAAATAGGAGTGACAGGAGAGGGGCAAAAGTGTTAGAAGTATTTTAAACTAAAAATAAACCTAACTTCTCAAATATATAAAGCTGTCCATTAAAAAAATAGTACCAGATTACATCTTTACAGTGCCAAATAATTAATGACTTTTAATAACCCTAATAAATTCGGATTTCATCAAAACCTTGTTGCATATCATTGACTGTTTCAAGCAAGGACTATGAGCTCTTAAGGGAGACTGCCACCTGTATTAAAATGTACATTGCTGACATCTTTCCCAGGTACATCAATTATAATTAAAGAGCAATAAGAATGCCAGGATGGACTTCTCAGGCACTTTCATGCAGGAGCCCCAGCATTTAAAATTAAATCCATTAATTGTAACTACTGTAAGTTTGTGATCTCTCAGACAGCGTACAAACTAATTCATTGCTTTTGCAGTCATACCAGTCTGTGTTAATTAAGGTTTGTGATTTATTTAATTTGAGCAGGGATGTATCAAAGTGCCCAAAACTGGACTGATAAAAGGTCACTAGTTCATGCTGTTCAAGACAATTTGGAATGTGAACATGAAAAACGTCCCTAGGAGCCTGACAAAAATTGATTAGCAAAATGGGCTCTAATTGTTTAAAGGAAAGCTCCATATTTTCTTCAACCCAGCCACCTGAAAGTTCATATGTTAAGAAGCTCTTCTCACTCTGAACTGGCTCTGAAATATATTTGAAGATAAAAGGCTTTAAAAAAATTTTTTGTTGGCATTGCTTAAGCAGGGAGGCAGTCACAGTGCTGTCATCATCTGGAAACTTTATTTCTTTTTTCTCTTTCCATATATAGCAGCCAACATCACAGTCTCTGCATGATACTCAAATACTAACCTATCTGTTCCTCCAAAAAAAAAATACTGAGGTGGAAGTATCTCTGCTTTAGAAATGGCAAAGTGAGGTAAGGAGTGAAAGACTGATACAACTAAGTTGTTAAGGCTTAGAAGAGACTCCTTTTGTCATAAAAAAAAAGATGTCAAAATTGAGCAGTTATGCTGAGCTGGTCAATACTGGACGAGTCACAACACCAATGTCAAAGGGAACCGAGGACAGCTAGCTCAGATGTATTTGGTCACCCTGCAGCTATCTAGCTTGGAACTGAATCAGAAAACTGGAAAACAGTTTGGGAGACTCTAAGGGACACACAGACTTAGTGCAACACCCCTGCTCAAAGCAGCAGCAACAGGCTGCTCAGCACCTGGAACAGTGAAGGTCTGGAGATGGCCAAGAATGGATGGTTCACAAGTATCTGTGTCCTGCTGCAGTGTTTGATCACCTCTACCATGAAAATTTCCTTAATAGCTAGACAGAATTTCCCTCTTCACCACTTCATTGCCTGTTGTCATCTTGCTGTGCAATACTGCAAGAGGAGTCTGGCTTCTCTATGCCCTCCCAATAGTTACAAGGAGCAATGTGGTCTTTCCTTTAGTTTCTCTTCTCTTTGTTCTGCATGGTCCAGCCTCTCATCAGCTTGTTGGTCCTCTGACACATTCACTCAACTATTACAATGCCTTTCTTCCATTGAGGAATCCAAAATAAAATGGGAATCACTTGACAGCCTTTTGCTCTTTTCTCAAGATCAATCTGTGACACTAACAGTAATCCTGAGCACTTTGCCAGACAGGTCTCAAAGTCTGTTTAGAAGTCCCTAAGCATCATGGCTCCTTCTTTATGGATGAGTGTTGTGTGGTTTGTCTTTAGTACCAAAGAGTGTGAACTCGTGCCGGCTAACTTCAACCACACACGATGGTCAGCACCTGCTCTCTCTCAAGCTGGTGGTCAATACACACTCATAACCAGCAAGTGATCAGCTGAACCCAGGGTAAGGAAGGACAGAGAAGAAGGAAGTGCCTCTCTCTATTATGAGGCCTACATGAAAAGGTTAGACTAGAAGCCTAAATATTTAGACAGCTAAAATTAGATGACACCGATCTCACTCATAATGAAATATTGGTGTAGGTAGGAGTAAAATCCAAGAACCTTATTCTTAGGCAGCATAAACTGACTTCATCTCTATCGAGTTCTGTGTAACCATGCTGATTTTATCAACTGCAGAGCTAAATTAATGGATCTCAGCTGTGCAAAATCTAAGTTTATAAAGGAATATACACACATCATTTAGCACCAAGCAGAAACAACCAGGGAAGAAAATTAATCTAAATACCTTGAATTGTGTCCAAGGTAAGTCAGAAGAATCTTCCAGAACTGCATTGTGCAGCTGTAGTAAGTTGTTCATAATCATTTGAAATATCAGAAATGTATTGTTTCCTCTTAGTTATCTTAATCAGTTTCTCTTTTATTTTTTTCCCCTTGTTTCCTCTCGATTATTTTTCAAAAAATCACAATTTATGCCTTTTAAATAAATTTTGAATGGATCTTCAAGGAGATTACCTTATCAACTGCCTCCAATTTCCAGGTTTCACGTAGGTTTTGAAGGTCACTTTCATCTCAATATCTTCTGAGTGGATATGATGTCGGCTTATATTTTGATCGCTTATTTTCACTGTTACAAGAGCCTGTGCACCAAACAACCCATCTGAGTGTTAACGCTTCCTAATAGGTTGGGATGTACTGGAATTTCTTCTTCAGACATTCAGATCCCTTTAGATTTTCAACTATAGGTAAGTCTTTGTGAGGGATCTCTTTAAATTCCTCTTCTGTGAACCTCTGCCAGGAAACACTTCCATACAGACCTATATACATATTTGCATATATGTGTGTGTATTTCATTGGATCACAAGGAAGTTCATGTAACTTAAACTGAAGAAATAAACTGGTCTGGTTTTCCTCTGTTCACATGAATATCTTTGCTTAGATAAGGCTCTCGTTTACATGGGCACCAAGGGAGTGTGAAAATACTCCAAACAATTTAAATAGGAAATGAAGTGGAACATATTTTGACAACAGTTAGATATGCATAGGTTTCTGTCCACATAAAATCAGCATGCTGGAATTTGCTTACAATGGTAATTTTTACAGTGCTTATATATCGGGAAATTCTCTAGGTGTATTAAAGGTGAGCCAAAGATAACAAAGGTAAGTATGAAGTTACATTTGTGCTCACTTTTTGGCAGTTATTCTTTGTAATTGGGCTTTCAAAACATGCAAGGATTATGGACACTCCATTCCTACTAAAATAAATTGATACTTAACGTTTTTAGGCAGACTTGGAAATGAGCATCCTAGTCTTTACTTTGTTATTTAGCTGAACATCTTCACAGCACTAGTATTGGAATAAAGTGTGTTTACAATTTTCAAATCCGGAAAACAAACTAGGATTTATGGATAACTAACACTTGCCAAGTAACATAAAACGTCTCTCAATTACAGCTATAAAAGTATAATAAGCCCTTATCCCCACACTACTTAGAAGACTGGATGCCTAAAATAAATGATCTTGTTCAATCAAAGGCTGTGAATCAAATGTAGGAATCTCTGAGGGGAAATTTTGCTATGTGTATCTTGTAACAGAGCTGAAGCCACAGGGTAATAACGTAATTTTAATTTAGATCTTGGAAACTATGGGTATGAGGTTCCCCTGTATCTTTAGCTAGACATTCCTGCTGAGGGTTAAGGTGTCAGTACTGAGAAAGGTACCAGTGGTTTGATTGTTTTAGAGCCCAGGGAGCACAAACTGCAGGCAACCTGGAGATATTCACAGATTTCTAAAGGAAACCCCCAAAACTCCTCAAGTCAAGCCATTGAAACATGAAATGATCGCCTCAGACTGGAATCCAAATGCATCGTTGTAGTTCACTGATCTGATTAGTTCTGTAGTACAGGATGGATCTGGTCCATTTTTCAGAACTGGGCTAAAGCCTTGAACAGTTGTTTTGGTAATGTAGATGAGGCTTTAGGTCTTAATAGTTCCTGCAATTACTGCTGAATCTGGCCTTGGCTCAGGAATAAACTCCTTGTATTGAAAAGATTTACTACCCTAACTATATCTGTATCTCAATTTAATGAAAATGTTAAGGATAATTTGATGGTCTCTTGCCAGTGTAATTTTAAATAAAATGTCTTCATTCCTTGGCAGTGTCTGTTGGCACTCAGTTTAACTAAAGGAAGTGCTTAAGTGAAGTGCTTTTTACCTTACATTCTTGCCAGTACCTTCTCTGATAGAAGAGATTTAATTTTCAGTGTTTTACCTGGAGTAAATAAATTAAAAAAAAAAAAAAGCCCCACTATCAATCCTTATAAGTAGCAAACCTTATTAAAGTATTTCTAGAAATCAGATATTGGCCTATCATAGCGTTTGGAATATTCTCAAGCCTCATCTCCTGTAGATTAAAGAATTTCTAACTTATTTACTCTTCATTTATTATGCACTCTTGTAAAAAAAAATCTTTCTGCATCTTGGAAAGAAATACAGCACACTTAGATTTTCATCTGAGTTCAGCAAGTCAGCATAAAAGTTTAGGACACTTTATTATAATTGCAGAGGGAATGGAAAGTAATGGTAAGATGGTGACAATTTGGCCATCGTATGCTGTGATACTGAACAACTGCCAAATACACTCTTGATTGCTCACCTTAAATAAGGATTATACCAACAGGAAGGATGGCACAGAACAGAGCCGGACAGACGGTGCACGGGAAGTTAACTTGTACAGGGATAAGTCTGACAATAAAAAACTAGTGTAGGTGAAGAACGATGCGCATTCAAAGGGTAAAAACTGCACGCATAATATTTGGTTTTTAATGCCTCTCTTTAAATATATGAAACATTTATAAAGACTAGAAAATGACCTCCTCACAGAGACAGAATGTGCCCCTACTTACAGTAAGTTACTAGTAGCACTGTAACTTTAGAAGTTCATAAGTCGCCTTAGTAACACTATCCTGAGCAGCCAGCACCCCGTAAACTGAAGGTCTTCACAATCATCGGGAAAGAATTCCTTTTTCTTTTCATTACTGCTCACCATTAAGTCTTCATTCCTTGTTTTCCACTGCTCAGTACCAAGGAGTCAACAACCTACGTTCAGAAGATGTCTTTGCTCCAAGTCGTGGGACTATGATCTTACAACAGTCAGATATGAAGCACACAATTTTTCCTCTACTTTGTTTTTTTGGGCCTGTGATTCTCTTTAGCCTATGATAGAATCTTCAGACAAAATTATTTCTGATGCAAACTAAAATGCACTCTCAGTCTCCCATCTTCAAGCAAAAAAGCACTGGACAGCCAAACCTTGATGATATCCCAGAGGAGATGTAACACATGCTGAGACTGGGTCACAGGACATATATGTTATGGTTCAGATTTCCATGATGTAATCACAGAAGATTTCTGTCTGGAGAACATCTTACCCTCCAGGGACATCTGGTATATGGGTGCTATGAAAATGCTCCTCCTTGTTCAGTTCTTAAAGAGCAGTGGCTACCTTCAGCTACAGCAGGGATGTTAGTACATGCTGCAATCCTATTTTTTCAGTGCAAGTTTAGAAAGCTTCAATGCAGTTTAGAAATCAGCCTGCTCCATTCATTACCATCTCCTACTGGTCCTCAGCTTGTCTCATGTTGACCAGTTCAGGGTTGTAATAGCAAAACTGTTATAAAAAAACAACAACAAAAAAGAGAGAGACAAAAGAGTATTTTTCTGCCTTTTTAGTTCATCTTCTGTTCATGAGATGGATGATGGTAATGTGTAATGTGAACAAAGTGAGTGGAGCAGGACTGCTGCAGCTATGGCCATGCTTCCACCCCACACGCTGCCCTGTCAGAGAAGGCATAACCTCACAGAAGGCATCTGATTCTCACACACAGTGAATCTAGGAACTGACTTTTAAGAACCTTATTTTAATTAGCTTATTTTAATTAGCCTAAAGACTGTGGATATAATATACACAACAATGACCGTGAAAAGCACATTCTTCTGTTCAAGACAGCACTCCCAACCAAAGCTTAAGTAGCTTCTCCAAAACCTACTACGCTCCATCCAAAGGCACATATTGCTTATTTTAACTGCAGTCAAAACAACACTATTTTTTTTGTATTCTCAAGGATGACTCTGACGTTTTAAATTATTCTTTCCAGACGTCAGACTGAGGCAGAATCTTGATGGGAAAATCTCATTTCAAATGGTTAAACTTATTTCTGTATGTAAATATAGGTACCCCTTTCCCTGTGGCAGTGATCTTCTCACATAACAATGTTGGGTAACCTTAACTGGAAGCTCCATCAGCTGGAGTGTGTGTGATAAGCAATGTCCTTACATGGGATGCTCTATGTTTCCATGGAAATGAAGTTAATACATGTTCATGCAGTTATCAATTTACACTTTGCTTCAAGATGATAAAGTAATAATAATGTTTCACTATTAGTATGATCCTTTGACTTTCTAGCTCCAACACAGCTGTAAGATAGAAAGCAATACTGAGATGTCCAAATGTGAGATTTGTTTGGTTTTCTTCTCAAAACTGTGTTGCATATCTACTAACAGTTTTTGGTAAAATTCTGGTTAAAGCAAAGGGAGGGGGGAATAGAATCACAGAACCACAGAATTACTGCAGGTCATCTGGTCCAACCCCCCCTGCAATGAACAGGTACACCTGCAGCTCAATCAGGTTCTCAGCACCCCATCCAGCCTAACCACGCGTGTCTCAAGGATGGGGCATCCACCACCCCTCTAGGCAACATGTTCCAGTGCATCACTGCCCTAATTGCAAAAAGCTTTTTCCTTGTATCCAGTCTCTATCTTCCATTTTAGTTTGAAATCACATCCCCTGCTAAAAAGCCTGTCCCCCTTCTTTCTTTTAGCCTCCCTTTAAATACTGAAACATATTTTGGACACCAAAATACACTTTACATACTGAACTTTCTCAGTTGCAGTGGTTTCCCTACATTATAATCAGTACAGATACATGAAAGAAGCTCTAGAGCATTATATAGTTAGATATATTATTTAGAGATATTTTGTATGTACATATGTACTTAGAGATAGTGATAGAGTATGGTGAGGGAAATACATCCGACAACACCAAAGAAGAAAAGGGAATTTTCTTGAAAATGGAATACTTGTCATTGGTGATTCTCACATATTCAGACTGAATAGCCCAAATACCTGCTTTCAGATAAGAAGTAGAAAAAGTCAATATGGCTCAGGGGAGTTAAGAAAATTCTGAATAATGGAAGTTTTTTAACAGTTTGCCGTCTGGTGAACAACTGGACTTCCGCAGGCCAGTTGTTCCTGGAAGCAATGTGTGCATGTGCATGCAAAGGGGAAAAGGAACAATCAAAGAGTGTAAAACTGTTACTAGGAGGAAAAAAAAAAAGCATCATGGAATGTGCAATAAGAAATGAGATAGGAAAGATGGGAAACAGCATATGGAGCTAACTTCATTGCAGCAGGAAAGGCAGTTGGTTGTTAACACAGGGATCCATACAACAGCAGTTTTCCTCAGTCCTTAGGTATTTATTTATTTGTCGAGGCTCTGAATGCACTAAGAGGAATTAATAGTCCTGATCAGCTTCAACCAAAAGTCCCACTCACTCCTTGCCTCAGGGACAGCTCAGGAGCTGCAACCTTTGCTGAGTTCTGCCCACTATTTTAGATTCTGTAAGACTATGTCCTGGCTGGAAAGGCATTGCCTGTCCTTGGTCAAACCTGTGCCCATTCATGTTCATGGAAGAACCTTGCTCTTGATGCTGTCTTAGAATATTGAAACAGCCACCACTCTGACTTTATGAGAAAGTCAGTGTGTTTTCTGAATCATATGTCTTCTCCCCTGAGCTATAAATATATTTTTTGTGGTAAACAAAAGAAAAAGCATGTTTAGTTTCCTGTATGCTTCCTTAAACATACTGTGTTCAAAATACAAAAAAATACCTGTGCAACTTGGACTAGGGAGCCTGATTTGGCAGGGGGGTTGGACTAGATAATCTCTAGAGGTCCCTTCCAACCCCTGTAATTCTGCGATTCTGTTAACATCCTGGATCAGCAGAGGATCTTGTGTCTTTCTAACGCTGAAGCTGGCCCCTGACAAACGCGTATTAGTCCCAGATCTGTTGTACAGACACCCTGCTTTGAGTATGGCTTCTTACACTTCCCTAAGTTGTTTTTACTACCAATAATAATTTGGCTACTGGTAATAATTTGGTGTGAACTTATGACCAAGCAGTTCAGTTTTCCACTCATGAGTGGAGACTGGTACAGACACCTGGATTATTACTGTTTTTTTTTTTTTTTTTTTTTTTATAAGACCTATCAGGCTTCTTTGAGAGGTTATAAAAAGGAAGGGTCTGTTGTCATTGGACAAGGGAAAGTAGTTTCAAACTAAAAGAGGGGAGATTTAGACTGGATGTAAGGAGAAGGGTTTTTTTTTATTATTAGGGTAGTGAAGCACTTGTACAGGTTACACAGAGAGGTGGTGGATGTCCCAACCCTGGAGACAATGATGGTCAGGTTGGATGGGGCTCTGAGCTCCAGATGGACATTTAGGTGTCCCTGTACATTGCAGGGAGGTTGAACCAGATGGCCTTTAAGGGTCCCTTCCAACTCAAAGAATCCTATGATCCTGTGTTAACTCCACTGGAAAAGAATGTCGTCAGGCTCGGAAGAAAGCTTGCTGCACTTCCTATGTAGAGTATTCCATTTTCTTGGTGCCAAACTGTACACCAGCGTTATGACGTTACATCAGCAATACAACGTGTTTCAACTGTGAATCAACATTTGACACGGTATTTCACAATGCCCTAAACCTCAGCTGCATCAAGTAAACAGTATTTATAGGCCAGGCTTGCTCATACCGAAACTATGTTATCTCAGGAAAAAGCACAGCTCGTTATTCAGCCTCACCAAGCACTCGCACCAGTATTTAAAAGACTGAAACCTTAAAATCTAGATGCTTTGGAATCATCCAAATTCAAAGAGATCTCAACGAGCGGTCTCTGAGCTTGGAGGCGGACGTGGCCCTGGATGTTAGGTACGAGCACACGGCCTCACGTCATGGATCCTCGCCAGTTCTTGGGACACGGCCACGTGAGAATTCACATTTCCACTAAAGGAAATGAAAGCGGGAGCGGAGCACACAGATTCACTTAGCACCTCGTAGCTGCGGAGTGAATGAATGCTTTTTTTGTTATTGCTTCCATCCCTATCACCTCTGCGTCGGAAAGGACGCTGAGAAATGGCGGCCGAGCTGAGAGGAATGTGACGGAAAGAGCCTCGCGTGTAGCGTCACCCCGAGGTGCGCTGCCGTGAGGTGACGGCCAGCTGTTTCCCCGCGCGGCTTTTTCAGGACACATGCCGCACCCCGTTCTCAGACAGCACTCCGCCACGGGGCGACGACGACCCCAGGCTCATCCTACAGAAAGGACCGACGAATTCAAAAGCACGGCGCTTGAAACTTCGGCCCGCTGATTCACGAGCCCTCGGTCGCTCCGTGCCAACCCTCAGACCCGGGTCAGCCCGGGGGCGGGACGCGGCTCCGAGGTTCCCGAGGATGCGCGACCCCGCGCGCGCGCTCCTGCCATCGGGAGCGCGCTCGGCGAGCCGCAGGCGGCGGCCATCTTCTCTCCGCAGCCGGAGAGCGCAAGCGAAGCAGCCCCGCCAGCTCCCTCCTCCTCTCCCTCCCTCCTCCCACTACGCGCAGCCGCCGGTCGGAAGGGGGGCGACCGGGGGAGGGAAGGGGGGGGGAGCGGCGCGGGGCTGTGCGGCCGCGGGGTGCCGGCCCGGGCTGCCCGCCGGGGTCCGCCGCTCCCCGGGGTCGGGGCCGTCCCTCCGCTCGGCGCTGGCGGCGGTGTCCGCTCCGGGCTCCGTTCTATAGATGGGATAAGCGGTAAACATGTTCAGCTTCGAAGGGGAATTCAAAACAAGGCCCAAGGTGTCTCTCGGAGGGGCGAGTAGGAAGGTAAGAGCGTAACGGGAGCCTTAACGTGCGCGTTTCACGTCCGCCTTCGCTTTTTCCCCATCGCTGTTTCTACGGCTGGGCCTTCAAAATAAAAATACTACTGATAATAATTAAAAAAAAAAAAAAAAAAAAAGGGAGCAGCTATGACTAAGGAGCCGAAATCCTCCCCTCCTGATGAAGCGTTTATCTCCCTGGCTCTGTTTTCCTTTGGCCTCCGACCAGGCCACGCACCAGGCTCCCGGCGAGGACGGGGCCCGGAGCTGTGTCCGGGCTGGGGACACACACACACACACACACACACACACACACACACACACACACACACACACACAGCCGTCCTCACCTCGGGGACGGCCGGAGCTGGCGGCCCCCGCTGTGCTCACGCTGCTGGGGAGGCTTCACCCGCGTGGCTGGACGTTGTCAGGGCTCTACGGCTTTGCTGTCTCAGGTTTACGTTCAGTTTATCGACGGGGAAGAAGCAGAGTGGTTTATTTTGCTTTGGTTGCCCCGTCGCTGGAGCTGGAGTTGTTGGGTGGGACAGAGGGAATGGAGTGTCCTGGTGTGTCAGGGGTGCCGGTACGGTGCTGGTTCCTCGTGTTGGCATTGTTGCGTGTGAAGCTATTTACTGTTTTCATTGCTATTTTAATATCCATAGGAGCAACGGAAGGTTTTTGTTGTTGTGCACTGTAAGCAAGTTCAGTTCTCTACAACTTGTAGGGTTTGGCAGTAGGTTTGGAAACTAACAGGAGTACTTCAGTGTGTGACGTTGAAGTCGTGGTGAAGTTTTCTTTTGGCGTCTTACATCTTTCGGTAACAAGAATGTCCGAATGACATGTAAGTTGTGCAGCTTTTCACCTGTGTCATCTGAAGACAGTTCTGTTCGTTAGACTGTATACAATGGCATTACATGAGTCAAAAATACCATAAGTGCTGGCCAGCTGAAGTAGGAATTGGCAGAACGTGCCCTGGCCCTTGACAGTAAGCTTCGGGCTCTTGACAGCTTTTGGCATCCACTTGCTAATAGCGTTACTTAAGAGAGCATGTTTCCTCTTCTGAAAATAAACAACTGGTGGATCTTTTATTACATTTCCTCATTTCTTCGTGGAAATGCAACAGAGTTTTCTGTCATTATGCATTCTAGTTGTAGGGGACAAACGTGCTAACTTTCTACACGTATGAATTTACCAGCGTGAATATTATACGAGAAAGGAAGTGGAAACTGCAGCTGCTGTGTAAACTTCACTCTATCCAATACAGCTTTATCCTGAGTGGTGCACAGATGGCAGGACGTTACTGTGCTACGTGAAATGCTTGCCCTGCATCAAGGCAAAACAGTTGCAGCTCTGGCCATCCTGAACAACTGCTGCTTTTCAGAACCCTTGCAGTGTTAATGACTTGAAAGTGCAGTTAGCATCCACTTCTGTGTAAACACACTACAGTGGAGAGTGGTGTGGCAAATGTTTATGTGTGGTCTGTGACTCTTGTCTCACGTCCCATGCTGCTTGTGATCATGTTTCCTTTTACCTGTAGGCTTGTGTGCAGTCTGCTTGGCTAAGAATAGTTTAATGCTTGATTTGGGGAAGTTTTCCACATTTGGTTGCACCTGTATTTTGCAAAACACAAGGACGCAGCAAGGCACTACAGTGTGAGGAGTTGGTCCATCAATACTTCAGATACCAGCAGTTCTGATGTGGCTATAACTGCGCCAACGTAAACCATCAGCAAACCTGACTGGTAAAAGAGTGGTTTTGCTAGTAATAGCTACAGCCACAACTGGTAGCCTTGTTGATCTTGGGTCGTGGGTGCTGACAGCCCTCCCGACATTGCCATTTACTTCTGTAGTACAGATGTACCAAGACTTCCTCAGGCCTTCTGACGCCTGAGTCCTATCAGCATATGCACAGTGATACAAATATTGTTGTGTCTCAAGTGGGACAGGTGATGGCAGCTGGAAAGCTTGCAGTCCTAACATGATTATAAATTTATAAAGACTTACAGTAGATCGAAGTTAGTAGATGTATTAGTTTGAGGAAATGGTTGTCAGATTCTCAGACCAACGCAGTGCCCTCTTGATGATGCACAATGTGTTAAAAGAAAACAAAAACACAAGGCTCTAAAAAAAGGGATGATAAGATGTAAAATGAAATGTTTATTCTAATCACAAGCAGCTTTCCTTGTGGAAGGTGTTGAGTCCCATGTGCTTTCTCAGCACTAAGTTTTACCATGTTTTTGAACGATGAAAGCAGTCAGCTTCAGGGCTGTGCTTACGCTGTGTGACCTTGTGCTCTTTGGGATGGTCTGGGTTGTGAATGCTGTAGAAAAGCGCACCAATCCAGCTTAAGTTTTTTTGCCAAAAAAGTAGTGTTTGTTTCACTTGCTAAGTCTTGGATTGCAGAATTAATTTGATCAAAGTGACTGCTCCTTTCAAAATATTGTGATGTTTTAATACTACGTTTTTAAAATAGGTAGAAAATATAGATGACATCAGCATTTGGACTGCTCTGTCCACCTCCTGTCACAAATCTGCTGATTCATTTGGGTTATTTGCTCTGGCTGTGTAGTTGGTAGAGGGCAGGGATACTGTTTTGATGTTTTATCTATGATGCGATAAGTAGTTACTAATTTTAGGGGTCTTTATTGTCACCATTAAAACAATTCCCTGCTTTATGAGAAGTTACTTTCAGATGTAGCTTTCATTGAATCTGGAGCACAGAGCTGATCTCCTCCAGCCCTCAGCTGAATGATCGTTAGGCTGAGGCAGGAGGGGGCTGGTAATGTCACCATCCCTTCTGGTGACAGCTTTCAGGTTTCACTCAGTCCCTTGTGAAGTTGCACTCCTGGTGATGTAGTGGGAGTTTGAGGAACCCTTCGGCTTGATTTGGTCAGCTCAGAGCTACTGTTCTTTGATGTGTTTTACCAGCAATAAGAAAAGTATGAGGCACAAGTCCTTTAGTACATAACATGTAGGGGAATGCTCTGTGCCTGTGCTGGGGTGTCCAAGGGGCTCTGTAGCTCTACATTACTCATACAGGTGATGAACTCTACTAATGACTTCTTGTAAGCTTTTAACAGGGAAAAAATGGTTAAGATGTTGTGAGGTCAAATGTATAACCTAAAACATGTGCACACGTGCTTTTCCAAATCCCAAGACTTTTAAAAATAGTTTTAAATGACAGTACAAAACGAGATGGTTTTACAAATAACTTTACAAAGTCTTCTTTCTTTCTTTTAATATACCTGTTTGTAATAAGCAAAGAACTTCATTTTACAGTGTTTGATTTTTTTTCATTAGTTATTGATAGACTTTCTTAAACTAATTATGTAATATTAAGGATCACATTCCTGTGTATTCCCCCTCAACTTCCAGGGGAAGTGTGAATAGGGAGCTCGGTAATTAATGCCTATGAGGTCAAAAGTAATCTTCTCACGTGGCCTCTGGAGCCTCCTCTCTCTGTGGTTCTGCTGTGCATGGCCCTGCTGCTGCCACGGGAAAGGTGGTGCCAGGTACTTTCTGCATCCTAAGGTAAAACTGAAGCTCAAACACTGAGGTGTTTTCTTGCCATTAATTTCAGTGGGCCTAGGCTTTCCCTGGACAAATGCCATTTCCTGGGCATGTTTAGGTACTTTAAAATATCTACTTCTGGAAGATGGTTTTCTGTACCTAGAGCCTTAATCATGTTGTAAAGAACTCGAGATGTAAAGAGTCACAGCAGTTCTAAAGCAGTTTTTTCAAGCTCCCAGGTGTGTTTTACTCAAGCTAATAGAGCTATGTGTTCAGTGGAAGTTAAATTGCCCTGGGTCTGTTGAGGATGCTGTTCCTCTTCTTGAATACTTCTTTTAGCATTCAAGAAAGCCAATAGATGTGGAGTCATCTTGCCTATGGTAGTATTGGGAATATGGAAGCACTTTGGAGGAGGGATGTCTGCACAGTGTCCACGTTTATTATCTATAGATGGATGCTGCAGAATCTTCCTTTTATTTGGTGACTTAGAACTTATCAACTACAGCTGCTGAAAGTAATTTGCTTTTGTAAATTGCTTACATCACCTCATTTGCTTTAGAAGTGTTTATCAATATTCATGTAGTTCAGGCTAAATTTGTCTGAAATGTCATTATTTTAAGGAAAGAGAAAAGATGTGAGTTACTGTGCTTTGTAGATGAAGAACGTTGCTTATGTATTGGAGCTTTTGAAGCACCATCGTTTACTTGGTTACATTTGGACGCTGCTTGAATCCTCACATGGTCAGCAGCAGCACTGCAGCTTTCAACTTTGGTGATTAATATACAACTCACCACTTAGGTCATGAATTTATACATCAGGATAAAAATATTACTTAAAATCTCTTTGGTGGCTGTTGCAAGCTTTCCTTTCTGACTGCTGTCCCCCACCTGCTTCTTTGTTTTCAACTCTTTCCTCTTCTCTCTTACTCTGTCTCATTGTCCCTAAGGTCATGCTTTATTCTGCTGTTGCTTTCTGTTTCTTTGCTTTCTTTTTTTGCTGTGTCTGGCTCTGTGCTTTGTGGTATGATCTTCTGAAGGAGGAAGGCATGTTGGGTGTTAGGGAGAGTGGCTTTCCCCTCCTTTTGAGTTAGGGTTGGAAGTGTAAAGACAAGCTGATGCTTAGTTCCCTAACTGCCTGCTTTGGTAGGTAGATTCAATACCTGCCATCTTCGGTACCCAAAGGGAGGGTGTCTGCTTGGAAAGCAGGAGAAGCAAGTGGATAGCTTGGCCATCACAGAGGTGGGGAGTGGGAGTGAGCCAGGTGTCATCTCTGCAAGCTTCTGTTGGTTGGGAGCTCCTGGCACAGCAGTGTTGTAATGTTGTCCTCCAGCTGCCAGGAGTTGTGTTGCTGTTGTAGATGGGACTTGTGAAATGTGCATCCCGTACTGTAGTGTGCGGGGCTGGCAGGCAGCCCTGGGCACTGCATCTCCTGGGTTGCACAGCAGCTGCTGAGCTCAGCTCTTTTTCACTGTTAAGAGAGACAGGGTGACTGTACAGTTATCTGACTGTAAGAAGTGAGTGTTTTAGAATGACCTTCGTGGGTGAAAATTAATTGTGTCGTCGCTCTTCCCACAGAAAGTTTATTTTCTTTTGCACATTCCTAGTGTTCCTTTTAATTTCTGAAGTGGTGTTGTATTCAAATTGTGCTGGATAACTCTGAAGGAGATACAGTTATCTAAAATACATTTCTCACGTTTAAGTACTGCTAGAGGCCAGACATTGATTCCTTTCCTGTTTCTCATCTATTTGTGTATCATGTGAACAAGAACAGGATATTTTTTTTTAAGTTGGACAGTACTTACCAGTATATTTAATCCTTTGGTTTAGGGCAGTTCCTCTGTTGTATTTAGATTAAGGAGGTGATGTTTGCCTTAAAAAACAGTCAAAGCAAGTATCTGAATTTGTAGTCGAAGTGCATTGGGGTCTCCCTGAAGAGAGCGCTTCTCAAATCAGTACAGAGCTGGAGATCTACCATGTGAGGAGAAGCTGCCCACTTGCAGCTCTCCCTCTGACCAGCTGCTGGAAAACAGTTAATGTATATTTGAGGAAAAAAAAATCTTGATGTTTTAGGTCATCTGTTGGTTATTTCTCAATTTATTACATCATTTTGTCTGTGTATCTGATACCAGTTTTTTCACTTTACACTTCCTAGCAGTCACAGACCCCTTCCCTTGTTGCTGGAGTTGGGATGTGTTGTTTTAGATACGGACTTCCTTTTACTGTGTTTAACAAGTGGAAGAAACCCTTGTATTTAGAGGGCAGTAGCTGTATTTAGTGGTGTCTTTGGCTGTAAAGTACTGTCTTTAGAGGAAAAGATGGTTAACCTTCTTGTGGGATTTTTTCCTTTGTGCTTGCTCCAATAGATGATCTGAAATACAAATCCAGTTTTAAGTTCCTTTCTTTGCATCGGTGCTTTGCTTTTCACTGTCCTTGGTGCTCTGTGCTCTGGTATTTTGTATCCTAATGAAACTGGGAGAATCACGACCTTTTTGCTTCCTCTCTACCTTCAGAAAAGTTGCAGAAGAAGAATTCTGGTATCAGTTTTTGTGTCTGCCTATTAGACATTTAAATATTGCAGCACAGTTGTTTTAGAAGTGATTCAGTATGAAAATGTTTGTTTGCCGTCGTCAGATTTATTTTTAGATGCAGGACATTTTCAGCTTGAGTGTATTTTATTTCTTAATCACCCTAGGTTAGAAAAGCCATTGGAGGAAGAGGTAAGTTTGGTTTGTGTTACAGAAGCCTACTTTGAGGTCCTTTCTGGACAGTTTTTGGGAAAAGGACAGGTAAATTAAAGAGTTAAATCCTCTTTGCAAGTTAGCCAAGGCATGGAGCTTTGTAGCAGAAGGTGATTGCTTTGGGCTCCGCAGCTTGCTGTGCACACCTGGGCCAATAGCTCTCATGTCCAGCATGGAAAGTGCTCAGCAAACATTCAGAGTACCTGGTAGGATTGGGACCCTATTATGTTTCCACTTCCTTGTTTATTAATGAGTTCTGTTTGCCTTGGTTATTGGGATGCTGGGAACACGAATCTGAATGTGGAGCGGTGTCGCCCTTATGCACCCATGGTCTCTGTTCTTCTGGGAGGGCTGCGTTATGTGTGGTTTTAAGTGCAGGAAATGATTAGTACTTAACTCCTGTTGAGTGTTGTGTGCGTGATTAAGTATGGTGAAAGATTTTAAATCATGCGTTTGAATGAAAGTGACTTTGTATCTTTATTTGTGCCCTTCAGGAGGAAAAGGCCTCGCTCCTGCATCGCACTCAGGAAGAAAGGCGAAAGCGAGAGGTAAAGTAGACTGTAAGCATTTGCACACACACTGGATTTTAATTTGATTCTGTAACTTTTTCAGTCCCGAGTGCTTTATTCTGTTGCAGATGTGCTTAGTTCAGGAATGCTGCCTTTCAGCTGGCAAATCTTGTGTAGTCTTCCAGTATGCTGGAAGCAGCAAAACTGGCTGCTTTTATGGTCCTTCCCAGAAGCGGTTTTCATCTCAAAAGAAGATAATTATGAACTGGGTGCGTAGGGAATTTTTCCTTTTAGTTTGATGCTTGTTGAGAAAAGACAGGCTTTCAGTTAGTAAATTCCATTTCTTTGCCTTGTGGATTGGTCTCGCTGAGCCATTTTCTACTTCCCTTTCTGCTGCAGCTTCGAGGATGACCTTCAGCAAACTTCTTCCCCAGTTTGAGACTGGTTCTAAAAGGTGCAGTCAGAACGAAGTTACTTGGATGAATTGTAAGGTTCTTTAGAATCAGCTGGTAGCTGAGGGAGTTAGGAGCTGTTCTGGGACAGATGTGTGAGTTCTCAGGAAATCTTACTAATAGTTTGATGTATGCTGCTGCCTTTTGGTAATTTGAGCTGGAGCGAGGTGGAAGAGGGAATATATGTAGGAAGGAAAATGTTCAGTTCTGAAACACAATGTCATAGCAGACTGGGCTGCTTGGTAATTCTGTGGTATGTGGCAGTATGAGATCCCTTCAGTGGTATGGCGTGAGTGGATGTATTATTTCTGACGTTTGTTCCTCTTCTGATACGAGGAGGATAAAAAACTTCGTCTTGAAAGATGATTTTAAAAACATAACTGTCCAGATTTCATGCTAATCAAGGAAAACAGAACTATTTGCCCCTTTAAATATGTGTTTGAGCCTTGCTGGACTAAATGCAGGCCTTGGGGTGGCTCATCTCTTTCTGAGGATAGTTACTGTTTTTTTTTTTCCTCTAAAGTAGCCATGAAATTTCTAGGCTTTCACTGGTTAATTAAGAGTGCTGTGTACTTCAGAAACATTTTGCCAAATATCAAAGTCACCTATTCAGTTGCATATTTATGAATGTAATAATTGTATCAACTAGTTCAGGGTTGGTGCAGTGTCATATTTCTATATGTATGCATGTACAGACATGTGGTTTCCTGTGACACGTATCAGTTTTTCATGAAATGAACTGTTCTTATATTGAAGCAATTGCTATTATTTTTTTAAAGAACGACTCCTCTGAGACCAAGACCAGTTATGTCTTTAAAAAAATGCCTGTAGCTGAACCTTAGCAGTGACCTTAGACTTAAAACCTTTGCAATTATGGGTCACTAATTGACAGTTACATGTGCTAGGATAAAAACAGTATCTAGAGAGGAAGAGAAGGTATCTACTATTTAGTTGAGCATTGTATTGTGATTATGAAGGGAAGGTGCCCGTCTGCAATTGGAACTTTCCTGCTTGTTCCCGTACTTGGCACTTATGCTGCTGAATATCTTTTTCTTTGCAGTATCTTCTGGAATAGCAAGTTTCCATTTTTGGATCAGGCTCAGGGATTAATTAGTGCATTTCAAGGATAGTTTTATTCAGAGGAGTTGTTTTGGAAACCAAGATTTCCAAGACAAGTAAAATAATTTCTGAATGATAGTCCAGTGCCTGATGATTCTCTGACCAATTCAGTTCAAGTTCTTGTCCATAAGATTTGGATATGTCGTTATGGCACAATACATTTAGAAATTGAGGTTTTTGAGGTATACGTTTAATTAAAGGAATAATGTCTTTGAGTTTGAGTTCTTCAGCACTGTAGCATTAAGCTTGTCGAAATGTTAATGTGTTTATTTTGATTTCTGTAGTATTATGTACTTAGTGAGTATTAAGAATTCTTTCGCTGTAACCTAGTGGTAGTTGTACTCTTGGAGCCATAAAAAGTTTTCTTCTGATTTTGTGTGGATTGGATGCAGAACATCAGATATTTTTTTCTTAATGATAGTTCTTGATTTGCATTAAAGAAATTTCCTTCTGAATACAAATTTATCAGATAAAATTGTAGAACTTGAGTTGGTTCCACAGTGTTTATTTCTATTTATTTATTTCTCCTTCATTTTGCAGGAAGAACGGCGACGACTAAAAAATGCAATAATAATCCAATCATTTGTTAGGGGTTACAGGGACAGAAGTCATCAGGTAAATACTTGTCTGTCGAGAAAAGAGTAAAACAGTCGTAATGGAAAATCAGTTTTCTATTAAAAAAAATTAGAATATTAGTTGAATATTTTGTGTTGATGAACTGTAAGTTCTTATTCTCTCTTGACAACTTCTGCTGAACCTCAGTTCTTTAGTAAATTAATGCTTGTTCAGCAAAGCACCTTCATGACAGCTGACTTGAGTGGGATGATGTAATTTTTTGGAGTTGACACTTAGATGCTTGCAGCTTTTACATGTCAGCAGAAGTTTTTTGGTGTGATCTGAGTCAAAAGGATATTCTTTTTAAGCTGCTCTTGGGTTGGTTGTTCTGGGAAAGGGTTCTGTCTGTTTACGTTTGCCAATATTGATTGAGTAAACCAGTTGAAAATGTTTAGTGTGATATTCTTGGCTTGAGAAGCAACAAATCCGTTGCCATGTGTACCTTCTGAATTACAGAAAGAAAATACAAATTCACAGTTCACAATTTTTTTGGTGTATGTGATCTCTTAATGAATATGTGCATTTAATTACTTTGCTACCAGTTGGGATGGGAAGCAAATGAGATTCTAAAAATGTCACATCCCTATATAAAATCATAACTGTTATCAAGGCATTGATGTATAACTCCTGTTATTTTAAGTACTCTACCCAGAGAAATGAATTTGATCGCTGTGCAAATTTGGCCCAAACGGGAGGAACCTTTTCTACTGCTAATGGAGCTAATTTGACTCTTCTAGTTCGTCAGCTTCTCTTTTTCTATAGACAGAATGAGGATTCTAAGCGTTTGGTGAGTACTGGAAATATTTTGATCCGTTCTGTTGAAGTATTCTTTCATTTAGAAGGCTTAGGAAGGGATGCAGAAGTTGATTTGACCACTTCAAGAAATCTGTTTTGCTGGCCTGCACTCTTTTATTCTCTGTTTAGGTAAAATAAAAAAAAAAAAGTAAGAATTTTTTTTTTTTTAACTAGCTCTCTGGTAATTGTGAAGATATTTTTATTAAAAAGATTGTTAAAGTTATTTGTAAATGTATTCCAGTGTTAATTTTGGAAGTTACTTGTTGAACTATGTAAGACACGTGTCTCTTATCTTTTTCCTTAACTGAAACAACTGTCTTACTTTATGCTTTGTAAGTTCTCCAAAGAAGATGTTGCATATGTTTAAGATGAATTTTATGCAAGACCTGTATTTGTAAAAATATGGATATGATATGTATGTAACATACAGCTGCTCTTCATGTGCTTGAAACAACAGAACTGAGATGTTGTAATAGATAGTAAACTTCTGTGTATGTTTTCCCAGATATGGATGTGTCAGAATTTAATTAAACAGAGTTCTCAGTTTGTTAAGCAATTGGATGGTCCAGACAGACTCACTTGCTTATTCCAAATAAAAAGACTGTTGGGGCTGTGTTGCAGGTAAATTCTTTTTTCTATACACCTCTGCTTAAAATGTGTGCAGAAATTGCATTGGGCACTTGCTTGGTTCTTTGTGAAGCAAGCTAAGTATTAATAGAGAGAACTGTTTATGTCCAGAGAACCAATGGAAGGTAAACCTAGAAAAATCTTTCTTCCTTTTAATGTTGAAGATTTTCTTTTTGTAGATGAGTGCATTCAAATCACCGAATATTGCTGTGTATGATTTGCTTTCTGATCTACTTACACTTTGGTGCAGAAGCTTAGAAGGCAAGCAGTGTGACATGTAGTGAGAAAGAGTACTCTTCTTGTGTGAGCTCAGCTTCATGAAAAGTTGTAGCTTTTGATGTTACATTTAAAAAACAAAACAAAGCAAAACATAACTTCAGAAGAAAAAAAAGGTAGCTTGGTTGCAGCTGTGTCTGCCACGTAATTGTTCTTCTCCAGGTATCTTTAATCTGTTTAGTGGAATGTGGCTGTTTTATCAGAGTCACTTTTGCTGTTAATATCCTGTCTTTCTGGATGGCTGAAAGAAAGGGCACTGTCAGCGCAACTCTGCCTGTATGTGCCTCACTGTAACAAATAGTTTTTATTGTAAACCCACTCTGGATAGTCACAGTTTCAATGGTTACTCATAGCAAATTGCTTATGAAACAACTAGAAGATTGGGAATGGGTGTAATTTTGATGCCTAAGTCTGTAGTCAGGGACTTTCTGGGAAACATCGTATGTTTAGCTAAAACAGCATTTATTCCTAGCCCATACTGTAAAACCAGTAGTTATTATAAGCATGCCAACAAAAAGATGTAATTACTGAGGACACTTGGAAGTGTACTCTTAAATTTCAACATCACTTCTAATTAGGAAAGTTGTTGTAGTTTTGTTTGCAAATCAGTGTGCCTATGTCTGTGATGAAATAAGAGAAATCTCCTGGTAAATTATTTTTGTTTCATTTCATTTGTAGGCTACTGCAAAACTGCAGTGACGACAGTCTGAATGTTGCACTTCCTATGAGAATGCTTGAGGTATTTTCATCTGAGAATACGTATTTACCTGTTTTACAAGATGTCAGCCATGTAACATCATTAATTGAACAAATTTTGCACTACATGATTCAAAAAGGTGAGTAGCTAGGAACTAGAAGTTCTCAACAGCACTCAAGAATTGAACAAAATGCATAATACCTGAAGGCAGTGTCATTTCATTGCATTTTGCCTTTACTACAGAAACACATTTAAGTGCTGCATACACTAACCCATACATGAAACAGATATTTTACTTGTAATGAGATCACTGCTTGAGAAATTACTGTTTAAATTCTTCGGATGTTCTCTTCATAAGTTCAGTGTTCTCCCAAGTTGTTTATACAGACCTTACTACAGAGTTTGAGGGTAGGTGAACATAGTTCTCTATAACTGCTGATGATCATTGTTATTGTAAATTGGCATTATTTTTCATCTTGCTAGCACTAGATAGAGACACCTTAGCAAAGAGATGGTGACCTAGCCTTTATTTGCTTCGTGGCATCATCAGCAAAACTGTTTGCTGAGCTGCAATCAGTTACACCTGTGCAAACATACTGAAAGTTAATGAGTTGTGTAGTTATCACTGAAATTCGTGTTGTCTTGAGGAAATTTTATTGCTCTGAGGATGTGTGAAAAAAATAATTAGCTTTTGTGATACCACTTGAGTTTTGCAGTGACTGGTGCCTGGGGGAAAAAATGCCAATAACAGTGTGAAAACAGACATCCTGTTTGGACGTAAATGTAAAATAGCACCTTCTAATTGGTTAATTTTTGAAATAGTTCTTGTGAGTTTTAAGGTATGTTCAGTAGAACAAAGCTATCTCAGGCTAATGAGGATGCGTCCAGATTCCACGTTTTGAAGTTACTGTCAGGACAAAAGTGACCTTTAGTGTAGCACATTTTATTTGCTTGACTAAGCATAATTAAGACTACCAGAGTATTTGTGTTTATCTCATTACTTCATAAAGGATGTGTTCAAAATTACTTTTTCTTCTTTTAGTGTAACATTCACTCCGATACATAAAAGTTTACCAAGATGTTAAATTATAAATTTACTAAAAGAAATTCAGCTTTCTAATCATGGTTACAACAACAAGAAGCATTCATTTGCAACAAGCGTACAGTCTCCTCATTATTTATGATGGTTAAGTTGTAAAGAAGTTGTATTCAACTTTTATTATTTATGTTTTGGATTATAGCTCATCCTCTGTGCAAGTCTAGTCAGCGTTGCTAAGTTACTCCATATGATGATTTCCTTTTGTTGTGGTATATATCAGATTAGGGAGACTCTGACAAAGTGTCTTAGACTCTGTCTCTCAGTGAGACGTACCATGCTATTTATGCATTCACAGTGGTTCCTGTAGTAGTGGAACATGTGTCTTAATTTATAATTTCATTGAGTAAGAGGAAGTTGGATTAGGAAGAATGAAACTATGTGATTCCATTTGTATTGTAGGGAGACAAAATTAGGTTTCTGACAGTGAGACATATTACCCTCTACGCACATCTTTGTGGCTCTGATGGTAATACGTTTTATTACTGTCTGAGAGGTTCCTGTTTTGGAACAGTAATTGTATTATTCAGACTGCTAAAGCAAGGTGTTTTTAAACTTGAGGCTTAAGAACCTCGTTAGCACAACATGTAAGATACTGTCGTGTTTTGGTGTAGTGGGAGAAATTAATTTCTGAAAGAGCAAAAAGTGAGCTGTCAAAAAGAGAAGAACGTATTTCAAAGGTCATTGTTTCAAAAAAAAAAAAAAAGGAATTATTTGTTTTTTCAGAAGGATTGGTTGGTCAAACTGACTCTGAATGAAGTTATTTATCTATGAATTCATCAATTGTTGCTTCCAAAGATAAAGCTGGTATCTCCTGTTCGTTACGTGAATGTGACTTGCACTGTGGTTGTATGTATTCCTAGGTAAAGCTTCTTGGAATGAATTACAGATTTTTTTTTAAGTTATAAAAGTTACGTAAGTATATGTTGCTTTATAAAGAAAAGAAGAAAAGTAATACCGTATTTTAATAATGCTGTTACTTATTTGCAGGCTACTACAGGTCGCTTTATTTGTTAATTAACAATAAGCTTCCATCAAGTATTGAGTATTCTGATGTTTCTCGAGTCCCTCTTGCAAAAATCCTTCTGGAGAATGTTCTGAAACCGTTGCACTTTACATACAGCTCCTGTCCAGAAGGTGCAAGGTAAATAAAAATATTAGATTCTTGTATGCTTTTTATTATTGTCAGAGCTTCGCAGTTTGTCATCTAGCATCCAGCTGTTTTTTTCAGTGCAGTTTGATTTACATGCTGTGGTAATGATTTGTGAAGGAACCTAAGTGTGGAAAAACTTAGTTGAGTATAAAGATCTGTGTAGCCAAGAGGCAGATGAAAAGAATTCCACATTTAAGAATTTTGTGACAGGTTTATGAAAGGGGAAATAACTAAGTCATAACTTGTGAGGAGAATGAGTCAGGTATGTGGAAAGACAGAAGGGAGATGAAACTGGCTCTGCTGCGTGTGATAGTGTCTTGTGTCACAGTAAAAAAAAAAAAAAAATAAACAGATCAGGATTTTTTTCTTTAGTTTGTTTTTTATTTTGAGATTAAAATGAAAAAAATTAACTTCAGAATAGTTTTCCATGAGTTCATTTTATGTTTAAAGGGCAATAAGATGATCAGGGAAAGGACATTGTAGAAGTACCATACTTGGAGTACTGTACTGCTTTGCTGTCTTCTTGGTGGATGTGTTCAAACTTGCAAAATTTGATCAGTCATGCCATGGATGTACTTGTGAGAAATGTTGCCTGCATTTTCCGTCAAGATGTTTTTTCTTCATTTCAGGCAACAGATTTTTGCAGCCTTCACGGAGGAGTTTGTGGCAGCACCTTTTACAGATCAGATATTCCATTTCATCATTCCAGCGCTGGCTGATGTGCAGATCGTTTTCCCTTATGAATTCTTTCTGAATGTACTATTATTAGCAGAAAATGGATGTTCAAGAAAAAGTGATCAAGCCCCATGGCTTTTTTACTTCATGTTAACAGTTGGAGAAACATATTTGGGTGAGAAAGCTATATGGCCTGTTCTTTGCTTTTTCATATTTGAGCTAGTGTTTCATGCATTTCCATAACCTAGTTTGTTGCCTAGCAGTCTGTGGATATGTGTATTAGAGATCTGTGTTTTTAGCTACTTTTACCCCTTTCAGGAAAAAAAATGTGCTTCATTGGGAGGGTTTGGCATAGTGTGTTTTTTGGGTAGATATTTCCAGTAAAATGCAGTGAGGTATTGCCTAGCTAAAGATCTTTTATTTCAATGTATTTGGTACAGGATCCCTTTCAGAAGAAGGACTGCTTGTGTATTTGAGGGTACTCCAGGCTTTTCTCTCTCAGCTGCCTGTATCTAGTGCTGGTACAAATTGTCAAGATGCAAACAGTGATTCTGAAGATGAGGATGAAGAGATCACTAAAATGACAACTACACCAGTAAGCACTATAGAATTTCTTTGAATGAGTTTGGTTTACCGTAGAGACAAATATAGGCAAAACCATCTTCAGCCTAAGCTTGGTATTTTTCTAGGTACTCATAGCAGGAGATATGTTTACTTCTTAAAACTAGATGGCTGCTCATTGCAAACAAACATTTCCTTTTGTTTTTTCAAATAAAAGGGAAAAAAGGCACAAGTAAAGCTCTTAGTATAATAGCGTAGTTTAGGTAGTGTGACTTCTGGACAATGGAACTTTCTTTTTTAACAGAAACAAAGTTGAACTTCCCTGCTTTAATTTTACAGTGACTTGCACTCTCCGTGTTCTTTGACTTCATGGTGACGTTAGGGTATGATGAAACATGCTAATCTGGTCTTCCAACCCTGTTTTTTTTTTTTTTTTTCTTCATGAAAATATTCTATGTTGAAGTACGGTCTTTACCCTGTAAAATTATAGCTCAGTCTTTAAAGTATATACATTACCTTCAAAGCTTTCACAGGTGGAACACTTACTTTCTGCAGCAATATATAGAGAGTAGCATAAAAATAACTTTGCGCAGGAGTTTAAGTGTTTGTAGAACTTTTACTAGTGAAACGAGCCCCTGCTAATTTTAACCACCTAATGCTCAGACCAAGGTTTTGAACAACCACAACTGGAGATGTGTAAGCTCAATAGTTTGTTAATGGCCTGTGTATAATCTCTCAAAATATGTACTACTATTCAGAGGACTAATGTGGTGTGCAATCTTCTCTTGCGGAATATGTGAAATTACACTGTATTTAGGGTTCATTAAAGCAAAACAAAGTGGGGTGGGGGGAACCTAAACAGCTGTGTGGGTGATTTTTGTCTCCCACACTCAGATGGGATTTTTAGATGTAGTGTGTTACTGTTAACTCAAAAATCTTTGTCAATATAGAGTGGATAAACTGCCTTCTTACCCAGTAAATAATATATTACCAAAGTTTGAAATGTTTGCCATTTAACCCCAAAGTCTAGAGTTTGGATATTTAATTTGTGGGCCATGCATACACTGTAATAAGTACTGTAAGATTGTGCTTGTGCTTTAGAGAGCCAGTGATGTTTAAGAGGTGATTAGATTAAAAAGGAAGTACTGTGAATTTACAGTAACTTTTAAATTAAAGATGATCTCTGGGAAGATGTTATTGCATAATATGATTTGTTGCAGTATGTTTTTATCTTTTCCTGTTTTTTTTTTTAATTTGTTTTTTTTTGTTTGTTTTTTAGCGCATTCCGTATTTTCAAGCATGCCTATCTTACTTAAAAGAAAAAAACAAGAAGGGATATAAATTGGATAACTTTTATCTTTCAGTGAGCCAGAGGGTGCTTCGCTTTCTTGGGGACCAGACAGAGTGGGGAAATAATTTCATTTATTTTGACCTCTGCTCTGTTCTGTGCCATAGTATACTTTGTACACTAGCTGAACACTTGTGTTAGGCACCCTGAAGTTTGTATGTGGGTGCTGAATGTAAAAATACCGTTTGTAAAAGAATCTACAGGAGGCATCCATTTCTGGATTTCACATCCAGGGCTAACTGATTTTGCTGGGGGAGATCAACATTTGCATATTTTATGCCAGTAAATGATCTTACCTTATTGTATTTGAGTGCTGAAGAGCATACTTACCTTAAAGGGAATCTTTCTCACTGACTGAAGTGACAAGATTGATAACCATGATCCAGCACTTGCCTGCATAGGGATTTAAATTGACTCTAAGGTGTGATGCTTTCAGGATTTCTCCTGGTATCTATGGACGTGCTCGTGTTGTAATTACCATACAGGAAATCTTCATTACAATAGAATTCTGAAGTATTCTTTCTTTTTAGTGATTTTTTTTTTTTTTTTAAGAAGGGGATACGTGATCATTAAAAGTAATTCAATTCAATTTTCTTTATGTTTGTAGGATGATGGGAGAATATCAGTTCAGTACATAACTGAGGAGTGTCTAAAGAAACTGGATACAAAGCAGCAGACAAACACTCTGCTGAATATGGTTTGGAGAGATTCAGCTAGTGAAGAGGTCTTTACATTGATGGCATCAATCTGCCACACGCTAATGGTACAACACCGAATGATGGTGCCAAAAGTCAGGCAAGTATAAATAATAATGACACTGAACTGTAGTACATCTGAAATTTGTTCAGCTGGATAGACTATTTGGTTAGGTACCCTGTTTGTTTGTTTGTTTGTTTGTTTGTTTGTTTTTCTTGAGATCTTTTATGATCAGCTGAAATAAAGATTGTCCATCGCATTCCTTGTGGACAGATCACTGAATCCAAAAGTGTAAGCCCATGCTTTGTTTAGTGAGTTGCATGGCAGTGTTGAGGGACTGTGGGATAGTGTTTGTGATCAGAAAATCATCCACAAATCAGTTTCCAGAGATTCTTGAGAAGCGTTTTTTTCCTGCCTTCTTTCTCAGAGGTAGCATATAATGTCATTCTGGGAGAATATTGTCTAACTTATTTTTAAAACTCACAGCAATTGGGTTCCACAGTCACTGAGCAGCTGAGTACAGAAATATGTTCTCTACCTCCTTTAATGTGTAACCAGTATCTCTCGTGCTACAAATTGATACAGTTCCTAACTATTGAAAAAATCCTTGGTGTTGGTAAGGGCTTTGAAACCTGAAATGGAAGTAAAATACTTGTTCAGCTGTGCACTATTCTTTTACAAATTTTGCAAAAGAAAAAAAAAGAAAACAGATATCAGTGGTCCAATTTATTTTATTTTATTTTTTTTACCTTTGAATCACCAGTGAGAAATGTGTAAGTATTAAAGCAATTGTGGTGTAAGTAGTTGTGAATAAGTATGTAGCTGCTAGCAATAAACTAAGTATTTAGGGAATGTTGTAAATAATCAATTCAAACTGCATTGTAAACAGTGATACAGAAAACTAATTTGGTGCTATCTTGGCTCAGTGGTGTTTATAGCTGTTAGAGGAAGTAAGATGTCAGTGAAACTGTGATTGCTCGATTAGGGTAATTAGTTCTTTGTAGACTAATTGCATTAGAGCAGGATGTGAGACCTGAAGATCATAGCAGCAGTTGAATGAATTAGTATCCCTCCTTTATTGCTGAAAGTACTACATTGCTTTGGATAGTAATTACTGAGTTTAAATGCATCATTGCTTTGACTTGAGGTTTGCTGGTGAACTGTGGAAGGGATGCTTAATGAATAAAGAAATCCTGCACATATTTAATTGTATGAGTATGGCATCTATTTCCTCTGAGAAGCCATATTAGGTCTTTGCAATTATTTGTGATAACAAGGTAGTTAACATTAACTCAGAAGCTATGAAGGCTCTCGTCAACATCTTGAAATATGGAAATTGCTTTCCATTACAGTTTTTGAATAGCTCCGAAGTAGTTGAATTGAAGTGTTTTTAATTGGTAATACTTGTTGAATTATTTTCACAATCAAAGTGATGTTAATTCATACAGGCATTTGACAAACTGCAGTCACTGTTAACTGGTTCTGACTCCCAAACCAGTCATAGTGTTGGGTTCACCACGTGCAACCATGTCAGTTGATGTCAATCTTTTGTTTTACTCAGTGCCTTTCAGACCTGGCCTAGGTTTCCAAGAAGATACTCTAAAAGCTCTTTTTCAGAGTTTTTTTTTTCCAAAGGATAATTGGTGCTTGTTTTAAAGGTCATAAACATTGCCCAAATAATTATTCAAATCTGATGAGTATTTTACAAGATGCTTCACCTTTTTGAAGTAGAAGTTTAAATGAGTCAGTATTCACTGTAGAATGCAGCCATCTAATTTAACCATGTGGAAATATTTTGAATAGTTTAGTAAAGCAAAAGTAATGCATTTGCAGTGACTTTGAAATTTTTAAGCTCTTAGAATACATAATGTTTTTATTCTCTTTTTGAAAACTCAAAAAAGGACTTAAAAGGTAGAAAATACTGCTACAAAGACTGCTTATTCAGCAGTTACAACTCTAATAGAAGAATGATGATTAACAGGTACAGGTGCTGCAAGTTTTTTAAATGAAATACTTAATAGAAAGAGTAATAACTGAAAAGAAATGGTTGAGAACTGAAAAGAAAATTATGCTAAGATTGACACAGACTTTGGAAGAGAAGATACAACAAATCTGTATTTTTAAAAATAGTTTTCTGATTTTTTTGTTCTTGGAAAGGAGGATGAGAATTTCAGAGTTTGTCCATTAAAGCTGATTGCTTTTTCTGCTTGTGGCCCCTTGGTACATCTGGGTGATTTGACTGATGATGGTGATATACACTGCTAGAAATGTTAGTGTCACTGCATTAGCTTAGTAGCTTCTTTGGATTTGGGTATAACAATAACCTGAAGTGTAGTGTACTTCGCACCAGAAGGAGCATACCTTTCAAGTCCTGTTCTGATGCTCTGACACTGAAGTAGATTTTGAGTTGGACTGGCAGTACTTTGTTTTCCTCCCTGCGTATTTCCTATTCTGCATATTCTAAGAGAACGTGTACTGTGGAATTAATTTTTGCTTAAATGGTCCAGGATTGTATTAGTTACGTTAAATTCTGACTATGTTCTGGAAAGATGAAAGCAAATCCAATTAAAAAGGAAGCCCACAGCACAAAAAAAAACCCAAAAAACTGAGTCTGTATAGCTCTTGTTACTGTTACAAAGAGATTTGCAAGACTTTTCTTCATTACAGCTACACTTCACTAGCAAATTCCAATTCTGTAAAATATTTAGGGAGATAATTTATTAATTTAATTTGTTAATTAAATTGATACTGTAGACTTCAGGTTGTCAGTGCAGTTTAATGTCAGACAGCTGTTGGTGCATCGGTGGTTATCAGCAGTGTGGTTGGTGAAACTGGTTGGTTGAACTGTTCTGTACATTGGCACCATTTTATTTACCTAACACTGTTCATCTTATCCTGTGGGTGAGGATTAATTGGAAAACCAAATTAGGGTGTAATAGGAGCAGTCTGTTCTCGTGTATGTGCTGAATGAAGATGCTCGGGCTGTACGTAAGGCTGTTACAGCCCTTCTTTAGGGAACGCTCTTATGTTTGTGTTTTTCTGAAACCAGAATCGCTGTATAGGACTTACAGTTTTTAAGCGTTATCCTACAGTATGAAGAGCTGGGGCATCAAGCAGCTCACAGAGTGATGCAGTGCATGGCAAGACTGCCTTGCTGCTTTCCCTTCCCTGTGCCACCTTGCAGCTGTGTGGTGCCAGCCCCCCTGCCCCTGCTACAGTGACCTTTATCAGATGCATGAGCTCCTCTCGTCCTGTTGTATTCTCTTCATTAACTTAAATGGTCTCAGTGGGAAACTGCGCCCAATTTATGGCCTAGACTGAAAATCTTGCCTTTAACTAATTAACTTGTAGTGGTGCCTCAGCTAAATTAAGCTTAATGGGTCATTTAATCTGTCCCGTTGCGCAGGAGGAATTTGACGCTTTTTTTTTTTTTTAAACCAGAGGTGCCCAAAAATACCTTTCTGGCAAGTAGACATAAATCATGTGGCCTTTGTGAACAATTAAATGCCCACAGAGAGAAACAAGGTTCTAAGTAAATGGCCATTATGTTGGTACTTTGGGGAGCGGGTAATTTAATTTAGCATGTTTAAAACAGATATTTCACAGAAAGCTGTGGAGTGGATTTAACTCTGTCACAGCCTGAGCTGACAGTCTTCGTGTTGCTGCTCGAGAGGAGCTCATCCTTTCTGTTAGCTGAAAAATGGTTATTCTCCCAAACTGTAGTGATAAATCTGAATATTAAAGCTTACGAGAAGAATCTATTAGTGAATCCATTATATAAAACCACATTCAGTGATCTCATAGTAGAGGAATTGGTAATATACAGTGAGATTTCTCAAAAAAAAAACTCAGTACAGAAGGGAGGGGGTAAAAAATCCGAATTTCTATTATTATATTCTATTTCTAACTATTCTATTCTATTCTATTCTATTCTATTCTATTCTATTCTATTTCTATTATTATATTCTATTTCTAACTATTCAAATATTATAATTTTTTTTTTTTTAAGCACAGCTGATTTCTCCAATGTTTGCAGAGATAGGACTCCTCAGGAGCATCTTTATGTTTTTAGTGTTGTTTGTTTTCCTAAAATTGTTACCTTGGACTTTGAAAGCAAAATTCTGTGCTTAGAGCAGGAAGACAGGGGGTTGTTCCTGCTGATGCTCCTTTGGCAGTTAGTAATATTTCAGTTGAAAGTTATGATGTTGCTTTTTGTTTTTTAGCAGACCATTGAATTGTGTTGTATAGTTTGCAGTTTCGTATTTGTTTTCTAGTAACTTTGAGAGCATTAGAATTGATGAATTCATCTGTTTCATATTTCCTAAGTATTTTGTCTTGCTAAAATGGGCTGTATGATAACATCTTCCAACTGTACATGGTGTGTTTTACCTGATTTTCAGGAAAGGGAAGTATCAAAGTTGAATACATCCAGTGTTTCTGGAATTGGGCCATAAAATGTGGCAGCTGCTATGCTTGGCTGCCTGGATCACCAATACAGAATAAAAATGGGCAAAACTTAGACAAAGGTTATTATTATAAGCTCTTAAGGTTTGTCTTTTTTTCCTTTAATTGTTGCTGAATGTTGCTAGAATGAAAAAATGAATTACATTATTACGGGTTCAGTGTCCATAATGTTTGTTCATTTCTGCTAAACCTATTAGGTAATTTCCAGGGATGATTGTAAAATTAACAAGTTTTTACTTGGGAGCCCTCTGAGACTTAGTGGCCCTGTGCCAAATTACTTTTTCTTTCTATAAGAGGCTGAAAACTGAAGGTCAGTAAAAAGATTTCTCATCTCAGTAACCAAGACATCTAAGCTATCGCGCAGATATTTAAACGTTAAAATGCATAACCCTATTTTTCTAAATTATCTTGTTATAATAAACCATTCCTTACATAATGCATATTTTCTACCCAACTGTCAAATAATGTGAATGTAAAAGAAAAAATTCCCACGAATCAAATTCAGGTTAATTTAAAAATAATAAGAAAAAAATCGCCGTACTTGGAATAGAGCTTAATTTTACAGTAAGAGCGTATGTGTAACCAACTTTAGCTCCAGTAGTTGAGTCATGCTCAGTAGTGTTCATCATCACACAGCTTCCATGATGTATGTGAGGCTTCCAATTCCTTTTATTATATTACTTATATTACAAGGATTTAAAATCCCCCCCCCCCTTTTTGCAATGAAGGGAGTGATGCAAAGATGCGCCATAAACTTTATTCCTTGTCTTTCATTTCTCCTCATTTTTTATGCCCCTGTTCTGTGCCTAACTCACAGTAGCTGTGTGTGTGGGAAGGAGTGCTGCCCTTCCCAGTGCTGCTGCATCCTAGCACAGCTGGCTCGGTGGGTGCGTGTCGAGTAAGAGCCTGAAGAAGGGACTGAGTGCATGAGGGAGGCTGTGCTTTAAAGAAGGCAGTGAAAAAAGAGTAAGCTGGGAGTAAGTAAGTAAGCTGGGTCCAGTAAGCTAGGACCCTGTGGCATATGACATTATGCAGCATTTGTATGTGGGTGAGGTAGGGATTTTGTTTTCCTGTGTTGAAATGAATTGTTACTTAGAAGCTCTTCAAATGTTCTTAAGTGTTTACTGAATATTTTACTCTTTTCCTTAATTAAAATTGTGCCTCCTTTCCTTTTGCCATCTGGCACATTTTGTCTTATCCATGTGGTCTGTAATAAATACTGGCTTCTCAGACAGCCCTTCTTGTCTGTCCTCCCTGCTCCCTTTCCCAGCTTTCTACCTCCTGTGTGCATGGTCATGAGAAACTTCAGTGTTCTGAGGCTGTTGGCCTCCACGAGGCAGTGTGGGCCTGAGTACCTGTTTTACTGTCATTAGTCTAATAGTGATTAGGATACCTTGGAGAGTAGCTGAGTATAGTTCTTCAGTATCAGGAATATGAGAGCTCAGTCAGTCAAGTCCTGATTTTTTTTTTTTTGTTTGTTTGGTTTTTTTTTTTCCACTTCTTGAATACAGGAATTGTTTCAAATTGTTTTATTTTTTCCTCCAGAGGAAAAAATGACTTTTAGCACCAGGAAGCTCTTTATTTCTCATTTCTATAAAATGTTGTATCAACTCAAATCATGTGTGAATTAGTGTAGTGAAGGCAGTCCTGTATATAGCTGATTTGTGGACACGCTTATTTTTACATGGGTATAACTGCTGTTGTTAGTAGTGTCAATTTTATGGAATTAGGATCTACTTACAGTGAAAAATGTGTGTTAATTAGTGTCAGATGAACCACAGAAGTGACCCCTTTACCAACTAATGTGATTCAATGTATCAAGTTTTAAAAATTCCCAGAAAAAAAACCAAATATGTTGTATTTAATGTGTGTTTAATTTTGTTGAATAATGCAAGTTTGGGTCTATATCACGTGGTTTATTGCTGAGTTAATGGAAGCTGCATTAGGATTTATATGCTTGTACTGCAACTTTGAGGCTTTCATCAGATTTGATGAGAATAAAAACCCCATCCTGAAAAAATATATTTGAATTGTTTATGTTGGAGGAATGCTGGACAGTAAAGTTCTGTGCGAAGCATTGTGTTGTGTAAATATGCTATATTGGCAGATGTTATTTATTTGAACTTCCTTTTTCAGGCTCCTTTACAGTTTAGCCTTTAATGCCAGATTCCTGAGGCATCTTTGGTATTTGATATCTTCAATGACTACACGAATGATTACAGGGTATGTATTACACTCTCTCTGAAACTGAGTTTCTTTATTCTGAACAGAGCGTAACTAGTTAAAAAGAGAACAAGACAGGTTATGGCATGACAGTGCTTGTGGGTGATGGCTGAAAACAAAAGCGTAAGGTTTGCTTAGTTCCTGTTTCATTGATGTTAGTGGTACTGATTTCATAAAACTTGGGAATTAGACAGTTGTAAGAAAAAGTAAATCTTTGTTAAAAATAAGGCAGGTGTCTAATAGATGTTAGAGTGCTTATTAACACTAACATAATAAATACTGAAGTGCCCAGTACTTCCTCACAAGTCACTTTTATCTCATGTACTTTGGCTAGTCCAGAAACTGGCAGTGCTGGAACATGTTCCTAGAAACTGAAGCATTGAGCCTGTAGGTTTTATCTATGCAGAGATGTGGATTACTTAAACTGTCATTGCTTTGTTTCTGTTCTCAACCAGAAAGTACCTGCAGTCTGTGCTGACAGGAGAGCTGATGTGTTTTGAGAGATTGCGATAGTATAGTGGCAAGAACTTAGAACAGCTATATTTTGCAAGAATGGTACATAGTAATTACACTGAGACAGCAGCCCCTGTTTTGCTACAGGAAATGCTGTTTTTACTGGAATGCTAAAGTTAATATTTTTTTCTAACAATATGTTAATTTTGATTATTGCATTTTCAGGTCTATGGTACCACTCCTTCAAGTGATTTCAAGAGGTTCTCCGATGTCTTTAGAAGACTCTAGTAGAATTATCCCTCTCTTCTACCTTTTTAGTTCTTTGTTTAGTCATTCACTTATTTCTATTCACGATAATGAATTCTTCGGTGATCCTATAGAAGGTGAGAGTTTCAAGTGTACCAGATAACAGTGCTTTCCAGTTTGTGTAAAGCTATTTAAAATGTTGAACTTTGAGAACTGAATCCATGCAATTCAGTTGCTTCTGGGTGATCCTTTGTTAAGAATGTTAACTACCTTCTACTTTTCATAAAAGAATGAAGATCACCACGTGTTCATAACATGGCAGTTGTGAAACAAATGTCCTGCTGCCATATCAATTTTCTGGGATCTGCTCAGCATCTGGAATTTACAGCTTTAGGATTCCCTGGGCAGTGATTTGCTGACATCTGTGGGGAAGGCTTTTCTGGGCTGACTTGCTGATCGTCCCCAGAGCAATCAGCTGTCATCTGGTTCTTTCATGATTGCATTTAGGGGAAAAAAAAGAAAAGATGGTCTGCACCATGGGCTCCACAGTTTTACAGGGTCTGTTGTGCAAGTTTTTAATCATAGTAATTTGCAGTGAACTAATGAACAGAATGGAGATCTGGACTGAATCTGTAGACTAATTTAAACTTCTAACATAGCAGGAGTTGCTGAAGAAAATAAAAGAATATTGTAATTGTCTGTAAACAATTATGAGGTCATTTCTTTTTATAAACCTATGCTTATTCTGTGTGATGTTTTTGATCAATACTAGATTGTATGTGAATACTATAGTTCAGTGAAGTTGGTGTTTTTATAATAAAAAAGAAAACATTGGGAGAAACTAAAACTTGTGGTTTGTGTAGTTGTAGGTCAAAGACAATCATCAATGATGCCTTTTACACTAGAAGAGCTTGTAATATTATCACGCTGCCTTCGAGATGCGTGCTTAGGAATCATAAAGTTGGCTTATCCAGAAACAAAGCCAGAGGTTCGTGAGGAATATATTGCAGCATTTAGAAGTGTTGGAGTAACAAAAAATACGGAGATGCAGCAATGTATACAGACTGAACAAAAAAGGTGGATTCAATTATTCAAGGTAAGTTGTGTCAGTTTTCTGAATAGCTTAAAATACCATTTTCACTTTACTAGTTCTGTTTTTTACAGTTTTCAGAAATACAGACTCAGGAAGATTTGATTTTTGGACTATGTGCTGAACTTTGAGTAATTAAATTCTGATAACCATTTTCACAAGTCTTAATTTTCCTTCTCATCATGTTTTTAAAACAACAAAAAAATAGTGACTGGATAGGGAGTCTTGTTCAGCAGGATGCTTAATATGTAGTTAAAATGTGACAAAGGTGTTGGAATCACACAGTGATTTGGGTACTTCAGTGTTGGAGGCTTCACCAAGTTGGTACTGGGCTTCACCACCCATTTGTTGATGTTGTACCAAAATGTGATGCTGGTACTCCTTTTGGGCTTGCTGGAATACTGATGAGATGGTGAATTTGGCTTAGCAAATCTAAGCTTAATGTACATCATTTCTGGCTATCTACCAATATATTTCTGTTAGTTTTATCCATGCCATCCTAAGACATAAGAGAAGCTGAAAATGTTGGCAGGAAAAAAACCTAATATAACCGTTGCCGAAAAAATGGAGTGCTTGACTTGTCATGAAAATTCTGCAGCAAACATATCTAGTCAGCTAAAATTGCTCATTAAAGAAGTGGGAGCAGAAGAAATGCATTTTCCAAATTGAATGGTAGATTTACAGTCCGTTTAATACTGGTGACCTCTCGCACACTAATGTTCAGTTCGAGTCATCAGCTGTCCCTTCAGGTCTTTTATCACTGCTTTTGTCAAGCTATCTATTTAATTGAAAGAAGTTAATTGAATGAAAATGATCAACTAAGCTTGTATTAATATTGCTAATGGAACTTTCTTCTTGGCCATGTTTGGAGAAAGATGTCATGCTAGACTTTGGGAAAGGCCCATTAAGGCTTGCACTTAACCTGATGGGCTAATTAAGGAATGCTTATTCATTCTACAAGTCTAAGATAGCCTCTATCCAGCCTATTCTGTCTGATTTTACAACACATTTCACTTATGAGCATAAGCATTAATAGCAGTGAGAGTAACTGATAATGTTTTGATTGCATTGAATACAGTCCTAATGCACCGCTGAATCTGTAATTTGCACAGATTGATCTAATATATGTTTGCACGATTTAATTTAATTACTTGTCTTTAAATTGCCAAATAAACTTTCAATTTAAAGGTCACAAGTGAAAACCCCAGTATGTCTATTTCTCTAACGAGAACAGCATATTAGCAGTGTTTCTGTGTTAGCAGTTTATTACATGCCATCTTCTGTTTGTTCTCCTTGGCTTATTTATTCCTTTTGCTAGCTTCCTTAATTTCCAGTGAATCCGATCATACTGCACTTTCATCCAGCAAGTTGTGAAATTCCAAGTTAGTCGATCTTACTTTTGCAGGCAGGTATTAAACTTGTATCAACCTGGTGTGCTGTTTGTGTTTTCAGGAGCCAGAATTGTCTTCCATTAGCTAATTTACCTGTGTAAATCCCGAGGGCATCTTGGAGACTGGTTTTACCCAGAAATGTAGCTAGTAACAAAGCTTTGCTTGCTTACTCCTCCAGAAACGTATTACAAATAAAAGCTCAGTACAGCTGAAGTTCACTCCATTAAGAAGCATTCAGTCTTTCCTGAGGGCAACTTCCAAGTATGTTCTTGCCAGTGAGCAGGCAGCAATATTTCTAGAAAATACCCACCTTAACAGAAAACTGAAGTAGTTCATACATTTAAGATGTTGAGGTAGAAATCACTTTTTTTCTTTTATTTACACTGTGTCAGTATGAGAGATTTGTCCTTTCTGAAGTTTTTGCAGGGTGCCTGCAGACAAAGACATATTGCTTCCCTATTGTCCCATGCTTTCCTAACGTCCCTTTGAATGTCTCTCACTTGTTCTACAAGTGTTCAGTGCCACTGATGCGTGCTGTGAAGTGCATTCTAGCATCAAGGCAGTGGCCATCCTGAAATCCTACAAATTCTGTGGAAGGATGTAGTTTCATAAGGTTAATTCAGAGCAGTCAGTTACTCATTAATAAAACTTGTTTTCATGTACTCAGAACTTAAGTTGCTCTTTTTGGTGAATTACAGTTCTGAGGGTTACTCACATCTGCATTTTTGTGGGAAATAAATTTTAATTGTCGTTAATTGAAGTGGGTCTTTTCTTTCACTAAAATATATTTAGAATTTTACAGACAAACCTCAAGTATAGATTGCTAGTGTTCTCAGTAACCCGTTCATTCTGTAGAAGATCTCCAGTCTCAGCTAAATTGATTCAGCTTCCTTTAGGTCTTCTTTAACCGCTTGCACAAATACTTTATTAGCATGGTTTTCATGTGAAAACTTTCTGCTTTTTTTTCCCTCTTAAGTATAGTGGTAATGGGAACACAGAGCTTCAGCGACTCACCTCACCTGCATTGAATTTTATAAGGGCAAGGTGATGAAAATTCCTGTGCAATCAGACAGTTCCCTTAATAGCATTCTTTTGTTCTTTTATTCAAGACGAGCTGGATCTTAAAAGGTCTTTTGTATGGTATCTACACACAGATTCCTTTAGGAGGCCCATTAAACTCCCTGTCCCTCTTTGACACCTGCCTATTAACGCTGTCTTTTAGGAAGATTACTTCAGATGAGCTGCCTGTGTTTTTCTTCCTTTCTCAAGTGCTGTAGTTCTAAGTTTCAAAAACAGATGTGTGCTTATCACAGCAGCAGCAACATTTTGGAGGCTACTAAGTTAAAATGGTATTGATTCCACTTAATTGTATGTAATGTTGGTTGAAGTTGATTTTTGTCTTACACGTGTATCGAACCTGCTTTGGGGAGAAGGCATACAAGCAAGCCGGAGCCTGTGATGGCATAGTTGCTACCTTGATACTTTTCCTTCTTTTCTGGTTTGGAGGAAACTTCCAAGAACAATTCTAAAATTGCAGACACCCCAGGGACCACGACAAACATTTTTGTCAGACCCCCAATTTTTTATGCAGATGGACATAAACACATTTTCTGTTTTCTCATTTTCTCTCTGCTCGATTGTGATGACAAATACACCTTTCATCATTTGAGCTCCTTGTGAAGTAAAACATGAATTAAACATATTGGTTTAAGCTAACATGCCTTGGCTCGTGGTGGAGCGGCACGAGAGGGTAACGTTGTCGTGTACTGTAGTTCAGCTGATAAACAAAATCTGTTAAACCACTTCACCACGTGGCTTCCAGGAAAATGCTTATGCTCTCTGCTGGGCTTACTGACTTAACACACTAACAGGCTTTTACTGAACACATTTTAGTTTGTAAATAACATAATGGTATTACACTGTATATGTGCATATGAAATGGGGATTGCAACCACCCGCCGTGTATGTGTATTTTCAAGGCTGTAGATGCTTCTTAGGCTTTTTATCCTGACCTCTGGAATAATATTGGCTGTTATTTTATTTCAAGTTGTCAGTTTATAGTCTGCCCTCAGGCATGCTTGAGCTGGGCCCTTCTCAGGAGCGTCTTTACTTTATGAATCTGTTAAGCTGAATCTCTGAAGAATTTTGGAGTTTAGCTAAAAATAGATGGAAATAACTGAGCTAGTCACACTAGGAGCTGTTCTAATTGAGACAGTCTTTGAGGGTACAGGTTATTTGATAAGTGATACTTTAAGGCAACTCTTTTTTTTCTAGCTAGCTTTGACAACAATAAAAGGAGCCTGCAGTCTCTTTTCTCAGACACAGAGCTTTTAAAAATGCCAGCATTTGTTTTTCCACATGGATAATCACTTCAGCGAGGTGATATAATTGGCAGATGCTTATGACTTCTGTGAGGCACCTTCAGCTGAAAGTGCTTTAGTGCAGCAGCTAGAACTAGTCGAGTCTTTCATTGTACTTTAGAGCTGCAACTTGTGGTGCTTTTGTTTAATACTTTCACCCTCTCCTCTGTACTTTCCATAGCTGACATTGACTTCTATAGAGTTTGCCCATTAAGGGGCACACCGTGCGATCTTCTACTGGCTCGTTAGTTAAGTTCATTACCTGTAGGCACGCACGCCCACTGTTATTGATTGGTCTCTAAGATTTGTCTAGAAGTTTGAGAGTCTTCTTTCCTGTGGACAAAGATGACTTTCCCATCAGCCCTGTTTTTCAGAATCTTGGATTTGGAATCAGGTGTAATAAAGAGTAGGTGTATATCTCTCTCTTCTAAAACATGCATCTGTTCGTATGCTTAAGTTTTTAAAAGCCAGTAGAAGTAAGTGGGGAAAAAAAATATGTAGTTATATAAAGCAGAGTTAAATGACCCAGATAAGTGTTATTTCTTTAAAGCAGTAATTCAGTGCTGGTAGTGATTTGATTACGCTTTGCTGAACTGGCATTTAACTTTATAGATGCAGAGTCCTAGGGATTACTAAGTCCTAGCTTTTAAAGTTTGCAACAAGACTTTAAGAAGCTAGGCTTTTTTGGATGCTGTACAAGTGAACCCCTGTTACTTACTCATGTTCTAAGGTATTGAAGTATGAAAGCAGGCTTTAGTAAGGTAGAGTAAGTTCTGATTTCATGTATTACTGACTTTTTTTTCAAGTTTTAACTTGTAATTTCTAGAATTTCATTCACAGTACTAAATGCATACTGAATGTATGTATTTCTGGTGCCTAGGTCATCACAAACCTGGTGAAAATGCTGAAAGCAAGAGATACAAGGAGAAATTTCTGTCCACCAAATCACTGGCTTTCAGAGCAAGAAAACATTAAAGCAGATAGGGTAAGTGCAATTATATTCCTTTTCACAGAGCAGTACTGCTGATGAAGTTTAATTTTTGATTCCTAACAGTATCAGCAATATAGATGTTTTGCCGTTTTAACGTTGTTTAAGATGTGTAGTAACACTGCTTTTTTCTCTAGTATAGAAGTCTTGCTTCTTAAGAAGCTTCTGTGTTAAATTGCTTTACCAGCGGTAAAGTGGGACCCACAGTACAGTGCAACATTGTAGTTAAGCTCTATTTACAACGGGGGAGAGTTGGACATCCTGTAGCTTGGGGTTTTTTTTTAATTTATTTTTTGCTGTTTATTTTCTTACGGTTTTAAGCTCTTCTCAAAATAAAAGTACAGTAGTTGTTCTGTAATGGAATCATACCTCTAAATTTACTTCCAAAATACAGTAAAACTCAGTTGCATTTTCTGTACTTATCTCATCTAGAAATGAGTTTTTTCCTAAATACTTTTAACCAAATGGTGTTGCTTGAATTAAGTGCATGTATGCATGCAAACAAAAATACTGTTATGAATGTGAAAGTATCTCCTTTGAATCACTCCTTTGAATCTTAAGGTAAACATATCTGAGGCAAACTACCATGCAGTGCTGAATGTTCTAACAGTGGGAGGTGTTGCATAGCAATGGTAAGCAATAAGCTCTTCCATTTTTGGTTATTGCTTGTTTGCTTACCTTGTGTTCAAGAATTCCATTTCTCTGCGTGACAGTGCTTCAGGGTTGGTAGGAAATAATGCCCACACGCCTTAAAGTAGTAGTGTTAAACTGTAGTGTTATCTTGATTCTTAATTCAAAGTAAGGGAGTGAATATTGAGAAGTAAAATAAAAACTCAGCTTCTGTAGGATCTTAAATATCAGAATTTAACATGTTAATCTACTAGGTTACACAGCTCTATGTGCCGTCTGCTAGACACGTGTGGAGAGTCAGACGAATGGGAAGAATAGGACCACTGCAGTCTACTTTGGATGGTAAGATACAGTCTATGCAACTTTTGCTTGCCTAATGCAAAGCAAATCTACCTTTTATGGAGTTCAGCTGAACATCTTGTAAGAAGCTTCAATGACAATGAAAGACAGTCATTTATGATCTTGTTTGTGCATGATTGTATGTCTTTGGAATATTTATTGTTTAACTACTTCAAGCTTTTGCTGGTTTTGCTGGCATTGATGAGCTGTAATGACAAGTGTTAAAAAAAATAAAGGGTGAATATGTATAAAAGGCAGTTGCAGAAGACAGAAAATGCAAAAGTTTGTGTAATATACAAAATAATGAAGCTTTGTTTTTACTGTGTCTGTATTATATTATATTATAACAAACTTGCACTGCCATGATGAGAACTACAATCTGTAAATACTGTTTTTGATTCAACTTCTTCCCTTGAATCACTCAAAATATATAAACTTTATGGAACTTCTGTAATTACACTGGTGTACCTTTTTATGTTGCTAGTCTGTTTCTGCTTTTCAGACCTTTGTATCTTCACTATTTTAGAATTGTACCTTGCTATGTTCTAGTAAAATAGTTACTATATCATAAATACTTGGGAAGTTTTTAATAATGAGTTAAAAATGGGACCTTTAAGCAGTGAAATTATTTGTCTGCGAGAGTCCCCACTCTTTGAAGATGATGTCACTTACCAGTGACATGTACAGTAGATCATTTGCAGAAGACCATAGCCTTTGAATGCTGCCAGAGAGTTCTGCAGAACTAGATTTGTTTAAGTTTGAAAACTAAGGACATTTTAAATGACAAATGTTGAATAGTTATAATGACATCTGTTTACTGTCGTTACTATATTGGTCTAGTTATTAGGTAGCAGCTAGTTGGCCTAGTGTAAGTACTCTTCAGAATTCTGAATCAAAATTTTTCTTTTGGTTTAGTTTCTCCTTTTGGAAACGATCTGTTGTCAGCAGTGCCTAGTAGGAAATCTAAGAACAAGTGCTTAGCAAAAATTGCTGTAAATCTGTATGCTTTTCACGTATTGCCATGCTGTTTTGCATTGGCATCTTTCAAATGCAACCTCTTCCTGTTGGGCCATGTTTGGTACTCCCAGTTTCTCATCCACCTACTAGCCTGCTACTAGCCTCCTTCCCCTCCTTGAGCTCGTCCACTTCTCTCTCAAACCATAGCTGCATCAGTGCTCTCTGTCTCATGAGTTAGCTTGATTTGGGTGACAGACATGTAAGCTGACATAGTGAGCTGATGAGAGCTGAGATCTCCTTGCTTTTCTGTAATCTGCTCACTAAGGGAATTTGTGCTCTCTAGCCAGATGCAATTTTTTTGCAAAACTGAGTATTTTTGAATTCTCTGTTGAATTTAAACTTCAGCTGTTTAGTTCAAAGGTGTATGGAAGGGAACACGTCATGAAAAGATTACATCGTTCAGGTAAACATCATGTTGATAAGAAATCAGGCTAAAAACAGTGCAGTCACTTGCTTGTTTTCACACATTCATGTTAAGTGTGAGTGTGACTTGTGCAAGCCCTCTTGACTCCATATGGGATAAAGCCAATTAGCATGAAAGTACCACTGCGTCGCATATGGCTGTGTTTATTTGCACTTTTTCATTTGCCTAAATGGCAGACTCCTGAGTTCTAAATGCCCTCTGTATTGATGACTCCATCCCATATTTCTCTTTAAAGAAAGAAGCTGTGATGGAGAAATGCAGATAAAATTGACTAATTGACTGGAATAATTGAACCGTCGAAGTCATGTAGTAGTTTACCTTTGCTGTACATGCACTTTTTATTTAAAATGCTTTTAACCCGTGGCTTAATAGACGGCATACGTTGACTTTAATTAAAAAACTGAGAGTAATCATGGAGAAGTGTTTTGTCAGAAATTCCAAAGGCTTGCATTGTTGGAGCCTTCCTCAAATGAGTTTAAGTCATGTATAGCAGTATATTGGGTTGTGTCCTGTTAATCTAGTACTTATACCATCCCTGCTTGAAGTGCTTTGAGGAGTAAAAATAGCACCAAAATCAAACAAACAAACAAAAAAAAAACCAACAAACCAACCCTCCAAGCAAAAAAGCCTGGCGAAACAAAAATCCATCTCTTGTACAGAACATCTAACTGGTGAACGCTGAAGTGATGCTCTGTTGTAGAAGGGCAGTAAGATTCTTGGTGCAGTGGGTGTAGGAGCCAAGGTGAAAACTGAAACCGGCATTATAACCTTTGAGTTGGTTGTGGGTTTAATTAATTAATTAATTAATTAAGGAGAGGTGGTTTTAAAATGTGAAAATGCAAGAAGCCGAGGAGTTGTGTTTCCAGTTCCTCCCACCCGCATAGTGGAGCTAGGTGGACCTGTAATCATGTTTTTTATCTGGTGAGCAATGCCATTTTTTATTTTTTTCCTGCAGTTAATTAATTTAGAGCCATCCATATGTGCTCAGCAAACAAGCTTCTTCCCGTGAGGTTAGAATGGAGTTGTCACTGCTTCGCATCACCCTGAGTTGATCTGTTTCTGGGAAGCTTCTTGAATGGGTATAAAGAATTAGGGAGGAGCCACAAGGTGTAGCTTGAGAACCGTGTCATCTCTCTGTAGCTGCACCTTCTTGAATTCTTTTCTGCTCATTTTTTAATTCTTGAGCAAATTCCACTATTTCTTTATATTCTTTTCAGTATTTATGTAGTAACTAAGATTTAATGTGATTAATGTGACCTTGCTGTTAAGACAGAAAACCCAGAGAAACAAAGGCTATTTTTCTGTTATTTCTTTAGACTTGGTTTAATTCTTATCTTTTAATGTGTAGAAGAGTTTGTTTAAAAGTGGTTGTTGTAGTTGAAACTTTAAACTTTTTATAATTGGGATGGGAATATTGTGTACTTCTGTGATTAAAATCATAATTACGTACGTCATCTTGTCTTCTGTGATGTGCTTTTTCATAATTAAAAAGTTAAAAACTCAGTGAGAAGTCAGTAACGTTTCTTCTGAAGAAACTCAGACGTGCATACATTTATGTACATTTTGTTCTCAATCTTCTTATTTCTGTTTGCCTAACGTGTAAGAAAGGTAAGGCTTTGTGTTACTGTTAGATAAATAAACTATTTTAATATCTGTATTTTTATGCAAAATAAATTGAGTAACTTGATTTAATTTAAAGATAAAGTTGGAACTGTTTAAAATTGTTTCCAAAATGATTAAAAGTTTCATTTTTATTTTAAGTGGGTTTGGAACCAGCACCTCTTTCTGTATCTGAAGAGCGACAGCTTGCAGTTCTGACAGAGCTACCTTTTGTTGTTCCTTTTGAAGAAAGAGTTAAGGTACCTAATTTCTAAATTAATGTTCAGTTTTGGTTTTGGAGATTCCTTGTTTCATTTTGTTTTTCAGTAAGCTCAAAAGATCACATACATCTAACTAGAAAATAGATTATTTCTCTGCAGAAGTATCTGGCATGCCACACTTGTTTGTGTAGCAACTGAACATGTGAAGTCAGACTTCTTTCTTTTTGCTTTTACAGATTCTGTTATCCTTTATCGTAAATGTATTAAACTTAGGAGCACAATTTCCAAGATATGAGAGTAATAGTGTATTCACTCCTGATTGATTTAAGTGATTGCACCCTCTTGTGGTAAATTGCGTGCTAGGTTGTGTATCTATAACAAACTGATTGCAAGGGGAGGACTGGAGACTGGTGCAGTGGGTGGATTTACTCAGAAGGGGTTGATGGATGTCCATTTTAACAAAACAGTGCCTAGAGATTGATTTTTTTGCACTCATGTCTGAGTAGTTAAATGTGAAAAATAATGTGGTTTAAAACCTGCAAGATAATTGTACTGTTTGACTCATCTTTGTCTGTTTTCTAGATTTTGAATATATAATTTCTAGTTCTATCAGCTATTTCAGTTTGCAGTATATATATTTTTAAACGGTATAATTGTTACAGGGTTTTTTTGAACTGCTTTTGTTGTCAGAAGTACCAATTACTTAAAAAAAAAATACTCGGTGAACTGTCTTGGAAACATTTAATTACAAGGCACCATCAAGGGGATGAAGAACAGTTCCATAGGGAAAGTAAATCAGTATTTGTCAAAAAGGCAATGATAGATTTAGTAAAAGAGGACTTGTTTTTTTCAGGCTTCTATGAAACAGCTGTTCCCATAAAAATCTTAATACCATGTGACAGTACTGAACTGGGATTACAGGGAAACAATTGAAAGTGACTTCAAGCAGGGGTCTTTATGTTAACATCCTGTCACTGCCTACAGCCTCTGGACCCTTAAAGCTTTGTTAAGCCGTACGTCTCTTAAGTTTCTGGAATTCATAAAACCTGTTTTCTGTTAACACAAAAACTGGAACTTAGCTTCTCATTTTAGAAGATAGCATCTTTTCAATAATTAAAAATCGGTTGAGAGTTTGTGAGAAGGATAAAGGTCCAGACTTCACTTCTGTATCATGATCTTGTTCAAAGACAAGATCCTCTTAAACTGCCTTTCAGACCAAGTATGGTCCTTTTGATGTAGCAGTGGGAGACAGCAGGCTTGTGAAGTCTCCTACCACTCCTTCTTTTACTGCTGGTTGTCTTGTAGGAAATTGCATAATTACTATTACTTTTGCCCCCCTCCCAGTTGTTGTCCATTATAACAGGCCTGGTGATTAAGATCAGTGTGTTGTTTGCTCTGTATGTCCTTTCGTTTTCTAACTCCTTCAAATTACCAGAACGTTAGATACTCTTAGAAGCAATTACTCGGTCCAGTTTCATGGTGTGCTGTTCATCCTGCTGATCCCAGGCTCTGTTATCTGTTTGGCCTTAAAGCACATTGGTGTGCAGCTGTCAGTTAGATATTCATCACTAACTACAACACAGCGTGTATGAAGAACCTTGATCCTTTATGGGAAGCAATAACTTGAATTATATCGAGTATTACACCACTTGCTGAAGTGGTTGACCTAGTGGACTTTTGTGGCTGATAATAACCCTTTGGGTGCAGTTGTTCAGACAACTTCGCCTCACTGTCCATTTCCCCTAACCCATGCTATTGTCAGCTTGCTGCTGCTGATGCTGCGATGTGCACTTCAGGCACACTTGTCTGTCTGTTATGCTTAAGTCACTGCAAGTGCTTTAGTTATGCATTAGAGTTGTTGTTGTCAGGAATTGCATATGCATGAAGAATGCATCATTTAGGAGTCCATACTGTACCAAAATGAATTTTTCAGTGAAAAACACCCCCAAAGTGCTCATTGCACCTGTGATTCTCCAGTACCAGGAGAGTCTTCTCTCTAACTATAGTGTCCATGTGCATAATGACTGACACAATGTCTGTAGATGTGCTTCTTTCTGTAGAAAGAATTGAGGATGATATCTCAGCACGAGAAAGTTTTTGCATGGCTGTCCCCTCTTCTCCCCTCCCCTGGGACATGGCTCTGTATTTCTGGAGCTCAAAGGACAGTAACAGTAGTGAATAACCATCTTTCAGTAATTGTTTAAATTGATACAGTAACTTGATTTCGCTTTTCATTCATTTTAACAGATTTTTCAAAGGCTAATCTATGCTGATAAACAAGAAGTTCAAGGAGATGGGCCGTTTTTGGATGGAATTAATGTCATCATCAGGAGAAATTATATTTATGAAGATGCTTATGATAAACTTTCCCCTGAAAATGGTAGGTTTACAATGAAATTATCATCAAATTCTAAGACATGTAATCCATTTCATCAAGTATTTGTGTATTTGCTTACTCGAGCAATATAGTGGTGAGCTACTGGATCTTTTACAGTGGCTGTGACTAAAAATGGCTGTCTTGTATTTCCAGCCAGCAGAATTTTTGCGCAGGAGAGCATTTCACTTGAATGAAGAACTAGTAAGTAGAAACAGTTCAGTTTGTGAAAATACCGGGCAGTTGCTAGTAGATGTAGAGGTGTTCACTAAGCAAGGTGCTTGCTGGAACAGGAGAGGTTTTGGTTCTGTCCATCGTAGCGTGTGCGTTTGTAGTATGTGGAATGAAGCAGTAGAAAGTTTCATTATTACTTGTTTATTATTGGTTGGTTTGATGGGAAGTGAGTATAGTTGATACAAAGTTGGTAATAAAAGCTCTGTTTATGCTCTGCAAGCCTTCAGTGAGTTGAGCAAAGGGGCCCACCTTCACAGGTACGCATACACAGTTCAAGCACTAAATATTACTTGCTCTGGCTGGGACTTGTATTAGAAAAATTCAGAGAGAATCTCCAGTGAAGCAGGAGGAAAAAAAACGTTCCAGCTACTTCTGTCTTTCTGCCACCTCCATACCTCAAATAGCTGTTCACATTTCCAACAGAGAAATGACAGATGGCAGCTGGAGTTTAGGATTAGATTTCTGCCACAAAACTGAGTTGAGCTAACGTCTTGTTGCTCATGAGGTGCCATCAGCTCCTCTGCTTGGGTGTCTGACTTGCCTGTGGTGCTGACCTTGCTGTTTTCCAGGGATAAGCAGTTATTTATCAGAGCAAGCAGAAAAGTAAAGTAATCCAAAGAAAGGGATGAGTGCTGAATCAAGGAGCTGAAATGGATCATTGCAGGGTTCAGAAGAGTGGATGGGTGGAAGGGGAGGAACAACGGTGGTGGATAAATGGAGAGTGGGAGCACTTCCTTTGATTGTAACAGGCTGAGAAGTGATTCTAGTTATTTCTTGATCCTTCATCCTTCGTGTATGAGGAAGGCAGGAAAGGACTGGAAAATGGGCATCACCCTATTGTTGTAGGGTTTCTCTGTGTTGCAAGCAGGTGTGTACAGTACAGTATTTGTCAACAAATTAAAAATGCTGTCTTGTAAGGTTAATTCCAGGATGTGGCAACATCACAGCTTTTGAATCTCTCGAAAGCACTCTTTGAAACAAACAGAACGCGTCAAACGTGACCACACCTTGCTCAGTGGAATTACATGCCACAGCATGGAGTCCAAAGTAGCAGAAGTATTAAGTTTGGTTTCAAAGAATATTATTTAAGGTGTTGTGTAACAGTCACTCCCTCTAAGGAAGTACAGTGCTTACTGGCAATGCTTTCAGACAGGACAGATGACACCCTTCTGTTCAGAATGCTCTATATAAATAGAATTTTCAAATAATTTTTGGGGCTTATGAAAATATTTGGTAGAATTTTTCTTCCCTTGCTAGTATCTTTCTAATTCATCTTTTGAGCTCTCTTACAGCAAGATGCTTTGTGCAGATTGATTCCTACGCTTAGAGCATCCTGAAATTCAAGCCAGTAATAGGTTTTTGCAACAGTTCTACTTTCTTGTTTCCAGTTCCTTTTTTTTTAATATACAAGTAGCATAGATAGAAACATATAAGTAGTTAACAGGCAAAATTCAAATAGCTAGTTACATTTGAGTCTCTCTTTCTCCTTTCTCTGCAGAACCTGACCTAAAAAAGCGCATTCGTGTTCACTTACTTAATGCACACGGTCTTGATGAAGCTGGTATTGATGGTGGTGGAATTTTCAGAGAATTTTTGAATGAACTACTTAAATCAGGATTTAACCCTAACCAGGGTTTTTTTAAGACCACCAATGAGGGACTTCTTTATCCCAACCCTGCTGCACAGATGCTTGTTGGAGACTCTTATGCCCGTCATTACTACTTTCTTGGAAGAATGCTTGGAAAGGTAAAAAAAACAGTGCTATATAATATAAAGCTATCATAGTACTGAAATTATTCAGTAAATGCTTTTGAATGGGGTAGATGGGAAATACTTTCCTCAAGTGTAGAAAGATCCTCATAACTCTCAGGTGTTTGGTCTGAACATTATTTCTGCATCTTACTTTTCATGAAGTTACATCAGAATTACAGAGGAACTGACATACCCTAACTAGCAGCAGAACAAAATGTGCACATCTATCTCTGTATTTATCTTTTTTTTTTTTTCTTTACTGTTAAGTTGCTTGAAACCTATAGGACTGCTCTGTTTGTGATGAATTTTAACATGGGATGTTCTGAAGTTTGACTCCAGTTTGGATTTTCATCACTGAGAGACTCAGATTATTTACAGAACCAAACAGTTTCTAGTTGCATGAAGGACAGTTCTTACTGCATTAAAATTTACTGTGAGCATTTACAATATTTACGAGCCACTTAAAAACAGTGTCACTGATTCTGTTTGGGTTCTTTTTTAATGTGTATCTCGTATCTTTTTAAAGCTTCAGTGCTTGCTGTTCGCTGTTGAGGACATTCAGTGACTGACAGACCCCTGTTGGGCTAGATTATTTATTTATTTATTTTTAAAGAACGTTACGTTATTACATCCATTTCTCATCTGTGATCATATTTAGTGCTGAGAATATTTCTTAGTCCTTGAAATTATTCTTTAAAGTACATAATTGTGAAAGGAGGTTTAGAATGCAAGTTTCAGTGACAAAGTATTGATTGCTACTCCGCTATCTGAAATGGAATGTGTCGAAAATGGAGTCTCATTTCATAGAATCATAGAATCATAGGGGTTGGAAGGGACCTCAAGAGATCATTGAGTCCAACCCCCCTGCCAAAGCAGCTCCCTACACCAGGTGCATGAAGCTGCATTAAGCATTTTGGAGCCTGAAGTACTCTTGATTTGCAGTGAGATTTCACATGTGTTTTGATGTCCTTGTTTTAATCCAGCTGTAAGCTTAAGAGGATGTTGACAAACCTGTGTTGCTGAAATAGATTGCTGTTCTTTGTAGTTTGTAGGATCATTGAATGACTTAGATCGGAAGGGACCTCCATGGTCTGGCCCTGTAGACTTGTATGTGTAGTTACAAGGGGAATGTTCTCAATAAAATGATAGTAATTTTGAATCTTTATTTTTGTCTGTCAAAACACGTTTTCTATAATTGGCTGTTACACATTAGCACAGAGTGGGAAGTTGTAAAATGTATTTTATCTCCTGGAGGTTGCCTCAAGTACGGTATTTTTTCTCTTTAAAATCAAATGTCTATTATTTAACTTTTTGAAGGCATAAATTGTATTTGCAGAATGTTTGCAGAAGGTATGAACTGACAGCATCATTTAATAATTACCCTTACCCAGGCGCACAGACACCTTTTTAGTCATGTATTTAGAGACCTGATGAATTCAACAGAAAGATAAGGCACGGCCATACCGTTCAAAACCTGCCAGTGTTGTGGTCTCGGTTAAGTTACTGAATACCAGCTCACCCGTTTTCAAAATGTGTCCATTTGATGCTTTGCTCAGGGTTATTTGAGAGCAATAGTAGGTTATTAAAAGCCTCTTTGCAAACAAAGCAGATGTATTGCAAAGGAAGCAATCAGGCATCCACAGCAATTTCTTATTTGTGGAAACCGTTATGTAAAGAGCACTGCCACCACAAACTCTCACTTAACAAGTTTCAACACTACCTGAGAACAAATGCATTAAAATATAATAATTTATTAAAGTTCTCTGTCTCTTGGTAACCACCACTTAGCTTTCAGTACCGTAGGCTTGCACCTAATTCAGTTTTTCTATTCATTGGGAAATTTTTTAACAGCTTGGTATCATCTGTGTTACTTGATCAGCAAAGAAATAGAGACATCTGAAGTCTGGGAACTTGTCTTTAAAAATTGTGCATATTAAAATTATTGTAACCCTTGATGAATGAATTACTAAGTGTCTAGATTGTACTTTTGTAGTGAGTGAAGAAATTGGAGTCCATATTGCACAAACTGCATGGCTGTCTGAACAGCTTTCACTGATGGCTGAATGAGCAGAAGGTCGTGTAAAAAATAATACCATGTGGTCGCTTATGTTGTCTGAAACCATTCTTAAAAAACAAAAAACAACCAGTGTAGAAATGAGTTTGCTTAACCAGCAGCTACTCAAACACTTCCAAGGTTTACATTTCTCAACTTTTGATGACTTCGCTCTGCAATGTAAATATTATTTTAATGTTAGAGCTTTTTAAGCAGTTTCCTGTCCTTTTCTTGGAAGTAAAAGCTCAGCTTACTGTGAGCACCTTGTGTAGTGGCATCGTACCACTGGAGGGTTTTGCTGCTGGAACGTTTTCATTTCCCTTGCTGGAAGAGCAGTAGTGGCTTTCTGAACCCTGAGAGCTGTTGGTGTCACGTGCTGTCAGGGACATTTAGACAGAGGTGTTATATCCCCAAATTCTACTTTGTCCTTTTTGGGAAGTGAAGGCTTGACCCGTGTAGACTTCCACAGCTGAGGATAGGATGTTGCAATCCTTCTGCTCACACAGTAGGGTGTGATTGGGCAGTGAGCTCCCAATTTGCTTAGCTTTCTTTCCGCATGCGGTAGTAACTGTGTCAGTGCTGAAAATGTTTCCACGTGCAGACTTTGCTGTTGCAGCTTTGGCAGCATAGCAGACTTGGTTTGCTAGAACGCAAAAGTTGCGTTGGCAGGCAGACAAATCTTTGGAGCAACAGAAGCAGAGAAGGGGAATTTGGGAATGGCACCTGAGAACCTGAAGTAAGGGTTTTCTCTCGACTGGTTTTTGAGTATCTGCTGCAAATGCGGAAAGTCGGGAACATCATTAGCTGCTTCAGCAGAAGCAGGGACCAGGAAAACAGTGTCAGATGGAGATTTTAAATCTAAACTTCATCGTGTTCAATGAAGCTGAGTCTTATATACCAATTATATTGTCTTTCTCCATTTTCTGCTTAGATTTTGCATTTATTCAGTGGCATTAATGTGGTAGAGGAAGAGGACATTCAAACCGTAGGGGTTCTGGAGCTCATCTGGACCAAATCCCTGCTAAAGCAGATCCGTACAGTAGATTGCACAGGAGAGCATCCAGGCAGGTCTTGAATATCACTCTGGAAGGAGACACCATCGCTGCTCTGAGCAGTCTGTTCAGTGCCCTGAGAAGATTTTCCTCTTGTTGAGATCTAATTGTTTTCCAGTTAGTATCCATTACCCCTTGTCCTGTTACTGGGTACCATTTTGCTCCCATTCCTTGCATTTAGAATTATTTTACATCAAGTATAGATAATTCTTAGGATAATTTAGTTATGTTTCGTGATATGCTAGCATTAGTTTAAGAATATGGCAGGAAATCCACAGAAAGAATTAACATTTTTAAGGTTTCCTTCCTTTTGTACATGAACCTCCTGGTTTCTTTATACATGGCTCTGCAGTGGATATCTTCGCACCTTCAAGAGATTGACTCTGAAGCTGAAGATTTTACTTTAAGGCACTCAGCACCTTCAGATTTACTGAGTACAACCATCTCTAGTTCTCTTTCCTTATTCTAGCACATTGAAGAGAAGCAAGTCATGCCGAAGAGCATAAAAGCAACCTTTGAGATATAGTGTTAGATCTCTTATCCTAAGCAGTACAGCAGCCTGTGGTCTTTGGAAGACATTGGATTTCTGAAAAGGTTCAGATTTGTCTTGTCAAAACTCAGCTTTATCTTAGATGTTTGGGAAGGCAGTATAAAGAACTAAGCATAGTAGTAGATTTTTATTACTTTAATGGTGGAACCTAAACGTGGAACTGTTAATCATACTTAGATTCTAGTTTTAGATATCTTAAAGAGTATGCCATGTGGTGACAGTTCATAGCTTTGCATGGAGCTGTGGTAGGTACAGTATTGTTGTGCAAAATATTATTCCTGGCTAGAAGGTACAATTTGAGGATTACCAGTGTCTTTAATTTTACAGAAAAAGTAAAGCAGTTTTTGATTATACTGGGACCTTGTCTAAAATGGTTTGAATCAATGGGAGCTTTTCACAGCAGTATCCAGATCAGATCCTAAACTCTTATATCTGCACATACAGAGTTGCAAACTTTAAAGCAAGTGTTGCAATAATATATTTATACACCCTTTTTGAATCAAAGGCATGTATGAAAAAATAGCAAGAACACTCAACAATTAGAAGAACTGGGCATGGAGTAATTTGAATGGTAGGTAGGATGGTGCATCGAGCACTGTACCAACTGCTCTTCTGATTCTGTCATGGTTGAAGATTTGTCTTTTTTGATGTTTTTATGATTAGTTTCTCTCTTTCAGTTTTTAGGCTAATCCTTCCATTTGCTTGTTCCTTTAATCAAGATCCTCTTTGACTTGATTTATATCAGAACACTGCAATTGATTTGTGCTGCAGCCACAATTGATATTACTAGAAGAGTGTTTATGAAATTAGTGGTAGTGATGCAGATTTGAGGTAATCTGTGTAACCTTTCTGTTTGATCCATTTCATTCATCCTGCAGATGATTTTGTGGACTCAGTATTTTGCCTAAACGCAATATGGCTGATCAGTAGTCTTCAGAAATCCCGAATCACTGGAAATGGTCAGAACAGGAATTGACCAGCTAAAGCTGTGTGCTCTTCTATCTGTGTATTTATAATGTAGAAATAGAATTGTAAGAGAGTGAAATTGATCGTTTGTGGAAGTGATTTCCTTACTTACGAATGTAGATGTAAGCGAGTCTGTTTTCTGACGTGGTCATTCAGCCTGACAGTTCCTTTGTGTACTGGTTCATTTAACATAACCAATTATCTTTTGATTACAAATAGCTGTGTTAGTACTAACCTTGTAAATATGTGTCTAACGCTAAAAGACTACTGAAATGTGGTATTTTAACTCTAAATCTTCGGGAAGGAAAAGTGTGTATTGATGGATTGTGATATTTATTGGGTCATAATGTATTTAAATTTTCTTTAATGCATATGTTAGTGATTGTTTACCGTGATAAAGTGCACAGAGGTCTCTGCAAGGAGTTCTGCCTGGAAAGAATTACCTCATGTCACTGGTCACTCCTCAATTAAAAGTTCCATTAGCAGATGATTCCTGCTTCTGGTTTGTGTACTGATTGCATTTTATTGCCTCTAAATCAGGTTCCTGGACAGGGAATAAATAAACAGTTGGAGTGTGTGGTAATGGTATCCTGATCTTTTTTCATGGTTGGAAACACCTACATCCATTTAAATCAGTTAAGTTTGGAATATTTACTGAAATTCTTTATTGGATTTGAACTCTCTTTGAAAGTGACTAGTTTCACTGCTATTATAATACAGATTTATCTTAGAAGCATATCCAGAGGTTAGGCACATAGCAGCAAGTGTCCCGATTGTTCTGAAGATTGAAACTTAAACAAGGAGGAGATGTCTATCTTTTATCTTCTGTTCTTATTAAATTATGTTTAAATTTGAGTCAAGAAAATCTATTAAGCATTTACAGGAACTTCAGCGGAGAATGTTTAACTCTAAGTTATCTGGTACCTACAACCCTTCTCTATCCCAGATGTTACTGATTGCAGTTTATATTGTGTATGTGGCCTAAGTTACAGGGGTAACCAGTCCTGTAAAAACAGTCTGGAAGTCTCTGGTTGCAGAATGATGCTTTTCTGCTAGTACCTAAATTTCTGAAACATTCAATTTTGGTGATAAAATTTCATGTGGTAAAATTGTGTTCTAATTTCTTAGAATAAAGTTACTTGAATGACTTGACACTTTTAAATTGAAAATGATCTCGAGGTTGTTAAAACCTCTATGCTCCAGCAGTGTCTGCCTGCTTTTCAACGTGATGCATTCATGTGTCAGTTGTGAGTTTGCTTTATGCTCATCACGTGCCTGTAATCAAGTTTGGATCTGTGCACTGAGCAGGGCAAAGCTGGCAGGCAAGCTTCTCACTCACATCTGCATCTTTGTTACCCACAGTGTTCCGAGTGCTATGGATTTGTGCTTGTTGACTTTCAAATTCCCAGTGAGAAATCAAAAAAAGTATCAGTTGCACATGGCTGGAGTTGTCTTGGGAGAAAATGATTTAAGCTGAGTGCTGCTGTGGGAAGTGTGAGCAAAGCTGTGCCATAGGCATCTTGCTCCTTTTTAAAAAACAGTATTTAAATAACAAGCGTGCTATGTATTTTTGCAGTCATATAGAGAAGTTATTCTCCAGATCATCCATTACTAACATGACACAAATCGTTCTGTTGTGGAGCTCAGAGAACTGAGAGAGCGACTTGGAGCTACCAGACAGCAGGTGTACTGCACTGTGGCATGCATTTAATAGAAGTAATTGGATTTTCCCATTTTGCCTACTTTGAAGGGTATTATTAATTGTATCTTTAAGAAGTTGTTTTACCTTAAAATTGCTGAAAAGTAACCCTAAAAGTGCTTCAAAAATGTGGGAACGTGTCGATTTTAACGTATCTGATATTTTTAGTTTTATCTTTTTCATTAGAGTAGAAAAGCCTTTGCAGGCCACAAAGCATTGTTGAGTATGGTGAAATATATGTAGAATATAAATAATACAGCAGAAGGAAGTTGTAATGGTTTTGCTATTTTTCTACCATTTTAATTAATGGTTCTGTAGAGCTGTGGAGATCTATTGCACTCTGTAAGTGCTAAGTATTATTTAATAGTAACTGTTTAAAATGACTGAAATACAAGGGGTTGAGGTCTTGAGGGCTGATTAGGGAAGTAACTGAATTGAAGCCTCATCATTTACTGCTTCAGCCCATAAGCCCTGCATCTTCCTAGGGGTGTGACTGTTCAGGTTTTAATACACAGTTCTGGGCTGTGAGAGATTAATGTAGGGCGGGAACAGTGATTAATTAGTTTTCCCAAGAAAGAGTTTAGTTGAAATAATAAATGAGAAAATTAATTGTAGACCTGAAAGTGTAAGTAAAAGCAGTAAAGCTGCTTCACACTCAGGAAGGATTAGTTGGTTCACCTGAGAAGTCGTTCACACAATTGGAACTTCATTCAGCATTTCGTGTTGCAGTGTCCTGTGCCCTTACTGAGTCATGCTGCTGTGTCTGTGTGCTCATAAGAAGTGACTGCACCGCTCCAGACTTTGTCCAGTTTTAAAGCAAGGTGGTAGGTACACCTGAACGGGTATCCTGTGGGACCTGTAGTGATTGGATGATGTTGTGGTAGGTGCCACAGTCCCACTCAGATATAGTTCTCATTATGTTGAGAGCAAGGAAGAGCCCTCCTGGCCCTGAGAATTGCATGCTGCGTTTTTCTACCTGCCTTACTAGGTGCTTCCTACAGCTGAGATGCATTAGAGCTGCTGACTGCATGCCTACGTTCTAAAAGTTGTTTGCCTGAGCTGTTCTCTGTTCCTGATAAAAGAGATGATTGACAAATGCTTTCAGTGTATTTTTAAGCATCTCAGTGTAGTGCCCTCATATCTCTGAGTTTAAACTACCAAGTTGTCATCTGTGCTTCTGAAACGAGTAAAGGGTTTCGTAAGTGTTCAATATTGCAATCAATTTGATTTGAACCAGACTGCGTAGAAATGTTTTATCTCAACTGTAACCAGCTTATCTTTTTTGAAAGAGAAACTTCAGACTTTGGACCGTGTGCTTTGTGAAGTCAAAACTTAATGACCACAGTAGACTTACTTTATTTTATTTATTTATTTCTTTATTTTAATCTGACGTGTCTGCAAACATTCATGCATGTAGGAAAGGAAAGGTGTCTGAAGTTAAACCGAAAGCTTCTTCTGTAGTCTGACCTGGGTGAGTTTTAAGTAGTGCTGGGAAATGCTGGTTGTCCCTTTCAGCAAAACACAGCCTTTCAGCTAAGGGTCTCATTGAATTGTTGGAGCTGAAAGGGACCTTTAAAGGCCATGGGTCCAAATCCCTGCAGTGAACAGAGACACCTACAGCCCCATCAGGTGCTCAGGGCCCCATCTGGCCTGACCTTGAGTGCATCACCTGGGAGCACTGCATCACCTCAGCTGGTTATCTCTGTAAGAGGTGCTCGTGCTTCCCCATCTGCAGATGCTCCTGTTGCAGAAGGCCAGTTCAGAGTGCTGGGTGGGCAGAAACAGCTCAAAACAGGGTAACAGTAGCTCCCAAAACTATCTGTTCGGGGAATAAGTGGGAAGGAGTGGATCTCCCCTCACATGTGCTGTGCTGGCTGCAGTAGGAAATGTACCTGGCAGGATGGAGTTCACAGTGTCATTTACCAGTGTTGTAGTGACCTTTTCTTCTTCATTAGGACAGCTTGACTTTTATACTAATTAAAACATTACTCTTTGTCTTGTTTCCAAAAATAATTTGCTTCAAACTTTGCAATTGCTCAGCTAAAAGGAGTGGTAGTAATTAAAAGTTATTTTCAAGTTTCAAAATTTAGTTTATTTAAAAATGCTTTATATAGTTTTTAGATGAAGTTATAAATGTTCACTTTGGAATTACCTGAAGATTAATAGTGATGCATTTCAAAAGCATTATTTTTTTATTGATTCTTAATGTAGTAAATTACTGAAGTTATTTGGCAGCAAACAGAAATAGCCAGTGATGTTGTTCACATTTATTTTCCTGATAGCGTCACGATTTGCATTAATTGCATTGCAGCTGCACTCACTTATATTAAAAAGCTTCTACTGTAATTAATCCTTTTTATTTCAAATCATTTTGGCACAATTTCTAGCAATAAACACTCATAAAAGACAGACACTTGAAAAATAACATACAAGTTTCTTCAATATACCTATTGCTGTTTTTCTCCTGACGTGGAATTATTGATAGGCTTCTAGGATCAAGTGTTGCGAGCGGCTCAGACTTCAGACCAGTTTGAAAAATGCTAAGTGGATTATTTTGCATAAAAAATAGACAGGTTTTGAATTTGTGTAATTAACCTGTGTTTAGAAAATACCTTGATTTATGTCTACATTTGTATTTCGGTTGCATACATTATGGAAATTTAATTTATAATCCATTTAGCTGATGTGATCATAGTTTTTAGTGCTATCATTTATTAGTCCTTGTATATTAAATGCTCTAAAGGCTTAAACCTGCCTTGTGTAAAAAATTGCACCTCTGCATTTACATTTTATGAGTCATAGATGGAATCCCATTTTAAATTCGGGTAGCTTTGATATATTTAAGGAATTACAATAGCTTTATTGTTACTAATGCAGGAACAGCAAACACTGACCTTATACATTGCAAATTAATGATTTATCCCTCTAGTTTGCTTTTAAAGTCAACTATACAAATGAGGATTTCGACTTTACACCTTGAAATAAATCACACAGCTTTAAATATAATGCACCCTTTGGCTTTGAACTCATTATTATCAATTCTTTCTGCAAGGTTTAACTCACCTCATAGAATTGTTCTTTCAGAAGTTTAAGGAATTGAGTATATGTTTCTTGAAGTCTTTGTTGGAATATCATTTAGTGATTACAGCTACGTTTATTCTTTCTTTTCCTCTGTGGTCATTGTGCTGTCTCAGTTTATGTATTTATTAAGCTTGCTGCAGGTTACAGAGGAATTAAGTAATGCCAGAACATAGGTCTTACAGAAAACAAACAGTGGTGCTGTGTGGATGATGCTTTTCCTGATCAGCCTGGCTGTGGCGGTAATGATACCATAAGAATTTGAGGTGTAATGTGGCAGATAAGTTGGATAATAGGAAAGGCCATAAGTAGGCAATGTATTTCAGGGATTTTTTGAAAGGGGAAGACTTCTATGTTTGTCTTACTCAAGTAAGCTTTCTCTAAGTGTTGTCATGCTTGCTTTTTCTCACATTACAGTTTCAATCTCTCCTTTTATGAAGAGTTTCCATAAAAACCTTTTTTTTCCTGTCAACAAGAAGTTGTTAATGAGTATGTGAAAAGAATGCAGAGTTGATTGCTGTACACTGAACTCTTAATATGTTTGCATGCATTGAATTAACTGAATATTTCTGTCATCTTCTCCATTTCTGATAACTCTTGAAGAAGTTTTAACTTTACATTAAAAATACACATTTTCTCTTTCATGAATACTGCAAATTCACGTCAGACTCATCTCTGATTCAGCAGTTGTTTGGCAGTGTAGCAGTGCCAGGTGTAGGAAGAATGCACATACGGTACAGATGTAGGTGACGAATTCTCTGCTTGGACGTAAACAGGAATAAACAGGAGTACCATCATTCATCCAAATACAGAGCAATGGATCTGTAGTGTTTTTTGTTTTTCTTAGAGGCATAGCTTTTCTTGCAAAAAAGTCCATACAATTTTTGCTCTTCTCATTTGCTATGATACTTTGGACACGGAGATCAATGGTAAATAAGTGGTGACTTTGCATTTTAAGTCTTATTTAATTTGTAAAATTTTGGAGCTTTCTGTTTCACAGAGGTGTTCCAATTTCAAAACCCAAGTTGAAGATTTTTAAATTAATGCAATATCTGTGCTATTGCTATACTAGAAGATCCTATTTGGGCACTAAATTATTGAGCTGAGAAGTGGACAGTAGCATTCATAATTCTTGTGTGTACCACAGTTAAATGTAATGTGCTTTTAATTGCTTTGCTTTTCAGGCTCTTTATGAAAATATGCTGGTGGAGCTCCCGTTTGCTAGCTTTTTCCTCTCAAAATTACTGGGCACAAGTGCTGATGTTGACATTCATCATTTAGCTTCGCTGGATCCAGAAATGTACAAAAACTTGCTGTTTCTCAAGAGCTATGAAGGAGATGTAGAAGAACTCGGACTAAACTTCACTGTAGTAAACAATGACCTCGGGGAAGCACAGGTAAAGGGTGGCTTTGGGGTAGTTTGTTTTTTCCTCTTTAATGTATGGCTGATGACACATTAATATCACTACTGATTTATTTTTTAATTTGAAAGCGATAAGGAGTAACCACTACAGATGCAATCTGTTGTGAGGCATCTGTAGGATTCTGACTCAGTGTTTGAAGTAATAAATAACTCATTTTGTACTTTGGAACTGTACTTTTGAAGATGATATAAGGGTCTGGGAATTCAAAGAATAGATGATAGTGGTGATTTTCTAACGGTCATGGAAAGTTTTATTGTCTGGCATAATTTCTTGAACAAATTATTGTTTCTTTGATTCCACTTCAGAAAATTGCAGAAGTTAGATGGTAAGTAGGCTGTGGAAGAACTATTTGGTTTTGGAATCAGAGTTAGAAATCAGTGCTTTTAAATAATAATGATCCTTTGTGAGATAAGGATTATTACCAGTGCTCACAGGAGAGAGCCTGAAATGAAACCTTAATTTCTAGAGAACAGCAACTCATTTTCATTTTTTCTGGGGGACTGAGCCACCTAGTGAGTCAGAGGAGTGGAGTTCACTGCTTCTAAAAGTGGCTATTTAGGTCCATAAGTTGGAGTTTGTAGTGTGGTTGTACTATGCAAACTGATTATGGCTTATTTACTCTGTTGAGAAGGATGATGATCACTTCTGCTCATAGCAGAAAACAAATGTCACCAGTGCTTGAAGAGTATGCCTTCATGTGGTAATACAGTAAACCTCCTTTGTCATATTCCCTCTTGGACTGTTGAGAATTTGAAACTGTGTGCTTGTGGCCTGCTTCCAACTCTCTTTAATTAATATTTGGGTTAGATAGTAGTCCTGACAACATTGTGATGTGCTGCAGCATCCTGATTCAGGCCTTATTTCATATGGAAGAAATAAAAACTGTAAAAGTGAGAAACCAGTGCTCTTCAGGTTGCTGGCTGAGGAAGGCTTGGACTGCATGTGTTTGCACAGAAGCGGCAGTACCGTTGAGATGCAGCAGCAAATCTTTGCAATTGCGATGTCGAGTTCTTTTATTGCTGTTTAAATCATAGCCAGGTCGCTGTCCAATACTTTTCTTAACAGCATCAGGCTTAGACTTGGTCTACACTTTCCTGTTATCAATTTCCTGTCATTTAGGAAGCTCTTAAATATAGATTGTATTGCAATTTTAAAATAATATCCTCAGATTTTGGATTCCTGGATCATAGTGGAGAGTGACTGTAAGTGTCTGATTACTGAATTCATTTCTGTGCTATTGATGCATCTGGTTATTGGGTTGCAAACCATACAAGATGGCAGTTTCCAATGTAAACCAGGAAATTCTTGTTGGGAGGGGAGGTCTGTTACTGTATGTATTTTGTAGGACTTTGTTTAAACAAATCCAATTTAGCGTCTAATCATAAACTAAAAGTAGTATCTTCTGTGAAGGTGGTACTTTCCATACTGTGTATGTCTTCTGCATACATCCTCAAAAACTCAGTCATACTAGCAGGGTAGAACCAACCTCGACAAGTAAGGTAGAAGGACGTGGAAAAGCAAAGTAGCTCAGAAATAATACACAAGGAGATCCAGGACAGATGTGGTGTCAGCAGCACCTACTGCTGCGAAACTTGTAATAAGGGTGTATTTGCCAGGAAGTATAATTTGTGTGTTAAAGTTCTCTGAGGGCTCTGGCTGGTATTATCAGGACTTAGGATTTTTAGTTATTTTGCATAACCTTAAAAGAAAGGTTAAATGTAATAGTGAGCTTCTGAGTAACTAAATGAAATGTAGGTTAAGTGAAGTACTCTGATGCTTTATTGCTGTTTATACTTGGATAGAGAAAACTACACTCTTGAAGTATTAACTGTCTTTTAATGAGGCTGCATTTTAGCGTAGTTCAATACAACTAATTGGTTCTTTTCAATATCTTCTGTGTTTTAATGCAACGAGTTACTTATTCTATTTCATTTCATTATCTTAATAAACCTCGTGGATAAATACTCTGTCTGGTATATGACTCATGTAACCACTGCATACCAATTGTGTCAAGGTAAGGCTAATTCACTTCGGGAAAAGAGCTTAATTTGCACTCCTTAAGTTGAATGTACATTATCTCCAGTTTTCATCTAAACAACCACTTTAGTATCTAATAAATTAGTGCTCAGTAAATGCATCATAAATCTATCGTTCTGAATAGCCATCCTCGTGACAGTGTCCATCCAGCAACTGTGGCACAGAAGCATTATCTGCAATGAAAGACGCATTCAGAAGGGGCTCTATTGCCTGTCAGTAGTAGAAGGTACAAATTCTATTATCAGGGTATTGATTCCAATCCTGTAATGTGCTTTTAGATCCCATTAAACTATTGTCAAAGTGCATTCACCAGAAGTTGAAAAAGGTACTTAATAATTTGCACATTAGACCTGTTAATTAAGGGAGCTCTGCCATCAACCTTACCTTCCAACGCTAGGTAGCTTTAATTTTTGATGAAGAACCATCCAACGCAGTGATACCAGCCTAGTTTTCGGCTGCTAGATCAGCTGCGTAAAATGGCAGCAAGTAAAACGTCTCAAAAGAACAGGAGCCTTCAAGTAACTGTGTATATTGATTTTAATTTTTCTTTCAGTCTTGTACATGAGATGATTAAAAATGCTTCTAAAAAGCATAAGGTTAAGCAGTTCAAGGAAATGCTTCCTCTTTCTCAGGCCTCCCTCAGCCCCTGAGTTTTCAAGTTTTTTAAGTGAGGAAGGTGAGTCTTGTGGCTGTCCAAGAGAAGAGAGGAAGATCCAAATACTACTTTTCCTTCAAAGATGTTAGAGTGCATACCCCACAGAGTCTCCTCAGACACAGATTCTTGAGGTTGGATAGGTCAGAGCAGTCTTAGTATGTCCAGAAGAACTCCATAAATAAAGGGCAGGAGCACAAATGCACAGAACAGCGCTTCTTAATATGAGACAGTGGTTTCTGTGAAGTCCAGAGAGCACAGAAGTTGATGTCAGGACATGGTTAGCTTTTTAAAACAGATGTGGGTGCTATTTTTGTTACTGGAAATATTTTCACAAATGATAGTAGAGTTCTTTGCCTTTAAGTTTCCATGAGAGAAGAAACTGAAGTCTTAAAAGTAACCATGGAACTTTCCGTCATGGTGGCTTCGTTATGAGGATGCAGTGGCTTGCATGGATAATACTGGAGATCTTTTGAGAAGCAAAATGTTACAGTTGAGGCTGATGCTACTCAGGCAGATTTATAATTCTTATGGCCATTGCATTCTTAGGCATTCAAATGCAATCTCCTACCTGGATCTCCTGCCTGAACATCTGGAAGGCAGATGACGGGAGAAGAAAGAAAACCTTTATCTACGTGCTATCGGAATGGGCAAAAACTGTAGTGATGGTGTGTAAGGAAAAAATAAAAAAGTGATTGGAGGCCAGGAAGAAAGAAGAATATTTTCACCTGCACTAAAAACAGGCTTGTGAGAGTTCTTGACTTCATTTAAAAGAATGGATTCTTTTTGAAGTCACGTAGCTTGCTTGTCTTAAGTACTCAGATACAAGGAGAAGTTCTTTATACTTCAGAATGACGTGTCCCTTATTCTTACATAAAATATTTCACTCTGTAAGTATTCTCTTTTTCTGCATGAGCCTGGGAAGCCAGTCACCACATCTGTGCAAGAGTTACGTTCCTTTGGTATTACAGTTGTCTTTAGGGGCAATCAGAGACATTACAGAGCAACTTTGTTGGGTAGGTAATTACCGATGAGCCAGAAAATAAATCTCCTGAATTAATTCTGCCTGAACAATATTTTCTACTGTTTATTTCTGTTTTATTCGGGTGTTCAAAGTAGATGTAAGTCAAATGCTTGTCCGAATTGTTCACTTGAAATGCAGCTGTATAGAAAGCGCATGTATATATAGGTATTATGTTTACAAACTAACAGTCGTAATCTAAATAGGAATACAAATGTAAGCTGAGTGCAGTTTCTAGAAATAAGTACTTTCAGTAACATATAATTTACTATAGCCTTGAAAGCTTCAAGTGCTACTAAGTGTGTGCAACAGTAACTGGAAGTGTATGTGACCTTGAGTTGGAGGCCCAATGCAGCACTTCTGTCTGCATTTCTAAAAATAAAAATGAAGTAAAATTAGAAGCTAAATAAGCCATCTTTTCTTGCAGATTTTAAAAAAGTATGGTACTTTTCTATCCCATGTAGATATTTTCTTTATTTTGAAGACATACTCTGTGAGTTTGGAATAAAATTTAGAGTTCTGAGGTGTTGTCCGAATTATCTGAACACTTCCCTAAATAATATGTGTAATTCAGTTGCTTTTAAAATGCATGATTTTGATAATGAGCAAATTTAAAGTGGAGTGTGCTTTTTTAACTTAGAACCACACAATAGAAAATAAGGTGATGGCACAAGGATTTGTGTTTTGGGAAACCTCCCTTCCATCGTGTACCTGTGTGTTACTATTTTGCACCATCTAGTGGCAGAAAGTGGATTTGTTGATAGTTTATATGATAAGCTTGTCGAGTTAGGAGATGCTGAATTTGGCCACATACAGTGTACTGGTAGGTACTTCAGAGAAGGAATTGAACTAGGTGAAATAATGATTAAAGAACAGGTGACGTAGTTTTGAAAAACAAATGGAGAAGATTTATGAGCAGTCAAATAGCAAAGTGTCGGCAGTGTTGAGGACTCAGCAGTGTTCTGTTTCTTTGGCATCACATGGTAACTGATCCTGTAATGCTAAGGAAGAGAGACAAATGAAAGGAACCTACCTGATTTCAGCAAAAAACTCTTGGAGGATTAATGAAGTTGCTGCCTGTAAGTAATACGTCATGGGCGTAACTGAGGATGGTGAAGAGCTGTTTGAGCTATAGGACAGTATTCAGATAAGCACAGTGCATATGAACAAACTTTACCAATTGGTAATGGAAATTAGAAAGTTTCTAATAACGGAACGAATTAAGTATTGACCAGCCTTCTAGTGACAGTAATAAAACTATAAGAGTGGCAGATTTCCAGACAGGGTGACTCCCTGAAGTAGTGGAGGAATAAGCATTGCAGAGGCCCCGTCTCCTCAAGTGCTCCAGTGATGGTTGGGAATGCAGCCTGTGCTTATATTAATGCTCTTTGTGGACTTTACCAGGAAAACGTCCTCACAGTGGTTGCAGGTACTGGCCTCTGCTCTCTAGGGCAAGTTCTGTGAGAGGTGAGCCCTGGAGAAAACTCCATTGCCAGCTGTGCCCGTGGGCCTTGTGGAAGGGAACTCACTCAAAAGGGAGCAAAGCAGTGTGTGTGGTGGTTGCCAGGACGTGAAACTGAGAGAGAAACTCACACCTTCGTCTTAGTACTTCATCCTGCAGGGGGGAGGACTTAAACACGGTTGGTATTACCCACACACACAGAGATGACCTGGGATACTGGTGAGGTGTTTCACTGTAGCCTTAACAGAATCACAGTTGAGAGATTAACGTGGAAAGGACGGTATTTTTAACACCCATTGCAATTCAGGTTGTTCTGGCTTATCGTGGAAAGCGGTAAATTCTCCATCACATCAAGTCTCCACACCAGGACTGCCTGTCTTAAAAATGTGCTTAAATTCATTAGCGGATTTATTGAGTTAAATACAGGAATCTCTGAATAGAATTCTGTGGCCTGTGTTATCTGCGAGGTCATATTCACACTTCTTAATGTTCTCTTTTGGCCATTAAAGCCTATGAATCAGTACAAGTGTGAATGCTCAAGGGAGTTGTGTTTTCCTTAGCTCTGAAAGAGCTCATATTATTGGGTAGCAAAAGGAACTATTACTGTGATTAATTCTCTACATTCTGATGATAGAATTATTATCCCAGACTGAAATGCACTGTTGTAAAAATAAAATCAAGTAATTCCCTAACTCCAAAGGGTAGAAATCCAACTATTTTTGTGAAGGGTTCCAAAGGTGAATGTATTGCAGCTTTTCACTTGTTTAATGCTTTTAGTACTCTTAACAGTCTGTTTAGATTGGGCAGCTGTTCAGCAAAAGTATCTGCTTGTAGTGAAGAGCAGAATACGTAAAAATCATTGGCATTTTCATAACAGAAGTGCAATTACAGCATGTTTGTTTTGCTTTGTTTTTCTCCTTTTTTTTTTTTCCAAGCTAAGGCATCTGTGTATATGTGAAGGATAAAAGCTGTTTTTCTCAGCTGAACAACAAGTTTTAAGGTTGATTTGTTTTTGTTGAAGGTGCTGAACACGTGTAACTTGTCTTTTCAACAGCTGGAATTGTGAATGCGTACCATTCTGTAAATTAGAGCCCTAATTTTGGCTCAGCGGACACTGCCTTTGCCAGAATGTGATGCTGCAGAATTCACTACCACCAACAGTTAAGCAGAAAAGCACAACCTATCAAGCAGGGCTTTCCTAAGTCAGACAGAAGGAAACTGCCCTGTGCGGCACTGTGCTTATTCAGGGCACCTAGCATCAGTGAAGCTGGTGGTTGGCTGCATTTGCTGCTTTGTTCCGAGGTCTGAAGGCTCAGAGCCACACAGTTTGCTCTCATAAGCAGACAGATAATGACTGCCTTTATAACTTGTTTTTTTGAGGTGAATATTCTGGAATATATTCTAGTAAATTTTAAAGACATAAATCACAGACCAGAATGCCTCGCTGCTCAATTTTCCCGTTACACAGAATTAAAGCTTACTGAGATGATGGAGCCGAGTTGTGTTCACAGGTGGTTGAGCTGAAGCCGGGTGGAAAAGACATTCCCGTGACCAGCGCTAACCGGATCGCCTACATCCACCTGGTGGCAGACTACAGGCTGAACAAACAGATCCGCCAGCACTGCCTTGCTTTCCGTCAGGGGCTGGCCAATGTTGTGAATCTGGAATGGCTTCGAATGTTTGATCAACAGGAGATACAGGTACTCCTGCTTTAAGCTGCATTAAAACGTGCTTTCAAGTGGAAATGTTGATTTTATTTTTATTTTTATTTTTATTTTTTTTTTGCCCCTAATACAATTGTCTGGTTTCCTTCGCTGTTAGGTTTTGATCTCTGGTGCCCAGGTTCCTATTAGTTTGGATGACCTTAAGTCTTTCACAAACTATTCAGGTATGTTTTACTTGAGGTAAAAAAAAAAATAAAAAAAAATCTGTTATGAGTAGTTAGGCATAAGTTAATTTGCTTCTTATGCTGTTTTTTCTAAATAAGGTTGTATTGTCTGATTTAATTGATGCCATGAGACATAGGTACTCAGTTCATTTTTTGTATGCTTGCATTTAAGTAATTATAGATAAGTAGAGGGCGTGTAACTTCTTTTCTGAATGAGTGTTGAGTCAGTGACTGTGTTTGGTTGCCCTGAATATAAGTCTGTAAATGACTTGGACATTTATTTCCCAGACAGCCCAAAGAGAGAATTTGTTCCTTTTTCCTGTTGAAAAAACGCAAGGTATTCTTTCTTATCTGAATTTACCATAAATATAACCAAAACGTAGCTACTGTATCCTAAGTTCGTGTTCCACCTTACTTCAAAGTAAGTTGACTCATTAAATGACGTGCTGAGCCTTGCAGACTTCACCAATTCTTGTGGTAAAAGACAATAATCCAAATTTAGTAGCTAAATGCTAAGTTAAATAATATTTATTAAACATGAATGGTTCAGGGAGGAGAACTGGGAGTTAGTTTTCTTAGTAGTTAAGAACCTGAAAGAGAGAGTAGCCATGGCTAAGCAGTGAATGAAGCACTAGAAATGCAGTGATCAAAGATAGCTTTAAATGCCAGGGATAGCATTGTAAACCTGTCGCTGCTCATATTTTCTGCAGGGTTTTCAAAGTGGTTGGTAGGATTTCTCAAGAGTTCATTTCTTGCATAAAACTGTTCTGTCGATACATCATTTAAATCTCATTGTAGGTGGCTACGCAGCAGACCATCCTGTAATAAAAATATTCTGGAGAGTTGTGGAAAGGTTCACGGATGAGGAGAAACGCAAACTACTCAAGTTTGTGACGAGCTGCTCTCGGCCACCTCTTCTGGGGTTTAAGGTACGTGTCATCCTGATTTCTTTGCCCTTTTCTCTGAGCACTGCAGCTTTCAATACAACTGCAGGGAGCAGTGAGGTCACCCCTCAGCTTTCTCCCCTGCAGACCAGACAAACCAGAACCAGACTAGGGAATGCCCTGACATTCATTGCTTACACACAGCACAGCATCGTTTAAAAATTTGGAACTCTCACTGCCAGATCCACAATAACATTTGCTAAGGCTAATTAAAGTTTAATAAGTTTAATAAATGGGATTGTTCCAGACAAAAAAAAAAAAAAAATCATTAAAGCATGGTTGAAAATTGTTAAGTTCCAATCAGGTCACATAATAAATTGATGATACTTTTCACTTCCAAACTATTGCAGTTTCCCGCTGTGCAGTATTTAATTATGCAAAAAATTGTGCCCTTGGCATGGCATTTCAATTTAGAACTTCATTTTTCTATTTTTAAAGCTAAAATAGAGAAATTCAATTAGCATTTTGAAAGGGACACTAAAAATGCAGCAATTTAGCCTTGAAATACTTTTTAAGGCCTCCATTTGAACAATAATTTAGCTTAGAATCTCATTGACCTTCTGCCTTTGGAGCTGGGATGTTTTTTTCAGTTTCCAAGATCAGAAGTGTTCTACCTCAGGCAAGCATTTGGTAAAATGAATGCTTCATTGCCAGGAGAAGCAGTGCTTTAGAGTAACAAATATCTTCCTTTCTACAGTCTTTCTGGGAAGAAAAGAATCCTATTTATTGAAATAAAGTATTACGTACGAAATTACACGCAGGGGACAGAAGTCTGTTCTTCAGATCCATGGTGAATTGTATCACAGTAATAATCAGGATTTGGCAAATCTGTGTCATTACGGTGTGAGTGTGCGCGTCTGCTTCACCCCATTAACAGCTGGATGATTTTATCACTCAATGAATAAACAGTTTAATTTCTGTAACTAAATTCAGTTCTTCATCTGAAGAATATAAATTCAGAGTTGTAGACTTACAGTAGTGTAAACACTTGTGTAATCTTACACATGAACAGATCTACTCGTTAGTCCTTGCTTTGTAATTAATAAATTCTAAGCTTAACAAAAGATTCAGACAGAAATCCCTTTGGAGCAAGAAAAGCCTTCAGCCTGAGTCATGTATAGTATCAGACAATTGGATTTAACAAAGAAAATGGTTGCCTATTTTGGTGGGTAGAAGTAAAACGAAGGCCAGATACTCATCTGCTTGAAGGATTTATTTGATATAGCTGGAGTATGCCAACAGACTGATGCTCTGGGAGGAGAACATAGGAAGGGTATGTTTGATCATGGGTTGCTTATTTGTTCAGGAGTTCGGTGGTTCTCCTTTGTTTTTTGGGATGTCAGAGGAAGGGACTGATGCGTTAATACAGCTTTGTGTGTAGTCTGGTCACTCATTCTCCCTCTTTCTCTGCAGGGCATTGCTTGAAATGACAAGTAAATGCTCATGTAATATTTGTTGATAAAATTGGAATACTTTTAAACTCAGCCAGAGGAGGGTTATAACTGGCATAGCACATCACTTCACTGGCTACAGCAGTGTTCTGTTTGTTGGGGTTTTTGTGTGTCCTGGAACATGCCTTCCCTGCCTGGGAAGAAAAACAGTGTAATGTCACATATTTGCAGAAGTGTGTGGACAATAACAAATCACTGCTTTTCCTTAGAACTCAATATAATGTCTCTGTGTTCTGCTAGTTATCTCATCCCCATCAAAATTCATTAGGAGGAGGCACTACCCAATTCGGAAGGGCTTTTGGGGTCATCAGGAATGAAAGAAAATGCTGTTTGAATATGTCATCGCGACAGTCTTTAATCTAATGATTTATTTCCTAGAAAGCTGTGGCAGCTGCTGTGGGTTAGCTTCTGGCACGTATTTATTTCTTGCTGTGTTTATTCTTACATTTTCCAGGAGTTATATCCCGCATTTTGCATTCACAATGGAGGATCTGATTTAGACAGGCTACCTACTGCCAGCACCTGCATGAACTTGCTGAAGCTTCCTGAGTTTTATGATGAAAATCTTATGCGGAGCAAGCTCCTATATGCCATTGAATGTGCTGCTGGATTTGAGCTAAGCTGAGTGGAGCTGATGCTTACCTGGATGACGTGCAGAGGAATGAACCAGTGCCTACTCTATAAGCAGCACCTGCATCCACACAGTTTTGAGGGAATTCTGTGTAAATTTCTGCAGCTCTTATGTCTTATCAGATGCCCTCAAATAGGTTTCATTTTTAAACACAATTTGTTAGTTAGCTTTCCTTGATTAATCTTACCTTGACACTGCTTGATGATTCAAAATACCAAATGCTGTTTGCAGTGTGGTTGTTCTCTGTGTTCATGGGAAGAAAGAGCACATGTCAAAAACAGTGACATCTCAGTGAAATTAACCAAAGACGAAGCTCTGGCTTTGTGCAGTTCAAACATGGAAAAAAAAAAAGTCACAGAGTGGCATGAAAGTTGTGTGCCGTGCAGCACGTTGGGATGAGGTGAGGCTAACATCGTGTGCTCAGTCTTTTAGCTGAAAGTGAAGCAGATGTTTGCAGGTATCCCACAGCTGAGAGGATGAAAATGTTCATTGCTGATAACCTAACATCTTCACTTGACTGTAGAATTGTTTACAAACCACAGTTGTTGCAATGAAGACATAACTGATTTTGTTTGATACTACCTTCCTTTAAGATGGTAGGCACTGAGATAAAATGTTCTATTTGTGCTTTCTGAGCTACCTTGCAGAAATGGGATTCGCATGCTTGTTTCAGTTCAACCTTTGGCTGTGTCATTACCACTTGAACACTGTCATAAGCAGATGTGACTGTCTACATTTTCTCTGTTCTGTTTCCATCTCCTGTGCCTGTACATATTATTTTACTGTATCAATCTCCTGTTGCATACACAGTACACGCAAAAGTCATCACTTTAGAAAAATACACGTGTAATAACTATTAAAATTATTTAAACCAAAGTTATCAGGCTTTATCTTTTATATGTGAAGCCTGTGGTGTTCACATTCCTTTCGCCTGTCATTTTTTTTTTTTCCATCCTAAATACCCTACCTGTGCTGTAGTTGCTAGTCAGATTCATTACTTTTTTGTGATCAGACAGCTTTCACATCCATTCGCCTGCAGTATTTCTGCTAAGAGAAGTAGGTGGGAATATGCTGCTTCATGTAACTTGATTTCTGTGAGTTACCTGGCCACAGACCCTAGGGATCTGTGGTTCTAGTTGTTGGCACATCACTGCGGGTTCGTATGGGAACCGTGGTCAGGTCAGAGAGGGAGTTAGAGTTGAAACTGTAAGATGAGTAAGTGCATCCATCTGAAGGGCAGTTTTATCTGTTAAAGAATCGAAATTTACAATGAGTTTTATATTCATCTCTTATGCAAAAATAAAAAAAAAAATGAATAAGTTGCTGTTACTGAGAACTGTTGGATTTTGTATTTAAAAAGCAGTAACCAGCAATATCCTTTTAAATGTGGGGGGAGCGGAGTGATTTTAAGATGTTTACTGGTAACCATATAAAAATGTATAATTTCTTAAGTTGGGTAAAAAATGGAGTGTTAAAATGCTGTTTGTAGTCTTGATGTACAGAAATAAAATAATTGTTTTTGGTTTTGCTTTAGGCTTTTTATTTATATTAAATAATACGTAAGCAACCTATACATTATCCCCAAATTCTTTTCATGTATATTTTTTCTACGTAAATTATGAAACTTGTAAAGAAGTTGGAAAAAGAAATGGGTAACAGTGGAACTGCCTCCTCTCAATTGCAAAACGTGAACACTTCTGGAAAGCATTATTTATTTTATAACCGAACGGTTTGAAGACGGCGAGATTATTTTTCAAGTTCATTCTTCTGGCCGCGTCGTCTCTGTATTTTGTAAAGTATAATAATAATAAATAAATAAGTGTATTAAATTCTCCTATTCCAGTACTGTGTTGGAGTCACGCCATGTAACCGTGACTGGCACTGAATGCACAGAGCTTCTGTAAGAGGAGGCAGTGCACGCTGCCTCCCCCTTGTGATGCTCACTTAGCTGAGGGAGGCAGAGGCAGAAAGCACTTTGCCTGCAGTTAACCTGAAACGTTGCTGTGGTTTGTGGTCATCAGATGAGCTGTCCCAGTTACAGCCCTGGAGTGACTGCCTGTGCGAGGCAGCCCTTCCTTACAGGCAGTTTCAATACTTGTGTGTGTGTTCCTCCTGGAACTGTTGTTGCTCTGTGGAAAACGGCAGCGTTTTCTGCTCGGCTTTTCTTTTCAAACCAGCTTTACAAACAGGCTTAAAAAGGTCCATCTTTATGATGGAAGGAGCACAAATTCTTTCTCTCTCCGCAGTTAAAAGGAATAAAAGGGAAATAAAAGAATAAATTTAGCACTCGGTCTTTGTGTCTTGGGCAGAATTCTTCTGGGTGTAAGTTCAGTCCTGCTTGCTGGGTGTTAAAGCCCCACAGAGGTGGCTTTCCTTCTTAGCTACCGCAGTTATTTTCCATTGCCCCCAAGAAGCCACGCTTATGTATGTTTTGCAGATCTCACTTTTTATTTCCAGGGAAAATTTCCATCAACAAGAAGAGACTTGGCTCCAGCTTCACCAGTGAACACTGAGCTGACAGAAGTTTGAACAAGGATATCTTTGGTTAGTTTTCTGTGGGGTGCTCCCTAATGAAAGCAAAGCGAGCTGCTTGATGCTGTTAGTAGCGGTGTGGACTGGGGCTTTTGGCATCGCTTGAATAATCCAGTAGGAGCATCCTAACTCGGATCTGCAAAGTGGTTTGGAAATCAGAGAAAGGACTTCAAGCAGTGCAGTGAGCTTGAATTCAGCAGTGCTAAAAAAGCAGTTTGTTAAATGCCAGTGGCACAGCACGTACCCTTTCTGAGACACAGTGCAGCACAGAAACAAGAAAAAATGGGCTGTTTTTCTTGGAGTGTTTTGTTAGAACTGTACTTTTTTTTTTTTGTATTTATATGCAAAAACTGTAGAACATATTTACTCATACACATGGGTCTGTGTTAATAATGGTTTGTGATGTAAATGCTTGTTCCTATTTTTTTCCCCATGTTGCTTTGCCTGTCAGTAAAGGAGAGACGAACGTGGTCTGTAAAACTGATCAGGATATCTATATTTTTATTGACTTCTGCTTTTGTGAATAAAATAATCTTGAGTTTTCTTCAAACTTTGCACAAACACTCTTTTTCTTTCATTTTGCAATACTTCTTTTGTCTGATAGTGTTCCACAGCTGGTAACGGGAGCCAGCACAGGCTCTTCCCTTGGTCTCAGGGTTACTACAGCTTCATGATGATGTATCACTTCAGTTGTCGAGTTGCTGAAGCTGTTGTCGGTTGCTGAAGAAGGAAATGTGCCTTCAGCACGGTGGTGCTACTGCAGATCATCTTGCTGATTCTGCTCACCCAAATACTGGATGCAGGAAGAGCATTTCTCATCAGCTGCTGTGTGGTTTCGCCACGTGCTGTCAGGCACCTTCTGAGGAAATGACTTCCTTCCATCCTTTGTATCTTTAATTAAGAATGATCAGTTTTCATTCCGGCTCTGCATAGCATTTGTTCACCTCTGTGCTTTCAGACCAACAGTGGCAGAGCTCAGCTGTGCAGCTGTTTGAGCTGTATTTACCTGTTAGGCCTACCCGGCTAGGGATGAAAAGTGGCAGAATTAACACACGTTTGCCATTGGCGTACAGGCAAGGAAGCATACCTCAGATCAGATTAATTAATAGGAATGCTGATCAAGCTGTCTTCACAAGGAATAAGCACTTGTCACAGGCTGAGAGATCTGCTGGCTGCCAGCAGCTGTTCCTGGAATGTTGTCTGTAGTCATATGTGATCAGTAGGATACATCCGATGCTTTACGAGGAGCTGGGGAAAGCACCAGCTATCCTGACACGTGCCAGCTGCTCCTCTAAAACATCCCTCTGCCCAAGCTTTTGGTTACAGAGAGGCACTCAGATAAACTCGCATCCTATTGATTACCAAAACAGCTCCGTACAAATGAGAACTGAGGTTGTGCTCAGCAGAAAAACTCAGGAGAATTCTGATGATAATTGATTATTTTGTGCTTTTAAAGCTTCTGCTTTAAAACTGTTTTAAACGTTAGGTGTATTGCCCATATTTCAAGTCTAATTGTTTCTGATAAGCTATCAGCAAAAAAAGTTAATGCTTATATTTAATTAAGTGGCACTTTCCAGAATTACTTTGCCGGTATTACTATAATTAAATGATGTGAGAACAGTCTTTGATACATATGTTCTGTGCTAATACCCAAAATAGAATCTGTAAATAGAAAAACTGGATTCATTAAGCAGCAGACCAGAGCAGCAGGCCAAGAAGGCTACAGCCATTGCCACAGCAAAGAAAATAATATTAATTTCTCTTTAATGCAGCGTTTTCAAGCATTTCTTGTGTTCTGATGGGCTTTTCATAACTGATCTCTGTAAGTGATAAAAACTGATGAACAAAAAGTAAAATCTGGGAGCAGTGTGTAATTGCTGATCCGTGCTGGGTTGATGCCACACGGTTCCACTGTTGGGTTACAGCTTCCAGTCTGGCCTGGCTTCATCTCACTCAGCTTCCACCAGCTCGGAGGTGGCTGTCTGGGCACTGCAGAGGCAACTCAGACATCCAGAGGGTGTTTCTTTCTTTACTGATACACACTGCCAAAGCAGGTAGAACAAATGGTGTCCTGGGGATGCCCCTCCTTTCGTTCTTCATAGTCAGAGGGTTTGAACTATGGTGCTTTGCTTCCGGGCGGCTGAAGTTACATCAAAGTGAAAACTGATGTTTGCCTCATGTTTCAAGGTGAGAGCTGAAAATTCCTGGGCAATGTAGATCCTCTGATAACAGGATTTACGCTGGCTTACAACTCAGCACTTGGATGCCAGCTGCCCAAATCTTCCATACCAGCTCCCACAGAGTCACCACACCTTATCAGCGGTTGCTATTGAACACTGATCCCACCCCCTCTGTCAGAAACATCAGCTTTGTTACTCCTTAAACACAGTTAATCAATGTTGCAGGCTTTTTCTGCCAGCAGTCAGCCACACACGTACAAAACACTTTCACTCCATGCTTTGCAAATACCTTTGGAAAGGTGCAGAGGGTTTCTGAATCAAAAAGCTTTCCAGTTTTATTAGTCCTATCAGCAGATCCAATCATACATTTCCTCCTCCTCCAAGTCCCACCTCTGAAGTCGTTCTCAGGATATTACTACAGGTGGTTTGGGCACTTTACCTAAAGTTGTTTCTCCTCCTTTTCTTTATCTGTGTTAACTATTTTATACAGAGACTGCAAGATCCTTTTTCTGAATAGAAAACACTTGGGCAGCCAGTTCTTTTTTGAGGTGAGTAGGACAGACTTCTTCCTTTGGTTGAAGCTGTGGCTGCTGTGTTAAGGGTGACATCAGCATGAAGCCTGTGCAGTTGTTTCTCCCTGCTCATAGGACCTATGACTGTAAATGTTGGGTGCTGCTCTCAGGCCTTAACATCCCCATGCAGTGCTCTGTTTTGGGGGCTCTGACTTTGCTCTCTCCCAGATCCCTGCAGTGTGTTCTCAGTTCGTCCTGCAGTACCACGTCTAGCTGGGTTTGTCACGTGCTGTGTGTATGGAAGTCCCCTGACATTCTCTCTAAACCAGAGAGGAAATTCAACATCAGAAACATTGTGTCAACAAAATAAATATACATTTAATAAGTTCCTGTAATCTTCCAGTGTTAAATCATTTAACTGCCACAGGTAATGACAGTAAGTTAAAAAAGGGTGCCCCAATGAATGACGTTTTTAAGTGGCAGCTGTACCAATCCTCCCTTCTCAAAGTCTTGGGAAAAGTATTCCCATCCCACTTCTAAGTCAAAGATTAGCATCAGCCAATTAAGATGTCATTATGTATTTTTTCTAATTATCAAACCTCTTGTCTTGCTTCTTCCTGTTTCTTTGGAAAAATCTCTTTGTGTTTATCAGTGTTTTGCAGCAGGACATGTGAAACTGGCGTAACAGCGAGCACTTAGCTGTGAGCAAGGCACTCCGCCTCCTCCTCCATGACTTTCTCCAGCTGCAAATCGCTCTCTAGGCCTTGTCAAACATTACTCCTGGTGGACCACAGTCCACAGTCAGGACAACAGTGTCCCAAAACCTGTGGACGGACTCACGCAGTGCTGTGAGGCAGCTACGGTCCTCCCAGAGCTATGCAACGTTGCCATCAGTCGCTCAGCTTGTGTGGACAAGCATGAAGTCTCACGGTCTGGATCCATTGTGGCACGATAGAGGTGCAATACAAACGCAAGCGCGATATAGTTATACAATGCAACGCGTAGATAACTGAAGCCAGCTCAGTGCCTCGCAGCGCCGACTCATGGGCGCAGGAGAGCCGCTCTGGAGGCTGGATATGTTTCACGCTGATGATCTTGCAGGTCCTTTCCAACCTAATGAATCTATGAATCAAGAAGCGTTTAGATGAGGTGCTCAGGGATTTGATTTAGTAGCTTGGTGGGTAGGGATAGTGGTGTGAGGGTGGTCGGACTAGATGATCTTGTAGGTCCTTTCCAACCTAATGAATCTAACAGTCACTGCTTATGACAGGCAGGGCGAGAAACTTCATTCCCACATCAAAGAGGCGCGCGAGGGCGTGGATGGGAGAGGATCAAAGAAACGCGCTTTCGGGGCAATTCGTGGACTGGATCCAGTTGTCCTCTTCCCGCCACAGGCCCGTCGGGCCGCTCGCCATCCTCCCTCAGCCCACCGCATCCCCAAACGCGCACGGCACGGCGGCGTCACGCGTCCCCGCGCAGCCCCGCGCGGCCACCAGGGGGCGCGCCACGCCCGCGCGGGCGCGAGGCGGCCGAGTTCGAGAAACTTCCGGAAACAGCCGAGGTTGGGGGTGGGGGCGGGGGGGAAGTGACGGCGCCCGTGACGCCGCGTCCTGTTTGCGGCTGAAGGAGCCGCCGCCGTTGTGCCGTGCTGCCGGCGGGGAGGACGCGGCCGCGCTGCGCAGGCACCGCAGCGGGTGAGCGCGGGGCCGGGCCGCGGGCAGGGCGTCGTTTGGTAGCGCCGGGGAAGGGGGAAGAGAGAGCGGGAGGAAGCGGCGATGCGCGGGCCGCGGTACGGCGCGTTGCGGCGGCGCTGCTGGGCCCGGGACCCGAGCGCGGCTGTGGGCGGCCCGGGGCCGCCATGCTGCGCTCCGCTCCGGGCTCCGCTCCGCTGGGCCGCGGTGGGGTGCAGGGGGAGGGAGGGAAGCCCGCAGCGGAGGTGGTGGTCTGTGGCATCGCCGGGCCGGGCTGTCCCACGTCGGCTTTGCTTCGTGCTCGCCGTGAGCGGGGAAGGCTCAGGAGGGGAAGATCCGCAGTTCTGTTTGTGCTTGGCTCTGGAAAGCGAGGAGTGCGTGTTCGGACGGGGCTCTGGTGCTTATTGAGCGGGCCCTTGGCTTCAGCTCCCTTTGTTCTCCGGGTGTTTTTGGCATGCCTGTATACTAAACGCGTCATTTTCTATCTCCTTCTTCTTTTTTTTTTCGGCAGGAGTTCCGTTTTCCCTGTAGGAACTCAGAGCAGGGTCGGAGCTAAGTTTTGTTGTGGCAGAAGGCAGCAGTGTTTCGGAGCCGGCTGTTGCCAGGCTCCAGACTGAGCTGAAAGCTCGCTGTAAGGCCGTGGTCAGTGCCTGCTGTGCTTCTGGCCGCCCGCTGCGTTGGGAAGCCAAGTCATTTATGATCAGTGTTTCTGCTCATTGTAAGAGTTGTTGCGGTGTTATGATTTTTCAGCGCTCCAGATGACCACTGCAAAGCTGTGCCACGCAGTTCAGCCCGTAGGAGATAGAGGAAAAGGTTCATTCAGAACGTTGGGGCAGGTTGCTTTTAAAATCACAGTAAATCGGTTGGTTGGTTCCAGTCTGGACGAGGCAGTGTCACTAAAGTTAAATTTAAAGCAGTGGTGATGCATAAGTGGTAACGTTTTTTGTGTTGCACGGCTGGTGGCCTAGTCTTGATGTTTTCACGATGTGAAGAACAAGGTGTCAGCATAGTGTGAGTCCGGCTGCTCGCTGCAGGCTCTGTCCCTTGGTCCTCCTTGGCTCTGATTCTTGCTGCTTGCTGACCTTGATTTTTTGTTTACCCCTTGGAGATGGTTGTACTTGCGTTAGGAATTAGGCTCAGCTGATGATAAGAGCTTGCTTGTTAAAGCACCAATTAGTGTGCTGGATTACATTGTCAGAGAAGATTTGTTTGCCTGAATGAGTGAGTGTATTCACCAGACTTCTCTCTGATTTCCTGAATTGGGGTGTTCTGCTAATGCAGCTTGGCTGGATTTTGGGAGGAATCACATGAGGCTTCGCTTCTGTGGAACAAAAAAAAAAAGGTTGTAGTTTTGGTGGCATATTATGAAATAACTTAAACGCTCATTTCAATATGAGGGGCGTATCAGTTCCTGGTAGTATTTGGACTGCGCTATGGAGATAAGCATCTATTTTTAACTGTAAATTTTTCAGAGCTCCCAACATCTGTTTGATACATTCGAGGCGGGGTTGTGCCACATCAGAGTGATGTTTGTGTTCTCATGCGAGTCCGGAGGCACTGAGCTCGGTCTGGCATTGACCAAAATGTCACACCGGGTTGGGCAGAGTGATGCAGCCATGCATGTTCGCAGCACTCTGCTCTCGTGCTTCTCGTGTCAGTACATCAGGCTCCCAGAGTGGAGCAGAGCTTCTGCTCCTTGCCTTACAGATCGCGATGCTTTGAGCTGAACGGGTTGCCTGGATTTCCAGCTCTGGTTGTGTGTGATTTAATATTCCTGTGTTTCACTCCTTACATAGGAACTGTTTCATTCATGAAGAACCTTGTCAGCTCTGTCCTAAAAACGTTTGCTGTCAACAGCTTTACCTTTGCCCATAATGTTAATCAGTTTATTAATGGCATGGGAAGGTCAGTGAGAAGCTACTTGGCTTTGTCAAAACTTGTTAGATCTTAGATAGGATGATTGTTTATTTCAGCGTAGACTTAAATTGAAACTACTGAGGAGTCCTCAGTGCAGGAGCATATCCAGAGGGGAGACCACGAGAATGGTCCAAGAGACTGAACACCTCCTACGAGGACAGGCTGAGGGAGCTGGGGCTGCACGGTGTGGAGAAGAGAAGGCTGTGGGGAGACCTGAGAGCAGCCATTCAGTATCTAAAGGAGCTGTGAGAAGAAAGGAGGCTCTTTAGCAGCATCAGTGCTGACAGGACAAGGGGGGATGATTTCAAACTAGAAGAACATAAATTTAGGTTGGGTATAAGAAAAATGTTTCTTACAGTGAGAATGGTGAGGCCGTGGGACACGTTGCCCAGGAGGTGGTGTGTGCCCCGTCCCTGAGGACTTCCAGGGGCAGGCTGGGCTGGGCTCTGAGCACCTGATGGAGCCATGGGTGTCCTTGTTTGTGGCAGGGGAGTTGGACCAGATGGCTTTAAAGGCCCCTTCCAACTCAGATAACTGTAATTCCAGCTGATGATACTAGTAGGTTGAAACTGTATTACATTCAAAAGCACATAATTACACTTGAGTGGATGTTGGGTTTTTCTTAAACATTATTCTGTTTGTTTATTTAACGATGTTCATGCATATGGATGTCACTCCTGAAGTTACTAGTTGTAGGTTTAATTTGTTTTCCATTTCTTTCTGAAATCCCATGGATATTAGTGGGTTATTAGTGAGAATTCAAGCTTTCATCTTCAGGTTGAATATAGGAATATCCAGAACATCTGCCCGTATTTAATGAGTAACTTCCCAGGTTAAGAGACTTGTTCTCAAATATGTCATTTGTTTTTTTGGATCTTTCAGCTTTGAGCTCTCAGAAATGTTACGTTCACTGATGTATTTTTACAAGTTTTTCTGCACCAAGGTGTTTTTTGTTTTAATTGTATTTTTTTAATGACTCGGCAGTCTGTACTTACTGTGAAATTTGAAATGGTGAGGAGCTAGCTAACCTTAAAACTAAGCCTGTTCTGAATAGGAAATCTTATTTCTGTGTATCCAGTTTGTTTTGGACCCACCTGTGAGCCCCGCCTGCCTTTCTCACTCCTGCTGTAGGTTGCTTGCTCCTGAGGCCATTCACAGCTACTTTGTATTAAAACTTAATGTGCCAAAAATTGTATTGGAGGAGGAGAGATTGTTTTGTGTTTTAACCTGCAGACTGAATCTGTGGAAGTCTGTCCTTGTTCTGAAAAAGGACATTATTTCTTCAGTTGGCTTAGGTAAAATAGGACTCAGAAAGCAACTTCAGGACGAGTGCTTTCTAACATGGAGACAGGATGTTTGCTGGATACATGTGATCGAGCGTTCTGGAATGTTGATTTCGTTAGATTCATCTCACTGGGATGCTTGGTAGTATGATGTGCTGAGGATGAGCGCTGTTATTTAAGTACATTCTGCTAACTTCAGTTGCACCGTTTATTTACATTTTTCAGGGAAGAAACCAGTTCCTGGAGCCTGTGGAATGAGACTCTTCATTTGATGAGTTGGGGTCAGCAGAAGTTAAAAGTGCAGAGGTGTTTCTTGTACTGCAGCCTGCTGTGCTGGGTGAAGCACACTTGGTTGTCGGAGCAGGGCTCTGTGCTGAGGAGTTACCTGCGCTGTGCTTTACGACTGACCTTTTTTTGCCCTTCTTCTGGAAGATTTGCTTGGAAAGGTAGAGTAGGCAGGTCATTACAATTCAGGGATTATATTTGAAACCTGTGGGCGATGAGCAACTGACATGACTGAATTTCATCCAAAGGTTGTTATTTTCAGCCTGAAAACATTAGGGTATGCCTGTAAGATTACTAGACTGTCAATAGTAAGACTCTGCAAAAGTATCCTAGCCATATAAAAACCAGTTGAAGAGACACTAGAAAAGCTGTGTGTGTTGCGTGCCATCCTGTCCGTGGCCCTGGCTCTGACAGTACTAATGCTCCTTGGAGTGTTTATCGTTCTTTGAAGGAATGTGAAGTCTCATCGGGTCTGACACACTGCTTTCTAATAAAGACTCTTGGAATGTGAGAAATGACATTTTCTTAATCACGGGTTGTGATTCTCAAAGATCCTAGAGCACGTGTGTCATCTGCTGAGGGTGCATCACCTACTGACAGACCGGTCACATCTGTAAATTGCTCCGTTGCTGCTCAGTAGCTCAGACCCGAGCTGAAGCTGAGCTGGGCTTTGGAAGAGGCTGTTCTCCTGTGTTACTTCCTGCATGTAATGATTCAGATGTGGGAAACAGGCAGGTAGGAGGGGATGGATGGCTGGGCAGCTCACGCAGGGCATTTGATATCAGCTTCACACTGCACGAATCGGGAATTTGGAAGCTGATCTGCCATTACCCAGGTGACTGAACTCTGTGCTCAAGCTGGTCTGGAATCTTTCGTGACTATCCTTGCTGCGCCATTGCTTCATGGCCAGAAATAGATAACTTTCTGACTGCAAAGGTCACGTGGCCCTTATTGTCTGAATTCACTCCTCGCCGCTTTAACAACTTCTCACTTAGGTGCCTTCCACTACTCTGTATTTAATCTGAGCTGCTGCTTTGTCATTGCGTATCTGTAAATCACCTCTTCCCTGTCGTGTGGATTTACAGATGAAACATTTCAAGATCATCCTGAACTGATAGCAGCTTTGGGCTTTACTGTAAGAGGAAGGTCCCAGTCCTCGCCGTGTTGTTTGCTTTGTATCGATGTGAGAGTTCTGTGCTTCTCCTTGGTAAGCCAGAACTTCTGTGAGATCTCTGAAAGACATGGAAACTTTTGGTTCCCGTGAATGTTTGGCAGTTGGGTTTGTTCGTGCTCAGAACGAGTTGGAATAGCTGATAGAGTCCTGTCAGCGTAGCGCAGTGATGCGTACAAGCAGCTGTAGATTTTTGCAGGTAAAAAAACCAAGGTTATAAAGAGTTTCTATCTGGAATATTTTTTGTTAGATTTTTCTTTTGAGGCTTCGAAGGTTTTCTGTGGTTGGAAATGGAAAGTTAACTAATGTGGATCTTCGTGGAAGGAACAAACTCCTGAGTGCCTGTTTAATGAGACTTGCTCGTGCAGTTGAAGACAAAATTGTTCGATGTATTTGAGATTGGGAAAGGATCTTTGTCATTTTGATGAGGGCAGTTGAGTAGTTCTGTGTTTTGCTTTGCATGGAACTAGCTGCTCTGCTTCTTGGAATTACTGGGGCATTTTAACTGCAGGTTACTACTGCCTTTAAACTGTCGATCATACCTGTTTTCTGCTTTGTTGCAAATTGATGGTGTGAGTAAATATTTTAAATCCTTTTTCTCTCCTCGGCTGTTGGCGGGTTTCTTTTCTAGTTCCTGAGGTTTTCTGCCCTGTTTACAGAGTGCTGTGCAGAAATCCAAGTGTTTTTAAGGGACAGAATGTTAGCTGATGCTATCTGTGCTGTGGTTTAGTATGTTTTGCCTAAGCTGGATGGTCGAAAAAGCTTCAGATGAATTTTCTTTATGTAAATATTATTAAAACTTTCTCAGACACAAGAAAACATTCCTGTGATGCCTGAAATTGCAGCAGTGCAGTTTATGCTTTCTGGTAACTAGCAGATAGAAATGTTGATTAATCGTAGATAAACTCTTTCTGTTGCTCCAGTGGTTGAGTGAGAGAATGCGAGCAGTTGTTTTCTTCAGAGAGCTGCTTGTGTGTCTGAACTCTGTGTACTGTGTTGGTGGCTAAAGAAAACTGAGCTATACCATATCCACTGAAGATACTACATGCAAACACACACTGCCTTTTTTCCCTTTGGCTCTTTTCTGTAACTGCATATGACATTGCTTGTGATGATTGGCTCCAAGATGGGATGATGTACTTACCCCACGGTAACTGTGCCTCTCATCTGTGTGATGGTAGGGCTGTTCTGATCGATGGTTTGGGGAGCACCCCATCTTGCTAGGCTGGCTGATGGCTGAGTATTCTGGGTTAGTTTCTGTAGGCTCTGTAAACTTGTAACCCGTTTTCTTATTGAGGCTTGCTCTTACTATGTGTGTATTGACATTCTTGATGTTCATCTTACTGCGTGTCTTCCAGCATCCCTTCTTAGCGTTGGTTGCATAATTAACTACTCCCATGCTGCTTGTTTCAGTGTGGAGGTTTCATCAAAGGGCAGAGTCAATCAGAGGTTTCCTTACCCGCTGCACTTTAATGTTCTCAGTGTCTGTGGGACTCTGTAGTTAACTAGGTTGCAAGAAGCACGTAGCTATTCCAGTACGTTTGTTTGTCAGTAGTGGGGTGGGAAGCTGCATGGCAGGGCCAGTTCAAGCAAGAACCTGCCATTTGAGGAAGAGTGTGTCTAACCACATCCCCCTTCTATAAATGCATTCAGTTTAACCTGTAACAGCGATGTTATTTTAAAGACATACCAGATTATTCTAAAAGGAGGTCTTCCTTGAATATTTGTATCTCAGGGTATTGAAAGATGTGTGATAGAGTGACTTTAGTTGTGCTCGATTCTTACAGCACTTGTGCACAAGAATGTAAAAATGAAACTCCCTGGGCTGAAAAGCGGAAACACAGCGACTTGAAGGGGGGAGAGAAGTGATTTCAGCTTATTTTTGTTCATCTGAAGACTGTTCTCTCATTCTAAGGAATCTGAACAGCTTCCTTATTTGAGTTGGTTGGTTAGCCTTCATTTTGGTGATCTTTTCTGGCTACGTACTTGCTGTTGGTAAACATAAAAGAAATAAATGGCATCTGTAGCTCTGGCAACGTGTGATTTGTCTGTCAAGATCTGAATCCAGGGAAAAGCTACTAAAAAGTAGTGTGAAAGAACGTGGCTGTTTGCTTACACTCGTGTGCTTTAAGATACCACTTAGGTGCCATAATGCAGTACGTTGTGTGGCTGCTTTTGCATTCAGAAGTTATTCATGTGTATATAAAAATGGTGGTGCGCAGTACAATTCCTTCTTAGTGTAGTGATTAAAATCAACTTTTCCTTCTAATTTATTTCGGGAACCTGCTGTTTTCCTTAATCTCTTCTCACTGTGTTTCAGGGAAATTAAAGAGCATGAAACCAAATTAGAATCAAAGTAATTGGCTCGTGTGTCAACTTAAAGTATATGAATCTTTCTTTTTTTATATTTTATTTATTTTCTTTTGTGTATGTGTGTGTGTGTATGTTTGGAACGTTTGACTTATTAAAAGCAATCACCTGCGAGGTGAGGTTTGGTAGTAGCTCATACTGAGTTCTGCCTTGATTTATTTTTAAAACGAAGCAGTGCTGTGTAGCCTTCACTTACACCAGCTCTTGTTGTTGCAGGATTTGAAGGACCCACCTGTTGTTAACAAGACACCTGCTGAAACATGGTGGATTACTATGAAGTTCTGGGAGTGCAGAAGCATGCCTCAGCAGAAGATATTAAAAAAGCGTAAGTATCGCCTCGGTGCATGCGGGGTATTTTAAGGAGCAAACATAACCACTTTGCTTTCAATACTTGGGTGAATAGTCATCGTGTGAGGTAATGCTCTGTGGCTGAACTGCAACTCGTCTTCCTCTCCATTTGCAGAGGTGCTTATGTTTCTGAGTTATTAACAGATATTTGGCATGCTGCCTTTTGTTTTTCCCTAAAAGATACCGTTTACTTTACAGCGAGCTGCTGGGAGGAGACATTCACATAGCACATGTTCTTAGTATAGCAAAAAGTTTGACATTAAGGTGCAGTTTTGAGTGCCCTAGAAATGCTGCGTTTATCCTGCCTTCTCTTGGGTGCCCTGTTTTACTATTAATCAAATTGCACTAGTGCGTGGCAGTCCTTTTTTTTGTCCCTTGTTTGTGCAGGCATTTGCCCAAGAACATCTCTATCAGCTCGAAATTTGAACTTTAATCCTGCGTGACTGTGACATGCTCCAAATCAACATTGGCACAAGCTTAGCTGTGCTCCTCTAAGTAGACTGAGCACTTAGCATAAAATATCCCTTTTGAGGGTAGGGTATGAGTCAGCCATCAGATGTGCCACTGAGGTGAGATGCTACTGCAGTTAGTTTCTGAGGTGCTCTTGGAGCTTTATCATCTCTGTTTGGATCAGAAGAGTGCTCTTGATGCTTACAGTAGTTGATTGTGGTGTAGTGTAGATAGAGTATGGCACTTCTAAGAAGAAGTGTATAGCAGAAATGCTATGGAACGTTTTGCCACACCTGCCTTGTGTTCAGAAACACTCAGGAATAATGAATCTAAAAATATCTGAAGGACTCCCAATTTTTAAAATAACTTTTTTTAAGCAAATCTGGGGAGACAGTTCATTGTATACCTGCAAGGTCTATTGATGCTGTTCTGGAGGCGAGATACAAAGCACTGGGAGATGTTTTAAGTGCTTCAGTCCCTGAAAACTTGACACATTTTGTGTTTAGAATCAGAATCACAGAGTGGTTTGGGTTGAAAGGGACCTTTAAAATCATCTAGTTCCAACCCCCTGCTATAGGCAAGGACACCTCCAGACCAGGTTGCTCGAAGCCCCACCCAGCCTGGTCTTGAATGCCTCCTGGGAGGGGGCATTCACAGCCTTGTTGGGCAGCATGTTCAGTGTCTCATAACCCTCGAAGTGAAAAAGTTCTTCCTGATATCTAATCTGTGTTTATAGCATATTTCTTCATTTCAGAGTAAAATATTCTTTTATTTCCTTCCAATTAGGTACCGTAAATTGGCATTAAAGTGGCACCCCGATAAGAATCCGGAAAATAAAGATGAAGCAGAGCAGCAATTTAAACAAGTAGCTGAGGCCTATGAAGTTCTGTCAGATGGTAGGTATTTCAAAAGGGCTTGTGCACTGCTGGTCTCTGGATAAGTCAGCTTTAGACTGAAATTGCTGAGGAGAAAATTCCTGATACTTCTGAAGGGGTATTTTGACCATGCAACTAGACTGCTTCCTGAGCAAAAGAACGAGGTGCAAAAACAAAGCTTGCAGATGAGACAGAAGGAGTGGAAATTTTGCAACAAGACTGTGGGTATATTTCTAAATGAGTTACCCAGACAGTTTCCTTCTGGAAACTAAGGTCCACTTTTGTCTAAGGAGGTCGAACCATTATTACCATAGATACAGGAGAAGTGTTAATTGAAATCAGTTGCTCAGCCTGACCCATGTGGTGGAGGAGTTCAGTTTTTAGTTCACCTGTGTCTTGCTTGAAAAGCTGCATCAACTTTTGCAAATGTTTTGGCAGAAGCAGTCTGAGTCATAATGAAGGGATTTAGGCAACTTTGATTGTTTTCCTCTATAATTGACTGCAGCTGTCTGTATTCTATTTCTGAAGTGTCCTTGATTTCACCTGGAACCAGTCAGTGAGTGGGAGAGCTCTATTTAAAGTAGCACCGGGGATCTGGATTACCTTTCAGAATTTGGCCTGGTTTAGCTGTCTTGTGCACCCTATGTCTTTGATTTGATTTTGATTCTTAATTTTCATGAGAGAAATGAAAATGCGTAAGTCCAGTTTTATCTTCTAGAGTAGTTTCACTTTCTTAAGCAAACTCTTTGACTAAGATGAAAGTAGGATACTGCTGTGGGTGGTGTATCGATCTTTTAAGTTCTTTGGAAACAGTACATTCCTGGAATTTTTGAATGCTTTCTAAAAGTGTTTCCTGTTCTTGGATATATACCAAACCAAAGTTACTGGGATCTTAACAGTCACTTGTAAGGATAACTAAATCCTGAGCCCAATGGTTGAGGGGCAGTCAACTGTCCTACAAACTTTATTAAGTTTCTGAGACCATTACAGGCTAGAATGAAGACAGATTTTGCTAGTTTTGGAAGGGGTTATGTATTCAAAGGATGTTGAAGTGGTTTGGTCATAGGACATACTTGTCTTAAGGTTTCAAGAACATTAAAGTTTTTTCAGGATGAGCTTCAGGCTTTCTGAGCTCTCGGGGCTTACACGCTGTTTTCTGCTGCTTCTGACAGTTTGTTCTGTGTCCATTTTTAATTGATGGGGTTGGTAGACCTCCTTTATTTGTGTTCTAGAAAGGCAATACCAAAGGTATTGAACAAGGCTGTTCAAGGCTCCGTGTATGTGTACCTATTGCAAGTTTCCATCACTGCTAAATGATAACCAGTATATAACACTGCAGTTCTGTTAGCCAGGAGGAAGTATTTTACTCTTCAGTACCTGTTTGAGGTACTGTGTTTTCTTGTGTTTTCTTCCAGTCATGCTATTTAAATTTCAAAAAGTGTCTTCTGCTGGAAAGATTACAGTGAGAATGGGACATTAACACAGAGTCTGAAATCAGATGTCCTGTCTGGTGCTTCCCAAGAGGCGCGAGCTGACTCCGCTCCAGTGCCAGCAGTGCAGGCTGATCTTATGATGAGGAATTAACTTGTTTTCTCCTCCTTACTCATGAATACTGGGATGGTGGTCTGCCGTGAAATGAAGTGCTTTTCCATTTGTCTTCTACATAAGAGAGCAAGTAGTTTGAGTCAAATCCTTACGTGGATTTTTTTTAACAACTTTTGATCTCCTTATTAAAAGAGAAGTGGTTGTGATTGAGTTTATAGTCATGCAAAACCCTGTTGTTTCTTTCTTACTATTTTGTCACGATGAGCTTGGTCTTGCACAGTAAAAGGCGAAGAGACAGTGACCAAAGTCTGCAACTTTCTGATCCTGAACTGCTTTGCTAGTCTTCAGCAAAATCTTTCACTGGTTTCTTGTCAGAACTTTCGTAAATAAACTAGCTTTGAGAAGAGGTTTAGCTGAAAAGACCATTTAAGTGTTTTTTTATGATTATTTTTTACAAGTTTTTTGTGTTTATTTACTGATACAATGTACAACTTCTCCTTTTAGCTAAAAAACGTGACATCTATGACAGATTTGGAAAAGAAGGCTTAATAAATGGAGGTGGAGGTATGTTGTTAATTGGGGATTCTTCATTTGTTCTGCTGGAAGCCATTTTCTGCAGCTTTTTTAAAGAAGAGTCTAGGATTGCCCATACTAAGTGCTGAAGTGTTTTATTCTTAAAATAGAACTTAATTGCTTTGTCTAATAATATCTGGAAAAATAAAATAGAATTAATTGAATTAATATCAACTAGAAATCAAGTATTAAGAGTATTTACCTTGTGGGACACCTGAAAGGAAGGATAGAAATGTTAGGAAGTTTAGTGTATATATTTTTTTAATGCCTGAAAAACTGCATTGGCTTCAACTTAGTGCATGAGGCTGATTGAAATTCAACTTGTTTTTGTGCAGGTGGAAGTCATGTTGATAATCCGTTTGAATTTGGATTCACATTCCGTAACCCAAATGATGTCTTCAGGGAGTTTTTTGGTGGAAGGGACCCTTTTTCATTTGACTTCTTTGGTAAGTAATGTACATGTTTGAGTTACATCCATCTCAGGTGTGTCTGATTCACTTCAGTCTTAGAGAGCATGCATAGCTAAAAGAGCTTTATGAGAGTAGCTCTGAAAACTGGTGGGAAACTGTTACAGTCTTCTTTCTTTTCAGTTGATGTGATAGTACAGAGTAAGTTTGGATTACCAGTTCATGTTTGTCAGAAGGCGTGGCTTAAAAAACCCTTAAATTTGTGGCAGCTCTGTCTCTGTAGGTTGGAAGGAAATAACATTGGGCAGAAAAAGTATACACTGGAATTCTCTGTGGAATTTGTCTGCTGAATTTGACCTCTTGATCTGTAAATATTTAATGTAGTTTGGAGAGCTTCTGGACTGACTAGGTTACAGCGTGTCTCCCAGTGTGTACTGGTATACCACAAATGATTTGCTGGTATCACAGTAAACAGCTGCGTGCATCATCTAGGGAATCTTTCAGGTTTTATGTCACTTGTTTGCTTGGGGGATGGAGCCTTTATAGGTACAGATATCTACAGATAATTTAAGTGTTCATTTAAGTAAAGGAAGCAGTGTGTGACAAAATTGTTAAACTGATTTTCTTACCGTAGTGCTGATGCTCTTCTGTTGTTATTCTGCTTGCTGAAGTGTCTGAGGGTCTTCTGAGAAGTGGTAGAATTCTAATTCAGCATCTCAGTGCGTGCTCTGCTGCATGAGTTGTGACCTGTAAAGGAGATCAGATCCCGTGTTAGGTATACACTCTGGTTTCTGTATGGGCTAGAAAGCACAACTCTGGCCCTGCAGCAAACCACTACCATTTAGTTAGCAGGAGCTAACTACCACCCTTTAGTTAGGCAGGATGCTTCAAAGCACGTCCAAGAGCATTAGATCTGTGTGTCTAGGCAAATAAATCCAGCAAGGAACTATGTTTTTCTCCATGGTCAGATGTGTTAAGCTGTTCCAGATGGGTGTCCTCTCCAGACTTCTGATGGCTGAGAGAAGTCTGTCTGTCTATTTCTATGCAGATAGTGAACTTGACAGCTATAAGTGTGTGTGTAAATGTTTTCTCAGTGTGCCTTCTGACATTCAAAACTCTGATTTTTACCTTTGATTTGCAACAGTAAAAACATAACTTTGTTACATGGCTAACGAGGCATATGTTTTTGTCACGGTGGAACTCAACCAGGTCTCTGTATGTTCTGTAGTTTGGTTCCATCATACAACAGAGAATTACTGCAGGTTGACTTCTGCAGCACTGGTTACATGAACCAGTATGTGAGTGTCCTGGAGAAGTGTGGTGAGTTACTTTTAAGTGTATAGTCTAAAGAGTCTTCGCTCGGATGAGGAAAATCTGCGTGCAGTAATCCTTGCAAAATGTATTTTGGAGCCAAGGGAAGATAAGAGAAGTTTCAGGACAAGTTACCTAGAAATGGCAAGATTGCATTTAAAATCTTTGTTTATTTATTTATTTAGATAAAATCTTGCTAGGGCATAAGAGTAAGATCATGGTTTAAATCCACATGTAATCCCATCTTATGATAATTAAGATGATATAGGTATTCTAAGACAAAGTAAATTTGTTAGATTACTAGAGCTGGAAATGGAGGAGGCTTTCAATTAAAGCTGTCTTCTATAATGGTGTCTTCTTTGTAATTAAACTATGTTGACACAAATTTGCAACTTCTGGTATTAAGTTCAGAGCTCTGCATAGGCATTCGTTGCTTTGGTGTGGAAGCACACACCGATTACTCATGGAATGGTGTGGATCCTACTCTCAGTGATGTTTCAGAAATAACTCAATATCAAAGGAAGCATTTCCATTGCAGGAATCACCTCACCCCGCCAGCATTATCACCCAGGAACAGATGGAAGTAACGTAGTAGCTCCATGCAGCTTCTGCTGTTGAAGAGGCCGTGCTCCAAATCCTTCTGTCTGCCTGTCTGAAAACTTGTATCTTTGGCTAATGCCCCCTAGATGCACTGAGGAGCTGTTTGGTAGCACAGTGGCCTAAGAGGAGGCCTCACACATGCCTTCTTTCCCTTATCTTTACTTAATTGTAATCGCTGTGTGCATCTCTTAGCTGCTTCGGCTTTCTGGTCCCCAAGATTGCTTTTTCCTCGGGCGTCTAGCAGGTTAAATTTCTCTTTAAGAGGACAAATGCTGGGCATGGCACAAGGCAAGCAGGTCATGTAGTGGTAGTGGAAGAGTCCTCCATTTTTAAGGTATGCTTGAGCAGTTGCACAGTGATCTGTCTACAACTATGGCATAGATGGAATTAAAAGATAATGTTCTCAGTCTCTTTTATGTAGGAAATGGCTAATCCAGAATCACTGCTATATATCTTTAGAAAGACTTTTCAAATGCTGTGACCATCTCTACTTGTAAGCTTTCCTATGTAAGTGGGGCAAGCATTTGTTTGACATTTCATTTATGGAATGTGCAATTATAAAAGACTGTTGAAATACACTAGGCAGATGAATCAGCACTGTTTGCACCAGCATCTTTGTGGCTCTTCTGAATATGTGGCATCGAGAGATCAACTGCAGTGTCCTTTATAATTAAGAAACAAAATGTTTCCGTGGGAAATGCCTGTAGGTTCTGCAGCTTGTGAAGTTCTGATGGTGTACTTCGTGGTGTGCTGGGTGCTCTCCAAAACTATGGTGCAAGCTCTGTGTATTTTCTGTGAATCTGCGTCGTTGAGACTTTTTTGGAATAGGAGACACGATAGAAACACCTACTCTTAATTTTATTTTATTCTGTTTGTTATAAACCTGTTGCCCTTCACGTGAGTGTTTTACTCTGATGTGCATTTATTACATTGATTCTGATGGTCCACCCAGTCACTTACAGTGTGCTTTGATACAGGGAGTTCATGGCAGGCTCTGCTCTGTCTTTGCTTGCTGAAACAATGTGGACTGTAATACTGAATACGGTTCAGTTAGACTGCTTCCTTCTGTAGGGGCTGAGCTGCTTTTCAGCACTACTTTGCTCAGTGCATTGCAGTTATGGTGTCATCCTCCTGCATCTGCAGTATAGATGTTCAGCTTTTCCTCGCTGTCATATTTTGACAGAGGCAATAGTGTGGCTTCCAATGCAGTGAATGAAAGGAAAGAAGGTTTGCTGGTTGGGCAGGTAGTCCAATGGGTGGTGGCTGAGCAGCGATCTTGTTTTTACAGTGACCCTTTGCATGCTGTGCCTGTAAGACTGTCAGAACCTCTGGTTTTGCAGTTCATGCATGTGAGGACACTTGCTAACAGTGTGCAGTTTGTCTCGACTCTTCAGCTTTTTGGAGGTGAACAAAGGCACTGCACTGAGATAAGCTTTACTGTGTCATGAAGGTTAGCATGGCCCTGTGCTCCTTCAGGCTGTGTGTTTGTTCCAGCTGTCCTTGTAGTTGCTTCTGCAGCTGCACTGGGAGCCGTGGCAGGGAAGTGGTGTGGCTGAATTTCCTTCCATCAGGTTGATCACTTAGTGATCTGGTTGCGCCAGCTACGGTGGTGTCATGGTAGAAGTGACTATAAACGGAAATGTGACACTTCTGGTTTTACTTTTGGTGGTGATTTGAGCTGATGTCGTAGGTTGATTGTAATTAAAGTCATTAAGTAAAACTGGGTTGTGGACAAATGCAGGTACTCAGTTTTTCTTCCCTCATTCCCTTCCTCCACTGTACAGTGCTTTCCTGCCCTCGTCTCGCCAGTGCTGAGTCAGGTTAGCTCATGGATGCAGCAGAAAGCCAACAGTACAAACATGCAGTGTTTTCTTTTGGATCAGTGGGTTAATGCCACTTGCTGTACAGTTCCACGATCATAGGACAGGACAGAAGAGCAAAAAGGAGGTCCTCTTTTCTAGCATTCTGCAAGTGGAACGTGGTGCTGACAGTGAGAAAACCCTGTGTGTGACAGCTGAGAACTGAGGGTGAGGAGGGGATCGTGACCCACTTTGTTTTGAGCTGCAGTGAGGTTTTTAGTGGTGTTTGGTGTGTTTTGAGGTTCAGTTCTTTTTCATGAGGTAAGGCAGGGTTCTGTTGTACACTAGTGAGCTGCTGTAATGATTTATCCAGATGAACAGTTGCTTTTGAATTAGCGCAGAGGTTTTTCTGATAGAAGTATGTTATTTTTATGATCACATTGCTTCTAACATCAGAATTTTCAGATGGGTTTGTTGATGTGCAGTCTTGTGTTGCTTGAGGCTTTGTGTTCCTTCCTACCTGTGTATTAACTTGGCTTACGTAACTGCAGTCGTTCTACCTAATAACAGCAAGAATGTCAAAGTCCTTTGTTGGTTCCTTTTTTTTTTCCTGATGATTTATTGTGAATTTTTTGCTTAAGCGTTTATTTTTCTCCCCAGTGTCTCTGTGTCATCCCATGCCCTTGATCCAGTAAAAATGTATCCATCTTCCCAGACCTCTCACCTTTTGGTCCGTTTGCTCCTTGTTGTTTTTTGGTGCCGCAAGTTTGATGTCAGAAATAGGCTGCACCATTTCTTTTGGAGCTGCATCTGATAGTTGATCCTCTTGTAAGCCTGTGGTACTAGCCTGATTAAAATGAACAGTATTCAGTAGTGCCCTAAGGTCCAGCATTTTGGTTTTATGATGTTTTCCATTTTCAGAAGGGCCTTCACTTGTGGTTGTGTGGCTTTTTTTAGGGCTTTTTTTTTTTTTTTTTTTTGCTGCTCAGTTTTGTTGAACTGATAAGTCTGTGACGTTAAAGAAGAATCATAAATTGTAAATTGCACCAAAATTATTATTCTAAGGGGAGTCATTAAAACAAAGCACACCGATATTGTGGTGTTGGCTTCATTTGAGCCATTTTGGAAAACCTATCTACGTGAAAAGGTTATCATGCATTGAAAGGTTCTGCTAAATGATAAAAATAGACCTGCAGGGCTGAAATGTTATTATTTTGCTCAGTGGGACTATTCATCATCCTGATTTATTGCCTGAACGCATAAACAGTGCCTGAGCAGTTGCAAGGTTGCTGTATGAGTGTGTGGTGGTGGGTACGACAAATGATTGTGCAGAAGCCTCCTGCTGCTTCACTCCTCAGCATTTTTGGCATTTTTTTCTGTGTGCTGTGCTTGAATGGCTGTCAGCATGGTCGTGAGGAGGGAAGATTGCTTTGGAAAAGCTCTCCATCTCCCTGGCTCTCAGTAAGCTGTCTTGCTGAGGATTCAGCAGTCAGGTTTGAGCATCTCGTTTATTGGAAAGAATCACTGGCAGAACATGGGAGGATTATTAGCAGGACTGCAAACTGGAATCACCTGAGGCTAGAAGTGGAGTACAGATTTCATTTTTTTGGTGTGTAGGGTTGCCAAAGGCTGATAGGGCATGCCAAGTGTAGGTTAGGCTTCGTGCAGCAGGGAGCAGGCAGTGATCTGTTTACAACTGTGTTGACAGTGGGGATCTGTGGGGGATTCTGAGAGGTCCCATAAAACCTTCATTTTGGCTCCTGTTCTGTGGGAGAGTCACTCGTGGAATAGGTGATACAACAGGGGGATCATATACTCACAGCTTACATGGCAGGTTGGTTTGTTTCTACTCAAACTCCAGGTACAGGAAAAATTGGGCTATAAATAGAAAGCTTAACAGTGAGAGTAATATAATATAGATCATTTGTACACGTGAGTGAATGACCTTCATAACTAACTTCTGAGTCACTCTAGCAAGAATATATTAAGCTTCAAAACAATTAACTGCAGTGGTTTTACTTGCTAGCTGATAAGCTGTCTTGAAGAATAGCACTTATTTAAAAACAAAGTGGTTACAGTGCTCGTTTGGGAAGTGCCAGCTGTGGCTGTAGGTTCTTATGCTGCTGTGCCCAAGAATTGGTTTTATTTCTAATGTTTTTAAGACAATAACAGATTATATTGAGGTAAAAGTGGCATAGGAACACAACAACAACCAAAAAAAGCCTGGAAACAAGGGAACTTTCGTTGCTTGGTCGTGTATGTAAGATAAAGGCTCGGTGCTGCCTTTTTTATTCAGTAACTGTGCAAGTAGGGTTATTTTTATTGTTCCTGGTGTTTTATATCTTCCCTGGTGGAAGTATGTTTTGGACCATAGGGGCTTCATTTGTTCAGCCTTAAACACACTGTGATGCTTCTGTAAACGAATCACAGATGCAGCAGATGGTAAGTAGTAATTTTATTACCAGACTGATGGCTTTAGAAACGTTACCAGAGTGTTAACTTGGTGATGGAGCATACACGAGCTTGGATTTTTGTGGTGGTACCAGAAGTGGTCTAACTCTGACCTTTTGGTTGCCAGTACATCAGAACAGTAGTAGAGTTATGTAAGTTTGCCTTGCTTTCATGCCCTGCTGATGCTATCACCACTGGAAGAACTTAAGCTGAGCTTTCAGTATTGAATCTCCACTTGTAGAATTTGGCAAATTTGTTGGTACTGTACAGCACTCATCCTCTTAAGAGTTCTGATTGATGGAGAGTAGTTGAAGTTCTTGAACTTTGGAGTTTAAAGTAAGAAATATAGTTGAGTATGTGTTACATGATTGAAATCTAATGTTCTTTGTTTTAAGAGGGTTAGTAAAAATCATTTTTCAGATAGACCTAGTAGTTTCTGTATTTTAGGAAAGCTTTATTGCTTCTAAGTAAATGGGGATATTCTTGCAGAGGTGTCTATTTACGTATGTAAAATTATATATAAATATATTAGGTAGGCATTTTTTATATGTACATAATATAAGAAATAACCTATTGCCCTCCTAATGGGAATGGAATTGATAACTGCTGCTGATGTAACTGTTGTCTGTGAATTTGACACAGATTTTTTTCCGTGGCATCCTCTATTTTTTTTTTTTTAACCTTTTCCTCCTGCTTGATGGGGCCTGAATGTCTCTTCATAGGTTTAAGTGCGGTGTCCCATAATTCACTACTTAAATCTGCGCTAAATAAGTGAAGTGGCAACCTGCCCATGTGGCAAGTGCTAAAATATACACAAGGAGTAGCTGAAGTTTGAGTCATAGTTCAGACCTTGGTTGGGCTTTTTGGGTTTCAGTTATTGATACAAACTATCTGGAAGTTACTTTTCAGAGACCTCACAGTGGACTGCAGTAAATCTTCAACAGCAGTCATCTGTGAGCAATATATACCTCCAGTGTTGTGAACACTGTTAAATTCTGAAATGTTTATTTTTCCATATTGTTACTCCTTATTGTAAACCCTGAAAACCTCAGTCTGACAATCGGGAGTTCTGTACAACAGCAGTTTAAAGATTTGCCTCACGATGACTTGCTGTGTGGAGATCACGGCAATACATCTGAAGAGTTCCAAATCTGACAAATGCTAACTGAGTGGGCATAGTTAAATCTGTATTTCTCTGCTGCTGTTTCATCCTACTCCCCAGTCAGTTATGCTCTGTGAGCATCTGAAATAGCTATACTTCTGTTACAACTCTACGACTTACTGTACTGAAAAATGAAAGAACATTTACAGTAAGTTTACTGTTGTTTTAGTACTAAATGGCGACAACAGTAAGGAAATCAGCTGCTTAAAATAGTAATTGTAGATGTGAGAGTGAGTTTATTCCAAAAGGACGATGGCAGTTGCCTTTTTAGTGAATGTTTTATCTCAGTAGAATCAATCGTTTTAAAGGAAGAAGCTTATAAATAGGACTTCATTTTTAATTCAGAGAATCCTTAATGATGAAGTACAGTGAGATTAACCTCTTTAAATGTCTTATGTTTTGTAGATGATCCTTTTGAGGACTTCTTTGGGGGCAGACGGGGTCCAAGGGGAAGCAGAAGCAGAGCTGGTGGATCATTTTTCTCTGCCTTTGGTGGATTCCCTGCTTTTGGAGCTCCTTTTCCTTCATTTGACACAGGTAAATAAGGTAGCACTTAGCAAAGAATGCAATTGTGGTTTGCAAAGGATCTTGGATTAGTAAGCAGATAAATGCTTCTAAAAAGTTGCCTTCTTCATTCAGGAAATTGTGAGACTGATGTTTTGGGAATTTAGTCTGCTCTCTGAAAAGTCTGAATGTAAATAAAACCTTCATTACAATATTTGGTCTACTTGAAAGTTGATAAAAAAAGTAAACAGGCCTCTAAGATTATCTTTTATTTTCCTTATGCCTTGAGAGCTGTTGTAGTTCTGTTTGTCCTTGAGCTTTGGTGTGACTGCATTTAGTTAAGTTTTGGAAAATTCCCTGGGAAAATTGTGTTTTAAAACTCATGGTAATATTTAGAATGAGTTCTGGGATAGTTAAACAGTGAGTCTGTGTCTCAGAGCCAGTTTATGGTGATCAGCATTGTGTGAAGTGTTAAGATTCTGAGTGTTAGTTGGGATGTCAGCGATACAAAACTTGAATTCTCTGCCAGCATAAGGCATCCCATCATCGCTGTTAAAAAGAAAAATCAGACTTGTTATAGCTATTTTACATTAGCAGGAAGTAATTTTAGAATGGTTGAGTTCAGCTGACATTTTTTTCTTTTAAAGAGGGCTCTGCATTTGGAACTTGTTCATATGCAAGAAGTCAATGGGGATGGAGATCTTTCATTGACCCTGGTGTTTAGTGCCATGAGTCACTGATGCTGTGTTGATGGAGCCATCGAAGGGCACCCTGAAGCTAGGATGTGGGCCGAGTAGCTGATCAGTTTTAAGTACCACAGCCATGCAAAATGATGGCTTTAGTCAAATAATTTTCCACGTTAACGTTTTCCCCAACAGGTTTTACTTCATTTGGTTCACTGGGACACGGAGGCCTTACTTCGTTCTCCTCTACGTCATTTGGTGGCAGTGGGATGGGAAGCTTCAAGTCAGTATCAACCTCAACTAAAATAGTTAACGGCAGAAAAATTACTACAAAGAGGTAAGAGAGATTGCCATGAAACGACACAGATACGTATAGCTGTGCATACATGCATATAAATACACCGTGCATACACAGATAGGTACATGTGTATTTGTACTTTTGATGTGGTCATCAGAAAAGTTGGATTTTTCTGAAGTAATGAAGGCGAAAATGGGGCGGTGGGTTCTGTGACTCTTGGCTTTGCTGAGTTGCTTATAGTTGTAGCGTGTGAAAATGGAGAAGGTAGTGTTTTTGTCTAAGCTCCTAATAGTCAAGAATTGCTCAGCCTTGTAGGGCCTGCTGTGGGACTGCCCACGAGTGAAATGAAGGCGTTTTCAGTATTGCACATAGCACACCCATAGGTAATGGAGAAACTGCTGCATTTGGGAATATGTGGAGTACCCTACATTATGGTCAGTACTCCTTCCGCTTACTGACCGAGTAATTGAGTATGATTTCTGTACTTAAACATCTAAGGGAAAGAAATACCCAATGAAAATCTTTTTCCATAACACTTTGCTTTGAAAGGGAAGCCGTTCCCCCACTTTTAATTTCAGTGTGTTTTCCTCACTGAGTTCCACTTTGAGTTTATATCCGTCTGTGTGGTTTCTTCATTTTAGTCATGAGGGGAGAATGGTGCACGGTGCTCTGCTACACTTTGTTATCTAGAAGCCTAGCTCTGCTCTGTGTTTTCAGACTGCTTGTAGTGCTTTAAAATGGGCTAACTGTGTGTTTTGTCTTACAGAATTGTTGAGAATGGACAAGAGAGAGTAGAAGTTGAAGAAGATGGCCAGTTAAGGTCGCTAACAGTAAATGGTAAGGAGCAGCTGCTGCGCTTGGATAACAAGTAATTCAACGCACGCATTTAACAGAAATTTTAAGCTATAACAGCCACCATTTGAGGATTGACAGGAACAATTTTTGAAGATTTCAAATGAACTCAACTTTCTGTATATCCGTACTTAATCTTAAGTAGTATAAATAGCTCACCAGAGCTCGTATTTGTCATAGACTTTTGAGTTAATTGTTGGGACCACATCAATAGGACCATTTTTTGTCCTTAAAATTGTTGTAAATTTCTGTATGCACTTTTCTTTTTAACATATATGATCCAAGGTGAACCGTGATCCTTCAGTAGTGCTAGGGCAAGATGTACACTAACACTAGCATGAATCTTGCTTTTTCCAATCTGTTTGAAATGTGAGCCAACTAGTAGTTTAAGTCTGCTGTGAAGTTAACATTTCCAGGATTATGTTTTTAATAATTTCAACTTTTTTTTTTTTTTAACGTTTACTAGCAAATGATGTTAATACATTTCTGGTAATGCATTTCTGGTTTAAATAAATTAAGGATGTTTTCTAGTTGTGCATGAATGCAGACAACTTAGTAAGTTTTGACAAATGTTTAAATGTGTAATGTAAGCAAAAGGTTAACAGAAGTGAAGCCAGTAAGCTGGGTCTTTTGTCATTTGCTAAAAAAAAAAAAAAAAATTCAAAATGAATAAATGCTGATGTTTGTGGTGCATTCTTTCATGAATGGCATTTGTAACCTTCCTGTGTCTGTGTGTGATTTGGGCAACTTGGGAAAACAGTGCTTTTTTTTTTTTTTCCCACCACCTTTTTCTTCCATCTTAAGGACGAGGGCCTTTTTTCCTTTGCGGGTGTTTGTTTCAGTGTGACTGAAAACATTTCTTTTCTAAACCTGTGTTTGAAGCACTTGTTTTTAAGAGGCATTCATAGGCTGACTCTCTTAACTCCATCTTTTGCTGTAATACTGTTGTTTTTTTCCCTCCTCTGGGCCAAAAGTGAATCCCTCCATTTAAAAACAAGTTTTGGGAGGCCTCAGGTTGTGAGGCTAATTCAAAAAATAATGTACAGTGTGCAAAAAAAAAAAAAAAAGGCTTTCTGAATGCTAAAATTTGTGCACCTTTTGAGAACAAACATAGTTACTTTGGAGAAGATTTATGCAAAACTGTTAGGGGCAAATGAAAGGGATAAAAGAACTCACTTTGGTTTTGCTGTATTTTACCATCAGCCAAAAAAAAAAAAAAAAAAAAAAAGATGGTTGAGTGCCCTTCTCTCTATGTATGTGTTTTTTCTTTTAACTAACTGAGTAAAGCGGAGTGTCAGGTTGTAGCTAAGACCAGATCTTCAAAGTTTAGTGGCAGATGATTTGGCAAAGGAAAGGAAGCATGCAAATAAACATTAGTGTATGTTAACAGCTGCTGGCCTCTGGGCAAGGTCACGCTTCAGCCAGGGATGTGCAGGTTTTGTCTTTGCACAAGCTTTGAACATCTGGCCTTCACTGAGTTCTTTAGTCTGGCTTCGTGTTTAGGAAAACAGCATGGTGTTTTCAAATGATCATTTACTGCCTTCTTACTGAACGCCATCTTCTTTGTACTAACAAGTGCATCGGTTATTAAATATATCAAAGATCTGCTCACGTTTATCGTGCAGAGCAGCTGGGTCAGCTGTCACCTAAAAGCACCAGTCAGAAGAACTGGTATAATTTAATGCAAATGGAGAGCAAAGTTAGCCCGTCTTACATTTCTCTTTCTGATGTTAATTTCATAGAACCAAATTGATAGAGGACATTGATGTTTACTTTCATTTTGGGTCTGGAGACGCTATGTCCTTTTTCAAGTTCGTTCTCATTACTTCAGTGCTTTGTTTTTGGTGTAGAAGCACAAACTCAGCCTGGAACTTTAACAAATAGTGTTTTCTTATTGATGCTGTTTTTTCCTTCCCCTTGTGTGTTTCCTCTTGATCCAGATGATAACTAAACGAGTAATTTATTTCAAAATCTGGCTTTGTTGTGGTGTCTTGAGTTCTGAAAAATGTTAACTTACATTTACAGGACATGTTCCTTTAAGTTATGTAAACTGTTAAAAAAAAAAAAAAAACGCTTCAAAATTGATGAACCAACTCAAATAAAATTAGGTCAATCTGGAGTTGAGTTTGAATTCCTTCCTGTCGATACCCATTAGGTTGTGTGTTAAGCTGCCAAACTTCACCTTCTGTTTTATTCTCAGGTAGCGTAGCTGCTAGCGGCCGTTCTGTGCCTGCATGCTCATGTTTGTCCTTACAGACACATAAAACATTCACTCAGGAGCTGTGCATTGGAAAACTGACACCTGCTTACACTTGACCATGATGCAGTGGTCTCCACATATATGTAAATGATTTGAAATAGTGCAGCTCCACAACACCCAGCTTCATCTTTAATGCAAAAACAAATCCTCATCCTTCGCTTATTGTGGATCTAACTTACATTCTTCCTTCTTGTTACATATCAGATGTTCAGACTTTATCATTTTGCTGCTGAAGTGAGTTTTTCTCTGGAAAAATACATTTATTAGATTGCTCTGAAAACTTCTGTATTGTTTCTCACTAACATGTTCTTTGCATGTATGTACGAAGCCGACTCACTGTGGATCATCTGGGGCAGCAGATCTCCTTACACTCACATTTTGGCCCAGGAAGCACAAAATAATAACAGTAAAGGTTCCTAATTTTAGCAGATTTTAACATGTCACGTACACAGTGGGATGAGAGCTGGCAAAATGGACAATTGTATGGTTAAAAGTATCGTTTCCTCGTGCAGGAGGGATTAATTGGAATGTTTGGGGGCACCACCCAGTTTCAGTCAAACCTCTTCTGGTGGTTTGGAAAAATTAAGATGGAGTTCTTGAATCTTTGGGATCCGTGTCACTCTTTCATGCTCTGCTTCAAAGTTCATTGGTAAAATACAATAACTTTGCAATGCTTTCTCTTGGTGCAGCCTCCTGTGGTCTTCTGTGCGTGGTGGTAATTCCAGTGCAATGTACTAAACTTTTCACATTGCATGGCACCTGCCCTTTCCCTTTGCTTCATTGAAAACGCTTCGATTTTTGCCTTAGAATGCTTCACGTTTTAAAATTGTTGCAGCTGTTGTAGTTCTTGGGTCTTCCCAGACCTCATCTGTTGAGAATCAGAGGCATTTTTGTGCTCTACGTGGGAAAGCTCTGCTCTGCAGAGTAAGCGTGCGTCCTGTTTGTAGGTCAGACTGTATCAGCTTGTGACTGAGGGGCTGTGCTTAGAGTGCTGAAGGCAGGACTTGTGACAGACTGCAAAAAAGCCCAGAAACTCCAAATAATCCCAAAGATATGCTGTACTTCTCTGTCAGTATTTGTGTCTGACCGTCCTGTGTGCTGGCTCTAGGTGCAAGTTGTATTTTGGTGTGCTTCTGTGTTTCAGACCGTGCCAAGGGATTTGTTTTTGCAACCCGAGCTTTCTTCCTGAGTGTTTCTGTTCTGTTTGGAAGATGAGCTTGTTTCCTATTTTGCCTTGGTTCAAGCTGTGATTGTAAAAAGGCCGTGTCTAGCTCACGAGTGTTGCATTTTGCATTGTGAGTGTTGTAGCTGTGCGATGCTTATGGCCTGAGAACTTCTCCAAAGAACACTGTATTAATGCAGTGCTTTAACTCAGTGGTAGAGTTCTTGTTGCTCTTTTCAGGGAAGCGTTTCAAAAGTGATTTTGGAAAACCTTTCTGTGGTCCTGATGAATGTCTCAGACTTATCATAAGGCACTGTGTTCTCAGGGCAGTTGCGGTGCAGACCAGTAATCCTATAGTCAGCTCTACCCAGACTTTTGGCAGTACTGTTTGCTCCCTCCGGTCGTGTGTCCTTAGGGACTGACTTGTGCCTTTAAGTCTGCTTTACGTAGTACTAAATGTAGTTCGGGTTTTCATCTTGTTACTGCTCGTCTCCACGTGGTTGTTTTAAGCAAATAACTTCCTATCTTCCATTCAGAGTGCTGAGGTGGCCCTCATGCTGCGTTAGCACCGAGCACATTGACTTTGGTACTGACACTCGTGTCTGAATTTTTACCTAGAGCAAATATAAGTGCTTGGTCAGAGTGGGCTGTTGAGTGAAGTGCACTGCTGAAGTTAGAACAGAAGAGGGTTGTTTTGTACTCCTGGTGTACCTCAGTCATGCTTGTGTGGGTGAAATGCTGCCCGTGTTGAGTTCCCACATCTGCAGTATCCAAATATGGCATCTTGGGGTGAGGTTGCCGTGCTGCCCCCAAGTGCTGATTATCCCCTACACAAAGGGAGCTTGTGTCTACTGCATGAGCAGGGCTCAGCTTCAAATTGCAGCACAGGGGATTAAAATACATTTAATTCAGAAGGTAAATAAGACATTTTATTGAAAGGATGCTATCAAGTGGAGTTGTCTCCAGTCTTCTAGCATCTTAAGTAATGCTAGCACTTGCTGAATTGTGGATTCATTTTAAAACCACTAGAAATAAATAACTCTTGAGCTTTACTGAAAATTAGCAATTGGGAAAATGTATTTTTAGAGGCTGGCAGTAATGGCTCTTAGCACTTGAGTTTGCTCTGTACCTTATCCTTCACATCAGATCGCAGGTCGGAGCGCTGCCAGCTGTTCTTTCAAATGCAGCTCCATAGAAAAGGAAGAAAAGCCTGTAGTTGCTGACTTAACCAGCACGTGAAATGGAGCTGAATTATCTAACACGACTGCACGTTAATTCTGAGAGATGCAGTGGTAACAGTCTGTGAGGACTGCAAGTAAGGATGCTCGTCTTTTACGCGGTGTAACAGATGCTGAGCTGTCTTCACGAGGCTTCAGTTCCTCTTCTCGTTTGCTGTTAAACACGAAACATGAAACCTGTGTTATTTCTTGTCTGGAGATGTATTGGAATGGATGAATGGTGTGGGGCGTTCAGCCTGTGTGTCTGCACCGAGCTCAGATTTTGGAGCACACATTCCTGATGGGCAGAAGAGAGTTATTTTGGTTCTGTCTGTAACCTAGTTGCCTGAAGCCGTTACCAAAGCAGCTAAAGATGCAGAGCAGCAGCTCTGGAATAGGAATCTTCTATCTTTGTTGTAGTCACAAGCTTGGTTGAAATTCGCTCCCAGAGGGGAGGTTAGCTGGAGAAAAAAAATCCTAAGCCTGCAGAGGCCTTAATGCATCCCATAGAGGAGCTGAGCACATCAGTGGGCTTTCAGTTTCTCCCCAGAAGTTCATGCAGTGTGTCTTAATCATTGTAACTGATACATGGATGAGATTAACTTGCTTATTTCTCATGCGTTTGTGTAACTCACTGTAGCCGCCCCTGGCAGCTTCCGTGGGCGTGTTGTTGGAGGCTGCCCTTTGGGCAGAACAAAACTGAAACCATAAACTTAATCTGAATCTGTCCTCGTGTTGTGATATTTGTCCTGCTCAGTGTCCTATCCCCTAGTGCCTTTGTGGGGAAACCCTGCCAAGGGCAAGGCAAGACATCAGTGTCTGTCCCGGGGAACTTGATTTGTAATTACAGTGAGCCTTTGCATGTCTCCTGTTTTTCCCAACAAAACCTTGAGAGATGCTTATTTCGGGTCCAGAGATAAAAGCTGAGAGGTCTCTTAATGTAAGGTGTGACAAGGATGGATTTGGCAGAACGGACTGTTCAGAAAATGCAGTCAAAGCTTGAAAGATTTCAAGGTCTTATTTTTAGTGTGTTAGATCTTAAGGGGACAGCAACACTCGTGTTGGGATTTTGGAGTTAGTGCAGTGAGAAGGGCTGGCTTTTTGTTTGTTGGAGCCTTTGGGACAGTGCTAAATACTTAAAGAGTACATAATGTCAGAAAAATATATTTCTACAGGAAATGGAAAAAAAAAAAAAACAACCTGTAGATGCTTATTTGGGTTTTGAATATACCCAGAGCTGCATTTGTTAATATTCACCCTTCATCAGATTCATTTCTAAGAGGAGCTCGTGCACAGGCAGGTTCCCGGAATTCGAAGTCAGCAGCATTTGGGTCATAAAGCCATAAAGCACCTCTTGGAACAAAACCGTGCGATGTGATGTTTTATTGTGTCACGTAATGGCACAATCCTGTCTTCTCAAGGTCCTTCCCAGCTTTCTTGGGAAGGTGTTCTGTGCGGAGAGCACTGGAACTGCTGAACCAAATCGTAGTTCTGCGGTCAAAGTAACCGTATTTTTGAGATCTAAAGGCTCAGCGCTTAAAATACGTGAATATGTGAAGCCTCCTTTCTGTACACATTACGAAACGTGTGTTCCCTCTTACTGATTAAATAGCAGACTCAAAGCGGGACAGCTTCACCAGGGCAGCCATGGCTGTGGTAGCCTGGAAGCTCACGAATGGAAAAGCAACTAAGTGTACTGCTGTGCTGCTCAGCCCTTCTCTGCCTCAGGAGAAGCGCTGCAGAGAAGTCACTCTGCCCTTGAAGCACATAGCAGTGTACACCTTGTATCTGCAGATGTTGCTAGCAGAAAAACACTTAGAAACTATGATGTTTATAGCCGCATCCGTATTACCCAGGTTTTCCAAGGAACGTCAGCATTTCTGAGTTAGGTTCCATGGGAGCCTGGTTCAGAGTTGGGAAGGGCAACCCCTTATGTGACACAAGTTGTGTGCTGGGGTGTTGTTAGGCACAGCACAACTACTGAATTAGGGAATAGCGTTGAAAATGTCAGCGTAGATTAAAGTCTTTACCAGTGCTTAATAAAAAGGAAAGAGGCCGTACTTCACCATGCGTATTCTTAGATTATTGAGATGGTATGTCAATACCAGCTAATAACAGAGGGTATATAACTTCATTATCTTTTGTAAGGAGGGATACTGGTCAGAAATGGGCTTGGATTGGAAAGCACCTCAAGGATCATTGAGCCCCAACCCCCTGCTGTGGGCAGGGCTGCCAATGACGAGGCGAGGTGGGAATAGTTCTAAAGCACTGGTATGGACTGAGCTTTTGGTCCTTGCTGAAAGTATTAGCCCAGAAGAACTGGAAGAGAATCCAGTTTTGAAGGTTAAGAGAAAGTTGAGTGCTTTCTGCCAGGTCCCACCCCGAGCAGCCTTTGTAGCCTGTAGCAGTTTTAACTGCACAGATCATGGTTGCAGCACCGTTACGTGCCGTACAACAGGAGATGAGTTTCCTTCTCGTGCCATGAAGCTGGAGGATAATTCTTAGAATCATCCCTTACGCAGCTAGACTTGAGGAAATGAACCCTTTCTCGGAGGAAGCACGGGTGTTTGAAGCTCCCTGTTCTGCATGAGCAAACTCAGGAGCAAAAGATTCTTTGAGCACTCGGCTGTAGTTTCCACTCTTCCCTCTCCTCTGAGATCACGTGTGTGCTTTGCTCCTTGAAATGTTTATGTAAGAAGATGAGTGGATCCCTGGTAACTGTTTTTGTAGAAGAAGTCACCAAGCTGAGTGCAGGGGAGGTGCTTGTCGTCCTGGGCAGAATAGTTTCCAATTGCAGAAAGCCTTTGGTTTTTGAAGGTAAGGTGAGGGTGTGCTTCACCTCCCAGCCTGCCCCTAACAAAAAGTTCATCGATACCAGGCCCCAGGTACACCTAACTCTTGTGTGCAGGTTTTTCTTTGCTATCCGACGCTTCCCTGTCCCTTTGTGTTACGAGCGTGTGTATATTTATGGGTGTATCTTCTCACTGGAAGCGCGGTGTTTGAAGGCTTCTTGTGGCGGGGCCGTTTCTCAGCAGGTGCCGGCACTTTTTGTGTCGGATGCTGATTCGCGTGCACGTATCCGCGTGGAGATGTCAGTTTCACCCGTTGTGCATCTGTTTTGGTTTCTCCTTTCATCCCACGGGGTCACTGCGGCGCGCTTTGAGCTCTGCAAAGTGAGCAGTACTGATTTTACGGGGTTGGGGAGAAATGCTGTAGTGTGAATGAGGTTTGGCATCCTGAAGCTCAGCGAAACTTTGGCAAGTGTTTTCTGGGAAGGTTTTGAGTTCAGTGGTGTTGGTGAGGGGAGGGAGTTAGGTTAGCTGGGTCCTGCGCTTCGGCCTGCTCGTACAGAAATGTCTGTAGTGAAGCCATCCTGATGAAGCTTTTTTTTTTTTTCTCTCGAATATTTATTCCACTGGTAGAGTGAGTCTGCTGACGGAGTCGCATAAGTATTTGGAAAGGCCATTGTTGCCATTGCAGAGCCACGGGAGATGCGGGGTAAGCTGGGTGATGCTGAGCAGAGCTAGTTCCAGCAGCTGAAGGTGGTGAGTTGTTCTCCTGGCACGCAGCTCCATGTGGGTCCACCACTTCCATGGGTGCATCTGCCTCTGCACCGAGAGCTCGTGGGCATCAGGATAGCCCGTGCTCCCCTCTGGAGCTTGGTGCTTCTCCAGTTTCTCAGCCTGTATGGTGGCTCTTCAGTTCTGCCCTTTTTGCTGCTTGGCCCCAGAGATTGTGCTCTGAAGGTCTTATTGCTTGGATCACAAAGGTGTCGTAAAAGCAGAAGGCAGAGAAATGGAGTTTGGGATGGTGAACAACTTCTGCTTTGTGCCAGGGCTGCTCCAGTGCCCGTTCCATCTCAGGTGGCCTTCCCAGCGTACCAGGCAGATGCTGACATCAGTGTCTGAGCTCCTCCTGCTTCACAAAGCCCTCTTGGTAGAAACACTCCCCTCTCCCAACTGGATCTTTTCAGAAGCAGCACGTAAAGTGACTGATGGTACTGTTTCCTGACACAAAGGATCGTTGTAAGTATTGCTGTTGCTGCATCATAGCAGTGCTTCTGGTTTAGTGCTTTTTTTTCTTTTTTTTAGCTGTGAAAATGTTAATTTCTGTGCTTCCCGCTGGTTGGGTGAGTTTGATCAGGACTTCAGTTCAAACAGCGTGCACAGAAGTTTCTCTAAGTTGGTGTATATGTTCATGTGTATAAGTTGCATCAGTATTTGGTGTCGATGGGTCTTGGATTTGAAACGTGCCTGAATTACGGTGGATGAAAGCGTAGGCTGAAGAGCTTAATTTGGGTTTAAAGGATTTTGTTTGGAACTGGATGTGCTGAACAGCAAGGAGTGGCATAGCTCGAGAGTGGTGGCACCTGTGAGGCCTGGGTGCTGATGTCTGCACCAGCGTTTGGTCGGGATTAGTTTTGAAAGTCAACTTACAGCAGGATTTCTTTTCTCTTTCAGTATCTAGCAAGAATGCCTGCTAATGGCTTCGTGCTCCCTGTTGTCAGGAGGGTGTCAAAAAACGGCAGTGGGTTTGGCTGTGAAGGTTCATAAAACACCGCCAGACTGTCCCAAGGAGCACGTGATGTTTTCAGGGTCATTAAAAGGTTCCGACGTTCTCGGTGTGCTCTGTAAAGCAGGGGCTTGTGCACACGCTGGGATGCTGCACTGGGAGCTGCGTGTCCCGTGTGCTGCAATGGATGAGAAATGACTGGCGTGTTGTGGGGTGTAAAGAAGAGGGTGGGTAGCTCTTCTGTTTTATAATTGCACGTTGGTGTCGTATTTAAGGGGTACAGGAGGTTATTTTTCACGTAATTAACCTGAGCAGATGGGAGCCGATAAACTGGGCAAGGGCAGTGCAACATCAGGCAGGGAACCTGCTGTGTCTGTAAGGCTTCAGCAGCACTAGCAGCCATTGGGTCAGAACACAAACTTGGCAGCCCTGTGCTTCTGCCAAATTACTATGGAAGCGTTGACAAAACAGCTGTGGAAGTCATTCATCACATTTTTCTGATGTTGCTTATAAGATTCCTTGAACTGCGTGGCTTTGCTTTCTCCGTGGTTTCACAGCAGCCTGGGTTTGCTGTATGTTGTCTTGGAAAACTGATTTGAATGATGGTCAGGAATAAAAGCAGCGTAACTGAGCTGTCTGACTTGCAGACTGTGGCTTTGCTCTGAACTGCTCTGGGGATGCTCCGTGGGGTGAAGGCCACTGAGAGGATACAGGATGCAGTGCCTTGAGAATGTATTGCAGTTAAATGAGTTAAAGATTGGCTTGTTGCAGGGGCAGAACTGGGAACCAGTGAGCTTGAAGTTGCATCATAAGGGCCGGTTGGTTTCTCTTTCAAGAGGCTTTTGTTGTATGCTTCACCATCCAATCTCAGAGTGAGTTCTGAGTCTCTCGTGGTGGAAGGGAGTCGTGCTGGCATTGCTGGCTCAAGCTGAGATGGGAATCTGTAATGTTTGCGCCTTGGTGCTGAACCTTAGCATGGTGTGAAGTGATTCAGAGGAAAGGATGGGACCACTGGGCTTTGAAGGATCATCTGACGAATGTGTTTTGGCAGTGGGGAGCTGAATTCTTATTCTCCCATCTGTACGCCAACCAGGCTGCAGTGCTTCTCAGACGGGAGTGGCTGTCAGCATTGGTAGCTCAGGTTGGATGTCAGGAAAACCTTCTCCATAAGAGTGGCCAAGCACTGGCACAGGCTGCACAGGGACGTGGTGGAGTCACCGTCCCTGGAGGTGTTCCAGAACCGTTTGGGTGCTGTTCAGAGGGACGTGGTTCAGCAGGCAGTATTGGTGGTAGGTGGACAGTTGGACGAGATGATCTTTTTCAACCAACTTACGTAGCTTGTTGTGCAGGGAGCAGGGGATTCGTGTTGGTTCAGGCAGGGCTGAAGGATGAGACCGAGGGGGAGAGTAGAATAATGCTCCTTGCTGGAGTGCTCGTGGGTCCGAAGAGCCCTTCCTATTGCACAGAGCCCAGGTCAGTGGTGTCAGCAGAAGGAAAGGGGCTGTGGGGCTGAGCTGCACCGGGGATTCCCCTGCCTTCGCCTGCCCTGGGAGCATGGGTGGTGCAGGAACAGGCTGAGCATGGGTGGAGCAGGAATAAAAGGAACGAGTGCATTGCCAGCTTTAAAAGCCAGAAGGGCAGAGGATTGCCGTGTGCTTTAAGCAGAGTGCATGGAGGGAGCCCTGCCCTTTCCCAGACACGAGGCATGCTGCAGCCACAGCTCTGCCCTGACAGAAATAGAAGGGCAGCGTTGGCTTCAACAGCCTGTCCTTTATCCCTGTCCCTGTTCTTTCCATCACTTCCCGGTGACTTCACCGCCACCTCCCGTGCTTTCTCACTGTGAGCTTGTTTACCTCTCTGGGGAAATGGGCCCGAGCCTGGCTCCCACAGCACAGGAAACCGCAGCGGCCTGAGAAACGTTGCACAAAATCCCCCACCTTGCAGACTTAGCAAGGGAGGGTGTAGCAGCAGGTGGGGAAACACATGTCTGAGGCCACACAGCTGTGAGATGAGGGGGGGACAAGGTGGGACATCTTGACCACTGCCTGGAAAGCATTGATGGAGAGCCCACAGCACGTGCAGTTGTGAGGCAGCCCGGCACTCAGGTGCTCTTCCAGCTCAGTGTTTCCTTGCATGGAGGATGTCTGTCACCACAGCAAAGGCCTTCATCTCCTTCCTTTGAATGTAACAGTGGCACTGAGGAGGGCTGGGCAGCTTCTCCAGAGGAAGAATGGCTGTTGGCGAGGGGGAAAGACACTGGTTTGTGGGGGACGACTCGGGATGTCTGGTGCTTCAGTGTGACTCCCTTTTAGTTTATAAAAGCTCTGTCCAGCGGTGATGGTGCAGATTCTGCAGCTGCTCCGGCATTCCCCGGATGGTTTCAGAATGATTTCAGGCTCTTTGGCCTTCAGAGGCCAATTGTGTTGTTTCGGGCTTTTTTTTTTTTTTTTTTTTTTTTTTTTTGTTAGTAGATTTCAAAGTGGCTGTTTTTCCCCTAAGCATCACGGGACATCCCCACTTCCTTGTGGTGAGCTCGTGGCAGAGAAAGAAGCTCTGAGAGTCAGTGCAAGCCCTCAGTTAGCCTTGCTGTGGGTTTTGCTTTAGCTGCTTGTTGCCCTGGTGTTCTGTCCGTGCCACAAGACATTGGAGTGTGGAGCTCCAAGAGAAGGAGTGACCGGAGCAGGCGATGCCTGGGACGTGCTCGGGTTCCCTAAAGCACCACGTTTCCCAGCAGTGTCTGATCTGAGTCACAGAAGAACCCTGCTCTCATCCACTGAGGTAAATACGAACACCGGAACTGTCGTAACAGATATATCACTGGGAAAATCTTATCAGTGGGTTGTGGTGCTTGCGACAGATTCATGTGCTCCGGTGGGGATTTTGTTCTCGGGATGGCACAGGTCTCCCTGTAGCACAGGGAGCTGAGTCAGAGAACACACAGCCTCACCTCGGCGGTCCCAAAGTTCAGCGCTGGGGGATCACCTGAACCTGAAAGTGGTGGAAGGGCACTTGTGTGCTTTCAAGGCCATGGCTGAGGAAGATATGAGCAAAGTCCTCACAGGCCACAAAGGAGCCTTTGTCCTGTCACCCCATTCCTGTGCTGCATTTCTTAACACCGGAGAGAATCCTGTGTTGGTTTTGTTTTTGTTTCTCCTTTTCTTTAAGCACGCAGAGAAATGCCATGCAAATAGTAAGGAAGCACCGAGACAGCTTCCTTCTGCAGGGGAAGTGGTGGTACGTTGAAATACGTGGTTCAGCATCCTCAGGATGTTTACCTCCGTTTGCTTCTGTTAATTACTATCTTGCCATTAATTACTACCGATTCCTGGTAGGAATTTAATTCCAGATAGCCAGGATATACGCTAATTAACCCAAAATAATGATGCTATCATTATAAAAAGTGTTTTTGGTACGCATTTGGTGGGCGGGGCTCCCCCATTTCAAAATGAGAACCTTGTCCACAGGTGATGGCATCACCCGAGTCCTGGTGTCGGAGTGCTCGTTAGCCTCGTGTGGCAGGTGACACAGCCACCAGCAAAGAGCTGTTTGTTCCCACAGCACCTGACTGCCGAGGCACCACCACGGACCTACCTTGTCCCACCTCGTCTTCCTCATTCGGCCTCGTCCCTGTGGCATTCCTGCTGGGTGTCACTTCCAATTCGCAGGAGCGGACGTGGTCCCCGTGGCTGCCTGGCTTCCCACCTGAGGCAAGCGTGGCACTCCGCTTTGCATGCAACGCGTGAAAGCCGGACCTGACCCACTAAGTCGGAGTTGGCTGTGACTTTTCTGATAACGTTCCCCGCGTGATAGGCAATATTGCCCTCTGCTGGTTAACGGCGGCTTGAAGGCTCTGCTCCTTCCCCCCCACACAGCAGCTCTGCTACCCCAAGCTGATTTTCGGTCCTGAGGTCGTATTTGGGTCCGTGAGACATCACTCCCTTCCATTTGCTTATCCCCAGCAGCAGCCTTTCATCTGGGTGCACCTGAAAACCGAACTCTAATGAGTGTTTTTAAAGGTTAGAAACCCTCATTTTCAGAATTAACCCTTAGAAGCGTAACTTCTCCCAGCCGGTTTTGCAAGTGAAATAGCTGCGAGGCTTTTAATTAATATTTGCACTGGTTAATGAGATCTTCTGCGTACAGCTGTGAGCTGGACCCCGGGAGCTGCCCTTGTGTCCCCTGCTTGTTGTGGCACACGGGCTGGGCTGAGTTAAAAATAAGCTGATGGAAAGAGCATTATTTTTAACCCAGGTCGGTTCCCGCTGTGGGACTGCACACGTGGGTGCTCTGGGCGGGGATGAGCTGGGGACGGTGACCCAAGGGTGCTGTGGAACAGCCCTGTCCCCAAAATTTGTTCCTTGCAGCCTTTCCCAGTGCAAATATCAGTGCTGGCAAAGCTTCAGCGGTGCCCTTTGTAGGGGTGATGTGCTGCGTGGCTGCACTTTCTCATAGCAAAGGCTTCTCAGGTACAGCTGGTTTGATTCCTGGCCTGCCCTGAGTTCTTTAAACCTGAGCATTTAAATGTGCCTTGGGTACACCCGATGGAGGAAGCAAGAGAGCAGCAGTGCTGTGAGCATGGCACTGAGGGGGGGTGGGACAAGGTTATTTTGAATTCTTCCACTTCAGACTGCTCCTTTCATGCTATCTGGATTAGAAGGAGAGCTGTTGGGATTGATCTCTTACACAGCTGGGTGTAATTTCTTGGGGTGTGTGCAGAGGATCTGCTCTCCTAGCCAATTGCATTAGGTATTTGTGAGTTTAATGGGAGTGTGATGCACACAGGGCTTTAAGGCGTGCAGAGCAGTTCTTCCTGCACTTGCTTGTCAATACAAACACTACACATGCATGAAGCAAGACTTGGTACATCTGAAGGAAAACAACGTGGTTTGTGTTTTCATGGGAGGGGTGTCTCATTTCTGGTGCACTGTTAGGACGTGAACAATCTCGGCTGGTTTTGGCATGTACAGCTGCAGTAATGTGGCTTTCCTATGCCTTCATTCCTGGCGTCTCATTGGCTTCGTGTTGATAGAGCCAGTATCACTGGACTGGCACGTGCTTCAGTGCTGTTTGAATAGCATGGAAACCCTGTAGGATCTTACGGGAAGTTGGGAGTTGCTGGGGGAGGTTTTGGTTGGATATTAGGAAAAAGTTCTCCTCAGAATGGGTGTCGGGCACTGGCACAGGCTGCACGAGGACATGGTGGAGTCAGCATCCCTGGAGGTGTTCAGGCAACATGGCCACGTGCTCACTGGGCATGGTGGGATGGGTTGGGGGTTGGACTAGGTGATCTTAGAGGTCTTTTCCAGCCTTTATGATTCTATGATTCTATCCCCTGAGCTCTTCCTTGCCCGCTGCCTCGCTGTCCCCCTGCCGCAGAGACCAGCGTGCCCGTGGTGCTGGACACGGGGACGTGAGCCACGTGCCGGATCCCTCCTCTCCCTGCGGCCTTGTGTTGTGAAATGACTTCTTATAAAATACCTTGCCTCCTCTTCCTCATGCCCTCAGAAGCATCTCCCAGAGTACGCTTACCAGGTAAAGACGATGCCGCCTGCTTGGGTTGGGAGTGTCGGTCGTTCGGTGCGCACTGTGGGTACTGCCGCTCCTGTTACTGCCAAACGCAGTCCTTTTTCCATCTTCAAAGCATTTTCCAGCTGTGAACTCAGTGCACATGCACTTGCTGAGAGCACACGCCCCTCCTGGAGCAGCTGACGCCCGGCACATCCCAGGAGAAACTTCCCCAATGTGACGCATTGCTTTTGATGCAAACAAAACGTCGCCGTATTTCATCAGCGCTATTAAAAGTATTGAAGTAATTGAGTTAATGAGACTTCAGATAGCCTTTAGGAGGCAAATCTGGTACACGCCTTTCTGTTCGTTTTTTCTTTCTGTTTTCTTTTGGTTGTTTTCCCCATTGAATGCTTTTATTTGTGATGTTGCCATTTGCTTTTCGATGTGCGGTTTTTGTGTTGAAGTAGCTGATTTCCGTACTTCATGCCATTGGTACTGTTGTAGATTCTGCAGCGAGAGTGTCTTCATTTGCCAAACAGCATGAGAATGACCAGAGTGCCTCATCTCTCATAGTACTTCTTCCAGACATCGGGTTTCAGTTTGCTTTGCGTCCATTCTTTGGAGAGTGCATCCGTCTCAGTCCTTGAACTGTGCTTGTCTTTGGCATCTTCAGCCAGGTTTCCCACCTTCATTGGATCTCCCGTGCTTCTCCTCCACCCTTCCAGTTGTAGATAATCCAGCGTCCACCCCCTGTGAGCCTGCATTTGCTGTGTTTTTCCCACACTGTCCCCATAGCTATAGCCTAGGATGGGTGTGTCTCCCTGTCCCTTGCTTTCAAACATGGCTAACCCTTCCTACACAGGTGGTCAAGCCAAGGAGCAACAAGCTGCCGTGCTGTGTACCAGGTGCAGTACTGTCCTGGACAAGGTGCTCAGATTGCTCGCCCTTCCTTCCTATGTTCCCAGCGTGGTGAGAGGCAGCTGATCCTCTGGGCCCTCCCTTAGCTACAGGCAGACCTGGAGGCAGCTCTGAAACCCTCTGCTTGAGTGGGCAGACAGACAAGGCCCTTTTTTCAGCCCAGATTTCCAGAGAGCCGTCAGCATTCTGGATGCAGCTCACTTTTCTCTTTGCTTTTCCAGGTGAGGCAAACGAAGAAGCCTTTGCTGAGGAGTGCCGGCGGAGAGGACAGCACGCCCTGCCCTTCCAGCCCACCAATACTCGCCTGCTGAAGCCACACAAGCCTGCCAGTTCCCCCAGATATGCCTATCATTATAATAGCGATGAGGTGGAAGAGCAAGAAAAAAGCCGGGTTGCAAGCAGCTTGGAGACCCCCTTTTATTTATCAGGTGTGCAAAATCACGTTGATGAGAAATGTGCAAAAAAAGATTCATCAGCTAGCCCAGAGGGGAAAAACAAAAGCCAAGCAAAGGGGTGTTGCTGTGTGAGTTAACGCCAGCGCCTGGTAGATAATAAACAGCCACTTGAGTGCCTTTGTCTGCATTAGCTATGCTCATCCACGTAGCCTACGTTCACAAATGCCCCAGGATACCCAGGGCCTGACCCAAGGATCCAGGGAAAATACTGTTTTGTTATGCTGCTCAAGTGCCCGTGCTCTTTGTTCTTAAAAGTGAAGGCCTGTTAGAGTATAACTAATCGCAGTACTTTGCACATTGGTTTATTTAAATAGTGCTTGGCTTCCTTGCTGAAGGAAAAGTTCAGCGGCTTCGTCTTAATTCTGGAAGCTGCAATTTTGGGCATCTAAATCCTAATTGAGAGGGCTGAGTCTGTTCAGGCAAACAAGGAAGTGTAGCAATTGGCCTGGTTATTTTTGGAAGTACTTAATCCTTTGATGTATTTCTCATCTGTAATGTTTTGGCAATACAGTCCAGAGGCTGTGTGGGGCAACAGAACCCTCAGAGCTAACTTGATTTAATTTGAACATGTGGTCGAAGCTTTCTCAGGACTGCCGGGACAGGTTACTGTGTTAGTGACTGAGCGTTGACTCGGGCTGCCCAGAGAAGCTGTGAGGTGTCCATGCAGATCTCCAAAAGCCACCTGGATGTGGTGCTGGGCACCTGCTGGGGCAGGGCTTGGGTCACGTGGACCAACCTCAGCCATTCTGTGACTCTGCGACATGAAGATGCCTTGGTGCGTGGATGCCCACACTCGGGGCCCTTCTCAGCAGCGTTGGATTTGGTGAACTGCTGGGAAGCACGAGTGCCTGGGCTCCTCGGGGCAAATACAGTGTCTGGGAAAGGTGTGCTGCAAAAAAAAAAAATGAAGGAAAAATACCCTGTTCCCCAAAACACGCACACATGCACACACGTGCCCAGTGCTATACCAAATTCTACTGCATTTGAGCCTTTAAATTTGTACAAAATACCTACAGATACCATATGTGATCCCAGCTTGCAGAAAAAATCAGAAATAGTCTAATGTTTTCCCAGCCAGTTACTAGAAGTTTAGTTTCATGATGGATAGCTAATTTGCTTTGATCTTTAAGAAAAAGCTCACAGAAATCTCCAGAATCCTCCATCTAATCCCTGTTCTGAAAGCTCCTGCTCGAGGGCCACAGGGTCAGTGTTGTGTGTCTGTAGCTGGCAAAAAACCAAACAACTTGGGTCACTATTCAGTGACTTCAGGTTCCCTGTGCTCCTCACAGTGTTTTGTACTGGTTTCCAAAGAACAGTTTTTACAATTAACATAGCTCAGCACTTCTAGCTGTGAGTCTCACTTATTCTCCAAGGTGTACAAGTGTGGAAAAAAGATGATTAAGATGAATTTCCAGAATTATTTGCACATCTGATCCGATATCCTACTGGTAGGCTGCCGTAGAACAGGGTTGAAAATAGGACTGCAGTCAACACAACAATTTTACTGTTGCTTTAAATATTTTGCCTGCTGTTCCTCTGATAGACAGACAGTGGCTGCTGAAGGACTGGTCGAGTTAGTCATAAAAACCTACGTGAGTGTCTTAATCCCTGCCTGGGAAGTCCGTGCTCGAGCCCTGGCCGGCACTGCCGTTCCTGTTTGTGGGTGCTCACCTCCGCCAGCTCAGCAGGCCGGCTCACAGCTCTCTCGTTGTGCAGACCACTTGCTTGCTCCCGCTTGGCTTCTCATGTATCACCGCGACAGCTGCCGCGCACAGGGGAAGGAGCAGCATCGTTCTGTGCCTTGATGTGGAAAATAGCAGAGCTCAACGGGCCCGGCCTGGCGCGGCTCCACGCGGGTGGGATCGTTTTTGCCACCGTTGGCACGCAGCCCTTGGCAGCCATCGCTGCACGGCGGTTTTAGATGTTGTCCCAGCTCCAGCGCCCGAAGCAAATTCTCGGTGGTTAGTGATTCACCTGCAGTGAAATGGTCCTCTTTTCCCTGCTCGAGGAGTTTCAGATTGTCAGTCCCTAGCAAAGTGAAGGACCGGGGGGTAGGTTTCATCTTGACTGTGTGATGAAGCCCATCTCCCTCCAGTGCTGACTTTCAGAGCAGTGGACGATACTCAGATGCACGGTGACTGTTCTCCGGGGACAGGGCTCCCTGTAATCACAGCAGGGTTTGAGTACAGAACTAATTCAGCTAGATCTGATCCTCCACCTCACTTGGATGCTTTGCTTTGGGAACTGCTCTGGGTTTCATATTGGTCTTTTAGAATCAAAGTTCACCTTGTGTTCCAAGGCTGCTGCAAACAGCTCTCTAGCTCCAAACAAGTAACTTTTTTAGGCAAGAGCTCAGGTGCTGCTGGTAATGCACTCCCAAACTGTGTGGTGTTCATCTGCATAGGGCTGTCCAAACTGTACTGCAGCATAGACCTGGAGGTTGTGACTGCTAATGGAATTGTGGTTTGGGAGTTTTGATCTGTATCTAGCAGGAACGGTTTAAACACTTACCTGTAAAAATGCTGGAAAATACCCGATACAAAAGATGGTTGTTTGCAAGATGATATTGCAAGGTTTGCTCTTCCTTCTGAATGAAATAGTTTGCATTAACCTAAAACTTACAGCATCAGCAATTCATTTTTGATTCATTTTCATCTGCTGGCATCACCAAAGAAACCTCTTCAAAAGAATGAGCTTAACTAATCCTGATCCTTTCTGGCACGGGTTCCTCTGCTGGAAACTTGAGCTATTCAAGCTTCATTACGTCTTTAACACAGTGTCCGTTCTTCTTACCAACGTATGATTTCCTGAATTACGCATTACTAACTAGTAAATTCGAGGTGCTGGTTATCCAAGCTCATTACCTTGTAATTCCCTCACATACTTGTATTTGGGTATGTAATGGGAAGAAAAGCCGCTTTGTTTTCTGTGGAAACCTAATACGTGAGGAATGCTGGATGTGCGGGTGTGATGGGAATGAACTCTCCCGTTGCTCTGTGTCCCGCAGTGTGGCTCCCTGCCCTGCTCTTCTGTGGGCAGAGGGTGGGAGAAATGCCCGCTGACCTGGGCTCGTTGCCTCCTTGGCTCAACTGGAGCTGCCTTCACGCACAGTTTTTTTGGCTGCTGGTAGTAGAGCATCCCATTACCCTTTTGCTTCCCGTGGGGAGTGGCTGGATTGCACATGGAAGGGCTTCCAAGGCTGCAGAGCCTTGCAAGCTTTTGCTTGCCATGTGAGAGTAAAACCCTGGAATCTATTCAACAATGCATTGCCTTAATTAAGAGCAGGTAAGCAGGTTGTATCTGGCTTGGTATGTTCTTCTAACAATTCTGCGCAGACTTGTGATGAAAATAGCATGGTGAGCAAGCATGAAGGAAGGCCCCAGTAAGCTGCTACAGTTTTTTCAGTCCCCTAAAAGATCAAAGTGTGAATTACATCACAGAGTTGGACAATGAAACAGGAGAACTCATCCCTTGGATTGAACAGCCAAGGTAATTAAACAGTGGAGTGGCATACCTAGACAGGGTGGGATGTTTTGTCAATGCAGCCCTTTACACGAAGGCAGGTTCTTTTTCCACGATGCTCTGTGGCATGGGCAGAAGCTGTGGTGAGAGGAGTAGTAGGTCAAACTGTGATCTCTGTTGGGCTGTGGCTTGGGCTGAAAGCAGGGACTGTGAAAGTAGAGCTATAATTGTAAATTGAGTCACCTGGATGAGATTATACTGGAGCTGGGACTGCGGGTGCATTTTTGTAATGGCATTTCTGAGAAAGCTAGGCTACAGCAGCAGCTGGTGGCTCCAACTCGGATAAGCTAGCAGACTTTGAAATCACAATTTATTGTTTTGATTAGAGAAATACCTCTACGAGCAGGAAGTTAAGAAGTGTGCTCTGCAAAACCCAACCTGCACAGTGATCTGTTGGCCCATTAGAGGTCCGTGTGCACGCTGGGGTCCCCTGGCTCGTCCCTTTGGATCCATTGCTGAAAGTGATGCACCTCATTTGCCACTGCCTCCCAAGAACGTAATGAATTCTGACTGAGAAACAGCCGTGCCTCTGCAAGGTGCGGATGGCTGAGCAGTGGCAAACCAGGAGAACAGTCAAGCTGGGACTCAGCAGAGAGGCTGCCCAGTTTGTTTTGGTCCTTGAGTGGTTGAGGGTTTTGCTACGAAGTGCTGGAAGTTGGCTTCAGCTTTCAGCAGCTTCCTGGAAGCTGGAATAGTTTCTGTGCTCTTTACGGTCCTTCTGGAAGTAGGAGAGAGGGAGATGAAGCGAAGAGTGGTTCAGCAGATGCTATTCATTGTAGACAAGAATTACCCAGGTTGTAAAGCAGGTGTAACTCCAAACGGTGTGGATTCTTGCTTTATCCATCCCTGGCAGCTGACAGCAGCAAGAAAGAACCAAGTTAGTCTGATATCTATCTTCCTTTGAGTGAATCTGATTCCAAATATCAAAGCTTTGGGAAGCTCTCAGAAATCTACTCTTCCTCCGCCCTGCCCTGAGGCTCTTTATCTTAACACAATGCATTTCTAGAGTTTAGATGGATAACGCTTACTTCCAAGGGCGGAGATTTGCCAAGCCACTCTCCAAGCCCAGGACTGGTTGGAGGAAGCCCATTCAGCTGGGCACCAACCGTGGCAAGCTTCCATGACCACTCTGTGATGCTGGCAACTCACCAGGACACGTTTACTACAAATTAATCAAATAATCATGGGGCTGCTGCCTTCTAGTTCAGATTCTGTTCTCTCATGACTCTGGGGCTAGGCTTCTAAACCAGGGGTGCTAAATATACTTTTAATCAGTGCTGGTTGGAGCATTCCAGTGAAAGGTTCCATCTTTTGGTGTGCAGTTATTATTTGTGCTAGGAACTGCTCCACTTGTTTGGATCAGGTTTCTGGCTGTTATCAGCCAGTGTAGCATCACTGGAGCTAACAGACAGACAGAGTTCGACCTATCCTTTCTTCATTGGTGAGGGTAGAAAGGGAAATGGTTGGGAGTGAAATTATTTATCACAGCAGGCTAGAAGCAGAACAGACCTGGCAGTTTTCTCCTGAGGAATACTCTGTATTTGTGTGTTATCTCCCACTTTGGCCAATCTGTTTCTGTGTGTCAGTGATAACACTTGAAAGATTTCCACTTTTTACCCTTATCGTTCCTGAGCTGGTAGGAGACTGCATTGTCAAATACCAAGATATCTTCATACTGCATTACTTTAACATTTGAATTGTTTCATTTGTAAGACAATTAATTATGTGGTATTCACTTGAAGCCATAATTTACATTTGACTCACAATATTCTTTAAGAAAAGTTGCTGGAATTGCTTTTGCAGCCTCACACATTTGAAGAAAGTAGATGAACGTGCCCCCCCAGAAAAATTGTTAGCAAATAACTGCATCAAAACCAATCATACCTGCATGTGGAAGCCTTTTGGAAATGCTGACAGTGTTTTGAAAATGAAAAATGACAAAATTATAACGCTAATAACCTGTTAGGGTTTAATGAGGCTTTCTCAAATACACGTTAATGTTTTGGCGTTATTACATGAGGTAGTTCTGATCAGCTGATGTGATGCTGCTTTTCCCTGCAGTGAAGGGAAGAATCCTTTGAGTAATACGCCTTGGGTGATGGATCCTCAGGAGTCAGCATGTCTCCTCTGCTTCCATTGGCCTCTGTGGGAAAGCCAAGGGATGTGTGAGCCCTTCTGGGCTGCATCCCATCTTTTAATGCCAAGGGATCCCAGTTTTGACAGTGTATAGTTGACTGAAGGGCTGATGTGGAGGTCAGCTTTGTGAACGGAGCTCTTAACGAGGAGAAGTTGAGGCAGCATTTCCTGGGATGGGGCTGTCAGGAGGGTGGCAGGCACTGGGAGAACAGATCATCATGTGCAGTTCCACAAAGCACTGGCAGTTTTTTTCGTCCTTAAACAATAACACTCGTTTCCACTCTTAACTTTGCACGGGCTAATCGCTCATGGCAGAATTTCTAAGTAAATATCCTGGCTCTTGACTCAGATGATTGCAAAAGATGAAGTAATGCTGTTGATACAGCGTAGGAGCTGGAGGGATAACCTTGGAGCAGTTTCCCTTTGCTGCAAGGGAGTGTATTTCCTCTAATACATGAACTTTTGCTAGCGTCTGAAGTGGCTTTAGCCCAAACACTATTGTGTGGTTTGCTGAAGTCTTAAACTGAGGAACTACAGCTCAGCAAAAGTAATTGCTCTTGGGAAGTGACCCCAAGGCATTCTGGTGATTGTGGCTCTCTGACCTCACGCCATTTCCTTTTTCTGCCTTCGTTTTGCTGTTGGTGCTAAGTGGAGGGATCAGCTGTGGTGAGGTGGTGTTCTCAGGGTCCCATCTAACTGCCTGCAGAACAACTGGAGAGCTGTTCCAGCCAGGCAGAGCTGTGCCCTTGCTGGCTGTTCTCCAGCTCACAGCCTGGATCCTACATGTCCTGTAGGGGGGCTCATCCTCTGTGCGGCCCCATTCCCTGTGTAGAGCGCATAGATTCCTAGAGGCAGAACACTGCTGAGCTAGAAGATCCCCCTCGACACCTCATGGCACAATTTGCTTTTGGTTACTTGAGGGAAACGTGTGCTGCCTCTGGGTTGAGATGTCAAAGTGCACTTGGTGCTGGTTCTGCACGGTACTGGCAGGGCTGCGCTTTGCTGCAAGCTTGGAGGACAGGGAGTGATGCAGAGCAGGAACTGTTTTCCATGCATTTCTGTGGGGTGAAAACCAGTGTTGGGATGATGATCACGTGGCTGGAAGCTTGTGCCTATTGAACCAGTAATTATTGCTTGAACATAATGAGCTGCAGTAGAGTGTAGCCTATGGTGCATCGTTAAGCATGAGCAGGCTGATGACCTGCACATAAAATGCGTATTGGTAACCACTGAGCACCTTATTTACTCAGAATTCTCAGCATTCCCTGTTCTTTAAATGGAAATAAATGCAAATATTGTGGTAACTCTTTAACTCCTGCGGGCAGGGAACACCAGTCCTGAACTGGCTCCTGTTGTCTAAGTCCTACATATTGCTTCCGTTCGGAAAATTACTCCGGGTTTGCATGTGCTGTAATTGTGAAGCTTTTCCTGAATGGCTTTGAAGTCTTCTGAAAGTCCTTAGATAATTTCAGGCTTCAAAGATAGATACGGTTTTCTTTCTATCCTAGTAGAACAGATGATTTAAAATTAAACAAAGAACAATTGGAAAGCCAGATGTTTTCTTTAAGACTCCTTAAACCATTCAGAGAATGTGTGCTTTTGGTAGAGAGAAAAGGCCGTGGATACTGTGAATGGTGTTTCACAAGCCCTGTCTCCTCAGGATACAAAGAAGGCAGCAAGAGGAGGAAGCAGAAGCAGAGAGAGGAACAGAAGAAGAAGAAGTCAACCAAAGGGAGTTACTAAAATGGACATCTCTGCTATGCCAGTCCCTTTATTAAACGACAACTTACGTTACATTTGAGCACACCTCTTCTGTGTATATTTTTCGATTGTTCACACTGCTAGTAAGGAAGTGACTCATGTTTAAGACTGTACTAAAATTGCACTATATTATTCTTTTTAGTTTTCACAGAGTGGCTTTCTTGCCAGTCAGGTTTAGGAGTTTGGACGGGGCTGATCTTGGGTAGAAGTAAGTGTGTTATGCTTGAAGATTGGAAGTCATTACAGAATCTCTTACCTCTTCCTTCCCTGGGACTGAAGTTCCCCCAGTCTAGCATTTATTTGTTTTGTGGGATACAGAGGGTTGTGCAAACGCCTGTTTGTTCAGTCACTCCAGCGTCACCAGCAGGCTTGCTGAAAGAAGAGCTAAGCACCAATCCTGTTCCCTCTGTCACTGGTGGTAGGACTGAGAAGTGAGCTCTCTCATATGGTAATTTATGCAACCTTAATAAATGACTTTAATGTTTGTTCTTTTTTAATCACCCAGGCTGGGCAGTGGAGGTTTGTCCCCGCTATTAAAATGTTCCTTTTAAAGTACCCTATGAAGTTATATCCTTTGGTTTTAACAAACTTTGTGTGAAGATGGTCTGTAAGCACTCCTGCTGAGTTCTTCAACTGTGGTTGACTCCCAATGAATCATTTAGTGAAATCATTCCTTATTTTAAAATTTTGCTTTCAGAAACCAGAGACAAATGATCTAAGTGCCACTTTGAAACTGCTCTTCCCTCTGAGTAGATTTTAGATAACGAACGTGTTTCAGAATCCATGTAAGATTTTATCAAGTTGTTTCTGCAAAGAACTCGCATCTTTATGTATGAAAGCATTCTGCATCACTTTTATTGCAGGACTTTTTTTTTTAGTTTGAAGATGTGTCTTCAGTTTAAAGAAAATGTGCGTTTTCTGCCTAGGTTCCTTCCTTGCTTCCCATAATTCTCTCATGCGCATGATCCATTGCTTCCCTTAACCTTCTGGTTTGTACAGAGCCCTTCTGTTGCCTCAAGCATTTACCTGCATGTTTCTTGTCAATATGTTGCCTCTTCTCTTAACCTCCAGGCGGGAGTTACCAGCTCATGGTTTTGTGTTGTTCCTTGTGTCCTCCTCTCGCCAACGCGCTGTTGATGTACCAGACTTAAACCTAGCAATATTCTCCTAGAGAAACTCACTCATCCAAATAGAGCAACACGTATAATGGTGTAAGGAAGAAGCTAAACAGGAAAATCAAGTCTGCATTTTAGCATGGTTTGATAGAAGAAATTCTGTGTCTGGTATCTGAGGGGTTTAGCTTTGAGTACGTGAGATAATGTAACCGTACGCAAACATATAACCATGCGCCAACTGTTAGGGTATGTAAATTACATTCAGTATGAAATAAGCCTGAGTACCAGTTTTCTGTCACTTCAGTATCACTTTTTCCATTTTGTGCAGTGTTACTAATATTTAAAAATAAAGAAATTTCTCCTTTATACTTTGTCTTCTCGCACTGTACTGTGGATTAGAGCTGGCACCAGACATCCGTGTTTAAGTTCAATTATACTTTAAGCTGTAAGCACAAAAGAGAAAGCCTGCCTCCATAAAACACCCACGGCCTCACCCCCCACGATGCCCTTTGCTGAATCCGTGAGCGAGTTGATGCAGACCCTGTGTCAAATGGCTGATCCCTGGAGTGCTAGGGTTTGTTCTTGATACATTGCCATAGAACCACATACATCAAATGGAGCTTTGCATGTTGGCTGTACAAGTGTCGTACTGAGTAGTACACAGCACTTTGAATTGCATCCCATTTAGAACCCCCCCTGCATTTTGGGAGGAGTCCCCACCAAAAAGTTTGTCAGCGGTAATAAGTGGTTAGAGCGCCTTGCTTCTGGGAAAAGCAGCGCATGCTGTGGAAAAGAACTGGAGGCAAGGAAGGGAGAGGTGACACCAGCCTAGGGCTGTCTCCCCGTGCTGTGAGCAGCCTCATGTCGCAGGACAGCATAGCTCTGGATCGAGAATGTGTCTGGAAGAGTTGGAGCAGGCTGGGATTTAGGTTCATAAATACCTGCCTGACTCCAAACCCTACGTTAGGTTTGAAGGAGGAGGATGGAGCTTTACGGTTACTTTAGGTATGTGTCAGGGCCAGAAAAATGCAGGTGGGGGTGAGACACCACTGCTGATAGCATTGGCCCATGAGCAGTGTGTGAATAAGTGGATTATGAAAGGTAGGAAGAGATTTCCTGACCAACAAAACTCACATGGGAAGAGCTGAGGACAGAAACAGACCCGGTGCGATGTGTAAAATGTATTGCAAAAGGATTTGTTCCAGAGCAGATGCCGGGGCTCAGACACACAAGGTGTTTCCAATCCCTTTTAGTATCCCATGAGAAAGTTAAATGATACGGGTGAAGAATACACAGTGAGCTGAGGAACAGCGTAATTAAAGCGATACACTGAAAACAAAACAGTCTTATCTTCAGATAGGAGGATGCGATCACAAACAAGCGGAGCGGCCAGAGATAAGGGTTCCTGCTCCTGCCACGATGAAAATGGTTTAAATTCAGGTTTTTTTCCACACCTTTTAGAGATGTGCACAGCCTGCTCTTTGAGCTATGGTTTGGCAAGACTTTGATCTTAATCGATCTCGGGGGGGAATAGGTGTCAAACTGATAAAAACTTGCTTTCAAGTGTTGGCCCAGACCACGATCGCACCGGTGCAGCCTTCAGACCTGGAAGCACCGTTCCTAAAGGTAAGACCGACCTCAGCTTTCTTTGTTGGCTTGGCTGCTTTTTCCCTATGTTTCAGAACCATCTCACATTCCTTTGTATGGGGTTGCTGATATAAGACACCTCAAAGGTGCTCCTTTTGGAAGGAAATCAGGCACTCAGAAAAAACGTGTTCCCTCAGGCCCTGTCGCTGCCCCTCTGACCCCTGTGAGGAGCCGCACGGCCACGAGCCCTCTCCTCAGCTCCTCTGCTGTGTACCCTCCAAACCCAGGGGCCTCAGCACTCCTCATCCATCAAGTCCTCCAGACCCTTCACCATCTTTGCATGCTTGAACTTTGCTCATATTTTAGTGTTCTCACTTCATCTTTCCCACGAAGAGTCTTCCTCTCTTCCCTGTAACTCCTGTGTTGACAGAGGGAGTGGTAGCACCACTCATGATTAGGCATATTTAATTCTCCCCTTCCCAATGTGTGAGTTGGAACTGCGTCTCCGGGGACTTTTTGTCTCTATTTGCTGAACTCTGCCCATTTCTACCTGTAGCACTGAGAACTCCAAGCAAGGCAAGGAAAACTTCCTTTCCACTGATTGAAATTGTGGCACTTAAGAGTGGTCTACAGATGCTCAGGTTTAAAAAAATGGTTCTATTTGAAACAGTAACAGATTGAGCGGCCTTGCGTCTGTGCACTTTGGCTGCCCATGAGTTTTTCTAGCAGAAGAGGCTTAGGTGGGTTATTGGGAAGTGCCAGGTTTGCTAAGTACGTTGCTGGTGCCCTCTGACAGCAGCAGTTAGCTCCTGACAGCAGGAGAAGCACTGCCAAAGTGCTGAGCTGCTCCGAGGCGATGTTTCCGTGGGCAGGGTCAGGTTACCTCGTTGCTCTTGTCACAAGGAGAAGACTGCTCGCTTTATTTTGTGTATCCTGAACTGCAGCACCACGCACCCCAGAACTTCCTTCTTCCAGGAGCCCTCATGTTGTCACTGCAAAACCAGCCCAAGAAGGGAAGCATGCTGGGAAAATCAAAACGTTTTCGTAATGAGTCTGAATACTTTGATTTCAGGAAAACACCTCTGTGTCTGTCTGGAAGGGATCACAGATTTTCTAAAACGTCTCCAAAGAGGGAGCAATACCTCACTGTGCTGCTTGATTGCATCTTCTCAGAGTTGTTTCCATTGGCATGCACACGCACCTTTCTACTTACAGAGCATACATCATTTTTTCCATCCCTTGTTTGGGAAGCGCTCATCCTTTGGTCAGTGCAGAGCATCTCACTTCTCCTGCAGGCTGCCAGCCTATATGCGTTGTGATATGGACAGTGCTGTTTTTTACATTATCACAGTATTAAAGAGTTAGGTTTGGGAGATCTTCCTTCGTTTAGAAAAACAGAATTTGCTTCCAAGTGTTTAAGATGAACGCTCACAGTACAGAGCAGTTGGTCACACAGTAGGTGAACACATCCCAGGGAATTGTAGATTATCTTGCACTGGGAGCGACCTGTTAGGGTCAAGTCCAACTTCTATCCTATCTCTGGAATGTATTAAGCTAAAATTTATGAAATACATATTTCTGTCTGGATTTTGGAGTCACGGCACATGACAACCTTGGATGCTTTAATATGCTAAGCAGAGCAGCGCTGGTTGCACACTGCTTCATGAGACCAAGAGAGAGGTTGAAGCTCTTGTAATTAACCGAGCACTCAGAGCACTAATGAGCTTCAAGCAGCCACTGAGGAGCACTAAGTAGACACTTTCCACAGCACCTGGAGGGGACACACACCAAAGGTGCATGACTTGATCCTGCAGCAGATGCAAGCCACAACCTGCCGTACCTGTCAGTGTTGTGACAACCTGGGCTGCACTGCTTTTGGATCCAAGTGAGTGGGTAACCAGCACCATGTCCTTCCCAGAGCTGTGAGTCATGTTTCACACCCACAAAAATGATGTGTCGCCTCCCTGGCCCACTGGCCTTCCTTTGTTAGTGACTAATGGTGGATGCCTAGGGGAGAGCACAAGAACAGGCTGAGCACGTAATAACACTTCACTGCAATATTTTCCCAGCTGTGGCGCTGAAAGTCAGATGCTCCTAGATCTAGAAATGTCATTTTTTGGCTGCTTAATCTTTCTTTGCATTGATTTCCATTTTCCTAGGAAACTGCTTAATGCATACCATGTCCTAAGGCAAGAAACCTGCTGGGAGAAGAGAGCTTGCATTTGTTTTAAACCTCTCCCCTTTGGCTTTCTCCTTTCATCCTTTCATTAGAAGAGACCTGGAACATCACATTCTCATTCACCTTTTCCACACCACACCTGATTTTCCCGTGAAACTCAATGGGAGCTCATTGCCACGGTGGTATCTCTAGAGTGTGGTCATAGAAGCATAGAATGGCTTGGGTTGGAAGGGACCTTAAAGATCATGTAGTTTCAAGCCCCTTCCTTGGGCTGGTTGCCTCCCACCAGCTCAGGCTGCCCAGGGCTCCATCCAACTTGGCCTTGAGTACCTCTAGGGATGGGGCATCCACAGCTCTCTGGGCAGCTGTGCCAGCGCCTCACTGCCCTCTCAGCAAAGAGTTTCCTCCTTCCCACACTTTCCCCTTTCTTCCCACCTGTGTCATATAGCAGTCCCTAGTGGCTGATGGGGTGCACGTCCCTATTTCTGCAGCATGGCACAGGGCACTGCTTTTTGCCTTCCAACCTCATTTTGTCCCATACACAGATGATATTTCCCAGATGTGGAAATCCGGGCTGTGATTGTCTCAGCACATTTTGTTCAGTGAAGGCTGCATTCAGGTGTTTGCTTACTGGGTTTTAGGGTCACCACCTTCATCTGGGAAATCTTAAACAGCTGGGCAGTTAGTCATGAGGAAATACCAGTGATGGTAGGGGAGGATTTGCAGAGATGGGAGGGTGCAGGAGATCAAATGATTCTTAAAGTGCAAAGTCAGTACTGGCCCAGTGCCTAGCTGGATGCAACCCCCAAAAACTTGTGTCAGGATCTCTCACATTTCAGAGTGTCTGGCTCTGTGGCTCTGGTTTAAATCCCTCTCCAATTTGAATATGATTTTCAGAGAATGATGAAGGTTGGAAAAGACCCATAAGAACATCGCATTCAGCCATCATGTTCTGCCCAACCAGGCTTCTATCCTAGTGCAGACACGAGCTTGAGCAACAGGATATCTCTGCTTGCAGTGCCTCTGCTCCTGTAACAACCCTGCTGTGGTCTGCAGGAACATTTTTGTGTGCATCTGAGCCTAATGTCTCTTCTTTCTCAGCAGAATTCAGGTGTGATGTGGTGGCAATATTTTAATCAACGCACTGACTTCCCTTGAAACCACAGATTTTTCTATCGTGAATGCTTAGGAAAATATTATTCAGCTAATGTGTAATGCAAGTCTCAGGTTGCATTAAGTGATGGGATGTGATAGAACACGATGGTAATGAGTCACCTCATATCATGTTTTATTGTGATGTGTCAGCTGAGAAAGCTGAAGAGCTAAAGATGTTGCTACCAGAACAATTATGAAACAACTGCTGGTTCATGCAGAGATTACTAAGTTTTTCCTAGGCTAGTTAGCTGATAGGTTTAGGTCCGTGGTTTGGCAATGTTTTGTTAAAGCTGCTAACAATGAGTTGCTTCAGAATGTATTTTCCACCCAGAAGAGTCATCTGTTGTCGCCACAAAGTCAATTTTAAAACTGGAGTCATCAGGTCAAGACTGGCTCTCCAAGCTGCGGGGACATGCTTTTATTTTTGGGCTACTTTCTACTGGTTTCGACTAAAATAATGCAAAGATACCACTGCCTGTCGCTGCCACAGAACCAACAATGAAAAGGAATGATGTGGAAACGTGTAGATGTGGTACTCAGGGACATGGTTTAGCAGGTGATATTGGTGAGAGGCAGATGGTTGGACTATGTGGTCTTAGAAGTCTTTTTCAACCATGATGATTCTTGGATTCTATTCTATGACATTCAGGAATTTAGAGGCTGGTCTTCTGCTTTTCAGTTTAATCCAAAGATGCCCAGAGTCATGCAGACGAGCTCTAGGAAGGCTGTTCCTTCCCATTACTGCTGGCTGCACTACTGACATCGGGTTAAACCACTGCAGTCATCAAAAAGTAGCAGACAGAGTCCTTCAGGGTCTTTGTTCTTCAATGTACGCTTAGGCGAATTTTGACAATAAGGATTTGTACGTTCAGCTTCTCTTGCAGTGCCATTTATTCTGCATATGAGTGACCCCAGCAGTAGCTGTGGCCCCATCACTCCGTGCTTTCCCCTGGTGGTGACTCTTCTGCAGCCCCATTCCCTCAGCCCTGTGTCTCTCTGCAGCAGAAAAAGTCAATTTATTTGAACACCGAGGGGCAGTTTTCATGTGGATAAGTGGCAACCAGGGTGGGACCTTTCCGCTGCTTTTGATACTGCAGTTGGGCCTGTGGAGGGAAGCTGAATAATGGAAATGTTAACAGACCTTTCATTACACATCTATACATCATCACTTAATTTCTTTACTTTTGTCTCCCGTTTTATTTATTTATTTCCCCCCCTGATCAATAGCATTCATCCTACTCAACGAACAGACTTGATACGGCTTTTATGGTGTGTGAAAATTACCGTTGCTTTGACTGCCTCCTATTACCAGGTGACACTACTTGGCAGAAAACAATGAATCTTCCTATTATTTGGAAAATAAATGTGATTTATGGGACTGGCAATCGATAGCACTCCGTGTCCTGCAGTCAGAGTGCTTGCTTCCTTGAAATAAGGCTTTTACCTTTGGAGAGTGAAGGCTGTTTATCCGATGCTGCTATTTATGATATATATGTATTAATCTCTGCTTTAATTAAGAATTTTTCTAAAGGTGATGATCAAGAAAACATCTGTTTTTAAAGGTTTGAGGCGTGTTTGGAACATGGTCAAGCAGGTGCAAAGCTGTGTTGGCCAGGGAAGGATGCAGCATGGAGAATGGAGGAGCTGGAGGGAGGAGGAGGAGGAAGGGGGAACAGCATTGAGCACCTGCTCTCACCTCCCTTCACTCACTGAGAGATGATGGTCACCACTGAGGATTTATTATTAAGTTCCACAATACAGATAGGAAAAAAATAAAAGCAGACCAATTTAACTGCAGGGAAGCAAAGCTCCTTTGCCCAATAGCTGTGCAAGACCTTACCTAGAGCTGTCTTTCAATGAAGCTGTTCCTACTTTTGTTCTGCAGTAAATAAACAGCTTAACTACGGGGTGAGTCCTCTTGTGCCTCTCATAGGTGAGAGCACTAAGGGAGCCTCTGGTGTGTGGTGTGACTGACATGTCCAAGGGACGGGATGCTATCCAGAGAGACCTGGACAGGCTGAGCTGTGGGCCCAGGTGGACCTCATGAGGTTCAACAAAGTCAAATGCCAGGTCTTGCAGCTGGGTTGGCAACCCCTGCTATTTAAGGATAGAGAGCAGCCATGCTGAAAAGGACCTGGGGATACTGGTGGATGGAGCTGGACATGAGCCAGCAGTGTGCCAAACATATCCTGGGCTGCATCCAAAGCAGAGTGGTCAGCAGGGACTCCCCGGTTCAAAAAAGACAGGGATCTCCGAGAAAGAGTCCAGCAGAGGGCAACAAAGATGGTTAAGGAGCCTGAAGCATCTCCTGTATGAGAAAAGGCTGAGAGAATTGGGGCTGTCCAGCCTAGAGAAGACTGAGAGGGAATCCAATCTATGTTTATGAATATCTAAAGTGCAGGAGGCAGCTGGATGAGGCAGGACTTCTTCCAGTGGTGCATAGTGATATATGATAAAGGAGTAATGGCCAAAAATTAGAACATAGGAAGTTCCACACAAATATGCAGAAGAGCTTCTTTACAGTGAGGGTGACAGAGCACCGGAACAGACTGCCCAGAGAGGTTTTGGAGTCTCCTTCTTCGGGGAAGATCCATGTGGACACCAGCCTGTGTGACATAGTGCAAGGAACCTGCTTTGGCAGGAGGGCTGGACCCAGTGATTTCCAGAGGTCCCTCCCAACCCCTGTGATCCTGTGAACACAGACAGGCTGAGGTAAAACTGTGGACTCATTTACTGCTTTGTATATGTAACATAAGTAAGTATTATGTGTATTACTGAATCTCACTCTTAAAGGGCGTTTTATTTTGCCTGTGAATTTCCAAATGATAGAAACAGGAAGTTGCTCCCTCAGAACTGGGTCACGATTTGATGATATTACCAAGACGCATCCATATGAAAGATCCTGAAACGATTTTCCTATTCAAAGCGTACCTTTTGGAGTGCACAGTGCCTTTCTGAATGCAATTAACCAAACATTAATCTAGCCCTAGCTTTTGCTGTGCTATTTGCACTAGTATATATTGATACTCAATGAATTACATCGTGATGTACCCTTCCAAGTGCAATGGTTAAGAAATCCCATCGACTCACAGTACCTTGAAGCAACCTTTGCCAACTAACTTGCCCTGCTCCAAACATGGAGCACTTTAGTGTGATTAGCGAGCTCAGATATTCACACAATAGACCTCCAAATGCTACTGTCATTTATGCGTACTGAAGGAGCTTTGCTCCATGGTACTTATGTACTCCTGTCAGGTTCCTGACTTCATAAATAAAGCAGTGCTGTGCTTTCCCTTAGGAAGAGGGTGGCATGTTCCTGACTGTATAGGTCAAGTTGAGGCTGCTATTAGAACACTTCATTAGGCATCAGCCAAGATCTTTCTATGTTGTAAGTTTCCTCATTTCTGATACAGCTGAATTTCCCAGCCTAATATTTATCAACTTTGTAAAACTCTGTTATGCTTTCTCATTCAGAGTCCACTGGGTCTTCTGCAATTTCTTAGCTTTGGGCGTTGCAAATTGCTACTACTCAGGGTGCTTTGATGTGTGACACATGGCCACATTGCAAGCCTAACTCTGTTCTTCTGAAGAAGGCTTTCATGGCTAAGTGAGTAGCCTGGGACTTGGGGGATCTGCAAGCAGTTCTTGACTCTGTTCTTGTCTTCTTGAGTCAATCCTAAAATGGTTACCAACCAGCTGTTCATTTGGATCCCTGTGTATAAAGTAAGGCAATTTAATCCCTTTCTTTTGCACTTCATTCAGTCCATTTAGCTCATTAATTCTTCAGAGCAGTGCCTCAATCATGCCATTTCATAATGCGAGTGCACAGAGAAATAATGTGGAGCAAGATTAAACAATCCTGTACCTTATAAAAATTGAATTCAACCCCACAGAGCACTCTCCCTTTTTCCCAGCACCGAGATAACACACTTCTGCTTCTCCCTGAAATCTAGAGGCACCAGAAGTGGAGATGGGGAGATCTGCTGAATGCTGTGCTCCACCCTTCTGCTCTCATTGCCTGCCCTAATGGTATTTGCAGTGCAAGTATTTGTACAATTACATCCATATCTGAGGGCTTTCCCAGAGATAAGGGGTTTTATTTCACTTCCTATCTGAAAAAGCAATGTAATTAGTTTATCCCGTATTTGTCAAGAGAAAACAAAACCTAGCAGTTTAAATGGTGTTTGGAGGAACTGCTATGGCAACACACTTCTGCCTTCGGCATGATTCAGCCTCTAAATCTTTATCCAGCTGTTCCTGTGCTGTGTCCGTGGCTCCTGGATGTGACACCGAGAGGGCTATAGGAATAAATATTCCTGTTCTAAGGAAAAAAATCTTTACATCCATCACAGCAATGTTATTCAACTCCTTCAATTATTTATCTTCTGCATTTGTAACCTGCCAATTGCAGGTAGTCATGTTTTCGGGGCATGGGTTAGTGCAGAAACAATGTCACCCATTCTCTTCTGGCTTTCCTTCAGCTCTGCTGGACTGGAACAGACCTGTAACTGCCCTCCACAAGGGCCTTAAATATATCATCCCACTTGTTGGACAAGCCTAACGTAACCCTGACTGGCCCAACCAAAGAGTGTAAGAGGATGCTGCAGGCTCTCAAGATTTCAGAGCAAAAGGAGGAACATTTAAAAAGGCCCCCAGAAGAGCTACCTTTAATGGAATTAGAAAGCTTATCTAAATAAATAAGGAGAAGCTATTTCTTGTGGAAAAAAAATTCTCAGTGATTTCCCCTGAGGTGAAATCAGCAGAGCAAAAAAAAAAAAAAAGTCGTCGTCTAAAAAAAATCCCTCACCATAAACCCAAGGGGACTTGTCAGCTCCACAGCAGAAATTGGAGAGACCACTCAAGCAAGAAGGGGATTAGGCTGTCTCCTATCAAAGCACGCATGGACTGGATTTTTCCAGCAACTTTAACAAAAAGAGGGTTGCATTTTTTTTTTTTTTCATTTCCAACTGTGGAAAAGATTGGAATAAAAAAAACAATTCAATACAGACCTTAAGGTAATGTCTTTCCAATGGGACCAATGCCTACGTCCTCCCTCTAGGTCTGTCAGCTTTCACAATGATAAAACTGGCCCTGAAGGCAGCGTGAAGGATTTAAATTTGTAAAGACCAACCTGTCACGCTGCTGGATTTGGAGGTGAACTGGCCTGGCTGGAGGAAGGGAAGAATGTGGGTGGGGATGAAATGGCTGCTGTGAAGAAGGACCTCTGAAGGACCAGAGCAAAAAGAGTAGCTGCAATGGCCAGGCCTCCCACAGAAATTCAAGGCTAGCTGTTTTACCCCAGACAGCCTGTATTTTGCCTCCAGCTTAGCTTATGGGACTACCAAGCAGATTTTAGTGACGATGGGGCATGGGTAAAACACTGACAGCAGCTCCTTGGGGCTGCATGGCCTGCTACCATGAGTCCGGCCTCCTAATCCCGATCCCAGACACATCAGCACTCAGCTATTTTGAGTCTGCTCAGGCTTCCAAAAATACCAGGCATGCTCTGAGCACACTCACATTAGCACAGCCTGTGCCGTGAGAGCATGGCACAAGCTTGCTAGCAGAGAAGCTCCATTCTAGGAGTGCCAGGCGTGCCCGCTGGGCCGCTCTCCTGCTGCTGTAGGTCAGCACTGCTCTGGGTATAAGCAGCAGAGATTTGGCAAATTGTGACTGGACTACGAATGAATGATTTTTTATTAAAATTCCTTCACCTTTCCTCACTGAACCTTCATATTTTCAAACTGTGTCTTTCCTAAGGTATATGGTTGGGTCTAAGCATTACAAAGAGTGGAGTAATTATATCACTTCTGTCTGATCCCCAGCGCTGTCACAAGGAACCTCGTTGCTCTCAGCCTCTCTCTCCTTCTGTAAGGTAGTGAAAGACGACCTCCTCTAGGTTCCAGCTCTCTTCTTCATTCCTACAACTTTTCAGCTGGTGACAGCTTTCAGAGGCACATCTCCATTCATTGCATCCCCTTTTTTATCTGTAATATCTACTGTTGTGGAGGTTCAGTTTGGATGTTAGGAAAAACTTCTTCTCCAAGAGACAGAAAAACTTCTTCTCTGGTGGTCAGGCACTGAAACAGGCTGTCCAGGGAAGCAGTGGAGTCACTGTCCCTGGAAGTGTCTAAGAAATGCACAGATGTGGTACTGAGGGACACGATTTAGTGGGCAATACTGGTGGCAGGTGGATGGTTGGACTTGATGAACTTAGAGGTCTTTTCCAGTCTTTGTGATTCTTCAATTCTATTAAGAGGCTCCAGTAACTGTAATTTGTAGTAAACCATGCTGGAGCAGTATAACTGGACACCTGCTGGTGCAGGGTGTGTTCAGTGCCTGGTCCTTCCTCATCACACCATGATTCAGCCCCACTCTCACCCTCTGCTTTGTGTTTTAACCTGTGTTCCTCTGCAAAGAGAAAAGTATGGTTTGAATTTGGAGTAAGGCTCTTCTCTTAATAAGAGGTTAATAACCAAGCATCTTTAAAACAGCAGTTGAAGGATTTCACGCAGTGTGGAAAAGCTTCAGCTCTACAGTATAGCCAATGCCACACCTGCTGAGCATGGCTCCTCTAGCCCTTGAGAGCTGTGAGCATTGTGCAATGGGCTCCATGTGCCTACAGCAGTATTGTTGCCTTCTAGGTGTCACATTTTGTAAAAACAGTGGCAGATGTGACCTCCATGCCCGCCTTCAGCAATGAGTTCTCCCCACAGGACAGCTTCCTATAGAAGCAGGCTTTCTCAGCCCTTTCCCCTACAATACTTTGTGAGGTCAGTTCACCTCCTCTTGACACCAGGCCTTGAGGTGGTTGACTGGTGACAGTGCTCTTCTTACGCACTGGAGTGACCACATTCTGCTTGAAAAATCCAATCCTAAGTGACCTGCCCAAGTTAAAATAAGTCATTTATTCTGAAGCTAAGATTTCAATACAGTTTAAATTTGCATCACATATCTCAAAACTTCTAGATACAAATGCCTCAGTGGGGGACAGCCATATTAGCAAATCGTTCTCAAGGATGCTGTGGATGTACGAGTGGCTGTATAAAGGCTAGCTGTGGTAAATCACTCCTTGTTCAATATCATTTCAAGAGGATTCCACATCTTTATGACCTTATACACTCAGCTTCAGACATTTTATCACGACAATGATAAGCTTTCAAAATAAAGATGTGCGCATTGTTTCATACTGTAAGGAAAGCAACCACCATTCCTGCCTTGCCTGGTATTCCTGTTTCAAATTTCTTGACTGGGATATTGCAGATCTTCAAAATCTTAATTGGATTATTACAGGAAAATAATTCTGAAGCCTGGGAAATATTTTACTGGTATCCTCCTCACCCCCAGAGAATCCATTCATATTAAAAAAAAAAAAAAAAACTCAAAATTTGCCAGTTCCCAACTGTGATTTGCTCTTTATATCCTTTGGAGCATTGCCAGAAGCTCTCATCAGTTTGTTAGTGATGCATAGATGGCTATTTCAAAACAACGTATGGCTGGGGACGAGACATATATGTACATGAAAACAACGGCTGCTGATTTTGCTATCAAAATGCTCTTTGACCTTGACCCTTGTCTGCACTATATTATTAATTCAAGTCCTATGTTGTCTCTCCACTTGTAGTAGGAGTTATGTGTGGCCTTTATTCCTAATGACTGGTTATAGATTTCACAAATGAGGAATAAAATCACAGTTAGCATCCCCAAATCCAATCTGTCCTCTGGGTTTCTTACTCTTTGCATGGTCTCAGCACCCTCCTACTAACAGAGCACAGAAACAGAACTAATATTAGAAAATATTAAACTTGCTTCTAGTACAGAATAATTTTATTTGAAGTCACTAGCCTAATCCCAATTGAATTTATTTGATGAAGCACAAGCCCTTGGTGTAGCACAGATACCATTTTTTTGGTGTGAATGCATAGATTCTTGCTTAAAAAGATTTATATGATATTAATGACATAGCTGCATTTAGATTGCATGAATCAGTATGTGTCATAAACTGCTTGAACACTCGTTAAACCTGATAAATTAAATAACCCTCCTGGGCTGGAGAGAGATGTCGCTGTTAGATTTTATGATATATCATACATCACATCTGTTTGTTATTGTTCTACCCATGCTATTTTATGTGTAAAAGGGATAAAGCCAGCAGGAGCATGTCCCACTTATTTTGGAGGAAACAGCTGCTCTGCAAATAGGAGACAGTGCAAAAAATCTGGAAATCTGCTGGAGGTCTCCCCGATAGCCTCAGGAAACACTGCAAGACTTGTCTGCATGGAGAGAGAGCCTGGAGAATGTTATTATGTTATTATTAGTTATATTAGTTATTAAACTTTTTTTTTTTTTTACTTCAGTAGAGCAACTTGTGTTCCAATTTCAATGGCTGGACTGCGGAAGCGCAGCCACGGGGCCTTGCTGATCCTTTGCTTGGTCTCTTAGGCTGGAGCCTGGTCTCCAGCGATACTGAATTGTGTCTCCTCTTCCCAGGCAGTACTGGACTGGGGCCCAGATCCGCATTTCAGCAGAGCTCTAAACCGTTTAAGGCTTGGGTGAAGGTAAATCCTCTTACAATTGGAGGCCAAACATTGTTCTTTTTATTTTATCTAATAAGCTCTTTTTTTTCTTTTCAATTATTTTTTATTAATGCTCAGGTTTATGCTTTTGGTCAGTCGTGTACGCGTTGGCAGGCTCACGGCAGCTGATATCAGCTAGAGCCAATTCCCAATGTAGTCAATGGATTCTGAGCCAGGCCAGCTGCCCTTGGCTGTGAACTGTAAAATAAACATTTCTCTTAAACACGGAGCATCTCGAGCATGTCAAGAATGTCTCAAAAGCCAATCTAGGCTATGTCACATCATCTTCATATGCAAAAGGGAAAAATCCTTTCAGAACTGAAGCATGGGAAGTATGTAATGCTGAGATGTGTCATTGTCTAAGCTTCAGGCAGGATGGGATGTTAGGGAAGGTTTCCAGGGAACCAGAAAACTTTCACAAACTTATTGGCTGACATCCATGGCAAATGTCATTCCTGATATGGCAGAGAATTAAGCAGCTCTATAACAAAATAAACTGCATCCAAAAATAAAGATCAGAACACTTCTGTTTTCACATTTTATAGTAAAAAATCAAGTACCATTAAAATCAGGCTGAGGAAGACTTGTGCTCTGATTCCTGCCACCCTGGCAGAAACCTAAAGTAAGCAGGAGCTGAATCCTACCTTTCCTGTCTAGATTAAAACCCCGACATGTCTTTGTGGGCATGCAGCCATCGCTTTTGGTGGAAATTTTTCATCTTCCATCCCACTGACTCTGTCTTTCTGCATCCTTCCCTAATCATGGGAGGTGGTAACCCTGTTCTGAGTCGTCCAGGGCCTCTACCTGGCTGAGGTGTAGCCAAGCTGCCAGTGGTTCTTGACTGCTGACTTCTCTAACAGCCAACACATCCCAACGACGCACACAGCGCTTCTCCTGATATCCATGTTTCATTCCTGGATCACTGCAGGTCCGTTTCTTTCACCCTGCTGCTAGCCAAGGACCACCACAGCTCATTCTCAGGACTAGATCATCACCCATCTTTTTTTTTGCAGGGCCGTCGCTGACCACTTCTTCTCAGCCACGCTGAACACAGACTCAGGGCCCACCTCAGCTGGTTCCGTACCTTTCACATCAGCTTTCGCAGTCTCTCGAGGTGGTTACTCTGTGCCAGGGTGCCATCACCCACTTGTTAAATTCTTCAACAAACGCCCTTATACATTCTTCTATCAGGCCCTCAGGCCTGGGAGAGCCATCCTGCAAACAGCCGCAAAGCTCCGTCTCTACCTGCCTTCCAAGCCCTTATTTACATTCTCCTTTGCAGTAAGACTTAAGAAAAAGCCACGGACTACAGAAGTATACTATGCTGAACAACATATATTTTTTCACGATTTCTCATACTTCCTATTTTTTTTTTCATGTGATTATAAACACTTTGGGATAAGAAATGTATTCATGTGGCCTTGTTATTGAGAATCCAAGAACTGAGAAGAAGTAAATACGTAATAGGATAAATAAAGATGGGTAGTAGTACCTTTTTATTAAAGAGAAGAACACGCCTGCGCTTCTTGTTGATCGGATGTGCTGAACTCCACCAGGAGATGTGAGTGTTGGCTTCTCAGCCTGACTCTCTCACCTGATGCTGGCATTTTTTCTAAGGTAATAAGGGGTTGTTAGATCTGGGAGACGTGAGAACATCTCATTTCATCTCGTGATATAAAATACCGCCTTCCTCCCTAGCACTGCATTTTTTTGATAAGCCACTGGAGGGACACCTCCGCTACAAAACCCAGCCGTAACCTGCGGGATTGCTCCCAGCCCCTCACACTCCTGCCGCCTCTCAAATGTGAAAGACTCCAGCCGGAGGTGGTTATTTTTCCCGTTAACAATTATTTGTGCTTACAAACGAAAGCTCTAACGTTACCTCGAGTCATTAGTTCTGCGGACACAGCAGGAAAAGAAAGGAAAAGTGCTTTTTGTATCACTTCAGCCTGGCATTAAAGCTCACAATTTCATTGAGGGGATTTCACAGTGTTCCTGCGAAGTCCAATTTGCAGCTGCAGTGTTTTCCTTTTCCGTACCAGGGCTACTTCTGTAATAACAGAAGTATAACAAGCCACCTCTTGCCAAATCACAATTTCTTCCAGACTACGTAAACTAATATTTACAGCCCATCCTCTGCTTTCCTGTGGAAAGAAAAATCACCCAGAAAAAGTGACAATCTGGGGAAGACGTGCCAAATGTGTCTGAAACATATCGCGGCGCAGATAGGATTCTATTTCTGTCTGGAACAGAAGGCAGGAAACATTTATGTTCCTCGGTATCTAAATTTATCTTCCAAAGGATATTTATTAAAGTCGCCATAGAAACAGTAATTTAAAACTATTATACATATTCCAGTTTTCTTACAATTACTATTTGCTCTACAGCTTGATCTGTTATATAGAAAATAATGAACAGCTCAAGATCTGTCATCACCTAATTCTATAGATCTTTGCTCCTTGATGGAATAATGTATCTTGTGGCACGTAAAACTGAATTGATGTAGATGGTTTTCATATTGTGACGTTTTGAACCCCAGTCAGCCCAGCAACAGGACACAGTCTGAGACATTCCCTCTGCTTTACGGAGGGGATTACACATGCTGCCTTCCTGCCAAATTTCCTCACGCTGACCGCTTCTGTGTGAGTGCGTTTGAGATGAGAACCACTTTGGGCAGCAAGCTCGCCGTAAACAAGCATCCTACAAGTGCCAAGCTCAGAAATAACTGCTTGCATGTGCCGAAGAACAACTTTTGCCATTAGGAGTGTTCTGTGAAGAAGTAAGCAGGCTATATTCCCACCCGTGTGGCACAGCATTTCACACTATTTGGTACGGTGGCTATTTCAGGTGAGTAAGAGTCACATAGTCCATGATGCGGCTGGTGTGAACTTCCTACCATGGAAGCTTCACCTTTCTTCTTGGCTGTATTTTCTGAACACAACAATGTAATCCTGCATGCACAAGTTACATTTATCACAGCTGGCTTAGGCAGAGACAGAATTAATTAGGAAGTGTCTCAAATGTCAGATCATTAAATGAAATTCTAAAAAGGTAAACTGTAGTCTTCGGTGAGCAGATACGGCACAAAATGAATACAGATCCCCGGAACAAATTGCAGTTGCTGTGAAATATTCATTTCTTCTTTACAACTGTTTTCAGGGACAACGTACATGGTTCTGCCTAAACACCAAAACTTTCTAATTCGATGCGAAGGTCGGCATAGAGGTCACGATGAAGAATTTCGTTTAGTCTCCGAGGAACGACTAAACATTGAACAAATATTTAATTTGCATTTTACATTACTACTGAATAGACTTTTCTTCTTCAAAAAAATCCCCCTGGAGTTTATCTCAGTTCTTCCTTTCTTTGTTGAAGAATTACTGGAGTAAAGGGAAAAAACAAGGTATACATAACAAACAGCCCACATTTGAGAAGAGCTTTCCTTTCACTGTGTTCATATCAAGAAAGGCATTGCTGTAGTGAAAGAAAGGAAAACGCAGAATATTTTTTACGCATTCCAACTGAAAGGACCAACTTTTACCCTGAAATCAATGTTCAAATTCTGGTGTAGAAACGGATTCTAACGAAAGAAACATGTAATAAACATACTTTCCAAGCCCTGACGGTGAGGGCTGCTGTCTTAATGCACTGTTTGATTCCAAGACCTGGCAGCAGAATTCCGCATCAAGATGCAGTTACTCGCATTACAAAAGGTAACAAGTTAAGACAGAAAGCAGCATACGGGGGACAGCATGTTATCCTCCTCCTTTCTCCCTCTTTCCTCCCTAAATCAATCTGTTTTGACTGAATCACTTGTAGCTGCAGCGTCACGGCACCATGTTATGGCAATGGATGGTTTGAAGGGGGCCCTGTCCATTAGACGGCCTATTTTGCTGACTGTTTTTTGAATATATGGGCCTTTGCTGCTTGCTGACATGATGAAGAGCAGCCTGAATACATGTGCAAACACAGGTGAGCAAACAGCCCTTGCAAGAACTGCAACAAGGAGAAAAATGGTACTAAGAACAAGTACGCTCCTTTCTCCCACTGGTTTATGTAGGACAAAGGAGGTCCACAGGCAAAGGACATAGTACATGGAAGAGTCAGAGTTCAGGTCCATGGATCGTATGCTTGCTGTGCTGACAGCAAACAGGGAGGGCTCAGTGTGTTGCCTCTCTGTTTCTTGTAGATTTATAGCAGGATCATTTGGAAATGCGGGTTTCAGCGTTAGATCTGCGACTCACCTTTTGCTGTCGGCATATAGTGGGTCTGGCAGCTATACTATGAGGTGAATGCATTCCTAACCTGCCATAATGGAGAAAGCAGTCCCACCTGGAACCTGGCAGTCCCACACGGCTGTCAGCTCACAGCATATGTTATAAAAAGGTCTCTGTGCTTAAAGGAATCCAAAGGGGACTGACCATCAGTGTCCAATCTTTCGCCAATCTTGCTGAATTACTTTCATTCAGTCTTCCTTTGTGTTCTTACCTCCTGGTATCGCACTTATCCCCTTATGCACGTTCCTGCTATTGAAAGCATGTGCCTTAGTCATCTGTTAAGAAGGTGCAGTGAATGTTACATGAGCGTATTCTTGAAATTTTTTCTTTGTGAAATGTTAAAACTGCTTCTCGTGGATGTGAATGTCTTTTGTGGCCGCCTCTACTCCTCTGTCTTCCTCTTTGACACAAGGACATTTGAGAAGTGTGGGTCATGGTGCATGGGGGCATGGGATGTGTGAAGCTTAACACACAAATCACAGATGTTCTGTCTCATTCATATAGAAGGAAGAGTTGGGAATTTTGTTTTCCCTTAAATGGATCTTTCTGTGAGCAGGCTGATTCCTTCTTAAAAGGAAGATTTCTTTTTTTATACAGTGGCAATTATAAATAAGGTCTGACTGCTTTTTATTTCACATTATATGATGATTAGCCTGAAATAAGTATCAATTATATTTGAATAAACAAATTTTTCCTCACTGTTTTTAGCCCTGCGTGTTGCACTGATTAAGGGGAATTGATCTCTGCTGCCATAGGAAAATGGGAAAACAAACACGAACTCGGTGATTGTACAAGATGCGCTCGAGGGCCATAATTCGAGTAAAGAGGAATGCTTTGTGGATTAGCCAGACGATGCAGACGAGTCTATCAAATGTACAACGTGTCATATACAGATTTCTGTTCAGTGGACCTTTCTGTCCCAGCCTCCACATTTATCATTGTCTCCCTGACAGGAGCTCTGCCCTGTTATCCTGACTTGTATGTCATTTATCAGTGTTAAGTACAACAAAAGAGTATCTCTTTAAACCCCCTTTACCCTTTCACATGCTTCCACCCCTGAATAATGATATCTGTCTCTGCAGCCACAAATATTCCACTTCGTCCTTTCCTTTGCATTATGTTAGTTGCTCAATAAATGATTAAAATAGCATTAGAGCATTTTAAAGTGAAAATGATTATATTATTGTTGAAGTTGTGTGTAAGAGAAGAGATAAAAGCATTTGGGTGCTTTCGCCCCCTTTTTTTGGCCCTGTCAAGTCAAAAGCATTTTATATAAAACAGCTCATCCATAAACTCAAAACACTGCATTGCCAACTCAGCCCAAATCACACAGACCCAAACCCAACCCTAAACTTTCAGACGTGGGCATAAATCATTATCTCCAAAGCAAAAAGAGTGAAATCAGTACTGAAATTAAAATAGCATTAGTGGTCTTTGAAACCACTTTCACACAAGACTCTTCCACTTACTTCACTCAAGAACCAAGGGGAAGGTGTGGGAAGTGCATCACAGGAAAAAAAGTGCTGGAAAAGATGCTTCCAAGCAGCAGTTCACAGCTATGTCTGCTGCCATATTTAATACCAATGGAGAGTTTTTATAGAAAGTAACATGCTGGAAATCATAAGCGTTGCAGAATTTATGTCTAGCTGCTGTCTTGCACAACATTTTATAGAGATGTGTTAGCAACTCTGTATAGCAGGTATGGTTCAGGCTCAGGTTATTAACTACAGTTTGGAATTTCAATTTACAATCAATAAAAATCCCAAACCAATTACCAGTTTGAAGCTTTGCCTCTCATTCTCTCATGTGTCTGTGCACATAAATCATTTAGTTCTCACACCCCTCCTCTTCCCTCTCCAGTTCTCTTTTCCAGACCCATTTCCTCGTTCTCTTTCTGAAAGACAGAAAACAGCATGTCCTTTGCATTCTGACCAACCTTCTCATGCTCCTTCCCTCCTGCATGCTGAACTGCTCGGATCTGGTGCTCCTCGCCTCCATGCTCTACCATCTTAGATATCATTTAGAAGATGCTGATGCTTAAGGGATGCCCAGGGAGGAGTGATGGGATGAAAACCCGGTCATCAGCTCCTGAAGCTGGTACCATACCTGGCACAGGAACAGAAATAGAAACTGGGGAGTCATTTGGAAGGCACAGTGTCAGTGGGAGCTCTAGAATCCCGGGCCTGGCAGCTGCAAAGGCTGCTGTGTGTCTAGGTGCTGGAGGCTGGTACTCATCCCTGAGCACATCTGCCATCTGCTTTTTCTTCTCTGTGAGCACTCAACATTGTAAATATGAGACGGGCCATACACCTCACAAATCGCCTCTTCTCTTGTTCTACCACTGAGTTCATTTCATTCCCAGTGCACACTGGTCTTAAATACACTTAGCTGGAAATTGGAAGATTTTTAACCAGGGGAGGGATTGGGATCTGGACCAGTTCTTCAGCAGAAGGGAATAAACCTAACCATAATGTTTACAAAAGGGTCCAAATAAAGATGTTTGCAGCATTGGTGTGCTGGCCTGCCAGACTCCAGGGAGTCTGAGACACGTAGAGCCTCTTGTTGATGAGTCACTGTTGCTGACTAGAGGCCTAGTTTCTGCTTTCTAGGAATCACTGTCTCCCAAAGGCTGTCGCATATTTTTCAACTGCCATGCAAGTCCAAAACTCTGACTTCCTGAGAATATCTCTGGAGGGCAGTGAGGAGGTCTGAACGTGCTGAAGTCCCTTCTTTGGGTGCTCTGCAATGATGCCATCCAACTGTCATTCCTTCACGGCCATCAGAGTCCATGCAATATTTCAGATGAGCTCACGCACAAACAAAGCCCTACTCAAAGACTGAAGTCCAAACATCTCTACTTTGAATAGAGTACTGAGCCATCGGATCAGCACACTAGATCATGATACTTAATGTATGCATCCCTAGGTCTCCGAGAAATATCACTCCTGGAATAGCTGAAGACATTCTCCTCAGAACTGCCCCAGGCAGTTGGCACACAGCTGCCTTGAGATCTGCTCCTGACCTCTGAGTCATTTCCCTGTGATGAGCTTCTACCTTACAGCAGGTGATTTGGACATACCATTTTTTATTTTGTATTTTGAATGAACTTAATCGTATCTCTGTTATTATTTCACGTCCAAAGTGTCATGCAGTTCCTTCTGTACGACACACCAGTTCGTCTCTGTTTTGGGGACACCTCCCAGCTCTGTGCCATCAACACACATCATCAACACACTCCTGACATTTGTGCCAATTTAGCATTTGCATTTAGGCTATATTTTCAACAAACCAAATGCTACTTCACACACACTGGTGGAAGATGATTTAACCCCATGTTGTCACTTAGTACAGCACTTGATGCTGAGCACTCTCCGAGCAAAACTGCTGTAACTCCCACTGAAATCCACTGCTGTCAGTGTATCAGGACAGCAATGAATGGAGTGAAAGTTTAAGAACAGCCAGTGGTAAGTTGTTAAGAAAAAGGTTTGAATATGCCACTGTTTTTTTGGGGGTAAATTTTCCAGCTTTGTATTGATCCATACAATGGGATAAAAACCACCGTGTTTAAACAAAATTACAGTGAATTGCTCAAAGGCAAAACAAAATTCTCTGCTCAGCTGTTTGGCTCACATTCATCTCCCTTTACTCCTATAGAACTGACATTTTAATTAACTGTGTCAGGTGGATGTGCAACATCTCTGCTGAAAAGCCTGTGTCTGCTCAGCTGTGCGTCACAGTTTCCATACTGCAAATGTCTACAAGAGGTCACACGTCTGTGGCAAGAGGATCCAAATACAGAACAAATGCTTGATAATACATAATCTGTCCAAACTTTTCTTCTGCTTGCACAGATCTATAGAAAGTAGTGATTTCCCTGTATTACTGAAATACATGGGTTTGGGGCTTCTTTTGTGAGCAAGTGAGAAGTCTCTATAGCTGGATCAAATTTCAGTTCTTCGTGGGTAATAAACAGTTTTACGTGGGACTGGCTGGCAAGATGGTAGTGATTTTGTTCTTTGAGTGAGTGCTTTTAGCTCTGAATACCTAAGTGTGCAAATGTAAAACGCCACTTCTGCAAATATATGTGCAGTTCTGAGGTTCACTTACTGTGAATGTTAATGGAAACAGAATTCAATCACATGAATATTCAAAGAAAGTGAACACAAAAGAAGCACAAGTGTGGCTGAAGCAAACAGATGTAAAAATGTATGCTGAGAAACATGGGCCCTGCAAGGGTGAGTGCCTTACACTTTGGGAGCTTTACAGCACTGAGGGGACCTCGAATTCTTCAGGTAAATACACAAGTGATACAAATTGTAAGACTCAAAAGAATCTTATGAGGAAAGTACTGATTTTTGTCACCAATTTTGATTTGGATCTAAAGCTTTCAAAGTTGTCAGCTTAGACCTTGGTTGTGAAGATGTGGTGGAAGCAGTGCTTCTGCTGGGGTGGCATGGACATCACCAAAGCAGAGCACCACTAAGGGATGGTATGGGAGGAATGAGGGTGAGCAAGAAGGGAGAAGTGAAATTCTGTGAAAGGTGAGGGAGGGGCGTGAGCAATTCTTTTTAGTTTTGAACTGCCATAACAATGTATATTGGGGCTTAAATTGCAAGAGTGTGATTTCAACATCAGTGAATGAGTGGCAGAAACAAAGGAGAGGTGAAAAAGTGTATGTACTTACATGTATACTTCAATATACATTCTCAAACTATCACCCTAAGACATGCCCCATTAGCTGCAGTTGCAAGTGGGAGCTTCTGACAGTCACTGAAGCTGGACTGGGCATACAAATATGATTAAACTCCAGGAGGTTGGAGTGCTATATTTTGTCATTCAGGAACTTTCCTGATGCATTTTGATTTTACCCATGAAGAAAACACGCACAGACACACTCTGTAAGGAAAGAATGTTGGAGGTTCTGGACGAAATTAGCTAAAATTAAGAATCAATTCAGACCTTTGGAGAAGTCAATGGCATTTTTCCAAGGACATTTTGTGCATGTGTGGGAGCTCACCATGCAACTGTAATATGTGTTAATGGCATCTCCCCCAGCAGTAACGGGGAAACTGAGGCATACAACCAACTGGGGGACTTGGGCTTTAGATTTATTTTATAATTAAATATGCATTTTCTTAAATATTTTCCTGAAACAAAATTGCAAGACGACCTGAAGACCACAGATGGACACAGTGGGATATGGGATTGGGGCAGGAATACTGTTGGGACACAACTGTGACTGATGTGATGGCAACAGGAAGTGGGGAAGTGCAAGGAGAGAGGTTGACAGGGAATGGACAAGATAAGAAGGAATGCAGGATGCCTCAGAGAGATTCACTGGTTTAATGGAAATTAAATACAGAACACGTACTCACCATGTGGAATACATAATAACAGGCTCGGGGCTTTCTACGTACCCTCACAGTACATCCACAGCAGTGGACACTAGGAGAATCTTCACTTTCCCTCTTCATTCACTCTGGAAGATCTACAAGACATGGAGGGGCAGAAATAGTTCCATCTATTTTCTGTAGGTTCCTCCCCAGTCCTCTTCTGAAAAATTTATGCAAAGCTGCAATGATTAGTGCAGCCTCCATGGATGGAATCTGCCACCTTCATTTCCAGCACAATTCTTCTAGAGTTTCAATGGAAAACAGATTGTGCTTATTTATTTAGCTAGTAGGAAGGATTTGGGATCTCAATGCCAGTTCTATCTGCTGATGACAAGCCCTCAACATTCAAATCTAAATGCATTTTTAAGGAAATTAAGTAACATCTTCCATTACACCATGTCACTGGCACTATGACAGCTGCCAGTTTCCTCGAGAAAACTGAGATCTGATGAAAAACTGCATTTCAGTTTACATTATTTAACAGCATGTTTATTTTAGCATTCTGTGGCTGACTGCATAAATGTCTCACGATTGTAATAATGGCAGCTCTGTTTACAAACTGTTGCATCAGGGCCTACCAAAACTCTGGCACACAAGGTACGTACTCTCTGTGTGATTCCAACAGTGTAAGTCTCCCCCTATTGCACTCAGTGTCCACACCACCTGGAAAAGCCACTGAAAGACTTGGGAGATGGCATAAACACAATCACTTTCCTTAAAAGGTCTGTGAAATTCGATGTGTGATGAGATTTGCTTTGATAACTTACGGAAAACTGCTGGAAAGGCTGTTGCTGCCTGGAGGTGAGAGGATTTGGTGAAAAAGCAGTTTTCGTCTCCTGTGACTTGAATGATGTAGGAGTCAGGCACATGGTATACACCAGCCACGTGGGGTCCCTCTGCATTCAGTGAAAAGGACAGACACCTTCATCCCTTTTAGCTTGGGCTCTCAGAGGTTATGCCAAGGGGCCACTCTGTGGCTGTGAGCAGTCCTTCCTCACGAGGGACTTTTCCTCTGCTGCGGTTGCTCAAAATTTTGCCTTAAACTTTTGCTGCCAAAAGTTTACCTTTTAAATGCCTGCTTCAAAAAATCCTCTATGTTCTTCGATAACATTCTGATCCTTCCCTTTGAACAGCATTAAAATACTGAAATAAAACCTAAAGAATGTCTTGTTGCTAATTTTCTTTTTCCATTCAAATGCTGCCTCCTTTCTTGCCATTTTTCTCTTTATTCTCCTTCACTTTTCCAGCAGAGGGAAAAAAGAATATAGAATATGGAGCAAGAGGAAGAATCTTTTTAACTACAATGCCAAAGGATCTCCGAATACAAAGCCAGGGACCCACTCAGGACTTCCAGAGTAAGCATGACTTCACTATCGGATATTCTCTGCAGAGTCAGATGGGATTAGGTGAAAGGGTTCACTTCACTTCCAACTCAGCCATTAACCCCCAGCAAGGTGCTCTTCATACTCCTGGACTTCTCTGAGTCAAAGGAATAAGACAGAATTTACAGTAATGGCTCACTTGTGCCAGACCTGGACCTGGCAGCAGATAGTCTGAGCCTTTATCCACCTGGTGACTCAGAGCAGGCAGGATGCTGCAAGTCAGACACAGCAGTCTGGCTGACGGTTGGGCAAATATTTTGCTCTTTCAAATTTGCTTACCTATCAAAATATGGGGTTAGCTGATAAAAGCCAACAGCTCCATCAGAGTCCATTACAATCTATCAGGCAAATACTCAGTCATTTCCAAATTATTACATGGGCTACGATACATTCAAGTGATTTTTATAATCTCTCATTAAAAAAAAAAATAAAAATCCACTGTTACAAGAATTACCTACAAATGGATTTACCAGACAGATAGCTTGCAATGTAAATGACTTGTGTTTGTATAGGTAGAATGCATAGTAAAATGCATGCACAAATGAGAGACCATATTGACTCTTTCCAAGCTGTTATGGTCTATTAGATAAATATTATCTCGGTTCGGGACTGTGGTAGTTTTCTATATGCACAGCTTCCTGATAAGCCATATGGGCTTTCAGATAAAATTGTGTCTTCAGATTTAGAAAGTGATATGGCTGAGTAGCTGTAATGAGTACGAGGAAGCTCCTGTTAACCAATTAATCAGCATGTGTCACTGAATCCCCCTCCCCTTGTTTTAGTATGTGCCATAATACATACAAAAGATGTTGGAGTTTCAGCAAACACACTTTGCTTGGTGGTATTTTGATAAAAAAAACACAAACAAAAACACCTTCTGAAGGCATGGCAGCCAATTCTCATGGGGATAAAAATACAACTACAATTATTGGTTGTAGTTGTATCACAACATACACAGAATAGGGTTAGAACACAACCTTATGTCTACTGTGATTTCAGCCATCTTTCTGTCTTTTTTTTTTTCATGCTGTTTACATAAGTGCACATACACTTGCAGTCATGACCCACCACAGTTAACAGAAAGAACTTCACTGACTTCAAAGGCATGGATTTCAGTCACGTACTGCCTTCTTTCACTTCACAAAAACAATCTAAACATATTGTTCATTCCTCAATGGCAAAACTTCAGTGGATCCACAGCATTTCACCAACGTGTAATGTGAGACCCAGGGAAACCCATGCAACTTGTGAAGAGTTCACACGAACTGACCAGAACAGCTCACCAACCGAGAGGAGAACCATCAACTGAACCCCACTCCAAACTCTGCAGGTGACACACCAGGCTCCCTCTCCATCTTTAACGAGTGAGGGCATTTGTTCTGTACATTTATATCATGTCAGTGTCAAAAGTTATGTGAGGAGTTTGTTTGCTCCAAGTGACTCTGCATCTTTAGGAATGACTCCTTTTGTTCTGCTTTGCACACCTTGCAACTGCTGTGTAAACAACTCCTATCTGGAAATGATGACAAAGTTGTTTTTCTTCTGGGTAAGTCCCATTTTGTCTAGCTTTCTCTGTATGGCTAAAGGAGTAGATTTCCTTCCAAAGGACAATAGTTCAGGATTATGTAGAGGCAACCAAAGCACGTTAGTGTACTACAGCCCTTACTAATGACAACTGGGGCACTTCACCATAACTGCTGCCAGAACAGCAGTCCGTCAATGTGTATCTCAAAAATGTTTCTGAAAGGAGCTATTTTTTTTTTTACCTGAAAACTGAGAGCAGAGTCCAGTAAGAATCCCAAACAGAGCCCTATTTAGGACAGAAGACACCCACTGTGTGCTCTGGTTCATCAGAAAATCTCTCCAATGTTCTTTTTGCACTCGCATCTCAGGGTGATGGGAACACACAGTTCATGCCAAAGGGAGCCAGTGGGACACAGTCTTGATATGCAATGCATGCATGTGTATTTTCACATACATTTTTAGATTCAAATGTACTTGCTCTGCTTCCTACTTGCATACCTTCACACACAACAGGCTTTAGCTGGAAAAACACACATGCATGGTCAAGCAATGGAAGTCCTGGATGAACACAAGTGTTTGCTGTTCATATATTGAAAGTTTCCTTTTCTGGATTTTTCAGTCATTTGATTTGGTGCATGGAGTCACATTACCTACCCAACAACCAGAGTGGAGTAAGCAAAGAACAACTCCATGACAATTCTCCAACAGCTGACAGTGTACAGGGGAAAGTGTTCTAGGTGCCAGACACAAAGGCTGCATGGAGCTCTCAGAGCTTACAACCACTGACCCTGCCCTTACTCCTACCAGCATGAAAAGTCCTGCATACTGCTGGCTAGGATGCTCCCAGGTAGCTGGGGACAGTGAGTCTCACTCTGGGAAAGGAATGACACAGGTACAGGCAAGGGCCAAGAGTGCCATTACATTATTACTCACAAACACGTTAAGTAGCTTTATTTTAGACCATTGCTTACTTCATTTCCTGACCCTAGAACCTGAGGCAACAGATGGCATATTAAGAAAGTCATTGTAGCAGGTGACTATGTATCTTCACTTGGTTCTCTGTTCCATGACTTTCTTGTTTTATTAATGTTATTTAACAGAACCTCTGCCTTGAATGGCTAAATTCATTCTCTGAAGCATGCTCCTGAAATGTAAACAGCATACAACTTTGATTTCCTATGAATATAGAACACATGCTGTTACTGAAAAGAACACAAGATTGCCATGCTTTAGGAAACCAAACGTTAATTATAAGTTGGGACTGGTGGACGCAGTAAGCTTTTGCCCATTCATTGTGGCCAAAGATAATTTCCAAGCCTCTACAAAATTCGTACTTCGCAGGTCTGTCTGGTCTCCTGCATTTTATAGAGGGCAGTATTTCCAGCGCCTAGTTCTTGTGCGGAGAGCTGGGCAGGCACTGTCTAATGCTGTTGATTACCTTTGCAAAGAAGACATCTAAATCTTGCCTGTGCTCATGTTTACAGCCTTCTTCCATAAATGAGTGTTAGGACGCCATGCTTTAAGCAGCTGTGCTGTGTTGTAAACATGCTATTGACACTTCTTACAAGGCTACATTTCACAATGAGTTTCTCATGAAAGCACACCTCTTTCTGTGAATGGCAGTCTTCTTCTAGAAACCACTGTGAGTGTAAAAATGCACGCTGACTCACCAAGCCCTTGATAAGGGTACAAAGACATCCCATTTCAAGCACGTAATTCGTGTGGGAGGAACTCAGAGCTGGGCGGAGCAATAACGGGCAGTAAGTATCACACGCTTGATTCCTGTTGCCACAAGAACTCAGCTCACTGTATCCCAATAACCCTTCAAGAAATAGTCTACATTTGTGCACCTTGTATTTCGGTAAGCCTTCTGCACTGTCAGCCTCAAAACCATGTGACACTTTGCAGATGGCTGTTCTGAAGACACATATTCCCTCCACTCTCCAGGAATCGCTGTTCTCATGAGATTTCCAGCACAGCCCATGATCTGTTCAAAAGGCTTGGACAGGCCTGAATAAACATCAACCTTCTTAAAGAAGAAAATGTAAACCTCCCTCCCCTCCCTCCATCCCTAGCTGTGATTCTTTTAAGCTTCTTTTCTACTGTTTGTCTTTATTTACCAATTAAAGGCAATATGTTTGACCCTATGTAGGAACAGAAGACTTACAGACTTAAATAATTCAGCTGAATCGGAAACAAGTGAGGAAGTTCAAAACTGAACAGGCACCATCGAGTCTGCAGAGAGGAACTGTGTGGCTTGATCAGCTAGGGTTTGGAAGTCTTTCATGCTTTTATTTTACTTAGGCACTGCATTTTTCAGCCAATTTTAACGCGTGCCATCAAAACCCAGAAGTAACTTTAAAAGATGCGAGTTTTCTTTTTTTACTAAATGCATACCTTTTCACCTGCCTTTTTTTCAGCGAACATTTTATGTCCTCCTTCAAGTTGTTCTAGGTTGAGTCTCCAAGAGAGTAGTGAGGGAAAATCAGGCCATTTAAAAATAAAATAGATTACTTCTGCACAGCTTTCTTTAATCAAAACTATTATAACTGATGGCTCAGAGCCTTGATTACACCTCTTCAGAGGGCACCCCTTGATTTTGCGCGACATCCCTGATTATTTTATTTACTTATTTATTTATTTATTAGCTTTTACTTTCTGCCTTGATTTCTAGGTCACCGAGTTGAAGCTCATTCTTGCTTTAAATGGATGTGCTTGTTTCTCAGTGGCAGGTTATTTTTCTTACAGGGGCTACAAAGTAAACATGCCCCTTTTTCAGAAGAAGACAAAAATTCCTGTGATCGCATATTCCTGGAGTTCATTCTCTCTCTCTATTTTTCCCTTAGCCCCTGTGGAGAGTGAGATTGGACCAAGAGTCATTCCCCCCGACCTCTCCCGAGTCCCTGCGGAGCTCAGGGCCAAAAGGTCATTTTCTCAGGTTCCCTCCAGAGGGAGAATCCAAAGGTCATTCCCTCCCTCCCCTGACTCACCCCCAAGTGCAGCTGAGAGACATTTAGAAGTCCTTTGAAAAGGGAGGGGAGCAACTGAGCCCATGTGCTCTACCTATGGCCCCTCAACAGCAAAAAGACTTGAAGTAGGCTGGGCAGCTGGAAGCTCCAACCTATTTAGGGCTGCCCTTGGGTGCAAGCTTTGGCGCCCCATGAACTTCAGAAGGGATGGGTAAAAATACTGGCACTGCTGAGAAGTGGGCCTAACAGCTTTTCAGTTCCCAGATTGGCCTTCTCCATCCTATAGCCCCCGGGATCCTCTTTCATCTCCTTCGTGGCCCGGGTTTCAGTAGGAGCTTTTCAGATGCCATTAGGGAAGAGCTCTGAATCTCTACATGAATGGAGCATGCTCCTAATTCTTGGGAACTGTGTTGCATGGCTTGTTCTACGGGTCTCCTTGGAAAACAAAGACAGACAGACATAGCTGCACTCAGAGCCGGTGCTGCTGCCCACTACTCTGACATCTGTGAACGACGAGGATCAGTTTGGGGACCATTCAGTGCTTCCCAAGGCAGAAGGGAATAGCAAAAAATTAGCACCTCTACGGCTCTTGCTCAGACATTTCAAGGAAAAACTCTTCTTTTTTCTTGCTCTAACAACAAAATAAGAGACAGAGTATTCTCAGCGTTAATTTCTCCGATCTGCCTGAGGAAGGAAGGAAGAGAAGAGCAACAGTTATTCACAAGGTCCCCCGCAGAAGCGGGGCAGTAAGGGTCACTTCCTCTCAATCCATCCCCTCTGAGGGAGAACAGTCAGGCTGTGTCAATGCCACGGTCTCTTTTGTGGCAGATAGGCAGCCGGAGGTCAGCCCCTGCCCCAGCCTTGCTCTCGCAGCGTATGCACACCCTCTCTGGCGCGTCTGCTTTCTCTAGGACATGGGGGGTAGGGAGATTATTTCTTTTTTCCCCTCTCTTCTCTTTGTATAGAGGGAGCTCACAAGTCACTACCTGGGCCCCTTTTGGAAACAGACAATAACAAAAGGGCCGTTCCTAGTTCTTTTTTTTTTCTGAAGAATTTTCAGGGAGGCTGCTGAGGCATGGTAGCGTTGGTCAAGCAAAGCTTTTAAGTCCAAATAAAAGGGAAGTGCTGCAGTGTAGGCTTGGAGCCACTTGGAGGCTGTGGTGGCACTGCTGCAAATTCCTAGAAAGATTTCTACTGACCTCCGTGCACACAATAGCCCTAAGCCAGGGGAAAACTCTAAACTCTTGTGAATTGCTGTGAAAAAGCAGAAGCAATGAAATACACCGGAAAATTCTAGTTCTGTGTTGTTTGCAGTTTGAACTACTGCAAGGAAGCCCACTGCAGCCTGATCGTAATATTTTGAAATCAGTGCAAGTGTTGGGGGTGAATTTCACGTGCTTTGGTTCATGCCATGACCAGGCTTCCGTCTTCACATCAGACTCTGGGAAGGTCTTTAAGGAGCTAATCTGGAATTAAGATCTCTCGTCAAGGGCTCATTTTTTTGCAGATGATCTGATTCTTTCACATCCTACGGCCAAATTTATTCAGAGATGTGTGTCTGCAGTTCACACTGAAGTCCAGGAGCCAACTCCAAAGCAGAGCCATGGAAAGAAGCAGTGTGTTTCTGCTTAAATAAAAACATGAGTTTAGCCTTAAAAACAGTAGAAAACTCACTTATGCATCATAAAGGCATTCAGCCTTCACTATTTTAAGTGACATGAATGGCAAGCTGATCACAGACAGATGCACTGACTTGCTAGGTGCTCACAAGACTGGCTGAGCAGAGAACCTAATTTGTCACTGTAAGTTAATTTGTACCCAGAGCCTGCATTAAATCGCTTCGCAAGATTCAAAGCTCCCCTTGACAAAGTCCAAAACCATTTACAGGAGAACAAATATTAGTCAAGACTTCTTTCTTCTCTCCTCCTTCCTAGTTCTGCAGTCAGAGTGACTTCTTTTAAGGCACAGTACCACAGTTGCTCATGTCAGCGTACTGAACTTATTCAGGACTTTCCCATCCAGCTCCTGAGATAATGCATCATCTCCACAGTGATAGCAGCTCTAAAGTGTGAAACAAAACAGTTTTTATTCCTCAGGTGAAATGTATCTCTATGATGACCTGAAGCTTGGGCAGCGAATGGCTGCAAAAGGCTTCGGGATCTCTGTGAAAGCGTTCAGTACTATTTCTACAGTGCCTCAGCACTATGAAGTTGAGGAGAGATGCCATTCATCACTGCATTAGATGAGGATTTAGCCTTTGTAAGTAGAAGAGATATATTATTCTACTTATTTTGTTGCATTTCAGTGGGGTACGGGTCCTCTACACAGCAGTGACTTTCCTGTCCCCATTTGGTGTCATTCACAGATGTGAGTGGGAAGAGTATCTTCTCTCCCAAATAGACTCAATGGACTCCTTCGAGCATGAGCTCCTTTTCCCACGAATGCCCATGGATCTGTTGCTCTGCCTTGGAGTGTTCCACGCTTCAAACTGAGCGTGAGGATTCTTTAATGGTAATGGTTTCATTGAGGAAGTTGATGCCACATGGTGCTCCTTGTTAAGAATCACAATGAATTTCAGCCTTTGCAGTACCCTTTCCTTCCCTCCCTCCCCGAACGCCAAGCACAAATCCACTTAAAAAGCTGAGATCTTTTGACTTCTACCAGAAACTTTTATCCACATAAGAGGATAAGAAATTCATTAGCTTAAGTTGTGTGATTGTAACAGCTCATTAGAGAACACTGTGCCTTTCAGAGTGAGCATGCCTCCAGCCTTACACTGAATCTGTCAAAGTTAAGGATAAAGGTATGGGACAACTTAACCATCCTGGAAGGCAATTTCTTATTTTTAACTATGCAGACCACAGGGTTCATTAAATAATTTTAATGAACAGTCATAGGCCTGATGTTCAAGTTTTCATTTGTGTCTAATTGCAAGTAAAATATGAAATTGCTAAATTGATCCCCCTTGACAAGGAAAAAAATATATGAATTTTAATTTACAACCAGTAATTATGTTTTCAGACTCATTGTGACTAATTACTGTTGTTTCCTTAAGGTAAAATAAACATTTTTATTTCAGGTGTAAATGTCGCAAAATAACTGCGACAAAAAAATTTCACGTGGCTTCTCTTCAAACAAGGGAAAAGCAGACACTTCTGAACAGAAAAGACAGCAATTTGTCCTACTAATTTGTTGTAAGAAATGAATCATAAAGCAGAGTTGTCAGCCATCTGACAGATCCAAAAAGTTAGGGATATGGTATTTTTTCATATGTGGAATCTCAGAAGGAATGGCCTTGACAAAGCACGTTGTTTGCAACATTTTATAAAATATATGAGGATAGATTGGAATGTATTTTTCAATCTTCCTCTGGGAGCCTTCATGGCTTTAGTCAATTTATGCATCATCTGCTGAAGTTCAATACAGGGCACTGGGTCCCAAAATGTACTTTGAAGCATCAATAGCAAATCTTCTAATCTCGGCTTTCACTATCTGAGCAACATATGCATTAGAGTGGAATTTGGGATTGGCTTTTGGGTTGAGGGTGAAATGCTCGCTTAGATAACCCGCGGTATCGTGGCTTCAAGTGCAATGTTCAGGTTTGGATAAATGATTGCTTTTCATTTTCCCCAAAGATAAACGAAAACAGATACAGTTTTATACCAGGATTTATAAACCTCTGTACCTGCATATAAACGGACACAGAGTATTTTAAAATTTCACTGAAATACAAATGTTTCAAGTGTTTCCTTGTGCCATTCTGAGGAGAAAAGAATTATTTTAGAGAACACGATGGCTGCAATAAGCCGCAATTCTGTGCCTTCAGGGATCAAGCAGCTTTCCTATTCACAGTACGCTCACTTAATCCAAGCAAAACTCAGCACCTTTCCTCCCCCTCACAAAGGGAAATTAGGGAACTTAGGGAAAAAAAAAAGTCCGTTTTTCAAGGCGATCCTTTCAGATCTCGCGGTTGTGAAGTGCGAATTCAAGCAGTACTTTTGCTTCCAAGGGAGCAGCGGAACATAAAACCTTGGGTTTTTGAGTTAGGCATTTGCAGTTAAACATCTTTATTAAGAGATCCGCCCAGGTTTTGTGCTAGGCACACACACAGCCTGATCCCTCGGAGAACTCATCCTCCAGGTAGGAACGCTCCAGCCGACAATTCAAAGAACCCACCGACATTATTCCACCTCCCATGGATCAACACCCACCCCACCTTTTCCTTCGCACTCATCCCAGCCACACTGTTAAGGTCTGGTTGGACAGACTTCCCAAAAGCACCTCCTTGGCCCCAGGTTCTCCCTGCTGGGGAGGAGGGAACGCGTAGGGGAGCTCACCACAGACCCGCTCCCCTCCCCATCCCCACCGCCCCATTAGGGAGAACCGCAGAGGGAACCGCCTCGCGCCTGCGCGGCGCTGCCCGGCGGGCGACGGCGCCTCCGTCTCTGCCGCCCCCTCTGATTGGCTGAGCGGCGTCAGAAAGCCGCCCTCCGATTGGCTGGGGCCGGCCGCTGTTGCTATGACTCTGTTGCTACGGCCCCGGCCGTCTCCGGGTCCTGCAGGAAACATGTCATGAATTATGGATGCTTGATTTTCTCCAAGAGGCCTGATCTGTAATGCAGATGAGCTGCAAGGCCCTCCTTTTCCACTGGGCTCTTAAAAAATATATATATTAAAAAAAAAAAAAAAAATCAGAAAAAAAAAAAATAATAATCTGAGTTTTAAATAAGAATCTGGCATTTGCGTTGGCACCGGTCACAGCGGTGACTCCTGAATACTGGTGTTAATTCTTATGCAAAGATGGGGCCAGAGGTCACTGTCTGTTATTTGTTCAGGAAAAGCTTGTAGGATTTTTCACTGAACTCCGTGACCCGTTGGGGTGTTATTTTTCCCCTTTCTTCGGTTCAGAGACAAAATAGGATACAAACAGCAGAAGTGGTATTTTCCAGCAATTGGAGAGGAAATTGTCTCCTCAGAGTGCGATGGAGTCGAGCAGCCAGGCCAGCCAGCGCCCTGGGCTTTGCTGCTTGAGGAACGATTCCCTTGCCCAACGGTGACCAAAGGCTTTTCCCCAGCTTGGCTCGTGTGGTTCAGAGCATCACCAATGGCTCCAGCCTGGGTGAGAGGAGTTCTTCTCACCCCATCTCTGCCATGCCCGCTGCACACTGCTGGAAACCCAGTGTTCCTGCCTGCAGTTGACTCCTCGCAAAGTATTTCATGCTTTATACCCAAGCAAATGTGCTCCTACCATCTATTTAATTTCCCTAATCTTCATCTATTAGGAATTACGAGGCACTTGATGCTGCAGAAATGTTTATATTTTACTATACTTAAATGAACACTGATGTCAAAGTAGACTTCTCTCTTGCGCCTACGCAAAGTTTAGTGTTTTTTTCCTTAACTGGTGACAAATTACTTTTGTCCTCTCTGTGTTGAGCTTCTGTGGACAAATATGGATTGAAAAATTTGTCTGGTTCAGCAAAAATAGTGAGTCCGATTCCTTATTTTGTGTTAGATATAACCACACGTAATTCTGGTATACATTAGCACAAAGGCCAGGCTCAGTCAGGTGTGGGTATCCATAGCTGTTCATAAACTGACCACATCAGGGGCTCTTGGTACCTCAAAGGTTCATGATCGATGTGAGGACTGTCTTGGGCCCATTCTCCCCTCAAAACCCTGCTTTTAAGGTGACAGCACGCTAAACAACTTAGCCAGCAAGGAAATAACTGAGCAATTAAGTAAATTTCTAGAGATTTTTTATTATGGAATTTATGCTCTTTACACCTCAGGCTCGTTCATGGTTCTTCCTCAGGGAGAATTAAATGACTTAAGTGAGAGCTCTGAGATGAAGACGAAATATATCTGACACTCCTGTGATTCCAAGTAGAATGATACCTTATTTCTGGGATTATTAAGCAAAATGTTTTGTCGTGTAAAAACCAGTGAGTACCGTAAAGAATAATAAAATCAAACATCATGTACAGACATAGAAGGCATGGTCAAGTCTGGCCATCACTCGGCGTAAGAGCTTCAGCTGCGATGGTTCTTAAATTTTATTATTTTCTGTTATTAAGATGTTTTATGTTGAAGAAAATAGAGCAAAACTGTGTCACTTATTCCAGTCATTCCTGACAGTGCATTAATCAAATTCCATTAAAAAAATCCCAGGCTATAGATGTGTCATCAGAGACACAATGGTGCTTAAACTTCAGAAATGTCTGAGAGGTGCAGTTTGCTAAGAACAGTGTGAACATTTGTGTATTTGGATGTATTAAATTTGATGTTTTGTGTGTGTGTGTGTGTGTGGCAGTAGTTCTGTGCAACATAAATTCAAATAAAGACTACATTTCTAGTTTCTGTTTGCAGAAAACGTAGGACATGTTTTTGTGAGCAAAATAATTATGTTCAGATTTTCATTTTGAAATCTTCATTTTTGTACATCATATTCTACACCTAAACCACTGGAAGATTATTATTCCTACAAATTTATGAATGGAGCACGCACCATGAGATTTGGAATAACTTAAATAATCTGCAAATATCTTGGACACAGATGCAATTTAAACACATGCATGTTTCCAGTGCTATAAATGGGCCCAGTGTCCCTCCATTACTTCTGCTGGGGAAGTAGAATCATAGAATCACTGAAATGTTTTAGTTGGAGGGGATCTTTAAAGGTCATCTGGTCCAGCTTCCCTGCAATGAACAGACCTATGGCGAGGTCAGGTTGATCTTGAATATCTGCAGTGATCTATGTCTGGATGCAGTACTCCAGGTGAGGCTGCACCACCACCTCCCTCTCCTTGCTCACCACCCTGCTTTGGATGCAGCCCAGGATACAGTTGGCTTTCTGGGCACACTACTGGCTTACATCCAGCAGTACCCCCAGGTCCTTTTTGTCAGGGCTTGTGTTGGTAGTGGTGTTGCCACACAAAACATTGGAACACTGTCAACGGTTTGTGGGCTGGTTCGGCCCAGTTCCGTGACAGCTGAGGAAGGAGACCCACGGGCCCACACCCCGGACAAGGGGAAGGGGGAAAGAGAAAAGGGAAAAGGGAAAAGGGAAAAGGGAGATGGGCCCTGAAACAAAACAGTGGCAACGATCTGAGGAGGAAAGCTAATTTACTAAATAAGATATCAGAAAGTAAAATAACACAATATAATACAATATAATCGGAATTGAGGCTAATGAATCAAAGAAAATGAGCAAGAGAGAGTGTCCGATAAACCAAAGGCCTTACGCTAACGCTGAAGGCGATATGGCAGCGAGCACCCACTGCTGAGTCGATCCCAAAGGAAAGAGAGTGTCCCGTGACCGCAGACAGTTTTTGTCTTTTCCCTCTGAGCGGAAAACGCGTAAAAATACAAAGCATCGCAAAGTCCTCTGGGGGATGTAGTTCTCCCTCTCTTCTGAGACAGGCATATCCATAACTATCGATGATCCACAGAGCTGTAGCATTAACTCTTTAACTCCCAATACACCACATGATGTTATGATGTGGAATATCAACAATACAACAAAAGTCATAAAACCATGACAAACACTGTGACCTTTTGGTAGCTACACTGCCAGGTCGCGGTGAAGTCTTAGTAAAGCTGGGCTTTGTCATGATATCAGCAGCATAGGTTTTGCTTTCATGCACTGCTCCCGATGTCACTAACAGAACGCCTAACCTGCAGAGCCATAAGCCCTGTGAGTCCCACAGGACATTCTGTAAGCAGCTTCTCAAAGAGGAAACAGCTGAGTTTTCCTGACTAAGGTTTTATAATTCCCTGGCTGTGTTTGTGTGCTGAGAGGTGCAGAAGGGTTTGAAGGCCTTTATAGTATGGACTTAATAACCTTACTGAAATCGATATAGTATATACTGAACAATAGTGACAGTAGTTTGAGTGCAAGAAAGGTTTGGAGTCATCAACAGGGAGAAAAGTGATGCAGAAAGCTTTCACAAAAGCAGCAGTTCTTAGGGAAGGAGCTCAGTGAGGAAAAGGAACTTGTTGGTGCATGATGAGTGGAAGGCTGCTGTATGGTCAGATCCATAAGGCAATCTTCAGAAAGGAGTGGTTATGACAAAGGAAGTAAGTATTTTTTTCTCTATATCTGTAGCATCTGATTGAAAAATAAAATCAAATCTTTTTTCCACTGGAAACATCAAAGCTCTATTTTTATTTTTCCAAGTTTTTGTTGCCTTTATTTCAGTAGAAGTTTCTTACTTTTGAAGACAAAGGGCATTATTTCAATTTACTTAAAAAGAAGAAAAACTTCCTGAGGCTTCTTTTCTATTAAGGACTGTGTAAACAAAACAAAACAAAACAAAAAAAGGGCTTTGCATTTTTAACTACAACAATTCTAAAACAGTGCTTTGACACAAACATGCTTCTATAATTTAAAACATTTTCTCTTGAATTCATTTCAGCTGGTTTATACCATCAATAATCTTCACAGAGTTTACATTAATCCACAAACATTGTATGGTGTGATGAAGCTGATGAGAATCAACAAAGGATAAAGTAGAATACTGCAGCCCAGATAAAGAAACCCACTGTTTAATGCCAGCTGCTCAGGAAATGTCAAAAGCAAAGTGAGTTTCAGGTCAAGGGCACTGGGAACACTCTGTTAGCAAACCCTAAGACAGGCAGCTCTCGTTATTAGTGTGAACAAGGATACGGTGAGCCCTTTTTAATCTGTCCCTGGGCCTCTGTCTAGCTTCACAGACACAGACCTGACCCATGTGGGTTCACCTCTTCGAGACTGCTGGGGTTTTTCCAAAAAATCCCCTAGTATGACTTGTTGTCATAATATTCAAATATCTTGTAACCGTTTTGTTGTTTGGATCGAGGATATTGGGAGTTACAGACTGGGAAGGAAGAGCTGAGTGGTTCGGACCCAGCTGGCGCCGCAGAGGTTTTTGCTTCTCAGAGCAAGGCAGTGTTTCAGGTTTGGTTTTGTTTGCAGTCTAATCATCCTTCTGTGCGTTGGCAACGGAACAAAGAAGGTGCAGCCAATATGATGTGGTCTAATAGGGATCCAAACCTTCCCTTTCAGAGTGATGGGATTTATTTCATCACATTAGACATTTACAGAAGAGATATCTACAGAAGATCTACTGAGCCCAGGCAATGGAGATAAAAAGGCTCTTTTTGCTTGGTATATTTAGTTCTGTCTTCTTTGGGTTGAGATGAACCTAAGTCTTGGAAATCTGTGTGTTGGGATCACTAGACCTGTGCTGTCATGATGGTTGCAATCTTTAAAGCTTTTCAGGAGACTCAGTTTATCTTCTTCAAAAGAGCTCTGTATCATCTCAAAACTTACTGGTCTTGCTGGTTTTTGCTGTTTGCTCTGCAATCTTCTTCCACATGCCACTTGTTTCTGAGACTGGAAAAAGCTAGAAACAGTTACTCCAAAGCAAATGGTTGTTGGTCTTCCCTTCCCACTCCTGCAGCAGCTGTTGGTCGGATCAATACAAAGAAGCCACAGAAAATGCTTTAACAGCAGCTCAGTAGGCTGGTAGGTGACTTGGAAAGATGAAGCCAGCCAGTAGTGAAATGATCTCCAGAAACCACTGCATATTTGAAGCAATTACCATAGTGACACAGCACAGTGTTTCGTCTGTGTTCTGTGGTCAAAAAGAATAGGTCAAAATGTTGCCATTTATCCAAAACTGAGATAAAACAATGACATAAGAAGGATAATGGAACTTTGGATATGGTCTTCATATCCCGTAATTCCACTGGATTTCAAATAGCTGCCATTATGTATCTCACAATGGCCTGGGGAAGAAAAGTTCCATGATGGGTAGGATTCTTCTCTGGACAGGACCACAATAGCAGAATTCTGGATGCTTGATAACGAGCAAGTGCTCATGTTGCAGAAACATTGATATGGTAGCTGGTTGTATGAATAGAAGTGGCACAGATAATTAATGTGTACTTGTTAATGTTACTCAGCTCATCTGCAAGGAGGAGCTCCAGTTCCCCTTTGGCAAACCCTGTGTGACACAATGGGCTGCTTCATTTTATATTGTTTGAGCTTGTCAAGAAGGTCTTGAACTCACAGCTATTAGCAAAGTAAGTTGGTATGTTTGGATCGTGCCTATGCCAGCTTTGAATTTATAGGAATTTTGTTGACACTGGTACCAAAAATCATATAGTGATCAATGGAAACACTGAACATTGATTTCCTGAAGTAATTTCCTTCAAGAAAGAACCAAAGATTGTCTAATTTGATCCCCTGCAGAACAAGTCTATTCATTTCAGTTTTAGTTAGATTTGAGCACTAACATTGTCAGGGATAACAGCTGCATGCTACAGGCATAGAACAGAAAGAACAAGCTATAGTACCAAGTATGTGTGAGGCCACAGCAATGATGGAGTGTTTGTTAAATGCGACATGCCTAATTGATTGCAATTAGTGATAATACCTCCTCCCATCTTTTAACTAATTTCTTTCCAATTTGACCAGAGAAATTCTTTCCATTCTTATATCTGCCAATCAACATGATTCTCTGCGTGTAAGCCAGAAACACTTACAGAGTGTCTAGGAACCTTTGTCTCTACCTGCTGAGAGAGCAGATTTGGTTTGTTTAATGCCTCCTCGTCAGTGATGACCATGTAGTTTTGAAAAACAACAAATATGACAAAAAAAAAAAAAAGGAACTCAAAAAGGGCACAAAAAGCTCAAAGGAATGCAAAACAAAAACAAAACAAAACAAAACAAAAAACAAAACACCACCACCAAAAAAAAAATCCCACAACCAAACAATAAAAACAACTCCCTAAACCCCTAATCACATACACCTGTCCAACTGTGCATGAGGGAGAGGATATCCTCCTTCGTATCCCACCTTGCTGAGGCTGAATTAAACCACTTCTGTTAGGAAGGTGTCCAGTATCACCTCCAAACCTCCAGCCAATACTGAGACCCCCACTTTCGCTGATAACCTTTTAGTGTTTAATTAGCCTGTCTGCCAGAAAATTACATCTTGTTTCAAGCTTGAATTTGTCTAACTTCAGCTTCCAGCCATTCAATCTTGTTCAAGTTTTTGTCAACAAGATTGAAAGCCCATTATTAGGTATCTCTTCCATGAGTAAACACCTATATAAATTGATAGAGTCATTCTATAACTTACCTGAGGTTTTGCTTCTGGAAAAGCACTTCCTAACCCTTCCTCACCCCCTGACAGAGCACCCTTTCTTCTATATGCTGCACAGTTGGAAACCAATGCTGTCTTTTTGCAAGTGATGAGGAAAAAGAAGTTATCTAGGAAAGAAAGAGGACGAGTTCAAAAGGAACGATCAAATGATTGATCACTTCTCAAGTATTTGGAAGAGGCTTTTTCTCTTGACAAGCAAATCTCTGCTAGATGCTCCTCCCCACCTCCAAGCATCCTGCCCGCTCATTTCTGCAATACTGATAGGTAATGTTTGCAAAGCAGTGCCCCATCCTAGACCAGGCCTGACATAAATCAGCCAAACTCCAATGAGGTTGTTTCCTGCCAAAGGAGCTCTCACACTTTATATCATTTGTGGATGTAGAAGGTGCTTTATAAAGAGGTGTGTGGCTGTTAATGAACGCTGGCTGAAGCACTCTCTATGACACTGTGTATCCCTAATTCTCCTACCTTCAGAAAAAATGAATGATCCCCAGACGACCACGAGTGGGTTCACAGCAAAATCATAGAAAAACCCCAAGCACTTAACTTAGCAAGTCTGTATTGAACAAAAAGGAATAATAACCATTTCATTCTCAGTCCTCTGTTCATAAGTTGTTTCTCTCCCTACCCATTTATTCATTACCCATCAGTTTATTCATCTGTTTTGTTAGCACTTAACTTTTACATCATGAAGGTATCAAAATAGAGCTGCCAGTCTAACACATCACTAGGTTAGGACAAAAACGTAATGCCATCCCCATTCCAGCAAGCTCGTGGGACTGTAGTATAAACTATTTATAGCTGACTGGACCAAAGCATTTAGTGTAGAAGGAATGAGGGAGCCAAAATAAGAAGGTGAGTGTGTGGCTGTTCCCAAAATGATCAAAGCCATGATCAGAATTCAACATTTGCCATTGTTGTGGTTTCTGTGTGTACCCTACAGGATAAGTTCTGCAGCAGTGATTTATTTCAAACATCTCATTTTTTTTTCTGTTTTTTTTTTTTTTTTTTCCTCCCAGGATGAAGCAAGTGTTTTAAATTACAGCTATGGAGAGAGAATTTAACTAAAGCAGAAATATGAGTCACAAAAACATTCGTGCCTTATTTTCAGGGTAATAACTAAACACCTGCTAAATTACATTTTAAAAAATTACCCTGTATTTCAGAGTGCATTTTATCTTTCTGTTTATTTTCTCTCTTATGCTCCACTTGGGTCTGCGTAGGAAGATTGTCTCATCCATGCAGAGCTCCCAAACCCTGCAGAGCTCTGCACATACCAATGCTCTGCCCAGGATGAGAGCTGAGGTCTGAGCAATGGGGACAGCACTTCACTCTATGTTTAAGCACAGTCCTGGTGTGACTACACCAACTCAACATGAGAGATCGTTACACACAACAGCAACAAAATGAAACATGCAAACCATCAGACTTGTTTGAAATCTCGTGCAATGGAAATAAGAATTGCCATTAAAACTGAGTGACCCATGCTTCTTCTGTCAAACCTTCACTTCCTCACAGGCAACCGTGTGATTCTGTTAGCAACTTTAGTAAAGAGTTGCTGACAAGGAGAATGCTGTAGGGTGGCATTATCTCCCCAGAGCTGTAGCGGGCTTATTCTTACACTCATGGGATCATGGTGGAGGGCTCGTGCTCATTTATCTGTTTTGCTTTTTATGTTTTCTTTAGTTGTTTCTCATTTTGGCACTGAGTGGGCAGACAAGACTCTTGAACAATCTGTAATTACATAGTGTCACAGTTGATGAGGTTACAAAGGAGTAAATATGTAGTTGGTATTAGAGAGGATATTTTTAACAATACTCACTCAACATCTAATAGAGTGCATCTGTGTCCTCTGCGGGCACTCTGCCTCAGATAATATAAAAGGAGAGCAATGAGGAAGAGAGCAGCATAATAATATCTGCATAGTCTTCAGCGAAATCAGTTTCTGCAAATACACACTTGACATCTGAACTCTTTCATACCAGTGCTGCTCCTATTGATGGCAGTGGCATCTTTGCCCTTGAATAGGAGCAGGATTGAAATCTGACTGTTGAATCTCTTGTGACACAAGAGGTGGAAGTTCCCCAGTGTGATCTGCTTGCCATAGTCAACAAGAAGAATTTTAGTAGACCATCATGTGAGTAATTCTTGACCTGGGGTCATGACTGTGTCTCAGGGAGGCATGACAACTCTCCTTTTTGCCTCACACAGAGAGAACAACAATCTGATATATTTTTCTGCTGTAACATGGGTCATAAAACAGAATAGAATAAAGCAGTTTCATCAGCCTGCCTCTACTGGCTTCTTACATGCTGTGTTTCCACTTCTGCAAGCCAAATTTTGTCGTCTCAGTGATACAGAACAGCCTGATCTGGACAGCACATGTCTGAAGTCATGAAATCATATTGTATTTATACCACTCAGAGCTGAGGGAAATAACCTTTTAAAGAGTCAAGGACTCTTACATTTTATTTTCTGAAGGCAATGTGAAATGATTTGTTTAAAGGCCTTTGCATGCTAATGCTTGGTATTCTGTGACTGAAACAGTTACTAGACGTGCTCTTGGTCATCTTCATTAATTATTTGTATTCCTGCACAAGCCATGAATTTAGGTACCTTGTGCAAACATATGAAGTGACACTACTTGAATGTCCGCTATTTCTGGATTTCAGGGCAGTCGTGAGAATAACAGGACTGAGAGTCATTAAGCAGTGTCAGTTCACCTCTCCATTTGCTCAGCAACCAAAAGCTGAGGGTGTGACTCAGGCTCCCGGGAACATCCCTCTACCTCTCAGCTTCACAGTTCAGCACAGTGCCAGCATGTTTACATTCAGCAACGGCATCTCCGTGTGCACATGGCAATGAAATGGCAGGGCTCCCCTGTGACTGGGGGATATTTTTCCTTGACTTATTGCACAGCAGTAAAGGTAAAACCACTTTTCAAAATACCTTTAAGAAAATAAGCCAGAATTGAGAAAGGGCATCAGAACACTCACTTTGCCAAAACGTGGGCAGAAGTGCAGACCTGCACTATTTTCTAAAGTTGCCCTCTGAATTCCTGAAGAAATTACTAATAATTTGTTTTCATTCTCCTTGCCACGCTCTGTCTCTTTCTTTCTCAAATCCTGATGGCTTTCAGCATCTGACAATAGCACTGCCTACACTACACGGCATCAAGGATCAAGAAGTAAGGGGAGTGGTTAGAGGATCTGCTTCCTGAGCAGCCTGCTAAAAACCATCCTCTGTATGAATGGGAGGAGTCAAAAATGGCACAAGAGAAACCCAGAAGAGCTTGTTTGCTTTTTTCCCCCCTTCCTGTTAGCCAAAGAAGCAGACCAAAGCAATCCCAATCCCCCTGGGCTGGTTGTGGTGTGGAGGGATTATCTCTTCCTTCAGGTTGAAGGAATATTTGTGACTTCTTTTGTTTGCCATTCATTCTCTTTTCCGTTTTTAGGCTTTCCCTCTCTCATTTAAACTATACTGCTTCTCTGTTGGCAGCAAGATGCATAGGACACAGCAGAGCCATACCTGCCTCCATCTAGATGGTAAAAAAAAAAGAAACAGTCCATTTCCCATTGACTTCAGCATATTTGGTAGGATTTCTGCCTGAGCTGCACCAGTGATTTCTCCGCCTCTGCTCCTCCTTTGCTCTGCCCATTCAAACCCTCCTGCTGCTGCTGTTCCCCCCTTGTCATTTAAAACCTTGATGATGTTCAGGTAATGAATGTCATCTCACCTCTTTCTCTCTATTCAGTTTACTGTGCCATGAATGAAGGCAGTGACACCAGAAAGGAGGAGATAAGAAATCCCCCAAAGAAACACTTCATATAATTTGGAGCAAAAATCTCTGCGGGTTTATTGAAAACACCCCCTTCCCCACCACACACGGATTTATTTATCTGCTTTGCTGCCTTTTGCTTACGTCAAGGGCTGGCTTGCTCCTGTGCAGCCCCCTCACCAGGCAGATAATTGCTACATATTCTTTTGTATGGCTGCCACCACCTCCACCATCGGGCTCATTCTCATAGCATCACCCGCACAGCCTTGCTGCAGTCCATCTCCCTGCAGACAGTGGGAGAACGGTGCTTTGATATGAGGGGTCTCCCAGGAGCAGGTGAGACTCTTGCATCTTTTCTTGAAAATCAAATGAAGTAAATGCTGTGCATCTCTCCTGCCTTTTCCAGATCATTAGCAAAGATGTTAAATAAAAATGGGCTGTCGTGCTGACAGTTCCAGCCTCTTTGTGATGGTATCTCATTGGCCGTCACTTCCACGCAGACACACTGACCTGATGCAGTGTCATTTATCATTACCTTTTGTTTACAGTCACTCAGCCACTTGTCACTCTTTGTGACAATGCCCATATTCAAGCCAATATGAATTTATTCCTCGGGAAGGACTTTCTGAGCGTAAAGTTCACACCTTGCTAAGTACCCAGCTACACTGTGTTACTGGCAAGACCTTTTCCTCCTCTGCCACCCATTGTATTTCTGATTAAACAAATCATAGTGTAGCCTGACCTTTTTGTTCTTGCTGTTTACTGCTGAGGGTTTCTTTGGCATGCTTGTCTTTCTGCTGGGTATTCATTGAAGTCCATTGCTATTTGTTTATAAAGTAGAGATTTTTAGGTTGTCTTTTATTTCTTCCACTTGTCTCCAGGTTCAGGCTGGTTTCCCACTCAGTTCTGGACGTGGGACTGCCAGGCTCCATCAGCTGCAGGCAGCCAGACCCCAGCAGTGCCAGAACTAACTGTGGAGCCCAGCTGGTGCCGTGGGACTGCTCAGCAAAGGTGGGAGGAGAAGAGGCAGATGTGGAAGGGAGAGCTGGGCCACGTCCAGTTGTCCCTCTCCATGTGGGGTGCAGGTGCCATCCTCTTGCTAGGGCAGTGAACAGGAAGGAGAACCTGCTGCAGTTCTTTAGCTGTCTTCTGGGCAAAGGCAAAGCTGGACAGAGAAATCTGCAGGGACTTGTTGGCCATGATGCTTGGCAGAAGCATGTTCAGCAAAACATTAGTGGCTTTAAATGGGAAGAAGTGGTTTTAAACTGAAGAATGTAGATTTAGACAAGACATTAGAAAGAAATTCTTTACTGTGAGGGTGGTCAGACACTGGAGCAGGTTGCACAGAGAGGTTGTGGATGCCCCTCCCTGAAAGCATTCAAGGCCAGATTGGATGGGTCTGTGAGCATCCTGGTCTAGAGGGAAGTGTCCCTGCCTGTAGCAGGGGGGTTGAAGCTAGTTGATCTTAAAGGTCCCTCCCAACCCTTGAGAAGTTGCTTCTTAATAGTGTTAGGATGGTATATTCTATTTATTTTTTTAATCAGAAAGTACCTTTGAGCTAAAGTTAGCATGAAAATTAATTTCAAAAAGTTTTAAATGCTTGACATCAAAAGACAAATGAATTCTTTTGGTAAATGAAACATTTTGTTATATCTGACACAGTGATTGTAAAGATATTTCTCTGCTCGCTGATAATAGACAAGACTATTTAGAATGAGAGACAATAATTTCAATGACCTTTTTTCCATTGCTACCAGTAAGATAGAAATCCATTACCTGTAAATCTCTGAGTGGGCGGTGCAAATCAGGAATGTTGCACTGAAAATTTGTTTTCTAGGTGATAGATGTACATATATGTGTGGTTATATAGATATATGCATATATATACATATATACACATATATGAGTCTGTGAGTGTACATCTTATACAAAAAATAGATTATGCCATAGCTATTTTGTCCTCAAGTAATAGTAGTAGCTCAATACAGCTTATGGAGGGGCATGTAGTGTAAATTGTTAAGGGTATTATTTCTCTACAGCTTTGGAATAGTCCAAGTTTTAAGCACGTACTTATGAGTGTATCAGTAATCTCACTGAGCTTTGTGTGGAAGTTTTCCTTAAGTCTTTCCTAAAAGTCTTCCATGAATACAGAAAGTGGGATTTTGTTACTAACCCCACTATCCCTCATTTCCTTCTGCTGGAAACCATCCCAACCCTGCCAGCGCAATGTGTGTGAGCTCTGTGCTGTATGTGCTAAATGTTTGCATCCTAGTTTATCCCCGCAGTTCCCTCGAGCTGGGCCACACGCCCACTGCCATCCCTGGCAATACTAGGATCAGTAATTCCAGCCTCAAGCCTCCCCAGGTGCGCATGGGTCCATCCTCATGAATCCTTCATCCTCAAGGCAAAAACCTCAGTTTTGCCAAGCCCCTCCGAGTCAGACTGAGCAGCCTTTGCCTCAACACGGACAAAGCCCATGCTGAGCAAGAGGCACAGCCAAACCATCACTCTGTAGATGACTCAAAGGCAAGTGGAAGCAAGCAGCCTTACTTCAGGCAGCAGAGTGCTGTGGATCAGCTCGCACTGATGGACAGAAGCGCGATGCGGAGGCAGTGTAGCATAGCTTGTTTAATGCTGCATTATGGTAATGCATCCCGGCCAGCCATTAACATGGCAATCTTAGTTTAGAATATAACGAAGCACACCGTTCGATGTTTTGAAGCAGTGTGCGCTCTGGAGTCGTAAGCACACCATTTTTTGGATTAAGTTTCAGCCCAAAGCAAATTTCTACAGCTCTCAAATCCATCTATTCACAGAGATATATATATGTTTGTTGTTAACAAAATTTGTTAATATTTACCAGACACATAATGGGACTGTTATTTTTAGCCGGAGTGCATAGTTTACCTCTTAAATGCTATAAAATCTTTTAAAAATCAAATTAAGCAAGAAGATTAGCATCAGTCATTGGAGTGTAAGCACTGTTTTTAAAATGTAGATGTTTTCAAACACCAGAGTGAACAGAAAAAATATTGCTGCTTTCACTGTCAGATTACATTTCTTTCCTATTGAAGCTAAGTGGATTAAATTAAGTGATTAATTAACTATGCATCTGCACAATTAGGTGGGCATTTATATTCCATTTAACTTATATATTTATTTCTAGTTTGGGAAGAAAGGAACCATAAGACGATAAAGGGATGAACACCTACTAGAATTAGAGATTTCCAGTAGTGTTATTATGTGTGTTATTTTAATTTCCATTGCAGCATTGTGAATTCATTGATTTTACAACTCAGCCATGAAGATTTGCTTCACAATGAAATTTCTCTGAGTCTTTTTTTTGCTAGGTTTTATTTGCTGCTGTTTGTAGACTTATGAATGCTGTACCAATGTTGAACAAAAGTAGCCAACTGTACTGCAGGTTCTCTGAGTTTCTTCTTTCCACTAGCTGACGGGGCCCAATCTGTTACTGAAGTGCAGTTTCCAAAGTCAGCTTCTGAGCTGCTACTGAGACTCTGGTTTGCATGAAGTGTGATGCTGCTTCACTGCTAGGGAATGGCTCAGATCACCAAGCATGTGTGGGGTGAAGGTAGCAGTCGCAAGTCCAGTTTCTCCAATCCCACCCTGACTTCAGAAGTGTTGGTGAATGCCTGTAAGCTGCCCTCAGTGTACAGTGGAAGAAAAGCACCTCAACTCCTCACGTAACTGCCTGGTGTGGGACGCAGCAAGGAGCTGCTCCCTCCTCACTGCAGCTGCATGCTGCTTCATGCTGCATTTCTCAGCAAATTCCCCTCCAAACAGCAAAAACACAAGTGCCTTTTCTGCACTGCCATTTGTCTAACCTCCATTCAGAGACTGTTTTTGTCTCCAGCCCTGCCAGAAGCCTGGTAACGGGCTAGGACAAATGCTGTAAATGGACTAATGTGGGCCCAGCAAGCGCTGGACCTACTGCTTTCAGCTGTGCCTTTGAAAATAATGAGCTGGATTGTCCCAGCCCTCGGTCAGCAAGGAGAGAGAATGAGAACCCCGCTGCTCCCCCGCGCAGGCTGCAGCTCCAGCTGCCGGCAGTGGTGGTCATTCAGCTGAGACTCCCTCCAGTCAGAAATAGCTTTGGCAATATAGAAGCGTTTTTTTTTTGTTTGCTTTCCAATCCCTATAACTTCTTTTTTTTTCCTTTTAACATCAGATGCCTTGCATCCTCATACAAAAGCTTTTCCCTCTCCTCTCCTCTCCTCTCCTCTCCTCTCCTCTCCTCTCCTCTCCTCTCCTCTCCTCTCCTCTCCTCTCCTCTCCTCTCCTCTCCTCTCCTCTCCTCTCCTCTCCTCTCCTCTCCTCTCCTCTCCTCTCCTCTCCTCTCCTCTCCTCTCCTCTCCTCTCCTCTCCTCTCCTCTCCTCTCCTCTCCTCTCCTCTCCTCTCCTCTCCTCTCCTCTCCTCTCCTCTCCTCTCCTCTCCTCTCCTCTCCTCTCCTCTCCTCTCCTCTCCTCTCCTCTCCTCTCCTCTCCTCTCCCTCTGTTCTCCTCTCCTCTCCCTCTGTTCTCCTCTCCTCTCCCTCTGTTCTCCTCTCCCTCTGTTCTCCTTTTCCCTTTCTCTTTTTCCTTTTCCCTATCCCTTTCATTTTTATTCTGCTTTAATGTAAACAACTTTGAAAGCAGCACGACTGTTTTGGAATGAGTTGTGCTGGTACAAATTTTGTGTGGAGGCATCTCTATTTCAGTGACTACCTCCCTTCTGACAGTCTTCCCAGAGCTAGCTCACCTTGCCATGCTTCAGGCCTCCATTAGGAGGAAAGCAGTTGTGGGAACAAGGGCCAGGACCCCACTGCATCCCAGAAACATCCAGGCATCGCTAGAATACAAGAACACTCTCTTACCTCCCTACAGCTAAAATTCTGCACCTATTGTTTTATAAGTAGGTATAAACAGAAGTGTTTGTAAGTCATCTCTTTTTTGCTGTTTCCCTTCAAACCCACCCCCATCCCGCCCTGCTCATATGGTGATCCTACAGCTTCATACTTTTAACAGCTTAATTTTCTTCATAGAGTTTAATTCTGGAATAATCGCTCAAATGGCACACATTTTTCACATGTCCATATACTTTAACATTTTCTGTCGTGCCTGTTTAACCACTATTATAGAATCACAGAATCACAGAGTAGCATGAGTTGGAAGGGACCTTTAAAGGTCATCTGGTCCAACTCCCTGAAATGAGCAGGGGCACCTACAGCTTAAACAGGCTCTTCTTCCCCTCTCCACACAACAGAGTAGGCATTAAATATCAGTATTTTTCATGGCACGGTCCACAGCAAACACTGCTGTAATGCAGAGGAAGTAACTTGCCAAGATTAACCATGAAGGCATTACAAAAATCCACAGAGACGATAAGGCAGAAATTCCCAGACATCCTCCCTTGCAATTCTACTTCCAAGCTCATGAGCTCATCCCCAACACCATTTCCTGCTTGGTGTACATGCATCAGTCTGGGAAGAACTATCGTTAGGAACTCCTGATTATTTCTAATCAAATCCTTGGAATGTTAACGATTCAGATTTGAACCTATTATTATAGTGTCTAGTAATTTTGAAATGCACTTCTATGATTGAGGAACATATGGAAGAGGATGTAAAGGAAACTGATGCTAAGTGTCCGTGCCTGGATCAAAGAACAGTGCACAGCCTCCTTGCAGGGCTGTGCTCATTCAGTCTTGCCTTCCTACTCAACAATGTCTTTCCAAGCACTGGTACACAAGCACTGTTCCATTTTCCACACTTTTTAAAGCCTTTTCAAGCAATAGCCATTTCTGTTTTGCAGCCCAGCATTTCAAGAAAACATCCACTTACATAAAGGAAATCCATGAAGGTTAAGAAATAATTACAAATCTCTGCTTAACTATTATAATTACAAATACACCCTGTGCACAAACCACCCTGTGCTGGTGGTTAGTGGTTTGAAAATTGGGCACGCTCAGACAAATTAAATCAAGTGCAGGAGGAAGACTATTGGGAAGTGATTAGCTGGTCCCTGTGTCCTGGAAGTCCTGCGGTGTGCTGCAAGGAAGCACATCCCTGGAGCCAATGGCTGAATGCTGTATTACAGGATGTCTTCCTAGGACACTGCAGAGTTATTCTGAAAAAAAAAAAAAAAAAAGAAAGAAAATAATAATTCAATACTTCAATAATGTTGAAAATTATCTCATACTGGTATAAAGGATAAACATTTTCTTAGGTGTGAGGCTCAACTGCATGGGAAAATGTCAGGAAAATTAGGCAAGCTGTGGTGTTCTGGCTTGGTGATCTCACTCTTCTATAAGAGAACCCTTGAATTCCATTAACACAGCAGTTATTTCATTTTTTAGCAAGCAAAGGGAAGAGTGAAACAGTGCCCATTCCCCATTCTGCCCCTGCTCCAAGGGCAGCTACGAGCCGTTCCCTGCTCAGGGCAGGCAGTGCAACCACAGCCCAGCACAGCCCCAGTGGGGCTGCTCACTGCCATACAGCTATGTTTAGTTGGGTGTATTTTCAGAATCAGAACTTGGTGTTGTAATCCACGTCACACAGCACCTGACTGGCAGATGTCTGGGTACACAGTGAGGCTCTGAGGAACTGGTAGCTTGGAAGCTCTTAAAAAGGTGCCTGTTTTGATCTTGTTGTCCGTATTACAAAAGTAAACTTCTAACCATACCCACAGCACTGGGCCAGCAGTAGGCCATTATTTGCATAAAAACAATCTAATTTTTAATGCTACAAAAATGGCAATATCTTTAAAAATCTGTCAGATCATTAATAAATTGCAATCCGAAGTCAGCTTGCTTTGAAGTCATTTAGTAGATGAGATCTCATTTAGCTGATAACAAAATGAATTTTAGAATATGCAAAGTATTTTTTTTTTAAGTCTTGTTTTCATTTATGATTGCTTGTCTGTGTTTATTTCAATTTAATAACTAAAAAAGCATGTCCGCGTTCTGTTCCTGGCTGCATTCCTCCAAACAGTTCTCTTGTTCAGAGCACGACTGGCCTGGCTTGTTGGTTCAGTGATCAGCACGACTTTAGAATCAATGTAACACAGGAGAGGGTTTACATTACTGCTGCCACAAAATGTAATCAACTGCCTAGCATATTTGTCTGAAGAATTATTAAAGCATAGAATGCAAATTGGCAGAAATAGAAGTATAATTCTGGTAAAATCATCAAAGGATGCAATAACTGAGTTAGAAAATGCAGTGACAGATCTAATTAACGAACTAAATTACAATTCAGTCCAAAAATAATTGTCATTAGAAGTAAAATCACATTTCTGTCTGAAGCGTCTCAGCATGTTTGCCATAGTGATTGGTAAAACTAGAAAGAAACCCACTCTCATTATTTTTTTAATGCAATTATTACACACAAAAATCAGTCATGAAATCGAATATGCCAGTTTAGCAAACCCTTCCCAGTTACAAGCCCTCCCTTTCACAACACAAGGCAGAGGGGTAGGGGAGAGCTGCTGGCTTGCAGGGCTCTCCTTTTGTGCTCACGTTGGAGTCAGTGCTATTTTAGGACCGACTCCTTCCTCGCAAAGACTTCTTCATTTTCTGAATGAAAACAACAGACTGGTTAATTTCAATATTCAACTAATGGGTATATTTGAGACAGTTGGAAGCTAGATGACAAAAGGAAAATACTACCAGGACATGTGCCCGTTGCAGTTTAAGTTGGGCTGCCTTTAATATAAGCTGAAGAGCTTTTGTATTAACCTCTAACAATGGGTAATACAGCTGCTGAGCTGATTACTTAAGCAACTTCTGAATATATTCACACAACAAATTTGAATTTGATGTATTTTGCATACTGTTTCCACTTATGTAATTGTCTGCTGGCCCTTATCATTATTTATTATGCAAAACTGGGCTTTTTTTGAAGCGTGAAGAATGAAGTAATTTAGTATGCAAACAGTTAAAACTCTCATGTGGATTCCGATTTCGTATGTGTTGATAAATTCACTTACGATGACTGACAGTGTGAGATTTTTTGGGGTCATATCGGTCACTCTTTCCATGACACTGATGAAAATGATAAACTAAATGCCAGAAGTGTCCCTGGCGCATCATAGGATGAAATGTGTAAAATGTCAGTGTCTAGCCGATGTCTATTAATAACTAAATATGATTGCGTGTAATGAGCAGAGATTTTCATGTTGATTGAAGTATGATTTCTTTTGATCTTCCAGATGTTGCTGCTTAGAAATTCATATTGCTCTTTTGCTGCTAAATGCATAATGACCTTTTAAAACCTTTTAACTGCTAAAAACCCTATTATTTTTGACCAAAAAGTCAAGCTTTGAGCTTTTTTTGTGTTGGTTGGAATGTCCTTTCTCCTTTCCTCACCTTCCCTCCTCTCTTTCTCTGGTCCCCTCTTCCTGTCTCCTTGCTCTGCCCTTCTGATACATTTCTACCCTTCTTACAAGTACCTCTAATACAGATCTCTAGTGAAGTTCATGACAGCACGCTGCTATCCTCAGAGAGGCAGCGTTGGCCCATGATTTCTGGACCCCATCGCTCCTCGTGCCAACGCTGCTCCCTCACACAATTTGACCCAACCCAACTATTTCATGCAAATACACAGTCACCTCACTTCTGAGGTAAAAAAGACACAAAGGCAGGTGTCAGAAACAAAGAGTCTTGTAGCTGACGTTGGTAGCAGAGTGATCTGCTCCACAGAAAGGAACTGCAGAGCATTGTAAGCTTTCTGCATGAATTATGCATTCGTGTCGCTCATTTTTGGGCTTAGTCACACCCTGCCTTCCACATTTGGCCCTTTATAGTTGCACCTGTGCATGAATGGTGACTGGCTGAGAGCTTGCAAGAATTAAACGAGTTCTGGAGTAAAGGCAGCAGCAGCGTAAGCTTCCCTTCATTATTCGTCCTTTGTGCCACCCCGCACTGGCGGAAGGCTGCCTCTGGCCTTTATGACTCAGCCGTGTTCATGCAGGGAGCACTGCTTAAAGCTTTTCAGTGGTTCAGTGGCTGGCCGCTGTATGCAGCCAGCACAGAAGGGTCCCATTACTCCGTATGATCTTTAGGATGCTTCAAGACCTCTGGGCAGCCCCCTAAGGGCCCAGGATCTGTCCCCATGCTGCGCTGTCCCAGAATCGCTCACTCTGACATAGGCCACTCAGGCCCTCTGGCCCTCACCTCCAAGCAGGGCCAGCACTGCTTTGAGACTTCTTTTGCCCAACCCATTCACAGTACCAAGCACTCTTCATAGCCTTAATTCAGAGCAAACACTTTGTCTTCAAGCAGTATTTGCTCCTGGAAATTAACGCAAGCAATGAATCTGCTTGTAACAGCATGACCAGCTCCCTGAAAAAGGAGAGCCGGTCATATATATCCTATCTCATTACCTATGAACCATCCTTTGGGCTCACTGCCACCCCACCTAGGAAGGTTCACTGCCTCTCATGTTGGTAACGATGGGAGACTGCCAAGGGAAAGAGCGAAGCCTAGGGCCAACCAGGGTGTAGTTCAGCCTCTGAAAGGCAGACATGGCTCTTGCATCTGTTTTAGCTACTGCACAACAGGGCAGGAAATATACTACTTCTGCACAGGCAGTATGCAGATAAAAAAGACATTCAAAATTAGCAAAATTCTTACAAAATACATCTCATCTCATACGGTTTTTTACACCTGGGCAATGTGTAACAAATGATTCTAGTTCTAATCACAGACTCAGTGGCAAACATGCCACACAAAACCAGACTCAAGAAGATCCTGGGCTCCTGGAGGAACAGATCAAGTCTACCATAGCACAGTAAAGTGGTTGCTGCACCGGATTCTGACGGATCTTTTTGTGCTCACAGGTGAAAAATGCTGCCTGCTGAGCAGCATCTTTGTAATATCCTCATTGCAAAGATGGCCCTTTGTGTCCATGGCTACATCTTTTACCAAATTCCATTTGGATCTGTTTGTCTGTAATGCAATAGTGACAGTCCAGGGACCCTATTGCTCTCAGCTACTTCTGGTTCCTGTGCAATGTACTGTGTCATTCATTATATATGCTGGCCCCATCTGGTCTGACAAGGCTTCTCCATCCTCAGAAGCGATTACAAATAATAATGATGACAAAACCCAGAGAATTTTTTTGCTTTATTTTGAAAATGATTGTTTTGTATTGCATGATGGTGCCTCCTGCATATCTCTAGGGGCACCTGGCAACCATTTGCTAACCTCCTGCCATCAGATCCGTATCAAGCGAGGGCATCTGAAAGCTCATTTGGGTGGGAGCTGCTCCTTTGCACCATCCCTACTGGCCTTCCGTTGCCAGAAGTGAGGCTGTGCATGCGATGGATTCGTGACCACTGCTGTGAGAGAGGCTATTTAAATAGATCATAAAGGTTTCATATGTGTGCTGCCAAAATATTAAAAGAAAAGCTGATGCTAATCTGTATCGGCCACCAACACTGCATAATTAAGCATGCATTATTTGCAGTTGATATTTGTCTGTTTAATAGAATTAAGGATAATTAAGAGAAAACAGAGAGCAGACATCATTGCAAAATATAACAATCTTCCAAAGGAAGAGAAACAACAAAAGCAATGTCTCTAGGTAGGACTGATCACCCTGTGTGTAGTTCACTCCTTAGTTTCCTAAACAGACTGCTTAATAATGTGTATATATATATATATATATATATATATATATATACACACACACACATATATGGATTAAGTGAAAAAGTGACAGAGCATGATTGGGGCACATTTTAACAACTCTGATTAGAGGGGACACTAAAATCTTGAGATCGCAGAAGCATTTGCCTCAGACCTAAGATGGATACATCCCAGATTTCTCTCATCCAGAAGCTGAATCTCACCCTGAAGCTAACACCTCTGAATTGGCCAGGGTAGATCTAAAGGATGTTAAACGCTGGTTTGGCCACATCGATTTTACTACGAGAGTGGAAGTGCACTAATGGTTTGTGACCGTCCATAGCTCAGTAAAAGAATCTACTTTTGGTGTCCCATCTTGGTGCTAAGCCTCCTCCCTGTCTGTGATGTATGTTGTAAAAAACATCCTTCTGTTGGTGTGTCTCTTTTTGCTTTAAGGATCTATTTCTTTAATGAAAATCAGTAGGGACAGCAGAGGGAGCGTGGCTAACGACGTATTTACTTGAAACATACAAAGCTCTGAATATATCACCAACACAAAGCTCTGAATATATCACCAACGTGGTCCAGAATGGCCTGGGGAACATCTGCACTTCAGCTTTGCTCAACAAAGACAAATATGTCTCACTCAGTGATTTGCTCTTGTATTAGTTTCCATACTGGTAGAAATAATTCAATGTATCTCGGTAATTTTGTTAAGGCAGCCTCACTGGTTCCCCCATCTCAGACTCAATAGTAATTGGGTTGATATTACCTGCAGGTATCTTCGTAAGAAGACGCTGTTAATATCACTACTCCAGAAGCTTTATCAATACATTAATTGGTGCTAGAAACTTGACAGCCTGCCCTTATGAGTATCTGGCTTAGAGCAACCTGAAACAGAAATTATTATTTGAATTATTTTTGTTTTGGAAGTTAATGCACTATAGTGAGGCTATAAGAGGCAGCATCCTTAGGTGGCACCCTGCTTTGATGAATGGATACCTAATGCAATCACTATTTTTATTTGTTCCTGTACTGAAGGCACACCCAGGGGCTTTGGTGAGGATTAGGGGCTCAGTGCTCAGTACCATGTACAAATCTTGCAATCGAATGTGGATTCATATATAAGAAAATGAAACCAGCCATTGCTTTTCAGAAAAATTGAATTCCCTTCCCCACAGGTCAATAATGCAAGCTCAGACAGTGGCAGTTGAAAAAGGTAGCTGCCACAGCATGTGAGGGAGCTTCCTCAGGAAAGTCCCACATCCAGCAAGATGAGTCTTGGCACCTGAACAGAGCTTTGGGAAAAATGGTGCTCTGAGAAGGAAACTTCCCCCTCTGTCTTTGTTCCTCCAGGGCTACCCTTACAGACTGGCACAGTTGGTTCTGGGGCTGGCCCGCTGCCTTGCTCTGCTGATCAGCTGCTTGTGCAAGCTCTGTGGCACTGCACTGCCACGGTGCCCAGTCTGGCCAGTTGTTACCTGCCCAGCTGCTGGTGGAGATTCTAGGATTCAACCATTCCTGGTTCTGGGGTCAGCCTCCCGCCTTCCTTCTCCTGAACAATAACCAAAGCAGCTGGTCCTACTCTCCTTCCCAGGCTGTCTCCCTTCTCGTGTGGTCCAGCATCTTCTGTTCCCCACTCACACAGCATTTGGGCAGGTGATCCAGCAGCGCAGAAATAAACTTAGAAAAAGCAATTTTCCCCCAAACTACTGTCTCCCAGCTTTTCCCTCTTGCACCTCTCCCCTAAATCTTCCCTTTTCCCCCCCTGCCTTTGCAGAACTGAGTTTTACCAGCCTCGAGCTTGCTCTGCACTCCTCAGCTCTGCTGGGAACTGATCTCAAAGTGCACCTTTCCTGCTGGACTTTGCAGGGCTCTCTAAGGTCTGGTCCCCATGGGCTGTTGGGATAATCTCAAAAGGGTAATGAGGACTACTGTCAGCAGCCTGAACCCAACTGGTCTAATTAGCATCACAGCTGAAACTCAGGGACCTGGGATGAAGAAAAAAGAGAGGGAGACACTCACTTAAATCTCTTTGTCAGGCAGTGGCTTGGGAAGTAATAAAGACTTGCAGTGTAGAGGTTGCTTCTATCTGCCTTGCTTGGGGAGAGGGGAGGGATGGGGTGCGGTGTAAGGAAAAGGAGCTACTGTAAACATTGTCTTCATGCCTTTGAAATCTACTAAATCTGCTTCATCACCCTTTCCTAAAAGTGGGACTGTAGTACTAGTGGTGCCATTTCCTATGTTTTACACTACACAGCAGTAAAGCCTAGGATGGGGAATACCTAACTCTCAGCTTTCTTCAGCCCAAGGCGGAAACATTCGCCCATTTCCAAGACCAGCAGAGCACCCTGTATCCTGGGGGAGGGCACCCACCTCCTCTTCTTTCCAAGCCAAGCCACGAAAGCAAAGGAGAACCAAGCAGCAGCCAGGTGAGGCATTCATCAGGCACACAACAGCAGTGTTGCATTTTGCCATGGCTTCCCATTGTGTCTTTATCCAGCAACGCTTGCCTTCAACAGCAAAGACACCCCAAAGTGATGCAGCCATACCAGCAATGGGGAATTCACCCTGGTGATGTAGGAGGAGAAATCCCAGTTCATCTCCAGGACACCGAGGCAGAGTGTAGGAACCTGCAGGCCTTCACTCGGGTTGCTTTGGGAGAGGCTGACCCAGCTGGACCACAGCGGTAGGAACTGCAGCAAAGAGCCTGAACAACATTCAAGCTAAAACTGCACGGTTTTAGACACCAAATGTCCAAACGTGACTGTTGTAAGGGAACAGTTCCGACCAGCTGGACCAGTGTCTGATATTTGTAAGCCAGAGTGTGTATGTGTTATATTTATTCACACCGTTCTCTACTCCTAGATTGGTGTGAGGATAGTTCCTCAGAAATTAATAACTGTTAGGGCTCTGTGGCTCAGCGAATTGTTTACATCCTCCTATCATTAATAGTGCCCTTGTAATGAGAAGGAGCGTTGAAAATAATAAACGCTCTTCATTAATATTCTGAAGACTGAGGCAGCGGAGGCAGGACACGACACCAGCTATCGTGGGGGCTCAAACGCACAGCCTCCAGCTGCTGCTTCGCTCCGTGTTCGCGTCGTTTCCCGTCCCCATCACGAAAAAGAGCCATCAGTAAACAAGCCGAAGTTTGCTCCTCTGGTGCTGTCTGTCTGTGTGCGCGCACGGCGTGAACACGGCCGACCAAACGCCGGGTTTCACAGGTGTGAGAGATGCTTGTCCCTGGCAGCCGAGGGTTCAGCAGGTGGCACTGTTTGCGTTTCGGAGCAAGCGTGAGTCCCAGCGGGGCTGCAGGAGGAGGGGAGGGCCGTGCTCCGGGTCCTGCAATGGGAGGAGGGCTCACCTTGGCACTGCGCTTAAAATTCATCCCGTGTCAGGTCGGATTGTTTGTGTAAATCCCTTCTGCACATTCAACAATGTGTTATTGTATTGCTTTTACTTTCTTAGCCTAGAAATTGCTACCTGCCACTCAGTATATTGCGTTAAGCAGTTGTTGCTGCCTACCCCCAGAGATGGCTGAATTCCTGCGGTGGAAAAAGACACGCGTCCCTACATATTCCTCCCCTCTCGATGTTGAATCTTAATTAATTGCCGCTTATAAATTGCTTTGCGATCCCTGGAGGAAACAAACAAACAAACAACCCCACCGAACAAAAAAGCACAACTGTACGCAAGTGCAAAGTATTGCTAATTGTTATTTTAGCACTTTCAAAGCGCGAAAAAGACCCGGCCCTGATAACGAGCCACAAAAATGCTCTAATTCTGAATTCTGCATGAGAAAACTTGAGGTCACAAGGGAATTTGAAAGGTTCCTAATTAGGCAGAATTCACGAGGCAGACAAAAAGCTGAAAGACAAAGGTTAGACAAAAGAGCCGAGAATATATTCCGTACGAATCCGAAAGAGAATTAGAGAAATGCAGCGGCAGAAGGATACTGGGTGTGCACTGCAGAGCGGCTGCCGGGAGAGGTGGCTCACCAGCACTTGCAGCACTGCTGAATGCACGGGGTGAGCTCGTGCCTGTGTTCACTCCAGCAACCTTTGTGGGGTGGCACTGGGATCCACTGGGTCCCTTTTGTTTCGCTGCTATCACGATAGCAGAGTTCTTCCGATAGCGCAGTACAGCAGGGAGTGGCTGTCTGTGCGCTGTGCCCCATAGAGTGTCTGGATCTTGGTTTCTCCCCTCTTGTTGTTGCTATTATTGGTAAATCCCAGAGCGAAGGAACAAGTGGCTAAAAACATGAACTTGGAGTCACCGGGAAGCAGAAGACCTGGGGCTAGGTTTAGCTTTGAGCACTCATAGCCATTTTATTTTTCAAGTCCAAGTGTAAATCTCTTCTTTCCTCCCCTCCCAGGAAACACTCGATTCCCTAAAAGTCAAAGTTTCCACTGGTGAAGTCTGCCAGGTGCTGTGGTGTTGGGCTTGTGTAGATAGATCCTCGCCTGCAACGTGCTGACTGAGATGCCTGACTTCTGCTCCACCAGTGACTTTGCCTAGAGGAAGGGATCCTGCAGCCGTACCTGGAGCTGCTGTCCCTCAGCTCCCTGCATGTTCTCACAGTCAAACTCTCCACCCTTCCATCCTGTCCTCTCCCAGTGGAGAGGGAACACCGTGAGCCAAACCTCTGCTCTGCTGTTCCTTGTGAGGATCTCACAGCTGAATCTCCCCTCTTTCTGGTCACTTTCTACTCGATGCAGCACTGAGTTCAGCAGGATGGAGCAGTCCCAGTCTATCCCACGACTGTTATTTCCAATTTCTTAGGAGATCCTGCATGTACACATTTAATTCAGCATTCAGAGCATTAGGGTCCCAGCCCTCCCTCTCCCCCTGGTACACGTCAGGATCCAGCCCTCAAGGCTGTAGAATCAATTCCTTACGGCGTCTTGTTCCCTGTGACTTAATGAATATTTATGTCTTTATTGCAGCGTGGAATAGCTCAGGTCCCATGAGCACAGCAAGAAGGGGGAATGTTTGATTTGTGATAGGGAGCAGCAGCAGCTGAAATTCAGGTGCCATGGGGACAGCTCGGCCTTGTGGCTCTCAGCCCGCTCAAGGCTGGTCTCCTCACTGCAGGTGCTGTGCTCTCTCCGAACCGCTTGTATTCCCCAGGCTGTTGCGACACCTTGGCTCCCTGTGATCCCATCTGAGCCAATGCGAGGAGCACAACAGGGATGAGACTGTAACCCAGGGCAGAGAGCTGGGAGCTTGCCTGTCTTCCTGTGGCCTTTCACCTTAGGCATGAACAGATGTCAATTCTTCGCGTGACTCGCTTCCATCAGAGCTCCTGTCCAGCCTGGCTACAACAAGCTAGCCCCAAATGCTTTAATTAGAGCATGCTACCATTGCACAGACCACAAAGAAAAGGGGAAAGAGGACGCCTAAGAAGTGGTGCAGGCTGTGGCAGAACATGGGCTGCTTTCCTTCTGTGTTTGAGCCTAATTACTGTATTAAGAGTCTATCTCCACTGGAGTCTTGGAGCTTTAAGGCTCTGTGCTGAAAGCGGGGTAAGTGCCAGTAGCAAAGCAACAGGGTACTCAGCACCAGCACAACAAAAACATCTTCATGAAGGCAGTGACCCGCACGACTAATTAGCTCTGGTAGCAGCAGGACCCAGCTGTGATGCTGAACACAGTTCTGAAGCTTGAAGAGACGCTGGGCAGCCACAAGCAGGTTGCAAGAATGTGCCGGAAGGGAATAGTGGAAAACTCTGCCATGGTGACATGAAACAGCACTCCGAAGGTGTCTCGGGGTCTCATGCCAGCTGGCTGAGTGGTGGCAGAGCCGAGCGATAGAGGCTAACTTCTGGGAAACACAAAGATATCTGTGCTGAATTTTAGAGCTTATGACCCGTTATATCTGTTTGCAGCCTCAACTTCATGGCCATACAGAGGCTCCAATCTGGTGAATATATGACCTTCAACCATCTGATGGAAAGTCACTTCATTAGGATTAAATTGAGAGAATCTTTTGAGAAAATTCACTAGCTGGGGCAGAGAAACTTCTGTTCTGCATTTTCCCATCTATCCTGGAGCACCAAACATGAAGCAAATAACCCAAATGGCAGATATTTTAGCCTTAAATTATAACCTTACACCACAGTCTCTATATTCTCTTAAATACAGCCAGATGAGAACATACCTCTACCCACATTTCCACAGATCTGGTTCTCTGTTTATCACGTTCCTCTGCACTTCCACTTCCATTTTCTACCTGACTCCACAGTTAGGATTTTCGTAGCAGGCTGTTGTGTCTTTGCTTTTGCACATTTCCTATGTTTAGCAAACGTTCCCAACATAATCCCTTGAATTTGTTTATGATTCTGCCGTTCATCCTATTAACAAATAAATAAAGGAGGGATACTAAATGCATGGACTCTCCCAGAACACTGAGAAATGAGAACCATGAGGAACTTCAGTGCTAAATGCTGATGTTTGCCCGTGCACCCCAAATGAATGCACAGATAGGTTACAGAATGAAGATGAGTTTAGGTTAGATGAAGATGGTGTGGCTTCAGACTCACAAGATGAAACAGTTCGGACATGGCCACTCCACATACTCCTCCCTGTGTTCTCACAGAAGCTTGTGCAATTGTGTATTAATGTAAAAGGCACTTTCCTTCCTTTGATTATTTATGTAATCAGTAGGAAAAGAAACAACATGATGAACTAAACTCTGCGGGTCAGCCTCTGATCGCTCTAATTTGAATTCTGGATGAAGAAATAATGTCACAGGCAGCCAATATCCTGGAAGAGAGAAGATTTGCAGGGACACTGACAGGGGACTGGCAGAGTGTTGTCACAGTAGACTTCTCTGGTTATTTGCTGTCTTTCTCCCTGTGTGTCATCTGGTCTTTTGCTCCTGAATTACTAGCTTAGGCTCCCCTGCATGCAAGACAGATGCCTAATTTGTGGATAACAACAGGAGTCATATCCAAAACAGAGTCTGATCTGCTCAGACCTGTTAAAGCTGAGAAACTTCTGGACATGTCCAAAAATACATTAATTGCCTCAGGAGCGCTGACGCTCAAGGCTGTGATGACCAGAGTTCTACATATTGGACAGAATCAACCCTGGCATGGGGAAAGACTGCCTAAGCCGCAGCATTCCTGGAAGTGCCTTGGAGGAAGATGATGTTGTCTGAATGTGCCAGTGGTGAGCTCTGACAGGGTGTTAATATAGTGTCCTGGGCTATGTTAAGAGAGCAGTGGAAGAGCTCAGCAGCAGGTTGTGTGACATCCATGACTCGAGGTTTGCAAGGTTGAGCTATGCAGAGCCCTGGACCTGGTTATATCATGAGTAGAAAGATGGAGACAAAAGACATCCAGAAGTCCCATCCGACCAACAGCTCTGCTATGTTTTGGACTATTCTGGGTATTTCCATAGCTGTTATCTGTAGCACAAAGGCAGTTCCAGGCTTCTGAGATGACAGTGAGTCAGAAGTTTTACTCTAAAAGTCAGTGTTCCAGAAGAGTGGAAGAACTTTGTCCATGAGATAGTATAAGACAGAGAGCTGCGTGTTAACCAGTACATACAAATGGACCAACTGTGCATCTCCTGTCATGTTACAAAGAGCTGGGGATAATTTCAGAAGGAATCAGCTGGAAGGAGGCACTGCATGCTGCAGTGGTGAAGAGCCGTGTCTCAGCTGACAGCGGAACAAAGCCTTTTTATGCTCTGAAATTACTCTTACAGAGACCAGGCGGCTGCTCGGTGTGGGAAGCCCCGTGCATTTCTTGACAGTGGCAGTGCTCTGGATAAAAATGCTAACATGGCAGAAGAAAATACTTTGGGGAGAGGAATCTACATCAATTTTACTGTTGCTCGTTTTGGGAGTGAGTAATGCTGAAGTCTCAGTCTTGCAGTCATCCAATAGCCCCCAGTTCAGTCTGCAGCAAAGAATTCTGCTGTCAGCACACACGCACATCTACACCATCTTTCAGATACCACTAGCACAGCTCACCAGTTGCTTCCTACGTGATTAATATGTTTCTCAAGAGTGGGCAAAAGTAGCATTTCCAGTTTTCACTGTACAACAGATTTCTGACTGCATGGGCTGGCTGCTGCAATGAGAGCAAGGAGTGCATTGCCGTGTCACCTCATCTCGTGTACCAAACCAAAGCAGAAGATGGAAACTAAGGTAGGGACACACCAGCGTGCATGGATATGAAACCTAAAGGGAAATAAACTTGTAGATCTCCACGGATCTATTTAAATACAATCTTTTATTCCATTCCATGTAGCTTTTTATACAATTTTTATCACCATAGCAACAGAGGTCCAGCTCTTCAAAGGGTATTTAGGTATCCTTCAGCACCCAAATCCACCAGATAGGTGCTATTGTCGTCATTAAAATCTTATTAAACTGCCACACACTCCTGTGTGTGTCCAAGACAACCGAGTAAATGTGCTGCCTGTAGCTGAGAAGCTGCTAAGGGCTCCAGCTCAATTGAAACAAGGCCTGGAGACAGGTTCTTGAAGTGAGAATTTCCCCACTTGAATATCCAGTGCCTTGAAAATGCTGTAGGAAGATGTTTAAATAGGATGTGGCTCACTCAGTAGACATGCTAAGGACAAGTACATCCACATATTTTGTAGAATCTCAGAATCATTAAGGTTGGAAAAGATGGCTAAGATCGTCTTGTCCATGAACCAGTCTGTCCATCCTAGCCCGGTACATCTTGGTGGTTAAAGTACCTGTGCATGACAGACAGGTTCAAAATTTACTCTGAGTCATCTGAAGCAAAAAAGTACACCCCCTCCTCCCACATCCTACCAGAAGTCTACTTCCACATCTCCCTGTTTGAATGAACAAGCTGAAGCAAAAATATTTCCTCTGCAGAACACCTTTTCCCCCAGGGGAAAGGTTCAAATCTTGCCTCGGATGAAGCAAAACCAGGGAGCTGAACTAGGGCTTCCTGCAGCACAAGATTAACAATCATCTGCCGTGGTTTTGTCCTGTTATCTATCTTGCAAAAGGAGATACGTGTGCAGGGGAATTTTAAAAATAAACAGATTTCGGTGCATATAAATTGTATACTTCTCTGCATGTTTCTACATATGGATAGTGTATGTATGTTTCACAGCCTTGTACAGAAATTGTATGAACGAAGGCTTCTGTGCACCTTTTTCCTATTTCCCCCTCTCTCAGTCCCTCAGTGTATATTGCATACGGTAATGTTTACATTTGGTGTGCAAGGCTGTGTGTGCATGTGCCCTGTTTGGTGGGGGAAGGGGATCTCCTTGGCACAATACTTATTAGTATCATCAATCATCGGGAGTGTCATTTCCAGATTCCCTTTCCCTCACCTAATTTGCTAAACCTAATTCTTTATCACTCTACAAAACCCAGCATGAGAGATGGAAGTGATAATGTGAGGTGGCTTGCTTATCCATGCTCTACTGTACAGAGGCTATGTCATCCAGGCAACTTCTGGGGAGAAATTTACCACCTCCTTTCTCCTTCCATGTCGGCTGATCTGTATCTACTCAACCCACAGCAATGAGCAGCCCACTGCATCCCTATTGCACTGCAGCTTTATTTATTTCTGGCTCCTCTGTGCCCTCGTAAATTGCTGGGGAGTGCCTAAGTCGGGCACCTCGCTCTGCTCTTTGCTGGTGCTTTCTTGGCTTAGATACATTTGCTAATGCATCCAGTTCAGGACACCTCCACAGCGTGCTTCATTAATCCCAACAACCTAAGGCTATATATATTTCTTTCCAGGCCTGCTACTAAATTAACAAAAGACCTTTATCAAAAACTTGCCTTATTGAATTTGCCAGCCTTGTTCAGCTTGTGCAAATAATTACATGTCTTTAAAACTTTCAGGGAGGAAAACAATGAACCATGCGTGGAATCTAAACTACCAGCTCCCAGCTCCCATCCCTGACATGGACAGGGACAGGATTTCATCCCGCGTGTGCTGTCACTCTCCCCCCACAAGCATCCTGTTCTGTTGTCAGTGATTGTAACCACTTCTCTGGGTTTATTGACAGGAATGTGCTTCACACAGACTCCTAATGGAATTAGTGTATCTGCATCCTGCCCAAATAGATTAAAGCATTGGACTGGGGCCTGTCGTTTACAGGTGTGATTTTGTTTCACCAACAGGCCTTTAAAGTATGCCATTTCTTCTCTCAGTTATCAGAGAATAAATCATAAAATCATTGAGGCTGGAAAAGGCCACTAAGATCATTCATTCCAAACAGCAGCCCACCCACCCCATGCCCACTGACCATGACCCTCAGTGCCACATCTCCACAGTTCTTGAGCACCCACATTGATGATGACTCTGCCACCACCCTGGGCAGCCTATACCTGTGCATCACCACTCCTGAGGAGAAATTTTTCCTAATATCATAAGAAGAACATAGGAATATATGAGAATGATAATAAGGCAGTTCTAGCAAGAAAACAACCATCAAAATCTCATACACCTGAAGGACAAAAATACTTGTTTGTCGTGAGGTGGGGAATGTCTGTCCGATGCGTGAAGCTTTTAACACCAACACAAAGAATCACTGAAGCCTGACTCTTCTGTTTAATCAGGAATGAGTAAGACTCAGGATACAAAGGTGTCGCCAATTAGCAGCATCTCAGCTAGAAGTGTGAATATTTTTAGGAAAATTGAAAGAATGGGAGGTTTATTTTTAAACAAAGCAGAGCTTTTAATCAGATGGAGAAACAGATATTATGGGGGATGCTTTACAAAAATCCATTGGGAGTTTGGTTGCCTAGATCCAGGAGGAATGGTATCTAACACTTTTTGTTTCTTTTTTTACTTTGGACATTTTTAATTCCCCCAGTGACAATGCAGTCCTGTGAGGCAGACCACGTGGGACTCCCTGTTAAGACAGTCAAGGGATGACATCAGTCTTTGTAGGAACGTAGGAAATAGCATCACAGACGAAGGCACAAAGTACTGAAGTTTCAGAAGAAAAAACAACACAGAATCTTTATACCAATACAGTAAAAAAAGAAAAACAAACCTCACCACTTCAGGAAGGATCTACTCAAAAGGTAAAAAGTCACATCAGTACTTCAGGCCAGCAGCAGTCAGGATTTATCAGAAAATTGGAAGAGAGCATTTCTGACACAGAAGTTGAGATAACAGGAAATGCACGGAGAAGGGTCTGCTTTGATAACGGGATAACGGGATTCACGGTGGTGCACCTTACCTACCCCATGCGTCCCCCTGAGGCAGGCAGGCAGATGTGCAGGGTAATCTGTATTACTTGAGCAGCCCATGTGTGCAGCAAAGAGAATTCAGCTGGCTGTTTGCTCAGAGGCCCTGAGACCCCAAAGGCCATTACAGAGGGGGTACCTGTTTACTCAGCTTCCTGACTGAAAGTTATGCTGTAGCCACAGCTATGAGTCAAGACTTAAACAATTGTATTTGACTACTGCACTGACCCAATAACCCTTGATCTATTCTTGACTGGCTTTTGGGCACCTCTGTAACATGTATTCTACAAGAAAAATTAAAAAAAAATTAAAGACTAGAAAATTGCAGTATTCCATCAAGCATAAGGGAAAATGTGTACAACTTACTACAGCTTAGGCCCTTGTGGTAAATCATGCTCTGATCCAGTCACTCACTGCCCAGAGGGATCATGCTAATGCCAACATCCTATGCTGATGACCAACTCGACAGCTACTTAACTTTGTTTAGACCTTACCAACCATCCACAAAGGTGGATGAAGCTCTTACCCACAATGGCTGCTATTCCCCTCCGCAAAAGCAAGCAGACGTTGGGCAGGTCGCAGGTTTTTTCCTTTCAGCCTGTGGAGTTTCAATGAAGTCACCAAATTATTGCAGGGATAAATCTTCCTCACATACTTTGAAACTGAAAAATATCATATTTCATGACAAAGATTTTTTTGACAGCTAAGTGCTTCATGATTCACATTTTGCTTTCATCAATCACAGTAAAAGTCAGGTAAGTCAAGTTAATGCCGTGCCTGGTATATTTTTCCCACAAGGCTGTAAGGCTAACCATTTCTACTACTGTATCTACATGACTGCCGCAGCCACCTACAATCGGATGGTCTATCCTAAGAAAAATCTTATTCATTTTGCAGATCCACCCAGTGGTGCACTGGGGTGCAATTTGAGCTAGCATGGTTATAGTAGTTATGCACAAGACCCCCGCTGCTCAAAAGTCTGCAGAACAGTTCTGGCCCAGGAGCCAGCTGTGCACTGTGTCACAACACCAGTAATGTTCACCTTGGGGTAGGGTTTAGTGGAACTCATTGGTTTTAATTTGCAGCTCTGAGAAGTGTAACCATCTATGTTTTATAGATTTTTCTTTTCCTATGAGGGATCTCATCAACTTTGATGTCTGTAACTATTGATTCTCTTTATTAAGGGATTGGTAAAACAGATTAACCACAATAGCATGTTAATTAAGACCATGTTTCAGCTTTCCAAAATTACTCTCTTTCTGCAGAAAGCTGATGACTTGACTGGCATCAGAGACTGTCCAAACTAAGGAGTCAGATGGAAAGGACCACGAGGGAAATTGGCTGCATACCCAAGAGAGGGATTTGAAACAATGCATTCGCATTTTCTCAACGTCCAGCATGGAGATGTGATGTCCAAATCTCCTGTGCCACTGACAGGGTGCTTGCACAGGCAAATCCCTGCCAGTTCTTCAGTCAGGCTGAGGCTGAATTTGCCACAAGTGCAAGTCCTAGGATGCAGATTCAGGATGAGGAACAGAACCCACAGAAAGCTTTTCCACCAAGCAAGCCCAGGGTGTCAGACTGGGGGCCTGTTTCTGTTTTCTACATTATATTCAGCTAAATCAGTCATTCAGTGGCTTCCATCCTTATTTTTCCTCTGTCTTTCTCAGTTAGACTTTGTTCTCTTTGGACTGGTGGTGGGTCTGTGCCTGGCACAGAGGGTGTTCACCTGAGCTGGGCTGTGATGGATGCTGTCATGCTAATCATAGTTTTCCTCAGAAAGGAAATAGCAAATGCCTGCATGTCTTGTTCTGCCACCCTTGTGCTGCCAGACCCCTGCTCTGGGGAAGGGACCCTTCCCTGTGTCTCCTTTTGCTCTGATCTGCCCTGCCTTCCCCAAGCCCTGCTGCTGACTGCGCTCTCACTGATTATTTTTTTTCAGAGGCTGTAAACATCAGTGGCAGCTCAGCTCGCATTAGTGTCAGAGAAGTATCTCTTGGTTGTTTACAAAAGAGAAAATGGAAAGATGAGCATTATTTCATGTGAAAAGTGGTAGAGAGCCTACGCTGATCTTCTCTTTGAGGCCTGAGGCTCCAGCTACCTGAAGAAGCTGCGGAAAGCTTCCGTCATCTGGTGATTCAGCTCCCTCTGCCATGGCTCTGGCCCTGCTCCGCGTGGGTGTCTCACAGCTCTCATCAACTCTGGTTTCGATGCAGACCAGGAGCTATCAGGCTGTTTGCCCAACTTTCTCTTGTATGAAGGAGTTTGCTGGCTTTTCAGCTGCTCAGTGCTTTCTCAAAGATGTATATTGGAAAAAGAAAAAGAAATTAATAAAAAGGGTTCAAAGATTCAGGTTTTCTTGTAGATTGGTTTTCAGCTGTTTCTACTAGGAGTGAGAAAATGGGTATCAGTGCCCAAGGGATAAGGGATGGCTGTGGTGTGAGGTCATACCAGTCTGATCCCCTCCTGGATAGAGATAGCACTGCATGGTGCCAGAAGTTATTTTCTCCAGCAGGCAAAACCCTGTACCCATCCTTCCACTGTCCCCATTGCCCATGACCAGGGCATTCAGCAGCAGCAGACTCTTGTCCCTCATAATGTGTCACAAGCTGGAATGTGGGTTGGGTTTCCTGGAAGAAACACTTCAAACACAGCTCCTCAGGGCTGTTTAGGCACTTCTAATGAGTTAATTTCATTTAAATTTGGGTGTTGAAAAACTGAGGAGAGTGAGCCAGACAGCATAGGAATATTGTTTAAAAATACGTCTTTCCAGGGCAAAAGGAAATATGCAGAACGTGGTTATCTTTTAGAAGAAGTCTCTATTTTATTATTACTTTGGTTTCCCACTTTCAGTCTTTTCTGGAAGGGAGGGGGATGCTTTGTTCAGAAGTCATTTTAGCAGGTTCTCGCTCGTTTGCTGAACTGAATTCCTTTCCCCCAACCCTAAAAGGTTTTTCTTTTTAATAACAGCTGTTATTTCTTTCCAAGTGCTGAGGAGTCCAGTAAACCCCTTCTTGGGTTGCTTCCAGAAATAAAAAAAGCATTTCAGCTGTCTTTCAGGCCTGGCTTTTCATTAATTCTATTTCAACGTGTTTTATATGACCACAGGTCTGCAAAGAATCTCAGTGGGATGGAGCAGCTTAATCGATCGACAATCCTGGTCACCCAGAAAGGGTGTTAATTGGCCTCGGTACTTGAAGCATGTGACACCGCCTGACCTAATCATCAGAGCTGGAAGAGTCAATAAATTAGAGCAGAAATGCAGATGGATAAAATAAGGACACAATTCTATACGACATGCTGTGAACATTCTTCTTGATACCAATAGCAGTATACGGAAAAGTCAAGTCAAGCATTTGCTGGAGAAGTCTCAGGGGAACTAAGAGCAAGAATAATTTGGTGTTGTCAGAGCTTCACCTTTAAGTCTTCCAGTACGCATGTTTGATGTGTCTTAGCCGTTTGTCTCCTGATGGGATCTATGAAAATGATCCATCCTCCCACTCTAATGACCTTTGGAGAGGGACACCGGGAGGGGCAGACACAGATCTGGCCTTGCTGTGCTCATGGCAGGTCCAAAGTCCCCAGGATATTTCTGGGGAAGATGCAGTGATAAAAAGCCTTGATTTTGCATGTGTACAAGCCCTGCTCAGCCTACGGTCCTCACATCAGCTAGCTATGAATGTGAGTAGATCAACATTTAAAACTTACTGCTGGCACATTCTGTTGGGATGTGTCAGGTGACACAAGCTTCTCAGATGCTAAGACAGGAAACCATGGGACATACACCAATCCCAGGCATGGAACAATTAGGACCAAAGCCCCAGGGATAAGGATCCTTAAATTACATCTACTACACTGTTTTAAACATTCATTTGGGTCCCAAATTACCTTCTAACTTTTGGCTAATAGTTGGCATAGTATTGTGACTATTCATGCAGCTGTAAGTAGAGCAGCTCCTCATGGCTGGAGTAGTTTTGTGATAAAACATGTCTACAGTCTTCTGCCCACAGAAAATGGAAAATGCACAGAATCTGGCCTGAGAAATGGAAGCAGAAATTGAGAGTTTCTTATGCAGACAAGTAGCTGTGTGGATAGAGCTTACATCTCACTACGAGACCAACTTTCAGGAAAGGGTCCTTTGAAAGAGAGCACCTTGAAGAGCAAATTTCCAGACCTTTTCCCCCACTGATTTATCACCAAATACTGTACTGTTCAGTAGAAGGATGTCAGTTTTGCATCAAATTCTCAAGTTACTTGGAAACTGGGAATCTTTTTTTTTTTTTTTTTTAATTCTAATTTAAAATTGCTATCAAAATTAGCTCCAGGAATCCTTACAGCAACGCAGATATCCTGACCTTGTATTTTGCATCCTGACCCTCTGTGTACAGTCACACAAGAATCAACTGCAGAATGTGCTACTGTCTATGCAGACTTGCTAGTATTTAGCAAAAATGAGTGTCACAACCCCTGTTTTATACATGGAAGAATCTGGGCATTTATTCATCCCTGAATTTCCATTAGGAAACCAAATGTGCTGACTTCCACGTTAGAACTGCCTCCCTTTTATTAGTTTAAACACGTCCAAAACCATACCTACAATGAGTGATTGCTGGAAGGCTGGTGGATTTGCAGTTTCCTCCCAGTTAGAACCTCTTGTGCTGGTGGAATTGGGTGGAATCAGGGGGAAAGAGACTGCTGCCAGCCAGGAACGCTGATAGAGGCAAAATGGATCTCAGCTGAGCCAAGGTAACGAAGGGGTGGGCATCACCTACACCAAAAAGCTGTAGATGCTCAATCATGAGTAAGTGAGCATGTGCTTGGTAGGAGTGCTGTGACACTGTTTTATCCAGCACAAATGTCTGGAGGTACACTTATCCATCTGTTGGCTATTCATAGTCATAGTATTTTTTCTGTTGTTGTTTATGTATCTATAGGTCTGTGATATGTATAGCACTGCTCCAGAGCTCTTGTTGCGGATAAACTGTATGCAAGGCATGGGCCACAATGGGGAAAAAAAAACTGTTAGCAGAGGAGTTAAGAAAATTTGCAGTCCCATTTGTTGAAACTGTACAACAAAATGCATTTTCAAACATAAACAAGGCATGGAAAAAGGACAACACCAGGAAAAAAAAGTGAGCAAGGCGCTGCAAACTCATTTTGTTGCACTTTGAGTGCCAGGAGTTGTTCAGAGACAAAGGAGCCATTTACGCTGTCGAATACGGAAGGAAAGTAGACCAGATTAGAGAAGCCTGCTGGCCTTTCAGTGGGGAAGGTAGATTTTTTTAAATAACAATAATAAAGCTTTCCATTTGTATTTTAATAAGGAAACATTCCTTTTTATCAGATTACCAGACCTCTCATGACTCACCTCCGAGCTCTTCATTTGGCTAATGAATTTATGCCCCTCTCTCCAGGGGCAGAACATGTTGTCATTCACATAACGATGCCATTATCAGCGTATCTCACTCCGAGGCAAGGAAAGCAAGCACTGTGCAGCTCAGTTTGTGCTTGGTGCCATAAGGGGCAGGTCCTCTCTTGTCTCTGACACTGCTCTGCTCAAAGAGTGCTGCTCCATCTCAGAGCATGTGAGCTCAGGAAGGATAATAGTGAACTATAAAGAAAAGCCACCTTGCTCTTTTTGAGATCGGGAGCTGCTTAGCCTGATATGGTGCAAAAGGTTCACTGATCCTGCTTGGGTGCAAAGCAAGTGGAACAGGCTCTGCCATAGCCTAACAAAACCCATCATGTACAGAAATATTGAACCAAGGGTGACACCTTGGCTGAAATGCAGTCAAAAGAAGGCTGGACTTTGATCTCAGTTGGACCAGGAGGTGGTCCTGTCTCTCTAGTGTGGACACGGCCCTAACCCACATTTCCACAGTGCCACTCGAGTGGTTTGATCTATTCCTAACTTTATTAAAGACAGGTTGTCTTCCATTCTCAGCAGCACCGAGCCATTTCACACCACACTAGGGCAGCTTCTCAGCTTGGGTTCACCACCCCAAAGGTACTGCCTAGCATCTGGGCTCACATGGCAAACTTAAGTCTGAAGATGGCAGAAGAGCAAACTTGAATCACAGCACAAGGGATGGCCCTAAGAGGTGGAACACAAATCCAGATACGGTTGTAAACGTCTCTGGCTAAGTCAATAATGCTTTTATTTTTTCTTTTCCTCTGTAACTTCATAATATCCTAATTCATAATGCTCACACAGTCTCTACACAGGCAACTCCTGCTCTCATCTCACCATCAGGGAAGATCTGTAGGAGCAGGGCCCAGCAGCTGCCCGATGGCATCACCACGCTCCCAAAAGAGATGCTACTTCCCTGACCAGCGCTCTGGCCATGCCACCAAACAGCAGCATTCAGGAGAGATGTGAAGACACAGCTTTCATTGAGAGGGCTTCCTGCATCTTCAGGTTGAACTAGATGGTTTTGGTCTTAATGAGTCTATGATCCTATGATCTCGTTATGATGCTTTTCCTTCTGTGGCAGAGACTATTTCAGTAGTGCCCAGCCTGTATTTTCCACTGGGAACAGGTTTTTTTTTTTCCCACTTTCAGCCCTCACTTTCTTTGTGCAAGAACTTCTTTACGGTGAGGTGATGGAGCACTGGCACAGGCTGCCCAGGTGCGTTGTGGAATCTCCTTCTCTGGAGATATTCAAGACCCGCCTGGACACCTACCTGTGCAACCTGGTGTAGGGAACCTGCTTTGGCAGAGGGGTTGGACTCCATGATCTCTTGAGGTCCCTTCCAACCTCTATGATTCTATGATTCTATGCAGGAGGAGGCTTCAAGATCCTGACACTTCTTTTTACTCCACATCTCATTGTACATTAAAGAGAAACTCAGACAACTGATTGAATTAATTTTCCCTAACATAAAAAATGTAATAACATTACATCACTGTTCCCTGGAGGTGTTTAAGAAACATTTAGATGTTGTACTGGGGGACATGGTTTAGTGGGAAAGCATTGCTGGTGGATGAATGGTTGGACTGGATGATCTTGGAAGTCTGTTCCAACCTTGGTAATTTTATGATTCTGAGTGAGCTTTCACAGATGCCAAAAGTAAAAACCATGATAACATATTCAGCCAGCATTGATTTGACAATTAATTGACATACATTAGAAATAGTGTAACATACACAGTGTCAACTGTCTATTCAGAACAAACATCTAACAAAGGTGGTGGTCTTAGTGCCTCACACTGATCGGGCCCAACCAGAGTTGGATAGATAGCTGCAGGAGGCTGCTGTAGGAGGGTGAGATGGCAACAGAGATTTCCATCCCATCCCTTGGTGGATGGCACTTGATGGGGCTACTGCTGTATCAAGGACCCACATTTTTCCTGCAGAGAGCATGTTAACAGCAATCTTATCGTTAAGATTTCTATTCATCTGCCTTAAGAAGAAAGCTACCCTATGAAGGTCACAAGGATTTGGAGTTCTGTGATTTTAGAATCACAGAATCATAGAACAACTGAGGGTTGGAAACTACCTCCAAGATCATCTAGAGAGTTTCTCCAGAAGTCTCACTTTGTTAAAACTGTAAGGAAGGCCAAATCCTAACAGACTACTTGAGAACAATTTAACTTTGATGCCTTTCTTGTTGTCCTTTGCAATGGAGATATTTAGTAGAAACAGAATAGCTTGGGTTGGAAGGGACCTCAAAGATCGTTGTGTTCCAAGCCTCCTTGGGTTGAGCAGAAATGTCATTCATTTCAGAAGTATCCTAGCAACTCTCTACAAGTTATTTGAGTTTCTATAATGCCTTATTAAAAATAAAAATAAGAAAGTATAAAAAAATAGATCATGGGCTCCTCTGAGAAGGAACAGTAAAGCAGATAAAGCAGGAAGTCATTGCTGAAGCCCACCACCTGTTCTGTGAGGAACACCGTGCTGAGTCAGGTCATTTATCTGTCTCATTCATGGCTAAACACACCAGATGTTACTAGCTTCCCCTTCTGAAAAAAAAAAAAAAAGTATATTTCTGTGCATGGAAACAAAAAATTCATTATAAATAATGAAAAAGCAATTCTGGGAAAAGTGCTGGTTTGTTTTCCCCCCTTCAGCACACATGAGAGCACTGGTTTCCTTTCAGCCTTGGCAATGCTTTTATCGGGATTGAAAGCTGTGGATCCGCTTTGGCTTCTGCCTAACAGATTAGGTGTGGGATCAGTAACACCACAGAACCAGTGTTGCTCATGCTCACACTCTGTCATAATATCCGTATTCAGGAACAAACATTCTAACTTGGACAACACAAATGAAATCTGCTGGAAAATGGAGCAGATTTCCTGCGTGAAGGAAATAGATACCGCATTTAGAAACAAGAAGTGCTACTAGAACACGGCTGTTCACTAGTTTCTTTTTTTTCACATGAATTCAAAAGTCTAAATACCAGCTTTTTGGCCACTTTTCTCTTTTTTTTTCCCCTCTTGTGCTGGAAAGCAGTTCTGCCTGTGCTCTCACACAGGGCTGTCACAGTCTGTGAGGTATGCAAAGCCATTCAGTGCTCCCCAGCAAAGGGCTGCTCTTCAGTTGTGCCCTGCTGCTGTCACCACACACCTCGTATCCAGCTTGGAGTATGCTAAAGAAACATTGGCATGAGTGCTGGAGGCCAGGCAGGACACCACACCGCCCACAGTGCCATCAAATACTTATAAAGAAGCACTGAATTTGACCAGAGGGTGGGATTAATCTCGCTGATTAAGACTTGCTTATAAATTCTTTCATTGCGTTATGTCTGATTGTCCACCATAGCGAATGACCATCATATTGGAGAAGCTGATAGGGATTTGGCTGGCCCAATGTATGTTTCTACTCTGGGGGAGCTGCTATCAATTTACACCAGGGGGAATTTTGTGTAGGTCGTCAAAATATATTTTTCACAAAGAGAACCCAGGGGGATCTGCATATCTGGAGATATTCAACGTTCAGTGGGAAACAACCCTGAGAAGCATGCTTTAATTGCTGCTGCTACTTTGGATGGGGGGTTGGGTGAGCTGCCAACCTCCATCCAACTCACATTACTGTGAGACTTTTGAAGTCCATTCAGCAACTCTCCATTAACTCCTAAAGGATATTGAAGCTATTTAAATGTCAGTGTTTTACTCAATAGTTTATATCCTACCCCTCATGTCTAGATCCTACAAAACTGATGGAATAATGGAGAAGCAACACAGCTTTTGCAGAGGTAAGTTGCATCTTGAAAGCCTGCTGAAAGGCTTTGAAGGAGCCCAATAGTGTGTTGACACAGATATTGTGATTTCTTTTTTAGTTGATTTTGTTTATTTGGCTTTCCTAAAAATGCTTGGGAGAGAGAAAGGTTCTTCTAGAAAACTGAGCTGCCTTGGTTATGTGGGGAATCTCTTTTGTTGATTAATGAGTAGTCAAAAGACAAGAAACAGGTTGGGAAGAAGTTGACAGTTTTTGCAGTGGTGGTGATTCCCCAGTAGAAACAATGTGAAAAAAGAGGTGATAGTGAGGTGAGTGTATGGATGACACATATTGTCTACAGTCACAAAAACAAAAGTGCCAAGTGTCATGGAGAGATCTTGTGATAATGTGAGACTGTGTGAAGATGGCAGATGCAGCTGCTGTTGATAAACATAAAGCAATGTGCATCACAAAAGATCCCTAACAACAGACATAATAATGACCGTGCGGTGTGTTATTGCCAGGGAGACAAGGAAGCATGGTATTGCTATGAATGAAATTCCAAAGAAAAGAAAAAAGATAAAAACATTACTGCATGACAGTGCGCTACAATCTGGGCCTCGTTCCCACTCAAAGCAATTGTAGTAGAAACAGAAATCATTGAATCACTGAGTCATAGAATATCCTGAGTTGGAAGGTTCAGTGAGTCCGACCCCCGGCTCCACACAGCATCACCCAACATTCATACCCTATGTCTGAGCTGAGGTGCTGCTCCTCATGCACTTTGCCCTCTAGAATTTTCAGCACCACTGTAGGCCTCCTTTGGACTCTTTGTGATGTCTTTCTTATATTGTGAGTGGGAAAGATGAGGCGACGGGCAGCCAAGTTGATTGTGCATGGGCCACGTTCTGTAGGAGAAGGAATGAGTCTTTGTATAGAAAAGTATGTTTTCCTCCAGTGACTACAAAGGATGGCTATGATGAGCCTATGCAAAAACTACACAAAGGTAAGTTGAAACTGACTTCTAACCTCTACTGTGAATAATGAAGTACCACAGTTCTGTATCTTCAAGGTATGTGGCCAAAGCTGCTGAAGGGCAAAGACATCAGTCACATGCCCCAGAAGTTAGCTGAAGTCTGTATCTCTCAGAACGGACTTCCACATGCAACCTCTTTTCTGTATTGCAGATTTACACGCATGTGGGTGTAGTTGGTGCATTCTCAAGGCAGAAGTCAATTTTTGGCTTAACTCCACTGCAATAAGAATTTCCCTAGGGATTCAGTTGTAGCACACAGTGTACTGGTCCTATCACTAAAACCAAGAATAAACACAGTCTACCATTTACCCCTCCCTATGGATGATAGCTCTGTCTATTTGTTCAGCATGCAAAATGGAAATATCAATCCCATCAGCCCTGAAATTTTACAGCCGGTTCTAAAAATGAAACCCCCAGGGCTCTTCGAGCAACACAAGGAGTCTTTGTTTTTCATCCTGCTATAGCAGAAGCAAGTCTCTCCCTTTTGCCACATTAGGGCAGCAGAGAGGGCAGTTCTTTCCTCCTCCCTAAGGCTGCTGAGGCAGCTGGTGGGATGCTGGGCTGGCATGAGGAGCAAGGGCATGCCACATCTCCTTGTCTTTCTGCTGTAACTTCCACTTACTAGTGCTAGCTCAAACTCAAGCTCAGCTCTTCCCCGAGCCCACCAGAGGTTAATATTCACTCAGTGTGAGTTAGAAATACGTAAACTAGAATATATGAAACAAAGCAGTGGCCTCTGAGTGCAGCTGAGACACTAGCCCACAGTTTGAGCACTCTGTAGAGTGTGCATCTGAGTAGCACAAAGCAAAAGCAAGCACTGGCTGCATGAGTCAGTGTATGCACAACTATCCTAGAAGATACATAATACTCTAGTAGTTACACAGTTAAATGTTTTCCTCTTTCCGTCCCCCATCTGATGTTACCAGAGGCTTTGGAAAGCTATCTTGCAGATGAAAGACCTCCTAAATTACAGCAACGGGAAAATAGCTGTAATGGTGCATATATTTTGCTTCCAAGATGAAAGTCACCTTCTTACACTGAGAAAGACACAGATATTAAAACAAGCAGCTACATAAACAAGGTTAAACAATGTAAAATATGATCCTTCAGATGGGAAGGCAGTGAGCAGGATGAGCATGGTTTCTGCCTTGCTGTTTATTTACATTTTTCTAGTTATTTTCAGGTAAGCAGTGAACGTCAAAACACAGCTGAAGTTTTCGTACACAATACAGAGCCATGCAAATTGCCACAGCAGGGCTGTCTAATCATAAAGACTGCCTCTGATAACAGCTAACAATAGGCGCCTCATGCGAAGATACAGACGTTCACACAATGGACAGTGTTTATGGGAAAATTACTTTCTATCTCCAGGGAAAAGACTGGTTATTTTATTCTGTGCTTACGTGGGAACCTTAGTCTTCACTCCTCTTAACCTTACTTCATGTAACGGTGAGTATTTTCCATTACCTGTTTGGATCCTTCTGTCACTCCTATGGCCGTTTTAGATCTGTGGGACCTCAGGCTGCCTGTAACCCCATTAGGAGATGCTCTGACCCGCCAGCCCGCATTCGCAGCACCTATTTTTTTCCCCCTCCCTGTTGCACAAGGAGAGTTTCCATCATGCAGTCATTCTGTATGACCTGAGCATCTGCCTGGAGCAGCGTGGCCCCCATCTCCCCCTCAGCTGCGAGCTGCAGAGGTAGGAGCCCACGCTCCGGAGGCAGAGGTGGCTGCATTCTGTGAGCAGCAGACAAAGCCAGCACCTCTGAGGCTCAGCAGGACGCCCGTCCCCTCCGCCAGCACAGGGATTTGGGATCCAAGGACAGGAGGAGCCCTCCTACCCCCAAAGAAAAGCAAACACCAGCTGCTAATGCTGCACTCACAATACCGTGCTCCACAGACAGCGCGACTTTATTCACAAATATGATTTTTACAGAGGTAGAACAAAATACTTTGTATAATCTTTTTTTTTTTTTCTTCTCCTTAACTATATACAGATAAAGAATATAATAGAGTGGCAAGAAAGAAAAGGTTGTAAATGAAACAATATTATGCCATCAAATACAGTACAAACAGCATGCAAGTACAGCTTCAAATGAAATCTTGCTGGTGTAACTTTACTTCTAATGTGGTAAATGAAGAGTAGTAAAGAGTCATGCTCTAATTGGATTGAGTATGCCACAGCTCTGCAGTTTTGTTTTAATTGTTATTTTTTTTCTTCTGCAATAAACCGTCAGGACAGCTTTCTTCTCACTGTGGTGGGGAATGCCTTTGTAATGTCCAGTGTCATCTGAACAGAAGAATGCAATAATCAAATCTACAAAGTGTACTCCCATTTAAAAAGCAAAACCATAGAAACTGTACAGTTTTAAAAAGCGAATTTACCTCAAATGCTCCTTCGGAGAATTTTCTAAACAAAGAATAAAATATGCAGAACAAAAATTAGGAGAGCTATTGTTGTGTAACAAAGCTAATCAAATACTTGTTTTCTATTCCAGTAAACATTTATTTATTTATTTTTAATTAATGACTAGTCTGGAAATTATGAATTGGGCTGGATCTTATTAATGTTTCACTTGACAAATAAAGCATGAACTCCTTACGGGTTCTATAGCTGTCATTCCCCTGGGGATGGATGGAGATTGGCTCTGCATGCATGCTGGAGACAGAAAAAAGGTTCAGTGGTTGCTGTAGATTTCAAAAATACTCTTAAACGTTTTAAACCTCTCGTAGCATCTATAAAAATAATCTTGCTTGCTTTGCTACTGAATTAAGATTTGGGCATGGGATTTTCTGCTACAACTCAATTCTTGGCCCTTACAACTGCTGAAGGCTTCCACTGGCTGTCACTCAGGCTGCTCCATCTCCCATGGACAATATCAAAGGCAATGGTTCAGAGCTTCACCTGAAATAGGTGAAGGTGACAGCGAAATCCACACTGCTTTCACTATGACTGAAACTCAAGGATCTGGGCTTTGGGAACTAGGCTGTCCTGTGCTTCTACACCTCCATACTGCCAGAGTTGGTGACAACCATCTCCCTGTCCCTCACATCTGCACCCACCAGGACTACGTAAGCAAGCACAGGGCTATGGGGGTCTGGTTACTGTCACTGCCATGTTAGTGGGAAAATGGGTTATCTCCCTCTGCTTTGAACGTTGAGGAAGGAGACTGCAAGCACTGGGGTTTTTAATTGCCCTCCGTCAGCTTCTCCTTTAAATATCACTTTAAAATTCAACCACACAAGCAGCACCTGTAGATTTGTTTTGTCTACATCAAGAACACCAGGATGGTCAATATTAAACCCATGCTGTTCTTGGGCGTGCACCAGGTGTCCACCCAGCCTCAGTCACTGTCTGCTTACTAAAGATGAAGCAGAATATTGACCAGAGAAGGATCGTGGGTGTCATCTGACCTTGGACTCTCGTATGATGTTGGCTTCCAACCCCACCTAGTAGGGAACTTGGGGCAGGTTTCACAACCAGTGCACCCCAGTGGCCTGGGGCAGCCTGAGCCACATCCTCTGTCCCGCTGTAAGGATCATGAACTGCAGTCAGAAGGGTAAGGAAATATCCGTCCTGCAAGAGAAATCTATCAGGTTTGTTTTTCCATGGTTTTTGCATCTCCCTGGGAAATGGATTGTCAAACCCTTCTGAATGACCCCGCTGCCTGCATTTCCCTCACAGGCCCTGCAGCAAGCGACTGCCTGCAGAGCAGGGCATTTATGGAGAGCTGTGAACGATGTCCAACCTGCACAGATGAAATAATCCGTGTCAGCACAGTAAGCCTGGCACCTCTTCGTGGAAGAACTCCGCAAAACGTGGCTGAAAAAACAGGACTGTCCATGACGTTCAATGGGAGATATCCCAACCCTCTGAGTAAAGACTGCATCCTTCTGTTGTGGAAATCAGCCTTACCAGTATGAATAAAACAATACATCCCTGCCCCGTTAGCACTGGGGAAGATTAATGCCCTCTAATTTACACTAAATAAACTCCAAAGCACGAAGACCAACATTTTAGTCGCAGACTCAGCTGCTTGTGAAGTAACAGAGATCACCCTGAAATTACTATTATGAAATGCAAATATTTGCCAAAGAACAATTAAAAGAAATATTCCTGAAGTGCAAACGAACAGCTCGTCAGCCACATTTGTGGTATACACAGGGACGGTCAGGAGGCGAACGCTAACGGATCTCAGGGCAGAAATCTGTGCTGAAAACCCATCATCCCATTGGCAGTAGGTTGTGGTACAGCATCTTGCCCTGGGAAGTAATTTTACTCAAGAATCTGAGGGGTTGACTTAGCACGTCCCCTAATTTTGATTCCTTGGACTGTTTGTGTGGATATAACTACCTGTATTTTCAGAAAGCTGCAGTACGTGGCTCACAGTAAATCTACCTCAAACAGTTGCTGATAGTGCTCAAACTGATCTCATCTGCCCTGATCTGCAATTGTGTGTTAGCTAAAGTAATAAAAGAAACCTGTTAAGCCTAAATTATCAAATGAAAAAGGCAATTTTCTCATTCATACTCCATTAGTTTTTTTAGTTATTGCTAGGAAAGCTCTAAAATGCTTAGGCCATAAAATAAACATGTGGCTTAATGTACAGCATATGTACTTAAGAGGATGATGGCATCTGCAGTAAATGCTCTGTACTGCCATAGCAATGGGATGCACAAATTAAGCAACAGCACATACCAAGAAAAGCATGCAAAAATGTATGGCGAAAAGTAACAAGTCTTCTGCTTTCTTGTTAATTTATTTTTTTTAAATAACTCTTTAATTGCTAAAAAGAAGAAATCACCAATATTCACCCCTACAACACAGAACTGCAGCCTGCTTGATTTCAATGGATGCCCGTTACCTCCGTTCCACCAAAACTCTCCAAGACTGTATTTCTAACATTTCACTGATTAGAAATTTATAAAACCTTCACCCTCCCAAATTAAACTGAATGATGCATTTTCCAGTGTCAAACGATTAGCCTAAGAGGACATCAGGTACAGAATGCTGTGAAGAAAAAAATCCACTAACATTCTTAAATCACAGAGATGTAGGGCAACAGAGGAAAGTGTCCAAGTACTCAGTTTTGAAAATGAAATTAATAGCCACGCTTGAAAATGTCACTCTCAGCCCCTTCACTCAAACAAATCAGAGTGCTTTCCATCAGTAGCTACAATCCCTTTAGTAGAGTGCCACAACTAAAACTGTGGGTTCACATAAGCAAAATTGCATAACCAAGCCATTTACAGACATATTTTAGCATTACTTTGCAACAGTAGGCATTAGGATTTTGAGAACAGAAGAATCTCTGAAATTCGACCTGTGTGCTTCTTTATCCATTAATAGTTAAAATAGGCGTCATTCAGAAAAAAGGGAAGAGCAGAAAGGTGCAACAAATGTCTGGCTCAGACAAACTTGATGAGGATCATAAAATGCAGATTGGCGGTTCTTCCTTCAGCCAGGCTTTTACAGAAATATACTTCCCCAGCTCAAAAGGATGGCACAGCACAGCTTGAAAGAGCAAAATGCAAAAATATAAAGGGAAGAGTCCCGTTTTCTTCCTCAGTAATCCCATAACGTGAACAATCCGTGTCCATGCCAGCTCTGGACATGTACCTGGTGGGTCAGGCTCCTTGCTCATGGTTGGAGGTGCATCTATGCTTGCCTACTCCACACTGTAGGTACGTGGCCAGAACTGTGGTGCTCACTGTTCCCCAGGTTCCCATTAATGTGACCAACTTGTACTCCCTGGTTGCAACAACCGTGTAGGCCTATTTACTTATAGCTCAGACTTTCTTCCATTCACGGCACAAAGCTGAAAAGTAAACAACAGTTAAGAAAATGTTTGCTTGCTAAAGCTCAGCATGAGAAGGTGCAAGCTCACTTAGCCAGAGCCTGGACCCGTGTTTACTCACACCCTCTGCACAGTTCCGTGCTTTTGCTCGGCATTGTAAAGGAACAATCACCATCCCTTTCAGGCCCCTCACTCTCGTTTGGTCTTTAAGGAGTTACGAAATATAACAGAACACTGTTTTCTGAGACTATATTGACTGCACTAGTTACCCACAATACTGAATATTTGCTATTAGGAACAGGAATGTGTGCTTTCCAAGTTTGACATTCAGGTCTTCGAGGATGAGAGAGGGATTAGATGGACTGTTCTGTCACTCAATCCGAGGCTTTGATGTACTTTTTTAAAATATGTTTTTAAGACCCAAAAACAGAAGACACATTTTAACTGTTGAACTTTTACCAGCTAAAGGAGTTTGTGAGGACCCTATCACTATGTGGTTACAACAGAAGATACATAGTTAAGGTCAGGTCACATTTCCAAGAACATTCACAGGGACTGAGGATGAGGAATGAGGGATGGATCCTGCGGGAACCTCCGGGAGCCCGAGCTGCTCACTGAGGAAGTGCCTTGAGTATTGCATTCACTTCCTCTGCAACCGCTGTCAAAGCAAATTCAAACTGCTCCTGCGGAGAGAACAAAGGCGTATCAGACAATCACAGAACCACAGAGTATCCCGAAATGCAAGGGACCCACAAGGATCTTTGTGTCCATCCCACAGCTCTGCACTGAACCACCCAAACCCAACTCTGTATCTGAGAGCGGTGTCCCAGTGCTCCATCAGCTCCACCACCCTGGGCAGCCCACTCCATGCCCACCGTCCTTTGGGGCAGAGCCCTTCCCTCACCTCCAGCTGTCCCTTCCCCTGGCAGCTCCGTGCTGTTCCCTCAGGCCCCGCTGTTGTCCCTCCGCTCCCTGTGAGGAGCTGCAGCCGCCATGATGCCTCCCCTCAGCCCGCTCTGTGCCCAACAAACCCAGGGGCCTCAGTGCTCCTCACATGTATCGTGCCCTCTGGACCCTTCACCATCTTCATAGCACTCCTTTGCACACTCTGTGCTAGTTTTATTAGTTTCTTATGACATGGTGTCCACCCAGAGCTGAGGTGAGGCTGCACAGAGCAGAGCAGATCCCTTCTCTGCGCTGCTCTTCGACCTCTCATCCCTCAGTCTGTACACAGAGCCAGGGCTGCCTCAACCCAACTGCAGAATCTGGCACTTGGCTCTTTTTAAAATTCATGTGGCTGGTGATTGCCCAGCCCTCCAATTAGTCAAGATCTGTCTACAAAGCCTTTCTGACCCTGAATAATAAACCAAAAAACTTTCTGACATGCTGGAGCACTGCTCTGCAGCGGAGCACCCTCAAGACACTGTTGAAAATAGGAATATGCAGGATGAACTGCACGTTGCAACAGAAAGGAACAAAATGTTTGGGGATTATTGATGCCATTTAACATGTTTGACAGCATCTTGAAACTAGAGTCATTTTAATGGAGAAAAATGTTGGTAGCAGACACTAAGATAGCGGGACACAATGATGTATCACAATTGCTTGGCCAGAAAAATTTGGGAGTAGTAGATCAGCAGCCATTTTTTTCTGACACAAAGATGGAAACTCATTAACAAAACTGAGATGTGAAACAGGTGATGATTCTGCAAAGGAGAGACTTTGGCTTCTCTCAGGTGTTCCCAGTTCAAATCAGCTAAATAGATACTTCCTCACATGCCTACTAAATAGAGAAGTGTCTGCTTTTTGCTTTACCTCTTATTATTCCTTTCCAGCTTCCCTTTTCAACTGCTCTTCTGCACCCACAAATTACCTAGCAATATTCAGTCCGCATATTTAGGAAATAGTTAGGAAGGTTTATGCTACTAGTTTACCATAAGCATAAAACCACGATCACTAACAGATTTCTGTGCAGAGTTAGCAGGGGTGTGAAGGACAAGGCAGGAATAGCCACCACACCTCTTTGCGACCCTAAGCTGTCTGGTTCTATAGAAGGACAAAGGGCTTTGCTTCCTCAAGGTTAGCAGGTGTTGTATTTTCTAGAGCAAGTAATCTTTCTCAGAAATTTAGCTTAATGAAATATCTGACAGGATGATTTTCTGTCTGCATCTTTTTAGATGGAAAAAGAAATGAGTGTGGTTTACTTAGAGAATAAGCAAGCCAAGGACAGCAGACAAGGTCTGTGCAGAAGTGTTTGGATTTTCTAGAAGTACCCTGTTGGTTTACACCGACTGGGGTTAAGAGCTTTGGAGGAAGTGACTTTAAGAATGGAAGTCTGAGATGAACCCTGCCATCTGTGCCTCCAGCAGAATGGGGATGCCCAGGGCTCTGTGGGATGGGTGCAGCAATGGCAGAAGGCTGTTGAACACAGCCAGCCCTGGAGGCGGTTACTGGTCTCAACAGCATTCATTTCCAGAAGTGGAAGTCTGCAGGAAGGATGAAAGGACAAACTATAGGTGAGCGACTTGTAATTCAGGAAGACAACTGACTTTTAACTCCTGCACTTCAGTGTCAGTCTTGCCTGCCTTGTTTTACCCCTCTGCATCCATCTCCTGTGTGCAGATGCCTCAGAGGGAAGCCATGGTAGGCACAGTTACTAAGCAGAAAAAGAAGGTGAAAACTCAGTCTAATTTCTCAGAGAAATCAATGTACAAGGATTTTACCCTCTGCCTGGTGCTGTCAAAGTGGCATCCTTGCACATCTGCTGGACTGCATCCAGTGTTTTTTAATCACACATCAATTCGCCCTGAAGATTAGAACTCACTCTCATTAGGCACAGAAAACAGTCTATGGGGCTGCCTGTGCCTGCCTCAAGGTCTCTGCAATTAAAGGAGAAGAGGAAATGCTGGTGGCCACCCAGGAGCAGCAGCTATACTTTGAGCATGGCACAATGAATGTGTGAGCACAGCTGGAGGGCAGCGATGGCGTTCATCCAGACACACCATGCCAGAACCAGAATGGGGAGCACAACAGCAGTAGGGGAGCTAATCTGGGCACCACCAGGATGCAGGGTGATTTGCCACAATGGGCAAATGCCTCTTTTGAGAGGTTAGTGGCAGTTCAGGAGGAGGGAAGCTGCCGTCACACATGTAATGAGGATCTACTGTGCCCTTTATTTTACCATAAGGAAAAACCTGTAAGATCAGGGACTACAATACTTTAATATTAGTCTTATGGCTGAAAGTAACTTAATTACTCCTAAGTTGTTCACTGAGCAGATCAGTCCTTAAGTGCCTTTGCCTCCCCTCTTGTGTGGATCACACAAGCGCACAGGGCATCACTGCACTGGCCATGGAGAAAGCAGCTCTCACCTTAGGATCCTTTATTGATCAACACCAATTTCCAAACTCAGATGTGCATTTTGGAGACAAGCTTGGTGGAGACTGAGGGACAACTTCCATCAGGTGTGACCCTAAATTAGTGAGGCAAAACAACTCATAGAGCATCTTCATGCCAGAGCTCCAAAGTGACTGTGAAACGGTGCCAAAAGGAGGCAGCAAAGATGATGTTTGATCATGAGATGTTTGAAGACTGGGCCTTTTGGTGACGCTGCATCTGAGCTCTTCTTCATTCCTTCTGCATAACACACGCAGGCAAAGAACACAGTGCAGCTCCCACTGAGGTGTAGCCCCACTCTGCAAAGTAAAGCCTTCACATCCCTCCCATATCTACACACAAGGATAACCACAGATAGGTAGAAGGAATTTCAGCAATTTTACAGGAGCTGTTAGCCATTCTCTAGAGCTCATTCACATGTGCTATTCACATGTACAAGACTGACTTAGATATCTAGGCTCTGCCTAGAAGATCAAGCTGGACAGGCACGTTGTGTTGTCAGCCCACCTATAATGCAGGGGTGATGCGAACATATTTAGAAATAATAAGTTTAAAAAGATATAATATGCTAAATCTCATTAAGACCTCAAATAAAATTCCCTGGAGAACAAAGTAGGTGGATGCAGCTTAAATGGCATAATACTAAAGACTGTTAGTGGGAAGACAGGGAGGAGAAAAAGGACAGAAAACACACTTCTTCCTTCATTACTTTTTCCTCTCACACGTGGCGTATCAATTCTACTTTACGATTCCCCTGCAAAAAAATATAACAAACCCACAAACCTTCTATTATGCTTCTCAGAAACGCAGAATGTCGTTATGATAATTTCATTACCGTTTATTATATGCAGTGCTTCTGAATTAAAGATCGTTTCCAGAAGACAAAACGTTGCAAACAAATCTTTCACACACGCCTATTGAAAATGTGGAGCGCTGCCTGCTGGAAGCACAATCACACTGCTCAAGGAAGTCGGTGTTTATTTTGCCTAGGGATATTCTCTAACTGGCATTTCTAACCTGACTTTTAATCCATTGTTTTAAATTACTCCAGGAGTCTTAATATTCCTCATTTGTATTCAGTTGGGAAAGCACAGGGGTTTGTTTAAATCCGTCAGAAAAATTCTCTGGGGATAGCACGCTGCTAGCATGCAACCAGATATTTATAATTTGCAACACATTAGCTTGAATAAGTGATTTGGGTGGTTTTGAGAAAATGACAATGATGGAAGAAGGAGCAAGAGGCAAGATAAGCAATATCCTGGGAAAATTTTTCATCCTGGGTGAAAACACTGGAGCTGCTTTTCTGCAGCTCTTCCAGAGGGATGTTTGGAGGGGAGAAACACGTCTGCAGTGAGCTTTTCAGTGGACTCAGGGAACTATTTCTGGGCTAACTAAGAGCAGCTGTCCATGTCACCTCGCTCTTTGCTTCTAGAGCCATTTTTTTTTCTTTTGTTAAAGGCAATAAGCTGTAGTTTCTCAGAAAAGAGAGACAAACCAAAACCAGAGATTCACATTTCTAGAGCTGCCATATAAATAGAGTGCATTTACTGAGTTAGCTCAGGACTTGCATCTTCCTTTAGAACAGATATATGAGATACTGGATCCTGTGTGCTATAGGCATTTTTTTTTCCCAGTCTGATTAATCAAAACAGAAGAAAGATGTGTGCAATTTTACGTCTTATGTGATGATAAGGGTTAAGTCACCCTTGGCTGGCTCATCTTAATTTTTCATCCACTTACTTAATGAGTAAATAATAACTGATGCCTCCCAACCCAGTCACCCCCGCTCCCTGTTTTCCAGCATCTCTTCTAATATCAGTGAGAAGATAACACAATTAAGAACAGGTTCAGGACAAGTTATGAGCCAATGATTCCTGCAAAACAGATTTGGTTCACCTTTGTCCCTCAGTAGCTTCAACTCCCTAAATGTTGCAAATGTTCCTATCAGTTCCTGCCTGACCAAGACAGAGTGCTGTCACTCTGCTCCAGTTATTCAGCTTGGGGTTATAACTCTCATTCAGTATTTTACAATGTCACATTCAGATTTATTTGGTCTCCACATCGTGAACAGCTTTTTTTATGGTCGCATGTGCAGCTTTAACTTGCAGCAAATAACCCCAATATCATTCCATATATCACTGAAAAGTGTAACAATAAAAAAGTTTCACTCCTAACGGAAGGAACAACAGTCACACTATCAGCTATCCTTAGAAGTTATGTATGACAGAAAACTTTGAGACTCTTACAACTGATGGTAATTACAGAGTAAGATATTCACGACACCACAGAGTACAAATGCAGTCACAATGCCTCATCCATAAAGGACATGGCTTTAGGCACAGTGTAAGCTCTTCCTTTCAAAGATGCTAAAAATGACTTGATTTCCTTCAAAACTGTATTTCCTTTAATTCAAAGCTTTCCTTTCAGAAAAAAAAAAATCGAATCCAACAGTCACATTCACTTTAATGAGTTGACGCCTTTTAAAAAGCATTAGATGCACAGTTGAGCACACTTACTCTAAGAAAATAATCCATACTTTAAGATTAAAGCAATGACATTTTTTCAAATGCACATTTTCTTTAGTCAACTATAGACTGTTATCTTGACTGCCCTTCATATATGGTAATCAAGATAGATGTTGGAGATGTTGCAAGAAAGAGCAGTAAACACCAAAGAAAGTAGCCTAGATAAATCTTCAGCATAAATAAACCTCAGTTGGTAGGGAGCCAAACAGAGTAATCAGCAAGCGACCTGCGTTAAATTAGGTCATACCCTCTCTCTTCTGTCATGAAAACAACTACTGTGAAAGACCTTTAATGTATTTAAAATCCCAGTGGATTTATTGACAGTACCTTTGTCTGGACCATGCCTGGTCTCTGGTCCCTCAAGTGCTCCAGGGTAGCAGCAATATCAATCTCTTTAGCACCTGCAACAAACCACAAATTGGGCCGAGTTCAGAGCACAAGATAATCCATGCTGCATCTGTCAATCTCTTGCTATCGGGTTCCCTTTGGGCTAACAGTACAATTGAAAATTATTACATCCATCTCTCAGCAGACTTGGCAGGCAGCTGCAATTTTTGTGTTCATATAGAAAAATAAGAGGTTGGGGCAGCTTTCATTAACATTAATTCAAGAAAAGTCAGAGAAAAACAGATTCTTAAAAATGCCTCTGTACCTAGAGCAGAATTTATTTTGCAGAACCTGAGGGTCCACTGTGGCCATGCCACTGAATGTCCTTTGCCACTCCTAGGAATATGCACGGAACGAAGGGCCCAACCCACACAAATATTGACGCTGTTAAGACAAGGTTGAGGTGAACTTCTGCCACCCGCCGCTGAGATCCTGCTGTTTTCCTCCTCGATTTCCTCTTCAGTTTGAGATTTTTCTTGATCGTGCCATTTTCCTTCAGTGCCTAACCAGATACGTGTTATTGGAGAAAAAATCACAATGTTGGTTCCTCCCTGCATGAACTCCAAGAGCACAAATAGGGCTGGAAACCCTTCCTGCTGAGAAGTGCAGTGATGGAGTTTGGCTGTCTCACATCTGTCCCGTCTACATCTCACCGCAGCACCAAAACACTGGGCGGATGGGCAGACAGTCACCATGACCACAGAGTGACTGTCCCATCTCTAGTCCACATGCCCTACCCCCCACACATCTGCCACTTCCTAAAAGGGTCATCAGTTTGCAAGTGTGTCCTTGAAAATATCATCTGTATCAGAACTGGAATAAATATCCTACTAGCACCTTGGCTCGACATAAGAGGAATTCTCTTCCTCGGAAATTAAGATACGAGGAAAATTTAGCATGCTGACATGCATGGATGAGAGTAACCACAGTCCTGGTTAACACCCCTGGTGTGCTGCAAGGATGAACCCCACAGAGCTGGTGAGCTCGTGTGTCCCATGGGCTTCCCTGTGGTGCAGATGTGTGTGTGCCCTCCCCGCTGAAGGATGTTCTTCATTTGAAGCTACTCTAGCCTCAGGACAACACCGTAACATATTAGAGGCTGGGAAAAGGTTTCTGACAAGACCTAATAACACTCCTTAATGGCCAGATGGGCTTCTGAGCCTACCTTTGAAAGGGTTAATTCCTCCATCGCCGTGACGCAGATTGCAGGCATTTACTGGTGAACTGATGCTTGCTTTTTTATCATCATTAACAGAATGACATGCCTAATAGTATGAACAATGCCTGACCATAAAACCCTGATTTAGCAAAACACCAAAGCATATGCTTGCACTGGAACATCAGAATAGTCCTGGTGGGCTAGGATGCCTAATGGGAAGCTTGCTTTGAAGTGTTTTGCCAACAGAAGTCCCTGAATCAACATTTTTTACTGATCAGTACCCCCGAACCCATGGGCTGGGATCAGCACAGTACCCACAAGCTCTTCTGATGGCCTCAGCCGAAAGTCATAGGAAAGCAGAGTGAGCAAAGTATAATTCTGCCCACGGCATGTGCCTACCTTAGGGAGAGCAGGGGTGGAGAGGCAAAGACAAAGCACAGGCACGGATCTATTTTCTACCCCTTTCTCACATTTCTGAATGCCTCCAGAACTACTGTGAAAGGAACTACCTAAGGGCCTGGAGAGGCAAAACCTCATGCTGCAAAGATGGGCACCTTTTTCAGAAGAAAAATATCCTGGAAGTAGAAAATTCATGAGAAAAAGGATGAAATTGGTGGCACTGGATAAAGCCATCATGACTTCTTTTTCTCTCCACATGAACAGATCTCTCCCACATACAACAGTACATGTTCTCAAGTTTAAATACAAATAATCAAGTTTAAATACAAATTGCTAGACAAAGAAATGTGCCAAAAAGGGAAGATTTTCTATCATTTATCCACTCCAATATTTATTTGTTTCACAGTACTTCTGGATTCTGAGAATAAAAAGGGAGATCAAAGAGGGAGCGTTTAAAGAATGAAGAACCTCCTTTTCACTTCTGGCTGTATTTCACCCTGTAGGGAGTACATTTGGGTTCTGTTTGTGAGAGGTTCCTTTTTCGCACGAGGTTTCATTACTTGTTTTTAATGAATGGAAGGACGTAACTCAGAGTGAGTCTGAACTAACCGCCGTACCAGCAGCGATGCAAACAACCACGCAGTCACTTCACAGCTCAGTGAGCTAGCTGAGCAAATACCTCCTAACACATTTCCACACCAGCACAAGGCAGATTTTAAACTTCAATAATTAACCACTGTCCTTCTGAAGGCTTTAAGTATGCACAGTAAGTGCACAACAGTCCGCATCAGAAACAAGGCGTACACTGAGAGAAAACAAGAGAAGAAGTGAGCTGAATTATACTTTGCCCCCAAGGAGAAAAGCAGTTGCTGAAGTTTGGGGTCATATCCTTTCCAACCCTTTCTCTCCCCGCAGGCAGCAGTGCAGGAAGCATGCTGGCACTTAACAGCTGGTGCTCCTGATTAGAAGACCTCAAGGGGTTAAAGTGTTTGCCCTCGAACAGTCGTATAAGTGGAAGACCCAGCGTGTCATGAGAGCATGGGTAAAAATGGAATTCCCAGTTCCTCATGCAATAAATAACGAGCTAGCCAGCACTGCTGCAATAGGCTCCACGACATCATCAGCAGCAGCTCAAGCTATTTAAAATTATGACAAATTCCCCAATGTTAGCTTCGTTATTGTAAAAATGAAATCTTCCCCCCTCGTCTCCTCCCTCTAAACCTGGCAGAGGACCTATTCTGGAAGGAACGAGACACACGAGAAACACTTGGTGAAGGATGTTTCCTTCCACTCTGCTGTAGCATTGCAATCAATGGTATGGGAATGAGGTGAAGTTTGCAAAGAGGATACATGTGTTTTTACACATTAGCTGGGAAGAAACGATGATGTCCATCATGAAAAAGTGGCTTCTAGATTCAACTAACTACAGAGATCGTGCACCTGAAAACATGTTGGTGTTTTTTCAGCTCTAATAACAATCAGCATTTGTTACATTAGTTGAAAATTCTGCCTTAAATTAAAGCAAGCTTTGAGGCTTTTTTTTTTTTTTTGTAATAAGCTTGAACATACACTGAAAGCACAAGCAAAAATACTATTATTTTATTCATTACTAATGAAAAGTGCAGTGCAGATTCTGTGAGACTGATAGAATTTTATATGAAAGCACTGTATTAAAAGGATTTTTTTAGATTCTATGCTCTCTGAATTTGCTGTATATTTATATAAATAAAATGATCCTTAAATACTTCATCAAAGTAATTATTTGCAGGGGGTTTCTTTTTAAATTACCAAAGCTGAAGAGCTTTCTTTGTGCATGTTTCACAAATACATATCACTCATAAATATTACATTAAAAAGGATTTTTGTAGCTGGGAAAAACTTTCAGATCTACAGGCATATATCCTCCAACAGACAGGATTATAACTCTGCAGAACAGCTATAAATTCGTTACTGCGAGTCCTAAAGGACAGCTTGGTCATTAGGGTGCTATGTTTAGACACATTTGACTTCTCTTCCAGCCTAAGATTCTGCCTTCCTGCACAGCTTCAGTTACATCATTAAATTCACCCTACGTTTCAGGCTAACATTCATAAAGTAAATTGTTTTTTTCCTACCTGATAAGTTATTATGAAGGCAAATCTGTTTACAAGGTGTTTGCACAGTAAGGAGGTGAGGACCTAGATAAATACCATGCTTTTTTGTTTTAATTCAAAACTCTCTACGCCTTTCTCAGCCCTGTTTCTGTTCCTCTTATCGTAAAGTGATCCCAAGGTTGAATATATGATGCAGGAGTTGCAGTGAGAGTTGTAAATATGGGATTATTAGCTCTGTTCCCATTTCTCCTTAAGGAGATACAATGATCTGCGTGGGAGTAAGAATTTATCCCACAGAAAAATAATGGAGCACTAAGGGGAGCACAGAAATGACCTGACAAACACCTTTATTTTTGCAGCAGTAAATATTCCATTTCATCCCAGTCAGATATTAGCTTCTTAATGTATCTTTCTCAATGTATTATGTTCTATAGATTTTGAATTAGGCCTTAAAGGGCAAAGAGACCTGTTAGGTCAGATTAAAAACAGGCTTGTTAAAATCCTGAAGGAAGGGTCCCTGATGCCGTTCTTTCCACTGATGTTGCTAGAAGCTGAAAAAGACCCAATTAATATTTGCAAGAGGCTGCTGATTGGCAGCTCTTAGCCTCAGAGTCACCCAGCTGGGAACACGGCACGAGACTCACACCTAACATTAGGAAATACTAAGAATACAACTGAGGAAAAAAACAAAAAGGGGGCAAAAATACAGCGTCAGCACGGACAGCCAGCTGCCTCGTCACAGTGGGTCTGCATTTAGGAACAACACAAGCAGGTTTCATGTTCATGTGATGACTGCGTGATTCACAAGTGATGCTTCATGGCCAGACCAACCCCGTGCACAGCAGCACTCTCAAAAAGGGGCTCTCTTGGGTTTAGCACAATGCTTCCCAACCCTTTTCAGAGCTCTGCTTTGTCTCAGCAATGAGGCAGACAGGGAGCAGTGGAGACCCAAGGACAGATGGACCCTGAAGGACAGCCAGTGCCTAGAACCAGGTATGCCAGGAACTTAATGCACAAAAAGAGCCCATCTATACTGCTTGCTACACAGTACAGAAACAGGAGTGGTTTCTCTGGGGAATCTGCAGTGTAAATCAGCACTCACGGCCTATTACACTCTCACAGCTATGCTGTTTGCAGTGCCCACGCCAGCTGGACATAGCACGGATATGCCACTGATCTGCACTGCCCCCAAAGCCCTAGATGCCTCCAGCTTCCCACTGACAGCCACTAAAGGATGGCTTGCATAGCTGCACCAGCCAGGGTCTGCACCATTGAGTGCTTAATGTTGCTGCGAAACATTTAATCACACCATATGAGGGGCAAATTCAATCTGATTAAAGAAGAGAGGGTCATAACAAGGGGGAGTGTAACACTACTTCTTCACTGACCATTAGTTTTAATGGCACACTGGTAGTATTTACTAACTAGCTGAGTCTCAAAGGCTCAGCCTCATCTTATCTACTCCAGCCATCCTTGAAGTTCGAGCTGGAGTTAGTCATCTCCTCTCCCAACAGCCAGGAGAGCGTGGGAAGACTCTGGTGGGCAATTCATTTGCCTGAGAATTACTCTCCACTGACAACTAAAGAGACCTAGACAACTAGGTTAGGTGAGATGCTTAATGCTAGATGCTTTATACTGCTCAAGTTATCTGTAACAATTCCGAGTTGAAAAGAGATGAGTTTCTGCACTGTGGTTTCAGGCTCACAAACGCTGGAATCTGTTAAATCTAATGGTGTTTGACGTCTGTGTTTTGTGGCTGCTGCCTTCTCCTTCCCTCACACCCTACTTAATGGAAATGGCAAAGGAAAAAGCACCACGGAACCACAACCAAAAGACAGACCAGCTGCAGGGAACACCGCAGAAGGGAAAAACATATCAGGAGTAACTGCTGCTTGTGACTGCTGGTTTGCAACCACTGCCAAAAAAACCACCCAAACAAGGTTATTTTCTTGCTTCAACCTACATAGTCTGCCTGCCCATTAAATAAAAACACTCACAAACACTGGAGTTTAAAAAGAGAGCTGAACAACAGGTAGAAACTACACAAATAAAAGCAATTTTAACTAGTCCTGGAGCTGCTGGAGTTGTGCTATAGGCCAGGAGAAGCTTTTGATGAAACCCTACTGATTTGAAGACAACAAAGTAAATACATGTATCCAGGCTGGCATTTTCATTTGACACTCATTCTCCTTGAAATGAACAAAACTGTGTGCATATGTGTATGCAGTTAGGGATGGATTCAACCTCTATCTGTATTTTATGAACAGTGCACTCTCAGTCAAAATATCTAAGTGCTTCTGTACATCTAAAAATCAGATCCAAATGCCAATATCACTACTTTTATTGAAAAACAAACAAAAAGAAAGCATTAAAGAAAGCATAAACCGAAACTATCACCATCACACACACAAAAAGGCAAACTCCAGCAACAGAGCACTAACAGGGAAAGGAGGCATACAAATGGAGAAGGGATTAGTCTAATGAAAGTGAAGCCATGAGAAACACTGTGACAGTCTCATACACACACACACACACACAGAGGATATATATTACATAATATTGTTTACATACTTTGTATTACTACTATTTGCATGTTACCTGGACATACCAACCTAAGTGACATGGCTTTAGGGCAATGTGATTCAAAGGAAGGTGATACTAAAGAAGGAACAGATAGGAACTGCCAGGTATTTTCCAATCTGCTACAGGAAAACAATTCTGCTGAGCTTTCACTGATTTACAGCAATAACAATTCACTACTGACACACCAGTTTTTAAGGTAATATACTTTGTCAATGCAGAAAAAACATGCAGAAATCACTCACTGTGACCAAGTGCAAATGGGTGCTAATGTGAGGCCCAGCCCTCCCTCACTTCCATTATATGACTGCATTATAGCATCTTTCACAACATCCATAGCTTCTGTTATGTATAATGCCTAAATTACACGTGAGAAATTGAAGATCTATACTCCATATGGAGTAATATATCCCATCACCACCCACAATCGCTCAAGAAAATACTAAGGTATGCACTTAGATGTAACTTCTCCAATGCATGCACGCTCACACACACACACAAAGGGCAATGATGACTCAACAAGGATTGTGGATGTGCTGCTCCTGCCTGCTGACAGTGTCAGCTCCTGTGGAGCTCTACACAATCTGCTTCTTTCTCTCTACACCTCTTCTATAAAACGCCAGCTACCGACCTCAAAAGGAGTTCATCTCCACGTGCTGAAACAGGAACAAAGTTAAGATGCTTACCAAAAAAATCTTATTTCAGAAGATGTGCCTCAGTTTGCCCTAAGAAGTCTTGGAGTCTGCTTTGGAAAATGTAAATTTACCCAGGACTCAGAAGCAGCTCGCCCACTTCAATCTATTAAATTGGAAGAACTACATTTCACATTACTTTGATTCTATGTTGCACGTAGGTGGTAATGCTTTCACAAGACAGCGCATGGATTGAGTTGAATAAAAGATTCAACTATTATGGATTCGTTCTTTTACAAGTTTATCCTTAAAAGTGACTAAACTGGTGCAGCTGTAGAAGTAGTGGAATAATTGCACTTCAGTTCAGTAATATACATTGTACCCTTTAAAGCCAGAAGAGCACCGTCTGGACAATTAAACAGTTCTCTTCAAATCTCCTATGGACTTCTGCAACGAGATTAACTGCAAAAAACGAGTTACTCACTCTGTATTGTAAACGTTCTTTTCCAAACATTTGCCCAGCTGCTTCTTGAACCGATAGCACTGTACTTCTATGGCCAGCTTTTCCACTTTTCCATACTCCAACCTACCCATTGTCCAAAAAAAAATGCCGCTCAAATTCCTTATCTGCTTGTCTCCTCCTTAGTTTCAGTCAATGACCTCTTGTTTTCAAATTAGTCACTATCTCAAGCTGCTTACTGACATCAATACATTCCTTTCAGGGTCTTCTGACGCTCTATGGGGACCCCCCTTCGTGCTCCCTTTCCCAAAGAACAGCCCATGTCTGATCAGTCTTTCTTCACAATTTCTTTTCCCCAAACCCTGAATAATCAGGTTTGCTTTCTACCACAGTTTCCTAGTCCCAATTCATTTCCAACAAAATCCCAAGAACTAAAAATAAGCACAAAATACATATCTTTCGAAGTGCTTTCCTGAAAAGAAAACTGAAAAGAATACAAACTAAGATGAAGAAATTACATTAATAATTTCCTTTTTTTTTCTTTTAAATCTCTATATTCCATATAGGAGATCACTTAAAAACAGTCCCCACAGCATATGCAAGAAAACATCACCTTCCCAGGGCCACTTGCTCATTTTAGTAAAAATCTGTACAACGTGCTAAGTTTTTCATCTCTATTCATATTATCTTTTTACTAATTGATGAGTGTAGAGTCAAGAATATGTCAAAATTCCAAAACTATATGCAATATATTTTGCAAAAGAAAAACAATACTGTTCTAAACAGCTTTTTTGTTCAAATAACCTAAATAGGGAGAGTTTCCTAAGCATCACAGACTGGACCATAAAAAAGTGTCCTATACATTCTCTATACACTTCTGCATGTAGCTGGGGGCCCAGTTCTCATTGTGATTAATTATCTGCTGGGAAAGGCTGCAAGAATGAACACTATCTGCCTAATTGTGTTTCCACGGTAACTCATTACATAAAAGTTACAATACATAAATGCAGCTCATTAGAAAAACAGCCCTTATAACATATGATATGTTTACAAGGACACTAAGAACTTCCTTCAGAAATTGAAATAGCCACATTTGAGATTTCCATGGTTAACATTACTACTAAGAACTGAGGCAGTCTTGTGGATAGCTCAAGAACACACAAAGTAAAAGCTAATTTTCTTGGCTTTGCCAGCCCGTATATTTTCCTAGTGATAACCATCTGCCTCACACAAACGTCAAAAAACAGTGATGCAATAGATTCAGATTTACAACAGGAAAATAACTGCATTCTAAAGTTCAGATTTTTTTTTCCCCACTATAATTTTTCTCCTCAGGAATTATGAATATTTCTAATCTCATTCCTTTCCCTCTTAACGTTAAAAACATTTTCTTTTTTTTTTTAAAGAAATCTCTCTTTTGTACTATATATTCCTTCAATCAGCATTACACTTGTAGTATATGAAGATTTATTTTCATGCGAGAAAGTGGATTCTGAGTTGAAGAAATACTCCTTCGTTCACCAAGAATGTGTCAGAAAGAGAATGCTCTAGACTTCAGCCTGAAGACTATTCTCAGATCTTGCATAAGGACTGAAAAATAAGCACACTGAATCTATTTTTCGTTCATAAAATCCCTTCAGAGGGGAATCAACACCATGACTTCATTATGATCATTAAATTCACACTGCACATAAGCAAATCCTCAGCAAGAGTTCAGATTAGCCAAAATCATTTGATCACGATGAGTCAGAAGGCAAGTCTAGGAATCTTTTCTTTTGTCTTAAAATGTCATACTAGAAACTGCACCTGCTCAGGAGCTGACTCACAAGACCCTCAGACAATAGTGCAGTGGGGGCAAGGAAAGGACTTTGGGAGATAACCTCTGCAGTCAGCTCAGGCCAGAGTGCGTGTGCTCATCAATTATAATCCAAGCTTTTGAATGGGAGAGAAGAAACACTGGCTTGCCTTCATTACATCAAATCTTTTTGCTGGGTTTTAGAATTCTGAAATCAATACTTTAAGAGGACTTGAAAATTCAGATTCACCTTCCCTTCGACTCATCTCATTCCAGCTAGTTCAAACACAAGAAAATGGATGGTCAGCAAACCCCAAACAGCTGCCAGCTGGATTAATATCTAAAAAACAAACTTTTATGAACACTATCCAAGCCTCTCAGTTCAGAAAAATGAAAGGAGGAAGACCCACAGTCTTACTCTTTTCTTTATCGTGCCAGAAACACTTAGTAAAAATGTCTTGAAATATATCAAAACTTTTAGCTTCTAAAATAGGACTGCAGGAAAGACAAGAAATTTAGAAAATTCCCACATTTTCTCTAGATAAAAAAAAACAAAACAAAACCCCATACTCATCAGCTCAGAGTTACTGTGAGTTTAGAGTGAGGAAGGACTTTTGAGTAGATTCATTTAAAACAGTTCATTCTCTTTAGTAACAAAAGATAAAACCTGTAAATACATGAAGAACATTAAAATTCCTAGCAGAAATCATCCTCAGAAAAACAGTCTGTCAAAAATCCAGCAGGTATTGTTATCTACAAAAACAACCGATTATCATTTTCTGTACTTACTGAAATCATGAAAGCACCCAAGGAGCCGAAATACAACACTTATGAACTTCTCACTCAAAACTAAAATTTGCCCTAACCTGCCTGTCAGGGAAATCAGAAGTGATTTGGGTAGCTCTTCTAACAGTTTTCATGTTAATGTAAAAATAGCATGCTACTGTCAGGCCAGGCTCCACACCACGTAGTTTTTGTTATTACTTTGACAGGGACAGGACTAGGGCCTTGCAACTGTTCTGCTCATGAATCTTGCAATAAAAATAATTACGGTAATATGATGTATGATCTACAGAAGCACTGAGTTGCTGGAACAGTTAAGCAGAAGTACACCCTTGCATTTAAGACTTTCCACTGACACGACACAGCAATGACAGCGCTGAATGGACATCGTTGTTCTCTAGCTGCACCAGTTCCTAATAAGATTATTTAGTGCGGCTATTTGGAGTGAATGCACAGATGCAGCCATTATATTTATTGCAGAGAGAATAGTGAAATTCATTAAAACCTTGACCCAACAGGAAATCCTCCGTGCTGCTGTGCTGCTGGGAGAGGCCCGTAGGATGGCAAGCAGCTGAGACCCAGCCCTGGCCCGGGGGCTGCAAGGCATTTGAGGGGACACTGCCGCCCCCTCCACTTCTCCTGTGCATGAAAATAAGGTGCCTTGTTCTTTCTTTCTTTATTTTTTAATTGTTAATTTTAATTTCACTCTTGCTTTCTCAGTGGAGCTGCAGCTGTCAGCCTGGTGCGGCAGATGTTGAGCACAAAATCCTCAGTTTCTTTCTCCCCGCTTTAGGAGCGGGTCGCTTGCTGGTGGTTTTCAGCGTGTAAAATGCTGAGACACAGCAACAGGCGAGATAGGAGGAGATACCAATTTATAACATGCTTAATAGACTAAGTATTAGCACTAATTCAATGAGCAGTAGGGGAAAAAATTGTTAATGACAAAGGCATTTACAGTTAACTGTCTAAGAGAATGTGGGGAAGTAAATCATTACATGAAAAAGGAGCTCCTTTTCTCCGTCTACCCCATTAAAAACCCTGCTAAAGAGCCAAGGCATTTATTGATTGCTTTCTACTTTCCCACTGCCGAAACTAAGTACTCCTCTATTTACTTTGATTTAAAAATGCATTATTGTCTACTTTCTAATAAACCAGACAGTGGAACAAGAAACTCAAATTATTCTAAGTTTATTCTTAAAAGTCCTTTTTTTTTTTTTTTTTTTTTTTTTGAAAGACTGAAGGCCTTAATCCTTAAAAGCCTTTTTTGAAAGAAATGTTACTAGATGCTGGCCCTGCAGCTGGGCCCAGATTGAAAGTGCACTTACATTTTTATGTTTAGCACTGAAGGACTCTGAAGTTAGCCCTCGCACTCCACATAAAAGCTTTGGAAACGGCATTCTTTGCCACTCGTGCAATTCATTCTCTAAGAAAAGGAAATGGAAAGAAAGATTTCATGTCCAGGGCTTCAGGCCTTTGATCATTTGATGAACACTGGATCCTCAACCTGGGCCTCCAGCTTCTCAGGCCAGACAAAGAGGGCCCCGGCCGCACAGGCTGGGCCGTGGTTCCCTCCCGAACAAAACCTTTGGTGGCCGCACAGTGTGACAGCCTGGGAAAGGCCCACCTCAGCAGGGCTGAGATGCTCGCTCTGCCCTTTGATCTTTCATTTAAACCCCAGCCAAAGCACCAGGTCAGGGGATTTCGCGCTGCACACCCCCATCGGCAGAGGGGAGCAGGTCAAGAACAAAATGGGGGTGACCGATCTCCAAAAAGCCCTATGACGCCTTTCTCTGGCCAGTTTCACATGACTTGTCTCGTATTGTGAAACACTAAGCCCGCACTTAAAATGGAATTTGACATTACATGGTACAATGGAGTCAATAAATGGCATTCTTCAGTGCTTTTACAACAAAGTCAACCCTCCCTTAAGTGGCTGAAAGCCCGGAGCTAGAAAATACTTCTCATTTACTTTTTTATGCAAGTAAATTGTATATGCTTTAAATCTAGTTTTCATTACAGCTTCATGTTTCTGATGACTGAAGTGAGCTGAACAAACACCTAACGAAGGTGTATATTAATTCTACTACATACCATTGCTCCTGCTTTCAAAGACTAGGTTGTCACGTGGAATGGAACAAGTGCTGCAAATATCTCCGTATTTCCTCACAGAGGGAAAACCTATTTTCCAGTGAGCGTGAAAAACTGATCTCATCCCACTGGAAAATCTTCAGGACACGGCTAAGAAGAAAACAGGCACACAACTTCTTTTAACATTGGGACCAAGTTCCACATTATGCTCACAGGCAGAAAACCTGCCCCTTTATGTCCATGTGTGACCAGACACATTAACAGTCAGAATACAGAGAGGAAAAAATTCTAAACCCTTCTTTCTGAAGGGGCACCGCATCAGTATGTCCCACAGGACTGCGATATGTGGATGTAACAGATGACTGCAAAGCATGGAGTGTATTTTTAAACCGCATCTAAAAATACGTTAGAAGGTTTTCAACAATATCTGTAAAATGATTAGAAGTCAAAGGACTAAATACTATTTCTCCAAATCAATTAATTTATGCCATTACAGTAATCCTTTCTCCATAAATGCAAACACATTGTGCATAACAACAGATCAAGGCAGCACGGGAATTAAGAAAGGCAAATGACAATTTTTTATTTATTTTCATCCTCATAGACTACTCTTCCTTCTAAAACACAGTTCTATGACAGTGTGATACAAACATGGCCAGAGGCTTGAGGAAGGGGTATGATAAATGAAGTTGACTATTGTGCCAGGTTTACTTGTCACTTTTATCCTCCTACCTTTTAAAGACTATATCAATATAAAAAATGTGGTTTAATTCTATCATACAGAGATTATTTCAGGGTATCTCAAGCATTTCTCACTGCAAACCATTTTGCAATCAATAAGATAATGATCCCAATCTCTAGAGGACCTACAGACTTTGCTTTTAACAAAGAACAATATACATTTACGACAGGACAGATGATTTCCTAATTCATAAAATGCATTTCATTGATAAGAAAACCAAAGTACAGAAAAGTTAATTTTTTTCGGCATTGAATAGACAGTGGCAGAACAGCGAACAGAGCACTAGATAACTTATTTTCAGTCCCAAGCACTGTCCACTGCAGCTTTTTTCCTTCTAAAAGAGAAATCTGTGCACATGGGAGCTTGTTTAGTACCAGCTCTTCAAGGCAATACAGTGATAATGGGGAGCTGCACAAAAAAAAAGGAATTGTGCTTAACCATCATCACTGGGTGGGTGACAGCAGACTGGGCAGAAGTCATGAAGCATCCCAGGACCTAACCAACATAACCACTGAGCAAGAATTGTTCAGCCTCCAACTACCTTCTTCTAAAAACTGTAATAACTATTTTCAGTGATGGAAAGTTAAAAAATTCAAATACTTCTCAACAGCTCAGGAACATCTGCTCATTCACAAAGCATTTGCATTTGGGTTTGTTGTTTGAAATCATTATGAAAATAAAAACTTAAGAACATTCAGGAAAATGCACAATTTGCCTCTAATTTAGTCTCACGTTTTCCGCGAATGTTGCTCCCCATGTTGCCATGGCAACACAAGCACATCTTTCAGTACAGAGGAAGTAACAAGCCTTTTGATTCTCACCTTTAGCCATTTTATTGAGAACCATGTCAATTAGAATGTAGGTTCCACTTCTTCCTGCACCATCACTGCCAACAGAAAGGGAAAGAGACAAAATAAAGCCTATCAATGTGCACCTTGACTCGAGATAAAGGTACCTGCCATTATGCTGTACTGCTACACAGGAGGCAGAAGACTGAATGAGGGGAAATGTAGGCTACTGAGAAGGAGAGTGAAAGCTTGCCATGAATTAACACTAGCTGTTTGTGGAAGATCAGCCTGCATGGATAATGGGGCTTTGTTTTCTATTTTTTTAAACCAAGTTGTGCTCATGCAATATAAACATTTAAAATGAAAGTGGAAGTCAGTAACCCTAAAACAGGATGCCATTTCTGTTTATAAAGTGTACATATAATGTCACTTGCATATGAGTTCAAGAACCCCAGAATAAGCCTAACCTAAGCATTATCTAGAACTGTCCCAAAACGTTGTGGATTTCATTTGAACACTGTGGTCAGAGGGAACGCATGCAGTCTAAGGACTGAAATATTTGATTAATGATGGACTGCAGTTTTTCTTCAATGTAGGTCACAAGTGATTTGTCTTTTTCTTTTTTTTCGCTTTAACTCCTCCTCAGTTGCAATGACTGGAAGAAAAAAATATCATGTAATTCCTGAGAAGCAGCTTTAACTTTTAGTATCCAAAGTCATTCTTCAGAAATGTGAGATCAAGCCTTGGGATGAGAAATGTTCCCTAATGTGAATGCAGCTTGTGTCCCTTTCAGACAGCAATGTGTAATTGCCAGCATGATGCTGTTAGAGCTGTTGTTAGCAAACATAATTAAGACTTTAAGTAAAAGCTTTTTTCCCCTTCCTCCTCCAAAATTTTTTCAAAGGTGCATGTGTGACCAATTAGACTGTATGTAGGTTTATTAATTAAGCCATTATTTTTATTGATAGCTCAATTTGTGTACAAGTATAAATGAAAGGAAAAATAATAGAACAGTGTGAAGCATGTTATTATGTTCTGTTTACAGACAGGCTGTGAAACTTAATTTTTGTGAAGTCTGTGGGTTTTTTTTTTTTTTTTTTTTAGTTCCTAGATCACTGCTCAGAGAGAAAGAGGTAATGGTAATATATTTCTTTCCTATGGCTGTGAAGGGAACAAAGACACAATCTCATTAGTTAAGCTGAACAGTGAGAGACAAAACAGTCATCCAGTCCAATAAAAAATACTGAACGAACAGCAGACATTTTCATCCATTATAATAAGGAAGGTGTAGGAAACTTCAAAGGCTCTTCATCTGGCATCAAATGTTTCTTTTCTCAGGCTTCCTAAATGCAGTGTAAAGGAGCCTGCTCCAGGCTGCTGCTCCCCTCTGCACAAGGTCTCCTGGCATCTGGTGAAGGTGACTGCCGAGACACCAGCAGCACACACACTTGCTCTCTTCCCTCCCATGAGTAGTGGAATGCCTCATGCCAAACAACCTGCCTCTCAGCAGGGCTATTTTCTTCTGCCTGACTTGTCCACAAGAGCATCTTGAAAAAATGACAACATTCTCCTTCTAATTTAGAATCCCCGAAACCAAACATTAACATTCCTATGGCAAAGTCTTCTGTTGACCTGCCCAATAGGTTCTGTTTGCATCTACCAGGGTCTGCCCAAAGAGAAAGGCTTACTCAATCTGTGGTTTAGTTTCCACTCCCTAACACTGCCCTCTCCTTACCATGATCATTAAAAGAAAGCAAAGAAGAAAAAGCTTAGTAGACTGAGTGTGAATGAAGAAGATTAAATGAGGAGGGAATGCAGGGAAAAGCACTTATTTTGAAGGAGATGAGCGAAGAAATCAAAGCATTATTTGTATTTGATAAGGTGGCTACACACTATTAGTTTAAGACATAACAACCACGAAATCATACGAAACAATAATTGTATTATGAAAACAAACCCTAAGCATTATTTAGCATTTGATTTATATTTAGTACCGTCAGCCTGCCTTAATATATGTTCAGTGAATCATCTAAAGCTTTCATTTGCTCTTTTTCCTTATACCTATCTTACTGCACATAAAAATCTGTGAGATTATTTTAGAAATCGTACTTGCCTGCAGTGAACAACTACTGGACAAGAGCGACCCCTGTAGCACTTGTTTACTTTCCTGAAATAAAACAGACACAAAAAATTACTTATTATATACATATATTATATACATTATATACACATGTGTACATTACACACATATTAACATGCTGCTTGTTCAGCCAAATATCAAAATCAGCAATAAGAGAAAGCAAATAGTACAGTCGTTAAAGAAACTGTCTAATTTGTGATTTCCTGATATAACAAGCTGTTGTTACATACGTAATCCTGTTTAAAGTTTGCTTCTGCTTGGCTGCTGTAGAGATCCCAGATAACATCCCGTTACTGTTCTTGGCTAGGCAAATGAAAATCTCCTTCCTCCACCTTCTCACATGTTAGCTCCGAAAACATTACCATGAGTTACTTTCAATTTAAAGCCAACACCGAGTTTCTGAGCTTGCTCAAAGAAAGACTGAGGAGCACCAAACTGAATCCAAGATTAAAAATGGCTGTTCCTGTATACTTCATATAACGTGTGCTGATTTGCAAAGCAATTCTTTCCAAAACAGCAAACAGTAAACCTTCTGTTGAAAATACAAAATTTAATCTATATGTTGTAAAAATAACTCAAACAATCTGTATGCTTTACTGCTCTGGGTGCAGTGCAAAGGTCTGAAACATTTAATATTCATATGATTGCCCTCTCCAGCATCCTAGCTGAACACTCTCAATGGCAAGAGAATATATCTGAAGCGAAACAATAAATGTACAGCTATAGAAATTCAACAAAAGCACCTAATCTAAGAACAAAGTTCTCAACATTGGCATAAATCTATTTAAATTGCCTTACAGAAACCAAAATCCCAAATCTTCTCTTCTACTCCAGAACATATTTTGCATATAAAGTATGTTACAGATCCAAAGCCCATCAAATATGCACACATATGTTAACAAGGCGTGCCGAAGAAAGGATTAAACAGTGAAACACTTCTTCAGGAAATCAAAACCTTTCACTTTCCTTGATGAGATGCTTGTGCTTATTAGAGTTAGAAGGTCTATAAAACCACGTCATGGGACTACTTTTGAGGGATGCCCAGCCACAATGATGGTGTCCAGCTCAGCGCAAGTGTGGCAGCAGATCCTAACTGCTGAACTGAAGAAGTGAGCTGCTGGAATTTGGCAAGTGCTACGATGTTATTATGAATTTTGAAGCATAACTAACCTCCTGAATCATTTAGTTCTTGGCTTTTCATCTATTCACTATCATCTGTGCTGTGAAAGCATGCATATAACATTGCTTACAGTATAGCCTGAAGATGCCTAAGCTTCTAAATCTGACAAGGAGTCTGGATACCTGGAACTAAATCCAAGCAGGCTACGGAGATGCTGATGATGGTGCAAGAAGCTGGAATTTCACATTCTGCTTTTTACTACTTAAGATTCAAAGCAAATGTGATAATAATATTAATTTCTTATAATGATTCCATTTAAACATTAGAATTGAGGATTTTTTGCCATCTTTTCTGTAAATTCATACTCACAGAGACATTCTGTTTTTACATTCCTTGTATGCAAGTAATGAATGCAGTAGAAAACCTTTCTATGAGATAAGTGACAAGCCATCAAGGAGCACCTGAACTTAGAAAGTATATAGGACATATATATGTCTGTGAACACAGCCATACACAGGTACTACCAGGCAAAACTCATCTATAATTTCAATGACTTAAGCTGCAGTAGAGTTTTTGCGTGAGAGAGTCATTTGGGTCTTGACAGTTGTACCTGAGGACTGGCTCCTTTTGTACAAGGGCTGCTCCAAAAGTAATGCCGCCTATTTCATGTTGCTGGCCTCCAACATGAGAGGTGGATGGTGGTGCTGTGGTGGTAGAGACTGACCCTTCCCAGCAACACACTGTTCTATTTTGTTGCTGTGCAACAGAAGGCAGCAGAAGGGCAGCCTGACAAAGTGTTGTCTGACACTGAAGTGCACTTAAAGCAAAGGTGTGGAAGTGAATTCCTCCGTGGAGAAAATCCTGTATCCACTGACATTCATTGATGCTTGCTGAATGTTTATGGAGACCAAACAGTGGATGTCAGCACAATGAGGCGGTGGGTGGTGCGTTTTAGCAGTGGTGACAGCAACACGAAAGACAGCCACATTCCAGACGGCCATGCAAATTTGTACAAGCGTGGCATGCAGGTGTTCCTGTTTGTCACTGGTGAAATGGTGGTGACTGCTGAAAAATAGAGCTCTGTAGCTAAGAATCTGCTCTATCAAGTAGTGTTATCATTCTGTTTGTATCTGTTGTAGTTTCCATGGAAATAATTAGGAGACATTAATTTTGGAGCAACCAACGTACAATACAAAAGTCTCATTTTTCACATCGCACAGCAAACTATTTTTGCAGTGTCGCTAATGTCATCTGATACAATGAGTCTGTACTCCCCACAGCAGCTGGTTATCCTTCCCCCATCACGTGCACTAGTAAAGAAGTAGCTTCTGCATTTAGTAAATTACATTGAGGCTAAGAACTAGAGGGGTATTTACCATTTCTTTTTCTGCTTGTGTGGTTCCTCTGTTCCTTGGCACCACTAATATGACACTTGCATGTTGTGGCTAGCCACCTACCACAGTCCTAATATACTTTCAACGACAAATTGAACTAAACCTATCAGAAAATCAGACAACCAGAGACGCACGTTAGGGAAAGACACCTTATGTTTATCAGTTTTATTGAAGGGTTTCAAACATTTTCATCATCACACATTTCAGAAAACACATTAAAACAAAGGGTTTCAATCCAGCTGGTTCATAGCTTTCTCTGTATATAGTGTAGGAAAATATTTAGAACTGCCGCAACATCTCACTTCGTTCTTAGTTCTGGCTAATGAGTGTGAGTTGAAAATTCATCAATAAGCAAAGTTCTTGAATGTTGAAGAAAAAATATATATTATATATATATACATATATACAGGAAGAATTAACTTAGAAAGAATGATTAGTAATACAAACCAACCCTTGGCTCATTGAGTGAAAAAGAAATCATCATGCAAACCATCAGCAAGCAAAGGTCAGAGGTCGTTAGAGGCTCAGAAAAGGGGTTTCCCACATTGTCCCTGCAGCAGAGTCACAGTTTCCAATGATCACTTTTGTGACTATGCAACTGGGCTCATATTACTAGCTGCAACATCACAAAAATGACACTGGCAACCGCTAATTAGCTGGCAAAATAAGAATTTGTCCATTTTTAAAGTGAGCAGTGTTAGTAAATGCCATTGCACACAGCAAGAAGTGATAGCATAATAGATATATAGTTTAAGCAAAGCCCTCACATGTGATGCTAATTATCTTTTAGCTTAGCAGTCCCTCTTTATAGTGTAAATGTGCTCCCTCTGGGCTCAAGAAATATTTAATTACACATATCAGTGCATGACTAACAAGCTAGTCCAGAGCAATAATGATTGGTCTATTGTTCAAAATGAAATTAGGACTCCAGAAACATTTAAAACTGACCAGTGGTTTCTGCAGTAGCCTCACCTCTCAGGGACTGTCTTTTGCACAGATTTTTGAGATACATAAAAAAAAAATCTCTTTTTGGCAATTTATACCTGCATTATGAAAGTATGACAGATTACTCCCCAAGGTTTAATGTGTCTGCTAGATTCTAAAACACTGAGACATAGCGAGAGAAACGTAAGGTTTCAGTTTTCAAAGAGACTTGCAAAATTTACTTGAAGGAAGACTGTTAAGGTCCATAGTTCCACAGACTCTGGGCAAGGTAATTTTGGGAATCCAATTTTTCTTGGTGATGAATTATAAAAAAATAGAGGGTTGGTTATGTATATGCTTAATTTCATATATGTATGTGAATATATAAATATACACACATATCCATATATATATATACAAACACACTGAATGCACATAGAAACATAGATTAAAAGAAATGAGAGCAGCCCCTTCCAGCATCACCTTACTGTGAGTATGGCAGTGCTGTCAGACATTTATTTTGGGGGCTTTATGACTCAGCTGCTGTAAATCAGCCGAGCTTGTACTTTAAATAGGGAGCTTCAGGTGCAGAACATGTATTGTATAAATGAATGCCAAATACATTCCCTTTTTTGTCCTTAAAAACCAGCAACATCAGATGACCAAGAAAACTGAGATTCGTAGACCAGCCACTGTGCATGCCAAAATTCCTTTTCAGAAGGAATTTTACTATGCATTCAGTATTATGAGTTCATTGTACAAAATCTGCACGTAGCAAATGATTACAGTACCCTACGCTGGACATATTAAATGAACACTCAGAATTCAATTAAATCTTAACAGGTTCATTCCCATGCTTGCTTTAAATGGAAAGAATAGCAGCTCAGCTACTTCTCTCATCTAGTTCTACTTTTGCTTTTTCAAAGTATTGCTCAACACGACTTCCACATGCCTCAAAGCAGCACTTTCTTGGTGATGCAAACTGTGACACCTAACCCTGCGGTTCACAGGTGGACCACAAGTCTTACTGACCTAAATAGGAGCTGAGATGCTCCAAGCTTCAGATGTTCTGTCTGTATAGGCTGATTTAAAGTCAACTGATAGCAGATTTCCCACTAACTTCAAAAAGAGCAGAATCAGACCCTGTGTTGAACCAGGGCTGCAGCCTTGCACAGCTTAGCAAAACCCATTTGGCATTTTTTTACAAGAATTCACTACAGGCAACTTCTCAAGTACCACAAGCAAAGGAAAAATCAACTTATAAAAATGACATTAAAATCTGTATTTGAACCCAGAGAAGAAAACCTTGGAAAAATTCAGTTACAGTTTCAGCTCCATCCTACGACTGTGCTTCCTTCTTCCACTATGGCTCTTGTGGTGTGACTGGAGCATGTCCTCATGTTCTTACCTAGCCCCAGCTCTCAGTGACTGCTGTACTCTGTACACACACTAGTGTGTGAGATGGCTCTGCCTTCAGAATGTGTGCAGTACATACAAGACTACTGAAGGATGAACAGTGCCATTTTTAGCCCTACATTTTTAAGGGCAAAATAGTGCCAACAGACAACTGTGCAACCAGTTCCCACTTGGAAAGAAATAAGATTGGACCTTTTGGGCCCTGAGCCCTAAATAATCACTTTAGGGGGTTCTGGATAATATTGCAGCACGGAGAGAAAAATGGGCGACCCCAGAGGCCACTCGTGGATTGAGAACCAACTCCTGAATCCTCCTGGAGGTTCTTTTCATTAGTCGTGAGCGCGCTGTGGTGGATTAGTGGGTACATGCTAACGCCTACACATGGCGTGCTGGGCATGGTTTGCAATCAAGTGAAGATTATTTCCCTCCAATATTTAACAAGCATGGCTTTAATTTTTGAATTAAAATTGAGGCAGACACAGCAGACGTGAGGGAAGGTGACAAGTTTTCACAGTTTTTGCCTTTGTCTGTATTTTAAAGCCACACTGACTTTCTTTGAAGCCCTGGAGGGCCATGCTTTATCAACGTTTTCATCTGCTTTCTCTAATTTCTGCTTTTCTTCAACCAAAGTCTAGAGGCCTCACAAGCGAACACTACCATGGCAATGCCATTATTGCCATGTGACTCCAGTGTGATTTTCTCTTTAAGTGCGCTCATACAACGTACTTTATTTGTGAGATGCCTGCAATAAGGATCATAGGGGAGCCACACAGAAGGCGTGAAGTTCCTGACTGCTAAATACTTGGAAACCAAAGTACAGAAGCACTGAAGAGCTGTACAAAGGGAAGAAGGTAGCAGACTCTAAATGGGAACTGAATGTATCTATTTGTGAGGCAACAGCAAAAATCAATGCAGACTTTAATGTTAGTTTATTCTTGCATCACAGGCTGAGGACGCCCTTCCAAAAGGGAATTATTAGAATTTACAGCCAGTTTAAGCTTAGTTCCTCCAAACTGAACTGCCTTAAATAAAGTTCCATACTTTGTGCTTTACCTGCGGAAATCCAGAAGCGATCTTGTGGAAGCAGGAACTCTCTGATCATTCCAGCTGAGGAAATGGAACTGTGTCACCGTGCGGGTCTCATTTGTCTGCAGGTTCTTCAGGTAGAAGCTCCTCACCAGAAAATCCTCACACCAGATGTGCTCAGAGACAAGGTTTACCTACACCCCAGAGAACGAATGGAGATCAGGAATTCCAGTTGCAAGCCACAACTTCAGAACTGCAGGTGTAAGATGTCTTGGATGAAGCAATTGCATGACATTTTATAAGTGAACTGAACACTGCTGTGAAAATAACTTTTTTCTTTAGCAAACCGTTGTGGTCAGAAAGGGGTTAGCTGCCTCTGCCCTCTCATTGGAGACATTAAAAAAATGATGGTAGTTTTAATGCAAAAGGAAAAAAAAACATGAAGTTGAAACGTGACACTGCTGTATGAAGTCAAAAGGCACTGCCTGAAAGTACATCAGACTGCCAGATGCTGTGCGCACAGACATGCCCACAATGCATGGCTGAGGCCACTCAGAGTGGTCTTAGAAATCTCACAGTGGAATTCATGTGAGAAGTTGAAAGTCACATTTTCACCTATGCAGGAAACTAAGCGCAAAAACAGAACTTATTTTCAGAGCTGGTCTTTTCAGAAAGGAATCTTTTCCACGTGTTAGTTTAAACAGCAATATTTCTTGATATTTTCCTATTTGTATTTGGCATTATGGTGTTATTTTCATCCTCTGCTCAGCCAGACAGCTGGAAAAACATGACAGCCATTGTCAAGGCTACATTTCAACAGAACTGATGACGCAGTATTTTGGGCTAGCAATGTATAGCAGGAAATAAAAATGTATATTTATTGTTGTGACTGTGGCAAATGGTAAAAATAGACAGCATCAATTATGAAAGCTATATGGAAGCTTTTCTACAAGCATATACATATGGCTTTCCTAAGGCAAAATTCGCCAGTTATACTATTATTCTTACAAAATAGAAACACGCACTTTTGTGTATCAACCACTTGCAAGGCTGTCTTAAAGATGAAATCCTTGCTTCCCTGTAACACTCAGTTCATGATGCCACCAAGCAACCAAAACCACCCCGATTTCTGGCACATCCACGACTACTTGAAGACACAGCGGGGCTACTTGAGGTGTACAGGTTAGACTAGAGAAAACAGCATTTTGCCCTGTATAAAATGAAGCCATACTCTTCCTGTCCCGCTCACACCCAGTGCTTTGTTTCAGTACCTCGTAGATGTGGTAGAGGTTTGACCCTTCGTCGGGCCAGTAGTGGTAGCACTGCTTGACTCCGCTTTCCGTGAGGGGTGTCAGCATGACAATAACGACACAGCCGTTCTCCCAGACCATCTGCAGACAAAGAAAGACACCATAGCCACACTGTGACTGCCTAATTACTGCGTGACATGTATAATTACTGCACTCAGACACACAATCAAAATTTATTCCATTCACAGGAAATTTATTTCATTTTCATTAGACACTTTTACTCTGCAGCTGCTTTCAAATCCCTGAATAAACTGGCACCATATTTTGCAGGCAGCCATGAAATATTAAAGAATTTCCAGTGATTTCAATTCATGTCTTCTGTAAAATCCCTCCTTGTTCAACTGCTTTTCTAACAAACTTTTAGATCCACAAAGGAAACACTGAACAACGCTTGCAAAGCACACAGCTCCTTGGTGTTTGACAGCGAACACCCAAGGACCACAGACGTGCCACTAACAGCGTGTGGACACGCTGAAGTCCCATGTGCTGAAATCGGTGTGTCCTCATCCCTGATTCTTTTTGGCTTCCCACACAGCCAAAGCTGTGTGCCAAAACTGCCACACTGCTGAGAGACGCAGGAGAGGCGTCAAAGTTGCATCTCACCAATAATAAGGAAAAAAGTAAAAGGCAAGGGAAAAAAATAAACTGACCGAATCTCTCCATCCAGAAACACTTCAGATAGAGAAATCGTCCCTTCACACAACTATAAAATAATTACTGCAAATGTGCAATACTTTCTTCTTCCTTCTTTCATCCTTCTGTTTCTTTCTGCTTCTTCCTTCCTCTTATTTCCCTATCTTTTTCTTTCACTTTCTCTTTTCCTAACTCTTTCCCTCTCCTCTAACATTTCTTTTTTTTTCTTCCTCCTGGCAATAAAAGGGAAGCCCCAGCCACACTGCAGACGGTGCCCTCTCAGAGCACAGGTACAGCAGGAATGAAGGGAAGCTGTACCTTCACCTTCAATGTGATCTCTCAGAAATTCAGACTAGCCACAGAGCAGAGCACAGGAATCTCAGCCGAAGGATTTGCGGCTGCCTCACACAAACAGCAGAACAAACGGAGATGCTCTGGTCTGGTGCATCTCTGTTCCAAACACAGCTCATGGCTGAACAAAAAGGCTCCTATGAATTAATACCAAGCAGCATAATCACTAAAAACTGTTATTATTACGCTGTACATTGATGTTATATTTGCATACAACTTTCATTGTCTTTTTGCTCACATATAAAATTACTGAATGAAGAGTAAACAGCTCTTTTTGTGAAGGGTTATGTTTATTTCACAGAAATATTTATAAGCGACTGTATTGACATGTAAATTCTGTAAACAAAAAAGGCCTTTGTCTAAACTGTGCAAAGATGAGATGATACATTCAATTCGAGGATTATTTTTTTTTTAATTACATATCAAATAAAAAGGTTTCCTATTCATGGATAATGATGTTGTCTTCTCTTTTAAGAATAGCCTGAATATATAGAAACAAATGACATCTTTTCTCGCTTATTTTTTCCCCATTTTGTAACATAATTGAAACAACTTTTAAAAACAGCTTAGAATTATTTAGAGAAATTAATCTAGGGTTTGCACAGAATAGGCCTATTTGTAGTTTTGGACAGAACCACAGGAAAAAAAAAATGCAGTTGAATACAAGGAATAAAAATCATCTTGCTTCTCTTTTTCTCCCCCTTGAAAATATTTTAAAAATCAAAATATCCCTAATCCATCCTCCCACCCTCCTGCTAAAAACTGACAACGCTGCAAGAACAGCTAAATGCTTTAAAGTGATGGATAACTCTTTTATAGACTGATGTGGATTTATCATTTACATCTTCTTTTGTCTCTGCATTCCTTTTGGACGGGACAGCTGGCAACCTCCTCTGTATGTAAGGAAAACAATACAGACTTCATTCACTCTGTCGTAGTTTTACCTTTTTTGAGTCAGCAATCAGACTACGATCAGAATTCAAAACATGTATCTTACTTTAAAACTAGCCCCACTAAATCAGTTCTTTCATCACATAACGATTTAATGTGCCTCTAGAAGGTATAGAAGCTCATTGAAGCCATTACGAAAATGAGGAGAAACACAGTTTTTATGAGTGTAATAAAAATACAATGATCTAGACCATAAACTAATCATCGAGCACTCTGCTTGTGCCACCCAAGTGTAACATTATAAAAGCCCACTCGTTTAGAGAGGAATCCTTACAGTTTGGTAGCCCTGTTCATTGGTTCAAAGACATAGCATTTCATTAGACAGGGGCTGTCTGTATCTCTGAAGATTTCATTAAGCATAAATCCAAATGAAAGTTAATTTAAACAAACAATTTGAAAATTACTCTGGAGGATAATATTTCTTTTAGGTCATAGAGTGAAAATGTCGAAGTCAAATCTACTAAATCAAGAAGGTAACGCTTCTTGCGTCCTAGCAGCAATATCCTCATTCCAAGCAATCGTCAGTGCTTCTCCTGTGCTTACCATTGAGATGGGATATTCAGCAAGACTCACAGGCTGTGACTTCAGCACTACAGCTCTTTTTTTCTCCCTAATAACTTAAATATTAGACCATCGGGCTGCTGTCCGGATTACTTTCCAAACCAAGCAGAAGAGGGTTGAGTAAAAGTCAGTTCAGAGTTTCACAGAATCCATCCCATATGTAACTCGATGACAGATTCAGAACAGCTCCCAACATTCAGCACTTAGCCGTGCTTTAGAGGGGGCGAATATGGTCATGTGCTAGGAAGTGATTGTCTCTGCAATGATGGGCAGGTAGCATAGCCTTGGGGTGTACGGTGCCCTACAAGCTCTGGGAAGTGCCTCTGGTTATCAAAGGGACATTTCAACTGGAAGAGATAAGTCTTGAGTTATGCAGAGGAACTCACCGCAGAGATTTAATACTAACGCTTCGCTGAAAAGGAAAGACATGTCTACCTTCAGACTACACGCTAAGTTGAGTATCTGTAACAAGGTGCTGCTGTATGCATCATTCCCAAAACATTCCTCAGACAAAAAAAATGCCACCCCTTTTCATTTATTGCAAATTAAAGGCTGAATCTTGCAGCCCAAAGATGAGCAGGATTCCCAGTTGATAAAACCCACCACGTGTAAAGACCCTACGCTGTGGCAATCTAGTGTACCACACCCATACAAAGGACTTCTGCATTGGGAGGAATCAAGTTTAGTATAAATTACTTACAATGGAGCACAGAACTGCTCCTTCAAATAGGAGAATAACTGCTACAACTACCACAAATCCAATAAAACACTGGCTTTTGAAAGCTAGTAAGTATATTTCAAAATTTTATTCTTTACTAGCTTGTAAATTAGATGGTTAATAAGAATTCCCCCCTTTTCTTTTTCTCAGAATTTTCATCACTTTGAAGGTTCAATTTATACTGATTGATCCAACCCAAATCCTCTTTTTAGCCATTTTCTTCTTTATTTTAGTGATGGGGAAATGACAAGATGTGTGTTCCATTCAGACACTGTTCTTTTGACAGGACTGAGTGGAAAAGCTTCTACAATGTAAGATTTTAAAGTAGAAAATAACTGGGATAATCAACTAACTCCAGTCTGTTAATAAAAAATAACATTTTAACCACACCATCTCCAGAATCAGACTTTAACTCCCCAAATAATTGGTAACTGCAGCTGTTTGGGTAAGCAAGCAAACAAACAAAAACCAAATCTAATCACGATGAAAAATTAACATGGATAAAAACAATTTCGAAAACAACAACAAAATGAGGTATTAAACCTTTCTGGAATATTTTAAAACTAAGACCCCATTTTTTTAATGGGTTTGAAAGAAAAGGGAGAAGGCTTTCAACTGCAAAACTATTTGGGGGAGGGGATTTCAGATTTTGCTTGTATGCCATTCAGAATCAAACTTCTTACAAAATGTTTTGCTTGATAGTGACATCCTTTTGATATAAAAAAGGATCGAATCTGACAAGATTGAGTGTCCATTTATGGGACTATATGTGTGCCACAGCTAGGTAAATCTGCAGTTTTACCAATTAGCTATCAATAACCCACGTTTAATTAAGAATTACCCTTTAAAAGGCATTTTAAAACATGAAGTGAATGCGAATTGCTCCATACACCATGTGAAGACAGAACTCCATGTTGCAATAGAGTTCAAGAGCTATGCCTCAGAGCCTTCCTCAGTCTAGCAGGAGTTGTCACCTTACAGCAGTGACAATCTGAGAGAGGATCCTATGTAAGTACGTGGCAATCAGGCTGGCTGTGTGCTACATTTCTGCTGCTGCAGCAACACTTCTTTGGAAACCACTGAGGAAGGCAAATTCAAGATGGATGTGTGTGTTGAAGTAATTTCTGCTGCGCTCTGGAAACATGAACTACTCTTATTCACAGAATTGTAGGGGGTGGAAGGGACCTCCAGAGATCATCGAGTCCAACCCCACTGCCAAAGCAGCTCCCTAGCCCAGGTTGCACAGGTAGGCATCCAGGCAGATCTTGAACGTCTCCAGAGAAGGAGACTCCACCACCTCTCTCTCCCACCAAAACCGCCAGAAATTAACTTTTCACTTCAGTATTTGAGAGACGGAAAGTAAAAATTAAAGGGACAGAATTTTTAAAAGGATCGCTTCTAAGTACCTTCTCTGACCTGAGCTGTAATTAGAAGTGAGCATGGTAAACGCACACTCCTGTACTGAATGCTTACAGAATTCCTAATGCTGTATTTTATTTCACGTAGCTTGATAAGTTGCTAGAGCTCTAGGGGCTACTGTTCTGTGCCTCTCTCTCCCTTGCTGTTTTTCTTTTATTAAATTAAAATATGCATATTTTACACATTGAATTGCTCTGTGTCTTTTCATCTGCTCTTCCTTCTGAAGGTGAAAACTGATTAGACATGCAGAAAGTCCCTTCCCAGGCAAGGAAAATAAAACTTCGGAGTCAAAACTGCTCGAAAGCACCACGTTCTGCACAGAAGAACAAAATAACCAAAAAATAATTTAGTCTCTAAATTAAATTAAGACTCAAAAAACATGCTGAACTGTGAGCACGTAAGCCAGCAGTTAGAGCAGGAGAGGGTTAGCTATAGTTGTGCTTCCTCAACCCACAGACTTGGAACATGGATTTTGCAAGGAGACTCATTAAACTACAGACACATGGACTTCTGTCCACAGGGATTTTCCCTTGGAGATCCTGATGACTAATCCGTTTTGCATAGGAAACAACCAACTGACACTATTTTCTTTTTGTTTTTCAGTACTGCAGAATGAATAGAAAAGCAAGTACTGGCAAAAAAGACACACGGATTTATTGTGTCTTCAAGACTGCAATTCGAAGACTGTGTTCTTAACATGCTGGTATGATCTGGGTGGAAAATGACAGTCAAATTCTGAACTGTCTGATAATATAATCTTGAATAAGGATAGGGACTATTATTATAAAAATAATTTCAGATTAAGAAATGCAGACTGGGGGCAATGAAAAGCAAATGGCATCTGAACTCCGTGGGCTCAAATCAGGGCTTCGGTCTTGGGTCTCTTTCTGCACTTTACCTTTAATAGTCATGCAATAACAATAGAAAATAATCAAAGGAGTGGCTGTATGCCTCAATCTCGGAAGCATAAGCCACCGTTCCAGCCAGAACTAGATGCTTTTCTTTCAAAAGAGTGAAGTATAGTCTCAATTTCAAGAATATTTCATGTATTGGTGAATAGTAGAGGAAAGCTGTAGTAATGAAAAGCATGGTTTTGATTCAGAACATGTAAACGAAAGTTTTCTTTTCTTCCTGGAAGAATATCCTAACCTCAAAGGGTCAACACCTGCATTCTGTCCTCGCACTGTGATGGACTCAGAGCTGTTCACGTGTGATACCGTCACTGCCAGACCTCCAGGAATTAAGCACTGGGAGAATCACCTAGCCTGAGCTACACACCTTTTCAGTTAAAAGATGGGGGATTTTCTGGTCCAAACTGTAAGCGTTGACTTTATTTAATCTCATGGCTTATTGGTGCAGGTGCTTTTAACCTTACTGCTTCCCTGCAAAATGAGGAAAGTCATATTTCTCTATTTCTTTCACAGAGGTAAATGGTGTTCATATACTTTGCAGATTATGTTGGTCATGGATACAGGAAATCACAGAAAGACAACAAATATTTATGTAAGTCAGTACCGTATCCAATTTGATTTCCCAAGGAAACCAAGAGGCAAACAGGCTGCTTGGCAGGGACAGCCACATCCCTCTCTCTATTTCATCTTCTACGGTAAAATAAAATTAACAAGAAGCGAAAGCACACTTCTCTCCAAAAAGGGGAAGGGCAGATGTTGGCAGATTTATGAAAGCAAGGCACAATGTGGGATACTAACAATTCTGAAGGGGGATAAGACTGTATTTTCCAGAATAGAAAAGATTATGGCCTCCTACAGAAATCTCCATTTGGAGGCAATGAACTTTAGCAGGCACGCAATTTATAGAACTGGTGTAATTAAGAACATTTTTCTTTCAGTCAGCGCTAAATATCCAAACTCTTAGGATAGCTTCTTGCATATTATCCGTGGTCTTAGAATACTTTAAAAGTTATGGCATGTACTTCATGTCAAATACTTCATGGAATTATAACCCAGCACATACGGAAAATAATAAAATTTTATGCCTCCAGAATTATTCACAACATGGAACTCCTGCTGCGAAAACTTGTTATAGATCAGAAATGTTCTACATCCTCTTTCTTTTGAATTATGTTCAAAGAGATGTTGAATTTTAATAGTGCTATGTGAAAGAGCTGAGTGAAATCTCACTGAAGCTGCTGGACAAAATCATCACCTTTCATTCAAGATAAATGCAAGAAACAAGCAAACTCTTTTAAGGAGCTTGATAATTGAAATTACTGAAGTTATCATCAAAAACAAGTGAAACATGAGGCATATGGACCCATGAGTTTTTCTAGAAACTGATAATGCTTAATGCAGAGAGAGAGGCAATAGAGGCAAGATGATTAATCAAGACAAGATGCAAAACATGTAAAAAGAATAAAGAAACAACAGGCACAGCTGACAAAGTAGCACTGTGATCCTGGCAGAAGAAAAGCTGAAAGAAAGGTTGGGGGCAAACACTGGGTGAATGAGGTTTGGAAAAAAAGAATTTATTACCTGCTATTTGATTCCGCCTCTGTTTATTTCTGTTCAAAGTAATAAAACTCTTTACTTCCTCTGTAAATAAAATGGAACTGTATCAAAGCAAAACCCTGTCCTGATGATGAATTCTCTTTCCAGCTGAGAAGGAAACAACACACAGACCTGGCAAATTGTTTAACCACTCAGGTAAAAATGGATTAAAACCATGTGAGAAGAGGCATCTAGCCTTCAAGAAAGGGAATTGTGAGGTGGAATTCCCACTGAACCAAAATAGAATCAATGAATGAGGTATTTCTCAGAAACAGTAATTGGTAAAAAGAGATGAAAACAAGACCAGATGAAATTAAAAGAAGGCCTAAATCAGCTGGAGGCTTTTCAAAATTAATTAAGTAGTGGCTGGAAATTTTCCAGAACAGTCTAAGAGATGACATGCAGGCAGAGATGAAATCTCTGCTTGAGCTGCAAACACGGGGAATCCAGACAGATTAGGAAGCCCTGTAGCAAAACAGATCAATGAGGTGACTGTCAACACAGCTGCTGCAGGCTAGAAAAGTTTTCAAAGAAAAAGGTAAACGGGGGAAGTTGGAACTAACTTGGTGCTTGCTGGCTGACAGGAGCTATGGAAAGGATATAAGGACAAAAGGAGCTGGAGAAGTAGACTGGAGGGAAGTCTGATGCCTGGAAGTGGCCTTACATCATCAGAAAAGCCACAGGAAGACACTTCTTTTGCATTATTCTTTTTGTGACCTCAAGTTGATTTGAAAAAACATTTGAAAATAATCCACATTCAGGAGTTTGGGCCATCTCCACCTCAAAGACTGCTGCTTTGAAAGAAGAACTCCCAGTAAGCAAATCTCTCTCCAGTTACCATTAAAACCCAAATGAACAGAAACATGTACAGAAAATGCTAAAACTAATCACCAGCTTTAGAGGCCCGAGTGAGATGGTACTGAAGAACAACACTTGCTCTTCTTCTTTGTCTTTCCAAAAATAATCTTTGAAAAAATAGTCAGAAGTGAGAAGATTTGAATCTAGTCCTCCTTCAGCCTCATAGGGTACCAGGCCTGGATCTGCCCACCAGTGCTGAACAAGATAAGCTTGGATAAAGCATCATTAATAATTAGTTAAAAAAGTTTTGCCCACTTTGGGAGAGAGAAGACACTGAACTGACCACGATCTCTGTTCAGATCTGGGCAATGTGAAAGCAGTAAACAGGAGTTTGCTGAATGTCTAACAGCACTTGCACAAAAATACTGGGCTCTGGATTAACATATGTGGTTTCAAAAGAGGCCTAACAATAAAATTATGAAAAAAGATTATCCAGAAATAAATAATCCATTTGGTTTTAAACAGAGAATGAATGTGAGTTGACTACATGACCATGAAGAAAACACAGAGATGAATAAGAGCAAGCACTGCAGATCAATGTTGGAGTTCAGGAACTGGGTTCCTTTTCCACACATCTAAATTGGAAAAAAGGATTCAGTGCTGTCTAAAGCTTTATCCCTCTGCTAACATTCATTTGGTCCATCAGACCACAAAATGTTGGTCTAAGATAAAATCCACAAAATAAGTACAATGCCTGATTGGTAGAAGAGTTCAAGGCAGATTTAAGGGAAACTAGGTTTAGAAACTGGGTATCTGGAATTAAGCATGAAACCTGGTTAAGGTAGGTCCGGAGCAGTCTGCATTTCACGATGGATATTGGATGTCCTGTAAATGCCAAAAAGTTGTTTTACACTTTCAAGTTAAAGAAATACTTTTGTAGACAAGTGTTTTCCTGAAAGCAGCTTGAACTGCTTATATGAGTGGAAACAATTATACCAGCTCCTTGCTGGAGTAGCCTGACAGCCAAGGAAAAGTGGAGTGGCTGGTGCTCACTGCGCAAATAGGATTTAAATCTCTGTCTGCAAAAAGAGGAAGCAATAGATCTAGTAAATATTGGCAATGAAAGCGATGCCAAGCTCCAAGAGTCACTGTTGGAATTGCTAAAACATGGCATTCTGCATTTACACAAGGAGCAGTTGAATGATCCCAGGTCTCTCGACTGTGGAACTGGTCACTGTTGTTACTAACAGCTGGAAAACTGCTCCACTGAGCATGCAGAAGGGGAAAACACAGCCCAGACTGGCACCAGCTGATTTGAGTGGAGGAGGGAGAGGGAGGAGAACCACTAAGACGACGCATCAGAAATGAATAATTGAACCTTTAAACAATCCCTGGTGGCAGCACCACAGTCTGAAAAAAACTACAGAAAACTGCAGTCAAGTAAACATCAAAGGATTCCACCCTGAAAGGAGTTAACACTCTGTTCTCCATGGCAAATTTCCCTTACTTTACTTTACATAGCTACTGTTAGGTGAAAAATGGATGCAATCTCAGCTCCTGCACCTGGACATGAAGGGCACTGACCTCAAGCTATGGCTTTCTACTTTTGCCACTTTCAGTAGTTATGGATACAGTGCTATGCAAGGAGTTAATTTCTCCTAGATAGTTTATCACACCTGGTTAATAGCTTGGGCAAGGTAAGGAAGCCTGGGACATGAAGCAGCACACTGGAACGTGATTTAAGGGACCAAAGGAAGTGCATAATAGAACAATCAGACGTAAGTACATTGATATGTTGAAGTGACAGATGTCATCAAAATGAATTTAAGAAACAAACTTTTCAATGGAAACCAATAGAAAAACCAATAAACATGTATCACATCAAGAATGGACACAGCCACACTTGTGTGGCTGAACCAGGGTGGTCAGATGGTTTCCTTGGAGCTATATACAACAAATCTGGTAGGGAAGAAGAGATTATCTACCACAGATGAGGAGAAACAACAAAAAAGAGCAAAAGGAAAGTGAAGGAAAGTAAAGAAAGTCATAGATAGCATGAAGAAATAAAGTCGAGAGAGCTCTTTAAGAACAGAGTTGGATGGAAGCAGTGTGGATCACAGAACAAAGGAATAAAGTTTCAGCTTTGGTCACCGTGTCTGTGCAAACAGATTGTCTAACTGTTCAAATCAGAGTAGGAGAAGAACAAAATACCTCCTTTATACTACATTGGTATGATTAATTCTGATTTCTGTGTCAGTTGTGGTGCTCTTACACTGGTATATTGAACATTTTCAAAAATGAGAACATACAGTTTCTCGACAATAAAGACAAAGCGACAGGTAAAAATATACAAAGTATAAATGTACAAATATGAAAGAAAAATACAATTAAAAATCTGGGCCTTAGGGATCTTAAAATAGCATTACAGAATAGCTCACACGGTATTTGATTCTGCATGTTTAACTTAAGAAGCACATTACCAGGTAGCATGCCTGATACAAGAAATGCTCTCACCAAGGAGAAAAATATCAGGCTTCTCAACTGTGTCTAATTACCAAACATTGAAGGCAAAAATCACAATTTACTTGAAAATTTAATCTGCAACAGCAGCTCAACTTACTTCAAGCAGAATGCATTTGTTCTGCACTTCTTAAAAGAAGGCCCAAGTATATCTCAGGTTGAGCATTTAAATAGGGTCCAATTGATACATATAATCACAGACCTAGTGGTGCAGGTGAAGAAAGAAGGTGATTTCAGCACAGTGGAAGCTCCTAAAACACAGCAGCTTTTCTGAAATTGATACTTGGATAGTCTTTCTTATCAGAACAAAACTTTCCAAATTCACAACGTGAAAAAGAAAACTAAAACATATGCTCATGTTGATTACAAGCCCAACTCAGTTGTAGCACCTTCTCCTCAATTAGCTTCCCACAATCTTTCAGGCAAGCTTCTACACTTTCATAAGGCAGGTAAGGCAGGCGCTTAGCCTGGCCACGTGTACACATCCGCTTCTGAGATACAAAAGCACTTGAAAAGGCTACATGCAAAGTAACTCCAGTTTGTGCACTAGTAACTACTGTCTATAGCCCTGCAAAAAAGGTACGGACCTGTTACAATTCATGCAGCAGGATATTAACTCAGCATTTCACTCAACTACCCGTGGCAGGGAAAATCCATAAGCATTTTGGAGAACATGAGAAAAACAGAGTTTGGTGCAAAAATTCACAACACATTGCGCTGGGTTCTTTCTGATCTGGAGAATGATACTGAATTATGACTATGTCCTTGAGAAGGTCAAGACCTCTGAAAATCACTCAGTCCTTGACAGCAATTTAATTACAGAGTCCTGGTATTAAGTTTAACATCAAAACATGAAAAATTTGACCATAGGTTTCTCCATATGATTTCTAGATCAACTTTTCCTTACAAGCGTTTCTCACATTCATAAATGGTTTTAATATCCATGTACTAGAATTTAAGGAGATACTTCAGCTACAGTTTTTTACTGTAATGTAAGCAGGACAGATTTACACTGTCTGCAGTGTGTCCTTTTCTAGAATGCAAGAAAACATTTGACTTGTAACATAAATCAGCTTTCAAAAAGATGCTTAACTTACCTGCCAGAAGTCAGCAACAGTAGCAGGGAGAGGGCCCTGGGTGGCAATAAATGCTGGGTTTCGGGGGTCGTGGTCCATCTGAAACAAGGAAAGAGAACACAGACTGGATTTAGTTGAAGGAAAATCCCTTTCTGTGTTACAGACAAAAAGTATGCCTGGGCACGAACGAGGGACTTCCTAAAAGCCTGTTATGTCCCTCCATCCTCCACCGGCAAGCAAAGAACTTTTATAAGCCCAGAGGAGACCTTTTTCCTAAAAAGACTGATGCTACCACATGAATATCAGCACGCATGATGAGCAATGTCCTAGGTCTTCAATATGCAGCATAAGATCATTTATGGTGGCTGACAAAGGCATTGATCTGAAACCAGTGCTGTGGTTTCATAGCAACCTAGGAGCCATCTGAAACATCTTTTTACACCGAGTGTAAAGAATACTCCAAACATCTGAATACGTTCCCCATTTCCACCATGCCAGTCAAGAGTTCGTGTAACTCAAAAAAAGCAAAAACGGGGAACAAATTCAGTTTCTGGCTTTTTCTGGTTAGCTGAGCTGTCTAAATGCATGGATTTGCCCTCCACAGAAAAAGTTCTGCTTAAAGACCTTAATTATAACATTTAATTCAAGGAGCAGAAAATTCACTGAGCAGAAAAAATAAAGAATCTAAGAAACAAAGCCGTGAAGAGTAAATAGGATTAGTGTGTTACAATGAACGTTTTCTAACTGATGGGTGGTTTTCTTGGTTCTAAATCACAGGAACCATTCTGCTGAAAAAAGAAGATCTGCTGATGGGATTAGAAAAACAAACAAACTCATTCCAACCCTGAACTAGGCAAGACAAAACTTTGAACATAAAGAAAAAAGACAGTGAAAACGGCAAGAGTTAACTTACACCCATGTAGCTGAAGGCAAAATTTGTCTCAATACATGATTCTGTTCTATAAGTAAAGATCTGAATAAGAATGAATGTGAGTCACATTTGCATTAACAGGCATCTCCTGAATTTATTCATAGCCTATCAAAATGTTCAGTGATGGTACATGTCAGCATAAAAGAAGGCACCTCATAATTATATGCAACATAAAAGAGGGAAGAGCCATAAAAGAACAGATGTAAGTTATTCTAACAGAACAACAATATGATGAATGTTGCAAAAAAGAAGAGAACCCTTTAATGCTTCTAATTTTCTGATGTATAATTAAACCGGACTTGATATTAAAATTCTCCATGACAACACAGCACAGGTAAAACAAAGTCACTGAATAAAAGCTTACTTCTAATTCACCACCCACGGTTACCAGAAACCTTGACCAGAATGTCTGTAATACCACCATTTCATTCTGAGCTTCATTGAGATGCTTCTCTGATCAGCAAACAACTCTTCACAACAAGCAATTGCTCAGAACAAATTTCAGCCTTGCCTCTCAACAAAAGCAATTTTGATAGCAGGACATTTACTACTGGGTATTTTGAGATTGGGGAAAAATAACTTTCTTCAGAGAGTGGTATTAGTAGAAGAAACTCACAAACCATTTCAAACTGGGTAACTTTCTGTGTGTTCTGCTTTGTTAGATCGGAGGCACTGAATTGAACACAGAAAACAACAACGGATGTGATTAAGCAAAGTCAGGCCTAAAGGTTATTTCTCTCTCTGATGGTTAAATTCTCTCTTTTGCTTTGTTTTGAATCCTAAAGTGATCCATAGGATCTAATCAGGTACTTAAATGTTTTCCTACACTGTAACTAAAAAATCTTAGCTTAGAAAAATTAACCTGCACTGAAGATGTACTTACTCTACTCCCCACGGAAACTACTGTAAGCTGTGAGCACACACCTGAAAACGATGTCACTGGTCCACCTGTGAGTTCAAGAGCCTGACTTGGAAATATAACCAACAGTGAAGAGATCAAACTTTATAAAAATAATAGCTTAATTTATCCTTAAAATAAATTTGTTAGTATGTGGACATGCCAGAAAACGAAGGCAGAAGAAATCAAGGATGATGCAAATAACGCTGTCGCGGAGGAAATACTTGTCAACACTCAGCTGGTTAACTCAGCAATAGGCCAATCTTGGCATTTCAGCATTAATCAACCTCTGTCACAAAGGTGCTGTTGGAGCACGGCAAACAATACAATATGCACAGAGTAGTGAAGTGTATCAGCAGTTTAGCAATAATTCAAAAGACAATTACAATTATTACATTCCAAGCACACTGTGTTTTTCAGAAAACAATTATGAGCAGAAACTCCTCTTGCTTGGAGCAAATAGAAGATGGCAGAAAGCCCCATTACACTTCTAAATGATCTTTAACTGAACAAAAGTGAGAGCAAAGATTAAACTAATTAAATTAAATTCCTGGTTTCATAAATTTTCCATTTTATGGTCTGTTTTAAGGCCGTGTACTTGGAGACAAATGCAAACAATCACTATTCTGGTCATTCGGTTTTAACAAGAGCAGGTGACTGTAAAGGACAGTTCTTCAATGTTTCTGTTCTGTTCTTTTTTATTCCCTCAAGGTCACCAAGGCCACTTCAATCTATTAAAGTTAACAGAAGTTTGAATAGAGAAATAATAGGCAGTAACAGGTTTTAAACTAACTAATCAAGGACTGAGTAAAAGGCTTTTTTATTTGGTCAAGGATCCCTCAGATTTCTCACATCACCAAAATAAAGCAGAAAATTATCGAGAATTATTTGAGAATAGGGAACAGCAGGCTCCACACTATCAAGTAAGATGAAAATGAAAATCAACTCTTTCTAATATTTCACATAGGAAAATCCTTCAGAAACCATCCTAACAGTAACTGTTCAAAAAAACCACGATTCTTCCCTTTATGTTTCCATCAAAGCACAAAATTCACGTGACGCACGTCAGAATTGGTGGAACAGCCTTTTTTCGATAGAAAAAAGGTGCAATTATTACAACAGTTATGCTGTGGTGGAAATCTCATTTTCTGATGTAATACTACAGAGTAATCTGGTGAAAACGTTTCAGTATGACATTCCATGCTATCGTATCAAGGAAAAAAAGAATCAAGGATCCAACACTATAACAGACCATGTTAATGGTGGTCTCTTGGTCACTACCAAAAGAAAATGGGAATAAACAGGATAAGCATTCATGTTTACTGCTAGAAAAGAAGTGCCACGGAAAGCAATCCCTAACTAATTACATATTGGTGCTTTCCTACAGTGATTTCCTTCTTTGTAATTCAAGTTGATTTACTGTATCTCAGAGCAGAAAATATAAATTTGCTCTACTAAAGAGTGAAAATGACTCCTTTAGTTTTTTAAACAGGAGCTCTAGTATCCAACCACAGAAATCACAGAATCATGGAACAAATCCTTGAACCTACTGTATTCAAGAGATGTACATATAGATTTTTGTGAACCAGTCTTCATAAAACTTGAAACTGAAGCAAAAGCAAAGGTGCCAACAGGCATCAAGGACCATTTTAAACTCTCATGTAAATCGTACATGGATTAATTCCTGCCCTTTACCTCCTTACCTCCTATCTTCACTTCTCAAATCCTTACCTTCCACACAGTAAAATGCTGGGTGAGATGTGCTCGCAGTCATTCCATATTCACCTGGACCTAAATCTGAGCTCCAAGTTCAGCTGAAATACTCCTAAATCACTTAAAATCAGAATGAGATCCACTGGATACTAAATACGATGGAGAGAAAGTTGAACTTTGATTGAAGCCTTAACAATTTGTAAGAATTCAAGGTACTGGGTAGTTTCCAAATTCAGTGAATTTATACTGTCCATATAATCTACATCTGTACATCTATTTATTGCACTCTGTAAGGCATAAATAGTCTATAAAATTAAAAAAATAACATAACCCCCCCCCATCCACCAAATGCTTGTGAACTTTGTGATCACTTACATTTCAGTATTAAAACAAAAAAAAGGTAGATTAGACCTCATCTTCATGTTTGGATTAAAATTTAAAACAATTTCTCCATCCTTCTTTTAAAACCCCTAATGGAATGAAAGAAGTAAATCTGGCTGTGAGTGCCATTATGAATTTCAGAGTCTATTCTTGGTGATGAAATTTGTATGCTGTGTTTGAACAAACTGTCACGTTAATGACATTCCTCAGTCTGGTGTCTTCAATAATAAGCAAACTGAGTTTTTAAATGTAGTTGATGGGATTTTTTTCTCTCCCAGACACCCTATGAGGAAAAACAGAATTCCCATTTACTTTCATGACCTCTGATTTAAAAGCAAAGATTGCACATTATTTACCACCGGATGATTTTCCCGAAATTTAATGAGGACTAAGTACAAATATGACAGATGTAATTATCACAGTTTTATTCTGCACAGTCAGGGTCTCCTTGTGCCATAATTGCAAGCCTTTCATTCAGCAGCCAATAGCAGAGTTATTATCATAGCACTTTATTTTATTCCAGAGAAGAGGGAAACAGATTTCCATCCCACTTTTACACAGCAAATTCTCCCAAGGACTCATTTTGCCTGGCCTAACACTACATGGAAATTAAATGACTACGGAAAAAAAACTTGGACTAAACCTCTGCTGACTCTCCTCACCCTCTTACAGGCCCAGTGAGGCCATCAATCTAACTCCAGTTTGCACAACATGCTAGAGGGAAAGCTGCTCTTGAGGGGGCAGAGTTCTTTAAAAGGAAGGAAGATGTGGGCAGGTGGCCAGCTCATTGTCTAGCACTGGGATTTTTATACTGTGTTCTGCTGCACTCATTTAGACTTATGGTAAGGCTGAGTGATCCCCAGCTGGAGGCTGGACCACTGACCCAGAAGCTGGAGATGCCCAGCAACATGTACATGACTGGAAGCCTCCCTACCTGAAGCTCAAATATAATTACTTTACTTTGCACTCTTTCTCTGCCAGGCAGCTCACACAGGCAGGGAGAAGAAATCCTCTTCCAGTTTACAGCCTCTGCTATTCGTGCCCATCTTGCAGTTCACTGCAATGCTCTCCCAACCCAAGTGTTGCAAGGTACAAGAGCACCAGCATCATCACAGGACTGACATGGTAATTACTGATGTCATTTATGTTGAAAGGCTATGTTCTGGAGGAAAGAAAAGGCAGAACTTCTTGAGAGTGAGCAGGTAGGTTTGACAGTACTCCAAATCTACTAACAGAAAATATCTCAAATAGTAGTAGCTATAGAAAGTGTGTCCTGCTCACACTGCAGCAAGTACTGCAGAACCAAGGGCCTGACAGAATGCTTTGGTAGGCTTCTGAGGTGGTGAGCAGCACTGAAAGTCTCCATCCCTCCTATATACTACCTCACTGTACAAAAAAATTCAGATTAAAAATTTACTCTAACCTGAAGATATCTCTTTTGTCTTGAAATGAAGCAGTTTGCAGGGAATCTTTCCAAGCCATGGGCTTGCAACCTAGTGATTTCTTCCCACCACCTTCAGGAAGCACATATTTTAACTGCTGCTTTCAAAATAGAGCAGTGACTATTGAGCTAGCTAAACAAACTTACAAAAACACCTGCAGCAAGTCCTTCCTCAGGCTAACTCCTCCTTCCCACACTGTAGGATCCCCACCACAAAGAAGAGGAGCTTACCTGTTTCTGTTGGCAGTTTTCTATGGCTATGAAAAACCCTGGGTGCTCTTCCAAACCCAGACAAATACTTGTGTACTTATATACCTCTGAACACATGAGTAACTCTGTAAGAGACAGGGAGACAACCTGTCTCTCAATTCACTTCTTCAGTGTGAGTTCTTTCACTGGACAAACTCTCGAGTCTGGGAAGGCTATATAAAAGGAAGTATCTTCTAACCTCACAGAAGAAAATATCCTTGAGAGCTGGATGGAGAGACTAGACTAGAACCCCCTGTATAACCAGAAGAGTTACTGTTGTGGCAGTGGAAACCCTACAGTGCAGTGGGTGCACCCTACAGTAGCGTGGTGCACCCAGACAAAGTGAACATCTTCCCAGTTATGTCAGTGGAATATCTTGGTCCTGCTTCTCCACCCCAATACTTGTTGATCTAACACTTTTCTTATCAGTGTAGTTAAGGGAATATCTATCCTGTAATCTAGAAATACAATCACAACTGGCATATACATGCATTCCAGATCTTACCCCTCATCCAAGCAAAATCATTTACACTGTTCCCACACTGACTTTTGGGCCACTTGCAGAACCCCATCCTCATTTGTTCAGTAAAAACACAGCACCTGTGCTGCTGCCAGCACTGAACCTGGCTTAGCACAGTATCCACAGATGCTGTAGTTCTACTTCTTGTAGTAATACAAATCAACCCCAAGCACTTAAAGGAAAACAGCACCTCAGTCCCTGTTACCACCTGGCACTTCTGTGCTTGCTTCTGAACCACATTAAGCCTTGAGCAAACAGAACTCACCCAGTGTGCTCTAAAAATAGGCAAAAGGAGCACGGAAGCTCTGAAGTTGAGCTTCTGTGTGTGATTTTATACGTGGGATACAAACTCCCTGGAGGTTCAAGTTACTCTGATGATCGGATGATACTGGGGCCAGCTAAAGCTTGGTCTAGAGATGCTTAAAGACCGCCCCAAAACTGCTTCAATCTGTGCACATCTACCCTTGTCCTCTGAAATGGCAGCTGGAAATCCCTGAAGACAGCAGGTGCTCTAGTCCACCCTCAGCCAAAGACAAAAAAGTTTCCTGAAGATGTCTGCTGCATTCTATGTATTTCAACTCCTTGAATAAAACATTGGAACGTATTCAAGGAAATTACTTTGAGTGGAGTTCAAAAGCCTAAAGAATATGAAGCTCAGAGAACAGTTTTGATGTCTTTTTTTTTTTTTTCCTTTTTTGGGGGGGAGGTGGAGAAAGTATTGTCAATAATATTGGAAGGAAACAGCCTGTAATCTCATGCTGTTGCAAACTGTCAGTTGCCTTGCCCACATGAATTGATTTAACTGGGGGAGTGAAATTCACCAGGAAAACATGACAGCAATGGAACACACAGCCCACTACAGCGGGCTCTAATAATGTCTCCATGCTTAAGTAATGTGAATAAAAACCACATGCAAAGTGATACGTATCGCAGCAGTTTCACAGAGGTCAAGGGTGCAGTGCCTTTCTTCCCCTTCAAATGGCATCCTGATGTTTCCATTGAGAAGCTAGTACAGAGCAATGCTACTGGCTCCATTAAACCTGCTTTGAGTCTAAAAATAGAGAGCTTTTCTCCCTATCACCTTTCACAGACAAGCAAGGTTCCATACTCAGTGTGAGTAGGACAAGAAAGGGCAGCTGGGCCATGCTGAAGAATTGGAGGCAACAGCTGGGTTGCAATCTGAATGAACACAAAGAGGTAAGGGAACCTCCTATTGCTTTCAAAACAGCAAGCCCTACAAAGAACCAGGAGAGCTACAGAAACACACAGATATGCACTAGGAATAGAACAGATGAATTAAGGGAAAAGGAAATCATGGAATGACAGAATTGTAGGGGTTGGAAGGGACGTCTAGAGATCATCGAGTCCAACCCAACTGCCAAAGCAGCTCCCTAGCTCAGGTTGCACAGGTTGGCGTCCAGGTGGGTCTTGAAAGTCTCCAGAGAAGGAGACTCCACCACCTCTCTGTGCAGCTGTGCTAGTGCTCTGTCACTGCACTGTGAAGAAGTTCTCACACACATTTGTTTAGAACTTCCTATGCTTCAGTTTGTGGCCATTCCCCTCGTCCTATCCCCACACACTGCAGAGAAGACTCCAACCTCATCCCTCTGCCTCCTGCTCCTTAGATCAGATGGACATGGATACAGACATGGATCAGATCTCCTCTGAGTCTTTTTTTTTCAAGGCTGAACAGACCCAGGTCTCTCAGCCTTTCCTCATTAGGGAGGTGTTCCATACCCTCTATCATCTCTGCAGCTCTCTGCTGGACTCTTTGGAGGAGGTCTCTGCCCCTTGAGCTCCAGCAGCTAGGGGCTGTGACCACTGCCCTGGGGACTCTCTTCCATTCCCATCACCCTCCTAACCTCAACTTGATCCTCCCCTGATGAAGCTCTGTGAATGTCCCTTCTTACTCCAGAAATTCAGAACCTTGGGAAGGACGGTGGTCTGCACCTGCAGAAGCTATTCCTCCTCTGACATTAGCCAGTAAGACAGGCTTAAAATGAATGAATCACAGATCACAGAATCGTTTGTGCTGGATATGACCTTTAAAGGTCACCAAGTTCAACCCTCAAACAATAAACAGGGGCACTTACAGCTCCATCAGGTGCTCAGAGCCCCCGTTCAGCTTGAATGTTCTTCAATGTCTGCAGGGACGGGGCATCCACCACCTCTCAGGCAATCTGCACCAGTAATTCACCACTCTTATTGTAAAGAGAAACCTCTTTATTATACCCAAGCTACACTACCCCTTTTTTAGTTTGAAACCATTTCCCCTTGTCCTGTCACAACAGACCCAGCTCAGGAGTCAATCTCCTTCTTTCTTATAGCCTGCCAACCAACCTTTGCCTCCTCAGAGAAGGAAAGCTAAGCAAAAGGCATATCACTGATTTTAATGATCAGTAAGTTGCTAATACCAAGCAAAGAAAACTGATATTGTTGTAAGACAGAAGAACAACTACTTAGCGACTCTGCTGTTCTGAAACATAATCCACAAGAGAACTGAATGCACTTGTAGGATATTTCTTCCTCTTCAGTTTCAAAGGACACTCTGCCTTGTGGGGCAATGAAGTACTGCAAGCTACTGTATTTTAACAGCATGGAAATACAGGGAAAGATTACTTGGATTATTTCTTATAAGCTGCTGTACTTACAATTGGGCTAGCATTGATGTAGTCTGAATTGTCGTGGCTATTTTCAGCTTTCAGACATATCCTGGAGTGATCATCTGCAGAGGCAAACATAAAGAGATGAAAGTTTCTATACAAGTACCCTACCCACTGTAAAGTAAACTTAAATTCAAAGTCAGATTAATGTGCCCAGACAAACAGAGTAAACAGCAGACAGGATACTTCCTTCTGACTCCTAACGCAGCATAATTTTGGTACAACCACACAGTCACAGCCTGGCTCAGGAATCAAGCTCTGAGATGCCTCACGGGCTGTGTATCATGAGATGCACCATAATACGGCGCTGCTCTGTAAGATTTAAACTAGGAAAATCACTAGGAAAATAAAACAGTATTACAGAAAACACTCCTGTGTTTGCAGGGTCGTGGAAGAAGCAAGCTGATGGACTTGGTCCATCTGGCTTTCCTATAAAACGAACAGCAGGAACACTGAAGCACAATTTAGAGCTGGACAGAAGCTAATCTGTCCTGATCAAACACCACTGCTGCGTGGTGCTATGCCAGTGATGTGAGGAGACAATATGACTTGGCAATGCTCCTAGGAGAGATAAAACACAGAGAACATCTACAAATAACTGTATGAATGGAGCACACACAGATGTTGCTGCACTGCCACGGAGCCAGTTCAGACATTGCTGGTACAGAACACGGCAGCTCTGGACATGGGAGACTTTTTCCATGTGACTGTCTATCATCACGATTCTTTTATCACTATTAACTGGTATTTTTAATGATGCTAGCTCAATTATGTTTACAGCAGGTACATCCAAAATGCTCCATCTCTTCATTTAGAATTTTAGAATGTATATAATGGATGAGGTTTATTTGTCTATATTTAGAAAGTGACAACGCAGATGTCTGCATCTGTTCCAGACATTGAGACTCACTTTTTATTAAGAGAAAAAAAACCCACATTTCTGGGTCATGAATCATCTCATCCTGATTTAGCTGTCTCAAAAAGGCGAGACAAATTGCACTCAAGAAGTGCCCATTTCTTTCCATGGACTACAGGAGGAAGACCAGGCCACATGCAGATAATTTATGTGAGAGATGTCTAAATCTTTACGTATGAATCTCAAACAGTTTGTATCTGATACAGAACCAGGGCGGTTCACACTGCTCAGCAATGCTGCCCTGCACAGCACTTTGTGGACAGAGGTTGTGGAGCTGCCCTTCCAGTAAGGGCAGATTTGCCCCTACTTTGTGGCTTCCAAGTTTGCTTGTATGACTTTAGTGTTACTTACAGTCTCTAGATAGTCACCAAAACAACAATGTGAGCAGACTTCTGGAATAAGATTAGATACGTGCAAGGCACGTCAAACAAATGAAGATCCATTCTTTACTATTCACACAACATGACTCTTTAACATAGCATGAGGATCAAGAAGTTGAGAAAGAGCTTGAATCACACATGCTGTTTGTTCCCCCATTTACTTCGGTACTGCCATGCAAAAAATATGAAACATAAAAATGATCTTGTTACATCTGAGATCTTGGGACTACCCCAGTTTTTCCACAGGAAGATTTACAGCAAGCATTTCCACAGAGTGCCTGAGGACAGCTCTGAAACTATAGAACTTACACAGGTTAAATGGACTGAATGTGATCTCTCACATACCTTAGGTCAAGCAAACACTGAAGAGAAAGCACATCCATTGGACAGCAAAACTGTTTGAACTAATCACCAAAGAAAACACGCAAGGAATTTTCAAGTAATGAATGTGAGAGAGTGGAGACAGTGATTCATCAGCAGTTAGCAAACAGATATCAGCATGGCTCCCCAATAAAAAGTCAAGAGTCAGATCTGTACTTTCAGAATTGTGCTTTTAAACACAGTATTTTATCCAGACCCTCTGCTTCAGTGCACCTTATCATTATCCTGCTGTCTTGTAGGGTGAGACAAGTTAATACTTCGGTAGTGGTGAGACTCCTTACTTGCTCTCATAAAAAGAAGGGTGCAAAAAAGGTTGGACATGTGTCTTCTGCATACATAAAGAGTTTTCACCCGTGTGTGCTTCAGTTGCAACGTCAAGCATTCATATTGACAATGAACAGATTGTGCTTGTCTATGCCTGTTATCACCTCAGAGCTTCTAGGAACTAGCATAATAGTGCCTCCAAAACAAGCAGAAAAAGAAAAAAGCTATGGACACATTTTAACAATGAACAACGTTAACATTATCAACTCAATAATAAGCAAAAGGGAAAATGTTGAATGTACAAGTGATTACTTTTTTGTAAACTACGTACTCATTATGTTAGAGGCAAAAGAAAGAGGAGCGAGAGAAACAGGAAATATATAAAGAAATACACAAAGGAAGAAAAAGAATGAGAGAAACATTAGAAACATAAGATCAAGCTAAGAAGCAAGCAAGCAGGATGAATGAAGAAACAGGAAAGCAGAAAGAATGAGAAAAAAGACAAATACTGTTACTAGCTATTGCAATCCGGGCAAGCTACAACTAGCCATCATTTCACATGTCTACAGTTGCTGCAGCCAAATGCTGCACTGCTTTGCATTTGCTATCACTCCAGCCAAACCACAGCTGAAAGAAAAATAAAATGCATAGACAGAAGTGTATGGCAGAGAGGCTTCCTAAACAAGAAGGCTACACTGACCTACAGCTGATGAGAAATACAATGCCAATTGCATTTGATATATATACAAAGTATAAGCGGTAGAAGGCAAAGGATAAAATATACAGCAGATATATATGACTGCAGTATATGCATATTCAGGCTACTGGCTAGGAGGGCACAGGTCTCCCACAGAGCCTGTGTTATTCCACCTGCCTGGATTACTTTAGGCATCTCAAATGGCACTGAATTCCTATATTTAAGCCACTGAGTTGAACCCCCAAAATCCAAATTATTTCAACAATCATCAATACTACAGTAGTATACCATCTCACAATCTTCTGCTGATCTCACAGTGGCCCTGTGACTTAACGAAGATCTATCAGCATTGTTGTTTTCCAGATGAGGATTTAAAGCTTGGCAGTATAACTCACAACTTAACTTATTACTTCTCTCTTCTGTGTCCTTTTACTTCGATACCTCTGAAGGAACAGAACCAACAAGAAATTCTGGACACGATGGATATGGGATGCTTCAGGCTGAATGAATACAGGCTTCGCACAGCAATCAAGATAGTAAACTCTGCTCAGAATGTCATTTTCCTTCTTTTAGATTTCAGATCGCTATTTTCCTGTCCACACATGAATGTATAAAAACACTGCGCAGAACTGCACTGTGGTAACAATGTGGAGAACTGGAGGAGCAAAAGCAGAGCAGTCTGGTGACCATACAGAATCCAAATCTACTCATCAGAGGACAAAATAAGCAGAACTCTTCTGAGATTTGAACTGAAATCAAGTCCATTTATCCCAGAGTATTTGCCAAACAAAAAAGATACACCTATCTATGGTACAAACACATGCAAATAACGGCACACACAATTAACCCTACAGAGGTGTTTATATTTTACAGAGGTGCAAGAAGAGAAAATTAATTGTGAAAAGTACTTAAAGTACTTTTTTTTTTTAAATCAACAAACAGAGCTTCTCATGCGTTTGTATGGAAAAGAAGGTATTCCACTGCCCTAAGCTATAGTGGTGCTTGTTGGTTGGATAAAAGGACATCGTTTCATTAACTTGGTCTCAATTACTTCACTTATTAGAACTACTAGTTAATTAACTAAATGCAGTGTCAAGGTGATTCTGACACTGAGCTGTTCATAGCGGATAGATAAAGGAGTAAGTTATGATATAGCTGTGTGCTAAAAAGATCATGTCTACTTATAAATGGCACCAGCTGTGTAACCAGTAAAAAATAATATCCTCATATGTTACGATCGGTTAAGAAAGGAAAGTGTGAAGTAAATACAACAGGATATTAAAGCATCTTTGAAGACTTCCTTTGGTGAAATGAACTGGCAATCTTGTTTTACCTTGTCAAGGTGATTACAGAATGCTAACAAGGCTTTATTCTGAGAATATACTGAATACAGCATAACAACTTAGTAGCGTATCAAAAACGTATCGACAACAACAACAAGAGAACAGAAGTGTTCAAACTTTTTCTCACCCCAATTTTAGAGTCCATCAAAAGATGTTGCTTAAACTACACTTTTCAGGCACTGAAGTTGTTCTAAGGATGCAACATGCCAGCTGTTTACCAGCACAAAGCACCTTTGCAAAGGGAGGGCAGGTAGTTTTGTGCACTTCAGTCAAACAGGAAAGTTCCAAGCACACATCCAAGCCAGAACAGAAGTTTCCATTTTGTAACAAAGATGATAAATTGCCTTTTACTCTTGTAAAAGTAAAAAGGGATTTTAAATGTGCTAAAAGGCTTCTAATTAAAGCATTAGATAAACTGTGTCCACTGTGCTGGTGGACATGGGTAGTGCAGGCACACAACACACCACACAAGAAGGAAGGGGCAGGCAGTTGTACACCCATGGCTGATCACTACAGGCTGATTCACCCCTGTGGTACGATATGATGAGAAGAGACAGGCTGCCAACTCAGCACTGAAAATAGCTCAGCTCTCTAGTGTGGCATGACACCCAAGCTAAAACTCTCTGCTCCTTATCACTGCTACATACAAATTTCTTCTGGACTCATTGCTGGAATTGCCTGAAGGTCCCTATTGTGTTGCTCACTGTATTATGGAGACATGCTTACTGCATCAGCTGAACAACCAGCATCAATTTCTGGCAACACCTGCAGCTGCCATGCTGCTTCCGAGGCCGGACCCAGGAACAATCTGGCTTCATTTATGAACAGAAACTCAGAACAGCTTAAGATGGCCTGGCTTTAAGTCCACAATGACAAGAATGCTTTAAGCAGAAAGATCACCTCGGACCAATACATGTTACAGAGCAGTTTTCACTTCGGATTACATCCATCAGAAGCTATTTTTGGGGGGATGGAAAAGAACATTGAAGTCTCACACTCCTTTAACTTTTGTCCTTTCTTTTTTTAAAAACTTTTCAACAGACATGATCCCCAAACGCATGCAGGCAATCAAGTATTCCTGCTGTCCTAACAGACTTTTGACCAGCATGGTATTTATTCAGAAGAATGTATATTGCTGAATTACAGTGCTCCTCTCCTAAGCAGCACAGTACTGCAGAAAGAACCTCTAAATTAAGAGCAGAGTCAAATCCTGCTGAAACAAATATGTGGGCACTGATGGGCTCAGTGAAATTACCAAGTAGCTCCAAAAAATCTTCACTCCAAATCTGGCTCTGACATTTACTTAATGTCTTACCTGCCATTTCCCCACTTCTAAAGGAAAAATAGTACTTACTGAAGGCTCTCATAGGGAAAATTAATGTTTTCAGGGCACTTGAAAAATTAAAGTAGCTGTATATGTTTGCCAAGCTACCCAGCTGGATTGTGGGCACACTGACTGAGAGCATTCTTGTTGCTGTGGACTCTGCATATACTCTCAGTTTTGTTTCACTGGTTGCTTAATAAAATGTGTGGTTGTGGACTACCAATGTAAACTATGAGAAATATATTTGCGTAAGAAAAATGTGCTCCTTTTACTTCAAACTCAAAAAAGGGGCTGCTTACAGAAAAAGCAGATCCTATGAATATAAACTGGCTTCCTTTTTATTTTTCTTCTTTTCATCCTAAGCCTAGCAAAGGAAGAAGCCAGTTTGCAAGCTTATCCACTGAAGCCTAGAGGGGCTCATTCAGTACAGCTGAGTATCTGATAAACAGAACATCCAGCTCTGATTATAGACTGCTGGTATTACTGTTGGATGGACATGATACCAACTTGTCCAAACACAAGCCAAACTTCTTTCTGCTGAATGGCTACAGATGCTACTCCTGCACAGAAAGTATATTCCAACATTGAAAAGCACTCTGGCTATTGAATTTCATGAGACAGCACAGCTGCAGCAGCAGTGATCGGTGACATAATTGTGCATTTTTGTAACATATATGCATCTTATGAGGAGATAAACAGGGTCTGAAATGACAACAGGACATGGATCCAGCCAATATTTGTAGCTACTGCTCACTAGCGTACATATACACTACTCTGTATTCTGTTTGCCTGGCATTTGTAAACTCTGCAACCACTGTGCAAAGGATATTGAGAAAAGTATCAAGAATTTAAAAAGTAGCCATGCAAATTAAAGCATACATACATGGTACTACAGCCCGGGAGCGATTCTTCTGGATGTTTTCCTCCTGCTGTGCAACAGTGGCGGCATTGGGTTCAGCCTGGTAAGCACAAAGGGCTTCCCACTCTTTCTCCAGACGATTCTTATTTTTCAGATGATCTTCCATGTAGGACTAGAAGTAAAAAAAAAAATACTGTATTAAGCACTAGCTTATCTGGTCTCAAAGCTGTTTTAAAGGATGTATCTCAGGACAGAAAGCAGAATGGGAAGACATAAGGTAATGATTCAGAGTGTCTTCAAATAAGTACTTGCTCAGAACTGGTTTCTGCTGAAAGCTCAAAAACTACCTTTACTCTAAAGTGAGAGGAGAATGGTCAGGAGTGAAAAATCAGAGAGTAGGAATCCTGAGCTTTGGGACACAACACACTTGGTCTGACTGTTAATTCACTTATTGAAGTGCCTTTACTTCAAGCTCATTTATGCTACACAAAATCAGACCATTAACATGAACCAGCACTAGATGAGAAGAAATGTCTGAAACCTCCAGGCATAGAGCGTGGGGGAGCAAGATATTTCCTCTTCAGTGCCTAGAAAATGTAAGCACAGCTGCTCATTTCGTTGGGCAAATGATGAGGAATAAGAGCCCACTGATAAAAAAAGACTTGCTACTACAACACTTCGAGTCAAACTGAAGGCTTTCAAAAATAATGCTCAAGCACATATGCAAACTCAAATAATCAACAATACGGTTGCTGAGAACTTAAAAACTGCCATACTTAAGTGCTGGGTCACAAGGAGCTCATACTGCACATGGACAGGGGCAGAGTGAGCCCTGCACTGAGGAGGCGGTGTTAATTAATACATACTGTTAAGGATTGTGGGCAATTTCAGTAAAAGCAACAATGTTTAGGGGAATCACCTTCAAAGAAAACGCAAGTGCTATCTCAGGAATGATGGCGCATCAGAGTATACTGGTGCGGATATTAAGTCTTGGAGGATCTCACAAGACCAGAGGTTATGTACAGCACTGGACTTGGAATTTGCATCCATGGGTTTTCCAAAGGTGAAGTAAGAACCTCCTCCTTCACCCCATGGTCCTGAAAATTGTTTCAAATAGGTGAGGGGAAGACAGTAGGAAGGAGGAAGATTTGTGAAGAACATCTCCCCTCTGCAGCAATGAAATAAAGAAAGCTATCACCTAGTACTGCAGGTCTATTTACGCATCCAAATTACCTCTCAGGGCAACAGAGTAACTGCACAGTACACCTAGCACATATCTGTAAATTAAACTCCTCAATACCCTTCCAAGGTTGGCTGGCATCACCCCAAGGGGCTCCTGCTGGACCACGCCCTGTTGCAGTCCCACTAACCCTTGCCTGGGAAGCATTCTTGTAAAAAAAATTCCCCCTAAAGTATAAAAAGCAATTTAACTGCTTGATTTTCTTTTTCCATACAGCACCTCTGTTGGACTGAGGAGCCTTCCAAATGTGCTTTAATGAAGGGCTGTCCTGCCCTCTCAGCAGGCTCAGCAGAAGGTGCAAAAAGCTCCAAGCCCATCTTCTGCCAAACTGGGCACTGCTAAAGCTGCTGCTCACCGCACTCCCCACCGAAGAGAGCATGGGAACAATTTTACAGTTACAGAACTGCCTCTGACACACAGCCATGTCTCTGTGCAAAGTTTGTTGCATGTGTGTGTCTTTACACGAGATTTATAAATCATGCCTGTTACTGAAAAGCAATTCGAGAAGTGATACTTCCAGAAACACTAGCTGAAGGCTCCTTTAAGGAAGCATACTGTGCTAAAAGAAAGGCTTCTAAAGGAGGCAGAAAATAGTGGTGGCCTAGATACAATCAAAACACCCACTGCGTGATTGCTTTCTTGTGAAAATGAGGGTAAAAACCTGGCAGGGGATGGGGCCTTCTCCTGCAGGACTGGGGAGCTGTGGGAATGAGCAGCTCCATGAGGGGAGCAGGGCAACGAGGGCAGACCCGGCCCCAGGTTGCTGTGAGGGAACCACCCACTCCCTGGCAGTTTGCTTGTCAGAGAATCCATCACAGAATCACTAGGGTTGGAAAGGACCTCTAAGATCATAAAGTCCAGCTAACAGCCCATCCTCCCGATCCCTACCATGATCGCATGTCCAGCAGTGCCACATCTCCATGGTTCTTGAGCACCTCCAGGGATGGTGACTCCACCACCTCCCTGTGTAGCCTGGTGTAAAACCTCATCACTCCCGAAAAGAACTTTTTACTAATACCAAACCAGAACATCCCCCAGGGCAACTTAAAGCCATTCCCTCTTGACCTGACACTAATTACTGTCACTAGTTATGGCTAACTGCCCTTGCCAAAAGGCTGCCGCTGCTGGGCAAAGGGGAAGATCCCATTCTTTTCTCCCTGTACATCCACGCCTGGACCCGGACACTTGAGTACACCAGTAAACGATAATCTCTCCTATGCAAAGAACAGTTGGTATATAAGAATTGTAGGGAGGCAAAGGGGGGGGGGGAAAAAGTGACATCTGTCAGTAGCAGTGAGGCAGGCCTCATGCTTGAGGAGAGCAGTTCTGAACACAGCAGGCAGAGCTCAGGCAGGCAAGTGGCAGCCGCCAGCTCCTTCCCTTTTTGAGCTAGTTTTGTAATCTGTTTCACTTTGACATGCCCGTCGACTCAGACTTCAGGAACACTTTATGCAGATACTTGGGTCTGCCAACATTGAACCTCCTCAAAATACCAGGAGATCCATGAAGGGAAGAGTTCATGAATGCCTGATTCCTGTGGCAGGGCTGCACAGAGGACACAGCTTCTTGCTGGCTCCGACTTGTCTATCTGACAACCTCAAAGATTAAGCTTTATAAAGAAAGTTAAAAAGACATTTTAAATTGTTAAATATGACATGACTTAGGTATTTTGATTGCTTTCAGCAGATATGAAACTTTAAACAACTCATCTCTCCTCTAAAAGAAGCATTTTCTGCATTTACCTTTCTTTTTCAAGGAATCCTGAGTATAAAAAAAATGAATGTACAAGTGAAAACACCAAAACCTTCACTTTCACCAGAATCACTTTCCATGTAGTCTCAGTGCCTGCATCAGAGATGACATTCACAGGGCACTTCTGCCAGATCTTGAAAAGGCATTGGACTATATGAACATACCTCTGGAAGGCTCAGCCCAGTATGAACATCTGCTTTGTGCACATGTTTAAATAGTGGCTGAGAAAGAAGCCTGCTTTAAAACATTCGGAAGTCAGACAATTCCTTCAGAGTTAGGCAGTCTTTCATTTACAGTCCTTCAGAGCCCCTACTCTCATCCCCATTTTGCTAAACAGAAGCTTAGTGATTTTGAAATGTTCTCATGGGAGCTACTGAATGTACATTAAATTGAGTGGAACTTCCGATATTTTAGAGATTGTATGTCTACTCAGATCCACTCCTTAATTAGGATGTTTTCATGAGTTCTTCTGCAGCGTTTGCCTGGTACAAAAGAAATTCATTACCAAGATGTCAAACACAGACATAATTTTCCCTGTCCCACAGCACAAGGCAAAACAGAGGTTGTCACCACTGCTACTGCAGTACTCCTCAAAGCCTGCTGAAAGAGACAGAGGTCTGCTCTCACTAAGATGCCTGCAGCAAGACACGCCCCGTAACCCTAAGTACATGGTATTTTTTAAGCGTCCTTCTCAACCACCTCACCTGATATAAATTAATTTTCATACTGTCTTAAATTTTCCTTCCACAAGGCCTCACTGGCAAGTGGTAGCCTAGTTTGCACTTCCTTTTCTATGCACAGATTAGGTACTCTTCCTACCAAACATTTCCTGAGGATAACGAGGATGCAAAGTCACCCCTCCCTCAACAGCGTACATGGAAAGGGGACAGGCACAAACAGCTATCACTATTGTGTGAGATGTACCAGTCATAAGGGAAAAGACTGGTCTTCAGCCAGAGGATGAAAAAAACATTCCAGGGACAGTGCATCTCTGGCCAAGAGAACCTGTGCCAGTGGCAAATGCCAAGACAGACTCACATGCCTGAACACGGGCACAAAGAGTATGACAGACTGGCTCAGATTTGGTAAAATTTCCTGTGCGCTTGGTTGATTCTACAGAATGGTGTCACACCACTTTGTTTTCCTTCGCTTTTCTCTTTACACAAGAAGTGGCATCCAATACATGCTCTGCTGCTAAATTAAGGTTAACAAACACAGTTTTTTTTTTATTGGTCAATCTCCAAACACCTTCTTTAGAAACACTCTGGTTTGCATCTGACAAGCTATTCCTCTTAAAAATGCTTGTTTTATTAGCTGATGTTCAGCTATTACAAAAAGCAATTATTTTTGACAACATCCTCCAATACGGTACTTGATCAGGCACTCTTTTCCTGGCTGAGGATGTCTCCTTTAATGAAAAGATGGGCAGCTCTTAAATTGACAGACTTGACAGCTCTAATTCAATCTCAGATGTCAGCTGAAGGAGTGGATGGGACATTATCTTAATCCTTGTGAACAGTGACCACTGCAACCCACACCCCTCACCTAACAACATGAGAACCACCGCTCTCAGACTGCTGCTGCTTCTTCCAAATGTACAGAGTGGAAATCAAAGTAAGAACCAGATGTAACAGCATCTCAGCTGTTGTTGCTCTGTGCCTCGCTTGAGTAACAGGATCACGGGTGAACACAGCATTGCTGTCAGGTACATAATGTAGCATTTCTCCAAGAAAAAAATACTTCTACATCATAAATCCCAATAGCTCTGGAATAATTCTCACGCTTGGCCTCTGCTCTCCCTCCTGCATTAAAAAGTGAGCTGCCCAAATTAGAGTGAGAACAAGAGTAGTTCCACATGCCCCTGGGGTGCACAATTCCCAAAGGGAATCAGTTCCTCCAACACAGCCATCCTTACTAAACTGCCAACCCCTCCACCCTCAGTGTCCCAGAATGGCACAGCATACGCTGCAGCCTCCAGAGAAATCAAGCCCTTCTACAGTCCTGGCTAGTCCTGCATTGCAGCATGGAGGTGCTGGGGTAGAAAAGGTGATGGGCCATGGCACCTTTCTGGCTCCTCAGAAGGGATATGGACAGGAGTAAATCAGCAATTATATAGTAACTGCAAACGTGCACTAACCACTAAAAAAACATACTGGAAACCATTCATTTTACTATTCTCACTGACTCACATATGTAAAGGGTTTTTTTTTTTATTTTTTTTCTATTTTGGCTTTGATTCTTTCCTGTAGGCTAAACTGCTCAAAGCATCTTTGTTATTCCACTTCGCTTTCTTCAGAGCATATTTCAGTCACCGCATGTATTCACTACACATAAAGTGTATTATATTTTTCTGTTTAAAATCCATTTACTTTCAGTATAGCATGTGTTTCTCTCCTTCCTTTTTCTGGCTCAATATTTACTAGTGGCTTCAGAGCAACTTTCTCCTTTCCATTCATACCACTCACTGTGCTACAAAAGTTAGAGAGCCCTACCTGATCACTCACCTCCAGGCTTACAAATAATGCCTTGTTTCCCCTACCTCAAAAAGAAATTCTGCAAGCTGCATTTAGATGTCTGTATCTAAAGAAGTCCAAGCCACAGTTCATTATTATTCCTCAAAACACAAGCATTTCTGGACTATACATTCTACTTGTGGAAATGCTCAAGTATTTCCAATAAGGAAGAGTGGTCCTCATCCAAAAGGGCTTTTTCATAGCGATACCAATACTATGGCTTTCCTATTACGGACTTAATTTACTACTCACTGTCACCAATTCATTTATTTCAGCACTATTCTGCTCACAAAAAAAAATTCTTCTTCTATATACCTTCCTCTTCTGTGTATTTCAGTGTCTTCACTGTGCTGGTCCATGAATTAATAGATCTATGCAAAATATACACCTCTCCTCTTAGGGCTCTTTCCTTGAAAGATAATTTCACTCAATTTGTAGTACATGTTTTCAGGTTTATGCTTTCCAAGCTTCTGGCTCACTGCTCTGTCATCACTTCTGCGCAGCACCTTGCAGTGTGATACCACTTGTGAAAGTCATTAAGTCACTCCCATCCCCTTCCAGATCACTGTTTAAAAAGGTAAATACAACTGGAACTACTAATAATTCCTGTACACTGCCAAACACTACCATGCAGCATTTAATTATTACTCTTTGTGCATCATCCTTTGGCCACATTTCAGTCCACATAATTGTCTCCTTAAAAAACTGACATTAATTTTTCGATTAACTATTCATGAGACAGTTTCAAGGCTTTATTAAAATGTGGATATATTACTTCTGTTGTTTTCACTTCATTTCACTTGGATTTGTAATTTTAGTTAAATAAAAAGCAATCAAGTTTGTCCAGGCAAGATTTACTCTTTATAAAATTATGCACATTCTTATGCATTGTGCAGTTATTCAATGGAAAGGATGGAGGAGATTAGCAAACAAAGGAAAGACTCCAGTCTTCCCCATCATCTTAAATGAGACCCTCATACTTATCTTCCTTTTGTGCCCTTGAAAAATCTCTCCCTAGATAATCAACAATTTCTTTTTTAATATGTGTTCCATTATTTTCAAGAGCTGGATTCTGGACTCACATAATAGCAAAGAAAACGAGCATTTTTCTTCTCCTCTTTCCTTCTTCCCATTCCTCCTTTTAAAAATTATGATTGCACTATTCTTCTATCCTCATGCACCCACATTTGTCCAGTACAGCTCAAGTAAAGCTTCCCTAAGATGTGTCACTATTAGAATTCTGAAAGAACAATATTCAGACCACACAAATATTTTCGCACATTTTATAAGCATCTCTTACATCTCCATACAGTTTCATACTAGCACTGAAGTTACTTTGGGCTCTTCCTTGAATACAGAAGGCCTGTCTTCCTTTCTGAGCTGCTGAGATGATCTTGCAAAGCCTGGAGGCTGCAAGCTCAGCATGTGCTTCCGCAAAGAATGGCCTCAGTGGTGAACCATGTAGAAGAAAGCATGGAAACAGAGCCAAACCATACCCATATCTTTCCTACCTTTCCTCCACAGCAAACCAGATCTTAAAGACAGGATGCACAATCTCAATCAATTTAGTTCTTGAAATCAACTAATACACTAAGAAAATCCCAGTTTTTTCCAGTGGTTACACTTCTGTTGAAACAATGAAACAGATGTTCTCAGTGTGCTGACCCAACCAACCAGTAATAACGTAGAGTCTATACCTGCTCACAAATCTTCATCAAATCCATTCTTCAGTGTTAACTGTAGAAGACTGTGACGTTATTGGGCTACTTTAGTCACAGCATATGTGTGAATGACATGAAATCAAAATTATGTTGTGGCAACTAATTTTCACTATCTCACAGAACTTGTATCTGACATAAATTTCAATACATTAACAACTGGCCATAAATTCTCACCTACTTTCAAACCTGAGTGTAGGGCTAATAACCCCCAAGAATAGCACCCCAAAGAAATAGTGCCAAAGACAGTATATTTTTGATGGGCTTAAGTAGATGATATACAGATGATGAATAAGGAAAGAGTGGCTCACCTTTGAAGATAGTCGAGGCTCACCAGTAACTCCACTAGAGAGGGATCTCCAACCAGAGGTCCTTCCCTGGTGGTGGTCAGCCCTTAAATGGGGTCTTGGGAGAGGTGGAGTCAAACTCCACCCCTTCCAATCACACTCACTTGTGCCCCTGTGGCTGACCCAGTGCTCGCCTCAGGTGATCAATCAGTGGTTCAGGCCGTGATTCAACAGTTCCCATACACCTGAGGAACATTCTGCATCCAGTTATGCCAATGAAAACACTCTGACTTCACAGGAGTCAGGAGGATTTTATCATCATCAGACTTTTCATTATGGAGATCCTTATTCTGTTCTCATTTGTCCCACACTATCCTGGATCTCCCAGTGTTATCACTTAGAATGAGCTAAGGTAACCACCAATGAAAAAGTCCAGGAAACAAAAAGCTGAGGGCGTGCATTCTGTCTATACAAAAACCACTGTGAAATTATTTTACCTTCTTGGTGTTGGAGCCATGTTACTGCAGTAATGTGTTTTGACCTAAAGTTTTCTTCTATTTCTCAGTATCTCAGCACAACAATGAAAAGGGTAGTTTTGAAGTCTTTTTAATTAAATACTGAAAACTACTCTGAAGCTTTCCTAGTATTCTGACATAAAAAAACCCATTACTACAATATATAATGTTGTAGATAACAAAGGAAAGACAATAACAACAACAAAAAACAAACAAAAAGGAGGAAGGTAATTCTCTGAGAAAGCAACTACTCAGTCCAGTTGACAATAATTTCTCAAGAATGATTCAAATCAGATGCATTATCGGGAAATTAACATCCTTCAGTGGCGATGTCAGCCAACACTAAAAAACAATATTCCATAGTTTCAGTAACAATTTAGAAGTAACGATTATTGTAAACAACTAATATACACAAAGCCCAATCCTGCTTCAGGCATGCCTTCTAAACTAATCCAAAGCATCTGTCCTTGAGCTTCTAGAGGAACTTCATCCTTGCATGAGCAGTGTATGACATTATCTGCCTAATGACTACTGTGTGACTTTTGTGAGAATTACTGTAATTCGCAAGAACATCAAATGGCAACTTACGTTCTGTTTACCTCAATTAATATACCTTTGATGTAGCAGATATTATTGCCTCCCCTTCTCTTAACGGTCTGATAATAAGAGTTTTGTAACTTGTAAAAGGATTACTTCAATCCAATCAGCAGGTGCTGGGATCAGTGTGTGTCAGACAAACACTTGCTAATCCCTTTTCTTACAGCTCCCAGCTGCCAAAGGTGCTCAAAGAAATCCCAGCGAAACGTCTGGATACAACCTGGTATGGACTGATGCAAGTTTTCAGCTCTGGAAAAAATCTTGGAAAATATATGTGATGCTAAATATTACCCAAGTGGGCAGATGTGCTTCTGAAAGGAAACACAACTTAGAAATTAAACATTAAAAAAATTGAATGCTCAATTATGGAATATTTACTCTATCAAGCTCTTACTAAATATAGCAGAAGGTGAAGAAATTCACCCTACAAAGAAACCCTTGTCAAGGACTATCAGCTACTTAATGGTGTCTTCTGGGTCTTAAAAAACAACCACCTCCATCTCTTCCTCCTTATGTTCTTTCTTGAAATCTAAATTACACCCATGAAGTCTCACTGCTGCAATTATTTTGCTTTAAATAAACCTCAACAAAAAGGAGAAGTTGATTACCATAAAAGGAATATAATCTGCTCCCTTACAATTCCAGTATTTCTACAGCTCCTTCTGTCCATCGATCTTCTATAGGAGAGGCAAGCATCATTGCCATCGCTCAGATGGGAAAAGGAAAGGACAGAAAAACTGAACAGAATTTCGAACAGAATTTCCCGGGGTTGTCATCCTAAATCCAGGTCACAGAATAGGCTCCTAACACAGCTACTAAATAGGAAAATTCAGAATTCAGGCTTCTTGACCACTGCTTTTTTCCTTTTCTCATGACCATCCTCGTAGAAAGAGCTGAATGTCGTTTAGCCTTCATGAATACCTGGTAACATCTGGGTAACTAGAATATACCAAACATTCTAATTTCAATGGAATTGCCTCAGGTTTTGGTTTGGACTTTTTGTTTAGAAGAACAGGGTTTAAGTGGTTGATAAATACAGGTATTCAATTTATCCAAGTTAGCTTCTGTTTGTACAAGACATGCCAAACTAAATAATAAAATGTAAAAGACGAATCAACCAAAATCAGTTAGAGTAGATTTCACACACACACACACAAAGTCAATAGTTAATAGCATTTAAATAAAAGAAAAATGTTTTGTCAACAAATCAGGGGACCAAGCCTTAGCCAGATACTGCTGCTCAACAGCATGTGATGTGTTGTGACACTTCTTAAAAACAAAAATGAATTCAGAACACCTAAACTTCTCTGCTAAAGGCAACTCCTTACTGTAGGAACTGACAATGAGGACAGCGTTACCTGAATTCTCCAAGCAAGGCACCTTGGGAAGGGCTTTTTTCCTTTTTACTTTCACATGGTACTCAGCTGAACAAAAAGTAGAACAACTTCCAGAAAGTAAAAATTAAAAAAAAAGGTCCTGAATACTTTGCGACAAACACTGGATGTCCAGTTCCTTTCCCACTGGAAATTCTCATTTTCTTCTTACACATAAAACCAGTTTTTCACAACACCTCCTTCTCATTACATCTTTTTTTTTTTTTATGTACTAATGGTTTGAACATCACACCACAATCCAAGACATAGCTGTGATTTATTTATATGCCTGATAATGATACTGTATACCTAAAATGAAAATTTTTTAAATAGATCACTAAATCCTAATTACCTAGCTGAAAACACAAAGCCAAACTCCCTGCCTTCTTCCTCTCCAACCTCTGCTAACTCAATTAAGCATCTAAATTTGGGTTCTCAGTTGGATACTGTATTTGCAATTTTAGATTTTAATGAATTAAAGTCTGTGTCTCTTTTTAGAGCCCTAGTACAGTCACCTTCATTTACTATATATAAAAATCACCAAGAGGTAAACAGAGAATTCTGAAAATGTCATGTTTAAGAATAATCTCCTCTTCGAGTGTGGACAAGTTCTTCAGAGATAATAAGATGAGGAAAACCCACATAATCACAACCAAGTACACTGAAGTGATATAACACATGATGCCTTTTCGGACAGTTGGGCAAAGCATGCTCTGCCAGATGGTGGCCACCTTGAAAGTAAAAACGAAAATATAATTTCTAAACATCCCTGTTGGAGCATGGGGATAAACAGCAATACAGTACTCTTATAAAGTGCATGATTAGAGGTCAAACAGAGCTGCTCCAGGACTAAAACATGACTCATAAAAGAATACCCTCCTACTTCTCTGAGAATTTTTTTGAAAAGAAAAAAAAAAAAAAGTACACACAAACATGTGCAGACATCTGTATCTGTACTGTACTCAAAACTGAGAATCTTCAGCATGAGATCTAAGCAGTCTTGCAATCCACGCTAAATACACAACCTGCAGACTATGTGTAAGCACAAGTGAACATATGGTCACCTGTGAGAAAAAGCAGGGGGAGAACACTGAGCAATCAGCATTTTCCTTCAAAAACTCATGTAACAGCCAGAACCAGGAAACTTCACACCACACAAACAGTCAACTCTTAGCACTCAAGATGTTTTTGAAACTCTTAACAGGACACAGAACAACGTTGGACATGAAAAACACGTAGCTGGTATCTACTCAGCTCCCAAACAGACAGAAAATGTCAGATGTTAAGGTTACCTTTAAGCTATGTTCCACGAGATCTTCAGTTGAAATTGGCTCAACTCAATGACTCTCAAATATTTTTCTCACAAAAGGATTCAGGAAAGGTTGTGAAGTGGTGGTAGAAAAGCTTTAGATGGAAACTGAAGAAATCTAACCTACTCTTTGGACTCCTGGTTTTGTATGGAAGTATATGAGTCGGTAAGAGAAAATTTTAAGTGACAGACTATGATGATAATAAGAAAGGAAATGCAATGTGTAAAGAGGGCAGAACAAGAAACCCAGAAGAGACCACAGAGGCAAACAGAGAAGTAAAAGGATGAAAGACGCTGTACTGCTAAAAAAGAAAGTGGAAAACCAAACCAAACCAAAAACCACAGCAAATGAAGAAAATGCTATAGAAAAAAAGCATAACCATAACTCTGAACCTTGCACTGTGCCTTTCCTCAGAATACTTTGCATGCTGAACCAATGAGAAAACACTGAAAAAGTGACAGTAGTGGTTTTGTGTAGATGGCCCGTGTTCTTCTTATTGCTAACCAGAAGAAGGAAGCAAAATAAAGAGCCTGACCACTGATGTATGCATATGTGTGTACAAGGGCTAAGATCTAGTAGTCTTGAAACATATTCCTGAAGTGCATTTCCTCTCAATTCCGAAGAGAACCAGAAACAAGTAGATGGCATCCTTTCCTATCACAGGATAACTATAACCACATATTGCACATCATCAGCTTGTTTTTCATAAGCTTTCCAACGTGTATTTAATATCTTTCAATCAGCTCTTCAAATACGGAATAGTTTGCTGTTACATAATGAGGCCAAAACTAAACTCACAGAATAAAATACGACAAACATGGGTGCAGAACTCCCAAATTTTTTCATGTCACGATTTCACATCCTTAAAATAGACTACTGAAGGAGAAAAAAAGGCAAAAAATATTACCCTTTAACATGATCTCTAGTTTATTAGAGCCAACAGGATTAGCTGTGAGTGCAGAGCACCGAACACCAGAGAATGGAAGTCTACTCCTGGTTCTGCTTCTGACCTTAAGGTTAGTCTTAGCCATGACAGTTCCTTATCTGAGCCTGCACTTCCTGGAGTAGAGACAGGATAATGACACTGACCTTTAAAAAGAGCTTTGAACCTACTGATCAAAAGTGCTGTGTAAGAGTCAGATTATTATTATGTTGGTTCCTGAAGTTAACTGAAAAGCTCCCAGTGACTTTAATCAACATTTCTCCTACCAGGCTCCCAAGTACCACCTGAAGGACAAAGTATCACATTGACTCACACATATGGTGAGTCAATGGTGGTGCATATTCCCAGATACTGCAGAGTTTTCTAGAACTTCAAAGGACATAAAAGTCACATGTGGGCATCCTCAAGAAATATCACATTAGGCACTGTCAGCATTTGCAATGTGTGCCAGTAGCAACCAGGCAATATTAAGCAGTAAAACGTGTAACGCTTTCAGTCAAACTGGTCTAATGCAGAGTTACCAAGAGGTAAAAGCAGGCCACGAAGACACAAGACGACAGACATTTCACAGGCAGGCAGCACGCATGGTCAGCTGAGCAGCAGCAGCACAACCTTCTTGCCACCATTAGTACTGCCAGGGATTTTGTATTCCTGCTGCAGCACGACAGCTAATCAACCCACTTCTGGGTACCTTCCTACCAAAGGAAAGCAGCGGATGAATACTTGCATCAGAAACATTCCCACATTTAGAAAGGTTTTGATTTGGGACTTGGAAATAATTTCATCCTTGACAAATTTTGCCTCAACTACAGCCTACCACACTGGCTGTGGTCTGCATGGTTTGATATGGTTTTTACAGATGGAGAAGAAACTGTCATACCCTTGACCTAACACATAATTATAATATATATAGAACACACTCTTATAATGAAAGTGCTTCTTCAGACACTACTATTGCATGCTGTTCAACAACTGACATGTTCAAGCTAAATACCCTTTGATTCTGTCTGATGAATGAAGACTATGGCACTTTCTGCTACGGTATCACTGCAAGACTGTTGCAAAAGATGATTTGTAGGACTACAGATACTAAATTTGCTCTGTAATCGTTAATTTTTGGACTGAACTCACAGAAATTCCCACCTTCTGCACAGAGCAGCATCCTGGCAGTGCAGGAACATGGGGTCGTTTGGTGTTGTTCTGATGGTATCTTAATACAACATCCACCTACTCACACATATAATGTCTTAACCAAAGCATTTAAGTGATCTCTACCCATTCTGCTGTTTGGATTTGTCACTGGCAAAGGCATGTGACATCTCTTACATGAGCTTTTGTCTATAATGAGATGCAAGCAAATTAATAGCGTTGTTTAACTTACATCTCCTCCAGTACTTATGTGGCGGAGACCAGTGCAAATTAAATTTCATAAATTATCACTCCTTTGCTTTTCACTATTTATGTCACTGTATGTTTGCAATTTCCTCATCCTGAGCAATGACAACAACCTTGTCAGCTTCAATTGTACGTTCCTGTATGAGATGATAATTGCAAAGATTTCACCGAAAAGTTTAAATTTTAAAATGTCAACCAGTTTTCATTAACATTTGAAAGATGTGCGTATCATACCTCTGCCCACAAATATTTATCTACTGCTGCTGTGCATGGTGTTTGTATGTAAGCATACAGGGAGGGGTTGAACTGCTGAATCCTTGTCTTAAGGTTCGACACTGGTAAAAATAAAACCTGGAAACATACCATCACCTGGAGGATTAAGAAGGCCTCTCTAAAGGAGGTAACTCAGGTACAGGACATAATTAAAGCCTTTTTTTTTTTCGTCACATAGAAATATTGGGAAGATCTGGGGCCCAATCCTGACGCAGCTCCCCCCTGCTAATCAGCAGCGTGCAGATGCAGCCTCGGGCACAATTTCGCTTCTCAGATGCTGTGCTGCAGCTTTTTTTCCATTGTTATCTCAGCCGACATCTTTAGTTTTGTCCAACAGATACTGTACCACCGCGCTACTACGCATTCCAGGAATACGAACACAGCAAGCAGCTCGGCATCAGCTCACACATCAACAGCCCTCACACCCATAAAATATTCATTCATTTAAAAAATATTTGCACCCCGCTGTCAAACTTAGACAAATTCATACTGAGCCTCAGAAAATAGCTGTTTTAATGGTAAATGATATTCCAGAAACCTCTTTCAGGCTAAACACTCTCGTCAAAATTATTTTAATAAGAAAGATTAACAATTTCAACATTAGCTGCTAATCCCCTTTCATTTGAAACTGTGCTGATAAAATTCTTTGCTTGTCATTCAAATAGTAAGTAATAATTATAGATTTGGGGCCTCCATCTCGTGCTTCATTAATAGTAAATTGCATGGAAGTCTGCAGCGTAAAGTCAGCTTTGATACATCTCAAAATGCAATTTCCATAGCTTTCCTTAGCTATGTACAATTAATTACGGAGTTAATAAGGGGAATATGTTAATGAAAGGGAAATTATTCACTCAGACCACCTGGTCTTACCGAATTTCTTTAATACGTTTTCTTCTCTCTGTGAATTTCGATGACAGCAAGAACACAACTCATAGCATGCTTTGCTTGTCCTTCAGTAGGTTTTTTTGCAAGAAGCTAAGACCTACTTAAATTAAATAAGAAAATAATGTAATCAGTACTACATAACTGACTGTTATTTGTTTTCTCACGTTCAGTACTTTTTGATGTTAAAGCAAAAATGCTTAAACACATTTGTAATGATCCGATTCTCTCCAGTGCTCAGAGTATAACTCTAACGGATTCAGTATGGAGACACTGTCATTTTTTATTTGTTTTCATTTAAGGAATGTGTTGTATATGCACATATTTAATTGAACAAGTACAAACACGCATGCTTCAATTCACTGTGCTGTGACAGCCACTGGAGCTCAGTTGCTCTGTGCGTTGGATGTTCATAGGAGTATTATAGGGAGTACAGACAGCCAGGTTGAAGGGTGGAAAACTTCCACATAATTCATCTTTTAAATAGCACATTTGTGAAACGTGGTCAGTGAAACCTGTTCTAAAGACATGCCATGTCCAGAATCCAACCATCTTCAACAGACATTAATGTATTTACTACTAACCAGACTGAGGAGAAAAACAGTTAAGGACCTCAGCACCTCTCCTTGTAGCAATTCCAGTAAGAAAAGGGCAGACTAACTCCCAGAGCAGTAACAATTTGTGCTTGAAGGGAGTGATTCTTATGAGCACTTGCCACCTCTCCTTCTATTCCTAGTTCACTGAAGTGGTACAGCAAGCAGGCAGAAACAAGAAATAACTTATTTCTTCCAAGCTTTGATTTATTTTCTTTTGGCCATCTGGGCAACCTCATAATGCACCAGCACACGGCATTAGCACAAGAGGATGAGAGAGACACGAGAAAGCTATCCACAGAAAAAAAAAGAAAGAGAAAATACGAATCCAGCCCAAAACAAACAAACAAACAAACAAAAAGAAAGGAGTTACACAAAAGAGAGAAATTCACTGCCCAAGAGTACATTCTGTGAAGACATGCTAGGGGTGATGGAATATTTCAGGGTAGCAGCTTTCCATTTTACCTGTTTTTGACCACAAAATAACAGTCCTCCTTTATGAAGCAGCGAGTACTACGTCATCCACAAGCATACTTCACAGATTATTTTAATGTTTATCTCCTTATTTAAAAATTTTTCCACAGCTGTGTCGTGGGTGCATATGCAAAATATGTTCATCACAGGAGTGTTTTTCCTGTGTCCTACACATTATATTTTAAAAATAACACCCAAACTTAGATACCTTACTCACAAAACAGTGACAAATTAAGGTCTCTTGCCAGAAAAAGTTTCAGGAAGTATGCATTTTTTTAATATCTTGCCCTGAAGACAAGCATCAACAGACTTGGCTGAATCAGTGGAGAGATTAAGCTCCCTTCATGGCCAGCAGCACCTTAACTAACCAGAGCACTTCCACTGGTACAGCACACATGAGGAGAAGGAGCTCTCCAAAATACAACTGGAGATTTCCTGGCAATTTTAAACTGCAATTGATAAGTCAGTGCAAAAACAGTGCTAGTATGATGTCCCCTCTTTGTAAGCACCACAAAGCAAATTGCAGTTGCATCCTGAGCCTCCTGTCCATACCTGAACACTGCTACTAGCTCAGAAACACATGACAGAAGGTAATACCATCTGATTATCCTGCCTGAGAAGTCCTTCTGAAGCATTTCTAGTGCCATTCTCTTTATCAATAAGCATTTCCACTGGCTAGATCCGAAATACCATTAACTGTTAAATCTGCTACAACATGTTATCAATGACTTGATACAAATACAAATACAGAGAAAAACAGATCCAAAAGACCTTCAGCCTCCTCCATGAGCATTCATCTGTGGTTTCTATCTCTACTGAGACTTTCAAAAGCAGCTGAGGACTCAGTGACATGGCTTGTTTTCAGTACAGAGAAACAAATAGCAGAGCTTTCCATTAAACAACCTCCTACCACCTCCTTCAGTATGTGCTACAACATGCACTAATCTTGCCTTGACAACTCTTGGACCATCACTAGACATGGAGAAAAGCTGAGAGATGCAGGAAGAAATTCAGATAGCCTCCAGGTTTTGTTCCAGCCATGGCAACGATCCTTTCTCTTTCCTGGGTGCACACAGCTCCCACAAGCTAGTCAAGTGTTTCACCCCCATGTAACACTTTAAAGATTTGTACTCTAAAATGTTGGTAAAGATGTTTTCTTCATCTTTTCTACTAAATGCCTTTCTTGGGAAGGTACAGTGTAGATAAAAGTGTTCAACCAAAGCAGCCTGTAGAGAGCTGAACTGAACACCTACCTCCCTGTCAAGCAACACACCAAGATGTAGTTAAAGAAACCCAGCAAGTTAATTCCAATTGTGAATATATTTGGGAAAAACAACCAATGGGAAATTCTGTGGGAAAAAAAAAAGAAAAAAGATTTTGAAATTAATATCAATCTGTATTCAAGAGGAATGTTTTTCCTAATCTAACGTTGATTGTAATTGTTGTTATTTCCTAAGGAGTATTCAACAAGATTAATATAGAAAGAGGGAGGCAACTGAACATGAAACAGGAATAAAAATGCAGAAAAGTAACCGGTTCATGAACACATTTTCTGAGTTTTATTTAAGAAATCTACGCAGTACATACATCTGTTGATCTGATTTCTGGCTCTATGCACAGAACCATTTTTGTAAGCAAGAAGACTTTCTGTACTTTTTTGGAAGCTTCTCTTTGTTACTGTATCTCAAATCCTGACTTTAAATAAACAGAGGCAAATGTTTCCAAATGATTTAAACACTTAGAAGAAGAAAAAAAAAGGATCCTAAAATGAAAGGATAAATGCCCTTTCATCAACAGAAAATCTTCCGAGTCTGCTTGTCCCTAAAAATGTGACAACTCAGGGAAAGGGTAAAGATTTTCTCATCCACAGTATTTATGTCCTTTGGGGGATATTGGCTCTCTTGTCACTGAGTAATGCCATACGCACAACAGCCTTTTCTCATGTGGCTACTCTAATCTGTCTGTGACGAAATGGCCTCCAGGGCCAAAGCCTTCTTGGGACTTGCATTTCAAGAGACTTCTACATCTATTTATATTGGTGCAAGAGAAAGATAAATTGGGATTTAGATCCACTTAACATATGTGTAAGGAGCTCACGCTTTTCGCTGAACTTTGCCACTGACTTGTCTTCCTTTCCACGCAAGGGAGGATCTTTTGTTTGTTTTCTCAGTCAGAAGCTTTTATAAACAGAGTATCCGTAGTCTCTGACCTACGGAAAAATTAATGGTGGTAGGAGGAAAAAACCTCATCGAAAAATAAAACAAACAACAAAACCACTAACTAATCAAACACCATAATTGTGACAAAGACCCCGCTTTCACTTCCTGCGCTCCTCACCTTTGTCTCTGCTGCCATTACTCACTTGCAGCATGTGTCTCCAGGCAGCGTAGGATGCTCACTATGCTTACACACTGTTCCTTACGCTCCTTTGCTCAGGAAATGTTTTGTGTGCACTGGGGTTAAACTCAAGGTGGAAAGTACACCTGCATCTGGCACAGCACTATCAAGTCCTCACATGCTGGAAGTTCTCTCTTTATTTAGGAAAGTGGGCTTAGATGCCTTCTGCTTGTGTTTTCACTGCAGCTTTTAAGAATAAAATCCTCGCAATTTCAACAAAACGTGGTTGAGGATTTCACTTCATTTTTTTTTTTCTTGTTAGAGTGTATCTTCTATCACACAACTCCTCACTCAATTAAAAGAAAATGTATAGCAGCCACCCCACAGAGTTCATTTTCTTACAAATTTTATTACAGTCATCTAAAAGTTATCATGCAGAAACTATAAGATACCAACGTTATCAAAAAGCCCCAGGTGCAACCTTGGAAACTATTCTCTCCTTGTCACCCTTCTCGGTCCCAAGAGAAACCTTACACTGATTGAGTGTAAGAACGAATCTGGATGCAAAATTCAAGTTCTCAGGTATGACTGGTTTCCCAGTAGCAGTCTCTGTCCCGTAGACCCCTCTGTACCCCAAACTGTAGTCACGAACCATAAGCAACTTTCTTTTGACAAACAGTTATCATAGCAGGCCATCCTTTACTTCTCTATGGCGAAGGTCCTTTTGGTTTAGCAAGCATATCGCCAAGGGCAAAGGGATCAAGTGGACTTACACCTCCTCCACACAAAGCTCTCAATTTCAGTCTCTTGCTCATTTGCTCCCACTGCCTCATTCAACCCCATAACGATACTTTCTTCTTGTTCTGAACACCAAAGTATGCACGAACTATCACAGACTATTATTATTTCCAATACGTACAGCAGTTTCATACCCTCAGGGAGAACACTCCTCAGACTACCAGCTTAAACAACTACCAAAAATGGTCTTTTGGAAATTCACGCTTTCGGAAGCTCTAATTTATGTATAATGTTTCGAATTCTGTATGTGTGTCTTTAGAAGGAAAAAAAATCCCAACAACTCAAACACAGAAAATCACTTCCGCTTCTGCAAATTCCCTCTCATATACAGTATTCAGAACATTCCATCAAAATGTTGTCAAAAAAATAGAAACATAGAAACACTAGGTTGGAAAGGACCTACAAGATCATCTAGCCCAACCATCCTCCTGTCACCATCCCTACCCACTAAGCTACTAAATCATATCCCTTAGCATCTCATCTAGGCAGCTCATGATCAGCTTCTTGAAAAGCATACTCTCCTTTATTGCATCACAATTCTTTACTTAAAAAAAATCATAAGGTTATTTTCATTTTAATCAAACAGGCATGGAAATATATGAAGCAAATGTGGGATCCAATCTACCTAACTTACATGCTGAACTTGTGCTTGAGCATGAAAAACAGACTCCTAAGATAGAGATTCCATCTAAGTTGGAGATACTCCTCATTGAAGACACTGAGAAGACAATTGGTCACACTCCAGACACTTCTGCTTGAAGAGGGGGTTGGACAGGATGCAGAGATCCCTTCTGATTTCAACCATGCTATGATTCTGAAAGATTGAAAATGTCAGTGGGATGCTGCAGGCAGAACAGGGGAAGTCCCAGGAGAAAAACTCTCTGTTAATTCTCTGGATACCTTCCTAGCTACCCACTCTTCACAGAATCGTAGAATCACGGGACCTCAAGAGATCATCGAGTCCAACCCCCCTGCACCAGGTACACTCTTCATCAACTACAAAGGGAATTTATGGACTCAAGACTGAAACACCACTTCATCAAGTATCTAAAATGTAGGTAAAATTAGGAGTCCCAGTAAAGTAGACTAAATTTCCCCTGGACACCTTCAAAACTCTGTGGTTCTCCTGTTGGACTATAGGGGGAAGTTTGGTACCTTATGAGGACTTCTTGTGGAACATGAACTGTGGATGTACCCATATGAATAAAGTGAATGGAAATCTGACTCCAAGTTTCTGCTCTTTCCCTTGCTCTGACTTTCTGAAAAACAATCATTTTCTAGCAAAACAACAGTGACTGAATTGAGGGCACCTCTTTGTTGTTGCTCATGCTGAAACCAGCCAGTCAGTGCAACAAACACGACTGCATAAAACATGCTCCTCTAATTACATTTTCCGAAGTGCTTGGATCATTCAGAAAGATGATAGAATAAAGAAGTGCCATATGGGCCATCCTCCTGCTGTGAATGTGAGGAAAAAAAAACATGAAAAAGGAAAAAAAGCATGGAGTATGGTTAAGGACAGCTTCTGGGCCTCCTGAGTCCTCCCCACTTTCTACTGCCAGTAGTACAAACTGCCTTGTGCTACTATTAACAGTGCAGAGACATTGCCCTTGCTGTACAGGACAGTGATAGAAATGCAAGATTTTATTCTGAAAGACTGATTTAAGTCTACTTGAGCAGACTGCCCTACAGCCACACGGGCTTGGCAGATTCCTGGTTTCTTCAGACCTCAAACACTGTTAAGTGATCAGCTCATGACAAGTAGCTGGGCTTGTGGCTGACCACAAACTCCAACAACTCAAGGTTCAGGTGGTTTGGACAACATATCAGACACAACCTGCCTTTTCCAGCAAATTAAATGAGCTTTACAGTAGCATTTCTGAGCAACAGTACCTGTGAGCAAGAACGGGACTATGTGGAGCCATTTAGCAGCCACAGGTTTATTTATTCTAAGTTATTTCCATTAAAGATTTATTCTGTTTATAAATCAAAATAAAATATTTCCTGCTGCCACTTTACACAGTAATCTATTGTTTCATTTTCTCTTGGGAGGCCTCGGCACCTATGAACAATAAAGGCTGAGGAGCCCTAACCCACCTAACTGCTACATTGCTGCACACTGTGGAGCTGAAAAACACATTTACAGAGCTATAAGTGCATTTACCCTGCAAAGCAGATGGCATCTGCTATTCCTGCTTGGCCCCTTGCTAATATTTCTTGTTGCTTTTTCAAGCATTGAGATATCTTTCATAGAAAATATCTTTAAAAATTCAAAAGATGAGAGGAATCTAGCAGCAGGAAATAGGAAGAACTGGGAAAATTCTTGCATTGAGTGATCTGTAAGTTGCAAAATGGGACCCTTTACTCCCCTCAACTTGTAGCTGCAGGGCAGAGGGTGAAAGAGCTCGTCTCTGGCGAGTCCTTGATTGCTGAACTTCAACAAGTCAGAGCCTCTCCAGAGGCAGAGAGATTCAGGCAAATAAGGTATTAAGGACACGTGCATTTATTTTTGAGCAAAACACAAATTGGGTCAGCTCTCTGGTTTCAGTGTGACCCACAGCGACACAAAACAGGAGCAATTCTGATCAAGTCCAATCATCTGCCCTAGTGCTGCAACTGCGTGATGCTGATCTTTCCATGTAAACCTAGCCTGGCTTTGCCTTCATCAAATCATGAATTTATGGTTTAACTACCTCCCTTAAGTAAACAACCCACTGCCCGCCTGACCCTCCTATTAGGCTTGCCCTGATATCCAAGCTAAATGCATCCTTTCGACTCTAACTCACATTTTTTTCCTAATTGTATCATCTGTGTCCATTAGGAACAATTTTCCCCTATCCCATATTTCAAAGCACAACACGCAGACTTCCCCGACCCGCTGACTTTCGTTTGTTCAGTTTAGACTAAACAAATTAACTATTTTTATTCTCTCTGTGTGGTTTATACTCTCAAGACACTACGGCGTTTCTTTTACCCTTCTTTGAACCCTCACCAACTAAGATATAACATATGCTCTCAGATAGCTAACACATGTATGAGTTCATTCAGGGTTAAACAGGATTGACTGTATTATGGACACTGAGCACCGTAACAGTGATCTTGTGCAATCTGATTCTATTCGAAAGTTTACTTACAGACCTTTTTTTTTCATATAGATTTCTTGCAATTTTGCAGAAATTCCCATATCCAGAATAAGAAAAGAATTTGATTGAGTAATTGGAATGGTTTGGAAATATCAAATGCATTTTACCATACATGCAGGAAGTTTTACTTCTGCTTCCATACACGACCACATGAGTTTGTATTTATTTTGAAGTTGGACAACTGGAGTACTTTTTCCTCATGCATTTTTTTTAATGGAGAAAGGAAAATCAAGTGAATTTCACTCCAGTTAGGCAAAAGTGGGACAAAAGGAACTGTGACACGTGATTTCTGCCATGGCAGCACACTTTCCAAATTACAGTTGTGCATCATTGTTTAACTTAATATTTAATTGTTTAACTTAATATTTAATTAACTCTTTTTTGCAGTGACAGGGAATAAGTGTTTACTCAGGATGACATTCTGAGTCTGTTTTCAGACCTGTCCTGCTTTTGCTTAGTTTTATAGCTGACCTGACCAAGACTGAAGGAGGTCAGTGACAGGGCTGGGGTCAAATTAGCTCTTTGGGTTTTGTCTGCCTTCATTCCATTCTCTGCTAGGTGAGATGGCTTAAAAGAACTCAGAGAAGGTCTACAAAGGTAGTGCTTTCAAATATAAATTCAGAAAAAAAAAAAAAAAAGAAAGAAATTGAAAAAACTATGACCCCAAAGTATCACATCGTGGAGACAAGCTTCCTTCTCAGAAAACCCACTAGTCAGTCTTTAGAGGTGCACAGAGATGCATAAATGAATCAACAGGGAAGTTTCCAAAAGCATGGCAATAGAGCCAAATGGAAACGGTCCTTATTTGAGATCAGTCCTACTAATAAATAGCAGAAATCAAGTACAGAAAGTGAAATAACACAAAATAACATGATCATCGCCATCATCTAACAACTTCTCAGTTGATTTCAATGCCCTCTACAAAGACAGCAAATACAGAAGCAAAATAAGGCACAAAACCCAGGAGATCACTCCACCACTCTCCCAGCAGGACACTAGCAGTGAGAGAAAGACAGAATAAAGCAGCAAGATCCTGACCACTGGCCCATGTTTTGGACTGCTAGATCTGTTCCACGCATACAGGCACATCTTCTTCCGTCCATCTCCTACACTGACACTAATTGCCAACTAAGTTTGGAAGTAACACAGGTTTTCCAAAGCAGTCTCCATGAAGAGAATTCATTTGTATCCTCTCAAACATAAAAGATCCAACTTAGAAGAAAAAAAACCTTATGAGAAGATTCAGGTCTCTTTCCTTTTCAGGGCTAATGAAAAAGTTGTTCCACATTACTATGTAAAATTCTGTTGCATTCTCAGTTCAGATACCTCTGCACAATAACCACACACAAGAAAAAGAAGCAAGCTGATCAGAAATTCAGCATTTTCTTCAGCTGTCCGAATGCAGTTAAACATAAATTAATAGCACAAAAGGACAAAGCGCGACTTATCTTTTTTGAAGCAAGCACACAAACAATTTCTATGTCCAAGATAAAAGAATATTCCCCGGAGAGAAAAATAAACAATATAATGAGAAAGAAATGGAAATAAAAATCCCTTTATTTTAATTACACAAAGCTAAGATTACCAACGAGGCTCAGGAATATTTTTACATGTGAAAAGGCAGTCTCCATTTGTGCAGAAGTTAACTCCTGCCAAAAGCTGAGCAGGCATCTTACATTCTGATGACATTTCACATGCCTTGAAGAAAAATCCCCTTACCAAGATCATGTGGCCGGTGGAGATGTCCATGTTGGACTGCACCGGCTCCTCGCACCACGACGACGTGCTGCTGCGAGCCGAGGGGCTGGGAATGGGCCCATCACTGAACTGAGAGGAAACACTATTGATTCGAGAGGCATGCAGGGGCTCTGGGCGATCAGATGTCTTCACGGCCATGCGCTGACGGCATAGCTCCTGCGGAGAGAGAAGGAAGAAACAACCTACAGTTAAGGAATAATTACAGGATACACTCAACTGGAGACATACGGTTTACAATATGTTTCCAGGCTGGAAGTGGGGTTTTTTTGGGGAGGCTGTCTGTATCTACAAAGATTAAATACTCAATGAAATTACTACAGGATGTCTATCTGAACCTTTTGAAAGTTTAATTATGACTGCGCGCCCATAGCCATTCAGATAACCGAAAATAATACTCTGGAGCTTGACTTTTCCGACAGATCTTTCTTTTTCCTCAACACTGTCTTGCCTTCAGAGCAGTCACTTTTGAACTGTGTAACCTACCGAAGTTAATGGGGTTGCACAGAGTAATCAAGAGTGCTGCTTGGCCCTGAATATGCAAACTCAGCAAGCTCAAGGCAACTGAATTGATGTGCCCTCCACTATAAATTCTGGTTGATAGATGCATCATTTCTCTTCATTAAAACCGCAAACTCACAATGCTTCCTCCCTGATGTGGGGCAGAGAGGATGAAGACTGACATTAATGAAGAATAAAAACAGAAATCTGTCACTGTATCATCTAAGCAGCATTGGCAAAGAAAGAAAATTTGAGCTATCACACACTCTAATACAAGCCATGTAAAAACACCAATATAGAATGCACTGTGAATATGTATTTTCACTCACACCTGTGCATGCACAGAATTCACATAAAAATACACAATTCTGGTTGGGTAACAGAAAATTCTGTTGGTAAAAGCAACTCCTTTCAGTATAAAAGTCTGACTTAAATGGGATAAACAGACCCACACTTAAGTTGTGATCGTTATAATGTTCTTAGAATCACTTATGGGTAGTAAAATCTCAGAGAATATAATAAAACTATCATTTTTTAGCATATGTCTATTGTTCATGAGGGACACTTGGCTGACTATGCTGCACAGCAAGACTGGCTAGTCCATGGGATCTGGGCATCTTGCAGGCACGGTGCCGCTGCACATTTGTCGTGGATTACTCATTCTGCACAGATGAGTCCTAAGAGTACTTTTTTTTTTTTTTTGCCTTGAGCTAAGAAAAGAATACAGTCTGAAGAATTCATACTGTTGAAATGCTGTGGCCTCTGTTTTCTTATTCACTGATAATATAGTTACAGTCCAGGTGCCATCAGCAGGATGATCTGAAGAACTCCATATATCAAGCACAATAAAATCTTTTTCGTACAAGAGTTATATTTCTAACTTTAGGAGAATGGTTTTTATTCAACCTTACAAACTGCAGGGTATTGAAGAGGGACCCTAATCCATGCAGTAGCAAGCAAGCAGACAAGACCAATGAAACTGTTGTTCAAAGGCTCCTCTTGTCTCAATGTGGCAATGATTAAAGACCCATCCATACATTTTCCATTTGCATGTCTTCTACCGAAGCTTCCATTTGCCTTGTCATTAGAGGTGCTTATGCAGAATACAAAACACAGGTTTTTTTTCCTTACTTCCACTAGATCATTTTCTGTCACTTGTTATCTCTAGTGACTTCTTACTAACTTTAACAGATCAAATATTAGAAAAAAATCTATCAAAAAAAATTGAAATTGAGTCACGTTTACTGATGTTAAGTAAGTCAGTTAAACCTGTCAGTTAAAGCATACAAAAAAAAAGACATTATTGTACGTTTCTTTAAATATAAGGACAAAGAAAAAATGCTTATTTTCTGAAGGATCACACATGTCATTATAAAAGAGGACAATAGTCCAAAATGGCTATTGTTAACCTCCAAATGACCTTATAGCAGTGTAATTTCAAATCCTTGCAGGATTTTGGGAAAAGAATAACAGTGCAGAAACTTTTTAGACAGAAAAATACATCCGCAGAAAACCAAAAAGCTCTTCAAATAGATACCAGCCATTCTCAGAGGGAATGGCTTACTGAACTATAATAAGTAAAGGTATAAAAATACGTAGTCTATCACAGAACTGCTAAGATGTGTCTTCTGGCTAGCATGCCATGTGGCGTAGATATGAATTTGTTTTATTCAGCTAGACATCCTGCCACTTGATTCACTCCAACTCTCTACTAACAATAGCATTTGTACTCAAACAGGATCTTTGTTTTTAAGTTGATCTGTTCCTGCTGCTCATATCCTGCCCCAAGTCATAATCCTCTGCTTTTACAAGTGGTTGCTGTGGAAGGGATTATAGACCTCTGCTAACAAAAAAAAAAAGAATCAGGAACAAGTGAACTCTACAAAATTAATGCAACATTTTTATGCAAATACTAATGATAAAAGAAATAATATTATAGCCAACTGGTGCTAGATTAGATTAACTTCCAAGTAAAAATAATGTCTTGAACAAATAATTTAATATGCTACTCAGAGTCTTTGTTTTCCAGACAGATTCTAACATGTTATCGATCCTCACAAAGGTAAGGGTGAGAAACACAACAAATACAAATAAGATTTTTTTTTAAGAAGCAACTTTATCCCAAATATCAACCTGTTTCTTTCCTGACATATATACAACCAGAACAATTATTCCCGGAACCGTTGTAACTGTCAAATACGTTAAACAAAGCAAGCATGTCACTGTACATAGCCAGAAAAAATGTTTAATGTAAACAGGAAGGTCAAATCAGAGTCGCAGCAAAATCACCGCTGAGTTTCTAGATTGGTGTTTTAAATCTTCAAGACAATGGATTTTTCCCTGCCTGTAAACAGATTTTTTTTGTTGTTGCTGTTTTAATTTATCCCCAGATTGGTCCAACGGCCTTTGACAGCGCTTCCTTCTCCACTCCCAGCAGCTCAGGCCAAGCAACCTGCCCATCCTCACATGCCTCAGATGTCTGCAGCTTCTTCCAAAACACCCTCTGTTAAACCTGACCATTCAGACACCCTTTGGCTTTTTAGCATAGCTCCATCTACAGCCTAGCCTCTCCCTGCATATAGTTCAGCTGCCGTTCCTCCACTGGGTCTAGGGAGGTGCACTATGAAAGGCCTGGGAGAATATGGGATGCTCCACACCTGGTGCTTTCAGGGAAATCCCATCCCTGGGCACTTACGGAGGTGTCATCACGTAAGCACACAAAGCCCCGGGAGGTTAAAAGCCCCATTTACAAAATACCTGCCATCACTGCACCTCACTGCATGCTCAGGTATTCTCTCCCCAGCTCTTCAAAATCTTTGCCCTCCTAAGCATTTAGCAAACTACCATCTACCAAACCATAATTAGAGTTAGAACTTGGCTACAACGTCAAAGCCACAAATGGTGTGAATGAAACGAACAGCTGTATTTCTGTATCGTCTCAGCACATGCACCATTAAAAATATTTTCTAAGAATGAATTCAGTTTACTGCTGCACTTCTATATTTAGCAGAGTGGCTGGGGCTATTTCTGCCATACTGCGACTCGGTAATGTCTAGCCTTTGTTTGTGTGTAGTTGGGTGCCATTCTTCATTTAAAAACATCATTTACACCTAAAAAAGCAATCATAATGCATACAGTGAAATATGAAGAAATGATCCTCCTGACCCTTCGGGCTATGATCTAATGGATGGGTTGGACGTAAACATTTATTTAAAAGGTAATTTGAAGTTTACGACATTATTTCCCATCACATGGGAATTGCTATCATACTGAGGCACTTACTCTGTTTTTTATTTCCCAACATTTATTATCAAACTTATGTGGCGGTCACATGCAATATATAATGGAAAAGTAATATCGCTGCGTGACAAAAACTGCCATAACCAAGATAAATATTCTGTAAATAATGTCCAGCTAAATGAGTTCAAAGTACAGCACAATGATCATCCGTAGAGAGCTTTTTATTTGAGACATAATTGATAACCTTAAACAAACCATAAACACTACTCTCAGAAAAAAATAAAAAAGAAGGCCCTCTTCCAATGAGGTTTTAAAGTGTTTCTAATACTTGGCTGTCCTCACAGAGATGAAGAGAAGCGCAACTATTATTTCCGATGGTACAACAAATGGATTTTCAAATCCACACAGCCTGCTTGCGACTGAACCACACCACGGCACAAATGGAACTTATCCAAATTGAAAAAAGGGGCATCTATAGACTTGTCGTGCCTAACGGACAACAAGTTGTGGCTGGAGAGCCAGTCATACCACTCTGCTTTGTCAGAAGGGGTCTCTGAACCTCAAGAGATTACTGTGAGCTCCTCTCAACCAAGGAGGCACCGTGGCTCTTCAGAAATGAACCTCACAGACTCCTCTCCATGTGTTTGATTGAAATCTTTATTTCGGAGAGAAGAGCATGATACTAAAGCACATCTGAGTAATGGTCAGTATTACATTTTTCCCCTTGTTTTCAGAGCTTTAGGTCCTGCCAGCACCATAAGCTCCATGGAAGGAGTGCCGGGCATCCCTGTTAAGGTACAGCCAACGTGCACCTCAGTGTTATATTCATTTCTCTTACATCATCCACACACTATAAATGCAATTTTTCTTTCCTATATATCCATGAAAAGACTATTTATCTACATATTTTTTTTTAACTGAGCCCCAGACTTGAATAATCCCAAAAAGGAAGTCAAGGAAATAGGCCTGACATTTCCAGTCTTTTCAAAATCTCCTGCTTGACAAATTCACATGGAAATCACCTGGACCTACTCCAGAAGCAAGCGTGGCACAACTATGTTCAGAATTAAAAAAAATATAAGAAAGAATAAGCAACTTCCCTAGCGCAATTACTAAGAAAATGCAGAGAAATTAAACAAAAAAAAATAAGTGTTTATTAATAACTGGTGGATGAGCATACACAAAGCCCTTTCAACCTGACCTGCCAAATATTCTAGCAGAAACAAGTAACAAACGTACAGAAACCCTGCATTCATTTTATATGCAAAACAAAACTGTTTTGCAGGAATTTTAAATTAAGAACGCTATATAAATTCTAAAACATCCTAGGTTCTACTTTGTAACAAAATAAGTAATGAAACCTAAGAATATACACAGAATCACCGAGTGGCTTGGGTAGGAAGAGACCTTAAAGATCATCTAGTTCCAGCATTACCTTTTCTAAGCTGAGTATGAGAAACAACGATCTTTAAAAATGCTTTTCTTAGTTTTAATACACGTGAACATTAGCCTCTCTTTCCTTTAAATTAAGGATGCATTATTTCACAGGATGAGCTGAAGCCTGTGCTTACAGCATGGATTTAACCATTTTGCAGTGGCTGCAGTCATAATGCAGTGAGATTTAAAAAATGAAAAAAGAAAGTAAGCTCCTTTTTTTTTAAACAAATGAATCTAGGACTACAAACATCATTATTCTCTAACTAAATTTGCTTAGTGTTACTACAGGGTGAAGCTAAAGTCATTTGGCTGCCTTTGTTTTGCTTTTGCATACTTAATACGCTTGCAGGTGTTATAAATTCAACTTGAACTTATTTACTGTGTTTGTAGCTTTGGGGATAATTACAGCTTTATTACCATTTATTTTTGAGTAATTGAAACATACTTTCAAGCTTTAGTTTCATTTTAACATCCTTTTTGTCCAGCAGTAAAAGAGCTGTTTATACATGTGGAATATTTACACACACGTTTCCTACCACTGCCAGAAAAGGCAACTACTGAGATAAGCCTGCCTTCGAGAAAGGAACAGGGGGAGACACTGGAAAAAATATTCGATATTTTGAGAGATCCCATTTCTGACAAAATATCAAATGCATCATTACATAGCCACGCTGTTTGCTTCATATTCATCACGACCTTTTCATGATAGATAGTGGGGAGGCGTGCATGGGGACAATTAGAACAAAAAATGCATATATTTGACAACATAAATGTGGTCTGCAGCATTCAGTTGACTACCTGCACTCTCACACCACACCACCCCAGTGTAGGGGTTTTAATTTAAGTGGCCTACAGGGTAGGGCTGCTGCTTCTTAGTCAAACACGCATTTTCCTAACAAGACTCCAGTTTTGATTAGAGCTTCAAAATTAAAAATTTCAAAATTTTTTTAGCACTCTAAGCATTCCCTGGTAGGGATTCACATAATTAGGAGTCCCCTTTCTTCATGTCCACAAAGAAAGTAGAGGTCATGTAAGAGAGCAAAGCAAAGAACACATCACAGAATCACAGAATTATTGGGGTTGGAAGGGACCTCTAGAGATCATCTAGCCCACCCCCCTGCCAAAGCAGCTCCCTAAACCAGGTTGCACAAGTAAAGCATGGTTATCCTGAGATGGAAAATGACTTTTTCTTCATTTGCATTTATTTATTTTGTGACCTCTCTTTAAATTCAAGCGTTTATCCTAAAATCAAACAAACAGAAAGCCATATTCCAACATGATCTCGCACGCAGCTCTAGAAATCTAGCAGGAGTGAATATGCACCAAACCAAACACATCAATTACCCAACACTGTTCAAGGAAATAGCCTTACTTTAACTCTTAGAGTGACTCCCACCAACATAGTGGACATATAAACAGCCCAGAAGTTCATGAAGGGCCAGGCCTTTTGCCCACCAAGGAGGACAATGGCAGCATAGGCTGGGTAATATTGCCCTAAAATAAAGAGAGGGTTTCCTCAGCTACCCACACCAGGAAAGCACAAGATTCTTTGCAAATCATGCTGATTCACAGGGGTCAAAGCAATCTGAAGACCATACTTAGTTTATGTTGCTGAGGATTTCTGTCATACACAAAAACACACGAGACCACTTAGTGTGAGTAAGACATTGAAAGAGGGGAGAGTTTCAAGAAAAAGACACCTGACTTAACATGAGGGAAGTGCAAAGGACTTCACAGATGGAAGACATAATGAAAAACGTTTATGTTTCCTTAAAATGATTCAAACTAGTATTTTCCCCCAATAATGACAACATGGTAGTGGGTTCTTTCAAGCCTCAAAGAGATGCCTCTAAGGGTCTACCACTAGCAGGAAAGACCTGTCTTTCTTTAGAGTGACTACCTGTAGTCTACTCTACTCAGACTGGACTACTGGTCTAAAAGCTCCTAGGTTTTTCTCAGAGTGTTCATGATATTGTCTGAGCAAATTCAGACAATGCTAATTCTGGAAGAGGCAGGATCAGAGATTCACTTACATTCTGACAAAAAAACAACAGCGCATCATCTGAGTAATGCAACTTCTCGTGTTTTCAGACAAAGATGGTGTCTGAATTGCATTTCCCACATAACAGGTGTAATTTCATGCAGTATATGACAAATAAATGGAAGCCCAGGAGGGGAAGACATGTTAAGGGCTAATAAGGGTATTAAAGAATCCAAGCTCAGCCCTCACCTGTACTAAGAAACCGAGACAGCATCCAACTACAAGCATGTAGTCCTGTATCCACAGCAAACTGCACAACTGGCCCTACAGCCACACCCTTTATGTGCAAAACAAATTTCACCTTTTCCACAATTTGCCCATTTTAACTAACTCCAGCACACGCTGACGTGGGCGCAGCTGCTGCTTAGTATGAATCTGCAGAGCAAACACACCGTTAGCACAGGGACAGCCACACAGCGCGCTTTACAAATGAACAGCAGCAATGACTGAATTAACCTGCAAGGCCATGCAGAACCGTGTACAAATCTCTCATGCTTTGACTTTGCCTCACGCACCCCAAGCTGGACCAGCTTCCAGCATACACCAAGGCTCTGAAGGGAACTGCCACAAATGTTTCCTCCGCCACTCCCAGCATTTATAGCTGCCTGGGGCCCAAAGCAGGCAAAAATGCGGTCCCAAGCCAGCTGTAGCTTCTCAGGAAAAACATACATTAAAGCAGTGAAGTCCACTATTTTATTGCCCTGCAGGACTGAAAATGGGAGATCATTTCTGGTAGGAATGTGGACCTCCAGCTCTCCAACAGTACTCGGCATCCTCCTCTAGCTCAGAAACAAACAAACAGCCACAACCCTACGTCTAAAAATGTTGCTTTACCCCATTCTGGAGATTATTATTGCTTCTCCTAAAGTCTGTGTAACTGCATTCATGGTAACAGAGGCACTAAAACCAAGCAGAGAAATACAAAAAGAAGTCCTTTCTTTGTGGAAGGAGGCGATACACATCAGATGTGATGCTGGGAGAAGGAAGTATTTATCAATGATGGCCATCAGCAATATTTTTTTCCATAACATCATCTATCATGACAGATGAATGTGCCAGTCACTACCTTTTCCTGCCTTAAAACTGAAGTCATTGCTTTCTACCCATTTCCCCACTGAAGATGAAAATGAAATCACTCTTCAGCTCTTACGGAAGAGCAAATGCAAATTTTGCCAACAAGGGAAAAGAGGTGAAAAAAAGGAACTTATAAAGCACGGTGTTCCTAAGTCAGGGCAGGTTATTAGGAGCTCAATATGTAGCAGTACAGTGACATTTTCCTCAACTCTGAAAAAAATACTATGTTCTATCGTATCTCTGAGCACAGATATTCTCTCCTATCACACACTGCAAAAGCCTCCAAAGATTAACAATGTTGGTCAATATTTCTACATATCCACTTCATTAGTATTACAGGAGATACTGGAAAAAGCGAGAGGGATTTTGTACTCAGCTCTTAGTAGCGATGTGCAAAGGTACAGGGAGACCTCACATTTAGACTAAACAACAACAGCAGTGAAAGATTTTAGCCTGTATTTGGTACCACTGAATGTCTTTGCCTGCTGCTATCCGGAAGTGAGAGTAAGAGTTTCCCCTTTTCTGCAGCTCCTCATCTTACATGCTTTCTACTTTTCTACGCTGCCACTTGTTACTGCTTCAGAAGAAATAACGTGTACTTTCCATCTCTCTTCATACACATTTTCCCTGCTATTAATCATTCTTGTCACATTTTCCACCCCCCCTCTATTTCTGCAGCGTTCCTTCTGAGATGGAGTGACCAGCATCCGCTCAGGCCTCAACCATTGATTTTTTCTTAATTAACTTCTAAGATCCTCAAACAAACAAAATTATTAGTCAACACTGCCTGAAGAGCCATTGCATTGAACCAGACCTTCTAAACCAAGTTCAAATTTGGATCAGATTGGTAGGCAAGGCTCCTGCTTTAATTTCACATTAACTTCACCTCATTCCAATGAGGTCAATTAGGAACTGCAGCTCTTATTTCACTTTGGGGAGTAACACTACAGGGACTTTACTCACCCCCATTCCCGTTTTATTGAGTATAGCATTTCCCCAGAGCACAGAAGAGATGCTGTATGACATAATTTCATTATACAGTGTGAATTTACATTGCTCCTCCTATGATCCACTGCAGTGAAACCTCTCCCAGTAAACCACCCCGGTTCAACCCATAGGAAGCACTTGTCTTCCACAGACTGAAGTCCAACTGAGAAGATGGAAAAAGACAAAATCCAAATTTTGGTTGCTCACACTGTCAGAAGAGCAGCACTGTACTGAATTTTTCCTTCCCATCTTTCTCTTGCTCTTTTATCTATAGTTAGTGAGAAAGATCAGTAGTTTTCTGACATCTGCATTTATTTTCCCCTTACATATTTTTGAAGATTAGTGGGATGTCCACATCAGCAGTACTAGAAAGCAGAAAGGCTTGGTAGTCATGGCCCTACTGCTGCTCTCTTAACACCAAAGGAAAGGAATTACATGAAAGGAATGCTTCTCCAAGTTAGATGACATTCAGTGTGGGCAAGGGGAGTGATTCTAACCAGCCATGGTAAGCAGAAAAACCCAATCCTGAAGGTGAATTTTATCAAAGCACTGCTGAGCTATCCACATACTGAAGGACAAAAGCAGCCACTTCCCAAAACAGTTCTGCAAAGCAGCAGAAGTCCTGTGTACAAGGAAAAAAGCAGGAATAATCAGGAAGCCTGCAACCATGTTAGCTACAGAGGAAAGACAGAAAAATAAAAACTGCATGGAACATGACTTGCATTTTATCCATCTGGATAAAAAAACACAACAATTTTCCTGATCAAAATGTCTGCTTGTGCAAAATGCAGCATCCCAAGCAAACATCAATAAAACATCACTGATGTGTCTTTTGCTAAAAGAAATCTAAAAACTGGACAGGAAAGCTTAGAGAAAACCTAATGCATTTTCTCCTTTGGCCAAGCCACCTACGCTAAATTTGATTTTCTCCAATTCAAGAGCTGTTGTCTCCCATCCCCCCAAGATTAATTTTGTTGGGTTTTTTTTTTGTAAGATTTCAGGAGTGCTGTTTTACAGCCTCTCTCCTTCAGTCTCAGTTTGGTTATTTTATAAGAATGCAAGCGGTGAAAGCAGACCTACACGCTGAAAGAGGGGAACTTAAACTGCAATACGTAGCGCTGAAAGAACACCCAATCTGATCCCCTCTGCAGTGACATCCACTGCTACTGTAAGCGTTTAGAAATGGTGATAGCAAAAATCACAGCACGAAGAAGTCAGATGAGTCATCTCTGTCCCTTAAACTGAGAAGCATAGAGGTCTCACACCTGGGGCTCTGGGAAGATGGCAGCAGTTGCGTAGCGAGACTCCAGCAAGGCTCTGCTCTGCCCAAACTTTTCTCACAGTTTATATCACAGCAAAACCAGCAAAGCCGTCACAGCCCACCCAGAATGGTTGCCCTTGCAACACTCACTTCCCTCCAAGTGCTTCACAACCAGGTGTAGGCAGAGGGGAAGCTGAGGAAGCAACACCTGCTCTCGTTCCTCTGCCCCATGGAACAGCTAAGTCCACATAGACTCATCACGGAAAAACCTTAGGTGGCAATGGCTGGCTTCAAATCCTTTCTGAAGGCTGAGTACAGGCACACAGCACAGGAAAGACGAAAGATTCCCACTTCCCTGAGTGAGATTGATGCGCATGATGAACACAGGCAGTAGGAAGAATGCTTGTTTTGCACCTTTCAGACTTGAAACCATACACTGCAACCTGTTTCTGCTCCCAGGCAACATGTCCTACAAGAACTGACAAAACAACACCTACAGCAATTGCTTATGTACACAGAATTAATCTTTACTCTCTTACAGGGAACGTGACCCTGATACAAGGTTTATTCTGCAAAATAAAAACCTTCCCAGCTATAAACTTTCAAAAATACATATATTTTTTCCCCTCTGGCACAGTAGTTGGAGGGAATAATAGGAAAGACTCAGGAAGCCAGATCCCAGTGTTAGCTGAGGAGTGTTCAGAGAATGTACAATAGAGAAACGTGTCAAATCTGAAACATGGTAACAGTTATACATGTACACAAAAAAAAAAAAGAAAATCTGAAAACAGAAAAAAGGGCAGAAGGATGTAGGAAAGACGGCCTGAATATCCTCTACATTACATCAGAAAAAACACCACTGGAGACACTGTAGTTATTCCAGAAAGAAATCAGGACACTTGAAATGATGTACGGCTGGGAACTGCAGATTAAATGCTCTCCAGCCCATTAGGCAGGGCTGTACTTACTGCTGCCTCCTCTCGTGCCCAGGCACAGCACGGAATGGATTTGTCAGAAGTGGAAAACCCATTGCACATGAGTCCATTCCCAGCTTCACCGGCACCAGGCTGACCACAAGAGTGGCAGTAACAATGTTCTCCCTTTGATCAGGTCACCCACAAGTCTCACAAAGGTGTCCAGTGAGAGAATAATGTTTCTTTTCTTTGGCCTTTGCTAACTGTGCACAGAGAATCATTTGGGAGAAGGCTGGGCAACCTGATCTGACATTGTGTCAGGACCCTGCCAACCATTTCATTTACCAGGTGAGATAGGACCCACAAGTCCTATCTGCCCACAGGCAGAGAGTTATGGTCAATGGCTCTATGTTCAGGTGGAGGCCGCTGATGAGTGGTGATCTCCAAGGGTCTGTCTTGGGTCTGGTACTCTTTAGCATCTTTATCAATGACACAGATGACTGGATTGAGTGCACCATTGGCAAGGTGTGGTTGATACGGCAGAAGGAAGGGATGCCATCCAGAGGGACACTGATAAACTCTGAAAGTGGGCCATCTGAACCTGATGAGGTCTGACAAAGAAAAGTGCAAGACTTTGTACTTGGGTTGAGGTAATTCCAGATATGTAAGCAAACTGGGAGAACTCCTTGAGAGTAATCCTGCTGAGAAGGATGTAGGGGTCCTGGTTGATGCAAAACCTAACACGAATGAGTAGCGTGCATTTGCAGCCTGGAATGCCAATGGTATCCTGGGTTCCACCAGAAGAGAGGTGGCTAGTAGGGTTAGGAAGGGGACTGTCCCTCTCTACTCTGCCCCTATGAGGCTCCATCTGCAGTCCAGGTCTGGGGCCCTGAACACAGGAAAGATGTGGAACTTTTACAGAGTGTCCTGACAAAGGATATGATGATCACCAGAGAGATGAAGCATCACTCCTACGAAGACAGGCTGAAGGAACTGGGCTTGTTCAGCTTGGAAAAGAGAAGACTGTGGGGAGACACTATTGTGGCCTTACCATATTTAAAGGGAGTTTATAAATATGAGGGAAATAAACTTTTCACACAGGTAGACAGCATCAGGACAAGGAGAAACAGAGAGATGTAGATTACATGTCAGGGGGAAGTTCTTTACCAAGCGGTGAGGTGCTGGCACAGGCTGCCCGGCAGTGGATGTTCCATCCCTGGAGGTGTCAAAGGCCAGATTGGATGGGGCCCTGAGCAATCTACCTAGTACTTGATCTAGCAGTTGGCAATTCTGCCTGTGGCAGGAGGGCTGGAACTTGATGACCCTTGTGGTCCCTTCCAACTCAAGCCATTCTATGATTCTGTGACATCACCTCCTTTCAGTCCTATCCTGCAGCCTAGTGAAGGGTTACCCCCTTTCAAATCTTACTCCACATGGCACCTGTTTTCCTTTCATGCAGAGGGAGGGTTTCCCTGGGGCTCCTCACTTCCAGAAGCTTGAGATCCATTTCAAAAGTTGTTAGATCCACATCTGCACACCTCTTGTTTTGCCTCTTTCTGCTTTGGCTGTCCACTGTCTGACATCAATAAAATGTTTAAGCGTGAGGCAAGTTCTCTGCTAGTCACCCTTACACGTTCCTCAAATCTTTCATCCCCCCCTTTATTGCTACACACTTCTGCAGGGAGTGAGTGTTTGGAACAGTAAAATAACTGCCTCACCCTTAACTACGGTGCTTTACAATCTTAGAATCATAGAATGGCTTCCAGTCCCAACCAGCTCAAGCTGCCCAGGGCTCCATCCAACCTGGCCTTGAACACCTCCAGGGATGGGGTATCCCCAGCTCTCCGGGCAGCTGTGCTAGGGCCTCAACACACCCTGAGCAAAACATTTCTTCCAAACATCTAACCTAGATCACCCCTCTTTTAGATTATGTAACGTTTCATACAAACTATTTGCAGGTTCTTGTGGGTCTATTTTAAAACAAAATTCTAATTAAAGAGAATTGCTCACATAACACAGAGCAAAGAGGCCTGAAAGGGCACGGACAGCTCTTTTAATACGTCCACCTCCCAGTGTATGTTTTATTGCAAACAATTAGTCCTGTTGCTTTATAGTCACATGAGACAACTTTTTTTTCTCTTTTAATACGGACACCGGAAAGGAAAAGATTAGAAATGTGATCTGTCCTTTGCTTTCCCAAAAGAAAACACATTGAGCCTTAAGGCAAAATTTGCATCTATCCCAAATCCTTACTAAATGTATTCCTCACTGACAAGTTTACTAAATACTCATGTATTGAATACTTGCCATCCTCAGTGACAGCTGAGGTTTGGTGAGAGTCCTCAAAGGCAATTTTACACAGATGTCAGTACTACTGCAGGGCACTGACCGTCCCCAATTTCCCACCTTGCTTTGCTCCTGGACCTGACATTAATTTCAATATTTCCGAGAATTTGACAAACAGGAACAGAAAACTTGGCTTTTTTATTTCACTTAATTCACAAAACTCCATTTTCTAAGGAGCTGACATATAGAATTACTACATTACTATATAGAATTACTACATCTAATACTACAATAAGCATGTTTACTTATCACTCCAGAGTCTAAAAGACAAAATCATACTAGATGCAATGAGTTATCTGTATTTGAATACACAAAGCAGGCATGATGGCTAAGCAGAGAGTGTTTCCAGTGGGTTCCTTCAGTGGGAGCCTTTAGAAATATTTGCAGCAAAATCCCTGTTGTAAATGCTGTTCTTTTAAAACCTCCCTCCAGAACTACCAGTAGGACCAAATCTTACAGAGCACTGAGAAGTTTTTAGTGGCTTTGAATCCAGAAGGATCGTGTCATTAGTAAGACTGAAATTGACAAAGGAGTATATAGTTTATATATAATGTAATACAAGTAACAATACAGAATTTAAGATATAATTCACAATTATAAGCCTGCCAAGTCACGTTATTGGAACAAGCTTTAAACCAGTGGATGATGTAACCCAGCTGCACTGACGGTGCACAGCTTGCGTAACCTTGAATATCTCAGGCAGCTGCAGAAGGACCTCATTGTAAACTGCTTGGTCTTTGCCCCCATGCTTTCTGAAGGAAGTTCTTCTAACTGAGGTCAAGGAAAATTAAAAAGCATGTTATTGACATAAAATATTAAAAGACAGCTCTCTGAAGCCAGCTTCGGAGCATTTTAACTTTTGCCTTTAAATTCCATTATGGCCAACGTTTTACAGAGCATTACCAGCGATGCAGAAGATGATGCTCACAGTAAAGTCCAGCAACTAGAAGTAGAAAAATACGCTGCTGATTTACCACCTTGCCCAACCCAACGTTCTGCACGCTGAGGTCAGGAGCCAGGGTTCAGCTGGACTCACCAATACATCACCCTGAACCCAGCAGAGCGTTCCTAAACAGCAGCAGTCGCTAATAGGCCCTCATTACATTAATAGATTGCTCACTAATGGGCACGGTGGTGAGGGAGCTGTGCCCTCGGCGGCCCCACTCGCAGCCCGTCCCCTTGTCCCAGTGCCCGATTCTCTCCGGGTGATGCTCCAGAGCCTTCAAAGGGCACGAGGAAAATCTGCTCGGTGTGGTGAAAGAAATCAAAGAGGCTCTGCTGAAAATTCCTACAACGCTTCTGCCCTAATCTTCTGGAGCAGAGAGGGGGCTCGCAGAATACTAAACTTGCTTTTCAAAGGAGATCAAAGCAACGTGAGCAACAACTGCAAACACGAACGGAGGTGTGCGCATGGGCACGGGGAAGGCAGAGAGCCTCTCTTCAGCCGCCCACGAAGGCTCCCGCTGACTTATCTACCCGTTACACATGCGGTCTGAAAGGACAGGAGACGTGTTTAAAAGGTACACACAAATGCTCCGCCTTTGTACGGGCTGCGTTTCATGCACACGCAGCGTTTTATGAGATACACTGCTGCCATTAATTCTGAAAAGCTCCTTAGCCACAGTCTAATTAAACCAGCCTATAATTTCGTGTTTGTTTAGCGATCCAAAGATAAATGAAGATGCGGCGGTGCATCTACCCTTCCCGGTGCTATTCTGCAATCGGGGTCAGTCTCACAGACTGTGTTTAACACTTTGGAGGCCAGAAGCTTGCTTAGGAAATCCCCCCTAAGAAACAGATTCACTCAGCCACTTCCAGCGGGTATTTTATTTGCCTGCTTCAGCTTGTCTGTGCCCCCTCGGCCTGCCTCTCCAATGGAGCCCCCCCAACGCGAGGTGCACTTGCACAGAAACGATGATGCGTGGTGTCCCAGCAGCACTGGGGTTGGCTCCCAGCTCTGGCACGCAGCACTGAGGAGCCCCAGCAGCCAACCTGCTGTTTCCCTGACAATACAATTTGTGTTTTCTCCCTCCCAATCTGTTATTCCGCTGCGTAAACTAGAACCAAAAAAAAAAAAAAAAAAAAAAAATTGAAAAGAAAACAGCTGTGGGAAAAAACTCCTCTAAGTTCACAGGGTGAGGGAGGAATGAGTAAAACCCCAAGTGAACTCTCCTGGCTGAACTGGGTTAGGATGAAAAATGCTGCGGCTAAATCTTGAAAATTTAGGTCAGTCTTGTTTATGTGAAGATATAAAGCACTGACATTTGGAGAAGCATGTGAACTAAAGCAGTATTTCAGCATTCCCTCTGAACCAGAGTGGGCCACGAGGCCCTTTCATACCAACCAATTTCCCCTCCTTCAAATTAAAAAAAATAAATCTGAATTGTCACTTAAGCTGTAACCAGCAACACATTGGAGGATCGTGTTTTAAAGTCTAGTGGCAGCAGCTGCTGAAATATTTCATATTTTTAAATCGGACTGAGTTAACCAAGTAGATACTTGAGAAGCATTTAACTGATGCAGAAGAGAACAAAGTAGGTACAGTTTCCAAAGCTATCTGCTTTTTTCTTCCCTGTGTGAATACGGGTCGCATTATAGCTCTATGAATACCAGAAAAGACGAGGAAAGGGATAATTGATGCTTTTCTAAGACCTAATTGATGTTATCCGAAACACGCATCACATCAGATACCCGTTCCCTTTAACACAGCCCAACATATGGCGATTCTGACTATGCAAACAGGGCTCGGTCCTATTTCTCTTCAAATCCACGTGAATATTTTACCATACACAAAAATGAGGCCCAGTGATTCATTTTGCTAAAACTCCACTTAGCAGCAGCAAAACTGCTCAAGTATTTTGCCTGCCTATACTTGGGCCTCCTACGGCTGCCACTGAAACCAATGGCAAAACTCCCATCTCCTTCCATGGGAGGGGAGCCAAGCCCTTAGAAACCTTTGTATTTAAGGAAAAACAAGTTTTCCTCCCACTCATGACTACAGTTCTCCTGAAAAACCAATGGAAATGACTAAGAAGTCAGGTGGTTCAGATTGGGCCCAAAGGTCAAGAACAAAGAATATGAATGCAGCTCTGCTATTGTAAAACTGAGCAGCATCCTCAAAGCGTTGCCCGGCTCCTTCGCCTGCTCGGATGTTTGTTTACTGTTATTATTTTTAACAGAAAACGACACTTCTAGATCTGACTAGGGAGATTTTAAAATACATATAAATCCTGGAAGAAGAAATGAAGCGCACATTTCATTTAGTGTCTGGATTACAGCTTCTTATTAAACAAACCAGAGCTCATTATAAAATCAATATCAACTTAACCACTCTGCTCCCAAGAGAAACAGCAAAAAAGGTCACTCCAAGAAATTCAAACAATTTTCCTGCTGGAAGGGCACGATTTTAATTACAGATACTATTAATTAGAGCTGTCACTAAGAAGATTGTCCCGTTAATTATCACAAATTCAGTTTCAAGTGTGATTTTGGAACCTGGAGGGCTTTCTTTAAAAAAAAAAAAAAAGAATAAAATAAAGAATATGTGTATTCACGTTTAATGAAAAAAAAAAAGAAAAGAAAAAAAAAAAAGACACTACCTATCCCTTCTGTGGTTGTGGTTTGAATACACCAACAGCACATTCCCTACTGAAAACAAACAAAAACGTTTACAGCCAGGATCTCTCTGGCCAACCAAACTAAGAGGACAAGTTGCTGGTTGGTCCACACGTTGTCCTCCATTTTTCCACTGGCAAAATAAAAGAAGCACTGGAAATGCTTTCGCCCTCAATAAATTTAAAGACCTCAAGGAGATTTGAAGAATCTCTTTGCAGAAAGCATTCCGTTTAAACAGAGAAGCAAAACCGTTCCTGAAGGTACCAATGGTTACAGACACGTCTGCACTTATCACTCATCACTGTCTCACCGAGCCCAGCCTGGGGAGAGGCACTGCACGTTCTCTGTTTCAACACAAAGCGGGACAGACCGACCCAAACTTCCCGACTTCATCCCTGCCCGACACACAGAGCACAAAGGTAAAGCAGAACTTGGCAGAGAAGTGCCATGAGGAGGATGGCACCGGTGCGGAGCACGCACGGATGCTACAGCAACAATATTCACACGATCTTGAATTCTTCCTCCCAGTCACACGCCAAACGTTTTGGGGTAGAAAACAAGAGCCGCAAGATCGAAACGCACGCACTGCCATCACCAAGGGCACCCCAAGAAATCGGCCCCATCGGCTAACACGAACTCCAGCAAGACGCAGCCTCTCTCCACCCGACACTTGAAAATGAAAGAGAAACCCCTCTGGTTCGTGATGCGTCTCAGCAAATCTGAGCGCAGCACTCCCGCCTTCCTGGGCACACATCTGCCACCATTGTTCTCCGCCAAGCAAGCCCCCGCTCACCTCCCCATCTATCAGCGTTACGTTTCATTTTATCTGAATAACGGCAGAAGGTGGCAACAGATCGGGTCAGAGGCTCTTTTCATATCAGACCCCGAAGAAGTCGATTACTCAAAGAGAGAGACATCTTCAGATAACCGTGCAAACCATTCCTCATAAACGCTAAAGATTTTTCGTTATTAACAGCGGCAGGGGTGACAGATTACGGATACTAATGTCATCTCCCGGAGAATTTCAACAGCGTGGGGCTTTCTTTTCCTTATTTTCACGTTTCTAATTAGACACACATTTTACAGCACGAGCCGCGACGACTGGCCGGCAGTGCGGAGCTGTTCAACGGGAGAAGGGGAGCGCCGAAAACAAACGGAGACAAACGAGGAGCCGGGGGAGGAGGAGGAGGAGGAGGAGGAGGAGGAGGAAGGCTGGTGCTTACCTGATAAGCGGCGGTAGCGTCGGCGCCGGCGTCAGCCCCCAGGGCCGAGAGCTTCTCCTTGAGCCGGTGGTGGGCGCGGTGCCGGAGGCAGTAGACGACCCCCGAAGCTGCCAGGACCCCGGCGATGCAGGCGAGCGAGAGGAGGGTGAGGAGGAGGAATTTGGCCGACTCTGCCTCTTCCCCGCGCTGCGGGAGCGGCGGGACGTGGTTTTTCTGCAGGGGAGGAGAGAGAGAGGCAGCGCCTGAGTGCGCGGAGCGGAGCGGTGCGGGGGCCCCGTCGGGGGAAGCCCCGGGCAGAGCCGGCTCGCAGCGAAGCCGGAGCCCCACGGCGGGCAGGGACGGCACCGCGAACCCCCCCACACCCCATCCCCCCGCCCCGCTCCGTCCCGTCCCTTCCCCGACCGTCTCCTCCCCTCCCGGCTTTCCGCTCCCGAAAGGCGGAGGCGGGCGCTGGGTGCGCGCAGCGCCGGGTCATCCCCATCCCCATCCCCCCACACACCCCCCCACCGTACGGAGCAACGAGGGAAAATCCGTTTTTTTTTTTTTTTTTTTTTTTTCCTTATCTTAAGGGTGAGAAATAAAACATGAAACAGCAGGGGAAAAAAAAAAAAAAAAAAAAGAAAAACAAAAAAGTAGGTGGCGGTCCTTTTGTTAGAGAGGAAAAAGGATGGCATATATACACAAAAAAGAGCCGGATAGTTCCAAACTCCTCCAACAACTATTATTTTTTGCAGCAATAGGAGAGGATCCTTCTCGCGCATTTCACTTGTCTCCATGTGCTAAAAAGTTGTACAATAATTTCCCCTCATTAACTTCATTATAAGCTATATTAGCAACAATTAAAAACGCAACATGAAAATGAAAAGACCAGGCGCGCAAATTGCAGCAGGACTCATTTGGCCCGCGTTCCCCCTTTCACAATTACCAGGGAAATGAATTGAAAAGCACGCCCCTGCCTCAGCCCTGGTTGCTACAAGATGAGAACAATTAGCAAACTCCTTTCCACCACGTAATTTCGCGTGGTAACAAAATGGATTTTTCCCCATGAATGCCTAGCCGGCCTATTCATTATCTCTCCTCTATTAGTAATTTTCTGCTCCGTATTCAGCTAGCCAGCTCTTAATTTCCTCCTGTCTTGCAGTGTACACAGTGGCTCTTATGTCAGGCCCGGTCCATTTTTATCTTGTAATCATAAAGGCCACCAAAGCAATTATCGCTGGTCTTGACTGTAAAAGCTTGTCATTAATTAGCCTCCTTGCCTTCAGTGCTGCGGATTAGCCGGGGCTGAGGCTGAGTTAATGGAAATGCGGCTTCAAGAAGCCGCCCGGATTTTCTTGCGTGGACGCGGGGAGCGGAGGATGCTCGGCCGGCTCTGGGAAGCCCCGGGGGCGGGCGCGGACCCCTCTCGGCCCGGCCCGGCTCAGCCCGGCTCGGCTCGCACCGCCCCTCGGCCCCTCCTCCCAATCCCACCAGCCACCAGGGGGACTGGGCCGCTCCCTCCCTCCCCGGAGGGCTCCGGGGGCGGCTCCCCTCGCCCCCCACCCCGGGCCACCTGCCCCGGCCGCCGCGGGCCCGCAGACCGAGCCGGGAGGGGCAAACCCGACGGCATCACCCGGGGGCCCGGGGAGGAGCGGGGCTGCCGCGCTGTGCCATTAGCATTTCAGTGAAAGGGACGCCGTCCCCTCGGGGCCAGGGGTCGCGATCTGCATCTCAATAGGCGGCCCCCGCTAAAGGGCCGCCGCCCCCTCCTCGACGGCTGCGCCCCGGGACGTTAATCCGCCTCTCCGAGCCGCTCGGCCCCCCGATAGCGAGGCACAGAGGAGCCCCCCCCCCCCCCACCCCCCCCGACCCCAGCTCGGGCCCCCCGCGGTGCCCGGGGCCACCTCGTCCCGTCCCACCCCCCCCCCCCCGCCCCCCGCTTCCCCCCAGCCCCGAGGGCGCGTCCCCGCCGCGCAGCCCCGGCTCCCCCCGCCGCACTGCTCACGGATCTCCCCTTTCTCGGCTTTTAGCGCCGCGGTTTTAAACGCTTTTCCCTTCGCTGTTCGCCGTGTGAAGGAGCCGCGCAAACGCCAGGGGGAAAGGGCTGCGCGAGGGAAACAATGAAAATGACGGGAGCAAAGTGCTGTCAAGCGCCCTGAGTAAACACGGGGGAGAGAAGGAGCGTGCTTTCCCCTCGCCTCCCGTAGTTATAGTGACGGAGTGCCGCTTCCAACTTCTCCTCGCAGCGCCGGGCTCTGCCCGGAACAAAGCGGCGCGGGCAGAGATCCGCTTCTCGTAACGGGAAACGCGGGGAAACTGCCGGGTTTTGGGGCGCGGGGTGGGAGGGGGGGTGGGGGGTTAGGGTGCCTTGTGGGCATCGCATCGGGGAGCGTTTTCCGTGGGGAGCCCACGGAGCTGGAGCCTCTGGTGCCGGGCATCAGACGGCCAACGGCGCGCAAAAAATCCACATCAAATCAAGTGAAAACAAAACAAAACACACATCTTCCTCAGGAAGGAGCCAGGGATGACCACGACGGAAGGGGCGACGGGGCAGCGGCAGCCGCACCTCCGCTCCATCACGTCGGGGGCAGCCGGCTCCTCTCCGTGCCGCCGTCGGGGCGCGGAGCTTCCCCCTCTCCCCTCTCTGTCGCCGGGGTCGGTGCGGAGGGGCAGCACGGGGGTCGGGGTACGGCTCCGGCTGCTCGGCCCCGCGTACACCTCTGCCGTCGGGAAGCTCAGGGCTGGGGCTGCAGCGAGGCCCGGCCCCGGGACGCGACCCGACGGGAGAACCTCAGCTCCCCGATGCTCCCAGCTCAGCCCCACAGAGCCGCTGCTCTGCCCTTCCAGCAGACCAACCGTCAAATGATGAAACCGGGTAAAAATGAATCCACCGAGCTCGTTCCAAGCTCCCTCCTTCCGTCCCTCCCTCTCCCTCCCAGCCAGGAGCTGAGATTTCCCCTCGCCCAAACCTCTCATTCTTCTTTCCCCGCAATAAGGCCCCAGCCTGAAACGGAGCCCAGGGTTAATTGGAGGCGTCCTGTCAGACTAGACTCAAAATGGAAAGAAAAATGTTTAAATATTTATGAATTTGACATTTACAGTCGGATGTCTTTTAAGGCAGAACACCTCTCCCTGCGCTCGCTCCGGCTGCCGCGGTGCGCGCCTGGGGTGGAAGGGGAACAATAGCTGTTGCATAACAAGAAAAACAAATCACCTTTCTTTCCCCTAAGGCTTAACAAATAAATAGACCACATAAATTACACATAATTAAATATTAAACTCGGCTACATGTAAGTATGCATTTTTTAAACTTTATAGAGCTGAATATATTGACATCCCCCTGAATGATTTCCTTTTCGGAAACACGTGTGGCACGGGTCCCAACGAAGGCAAAACCACTGATCCTAAACGGAGGGCTTAGGAAGTAGCTCCAAATACTCAGGCTTTGCTCTTTGCTTGCTTTGCAATGGCCCAAACCATGCTGAACTCTAGAAGACAAAGCTTTGGCCCGTCCCAGAGCATCACAGCTACCACTTCCACTCTTCCATCCTATGACTCTACACTCACCAGTGCTTGCTGGAGCTACACCTCTTCCACAAGGGCTGTTCTGTTGTTGTCACGATTCTTTCAAGAAGGGAAAAATGCACGGGATCTGATCTCGCATTGGCTTTCCCAGTCCCTTGGCAGAGCGCATCTACGCACACCCCAAAGTGAACCAGTCAATGGCGCAGCGTAACGCCGGAGTCACAAATCACCGCTCGAATCAAAGCGCCGCGTCCCGTTCCGCGGTGTCATCCCATGATTCAGCACAACCGCCGACGTCTCGAACAAATCCCAGGCAAACGGCAGTAAATATTTAATGGAGGCTTCCATGTAAATAAGTTCACGCACCTACGTTGGAAGAAGGGGAAGGGAAAGCCTTTGTGACAGCAGAGAGGGCTCCGTGCAGGGGTGTGAGCGCTCACCTTCCAGATGCCTCAGCAGAATTAACTCCGTTATTCCCTCTAGGAGACGGGGCCTGATTCTGCTCCAGGCTGAAGCAGAACTCTCGCTGAAGTTGAGGTTTGATTCCACTTTGTCAGTGTAAGGAGGTATTCCTGACTTCAGCGCTCAGCTGCTGAGCCTTCCCTGCACATTGTGAAGGCAAAACCCCCGTGATTCCTTTAGGAATAACCTCGCACTGCATCTTTTTGCAGTCTGTGCATTTCTTGATTATTACATTGCTATCAGGTAGATTGGTTTCTGAGCAGTAATCAAAAAAAAAAAAAAGGCAGATTTCTTTGTAAACATGGGCAAAAGGAGCAACCTGAGAATATGATTTGTTTCAAAATATCAGAACGTTCAAAAACTCGAGAGGTGCTATTTTTAATTTGGAATTCACTATAGAATCTAATAAATGAGAGAAGTGAGGTGGAAATAATCATGTATTAATTCTGTGCATTACAAAATCTTTTCAGAAGCTATTATCAGAGCAAGAGGCATTGTGGTTTGGATTCAGGGTGGGAGAAATCCTTTGTGCAACTGAAAGCTATTGTTCCTCTGTGCAGATGAAATTGTACTTGCAAATCTGCCATTCAAGGAGGGAAAAGAGTGCCTGGGCAGAAGAAAAGAATTCTACAAGAAAATCATTCTTCTTAGAAATAAACTTCAGGAAAATAAGTTCTAGCTCACCAGCTTTTTTTTTTTTGTTTTTGTTTTTCTAAAAGGACCCTTTGCTAATAGGCTCGGTGCTAGAAGGGAACGTGTGTTATTTCCTTGGTTGAGGAAACATGGAAGAAAGGGATGGGTGGGGGTCTGTGTGGGTGTATATACAATATGTACTCTCATATATATACATATATATATATATACACACACACACTCACATATATACACACGTATACATCTGCTCTTTAAAATAAATCCAAACTTAAATCCACTTCTTGTGAATTCCTGCTGCAGGGTGACAGGGGATAGAGGATGAGATGCTCTATGCTCTTCTAAGTTTGATAGGTCACTAGAAACCCAGAGGCGCACTCGGCATCAGGACAAACCTGGCTGCCTCACTCCGTCCCTAGGAAACCTACAGATGTGGCTTTCCTTTGTAAAGTAAGAAAGCGAAATGAAGGGAAAGCAGCAGCTCCCTCGGTTTGGTGCCTGTCCCTCCTCACCCAGGCGGGTCCGTGGGGCACAGGGCCTGGGGATGCTCACAGCAGGCGTTTTGGTCCAGCACTGTGCAGCTGCCCGGCCTGGGCTACTTGTTGGTGTTTAAAGGGGGTATCTGTAGAGTGGGAAGATTTGTGTGGTGCTGCTCGGCCTCCCTCCTCGCACCCCCCTGCCCAGCTCACCCGGCGCCAGGATGGCTTTCAGCAGATGTCAGTTCATCACCTGAAATGAGGTCAACATAATGCTTTTACTCGAGAGGGTGAAATCGGAGGGGAAGGTGCTTCTGGCTTCTTCTAGGGGTTGGGAAGATTAGACAAATCGAAGGGCACAATGGGCAGATGGATTTCTGGGAACTGCAGCTTATTCAAATCACTGAGAAAGGTCACTGCGAGAGCCACAGATCTATTCATCGGTGGGGGCACAATGATCTTTCCGCAACCTTCCACACCACAAAGCACTCTGGAGCGTCTCTATACCTTTTAGTAGGATTAGTACCGCGAACAATGACTGAATACCATCAAGAATTCAGTGAGTTCAAAGATCCCTTGATCAATGGTAGATATTTTCCTCCTGGAGGCAAACAGAAGCGAAGTTTCTGGTTAGAGTTACGAGAAACGATGATAGGCATTGTCCTGAGTCCCACTACGAGGCGATGCTGAGATGCCCAGAGGTCTGAGAACCCCGAAGAAGTTTGTGGTGGGAGGTTGTGAAAGAGGAAACGTAAACTTCAAGATTTTCTCGAGGATCTGGGTATTAGTTAAAGCGCGGCACACAGAAGCCTACAGCATCAGCGAGATGTGCAGGGATAACACACGGACGGGAAACGGGACAGCCATATCCACGCCTGCGGAGGAGGAAGGTAAAGCCGGAGGTGCGGAGAGGAGACGCCGGGGTGAAGAAACTTCCATTCCCAGCTCCGAGGAGCGATGCGGGGAAAGCAGCAGAACGCGAGCCTCCTTAGCCCGGGCTTTGTCAGTCAGAGCGAAACAGATAAGCAGAGGGGACAGAGCAGGTCCAAGCCGCAAAACCGAGCCGAGAGGTCGGCCAGCGACAGCGGAGCTCGGTCAGATATCTCCGGCAAACAGCAACGCGAGCCGCCGGGACCGAACGCCGACGGCACACCGCTCGGAGACGAGCTGAAATCACCCACCGAGCGGCTCTCGGAGCGCAGCCGGAGCACCGCAGCGGAACGGCCGCCCCGTCCCACGCCGGGCCCCGCCGGCCGCCCCCACTCCCCCCGCGAGCCGAGCGGGCTCCGACGGGGCGGTCACGCGTCGGCCCCGCTCGCCCCTCGCCTCCATCCCCGCTCCCGGAGCGGCTCCCACCGCCCGCGCACACCCCGCTCCGCGTTTACCTGCTGCCGTGGCGCTGCCGCCGGCGTGCCGCCACCGGCTCCTCCCTCGGAGGGCTCGGCGCACCTCGGCGGGCTCCAGCCGTCCTCCCCCGCTGCCCCGGCTTTCCCATCTCTTCCCCTCCTCCTCCGCGCAGACAAAGGCGGAGGAGGCGGCCACGAGCGCTCCGCGCAGCCCCGAGCGCTCCGGGGGCAGCGGGCGGCCCCGGGCGGCCCCGCGGGGCGCGGGCGGAGGATGCCGGCGCGCCCCGACGCTGCCCTCCTTATATCGGGCCGCTCGCAGCCCCTGCCGGCTGCCGCACATGGCCCATCCACCGGTTGCTATAGCGATGCCTCCCCTCCACATGTTGCTGGCAGCAATTGGCTAAGGAGGTCTGGGCTGTTCAGAAACCCTTCGCCGGTGTGAGGCGATGAATGGACACCGCCTGTGTCACTCATTTGGAAACGCTGTTTGGGGTTTCTGTTGTGGATGTGGGATTTTTTTTTTTTTTTTTAAACGCGTTCCCCCCCCCCCACACACCCGGTCTTTTTTTTTCTTTTTTTTTTTTTTTTTTCTTTTTTTGTGCTACTCTCTCAAGATGGAAGCGGTGGGGGCAGAACAATGACGGAGGAGCCCCCCCCCAAGAAAAATAATAAAATCAAATCAGGACAGCGCAGTAAACCTAAAGAGCATAAGACCATTTGCATGACAATACAGCAAAGAGCCCTGCGACGTCTCTTTCCTGAAAGGACCTGCCTGCAAGAAAAATAATAAAAAAACCAAAACATCCCAGGGGCGAGCACAGAAGGGTCAAACTTTTCCCCATCCGTCCACGATATCTCACGGAGGTGGGGGGGGGGGGGGGGGAGAGGTGGGAAGGGGGGGAAAGGGGAAGGAGGCTCTCCCGCACATCTCGACCCGAACCCGCAGAACGAAGCGGCCCCTGCAGGTGACAGGTCCCACGAAGCCTCCTTTCCCACTTCTCCATTGTTCCCCCCTGCCACGACAGCTGGAGATGGCAGGCAGGGACCAGGGAAGAGCTTCTCTTCCCGTTCCCCTCGCATCCCGCGTACCCCTCCCTCCCCTCCCCACTCCTCCCCCTCCCCCCCCCCCCCCCACCCCGGGGGAAACCCGCCTGAGTCAGCATAGCCCCAAATCCCCGGGTCAAGGAGGCTGCCGGGCCGGGCTGCCCGTTCCTGCAGCCCCAGGAGCTGTCGAGGGTCCGACCCACTGCAGCAGTGGCTTCCCGGCAGGGCTTGATCTCTTCACAACCTCCCCTGTGACACCCTAGCAAGCCTGGAGGTAGCTTTCCCTTTCTTCTTTCCCATTCCTTTCTTATTATTTTACAATGATTTCTCTCAACGCTCCTTCCCCTTGAGCCCCTCTGCAGGGCCTGCCCAGGGAGCCAGGAAGGGTAAGGAGCAGCCCATGACCCCAAAACATTGCTGCTGCCCCAGTACAACCCCACTGAAGCACACAGGGAAGTAGCAGCAGTGTTGTCCTGCCACTTCCAGAAAGAGAAGAGCTGTTAAACTGCAATCCCACCCATCTCAGGTTTAGGAAGACACAGCTCACATTGGCAGAGCACAAGTTCCAACCATAACATCCTTAGGGGAGAACAGGTACATCTCACATTCTGCTCACAGAAGCCCCTTCAGCATTCCCACAGCTTGAGGCAAGCTCGGCTTCCACCAGTATTCTACCAGTTCCACTTTCCATGTGAAAGAATGAATTTTCCTCAGTGATGGCTCTGCTGCCAGCACACCATCCTGCACCCATGGCACACACAGTTTGTTCACTAACATGTATTACTCAGGTAGGAAGATAAATGAACTCACCAGGAGATTTTATTAGCACACGTGTTTGCATATTGAACCTCCCAATGAACTGCCTCAAACTCATACCTACTTCCATTCCCTTCGCTGTTTATATTTCTCATTTACAAATACTGTAATCATTTGTTGGGTGAATGTTGTGCCTTCCTAGGGCTGCTGGGAGACAAACTGCTGGAGCAGGACGTTGACCAAAAGAGCCAAGAGACAGCATGGTGCTGCTTAAAATGTTCTTGGGTGTGTGTGTGTGTGAATTTTTGAGGAATTTAGAGTGAAATTTGAAATACTTCTCATCTTTTACGTCATTCCCATGACTGTTAACTCTTGCTAAATACAGCACTTGAAAAGATTCCAGCGTCAAACCACAGAGAAAGCATTATTTTAACAGATTAGTTAATGTTCTGGTCACTAAACGCAAGATGTGCTGCCAGCTACAGTAAATGATGTTGAGTAGTTCACCAGTTTAAAACTTGTAAAACGTTTTTAAAGCCCTCGTGGTGCTGCTGCTCACAGCCTTCATTTGAGAGTCAGCAAACCAGTACTTGGTAAGTTATTCAGTTGAAAATGAGCTTTACATTTAGGCCATCTAAACAACATTTGCTTTTTTTCTTCCCATATGATTTAGTGCATTCGTGAATAGGAAAACACCACAAAAACAATTAGTGGCATTTTAAGAGAGGATGTCTAAATTTTGCCTTTTTTTCTGGAAAACATTTGTAAGGAAAAATGACTGAGACACTTTCTCTATTTTCAGCACATGTAAAATAATGGGATTTGGAGGGCTCATGGCAATGTTCACTCAAAATAAAGAGCTGCACTTGAACCACGCTAAGCGGAAAGATCCTACTGTGGATCTCAAGATTGAAATGAAAATGATTTAGGAACATAATTCAAGTTTGCACAGTCTGACAGCCAGTAACGTTCCATGTTTGTTTGGGTTCCCCCTGGAAGTCTCTTCTTCATTCCCAGATACCAAGAAGCACTCTGACCCTCTGCCCTTGGTTTCTGACTGATGTCATGTTGGAAATCTGCCTGTAGTGTTTTAAGTTCAGTTACTTCTGCAAGTGCCTACACAACCTACAACATGACATAGATTTTCATTCTTTTAAAGGGCGTATAATTAAGATAAAAGCCATTTAATCTCATTTGTTGTTTTGCTGCCATCTTGTCAAAAAATTTCACCTAGCGTACTCCAGAGCCTCACTAGTTACATATCAACCCAAGAATGTTGCACAGGATTTCCCATAGATTTTCTGCCCATGTATCTTAATATCAGAGTTAAATTTCCTTCACTCCCGTGAAAATAAGTTTTCCTAATATTCACTTTCTGAACAATTTTCCACATTACATTCATCTCAGGAACGCACATCTCACAGAAGAGAGAGAGCACTCATGCCAAGAAAACACCATACCTTTCTTATCAATAAAGCCAACACTCAGGGCTGCAACTTGAAAATGGACTTGGAAGAATGTTAACTACTGAGCTTCACTAAGTTTTCTGTCATCTTTTTGCATTCATCTCTGAAGAATAACACCAGCCACTTCCCAATTCCAAGCAAATTCTAGAGCTCTCATCTTTATTAAGAAAATGATTTCATTCTGGCTAAGATTTGAGTCTAGTTAATGTCTTGCATTTTTAAACCGATCAACTAGATTTGAGCTGCATACTATTCTTCAGAGACAACTTAAAATATTAATTAAGAGCGCATTCTCCATTTAATTACAATAATACAGTTTCAATAAATAAAAGTTTTATGCCTCATCAAATCAAACAAACTTGAACGCAGATTATCCTATTGATTATATCTCTGCTCTCATTGGTCCCTTTGACTGTTTTGAAATGAGAAAGAGATGCAAAAGGTTTGGAGGTCTGCACTAGTAAAATGAGGTCCAGCTCTCTGGGAAGGTGAGCTCAGCCCTTCAAAAGCGTTGCTCTGATAATGCACCACTTGTAAAGATCATAGAATGGCCTGGGTTGAGAAGGACCTCAAAGATCATCTAGTTTCAACCTCCTCTGCCATGGGCAGGGTCACAAAGCACTAGACCAGGCTGCCCAGAGCTACAGGGATTGAAAGACTATGTATTGGCATTCAAACAAACTAAGGTTTCTTTTTATTACATTTTTCCAAGTAAATTTGTAAAAATAATTGAGATCCTTCTATCGTCTTGCCTGAGATGCTTAGCTATCCACAAAGTATATCACCAAATGGGTAGATGAACTGAGTTATAGTACTCAAGCTAATTAAAGCAGGCATGGTTCAGATGTGCAGGTGAACATCTTCCTAAAAAGCAGGACAAAATGGAGACAGTATTGGTAGGAGCTATGTAAAAAAAAAAAAAAAAAAAGTGCCGTTCTCCCTGATTCAGTAATAACTCTATCCTTTAAATCCTTGAATGACAGCTGAAGGAAAATGAAATACTGGAGAAAGTTTCAGAACACACAGGGAGTGGCAGCAGGTGTTTGGAAACATGTCCTTTATCTGCAGCAGAGCACTCAGAGTCCCTTTGTCACTCAGGGCCCGATCCTGCCAACCCCAATCTGAGAAATTCTTTATAAATCAACAGAACTAATGGGAATAGCAACTGGAACACAACAGTAAATGTTTTCAGGGTCAGGCTTCATATGAATCAATATTTCATAAAAATGCATGCAATACTGAAACCTTAATTGCGTTGTGATTAGGTTTACATCCAGAGAATATAAAAATATTAATTTTAGTTTTAGCATGAGAGATTAAACCCTGTTATTATGAAAGCCTGATTAAGAAGTCCCTATAAAAGTGCCAGCTCAAAACCTGTTTAGTGGTAAAACATGATGAGAAATGAAGGGTTCTATACCAGGATCTTGTTATAACCAAATGTGGCAGTCACTGAAATGCTGAACTTATTTTACACATCAGCACAGTACACGCCAAGAATTCAGAGAGTTGTTAGGTATCAGTTTTCCCTACTGTAACATAAGCAGATTAGTTTTGTTAGAGTGCTATTTTAATATTGTAGTGAAAAGGTTGTTTATACCCTCTTTCCTCAGAGGGAAACAAACTAGTACTGTTTACATGTGAAAAAGAATTTTTGGAACAGTAGCCAGTGCTGCAAATCCATATGAAATCTGAAATCAAGATGCTTTTTTTCTGCCTTTGACACAAGTATTGCTCTTTCAATCTTATCTACTAAGCCTCAGGACAAGCCACAGATTGTTAGAAATTTGTGATTCATTATGTTGATGGTATATCACCTCCAACCTACCTGAACCTGACAGTAGAACATGTATTAGTCTTAAACTGTTTGCATTACAAATTTAAAATAACAAAATGCTTTTCTAAACAGTTTAAAATCCTAAGGTAGATGGGTTTTGAAGCTCTTACATGCTCCATATACTCCTGTTGGGTTTCTTTTTTCCACAGACATTCTGACTACAGAAAAAGACTGTCTCTGTGGAAAACACAGCAATGCCTTCCAGGAAAACACATTCAGGTCTTTTTAGTTGGTATATTAAGTTATTTTAACAATTGTCAGAGCACTGTTAGACCAAATCAATGCTCTGATAGGTATCCACTGCACTTAAGATTTCTGGCTGGTATTGCTTTGGGGTCACTGATCAGGGTCTTCTGTTTTCATACGTGACACAGAGAAACTGTGGAAGTCATCCTGGTCCTGGAGCTGCGTTTAACTGGTGATTTGGCAAATGTGCCAGAGACCTGATAAAATCTATTAATCATTTCACTACATGAACCATGGAGGAAGAGAGAGACCACATAACTTCCAGAAAGGGCCTTTTCCTCTCTGAGTCATACAAGCTTTGAAGAATATTGACAAATTTTTGCCTTTTCTGGCTATGGAAATGCAAAATGACTACATTGGTTCGTGTAACAAGCTGTAAAACCTAGATAATTAATCACATGTGGCAGTGTGCTATAATAAGTATATCACAAAACCATTTTAAAAATGTGTGCATTAAATGTGTGCCTTCAGATTACACAGGGATCCATAAGGATGGTTTGCAAAGTACTTATCTTATGGTTTGCATTTTGCATGCAATGAGGCATGCATATACACATTCATTAGATTTTTTCCAATTAATTTCAAAACAAAGCTCTGTAGATTTAAAATTCTACTTAGAGTTATAAGAATGCAGAGTTGCAACTTTACTAACCAATGTACACCCTAAACACAGGTATGCTCACCAGGCTTTCATCTACACTTAGTCACTCAGTGTTTGAACTGATCATCACTGAAGATTCATTGTTTTAATGGAAGACTTGTAGAACGGCTCGGGTTGAAAGAGACCTTTAAGATCATCCATGTTCAAACACCCTGCTGTGAGCACAGTTGCCATCCAGTAGATCAGAGCTGCCCAGGGCCACATTCAAGCTGTACAGAAGAAGAGCAACAGTGCTGATTTACACAAACAGGATCTTTCACCCTTTGGTTTTAAAAAGGGCACTGAGGGCTATATCCACACACTCACTACTGGATTCCCTTAACTTCATCAGAATTTTCAGAGGGGCAAAGAACTCAGGAGCCTTGCAAGAGCTTGGTGAGACAGGCATTGACAACACAAAGCTAATTGTAGTGGGAACATTAGAGCTTCTGAAAAGCTTTTCCATTTATCACTTCCCTGTACAGTACCTGCCCTAATAGATAGGGCATGTATACGCAACAATAACTGGAAGAATTAAAGGCTGAGCATGAACTTACTTTTTAAGCTTCAAACTTGAAATTGGATCCTCCTATTTACTGCAAGAAAGCTGTATGACAGGAATATAATAATTTCTCAGTAATGTACTTGCTGTCTGCTGGTAGCTGGGTGGTTGATGGAACTCCAGTTGACTTCAGTGGGGAACTCCATTCACAGGGTGATGGATTTCTCAGGCTTTTGAAAAGAAAAGATCTTGCCTTCTTCTAGCTATCCATTCTATACATGGTATCTTTGTTCAAAAAGCTTTCCAGCAAATCTCAAAGATTCATCTTAAATCAATATTGAATTCTAAATTGTCAATAATAATGATACAACCATTTCAAACACAGAGCTCAGGAAAATTTAAGAGTTCTCACACAGGTTATGTATGGAATTTCGTTTTTCATAATGAATTACACACTCTCAAACTTCTTAGTTTTCACAGAATGTTACATTACTCAAGAATTCCTTTGAATTCATGCAGAAGGAGCACTTATGGAAAATGTTGCTCTGGCAGTCCTTCCAGCCTCCTTGATCCTTGTTCTTGAAAGTACTGTGAGGGCCTCAGAATGGATTTCAAGCATACCCAGGTAAGCTGCAGTGTTTGATGCTTGGATCCATCATTTCATGCATGAAACTGTAACTCTCAATCAAACACCTTGAAGCCAGGATATGTGGGCCCCAATCAAAACTCAGACCTTCTCATACTACTGCTTATGGGACAAAAGCACAGTAGAATCATATCATAAGATCATAGAATGCCTTGGGTTGGAAGGACCTCAAGGATCATCAAGATCCAACACCCTGCCACAGGCAGGGCTGCCAACTGCTAGATTAAGTACTAGATCAGATTGCCCAGGAACCCATCCAACCTGGCCTTAAACACCACAGTGATCACAGCAAATAAAAAAAAAAGGAAAAATTATATCTTAAAGTAACCCATTGTCTTTTACGTGGGAATGTTGGATTTCCTTTTTAATTTTAGCTGCATGATTAATGTAATTAGAGACATTCTGCAGTAAATGGAAAAGATGCAGCACAGAAAAGCACATGCAAAGTCATTCTTTAGGGTCTTCATTTTCCTAAATTATTCTCTTTGGTTCACTATTTTTAATCATTTTTTTCCTTTAGCTAAGTCTTGAGACTGATTATTCTGCCTTCTATAAATAACTGACCCTGCATTGCTGGGAACTGCTGTCTATACCCATGTCCTTGTTGTAACAATACTAACTATGCTATGCTCCCTGTTGTATGCTTGTGCCTCCCACCTTGTTTTCTTGCTTCCCAACATCCAAATCAAGTCCAAGAAGCACAGAAAGCCCTTTAGATCCCCATTTGAGGGTTTAAGCGAGGAGCAACCAGTCTCTTCACATCCTGCTGTTTCAAAAGAGCACATAGCAATACACAATTTCTCACTTACATTCAATATAGTAATTACTCTACTGTTGATCACAATTAAAAAACAACTGAAACAAATATAATCTCTTTAGAAAAGTTACCATAGAAACAACACCAGAGAACTCCCTTTAAAAATGTCAAGATTTCCCTCACATTTAAATATGGGTTCTCAGGAATTACTCACGCACCATTAAAAACTGCACTGAGTCATTACTTTAAAAATAAACACATAAATACACGCTCCTTCACAGATGGAGGTTTTTTGTCTCAGCAAATATGAATTATAATATGAGCTAACTCTTGATTTTCTCAATCTATTGTACACCTCTAGAGGAAAGCTGACCGCTGTCATCTCACATTCAAACCTAATCGAGGAAGGAAAGGGCGAAAATCAAGAGTGACAAAACACACAGAACACAAGAACCACAGCTACTCAGAGAAAGAATAATAATTTCGAATACATACGTACACCACAGTTGACAAGATGAACAGAAAGAAACATGCCTGAAATGAAACACTGCGGACATAACCCACACATAAGGAAAACTTTAAATTAGGAAGTTTCTCAATTTGAAAATTTCTTATTTCAAGGTACATTAAAGTAATTGAGGCTATGGCACTCATTTTCTGTGCTGTATTGGTCCATTTCCATTTCTTTGTGCCAATCTGTAGCATAACATCAATCTCACATGTTTTCCTACTCCATCCTTTGGCTGCCCCCTCTGTCCTTTGCCTCACTGGCAAAACCTCACAAATTTTGGTGGAATAGAAGACCCATCTGCATAAGACAATTCGATCATATGGAAGTAGAAGAAAATATGCCAGTGTGAGTGGAAGGTGCTCCAAGTAATAACAATGCAAATTTAGAGAAAATTCAGAGTTGGTCACAAAGAAAGCTGATAGTTTATTCATAAACTCTTGCATATGTAGAGAAGATAATAATACAAAGGCATTGTGTCTTTCCCTTGCGTTACTGGCTCTGCTGCAGATAAATAGCATGGCTGAATGGAACCAGATTAATGATAATAAAGACAGTTTTCCCATTTTCTTTGTAGTAGAGCAAATCTGAAAATAAGGAAAAACAACACTGAAGAATTGAACTAATTTTTGTTCTGCAGGGTCTTACAGAAAGTTTTATTTCTTTTACTTTCTTAAGGCAAGGAGTCTTAGAAATTCAATTCTGAATTTTTAGTAGCAGTTATCTTCCCATTCCTGCTTAGTCATATTTCCTCCTATTTTTTTTCCCTGCTTCTCCCATTTCCCCTACAGTTTAATAAATGCTAAACGAAGTTGTTTTACCTCTTTCCAATAGCATTTGAATTTGTCAAGGTGCCACAATTTTTTCCCATTTTGAAGAGAAATCTCAATTAAAATATTTTATTCAAATGTTTAGCCACTTACTAACATATAAATAATCAACTTCATAGTTGTGATATGCCTCTGGTACTCTGCTGTCAGAATTATTATTTTTTGCTACTTTAACATAAGGACACAGAGAAAGAATAAACCCAAAGCTCTAATAGTAATAAGAGGTGCAATGACAGCAGGACCAACGCAACAAGAAGGCGTTACAAAGGAGGAAGGAAATAGAACACTCATCCATCTCAAAGGATTGAGACTCACAGGAAGAATACCCCCCAAAGAGAGAACTTCAACAAGGGACCCTTCCTCAGCGGCAGTCAGCTCTTAAATGAGGTCTATGAGGGGTGCAGCCTGCCTCCACCCCTTCCAGTCACACAGGTGAATTGCCTTCACCTGTGCTCCCAGGGCTGATGGGGTCTTTTTCTCCAAGTGCTCAATCAGTGGCTCAGCCTGTGACTCAGCAGTTACCATACAAGGGGGAATGGCTTTAAACTAAAAGAGGAGAGATTTAGGTTAGATATGAGAAGGAAATACTTTATTTAGAGGATGGTGAGGCACCACTAGTACAAGCTGCTCAGGGAAACTGTGGGTGCCCTACCCCCTGGAGGTGCGCAAGACCAGGTTGGGTGGAGCCCTGGGCAGCTTGATCTGGTGGGGGACAGCAGCAGCCCACAGCAGAGGGTTTGGGACTGGGTCATCTTTAAGGTCCCTTCTAGCCTAAGCTGTTGTAAGATTCTGTGACTGAAAGTGATAATGAGTGAAGGAGAGACATGGAATCAGAACAGACATATATAGGGCTGAAGACACCTACAGAAAAATATATTACAGAAGTGGCAACACCTTCTAAATTTTTTCCGAATTTTTAGATTTATGTGTTTCTTGCCTTCATTTGCATAAGCATTTGTAACATTTTTCTTCCTCAAACCAAGAAGAGCTGTGTATGGTATAGCTATAACCAAGGAATCTTGATATAGTGCTTCTGATTTAATTTCTAAAAGTAAAGATCACCTTTTGGAAATATTTAGGCATTATTTTTCACCAGCACTATATATCACTGGTTTCACAAAGAGTCACGTGCCCATGCAGCCACACCAATAGAAGAAGGCTTTGCTCAAAAGCCAATTAGCAAGAGTCAGAAAGGCCCAGTTCTTAACAAGGAGAACATGGAACTGCCTGGATGGAAAGGTAAAAGTATGAAATACAGCCCTATCGTGGCAAGATTTCAACTGGAAGTCAATTTAAAACCTTTGATATTTATGTTTATATTCAGTGCCACACAAGAAGTTTTACGTATAAATAGATCTCTTTGTTTTAAAGGAGAGCTGTTCAGCGTTGTTTGAATCAGCAAAATACAGTTACTAGTTCATGAACTCAATGCCATATAAACACGTGGTTCCCCACAAGAACAAGACCTTGTGCCTGGATATCAAAGTCAGGTGATTAACAAGCTGAAGTCACCCTAACAGCAAGCTCTCTGCTGACTGCATAGATAAGCATGACTTATTTTTAGGTGAAATGCAAGATTTGGTAAAGGGAGGTGCTTGTTTCTTAAGCAGGAGGTATTTAATTTCTTTCTTTGGGAGAATTTCTCCATGTTCACCTTTTCAGCTCTCTGCTGTTAGATGTAAAAAAAAAAAAAAAAAAAAAAAAAGTAAATAGAGATCAACACAAAGGCCCAAGACTCAGCCCTGAAAACCTGAGTTTTTTCATTTAGCTTTGTCATGTAGGAGTAATACAACCTGACAAAAATCTCTGTGCCACTTCTCTGGTCTTCTCTCTAAAACACAAGTCATCAAGAGCTCTGACAGTTTACACTGAGGAAGATCTGTCCTCATCTATTTTTACTCACATGTATGAATCACACTTCCATACACCACAGCTAGAAATAAAGCCACAGTCTACCTCAAAGCTTTGAATTATTTAAGGCTTAATTAAGAGTGAGATAGAACAGATCTGAAATTTAAGATGCAGTCAGTGGGTAAATCACTGTAGACACAAGCTCATGTGTCTGCTGTATACCTCAATCTGGTAGTTTCATGCAGAACAAATTTCCCACTCATTTTTCCTCCTAGACATAACATAGAGTAGTGTAATAACTATGATTAACACTATGTGAAAATTAAACAATTTTGAAATTGCAGGGTTTGGAAACATGACTATCCTACGTATGACAAGGAAAAATGGTATCTGTACAACAGTGGATGAGGGTTGGATCTTGGTCCACTCCAGTCATATTGTGATACTCTGCGGTGTTAAAACAATTGTAGGGTTGGCTCAGGCAGGTCCCTGATCAACTTTCTGCATGAAGGCAGCAGAAAAGCAGCTGCATATTGATTCCTTCCAGCTGCTATGGAAAGGCCACTCCTTCTGGATAGGAACATGACATGGGTGCATTAAGACTTGTTTATTAAGACTTGTTTAGAACACCATGCTTCCTTTTTGGAGAACTGCCTTTCATTTGTAGTTAGGGTGATGCTGGATGAGTGGTCCCTTGAAAAGGGTAATGTTTCAGACAGAGAACCAAACTTGCTTTCTGCCTTATTCATGTCAGGTGATCTGTGAATCCTGCATGCTCTTCACAAGCTTGACCATTCATCCACATGGAAATAAGCAATGGGATATGGCCCCAAATTACTTCTTATCCCAGCCACTGCAGTTGGTACTTTTGTCAATGGGACTCCTGGATAAAATGGGTTTACTTTATAGGAAAGTTCCCAGTTGCACTAAGTTTCCTGTAGTAAATGCATGGTGGGGCTACAATACAGCAGGTTATCCAGTTGCCTTGGTAGCTCTTTGGTTCTGCATCCAAGTTTTCTCACACTGATGGAGCAATAGAGGGTATATACTTAGGAACAAGCCGCCACTCATTGCACTAACATCAGACCAGCTTCTAATATCTCTTTGCAGTGCCCATTCTGTCTCACCATTAATATCACCTTTGAAAAAATCTCTCCATACCACTTTGGATTTTAAAAGGCAATCCATCTGCCTGAAGGCTAATAAGAAAAACAAACAAAAAAACAAGCCACAAAGATGATCATTTACTTATAACCTGTGTTCTTTCTGTACTCTTAAGTTTCCCACTGAATTCTGACCTATTTCTGCAAAGAAGACAATTTAAGGAGAAGATCAAGGATATGAAACTTAAAAGGTTCTGTTGCTTTACACCCTGTTACAGCACTGCACAAATAGAACCTGAAGTTTGGCTTTTGGTTGTGCAAGTGTTGGGTGATGAGTGTGATGATGATAAAAGGAGGGGAAGATAAATTCTGAAGAGTGTAAGTATTAACTAAGTGCAGTTTTGATTGCAATTTCACTAACGTTTTAAAAAATAGATTAAAAAAAAAACCAGCAACAAAACAACCTTTACATTTGTCAGGAAGGTGGCCCTCATTGCAATCATGATCTATAGAACAAACGTGCTGTAAATTGTTTTCCAGTCACTGGGAAAGGAAATAAATCCAAAGTCCTTTTATAGAGCAGAAGAAATCAGACAACTGTACCATTTCACAGTTACAGTGTGTGGTTCAGGGCTACAATTACGAACAATCATTTTCAAGGGTGAACTCCCTGAATGGAGAAAACAGGCTGAGTGATGGTGTCCCTCGGCTGCATGCCAGGGAAACGTGACAGCATCAACACAGCAGCAGCCTAGCTCCCCTGCTCCAGTAGTCACTGCTCATTTGCAAGGGTGTCATGCCATGCAGTATCTGCCCAATTCCTTTCCCCTTTCCCATGCAGCATCAGGCTGAAGTCCCCGCTTGCAGGAGCTCACATGTCAGATTTTAAGGTGGCACTGAACGCAGGAGACAGAAGATCAAAGTGTAGGCCCACAGCACAGGGCCTGCCCCTCCATTTCTGCACACCCCATAGCACTTGGAGGGGAGAAGCAAAGGTTCACCTCCACACTGTTCTCCATACCTCGAAAGGAAACTCTTGACCAGTGCTAAGATCTAGAATCAACTATTTGTTGCATGTGAGGGCTTGTGCAATGGAAAACTCTGTGTATAGTTGGAGTGAAGGAGCTTGGACCTGGTTGGCAGCCAGCATGGCCCTCAGCACATCTCCAAGATTTGACACACAGAAGCAGCCATGTCTGAGCAGCAGAGAGCTTCACCACATCACTGTAGAAACACAGCACATCAATGGGGCAAGTGGGCCAGTTGGGCTTCCTCACAGAGACCATGTGAGGATGACACGAACCAGCACAGATGTTTCAGCAAGCCAAGTTAACAAAAGTTCCTATTCTCTTACAAATGCATGGATTCAGGAACATATGCTGTGTGCCACCGCCCCTGGGAGTATACAAGAAACATATAGACGTGGCACTCAGAAACTTGGTTTAGTGAGCAATACTGGTGGTAGGTGGACAGTTGGACTTGATGATCTTAGAGGTCTTTTCAAGTCTTAATGATACTATGATTCCACAAAAGCAAAGTGGGGGCAGCTGGACTGCCAGTGGATATAGACACTTTTCAGGCTCCCTGATCCTGAATTTAGCCCCAATTCTAGGGGCAGCAGCAGTTGGTATTACATATTTGTCCTTAGACTGCTAGCTCTAAAGTTCCCAAGAGCAGGGAGAACACATTCGTCATTTACAGAACTGCTGGATTATTTATCATTGAAGCAAATCAAGCACTCTTACTGATACATTAATTTAAAATATTAATATGAATCTATTTGTCAGCAAAAATCTAAATGGTTACGAAGTACTTGTCGTGCAGCAGGTGTTACTTACAGAAGCACCAAAGTACACCTTAACATCTCTGTGGTTGAAATTCAGCTATGAACTTCATGACTAAGAAGTGATAGTAACACCTCTCCAGTGGCTTGCTGCTTTTCTTTATTAAAAAGAATCCTAGTAGGATCTTTTTTCTTGTTACAGATCACTTTTTACCCCTTACAGTACAAAATGTGTGCTTACGCTAATTTCTATATACCAGACTATTATTATTACTAATTTTGTAACAATCAGATCTGAACAACGTATCCTGTCACAATGATTTATGCATCTCATTTCAATAAGAATAGGACTCAATTTGATTTTAAGGGAACTATGGGATTTTTTGTTTATTTCTTTTAACAGCTGAAGTAAAAGATGATTACAGAGACCTCTGGAAAAATAAAAGATGCAAATTTCTTACATTTATTTCCTTACATTTGCCTGATAAGATCATCAGCACAACAATGAGAGCTTTATTTTCAAGTTTGGAGGATTTTTTTTTTTTTAAACACATTTGGTATAGTAGGTATTTAATGAAGGTGTAGGCTAGAACTGCTAGCAGGGAAGGTCTGGGCAGATTTGAGAGCTGCATCTCACAAGCTGGACCAACACATCCTCAGTGTGTGTTGGTGTTAGTATACGTAGTCCAGGTGAGGAGCACAACTGAAATCTGCTCTAAGAGCAAATTCCCAGTACCACCTTATCAGCCAAAGCCCCCGTCACCAAATTAAATGTTGCAATTTCTGGAAATAATATTCTTTTAAAACTGAAGTATTTTTGGGGGTGAGGTTAATGTATAATGTATGTAATGTATAATGGGGCATATATGGTGACTTCCGTCTTCAGACTGATGCTAAGAAAGCATTTTGCTTTACTTGAACACATTTTTGGACCCTGGAAAGGGAAAGTGGTAAGTACTCACAGAGATCATTGTTTTCTCCCCATGACAAATCCCCTTTGCAAATTATAACAATTCTCAGCTCCTGACTTTTCTTATTTGTAAAATGGACAGAGCAGAATTTCTTTCCTTCTCAAGGCTGTTGCTGAGTTCATTCAATTCATTAAAATTTATAAGATGCACTGAAGTTTTTAGCCAAAAGTTGCTGTATAAATTGCAAAGCTTCTCCATCAAATCTTGTAACATCTGTTTACCTACACAGCTGAATACAAACCAGGAAAAAAAACAAACAAAAACCAACATCTTGTACATTCCATAAGCATCTTCTACCTTTTTCTCTATTGTCCAAGCTGAAAACTTATAGTTATTCAAAAGATTCTTTTTTTTAATAAGATGCAACTCCCCTTTACAACCACTGAAGGGACATGCCTCTAGATCGTGTGGTTATCTAGCAAACAATACCATGAATTCACTGTCTGTGGGGTCAGCTTTCTGAACTCACTGCAAGACTCTGACACAATGCCTCTAACAAGAAGTTAAGAATTGGTCTGTGTATTGAAAAAAGCACAATTAAGTTAAACAAGATATGCAAGTATTTTTTTTACTCCAGCTTGAAAAGAAGGAAAACAAGCGCAATGCCATTAATTTAAATATTACAGCTGATGGATGTTCAGACTGATTCCCATAACAAGTGCCATAAAGTAGGAATAAATAAAGGTGGACTTGTGAGAAATGCCAATGCCAAGAGCAATAATGGACAAAAAGGAATCCTTTTTTTTTTTTTTTTTTCCTTTCCTGTTTTATTCTTTTTAAAATCTAACTGGGCTTAAGCATGACTTCACTCATATCATTGTAGTGCAGCACTGCAGTTTTGTGATCGTCCAGATATAACACACTTTGAGCAGGAAAAGTCAGACAACCTAGCTCATCTCCAGCCACAAAACATAAGATACAAAATACCTCCACTTTAATGAGGTGCCCGATAAGGGATAGTTAGTTTCATTCAACAAGAACAGCCTCTTGTTTCCAATGACAGGAGAGAGAAAGAGGAAAAAATAAAGAAAAAAAAAAAAAGCGACTATCCAAAAAGCAAACTTGTTACTGCAGGCTGGCCAGAGGAATGGACTGCTTGCTATGCCTAGGAAGACTTGGTATGTAATAAGACTGACATTCTAGTAACTTGAAAACACCACCTCCAAATGGAGGAAACACTGCATGCAGTCAGTAGCAAATTTCTATCGAAGCCAGAACTCCCAGGCTCTATTTCTAGCTTTTGACTTCTCCTGGGCATGCAATTTAACTTCTCCATAAAAGATTTTCCATAAACACCAGAGGGATTCAGAAATGCAAGTCTCATTAATTTTCATTAGATTTGTGCAACTCCACCCCTTGGGTCCTTCAAAAATCTCCGTTCCTGTGTTTTTTAAGTTAACTCCCTTGTTAAGTAGGGATAATAATTACAGCTGATCAACCTGTTTAAATAATACCATTATAATATCACTATTATCTTCATAGATTATATTCAGCACTGAAATAAATGCATCATAATAAATAATGCACAAGTTTAACATCTGTTCTGGTTAGTAAATAATTCACAAGTCAATAATTAATTTTCTAGCTGTTCATTTATAATTCATAAATATTTGCCAAATACTCAGAATCTGATTTTTTTTTATCAGAACTATTATGTGAACTTCTTCTTTTATTATTATATATTCACTATTTATGTCATTCAGTTTGTCATCTAATTAACACAATATTATTTCCTTTATCCTGGATGAATGAAATTTCTCAGATGTTAGGGAAAAAAAAGTCACTGTTAACAGTGAATCATGAATATTCACTTGGTATGACTTTTTGTTGCTGAAGAAGTTACAGTGATTTGAGTATTCACTGTTATTTGTGGATTCAGTCTTAGTGTATTTGTTCATGGTACATACACTTGTACTATTTGACTTCACTCACTTATTGCTTACCTCCAACTTTTAGACAGTCAGTTCTCCAGTTTATTCCCTGTGCTTACTATACTTCTATTAATGAGCACTGCGTGATGATTTGAGATTTGATTATAAGAATCTGAATGGGAATGTTTAAAACAATGCCATCATTTACAGAAAAAATACACTTTTAATGTATTAATTCAGTCATTCCCAAGACCTTAAATGCCATTTATAAACCTGTCACAGTAGAAAACACGATAAAGGCATCTTTGACACATCAGGCCAGGGCTATCAAACAAATACACAAAAAAACAACAAGCAACCAACAGACCCCAAAGACCCCACTGCCTTTTATTACCCAAAGCACGCATTGCCAAATATTGTAAATAAACATTACCATCAGTGGACTCAATGGTTTTCATGGGTTCCTTCCAACTTGGAAGAATTCTAAGTTAATGGAGCTTAGCAGAGCTAAGCTAAAAGACCTCAAAGATTTGGGTTATCCAACCTGAAGCACCTTTCTTGGCCATTTGAATTTAGTGAATCATTTCTGTAGGGTACGGGGTCTACAGAATGAAGGGAGTCTTCTCTACAAAGCAGTTCTGGCCGTGTGATGAAATGCATTGTGGAGATGCACCTTACTCTTTTTCCAGTGACCACACACAGGGCAACAGCAGCTCTGCTCTTTCATCATTTCAGGGGAAATTGAGCCCTTATCTGCTGGCTGAAGACGTTCCTGTAGTTTCCAAACCAGCACAACTAAACATTCACTTGTTACTTTTCTACTGAAAAGAGATCTCTGTATTCACCGAGCGTTCCTGAGTAAGCCTCTGAAATAGTCTAGAATGAAAACATTAGTCAGATTCTCCAGAGGACTCAAAATACGAAACTGATTTACATCTGGATTTAAATACTATTTCAGAACAACATTCTGAGTGAAGACACATGCAAAATCCTGCTTGTGCAGGTGCATGGGTGACGATACAGGGGTTAAAAATGGGACTGGAAGACAGGCTCAGGGCATAGCCTTCTGTCTGCAGCACTGATGGCTGTACTTCTTTCACTAATTAGACCTCGTTCACATTAATCATGCACGCAGTCCTCCTCAATGCAATGGGACTACTGCTGGGGACAAAAATAAAATGCAAGTTAAGTGCTGCAGGTGGTTAGACCGTTGATAACTACAGCCAGAACCTTTCATACAGCAACTCAAGTGGGGAGAGGCTCTCTCCTACCCAGCATTTCCATACCTATTACTTCAGCAGTACCATTAGGATTGTTATACAGTGAATATCCCTGAAACAGCAAAGTATCGTTATAATGGATTTTTTGTTAAGAGTTCATAGCATCCATAAGCCTATTCACACAGCAATGTGCAGCCATAAAGCTTTGAAGAGTGGGGTTTAGAGAGCAGAAAAGTAGCACAAAGGTAATTCAATAAGATGTTGGTCTCACAAACAGTATCAAAAGACTAACTTTTACACAGAATGTGACATTTACTTTTAAAGCTAAGGAGATTTTTCTTGTTCGTATTACCTTCATTATGAGGCTACACTTGTTATGGATTTTCTTCCACTTAGGCACAGACGAATGAGACAAAAAGCCAGATATTTAAAACATTAATATAATGGCCTGACACACTGTAAATAAAGCTTTGTCGATTATGCATTTGCTTTAAAAGTCTCCTTTGTTAAAGCACCATTTTTAGGACATCTCTGCGGTTTAATCCAAAATAGCTGTAACAGGTACAAGCCCTTGAATATAAGCATCACCTACAGATGCAGAAAGCAGATGGCAGGTGTGTTCTTTGTACTTTGCCGTGAGGGTCTTTGCACCTTTTGAAAGGGATTTGGTGCAGCCTAGGATAGGGCCTTCATTGTTATTAATGATGGAATAAATTAAATTGACTTTGGAACAGACTAAATGGTCAGGGCAATCCCAGATTAAGGTTGCTAAAGACACCACTGCCTGTTAATTTACATTGGTCTGCTCATTTGTACACTTGTTTGGCAATGGACACATGCAGGTTTGATTACCCCCCTCAGCTTGAGGAGATGTTGAAAGAAGAAAGGAAGTACTACACTGTTCGTGTATGTCTCTGGTGGCATGTTTCCCCTTGAAGAACACACATCTACGTTCTGTATAACTTACTCTGTAGCCATTTAGAATATACATGAAAAATTTCTTTTCATCTCCTGCCTGACACTAGAGGTCTCAAAAAAACCCCCATAAACTGTCAGGTTATCAGAAAAGATGACCACTCTTTTCACAGCCTTCTGAAGAGTTGCTGTTGGATCTGGCCCAATCCTAGCAGTGCTGGGAAGGCCGATGATGAAATCTGCTGGAATCCACAAATCAGCAATGCCTCTGCCTGTTTTGTAGATCTGTGCTCACACAAATCCTTAAAATGAAATGGGGTTTTGTAGACAGAAAGTCTCCAGGCTTCACCGAAGACAGAATCATAACTATGATGATGCCCTTATAGCCTGACAAATATTTAATTCCTCCACGTACAGTGCAACCTGAATAGGACAGCTTGAAAGAATATGTCTGCGAATGCTCTGATAAGTTAAAAAAAAAATTCTCCAGGAGATGATGCATGTTATATAATTCCCTAAGCAAGGAAAGAGAATGAGTGGAAACTGGTGACCCATAGGAGAGAAAACATTGGCATTGTTGTTGGCTCTACGTGCTGTTTCTTTTTTTCTTTAAAACTGTCTACTAGGTGAAAAGCTAGTAGTAGAAGAAAGTTTGGGGTTTTAATTCCCAGCCAGCTGATTTTTTTTTTCTGAGAGATATGTAATCTAAAGTTTTATTTATACCCCTTAAACAGCTCCCTTCTCATCATGCCAATTTTATGGAGAACTGTTGTATAAGTGCTCCTACTCACTGAGTGGGTAAGCTGTACACTGAATTCTTCAAAGACAGTGGACATCCAGAAGCACAGGTGCTGAAAGTGTTGGGATGGGAGGCTTATGCCCTTTTATAGGATTAGTCTTAACTGACCTCTCTGTGTCAGAGCAACACTGTGAATCAGCCATATGAGTACTATGCTACTGCCACAAGCGAAGGACTGTTCTTCTATTTCCCTTGGAATCTCCCTATTAACACCTACAGGTTTGTTAATAAACCAGTTTGTTTAACAGTGAGGTTTTTAACAAATACTAAGTAGAATAAAGTTATTTTCAGAAATAGTCTTTATGAATCATGTCCCTGTTACTGTAACCACACTGGTGAGGTAAGGCTAAAACAGGACAGATCTCATTAAGTTCATGTTGTATCTAAAGGAGTAATCTAAGTCACAACAGGCAACCTACTCCAAGGATGAACATATGATGACTTTGCATTCAAAAAGAATTTGTGAATTCTGAAAAAATGCAAAGACTGATAAAGATGCCTAGTTCAGGCAAACGTGAGATCAGATCTAGGCAAGCTGGTGTCAGATGCAAAGGAATTCGTCGCAGTTTGACCAAACTCTTCCTCTAATTTCAGAAAAAATGCATGATTAGAAATGAGAGTATGTTGACATCTCACCACCTGATGTACCTTCAGCTCCCAAAGCTACATCAGCATGCAGATTCCCAAAATAGTGATGCACAAAGGTGCAGCAGACTTATGCAAGACTTTGAGTGTCAAGAACTTTTATGCAATATGTTATTGGAAATAATTTCACACACAATGCCAAGTTCATTCTAAGCATATTTGGTGGCAAAAGTTCCTTAGAAATTATAAGGCTAGAGAAGTCCAGGGAAAAGAAGCTTAGTTAAGTCATTTGCTGTAAAGGGACTAGCATTTTCTTCTTCTAAAGTTATGACATTTTGCCTTTAGATTATTTTCTTGGGAAATACAATAGACCAATGTCAGGAGGGGAGGAGAAAAAGAGAGGCTGTACAATACTTTCTATTATATGCATCAAATGGTATCTTCTGGTTCAGTAGACATAAACAGCTTTAAAGTTCAAGGCTAATTCAAATTGGATTTTAGAAATATAGTCTTAAAACACTTGCACAAACTAAGGGATTACACTCTTACCTTATCCCTTGGAAAGCTTTTTTAAAAAATACAGTAGTTCAGATTTTAAATTGGGTCTTCAAAACCCTCTTGTCTGTAGCTGTGTCATCTGCTTGGTTGCCTATTGTTAAAAGGTAAAATGTCTCATAGAGAGAAGGATTTGCATAAATTGCTATCACCTGCTGACCATCCCAGGTTAATGAAAGTGGGGAAAAATACCACACAAAACATACACAAAGCCTTTGAGCCTCATTTTTCTTGACCGTTCCTGTGCCAACACTGATGAGCAAAACAGTACTGTGGTTATCTTCTTAACTTGCAGATCACATATAACCTGGGCCTAGTCTTGTCCTTTGCTGTCTTTGAAGTCTGTATCTCCACCTACTGAAATCAGTTATCAGAAGATGGAAAAACCTTTTCATAGTAAAAATGCTTTTAGACTTCTCCTCCCCCAAAGAACTAGTATGCAGTACAGAATACTGTGGAAACAGGTTGTACTAAAAGAAAATTCTCCCTTGTAGGTTTGAGTGGAGCATACACAGCAGAAGGACAGGCTAGAAATAATGCATGAACAAAAAGCACATGAGGAAATATACATACTCTTAAGTTAATGTAGTAGGTGGAGAAGGGGAATTGAAGGGGTAATCTGTAGCAGCATACAGCTACCTAAGGGCGAGTGACAAAGGTGGCAGTCAACCCCTGTGACAGTGCTGGATGGCATACTGAGGACAACACTCACCAGTTGTGGTGATGAAGATGGTCACCAGATGAAGGAAGACCAGAGAGAACGGTGATTTTCAAGACTCAGGAGAACCATACTATGTCTGACCCAAGAGCATGTTGGTGACAGCTGCAGTTTGAGCTGGAAGCTGGCCTAGATCTGCTCATGTCTCTTCCAGTCACCATTTCTATGTCTCTATATAATGCTATGTAAGAAAGTTACCATGTTGAACCTAAGTATTTAACAAAAAGTAGAGCAGTTGTGAAAGCAGTGATTTAGTTCAGAGGTAAAAAGAATGGTTGTGAAAATCTACTATGGTTTGAGGGGTTTTTTTAACTAATCACGTCAAATGAACTGTTTTTTATAGTGCCTATTTTTTTAAAATTCACAGGAATCTATTATTAATATTCATGTGGATTTTATATTTACATCAGAATTACAGATGGCAAATAATAGACAATGCCCACCTACAGGTGGAGTCTCATTTCAAAAGCAGCCTCCACACTGCACTCTACTGTCTAATAAAGTTTCCCAGGTATTTAGACTTGTCTCTATCGTTCATGCAGGAAAAGAAATGGGAATTTGGCTTATTGTTGACAACTTCTAAACAGCTGCAATATTGACCATAGCACTGCCTAGAAATCTCACAGAAAACATCACTGCATGTGTCCCAGCCTATTCGCTTTTTCACGCTGTAACAAATATATTATTTCCACATATATTAAAATACATTGAGTTATGAATTATAATAGTGAGACCCTGGATCATGCACAGTAGTTGACTGATCCATGAAATAGGTGCTCAGTGCTCTCTGTGTTATTGCAGGAGGGCAGACTGACTACGCAGTGCTGGTACTGCTGCTTGGTTTATCGTAAATGCACCCAGCTCACAGCACATGCAATGCAACACGTATTTCTTTCTGGGAAATCTCTGGTTCATCTGTTGGAGACATACCTGATTATCTGAATGAGCATAAGAAACAGTTCCGTATATGCAGTGTGAAGGATGCCCACAGAAGGTTAATCCATTCTCAGAAGTTGCTAAGTAACAGTATCACTCAGGATCACTAATTACTCAACAGCTCATCTCCAAAGAATTTGACTTGTGTTTTATTGGCTGAACATTACTATTTCCTGATAGTCAGTTTGGGCAGTAGGGGTTAAGGGGATGGAGAAAGCACCAAGTTGATTTACGTTAGCTGAGAACCTGACTTCCTCTCATAGTTTTGAAGTTTGAATTAATACATCTGTAAAAACTTCCTAGTCATGAGAGAAGTCATTGACTTCTAGACTGGTTTATACTAATATGCCAAATGTTATTCACTCCAGCTAGAATAGCACTATCTCTTAAGAATGTTCAAAATTCATTAGAAGGCAGCTGAAGTAAATTTGATTTTGTCAAGCTATCAAGTGAGAGCAGTATTATACAGAGAATGGAGTGCACTTATGTTTTGCATATCCTAGATACATCACTTCTGTTTGCTAGAGGCTGTTTTCTGGCTGTCAGGGATTACTTTTTCCCTTTTTTAAGAAACAGTCAATCAAGTTCCCTCTTCTCCCAGCACACAGGTAAATATATTTGTACCAGCAACAGGATTAAGGTCAAAAAACATAACCAACATTCTCCTGTAAATACCCAAGATTAAAATAAACATATTTCTATTAATACTGTTAGAAATCTGCCCAACATTTGAATGCTGTGACATTTGAACAATAAGAATCTTTCTGCCTCTCACGGAGATGTACATTTTTGTTAGCAAATTCTGTATTACATGACTTTATGACTCAAAAGGAAACCAAGTTCTATCATACCTTTACATAAATTCAGAACAAGACCAAAGCCAAGGGACCTATGTTTGGTTCACAGATGTCATTCTAATATCAGCAAATAATGATGTGCAAACAAGAGTGTTAACTAAAGTTAATTTGGTGTAAGCACAATTGCTATATATTATTATTATTATTAATTATAAGCATAATGATTGTGCAGTTCCTTGTAGGAAAACTGTATTTTATAGGAGTTTGGCAGAGAATGAAGGTGGAACTGAAAAAAAACCCCTCAATTTGTTACATAACTGAAACATAGCTTGATCCTCTACTATTCAAATTAATATATGGGTTAGCAATGTATATGCCAAGTCTCAGCTTTCAGGGATTAGAAACAGCTGGGGAATACTGCAGCATTGAGGTTTATGGTGTGAAAATGCTGACAGACTTGGAGAAAATGACAACGCTGCTCCATCAGTTGGGAAACTTGATCCATGAACTATTAGTGATCAAGTGTAAACATCTAAATAAGTATCCAGTTTCAGTCCAAAGGTTCAAGTTTGCCCAAGGGATATTCCTTAGCCTAAGCTTCTTTACTTATAGAACTCTTCAAAGTAATATTGTACCTTAGGTGAGCTTCAAGTCCACTACTTCTAGAAAAAGTATGCCGTAGTGGATCACCAGCACAAGGCTTCCATGACAGCTGAGTCTGCTTAGCACCCTAAAGAAGGGATTAGCAGGTGCATTTTCTCAAGCACTCTGTGTGAACCTCTTTCCTCCTCCTCCAGCTCTGTCTCAGGACTGACAGCAGGGCCCTGCCCTGCTCCAACGTGCTGGCATACTTGCTTACAGCCAGCAGGCACACTGACAGAAAAGGACATCCTTCCTATATGCAGTGTTTGCTGTGTTCTTTCCCCGGAGCTGGAATGCGTGGATCATGCAGCTGCTCATGGCCAGACCTCAGGCCAGTACCTCAGGATGAGGCTGCTGTGGCTTTCACCCAGTGGAGCTTGCTGTCCAAGTCATTTGATAGTGTAGCAAGTTCACCTTGAGCTCTTCTCAGCTTGTCTTTGTCATCCTGGGTAAAGGAAAAACGCCCACGACCCCTATGTTTGATCACCACTGTGTGTGCATAACATCTAACTTTTTCCTCAGGTCAGGGTTAAATACAACTTGTGCTGTCTTAGGACTATAAAGATACTTTTTTTCATTCATGGCACATCCATGCTTCCTACAATGCTTCCCTATGGTACAAAAAGTAGCAAAAGAAGAAAAATAGTAACGGAGGAGACTTCAAATGCTGCGCTAAGCATAAAATTCCCTGAGGTGTGAGGTAACTGCAGCACATAGGTGTCATGGTAACAGTCACTGCTGCAATAAATACAATCTAACGTGCTATCTCTGGAGATGTGGAAGGGGTTAGGTAGAAATCTCCCTGAGCTTGTTTCCCAACAGGCACTAACACCTTTCTCTACCTCAAAACTCACCTGATGCATTTCAGCTGAGCATCAGATGTTCTAAGGACAAAATCCTCAAACCCAACGCCAGGTTTCATAAACCCTAAGGAATAATACCAAGCACTTATAATTTGGAGAATGGAGCAGTAGTTTTCTAGAATATGTGCTCTTGGATACCAAGAACCAATCTGATATTGCATAAAGCTCTTCACTGCTTGGCTTTACAGCCGTCACAACAGCACAGGTTTGTAGCCAGTGTCATGCTGCCCTGGAACTGAGAAAATCAATGAAGGTTAAAATCACATACATGAAGGCATTGTGTTGATCTGCACTGCCATTAATTTAAACCATTTGGGGAGACTAAAAACCAACCCAATTGTTTTCTATTTGCAATTCTTCGGTAGGGCTAATACACAGAGCAATGCCTAGTACATAAGGAAATGTAAACCTGTCAGTTTATTGCTAAGTGGCCCAGCTTATACAGATGTAATTAGAAAGTTATTAAACCCAATTCCCTTTAGCCATGGCTTCAACTGAACAGCTCTGCTGCTAATACCATCCATTAAATTGCATCCATTTATAGCTTGAGTACTATCACTTTTTAATACTATTACTCCTAACAATCAACCAACATATGGTGTTTGAGCATTAATCCTTGCCTTCCATTGACAAATTCTAAACACAGTATAAATTAAAATCAAAATAATGTAGTAGTATTCTTGCAGGTTGTAATTATGAGAGTAAAGTTTAGGAGAAACTAGCCAGATTACCCTTACACCAAGGTGTGACTCACTTTCTGTCCTTGCAGAATTTTGGCCATTCCTGACCTTTCTGCGAACAGCCCAAAGGATCACAGAAGGAACATGCCTCAAAATGCAAGTTAAGCATGGGGGTTTGTGCCACGCAGCTATCCATCAAGTCTCCTCTGTCTAGTCCTTCAGAGATGTTGAATCCTATCTCCAGGAACTATGTTCTCATTGTTCCACAGTTTCTTTCCTGTCCCCTCTGGATACATTTCTGAAATTCAAACTTCAATGTAGAGGTCCGTACATGAGTTCATCAGTTCCACACCAACAAAACCCTCAAAATAGGTTTAATGGGATGCAAATGAAAGTCTTTGGCAAGAAGATGAATTCCCACTTTTTCAGGTGTGGGGGGTTGACTTTTTCTATTTTCATCCATACTGACTGACACGCTTTGATATTTTCTGTTGTAGTTCTTATTAAAATCAAGTGTTCTCCTAACTTCCGACCTTATCTGTAAGAAAGACATCTGCTAGAGATTGAATCTGGAAGCATCCAGGCTTCTGAGGTTGTGCTGCATGGAATAGTTTAATTAGGTAATGGTACATCAGTATTTTTAGGAGAACTTTCATTTATAACATGGAAGTGATCATAAAAGTTGAATGAGCCCTGGAAATAACTTGTTCTTTTCTGAGACTATTCAAACCTCATCTTTATTTTTAGATTTAAAATATATCTTAATTTTAAACTGTATAGATACAGTGTACTCAGAACATATATAATTAGAAATGAGAAGTCTAGGTTGCTCTAGACAAGGAGTTGAAATTTTCCCCAAGACTGACAGTTGAATTGAGTGCAGCTTAAAACCACAGAAAAGGTATTTCTTTGTAATAAAATGGTTTGCATCTCAAATTCTTTCAGGTGTAATCATCCATCAACTGGGTCTGCCAGATCTAACCTCAATTCCAAAGATACCAAGACAAACAGAAATGGGGGAATTCTCCTCCTATCGTATCCTCCTTTCTTTTCTCCCAGTATTTTTTCATTCATGAGCTGTGATATTAAATTCTAAGCACAAAGGCTACATCAACCTCATGAAATTACCCACTGGAAGCCCTGTTCTTGCCATGCACCTGTGAAATTTCCTTCCCTTCGCTACATACTGTGAAAACTGTATTTTTGATCATATAGGTTTCCACAATGATTTGATCCGAAAGCTTGCTCATGTTGGCAAAGGCATTTTTAAAATCTAAGTATTGAGCTCCTCTACCCCAAAAGCAGGAAATACCACATTACAAAAAGAGTCTGTGCTTCTTAAAACACTTCTAAGAAAAGGCTGCAAGCTTCAGCAGGTAAAACTTCCTGGCATTATGCAGTGGAAGATCACAGAAGGAACAAATCAAAGAACCTATGCAGTGCTAAAATACTAACCGTGGTACCGGAACCACAGGTCTTGAAGCACTAAGAAATAGATGTGCAGTGTCTCATCAGAAATGTTCGAGTGTACACTGAAAATATTAATGTAGACAGAATTGATAAAGAAAAGCCTCAGAGTACGGCAGCTTTACTGGAGTACTCTGCCTTTAACAATGGAGAGAAGTAGTCTTAGGCAATTAGATGAGCAATCTTAATTGCCCTGTTCCTCATAATACTAGCAAATCTACAGTACAGACTAATAAAATCACATGATTCCAACTACAAAATTTTTGGCATGTTTTGCTCAGCAATATTTGCTCTAGTTGAGGACAGCGTCAGAAAAGAAAAAAAGAAATTATTTTAAGTGCAAATTCTCTTTTCTAATTTCTGTTTGTTAAACAGTGAATGTATGGACAGCGAAGACGTTCAATGCCTTGCTGAATTAGATGCGTTATGCTTCCTCATTACAGTAGTGGACTACATATATCTATATTCAGATTCAGCCCCCAGTATTTCCTCTTGTAGGCAGCCCTGATTACCTGTCCCTGGTTTTTACATCTTGCCCTGTTTTCTGTGCCTCATGTTTGTTCCTGCACTCACTACATTTACTCTCAGATTTCATACCTTACTGGTAACTGAAATCCTCAGCTCACACAAGGCTCCCATTTTTGCCTCTTGGTTTGATTCCCTCATGACCTCTGCAATTCCTCATCTTGCTGATCAAAATTTGTCCCGACTTTCCTCCTGATTCAGCTCAGTTTAAACAACAGGCAGGAACACCTACATCCCAGTTGTGACAAATTAAGTCACACCTGCTGCACCTGCTCCTATAAAGTTTGAGAGCCCTGACTACTGTAAATATATATAATAAACACAACTTGTGGAGGCTGGGCGGCTCTACACTCTGCTCAGTGGAATTTTTTCTATTGAATGTAACAATAAATTTTGAGAATGGCACATCTGCTCTCCTCCACAATTTCAGGGGGAAGTAAGAGGCAGGTTGAAAGAAGAAAAATGTAACGGTGGCTATTAAACACGAAAATACCATCTGTGGTTCAGGAATTCCATTGATTGCAAATCTGCTAAAACTGGGGCAGTACACCAGCAGTGTCACTGCATGCTGGCCCTACTCCATCTCGCTGTTGCCCACAGACTTAAACAGACCAACATGTTCTTGTTTTCAGGTAATTGGGGAAATCATCACCAAATTTTGCTATTTTATAATCAACTGCATTTACCAGGCAGAACACAGAAAGCTGAATGCCATGCTATATCATCTGCTGAATATTTTCACTACTTCAGGTATCCCTGCAATTGCCCGAATTCCAGTGAAACGACTGGTGGTACCAATGGACATCTTCCTGAACAACAATATCCTGCAAGAACAAGTTAAGGCAGTGTCTTTCCAAATGGCCTAACTCATAGCCAGAAAGAAGATGATGGCATTCCCTCCTCTTGACTGTGCAGTGACCCAGTGGACCGCTAGAAAGAGCTCAGATCCAGTGCAGTCAGCACAAACAATGGCACATATCTCCCTGTCACACAACATCATATAGCCAGGGCACAGCATGGACATGTTTATTCTGTGCAAAGCTTACGAAGAATTTGCATTAGAAAACAGAGACAAATGGAAATGTTGGCTTTCATTGCTGTTTTTATAGCAAATGTCACCCAAAGAGCTATTTACCTATTATCTAGTTTCTGTTGTTGATAATGCTATCTTTGCAGTATGAATTTTTAAAATTTATTTTTTAAGCAATATTGGGAAATTCATTTTTGCACTATGCAATTATATTAATAAAGAAATTTGTTTGATGTTAAATATTTATTCTTCTCTCACCATAGTTCTACTTTTGATACTACATATTTTTACAATGAAAAAAGCGCATTTTTAAATATCTTCAACCTGCTTTTGAGATTATTTGTTAATCACAATTCATTAAAAACCTTAAGGTTTTGGGTGGAGGTTTTTTATTCTTTTTTTTTTTTAATTCAAATTTTTATTTTCAATGGTCTGTTTTGCTTTAGTTGGCACAGTGAAGAGAAAAAACTAATTTGGGTTTAGCATGTAGAATTTAACTAAGCTTTATTTATTTTATTGTCAGAAGTAATAATAGGGAGTAATTTAAGTACTTCGAAGATGTGCACTTAGTGGTCTTTGAAGCATAATCCCATTAAGATTAATAATGAATTACATCTGAGAAAGACTATGTCCCTCAATGCTAATGTCTTTTGCAAGGTGGATAAATCGCTCAATTTAACAGCAAAGATGAATGTACAGAGAAGCTGTAGTTCCACTGGCTTATCTGACTCTGGGAGGCTGTTACTTTGGTTGTTTTGTGGGGGGAGGTGGGAGGGTAGCAGTGGTCATTTTATCCAGATGACCCTGTGCCTCTTGCTCATTGAAAAGCTTTGAGGAAAGCCATATACAGGGATGATCAGCTCTCTAGAAAATCACCACATACTTCCCATGACTGCAAACCTTGTAAACAATTAGTTCATTGCCAGATCCTTCTGTTTCCCAGCAAGTTTTGGCCATGAAGTGCATGGAAAGCCAGAAGTAGCTAAGGTGGGCTGAAGAGCAAAATGATGAAGAGAGCATAGACGGCCTACTGATCTGTCTGAATAAGCTGCTTTTAAGTGTTCTGGTCTTTCAGAGGAACCAGTCCTTCACTGCATAACAATTTCAAGCTTCACTCAGTTCTACCACAGAGTTCCAGAGGGAGGATAGGGAATTACAACTTTTTTTTTTTTTTTTTGTGATGCACACAGCTATGAAGGGAAAGGTAGATACAAAGAATGGGCTGGCTTGTTTAAGAGCAAGAGGAACAAACCCAAGGACTGAAACAAAGCCTATAAATGACCAAGTTATGGCTCACACCTACAGGATTGTACCAAGGGAGGAAAAATCTTCCTTCAGCCTCTTTCCACTTCCAGCCTTGCAGCAGGGCCATGGTGGGGCAGGTCTCTGCTCCCACTTAGGTAGGATAAGCATCACATACAGGACACCAGTCAGAACCACCTCCTTTGCCTTGCTATTACATGTATCCATTAGTTAAGTATCCTGCTTAGTTTGTAAGAGCTAAAGGGATCACATCACACACTGGTGCAACTGCAAAATCAGTGCTGTTTCACCCAGCAAATAAGGATGTATGTCGCTTCTGATTACAATCGGTTCAAGGAGGCAACAAACCTCACAGTATGTGCAGCCTTCAAAGCACCTATTAAAAATACATTTTTATGTTGTAATTGCTTACTAAGATAGATGCATTGATTTTTTTTCCCTCATGTCTAAGAAGTAATTGCACAGTCCTATACTCAGAAGAATGCACATAATATACTTGAAAAACTAAGCATGAAGAATCAGTTTAAATTTCACTGAGTGTGAATTTGGGGAGAAAAATTATGCCTCCACCTTCTCACTACAAATGCAGTAGGGTTTATTTTTGAATGAAGGCAATATGAGCTTAAATTAAATGTCAAATATAATTTAACATTAAAGCATGAAGTGGTTGAGTGTGTGCGTGGCAAAACTAGTAGCTCTTCTGAGTGGTTAATTGCTATCTACAAAATAATAACCTATAAAAAGATCTCTCATTTTCAGTAGTGAGGCTTAAATTTACTGTGCTGGAATAATTCTAACAAAATAGAGCTCAGAAGCCTTTATAGCTACCCATGCCACATGAAGACACACAATGCCAAATAAAAACATCTGCAATCTGACTGCCTACTACTCTGGAAGATGTATAGACTCCGTTTGTAATCAGCAATGAGAAATAGACACTTCTAGGCTGCAGTTCATCTTGTCTTAAACTAGATATCTAAAATATACCAGAAGAATCACATCCAAAAAAAAAAAAAATGCTTATTTCTCTCTGCTTACCGTAAATGAAGCCAGGAGTGATTAATTCAGAGGCAGAAAGCTACAATACAATGTGTAATTTTAATATTTTCCCATCAATAATTTCAACAGAGCAATACTATGTTTCATTTTTTCTTTTTCTCCCACTAATACCAGATAGGCAACTATTATTAGAACTAGAAAGTAGCTGCTGTATGCAACATTCTGCCCACCTTAGAAATCAACAAAATCCTTGCCTAATGAAACTCCAGCTCCCTTTGGAAGGCATTACAATAATCAGAACAGCTAAAACCGATAAAAACTGTCCCAAAGGACATAACCTTAAGTACATTTGTACTCCTGCTTAATTCTAGCACAAAACTGTTCCAGAGAGCAGATCTGGACACCTTTTTAAGCAAGCTGTTGGCTATCAGTGGGCAGAGTTCTGTGCTCTGTAGATCTCTGTGCACTGCTGTAGACCTGTGCTCTCCAGCTGTCTTGGTCAGCTGGAGAACTCAGCCAGCTCAGTTCTACCAGAAAGGAAGGGGCAATTTTAGTAGAGGAACAGAAAATGGAGTGGGCATCACATACATTTTATGCTAGTATATATATATTGGCATACCTCTTTTTTAGTGCACCATGGTAGGTGAGCTGCTGATACCAGTATGAGCCTCTTTAGAGAATCCTTGAAAGGGACCCCTTTATTTCACTGAGAATTAAGGTGTTCAAGGCAAACTTGGAAGTAGTATCTGATATACGTTCTAACAATGAGTACAGCTATTGCATGCTTAATGTGTTTTTTTTCATATTCTTAAATATATAACAGCATAAACAATACAGACTATCCAGACCAAAATGAATTGAAATAGCTAGACAAAATCCTGATATGTTAACGGCCAAGCTATCACTGACTTAAACTGATTAACAATTTCAATCCTTCAGCATTCATAACAACTAAAAATCTAAGGTGATTTCCAGAATATGAAATAACAGCATGTCACTGAAATAGCTCTAAAACAACTCTTTAAGCTAGAAGAACAAATACAAGATTTGAGACAAGGGAAAAAACTAAGTAGCTTTTTAAAGGCATTATCGTTTATCTCAATGAATGCAAAAATGATAGATTATAGTTTTAATAGTGATTTCTTGCAGGTCTTTAAGGATATTTTTCGAATGTGTAACACAACTGACCATTTCTATGTGGTGACAAGAACATGCACAGCCTGTTTGAGCATATCCACTGATGGAGAAATTTTGATGTGAAAGTCCATAAGGGTCATGTAAAGCACATGATGGAGAGAGCATGACTTCTGGAAAGTGCAATCAATAAAATCAACCCCAAATTAAAAATAAGATAAATCAAGAATTACTTTATACTCAGAAAAGCATTTCTCAAATGCTAGGTATTGAACGGAGTGAGTAGCATGAATGAAAGGGAGGGGAATCACAAAGAAGTAAGCAATTCCTGTCCAGACTTTTATACTAAAACAGATGCATTCAAACCCTAAGGAGCTGTCTTTTCACTTTTATATGAGCAACTTGGAAACATAAGCAAGGACTAAGTCTCATTGAAAGCTACTGTTTTGCTTCGTCTCCTAAACCCAAAGTGCTAGGAGCAGGCAAGCAGCCTGATACAGGATGAGACCAGAGGCAGATCGTGGCCCCAGGTAAAGCAATCACTTTCTGAATGGCCGTTGCCAAACGTGCAGATCTGCATGAGAGCCTTGCACAATGGCAGAGCCTTGGGCACGGTGCTGACATCTCAGACTGCTTAGCCAGCTTGGCCCCTGCTTGCCATCCCTGCGGATTACCAGGTGCCAGCCGCAAGCAGTTTTGAGTGGATCCCAGCAATTTCTGCCTGCTGTGTCTGAAATGAGGTGCTGCCACATTGGCAACAGCATCTCAGTGCTGTGCAAGCAGCCCTGAACTGTCTCATTTGCAACAGCGGGAGCACAGGTCTTCATCTGCCAAAGCAACAGTCACTCTGCATGGCCGGAGAGGTGACAGTGGCTGTGCAGGATGCTCATCACCCCTGCCAGCTCTGGCTGATAATGAAGTTCAGATAGGTTTTCCAAGCATGCACAGGACACACAGCCTCCTCTGCTGCCATCATCCCCTTGATGTACATACCATGGACGTGCACTGAAGGGTTTAGGATTATATTGAGCTGACAAGGAATACGGTACAGGATGCTGGTATGCTCCAGAATTCCAGTTGGGCTCCTCTTCCTCATATTCCTCATGTTAAATCTTTTACAACCTCAATTCAATTTCTGCTCTGGGACATCCCCTTCCACTGTCCTAGCTCACTACAGGATGCAAGGACAGCCACCCTGTTACCAGATGTGAGTTCACAGCACAGAAAATAGAAGCACAAGAAGATCATGATAGTCACATCTTTCTTCTTTCAGAGGTATCCCTATCCTACGCGTTGATGTGCAACTACTCTTGCCAGCTCAAGACAGAAAAAGTGAAAAGAGGACTACGTAAAAAAAACACCTACTTTGACAAGTGAGAAAGCATCCCCCAGATGCTGCAGCACTATTTGAGTTGAACCTTCATTGAAGAAGGGTCAAGGAAATTTCTGTGGACTCGAGTGACTAAGTTGAGGGAACAGAAAGCAGGACAGAAGAAAATGCCTGTACAGAAACTGCAGGAGATGCAATAAAACTCATACATGGGCAAATGTTATTTAATTCAGCATAAGGTCTGCTGGTATCAGCTCAGCCAGTAATACATTCTTGCATTACCATGTTAGCAAGTCAGAACCAGTGCACTGCGGTTTAGAGCAATTACTGATTTGTGTCACTTGGTTATTTTTTATTTCTTCTTTGACAAAACACCAAGAGCCCTGTTGCCTGCTGTTGATCTACTGCTTTCTGTTCTAAAGCTCCTGTAAAGACCTTGGAAGATTTCAGCTAATTCCTAGTAACGCTTTCATCAGTGGCATATTCATTCACCAGCAGCTTCTATGTACTGAAATCAAAAGGAAAGTTTTAAAATGAGAAATAATATCTGACTGCCTTATATTGGTCTTCATATTAAAAAACCAAAACAACTATCTGCGGTATTTTAACATATGATCTTGCATTCTTCTGTAAGCTAAATTCCATGACAACCTTAAGGTATGATGATTTATCAGAAGAGATGGGCTGTGACAGATGAACTCTAGCACATTTTGCTGAGGTGGTTTAGATGTTACTGCTCTGTTACTTTTCCCATCCTTCTGCCAAAGTTGCTGTCCCTGGACAGAAGGACCAACTAAAATGCAGGCTTACATTGCACTGTGACTTCAAACTGCTGAGATGGTCTTCAAAATGACACCTGTACTTCACAGGTGTCCAGTCCTTTTTTGCTCACCCTGCTAATGGGCAGAATTAAACAGAATACCTTCAGCAGAAGCCTTAAGAACAAAAGCTGTTGAAACAGAAATGTTTCAAAACTGTCTCTGTTTTCTTTCCCACTTGTTCTCTCAATGAATTCAAGTCACAACCATATTTCTCTACAGCTGTCCTGCCTCTTCCAGTTGCTAATTTTAGCCAGGGTCCTCCATTACAAAGAATGATGAAAGAGAAGCTATGGAAGTATGGGATCCGTAGCTTTCCTAAACCTTTCATATTTTGTAAGTCCCCAGTCAGCTGCTAAATATCTTTTCTGGTTCTATCACGATTCCAGCACATAGAATACAAAGTGCCAAACAGATTCAGCTATTTGTAAGAAAAAGCCAAAACCTTCTGTCCTCTTTCAATGATCTCTGACTTTCAGAATCTTGCCTGAACATTCATCAAATATTCTCTTTGTCTGTTGTCATCCCTCTTAAATACATAAAGAACTCATTCATGAATGTATAAACTTTTGTCAGTCTCCAAAGTAAATGGAGTTTTCTTTTAAAAGGCTTCCTTTAAATCAAAATCACTCAGTGCATGGTGCTCTGTACTGTTATTCTCCTTTCTTCAGAGAGTGTGTCTGCTTTTGATCCTTTATTCCTGACTTCTTCCCATCACTGATTTTTTCTGTCAATTTGGGAGCTGTGCCCTGCATTAATATTTAGATGGCGTATTTTGATGATTTTTCTTTTGTATTTTTTAAAAATATCTCTTTCAATATTGGTGCTGATAAAGGTTAATGAAGCTCAAGGATAATGTAATTGAGGTTTTTGTTTGCCTTACTCACTGCCCACTTTATTTGAAGATACTGTGGTACTGCAGATGAACCAGAAACCTCATTTAGGTTTTATCAACCTCTGCATCCACACAGGTACCAAGCTTTGTTCATCCTAATACAGAATAAGGGCCCAAACTCATCAAGGTCAAGGAATAAGTCAAGGAATAAAGATCAAGTTCCTCTTCAGGAAGCAGAGATCTTTCTCTTTGTTTTCCACTTGGAAACGCTCTGTCTCTTATGTTACATGCCAAGGGAATTACAAGCTTGCTGTCATAAGCCATTTCTGTCACATACATTCTGCAAAGAGACCACCATTCAGGATTCAGGAGTCATATCAGCTGTTTCCAAACAGCATTCAATTCTATTTGGATACCATTTCATGAAACACCTTTCTCTAATGGTTAAATTGTCTTTTTTCATCTGGTTAGAGGAGTGGCAACAAGGCTGGAGATACTGAGCCAATTCTAAGATGAAATGGAGCCAAAAAGTTAAGAAATCTTTCTTTGGCTGAATTATAACTTCTGTGCATCTATATTTATAAACTTCTCTTATACACACAATAAAATACGTTTAAAATAAACTTTTGCATTACACTCACTTGCAGAGGGAGAAGTCTCTGTTAAGAAGCAATGGAGGACTCTGAGATAGAGTAATTGGAAATGTGTCTTTCTGCAGCTCCTATTCACTGCTGGTGTTCAGCAATAAAAAGAGAATTGCAACCATGAATCACTAACACTACCATGCTGTCTTAATACTTCCTTTCAAGAACTGAAGAGACAAATACCGTTTAGACAAGGAGAAACCCTCATATATCTGATACACCTCCAAACGCTCTGTGATTAATGCTTTTTTTTTTCTTAAAAAGAAAAAGCAGAAACAAAACAAACAGTGCTTGAACAAAAAATCCCACAACCAACAATGTAGGCTTCTAAAAGTCTGATGGAATGAGGCCACTGGTAAGCAACAGTATAACTTCACATAGAAAAAGCCCCAAACACTTTACCAAGGCTATCAAAAGAGCTATTCTTTTAGTTAGGTTTGGAGTAAATAAAACAACACTTACTCCTTTAAGTGATTTGTTTGCATTAAATGATTCATTTGCATTTAGTTGTCTAATCCCAGAGAGGTTATTGTTCTGCAGCATACTCACACATTCAATCAGACCATTCTTTAAAGCCAAGTGCTGTGGCTTCTAAAGTGGAAGCGTGGATGCTGGATTTCAGCAGAGTTGGAATCCACTACATAAATGAAAGAGTTTGCTATTCTGTATTGTCCCTGTCATGTTTGCTTGTTTAAACAACACCGATCTTTCAGTAGTGGGAAATGGGTAGCCCTGGGGAGCAGGAGGGATTCCTGACATGCCACGTGGCCCCTCAGGAATCACTAAGGGAAGTGTTTGCAAAAGCACTGGTGGGTGTGCTGTTCTTGCTGTGAGCACTTCTTGAACAGCTTCCTTAAGCCTCTTTGGGATTATGGTCCTGTAATGCTTAGCTGGAAGGCAGTTTGAGCTTCAAGTGTGGACCCCTCCCCAAAGTCAACATGCCCTTCATACCTCAGCGTGGGGCTTGAGTTTTTGGTTAGGCTGGCTTTCACAGCCACTTCTGCCTATGTCCTTCTGCACTGGTCCTCATCCAGACTAGGGAACTGAACTGGTAAAAGACTATAAAAATATGAAAAGATCTGATTTTCACTCATTTAGTGCTCCAAATAGGCCAACCGTGGGTGAATACTGGTTTAATGCAAGGAAGGAAGTTCTAACACATGGCTACCACTGGGGTAGGACAAAAAAGAGTTTTTGACAACTGTTTAACTATATTGTTAAACCACATTCTCAGTTTATCCATCAATAAATAGGAGTAAAGGTCCTTCCTCACACACAATGCTTTAGGAGCTGTGGTTGTAAAATACACTTACGTAAGTGCTAATGCACTTGGAATAAATGTTGGCATTTAGGCAGGGGCAGTGGGGGCGGGAGGTGAGACAGCCATTACATAACATAATCCACCACAGATTTACATCTTGAGCAGTACAGACTGGATGTCCCAGAAACTAGCAGTTAAACAAACACCGAATCTGTAAAAACCTGTTCAGAATTTGTAAAAAGTATTGTTGTTTTATTACTGTTATTTATCTTGATCGCGTTTGTTCTGCTCAGAAGAAATAAAACACAGGCGCTCTTTCCTTTAATTGCTGGGCCTATTCTTTATTAAACAATGAAAAGTGATTAGAGATGTTTTTTTGGCATGCACAGTCCAAAACCACCTAGTGAGAGTTCAAAGAACAAAGCAACTGCTTATTGGAAGAAATTACTCAGCTAACTAAACTTGTATATCTGAGTCAGACATTTTTTTCAGCATCTTTACCCCATTTATCAACGCACAATTACTGTCACTATTGAGTTGTGTCATTAGGCATAAGGTTACAAGTGCCAGTCGGAATAAAAAAATTGCAGTAATGTTGGCATAATTTTTCATTATCATCTTCATTAACCACAGCTAGTGGGAGTAAGAGTTTATCCTTGCTGTTGTCATCGTCATGACAACGCTTCCAAAGCTTGTCTGCCGAGAGTCCACCAGATACAAAAAACTGAATGTCCTCATTATTCCGCTTCTCACACTCTCACCCATGCCAAGGGTGATCCAAGATGCACAGGGCCCTTGATTTATCCCCTGTGATTTCTCTTGACAGCCTGGTATGGTGTCTCAGCTTAAGGCAATCGGTCTGATTTCACAGTTTAATTACTGCTAATCTGAAGGAGCGTGGCCAATGCTAATGAGCCAGCAGCAATCAAAGCAATAATGGCTAAACTCACCCTGTTTCATTCTTCTCTTTTTATTAAACCACCCCTGCCCTGAAATAAGCAAATAATTTCTCCCTCTGCACACTACTGTACTGAGAGAACAGACAAGTGTGATGTACAATTTGGTGTTATTCCAAAAGGAGACTGTAAGATTCCTTTATATTTTGCACTTAAAACCCTGTTTAATATTAGTTTATAAGGAGCTGTGATTCAATATAAGAATCAATAGCTGTAAGACTCCCTAGGACTCATTAGCAGATCACTGCTAGCTTGACCACACAGCATCCACAGTGATGCACTGGGGTCAAATTTGGGATGGAGGCCTCCTAGATTTTTGCAGCTGGACATCACTGAATCATGCAGCAAATAAAAATATCCATGTCAGTCATGCGAAACAGAACCTAGAGTAAAGGCACAGGAAGGGCTCTACTGCAAAAGGAGCCAGCTACAAAACTGGGTAACGATGTACCCTGTGAAATGAGCACTGCCCTCTGTCACTGTTATCTAGAAGGGGCAACCTGCACATTATCCATTTTCCAAAACTTTTCTCCCACTGTTGAAAGAGATGAAGAAAAGCTGGAAAAAAAAGAAGATCAGAACTGATTCCTCTCATTCACATCAACACAAACAGTACCGTATTCCCCAGGAAAATGACAAGATGCAGGCCCAATGTCCATCTCTGCACACCCATCAGCAACCAGTTCCTTCAGATATTCTCATTTGCTTTTTTCTTCAACAAGCAGAGGGTCTACTCTACAGAATTTACCAAACTTCCCCATGATTAATCAATGCATAAAACATTTTACCAGTTAATAATGTTCAACCAAAAAGAAAGTCACACATTACAAACAAGGGCCCCAACATCCTTGTAAATCCTAGCTATTTCAGGCAACCCTTATAGAGCTATTTCATATTTACTCTGGTGAGCCATAAGAGGACTCTGGCCCATTTTGAATTAAGCAGAAAAGCTGTGCTTTAGTGCCACTATGGGTAATATACAATAGATAAATAGGAGGTAACACAATATTTTGCTTGTTAAATGACACAAGGGGAAGAATGATAGAGGAATCAGCCATAAATAAAAGCCTTTTGAGCAAATTCTGAAGAACGTGAACAGCTTGTCTGGTGCTTATCTTAGGTTTATCTATCATTAAGTCACATTTGGTGGTGTTCAGTCAACCTGAGAGAAAACAGATCTTAAGAACTTTGTGGACATCCAGAAATACCTGTCCAGAGTGGAAATAACATGTCATCTTTGCAGATAAAAGGTGTTTAATAAAACAATAAATATTAGAATGTACCATTTGCTTTTTACAGCAATGTCATTTAAATGTGCAGTATAGCAAGACAATGTCACTTTATAGGATTAGATCTACCATAAATCATTTTATCTCATCCATTCCTTCAAGACCTGTTCTTTCATTGATCATTTTTACATTCACAGTATTGTATTAAGAAACAGAAACGACCAGACTGCAATAGTACAAAATGTACTATTTTGATGTTATTTTGCACTGTTTTTCAACCTGTTTTACCTGTTTTCTTTTACCACTATCTGTACAAGACAAATAATGCTATGGGTACTTACGGTGTATTTCCATAAGACATATGAGAGTGTGTCACAAGAGGTGAACATCTTTCTAATAATATTTTGTACTTCATCATTGCACTGTCAGGAAATGCCAGTGGAGACTCCAAGTCATTTTAAAGAACCACTTCATTTACAGGGAAGGAGTTCACTCCTAATTAAGTTGGAAGGCCTCTGGGGCTTTCTCCAGCCTTTGCAATTCTGATTTCCTTGGAGAATGCATGGTAAATCTAAGAGATTCAGAGATTTCAGTGTGATTAAGGCCCTGTTGACAAAGACATTAAAATGCTGCTAGTCAAACTATGCTATAAACCCTACACAAAAATTCCCTGTCCACAACAGCCCAGGGAACTTGAACAAGAAGTCTACTGATATGACAGTAAAGTGGCATAGCTAAGAGACACAAGAGGTAATAAGGAAAAGAATTAGGAAAAGTTTGGATTAAAATTGTAAAAATAAAGAAACTAAAAAAACAAACAATCAAAATCACCACACAACTACAACATGGAACTGAATAACTTGAATTCCACTTAAGCTACTATGTTAGCTCTTTCTGAGTGGGTCGTACGTATAGAGGCATTTCAACATGGAAGGCAAAGAAATATCCTCTCTCAGTTGTTATATTTGAATTGAAAGATCAATTCTCACTGTTTTTCCCCTTTTATTAAATATCCATCAGGAGGTCTAGGTTGATAAGATGTTATTGTTCAAGAGCAGGCAGCAGACAGGGATTTTGACAAAATTGAGGCCTTATAAATTTGGGTCAAAGAGAGTGAGTTGCATTGAAAAGCTGCAATAGCTCAAGGAACTAACTTTATGTTTTTCTGAATAATGGAAAGTAGCACAGCCATTGCATAATCCCTCTCTTCCTGCAAATGGGTACTGACAGCACAAGTGTAAAGGTTTTTTGTCACTCAAGTGCTACAGTCATCAAATAAGAGATGTCATTAACAAATGTAGGGTATTTTAGTGAAATGTGGTGTGATGGATTCAGTGACAAAGGAAACACAACAATGAGCAAAGATTTCTAAAACACAGTGAGGGGACATAGTAGCTGCATGGAAGCAATACAAAGAAAGAAAAGATTAGTAAGAAAACTGAGCTGATTTCCTTGAGGGTTCCTTCTTTCAGCTCTGACTAGCTGTGGATCTGGTATCCTGGAACTCTCCCTCAGAAAGGAATCTCAGATGATCTAGCAAGTGGCTAGATTCAATGTTATTGAGATCACACTTCTTGCATAGTGTACACTGGCTTGATTTATAAGCTATGCTAAAGCAATTGCCTCCTATTACTCTAAAAACAGTGTTACTGCTGAGGTTGGGTTGTTTTTGCAGAACAGCAGCAGAGAGCGCTGGCAGGGTACCAACACAGAATGAAGGAATCTGAGGAGTCAGATGGAAGAAACAGAAAAGATAGTGCTTGAAGCAAATACAAAGAGAGCAAAATAGAATAAAATCTAGAGACATTAAAAAAAAAAAAACAAAAACAAAAACAAAACCAACCGAACAACAAAGAAAGATATGTCAGAAGCAAAGGAAAATAATAAAAAAAGCAAACTTGGTTTGTTTAGCAACCAAGACTAATTCTCCTTCCTGTTCGAAAAGACCTTCATAGATCAAAGTATTACAGCGCTCTGAATTCCACTTGGGCAACCAGTGATATCCTGATTAGATTTGTATTTAAACAGAATTCTCATACATTTCAATTATTAGAATCATTGGAGCCAAGTGCTCTTTCAAGTTAGACCTAAATTATCCTCTCTCTAACAGAAAGTGAAAAGGCATACAATATTGATACCAATCATTGTTCTGTAGAGCCATGTATACTTCTAGCAGTCATGAGCATATATGGAAGCACTCAGTATTCATACACTTTCTCTGGCTAGCTGAATACTTCCTATAGCACAAAAACAAAAGCAAAAAACAAAAACAAACAAAAAAAATCAAAAACCTACACACACTATTCCATGAGATTAATTGGTAAAATATTGAATGTACTGTTTTTTTAGGCTAGTCTTCAAAATTATTCTAAGGAATAATTATCCCTGTGAGCTCAAAGAGAAAGAAGAAAAAGGAAAAAGAAAAAAATATGCTATAAAAAGGATAGATTTTCATATATTGGAGATATGTATGTTCTAAAAGTAAGTGCCGTTGATGGAAAGTCAGATGTATCCCAAAACTAGAAGCCTTTTTAGGTGATGATGTCCGTTGATTTGTACATTTGACAATCCCTAGTAGTGAAAGAAATTGAGAGACCTATTGAAACAGCCTTGAAAAATAATCTTATTCACTATTATTAAAAAATAATGGGCAATGCCACCCAAACATAACATGGAGGTCTGGAAGGTATCTCTTAAATCAGTTCTGGGAGCCAGTGGGAAATTCTAGTTTTACTGTAATGCATAAGAATGTGTATTGGTACAAAATATTGTTCCCTTGAAACTCAAGCCACAAATTCTGTAAATAGCTGCTTCTCAGATTTAACATGAGGACTGAACATTTTGAAACCAGGATGACAAAGATCCTCATATTTTTTTGTAATGCATCACCAATGTTACATAAAAATTACCATTTCTTAATCTTCTACTTTGATTCTCTTACAGTACTGAATGAGGTTCAATGTCTTAAATTTTACTTCTTGCTATTCAGTATATCCTATAGAGGTCATGCTGTTCCTATGGCTTATGCTGTCTGGAAAATTCTAATATGTGAACAGGATAAATAGGAGAATTCAAAAACACAGGAGATTTTCAGTGAATAATCTCATATTCAGAGATCAACCTCCCTCCTACTTCCCAGATTTTTTACCACTGACAAAGATGATTCCAAATCACAGAATCATAGGGGCTGGAAGAGACCTCTGGAGATCGTCTTCCTTGTGGCATCCCTGGATGACCTGATAACATTCCTCTATTCCACCCAAGCAGCAAGAACTCTTCCATATTCTGTGGACTTTCTTCTTCCATTTGAGCTCCTTTCTCATCACGATACAGCAAAAACGTAAGTTTCATCAGTGTTAGTTCCTGTCTTGAACCTGTGGCCACTCCCATCCTTTTTATTCCACTGCTGAAAGCAGCCTCTTTCTCCTCACTACATTTTCTCAGTTTCCTTCCATAGTATCAGTACAACCTCCTACTTCTACTCTCAGCTAAGTTCATTACTTTAGCAGCAATTTTATCTGGAAGATGACAACTCATTTGCAAAAAGCAGAAGAAAGTAAAAAATGTTTAAAATATCATGGTCATACGGAACCTATCTTTTTATACATCTCTCCCTCAGTGTCTCCCTGTGAGTCCCACTTTCTCTGTTGTATTAAATGCAGTTATCTGGAGAAGACTAGCTATGATCCCACCTTATAAGAAACCCTGTATTTCTCTGACACCCTAAAAATAAGAATACACAATGATAGTAATTAAAGAACAAAGAGTATTTGCAACTTTTCCCTTAACCTTATGAAAATCCAAGTGGAACAAACCTACCATTTATCTCTAAACTCATCAACAATATATCTGAATTATGCTTTTCTCTTTCTTGGTAGCTGAAATAATTTTAGAAAAGTGTTAGGTGTACACCTGCTGTTTTCACCATGTAATTCCTCCAGAAGGTAGGAAAACCCTATTCCAATTTGCAGTTCTTTTTCACAGAAAAATAAACAGAAACTGTAGTAGGAATCCACCAGTCAGTTTCAGGTCTAATTTTGAATAAATAAAATGGCTGGGCTGGAAAAGTAATTCATATGTACAGCAGAGAAAAAAAGTGTTGGTCTGAAAAACAAAAATTTAGAAGTGGCATAAATATGGCAGACCTTGCTAACCTGTCCCTTCTTTTGCTTGTAGAAATTATCATTTTATTTCTTCAGTTCATCTAACTAGCTCATATGTGTACTAGTCACTGTTTAGTTATCAGGATTGATATTATACTTCACTTCATCCTGTGCTCTCATGGGACCTTGTCACAGCACAAGTTAAATTCCTGTTATCCTGTTCTACCTCATCAAGTAAAGTTCCAGAGTCACAGCTTTACTCTGATTTTTGTCACTGAGAAGGTAAAACACCCAAGGGCTTTTCACTGCTCGATAGAATTGGGGTCATCTTCACCATTAATGGTGATAACAGCTCAAGATGGCTGTACAGAACCTCTGCAGAGTTGGAAATGGAACAGAGATGGGCCCAGATGTTAATTGCTTTGGTTATTCATACTCATTCTGCATAGTACTTCACTCTTTTAAAACATTTCCATAACAAACATTAGCAATGCTCTCTAGAAATGGTGTCTGCAGTCTCCACAACATCCCTGTGGCAGCATTCAGAATTCACACTGAGGGTCTTTTTAGGGTGCCATTAGCTGCAAGTGTCCACTTCAACACTGTTCACTATTCAGGTTGCGTGAGAGCTCCGCTTCTTTTAAGCCTGCAGCCCTAAACTCAGCAGGCTGCCATGTGTAGGCAGCAAGCTGCAGAAGTGACAAAAACCAGGAACTCTCTCCTGAAACTGTTAAGAAAACAAATACCACACAGAAGCTCTGCTCTGTGTTAGACATAGGGCACTAAAAAGTTACAAACAAATCCTTCCCAAAGGATTATATAAATATTATGTTTATATATATTGTAACACATATTATGTTTCGGTATATAATATGAATATAAAGTGAATGTGTGGAAAAATCAGATTTTCTTAATTCTAAGCAGCCTAAATCACTTCAGATGAAGAAATGTCCTTCAAACCATTTTACCTGCCCCTAATACTTAACTCTCTGGTATTTCAGGTACTATGCCATCCTCTACAATAATCTCTGTAGGACAGGAAGGAAAACAAACACCCACCTTCCATTTCAAATTATTTTTCATAGGACATATGAATCATCTTTGTCAACGTAACCCAAAGGATATTGAAAGCCATTGGAAAAACTAGCACAGGTTACTATTTCCATAACATCATTAAGCATGTCCAGAATTCTTTAAATCAAGCTCTGTCAAATATTTTTGGAGAAAATGTTATTAAGCTTCTTAACCATGTCCTTCAAATAAGAACATGTATGATTTTTCCGTAATGCATTATTTATAGAAAGGGAAAAAGAAAATATAAACTAGCAATCTTTAGGCTCCCTGCTTGATATCTTCACATAATTCAGAAAAGAACCAGAGATGCAGCAGATATACGTTTAAAGCAGCTTTAATGATTCTGGAGAATGATTGTTGCGAAGCACCAAAATGAATGTATTAGCCATTATTTTAAAGGCCTGAACTGCAAAGAGATTGGGGTAGGGGGAAGGGAAAAGAAAACACAAACACATTTATCCAGTCATCATTTAGTCCTACCAGAGGCTTGGACAGCCTGCTGAGCTCTTGGTCAGAGCCACAAAGGGATTCAGACACGTAACTCTTTTGGGGATACACAGCTCATAGTCCCAAGGGGACTTCAGTGCTTAAAAGCCTTGGGGAATGCGGAGCTTTGTGCACTGCTCTTTCCCAGCCGTGCGAAAACAGCAACAGCAATGGATAGTAGCAAGCATTTGGACTAAACATTGTGTCATGCTAATATATAGCATTTTTTCACATATACCTCTCTCCTTTGAGGTCCTCCTTTGCAGTGAAAGAGGTAATATCATCCACACTGGACAACGTGTGACTCATGTCGGCAATGAAAACTGCCCACTTCTCTCATTTTAGAACATCTTCTGACTCAGTCTTGTCAGTTTACAGTTAATTTGCCTCCTCATTATCTTTTCAACCATAAAAAGATGATTTTTTTGCTACTTAAATACAAACTCAGGAGATAACTGAACATCCCCTGCAGACACGAAGCTCTGTGGCTTAAGATGTGTTATTTTATTTCCTCTTCTTAAAAAAAAAAATAAAAGTCTCTCTGATCGTCAAGTCAGCAGACCACACCATGTGGATGTTTCTCATTCATCCTAAGGCAAAGGCGCCTGGGTTATCACATAAAGCAAGTCTTCCCTCAAAGAAAATCAGCTTTAGAGTTGGCACCCTTGCTATTCACTACTTGAGCCAGTTTAGCTCTTCTTTAGGAAGGCATAAAGATATGCCTATCCCTGCCTCAAGGTGTCTTCCAGAAAGTCTAAAAGAAAGAGTCAAAGGGATCGTGGTAGGAAGAAAAACGGACGTGGGAAGCCAGAAGTATGGCGAGATGGGGTTTGTGTTTCCTGAGGTTAACTACACACAGAAGCAGGTGTGAGTGTAGGGAAGGTTTCCGCGAGGGAATCTTCTCACTTCAGAAAACTTAAAAATGTCTACAGTTGGAGTTTTTCAATCTTGGGTCTCAGTGGTCCATTCTTAGATATGTAAGATATCCAGGAGAATCAAGGAAAGCTGAAAATTCACGCTTACTAAAGCATCCTTACTTAGCGAAAAGCTGTAAAATGGTATTTCCCTAATCTCCCTGTGGTCAGTCAAAGACTGATTTCTTCCTGAACTGGAAACTGTATACAGATCACTGCATTTAATAGCCTTTGATGCATCTTTCTGTTCTGAATTTGTCTAATCATTTCTTAACCTCTTTTAAACATCCAAAACATCTTGTGGTAATGAAATCTTCAATTTATTTTGCATTCTGAAGAAAAAGTGCTTTTCAGCTGCTTGGTAAATTCAGGGTGCCCCTACTTCCTGCTCTGTGGTGGTGAGGGATGACCATCTTTCCACATCCCCTGAATCACTGACAGCTTTTACATATTTACGCATCTTTGTTGTCTGCTGTGTAATACATTTTATGAGTAGACTTCTTTCCCAGAACGAAGAGATTTTGTGCACCTTCTCCTAGTAGAGATACCTAATTCCTCAGCTCAGGCTTTCACCTTCCTGTCCCATCACACCCTACCCTACCCTACAGGCTGACAAGAGCTGCACAGCGTACAAAACACACACGTCACATGTTAGAGCCGCAAAAGGAATTCGCTTTCCTGCAGTATTCCTTTCCTGGCAATTCCTTGTTGTTTGATGAAGCTGCATTTTTACACACTTCTGGGCTGCGTGCCAGCACGATGCGAGATGACGACATTTTTCAGGGTTGTTTTTCCAAGCCCTCGCCTCTCTCCAATTAGCTGTCCTGTGGGATGTCTTCCCGGGAAAGAAACAAATTGGCCACGATGGAGGAGTCACTGCTACTGGCGCTCAAGCCACCCCTGCTATTGATTTCATCTGAAAGTGAGTGTTGCTGTTCTGGAAAGCCCCTCTGGGAGAAGACGGGTTGCACCATGGCTGAGTGGCTGCATTAGATGCCACAGTATTCTAATGTAATTAGAAAACAGCTGTGAAGGAACAGCCAATTGTTTTTTGGCAGTCACGGCTAATTTTGCACCAATAGAAATGATGAAGCAAATCCTGCAAGTTTACAATATCTGCTCAGAAGTAATGGCAGAAGCCATGGTAATGATTTTAAATCTTGTTTATACCATTTTGGGCTGATGGAGTGGTCTCTCATCTCCCAGAAGCCTCTGGTGTGAAGGAATTCCCTCATGCTTTACCATAATACATATTGGGATGGGAAGAGAAGAGCCACAGGCTAAATACAGGACATTTTTCTTTCTTTTCAGACCAGGAACCATACCACTGAGCCATGAATTACTTACCCCTCACTAATCAGAGATAGAACTGGCAAGAGAGTATAATACAACAAATCCAGTTCCTACTAGGCTTTCTCTGAACACCATCCCCCTGACCGTACAGTGTGTTTTAATGAATCAGAAATACTCAGCCAGAACAGTGTTATTCCATGAAACATCTTCCTCATACCAGTTCCCTTAACAAATAAACACCCAGCTCAACTAAGGCTATTGAATATCAGCCTGTGAACTATCATCTGCTGCTAAAGTATGTGCAACTCTACTGTCTGAAATATGAAAATAGTCTGTAGGGGCACATTTTCTTGCTTAGGCCCCCAAAGATCTTCCAAAATTACTGCATGTGTCAGCTGGGATTAGAAATACTTCCTAACAGGATAACTGCTAAAAGCATATTTTGGCATTTGTCTGAGTGCCTATTAACATGAATAAATTCAATCCAGTTGACAATATGTTCACATAAGTGCAAACTTTGCAATAAAATGGTAAAAACAATATTTGAAAATGGCCCTTTGCTCTTGTTCTGCCCTGAAGATAGCTGCATACCAGTCTTTAGAAGGGGGTATTTTTGGCCAGATAGCCAATAATTTTAATAGAATTAGCATGGGACAGAAATGCCATCCAAAAATGGATTCATGTTTAATCTGGTAATCTGATCCCATATGGCATTTTAAAGAGTGGGAGGAATTAGTATTTGATGCTTAAAGAAATTACCCAGAAAATGACTGCCAAAGATAGACCCAATAGCATCTCATCAGCACTCAGTGTGAAAAAGACAAACAGCACAGGAACAAGATAAGTTAAAAGGTGAGCCAGCACAGAGATACAAAATTTGTCCTGCATGACTGTGAGAGGGATAACAATTGGATGATAAAGGCAACCTCATGTAGCACTCGATAGAATTGAAGAGGCTAAGAATATGCTTCACAGAAGGTTGGAAGGCAGTTTGAAAGCTGAACCTAACAGTTCGCCAAGCTCCATCCTTCAATTCCCATTCACCTTATCTGTTATGAATGCGTAAGAAAGTACAGATAATTCCCATATTTCTCTCTCATCATTCTGTGCAGGAAGCAGAGGTCTCAGACACTGAGATCAACAGTGATCCACCGTGAACCACTCTGGTTCCAATCTGGAGCTGTTTTTCAGGTGACAGTCTCAGGGACCTTTTTCTGGATCCCTGCCTGCCCCGCTAACCCATTTGTTAGTGGGGCCTCATGATGAACTGGATCAGAAACTCAACTCACAGCTAATCTTGTTAAAGAATTAAAACAGGACTGAGTGTGTTTTTAATTCAGTTAAGGTCACCCAGTTCAGTTTTGGCCCTGCAGAAAGCAGCAGCAGCACAACCATGGAGCCACCTCTGGAGGGAACAGTTGGGGATGAATGGAATAAATAGATTGAGTTGGAAGGGAGAAGAGAGGGAATGGCTCACTCTGCCTTTGGTGCCACAACCACAGTCAGCAGAAATGCAGCCTCAGAGCTCCAAGGGTAGAAAACCTCTGTTCATGACACTTGGCCCATTTGCAGAAATCTTTGCAGGGCATCGGGGTCCCTTCTGGTTCACTGGAATTATGGAAGATGAAGGGCACCAAAATGATGGCCAGTGAAACTGCAGCTAAACCAAAGCAAGATTTCATCCTTGCAGATTGCAAATCTATTCATAACATGACACAGATGTGTAGAACAGGTTAAAAACCACAGAAAAGCTACTTTCTCCCTTCCACCTCCCTGGAAAGGGAAATATTTAGAACAACTAAGTGCTTGCTGTAAAATGAAATAAGATGTGACTGTTCCCATATAGAGATTACACAGACTATACCTCTGAAGAATTATTCTGTAGCTTACTCCTGGGGTAAGAGTGCAGGATTTACCTATAAAAGCAGCTCAGACCGGTGCAGTACAGTGGCTAATGAAAACCATGCCAATATGTGTCCAAATCCTTTTCTTTGTGTTACTGGTTGAAGCACACCAATTTGTGACAGAGCTACGAAATGAAAAATCACAGCCCAGTGCACAGAGATAATATAGACAATAACTAAGCTTTTGCCGCGTGCTTATGCACACATGCAACACCAAGCATTCAGCTCTTTGCTGGCTCACCAAAGCCAACAGTCCCAAGATAAGAAGTCCAAATTAGGGTGAAGAAAATATAATCCATCAGGTTCAGCCTGAAAACACAACGAAGCACAATACTTTTTTACTCTTATCCTATGGTTCTGATCAGGCACAGCCCTCAAGTCCTGCACGAATATCCAATGGCAGGATTAGTGCTATGGTATTATGTGCTTAATGGATAGACACTTTCCTCTTAATACTCCCTTTGCTGCCAGCCACCTACTTTCTGTCCTTTTAAAATACCTAAAGATGTCAAAAAACTTCACAAAATGTCATTAAGAAATAGAATTAAGTGCATCTATGACGTCACTTCATTACTGAGCTTAAAGAAAAAAAAAAGAGATAAGAAAATCCCACGTTGCCTAAACGAAATATACCTCAGGTGTCTTTAGGAATACGTCTTGGGGAAAAGTCCCCTAAAATGTCTTAATACCATAGTGAGCCCACATAAGCCTTTTAGTTGTCCTCATTTGCCATCAGCCAGAGGCTGGTCTGGATATTAGAGCAGCTGCCACCAGATCTCCACACTGTGACTAAAGGTGCACAGCACGTAAAGGGAATAAAAACACAAAGGCATATATGCATCTTCCTCCTCACTCAGCCCTCTCAACAGTATTCTAATCTCCAAGATATAATGCTGCAACGCACTCCCAGGATCCCTTTCACTAAGGACTGGCCATCTCTGCAATTCTATAAGCCCCCAGCCTCCTGCCATTACCAGACAATTACATGGGTCAGTATTTTATACGATTACAGGTTTGGCCTGGAAAGATTACAATTTGCCAGGCAAGCTGGAGCTGGGCTAGAGGGCTTCCCCAATTAATAGCAACCCCAGTGTTATCTCCATTGACCCTTTCCAGGCTGTGCTCCATTCCTCTTGTTCTGTTTTCCCTTTTCCTACTCTAAAATCCTCATTTAACTCATCACAGAAAAATAACAAACAGGTCAGTTGAGGTGACAAAAAAGCAATTTCCCTATACTCATCTTCTTTGTGCTCTGGTCAGACAGGATTTTCTTATTTCATGTAAGAGAAAGGAGAGCAATGAGTTTCTAAACCAATATTTTGTTTGCCCAGCATTCTAACAGGCTGTGTCACTATCAGTGCATTTGGCTCAATAACAGCTCAGTGGTTGCTGCCCATCAGCTTTTGCAAAAGAAAATTTACTGGCAGGTCAGACAGTAAAAATGGCAGATTCAGTGTACCTAGAGCAACTGTAACTGTAATCCTTCAGTATCCCAGAAGCATCCTTCAGATTCTAAAGGGTGGTTTAAACGAGGTTGTCAGTAAAGACCTTTTTCTTTTCTTTTTTTCAAAAAAGAATCAGGATTTGGTTAAAATAAGGAAGATAGATACCTTGTCTTTTTGACTGTTGTTTTAAGGTCTTTACACTGTGTTGCTCTTTATGTTGTTTCCAGATGGGCACATATTATGGTGTGTCCTGCAGGAGATAAGCTAGAAGAGGGACCCTTGCTTAAGCTCAATGATCTCATTGAATAATTGAGAGTGCAGGACAGATGTTTGAGACAAGTTCAGAACAACAGTGTTGACTTCATTACTTTTGTCTAGGTACAAAACCAAAGGGAGCTAATTACTGGAGACCTTAGCAAGGCAGTGAAGAATCTGAGTCCACACTTAAAGCAGTGCCTAAATCCTTTGAAAATGTGGCACAAGTTCCCATGATTTTTACTAAGTAAACTAGAAGTATCATCATTTTGCATTTGTGAAAGGAATCACACATACACAAAAATAATCAAGCAATAAAGCTATTTTATAAAGACCTAGTTCTCCTTGCACCTCCACTTTTGCTTTTACAAAAGTTCAGACTACTACTTAATATGAAAAGCACGGGCTGGAGATGGGAAAGGAGATGGCTAAGATGAGTGTCATGAAAAAAAGCTGGAATTAAAGGATGAGTCTCATCAATCTCAGCTTGTATTTGTGATGAAGACAGTGCAAAGTGAATATACACCTTAAATAAGAAAGAGAATGTCAAAACCGTGACAGTTATAAATCCAAGGTCAACAGTTGCTTTGAAAGAGTTTTCTTAAGCAGTTTTGATGGATTCACAATTTGTTGAAAGTTTTATGTAAGACAGCTTGACACTTTATTGCCATAACTTTCATGGCATAAAAATTTCAAGGCTTTCAACTAATAGCAGATCCATCTGAAGAAGATTATAAACCCTCAAACTCAGGTTAGTTAATCCATGAAGAACAGTTCCCAAACACTAAATCGGAATGTGAACTTTGGCCAAGAAACAGCACACATTTCCTCGCTTTGGTTACTTTTAAAACCAGCATAGTCAAAGCCAAAGCCCACAGAACTCTTGACAAACATTACCATTGACTGTCAGATAAAATCCATAATGTCCTTTCCATCTTGAAGGATATGTACACATTCTACGCATTCATTCACTGCCAAAGTTCAGCAAACATCAAATTGATCACAGAATTGTAGGGGTTGGAAGGGATCTCTAGAGGTCATCTAGTCCAACCCCCCAATGCAGAGCAACCATTTTAACATATTCCACAGAATGTGGAATAAAATGTGAAATCTAAACAGTGTTATCTTAGGTAAGTACAACATATACACTGCTAAACTGTGGAAGTGGCTGTTTTGCCTTGAATGCCTAGATAGTTCCTCTGAGAACATAACCTCCTGTGACCTAGTATTTTGTTAATATTTTAAAGCTGATTCCCACAGCTTTATCTGTCCTCCAATGGCTCTTTCAATCTATTCCAAAGCCTCTAACCTATAGCAGTGAGGTCTCAAGCCTTAGGAAACAGCAGGTCATGAAGGGTTTCCCAGGAAGGACAGCACCTTAAGCCTGTGGGAGTGCAGCTGTCTCTGTGCTCTGCCTAGTTCCAGCTTCCTTGTTTCAAAAGGTGGGAACTGGGGGAGTATTGCCCCTCCTGCTGTAAGCAAAGATCGCATTTCAGGCTGCCTGAGGAACCTGAACATCTATAAGTCTATGAGTCCTCGTGAGATGATGCATCCCAGAGTCCTGAGGGAATTGGCTGATGCAGCCAAGCCACTCTTGAAATCTGAGAAGTGGTGGTCAAGTGAAGTTTCTGGTGACTATAAAAAAAGGCAATATAGAACTCATTTTTGAAGTGTGCACTACTGATCTTTCACTCTTACCGCAGTGCTGGGGAAGATCACGGAGCAGATTATCCTGGAAGCTAAGTTAAGTCACATGGAAGAGAAGGAGGTGATATGGGATAACCAGTGTAGCTTCACCAAGGGCATGTCCTGCCTGACCAACCTTGTCACATTTTATGATGATGTAACTGGGTCAGTAGTTACTGTGCCACTGATGTCACCTATCTGGACTTCGTCACTGAAATGACTTTTGACATGGTCCCCCATAACATTCTTCTCTCCAAATTGGAAAGATAAGGATCTGGTGTCTGAGCTGTTCAATGGATGAGGAACTGGTTTCAAGATCATACCCAGAGAGTGGTGATCAATGGCTTAATGTCTGGATGAAGATCAGTGATGAGTGGTGTCCCTTAAGTAATGGGACCAATGCTCTTTAACATTGACAGTGGGATTGAGTGCACTCAGCAAATTCATCGATGACACCAAGCTGCGTGGGGTGGTTGACACACTGGAGGGACAGGGTGCCTTCCAGAGAGACCTGGACAGGCTTGAGCAATAAGTCCAGGAGAACCTCGTGAGGTTCAACAAAATCAAGTCTTGCACCTTGGTTGTGTCAGACTCTGCTATCAGTACAAGCTGGGGGATGTAAGGACAGAGGACAGCCCTGCTGAAAAGGACTTGGGGGTACTGGTGGATGGCAAGCTGGACATGAGCCAGCAATGCACCCTCACAGTGCAGAAATATATCCTAGTATCTTGGGCTGCATCAAAAGAAATGTGGTAGCAGGCTGAAGGAGATGAACTTGCCCCTCTGATTTGAGCTGATGAGGCCTCATCTGGAGTACTGTGTTCAGATGTGGAGTCACATAGACCTGTTGGGCATATCCAGAGGAGGGCCACAAAAATGATCCAAGGGATGGAACACCTCTCCTATGAGGAGAGGCTGAGATGGATGGGCTGTTCAGCTTTGAGAAGAGAAAGCTCTAGAGGGACCTGAGAGTAGCCTTTCAGTATCTAAAGGGGGACTGTAAGAAATAAGGGAACAGACTCTTTAGTACAGTCTACTGTGATAAGGGGAAACGGTTTGAAATAAAAAGGGGGGAGATTTAGATTAGTCATAAAGGAGCTTTTTTTGTACAATAATGGTACAACAAGCTGCCCATAAAAATGGCGGATGCCCCATCCCTGGAGACATTCAAGGTCAGGTTGGACAAGGCTCTGAGCAACCTGATCAAGCTTTAGGTGTCTCTGATCATTGCAGGGAATTGCACTAGATGACCTTTAAAGGTCCCTTCCAAGTCAAAAGACTCTGACTCCATGATTCTTGCCCTGGCTTGTCATCTATACTCCTAAGCAGTTAATACTGCAGCTGATTCCTTGCAGCAGTGGGCAACCTAGTTCTGCGTTTTCCTTCTTCCATCCACTTTCTTCTGTTCAAATAAATGTAATTTTTTTTTCCTGTTTTGAGCTACATCTATACCTTTGCAATCCAACAGCAATTCAGTCATGTCAAATCAGAGATACTAGATGCATGGGCAAATCAACAGACGCACAGACATACTCATATATGGCATTTCTTCCTATTTCCTTCATGTCTTGGTCAAAATGAGAAATTATTTTTTCAAGTATATACTGGGAATTAAACCAGGAAAGCAGTAATACAAATGTATATCAATTCTGAGGAATTACCAAAACAGAGAATTTACATTCCTACTGTGGCTCATATTGGCATCAGACACAGAAAAGCATATCCAAGCGCTGTGAAATGTGTCATGGTCTCATTTCTAGCTATAGAGGCAAGATTTTATAATAGCCTAAAAGATAATTTTCACGAGCAACCAACCTCCCACCACCAATATTGACTTCAACTTAAGGAACATCACTTTTGGTGTATGTCTGCTATCCTGCATACCTCCCAAGGGATGCGATCCTTCGCTGCCCTGCCTACGTGTCTGCACTTCTGCACAAAAGCCATTACACACTGCAGTTCCTGTGGTAGCACTCACTCCCACTTTCCTCTCCCACTGAGCAGGTGAAAATGAGCACACATGCTGCAAGGCCCCTTACACCTGCACCTCCATTACTAAATCCTTGCTGTTGGAATCATAGCACTGAAACACAGGAGAAAAGAGAATGTTTTTAAAGAAATGATGTTTTCTGTTCAAGTTGCATAAATGCAAAGGGAATTACGTGCTGAAAATTTGAAAATAATAGTTACAACTTGGAAAGTTAAAAACAAAAAAACCCACAGTATTATCTTTAATAAAGTTTGTTAAACATTTAATTTCTTAGCAAACGTATTTTAGATCTTTTATGGGGGAAAAAAAATCTCTTTCCAATTGGCATGTCTCTTAGGTAAATCTAATCCTCATTGCAACCACTACGTCTCACAGCTTTTCGCTTCTCCTTGAACCTCACACACAGCTCTGTGCTGCTGTTGGTGATGGCAGTCACAGGCAGCAGGGGGGGCTCACACACAGGGTTGCTCTGCCCTTGCATATTTTCATGTTTATTTTTGCTCACTGCTGCTGGTAATGGCAGAACGGAGGCGTTCCATAGCAGTACTAAACTTTGGGGCCTAAATTTTCTGATAATTTTCTTAGGAATTTCTGTACATGAATACTTTTGATGATAATTTATATCTATTTCTCGCATTCATCAGTAAATCTCAAAGCGCTGCAGAAAGGAGATCAACGTCATTATCATCATTTTGAAATTAACTTACTGAGAGATTATTATTTCTGCTACGAAGTGATTGCTAATATAAAAGCAGTATGAGCACAACGGCATTTGCCTTTGTACTACAAGCTTATGATTGCTATCTGAAGATTTCTTTAACCAAATCAGAATAAAAAAGAATAATCATTCCTGCTATTAAGAAAATAATTAAAAAAAAAAAAAAAAGAAAAAGATGGGTACCTGAGGAAATGACTCTTCTTGACCAAATTAAGAAATCCAAGTTAGTATTACTCCATGTTTCACTTAATTGATATATATTTTTCTTAGTTGCAAATATGTAATTCCAGATAGACTGATACACTTGCTTGCCAATTTACACAGTCTTCCACAGGAAAGGCCTCGCTTACTTCTGTTGGGAACACTGGACTGGTCTGGTGTGGAATAACACTGGGTTTGCTCGCTCGCAGCAGAGAACAGCTGCCTTCAGAGAATGGTATGCTACAATGCCATATTGAAAACTGTTTTTCGCTTTCCAGCATTGTTCTGTGCTGCATCCCTGACAGGACAAGGATGTTGCCCTTACAACGCAATGCAGCACTGTGATAACTCTGTGCGAGGGAGGAAGATCGAAGGGAGACATTAGAAATAAGAAGCAGCCAAAGTCTTTCTAAGGAGCATGCATTCTTACTGACACCTTCACTTCAGCTCCTTTCTAAAAAAGTTGTATATTTTGCATGTGTTTGCAGTAAGGGCTTGAGAAAAAGCACTGTTTAGATCAGGAAACAGAAACCAGTAATGGTTAAGAAGTAAAAATCATTTTTGTACTTACAAAAGAAAAAAAAAGAAACAAAAAACAAACAAAAACAAAACATGGGCAAGCATGTGTTTTGAAACAAACAAGAAATCTAGAGGTTTGTATTTTGAATACAGAGACTCGTGTTTTAGAAAGCAAAATACATGGGGTTTAATAGCATTGGAGACAAAAAGCACATACAGCATGAGAAAGTAACCTTTTCAATATTCTTCATTAGACTCCACCAGCCACAGCCCCCAGAGTGAACTGCACCATCAAATCAATTACAGCAAAGCCTCCTCTGACTTACGAAAGGCTTCACCATGGAGTTTTCATATACTAGTTATTTAAGTACAGAAAAGTCTTACCTAGAGATCCTCAAGTAATTACATACTGAGAAAGCTCATGCAGAGCAGGTTTCTAGCAAAGGGAGGCCACTGCAGGAACAAAACCCTTTTACAGCTGAAATCAGGCATGTATTACAGGTTTGTGTTTTTATAGGACAGCATTAAGACCTGAGTGCTGAGACTAGCAAAAAATGAGCACAAGGGGACTTTCCCCAGCCATAAATCTGAGGAGATATAAAGGCATTTCCAGGACCACCACTATGATGAAAGTCAAGTACTGCGTGTTCCCTTTTCAACTGTCCCATCTTTTTGGAAACTGTGGAAAGCACATATACACATACATGCATACAGAAATTCCTACAAACAGGGAGGAATAGCAACTTGATAACTTGGTTCTTTCCAGTCGGGTAAGGGTCTCCCACTCTGCACAGCAGTAAAGACAGTAGAAGAAAAACTAACACCCTCCTCTTCACCAGACAAGACTTCTTGTCACCCTTCCCTTCCCTCTGCCCAAAGCCTTTTCGAGACTGATTACCTGGGAGAGCCTTTGCCACAAACACAAACCAACTCAACCCCTCTGCTTGAGTTTAACCAATTCAGTTGGTAGGCTGCAAATTTGTTGACATTTTGGGAAGACGTCTGCATTTTTTTGTCTCCCACAGAAACCCATCTCTCCCCAGAACTGATCTACATCATTTAGAGTTGGCTGCCTCTGCTTACCACTGATAAGTACTTGCATGGAATCAAGTTACGCAGAATTATATTTTATACCAATTGAATCCTTATCAAAAAGCCATTGCAATTTCAGCCCAAAAGACTACTTCATCGCAACTCTGTTTATAAACTCAAGGTTTAAAAGTCTGGTATTATTAAGTCATTGCTTTAATTTTTACCTACAATATTTTTAAGCAAGAATATATTAATTGGGCTATAATTTCATTGATATCCCAGCAGTTACAGCTACTTTTGCTGGGTGTCCTCTGTCAAGAGTTAAATAAAGCCAGAATGAGTACAGGGTCCTGCCTATAAAACCTACAAACAGAAAGAGAAAGGTATTTTGAAATGGAAAAGCACATGACCTTGTACTGTACTGGTGCTTACACAGAACAAGGTCCTCACTCAGACCACTGAGCAGACGCACTGCATGTTTATAATCATTTCATCCTCTAGAGGTTGACATCTTACGTGGATGTAGAGGGTTTTCAAAGCATTGAAGCCCTGACTCCATTCAGCGCCTTTTCCATAAGATCTAATCCTAATTGCTCAATGGGATATTTCACTGATTGCTTTGTATTTACCATTTTAGAAACATGAAGGCTGAAGAGCTCAGGTTTGGGTCTATCTATGAGAACTCAGAATAAAAGTACAGCATCTGGTCACAAATATTTTGCTCTCAAATGTGACAGAATTGTCATTGATCAAAGTCCAATTTATCACCCCAAGGGAAATATGACAGTATTTTTCAACAGGTGTGATCAGCCATTTTTCTCCAACGTACTTCTAGTAGCAAAATTATCCTCAGATTCAGCAATGGGTGCATGGGCTACCCTACAACTGCTATTACTGCAGTGCTAATGACTTCCACTTGTGCAGGATCACACTGATCGGCTGTACCACGAGGCTTCCTGAGTCCCAAGGGATGCTCTGGCTCCTCAACAGCACACACACACGGATGTCAGACAGCACCGTCTCCAATGGCAGCAGCATCCATCAGCTGCCACAAGCCAGGAAAGAAAGCAGCTGTTTCCAAATCTTTTTAAAACGATGCGTAATACACTCAAGTGAACCTCCCTTTCTCTCTCCTGGGATGTATTCTAAATATTATGAATTTGTATTATTAATAGTGTATGAGTGTTAGAATATTTATTGTAAGTGTGGGGCCTTAACATTTGTACAACTCAAGAGTGCCTGGGGATTCTCTCACTAAATGCTGATATGCAACTGCTCCCAGATCAGTGTAAATAGCACAGAGCAAGGCTGCAGAGCAGTCTGAGGCAGAAAGTAAAATGTGTCATATGATCCAACGCTGGAAAACATGCAGATGCATGACAGGCAGCCACGAGCAAATTCTGACAGGGTGCTAGGCAGCCAGTCTGGCAAAAGTGCAATAAGATTGCTAATGAAAAAGAGATCAATAGCCTTTTAATTTCTCCACCTGAAGTGCTGCAAAACGCTCCCTGTAACACAAGGTTTTCCACAAAAAGATGTCAACCACTCACTAATCAGAGCTCCTTTCTGCAGCAGCGGTGTGCCTCACAAATTGCCCTTTAAGAAACTGTTCCTGATTTACTTGCGAATCAAACGGTGCTCGCAGTCCAGTGTGGGATTACTGTAACAGGAGAAGGCAACAAGGGAGGACACCTACTGATATATTACTTTTCTATTTTATTACCAGGAGCTGTGTTAAAGCCAATTAAATTTCACAGAACAGAAGACAGTCGTGATCTTCTGAGAATCCTGTGAAGGTTTAAAGCTAAAATTGAGTGTCTCCAGCAGAATCTGTTAGTTATAATTGTTCTTAATAAAGAGGGGGCATATACAAAGCCAGAATTTGAAACTACTGCAGCTGATACTTTTTGAAAGCTTCACATATGAAAACTGTTCTCAAAACTCACTCAGCTTTTCCAGCATCATCAAAGCTGTTCATCACAAACAGGGTTATTTTCTGATTTTCACAAAAATGCATTCATTTTTTGATTAGGTACAGCAATTCTGTCAAAACTTTGTTTCATATCTGCAGCATTAAGGGTTTGGAAATGGCTGTTGAAATTTATTTTTCTCATTTTGTTGCAACGCAAAGTCCATTCTGCTGGACTTCTCAGAATTGATTCTGAAACAGGTACACTTTGTGCAGGCCATGGTTTTAGATGACTGAAAAACTGAGCGAAGAAAGATTAACCTAGATTGATAAATAATTAGCATAAAGGTTTAACAAAAGCTTTAAAAGTCATTTCTATTTTTTAATTAAAAAGAGTCCGCACGTTCCGTGTTAAGAAATTTCTCAGACAAGTATGAAATACTTGCATTTTTGTATTTTTCAAAAGGCTTTTTTAAATTATTAAGAAAATGTTATCAGGTGCCACTCTGGCAACAGAAATTTTGTACATCCACCCCTCAAAATCTGCAGGTGGTTCACAGACAACTCAAAAAATGCACACAGGAAGGACAAGCCAGGCTTCCCCTGCTATCTCATCACCTACTGCTTACACTTTCAACCGCTGCAAAATTCTTCTGACCTGAGCAAGCTCTGGCTTCTTAGGTTTTGGCAACTGCCATCTGGGTTCTCACATGTACATCATCATTTCAAACAAAGTTTCCCGGACTCCAGGATTTCCAGAGCTCTCTTCCAATCTTTAGGATTCTGTGATTCCTTTACTCTCTTGACTGTCCAAAAATTCTCTGATTCTACAAACTCTGCATGCATTTGCCTCTACTACCATCCCACATTTGTTTCCCAGTTTGTTCTGACCACTTTGGATCACCAGGCATCTGACAAAGTATCTGAAGACCTTACACTAGAGTCTGCTGGCCCAGACCAAATAGCTGCATTTGGATCCCCCTTGGACTTTTGCCACCTGGATCAGCTCCACACTGTTTTGCCTTGGCAACCATCTCTTCCTCTGCAGAGACCTTCTGCTTCTTTCCTACATACATACATTTATATGCAAACACATTCACACATATATATGTTAAAATCGATATATATAAATATACGAAGTTCTATTTCCCTTCTCTTTGGTATTTGCTTATTTATTTTTGTATCTCGCAAATGCATGAATTCTTTCAGTAAATAATCAGAAAATAGTTTTATGAAGTTTTCCAAAACGTGAAGAATTAAGATTTGATTTAATTGATTAAGATGTTCAAATCATTACAAGTTACAACATTCTGACGCAACTCCTAGTTGAAGCCAAATGATGTGGCTGGTGTTGAGTAGAGCTTTATTTCCCACTTTTTGTTCTGTCATAACCTAATTTTTTCCTACACAGATTGTACACACTGTAGTAGGACGAATACTATGTACTCCTACACAATACAGTAACACAGGCTCTCCAGGTACCACCATCTGGGAAAAATACATGCAGTAACTTGCCTAAAAAACAGGTCCTTTTTGCTCAAGCATTTGGCACTTTAAAGACATAATATGCAATTTAATACAAAAATACAGAATCCAATAATGATTTAGTTCCAATGTTAAAGCAAGCTGCACACAGATCAATTTTCATAACACGCTTGTAATCATTTAAGCACCAAGTAATGCCCAATAAAAATAGAAACCAAACACACTCCAAGAAACATTTTAACAATTCTGGCTGTGGAAAGTAGATGAATTCTGAGAGAAGACTATAGGATCAGTAAAAACAAGCCCTCTTCCCTTCCATTAGTGCTCAACTACAATCACCATCCAAGGAGAGCTGCATTATGACTTCACAAAAAACTGTGACATGCAAAGAGTAACAGTTTTAAGTCTCTGAAGCTTTCATACAGCTGTGGTCTTGATGTTAAGCAACCTCAAAAATGCAGGATTAGGTATTCCATATAAATCTTGCTGATGAGGATAGCTCACATCATAGAAATGGCAATAAGGCCTTTCCAACTGCCAAGACTCCATAAACACGGGTCTCGCATTACTGGACATGAAGTAACAGAAATGCCAGAGCTACTTCCAGGGCAGTCTGGACCATTCGTGGCACTGTAAAAGAATCCCAGTAGTAAATACATTACAATTCAATCACAGTTCAGAAAGCCTAGTGTAGGCTTATTCAATTCACAGTAGGTTCTGCTACAGACCACAAGATCTCCAAAGCAAGGCATCAACCTCTAACTTGCTGTGTCTGCTGTTCCTAAGCAAGAATCCAGGATTTCAGAACCCTGAGATATCCTTATACCTTTCTAGTCTTGGAATCTTCCCCATGTAACCACTCACACAAGCAGCCTAACCTGCAGTCTAAAACTACAAGAAAATAGCACTCCATATCAAGTGTACCTGAAGCTATCTTGTCCCCTTTTGCTGCAAAATGGAGGAAGACTTTTGCACCTGAACTAGGTTTGGAGCTTGAAGTTCCACACTGAAGATGAAAGTGTCCAAACACCTGGATCTTGGTGAGGAAAAGGATAATCTTTTCTCTGAAATGAGCAGAGATATCAAAATGTCTTCATTTTTCAAGATTAATTTCTATGATGGTACAAAATACTAAACCTGAATGTGGTAACTACCCACCATGTAGTAAAAATCCAGCAATGGAGAAAATTAGATTTTGGAATTTGCACTTTCTGCCCTTTTGGGTCAAACCAACTGTCACAGCCTCCTCTGGACTCATGGGAAAGACTCTTAATGCTGACTGCCCCTGGGGCAGGCAGACCTCCTGCTTTTCCAAAGCATCTTTCCTTCTCTACCCTTGCAGCTCAGGTACCTGTTTGCAGTACCTGATCCCTGCAGGTATCACCCCACAACCCTGAAAGCGTTCTGAAGCTCTGTGTGCTCATGCTTCCCAAGGGAATGAGAAATCTGAAGAAAAAATCAGAGCCAAAAGGAAGTCCTCTGGCTTGCAATTAAACTAATCCCTTTTAGAGTTAGTAAAGCATACAGCACATATAGCCTGCAAACCTGCTAATTATACCTTTGCAATGGTAAGGTAAATTTCAGATTCTTCCTTGAGCACAGCATTTCATTTGGAGCTAATATAATAAAAGCTTGCCTACCGGAAAGTCTGCTATTCAGTTTTGGCTGAACTTGCATAAGTAACAGCTAAAGTCGGTTTATGAATGAGGAATAATGGTATACAACTGTAGGGTGAATAACCCAAAAGACTAGTACTCAGAGAAAATAGTGAGGAAGATGGTATATTTTGCTAGGCTTATCTAGATGGTAAACAGACAACCAGTGAATAAAGAGAGGCTCACCCTTTCCAGGTGGTTGAGGTTCGCAGAAAACTCCACAGGGTAGGGATCTCCAACAGGAGAACCTGCCCCAGTGGTGGTCAGCCCTTAAATGAAGTCTGGGAGAGGTGGAGCCAGACTCCACCCCTTCCAGTCACACAGGTACATCACCTTCACCTGTGTTCCTGTGGCTGACTCGGTGCTCACCTCAGGTGATCAATAAGTGGTTCAGACTGTGATTCAGCAGTTCCCGTACAACTCACCAGACCTATGATAAAGAGACTGAGCTGACAAAGAAAGGCAAGCTTCTGGAAAGATTGAGTCCATAATGGAAACCAACATTCCAGACCAATGAAGGAGCATTAGCTGCTTGAAACGGAGCGGCCTGTGCTCAGCTTCTCACACTGTTTCTAAAAGACTTACCTTTGACTTCTCGTGCTTTAATTAAAAAAGTGGTAAAGCTCCCAACATCATCAAATCCACAGTATTCATCTTTCCATAGTAAACTGCGTCTTTATGCACTTCAATGTAACACAATCAAAAGTAGCCATTTTTCTATCAAGGTCTCTATTTTGATCTTACTTAAGATTAAAACCTGGAACACCTTCTAAACAGAGAATTTCAATAGAGAAATGTTGCTTTGCAGTGATATCCAGTGACACAGATGTTTCTTAACATAGTCTTGTATTTATAGACCAAAAGCAAGCATGTCAGTGATACATAACTCCTGAAGAGGCAGCTCAGCAAATTATTTTGTTAGAGCTGACAATTTACAAGTTCCCCATATTAACACATGAAACTGTGTAGGATTGTGTGAAAGCATAGTCTATTTTACTCATCTGCATAATAAAACTTACTTTTATGTATTTCCTGTCACCTAAGAGATCTCAGAGTCCTTCACAAACTTGAACTAACATCCAAACCAGGCAGACAAACATCAGCTCTTCACAGGAAGTCAGCATCTATTTGACAATGCCAAATATAAATTCATCTTGTTCTCTCTTACCAAATTCTACAAGAGGTAGAAAGTATTAATGCATAGAAAAAAAAAAGAGTTTGTTAGAGCACAAGATAAGCACTTATGAAAGCCTGTTGAAAAAATCTCTCACAAATGGAGACATCAATACCAGCAAAAATAAAAATAACCCAGTTATCGATGCTTTATCACCTCAGATAAGAGAGAATTTATGCCCCCTTGTAAGAATCACGTCCTTCTGATCTAGATGGAAAACAGAAGAAACTTCCCACTTTTGTGGGGACTGTATGGAGGTTCCCACTGAGTTTGCAGACTCTGATGCTTACCTGTGAGCAGCTGCACCAGGAAGCAGATTGGTGGTCCTATGGACCTCATCAAAATGGGAACAGCCATGAGCAGAGGAAGCAAAGCCCTCCCAAACCTGGGTAGCAATGAAGGCTATGGTCTGTTTTTTTAAGGATTGATTTTTCCTGAAGTCCCAGATGTATGTATGGGCCTGAGGCCATGGTCTTTACACTGTGTATATTGCCCCAGACCCAGTGTTTCAGCTCATTTCGCTTATACAGTGCTTTTGGAATTATTTATAAACAACAAACTTCTTTTCTCTACATTTAAACATTTTGCAGTTTTTATTATGGGTAGGTTCTGATCTTTTTTTTTTTTTTTCAGTTGAAATATCAGTTTTACAGAGGGTGAGTGTTTGCTACAGCGAGCTAGGTAATTAGTGATAATGCTTGGATTTGAGCCATTTCTGTGCTGAAATAGTTATTCAGAAATGTACATTTTCTTTCTTTATCACTTTCAGTTATGTTCAAGAACAGTAAAATCTGACGATATGTTTCCCTTCTGTGAAATTTAAATTTTTGGAAAAGAAAGAAACTTACAAAGAAACTGTGCTTCAAACGTATGAAATCAATACCAATCGCTCTGATGGCGTTTGATTAAATGCCATAAGTATTTTCAGAATACCTACTTTTCACCAAGGAAGCACCATACATTATTTAAACATTGAAATGTACAGCCAATATTGTTTTACAATTCCACTTCTTGAGTGTCACCGTGAGTTTTTTTAATCTCCAAGTAATAAAAATCAATTGAAGAGCAATCTACCAATAAATAAGTGTAAATCACTGGAATTACTAAAAGGTGAACTACTGCTACAGAATGGAAATGTTTCCAACTCTTAACACTATGAGCACAACTCAGGCCCCTGACAAATATGTTGATCCCATGTGTAAGTAAAAAAAAAAAACAAACAAAAAAGGAGGTTTAGAGTCTGGAACTAAGCTCTGTGTTAGAGGCTGTTTGTTATTTTCCAGTTCCTTTTTCTCTTTTTGGGTGTTTGTGCCACACAATTTTCTTTTCCCTGTTCCATTTATACCCCTCCAGAACTGCATTTCAGCATCAGGAATATTTTGCTTGGCCTATTCAAAAATGAGTTGTCTATTTCTCTCCTACAGCTCCAAAATCCACAGCTGACCTTCACACAGCATTTCAGTTTAGCACATAATCTGATTTCATTGCACAGGTCAGAATTCCTCATAATGAAAATTTGAACTAATAACAAGGGGCACTACTGACTCCTCTTGTCTCCTCATTGAAGGACTAGAATTCAGTTTGTCATAAATGGAACTGCAACCAAACATTCATGTGTAGGATCATCATAGATTTTAGCTTTTTGCTCTTTAAAAAAAATAGCATTATTTTTTCCTTCACTGTCTTATTTTCTCAATAAAAAAGTAATCATACTGCTTTACTTAGTTTTATTTAGATTAATGACTGTCTTTCTAATCTAGTTTGGTAAGATGTTCCACTCACAGTACAACAGCAGCAGCACAGTTCTTAATGCACAGCTCTGCATGAAAACATAACACAAATCCCCAGATCTCCACCCACTGTGCAATGGAATCTGGGGGTGAAAAAGTGCAGCCAGAAAAGCACATTTGCAGCCTGTAACAAAACAAATGTTACGATGGAGAAGAGAGGAAAACAGGGAAGCAATTTTTAGAAAAAGTCTAAACCATCATTTACCCTAGCGGGAGGATATGACTGACTTGCCACTTTATGGCTTTATTGATTAATAAGATTTGAGGATACAGCATGGCAAGACTATTTTTTTTTTTTTTTAATAACTTCAAAAGATTGTTCACAGCTATTCAAAGTTGCTCACATTTACCTTGGGATTGAAATGAAGCCTTTGAGCATCCTGAAGCCATTCCAGAGGGAATGAATGATTTATTTTGATTTTTTTGACTTACTATTGTACTTTTAACAGATCTTTTGGCAACAATTCAAGTTTTATTCATTTAAAATTGGAATGACTTGCTTATCTGTCATTGAGTGTACCAAAGCAGAGGAACCTGTGTTCCTATTTGCTGCTATGGGAAATGGAATGCTTACAAAAAACTAAGCTCCAGATCTGCATCTGACTCCCAGTCTGCAGCATACATTCGTTGCAAAGTTCATTGCATGATCAGTGCTTCCATGTTGGTTAAAATATATGGTTTTTATTACCCTGAAAATAGAAGGTAATTGTAAATTACAAATTATTTTCACATGACCATTACTGAATCCAGTCAGTCTATGTCTGTGCCTAACCGCAACCTCTTGCAATTTGGTCTAGACAAAAACAAATAAATACTTTAATTCTATACTAGTTGTAGCAATGAGTATTTTCCATAACACATTTAAGGAAAGCTGATATTGATGTGACTGCCATTGTCCATGCCCAGCTAGAAAGTCACATTGATGTAAGGCTAAAGCAAGAGAAAGCCAGGACCAAAAGAGTTGTTATTTCTTCCAGCTATTTTCAGTTTTACTTATTATTTCTTTTATGTCACATACAAGAAAGGATTCTTTTTTTTTCCCCACAACACTTTCATTAAAAGAAAAATAAAAAATAAAAAAGGAAACAAACAGTAATTCAAAGCTCAGAAAGAAAAAGGATGCCAGAATTCAAGAATGAAAGATTTTTTCCCATTTACTTTCTCAAAATGTCCTGGTTATGAGTTCAAAGCACTTCATGCTTTTTCCTTACAAGCTAGTCTGGAATAAAATACCATGCCCAAGATGTGAAGAAGCACAATTCTTAAACCACGTATGGAATTAAAATTGGCAACAGGAGAAATTTGATACATAAGAAAAATACCAGTTTCTTCAGCATTCCGGACACTTATGCAGCTTTATAAGACTGTGGATCCTCAGAGAGTAAACCACAATAACTAAGTTAATATTTCCCAATCATTTGATCTGAAGACACAAACACATAATCACAGAATCATTAAGGCTGGAAAAGATCTTTAAGATTATGAAGTCCAACCATCAACCCATCCCATCATCCCCACTAACCACATCCCTCAGTGCCACATTTCCACGTTTCTTGAACACCTACAGGAACGGTAACTCCACCACCAATGCCCCATCACTCCTTCTGAGGGGAATTTTTTTTCCTAATAACCAACCTGAACCTTCTCTGGCACAACTTAGAGCCATTAAGTCTTCTATTGCTAGTTACCTGGGAGAACAGACAATACAATTGCTCATACCAAGGACATCACCACCATGCAGCTCACTGTGGTCACCAGCAGACCATTAGCAGAGCCGGGGAGGGAACTAAAATCCCTGTCCCCCAACAGAGCATCATTGTAATTCAGTATGGGTTTCCAACTTCTTGGCTTCATGAGCTGCACTGAGTAACTAGAAATTATCTAGGGCTGCATCTATGAAGGCTGCTACAGAAGTAATGCTTCCTAATCATTTCCATGGAAACTACAGCCAGTACAAATATACAAAATACTATTTAATAGAGCAAATTCTCAGCTACAACACACTCTTTTTTAACACAGTCACAGCTATGCATTTTCACTAGTGATGAAAAAGAGCCTGCATGCTTCTGTTGTGACAATCTTCATCAGCAGAGGTGACCCACTTTTGCAGTCACATTGCTGAAATGCACCACCCACTGCCTCACTGTGCTCACATCCGCTGTTTGGTCTCCATAACAGTTCAATAAGCACTGATGAATGCCAATGGGTGCCATTTTTTCTGTATGGGGGAATTCAGTGACACACCTTTACCTCATATGCATTTCCATGCCAGCCACCATTGTGCCAGACTGCCCCTCTGCTGCCATGTGTCACACAGCAACAAAGTGTAATGGAACACTGATGGGAAGATTCAACCTCTACTGCTGTTCCACCAACATCTCTGATGTCATGGACAAACAAACAGGAGGAACTGCTTTTCAAGCTATAAGTAATACATATATGTATTTAATTGAAGCATAAAAAAGAGAACAAGAAAAACATAAAAATACTAGGATATGTGACCTTTCTGTGTGTGCGAAACTAACACATCAATTTGGTTCAATAGCAGTGGTTGCAAATCTTAGTGACACCTCAAGATGTTCTCCAAAGACTTTTGATGAAATTTTAACTCTTCCTGTACCTCATCCTTATTGCTCACAAATGTATGTTCTATCAAAAGGGATGATATGATTAAGGTGTGACTGTGAAGTGAGGGATATTATTCTCTGTTACGAGAGATCTTATAAAAGTCTGGTAAAGAGACATGAACAAATTTTTGATTGTGACTCAATATGTTCAATTTGAAAATTCACAAGTGATGTATTTATGTTGACTGAAAATGGAGTTGTAAATGAACCAAAAAAATGGATGCTTTTTTTTTGGCAATCTTGAAACCTGTTCTCAAACTCCTTTATCAAATCAGAAAGCACAGCTGTGTATTTTTCGATGTTCACAGGACTGTGTATCAAAGCCAGTATATCAAAATCCATAAAATTATTTGCCATAACTTGAGCTGGCACTGCACTGTGCCGTCCCTGTGCCCTGGGTTCAGCCCAGATAAAGTTAATAATGCACTGATGCTTTGGTGATGAGTGATGGATGCATGCTAGGGTCAGGCAGAACTGCTTCTGCCATGATGGAGTGGGGCAAGGGATGGCTGCAGTGTGAGCTGTGCTGGGCCACATGTGGCCCACAGGCCATGGCTTGGACATGCCTGGTCATTAAGCAATTTGGAACTCCTATTTGTAAATCTCTTTTAATGTTTCCAGTGTTGCATGAGAAATGGAGTAAACCAAGATATCAAAACATTTGAAGACTCCCCACATTGAAATGAAAATGGAAGCTTTGCAGGAAGATGTGGGAATAACAAAACAACATCCAAGGATGCCTGCTGACATGCAGAACATTCTTTGTATTAAACTAGGACAGGATACAGTGGTGATGGCTGTGTCTGTTAGCTTTGTTGTGTTAACTAAAAAAAAATTGTTATTTTGCTATGCAAAGTTTAAAACAATCTCTTGGTAGCACTTTATTAAAGATCTACACTAATTTTTAAACAGTAATATTTACAAATGCCACAGGAAAGGGGCTTGTAGAGGAGGCAATCTCTGCAACAGTAAATCTCTAGCAGCAAGGCTATTGTGCTAAGGACGCTACAAGTGCCATTATTTCTAGAAGCCCCCATGGCCAGCATTACAGTTTCAGCTACTGGTCAGTATTGTGTCCCAAGGGAAACATGATGAACACCAGATTTAAAGAGAGGTTCTTAAAAGCTTGGGATGTGGGCTACATTCTAATTACAAAATTTGGTTGTTTCTGTACATAACTGTGAAAACAAAACCCATGCAGGATATACTATCAAAATCCCCACTAGCAGTAGAATGAGTAACCTTCACATTCATTCTGAAAATGTTGCAACCCTTCATAAAGATCCCTGTCGTTTCTCGAAACATTCAGGGGTTTCCTACACAAATCTGACACTGCTTTAATTCAGATTTTTTCCTCTTTAGAATTAATTAGAATCTTATGTTATATACATACATCCGTTAGGTGACTAGACACATTCAAGACTACTTACTGATTGCACCCCACATTGCTAGTTCCATAAACATGTGCGTGTCTCCTGTGATGCAACCTGATGTATTAAAAGCTCTAAGCCAAAGTATATCTTCACTTTTCCCCTTACTCAGATGTTTCTTATCAAATCAGGCAAAAGCTTTTCTTCTAACTGTACTTAGTGGTGCCTGGAAAGATGGTGTTTACAGCTGTCTTGGAGAAAACTAACATTAAAAGCCATAAAAAATCTTGCATATACCCATTCCTGCTATCTTTACCCCTTTCCAACTTGGGGATGAGCTGTTCCAAATCATTTATGGATTCCAGAGGCACTGTTTGACCTGCAAACACTGGTGAGCAACTACTGTGTAGAATAGCTCTTGCTAAACACTGTCATAACCTGTCTCATTTGTGGGGTTCATATTACCACTTCGGTGGTAATATATTACCATTTTGGCTGTTGCCCTATTAGATGTCTGTTAATATGTTAACTAAATTGCTGTTGTACATTAAAGCAACCAAATCTGACTATTGAAATGCTAAAATAACTAGCAGTTTCTGTTTATTTCATAGCTGATTAGAAATATGGCTTTTGCACTGAAGCAGCATTTACAGGGTATTCATGTAGCAGACAGACAGTGTAATCTTTCTCTGCAGCTGACAGCACACAGAGATGTTCAATGTAAAACTCAATGATGTACAAAGAATTTGACTGCTATGAGATAACTAGTCCTTTTCTTAACCCTCTCCTGATGGATTGTGGGAGACAGAAAAATAAGGATCTGCTACCAAGCTGATAAGTCATTTCTGTTCTCTAAAATAGAGAAGCAGGGCCATATTAAAGGTGAAACCATTTATAAATATAGCCCTGTGAAGAAAGAGGTGGACAAAAGGTTATATGTGATGTTTGAACACCTATTAAAAGGAGGAGGAACACAAAAATCTGAGCAGACCAAGATTTGTGTTTGTATATGTCTATTAATGTTGAGACAATCTTTTAAAGTATGGTGGCCAATAGATTCAAGCACGAGTAACAGAAATTGGGCTTATTTGCTTATTTCACAGCTAAGTACTTAAAAGGACGCTTGATTTTCAGAGGATATTTGAGACTCAAATACAAATTGTAATCACCTACCTTTAGGCATCAAGTAATGAAACTGCTGACGAAATTTTGAATCTTATCAGCCATGAGCTCAAGGAAGCTCAAAGACTTGGACCAAATATTCAACCACAGGCAAGATTATTTTGTATGTTCCTCTGTGATGTCACCCTTTTTCCAGATGTTTACAGGCAATACAGTCAAAGCATAATAAGGTGAGAGAATGCCATAGTGGACATATAGTGAATCTGTAGGAGTGGTTTCCCTTTCTTTCCATGGCCACTGCCTTGATCTGCATCCTACTCTTTGCAGAGGTTGGTGCTGTACTGTCAGTTCTGTCACTACAGATAAATGTGTAGTACAGGTACGTGCTCATCTCTGTAAGGTTTAAGAGCATTAATGAGATGCTCTCTTCGCAGAACACTAACTGCATGTTTGTGTATATACACTCATAAATAAATATGTATGTGTGTGTGGTTGGGACAGTTCCGGTACATATTACATCATACTACCTTGAAATAGTGCCGTCTTCAAAACATGCCATCAACCAAAAAAAAAAAAAAAGGCCATTGTGATGATAATTTCAACAGAACAAACCAGTGACAGAAACAGAACCTGATGGCAGGTGCTCTTGTTGGAATTACTGATTTTTTTTCCTTTGTTATATTCCATGATATGTTAATAAACTATCATAGGAAACAGGGTAGGAATTGTTCCCAAGTAAAATGTAATTAAACTACTTAACAATGAAATATTTTAAAATAATACATCTTAAATAATTATTCTGGTCTATATTGAGCTTCTGCATTTCATTTATCTTCAGCTGAAAAGCTAATCTGTCATATTTTCTACTTAATCAATTCTAAATCTTGGTTATCTGGTTCCTTTACTATCCTGCCTAGTTTGCAAGGACTGAGATAAAGTCCTATAATAATTATTTTCCAATGTAAATCTTATTAAAGAGACATAGCAACATTCTCTGGATTGAATTTTTATAGAAACCTGTTCTGACAAAACCTATGTATTTTAGATCTAACACTTTTTCTTAGGTGCATTGATTAAAACGGGTAAACTTCTGCAGACACATTTTCTTCTCCACAGGAGCCGGGGTTTGTTTCAGTTTCAAACTTCACTGGAAGCATCAGAAATCAAACCTTTGCCCTAAAAATTACAGGCTGCATAGGCAGTGTCTGAAGGACGTGTAGGAATTTTATTTGCATGTTTTCCATTCCTCATATTTCAACTCTGCCTTTACCCCAACTGAGCTACACACTGTGGAGAGAATATGTAAGCCTGGGTAAAGGGGGTCTGCATAAGGAGAAGCTTATTGGATATTCAAAACCTTGAAGTTTGCTAGTTAAGACAACCATCCCTCATTTATTTTTGAAATGCTATTCCTCTTTTGAAATTCTGCTGTTTTTTTCAGTTCTCTCTGATTTCTTAGAATCAGAATCATTTCAGTTGGAAGGGACCCTTAAAGGCTATCTGGTCAAGCCCCCTGCAATGAACAGGGACACCTAGACATCCATCAGATGCTTAGGTGATGGATCAGGATCCCCCAGTTCTGGGAAGCTTTAGGCAACCATAATGGTAGATGGTGCCATTAGTCCTTTCTATGCATTAAAAATGTTTTAAATCTTTTATTTTAATTTATTTTGTACTATTAAGTCAAAGTGATACAATACTAGTGAAGCCCTATGTAGAGGCACTCAGATGAAAATAAATTTTGAAAAAAAACCAACAGTAATTAATGGATCTATTTTCATCTGGAATGCTAAGAGTTCTGTCATTTTTGTCATTCATAGAACTAGAGATGGTTTAGGTTGGACGGGACATTTAAAGATCACTGAGGTGGGAAGATTTTCATTCTCCATGTATCCCTGTTATAGTCCAACTGAAGTACAAATAAACTTAGTTAAGAAAAAATACTGAAATCTTGAGAAACACTTTTCTTAACATGAGTAAACAGTCGAACATTTTGGATAATCTGAGTTTTCCCCAACAAAGGTAGCAGACTCAGATGCATTTTATTTCATTACTTTAAGCACTGCATTATTTACTGCTATTCATTCTCTTGGCATTATTTTTAATTGCAATGCTAGACATGAATAAGAGCATTAACACACAAAAACTGATGCAAGTATCTCTTGTAGCTGTGCCTCGCAGCCTTAGACTGATCTCCTGCGAGCTGTCCTGTCCTGACACTGCCAGCCTTCTCCCACACAAACCTTTCACAACTTGTTGATATTCAGAGTAGGAATTAGGGCAGAGCATTTCCATTCCTGGATGTGTATTGAAGCTGGCGAAGCAATTAGGAGTGCCCTACAAGTCTGATTTAGTTAAAACTACAGGAATACCCAAGAGCTAAAAAGCTCGCCTTGTCAAACACAGATCTGTTCTAACAGCCCTCCAGCAAGTGGATATTCATCAGTGCCTTCAGAAGATGTGCAAAAAAGCATAGACTGCCATATAAGGATGATTGCTTCTGTTGGTGAATAGCCATTTGTGCAAGATCTGAACTCTGTTAGCCCAGCAAACGCAGCACCCACCCCCCCCAAGAAAAAAACAACAAAAAAAAACAGAAATAATTTTGCACTGTAGCACTGCAGCTTTAATTAATAATTAGCCCTTACAGTGTTGTGGGCAGCATCTTAGCACTGTCACATATTTCCATCATCACACTTGCTTGCTTTTGGAGAAACAGCCGCAAGATTGACTAGTGCATGAAACAAAATTACCCCTCTCACACCAGAGCTGGGTGTCCTCTCAAGGTCATGTTCAGCCAAATGGCATGAGCTGTGTGTTAAATCTCCAGCAATTTACCTGGGCTCTGGATAAACAGAGCCCTTCAGAATCCTCTGAAGCTCTAATGCAACCCCTCCTCCCTCTCCTCCTCCATCTCCACTATCAAATTCATTGTGAAGTTTCAAGGGGGAAAAGTATTCACAGAGGTTATTGTGAAGCTCAAATCTAAATGCGTTTTTAAGCACTGCTGAACTCACTGCAGATGCCATTCGCAAGACAAAGAGAGGCAGAAGGCCCACAATAATACACTAATTCCATTGCTAGAAGAAAGGGAGAAGACTTCAATCAATCTTGAAATTAATTTCGCATTTAAAAATGTAACAGCCTCTGCACTGCGTAGAGTGTCAATTCTTTTATCATTATTACTTGTTATGTGTCAAACCATTTAGTCTCACCTCCTATTGTGCTGTGATTGAGTTCATGGCAGCAAACATACTGGTCATAAAAACAATGAAAGCTTGAATGCTGCCCTAAATATTTGTTCTACCGAAGCTGAATAATCAAATGCATATCATGAGTTTTTTGTAAACAACTTTAATTTAGTTCTGTTTAACTGATTGCTTATGCCTTAACCAGTTTTTGCTATATAAAGGAGGCCTGTAGGACAAACGAGAAATAAAGACAATAGATCAACGTCATCTTTCTGTAATTAAAATCGTGGCCAAGAGCTTTTTACCATAAGTACTTCTTCCACAAATGCTCCTCTTCCATAACCCTTTTGCTCATGTTTCTGGATCCAGCTGACTTCAAATTTGCCAACCTGGATCCCTAAAATGAGATCTACAAGCCCACTGAAGACTTGAATTTTTCATTGCATGTGTAAACATGCTTTTAGGCAAGTTTTGGTGGCTCACTGGTCAGGAAACATCTGGACTACCTGGAACTTACTGCTCGGTGGGTGTGCCAGTATGTGTAGTGGGGAAAAAGGGAAAGACAGAGTCAAAACCCCAACTCATCTGTCATACTCACCAACATCTTGCTTTCCACTGGTAGAGGATGACAGAGTCTACAGTGAGGGCCATTGCAGCACATGAGGATCTCACAGTGTGAGGCTGAAAGCATCAGGCCTTGGGTACTTCTGAGATCTGCTGCAGGACATCTCTCATTCCTTCCACGTCTTAATGCATGCAGATGTCAAAGCATATCGCATACAAAGAGGAAAGTTGACTGACGTGGCCAAGGAAGGAAAACCAAGTTCTTCCAGCAGCCGACCAGAACATGCTGCTGATCTAATGCTGGCATGGCTACTGCAGCAGGAGACATGAGATCCTGTGAACTTAGATACTCTTGGCTTTATTTCTTCCACTTTTTATAGTCACTTCTTTGTGAAGACGTAGAAAGCTCTGAATGTTCTACTACAGTCTTTATGTAAAATCTCTTTGATGTTTTGTGTGAAAATTGTTAAAATTTCTCTTTATTTCTCTGTCGCACCACAGCTTCTCCAACAATTATAGAAATGCTGTGTTCTAGAAATGTACTAAAGGTTCTACAAAATTCCAGTCTGATAGGAAATATTTTACTCCTTCTCTGGAGCTATGTACAAATTTCAACTTTCTCTGTTTATTACAAAGACATTTTCACCTAGAAAATGAAAATGACATTTTAGTCTTGCAGTCCCAGCATGAATATTTCAATATGATTTCACAAATAAATGAAGAAATGTGCCAACATGCCAATGTGACTATATAAAGAAATTAAAAATGAGAACAGGCTGTTTTGTATGTGGTTTAGAGCAGAAAATGGGGCAACACAGAGCATCCAAGGCTAGCATTGTTATTCACTGTGAATTTTTACAGATTGTTTTCTCTGCTTCAAAACCTTTAAGTGCTGGTCCACTTTTTAACCTGTTCCACAGTTCTGGGGGCACTGCAGCTCTGTCCACTATGCTACTTTATTAATTGCACATAATGAGGGATGCAGCACTTCAAATAACAACACACCAGTCAGCAGAACGGGAAGCCAAAATACATGGCTAGGCTTGGCTTGCTGTTCACCTTTGCTCAAGCAATTGCAACAGCTTGAAGCTGAGACTGGAACAATAAGAGAGATGGTATCATTTCTTTCTCTCTCTCTCTTTTTTTTTTTTCCTCAAAGAAAACCTTTGTAGTAAATAAATATGATTTATTGAAGTTGAATTTATGTTTCTTATTCTTCACTGGAGTATGTATTTTTATCTTGTACATAGGTGGAGCTACTGCTAGAGGAAATAAATGTCCTTTGGTTTCTCTGCGTATTTTGTCCATCCCTCTGCTACGACTTGCCTGTCCCCTGGACTCCGGAATTGTGAAATTTCAGTTCTGACTGAACCACTTTAAGTTTTTACTGAATTCTGTTTCTGTTTTCTCCATATTAACTTCTGATGAACATGATGGCAGTAACTAGACCATCAGCTTCCACAGAGCTAGACAATCAGACCCATTCCTTGCTGTAAGATAGTAAAAACTGAGTAATATCTGGTGTGGAACTGAGTGAGAATTCAATTTGAAGTGAGGTTCAATTTGGAAATAAAATATCATAATATAACCTAAGACTGTTCCCTGTCATACTGGCCAAAAATAAAACAACTCACACAACAGCCATGCCAAAAATATTTTAGGAACAATGGAAACAATTATCAGACGTATAGGGTATGCCACAGGTGAGCACGGTCTACAAAGAGCAAAGACAATTAGCACTTATTTTTCTCCATTGCTATCGTCTGTCCATCTACATTTATAAATGCTCTGGGCCATATGGGAATTACTTTCATTAAACTGATGAAATAATTAATATATTAATTATCCTCAATGTGGTAAGATAATAATCTTAAATTGCCTCATTGAAGAGCGCTATCTTCAATTCCTTACAAAGTGAAAAAAAACAAAACACGCAAAAACAACAACCAAACCCAGTGCAACAGCTTTTGTTACTTTTGTCTATGTTTTCTATCCTAATTGAAATATCCATGATTAGTGAGAAAAGAATCCTCTCTTCTCCTCTGGTTTCCTATTCAGATCTGGGACATTTGCAGAGGAAAAGATGAAAATGAACTAGAAATATGTGTTACACTACTGGGATTATTTCTAGAGTTAGATAAATGTTTATGTGGTAGGAAGATGCTGAAGATGAGCTCAGATCATAGTCTGCCACGGAGAGGCTGGAAAGGATTATTCTAAGTCATGGGGGATGCTTGTATCATCACATACCAGTGCCAGTGCCTGAGCAGCTGGTTCCCTTTGAGACTCCAGGACAGGTATTTCAACAGCCTGGATGTGAAATTCTACAAGTGGAAAGACAGAACTTCCCTCTAAAGCCTTTCAGTCATTTATTCTGCAAGACTATTCTCAGAGTTCAAACGTGCCAGTATAGGAGCTACATGTCAGAGCAAGGGTGTTCTGATTTCTTCTTTGCAGTGCCTATCACATCACAGACATTCTTTGATATCAGAAACACTTCTATATGAGCATTCCCAAAGTAAAAATTACACCACTTACAAAAAAATCACGGTACAAAAGTAGAAGACCAACTTAATATAGAAACACATCAGTGCTTCTACAACTAACATACAAGGCTGGAGGCTAGGAAAAGTAAGCCTCCTGGCTAAATTTGTACGGAAAAATCCTCTTGAGCACCTAAACGCAAGTAGGGAATGAACAGGAACTACAGATTGCAAACTCCAGGATCAACGCCAAAATAAAAGTATGGTAAAAAGAGATAGAGATATGCCCTTTAAAAATCCACTGAACTTAATTTCCACTGGACTGGCTTCTCTGCCATGAAATCAGACTAAGGGATCACAAATGTCCAGTAGTCTTTTTCACCTTCTCTGTTGAAGTATGACTGCCAAAGTTCAAGCTTGAGAATGACATTCTGGCTCACAGAGCTGCTACAGTATAAGTGGGGAGATAATCAAATACCTCCTCTCAAGGGATAACACTAGCAATTACTTCCTAGCAATTAATGGTCAAAATAAGATCACTTTCTCCCAGAGGAAAAGATATATCTAAAAAGTTTTGAACTTTAAATATGTTACTGTGATTATACATGAGATCTTTGATACCAGCAGAGGAATTATTTTTGTGTAGAGCTTTGGCTGAGGTAATTTCAAGACCTACAGATAAGGCACTTCCACATGCGTGTGTAAATTTAAGCACTTAGAAAGTAATCTCATTTTTAGTTTCTGAATACATATAGTTCTAATTCATTAACTATTACTGACTAACTATTGTTATTTTACTTAAGCTTTTAAGCTTCAAATTTGAAGTGAAGGTGAATTTGAAAAAGCTTGCATAAGCACTCCACAAAATTCAGAGTCAAAATGATGTCCAACTATAACAGCATTCATTCTGAGCTAATAATGTGAACAGTAGGAAGAAGGGCTAAGACCTCTTCTTCCTTCAGCTGCATTAATGTGCCATGCACAGACCCAAATGCTGGTGACATTTCCAATTAGCTCCCACAAAACTCAAACTAATAATTGGATCAGAAAATACTGACTGGTAAAAAAAAGTAAAAGAGAGATAAGAAAGGAAGCACAAAGGTAAACTTCTCACAAAACTGTGTTTTGCATCATCAATACTTTTTTTGACAAGCTTCGTCTCTGCTCTTTATATACATAGAAAATTAGCATATCATTTGATAATGACCTATCAAAACCTATGCTTTGATTACAAGCAGCTGCATTTGATTACAATCAATGAATCACTAATTTGTGCTCAACCACAGAACAGTTGGACTCCATCTATTATTCATTCTTGAAGTGGAGATCCTATTTAGAACTAGATTCTGAATTTCACTAAAGCTTTTACCCTCTTGGCTATTAATAATTTTGTTTTGAAGTTAGGTCTCTAAGGTTTCATTGTGGCCTCTTTTGTTATGCTTAAACTCTGAAATAATATCCTCAGCTGCTGCCCAGATCTGTGCATCTTTTGCCCTGACCATATGTCTAGAATGGGCTAATCTAAGTCTTCTAACAGCCACCTGATATGCCCTAGCCTTCATGTACAGTATAAACTGAGCTACACTCACATGGGACTAATATAACACTTTCTATGATTGTGTGACATAGGATTTGTATGTCTATGAATTTCTTTACAACATATATATACATATGATACGATAAAAAGATACACAAATGTAAGATGCTGCCTCAATTAAAGGTATTAAGTTTTGAGTCATGGGATATAATGCAGCCTTTTATAAGTACGTGTACATAAACACACACATTCTGTAGATAAATTCAAACCTTTTGAGCTCTAAGATCTCATGTTCAACAAGCTTTGATTATATTATTTCTTGTTCAAGATATGCAACCATTTGGTATTTCTTAGATTATCAGGGAGACTTTCATGAAAATGTATGAATGGCTTTAAGTGTGGAAACAACTCTCTCCTGTAAGCTGCGTCCAGCATAAGTCTGTCTGGCTCACAAGTCTATGTGGCTCCATCAACTGATGCTCAAGTGGCACCTCATTTGATAAACAGATGATGACTAGACTCAAAATGAAAGTAACATTCTATGTGTGCTGGTTTTCTATCAACAAAAAGTACAATCAGTGTTTGCCACAGAATCATAGAATGTCTTTGGTTGGAAGGAACCTTAAAGATCATCCAGTTCCAACCCCCTACTGTGGGAAAGGCTGCCATTCACCAGATCAGGCTGCCCAAGGCAGCCTTAAAGATAGCCAGGTATTCGGTATCCACAGCTGTGAGCAACCTGATCCTGTGCAAAATATTAGCAGTAAAAAATTTACTCCTAATATCTAATCTAAATCTCTCCTCTTGTAGTTTAAAGCCATTCCCCAGACAGATTAATTTACAAGGCAACAACGTCAAAAAGACCTTGCTACTCAGTATGGTGAAGCTGACTGCTCAGGGTCTCAATCTCCAAAAGCATAACTTGGTGCAGAGAATCACAGTCCCATTTTCCTATAAGGAAAAATTTCTTACCATGAGGGTGGTCAAACATTGAAACATGCTTTCTAGAGAGACAGATGATGCCCCATGCCTGTCTGTGTTTAAGAGACATTTGGATAATACCCTTAATAATATGATTTTCGTTAGCTCTGAAGTGGTTGGGCAGCTGGACTTGATGATCTTTTTAGGTCCGTTCCAGGACCCACTTTACTCTACTCTACTCTACTCCACTCCACTCTACTCTACCCTACCCTACTCTACTTTACTCTACCCTATGCTACTCTACAGTACAATGTAGAGTACAATGGCTTGAGTTGGAAGGTATTCAAGGATCATCAAATTCTAACCCCCCTGCCATGAGCAGGGTTGCCAGCCACTAGATCAAATACTAGATCAAGTACTCTATTCTGTTCTATGCTACGCTCTGTTATGTCATACAATGCTACACAGTGTTGTGCTATGCCATGCTATTCTTTTCCTGTCATGAGCTTTTTCATTCCTTGAAGCTCCTACTGAAATATGGCAGAAACCATGCAGCCAAAAAAAAGCAGCTGGAAACCTGTACCAAGCATTGAGAGGTGCACCCCACAATTTAGGGGAGGAAAATGCAGATAGCTGGTTGAGAGTAGTGTAGCCCAAAGAGAAAATCAGTTTTGACTATAAAATAATGTACTCTTTCAAATTCTCTTTTAAATTCATTCTTAAATTGTTTTCTAATTTGTCAGGTGAGATTCACTGCCCATGACAAAAAGCTGAGAGAAATACCTTGTTATTTCAAAACTGTGGGCACAACTCATTGCAAGTGTGAAGTGGTACCCACAAAACCAAAGATACAATTTAAAAATCACACCTCAGATTCAACTAACACAGGCTATTGGTGACCCCAGTGCAGTCTGCATCTCTAATGAATGCTTCCTGCTCCTCCTATCTCTTCCCACTGACTTTAATATAAATTGTGTCTTATGATTTTCTAAACTGTCAACAGAATGCTCTAATCTGTAACTCTTAGTCATGTTAATAAGTACTTAATCATCTCAATAGGATCAAGATACATATTGGGACTGCTCCTGAGAATAAATTACTTCCCAATGAACATAAGGACTCAGGCCTATTTTTATTTACATACTGTATGTGAGATTCACAAAAAGACTGAAAATTCAGCCGGAGGCCTCATTATAAGAGTTGCTGGGAGCTAAGTGCCTTTGAATATCCGCCACATAGTAGCAAACATCTGACAATCAATCCATAAGAGGAAAATTTTGCCCTCAGATGTATGCTGCTCCCACCGAAGTCAGAAAGAATTACATATATTTCACCAGGGAATTTGACCATAATACAGCAGCTAAGACAGGCTGGCATTTTATTGTTCATTTTTAAGTAAGGCAGTTCATTAAAAGAATAGCCATGTAACTAAATGTTTAACCACCGACACATAGATTTGAAATGTCAGGGAGGAATAAATGTTATGTTTGCAAGTCTTTTTATTTCCCAAGGAAAGCCACATAACTCACTCAAACAAACAAACAAACAAAAAGAGGAAAAGAAACGGCTTCATGCTCTTAAAACACCTCTGGGAAACACACAGGTTGAGCAGGGCAGCACAGCCATTCAGCTCTAACAGCCAGTAGCTTCAAACAGTACAAAGCTTGAATAAATGTCAGATTTTCATTACTAGCAGACTGAAGTCTTTGCAGTAGAGTTGCTTCAGTTAAGATTCAATTCAGCATATGCCATAATTATTGTTAAAACATTTTCCATCATTTCAGAAATCTTGCAGTTTATAAGCAAATCTTCAACAGGTAGATTACACAGACAGAATACACTGAAATAGCCATAGATGGTTATCACCACAAAAAGTGAAGGAAGGAAAATGGCTCACCAAGGCGACAGACAGATTCTGTGCTACTGCTCTCTGCACCAGATTTTTGGGTACAGTGGGACCAGTACTCAGAAGTAACAGGCCCTACTTTACAAGACATGGTCTGCAAAGCAAAGCTGGACATTTGTGGCTTATTGCAGAGGTCTAGGTGGAGGAAATTAATCTAATGAAATCTGTGGGTTGAGTCCTCTTACCTTGTTTTATATGTTTCTTGATTCAGTTGAATTTGCCTGCATACAAGTTAAAATAAACATGATACCCTGTAAAACTAATCTACAGGAACCTGAGATGGTTCAATCTATTTTAAATAAAGTATTGATATGATTATAAAACTACTGTACTATAGAGAAAAAGCATAAATTAAGCTGAGTTCATATAGATGTAAGTATTATGAATTATCATTATCTGATGTAACACAGTAATACGTATATATTCATAGAATCATTAAGGTTGGAAGAGATTAAGATCAACAAATCCAACCATCAGCCCAACCTCACCCACTAACCAAGTACCTCAGTGCCACATCTCCGTATTTCTTGAACACTTCCAAGGATGGTGACACTACCACCTCCCTGGAAAGCATGATACAATACCTCATCAGAAGCATTGCTGAAAAATGAAAAATCATAAAAGACAGCAAAGGTTAATTCAAAAGTTCATTCCTTCTAGCTTTGTGGGGCAGTTTACATTAGTGAGGGGTTCTACTATCAGCATGTGCTACCAAATCATGCAGTACACAATACACAGTTGTGGGAAGTAATGTATCCTCTCACAAGGATTTTGTGTTGTGGACTATGCCACTGAATGGCAAGTGGAGCTTGCTGTTGGCTGAATGAGGCTGTCTCTCCAGATTTTCTTTGTTCGTGAAGTATTCTTTTTGTTAGACAAAAGACAGACACATGCAAATACCTACACACAATCTCCAAGTGCTCTTTCATTCAATATTTTAATTAATATTTTTATCTCTTAGTTGCATAAGCAAAAAACTTAAAGATAGTGAAGAAATAACAAAATCATGTAATTAAAAATTCAGCAATTGCTAAGTTTTAAGTGCTGCTTCAGAACATGAGTGGGGTGATATTTTAATGCAATTATAAACAAAAAATTCTTATTGGTAAGAAGAGTATGATATGCAGTATTGAAAGACTGCTGTTTTCCAGAGGCTGCAGTTATCTCACGTGAGATTTAAAAAACATTTGTGACTTACTTTTCAGATGATAGGTAATTTCATATTCCCTATATTTTTCTGTCAATTTCTGGTGTTCTCTGAAAACTGAATTCAACGTAACAATATGGAAGAAAAAATCTTTTATAAACAGCTTTCTATAAATTATTATTTTTGTCATTTACTATAATCTTTTGTGACATATTTGACATATGGAAATAAGAAATTGTGAATTGAGAAGGGCTATTGAGAGGAACAATGCATTTCCTAGGCCTGCAGGTACCCGTATGTGATATTCCATGGTCTACTGCGCACCTGGTAACTTCAGCTATTTTTTTTTTCCCTTATAGCTTTACCTCTGGTCAGAGGTTCAACACTGCTAGAAATCTAGGGTTAAACCACATTGTGTTTATCATCAGATATCTCACAAGCACGAAAAAGCAGACAGGAGAAATGCCGTGCACAACATTCTGAGTTAAGGCACTAAGCAAAACGGCAGCTACCTTCAGAAAATAGAATGGTTGCTTGCACAGTGCTTCTCTGCACCTTTATCCACATGGATCTTTCCACCATCCCTCAGTTAGTGCTGGCTGCATTTCCTAGTCCTGTATTTGTATATTCTGAAGACTTTCATACAGGAGGGGCAGTGCCATGGAACAAAGAGGATATAATTCTTATTTTAGAAGAAAACTGTAATTCCCTTCTATACAGCTGGATAAGCTGATTACGAGTGAAAAGGATGGAAGTTAATGGTAAATTTTACAATATTAATATCTGCAAACCTGGGCAATGGACAGACACAAAGACTCACTGTCTTCTGTTTGCAGAGCAAAGTATGTGCAGGAAACTGGCTGTATACTTTCTCACAGTTTTGGTTCCACAGAGAAAGACAGGCACAGTTTAGCTTCCAGGAAGACCACATCAAAGATATCCCTTCAAACATGGCTATGGTGAAAGTTTAATTAAAAGAATACCAGCATTCCCTATTGCCTTCCCTTTAAAAAAAAGATGCACAAACTAGAAATCTTGAATGAATGAATATATTTTTAAACTAGATTTGTATACTGATGCTTGAAAAGGTCTCAAAACCAGTTTGGATTGTTTTTTTTTCACTGAGGGAAAAGAAAAACAGAAGACATAATTTTTCAGAGAAAAACAAGCAGTAAAGATTAAACTTAGGTCTGTGTATTCCACCTGCAATGCCAAAACAAGCTTTCATATTACTGCCTAAAGGGAACTAAAAGCATGACCTATGCAAACGTTTTTGCCCCTGCTTTTCACTGTGCTGTTTGTTTTTATTGCAAGCCTTAATTAAAATTAATAGCAAATCAGACTGGCTTCAGATTGTTTGTAAATGCTACAGAATATTTGTATTGTATCCCCACCTACTGTTAGCACTTAGTTATCTTTAAAAGGCTATATCTGCAGTATCTTAAAATACTGACACGTATGATGATCGAGGATCAAGCTGGTCTGGTCATGAGAAAAACAACACAAAATTGATGGGAAAATTCTAGTTCAGGCTAAAACCAACGTGTTATTACTCCTACAGAAGGGCTTCAACTGAGAGCTTTGAGCTGCTTCTGTCGTCTGCTGTTTCCTTTCTTGTGTCAAAGTCAGGTGCATTCATGCAAGAGGAGCAAAGAGCCTTTCCTCTTATTTCCATATATCACTTTGGAGATTTTCTCCTCCTTTTTCACCTCCTCTCGGAAGCACCAGCATGCTTTGAAGTGCATAGTTTAAATACACTTCAGAAAAGGTTTCTCATGAGCAAGGTTGTATATTTCATTAATGAAAACTTTTTTGCAGATTTCCCTGCAAATGCTGCCCATCAACCTGTGAAGTAAATCTTGCCCATCCCTCAATATCCACTTTCTGTAATCCTTGGGCTAGAGTAACCCAAGGGAGTTAGGTAACGTCACTGTGAAAATTGCCTTTCAGTTGTCCTGCTGCTGAGGGTGTTTCCCAGCTCCGAATTAAGCATTTTGGGATACAAAAACAGCCAAACTGAAGTGTTCACAGCTATTATGCCACTGGATCTACTCAGTCTACTGAGTAGAAGATTTGGGTATGGCTTCGTGCTTGCTTCATCCTGGGAGTCATTAGCACAGGGGTGTTTATTTGCGTGTAGGATTCATGGATAAATATTCTTCTCAAATGAGACAGTTACACCTTTTGTTTAGCAAAGGAGGCCTGTCTTTTTTCAAAGAACAAGATGATACTACCCCTTTTCATCTAGCAGCTCAGTACTTAGAGCAGCTTTCTGCATGGTGTGGGCCCCTACCTTGTTCAAACAGCTCCTCCACCTACGGTTTCCCAGGAATAATCCCTCCTGCCCAGGGGCTGAAGGCACCAGAGCTGAGGCCTCTCAGTCCATTCTGATGAAACTTTCCTCTTCACATGGCCCAGTTAAATATTCATTGAGCCATAGACTGAGCATCGCTTAGCAGTTGTGGTGTTCCCAAGGTTGAGAGTCCCATCTCAGCTCTGATAAATGCTGAAGTATTTCCTATGAACTAGGAAATGGAATAAAGACCTGACAGCATTCAGTTCATTGCACAGCGCAGAGGGAGGAAGCACATGGCTGAAATGCTGCAACAGGGAGGAAGGATTTGACTTCCCATCCTAAATCTGTGGTGCAGGAAAAGTCAGCTGGTACTTCCCAAGGAAAGTTTTGCAAGCATCCTGTGGGTCTTACCTGCCGATCTCTGCTGGCACAAACTATTCCTGAGAAACCTTTTAATAACTGGACTGATATTGGAAAACTGAGCACTCAGATGGCAGGAAATGACAGGATTAAGGTTACCTATTCAACTCAGTCTTGTGCATATATGTTGAATTAGTATTTTCCTAAGAGGCTCTACTCAAGGTTCTCAGTAGTTCACCACTCCTGAAGAGCTGCACAGTGCGAGGCCATTGGCCTAATTTCCCTTGAATTACATAAAGCCCTGCTGGTGACAAACATCAGCACTAAGGAGAGACTAATAATTTTCAATATTTTCATTTCCTTCTTCAGTACTCATCATTCCAGTATAAAACAACTCCAAAATTTTAATGAAATTCATATCCAGCCAATGATATGAGTGGGCACTGTTCCCTCTTGAAAAAAGGTGATTTGAGGCACAGGGACATTTATGTCAAAATGTACTTATTAGTTCTGGTTACCCAGTTTGAAATGGCTCTGTGTTCCATAGCACTTCATATATTCACATGCACTTTCAGTTCATACATTTTTTGCGTAAGTGCTCACCAACCCCATCAATCAGGCCCTATGCAGGGGGAACTCTACATCTGGAATATGAGAATGAAACAACAGACAAAACTGCACTGAGAGTACCTAAGTATATCTAAAAATTTGCTTGTAAAAACACAGGCTCTAAGAGAGCTAGGTTTGTTCAGTCTAGTGAAGAGAAGGCTCCAGACAGACTTTAAAACAGCATTTCGGTATTTAAACGGAGGCCTATAGAAAAGCTGGGGAGGGACTCTATCAGGAAGTATGGTGATAGGATAAGGGGCAATGGCTTTAAACTGAAGAAGGGAAGATTTAGATTAGATATATGGAAAATACTCTTCACTATGAGTGTGGTGAGGCAGTGGAACAGATGCATAGAGAAACTGTGGATGCCCCATCCCTGGAGGTACTCTAGGCCACGTTGGATGGGCCCTGGGCAGCCTGTGTTGGTGGGTGAAAACCAGCCAATGGCAGAGGGTTGGAACTGGATAATCTTTAAGTTCATTTCCAACTCAGCCCATTCTGTGAGTCCATGGATAGCTGTAGGTTGCTCTAAAAGTAATGCCTCCTATTTATTTCCATGGAAACTACAATAGATAGAAAGAGCACAATAACACTATTAGATAGAGCAAATTCTCAGCTACAAGAAACTATTTTTAAACATAGTCACCACCATTAGCTATGCATTTTCACCAGCAGTTTTAATGAGCCTGAATGCCATACTCATAAAAATCTGCACCAGAGGATGTGATCCATCAATGCTGCTATGATGACATCATTTCCTGACTCTGAAAGTTTGAGCTTTCAGTTTAGTCAGTGTTGTGATCTAATGGTCAGAGTTCATGGGTTGTCCAGATTCCAGGAGATCCATAAGGATCACCCCTTTCTCATCCAGACAATAGCATATATCACTTCATTCACTGAAGACCTCATCCTGAACTTCTTATTTGATGAGGAATTCATGTTGCCACTGTTTGGATTGCCATTTTGCCTCTGGCTCTTAGTGGTGATCTCATTTTGCTACTGGTAATGATGCAATACAGCTAATTGTCACCTTCAGCCTTGTATTGGTTCAATAGGTCCTGACAAACTTGCTTATGGTGTTCTTTCTGTTCCTGTGTGAACATTCACAAGAATCACCTGGTACAAACTTTGCAATACTCCAACATTGCCACTATCATTTCCAACATATTGAAGCTTATATCAGTACCATACCAGTTTCATGGTCATAATTTGCTGGTTCATGCAGATAAGCTGATTGAGTTGTTCTTCATTTCATGGTGTGATAGCCACGCATGGCTGTCTGAAACACAACTTACCTTTCTTGTTGGTGCCAAAACTGCTAAAATGCACTTCTTATCATTTCACTGTGTTCACACACACAGTTTGTTCTCTGTAAGTATTCAGCAAACATCAATAAAGGCAATGGGAGCCATTTTTTTTTCCACATGGAGGAATACAGCTCCACACTTCTGCTTCATATGTACTTCTACATCAGACAGTTTTGTCAGACTGCCTCTCTGTTGCCCACTGTCACATAGCAACAAAATGTAACAGAATATTTGTGGGAAGATTCAGCCTCTACTGCCATAGCACCAATATCCACTTCTGATTTTGCTTTGGTTGTAGATCCTCTACACAGCTTTTCCACATACTCAACTATACATCACTCCTAGTTGGCCTGGGACAGCATCTATATCAAGAAGGCATCCCTGACAGCCCCTCAAATCTTCCTGATTTCTTATGCACTACTGCATTGATAATGCAGCAAATGTTGGGGAGCTTCAAGTACCTTATATGAATCAGATATGTGATACAAACACTTCCTTAAATTGTTTAGAAGAGACCTCTTGCACTTCTCACCTTGATTGTGTGGTCTGTAACCAACTTCCCGGATACACAACTAGCTTCTTCTCCATTCTCATCCACCTATCCAGAGGGATAGGTTCCCTGGCGAATTCAGATACTGAAGTACTGAGCAGATGCTAGAAATTTCAAAACAATGCAAGTATGCAGCTTAAATTTATAATAGAAGCACCAAGAAACTCTCATGATTGGTAATGCTATCTAACCTGCCCGTAGCTATACAGCATGTACGCACAGCCTACTAGGTTAATGTTCTTTTGTTTCATTGTTTTTCTTCTTTTAATGTTTTAATTTAAAATATATAAAAAGGAATATAATTTTTTAAGTTTTAATTAACTGTATTATTATTTATTTATTTATATTTACTGTCTTGGGTGGCATATATGTAGTCCAAGGCAATTCCTCTTCACTCAATGTGGTGCAAGCAAACCAAAAGGTTGGACACATGGAAGATACAAACAAAATACATAGGAAAGAATTTTTTTCCTAGATGGGACATCTTTTCAGTCTGCCTTGAACATTACCATGAAAGAAGACAGCCTCTACATCCCTTCATCAAAAGTGTCTTTTACCTTTCAAAGAAAAAAAAAATACAGCATACAGATGTGCTATACTCCTACCAAAAGCAAAAAAATAAAAAAAACACCATCACCATTACCAACAACAAAAACCCAGCAAAACCAAGTTCAAAAATGAGCAAATACTCAATATAAGTGCATAAACTACAGTGCTCATTTCCTATGCTGTATTATTTCAAATTCAAGTGAATTCATTGAGGAACTGCATTTGTCATAATTATTTGCTAGGTTCTCATGGATGGCAGACACAGCTGGTTTAGGGAGAGATGAGAATAAGCATCGATCTGTATTTCTGTCAGTCCGAAAACATAAAGAAAGCATTCAAGAATTTTGAAGAGTCCTGGTAGCAGCCTAGTCTACAGCACATGTACCGTAATGGACACACTCAAAATAGGTGCAAACCTTCCTTTGTATTTATTGGTTATTTTCTGGGTTATCTTTTTTTAAATTAAGGCTGTGATTAACTTTGATGTGTCTATCATCACTAGATCATAGGCTTACTTATCCAGTACTGCTTGGAAGCTGAAATATTTTAATGATGGTCTAGAAAGAAGAAAAACATTGAAGGAATAAAAATACTAAGATTACATAAAAGCCTTCTTCTAAGATGCTCATGCACACCTCAAAATCTATTCAAATAAAGAAATAAACCTTTGAAACACGTGTTGCTATGTAGTCTATCAGCTACTGACTACCATTTGTATCATAAATATCATGTGAATTGAATTACAGCCCAAAATTCTGTACCATTACAAAAAAATTACTAGATTAGGAAAATCTTTTTAAACTTTCTCAGATCTTCATCAAGCAGAAATGCATATTTCAAATAAAACTGATGCGAAACTCCAAATAACTGCATAGATTTATCAAAGTATCTTGCAGCACATGTCCCTGATTGACTGCAACAAAACATATTCACAAAAATTTGTTCTAATAGATCCAATAGTCATTTTATTCCAAAAGCATTTGTGAAACCTAATGCAAATAGGAATAGACATTTTGTATCTCAAATTTATAAGGAGATAATGATAAAACTACTGTTTCTTATAATACATATTTAATTTAATTTTAAGCATGCTATCTCCCAGCGTGTAACACAGGGCTTTGTCCACCTGCAGCCACCTACTGCAAAGATGATCCTAAAAGAACCATATCCTCCCACCTACCCTCCACCATTACAACTGTGATTTCAAATGTGTGGGAGATACCTCCTTTTAAGTTTTCCACTAATTGCGCTGATGCTAGCAGAAGAATGCTGTGTTATTGCAAACAACTTTAATTTTGATGTATATAATTCATTTTTAATCAGGACTACACATTTATCCTTAGTAATACATTTAAAAGCGCCTGTCATAAATGACATTCTACAAAGCAAGGCTATTTATAGAGAAAAACAAAAATCCAAGGATGCTGTTTTCAAAGAAACTGCTTAAGCAGGTGCATACTAAAAAGCTGGGTTTGTTTGTGCACAAAAGCCCATAGATTCTTCTGGTAATTCAGAAACTTGGTATGCATGTAAGTGGTTTTAAAAGCAACAAGAATACAATATTTCCATATCAAACAAATTTTGAAATGAAAGACTGTTCCTGCAAAATAAAAATAAATAAATAACCCTCCCCCCCCCCCCCCCCCTTTCCCTATAAATAGGGAACCTGTCTTCAGAAACAATTTTTCAATATTATTGAAAAGGGAGAGAGAAGACAAAGGATCTCCAATGAGATGCCCAACTAGAGCAGCTTAGTGCAGCATTTCAGTTCTGTCACCTTGAAAGTTGCCACCATATTCTCCAGAACTCAACCACTTTGGTTTCAGCTCTAGTGTACATGGTGGGAACTACCTGAGTAGTTAACAGTTAAGGTTTGCAATTGTCACAGAGGCTGTAGGACACAGTGGGTTATCAGGCAAAATCAGGAAATTTATGCTGGCATTCTAATTCTGACATCCCCTCATTGTCACAATGGTGTGATGCACTCCAGGATCTTTATGTTGCTGGTTCATGTCATTTATCACCTGGATGTGACCTACTGCATGTCATACTTTTATGCAGTTCATTGTTGGAGGACAGCAAATGATACCTGATGCCAGAAGAAAGGTGCTTCAAGATAGAGAAGTGAATGAGAGGTTCAAGATGGACATCAGCACTCATTTAAATCAGGCTGGTATCAGGAATAGCAGAATAACAGTAGATAAACAGTGAATGATTGCAATTTGGTTTAAATCTACATTTTCTTAAAAAAAAAAAAAAAAAAAAAAAGCCTGTAGTCTTGTGTGCATTTTTATGTTGTGCTTTCAGAAATAAGAGGATTCTTTGGGTTGACCAGAGGCAGCTGTACTGTTCAAAATGTCTTACACTGAAGCTGTACTTTACACTACTCTAATGGACTTTCCTAATGCAGCAGTTCTAATCCATTTGGGTTGCTATGGATAGCTACATTTCTGTAAAGTGAAGATAGTTTTGTCCCAGTTCAAACACTGAATGAATGTTAGTGATGGGCAAACTGAAATTCCAGAGATACAGTTTAGTTTGAAAAGGGCCCAAACATTTATTATCCAAACCACTTGGACTTACACAAGTGCAACTGCAAAAGTTCTTAGGAAAAGCCTCTCATGACACTTTCAGTATTTCATATACCCATCATAAAACAAACCCACTGATACAGGATGTGCAATAAAAATGTGTTATTTGAATATGACTTAAATTTTGTTAAAAATTAAATCAGTCTTGAAGATGAAGAAATGACTGGAGTTGTTGCTGCTTCATTTATTCACATGTCTATTAAAATCAGGTCAGAGGGTATCAGAGAATGTGTTGGCAGTATTTCCATGCTGTTCGTTTCTAGGATGTGTTACATTACTCCAGTAGCACCTTCTCTGACACACCCATGAAACACCTAGAACCCCTAGCATTCTCTGAGGGCCATAACTCATTTATTAGTACTGAGTACGTATTCAGTTGGCTTACTGAAGAAGAGGTACTATACAACCTGTCCAAGGGCACACATCAACACACTCCCCTGGATTGCCACCCATCCCAGCCATGCCACTGTGCTGCACTTCCATGTCAAAACCAAGCTGCAGACACCTCTGCTGCTGTCATGATCAGAATAGGAAGCATATGGATGTAGACAGAGATGCCTTGCAGGTTTCAGGTTTTCAGGTACTCCTTGATGCCTGTCAAGCTGGAACCAGGTAGCATACAGAATCATTTCTTCTTATGAAAACTAGAGTTCTATCTGAAATTGACTGTTGGTTTCTAAATCATCTGGGATAATAACTGCTGTAACAATAAAGGATTTATATCTTCCTTTCTATATTAACCAAACTGGCTATTGATCTAAATTATAACTTTCACAGATTTACATACAGATACATTTATATCTTTTATTTAGATGTGATCTTAGATGCTTAGGAACATATTTGCCCACTGTGCTGAGAAGGTGCAAGAAGAATCACAATTTGATCCTATGGTATTATTTGATTCATATCATGAATTGCTATAACGAAAGTAGATTACTGACTTCTAAACATCTCTAGATTTTCTATCTTAGATCTTAAGTTTTAATCCAAGTGCCCAAAGACAAGTGCAAAAATCATAAATTTGTCATGGCCTCAGCCTCCTGGAAGACAAACAATTTGGACATCCCGGAAAGAAGAAATAGAGTAAAAACAAACAAACAAAGAAACAAACAAATAAAAATTAAGCCCATCTTTTGGAAAAGACATTGACACTGTCTTCAAGAGAATCCTGCTTATCTTCGTGCCGATAAACTCCTTATACAAAACCAAGACAGTTATGGCTTTTTCCCTTGCCTTTTCTCCAAATCTTTCTTCAAAAATCTTTTTTCTAATTCAGCATCCAAGTAATTTTTGTCAAAGAAATAGAAATAGGAAAACCTGTGCTTCTACTTTCCTTCTTTCCTTTTCAAGTAAGCTACAAACTTTGGTTTTACCTCATTACCTCCTGTAAGTAAAAGTTGTTTTGAATACCTGAAAGCGGAGGAGTGCAATTACAAAAATAAAAACAAACAAACAAAAAAACCAACAGCTATTAGAAGAAAATATTTTCGCTTTGATCAGAGAATTCCTTTTCTCATACCCTAATACAGCAGAGAGAAGTGTCTCAAATATACAGTCACTTTTTTGGGGGCTCCAAAGATTCAAAAAAGTCATGCTGTATTTTCAGTATAAAACCAAAGATGTCAAATGCGCAGATTATGCCAAAAAATTACTTCCAAAGTTATCAAGGATAAACGTACTCAGGTTAGTTAAATTTTTAAGTTACTATTAATTTTAACTAAAGGTGATGGTGCCCCATATTCATCTCTGACCTTGTCAGGACAGCAGCAACCAGCACCCCACTTGTATTTCACAGACTGACTTTGCTGCTGTCTCATGTATTATTCAGTACAAAGCAGGACAACAAATGAAAGAGACTTAAGAGATCTCTTAGAAAGAAAACCGTGACAGAAAAATAAAGGTTAATCAGAGAACCTGGTATTTTTTTCCTACAATTTATGAAAAAATTGCAGCTTTTATATAGCTGGAAGTTTCCTTACTTGTTATTACAGGAACACCTTCAATTTTGCACATTTCTCCATGCTGACTTGCAGTCCACAGGGTGCTTGTAGAACAGCATATGGTACACTGTAGACATTTTTTCTTACTCAAGAACCATAGTATACACTTGGAAAGCCAGCATTTTAAGGATCAACACAAATCTTGGGAGTTGATTTTCCATGTCACTCCAATTAGAATTACCCTGAAACTCCCAGAGCCCTTCTACTCCCTGACCTGACTGTCAGGTAACTGGGAGTGTGTACTCATTTAAATCAATTCCACATTGTCTTAAAAACACACACAGACAGAGAATACTATATACAGAGCTATTCTTCATGACTCACTAAGAGAAAGTCTATGAGCCGTTTCCATGTCTTCTTCACAGAAGGGTTTTTTTCCATTTAGGCATCCTGTGTGGTGCTGATTATTAAATGTTACTGCTTTCAAACTACAAAGATGATCTGGAATATGCAAATATTTTCTATACCATGGAAACCAATATATGTACAAAAAGAAACATAAACGGCCACGCATGGAAAGTGAAAAAAAAATTTTTTTGCATCCAGTTTCATATTTTGGTGTTTTTTTTAATGCAGTATTTTCACTCCCATGTGCTTATGTAATATTCCTAACGTTTACGGGCATTAGCACGTTGCTAATGTTGTTAATAGGACTCTCACTTGCCAAAGGCAAGATGTGCTTAAGAAAATTTGGGATTTCTCCACTTACTAAGGGCTTGAGCCAGAAGATAATTGGGATACTGTTATACTAGAGCTTTAGAAATCCAGCTCTATTCAAACTTGCAGTCTCAGTGATTTTTTTTTTTTTTCTTTTTTTGCTGAGTCTTTCAGAGTATTGGGAACGAGATGTATGAAGTAAGGGATGCTACTTTTACATATACATGCACAGATCCTGAGAACTCTATAGAAGAAGTTACACTAATAGAACTGAAGAACAGCTGGCAACGCATGTTCAACAAAGAAGGAAGAAGTGACAACTTCAGCTCAGCCAACAGACAGAATCACTTGATTTGGTCTCAGCACATCTTTAAAATCATGCTCTGTGAACATTGTTATGACAAGGAAAAACAAGATTTTTTTTCCCTGCAAAATTAAATGTCACTCTTGATAGCATAATATCTGAAACATCATCCTTCCAAGTCCACACCAATACTTTACACAGAAAATTAAACTCTCTCTCTGTTTATTGAGTGGATAATGCAGTCTTTGAATGTGTGAGAACCCCTGCTAGGTGAGAAATTAAAGAAGAAGCACTATAAAGTCTAATGGTATGTATGAAATACAAAAAAAGAGAGAAGAAGGTAACTTAATTGGTAATCAGAAGAAATCATAAAACTAATCATGCAATTAATGTCTCAAAAAGCCAGCATATGAGGTGTGTACAATTACCAGAAAACAATGCAGTGATGGTTTCAAGGATTAATGAATTAATGGTTGCTGGGGGAGGAGGATTTGATCTGCAGTTTTATATGTTAGCCTTAAATCCATGCTAAAGTATTACTTTCCTTTTTATACAGAAAAAGCCCTTACCATGCACATAGAATTTACCTTTCAAATTAGTTTTTTTTTTTTAATATTACATTTAAAAATTTGTGTTGAGAGAGATGCAGATTTGTTTCCTTCTCCCTCATACAGCTCCCCATCCTTCTGTTCATGAAAATAGAAGACACTTTGCAAGGGAAAGAGTTCGGACAGCACGTACGTTAAAATAACACAGAGATCAGAGAAATTCACCAATTGCAGTTGCTGGAATAAGTTAGCAAATATATTTACATAAAAAAAAATATTTTTCCTACAAAAGGGAGAGTGCTACACCACAAATTAACAATTGTCCTTTGTTTTGTACACACATTAAAAGTGAATGGTGATTGCTAATTTACTGATGATCTTATATATCAAGTTAATTTGTTGATAAAAGGAGATGATAGAAAATCACAAAAGAATTAAGACTGCAGTACATCAAAACATAAGCATTTCTTTGATTTAGTTGCCAACTACAAAGATTTCAAACCATCCTATGGTAAACGTTGGTCTTTGTTCTTTTTTTTTTTTTCTCTCCATGTGGTTCAAACATGTGCATCTGCTGCTATATGCAATATCAATGCATGATGGGTGGACACATGAATGAAAGGATTCTTCTACAACAGTAGATTCCCATAATTCAACAGCCTTCAAGAAAATACAAAGAGGATGGCCCAGGACCAGGGAGACCTGGGTTACCAAATGTACCTTATTATCATAGAATCATTAAGGTTGTAAATAACCTCTGAGATCATCTAGTCCAACCATCCACCTACCATCAATATTGCCCACTAAACCATGTCTCTAAGTATCACATCTCCACATTTTTTGAACACTTCAGGGACAGTGACTGCAATTCTTCCCTAAGGAGCCAGTTTCCATTCCTCATCAGTTTTTTCAGAGAAGCTTTTTCTAATACCCATCCTGAACATCCTCTGGTATAGCTTGAGGCCATCCTTTCTTGTCCTGTCACTGTTACCTGGAAGAAGAGACTGACCTCCACCTTTCCACAACCATCTTTCAGGGAGTTGTAGAGGGTGATAAGATCCCCTATGAGCATCCTACTCTCCAGACTGAACCATCTTCAGGATCTTTTTATCTTCAGAGATCAGAGCTAACACACCTACTCCAGCACTCCTTTCTCCATTTGCTATGGAAGGATACAGAATACATCCCTACCTTGATGGACTGTCTGAAAAGTGCCTTCAAGCATACTAGATAGCTGGAGGCTATGGTAACAAAAGACAGGAGAATAGCATAAGTAGAACCTGTAAAATGGCTTGGCTGGGAAATCAGAAACTTTTAAACTAAAGTAAAAAAAGACATTGAGAGATGTGCCACTAGTGAAAGTGGGAAACATTTCCATAAAAATTTAGATAGAAGACGATTCTCAAAAAACCTGCAAACAAAGTTGTTCTCTATGTTGAGCTGCTTGTGAGTAGTACAGCTCTCAACAACTCCTTCCTTAGTCCTCATGTAACTCTCTCTGTTAGTGTGAAAAGTGCAATATACATAAGGAAAGACAGTAGAAATATAGTTGCCTTTAAGCAGGTTTAGATCACCAAAGAAAGGCAGTAGTTACAGTTCAGTAATAAAGAAGGAACTGCTTACCCTTTTCTAAGGAAGAGGGCTTGCTAGAAAATCCCAAAGGAGACGATCCCCAGGAAGAGATCTCTCCCCTTTGATTGCCAGCCTCTAAATGAGCTCTGATCACACAGGTGAATTGTTTATACCTGTGCTCCCAGGACTGGCCCTGCCCCTTCACCAGGAGCTCAGTCACTGGTTCAGGCCATGACCTATTGGTTCCTGTATACTATGGAAAATGAACAAGAAAGAACAAAGAAAAGAAAGTACAGAAATGAGACTGCAAAGAAATGAAACTAATTCTCAAGTCCGGTGCCAATGTTCTGTGTGGGCTTAGACACTCACAGTGCATTTCCACGCTCCAGCTCCCAGCTGTAAGAGTGATTATAATACTTGGCTGCACCTCAGAGGGGTTCCCAGCATTCCTTCATTAACGGCTGGGAGCACTCCCACCATGGCAGTAATGGGGGATATAAGACAGGGAGAATTAGTACCACATGTGAAAATGGTGTTTGCAGTTATCTGTGTGCTAAGAGCTAGTGCAAGGCTGGATAACAATAGCCACTTCATATTAAATAATCACACATATCTGCTAAGTCCAAAGTCCCTAAATCAAGTGTGATTCAGCCACTGGCTTCTGCAGCCTCATTGTTTTCCATGTATTGGGCAGGGCAGTACCAGAATGAACGAGACCATAATTTCCAGGTGTCAAGGTCTCAAAGTCCATTAGACCCTGGGAGAATCCAAGAGGAAGAACTGTGATTTTTCACAGTGCAATTTCTTTCTTCAGTGAATTTGGGACTGTTCTTTTTGGATATTTCTAAATTACTTATTTTCTATTTTGCCTTTGTTGGGGTATCTGTGACTCATCGTTCATGACAGTGACTGCCTTGCCATCCCCATGCAGTCAGTGGCACAAGACTGCTGTGAGGTCTGGACAGGATCATGTTTTAATTTGGCATAGTTATGACTTCACTGAAAGGAACGTATCTTACTTGATTTCGCATACTGTTGGGTTTCTGCAATACTTTGAAATCACATTTTAGGTCACATAAATAAGATTTATAATCAGAATCATGGAATCACTTAGGTTTGAAATGACCCTTAAAATCATCAACTCCAGCCATCCAACTGACCTACCGACTGCCATCTCTAAACAGTGCCCCTTTGTGCCACATCCACAAGTCTCAAATACCTCCAGGGATTAGGACTCTGCTGTTCCCTTGGGCAGCTGGTTCCAACACTTGACCACACTCTCTATGAATAGATTCTTCCTCCTGTCTAATCTAATATCCAGTCTAGCTCTGTATATCTATCCACTGCACATGGTCAGAGGTAACGCAGACAAGAAAGATGTAGTTTAAATAATTTTTCACGATAAAAATTTGCATCAATTTGGCTCAGGCTGTAGATGGAATTTTATTAATTCATTGTCTCAATAGAGAAATTATTGTTGTGAAATCTGAAGGGGAGAATGTAAGCTGTATTAGCAAGTGGGATAAGCAAAGCTGACACATCAATTTCCATCAAAGCTAGCTTCACATAGCTAATAGGAATAAAACTCAAGAAAAGCTTTGAAAATATTTGACTGGGCGGGTTCAAATCAGTTGTCTTAAAAATGAAAAATGATGCAGTGGAGCATGCACAGAAGTACGATTTCTTGCACCACACACTATCACTTGTAGCTACAAAAAATTAAGGTTCAATGTCACTGTCTAAATTTGGGAGTACTATATTACCACTTTGCATAAGTGTAAATAAGTGCCTACAAATATGTGGAAGAGAGCATGTCTGAGTCTTATCCTTTTAAAAAACAAAACAAAACAAAACAATGAAAGCAAAAGTTAAAAGAAAGGAACTGTTTTGAAAGTGCTGTGGCTTGCCTCATTTTGGAGGTGAGGGCTGGCTTTCTTCCATCCTTGGATCTCTCACAGATAATTGTTAGGAAGAAATTTTAGAACTTTTAGACCTGCTTATGACCTCAGGAATAGAGCACTGCTGGGTAACACATCAGGATTATTAAAACCACTGTTATTCCTGCTGTACTCCTGTCCTTCCTATCCCTGGTTATGATAAACAGCTTGGTAAGGATCGTTTGTAAGCCGATTTTCAAGGAGAGATCTCTGGGAATCCTACTGCTGGGATTTGCACAAAGATGCCTTGCCACTGAAATTCTATGTCATAGTGGGGATGCCACTATGCCAGTTTCTGCTTCTCTCTCTTCAGCCATTTTCTGTTTTTCACGCTACAGGAGAAGGGTTGTCTTTTCCTACATTTGCACAGATGATGTAAGCATCTACCTACAGTAATAGAATTTGATATTTGCTTAATTACTAAATAAAACTTGATACATGGATTTTTCAGTCTTTAAAAATGTAGAAGTGACCGTACCAAGTATGTATTTCAACACTGCAAGGAGAAAAGCTTAAGAACAGCCAGAGGGGCAAGTCACAACACTTTCTTACAGTGTCCATATGATGATCTCTCCCAGTCTCCATTCTGTAATTGGGATTTAGATTGGAGGCTAAACAATTCTGAGTTCTTCTGTGGACATCACTTGAACACTTGATGGGGTCCCATGATGTGACTGCATCTATTCACGCCTCTAAACAGATGAGGGATGTGTTTTACTACATCTCACATGTAGAGGCACTCAATTTAAATGGTCTTCATGTACCAAAGCTTGGGTATCTCTTTCCTCATCAGAAAAATCTATTTTTTTAAGATAAAGATGGAGTTATAATGCATTGGCCTTGATCTTGCCAGGAAGACAAGAACTTTTTAATGAAGGTATAGCTGCAAATTTGTTTGCTATGCTTCTTCAAGGGGGAGCTTGAATTCAGTATTTAATTCCCAAGTATAGCATGTGCACATTCCCTTGAGATGAGAAAGTACTGTGAGATAAGGCTGAACCAACAAAGCAATTCTACAGTGCTGCAGTGGTTGTTTCCTTAACCATATCCTGCAACATGATGTGACAGTATCAAAAAAATCTGGCAGAGTTATGCTCTGCTTTGACTACCCCCAAAACCAACAAAAAATTACTCCCTCACCTTGAAGAATTTGCCTTGTCAAACATGAAGTATCAAGAAAATTCTATTTCTGGAGCCAAAGGAAATTTCTCAGCATGTTTTTTTTCTAGGCACCAGAGTCATTGGCAGCACATTCACTCAGAAATAGCTAGATTTGGTTAATTTTCCTTTTCAGAATTTTTTTTTATGTTCTCATTATGTTGTATAATCTGAAAAGTACCCATTTCAGCTTGATATAGTGTTCTAAACAAAATCCAAATTAATTTAAATTAATTCATTCTTAGATCTAACCATGGAAATAAATGTTTTAATTATTAGGACCTGATAATGCATGAGATAGGAGAATAAATGACAGAAATTTCTTCTCTAAAACCACATTTACAGTATAACGAAATTCTAAAAATACGAGCCAGTAATGTATGCTGTAAAGTTTTAAAAACAAAGCTTCATTTTCAAAAACACTTGACATTCCAGGTCTCACCTGATTCAAATTATAGCTTTGAGTGCTCACTAGGTTTTAAAAAACAAATCATAGTGGCATATGCTTAACTCTGAGCCCAAAATCTGAAGTGTTCAAAATTGAAATGTATTTTTGAAAAATCCATTTGTAAGAGCCTTGATAAGAAAGTAAAATAAAGTTTTCAGCAGAGTAAAAGATTTTTTGAGACTTCTTGCTCAGACATGGCCTCAGTACTACTTTTACCACCTCAAAATCATTATCTTCTTCAGTATGTACTAACTATTCACTGTTGGTTTTTGCTTAGACCTATCTTTCTCAATTGTTCGTATTTTTCAAATAAAGTCAGTATGAATTAATCTTAAATGACACTCAGAGAGTGACTTAATAATTAATATGCCAAGTAAAGGAGGTAAACAAAATCACCTATTAAATTAAGAAACCAGATCCTTTCTATTAGAGCATAAACATAATTTAAAACATTGGTCTTAATAACTCATGCTCTATTAGGGAAAGAGCAGGTGGCTTAGAGTTGCTAATGCTGAATTGATATTACAGAAAAATATGACAATCTTAGGTTAGTGTATAATGTACTTCAGTTGCTTTTTAGCTGAACCATCAGCATTTAAATCATGAAATTACATTCCTATTCATGAGCCACACTCATGAATTTTAAGATGCATATTATAATTGTTTTTAGAAATTAAGGGATAATGTTTATTCCCACTGGATTATTTTTTTTTTAATTTTCGTTACTATTGAAATAGTGTATTTTTAAACATTGTCTACCTAACTGCAGGAATCAGGGCAAATATCCACTCCCTAAGTCAGTAATCAAACATGCTCTTTCCATTAGCAGGGTGAGTGGAAACAGGAGCTGTGCTGGATTAGATGTACACTGAAGTGCCCCGTCATTAAGTGGTCAGGAAGTCTCACTGGTGAGACTGCAGACAGATTTATTTCACTTTTTCTCAATTATTAATTTAAAGTTTTCATTTTGATCTTCTGTGCTCACAGACTACACCATGAAGGTCCTGTGCACAGCCTGGAGCTGCCTGGCACGCCTCCCAGGCAGCAACAAGGAGAAGTTTGTGCCCTGCTTACTCTGTACACCGACATTCAATTTTAGTTTATGCAGTGTAACTTTGTTGTAAACCAATAGCTTACACTCTGTTACATTCATGTAACTGAGAATAGAGAGATCTTGTCTTTGGCTGGGTGGTTTGTCAGTTTTGCACTGCTTTTTTTTTGCACTGTGATTGTGAAAATGTAGCATTTAAGTACATACTGTAAAGCAAAGATGAAAACAGATGCCTAAAAGCCAGCACATAGGATCCACTGTCATGTCTTCATAAATTATGAATATAAATTTATCACAACAACCATTTACTGATAGAACATTCCTGATTTCCTGGTGTATGTTTTGAGCCTTCAGGTATTCATTCACTTTCTCTTTATTGAAATAAAACAACTTTTAAAATACGGATAGATTTTTACACACTCTTTTCCAAATTGAATGTATGTAAAGGACATATTCAGTATCACAAGGGAATGAAACTATCGTTAAGATGAAACGCCACATGAGGAAAAATGTACTGTGATGTGCAAAATAAGATTATGTATTTACTTAAGGCTAGTATGAAATGCCTTATCATAAGATCCGTGAGCCTGTGATAAATGAACTCCCAACCTGGATGCAAAATCCCTCATTTTCATGTCAACTGGAATATAATTTCATATCAACCCTGAAGTTTACTCCTTTGGGTCAAAGAGAAATAAAAAAGGAAAGACAAAATAGAACAAATACAGTTCTACAATAATGGATATCTCCTGTAGGAATTTTTCACTTGATAAGTTAATGGTATGTTCTAGGGCTGTCTTCAGACTCATTGTCACCCATGCCAAGGCTATACTGCTTCAAATCTGTAAGATTTTCATTAAATACACTGACAGAAATTGTTAGGAATTTAACACTAGGATAGAGACAGAGTTAGTGATGTTACAGATAATTAAACTTGAGATGAATCCTTTTCACAGAGAACATGATTTTTGAAAGGGGGACCACTACGAGCTTGCCAGTGAATGAGAGGTGGATGTCAAAGGCAGATGCTATTCACACCTGCCACACTACCATTATGTTGGAGTTCATGATACAGACTTCAGATAAACTACTCATTATTTATCTGTAATTTGTATCTAAAATGGCTTGTTTTATGGAGGAATTCTGATATGAAGTCTGCTATCAAAATTAACCACTTGGATGCTCAGGCTGGTAAAACAGGTAACTAAAAGAGAGAAACAGGACAAAGGGGAGCAATTTTAAACTAAAAGAGGGGAGATTTAAATTAGATAATGGGGGAAATTTTTCACTGAGGGCCTAGTAAGGCCCTGGCACAAGCTGCCCAGAGAAGCTGTGGATGCCCCATCCCTGTAGGTGCTCAAAACCAGGCTGGATGGAGCTGCCTGATCTCTTGAGTAGCAACCCCATCCGTGGCAAGGGGTTGGAATTTGATGATCTTTAAGGTCTCTTCCAACCCAAGCCATTCTATGAGTCTATGAAATGAAAACTTATCCAAAGCCAGTAGATGCAGAGGCTCCCAGTTCAAAGCTTTTGTTGACTTCGAAATATGGTAATAAAACAGAAGCAAACATGCAGCAATACACTGTTCTGGGAGCTAAAAACACTTCATGTAGTCATCGTTAAATAATATGCTCGCATCAATTTGAAAAATAATATGACCAGTGCCAAAAGAGCTGTGCATGCAAAGTTGTCACTGAAATAGCAAGGCAGTGCTTCTCGAGTGCATAAGCCAGGGTTGTGTGCACACCCCTGAGGATGACAGGAAAGCTCCATTCAAAATGTCATTGGTAACTCCAAATCTGCCTGCTAGGATTTGAAAACCATTTATTATGAAGGAATATAAAAGGATATTTGAACATGGGAATGAGGGACAGGAGTCTTTGGTCCTAATTTTCCAATTTTGATCTCATTTTTATAGGCTTAATTTAGCAAATAACTTCCCATAACTTCATGCTGCTTGAAAACTGCTGTTGGTGAGACCAGAAGCAACGTGCTTCCCTGTACTTGCAGGCAGGGCTCACATCCAATACAGTCAGTTAGAAAGCTAATGAAGCAGGGCTGTAGCAACAGCGCCTTTCACTGGGCTGATCAAAACCTTTACAAATGAACACGGCTGTTTCCTAAAAGAGACCCAAGCATGGTAAAACGGTACTTAAGTCCATTTCTGACTACATTTCCTCCTTAAAACACAAAGAAAGAAATGAATGATTTCGAGTTACCATGCAGCAAAGTCAGCCCCCATCATGGAGTAGCACCACAGCGCAATTTCTACTGCAATCCCATAGAAAAATTTCAGCAAGAGAAAACATCCTGTACATATACATTGATAGCCACATTTTACAGTATGAAGCATAAATGGATTGCATAGCAATGTCTATCTGTTCTGTACCTGCAGCTTATATTTAGTACTATACAATAAAATATCTCAGAAGTCACATAAATTGCTGCAATAATCTAATCCAACCACTGTGATCTCTATTTAGAAGTCACAGCAGCTGTCTTTTAAAGTGTCCTTCCCAACAGTAACAGAATCTGACCCTATTAATGAGAGCAAATCTTAAAATGACTAGATAGCAGTCTATGGCAGTTATTGTTCTAACTACCAAAATTCAACCCTTGCACCCATAAAGAACTTCACATTTTAATAAACTAAATATATCTTCTTCTTTAGCTAACTTATAAGCATCAACAGGGACATGTCCTGCATGATGCCCTGATAGATGTAGGGCACTGTCTAGGAATTACAGCAGGAGCAAAAGGTATATATGAACTTTTAATATATCTTTACCTTGAGTTCACTGTAGAAAAAGAATCACTTTGTACTCATCACTTTATCAGTTTACATCATCCTCAGTGCCATTGCTGCCTTTCAATGGGGCCAGCTCTGCTGAGTGCTATAGTGGTGAACAATGCTGTGCTTTTTCTTTTGGCAGATTTCCCCACTGGTATTCTTGTCTTGGAGTTATGCCAGAAAAGTGAACACAAGGGACTGGGGTGATAGGAGAAAGCTTCTCATTCCCCTCACCTTTCTCTTGTACACAGACTCAGTTGGATATAGTAGACTTCCTGCTATCTGTGATTTTTCTCAGATCCTAATAATCCTAATAAATTTGTGTGGCACCCAATTCAAAACTATTGTTCCACTGATTTCACTGTATTTCAAATCAGATCTATCACAGGCATGCAGCACTGAGCTTCTCCAGAGCTGGTGGTGGTCACAGGGGAAAGAATAATTTCAGTCAACTCTAAAGGTTTCACTAGGGCCAAATAAGACTACAGCACACTCATCTGAAGCCTCTGGCAGTTGTTAGAAGGAAAATAGCTGCAGGGAACTTTGTGTTTGTTTGTCAAGGCTGTTGCGCACCAGCTAGTCCACAAAGTAGGAGAGCCATAATGGCATTAGTCACCTATGTGTGAATATGGAATCACAACCACCTCAGCCAGTTAAGGATGGAAAGGATGCTTTATGTGATCATTGGTGATCATCACCCCAAAGACATCTGTGACAGATATTTTCATTGCAAAGCCTTTGATGTATAGCCTTGAGTACGGTCTTTGAGCAGGTGAAGAAAGGAAAGAGAACTCAGTATTATTTATCATGTGCCAGATGACAGCAATGCCAAGACCAGGACTGTTGTCCTAGGAACATTTAAAGATCACGAGCAGTCAGCAAAAAATTAAGAGCATAGAAACTGAGTCCTCAGAAAAGGCATAAGAACAGCAAGTACAAGTAAGTTTTCTTAAAGGTTGTGTTCCCTCTTTTCCTTCTGCCTTCAGAAATTTGTCCTTTTTTCCTAATGCTGAACCTTGAGTTGCCTAAACAGAAAAGAAATTTGCTTGACACAGTGTTGGCAGCTGCCCTCCTTTGAGCAGGAGATGAGATGAGGTGAGTCCAGCTCCCTTCAGCCAATGTTTGCACGATTTTGTGGTTGATTCTTTAGATGTTTTCTGGAGTCAAAAAGCTGTGAAATACAAAAGCAATATGAGAAAATGTGACCATGCTTCTCAGGAATATCCTTGCACATGGCCATGGAAGGACATTATAGTCATGGTAATATAGTGTGCAGGAAGATTAAGGCAGAGCTGACAGCTTACTGGGAGATGCCAGAGATGCTCCAGACTCTGGTGAGCTATGGGCAGCCCGTGAGTGTGCCAAATGCTGCACATCTGATGGATATCTGGTTCATTGGGCAGTACAAATGTCTGCTTTTCCTGCCAGGCTAGGGAATGCAAATTTAAGAAAGCCTCCATGCAGAAGAGAGAGTATTTGTTAGGCATTAGGTAAAACCATATGGTCAAAGCTAAAGGATCTTTGCAAACAAAATGGTGAATCTTGACACAGTTAAATCTGAGAGGTCTCCCCTCTTGCCTGGACCTCGTATAATATGGGAGTTATGGATAGTCATTCATTTATGCAACTCCCAGATAAAATTTAAAATATTAACAAAGCTGCAGAAAATTATACTGATATCTTTGTGAGATTTCATTATTATCTCTTGGTAATGGATTTAACTTAAAGCAATCACCGGGAAGTATGGAGTAATGGAAGTATTGTAGGAAAGAGGAGTGAAGGAAAGGAAATACTGCTTGCTGGAGAGATAAGTGACAGTCAGGATCTGACTTGATATTCCCTTCTGTATGAGAAGGGGTTTGCAGAAGAAATCAAGTGCTAAATCATAGAATCTCAGAATCACAGAGTGGTTTGGGCTGGAAGGGATGTTTAAGATCTTCACAGTGAGGGTGATGGAGCACTGGCACAAGCTGCCCAGGGAGGTTAAGAGGTGGTGGAGTCTCATTCTCTGGAGATGTTGCAGACCTGCCTGAACACCTACCTGTGCAACCTGAGCTTGGGAGCTGCTTTTGCAGGGGGTTGGAATCGATGATCTCTGGAGGTCCCTTCCAACCCCTACAATTTCATGATTCTGTGATCATCTAGTTCCAGCCTCCCTGCTGTAGGCAGGGTCACCACTCTAGACCAGGATGCTCAAAGCCCCATCCAGCCTGACCTTGAACGATTCCAGGGAGGGAGCATCCACAACCTTGCTGGTCAACCTGTTCCAGTGTCTCACCACCCTCACAGCAAAGAATTTCTTCCTAAAATCTTATCTAAATCTACCCTCTTCCCGTTTAAAGCCATTTTCCCTTGTCCTGTTGATACCTGCCCTTACAAAAACTCCCACCCCATCTTTCCTGTAGGCCCTGTTCAGGTACTGGAAGGCTGCTTTAAGGTCTCCTCAGAGCCTTTTCTTCCCCAGGCTGAAGAGCCCCAGCTCACTCAGCCTGTTCTCAAAGAAGAGGTGCTTGAATATAATTATACAAACCATAACCTGTGAAGTCATGGGCTAGTAACTAATCAGTACTTCAGCTAGCAGCAGCAAACTGTTGCTAGGTGACTCCCAACAGGACACACACATTGGCTGCCTGGAAATTACGAGAAGTGATTCCCTTCACCACCGCCAGCACCAAAACCATCCCTCAGTCAAAGCAGTCACACAGGAATCTCTGTTTTGATTGATTTTTTAGGAGAGAAATGCTGACTATATTGTGTTTAGACAGACAAAGTCTACACACTGGTTGATAAAACCTAAACAAATGCAACCACTGAAGTACATTTGTAGCTTTTTCAATGGATTCACTTACTCCTTATGTCATAATGCTGCACACTGGAATCCTGAGTTCTCTGGCTGATTTATTTGTATATACTTCCTAAGATATGAAGCATTAGATGACTGGAATCTACTCTGAAAATTAATGAAGAACAGATATATACTGGCATAAATGAGCAGAATCACCCTTTTACAATGTTTTAATATATTTTTTACTGTCTTTCACACTACTGCAGTTATGTGTTTGTGAAAAACGGAAGACTCGATTCTATTTGAGCAACCTTTTCCCTGGTTTTAGCTTATTTGGTTAATGTGAAATAAAAATGAATGCTAAGCCAAATCAGTTAACAGTTTGTTAGGAAATACAGTGTCACCTGTTCTGTTGAAAATAAAATGAAAAAATAAAATAATAGAAAACCAAAAGTGAGAATAGAAAATGAAAGTGAGGGGAAAAAATAGGCTCCGTATAACTCCATTATGAAGAATTACTTGGAACTTGCAGAAAATGATGTTTGATTTTTTCTTTTTTTTTTTTTTCCCCAAGTGTCTCCACGATCTATTTTAGCAAATAGACTTGCTCCATCTCCTGTGATGAACCTTAATGTTATTCTTTGCCCTGGAAAATGAGGCTGTCTCCAGAAAACTCTTTAAAAGGAATTCAGAGAAATTCAAACCTATTTTGCTGCTCTAAATTTACGATTTTTACAATGTGTGTGAGTTGTCTCCCTCTTCTGGCTGATCCGGACAGTCTAATGGATCTACAACTTCTCATTCAAACTTGTGAGGTTTCAGGTTTGGTGTGAGCAGAGCCCAGTCCTGGCTTCTCTATATCTGTGAGTTTATATGGAGACAGCAGAATCTACCAACAGGTACAGACTGGAGACTGTACATATGAAAGAAAGAACAAAATAAGATATGACAACATTATTATATTTTTCTTGTGAGTTAGCTTTGAAGTTAGGGGACACACCAGGAGTTTCTATGCTTCCTGAATAGAAACACAGTTGTTCTCATACACTACAAGTGACACAACTATTTTAGCATCCCAGTCACACATCTCCTTTGCTGCTATCAGCCAGTGCTCTTCCCATGCCATACATTGCTCTCAGCTTGATGCATCAAACTGCCCAACAACTATATTGAGAAACAGCTTGTTTTGTTTTTCTAATTTGTAAAACAAAGGCATACTGCAAGCTGTGCTGACTGGGATGTCATACATCTTTAACAAAAAATAAAAAGGAAAAGAAGAGAAGGAAGCATCCTATAGTTACAGCAGACACCTTCCACTTTTCTTATGAAGTGCCCTGTCAGCATGGTTACCCTCAAGCCATTCTTCAACACTAGCTAAAAGAGAATGATATCCTTATTGTCTTTGTGTTTCAGAAGTTATTATTTGGCAATTGGTTACCTGTAAAGGGAGGGTTTCAGGTTACTAGAATTGGAATCAGCTAAGAATCTGATGTAGAATATCAAGTTGTGCCAGGGGAGGTTCAGGTTGGATGTTAGGAAAAAACACTCTGACAGAGCGGTCAAACACTGAAACAGGCTGCCCAGGGAGGTAGTTGAGGCATCATCCCTGGAGGTGTTTTAGAAACACGTAGATCTAGGTTTAGTGTTGGTGGTAGGTGGTCAGTTGGGCTAGATGACCTTAGAGGCCTTTTCCAATTCTAAAGATTCTATGATTATATGAATATTCACCACATAGAATTCTGTGATTCTATGTTTACCACATGGGCCAGAGAGTCTCACAGGGTTGCCCTTGGAGGTAAGTTAAGGGTAAGAAGATCTTGAGGCATCAAGATCCAGCCTGGTCCAGAATAACATATTGCAGCCTTAAGTAGGTCTTCATTTTCCCTTGCACTCAGTCTCACTGCTGTCTCCCAGGAAAATAATTTCTACAATGGGGCACTTTCAAACCTCATTCCGAGGAAAAAGCTCAACAAAGTATTGGGGCCAGAGAGCTCAGAACAGGCCTAGTAGTATCCTGTTATGGACTCTCAGAAGTGCAGAAGGACTGGGAGATCTGAGCTTTGATTTTCTGACTGCTCGAGCTCACAGTGCTCAGATACTGCAGTACAAACACAGTGTCCATGCTCACATTGTCAAGGATAGTCACAGATGGCTGATGATCACACTTGGAAATCCTCAGAACAGGCTCATCAAACCAATATGGAGTCAGATGAACATGATTTGTACCTTTCACATCTTCAACTGACACTACAGATTGCAGACAAGTTCTGATATCCCAACTTTAACTTGCTATTTGTATGACAGAATCATTCTGACACCTCAGATCTAGTGGAGATTCAACCTATTAAATCTTAGCTTTTAAACTAAATCCCACTTACGTATGCAACTCAAGTCTTTGGCTTTCCCTGTAATCAGTAGTGGGAAACAGAAGGCAATTCCAATCATAGCTGGACTTTGTTGATTACGAAGCTCAGTTGACTACACTCTAATCATAGATGATTCAGTTAAATGACTGTACAACTAAGTTGGGGAGATAAGGATAGCCACTAATAGACTTTTCTAATCAATGGGCTCACATCTTACTGGAACAGGGAAATGTTAGAAACTGCGAGCTGCTCTTGGCTCATATTTATGCTATTTACAATGCTCTGGAAAAACCTGAGCAACACTTGTGAACTGAGAGCTTGGAAACTGGGTACCCGCAAATGTGTGTCCTCCAGTGCCCTGGGAAACAGATCTGGAGAATAGTTTCTGCAAATAAACAGAACTGTACCAAAGAAATAATTTGCATTTATCATTCATCTTCTGAGGAAAATGACCCAGCAAAACTCTATGTAATTATTTACTTATCCATCAAGTATTTAGCTGATGGAAATCAGCCTGGCAGTTTCCTGTCGCTACAACATAATACTAATTAATTAATAAAGATACTGGACATTAGGCAAGCAACAGGGAAGAGAGCTTGCTCTGAAAACTTTACAGCCTCAATGACTTGAGCAGGAGAACAGAATTACTATGTTGCAAATAACTAATTTTACCATAGAAGATTTCTGTTGTATCACATCTTCTCAGCCAGAAAAAATATAGCTGATACAAATTTTTGAAGTCTGCCCTTCTGATGTGTGGTCTAATAGCAGGTTTCTAAGACCATGTTTTAAATCAAGACTAGGTGCCAATACATCACTGTGCTACTGTATACATAAAGGAGGCTGCCTTCCCCCATTTTTTGGTGTTTATTCATGTTACCAATCAGTGAGAAAATTTGTCTGAGCAAATCTGGGAGACCCCAGGATAAAACAGAAATTTAAGAAGAAATTTAATTGCTTGAAATGTATCAAGTTGCCATATTTTGTTTATTTCCTGAGATTCAATTACTAAAATTGCCAGTCTGCAGCTCCAAATTGCATGACAACTGTTGAACTTACAGTCTCGCAAGGATAATCACCCCAGAGCACAATACACACATCACTCCACTACCATAAATTAATATAATCTGCCAGTAATTGAAAAAGGCAGAATAAATTCCTCACCTCTTTATTCACTGACTGGTATAACGAGGATGTCAGTGTATTGTTTCCTGAGTGGGATCTTTTGCCACTTCTGTTTTTATAGGGTTTTTTTCCAGACACACTGGGCACAAATATGGTTTCACTTCACAAAATGTCTCCATGCCCTCACCAGTCCATTCATCCTTGTCAAATCAGGATTTCACACATTGTTTTCCACACATTTCCTAATCTTAGCAAAAGTTTCATTTCCCCAGCCCATTGCCATAGGCTGTTAGTGTGGCACAAAACTGAAGCTCAAAACAAACAAACAGGGAGAAGATAGCAGCCACAGTTACTATTATTCTATTTTCTCTTGTCTCAGCTAACAAAATAAGTTTAATAGCCTCATTCTGTAATTGGAAAGCCAGAGAGACGTTTAGTTGCATCTTGACATGCCCTAAGAATATTACCTGTTCCTGAAATATTCTGTATCAGCCCATTGATGTTTCCAAAGCTCACTGTGGCAATAGAAAGATGAATATTTTGCTGTCTGCTGGACACAAAACAGCAAATACAATATGACATCAATCAGTGTGGATGTCACTGATCAATGATTTCACAAACCACACTCAAATATCACTTGACTATTGAAAAAAACCACAAATATATATTAAAGAGATATATTAACAGTTTGAAATTTCACATATTAATGGTTCTTTTTAAAATATATTTTTGCACCCTCAGTAGATCTTAGATCTCAGTTACCCAACAGACTTCTATTATTTATTTTGTCTTCTTTTCAGAATCATGGAATAACAGCATGGTTAATGTTGGAAGGGTCTACTGGAGGTCATCTGGCCCAACCCCACTGCTCAAGCAGGGACGTTTGGTATCAGCAAAGAAATTGAGAATGTTTAGAAAAGATTAGAAATTATTTTGCACTAAGAGCCAAATATGTTTAAAAATGTAATGAAATCCTGCCAATTTGTTTTTTAACAAAGATTTTGGCTGCCATAGTCAAAAAACCCTCTGGTTTAAAGAAGAATGATTTTCCTTTTAGCATTCAAATTTGCATACCAATACACTTTGCATGTAATTTACATACCATACTGTACCTCAGCCACTTTGTCTCTTATTGTAAAATCAAAGATCAGCTCCAAGCATTTCACAGCTAGGATTATTAAAACATTTTGTTAAGTCAAGTATGAAGATAAGCTTTCTTCCTGACGCTCCTGGAATTGCATACTAATGGCCAGGAAAGGCAAGTGCAAAGGATTGGGCTTTGGTACTTCTCACAGACTGGTTTTCAAGTTTGGGCAATTTCACTCCATATCTTTATAACTCAGATAATTATTTCTAAAATAAGAAAAGTGGCATTGTTTATGCCCTTTTTTTTTCCATACTAAACTTTTTGAGCAATTACCTCTGAGTACTCAAAGGCAGGGTTCTCCTGTCAGTCTGTGTGTGGGAACGTATCCAGTATCTAGAAAGCATTACTGTAATGCCCCTCTGAATTCAAACAACTCAGATCATTTTTTCAATTAAATGAATTACTCAGAGAAATTTCAGTTTGGTACAGAGTGAAATTAGCATGCATGTCATTTTCATGGGGAAAATCAGAGCAGCCATCGTTAAACTGCCTGTGCTACTTCAAAAGTCAGTATGAAGTAGCAGCTTAGAAGACGGATCTGCATCCATAACTGGGGGCTGTGGAGCACCCAGTCTCTCTACTTTGATTGTGGAGGTCTGTACTTGCTACAGAGTACCTTAGGTAGCTAGATAAGTTATAGAGATTAGTAGTGTGAGTACTCAGTGTTGTATATACTGCCTACAAGTTGCACTGTATTGCTTTTCTCCAGACGTTACATTGAGTTGTATTATTGCTTAGTATTTCCCTAATCAATACAATATCATCATCATCTCTCTACTGGAGAGGAGCTTAAATCAGCATTTCAGTAGAAGCTACTATAATTGATTAGATCTTTTTATCCTGAATATTCATCTATTGCATCCAAAGTTACTTGTTGCATACAAAGCATTTCCAGTTCTCTCTATGATAAAGTGCAAATTTTTTTTGCACTGAAATTAGTAGCAATGGCTGCAAGAAGGTGAAGTGAATAAAGAAGAACTTGAATCAAGTAGTACTGCCCCATCATAGCACAGACTGTCTACACAAGAAGAGAATAGTAGCTTAACAGAGCCAATTTAATGTCTTAGGGAGAGGCAAAGTGAGAAAAGATAGTTTGGTTTGAACAGCATTCTGGTCAAATAGGAGACAGACAGGAACTAATGAAAGTTGCAATAGATAATGAGGGTGCCTTTCTTTCAGGATTAACCATGAAATATCTACCATGAAATATCTAAAGACCATATAGTATCCGGCACCTGTATGCAAGATACCTGTATACTGCCAAAAAACTATCTGCTATATATGCCACATGCATTTCTTTCTTTCTTTCTTTCTTTTTTTTTTTTTTTTATAAGCTTGGCAAAGGACTAGAGTAGGAAGATAAAGTCTCTGAAAAACATCTTGGAAAAAGATGCCAGCACAGATTGTACAGTAAAAGATATCAGGTCTGCCAGTACATGCAAACCAATCTCTACAGGCTGTTTATACTTACCTGTCAATGATTTATTGCACAATTACTGGAATACTGAAATAGTACAATTTATATCTCCTCATTTCTATTTGGTATAGATTTGATAATAAAAGGATGCAACCTCCTCAACAAGCAACATCTGTATTCTTTCTGTTCCCCTTCTCTGGTCAGCAAGCATATCCTTTCTGTCAGAGCAGGTGCTGCTTATCTCTCTTTTCTGCTCTCTCCTGCTTCAGGCAAAACAACTGAATGCTGTTGATATGACTGTTGTCCAGGTCAAAATCTAAAACAACCCATACCTTATGTAGGACAAAATCTCCAGGAGTTAAGTAAACTTACTGATGGTATTTGGAGTTCTAAAAGGACAGTGTTATCCATTACCTGTGTGTAAACAGCAAGTAATCAGTATCTAGAAGATACTGCCAGTGTCCAGGAGCACCCACAACTCTGCTCAGCACACCTATGAAAATAAAACACCCTCCTACAAAATAATGTGCTCATATAGGTGCAGTTATAAGGAAGAGCAGGACCTTAATGATATATTTCATTTAAAATCCCTGAAAATTCAAGGAAGGACAAGAAACTATGTACAACTACCGAGTTCCCTTGTTCAGACCATTGGAAAACACCATCTGTACTTGAGGAATAACAGTAAAAACAGAAAGAAGTATGTCAAGAAAAATACTGCTGCCTGGGGGCAATGCTGGGGGAGAATATTTAAGTACTAATGTAGATGAAAACTACAGTATCAAGCAACATGTTTTAACGAACATTTTAAGACAAGTATTTTAAATGAATATATTAGCTGATATAGAGAGTGCTTGACTTTTTCACTTTTGGGGTAAACTATAATACATCTTCTTCATGTGATACTTTTTTACTGTAAAGAGCCTATTTTGTTCTCCAGCTGTTAATTGCCTGACTCTCCCATTCATTGCAGAACACTCAAAATAGACAGAAAGGTGAGCTCTGTGCATATGAACGCACAGATACATAGATATGCACACAAAACCCTACAGCAACACACCACACTTATCTTCTCATTTTTAGATCATACATATTTCATTAAGCTCCATGCAGAGCATCTTCTGATTTATGGTAATTGTCAACAAAAGCAAAAAAATGCCCACAGTTTTAACCCTGCAGTAGTGAGGATTTAACTGGGATAAAATTAAAATGTTTAAGGGAGAAAAAACAACCCAACACCCTAAGCCGCTGGGAGGTTGACCCTTGAGATGTTGTCAATTTTTTATTTTATTTTATTGTGCTTGTTGTCTGTAAAAGCAGATGCCAGCAGCAACATCTGATGCGCTGGACACCTCCGGTATTATCCCAGCATGCTTATGGCCTGGAGGAGTAGGAGTGAGACTAATTTCCATATCAAACCCAATTTAGATGAAACATCTTGCTTAAAAAAAAAAAGAAAAGAAAAGAAAAAAAAAGCCAGCGCATCAATAGCCCCTTGATTAGATTTTCATCTCCTGAGCAGACAAATATGAATATTTATTACCATGAATGCAGATTTCCCTCTTTCCATTGCTCTGATCTTGAATATTACCCATTGCTAATTTTTATGAAAATTTGGGCAACATAATGTTTTCACATAAACTGACAGTTCTTGAGATAATCCCGTTATTGTTTGGTGGGAAATGACAGTTTCCGCTTATTCATGTGTTAACAAGGGATTAAATATTGTTTTTCATCACCATAATCTAAAATAGACTGCAAATTACAATTTGAACATTGTGCATTAGCTGAGCTTTGAGGACCAGGATTTGTTTGCATTCACTTAGTAAAGATCTGTAAATTAACAGTTTAACAGTAAGTGAAATCAGGATCACAAAAACAGCACTGATGTTTGTAAAATGAAGCCATTGCTCTACCTGCAAAAGGTAAAGAGTCGGAGAGAGAAATCATTCACAAAATGACACCCCTTTGCTGAGCAAAGTGCACTCTGAACTGTTGCCAGCCACAGTGACCCTCAGGCATTAATGGACCGGGTCATTTTTCCACAGCAGAGAATCATGTCCCTTTTCCTTGTCACAAGTTCTGATTCTCAAATACTTGATTTCTGCAGCTCATGTTGTAAAAATGGCTCTATCATAGATCTATTCACAGTGCTAAAAGCAGTCATGCTGACCCAGAAGTTTTTTCTTGTATGCCAAAATGCTCTGCTCACACCCTATCAGTCCAGGCCTTGGTGTGCAGTACAGAGCCACATACAATCTCACTGATATGGGCATTTTGCTGCAGATGCAGTATAGAGCAATAAAGGGTTGGTTATCTCCTTGATGCCTGTGCCTAATGTCCAGCAATGCCACTCAGAGATTGTGCCACAGTAAAAACAATAAGACCTGTGATGTTCTGCAGTTCATGAGCCATTGCATTTCTTAATGTTTCTAAAGAAGCTTTGGGTTACAAATTTGCAATACTAAGAAAAAAAAAAAAAAACATGTCATGGTTTTATGATTTTTTGGTATTGGTATTCCACATCATAACAACACGTAGTGCATTAAGAGTTAAAGAGTTAATACTCCAACTCCATAGATCAATGATAGATATGATCATAGATCAGAACAACACAACAATCCACTTTGATATCTGTCAAAATGCAAAAAAGCAATAACTTATGCTTATTCAAAGCAACACAAACATCTGCCCAACTAAATCTTCAAGCTATTTCATCAGAAAAAAACCTTGGTGACAAGAAAATGTATAAACAGAACATAGTTTTTACAGAAGTCATATAATAGGAAGCCTCATACTTAAATTTAGGACCTCTTCAAAAATATTCTGATTACAAATTATTTCATACATGTGATAAATAAAGCTTTGCATTCTGAAGGATGCTGAAGTTATGCATGTACAGCAATTCTACAGTAATACTGCCTCTAAGGGCAGAAAATTAGTGAGGGACAGAAGGTGAAGGAGGGATGGGAAGAATGAAAGAGAATGTGCTACTGAGCTTCAGTCTTCACAGAAAGCAGATCAGATCTTCAGTTTTACAGCCCAGTACTAAGAGAAAACACAATAATGGGACTGTGATTCTAGTATCTGGATTTAATGCTTGGGGTTTGCTTAGACTTGGACTTGGAGGGGGACATTCACTGCCCTCTAGGACTGTCCACTCTCTAGGATTGCCAGAAAGATGGTGAGGGAATGGGATCCACCATCCCTTCCATGACTCAAATTCCAAAATATCTGTTTGAGATTGCTTGAAATCTGTGTGTTCCTGTCCTAATCTAGCACCAGCCTCAAAAGATGGCAGAATCTCCCTTCCTGAAATACCTGATCAACTCTATCATCCAAACCTCAGACAGCCAAGCAGAATTTCACCTTCCGTGCAGCTCTGCCAGCCATCCCATCACAGTGATTTTTTTTCCCTTTGAGTCACAAAGAACTGGCTGTTAGTAGGGAGAGGATGCTGGATTTCATGAACTGCTAAGATATCTACTACAAACAATCACGGCTTTCTGTGTAAAGATCTTACATCTATTCTTTATGAATATATCAAATGCGGGCTATCAAATCATAGAGTAGATAATAACATTGATTTTTAAGCAGAATTACTCTACAGTTTGCTTGCGTATTCAATGCTAGCATCTAAATCTCTTTTTTATAATGGTTTTTAAGGAACACTTTGCTTTAAAAACAGTGGCATGACACGGCCTAAAAACTAGACAAACCCTTAAAACAAACATGCTATGTTTTAAAGGAAACTGTTAAAAGAAACAAAAAGAAATGACACTGGTAGGATGCATAAGTTTCTGAAGCCACAAGGCAAACAGTATCTTGTTTCATTTTACATGATACTGAATAAAAATTGAATTGCTGTAGTTGCCATAGCAACTGTCACATCACTTGGCACTTCTGCTCCTTTAAATCACATAGTGCTACTGTAAAGGAATTCATGAACCAACATGACACTCGAATACTTGTGCTTTTTACAGTATTTCAGGAGGAAAACATAAATCAATATACACTGAAAGTTGTCTCTGAAAATCGGGTTTGTTATATTTTTCTTAACATTATAATCTCCTCATTTTCTTGTCGTGTTCTTTGCAAATTTGCAAAGAAGGTGGAGGGCGTTGTCACAATCAGAGCACAAGGAAAGAAATTACTACTGACACTTGATTTCCAAACTGAATCTGTGACCTGTCACTCAGATGTCAAAATACCTTTGCTATGCAATATTCAAACCAAATACAAGGGATAAACATTGGAATTTTGCCCCTCCACAGTCAGAGTCGGCGCAATACGTGACAGCAGACATTCTCAGTGGCATACAGGCATCTACTTCAACTTACTAGGAGGTTAGAAGGGAAGTCTGACTGTACATATATATACCTAAAGCTAAGAACATGATAAGTGTTTGCAGAGTTTGAGCCATGATTTCTATTGTTTGAGATGCCTCTGCATACATTATGAAGTTACGGAAGGTATACAACAAAATAGAGACTATATATATATACATATATATATATATATATGGTGCATATTTATATGCAATGCATGTTTTTTGTTTTTGCTTTGCTGTTTATTAACACTCTGGATACAATTTGTTTGAAAAGCAGCCCTCTAGTGGGCTATGTACCATAATGAATTGTTAATAAATAGCATTAACATTATCTCTAAATATTAGTTAAAATGCATTTTGCAAAAACATACAGGATCTTAAATAAATGAGCCATAGATCTCCATCATTCTCTTTGGAAAAATTTAATGTTCTGTTTAGCTTTATTCCTTGAAGTCCCTGAAGCATTATTTTTAAATGCTGCTTTGTGATCAACTTCTGATTAGTTTCACTTTTACATGTAAACTCACTAAACTGCAATAGTAACATTATTCACTGTCAGTAAGATTCCATAAAGGTTGAATATTATTATTAACATTCTATTTAGTTTATAATCTATGACTTTTTAAGGGTCAGAGAATCTATAATTGAGGAAGGGTGAAGAATAAAGTGTGTATTCACTGAGAATATTCCTAACATTGTATGCCTTGAAGTTTTTCATTTAATTATTATTTTGTCCTATTTGTCTATACAGCCTTAAGGTTACACGCCATAAAGCAAAGTTTTCAACTGTAGAGTGCTTTTATTCGCTGTAGTAACGTCACTTTATGTGAGATCAACATAATTCTAGATCTATCAAAATATCTAGAAGTTAAAATGTCCTGAAACATCAAAACATCACTATTTTAGAAGGTCTATAGAGATAGTGAAGTGTCAGTTTTTACTTACATTTTGGGTTACTTCCACTTGGTTTAAGAAAATAACTCTTATGTCAGTCATAATACGTGAAATATGATTCATATCCTACAAAGACTTTTTTAATTTCAAGGATGAGTGTATTTTCTGCTCATTTAAAATCATGTATTATGGGCTGGGTCCTGTTTTGCCAGTTAGTTTTACCAGACAGAGACTGTGCCATTTCCTTAGTTTATTTTGGGCCTTAATTCAAAGAATTTATTATTCAAATCACAGACCCCTAGTCCCAGTCAACTGATTTTAATCATTACACTTTCTTGAGCCACTGGAAACCCTGACTTACTATTTTGAAATTGTCTTGAAAAAGCAATTTCAAACAAAAGAAGTCTTAAGCAGTAAGCTGTCTGTGCCCTTGAACCATTGTTTGAAATTTTCTTGAACTGGAACTGGCCTTGAATCAGAAACTTTGCTCACAGTCAGGCTCAGAGTGGCATCAAACTGAAAAATACTTCTCTTTTGTGATTTAAAAGTGCCTATGGAAAGAGAAAGAAGTGGTTAAATTCCTGAAGGATTTCAAATTAATTCCAGGTTACCCAGTGAAGTGACATCTGCATAGGACTGGGGATCCCAACCCTGCTGAATCCTGAGTTCAGCAGGAATCAAGTGGAGCTGTGCTCTGGTAAAGAAGTTCTTCATCCATGTGAGACCAAATGATGTCCCTGAGACCTTGTAGGGATTCTCAACCATGCAGAGTAACAAGCTCAACTCCTATTTCTGCATAACACAGTGCTCTCCATCAGGCCAGATGTGCTGTCCCTGGAGACATTCAAGGCCTGGCTGGATGGGGTTCTTAGAAACGTGATTGAGCTGTAAGTATACTTGTTCATTGCAGGGGGCTTGGACTAGATGACCTTTAAGGGTCCCTTCCAACTCAAATGATTTTGTGATTCTATGATTCCAAGTTGGGAGATGGGAGAAAGGAGATATACAGGTCCTGTGGTTTATTTCTTTCTGCCAGTACTGTGCCTCCAATGGTGCTGTATACACATGCATACCACAATATTTACATTCACACTCTTACATTCATTAACTGCAGGAGGTTCTTGAACTCCTGAAGGTGAACTTAGGATTGCAGAGATTTACTCTGTGTAGGGAAGATCTAAAGAAAATTACTTAAAGTTAGCTTCATTCTACCTGAATAACCGGGAAAGTGCGAAAAGCTCACGATGAATTTGTGAAGCATGAACATCACACATGCCATTGACTCAAACCTTGGAGAGCTACCATTTAAGAGTTTCAGGGTTGTTACAGGTGCTGGTAAACTCCAAATAGAATATAAGTGAATATATATTCTATATATTATAGAAGTATAAGGTACTACAGCAACAAACACATCTGTAGTATTTCTACAGGGACTGTTTTTCTCTACAGCAGTTATTCCTGTATTTCTGGTATAACAGCCATCTTATAGATGAAATGGATGACAAAATAATTAGCTCTTTAAGAGTGATACACAGGATGTCAAATTCCAGTCTAAGTCTTTGGATCCCCAGAACACTAAATATTCTACCAGCAAATGTTAGATGCTGAAGCAGACTTACTGCCTAAATAGCGATAAGGGTCTGTTGTCTCACAAGGACCTAAAAGCTCTGCTAAGCTATGCTAATTTCCAAGCAATGCTTTGCTCTATATCATAGAGTCACAGACTAGGTGGCTTTGAAAGAGACCTCTGGGTCCATCTGGCCCACCCTCTGCTCAAACAGGGCGATGCAGAACAGGTTGCCCAGGACCATGTGCAGATGGCTTCTGAAGATCTCCAAGGAGGGAGAAATATACAGAAATATATACATCACTCAAACCTTATAATGGAATGCACAGAGCTTTTAAGCCAACATTTTGACACGTTAACAGCTTTTCCTACAGATAAGGAACTCATTTTTAATTCTGCCGAGGAAGAGCCAGAACCTACTCTAAACTGACACAATGCAGCTAACTTCAGCTGTATCAAAAAGACTCATTGAAGCTGTGGAAATCTTTTGTATGATGATAACAGAATCATGGAGTTCTTTAAGGCTGGAAAAGACCACTAAGATCATCCAGTCCAACCATCAGCCCATCCCCACCATGCCCACTGAACACATCCCTCAGGGCCAAATGTCCACAGTTCTTGAACACCCCTGAGGATCGTGACTCCAGCACCTCCCTGGGCAATATATTCCGATGCATAATCAGTCCTTCTGAGAAAAATTTTTTCCTAATATCCAACCTGAACCTCCCTTGGTGGGGTTCATCAAAGTCAAGATGAACTGTATTGTAACTGGTAAATTTCAGAACTGTGTACTTAGTTAATAGCACACGTTTATGTAGTGGCATACAAAGAATTCCTCAGCTTTCTCCAGAGTTGACTGAATGGTTCAGTAAGCTTGGTGTGAGTTTTCTAAACTGTTGCTGCTTGTGAAATGCTTTTCTTGAGAGAGAGAGGGAGAGGGAAAGACCGTGGAGCTCTGAGGAGCATTTCTCTTCTGCACAGAAGTGACAGTTTCCTTCCACCACACCCAATGCCCGGTGTCTGTGCATTTCTCACTGTAGCACAAAACCTGTTAATCACAAACCAAGGCCTAAAACAGACTCCACTGTCCAGAGCAACACATGAATTATTGCTGAGCTTTAGAACTGCTTCTGCATTTGTTTATACAGCTGTTCCGTTTGCCACCAGTATCACAACTATTTTTCTCTCAAGCTATTTCAGATATGAAACTTGCCATACAAAATCAATTCCTTTTATTTTACAGTCCTGCAAGTGAAGATTTTATAACCATTAATTTTGTCATGAATATGACCTACTGTACAAATAAAAAGGCCATTTCTCATTCCGAAATGAAAATATATTCTTAGTACTTCTGACCTGAGCATCATGATTTTGATTAACAGTTAGCATTGCATACAGCCATATTCCTACAGTCTGAAGCTAGAGAACTTCTTAGTCCACAAAAGATTCTTTCATTATGTAAAAATATGTATTTTGTTATTTTGATGCTGTTAAATAATATCACATCCCATTATTATTCATGTAGGTGAGACTGCAGAATTGTACTAATTACGTAGAAAATCATGGCTGAAAAGGCTTACAAACAGGAATAAACAGAGCTGGGAGAATGCATAACCAGCAAAATAAGTAAGCAGATAAATATTCATCCACCACCAGAATGTTCCAAACCACTTGGATCTTTCACTGCTGATCACTATAACTCAAATGTAACCTGGAATGTATTAGGCCTCAAATATCTTCTTTCATTCTCTCTTTTCTGGCCCTATCAAAATACGTATTTGGCAGAGTGTAAAACACAAGCTTCTGTGAAAGTCTTTATAAGCCACGTAGTATCATCATTCATTTTTCACTATAATAGCCCAAATATACGAGAGGTGAGGTCTACAGTGAAGACTGATGACTTTTAGTAACCCAAACTCAAGAATCAGATGAGATCTCAAGCAAAAAAATCTGGTCCATTTGCCCTAGTTCTATTGGCTGGTATTAAAAACCTACGGGAGGTCCTTGAGACCATGTCTCCAGTACATACGTATGACTACTGTAGTTACAGCAACCTTGTTATTACGACACGGATTAATGATGTATCTGACAGGTGACAATTTCTTGTATTTCAAACACCCAAAAGTTGACCGCATGTAAGAAAACAATTTATTTAACAGTAAGTGTTTGAACAGAAATGTGCTGAACAGAAACTGGAGATTTTGCTTTTCCAGCTGACCTTGAAGCCAGCTGGAATCCATTCAGTTATTGGAACTGGATGAAATACATGGAGATATTTCATCAGCATGCAGAATACCGTTGAATTCTGAGTGAAAAGTACTGCATGTGGTTGCCACAGTGTGTGCCAGTTCTGGTTCTCCTGTTATTTGCCAGAAAATAAGGCCTGGTGATAGCACAAACACAAGCTTCCCTCTGGCCTGAAGTCAGGACACAGCCTGAGGTGCACATGCCTCCTGAGGGATACTCCTCCCAGCTCTTGAGTTTATACACCCTTGAAAATCTCAACTTGTTAAATCAGTCAGTGAAGTAGAGATGCTGACTTTCATTTTCTGATGTCATTACATATGTTTTTATCAAATTCCTGCATCTTTGACACTGAGAATCTCACTGAGTATCACTGTTGGTACCCATTCAGGACCAGTACTTACAATAAAATTATGCAAATAACCTCAAAAATCATGACATAGTAAGTAAGTAGGCATGAGGTGATAAAATCCAGAAATGTTAAAGAAAAACCACAAATCAGTAAAAAAAAGAAAAAAAGAAAAATTCCTTCAGTATATTACAAGTTAGTCATTCATTATTCTTAATACTGAGAATAATGTAATCACTAGAAAAGGTATTTGTCTAGCTCTTGAGCATTCACCAATAGTGAAATTACTTAAATGAAAAGGAAAAAATAAAGATAACTGTGTACACAAAATTAGCACAAGAATTAGCAATCAACTGTAGTTCATACAAGGTTCTTAGCAGATAGCATCATCTTTATTAATAAATGATGAACTGCTTAGTGAAGTTTTTGCTTAGTGATATCACCATAATAACAAACACATGTTTTATTTATGTTTCAAGTTACATCCAAAATATGCAAGCCATTCACTGACAGATTCTCTCTAACATCTGAAGACTCTTTACCCTAGATTTAAACCTTCATTGATCTAGATGAGATAGTACTCTATCAAAACTAAGGGGAATAATGCAACGACTTCAGTCGCTGTGCATGATGACTTCAGTTGCTGTGCTCATCTTTGGGGATTTTCTTTCTGTGATACAACAAAGTAAAAAACTGCATTTCTTAAAGCCAGCTGCACTTTCCTTGTAAGGATGGTATTTTTTTCTCTGTGGGATACAGTGCTATTTGTGCAGCAGATTGTATTTTGACAGATGTAACTGTATCATAAAAAGGCCCTTAGCACTACCAGACTGGTAGCTCACAAACCTTCATGAGCTCCAGGATTTCATTAAAACAACCAACCAAAAAAAAAAAAAAAAAAGACACCAAAAAAAGAACCCCTCCCCAACTCCCCCCAAAATAACAATTAAAATGCTTTGGAGAGTGTAAAATGCCCCCAAGCCACTTACCTCCCCCACACCAGTCTGCAGAATTCTCAGCCCAGTTGTTTTCTCAAGCCTCTCTTTGTTCATGGCTGCAAGGAAAATTAAGATTGAAATAGTTGAGGAAAAGCTGAAATATGCACAAAATTTCGCAACACTTATAGGGTAACCAGCCTCCCTTCTTATCCTCTATCAATAAATTCATGTCAGTTTCTTTGACATCTATGGAATATTTTCTCCTGATAGTCAATCTGCTATTCAGTGATTTGAACATATAAGTGTATTATTTGTTGTTCACTTTCCTGTGAAAAATAAAACCTTCTTGCTCCCCTGTATACAGAACGTCACACATTTAATACATGCACAATATATCTGGGACATTCTCTTTAGCAGAATCTTCCCACTGTCTTTCGTAAAGCATGCAGCAGCATGGCATCTTGCCATCGCAGCAGCACTGTTACCATGTAAGATATTTCAGAATAAATTACGTTTTTACCTATCAGGGAAGACAAACAGTTTATCTCACAACATCAGGTTGCAGTGCACAATATTTTCTTTACTAAAATAGAGATTTTTCTTATTTATCAGTTTCTGGATTAGCATAAGCACTCAAAAATAATCAGGTATAAAACAGCACAAAAATACAAAAAAAAAAAAAGTAAAAAAAGAGTAGTCATAACTGAGGCTATATTTATACTTATAACTTAGAAACATCCTGTGCATGGAGCACTACCAGTGCCCAAACTAAACAAGAATGAGATTTATTCAGAGCTGAGGATATGGGTATTGAGCAGCAACATGTTAACCATTTGGATGCATACTAAATCACTTGGATTCATGGACAAAAAACAGACATTTGTCCTGTTTTATTTATTAACGAAAATGAAACTTAAAGGCTTTATTAAACTCTTCTTGCTTAGTTGTCTAGTCATTGACTATCTAATCTAACTGCGTCATCTAGGTTCTCTCTGCAGTCAATGGGAAGATATGAACATTTAATACTATGAGTCATCCTACACAGCTTACACACATCAGCAGGCACCTCTCTCTTTCCATTGATTACAGGGACAATTGCAATAGACTCAGCTTCTCAATTTAAGTTAGCTGAAGAAAGTATTCCTGCCAGAAAGCACAAGAAGTGTGCCAGAACATATTAAAAACAGGAAATTTACACTAAAATGCTAAAAAGAATTAATATATTTTTCCTTCATTTTGGAAAAAATACAATTTAATTGCAGGTGTTCGAAGCACTCAGAACAATTCACATCACAGAAGACAGTTCTTAGAAGCAATATTATTGTGAGATTATGATTTCTTTAGTTTGTCCAAAGTAGAACACAAATGGCTCACATTTATTTCAGAGATGAGTTATATAATTAGGGCTCATTTTGACCTCGTATATCCAAAATGTGGAATTATTTTATTAAGTATTCGTATGTGCAAAGCCTCAAAAAGTAAAACTTTAAGTAAATCTAATACAGAGAAATTTTTCTGACTTCCTCCAGCAAGAGATGAATTTTGTGCATGAGTCAGACAGAGAGGAAAGCTCAGTCCATCTCTCAGACCCAGCTGTTTTGCTGAAGAGAACATATAGTCCCTAGCACAAACAAGCTTATCACACTCAGAGTCACTGGAACTGCACAAGCATAGTTTGCATGGATCACACGATTTGAGGCTACATTTACTTAAGTTGTCATGCATGAATTTCCAAAAAATAAATCTTTGCAAGCAAGCTTGATTTTCAGACTTGAGATAGACTCTGGATTGTGTTGCCTCATGGATGGTAAATGACCTGCCATGCTGATATTTTCCCTTTTGGATGTGCCCTGCTAGCACACTGACAGTCACACTCAAGCACAAACATTAAAGACAGATTTTTATCAAATGCAAAAATTTAAAAGATTAAAAAGAACTGGAAGCCCTATGGCCTCCTTCAGAAAAACTGCACCAAATGATTCTTTGGTAGCTTGGGGCAAATACAGCTGTGCAGCGGAGTGGCTGCAAAATAAATGAGGTACAAGTGAATAAAAAGTTGAATCCTACTGTATATTTTTATACTACAAGGACAGTTAACAGGAAATATTTGGTCTGCTGAATCACTGAATTTTGCAATCACTACTACACATTCAACCTACCTCCTCTTTATAGGTTTCCTGCAGACTTCAGTTTTTTAAGCTTTGAGATACATATGCATAAGGGGTATTTAACCCACCCTTCCCTTTTGATATTGGCTAAAAGAAAAAGGACAGCTCTGACAGCTGAGCTAACCTAAACCACGCCAAAATAAAGAGGCATGAAGACATGTTGTGTTACTGATCAAATCAGAAGCTGAAAAGGGTGAAGCTCAGGAACTGCCGAACCTCTCCAGCATCTTCACACCCAGTGTGTAGCAGGAACATATTTTAACTACCCTTGAACTCCGCGAGCAGTTCAGGAAAGTCAACAAATTCTGTCAAAAACAGCAGTGCCAAGCCACATACTGAGAAACTGCTTGAAGTTGCTGAACATGATATAACTTCTTAACTTTTTCTGCCTATAACTGTAATTGAGAATGTAAGACATTGAAACATAGTCAATAGCCTATGAGGAAAAATGTGGTGAAAATAAATGCAGGTATATAGAACAGTGCCTTGAAAACTGGCCAACATTTTAAGGGGTATTTTAGTGTGCTATCTACTAGTTTTTACTCCAGTAGGAATATTCAGCAGATAATGTTTCTGTTGCAAAATTTATGAACTAGAAATAATAATTTTGTGTAATGTGGTATGTTGCACATTCCAACAAAGTTATTTGTTTCAACCTTGGCGTAATGTCCTGAAATACTAATGGAGGACTCAAAACTCATCAGCAAAAAGCTATAATCAAATCTAGTGCCCTTCCATGATAGATTGACTGTATCAGCCAAAAAAGGGAAAGCCAACTGATGTCATCTGCCTGGAGATCTGTAAAGCCTTTGACATGGTCCCACATCATATCCTTATCTCTAAATTAAGGAGGTATAGATTGGAAAGATGGACTCTGGTGAATAAGAAAGAGACTGGGAGAACTCACTGAGAGTTCCTGAGGAGGACTTGAGAATTCTAGTGGATGAAAAGCTTGATGCAAGCCAGCAGCGTGTCCCAGAAAGCCAACTGTATCCTGGGCTGCATCAAAAGAGGGGTGGCCAGCAGGGCAAGGTAGGTGATTGTCTTCCTCTACTCTACCCTTGTGAGGCCCTGTGTGGAGTCTTGCATCGAGATCTAGAGCCACAGCACAAGAAGGACACAGAGCAGTTCGGAAGGGTCTAGAGGAGGGCCATGAAGATGTTAATAGGTCTTGAGATCCTCTTCCACAAAGAAAGACTGAGGGAGCAGGACTTGTTCAGCCTGTAGAAGATAAGGCTTTGGGGAAACCTTATAGTAGCCTTCTAGTACCTAAAGGAAAGCTGGAGTGAGACTATTTAAACAAGAAGATAGTGGTAGGACCTTTTAAAATTAAAGATGATAGATTTAGGTTAGAAAAGGTTAGAACAAAAGTTCTTCAGTAGGAGGCACTGGGGCAATGACACAGGCTGCCCATAGAAGCTGAGGATGCCTCATCCCTGGAGGTCCTCAAGGCCAGGTTGTGTGGAGTCTGGGCAACCTGATATAATAGGTGGCAACTCTGCCAAAGACAGAGGTATTAGAAGTAGATTATCTTTAAGGTTCCTTGAATCCAAGACATTCTATGATAGAACAAACAGCTATTAAAAAAAAAAAAAAGACACCCAACACCCTAAATAAATGAACAAATAAAACCAATTCAGTTTGCAATGCAGAAAACCCATTTTTTAATCTTCCACTGAAACAAAAAGAGCCTCCAAACACACAAAAAAGGAGGCTTTTAAATTAAATTCACTAGATGAAGGATATGCAAATTACCTGGAGAAGCAGAGTCCTATAATGTTCTCAAAAATCTGCAATAGCCTATTTAATTAGTATTTTAATTTATCAGAATAATTCTTTGCACTTGACAATTTATGCAGTATCCCATATAATTAAGCACGTAGCTACAGTGGAATAATTTTGCCTACTCTCTGTATACCAGTTATTTTAACCTGAAAGAATCTGTGGAAGTCTCTTCTGTGATCTAAATTACAATGGGGACAACTTAATGGCTTTGCCCTATTAGGGAGCACGATGAGGGTGTTACTGAGTGTTCCAGGGTAGTGATTGTCACTGTTCGTAGTCTTCACCAACCAGAGGGAAGCCTAATGTGTTTCCCTAGGGCTAACATTTCTTTCCTTCAGCAAATTTATCTGCCAGTGGCACAGTCAGGAATTTGACTGCCTAGTTTTGTAGTTGTCAGGTTTGACCGCAGCTCACTGGTTATTAGGAGAAGCAAGTTAGAGAGAGCCTCCAGTAGAACTCCACTCTCATTATAACACTTCTGGAAGAAGGAAGCCCAGAGAAATGAGTAGTTCACAAAGGCTGGACATAAAGCAGGTTGCCAAGCATAACAATACCCTCCAAAATACTCATGGGAGCACATGTACACTGGCAAAAGTGCCGCAGGATTTACTCACTCCACGGGAGAAACCACCCAAAATATGAGAAGTATTTGTGGGAAGATGGTATCACACACAAGGAAATCTTATTCTTCTGCTGTGTATCTGACTTTGAGGGTGTGTTGTATCTAATTAAACACAGAAGACAACGGTATTTACAGCCATATGATTCCCCTGACCTCTATTACATGCCCATTTCAGAACGAGTCAATTCATGCCCTGGGCTCACTAATGATATTGACTGAACCCCCAGTCAATAAACAATGGAAGGCAATTAATTCAGATTTACTGTCCAATGAATTCTACACCAATGATACTCTTCACATTTGTTTGTTGCAAATCCCCTTTCACAAAGATACATTCAGAAGAATTTCATCTATTTTATTGTCTTTGAAGAAAGGAAAGGGAAAGGAAGGAAGGGAAATCCAGAGAAATTGTATTTGTTATGCTTATAATTTTTTAACACATTTCACAAATTTAATACAAGCAAATGTTGCTTTTATTTATGTCAAGGTAGTCTTTGCTTCCTTCTGTCCTACATCAGATTGTATGGAATGTTTATTTATAGGGTGAACCAGAAAGACAGCCTTTATGGTTGAACATGGGTGGCATACATACACAGAAGATACAAAAAAATCTTTTCATCTTATAACTAGATGAAAATGGATTCCCATAACACTGGTGCCCTTTCTCTGTTGAGAATTCCTAGAGCAAACCTGCCTTTGCACAGCAGATGCACCTCTTGAAACTGCTGAGGTAGTCACAGAGCAGAAAAACATGGTTCAGCACTCTCTAGGTCTTTCAGAATATTGGAATATCTGGATTCATAATATAGGTTTTTCAACCTTGTGCATATAGCTTTGCTGGAAATAATTAGATCACATTTTAATGAACTTGGAATTAGATACTTAGCTATTCCCACGTTTAGAAGAATAGACTTTCTGGAATATAAGGTAAAATCTCTCTCCTTTTAGCACACATCTTTGAATTACTCTCCGCACTCCTTCTAGGGGATGCACCCTGAGAATTTATAACTCCTCTCCCTGGGCAGGAGTAGCATTGGGTTGCAAGTAAATAAGTCATGAAACACAACAAGAGCATCCAAAGTGCTTCAGCTTGAAACAAAAATTACTAACTCGAGAATCCAGATACAAGGAGAGGAAGGCTCTCTCTATTCAGTTTTGCAATTTAGTTAGTGAAGGAAAAGAATACAGACTGGCAGGGCAAAAGGCATTTTGTCTTCCATTCGTCACTGGGTGATGAAGAGAGATTGTGGCTTCATGTGTAATTTCTAGTTAACTGGCAGCCAAGCCTGGATTGAAAACGGTTGCAGAGAAGTCAAAGTGACATATCTGTACTAGTGACAGCTTGCTAAATATTATGTCATATTCAATTTTCAAGTCATTTTTCAAATGATTTTAATTAGATATTGTTTCAATCTCACGTGCATTAATTTAATTTCTGATAACAACATTCCAGCTTTCAATCTGCTCAGATACAGTACCTTGCTGCCTGGAATAATTTAAAGTATCGTTTGCATCTCTAGCAATTTTCAGGGCACACATCCTTTACAACCAACTCTAGCTAATAAAACTAACAGATGGAAATTCAGGCCATACTCACACCCTGTGCACCTTCGGGTTTGCACATATTTTGGCACAAGGTATCCAAATATACATGTACACAACCAAAGATTTTTCCATCTCTGATTCTTTTTAATTATGTTAAAAATGCTCAAGAAAAAAACAATTCATCTGGCAAATGCCAGCACTGCATAAGAGAAAAATTAGCCTGTACTTGAGTATCTAAGAGTTGTATATTTTTTAAAACTCATTCACTAAAATGACATCTTTTTCCTTTTTCTAAAACATTTACCTCTCATGTCCCCAAAGTCTCACGGTCAGAAAATATTGAAGGATTGGCTACAAGGATCTGATACATTAGGACCTCTCATGTCTGTTTGCATAGATTAGACACGTATTTTAAGCATATTCTTTCTGCCTGACTGCTTGTATTGATTTATTTTTACTGATTTAATAAATAGCAGCTCAATTGTATGTTTTCTCGTAACTGTTCTTTAAAATAAGCACAGTGCTATTTTAAAATATGATATTTAAATTGTGGTGAAGGAATGTGGAATATATTAGATAACATTTTTGCATTACTCCAGAGGATTTATGTTAATAGTAGGATCCCTCTCTACAAGCACTGGCTGTCTCAATTAAAACGTCAGTTGAGGCTCACTCGTTAGTCAAGAGAAGTAAACATGTATTGCCAGAGACTGACTTATCCCATCATGAGATAGACATAATTTTTTCATCATATATAAACATATATGATGAATATATATGGTTACACAAAATATGATGTATATACATATAGTTGGTCAATAAATCCATTTATTTTTTTCCCACAGGCTAAGAAACATCTATATAAGCTCCAAAATACCTCAGCAGGAAAACAGTGCTACAGACAACGTCACAGCTACAGAGAGGATTTTTTTAGGTGCAATGTCAATGTAATGGTCCTATTCTGGAAGTATGAGCAGCACTACTTCATATGAATTAGAACTGTAGAAATGAAAACCATTTATTTGTTCTTAATGGTTTCTCGCAGAGCTTCAGAAACCCAATTTCAAAAACATTTTCTTAAATCATTTCAGGAAGTCCATGTCCATCAACTGCAGAGAACTGTATACTGATGAGAGAAAATAGCCATGCTTTAGTTGTGTTTGTTTTACAATAGAGATTATACTTCAGTGACTTATTAACTTTTTAATACTGTTAACCACTGCAGCATTAACAATTCAATTTTGCACATATCTTTATGCTTTGTACGGTGCATGTATGTGTAACAATTTGCTTGCGTACTTAAAACACTTATCTAGTATCTACAGCTAAGCATGTACCAATTCAGCCAATGTTAGCAGAAATGGACAAACAGAAGCGTTACTCTCCTCATCACATCATCATTTCTTCAGATAAAGATTCCTTGACAAGTTTCAGCTCCATAAAAGTAATTGAGGTAGAACAACCTGCAGCAAGCTGAGGAGAAGCCTGAGTAGAACACATTCAAGTAGACCATTGCAGCATGAGCAGACAATTTTTCTCAGCAAACTCGTTCCTGGGCTCATTGCTAATGTCTAGACTAACTTTTCAGTTGTATTTTTTGAAGTCCCAATCAGCTTAACATTAAACTTCACCATCATATGTTCAGTCTTAACATTTACAAATTAGAAGGCAAGATTCACGGTCCCAGGGGATGGAGAGTGAGAAGGACCATCTGGATCTCTCACAGCCATTCTCAGTGCGGGAAAGGCTTTAACTCCTCACCTTTACAACACTGTGGAAAGCAACACTTCACAAAGGGAGATTAAAACTGCAGTTTCTTCTCTTTCCTTTTAAACAAGCAGGATCACGGATTAAAATAATAGAAGAACAGTTTTTCTGTTTAATTTATAGCTAAGATTTTAAGAGATCATTTTAATTTTCTTTTGATGAAAATACTACAAAAATATAAAAAAGATAATTGCAGTCAGTTTTTCAAGGTTAGCTACATATTCTTGAGTTCTTTTGGCATTTTCAGAAGAAGTGGAAAACATTAGAAGCTTCTACAGACATCTCTATCTAATAGAAACAATTATATTTACTTATTTCCTGTCCAGGAAGATTAATATTTAAAATAATTTTCTCTCATGATCTCTCTTTTCAAACAGTACTAATTGGAATTGATTTAAAAACAAACATAGAAGTGTTTCAGATGCTGGTACTGGTGATGTTTGTAGTTCACAGTAAATAAGGGAACAGTTATCTCGACTTTAACTGAGCTTGTGTGCTTTCATTGGAATGGATGATGCGTTACTGAGGTGAGAGAAAGGACTAGACTGCCCTTCCAGAGGCCAATCAACAACATTTTTTATCATTTATATTATTTTTCAACAGGAAACAACTGAAGGGATTCAGGAAAAGAAAACATAGAACAGTCATTGCTCCCATAGAGCAGGGATCCACTCTTTCTGAAGGCTCTCCTGGAAAGTACACTGACCTATTGTGATATTAAAACACGTAATACTTAGAACTACACAGGTTGGCTACTAACTATTAAGCCCCATTGTTGTTAAGCTGTACTTTTTCAGCTTTGTCCTGTTTACATCACTTAGAGTCTTCTTATGGAAACAGCCTGAAATGCATGAATTATTCTTACTCTTATTTAAAACCTGCTGAAATTTTTAGACAGATGTTGTAGCACGTTTGCGCTGGTATATGAAAAATTTAAGAGGCATTACCACTAATTCACAGCATGCCAAAACTGTCACTATTTTTAATAAATACACATTCAAGAACTGTCATTTATTTTTTTTTTCAGTCATTTCCTCAACTTCCACAGTTAATAAAACAGTACCCTTTAGGTTCATTTCTTTAATGATCCAAAACACAACTACAAGCCATGCTATTTGTTATTCATCTGCAACTACACTTAATGTCATCCTCATGGCACAAACGTAACAAGACAGAGTTGGGAAAACATTAGCAATATTTCAACTGACTGGTTCACTAAATCACGAATAACACAGCTAATGCACAAGGTCATTCACTAGCAAAATCTATTTGCCATGCCCTCGGAATAAAATGAAAATATTTATTACCAAGGAAGCCACTACTAACAGGAGACTCAATAAAGCTTTCAGGTGGAAGTGAATAGGGATAATGTTAACTTGCCTATTGTTTCTCATAATGATTTTTCACAATGAAAATTTGGTAATCTACTTCAATAACCTTAAAAGATTTTTTTTTTAAAAGGAAATTCAGCAAAATACGGAAGATTCAATGAAGCCTGCATGTAGTTTAGAAATATAGGCTCAGTGTTTCTAAAAGAATACCAACTTTAATCACTACATAAAAAAATGACAAAATCATGTTTTTCCTAGGATGCCAAACATTTTTTATACAGTAATGTCTGATTCCTAAATACATTTATAGAATTACCATAAGCATGCATGTGCATATTTGATGGGAATGATGAGAAAAAGGATTTGACAGAAAAGACCTACATGCATGAAGAATGGTTACCTTGTAGATGGTGGGGACAGCTGTAAGGGAAAGGTTACAGTTCCTATTACCAGTATCAGAAGACTTTTCTTTGTCACCTGTTCAATAGCTACCAGAAGTACAAACTCAACTCACCAAAACCCCAATGAGTCCTTCTACATGTTTTCTTTTTCCCTCTGGAAAGGCAGAAAGGATTTAAAATAAATTGTGTTAAAAATAAAAATAAATCTGTTATAAATTGTGGTACCATATGCAAATTCTTCTCATAGCCAGCACCCTTGTGAGTATGCACTGTGCCAACACATGGCAAACAGGTGGCTCCTGTGCAAAGAACCTCATTCCTACCAAACAGCCTGCTATGGTGAATAGCTACTGATAGGAGTAAAGATAGCACAGAATTAATATTAGCCAACATACAGCAGAATACCAAAGCAACATCCATTCACACATTGCTCTTTCTCTTATTGTTTGGCATGGGAAATGATGCGATTAGCTAAGCCTTGTAAATCCTTTAAAAGCTGCAGCACTTTCCCCGCTTTGCTGTTTAGAGGAGCAGAAGAGATTTATTGGCAGGGGTTAAAATAAGGAGAAATGGCAGGAAAGGGCATTCTGACCAGCTTTCCCAGAACTGCTGGAAGCAAAGGCAAAGCTTTTCTTTTCCGTAATTGGAGTGATGGAGAGGTCTCTCTTTTGCGGCAGGCTTAACACAGTGCTTATTGGCATGAGTTTCTGCTGGCGTTGTCTCTCCTTTAACAATGCTTTGAAAACATTTTTACAGACTTCTCTCCTAAGTGTAAAAAGGATACCTTGCCTGCCCTGCTCCCTGTGAGTCCGGTTCAATCCTAGTGAGTTATAGATCTGACTGGATACCTCTCATTGGGCAAAATGCCATTCTGTATTTCAGAGATCTGTTCACTTCATGAGGGAATGCTACATTCCGAAAGAAAAGCATTTCTGTCATGAAATAATAATAACAATAAATCATTAAGAAAATGCAGAAATATTGGAACTGAAGCAGATTAACAGACAGGGTTGGAGGTTGTGGACTCTTTCTCAGGAGATAGCTCTGCTGGTAAGAAGTTTTATTGCCCCTTATAAGGCCAGCAATGCACTCTTGTGAATAACCCATCGTTTTGGCAAAATGCGCACCACTGGCAATAAGTCTTCCATTCACACCACCTGAACTTCCCTGGAAAATGTTGACTGACATGGTTTACAGACACCAGATCCAAAGCAGAGATAACCTTTGTCAAGGGTACAATAACTGCTTTCATTGGCACTGATGCATTCAAAAGAGGACACTGGCCCACAGCCTTTATGAGACTGTCGGACTTGTATGGATTATGCAATTTAACACATAGAAATCATTACTGGATACAGTTTACTATAAATGTAAATGAAATGCCTATCCGCTTTATGCATATCCGGGCATAGGTCACTATTAGAGTGTCAGCTATTTCAAGCAATTTCTGCATGCTGTTTTCTGTGAAAATTAGCATGATAGCTTCTTTATGGGGTGAAAATCTACAGGAGAGCTGAAAGCTTGGTGAGATGCTTGCCCCATTTGGGCAAGCAGACTTCCTCCCACCAGAATAGGCTGTTGGCACACCTGGGATTGGAACCAGGTTCCCAAAACATCCCCTGGCTGCATTCCTGCTGGGAACCATCCATGAAAGTATTATTTGCTCCTGGAGAAGAGAAACAGCTATTGCAAGGGCAGTACAGATAATGACTTCCTCAGGAAAGAATTCTGTGAGAAAATGCTTTGCATATTTCCTGACCCCTCTTCTTCTGTAGACTGCCGGATCCGTGACTGATTTCTAAAGGAAAGGATGCTCTTGAGAAAGCAATTTAAAATTTCTTTTATATATATTTATATCATACACCAGGGTCCTACACTAATCTAAACTTATACAGATAACATGCATGTCTCAACACAAGATATATACATATAGCTCATTCCACCTACTACCCTTCAAAAATGAATACAGAACAGCAGTATAAATATAAATTAACTATGAGGTATACATCTCAGCCAATCGAGATGAATGTATATTATTATCCCTTGACCCTTTCTTAATGTTCCATTTTACCATGTTTCTAAAATATTTATACCATACAGGGTGTTAAATTATAGCAATTAAGACCATAGTATGGTTTTATTAATATTTCATCAAGAATGTTTCAAAATTTGAATTTCCCTGATGCCCTTCCACTGCTTTGCTGTGCACTGTGGGGATGGAGGGCAGCTCTATTTTGTTCCTCTTCGTCTTTGCAGAACTTTACCAGCATTTTAGTTTATGTAGCCAAATGCATTGTTTTGCACCTACTGTTTTCTTTTTTTTCTATGTATTTTTTTCACTCTGACCAACTCATAACAATTTTGGGGTCCTTTGTGTCTGGTTCTGTGCCCTCTGCACAATAAAGGCATCAGGAAATTGGAAAGAGACCAGAGAAGCGGCCGCACTGAATAAGAGCCTGAGGTTTGTTCTGCTGGAGAAGAGGAAGATAAGTGGTGACTTAACTACTGCCATCTGATACCCAGACACTATTGTAAAAAAATGGAGACAGACTTTTTCAGAGATTCACACCAAGAAAACAGGAGGTAAAAGGGAGATCACAAGTTGTATATAGGAAATTCTGGCTGGACAGAAGGATGGAACTACTCACCAAAGTACAGATGGTTAACATGGGAACAGGCATTGCTTTCCAACGAACATTGGGCTAATGTCCTTCATAGGCTCCCTTTCAATTTAAATTTGCCTGTGAATTTAGATATAAATTCTACTATCTTTCCAAGCAGTGATTCTTCACATGAGAATGCATAATACTATTGTATTTTTTCTTTTAATTCTTACAAACCCTTACTTCAAATGGGCTCTGCATGTTTTTATGAGGAAAGGTTGTGATTCTTGAGAGTGTCATCATTGCTTAGACCCTGATTCAACAATGCATTTTTATTGCTTGTTCATACTATTCTTACACAACAAAGTACTACAGACATTTTCAGCTGACAAATCATGGCCCAAGAACACTGGAGTAGAGTGAAGAAAACAGAAATCTGAGAAAATTCAAATTAATATTTTCAGTTTATCACTTCGTTTTTGTGGCACACAAAGCTGCACAGTCCTTGCAGCAGCGCAGAGCAAACCCAAAGAGATGGGGAAGATAAGAAAATGGAATATTATGTGAACTATGGAAAAATGGAAGCAAAGTTTCTAGCCAAGTTTTTTGGAGAAAACAATATTAGAAACAGGAAAAGAATAGCAAAGAATAAAGAGAAGAAAAGGAATAATACACAGTGTTGCTCAGGTATGAAGAAACAGCATATTTTCTTTCTGAAACAGCATAATTTCACTGCATAAATGGCATATGATTAAAGGAAATCACAGTTTTACTGCTGCAAAAGCATGAAGCAGATAGACATAAAGGTAGAAGAGGAGCAGAGGCAGACCCAGGGAAACAAAGACAGATGAGGGTTGTAGAAAAAAATTCCCAGAACTTTCAATTAGATTTGGATGTATTTTGTACTCTGAATTCCAAAGATGGATTCATAATGCACTGTTAAATGTCTAGAAATTAGGCACTTAGTAAAAGCTTCTTGTCTACTTTTTCTCTATGGCTGGTAGAGAGAAAGAGGCACTTCCAGACAGCACTTCATCCACTTTCAGATAAACATTCACATGTAGATAAAGTTTCACTATCCATTCCACGCACAGCCACAGTTTGCCAAAAGCAATTCAGGGCTTGAAGCAAAGTAACAGACAAAGATTTGAGGAAGTAATTTGTGAGGTACAGAAATAAGGTGATCTCATGAGGAAGACGAATTAACTGGGTAAAAAAAGCCAGATGGAAAGAAGGGGACGTCCTGCTAACCAGAATTTTGGCCATACAGATTGTGTCATGAAGGCTAAAAGGCAAAGTGTTTTCCTATAATTGTGATGCTACAGTTTTGAACTCAAAAGTGATTTTTGGTTTTCTCCTCAAAATCTCTCCATCTTTCTATGTATTGGTATTCTTTTCCATAATGTAGGATATCAGATAGTAGTGAATGAAGGTGATGTGATGACAGTGATGACTGACTTAACCTAGCAAGGGAATACAAGAGTTAAATGATCATTTTGAAATATTTCACTGATTTTAGAACACCAAGGTAGTTTTTATGAGGAGCAGACTATAGCATCTTTTTTTTTTCTAAACCATTAAACTGCCTTTTTTTGTGTGTGCCGTAATTATATTGCATTAAATACTTTGATGAATTGCTACATTCAGCCCATAGCAGTCTGTTTTCAAAATAATGGAATGTTACAGTTGTTATATTTCAATTTGGAAAAAGCAGCATTATCTGTATCATAGGGATCAATTTTGGTTAATTTCTGATAATGTCCATAAAAAGCTTCCTTCCCCCCCGCAAAAAAAAAAAAAAATTGTGAACAAACAAAGCTGATCCATGACAAGAAGGAACAAGTGCCAGCAGGGCTATCCTGAAAAGATTTGGATGCTCTGGGAATTCATACAAATGGAGGCAGCAGCGGAAGAGCACAATTCTCTATATTACATTGTCACACAGTAGGAAGAGTTGATGCTCCTTCAGGTAAAACCGTGACACGTGTAAGAATGAGCAATTTTGAACAATTAGTTTCACTAAAGGTTGAGGGAAAATTTGAACTTTCTGCTGTCTTGGAAGTGAAGCTATGAAGGAGAAAGGAAACTTGTTTATCTGTTTTTGGATGGATGAGAAGATGAATGCAAGGTAATTAACAGGTCACTGCATCTCTTGTTTGTGATAACCAGCTTAAATTGGTGTTCTGTAATTTCATATCTGGACAATTCCTTGGGTCAAGCTGGGAATTTAGTTCCCACAAAACCTCACCTATAATGGACAAAAGCGCCAAGTTCTTGTAAAATGGAGATATATGTAAGATATAATTATACATAAAGTGTATGTGCCCTTGTGAATGATGTATTGTACTGGAGTGGGATATGCATATATTTGAATATTCATTAGATCTTCAATATCTTGTGAAACAAAATGCAGTAAAGGAAGGAATAGAGAGAATAAGAAGATGCATCTCTTTCATTTTCCTAATTTCACATTGTGTAAAGATCTACCCACCTATTTCCTTACTTACAAATATCAACAAGACATTTTATATTATAAATAACATTAAATAATAGACATGAATAGTGCATTATAAGTTTGCATTCAATTAAAATCTTTAAATTAAATCATAATATATTAATACTTAAATAATAATAATATAAAATTAAACTTTAAATATAGGACTGTCATAACTCATGGAAATTTTATTAGTAGTTATAGTTAGAATACTTTAAGAACATAAAATTTTCTAAATCTAACTGTGAGCACTGTTGACAATTCATTAAAAGGAATCAAAATTCCTTTATCATATCAGTGATAATACTGCATCTACATCAGTCTTCTAAACTACTGTATTACCACCTGTGCAATTTTATTATTGACTGCAACACATTTTAAAATTATTATTCCAATGCCAGTAGAGTTAAAGGAAAGTAGAATTTTTATACAGTCTAATATATCTGAAGGGAAAAGCACTCAGAGTATCTAAATATGTTTTTTATGCACATTTTGAACTCCAGCTGTTCAAAGTGAAGTGCTGCCTTTGCTGTGGAACATGAAGTACTTGCGATAGAAGAGCAGGGCAGCATCAAAGGAAGACCAACCATCTGATGCCACCAAATGCATGTATTGATTTCAGATTTTGAAAGCTCCCGTTACCTTGAATATTTAGCAGATACAATGAAAGTTTGAACTGACCCAAGAGTTTAAATCCTGCTTTAACTGAAATGCAATCTCTGAGAAGGACACACAAGTTATACATATCATTATGGTTGTTATCAGCAAACAAGATAATAATTCAGAGACAGATACATGGTACACTGGGCTTCTACACTATGGACATTAAAAAAACCTACAAATGTTACATGCATTTATAATCCTCAATAGACTTTGAGAAAGACATGACTTTGAAATATTTTCTGCAGAATAGAATGAGGATCTTTTTTAACATTGTTACAGACAGAATATTTTATCTATTTCTTTGCTGCTGGTAATATTATATACTACATTTTCAGCATTAGAGAAACTGCAAAGCAATTAAATTGATTATTGGATCCAAGTTTTGCTTTCACTGGGTCTTTTTCACATTTATTGTAGCTTTTCATTTTATTTGTCATTTATTTTAATTATTAATTAATATTTACTTTCAAAACGATCCTGTTCATACTTCATTTGTAGTAAAATCAAGACTCTTTTGTCATTCCAAGATGTTGTTTCCATGTAGATGTGTCAGTGAGGGACATGGGTCAGTGGGTGTGGTGCGATGGGTTGATGGTTGGACTAGATGATCTTATTGGTCTTTTCAAACCTTTATGATTCTCTGATTCTATTTTCAATGTGGTATGAGGTATTTGGATTCCTTTCTCCAAATGTTACATCTTGTTAAAACAGAACCAAACAAGAGACAACAAACCTAAAATGTAAAAATCATGAAGCATGGGGAAATGAAGCTGGATTGGACACATCTGGCAATAGTTTTGAAACATCTTCCATGAACATTGTCCTCACTCTTCGCGGTAGACACCCTCCATAAGTGATCTAAACAACAAGGAATGCTGACCAGCTGACAGAAACTGACGTTTGTTATATCACTAAGCTTTCTTGTTCCAAAGTAGAGATAGAATAAGACTTCCAAATTAACAATTTATTTACCACAAAAGATGCTTTTTCCATACTATCAAGATAATAATTCTCTTTGCATGAGCTGAAAATGCATCAACACTGGAGGGAACATTGCACATGTGTTCCAACAGGTATTTTGGAAAATGAGAAATGAGAATAAAACAAGTAGGAAACAATTTTTTGCCTCTGTTACTACCTTTGCTTCAAATGTGTTTTAAAACACACTTTTCTTATGAACCTAATTATTGCCATTGTTCATATAATTTGCATGACACACACACAGGCAAGCTCCATGGCAAAATCTGGAGTGTATACTTGGGGAACCTAAGGAGTTACTAGCAATAGTTGTATCTAGTACACTTTTCATGGAAATTATTACTGTAGAGAAGAATATACATTAGTACCCAAACTGCCAAGGTAAACTGATACATATTGGCATGCTCTGCTCTCCCTGGACCTGGTTGTGACAGGGGACAGCAGGACATATGCCCCAGTCTGTTGATCTGCCGTGGAAATGATAGCTCTTGGTAGAATAAATGAGTAGCAGCCATATACATTTCATGATTTGCAGCTAAAGCTATCTGAGCATATCTACCTGAGTCCTGCAGCTGACACCATCCCGTGTGCCTCTCTGTACAATCCAATTAATCTCACTTTATTAGGAATTCAACCCTGGATAAAGGATATTTTCCCTACTGAGCTTGCAATTTTTTTGTTTTGCTATTTTATTTGAGTGCTTCCTAAGGTGGCACAGTATTGGTTACCTGTCTGATGGGAGCAAAGGCAACTGAATAATTTGTGTTATAATAATAGCATTTAAACACAATATGAATTTATTACACCAGATTATTTTACATGTTGGTAAATTCTCTCCAAGCAGATTGGCTTTCTTAGTCGCAATTAGAAGAACAGTTTTCTGTGCATATTTTTTGTCATAACTCAGAATTTGAGTCGGGAACAAATCTTGGTGTGAAGCCATAACTGTTTTGTTCTTCACTGAATTCACTGCCATGCTCCAGAGAAGCACTGTCAAATGGGAAACTTACCCCCTTTTTTTTTTTTCTTTTTAACAGGATCACATTGTCATAGAGGTTGAGTTCCACTCATTTGAAATTTCAATGATGTGCATCAATTACAATTCGACATAAAAGTAAACAGAACTGCTTCTGCTTTGTGAATCACATAATGTAGGCATATTAGGTATTACCCATGTTAGTGAAAGTCTTTGCCTTCTGTATAAGATATGAGATATCTTTTGTATAAGATATGAAGGCTGTGAAGAAGGAAGAAAGAAGTGATTTGCCCAAATAATGCAGGAGTCTACCACCAGCACTGGAAATTCAACACTGTCCTGAAGCCAGACTTAGTGACACTACGTTACATCCCATGGTTCAGCACTGAAAAATATCTAAATACCAACTCACATATTCAACACAGCCTGGAGGGGGTTACTATTGGGAGGTGGCTCAATAAGGAAATAAAAATATATGCAAATGTAAAGAATAATTATAGAGCTCAATAAATTAACCAGACTAACGACCTCATATTTACCCTCAGCTAACTAACTTTTTCTGAAGAAAGATAAATAAAATTCTTCTGGGAAAAGGAGAAGGCACCTGTGAATGAAACAGCAGCAATTAATGCAAATAATAAAATCTTAGATTAACTGAAAGGTTCTTTATCATGAATACATATAACAATTCATTGTAGTTGGTACTTCGGGCCCATTTAAAAATGAGCTAACAAAGCAACATTATTTGTTAGATTGACAACCAGCACGCTGAATTTCAGAGAGGTCAGGGGCTTACTTGTTTATTTATCTGAAGTAGTCTTTTAGCTCTATGATCTCCCCAGTCTATCATCATTATTAGTCTTCCCTGAGTTCTGGTTTTCAAATATCTTCTCTTCTGCCCGCTTTGCATTTCCTATTCAGCAATTTAACCCTACAGACAGTTTATAAAACAAGATAAAAATCCATAAATTAGGCATCCATGTGTACTTGTGCCCTATATCTTTGTCAAGGATGATCACAATCAAATGCTTGTTTCTTGTGACAGGCTGTCAGCAAGCACAATTACGGGTTCTCAGCTTCCCCCGCCTGAGCACAAGACAGAAGTCTCCAGTAGCAAGGGAAAGAGCTTCCTATTCATTCTTCATCTTTTCTTTGTGCCCATTTCCTTAATTCTATTTATGATCTTTACAGATGGCTATTAATATTCTTTCTCAAAAGCAAGACTCTATTACTTATGCAATACTTATATTCCTTTCAGAGTCAGTGGGAAAACTGGAGTGCAATGCAAACACAGCTTAGCTAGGTTTAACCTGGGGATTTGACAGCCCTGCCATGTTACCACAGCAGTGTGAACAAATGCCAAAGTGAGGCACTGGTCTGAGGTGTCATCTCAAAATTTCTAGCAGTATCCCTAGTAGCTCAAACCCTTTGAAATATTGGTGTAAAAATATGTAGAGTAGAAGTACTGCAGTGGACTTCACTTAACTGTATTTTATTATTTGACATTAGTGGAAGACGTGCTAAGGACTAAGGATGTGACTTACATCCATGACTCCTTGGATAGTAGCAACACTGGACTCAGAAACATATTTCCTGTAAGTAGTGATCATTTTTGAATGAATTCTATGGACCATTCATCATCTGAAGCAAGAGATATTATCACAAATTACAACAACAAAAAAGAAGTAATGGCTCTGTGTCTTTTCCTTTTAAAATTCTTGAGGAATTTTGAAATACTAGAAAAAACTACAGTGGTCTGAGGGCTTTACTATGCCTCAGAGCCTCTGAGGTTCCTGTCTGCATTGCAGCACAACCTGGAGTCCTCACTGTACGACATACTTTCTTCCTTTCCTTTCCCTGATACATGCCTCCCTCATCAACCTCATCTCCATATGGGGGATGTCATCTCAAATACCATTGGGCATCTAGACAGCCAAGCAATGAACCAACACTGATGTACATCTTGGTCACGACTTCCAGGACTATCTCCTGGCTATCTGCTTCTACTACATACTGTCAGTTGCAATATTACTCCAATTGTAACAGGCCGTCAGGGGGATAACAAACCATTAATTCACTACATTTGATTCCAGCAATTCAGGTAGTTTTTTACCCACATACTGAATATCTGAACTTGATGATTAAGGAAACCATATCAAAAGTCTTTTTCAGGTCAGAGTAGGTAAGAAGAAAACACGGTTGTTACCTCATCCACAGAGATTGTCATTCCACTGCAGGAGGCAGTATGGCCCACCATGATTAGTCCTAGTAAGTGTCTTGTCCTTAGTGTACAAAGAGATCATAGTTGATAATATTCTTTGGGTCAAAATGAGAATGAGCAGCATACTGCTGCCTAGATCATTCTTGCCCTTTTTAAAGATGAGTAAAATATTTGCTTTTTTCCAGCCTTATTCCCTGATCTTCCCTACTTTTGAAGATGATGGAGTGGCATTTCTGTGACATCAACTATCTTTCTCAGCACTCTCAAGTGCATCCCATCTTGTCTCAGGGACTTTTCTGTATTAAGATTCCTTTGAGGTCGTTGGCTCATTCACTCCTACTGTTGTGCGAATCAATACTTGAAAATCGTATCTGCACGTGAAATTCTGGGATTTCATGGTCAATAGTTAACATGTATTTATTGTAATCATATACTTTGATAGAAGGACGGAAAATAGATTTGACTCACTCTATCCGGATTTTGACTTTTTCTTTCACTTTTGAAGTAAATGTGTTTTCATGTCATTCTTAGAATCCTGTGCCCAGGGAGTACTATAAAGATGTAGCAGCAGGTTTGTTGTATAACTCACCTATGCTGTACAAGAGTATTGGCCCAGGACAGACTCCTTACACCATAAAAATGTCCTTCTTGTGATTTTGATATCTCTAAACTCTGACTGGAGTCCTTCTTTGGTTCAGTGTTCTAGCTCATAAATTGCAGGAGTCCACACCTTGCCACCACATGCTGTCATTCACAATTTCTGCAAGGCTTCCAAATCAAACAAGCTTCACAGCTATAAATTAGATATGAGGCACAAGAGAATGAGATCAGTCAAAAGCAATGCTGTCATGACTGATGTCTATATTTTGGAAAATCTGTTTTGTCCTGGTGAGGCTGAGTGAACCCTAAGTTTCACTACATCATAGGATTTCTTTCTTTTTTTTTTTTTTTTCTGTAGTGCCTTTTTGAAGATGTTTAATGAATTTCTATACTGCAATATTTAGGAAAAATAGGTTTTATCTATCTAAATTTATAGTTATTTCTTGGGAGGATTTTAACAATCATAACAATCACAACAGCATACTCTAAATTTAAATTCAGGCAAGTGACCCCAAAACATGAAGGCAACAATGTCTGAGGCCTCAGAGCTTTGTGGTCTTACAACATTATCTCATCTCACTACATTTCAAAGTCTTCAAACAAGTATTCAACATATCTGAAAACTTTAGGCCTTCAGAAACCAAAGCTCCAGGGTTTTTGATCTCAAGTCTTTAAGTCTTTCCTTAATCTGAAAGGCTTTACACTTGGTAACTCCTTTTTTTCAGACAGACCTTGTTACTAGAAAAAGCAGGGTCAGTATCAGATGGCTGATTTTCATTTCAAAAAACTTTTTCTACCTGCTTTCTATTTATTACAGCAACGTACTTCTTCTTCTAAGGACATCAGCTAAGAGGAAAATTATTATTCCTTCGGTCTTTTTTATTTGACGTTTACTAAGATGTCATTAAAGCATTGCTGATGGATGAATCTATCATTGAAGTTACTAGCAAGTGACTCCTGATATTCTTGAGGTTCCTATAGCCTATACTGCAGGCAGTCAGGATTAAGCACTTCAAGAATTGATGCAAAACGAGCTGCTCACAAAAGACAGCCAAAAAAACTTGAAGAAAACTTGAAAAAAGAAAAATCATTTTTTTTCCCAAAGGAAAAAAAGATCATATAAAATAAACAGTTGGGAAACCTTTATACCTCTAGGATGCAAAGTAGAGGAAACTATATGGAGCTGTTCCTGTAAATCAAGTGGGAATTTGTTCCATTATGTCTTCTTTGCTTAGTTAACACTAGTTCCCTTCAGACCCTGTCTTTATCCTGTAGTCCTCCTGGCTGCTGAATCTCTTCATGAATGAATGAACCACAAAGCGGATGAAGCAGACGGCCCTATCTCAAGTAGCAAATAAAGGTTACAAAGTTGTTCGGGAAAGGAGATTCCTTGTTATTAGTTTCAAGGTCATAAATAACTAAGAAGAGGAACTCTCTCAGAAAGTCCATAGAGACTTCTGCATGATACTGGCATGGAATTCAGATAAGACGCATTAGTGTAAGTTCAGGAAAAAATAATTTCTGAAGGTGAGATCTATAACATTGTGAAACAGCCTTCTGCTGGAAGTGGTGAGAGCTGAATGGGTGGGTCATTTAAAATTGAAATGGCTGAAACTTGGAAGGATAGGCGGGATATTACACATAACATTCATGTGCCTCATATGGAAGTATATTTGTCAACAGCATTTGACAAATACACCATTTTATTGCTTTCTTTCCTAGAGATGCCAAAGAGAAAGACTGGAAAATACATACTGTACGCTACAGGGGGTTTGAGCTCTTCCTTCTTTTGGGGAGCAAGGATCAGAATTAAATTGTCTTCTGCAATTTGAATGCTTTGTTGTTGCAGTTGTTGTTTTTCCTGAATGGAAGAATATCTGAAGTGCTGAAGTTCAATTTGGTTCAAAATATGCGATGTTACATTGCATAAATTGGACATCCAAAGAACTATTCTTAAGTCAAATATGTAACTGCCACTAACAACAGAAATCTGTACATCTTCAGTAACAAACTGTTGTGACTTGCCCATATATAGGCATTTTGTTACATCAGGACTTCAAATACTTCATTTCCTTCATAACTATATGAACATCACATTTGCAAAATTTTTAACCAGCAAAAACATTCATATACGGAAACATGAAGACTCATCATGGTTGCATACTAACGTCTGCACTTAGAAGCATAATTTCTATGGAAAAAACAAACAAACAAACAAACAAACACAAACATCTGCATGCACATATGAAAGGATAGTTCATGTAAAACTGGGATGAAACAGAAGGTGTTTTAAAGCACCGATCCAAACAGAGAATGTAACATTGTTCAGCATACAGATCTCAGGCTTCTGGTCAACTGTAATTGTGATGTAGACCAATCTCTCAGCAGAGTTCTACAAGCTGTACATTCTGGGCTGTGGCAGGTCTCCAGTGCAAGTCCCCAGTAGGACTTTACTGGCAGCTGGTACCTAGATGACTTCTCATAGCAAATTTGGCACCAAGCAGAGATATGAGGTCATCTTTTCATAAGCTACACTGGGAAGCAGAACCATTTAACCTGACACTTTGCTTGGGTTAATTAGCCCTGCAGAGAAGACAAATCAGTTCAAAACACCGTGACATAACCAAACTCCTTTTCGTACATGAGCTGGCTCACTAAACGCTGTCCAAGGTATCTGTTTAGAGATACGCAATTGTGGGCTATTACTTAGTGACTTATCACAGGAAATCAACAGGCAGACTGGGGACCAAGGAAGAAGTTAAACACGATTTGGAGAAATAAGTCAAAATTCCATATTAAATCTTATTTATTCTCCTCAAAGAATTATTATCTTTGAAGTAGATAACTGGGACAAAGTTCTTGACAGAAAAAAACAAAACTATTTCCAAATCTTGGCTTTATACAAAGGTAAAATAGTGCAACAAGCTTTATGAATACATTTCATGGGCATGTAAACTACTTATCCCAGAAAATAAGTAGAGCTATTTTTAAAATACCCATAGGTCAAACATTTTCTGGAACATGACTCTGGTTTCAGCACTCCTGCCAATTTTTTCTTGGCTTTCAATGACACATTTTTCAAGTTTACCAAGAAAAATGTCCAGCAAATGGAAAAAAATTATTGTAGAAATGGAATAAGAATAACAATCATGTCTGTTCATCCTCTAGGAATGCTATTTATTTGTATTAGAGGGGAACAAGCAGTAAACAATTCTGAAGTGACAGTGAGGTAAAGAACACACAGATTACATAAGATATCAGTAGTCCTGAATAATTATAAATAAAAGTAAGTGTTACAAAATAATAATTAAGTAATAATTACTGTATCTAGCCTAAAAAGTCAGAAGAGATGAAGAGGCACTCAGCCATCTAAAACATAAGCATCCTATTTAGTACTGTTGGGATGGAAACTTGAATGCCAAGTTGTCTTGTTTTGTCTAATTGCCCCAGAATTCTTTTCTTCCTTCTGCATTTTCCAAAATCAACATTTTCTCCTTGAATAAGAGTTGGAGTTCATAAGATTCTATGATTTAAGTTGTCATTAACTACTTCCACACTCACCATGGGTTGCTGACATCTTTGTCAGAACAAAGTGACTCGTCACATGATCAAACTTGAACTTATTTCATACTGATTACATTGGTATTCATTCATGATTTTAGAAATCCCCCCAGTCTGCTTAGTTGTTTATGTTTTTCATTTATATGGATGATACCTGTTTATCACAGGTCACCTAACACCTCCTGAATGCTTTTGTAATTGTACTACTACTGCTTCAACTGAAAGTGCAATGCTGTTTAAAAGACTATTTAATATGTATCTCTTGTAGTACTTGATGTAAACAATATTCTGGCATCAGAATATAAATCCTATGGATCTATAAATGCTGTCCCAAAGATGAAGCTGTACATCTCAAGTGAAGGTTGTATGCTTTTACTTTTTAGTATATGTATGCACATGCTCTTATTAGTAACAAAATATTGCACTTTTTGAGCTCAGAACAAGATGCAAACAAAACTCTGAAACATCAGAGCTTAAGGCTCTGCCACTGCTTTGCCTGGATTATCTTTGATCCAAGGCTTTGCATGAGTTATGAGTATGTTGGCACTACACTACCACTGAACAAACAGGGGAGATGCAAAATGAGAAAGTCTGCAGTGAGCAAGGTAAGGTTACTGATGTGCAGGATGTAACTTTCATGTGAAGGTGCAAGACATTAAGCAAAGGAGACCACATTTAAAGACAGGTCCCAGCTAGTAATTAACTGGTTGACATTTTAAACATTACTGTTTTCTACTGACTTGTTTCTTTCTTAAAGACAAGATCCTGGTGCCACCATTCTTTATGTACAGTGTATGCAAATCCAAACCCCTATCATTCTAAGTGATAAAAAGAGAAATGAAAGATCTCAAATTAGAAAATCTCCATCACGGATTCCTGATAGCTCATCTGAAGGGTGAGATGTTAAGTCCACAATTCATCATTTACAGAAAAACACAGATGGAAGATTTCTATCATATTCTGGATAAGTGTGTTGAAATAAGGTAGAGGTACCTACCTCTACACTAACTGCAGAGGAATATAAAGTCACTAACTCATATTTACATGTCTAACTTTTGATGTTTAGATTACATCAGACATACAGTCGCCACACCGTGAAAGAAAAGCGTGACTTAGAAGGATGATGTAGAGTACAACCAAATACACACATCATTATTTTTTATTATTTTAAAAGAAGAATTGCAAACATCATCCATTGTCATCTGTCTCAAACATGCCCACTAAGTGGGCAGTGCTAAGTGATTTATGTTGACTCATACTATGAATCAAGATTTGTAAAACAAGGCTATATCTTTTCTTCAATGAATTATGCAGTTTACTTGGTGCTTTTTTTTCAGCTATAATAGTGGGTCCAAAGTATTTTCACCATTGGAATACTTCTTCCTCTCACATTCTTAATGAACACAACTGTAAGAATTTATAACACACAGAAGATGAGTGATGGCCAAGGAAAATCAGAATCATTAGATAATTTGAAGAAGTTCATATTAACACGGTGAGCAGAGAAGGAAGATTACTCCTCCCCACTTGGGAGATAGGCTCACTATCAGAAAAAGCTGGGTGATGCTGAACAGAACTTGGGGCATACTGGTGAATGATAATGTGGAGATAAGCCAGCAATGTGCCCTCACAGCCCAGAAAGCCAACCATAACCTATCCTGGGCTGCATCAAAGGAATCATGGCCATCAGATGGAGTGAGGTGAGACACTAAACAGGTTGCCCAGAGAGGTTAAGGCTGCATTCTCCCTGGACAGGACCAGGCTGGATGGTGTTGTGAGCAACTTGGTATAGAGGGGTGTGTCCCTACCTATAGCAGAGGGGTTGGAACTAGATGATCTTAAAGGTCCCTTCCAACTCAAACTGTTCTATGATTCTATGATTCCGCACTTGATTTCATTTGCAGTACAGGAGTCCTGAGTACAGGAGAGACACTGACCTGTTAAGAGTGTGTCTAGAGGAGGGCGACAAAAATTACTCAAGGCATGGAACACCTCTTCTACAAGGACATGCTGTGAGAAATGGGTCTGTTCAGCCTGGAGAAAAGAAGACTCCAGGGGGCCACCTAGCAGCCTTTCAGTATCTTCAGGGGGGCTGCAAGAAGGGAGCAGACAGACTCTTTAGAAGGGTCTGTTGTAATAAGACAAGGGGAAATGGTTTCAAACTAAAAGAAGGGGGATTTAGATTGGAAATAACAGAAGTTTTCTTTACTATAAGGGTGATGAGGCACTAGAACAGCTTGGCTAGAGAAGTGGTGGATGCCCCATCCTTGGAGATACTCAGAGTCAGACTGGATGGGGCTCTGAGCACCTGATCAAGCTGTAGGTGCCCCTATTCTTTGCAGGAAAGTTGAACCAGATTACCTTTATATGTTCCCTCCAACTCAAAAGATTCTATAAATCTATAATGCGCTTATTCAAATAACGGGTCAGGAGAAACACTGACTATTCAACGCTGTGAGATTGATTTGCATTCTAAAACATGCACACTGTAGAGATTGGGCTGCCATCAACCACAAATTCCTGAGAGGAATCATTGTATTTGCTGATCCTCATCAAGTAATTTAGTCAGCACAGAGCTCAAACCGAGCCAAGTCTTAAGACCAAAATATATTGTAAGTCCATTACAGGAACGGCTCTAGTGGCTCAGCTAGCATCAGAGGTAACCAGTCAAATCATAACATCCACTCGAAATAGTCATGCACCACTTCCCTATCCTTGCAATCAACTGAGAGATCCCTTCTGTGTCTCTTCCTCTGGGACACATAAAACAATGCATTTCTGCGTGCCCTTGTAACAACCTGCATTTGTTAGAACTGTGGAGTCCATTAAGCTTCAGTGCAGAAAAAGCCAATAAAAATACTGATTAAAGTGAAAGAAATGGCTTTACCAGTAAAATGCACTGGAAAACTAGCACTACCATGCTTGTGTGCTGATTGCCGCATGTCTGATGGGATCGTACTTCATCATCAAGTTCTTTATTGCAAAACCATAGAGAGAGGACAAGAGAAAACATCTAGGACTTCACTGAGAAATCTTATATGTAACAAAAACAGGAGGACTGAAACAAAGATAGTTTGAAAATTTTGGAACAAATTCTTGGAACCTGCCTTTAATGAAATATACTCAGCTGTGGGCTTTTGGGGCTCCCCCAGAGGAAACAGAGAGGTTAAATTCACTTTGAGAATGGAAACATATTTGTGGAAAATACAGGGAACATCAGAAAGCTTCTTTGGTATTTCCTGCACAGGGAGCAAATTCAGCAGCCTAGACATGCTGTCACTGCTCCCTGTGAGCACAGGCAGTGCTGGCTTTGCCTTGCTGACATCTGGTGATTCATGGGATGCCCTGATCTCCAACACTTGGCTGCCATCTACCCCTTTTTCAGTGGCTTGCACTGAATGTTCTGAGGAGCAGCAGTTTCTGTACTCAAATTCTGTACATTTTCATGCTACAGCCTCTGACCTCACATCCTAGGGATGACATCCCCCACAGAAGACAAAAGCAGATAAATGTGGAAAAAGTTATTATACGAGCTTTGGGGGAAGGGCTGTTTTCCCTTAGTGTCAAGTTAAAAGAGGTTCCAGGTGAGAGGAAGTCAGCTGCATCTGCCACGATAAAAAGGCAGCTATTTGAACCTAATTTGATATTTTATTTCCAGCAGCCTAAAAAGCCTTCAGTTAACTAAAGGCCAAGTGATGCTCAGCAGAAGAAAATTAAAAAAACTGTATAGAGCGAAGGACACTTTTAGTCTCTCTAACGTGAGATGCTGTGAACCATACAATTCCAATTTCAACCTCCCACTTAAGTATTCATGTGAATATCCTTCGCACTGCAGTGGGAGGAAAGGTGCTCCCAAAGTCACAGTAATATAGCTCTTTCTCATGGCAATATACTTCAAAGGAATAGGTTTACAGACCTACTTACAGGTGCTTAGGATCAATTTGAAAATGTGTGAAGCATCAAGGCTTAGCTGACCTCACAGATTAAACATGATGTCTTTTCTGCGGCAACATAGGAAACCTTCCCAGGGCTGCTTTTCTCCCCATAGATCTTGGCTTTAGTTAACCAAACAATCATTAGGAACTTCTGTCTGCTTGCATGTGGCTCTATAAAATACTTGTCATTGGAGAACTCAGTCACACTGTGAAGTATGGAGGAAAAACAGAAGCAACAGATGTTATAGTGGCATCCATCAGCGCAAAAGAAGAAGAAAATTATCAAATCTGGAAATAAAAACTAATTATTTTTAAGTAGTCAGATCAATTAAAAATACCTTAGTGATCTATTAGAATGAGACCTGAAAAGATGGAGAGCAATTCAGACTTAGCAGTGTGGGTGTGAGATGTGGTACAATTTATGACATTATTTCTCACAGACAAGTACTGTATTAAAATGTTTATGCTGTGTTTTGAAGTTATAAATATTCCAACTATATATATTATCATCTATTCTTATTAACAAAAGAGAAATCAGTCTCCCAGTTTAATACATAGGAAAGATAAGTGCCCTTTTGGAGAACATTTTTAGAACAGAAGGTGACTGAGAACAGTCAGGATGAATTCATCAAAGGCAAAACACACGTGATCAACATCGCTGCCTTCTCTGATAAAAGAAATGGATTTGTGCATGCAAAAAACGATTTCCCTTTTTTAAGTGCACTATTCAACAGAAAGGAGAAAACAATCAGAAATAAGAGGTATGTTCCAATTATAGGTCATGATACAAGTTCAAATTTAAACACCATCAAGAAGCTTTACTTCATATCAGAAAACATTAAGAACTCGGATGTCAATTCATCAGTATACTGTTCTTGTAAAAAACTACATTTCATTCTGAAAACCAAAAATCCTATCTCTATTTTTCCTTGAATGAGGACTTTACTGAGAAAGTCTGATGTTATGAAAGTTTAAGTTGCATCTTTAATTTCTGAGGGACAGGTAGAAGCCAAGTATGATTCCAGGACTCCATACAAGCCTTTGGTGAGCTGAGATCCAAAATGCTACACTACATAGCATTTAATGGCCAAAAACTCCAGTGGGTCCAATTGTTCCCTTTCACCAGGGCTGAAAGAGCTCTCCAGGACTGCTCTTACTTCACCAAAAATTGCCATTTCTAAATAGCCATACTTCTGTCTCCTCCTATCTCACACTAGGAAAGATACACAGTGAATAACTAGCAGAAGTTGCTGATAATACTCACTGACTTTCACCACTGTAACAGCAGAATGGCAACAAGAATCAACAAGAAAAGTCAGCAAATTAATGAAGAACAGCAATGAAGAGCTAGGAAGGTATTTGCTCTGCTGAAGGCAGACCTTTCATTTCCCAGGTCTGCGCAAATCTTTAAGTGTTACCACTTTCCAAGCTGCAATTACGGATTGCATTAAACACATTTTTTTTTTTTTATTATTTATAGCCTAAAAGGATTGTTACTTCATGCTAGACAAAGTGTTAACGTATCTAAAATATTTGTGTTGCCTCCTCCAGGCTGGACCATTTTGATTTAATGTATCTGAAACTGAATGTGAAAATACTATACTGCTCTTTCAGAATTAAAATCATTCAACCACTGATCAGCTTAAATAATATTATTTTAAATGGAGAGCAATTATGAGTCAGAAAGCACTAATTAGAGTAATGGGATGGAATCGTCAAAAAACATAGTTAGCACTGAACGGGTGAATCAAAACTGCTGTTGGTGCCACTTATGCTACAAGGTAGCTGAATTTACCTTTGCCTTCCATGACCAGAATAATATGGTGCAGCAACCCCTACAGAAATACAAATGCCTGGTTTACATAAGTGTTAATTTACTCAGCATAGATGGAGTTCATAATTTTTTAGACATACAAAAGAAGATAACATAAATTAGGCAAAATAAATTTTATCATCTTTGTTAAAATTCTTAACAACCCTTGGACCACATGCCCACATGCTGACTTTATAAAGATGAAAAAAAAAAAAAAAAAAAAGGATTGCTTCAAGAAGAACTAAAATGTTAAGTAAATGAAGTAAATAGAAGGGAAAAAAAATGTGTCAAACCATCACCAAGTGAATACGCTTTTACTAGTAACAAGGAAAACAAAATTTATAAGAACAAATAACTCTGACTTCCTGTCACTATTAATGAAATTTCATTTACTTTTAATATTTAGCAACTATCAGTCTTCATATATCAAATTTAATTTTGCACATTTAGACATTATTTTTCAGGTGTATCAATAAATTAACCCCATATATTGTAGAGCCAGATGGGACCACTAAGATCATCTAATCTGACCTCATAAACCAAAGAACATTTTTCTTGATTAAATTCAAACTTTGTGTATATGTGTATACATATAAATATGTATATATTTTTAAAATGAGTGTCTACAATAATACCAACAAAAATTTTGATCCCAAACTCAGGCCTTACAAATCCACAGGATTATGGAACAGAGCCTTAGGGTGTATACTTCCAAAAAACATAAATTCATTTTCATTTTTGGATTATTAGACTACCAGATTTGAAAGATGGTGTCAGCTGTCTTTTAGCACATGTATTACAGTATGGGAAAAGGATCAACATTTAAAATTAAAATTCATCGTTACCTTTTACTTACAGCACCTGAATAATTGTTAAAAACAACTAATTACTTGCATTCCAGAAAGCACATTTAATTAGCTGCTCATAAACAGAGTACATTTCGAACGTCCTCCAGGGGAGATAGGTACAGAAATTCCATTAACCAAGTTACGCGTGAATTTGAGCACTTCTTCAAAAATGTACTCTGTAGACCACTTTTATGCATATTGTCTTTTTTTCTTCAAAATAATTTCCTTCTTTCACATGTGTATGAATGAAAAGATCTGTCCATCTACAAGGGTACAGGTTTTTATGAATGGAGGAGCTGGGAGCTGGGGAGGGAGGAGAATTGACTCTTGAAACTGAGGTAAATGAGAAATGTGTCGAGCATTTTATAAAGTGAATGAAAAGTTACAGAAATTACATCATCAGAATGCGGTTTGAAATAGAATATTTTTTTTGGAAGGGATTAGTTTTATCCACAGTGGGACAAAGGAACTAGCATCTCAGGTTTGCCAGGCAGCTCTGCCTGTGATCATGAGTCACGCAAAGCATTCTCCCCAGGACTGATACAATACTAAGACAACAGAATGACAGCAGGGAAACACACAGTCCTCTTCTCTCAGAAACAATGTTATGGCCACTGAGACACACAGACACAAATTTGATCTCTCCCGTGCATTCATTCAGTACAATTTTCGCAGTCCAAGATGAAGCTACAGCTGGTAAAAAACAAACAAAACATACTGAAGCAAACAGTCATTCTCTCTTTTAAAAGGAAAAAGGTATCTGGATTTCCTTTTGAAGTAACATCGGTGCTTGTGAACCTTATTTATTTACTGCAGAAATTGTCACTTTCAAAATTAATGATCCTTTTCAGAGAAGACTGCCTATCTCAAAGTATTTACCCAATAGAGCTGGTACCATTTTCCCAAAGAACCACCCCCATCAGAAGATGCTGTTTCATTGTAATTGAAAGCTTTAAGTGAACATGTTTATTTTTATAGTATTTGACAGAGAAATTCAAATGCTTCAAATAAAAATGGAACATGGAGCTATCTTACCAGATTTTGTCATGATGATACAATATTGTTCCATTTCTATTTGCACTCGCTATAAAATTTAATTTCCAAATACTATTTCCTATAATTCAATAGCCCATTCTAATGTGCTGACAGTGTCAGGCTGAACTGTTTTGACACTGCTGAAATGGAATCTTTAGCAAGAGCGGCCTATGTATTTAAAAATATCTACTTAAAGACTTCTTGGAATTTCTTCTTTAAGTTGCAACTTCTTGATTCAGCACGGGTTAGAAAGAAGTTAAAACACTGTCACTTCCCCTGAAATTCTAAAAACTGTGTAAGTAGGTAACTGCATGTAGATACAGTGTGTTTTATTTGGTCTCAGAACAGTTAGTTCAATATGTTCAAAAAGATGTTGTCTACAAATTTATACCCTTACACAAGCATTTCCCTCTCTCCCATCACTCTGATGATGATAACATAAAAGTTCTTTAGGTCAGAGTCTTGTAGGAAGCTTTCCAGTTTGACTCTGTCAGTAACATTTTACGAGCTACAGACAAATTTCTTCTGGTAGTACTGATCTTTAACCAGAGCAGCTGCATTTTCTGAATCTCAAAGGTAGCCCTCCTCTTGTGATTTTTGAACTAATATGGAATTTTACTGTAGTGTTAGGTACTGCTTATATTGCAATAACAGTGTCAAATAGTCCAATTATAATGTGATTGATCCCCTGGTCAAACAAGGTGAAAAGCTGTCAAGCACACAAGATGATGAATGGATGAAAACTAAGCATTTGCCTGAATGTACTAAATCCCTCAGCAGACTGCTGTTTTATTTTGGGTAGAAAACACTGATAGTGCTTGGAGAAAACACATTTCATGTGTGCTTTTGCGAAGGTTTAGATAGACAGGGGGCTATGCTGGGTAAGTTCATACAACCTACCTAGCTCTGATACCACCACTTCTTTACCTTTGAAGCATAAAACTTCACATACATAAAGACAAACCGTTCACCCCTTCAGTTGGGCAATATTCCTTTCACTTTTATCCAGCTAAAAATCATATCATTTTCCTTAGGAATCATATATATATATATATATATATATATATATAGCAAGGATCAGTGAGCTCCAGAATGTGCCTAGCTGTAAATTTAAAAACTATATATTTCTTCTCACCTTGAAGATAAATTTGTTCATCATGAGGACTATCCAAACAAATACAAAATTATTCTGCAGTTTCATCATTTCCTCTGCATGAAAGACAAAATAGAGCATGTTTGTTGATATTTTTAAGCACATGTACAAAAGAATAAAGATATGTATATAAATATTCATATATTTGCACTTTATCTTGCTTTGAAGTTATGAAAATTGTTATAATATCTCTGGAATTTCTTAAGACAGCATTAGTCAAGATGAAATCATTCATGGTAAATTAGTACCACGTGAGTACCTTGTCGCTATTTCTACCATATCTCAGCATTTAGTGACTGCAAAATATCACAGAATTTTTACCATCAGCTGAGGGGTGATGCATTTCACAAGACACAAATCTAAGTGAATTGATGAAAAAAATTGCTGCTTATCTGTAAGGAAGTCTGTTGTGAAATTGCAAGCCTTTCCTGGCCTGTGACTACAATGCTACTAGTTTAACTCAATGGTCAGAGCAACCCCTGGGGAAACAACCCTTAATTCTAGTGCTACGATTAATTTCCCTTTGTTAGCAGCACATGTACAAAATTATTTTTAAAATAACATCACATATATTAAACACTCACTCCAAGATGACATAAAAATAATGTTCCATATGTGCAAATTAGATTTTGGCAAGTGCAAAATTATATACAGAAATTACATTTTGGTATGGAAAATACTCTTTCCACTAACCCAGATAGATATTTAATTTCTATGGATAAATTGCATGCTACCTATTCACTAACATAATTTTCCCACTGATGATTGACATTTAGATATCAAAGAGGAGAAAAGATAGCATAACATTAGATTGCACATCTCCAAGGAGTAAAAGGTATTCATTAGAATAGGTTTTCCAGCAAATGGCATGCTAAAGTCTTGACAAAAATCATGTCAAAAGTCATGTCAATCTTTTTTTTTTCCTGCTACTTCAAAAGCACATCTGTCTGTGGATGACAATCACTCATGCTGGAACCTGAAATATAACAAATAATACCCACTCTCGAAAAGATGAAAGCTGGAATCAATGAGTGATACACAGCATTGCTGACCGGTATTCAAGGACATGAAAATGCAAATAAACAAGGCTACAGTGTTCCTATAGGGAAGGTTTGCAGCTGAGGGGCAAGAGGGATAGAAGAAAACTATGGCAAAGGAGCTCCCGCCCTCAGGGGTGTTTAAGCCTTTGGGAAACATATGGTGCCAAACCAGCAGCCAAGCCCTGGAGCAGGGGGCAAACAGCACAGGCCCCTCAGCAGCAATTCTTTTAGGCACTTGAGAAATAATGTGCACTGTCTCCAGAGAGAATCCAAGCCAGTGTCTGTAGCTAAAAAGAAGCTGGTGTATTTGATTAAGCCTTACTGATTTTTGTACAAGGGTTAAATTGTGGGGAAAAATGAGGAGTAATTTTTTAGAACTCTAATAAGTTCTGGGAGAAAGTCAGGACCTCTGTAAAGAAAATAAAGAGAGCGCTGCATTGCAGAATAACTGGATGAAAATGACTTCCTCACATCAGACTGAACTGTTCAGAAGAGATGCATTACGTATGGAACAAGTATCCTGCAGCTAGTGCCTAGTTATGCTTCCCTCAAAATGAATAATGCTAACAATATCACAATAGCAAGATAATGAAGGAAAAGAGGAAGATTTGCGTTATCTGTGTTCATTAACCTGAACTATAATGCTTGCCTGAAATATTAAATACCTTTCTATCATTAGAAATACAATGTGAAAGGCTAAAGAAATACATTATGTGGGGATTTTTTTCAAGATTTTTTTTTCTTTAGAGACAATGAGAAAAGCAACACAGCTCCTTTAATCCTGTAATCTCTCTGGTAGCAATCAGCTTGGGGTACATTTCAGTTTGTTCACTTGTCATCTACATTAAGAGTCCTTCAATGAGCTTTTCTTTTAAAGTAAATACAGAATGACACATTTATAATTAGATCTCTCTGACCATTCCTTTCTAGGTTTGAAGGATATGAGATGTAGACATGTCATGCAGTCCCTGCTGCTGATCAGCGTGCTAAGGAGCTTAGACTTTCGCTGTTGATTAGTGAATAGTAAAACAACCGACAAAATACACCATGGGTGCTGCTGGTTCAGATATTGTGGTCTCAGTTATCCCCTGCATGAAGGAACAGTCAGAAACTCAAGAAATATTTTCTAGAGTGTGGAAAAAAAAAGTTTTAACCAATCTTAAATTTCACGCAAAGATTACTGAATCAATTAAGTGTAACACAGGCCCTTGTGAACAAAGCAGAAAGCAAAATGGTTTCTGTTGAGCTGATGAGCCTCAAGTATGTTTTAAGATCATTATAAATACAGTGCAGCATTATATGTTAGTGTTTGAAACTCCCACAGATATTCATATAGTTTCTTAACATCCGTGGCCACTCAAACTGTCCATAATATGATTTGTTACTGAGGGATAAAGTGGGATTTTTTGTTCATTCCTCCTAGCTCAGATTTGGTTTTACTCCTTCATGGCCTCTGTATCGCTGAATAAATTTCTCAACAAATGTATCATATAATTTTTTTGATAGTCTAGATCAATCTAATAAAACTGAATTTTCATGGGTTTTTCAAAATAAGAAGAGTATTCCAATAGAGCCATCTATGCTTGTCAGCTCTCTATCTTAACACACAGGACAAAAGCATTCCTTTTTTTTACTGCCCTAGAACAAAAATCAGAAATATTTGCCCCAAAGGTGTTCCTTTTTTATATTCACTAATCAGGCAAAAATACAAGAATCACTCAGTACCTCAGTTGCATGTCTATAACATTACTAACAGAAATCAACTTTAGAGATTAAATGACTCAGCAACCTTCTGATTCTTTCCAGGATTATTCAACAATAACATGGATCTCCACAGATTCCAGCTATTCCACTTCCATCAAAACTAGAGCGGTAAAAACATTGACATTTGCCACTGTTCCACTGTTAATAACTTCCCATGCTGTTCTTCATGAGTAAAGTTTTCTAACCCAAACCTTGACAGCCAACGAAATATCCCTTGCCTGATTTATTTCCTTGCAGGAAATAAATTTCCATATAACCTGAAACATAAATTTTCATCCAATTTTTGCACTGTGGCTTCATTGACTCCCAACCCAGCATCATAAAAATGTTACATCTGCAATCTATTAATAACTTAAATTTACTGTTTACCATCTCTTGTCCATCAAATCTCTTTTCAGACAATAAAGTTACTAAAAATCTTAAGAATTCTAATCCTTCAGTTCTTGTAACTATGGCGACTCCTTCAGTGCTAAATAAAATTGAGCTCTGGTCTTGAGGCCCCTGAACTGATAAGCTTCCCCTAGGTCCTCATACTATTCATTGATTGAAGGCATAAACAGTAATGTTTGGAGGGAGGGATTCAAGACATCCAAAATACGGGCTGATGTACCTTACCAGTGTAATATTTCCATCACATGAAATCTCTGCATGCTGATTTCCCTGGAATTACCATGAGGGCATATGGGGTGTTTGGTGCCATAAAGCCTAGACAGTAAGTGCTGGAAGATTATAAGGAAAGCAAAATCTAGGGCATTCCTGTTACCTACAGGTAATGGCCCCTGGAGTGTGCCGTTCCTTGAAACATTTTGAGAAACTGGGAAAAAATGTTCTACATGTGAGTCAAAATTGTGCTCTGGATCATGATAGCAGATAGCCAATGCAGAGATCTCAACGGTGATCCATGTGTACATAACAGTACAGACAAAAGTATTTGTTTCCTGTCTGGCATAGGGAGTTAAAAAAATAGATGATCTATACGGAAAATTAAATCATTAAAAAATACAACATTCTTCAGGTAGTTAAATACCAAAGATGGAACCTGAAAGTTATTTTCCAGAATAGGAGTCAGCTCTCAGGTTCAGATCATGAAAAATAGATGCCTATCAGTGACCTATATGTCTAAACTGATTCATGCTGATCCAGTCAGTTTGGCCACTGGAGTCTAAAAAGAAAGCCCACTTATATTAAGATAAATGCCTATGCTATGATCTGAACCTTGACTGAAGCAGGAACACAAGTAAAAATCTTACATGTAGCCACATGTAGGGTAAACTCTATCTCCAGTGTAAACTAGAATTTGTCTGCTCACTCATTGGGATCTATAGCAATTTTGATGCCCATTGGTACTTTGTCTGGCCTCTGGTAGCCATTGCAGAAAGCCGCAGGTCTTCTGTATGTCCTGTGTCATATCTGACAATTTGTTCGCATGTTCTGAACTCTATTTCAAATCAGATACTCGTGGGAGAGCAAATGAATTGATTCTGAGCTGTATGTACTTTGTCAGTGAGAGAGGCTGACACCATCAGAGGGCAATTCAGTCCCTCCTGAAGTAATGGAAACACACTGAGCATTTAAATTAGGTGTTTAATATTTGATCGTCAAGAATAAGATGGCATGAATTTGGCATGAATTCCAACATAAGGAACAAGCTAACTGTATTATTACAGGGATTTCTACACTTCCTGCCTCTGCTATCTCTTTCCATTTATCTTTCTGTAAGGGATAGAAGATCCTCTAAAAGATAAACTGAATTTGTCATTATAGAATTAAAAAAGTCTTACTAACATTAGACTGAAAAACAGTCTAATGCTCCTGAAGTTAGAGATACACTGATGATTTTAACACTGCCAGATCTTCATCTGAAACTCATTAAGTTGGTACCAACGATCTATCACAGAAAGCAGGCCATGAAACAAACCATTATAAATTACCCAGACGGGTTGTGGATGCCCCATCCCTGGAGATGTTCAAGACCACGTTGGACAGAGGTTGGAGCAACCTGGTCTAGTAGGAGGTGTACTTGCCTATAACAGGTGAGTTGGAACTATATGATCTTAAAGGTCCTTTCCAACCCAAACCATTCTATGATTCTCTGATAGTCACAATGTAGATTATGCAACATAAAAGTTTAGGATTCTGAGAACGCTACAGTCAAATCACTTAGGAGTCATGTTGCTAATAATGTTTAATCTAGCATTATGCTGCAAAATACTATCTCAAGAAAATAAATTTTTACCAAAATGAACTATTTTATTTCTAATAATCAAGAAATTGGAGGAAAACTGACTCTTGATTTCATTGGGTGCTAGAAGTGCACAGCTCTTCAGAAAAAAAAAAAAAAAATTGTCCTGGAAAGAGTCCAGCAGATGGCCACGAAGATGATAAAGGGCCTGGAGCGTCTTTCTTATGAGGATAGACGGAGAGACCTGTATCTTTTCAGCCTTGAGAAGAGATGACTCAGGGAGAATCTGATCCATGTCTATAAATATCTAAGGTGTGGGAGGCAAAGGGTCGAGGCCAGACTCTTCAGCAGCGCATGGTGATAGGACAAGGGGAAATGGCCGCAAACTGAAGCATAGGAAGGTCCAAACAAAGGTGCCTAAGATCTTCTTCATCACAGTAAGGCTGACAGAGCACTGGAACAGGCTGCCCAGAGGGGTTGAGTCTCGTTCTCTGGAGTTCAAGACCCTACCTGTGCTACGTGGTCTAGAGAGCCTGCTTTGGCAGGGGGATTGTACTAGATGATCTCCAGAGAGTAAAAAGTAAAAAGTACAAGAACTGAAGATGATTCCCAAATTGGTTAAGGAAGATGTTATCACAGCAAGTCTTAGCTACACATCTGCTCTCTAGAAATAACAGGCCAAAACTGAAGAGAATGAGAAATTCAGTGTACTTAATTTAACTGTTAAAGTTTTAACTCAGCTCTGGGATATATATCGCCTATGTTAAATACTGCAATTCATTCACAAATATTACAGCAAATACTTAGGGAATATCCCCTGGAAAAAACATATATTTAACAGTTCAATATTTATAAGCCCACAACAGACGCTGATAGAACACGATCTGTTTACTAAAGGCAAGGCTGTGAATTGATGGATGTGATACATCTCTCCAAACCAAGGCAAAGACTGACATTAAAATATTAGAATCATAATGAAACCCATAACCAGAAAACATAACAAAACAAAACAAAAAACAATCAAAGAACAACAATTCCAGTGTTTTTCCTTTTAATATTAGTAAAAACAGCAATGGATTTTGAAGATGATTATCTGAATTAATGGAATTACAGATGAGAAAACAGAGGACTTAATTTTACCTTCACAGCATTTAATATGAGATCAGCACATCTCATACAGCCCCACTGATTTCAATTAATTTAACTTTCTAACTATAAATCAGAGAACAGAATCAGGACCAATCAGTCTCAGTGTGTATGAGTATTCCAAGTATCCAGCAAAACTCACAGAGAACTGTCAAGAAAAGGCTTTCAATCTAGGCAATATTTTGTAGCTCTGTGTGGAAGGCATTAAGCAGTCAGTGTTAATTTTGCATGGGATTTCATAAGCCCGTGTACTAAAAAAAACATCTTAATTGAGCTTATTTAGAAGAGTTCTTTCTGATCAATGTATTGATTTAGTCATAATTTGATTCCTGTCCTGGTGATCATCTTTAACTCTGTGATTGTACTGTGCATTTGAAATGCACACAAACACGTAATGAAATCCATTAACTAACAAACCAATGGTCAATCAATTCATGAGCAATGGTTCAAATTTTCAAGATAAATGGTTAAGTCTTCTAGTGGGGATTCTTGCTGCACAAACATTACATAGTCCACTGCATTAACACCATCTTATTTAATTGTGAGAGAAGACTGGCATTGTCAAGTGCAGAAGTTTGCTATTATTCATCATTAACTCTGGAAGAAAATATGATTGCATGTTTTCAACAGGAGATACCTGCTTAAGTCAAAAGTAGAGATGAAACTGATCTTTCATGCTGAATCTGTTTTTCTATCCACTACATATTTCCTAAATTTCGTGTGAATTTTCTTTACAAACTCAACTAAAGCCTGATCATGAGCAGAAGATTTTGAGGAGTCCTATACAAACTCTGTTCTTCGGATGAATAATGTTACTCCACTAATGCTTACAGGATGAAAATTAGTGCATGACCAGCAGTCATATTCTGATCTCGCACCACTGTAATTCAAATCCCTCGTGGTCTTTGGAATTAATGTAGTTTAAATTAGATCCTATTCTTGTCCAAGTGTTCCTGTTTTCCTTCTGTACAATAGAGAACAGAATGATTCCCTGAGACCACCACAGTCTCAGGGGATTTTTCTTCAGTTTCTCTTGGGAACACTGAGCAAAATTTCCAATTATTTTTCTGTGACATACTAGAAATAGATATATATACATATATATATAATAAACGTTTCATATTGTTTTATAGTAAACATTGAAATTTTACTAGAACTACAAAAGGTTTAACTTGACTCTTATTATTTTCTAGCCTCTCAGGATCATTACTTCCCTGCACTATTTCCCAAAATCTCAGTTCAGCTTGAGCTGGTTGCAAAGTTAAGTTTTTTACTTCAGATTTTCATTTGGGCTCATCTTTCAAACATGTATTATTTTTCTTGCTGGCATATGTTTCCCCATCGTCAGTAAGAATCTGCATGATTTTACATTTATAAAGGGAAGTTAAGCAGTTCAACCAAAACCATAAACTTTTTTTCTAGGGACCGAAGTGGCAGTTTTCTCATTACATATCAATTTACAACTCAAAATCAGGAATGGATCAATGCAAACCATCTGCACCTTGCAAGTTTTAACATATCTCCCTTTCGTCACTCTCAGTAAAGCAGAGGAAGTTATGCAGAGCATGTGGTCTGCTTTCACAAATAATTTCTATGGAAAACAGCAGTCAGACAGTAATACAGGCCCAAGGTGACCTCATTACTGAAATTTGTTCTAGTTGTCATTAGACATATCACACTGTGTCATTCAAACCGGGAAAGGAATAAGAGATACTGACACGCAGCACCAGTGATTAGAGATGAAAAATACTGTTACACCATAAGAATCCCTTGGTGGAAAAGAAATATGTATAGCATTTAAGATTCAGTCGCCCCCTGATCTGTCACTGCTGCCTTTATGGCTCTATTCTTTTTCTACTTGTTAATTCTCCTTCACAAGGGACAACATCTTTTCTTGAACAATATTTCAGAGGCAGATGTTTGCTGGCCAGCTATCTTGCATAAAGTATTGCTGAATTTTTGGTGGTGAAGATTTTGTGTTGTGTAAAGATAATTACTGCAGTTATCGTAGGCCAGCTCAGGCAATTGCTTCATTGTGTTTCTTGTCACTGCCAAATTTAAACATTCCTCAGATTTGTAAGCTATGGTTACATCAGGACAAAAGTTGTCCTGATCTTCCTTAAGTCCATAAGCTGCAAGGATTGATAGAAGCCATTCAGAAGCTGGCACCTTGCTAGCAAAGTATGGTTGGCTAAGACAGCAGAATGAGGCATTAAATTGTGCAGACAGTGGTCAGTTCCCCTTTCTAGCTTTTCCCACCTTGGTAACCAAAAATCTAGGTCAACATTGCCTTTGGGCCTTATTTCCACTCACGTTCTTGATATACTTCTGCTGTGCATCCCCAGAGTCAGTCCCTCAAATGGGGCAGATCACATGAAGCACAATAATCTGAATGAGGTTTCATGCCAGATGCTAAAGCTTAGCTGATTTACCTTGACATAAAAAAAATTTTCAATGGCAGATGCTCATCATTTATCACTATCAAAGATTTAAAGATACTTTTTGCAATGGTGTCCAGAGTAAGAGCAAACGAATTGGCCAACATCCCAAACGTTATGGCCAAATTCCAGTTTCATTCTGCTTACCTAAATTCTCACTGCTAAGTAAAAGGAAGGGGGTTTGTTTTCTATTTCTGGCTTGGACTTGAGGACAATTGTTAAGGTGCGCTTCAACACTGCATTTTTCCACCTGATTGCTGATCAGTAAATGGACATATTACCATGAAAAGATCTGGAGAATCTACACAATGAAAGATGTTACATGAAAGCAGGAATCTATAGTTCATTTTTCCTTTACAGATGTTGGCAGCAAGTTTGCTGTAGAAAATAATCAGTTTTTAAACTGACCTCAATTTGGTACAGGGCAGAGGGGAACTTAGAAGAATTTTCTGGAATGTTAAAATCAATCATACCAATCAGAAGACAAAAAATTAATTTTCATCTTAACGACTCAAACATAAAATTCTGTTTTAAAAGTTTCATCTTCTGCGCCTTGAATTCTTTTTTACTTGGCTTCCTCGTCATCTCTAGTAAGTATTTAAGTTTTTTTTTCATTCAGATATCTGTTCTAGTTGCATGTTTTCTTGAATCAAACATATGTATAGACAACCCCATATCTCTGAAGTCTGTGGCAACATTTTTGACTGCTGCCTTCAGAAGGCCACTATTTGATTTTCAGTGAAATCTAGATAAAATCTTTCATAAGCTTCTTATATTTTAGAATCTTTCTTTCCAAAGGAAAGTGCGCTGCAGAAACTGAAAATATATATGTTCCATGCAATTGTAATCACAGAATCGCAGAATTGTAGGGGTTGGAAGGGACCTCTAGGGATCATCTAGTCCAGCACTCCCCTGGCAGCACTTCAATGAATTGGAAACAGTGGTGGTAGTGTTGGAATATCACAAAGTTTGTGCCAGGCAGTCCCATGAATGTTCATACAGGAACAGAAAGAACACCATGTGAAAGTTTGTCAGAACCTACTGAACCAGCACAAGGCTGAAGGTGACAGTTTTGTGGATCGCATCATCAGCGTCAAGAGATAGTTACACCACTGTAAGCCACTGTTAAAGTGGCAGCCTATGGAATGTGGACAAAAAGTTCACAACACAACCTTCAGCAGGTAAAGCTATCTTAGGATAGCAAAGGGGTGATCCTTCTGGATTTCCTGGAACTCAGACAAACCACCAGCTCTGACCGCTACATAGCAAAGCTCACTATGCTGAAGGCTTTAACATCCAGAGTTAGGCCAGAAAAGAGACCCTTTTTCTTGCAACATGATAATTCCAGGCACCATACAGTTTGAAGACCGTTGAGCACACTGCCAATCATGGCTTAACTGTGCTACATTTTCCTCAAGGTGTATCTTTCTGTCAGTATATTGTCAGACTGGTACCTCCTACATTTGTTAGAACTATCTGAAATCAGTGGCAGCCCTGCTATTAATGTTTACTAACAAAATAAAATAAAATAATAAAATAAGAATAAAATAAAATAAAGTAAAATAAAAAAAATAAAATAAAAAAAGACAATCTAGAAATGAGAAATCCAGTCTGAGACAGCAAATCATACATTACAAAACAGCTTCAGTACAACTATGGGTAAACAGTCTCTTGTGAACTGTTCTGCAGCTGTTAGGGTTTCTATTTGTTCCCTTATAACCTAGAAATAGGAATGTTTATTACCTCTGGCCACAATATAAATAACATGAGTCTAACTCCTTGATGCAGAATTAGTGTGCTGTCATTCAGTCTGGCTTTTATTTTGGCATACAATGCACCTCATATATGAACTCTACTATCATGTGATAGGAAAAGAAAGGACAAACACACAAGTATTAAAAATGCTATAACAAAACCTTAGGTATATGAAGAATTATTACTGCACTTGCACCTATTCTCATAGGTTATATTCTTGGCAGTTTTACATCACTTAGAGTGAACGGTTCAAGCACTTTGTTCATACTTGACAAATACTCTAAAGGTCAGTGCTGTCACATTTTCACTAAACATCACCAAAAATAGCTACGTAGCTGTTCTAGGAAATCTTCCTTCATTTATTAAATAAAACTTGTGCCATAAGAATTTTTTCAGGTCTTACACTGAAAAAATCCAAAATCCGAAAACAAAAAGCAAAAAAACAACTAAAAGGGTTATTTTTAACAATGCTTAGGAGTTAAAAAATGAAAAATCTTGTGAAAATACTTATCTACTCCATGTAAATTTTCTTAAAAACAAATATACTTTCTAAAATGTAAGATATAAGCCATCAGGACTAAGAATGGCTTTTCTCTTCGCAATAAATATCACACACTCCTCCTCCTCTCTACATACATTCCATTATGTATAGAAAAGGATAATTCAATAAATATAGAGAGAAATAAGAAAAATGTACCTCAACCTCTGAGACAAAAAAATAGCCATTTCATAAATACCAGCCATAAACAGAAGCTATTTCTGCATAGATTTAACCTGAAATCTGTCCTTTCCCACTCAAGCATAAGCAGAAAAAATTCATTTGGCACATGTATATTTATCAGAACAAATGCGTATGTTATAGTCTGATTTATATCCTTTCAAAAACAACATATCCATTTCATTCTTCTGTGAAGTCTTATACTTTGATATACCTTAGAGCAGGCACCAGTATAAACACTGCTAGAACACAAAAGAATGTGAATGTTACACTAAGCTTGTTTCAGCAACTTGCTTTGGAAAGTAATAAACATTATGGCTAATTAACAACCTAATGGAACACTGAGAATGAAGGTCTTGCTTCCCTGTGCTCTTCTGGGCTCTTCTTTAATTGGTAAGAAATTTCCAGGGCTATAAACAACACCACATCTAAGCAACATAAATTTACTCCTGGATTTTCACATCAAATAAAAAAAATAATTATCATTCGCTTTCCAATTAATTTCAGCACTCATCATGGCTTTAATAAAGAGTTCCTCAAATCCAAGGCTTGAATTATGGATTTTTACATCTATCTCCTCTTTGATTTCATTTGTTTCGTCACTGGGGTCTCTACATGATTCATTATTCCTTTGTTTTGATTGGAAGATAAAACACATCAGATAATCAAAGTTTCATATTAAGGAGTTGTGGTGGTTAATATGTGGATCTGGATTCAGGAGGCTTCAGGAGTCTCATAACCTGCTCTGCACCCGAGCTGGCCACATGACCTTGCTCAAACAGCTCACTCTCTGCTACACTGAATAATAATCAATCCTAACCTTAGTGTCTTGAGACCACAGGCTCAAGAAAAGTAGAGGTGGCATCAAGTCAAGATTTGCACAGAGCCTTGGACAGCTCAGCATACTACTACTTTCGCTATACCATTTCTTACTCTCAATCTCATTATGAATATTTAAATCATTCAAAACAGTCCACGACAAATATTTCCCACAGTTTTTTAATGGCATATAAAACAACTGATGAAATCTTTAAGATGTGCAGCATATTACTGACAGAATTCATTTCTTTGGAGACTGGATAAATTGAAATCTAACTCCAAAGAACCAAAATAATTCTTCCACAGTTTAAAAATAAAAAAGACTTTTTTTTTTTTTTCCCAGAAAGAAAGTTAAAACAACTAGCTATTCCAGATGTGAACTTCACCAATACTTGTTTATTAAATGCAAGGCCTTGCTCCAGCAATTAAAACCTTTGGGAGTGTATGCAAACCAGAACATTTGCATTTGGCCTTGAGCAATATGCCTTCTGCATGACAGTCTGCTCCCTACAGTTTTGAACATGCTGACAGACTAAACTAATCAAACCTCCAGAGAACCAATGACTAGAACCTTCAATAATCCAACGGGAAGGATTACAAGTTTTCCAAATGACTGCATGACAAACCAGCACATCATTTGTGGGTGAACCAGTGTCTTTGGTGACCACGGATCATTACTGTAAAGGAGAAAAGGTTTATCATGGATGCCAACCATGCAAAGGTAGAACAGCAAAAATGGGAAGACTCATTATTCTAGAGCTGATGAATGTAATTTCTGCAGTTGACCTTTTGGGGACAGATTCTGATCTCAAGGGAATAGGCTGACTGCACCGCTCCGCTCCTATTGTCAGCTGCATGGGCTCATGCAGATCTGATGATAACATGCCCATGTGACCAGTATGGCCAGCTGCTGTCCCTGGGCTAGCAGTTCATTATATTGGAAATTAAAATGCAAATAAAAATCTTTAGAAATGATTCAAATAATTTCTAAAGAAAAAAAATCTTGTTTCATTCTGTATAGAATCATCACAATGGTTTTAATTTACATACGAACAAAAAATTAGGCTGAACTTTGAATCTGTAGCCATTCTCACTATGTGCTTGCACATGAGAATAAGACTGTGCTTTCTTTTCCTTTTTTTATAATCTCTCCACAGATCAGGAGAGATCTGTGGACCTAAAATTGATAAACTCTACTGCTAGATAAGGTTAATTTTATTCCCAAACAATCAGCCAGACAGTCTACTTCTTTCATGGCATCTTCGAGATATGATTTTAGTGGACACAAATGTTGGGAACTATGGAGGGGGCCTATTCTCATATCTGCTTTATCTTTTTGCTGTGGACAGAATTGATTCCTATGTGCATTATTTCTTTCTAATGTTATTTTTAATCAATTAATTGTACATACACGTAAATGAAATTTTAAAAAGTTGGATTAGACTAGAATTAAAGCTGAAAGAAACATTTTTTTAAGCTTGATTTTTTTTTACTTAAAATCTCTAAATATCCATGGAAATGAATTGCAACCAAAGAAACAGATATCAAAACCACAGCAAAAATCAAGAACATCATGGTCTTAATTATTGGGAGTAAATTAGGAGAAGTTCTTTATTAAAAAAAAAAAGAAAAAAATCAATAAAGCAAGCAAATGAGGTTCTTAAGAGTTACCAAAAACATAAAAGGAATCCTATTTTCACATGAGCTACAGCAGGCAAACTGCAAAATCTGGGAAGATATACAATATGCAAACAAGCCATAGCTTCTTTTGCAATCTGACATGCACTAATAGCCAACAAATGAGAGGCTATTTCAAATGAACTGATCCTGTACAGCTGAATTATGATAGGCAAATGGGATAGGAATAAATTATAGAGCATCACACTCCTTGTCACAATTTTTCTTTGCAAAAGCTACTTCCCTTCAGAAGTTATCGGCATCTGCCAAAGTCATTGGGATTACCCCTTCCCTAAGGCAACACGTAACAGGAGAGGGAATTTTGGCTCCTGACCAAGAAAAGGAAACTGAAAAATGTACTAACAAGCAAAGTGAGAAATCTAAGCCAAAATTCTTTAGGAAAGCATTAGATTTAGCTGTGGCCAGGCCTGACTCACTGACTTTTAACCTCTGCACTACAGCATTAAAACTATTCATAGGGCACTATAGGAAATGGAAGACAAATCCGTATCTAAAACATTATGCTTCATCACTCAGACAGGAGATGATTAAGAACAAGACATTTACAGAGGTTTGAACAATTAGAGTACTCTGTCCCATAAAATAAAAAATTATCAACACATCTGACTCCAAAAGCTAGTTTCGGCCTCTCTGCTCTGTATTCCAGCTATCAGAAGGCCCTCAGTGTCAAAGCTTTTCAGCTCAGTTCTGTGCTCTTCCCTTTCTCCAAACATTATCACTATAGAATCTAGATAAGGCACTCCTTCATATTTTCCTTACATAAATTCCTATAACCTGCCAATGCAAAACACACCTATTAACTGAGAAATACTATGTTCTGAAGCCTGTGGTGGCAAAAAATAAGTGGAGAATTGGTAGAATTTGTACAAAGGGAAGGGACAAAAAAAGAAAAAGGTACACAAGGAAGAAGGCCTACGGATTTGATAGGCATTCCCTGTCTAAGCTGAAGTTCCCTCTAGATTTCTATGGGAAGGCAGAAATTTGATTTTTATATTTTATTTTGCAAAAAGAATGTGCACTTTGCTTTCACTCTGCTGATTGATTCTCACAACAGTGAAGTAGGCATCAACAAATAACATTTACTTTAAGAGCTCTGGTGCAAGTTGTCTTTGCTATGAAGATGAAAATACAAATTCTGATAATCTAAGTTCAAGGAAAGTATTGTTCAGCAGAATGGAAATTCTGTTTTACCATTATTTTTCATAGTATCAGAAATAATTACTAAGGACCTCATTCAAATTCAAGTATTTAAAAGGTAGGAAATTTCAGACTAAAATTGCTTATGCAACTCAATTTGGACCTCTCGAACAAATTCGCTATGAATCCAACTTCAATTATGTGATCACGGACTATTTTTTCCATGGCACAGCTTCAGCTCTTTTTGTGTATACTGTGGGCAGTATTCTGAGAAACGGTATTCTGGGAATTAATCAGGTTTATGTAGTGAATGAGGTTTTCATTTCTCTCGGCCTCATTTGTTTCAGGAACTGGAAGAGATATAATGAACCAGCAAGGGACTACAGAACAAGAAAATAAGATTTAATGGTTAACGCAGCTGCCACTGAAGACCCAAATTCTGTTTCTGGATCTGCTCATAGTTCCTATGTGGTGTTGGACAAATCACTTCACATTTCTTATAGATGACCATTAGTTTCATGTTCTACATTTTCTGGCCTCTCCACTAACCAGTTGAGCTGAGCCACTGAATACTTACAGCTGCTAACAATGTAGATTAAAAACAGCATCTATATACAAATAAAGATTCATTAAAATTATAGAGTATATGGAAACAAATATTATTTAGAAATTAGGTGGTACAGTATCAACTATTTTGCTCTTCATCTCTCTGTCTCTGCCCTTCATGTGTGAAACAGGCATAACAAAACCACGGACAACCAGGGTGTTAAGCAGGTTAACAGCATTTCTCTGTGAAGGATTCAGGTGTGATAGTTATGAGAACAATGAAGTAGTAAATAATTTTGTATTCAGTGCATGTTTTGAATGAAGTGTGGTAAGAAAAGCCCTGGAGCAACATACTACATGAAGAGGATGGAAAAAAAAACACACAGTCTGCCCATAAAGCAGGGTCATGTGGAAAAAAACAATATTCATTTTTTAAAAGACTGTCATGGTGTCTGCACTCAAAGGAGCCAAGTTAATTTTTGCAGAAGCAGAAGCAACCTTGGTTCTGGCATTACATAGTTTCCACGTGGACTTGATTTTGTTCATTTCACATAGACGGAAAGTGATGTAAGAAGCATTCACATTTATAATGTAGGTTTTATGTGAAGAAGAAAAGAATCCAGGCACTCACCACTTCTTCCATTTCGGACCTAGGCCAAACAGGAACAGCAGTTCAAACCCAAACCTGTTTCAGTCAGGCATGCAATAGGAAGAACCTAATTAAGGTTCTTGACCATGTGAATGAACAAAGACCCTCTTGGATGGATGTGGCCTGTGATCTGATTGATGCCAGAAACAGGCCTGCCTCGCCTTGCTCTACAAAAATTGCTCCTAGAGGAAGGAGATATTCACTTTGTATCTGGACAGGACACCATTTTGTCACTCAGACACTCAGGAAAGGCAAGTCTGAACGTCTAAACACCTTAGGCCTCCAGCATACATACATTCATTATCCTGTTAACAGATGTTAAATCTGAGCTGGTACAAGAGGTGGGTGAGTCAGGCTGAGGCCGCATAAGAGGTTGGTTTTTACGTCACACCTGAGCTGGAGAACTCCATCATGATGTTTGCCAAATCCAGGACAGGGAAAACCTGCAGTATTTTCAGTTTGACTACTGTACTTGCAACATAGGTCACCCATCTTTAGTTATGCAGACTGAAAAAACAGAGTGAGAACTGCTTTTTCATATCAGTACACACACGTCCGACTGAAGGAAGAAAGTTAACTATGGATACTTTGGCAATTCACAGAGCTTGGAGTTATCATAGGAAAACAGCAATGCAAGGAAATTCTGCCTTGTTACTAACTTTCCTATTACATGAAAGCCATGAAATAAATTAATATTGTGGCGGAGCAACAACTTTTCTTATGAAACCTACATATTAAGTTGTGAGAAAGACCACTACTGAACACCTTGCTTTAGTTTCTACTTTTTTTTTTTTCTTTGAAGACTTCTTTTTTATGATACCAACTATTGTTGATGTTTTGCTTTGCTAAAATATATTAGAGGCCACACAGAAGATCATATATCGGCAAATAATGGAATTAAGTTAAAATTGTAAGTTTCCTCCAATGAACTGATCGTCTCATTTCAGCATTAAGTTCAGGTGTTATACTGGGAGAGAAGACTGGCTTTAAGGTATGTTTTAAATTTCATTACCTACGAGGACTCAAATGCGTAATTCAAAATTTCAGAACAAGATGTCTTACTTCTAAAGCTAGAAGCACTTTCGTTCATGAGTTTTGTATTTTTTCAAAGTATTTCCACTAGATTTGCATGCAAATTATGAAATACAAAACCAATTTAAAACAGCAAAGAAAATGATTTCAATCACTAAGGGAAATAAAAGAAACTTTTAATTAGAGCACAAGAAGAAAGGAAAAGCAAACAAGAGATTAAACTGTCCTCTCAATGAATTCCAAAGTTTGGCCTAGAGAAGATTAGTGAGAAGAGGAAAAAATATTTAAGAATGTGTTCATATAAATCACTAAACCTAAATCTATATGCTGAATAAATTAAACATTCTGAATCTTTTACATCTTCATTCTAAACTTTCCTGATCAGAGCAGAATAAAAATTGTAACTTGGGTCTTTGGACCAAGCAGTGGTGTAAATTTTGACTGTGATCTCCAGCAAGTAGAAGTTGTCACAGACTCACGGAAGTCCTTTGATTTTGGTACTTTACACTATTTAAAGAATCAGAAACACATTACTTCTATGTCTGTTACTTTAGGACTGTGATTATTTTTGATCACACATAACCAAAGACTGTATTTTAAATAACTAATTAGTTTAATTTATTTGATATTCACAGTTTGAAAATCTACTTAGAATTACATAATTGTTTGGGTTGTAAGGGAACAAGTTCCTCTAGTTCCAATCCCTCTACCAAGGTAAGGGACATTTTCCACCATATCAGGTTGCTCAAAGAACAATCCAAGCTGACCTTGAACACCGCTAGGGATGGGGCATTCACAGCTACTCTGGGCAACCTGCATCAGGTGAACAATTTATTCCTAATATAGAATCTAAATCTAGTCTCAGTTCAAAGCCCTTACCCCTTGTGCTATCACAACATTTCCTCATTCCCCTGGAGAGTCGCTCCTTATGATTTCTGTAGGTCACTTTAGGTACTGGAAGACCACTGTAAGAGCCTTCTCTTCTCCAGGCTGAACAACCTCAGCTAATCTCCATAGGAGATGCAGCTGAAGTCCCACAAGAGTGGAGCAGAGGGTGTGAATCACTGCCCTGGATCCACTGGCCATGCTTCTTTTGATGCAGCCCAGATGTGGTTGATTTTCTGAGCTGCAGGTGCTCACTGCCAGCTCATGCTGAGTTTTTCATCAGTCAGCAACTTCAAGTCCTTCTTGGCTACTCTCATTCAATTCATCTCCAATTCTGTACTGATTTTTGGAATTTCTCCAATCCAAGTGTAGGACCTCACACTTGGTCTTGTCAAACTTTGTTATATTTGCACAGGTCTATCTAGGTCCCTTTGGATGGTAACACTCCCCTCCAACCACAAAACATAGCTTGGTGTTGACAGCAAACTTGCTGAAGGTGCACTCAATCCCACTGTCCATGCCACTAACAGAGATGTTAAAAAATGGTGGTCCTAATACCAGCCCCCGAGAAGCAGCACATGTAACTGGTCTCCAGTTGGAGAGCATGCAAATGACTGCAACACTTTGAGTCCATTCAGTCAATTCCTCATCCACTGAATGGTCAATCTGTCAATTCCGTGCCTCCATCGTAAAGGCAAGCGTGTCATGTGGAACACTGACAAACACTTTGCACAAGTCCAATTAGGAAAATGGTGCATAAAACATACATCACATAAAGTATAAAAAGCAATTCAATATTTAGGAAAAAAAACCAAATGCTTTAATGGGTCTGTATTCTGCCATCATTATTCAAGCCAATGAAGTACTCTGATGTTCACATCTCAGCATTTTTTTAATGTGATTGAACAGCTTTTCAATACTGAAGTTGTAAAACAAACTAAGATGACAGTAATCTGGGATCAATAGTGTAGCACTCAATTGAAATCCTTCAACCAAGTATGTATCTCACTATACCATAACATGAGTATATCTCAACTGGTGTCTTACCCATATTAGGAAGAAAATGCAATTTCAGATTTAAAAGGAGATGACCTTCCTCTTCCTTCTTATGTATATACACATACATGCACAATTTCAACCATAGAGAAAGCATGACAACGGACCTAAACAACAATTAAGCTCTTCCTAACTTAGAGCTCCAGCAAGAAGGAAACAAAAGTTGCCAAAAATAAAACAGGTTAATATCCAAAAGCAAATTCATATTCAGTAATATTCTGATTATAAAAAGACATAGCCTCCTCACTCTTTTCTGTTTGAGTATCAGAAACTGAGAAGTAAATGGGCAGTATTTGCTAATTTGGCTGATCACCTTACAAGCAAAGAATGATGCATCCAGGATTCAAACTAGCTTGAGAGAACCTTTGCTCTGCCAAGTTTACACAATGCATAGTGTAGCAAAACATGATTCCCATGCGTGACTGCAACACAAATAAATAGATTTGGCTGCTCCTGCCACCATCACTCTCAACAAGAGCTAGTTATTTCTGTGGAGTATGTGGGGGAAAATGTGGTCCCCTCGCAGGTGTGGAAGCTGAAGGCCCTCACACCTATGACTTCAGTCTCAGTAAAACAGGGCAGAGAGCATGACAAATGTTCATTCCAGTCAGCAAGGAACAAGGTGTTATTTGCAACTATCAAATATAAAGCACATACAATTCTAGCATATAAATATCACCCTTGAAAAAAGATGAACTATGAACCCTTCCTTTAGACAACTTCTTGACTAACTGAATTAGCCAGAGTTACTCACAGACACAGCAAATCATCAATCTATCTCAGTAAAAGTATTAATATCTGCTTGTGCTGTAGCTATTTCTTAAGAGATGTTTCCTAGAATAGTGGTACAGTCTGACAAACATGATGTGCAAATACCAAGCTCAACACAAATTGCCACATACTTTTTAGATACCTGTGAAGAGAAAACATTACACCAATGAAATCTTGTATCACTTGATAAAATGAGCCATGGTGTTCATCACTCCAAAATAATGCATTCCAAGTGAAGGAAACCCACAAAACTAACTTAGAGAAGAGCTATCATGTGTTCAATCTGTGACTCAAATATGAAGACATGGATGGGAGAAGCAGCTTGCACAACTCTGAAGCCTAGAAACAGCCTTTAAATGATTCTGCCTCCCAGCTGCACATTAAGACCTTTATTTTTTTTGTGCCTGCTCAATTCCTGTTCCTGTTTTCTTGTTGGACACAAAAGGTCTTGAATTGAATGATCACCATTGTCCCATGTGCCAGCACTACTTGGTTCCCTCAGGGGTCACTGGCATAAAACATCAGGACTGTGTGTCATGGTGAGAATGTAGTCAGCATCAGATGGATCTCACATAGCCCTACAATATGAACAAGCACAGTCATTTCATGCATGAATTGAGCTTGCATGATAATCAGAAAATTCAGCTCTTCACATCTTTTAATACTAAAGCTGATACTCTGCAAAACGACAGAAGATTTTGCTTTTGTGTGAAGTTTATATAAGAACATTAAGCAGCAATTCTTAATGAGAAGGATGTACATACTGAAATACCTTTTAAAGCTTGATTTTTACCAAACAAAGTTGAAAGAATAATTTTTCATTCACTGTATTGTAATAGATTTTACTTACTTATCATTATTAATATTTAATCAAACTATCTGAATTCAAGGTTATTCTTTACTGAGATGCATAATCAAAACATTTGCCTGCTATTAAAATGGTAAAATATCAAGAAAAAATAGCAATTACTACTACAGCACTTTAACAGCAGAATTATTTAATTTTCTATTTGCCTTAAATCATAGAATCATTTAGGTTGGATAATCTCTGAGATCATCTAATCCACCTACCACTATACCATATGTCCTTTACTATTACATCTTCCCTTTCCTTAAATACCTCCAGAGACAATGACTCCACCGCTTCCTATGGGCAATAAAATACAAAATGGACCATAACTTCTAGAATATAGAACTTTTTAGAAAATAATGCCAAGGTAAGTATTTTAACTCCCTGACAAAGAGATTGAAAATAGATTTCTTCAGATATTTATGGAGCTTAAGTGGAACCTATGTTTTCCTAAAGAAAAATATAGGAACTTGCCAAAAACTTACAGATAACTGTCCCTGATGCCAATGCTTCAAGTAGGTACTAAGGAAGAACATATATATGGAACTGCTACCCTTCACACAAGGCATAAGAATTCCTCACTGTTGCCTAGTTGAGAGTGACTCTAGGGATTTTTTGCTAATACTGGAGATTTTGGCCCAGTTTGGTTTAATCACATTCTGTACACTGAATTCCTCCCCCAAACTCCTGGAGTGCTAAGTATATCTTTCTAAACATCTGCTACACCACCATTTTCTCCCTGTTTTTCTGTTTGATCAAGTATATTTCCTATGTCTTGGAAAGGAACAAAAGCTATTCCAAATATAAGCTTTTAATTTTTGTTAAAAAACTCTTGAGACTAAAACTAAATATGGACAGAATAGTCTTAGTTGAAAAAATGCATACAGGGATTTTTATTTCTGGAATTTATTTAAAATTCTCCTTTTGTGTTGGCTGTTTCTTAAAAAAAAATAAAAATAATAAAAAAAAAAAGTAAATGGTACCATCTGTATAGACCATCTGAACTGAACTGACCCTGAACAGGAACATGAACAGAATGAACCTACAGATAATCCACAGCACTTTGTCAAGCCTGATGGTACCTAATTTACTTCCAGAGTATATGGACAGGCAATTATTACCAGAAAACTTTAATGAATAAAAATTGAGAAGAATTCTGTTACTTCTCCAAGCATCCCTTTCCACAGGAACTTAGTCCAAAGCAAAATGTTCAGCAAAATAAATGATGAAGAAACGAGTCATAGGGGTTGGTTCTGAAACCAGCATCTGTTTTCCCATTCCTGTCAAAATCGTTTACCATTATTTAATGTGAAGTTTGGCTTGCACATTAGCAGAGCCTACAATACGGTGCATCAGTAAATGCCTATGAGAACTGCAGAGGCTGCACAGCCATCTCCAGTGTGTCGGCACATCCATTCCCACAGATGCTGCTGGTTCTCCTTATGCTATCAATAGCAGCAAATAACAATCAAAGAGCGGCAGGTGAAGAATAATTACATTTAAGGGATAGGGCAAGAGACTGAAAAAGCCCATCACGCATCCAAATATCCTTGAGGAGATCTTGGCTTGTGTGGTTTCACAGCCACTTGGTCCTCAACATCTCCATCTCCCACTCCCGCTGCCAGCTCCTGGCCTGTGGGTGCTCCATACCCTATGAGGGCTGGCAGCATGATGGGATGCTGCTGCAGGGCCTCAACATCCTGATTTACTCCAAACGCTCAGCTGCTGCTGCATGACAACCAGACTCTGCAGTGCTGGAGCTTGTCTGCCCTGCGGGGAAGGTAGGATAACTCGATTTACTCCTGTCAAAGAGACGGGTGCCAAGCCAAGGATCTGCTTCTGCTGAGCCCTTGGCACTGAAATCAAGCCTGCAGTTCTGTCATGCCCTTTCTGTTGCTTGGATTCATGAAGAAAGGCATTTGGACTGCTTCCTCTCCCTGCACAACTAAACCATACTACCGTGGGAGGCCTGAACTGTGCTTTTAAACAGGCTCCCTGCTGCTCCGTGTCAGATTCTTTCTTCTTCACCTTCCACAGCAATTTCATATGTATTTCATTCTAAAACAAAGGGCAAACTCCAAAAATAAGTATCCTGCGCACAATTTTCCAATGTTCATAGCCAATTCACTGAGTTCTGCCATGAATTCCATGACAATGAATTCAGGAAGTATTAATATGCCTTTTGATCCCTCCCCCTTTTTCTCCTGTACCCATCAATGCTTGTGTACTCACAGTACATGAAACAAAGGGTGGGAGGGGGGATCCTCAAATTCCAAACACTTTTACATGAATTAAATTAACCCAGCTATAAGCGCTGTCTTTCAGAAAATAAACAAACAAACAAACAAACAAAAAAGTGCAAAAAACAACAAAAAGAAAGAAAAAAAAACAACAAAGCAATTAGTACAATAGAAACGCCAATTAATGTATTTAGTCACATCCAGGGGGTTGATTGAATGACCTATTTATGTTTAATTCCCACCTTAATATTGTAATTACTTCTAGTATTGTAAAATAAACAGTATATTATGTTAGCTGCTTGCCTTATACTAAGAATTACAGTGTATCTTTATACAGCGTGATACCCTGCAAGAGAGCAATGATGATAGACAGGTAGAGAAAAGTTAAAATTCATAGGAATCTCTTTGTCTTTTATTTTTTTACTGCCAAATGTACATATGTTTGTATGTACATATCAATCTATATACAAATATATATATATAAAATAAAATTGGAGGTAGCAAAACAAAGATTTTCTTTGATTTAATTTCAAGAAAAATGTCAAATGCAAAGACACATCCACTATCCTTTCCTAGACATCAAAGCTATTTTCAACAGAAGGGCCCCTGCTCAGACAAAAATAGTCTGTTTCCATACTGCAGCTGAAGTCTGCAGAAGCTCAGAGAGAAAGAGGGAAAAAAAATCAGTTTTCATGGCCATGTACCAATTTTTACAGGATAAAAGATGAAAGCATTTTTGGTTGAATCAGCTAGAATCTTTTAATTAGGAGGAGCATTTCCAAAAGTGTCTGGCTGTCTCTAGGAGCACAAGTCTCAGTCACTGACTTCAATTTTGCAACAAAATTATACTATGACTTAGTGACATCTTTCACAAAAATGGGTCAATTTTTCTTTCATAAAAAATGCAAGAAAACATGACTTTCAAGTCATTTGGCCTTTTATTATAATATATTACATCCTATGCACCATCTTGATGACATTTACTGTTTCCTATGCAGGATCCCACAGTACGTATGAACGGTCCAAAGTTCAAAGAGGGCAATCATTAAAATTTGACATTTATGTCAATGTGTACACAGGGAGTTTACCTTTTCATTAGCTGCATACATGTATTTATTTATTTATTTTATGGGGGAAGAAGCTGAATATGAAGTCATGAAAGACTCGGATGGGTTCTAATCCCACTTGAGACTAATGGATAATTCTAGATGATTGCAATTGAGATTACTGGGTAGAGGAATTGATTAAAGATTTTTTTGCTGTTGTTATTTGCTGAGTTGTCAGGAGGTGTTGAGTCATGCTGTGAGAAGTTTGAGTGTTGAACCTTCTGCTGTCATATACTGAAATGTCATGTTATATTACACAGCACACAAAGCGAAGTTAAAATATCTCTGTATATACCATGGTATTTTGGTAAACAAATCCCATCAACTTCACAAATCTAGTTCTCCTTCCAATTGTACATTATTTCTGATGTCTGATAGGCTCAGTTTTTCACAGTGCACAAGTACTAACAGATGTCTTTCTCCAGATAAGCAAACTGATCAGAATACGGTATAGATACGTGTACTGTCAGCCAAAAAATAATAGATCTTTCTTTTGGTTCCAAGCTGCTTCTTAAACTCCTTCTGAGAACAAACTGAATATGTTGCAGCCTTTCTTTGCTCAGCCAGGGTAAAACAGTTCAGTAAACTTCTGCCTCTCTACTCTTCTCCAAATATTTCTAGTAATTACATAGTGATTTACTGAGGAAACACTGATGGTAATGGAACATCTAGTACCAGCTTGCCTACTCAAGGGAACTGTTTTTCTTCCTGGCCATGAAGATGACAGCAGGAAGTTTTCCCATGAATTTTACCTTTAACCAGCTGAGCTCAAGTGCAAACAGAGTAGCCAGAATGCCCTGGGGGACTCTTGTATAACACACAGTTGGGCTCCCCATTGGATGCTTGGCAGAGAAGAACAGAGCTACTTTTGAGAAAAAAGGTTGATCATGGTTCACGCGGAAAGAAGGCTGAAAATAACTAGTCAGAGGCTATATGGAGGTATCATCTGGAAGAAAAGCATCCTGACCTCCACCCCTCCAAGGTCTGGGAGAAAGGACACTGGGGATGAATGAGTCCACACAGAAATTTTTCCTGCAGGAGCCCAGTCAGAATGGAGGGTATAAAGATCTCCTCTTAATATCAAGCTAAACTTTTTGCATTAGTTCTTAATTGCTCTAACTGTACTCTTGTTGTTCATTAATCCTGTGATTAAAAGATAGGCTAGGCACTCCCAGACCCTAGAAGGAATTTTCTGAAGTTCCCTGTGTATTCAATGGAGGCAGTGAGCATTATACTTGCATATTATTTTCTCAGCACCATGAGTACAATCAGCTCTCTTCTGTTACATTATAGTCAAGACCAAGCCATGCAGAAGTGGTCATATACTTGAGAGGGATAGGAGAATCAATGATCTAAGTGTATTCAGGAGCCTGTGTTTAGTAGCACTTATTCAAGCTCATTTAAGAAGCTGAATTTGTCTTACGCAAGTGGATTCATAACAAACAGTCAAATAAGTGATCTTATATAGCTAATATTTCGTGCCTGCAGCTTTAGGAAGCTGAAAGTTGACACTGGGGGCCAAAATCCATCTCTCCAAGAACAGTTCCAGAAGTAGAAGTCTTTTCAGTATAAACAGGAGTGTAAGAAGCAGAGTGAATCAGGTCAACAGGTAGTATTTGGCAATATCAACAAAATGGCAGGTGTCATTCTTTACAGCTTTCCTGTGCGATGTTAATATTTTTATTTAAGAAAAAGGATGGCAAAGAGATTAAAGAAAAAATTTCAGATGAAACTTATGCTTGGCATATAATAAAAGCCTGTACATATTACAGAAGAGTTTTAAACCAGCAGAGTAGAAGATGTAACATAATTAAGACTCTTCATTAATTTTCAACTTTGCAGAAAACATAAGAAAGAAAACTACTCGGTCAAGACAAAGAGGAAATTCATACCTTCTAAAATATTCCAAAAAGCAGATTTTTCCTAATTAGATCAGTAAATGTATCCTCTACATCTCCATTATGAATTTATGTAATGTTAATCATTTGGACCCTTAATTAAAATAAAAAAAAAAAAAAAAAGATGTTTTTTTCCTCTACTCTCTTATCGATTCCTCAGGAATGAGAGACCATTTATTTCAGTTCTCCATATGGCAAACCACAATATAACTCCATGATGTAATAGTCCATACCAGAGTACCGTGTTTTTCCATCTCTCTCTTTAGAAACAATCTAACTCAAAATATATTTATCTAAACAACTATTTGCATCTATGTTCAAAATAGTTGTTCTAATAGTTCTTTTACATTACTATATATGAATAATTATTACAATAAATGCAATATACGAGGCTTTGATTGCTGCCCAAAGCAGGGCAGGGGTTTTAAAAATCTTTTGCCTGCAGGTAAATGTCTCACTTTGCTCAGCTTCACCCTGCTCCTTTCGGTGACCAATGTGCAGCTTCTAACACTGCTGACAGCCACATTTTAGATTTCTGTAAATCTCTTAAAGACAATTACTGAATTTACCCAACGAGCTAGACTAGGAACATCCTAATAGGAGTGTGAAAGGCTAACAAGCTAGAAGCCTTTGAGGTGGTATCAGTGTCTCACATCTCTTGATGTCAGTGAGTTTATAAAATTGTTACTAGTTCAAGAAGGCACGAATTCCTTTCAGGTATTCCCTTCAACTAAGGCTAGATGGTTAAGGCCTTGTATTTCAGAAGCAGTAAGTGGGCTGAAATGTCAGAATTCACTCCCTGGGAACTTCATAAATGAGCCAGTTTTGTGTTGCAAGGAGGAGGACGGAGCTGCTGACAGTAGGGAAAATTGTCTCATTCCCAACTCACCTACTTCATTATTTATTTTTAAAGCAAATATCTCCAGCCTTCTTACTCCTATAATCTTAGCAAGGTGTTGATGAAAGGATTTCTTTCAAAGCCTATTCTTTCTTGGAAACATCAAGCATGATGCAGCTGTTATTTGGCCATGTATGATCAGGCAGTGCTTAGCTGTGTGGAAAGACATCCCACTCCACATTCACTCCAGGATACCAGTCAACTTTGTTAAAACCATCCAAGGTTTAACTTCTCAGAGCTGGCAGCCTCCCAGCACTGAAGTAGAGTCAGCCTCACTTCCCACCAGGCTGAGTCTCTCTTCCTGCATTGCTTCCCTGTCATCAGTGAGATTATTTCAGCTGCAGGTTCAACTCGCTGGGAGCAAAAATAGTAGAACTCAACACAGAGTTCTGTTAATAATCATAACATTAATTAACCCAGCAGTTTTCAAGCAAACATGTGCTTGCTATCAAACAGACATAAAGCAGCAGTGAATGTAAGTATCAACAACATCAGCCATTAAGAGTTTAGGAGGATACAACAATACAAGGATGGACAAATAGTTGACTCCGCAAATAGCATTTACATAAACTCTGCCTACTGAAATTGGATGTAAACAAAGATTTTTGTTCTGCTATCTTGAACAAAAAACAAGCATTGTATAAAGGGCGATTGAAACCTGATGCAGAGGAAACTGATGCAGAGCACAGAGTGCCACCTACAGAATTCCTAGCAACACTTACTTCAACACATTAGTTCCCTTTCCATCAGCAGATCATCTACAATGATGTATAGTTAGTACCATCTGTGAGACTAAATCCAAGCTGCACTGCTCTCAGAAACAATACATAAACTGAAAAGTGAAGCAATATAAAAGAAAAGTAGCCAAACAAAAGAGATAATTGAAAAAATTGCTAATACTATTAGAAATAATTTTAGTAGCTCATAACAAGCCTGCTTTAGATGCATAGTCTTTACATATGGTTTAACGCAGTGATACAACACATTTAATACTTACAGAAAATTTGCAAGACATAGCACCAGAAGAAAACCTCAAAAGTACTGCTACCGTGATTTTACTTCCATAAGGACACACAGGATTAAAATATCTCAATGAAAAAAAGCACAGAAGTTGAAATCTATGTATTTCTTCCCATTCTCCCTCCAATAGCTGAAAGGCCATAAATATGCTGCGAAGTAAGGATAACTGGGTGGCAGCTTTCTCAGTAACCAGAGGCTCATCAGCAGCTCAGAAACAGATGGTAAGTTAAACAGTCTCAGCTGGTAGGAGTTTTTGCTTTGGCCTTTTCTACTTCCCTTTAGACTAATACATGACCATATTATGGTGGGAAGATTTTTAGTAGTCAAAATGTACGATAGACACTCCTTATCCACATGCAAATCTTTCCCTATCCAGGCTACAAACTGTTGTCATCCATTTAGTGATGACCATAGAGATAATGCTAATAAATGTCTGGGCCATGAGGTCCACAACCTGTTTAAAAATATGCTTTGTTCTGGATCAGTAATACTCAGGTATTCAGTCTACAACAAACAAGCATAGAAGGAAGCTGTGGTGGGGGTGGGGAGAGAAAAAAATATCTTTTGTATCCAGTATTTGTAAAAAGTTTTAAGAACATTTTTGTATGCGTGTCATATGGCTTGTATTTCCTGAAAAATCAAACTATTTGGGGCTGAACCTCATCAGTCTGCTCAGTTTCAACGTGTCTGCCAAGGATTGAGCCAGTAACATACTGCAAGAGCCAGTGCAGTAATTATGCAATCTGATCTCTGCATGCTAACAAAATAAACTCATAGCTAATGATGGCAGTGCTACCACCATTTAGCAGGTTGAAGATGTGTGCCATATTTAATGCCTCCTCATGAGATCAGTTTTCTAATCTGAAAGAGATTTAAGACAGTCAGAGAGAAACGTGAGCTATTCCTTTCTGCTGTTTCCAAGCCGCCCCTGGTCACACTGGGCCTCTCTGCTCTATCCTTCAAATAAACAGAAAAGCTGCTTTCACAGCTCATCTCCAGATACGAAATTATTTTCATGGTGGCTGAGCGCTCCGTGCTATCCAAATTTCTCACAAAAACCATTGCTTTCATTTTCTTGCGCTACTGAGCTGAACAAAGATAAAAGGAGTCAAATCAAGATTATTGATTTAATGTTATCATTTCTCATTCTTTCTCCTCCTTAGGAGCATTGCTGTGTATTTTATACCAACATATGCAGGGGCAGCAGTGCTGTGAACAAGGCAGCTTTGTGACTACTTGCAGGCTTGAGTTATCAGCAGCCACCTGTGCCGTACGCTGTACTGAGGAATTAGTGATTTGGAAAATTATCCAATCCATACTATCAAATCAAGGGAAAGATCTACTGTTTGCAATTACTCTCACAGAGCTTGCTGCTGCTCTTCCTTGCATGTGATAAAATTCAGCTAAAGAACTACAGAACTGGCTGTTTGCAGTGAGATTTTGTCCAGCTTTTAAAGTTTATTCTCAATGCCACAAAATACGATAGAAATATCACTAGGGGATAATTATAATGATTTCTTTTCCCTCTCAAGTTGAAGCTAGTTGCACAACTTCTCAGTTGCACAACTGAGAATTTATAGTTCCAACCTCAATCTCACTATGCAAACCAACATAAACAAATAAAGTTATAAATGCAGCACTGCAAAATCTCGTGTCTTCCATGATGAAATGATAACATGAAAATAACATTTTTTTCACATTTCCTGTAGGTGCCTCATGGGGGAACCTCTAAAGACTGAGAGCACGAACCTCACTGATGCCCTTCCAACAGTGTAATTAGCTTTGGTTCATTAAACATTTACACAAAGAACAGGAAAGTAAGACCCTTTCTGGGCCTAGAATCTTGATAAAATACTGGCATACCAAATGGGTCAACATCTATGAAATGCAAAACACTGTATGTGTTTAAGAAGACATTTTTCCTTAAAAAAAAAAAAAAAAAAAAATCATTACTTAATCACAAGACTTCGAAAGAGAAAACTAAAAACAGTGATAGCCACAAGCACTATTTGATCAGTATATACTATCAATGTCTAAGTTTCAGGACTTTACATTTATATTACTAAGTACACAAATCATGCTTTAGCATGTATTTTATGACAGACTGGGAGTAGAAACAGGCTAACACAGTTACCTGCTTAGGACAGACACCTCAGGCTGCATTGGAACATGACCTTTATAGATACCTAGCAAAAAACATTTAAGAAGCCAATATAACATCATGACCTTTTTAGATACATAGCATAAAATATCTACGGGGGAAATCCTACCCCTCATCCATTCTGGCAGAGAAGCCATGGACATAGAGGAGCCACTCAGGGGGCTGGTGTTGGATCCAGGATCTGCAGGTTTGACTAAATTCCCAAATGTTGACAATGGTGGGAATGATGCTCAAATTTGCCACCGACATTTTCTATTTATACTCTCTCCATAGTTGCTGCAGGTAGGCAGGCAACTCCAGAAGTGGTGTTTAAATAAATATCTTAAGCAGAATGTATGAATTGTAAAACAGAATATCTAAAAAAAGTTTTCTAGAGGCACTTCCACTGCACTGACTACAGAGGGCCTGTGCTTTACTGACTTAAGTTACCTCAGATGTCTTGTAGCTCAAGATATAGCACCATTGTCATATCTGTTGGTGATCAGAGGCTATTTTTATTTATTTTATTTTTATTTAGTATGCAAGACAGCTTGCATTTTAATGGAATTGATATAGTGCACAAGACTTATTCAATTTAACTGTAGACATTAATAAAACTATATAAAATAACTATAGAGATTAGCATTTTTTCTGCTGTTGCTACATCAGACACTTCTGGTCATTAACAGCAAATAATTTTGTAAAAACTGAATGAATTTTCTGCCAGAGATTTCTGTTTATTTTTCTGCTACCATAAAAGATAAAAATCAAGCAAGTTCCATCATATGTTTGAGAAAAAAAAAAAGATGGGAATCCTAGGAATGATTGGTGATTGAGATTATCAAAGGCTTGATGAAGAAAGCAGGAAGATGAGAATAAATTCTTAATGCAAGATCCAATAGATCAGTTAAGTTAGATGCAAATTATTTAAAATTTGGAAGTTAAGTGCTCAGTAGAGCCACAACGGATCTACAAGTTACAGCCAACACCTTAAAGAGAGAAATCTGAGACTCTAAAATGATTTTGAATTGAAAGCCAAATAAATGATACTTGTAGGACATGAGAATGAATAGAATGATAAAAAATTGCTCAAGGAAGAAAAAGGTACACCCAAGAAGGCAAATGATCCCCTCGCCTCAGATGCTTGTTCCTTTCCAGTAATTAAGATGAAATATCGTCAAAACAGATGTGCCAGGAATCCTGGAACAAATAGCAAGCATCCAAAGTTTCCAACAAAGCTCATCTGCAAAATATCTGAAATATATACGATGTGCACTCTGCTGCTTTGAATGCACATAGCACACTGCTATATTTAAAATTAATCCAGAGCTGTAGAGTCACTCGAGGGAAATACTGCCAGTGGACATACATGACAGTTCAAATCAGAGAAACAAACTTGGAAGGTGATGATAATTAAGGAGTTAATCAGTACTGTTTCTGTAAAGAAACAGCATGACTTGTCTCTTGCACTATAGCTCTACTATTACTTTGAAGGGAAGCTACCTTCAGTAGCTGCTCCCCCAAAATTTCTACTCCCCAGCAGATACTCCATATGCACTTTCACAGCAATACAATTGTTGAAGAATTAGTAGGTGATTTACGTTAGAAATAAAATATCTTGTAATTATATTGTATTAAATATTTTTAAATAAGATCAAATAACCCTGTTCCACAAAGTGTTGTGTTCACTACAGCAGAGGTGGTGACAGTGGCAGAAGAGAAAAACAAGAAAGATAGCCTGTAAGTTTGGTTCAGTGATGAAGAAAATGTCTTAGAGCTACATTCTTAGAAACTTTATGATGAAGTAAAGAAGAACCTTTTGACATGGTTCATTCAGATTGCCAAAGATCAAGATCCCTTATAAGAGATGAGCATAGGTAAAGAATTAGAAATAGAAGAAAACACTTCCAGTTAAAAAAAAGAGAAACATCCAGAAAAGAAAAACAGCAACAAAGAATGTGATTAAATGGTGGGTTGTTATCATGATAAAATGTTAATGACAGGGCATCTCATGGTAACTTTCAAGAACTAGAGAAGGAAAAAGACATACATAGTAATTTTTCAGGTTATTCAGAACAGAGAGGACAGTGAGTTCAGATTATTGCTGTAATAAAGGTTAGACTATTTGTAAAAATTTTGTCTTTAGTTTTCAGCAACGACTTTATTCTAAAACCCCCTGGAGTGCTCAATCTAAAATGCAATATTCTTATATTCCTTAATTATTGATAAACTTGAAAGTATTTTTATTTTACCAGGTAAGCCTACAAGTTACACGTGACGATTGTATTTTTTTTAGCTCTACTTTTTTTTTTCCGGAAAATCTACCAGAAAAGAATGCAGGCTTTAACAGTAACAGTAATTAAGATATCAAGATCAAATATCATGAAGTTCTAGGCACCAAGCTTAGTCTAACAACATAGACTCATCAATGCATCAATATCTCTCAGATTTTACTTTATAAATAAGCCTATTAAATAAAATCAAAAGAATAATGAAAACGATCCTGTTCGTACCAGATTTCTAAGACACCTTTAAACTTTTATACTTAATATCACTCAAAAGTTTATTTTGAAGATGTATTTAATAAAATAAATAAATTGCTTCTACAATATAAGTTTTGAGAGATTCATCTGTCAGTCCATCTCATGTGAACACACAGACACTATTATATAACTTTTAATTTCTTTCTATGGCACAGCTCTACAAACAGAAAAATTGTCAAGTTCTTGAAATCAGCACAGCAGCTTTACCCGATATACAAGTGTGGAATCATGAGACTATTTCTTAAGGTCAATGCAGCTTATGGTAATGAATATGGAAAGGTTACTATTGTTGTCTTTTGTTGATTTCGTCTCAAAAAATGCAAAGAACAAAAAGGTCACTAAGCAATGTTTCTAAGCTACCTTGGAATTTACTAATCTATCACTGAAGAAAATAAAAAAGGGTTAACAAAATATACTGTAGACATAGAAAATCAGATTAGAGGTGGCATTTCACTGTGAAACCTTCTTTAGACAGAGAAAAAATAACCCCATAATCAGAAAGAAAAGCCAGTTTCAGACTTTGATCACTAAATAAATATTTACAAATCGAATAAAGCTTTTTTAAATACGAGGCTGGAGCACCAGAACACATCACTGAGGAAAACATCTGTGACAGTGGAACTGACGTCCAATACTGTAATGAATGCTAGATGTAACAATTTTATGAAAACTGTACTTGTCCAGATCAGTGGGAGATGTTACTGTATAATGTGTTTTATAGACCAAGTCTATACAGGAAAGAAGTGACTGGAAGGTGACAGTGAACATCAAGGCGAGATTAGCATTTAGCACAACGTACTAAATTACCAGCTGAGAAATTTTCCACTCTGCCTGCACTATAGAGCCTGGATAGCAAGAGGTTTGAATCAGAGGAACTTTAAAATGAGAGAAGAAGCCCTTTGATGGCAGTATAGATTGGCAAGCTGGAAAAGGGACAGAATCATGTCTAAATGTACAGCTTGTTTTTGGGGAAAACTTAAACGCAGTCTAAGTTAAAACACAAATCTCACTTCTCTGTTATGTTTTTGTCCTAAGCAAAGAATTAATTTATTTCAAGCCATTATTTGGTTTCTATCAGTGTCTCAAAATGAGCACATCAAAACTCCACAAGTAAGTCAGATCAACAGTGGAAAGCCCTGGAGAAATCTAGGAGCTGTAGGATCAGCAGACAAACCAAAGAAGAAATTAAAAATGAAGGAGGAAAAACTTTTATTTGTAACTTAAATCACAGACTTAGGGATAGAGAACCAGAGATGCACAGGGGTGAACTTTAGGAGCTATCTGAAACAGTGTGAACAAATGGTAACGTTTTTATAAGTAAAATTAGTAAGAAACTAATTGTGCTTCTAAATTGATATTTCCACATATATGTCAACAGAATATACACAATAGCCCAGAATCCATGCTGTGCATATTCATTTTTCTGTTGTATGCCCCTTTAGCTTTGCAGTAACTTGTCTATGGCACTTGTGTAGTTGATGAAAGAATGGGAGAAGCAGCATAATCTTGTCATTTTGGCATTACTCTTCATTTATCTTTTCTTCTGTGTCTATATTATTTAGAATGCCAAAAGTTCAGATTACATAGATAAGTCAAATTCCATGAATTTTAATGGGAATAGTTTATACTTTAAACACAAAATAGGCTTCCTGTTTGAGTGGAGAATCAGCTTTGAAGATAACTGTGGAAAGAGTGAAATGGTTGAATGAGCCATTTGTAGAATAAGCTTTGAATGATGGTGGACACGTAAGTCTTTTCATGGAGCAGTCCTCCGACTCTTTGAATATGGGTTAATCTATTTTAGAAATGTTGAAACTCATAAAGCAATGTCAGGTTTTTATGTAATGGCTGATGCTGCTGGATATATATGATCACTTTTACAATTATGTTAAAAGATAGAGATTACATAATTAAGGAAAATAGTAACCCAAGTTACACTGGAAACAAGTGCCACTAATTTATCCATTTCCTGTTATATAGAATGCTATTTTAACAGAAGGAAATTGAAATAGACTTTTTTTAATAGTAGGATCATTTTATTTCATGCTGAAATACTCTTTCGTATGTATGTCTGTATAAGCAAAATTTATATTGATACCACATATGATGTAAAGTACAGATGAAGTGCAGTGGGAATAAATGAATTTCAGGTTTCATCTGCATTTTCATTTCAGTATATATGTCAAATGCTTTGCCTGGTTTAGATAAAGGTCAAGAAAGCATAGATTTTCTTTTTATCTTGAGAGTTTTTTTATCTTGAGAGCTGGAAAAAATGTAGGCAGAATCATTTGGAAATGAGTTTCTTTCGATATTCTGTACAGCGGTCCATTCAATTCCTGAAAATACTGTTTAAATGTTGAAAGATAAAGCTCTATCAGTGGAGGATATAACTACTCTGTTTTGCAAAGAGGAATAAGGAAAAAATGGAGAACACGACGCGGTCTGCCATGAACTATTACATAGCAACAGAGTAGGTAACTAGTGTAGTAGTGCTGCAGGAGGATAAAAGTGAAAATAATAATAATTTGGCCTATTTTCTGCAATAAGATTATTCCAAGACACTTTATATTTAGCTGTGGATATGTACTATTTACTTCAACACTTGGAAATTAAGCAACGTGAGTTTTGAGGAATTGCAGTCCTCCCTATCATTACATAGTTAGAATCAAGTGATGAGTAGTATTTATTATTTTTCTAATTATTTCACTCATTACTATACTTGGCTGAGTATTTGTACAATTTTGAGTAAAAGACTAAAGAGATATTACAATATGACTGAAGGTCAGACATGCTCCTAAAATAGACTTACTTCAGTTTAACTTTCTGCATCTGTCTCAAATTATTATGTGACATCTCACCTTTTCTCTGGAACAATTATGAGTTTGATACCTGTGCTATTTACCCAATTTCAGGGTGTTGTAATGATTAGCTAACACCCTTGGACAGAAAGGCAGCAGAAAATCCACGTATTACCTGGACAAAATCAGTAAAGCACTCTATAACTGATGATGATAATGACTCAACAGAGATTCACAACCACAAGTTATCAAGATAGCAAGGGATGAAAAACTACTTGAGTACTCCTGTAAGAAAGCAGTCATAATGACTTTTCACTCACTATGGGCAAAATTTAAAAAAAAATATATATATTATTTTCGTAGGAAAAAAGTATGAAATATAAGAAAAATGAATTAAACCCCTAGTATGCATTGCTCATCTCTGCAAATAAGCCTTCATGAGAGTTAGGAATAGAAAAGTTGCACTAGTAGATTTCTAGAAATAGTTATCATCACTAACCAAAACAAATAATAAATGAAATGACTTAATTTCAGTTATGATATCAGTCTATCAAGCATAAACAAAAACAGATCAATGTCTTTATATATAATTAAGACAATACCAAGAACGAACTATTTCAGAGAACCTTGTCCTTCCTCATTGAAGACTTTCACTTGACTTTACTGGCACTGGGACTGGGGCCAAGAAGTTGTAGAAATTAGGTTTGAACAGTGTACTGAGTAAGTAGACCAATCTGCACTCCTTCCTAAGATACAAAGCTGATCATTAATAAACTGGTCATAGAGGAAAAAATTGGGATTCTCAAACACTTTTCAAAACCAGACCAGAGGACTGCATTCAAAGAATAATGACAGCAAAGAAAGAATAAAATTGCAACTGACTTTCTCACCTTAAAAAAAAATAAATCAATTTCTAGCTAAATGGAGAGTCTTAGATACTCTTCACAAAGAGAACAGAAAGAACTATAATTATTTTCTGAAACATATATGAAGATAAATACTTTAATTGGTGAAAGAGAAGCAGATGACAGATTTAAGATTTTCATCTCTGTGAACATAAGTCAACTCTTGTAAAGAAGGTCAGCAGAACTTCCAAAGGATTAAAAAAAAAAAAAAAAAAGTCTAGCCTTTACTTTATGCTTTTCTCTTTGTTACTGGGATAAGAATGAAAGTCCTGCATGAAAATGTCTGTTTTGTTCCAATAACACATAGCCCTGAAGGGCCCTGAAGCCCTTCCACAAATAAACAGCTTTGTAATGCATCGACTGCAAAGTTAGCATAGCACAGTTAGTCTGGAGCAGCTGCCGCCAACAATTTAAATAAATTTTACCAAACACAGGGATTGGTATCCTCAGTAGAAAAAAACAGCTAATACAGATGAAAATACAAGAAAGGTTTGCATTTATCTCCAGTTCATCTCATTCTAAAGAATGAAACTTGGAATGAGGAGAGTCAATCTTAGAAACAATAATTCTGAATTCAGGATAATTTGATATCATTTGATATCAAATGACAAAATTTTGGCAAAGAAAGCTTGGAAAGGAATGGCTGGGAGAGGTTGAAAACTTATGCCTGTGAAGATTTAAAAATAAATTATATGCACTACCCCATCTCAAAGATGTTATGTAAATTTCTCTTCAGCTTGGCTAAGGAATCGCCTGATATCTTGATAGAGAAAAGAGGTTTAATTGCTTTTCTCCAGGAAGCTGGTGCATGTTTTCATCTTTTCTGCCCCTTAGCTCCAACTCTTAATTTTGTCTTTACACCTCAAGTATCTACATGTGAGGTCTCTCTACTCTTAGATCCTTAGCTCCCTTATGAAAGATGCTTTCAGCAGAGCATGCCCACAGACTGCTTACAGAGCGGAGCAATCAGCATGGCAGCAGCTTTCCCACTTCTCCAGGATAACAGTATCAAACCTCAAGGATTGGCAGTGTTCTAAAGCTGATCCTCTTCTGCACCTCTCCCTTCCGATCCAGGCTACGCAGCCCTCACACCCTGAAGGCAGGGGACGTAGCACTTAGGTGATGTCTATGCAGCATCTTCCTATTTACCACACCTGAAAGCTAAGGATTTGTCCTAGTTAACATTTAATTCATAAAGGCCAGAATTAGACCTCGCAGAAGTGAATACAAGCACTCCATGCAATGCTGAGGTGCCATTTGGTCTGCAGAATTTGAAAACAAACCCATAATCCTTCTCTGTATGAGTCTGACAGTTCTAATGTTAATTGGCTATCATACAGCATCCATGCATGCAGTGCTGGCAATTAAGGCAGAGTCAACAGTTAGACACCTCCAGGTTTAAAGTAAGATTGCTTTGTTAATTAGGATACAATTTGGTTTTGCATGCTTCTAGAAATTGTTCCAATACTGTTTGTGTATTATTATTTCAGAATTAAAAATTGTCAAAGCATATATATCTAATAGTTCTGACTTAAAGGCATAACACCTGAACTTTGAGAATGATCGTTTGAACAGCATCAGAAACAACATTGTTTATCTTTAAAAGAGTGAATCTAAACAGACATATTTAGGAAGAAGAAAACCAGGTTTCTCCCTGTTTTTCAGGAATGATAGACAATATTCTTTTTAGAAGAACAGCTGTATTCGATTAACCTATTATTACAGAGATAAAAAAAAAAAAAGACGCATTCTCTGAGTTCAACAACAGAAAAATTTGCAGTTTCAGGACCACACTGCAAGAACTTTACATACTGTATGTGACAATGTACCTGTTACCAAAGATATGCAACTCAGCACTGCAAATTGTCATTTTGAGGGCAATGCATAGCAGGGAACAACAATGAAGACGGAAAAAAAACAAAACACTACAACAGTATAAGCTACAATAATAGAGTTTAGGATGTAATCACTTAGCCGCTGTCTCTGACCACAGTGGTAGAATACTACTTTCCAGCTGAGTTTAGTCTCTGAAGGTCATTAGAGATGTGTACCAATAAACATGCACTCTGCTATCAGATTAGCAGACAAAACAGTTTCCATGGCAACAATTGGACAAGAGAGCTCGCCTGAATTCAGCATTAATTTAAAATATTTTTTTTTCCTCCCTCAGTCTCCTTGGAGTCAGTACTGTGGAACACAAGTGCTTGCAAGCTCTCTAATCTGCGGCTGCCTTTGAAAACCCATCCAATGTGTGTTGAAGCTGAGCCAATTAACGTTACGAGAATTGGGTAAATTGCAGAGAATCTGGCAAGGCAGTGTTTACCAATTAGGGTTTTTTTTATGATGCAAATGTTGCACACCATGCATCAGGAATAAAAGCCAGCTATGCTGAATATGAAACTGTTAATTGCATTTTTCAGAGACACAGCTACAAGGTGAAACTAATCATACAAATGATAACTGGGTTTTACCACCTACAGTGCTTTGGTATTGCACTTTCACTAATCTCTATTAAAATAGCCCATAAATTTTTACAGCAATGGAAAATGCAGACTTTAGTACACCCTTATGAATTTGGGGGGACACGAGAACCATGGAAATTAGATATGGTTTAAAGGAAGGTAATCAAATTATTATTAATACATTGTTTTTTTGTTCTGTTTTGTTTTTTAAAGAAAATACACATTTGTTACAAGACAGAGAAGTATAGTGTCTATTCAGCTTGCATGAAAATTCTCCTGGTAGAAGAGTCTGGTGAAGATGTCAATGAGTAAGTTTCCCTGATGAATCAGGACAAATGAAGACTGGGGAATGGAAAATCCTCAGATCAAAACTCCTCAAGGAAATAAGATAGCATATAGAGAAGTTTACTAGATACTTTACAAACAGCAGGAAAGTTTAATATACAAGGCCTCAGGCTGCACGTAGGATTTGGGCATACTCTAACCTGAATATATCTTTGAAAGGAGTGAAATACTACTCCTTTTCTAGTACTATTAATCAGTATGTGAAAGAACAGAAAAATGAAATAATTTAAACCTGATATCTCCGAGGGTAAAATTCGCCTTAGTTAAGCAATCAGTGAGAAATATCTTAAAAAAAAAAAAAAAAAAAAAAAAAAACTTAAATTATATTCTTCAATAAAGCTTTCCACGGCATAGCACTATTCAGAAACACAGATAAATTTTATTTGAATGGCTTCCTCATAAACTTCTCAGTATGGAAAATGTCCAAGCAAATTAGATTTCTACTTTTTTCTCCTGTACCGAAGTTTATTCATTAGATAAAAATACCTGATAACTTAATCTCTTGAATATTTGGAGAAAAAAAGGACCTCAAATTGCTCTCCTTACCTCTGCCAATAAACCACAGATACTGCCACCAACACTACCACTGTCTCGTCTATTTGCAAATAAGCAGTACACTACCGATGCTTAACTAATTAATGGTTAAAAGGAAAGTATTATTATTAATAAATTATGACTTGATTTTGTTTTCTGTGACAACTTATGTTAAACAGTGATGGCAAATAAATCCAGAGCCTCAGAACATTGGAGTAAGAAGGTTTAATTATCTTTAGGTTTGATAAAGACCGCGGTAATTTTGGGACTGGAGTCCCAAAGTGCTCTTTTAGAAACTTAAATCAGTTCTTCTTTGCATATTTATTTATTATTATTATTTTTAAAGTCCTTTACCATTCTGGAGGTGATTTTTATACCATGCTTTCCCTAATTACGCCAGTCACACAGAACTAGAAACAGATCCAAAATCTCCTCTCATCAATTATTTAGTCATAAAATTGTCCCTGTGCCTACACCTTTGTCTTTTAGAAAATAACATGTAAAGACAAACATTTGGAGAGCACAAATATTTGTTAATCTAATGTATTTTATAGTCACCATCACATGTACATGACACTTAGCAAAAGAAAAAAAGCATCAGGCAGAGAGGGGTTTCAAATAGCGCGTTTAGAGAACGGGATCAAAGTAAAAGCTGCAAAGAATAACCACAACTAGAGTAATACACTAGACAACTTCAATTGAAAGTGGCATGGCTTAAAGTAACAAGATAATAGGGTTGAATAATGCAAATGACCATATCCCATGTGGGTTTGCACTACAAGAGATCCTAAAACCACAGAAAATTAGGAAAAGGCATTGAAGGGGAGATTCTTGAAGAGATTTTCCTAAAAGAATAGAGAAAATGAGGACAGCTGGGAACCTTGAATGCACAGCAGGATGAGGGGCAAGGGAATGATTTGCTCTATAATAAGAACTGAGGGAAACAGTGACAATTGTAGAAAGTGCATGAAGAAAACTAGCCAGAAATGAATGGCCCATGTGTTTTTGAACTGTGCTAGCAATCAATCATCTATTTTCCAGCAAAAGACAAAATACACATTTGAATCGCAACTGCTGCCAGAGTGTGCTTAGCCCAGATCAGTACAGCATTAAGACAGCAAGAGAAACTCTGTCGGACTTGATAAAACGGTTATTATGGGAGGACTAGTTTTTGTGTGCTTCGGGAGACAGACGGGTCATGTCAGAAATAAACTGCTTCTAAATGACTTGCTCCTCTCCGTTCTTTTGTGTATTTATTTACTTGAGATTTTCATATTCTTGGGTTGATTAACAGGACACTAAAGACATCCAGCACCACTGGCACATACAACTCTGAGAGCTAAGGGTCTGAATTCTGTTCAGCATTTTCTTCTAATCAGGAATGTACTGTATATCTGTCTGCTTCTATTGTCCCCATGTTAAAAGACACAGATTTGTAAAATTTATTTTTCAAGAACTTAGCAGCTATTCAAACACGGCCAGAAATCATTTTGATTTCTATTGTTGCAGTGCATAAATTTGAAGACCTTGGATCGTGGGCAAAAAAAGAAAGAGAAAAAATTAAAGTAATCGAGATAATAATCAATGGATAACAAAACACAATTGTTACAGAGGGTTATAAAGCACTGAAAAATCTGACTGATTATCTCTGCAAACAAGCTATCAGATTGCTGGAAATTGTTGGATGCTATTGGGAAAAGATAACTTTGCAATGAATGACAAAATTTTGATCTGTCTTTTATCGCTGAAGTTGTAAAGAGATGAACAACAAATCATCTGATTTTTGAGAAAGAAGGAAATCTCACTTTAAAATTATTTCTTGAACAGCAGTCCAGCATCAGAGTGTAATAAAACTTACACTTTTGAATAAGGTTTACTTGACAGCAGGAAGCAACTGGGAAAGTAGGAACATAAAGCAAGTATTACAAATTATTATTTTGCAGTTGCAGGAAGTAAGATGTAGGAAATTTCCCAATACTTAACTAATTATCTGAGAATAATTCATATGCTCAGGTAATAAAGTCAAGAAAGCAATTTAGGCCAGATCACCAATATTAAATTTGGAATCTTTAAAAATTCTCTCTCTTTCTTCACAAATGGATTCTTCTGCTTTTCACTTTTGTTTTTTTTCAAATATGAAAACTTGGTTTTGCACATCATGCAATAACCTCACAAATCCAACTATTAAAAATTAAATTGCAGTAATAGACATTTCACCGTATTCAGAATATATCTGTGGTCAGCAGACATACAAATGATGAAGATTTCCTGGTACTAAGAAGAGAAGAAAACCAGGAAATAATTAAGATTAAGTGACTCAACAGGAAGAGGTACCCCTTCTTTTTAAAGAAGTCTGAGAAAAAGAAAAATGTAACTACAGTACTGATTAGGATAAATACGCTTCTTCAAATGCCTCCTTCATCCTGCTTGAGTTTGAAATCCCAGCATAATAAAGGAGGTCTATACATAACCAGTAGTAGAAATGCATTCTAAGTATACTGGAAATCTGAGTTACTTCTATGTTAACAAGGAACTTTTCCAAGTTATTATCATATCAAAATGTTGTCTACATCACAGAACCATGGCGACTGCAGCACGAAAAATAAGCGCTGTCTACAGAGAAATGAATGAAGATATGTATGTGGCATTCTGTAAGCCACAGCCAATAAAATCACTGAAATTTGAATGGAAATGATATGTAAAGAACACTCACTGTCATTTTTCCAACAATCATTTGAAATGCAACCATCACAGAGAACAAGCAGCATCAGCGTGAGAGTGTAGTGTCATACCTGCCCTTCCAGAAATTGACACAGTTTCAACAAACCTCTATAGTGGACTTGAAGTCCAGATAGTAAGGAGTTTCTAGGGGTTGTAGCTTATTAACTTTACGAAATATATGAATGATAAGCCTTGCAATTAAAATATCTAGACACTCTTTTCTTGCCTAAGATGAATCTCATTTCCACACTACTTCTGCATCTCCCAAATTCAAGTTTCCATTGAGTTAAATTTGTATTTTCTAAATTATAAGGTATAATAATACCTTGAAAAATAATGATTGAACCACCAAGTTCTAGGATTTTTAATATGACCTGTGTTATTGCGCATGTGTGTACTACTGGTATCTGTGAAAAGTTATTGTAATCCTGGAGTTAAAAGGAACTGTTCCTTCTGTTCAAGTCATTGAGACATCCGCAGAGAGGATGACCAAACAAAGTCCAGGGTGAGACTGAATAGTGTATAACTGACAACATAAAGCAGTAAAGCATTCATTAGATTTCAAAATAGCCTGCTATACAGACTTGAGGTAATGTGAGAAACTAAAGTTCCGGTTTATTCCTTTAAGACTTTTACAAGTGGAGTTTGCAAGATTCAGCCACTGAATAGAAAAGCTTCAGTTCTCGGAGAAATAAGAAGGAAAAGAACATTTTCACTTGCGGATTGGAAGTAAATGAAAAGAGGTGATGCAAGAATGTTCTTTAATCTATGTTCCTAGACTTCTATAACTGTCATGACTTTCACTACCTCAAATGGTATGGCTATCAAGTCAAAAATAAACTCACATATGCATGATACATGAAGACTGTGTCAAAAAAACTGAAAGGCATAAACATATTGGAGAGTGCAACATTAATTTCCCTAGACATCTAAAGTTGTATAGAAAAGTGCAGGGTTAGCCTGCAGATATGAAATGATTGAGGGAAAAGGTGTAGACAGCTCAAACACCACTGTGAACACTGGGATCTAGCAGTGAACTACCTTTGAGCAGGAGAGGATGCACAAAGTCCAACTGGAGGCTCACTAAGGGTGTCTGCCAGCCATATAAACAAGTGATCTGGTAGTGTGGATTCGCTACAGACATATCTATTGAATGGGCTGAAACAATCACAAAAGATGAAGGAAAAAAAAAAACACCTAGACCTTGCAAAAAGGACCTCAGATAATCTCAGTATTTGTGTTCAAGTGTTAGTATTGAAAGCTTGTGGAAAGGCTTCGGACTATTTTTAGAAGGTGCATTAAAAATATTTTAATCTCGTGGACTTAGAAGAAAAAGATGCATGATGCAAGTATTGGCAATTCTCAGTGCATATTTGGAACAACTGTAGTTAGCAACCTGTACTGTTAATTATATAAACTGTTTTTTATTCTATTCTCCTCAAATATATCAGTGAAAGATAAATAACATCACAGGAATGAATGAATGGAAATGTATAATGTTTAAATATCATATTCAAAACAGATGTATAAACTGGAAAGAAATTCAACAGAATTATCTCCCATCATTTTCTTCCACCCTTCTCATTCATCTCAAGGATTGCTTCACAAATAACTGCACGGTACACAGTAATGACTGCTACAGTGGTTCTTCAAGAGTGGCAAATATATTTTCTAACAACGGTCCTGAAACTCTTAAAGTAGTAACCATGAAGTTTCACTGTTCCAGTGTAAACACAAATTATGTTTCTTGGAGCTCTCCAAAATTTGGGAAGAAATGCTTAGTGATAAATGCCTCCCACGTTTCTCTGCGTCTCAGCCCAGGAAGAGGTAGAGGGCACGGTCTTCTTTGTAGGTCTCTTCCAAATGAACTGTTCTAAATCCTAAATCTCCTGGGTCAGTGTGAGGAAAAGAAAATGTGATTCTCCCCGAATACTGGGCCTTCACATCAGTTACAAAGATGTTTGAAAGTTGAAACTGTCCTCTTTGAGATACTGTCAGGGCATCCTACTTTTGAATACCCAGACCAGGTTATTCATAGTCAGCATCACAGGAGACAAGTTGTTACGATTCACAAAGTTTGTACCTCATCCTGAAAACTAAAGTTATACATATAAATATATATATATATATCCCATAACAGTTATGAAGTATCATACCTGTTAAATCATTAATTGAGAAATACTCTGAGATTTAATAGTTCCATGTTAATCCATCTCAGGAGAACTTTAAAAGGTGGAAACAAACCTACTTAATGCTTTACAAATCTTCTACCCAGGAAACCTGTCCTCTCCTGGTGGTATGATAAAAACAATCATATTTTGCCAGAGGCTTGTTTTGTCCCCCATACATTTTCTGCCTTGACTGAAATAAACACAACCACATATCAGTTAGGAAGTCCTCATCAGCCCCTGAATTTCAGAAACTGACTGGTATTTCTGATTGACATCTTGTAATGCATGTCAACAATCATTTCATTTAACTTCACTGTTTCCATTCATAGTACTGAATAAAATTATTCAAACATACTTAAATTTCAGCAGTGCTATGGAAAAAAGAATGGACCTATAGTCCTTTAATGAAGGCTCAAAGTTAAATTCCTGCTAAAGCTACAAATATTTCTCCAACCAAAAAAAAAAAAAAAGACAACAACAACAACAGAAAAGGAAAAAAATCTATAAAGGACAAAAATCTTTCAGCAGGCCAAATCCATTTATGTCTAGAAGAGATGCAGTACACTGTCAGAAAAATTCATATAGTAATAGAGATCAAGAGCAGAGAGAAATGCAAATAAGGTGGGTTTTTTTCCCAAGTATATATGACCAAAGTAAAGCTTTCTGTGTCCCTTCCAACCGAGGTTATTTTATTCTATGAGAAAACCTCCTCTGAATCCAGAACAAAAATTTCCCTTCAGTTTATTTTCTGTTGCATTGGTTACTTTTCCATTTCACTGACTTTTGTAATGGAGGCAATTGGTCATTATTGACCATTTATATGGGGGTTCATTGGTAGTATCATTTTGAGAGAAAAAGTGCCTTTCCAAAAGATCCTGTGTTGCTTTAAAGCATGTAGCAGTTTCAGTATGCCAAATGCACGTCGTGCTGTGAGCCATCACAGCAGTACACAGATATTGATTTAGATAGAAACCAGAGGGCTGGGGAAGATAGAAAGGGCACAGTGTGCTTTCTGATGTGTATGCATTATTTAGCTTTCATAGTTTCATCTGAAGTTAGTGTCTATTTAGATAAAATTATAGAATCGGTATCACTGCGGTCAATACAGGTACATCAAATTACTTCAGAACTAAAGAGATACAGATGATACAACTTATTTGCTCTTATAGCTCTCAAGAAAATGGCTTTTACTGATGATCTATTTTTGTTTCCATTCAAACAGTATACCTGGAAAAAGTATTTCACCATATTGTGAAAAACAAAGAGAACTAGTCTTATCTACTTGGTTCACAAACATGTAAAATGGCTATCATACAAATTCCATCGATGCTAATAACAAGAAATCTTAAATGACTGTTGTGAAATAACTAATTGAGAATTTTTGAAGACAAATTACTAAAAGACACCAAAAAATTGAATGAAAAGGAAAAGAAAGAAGACAAGGAACATGTATTCAACTAGGAAATAAAGAATCGAAAGGTCACAAGAAACCATAGCATTTACATTACTTGCGTGGATTAAAGTTCCTTTTTTTTTTTTTTTTTAACTGTTATTTCCAAGTTTTCATGAAATATATTTTACTGAAAAGGACAAAAAGTACTTCCTAGGCTCAAAACTGAAACCCCAAAATCAGCGTACTTGTTCTGTACAACTATTTTTCCTTAGAAAACTACTGTAGATTAGACAACAGTTTTCTTGGTCCAGATCTTGCATGAAAGAATGTAATCACAATATTTACACTATTTTGTGAGTGACATAACGTGCAGGAATGAACAGGAGCAAAAGCTGAGACCTCCATGTGCCACAGAAACTTATGTATTTAGAGTACCGTATTTTGCAACTCTTATTACACTTGTATGTTGGTATAATGCCAAGAGGGAATGACTGACAAATAGTAGTTTCAGAATATGGCCACTATCCTTTTATTCACCTGTTCAGTGTGATCATCAGCTACCAGGCAATTGTATGGAAGCAACCTATATTAACACTATCTATATTCACAAAGCAATTCTTTAGATAAAAACTTTTAGACCAGATGAAACACTACACAGATAACAAGCTGGCAAATAAGTGTATTCACATGGAAACACTTATTTAGGTTAGTAGTGCAGAAATATTGACTTCTAAAAATACACAAGCAGATGATTCTTACACATTTGGCAATGAGAGATGAAAAATCTCTAATTACAGTGAATAGCCTTTAAAGAAAATGAAATACTTCCCGTTATATCTTTCTACCAAAATATTAGATGAGAGTTCAGTACATTTTAAAATTTAGATCATGGTTCAGCTCATGTGTAAGTTACCAATTTTCAAGAAAAAATAACCTAGCTACATCTGTCACAGGCATCATAGCTACCTGGATAATATATCTCCATATCAAAACATAAAGTCCTGTACATATTTAGTAGAACATTAAAAAAAGCCCAAACAAATATGATCCAAAATACAAATTATGATGGTAAATGTTCTTTACACTGACAATGAGCTGTAAGCATTTTAATAATAAGAGTGGATACAATACTCCAGTTTTGCATGGCATAAGGAGAAACATAATTTATTCAAAAAGCAAATTTTCCACGTGCCATTAATACTAGCCATTGCATTTTAAGCTGTTGATGATACCTTATCAGAATGTTATCCTTCTGGGCAGATTTAAATCCATATCTTTTAAATTAGAATTCTGCCTAGATGTTTCTATTTACAACATAATATAGAAGTGGACAAATAAAGAGAAAGTATACATTTTGCTGTGGAACTGCATGTGAAAAAACATTGCTCCAGTAGATTCTTTTCTATTATTCATTTTCTAATTTAGAAATCCCTTGGAGGCCTTAGCTAAATTAATGAATTAATATCCAGCCAAACTTCAAAATGACATTTAAAATTTGAAAGAAGCAATATTTTATTATTTAAATCGCATCTTATCTAAAATAAAATAACTCAGTACCAACTCCCCCCCTCCCCCCCCAAACCCCAACAAAACACATGCACAAGCACCAACAGCTTAGATTAGATCTTTTCCAAAATTTACTGGGAGAATATTTGTGATAGCAAGCCAAAGTCCTGAAACTTATGCTGAAAATAACACTTAGGGAGAAAGGGAAGCAAGGATTGGCAGATCATCCCTTCCCAGCCTTAGGCCTTATAGAAACAATGAGAATGGACAGTTCACTAGCATCATTATTTGGGGCCCAGTCTTTTCTGTGCACTTTTCCTGCTGAAAACATCACAAGAACAGCTGCTTTCATAGGATTTTTCATGAAGTCTCAGGGGAACTTCTTGTTATGTTACTGCAGTATTTTGAATGACAGTCAGCCAGCAAAAACAACAAGAACAAGATCCAAAGAGGAAAGTGTGGGGATAGGGGACATAAAAAGATAGGGAAATAGGAAGAAAGATAAAGAAAAATGGATTAGAAAAATAGGAAAGATCAGAGAAGATCTTGTTGCGGAAGCAGAAAATGAGGTGAAGCAATTTGGAGGAAAGAAGAGTTTTACATGAGAAAAAAGAAAAGCAGACATCATAATGCAGAATTCATTCAAATTGAAAAAAAAAAAAAAGCTTAAATACAAGAAGAATTAAAATGGAAGGACTGAGTAAGGCCTATATGAAACTTGCAATAAAATGCAAGAGATGAATACAAATCAGATGCTGTCTTGCCAGAAAGACAGAGTAATCAAATGCAGAAGAATAAATGACATCCACAAAGCTAAGAACACGTGTATAATTTTACTTTCCATTGATAATAGAAACATGTGTTGAGTTCATATTATCCACTTACGTCTTCCCTAAAATATTATCAGAGAAGGTTGAACTCATTGCCTGACAAGCAATGATTGATTCTTGTACTTATTCTACTCTTATGTATTTCACTTTTTCAGCATGTTTCTTGCATTCCTTGTAGTGATGCTGACATAAAGCTCAAATGCACATGTACAAACACAAAGTCTACAGACACACACAAACAAAAAGCCAAGATGTGTTTGCTTTTCTTTGCACCCAAACCATACCTTCCCAAATATTAATACTATTTAAATTATTGCAATGGGAAGAAAACAGTGAGCCCATTCCAGCAAGGGGGCTGCTGCTGGCACAGAACCCACAGTTAAGGTTTGATCCTGTTGCTTTCTGAACACTGGGGAATCTCCTGTGCTGGGACAAGAGGCAGCCACAACCGTGAGTATACAAACAGGAGAGGGAAGAGATGAGTCAGGATTTGAAAAGAGGACTTAAAAAGGATTTAAAGGTAGCAGCAATCATTGTGTGCATTAAGCCTGAGCTGAGGGCTACGGATGTCAGACAGAAAGCTTTCCTTAGCAACTCTGGCCTCTGACTCAAGTTCTTTTACATCCAGGAGGTCAGGAAGGATTATGTTTTGGGAAACTGAGAGATTGAAATCTTCCTACACAGGCATTTAAACCCCTTTTCTCTACCTCCACTATGGCATCCCAGATGAGGCTGTGGGGGGTTCCAGCCAGACTGCCATGACCAGGCCAGGAGAGCACAGTTGTGTGCACACAACCTATCATGGTTTTCAAGCTAGATCACTGTTTTCCCTTCTCCTTTCTATTGTTAGTGAACATAGAACAGAAAAAAATATATACGTATCTAATACTCTGTATTTCTGTAAAATGATCAGGACCTTGAGATTCTCATAACAGTGATGTAACTGTAAGGCAGTATTTTGACTAATGGCTGAAATGACATTCCTCAATTGCATGCTTCATCTTTCCTCATCAATGAATATTTTAGGGGAAGAACAAAAAATATTTTGTAAAAGATAAAGCACGTGATTTCATTGGATAATAGTTCTTAAGTCTCCACTTAATCAGATGCCTCCACTTAATATGATGCAAAGTCTTAATAAGCCTCAGATTAATAACATGCAAAATGCTGCTTTCTTGAGCCTACCTCCTTTCATGCTCCCTCCACCTCAAATCCCCAAAACACATATGAAAAAGTTTAATGACAGCATGAATAAAAAGTATGACTTCAAGTATAATATCCATAAATATATGTTTTTTCTCATGGAGTTTTCTAGAATTAGCTTCGTAAAAGAAATAAGATACATCATAATAGCTAAATCTCTTTTCCATCTTAAAATATTAAGATATTTCTAATACACGAACTGAGAGGGTTATGTCTATTTTTACTTTAGAGAATGTAGATAAAAGGAAGGCACAGCCTATTTTTTTCTCTACTGCTTCACATGCACATACACCCCTTTCCAGTGTTGTTTTAATCTCAACTGGAGGTGACTACTCATTTGTAAAAGAAAAGAGGTTAAGAGGCACTAAATAAAGATGACAGATAGCTTCATAAAATAATTTAAATTACTCTGAAAAGGAGCTGAGTAGAAAACAAAGATGACGCTGTTTACAGTAACAATATTTAAAATGTATTAATTAAACCCAGAGCAGAACTACAAAAGAGAGAGGTGCTTTGAAGATGGAAAGCTCTGAATGCCACAGGAAGCTTTGAAGTTTCTCAGTTTCCTTTGTTTCTCACTCATAATACATGAGGACACTCTGCAGTAGCTAAGCTTTAACTTTCAAGGGACCTTTTTCTGTTTGTTCCACCATTAATGAGAAAAAAATCATACCCTGCTCTTGCTAGTCGTCTTTAGAATTCATGACAGAGAGATTCTCTGCTGCTGTGAGAGTTTCTGGTTCCTTTTTGGGAAGGCTATTTCATCTATTGAAGGTTACTCTGCAGTCAGCTTTGCCGAATATATACCAGATTTTTGCATAAATTAATTCAAATAGACACCTAGTACAATTTCAGTAAAACTGAGGAGGTAAATATGGTTCATTTCAAACAAGCTCTTAAAACTGAAAGTAAAAATCTTAATGCCACGTTCAGGAACTTGATTTTTTTCTCCTTTGGTTTATCAGAAATTTATATCAAAAGCAGGCAATACTGTCTAGCAATTCCTTCTTCACATGTTTTGAGCACAGAATGCAGCCAACTGGAAAAGCCAGAGTTTGGGGAGAATTTTTATTCTAGATGATATTCCTATCAGCTGTTGAGTTTAATATTTGAATATATTGAATCAAAAGGTGAACTCTCACATACAGGTTTCTTGACCTGACCCAACGGAAAAAAAAACACACCTTCATTTTTTACATGATTCCTACACAAAAGTAATTTCCTCTTCTCTTCCTCCATTCTACTTTATAGCTTTAGGTAAAGCAGTCCCACTATGTGCATTACCTCCAGAGATAACGCCATCAAATTGTTATGCAAACATGCAAATCACCAATTCTAGTTGCCATAGTTTCAAATTGAAACTCTTGCATCCTTCCATCATGGCTCAGAATAACTTAGTGCAAAATAAATAAATAAATAAATAAAAAGAATGCAGAAAGGAAGCTGTTAGGGAACAGGATCACACTAGAAGAATTTAGACAGCTCTATTTCGTAGAGGACCTAATCCCAGGTATACTTTTTTAACAACCACTAAAACTTCTCTTACTGCATTTGGGTTCAGTTAATTAAAACATTTTTACATAAACTAGCTTGCACTGCCGCTAATTTAAACCTTAATGAAAGGAAGGAATGTCAGGTTCCCAGCCATAACAAAATACCATTGGGAATGTTCAGCCTTCCAGTTTTAACACTCAAGGAAATAGTGCATTAATGCGGTCAGAGTAGCTTTACGTTAAGTCTGTTCATTGATTCCTTTCACAGAGACTTAAGAACGAAATACTACAGAAATGAAGTTCAAGCTGGAGCAGCATGGAAGTCTGCGCTGCCCTGTCCAGGACCTCCTGTAGCCAGCAGGAATGGGCTAGAGTAGTGCAGCCAGGTGACTGCTCCAGCTTTCCCAGCAGTTCCAGAGCTGGATTAATGGCTGGATGGATGTGGACGCATCTGTTTGAAAGAACAGGAAGACCTCAAATTGTCTTGTATAAAATTAGCCAGCAGATGCCAGCTATTTTGAATAGCTATTAACATAAAAGTATGTCCAGAAAAAGTAGCCACTCATGTTTCACCAACCTGAATTTCACCACTAGACAACTCAACAATGTTAGACATGTATCTTGTGGTAATCATGTGAAGAGGCTGATTTTTTGAAGACCTCTGTAAACCAAAGAAAAGAAAGAAAGAAAGAAACTCCTACAAAAGGCAATTCAGAGTCACAGCTCGATGTTGTCCTCTGGGGATACTCCCTTTAGGAGACTGTCCTACAAATTTAGTTATATAAATCAAGTGGTTTGAAGCTCAGGGCATTGAAGGGCTTCCCAAGAGCTCACCAGTCTATGTCTGGATAAGAACACAGAACAAACCAACAGCACAATTAAACATAAAGGTCAGGTTAGCTTAACCAGACCTGTCCTGTATAAGTCCCAAAGTGAAACCTGGAGGACCTTCTCAAAATAAGGAAGCCTGGACATAACCCTCTGCAGTAGTTACCGTGGAAAATCGGCTGCTGCTTTTACAAATGTGGCTGTGATGGGACAGTGCCTTGTTCCTGGTGTCTCTCCTGCCTCAAACACTTGAAATTGGTATTTTGTTTGTAATTCATCTGAGATAAGCAAAAATAAAATCAGTTACCTGAGAGTTAATAAAACTCAAATGTTCTACATCAAAAAACAGAATCTGAACTCAGATTATTTAAGTATTTACTACACAAGAATGCTCACTGTTATCTTCTCTCCCCAAAATTAATATTTATCATACTTAATTAAACTCTCTCTTATATCCATGTATCCACTTCAAGCCTGAATACTAAATGTTATTAATAATTATGGGTAATACACAGATTCATGCAAACACAAATCACATATCTCTAGAGTCCAAAGAGGTAGTCAGTTTTCATTATGGAAAGTCCCAAGACATGAGCTCTCGCACTCCTGATTTTATGGAAGATTTTCTGTGTGTATGTGCCTTCATTCAATAAGTTAAAATAGCATGTAACTTCACATTACTTTGAAACCTCTTATGGATTTTTTTGGCAGCTTGAGGGTAACCTTTTCACTGTCTGCGGCACTCATGTTCAGCATCTTCATGTCCGTGCCAAAGAGAATCTTTTTGTTGTTTGTAATTTTAGTATGAAGGAGAGCTGTGATCTCTTTGTCCACTACTGAGACAGGAGAAGTAAAGCCCAGAAGTGAGAGTTTCTCCAATGATCTCAAGAGAAACCATTAGTTTTCATTGGTCATTCTGCGGTTTCTGTGTTCTGTTTCTAATTAGAAAAGATCTCATAAAAAGGTGTTTTTACCCATTTTATCTTATTTACAGTTGTTAAGTAGGAATTTTTACTTTTTGACAATGTTCAAGACCAAGCAGTTTTGCCTTTAACAAGCACAACCTATAATAGAAAAATGCATACATTTATTACAAATAGAAGTATTGTTTTGAAATACAATAGCAGCAACTAGTCCTCATAGTTTTGCGGTCAAAGAGCCCCCACTATGTACTAGAGCTTTCTATCACCCCTTCTGACTTGTATCCTATTGCTTTCAGTTGTCTTCTCACTTATTTCTTAATACCTCATTTGATGGGCCAATTATTCCACTTTGTTCATGTGGAGAAAAAGATGTTTAGATTTAAGGAGATGTAGGCTACTGCACTCAAGAAGTCTTATCCTTTTAAAGAAGAGCAAATGAAATTTTCACACCCAGGAAGCCTTATCATCCTTTCAAAGAAATGTAAATGACATTCTCACACTCAGGAAACACACGAAGTATATACAAATACTGGTTATTTTTCGTACATTCATATCTATATATGGTACATTCCCTGGGAAAAAAAAATACAGATAGCACATTATTGGTCTTATGTAGAAAAAGAAAGCATAATTTTAATGCCTATTTTTGTATTAAGTCTCCTAAGGGAAATGTTCTGCCTATCTGCCGGCACAAACCAAGAGGACCCCAGATTATTTTGCTTCCAATTTTCCTTGGTGTTTATCCTCCAGTGTGCTCTTGGTACATATTTTTTCTGCTACATGTGATTGTCAGATGATTCAGAAGTATGTAACCACCTTGTGGGTTCTCTATTTGATGTAGTTCTGCCAGTCACATTTATGTAACATCTTAGTCTTTGAATGGAGGAAAATAAGTCACCTGAAAGCAGACTTTATTGCCATTGTTGCTTCATTGATTTCAGATAAATTCAAGTAGAAATAAATCTGGGGCAACAGGATTCTAGATAACATTATTCTTCTAGGAGCACTTAAAGACTTACTAATTAGTGTAAATCGTTATTATGATACTGAGCTGCAAATGCCAACATTCTTTAAACACAGAGCACAGATGCAATCCTACAGTGGTAGAAAGCTAATATAAGACAGAATACAGTAAGTCCTCTGATGGCACAAATAATTTACCTTCTCTCCTTGCAGTACATTGAAGCATTAAGAGCAGGTAAGAATGAAGTTTAGTCTTTTCCAATAATAACCATCCCTAACTATTTAAGGAAGTCTGGGCAGAAAGCGAGACCTGTAGAAGTACCTGAAGAACAGTGCTTCAGTCCCCTGTAGCTAAAGAAGAGGCACTATTTCATGTTTTAGCCATAAATGCTTTCCTCTTACAATCATTTGTGCATCAGTTTTTGTAAGCCATGTAAATTTTATTATTCATACTAAACTTTGGCAAAGACTATCCCAGCTTCATACTACTTTGTTTGTAAACAAACAAACAAACATTTTTTGATTGTTAACTTGTTTCCCAGTTGTCAGCACTGAGGACATCGTATATGCAGTGTTAAAAAGTCCGTTACACAAAAACCAAAACTGATGGCCTCTGGCTTTTGTTTGGAAGACACCATAAATACTCAAATCCTCCACAACCTCTCCACTCCAGTTATGATTTTATAGACCTGTATCATATCTTTTTATCCGTCACACCACTTTAAACAAACTGCAGTTTCCCTGTACGCCAGATGCTCCATAGCTTTGATCTTCCTAGTCACACCTCTCTAAGTCTTTACCTATAACAATACATCTTTCTGAGGAGGGGAGCAGAACTCCATACAATTATGTGAACACAACATGACTTGTAAAAATACACTGTGATTTGTTAACTTTTTTTCCCCCCTCTTAATTTCCCTAATGTCTAATTTCCTTCCAGTGTTTATATTGAGCACTGATCAGGAATTTTCATAGAACTATATAGAGTGTCTTCAAACGTGACTCTTGAGTACTTACAGTGAGCTTAGTGCCCATCATTGTATATGGAACACTAGGACTGAGCATTTTCTCACCACTAAGCATAACGTAACATTTATAAAAACTGAGTTCCATATGCTAATTTATTGCCAGTCACTCATTTCTCCTTCAACACTACATGCTCAGTCTTGAATATCCTTTCTATCTCAACAACCTCAGAAAGTGACTCTTTCCCTTTTACAGATAGTAAGTCTGCTGAAGAGCACAAAGCTCTGTGGAATTCAGCTGATGTCATCCCTGTATTGTGAAAATGGATTATTTGTTCCTACTCTCTGCTTCCTTTCTTTTTATTGACTGTTTATAAATGTGAAGACCTCCCTCTTATCCCAGGGCAATTTAGTTTCTTTGGTGAGAGATAATGTCAAAAGCCTTTTGGAATTCCATGAGAACTACATCAATGGTGTCTCCCTACTCTGCACACTTATTATTGAATTCAACAACTCAAAGCTGGGAGCATAGCTTTCCTTTTCAAAAGGTGAGTCATCTCCAGTACACCATACATACCCATAATTATCTTCTACTTGGAAATGCTGTGTACTAATTTACTGAATATAGATGTTGGATTTACTGATTTTTACTTTCTGTGAATTCTCTTCTTCTTCTACTAACTGGTGTTGTATTTGCCATTCATGTATTTGCCATCTGTTATGATGAGGCTTTCTCATCACACCTAGTGCCTCAGCTATTCCCTTCTGATGATTTGTTTGAATTATTTCATGCAAGTATAATCAGAACTTTTTAATTTGACTTACTTGTTCCATAGATTCAATTCCAGACATCTCCTAAAAGAAAAATTATTTCATAGAAACATTTCTAAGTAACTGAATCATGGTTTCTCAGCACATCTCCTAGTAACTTCTCATTCTGTTTCACCATATTGGCTGGATTTTGGTCTTTCTCAACTTTTTTCATTGCATTGTATGAGTTTGATGTCTTCAAATAATCTCAAGATAACTTCAACCTATATAGAAGAATTTTTCACTGTCTGTTTTAGCATATTTTTAACCATATTTCTTCTCACTTAAAGCATTTTCTATCTTCAAAATTAAGTGCAGGAATAGTGAATTTCCTAAAAGGAAAAATCTGAGTAAAATATGGTTTCTCTTAAAGAGCAGCTCCCCAACAGAAACATGTTAAGTCTTTTTCCAGTGCTCAGGAACAGGTTGCTACTTCTCACAGGTTCTCTGCCTGCCTACTTCCAACAATCATTCATTAATGAGATCAGCAAATGTATCTGTGGCTATTCATCCAGTTAGGACACAGATTATCTGATATCACTCAGCACATCTCACTGTATCCACTGTAAGTCTAACAACAAAATTCTTCTACTGAATTGCTTATGTTACTGTTTGTGTACAGCATTATTCTTTTTAATTATTATTTTATTATTATTCTACTTCCCTGTGTGGGCCTGGATTTTCATTCATAACCTGCTGACATAGTTTTGTACATCATGCTAATCTGATTATCAGCTTTATATGTTAAAGCCTTGAAACTGAAACTCAACATAATTCACTCAGACATGCATACTGTCCTTTGCACATTATCCTTGCATGATGTTCCTTCCAAATTTGTCATAGAGCAGCTTGAGTCAGAAGAGACCTTAAATCTCACTTAGTTCTAACCCCCTGCCATAGGGATCTGGCTGACCAGGGTCACATCCACCTTGGACTTGAACACTTCAGGGATGGGGCGCAATGTTTCTTATGTTGATATTGAGATACTGTTTTGTACCTAAACTGGTGCAGAGTCTAGGGGTTCTGTCTAATCCTACTGCCCTTGTAGAGAGCTCAGACCAGTTGACCCAAAGCCTTCATTTTCATTTGGGCAATTTGCATGGAATCTAAATCCAAGCCAACTCTAGACTTCAGATTGGCACAGGAAAGTGAGCTGGTGATGCACTTTTGAGGAAGCCTGCAATTCAAAGCACTGTGTTCAGTCCCATCATGGAAATGTTGCTATTGGGAATCACTAGCTTTGGTGAAAGCACTGCAAAGCTTCAGTTTTTCTTAGTAGACTAAAACAATAAAGCAGAGAAACATTCATGGATAAAATACTAATTTACCCAATAAAAAGACCAGCAAACGTGATTAAAATGTTAAGTTAACACATCAATGTCATTTAGCAGATGCAACACACCAAAAAAAACATCATAAAATATTGTTTAGAATTCAAAAAAATATGGCACAATGCACAGATTTTAATAAAATTCAGTTAGGTAACAACACGCAGAAACTGAAGCACTGGTGAGGAATATAATATACACGCAGGTGGCTCCAAAAGTAATGTCTTCTATTTATTTCTGTGGAAACTACAACATATAGGAAGGGACAATAACACTATTTGAAAGAGTAAATTCTCATCTGCAGAATATTATTTGTCAACAGTCACCACCACCACTTGCTATTATTATTGTTATTATGCCAGAGATGAACAAGAGCCTGCATGCCATGCTCATAAAAATCTGCACCAGTGGAGGTGATCCGCTCATTGCCACTGCTAAAACACACCACCTACCACTGTTTGAACTCCATAAGAGTTTATCAAGCATAGATGAATGTCCATGGGTGCAATTTTTTCCATGTGGAGGAATTCAATGACACATCTCTGCTTCACATGCACTTTTAAGTAAGATATTTTACCATACTGCCTCTCTGCTGCCAACTGTCACATGGCAACAAAACGTAATGGAATATTGGTGGGAAGGTTCAACAGCTACTGCCATACCACCAACAGCCACCTTTGACACCATGTGTCAACATAATAAAATGGGAGGAACTGATTTCACAGTAGCCCTCACAGCAGCCTAAGTAATTTTTAGCTTTTACCGCTCTGTGAAACTCTCCCTAAGATCCAAACTGTAAAAAACATTTTCCCTACCTGTACATACAATAACCAATTTTCCATACCTTAAGCACTGTACGCACAGCAGCAAAGTCAGAGGCTTCAGTAAGTGGAGAACTGCTCAAATGCAACAGCCATGAGCATAGAAACAAAGGAAGAAAGCTGCTTACTTTGAGAAGGCCTCATGCATGCAGGAATCTTCAGCAAGATTCCCTTGCCTCCATTGCCAACCCAATCCTGGCTCCACCCCTTCCAGTCATTCAGATGCACGCAATGCTCCTGTGCTCCTCAACATTGGCCCTGCCTTCCTACCAGGTGCTCAACCACTGTTTCAAGCAGAGCCTTAGCATTTCCACTACAAGCATCCTCCCATTTCAAGGGAAAAACTGTACACATGTCCTGCTTTTGTCTATATTGAAGATCCAAATGGTAAGCCTTTCCCATACCCTATCACATACAGAACTCTGTATTTTCCTGAAGAAGGCTGATACAGAGAAACACCATACATCCTACTTCCAGTAAAGAAAACTGTTCACTATTGCTGTTAACAGACATTGAGGAATATAAAATAAAAACCAATTACTGTTGGGTATACAGAAGCTGTGCAACACAAGATGTGTTTTTCAACATCTCATATGGTACACTTACACAGCTCTTTGCAAATTTTATCAAAGCTCATAAAACTTTGTTTCTCTCCAATTTTAAGGATAATCGAGGGACTTTACTAAGGTTGCACAAAATGGCACTGGTTAAATTAAAGGTGTGTTTCAAACTGACTGAGCTTAGTACGTGAAAGATTGTAAGGAGACTATCACACATTATTTGTCTCTTCAGTTCATCTGGCCTCCACCAAAAAAAAAAACCAAACCAAAAATAACCCCAAAACACTGAACTGAGCTACTTTATGCAAAATAATAGCATTTAAAGAGAAATACTTCACCTTAATGAGACAGCTTTTAAAATATCTCATCTAGACTACTTAAAGTGGTTTCTTCCCAATTTCTATTTCAAATGTAGCCTTTTTTTTTTTAGATTTAATTTCCTCAGACGTTTGTGGGTAAAGAATAAATTCAGACAATGACAACAAAGCTAAAATTTCACAGGGAACAATTAGAACATACACATAATTATATTTACTTTTGTATCAGCACAAGTTTTGACTGGTTCTCCCTCTCCCTTCAGAGAGAAACTCTTAATGTGAACAACCTATAGACTGGCTAAGAGAGCTGGGGTTCTTCAGCCTGGTGAAGAGAAGGCTCTGGAGGGTTCTGATAGCAGCCTTTCAGTATCTAAAGGGCCAGTTGTGATAGGACAAGGGGAAATGATTGCAAACTAAAAGAGTGGAGATTCAGATTGGATAGAAGGATTTTTTTTTTTTTCTTACAGTAAGGGTGGTGAGGCACCAGCACAGGTTGCCAAGAGGCAGTGGATACCCCATCCTTGGAGACATTCAAGGTCAGGCTGTGCAGGGCTCTGAGAACCTGATAGAACTGTTGGTATCCCTGTTCCTGGAAACAGAGTTGAACAAGATGACTTTAAGGGTCCCATCCAACGCAAATGATTCTCAAATACCTGACAGGTGATTGCAGTGAGAGCAGGGTTGGTCACTTCTCACTGGTAACAGGACAAGGGGAAATAGTCTCAGTTTGCACCAGGGGAAGGTTTAAGTTAAGCTTAGGTTAAAGGTTTAGGTAAAGCTTCTTTATAGAAAGGATCATTAAGCACTGGAATAGGCTCCCCAGGGAGGTGGTTGAGTCACCATCCCTGGATGTGATTATAATCCATTTGAATGTGGTGCTTGGGGACATGATTTAGCAGTGGGTTGTTAAGAGTTACGGTAGCATAATTTGGTTGCAGCTGGACTGGATGATCTTGGTCGTTTCCAACCTGAGAAATTCTATGATTCTTTCCTATGCTTGAAATTGTCTTTTCCTTATGTGGTTAAAGTCTAAGCAAAATATTAAAAGGAAGAGTATTTTAAGCATAACTCTGAAATGAGCAGTCAAGGAGTGTTAGTGTGCTAAACGTGTTTACACACTGCAGTATGCTAAAGAATTCTAAGTATAGTTTCTGTTCTACAGTTGGCTAAAGTGAGAAGTCAAAAGTGCTCACCAAAACAAAGAATCCAGAGTATATTAAAAAAATGAAGTGTATCAACCTGAAAATTGCATTTACTGGGAAAATTCAGATATCAGTGGTAAGCAATCAGAAAAGGAAAGGGACAGTGTTGTAAGTTTACATTTGCATGTATATGGTAGCCACCTTCAGTTGGCACGTTTGCTTTTACTTGTAAGTGAATCAGTTGCAACTGAGTAAGTTTGAGCTTTTCCTATAAAAACTATGTACTTAAACAGATATATTTAAAATTCTTGAGAAATTCCCCAGGGCAGGCAGGGTGGAAGTCTAAATGTCATTGCTCTTTTGGAGATAAGATCAACCTATAACCTTATCAGAACACATGATGTCAGTGAACAACATCCAAAAGCTGAAGAAGCATTTCAGAGATTTTTGGCATTGGATTTCACTTGCAGTTTTATAAATTTCAGGCTTTTCCTTTGCAGAAAGACTATTTTTTTCTTCTATTTATATTTCTTTATTGGTTACAAAAGTCCAGAAAATCCATCACTTATCTTCGTGCATTTTCATGATGCATAATACTGATTAGAAAGTGTCTCAGCTGGTAATAAGTTCCCTTCACATTTTTTTCCAACTGCTGTTTCTATGCAGTTCATACAGGAATCCAATTAGCATATCATTGTGACTGATTAAATATGCCTCACGTAAATTTACATGTCAAAATACATACTGTACTTAAACAAACAGACAAGGATGCCAGTCTTCTGTAAACAGCTTTGCATGCATAAGCTAACTCAAAAGCACAAAAGCTTAAATTTAAATTCTCAATGACTACCTGAATAAAGATAGAGTGAAAGAGAGACAGAAAGGTAATGTTACTCATGCATGAAGTGAGAGAATGAATATAGACATTTGTCTCTCTTTGTCTCTGAAGAAAACTATTGACAAGAGATTCCCCATCTGCATATGAGGCTGTCACGTCAGATTAGCTCATCAGGTAATGGAAATTTGGCCTCTGATCCAGAAAAGGTCCCTGTGCACTAAAAATCGAGACTGTTTCAAAGAGATTGTATTATCTTCGACAGCAGGATTAAATTAATATGGGAATGACTTCTACTGGAGGAAATTTTTTGTTAAACATGTGCTAATGTTTATTATGCATAGCATCCACTTCTGATAGTGATATTTTTTGACATTTATTACTTTTTGACCGTATTGGCAACTGAAAAACAAACAAGTGAAATGTATCTCCTATGAAGCATGGATGATGTGGTTCACACCAAAACTGCTGAATACACAGTCATGCTAGCACACATAAAGGAATGGTAGAAGATACACTGTTGTCAGATAGAACAAACTAATCCCCCCTAAAAATACTAGGTCAGTCAAAAAAAGACCGTATTAACAAAATTGATGTTATAGCTATAGTTCTCAAGCAGCAAAGAGAAGACTTTAGTTTCCTTTAGTTTCAGTCCTTTCTCCAATAAATAGTGCACTAATTTACAGTAAATATGCAATCAGTAAAGGACTTGGAATCAAGTAAAGATAGTCCTGGGGAGTAGCCATATACAAGGTTACAGTTCAATGTTTCTTTTTGCTCTCATGCACTCCAGGCCAGGGAACAATCAGTTATTCCCTGCAAGGTGTGATAGCTTCAAGAAGAAAAGCTGAGAGTCTCCTCCCAATACATACTAGCATAATGACCAAGGATATGGGTTCAAAGCCTCTGAGGTAGAGGAATACAGTGAATCTATGCCTACAGCCTGACAGTGCACTTCTGGGATGAGACAGAGCTTTGACCTACAGAAATTAATCAGGAAAACCAATTATACATACTTATGTTGTGTTTTCAGTATAAATCAAAAGGAATGTACACATAGGGAAGACAGGGAGGGATTGTGGCACGCAAAACAAAAGTCCCTGTATATGAATAGATATATTCAAGAGCTGCATGCTAATCCATGTGAAGTAACAAGTCTTTTTAATGATCTCAGTTGAAAATTGGCCAGGCTCTCATTGGTCTTTTGTTTTTCTGACATGCCCATCTCACAGCCTTGACTTTAATATTAAATACCACACATGTAAATGAATGTGGAATTATTTGAACTGTCATCATCCTGTTATCACATGAACCAGAAGAAAACAAACATCAAATGAATATGTGTAGGTTGCTCTGAAAGTAATGCCTCCTATTTCCATGGAAGCTAATAACCAATATAAGGAGCACAATAACTATTTAATAGATCAAATTCTCACCTACAAAGCACTTTTTCAACATAGTCATCACCAGTAGATATGTGTTTTTGATAGTGATGAACAGCCTGCATACTGTACTCAAAAATCAGAGGTGACTCACTGTTCTACAGCTGCTGCGATGGTGCCATAGCTAGGAAAACATTCCCTTACAGTCAGTCTTTCATCAGCCTGAATAGATAGAAATCAGAAGGCATCAAATCCAGTCTATACAGTTAGACGTGGTAAGACAGTCCAGCTGAGACTGGCAATGTGCTTCAAACTTGTATGGGTCAGTGCTCTCCAAACCTGTATGGGGCCCAGTGTTGTCTTGTTGTAAGACAGAGGCTGTAATCTCCATTCTGACTCTGGAAGTTCAAGCCTTCAGCTTAGCACCATGACATATTGATCAGAGTTGATGGTTTGATTTTCTTCCAGAAAATCTAGAAGGATCACCCCTTTCCTGCCTCAAAATATAATGCACATTACCTGCTGAGAGCTGTATCTTGAACTTTTACTTTGATGGGGGATTCACATGTCACCACTCCATAGACTGCTACTTTGAGTCACCAGAAATAACTAGAAACCATCACCTTCAGCTTCATATTTGTTCAATAGATCCTGACAAACTTGCATACAGTGTTTTCTGTTCTTGTGCAAGCATTTTCAGGACCACTGGCACAATATTCCAACATTGCCACCATAATTTCCAACACACTGAAGTCAGTCTTCAGTTTTAAACACAGCTCCCTTGTTATAACCTGCTAATTTGCATGGATGAGCAGATCGAAATCTCTTCATTTTGAGCTGTGACAGCTGTACATGGCCTTCCAGAATGTGGCTTGTCTTTTATGTTGCTCTCACCATGACCATAACACACTGTCCACAACCTCACTGTGCTCACACTCATTGTTTGGTTTTCATAAACATGCAGAAGTATTAATGAAAGTCATTGAGTGTAGTTTTTCTGCATACAGGAATTTGATTCTACATCTTTGTCTCATATGCACTTCCATGTCAAATGTCATTTTGCCAACCTGCCCCTTTGCTTCCATCTGCCACAGCAAGATGTCAGCAACAAAATGTATTGGCGGGAACATTCAACATCTACTGCCATACAACCACTATCTGCCTCTGATGTCATGGTCCATAATAAAATAGGAGGCATCCATTTCAGAGCTGACCATATTTTCAGCAATGTGATGTTATGTCTCCAAAGGGTGAGAAAATCTAATTGTATATACCTACTGTCATTGTGACACCTCAGCTTTCCATACAAGCATTACAGAAACATGTAGTACATACTCAAGAAAAGGGATGAATTAAGGGATGTGATTGAGGGACATTTCAAAATTAACATACTCTACTATGCTAAAAAAAGTCAGGACAATGAAATGAAAGCTTGGTATTGGCATTACAAAAAGTCATGGTTTATTTCATCTAAAATAAAAGATATATATATATATATCAGTGGTTGTTTTTAAATCCCTATACAGGTTCTTCTACTTCATTTAATATAAAAAAATAGAACAGTGTCCAGTATCTAATAATCAGCAAAATGTTTCCTTCTCAGGTCTACAATTGGCAGAATTAAATTAGTTTAACTTTTATCTGAAATGTGAAGAAATATTTTTAACAACTTAGAATTTGCATCACAGCATTCAGTCTATATTAGTAGACATCTGAGTTGTAAATGTTCTAAAAGTAACTGAAAATGGAAGTTTGTTATAGTTCTAATTGCTATATAAAAAAGGGATGATGTTATAAAAATTTTACATCAATATTAAATGCTATAGAAAAGAAAAATGTTATTTTAGTGAATTCAAATCAACTGCCTCCACAGTCATTTTATCTTTGCTTGAAACCAGGTACAGATTCTTGATAAAAGCACAAAGAATTATGATTGGAAAATAAAAACATGTTTCAGAAATTTTAACTCTCTAAAAGCCTAAAAAGAATGTCTATGCCTTTTTGTACACCTACCTCTAGTAACACAAAGCAACTACTGAAGTTTTAATTATTCACAGAAAGCATCAGGCAAGTTATTTTAATAAAAAAAAAAAAACTTTCCAACTTTTCCTTAAGACAAATTTTCAATCTGAAGGGTATCTCACACAGCTTCTGCAGAAAACCTGAGCAAATCCCACACTTAAACATTGCCAGTTCTCTTGGAGCTTAACAGTAGCGTTAAGACATCTATTGCACTAAGTTCAGTGGAAGCTATGAATGGAACTTGGCTCTCAAATTAAGACATCTAAACCTAAGTGCCTAAATAGAGATTCCTACATACCATTTGGTTGCCTAAGCTTCCAATGTAGATAGTAAAGGCCAAAAGCAGTACAGTTAGGAGGGAAACTCAGATCTCTCTGAATCGGACAAATTCTTGTCCATCTCAATAGCTCTCTGCTTTACAGACTGCAAAAAGAAGAAAAAACTAGAGTAAATCTTAGTTGTTTAAATGTCTAGGCTCCTTCCAAGTGCTGGTGGTTAATGCGCCTGGTCCAGAAGAAAACAAATTCAAGTGAGCTGTGTGATGTCTGCATACTGATGACCCTGACTGGAGGAAGAGTGCACAGCTTGGAACAACTCATGACACTGATTGGATAAGTGCCTGCATGCACAGTTAAGGAATGTTAGAGTATTTTGTTGACATGTAAAGGCAGGTGGGAAAGTTAAAAGAGAAAACTTGTGAAAGCTTAAGAGATGTCAGAACATGTAATAAACTATTTGGATCATCCATATCTGAATCTGCGCCTTAAACACCACAATGAAGTTCTTCAAGAAAGTATAAATTTTTCAGATGGTAACTTCCAGAAACCATTCAATCAAAATTCAACTGACAATGAATGCAATATTCTCCCTATTAAAGGAAAGAGAAATCACAAGAAAATAACAAAATATCAAAACTCAAAAAACCGCATCTGTGTTTTAGAAGCATATGACTATTCTCTTAGTTTATAAGAGCCATGACATTTAAAACTGCTAAGATATGTTCAAAATGAATTTCTTGACATATTTATTCATAACTCAAAAAAACTTGGAATTACTCTTAGAATAATAAAAAGGTTATTTAACAACACAGTAACTTACTTGATTAGAAAGTGCCACAAGTAAAAGGGAGAAGACACTGCATATTTGGGAAGAATAACTGTTAGTTTAATGGCTAATAGAATCATGCATGCTGAAACATTCTTCCTGAAGTAGGACATCCCTTTCACCCCTCCGGCAATATTTTTTCTTCAAAGTGCAGTGAGGTAACGGTTTCAACAACAAAAAAAAAGTAAAAGGTTTTGGTAATCCTCTAGCAGAGGAAGACATCAGGAATACATCTCCCCAAGGAAGACAATTATTTTCAAGCAAATGATGCTTTTCTCATTTTTCAGCAAGTGAGAAAGATATACTTTGCATGTCTATAACTAAATAAGACTTTAAAAAAAAAATCAACTGACTCTGAAAGAACAATCAGAAATTCTCCACACCACAGTAATGCAAACAGCTGCTGCAGTCATCAAGAAGACAGAGTGGGGAAAGAACGTAAAAAAACCCGAAAGTGTGTATTTGAAGCAAACTAGTCTTAGAAAAAAAGAATTTCAATATCAATCACAACTTACCAAGAAAAGATATTCCAATGAGGTCTGCTGTTTTTATGCACTGATGTACAAATCAGTGACTACTTTTATCACATAACATCAATTACTGCCAAAAACAACAGCCTCTTTGAATAGAGAGAGCCAATGCCTGCCACAGGAGCACTTTATCTGCAACAAGCATTTCTATAAAGATATTTTTGTTTTTATTCCTGGTTGGTTTTTTTTGTTCTTGTTTTCTTGGAAATTGAGAGGAATAACGTGTACTTCATCTACTTAACCATAATTAAGAAGTTTACTCTTAGAAGGAGCTAGATGTTCATGAAAGTAGAGTAAACTATTCAAAATGGCTTCAATTTTCTTTTGGACATCTGGAATTCTCAGAATTCAAAAAGACATTCAAAATAAGCAATCCGGTACTGATGTAACATAAAAGCAGGTGCAGTTAGGTGAACACTATGAACACTATGACCTACCTAACCACCATCACTTTCAGTTAAGTACTTATTTTACTTATTTCTACCCTCAGACTACTTTCTTTAGGTTTTTTAGTTTGAGAATGATTGGAAGAAGATCACATTTCCTTAATTAAAAGCACATACACCCTAAATAAATAAGATTAAAATATGAAACATATCTCAGTGGTGGTGGCTTAGAAGGTCAATGTCTTCTAGAGAACTTGCAGATATGAACTTCATTACCAATTCAGTAACATCCTAGCCGAAAGGAAGGAGTCATTACTCAGCTCCATAGCATGGGAATCTCTTAAGATTCAAGCAAGCTTAGAACAAGCCTTTTCATACATTAAGAAATTTGACATCATAAACAGGAGTACACAGACACTCAAGAACACTTTCACTGCCTCACAGTCCTTCTCAAACTTACATCATGCATCAGGCAAAAGCACAAGTGAAATGGGTATAACTTCAAAAAGCTACGTTCTACAAGTTGTTAGACTTTCGCCCTCTCCTTCACTCTTCTGAAGATTAGATACAGCAGCACATTCTCTTCGGCATGAGTCAAGAAGTTCAGATAACAGCTGAAGGATGAATACCCACACAAAAATAATGAAGGTAGACAGCATATCTTTGCATAGCTTATACAGATAGCATAAAAACAACTAGTAAAGTAGGAAAGACTCACCTGTCACAGATGGTCAAGGCTCACCAGGAACTCACACAAGAGATCCTTCCTCAGTTGTGGTCAGCCCTTAAATGAGGTCTGGGAGAGGTGGAGCCAGACTCCACACCTTCTGGTCACACAGGTGAATTGTCTTCACCTGTGCTTCTGCGGCTGACTCAGTACTCACCTCAGGTGATCAAATCAGTGGTTCAGGCCATGATTCAGCTGTTCCCATATATCAGCATGGGACCTGACTGAGGTGACAGAGCCATGAGAAATAGCATTTTTCTAAAGCAGTATTTGCCAGCCACATGGGAATTTTGCTCACTGCCCAAAGTGCTACCAGATTGTGCTCTTTAATAAACTGCATACCATCTCATCTGCACAAGAGAAAGCAGAAATATCTTTCTGCAAAAAATGATGCCTATTCCTCAACAGAAGATTTCTGAGTCCATATTAATTCCAATATCTGCTCTATAGGGGCTTGAGGCAGATCCAAGGGATTTTCTTTCATTAGGAGATCTTGCTTGGCCTTAAATTTAAGCAAGACTCCTGTTGTAGTTAGTGGAGAATAACAGGATCCTCGAGGGAATGATACACTCGACCTATCTTAGACACCAATCATAAGTGTGATAGGCATGTATGAGATAGATGAGTTATAGGAGATATGGATGAAACAGACACCTCTCATGGGATGAAATGAATTACCCTCTGGAAGCACTTATTACATTCAACCGATTGCAAAAGGAGCTGAGGTTGACTAGCTTACACTATAAGTATCTAAAAGATAGACACCTGAGTTAGAGAAGATGAAATCCACTCTTAAATTTGATTACAAAGAATTGGGTTAGCTGACAAAATACTGACCATGACTGATTGGGTCTGTGCATAGAAGAACAACTTCAATTCAACACAGAGCTGCAAGGCAGCTACTGTAATTAGTTGACATGATGCTAAATTCTTGTTTTTCTAAAGCATACAGTCAACTCATTTTTAGCATGAGCTGAATTGTTTACCAGCCAAATGATGTTAGTCTCAGAAATATAGGACAGTTGAGAATGATGCATCTGAGTTTTATGGGGAAAAAAAATTGCAATTCCATTACAGAAACTTTTAAATACAAAATGCAAACACCATTACAGACAAGCAAAAAACCATTTCATTAAAAAGCATTTTAAATGGGAAATTACTTATCTTCCGATGAAGACATGAATTAGTATTGAAATAAATTTAGAATTGTTAAACTGAACACTTCTTTCAAAGCAGGACTGTGGTAATGCAAAAATTGACATATTTTATCATTGTAAACCTACAATATTTGAAAGCTTTTCTTTAAGATAAAATGTGAAATTAGATTGTATAGCGTCAAAAGCTGCATGAAACTATCTCATTTTTAAACAACAAAATTTTTGTTGCTATGAGGAGAGACAAGAGAGTTTATAGATGTACTAGAGCTTAAAAACTCCAGGACAGCTTATACATATTAAGAGTTTTATGTAAAATACAGGCATAGAATTATAAAAAGAAACAAGTGACAGCATTAATGCATGAATGGCAATTTGTGTTTTCCTGGAGATGACTAACAAACTGAATTCCTGCGGAAATCTAATGTGCATGACATTCTCATACCTATCCAGTGAGTTCAAAATGATTACTGCTATTATAATGAATACAAAATTAATGAATAATAAATTAAATCCTCACACCAAATTGATATTAGGAACCTCTTTAAGTCATTAATTTTTTGTAACAGACAAGTCACAATCCATAATAACCTTCTGAGAATAACAAGTTATGGATTTAATTACAGATAAAAAGCAATGAATTGTATTAAAAATGTGGGAAATCATGCCCTAAAAAAATAAAAATGGAAATCGGCAAAAAATGTTCATAAACTAAAATAATAACATTAATAAAAAAGGAAATTAGAATGTCATGTTTTTACTTGCTATGTTTTCAGAAGAAATTTTTCAGGATTGAGATAGAAGATGAACAATTTAGGAAAACTTTGAATAGTTTATGACATGTCAGTTGCAGAAAAACTCATTTCTGTACACTAAAATGCTGATACAGGAATTGAATTAACAATCACAATAAACGTTATATCTAAATCTTGGAATACTCCCTCAAAATTTACGAGAAATAAAAAGTACTAGAGTGAATTTTTATTTATCTAATATTCCTAGAAATCTTCCTAAATAACAGATAACTGCCAGCTCCACAAGTATACATAATCTTGGAAATTTAAGCATTAATTGATATAAAGCGTGGGGTATTTTAAGCAGGCATGTTTTACCTGTGTTTTAACACATTTACTGTTAGAGACTCTGTATGCCAATATTTTGGGCAAAGTGGACAACTTTTAGAATTAAAGTCTACACAGGTTCAATGTAATATCAGAGGAGACCTATGGTTTCCATTGTACTTAAGGCAAGAGCAGAACCTGACCTTGCATTGTGGAAGGCATTTTAGGACTCTTTTTAGATATATGAATAGAAGACAAGGCCAGACGTTGCAAATGTAAAAACATTCAAGATAAAAGCACTTAATCATAGAACCATAGAATAGTTTCAGTTGGAAGGGATGTTTAAGACCATCTAGTTCCAACCTCCCCCTGCTACAGGAAGGGACACTTCCCTCTAGACCAGGTTGCTCAACGCCCCATCCAGCCTCACCTTAAATGCCTCCAGAGAGGAGGAGGGGGAACCACGACCTCACTGGGCAACCCATTCCAGTGTCTCATAACTTGACAGTAAAGATTTTCTTCATAGTATTTAGTCAAAATCTACCCTCTTTCAGTTTTAAGTCATTTTCCCTTGTCCTGTTCCTACCTGCCCTTACAAAAAGTACCTCACCAGCTTTCCTGCAGGCCTCCTTCAGGTACTGTATGGTCCCCCAGAGCCTTCTCTTCTCCAGGCTGAAGAACCCCAGATCTCTCAGCCTGTCCTTGCACAGGAGCTGTTTCATCCCTCTGATCATCTTTGTGGCCCTCCTCTGGACACACTCCAACAGCTCCATGTCCTTCTTGTGTTAAATGACACTTTTTTTTTTTCATTTGTATGAGATACAGTAGCTGTGTATTATTGTGTGTTTGGTTGTTTTTTTTTTTAATTAATATTTTTATAGAAGTAGAGAACAGAAATCTCACAAAAATTTTTGTATTGTCCTCACATTGATGTTCAGGAATAAAGAAAAGTTGAGAATCGTACAGAGAATGACATACTGCATTTAAAAATGCAAACAGTAATGGTTTGTTAGAGTTGATTTCTATGTGAACTACCACATTCGGTTGTATTAGCCACATGTTTTATTTGTGGGAGTGTCTATAAGAAAAATACTGGGAAAATTCAGATTTAAGTGGTTTCACTTTTTTTCCTCCCTATATACGTTGCTTTACTAGTACTACCTTTTTAATAAGATGCTAAAGAACGGAGAGTGTCTTTAAATATAAAAGATATAATGTTATCTAATTTGAATATATCTGAGTACCAACACAGACAACCTCTCCCACATAATTGTCTGAAGATGAAATGTGGGTAAGGCTTGGGCAACAACAGAAGTTTGCACATCTCTATAGGCATCAACCACAAATTCAATTTTACATCTTGTGACACTAATGACTAAAAATCATTTGATGAACATGTATGAATTGCTTATGTTTAAATGGAAGAGGAATTAGGAAGGTTCAGGATATTCAGCAACTGTAGCAGTATGTCCCATGAAAAACTGGTAATGATAATTATAGTTATTACCAGGTATGCACTGAGGACCAAAGTCTTAGGTTCCTATTGCATTTTATCTAAAGCAAAGGTTTATTTAACTGCATAGCAGTACTCCACTAACTTTGTTTAATACTCTTAAGCGTAAAATATAAATCATTTTGATACATAAGCCTTTACAGATAAATATATGTCATTACTAATGCTTGCGATTGTTTGAAGTGTAACATATCTAAAGACAAAATTAGAGTTCCTAAATTCTTGGAGGGAGTTCTTACCACAAGCAACACACCAAGAAACCATTGTAAAACTGAAGATGAATACATTTATTCACTCTGGAGTACCAGAGAAATTAGAGCACTATATTAATACATTATGTATGCTAAATGCTTCATCATCAGTTCAATAACAAGAGAAAAGGATAAGCTTCCTCATCTGTACTGTCACTTCTGGAAACATTTATCTGCACCTCTGATATTCTAAGTTTCCCACATCATTCAGCTTTCAGGTTTTTTTTCATTCATTTTGCTGATTTCAGATTTCTAGATATCCTATGAGAACTCTGTTAACAGAAGGAAAATGAATGATGGAAACAAGATGAGAAAAGGGACCAGAAAGGAAAAGCATAATCACAAGGGACATAGAATACCATTGCAACCATTAGAATTCATCCACGTTTAAATCAAAGAAACCAAGAGGGTCATCTGATCCTTTACCAGTTAGCTTAACAAATTATTAACTTGCCACCAAATACCAATTCAGCATAAAATACGTAAGGCCAAAAATTTGCTTTATGTTTACAGAAAGCAGAGTACTGGGAGCAGTGATGCTAATTAAACTTTGTAAGCAAACTTTGTAAGCATTTTGTCCAAACATAAAATTAGTGGTTTCACAATAAGTAGATTTCTCAACTTGAAATGCATTACAAATTATATTAAAATACTTCTAATTTAACAGAAAATAATACTATAACTTGGTCAAATCAGTTGTTAAGTGGAAATAACTCTTGTTTGAACATGTCAATCTGTTTTGCAGCCAAGAGTATTAACTACACACAGTGTGGTTGATTTTAGCTGCACGTTTCCCATTAATGTTAATGTGAGTTTCACAGCTATATCACTGCACATGGGTAGAGAATGTACCCTCAAGTTATTAAATGGCAGTGAAAGGGAATGAATATGTGGTGATTCCCCTGAAGAGGAAAAACGCCAGAGACAGAAACATCATAGAGTTATATACATGACAGAAAATGAAGGATTGGGGGAAAAAAGAAAAAAAATAACTGTTACAATCTGGAGTTCCTGCAATGATTTTACAATTGAAAAAGACTTAACTGCCTCCTACGAAAAGCCTACCACAAAATCCGGAAGAAATCAGCACTCCCTATTTTCTCATTTAAATTCTGTTTCAGATGGATTCATTGTTTCTTTAGATTTAGATCTAAATCTTTAACTCTTATTTTTGCTCTTTAGCTGTATACTCTGAATTGCATGTGAAGTGAATAAGGATTACAGCACTCCATCCCTGTGACTTTTCTTTACTGGGGACAGTTCAACAGTTTGTCTGGAAGAACTGATCAAGGTTAAAAACAGCAAAAAGATGGTGTTTATTAACAGCCACTGCTGTGAGGTTCTTGTCCTTCTCCAACTGTAACCACTGAAATACTATGCCTTTATCTTCCTGAGTTTAGACTAAAGATTAAGTCATCAAATTCTGACCTGTATTCCAATGATATGTATCAGTCTGCTGCAAGTCATTACCTTTCAAAGTTTTGCATTTTTTTCTCTACATTTGGTATAAAAGGCTCTCATATATAAGCTAATTCACACCGAGAAACAAACCTAGACAGGATGAACAGTTAAGTACACGTATAATCAATGCAGGCTTAGGGTCACAGCTGGGGTTTGGGAAAACTGCTGAACACTTTGTGTCCCTATGAAATCGTCATTTATCTCTTTCTGCCAGATATAAATACACACAGACACTGTTGCACAAAGAATAGCACAGTAAGTCAATTTTGCCTTAACCTGATCAGGAGTACAGTGACATAAAGAACAGCAGTGTTTTGTAGCTGAGAATTTGCTGTTTGAAACAGTATTATTGTGCTCTCTGTATCCATTGTAGTTCCCAAGGAAATATGTAGGAGGCATTACTTTCAGAGCAGTAAATATAGTTTTTAAAGAGAATAGTTATTTCCTAATTATTTTAATATGTATACATTTTTTTAAGGGAAGGGTGAACTTACTTTCTTATATTTCACCGAAGTTCTTTATTAGTTTAAAATATATTGTAGGTATTAATTCATAATTATTGCTTAATTCAGTCAAATTGATAAATCTGGAATGAAAAAATAGGAGGTTTTTTTTTACATACAGTAAGATTTTTCATGTGAAACTTACAGCAAAATTCTACAGCCTAGTCAAGTTTAACAAATATTATTTTGTTTGGTTTTCTTTGATTTTCCTCACATGACCAATATTTTTTTATGCAGATAGAAATTATTAGCATTATGCATCTCTGTTTATACATATGCCTAATTACAAAGACACACATATAATGTAGACACACATACCTTCATATGCATCCAGTGCCACACATACAGATATATGTATATAAAAACATATTTCACTTATATCACAATTTCAGTTTTTGAATATTTCTCCAGTTTCACACGGTATGCATGCATTTAGCCAATTTGGTGAACTAGGATAAATGAAATTGCTTTGTATTATTAGTTCCCTTCTACTCAGGACTGAAATACAATGAAAACTGGTTTCCACAACTTCTAATTACAAAACATTATCTACCTGAGTCTTCCCTAGCTGAGCAGATTAGCATAGATCTTCTCTGCTGACAGCTTTGACCTTCACTCCAGCAAACACTTGTCAAAATGCCAAAAGTAATTACCTGGCTGTTTAGGAAGGAGTAATGGGGTGTAGCTACCTACCTTTTCCTGTTACTGATCTAAAATGTCTATAAAACTTTGCCAAGAAGCACCCTCTGGATTTTGGCATTCACATTTCTTTCCCATCTTTCATTCTGCCTTTTTTCCTTTCCCTCTCTACTTTTTGCTTCCTTCCTTTCTTTCTTATTTTTAATAGCTTATCAAACATCAGCTACATGATCTCCTGCCAACCAATCCCATCACCATTCTGGAGAATGGACTAAATAATCTACTTGAAGGATCATTCTACCAAAATGATTTTGTGATTGCTGTCATCCTGATTTTGTTACACTGCTGCAACCAGAGGAAAAAAAAAAGCAGAAAAGCAGCAGCATGGGAAGAAATTAAAATAATTATATAACAGACAACCATACTGTTTACCCTCCAAATTATCTTCTAGAATCAACATGTTAATTCTTTTTTCTTTCTTATTACCCATTTAAAAATGAGAAAACAGAGGCATAGAGAATTTACATGCACTTCATGAAAACTTGTAGGTAGGTTAAATTTTGTGTGTCTTTTGACGTTAGTCACAGTACAACCTCTCTTAAACTGGAACTTCCAAATTTGTAGAATTTATTTTTGGAAGAACAAAGAGAATTAATGTCTTCCTGAAGATTGGTTAATACTAGAAAGATTTAAGTATTTTCAAATTATTAAAATGGTCATTAGCCCTGCATGTAATCTTCACCAGACAATTAAAAAAAAACATTTCTTCCAAATAAAATCAATATTGAAGCTATAAATGTGATTCTATCTTATCTTACATGCCAGAACAGTTACTTGAGGATCTGAAAGCTCAGAAAATAACTTTGATCACTGAATGTCCAGAAAACAAACACCACACGTACATTCAATCACTTGTGTTATAGTCACCATACTGCCCAACAACTCCATTGGCTAAACATATCAGGTGGCAACAGCAGCTGCTGAAGGAGCCTTCAATCCATAGGAGAAAGACTGCTCCAAAGGGAGTATTAAAGTATGGGACTGAAATCTGCTAGTCAGTGTGCCCTTGTGAGTACATACACTGCAAACTCCACAGCTCTCCAAAAGCTCTCCAATAATTCTTGCCCCACTGTCACGAGCTCATTATTTCCTCTCTCAGGTACATTCCCCTATGAGCTACCAACAGCAGAAGGTCATGCAAGTGGCTATTTCCAAGGCAGATAGCACAAGACTTCCCTGGGTCTCCAAACTAAGTATTTGTCAGGCAAAAATCCTGTACCTGCCCTTTCATCCCAGGTCATGTTTGCACCTCTTTCCCAAGATATCATCCCAAAACAAATTGTGCTCTACCATGAGAACATATTGCTACCAGCTTTGGGTCAGCCACCCATTGCTACCAAAACGCAGTGCTTCTGAAGAAATGCTTATTCATGTTATTACCTTTTTCCATCAAAAAGGGACTACAGCCTGTTTCTAAGATGATTCTGCATGTATTGTGCTCTTTTCTTGTGCTTTAAATAATAGTTGTTTTCACAGAACCCTGTAGTGCTGCTCTACCTTCTTTTTTTTTTTTTTACATTTGGCTGATAGGAAAGCCATCACTTACAATCACAAGATTGCTAATCATCCAACCTCATATACTAAAATAGGATATTTAGTTGCAAGAGATAAAGAAAATTTTTCCACTAAAGTAGCTGGTATGACTTTGTCCTCTATTCAGTCTGGTGTCTACTTGTACAGTTTAAAATGATTAAGTTTATCTTGTTCTACATTTTGAAAAGTTATAATCAACCTGTCTAATGGCTGCAAAATGTTCTGACTGTACTTTCTTTCAGGTTAAGGTTAGGCTAAAATACTACCTGACCTGAATTACAGTTTCTTTAATTCCCCTGTTTATAATTACCTAACAAGGTACTTATTTATTAAAAATATATATATTATATCTGCCTATCTATTCTTTATACAAAAGCCAGCTAGCTTGAGATAAGCTAGCTAGCTTTCCTTACTAGAATTCTTCTTACTGTATCATTTCTAAATAATGTCTTAAAATATGCTTATAATCTGCTGTGAACAAAAATAGTTTCTTAAGTGTACTGCACACGAATACATAATGCTTCAAGTACTATAATGTCTAATGATGTCTGGAATTGCAAGGATTATTATTGACTATGCCATATTACATATATATTTTTACTTTTCTGGAAAGTGGATAGCTTATAAAAATTTTAAATAAAATAGCACCAATTTTGCCAAATAATATGATGAAATATGACATTAAACTAGTTGGTTTGGGCTTGGAGAATTTTGCTTGCTTTGCTGTAAATCATAATGTAATATAGTTCTCAAATGTTTTAGGGGAGGGATATTTTGATAGCATGTTCACTGTTTGACCCTGTGGTACAGAAAAAATAAAAATACAAAAATAAACCATTTTATTCCTATCACACTAGGGTCTCCACAGCATTTGTTTCTTGATATATACCAGCTGAGAACAGTCATTTTAAAAATTACGTCTGTATCAGATATCTGTGAAAGGAAAGTCACTGTGGCTGATTCATCCTGTGTTACAAGCTTATTGCAAGAATTTGATAATTTTAAAGTTTTACACGAAGCAGTATTTACCAAACTCAAAATTTTTCTAAGTTTGCTTAATAATAAATTAGTTTTGAGTTCTTAAAGAATTCTTCGAGTATGTAACCAAACAGGGTCTGTAGGAAGACTCTGAAAGTTTCCTGCACTAAATTCTATGACAAATATCACTAGATTTTTTTTTTTTATTATTATCTGCTGGTGATACAACTATCATCAGCACCTACATATCAAACAATCCATTATTTTTCTTGAACGCAGAGACAACCTATAAAACTGGTTTAAAGTAAAGGTCTAACATCTAGGCATCTGTAACTGAGCTACTGAATTCTACTCCACAATGCATTAAGTTATACTATACACTATTTAAAGAGGGCTCTTTAAAAAAGTCAAGTTGCAGTCATTATTGGCCTTTAAACTGATATAAACTGCATCTACAGAGACAATTTTTACCTACCTTCATAGGTCTGACTACATGTTGTAGAGAAAGCAAGTAACAGAAACATGAGTAGCTGTAAGTCAGTCTTTGCAGCTAGATACTTTGCTAAGCTTCAATTCTGCTTACCTTTGTACCTTTGATAGGACTGTTTATTTTAGGCATCGACTATAGCATTCTAAGTAGCAATATATATACACCATATCAACAGTATAGCTGTTTTCATCTTATATTACAAACCTGATGTTCTTTTGTGAAAGAGTGGTTAGTAAGAGGCAACAGAATACAATGTGATGAATTACCACTGCTATAACTGCCGGACAAAGGCTACATAATCATACTTTGCTCTTGCTTTTTTCTCCCGAGTTCTCTGTATCTGGCTTTAGAGTTCCCAACATCTAAGAAGTTTTGTTTAGGAGCTCATGCTGGAATGACAGCACTTTACATGATAAATGTAAGGAAGTCCTTAAGGTCTCTGTTACAACAGAAAGTGGACTTAAAGCTCTGGTTTCAAAGTAAGATTTCTTTCTGAAATAAGATACTTCTTAACTATTCTTAGATGAGAAGTGCATTTTAAAAGAAAAAAAACTACGCTTACTAATTACAGCAATGAGTACCACCATTAGAAGGAAGTCACTGGGCAACTCCATCCTTGGCTGGGGGGTTGGAAATAGATGATCTTGAAGGTCCCTTCTAACCTAAGCCATTCCATGATTCTATGATTTTATGATTCTGTGGTAATTGAAGACATTTGCTCTTGTCCAGGACTGAGGCACATTTACAAAAAGGTACTACCTGTCAAAACTGCTAAAACTCATTCCAAGATAAAGAGGATATTGGCTGTCATAGTTGTATCATTCTTCAGTAGAAGAACAAGGTGAGAAGGAAGTGACATCTAAAAAAATCATTTATCATCGTATTTGATATTTGGTAGCAGGTGATTCTGAATAATACTTCAAAAATATAATGACATTCTATATTCAGCACTGGAAAAAATGTGCAGAAAATACTTCAGATAGATTTGATGATACAGTAGGTAAAAAGGAAGTGATCCACTACAGAGAGGTCAAGAGGTGTAAAAAGGACAATGTGAGCTAAAAAGGTTCAAGCAGAAGAGATTAGGTTTTCCTCCAAAAGATGTAGGAGAGTTAGCAGTAGAAAAGAGCTGTCAAAACTTTACTTTTCAAATTAAAGACTAAAGAATTGTAATCCGCCTTAAAGCAGAGCAGAAGCAAATGAAATCAGATGGACCTCACAGCCTTCCGTCTACATAGTCCAAAGTTTTTGACACTGAAACTGTCAGTTCACTTCAAAGATGAACTTCAAATTATTCAAAGACACATGCTTTCTTACTGTCTCAGATATCTAATTACATGATCTACAGAAATCTAGAGAAAGGGAAGGAATTCAACCACAGGCTTTAATCTTCCTCCATTCATTTTATTACAGCTGAATTATGAATCATATTGTTGAAGATTTATTCCTTGTTGTCCTGCTATTCCTATTTCTATCTCCTTTCTCTACATTTATGCATTCTTTATGTGTCTGTCTTTACATGTAGATTTATTATGTGATGACACAAAGTCATATTGTATGAAAATACAGTTGAAGACAGTTCTCTCTGAATGGCTCATAGAAAATATTATATTATGCATTATTACAAAAATATGTTTTTGTTTGTTTGTTTGTTTTGTTTTGTTTTGTTTTATCAGCAATTATGGTATGGTCAGTACTTATTGGCTACAGAAAAAATTGAGTCTCTGGATCATTTCTGGGATTAAAAGGCATCAATTTAAGTAGCATACCAGGCCCTCATCAATTGATTCTGTGATGTTAGGTAAATTATCTTCTCTGTATGTATTACTTTGCTAAATTTCAGATCGTGAAATTTATTATATTATTCTGTAAGCTGAAAATATACCACTTCCCCCAGACCATACAAAGAGAACTATATTTCATGACAAGAATGAGTAAAAGAGAATATTTGTATAAAATAATCTGTAATACTTTAGACTTGCAACAAATTTGATAAGAAGTTGAAATTTATGTTTCAGTTATGCTAAAGGCTAAAACTACCAACTGCTGTAAACAGCTAAAAATGAATGCATCTTTGGTATAGACCAATGATTTGTACTTCCACAGTTAATTCTTTAAAAATATATTTGTAATAAATCTTTGTGTGACTGACTTTATAAGGAAATTATACAAATTGATACAAATTGGAGGGAGAATAAGACATAAGTACCTTCAACAATCGAGTCCAGGGTCACTAACATGACAGGTCATTTAGTCATCCTGATTAAGATTAAAACTATGACATTTTGGATCACAGTAAATCAATGAGATGGCATTAGCCTAAATCACTAGACAGAGTAAGTTAAGAGCTTTGAAATACTGTTTTCATCTCAGAAGTATTGTTTAATGCTAAAAGCTAAAGATCTTATTTTCCTTGTTTAGGGCTGGTAATTTTAGTAAAAATATTCTATTTCAATATTAACAGTTCTTTTACAGTATTTGTTGCCATGGATGTTTCTCAACAGCTTGTCCAATGACCAAAATTTGAAGATGCTGAATAAAAAAATCCATAGGTTTTTATAAATGCAGTCATCTGCAGTTGTTTAAAATTGTTAAGGACTTCTGTTTACATCCTATTATCTATTATAACACTTTTCAGACAGTATATTTATCCAAATTCACTTTTTATATAGCCAAAATGCAATGATACAGTGCTTTTGTTCTCACCAGCCCAGGCTATTCATTCTCTAGTTTTTTGTAGAATTAGAAAATGGGCAGACACATACTTTTTAGACAAGGAGGTTATATCATTCAGCAACTCATTCCCTAAGTCAAGATTAATGGTCACTCTCAAATAATGCCATTTTTGAAAACGCTGGTTCTATCAGCAAGACAATAGCCATCTAAAGAAGCAAATCAATAGCCCAGTTAAAATCTGGGTGAAGTTAAATAATGTCTCATATTCTAAAATATCTTCAAAATCCCTATTAAAAAAAAAAAAAAGAAGAAAAGTATTGAAGATTTGTAACTAGTTTTAACAGCGCATATCACAAAATATCTTAGGTCCAAGAAACTGCACACAAGACCTGCTAATTCCTCAATATCTGGTTATGCACTGCCTTTCACTGTACTAACAGTTCCTCCTCCATAATATGCCTATGCTATGCATATGTCACTTTGCTCTTCAACATTTTTTTAACATGTAAGCAGTTTTCCTATAGAATACCAAATAAAGAATAAGCATGACTCTTTCTTGTGCTAGGCTACATTTACACATAAGCAAATGTTTGTGCACAGGACTATCCTCTCTTTTTCATGTGAGTAGAATACATGATCATATTTTAGTAATCCTATCCTAAAATTCTGTATTTGGAAACTTCAGAAGATTCATTTTTCTAATTATCTTACTTCAAATGCCTTTGCATTTCTCTCTGTTATTCTGGATTACCTATTCAGCTGTACAAATTTGAATCCATTGCTCATTACCATAGTGACTATCTGGCAATCTTACGTAAACAGAATTATCTTCCTGATAGTTGTTCTTTACGAGATTTCTTCTAACCTTTAAACTGAAGAGAAATGAAATCCATACTCATTTGTCTAAATGATGTCATGTGCCAATTGCAATTACTCCTAGAACAGGTCTCCTATGTCCACAGAAAGTTTATTTCATCAAAATGTGGTGATGCACCATTGAGTCTGGCTTATTAAACAGAAAGAGGTCACAGGACAGTTACATTATGCAAGATATGTTCTTCATCATGAACATCAGAGTGTGCAACACTGGTAAAAAATTGGCAGTTCTGTTCCATAGTGAAAAAAACAAATAAAGGTATTGTTAATTGTATTTTGTATAGACCAAGAGAGTAGGATATACAAAACTTTAAATTATTCTCCTCTTAGATTTCCTATCAAATTATGTAGCCCTGGAAACTCCAAAAAAGTAATCAAAACATTTACAAAGAATAGGGACTGTGAGATACCAGATAAAATGTCTAACCAGCAAAAACATGGCTGAAGGACTTTGGAAAGATTTTCTCTCCTAAGCATGGGTCTTAAGCGTCCAAAGAAGAATGGATCTCAAAGACCAAGAAAATACAGTACACCATTTTTATCATCATAATTCCCTATCTCTATTTTTCAGTAGATATTCTAAGTTATCCATCTGTTTGCAGAGTTGCTGCAACTCCCGTGACTTCTCTAACCTGTATATTTGTTGAACACCAAAGGGGAGAATGGGAAACTTTAACATAGTTCTCTATGTTTAAATTTAAACAGTGCAAGGAAAAGATGGAATATATCCATTTTGCTTACAAAAATATACACTACACAAATAATAAGAGCTAAGTGCTACACAGAGCATGTTCCTATGGATAGTAACGAGGCAAGAAGTTTCTGTAAAAGCTGCAGAAATAGATTCCTTTTGTCAAAACTGGATAATTCACATTCCCATAATTACTACGGCATCTGACTACCTCAATTGCTAAATCCGTTTAGTTTCTAAGGAAACTAAACTTTCAGTCCAAGGATGGACAGTGAAATTCTTCTGCCAGTTAGGTTTATTCATTTTCCACAAACAAGATGTGCACTTGAGGTTACTGGGTGGATTCCAAGTAACTTAATACCAGGACACTGAGGAGTAACATATTTACCTGGGCTAGCCCTGGAAATATTCATTGATTTACTCTGCATCACTTTCCTTTGTTAAATTACATTTTTGAATCATTTTATCCAATACACTGCTGACTTCCAAAATTTCTAATTACAATCAAAGCCTGAAAAAAAATCTTATGTAAGTATATACTGCTGTTGGTCTTTCTGCTAAATTTGGTTTTGGCTTTAAAGTTCTGCAAATGAGAAAAAGTTTGCTTAAAATAAATGATCTGATTTACAAGTACATTGTCAGGATATTGCATCTTTATTTATTAGTTAGAAAAGAAGGAGATACTTTTTAATTTAGAATGTTTGACTCCTGGACATACATATAATTTATTTTTATTATCATTTTTATTACTGTTATTATTTTGCTAAAAGGCAAATACCTGTTTTAGTTATAAAAAATATGGTTAAATTTGGTGACATACTGACAGGAGTTGATGTAAGACTCCTACAAATGTTCTTCTGCAGCAATCAAACCCTGAAAATTTTAACACACTAAACCAACTTAAGTTAGGAAATGCCTGGAGTATTAATATATAGTAGATAAGATACAATTTAAATGATTAAAATAGGCAGGTGAGTCTGGAGAACTGCCTCCTGCTCCCAAGACCTTCCTACTTTGTCAGAAATCTTTAAGGTAAAGAAGGTGAAAACAACAACTTTGATCCAAGTGGGAAGAAAAACACAATGATACTTCAGTTTTGCTGAAATAAGCTACCATAATAACTGCATTCTTATGTATTTTGAACATGCCTTCTTCAAGCTTCATATGACCTTGAGTCGTAAGAGAAATTGCACAACCCATAAAAGACCCATAAATTTATATATAAAGCTATATTTTATTCCTTTTTTTACATTTATGTAAAATTAATTTAATCTGACATTTTGAGTATAGTCATTCAGTCTGGTCCATTTTTGGGAAATTTCTAAGATTCAGTTTTTCCTTTAATATGGTTAATATGGTTCATAACTTAGTATTAGTATTACGCTTTCTTTCACATTGTTATTGCTCTTTTTCAGCTTATTTTCATGTTGGCTGCTACAATCCCAGCAGAGGTCCTTGCACTTTATCTTTTCAGAAAACTATTAATTTACTCCTACTCTGGTTTTGGCCTCCTAACGACTTGCTGACACATTTCATGTTCCATGTTCCATATTCTAAGAAACAATGAGCCAAAAGTTCTTGGAAAACCCAGGCAGAATTCATCACATGTATCTCTCCAGTGATTCAACAAGTTTACAGGGCAAGACATTGCTACCAAAAAACCATAGTCAGTTTTTCCAGATAAATCATACACATTTGGGTGTCCCACAATTCAATAATTATTCAATTAACTAATTTTGATAGCATACATCTATGTCTTTTTGGCATGTTAAAGTCATTTAAGAAAAGTGGTAACTCATCTGCTACTCTTTAATTACCAATTAACAAGAAAAGTCACACCAATACTGTAGGTTAACACTTTTTGTCCTTATGTTGCTTAAAAGTCAAGAATGGATTCAATGTGGTGCTGGTGACTGCTGAATGGTCATTTGACTGTTTTCCATAACCTCTCTTACAGACACTTGGAGATAGATCCTTGATCCTACAGAGTCCTGCACAAAGAATTGGAGCTATTCCAGCACCTTTCACATCTGAATTCATCCATAGGGAAGCAGAAGTAGTTAATGGACACTTCAGAGCTCCCAGAACTTCTTTTCTTTCTATTTATTTGTAAGCAATATTGCAGCTAGTTTGTTTATCGTTTTAAAAAGCTATTAGTTGGGTAATTTGAAAACAAATCAGTTATCAAGTCAGCTATTTTAGAGAAATGACTTCTTTCAGTCAACAACTCCTCCACAATATAGCAGCCAAGTTGATTAGAAGCCAGGAGCTGTCCTTAGAACAGTGATATTTATTCAGATGCAGCTTAGTTCCAGATATACAGTACTTACTGTCAGGATTAACAGGTCAGGAAAATTGTGTAAACAACTCATCAACAAAGATATGTGTTTATGTCTTCTTTTGATCTGGAAATTAAGGCTAAGACAATACCTTTTTTTTTCCTTTGAAAGTATCAGAAACACAATGGCATTAAATTGTCATTTAAAAATATGTATTTTTTTTATGAGTTCATGACAACACTGATAGTTTTTTTACCATGCTAAGCTGTGTTTATGTGCCTCTGTTTAATCCATTTTCTCTATAAACACTAAATTCTTGGGCATTTCTAATTTACTTAGATATGTTACACTTGCTATATAAGCCACTCACCCCTCACTTATCTCATTTCTTAATGCCAGCTTTCCAGGGAAAATGTGTGGTCTCCATGTCGTCTGTCTGTCTACAGCTCCCTAAACTGGGAAGCCAAAGTTTGTGAATGGAGGATAAGGCTTCTTACCTGCTGCTTTGGCAACATCTTCAGTTGAAATGTTTTGGAGGTTTGAGTGCACTCTGAAGGTCACAGCTGGTCCCAGCATGCTAGAAAACATTATTAAAAAATGTAAGACTCATAATCAAGATACACGGCATAATATTCTTTTTCAAAATAGGTTTTTAAGGAGAAACCATTAAGACACCATTTAGCCCTGTTCCTTTTGCTTCATTAGCTACATTTGCATACATTCTTATACCTCTTGTGGCTTTCCTTTTTTTATGCACATCTTATGTCTGTCTGAAAGAATTTCAGGGATATTAACTAAACTTCAAATCAGTCCTGTAAACACTATTCTTATAACAGAAACGGAAAAATGGAGGCATGGAAATTATGATTCACCCAAGAGCAGCACAGAACTTCACTGGAATTGAGCATCTAAAAAGATTACATAAAGTTTCAAATTAACATCTATGCAAGTTTAGTCCTTGTCACGACTCTAATCAGAATACTTATGTTAGGCATGTTCTATAAGAATATACTTGGGGAAACGATTTTGGACTTAGCTGATCCAATGGCTGATTTTGACAAGAAAGATGGCACAAGTTATTATCATTTAACAACAGAGGTAACAATCTATTTGAATAACTTATGAAATGATGCAACTCTGTGGTGACCTTTTTGGGTGTATCCTGACAGATTTTTATGGTTTTAAAATCTATGGTGTATTTGCAGAGCAAGGTATTAATTAGCTAAAGGAAGAGAAAGTATTCAGAGTTTCAAAAAATTTTTTGTATTTTTAAAGGAAAATAAAACTATAGGTGTAATACTGAATTCATTCTCATCTCAATATTGTCCAACATACATGCACATCTCTTTAAGGAATAAAGAAGTACCTATTCTAATATTATACTAAAACGCATAAATGAATTAAAAAATAATAATAATAAAACACATGCAGCTATGGTAAAAGCATTTTTAAGAACATTTTCAGATTGAAAGCCACAGTAGAAACTATACATTCATAGCAGAGTGCAAGGGCTGAACAAACATGAAAACTGGCACATGATTACAGTTTTCTTACATTATATATTACGTGTCTAATTTTTTATTATTCACACAAACAGTAAGAAGCATTGCAATTATACTATGTATAACTCATGCCTCAGCTGTGGTAAATTGATGAGAACCATACAGGTAACATGCTTTTATAGTTGCGACTCATGAAAGAATGGAATCTGAGAAATTGCTACATAAAAGTTGAAAAATAATTTTGCTGTATGGTTTGAAATAAAGTATTAAATTATTTTTACCCACATTTTGCATTTGTATTTTCCATTCATACAATGGAGAGCATTTAATGGAGTGCACTTAATTGCATCACATATATCCTAGACAGAAATGCCTTTAAACTTTTTCCATTTTAGGTAGAAGAAAACTGCTATTGATCATTAGGACTTTGCTTTGAGGTCACAAAGGGAATCAGAATAAGACTATGGAGTCTCCTTTCAGTCTTCTACTAGCAAAGCATGCACTGTGCACATTTTATTCTATAGTTAATAGGAACTGTCATCAATCAACCATTTTCCTTTAAACACTCTTCTGGGTGGGAGAAAGCTAAAATAGAGATTTTATTGCTAAAGGACACTCCAGATGTCAAGTCATTAACACTCAAGAAATGTATTTTAATAATGTTAGGCAATTATAAAGCATTTAGGAACATCATTTAAGTAGTATGTTTGGTTATAGCACTCTATGATTGCATTACTTAAGATACATAAAATGTGTTACAAAAATTCAGGCCATTCCCCAGTTCTATCACTAACACAAAGATAATCAACCATAGCAGCCACCTGGGAGTTTCTTAATACCATGCACTGAACATAACCAATCTTGCCCTATCCTTTTTGCATTCTCAACCCAAGAGAAATGATGATTCCTCTCTGTCTGCTCAGACACATACAATGTAATTAGCATTCTGCTTCAAATAAAAGCAGGCAACAACCTAGTACATATTTGTCCCAAAACAAGGACTGTGCAAACAAACAACTTTAGGTGCTCCACCCAAATCTACACCACCTATTCCATTATAGTCAAGAACCTGAAATTCATGCTAGCTTTCAAACACGGTGCAATTACACTTTGGTTTTATCAGCAAAGACAAAAAAGTTGACTCTGTCTGGGTAAGCCCAGAGTACACGGGACTCAGAGCAGCTGAGCTGCGACAGTGTATGCACTGCCACAAGCACTGGCAATGCTCCTCATGGCTGAGAGAATGTAGGGAAAAGAGGGAAAGATATGATGAGATACAGGTTGGGGTAAAAGTTCCATATGAGAGAGGTATTCTATCAATACCCATTCTTTCTGCAATCTAAGAATCACTTCAAATGCCTATTCCTGCACTGTTGGACGGGATACTATATTTTCTCCACTGTAATCACTGAATGATTGAACATAACGAAATAAGTGAGCACAATATAAGTCCAATTTCATTAGGAATGCTTGCAAAATAAAGAAAATAAAGCAGTTCTTGTCGCAACTTTTTGCACATAGGCTTTCTGTCAATTATTTAAAAACAAACAAAAGACCCTGAGACTGTTTGGCCAGAACTACTTTTCTGATAGATATTTTGGAACTGACTGCTTGAGGAGCTCATAAAATGAGAGTTTTCTCATGGGGGGCTTCTGGCAAAAACACTTAATAAATAAACATTTCAATAATAATAGATGCCCTTTGGGGAACTCCTCATTGTTCATTTATATGTTGGTTGAGACCATATAAACAAACCAGCAATTATTTGACCTCAAATTATTTTTCAAAAAGTCTCTAAAAAGATGGTGACCATCCTGAGTCAGGGTACAAAGGTGTATAAATTGGACCCCTGGTGCTTCCTAGCCAGAAATTTTTTATTAGATAGGTGAGACTGCTTTCTCATGCAGCTGTCAAACCCTCTGTAACCTAGCTAGTATTAATTACAATTGTCTAAATACCAGGGCTTGCTGAGGTGCACACTAATGTTTATGACCAGATGAATTGCAAACACACCACTGCCACAAATCAAAGCCAGCATGAACCAGCTCAGTGGCAGGTGACATCATGTCAGAGATCAGCTAGCCATGCCTAAGAAAGATACCACCAATGTAAGAGACACCAGAAATATAAACAAACTCCAACACACACAATGCTATGTTTCTTCTACCTTGACCAAGAGATTTAAATTGGTAGGTAGTAGCATCTTTCACCTGTGAAAGTAATGTATTAGAGAAGACTTTTGTTTAACAATTTTTTTCCCCAACAAGGTGTATGCTACACAGCTATGGCTACACCTATGTTAATGTGCAGTTGACTCTTCTGATGTAAATGAACTGAAATCTACCTTGTTTTGGAAGTTATCTGAACTACACTATCATAATCATATACACTATTTTTTTTCAGCATGTTTTCTTTTGATGTGTTTTTGAATAAGGGTAAGCAACTCTGGTGTCAAGGCTAATAAACAGTGACTTCTCTCTATCCAAAATGTAATGCCTACTGCAATGACCTGCTAAATTTACTACTAGAAATTACTGCTGGCTGTCACAACTTCTGCTTGCTTTTTTTTTCCTTTTCAGTAATTTCACCTTCGGCCATATTAGTTTAATTTATTTATTTATTTTTAACAAAGACATTCAAAGTACATTGCAAATTGTCACCCTTATGTGCTGTTGTCTTATATTCTGTTTACTAGAGATGAAATAATTACAGTGTTTATACCAAAACAACTTGAAGGTTGATTGCTGATTTAATAAGGGGATCCTCCCTTGGGTTTTTATTTCCAATCTGAAGGTGGGAGAGTACACAACATACAAATAAATAAATTTTCTTGATGTAAAATGGAAGTATTTCTTTTCGTTAGTAGTTTCACAGATTAACAACATTCTTATTCCATCTGTCAACAAATGATGATCTGAATAAACAGAGCTGGACCACGATCAGTATGGCAAGGTCCATATCACTTTCAGGCCTTTGGTTATAATTATGTTTATGAATGACAGGATTTAAATCTCCATAAATTGTGTACCAAGCTTTGCATGCCCATTCTTCTCCCTTGTGTGTGTACTTTAGTACTACAATATCATACAGAAGGTTTACTGTGAAATACAGTCACAGTCTATCATACCCCCTAGTGGAAAAGGATTTGAGAAACAAGTGCCAACATGGCTATAAGCATTCTTGAAGATGAGACACAGAGCTGATGCCAAGTGGAAATGAATTGAGGTTGCATCATATTTAAAAAAATTAAAAGCAGAGTATGATTTCTTAAGACAGGAGGAAGATGAGGGGATCAGGACAGGATATTGCCATCATTAAACAGTCTCTTAATTACGCTGTTTCGTACAACAGAGCTTGCCTTAATAAAGCTTAAATTTGAAATTAGAGTTGCCACTAGTCTATATGTTCATTTCAAAATCCTTTAATCTCTGGGGGTTAAGAAAAGCAATTAGTAACGCTCCAGAGGATTGTGCAAAGTAAATTTTATAGCAGTGAAGGTAATTGTTTCAGGAAATGTTTGGTGGGCTTGAACTAATGACTTGCACTGTGCCCATATTTCTGTGCTTAATGCATTTAGGAATTTGAAGTTTATGTCCATTGTTTATATTGCACTTCAGGCTCCTTTTTACCTTCTCAATTTTGCAGAAGCAAAATGTTCACACTTGTGTAAATATGTTACGTATTATAAATATTAGCTATAAACATACTGATGTCAAATATGAACTGACAGAAAAAAAGCATGTGATTAACAGAGTTGTTTTTGTAATACAGTATGTTTGGAATAGCATGATTTTCCAGCAAAGGCACAGTAGTGCAGCTGGTCATCCTTTCGTACTACAGATATGGTTTAAAAGCACACAGTTGCTATTTTGAGCTCCTTCTGTTATTCAAAATAACTATAAGTCCACCAGTAACTTGATTCAGGCCTCACCCATATTTTTTTACCAGAACCTTTGATCAAAAGTTACTTTGTGGATAATTGCTTCAGTTCTATTTTTATTGCAGAAGCAGGCACTGGTTAAACCTCAAATATTCCGGAAATCTGTGAAGAGCATATTGTGCTCTGGTTTCAACTTCCCTGAAGTTGAAACTACACAGAAACAAAACTTTGTGCCAAATTTGATGATTACAGCTCAGATTTACCTCTGTCACCCACATATATAGCCATCATAAACCAGTAATTTTTTGGACACTTTGTACTGTCCTTACTAGTCCTTCATGATGCTCCAGTGAAGTCATTCTCCTGCATTTCTTTTCTCACTGATTTAGACAGACATGCTACTGTCATTAGAATAATTTCAAGAGTAAGTCATACAAAACATGATTCATCCATAAAGGATTATTTTCCAAAATTACCAGTCCATCTTTGGAGAGTCTCTGATCCTAAGCAATATTAAATGATTGACTTTCACATATTTTTATATTAATCATCTATTATATAAGGGTTTTTATTTATTTTTTATTTTTTGTAATTTCAAAATACACTGATGCTCATTTAAAAAAGCGAAACATGATGAAAGAGCACTTCTGAGGATTTTTACCACTCAAATCATCTTAGGTGAAGGTTTTTTGCTAACCTTATAATTTAAAATATTTCAAAAATGGGCAACGTTCAATTTGGAGATTGATGTTACATTCATTTGTTCTTATTTTTGTTCTTCATAAAATGCAACCTCCAATGATTACTCAAGATCTATGAATAATGTGCAGTTTTAAAATAATTTTTCTATTAATCTGTCATGAGCCATGAAATTTGACATTTTCACCATGGTGAGTACATGAAAGTTGCCAGCTTTGCCTGCCATGCTAATTTGGTTCTTAATTAAAGCATCTAAAGAACAAAACATGCAAGTGCTATAATTTTTTTGCAGCAAAAGATCTTCTGACAGAGAAAATGGTCTCAAAATACTGCTTAAAATGAACAGTGAATTTTTTCACTCTCTAATGATCAAGCTAAGTAATAACAAAATTGTGTCTATTTTAAAAGGAAAAAAAAAGAACAGAATTCTAGTATATTTCAATTTTTCTTTTCTCTTTTGGTAGCCTGGCTAGTACACAAAGAGAAGTCTTACATTTTTAGACAACAAACACTCACTGTATTTTGCTGATATCAGGCTTTATTTGGCACGCCTGTATTAGTAATGGTGCCTGTTGAACTTACATGTAAAATCTGGCACCTTTGCTGATAGCCATCGTATCCTCAGTTAGCACAAGTGACTTTTAATGGCTAATGAAGAGCATGACTCATGTTCTAGGAATTCTACAGAGGTAAAGATTCAGCATGGTCATAGATTTGACAAGATCCAGGTAGGACAAATTTTTTTATGATGTGGATTATACAGCACAACTGAGGATCAAAGAAAACAATCTGCTACAGACTCCATTCAAAAAGCTTTGAAACTCTGAGCTAGGTGACTAGAACCAGAGCCCTCCTGCTGGCCCTTTCAAGAACCTGTTGGCATCTCCTTTCGCTCTGAGAAGACCAATTGGAAGATTCAGTCCTGGGATTCCACCAGCAGCTGTAAGGGAGGGACGTGTGGCATCAGCCTTCTGCCTTTGCAAAGGAAGCATTGCAAGAGCAATTTATCACAACATTTCAGACACATTTGCTCCACTGAATTTCTGATTCCTTAGGAATACAAACTTTACCCAGGAAGCTTATGATGCAGCTCACAGGTCTGTATATTTGTACACTATTTTCTGGATAGATGTTAAAAAAAAGTGAAGAAAATTTATTTGTACAGTTTGGCCAGCAGGTCTGTAATACTCATGTCACATATATACATAGATGACAGAGATATAGAAAAGTGTGTATGTAGGAGATCAGGTAGACAAGAAACAAAAGATAAAGGAAGACAAAGATTAATTTTGCATATTTCTTATAATTATTCTTTAAAACAAATCTTGAAAGAATACTTTCCTCTACATTATATTTTCCTGATTCTGTGATTGTGTTATTGGTAGGCCAAGTTTTAGTTCAAGAGTGAGAATCACAGTTCTATGTTTCTATTTTCATATTTATCTGTCATCGAATTCTATACCATTTCAGGGAAAAATCGAGAAATCTGTCTTGAGTTTCATCCTACCCACCTGTAGAATGGAAATAATTACCTGTTAATAAAGCTATATAAATTCAATGCAATGGAACGTATTCACAGTACTGCTTGAGATCAAGGAGTGTATCTTCCCATCTTATAAGATGACAGACTTTAAGCTTATTAAAAATAAACATAATGTAGAGAAAGTAATATAGAAAGTACAGGAAGAAGTCTGAAGTTTAAAATAGATAGATAAACTTTAGAAGCTCATTTATCTATAAAAAAAATTCTCTTGAAAACATGGATATAGATTTGTAACATGGGATTTCATTCTGTGTTTGATTACAAAGGTGCAAATCCTCTGATTTAATGAGATGAAATGTTGTAATAGAAAGCTGAACTTAGTACATTTTTATTTATAAGAGTTCCTAGATTTTTATGGTCTCTCTATTTTGTCACCTACAATTCATAAAATGCTTCAGGCCAAAATCCTTCTCGCTATTTTTAATATATTTTTATATTTTTCTAGCAGGAAAGTTACAGTGGAGAAGGCAAAATGATCTTGGTTATATGCACATTTATTAAAGAAAAGCACACAAGATATATTGCACCTCAGGGGAAAAAAACCCACACACTAATGTAATGCCAAAGCTGAGAGATCTCTCATTTTTAAGTAAAGGAACGCACAGTTGATATTTCCACCTTATTTTTGCTTCCTTATCCTCATTTCTATAAAATGATGCATCTTTTTATTAAAAATTACTTGTCAAATAAGACAGTATGTACCAGAAAACACAATGTAATTTCTGATAAAAGCCTGCATGCAATGAGTTACAGGAGTACCTTTTTCAGACAATTTGTTTTTCAGACTCATTAAATCTGTAGAAGAAGTCAAGTTTGAATAAAAGTGGTGTCATTATTTCTGAGTTATGCTTTTATATCATTTTAAACAAGATTATGCCAAATAACCTCAGCCTGTTGTTTTGTTATTTAAATTCAAAAACTAGATGACAAATATTTTTCAACTTTTTTGAATGGTATATATTTTTACTGACACCAAAGAAGAGTACAGTTGAAACAGAAATAAAAATTTTGCTGAATTTTTGGACTGTAAATGTAGTGGAATTAAAAATTCAACCTGTTGATAGTTTATACTAGAGAACAATAAGAAGACAATGGACTGTAGTTTTTTTAATAAGCACAATATTTGAAAATTCCTCTGTAAATGGCATAGATGGAATAATCTAACAATCTAGAAAACAAAACTTATTGAGATTCTCCCACAGGTGTACAGAAAAGATACATCATACTGAATTAAGGAGAAAGAAAAAAATTGTGGAGAGCTTGTACAGTAGTGGGATGTTTCATGTTACTGGCAAGTACAAAACCTAACAAGACACTGTGCTACCTGTCCTACTACAGTTCACTGGGTTAAATAAGCCTCCCTCACACTACCCTGCCTTTCAAACTACCAACAATTTGCTGAGATGTTCACATTTAGAGCGTACATATAGCAAATGTCATAATCCATCAGCATGATGAAGTGAAAATACCAAGTACTATTCCAGTGTTTAGGGTCTGGATGACTGAATATGATTAACTGGCTGATTGAGTTTTTCAGGTGTTAGAAAAATAACATGACAAACAATGAAGAAAACCTATATAGCACGATTAGGACACTACAGCCAATGCACATTCATAATAGGTGAGACTGAGAGCTCCACTCATCAATGTGCCTGCCCTTTTAATTTGAACAAGCTTAAAGCCTTCCTGAACTTTCACCACTTCGCTTGATTTTCTAATACCTTCCTACATCCACGTTCTTTTCTCTGGGATGGTTGGTTGGCTTTTCAGATTGTATTATTCCAGCCCAACCATTTCAGCCCTTCCTAAGAATGAGGAAAAGGATAAGGTTTGTTTGGTCATGTGGGATTTTCTTTGAAAAGGAGCCAGAAAGTGTCAGCAATCCCACTATTCAAAACCAGAAATTTGAAGTTTGGCGTGAGTGTACCCACAGCAGTTCTGGTGATTAGGCTTCCAAATTCAAGCTTTTGTTATATTACTGTTTACACATTTACTTAAAAACAGAGTTGATGCTAAGGACATGACACAGAACAATAGGAAAAATCAATCTTCACTTATTTTGTGTCTGCAGATGCACTTTATATTGTCAAAATGTTTTTTTCAATAGGATCTCTGATTTTCAAGGATGAATGTTGGTCAGATACTAGAGCAGTTAATATTTTTAGCATCTTCATTATTGGCAGACCTTGGGTAGTATTTTAATAAATGGATGTAAAGCTATAAGGGTATTAAAGACCTTTCATTATCTGATATTGTCTAGTTCCACCTCGGATCCATTCAGATTCAGACTCAGTTCATTTGAAGCTAAGTTATATCATGCTTTTTTTTCTTCAATTTTCTTTTCTTTTATTTTTTACAGAAGCATTTTTTAAACTGAGAGCTGACTTCTGGGCCTGCTGAAAACTCAGAATGGTAATTAAAGCCAACAAGATCTGTGTCTCAATATCTGAAGTTCTTCACAGAAGATGTTGTCTATGCCGTACTCAAAGATATCAGCCTGGACAGTTCAAATTAGTAGATACTTTGACATTAATACTTTCATGCATAAACTCCAGCTCTGTTTTGTTCTTATAATGACTATCAATTTAAGTTTGTCAAATGCTTTGATAGACTAGAAAAGAGCACCACAGGAGAACAAAACAAAACAACAGCAAGACTGAGAAGAAATGGATTTTCTGACCTCAGAGCAGGATTTGAATAATGTGGAATAAAAAAAGCCTGAAGCCACACATTGAACAATGAAGATAAAATGGAACACTGAAGAGCTGCTCATTAGCTGAGCATTTCATTTCCTGCATATAGAGTAAGACAGATTTCTGTAAAAATATATATAAAGTTATTATAAAATATTTCAAGACAATATTATGATTAGTCATTATTGACAGACTATTTTTGGTCAGCTGTACAAAAAATAATAATAATAAAAAAAATAGAAGCAACCAAACAATAGCTTGAGTTTGCTCCAAAATCAATTGTTAGAATTTTTTTTTCACCAAAATTGAAGCATTTGCCTTACAAGTCAAACATAATTAAATTTTGAAATGAGTAATTTCTTTGAATTGAAAAATTATAGCATTTTACTTTCAAAATGTCAAACCACGCTGCTGTGACTGCTAGAAATTTTTAAATGCATTTGCCACCTGAACATTCTATATAGTTTCCATACATAGCTTCATTTAATTTGAATTTTCATTTTTCATGTAAAACACAATTCAACTAAAACACTGAGTTCATCTCTAGTCTCAGTGTGAGAAAATTCAGGTGGCAGAAGGACAACCAACCTGAAGCATCTTAGTTTGAGCTTTAGACTTTAACAGCTCAGTTATATAGCTTTTTAACTTAGCACCAATGTATGATACAAATGCAACCAAATGTACTGATAGAGAATACATTAAATTTTGTGGCTTTGCAATCCAGGAATTCACATTAGAAAATTAGAATCAGCTTCCAAAATCTGTTTACATTAACACTTGCAATTCAGTGTGAATATCCTGTGTATCCCAAAAATTACATAGATAGTTTAAAGGCTTACGAAGACAACAACCACTATGATCCAAAATAACAGTAACAAATAAACATTAATGTTTTTTATGGAATGAATACAGGGTGTTCTATTACAGGTTGTCCATTGAAAAATTATAGAAATACTTTTTTGTCAAGTTATCATGTCTCCTGGAAGGAGAGTTCATTGAGAACTTAGATTAAGTGTATTAAAAGGCAAAAATAACAAAGAGACTCATTAAAATGCACAGGAGGAAGCAAAAGTGGTAGAATAAAATTGGGAAAAAGAGATACACAGAGCAAGAGACTTTCAATGGCAATAGGGAAAATCATAAAAGGCTGAAGACAGAAATAAGAAAAAAAAAAAACAGAGTTACTGCACTGTACATCAAAGGATGTAATATTCAGCAGAAAATATCACACTTGACTGGAGGCTGAGAATGATATAATATGCAGTCTGAAATACTATGACATCAGAATAATTTGTTTTCCTTCCTTGTAAAGGTGTTCAGCTAAATTTAGAGCTGAAAACCTCCTATTAGCAATGTTCTTAATAAATATACCAAGTATAAGAAAAAAAAAGCACAGAAAAAAGTTGTATTCCTGTAGGAATTCAAAGAAGTCACGGATGTGGCTTTTACTAAACGTTCTGATTCTTCTTTCTACTACCCTCACAGCTGAGCTAATAGAATTTAGTAGTTTTATTACACTTGGGTGTTTGTTGATAACCTGTTGCATTTGTAAGTTTATTCTATGATGTATCTGGAGCTTTAATTACAAGAAGAAGGTCACTATTGCAGATTGCAGTGGTAATATTAATTTCAAAATTCATACAAGCCCTACAAGCACTACTACCCATCTGACTTCAATCCATGATACCAGTCCAACAATCAATCACCAGAGGCATTGGACACCCATAATTAGATTATAAAATCATAACTATAGTCATTTTACGTCTGCTTGCATAATTACATCAGCATGCTAATATCCTTTTAATGGTCTCTAATGATGTAATAAGAAATAATGGAATTTATTTGACAGCTACATAACCATTAACAAAACATATTAAGCATAACCATTACTTCCATAAAGATTCAGTCTGTATCCAGAAGTGACAGCTAACATGTTGGATCTTTTCTTCAGTGTGGAAGTATTTCTAATTATGCATTTCCCAAATCTATTCCCAATCATCTGCTTCACAGGGTGAGCAAAGTTTATGTCAATGCAAACTTGACAACAAACCAACTGTAGAAGTGGACTGAACGCTCTGGGAACCAAGCCTGAGGCTAAATTGTGAAACGCAGGCCATCGGTTAACGTTGGCAGGATTGTGGAAGAGAAGATAAGCTGATTACTACCATGCATCAAATAAAATCAAGAACAAACATGGTAATCAGTAGGAACTCATAGAAAAAAGCTGCTGTTCGCTTAACCAAACTCCAAGGCAGAGGAAAAAAATAAAAATATATGGAGGAATGAAGGATATCTGTAGACAAAAACAACTGAATGTAGTAATGTATTTGTGAATCAGTACCTTTGAAATCACTTTTTGCATAGAATAAGACAAAAAAACCTTATTTGAGAATCTAAAGAACATCAAAAAATTCACCACTCACTCTCTGTCCTCAGTTCTTTTATTCCTACTGAATGTGATGGCTTTTTCTGTACTCTGAAATTTGTGGCTCTCATTAAAATGACTTTAATCTGAAATCTTTGCAATAGCCTAAAAAAATCAGACTTACACTCTCTCCTCCTTTTCAGAATTCTTCAAAGTGAAAAAGAAAACTGAGAATTCTAATCCAAGCTCATATTCAGGTCAGAGTTCAATCTAACTTAGTTTTTCACTTTCCAACCCCTCATAAATTCTTGATCTTAGGATTATTGATATTTTTAAAAGCTAAATCCCTGAGAAAAAAAAAAAAAGGAAAGGTAGTAAAATGAAATATTTCCTGAGAGGTCTCATCCTCACATTTCAACATGTCAATGGTGAATTTGGAATAACCACATTATTATGTCTTTCTCAAAACTCCTCTCCAGGAGGCCATTCAGAGGGTAACCAGAGCTTTCGTGTCCATACAGTTTTCTAATGATGACTGTATAGTGATGACAAAAGAACAAATCCAAAAAGCATTAATTCTTTTCATCACAATGCCTTTTTCTAAAGCTTCTACTTCTGCTGTCTGGTGTCCAGCTCTGCATTTCTATAGAACTTCATGGGTTTAACCTGAGTTTAAGCACCTCATTCTCTGGACTAAAGATTTATTATGGATGAATTCTTCCCTAACTTGGGATTTGGGATAACCTTTCACAGATTTATAGATGTGTTAAAAAGGTAAAGATTTATGAAAGCATAGTGCAGATAGACAGAATAGTCTGTCCTACTTGTAATTATTATCATTCCTAACGCTCTTTTAAAATACAGAAGATACCTTACAAGTACTTTTGGTCCATCGTATGACTGCTTATTAACGGGTTCAAAATATGCAGCCTCTCTAAAGTTGCATATTAAGGAAAAGAAAAAAATTGTTCATAGCTTCCCATTTCACTGGAGGTATGTTTTCTATTAAAGAATACATCTACAGCATGACAACTGCAATGTTGTTGTAATTTATCAAATGATTTAAAAAAAAAAAAAAGGCTTTATGCTAACAATTAGAAAGGTAGGTGAAAGTGCTCTTTTACTGTAAATGAATGAAGTTAATGAACTAGAACCCATTGATTCCAGCAGAGAACTTGTTCTGCAGAATTATCCCTTTGAATGTGCAGCAGACTTTGATTTATCTGGTAGTACTAAAATTCAAGGCTGAAAATTCTTTTTATAAGGAAGGCCATGTAATGTCATTTTTTTGTAATTATGAAATTCAGTTTTCATAAAAAATATATTTCATAAAATACAAGTAAAAAAAAATTAAACTCTATAAAGCATGGTTCTAACAAAATATATAAATATTTTCCTTCCAAACAACAAGATTATTTATGCCCAATTTTTGTTATAGTTCTAAGTCAGCCTTTACGAGTAGTCTATTTCATATCTTATATTCTGAAATATCATGGACAGACTTCCATTTATATTTCTTTTTTTTTTTTCTTCAAATAATAATAAATACTTCCACCAAAAATGCAACATAGCATTAAAAATAAGAAGTCACTGGATCCAAAGGTTAAAGCAAAAGCACAAAAAAGGCTGAGAAAGACACTGCCCTTCAGCAATATGACTCATGGGGCAAACTAAGCATCCCCAAACACTGAAACATAGGCAGAACCTGTATGCTACGCAGATAACTGTTATTTTCTCTGCACCAGGATTAGAGTACAGCAAGCTGTAACAAACTATCCACGGCTGATTCTTCTTTTCCATTACTTCTTTAACAAACAATTTTATTTTCCATTTAATGAAGAAAAAACTCAAGTTTAGTAAAGTACGTGTTCCTACCAAAATGGTTTCAGAAAATCTACATTCTAAATTTTTTACCAAACATGGTAAATCATAACCTCCTAACTTAGATGATTAACACCTAAGCACATTTATCAGCACAAATCATAAGAAAAGCAGTATTTCAACACAACTGAACTCCCTGTGACTTGTTAAATGAGTAGCTGTCCAAGCAGCATGACCTAATGTACCATGTGCCATACTGAAAGCCAGGAACCCAAGTTTTTTTTCCCTCTGTGATTTTTTATCACCCTCAGCCATGCTGAGTATGATGACCCTCTACAATACTTGCTTAACTCATACTCTGTTAAACAAGATGGTTTTATATTTACAGCACTTTGAAGAGATTTTTTTCCCTATGGGAACATAGGGTTATTTCAGTCTTTATAGTTTGTATTAAATATTTTTTTCTTAAATGTGTGTAGGGGATGTTATAAAGATGATCATAATATTCTTCTGTTTGTGCATACACTCCCATTAATTTTGGCATTAAAGAGAAGTAAGATGAAGTATTGAAAATAACAAATCCAATAAAATAAAAAGAGGCAAATTCCATATACGTACTTGACATCATCAAAAGCACTCATCTGCAGCTTCAGGAGATCTGCCACGTCCTTTATTAACTCCAGGCCCTTTTCTACACTCAGGGGGCTGTTGAAAGGGAGCAAGAAAACACCGCATTACGAAAATGGAACTCATCAATACTTGAGAGGCTAAAAGTCCCAAAAGAGTTATCACCTTGGCCTCTTAGAATCTGAAAGCCACCAGTAACTGTATTCCTGTCACATAGTGATCGTGATATCAAGGGAATTGGGATCAGGTGCTTCTTCAGGCATGATGAATCACCTGAATTTTCCAGCAATAAGACAAACAATAAGGTGTAAATGGAATTGTTAGGAAGTGTAATGGGCCCATGATGCAGCAACCAGTTCATCTCGATCCTCAATAAAAAATGTAATAAAGTAAAAGGACAGAAAGAAAGAAAAGGATTGACGAGACAAGGAGGGAAACAAACAATGAAAGTCAAATTGCAGGCTCAGTAGCAAATGGACAAGGGAAAAGCATATTTTTAAATTCATTAGTTTTTAAAATGAATCTTCACCCAGTGAAAGGATACAAAATTATTATAGATTTGAGAGAAAACAATGGAGCAAGGCACATAGTCCAGAGGACACTGATTAGATACATAGGATTTAGTTCAGTGTGTATATGCACTGCTGACAAAACCCACTTTAAATCTTTTTAACCTTTGTTGATGCCACATTTACATTTTTTAATTTAGAAAACAGGTTGCAATCAAGCATAACACAAGAGGACTGCTATTACTTTAAAAAAAAGCACTTATCTAGGTGCAAAATATATATTTACAAAACTTTCAGGTTATTAGATTTGCTGCAGCTGTAAAGGAGTATTATGAACATTCTGTCCCTAATAGACAGACTATACTTTGTTTAGCTGTTGTTTGTGCTGTGAAACCAAATAAAAATGTATTTAGAAAGAAAAAGATATGAAAATTATATAATGAGCTCCACTGAGAACAACAAATGCTACATTCTCTACACTGTCATTATAGAATTATTCTCAACATTGTCAAAGCCCCAGCGCTCATAACATTAAACCTTACAAGCCTGATACTTAGCTGACTTATGCCACTTTAAATCAGAAACAACTTTGATGAAACTAACCCAGGGGAAAAAGGGTTCTGTATCTTTTCCTTCAAGGGTTTATAACAAGTAAGAGAAGGAGGTGTCAAAAAAGTACGTACTGTTAGACATGATCTTTTGAGCTGGACTAGGGGAAAAAAAAACTCTCAAAGCTCTGTACTTAGGTTATTATCTCTGCTTCACAGTGAAAGTTTTTGAATCTAATTTTATTGCATTGTAATCATGGCCATGAATTTATTTATTGTCTGCAATGAGCACTGCTTATTTATATATTTATATATTTATTTATTGTGCTGGGTTCTGCATACACTGCCCTAAGGGCACCTCTATTTAAATAATGGGATGTCTTGTGGATCTTGGTTAGGCTGGAATTGTTCAGTCTCCCTTCATGCTACTAACCCAGAATGCTCAAGAGACCTCCTGTCACACAGGCAGAGGTAGACCCTCAAGGCACCAGATAAATTTAGAGTTTTTCTAGATGTATGAGACAGAAATGTTCTTGTCTGAAAGTAACAAAAGAACCTGATTGTTTCTGTAAGGAAAAAAAAACTGTACGATAGATTATTCATAAAAATTCTATATTTCAAGGGCTGACAGTGGGCAGAAATGTGATTATTCTCATCACTATGAAAGCTGATTGTCATAGTGACTCAGGGGCTTATGTGTTAATTAAATCTTTTCTCCCAAAGACATTGGCTTAAATTTTATGGAAATGATTGGTGTCAGTGAGTGGGCTTTTACTGAAGTATACACAGAGGTGCAGGGAAAGGCTGCTGCATACATTGATGTCATTTTTTGTACCAAGGGAGTCACATTTGTAAAAGCTTAACCTTCCATTCCTGCTTACCCCATCCTTCCCTGTGAAAGTATTCCCCAACCTCCAAACCAAGGTATAACACTACAAGTCAATGTAGTAACAGTAATATGGGATGTAATCAGAGCATTTGAATGCTGCAATCCAGCAAAAATACTGGAGAGAAAATGAGAGAGAAAAAGGTGCTGGGAAGTAATTCGGCAGGTCTGAGCATCTAGTAGCAGTCTTGTTAACTCTCATCCAATAGCAAACTAAAGGGACTCAGGTTCACAAGCTCACATCTGGTGTGTTAGTCGAAGAAATTGTCATTCATAACAGCATAGGAGAGCTGCAGAATTTATACCTGTGTACTTTTCATAGACATGGTGCTATCTGGTGGTATTCAAGGCCAAAATGGATGGGGCCCTGGGCTGCCTCCTCTGGTAGGTGGCAAAGCCGGCCATGGCACAAGGTTGGAAAAGAATAGGCTTTAAGGCCCCTTCCAACCCAAGTCATTCTATGAATCAAAGATTCTACTATTTGGTACATTTTCCTCTTTGGTGCCAGTATTATTATTGATCACATTCTCACATTTGAGGACTCACACTAAGAATGACTAACTTATGCCCAAGTACCTTCTAGTATCACTTTTACGGATTCTAAACATTGCCACATACTAGCACTGCTTATTGTAGTTCTGTGACAGTTGTATGGTAGGAGAATTGAAAATGTCTGATCATTACCCACACTCTATTTCCCTACTACTTTAATTCTGAATGCATTTTGCTCAATGTTTCACAGTGTGCACTTACACAGTGTCTGATTTCAGCTTTACTTATGCTGAGTGAGTACACCATTCTCAGCTGTATGGCATTAAGCAAACTACCCCAAGCCTAAGGAGAGTGTTCCACCTCTGATATATGAAAAGGGAGAGCTGGCATCTTCAGATATGGAGAAGGCTGATGTACTTAGTGAGTTCTTTACCTTGGTCTTCATGGCCAGTCAGGCTTCTCATGCCTTTCATGTCCCCAAAGCTGGGGTTGAGAGAGCAAAATCACTCCTATTGTAAGAGAGGAGCAAGTCCAGACCATCTTCTGAATTGAAATGTGTACAAGTCTATAAGGTCAGATAACATGCATCCCAAGGTTCTGAAGGAACCGGCTGACATGATTGTCAAGCCACTCTTCGTTATACTTTAAAAATTGCCGTAGTCAGGCAAAGTCCACTGTGATGGGAAAAAGGGAAATATCACTCCCATATTTAAGGGAGAAAAGGAGACATGGAGAACAACAGAACAGTGAGTCTCACCTCTGTGCCTGGGAAGATCATGGAGCAGATCCTCTTGGAAGATATGTTAAGGTACGTGTGAGGTGAGGAGGTGATCTAAGACAGCCAGCACAGCTTCACCAAGGGCAGATTGTGCCTGACCAAACTGGTGGCCTTCTACTCTACTCAAGGGAGTGATGGCAGAACATAGGAAGGGCAGTCAATGTCTGGATTTGTGGAAGGCCCTTGACATGGTTCCACATCACATACTTATCTCTAAATAGGAAAAACATGGATATGAAGGTGGACAGTTCAGTGGATGGTCATAGCCAGAAGGCTGTGGTGAGTGCCTCTAAGCCAAGATGGAGGTTGATCACAAGTGGTGTCCCTCAGGGGTCCATCTTGGAGTTAGTGCTTTTCAACATCTTCATCAGTGATATAGACAGTGGGACTGAGTGTAGCCTCAACAAGTTTGCTGATGTCACCAAACCGAGTGGTGCAGCTGACACAACAGAAAGAAGGGATGCTATCCAGAGGGACATGGACATGATAAAAAAGTGGACGCACAAGAATATAATGAGAATATAACAGGGCCAAGATGCAAGGTGTTGTGCTTGGGTCGAGGCAATCCCAGATAAGAGACTGAGAGACTCATTGAGAACAGCCCTGTGGAGGACTTGGGGGTCCTTAAGGGACCTTATGGTTTCTGGCTCCAGTTCTCTACAGCTAGGAAGACACAGAGGGGTCAGAATACATGTAAAATTCATTTACAAATAACTTTCTTCTGTTGCTTTGCCTCCGAATGTCATCTCTTTCTGTAAGTTCTAGCCTAAATAGTATTTCCAGAGAACAAATTCAGGCCATACAGAATCAGTAGCTGATGCTGTTTTACTTGGATTCCAATCACTATGTCATTATTTGCAGAATATACTTTGTTTGATGAATTTTATTGACAATGAAGAAATAAAGGGGGAATAAAATATAAATATTTCCTTTGAGGTTTATGTAGATACATATTTTCAAGTCTGGCAAAGAATTATCTGAAAAATGCTGTTTTTGTTTAATCTCACACTGCAGCACACAGCACTTGCACTAAAATAGTTGTATCTGCTAGAGCATATGGCTTATTTCTCTGCTACCCATAGACAATACTGCATGGTAGTACTACATCATTCCTTCAGATAAAATGACTCCTCAGCCAACTGCAAGATTTTGATGTCATGATTTAACATCATGACAAAACTATGAAAACTCTCATGTCCATTTAAACTATGTGAAAAATAAATAGCCCAATTGATAGCTACTTGTCTGTACTAAAATTCATGATTCAGTCAGCTCTTTTTAACTTCTTCAGGAGTATTGTCTAACAAGAAAAGCAGATCTAGGCTATAAAGCTCCTTTATTTAGGAATGGATCTTAAATGAAAGTGCAGAAATAAATATACTTTTACTTTAATGTGAGCTCTTGAGCACTTCTGAAAATTAAGTAATCCACTTAAATTCTCAAGAGGAGATTTGAGAGATCAACTTTAGGTAATTGTTTGTTAAAACGTTTCCAGAAATTGTACTGGACACTGGATACAGGAAAATTAGATTGCCTGGTGAAAATAATAATCCATATCTTCCAATATCTAAATCCTTCCTAGTGAGGGAGTTGAAAACAGAAATATTTCTAGGAATAGTTACAGAGGTAATTCAAATAATAGAACACTGGATTACAGCATCTGTAAAATGAAGGCAATGATCCCAGCTTTTTCTGTCAGATGACTAGAATTGTTATTTTAAAGACTTGCATGCCTTCTGGCTCTAAAAACAAGACCAAGTAACTTGAAATTTAATTTTTAGTTAACAGAAAAAATTTCCCTATCAAAAATATTGTTGTAAATTTTTTCAACATGAGGAACTGGCTGTCTTCAGAGCACAGCTGACTGATTTTACAGCATGTTTAAAGCATCTGGATCCAGGTGAACATAACTTCTCCCTGACTGCTGAGTTGGTAGCCTTGCCAAATTCCTGCTGTGGGAAAATGAAGTAGGTATCAACAACCTTATGGACCAGACGTGTCTCACACATGGCCAATTAAACCACTCCAAAAAAAAAAAGGTAGTACTGAATACTGTAGGCTGATCTTGATTCCAGGTAAGCTTCACACCACAGTTATCCAAACAATGCTACAGACGGATGCCACATTCCCAAGAAATTCCCAAGATAACCTACAAATCAGACAAGTGAGAACAACCAGTTTGAATAATGAATTGCATATTTTTGACCTGGACCTAATTGTTTATTCATTCAAGGCTCAAAGCTTCCACTTTTGGTTAAAGAACAAGAAAGAAACATGTAAATGAAGAAACAGGAGGAGTTCTGCAGGGAGCGACATTGGCAGCATGGCCAGCTCTGCACGCTGAGTTAAATGGAACTCAGATTCTAGTAAAAGCCAGTAGGCAATGTCAAAGGGAACAAGAGAAGAAACAGCAGTAAACAATGATAAAAACTATATGTTCTATATTTCCCAACATGCCTGTCAAAACAATCCCATAAATTGACCCATTTAGGTCTCAAAAAATCTGATTCAGTTATACAGATGGCTTGACTGCTCTCATTTGCCAAGCGCGCTCCCAGCAAGGAGAGCAACATGTAGCTCAAAGTTACACTGAGGTTATGTCAGTCTCACAAGCAGTTGCACTCATTCACTTTTCCTTCTCCCAGCTGCCAAGTGTCTTTGAAAACCCACTTACTAAACTCCGAAATTCTCCCTTAGTGCCATCATTCAAATTATGTATTGTCTTTACCAGAATGTACCTAGTGCCCTTCCAATATTCTGTTTAGCAATTGTAATGCAGCACTATAATGGACATCTAGTCAGCCTTGTCAGATTAGTTCAATTGAATCATTTTCTGCAAAAATGAAGAATAATCTACAGTACAGAAATAGGCTTGACATTGGGAATAGCACTCCATAAACCTAAATGTCAGTCCAATCCCCAGTGAAATCTTAAGTAAGGTAGGATTCAATCCACCTGTGTTTTTTTTTTTTTAAATTGGGACATAGGCAAAGAAGTCCAGTTCACCCATTTTTGAGAGTGCTGAGCACTCCACCAAAATTACAAGGCATTTATCTACAGCCTGTAAGTTGCCTGAATGCTTAAATACAGCCCTGCCAGCAGCATCAGAAAGCAAATGTTCTGCGGTGTCTGTAAGTGCCATTCTTAAAACCAGCCTCTCTTTTGCTGTCCACATTCAAGTGCAACATCTTCACTGCACCTATTTCCCATGGAGGAGGTTCAAAAAATGGTTACACCTGTGCTCAGCTTGAGTTGAACCCACATTTCAACTGAAGGTGGGAAGAATGTGAACATTGCACCCAAGACTTTTGTGGAGAGAGATTTTTGATTGAGTCTATTTACTTTAAAAACTTTTCAAATGCTTACTCATGTAAAATGCACACATACTTGAAAACCATTTGGGACAGCAGCTTTCCTCTCTCCTGAATGATGTGAATTACAGTCATGCTCTCTCTTCCATGTCATCTATCCTCCTCAGTCACGTCTATGCTTGAAGATGAAACACTGTGCCACAAAGAGGATGATTGACAGAACAACCCCTTAGGGCTAGTACCCAGAGCACCTTCTTATGATGTAGGGGTTAAAACTACTTGGAGTAAGTTCAATAAGGTTTCCTCCACTTCCTGCTTCACTTTCTAAGTCCTGCACTAGTAAGAGAGACAGACAGGGACACTCCACAAGGTGCTGTTCAGAACAGGAATGCTAGATAGGGTAGAGCCCAGAATAACCCACTGGCTTTGCATGCCTCTGTGAGTCTGGGCTGTCTTCCGGAGTCTCACAAAGTCGATTCTAAAAAGTAGAGGAAAAGAGATGCCTGAATTTCCTTGTGTGGACATTTATTCATTTGTCCCACAGGGAACTCAGTGAAGTCATGGGAAGTGCGTGACATCCCCATGCTTCGGGAAGATGTGTAGTTCAGCACTTACTGAAGACAGTCTGGCTTTCACCCTAAATACTTAAAAAGGCACTAACCACAGAGATAACAGGAACTATGCTCCCTGAAAGCACAAATTGTAAGGACCAAATCTGCTGATAAATTTACTTCCAGCTATCAACTTGAATAAACTTTTTTCAGTTTTTTAAACTTAAGTGTAGACTATGCCACGTGGTTGTTCTTTTCCCTAGAAGTAAACTGAGGCTCGAACTGCAAAACATAATTCTGTTGCTATTGTTAACTTTATATTTGAGTATTTATAACTCAGATTTTTAAGAAGTTGTTATCAATGCAGCATCTTTCATGATGAAGGTTTTCTTTTGTTTAGTACTGATCTTACATACTTTTTTATTCTCTAGTCTTTTATTTTTCTAAAAACTGAATTTTAAGATAGATACATTCCTTAGTTTAAAATAATTACTTAATGAAGTTCCACTTGGCCATTCTTCAGTTTTGTCTGCATACTGACATCAAAGCGACTTCCGTTAATTAACAGAGCAATGGTCTATTAACAGTATCAATTTCTTAATATGCAGCACAGTTTTCCTTAGTAACACAGATAAAAAGGTAAATCAGGAAGAAAAACAAAACATAAAGTTCAGAAATACTGAATATTTAAGAGTCCAGTATGCAAGAGGCCACACTTAGCATGAATAAAGGTGAGGATTGGGTTGCTGAGGCTGCTAAAACTATTGGGCAGCAGCATCGATTAGGCAGCAAGCAAATATCTTGCTGATGGATAACTGCCAGAAGCAACCTGTCCAGCTCCAGCACAAAATGCAGAGAGCCAGAACACCAAAACTTGAGCTCTACCTTTCTATGATGAGGAGCTGGTACACACCAACTACAACTGCTCTGCCTACTAGAAGTAGTCCAGAACAAAGGGTAAAGAGATGGAAAGCAATTTCCAGTTCCTGGTACTGGGATTAAAAATATGCGAGAAGAGCAATTGCTGCTGGTAGCAGATCTCCAGCAGTATACGATTTTTGTAAGGGCAAGTTGCAACAGGACGAAGGGAAATGGCTTTAAATTTGGAAGAGGGTAGATTTAGACTAGATATCAGGAAGAAATTCTTTACTGGGAGGGTGGTGAGACACTGGAAGATGTTACCCAGGGAGGCTGTGGATGTCCCCTCACTGGAAGCATCCAAGGCCAAGCTGGATGGGGCTGTGAGCATCCTGGTCTAGAAGGAGGTGTCCCTGTCTGTAGCAGGGGGGTTGTAACTTGATGATCTTAGAGGTTCCTTCCAACCCAAACCATTCTATGATTCTATGCCAACTCCAGACTTCGAATCAGTTCTCAGCAACAGATGTGAGCACAAGATAGGAGGTTACGTTACACAACCTTGGATGTGGTACTGCCTGATTTTAGTAAGACAGCTGTAAATTGGGAGAGTCTGAAAATAAGGCCGAAGAAAGAAAAAGAAATCCAAGACATGCCGGAAAAATTCTTGAGGAGGATAGAAGAACTGATTTTTTTAGATACAGCTCTGTAGGGACTAACTGCAGAACAGTCTATCCTGGGAGAAACAATGCGGTGACAAAGAGGAACCTTTCGTTCTTTAGTTTTTTTTTTTTTTTTTTTTATTTGAAAAAAGCAAGATGCTAAGGAAATCATCCAGTGACAGTTTTCAACATTGGTCTCAGTTCTCCAAGGAAAAAGTCAGAGGTGTGAGACTTGCTATGAAATTGCCAGTATTATGGCAGTTGCTCAAAGCCCACTCAAAAACTTGCAAAACCTAGAATAGCTGGGGACCCGTGACCTAACACATTACACAAGATTAACCAGATTCTATCTGATCATTGATTTGACTCTAGAGGCAATATAATGGTGACATTTTTTCCTTACATGCACCTTTGTAACGCACATATTTTGTGTTGCAGGATTGGGATGATAACCTCAGCCACGCACTCTATTGCCATGCCCACTCACAGCACTGCAGCCTGGGCAAACACTGGAGAGAGATCTTCTTGCTCTATACTCTGAATCAAGAACATTCCTTCAGAAAATAAATAAGTAGGATTATCACATTCTTCCACAAATAACTGATTATGCATGTACACATTACTTACTAAAATCCCTTTTCTTTTAGAAAATTATCCTGCTGAATTCTTGACCTCAGTGATATATTGGACTGGTTTGTGTTTTAGAAGTGGAAAGCCTAATTCAGGATTTGCATGCCTACTTTTAAATTTTCCACTCTGGAAACATGGACCACCATACCAATGGCAGGATTCATGCATCTAAACATGGTATCTTTTTCAAAATTTTCCACTGCCCCAGAGCCCAGACTATGAGGAGTTGTAAGAATATCTTTTTTTTTCTTTCTTTTTTTTTTTTTTTTCCCAGAAGGACTATTTTTGTTAATGTCTATTATTCTGTCACACTTATTTGAGCTGAATTTCATCTACCATTGTGCTCCTTAATCCCTCAATGTATTTAAATCCATCTGGAATTTTTCTAAATCCTCCATAGTTCTTCCTAACAGAGACAATTTGCCCATGGGGTACCACTAATCCCTCTACACGCTGAGAAGCAGCAGTTCATGACGAATCTTTCCCTCCTATCTCATAACCGGTTCTTAATCCGCAGAGACACCGTGGCCCTTGCTCTGTGAGTCACACTCCTTAAAGTCAGTATGAAGAGCATCCCATTTATCTCCTGTTGATTTGGAGGGCAGGTACAACTTGTGGTTTTGCTGTGGCAGCAGCTTTTCTCCCAGGAGAGGCTGAGGCATCTCCTCAGAAGGCACTTTGTTCCCTCAGGGCTCCTGGGACCAATGCTGCTGCAGGGATAAAGAGAGGGTCCCTGACATGGTCTTCAAGAGGCTGAAACACAGAAGTCTTCCAAAAGTCTTCTAGAAATAGCCAAGAAATAAGATGTGAAAGTGGTTTGTCACTGATGTGGTTTCTGAGCATGGGGTCACAGCACAGAGAAGCTGAAAACGATATTTATATTTCAAGGAAATTGTTTGTTTTTTTTTTAATTTTTTTCCTCTATGTTCTTCCTTTTTTTTTTTTACTGAGACTGGTAAATAGTGTAACACACAGCATAAAGGGAAATTCAGTTACTGAAGTATGAAATAGAAGGATGTGAACTTTCTGTGCAAATAGTAACTGAAGAACAGAAGAGCTACATCATGTTAAAGAGACATAGCTTTAACAAGGCTCCTCAAGAAACCTTCAGTTCCATCCTCCCATTGATTCCTCTGACCAGGAATCCATCTTCATGACACCTTTCCTCAAGCTGTAACTCCCCTCTGAATCCAGAAATCACTTACCAAAACAGCTGATCTACCTGCAAGAGAATTTGCATTGCAGTGGAAATTCACTGTATTTGCCAGAGAGGGATGTCAGCTACATATGTCCCATGGAAGAAGTGAACACTCCTGCATGGCTGCATACTGGTGGGACTTTCCCATTCTTGCTAGGTGTGCTACACCAATATAAACTATTGAATTTTGCCTTTTACAAGTCTTACTTTTCATTTGCTAGACACAAATGGAATCTCACCACAAGAAAGAACCCATGCAACAGAGAATAAACCAAGACATTAAAGGGGTTCATTTCAGGACGCAGAGGAAGTACAGCAAGGACTACTCGGAACATTTTAACATCAAAGTAATACATATTGTTACCATTTTATTCTATCTGAGCCCACCAAGCCTAAAGGATATTTAGACATCAAAATTGTATTTATTTTTCTTGTCTGGAACTGCCCCTGAGGCAAACTCACGTGACATGCTATAATGAAAATCCTGGGCACTGATACTTCATCAAGTCCATGGTGTTAGGACACCTGCCTTGTCTGTTTGAGTCTTTTGTATGTGTTTCAGTGTAGCTTCACACATCTTGATGTACTCATCTCCAGTATGTACTGAGAGAAGAAATGAATTTCAGTGCTAAAAAGGTTTTATCTGCTTTAAACTCAGCCTGTACCTCAAATTCAGTTATAATGAATTTTGTAAATGATTCACATTTATTCAGGAGTGATGAAAGCAACCAAATAATCTCTGAGCACAGAGCTACACACTGGGTTGCTGGGAGAGCCACCTGATGTCATGACACTGTGACTGTAAACATTTTAAGGACACTGCAATTTTATTGCTTTCACTGCAGTTTGTTTTAATATCCTGTTTTTTTCACTGGCTTTATTGGCCTTTAAACCTTTTAAATTTTTTTTTTTTTGACAGCTCAGCAAATTCCCACTTTCCATATTTTTTCCATCTTTTTCCACCACAAATGAGTGTGAATTTAAACCCGTTAATACGGACAGATTCAAGTCCAGACCAATTTGTAACACAGATGACACCTGGTAAAAATCAATGGCAGTGGTAAGGCTATGAAGGTCAGAGCGATAACAGCATTGTGGAAACACAAGAGTGATTGAGAAGTCGTGAAGGATCAACTCTCTGGAGTTATAATTGAAGTGTGACCCTGTTCCAGCCTGCACTTGAATTGTTCCAAATAAGCAGTACCTCCAGCTATGTTAATAGTGACAAATTCATACGGACATGTTATTAATGGTGGAAACATGGAAATGATGTAAATGATCTGTGCCATAATGATGATATCCTCCTTTCTGAAACTGGACTACACCAAAGCACTCCTAAACGCATTTTTAAGCTGAATGTATGAAACAGTGATGGAGTTCACGTGTCATAAACCCTAAATTTGATGCAAAGAAGCCTTGACAAAGAAATATTGAAAAAAATATTTTTCAAATCAAATTATTCCTTTATATGAGTTATTAATAAATGAGGTTGAGGACAGCTGCTGATATACACTTCAGTGGACTTTTGACTTTTTGTATACTCCTCCTACCTTAATGTCAACCAAAAAAGTTTTTCCATCAAGGTAACTCAACGCCCAGACCACATTACAAAACAGATGTTTTCAGTCACAAAAGACAAAGCATGTCCCGATGCCTAGTGTTCAAAGAAGGAAATTAAAGAAAGAAACATTTCTGTAAGATATAAAAATGTTTAACATTTAAAAAATTGACTTTTTCTAAAACTCAGTCTCTATTCTATCAATAAATTAACTCTTAACTCTCCATCAGGTACACCACAACCTGTAGATTGTGGTGTATCTTTTTTTTCAAATTGCCAGTTTAAATATCTACTTAAAAGTGAAATTAAATTATTTTCTCTGATCTGATTTATTCTTAATGTTCTGAATTAATCTTCACTGAACTTCTTGAAAAGCATTTCTTGCATGTCATAAAAATTATTTAGAGTAAGAAAAAAATGACTTCATTCTAGTTTTTAGTGGTCAGATGTTTACACTGTGTACATGTTATCTGAATCAAGAAATTCCAAAAATTTATAAGGCATGAAAATCAAATAATTGCACATTTATAGCTGGGCCTCCCAGAACTGGGCAAAACATGGATGAAAAAGTGCTAGTAGATAATAGACTGCATTATAATTCAGTTTGATGAATTCACAGGAATTCCAACCTTTCTTTTTCTCCTTTTCACTCATTCCAAAAGGTTAATATTCATCCCTCTTTTACAATGATTTACATTGTAATTGCCAGAAAAACACTTTAATGGACTAGAAGTATTGACCATATAGTATTGTGAAATACTGTACCATCTCAGAAGTTTTATGTCTACCACTGTTACAGAAGCAAAACACAGCTTAGCACACCATCCCTAGCTCAGATATGAAACATGTACCCCAATGAGAAAAGATCTCTAGCATGGAAACAGCAGAGATACATGAACTCACTCAGAGAGAGGTCGTGGTGCCTCTACACTGTCTGCAGGTCCACAAGACCCAAAGAAGGGATGCTAAAGCAAAATAGAAGACACGGGAACTGATAATGGTTGAACTAGGACCATTTCTCAGAACACCAGCCATATTTGTTCAGCTGAGCAGAGAGATACAGATGTGAACTAGTCATGGTGGCACTCCTGGGACTCCAGGTGCACTGCTAAAATTACCCACTGCATTTCATCTGTTTATGGGATCAGATTCAGTGCCATTACTCAGTGTCATGTATCAGTTGGTCACCAGTTAAATCAAGCCAAAATCTGCCTCTGGATGTTCCTCTTGAGGTGAACCACAAAGCTTGACCCAACAGCAAATGGAGCAAAACATCTGGGGACATGAAAAGCTTAGACGGCATGCCTGGATGGACTCTAATGAAGTTGTTTACACAAGCAGGTTAGAACCACATTCTGGGATAAGATAATTTAATGGATTTTGGAAGCATAAAAGCAAAGGGTAACAGAAGTAGAACAGACTATCATACTATCTCTGTGCATACAACAAAGAAGAAATTAGAAATATTCAAAGCTGAATTCTCATACTGAAAAAGCTATGCATATCCATCATATAGTATGCATAACTGTTTTTCTGTTATTTCTTGTGCAAGAAAAATATGCATGAAGTATAATTTTCTTATGAGAAAGTATAACATTAGAATTAAGGTGAAGGATGCTATTTCTGCCACTCTATATCACAATAAAACTGGAGAATTAAAGAGGAAAGAATGATTTGGTGTCTAAAAAACACTAGGAAGTGTAAATAATCACATGTAAACAGCTAAATAAGGAATATTCTAGATTTACTTTTATATATTTGTTATGGTACTGAAACAGGGACAGAATTGTCTCTCATCGATAAATTCATAGGCAAGTATTTTCTACCTGTATTATTTATGTAGCGGATCAAGATACATTACAAGAAGAAAAACTTTTGTTTTTAAGTTCATTGTTGACAGTTATTTATTTATACATGTGTAGAGTCTTCTCACGAAAGTGATAAATTCAGCAATAAGAACTTTTCCTTTTTTTTTTTTGCCTGTGAGCAGTGCGGTCAGAAACTGATTTTGACAAACTTTAGTATCAAAAGCATTTCTGTTATTTGTATGTTTAGAATTTCTTGTAGTTTTTAAAGCTAGTAGTAGAAGTTACATGAAGAAAATGAACAATTTTTTCCCTTGATAAAATGTAATTGCATATAGAATAACAATTTCAAAGAGGACATTGAGGTATGTAGGGAAGGTCAAATCAGTGTTTCTGTTTGTACATGTGTGTATTAAAGGACAAGAATATTCTGTTGTTAATTTCTAAGGAGAGCTGAAAAGCCTCATGAAATACATAAGCTCAGCTTTTAGGACACATCAAGACTTTCCAGTAACAAAGAACAATAAAACCTATCATTCTTCTTTCACTGTTGTATACATTGTGATTCATTATTATTTTATATTTCGTTGTTAAAAGCAATTAAAATTCCCTGCATATCTCTGATAGAAATAACAAATGATGAAGATCATGAAAATACAATTCTATAACGACTTGCCTAGGAAAACAGAAAACTTGCAGAACGAACTGAGAATTCTGTGCAACCCAGCTTCAGGGTCCTAACCTCAGCAACATCCTATGGAAGTCATCATTATATGCAGAGCACCATCCTTTATCACCTTTCTGAAGGTGTAGAAATAGTTTCAAGCTCTTAGAATCAACCTAACCCTTAGCATATTAAACAGGTCAGACTAATCATCTTTCATAGCAGTTTTATGCTATGAGCAGTAGATCAATTTTCATCTTTTTCAGAATTAACTGAGAAGAATACAAGCTACCTCAAACTAAAAGCACAGAACTGACTGTATGGTCCAATTAAGTTAAAATGTTGTGAACAGATTTACAACCTATCTAACTTTACAGAGACAGTCTGAAATTGAGTTAGCATGTGACAAAACACAACCTAGGAACTGACTATTACAACAGTGCCAGAAGTTGGCTCAATCCAACAGAACTGCCATGAATAGTCTGAGAGCTTGAACAAATGTGGAAAACCTCAGAATTTAGAATAGCTCAATTGGAACTGACCTAAAAAGATCATCAAGTCCAACTGTCCAATCACCTCAGAGCTGAACTAATTTAAAGGGCACTGTTCAAATTCCTCCTGATCACTTTGACAGGCATGGGGCACCAACCACCTCTCTTGGAAGCCTGTTCCATTGTTTGACCAGCCTCACATTTAAGACATTTTCATGATGTCCAGTCAGAGACTCTAACTGTGCAGCTTCTGCTGGTCCCACAAGTCCTTTCTCTGGTTACCAGAAGAGCCCTCTGCTTCTCCTCCTTGGGGAGATGCACAGAGCAACAAGGTTATCTCTAAACTTCTTTTTCTCTAACTGTCTCTAAATGTCCTAATTCTCTTCCCTCAGGACATGCTTTTCAGCCCCTGCTTTACAGCACACACATTCTGATAAATCACAGAGTAAGACAGGTTTCTCTGCATTTGAAATCCGAAATATTATGATTAAGCAGTGAAAAGAAATGAACTTTCTACTTTCAAACTAGAATTTCCTTTAACTCATTTAAGTCTAGATACTAGTTATGAAACTGCATGCCAGCTTCACCGTTTACATTGCTGAGCAAGCAGCTGCTTGAATTTAGTTTTGCTGGAGATGGTAAGAACTACATGTTCTGGATAGTCAGGCTTTGGACTCAGGAGCCCAAACGATGTTTAAATATTTTGACTGCAAGATTTTGGCCAACATCTCAGAGCCTATCCTGCCATACAAATGAGAGTATTGGCATCTTTTCATGTTAAAAAGACGTTTTTCATACTTGAAGAACTAGAAGTTCAAAAAAGAGGAAGAGTTCTTTAGTCTGAGACTTCTCTGATTGGAGAGTTCACACTGATATATTCTCACTATAACAGGAAGGTATTTTATAACTATGGCTGAAGCAGCAGGCAAGTGAACATAACTTCCTTCAGATAATTTTATTTTATAGGATTACTTCAGAATTTCAGAGCTAAGATTAGTAGACACAGTTCATAGCAGTAATTCTGAGAAAGAAACAAATCTCTTTCACACAATTCCTGCAGTGGTTGAATATCAATTTTTTTGAAGGAGAAAAGAGTAAACAAAGTAAATCACCCAATTTGATTGGTTTCCCAGCATAATAAAGTGCTGAAGCAGCACAGTGGAGGATTTGCTGGACAATTTTCTCCACTGAAGCTGTCAATTCATTCTGAAGCTTAGTGCTGATGGATATTATGGATTGGTATGGATTGCACTGCTCCAACCATCTGAAAGGTCACTAGACAAACACAGCAGGAGTGACCTATTGTTCTTGCCATTGACAATCACACTGCCATTTTGACAAATCTTTAAACTATCACAAATCTTTTATTTAAGTATTACATGAAAATGTTTATCTTTTCTTTGTGGCACAATTAAAAGTTGGCATCTTAGGAGTTCACTGAAGCAGTCGTAATATCTCCTTGGGTCATGCTTGCAAAGCCATGAAAGCCTGAGAATCTAATAGTGAATGGATCACCTTTGACATCTGTCAACTATACCACTGAGTATAATCTTTTCAGTTCCATTTTCAGATCACAAGGTGAAAAGAACGTAAGCTATTATCCCTAGTGTACAAATATGCTGGACTACTTCCCTTTCTTACTGAAAGACCACAGTTTCGGCCATAAAAATGAAGCTTCACTGCACCAAAAAATCATGCCCAATAAAAATTGATGGGTTGGAACTATGACATACTGGTTTTTGGAGAAAAGAGAAAACATACAAAGGCAGTATTTAAAGAAAATAAAAGAACTTCTCATGTTATATTTCAGAATTTCATTTCATGTGCAGAAGATTGGGTTTCAAAGATAAACACTCAAATCATAATTTTAATTCCAAAATGTTAAATGTGCCTATTGCTGTTAGAAACATATTTCATATTTGTCTAATTCAGGCTTAAAAAACATAATTTATACATGTATTTACCTCCAGCTTCCTTCATATTTAAAATAGAGCATTTTAAAGAAGCCTAAAGATCTAAACACAAAGTATATAAGATCAGTTGTCAAACTGATTTCCTGAATACTTATAGACTACAACCACCTCTCAAGCAGGAGTGATTTTAGATTCAGATAGATTAAAGAACATATTAGGAATAGTTCCAGTTCCTTTACTTCACTGTGGGAGTATAATATACATGCACAGATACATATAGAAGTGCAGCATACACTTACTGCAAAGCCATTTGTTACTGTTATTTATTTAATGCAGAAAGTGACTGATTTTGTACTGATTTGCAGTATAAAAATAAACAGGGAACATTAACATTTCCCTTCTGCGCAGTAATAGTTAATGAACATTATCACTTTATCCTCTCTCTCCTCAGAAAGTATACAATTGCAGCAACACTCATGAAAACAAGTCTTTATTAAAACTCTCAGCTACACTAATCCAATTGCTCTCTAAGGCCACTTAATGAACTAAAGAAATGTTTATGAGAAATATTAGTAAGTAATAGATACCTCAACCATTATAGAACATATTTCACTGCTCCTGCAGATCGGGCAAGTTCATTTTTAGCATGTGTGATTTCCTACCTTTCATTATTCTTGTAAAACTTCAGAATATAAAAAAAAATCTTTTTAAAAGATGAAATGTTTCCATTTTACTTTTGCATTACATTTAAACCTATTTAAGACAAATAAACAAACAAACAAAAAAGCAGTACATTTTGGAAGTCAAAGTTCTGAGAAAAGTCACATGCTAATGCAATGAAATAGGTTTGCTGTAGTTCAAATGCTATTTCATTCTGCTTTAAAAAAATATGTTTCATCCTTCAGCTCAAATTAACCAGTTAATTTTATTACTAACTCATTCTAGATTAGGAACTGAAAAAAAGCATTATTCACATTTTCTTTACAGTGACATGGAAAAAATGAGATCCAGTAGTTCCTATCGTGCTAAGAATGTAGTGAGGAGTTATCAGTTAATTTAACTGGATGCAGATATTATATGCTTTGTGTAATAAGCTGGTTACCATTACAAATGTATATATATATATTTTTTAATGTGTATAAATATATGATAAACATACATTTGAAACACTTGAACTAACCTCATTTACTAAAAAATGTATCTGGGCATTCTTAACTACATCACCAGGTTTATTTAAAAGCATCTTGCCAAAAATGACTAAAACCACAATAACCTAATATGTAAGAAATGTACCTTCTGTCTTTTGTTAAAATTAGTAAAGGAGCTGAACTAAAATTAGTAAAGGAGCTGAACTAAAATTAGTAAAGGGACTGAACAAAACTACAGTCCTCTAGGACCAGGAGCCTTATGACAAACCATCCTCTTCAGCAAGTTCCATTGCATAACAACAGACATTAGCTGGGCTAACTAGAAAGAAAACCTTGTGAGATGAGTGGACAGTGTACATGGTGCAAAGACTGGAAGTCAGAGCATAGACTTATACAAGCTTTTAGAGAATTTATGAGTGAACTAAGTTAGGATGGTGCCAACTGGACAAGGTGCCTTCCATCTTGATAGGAGTTAATGAGAAATAACACTGAGCTGTGATAAGAAGTAGCTTCTATCGTTTCACATGGCATTCATATGCAGGACATAAAGGTGTGGTTAAACTACAGTCTCCCGTCAATTTCTGGTATACTGTTTCAATTACTTAGAGACTCCTGAGTGCCTTGTTAGCAATCTACTTGAAGGACTGAGGTGTGGCTAAAACAAATGACTTGAAGAATAATCTGCTAATAACTAGCTTTCTCTACGAAGAGTTTTTTTAGAATAGTTAGGCAGTTTCCAGTTGTATCCAGTCATCAAGACTGAACACGTTACAGGAAAACAACTTGTAGTTGCAAAAGCAGCTTAATCTGGTTAATTAAATCCAAAGCATTTGATGATTAAGTGACTAAATCTGACAAACAAACAAGTTAATATAAATATGAGAGGATGCCAAAACTTTTGGACTCTCCTTAAAGCAGATACTTCAAAACTCTAAAGAGTAAGCATCCTCCTTCAGGATTTCTGATTCTGATAACTAACTTTTATTTTCTGCAGGGTAACCTCTGTGCTGTTATGACTATATTCCTTACATTATCTCTGAGAGCAGGTGTTTGTTCCCTACCTTTTGAGAAATCTCTGTCTGTCTCTTTGATGAGAGCTTTCACACTCCTCTCTACTGGCTGTCCTTCATGTGCTACTTAAAATCCCTTCCCCCAAAATATCATATTTTCTTTGTGACCTCATCTTTCTCAAGTGCAGCCCCTGGAGAAAGCTGTTCTTTCTGGTACCCATCCACAGGCATTTACAAACAACAAAGTGTGGTCAAATCCCATTAATGAATCAGACAAAAGAATCTATCCATGCTGCAGACATTTCTGTCTCTCTTTCTCAACAATATCGAGCAGTGAATTGTAAGGTCATCCTGGAAGTTCCTAACTTTTCAGACAAATTGAGTTAGGATGGCTAATCAAATATAGTATTGCTATTACAAGACGATAAGGATGTAAAAGTGCTCTCAATGTTCTAACTTCCAGATGTTCTTATGATAAATTCTCTATCAATAGCAGAAAAAGTTGCTTTCTGAAAATATAGTATGAAATGTCAAATTCATTAGTGACATGACCTGAAATAATTAGGTCTTTCTTTCTAAACTAGCTCCATATGGGAAGTTTAGATTCCTTTTTTTTTTTTTTTCCAATCAAAAATGAAATCACAGAGAAAATATTGAGCTCTATTATTGTGTGCCATTTTTTCAAAGTGACTCAGGCATTGATATTTAGGCCACTTTCAAGTCAAATATTTAAAGAGCACATCCTAAGTATAAGCACACTTACTGAAATATTGGAAGGTCACTGGAACATGAGAAGATAAAGTCTAAGCAAAATGCCTACAAAACTAAGTATCTTCCATATTGGAGGAAAGGCAACTGTAAAAAAAAAAAAAAAAAAAAAGGAACTGTTTTCTTATATTTTCATCAAAGTACTGAACCAGCAGCAAACAGTTTTAGATGTATTAAAAATCAAGCCTGTGGCATTTTGCTCTTGTGCATTCATATTTCATTAGGTGCAATGACTTCATCTTTTATACATTTAAAAAGCCATTCAAATTGGCTGCTATACTTACTCTTTCACTGTCACAATATAGCCATATTCTTTCTCCTCTGCAGACTTCACTTCAAGCTGTATGCCTTGTCCTGCATTCTTTTGAGGCTGTTCATAGGACTTTCCATCCTGCATTAAGGCATTCTTAACCCAGTAGTGGGTTTCACTTGGGTCTGTGGAGTCAGATTCAGTGTTCTTTGCAGCTGTCAGTTCCCTGGAAAATGTCTCACTTTTTACATTTTCCACACCTGCATTTATTTCTTCTGAGGAAGAATCAGTGTCTTCAGATTTCTTGGTTTCTGATTTGGTAGATTCTTCAGATTGTAGGTCTTTAAGCATATTTTCAGGCAAAGCATTATTTTTCAAGAAGTTAATTAATTTTGCAGTGTTCTCCTGTATTAAAAGAATATTAATTTTTGTAAAACTAAATGTGTTACACTTTAAAAACCTGGACATATTCCTTCAAGTTTATATTGATATGTTGGAATATTCAGAGTATGGTCATTTTATTTATTCTCACATGCTTCAAGACTATGCAGGAACACAAGATTTAATCAGTAATAATAAATAAACATTAAATCATACCACTGCACTTTTCAATGGGTTTAACATGGGTGAAAAATTTTTATAGTTTATAGTTATTTTCTTATTCAAATACATCAGTATCCTTACTCAGAGAAAATCTGTCTAATAAACTAAAACAACAAGCAAATGAGCAAACGTCAAAACAATTCCCTGGAATAACTCAATAGTTGGATTCATTATATAAAAATTTATTGCAGCCACAGACCTGGGAGGAGATGATGACTTATGGGCACTTTGTGCTCTGCATCAAATACATTTTTTTCACATCCTTTATTCAAAAATGTCACCAATAAATGAATTCAAGGGATCCACTATAAATCAATCATGAATGCACTGCTTTATCCCCCAGGAGAATTTCATGTGGGTGGTTAGAATTCTTGCCAAATAGTCCACCTATGTGTTTTGCTTGCTTGGTAGATGGACAGCTACTGAAGAGATTTTACTGCAAACAGAAAAGGATTTACTCATTTTTGACTCTTGGTGTTGCAGCTTTTTGATACATCGTATAGCAAAAAGAGTTTCACTGCAGTTTTTAAAAAATATTTCCTTGAGTATTTTTGCTCCATGAAACCCATAAAAAGAATGATTAATAGACCTAATAAATGGACGAATATAGGACAAGTCTGTAGGGTATGATTCAAAGTTCATGAGGAATATTATTGAAGTTATTTGGGTTAGAATCGCAAATCTGATGTTACCACCTTGGGAAGAGTTTTAAATGTCTAAAACTTTTGAATCATATCTGATACTAAACAATTTTGAATAATTAAATGTAAAGTGAAAAACTGAAGAACAGTAGATCCTATGCAAGGAGAAACAATTCAGAACCCTCCCACATACAGGTGTTCTCAGAGAGAATGTGTTTTACTCAACTGCCTCTCAAAGCCAGGTCTCTGAACAATGATGCTTACTTCCCCCAGAACCAGAAGCCAGATGGTAGAGGAAAGCAAAGTATTTTCAGTAGAACACCTCAGTACTCCAAATTCATTAACCAGGAAAAGAGCCTGAGTTTCTCTGAACTTTGGGATCTGAATATGAATTCTGACTATTTACAGATGAAAGAAAGGCAAAAACAAAGGATTTGATCTTGCTTTTTGGAACCCATCTTAGATAAGTTTTAGATAAACATTTAATATTTCAGTGCATCAACAAAAAATTTCTTATGCTGTGATAATGAATTATACCTGCGCAAGATATAATTTTTATGATTTAAAAATACAATTTTGATCTTCACTGTATAAAAACCTGATAATCTGGGATGCAATGTTTGTTTTGTTAAAATACTGGTACTCTACCTCTTGGTCGGTTCTGGCACTGGCTTCATGCACTCCATTGTCTGTAGAATGTGAAAAGCACAAGTACACAGTTATGAAGGGAAAACATCACATGTGAAACAAACACTGCTTATAGGCTGCTCTGTTTGTAGTGGTGGCCTTTTCATGCAATTTAAACATTAAGACATCAAAGCTGAAAGGGCAGAGTAAAGAGCACTGTATAATTCAGTATTGTTATTCTAACCTCAGTTTGACAGCAAATTAATGCAAGATCAATAGACAGAGTACTTCAAGAGCCAATCTAACAGTGTTATTTTGCTAATTAAGTGTCTGATCTTCATATCAGTTTATCGATATCTAAGAAAAAATCAAAAAATATTCTAACTGGCTGAATGGACATTTACATTAAAGAAAAAGGAAACATAAATACCCCTCACGCTTTTCAGTGGGAAAGAAAAAAATACTTGTTTTTATATTGTCTACCAAAATCACGTTACAGTTTAAGTATAATGATTATATGCAGCCACTTCATACACCTCAATCATCGTTGAGTGTTTGGTTTATGAACTAAGACTTATTCATTTCATCTACAAACAGAACTGGCAATTAAAATAACCAGACCATCTCTCACTAGTAAGGTTTTCAATGTATCCCCACTGTAACCATTCTCCAACTTTCGGGAGGAAAAGAAGGCAATAATTTAAAATCACTGATGTCATTTGTTTTTTGGTGTAGCAGGTGTCATAACATTCCTAAAGTAAGGAATGTGTAAATGGAAATTTGAGTTCTGCTGTGAAAACAGCTCATTAATGTTAAATACTGTAGCTCCTAAATCTGCATCACTATGGAAATATATGTCCAGAATGAAGCAAATAATCATAATAACTCCTTATGTTCCCTAAGCATGTAAAGGTACAAATTGTTTTCTATGCTTACCTGTCCAAGACTTTCTTTTACAAAGCAATTGTGGTACATTAAAGAATGATTATCTGTAAAATTCAATTATTTTTTCCACATATTTTGAAACACATTCTTGGAATACAATCATCTTTCATTACCCTTTTGCTTAAACATCTCATTTTAAAGAACAGGAAATTAGAGTACACAACATTAAGCAATTTGTCTTTCAATATAACTGAGTATGTAGGCTTATCTTGTTTGTGAAGTCTGAAGATTAAATGTTCATAAACATGTATTTTAGATAAATAAAGTAACTACTGTAAAAAGAAAACAACAAAGCTAATTCTTTGCAGCCTTTGGGGAAAAAAAAATACAAAAACCTTCCCTTCTGTCTTCTTTAAAACCAATCAAATGTCTAGCACTAAAGTAAAACAAAGGAAAATGAGGCTAGCTATCCTCCACTGTACTTAATTCTTACAATAAATACCTGGTATGTTAACACTGTTTTCCATTAATCCAGCATGAATTTCTGCCCTTCCTTGAGCATCTCCTTTCTTAATTTTTGCTTCTGCTTTCTCTTCTCTTGTTTTTCCAGCACCATCTTCTGTTTTTTCCTGAATGCCAGCAGTCTGAATTGCATTAGCAATAGTATCAGCGATCTCATCCAGTTCAGTAGAGCTGAGATTCTCCACATTCACCTGGTGTTTCTCTAGGTCCTTCAGTATGCCTTTAATAAGTGTTTCTGGATCACAAAACAAATAAGCACAAGATTTAGCTGTTTACAAGAAGCATATGTGCTTGTATCAGAAATATCTTTATTTCCTGAAAGGTATCTTTTCCTTTTTGAAAATTGTCTTTTTTTTTTTTTTCATAAGTGCATACAAATTCAATACATAAACTGAAGTTAGCTGATCTCCTCACAAAAAACACAGTATTAAAAATGGATGTTACCGTTTATGACAAGGTGAATCTATGCTACTACAACCTATGAAGTTGTCCTAGAGAGTTGAATATAAAATTTTCACTTCTTTTTTACAAACTCAGCACTGTTTCATAATCCAGAGGGACTCAAAAACTGAAGACAAGAATTAGCACAACTCAATTTTTTTTCTTACGCTGCACTAAAAATCAGTGCCTATACACTAGAAATACAATAGTATTTATTATATGGCAGATTTATTTGCTGATTTACTTTTTGCAACTATATAGATTTTTGGAAAAGGAGCAGCCAGGTATTTTGCCATTCAATACAAAAGCTCCACTACAACTAAGAATATTTAATGCATGTGTATGTAATGGACAAACCTTCTAAATCATAATGATTTATCTTGGAGAGTATATATTTTGGCAAAAATGAACTTCACCAAACACTGTTCTGGTTTGTCGGCGATGAACAGCAAGGGGAAAATGTTTTATACCTCATATTACTGAAAGAAATGTTAAGATGACAGTCCAGACCAAGAAGATCAAACGGACATATATTTAAAAAACAAACAAGCCAACCAACACCAACACAAAAAAACAACACTGGAACCAACATTAACGTGAAAGAAGTTTTGAAGATGAGAAAATCCAAGGACAGTGGATATTAAGGGTGAACTAGAAGGTGTAGTGTAGCAGCTATTCAAGAAAGGCAGTTCTCTGACTGCATATATCATTTAGTTCCATTCCATATAACTGTAAAATTCAGCATAATCTCTATTGAAGAAGAAACACTAAATTAAGGGCATCCCAAAAACCATTTTCAATCATGTCTCTGTTCTGCTTATTCATGTTCTTCAGAAATTTAACATGCAAGCAAGAACCCTTTCACTGATGCAAGAAGATGAAGTCGTAGACTGCTGAATGTATAAATTCATACATAAGCAGTCTGAAGGTAACATCCAACCTCTTTTCTTCTAGCAACATTGTGAAATGCCTTGCCACCTCAAGGCTAATCAAAAGGTAAAGCATATTACTGAGATCATTATCCAAACCTCTCACTCTAATGGGCCTGGAGCATCAAATCTAGGAAATCTGTACAGGTGTTTAAGCACCCTCGCAGTAAAGACACTCTTCCTCATGTCCAGTCTGACAAAGGGTAAAACATTAAAAGAAGAAAAGAAAAAAAACGCAAAAAAACACTTTTGCTTTTCACAACACTAAGTAATTAGTAGTAGTAAGAGAGTTTCCCATTCCAGGGAAAAGGCAGCAGAACACCTGTCATTTTGCAGGAACGTGAACCAAGGATTATTTGTCACTGTGGAAAGAGGCAAGACGCTGGACATTTCTGTCATCTTCCTTTTGATCTCACAGCGTTAAAATCATAGAATCATATGGGTTGGGAAATACTTTGAAGATCACCAAGTCCAACAAACAACTTCACCTACACAGGTCTATTGCTAAACCAAGCCCAGGTCCCCATGACTCACCAACTAAAGTTGCCTTATTTTCCCCGGATTGTTAAATTAATAAAAGCCAAGATAGCTTAAGTATTTTAAATACTGGTTTACAATTGAACAAATGTTCAGCAAGAGAGCTGAAGACTAAATCCCACAACCTGTGCCAAATTCTCTAGTCCATGATACTTGGAAATAGAAAAATTGGAACTGAAGTCTGATGGAAGCTAAGTAATAAGAAATGTTGAACAGTTTCTTCTTATTGTACTGTATCTAATCCCTGTATTTAATAATACAGAAGAATAAAAAGACAAAATACTCTATTTTAGAAAGACGAGGAAATTGATTAAAACTTCAATACAAGTTTTCACTAGACGTGACCAGACTGAATTCAAGAAACTTTTCTGGGAAGCACAACAGCTTTTTAGTGGCTGGCCATTAGGAGAGGGTGTTACAGTTGGCAACAATGCAGGAAATTAAGCTGTAAGAAATACCAGCACTGCCAGATTACTACACAAGTCTTGTTACTGCTTAGGTATCACTTCTGTTCTTATGTTTTATAGAACTATTGCCCAATAACTTGACATGACAGAAAAACCTGAATTATTGAAGCAAAAGTAATAAAGTCAGCAAAGATAGAATATATGTCAGTTCAAAATCAAAACTAAAACTTTTCAAGTAAATGCATAAAGACACCTTGCAAATACACTGCAGTAGGAAAAAGTATTCTTGGAACAGTCTGACTACCTGACATCTGTGCATCTACAACAGAATGAAAACGACAATGATTTCAGTAGCTATTTTTTTCAAGAGCTTTTATTCACTTCTCCATTGATACGAATAACCCATGAAGTACAGCAGTTAATAATCCATGAATGAAATTTTGAAGTTTTTTGAATACTCCTAGAATAATATTTAGAATCACTTTTACTGCAGATGAGGGATCCATCTCTGCATTTCTAAGCCCCCTTGTAAAGGTGGAATGGTCACAGAACTTGTCTATAAGAAGACAAAATGATTTTTAAGAACAAAAGAAAAATAAGAACTTTTTCTAAGAACACATATCATTCTTTATTCATATCGTCATCCCTTCTAGGCAAAGAGGAACAGCAGATTGGAGTTCTGTACGTGAGTTTCCCACAATCCAGATGAGTTTCCTAACTATTCAATGATACTAACTGATTTAGGGTCATTCGCTCACCTTCCAACAATAGTTTTGAAGCATTTTCAATTTGTTGAGCTTCAGAACAGAAACCACATTTCTTTTCCTTAGCTTTAGGATGCCTGTTTCTAGCCAGAACATGCTGAGAAAAATGTCATTCTGCTGCTGTGATTTTCAAGCAATTAGGAAGCATCTCACCAAGAAATAAGATTTATGAAAAAGTGTCAAAAACACTTACATGCCTAGTTGCTCAAGCTCTAATTTTTAAAAATTTAGACTCTTTTGGGTTTCAAGTTCAATAAATGCTAGTGCTACTTAGAGTCCTGAACATTTATCTATTTTCCAAATACAGGAATAAGACTTTCGAAGTACTGCAGTGTTTAACATACTACAGTTTGACAAGAGGAGATGTTCCAAACTAATTTTAGAAAATAGAACAATGATAAAAACAATGGAGTAAAAGTTGTGTAAGACATGTTCATTCATTTAAGATAATCAAGCTAGTTCAAATTACCAGAATTCAGTAGCAGAATCAAATCTAACGTTGCTCAAAATTTGAATTTGAAAAATCATCAAACTGGGGTTCCAAAGAAGAAAATAAGTTTTAAACCCCACAAAAATAACTTCCTTCTGCATTTGCCTGTCAAGTTTTATGCAAGCAAGCTACTGGCCATTATATCAATATCAGAAAAAAAATCTTAAAGCAGAATTATGTTTCAGGTAATGTATAATTAAAAGAGCTCTATTAAAGTAGCACTACCGAATTTCTTTTTGCTTGATTCAGTTCCTTGGCAGAAGCAACTACTGAGATGGTCAACAACATGGAATCAGTATACAGCCTTGTCATTTCCACCCCATTCCATTTTTTCCAAATGTACTGTTCTCCATATTTACTACTTTACAAAAACATTATCAATAAAACAAAAAAAAAAGAAAAAAACAGGAAATGAAAGATGGGGGGCAATCACATCAGAAACTGAGTGGACACTGGCTGTACTACAGTTACTACTAACAAGCGCACTGCAAGTCCTTTTTTTCATTAAAAAATGTTATAGAAGAGCCTCCTGTTCCTCTGACACTGCTGTTCCTACTCCGGTCAACAAAGCATACACTTGCGCTAGTGTAAGTGAAAACGTAGGTGGCTTTTAATGAACAAGAATGCATTAAAATTCTGCGGACTAAAGGCAGTAACCAAAGGTACAGAGTAGTACCATGTTTACAGTACACTGGGAGGAAGAGTCATCAACAGTCTGTAACAGCCTGGTGAAACTGAGGTCTACACAGAGTCTTCCCAGTTTACTGAAATGCTGTTGCAAAGTGTCCGTGTCCACTCTGTATTATGGTGCCTGTTCATTCTTGTAATTCATTAGCAAACATTTTGATACGGCTAATACACACAAATAGAAATGCATCTATTTACAAGCATTTTTGGACAATTTAAAGGGATTGTTATCAATTTTCTAAAGTCAGAAAATATTGTTGTAGGAAGATTGAAAAGCCATGGGCTACTGCAGTGGCACAGCAGTTCAGGTGCACTCACTTGAGCATCTGCGTGTCTCTGTACAACCTTGATATTCTCCCACCAGTCTTTGTGAAATGGAATCAGCAATGTTCAGCCATGCTTCACATTGCCTATACTGCAAACCAGACTTCTGTCCTAGCTTCATTTTCTTAAATGAAGAAGGCAAGTTCCCTTACATAGTTACCATAGAACTGTGATGACATTAAAAGCACATATATCACAGATGATATAATTTTTAATATCAGCTTTATCATTTGAACTCTCCCTACTCAGTAACAATAGCATCTTAACAAGGAAAAAAATGGCTTTTCTTGCACAGCACATAAATCATGCTCCACAAACCACTGACTTAACTGCTACAGCCAGTTTGCTCAACAAGTGGCGCAACAGCAGTAACTTTTCTGAAATCGTAACACGGCCCTTCCTCCCTGCACTCAGCAGTCCAACAGGGTGGACTGTTCTTTTGTAACTCACCATCCTATTCAACACACATCAGCTGCCCTCAGCAGCTGTGCATCACCCAGTTCAGTGGCCACAGCATTTTAAGACTGAGAGCACACAAATACTGCTGTGCTCTATAAATCTGGAAATGTGCTATTTTTGGAAAAAAATATATATATGAATTACTGATGTAGTGACTTTATCAAAGCATTGGAGAGAGATATTCTGCAATACTTCAATAGCAAAAGTAAGTATACTAGAACAAACAATTTTTAACAGAAAAATTCTAAATAGTGCTGGTGCAGAATGCAGATTAATGATTCCCTGGTTGCACAGTGACTACAAAGGCAGCACCCACACACATCATTCTACTCCTAGAGGTAACAGTTTTCAAATCTGATAAAAAAATAACTCCACGTTTTCTTCTCTTCTATTTCTCCCTCAGGGTGCCTTGTTAGCTAATTCACCTGCCACTGTTTCACCACAATTCTCAGTGCTAATCTGCTCAGTACCTTCTCAACTGTTCTGCCAGACAAATTGCTGTGTCTAATCCTGCACCAGATGCAGCAGAGAACTCACAACACTGTCCTGTGCAGTTTTTGAACAGTTCTATGGTTCAGAGAATGTAAGAGAGAAACAACCTACATACAGAAATTCTGAAGCACCAGAGAGACTGGAGAAATGTTAAAAGCAGAAAAAGATATTAGTCAGCCTGGCAAATCTGAATCCAAACCATAATCATTCTAATAAACAGCACTTTAAGCAATGAATATACTTGTATCTGACCTCACAACTTCCTTATAAGATTATTAAGTGGGTCAAAAATGCAAAGGAATCCATATTATTTCCTACTCAAACAGTCATAATTTTATGTCTATTAAACATTTAAAAGCTAACGCAATGGAAGAAGCTCCTACAGGGCATGTTATGTATGTGAAGTCAAAGCAGCGCTACCCGATGAATTGTGAAACGTGTTATTCCCTCTAAGTGTTAAGCATTTTTTTCCCAGTTGGCACCTACTAGGAAAGGTGAAGTGGAACAGCTGGAGGATAATGAAACCAGCATGTGCCTAGTTTGTTTTGAGTCTAGCAACAAAATTGTCTAACCTGTGCAAGAGACTTGCAGTGCCACCTGGATTTGATTTTACATTATAGTTTGTTCTTTGAAACCTATTATCTCTGGGCACCATACCAAGAATGCTTTACTTCTTTAGATTGCAAGCATTATCTTTCCCGGCCGCAACTTTGATGTTTTCACGTGTTCTGTTGTTTTGCTGTTGGTGTTGCTTTTGTTTTACAAAATAAAAATAAAAATAAAAAAATCAAGAAGAATAAGGAAAAAAAACACCAGAAATCTAAGAACAATAAACATTATAGATGAAGATAACTACAAAAAAGATTCAAAGAAACCTGCTTATATACAATGAAAATCTATTGGAATAGTGGTAAATGCAGTGTAAGAGATGTAAATGCTTCGCAGTGGCCAAGGATCAATTATTTCATTTTTCAGACATTGTGCATCGCTGGAATAACAATACTAGTTAGGTTTGTTTGTAGAAACACTGAGTGACTGAGAGTTATTTTCTGAACTCAACCTGATCACCTCCCACAATATGAAAATCTGCCTTTCGGTACAAAGCAGCACTTAAAATGCATCTTGGTGTCCTATGAGATATTGCACTGCATGTTCTTTTAAGTATCTGTCAAACTATCACACACAAAAGGAATCAGGATCCAGTCATAGCTAAGTTGAATTATCAAAAAAAGAAAGAAAAAGAAAGCACAGCAAATAAGTTGTAATAGGTGGCCCAGACAAATGTAGCTCTAGTTCCATCTTCTTGTAGAATCACAGAAACAGTGAATACTTGAGTTCAAAAGGACCAATAAGGATCATCAAGTCTAACTCTTGTATTACACACAAAATTGAGATAATTTTCCCCTCCATGTGTTCTGCGTTAAAATCTATGTCTGTGTTAATTTCTGGATCTAATTTTCACTTTTACCCACGGTCCTTGGATTTCTAGATAAATAAATAAAAATGAACTAAAACTAGGCATTTTTGTATTACCTATGTATGGAGTGGGATGCATTCATAAGAACAGATGCAATGGTGAAGACGTAATTATGTATTGTTTGTAAAGTGTTTTGAAAGTATAGCAAGTTACATAAATGCTATGGTTTATTGAGTGCCATGTATATCTCTTACATATGGAAGGTGGGTTGAAGAATGTGGGTAGATGTTTGAAAGGAAAGAGGGGTTAGAATGGTGAACATTATTACTCTGAGATAGAAATATGTCAATAGTAGGAGATATATGTCAATGTCTATTTATATTGAAAAAAAAAAAAAAAAGCTCAGTGAACATGAGGGAAACTTCAGAAAAGATAAAACAAGTAAGTACCAACTTTACCATCCACTACCCTCAGCGGGTCCTTTGGATCATTCTGGGAAGCAGACTTCTGATTCAGCATCACTGGGGCCGGCCCCAAAGCTCCAAAAGCAGACTGTGGCTGGAACGGTTTATTCGTTTTGAAATCTTCTGCTTTTCCTCTGGAAAAACTTCCATCAAAAGGACTGACTTGAGAAGAGTAGAATCTATCAGCATAAATGTGTGACCCTTTAGTCCTACTGTGAGAGCTTTTATCATTGCTTTGTGCTGACAAGTTCTGAGTGATGTACGTATGCAGTGCAGCCATCAGAGCTTTTTGGTCAAGCCCTGCTTCTGACTCCATTGAGTACTTGTCTGGCTGAGGCTGGTTGGAGGTCATCCCATGGAGATTTTCACCATACTGTTGATGCGATGTTGATGTATGAGCCAAAGGAGTTGCTCTTTCTTTGGGTTTTTGCATCAAGTAGTATCTAACAGGATCATTATAGACGTAGCTCTGGAGAGAATAGAAGGTAGAAAGAAAGATCTGGGTCAGTATTTCTTGGTAACAATTTTTGTTATACAGGAATCACAGGTATAAGCCATCAGGAAAACAAGAAAGAAACAGAACCTGTAAGGTGCAGGGAGGTGGTAAACCTCACACTGTTATGTTTTTCTCAAAGAGGCACTATCAGCTTGGCAAAAATTTTGCTAATCAATTCATCACATTATCAAAGCAAGAGAAAGAGATTAGAGACAGAAAGAAAGAGTGATAAAATTCAAACTTGATGTTAACTATGTGTGCACTGATTGTATTCATTTGGACAAAAAAAAAATCAGTAAAACCAATTTCCCATTGTATTTTAAGAGACTTCTGAGAATAACTCTTATTTTTTGATACTTAGGAAAACCTTGCAAGAAAAAACAGAAATACCATCTTGTAAGGAAGAAAAGTATTTCTTATATAAAAGATATTTTGTTCTGTTTAAAATAAATCTTTGAATTTTTGACTAAATTAAATTCATAATCAGAATGTCCTTTGAAAGAATAAAGAAATGCAAAAGCTTTTAATTCATTGATTATTTTTAAATAAAGCTACTCAGCAAATTAAACAAAAAATATATAAGATGTTTTAATTACCCAAAAGCCACAAGGAAATTAGAAAAAAATGCTGAAAAAAACTGGTAAGAGTGGGCTGCCACTCAGGTTTTCTTTTCTCAGTTTCAGATTTTCAAAGATGTAAAACAGGAAATTCAAAATTGCAAGAACTCTATAGTTCTCGTTTAACAATTTTTTGTAGATGAAGAAATTTAGTTTTAAGGACAAATTCTAAGTGCCCCTTAAGCACTTTAATCTTTACTCAGTACTTTAAAAAACAACAACAACAACATTATTTACTATTACATAGACTGTAATTTAATCATAAACAAAATATTTTGTAAATATCACAACCCAAAGGCAGGATTTTATATTTTTGACAAACCAGTTCCACTCATAAATTATTTCACTCCTTACTACATGCTGATTTGAACTAAGAGACTTATTTATGTTCAGACTTATTCCAACTATCCTTCATTATTCCTTTAACAGTTTGCTGTAGTTGTATCGTTAGCAGTGCCTGTTGTGATAGGGCAAGAGGAAATGGTTTCAAACCAGAACACAAAGATTTAGATTGCATATAAGTAAAAAGTTTTTGACAGTGAGACTGGTGAGGCACTGAACAATTTGTCCAGTAAGGTGGTAGACACCATTCACCCAACTCTGGGAACACCCAAGATCAGGCTGGATGGGGCTCTGAGCACCTGACGGAGCTGTAGGTGTCCCTGTTCACTTCAGGGAGTTGGACTAGGTGACCTTTAAGAGTTCCTTCCAACTCTAACAATTTTATGATGATTCCATGATCACATACTGCAACATGTTGAAGAATATGTCCTGGATCTCTGGATTTCTGAATTATAACAGATCCCTGGTGAATTTGCATTGACAATAGAACAACTGGGGACAGAGAGAGCTGAAGCATACAGTCAAAGACATGCAGAAACTGTACACACCAGAGGACAGCACCAAGTAGAATTTAGCCTGAAAAACCACCTCGCTGTTTTTAACAAATACTATTTACATACTTAATGGCAAATCCTGGATGTAACAATCTACTAGTCACAAACATTCATTTCCTAGTGACAACATGTCTTTGCATTGTGTAATTAACTCTTCTACCCAGAAGAAAACACAGAGGATAACACAGCTGATTCACACACACTTTTTCTCCATTTCCTACCACGTCGTGCTTTTTTCTTTGATGTCTTTTGGAGGATCTTCTGGGGATAAAGGCAAGGAGTACATGAAAGGGGAAGAGGAAATTCCCCATTAAAACAGTGGAAAACATGGAATCTACTAAATTCATATCATGTCACTATAACTGAGATATTTCACCTACATCCATTCACCTCTTTCACTTCTAAAGATTTACTAACAAAACAAATCTTAGGGAAAGCATAGCTGCTAGACATTCTCTGAAAGGTTAGGGTCAGGTGATGCAGGCTGGCTTTTGATGCGCTATTTAACAAGTCCAAACAGCCTTTAACATTAACAAATTTGTGATTTCCTTCTCTTTCAGACAAGACCATATTGAAAGAAAATGAAACAGAAACACCAAGTGATTGTACACAAATTGCATGTATGTGAGAGCCAGCCCTGGGCTCAGAGCTGCACCTTTGTCAAGAAGGGGCAGCCGCTCGGCAGCTTGACAGGTCACACTTTGGTCAGGAAGGGATGAAATATTAAAAGTTCTAATTAAAGCTCAGCATCGACAGCTCAGCTGTCTTCACAGTGCCCTCAGTTACCAGCCCATCTGATGTAGCTCTGTCTGACTTAATTAAAGGGCTCTCACAGCTGTATGGCAATCCTCAACGTGGGTAAGAAAAAAACCAAAACCTGTTCCTTGCTGTTTGGCATCTCAAACAAAACACAGCACCAAAAATGTATGTGCAAACAGAAATACACAAGATAAAATATAAATAAAAGTGCAGCAATGAATAATTACGCTAGACTCTGAGATTTTTCTAAGCAGCATGAGGAAAAAAATAGGTATTTTTTACAGAAAGAGACAGGAGAAAACATCTGTTACACGTAGTTCAGTGACAATTTACATCTTACATTATTATTAAGGAAGGTTTTCCTCACTCCAGACTCCTGAACATGGATATTGCTCGTCTGACTTATTTCAAAGTTAGATGAGATAACCCATGGCCAATGAAAACAATCTGTACAGTTCCCCAATTGGCGCCTTTGGAGTCCCTGCTAACATCATGAAGAACAGGAAAATGTGGACCAGGGAAATTTTAAAAAAGAAAATTTCATTTCTACACTGATTAAACTGCCAGTAATCTCAAACAAACAACAAAAACAAAACAAAACAACCAATCAACCAACCAAATTAATTAATTAAAATTAATTAAAAAAATTAAAAATAAAAAAAAACATTGAATGAGATGTGCAGAACTAGGAAGTAATACTATAGTATGTATATAATGGTTAGCAGGCACTTCCCTATTATAGAATCATAGAATCCTCAGAGTTGGAAGGGGTCTTTAAAGGCCATCTGGTCCAACTCACCTGCAATGAACAGGGACACCTAGATCTCCATCAGGTGCTCAGAGCCCCATCCAGCCTGACCTTGGGTGTCTCCAAGTACAAGCATCCACCACCTCTCTGGGCAACTTGTGCCTGTGCCTCACCATCCTCACTGTTAAAGAGTTTTCCTTACATCCAGCCTAAATCTACCCATTTAGCTCATGATTAAGAACAAATTTTTTACAGATATAATACTGCTCAAAAATCTCACACTCCTAATACAACATCTTTAAAAAGTACTCTGAATTGCTAAAACAGTCAATTAAAAAAACAAAATCTTATTTCTCCATCTCACAAGGATTTTTTTTCCCATTCACTACCTTTCAAATAAGTTATCTTGATAATTCACACATTATCAACCCCCTTATACACACTAACCTTTCTGAAGATGGAATTGTTAGGGTGATGTCTTGTATGGTTTAGCTATGTAAGTAACTGACATTTTCTTTATGAAAGTTCACAGAAGGGCACATTAAATGACACCCTGCAAATGCGCTCTAAGTCTATGAACTATTTGTTTTGTTTAACCAAAAAGTAATTTAAAAAAGGGACGGGATGAGATACATACATCATAAGGCTCAGATAAAGACTGTGCAACTTATCCACCAAGGGGCAGATTGATCTGAATGTCTGGCCAAAGGGCAAAAGGAATGGAATTAAATTTATGACAAAATACTTCATTTCTTGAGAATATGTTTTCTTAATCTTAAAGGGAAATATGCTAAAAGAAATTCCTTAGGAATATACAAAGAAGAAAATACCTTCCACACCCAGTTTCATTTGGCCTTTTCTCTTTGATTATTTTTCAGATATTAATTCATTTTTGCTACCACCCAAATGTAGTTGGACTGCAACTCCATGTACATTATTTACTGCGCCTATGTGAGACAGTGGTAATACACTCTCCAAAATTAAAAAAGAAACAACAACACAGAACAAACACTAGAACCAGGCTGTCCCTCAACAGCAGCATCCAAGGGCTACCAAAAATGAAATGTTTCCATGCTTTAACTCACTGTGTGGAGGGAAAGAACTTTAGCTTTTTCTACCAGGACCAGTGTAGGTGCTTTGCAAAGTACATGCAGTCGCCTTGTACCAACCTGCTACATGGGAAATAATACACATTCACCTGAATCACTGTCTCACATACAGCACAGGGGGCACTGTGGGCTGTGAGTCTGTACACGTCCATTTACCTTTGCCTTGAGAAAAATCCAGGTGACAATGAAACTTGAGGGCTGTACCAGTGATGTGGAGTGGATTACAGTGCAAAAGTGCCCAGGTTGGAGCTGGGTAAGCGGTACAGCTGTGTCCTCACAGTCAGACCTGCACAGTCCTACGCTAACAAAGCTTAATTCTTCCAGTCTGTGAGCTGGTGTATCCAGGAAGTGCTGCACTGTGAGGAGAACAGCTTAGCAGGCTTCAAGCTACCTAAAGGGGAAATTTCTGCTCCACAAGTCTCTGCGTGCTGTAGATGTGATGTTACATACATAAATTCATTCTTAGGCTTGTCTGAAAATAATAAGTAAAGCCAAAGAAAAAAATTCAATCTTCTGAGCAGTAGTGGAGCAGAAGTATTTTCCACCAACTGATAATAGCCTTTTCACTTGCAGTAGATAGAATATTATATCGTGCAAGAAACCACTGCTTAAAATAAACAAAAACCCAAAACAAAACAAGAAGGACTCAGAAGATTAATTCATAAACCAGAAAGTAGTACAGAGGCCAAACCAGTGTCTTCTGCAGCAATGGGATGCTCTCAGACCTGTGGTCTTTTGACAGATTCGTAGGCCTAAGGCAACAGGGACAATTACAGTCATCTCATAAAGCCTATTATTTCACTAATAATTTTCTGTAACTATCTCATATTTTCTTCCTGAGAATTACAACTGCTTTGAAACCATTTAAGAACTACATCAGAGAAGTAAAGATGGCAAAGATTGTTAATTAACATCCTGTAGTTTGCAGTGTCAAAAGCTTGATCAAGCAAAAGAGCTCCTCAGAGCCTCCTTTGATCAAAACTAGCGATGACTTTGCTTCCTAATTCTGGTTGTGGAACTGCAGCATAACGGGATTGTCTGGAGGTCTGCCGGTATATCATTCAGTAATCTACATTGCTGTAATTTCTGGTGGCAGATATTTGATTGTGAGCAGCATATTCTACCATTTTTAAACAAAATCACCTCTAAAATAAAGAAGAAAGAGAGGATAACTATGTTGGTTTCTTTCATGTATAAGTAACTATTTAAAAAATTCACTTTTAAGTCTCAAATGTTCCCAGCCATTCTTGGTCTCCTTTGAGATGTTCTTAGCTACACAGACTTCCCTGCATAAATAATTCTTATCATTAGTAGCCACTCCTCGTTCTGCTGAGGAACGTGCTAGCTGTTTGTTCTCTCTGTTTCTGACAGATCTCTATCCATCGTGAACTGAATGAGATTCAACAAGGCCAAGTGCAAGGTGCTGCACTTGGGTTGAGGTGATCCCAATATGTGTATAGACTGGGAGAACTCCTTGAGAGTAGCACTAGAGGTAAGGATTTGGGGGCTCTGGTGGATGAAAAGCTGGACATGAGCCAGCAGTGTGCTCTTGCAGCCTGGAAGGTCAACTGCATCCTGGACAGCATCAAAAGGGAAGGAGCTAGCAGGACAAGGGAGGTAGATTACTGTTCTCTCTTTTGTCCTCATGAGGGGCAAAAAAGAGGGAAACAGTACAGAGCCCCCAGCGCAAGAAAGACTTGAAGTTTATGGAGTGGGTCCAGAGGAGGGCCTCAAAGATGACCAGAGGGCTGGGGTACCTCCCCTGTAAAGAAAGGCTGTGGTAGCTAGGCTTGTTTAGCCTGGAGAAGACATGGCTCTGGGAAAACATCATTACAGCATTTCAGTATTTGAGCAAGTTCATTAGCAGGAGGGGATCCGACTTTTCAAATGGTCTGACAGTGGGAAATGGCTTTAACTTTAAACATGGAATATTTAGATTAGAGATTTGGAGGATTTTTTTTACTCAGAGAGTGGTTAGGTAGCAGCACAGGCCGCCCAGAGAATCTGTGGATGCCCTGTCCCCAGAGGTGCTCAAGGCCAGGTTGGATGGGGAACTGGGTAACCTGATCTGGTGGGTGGCAACCCTGATCACAGCTGGGGAGTGGTAACTACACCATCTTTAAGTTTCCTTCCAACTCAAGTCATTGCATGATTCTAGGACTCTATTGAATAGAATAACATTTCTAAAACACCACTTTTGGTGTAGAAAGAGTGCATGTAAGCAGGCTGGCCGGTACACTTGTTTGACCATGCTCCACATGTCCATGCCACTGCAGTCTGTCCTGCCTACACAGTAGACTCCACTTCTAGCTATCCTCCTGGACGAGAATCTGTCTATTCTGTGTCCATGTGTACCTAAAGGCCAAGAGCCAGAGTTGTACCACCAATCCTGTGATGCATGTGGCATATGCTCACCCTGTCTACTGGCTTGATGTAGGGACAGAAAGATGAGGCAGCTTCACCACAGCCAGGCTATTAGATCAATCTGCTCCCTAACATTAATAACAGGAACCAATGAAGTGACAGTCGGCCCCCAGTGGATGATAGAAACTGTGCAGAATGGTGATGAGTGCTGATAGATATACTTGGGTTTGTCAGCCTCTCTCGTCTGAGAACAGTTTGCTCATATGTCAATAAGCCTGTTACTTTAGATTTCAGTGAAAGATGTTTTAACACATTTTCTCTAGGCATATGCTGGTATATTGAGTTAACTCATTATCTAAAAATGATTTACATAGAAACATGAAAATCTTCATCCGCCAAATTTGAGCACATTAGCACCAATCCAACATATTTATAACTTCAACATATGAGCCTAGCGACTACCTTTATTCAAAGAAATATAAATGAACAGAGATCTGCAGCATTCATGACTGTAACAATGCCTCCAAAAGAAACTGGCCATTTGCTGTACAACTACTTGAGGGCATTTATCATCCAACTAAAGAAATTGTTGGATTGTCCTGAAATTTATATAAAACCACAGTCAAACAGATGTTAAATAAAACAAGAATTAAAGTTTTGTGAACTCTACCTTCTTATTTATTATGAGATAAAATAAAATATGGAATACACTTTAAAATTTGTATAACCTCCACTACCTTCTTAATTACAGAAACAGGAGCCTCAAACACATGGCATTTGGAAAATTAAAGAACTGATTCTGAAAAGGTGGTAAATATGAAAAAGAAGGAAATCATTCAGCATTTGAGATTTTAAAACTATCAATTAATGTTTTAGTAATTACTAGGTAATTACTAAAAAGTAATGAATCAGCCTTATAAAAAGCCTGACATGCATCATTTATTAATGCCATTTCTATAGTTCTGGCACCCTCCAATCATTTTACAAACTATTAATCCTTACAAGATAGATGTGTGATAAGGGATTAGGATTTCTGATTAGTCATAGAAATGTTGTCAATGTCATTGTACACAAATCCAGAGACTGAAGGTACAGGCAGGTGTTACCTCTAAGGCTTAAAAAGCATGGTACTGGCACCAGAATCTTCACTTGCTATATTATTAATCTAAAAAATGAAGTTGCAGGTCATGCTAGTATTTGTGGTGTATACAACCTGCATGTAATTTAACTAAGCTTTGTAGCCATGATTCCCTCAAAAGTATGGATAACAAGCTTTCCCACAAGAATTTGAAATACACATCAGACACGTTCAGACTTTGAATTTACAGCATATAATTTTATGTATTTAGGTAGCTGTAAATTTATGTATTTGCATATTCATAACATATTCATAATGTATATATATATATATATATATTATGTATTCCGAGTCATATATATATTTATGTATTTCAAGTTATATATAGCTTGGAAATTCCTTCTCTCTCCTCTGTTCATAAAATGAGCTTAGGCTGACTTGAACTAACACAAACATTGGTATATTTTGAATGAATTCTTCTCTAATTATTTTGAGCTTTTGAAAGAAAATGATCAACAGATCAACTACTCACCTGAGGCTTAACTTTTAGTCTGCATTCTATCAAAAGTTCCACCATGACCATAGAAAAGCCATCTAATCATTCTGTGAAATAGGGATATTAGTTCTACCCTACTTTCTAAGTGCATTAAGTAAATGAGTACATCAATGTTTTGTGACGTTCAGATGTTAACTCTAATGGCTGTTGTACAGATACGCCAATAGGCAGGAAATTCTGTGGCTTCAGGGTGGTACTCCTCTATCAATTATTCCTGATGTTTTTACTAAACTGCTTATGCACAGGGTATATTAGATTTTCCTTCCTTGTACAGAATCCCAATAATAGGAAATATTAATTTTAACATTTATAAAAGCAGAATTTAAATGTATACACTGCAGAAATGTCCTTTGCTTTTCAGCAGTCAGCCATCAAATCAATTTTTGACAATCTTCATTCAGTACTGTATTTTAACCAATGGTAAACAAATAAGGGTCCTGCATTTTTGAATTACAGCACCAGATTAAAATGAGCAATGATTGCATAATTTCTTACTAGTTAATCAGCATAATCACAGTTTGTAGATAAATTCAGAGTATATCTTTCAGCATTTTTGTGCTTTGATTTTCTAAAACAAATAATAATCTTTTTAATAATTATCACACATCTTAGTTCTTTCAGGAGATCAATTACGACGTGACAAATAACCGATTTTCAACCCTGCAATCTATGAGTGCTCTTCCCTGAATGTGAAAGGGGAAAGTGCAATACCCATCCTTGTACCCTAAGCTGAAATATAATCTTTACCAAATGCCAGCAGGCTTTGAGATTGCAGCAAACTAACTCTGCCTTGAGTGTTTATTTGCATCATTTCTCCTTTCAGCACCACTGTACTGCTGATCTACCAATCAGCCATTCCTTGCTGCCACTAACAAGACTCTATTTCTCTTTCTCTATTTCTTTTGCTCTTTGTGATTCTTTAGAGACCTTTATTAGTTACTTCTTTAATGTAAAGAAAGATTTTTAATTTTTTTTCAAAATGAAACTCCCCGTGGACTCTAGGTTAGTCAGTTTTCTCTCTACACTATGTACCAGGGCCTAAGAGGGACACCAGCCTAAGGAAGACCTTAGTTGCACATAGTCCCCACATCTAAAAACTTCAAAAGTCAGAATGAAGGAACAAGAGCAATAAATTTCTTCTTCTATCCCTAGAATACTAACCCATAAAACAGAGACCTCTGCAACAAGAAATATAACATTCTTTTAAGTACAGCAGACAACTTTCTTAGTCCTATAGCTGATCAGAAGGTTTTTCGGAGTAGCTGATTGAGTACCAGACCCAAGAGGAAAAAGAGCAAGAAACAAGGGGTAAAGTCTTGCATGTGAAACAAACCCACTGCAATCCTACAGTACCAGAGCAGAAAATTTTTGCTAGCCTGAGGCTTTAAAAATTCAAAAGTCAAGTTACCACAAAGCGTGAGAATATGTTAAAATAGTAGTTTGAAGAAAAACCAAGCCAACCCAGCTGAGTTTTTCTTATTCTTTTTCTGGATTTAAGACTTTTAAGGTCACACTTCACATCTGTGAAGACTGTATAGAGGAAAAGGACCTGGGGTTGTTGGTTGATGTGCAGCTTAACATGAGCCGGCAGTGTGCCCAGGTGGCCAAGAAGGTCAATGGCATCCTGGCCTGTATTAGAGATAGCATAGCCAGCAGGAGCAGGGAGGTGATCATCCCCCTCTACTCAGCTCTGGTGTGGCCACACCTCGAGTACTGTGTTCAGTTTTGGGCCACTTGCTACAAGAAAGACGTGTTCAGAGAAGGGCAACAAAACTGGTGAGGGGTCTGGAGCACAAGTCTTATGAGGAGCGGCTGAGGGAGCTGGGATTGTTTAGTCTGGAGAAAAGGAGGCTCAGAGGAGACCTCATCACACTCTACCACTTCCTGAAGGGAGGCTGTGGTGAGGAGGGGGTCGGCCTCTTCTCCCAGATAACTAATGACAGGACGAGAGGGAATGGCCACAAGTTGCGCCGGGGAAGATTTAGATTAGATTTGAGGAAAATTTTTTTCTCTGAAAGAGTGGTCAGGCACTGGAATGGCCTGCCTAGGGAGGTGGTTGAGGCACCGTCCCTAGCGCTGTTCAAGAAGCGTTTAGATGAGGTGCTAAGGGATTTGATTTAGTAGCTTAGTGGGTAGGGATGGTGGTAGGAGGATGGTTGGACTAGATGATCTTGTAGGTCTTTTCCAACCTAATGCATTTATGAATCTATGAATCTTTTTCTGCAATGACTAAAAAATTATTCTCAGTCGGATGAAACCAGTATAACTGAAATCATCTGTAATTATTAAACCACATGCATTTAAATTTTGAAAAAAATATATAGAAGACCGATCTCTGCCTAGTGCCTGGGGTAATAGCTGCTGAAAAGTAGACAAAAACAGCATTATTTCCATCCTGTTCAATTTTGCTGTCTCTCTTTTTGCTTTGTTGTAGTGGTCACTATAGATACAGCTATTTTTTTTTTTCATTTTTTTACTTCTCTTACCTAAAGTTTTCCTCAAGGCTTGGCACACTCCCCACTACGCACTCTCATGCAGAGCCTATCAGCAGGGCTACTAGCAGCATCAGTGCAAGTGAGATATCCTTCCACAGCTGGATGGCTTTAGTAATATCAGCTGTGTGCTGTCCCTTATATCCTAGCAAAACTCTGCTTCTCAATCTCAGCAGAAACAGTGTTTTTTCAGGTCCAGGTTTATTTGTTTTAATTAACTGGACAGGAGACGAGCCGAAGAATTTGCGTCACTTGAAGCCTTTGCATTTCTTGCTTCAGTAGATTAGATAAATCAAGATCTCTCACGCTGTTTGTGTGCTTGGCAGTATGTTGTTTTACATACCAAGTACGGGTTTAATAGAAAAGAATCACAGAGACTGATAATGCAATATTTTGTGAATGGTAAAATCTTCATTAAGGCCAAATGGGGAAAAAAAAAAAAACAAAAAACCAACAACTAGCAAATGTTTAGGTAACAAATGCCACCAAGTGCTCATTTTCTGAACAACTCTTTCCAGCTGAACTAAAATGAAATGTTCTTTACAACCATAATCCTCAGGAAACAAACTCACAACATCTTCCAATTTACTGTTACTTATCCACAAGCAGAGTAATTACCAGCTGGCTAGATTACAACCTGCAGAAGATAATGTCTCAATACTGAGAAAAAAATATCTCAGTGCTTCAAAATCCACTCAGAGAAGCCCTTGCTATAAAAGGTAAAGTGATTTAAGCTAGGTAGCGTTATTTCTGTCATGTCAAACTTCTGACTGACAGTTGTTTGAACATGAGAAATATGAAGCAGGCTTTTAAGTTTTGCTGTACTTCATTTTACAGCTTTGTGCATAACTGTATGGATGCTCTCTGCTTGGTAATTGTAAAGCCCTATAGTTTTATTCTGACAAGGCACATGTGGAAGATAGTAGAAAAAATGAAGACCAAAAGTTTCTAAAGCAGTTCATTAAAAATTTCTAAGTTAGGATACTAAATAAAGCTTTTTGATTATAACAACTGCTTTAAACTCTCTCTTTTTTTCTTCCTCTCTCTTAATTTTGGCTAGAGTTCTCTGATGACAGTTTTGGAACAAGTCAGAATCCACTCTGGGAGGCTGCCTAGAAGCAGTGCATTTCTGCAAGATTCAGCTATACTTCATAGGAGTTGAGGTATCAAAGCAACCAGAGTGGCATTACATTTCCTGCTCTGACAGCAAGGATGAAGTAATGGAGGTAAATATATACTTGAAAGAAAATGATTTTGTAAGAAAGGCAAGGGCCCTAAAGCTGCAATTCTAAGAAAGATAAAGTGTCTCTGTATTAAACCTTAATTTTAATCGGAATAATGCAAGAAAGCTAAAAAGATAAGAGCTTGCTACAGTTATATAGCATAGGTTGACACAGGAGCTACAAAATAAAGCATTGAGATTGTCTTGAACATGCAATAAAAGTGGTTAATATAGTCATTTACAACTTAAAGTGGTATGACCATATCAAATACAGCTTCTACAATTACTTTCCTTCCTACTCATCTCTAGTCATTGATTTTTACTTTTTTTTTTCTGCTTCATGAAGGACTAAACATTGCCTTCTATTTTGTTTAAAGTTATTCCAACAATGACCCAATGAATCAAGGTACAAACACCGTGTCCCTCTTGTTTCTTTTTAAAGAATAGCAGTCACATCTGATTTGCAGAGCAAAGGGCAGCTTCTCCAGGATCATGTAAAATTCATGATTTATTACTATTTTTTAAGATAAATTTTTTCTATTTTTTTTTAATTTAAAATTATAGGTAACATGTCTGACTCAATGTCTGCGTTTTAACATTCTTCTTAGTAAATAAAGCATACAGTTTGCCTCTATACATGTCTCATTTCCAGATTTTCTTGTCTCTATCCCACTCCCCCAGGCTTCAGAGTGCCCATTTCCATGGCAACACTTGATAAGGTTGGTGGGTGGTGTTATCACAGCAGGCTTCCCCACAGAAGGTCTCAGCCATATGGATTATTTATGAACTTGGATGACAGCACCAGACCCACTGAAATACTTCTTGGGCAAGTTTTTTTTTTCTCTCAAGCCAGTGATTCAAAGCAGGGCATCCTCACTGCAGTCAGCATCCACAAGTAATGAGCTGAGGCAAAGCATCCCAAAGGTGTTCACTCACCCATTCCCAAAATCTGCCTCACCACTGCCTGCAAGTTTCTCTTACTCCATATGAGCACACACTGGCATATGCCACAAATTGTAACCTGGCTGCACATGCCAAACAGTGAAATTGAAAATCTGCAGCTTCTGAACAGAATACCATTTCAGATATCCCACAATTAAATAGCTGATATGACTTTTACAGCTGTTGGGCGTTGCTGATGCATATACACTGCAGTAGATTGATATTTCTTAGTTCTAGAAAAAGCTAGCAGTTTGGCTTAGACATATTCTCTTCACCTGATTTTTTTTCTGAATGCTCAGTAAATTTTTTAGCTGAAGTTGTTGCAATTAAATTGTGTTAGTGCAAATAACCCACTACAATATTTTTTGTAGGATCCCTAAAACAACAGCCTATTTCTTCAAAACAATACAGTTTGTACATGTGCATTTTTTTAGTAAAGTATCTAGGGTTTTGAGGGCCCGTCACATGCATCCACTTCATCCAATTATTTTTTGGAGTTTATCAAGCTCAGTCCTAGAACCAATAGATTTATTTTTTAGGAAAGAAAAACATTGTTTCAGTTCTCAAATAGGCATTCCTGTTTTTCTGTTGTTGCTGCTGTTGTTTTTACACCGACAATACTCAAGATTTAACAGATGTAATTTCTCTTCCTAGCTGCATTTATTATGTACACATCTGTATCTTAATTGATTGTGATAGGCTTCCTTTATGATCAATAAGAATTAGGAATTTTTGAGGCAGAACCGATCAGATTTATTGTCAAAATCTACTAAATATTTTTAATAATTGTACTCATATCATCATAAAAACCACCAAGAATTGACAGTGAGTTTAGCCAGCTCTGTTTAGAGGAAGGGTTCAGGTGCTGTAACAAAGGTTTCAGATCAGCAGGTGAAGGTGTTACAAACTTCATCCCATTCTCCCTCCTTTCTAATATACAATCAGACTCTATGTAAGTTAAAATGTTCCAGATTATAAGAGCTCTATGGTGTACAGCACTGAAACTGACTGTTCATCTGAGGCGGTCTTGCAGTTATGATAATCAATTGGAAGAGACCCAAGAAAAAATGATAGGTATCAGGATAGGAAAATAGAAAAATAAAGACCATCCACAAGAGAAGAAATCTTAGAATGTAGAAACTACATTAAAAATACAACCTTGACAGAAGCTTTATCATTCCTCTTCCTTGGGTACAAACTTGTAGCAGCTGATCGAGAGAGAAGACCTAGATATTTAAGATATTGCTGAAGAGACTCAGCCAAGTTCACCTCGTTTTCCAGATTAGATTTTCTTTCATTATCTTCATTCTGTTCCAAAATCCTGCACAGCAAAAGCAAATAAAATATCATCAGCCTGCGCAGCACACATGTCTGAAAAAGAAATCAGTTTATACAGCAAAACACTGAAATAAGTTCTGTTAATGAGACTTTAACAAAAAAAAAAAAAAAGACACTCTAAAGTCCAAAAACCACAATTATACAGAAAATTCAATGCTTCAAAAGAAACAGCTCAAAAACCTGGCACTACTAAGAATTTATGGCATGAATCAAAGTTAATGTTACAATAGTAAATCAAATAAATGCCTACATGGAGGCAGTCAAATTCAGGAGAAATCTGTAAAACAAAATGTAGAAAGAAACTATGCGTGACTAAAATGAATCCCAAAAAAAGAAAAGAGATGGCTCTGACTTCAAAAATTTGCTAGATGATAACAAGAATCAGTGCTATTTTGGTTGCACTAACTTATCCACATACTCCTTAACTAAGCAAGTCAGTTTTAGAAAAAAGCTTAACAAAAAAAAATACTGAGCTGGAAAAAAGCATTTCATGTGATCTTCTCATGCACTTGGGAGTCACAGAATAGCTGTTTCCTGACTCTTTTAGACAGATCTTAGTGATCTTTGTGAAGAAGAGCTAAAAAGGTGATTAAAAAGGTGATTAAACAACAGCAGTGTAGAAGCTCTTATACAGGATTCAGAGTGATGTGTGCAATGAATCTGAATTATTACCAGCTCTCCTCATCTATCTCAACAACATGTCAATGATTACGATAATTTAAATGTCAACACCCGCAACTATTTCCCTGCACATGCAAAACAGCAGAAAGAGGATCCTTGCCCGTGAGCAGCATACTGTTCATAGAATCGTTTGAGTTGGAAGGGCCTTTTAAAAGTCATCTGGTCCAACTCCCCCACAGTGAACACAGACACCTACAGCTCCATCATGTTCTCAGAGCCCCATCCATCCTGACTTTGGGTGTCTCGGGTATGGGGCATCCACCACCTCTATGGGCAGCCTGTGCCACTGCTTGTTTAGAGGGAAGTGTCAGCATTTCCCACCTACGTGCTCACACATTTCTTCAGTGAAGAACAATTCCAGGTGGAGAAGATTTTCAGCTCAGGAAGACAAGACATCATTTCACTTTCAACATTTTAGGCCACTGAAAGCTCATGTCATGGTGCATATTTATGGACACAGCTTGAAAGACAACCATTATCTCATTTTCCAAATCTTAGGTATAATTATATTACTTGATGCAAAGTAGAAGTAGCATTTCCTTCAATATCCATAGCCGTATCAAATGCGTGTCTTAACTGATTTCATACCGATAAATAAAATTAATGATCCAATTTGCTGCGGTGGCGTTGCAACCAATAGTTATCACAGGGTTGCTCACTATGAAGAAGCAGAAAAAAGCTTCTACCTCCATCCGCCAAGGGACAGATCCTAAGTGGGGAAAATCTCATTGTGTGCTTGTGTAGAAACAGATGCATCATGGTGCAGGAGGCTGGGATCTGACTTGCTACCCTAGCTGGGGTGCCTCGGTCTCCCCACGTTGAAGGGTGGATGCACAGGTAAAATTATCCAACTACTTTTCAAATTTAAGTCAGGCTAAACCTGTTCTGCTTCAATAGAGATGAACTAATCCAAAGAGGTCCTCATCATAGAAGGTATCCCAGTTCAAAGCACTCATCTCTCATTCATCAATTAATTCCAGCATCTCCTTTCTTCGCTGACTTTGAAAAGGAAGGGGAAATGGTAATACTAGACCAAATTCTGCCCTGAGGATTTCCACTAGAGCTAATGGGAACTGAATGCTCAGATAAAAGACAGTATTTAGGTTAGATTTTCAAACTATTATTTACACTGTATAATTGCTCTCACCGGTGCTAAAAGCAAAATCTGAGATGTATGTTTCCTAATTTTTCTTATGGAGATAGCAATTGATCTGAAATTATGTTTAAATTCCATATTAGATGTAATATTTTATATTGTAAACTAAAAAATAACAATTAAAACATAAAAGGCTAACAAAGGATTATATTTCAGTTGAAAATAACTTTAATAAAATCTTACAAATACATCTGAAACATTTCCAAAATCTTTGTAGTTCAGCAGTATACCACTGTTGCTCCTCTTGTTAACACAGAAAGTCAAACACATTATAAAAGCTATTATTTCAACTGAATTAAAATATTTCCTTTAAATTTAAGAAAATTATATTGGAAAATGATGAAAGAGCAACATCTTAAAGCTCCCAGTGACTATGAGAAATGACTGCCAGTTGAGTTCTTGTATGCTTATTTAGAAGTATTTCCAGTTTTAACTTGCTCTGAAAAAGGACTTTGCATTCATAGAACCATAATGCTTAAAGACAATAACTGAAATAATTATTTTTCCACAGAAAGAATTACATATTTACTGAAAAAAAACAGCATATTGGAAGCTTTTTCATGGAAATACGCGAGTCTCTGCACTTCAGAAATTGTATTTTTCTAGAATGTACTCTATTAATAGATACCACACTTTAGAATAAAGGGTTTCTCCTTTTTAAATGCTGTTAGAATCTGATTACTGACTTAATGATGGTTTTACTACAGAAATAATGCTATACCCCACTTTATACATTGAAACTTGTTGGAAACATTTGTGGTTTTGCCTAATTGCACCAATGAACACAACTGACATTTCATCCCTGGGTGCAGAATGGATTTTTTTCCTTTATCTTGGATCCTCTTTTAAGATTTATTTATTTATTTATTTTTAATTTAACAAGGGCCCAGGAAATGCCGTGTACACTCCAGTTAGGCACCAAAGAATGAACTTTCATCTTGAAATCAAGCTCCCCGTTTCAGGGTTTTCTTTAAGATGAAATCCATGTCTTCTGTTCAATCAGATTTCATACACAGTAATTTAGCCTAAGTCAATTTACCTTTCAAGTGTCTGGGTCTATCTTCTTGCTCTCACTAACTCTGTGGGGATTAATGACTCATTAACATGACTTCATATTGTCTTATTACACACTTTACCCTTAATAAAAGGTCTTCCTGCCATAATGTTTCTTTGATAATGAGATATCTACACTAAGTTGCTTTTTTAATTATTTAACTATTATCTGATAATCCTTTAGCAAGTGTGTGTGTACAACGGGCTTAAAGCAAATTGTATTAGAAACTACAAGACAGGGAAGAAGTTCCTCCTGTTCTCTGACCTACAGAATGCATTGGAAATGGACAACCAGAAAAAACAATTAATGTTTTAAACCACTGGCACATAAAATAATACTTCGAGATGCACAGCTTGGTAACTTCAGAAAACCTACCCACAAAGGGACCTGCTAAAAGTGGAACACGTTTGAAAGTCTGATATGCCTGAAGTGTCAGTACACAAAATGTGTGTGTTTTTTTTTTTCAAGGATATTTTTAGTAAAAAATACAAAACAGCTCAAACCTGATTCCAAGAAAAACTCCTACAAGTGTTCATTTGTTCCTAATCTAAAGCCTACATTATTTTTCATATCTTCTTATACATTTTATTTTTGTGCAACTATGAACTGGGAACACTGCAGAGTGTAGATTTGACTTTGCAGAAATCTGGCCTATTTTATCTTAATCTCATGAATCAAAAGTTCTAGATATGCTCATTATATTAAAAAAATCACCATAAAGATCTTCAAAATCATTTCTGATACAAAGTCATGGCATTTAGAGCATCTACGCAATGAGAACAGGTTTTGGATTCTAACGTGAAGTTATCAGCTTTATGACAAATGATAGATTACTGCGTTTTTTACAAGTTAAACTTCTATCTTACTACACTCCTGAAGTGTATGATGACTTTAAGACATTTCTGTTTCTTTTATATTAAATGGTTCACAATATGTGCAAAACAATGGGATCAGACTATGAATTACATCAGTTGTGCATTTAACACAACTTCAATATCCCATCATTTACCAAGATTCTTCAAAACCTACCATGGAAAAATACCATAGAAGACTTACCTTCCTGTGTCAGATGCTTCGGATGCAAAGATGTCAGGGCGTCTGTTGTGGACTTTGTGGATGTTTGAGAGTTCCTGACCAATAACATGCTGCGTATAATCATCTTGCCAGGTAAAACCTGAAAAAAAACAAACAAGAAAGTCACTGTCTAGTGAAAGTTTGTCAAGAGTATGTTCTATATAAACAATATAAAAAAGAAAAAAAGTAGCTTTGTTGAATTTGAGTCCAAGAGTGAACTACAGACTCAGAACTCCTTTCTCCTGTAAGAAATTTTGTTCATCGAGTTTTTCCTAAGTTGATAGAAGGACAGAAGATAACACAATGAGATTCTGAAAGGCTTTATCTTTACACAACTCTAGCTAGTTACAATTTTTTATGTATATATGAAAAAAGAGTTCTTTGGGGATAGTTATAGAAAAGAGATATTTCACTAGCTGGCCATTAAAGGGCAGAGCATTTTAATTCTGATTGCTAGTATCCATCAAATAGTTGCTTCCCAGAGGTGATTTGTTCACTTCTCCCCCATTCACACCACATTGCCCCTTCTCAGCTCTCTCCATTAAACTACAATTTTAGACTACTAAGGAGCTAGCATTGCAGTGGAAAGAAGTGTGCTGAGTTTTAACATAAAACACGTGGAGGTCAATTTATTTTATCTTTATATTAAATGTTGTGACAAAGAACTTTACAACAAGGGGAAGTGAAACTGCAAAGGCAAATTCCAGTAATTACTCATTAATTACACGCACTGCCAATCTCATGGTAATTATACTTAGAATAATGATATACTTATAAACATAATTGTTATCCGATTTGTAGATTTTAGATGTTACAGTAATACTTTAGTTCATAGAACTTGCCCATGTAATTATCTGTAATTATCTAATAACTAAATATCACATAATTGCAGTGAATTTCTTATACACCATGCACCATAAAACACCACAAAACTCTCAAATGAATATTGATAAAAGTCCCAGATACAGTGATCTTGCTATGAATTTCCTAAAAGAAGCCACCTACAGAAAAATCTCCCCTAGATGCAGATAGGAAGAGATGCCACTGTTTGTTAGAACCAGCCTTGGAAGCGGCATTTCTGTTTCAGTTCCTGCTTCATGCACGTGCCATAAACCTCTGCTCCATTTGCAGCCAACAGCAGATGTGTTGGCATAGGCACATTCAGGACCATCAGTCTCAGTAGAACCCAGAACTCAGCCATCTCACTTCTTGGATGAGTGCTTTATCCAGCAAACTCTTCAAAAAGAGTTATATTCTTTAGATTTCTACATGGTACTAAGGTGGTGTTCATTATCTGTTTACATAAGCCCAGATTTTAAAACAAAGTTTAAATAGGAGGCTCATTCACTCTGCCAAAGCAGACAGTTCTGAGAATGCAGAAGTATAAATAACATTTATCAAATTTTCAGCTTCAGTAGAAGATACATAAAGAAGTTAGACAGGCCTAAAGAGTATTCAGACTGTGCTGCTGTGTGGGATTTAGGCAAGTTTTAGAGGAAAAACTCCAGGGTTTGGAAAAATATGGGAGTACTGCAGCATTAACTTTTTTTCCACTAATGAAAATGATGATAAACAATCTAGGACCCATATAAATAGGCACGGCCTTCCACAAACAAAAAGACTCTTTGATACCTTTCTTAAATAAAAACGTTACACAAGTTTACTGAGAAAAAACTTCACCTGAAGTCATGGTAGATGTTAATGGACACAGTAGATAATTCCAGACCTTTGGAAGAAGGAAGAATCTCTGAGATATTTTTAGAACTGATTCACCCTTTTCAAATGCAAATCTCACCTTTTCAGATGTGCCATAGAAATAGATTAGGCTGATTCAAATCAGCCTAAGACTGCTCAGAACAAGTTCTTATGTGAACACACAAAGATGAGTCACAAAACCCTTACGACTATTTTGTTGTAGTGTTATTGAAATTTTGAGTTTACTTCTCTGTTGTCTAGCATTACACACTTCTGCTGATGCATGTGGAATAAGCAGCTGTGATAACATTCAAGTTTAGAAGAGCAACAAATAAGTTTGGGTAAAATTCACGTTTATATAAATAATGAGCATAGCTATAAAACTACTAATTTATGAACTGTGTTTCCAAAATCACTGCAATTTTACTTTCCAACTCTAAGCCAATTCTGGCCCTAGTAAATGCTAACCATTATGCAGTAATTACTGTAAACTTTGGAGAAAAATGCACAGAATCGGTCTCAAGAGTTCTGTTCAAATTAAACCATGAAAGTTCATCTCTGCATTATCTGCACAAAGACATAGAATTAATCTCTCTCAGTCCCGGGCAATATATCTGGGAGCAGACAGAGGTGTCATTAGTTAGGTATGTCTTTATGCCTCCACATTTTTTTTTTTTTTTTCATAAAAAAGCAAAGCAAACCATTGCAATCCCAAGACTCATTGTCCACATGTCTTTTGTTCAACTGGGAGAATTTCTTTCTCCTACTGCACAATTTTAAGATACAGTACTTAGTACTGAAAAAAACCCACAACTGTGGCATTAAAGGAGAGCAAATAAGTGCAAGAAAAACAGAACATTTTTTACAGAGCTTAAGAAAGTAGAATTAAGGGAATATGTTTTCTCGGATGTATCTCCCAGCATTTCTAACTCAGATAGAATGCATGGATGAAAATGCAAATTTTTTATCTAGTTCCAGGAAATCTCTCCTCTCTGCAATTAGCATTGCTGTTGCTTATGTGTCTGCCTCCAGAACTGCAAGGCGTTCAAAGCCAACCTTACACCAACCATTTCCCAGCATTGTTTCACTTTCAAAAAACCATCTCTCCCACACACTGAGCTCACATTGAAGAACTCTAACACCACACTGACAGCTGCAATCAGAATTAAAGTTGGGAAGGAGCCAAGTATGAGTATAAAGTATGAGTATAAAGTATGAGGCCGGATGGTGATTTCCTGTCCCCTTTGTCTCCTATGTCACACCTAGCAGCAGCGTCCCACTCTCCAACCAATTACAGCGATTTGTCTCCGCTGGCTGAGCAGGATCACAGCGTGCTCTTGTGCACATATTACTTCCATGTCAGTAGTGGGGAGAGGTACGGGGACACCCAGCATGGTGAGCTCTGTGCTGCTGCAGGTCTGCCCTGAGCTTGCACTTCCCAGCCCTGGGTTCCCATCAACAGGCAGTGCCAAAGCGCGAACAGAAGGAGGCTGATGGACCCTGAAGTGATACAGAACAAAAAAAAAAATTGCTGTTGGCTGAACAGCATTGGATTGTGAGCCCTCATGAAAAAAAAAAAAAACAAAAAAAAACCACCAAAAGAAACTGGAGGTACAAGCTTTCTCCACAAGAAGTTATGCTTCACCTTACTGACAGAGTCAACATTTTAATTATTGCTTTGGGTCTCAAATTAAAAATCAGTCATAGAATTACGGAGTGGTTGGGTTGGAAGAGACTTTTAAAGAGCATCGAACTCCAACCCTCTGACATGGGCAGGGTTGCCCACCACTAGATCAGGCACCGGAGCAGGCTGCTCTGGGCCCCATTCAATCTGTCCTCGAACACCTCTAGGAGTGTCCAGAACATCCTGGACAGTCAGTGAAAAATTTCCCCTGGCATCTAATCTAAATCACCCCTCTTTCAGTTTAAAACCATTCCCCCTATCCACTCACCTAAAAAGATGGTCTCCTTCCTGTTTATAAGCTTCTTTCATGCACTGGAAACATCAGAGCCTTCTCTTCTAGCTGAACAAGCTCAGCTCCCTCAGCCTGTCTTTGTTGGAGAGGTGTTCCAGCCCCCTAAGCATCTTCTAAATTATGAAAATCCACAGCTTCAAACTATGTGAAAAGGGAACGTGTAAAGGCTGTAAATACAGTTAATTTGTCAGATGCAACTCCCATATCAAAACCAGTAGCGTTACTCCAGATAAGACCTGGTTTTCCTTATTATCAGGGCTTTCCCTGGATCTTTTATTTCATCTGCGCAATTAATAATTATAATTACAGCAAAGTAGAAAAAATAATAATGAAATTAGTATCTTCTAGGTCCCTATTAAGTTCAACAGTATTTCATTTGTTAACTGATTCAAATTGAAAGTGAGCAGTGTTAAATAGTGAAGAAAACAGCTTTCACAAATGCACATGGCAAAGAAAATATTAGCTTCTGTCTCCAAAAGTAGAATCAAATATGATTTCATATCTGTTATTCAATTTCATTTTTAACTCACTTCCTTGGCTTTGCCACAAAAAATTATTTTAAAATAATCAGTATTCAAATTGTCTTTTCTTTTCTTGGCTGTTCAGTTTTTGTAATGGCACCCTTTACTTTGCTTTGGACTCTGTTTTTCATCTTACATAAATTTGATGTCTTTCCAGATATATCTGACCATATCTTTAATGCATGCAAATGAATTAGCAACTGTTGAAATCTTCTGCTACTTCTCTCTCTTAATTTGCTCTAACTCAGAATTACTGACACAAATTATTTTTATTTCTCTGAATGCCTAGGCAGGAAAACTACAGCTATCAACTTTGCAAAAGCATCCTGGTGTACGGTAGCAGAGCCCAAATTAAGTCCTTTGCAGCACTAACAGTTCTCAGTGCCTGAGGATTTGGCTGTGCAAGCCTTCTCTAGCAGGCCGGGAAGGATGCTCAGGCTTTTGCAGGGATCTGTGGGCACTTTCACAGAGGCCTGTGCCTGACAGCCTAGCAAGGCTCTTCTGGCTCTTGCGCCATTTGAAATCCAAAATGATTAGTTCCGCATCAATATTTTGGCAACAAAATGATTTTTACATATCAAGTCCATTCAAAGTGACGGAAGATTATTATATATTGGCAGAAACCTATATATTCGAACCTGATCCTTCTTTGTCAGGAAAATCCCCATATAAAAAGACCAAAAAACCTCAGAAGTATTCACACTTGAAGCCATAACATATTCCTATTTTTCAGTTGTGACATTATTTTTTTTCCACTTTTTGGTTTTATTATCCATTTTGTCCCTGTATGGTCTACAATAAAATAGGTTTTTCTCTGAGCTACCTTCTTTTTCTACCTTCTTCATTTCAGACAGGAAACTCTCAGCTGTGGATCTCAGAGAGTTTCATCCCCCACGCCATGTGTTGCAAACCATTAATGCCTACCTGAGCTGTCAGAATGTCTGCAGAACTGGGAATGATTGGCTTTTTTCCCTAACTTTCACAACAGACAGGTTAACACATAGACGTGGCTTTCTGCAGGTTGCCCTTCCACATCCTCTACAGGAGCTGCACTTGTTTGTGTCCCACACCTCCATTTTCAGTTCTCAAGGGCAGCCTCAGTAATATCCACTTTTCAGTACTAAGATAAAATTGCAGCTTTAATGCTGTGCATATAAAACCCATTTTTTTTTTCAATTAGTGTTTTCTTTGTCTAAGCACATCGCCAAAAGATAAAATCTTGTTGTTTCCGGTTACAGAAAACTAGAACTTCCAAGAGCAATTTTGTAAAACAACTGACAATGGCAGGTTAACGGCAAAAATAATAAGAGAGAAGTTAAATCCAACTCTGCACAGTAAAGGTCACTGCTAGCTTTCACTATAGACAGATGTGTCACAGCATTTAACTCCCCTATATCTTTGGTTTGGCATATTTATTTATTCTGAAAACTGTGACTGAAGATGGTTTCTGTGAAAGCAGAAGAAAATCTGTCAGCACAGTTTTGCATTACACTTCCATGAGAACTTGCTCTAGCTACTTTTTCTCGCTCAACATCTCATTGTCTTCTGGGATAAAAGAATCCCTGGCACAGCCTGTATTTGAAGAAACAACTTGGAGCAATAAGCAGTCATCACCACTCCTGCTCTATGGTCACGGTCTCCTGAACATCCCCAGGCAGTGACACTGAGTACCGGGTTTACACCAGTGAAGTTTCTGTGCTCTTCTGGAAATTCTAGTAGGATTTTCAAGCAAGATGTTCAGTTGCTGCATTCAGCAGCAATTCACTCACACTCAGAAGGCAAAAAGCTTCCGCACTTGAAAGAACAGATGAAAGGGCTGCCTAAGGATCACACTTTCAAATTTTCATATATTGTTTTATTATACATAAAAGCAATAATCTCCACAGAATTAAATTACTAGCATGATCTTCTTACAGCTCTGATTTTAATTTACTCTAAGTAACTATCCCAGCAGGTAGAGGGAAGGCTTTATCTCTTTAGTTTTTCGGAATTTTTGACGTTTCAAAAAGCCAAACGAGTGCTTCATTTACCAGGGAGATTATAAAATACCCTCACAGGACCTAGTATGCAATGTTTCCTTACCTTTATTTCAGCTTTTGTAGACAGATACAAATAATTGCTTTGTACAAGCTAAAGATCCTAAGTGTTACATAGGATTTTTCTACCACTAGAGCTGATAGTAAGAAAAGAATAACACAATAATATAAAATCTCCAGTCTAACTTCCAGCTACAATAGGCTACTTTCCAAAGACTAGAACAGAACAGACACATGAAAAAGGCAGCAGATCCTTGACATAAATCCCATGCTATCCACTATGCCATATAAACCTTCTCATAAACCGATGACCCTCAACCTTGAAAGCAGATGGTTCTGTGCACAGAAAATAATTTTAGGAAGTAAGATATGCAAAACAGAGCTTCTTTCATGGTTACAACTTTATATTAATGTTCAACCTAAATTTTATTCATGGTCAGTTACATCTCTACCTTGAACGGTTCTCTGGAATGTCTCAGTTGTGACACACTTATAAAAAAGAAAAAACAATTAAATTAATATATGGTAAGGCATATCTTCTGTTCCTCCATTTCCTCCTGCCCCTGGACTATGCACAAACATGTCCTCAATGCTGTCAGTGCAAGTAGTTTCCAGGAAACATTCATGTGCACCCAAAATAACACTAAAATAAAAAAGAAAGGGCTTTGCTTGTTTCATGGAGCTTTGAACTCACTTGTGTTAGCTGACAAGCACATCCAAGTGTAGGTGAGTATTCCAGATATAACCTAAAAAGCCTGACTTCAGTTCTACACTGTGAAAAATCTGTCATTCCCGTATTAATCCTCTGCAATCTCCTACTAAACTACAGTGGTGATCTTCCCTTTTCTGTTAAAATATCAATTTCATTTTTTTCTATTCCTTTCTCATTCCTTTTTTCTTTTATCATTCTTTTCCATGATGTCTTACACCACTCTAAACTTCCATTCACCCATTTCATAATAAGGGATATTTTTCTTATGTGGAAATCAGTTATAAAGCTAGACTATACAGTGCTAAGAATGGAGATATTGTCCAAATAGGAGTTAACAATGCGTATAAAATCAGCAGTTCTTCCTTCTCATTTTATTTTATCCATTTCATTTCATGCTAACAGTAGGATGACAGCCTTATTGTCTGAAAAATACTGTTCCTTGGAAAGCACTTTTGAAGTACCTTCAATCTGGGAATTAAAATATCACCTGTAACACAGCAGAATTGGTCAGAAATGTCCTGGCACTTAAATTAGCATAGAAAATTATGTGGATATACAGGTTACGCATATACTGGCAAATTCATCTCAGTTCTACATTTCTTCATGTATTTTTAAATGGCTCAGAGCAGAACCATTCTGTCAGATTCATGTAGTGGCTCTCACCACCCCTTCTTGTAACTGCTGATCTGCCACCGATGTTTGTGAAAAATTTTGGTTGTGAGAAGAGGGCTTTCAATTGCACATGCAAAGTCAATATGCAGGATTGCAACAGTGGGCAGTACAACAATGTCTGTCATTGCTAATGCATCTTGACATTTGGCTCTGAATATGTCCTTAAGACCAATGTACAACAGGATGGGAAGAACATCAGCATGAGCTGATGTAAAGCCTTCTGCAGTACATTTGCAGGGTGAAACAGGGAAGCATGACATATTTGAAATATTTTCTCTAACAAGAACCTCTAGTCTACTACTCACCATTCACTTCTTATATCAAGACCAACGCAAATTGTAGCAGAAAAAGCTAAATCTTTGATAACTTCAAATTTCAGAAACTTCCATAACTACATACACATAGTTTGTGTGAAACTGTGTCTTCCAATTTTTCACTTGTAGGACATTTCTCCAGGACTCTAAATTCCTCGAGGAGGAGGTCACATGTTACATGCATTTGTACAGACAGGTTTTTTTTTAGCAATAACAACAATAATCGTTACTGTTGCTATTGTTATTAATAAAAGCACAGCAGTTGCAGAAGTTAAGGTTCCTGTAGAAACCCTGCAAAGACCTTGGTGGCCAGAAGCCAGGTGTTGTCCAGGACAGCACTGTCAGCTAAGCTGGCTCTCCTGAAGCAAAGATGAGCAACCTGCAACAGTGCTCCCTAAAAAGCTTCAAGCCTCAAGTTTCATTCTGAATTCAGCCCAAGTACAGAAAATGAACCCTATGAGGGTTTGTGTAATCCAGAACAGCAACCCAGCATTTTCAGCCTGAGGTGTTTTTGAATTGTCTTCTTCCTGTTCTCTTACAGAAACAAACTTTTTGGGTTCAGGCCTTCCAACAATTGCAGCAGAGGATGCAATACACTTTACATGGCACCTCAGACATTCCTTAGTGCAAAAATGAGATTATTTAACTTACTTTAGCAAAAAACAAAACAAGTTCGGTGAGAGAAGTTCTGATTGACATGGCTTTCTACCTCATGTACGTTTTCCCTCCCTTGTTTCACACTTAATAGCTCAGGGAGTCTTAATAACACTTTTGGACAACTCACGTAATGCTGATTCATGGATTTACACTCACAATCTATCAGCTGTGCATGCTCTATTTTCTAGCTTTTCTAGCTCCTTTACTGCCTTAAGATGTTAGTCTCTGGATGCTTAAAATGTGTTGTGCTTATGAGCTGTTATTCGGTTTTCATACAATGCCACCAGCAAGAGGAATTTTCTTCAATCTGAGTGAGTTTTTTGACTAAGTTTGTCATGAACTAAAATATTTACACTGGAAGTCCTAAAACAATCAGATATGCAGTAACAGCCCCTACAATTTCAATTTTTGTAAGCACATTTCTAGCTAATGTCCATTCATAACATATCCCTCCAAAAAGCTTCATTATTTTTTTGCTCATAATCATCAAGAGTTGCTAGATCTGAATTCAAAACCAACATTAACAAAATGCCTCAAAACATGCTATGATGTAATAACATTTATATAAAACACAGAGAGGGAATATGATATTCCTAGCTTTCCAGGAAGCCTTTTTATCCCATTTTAAGGGTCTAAAAGGTCAATTAAAACCTGAATATCCTGAAATAGTTCCAATCACTTCATGTCACCAAGGTCTACCGTTGACTGTGCAGACCTGCAATAAACCACTGTGCTCCGTAAGAACTAGAGAACTTCCTGTGAGCAAAGATCAGAGATGCAACCTAGATCTGCAGGCTGAGCCATGGCAAGAGCTAACAGCAGCAACAGGAACCAAGAGCACCATATACATGGTAGAACTGACAGCCTTTGCCTTCTCTATCTTCAACTCAGCTTGTGACGTGACAAAAATCCAGTAAATCACTTCCCTATCTGCAAAATGTATATATCAAAACACAGTGTCAAGAGTTAAAAATGCGCTGTATTTTGTGATGTATTCCTGTATCAAAGAGCTTTGCCAGCATAAACAAGAAGCAGTGAGAAAAATGGGGTCCTCCAGGAGAAACAGTGAGGTGTCATCAACTCAACAGCAGGTAGTTTGCTTCGTTCCTTGTCTTTGGTGTGTTTCTGCTATTTAGGGACTAGCAACTAATGTGAAGTTGAATGCACTGCCAAAATTACCATTCACTCAAAAAATGTGACCGTCAGCAGTTCTGAATGGCATAAAAAGCAGGAAATCTCCTTCAGATCAAACAACAAAGTGAGATAGCAATAACGTTAAAGCATTTCAAAAACACTGGTAGTGCAGCTCATATTTATTTCTTTCACTTAGTGTTTTTAGGGAAGATAAGTCTTCTGATCAGTGGCTGCAAGCATTAAGAAACAGTGATATATTGCTAGATAATCAAGCACTATCTATTACCATACTTTTGATGTGGTGGAGTGTTCACATGTCTTATTTTCAACTTCCTTGGGATATTCTGGTGAAATGTCACATGCATTTTTTCCCCTTTAAGAAAAAACAGCCTACATTTTAATTATTTTTAAGAGAGGTATATACGTAATCAGAAGGTAACACTGATTATTCTCTTTGTCTATAAACTTCAATAGGCACATAGAAGTAAAACTGAAAAATGTAATCCAGCCTTAATTATCAGCAGTGTTACCCCTCTGTTTATAACAGTCACGATAGAAGAAACCTGCAGCAATCAATCTTGATTGCTGTGATGGCAATTCAAGCTAATTCACAACAGAAGATGCAAAATATAGAAGTAAGGCTATTGTACATCTTTCAAAACATATTGTTATTCACTTCAAGATCTGTATTTCATTGACCAAATCACCACTCCACAGTAATGAAATCCTGAACAATATTTAAGAGATAAGGTGTCCAAGAGCTCCATGAGGTTCCCAGTGCAAGAGAAATCCAGGGAATTGCCCATCTCTCACAGCAAAATGTTCATGGTTCAGTTCCCCAAGTCTGAAACCAAACAAGACAAACTGGCCTTCTTCTGGTGTTCCCTATTCACACCACCTCACACCATACTAGTACTTGTAAACAAAACAAAACAACAAAAACAACAAAAGTTTTCCTTAAAGAAATAATTTTATTCTACACTACAGAGCTGTTTGTTGCATAGAGTCAACCATAATCTGGGACTGACTTGTTTCATTTGCAACAGCCAACAAAACACAAACACAGGGCAACACAAATTCAAGAAGTTGCTGTTAGTTTGCTGTTCCTATTCATCACTGATTTCTATGTCATATATAAAATAAAATGATTTTATAGGCATTGATTTTACTTTACTAACAGTATATGACATAAGAAAGAAAATACTTCCATCTGCCAATTACTTTAAACTAATTGCCAAAGGTTCAGACTTAAACACTGTATGATTCTGTCCTGGCAGTGTATCTTTTGCACATTACACATTAGCAGTTTGTCAGGTTTGATTCATTTTGCTATCCACAGCATCAGAGTATGTCCTTGAATCTTTCACGTTAAATACATTCAGGGGTTCTCAGAAAGATAATTTTTGATTATCTTATTTTCTTGAAAGTCCATTAAAGTTGATCAAAATCTACAGCAAAGATACTAATGGGAAAAACTGATGTGGTGTCAAAAACAATTAAAGCTCTTTTTCCTCATTTTGTATTTAAAAACACCTGCCATGCTGACTGCAACGCTGATATACTTTGTGTGTGTGTGGTGTTTTATATTCATTGTGGTTCCATCTTGCAGATGAGGCCAAGTAAGATTGTCCTAGCAGGACAAAGTCTCAGATACTCGTGCAGTCCCACAGCATTGTCACCACACTAGAGCACCTCAGGATGGACATGGGAGTCTTGCCACAAGCAGACATGGGGAGGTCCTGCCAGTGAGGCCATCACCCAACCACTGCACAGCCTTGGTGGCACGGAGCTGCACAGGGAGGTGATGAGTGGAAATTTGAGTAACTGTGTACTGGCAGAGGCAAATCTGCCTTTTCTGGCTCTCCCCATGCTAACTGGCTTTGTGTTACTAACAGAAACGGGAGGCTGCATTCAATGTTCTTATTATTCTGTTATCATTTGCATTAAAGTCATGTCACACAAATCTGGCCATCCAAATGAGGATCCTAATGGTTGCAGACTACTTCTACCTCCAGTGTAAGTTCTTCAAATGCCAGTGGAGTGTTGCAAATCACTTTTCGTAAAACAAAAGTTAGACCCGTGGAAGAATAACTTCTACTGAAGTGTTACAATTCACTTGTGCCTGTCTATTATGCCAAACCCCTTCAAGCGTCAGTCTTTCCCTTCTCTTATTCTTTGCGTTAGTTTTGTTAGTCAGGAAAAGCTTCCCTGCTATAGTTTTAACAATTCCACAATTAATTTGTCTTCATTTCATTGTGTCCTTAATAACACTATGTAGGCAGCAGATGTCAAGTCCTTCCAAGTGGAATCAAGCAGAAGTGAATACACATCCCTAATAAATTGTTTATTGAATATTTATTTTTACTTGGATGACAAACTGCTAGTGAATCTGCTGGTGGTAAAGCCCATGCTTACATGCTACAGTACAACATTTATTGAAGCAGCTATTCTTGCCAAATCTATATTGCATTTATAAATCTTCAAAACAAGCCCTAGTAAATGTCACTTCTTCTTAAATGCTCAGCAGAATCAATGACAAGTGATGCTGCCTTTGCCCTTGAAGAATTCATGTTTGCATTAGAGTCCAAATTCTGAGAATCTTGTTCAGCAACATACAGTGTAAATACACATGCAATATACCACAAGTCTTGAGGAAAGAAATGAAAAGTTACTCTAAATGCAAAAGCCTAATCCAAACCGCTTTCCATTATAATCTGTGGCAAACAGCCTACAAGGACCATTATCTTACTTTGTTTCTGCACTGGGACATTTTGGAGTTGTCTTTCATGCATTACCCAAAAGTAAGCATGTTCCTCACATGTTTTTATGATCACAATCACACAGGGGTATCTTGAAATACATATAAATATGAAATAAAAAAGTAGAAATATACCCTTGCAATACTTAATTATATTTAACAAAACAATTTAGAATCTTCAGCAAACTCAATGTGCTGCATATTTATTTTTCCTACCTTTTTTTGAATGATGTTTTACCTTCAAGTTGAAGGAGATATGAAGTACAAAAACTGAGCAGCACTCACATTCTGCATCTCCTTAAACTACTCAATGGCACCAGTGAACTCTACACCATAGAACACTCTGCTCGATGTCAGTGGGATGCCCATCACCGACGAGCAGAGCTGCTCTGAGCAGCACAGCACAGCTTTGTTGCCAAGGCACAATCCAATGGAATGCTTTTCCTAAGAAGGCATTGCAGCTTTCTCGTTTTCCAGCTGATTTTGTAACAGCCATGGTTTAAAAGGGCCCTCTGAATTTTACAACAAGCATTCTTCAGGAGAGTACGTCAACTATCTTAGCACAATGACGCGTGTCAATAGCAGAGATGCCAGGGAGATAATCTTTTAGCCCTTGCTGCATTTCTCAGGATTGTGGGGAATTTCCCTATGCAGAAACACTGCAAGAAACTGGATAAACTCTAGAAGTCTCTCCTTCAGAGCTGTGATACACCTTCACAGAACTAGAGGTGCCACAGCCTCACTCAGTCTTCTACAGTTTACTGCTCTTCAGGACACAAACCGTGTGAGTGGTTCTCCTGAACTGATGCATGCACATGCCCAACATGTTTCCTGCACTAACCAGAACCAGCATTTCTTCTTTTTCTAGGGAAACCTTTACTTGTTTCACTCTCAGACGGTGCTGAATAAGATAGTTAAACAGAAATTTTAGCAAAGCTTTTCACTGGAAGGATATTTCAATGGCAGATTAAATCTTAGGGTGATATTCATTCACAAGGTACAAAGTGAAACGAAAAAAAACATTGATTCAAATCAAGATCTTCTGCTTGTTGCTAGAAAAAGTCATCACAGCCAAAACAAATAAATAAATTAGTCTCTGGCAAATTAAAGCTGCCAGGCTACTAATTGCCCCAGAATAGAAAACTCATTTTGAAATGCAAATAGTTAAAAAGCAAACAAAAAAACGCTGCCTAGATGGTGACAGTGGGCACAGAACAACTTCCCAAGCACTCAATCAGGAAAGGACAAGACAAAAGGATTATGCAGTGCTTTGTTACTTTCTATTCCCCTGTTGAACAAAGCACGTTCACAAAATAAATAAATAAATAAATAAATAAATAGAATAAAATAATAAGAACCATCTAATCCTTGCCTATCTTTATATTTATATTTGAGAAACACACAGGATAGCTGAATAACCTAAGTCAGCAGTTTTACTCTGTTAGGTAAAATCCCTGGGGACAGTGTGTTGTAGTTGGTATGAAGAGGTTTATTGTACTCTGTGAAAATTTAGAAAATTGGATTATTACTGCATTCTTTAATTCTAAATTAAAAATCCACTTTTCTTATAATTTGGATTCGGGCTTGATTTCCACATGCACTGATATGTAAAGCTTATAGAAATGCTTAAGCATGCACCTCTCTTTTTTGTCTAATTCCTGTATGCTTTGTTAAACAGTTATTTTAATGCAAAAACAGAAAGTTATTTTGGATCTTTGCAAAAGAGATGGATTACACCACAGCCACTAAATAGCAGTGTAATATATTGTACTAAACTTCCAAACTGGTAATGCAAAATCTTTTAGTTCAAACACTAACTCTGAATCTATCTCAGTTAATAAAAGGAAAAATTGCAGCCCCTCTGTCTGAAAACTGCTGGAAGACAGGTGTCAAGGTGCTGGACAAGTCCTTTTATCAGCTTTTTTGGCTATGTGAAAATGAACTGAGATACTGTTGGAAGCATCAAATGATGTAAGCATATTCTAAGTCTTACTGGCTCTGATCTCATAAAGCTATAACTGATAAGCATGATTTGGAATAATTTGGGTGCTTTCTTAATGTTCTCTAAGTGCAATAAATTAATATGGGTTAGAGTCTTGATGAAGCAAACATAAATGGTTTGTGGTATGGACTGCACTGAAATCTACATAATATAGAATATATTCTCAATAAGAACATGTTTAGTCATCTCATATTCTTCCTTCTCCTCATTGCACCTCCCTACAAAATGCTTATTACTGTATAATGGAGATGAAGTATCAGAAATTCAGTAAGGGAAGAACAGATTCTCACTAAAATGACTTCTATTCGCATGTATACCAACCAAATGAGCAGTAGGTTCATTTCCATTTTTCCAAAAACAGAAAGGTAGAAAAACACTTGAAAGACAAACTTATAATCATGGTAATGTTATTGTGCCCTAAATCTCCAGATTTAGCATGATGATCAGACAGGTTTAGCCCATTCGCATCTACTCTTCAACATTTCCACCTAGAAACAGATCTAATTAAGATGGTTTATATAAAAAAAAAAAGCATCAAAACAAGATGAAGAGAAAAGCCAGTATTTCCAGAAATACCAATTCATTAGAGGAATTCTCCCACCATTATTGTTCACTGCACCAAACAAGAAAATGGAAGCAAAGGCATCTCCTCTTCTTCCTCCTTCTGTTACCCTGTTGTTAATTCCAACTGCGAAACCACTGACCCTTGAAATTATTTTCACATGCCTGGAAAACACATGTGGCTTCTACTTACCTTTATCTTTCTAGAATTGTTCTTTCAAAACGTTGTGTGCTCCCAGGAAAATATTAATTCACCCAGCATTCTGTTAACAAATATCAAAACTTAGCCTTCATTTTAGCCTTAGAGACTGAAATGTCTAATGAGGGAATTCAGAGTTCAGCTTGCGTTATTACCCACCAGTAACACAAAAACAGGTTCAGCGTATGTAACACTGCTGCAGCTTAAGCACAGCAAGATATACCCTGAACTTTCAAATCCCTGCTTCTTATTTGAACAAGCCGCACTATGAAAACAGACACTTTTAATGAATTCACTGAGAAATCCTTAGTAGAAGTAAAAACAGCAGATTTAGAGCTGTAATATTTAAAGTAACTGCAAAATTGTGCTTTCATCAGGAAAGGAACAAAAGCTTTGTTATTTTTGAAGCTTACATTTATATTCAGCATAATAATTCGAAGTATCATTGCCTGTCACTATTAGGAGACAGAGGTCAAATATGGCAAGTAAAAAAAAAAAAAAAATTACATTCACAAGCTATACAATAGAGAAAATAGGCTCAAATTGTATGAAGTGCAGTGACATTATTTAAATGTCTTTGTTAATCAGGGTCCTGACATAAGAGATGGTGCTGAGAAGAATTTGCTCTTCAGACTCTGCTCAGCATGGGTCAAATCTGCTTAATATTCCAAACGCTGAGTCTAGCTGAACCGCGTTACCCCTTTATGATCTCTCATCTATTTTTTTTTCCTCCTTTGAATTCAAGATGCACTGGTATTTTCAGTTTTCATCACTGCTAAAGGGCAGGGAAGCTATAGTGTAAACAGTGAAGTTCCTTTCAAGCCTTGTTTATGATGATTTATACATTATACAGCTGTTACACCTGCAGAAATTTTTGCAAAAAGTCAGAATACAAAAAGAAATTCAGGATCATTTATTTTCAACCTTCTTTATTTTTTTTTCCAGCTGCTCAACAAGAGAGAAAAAATAAATAAATAAAAATGGAAATATCTGCTGATTCATACACGAGAAAATAAGATCTAATTTTTCCAGCCCATATAGACACAACATTGTGAAGCCCCTGTAACACAAAGAAGAGTGAAGCCCACAGAACAGTCAATGCACAGATGGCAGTGCTTACTTATCCACACCAACATCCCATGTGAAGAATGCTCAGGAACACTATGAAGGATGTTCCAGATGGTCAATTGTCACTCTTTTATTGATAAATAAAATGATCAATTAAAAAATAAAAGTCACGGAGTTCTCAATCTCAGGCTGCACATTAGTCTCCTTATTTTTTCTGGGACATTTGTGGAGAGCAGAAAGGATTACTCTAAAAGAAAAGGAAGGTCTGGCTCTCCCATTGGCATCACACCATATATAATGCATTCTCCAACCACAAGATCAAGGATTTCTGTTTCTCTCTGTCCCCTCCTTCCCCCAGCACTTGTGTAGCTACCCCAGCCTTATATAAGCTGCAGCCAAATGCTTTCCAATCACCCAGCCCTTACACCTTGAGTGGTTTGGAGCCCGTCCTAGTTTCCCTGCCAAAAGACTCAAAACAGAGAAGACTTTCTCCCATTTCAAACAAGACATACAGGACAATGGGGTAACTGGCCAGGTAACAGCTGGCCAATTTATTCTGATTTTTTAGAAATGTTACAGGATTGCCCAAGGACCTTGATCAGTCCAGTTGTGATGAGATCTGCTCCCCCTGTCTGCAGCACTGTGAAGCTGTAAGGTGGATGAGACTGCTCTGGATGAGCCAAAATCCAGCCTAAGTGAGGGCAACCATGTTTTCAGTGGGGAGTTAGGAAGGACACATTATTATAAAGACCAGCTGCACAGATTTTGACAGCCTGATGTAACGGAAAGATTTGAGAAGCTTCAATTACCCAGCTCAAACCTAGCCCAAAGGGATTCTCTTCCAGGCATTCAAGTAAGTGCAATAAGCTTTCACACTGCAGACCAGCGCCTGATAGTTTGTTTCCAAAATGTTTCTGTTTGAAATCAAACCAAGCCATTTCTAACTCCTCACTACCCACATCCCATGTTTACACTCAATGATTATTCTTGTAATTGCTCATAGAGATTCATAGGAACGCATCACGTCATTTAAAAGGGTCAAAAGCGTTGAATTCAGCTTTGAGACAAGATCTCACTATGTATGCCACGAGGGTTTTCAACCGTGACAGTGAAATCCAGTGCAGCAGTGACCAGGCAGTTAGAGGCCTCCCTGAGTCCAGTAACAGGGATATTCTAAAGAATATTTTCCATATTTTCAGCAGGTTCACCATGCATTTTATTCTTTCTTGCTCACACCTTCAATCCCTCTCCTCCATATTCACATTGATGTAGGCACCCAGTCCAGGAGGTTTGGGGGGGGATTCATTAGAATCCTGCAAGTCAGAGGGAAGAAGAAAAAGTGCTGGAAAGCCTGAAAGTGTCTTGATTCCTTCTTCCATGATCAGCACAGGCAGCAACAACAAGGTGCTGGTGCTGAGTCACTTCTCAAAAGAGCACAGTGTTTGTACTGTGCGCTGTGTTATTCTGAAACTGGGACAATTCATTGTCATGCACTTCATTTGTAGCAAAAGCTGTCAGAATGAAGTGCACTAATAAAGAGCAGATCACAAGGAGGTGCAAGAGATGATAGGAGGAAGGGCTTTAGAAAAGAAACAGGGAAAGAACGTTTAAACATATTTCTTCCCCATCTTAAAATTTTCTTCACATTTTTTTCCCCCCTTTTCAGAATCAGCTTTGGAAGGGGAATATTTAAGGATGGAAAGAGAACTCTTCAGAGAACCAGTTTCACTAAATGTAATGTTGACAGGCACTGTGCAGCTACTGTGTGTATTTGGGAAGACATAATAAATAGGAACTGAAAAGGTCACATCTCACACAGGCACCTTTGACGACTCATACAGATTCTCTCTCAAAATACAGCTCAGAAGTAGATACAGTAACACATTCCTTCCCTCCAGCATCCACAGCAACTAGGATTTCAAAACAATTTAAATCTCCTCTTAGAAATCTTGACTCAGGAACATTTGATTTAACACATTCCCAGCAAGGCAGTTGTGCTCTTGTACTCCATTCATCACTCCAAGTTGGACATAAAATTGTTTCTTCTTCATAATAATATATAAAAACTGCAGTTTTCAGAGGAAACAAAATGGGCAGCAATGCATTTATGATGGTTTCCTGCTTGCTTGTGTTCATACCACACTGCTAATAAATGTTTGAAGAATTAATGAGACTTCAAATTGTAGAAAACAGTAAATAACTGCGACGATTCTAAATAAAAATAAAGCATGGATTGATTTCTCTTCTCTTCATGGTAGCTCTTGGGATTGAATGGGTTAATTTATTTCCTGAAACAGAGGACCTTAGATAAGCTCAGTTGTTATGTAAGCATGTGCGGGTTGCTAGGAGTTTAAACTATCAGCTTGCAAATACAGCTATTTCAGATCCCAGGTGATCCAAAAAAGAGGTTCTCCTCCTGCACTGCATGATGCGGGGATTATACAGAAAAATACAGTATGTGATATGTCATCAGACACTGCACCATAGCACACAAGCACAAAGATGCTGAATTCAAACAGTACAGTCAATGCCAGATGTACCTTTGTCCATCTTCTGAATGTTTGATTTGCAGTCCACACAAGGTTTTACTTGCCTTTTTTTTTTTTAATTAATCTTAACAATTTTGTACAGCATACAGAGAGAATATGATACAGTACAGAGCTCTTGCATGATGCTCCTGCTCATTAATTGTCCTGGTATTTTTGTTACTTGGACATGAGGATTTCACTGGTTAATGATATCATATCTTCTGTATATGAGTTCACTCAAGCATATGACCAATTGATTGCCTCACATACACCATTAAATCTAATTATCATAAACACTGATGTCTCAGAAATTTTCTATGACTCCAAGACCTGTGGTACTGAAACAGGCAGAGCTCTCTGAGCAACCTCTGTGCCTGGTCACACTACAGTGATCCTGTGCCACCTCACTAAGTCTGATCCAGACTATAAACACAAACACCGTTGCACCAGTTTCAACAGTGCTCTGTACCTTGTGGTACTCTGCACTAGAACAAAGGCTAAAGCACTATAGAATAAGGGTGGGAGCTTTGGGGGAGCAGAACTTGATGTACTTTTTCTTTTTTTTTTTTTTTTTCTGATAGCTTATATAAGCATAAGAGACACCACAAAGTCCTTAGTTAAAAGGGGAAAAAGGAAGCTTCAGCTTCTCCAACGAGAAAAGTAATCAGAACCTGTCACACGGTATATAAAATATATTCAAACACACACTTGACTTTAATTTATAGGTGATAAAGCTCCCACTGAATTAAACTGGAGTTCAGGGTGCTAAGCACCCCTGTAAATCAGCAGCTTCATGCACACAGGCTGCAGTCCCAGGCTGCCTGCTGCAGAGGAAATGGCTTTTATCATTGCAGCCAGTCGAGGAGCAAAGCCCATGATCGGAATGCTATTTTTATCTCCTGAATCTGTGATTCTGTGTAAACTATTTCTACAGGAAATAAATATGTAAAGGCGGCATCAATTATTACAGTTTCAATTAAGGTACTGAAAGGCAGGAGATGCCATGCATAAAAGAAATGACTAATTTGAAAAGGGAATAAAGTATATTTTTCAGATAAAGCTGAAGTAATTTGCGGGCTTGGTGGGTATCTTTTTTTTTTTTTAAGAATTTACGCAGGATATTTATTCTCTTTTCAACAAAGCAGATGACAGTATCTATGTATGATAAATATCATCTTGCTTCCTCTTCTAGACAAAGGTGGAGACACAAGGCTAGTTTCCATATTCAATTATTAGCTTTACTACCTTCTCAGCCCTTGCCAAAAGCTTCAGCTTCCCTTTTTTCTTAAAGATAAAAGTAAAAACCCTGAGAGTGCGATACTAAAATGAGAAACAAGGCAGAAATTAAAAACATGTACGTCCACGTGTTGAAATCACCAAAAATTAATAGCTCACCTGTCACCATATCATTTTCACAACTGCAATATAAGTGAATGTTGATTTTTACATGAAACATAATGATGAAGAATCTGATTTGTAATGCTTTTGGTCATTGCAAGGGTTTGAGAAGAAACAGCACCAGAAAGAACTTGTAGATATTACACTGGCACTGATTGTGCTTCCACTGAATTGGGGGAAATTGCCCCATGCATTATCACACACTAGATTGAACCCCTCCACTACAATTATTGACAAGATGGCCGGGAATGGCAGGGCAATTCTTGCAATCTGTAGGTGAAGTGGCTAAGAGTGCAATACCCATATTTATATGGTGCCAGCCACCCCATGGATGCTAACATTACCAGACCTCCTGCATATGGAGAAATCATCCAGGCATGGCAAGACGTTATCCAGGTAAAATGGTCCTGGCTCTCTGTGATCGTTTCTGTCCAAAATGACATGAAGTTTTCTACTCTGTAAGAAAGGGAATCTCTGATCTCTCTAGGTATGAAAGAGCATCTCGTTTCACTTCACACCACTCGAATTCCTCTCATGCCTCAGTCTCTTCCCTGCCAATATTTCTCTGCTTTGACTTTTCTTTCCCTCTAGTCAACTGCAAACATATATGAAGATTTGATTTTTGGGAAATACCTTCAACTCAATTCACTTCAGTTGAATCTTCAAACGCTCAGCTTCTCTGCCTACCAGGCCATAAATATGAGAAAAAAATCTGTAGCCTGCAACCTCCCCCCCTTCCCTCTGCGTCAGTGCTGCTCACAGGCTCTCCAGGGACTGATTTCTCCACACAACTGGCATTTTAAATTCAACAATGTGCAATTCATTTTCACTGCCCTCAAAGAGAACAAATACTCACTAGTTTTAAATTATTGAATCATTCGTTTAACTTACGGTACCTGAAAAAGATCCATTTTTACGGACAGTAATGAACAGTAATTGCAAGTAATAAAAGTGTAAGTAAAGATGACACCCAGACATGCCACAGCGGAAATACTCCATTCTGTAAATTTGCTTAATTAATGATGATTTCTAATTGTAGTACATTACCTACAAAACTAACACTTTTTGTACTGAATAATACCAAAGCTGAGAATTGTTTCAGCCGTGAATGACTCTTCAGGTTTTTTTTAATAATTCCTCTGAGTTCAGCCTTCCTAGAAGTAAGGGAAGCAATTATATCATCTTTAAGCAATCATATCATCTTCAAGCAGGCACATAACCAACTGCATGGACTCAGGTGTAAAACCATAAAATTTTAATTAAAGAGTTAAAAATGCGAAAGTTAACTCTTCACTCAGTATGTTGCAGATATTGCAGAATCATTTTCCCATTTACCTCAATTCAACTACAGTGCTGGATGCAACCTTCTGCACTACTCCCATTGCAGGAACCATTCCTGAACAATACGTTTCTTAGGCAATGTTAAGCTTCCCTAAGTGGCTCCACATGGTTAAATAAAAAGGCCATCTCCTGCTGAAGACAACAGCACAGCTTTGATAGTATTAAGTAAGCTGTTTGTTCCAGCTGCTATAATATTGCTTGCACAAAACAATAAAGTATCATATTTACCAGTGCCAGTGGCCACTAATCTGGCATTATGACTGATTACTGCAAAATTCAATATCTGAATCCAAACCTTCTCCTAGTGTTTATATTCTATTGACACAGAATAATCCTTTGAATTTTTCTTCTCTATTTATTTAACAAGTCTGGCAACAGCGATACTGCGCTGAGGGCTGCCTTATTCAAGTTGGAAGAAATTAGTATTTTGACTTTCATTTTTCAGGAAGTCTCATGCCATAATTAAGGGTGTTTCTTCCATTGTCTGTTTGTTTGTTTCTGATTTCCCATTTTAATTCATCTGGATTCAGCTTTCAGTCTACTACAGCCAACTCTCATCTTTCTCTGATATATTATAGAGGTTTCTGGTAACCAATATTTTTGACACATTAAGGCACTTCTGCACTGTAAACAAATCATCTCTCTTTCTCTGAGAAAAGCAGAACAGATGGAGCTGTAAGCTTCTCACTGTAAGATGTTCTCTCAGAACTATTTTTCTGGCCCATTCCCGTACTTTCTTCAATTTGCCAACATAATTTCAACAAATGCAGATACAAAACTGAAGATTCTATTCCAGTATTGCCTGACTACTGCAGTATAGATAGATTAATCACTTCCGTTCCATACGCATTTGGACCACAAAGACAAGAATAACATAACTGCAAAGCAGTACAAAAGGCAAACGAGACAAAAGGACATTAATGCTTCCTTGGTGATATTTCAGTCGATCCAGGTTCTACCAAGTATATGAAACCTTTTTACTCATCCACCAAGTTCCCAGGCCCCAAAAAAGACCAGATTAACTTTCATGACAGACATTTTTTCTTTTTCTTTGGGGGGAGATGCGTGGAGACAAGTAAAAATATATCAGTGTGAAGGAGGGGGCAGAAAGCAGATACAAGTACAAAATAGAATAAATATAAAAATCTTCATTGTTTTTCAAACTATCTGAACCCCAGAAATCAGAAAAGCACTGCAATGCATAGCAAATTCATTCCTCTGGAAGCAGCAAATGCAGTTTTTGGTAATGCTAAAACATTTCATGATCAGGAAATCTGCTAAAGTTGCCTATTCCTATAGCATATGTCTGTAAGAATATATACGTATACACATAGTGTTACTGCTTCCTGACTCCTCAGTTCCTCCTCCTTTGCTCACTGCTCTATGAGTTAGATGGCCAAGGCAGCAAAACTCAGAGTGAAATTTCAAATACAATCAGTAAGATGCCACAAAGCTGAATATTTGATGATAGTTTACTATTCTTGTTGTGTTTCTGCAGTTTCAACCCCCCCTGCTTTGTGCAGGGGAGACTCCCCCTGCAGTCTCCTCCCCCTTTTCAGCAAGCCCCCTCCAGCAGCACCAACAACTCTAGCTCAAAAGCTGCATTACCTCTCATTTTACGAAATTTCTGCAAGGAATAACCTTTAACCCACACTTTGCCTCCTCCCCTTCCCTGCCAAAAGCTTTATTAATTCAATTCTTTTTCAACCCCAATTACTTCCCATTTAACAAATGGTTGGTATAGCAGTGAAGCACTACAGTAAGAACAAAGGTTGGTGCTCCATTGCAATCTCTTCAGGGTAGAATTAAAGGCAAATTCTCTATCAGAGAAAGCCACCTCTCCTCGATTTTTCTGTCACTGCAGTATTATTATACAGCTTGTCTCTGAAAGGAAGGCTCTCAGGGTGTCATGAACTCTCAGAGAATTTCTAGTCTACAATGCCTTTCAGTAAAAAAGGGAATGCTCCAGAGAGAAAATAACCTTTGTGTAAGGAAAGGTTTGTTCTGCAATACTGTCTGAGCGTTGGCTTTACAGGGAAGAAATGAATCTTTGCATTTGCATCACCAGAGCGTAGAAACTGGTCCAAAAGAATATCACTGTGCACAGTCGAGATACGCTGCTCACTTCCTTCCGACTGAGACAGGGAGACTTGAGCAGGATTAGGCAGTTCATGCAATTCCTCCACTACAGATACGTGTCCACAGTAGAAAACTGAATTCATAAAATGGGAATCCTATTCATTTCAGGTGATATTCTTTAATTTAAAAAAGCCATGTCACTTGTGACATCTCTTCTCTGATCTAATTTGGAACTCGAGGGAAGAACATATTCCTTACTGCCTTCTTTCCCATTCTCAGTCTTTCTCTCATACTGGTTTCCCTCATTCTAAATACTTTAAATGCAAGCAGAAATTCCTGCCTTTGGCTGGCACATCTATAGCAGCAACTCATGTCAGCAATAGGACAACACCCTCATACGTACAAATAAGTAAGGATTCACAGGGAGAATCCTAAAGTGCCTTGCTGAGAAAAAACAGTATCTATAGCAAATATAATGCACATGTGTATTAATGTGCACACAAACACACACATTCTGGCATAAGAAAGAATGAAAGACAGACAAAGATGACAGACACTCTTTAAAAAAAAGGGAAGAAATGAGGAGGCAAACTCCAAGATGTGAGAAATGTTAAATGTCCACTGAAATAATTAGAACTCTGATAATTAATTTCAGCTAAGAATCTGCCCCTGAGAAAAGTGTCTCAACCTGTTCACATCCTATTTTCCAGACCAATTTTAATTACACAAGAAGTTAGTCCTTTTAGTTATTACTTCATACAATTTTATGTAATCCATTAGCCATTTTACAGATTTCATTTTGTTCTATTTTAAAATGGAGCATCTTAATCAAAATGAGACTAGAGAAAAAGAATGTTGAAATATAAAAGGAAGGTGAAATAGTTAATGGGAATAATGTTTTCTAAATACAAGGTAAACAAACAAGCAAAAAGAACAACTGAGAAAAAGCAAATTTTGTACAATTGAGATTAAGCTTCAAGTTCAACACGAAGCATGATCAGAATGCATCCTCATGTGAGAGTCACAGATTACTGAAGATAGTGGCACTTCGTATGCTTTTCTTAATACTGTTTACAAATTATATCTGCTGGAAGCTGTATAAAAAAACCTTCTCCTTTAAAGGCATGCATGTGCACTATTAGCTAAAGCTAATGGCCACCATCCCCAGTAGAAGATTACCTTTTCCATGAAAGAAAAATAAACCTAAGAAAAATGATATCATATTTGATGTTCTGCAAGCATTTTAATAATACATTGTCTGAGTTATGAAAGAAAACAACTCAAAAAAACAAATCAATAATGTCTGAAATACTCAAAAAATTCCATTTAGCCTCCAGTTAATCTCCATTAGCGTCACTGCATGTCGTACAGACTACATACCTTCATTTCTAGGATATTCTTAGTGTCGAGAATCCTTTAAATGCATCCCAAATGCTGAGATAAAGTTATTTAATTCTCTGAAATAATAAACAATTAAAAAAAAAACACACTACTGCTGTCATTCAGTTATACATTAAAAGTAGCGTAGCTAAGCAGGTGGTGAGCAGCGATTACTGTGATTGCTGTCACCAGTCAACTGTGGACTGTGCACAGAGCAAATCTATGCCAAGATATCTAGTTATTTTTTGTTACTCATCTTCTCTCTTCCTACTCATCAACTTTACCTAAATGTGGTTTTCAGATGAGTTTTAAGCTGTAGACTCCTAAATGCATGGAATATCTCTATAAACTTCACTATTACCTGTAGAAAAGGTCTCAGACTGCAAACTAGATTTTCAGCCCAAGACATTGTTGTTGACTCAATAGCATCTTCAGAAATAGACTCAAACCCTTGTGGGTAAACACAAACAATTAGGGGTAAAGCTTTTAGACTCCTGAAGATTTTTTGACAGCTTTAAGTCATTGAATCCCATAGAATCACAGAATTGTAGGGATTGGAAGGGACCTCAAGAGACCATCAAGTCCAACCCTCCTGCCAAAGCAGATTCCCTATGATAGGTTGCACAGGTAGGCATTCAGATGGGTCCTGAATATCTCTATAGAAGGAGACTCCACAACCTCTCTGTTCAGCCTGTTCCAGTGCTTTGCCACCCTTACCATAAGGAAGTTCTGCAGGTGAGTATGGAACTTCTGCTTTTCAAGTTTTAGGCCATTACTCCTTTTCCTTTTGCTACGTGGCATCGAGAAGAGCCTGGCCTCATCCATTTGCCTCCCACCTCCCTTTAGATATTAATGAACATTAATTAGATCCCTCCTTGGTCTTCTTCTCCCCAGGCTCAACAGAACAGGCTACTCAGTTTTTAAATGCTGAAAAATGTTGAAAAAAATGAAGGAAACCAGGATTTTGTGTGCTAGGGAAAGGAGCAAGCTGTAGGTTATAAAATTTTAGACTGCCCATTTGCTAAATTACCAACTATTTGTAAAATTATTTTTAGTTTGAATGATATGAAAGATGAAGACAGACATAAATTAAGTATACTGCAGTTACCTGCAGCATTTCACAATTCATTTCCAGAATATTTGGGGTCTTGTACTCTACAGCTCTTTTGTATAAATGGTTTAGTACACCTGGCTAGCTCATCATGACAGTACTTCTTCAGTATGATGCAGGAGAAATGACAAGAGGCTTTTAAAAAGGGAAAAAAAAGAAAAGGTTTTCAAAACCATTGTCAAAATGAGGGTCCAGAAATCAATTTGTAATTATCTGCCAACACAAATCTAAAGGCTTTTCTGTGATAAGGGTGGTAATACATAGGGCTGTAATGTGAATTATTTCAAAGAATAAAAGACTGATTGTCTTCATGACCTATATAGCTTTTAGTGAGCTTTAAAACAAAATTACATTTTATACTTCTCATGAATGGCTTTCTCCCCCCTCCTTCCCCCTTAAAAATGCAGGGTTTTTGTCCCATCTAGTAGGCTTTCAGCTTTAAATAGGACTCAGTTTCTTCCAATGTTGATACATTTCGTTCCACTGAAAGTGAAGGCTCCAGCTTTGCAAAAGAGCTGAAGCTTCCCCTGTACAAAGGCAACCTTTTAAAAGTAAACTACAAAACGTATGATCATGTTATTCTTACGCAACACAAATATTCTTAAAAAAAATAATAGAGTAAAAACATCACAAAGAAACTAAGTATTTCATGAAATATAAAATTATATGAAGTATATGAAGAAAAAATTCCAGGGTACAGTATTTGCAAATGATTGAAAAAAAAAAAAAAAAAAGAGTGAGGGCCCAATCCATATCACAGTCATCACTTTACTTCCTAAGCCATGCAGATCTGATGCCAGGAGAGCAGTTCTGGTTGTCCACAGGGCATCTGCTCGTTCAGTGCCATTAAACATGCACTGCATCCTCAGAGAGCCAAACCCATGGCAGTTTCCACTGCCATGCAAATTAAGTATTACTTCAGGTGTATCAGTCTGGATACCTTCTGGATCTTGGTAAGTAAAAGCTACCTGAAGATCAATATATGCATTCCACACCTATTAACAAAAAGCCAGGATACTTAATTGAACTAGTCACAGGCGTGGATGTCTAGATTCCTTTCCACTAGCTGCTAGACCATAATCTTGAAAATATGATGCATGTCTTTACTGCTGTAAGATTTTTAGGACAATTGTTCATATCAAAATAATAAATCTCAACTGGCTTAGCTTTTTCTTTGCTGATCAGCCAATGTTACATAACAGTTCTACGGTGAAAAGTAATAAAAGCTTTCCACTTTGACTTCCACAATAGGTTTGACAATTAGTTTATTTCCTTGTACATGGTTTTAATCATTAAAAAAAGTTTTTCTCATCTTTCACAGTGAGATCTCTTCCTTCCTATATCTATTGATTACTGAGTTTTTTGTATTATCGTATTCTTCCTGTGTAACACAGCACATAATTTGGGCACTGACCCTGCATATTCATATACTGTCTACCATTTTCAAGGCAGTGCTCAGAAGTCCTGCACGAGGCCTTGTAAATAATAAATAGAGTAACAGTGTGCCAACACATCCCTGCCAACTTTTCTGCAATTGGCAGGCACTGCTCATTTAATAACTTTACTTTTCACTAGAGAGTAAACCTGTCCCCATAAGCCATATGTCTTTTTCTAACATTTGTTTCATTTGAACTTAATTTCTGAAGGGACAGTAAAGTACATAATGTCACAACAGCTTGCTGATATATTTGCAAATGCTGCAAGCAAGGTTATCCAGTCTGTTTTCCAACTCCAAATGGCTCCTACTGGGACAAAAAGATTGAAAGAAAGCAAGGTAGAGATCAAAACTGTTTGGTTCCTTCTTATTTCCCTGATTTTGTATTCTAGAAAGCGAATCAGTGTTGTTTTTACAAGATGATAAAATCACAGACTGGACTGTTCATCCAGCATGCTACAAAACTACTGATGATACTCTGACAAATCCTATTCTGAGTTCTGACTCCTTCCAGTTGGCAGGAAGGTCCCAGAAAGCACATGATAAGGGAAAAAAGATGCAAAACCAGTGCAGGAAGTGCCCTGACAATGCTCAGCTGACACCCAGACCTTCTGGATACGTCATCTCCTGAAGACAATTAGGGGCAGCTCTGAAGTCACACTAAGCTACACCACATGCAAAGGAATATGTAAATACTCAGATGGCATAAACAGGGGCAGGAAATTACCTTATGCACATTACCTTTCACTTTGTTGTTCAACATGAGCACAGAACATAGCTGTTGAGCCAAACATCACTGTAGAAGCAATTCCACAAAACTTTCATAACAAACTTTTGTAAGACAGAAGTACAACTCACTACTCTGTTAATCAACTCTTATCTTCTAGGAAAAAAAATAAATGCAAATGTTACATCATCTAAAAAAAAAGATAACTTTTAATGAAAACAAGAATTACTCATACTACTCCACAGAGGATAAAAGATCTCTCTTTGGATTCCACTCTAATCTAGTTTCAGGGTAATTGTTAAAGTGTTTGAAATATCTTATCTCTCCCTCCCCCATATTTATATTCTTTTTTAATGCACAGATTGCTTTTAATTTGGTCAGTTGAATATCGGCTTTGCCTAAGGCTGCCTCTCTGGTATGAAGAATTTTGAGAGTGACCATGGGCCTGACAGTTTACTCAAGTCTCATCTAAATAAGCCTTCCATAAGAAATAACCTTTCCTCTTTTCCCCAGTAACTTAGGCCACAAATGCCTGTCACTGTTCCCACATCACAAGACAGTTTATTGATTTCTCCTCAGCCCATCCTGCAGGTTCCTCTCCTCAAGCTCTGCTTTCTTTGCACATGCCATCACTTCACACATAGGAGTCAGTCCCACTCCAACCTGCAGTTAAAACTCTCAGATCCTCTTTTGTTTCTCCACTTCCCTTGCTGCCAATGACTTTCCTGTGCTTAACAGCTCAGACTTTCTCTTATGAAACAGCGCAAAGCACATCTTAATGACCTTTATGCAACTGTCTAATGTCACACACTAAAGTCTATGTACTAGAGGCACGTATCACTATGAAATCCTGACTGCAGCCTTGTTCACTTCAGTTGCTTTTCTGAAGTTGTCACCCCTCTGTGCCTTTGAATAATCCTAAATTTTCTGCATTATTTTCTGGACTGTCTTGAACCAGAGAGATCAGGGGAACTGAACCTAACATATGCCAGCAAGAGACCAGTTAAGCTTTCTCAGTTTACCAACTATTTCCTCCAAGCAGTCACCTCAAGGCACAGAAGTAGCAATAAAGGCCATGTAACGTACTTGAAAACACTAGTTCTTTTCTCCAGCTGTATCAGCCTCAGTAGGAAATGATACCAACAATACATAACAGAGAAGCCTAGTGGGTCTGAAAATATATCTTACAGTCTGGGGTCAAAGCCTTTTTGGCTTTCTTTTCCTTCACCAAGGTAATGGACAGTGTGTGGTAGCTCAGCATGATTGTCACTAACTTCTCACCTCCAGCTCTCCAGTTTATACTAAGATCAAAGCAAGGGAACACAAAGGAGGATTCTATCATACGGATCACGGAGAGAGATCTATTTTTCATCCCCTTTGTATACAACAACCCTTCTGATTACTTGCATTATGTTCAGTTCCTCTTCCCCCCCCCCTTTTTTTTTTTTTTTTTAAAGTCTCTATGGTATTGATTGGTGCAATGGCAACAAAGAAATTCATTCAAAAAGGAAACAGACAACAGAAGAAAACTACTGATAATCAGAGCTGTAATAATTACTGATGTTTGAGTGAAAGACGTAGTGCTACCTGCAGAAGCCCATTGATTTCAGAGTGATTGCAAAAAAGCAACCTAGCCAGCCTCAGGTTCAGCAGCATCCTCTGCATGTTGACAGCACAATGCAATCCACCTTAGCCACGTAAGTGGTAAAGTCACAGAGATTCAGCCCTTCGTAATTCTAATTCCTTCCACTGAACAATTCAAAAGCAGTGTATATATCTTTGCCAGCTTCACCTAATGATTATTCAAAACTTTACATTCTTCCTCTAACAACTCTAATAATATGTTTTGACAACTTGAACTCCATGGTGATTATCCTGTTGGGAATCAAAAGAACATCCTATTATTTTCTGGCACCATCTTCACACAGAAAGTATAAAACCAGGATTGTCATTAGGCAGGTTTTTTCTGATACAGCTCATTGAGGTCTCTGACAGGGACTAACAGGAGGGACACTGCTGGACACTAAGCAGGTATTAGTGACCTGGGCAGGGTGTCTGATAGTACCATTGTGTATCTGGGGGTCTTTGGGAACGCCACTGTTACAGCTTCTGGCATTATTTGTTATATTGTTTTCTTAGATTTAATCAATGATAGAGAAACGATCTCTCAGGATGTATTTGCACAATGCTTAATACAGAGGGTAGAGGAGCTATCTTCATGTAAAAATTAACAGAGTTTACAGTAGAAGATAAACTACTCAGAGACATTACTAATTCCTTCAGCATCTGTGGGCTTATTTCATCTTTTCAAAGTTATGAACATTATCCCAACCATGTCAAAAGGGAAAAATACAAGACTGGTAAGAACGATTCTAAATTAATGTGAGATTTTAATCTTATTTAGTCTTGCTGTTGTTCTCTTGGCTTAAAAAAAAATAATAAATTCACAATCATTTTTCATTGATGTAGCTGCATGAAAACTTTACAGACTGAAAAATGATAACTGATTTTTCTTTTTCTCATTTTAAATGTCATAAATTCAGGGGATAAAAAACCCTTTAGAATTAGTGTTATTTCAGTGGGGATTATGGCATCTTTTTACCGGTGAAAAATACTATTATAAGATGCTAAATTTCAAGTATATAGCTGAATACTGTCAGAAGATGGTTTTCCTCATGCTCATTAAAGGCAGAGAGCAATCACAGCAGTTCACAGCACTAGTTTAACCACCATGTAAGGGTAACTGACTATGCAAATAATGGTAGAGACATGACCCAAACCCAGGTCACTGGATATCTAATTGAACTGCATCAAATGTACCAGAAAATCACAAGGACAATCATCAGGTGATCACTGGCCATACTAGAGCATGGTATTCTTCCTAATAGCATCCCCAAGCCATACAGGACATTATTGGTTTTGCTCAATTTCCAGACAAAATAGTTTAACCAATATTAATGTAATTTAGAGTTTAATGCTCCCTCATACAAATGCTTTTTCTTTCCACTCCGACAATCAACAATCTCCTCTTTCCATCTCATTTGAAGCAGTGATTGTCTATCAAGGAGGTATAACACACCTGAGGTTATATCTCTTCAGCACTACTGGGGTATATTTTAGCATTAGGCGTGTAGGTGCCTAATGAGACAATTCCAGATACCGAAAAAAAAATCTTTTCCACAACAAAGCCTGTGGCTTTTTGGTACCGCGCTAGCTTTGAACAGACAGAAGTGACTGCTCCAAAGGAGGTAAAAGTTGAATCTTATCTTGGAAATTTTCAGGAAAAAAAAAAAAAGCCCCTTCTAAGAATATATTCTAGAAAATATTTTGAAGAAACCTATGAAGAAAAGCTTTATATGAAGCCCTGAAAGTTCCTGCCAGCCAGCAGAGAGCCAAGCAATCCAGGCAAATCTTCAATGCACAGAATCTGAAATTCTGAGCAGATAGTGTATCTCAAGTTTCTGGGCATTATAGAACAATGAGTTATAATACGACTTCTTTAGAGATTATCTAAATTTACCTTCATACGTCAATTGTTTTCCCCCAGAAAACATCTTTCAAATGTTAGAATTTCTTACAGATGAGAAATTCTGTTTTTTGTTTTTTTTTTCAGTTTTTTTTTTTTTTTGTGTGTCTGTTGTCCTGCAATTTGTTCTGTCTCTGTACTGCTACTATGACAATGCTGTATTAATTTATCCTGAGTTATTATAAGGAACAAGTGCATTTTGTTATATTACTCAAAATTTAAGAAAGCAGCTAAACATACTAATGGAACTGTAACAGCCTTTCCAGTGAATGACAGTGCAAGTGCACACAGTACTCCAATATGACAGCTCCCAACACACTGGAGGAAGAATACTTTCAACGTACGCAGGATTTAGAAACAGTGACCAAACTGAAGCTTACATCACTCTTACAGCCCTTCTCTTGTTTTCTTCCCTTCTTTCCTATGACACTAACTCTCAAAAGTTTGCCTTTAAAAATAAATAAACAGGAAACAGAAACACACACTCTCATTTCTGTTATACAATGATTTCTATTCTGGGCCTTCCCTCTATAACATTTCACAGGATTTCAGTTCCTTTTGGAATAACGTTTTCTAGGTTTTGGGCTCTAAGATTGTTTTCATTTTCTTTTTGTAGAAAGAATTTCAGCACCCTAATTGGCATTTCAAGTGAAAGTCAAAACCCTGCCTTTCTTTTATATGCATGTTTTGCTCTATGGAACAGTACTAAAGCTGAAAAAATGAGGCCTGAAAATAGAAAAATAAGCTAGAAAATAGTCCATCACATTATCTTCTACTGAGAGTAATTTGTTTTTGGATTTAGATCTTACTAGTAAATCTTTGAAAAAACTGGCATTGAGCAGTTCTTTCATCTAACAATGTATGATCTTGCATAAAAGTCTATGGAATGTTTCAAATAAATTGTTTAGATGCATTTACTTTATTGCCATGCCCATGGGAGAGCTTTTTTTTTCCTGACACAGTTTTCTATCATTCAGTTCAAGGCACTGAGACTCCTTCCTGCAAAATGACACTCTGCTTCTGAAGGGAAAATGTCATTTTTTGCTCTGGTTGGAGTTACCTAAGGTCTTACTCAATCCCAGTCATCTGAATTGTCCATAACCTCAGCTCAGAAAACAGACAAGTGTGGAGGTCTGTTTTTAAATAAACACTCTAAAATAATAACATTTTCTACATGTTATGAAGTAAGATCTGCAATCATGCATGCATTTAGATGCACATGGGCTTAGAAATAAAATCTGATACTGACATTAATGTTGGCATTGCTGATCACTTGCACAGTTGTTGAATAAATGCAATGTTTTGCCTCTAACTCAAGGTTCATTTATTACTTCTTGTGAAGTCAACCAGTTTCCACACAGTGCTATTTTTTTTTCTTAAAATGTATTTAGAAATAGCCGTGGAGAAATACTGCGTATTGTATAACCATTTTTCTGAGAGTACCTTGACAAAATTCACTTGTGTCCCTTATGTCAGATGAGATGAACTACCATTTAATGGTACTGATGATGGATGCAGTAAACAGCTTTAAGCCTGGGAATATAATCTATGACTCCTAGAAACTGTTAGTGTAGCAAGATGCTCATTTGCAGCATTTAGACAGCATTAACTATCAGTCTATGCCATGTAAATGGGAAGAAATAGGTTGTGTTTTGGGATGCAGAATGTTCCATGAAAAGTAAAAAGGCTATGCCTTTAATCACATCCTGTCCCTGGTGAGCACTTCAGATCCACTATGGGCAGTACAAAAGCTTAGATCAATTATCTAATAAGAACATTATACTCCTTGGAGGTCTGGGCAGAATAACAGAGCAGTGGCAAAACTTCTTTTTCATGACTCCTTTTTAAAAAAGAAAAACTTTATCTTTTTCACCCGGTTAAATACCTCCCAAATATACTAGGCAAAATTCCTCCTTGTGCACAGGTTAATTTAAGACTGATTTACCAGGTTGGATATTTTGAAAAAATTCATCAAGTGTGATAATGTATTGAAATGGGCTGCCCAGGGAAATGGTGGAGTCACTGACCCTGGAGGTATTCAAGGAAAAGGCAGATGTGGCACTGAGGGACATGGTTGAGTGGGCATGGTGGCAATGGGTTGACAGTCGGACTACATGATTTTAGATTTCTTTTCCAACCCTCATGATTCTGTGATCCTACCACCCAGTTCCCATTTAAAGGCATTCATGGGGAAGTACACGCTGCTGGAACACATTAATTTATACATGGTGGTGAAAAAAACGGGGAACACTGAATTACCTACTCACCAGAAATGTCGGAGGAGGATTATGCACTTCAATTAAAATACAAAAGTACCGATTCATTAATTTGTAGAACATTCAAGTCAGCCGTCAATCTCTTAGCCTGTTCCCTGCATTGGCTTCTCTACTGAGACCAGATCGAAAGACAGTTTTCAATAGGCATATTTTTTGTAAATTGAATAGCCCACATAGAACCAGATCACAAATCTGAAAGCCTACAAAACTTGTAGCAAATAAAGAGTAGGGAAAGCTCTTATCTGTAAGCTCATCATCACACCAAAAAGAACAAGCCACCAGGGAGAAGAACCAGACAGTGAATGCTTCTGGTGAATATATGGAGACATCATCCTTGTAAGGGTTCCATGCATACAGACTGCATTTTAACATTAGTGGTAAGATTCCTATGTTATCGATAAATTCAAAATCTTTCCTCTGTGAAGAAAAATGGTTAACTTCGTAAGTCTTTCACTTTGTATGCTAGTTTAATAGAGGTCCAAACATGACTTATCCAAAAATCTACTAAAGAATAATGCACAACCCACTCATATTAACAATGATTAAATCAACAAAAAAAAAGCATACTTCAATACAATGAAAAGGGTAAGCACAAAGCTGACATGAAGAATCTCAAATGCTACCTTAACGTAAGAGTTGGGTATTTTTAATGCCAAAAACATAAGATTCTAAAACTGATCATAAAGAGTATATCTACACAGCAAGTGAACTAACAAGTAGAGTTACTAAGCTGGCACTGACAAAAGCTATATGTACAAAACAACACACTGTATAGCTTAGTGGGGCTAATTAACTAGGAAAACTAGTATACTGACAATACGATATTGAATCTTACTTAATCTTCTTCAGTGCTAACCAGGTTGCAAAGACATAAAGGCATCATCTACATCTCTACCAAAGACAAAAACATCTTTAAATTTTAACATTACAATTTCTACCCGGATTTTCTCATTGAAAGTGCCTGAGCACCCTGAAATCTGAATCTGTGGACCTATCAATAAAAATAATTGTGCATTTATCTCTTTGGCAGTATGGGAAAGGAAAATTAGGAGTCAGATGGAGGAGGAGAAAAGAGACTTGATTCAGACAGAGTGTTCTGAGCACTGTTATGCTTACACAGTACTTGCAGTTCACAGCAAATATCATCAGAGGGCACTGGATTTTCTCCTTCCCGCATTAAGCTCACATTTTCCCAAAACCAGGATAACCAGCAGAAGGGAACACCAAGCAAAGATCTGAAATGAGTCTTTTTTCAATAGCAGCAATGATAATAATCAGAATACTCATAATTACAGCAATTCACTTTATTGCACTGCTTTATTTCCTATTTATTGTATTACATTCTTTCTTTACTATTTCTACTTGCCACAGCAGTTTTACCTCTGATCAGCTCTAATAGATAGCACCTTTCAGGTCAGCTTCCCATCAAGTCCCCCAAGTGTAAACCAGCATCCTAACTAACTCTGAGCGGGACAACCAGGAGTAACTGTAACAGCAGAACTCGTCCCATAAACCTCACAGCCCAATTGCTCCTCGCTGTCATGGTGAGAGTCAACTTCTCTCCAGGCCCTTCCCACTCACTGCTGCAGCAGAGCCTACCTCAACCTGAGGTGTGATAGAAGGGGACAGCAGCCTCCCATCTTTCCATGTCAGTTAATCATCTGTCCCTTCCTTAGTTAGAAACAGAGCATGACACTTTCCTCTTTGCTCATCTCTGGCTCCATGTAGCCAGCACTAGTCTTGGCTGTGGAAGAATATATGCCCTGCTAAAATTGCAATTCAGTTTTGTTGTGAAAGCAACCAAGATGCCACTGAGGCCCTGGAAAGAGGCTTTGTTCATTAACTGCTGTAGCAATTATAACTACTTTGTACAGCTACATGATTACCTCTTTGCCTGCAGTAACGAGGTTAGTGCCCTTGGTGCCGAATCCCCGGGCCCCATCACAACCGACAGCTGACGTGCCTGGATAATGCAGGCATCTTTCCTTACACAATAAGGTTTTTGTTCTCTGTTTAATATTTGATTTCTGCAACAGAGTGTGGAAGAACTTTTAAAAGCAAAATCCATGTTGGGAGTTTTCTCTATCAACCATTCTCTGAGTGAGCGTTTTAATCCTAAAAAAAATAATTCTCTATCAACAATAAACTTCATTATTGCAATTCTATATAAAAAATGAAGTTCATTATTGTACTTTTTTTTTTTTTTTTTTACGGAAGTACAAATATTATCCAGGCACTTCAGGAGCTGTTACAGTCTTTAGCAGAAATAGATTTTTTTTTTTTCAAAGCAGCATAATGTTCTTTGCCATTCTCCTCTCTCAATGACAGGTCATTTTGAACGCTTGCCCATCCCTGCCTAAATCTGATGCTCTTGACACGAGACACATACATTTTAAGAGAATTTCTAAAAGGTCTCTTTGAAGGAAAGGGTAACCTGACAGAAAGAAAATGGTACTCAAAATCTTACAGAGTACTTTCCATGTGAAAATCTGTTGTGCAGGCACACCAAACCTACATGTACTGTTATAGCTCCAGTAAAAACAAAAGGCAGAGGAAGAGAAAAAATGAGAAATAGTTTGGGGAGGAAAATATACAGAAGCCCAGAAGATAATGTAACATTTATCTAAGAAACTAATGACATTCTCTGTTATTAAATGTTTTATTGCACATCATGGAAAATAGTTTGCAGTGAAAATATTTTGAAATAAAAAATCTGCTATTTGGTTTCATTTCATACATATTTTAGTGTTAAGAAAATGAAAGGAAAAAAGCAAGTTCTGCATGACAATGTGGGAATGAAAAATAATCTGCTAGCTAAACTTTCAAAATATTATCAGGACAAAAATATTCAGCATAAAAAAATATTATTGCTATTACCAACAACTTCTGGCATGAAAGCACTGGAAAATTATAGGGTTTGATGTTTTTTTTTTTCTTCAACTGAGTTTAATATGTTGCCCCATGTGAGCTGGCATACAATGTCTGTCTGATAGCATAAAGCAAAACTGAACACCTGATAAAAACAACATTTAAATAAGTATAATGCATTTTGTATGGATGTGGGAGGAATTTAGGAAAGAAAATAGTCCAAATTAAGTTTGTGACAGCCACTGAAAGTTATATTCTTCTTGTAAAAATTGTCTATCATCTATAACATCCAAAAGGGATCAAGACATTATACTCCACAGCAGCATCTGTGCCTGAAACAGCACATTCCTCTTCAGAATTATTCTTTATTTTTGGTTTAATGTTTAAAGAGATTCAAAAAAGAAGAGAAAAAGAATAAAAAGAATAGCAGTATAACTATTTTGTACAGCACCTTCAGTTTAGCATTGGTGGTTTCCTATTGAGGAACAGACTTAAATTAGCTTCAATAATTCTCTCTTATATTTTTACTGGTCTGACCTAATCAGAATTATAACAAAACTCCAATCCTCCAGAACAATTATGTAGTCTTTTCCATACTGAAAAATATAACCAATGCTGTTGAATCTCTTCTTATTGGTGCATGTAATTTTTAATATTCCACACCATTTGGAGATTTCTCCTTTTCCCCTCTTTAAGAAATTATGACACTTTTTGGTTTTGACATATTGCTCAATAGTTAACGAGAATCTCACCAGAAAATAAATCCATAGTTGTTTTCATGACAGCAAATTACATGCCAAAGTGTGACATTTAAATGCTGAATTTTAATGACTTGTCAGCAGAAGTGAAATGCATTTAAAAAAATTAATACAGGAGAGAACAATGTGTCTGTCTATAAAATAATTCTGTTCACAGTAGACATGAAAGCTAAATACAGTGTCAAATGTATTCTGTTACTCAAAGCACATCTTCATTTAGTAAGAAAGGAACTATGTTAAGAGGGGTTAAATTCTCCTTTCCTGCTGGCACAGTGGGTCTCTACAGGTTGGGAAACTCCTACCAATATCCACTTCGAAGAGGTTTCAATATGCATATGTAGTTACAGTTATATAGTTACAGCAGAGGCAATAAAAGGCCAACTGGGCAGCTTGGGGAGATGGTCACACTCAGCCATCACTTGCCAGTGCTCAGTTACAACAGCCATGTGCTAGCAACATAGCCATTTCCTTGCATGTAGTCATGATTTTGATTCTCAGAGAATAAATTATAGAGGGAATCGACCGAACACTAATCTAATTACATTCAGTCACATGTGTTTCCTCCCTCCTGTTTATTTCCATTAATACATTTTATGCTTGCTACCAATAAACGCTTGTGTTATACAAAATCTTGAGACTTCAGTTAAAAATAGCAGTAAGAAGAAATCTCTTTTCCCTTTGCAATTGCAATGATATAAATAACAATTCTGTTTTTGTTCTCTTGCTTACATATAAGATCCCTTGGAATCTTAGGATTATTTAATAGCAGTGTATTAAGGAGGTGTGACAGGTGGTACCAACATATTCACAGACTAATAAATACCCTCAGATTAAGTAAAATCAGACAACATTGTAAAGAATTAGGTTCTTGACAATGTGTGGGAATGTGAGAAAACAAAGTTAACTGCAGAAAAATGCAAATTTGCTATTTTGGACAGAATTATCTACATTTATATGCTGCTGGGAAGCAACTTAATTCTGTTTTTTTAGGGCAGAAAAATAAATGGAAAGCTTCTCCATGTGTAACTATGGACAGAGAAAAATGCTGAGAAGCAGAGGAAGGCTGCTACTATAACTAAAACATTAAAACAGCTGCAAGCCCTCTCTAAAATACTCTGAGCAATTTTGCATTGCTTATCTTAAAACAAAAGAAGAGGTTCAAATTTGACAGTGAGAATAATTGTAAAAAATATAAACCATGTTTATGGAAAAATATTGGAATGGCTTTTAGTTTGGCAGAAGGAAGAGGGTATGATATAAAAAAATATCGATTACAAAGGAGAAGGAAACAATCACAGAATACAAGAAAATGATCACAGTTTTGACACCATATGCAATAAGTTATTATTCAAGCAAGAAAAAAGGCTAACAAAGTCTTTATTCCTTCAGATACACATCTCAACCTCCATGGTAATACCAATATGTTTCAGTATTTTTGCTGCCTTCTTCCAATTCTGACTCCTCCTTACATCACCAGAGCTCCCACTCTTTTTCACCTTTGTCTAACACTCTTACTGCTTTAAAGCATTTATTCTTTCGGGGATTCTGGTTCTTGTGGCGGGTTTCAAACAATCTGTGTATCACCTTGCCATACATATCACCCAAAGCATGGTCTGCTCCTGTAGCCTCTCCCTCATCAGCAGTATTCACTTAGGAATTTCTCCTTGATCCAGCCACCAGTGTACACTAAGCTCATATACAATGAACACATTTGAGACTCTGCTCTATTACAAGAAGGCTAAGTCCAAAACTGAAGGACTGAGTAGAACCCATGCAATAGATATGCAGTGACCATCCTTAGAAGTTAAAAATCAATTACTCACAATTGAGTAATTGTGAGAGACTCCCTTATAGGTGACATTGTGGATAACCCGCTAGGATTGCAAATGTTAGAGATCCTAAGATATCTAAGTAAAAGTAAAGAGATTTGAGGTTCTGTAAGACAGGAGAAATAGATTTCCTTTGTCATTTAGAAGAGAGTTACCTTGTGCAGTGCAGTTTCACTGCCAGTTAACACCAGAGGTCAACGTGTCCGAATTACAAAACCACAGAATATCTGATATCTTCTGCTTGTTCCAACACTGCCAGCAATGTCACAGAGTTGTAGGAGTTGGAAGGGACCTCTGGAGATCATGTAGTCCAAATAATAAGATGCTAACTTAAATGAACCAACACAGAATAGGAATTTCCCCCCCTTCCTGGACAACCAAAGAACACAGACTGATGAGGATCCATACATTTCTCTGACCCAATTCCCATTTTCAGTATTATTCCATGTATGCTTTTGTCTTCCTTTCTCCTTCAGAAAGACTCAAATGACTTCTAAAAGTCTATTGATATTAGAGGCTAAAATCTCTCACCTGCAGAACAAGTAGTGCATAAGAAATTGCAAAGCAAAATTCCTTAAACGCCTTGACAACATGCCTCCATCCAGGAGCTCATCAGTTCAGCTGCTATGCCTGCTCAGCACCTGCCCTTTATACTTTAGAAAAAGTCTGACATGTCAGAAACTTGTACATTTTTTTTCCAAGTATATCAGCTATTAAAGAAATCATATTACCTCTTCCACCAAAGCATACATCACTCAAACTGATATAAACTTAACTTTAACTTCTTTCACATTGCCCAAATCATATGACAATAAGTGCAGTAAAGCTCAACTGGTTAGTTGAGAAAAGAAAGACTTGCATTATTATCTTTATCACTCTCAAACATTTGTTCTTTTGACAGATGTTATCTTGACACACACTCTTGTGATGATGACTTTTTTTTAGTTAGCTTAAAAGTATAGCTTAAAGGAGACCAGGCACTAAGCTGTCTTATTCTTCATATTTTGTCATTGTAATTTGTGAGTGAGACACTGAAGGTTTTTCCTCAGAAGACAGCATAACTGTCTCCCTTTGTGACTACAGGCTTCTACTTCTGGCCTTGAAAAGCCAGCTGTAAAAAAAGGCAGCTCTAGGATCACATCTACTGCACAGCAAGAAAAGAAGTCTTTAATCAGACAAGCTTCTTGAGATGAAATTTTGATTTGATTTGATCTAGGATTTGTAGTTAAAATATCTTGTCATGTCAGTCAAAACTCAGCCAATTAGAGACATATAAGTTTCATTTTCAGAAAATATGTACAAGCATGTTACAAAAATTTGGAAAACGAAAGCTGTTCTTCATAGTGTTTTCGAAACTGTCTGGAATATCTATATAATGTACTTTTAGAAATACTCAGACTGGAGACCATGCTGTGTAAGACATATATTCACATATACAAATCACTGGTAAAGCCTGCTGCTTTAAAAATACAACAATTGGGCAGAACTGTTGAAAGCAACACTGTCTAATTAAGCAACAGTGACCTGACAGAAATGTCTTCACTGCCGCTTCAGCCTCCAATATTTAGAAAACCTTCAATTCAACGCTAACATACATACAGGCAGTTCCGCTGCAAGGATGAAGGGTTGTCAATACGGTGACATTAGCATGCGCTTTTGGTTTTCTCCAACTAAATGTGATTAAACACATACTTTAATAAAGCAAAACAATTTTAGTGCCATAAGCACTAATACCAAGATATTTGATGAACAAAATCTGTTAGCGGATTGGTAATGGGTCTGCAGTCGAATTTTCACTATTAAAATACCCAGAGAAGTTTTCAGTTTTCTTCTGGACTTTAATGGAAGGACAAAGTCAGTCATAAGATGCAGGAATAACCTCCGATTTCCTTTCATACATTATTTTGAAGGTACGGAAACAACTGAACTGGAAAATAAAAATGCCTTTGTATCTATCACTTGAGATATCTAATATTCCTAAAGCTAAAGATAAAAATGTATCTTGAAAGACTGAATTGTTTGTGCAAAGACATATCACCCTTTCCTTAACTACGGAGTACTCTTGCTGGAGCAAAATTACTGCCTAGGTACAGACCAATATTATCTCAGAGCTTCCTTATTCTGAGCTGGCTGTCTTCAAGGGTGCACCTGCTGTCTCTTATAGGTTCTCTAGAAACTGTCTGTACTGATTCTGTACAGACCCATAAACAGAGGTTCTAAATGCTGGTTGTCCTGTAGCACATGAATAAATTAATAATCACAATTCTATGCATCAGAATTTATTTCATTTTGGTCTCATAGGTTTTGGGTTGGTTTGTTTGTTTTTAAGGAAGAATCACCCTAACTTGTATATGAATAAGAAAAAGCTGCTTCACCTTTCACAACTGCCTTTACCACAGAAAGGGAAGTTCTATAAAAATACTGACACTGAATAAGTAATTGTCCTTAATTTTTAACCTTCAAGACCAAAAGGACTAAAATGGTTACTCTCAGGAGCGAGCCAACCTCAGTCTAAATCAGAGAGACTGCATTAACTTCTGGAACTCAGAGATCATATATTTGATGGAAGGCATCTTTTTATGTATTTTTTTCCACTGTATTTCTTCTACACTGTTTTTTAAACAGCCTTTCCTTTCTTCTTTCTTTTTATGTATAGCACAGAAAAAGACTACTTTGTTTCAGGCACAGGAAGAAAATACCCTTACTATAACAATCAATATAATTACCCTGTTATCCAACATTTTGATATTTACATTCCTCTCCAGAATTAATTCCTGTAACCTTTGCTACTATATCAACAGCTCTTACATCAAAGTGGAAGCAAGAGGCCTTATTTATTCATTTTAAAATCAGACCTCTGTTCCCAGCTGGTGAAACTGAAGAACAGAGTAACTGTCCTTCATCACATTTTGGAAGATATTTTGACCTGTGTGTTATTGCCAATACTGTGAGTGTCAGAACACAAGTGAAAAAAATAACAGCAATATCTTTTTATTGATACTGCATTCATTTTATCCCCCAGAGTGGAATTTATAGCTTTCCCTAGAGAACTGATATAATATTCACATACTCATCAGAACTGCTGTATGAGCACCACTGTTTAGAGACAGTATCAACCACACATATTGGCCTGGAAAGCATATAGTGTAAACAAGTCTTCACCTTCTGACATGGAAAATTGCAGTTTAGTTCTGAACACAGGCTCCACCTTCTTTGTTTTCAAATGTGTCATGTTACAGAAGAGGTAATAAATATTCAGAAACTTATTACATTTACCTACTTGGTGCCTTCATTCCAACCCACTTCCTCCTCCCCCTCCCTCTCCTTTTGATATTGACTCTGAACAATAGAATACAGAGTGATTTTACTCCAGTCTCCTCTTTAGCTTTTGATCCCACAACTGGCCATCTCCCAGCAAGTACCAGGTCTTTTGTAAAGGCCTTTTTAAAGTCATTTATGCTTTATAATGTTCAAGGCCAATAGCTATCGAAAGCAGCTTTCCTCATCTCTGCCCCATTACACTAGAACTAGCTTGGTGCGAAAGGAAGGCATAGAGTTCACATAATCTCAGCAAGTACAAAACAAGAGAGTGAACTCAGAGAACACTAAAGTGTTCTCAGCCCTGTGCCACTACTGATTTTTTGTCAAATCTCAGATAATCAGTATGGTCTGTGTCCAAAACCATTTGAAGCAGCGTACATAGGTAGGAGACTTGCCACTGAAATCAATGGAAATACAAACATTTACATATCCGCATGAACCTGACCCCTTAGTGCTCTCATTTCCCACCTGTAAAGTGAGGATAACATTCATACTTAATCAGTCAGAGAAAGAATGATAACAAAAATACTGAAAATTGAAAGGAGTTCAGATTTCACTATGATAGAAAACAAATCCACAAGCAAGGAAACTAGGTTCAGTGGGAGAAAGTCTTAAAACTTTGGGAAACATAAATGGGCTCAATGTCGTATGAGTCTGAAGTGTAAGTCTTCTCAGACAGAAAGGAAAGATTCTAATTTCAATACTGCCTTTATCTTATTGGTGGATTTTATGGGATATGTTGCCGCAGAGGCATGCAATATATGATACAGCAGATGCTGAACATTTTATGTCTTTGACAGTTAGGATTTTTACATAAATTTTAACATAAGGCCAACTACACTGTTTCGTGTTTATGCTGCCTCATTTAGATCAACATGCTTCTTTGATAAGAGCGCAGAAGCAAAATAGTGAAACAAGATTCACATTCTTTGTCCAGCATGCTGGCATCATGTTTTTGTAGGTCTTGGGACATTTTCTGATGTCCATCACAACAACAATGGTCTCAACACTCCTCCTGAGCCTAAAGAGATATCCAGGCATCTTCCATCAAAGTGTATGCTCTGCATTGAGTGAATTAAGGTCACTTCCCCTAACCTTTCCCTTAGCATCGCTGACGCAGGTTTTGCCACCAGAGAGTCCTGCTCTTCAGTGAGCTCAAGATCTTCAAAAACTCATAGGGCAAAAAGTCTAATGAGCATACATCTCAAAAAGCACCTGTTAACATTCATGCTTACATGCCTCTACCCAATCTCTTGTCCAAATACCAAACTATTGCAGTGATTGCAACAGAATATAAGAAAGATGCAGCAAGCCCAAATCCAGCTTCTAAACAGCATTAGGGCATGTTTCCTGGCAGGATCAGAACATTGCCTGTCCAGTAATATTAAAGTTACAACAAATTTCTCCCTAAATACCATGCTTAACATTGATTCCATAAAGAAAGAAAGAAAAAATTGCTAGAGAAAATTTATATATATTTTATATATATATATATATATATATATATATATTTTTTTTTTTTTTTTAAGTAAGGAAATTCACTATAGAACTTTAAAAATCAATCTTGATCCCAAAGTCAGCAAGGGGAGATGTGGCCGAAAACGTTGTTTCAATAGGGCCACAATTTCATACTAATTAGCAGCAATTAAGAAATTATAGTGTAAATGAACCTATTAGATTTTCTATTAAGTATACAGCCCATAAAGAAACAGTATGTTCAACCATCAAATGATGTATCATACGGCACAGTCGCTCTGAATCCCAAAGCTGTCCATCTTTAGAGGCTGTAACATTTCTTAGTGAAAAACCAGCCAACACACAGATTTTGAGGCAGATGGAATTCAGCCTTCAGAAATTCAGTTTCCAGAAGACTACAGGGCAAATAATTGGTGCCTTTTCACAGCTGGATCACAGTTAAGCCAAAATATGTTCAGAAAAAGATTCATGGAAGATTCCTTGTTGCACCGAAACTTTGGTGTACTTTTCCACGACATCATCATTTTCAGCAAAATCTGTCCATCTGTTTCACAGCCCAGACCAGAAGGTGCCGATATTTTCCCTTTTCATTAAAAGCACAAACATATGATGTATGAAAAATTCATAATGAGAATCAGCGGTGAGACAGCCAAAGTAAAAAAAAAACAGGAGATACCATGGAAGTCTCGTCAGATACTGTAAAGTGAGGATGTGACAGTGGGCCTGATATGGTGAAAACCAAAAGCAAACCTCCTGCGAAATGCATCACTAGCATAGATATTCACTTACAAACAAGTCTTCAAGAAACTAGTTAGTTTCCTTTAGAAAGAAAATCAGCCTTCACTGCAGACAGGCTAAATAGTATCAGTATAAAAATCCCACATCCAGACTTCATTCATACCACACTGCAGTAATTAGAAACAAGGATAAAGTGTCCTCTGGTGGAGCAGGCAGGGGAGCACTGTGATCTCCCTGGGCTCTGGCACCAGTGCCCTTGGAAATGTAGAATGTTTTCTGACTGCGGCTCTACTTCCGAATAAGTCAGATTGAGCAAGGGATGATCACAATAAGCATTGGAAGTAATGGATGAAAGAGAAAACTAATAACTATTGGAAGAGTTGTTTTAACATAAAACAAGGCAGCTATCCAAGGATGTGCTCTGCATTTTTCACGAGAGAACTCAAAATACAAAATGGATAAAAATGATTTTTCTGCTTGGGAAAAAAGCAGTATCCCAAAAAAATGTTCCTAATTCTTTTAGACTGAATTTGAGAGACAGAATCCCATAGCTCTAAAAGCACACACTTTGTGCATCTTCACTGCAATTATTGCTTACTTTTCCCCCTAGTTCAACATAGATAATGATTTCTTTAATTTAACATTAGTAGTTTAGTTGTTTTTATATATCATTATAGTTTTTCCTTAGCAATTTTCCATTCTTGTAACATACAAGAATTTTCAAGTTTTTAAACCAATATGTATCAACAGCCATACAAGAGAAAAGCTTATTCCATACTCACTGCCTCTTCCCTTCTCTAAATATCTGTAACTGATCACTAACAGAGAAGGATGTTCAGCTAGATGAATCATTGGAGTGACCTAATACTGCACTTCTTTATCATTTTCCAGCCCAGAGCAATTCGTTTGTGCCTATCCAGACTTGCTAGGGGGTTAAAACAAATGATCACTTCTTGATTTTTTTTCCTTCAGTCTGCAGAAATATGCCAGTAGACCTAATAACGTAAAAGAGAGCAAGATGAATAGAAAAAAAAAAAATCAAAACAGTATTTTGCTGCCACAGGGTAATAACAATAAATCTTATTTTGGTCAAAGCTTGGCTATAACCTAAAAAAAAGCCATCTACATAATTGGACCGTATTTTCCAACAATTAAATACTTTTTTATCTTCCAAGTATCTTATGACAGATTTTTCACCCTGTTTTGCCAAAGCACAAAAATGTTTTGGATTCTAAACTGTGCCTGCATTAAATAAAGCAGCAAAACAGAAATTAGTCAATTTCAATTCAAATTCAATTCAAAAACTCAGCTCAGAGACTTTCTCTGAGTATTCCCTTTGCAGGTCAAGTTCACAGTGCTTAGCATTAGTAACACGGAATGCAATGATGGACAATTGAAGCAAATAGCCCAAGTCTCAATGGCCCTTCATCTTTAACTTGTAAACAAAGTAAATAGATACAGAGGTTAATTAAGATGATTACTGGGGTTGATAATGTCATTTTCACAATTTGCTATGAGTTACAAAATAATTACTTGCGCAGAGAGCCATGTAACATTAACCAGTGTTGAGTAACACCAGTTGACAAAATGCGTATGTAAAACTCACTCTCACCGTACTTGGCCATACTATAACAAGCATATAGATCAAAATTTGCTTCCTTCTAATGCTACATCCAATAAACAGACATACATCCCCAATAACTGATGTGTTATATTGCTAACCAACTCAGGGAAAGCAAGCTGAGCAATTCTCTAGTCTGGAGATGAATGATTCACTATAATTTCATACAAAATTCCGTACTAATAGGAGTTGTAGTAAGCATTTCAATAATCTTAAAGAAAGTAGGCACCACTTGTGTAACAATGGACCCCACTTATTAAGAGAGCTAAACCCAGAACTTAAATCCATTAATCAGCACTGAAGCAAAGCAGGTAAGGAGACTCAGAATTGACTATTTTCCATATACCTGTGATTCACACAGCAGACTGAACCTTTTTCTTACACAAGTACACACAGACATTTGACGAACCCATGAAAATTATAGAGATCCCATGGAATATTTAAAATTCACAGTACAGAGTACTGAGCAATACAGCAAGAATCACTACAAGAAAATTAAATGCCTGCACTACCATTTATAAGATGTATGAAATTTTCAGGATACTTTCTTCTATCTCAGGACCAGTGGCACCACACTCAGGCTTCTGGTATTTTGTTGAAATCCAGTTTTCTGAGATCCAATCTCCTGCAGTGAAACAGTCTTTTAAACCAATATGCACAGTCCACCTGCTGCTTCCTTTTTATTACAGTCGCATCCTGAAGTTACACCTACCCAGGGTCAGGTTGGATGTCTTATAAATTCTTATCAAAGGTTATAAATTCTCTGTCTCTCGAATTTCCAGCTTTCATACCTTCAGTTACATGTAAGAGTAACTCACTAACTCATCTGAATGCATTGACAGAGGGCATACAGTCAAACACTCAAACATTTATACAGATATACTAATAAAATTATCAGTGGAAAACTTAAAAGAGGTATTCAATTTGGTGAAATAGATAAATGTCAGTGAAAACAAATAATGAAAAGGTACAGCCTAGGCTTCAGTCATTGGTAACAGTAAAAAAAATTCATATTGATCTAATAACAGCCTGCTTCCCAGAATACTGTTTTATTTCTGCAAGAAGTTTCACTTTAAAGGAAAAGCTTGTGGGCCTATTCATCAGTCATCAGCGTTAGAAACCAAAAGTCTTAATTCTTGCCCTTTGATCTCTCAAATCCTAGACGGACACAGCTTTAAAAGATCCAGCCTGGAAAAGTCACTTCAATTAGTAGAGCACAGAAGTCTCCTAACGAGTCACCATAAATCTTCCAGAAAATAAGTATATCTGGGATTTTTTAGGCATACATTGATTTCACAGCCCTTGACTTGTACTTCTGAGTATTTTTGTTCTTATTTTTTGGAAAAAATTTAAACAAAAATAAAAAGAAACATCCTGAAATATTCCTGTACAGCAGAATGTATAAAATCAATACCATTTCCTTCTCAGCATCACCCACCCTCAGCAGCAACTTGCTCAGTCAAACAGCAGGGAAGTGAAATCTTCCAAAATGGAAGGCTTCATTAGAAGAATTGATGCTTTCGGTAGCCCTTAGTGAGAGCGACATAAACATAAAAACAGAGACTGGTGCTGTATTTCGAAATTAATGAAATAGCATAAAAGAAGGAAGTTTCAGACCTACTTTATTTGTTAGAGGGAAAACCTGAGTATTGCAGTTTGATTTTTCCAACAAATCTGCTACTATAGCGTTTTAGAAAATTAGAAAGTTATTCTAGCCTTTTTTTTAAATTATTTATCAAAAGAGATGTTGAACGTTCTGCAAGATCTAATTCAATCCACCCATCTGCTCGATCTGCTATATAATTTATGTTGTTTTAACAAAAAGAAGGAAAATAATACTATGCGACACAAAGTTACTGGAAAATAATAATAATAATAATAACAACCACATCAGCAGGCTTATCTTGCACTTAGTTTAAAGAGAAATGGTGAAGTAAAAAGGAAATTTTGATATTATAAAAGTATTCTCAAAAATAAGAACTGAACCTGCTTCCAGTGAAGAAAAGTTCATACCAATAGCTGTCAGGAAAGGACCTGCAGCGTGACCTGTCAAACTAAAGTTCAAGATAAATCCAGGATCTATTCCAGCATGAGTTGCACAAAAAACTTTACACCGAAATAACACAGCAGGATTAGAAACTGCCTGCACACCTGCTATTCAACAAAGGTCAGAATTCGAGCACTGATTAGTTTATGCTGCTACACGGATAAGTGATGAGCACCCGGAGGATTTCAGTAAGATAATTAAAATATTGCAAGAGCATGGGCCAGGGCAAACTGCGGCAAAGCTGATTTTTTTTCAGTGACCCCAGCACTGGGAATTTTAAATTGTTTCTCACGTTCTGTTCAGTCTGTGTAAGACTATTAAAGCTGTACCAGAAGCTACTTATCCTTAAAGTACAACCTAATTCCTCTAAACACTTCTCCACAGGGCCCAAAACATGGCTAAACTTCATCACATTCAGTGAGGCACAAAAAACAAAATTCATGTGACTAAATGAAACAGCAGAGGTAATCAGCCGAGAACTCCCTGGCGAATGGAGAGCTAAACAATATGGTCAGTGAAATCTAGGATATGATTCACTTCATCCTACAGTTGTCTAAAATTACACAGATGAATCACACCCTGAAAGTGCCTGCTTCTCTGCTGTTTATAGAGCCCCAGCAGACACAGATCGCAGATGATGGCTGTGTGTGATGAGTGTTGTCCCTGCAAACCAAGCACGCATCTTCAGTGCATTGACAGCAGAGTCATCCCAGGGGGCTAAAGATCCCAAAGAGCTGCCTGGTGGCTGGCTGTCCATGGGAAGGGATGGGGCAGGTAGGAGGAGAGCAAGGGGGGAAACGATGAATGGTTGTGCAAATTTTCTAAACTTTTAGTGTCAAGAAGGACCCCTTCATAGAGCAAACACAGAGCCCGCTATCAACAGAGCTGCTAAGAGCAACTGATTGAGCATCTCCATCCATACAGCATATGCTGGCATCGCCATAACTTGGATCATCTGCCTGCGTATGCATTGAGTCAACTGGCATAAGGAAAAGATCTACTTGTGTAAAAGGAGACAGCAGATTTGTGCTAGAGCTTTCTGCAATGATAAGATACTAGCCCAGCAACAAGAGACAAATGCCACTTCTCAAAGTTCAAAGGAGAAAAATCAGTCACGAGGAACATGTGATGTAGCAAAGAGCTAAAGAAAAAAGCTGAAGAACAGACAAAGAGAAGGGTGAGGTCTCACGCAAGAAATAATGGAGAGAGACTTCCACATGTTGCTAGGTCACCACTCCTGAAAGAGAACAAGAATTGATTTTGTAAACAGTAAGATACTAGTTTTAGAACCCATGTTTGCATCTGTGTTTTACATGTTAAGTTGTATGCTGAAGGTAAGTATTTAAGCCTATTCAGTACCACGTAATGCTTCACTATCAATATTTGGCTAAGCCTTCAAGTTTTGTGGCATAATACAGGAAGGAAATCTGTTGGTTTCTAAAACACCCAAAAGCAGCAGAGAAGATAAAACAATCCAATTATTCTGAAAGATTTCAGCAGAATAGCTAAGTGACCAATTTTATCTAAAAACTTACTAAAACATGAAGTGGGATTTCTTATATACCAAGTGCTAAAGTTGAGCACTTAATTAGACTGTCAAATCTAGGAGGACCAGAAGTAGATTAAACTTTGGATGCTTATACGGAGTGATCAGACACTGCAGTGCAAAGGAAAGATTAGATGATCATAACTAATCTAAGTTTTAATTAAAATTTAAAAGCAGACAGGTTTCGCCGTGCCCACAAGGGAGAAAAAGCTGTGCTCCACCAAGATGAGTTGAGACATATTTTCCATATTTAGGAATTGAATTTGGTATTCCGTCTTTCTAATGCTATTCTCTGTCTAAATTCTCCCATTTTGAGCAACTTATACAGAGAGCCATACTCCATTTGTATTTATTGACAGGAAGAATTACTTCACGGGTTTATAAGATGGTACTATCTAGGTTTGAGTTCTTATTAACACTGCCCTACATTTCAAATCGTTGTAGTACTCCTTGAGTATTTGCTGCCCTCCAGTCAAGATTGCAGACAGTGTACAAAGCTCATTTTGGTTGAAGGAAGAGAAAGAACACGGTATCACCAATTCTCCTGCATAGATGCAAACACATACGAATGCCCAATCTTGCAGAGATTTCCCAACACTGGGGGTAATGACAGAGATAAAGCTCAAAGCATAAGATAATGTATTTCCCTTCCAATTTAGGGATGATTGACTTAGTCATTAGGATTTCATTAGGTGGTCAGTTTAAACTTTCTTCTATTTATAAATGGTTTCCAACTCATTTCTGACTTCTGTAAAAGTATTCATTATTCATACGTGTTTTATGAAGTGTTTAGATGAACAATTTTAAACTTAATTATTTTTTTTATCTGTTTCTTTTCCAACTGAGAGTCAGTGGCTCAAATCAAACAGAATCAACCCTAGCAAATATTTCAAATACGCAGTGACCTCATTTAAGTTAGTAAAGTTTTTTCCTGGAATGAGGAAAAAACATACAGGGTTAGAAATCAATTAATGATGAATATCGAGTTTTGTTTGAAGAATCTAAGTGGTATTTTTTAAAGATGAAAAACCTAAAGCTTTACATTTTTGTCTTTTATGGAAAATAAAATGAAGGAGGTACCGGGAGGAGATACAGGTGATCAGTTAGAAGCAGCAGATTGCAGATGGACTTCTAGTCACAGTCACTGCAGCCTACCATAGCATGGATGGTAATTAAGAAAAAACAGTGTCAAGTTATTCCTACTTTTGGCTGACAGTAAAATGAAGTTCAGAAGTCACAAGTAGTTGTTTGGGATGTTTAGAGCTGGCATGGGAAGGATCTACTTTCTCAGAGGCTGGACAAACAGGTGACTCAAAAAGGTTTAAAATCCCTATCCTTGGAGATTTTCAAGATTTGGGTAGGCAATCTGGTATAATTTCCAGCTGTCCTGCTTTTTGCCAGAGACTGAAACAGACAACCTCTAGAGAACCATCAAACCTTTCAGCGTTTTATTTAATGTCAATTATTTGAATTTTACGCTAAACTTTTCACATAACGACAACACAAGAATTAATTATACCATAACACATTCTAGTAATTTCTCACACTTTTTCACTATACACAGATACACAATAATGCATATTGGTCATTTACCGTGAAGGACATAAGCTGACAGCTCATGGTAAAGATGGACATGGAATTTAAAGTTCCCAAAAGCACCCTGTCAAAAGATATCGCTTTGCAAAATGAGTAGTAGTAAATGGTAACATAACTGCTACTTGAAGACAGGAAAAAATCTTTGCAAAATCTACAATAGTCTCAGCTAAGGAACAGAAAACCACCTGGAAACTCAGAATGTTGTGCAGTCATGACATAAAAAGCTAGAGTCAGTTTCAAGTTGTGTAAATGGGATTGTAAAGAACAAGCATAAATGCCATCTGTCAGAGTGGGTGACTTTCATTCTATTAATTTAATCCCAAAACTGAAACAGACTTTTTATCACCATGGTCATTTCTTATTATTCAAGTTCAGCAAGGATATTCCAATGGGTTACTCATCAGGCACACTGATGACAACACTGAGGGGAAAAAAAATAACAACAGAAGAACACTATTAAGTAAAATGGAAAGACTATGGAATTGAATTGTTGGCAAAAACTAGCATATCTTTATCATTGTTGGATCTTTTATATTTTTAACATTTTAGTTGTGCGAAGTCAAGCAGTGCTATCCTACCTAGAAGGGTAAGTGACCCTTTCAGGGACCAGACCTGAGTCAGTCTGATTCAAATCATTTGCTGTTTGTCACCTGGCCTCTTCCCCCCCTCCCTCAACCCAAGAGCCTTTTTAGTCAATTGCTTTTAACATTTAATAAAAAAAGAAACGTGGGGGGGGGAAAGAAGGGAGGGAGTAGAGGAGGGTTTTCTGTGCATGAGCTCCCAGCCATACATCTAATACAATCCTCTCAGCTCAGCTCTACATTATTCCAGCATCCCACTTGCTGTCCCCTGACACGTATAGTGCAGGAAATGGCAGTAGGATTATTTGTGGTTCGCTCCATGTGCCCCAGATAACGTTTTTGGTGTGTCAGCTGGGTAAAACAGGCTGGGTACGATCAAATAAAAAATGTATATATATATATCTTTAAAAACCATACTGACTGTAGGATATGCATGTGACAGGCAGATGCTTCTGAATAAATAGGTAACAGCAAACTTCTTTCCAGTCACACTTTTTGCTCCTCTATTTAGCTAGAAACTTTCAAGAAGAGCATTTCAAGATATTTATTGGACATAAGAACTTCAAGATTGGTAGTGTAGAAACTGGGAACAGGCAAAAAACTGGAAGAAGAGGGAGTGATAGGTAGACAGAGTTCTGTCTCTGGTAGTGTATTTCTGTCAAAATAAAGAAGAGTAATGAATATGAAGATTATCTAAAGACTCTTAAGATAGCTCTCTAGGAATGTATCAAAGGATGAGAGGCTGCTCAGGCAGGAATTTTTGATTCTTCACAAAAGCAAGTAGTACTAAAAAAAAATAATAATACAAAAACAAACAAACAAACAAAATACAGAAAAAAAAACCTGAAAGGACCAGATAGTTAGGTTTCTAAAATAGATTAGAATAAGATTTTCTTTGAGTAAGAATTTCTGCATTTTTGGCAGCCTACAGGTGAAATAAGGAAAGGAAATCATCTAACTACACTAAAGAAATGTGAAAAATACTACATAAAATAATAATGAAGCAGAGGGAGGGTGAAAATGTAATAGCTATATATTTAACAAATAGCAAGTCAACAAGAGGAAGAATATTCAAAGAACTCCTGAAGACCAGAGATATTTTTAAGTATCAAATGGAGGCCTATGCAATGGTTAAGTAGAAACCAGCAAAGGGAATGGAAAAATTCAAATGGGAAGAAGGACTATTACACAGCTGTAAGACTGAAAGGCTGCAGAAGAGAAAGTGAGCAACATACAAGTGTTGGAAGGAAAGTCAGACTTTATTATTGTGAGCTGCACTGTCTTACTGGGACCATACACAAATATACAGGCAAAACAAAACAGAAAGATGGAAGTGTGAAATACAGTGAATATGTGCTAAGAATAAGCATGAAAGATAACAGAAGTGGAATTAAAAAAAGAGACTTAATATCACTCAGTCTTCGCAGGAAACTGCTACGTTTGTCAGAAGCATTCTGCAAAAGCCATAAGACAAAGAATGAAAATACATAAGAATAAAACAAGGCAAAGTTTATATCGCACCAAGGCGTACTGTGGGGGACATGATCTACCTACTGAAATTTTGTATGAGTAAGAGTGCAAAGTAAAACACAATTTTGAAAAGGTAAGCCTAAATATTTCAAAATGTAGAATAACTACAATAAAGTTTAAAATGTCAAACACTGAGTTCATTAAGAGGTGATACCATAAAAGAATATGAAGTGAAGTAGACTGAGATAAAAGCTGTAGATAAAAAAGAAATTCAGTGAAATTAGAAATAGAAGAGGAAAATAAATTCACTAGGTATTTAACAATTGAAGCTAAGGAAAAAAATTACCATCAGTGCAATGATAAAAAAATTAGTCTTATGTTCAATGTGTAAATAGGCTATATAGAATTACAGATTAATAGTCCAGAATGGCATAATAAATTCTGATATGCTAGATTCACAATTTTCAAAAGTAGTATTATTAGAGAATACAGCAACAAAAGAAATGATCTCATGCTTCAGTTGGTATTTCCTGACATTCCGAGTGAGGGACCGACCATTATGAACTGCAATTTGATTACTGTTTTGTTTGTTTTTGGGTTTTTTTTAAGAGTAATTTTTAAGCATATTGTGTACCCACATCACTTTAAACCCAATGTAGGCAAAATCCAATGGTCTTGTGGGAGGCATTAATTTTCTTTAAGGATTGATCTAAGAGAATAAGAATAAAATTCATAGCTTCATGTAACATCATTAACAGGGCAGCATGTTAACGAATAACCCAAATACAAAGACTTTCTGCTGTTGAGCTGTTAGTCCAACACTGAGAACAAGGCCATCCAAAAGAAGCCTGTGGAGCCTGCTCAGTGCAGTTCAGCAGAAATAAGAGACTTCTTTAGTTTCTTCCATGGAAGGAAGAAACACAGACAGACTCTATTTCAAAGATCATAAAGAGAACTGTGAAAGAGACAACGCAGCAAGCTTAATGGAAAAGAGATCTTCAAAACAAAAGAGGCATGATAGGTATTCATAGAATCATAGAACAGAATCATAGACTCACAAAGTTGGAAAGGACCTAACTAGATCACCTTGTCCAACCATCCACCCATTACCATTATGACTATAAGCTACTAAACTATTTCTCATAGCTCCTCATCCAGATGCCTCTTGAACACTTTGATTGACAGCTTTTGATATTTGCATTTTATTATCTCTGTTTTATATGTTTTCTTCAGAAGAAGAGCTGCAGAGTTATCCAGCTGACAAAATACATTCTGATCTCAGTCAGCACTTATCATAGAAATGTGACACAAAGGAAACAAGCAGACCTCTTCCACTTTCTATCAAAAATATTAGTTAATGTGTTATTTTACTAAAAACACAAGTCAAAGCTTTAGTTGATCATAATTTTAAACAAAATAAATACAGTGCTATAGGTCTGACATATATTGAATCAATATTCAAAAGGTGCAAAATCAAAAAAATGTTGTACAATACTATCATGCGCAGAAATAAAACTAAATATATTAAGTTTTCTTCTGTACTTGCTAAAATCTTCCCCACAATAGATAGGATATATTTTACTCAAATAAAATGTTTGCAATGCCAACACATTCTTCATAAAGACCAAGTTCCTAAAAGATCATTTTTCACAAATATGTTATACAATATAGAAAGTCAATGCCATATCAGGTTACGTTAGGTGAGCAGAGCAGCCAGATACAGAACCAAACAGAAGTCACATGCATTTTTTGTTCTGTGCTATAAAGAATTCATGATCTAAACCAGGCATTGAGAAAGGATTTCAAAATGTATTCTTTTTGTTACTTTATCAAACAAACCCTTCTGCTTTTGCAGAAATTCATTCTTAGTATTCTGAAGTTTTACTTAGGTTTTTGAAGACCTAAAATATCAGAAGTGCTTTAGCATTTAACAAAGACAGGAATTCTTTGCAACTTTTTCAGTTTTATTGTCCACTGAGTCAAAAAGTTAAGGCAGTGTGACAGTGATACCAGGAGAAGGGAAATACATCCAGTCCCAGAAGCGTTCCTCCAGTGTAGCATGTCATGGGGTTTATGCTTCAACTCCTGGCTTCAGCAACCATACAGAAGAATTTGCCAAGTACACTCCCGTCTGGAGCAAGCTGATGCCCAGGAAATTAACTGTAAATGCACTATTTTATTCATGTAAAGCATTTTTTACCCCTAAAACAAAGACTCTTTATACTTTTATATAAGTATCTAAAGAAAAACCTGCTGTCACCCACCTCACTTGGTTTCAGCTTTCTATACGCCTCCATACCAATGTGGTATTCGCCTTACAAACGTGCAAAATCTGCCTCATTCTTTTAAAGTTTATTTGTAAACTGAACTTTAAAAAGTTCACTTTCAAGTCTCAATTGCAATAACAAAGGATATTTTTTTCTCATTTTCCCTGAAAAATAGCCCCAACTGAAATATTTAGCAACCATTTTGTAATTCACAAGCAATGTGACAAGTCACATTCATTTTAATTTTCAAGTTAACTGATTGTATATCATTTTGGTTTTTAAAATGAATTTGCTATAGGAGTATAAAATTATTTATAGCAAAGTTATATTAATTACCTTACATTTAAGTGGCTAAGAAGCAATTTAGCACAAATACTTTTTTGTCTCTGTCAAGAGCTTCCTGGGTTGCAAAGAAGGCAAACAAGAGGAAAAAGTGCTATTTTTTTTCAAATATATTATAAATCCATTGTCTATTTTCACAGCCCGTGATATTCATCTTGCTGACAATGAATGGATTAAAAAAAAAAAGTGTATCCTACTTTTTTTAGTTTTATTAATAACACTGTTGATAGTCAAATACCTTAAGAAGGACTTGCTTCCAAATGGTATAAAAGAAATTGCTTTCCTTGAAAGTAAAGTTTAGAACATTAGAATGGCTGCAGCTTAGGTAAGCAAAACAAGAAACATTTCTGTGGTTGCTTTTTTTTTTTTTTTTTCAAACAGACATGCTTCATGGTTCCTGCGGTAATTTAGAATCATAGGTTCTAAAAATAGAAGACAAAAGCTGAACTACTGATTTTTAGTGCAAAATGCACTTGTTTCTAATAAACAGTGCCCTGCAGAACTGTGCTAGAAACTGTGTCAATGGGGCATATAAACATCACAAAAACAGGACTTCAGGCTCAAGAGAACCAAACCCAACCAAGTATACAATACTGAGAGGGTTTATCACGTGAAACACTTCTGTACGCACAAACTTTCCTTATATTCTTCCTCTAAACAGACTCAGTGGCTACTTCTAGAGGAAGAATCCTAAGATGGACATTTGTCAAGCTCTAGTGTCTTTTAGGGTCCATCTCTGAACTCTTTCTTCTAGTAATGCTTGTTGCTATGTCATTGCACTTTCACATGGTTAGCTGTACCACATACATAGCATCATGTTACCAGCTATTCTATGATAAAGAAACCATTCTATGAAAGGCTGAGAGATCTAAGACTGTTCATCCTAGAAAACACAGAGAGTGAATCTTATCAAAACTTATAAATAACTAAAGGGGTCGGGTGGATGGGACCAGGCTCTGTTGTCTAGTGCCCAGTGATAGGACAATGGGCAACTGACACAAACTGTAACACAAGAAACTCCATATGAACATGAGAGCAACAGAGCTGTGGAACAGGCTGCCCAGAAAGGTTGCAGAATATCGCCTCTAGAGATATTAAAAACCCACCTGGACACCTATCTGTGTTACCTACTGAAGTGAACTGCTTTTGCAGGGGGTTGAACTAGATCTCTGGAGATCCCTTCTAATCCCTGGGATTCTGCAAAATGCAATCCCCTCTTGGAATAAATTAATGCCTTTTATTATGGCTTTTGCTCAGTCTTCAAGTACTATTTATGCACTACACTCGAGTTATTAGGTACCCCATTTCTCACTTTCCTTGCTTCTAGTCTTAGAGATCAGTATGAAACTAAATGTTTCCACAATCTTACTATGAATCGTAGCAAGCAATGTGATAGTTTACCCTTCCTGGTAGCCCTTTTGGGACAAAAGTAACACAAAAAATCTCATAATCAATTTCAGCAAGAAAAAAATTTGCACATTTAAACACAAGCAGTGGAGTGTATGGTTGACTGGTCATTTCTGGTCTATTCCAAGCAGTATCATTTCCTGGATTGGACAAAGAAGATACAGAAGGACAACCATAGGGATAAGTATTTCCAGTTCCTTCAGATGCTACTCATTCACTCTGTGCTGGTAATACTTTCAGTTCCCTTTCCCAGTGTTTTTGTTTTACTGGAACAGTACTGTTTTGATTGCTCTGTTTTTATGAGTTTTAGCTCTTCATAAATCATTGCACCACCACTTGCAAAAAGTGATTCATTGTGATGTTTCAGCAACTGTGAGAAGGGCTTTTCCCACATAGAAGCTCACATAAAAATGGTACCTTCAGATAATTCTATTTATGAAGGTATTTTGAAAGATTTGACAGAATCAAGGACAGTCTGAGTGAAAACATCAAGGATATTTGAATGCCAACAGATCATTTCTTTAGGAAATTATCCAAAATTCCAAGGAAATTATTTCTATCACCAGTTTACTAGCAGATAGTGTAGACAAAGATACACGTAAAGTGTAAAGAAGACAAAAAACTATAACATTATGAAACCTGAATTCAATTTTAGTCAGTCTTTTATTAAAGAGATTATAATCAAGTTTGTCAGTCAACTAAGCTTCTGTCACATGTTTCCATATTGTAGTAAACATTCTGACTTGGCAGAATCACAAATGAGGTTTGCTATTCATATCATGTTGTCCTTTGTTTTATAGCACCTGACCACAAAAACTTCCAAATAGGAGCTTGATTCAAATGCAGGCATCACTCAGAAATGACAAGCCAAAAAAAAAAAAAATACAGGGATGTACACCCTATGAGATTTTCTATTTTTGTTTTGGTTTTTGTTTTTAACTCTATGGGAATAGATGCAAACAGAAGAAAAAAAAAAAAGGACATTAGTAATGTTGCACTAAGTATCAAGAAGGAAAAAAAAAGAAAAAATGAAGCTTATTAAAAATACATTCCACAAACCAGAATTTTCTCTCTAAAGTATCCAGTCCTTAACTGTATATACATCTGATAAAATTAGAAAATGCTCTATATACATATTGTTGAAAGTTTTACTTATTCTGTAGTTTAGAATATAGCTTTCCAAAAAGAACTTGTCCCACTCTCCACAGAGGAGAAAACAGATGTTTCTCCCTGCCACTTCTGGGACAGTGGAGCTAGGCAAAACTCTTTTGAAAAGGACAAGAACTGGGTAATATAATGATAAAGGAAACGTGACTTGAAAGACATGCCTTTGACGGAGGTCAGCTGAAACATTTTTGTGGATTTGATACCTTGCTTATCTATACTGCAGAAGCGGTCATGATGTTTTGCACACAATTTACAGGAGAAAAACATTAATAGTGCAAGTGACCATCAGTCAGTGCATGTGTCCTAAGGGCTGGCATCTGGTATTACCAGCAAACAGCAGTCTTCTCTGAGCAATCTGCTATCAGCAGTCCATTAACCTGATAGCCTGTATTGATTTTACTCCTGTATTTCTGTCCTTGCTTCAGAATTTGCCAAGGATATTGAGAATAATTTTTAATCGATTTTATTACATGAAAAACTTTGAACAAGGGAATTACATTATCTTTTACAGGTGTATTTTACAGATGTGTTTAAGATTCTCATCACTGGGATGTCCACAGGCCACAAGAATAGTCTGCAAAAGTTTTAGATCAGTTCAAAGCATGAACACGTTTGTGTATGCACCTCTAAATGTCATGAGTGAGGAAAGATGAAAGTACTTTCATTCTTCATCATGGTTTCAATCTGCATGTTCATTGTCACTCTTTTTCTATGAATAAAATACGAGGCGAGTCCAAATTTCAATGTCCAAGTTTTCTTAAACTGATTTATATCAAAGAAGCACAAAGTAGGAAGGCCCTCCTCAATTCAGTGGAACTGACCAACATCTTATGGTAGATAGAGTGAAGGGGGCAGGGTACCGCCTCCAACATTATGTGAGATAGCCTGGGGTACATCAGCCTCTGTATGCCTCTCCGGGAGGGTTTGGATTACCTACAGATTTTCTGATTTGTCTTACAACCCCATGGAGGAGTGCTGGCACCAATTTACGCATCTGAGATGAATTTCTCCCTCCTTCTTCACTGTATTCAAATGCAGAGATTTTCCACTCATATACTGCCCTGACAAAATAGTATTTTCATAAATTTGCTTGCTCAGTTCAGCTGTTAGACAGTGGCAAGTGAATTGCCTCAAGTGCTACTCACTCATACCCATTAATTTAACAAGAGTTACTAAAATTAAGTTTGGTTCCTTTGAATGAGCCTCTAGGAGAGGACATTTTTTGAATCACCTAAATCAGTGGTTTTCAAACTAGAAATCCAATTCCCAAACACAGTCATGAACTTCCAAGAAATACATTTTTTTCTCATAGTCACACATGGAGCATGCTAATACATCACGTGAATGAGTTTAGAACTGGACTCTGCTTAGGAACAAACATCCACAGAGATTATGCAAGCGCAAAATTAACTAGTTCAACAATATTTTAGGAACAGTTAAGTTCACAAAGATTTCAAGGTCCTGCAGATATTTCCGACAGAGATATATTACATACAGTATGTTTTACTTTATCTAAGTTTTGACTTTTGGCTCAAGTTATGTCATTCAGAGGTTAGAATATCCTTTTTCAGCTTTGGAAAGAGCAAAGAGACAAATTTCAGGAAGATGAGCATAAATTTAAAGGAATACAGTAGATGCCGCTTATAATGAAATCAGAGAAACTGGACTTAATTAAATCCATTAGAAAGTAAAGAAGCCTTCCTACTTATCTAGATCTTGTGTGTTGTCTACACATGCACCCTGAAAAACACTGTGGTGCAGAAACACACATAGCAAATTATTTTTCTTTCTTGATGCTTTATTTATATGACACCAGCATTCATAGATGCCAAGACTTTATTGTATATAGCATCAGTCACCGACACTTACTCTATAAAGAGGAAGCACCTCTCCTGAATGGCTTCCTGAAGCCCTCTCTGCAGATTCAGTGAGTCAGAAGGCTTTTTACTTTTATCAAGCCTGCAACACTGGGCCTGGAACACATTGTGCTCAAATTCTTCTGAAGATGTCACCACAGAGGAAGCTCAAAATAATTATAACCTTCAGTGCAACTAACTCTCAGTATTGGCTTTTTACTATACCTCTGTGTGAGAGCTTCTCCAGGATGATCCTTAGGCGCTGAAGAACAGGAGGTGAAATGTCATATTTGTATATGTCTCTTACTGGCACTCGCTGACATCTCCCAAATATTCCATCTGCAGGAGAGAGAGAAAAAAGGGAAAAACATCCATTTCATTTTCTGAAAGTAAGAAATACTTCATGAGATGCGCATTTTCAATGTCTCCTAATTATATACTGAAGGAACCTTTTAAAAGACACTAAAAAGTTATCAAAGGACTACTGAAGTCATGAGGCAGGGTATTTTCTATCAAAATAAATAAATGCTGGAAAGAATATTATTTGGAGAAAGAATCTACTGTATAAGTTATGAGTGCAGTTTATTTTATAAAGTTATTTCAGACTTCTGCCTCCCAAATCTTTTGATGTAAAAGTTTTCTACTGCCAATTCAGCGGAAAAAAAAATAATGTTCAGAGCCTACTATGTTGCAGATGAAAAGCACAGCAACCAGAAGTATAAATATTAATTTGCAGAAACTATGAGGAGTTGCTGAAACATTTTTAATGCAGGAGCAGTGTGTTAGGCATTGGTAAATGAGAACTGAATCCATAATGGCTAGCAAAGACTCATTTCAAGAAGTACTCTCTAATGAATGCAATAAAAGAAAGCTGCTCACAGAACAATGAGATATTAATGTGCCCTAATTTATTTAGCTCCATTCCATTTGTCTAAAATGACAGACTCTTCTCATCAATGTCTTTTCAAATCACACCTTCTAATTAATTTAGCTTCTTATTAGTCTTTATTTAGAGAATTGTTCATTTTGAGACAAGCTTCCTGTGTATGTGTGGGAGGAACAGGGAGTTCAAACATTCAAATTACCTTTCTCTCTTTCACACAAAAGATTAATTCAGAACCTAGGTGCTTCACATGCAATCTGACCATCTGCAATCCCAGGCCGCTAAGAAAGTGGGTTCATTTATTGTTCAAAACAGTTCGGTTCCACACAGTGATCCAAAAGAAGCAATTTAAATGCAACAAGTTTAATTAGCAAAATATTATGCAGCAGTACTAGTTTTAACACCATAATTACTTTTGCTCTGATATAATACCTACGCTCAAAGGGGAGAGCTACATCAGATTAGCAGAAAATAACAGTAAGTATTAATTTGCAAATGTCCATTACTTTCTTTGCTACTTCACAGAGCTAAAAGACTCCAAATGGAAACTACTGGCATGGCACAGATGTTCACTAAACACAAATAATGGTATAAAAGAAAATAAACCAATCCAGGATGCAGAAAAAATAGGCACTATTAGTCTTCACTGTTAAATATAAATGCTGCCACGAAACTATCCAACTTCTGCTTTCTTTGCCTTTCCAATCCTTCTGCGATTTACAACTGATAAATTAAATTAATCCAAAGTAAAACTGTACTTCTCACTCTTAAGTTTAATCTGGAAAGCACGCATAAAGACTCAGTTTGTTGGTTTTTTTTTTTATTACAAGAGGTATAAAGCAGCATAACAGCAAATTAAACTAATCTGGATGGAAAATTCATCTCTGCTTCAAACCTGTTGCAGTTGGAAATGAGAGAAGTTTATAAATATCAGTCCCTTGTAAGTGGGTGGATAATGGAAATAAATAAGGTCCTGACTCAGAAAGGAATAGAGAAACATTTCAGTGTTTAAGAATAGGATTGTTCTAAATGAATCATTATTGGGAATAATCAGCTCTGTTTTGAAATACCATGACTGGCTACAAACAACTAGGACAAAATCTCTGTTTAAATGAACAATTAAATTCTATGATTTTAAGATCATATACCTTGAGCATAAATGTAATACTTGTTTTGCAGTCCAGAAAGCATTCGTACTTTACCACAAACCAAACATTTTTATGTAAAGTATTGTTTAGACATATTTTGATGGATATCAGAGCTCATTCATCCACACATTTTTTTTCCCCTAAAAACAGTTTTCCAAAACCTTTAGATCACTACCTCTCAATACAACAAAAACTATTTACAATCTAATATTTTCAATTAGAGTATGAGCCTTGCCTATCCAAGCACACTGAGATTGCTGAAGGAGAAGCTGCAAATTCTTTTCAGTTTTGTGCCTGAAAGACAGGCACAATAAGGTTTAAAGAGGCTGAAACAGTGCTCTGCTCTGCAAAACACAGCACTGAGAGAGCTGAGGAGGAGACCAATGCCCCACAGAGCAGTTGGCAAATACCATCACTAAAGCAGGAGGATCTTTACAGTGGGGAATACAGTTGGACTGGAATTGTGCAAATAATGGATTTAATAGTATGGTGCAGTAAAAAATAAATGTATACATTTTCTTATGACTTTGTATATGATTGCAAAGTTTCCATGGCGAGATATAAAACAAAAATATTTAATTTCAGGTTGAGCACACTCTTTTAAGGTTACTTCTTCAGTAAACCTTGAAGTAATGTAGCCTGCAGGGCAAAAAAAGAGGAGAGAGTCCTGTTGCAAAGATCAGTGAGACCAACCCCTGGCTCCATATTGAACCACCCAAACCCAACCCTATGTGTGAGAGCAGTATCCCAACACACCGTGAACTCTGGCACCCAGAGCTGTGCCTGTTGCTTTGGGCAGCCCATTATTCCATGTCCACTGCCCTCTGGAGCACAACCTTTCCCTCACCCCCAGCTATCCCTACCCTGACACAGCTCCATGCTGATCCCTCGGACCCTGTTGCTGTCCCCACAGAGCAGAGGTCAGTGCTGCCCCTCCTTTCCCTGTGAGGAGCTGCAGCCGCCATGAGTTGTTCCTTCATCCTGCTCTCTGTGCATCCAACAAATCAAAGGACCTCAGCACTCCTCATATGCATCTTGACCTCCGGACCAAAGACCAGCAAACTGCCTATTGTATCACAAAGCAAAAAAGCAAACTGGAAAAGCGGCCAGATTTTATAGCTGTCATATTTTGGAGGAAGTTCAAGGCATGAATGATGCTTTAATAATCGCCACCCAATGAAAAGCACTGTAGGCCTACAGCAGCCAAGCTGTTTATACTGAACTTAAATTAAAACTGTACTCTGAGAGAAAAGGTAATACGTGAGAGACATCTGCTCTTTACACATGCACAGAATACGGAGAGGTTGAGACCACCAATCAGTATACACATATGGTTACTATTAAAGTGCTATCATTTGCTAATCATTAGCAAAAAGTAGTCTCTGAAATTTCCATAGTAATACCATGTAAGTAAGACTCAGGAACATCTGTGCTGGCAGCATGGTAATATTGTCTTTTAGACAGCTACTACATTTGTTTCCAAAGAAGAGACAAAAACATAAGAATAACATACCAAAGGAAACAGTGAGATACCTCTGTGCTTACCTATTTTGCTACTATTTTTACTATTTGAGAAAAAATCCAATTTAAAAGCTTGCATTTCGACAAAAATGTATTACAGAGTTAGTTGCTAAGATTGAAAGACACAAATTTAACCTAAGTCAGATACTGCAGTAAGATCTAAAATACTTGGAGGTAAACCTCTTCTACTAAACATAATGTCATGGATCACTGTACACTGTCCAACTGAAAAAATAAATAATCAAGTGATAGATTAAACAGAGAACAAGTCAAAACACAAGATCTAGAAGGACAGCTTTTGAAAGAAGATAGTAAGCAAATGAAAAACTTCCATCTTCACTCATTATTATCGGTCATTTGAGATGAATTATTGGGTATTTGTACTATTTGCTACCTGATAAGAAAAGAAATGCTGCACTGCAATCAGGACCAACATCAAGGTACTGAATAACGGAAAAGATGACCATGAAAAACTATAGTTTGAAACAATTTTTAAAAGTTATTTTGCCAACATGTTGAGAAACTCAGAAACTTACAGAGTGACCACCTTCACCACAGAGGCAAGCCTGGTTCTGGGTAGCTGATTCTTTCAAGTAATCTTAAATAAATATATATATTTATATATATATACACATATAAACGTTATCTTTGGCTAGACAAACATATCCCATCCTAAAGCCATACTTTGTGTATGGCTAATCCAAGATTCCAAAGATGCATACAAGCCTTGGCCCAGCTTTACATACCAGCTTTACATACCAGATACAAAGATGGAGTTCTTGGGGAATTTATTTTTCTGTTGACCAAAGCTATGAGGACTGGTAGAGAAACTGCAGTTTGTCTCCAGGAGGATGAAAACTTGACCGATGGAAATTAAAAGATTGTGTTCTGCAGTAATAAATTATTTAGATGTACATGCAGTGAAATTTTCAAAAGGCGCTGACAAGTGACCTTTGCAGAGGAGCCTCCAAGCAGCCGCTTTGAAGCACCCAATTCCACGGCTGCTTAAGCTTCACCCCACCAACCAGGAAGCAATCCAGACAGCAACAGTTTTCACATTCAGAAACCACCAAATGCTTCAGCTCCCTTATCCCAATTACCTGACAATTGCTGAAAAATTACAAAGTAGACTTTGTTTTAAAAGTTTTGTCCCATACTGTAGACATTGTGCTCTGTTCCTGCATTATAATCAGAACAAGAAGGTCCACACATCCAACAGTAGATCACATTGCACCTGCTGTCATCTCTGCCTCATTTGTGCTCTTACAGCTATCATCAGAGGACATCCCTCATTTCTCTACACAGCTTTCAGTGAGCTCCACCCTTCAGCAATTAAACCTTCCGTAAGAAAAGAATTCTTTCTTTCTTCTCACCAAACATGGATACTTCACTCACCTTCCCCTAGCTATGGGTTTAAATAGCTGTAAGGTCCAGGAGGAGTCCAGGACTAATGAAAATGCCAATACTTCCAATGAGAATTAATATGTGTTATCTCAAAAGACTAATGATGCTGGACTTCAACGTCACATATGTTAAATGTTTCAGTAACTATGAAGGAGACTGCTGGAGTTATTTTATTTTGCCTCCCTGCTGTTACTCTCCAATAAGGTATTTGATTTGCAAAATCCTTTTCAAAAATCAATCAATCAGTCCTTGAAAAGCCCATCAAACTGCATTACAGAAGCTTTTTTTCAGGAGACAGCCCACAGATCTACACTCAACATTTACAAGTAAGCTCTTCAGCAAACAACAAACTTTTAATTTATTCAAATTTATTTAAAAGGAATCATAAAATGACCAAGACTGGAAAAGACCTCCACAATCATCTAGCCCAACCATTCATCTACCACCAACATTTCCCCACTAAACTCTGTTCCTTTGTATGATATCTACATGTTTCTCAAACAGCTCCAAGGGTGGTGAATCTGCCACCTCTCTACACAGCCTGTGTTGGTGCCTGGCCACTCTTTCACAGTAGACTTTTCCTAATACTCAACTCAAATCTCTTCTAATGCAACTTGAGGCTATTCCCTCTAGTCCTATCACAGAATGATTTTCTCATAATTTATATCTCTACTTTTAAATTCTCTTTACAAGCAACGTAGAGATGACACAGGTGGAGCTTCCACAGTGTCAGTTCTCATGCAATGTATTAAAATCATTATTTCAATGCTTTCAATCAACAAATGTTTCCAAGTCTGCAACTCTGCAAATCTGCAACCTGCAAGCACAGTGAGATGCACTGCAAACCCGCTGTGCTCCATGGAGTATGCACCATTTCTAGGAGGTAATCTTCCCCTGTTAAACTTTTAAAGCCTTTATACCAGTATTTCATTTTGCTTATCTATGCGCAGACTCTGTACTTCTTGATTATTTTTGTTTCAGAGCAGTAAGAGTGGCATCTAGTGGACAGTTTTGTGCTCAGGGATCAGACCTGCAGCACTCACTATTCACCTGGTAAATGTATTGCATTCAGATGCATTTGACTTCATCCAGAATCCACAGCTATGCACTGACAGCCACTCTCAGCCTTTCCTATCTTAATGACTGATGGGCACGTGGAAGTTTTTAAGGCAGCTGGTTAAAATTAAAGAATAATGCAAACATTTATGCATCTGGTTAAAAAAGGTGTTACTAGAATTGATGTTAATTAGACAACAAACTAAATGCACACAGATTGTTTTTTAAGGTGTACAGGGTTTTTCTGGTAAGGCATTAATACATTATGTAATAAAAGTATATCCTCAACTGTAAATAAAACAAAGTACATTTTTGTAGATTCATGTTTTAGATTTAATGGAGACAGTATATGAAACAAAATAAGGAGTATACATATAACAAAATAAGGAGTTCTAAACCTGAGGATTTTTTTTTTCTAGTGCATATTATAATAATAGTCCAGTGAATTCATTCCCACGCAACAACTACATAACCTGCTGCATGAAAGCCAAAGATTACTTATAAATTCTGCTGAAAGCCAGATCACTTAACAGTCAATGTGAAAGAGCTCTAACAAGATTTAATGCCTTTCTTCATCACTTTGGATACAGACATTTAAGGTTTAAAACTACATGCCTAGTCAGTGTTCAACCAAGAAACCTCATACCTGAAAACCCGGAAAATTTCTGATTATGGAAACAATTGGATGGCATGCTAGTGATCATGAAAGTGCTTATATTAAGTGATAAAATTTCCTATTAACAGCAGTATTAGGTAGCTGTTGTGCAAACACTATGATATGGTGGGGATTTGCAATGCTCCGAATACTCCTGGGGCACATCTGAAAGTCAGTAGCTCCTCTGAGGTTTGCAGTCTCCTTTTTTTGATGAGTAATTCTGAGAGCTAGTTCTGGAGGACTGTGTTCCTCCTTCATCAAAAAGAGATATAACCTTCAACAGAGGGCAGATATCATTCTAGGAACTCTATCTGTGCCAATCTGCTGATTTTAGTGTTGGACTATATGGTTGCAAAATATAACGTACACTTTACCTTGAGATATTTTTTAATGTTACAAAAAAATATGTAAATAGTAGAGAAAGTAACTAAAAAAAAATCCTACTCTCATCTGAATACAGCAAGAGGGAAGAATTGTAATGAAGCTAGGTACAGTTTCACAAAGCAAGACAGCAGGCTGACCATGAAAAGAAATGCTGCACACTCCTGAAAAGTTTTAAATTATTCAGCTAAGAGAAGGAAAGGTCCACATTTCAGTGCCTGCTGTCTGTGATTCAAGGCACAGAAGTGAACCTCCATCTTAATGGGTCCTCCACTGGATTCCCAACCAGAGCAATAATAGCCACTCTTTAGGAGGAAAGGGCAGCAGGGAGTACAAAGAAAGGAAAAAGAAGAGGTGAAAAGAAAGCAAATCTTGAAGTTTTGCTGCTAGATCTAATGTTTCAGTAGAATAATGCTTGAATTACTTAGCACTTGTTAGAGAACCAAACTCAAATTTTCTTCAGTGTAGGCAACTGTGGAATAATTCTGTGGGTTTTTCTCTCAGCAAGTAGGACAAGAGGGGATGACAGAGCTCTGAGTGTCATCTGTGACATCCTCCTCATCCAGGTGACTGTTGTAGCTTGCAAACCACAGGATTTGTTTGCTTTCACTTTCAATCTCAGAGACTAGCCCAGCTCTAGATGTAATGAATTAAGAGGAACTTGTAAGCTGAATTACATTCAGTATTTTGTTATCTTTAAGAAAAAAAGTTTGCCATCAAAATTTTCTGAACAGTAATGGTACTAAAAAGGAGGAAATATTCAAGAGATAATTCTTCCTCCAAGAAAAAAGATATTTGAAATTCAATAATTAGTAAACTTAGAATAAAGCATCTTTAACATACTTAGTCACTGGACTGCAAGATTAACACGAAAATGTCTACTTTACATCTTATTATTATCATTACATCTGATTGTTGTTATGCACCTTATTAGAGATACATCTGCATCATGTATCACCCCCCACCTAGGAAAAGCCTATTCAAGCATATAGACAGAATATTGTGCTAAAAGAAAAGGAAAAGAAATGAGAAGAAAAATGAAAGGAAAAGAAATAAAACATAGCCAAACAAGTCTTTGAACACTGACCTGTGACTCTGTATGGGAAAAGACTAAAAGTTTGTGGAACCTGGTTGATTAATTATTTATAACATTATTGTTCTGAATCAGAACAAGTTTCAAGCAGGGAGAAAGTATTCTGAAGCTGTTCAACAACCTCCTGGAAGAGCAATGCAGTTCCCTTTACTACTGAGCCAGAGCAACAGGGAATGATGAAACAGGAACAATTTTTTTTTTTTTTTCCTGAATATGCAATTATGAATAGAGGTTACTGGAGGGACTAAGAATGTATTTATGGAAGCAATGAGATGCAAATATACTAATGCTTATTTATGCGCACTAATTTTCCAAGTATCTCTGAGATGTACTTCAGTCACTTCAAGGATCCCCATTACATTTTTGGTTGGTGCCAAGAACCACTTTGGTGCTGGCAATGTCTTCACTGTGTGATCAGACTAGAGCTGCTCTTGCATCTGTATTCCCAAGGCAAAAATAACTCTGCAAGGAAACACATTCAGCAAAATGAATTTCTGCATTAATTTTCATTTGGTATTGAAAACAAAGTACTGTAAGTTTTAACCAGAGCTAAGTGCCAAGAGATGCATTTGAAGAGTTAGTTTTATGGGTTTACAGAAGACAGTGTTTTCAGGAAAATAGGATTACTAACCATTCCATTCATATTTGCTGCAGGCAGCATCTACTAATTAAGGCAAACTTGGTTTATCTCTGACCTTTGCCAAACTTGAAGCTTCCTAGATCTTTGCAAAACAATACTTATTGAGACGGCAGAGTACTTTTATAAACTGAGCCACTGTATTTATTCCTAAATGAAATTGACTTCAGACATGCATGAAATTATAGTAATAAAGATCTCCATCTTGTTCCCTAGCTGCAAAGTATTACAGAAATTATAGGAAATTATGTTATGCCAACCAGAACGCATCAGTAGAAACTCTAAATGCACACCTTTATAAAGGGTAGGGGAAACCTTTGCAAACTAGGGTACCTTCACAGAGTGCACCCTGTAGACTGATTAAAACTGGCTGGAGCTATCTCAGAAATTTCTACACATGCTGTAGTATGAAATATCAGCATGCCCACAGAAGCCCTGACACACCGAGCTGCCTCTGGCAGTGTGCACACAGACACCAGGAAAGTCACTAGCCTCCCCTCAAACAAGGCACTGCTAAATGTTTCTGCTGACATGGTTGAACAGAATGAAAAAAAATAATCTGACATCTTTCAAACAAATTCTGACTTAAAGCAGGTAAATTTTGTGTTAGATAACTAGGATCACTTGTTAGAAGCTGCACCCAGAAGTTATTTCTATCATAACTAGACGCCTGGGTGCAGTTGCCCCCCATCCTGTGACAGAGCCAGAGCAGCACCTGCAGCTTTGCTAATGGCAAGAGGTGATCGAAATGAGACATCCTTGCTTTGTTCAGTCCTCAGCATTCAGACTGAGACAGTACTGGGACTAAAGCACTAATAAGGTTTGTGGATATATGAACATGACAGCAATAAGTTGGAATAAGGAGGTGATGTCATTCACCATGCGCCACTGATGAGGTCAGTACAGGAATACAGTGTTCTGGTGTCCAAGTTTTAAAATGAATGATAATTTTTGGAAAGGACACTGAGGAACAAAAGAGATTATCTACAGGATAGAGAAAGCCCTACGGTGAAAAGCCTTTTCCAGCACAAAAGTCTGCCTTCAGCATAGAGGATGATCTTTTGTCTCTATCAGTAAGCCCACAGACGGATGAGGTGATATGGGAATGGGGATGTGCAATAAGACTGGGAACAGCTGCAGAACTATTTAATTCTCCTCAGCTTTATTACCATTCAGAACATATTTTAAGAGTTGCAATGTCTGAAATTATTGTAAAAGTAAATTCATAAAGCCACAGTTTTTTGCTTCTGCAGTGGGTTCCAAGACCCAAATGGCTTCCTATTTTATTCATAGAATACACACAACTCACAGGAAATATCTGACCTTTGAGCATATACATGAACAGGAATGTGCTTTTAAAAATACCATATACAACTACAAGCCAGTATTAAATGGGAGCTTTGGGGTAGAATTTAAGCTGCAATTTAAATTTTAGATTTTCTTGCAATTTGAGTGGCTAAGCACAGAAATTGTACACTCTGCATAAGGAGTTCTTAAAAGAAGATAGAATTTACATGAATAATCTTGAACAAAGAATTTATGCTACTAAAGGAAGAAGCAGCAGTTCTTTAAACTTGCAAAATAATGAACTTAGAAGCACAGATCAGCAAGTAATCCACTGAAACAGGATCTCACTAACAAGTGCCATAATATATCTAAATTTCGCCTTCATCCTGTATCACTTATGACGTAGCTGATTGTCGCCTTGGACAACAGAACTGCACAGAATATAGTAGATCTGCATGTTGTTTCCTCATACACCTCACTCGCATGCTCTTTCAGGCAGAAAATATCACCTTTTTTCATGTTTACACAGAGCTACCTGTAAGTGCTGCAATAATAAATGAAGGAAAATACCTCTGCTGAACTCTAGAAACTAGTAATACACATTTCAACAATACTGTTGTACTTTGGATGCTTTTTAGATAGGTAACGGTTCGCCCTGATGTCTGCACAAAGGCAGCCTCAGTTTCACCATTCTGCCAGTGCTTTGCCATTCCCCAGGTCTTCCACCAGCCAAGCCATGCCTGCTGTTCTGGCCAGCAGAAAGGTTGGCAGGGGGATCCGGCCAGAGGGTGATGATTTGGGCAACCTCTCCACAGACAAATATGTGAACAGAAGCGTGCACTCACTAATGAAAGCAAAGGGATAAAGCGGTATTTTTAAAATATAAGAGGAAAGGGGAGACACCTGAGAGGATAAAAAGCCTACCAGCTTCTACCCCTCACCATATTTTAGCCTTGTTTGTCAAGTCAACAATATGCTTCTCTGAAGAAATGTAATTTGGGTATACCAAAACATGAATGGATATGAACAGTTTTCAATGTACCCAGACATTTTTCTTTAATCTACAATAGCATTTTCTCCCAAAGGCATTAACCAAAATCCTCTAATCCAACTTCTGCATATTCAACAACTGCAGTAATATATTATGGCACATCTAATTTCCTTCCTTAATGTCACTGAGAACTGGAGCCATAGAAAAGCACTTAAAATATTTGCTCCTATTTTCAGTGTTTATGAATGGACGAGGTAGGAAAAGAGCATCTCATTTCTGTCACATCTGCAACACCACCCTTTCAAATAAAAATGTTCACCCCAAAGTCAAGGAAGGGCAGTCCGACAAAACAATCTGCAAATTTTAATAAATTTCGCATTTTTACGGCAGCACCCCAAGTCTTTTGTGCAAACTTCATCTGCTGCAAAGTTCATATTCCGCCTCAACCACTGACTGCTGTCATATTTGGTGCAACTTGTTATGGGTGGAAAGATAAGCAGCAGGGCAGCAGAAAGAGGAGGTTTATCTCTGGCAGCTAATCTCCTCAATCAACAGCACTCAGCTCTGCTTAACAGCCGTTGCCAAGTAACAGGGAGCAGCTTTTCTTATCGGCTTCATAATGTTTCATTGACTATTCAGACTAGAATAGAAAGCTGTGACACTCAGGGTTATGAGCAGCACAAAATGAAAATGGCATATTATGTGGTATGAAGAAGAGAAATCTTTTAGCCCTCACCTTATCTGGACAGTGACTGTTACTCCAAAAAAAAAAAAATCATCTATCATTTTCTGCTCTGTTTATTTTAATATCACAAAACAAACAAAAAAATATAACTACATAAACAAGATCTTCTTTTTAAATGTTGTTGGCAGGTCCTCAGCACTTCACTGACATTACTGATACCTCTTACACAGGGAGACAAGGGTGGTACAGATCCCTATTACATTACTGAAAAGCAAGCGTTCACTGCTTATTCTAAAGCTATTGCAAGCAGCTTCACTGTGTTGAGGGATGTCTTCTCACAGCGGGTGGAATCTTCCTCAAACAGTGAAGACAATGAGCAGAATAAGACAATCTATGCAAAACTGACAACATTTCATTTCTTCAACAGTATTACTTCTCCTCTTTCCTGTCTTCATCTCCTCACAGATTCTGATTTTCCATTCCAATATTGACATTTTTCACATAGTGGTACACAAGTAGTAAAACCTCACTGCATCTATAGTGATAATGATTTGTAGTATTAGCATTTTTAGTATCTGCTTACCAAAACTTAAATTAGGGCCCATCTAGAATCATTACGAATTGCAACTGTCATTGCATTTGCATGTTATAATCAACATATCCAAGATATTAGCAAAACTCATAAAATGTGCTTTAAACAGTGATGAGAATATATATAGATACATTCAATGTAGGAGAAAACTTAATGATATTAGAAATTAAATGTGAAAATTGGTAAACAAATATACTGTCTGATTTCTATTTTTCAATTCTACAGTCACCATACTCAGAGAACTATGACCTCTCGAAATTTTGACTTTGGAATGTTGACCCAGAAAATGGGAATAACATCCTAAAATGAATTTTACATTGACAGAATTACCTATCTTTCACACAAAGTTGCCGTTTGGGTTTCAGGTTTAACTTTCTAAGCACAAAAGTTTGAAAACACTTCCAAAAAGTGTCATTTTATCTACTCTCTTTCCCCCAAACTCCAATGCATTCAGCTACTGTGAGGCATATGCAATGGAATTCTTCCGAGCTTAAAGATAACTACTCTCTTAAGCAAAATTACTCACTTTACTCTAATACAGCCACAGAGTTCCAAGGTTCTTTTGCATACCCAAGATTTTAGAAAATGTGAAAAAAATTACAAGTACTTGCTTCAAATATTTACATGGCAAGGTTTTGGTAGCACAGGGTTGCAGGGATGGCCACTGTGAGCAGAATCCAGCACTGCCCTATGTCAGATCAGGGCCAGCTCCACCTGCTCCTAAATGCCGCTGGGCAGAGCTGATCCATGAGCAACTGGCTCATTGGAGAGCAGATTTAAGAAAGGGACAATCTACTGCACAGCAGCATCTGCAAGAGAGAAGTGAGAAATGGAAGAAAGGCAGCCCTGTAGGCAGGAAGGTCAGTGCAGAAGAAGGGCAGGAGATGCTCCAGGCATGATGCAGAAGCTCCCTACAGCCCAGGAGAGGCCCCCCTACAGCCATGGGCACTGCATCAAGCAGATCTCCACATACAGCCATGGAGGAGAGCACAGCACAGCAGTGGATGTGGCCTGGAAGAGGCCACAGCCGTGGCCTCTTCTCACTAGAAAACTCTCACTAGAAAACCTACTCTCACTAGAAAACCTAAAGTTGTATCTAGACAAACTGGCTTTATTTAGATAACCTACATTATTTTGATAACCTAGAGCAACACTATCATCTTCTCCATCTGTTTATCTCCTTCCATTTTTCACTGTTTATTGGAAATGAGAAATTTTGAATTAGAGAAAATACCATTTTTAACAACAAATAAATAAAGGCAGTATTTCTTCTCATAGTTAATGATCCAAATGTTAGGGAAAAGTGTTTATAAATCTGATTCAGTCTACCAAACCTTGCATATGAGACTGGACAGTTACATTAGGAGTGTAATGACTACAAGAGTTCTCTGGAACCAACAGTGAAAGAGCAGCACATGCAGAAGGTGGTTCAGCTAACCCAAAATCTTTTAATTGAGCAGATACATGTATTGGTATGGATAAGGTCACAAGGCTTTATCCATACCAAGATGAATGGAACAGCCATAATTAAAGAATAAACTCTAAACAAAAATTGTGAGTACAGCTGGTTTTTTCAGTTTTTTATCACTTTTCAGACAGCTTTGTTCTTTGTCAAACAAACCCTGGTATCTATTTCATCCTGAGTACAATAGGCTAAAGTAAGAGATTGCTCAAATAAGTAAATGTATGAGTTTATTACTAATTTGAATCTCCCAATGCAGTCCAAATAAAATAACTAAAACCAGGACGCTCACATCTGGATATCAAGTTTTTAAGTCAGATGTTACAATAAATAATTACCAAGAATTTATTATAATAGTTTAAAAATATGGAGAATTAGTTTAACTTCAGTATCAAAAAAAAAAAAAAGCATCCATTTCCAAATACATTTTTATACATTAAGATCTATAAATTGTGAAAAAAAACCAAAAAAACTGGGAACATAAGTAATTTGGGTTCTTAAGACTTTTGGTTTTTGTTCTGAGTCAGGGAGAAAATGTTAAGATCTTAGTCATGGAGAGATGACAAAGTTCATTAAAAGAAAATGACAGCATAGACTGAAAGAGGCAAAATGTATTTCATCTTTTCATTTCAGAAGCAAATTCAGCCTGATATAAATGAGAGGCCTATTCAGCCATGACCACGTACTGCGATGCAGAAGCACTGCAGGTAATCGTCAAACTAAAGTTTTCAGCTTTGCCAGTAAGACTGCATCAGCTTTTGGAGCCAACCCCTGTTATGACAGGATATGTTCATCACCTGAAGTCAGTTCTTGAAATATTAGTTCAAGAAAACAACTAATTCTTTGACAATTCATAAAGAGTATCACATCTTAAAAAATCCATTTAAATTTCTCTTTCAATACTGTGTTCTTCTTCTTTTACTCCTGTGCCATATCAGTAGTGACATTACTTTTGAACATCCACATCAGGATCCCTAAGGACCAGATTTTCTAAGCCAAGCACGTACATGTAAGAAGCAAAGGAATAAAAATGTCAGATAAGCACAGGTATGGAGATCCATATTTTGTATCAGTCATACAGACTGTCATAGAGAAGCAAATACTACCTGCAATGGGAAGAATTTTCATATTATGATGTACAATCTAAGGAAGATTGCTAGGCGAAAGTGAAGGCAAAGTCTATTGTTATTGTTTTGACTTCTGTCCCATGAGAACACTGTTCCAAAACTGTAATTTTGAAATCTCTGTCATGTTGTTTCTTGTCCTTTCACATTTCTGGTGGAAGAAGGAGGAAAGAAAGTGACTAAATAGAAGCCACAGTTCAGTCAACAGTGCTAAACAGACATTGGAAGGAAAGTTTTGTGAAGAAATATGAACAAATCTTACTATACTTTTATGAACAAAAGATTTTATATACAAAACCAACTGGCCCGTTAATAATTAGAGAAATATAGTTCCCATCTATAGATCTATAGTTCCCATCAGAGTCATCAGGCTTAGGTACTCTAGTAGAACCATTAGAAGTGCTCACATTTTACCTACAGGCAAATATCACTTAAACTAAGCTGCTTCCATACATTTAAGGAACTGATTTCAACAGCACTCCAAGTCTGGGTATCTTTTTTTGTGTGTGTAAGAAGGCTTCAGAATAATTTCTACAAAACCAACATGGATCATCTTTAATTACTGCATTGCAACCACAGCTATTTAAAACCCAGCCTCAGCAAAGTAGATGACAAACATTAATGAGCAGTAATGCACACATGGTATTGTAAATGAAAGGATAATGAAAGCAATTTATTTGAAAATTAAAATATGATTAAGAATGGCAGTCTGTACTAGGACCCAGATGCCAACAGAAATCAACCAATGTGCAAGCAGACTGTCATTAATTTGGAAACCGTATGAAATTGCATTCTTTTCTTTAACTGTTTTTAATATAAAGTAACCTAACTAACGAACAGGGTGTATACACTGGAAGGCATAGGACCTGTGGAGGTTTTTAGAGGTAGTAAAGTACTCTACAGAGTCTCCAGGAAGAGATTCTCTGAGAGAGAGGGGAGGAAATTTAGAATAACTTCAAAATTTAGGTAGGATGATCTACGCTCTCCAAAAGCACCTCTCTGGAGAGACCATCCATTCTTAACTTACACAAGACAGAGTGCCAAAACTGAGGTCAGGAGAACTCAGAGCACATCTCCAACAGCAGGCATTTATGACAGCACCGTAATTAGGATCAGAACACGTAGAAAGCCAAAAACAGGTGCACTAGAGTAAGCTAAACACACGCAGAAGACATCAAGAAGTAATTTAACAGAAAAAAAAACCAACAAAAAACATAACAGTAGCTCCCCTTCACATGTACTTTAATAAATACGCATCTCATACAAATATGTTTAGTATCTAAACTGGTTCCATCTGTGTAGTATGGGCAACAAGTTCAAGTCTCTATCACTCTTTCTTGTAGAATACCTTGAAAATCTGATGTATTACATTCTAAAGCAAAAACAGAATCACCTCTCTTCTTTATTTAAAAACAGTGGATCTACTCAGTAGATTGCTATAAAGTTGTCAGTTCCAGTCCTATTTAAACACTGAAAATTTCAATTGAAGTAACTTCATAAAAGGCGGTATGAGGTGCATGAACTCCATGACAAATTGCTAGACCATACGTCTCCAGACTTACACATATGTCAGGATGTACAGAAATCACTGAACTTTGTTTCTCCATTTTACAAAACAATTACTTAACAGACCTGATTAAAAGGTGAAAAAAGAGAGCTATGCTGAGCAAATACAAAGGACCACACTGCCCGGGTGGTACTAAGCCCGCTTGTTTTGTTGTAGTTGCAGCAGGTCAGAGGCAGGTACCAATCATTTTTCAGTTTAATTTCAGAAATACAAAATAGTCATCCAGATAGCTATTTCCAGGGGGATACCATTCCTGCAGAGACAAATTTTGTTATAAAAATCCACTTCATAAAATTATTTACTTGAACCTAACCTTCACTTCCAAAGAAAAACAAAATAGTGTGCAACCATTAACAGGACTTTTTTTTAGCATTTACTACGATGTCTGTACAGTGTACGTAGACTAAGGAAGATCAACAAAATCATCGACTTCTTTCACCCTACTTCCTTGAATACATTTATATTTTATGTAAATACATCATCTATCAAAAAGCAACTCAGAAAAAGAAATGAAATCAATATGCCTCACAGACACAGTATTTTCCAGTAAATCTAAGGCCTTAGGAGATCTTACTCCATGCTTGCCTGTGGATAACATGAATCTACCCAGCACTTTCTTCATGTCTGAACCCTAAGCAATTGAGAAGCTTTTGCATCTTTCTGGGATTCTGTATACAGAAAGCACATCTTCTTGTTATGGGTCACACCTACCATGAGAAAAGCAGTATGTTCTAGCTTATCCTAAGGAAAGAACTGCTGAAGAGCATATAGTCCAAACTCTGCATAATAACGCCATCAATGAAGAAGTGATTTTATCAGCATAGTGAGGATATACACTATGGAACACTGCAGATATCTTACATCTATTTTCGTACTGGATAATTACCTACTGCATCCATATATTACAATTGCAGAAGCAAATACCTAATTCTCTAGAACACAATGACAAGATTTCAGAGATAACAACCGTACCCCGGTTAAGCTGAAGTTGCATCATTAACAACACAGTAGTAAATACAAAGAAAACAATTTTATCTGTCTTAACAAAAGGCAACTTCCCTCCTTTCCTCCCTCCCCTCTTTTTTTTCCCAACGCTGCATTGCTTTGGCTCTTACTAAATTTTACAAAGATTCTTAAAATTTTCAGTTTCTGATTATTTATTTTCTGTCAGTCAAACCAATCACTCAACAGATCTTCTTAAAAACTGCTTTGACCTCCATCTGAACAATGCCATTTTGAGTAGGTGGCAAGGACTGATCATCAATGAAAAAAATATAAATAAGACCAATGGCTGCTTAAAAATATATTTTAATCCTTAAGAAATCCACTGGGATATTAACAAAAGGTGGTTTTGTCTGCAAAAAGGCATTAACATAGCCATTTATAAAACTAATAGGAAAGCGAGCACTGCTCCAGTAATAATGAAAGTACACTGCAGAATAACATTATGGAAATAGGATACCAAATTGAAGAATTGACCTTGGGGCCCTGGCTTATCCTGGATGAAGATGACTTGTGAAATGAAAATTTGGCTGTAATTTGTTCTTGCTTTCCCTAAAAGGTTGAAGGCATTTCTACTCCAAATGAATAAAACAACTGTTAATTTCCTAGCATTAAGCCAGATATTCTTAAATATAGTTTTTTTTTTTTTTTAAGTGTATTCAAATACATTTTAAAGTCCTATTTTCATTCCTGGAGAAAAAGAACTGGTTGTCTACAATTTCTATCACATACAATTTCCAAGAGTTAATTTTTAAATCACTTCAGAGAGAAGTACCTTCTACAAGCTGAATCAGTTGTATGCTCTATACTTACACATCAAGTGCTTATTCATGATTTAATAGGATGCAATGGTCTGAGCATTCAATACTAATAGTACACGTAAAATACAGAACATGAAGATACTCTTTGAAATACTCATATCACCTTCAAATAATGCTAAAGATTTATAATGTCTTCCAGAAAAAAATTAGAGATTGAAGTACAAGCTTGATAGTTTTGTTTAACATAAGAATTCTGTTTAATAATGGACATCAGTGCATCCACTTCAGGGAATAGGCAAATGTCATAACATGGTGGTTAAAGTTGGAATTGAAATAAATCAAAACAAAGCAGAAGGAACAGATGGATCATACTAAATGCAAAGTAAAAATTTGCATACAGCGCTGTCCTTGAAGCATATACCGAGCATATATTAAATGGCACCAAGAGCCAGAGGAGAAGAACATGGGCTGTAAAGTCCACAAGTATTTCCAGCATGTATAATTGCTTTTTTTTTTGTTTTTTTTTCAGAAGGCTTTAATTATTGATAACACAGCAATACCAACCATCCTCAATAACTGTTCAGGGAATATGATTGAAACACATGCTAACAAACAAGAGCAACAAAAAAAATATTCTGAACATAAGTAAATATATATTTTATTATGTATCTACATAAATATAATAATAATGAGAAGAAAAACACAACAACACAGCAACTCTCCCCAAAGAGATCACATTCATAAGTGAGTTTTTATGTTGCTCAGGTATGTATACAGAGGTAAGAGCCTTGCAATATCAGGCAGGACAATCAATGCTAAAAACAGTCCGGGTCCTTGAACATATTTTGTGTGCTTGAGAGAGAAGAATTTCAAGAAGGAATTTGAAAGACAGCTTTAAGTTGGCTTATAAGTGGTTACAGTGTCTATTAAAGACGAGGGATATAAGGGACAAGGACAAAGGGGCTTATTTAAAAATGAATACAAAGAATATGTAGAGAGGTGGCCCACTCCTTGATGCTCAGATGCAGGGGCAGACAAAGAGCTCTGTTCTGTTTGTAGCCTACATATACAAGTACTGTTAAGCATGTGGCATAAACAGCAGTGGATATTGATTCTTTTGAGATTTTTGTTTCTTGTGGAACACATGTGCATCTCACAGGCACCTGAGACTAATAATAGAAATACAATTTTTTTTTTTTGTAAAAATTAATTAATTTTGTAAAAGGCAATGTAATAAAAACTTTAAAGTCAGCTATGGGACGAGAAGAAAAAAATTCCTCTAATGTGCACTGCACATCAAAATAATTCACATAAAAATGCATCAAACTTCATCTTAATGACATTCCTCACTTTTTCCTACAAACTTTCTATCTGAAATGCTGCACAAGAGCCCAAAGCCTCAGAAAGATCCTCTGAGTCTGAATTTAGCCATGACTCATTAGTACCTAAATGCTCTCATGATAATTCTGGCCTTTAGCTTATATAGCTTTTTTCTCTCATTGGTACTTTATCAATAATGGAGATATCAGCTGTAACTTCAGGTATCATCTTTATACCAGCTTTTATCTCTCAGGCTTAATCTGCAAGGCTAAATAAATGTGCCCCTCTAGCATCCTCGCTGCGTTGTCTCCAGCCTTTCTTCTGCACACACTGTATTTTCAAATAGACTTTCCACAATCCGGCTGAAAAGGAATGTCCATGTGAGAATCCCAGGGGATGTCTTGCTGAGGCCTGCATCCTGCTACTCATTTATCTCTGCCTCCATGTCCTAGATAGATGCATACTAAAGTTATCCATTGTTTTTCAGATTATCAACGCGCAATAACTCTGCAGTTGATAAATATATTCAGGCTCTTCTCATCTGCTTTTTCCAACTGAGAATCATCTAACATTTCAAATTTTGGCCCTCAACCACATGGCCTCTCACACCATACTACATACAGGAATCTGAAATTCTACTTCTCACAACTGCATGCCCTTTTGAGTATAAAACTCCTCATGTCTTTTTATTATATAGGTTGCTCTCAAAGTTGCTACTTTATTGTTTGGAACATTAACTGGTAAGGAGTAACTTTATGAGCTGAAGCTTTGTTTCTGTATCCTCCATCTATTTACGAAGACTCATTTAGAATACCTAATTCCAGGCATATATTTTAGTAATTTGTTCCAAGCAGACAGCCATTAACTAGACAAAAATACAGAAAAATACATATTCTGATAATTCAGTTTTCTTTGCTTTTCTTTTCTTCTCTGACCTAGACAATCAGGGAGAAGCACTGGAAGAAGCCTCACACAATAACAGTGGAGTCTCTCAACAGGTTTCACGTGCTAAAGGAAAAGTCCAATTCACAGATGCCCCGAAGAACACTCAGTGCCTCTGACACAGGCACTCATTTCTCCTCACTCAGCAGTCATGCCTCTGTCTTTTCTACAGCACAGCAAGTGGAGCCATATCAAGGCACATGGGAGCACATGGCTCTGCACACACCTAAGTCTGCATCCGCTTTCTAGTACTCTTACATCTGTTGGTACTTCTGGAAACAACAGCAGATCTCTTTTCCAGTTGTTAGTATGACTTTCCTGTATATCTGCACTTCGAAATATCTTAACACCTTCCTTAAAAAACAAGCGCAGCTATTGCAAAATTGGAGAACACTCATACACAAATATGAAGACAGGTGTTTCTCTTATCAGTTTATATAACTCCCTAGTGAATAATGACACGATGTCAAAGAGACTTTAAAGAAGTGTTTCATATGCGATTCATGCAAGTACAGAACAAGCATATTCCTAAATAGGATTAAAATATATGAAGTCTATCTATCATGCTTCACAGCAAAGGCAAACAGTGCGGTCAGAAAGACATTTCTGCTCTGAAATTTGCGAGGGGTTTGAAAATTATCTTCTTCTTTAAGTTAAACTGTTCTTTTGCATCAAGGCATTATCTAAGTTCAAGTTCACTCTTTGCTGGTTTGCCATTTCAAAGATAACAAAATAAAGCAGACAAAGGTTATTGTTAAAAATCTGAGATGTAGAATGTTTCTTTTCTGTTGTAATTTAATACCACTTTTGTTACTGGACTTAAGCTGGAAGTCTAAATAAAACAAAACAAACAAACAAAAAAGCATGAAAACCAGAACTGACAAAAACAAATGACACAAAAAGCTCTTAACTCCCTTCAGTGCTCAGGAACACTGAATTAACATATTTATTGAATTACGTTGGCAATGAAGACAGCAATATATTTAAATTCATTGATTTTTTTTTCTTGACTTAAAAGCAACACAGATGCTTATTACAAAGCAGCGGTTCTTCTCATTTTTATCAACCCCTTTTTTAACAGCCACTGACATTGACAGTTTCAAGCTTAATTGTACATTCAGCATGTACTGTTAATGACATTAGATAAATGGATCACATCAGAATGCAGCAGCGTCGAAAGAGACCACGTGCCAATCTTACAAATTTAAAATCAAACAAGCTACTCTGTAGACCCCGACTCTTCAAGTTGTTTATCAACTGAGTACTAGAGAATATTCTGAATGTCATTATACATCAAAAGATGAAAGATGTGCCTACCACAGCCCGTGTGCCATTTATACAATGAAATTTAATTACATGTTATAACTATGCTGTCTTAGAACTGTGGTAATTAAAGGGGTACAGTACATTGGTGTTTTATTCATTGCAAGCCCTTATTTGCAGAGGGTTTAACTCAGCCATGCAAATTTACTTATCAAAGGGAGGAGCCTGCTACAAACACAGCAATGTTTGCTGCGACCATGCTAAAAATTATTTGAAACTTCTTCACAGCATCATTGCGAATGTTGTTAGAAGGAGCCTGAAAACTCTTCTTCCACTGCAATATAAAATCTCAGAATAAAAGCTCTTTAATACCAGTTTATGTTTATGGGCATATTTTATTTGTATACATCTCTAATCGGATCTCTGAACCAAATAGTCAGCCTCACTGCAAACCATCTTTCAGCAAGCCCATTATTAGCACAAGTGGTGAGTCTCCCAAACAATTAAGAAGCATGAAATCGAGGTCCTTAAGCAGCAGGGTGTTTGGATAAAATTTTCACCTGTACAGGCAGCTGCAAATTGCAGTCCTCTGCATCTGTGCAGGCAGATGAGCATGAGCTGGTGGCTGAATGGGGCAGGGGAACTGCCAAGCTCTACCCATGGGGGACCTTGGCGAAGTGCCGAATTAACTCATCTCATGGATTTTCATCCCTTGTTCATATTCCCTGCTTTACAAAACCAGCCCTGCCCCTGTGTCTCCCAGACACCTGAGGTCGTGCTGGCTAGCTTCATGTGTGTGTGGTGGCATAGAACATAGAGATCTATCTTCCAAGAGGTGTGCAGGCACTCAGTGAAAGCACTGTTGCATTTCCTCCTTGGATAAATTCTCATGTATCCTTGGATTTCCAGAAAAAATGGAAGCAAATCCATACTTTCAATACTGTTTATGGAGACGATAAGAAAAAACTATAAACTAGTCAAGAATCATGCCACCTTTCTTAGCTAAATCTGCTATTCTACCTGTTCTCAATGCTAAGCTACTTGAAACATGTGCTAATGATCAGTTTTAAGGAGTACAATCTTACTGGATTTCTTTTGTCCAGTCAAATGATACACTGTGAGATAAGATGTTGGGCAAACTTTTTTTTTTCTCCAAGCACATGGACAGAATGTACTCACATAAAGCAGCAATAAAACGGACTTCAACCCACTGAACTAGGTACGCGAATTCTAACAGGCAGCTGTCCAGTGTAACAACATCTCGTGAAAAACAACAAAAGGGGCAAATTAAGGACAGCATTGCCTTGCTTCTGCAGATCTAAGACTTATTTTAAGCTTCTGTGTGTGTGTGTGTGTGTGTGCGTGCGATCAAATCAGCATCAACCCAATTTATGCCTAAGGTCTATCTTCTTGTTAGATGGCAGGGTCAGTCACAAATGAGCAGCCTCTTGCAATTTTCCATCGAATCAGCTCTGTAATTTGAGAGCTAATGCAGACATCTCATGAAAACAAATCATCAGGCAGCATCGGCTCTCCCCCTCCTTCCCAAAACTAAGCATTTGAAGGGATTTGAGTTTTTCTTTTAAAAGCCAATTCTCCTTTTCATGAAAGCCAATGCAATCTATAGTAAACAAGTCAGAACTCCATTTTAGACCTCCATGAATATTTCAAACCTGCACACTTTTTTTCCCAAAGCATTCTCACTTTGTTAGGCAAAGGACAGATTATTAATTTTAAATAAAGGGATTTTTGTAAGAGGTGAGACTGCAAAATGCAAATCTGTAGTCGTAAAATTACTTGCTGAGGGCTCAGTACTTTTATAATAATAAACATGTTTGGGGGAAAAAAGCAAGTGCTTTTCTGTCAAGTGCTCTTCGTAATTAAAAGTATCTGAAATCTTCAGGAAAATAAAAGCTGGTTATTTCCAGCAGGGGTAGAGAGAGACTGTGCACAGCAAAGTTCAGACAAAACCCAACTTGAGCTGTTTCATTCCCCCAACCTCTGCTTTTTTTCTTACTGAATCCGTACATCTAAACTGCCAACAAAAACAGTAGGATGATAAGGAAGATCCCTAAATTATTCAAAGTGGTTTCTGGGCTTCAAAGGACTCCTTCACTTTGTTCCTTTCTGTATCTACAGTTATTTCAGTTCGCCTGCGGCTCTGACACAGGCAGCATTGTGTCTGTGATGTTGAAAGAGAGGAGAGATTCTGTAAGTTCGGGCAGATGCTGGTGACCATGAAGGACACAACGGCCACTTCAGCAGATATTGGGATACAAAGAGTCCAAAGGAGCTGATCCCTTCTCCCTTTTGCTAGTCTTTCAATTTCCTCCTATGCTATAGCATTCCACAGATGCCAGCTGGAATTTGGTCAATCTGAGTTTCAAAATATAAGACACTATTAGCACATGCTTTTAGTGCTTAAGAGTATATAGGCAGCACTCTCAAAAGGGACCTGAGGCTTCGAAAGAGAAAAAAGACACCAGGGTCAACATCCTGCCTTAATTCATTTAGCCTGCCACTGGTAGAGCCCACAGATGTTCTGCTGCTTTTCTGTGCTCCTCTAATGCCAGCAATCCAGAGAACAGGCCGTCAGATACACCAAGCTTAGGAAGGTGTAGAGATGTCTAGCACCTTCCTCTCTTGGATGCAATCATCTCTTTATTCTCCAGTCCACAGAATGGACCAAAGGAAATACCCTTCTCAGTCCTGTCAGCTGCAGGCCAAGGGCTGGTGAGCCTGTGGCCTTTCATTCAGCCTCCCACTGCAGTCATTGGGGTTGCTCACACAAACACAAAAAAAATGCTAAATCAAGTACACAAGAGGAATTGAAAAACTACCTAATTAACTTAAAAATATCTTCTCATAAATTATATGAATATACAGGATGTGCTTCAATGTGCGCTTCTCAGCTTTAAGGACTAAAACACAGGAAAAAAATCTGGGATTTGAAAACACAGGCACAGATATAGAGAGGACTGGGGCCTCATGCCGAGACAGGAAACTATTAAAGCAAGAGCTTGTTGCAACTTCTTCTTTCAGCCAACTAGACAAGGCAATGCAGACAGCATAGTCTAATTTTAGAAAGGGTTTCTGATGACCGTAAACATGTTTCCCAGGGAGGTGGTGGAGACACAGATTTAGTGGGCACAGCGGTTGATGGGCTGATGGTTGGACTAGTGGTCTTTTCCAACGTTAATGATTCTATAAGAACATTGCTACCAAGGAAGCTGATAGGCAGAGCTGAAGAGGCTCCAGGCTCTACCATTCCTAGAAAGGACTTCTGGAGGTTCTGGGGAAGCAGCAGTGCCTCAGAGCTAGGGCACAGGCACAGCCCACAGAAGGACAGGGCTCCTTGCATGTAATCATGCCTCAGCTACAACCTCTTCTTGATTAACTCCTGTGTCTACAAACAAAAAGGAAAGGAGCAAAAGAAAATTCCATCAGCCCCCTGAAAGATAAGAGATTTGTTTGCTTCCTGTTCGAGTTCCTTCAATCTGCTTTTCATCAGCGGTCCAGCCCCATCTCTGCTTCTTCCACTTGCACTAACATTATGGAGCTAGGAATTATCAGAAGAAAAGATTACTTTCTCAGATAAAAGGGATTTTCTAATGTCAAGCTTTCTGGGTGTTTCTTGTGTAGTTGTATGGCATGTAAAATATTGGCTGGCTAATACAGTTCCAGAAATCTCAAGATTTCTCTGCCAAGGACACTACCATGCTCTGTACACTCACTGGATTCCTCTGTGCTCTTCACGCGATACATTCAGAATCAAAATATATACACGTATGCCTCGTAAGCAGGCTTAGGCTTCTCAATCCATCTGCAGCAGTAGTGTTCAAATAGAAATATATATGCATTAAGAAGATATGATATTCCCTATACAAGCTTACATTATGTATTGCATATATACATATCTCATGGTTACAAATACTGCATGCCTTTACCATAAAACAAATCTAACTTTCAAAAGAGAACAACTCTGGAAATACCAATCCAGAATCAGAGACTTCCTACAACTTTAAGTTCCCCAATAATTCCCCAGTAACTTTTTGCAACACCCACTTTTTGAGTATGTATCATACTATGTAACTGCAGCAGCATCCATTTGGGATGAGCTTTCTGTCTACATTCCAGCATCACTCAGTGGCAGCCAGAAGAGAACCAGCCACACCAGTGAGGATGCAACTGTGGCACAGGAAAGTGTGGGAGGACAAAGGAAGCTAATAAGAGGCCTTATGGCCAGGGGCTGTGCCTGCTCCTTCATTAAAAGTTACGTCTGTATTTCTAGTACCTTGGATTAAACAAGATAGAACTCAATTTGCCATAGATTTATTCACATTAGGTTTCAATCTACAGATTGTAATAGGAGGAGAGCACTGCCAGCAAATTTTCTGTAACAAAACTAACAAGACATGCTTAAAATTACCCCCAATCAGTTTCTTTTTTTTTCCTTCCTATACCAGACCTTTTTTCTTAAGTCCTAAATCTCCTAACCAGTTTGTGCTGATAGTCATGAAACTATGCAGAGGTCTGTCCTTTAAAACCAGCAGAGCACCACACAGACATGCACTGGCAATTGCTTCCCTGGGACTCTGACCAATTCCACAGTGGCAAGCAGCAAACTGCAACCATGGCAGACAGTATGGAATATTGCCCCGTACAAGAAATGCCATAAAATCCATTCACTGGACATCTCCTGTGGGAACATCCGTACCACAGAGAAGAATATACATTGACCAAAAAAAATCACCAGTAACTATGACCAAAACCTGGGGATCTTATGAAACAAACATACAGCTTCTTAACACACAGTGAATCAGAATGGGAAGTAGTCTGTACTGACCAAACAACAAATACACAAGACTGAGATCTTTTGATATATTATTTGAGATAAGGAGAGTTGTTCTCAAGAAGATTTTAAGCTCTCATCAAATTAGATAGGCTGTAAATGATTGTTCCCTTCCATTGCCTTCATCTACCTACCAGAGACACAGTGAGAATGAATCTCTAAGTATTAGAAATATTTGTATATGGGATCTAGAATCTACTCAGGCTATAGGCTGAAAAAAAAATTCAAAACAACAGCAATTACGTGCAATATAAAAAAATATTTCCAGTTGCTCTGACAGCATCGTAGAGGAAATTTACAAACACGCAATTTCTAGGCTGTAAAAACAACTGGAAGAAAAATAACATTAATCTAGTAAAGAAAAAAAAAATCCTACCATTGTTAGATCTAAGATAAAACTGTAATTCCAGCAGGTTATGATGAAGTTATAGTATGAAGCAAAGCACTAATATTATTTGCTTTTCCTCAGATCCTTTTTTCTTCATAGTGGCTTCTGCCACTATGGTTGCAGTATCAGTAATTTTCCAATCTTTTGCACATGGAAAAGGGGGAAGAGGAAATAAAACATCTCTTATTTGCTCGTGTTTGAATTTTCAATATTCTTTCCCTTGATAGCTTCTCCTTTGAGCAGTAGCAGTGTCAATTCCCCAAGGGCAGAATTCAAGACTCAGAAATATGTACACAGCATACAAATTTCCCTAGTGCTTTCTAATAGTTTGTTAAACTCTGAGAAATGTTACCAATTGAAATACATATATGCATTTCATAAGTCCAAAACCACATCCTGATGCCATCTATATGGAGCCACAGGAGCCACTTATTAGCTTTATAGAAAGAGCCTATAGCTTATGCAAACAGCTGAGTTTGAATAGCTCCTTCCAAGTTGAATACCACACCTATGAACACGCATACATACGTACACGTTCCCCAGGAACCATATTCCACATCAGCAAGGCAGGGCACACAAGCTACGGCTTTGTGAAGTGTTACAGAAATTGCAGGGCTGACCTGCCTATGGACTTCCAGCTTTGTACACGGCCAAAGAAAGCCCTCTTTGTACATCTATCCAGCCAGCCAACCCCCAAGCCAGAATTCATTCCCAGTGTCACAGAAGGGCAGTTCTGCTTCCGTAACTTTCAAAGCTCTGAAGCCTTCTGCCAATTAGAGTAAAAGGCGGTGAATTTGTAATGTGGGGTGTGAGAATGCAGCACTCACTGCTGCGGTCACTAAACACCCAATAATGGAAAGCACTTCTAAGTGCTCCTGATTACAGCTTAATGTATAAGCAATAGCCTGCTGATGGTCAAAAATTAAATGAGGAAGAATCTTCCTCAGTGCATGCCAATACCCACAGTGAGGCTGATTTTCTGGGCAGACAGTTATTAAATCAGGACTGAAGGTTTGCAGCAGCAAATGCGCTCTGCAGACAATAAATTTCAATTGTATGCATTGTTCTCAATTCTCAAAATAAGCTTCCAGATTTGTTTGTTTTGTTTTAAGGGAGATAGCTCCCACTAGCTAATATGCAAACATTAAGCAAAATGGCAGTACCTATATGGTCACAATTCAGCTAACCTCTAAAATAACATCTTAACACTAAATGTTGTGCTCTATAAAATTGTGTCAGTGATCATTCCAATGCCTGCAGATCATTTTTTGGTATGCACATATACTTCTAGCAAGTACAGAACCTGCCTCACCTTCTGGATCTTGTCTCTTTAATTAATTCATTAGTTTGGTTGGAAGCCACAGCCCACAGACAAGTAACGTGAGCCTTTTATCAACTGAAATTTATGATGGTACTTTTTTCAGAGTTTTTACAGAAAGTTGAAACACTCTGTTGAAATTCTTTAATAGGCATAATTTCATCATTTATCATTAGAAGTGAATCGTAGAATTCCATATTACTTGCATCCTTTATAAGTTAACAGCAAAACATGTATGTCAATCCCTTTCACTTTGCTCACCTGCAAAAATAGTCTTTCTGAGCTACACATCTAAAAGCGTTTACTTCTAGAAGAGAAATCATTTCCAAGACACTCATTCAGAGCCAAAACTGATAAATTTAATGAAGCAGATCTCTGCGCAGCACTAGTGTCTCGCATACCACCCCGCTGGAGGAAGAGTTCACAGCACGACTGAGTATCATAGAGGAAGCACGAAACACAATGCCATTAACAGCAGTAAAAGTTCAGAGCAGTGATTAATTCTTCCCTTCCAGGCCCTGTCTGTTTGAAAGCAGCATTCATAGCATAAATACATTTTGGATGCCTTCCTAGTTCATTGGCCTTTATATATAACCTTGTCTGATAGCACACTTCTCATTCTTATTAACATACAATATGCAAACTAGACACAGGGACAGACACAACGTGTGTAAAGCACTCTAACTCATCCAAAAGAAGTGCAACATCTATCATCAGGTACCATAAATACTAATATGATTTTTTTTTTTTTTAAAGTCAGCCTCTTTCAGACAAAACATAAGCAGTGATTGTAAGAGCTATGGCTTAGGCTGAGATTCTGCAGGAAGTGTTTGCGAACATCAATGCAGAGAGATCAGAATAGCATGTTCAAAAGTGTGCTTTTCAATTCAAGAGATGCTTGGAATTTTAATGGAAATTTGATTGAAGCACAAGACAGCAAATTCTGAAATGCTACCAAATATTATACGTTTGTTTAAAGATAAAACTTAAAAGAATAAAAGAATACGGCTATTTCACATTGGTTTTAATAAAAGATCTATCAGAGCCAGCCATGCAAAGCAAAACAACAGGATCTCCTGAGCCACCACACCTGCAATACCCATAACAGAAATTGAGATGCTAAGTAAAGAAGCCATGCATTATGTGTTTTCCGGATATTTTATCATCCTTTATATCAATTTTACATAGTGTTGTCACAGGAAAAAAAATTGGCCAAGTCACATGACTTCAGTGAAATCAGGATTAAAGTGGTTTATTGATTTATTAATGGTGTGTAATTAACTGGCAATCAGTGAGCTATACGTTCAGGATCAACAACAGCAAAACAAATAAACCACAACACTAGGCACTTAAAAAATGACAGGAAATGCTTACAATTTTCTAATGGCCCTTTACTGTTAACTCCAAAATCTCCACAGCCATATTCACACTTAACAACTCCCTTGCAGGTGCATGTATCTTCTTTGGCAGATGTAGGGCCATCAGCTCCACCTCTCCTGTTTTCCGGTAACTCACAGAAGCAAACAAGCCCTCACAGCCAGGTCAAAGCCTCAGGTGGTCTCATGTTCCTGCTGCTATTCAGGCCCCATGGCTATGAGTGAGCCAGGCTGACTTCCTACAAGCTACATGTACTATTTCTATTTATGCTGGGCAGATGTGATAATTGAACCAAAGTAAAAGGTTGAGTTAAACCACATTGCAGCAATGCTTATAATTAAGCACAGACCCATTAAGTATCAAGAGTAAGTTACTAAGAACAGTTATCTCAGTGATAAAGCTTTAAAGTTGGGCATTAGTTGTGCTGTTTCACAACATGAATTAACATGGATTCATTATAGGATATTTCACTTAACAACACTGACATCAGAAGAACAGTCAAAACACAGGTATAAAAGACAACACAGAAGAAACAAGTTAAAGTTTTCTGGATTTGGGAGTTATCAAAGCTTCACAGAATTGAGATAGTGCTCCCCATGCAATAAAGGAAAAAATTTCATTTGCCACAGATGACTTTCTAACAGGATGCCCTTTGGTCCTGCACTGTTAGCATGCCTCAATGAATACCTGCAACCTTTGCAGAAAATATTGCTTATTCTTCAAAATAAAGGACATTGAATTTCCTATTTTGCCTGAAAACTCCTCAAACAAGCATCAGTAATAAGATAAGAAAGTTGCAAACAATGATGCCAACCACCTCAGTGCAAATGGATAAATGGATAGTTAAAGGATAGCTCAAAACACAGTCAACAGGGCAAGGAAAGGACCTGAAAGTAAATACAAAGGCCAGTCGTGAGGTTAGTTATATAAAATACATAAAAACATTTAAAACTTATGTCATACGTGTGCATAGTTTAAGATGAAATGTTACTAATAAGGAAGAAATGTGTAAGTCTGCTTTCAGGAGACACAGCTCTCAAAGTAGTGTTATTCCTGTACAGGTTTCTCAGTCAGGAGTAAGCAACATAAGGTTTCAACACCAAGTGAAGAAACACCATCTTCCCTGTGCACAGCCTGTGCAGGAACCTGAGCATCAAGCCAACTCTGGGGATTCTGGAGACTACAAGAAAGGATTCATTTCTTACTGTGTTTCTTAAGGGTTCAGGCTCTACTGATGTCCACCAGAGACAACTGGCTCCCCCTCACCTCTTATCACTGTGATATGTTGATTCTGAAAGACCACCACTGCAAATACACACAGAACCTTCCTTCTGAAAATCTCAATTTTCCATCTACTCTCATCTTAAGAGCATCCGGACTCCAATCACTACAGTACAGCCTCTAGCCAATCTTTCTTTATGTCACGTGGGGTTTGGGCTCCTTTGTATAGTGGCTCAGTGTCCCAACCAGGGAAAACTCCTCCTACTGGGATGGCCTGTATCATCCTCAGCTCTAGCATAGCACCAGCCACTCCTCATAATCTGGGACCTGGACAGTCACATTCTCCATTTGGTTGCTCCCTTCTGATGTGCCAGGTTGCTTGACTTGGGGAACATGCTCTGGGACCCAACACAGCATTGTGTGGTCTCATACCATCTTCAACAGTATTACTAGGCCCACTGGCAATCCTTTACATGGGGGATTGTCATGTTAAGCAGCTGATTTAACAGTTCACTTCCCCGGGCATCTTCACAGTTAAATAATACCTTGATTCTTTCTACACCACTGCACCCCTCTCCAAAAAGATATAAAATCTACACTTAATCATTCTTAACTCCAAAAGACATCATTAGCTGTTTTTGTGTAAATCCACTCACATGTGATGTACTACTATAAGCCTCAGGGAGGGGGAAAAAAAAAAAAATTGTTGATACATACTCAGCACTGATAGTTGCAGCCTTATTCTCCCTGATCTCCAACTTCCCCATTGGTAAAATACCACTTTTCCACATTGAGCAAACTCATTAATCTCTTTGAAACATTTACATATTACAGTAGTGATTGACACTGAAATGCTTAAGAATAAATTAGTAATTACGCTTTCAGCATACAGTGTGAATAGGGCTCACAGTATACACAGACTGATGAAAATAAAGATAAATATGGAACAGGTACTTGTCATTGAGCACAAAGAGACACTCCTGGATGCTTAGATTTAAACAGCTATTTAAATGTGGACCTGCCTTTGTCCAGGTCTTCTCACACAAACAAATATGCTAGTGAACCTGATCCACTGACTCACAACCTCTTCCAGGTGGTGAAACCAAATGGCAGTACCCACTCCCACTCAGGCCCAAAATAAGCCACTTCTGAATGGTAAATAATAAATATCACTTGTGACATCATTCTAAAGGGTAAGAAGCGATTTATATTTACATGAATAGACACAGAGGACAAATATGACCTATGGGAATATGCTAAATGTCTTCATGTGAAAAGGAGAACTCTAATATTAACAGAAAAATTGTCTCTCTGAAAGATATTTTCCTGAAGCCCAACTGGTATCAAAATACACATCTGCTAACATTTGTGTTAGGTAACTACATCTGCACACTTGATCATCTTTCAATAGGGCAAATGCCGTGGTCTCATCAACAATGTAAACATACCCAAAAGCAAAAAAGATTTTTGTAAATATGAGATTATAAATCTACTAAACTTGTTTGAAAGTCAGGAATATAAGAATTCAGTTTCTAATACTTCCTGTCACTTTGAAATAAAGAAATATCATTACTACTACCTTTTCAATTTAAATGAGCTTTGCAGTTTTATTTACATTGGCAGACAAGTGGATTCAGACCATGGTGCACACCTAGTAGGTAAACATCTCTTAGGAGGAAAGCAAGTCACTAGTGGACAAGGTGGATTTGGGAACTGTTTAACTATGTTTCTTCACTGAATTCATTACAGCAAAGCACACTGTTTGACTTTACATTGTTCATTGCAATTTCCACTCCTGAGAATTCTAGACCTTGACAACCAAAAGTTACAGAACCCGACCTCCAACCAAATTCTCAGAAGAGTGATGTTCACATTTAGAGCGAATGAGGAATCCAAGTTAAAGTCCAAGCAATGCTAACTATCGAATGAAATGCTTCCAAGTTTTGGTCCTGACACTGAACTATCATCAGTAGCTCAGCGCACTAACATTCCTCTGATACAGACTGGTTTTTGAGATAGTTTCATAAGAAAATTGTCTGTTCAGGTCGTGTTATATTTGTAGGGTGAAAGCACAGAGACGTGACTGAGTTTCATAATACTGCATATAAGTATGATACTGAAAATGGCCAAAATTCTGAAATTGAGCAGCAGTGTATTTGGTTGTGTTGGGTCTTTCGGTTGTTGTTTTAGTTTGTTGGGGATTTTTTTGATGGTGGTGGCAGATTGTTGTTGTTGTTTCTACCTGAGATTGACCTTAATTACCAGAATGAAGATCTATGAATTACAAGAGTTCTGACAATCAAAATAATTCCCCTAGATGTCAACCACTCTAAATGAGGAGCAAGGAGAAAAGCATCAGTATTGTAACTCAATGGAAATGAGACCAAATAGTGCTGAGACTCTTTGTTGCCTGTATATTCTTCACTTTATTCATTGTCAGTGAATGAATCTCCACTTTCCAATAGACAATTCCAAGCAACTGTTCACTTCCAATGATTAAGTGATTTCATAAACTAGAAAAACTAGAAAACAAAGAAACACTCAAAGGTTTCCTTATTGTTTTGTTTTTTTCCCCCAGTGAGTGGTGAGGGTGAGAATAAGGAAGACAAATGGAACAAGATATAAAAGAGTAAGGAACAACATGCACAGAACTGCAAGCTTAATATGCACAAAGGACATCTCCAAGTAGAAGCAGCAATTCTCACAACACTAACCCAACTGTTTTGAGAAGACAGCTCAGAAATCATAAAAAAAAAAAAAAAGGTAGAAGAAACATCTTAAATGATCTGAAAACTCTTGTAAGATAAGAAAGAAAGAAAACTAGAAAAGATCTGAAAATAAGTTTTATATTTCGCCCTTGACTTTTTCTGCCTTTAACTGCTCTGCCCATTAAGTTACAACTTGCCTTTGCCTTTTCTATACTGATAGCAAACTGCTGTGATATTATCAAGAATCTTTTCCCACACCTGTATTTTCTGCAAACCTAGTTACTTAAGTTCACTTGAATTAATCCTCCTTTCTCCTCTGTCTACTCTTTGCATTGCTGCATGTAAAGTATATGAAGGTTTGAGGATTTTTGCCATTAATGTTTGCATGAAGCACATGGGAAATGCATCTGCATTTCTTCAGCTATGTGGTTTTTTTCTTGCGGAACATTTCCACAGATGGAAGATAGAGGGTCAGGAGGCAGGACAGAGTGGGATAAACTCCCCAAACTCTCTGAATCTCTCTCAAAATTCAGGATGAAATCATAAGGCTATTGCTCATTTCCTACAGGCACTTTGGAAAAATATTGACTCTTTGAAGCCAAATGAAGCTTAGAAGCTATAGAATTCTGCTCTAAATAATTTGCTAAAAAATTTAGCACACTCCTAAATAGTGCTACTGAATATTCAAGAGGCTTCCATCACATTTTTTCATCTTCCACTATCCCAAATAAAATATTACACACAATATAATTTTACTCATTTCACATAATAAACTTTGAGGACACAGGTGGACGATCTAATGCATCTACATCCTTTCTTGAAGAAACTGAATTTCCCATTTCAGTACTAGGATTCAAGCAGATATGAAGCTCCCAGTAGATTTGAAGGCATCAGTAGTGAAACAACATAATTCTTGAATTATAAAGGGAATTTTCTGTCCATTGGCATTAAGAGGACTTTGGCATGAAAGTGCAATATTTTACATTTAAAAAGCTGTAATTAATTCAATACAAAGCTAAGAGTCCACTACTGATACACTTATTGTTCTCTATTTTCCACAAAATCCATATGATAAAAATATTAGCTGGTTTCATACAGTAGCTGCAAACATTTTCAGATAACTACATGCTGTTAGTCAAACTGATGATAACTGACTCAGGTACAGCCAGTAATTTATGACATCTGCAATTCACAGAAAAGAATAGCAAAGCATTGATCATGTCAGCCTGGGATGCTTTATTTTAAGACGATTAAACTTTATCAGTAAAAATGCTCAGATATTTTCTGAGACGAAAAAAAAAGCAGGTTGTGTTAAGTGAACATAAAACAGTTATCTGAGGGAAGCAAATTCATTCTAGTTGGAACTCCACTAGCCAACCATTCTGCCAAAGGTTTATTCTACCATTTTGTAAGTATATGCATTCCTTCTACAAAGTGTTAAAATTGGCACTGTATAGTGGTCTACACATATGAGGTACTATTTTCAAAGTACCAACTTGAAAAAGTGGCAACAGAAGAATGCTTAATGACTTCATTATCAACCTACCATGTACAAAAACTGTCTATAGCTTTTGGTTTAAGCTTTAGACATGTAGGTTCATTAGAAAAAAAAAGATTTATAGTACTTTCTTCATACCTTGTCAGTTCAATTAATTCTGTTTGAAAAATGGAGAACACCAGACCATAGAACTCTTTAATTTTTTAAAGTATTAAGTAATGCAACAGATCGCAAATTTCATCTGAATTATGAGACATTCCTTCATCACACCACAAGACCACCCTTCAGGCTATCTGCTTTATAAAATTACCAATTTTTATATCTTTGTAATATATGTATCATTTTTAAAAGTAAACCTGTAGTTCAAAATAAGAACAAAAAGTGTTAAAGTGTTATAAAATAGAATCTGTGTCAATTTTCTTCAATTTGTTAAGCTGAGCTGTCAGGCTATATGACAAAACTATTGAACATCTGAAAGATTTAATTAGGATTTCCCTTAAATGAAACTTACAGTGTCACAAAGAACAGATGTTCTCCAAATGATTACTCTTCTTTACTTACTGCTTATTTTCAAAACCTTCACGTGTAAAAAGAAGAATGATGCATATTGGAGAAATATCAACAGGCAACCACAGGACAAAACACAAAAGACATTTTTGTTGGGTTTATTTTGATTTGTAAAGTTTTCTGAAGTTTTGCTACTGTGTCCAAGACAAAACATACTTAAAATGTTTAGTTTTGGGAAACTACTTCCCTTCAGCTGGTTGAGAAGCTCTACAACACTGCTGCCATGAATTTGACACATTTCCTCTGAGCCTGTTCCCCAAATGAAAAAAGAAAAAAAAAAAAAGTGAAACAAAAAGACAGAGGAGAAAGTAGGAAATCAAACAATTATTTAGTTGAGTTTCAAAGTTGATCATTTTGCTTCTTATTCTAGTTCTATGATTCCTACATTCTAGTGTGGCTCTCTTTTTTTCCTCTTCCAAGTAGGGCTTTGATTCCAGGGCTAAACTTGGAGTAGCATCCAGTTAAGTCATCAGCTGTTGAAGGGCCTACAGTGCACAGCTGCAGTCAGCTCATATCCACTCCAGAAACACATCCAATAGTGCAGAGGCTTCCCAGAATTATCCCGAGGCTACCGGTATCAACTACGTAACCATCAAGTACTGTGTATTACTAGATACCTTGTTTAATTCTCTAGGCTACATTCAGAAGGTTTTTGCACCAATTCAGTGAACAACTTCCATCTTTAAATGGCCTAGAAATAGTCGCTAGAAACACAGTAGACTGTATTTCCCTTGGGCTGAATTTTAGCTTGCCAAGAGTTATGATGTTTTCCTTAAAATGATATTAACACAAGTATCCCTTCAAGATGATGCTGCTCGAGGGCTAAAGGCACAAGGAGGCAATGGCTCAGCTTCATTCCCTCTCTGGAATGGGGTGAGTGTATTCTGCTAACTGTATTCTATGGTGACTTGTAGAAAAAAGAAGTTCCTGATGCCTCATGGAAACCCAGCTGGATGTCAAAATGATTTATTAAACGGCATTTCTTTTCAGGCAATGAGAATGCAGTTACATACAGACTCAGTACAGATTGTGCACCGCAGTCTAAATCATTCACCTACCATGTGGAAGTAAGGCTAAGCACTGAGTTATAAAAGCCTTCAAACTCAATTTAGAGAACCTAGACAGTGAAGATGTTGGAGCATACACTCAGTAAGAGTCCACCTTAACCTTACAGCAAAGTTGCAGTGATGCTATGCATCAGGTTGCTCTTCTTCATCACAACGTGAACTAGTTTCATAGGACCCCTGTCCCTACAGCTATTGTCTTCAACTATGTACTCTGCTTGAAATATAAATGTATATGTTTGAGTTTTGTTTCCATTTAAAAAAGACAACAACAATACTAGAAACAACCTAAGTGCTATGGCAGAGATCTGTGAAAACTTTGAAACAGATCAAAAGTACAGCGAGTTGTTTGATGTAATTTGCTTTAAAAGCCAGTATTGAATTATTTAGCATACTCTGCTCCCACATAAGAAAATTATTGTGCAATTTCCCTCTTTCCCCCAACCCTGAAAACTCTCTTTGACATCTACTCCTGCTTTCTTTCCTGTAAAAAGCATCCTTCTAGATCTAAATCAACAGGAAGAAACAAAATTACAATTGTGGAGCAATACTCTGTTCTAAATTAAGCTGAGTTCACTTAATCTCATCATCAAAATGTACAATACAGGGCTGTTTTTGCTTTCGTGTCTGTAGGAAATTAATATTCCAACAAGGTGCACTTTGTGTGTGACTGAACTCACAAAAGGTATCATCAGTAAAATAAATCGTGTTTCATACTAAGACATCATGGTTTTTTTCAGATGAAAATTATCCTTGAAAACAGACATAAAACATAATCAAGTGGACCAAGAAGAGAATAAAGGAAAGTCTCAGAAGGGTTTAAATATTGAGATAAAAGACCTATAAAACAACTTTGGATGCTGAAAAAAATACACTTGAATAAGAATAGAGAGTGATACTGAAGAGGAGCAGCATTTTTGCGCTTGAGAGTTCATGCTTTTTCCTTACTCTGATACCCAGTGAAGCCAGAAAAAAAAAAAAAAACTTAGAAAAATGTATGACAAAAAAACACCACAATAAATTTGATATGAGTAACCTGAAGATCGCAGCTATGCCCACTGTACAATAATGTATTTCACACCTTCCTATTACAATAATACACCAGGAATTATAATATTTTACACAAATGTTTTATAAAACTCCTTCATTGATGAAACAAGAATTATAACATTAAAAAAAAAAATCCTTACCAGTAGCTTAACAATAATCAAAAGAGACAACATGTAGATTAGATGTTTGGGGGAAGTTCTTTACTCAGAGAGTGGTGAGGCACTGGCACAGCTGCCCACAGAACTGTGGGTACCCCATCCCTGGAGGTGCTCAAGGCCAGGTTGGATGGGGCCCCGGGCAGCCTGGTGGGAGGCAACCAGCCCATGACAGGGAGTTGGGACTGGAGCATCTTTAAGTTCACTTCTCACCAAAGCCACTCTATGATTCTCTGAAATGTTTCTCCACAAATCACAAATGAAATCATGTTGTTCAAATTCTTTTAAAGCCCATTTTCACAGCATAGGATCTGCCATCAGTATTTGTATCTCAGTCATGTAATATACAGTCACAGCGAGTTTCCTTTGTTTTGACTAAAGCTTTAGTTTATAAAATCCTTCCCAGATGACCTTAAAATCAGAACCTGGTTCCCCAAGCCCTTGGGCAACAGCAGTTTCCCACTGGAAGAAGACAAGGAGACCAGCTCAGTACAACCAGCATTGGTGAAATCATTTCACAGTCAATTATCTGAGTGGCACTCATGGGGTTTCTGGGCATGAAGCTGAGCACCTACCACCTGGAAAGTGCCCAGCATTGGCTGGTGACATGCTGAGGCCGTTTGCTGCATGGAACCTTTCAGCCTCAGGGTATAACAGCATTCCAGTATCAAATGTCTTATTTTGCTCAATGAAAGACTTCAAAATTCACAAGGTACTTATCTGGGGATTACTTGGACCAACACATCTTTCAGGACTCTTAATTTAATGTTTTTATGGGTTAGTTTTTAATATTTTAGACATATATTAGCATCCTGGGGAAAAATCCACAAACCTAAAGTTGTAACTGATTCAGCTTTGGCAATGCTGAAAAAGAAAGCTGAAAAAGAAAGAAAACTTAAATCCCATAATGAATTGGTGTGAGCAGGCAAATTTTCTACATGTCCATGCCAGTCCTGTTATGGAGGAGACTCCATGGGACTGAAAACTGAAAGCAATGATGAAAGACACTGCACTGAGAGTGGGTTATGAGCAGCACTCTTCAACTTGGCACAAGAAAAAGTAACGGAAGTTTCTTAATTGGAAAAACCACATCTGTCCAGCATTTTGACAGAATTAACAATGAAAAGTAAAGTCTGCTGCTGCCACTGAGGCACATCGATATAAATCTGGTAATTTGCATGATAAGCCAGTCATTTTTATAAATATTTTAGGAGAAATAACATGTTCATAAGTCTGAAACTCTAAGCTCTCGAATGACATAGCTCTTTCCTGAGTGCATTATGAGCTTATGGTCTTATTTGTACCAGTGGCTCCACCGATTTCAGTAGGATGCTCCAAGTGAGCAAGGACTACAGAACAGTACCCTCAGACATACATACCACACACTTGCAAATGATAAACAAACACCAAGCTCTTACTGGATGCCTATTCATCCTTTCAAGTGCATATTTACCCACAAGCAATGAACACAAGGTCAGAGATAACCAAACTAGCACATTTATACAGCACCACGCAGGGATGTCAGTTGAGGTCTCGGAGAGAATATAACCTCGTTAGAGCAACATCGTGCATGGGCTAATTAGGCCTGCCTCTCAAGCAAGGCTAATTATTCCCAGTACAGCACCACACTGATATCACTCTGCTGGTTCCAGAGCTACGCTGTTCAGCAGTAGTTCAACCCCACACTGTACTCAAAATTATAAACAAAACGATAAAAAAAATTGAAGTGTTATTCCAGTACAGCAGCAAGATGCACTGCACTGCCTCACTTCATCTTCCAGGGACATCAAGATGAAAGATTAACACATCCGTGCACAGAGATCATATTTTAAATGGGAAATTCCATTAAATGGGAAATTCCACCTCTAGACCAACATCTTTGCTAAAGAGAAAAGTTGGACTGATGGGAACAAATTGCTGAGGAGTGGCAGACCCTAAGAAGAAATAAAAAAAACCAAAAAATATAAAAGGTGAGAAGAGGTCAGAGAGAGGTTCAATATTCTGTTGGCAAAGTAGGTCTCAAAACTTAAGTGTAAATCAGAGCTCCTGTGCTGCACTGGAGTATTGGTCACAGTTAAGTGAGCAACAGCGATATCTTACCGTAAGTTTTGAGGCTTGGCAGAGTTTGTTGCTTCAGATGAAGAAACAAACACCCAACCTACATTGCAGAATGACCTTGGAGAGCACACAATGAAAGCAGCAGCTGAGCTGGAATCAAAGCCCCGGAAGCCCCCATGGTCCCTCAGCTGGCTGCAGACCCCTGCGTTGGGTGGATACAGCCAGGTAGGTTTGGCATTCAACATATATAAAAGCATCACTTTCTTTTTAAAACAGTACTTCCACACATGGAGAAATCAACAACATTACAAAGAGTACAGAATGTGGAAGACAAGAAGGTTCCTGTTTATTCAGCAGAGACAATGTTTCAGTGCTTTGAATTCAGATATATTCTTATGAATAAAGTCTTTAAAATGAAAAGACAAGGTGAGGTCCTCAGCATCACTGCAGAACTGAGCACAGCTTTGTTTCTACATCACTCTAACAAGCAGCCTAGCTGCAAGAATGAAGGTGTTACAAACCCTTCTAGAGCCCTGCCTTGCTGCTGCGCTTCCACCCCAACACTGAAGGGCAGAGAGTCTTCCTTTGAAGGCTGTGTTCCCTCCCAGGTCTTGTGAAGCCATTTAATACCAAATCTATTTTCATTACAAACCCTAACAGAAAATGTGAAATAACAGAAATACATGCTAACATTGTAAGACATCAGTACTTATAGAAAAGCGGTTACAGTATACTATAAATAACAGGCAGCAGAAAGACATAGAAATTACAAATAATTGCTATTAATGAAAACGGAAAAAAAAAAATGAAAGAGATGAAAAACAGCTTATTCCACAGAATTCCAATAGAACTAACAATTGATTCTGATGATAGAAGTGGAGGGACAGAGACATCACTCATTTAACAGTCAACCTACCTTTGTGGTTAGTGGGATGTAAATGAGCACCTGTTCTAAAAGATCATGAGCAGAGAGTTCTTTAGGGGTTTTGTTTAATACTTGCTTCATACAACATCTACCAGGCCAAAATTCAAATACTGAGCAGAATGGTAATAAAACCAGTAACAACAATATTTAGATTAATTTGCTCCCAGTCCTTCCTGCTGGACAGTCTTCCCATTGTAAATCACAGGTATATATACTTAAATAATATATAATGTAGTACATAGATAATATATGTGCATTACCAAGAATGGAAGAACGTTCACATCATAGCTCACATTTTCTCTCATCATGCAGTTTAGACCCTATACCAACACCCAAACCACCATGTTTTAACTCCAGCACAAGAGGGAAAAGTCATGAATTCCAGTAGATATTGGACTACTGAAAATTTACTTATTTGGCTGTAACAGCCATAAATAGCATAAAACCTTAGACAAGAGGAGATAGTGATTTAGCTAAAAGAAGGATGGAGAATCTAAATAAATCATAAAGGGCACATACACACACACACACACACAAAAAGACAGTCTGTAGAAAAAAAATAAATGCTGATAGCAACTGAACATTTCATCTTTAACATGCATATCCATTTTCCACTCCATTTTCAGAAATATCGTTATCTACTGTACAAGCTGACAAAATGAAAGGTTTTAGTAACTCAAAGCTTATCCCATCCAACCTCTGCACTTGTATACTGCTTAATGCGCTCAAGCCTGATTGTTGCTGATAAAAAGATATAGTATATCTCAGTAAAGCTGATGGTGATGTGTCAAGTGCTCGGTGACGCAGTGACAAATAGCCTTCTCGATTCCTGACAAAATACTCCCTCTGCTGTACAATACACACCGTTACATAAAGCTCAATGCACATACATACATATTTCAACTGTGAAGGGATCATGCATAAAGACAGGTTTTATAAACAGACAAGCAATTCTCTCTTCCAGGCTTGTTTCTGAATGGCCTCACTGAAAATGGATCATTTGCATCCAGCAAATATAAAATCGTTTGTGAGTTAGTTCAAATGAAGAGCATAACAACGTGAAAGTATAAACATATAACTGAACTCAAAGACCATTCAGGAATGTTATAATTTAGTTCAACTCGTAGCAAATGTTAGAAAATAAACAATCACATTCCTCACTCAGATATGACAAGGAGATCAAAAGACCATATCTATGGAATACAGAACCTAGAATACAGTTATATTTTTGTTTATATTTTACTGCTACCATCACAGTCAGAATACGCTTTTACTCTGAAATGCTCTGTGTCTCTATAGGGAAACAGCAAGATGGGCAACATGGCTGAAAAGATTAAGATTTCCAATGGGCGAGAAAAAAAAAACAAAACAAACACATAATCATGTAAGTTAGAAAGGACCCTTGAAGGTCACCCCATCCAACTCCCCTACAACAAACAGGGACGCTTACAGCTCTGCCAGGTGCTCAGAGCCCTGTCCAGCATGACCTTGAGCATCTCTAAAAATGGGATATCCACCACTTCTCCATACAACCTGTGGCAGTGCCTCTCTCCACCCTTATCACAAGAAAAGGTTTCCCTAACACTCAGTCTAATTTTTCAGTTTTAAACCATTTCCCCTTCTCCTATTACAAGGGGAAGTGTTCCAACTTAAGTTTCCGATTTAGAAATGATGTAATCCCAGTTGTATAAAAAGCCTCAGAAAACCAAAGGCATTCGGGAGACCACGTTTGGAAGAAAGTGTAGCAGCTGGGCAGAGTACACCAGAATCAAGTGTCCCATGTAAAACCAGACTGACCCACAGTACAAGAATGCCTGGAGTCACATTCACATTCCATGCACATTGCAAAATCCCTTGAATAGCACATACAGAGCAGACTCTCCAAGTTTATACTACAAATCAAGTTTAATATCCAGCACACACAGCCTTCCCTCTTGTCCAGAAAGGTGAACGCTCATACGCAGAGCACCGAAGGACATAAATAGCCACAAAATTAAACACTACTACACATAGAAGGCCTAATTTTCATTTTTTAAGCAAGGTAGTTTATTAAGGGTGGATATAATTTTGGCATTCAGATAGTTCCCTAATCTACTATTCACAGAAATTCATTTAAGAAAGCAGTAATTGGGGAACAAAAATCATCTGCATCTGACATCCGCATTATATGTATGGAGTTAGGGATACACACACATCTGTTTAGGTTGGTGATGTCAATAAATTTAAGTCTTTAGGTCTGATTTAAGATTATCACGCACTGATCGTCAGTAAAAATTCAGATTTTATCTAGCTGTCAGGAAGCCCATACACAGAAGATGGCTATTCAGAGAAACAGGGATGAAAACAGTAACAACAACACTGGCTTGTCTGGGTAATAAAAAGAGGGAATTGCCTTTCAGGAATTCCATTAAAAATACTGCTTTTAAAGCAAAAACTATAGATGAATTGCTCCTACTGAAATAACCATCTAAGTTGGTGTGCTTCAGACAGAACAAGGACCGGGGCAAGGCGAGCCCAGCACTGCAGGCGATCACCCCCTTGCAGTGCATCCGAACTGCCACGGGATGGCAGAAACAACAGCCGATTATTTCAGCGGCTCTGCAAATTCCCAAGATGCTGCTGAAAGGCAATAACCAGACGCATCTCCTGTTCTGGTGCGTTTGCAGAACGAGTGCCGAGGACACGCAGGAGCTCACGCAGCAGCATGAAAAGCCTTAAACGCTTATGACGATTTGATGTTGTCGTAGTGCTGCTCAATTCCACCTGACAATCTCCTGACAGATAGAGCAGCTCATTCCTTGCTGGAAATTTATACACACACACACAGTGAATTTGGGGGGTTGTTCACTCAGCTTCTTGGACAAGAGACTTGTGGCTTCCTTCAGCCCTGCAATGGGATCTGTGAGATGCTGCAGACACTGCCTCTGCTCCTGTGAGCTCAACCTGATGGGAAATTTGGGAGGGAAGTATGTGGGAAACTACTGAACTTCAGAAGATAACCAGAATTTTGTTTGTTTGTTTGTTTTTTTTTACCAAAGATTACTGCATTGGACTTGTATCATTTGGGGGTTGCAAACAAGGTGATGAGAGTAAGTCTTAATCACAGATTTCACCAAAGATTTGAGTCACATTTTCCCTCCTGGGACAGTAATATTACAGGATTTAATCTCAGAGCTTTTGATTCTTGCTGAAAATACTTGAGATGCACCTCTGTTTCTTGAAACAGTGGGTTTGATAATTACCATTCTACTGTGATCCCTTCCTACAAAAGTGAAGACTTCCCACATTAAAATTACTCTCTTTCCTACTGAAAGAAAAGGAACAGGAAAAAAAGTAATTGACACTGTAAGCAAGGCCTCCTCACCTCAGCTGCAAAGAAGTAAAATATGTAAGATAAGCTTTTTCCAAGTTTTGGACACAGATAAGGGCTCAGCAAATTCAGTCAGCACTGGCACAGGTTGCACAGCTTTGGTGGCTGGACGGGGTCCTGAACACCTGATGGAGCTGCAGGTGTCCCTGTTCACTGCAGAGAGTTGGACCAGATGGCCTTTAAGGGTCCCTTCCAACTCAAATGAGTCTATAACCAGGTTGTATATTTTAACTAATCCAAAGAAACAGAAATGCTGTTTTCAGGACTAAACTGGAGAAAAACATTAAGTGCACCCCTGGTCCAGTCCTCTGCACAGTATTTGTAACACAGCACTTTTCCTGCCCCTTAGTGAGGCTCCCTAGATGTCTGCTGCTGGTACTAAGAACCTTTTCTCCTGGCAGAGCTGCTGATTTCTGAGTCTATCCACCTGGAATTAATGGAAGCCAATAGCCTCTGGAGCAGCTTTTATCTTTCATGACTACCACACATTTCCTTTCGTTTCTTCCTTGGGAAACACCATGCACTGCTCTCTGCTTTAATAAGGCACAGCTTAACTGAGTTGAAGCAGTCTTAAATTCATTAATGGTGTCATCCATCCCTTCCACTGACATCTCATGGCAGCTTCTCCTTTAGCAGCACCTTTAGGAATGATACATGGCTGCAATTTCCTTCCATCTGCTAGGACTGCCAGCATAGCAGCAAGCCTGGGGACTTGCTGTTGTTGCTGATACTTCTGATGGCAGCATCTTTACACCTTTAACACATACAGCACAACTTGACAGTGTGTCAGGAAGGAACCAGATTTTGACCTGCTCTGCATTTGTGTCTACAGCTGTGTATTCATTTTGCACAGCCCAGTGCACTGCTGAGAACCTATTGATTTTTCAGCAGGGTGAGCCCCAGCCTTCTTCTCTAACTAGGCTTGAAAGTTGCTGCTTTCAGATAAGCAAATTCATCTGAGACACCATCACTGTTCAGTGTTTTGTTAATAAATTATAGCACATTTTACTTGGCTTTCTCAAATGTCTGCTTTGCTTCACTGGATTATGGATGTACACAGATTGGCACCATGAACTTTTTCTCCTTGTTTCTGTCCATGAACCTTAGCAATTGCACAATTACCCTAAAAGCAAGTCAGAGCCTACATATTAGCCTTAGAAACGGTATCTCTTCAAACTGCTTTTTAGTCATGTTTTATTCATAATTAAGCGATCACTTTACATTTGCATTTGAGCAGCATCACATGCTTCCTAATGGTTGTACAATTCAAATGCCTTGCTTTTCTGTTACCTGCCATTGATTGCTTTCAAGCGTTTAATTTATTTTATGATTGAGAATGCAGACCATAATATTAAATATGTTTTCATGTTCAGCCCCGTGTAAATTCATGCTAAAAATAAACATGAAAGGCTTAACATAATAAGCAAAGAGTCAGAAGAGTACATCACAGTCGAGAGCAGCTGTATTGAAATAACTGTATCATGAGCATGGATGAACCAAGAGCAATTGCAGCATCCCTTCTCCAAGTCATCACATACACATTCTTTTTTCCTCATACGCCAATCAAAAATAATTCACAGCCCTTATGTCTTCAAGGGTGAGGAAACGATCATTTTGAAGTGAATTTCCAAATGTCAGTGCATTTAATTTCACAAAGATAGTAAATATTTCAGCAACGTTGTACACCATAAAGAGGCCAGGGAAAATATACTACTTCTATAAAACTACACAGTGCCAATCAGTCCACATACAGCTTTCATTTTTTTCTGTATGAGGAACACCGAGAACTCCCTCGACTACTTTTCCTGTATTAGATTTGTTCTGAATGTTCCTTACCTCATGCTGTAAATTAGAGAAGACTGGCTGTCACCTACAAGGCAGAAGGTGTGGGCATGCTGCATTCCCACACTACTACATGCCTTGCATATATCTCCTCCAACACTCTGAAAGACCCTTCATTCTTAATTAACTCATCAACATGAGATATACACTGGGTCTACTCATTTTTGGACAACGACACTGGAAAATATGAAATTAGCCTAAAAATAAGGAGGCAGATTTGGAGAGGGGTCCCATAAATGCATTCTTTCATTTCAAACCCTGCATACATCAACTCTGCCATTATCTCCGAATAAGAACTTGACAAGAAAAATACTGCTAATAGTCACATACAAAACCTGCAAGAAAATAACCTTTCACTATCAAACAGTCTGTTGCAAAGTTCTTCATATCACAGATGGCTTCTCAGTGACAAGCTGCAGGTTTCAGAGTAAGCATTCTTGAAAGATTATTAGTACTGCAGTGTTTTAATACAAGAGCAGGACTATATCTGTATATCAGTACATTCAGGTAAATGCTGGGCCGCATTCACAATTTAAAAGCCATTCTCCTGATTACAGTGGTCAGTGATTCTGATTTCAGAACACAAGATGGCAGCCTCCAAAAGGGAATAGGAATTTATCCCAAATCACTTTCCGGAATACCTTCAAACTGTACCCATGGAACCTTTATAATAAAAGACTCTATGTCTTGAACTGCAACAACCTAAAAACTTGATCATATTTTTCATAGGATTAATCACTGAAATAATGAATAAAAGCAAAAAAATTGACAAACCTAAGAAATAATTAAGATGTATTTCATTAATAAAAAAGCATATTAAAAGCAGGTTATGGGAAATATTTAGCATATTTTTCATGTATGACTTCAAAAAAGGCCATGCTTCCAAAGCAAACGCAGAGTGCCATTCCACAACTAGAATTAATCAGCACACCTCCAAAATACATAAATCAAAAGATCATCCAAGAACTAGTCTTCCCTTTACCATGCAAAAATAGATTAAACAAATGCTTCTTCCCTTAACAGAACGCACACATGTCCAAATGGTGATTTACAGGGGAGCAGCCAAAAGACAGATTTCAGTCACAAACGCCAGATCATACTAATCCTCAGTAAGCTTCACTGACATTGCTGGTTACCTGAGACTGCACTAAGTAGAGATTTAGCACGGTTTACTTCCCTCCTTAAACAAAATGGTTTGCATGCAAATAGAAACTTAAGTTCCTGGATGGAATTCATCTTATGTAACTTCTACCTACAGGAGTCAGATAAACTCTGATTCTCAGAAAGTAGAGAAAAAAATAAGCTACAGATATCACAGGAAGACTCTGGGGAAAGAGAAACTGAAGGATATTTTTTCAGTGTTATTATGACTCTATCATATATTGCATATGAGATTCCACAACAAAATGAAACTACTTGCTCAATTTAACACTGTTCCATTTACATTCATATCACAATAATAACAAGTCCATTATGTCTTAAGTCATAATCATATACCTTTAAATATGTTAACTCAAAAATATTTCTGTGGTTCAAGTTCCAAATATTTCCTTTGATCAATTCAAGCTGAACATATTCTAATGCTAACAAACCTGTGTAATGCAAACAACTAGTTAACAAAAAAAAAATAGATGTTCCACATGAAAGATGAATCGTGCTTTCCACTTCCTGAGTGATTAAAGCTTTTATATCCCTTTCTTTCCAGATGCAAAGTTCTTTACTTCAATGCTAACCAACAAAATTCTGGTTAGAAAGTCCCTATTGCTATCCACCACCAAGAGGAGAAGCCTGGGCTTATTTAGGCTAAACATCTAACTCTCAAAGTTACTACATTAGGCACATCAAATCCCATGTTCAAAGCTGGTCCATCCAGCTGAATAGCACCTGCTGTACCAACAGCAAATAAAAGTGCCCGTGACTAGAAAATTACAGTTAGAGTATTTATTTAGGACTTCAGATCAGAATGGACAACCAAGACACTTCAACAACAGCCAGCATCATACGATAACAATTTTATCTGGAGAGCTTCTGCATCATCCAAATACTTCCCTTCAAGCCATATGACACCTCAAATGCTTTGTAACATACAAGACCAAAGTGACAAGAAACTTTGATGTCTCACAAAGTTTAAAGGCAATTTAAAGCTGGAGGCTGGCACACAAGACGTGTGTAGGCAGGCAAAATCCTTTACAAGAGCAAGGCCTGAAGGATGCTGCAATGAGAATCGTAGCTAATATAACAGATGGCAGAGCACAGCACACCCTAGTATTCTGGCACACTGCAGTTACTGCCTATCATTTGGGTGCACCTGTGTCTTTCTCTACTCAAAGATTAAAGTCCTGCGAAGCTGAACATATTTTGCTTCCATTTTTTGTCTCTACCACACAGTTCCTCTAGTTCTCAACTCTCTGAAGTCCTCCACTGAGGCAAGCTAGCATCACCGGAAAAACAGAATTAGTGCTTCAACCCCATGAGAGATCAGACAGCCCATCACCCACCCCCGAGAAGGAGAAAAATCCCAAAGCCTTTCCTACAGACTATAACTGACTTTGAATGTTTCAATACCCGCTCCCTGTCAGTTTTGGGCATTCTACCTCATGCTTTCTCCCAGTATCCCGTTCTGTAGTTTAGCTACAAGATTTCATTTTTGGTACATGGAGACCTTTTTCTCTCATCTCCCAGTCTAAGAACTCTGGCCTCTTCATTGTTCTTCCTTCACATCACTCCTGCATTACACCAAACTGATGCCTTCCAGTATGAGAATCCTTTCTCCAGAATAAGCTTCAACAGAGCAGACTAGAGTAGAAGGATTATCTCCCCTACTGTGTGGTAGTACACTGAGCATGATAAGAGTGGCACTTCATGCTTTACAAGATAGCATTACATTTATTTTGTGCCATTTCTCCGTTTTTTTCTCCCCCAGATCAATATTAATTTCAAGCTGTCTCATAAGTACATGTATTCCAGCATCTTTCCAGAAATTAAAGTTAAGCTGAGAATGTACCTTTCTCACGCTGCATCCTCATTCTACATCTAGCTCTCTGCTACCCTTTATTTCCACTGGTACACCAGGTCCTCTGTGACCTGTCTAGAAGTACTGCTATCAGATTGGACTGAACAAACTTCACTGCAAACCTCCTGGACAAAAGAGTGAGGCAACCTCAAATCATCTTATTTAAATGGTCTGTCTTTGGCTTCTTCCCTGCTCCAACAGAGCTGTTACTACTGTGCTGCTTACTTATGCAGAGCTAACCTTTTCTGCAGACTTAATATTGAAGGAGGAAGGACAAAACAAAACTTGCCTTCCTCCTCTAATCCTTTGCTGTTATCTCTCCATATGATAGTGCAACATCTTTCTCATTTGTCAGTGCAGCAATGAAGTCCATGAGGCAATGCAGGATGGAGTGGGAAGAGGAAATAAATATTCTCATCATACTCATATCTTTAACCATTTTATTACAGTGTAAGGGGTTTTTCTGTTTACTTCTAGGTTTACTCCTAATGACAGACAGTGCTCTTAAGATAAATACTAAAAATAATAAATATCAACAAACAAAAGCTCTGGATGATCCATGAGAAATTATAACAGTGCCTGCACAGGTTCTTCACAAAAGAAAATAAGGGCTGATAAAGGTTGCAGTTAATTGAGGCTATCCGTGTACAAACCCATGAAAATATAGGAGACAGAATCAAGTTGAACAACATCATAGAAAGTGCTGCAGCTCTGATATCAAGTACCAATCAATATTCCTGAGAAGCACAACAGCTGCTGAAAAGCACATCAGCAACTATGAAACATGAACCAAGGAATGAGCAGTGAACATCAATACTAGCCTGGTCTTGAGAGCACCTCTGTGAATTAATGGATGGATAGAACTGTTTTAGGGGAGATTGTTAGCATTCATCTCTATGAAATATATATATATATACATACACACATATGTGCACTAGAATTCATCATTTCCGCCCTCTTTTTCTAAAACATGGTCTTACATTAAGTCATATATTCTACAGACTAGTAAGTGTTTTGGTAATGGAAGACAGTGTTGATATAATATTATCAGATATGTTGCTTTTCTCTCTAGGAAAGATATGATTCTTTTGGATTCATATGATTCTTTTGGATTCCATGCTAACAAAAACATTTCAGACAAAACTTGAGTTTGGATAAGGTTTCTATATGAAACTTCACATGTCAAATGCAACATTTGGCATGAAGACTTACAAAAAATGGGAGGAGGAGAGTTTATTCACAGCAGTGTTTTACTTCCTATGAGTCTTGTGATTTTGTAGCAAGTCACTACATCCTCCTCACTGAACACACACGGGTTTCCTAAACAGAGAACACATGTTCATCCTTTTGATGGGAGTGCATAAAGTCCCAGGATCTTCCAAGGAAAAGCACCACCTGCAATTCATGCAAACTTTGATTTCAGGTTTGCAAATAAAGCATTTTGCTTGGTGGGTCTGCTCCAATTACACCACATTATGTGCTAACATCAACACAGCCACAGCCTAGTTGAGAAACATTTTGCCATCCTTCAAAATCTATAATCACATTTACACAGTCTCTTTCTCTCTCCTTTACAAGAAAACATTCTGTCATACCAAATGTTCCCACATTATTGATATTTACTTGTACTGTGAGTTTCTTTCCCTCTGGAATGTTAAAGTTGCTTGCTAATTAGGGTCTTCTCATACCAGATGCTTTCCTTCCTCAGTTATCTGATATTTTATGTCTCCCCCCTGTGGGAGAAAATGGACTGAGGTTGTACAAGAGAGCAAGATAAATGAATCTAAAACTTGTGTTCAAAGTGTGTGATCTGAGGGATGTGCAATACATACATACAAACCTGAGAACAAGAAACTCAACTTCATACTACTCTTTTTTTTGTTGTTGTTCATTCACATTTCAAAGGAACTGAAATGGCAGAGTCATTGCTAAATAGAACGGGCCCATCACCATGCCCCAAATGTGCCCCAAGCTTACAGATGAGGAATCAGTAGAATACAGGGAGTAAGAACCCAACACAACTGCTACCAATGCACTGCTTCCACAGCAGTCAGTCCCATCTGCAAAGGCATCCTCAGGGGCAACAGTACGGCCCAGATGATCTTCCATTCACGTTCCTTGCTAATCACATGAGAATTTCTTGTAGAGTAATAAACGCACCTATTTTCCTGAATAAATTCTGAAAGAAATGAATACTAACAAGTTTGCTAAATCTTTGTTGTTTTAGACAAAACAGAGCCAGAGGAATGAACTACAACATGTAAGAGTGAGAACAAGATAACAGGGAGATGTTAACAGTTTACTTCCATCAGTATGAACTGTGTTGACTATACAGATATATATCCCCTTGACCTACTTTAGTCAGAAAATAGGAATGAAATTCTGTCCAATCCTTCAGTGTACTTTGGAGAACAGGTGCTGGAACAAACACATAGGATGGGAAGCACTAACCTACCAGCATGGTCTCATTACCATCAGTACCAGGAGTCAGAAGGATGATGACATTTGAGCTCTCACAGCCAAATACAATGTGTTTTAAGGTAGGAGAAGACAGCAGGCAAAATTTTGACTTTCTACTGATTTCAACAATTTATGCATTATTTTAATTCAAGATGCTGTTCTGCAGCATTTCCACATTTCCATAATTCTCAGGGATTAAGATACATTGCTTGCTATGACAGATAACCAGCCAAACTTTGTATGGGAAACATGAATATTTTGTACTAAATGAAGCTTCTGTACTAGCATTTGAAAATTATTATGCAAATCAATTGAGGTCAAGTCCACAAGAGCTATTAAGAATAATACCTGTTAAAGCCTGAGCATCACAACATTTCTTATATGATATATATGCCTGGTAAAATGAATTACATATATTTGCAGAAATTACACATCTGCTCTAAAAACGTCAGATCTTGCTGACGCAAGGAAAAACACAGGAGAGTTATGGGAGCAGTATGGTATAGATGAAAATTCTCCAATGAGTACATTTTTATTAATGCTGCTGCTGTACTCACTAATGAATGACAGGCAAGGTCACAAGTAATTTTAGTAGTCCTCTATACTGCAGTCTCTACAGCTGCAGAAACAAAACTCCAGATCTTACAGAGTACTGCCCTGAGATGAAAATAAGTATTCCGGAAATGTTAATAATATAAATAAAGCTGAGACATACAACTAGATGGAAATCTATGAAACACTAAAAAATAGCACTCATGTTTTCCCATAAAAGACCAAGAAATCCTAAAAATAGTAAGATTCTTCTCCCTACAGAACTTGGTCTAAATTGCAAATCTTAAGATCTGAAAGATTATCTAAAAATTCAACCCAGTGAAGCATATGAGTTTGAATATATGGACTAACTGGTAAAGCTGTAACATCATCCTCCTTTGCCTCCCAGAGCAAGCTTAATTAAAGCATCTGCAAAAAAGCTTTTGAGAACTAAATTATAAAACACAGGAAATGTGTGTTACCTGTATCTACCTGTCATTCAGACATGTTCTGCTTACAGAAGGCTTACAAGTTGTGCACTGAGGAGTTACTGGTTTTACCTGTATTTTAAAAGGTAGGAAAATAACATTATCTCAACAGTATCTTTGCATAAGAAGACTAAAATAACATGGATTTGAGCTTCCTATGTATTTCTTCATTTTTGTGCTAAAAACTACCTCAACTCATTAGCAGCCAAGAGCGATTTCTGCTATGCAGTCTACCCAACTTAGAACTGAAGAACCCCAGAGTCCACAACAGATGTTACCAACATCTAAGGAAGAACTCTTCCCGCAAATTCTTCTCTCTGCATTCAGCATGAAACACAAGGTGAACGAAGTCTCCTCACAAGTTTATTAAATGCCATTCTAAGCAGTTTAAGAATGCTGAAATGTGGTCACTTTTGATATATGCTCAATTCCCCCCAGCTTTACTGAGGTTTATATCAGCTGCAGCTTCTGCTCTTTTTTGTTTTCTTTTAACTCTCAACCACTCCTATTTGCACAGTTAAACAGAAACAGACTGCTGCAGGGGAGGGAAAGAGGAAATAATGCACTTTATGCATTTAATACCTGGCCATCTGGTACCTCAGAAACACATTCAACTTCAAAGCAGTAAGAAAATAAAATGAAGGAGCATGCCCACAAAAATGGATGGATCACTGCCCTATGAAGAGGAGCTGAGCTGGGGCTGTTCAGACTGGAGAACAATCCAAGGGGACCTGATAGCAGCCTTTCAATATCTAAAGGGGGATATAAGAAAGGAGACAGACTCTTTAGTAGGGTCAGTTGTGACAGAACAAGGGGAAATGGCATCAAATTAAGAGAAGAGAAATTTAGATTGGGTGTAAGGAAAAAGATTTTTACAATAAAGGTGATGAGACACTGGCATGGGTTGCCCAGAGATGTAGTGGATACTCCATCCTTAGAGACATTCAAGACAGAGCTCTAAGCACCAGATGGAGCTGTAGATGTCCCTGATAATTGCAGGGAGTTGGACTACATGGCCTTTAAGGGTCCCTTCCAACTCAAATGACTCTATGATTCTATGAAAAAAGGCTTTGCTGCAGCAAAAACACATTTATACTATATAAGCAGAGCAACTGGCAGCTGATGCAGAAGATATGTGCATAAATCCAAACACTAATATGCAGCTATTAAATGAATTGAATTAACATAGGTTAAGCAGTAACAATGGAAGTTAAAGCCTCTGTCCTTGACATCATTCTTTATACCAGTCCTGAACTTCTCTGTAACTCTCTAGGAGAGTGAGAAGAAAATGGAAAACTTAAGGGGCTTCCCTTCACCAATAAAAGGAAAACAAGAAAGGCATTGACACTAAGTGGCTTTAGCATCCTCAGCAACGTTTGCAGATGGCACTGGGAGAAACCCAGAGATACCATGCAGAACCTCTCATTAGCACATTACCTGTCTTCACCACTGAAGAGAGAGAGAGATTCTCTCCACTCTACTTCACAGACAGGCCCTAAGACACGTGCCAATCCCCTTACAGAAAGGTATCACCAGAGCTTGTATGCCTGAAGTGACAAAGGTCATTAAATTTTCTCAAGAAAAAAAACAGCAATGTGGCAACTGGATTCAAGGAAGAGAAAATTCATTGCTCAGAGATCTGATAGGCTGCTAAGTGGCAAGCTCTATAAATTACTCTTCAAAAGAAATGTCTTTGGAATTCAAATCTGTAAGCTGAAATAGAAAAAATACCAGGAGCACAGTGGGAAAAAAGTTGGAAAGATCAAAGTAGACATAAATAAACAGGTAAAAAGATTGCATTCCAGAGTGAACAGCGAAATAGTGAATATTGAAAACAGTAAATAGATTACTCAATCCTTCATGGTTTCTTTTGTCTATAGTTGGTAGGCAACTTGTGATTCAACAGATGATGGTTCATACAATAGCAGAGAAATGAGGTACATACACTGTGAAGATATTTGTCCTATTTTCTGCAGGATTTAGCAGAAAAATTATGGATAAAAGAGAAAGTAATAAAATCTGGCAAATGCTTCACAAATGCCCTTGTAGCTTCACTGCATATAGAGAAACACATAAACTGTTTTAAAATCATTAGGCGATGCATGGGTCTGTATGGTTTCACTGCAAAAATAAGTACTTTGAAGATAGATACATGTTATGCAAGAGAATAGGTGACCAGGAGAAAATACTCAAACTGCTTCAGCATCATTTTGCATTGGAAATAGAACTGCATTCAGACAATTAATTGCACATCAGAAAAGGGAAAGAAAAAGCCAGAATGAGGTAAGTGAGCATTTAACCAAATTCTACGTTTCCAAATCACGGGCTTGATGAAAGCCATTCTTAGAACATGAACTAAAGAAGACATAGAGCACTTGGTACTCTGGTAGTTAAGACTCACAGGAAATGCATGGTTCAAAAAGGCTGGGAAAAGTAAACCAAAAAAGTTCTCTTCACAGAGAATGAGAAATATTTGGAAAATGAGTACTCTTCAGTTTAAACTGAAGTCCCAGAAAGGCATTGGATCCAATAAAAAGCACCTATAAGGCAGGGCAGACCTCACAAGTCTTGCCAATCAATATGGATTTAGAAAGAACAGATTGCCAAAATAAGCTAATTTTCTCCATGGTTAAAAGGAAAAATAAAAAAGGTGCAAAAGGAAAAAACATCAGTAGATGCCTTATATTAACCTCAGCAGGGCTTCTGATACTTTCCTACATGATATTTTCATTAGCAAGTCTAGATGAAACCCCACTTCACAATTGGTAAAACTGTTCTTAAAACTGTATTTAGATCTATCAAAGGATAGCTGTCAAAACATGATGTCAGAAAACGATGCATTGAGGATTCTGCAAAGGGCCTGTCCTGGGTCTAATACCATTCAGCAATGTCATTAATCATTTAGATGACAGAACAGAGACACTGCTTATTAAATGTGACATTTTTCTTTGCACAACACAGGGCCTGCAGCTTCTTTGAAGCCCCCAGAGAACAAGATTGGAATCGAAATGATCTTGACAAATTGGGAAAGTGGCATAGAAAAAAAGGATATGACTCAGTAGGGACAAATGTGAGATGCTACACCTATACCGAGGTAGACATAATCAGCTGTACAGTAAAAGTTACAGACTGGTTGGTTTGAAGGACACATCCTGATGAGAAATTCGAGGACAATAATGGGTTACCTACATGATTCAGCACTGGCATAACATTACGCGACATGAGTTTTAGTGAAATAATACATTGTAAGGCTCCATTAAGTTCAAATACAAGATCACATTCCAGTTCAAGAGCAGACAGCAGACAGAGTAAAAATCTGTCTGAACTTTCTGCTCCACCAATGTTAGCATCAAATTCCTGAGGCATCTCAGTCATGTTATTAGGAGATTTATGGCACATCAGGAGTGTACTTTCAGGGTATGATGTAGGACTGAGAGAAGAATCAGTTCTCACCTGGGAATCCCTCCCAACAGAGGGTACAGCTGAATTGTTTCCAGCTAGTTTGGGGCTAGCCAGACCACAGGAACAGGTCAAATAAGTTGAAACAAACTTTATCTTCATTTGTCATTTATGACATAGAAAGATACGGTAAGGGTACAGTAAGGAATATAAGTAATTTGTTCCAAAGCCTGAACTACAGTTATAGGTATCTCCAAATTAGGGTGATTTTAATAACTGTGCATTAAAAGTCATGTATTTTCTTTAGTGAAAAAGATGCACATTATAACACTGCAGTTGCTCAGCTCTGAATTTTTTCTTATAAACAGTCACTTAAAATGATTGTGCAAAGAGAAGTTGTAAATTGGAAAAACACTGGTGCAGTATGTTGTCTCAAGACTCTTAAAAGAAAAGACTCCTATGAGCCTCACATCATCACATTTGTGTAGGCAATAAAGAAACGAGGTAAAAAAAAAATAGTCAGATGGTCAGAGTTTGTAGGTTAAAAATTCATCCCAATTACAAGGCAGGACTGAACAGCCCAAGTGAAGTCTCAAACTGCAGGAGACTATTGAGTTTCTACAACAGCAATGTGACTTGTACAATACTTAGTACAAGCTGTGTTGGTTTCAGTTATGACAAACCCTTCAGACCAGCTTTGATCTCAGTATCTTACAATGAAAACAGCACACTCGCTGTTCCCAGAAAAGTTCCCCCCAGATCACATTTTGTTTCATGTCACTACTATATAAACAGTGAGAATCTCTCAGTTTTTGCACTGCTTAGATTGGAAGTCTTTGTTATTTCAGAGCTATCAAATGACACTTTTTAGGCCTGCTATGCTATCTGAATCTAATAATTTGCACTTTGATAAGCCTGCTTACAGGATTAATTTTTCATACTGCTGTAAGAAGGGATCTATTACTATTACTTCTTACTGCCTACTTATCAAAGTCTATTACTCCTCCTAGTGCCAGACAATGTAACCCTCTTGTTGTATATCCATTAAGCAATCACTAGAAGTAATATAAACTCATTCATTGCAAGGTTATTTACCTCATTAGTTTTCTCCTATTTTTCTCATGCTTATGCTTTAATGGGAATCTCTCTCCAAGCACAAATCACAAACGACAAAGCAGTAAGTTTTGAAAATTCAGTCTGTATGATTTACAGCCCTATGTGCTTTATCCAACATCTACTTTCTCTAACCCCACAAAAGAGACATTGTACAAGCCCTAGTGTATTAGATTTGTAAAGTGCTTGGAAATCCTTGGAAGGAAATTAAACGGCAAGTTAATATGAAAATATTTGTAATGAAATACACATTCGTTTTGAAATATATATTTGTGGCAATAGGATAAGGGGAAAATGACCACAAACTGAAGCATAGGAAGTTCCACACAAATGTGTGTGGGAACTTCTTCACAGTTAGGGTGATAAAACAGTAGCACAGCTGCACAGAGAGGTGGCGGAGTCTCTTTCTCTGGGGACATTCAGGACCCACCTGGACACCTACCTGTGCAACCTGGACTAGGGAGATGCTTTGGCAGGGAGTTAGACGCTATCTCTAAAGGTCCCTTCCAACCCCTACAGTTCTGATTCACTACACAGAATATGAGTTCCATATTGGGTTGAGAATCGTACATAAATTATGTAAAACTCTTATCAGTCAGAAATGAGTCATCACCAAAACAAGTTCTGATGATCTCTTTTCACAAGTATATGGAAAGAGCCACCAGCCATCTGGATGCAGCAATTTCACATATTCAGTTGATAGTTCAAACTAAATACAAAACTTAAGTTTCCAGCCTTCACATCAGCAACACCATCTTCAGATCCATAATACAAACAGAACAGGATCTTAGTTCTAACAGGAAACTTTCCTAATGAGAAGAAATTGCCCCAGCTCATTAGCTACCATATTTAAAATTTTCAAGAAACGAGAAACTAGAGTGAGCATAAAAATAACGTTCCTCATGAGGAGACAGTCAAAGTGGGCCCCTCATATTTCAATTGCCTTGCTTGTAAATACATTGCTACTATTTCCATAAAATGTCTCCTGCATTAATTATTTTCTCCACTGTATATTTTTATTACTTCTGTTCATTTGTTGATGGTTGCAATTTTCTTTACAAAATCGTGAAAGAACTGTTTGACTTTGACTCTTGAAAAACCAAGCAGAAGGTACAAGCAATGAAACGAATCCCCCTCATAATAGATGCAATATTCCTTTCTGTTATGCACCTGCAAAATTTTAATGCAAAGGATGCTTTATGTAAGGCACTTCCAGGCGAATCTCTTAGTCCATTGTTAAACCTGAGAATACAAGGTGACAAAAGCTTTAAAAGCACACTAAGTTTTAAGAAACTGCAAATTATTGGATACAAGTATACATATGTTTAGAGTTACAAGAGCTTCTGATTAAAGACCGTGAATATATATAACAAATCTTTATATCTTTCATAGTTTCTGGCCTTTGGCTTTCAACCAACACTCAAAAGTTAAACCTCTCTGCACATATATGTGTCTAAAGGAAAAAACAAATGATAGCTGAACCATGCGGCCATATTGATTTCCTCTGCTGCAATCCAACTCAGAAGCAAAGCACAGCTTCACCATCAAAGATGGTGTACATTAATTTTTCCTTTCTCTCTGAGTCCTTAATTATAACTTATTAGCAGTGCATGCCTGAGTGAACACTGCTCTAATTTCAAACTGAAACAATGCTCACATCCTGCTGTGAGCAATTTTAATTAAACTCTGCTCTGTTTTCCCTGAACTCTCTCTCCATTTGACATTTTCAGGTAAAGTAAAATAAAAATGTATGTCAATATGTAAAAATTAGCTATCAGCAAATACATCACATAACTGAAAGAGCGGCAACTGAGTGTCAATTTAAATGGTTTTCCTTTGGAAATACTCTTTGTTTGTACATGCAATTTCATGCAGTCATCTTTATTAATAAGAGTAATCAGATCATGCAGACTCTGGACATTTGACAAGTTGATAATATCATTAAATATATACACATGCTTTCCAGGATATCAGGTTCAATACCAATTAATAAATCATGTGCTTGCCATAGTTGTAGTATTAACAAATAAATACAACTTAAAAGCAGAAAAAAATAAAAATCTAAGACTGAACAAGTGTTAGAGCATATAAAACAAAATCTTCGCATACGCAATAAAGCAACACCTATCACAGAACAGCAGTAATAAAAAACCTTATGAAAAAGTTTAGCAGCTGACAGAAGTTCAATATTTCTGCTTTATGTCATCCGGTTGAATTTAGAACTTAGTTGCAGGCTCGTATTACATTGTTTGGCTAATTAAAAATAAGCATATAGTTTTTATAGGAGTTCCTTGGGTTAAATGTACTTCACATACTCAATTGTGCAAGCAGCCCTTTCCTCAAGGAAGTAATTTAATCAGTGGCTTTGATTATATTTAAGAGATGCAATTGAAAATATGCATTGTTATTCAGTATATCTGTGTACTTTTTGCCAGCAGAATATTCAAGGTATCTAACACACATATGTTCAAATTACTGCTTACATAATAATGCCCACAGTGTCCATTCCTAAGGAGAAAGACTGCCTTACCCAAAAGCATGAGATGGAAGTACCCAAAGGGAAGAAGGCCCCTACTGGCATTGCTAGATACATCTAGGTTGCAGGGATCCAATACAGTTATGATGACAACCAAATTGGGCCAAGTAAGTCTTCAAACGGTGTTGTATTAAAATTTTGTTAGCAATGCCCCATATCTGATACATTTCAATCAGGTTTTTCTCAGTTGGCCTAAAAGTTGGTTGGTTTGTTTAAATTTTGTTCTAGACCTTCATTTTTCCAGCTAGCTGGATGAAAGCGCCTACACATGATGACAGGCCATACTGAACCACTGTATTTTTCTCTTAGAAGTGTTATGCTTCAACCACAAGCACAGCAATCAACGACAGGATCATAAATTGAAATTCCACTCACAGCTTTAAAAAAATATCAGTTGTTTTTGAATGGAACACCTTTCTGTATATAATGGTCATTTTGTAGTGTAAATGATCTAGTTGAAAATGACTTTTTCCCTTTGATGCTTTTTTTGTCAGAAAGAATGTTCTAATCACCTTTGACAAAAGGAACTGTACCTGTAATTTAACTACCTCCAGTGTCATTTAAAAGAACTTTGCAATACATTTGATTTTGTACTTGCAAGTACACTAAGCTCGTGTAAAAATTAAGACCGCAAAATTGAATTACTATAGTAATACAGCTCAAGATCTGAGACACTTTCCCCTGGTACTTAAACAGAAACCTACCTGTTACCTGCTACTGGGCACACACTTCAATACCTTCCTACAGTCCGGTAAATTATACAGGGATGTCCCTCATTTCTTGCGTGAATCATCATGGATGCAAATCTATTACAGTCAGCCATTCACATGGGCTCACCAGCCACATCTGCAGAGTGTCATACAAGCAGTTCTCATTCTCCATCACCAAACTGCCACTGAGGAAATGAACTACCAAGGGATTAACACAACCTGCAAACACTTCCTCTCACCTTCTTACATGGGACATGAGCTCCTGTAATTTGGGGATTATAGGTGATGTTTGTCTCTCAGCTTCGTACAATTACAGCCTTCATAGCCTCTCCTGAACTCACACTGAAGAACCAAGTTCTAGACTTCAGCTTTAGAGCAGCCACATCCTCAGATGTTTACATGACAAGGCAGCAGCAGCAGCAAACAAAACAGGAAGTGCAATATATAAAAACATAATGGATGTTTGGTTTCCTTTTTCTGCAGAGATCTGCACAGATTTCTGAACAGATCCAAGTGCACTAACAAAACTTTCATTAATGGAACAATTCCAGTAAAAGAGCTTGGGTTTCTTCTCATTGTAATAGTTATTTTTGCTTTACTTTTTTATTTCACAGGCAAGAAAATTCTTGTATTCATGTGGCAGAGGAGCAGATCCTTGGTAGAAGGCAGCAAGAGGTAGAGGTCAGTTTTCTCCTGTTTGAACTTAGCCCAGAATGCTTGCTGGACTGCTAAAGAGTGGCCAGCAGTGATTTTAACTTCCACATAGTACACTTCTCAGGTGTTTTGAGACAAGAGATAAAGAGTACCACTGATGCACAAGGTGTTGTGGAAAAGGAAATTAAAATTCACACTTAAAATTACAAAACAGACTTTATTCATTGAGAAGAAACTCAAAACTTAATTGAATCCGTCAGCCTGTCAATTACTGCTGCCAAAGCAAGAGTTGATTTTTGTGAACCTCAGTAACAGTACTAGACATGCTGTATCATAGCCTTTGGAAAAGACGGGAGATTGCAGGAGCGGGAAGAAAAACACCTAAACATCAAAACTAAACAGAAGATTTGGTGAACAACTGTGAAGAGCTATGACAGCAAGTTGTACAGATAATAGTTGTTGCAGTATCTGAGGTTAAATTCATACTCATTCAAAATACAAAAGGGTTTGGAATAACTAGAAATATCAAAAAGACTTCCAAAAAATAGTGCAGCATCCGCACAACAGTTACATGACAAACTCACTTCAGAGTTGTTGATCTCAGTTTATTCAGTGATGGCGAAGCCCTGTGATTTGTAAAGTAAATGTGCTACTTAAAAACTGCCCTTACACCAAAACTATAAGGAGGCATCTGAATCAGCTACATACACATACCAACTTCCAATCAACCAGCTGAACCAATCCCTCCTCTGCTCAGAAGTGACTTTGGCATAGTGTACGAAATGTGATTTCTTGTTCCATCTGACTTACATATTTCAGACCAAAAAAAGTCACCCAGGAACAAGTGAGACATCATACAGGTATTGTATATCATCGCTACCCATGTGTAGTCCCTTAAAGATTTTCACCTGATGCACTGTACATTTATGTGTGATGCAGGAGAAAGGAGCAGGAAAAAATAATCTGTAATGTTACTAGATGCAAAATGTATTACAAAAGGAATTAATCTCAGGATCAAGAAAAAAAAATACTTCCTTCTTAGAGAGACTAATTGTTGAACATTTCTTTAATTTCCTTAATATCAATTTTTGTTCTAATTAAAGATTATCACAATTGATGGCATTGTAGATAAACAAAATCACATGCTCCAGTCCAAATCAGAAATAACACAGCAAGTCTTCCAAAGGACTGCAAAGTATGGAAGTCCACAACAGTGATCTGCTGTGTACCAGCAGCGCTCAGACCCAAACAGCCACATCCCATGAGCACATTAGGAAAAAGCATTAAATAAAGTATCAAATGCATCTTGGCAGGGAGAGAACTGCAGCATACCCTTGTACAAAAAATAACAAATCAAGATAACAACATCATTAGACAGACAACACTTTGTACATTCTCCTGTTTGACCTGAAGGTTACAAGGGCTTGTAGATCTGCTTCTAGAGGTTAGCGCAAGCCTGAAATACTAATTGGGAACCAGGCTCCAAATGGATGCCTAATACTCGCAAAAATATTAGTTAAGCTCTGTAATCTTGTTTTCACAAGTATGACTCCCAGTCTCATTGTTTTTGCTGACAAACTGGAACTACCTCTAAACAAGCCCAGACACCAGTCCACTCAGTGTTGGAAGAGTACTAACTGGATTTAAATACTCACTAAGTGAGGGTATACACAGTATTTTTCTAAAAAGTAGCACTTGGCTAATAGAAACTGTAAGGAAGTTATATATGTATAAGCACACAAATGTAGAACCTACTGACAAGCACTTCTGCTGGGGAAATGAGAAGTTCTTCAGCCTGAAGTGGATTCACTCACTATCATGGGAGAGACCCTACCGATTAGGTACTGGGACAAGTCTCCTCTTTGTTGAAGCCATTCCATGAACGGAAAAGCTCCACGGAGGCAGAAAGAGAATAAAAGGAAAAGCAGAACTTTGCAACAACATAATTGGCCCTTCAACTAGTGAAAGCACAATTATCAATTCCAGGTTCTGTTCCCAAGATAGTTAATGCATTGTACGTTAAGTATCTGTTCAGTGAAAATTGGACATAATCTTGGGTACAGGACTCAATCACTGTCTATCCACTAGGTAGGCACAGTTCTGTTCCTTCATGTCCTCATTTTCCAGCTCCACAAATCTTATCTTCTATAAAATGTCTCTAGAAAAAGGAGAGGTGTTTCTTCATAAAGTGTCAGCCTGCACTACATACAGCTACAATCTGTAGCTTAGCAAACTCAGATATCATTAACTCTTTGTTAATTGTTTTGGGTGCTGCTGCCGACACTCCGGATGAAACTTTTGGATGAGTAGGTTGAGGAGAAGGGAAGGGTTCAAGGCAACAGCTACTAGTGCCACCAAAGGTCTATCATCCCAGATCTGGTAGGGTTATCGATTCTTTGACTGAGGCTTTGCCATGTTTCGTTATTGGCGTGTCCATCACAACCGGTACTCACATCTAATTAAAGCAAGCTTCCTTCACAAGGGATAGGATTTCTATTTTGTTTTCAGACAATAAGAGGAAGGCAATAGCTGTTGTTCCGGGTGGTGCCAACTGCATTTGGTACTGTGTACCCTGCCAGTTCTTCAGTTTTCAGTGCCAGTACCAGTAATCGGTTACCATCCAAGGCAGCATGAATGAGATTTGTGTGTTAAACAGCAGGCTTCACAGAGCAGACCCAGTTACCCGGTGCTTGACTTTTGTAGAGATGTAGTCAAGTGAGAGATTGCAATCCTAGACTTAAAGCCATGTATACTACTCATAAGCAAAACTACAGCTCACCCATTAAATGTAATAAAATTCCCAAAAGCCAATCTAATTTTACAATGGAAATTAAGTACACAAACATCTACATTAACTGTTAAGAGATACTGTTTTTCAAATCTGAATATCAGATTGCACCTTACTGATACCTTGGAAGAACATTCATTTCAAGTATGTGAAACTGGCCAGTTTAATATATATTTACATATATGGGGTTGTTTTGTCTTACAGTTCACTTCTTTGTGTCTGAAGAGATCTTAGTGCACAGTATTTGCCAAGCATAAAAATACTACTGAATTGTCATCATGCAATTTCACAATATTCTTTGAAAAACTAAACATGAGTCATTCGTGCCTTAACATTTTGTGTACCCTAAAAATCATTCCAGCACCTCTTTTCAGTCCCCGCTCGTTTTAGGCAATACTGTCCAACTTCACAGTTACATCTGGAATTCTCATACTGACCTGATCATAGTTAAATGAGGGAAAAAAAAATGAAAAATACTCTCCTAGTTACTTTTTGTTTTCATAGCATGAATTATACTAACTTTTTTCACCTTAGAACAGAGTGGAAACCCATGTCAAGATATTTTTCAGTCATATCCACTACTGAGCTACTGCTCAGGAAATTATTGCTCCCCATGTTGCATGGCCTATGTTCTTCCTATTCTACAAGTATATGTTTGCACTTGGAAATAGGAAATTACTTTTGTTTGTAAGCACAAAAGCAGTCACGTCCCCATGACAAACCACGTCCTCTCATTCCTCATGGGATTCACTTTTTTTTTTTCGGAAAGCAAAAATATATTTTCTTTCCAATTTCTTGTAAAACTGAACAGAGCTGAACCCTACTTTAAAGTCCAGTTCAGGACTATTTTGACACTGGTCAACAATCCAGTCTTTATGCCATTCATAAGCAATTATCATGTTTATTGCTTCTTTTTTCCCCTCTTTAAATCAAAGTGATGTACAGTTTTAAGTACACAGTATTTGAAAAACAGAGTGCCATCCACATGCAACTTAACTTTATCAGCTAAAAGTTACTGCTTTCAAAGATTCGACATCCTTGTTGCTATAAAGGCCTCCTTCACATATAACTACATTAATTGGTATTTGCATATTTTCTTTTAAAAACCTCCTTTAATGGTATTCTACTTATCTCTACACTGTCACTGAGATCAAGGCTAAGGAAACCAAGCTACAGTCCTACCTTTCTTTGTTAATTGTTCTTCAGAATCTTATAGGTCTCTTCCATTATTTAAATACAAAGACATGCATATTCATCTGTTAATTAACTTACACTATAGCTTGATTTTTTTCCAGTGGTTTTAATATTCTCATTTCCCTTAAATCTCATAAGGAATTCTTAATTATTATTCCCTAAACAACAAGAGTAACATTATAGATGTGGGTTTTTTTCCTCCCCTTTCAGAGGGGATCTTGGAAGGAAAGAACAGAGAGTGAGAGAGGATAATTACATTCAGCTCAGTAGAAAATATCTACTTATTAATGTATTTAAATAATGTAATTAGTATTTTAACTTAAGCTAATCTAATTAACATTAGATGTAGATATATTAAAGAAAAATTAAACTAATCAGCCCAAGCTGTATGGCTCCACATTCTGTTTTTAATAGCTGTATATTTACATCAATGTATTTAGTATTTCTGATATTATTTCTATTTAGTTTTATTCATACTTTTCACATTACTATAGCTCCTATCTCCTTCTGTTTTTCCGTGTCCTTTGGAATCAAGCAAGAAAGCCCACTTCTGTTTATGTAATACGTGAGTGAACCATCTAAGTGCAGTGTACAAATTGCTTTGATTCTTCATTCACATAAATACATACCATACTTGAAAGTTAACATATTTACAGTTGCTTTCTATTGATTAAAACAAGGAAAAAAACCCACAAAATTTCACAGTCTAGCTTTCTCTTCATTACAATCTCTCTTGCAATTACTGAACTAGTTAGCTTCCTAATTTGCTTTCTGAGAGTTTCAACTATATATCTTCACTTAGGTGCCAACTCCACTGCAGATGTTCTGCATACTGCTCAGTTGGACACTTTGCAATTATATTTTGTGGATTTCTTCTTAAATCTCTGTTCTATTATCAATAAAGCAGAACTAAGCTCTGGCTCAGCACCATTCCTACCTTCTTGACTGATGCATGAACCTGAGATTTTTGCCCTACGTTTTCAAAGAAAAAAGGCCACAATATGAATATATAATGAAAAAGGCAGAAGAAATCAAGAAATTAAGAAGGATTACATATTTTGAGGTTTTATATCTTAAGAATATCTTTTTTTTTTATATGTGCATTCATTTTATACCCATAGGGATTTTTTTTATTGTTCATTTTCTGGCTAAGTAGCCGTATACCTCCTGCACAGCACACCTTACTGAGAGTAAACTACACCAAAATGTTTATGTAGTTTAACACACCTTTGGGTAAAAATCTTCAAAAATCAGGATAGGCCTTTAGAAATTAGAAGCCCCTATGAAGCCTTCAAAACAGTGCCAGAAGCCCAGCACTTATCACACTGCTAGCACAGGTTGCACAATTGTCTTCTAGTACTGGGAAGATCTATGAGGTAAGAAAAATTTCAAATGAATTTCACTTCCTTTTTAGAAGCCTAACCACAAATATTAAACAAAACCTCTATTTCTAGTTGTTATTATATATTCATATGTCTCAAAATATGGAGAGTAACCTGATAGCTTACTTGTAAACATTCAAAACAAGTTTTTACATAACAGAGCCTATAATTTCACATCCTCTCTTTAAATTCATAAAATTGAACGTACATTTAGAAATATCTTTAGCCATAGGAAATAACTGTTTTTTTTAATAGTACAGCTATTTAATCCTTAAAGTTTCCATTTAAAAGTTTGAGCTTACTCCATAAAGATTCTGCAACCCAGTTAGTATACATAATTACTACAGATAAGGATGGGCTCCTCAACATGTTCCCCACAAAAACTGTGCTTCAGATTACTGACTCAGACACACTTAATAAAAGATGGTAAAGTGTGCATTGCTCAAGTCTCTAATTACACCCTCCGAATAAAATGGAATCGAGTTAATTTGTTTTTTATTCTCTTCTCATTTATACCAGTTCATTTCTTAAGGGAGAAAACAGACCACTTCAAGAAATCACCTATTCCCTGGCAGCACCAGGATCACAATGCAGATGACAGGTAAGTAGATGGGACTGTATTATTACTAATTAGGTGCCAGAATTGCAGAAGCAGAGACTAAGGCATAGAGAACCTTCAGTGAGGGCCAGACAAACAGAAACGCCCATCTTCGCCAACAGCCCCCGGCAACAATCTACCATGGAGTCTACATTTTTGATGCAAGTAGCCATATATTGAGCAAAATTTCTTACCTTATTATAAACTAAGATCAGGTGGAGTCAGATGGACTTATCCAATACCCTTTTTCCAGTTAAGGTATTTACCTGAGTTATTTCATACAACTCTATTACTCATAGTGAGAGTGCAACTCATTCCTGCTATGCTGCTGCGTAGTTCTCTTAATAGCACAATCTCATGCCACATCTACTTCAAATACTAACAAAAAAATGAAAAGAAAAACCCAAAGCCCCAGCACATATTTAGAACATATTTTTGCTTCTAACTAACTACAAGCCTCCAAACATTAGGAAAAGCATTCAACAATCATTAGTACTGCATCTGTCAAGTAAGGTCTAAATGATAGGAGAACAATGAGAAGAAAAATGTTAGCATTGTCCAAGGCAGATGACTACTTTTTGGCAGACTTGGGCCAAATCAAAGCAGCTATCAAGGCATTAAGGAGATTCAAATTTCAGAAAGGCAATCACACAGCATGAGCTGAATACTGAGAACAATAGAAAAGGAAAATCATTTGATGATTTCCTAGTGTGGCTGCACCTACAATACTGTCCAGTTCTGAGCCTCCTAGAGGGAGCAAAACACATGGACATAGTGGAAAGTGTCCAAAAGGTGAACAAAGATGAAAGCCTGCAGAGTCTCCACTATTGTGAATGAGTGCAGACGTGAGCCAGCAGTGTGCGCTTGCAGCCTGGAGGGCCAACTATATCCCAGGCTGCATTTAAAAAAAAAAAAATTAAAAATGGACATCAGGGAGAGGGAGGTGACTGTTCTCCTCTACTCAGCTCTTGTGAGTCCCCATCTGGAGTATTGCATCCAGGCCTGGGGCTCCCAGCACAGGAAAGACACTAAGCTCTTGGCACAGGTCCAGAGGAGGACCACCAAGATCAGAGCAGTGGAGTGCCTTTCCTATGAGGAAATGTTGAGGGATCTGGGCTTGTTTCACATGGAGAAGAGATGACGCCAGGGAGACCTCACTGTGGCCTTCCAATACTCGAAGGGAGCACATAAACAGTAAAAGGAACAACTGTTTACGTGAGTTACTCTAGGCAGTCTGGTCTAGTGGTTGGTGACCCTGCCCACAGCAAGAGCATTGGAACTAGATGATCTTTGAGGTCCTATTCAACCCAGGCCACTCTATGATTCTAAGGAATTTTGAGAACAAAACATCTCCAGTTTGATATATTATTACACCCATTCCCACCCTCTCCAGCAAACAGAAACCACATGCTTGGGTGATTCATTGAGCCACAGTCTTTAGAGTCACAGACATTTGTTCAGCAAGTAAGGAACCAAGACAGAAACACCACCTTTGAGGCATTTACATTTAGTTCAGAAGTGTTAGTCTGCAAAAAGAGCAAGCATTAAAAATTAAAGCATTTAATATATAGATGACGGTTTGATTGCTACTGTTTTTCAGAGCATACCAGAAACACAATATCGCCACTAAGAATTTCATGTTCAAGGTCAAGATTTAAAAGAATAAAAATTATACAGGTTACCTCCTTGAACCTGTCCTTCATACCTTTACCTTATGACACAGAGCATCTTAGCCCTGTACAAGTCTTTCGCATTCAGACTGCAGTTGAAGCACCCCCATCAGAAATTGCCATCTGTGACTGTAGAGGGTGCAAACAAATTTTCTGCTCAACATTTCTGTGAATTATTATTAACATTTCTGTGAAGGTTATTATTTCCTTGTAGGTTTTAACTATATTAGCTAAGATAGATACAGCCACAAAGTATCATATAAGTCTATGGGAACTGTAATGCCAGCTTAGCAGTAAACATCCTCGTGCTGTTCTCTATGTGACTGAGCTGTACCCCCAGCAATTACAACAGACACTACATTGTATGACGTACATCTTTCATAACTTCATATGTATGTAGTTCAGGTGTATGTCAGCATATTTATGTATTATTGTTAAACATATAGACACTCCAGAAACCTGTTCCACTTCACAACTACACAGTACAAGTGAATCACTTATCTCTGTATTATGTTCATGCTCTGGTAGCAACTGAGTGCTTATCAAAGAACTACATTTTGACATCTCATACTGCACACTCCTAACAAAAATACCAACTTGAATCCTCAAACATAAACCTGAACAAGCAGTTGCTGCATGAGGGCTGCAAGATGAACAAGCCTTCCCAATGCAGTAACATTCCCTGGCTCACCCAAATCTGAATGGATGCAGAAAGAAGGAAAATAGAAGTAAAAGAGAGCAATGCTAAAATGAGCTCTGGAATCCAGCCTTATTGTTGCACCTGCAACCCACTGATGGACAGGTAATCAACACCCTCTTTGCCCTGTTACATAGGTGTCAGAGCTCACCACCACTGGCTCACCAGCTTTGTCTGAAAAGAAACTGAAAGAGGGTAGAGTTAAGTTGAATATAAGAAATAATTTTTCAATTTATTATTTTTTTTCCTCCAATGAGGGTGGTGAGGCTTTGGAACAAAGAAGTCATAGATGCCCCATCCCTGAAGGCATTCAAGGCCAGGTGGAGTGGTACCCCGGGCAGCCTGACCTCATGGGAGACATCCCTGCCCACAGAAGGTGGCTGGAGCTCAATGATCTTTAAGATCCCTTCCAACTCAAGCCATTCTATGAATCAGTTTTTAAGCTCAACTGTTTTGGCAAGCCTGTAAGTCCGTGTCTTCTCCAGGACTTCCCACACATGCCCCAGCCCTGAGCAGAGGCACTGCGCAACAACCAGGCTGTTCTCCAGCATGCCCACCCAGAGACAGAACAGTGAGCTCATCACACCCAGGACTTTCATCCTAAGGTTTACTTTTCAGTCTCACAGCCTTTCTCTGGCATATGTGCAAAATGTTTCCCATACCATCTGCTCATCTATGATATAAGCAGGGTCAGCACAACATTACATCAAAGTAATTTACATCTATTCATGCTGACTTACCCAGTACTATCTACAGACTTCCTAAGTTGTGCAAGCATTACTGACAGCCTTCCCTAGTTATACCATATGTGTACCTGCCAGCAACACTGTATAATACATGAGTTTACCATTGCTCCAACTACCACAGAAGGATGACACAAAGCCAGTTGCACTATAGTTATTCTACAGTGAGCTTAGTTTTAAGGTCTTAGTTCCACAGCCTTCTAACAGGTTGGGGCAATGGAAGTGGAGAATCTTATCACGAGGAAAGGCTGAGAGACCTGGGTCTGTTTAACCTTGAGAAAAGAGGACTCAGAGGGGATATGATTCATGTCAATAAACATCTAAAGAGTGGGAGGCAAAGGGACAAGGCACTTCTCAGCAGTGTGTGGCGATAGGACAAGGGGAAATGGCCACAAACTGAAGCACAGGAAGTTCCACATAATAGTGTGTGAGAACTCCTTCACCATGAGGGTGATAAAGCACTGGCACAGCTGCACAGAGAGGTGGTGGAGTCTCCATTTCTGGGGACATTCAAGACCTGCCTGGATGCCTACCTGTGCAACCTGGGCTAGAGAGCTGCTTCGGCAGGGTAGTTGGATTCGATCTCTGTGGAGGTCCCTTCCAACTCCTAAAATTCTGTGATTTTGTGATCTCTCCAAATGACCGAGTCATAATAGGGGTTGGTTGGTTTTTGAAACTTAAATTCTAAAAATTCCTTTCTTTATACAACTTCAAGATTCAGCACAATGACTCTGACCATAAACTTTGCTCTCTGATAGCTCTATCATCACTGTTTAATGAGATTCACTGAGTGTATTTGGATATTTATTCATGGATCCTATATGATACACTCTTGCATTTATTCTTAAGGTTGCCTGGGGTACAGGAAAAGGAGGCTAATGAGGAGTCAAGAGATAGAGCTGCATTCACAAAGGAAAATAAAAGGTAAGAACTCAAGGAGGGACAAAGAAATGGAACAGGAGGAGAGAGCAATTCGTTCTTAGAGAGAACAGATTGTTAGCTATTTTAAATTTCATATGAAGATAAGAATTTCCTCTCTACATCCAAAGATTTTTCTTCAATACTACAGTACTGCCAAAATGATTCCATTTCAACAAAAATAGTCTTATAATAAAAAAAGAAATTAAAACACATTAAGTCATTATGTCATAATGCAGAACATGGCATTGTGCTAAAACAATTAATTTCCCCTCTATCACTACACTGAAAAATATTATAAACTGAAGTAATGCATAATTAAAAAGTTAAATATTTTAATTATAGATAAAATTAATGTATTCTAGCACTTATAGGACTTTTCCTGCTTTTATTAAAAATTTCTCATGTAAAAATGCAAATAAAACACCACTCTGATTGCACAAGGCTATATTCCGCCTATTACTGTCTAAGTACGAGCTGTTTGCAAAAATACGGTCCGCCTGCATTCATGAAACACTGAAAACAAAAGCGATGACAAACCCTCAGCAACAGTATTTCCCCTAAGTACATTACATATAAATTCATCTTGTTTAATAAGAATGTCATGTAATAGGTAGGTTAGCAGAGAACAGCAAAGCAAGCAGGGTAGCTCCACTGCTGCAAATACTCCCGAGACAATACTCTCATCACATACAAGATAACTGCTATTCTATAATAAAAACACATAGCAGAAGTCCTTTTAATTGTGAATATTCCAGACATTGAGTACTACTGTAATTTTTACTTTAAAAATCAATGTGTTTGTTAAAGCTATACTTTTGAATGTGAATACTTCATACCCCTGGGCTGTCTAAAAGTTGAAGCTACCTTATTTCTACATCTGTGATAATTACAGAAAAATAAACCCTGTGGGAGAAGGGAAGAGGGATCAAAACTGGCCAAAAGGGACACAGTGATTGATATGCTTACTAATTAAGAGTTTGGGTCAAAATTATGCTCCCAAAGCACATTCAGCAGAAGTTGTTTGATTGGGGTTTCAGTTTTGAGGTGTGTAAGAAATGCCACTTCTGTACCTTCCTTAATTGAAAGGACCTAGGGAAATACCCACATGGCTATGTCAGCCTCCAACACCACCAAGATTACTTCAGCTGGACCCAGGGTATTCTTTGCATGAAAGCAGAGGTACTCTCCCCATCTGAACATTCACCAGAGTGCACAGCTTTGAAGGACGCATGCTTCATTGGAAAAGACAGAAAGGGGTATCCACATCATCCTCCCCAGAATCAGCCCCTGACATGCTACAACCAGACGACCCAACCACTGCTTGGAGAACAGGAAAGAGCAAGCACTAATTTTACAGTACTAATTTCACTTGTGACTAAATAAGGAAGGGGAAAAGACAGAGACTCATCAGAATGGCCAGGCTGCCTCCTTTTACTCATGAAGACAGCAAGGAGAGTGAGAAGGGAGTGTGTGGAGGCTGAAGAGAGCAGTCAATAATTTTAAATGAATAAGTTTAGAGTTGAGAAAGGAGACATAGGCCACACCAGCACAAACAAGGCTGACTTGCAAGAGCTGCATCTGATGAGATCATGCCCTAGACCACAATATCTTATTATTCAGGTGACATTATGAGTTTTCAAAACCCATAGAAACTATGTCAGAGGTATGGAAAACAAACAAAACTTTAACATTACTTTCACATAGCAGAAGAACACATCAACGCCAACTTTAAAACTCTAATTACATTTGACCACATACACACTACTTACAGGTAAATACAAACTTTTTTGTAAGATTAGACATATGTCACAAAATTAGAAACCATGTTCCACTTCTAAGACATTAAAAAAAAAATGAATAAGCATTTTCCTGACAGAACAGCGGTCTTACTAAGAGAACACAAATGTTATAAACATTTGTTTATCAGTCACTGATGCCACTCACAGCTGATAATGAATCATTCTAAACAAATATCAGCAAAGTTACAAGTGCTCACATAAGTACTGTGAAACTTTGTCATTTGAAGTACTTCTATAAAAATTAATTCTGTTCCTTCTTCCCTTTGTTATCTGTCAGCCCTATCAAATTTTCCTGAATCAACACAGAGGGTCCCTGTGTTCCTCCCTAATGGCATAGCACTTCTCCCATTAAAAGAAAAAAATGCAAGCTTCCTAACTTAAGAATATGTATTATCTTACAAAGTTAAAAAGTCATGTTTTGTATATTTTAAGCTATACTAGATTGACTTAAACATAAAATAACATAAAAGTCAAATCATGCCTACAGCAAGTTGTATGTTTACAAGTTATTTCTAAATGTAATCTCATTATTTAAAAATTATTACTGATTTCTCTTCAAACTGCTCAGACACACCTGAACTTCAGAAACCAGTAAACCAATAAACCCCAACAGCTTACTCAGCTGGAAGTCCTAGCACAAGAAGACATGCAGAGGGTTACCATGCATCTAAACAATTATTTGATTTGAATGTTTGGGTTAGCCAGAGCTTTGAGGATGGAAACTGAGGTACACAGGTTGCTCCAAACACAATGCCTCCTATTTATTTCCATGAAAACTACAACAGATAGAAATAGCACACATACGTTATTTGATAGAGCAAACGCTTAGCTACAAAACACTCATTTCCAATATTGTCACCACATGCATGCTGAGCTCATAAAAATCTGTACCATTAGAGATTCATAGATTCATTAGGTTGGAAAGGACCTACAAGATCATCTAGTCCAACCATCCTCACACCACCATCCCTACCCATCAAGCTACTAAATCAAATCCCTTAGCACCTCATCTAAACGCTTCTTGAACAGCGCTAGGGACGCCTGCCTAGGGAGGTGGTTGAGGCACCCATTCCAGTGCCGGACCACTCTCTCAGAGAAAAAAATTTTTCCTCAAATCTAATCTAAATCTTCCCTGGCACAACTTGTGGCCATTCCCTCTCGTCCTGTCATTAGTTACCTGGGAGAAGAGGCTGACCCCCTCCTCACCACAGCCTCCCTTCAGGAAGTGGTAGAGTGCAATGAGGTCTCCCCTGAGCCTCCTTTTCTCCAGACTAAACAATCCCAGCTCCCTCAGCCGCTCCTCGTAAGACTTGTGCTCCAGACCCCTCACCAGTTTTGTTGCCCAGAGGTTATCTTCTGTCACTGTAACCACTGATAAAACTCATCACCCACCATCTCACTGTGCTCGCATCCACTCTTTGGACTCCATAAGTAACCAGCAAGCATCAGTGGATGTTACTGGGTGACATTTTCCCCTGGATGGAGGAATTCAGTTCCCTACCTTTGTTTCATACACACCGTATCAGATGCCATTCTGTCAGACTGCCCCTCCACTGCTGTCAGCCACATGGCAACAAAAGCTAACAATACCAGCAGGAAGGTTCTACCCCTACTGCCTCACTGTCAACATCTGCCGCCAGTATCATGGGTCAACGTCATAAATAATGCCTCCTATTTTATTGAGCAGACTTTGTATAACGAAAATTGTCACCAGAAACAGTGTGCACAGCTTCAATAGTGAGCCAGTCCTCTTTCTTCTGGCAAAGGGCACTTCAGGTCAGAATATCCCATCACAATCTTATTAACTTTGGTTTATTAGAATCAGCTGCATTCTTTGATCATTTCTCAAGTTGGTGCAGATAATAAGAGCAAAGCATGAAATTACGCACTGTTAAAGCCCCATGCAGATTCTCAACTTTCCATTAAAAAGGCAGTTAATTGCTAATATTCACCATTTCTTCAAGAGCAATCATGCAAGACCTTTCTAAGATACAGCTCGATTAGCTTCTCACTGCCCAATAGTAGACAGCTCCACCAAGCAGGGGCACAGCTGGTAAGCAAGCAGAAATCAGTCTTTCCCTCTATAAAATCATTGCCACTTGAACCACAGCATCTCCCTCACCGAGGATGATTGAGTTTCTTCTTGGTTATGACCAGCAATAAAATCTTTCACATTCTCATTCTACTCAAGCCAAAGGACAACCCTGCTGCAGTGACACATTGCTCTGCTCCACCACAAGTATGTCAGGCAGCCTACAAAACTCTCCTTGTCTAGCAAAGGATAAGGCTTTCTGAAAAACAATGATCTGTATTAATTCATATTTTCCACCAACATAATCATCATCAATAAATTTTCAAGTTGTTTGAATTTTTTCCTCCCTTAATGGAGTGGCTTTAGATGATGTCATTGATGAGATAGCTGTAATGTGCACTTTCCTAGCAAAAAGGAGTCATCTTGAATTGACAGACTGCAGAGCAATACCCTGTATAAAACCAAAGCAAAGCTGAAACAACATAAAACAGATTAGGGGATATGGACCAAGTATGAGAAGTCCTGCATCACCTTGAAAACAAGAGGCAGTTTGTAACTGATTACTAACATACAATTTTCAGCCTCAGGGGATTTGGTATTGTCTCTGCATTTTAATTAATTTAGTTTAAATCCAAACAGCTTTTCTGTAGGGTACGTACTGACATCCAAGTGTGTGTTCCAAACTCCATGCAATAGGATCAAATGCCTCCTGCTCTTCTAGCTGCATGCTTCCTCACCATGCTACTGCATGATGACTAAATGCTACAGCAAGGGGAGAGGTTACTCCGGGACACTCCTTTGGGGAGAAAGAACTCAAAATGCCATTTCTACAAGGCAGCAAGATACTTGAAACTAAGATCCCCAGCCTCCCACAGGAGACCATTATAAATGGATCCCTGTAAGCCTCTGTTACTGAACAGATCTGTATTTCCACACGGTTAGGAAATGATTTGCTACTTGAAGATGCAGGTTAACATGAGATATGCAGCTCCATAGAACTGCAACACCTGGTGTACAACACCTGTTAAAGATGGGCATGAAAAGAATTTGACTCCATTTTCCATCTAAATCTACACTGAAAGCTGATTTCAGACCAAGAAAACTGTTTATTTATTCTGTTTTTAAAACAATGTCTTTTGCCTGTGCCAACAATATCTTAATAGTAAATAGGATGTAAACTGCATGACACAGGAGCAGATTTTGTTTAGCAAATGCCTAATGTCATTGTCATGGTTTCTGAAACAGCAGCTTGTTATTGCACTGAAATTTGCACTTACTGAAGCTTAATTAACAAATGTCCATTTCCCCATTTATTTCTCATGTACAGACTTTCAAATCAAAAAAGGGAAATATTTACTTGTATACTGTTGCACGTGGATGAAGCGTGTGATGAAAAACGCTTTGCCCTCAAAATCTGAGCTTTCATTTTGCCTACAATAAAATACTGTAATCAATACTGCGTTGAGATTTTTATTTATTAACTTACTTTAAACACACAAATCCCCATCTCTCCTGACCAGTGGGAGCGCAGGAGGATCTAAGGTCTTATCTTCAACAGAGTAACAGGTACAGCATTACAACAGCTGGATTGCCAACATTCAGTACTACACAAAGGAATCATGGAATGGCTTGGGTTGGAAGGGACCCCAAAGATCATCAACTTTGAAACCCTGCCACAGGCAGGGCCATCAACCCCCAGATCTGGCTCTAGACCACATTGCCCAGGGCCCCGTCCAACCCAGTCTTGAACACTTCCAAGAATGGGGTACCACAGCCTCTTTGGGCAGCCTATAGCAGCACCTCACCATTCTCTCTGTGAAAAACTTCCCCCTGACATCTAATATAAACCTTCCTTCCTTGAGCTTAAAACCATTCTTCCTTGTCCTGTCACTACCTACCTGAGTAAAACGTTGATTCCCCTCCTGTTTATAATCCCCTTTTCAATACTGGAAGGCTGCAATGAGGTCTCCTCGCAGCCTTCTCCAGGCAGAACAAGCCCAGCTCCCACAGTCTGTCTTCATAGGAGATGTGTTCCAGTCCTCTGATCATCTTTGTGGCCCTCCTTCAGACCCTCTCCAATGGCTCCACAAAGGTTTTAGACTAACTGAACACACTGGCCCAGTTTTACCCCAGAAAACTTTCACATGAACTGTTGAGTAAAAGTGGAAGGGCTTGGTCTCTTAAATGAGGTAGAAAAACAAAAGATTAAGAAACATCTAGAATGGTTCAGAACACAACCCTTCAAACAAACACATTTAAACAAACAAAATTAAAGAGGAACTATACCTAACAGCTAACATCAGCAAAAGGCTAGTTTGCTTAACAAACTACCAAGCATGAGCCTTCAGCAATATTCTATTAAAAGGAAGATAAACTGACAGGAAAAGTAGTAGAAAACCACCTTCAAAGAATGTGGACTTAGTTTTGCATACCTGCAAACCATTTAAACTACTTCCATTCTGATTCTGTACTGTAGTTTGTCATTTCTAAGCGCACAATAACATGTGGAACTGTTAACAGCCACACTGACCAAGTGCCCATTCCTCTACCTGTCAGCCTCTACTCCCAGTATCCTCATTATCCAGATTCCATATATAGGCATAGCAGCATGACACAGACCCGGAAGAGGACTACAGAAGAATGAAGATCTGAATGAAGTCTGTTCTGAGTTTTCAAGTCCACCGCAGTTCTCCCCACTCATAGCCCCCTTCCGCATCAGAAAATAAAGTTCCTGGATGGATAATACACCACCTGTTTCTTATCTATTCCACATAATTCCATATAATTTGTTATGGAGTTTCAACTTCTCCATAGAAATAATTCAAGTTCAGTATTTACACATCTGAAGAATTACATATTAAAAAATCCTCGAGAAAGACCTTCTCTTGTGCAGTGTTCACAGTAAAAAAAAGGTAGGTAGCGACCTGCAGTTCTTTGGAGCTAAGTGTTGTATTCACTGCTAACCTTCCCTTAACACCTACTGCTGTTACCAACTTTAAGTCACGCTGATTCTACCAGGGAGCCAATATAAGAACATGCTGACACAGCAGCTAAAGGAACCAAATATTTCTCAGCATGCACACAGTATCAGCCAAAGCTATTTAAGTGGAGGACTAAAATATAACAAATATTTTCAGACCTTAAAATATATTTATTGTTCTTTGTACCTCCAGAGCAACTACTTTTCCTGTTGCCATGGAGTCTGTAGGGCAGGAAAGAAAATTCTGTTTAAATTAAAGGCTTTGAAAGGCTTACATTGGAGAATGACTTTTCATTAGCAGGTCTTTACCTGTTAATCAGCAGCACTCTGATTAGTTCCCTTTCAGAATGTTCCTAATTATTAAACAAGGACATAAAACTCCATAATAAAGTGACAAGCTTTTTTCTGTTGTAAGCAATAGAACAAAGAATGGGTATATTCTTCCAGAAAGACCTAGAAAACATAATCTACTGGGTAACCAAAATAAGGTTTTCAAGTAATGGGTCCACAAATGAATCAAGACAAACCTCCTACATCTTTTAAATAAAGAATATAAATGAATCTTTAATTCATTTAGCTGATCTGCTGAGAACAAACATTTATTGAAAGTTATTACCAAATGCATTAAATATTTATGTTTTTCATATTCCTAGCAACTTGCATCTTATATTTAGACTATTATAGATCACAGGTAATTCGCTCCTTCTTAGTTTGTTAAATGATATGTCAGGGGTTTTACTTATCAGAAATATTTACCCATGTTTCTGCCTTTAGAACAAGGAGTCAGTATGTCTCGCAGAAGCTACAATCAAGAGTTTTGTCCTGCCCAGGCAGAAGTGCTTTCAGGGGATCCAAGTCACAAGGTTCAGTTACTCATTTCTCTCATTTTGAGAAGTTACTTGGTCAAGACCACAGCATCCCTCTCTCTTTTTGTCCCTCAAACTATAAATAATATTTTTTTGCATTGTATTTAATGACTAAGAGCAGGTTGGATGTCAAAATCCATTAGTGGTTTTCAAATGCCATGAAGCCTACAAGCTACTATCGGTGTGCACTTTTTGCCTATGGTTGCAGACCAGCAACGGAGCTGGGAAGATTTTGACAGATCTTTTGTAGAAAATGCTTATTCTTCTAAGGAAAAAAAAAAAGAAAATAAGGTAACTTCAGTAGGACAAATTTTTTAACTGTTACCAACATCCCAAAGAATCTTATTCGAGAGACATTTAAGAAGTCTACAGCTTCACCTGCTACATTTCCAATGAAATGCAGTGAGGGAACAGTCAACAATCATTAACAGCATTGTAAAAAGTGTACATTCTGAAAATACAATCTGATTCACTGTCCCATGTTTTAAGCACACGTACTATTAGACAAGATCACTGAAGTTTTTGAAAAGATGTAAGTGTAATGATTAAAAACAGTTTTAACAGGCAGGAAATTTGTTCTACATTTCCTAGTCTATCCTTTTTGACACTTGTCAATAACACTGTTAATCATCCAAGTATCTTCATGATCAGTGATAATTAATCTGACTCATCCAGTTAACCACTGCCACACTGAGACAGTACTCACTTATGGATATTCAGGGGGACAAAGTCAAAACCTGTATTTTCACATCTAACAGTTTAACAGATAAATCCAAAGAAAGAGATTTGAATTTATGCACTTCATTTTGAGAATTATATACTTTTATGTAGCCAGCATTGCTAATAAAGAAATCTTTTAATCACAGGAAAAGAAACCCTTCTCATTCAAAATTGAAGTTGTCTAATAATTGTAGCATAGCTGTCACTGCCAACTCACCAAAGCCACTTCTACTTAGTTCTGAAAAATTTTATTACCATTCTTAGATTAAATATATTTAAGCAGGGGGGGGGAAGTTACTGTTTTTTTCTAATGGAAAGTGAATAGTTCTTATTAAAAGCTGCCTTTTGTTTTATTTTGCTCATGATCTATAATCCAAACAATTTCATCAAAAAGTAAACTTTCCAGATGTTTTCTCCCTGTCTTGTGTCAGGAAACATAATGGATTTTTTCAGAGCCACACTGCTACAGCATTACTCCTAAGCAGAATTCATTTTCTTTCCACCTCATTGCAAGCACATTATCCCCTGGTGTTCTCTTCTTACCTGCAGATCACACTGTCTTTTTGAGGCTCTCATGTTTCATGATTCATCAGGCACAAATTTTATTGAGACTCCCTAATGCCTTTATAAAGCTGATTTTATTTTTATATGGTCTCCTAGATGTCAATTTACAATTATTTTATTATACGAAAGAAAAAAAGCCTCAAGAAAATAGGCCACCAGTTGCAACAACACAGCTTATCAAAAAGGGTCCACTACATACTAATTAAAGATACACATGCAAGCAGCACGTCAAACACATTTTAATTAAAAAATTAATATGCTGGTAGAACATGCACATTATCTAAAGTAGCTTTAAAAATGTGTCTTAATACAAGTTGCAAAAAACAGCAAATAAATAGGACTACTTTCTGGTAGCAAGGGTCTTGTAAGAGCAAAGACTTAAAGGCAACTTGATTATTCTATTAATAAATACTAAATATTCTTAAGGAATAGCAAACCCAGAAGTCATAGAACATGCAAACACATAATCACTCCAACTTGATCGCTCAGGTAAAGGAGAAACATACAAGGCTGATCCACTGATTTGCCCCTCACTCCCAAAAATATCATGAATCAAACACCAAACTCCACCCCACACTCCCAAAATCACATTAACTGATTTAGCAATTTCACTTTCAGTGCTTACTCTTGTTTTATGAAGCCCACCATTAATATTTTGAAAGAGAAAACACTACCACAAGTCCTAACACTAAGAAACACAAGTTTCCATATGACAACATACAAATGTTCTTACCTGCACTGAAAGTAAAGAAGAAAAAAAAGTTTCTGAAATAACACTGGGCAACACCCAGCAACACTGAGGCTTAAATGCTAACACAGGACATAGGAATATAAGGAACTTCCTAGGACTACAGACAGATTCAGCGCGCACATGCTTACGCTGTGCTGGCTGCCAGACAGCCAGCAGAAATCCATTGGCCAAAACTGAGCAATGAGTTTGAGCCCTGGACGAGCTACAACTGCATGTTCTTCACAGAAACCCACAGCAGAGTTTTTTAGTGACAACTGGGATGGTGTACTACCGTGGCTGCATCACCATGCTAAGCGCTTTTTCCTAAGAGGTCATGACTCTTCCTTCAAACACTACCAACTCTTTTGTTCTGGATACATCCATTCTACTATCACAAAGGCAGTGGTTTCAACATCACACTGAGACAAACAGAAGACACACAGGTTCATTAAAAGATAAACGTGCCTTTTCAGTGGCGTTCTCTTCAAAGAGAAGGAAAAAAAGCATCCTATTACAAGGTAAAGCAGAAGTTGTCACCAACTTGGTGTTTTTAACCTCATGATGAAACTGAAATGTTACTTTGGCCATTCACCCCCCCAGTTCTCTCACCTCAAATGGTTCAGAAACGTTCAGCAATGTTAAAAACATCCCTGTTTGTGAAAAGTAGTCTACCTGTGTTCCAGACTTAGGAAGTGAGATGACAATTTATTTTCAAAGCAGCACCTTAGCATGGCATAGAGCTGAGATAGCCTCGAGCTCCTTCAGTCTAAACTGCAGAGTAAATGCCTCATACCCCTCATTATGTTTTGTAGCTTCTTCCGCTCATTAACACAGGGAATCTCTGACACTGCCATTAAGAGAGAATCCAAAACTCATTAAAAGTAAACCCTCACATTTAAATTATTAGTCAATTTTTTTGCTTCAAGCATATATATATTCCTGTTTACTTCAGAATTCAAGCTCAACCTGATGAGTTTTACCACAGAAGGTGGTGTTAAGCCTTCAGTTATTTGTGATGAGTTCCCACACCCTTGGAAAGCTCACAGACTGTCTATGCATCATAAAGCAGAGGTAACACTTGGCGTTACTCCTCAAAAGTCTGAATTTAGTTATAACAGTGCTGATGCTTACTGAAGAACTTTGGAAGGCTTAAGCACAGATCTGTAGAGTCGTTTGACAAAATTCCAACAGCTTTTGTAAGAGCAGTTCCTTACATAGATGTAGCTGAAGACATCTGTTAGCTAAACAACACTGAGATGCATCTCCTCCTGCAACCCCTTCCCAGTAGGCAATGATCTGGAAAACCGCAAAACGTAACACATTAAGGTCAAGAAACTATTTCAGGTATCCTGATTTGTCTCCCTTATCATTTGCAGCACATGTTTACTATTTATGGCTCATCACCAGCACATGCAATCACTCATATGCCAAACATTCAAGAATCCCTGTAGCTTAGGAAAAAAGGGCATTAGTATTCTGAGCTGTTTGGAGACATCCAAACTTGGAAAGGTTTACAGCTTTGTACTTCCATGCTCAGAAGCCTTCGACACACTGCACTAACCTAAGTCCCTCCTAACAACTGCAGCTTGCATACATAAAAGCAATATTGACTCAGCTGTGCGTAACTGGCTACAAAGCCTTTCAATTGCACAGCAGCTTCAAACACTGCTGCAGACATTAGAGCTTGTCTTCCTAGCAGAGGTTTAGCAGCTGTCAGTGAGGCTTGCCTTACTGATGCACACTGCGTCAAGCACTATATTTAATTAGCTTATTTGGTTGGCCTCCCAGAACTGCTTTCTATAATGTGATCTTGTCAGCATGAACCCTGCTATGGTTGTGTACTGGAAAGAGAGTGCAGCCACATCCACCAGAAATAAAGTTGCTTAAGTTTACAAAGGTTGTACTGATAAGGAGCAAAGATATCATGGCGTGTCCACGCATGGATAAAACAGTACAAAGATTCCTTCTGAGGCAAATATCTGGAGATTAAAGCTAAAGGAGAGAATGCCACCCCTCTAAATGAGGGGTACCAGCAATTTAGTAAAGGAAGAAATTAGGACAATAAAGACTGTTTGTTTTGGAAAGGATGCCTTTATATACACCAGGTGGCACCTTTCCCAACAGCACTATCAGAACTCAACAGTGCACTTTCACAAGGAAGGATAAGCACGCATCTTTGCTGTGCTGCTTTCAGCAGCTTAAGGCCTCCAACAAGGAAGCTAAAGCAGTTTGTACAAAGTGTCAACTTCTTGAAATGCAGAACAAAACATGACATACTTCCACTTCTATACAACTGCACTGGGTTTAGTGTACACAGATGTGGCTTTCGGAGCCACCTGTATTTATTCCCATGGAAACTGCAACAGATACAAAGAGCACACAAAGATGATTTGAGAGAAAATACTCAGCTACAAAACAGTTTTCATCATAGTTGCCACCATTAGCTGTGTACATGCACCAGCAATGAACAAGAGATGGCATGCTGCGCTTGTAAAAATCTGCACCAGTTGAGGTGACCCACTGTCACCACTGCTGAAACGCACCACCCACCACCTCACTGTGCTCACACCCACTCTTTGGTCTCCATTAACATTTGACAAGCATCAATGAACATTAACGCGTGCCATTTTTCTCCCCACACAGAGAAATTCAGTTCCACACCTTTGCTCCATATGCAGTTCCACCTGAAATGCCCCTCTGCTGCCATCTGCCACAATGCTACAACACAGTGGAATACTGGCAGGAAGGTTAAACCTCTACTGCCATACTACACCACCACCATCTGCCTCTATAAGTCACATTGTATGTGAAGATGCAAGTGCTGTAACACTCCTTACCCACAGTTGTGCCACCACACCAGCCCTCATTTCATCTCCTCAGCTCGCATTATTATTTTTCCCAGCTATGTATCTTAAGATATTGTTATTTGCTACCTCCGGCGTCTGCAGCAGCTTATAAGCACATACGGTGGAGAATGGATTTCCAAGGTTATAGCATTTCAACTTTCTATTCACGTCTACAGCTCATAAGCATATCCACCCTTCACATCAAGTATTTTAGCTTCATGTTCTCAACTTTGAAGCACTTCGGGCAGCTGAAAATGGCAGTTTCTCCAACTGCCAATTAGAAGTAACAATTTACTAAGAGTGAAACAGATGACACTTAAACCATGTTATCCCCAGAAGTTCTGTCTTTGCAAATTAAAAAAAGATCTAACTCAGCCTTCTTGCTTGGTTTATCCTCACACCATTAAAATAAACACAAAACAATACACTCCTTTTTAAACCACTTGGTGAGTCAGTACAGCTCAGGAAACTGATAAAAGGTTTATGGAAATCAATTAATATTGCATGAATGCTGCTGCAGCTATTAAACAAGTGAGAACCCGTCACTGAAGCCAAGAGACCTTGGGAAAAATCACAGAAAAGTCAGTAATCACTATTACAGCAGATTTTGTGCCCTGTAAAATGGCATATGACCTAAACAGATGTAAACGATATACATTTTTGTTTATACTGGATCTTAACAACTGGAATGCATTGCTCTCAGCAACAAAAAAAAAGCTTATTTTAACTTCTTCTAATTGAAGAAAAGATTGATGAATTCTGAAAGCTTTTAAATAAGTGGTCATTAGTATGACTAAGAGGAGTATTTGCCTTCTCATCTCTTCAGAAATTGCATAACATGAAGCATCTCAATTCCATACATCCTGGCTATCCTTTTACAAGCCTGACACATGACTAGCACTCGACATCTCCAGTTGATGACATTACATGAGGTGACAACAAAAGATCACGACTTTCATTAAGAAGCCCAGCTTCATTTTTGAAAGCAGGGTTAGTTCAGCTACCTTCGCTTGAGGCCAAGAAGAAGAAGAACATCGCCATCCTTCCTGCAGTAATCAGACACGCCTGCAGATCTCACAGCCTGATGTTGCATAAAGTTGGCTGTTGTTTCCTGCCACTTTCACACCATACTTCAGAAAAATGCACTCATAAGATCAGTAAGAGACAAACCTTCCTGTGAACTTATGTTAAGTACACTCTGCTTCTGAGCATAGAAACCTCCACAGACTGGCTCCTGAGTTTTCAAGGCAGAAAAGGACTTACTTAAACATATCAAGATTTCTGAAGAGCTAAAGGGACATACCACAGGGAGTTTGGGCAAGAAAAACAAGAAAGTACATGCAGAAGCAAACTCATATATATAAGTTCAGAAACAAATACTTCAAACTACATTTTTCCAAACACTCTGTTAATTTCCTCAATAACAGTATATGTTTTACTGTAGATAACATTCATTCATTTGGGTAGTGTAAAGGCAAAGGGACCAGCACAAACAAGGAGATGTTACAAAAGAAAGGAAAAATGAACGCTCACCGTCTCTGAGGACCTTGGCTCATAGCAAAAGAACTCCAAAGGAGGGATCTCCAACAAGAGATCCTTCCTCACTGGCAGTCAGCCCTTAAATGAGGTCTAAGAGGGGTGCAGCCTGGCTCCACCCCTTCCAGTCACACAGGTGAATCACCTCCATCTGTGCACCCAGGGCTGACCTGGTCTTTCCTTCAGGTGCTCAATCAGTGGATCAGGCCATGACTCAGCAGTCCCCATACAGGTGGGTAAAGGGAAAGTCATCAGACACTTCACACAGTAAGATGAAATACATTGATGAAATCTCTGCATATATATAATTTTTTTTTAAATTAAGGTCAACCATACAAAGTATCACAGATAATCTTGATTATTAATTACTAACCATTAAGTTGTTAATGCCCCCTCCCTGGAAGCAATCAAGACCAGGCTGAATGGGGCTTTGAGCAATTTGGTCGAGAGGCAGGCGTCCCTGTCTATAGCAGCGGGGCTGTAACTAGATGATCTTAAAGGTCCCTTCCAATCCAAACCATTCTATAAGTTACAGCTGTACCAAAATAATAGTAGATCTACAGAAGATGTCCATTCTGAATTCGAAGATGAAATCTCCAGTTTAATTTCGCACTCCATAAAAGTCAACTTTTAAGAAACCACATTTTTAATTAAGGAAGCAGGTTCAGAGAAAGAAGTTAAGAAGTAACATTTAAAGCAAGACCTTTTAAATGCTTAAAAACAACAACAACAACAACATCTGCTGTAATCTTTCTCCATTACATTCAGTTAGCCAGATATAGCTGTGGCCAACCATAAAACCCTATTAATCATACTTGCATTGGGAAGACCACAGTTAGGAAGTCAAGATGACTGCGACCAGCAGAATGCACCACTGCAGAAAACTGCTACTTTTTTCTGTCAAGCACAAAATCTCCAAATAGAATTTCAGCACATTATAGAAGCAACTGAAGGTATGATTTTGCACCAGAATTACTTTTGGAGATATTAATAAACATACTGTATCTAACTTTATACAGATCTTAATTCCTCCAAACTCCTCAGAAATATTTCTCTTTCATTCCCTCCCTTGTGCGTATTTGACTGACGCGGAAAAACACTGGGAAACTCAAATTCACCTTAAATATTCATTTCATTAGGATTTTAAAAAAGTTCATTTATAAGCAGACATTATTGGCACCTGTGTTTGATGGAATATTTCTGCTTTGTCAGACATTCACCAAGAGAAATTTTCTATTTAATGCTTGAAATCATAGCTGTGGATCTACATACTTGACAGGAGTAATTGCTTCAGAAGATCTCTCTAAGAATGGTTAGGCATGGGACTTATATGATCTCACGTAGCACAATAAAATAACTTTAGACTACTGTCAAAAGATTCATTCCTACTGTTCCATTACACTGGTATGCATACACGTGCATTAGTTTAAAAACCTAAAAGCTTACTGAAGGAAACTGAAAAAGAGCACAAAGCTGCTTCTACAGCATTAGATAAAATGAAATTACAGAAAAAGTTAGCAGTATAACCAAGAACAATGGTAGTCTTCCATTGAGACCTTCTTCTTTACTATAAAAGCAACATTTTAATAAAAGAAGACTGGTAATTACTCAACATCATCCTCTAAGATGATGAACAACTTACATTATTTTTATCCTGTATTAAGACAAATTAAATTTTAGCCGCTTTCAGTGTGTTTAATTTAATTACAAACCAATTCCCACTACAGGGGTGGATGTTGTTCAAGGTGGAGAGATTATTTTATTTAAACAAAGTCTATTAAGTTATCTCTGACTGCTGACCAGACTAGTCATAGCTACTTGGTGAGTTTTTTCTTCCCACCTCCCTCATTCAAACATAGATTCAGCTTATTAAATCAGCCATATATAAGTTACACAGCAGAGGACAGTGGAGTCAGCAAACAAAACATTCCAGACTTACCATTTACACAGATTTCAAAAGATTTGCAAAGATCATCTTCAACCAGGCAGCCTAAAAACACAATAGAAAGGTAAAAATTAATACAAATTTCAAACTGTGGATAATTAGCACAGACTGAAGTCCCCTGAGGCTATTTAATTCTTAGCAGAAGTCAGACAATTGGATGCCTTTAGGAATCTAAATTGGGCTGTACAGAATGTTAAGAATGGGGAAATGAACTGGTTAGACAGCCCCTACTTCTATCCGGTTACAGTGAGTATAACCTTTGATGGTTCCCTTCTCCTTGTTCCTCTGCTAAGGGTTCAGGTATTCTCAGTACTTTTCTCTCATTTAAAAATTCAAGGAACCTTACATTCCCTAATTTTGAACACAATCTTTTTTGACAGCAAAGTAATGCTGCAACATACTACCCGAAATCGGGAGTTTCCTCAAGCAATTTACATCGCAGTGAGATAAATCCACAAGTTCAGTATAAATTGCTTAAAACAGGTGAAAAGGCTCCAGGCTCTGCTTAGGTCCTCAGCAACACTTACTTTTTGTAGAAAGGCTCAAAAATGAAGCTGACAAACCAGCACAGCTTCTAGGGTAGGCTTTCCCTCCCCTGTGGAGCAGGAAATTTGTGCCAGAACTGGTTGCTCTGCAGCTCCTGCTTATGCCAGCCCACACCTTGCCCTAGAAACAGCATCCAGCTTAGCAAGCTCACTTGGATGCATCTTCACAGTGGAAATCCACCCATTACTGATACCACCAAATCAGGTATGAGACACTCATTATTAGCTCCTGTCTCCAGGCAAAATGAGCTCATGTTCCTGAGAGCAGAAGAAAAGCGGACACGATGCTCCCAGCTCTGGTCACTCCACACTGGGGAACCAGGACACAGATAAAGCACTGGGGCGACTGGAAGTATCACAATACAGTCAGGACCATGTGCTCAGTTAATCCAACCAGTAGTTGGTTTATTTTGTGCTCTCACAGACAACTAGGATCTGATTAACTGTGATGGATGCCTCATCCTTGGAGAGCCATTTAAGGTCAGGGTGAAGGGCTCTGAGCAATTTGATACTGCTGCAGGTGTTCAACTCTTCTGCTGTGAGCAGGAACTAGAAAAACTTTAAGGGTCCCTTCCAACTCAAACTTATGACTCTATGAACCCCACAGAACAAGGCTGTATTTTAAACACAGATCCTGCCCTGGAGAAAGTATTTCTACAATTAAACCTTTTAACAAGTCTGGGAAGTACCTTAACTTTGTAAGTGGACATGGAGTTACAGAAATAAAGTGGTCTTGAGTAGATTCCCTCTGTGCATCAGAAACCAGATAAGAACTTCACCACATCTAACATTAGACCACATCTACTTAATATATTTGTGCCTCTGAAGAAAGAGAGATACACTCACCAAAAAGAAAACAAAAGGCTCAAGGCTCTTTCCTTTAATTACTCTCCGCTAAAAGAAAATTTCAGAGAGGATGACTTATGCATGTTCACACAGCCTTTCAGCAGGTACCTGTATTAGCACAACATTAAGTCTGAACTAATATATTATGTCTCTCAGCAGGATTTATTAGCACCGTGCTAGGTTTGAGCTAAGCAAGCGTATCTACACAAATTCAAGTGGCAATGGTGCATTTGCACAACCCCTTACACCTACCCCTGCCCCTGCCTACAAGGACCACAGACGCTTTACAAAGGAAACATCTTACAATACGTATGCTGATAGAAGTGCTCTTTCTTTTACCTACGCACCAGTACACTGTGGGTATACATTTAAAAGGTAGAAGTTTCATACTCAGAAAGATCCTGCAAGTGGGACAGCATGTGTCTAAGCAGCCAACAGCTCCAGTTTGTGATATTTTTGAGACATCTGTAATTTTATTCCAGACAAGTGTACTGTAGCAGCTGCTTGACCTGAATCAGTGTCTGAAAACTGCCTGAAGAAAGCTGACTGCAGCCTTGGTGCCAACCCAGCAAAGCAGAAGGATGCCTTAACTATGTATTAACTCATAAAGAACCTAAGAGGAGAATGACAACATACAATGGCCAAAAACACATCAGCACATGCTACACAGCACATTAGGAGCTATAATTAAAAGTCCAGAAATGATCACTTAAAATTTGAAAGTTTGCAGGAAAAAAAAAAAAAGCAGATAGAAGATTTCAAGTACTAATGCAGACTAGACAGATGAGAAGCATGCTTCAGTATTCCTATTTTCAGGGATTGGAAGCTGCCATTTCTTCTAAAAGAGAAGTTTTTATGGTTATAAAAAAAACCCTGATAAAATTTGTCTGCTTTGTTTTCCTGACAGATTGCAATGGGGTCAGAACTGGAAGCCTGAGGTGAACATTTCCTCCCAGGAAGTTTCACAAGTCCAAGGGAGAACAGAAACCCTGCAGTTGATTTATCACAGATTGGCTTAGCTTGGAAGGGACCTTTAAGGTCATAAGCTCCAACCTTCCTTTTTCACCCTGTAGTGGCCATGCTGCAGATTCTAGAAGTGTTGAATGAGAAGTTTCAACCACAAGCGTTTCTAGAGGAGTCACCAAGGTACAAGGCTCTATGGGTTCATGCAAACTCTACTGCTTTTGAAACACCTGGAAAGACAGGTGATTGTGGGCCTTCTTAAGGCCCAAAGCCACCTGTGAGATATTAGCCATCCCATAATATATATCCCATAATATACTGATCATCTCAGAAGCAGGAAAAAAATCAGATTTAAAGTGAACTAGATTTATATATCCAGATACAAAGAAATAATAAGCCTGACCACATCAGTACAGAACTTAGATTCAAATCAACTCTGATTTTGCTTGAAATGCTTCATGTTATCCCCTAAAGTTTTCCATGAAAAGGAAAAAATGAAAACAATTCCATCACATTTTAATGCTTCCTTTAACAATAGTAGATTATTAATTGCTGACTGTTTCTAGTTGACGTCATTAGCCTTGGGAATTTAGAGCAAATTAATCAAGTAAATGGTATGGAAAACTATACCCACCAATGAATACCCCAAAATAGCCCACAATGACCTTGAAAACTCCTTGAAAAATACTGTATCTAAAGTTATTGCTGGTGTTGATTGTGACATATAATTCACCCAACCAGTCAATGTACTAATTTAACTACTAATCTATCTCTTGTTGTTACTGCTAGGACATTAAGACACACCGTATTTCATTTTAAATATCATTTACCAACTAATAGTAATGACAGAAATAAGTCACTGCTGAAGAGTGAAGAAGCATTGTCTCCAGTAGGCACTTAATTCAGTTCATGCCTTATGGGATTAAAATTACAGCAGCCCTACAATAAATTCTCCATACAGCTTCAACCAGATAGAGAAAACTAGAACTGCATAGGTACACAAATGCACTTATTTGATTATGCCTCTAAATCTGCCAAATTAAAATCTCCAAGTTCTTCTACTGCAGAAAGGAGCATATTCAAATACCTCATTTATGCTGCAAAAGGGAAATAAAAGCACCTAGCATTACGGCATCAAAACTACATGCAGATAGCCTTATATGTTCCCCCAAGAAAACAGTTATAGAAGTGACTAATAACAAAATCAAGGAACAGTGAAGACTTTATCACACGATAAAATTACTGTGCATTAAAAATTTGCCTTTCCACTAGTAGCTATGTGGCCCTATTTACAAAATCCAAGTCTCAGTGGTAACTCAGAAGTTTGGAACAATAACACAGTTGTGGGTAGGAACCCCAGCACCCACAAGAACAAACAGAATTGTAAACACGATCAACTCTTCTGCCTAAAATCAGGGTAGATGGTTGAGCTATATGTTACAGCATGCTTACGTGGAATATTGTTAACAGGCAGGTCAACTGAAGTCATTAGATCTCTAGCCTATCTAGAGAAAGCCATAATAATTGAATTATGAAGATAATTTCATAAAACCCCTTGCACAAATATGCTGCATCACATCTCTTTCTCTCCCACTTAACTTAGACTTCACTTGTGTCTCAAAAGAACTTGAGTAGCCTAACCAGCTTTATTAGCTACAACTTATATATTTCGTATATTATAATATATATTACTTATATATATATATAAAATATACGTAATATATAACGTATATTTCTGCAGCTTTTATTATCAAAAGTTATCTTACAAAATCAAAATAAGAAAACAAGCAGAAGACAATAACAGCTAAATTTCTCCCATGTTTATCAATTAAGAATTAGGAAAAGACAAACCTTGTAAATCCTTACTGTTGCTGGTGCTTTCCCCTCTTTCACAAGCTTCATTCAACAACCATGTAGCCAACTAATAGCTCTTCATCTTCGCAGTGGATAATAAACTGCCCTCACCATAAAATTTTAAATCATACAGACTCTTTTAATAAAAATATGCTAATGCACATTAGCATTTTTAATAATCCAGAATCAGAAGTCACTCCACACCCCCTTCCTTCTCTCAGGTTTATTTGCTGTCTTGTAAGGAGACCTTGAAGGGTAAATTCTGCTAAAAACTAACGAGAAAAAAGGAGCCACCTGGCTGTACCAGCACTGGGTGTGCCTGATGGGCTCCCTGGCCTCTTAGTACCACCTGAGAATATTTTAAATTGATGGCTTGTGGGGAGTTTTTTTGTTGTTGTTGTTTTGTTTTGCTTTTTTTTTTTTCATGTGGTTGTTTTAAGAAACGTTTAAGAATTACATTTTTAAAAGTACTGAGCTCACATAGCAGCGAAGCTTTGAACTGGAGAAAGTAAGATACTGTATAAAACTGAATGATGATAAAATAAACTGATGGGGAGAAAGAAGCACGACTTGCATGCAGAAAACTGAAAGTGCAATGCTCTTCTCACTGGTGTATGTGGAAAAAAATGTCAGCCTGCTGAAGCTGTGACCCAACCAATGCATCCTCATGTGCCTGCTTGACATCTATGTTTAAGAAACGTAGGATTACACAGAACTATAAGCAAAGCTGAGGAAAATGTACTTTTTGCTTATGATGGTAGCTTATGATGGGATCCTATATATCCCTATAGGTGCTGCAGGTGTAACATACTATTAATTACTCAAAACACATCAATTGTTTGTGAAAATAACTGTTGTTTATTCTCTTCAGCTTTGCTTCATTATTCACTTTGATGAGAAATTTAGACATTCCTTAGTTTTCTAACTTTCCTTTTTATCTTCTTCTTTCCTCTTTTTTTTTTTCTAGCTCCTTTTTTAATCCTGTTCTGAACTCCTCCATTGTCTTTTTCATAATTACGTTTCCTACTTCCTACCTATTCTTTTCTACTCTCCAAAAAAAACCATTCTGCTGCTTTCTGTCTCTCAACATATATTAATCAGGCAGAACCTTTCCTACCCTTACTCCTCCCTTGCTCATGCCTATGAACAGCCTGTCTTTCAGAACATTTTTCATTGATTACTGGATCTCCATTCTCAACCTCTTCTACAGGTGCCCTCTAGCACCTCTTCCAGCACACTTGGGCATTCTTCATTCATTACCTGCTGATGAGGTGCTGAAGAGAGTTCAAGAAACACATAGAATTTGTTGCACCTTGCTCCCTGTGCTCAGGAGTGGAGTAAGTGTATGCATGTTTCCTTTTGTTTTTCTTTCTTGGTTTCTCAGGATATCTAGAATCTTCCTCATTGAAACAAGCATTTCACAAAGACATTGGAAACTCTGACACTTTATCAAAAACAGCTTTAAACAGTAGTTTAAAGCTTTAATCAAAGCATATTTCTTTGTTCAAAAATAATATTAAAGAGGACACAATACTAAATGAACTTTTCTCATGAGACAAGCATTAACAAGTACAGAGTTTTGACTTTCTGCATTTATTCCATCTTTTATGTTTTCAAAAGTAACAGGTGCTTAATATTTTTTGAAATACTGTAAGCTCCTGAGACAGAGGTTCCTTTATTTTTCTTTAATTTGTGTGCATGTGTACAAAGCATAGCACAACAGAGCACTGATTCCTGGAGAAGAAACCAGGCCTTGCTGTAATCAAAACCAACAATCAGAAAGATGACACAAGAAATCCTGGCAGTGGTTAATTGGAAGACAATTTCTTAAATGCAAAGTTTCCAAGGACGGACAGATTTCCCACAAGTGTTAACATATGGTATGAACACTTTCCTAACTGAATTATTGCTTCTTCCAATAATTCATCATACATACTGTATATTAAAATATGATCCTTGCCAGAATAATTCACTGTGGAATAAGGAGTTCTCATTCAAAACAAGAAAATGTCAGTACTAAGCTCACAGCCACGACTTGTTCCTAAAGCCTCAATCACAGTTCATATGAGAGCTTCAATTACACTCTTTATAACACTTGTTCTTCAACATGAATGGACTGACACACTATGTACTCAAAACAGTGCAAAAATGCTCTAACATATGACACCATTTCTCACTGTGCAATGGGCCTTCCATGTCCTTTCTGCATGGGAGGGGGGGGGGGGAATAAAGTACACCTTTTCTTTTGCGTATAATTAGCCCTGAGCCTGTCTATCGGTAAGGAAAGGAATTGCTTTGTGGTGGGTGAAAATGCTGTTAACTTGCCTGATTACTAATGCTGTGATTGCAATGATGTAGGGCTTTTCCGCTGGAAAGCGCTGAGGAAAGGTCACTATTAAGAATAATTGAAGATGTAATCAGTAATAATAATTCACGAGAGGAGGAGACAGGGAAAGGCCAACATTAGAAAAGCTCCAGAACAGCATTCACATTTATGCTCAGGGCTCCAAAGAACACAGCATGTCATGGGATGATTCTAGAAATGAATGTTTTGTTATGCCTTTTTGTCATTTTTGCACAGTAAATACTAAAAGAACTTTGTCTCCCCCATGAAAAATCAGTTCCTCAGTGCTACATTTCCCACCTCTGGTTCTGCAGCTCAGATAATCCAGCAAATAAGAAGGAGAAATGTAATACCCTTAGCAAATACAATACTTAGTTATATTGAATGTTCTCCATTTAAATGATAATTTAAGAAAGCAAATATATCCATTCTTGGAGAAAAAACAGATCACTTAAAAACTAAGATTAAAATGATTACATGGTCTTTGATCAAGACCGAACTCTTTCACTCATATCCATTAACTGTGGCAAGAGGGATTAAATGTGATTTTCTGAAGTAGCTTGGCCTCAAACAAAATATATTTGCATGCAGTCCAAATTAGAAAGAAATAAATACCTCTACAATATAAAGTGTACAGAATGTTCTTTCAAAATTAGAAAATGGTAACTGAAATGCTCATAAGCTGTAAAATCTCATAAAAATCAAGATAATTTAATAACTGTGATTCAGTTCCTCCTGTTTCTTACCAGTTGCTGAAAGGAATTTCCTCACTGAGCACTGAACTACCATTATCCAACACACACTGAAACCACAGCTCTGACCTAAGCCTAACTTTTTTGTGCTCAGCAAAGAAGTTAAGGGCTGAACACCCATTGAACCTTAATGATTTCTACAATGGTGTTTAAATGCATCATTAAGCAGTCTGAAATCTTTTGCTGCTATTGCATGCATGATATGCTTTCCTCCAAAATCTATAGGCAGCAAGGTCCTCTAGGTCTTTCTCATAACCACAGATGGCTGAAAAGTTAAAACTGAGGCTTATGTAAAACAGTGTGATGGTGCCAGCAAAGCCTTTCTCAGTATGACTGCATGTACGCCAACAAACACGGCAGTTCAGTGGCTTCTGACATATTTATTCTATGAAAGAGCTACTACTATCATTTTATCTGTTTATCTGCTTTCACACGTCAGTAAATCTCAATCTTATTCTGTATACTTGTTTTACAAAACTGCGGAACAGAGTGAACTATAAATCCTAATTATAATTCAATTGTAGCCTTCCACACTTCAGGTTAAGACAAGCTGGGTCAAAGAAGAAGTGAACCATCAGGTAGAGGAAATTGGATTATCTGTGGGTTATGTGCTTTGGAAGACGGTTCTTTTTATAACATTTTCCATTATACTTACACGGGGAAGAGGTTTATGTCGTATCATCTACAGTTAATTAGTCTCCATGGTGACAGGATTTCTTTTTTTTTAAATAGTTCTTTAAAGTTCTTCCTCATGCTTTGACAAATCTCCCAATATTCACATCATAAATGGAGGGAAAAGAGGTATGTTTATCATTTTCCTCTAATAAGCACCAAAATATTGTTTTCATTATGTGTCAGAAACTCTTAATGAGTGCTTGTTGCTTGAAAAAAAGATAAGCAGAACTCCCAATTCTCAAGTCCAGGATTTAAGGACTGTGCCAGAGGCCTGGAATGATTACCCCTTATATTCTGTTCCACTTAGCAAATAGTACACTGTCATTTAATTGATGATGTGATCAATGCCTATCACATACAACTTTCCCTTCTCCTATCTCTTCTTACTTATAAAAGTCACTCCCCTTTTTGTTCCATCTCTGTTGCACAGCTAATTATATACCAGGGTAAATTATCACACAGATGTGGTAAAAACAGCTTGAGAAGAATGAAAAATGAATCTCATAAATCAGTGGAACCTGAACAGCAAGGGGACAGTCCACAGTCATTTGTTACTGGAAAGCAATTCTCATAGACAAAACAGCAAGCGTGGGTTTGGGAGCTGCACTTTACAGATGAGCCTTCAAACAGGGACACGAGAATGAGACAGTACTCGAAATGTGTTTATTTCCACATATCCATATTGAAGTCTGATAGATATTGGAAACATTTTCAATAGTTGTTTTTGGGAGTGTGTTTGAAAAAAACAGCTTCATAACTTTACCATGCTATTTTGAGTCGTTACATAATGTTTCTGGAGTGATGAAAACACCTATGTTCATCTCACGAAAGACACACCACTGTATACATTTAGTAATTTCTTTAATAAAGAGTTTAAACAGCCCTGAGTAATCTCCATTAAATATTCATGTGTTGGAGAAGAATAATGAAAGTCAATGAAGAAACTCATAGTCTCTTAAAGCTCTCAAAGGAAAAAAGAATAATATTAGGTAAAATTCAATGGACTGTGGCACTAAGATTTATCTATATAGTTTACCCTGGGGCTTAGAATTGCAAATGAAGCTGCAGCACACTCTATTAGGGGACAGTTACAAGAAATAAGTCATACAAGGTTACTGGTTGCACACGAAATTTAAAAGTACTTAGTGAAGAAGCCTAAAACTTTTCCCTTTCCACAAAAAAAAAGGCAATAATCTCATAAATGTTTGGGTACTAGAGACGTCTGTACGTTTTCTAAGAACTAAGACTTCCCAGTCAGTACAAATTATGTCTTGACATACAATCAACGGGCAGCATCATGTGGCTTTGTTCAAGTCCTGTCGGACTTACATGGAACTGCATATCTGGGCACCGCTGCATTCTTGACAGAGATTGACATTAAAGAACAGTATTTTTCTATGCTGAAAATGAAGAAAATCTATCCCATATTGATTCGAAACTCATTCCAGATGGTAGTTTAAATTCATTACATGGTAAAATTGATCATTTCTACTTACTTTTGTGAAATTGCCCTGACTTCAAAGAAATTCTGAGAGCGAATGGGTGATTTTGACCATAATTGTGCTCTAATTATTTCTGAATCACCCTGATGTATATGTGGCTGGCATTAGAGACAGCTGTCCCAGAATACATTCTGCTGTCATCCCTGTGAAGTAGCTCTGCCCACCCAGTGACACCAGGAAGATGTTTTTTCCCCAGGATAACTACTAAGAGGCAGGCATTTTAATAACATACGTCAGAGAATTAGTAAAGAAAAAGACTTATAGCAATTAGATTAAAGCAATTTGGGGAGGAAGCCAAGAAAATTAGAGACATTTCTGAAACATAAATAATCTGATGCATGGTGAGTAGCCCAAGAATTCACATTCCTGATTCCTTTCTAAAAAGTACACAAAAGACAGTTTTTCTCACTAGAAAAATAAATAAATAAAATTAGAAGACTGAACTTCCCAAATTTTTGAAGTTTGTCTGGCTATTGAACTCCTTTTAACAGTGAGAAAACACTGCACTTGAAAAAATTCAGTGAAAATCCCTGAAGTCTGGCTTCAGGAGTTTCTGTAGGTGCCTTTCAACTTCAAGAGTAGTCAAAGGTCACTATGATATCATAACCAGACCCCAGTTTTTATTGACTTTACATCTAATGCCTATTGATTTTAATAGAACTGATGTGTCTGAGCAATTCTGAGAATCAGGGAGCAAATACCTACCTTTTCTTTATTTATTTTTAATATTTATTTCTTTGTTATTTTTCCATCTGCAAATAATAACCTCTGAAGTGTCTATGTAAAACTTGTACAGTCAGAGGAATATAGAGCTTTTATAGAGCAAATAAGAAAAAGATGTTAACAGTTGGTGTTGCACATCCCTTAATAGAAAGAGGGGATGGGATATAAAGCTATTTTTAAGCCAGGCCTACGAGCAAGACTGCAAAACTAGGATCCAGCAGACTGAAAAGTCTTGGTCTTAATTTTTGCTGCTGGTCTGAGCAAATCATTTTACCACAATTTTCCTCCTGTATTTCATCTTGTCTATTTTCTTATCTAGTTTAGTGCTAAAATTTATCATATATCTGCCAGTGGTTGGCAGAATGGAGACCTGTTGAAATTTGGGATGCTACTGAACATTTTAATACAAATATTAAACTTTTTATGACTTTATTTAACTTCTCCACATGCTGCAGAAATGTTTTCAACTTTAGAAAGAAAGCAGCTCCATAGAGCTACCAAAAAGTATTTGGTACAATGCAAACAAGCATTTGCTGAAGAAAACTTTAGTGGTAATTTAAGAGAAGCCAATGCCTTCCACCTCTTCTCAAAAATGCAGATTTCAACAGAAATTGTGAAATATGTCCTTGACAGCCAATGAACTCAGTAGTACACAAGCTTTTGAATCTTGTTCCATGAGGAGTATTGAAGGGAGGAAGAAAAGTATCTCCAGCACAAGAATTCTCATTCTTACCCTGAAGGGGCAGAGTAGCAGACAGCCAAACAGACCTCCACAGCTCAGGTGCAAAGTGCACATATCTCTATATGGCTTTGGAAGAATTAGCTGTCTTTCTGTCTTGGCTTGATATACATACTTCTTAGAAAGGGATAGATTGTTCCTCCAGTCTCAGCTTGTTTCGATTCCTTCTACTTTAGTTTTGAGTTATCTAAAAGTCTGATTTTAATGGAAGGAAAAATAAGACATATAAATACATAAAGAAAAAAACCTATTTGAATCCTATGTCCATCCACTGTCATATTTCTTTTGAATGATCAGCAGTCAGCATGATTACATGCATTTGCTATTCATAAAGCCTGTTAGAGCATGTTATATACAGCACACTGACGTGCTGGTGCCACGATCCAACAGATCACAATTCACTGTGGAGAACAGGTAAATGTCAGTCTTGAATAGTTTGCATTTTTCCATCTAAACTTAAGCCAAAGACTGAAGCTGAGTACATTAGCGTCTCTCAAAGTCTCCAAAGCAAATTTGCCAAAGATAAATTCCATACAGGAAGAAGTATATCCCACTAGAATTCTTCACTGAATTTCTATGCATCTCACTGTAACAGCTTGATATCATTACAGTTTCCTCTATTTGCTATGCTATCATGGATGTTCCTTTTTCTCATGATTGTTACTAGGCAGAAGGTAAATAGTGGAAAAGAGAGGGGACAAGAAATTTTTGCATCAGTATTTACCAATGAAAAGCTAACACCCAGCTTCCTCTGCTGCTCCACCAGCCTGCTCTGAGTTCTGGAGCTGCCTCTGCTTAATGCTCCAGCCTCTCACTAGTAATGACAATTAGCCCAAAGTTTGAGCAATAGAAACCAGTGGGGCAAATTAACATCATGGGGGTAACACTGGTAGGCAGAGGAGATGGCACGCATTTCACTATGCCATGAGAAAAGGAATGCCCAGGAAAAGAGGAACCAGGAGAAAAGAGCCTGCGAAAGTGAAAGAAAATGACCTTCTCATACATGCGTGTAACGTATAATGAGTCAAAAGTGATAAAAAGTCTGAAGTCCAGAAATTAACCAGCAGCGGAGATAAGAACTACCTCGAGCTTTTCCGCCAGCGTGTTGCACTGACTTTGTAGTAGCGCTGCCTTCAGATTTCAGTGTGGCAGAAGGCAGCTCATTTCTCGCAGGCATCCTGAGAGCAGAAATCCTTTTCACAGTAATTCCATTCATAGTTCACGGGCCCATTCCAAAGTTTCACTTAGTCAAGACTGGAATTTTAAAAATGTATTTTTCTTAGTGATAATATTTCACAAAGTTCTAGCCATGAGTGTTCAGTCTGACTGGAAGTTGACTGGCATTTGCATAATTTTGTGAGACGTTATTCAGTGAGGTTTAGAATCAGTCTGGCACCTCATATGTGAGCCTTCTTAAGAATTCTTAAATTATTTTAATGAACCAGTATTATTCAAAACATTTTTTTTTCCTTCAAGATTTGAACTTTAGCCAAAACACCAAACCACAGTCTCTAAGTGTATGCTTGGAGACTTTCTATTTGAATACCTTAAAAATAAGATATTGTGCTGTTTCTGAATTTAATACTCTGTAGGCAGCAAATTCCAATGTGTACAGTGTTCTGTACATCAATGTAATGATCACAAAATATCCTAATTATAAGAGGAAAGAAAGAGAGAACAAAAGGAAAAAAGAAAGAAAGAGAAGGGGGAAAAAAACAGAGAAAGAAAGAAAGAAATCTGTGACCTTTATCCCTGCTCTACAAAGCATAAATCATGCAGCAGAAGTACAGGCATAATGTTTAAAAAAAACAGTTCCAAATATATAAATAATATATTTTAGTGCCACTTCATTTGAGGTGTTCTCTCAACATGAGATTGCAATGAGCAGTCTGAACGTTGTCAGCTCTGCGGCTGTTTCTCAGGAGTTATGCCAAAAAATGCAAAACGTGGCAGGGCAGTCTGTTATCATACATGAGTTTGTACAAGGACACAATACACTGCTGCTTCTCTTCATTTGGCTTTGCTGAGAACAATACTTAGTTATCAAATTCGCATCAAGCACTTGCATTTTCAAGGAGCTGCCTTCACTTTCCTGTGCACAGCAGCTGAGTATCCAGTCAAGGACCAGAACAACAACCAGTGTAGCTATGGTCCTCTTGCTTTTATGCAATTTCTTGGAATGGATTCACTGAGAAGTACACAGAAAAAAAAAATAAAAATTCACAGTTCACAGAATGTGAGCTGTATTGTTATTCTGCTGTGGAAAAACATGCCCTGGCAGATTTAGAATTTGGTTCAGGATAACATCACGATTGCTACAGCTGAAAGATTTTGTCTATTAATTCAACAACCCTTTAGCTATTAATTAAATATCAGAACAACTAACAATCATTTTGCATCACTTTCTTTGTTATCCCCATTATTTCAACATTTTAAACAATTTTACACAGCTAAAACGTAAAATTTGAGAGTATAGGTTGAAGGAAAAAGCATTCCTCAAAGAACCATAAAATCATAGAGTTATTAAAGTTGGAAAATCACCAAGATCACCTAATCCAACCATCAACCAACATACCACTAAACCATGTCTCTAAAACATGGCAAAAAGCAGCCAAGCCTGCTGGGATCTTTCCAGCAGGGTAACCAAGCTCTTCCTTCCCATGGGTTAACACAGCATGAGGATGGTGGAGGGCAGCTCCTGGTGTTCACAAACAAACCCATATCCTCCCTTACTCCCAGAAAATCCTTACACTCCTCATACTCAGCAGCTCTGTTCACTGACTGATGATGATTTAATGATATATAGTAAACTTATTTCTGTGTTAAAGGTAGCGCAAACATACAATACGCATTTCCCAGAATTGTAGGGGTTGGAAGGGACCTCTAGAGATAATTGAGTCCAATCTCCCTGCCCAAGCAGCTCCCTAGGCTAGGTTGAACAGGTAGGTGTCCAGGTGGGCCTTAAACATCTCTGGAGGAGACTCCACCACCACTCTGTGCAGCTGTGCCAGTGCTCCGTCACTGCACTGTGAAGAAGTTCTCACATACACTTGTGCAGAACTTCCTATGCATCCGTTTGCGTCCATTTCCCCTCATCCTATCACCACACACTGCTGAGAAGCATCCAGCCTTTTTACTCTCGTTTTCAGTTGTAGTGTTTTATTTACAACGAGATATGAAAGTGTTTGCACATCATAAGTTTGAGGGGAAGAAAAAAAAAAGACACCTATGGGGTGCTAGAGACTTCTGTCGCTGCAGAGCTCTCAAGCATTTTTGCATGGTGGATGCAGCCCTTCTATGGGCATAATTCCTTTGTTACTGCTTTCTGATCAGTCTTTACCATCTCTACTCCAAAGGCAGCCTAACACGGCAGCCAATACAGTTCACCAATGTGGATGTCATGGACAGGGCAGTACATTTAGGTCACAGATTGGGCCCCTCAGCTGCTCTCCTCTCCAGATGCATGAACCTCCAGGACACTGACAGAGCCCCAGAAAGCATTACCCAGACTTCTTCCCTTCTACATAGCTCACTTCACAGCACTGACATTCTCGGATGGCAAACTGACTCCATACACTGAAGAATTTTAAAAGAAAAAATGAAACATATCAGAAGGAGCAACTTCTAATTTGTGACTTCATAAAAAAATTTTTATATCATTTTTAGTAAAATGCCATAAGAGCTATAAGGCGACTCACAAACACCTAAAAATACAGAAGTTATTTTCAGCCTGTGTGTTTTTTCCTTTATGAGGTAAGGAGACTAAAACTACTCTGCTTTTATTTCATGTTATTTTCTGCCTTGCTTCTACCATCCCTTTTTGTAAGAATAATCACGTACGTTATGCTTTTCTTGAGAAGCTCCCGACTGCATGCCACCTGTATCAGCAGGAGGCAGGCAGATAAAAAGCACTAACCACATAGTTGCAATTATGTATCAAAGATGAATGCTAATCTCCATAATTGCTAGTGTTAGTTTTCCCATTTTCAGCTAGTGCCATCCAGTTTGACAAAACAAAGTTAATGATTGCCTTTGAAGACCACTGAAATATCACTGTATTTTAGATATACAGATATGCATATTGTATTAACCTTTACACACATATATATATATAATATATAGAAATTACCTTTTTTTTCCCAATTCTTATGCTAAAATAGGGAAGAAATGTCATGACACGAGGATCTGGGAATAAGGGAGAACTAAAAAGATTATTCCTTAAGGGAATAAATCTTGTTCATGGTCAAGGCACTGGCAAACCACTGACTTTTCAGAGTAAGTCGGAACCCAGGATGTTCAGAACAGGAGTAAGAGTAAAGCAGACCAGAAAAGGGCTCTTTCTGCATTACATGGGAGAATATTCAACCAAACTGCAAAGAGAAAAATTTCCTACATTTTGCTTTAGTCTCGCCAGCAGCCTTCTGTTATTTATAAGTAAATCTGAGAATTGAAAAGAACTTCACATTTTCACCTGTTGCTACTATGATTAATATGTAGGGCTAGCACAAGAGAAAACAGGCTCACTTTGGCATTTAAAGCAGAAGGTAGAAAATACATAAATTATTTTGTACTGGTTTATTTTCAGTATCAATCCCCCCAAATACCTGAAATTATTGAATATTCTTAGAAAATAAAGACTAAAACATGAAGATCTTCCTTGGAGACGTGAAGAGCTGCAGTCACCACGGCCAGGTCACTGGCACAAACTGAAGGACAAGTTTGTGTGATTAAAACAAACCTAATGGGTTTATTTTTAAATGCAGGCATTTCGTAATGAATATTCAGCAAGACAGCTGCAGCCCAAAATCATCCACTGAACATAGCCTGGAATGTTTTCAAATAATCTTTGAATAAATGAAGAAATCCAGAATATTCCTCACAGGTCTGCCTCCTGCCTACGCATTTGGGATTTTTTTAAATTTATTTGGTCTGTGTGCATGTTATGTATACCTAAACACTACTTAGAAGGCTCAGGAAGCTAACAAAGCAGTGCTTCTGTAAGCACAAAGATTTTTCATTCTAGAAATGTTCATCTGTGAACTTGAAAATGTTTGAGCGTGGATGTAAGACAATTATTTAGAAGCTTGGCTTTTTCTCCTTTCAACTTTGTGGGAAAACAGAAACCCACCCCACGCTTCTGCAATTAGTATTAGAGCTGAAATTGATTAATGAGGTTCATCCTACCTTACCGTGGCTGCTTATTTAAAGAACAGTAGTGCAAGGGAAATTAACACTTCAATCTTCCTTGCATCACTACTTACTCAGTGCAATACTGTGGCATTATAAATCAGTCTGCATAGAAGTCTGCCATCATACAGATATATCTATATATGCACATATAATAAGAAGGATAAAGGAAAAAGGTAAAATAAGCAGGTCGGCACCCATCTTCTTCAAATCTTCATGGATATTTATGATAAGGCACTGATATTCAGCATTTCTCTCCATTTCTAGACTTGTTAAAACTGTACACAGACAGTGATATCTTTTTACCTTAAAATTAAGGATAAACTCTCCAGATTTGTATTAATGATAGGAGCCTAAAATTTTGTTTCAGGACACAGTGAGTAGATACAATATAATAACAAAGAGCATATCTCCAAACATCCATCTATGTTGGTAGAAATCAAGCTACATTTCATGCATGCAAACTTAGTTATCACTGCATTATACATTCAGCTCAAAACAAGCTCTAATACTGTGAAACACAGAAAGTAAGCATGAATAGAGATTCTACTCATCCAAAACTGTCTTAGTTCAGGGGTTAATTTTTAGTTGATAAGTGAGAGGTTCATTCTCTATTTCAGTATGCCACTGCATCTGAATCCTTGAATGATTCCTACAGAACAAGCACGAGGGAGCAAAAAAATGTAAGACCATCTCAAGTCTATTTCAAGTACTGTAGGAGTTGGAGAGCGTTGCATTTTTCAACATATGCTAAAATACAGCAGGATAACTTCATGGGTTCTACAGCTTCAAGCAGACGAAAAAGGCTAGAAAGGGTCTGGATGTTTCATGCAGTCAAAAAGATGAAAGGAACAGTAGTGGCAGGTTACTTTCTGCAGGAAGGCACCAGTCCTTGTGGAGAACAGCAGTGTATGAACTAATCACAGCAGCTGAAAACTAAGCACAAAGGCACAGTGAATACATCCAAGCTCATTTGCCCAGTTCAGAATGAAAGGTTACACAGGATCTGAGTTGTATTTCACTGTAGTAGGCTGCTCACTTTTGGGCAATACCTTGAACACTGGTTATGACTAATTTATGGTGACTGACTGGAGAAGTTTCATTTTTAATGGAAATGATTCTAAGCAAGAAGAAATAATGAGAAAGGAAAAAAATACATTCCTGCTACGTGACCCAGTTTGAGCTTCTCGAATGTATGCTATTCCTGCACTGTGAACTTTCTGCTCATGTCTTGTTTCTGTTCTTCTTCTTCCTGTAAGGCAGCACTGCCAACCATTTCCACCAGAGACCTTTCCAATTTCTGTACTCCAAGGGCTCTTTTATAACCCCTTAGTTCAGCAGAAGGAAACCCATGTGACAGAAGAAGCAATGTTTTCCTTCCCATTTTATGACAGCAGCCGTTCAGTGGACTGAGGTGGCACTGATAGCCCAATAAAATCACCAGCGTGCAACTTAATGCCTCCCACAGCAGAGTGCACATTTTAAGATTTGCATCAGGGGAGCTGTGTCCAGACCTGGACTCTGGCTCCGAAAATGGGAAGTGGCAGATGTTCAGAAAGAGAGCTTCAAAAATACTTCCCAGTTTAAAAACATAAGAGTTAGCAGCGATATCTGGGCTGTGCTACTAAAGAAGTGACAACTCTCCCTTATATCTCATTTATTCTTTTGGTTTCTTCAAAGCCCTCCTGTCAGGCAGGTAAACAAATATTATCTACTTTTAGCTTGTGAGAGCAAACGTGTTACGTTATGTGTACCAGATGTTGTGAAAAGCAAGTTGTGAAAAGTAAGCAATTAGCAGTCCTAGCAGTGTCTGTGTGCCACTTGTGCATCTCTTTTTGCCTTAAAGATCTTACAGCCTAGACAGATGGCATGAGATAGTCCAGTGGGACAGAACTCAAGTTTCCAGCCTGACATCTTGTAAAGTTATTATTATTTTAAATAAAGGAGTGAGGGATTTTTTTCTTCTATATCAGTACATTCTTCTCCACTAGTGCATTAGGTCTTCTGCTTCCTCACATCTGACACAACATTGTTACGACCAAAAAGCTTTCTCATTTTAATCTTGCCTCACTTTTCCTGCGTACCACATTGAAACACTTTTTAAGCCGTTGGTGGAAGACAGATTACTGTACAGAGCATGAAGCGTTACCACGTTTATTACAGTCCAAGTGGGCCATCAGCAAACTGAAGATAATAGTATTTTCCTGTCTTTCAGTTCTAAAATAAATTGTAAGATATAAAAGATTCAAATACTAGAATTCAGGCCAGACTTGAAACCAGTTTTAATATATTTCATTACTCCATCTTTAAGCAGCAATTTATGCTTTACATAAGGTCAGGTATAGACTGCTGAGATCTGAATGCCAAGGAGATTTAGGTACAGTGGAATATTTTGTGTTTATCTAAGGAGACTTATGCAAACATGCATAGATTATGTAAAACTAGCAGTGCTTTTCATGCTAATGAAATTACCTCCTTTATACACTGAGCAATATTATCAACTTGAGTATTTTAAGAAAAGAATTTTATTTCATTTATGCAAGCAGTAGTGTGTATCCAAAGAAAAACACAAACCCTAATGTTCATGTATTAAAGTTTTACCGTTCTTGGAGCAATTGTGAAATGTCTGACTTTTTCTTTTCACGGGGCAAATGCATCTAGTTAAGATATTTGAGAGCTGCTACCATTTTCATAAGCACATAAATCTCCTGGGAAGAACAAAACTTGGAGAATTTAAGACCTAGAGATCGAACTTTTGGAAACATGTCTGCATGTGATAAAAAAAGGGACAAGAACGGAAACTTTACATACTCACTGTGTAACCCATGCCACCTGCTCTCCTATATGTGTTCTCAATTGCCCCACAAGTTTTATGTGAGCAGAATTTTTGCAGTACAGTTGAGTATTACCTGATAACGTGAGGCAAGGCCTAAAGCATAACATGTAGCACCTATAATTGTACAGTACAGGCCACATTTTGGAAAGACGTTCAGTCCTACAGAAGAGCACAGTGCACCAAACTGGGTAGTAGTACCTAAAAAAAATGCCACGGGGTATGATCATTTCCTGCAGTTGCTTGTAGCCACGTGACACTGACTGCCAACTGTAACAGTGAATCACAAGAATAGCTGTGCTTCACAATCAAATTTAGAAAAATAAAAACATCTTTATCAGAATGTGTATCCCCAGACGGACAACAAAGTTACTGGTGCATGCCCTACATGTACATTTGCTCAAAAAACTTCAGGATAGCAAATGGGACAGAAAATCATTATATGTTATCGGGAAAAAAAAAAAGCAAGTTTCCTACTCTCAAAAAGGACTGAAAATGTTTGCAACTGGAGCTCTTGTCTGCATTCACAACAGCCTCCTTGGCAGAAGCCTCTCACCATCAGCAGAACAAAGACAGTGGGTACCATTTAGACTTTTTAAAATGTCCCCTATTACACATAAAGAAAAACACTCGTGTGTGGAGGATAGAAAAGAATAGATAGAAAGATAGAAAGGATCATTCATTGTGTGATTATTAGTGCCCATTTTGTCACCTGAATCGTGTTTGAGTACACTGGATATAAGGCAGAACACTTTACTACCAGCAAATGTGATCTGTTAAAACTATTTTTAGCTCCTTGTGTTATTAATCAGCAGCAGAGATCTGCACTATGATAGCAAGAGCAAGTTCCTGACATCCAACAAACAAGAAATGGAACAGAAGTAACCTTGTGAGCAAAGTGAAGATGGCAGCTGTAGTGCAGGAAACAAAGCAGAACAGGAGAGATCCTGTCTTTGGAAGTAGAGCAGAACACAAACTTTCTGATGTTTAACATCCCTGTAATAGTTTGTCCAAGTGCCCAGAAGCCGAAGTAGGAAAATACTGTACTGAAGTCAAAATTAGCAAATGAAAGAAATGGAGTCTGGAGGAGTGCTAAACTAAAGCAAGCATATTATTCACTGCTTTGGAAGAAAACATGAGCACCTAGAAATCTGAACCCAAGAATCAAACTGTCAGTGTTCAAGAAGCCTAAAAGCTAAAGGAATTCATTACATGATTCTTAAGAAATGCTTACAAAATGGATGAGCTTTTACAAAATTCAGCTTATGATCAGTTAAAAGCCTGTAGCAAAGCTTACATCTCCATCTCCCAGACACGCTGTCTTCAGACTCTATGGCGCTGTGGTTGCGTTCCATGGCACACAACATCAGCACAGAATGAGGTACATACACAGTAGAAAAATGGAACATTTTACCTGAACTCATATTTCTGGTTGCTCTTTTCTTTAAAACTACTTAGCCAAAATGCATATCATAGGTTTCTATGTTTAAACTGATTTTGCATTGTACGTTTTCCAGTAATTTTAGCATGAAGTGAGAACATTTTCAAAGAAAAAAGTTCCTCCTGTTGACTTATTTATAAATAATATGTTTAAAGTTCATGTCGGTTTAATTAATCTATATAGTTTTCTAGAGTGCAAGAGATTCTCTACAAAGGGGGGCAGTGTATCCAGCTGTATATATCCTTTCCTCTAGGAAACAAGATGAAAAGTGCGTGTTTGCTCTTTGCCATTTTACAATAGCATCTTACTTTGCTAGGAATGACTTTAACGCTGCCTTGGTGCCACAGACTGTGTGTGAGAACTCTGATAAATTACCCCAGCTGTGTTGGCATGCAGGTATACTGCTCGGAAAACCCAGGAGGTAAGTAACAGTTCCCTTTGAGTGTAGCAGCATTTATCCAGAAGTAACAAGAGACAAGATGCGAGCTTAAAGAGGTAGCAGGCCCTCTGAGAGACTGAGAGGCCTTCAGAGACTCTGGCTGATATATTCTTAACAGAACTGTCTGTTCCTACTTTACTCAGAAAGAATACTCAATGTATTTCAATTACTACAGAAGGCTAATTCCCAAAACATGGAGAGAAGAGGAAACTGAGTAGGTATGAGCTAAATACATTATAGATAGTCTGTACAGATTAGGAAGGAAATTTTGTCAGCCAGCTAGTCCCAAATTTTTCAAGGTATCATTCAAAATTACAAGTGTCATCACGTGCAACTCCTACACTTGCATTTCTTGGGAAAAAAAAACACAGTAGCAGATTGTTTACCAAGGTCTTCTGTAAACAAACACCATCCACTCCCTCATTTAGAAGAGAAGACCTTAGCATTTCATTGAACAAATGCAGGTCAGACAGCAATAAGTGTCATTTTCTCATTATAATACTCGTGAACAAAATTGTGAACAAAATTTCAGTTGCTCAGGACACTTCTTCAAGGGAAGGGTAATTAAGAAACTAACAAAAAAGCTACCTTCTAGTCAGCTACCACAATCCTGTAATCACCAGGCTCCAGGCCAGCATAGTTTAGAGACAGTGTCTGCTGCTCTGCCAAATAAGCTCCTTCCCAGCACATCTCATGGGCTGCTCTGCACTACAGGAAAGCACAGACACTTCAGATGTTGGTAGTTACAGGAATAAACACAGCTACCAGAAATGGGGCTTCCTCTCAGAATGAACCCAAAGGATCATAATAGGCCCTACAGAGCCCACAGGTCTCAGCCCTCTGCATTATATTACTGAACACCAGTCCGGGTGCCAGCAGGGTAAATTGCACTGAATTATCAGCAAAGCCTATTACTGCCATTGTTTCAATTCAGACGTGAATGGCATATTCTCCTACTGTTCTGACAGTCTGGCTGAAGTCAGCACTTGCATGAACACCAGATGGCTAATCCCAAAGCCAGAACAGAATGAGGTGCAGACCTTGAGCAAAGGATGCCTTTTGACAAATGTACTATTATATCCATTAAAGCAACATTTTAGGAATTCCCAATAACAGTGAGCCCCTCCCAGGTATGCCAGAGAATAAATAATTATATGTCTGCATTAAACTCTATGACTTAATTAAACCAGAGTTCTGAAAGCTAAGGAGTAGTAGATGTGGCCAGTTAAACCAACATTCACTCACTGAAATGAGATTGAGAGAGACCTGTGGGAAAATGGCTGCTGAGTCCATCATAAAAAAATTCCCACAGCGCATGTGTGCAAAGGGAGCAACTTAAAACAGGTGTTTTTCAGCCTGAAGTGCCAAATACTACAGCAGGAGTCTGCCACATATCAAAAATAGAACTGGTAAAAAGAAGGCTGATGGTATCCTGAGCTGCAGAACAAGTGCTGCCAGCAATCAAATGAGGAGATCCACCCTTCTGCTCTGCAGTGGTGAGGCCCCACCTGGAACAAGGAGTCCAGCCCTGGGTCCCACACTGTGAGAGGGCTGAACATACTGGAGGGAGTCCAGAGAAGGGCAGCAAAGATGTTCATCTCTGCTATGAGGAGAGGATGAAAGAGCTGGAACTGCTCAGCCTGGAGAAGAGGAAGCTCAGAGACCAATATCCAGAAATACCCTAAGAGAGTGCAAATAAAATGGAGCCAAAAGGCACCTGGATGTGGTGCTGGGCATCTGCTCTGGGTGTCCCTGCTGGGGCAGGGGTTAGGCCCAGAGTTGCCTTCCTACTGCAGTCACTTTGTGATTCTGATGAAAGAGTGAACTCAACAGTTAAACTGAACTCAAAAAAAAGCACTTCAGAGTACCCACAGTGTATGTGATAAATATGGTACAACAAATCCCCTAGCAATTCACACATTGAATAACTTCAAGTTATCTTGTTTATGTGTGTACATGAAGAAGAACACTAAGCAGCATTTTTTTCATTTTTTGGGGATATGCTTTCTTTTGTTTTAATGGGGGGGAAATAAAGATAAATTCTGATTATATACTGCTTTAGTAAACTCTGTATCAGCAGCTGTCTACCTCTATAGAAAATGTCAACCTGTAGGTCTGCACCTTTTGCTAAAAGCAGAAGATTGAGAGACTGGCACTGCACCAAACTGAACTCGAGCTGGCAATTCATTTCCAGAAGCCCACTCTTTCCTCTCATATTACTTAAGCAGATTTCAGTCTTTCTTTCTGCAAATACAGTGTGTGGGTACACTAGGGTGGTTCACTGTGCTATTCCATTCTGGAGCCAAAGCGTAAAGAACACTTTCAGCTCAAACCATTAACTAAATACTTTCTTCTGTAAGTTTGATCACATTTTCAACTACATGAACGTATTCATGCAATTTATACAGAACTTTCATTTTCAAAACACAGAGTAGAATATGCTGGTATGCATTTCTTATAAAATATTTTCTACCTGAAGTTAATATGAGAATAGAAGCTAAAGCAACAATGAGAGGCACATGATGGGGAGTGAAGATCATCTGCAAAGATACTGACCTGTATCATACAAAATGTGGCAATAAGAATAGAACAAAATCCTGGCAAATGGCATAAAATACTCCACATTTGCTATCCTCTTTTTATTTAGAGTGAGTATACACAAGCATAAAATACCTTCACCACTTAAAAAATGAAGCATAATTTTCAAGTTGAAAGCACTCCTTTGAGCTTTTCCTTAAACAAATGAAAAATTCTCTTACATAAGAGCATATCACTATTTTAACTTTAAGACCACTCAAGGAGAAGGGACATCACACTTAGGGAGATTCCATGTTGTCAACAGCACCTTATTTTTCACAGCTAGGTCTCTGCCAAACCATTTAAAAGCAAGCTTGCTATTTTGCACATCACCAACGCCTACCCATCCTTCACATTTCACTCCACCAGTGCCCTTTTGTATTATACATCAAAGCACAGAGCTCTTAAATAGCATGTTGGAAAAAAAATAGACACTCTAATGTTACTTACATTCTATCACACTGTTACTCCTTGCTTTTACTTGTCATCCTCTTTGGATTCCTTATTGATGTGACACATTGGGACGTGGATATAGTACAGATGCAGCATGATTCATTGGGAGTATATGGCTCCACTTTCAACACAAAAATGCTTTTAGAAGATATCCAAGTTCACTGAGTCCCTACTTCTCACTGGGAGGCTGTTTTAACATTAGTTTTCTCATGCCACAGTAGTGCTGCTGCATTCCCTGCCTCCTGCCTCTGAAGTCAAGAACATTGCTGAGGCCCCTTAGGTGCAGGCACCGGCCTTAAGTAAAATAAGCCTCTGCTAAAATGCTAGTGCTGCTTGCTAGGTTATTCTCTTCATTTTGCCTTTCTATATTCAAAAAGAGTATGTGAATTAGCTTTACGAGTTTATTTTAACAAATTCAGACAATTTACTGAGCTTGCAAGTACCTGAAAACAGCCCTGTTGATGTGATTTGACTACAGCAACGGAAAAGGGATAAAGCAGCAAAAAGAGATTAAAGGAACAGAGGGCAAAAATTAAAATAATTCTTACAGGTTTGGGCAATCAGGAGTTGTCATTAAGGAATTTTAAAACACTTGGCAGAAAACCGTAATAGCTGGCAGAAATTTTATCTGACAACCATCTCAAACTGCTGACACCTGACAAGGTAATTGAGTCATTCGCAACCGTTGCCAACTGCAGTTTAGTTTCACTTGCTAAGAAAAAAGACCTGTCCTGGAGCACATCTTTCCATGACATCAGAATATAGCGGCTGGTTGACGATGAGGAAGGAGTTCACTCAGGCTCAGTCCCTGAGAAAAGAGGACAGTAATTATCTGCAGAGAGAGATGGAGGGAAAGAAAATATGGAAAATAGAAATTCTGCAGGCACTTGTTACAGGTGCAGGGTGGCAGGATCACAGCCCTGAGTATCAATTCCTGCCTCTCGCTGGGACATAGAATCAGCTAGAAAAGACTATTAAGAATCTTCTAGTCCAACCCAAGCCCTTCCCCACCATGCCCACTGACCACATCCCGCAGTGCCACGTCTCCACAGTTCTTGAACACCTCCAGGGATGGTGATGCCACCACCTCCCTGTGCAGTCCATGCCATTGCATCACCACTCCTTCTGAGAAGAAAACTTTTCTCATTTCCAACCTAAACCTCCTTTGGCTCAACCTAAAACCATTATCTCTTATTGCATCACTGTTACACGGAAGAAGAGGCTGAGCCCCACTTTGCTAACATCCTTTCAGTGAGTTGCGGAGAGCGATAAGGTCACCCCTGGGCTTCCTCCAGATTGACTAATCCCAGTTCCCTCAGCTGCTCCCCACAATTTGTGCTCCAGACCCTTCACAGCCTCACTGCCCTTCTTCTGTCACACTCCAGGACCTCAATGTCTTCCTTGTACTGAGGGTAGTTTTCCAAACTGGGACAAATAAATGATTACTTGTGCAGCCAACTTGTCAGATTTTGTTGTCAGAAATATAGCAGTTTTTTTGTCTAAATTTCTTTGTCTAAATATTTTCTTGTCTAAATATAGAAGTGTTTTGTTTTTAATTTTGAAATTAAACTTTCAACCCTCAAGATTGTGGGAGAAAGCTGTAAAACATCATATAGGACACACAAAATCTAGATCTTGATTTTAGGAAGAATCTCATCACTTTTCCAGTTTTTGCAACGCTGAATTGTTTTAAACATTAAAATCTTTTAACGTGTTAACTTCTTTTCTACTTTTGTATTTATCAGATGAAATTTCTAAACTCCCAACACGATGGCACAGCTGTTTATAACCCAATTTCTATTTGGAAAAATATTATTGAAATTATTTCACAGAAAAGTGTGCAACACCTGAAAAAATGTATTTGAATGGAATTTCTGAAATTTAAATACTACGAGATATATGAATAGCAACAAAAGCAGCTAGGTGTGGGAAATTTACAGCAACATAAAAGGAATCCAAAACTAGAGGAACAAACGTATGAAAAGGAGTGATGGCATTGATTATAGTCAAGATCTAAAATTTAACTAAAAAAGTACATTTTCAAATGCTTGTATAAAATTTTTGCAATCTTAAACATTATTCTGAATCTAGAAACCTGAATAATCAAGTTAGAGTGGTACTATTAACACATTTAAGAATCTCTAAAAATCCAGGGGCTAGATAAGTAGATAAGCACCTTTTGTCCACTCTGATTTAGATCTATGCAGAGTCTGGAGCATTTACAAGTTTGCTTGAAAAGCAGCTCAATAAGTGAATGTGACATTCACAAACCCACAGATGAATGATAACAGCTTATGCTTTAACTCATCTCAAGGTCTTCATTAAATTCAACAACTAAATTTAACATGTCCATGGGACATATTTAAAAGGAGACAGAAACATGCAGCTTTATTTATTACAGATCTAAACAGAAGACAGAGAGGTCTTGAAGCTGATTCCAAGAGAAGTAAATAACACTGTGCTGATGTACCTTGAGTGAGTGATAATACAAAGACATAGAATATATACGCTGGGAATGAAGAATAGGTTTCAGTCCTGGGCAGTTTGTAAATATTTAAAGTTAGGGGAAAGATATGGTATTTTATTGGTGATAGAGGAACAGAGGAGAATTTTTCTCATAAGTAAATCACTGCTCTGTCTGCCAATAAATAACCCATTATTCCACAGTACTATATCTTAGCTGCTCCTACTTGTCACTGCAGTGTATCTCCACTTTGAAAACAAGTCTCTAAATATAACATTCATGCTACTTTATATTTAATGCATATTTTTCCTTAAGCTATCATGTGGAATTACTACTGTAGCTCAGTGGAAAAAAATACTGCTGGCCAATTTCAATCACAATCTATTTTATGCAAAGTGATGACCCAAGCAGTCACTCAGTTGCTATAATGATGAATGGTAATAGTGCAGTGGATGCAAGCTGAAGGTTTAGGGACAGGACAGGTAGGGAGGGCAAAGAGCAGCTGGCATCCTTCCCCAGCAATGCTCTCTGGAGCCATTCAACTTCATTACAGGGCTCAAAATGAGAGGCAGAAAATCCCAGACGACATCACTTCAAAAGCAACTAGTATATTATCAGAGTCAGACTTTCCTTTTCAAAGCTGCCAGCTCTGCACCCAGCTATGAGCAAAATTAGCTACTTAGGCAAAAAGAAAAAAAAAGAGGAATTAAGTGTAACATACTGTTCACAAATATGTTACAAATCCTGAAAATTACATTCAAACAGGAACTCTTTTTCTACATTGTTATAAATTTTAACAAGCAAGAAAAAAAATTAAAAAAGCAATCTAATTTTAATTGTTTTAATTATTACTGACTAGATACTGATTATTGCTAGTAATTTTAGTCACAAGCATAACAATTCCTATCTTCAAATCAAACTGAAACATTCATGATGACATGCAGTATAACTTTCCCACTTTCAACGCTAGCCAGTGCTAATTTATGATCAAAGTCACCAGAACTGTATCGCCAATCATTTTCACCCATAAATTTCACAAAATACAGGATCATTTTTATCTCAGTCGTTTTGTGTAAGACATATCCAAGCTATTACAACTAATACCATTCCATTCAAATTGGACATTTACAGTTCCATAACTGTTCAACAAAATTGGAGAACTAGAACAAGGCATTAAATAGTATAGGCAAGAGCATCTTCATATTTCTTTAGTTACTGATTTAATTTCCTGAAGGATAACCAATTTACAGATCTAGATGTTTAGATGTACTGAGGAGATGGTCTAGTAGGGAAATGGTGGTAGGTGGACAGTTAGACTGGACGATCTTAGTGGTCTTTTCAAACTTCGGAGATTCTATGATTTAAGATTTTCTGGTTACAATGCAGATCTATACGTAACATCATAAGAAATGTTCTCTTGTTGAGCTCTAATATATAAATTAAGAAAAAATTATTCTCAATTTCTATAACTAATCTTAAAAAGGAAAATGCATATCATACTGTATAGTGATATAAGACAAATAAACTGAAGGTGTCTTGCTGCTATCAAAACAAGTTGCAATTTGGATTTTGTCTGAGTAGGGTGGGAAATATCAGATCTTTTACACTTAGAAAATACATTTTAGTATATTCTAAATTAGCTTTCTTTATTCTGATTTCCTATTCCTCTCTATATCTACAAAATTGGAGTTAGTTTCTAAAGGTGTATTTGTCAAGAAGTGGAGATACAAAGACTTCCCAGATTCTATGATTTCCATTTTTATGGGTTTTTTATTTTGTTTTTTTTTAGGACAACCTCTCCAAATCCAGTTAGTTCATCAATGTCCTTTGCTGCACACTATGTATATATTTTTGACCCGATTTACTCTGATATAATGAACGTAACAATAAAAATCTTGAACCTAGGGAAACAGATGAGTTTCTTCTTGATTCAGAACCTTAATTTTATTCCAGCTTGAAAGGCTATGAATTTATTATATTATAAAATATTTCTCAATTTTAGAGAAAACTCCAAAAGGTGAAACTGCAGATACTGAGGATGCCAACTTTTATTTATTTGCCTGCTCTGTATGAAGTGTATTTTTCATCAGTGCAAACTAAAGCTAGATTAACAACACTTACAATGTAAACAGTGCTTGCTAATATAGAGGTTAGATGATCAGGAACTAATTTCTCCTTCAACTATGACTAACTAACAAGATCTTAGAGTTACATAACAAGGTTCCATGAAAACATCACCTCAGTCATCAATTGTATTGAATAAATAAATTCATAAAAATCATTGAAAGGGCTCTGTCGATTCCCTACTGAGAATAGGATAGGGAAGAAGGCTTTAAAATTCCTAAGTAGCATAGAAAAAGTGAATAGCAAGTATTAATTTTGTGGTCCCTGCTAACGCAATAATCACAGGACATCAAATAAAGTAACAGCACAGTTTTCAGAAGTAATTGTTCTTTTCAAACATGAGAACTTAGTTTTCAAGGGTGTTATGACAGACACAGGCTTAGGAGAGACCAAAAGCCACTGAGATGAACTCATGGAATAGAAGTCTAAAGCAGCTACATGTGCTGATGGAACCATTCATTTATAAGTCCTTGTGCTCACAGCTTCTGACGGTTGTATCAGAAAAAAGTGACTGAATGCTTGCCCTCCCCTCCTCTTTTGTACTCTTTTTGGTAAACACTACAGAGAACGCACAAATAGAGGGGTGAGGGCTGTATGGATCCTGTGTGTGACCGAGAGCAGCTCTTATCAGGTTCAATGGCAGGCAGCTATGTTCCACAGTTAAAAATAGGACCAAGGTTACACAGAAGTAAACAGAAGCCTAAAATAGACAAAGGATGCAGAAGTCATAGGTGAGTCTCAATTGCAAGTATTATTTCCCCGTAATATCTGTTTATGGGGGCTCAGTTAGATACAGAGATTGCAGCGAAAGAACATTAACTCGGCCAACAGGGTGACAAAGATATTTGTCAATAACAGTAAATACTTCATTTAAGATACAAACATTGCAGAAACTTGTGATGAATATGACTAAAGGCATATTATTTCTAAAGAATGAAGTATCTGTAGTAGGTAACTAGCCCTCAACTATTCAGCTCCCCTTAAAACAATTACCCACATCTGAAGAACTGAAAAGCTCTCCACACTTGTAGAGATTATACTGACTATAGCAGGAGCTTAGATAACTAATTAATGTACGGACACCTACATGCAGACATCTAAACACTGGTGTCTTAATCTGTAGCTGAATCCTGCCACACATCATTCAACTATGGCTACACTATTCATATTTAAGTAATGAATATTATAATACTTTTATGACTTTATTATCTTCCAGACAGGCATTGGTTGCTGACCCCATTTAGCTTTCCAATTAATAACTGTTTGATGATTTGCCAAAACCAATATCAGGCGTACAGGTTGTTCTTTGCTGAAATGATTGATTCAGGACTTATTTTCAAGATCATGTCTGCCCCATTTGCAGATGTTCTGTTCTCCTTAATAAGGACAGGAAAACTGACAAGTCTTGTTATAAAATTCATGTCACTTTCCTTCCATTATTCCAGTCTGTAGCTTCTCTGAATACTTGCTGCTACTATTCTTTCTTTTTTTTCCTTTTTTCTTTTTTTTTTTTTGTCAGAACCAATAAGTTGCACACTTTATCCAATTTTTTTTATAGGATTTTCAGAGACCTAATGGATTAGACTTCTCAGCTCTCATTAGCAGTCACTGCAAACTGGGTTTTTAACTCTTTTGAGACTCCTTATCTTACTCCTATGAGCTTTCACATTCTGCAGCTCTGATTCAGTACAGACAGTGCAATCACTGAAACAACACATGGCCTGAAGGACTGTTTTTAAGTTGAGGAGCTGCTTACCTGACCACAACCAAAGTTTATACCTGTATAATACAAGTTAGGTAGCCAGTCTTATGATTTCTTAGCACAGGACTTCAAAAGTCTAGCTAACTCTGGGATGACAGTACTTGTTCTTCCAGGCTGCTTCTAAAAATAAATGAATTGGGCCAGCAACAGTTCCCTGACCCTGATAATGATGAGCACAGCATGGCTCACATCCATTTGGCTGACTTCTCTCACTGTACTCCTATCTCCTTGCACTCCAAAACAGACCATCTGCATCCTACCTGTCTCCTTGGAGTGGTTTTTGGTCCAAATCCTTGCACTGGTACAGTTGGGAAAAGCACTTACTTGGAACTCCAAACTCCACTATGTGCCATGCTAGTAGCCCAACAGTACAGACAATCATCTTTCTGTGCTCAGGAACAGATTGTGTCCATGTGCAGTTCATTAATAAAGACAACCTCATGCTTCTAGAGTATGGGGCAGTTTTGTGACCATTGGATTTTTTCAGTCTGGAACCATAAGGAGAAGTAGACCAGTTGATGGGTACATTTCACTGAAGGTTTATTTTCCCAAAGCAAGTATATAGATTTATTTATTTATTTATTGCTTAGATATAACTTTCTCTATGCTTTCTTAACCTGAAGACATAACGACATCCTCTGAAAATGAGGAAATCACTCAAAAATCATTCATTCCTATCTTCAGTGTGGCAAGCTCACTGCAGTGTCCATTTCAGGACACAGCCTTAACAAAACTCCTTAACAAAAGTATTTTGAGAGGTAGCTATTTCATTCACTTTCACAATGTAAGATTTAAAGCAAATGTAAAGACCTTCTATTTGAACTATATGAAAGTTTAATTACAGCTTTGAAACAGCTGCCCAAATAGAGATAAGAGTCAAGTTCAGACTGTTACCTCCACAGACTTTCCAGTTGGTGCTACACATTTACAGTCCTGGTGATTTTCATATTCTTTAGAATCTCATTTCTGTCTTCCTGCTCCTTCTTGAGAACACACCATTGCCAAAATGAAAATTGCTTAGCCAGATCCTTAATTTATATCCATTACTGGAACAGATGTGATCACGCCCCTCTCTGGTACTGACCCTCAATGCTTTCTGTTTATTTTTCCTTGCCTGATTCAGATATCATTTCTACTTCTCCTATGCTGTTCCCATTCCCTAAGAGTTTGTATTTCTCTAGTATTGGTTCACCTCTTTTGGAAACATCAACTTCCTTAAACATCACACTTCTTTGACTTGCTGTTGAGCTGACACCCGGCATCCCAAGGCCTTGCCACAGTATCAGTGCCTAGTCAGGCACCCTATTGATCCAGACCCTTACCCAGACAACCAGCCTGAGCTCAGGACCTTCTGGTCTCTACAGCCATGCTCAGTGACCTGGTTTCTCAGCCAAGCCTGGTCAAGGACACTGGACCTGCCTTGTCCAAGTGCAATGGGACCAGGCCGTTGTGGTGAGGCTGTTGCCTTGTCACTGTGCTCAGCTCCTGGTTCACTTTCCCCTAGGGAACAGCCTACCTTCGCTGTTCCCAGGCAAATTCTTTGAGCTATTTCTCATTCATATTTTTTCTTCTGAAACAGCACATGGCCATTATCATCTGAGAGACAAACATTCAAACAGCTCTTGCTTTTTTCATTGTTCCTAACTACTTCATTTAAAATTGTGCGCATCAATCTTACCTTTTATGATAGATGTCGGCTTGGGTTTTGTAATCATGCAATCAAGTATTTTTTTTCTCTTTTATATCTTAAAAACCTCCCAGGAAACTGTGGGATTATAATCCTCTCTCTCTATTAATACACATCTCCCAGAAGTCCACCAGTTTCTTTTTACTTCTTTCAAGTGCTTGCTTTCTTTCACATTCCCTTTCTTAAAAGGCTTTCTTCTTCAACACTGCAGCTTCCATTCTTAAATTGAAAACACACTTGTCCAGTTTTGTTCTATTGACTCCATAGGGACAAATAATAGAAACAAATATAAACTAGGAAAATTCTGGACTTCCCCAGTCACCACCTTTTTTTTCTATTACTTACAAACCACTTTCTACCACCTGCACTCCCCTTGCACTTTAAACACGATGTCATGCTGTGAGTTCTTGACTGCATGAACTTTTTACTTCCTGTTCAGTCTTTAAATACTTCTAGAAATATTGTTTTTGCCTCTTTTTTTTTCCTATGTTGGCTTATTTATTTCATATTTTCACAGTTTCAGTTTTAGTTCCAAATCTCATTCCCTTTGAATACACCTTCAAATCATCAGAACAGTCACCAGTTCATTTTCTTTCAACAGCTATGTCACTGCCATGCCCTTCTGTTGTTCCTATCTTTATCTTCGTCAAAGACACTACAACTAAATGCAATGCCATGTAATATTAGCCAAGTATCTAATTGCTTTCTTCATCTGAAAGTTTGAAGGATTCTCAAAAACACAGCCTATCCTTTCATGTACAGTAAGATGTTATTCTCCACATCTGAGCCCAATATGGAGAAAGCAGAATACTACTGCAAAACTGAGATGAGATTAGAAAGTATGTGTTACTTTCCTGCAGCTTTTGTGCCGTTAAAGAAAGGAAAAAGTCTCAGTTGTGCCCTTGGAGCATATCTTTTTTTTTTTTTTTTTTTTTTTTTTGAGAACATTTACTGTCAATGATTCAGCCTTTTCATGAAAGAATTTATGCTGTTATGATCTACATCTGTTTAAAATCCTTTGCTGTGAATCATTTGGCTGATGGCTACTTTCCAAAATGCTGGAATTACTCACCACAAATCTATTGCAGTGACAAAAATGTAAGTTCTGAATAATGGTCCTGAGGAGCACATACTACTTTCGAGCTCATAAAATGCTACCTTAAAACAGTCACTGAATAGATGTGTGCAGTGCAGCAGAATTCCAGAAGAACTCAACAACAGGGAGACATAGGACACCAAAAAATTTAAGCTTTTCTTGAGTTGTTTGAAATTGGTTGAGTTACAGTTTAGAAAAACTTAAAATTACAGATATCTCATCTTAGACACTAGAATTATTACTACATTCTGCAAGGATGTTACCTGAAAGACTTAATCTACTTTTCAAAGTAATTAATAAACTTAGTGACAAATGAGAGGTTTTCCTGATAAGAAACAGAGAACACGGTGTGTCCATTTTCTATCCTTTTTCCTCCTTCTGAGTATTTCTACCAGGTTCCACATATTAAACAGGGGATGTGTTAACATCCTTACCCAAACGGTTTCCTCCTTTTCATTAACCTCCAAAGAAAAATAATATTATTTTCCCCAATTGCAATATGCTGAAAAGGAACAGAGAAATTTTGATAGACTACAACATATTCACAACTGCAAAATTTTGAAAGTGATAAACAATGTGCTGGCTGTGATACACTGATTACAGTGAAGACCTCAGCAAAGATGCAGAGGACAAATATAAATTCACCACTTTTCTCTGGCCTTTAGAGAACTTTAATACTTGAGTTCTTTTAATATAGACTTACAAGCACTGTCATAAGTCATTCAGAGTTTGATCTGATATTGGATTTTTTCCATAACAGAGTGATCAATATATAGTACTTTCAAAAATGAGAACGGCGGTTTGTGTCAATTACAGAAATTGATAATCTCCGATTTAATTGTCTACAGTCAGTGACTCTGGGTCAGACAGTGGTTCTGACACTCGGTTTATTAGTGCAGACTGTAACCATTATGTTCTGCTGAATATTCGAGAGCCAGTTTCTCATTTCACTTCCAGTTTTTTACTTAATGAGCTACAGAAGACCTTTCATATATATTGATGATTCTGTGACTCCATTCAGGTACAGGTTTTGCACAGATTTCATCGTTAGCAGATAATTACTCCTAACCCTTACTTTCTGCCACATTGCTCCGCTGATCTTACTGCAGTCATAAATATTAAATAACAAAAAAAAAAAATCACATTTCTTTTGACACATACTTCACTTCCACAATTATTTTAATATTAAATACCGTGCTAATTTTAAGTAGATGGACAATTTTCTATTTGCTCTGGAGATACCTTGCGAATAGAGCAGTATGGTCATAGAAAAGTAAATGACTATGCCCTCCAGCTAAGAATAAATGGTATCCCATGCAGCTGAAGGAAACATGCTAGTAATACTATTTCTGTTAAAAAAGAAAACTTTTCCAGGAAGTAACGCATAGGAAAAATTTCTTATCAATTTTCATGTGGTGTGGTAGTATACATCAACACTTCGATCAACATTTCTCTTAACTTCTTAAATACTCGTAGATTTTTCTGTTTCTTTTCCAGTACTGCAGCAATCTTTTTTGTTTGGTTGGTTTCTTTTGCTGGGTTATTTTCAGATCTGCTATTCTACTTTTACACTCATTATACTCTTGCTGTTCTGAATTTGCCCTCTTCTCATTTTCTGGATATTCCTTTCAAAACTTGCATTACTTAAAGTTGATTATAGCAATGTGGAATTAGAAATTCAACTCTTGATACTAGGATATAACTATAAAGGAGTGGACGTTTAGGTTAGATGTTCAGAGGAAATTCTTTACTCAGAGAGTGATAAGGCCCTGGCACAGGCTGCCAAGAGGAGCTGTGGCTGCCCCGTTCCTGGAGGCTGTTTAAGGCCAGGTTGGATGGAGCCATGGGCAGACTGAACTGGTGGGTGGCAGCCCTGCTCACAGCAGATTTAGAACTGAACAAGCTTTAAGTTCTTCCAATCCAAGCCATTCTATGATTCTATCATTCTACTGAAATCCAGAACTGAAAAACAAATATAATATAATAAAGAAACCATAATGACAACATCCAAAAAGCAAGAAAAAATGTTCTAAAAAATAACCAAGGAATATTATGAAACTTACAATGGGAATTTGTAATTTAGGCATTATAGCATCCTTAATAGCATAATCCTAACTCACATTTCCTTTGTTGGGATCTCTGAATTCACCACATCACATTTGTTGGTTTTGCTTCTCTGTTAGCTAGGGAATTTAGTAGAGGTCTGTTTATTGACATTGATGACAACTAATTCTGTTTAGAATTTAAAATGTGTTTCAGGTGTTTCTGTAGCAGCTGGTGAAACCAAATGAAACTTTAAATTAGTCCAGTTTTACTGGAGGGATAAGGTTCATCTCACACACCTTGAAGCATCTGTAAGTTACGTTAGAGTTATGTGATCTTCCTGTGGTACAGAAACACCTCAGTGACAACCAGAGTTGCATTTAAACCTAGAAAAAAAATGTATTCTTGAGCTGCTTTCCAACCAGCATCTACACATAAATGTTTTGCACAGGCCATTTAAATGACCTATACGATTTCAAGGCATAAAAAAATAAATCAATCTTCTCTTTTCCCTCAAAGTCTCACAGCATTCCAGGCTGTTGGAAAATAAAAGAGATTCCCAAAATTTTCACAAGATTTTTGGTCCCTAATTTGATTATATTCGTAGTGGGAGTTGTTTAAGTAGAAATACACTGGTAAAACCATCCAGCCAGTCAGATTTACTTACAAAAGTAAGAACCTTAACCCACCTTTGCTCACATCTTATTTGCCTTGAACTGTAACAAAGATACCAACCACATTGGGTACATGTCTGGGGCACACCGATCTTTTAGATGTCATTCAAATTGGGTGTTTTGTTTGTTTGTTTTCTCACATAACCACGCGGGCAAACTGAAAGGTTCTCACCTTTGTATTTAAATACTTAAAAGTGCAAATATAAATACTTACTAGCATATAAAACACTTACATGAAATTGGCTGTGGAACTGATGCTGTCTTATTCCAAAATAGTCAGTAAATAAACTTCTCAGAGAAAAAACAAAACAAACAAAAAAAACAAAACAAAAAAAACCGAACTTCTGATTCTCTAGTCTCCTGCTCAAGCTCTGTTCTGCAAGATAAGTACTCTTTTCATTAACCTTCCTGTTTTCCAGTAAGCTTCCTTAAACTTCCGAGCCAACAGTACTGCTGTCTTTGGCCCTGGATATCATCCAAAGATTTAACAACAGTTGCTGAAGTTCACTTAATACCTCAGTAAACAGAACTGTTTTTCTTTCTGCATCATATTGGCTTTCAGCCATCTTCTGTGTTCCCCAACAACACTGAGCCAACGTATCAGCAGTAATTCTTAGCTGTCATTTTGGAAGAGCTGAAACTATGAACACCCCTTCAGACAAACAGTTAATTAGGGCTCCTTACTCCTGTGATGATCTTAGCTAATGGGGAAACACAGGAGTGAAAACAGTGCTATCTATCTCCTGAGCAAAACAGACTATTCTCACTTTAATAAATCACTTGGACTGCTCTCTGTTCTCGTACTAACCCCCTAAAAAAAAAACCTCATGCAACTCTTCCCCATCAGTAGCAGTGCTTAAGAAAGCACTATAAGAACCACAAAGTGATTAATTCACATTGAAACGAACACCTGAATGTTGAGTGCCCTTCTACAATTCATTCTGATTTTTCTGGGCTGGTCTATCAGGTTGGTTGCTTTTCACTCCGTACATATAATAATTTAGGTCAAGCACAGCACACAAGCATTCTAACTGATCAGATATACCTAACAGCCCTTCGTGATTTAGTTTTGGGGGCTTTTTTTCCCCCTACCACTTCCTATGTAATGTTTTAAAACTAATTAATTAAAATGTAAATTTTTCTCATGCAACTGCTTTATATTTGGCTGGACTTACGTGGAGGTTTTTCACCTGAACAATCCTGTGCTTATACAGCAAGGAAGCTAGAAATGGTTTCCAGTTTGGAATCACGTACATATTACATTGTGTGTCAATGCTGATCCTTCCAACACATTTCTAATAAAGCACAAAAACAAAAACTAAGCAAAGATAAAAAGAAAACACACCTGGAGAAAAATGGATCCTTTCTATCTGCCCATCTAGATCTGTGTGTTCATTACTACCGCATCACTGAGAACAGACTTCAGATCACACATTGGCTCTAGCAAGATGCTCAGCACTTTCTGTCCAAGGATGAATGTAATTTCCCAGTAATGCTAGAAAGTGGAAACTGAGTGCTAGTTGTGTGAGGAGAAAGAGAGGAAGCTGAAGCCAAGCCAGCAGTCTTGATATTTTCAACATAATCATCAAATCCCCCATAAGGATGGGTATCTTACTCTTTTTGGTTTCAAAAGGAACCAGTGCAATCTTACCATTCTCCTAATCCGTTTTAGAGGTAATAAAGAAAGACTGACAAATCCCTTATTATGGAGATTATAAACAGTCAGTCTGCTACATATTTACTAAGGAGCAGCAACAAAGACACTTGCTGAGATCATTCAACATCTGTCAACGAGTTAGAACTAAATCACGAGAGACTTTCAGGGGATTTTTGCCAGTCAAGTAAAAATCTAAAATCTGTGCAAAACCGTCTGTCTTGCTTTGCTATTGTCTTAGGTCTCACACCTCAACAGACTGTATTCTGCATCTTTTCTCTTTCAAAAGAAATAATTTATTTCATTAAATTAAATAATAGAAACCACCTAAATCTGTGTTAAAAGCCATCTGACAAATTCCTTTCTTGAGCAAAACAGAGAGCTGACAGTAAAGCTGATAGTACTAATGGGCATTTCTGCCTCATCACTGTCCCTTTACTCCAAGCAGAAAAATATCTGAGTGAAGAGTATGTTTTCTGTAGGAAGAAAAAGCAGAGGAAACTAATACACACAGACACTTGCAATTTTATCCAAATCAAAACAATGGGCAAGTGCATACTGTCTGCAGCAGAATTGGAAAAAAAAAAAAAAAAAAAAAAAGCCTTTAGTTAACATTCCTAATCATGCTTTTAGATGCTCAGAAACATCACGTTCAGTCCTTCAGCTACCAAGGTGTCTCTGGCTACATCTGCCAGCTCTTCCAAATCACTGATTCAGACTGCCACATATTAAATTCTTTCAGTATGTGTTTGCGAACCAGCCAACCTGATATAACTCCTCCAGCCAGGCACCGTGCTTCCATTTGCCTCCTTCATTTGTATCTCTTTCTGCATAGTTTACACTTGGAAAACTGACATCTGTTTTCCAGGCATGACAAACCACTATTTGCATTGCAACTGAGCATGAGCATAGATCTGTAACAGAGGCAACATAATTTGCTCTCAAGCTGAAACAGCCACACTTACTGGAAGAAAAATGCAGATGCTACTTTTGTGCAATTAATTTCCTGCTCTTTATTATAAAGCAAGTCTACTTTAATGTCAAGCTTGGACATGAAGCTCAAATCGATGTGTCCACACTACAAACTCATCAGTGAACTGTACGTACCTACAGAAAATGAAATTTCTTCTGTAAGGGCCACCTCCAATGCATTATTGGGTTTCTGCTTTTATTAAATAAGGCTCTGGGGAAAAAGGGAAAATTAAAAAGGGAACCTCAAACACTTGCTATCAGAGCCCATCTAAGACCCAGACAGAGTTTTTAGCTAAGTGTATAAAAACCTCATTCACCTTTCTTCTCTCTCTGCCTAGAGTTTGGTCCATGGAGCTCAATGTCTCTTTTAATCTCCTTCTTCTTCCCATTTTGCAGGTAAGTTCACCTCATTATTATAAACTCAACAATAGTCTGTGAAAAATTACATGTGACAGCTCATTCCAATCTATGCCTCCAGGATTCCATGAGGCAGCAATTCTCAAACTTTTTGGAAAAGTAACTCTACTTCGGTTGTCTGTTTCGGGCATGATCTCTCCACCTCCTGACAGCTACTTAGGTTTAACCTAATGTGCATTATGGTCCAGCTTCCAATTTCCTAATTGTTGGCAGAAGCTAGAATCCTTCAGGGCTGAAGACTGAGAAGAGGCTGCAATTACTGGCTATAGGTGTTTAACTTTCCAGGGAATTGCTATCTGTCAGCAATTAAAAACAGTGATCACTGCTATAGCAAATGGAAGTATCTGCCTCCAGTAATGACATCTGCTTGTAATTCTCCCTCCTGGACAAAATAAACTGTTATTCTCCTATCTGGATAGAACTCCTAGGCTGCACTCCTGCAATCTCTTTCTAGTGCTGCTTGGCACAAACGTTGTCTACACAGAAAACATGTATTTCTCACACAATTTAAAATTAAAACAAAATGAAAGACAACAAAACAAAACAAGGTTATTCTTACTAGATCACTAAATCTTATGAATTGTTTCACCAAGGGTATAACTGCAAGGCAATCTCAATTTAACCAACCCAAATCTAGTTCAGTAATTTGAGCTGAATTTTGATAGTAGTCCTGATGGAGAAAGCACAGTGTGGTTTGTGCTTTCTGCTGTACTTCACCTCTTCACCTTAGCAATTATGTCTATCAAAGACAACATGAGGAATATGTGGGCATAAGAGCCCTCAGAAAGTCCATGAGCAAAAAGAACTGTAACACAGTCTCCTCAAACAATCCACACCACCAACTCTTCATCTCCAGTCTTCTGTATTTTTACTTATGAAATATTTGTATTTTTTCTTAAGACTGAACCTAACAAGGCATTTGAATATCAAATGATTCAAATCAATGGTTTGATTAAAGCAGTTTTGAAACATCTTAAATTAATGTAAAAACATCTGTATATAAAGTATTCAACAATTCCAAAACTTTTTCAAAACCATTTGGGGCACTTCTTACCCCAGATGTCTCCAGTACATACAGACTGGAGACGTATGGAAAAAAACAAAAGCCCTCACTCCACCAAAACTGCCCCATGTCCTTGAATTCCCTATGGCTTCTAGATACCAGCTAGCAGCCTTCTTTCTTTGCTCATTCCACTGTCTTAGTGTTTTCTATCATCTCGCTTTCAGGATTTCTTGTCATTTTGCAGAACGGCTGTGCCACTAAGTTCCATTATCTCAAACAAGCTGAAGATGGCCACATGAAGGCTCTCCATCTATAAAAACACGCCTTTCTTTAGGATGAAGTGCTAGAACAGCACACCTCATTCAAGGCCCTCCTCACTTCCACAGACATCTTTTAATAATTTTGAAAGGATAAAAATGCATCAGAAGATTCATTTTTTCAATAGCTACAAAAAAAAAAAAAAAAGATTACAATGCTTAGGAGAGAAAAAAAAAACATGAAAGAATACAGAATAAAAGAAACCTCTTCCTCAGAAATAGCTGTTCTCATCTCACATTTTCAAAAATCCCTGCTCCATCTTTTGTTGTGAAAGAATTATACTATGTTTTCTATGTTTTTTTTCCCCACTGTAAAAGCCAGTAATTTATCTTCTTATTGGCATTTTCAGTCATACAAATTCTTGTATTATAAAACAGGGAAAATACAGTTAAATTATTACATATCAGCAGTTTTATTATGCAAATCACAATTGCTCCTGCTGTCAACAAGCATGAACTGTATCCCATTAGTCTTAATAGCACAGATATTTTCAAGGAAAATGTGCTGAAAAGAATCCTCTGCATATATGTGCATACTTATACGTTTTGATTACTGCGTGTGACATTCTAATGCAAACAAGCTGATAGCAGGGGGGTTGCTTTCATGTTTCTACGGTCATGGCTATTTTTGTGAATATCACTGCATTGTCCACCAATTATTTTCATTTGTAAGTTCTAAAGACAACTGAAAGTTGAGCCATTAGGAGACACTTCTCAAAATAAGAAAGATGAGAGGTCTGAACCTCTACTGATCTGGTGACACAGAATGTATTCTACAGTGAGCAGTGCATCAGAGAAAGCTGCAGAAAAAGGCATTAAAAGCTGCACTGAAATACAATAGCAGGCCAAAAAGAATAATGATCCGCCTTCCATCAAAAATTTAAGAAATCCATTCAATCCTTCAGGCTCAAAAGATAATAACTGCTATAATTTAAATTTAGCTAAGTCAGATAGGCTCTGGAATTGGCCGTCCAGGAAGGTAGTGGAGTCAACAACCCTGGAGGTGTTCAAGGAGCATTTAGACATCGTGCTGAGCGACATGGTTTAGAGAGGACTATTGTCCATGGATGGACAATTGGACTGGATGATCTTGAAGGCCTTTCCCAACTTCAGTGATTCTGTGACGTTGTTCTGTGTAAATTTGGTCCCAGTTACCGTAGGCCACCCTATTTGGATTATAGGGCCACAGGCACTGCAGAGGGAACTCAACAGACAGAACCCCATGGAGGCTCTGATGCTTTCTGACAGCAACAGTGAACACCCATAGGGAATCCTGAAGAAGACCAAAGCGTGCCCATGTGCATGACACAGCAGGTGCTTGAAAGAACAGTGAGCAGCCATGAGTGCTGCTATGTGCCCCAACACAGAAGAACTTCGGAATAGGTTTCAGTGTAAGCAATACACACACATATACACCTCCATTGAACATTTTTGCACACTGAAAAGTTCACTGATCACCTTGAGTTGCAGAACACTGTAAGTGAAGCACCATAATGTGCCCAGAGAGGTGGTGGATGCCCCATCCACGCAGACATTCAGGATCAGGCTGGACAAGGCCCTGAGCACCTCACAGAGCTGTAGGTGTTCCTGTTCATCACAGGGGAGTTGGATCAGATGATCTTTAAAGGCCCCTTCCAACACAAGTAATTCTTTGTTTTTAAGTGACATCAGAGAGACAGCTGTAATTTTCTGCTTTTCAAAGTGAAACAGCTCCATGTTCTCATCTTGAAAACACATAACTCAGTCCAGTTTGGGTTTGTATGACACACTGTTTACTTGAAATTCCAATGCATCATGCTGCTGTTCCTTAAGACAGAACACCAGAGAAAAATTTTAGTAATGTGCATTTAGTTCTCATGGAGATGAAACACTGTCTTCAACACAAGAGCTGTACTTGGAAGAATCCACTCTTCTCCAAGGCTTGTGCAGATGAAAAGCAGGAACTAAGATGAACTCAAATGGATGTTCACTTAAGGAATTATTCTTCTGTTCTACTACTTCAGAATTTATCTTGTTCCTATTGATTCGAGTGTTTTAGGATCAAGCCCTCAAACGCTAATCCAAAAATAGTGCAAAGGGAAGAAAAGTAGTTTTTGTCACCACTGCTATGGAATACAAGGATCCTCCTTTCCTTCTGCAATTTGTATAGGAAGTAACATTTAAGTAAAAGACTGCAAGCAGACAATGCAAACATACAAAATAGTTCAACTTCCTACAGGTCCTCCCACTACAAAATATATCTAAACACTTTGCAGTCAATATTTTAACTGAATCTGGTCAGCCATTTTGTCTTTGTACTCCTGGTAAGATTGGACAGATTTTCTTGGAACCTACTTAGAACAAGTAAAAATTGCTTTATTTTGATCACAGAACTGCCATAAAAATCACTTTGATGTGGAAGAAATATTACTTGTCCCCATCCACACTGGATGAACAGTGCAGAAACAGTGACAAGGGAAAAATCTATACAGAGTGCATTTCACAGGGATATGTGGCATGTAATGCTCTCTAATGCATGAGATAAACAGAAGCATGATTTATAGATTTCAAGGTCAGCACATTTCATGGCAAGCACGTTCTACATTAACACCACCAGAGAATGTCATCAAATTTCATCAAGTGGGCTCTGCAATCAGCCCACAATTTTTGTTTCTGTAGAACTATTGCATCATGTGCCTCTATTCAGATCAGTTCAATGGTTTATCACCCTAGTGAGTAAAAACACTCATCTTCCAGCATTAATCATTAATTAGCTTCAGATTTCTGTTCATGGATCTTCACGGATTTTTTCCTGACAAATTAAGCAACTTCCTCTTTTTACTAATCTCCATAACTGCTGTCAAGGAAACCTTCTAAATTGTTTTCAACTCAAACCTCCATGTTTCAAAATCAACTTCTTGCACAAGGATAGAGAGGAATGATATTGCACTGAATCTTATAAATAGCAAGCTTTTCCTAGATCACTAGGGGCCACAAAAATGATGGCATACCTCCCCCTGTGAGGACAGGCTTCATGCTGACACCATTCAGCATGAAGAAGAGAAGGCTCCTGGAAGACCTGAAAGTGATCTTTCAGCATCTAAAGGGGGGCTGTACGAAGGAAGGGGACAGACTCTTTAGCTAATCTATATCTTCCAAAAATTGTTTTCTCTCTGCTTCTTACTCATTCACTGCCTGTAGTATTTGTTTTGGTAAATCTTTGCTTATTTGTATTTTACAAATTGCAAGCACACTGTGCTGTGTATCTGTATTAACGGAGAGAATATCAAAGAGCTCGTCCTACATCAGGATGATATTCGTCCAGGTCTCAGATGGCTCTCATTCTTCCTTCACCTTTCTTACCTAAGTCTCAAGCTATACATACATTCTTCTCAGTTGTATAGACTGGCCTTGTCTTGGAGATGCAGAGTTTCTGCCAACAATCCTCATTCCACATCTGTGGTGGAACACATTTTGGTTTATTAGAGGACCAGGAACCTGCCTGCTAAATGGCTGCTCAACAAGGATATAGGCTTTGAGCTGTAGAGGATGTGTTCAGAGTTGAAACATACACACAGACAGACCTCTGATTGTGTTGCTGAATATATTTAGTGCCATTTTCTGCGTTACCTGCTCTATACTGGAAACTATAACTTTAAACCAAAGAGCATTACTGTATTGTAATCCAGATGAGAGGCAACAATAGTGCATAAAATCCAGGTCTGATCATCAACTATCAGCACAAGACACTGTAGTTTTGCCAGCTGAAAATGTGAACAGCAATGCTTGAAGATACTGCTGCATGAAAACACTAGGGACCTCACAAGCATTCTTCACATTCTGCTCACAACTAGATTTAACTCTTTCCAGTTTCCTCCTCCAACAAAAAGAACAGCAGTCTCTTGCTGAAGCTCCCCATGCACCTTCAATTTAGGGCCTCTGTCTATGGTACAAATTAGAATTTCATGCAGCTGTACAAGAATCTCTTCCAAGAAAACTGAGAAAGGGTACCAAATAGCACGTGAGAAACAGATACTGAGGAGATTGATAGAATCCATTGTTTTTCTGAACTGATTGAATATTTTCCATTTTTAAAGCAGTATTCTGGGGTCTTTGCCCTCAGCAAACCTGAATAATGACAACTTCCTCATTTGTCGTAAGAAAAAAAAAAAAAAACAAATGTCAGCATAAACCCATCTACTGAAGTCCAGCTATTCTCAACAGGGTGACAGCCTCTCTGCTGCACTGTATTCTGCTTTTACAAAATGTATCTCTACAAGCACAAGTTATTAGCAGCATGCTGAGGTTTGGATCTTATCAGGGGAAAAAAATCAGTGCATTAATTGATGTAAGGATTTTTCCTATCAGCCAAAAATGCTGCTTCACATGTTTCTCTTATGTAACGAATAGGAACACAGTTTGACAGTTAATAATGCAGTATATCTATGTAAGTCAGGAAAAAGCTTAGTATCATAAAGTCCAAAAAGAAGCCATCTCCCTCATTAACTATTCAATATGACCTCAGATGACAAAGAGACACACCTTGCAGGAGCTTGCTTGCCATAAACAAAAAGCTTTCCATGCAGAGATCCTGACTGCAGCAGGATGCTATTTAAGATACAGTTTAAAGTCAAGGAAACTCTAAATCTAATGCATTTTTATCATTCAATATTTTAAATAAATATAAATATTTCCTTTGCATCATACTGCACCATGACCAGAGCTGGCACCACAGCTCGTCTGTTTGGTATGCAGGCATTATCTAAATTTCCTGCTCATAAAAAGAAAACCAACAGAGCAATGTCATGATTTGCCTAATGTCACATAGCAGGAGGCAGAAATCAAATCCTGTTCTATGACTACTTGACATTCAAACCTCTTCATTATCTGCTTCCTAATATTCCTCTCGTCCTTTCACCCTCTTCTCTTTCAACACCCAAACAACTTCAGTCCTCCAGCTTTTTGTGTCCTTGCTCTTATTACTCTGTTCTCATCTGATACATCTGGAGCTCCTTCTTTTAGACAAGGCACAGTTTCTTCTTTATTTATTAATGCTCAAGTTAAAATTCACTCCTTCATGATAATCGTGGACCACTGTAGAAGATACCCAGGTGCAACCATTGGTCAGACCATGTCTGCAACAGTTTTTCAGCTCATCTGGGTTAGTGCAGTTGGGTTAATAAATAATGTGCTATTAACAAGTCATCCTTTCCACAATAAGCTAAAAATATCTTCTCTTACTACAGAGGAGCATTCACTGTTATGACTTAAAAATAAATTAACTTAAACAGCATATTGTTAACCATCTTTATATTACCATTCATCTACGAAAATTATAAATCTCTGCATTTATTATGTTTTCAACATAATTTGTCAACTCCTTCAGGCTGTAAGTGCATCTTTTCAAAGGTCTTCAAAATTCCCAATGTACTCAATGGCAACATGAAATAAACACCACATAGTTCATTACAGAAATCTGAAAGAAAAAGCAATATTTCCTCTCTGTAAAGTATTCTACATCAGAAGGAAAGACAAGGTTTGTTTCCTAATGAACATCAGTAAAAGAAAAAATCCCTCACAGGTTTCTTTGCAAATTTCACAGCACCAAGAGAAGTTAATAGCCCGAGAAAATAAGAATATGCTGAATGTGAGCAAAGCGTTCTAAAGCAAATACAATCAAAAATCATGAAGTATGTTACACAATAGAACAAGGAAGGAACGTGTTTTCAGTCAAGTGTGTCTGTGCTCACATATTTTCGCAATTATCTTTCAAGGCTGACAATTCTTTTTAGGCTGGAAACAAACTGCCATTTAGCGGCATTTTTTTAAGTTATGAGATAATGAATACTTAAAATTTACTTGGGGAATATTTTAATTGCTTATTTTATATACATTTATATATATCACGGAATTGTAGAGGTTGGAAGGGACCTCTAGAGACCACATAATATAAATGATATAAACAAATAAAGATCCCTTACAAAATTTGAAGGGGTTACTTTTTCAAAAATATCATTTAATCCCAGAGTAAAATGAACTTCACTGTTGTAAAGCCAAAACATACTTCATTAGAAGGGAGACCATGCCATCAATCTACAGAGATCCTATTACTATGGTTCTGTGCATTATTAGAACTCTGCAAGAGAATGTATTTGCTTCTCCTGTGACATAGCTCTTAGGTACAACAGCTAAGATAGACTTCAGCATATGAAAATACTCAGAGAGGATATGCAAACCATACCACTTTTGAAGGTAACATGTTTAAAAAGGTAGAAAAATGTTTCAAAAAAAATCAGTTTCAAAAAAAAGTTCAGGTAGACATTTGTACCTCTTTGTCTTTAACACAGTCTCTGCTCACACTGTGCCTCTTCTGCAGTTGATGGAAAGCTAGGAAGGTTTTGGCAAAATGTTCCTAGAGAACCATTCATCTCATCCCAAAGCAGACACGTAAAATAGGTCAGATCAATTACGTCCTTTAAGTGCTTCATTCTCCTTAATCATTAAAATGGGCCACAGAGTGACTGCCTGAACTGCAGACATCTGAAGTTAGGTAAGATGAATTCCTCATCCCACAACTAACTGTGCTGCAGAAGTTTCCTGAAAAAAGCAAGACCGAAGTATTTCTTTCCAAAAGGATGATTAAAAAACATATATTTAATATAATCTAATGTCTGAGAAAGTACTAAAAAGATGAAAAATAACTTGTTATACATTGTTATTTCTCATAATGTTTGCTAGTAAGAGTAATTTCCCATCTAGCAAATCATTTAACAAATGAGAGCAGAGCCCCTTTTTGTTGGGATTCCCCTTAGAGGACAGATATCTATACACTTATATACACTCAGGCAAGTACGAGTGGTGAGACTTCCATTTCAGGTGTTTCAAATCTCCTCCCAAGATGTGACAGTGCAGCACAGATGAGCTGAGGATGGATGCCCAGCCCTGTGACAAGCCTGAGCCTGGCTGACGCAGAGTGCTAGCTCCAACATTTCCATCCTGCCTGTCACAGCCACACAAGGATTTGAAGATACAGCTTCTAGCATCAGGAGCAGCAAAACCTTCTCTCTGCCCTCAGGCTGACAAACTTGGCAGTTCAACCTGACAAGGTTCACTGCTACCCTAGAAAACGCACTTCTAAAATGGTATATTACCTTGCCTTCTCCGAGAAAAACATTTTTAATGTCTTATTCTATTAAAAGATATTCATTTTACATTTTTGTCCTGATATGAAGCAAACTCAAGCATTGACATAGCAGAAAATCCCATTAGAAAAAAAATGCAAATGTTGAACAGATAAAACACAAACCTCTACAAGCAACACTACCAGTTGCAATTAAGGAATGAAAGCAAAAAGAAAGAGGCAAAACTATCCTAAAATATCATTTACTCCCTTCATAGAATCATAGAGTGGCTTGGGTCTGAAGAGATCCCAAGGATCATCAAGTTCCAACCTCCTGCCACAAGCAGGGCCACCAACCTCCAGATCTGGCACCAGACCAGGCTGCCCAGGGCCCCAACGCCAACAGGTCTTCAACACCTCCAGGGATGGAGCGTCCACAGCCTCTCTGGATGGCCTGTGCCAGCACCTAGCCCTTGTTCTGTTGGCTCCTATGAAGCATAACTTAGCTGCACTGCACTTAGAGTTGTAATCCAGTGATCACAGAAACCTGACGACTCAAAAACAGCAGCTGTGCAGTACCTTGGGGGCAATTAGACACCTCTTGCTCTTGAAGAAAAATCTCAACCATTGCTCAAATAACCTATATACAACAGCCAACAATGACAAAAACAGCCTCTTTTTGTCACTGAAGTAATTTCTGGAGAAGAGTTAAATGCATCTGTTCTCAAGTTACCTTTATTTTAAGGAAAGCAATAAAAAATATATTTAGAAGTATTTTCAGCAAAACAATCCAGTTCTGATAGCTAGAAAATTCAAGAAACCATTACATTTTAAACAAAACACTCATAACTAAAAGAACCAAGAAGCTGTACTTCAGTTAAAAAAAACTCCCACTTTCATCCTTTAAAGCCTTCAGAAGTTACGCTTACTGAGTGCTTTTGAGGTTGTAAAGAACTAACGGATCTTCCTGAAGCTGTGTTGTCTTTCTTGTAAATATTATCTTCTGTTTGCTACCTCTAAATCTTTTTTAGACTTTATTAATTTGTGAAAATAACCCAAGGTAATAAAAAAAATAGGTTTGTCCAAAGTTGCTGTGTCCACCAACCCAGAGTAAGACCATGACAAATCAAGAAAACAGACACCTACTGCACCTTGGTTCTAATTTATTCAGTAACACATTTCCTGAGGGCACTGTAGTGCTGCACATTTCCTGAGGGCACTGTAGTGCTGTTTTCTTTTTAAAAGCACCTTGCTTGTGATCTAATCCTTCCTCATACACAGATACGAGCTATTGTTCATTTCTCACCCTCATTTAATAACACTGAGATCATTGAAATGTTTTAGAAGTTTCTACAGGAAGCAGGAACCATAATTCTACCAATCACAATGCATCTTTATAGAAAAGCAGCACAATATTGCTCCAAAATGAGACAGCGGGGTAACTGATTATTGAAAATAAAATAAACTTTACAAGAAGAAATATAACCAATCCTCGTCCTGTTCTCTTCTACTGCTACGAGCAAATGAACCAGCTCAAGGGTCTACACAACTTCTGCTTACATTCCCCTTATTCCAAAGCCTCCATAAAGGCAGTTCAATGCTTTTACACATCAACATACAGAACTGCTACACAGCTTTTACAGAACTGCTACACAGCTTTAAACTGCCTCCTGAATCACTCAGGAGACCAAGGTGGTGGGATTGCTCAGGTGAGTAGGAAGCTCCAGCTCAATATGTGAAATGTGTCTTCTGCCTTAATGCTGTATCTTTCCATTCACACTTCCTCACGTGTACTGGAATCCAAAGCATAACACAAGGCTGTGGGTTTTTCCACTGCCAATGAATATGCTTTCCATAGCTGTGGGAAAGCAGCAGGAGCACTTTAACACAGTGCATTTTCTGCCCACACTGACAAGAAATACTTAGCACTGTATTAAAAGTTCCCAGTAAAAAGAAAAAAAAAAAAAAACAACTTTTATTCCTTATAAAACAGAGTTTCAGGATCAAACAAGCAAATATCAACATCATTTTTTATTTGCAGTTTCTGTGACTAAATGCTTTTGCTTTGAGGAGACTGTATATCTGCATCAAGGATATTTGTCTGCTTCAGGGTTGTTCTGTCCCAAGTCAAAATACCACCAGGACTGAGTCCCTCGTGCCCATCAGTCAATATGGGAATGCAGGCACAGTGCAGGGTGATATCCACGCTTACTAAGTTCACTGCAGCTCAAAGTTTCTGAGGAGCCAAGTATACAAGATGAGACCAAATTTGTCTCCGACAATGATCGTCAAGAGATCACAAAAAGAAAGAGAGGGTAAGAATGGGGCAATATATGCTGATGCTTACACCAGTACACCCTACCTGCAGCTACAACAGTCAGACAGCCCCAGAGCCGCAGGACCTCATGCAGCCTGGAGAGCTGATCCACCAGCAGAGATGCGCCCTTCAGCACAGGCACAGAAACACTCACTCTAAGAATGTTCTAAAGCCTCTGATAACTAAAAGTTGGAATTTTATTGTAGGTATGGTTTCTAAAAACAGGAGTTATCTGGAAATGGTCCTTATACTCTTCGCACCGCTTGACTGTTTTTCGATAATTCATTCCACAAATACCATATATGACATTGGCAAAATTCTTACTGTGAAATCACAAAAAGATTCAGTCAATAAGGACAGTGATACTGTGTAGATTTGATAAAAAGCATCACTTAGCTGTTGTTAGAGGATCATCCTCCTAACAAGCACTTCACATCCAATATCCAGCTTAAGGGGGTTTTAGGCCAAGTTAAAAGCACAGGAAAACTCCTCAGAAGAATCAGGTTTATATTGAACACAGGAAAGAATGCAGTGGAAACAGTGGAAAACGTAGCTAAAAACTTCAGCCATTTCCAGAAAGACTTCTCACTTGCTGTGGTCTGCCCTACTTTTCTTCCCCACAGCCACACAGTGGTCTCTTTTCACTGCATAGAATTCTCAATCACCTCGAAGGGAAAATTCCTAATAACTTTTAATCTTATAGCAACACACCATCTTCTTAAAAAAAAAAAAAAGCTTACATTTTCAAAAAGACATATTTGCAGATTTAACTTTGCACCTCCTGAGATAAGGCACAGAACAAAATGCTATTTTCAACTTCCCACATATGGAGAATAACTACACATAGATAATATATGAACTGAGAAATTACAGAGCGAATACAAAATTCATTCATCTGGAGATTGTCATAGGATTTTATATTTATTTGCTCTATAACTACACGACACCTGGTGTTCTCTCTCTAATCTTTAAGGTCCACAGTCAAAGTCATTACTTGAAGGGAGAGCTGGCAGTGTGCATTTTCTGGGGATCACCATTGGAAAAGGAGAAACGACCTATTTCAGTTCTCATGCAGTTGTAAAGCATCAGTTAGTAGGCTTTTGGCACCAATCCTCTTTCAGAGAAACGCTCTGTTAATTTGCATCTTCTCAAATGAGGGTTTTTACAGCCCTTCCCAGATGTCACCAGGTACCTACTCGTCAGAGAAGAATGAAAACTAAAGCTTCTAACTCATGGTAAATTGGTGTGCAAAGTCGATTAAAAAAATATATTAAATGACACACAAAGCATTGTTACTGTGGAAGGCATTCCAAATAGCAGTTTCAAAGCAACCTGAAGAATTCTTATCTTCAGTTTTAAAACCTTGCTCTAGTTATCTTATTTGAAAATACCTCACATTCTTGAAGTAACCCTAAAAAAAGTACACAGGTGGCAGAACTATAAAGTTCCTTATGGCATACATTCTTCTAGCGTGTGAAATGTTGATGTTATTAAAGCTCTCAATTACCAAAGGAAAAAAAAAAATGACAGGATTCTATAAAAATTCAAGGTACAGTGAAAACTGCTGTGATCCATAGCAAAAGCTATGAAAGGGGTGAGCAGTCCCATCTCCCAGAGACAGCAGCAGTTACCTATAGTTAAGCATATGCCTAGGTATTTGCACAGGCAATCAGAGAGATTTAATCACAGCTGTTAGGTAACAAACTATTTCAGAAACAGTTCTCTAGTGACTTATGACATGAAGAAAAAAGCATCATCGTAACACCTGATGCATTATTCACAAAAGAAACACGACTAAAAATAGGTTATGAATAAATATCAGTAAAATAGAGTGGAATGAACTAGTGTTGGGAAAGTACATAATGAAATTAATCTCTTTGCAGTGGAGCTGCCAGCTTAGTGATTGTTTATTTTTGAGGAGTAGGAAAAAGACGTGTGCTGACTCCAGCAGAACAGAGATTATTACACTATGCTAACTTAGAGCTTGCCACATTTAAAGGTGATTCATTCCTAACATTCTCCTGCTCTTTATTTCTGGTCTCTGTCAGCATTCATTGTTTTCACTGATACACATTTGCATAATTAATTTCTAAATATTTAGGTAAAATATGTAACTTTCTTATAATGTGTATTTGGGAAGATTGATATTTGCAGAGTGTAAGTGGCTTGTTTTTACGAACCAGGAAGGACTTTCCAAAGGTTACGTGGCAATGGTGAAGCTGGTCAAACAGAGCACTGTTAGCACAGCTGCTAAGAGCAGCAGGGACTGGAAGGTGGAAAAATCCCAGTTTTGAATGAGCCTTCACTCTACAAAAAACAACAGTAGGGAGATTCTTCACCTCAATTCAGTACTGGTTGGGGAGGATGAAAGGTGATAAAAGAATTAAAAATCAGGTCTCTGCCTGGGAAATTGCATGAAACATTTGATAATTATGTTGATCTGAATGAAGCTAAAGCAGAATTAGAGGCATAGGAACGTTACATGATATTTTTCTGCTCTTCTTTCTTTCCGTAAGGTTTCTTTTTCCAAGCTGTGCATCAAGCAGACCTTGCTTTCTTTCCATTTACATACAAACATTGTTTAATGTTAAGGAGTAATTTAAGCATGACTGGCTAACTACAGACTCCATGCTTTCCAGAGGTTGAAAACCCCAAACAAAATAACCCACAGTACCCATTTGGCAGTCTCAGAGAGGCCAGATGATACACCACCAACACATCAAAGCCCATCCTTTGGCAAGAAATCTCTCAATTGAACCAAGTAAAGTATCTTTGTCAAGTCACAAGAAAACATAGCTCCTGAGGGAACACTGCCTTCCAGACAGTTAAAGAGATGACGGAAAAATTGACCAGTACGAAAATGTTCAAAAATACGTTCGCTAATACTCTGCCTTGAGTAGAGCTAATCATGTTCTATAAAAAAAAAAAAAATCAGCTGTAGGCAAGCCCTATTCAAACATCTTATACATTAAATCACCTTAAACTCAGGACTAAAACCAGCAACATCAGAAGGCACTGAGCCTACAACTGATCTCTTTCACACCAGACACAAAACAGCTTCAGAGAAATGGGTGAAGCTCTTCATGAAGGGGTGAAGGTTACACTCTGTTGGAAGCGGAGTCCTCTTGTGTAGTGATGAACTTTCAACTGAAGGCAAGCTGGTGTGGTTCTAATATAGGACAGCTGAAAAGAAAGATAATGAAAAGAAGGCCAGCCCGTTAAAGGAGTATCAGCTAGCCAAACATACACACACCCAGATTCAGGCAGCTCCACACACAGGCTTCTGTGAGGCCTACTCCCTGTTTACATGTATCACTACATAATTCAGTTTCCCTGTCTATAATACCAGGACTGCGTGATATAAACTTCCCTAAACTACCAGTTCAGGGAAAGAGACAACCTTTAACAATCCGCACAGCCAGCCCACCAGTGGGCAGCCAGCCATTTCAAGGCTCCTCTATCTCCACTGCGCTACAAAAGTCGTCCCACAACCAGAAGATGATACTGTAGTTAATTTTTCCTAATTAGGAAAAATTAACAACTAACTGTGATTAGATCTTTCATTCAAGCAGGGTCATACCCTTTGTTAAAGCTGTGCACTTTGTTTTCCAAAACTTCAGCCATTCAACAGCTGTTTATTCTCAAGCCTGTGTGCTCTGCCTATTTTCTCCTCCCTTCAAAGTTATTTACTTTGAGATTATCAACTCTTTTAGAGCAGGTGTTACTCAGAGAGACAAAAGCAAATGTACAGGGAGGAAGAAAAAAGGCCTCTACAGAAGATCTCTGTCTTGCTGTGTGGCATAAAACCAAACAGGCTCAGTATTAAAACAGCCTTCCCATTCTGCTTTTGAAGTGATTACAGCATTACACATTTTATCCTGCTTAAGAGTGTAAGTGGTTGCTCCCTAAGAAGTCCTTTTTTGTTCATTTTCCCATAGATCTGAAGATGGAATTCAGCAGATAGCACAGAAGATCAGTTACCTGTTTTATTCTTCAAAGCTTATTCAAAATAAATGCAACAATAATCCTCATTGTTATATTTTTTTCTGCTTAGAAATCATTCTCTGCATATATGCACATCGGCAAATTGTAACTACTGGCTGACCTAGTTAACCAAAATAGACCTCCAGGTACGTAGTGCTAGCAAGAGGACGTTAAAATCTTTGGAATTACAGCTGATACAAAAAGAGAAGATCTCAGAACCTGACCCAGTATTTTAATGCTATATACATGCTTGAAGTTTCCTTCAGTATCTTGATTAATATTTGGCTATTTCTCTAAATGTGTGAAACAACTCCTTCTCTTCTTTCCTCCTTTTTGTCCTTTTTCAGGACATAAGAAGCAGGATATACTCACTAGAGGCTGCAGTCTTCTCCAACAAATGGAAGGAGCTGCTATATTCCACACAGAGATATTATGAAAATAAGAAACACTCTATAGCTCACAAAATACGAGGACAAGTAACAAAGTCGAGTATAATAATTTCCCAGTTTAAGTAAGGCATTGCACTGCCTCCATACTGAAATAGTGAGGTACACCACAACCTAAAAAAAAAAAAAGAGTAATTTCAGTAATAGATATCTGATGTTTGATAGCCTAACATCTCTCATACCAGATAACAAATAAAGCAGGAAGTATAGAAAGTATCCCAAAATCTAAATTAAAATTATAACAATTAATTCTGCAAGAGAAATACACCAGAAGGTAAATATCCCTTAGAAAGACTATTAACATTCACATCCTCTGGTGGCCATTTGCCTCCTTTGATTAAGGTTCATAATATTTGATGTCACACCTCTAGTTCAGATCTGAAGAGTAAATAGAACCTAAAGTCTAGTACACAAATACTCGCTGTCAGAGAGCTCAGGATAATAAAAAAAACATCTTTTGTGATGACAGCACGAGTCCAAATGTCACACTATGGAGAACTCAGTGGCAGTATCAGCATAAAATAATTCAATCTCCAGACAATTCCTCTGTGTCTGTTTCAAGGATACCAGTTCTAATATCAGTACTGCTATCACTTGTAAGCATGACTAGGATTTGGAACCTTTTATGTTCCAGCAAAAACAAAGCCCTGTACAAAAGCAAGATCACACAATTACTGGCAGGAATAACATAAACTGTTTTTACTGGCAAACATTCTGTATTGCAAAGGCACAGCTGGAAAATAGCTGAAGAAACAGTTTCTTAACACAGAATTCTTCACTGGGCCTAAGGATGAGACTGAGTTTAACTGAATTGCATTCAGCAGCTAGGAAAGTTTTAGGGAAAACACTGTTCTTCCTTATTAATATTCCAGAAGAACATCTTTAACCCCTGCAGGACAGCAAGAGACAAAAATAATTACCTGCTACAGAATAGTGAGAGCCAAATACTTACATGTGCCAAAAATCCAGAGCATCTATCAGTTTTTCCAGTATCCAAGAAGGATTTTGGGAAGTTAATTTTCAGATTTTCATGAGGTTAAACCAAAGACAAATGGGGAGGAGGGTAAATGTTTTTTTTTTTAATGAATCTGGATGTTTCTACCTTTCGTACATTACATAATGAATGTGTTTTCAGTCTCGCACTGTTTTCTATGAGGGCATCTAGGAGTACATCACATTCTAGGATGCCATACATCTCTCTGCTTTACCTTGTACTTGTCGGGTATGATTCCAAACTTATGTAATCATCAGTACGTGCTGTTTATACAGGACTGAAAGAAAAGACCTTACACCCACTACAACCAGCTGTACTTCCATATATATTTCCATATAACTTCTAGTTATAGATCTTTACACCTTAAAATAGCTTTTCTTCTAAAGTTGTTAGTTTGAAATTTGGATTCGTATGCAGAAAGAGAGACTGTACATCAAACTAATATTTGTCAAGTATACTTCACTGAAAGAAACTACAGAAAGAACATGTAGTTCTTTCCTAAGCTACTTTACTTCTCAAAAGAAAGAAATTCTATAACACTAAGCCTCGCTAAGCTTTTTAGAAGAAAGTTCCCAAAGTTTCTGATGAGCACAGCAGTTCTGAATGGCATACCGTTGTTGGGAAAGCTGTAGTGTATTGACACTGTGAAAATGTTGAGATAAAAATAGAGCCCTCTCACCCTCCCTCAAAGAAAAGCCCCTAAAACTCACACAAGAAAACAGTAATCTCACGCATTAACTTCCATGCCCTTCATGCTTTCCCTTGGCTGTCCAAAATGAAGGAGTCTCTCAGGGTCCCTTCCTTCAGCAATCCCAACACCCGACTCTCCCTACCATTTATCCAGCATCTTACCTGCCTATTTACATGCTTTTTTCCCCCTTCACTTGCTCACTCTGGTCTGCCCATTTCTTTCTGTAGTTGCCAGAGGTGGTCACCTCAAGGAAACTTATTTCCCAGGACTACTAATAACCTTCAGCTACATTACTTACTTCAGTCCCTAACCTGCCTGATTATCACACTTTCCTAAGCAGCTGACTCACAACACATTTCAAAAGACACACCTGTAGTTCTGAAGTAACTCAGCAGGTAACACCAACCCACCTTTAGCTCAAACTACTTATTTCTCCTTCACATGGAGAAGACAGACAGATAAATCATCCTCTAAAGGTGCTTACCCCTCCCCAGGTTTGACCTGGACATCTTATATTTGAATTGCTACAATGCAGTGCTGACAGCTTAGATGTTTACAGCCAGGCGGTTGCCTTAGCCTGGGAAACTTACACAGGGCAATACCAACTGGAAAGGAACAGCTGCATTCTGGGAGATCTTTACCTGAGCAATGATAGGTATGTTCATTTGGGAAGGATGAACTGAAATTTATTAACTAGATCTAGGTTAAAAGGTGCTTAGAGTGATTAGCTCAAATAATTACACTTAGTTAGATGAATCCCAGCCCTCACATTAGGAGGCATACATCCTTTTGTTCTATCCCCAAATCTCTTTCTCATAGTCTCCACACATTCCCTGACTCCCCTGTGGCTATTCATTGATGTAAATGAATGAATTGATATTTCTGCTTTTCCTTCCTGTCACCTTGCCTCATTTTCTCACACCCCCATCACGTCCATTGAGCATCTTTATTTTGCTGCTACACTTGACTGTCTTCTACAAGAATGAGTAACCTCATCCAATCATCAGTTATTTATAGATTATATACAACAGACTAATCTCCACTCAAGAGCTCCAACTCCAACAATTCTACTTCAACATATCATTCCTCATTTCTCTTTCTAAACATCCACATTCCCAAGGAGCCTCCACTCCTTCACATGTCTTTCAATTGTTCCTCAGCAAATACACTGTTCATTTCTTCTCCTGCATCTTCAACTGCTTATTCTTCATCTGCAAATATAAAACTATTTCACTAGCAATAACATTACTTACTCATTACAACTTCATCAATAATGGCCATACTGCACCTGACCAAAGACACATCAAGCTCAGCATCCTGTCTGTAGCAGTGTACTTGCCCTCTTCGATACTTACTCTCCACTGTCACCTTTATCACAAAGACCAGACTGATTTTTCCTTCAGACTTCATTGAACGTTATCCTAAATCTTCCTGTAAACACTAACACGGATTCTAGGAAGTATATACTGATCTTGTAAGAACAGATGTTTACCTAAATTTTAGGCCACACTGTAAGTGGAATGAGCCCAAAACTTATTGTTTTGAGGAAGCTGGAATATTTACTGCTTTCAGGCTTCTAAAGGAAAGAATTCTTATGGATTTGGGTACATACATCCAACGTTAATCACCAAATGTGAGCTTACAGTGGCTCTCTTACCAGTCAAGGTAATCTTGACCAATGTAGGGGACCTAGACTTCCCCCTGTCAGTGGGCCCCACTGCCTTCAGGGACTACAGTTCCCCTTTTCTCACTAACAGGGGTCTCTTTGCATTCATGTTTAAGAAAGCACCATTGTTCACTTAAACAAAGTTCATAGGTAACTGCTTATTTATCATTAGTGTGTCAATACTACATACTCTTTGTCATTTTAGCAGGACTACTTGAGTATTCTAGGATCTTATAACTAGGAGTAAAATTATTTCCCTTCAGTAGACTTACTGCTGGCACAATAACACTAATACAATATAATGAAGTCTATAAAACTTGTATTATTGCTTCGTAACAACAATAAATAAATAGAAATATTCAACAGAAATATTCTCTTCTACCATAGAATACAGAAAATGCTGGGCTACACTCAAGTGCGAAGCAAAACACCTGGCCCAAAACCTATTTTCATTTTCTCTCAGCCAGTTAACCTGAGAATCTCCACCTGCTCCACCTGCAAAGGCAAAAAGAGCAACACAAACAATGAGATGTTACAAATGAAAGGAAAAATGAATGGTCACCCACTTTCAACAACCTGGGCTCCCAGGGAAAAAAATCCAAAGGAGAAAACTCCGACAAGAGATCCTTCCTCAGTGGCAGACAGCCCTTAAATGAGGTCTAAGAGGGGTGCAGCCTGGCTCCACCCCTCCCAGTCACACAAGTGAATCGCCTTCACCTGTGCTCCCAGGGCTGACGGGTCTTTCCTTCAGGTGCTCAATCAGTGGTTCAGGACATGACTCAGCAGTCCCCATACACACCCAACGAACAGTCTTCAGAATACCCTGCAATTAATTCCTTTTACCATCCTCCCCCCCCCTCCAAAAAAAAAAAAAAATCACTTCTCATGTATCTGAAACTGTCAACAAAGACAAGTTAGAAGATAGTGAAAGAAGAAATAGATAATCTATTTCAAGTTGAAAAAGATCTGTGCAGAACAGTCATGACATGATGCCAAAACCATGAGTGCATATTGTGACATTTACTTCCATAGAGCTAACAGACACGCATGTCTTGATATCAAGTGATACATAATTATTGCTTTCTGACATAACTGCTTACTTAGAAACATTTCAAGAATGTTGTTCTAGAAAAGTAGCAAATACCTTTGACAAAAGGAAGCACGTCTTCCTACACTGAATCCTTCACATCATGAGTACACAGCGCTGTCTTATTTACACGATTGTGTTGATGTGTTTGCTACCATCATATCATAAATCACAGAGAATCTCTAATAATTATATTAAATCAATATGATATCAAAATATCTCAGTGCCTAATAGGAGTTCCAAATGAACATAACTGGAAAGTCAGACGATTGTTATCTACTGAACAGATGGCGACACTGCAATTCCCCTGCTTTCTCAGCCAGTCTGCTGCAAGCCTCAACCAGAATTCTGATCCAAATGCTGCTGAAGTCAATGGGAAGGCTGACATTGACTTCAGTGAGCTTCGCCTCGGCTCAAAGTTACTGCAGGAAACAATGTTTCAGCCCAGGTTCAGCCATGGCTCTCCAAGGCAGTTGACAGCAATGGCTGAGAGCAGCGGCTGGATTAATCTTGTTACAGAAACAGCCACCCAACAAGAACTAAATTAAGATCCACTTTTGTGCTGTTCCTAAAGATCTCTTCCACAACATCCTCTGTGTTGCATTTGAAGCAGCAGCAGAAAAGCCAAAGGTTTTGTATTCTTTTCATCTGCCCTACTATTTATTTCATCCTCTTCTAATTTAAGAATTCACACTGAAGAAAATGTTTCCACCTATGGTAAATGAAATCCCCGCTCTTCTAATTTCTTGCTCCTGTTCCGCCTTAATCCCATGAAATTCCTAACCCTTGCCAAAATTAGTTTATTTCATCTGCTAAACACACGCACGATACTTCGTGAAAGTCCTGCAGTGTACATGCAGTGTTATTTAAAAGTCTTTGAGTACAGTCAATCCCACGTAAATACCAAGGAAATGTAAAATACACACAGCTACATGTTCAGAAGAACCTGCATGTTTACGAGCTGATATTTGACCAACTTGTCTTTTTGTCCATTAGAAATTAAAACCCACAAGCATTCAACTTGCAGAAATTTTGCTTTTGACGATTATAATACGACTTCGAAGGAGCTCCTTACACAGTGCATAGAACAGCTGTTTCCAGAAATTTCCACTGCATGTTAATGTACTCATTTGAGAAGAAAATGCAGCCTAAAAAAAAAAACAAACCCGTGAGATTATGAGCAGCACAAAGGATTAATTTAAATTGCCAAGTTCTACCCTAGTCACTGAAGGTTATAAGCATCATTTTACACGTTAGAGGTCAATGTGAAGGCACTGCAGCATGCTCACTCTGATTCTCTTTAGCAACACATATCAGAATGACTTCTGCTCTGAAGTATTGTTATTTTAGGACTAAGAAAATAATGTGATAAGCAATGTTCACATTTTGTTTTGTTCTCTATCTCACACGCCATATCTAATAAGAGAAGCAAAAACCACTGCAACTTAGAATAGAAATAAAATAGAAGCTTCTATTTAGAAGGCTAAACAACTGCTGGAAATTTGTTAATTGACAGAGACAGGATTTTTACTGAAGTGCTTAATGTTTTTTGGAGGACATTTTAAGTTTAACTGCTTCCTTGGCGTGCTCATTTGCTAATGAGAAAATTACTCATTGGAAAAAAAAAAAATCTAAACAACAGCCATTACAGGAGCAGACTAACCAAAATCTGATTAATTTAGCAAATGCAGAACCATGGAATGCCCTGAGCTGGAAAGGACCAACAGGGATCATCGTGTCCAACTCCTCTATCCAATTTGTCAGGATATGTTGTTTAACAACGATTACTTCTTCTAAAGGTTCCATATTCTCAAGTAGACTGTGTCTTCTAAATAAAGATTAATTTGGAATATTAAATGCCCAACACCGCCATTTCACCAAAGGCCAATGAACTGGATGATCATGGAGGTCTTCTCCACCTTTGGTGATTCTGTGATGATTCTATAAACAGTAACAATGTCCTCAGATTGTTTTTTTCTTGTGGAAAGATAAAGCCTTCCTCAGCTAAATCTAAGCGAAAGACAGAGACAGAAGGGCTGTAAGTTTCCTAATAGTATTCATTAAGACATGAACAAATAAGTGTTAATAAAGAGTAGCATCAGAAAACAATATGTGCTCTTATGGCTAATAGCATCTTATAAAAACACCTTCCCACAGGAATAACCTACAAAGCCTCTAAAACCAAATGTAGATAGAAGAGCAAATCCAAAGATCCATTATTTTATCTGATCAAAACTTTAAAATTTCCAATTTCTTAAACAAGTATGTTAAGCATACGACAGAACAAATAGGCCACCATTTCAAGATGCCTAGCAGATTGCAAAACAGACAAAAGTTGAAAAAAAAGGCAAAAATAATGAAATTGGATGAAAACATCCTAAAAACATAATGTTCTTCCTGTGAACCGGCTTTTAGGACAACCTTCTGAAACACTTAATAGAAACAAATTAATAAAAAACCATTTATATAATTGCATGGCTTTCAAGGCATTTCCCATCATGTATCATAGAGGTAATATAATGCATCTGTGTTTAATCTCCAGTTAAAGAAAATGGGACTGTGCACAAGAAGGAGTCAAATGAGTAACTTCCACCTATAACCACAATAATCCTCAGACTCACATACCTTGTAGGATTGCATTTTCAACTCCTATTTCTGCCTAAAAAAAACTGTAGTCTAAAATTGCATAAAATTATTATAATAGTTTGATCTCAAGATATGTAATACTAGTCAGTAAAAAAAAAAAAAAAAGGAATTCCAAAAGAAGGGACAGCTAAACCTGTTCCAGTTTCAACAGTGCAGACGTTTTCCTACATCTTGTCAAGCACAATAAATCCTTCCCCTTCCTTGAAAACAGATCTCTGGGGTGTCAGTTATTTCTCTAAGCCAGTGGAAGTAGAAAGGTTCCACTTGTTTCAACACTACTGCAGGATCTCAGAACCATACCTCCTGGACCACCAGCCTCCCCATGCACCCTGCTCTGCCCTATTCCCCGCCACACAAGGACAGCCCTCATGGACTGGCAGGCCTTGCTGAGGCAGAAACGCAGGGAAGAGACAAACACACAAACATTGTTTTGTAGCTACAATATGCTGAAAAATATCCCATGACCCAGAATGATTTGCAGTTTACGTTCAAGGAGTGAGAATCAAAATCTGGCTCGTTTGAAAGCACAGTGATAACCCATGGCATTCTCGTCAAACACAAATTACAGCTCCTACTTTCAGCATCTACGCTAGCTTTTACCCCAGAAGATTGTGAGAAACAGTCTATATCTATAGCAACCAAGAGAGGGAAGGGAGGGGTAGATCCATCCCAAAATGTGTCTCCTTAAACCTTGCACTGCTACCTTCACTGGATCCAGCAATTGCTCATTTTTATTGCCACTTGACCGAAGACTGATTAAAAAACAAACAAACAAAAGTCAGTTGATTTTAATTCCTCCTTAATAAACAGCGCAGATGCAGGGATACTTTTTTAAGAGGCTCCCTTTGTTACTGAAAGTCACTGTATTTTTTGTCTTGAGAAGAAGGTGGATTTCTCTGAGACAGCTTGGCTTTCACTCTCTGATCTCTTTAACGGCTTTACGTAGCTGTTTAACTGGGACAAAAACAAGTTATGACCTCGCTGGTGTAAGGTGAGTTTCAGAGAGATACTGCAAAGTGAAGCGAGAGCTGCCTGCGTGAGTTTGTGCCATCGGAGACAGCTCTGGAGAGCAGCTACAAGAGCTCTGCGCAACGAGAGGGCTGCGCAGGACAACAACGCTGACCCTAACGGCACTGAGCTTGTTTTAGGGCCCCTGCGTGCCCATGGGAAGGTTCCCACAAGGTGCATCCCCTAAAAGAGAAAGGGCTCCAAACCGCGATGGCCCCCAGAGGAGGCGGCCGCTGCACGGCCTCGTGGGGACAAGCATCTCCAGGCACTCTCCCAGCCTCAGCCAGGCGGTCCCCACCTCCGCCACAGCGAGCCGCAGGTGCCGGGCTGCACCTGTGGGCTGTGGCCTAGGGATGCGCTGCGGTTTCCAAACACGAGGGCTGAAACCACAAATCCGGGACGAGCGTTAGGCAGGCAGGGGCTGGGAGCGTTTGGCGGCCCCTCTACCACAGCGGCCTCGGGGCGGGCTGTCAGCGCGCGGGGTGCCTCGGCGAGCCCGGCTCCTCGCGGAGCACGGGGGCAGCTCCCAGCAGCGCGGCTCCGGGGCGCATCGGGTGGGAGCGGCGCGGGAGGACGAGCAGCGGAGCGCGGCCGCCGGGGCCGTGCCGGGCTGCAGAGCGGGCGGGAGGACGTGCGCCGGGCGGCAGCGCAGGGAACCCGGGAGAAGGCGCGGCCCCGCTCCCCGCCCGCCACACTCACCGATCCGCGCCTCGGCGGCGGCTCCGGCGGAGGAGAGCGGGTGTCCGCGCGGGGCGGCGGCGAGGAGCTGCAGCAGCAGAGCGACGACGGAGCCGAGCGTCCCCATCATGCCTGGCCCATCGCAGGCGGCCGTCCCGCTCCCGCCCGCCCGCCGCCGGCCCTCACTCCATGCCGCCCGCTCTCCCTTTTGCCTCCCCGGCTCCGGAGAGCGGCAGCCGCGGCGGATTCAACACCCAGGACAGCGACCGGCACCGCCCGCCCGCCCCCCACAGCCGGCCCCGCCCCGGCCCGACCCGCTCCGCCCGGCATGGCGGGGCGGGGAACGCTTCCCGCTCGGCTCCCGCCTCCCCGCTCCCCGCCCGGGAGCGCCGCGGCGCGGGCCGGCCTGGGGCTGCCCGGAGGGACGGGGAGGCGGACGGTTCTTCCCGCTCGGAGCCCCTAAAGATGGCCGAGAATGGGGAGGGGGTTATTCGACTCGTTTGCTTCTCGAACCTACCGGGAAAACAGTTCAGCCCGTGTCAAAGTTTTTTGTCCTTATAAATGCGTCGGACGGGTGGATTCTCCCCGCTGACTGCTCAGTAGTGTCATCGAGTCGCGGAATACCCCGAGATGGAAGGGACGCTCAAGGAGTCCAACCCCCGGCTCCACACAGCAGCACCCAAACCCGACCCTGCGTCTGATGGCGGTGTTCCAAACGCGCTCCTCCATTCAGGGCCGTGCCCGCTGCCCTGGGCAGCCCGCTCCATGCCCACCTCCCTCTGGGGCAGAGCCTTTCCCTCACCCCCAGCTGCCCCTCCCCTGATGGCTCCGTGCCTTTCCTTCAGGCAATAATTTTTTTAGCTTTATTTTTTTTCCATAGGAAAATAAGCATTGCGATGAAGCATTTTACGAACCCTCAGCTGATGGCACCCTTCTTCTCCTGTTCCCGTCTCACTCCACAGGAGTGGGACCCAGTGGCCTGGACGAAGGCCAGGTAAATAAGGCTCAGCACAAACCCGTTGGCTGCCTCTCCATTCACGGACTCTCGTATATTGAGTCTTTAATGTAGCAGTTGCAGTCACCAAGCTGAAATAGCACAGGGGCTGTGCCATGCTATCTGGCAGGAGCTGTGTGTCTGAACCAGTTGTGTGATGCTGTGAATGATGGCAAAGTCCCAGGCCTTTCAGTCACCCCCTCTATCTGCTTAATTCTTAGAATCACAGAATTGTTTGAGTTACAAGGGACCCTTCAAGGTCGACTAGCCAGCTACCCTGCAGTAAATAGGGACACCTACAGCTCGAACAGACTTGCTCAGAGCCTCATCCTGCCTGACCTTGAATGTTTTCAGGAATGGGGCATCCACATCTCTGGGCAACCTGAGGCAGTGCTTCACTGCCCTTGCTGTAAATAACTTCTTCCTTATATCCAATCTGAATCTCCCCTCTTTTACTTTGAAAGCATTTCCCCTTGTTCTATCCAACAGATCCTAAAGAATCTGCTCCTCCTTTCTAATGGCCCCTCTTTAGATACTGGAAGGCCGCTCTTAGTTCTCCCCAGTGCCTTCTCTTTTCCAGGCTGCACAACTCCAGCTCAAATTCTTCTGATGCTTTAGTTCAGATTCTCCTGACCTTCATTTTGGAGGTAAGTGGCTCTAATTATACACCCTGAAAAACATCATCCTTGACTTCAATCATAGTAATGGCAGACTCACATTAAAAATTATTTGAGAAGAGTTAAATTTGTAATACGTGAAGTGACTTTGCCATCGACCAGAAAATAATGGAACCCCACAAAACAAAGTGACCCTGGAAAAGCATGGGCTGGCTAGAGGGCTTCCTGGAACCACTTTCCCACCAGCCATTCCTCCTTGCTCACAAAAGTGGAATCTGGGCTGGGCTCAGCACAAGGCATCCAACCACTGCATTGGGACCACCGGGACCTGCTGTGGGGAAGTCAGGTGGGAGCATTGCCCTAGGCTTCAGGCAGGGTGCTATGGAGAGATCCATGAGGGCCGTACAGGATACTTAAGCCTCCTGGTGCTCTGATGACAGCTGCAGACTTCTGTAATTCTCAGTTTTGCCCTGGGAAAAGTGAGAGATGAAGAAGAATCATGGTTTGTGGGGCTAGTGAAAAGTCACCTCCTTTGCTGGGCGGTTGAGGCTGGCAACTTGGCCGCAAACAACTGACGAAGAAACAAAAATGTCAAAGAAATGAAAGAAACTGACACTGGTTGCTGTTGGCTGGCACAAGGATTACGTGGTCTTTCAAAGCATTTCTGTCATGGAAGGCTCTTACATGGTTGCCTACATCTTCCAGGGGAGTGGTTTCATGAACTCAACAGGTCCTTTTAAGCCAAACAGGAAATCAATTTCAGCAATTCTGGAAGAAATCTGAGCACTGAAAGTATAGAGTCAAAAAAATAAAGAGGGGGGGGGGGAGGGGTGGAGGTGGAGGTGGGGAGCAAGATGAGAAAGTGCAGAAACATAAATTAGTATATCCTCATGGGTTATGCAAACCATCTGGCTTTAAAAGCTAGTAGTAGGAACGTGGAGAAAGGTCATCTGAATTAGCAGAGAACTGCAAAACAGCTGAAGGTAAGAATGGAGCAAATGGCAGACATGCTGAGAGAACACGTTGTTCCTCAAAACGCCAAACAGCAGCAGTATTATTGGAAGATGCTGCAGCTCTGCAGCAAACAATTTGCTAGCTCCTGTAAATTGATGATCAAATACAATGCAGATTTTAAAAATTCAAAATTCTCATTATCTCTTCATGCAGGGGATTAGCAAAGAAAAAAAAAATAAAAAAACATTTGTTCAAATCCCTGCGAAACTGTGAAGAATCAAGAGAGAAAGCGTGTTGGTCAAAGCCAGGAAAAAATCCTTGAGAAAAGGTTGGAAAAGATAAGACATCAAGGAAAAGAGTAGAAAGTCAACCAGGGAGTGAATGGGGCACTTGGAAGTAACTCAGGTAGCAGTTCTCAGGAGCAACGAGCTGGAAGCTCTCCCTACCTTGCTCTGTCTTAAGGTTTTACAGCAGGCTGAAGCTAAGAAAAACACAGGGACCTGCCTTAAAGCTTCAGGCACAGACTGAAGTCATCAGGAGTAGGTAGAATGAGTTTGGTTACTGACATGGGTAAAAACTGCAAGGCTCCATTCTGCGTGTAAATCAGATGAATAACAGAATTACGGTGGAAATGACAGGTTATGACACATGCAGGTTGCTTGCTGGTTCACAGTGTTTTTCTCAAGACGTTTCTCAGTGCCAAAGTTTTTATCAGCCTGTGTAATAAAAAAAAGCCTCCATGCTTGGGTCTGGCAGCCTTCTGAAGTGGTTTTTATTCGGATGTTTTCATGTTTTCTGAGCTATGAGAAAGAGAAATCCTGAAGAGTGTGCTTTACCTGAGAAAGCTGCCAGAAAGGCTGGAAAATATGCAGTGCCGTTCTTGCAGCCAGGGATGTTGTAGAGCTCTAACAAAACTTTCAGACCTGATGTAGAAGGCACCAGGAAGTTATTTTTGAGGACATATCTAAATCTTTTTGGTAAGGGATTCTAAACTAGTAAAGGTACTGAATGGTTGCTGAGGGGCTGAGTGTCAGCTGTCCGCTGCTAATGTGTCTGGGGGTGAATGTGAGACTGTGTGGAAGAATGGCATCAGCAATTACAGAACAGAAAATTTCAGCACAGTGAATAACATTAATGTTTAGCGTGTCTTTAATAGCTGGAGCTGAGTCCTTATGATGCCAGTACAGGTGTAGAAACGTGCCGGGCAAAGTGAAAGGAGAGCAGGACAATCTGTATGATTTTACACATATCAAAGATTTACATCCTTATCCATGGTAACTGCAGCTGAACAGGAGGTTTTCAAGGAAACACTTTTCTGTCTGGAAACGCTGCGCTGTCTGACTGAGGCTTTTTGTGAGAAACATTATGTGCCGTAACCAAACTTCCACTGGGAAGTGCCTTTATCTGAGGGTGATCAGTATGGCTAATAGTTTGCTAGCCCAGGACACCTGCCTGGCAGGGGATTTTAAAGGCTCCCATTTTTGCTCTGGTTGACTCAAAGACGTGATCCAACCACTGGACAGTAAGGTCATTCTCTCTCTTTTGCTCTCTCTCTCCCTTTCATTTGTCCATTCAGTACTTTTGTTAAAAGCAAACAGCTCTGCTAGAAAAGACGTTGGTAAGCAGAAGTAGTTTGGCATGGAAGAGAAAAGAGGACGAGTATAGGATTTATTTTGTTATTACCGTTCAGAATGAAGTAGTAGCAGGAACAAATTAAAAAGCTGAGAAACTGAATTAATTGTAGAATTCTTAGGGATGTAAAAAGAAAAGTTGTCAAATTACATGATCTGAAAAAGAGGGTAGTGATAAAATAGGTAAATACATGAATCCATTAAAGTAGAACATTGCCAGAGAATAATTGAGGCATAAAAAGACACAAGCAGAAAATACTCATAATAGTTACATGCTTATGAGCAATTAAGTGATGTGAGTAAAATGTTGTAACAGGATTACAGTAATGCATGGGAATAAAAGGCCGAGTAAAGAGAAGATAGAACACAGGGGCAACATCTGAGTTTCACTATGTACTCAGGTACTGACATAAAGCAGGTTTGGTTTCTTTTGTCTAGAAATGTGGATGATCTACACATGCACAGGTACATGTGCAGGATCACAGGAGTTGTGCATGTGCACTTTTTTGTCCATTTCATTTGAGGCTCACAGAATTATTTGTCACTTTATCCAGAAATATAGAGCTTGGACAGAAGGTCAGTTCCAGCTGTGCTAAAGACATCCTACCTACACCCTTAGAAACAAAACAAAACAAAACAAAACAAAACAAAACAAAAACCCCTCAATGTTAGAATTACTTATTAATTTTCTTTCTTCTTCTCATTGCTCCATCACCATCTCCAATCAAGACTTTTGAGTGGGTTGATTGCAGATCATTTGTCCCATTAATGGGCCCCAAATCCACTGGGCACAATATCTATCAGGCAGTTTATCTAAGATTAAGTAACCTGGATATCTGACACAGTGCTAAGATGTATTGATGGGGGCTGGGGGGATAAGGAAGGAAAGAGGTGGAAAGGTTTCTGCTATATCCCTGCCCAGACAGGATGGATTTTAGACTATTTTACCATTTATTTTCTGCCTCTTGAGGACGAAAGTAAAATATTCACAGACTTTATGTGAAAAATGTTAAATGCTATTAACATCAGAAGTAAGTGCCGTGAGATTTAGTTGAACAGCATTTTTACAAAGATACATATTTAACCATTTGTCATCCAAAATTCTTCCCACACATTTTACCCCTTATAGATTTATACGTGGACACAAATGGAGTTATTTGGAGGCTTGGCACTGCAGCTGTGTTCTCTGCCACTTACGAGATAATGGCCTTAAGTTGCACCAGGGGAGGCTCAGGTTGGATATTTGGAAAAATTTCTTCTCTGAAAGAGTGGTGAGGTGTTGGGACAGGCTGCCCATGGACGTGATGGGGACACCGTTCTCGGAGGTGTGGGCATGGGTGTGAGGTGATCTCAGTGGTCTTTTCCAACCTTTACAATTCTATGATTCTGTACTGCTTTGAGGGCACAAAGAGCTGGTAAGCCACAGGAACCCTCCTGAGTCTTGTTTGTGACCTCATTCAGACAACTGTAAAAACCTGGAATAGAAAAAACACATCCCTGGAGCCTTATCTTGGAGGACCGTGAGGAACACAGGAGGAAGAGAGTTTTAGAGATTTTTTAAATGAATTATTGATTAATCCAACTTAGCAGAAGAATAAATATTTGCAGGATCTCTAATATATCAGATATCACATGAGTACACAGTGGTTTCTGGGCTTAATCTGTATTTAATTGCATGCCATTTGGCCCCGGGTGATCTGCGTTGTCCAGGCACTCGGGACAGGGTCAGTAAGCATTTGTTACGTAATTATAAACCAAAACCACGATGTTTGGGAAGAATGGAAAAGTTTTCAAGAGAGTAACAAAACAATTGCATGGCATCATCCAGTGAACAATATAAATCAACGTTCTTTCAGCACACTGTGGTTAGATAAAATGACGTCTGCTTGACAGAAGAGTAGGATTTATTTCATGAATATCACAGCAATTCAGCTGTATTTAGGAAAGATGTTTTAATGTACTGCTGATTTCAACTGTTTTAAAGCTCTCCTCCTTGTTTCTAAAACAGTATTTGAAAATGTCTTTGGAGAATGGTAAGAGATTTACTCAAGACCTTTCCACATCAGTGAGAAACACGAGTTCAACACAAAGCCAGAAGGAAAGAATGTATCAAGAACTGTGCAACTGTGTGACTGACAGAGTTTTAAGAAAGGAAAAGAAAAAAAAAATAGTAGGTTGATTTTAGTTATGACTGCTAGGCTCTGAGCTGGCCTTTTATTCCCTGTGCTGTAACGGAGTGATAATGTTTTTCACATGCTGCTGGAAAGAGCATCCGGAAAAGAGCTTAAAATGGAGTGTTCAGGGCCCAGGAGAGGAAATGCAGCCAGAGAAAATTACCTGTGAGAATAGCAGGAGATGTGACTTACATTAACTGACAGCTATAAACGTGACTTACATTGACGTGAAGACCTGAGCATCTGTGTTTATGAGTGCTTAGATTAGCGTGTTTGGAGCTGATTGCTAAAGCTGTAGGAGCTCTTGGTATGAGAGCAGCCACTTCGGTATGCATTTGTGAGAAAAAAAAGTCCACCTCATTTCCTGCTGGTTTGCTAGGAAAGATAGACGCCTTTTGTAAACGTAAGTCTGGATTGAACCCAAATTTGTTGGAGGTTCATTTGAAATTTAAGCTGACTTCTTCACCATCAGTGGTACCTGCATTAAATGGGGTGCTGAGCTGTGCGTGATACATATCTGGTGGAAAAGGAGGCAAAGGTGGAGTGAAGCGACCTGCAAGTAGCAGCGTGTGGGTATTCAGCATCTGTGACCAACAGCCCTCGGATGCCTCAAGGCAGGAGGCTGCAGTAGCTAGTGAACCCCAACCCAAATGTTACAGCCAAATTAAGCTGCACTTCAGTAAATGGTGTTGGCTTTTGTTGCTGTGTTGAATGGATTTTTGCTCTTTGAAATCAAAAGTTGAAGCCCCTAATTATGCAATCAATAATTAGATTTGGTTGCCATTGGTCAAACTGATTTCAAGTCCCAGTAGGGAACCACATTTTTAAATGAATTTGGAGCTCTGAGATGTTAATGGGGGGGAAGACAGCAATAGTGAAAACAAATCTGGATTTACCCATCTTTGCTGTGGTCTGTGAGATTTGATTCTCGGTGAATACATTTTACAGTTTATACCTAATCCCCTGAGAAAATCCATTCCTCCTGTGCTAAATTAAAGGATGAATGCACTTCGGCATTCTGAAAACCTAGATATGTAGTTGATGAAATCACCTTGTCCTGCAACACGGGAATTAATTAATAGGCCTGAAAACAAAAACGTTGTTCCGTATATTACAGCACAACAAAACAGTATTAAACAGTTTTTCTGTCTCCAGTTGTCAGAGCCCTTTGGTTAATTTCCAAGTGATTTCTATTCTTCTTGCAGATGTTGACATCTTACAATAGGCTGCTATTTTCCCTCAGCTAAAATACCAATTTTTGCTATTCAACTGACTTCTCAGCAACCAGAAACTTGTTTTTGCCTTTAGAAATAGCATGTGTCTCAGGAACACTTGCATATATTTGAATTAATGCTGCCTAATGCTATCAGGCTGTGCATGCATAGCGTAAATAATCCTTAGCAAAATCTGGGTGCCATTAGAAAATGAGGGGCAGTTGAGTCCGTTTTGGAATACGTAGTTGGAACCTGTGTCCTATGCAGTAACTATTTTCAAGCTGTGAAATCTCACGAAATCTCAAATCATTTCAGATGGAAGTTGCTTAGCCTTTGCTTACTGCCCTGCTGTGGGAAGCACCTCACTTGGGTGACCCACGTCCTGCAGGCTTCTTTCAGCCAATGGCACCTCTGGTGTCTGTATCTGTGCCCCTCTGCGTGCATCCCTCTCTCAGTTAATGACCAGTACAGCATCGTTAGCAGAAGAGGACTGGTGGTGTGCAAAAGAACAGTACTGCTTGGAGAACCACAGTACTACGAAGTTACTTGCTGTTTACTTATTCACTATTTTTTCCATCGTGATCGTCCTCCAGCTTCCACCTGGACAACTACAAGCAGCAGTCGGAGTCTCTTTAACCAGTGATTCCAGGACTGTCCCTCTCCTTGGGATCACAGTCTTGTCTGGAGCCTGAGGTCCGACTGAAGGATTCACGGATGGAAACAGAAACCATGAACTCCTAGGAGGAGGTCTGAGAGAAGGGAGATTTCAGGCAAGCAGAGCAGAGTGCCTGAATGTCACTATTCTTTGCTGTTCCAAAGTCCATTAGCAGTGTAACTTTTCTTCCCTCTTGTTGTCCACACAAGATGATTACCCATCTTCTCTGTAGAATCTAGTCTCATTCTTCTCAGAGAGAAGACTATTTTGGCGAACTTGGGTGTTTCACTAAACGAGACAGCTTGTCTTTTCAGCATTAGTTAAAATTAGGGACATTAAACTGGGGACAGTTAAGTGCTGAGCCATTATCAGGGGGGTCTGGTGCCTCAAAGAATCATCTTCTGCTTTTGCTCTGCTCCTGCTGGGAAGCTCTAGCTGCATGTACCTCACTTTCTAGGAACGAGGGGTCTGATTTAGAGGGTGCTAAGCACTCATAACTACTGCTGAAGACATCTAAGAGCTGTACTGAGAGCTAACAAGTGCTATACAATTTGACAACACAGAGTTCCCAAATTTCACAGAAAATGTTCAACTCAGGCACACTATAAAATTGTAAAATGGCATTAAGGAAACCTACAGGGAGTTGGAAAGGTGCATGAGTCATTGTGAAACCCTGGGACTGCAGAGGAAAGCGGTGGTGTCACGTCATGGTGGAAGATAGCAGTTCTGTTCTCAGCGCTGGGTGTGAACAGCATGCAGCACATGAAGAGTAGAGCTACACAGTGAGCAGAGGGGAGGAAAAGCACTGCGTACTTGGTGTGCTTTCAGCAGCGAAGGTTTTGAATCATCAGCAGAGCAGACTGAGCAGTTTGTGTGGGATAAGTGGCTTGTCCGAAAGTACCTAAAAATACGGCATCATTCAGCACTCCAAGGTGAGCCTAAAGCTGTGTACGTCTTCATTTTGGTATTTCCTGACTTGTGAGCGCCCGACCTTTCCATTCTAGTAGATTTCCACACTGTGCTTTCATTTTCCAGCGTATTCTAGTGATGAGGAGAGGACAGAAGATGACAGTCAGTGTGCTCCTCTCCAATGTTTTCTTCAGCTCTTTCTTTGGCTGCTTATTACGGAAGATGTACATCTTTGGACTGAGCCCATCTTCTCCTTGTGTTCCACCTGGAAATGAGGGTTCCTCTGCTTACTTTAAAAGACACAAAGGAAAGCTTGGTGGTGACTTCGAGATTATTGGCTGTACTGCTGCATGACTACAAACCTGGGACATCACTGAGAAAAAATCTGGGAAGGAATCTAGAATAGAACAATACGTTTGAGAGCAGTTCAGAACAGAGCTGCAATAACAGAGCTAGCTCGCTTTCACTTCTGTTTTACAGTGTAATGCCTATTCACAGGGGTTATTCTTATTTTAAATAGCAATATACATACATACATATATATATATATCTATCTAAGTGTGTAGTTTCTAGTTTAAAAATACAGAAAACCATGCTGAGGGCATTCTGATATGTCAGACTGTGCCCGAGATGTGTTTTGGTATAGGAAGATTATTACGATACGCTGTGACCTAAAGGAGAATTGTTTTGACTGCACTGGAATTACATGATGTACCCTCGCGAGCACAAGGCTATGGTAAGAATATGCACAGGTTGTGGTGAAGCTGAAAAATGGAAGAAAGAGGACGCACTTCTGTTCTGAATCATGACTTTGAAAAGCCTTCCCTTTGCTCTCCGTTGTAGTTCAGAGTGTTCTGATGGAGCATCAAAGACCAAACAAAAACACTTAACTCGACTTCTCAAGGGAACCTTCCTTTTAAACTGAGCCTTTGCCACGAACTTTGATTGAACCAGACTGACTGCTTTTACTTTTCTTCTTCTTCAGTAGTAATATAACCTGAAATTCTAACAGACATCTGAAAAAATAATTACAAAAGATAAAGGACCCATTAAAAAAAGGTTAGTGCACCTTCCCCTTTTTCCATTTAAAAATAAGATTCTTGGGTGACAGACGCATAGTAGGCCATGCACTTTAAGTCTCAGACTTCCTTGCTACTGTTTTTAAGTTTAAATGTTGTTGCAAAGGTCAGTGCGACCTGAAACATCTGACCGTAGGCCGCTGTGCTCTGCTCACTGGGTGCTCTCCCAGCAGCTCTCGTACGTGGGCAAATCTGTCTGCCTGTCCTGGTGGTGGGCTAAAGGACTCCGATAGAAGCAGCGTGTGCTGTAGAGGATTTGACATGCAATTGGAAATGGCCACATGGAAACAGCCATCCTGCAGATCAAGAGCAGTGCTCCATCAGAGGAAATCCGGGGTCCGAGGCTGAGGGAGGGAGAACTCTTAATTTTGTCACTACGGATGCTCACTTGGAAATAAAGGACACTACTTTTGTCACGACGATGACTCAGAAAGGGCACGCTCACCAAAAGGAGCTTTTCCCTCATTGGAGCAGTGGGATAACTTGGGTCATGCTGACCTTAAATAGTTCTGAGCAGTAATTGGATGCACTGCTTTTTTATTATTAGTATTATTTGAAGTATTCTCTTGGTCTAATTGGATTTGTAACCTCATACAGATGCTGCATCTTTACTTTAGATGCTATTTTAAGAAAACGAAGTTGCTAATGCATGCCTCTTTTAATAAGCATGGCAAGATTTCAGAAAGGTCAGCCCACGAAACTGACATTTCTTGATATTAAGCTGGCATTCAGGTGCCATGTGGGGCAATTAGTAAGTGTGAATTGTTATATTAAGAACCAAAAGAAAAAAAGAAAAAAAAAAGCAGAATCAATATCCTTTCTTCATACGAGAGTTTGTGCATTTGATAATTGCCCCCAAAAGGCAGAAAAGCATATGGCATCACATAGGCAAAGAACCCAGGAGGCAGGGCTGGCTCTGTCCTACAGGTTCCTTGAGGTGGGCATGGGCTGTACAGGATTGCTGTGCCTCTCCAGCAAGGACTGCTAAAACGTAGAGCCTTCAATGGAAGCAGCTGAGCACCGAGCTGTCTAGGTAAATGTACCCAGACACACTGCTGTAGCTGGACACAGCCACGGCAGGAAACTGAAGTGGTCTTTGTTCACAACAGAAGCAAATCAGGAAATAATAGCAGGAGTTAGTTCATGCAGCGTGCTGTTTTACATCACAGTCATTACGGTATTGTTTTACCGTGCGATGAATGTCTTCAAAATTAGCCTCTCTGATTTCCTTTTCTAAGCCAGAAGACCTCTACGCGTTGATAGCAGCAGCACACGCAAGTGCAAAGTGAATTGCAGCGACCTTCAGATTAAACATCAGGTGCAAAACAGATTTATTTCCCTTTTCCTTGGCAAGCTTCAAGCTTCTGCAGTTGGATCCATACTTGAAGACTTTTTTTTGCTAAGGAGTAAACAAAGATCTTCTCCTGGGTTTTCTTCAGCTCATCATTTGAAGCTGTGATAGATGGAAGACTGCTGGGCCTTGTTTCCCAGCCAGAAAACAGCACACAAGCTTTGCTGGCAAAAACAGAACCAAACCCCTAACAAATACAGCAAACTAATACAGATACGATTAATGACATCGCTTAAAGCAATTCCTTCCTACGCTAATTCTTTAAACTGAGCATAAATGTATGAAGGAGAGAGCTACAAGCATGTCATCTCCACGTGTGACTTGTGACCAGCAAACGTTCTGTCCAGGTGCTGGTGGGATGTTAACAGTGACTGCCAAGGCCAATTGCTCGAAGAATATCTTACAGTGATGTTATCTCAGGCACATTTCAAACTATTTCATTAATCAAAGTCATCTTCTTGGAAAACTGAACAGCTCTCAGCGGGTCTGTCTGAGAACTACGGGAAGTTCCATGACGTACAGTTTTGATAGCATAGATGGCCACGTAAACTCTTCTGGACATCAGCCATCCTGTAGCAATAAGCAAAGGTCAGTCCCTCTCCCCCCGCAACACTGCAAAGGCACTTTCCATTGGTAAGATGAAACACGTCTGATTTACGGGTTTCAAAAAGATAATAAAGGTTAAGAAATATACTCTTTATTTGTATCTGAAATCAGAAGGAAGATGTAAGGATGAAACATTTTGACATAAGTTTGCACTGAGAACACCAAGCGAAGCTGAATAAAATTGCCTGAAAATTTACAAACACCCGAGGAGAAAGCACTTGACAGATTCTGTCCCAAGGAATTCAAAGATCAGCGCTCATTCTGCAGAAAGCCAATGGTTTTTCACCCACGAGGAGCTGTAACAGAGCTGGATTAGATCTTGAGATCTACAGACCAGCAGCACTGCTACTGCAGAACTATTTCAGCCCCCCTGAGAACCACGTCAGGATCAGCCATCAGGAGGACAATTAAGCCCTCTCACCCTTCCTGGCAATATCACCTCCACGTTCTCCAGATTAAATCTGCCTGTTTCTGGCATTGGCTGTCACCTTTATTTCAGATCTGGAACAGTGGGTCTGTAACAGGTAGTCCATTAGAAAAGAAGAAAAAAAAAAAAAAGCCAAGTAAAAAGGCAGTGTTACAAACTGAGGAGCATAAAAAGGCAGTAACTCTCCTCATCCAATATGAGCAAATAGTGCAAGACCAAAAAGCAGAAGAAAAACCCATGGTGATTTACATATTCATTAACTAATTTGTATAATCAGAAGATTTAAAAGGTCATTACTGGAACACCTGCCTGTTAGCAGATGTAGAAGAATGAAGGCCAGAGAACACTGTTTTCATGAAGATGTTGGTAGATAAATAGTTGGCAGACCTGCAGCTACCTGCTGCGGCAGCATGTCTTTCTGGCTCAGCCTACTGTGGGGAGAAAGTAAATCTGGAATTCCCTTCTCCATACACACACGCACACTGACTTCCCTCTTGCAAAGTCTGACAGTTTATTAAGGACGTGATTATTTTCATATATCAACGTGCCAGCTAAAGCAGCTTCCACACAGAAGATTAATACACTAGAAAACTTACCAACTCCCACCACAGAAAGATGCCTGTTTAGATAGACGGGTGAACAGCACCACACATGGACCCTAATCAGAAATAAAGGGGCTGTCTTCATTAAGTAAATTTGCTAATTTTGATGTCAGTGCCATTCAGTAACACAGGAGATACCAATGAGCCTTTGTATGGACACTAAATGGGAAGCAGCCCATCCCATGTTGGAGTTAACTATTAGATATCCAAGTCTAAGACAGCCACTGTATGCTATCTTTTCAGTCTCTGCCTGAATCAGTTTCTGGGGCTGCCTACTAGATCTAAAATAAGCAAAAATGTAGCGTCGTGAGCTTAGACAGCTGATTCATTAATGTCTGTGATAAGGCAAAATAACATTCTGCAAACAACATTGTATTACTCGTATCAAGAGAGCACCCGTTCCCATGACAAAGCTGAATAAGTGGCTTACAGGTCTGTCACCTGCAGCATTAATTTGTAAAAAGGGCCAAATACAAAGCAATTAAACTTATTTAAATTGAGATGAAGCCCATGAGCTAATCCAGCCCAATCCCCAGGCAGGAGTAACTTCAAAACAGCGTCACGTTGGCCGATCAGGTTCTTGTCTTCTTCTTGTCTACTGGTCCCAGCTGTTTCCCCACCACTGCTCCCAAGGTGGATCACCCAGCAACTGGCTGAGATCACATTTCATTCCCTGCTAAAGACTCCTAATGACAATGTTGAACAGAACTGATGCAACAGCATCTGCCTTCAGGAATGCCACCAGTCACCTGCATGACTTTGTAGCACCCTTACTGTTGAAGCCTGAGCGTCCTGGCAGCTTTCCACTCCGTATGTCGTTCTGCAGTCCATCGCTCCCCAGTTTGGCTACAAATCCATTTATGTAAGACACCATAAACACTCTTCCTAAGGACAGGAAAGGTGACATCCCCCGCTCTTATTTCATTCACAAAAAAGGAAAGAAATGTGACTGGCCAAGCAGAATTTGCCCTCTGTGAATTCATGCTGGTGATACCCAACCACCTTGCTGTTCTTCATGTGCATTCACATGGCAGTTCTCTGAGAACTGCCCAGGGACTGAGGCTACGGTGGCCTCAGTCTCAAAGAATAAGATTCAATTATCACTTGTTTGATAAAAACAAGACAGGGATTTTTATCCCCCCCCCAAAGAAAGAATATTTTGTACAAAGCAACCTTCTTAAAGGTCTTTGAGAATCTTTAATACTACATGATTTCTATATACACTTCTATACTTCTTGCCTGCTTTAAGTTTACAGAGTAGCAGAAAATAAATCTTAACTATTAATAAATGTACAATATAATCTTTTTTTTTAAACCCAGAACCTTCTTTTCACGACAAAAGCTTCCACGTGGTCAGGGATTCAGAAGTTCATCCAAAATTTTCAGGGACGATTCATACAGAATTCTGAAACAGCATCAAACAGCACACGACACAGTTAGACAGCCACGCAGTTCCGAGCGCACCGCCAGCCACCCCATCTCCTCATACACCCATGTTCTCTCTCTCTCTCTCTGTTCCACATTACTCCTAAACAGCCACAGAACTCAGCTTCGGGACTTCCATTTGGAAGGCTCTTTTTATTTTCCTACACTCCCTCGAACTGTCACACAGGGAAGCCTTCGGAGTTGCATCCTAGCACTACCTCTTCTAGCAACGCACCGTGGTTCCCTATGAAGACTGAAGGATTTTGCTCTTCTGCCAAAACATTATTTCGTTATTTCAGTGCTGACCTCTACAAATTTCATCCCTCATGCTGGTTTATTATTATTGTTACGGTCTTACACTGAAGAAGCAAAGTTACTCGGATATTTATCATCATTGTTAAGTGACCACGAGTACAACAGACAAAGCAGGACACTGCGTGTCAGATCATCCTGAATTCCTATGGCCATGGTGATGTCCCATCATTCTCCTTCAAAATGCCAATAGCCCACACAGTAACCTACACACAGTGAGTGCAGGGCTGCCCAGGCACGAAAGCTTGAGGCAGTTCTCCTGTGCACAGACAGCGACCTTGCTGATGCGTGGCAGACAAACCGTGCACAGAACTGATAGTCCAGAACAGGGCAAGAGTCACCATTCACAGATGCAACGAGTGCAAAAAGGAGATTGGGAAGCTGTAAGTGGTAACACTACAGAAATATTTTCCATTTGCCAAGTTTCAATTCTGATGCCCATATACTGAGATGGTAATTAAAGTAATCACAGAGCATCAAGAAAAAAAGGTGCCATTTCCAAGCACAAAGTGCATGGAACACTTTCCTCTAGCCTCCGAATCGCTGCAGTGACAGCTTTATTAGCATTTTTGGGAGCTAGAAATAAATACTTGCATTTTAGAAAGTAAATTAACATGTGTGCTATTACTCTTGAGGAAATTCTCTCAATATACAATATGCTGTCCAGAATTTTAAAGTGCACTGAACAGCAATTTCAGACCCACGGGGCCACCTTAAACTGCTAGCTCAGCTGAAGAGGGAAGACTAATTTATAAGGAAAAGTTTTGCTTCTAAATTAGTGTAACAATTCTTTGCTTAATGACAGCACTTTAAGTACTCCACCAGACAGGTTTTTACCTATTTCTTTCTTCATTAATATGTAATAGATTACGTCTAAGTTTAAGATGCTGGCGCAGGATGTCAGATCTCTGGGGAAATTAAAGCATCTCACCATTTCCTAGCATACCTGGGCATTAAACAAAGCAATTCACCAAAGTTACTATGAGACAACATACTCTGAAGAAAGAAGTAATAATACTGCGAAGTATTAGTTAAAACACAGTAATAAGTTTTAGCATCAGTGCGACACGGTGTGTTCGTAGCGTTGTGCTCAGAGTAATGATCCAACAGCTGACCTGCAGCACTCCATAATTAACATTTAGAGGAAGGGATTGTAAAGTGGGAAAATACAGCAGTAAGTTCACAAAGGACAGCGCAAGTTTCAGGCTGCATATAACCCCACTGCAGTTACACAGTGTGATTAGAGCACTGAAAATGACAGGTCAGCAAATACTACAGGCCCTGCCAGTTCCACCATAATGCCTAAGAAAGCACAAACACTGTAACTCAATCACGGAAAACCTAACCACCGAGGAACTTTCTCTTAACCTTTTCCCACATGAATTTGTTTACTTTCTGGAGAGAAGGGTAGAAGTACACCCACCAGACACATTTGTGGGTGTCCTTACTGTACAATTGCAGTTCTCACAAATTCAAAAGCCATCACAGAGCTTGGCAGGATTTTTTGTTATCACACTGTAATTCAGATTCCTGTTACGAACACTTCCCATCACCATGCTTGCATTCATAAGCTCTTCATTTTACACACGAGTCGGTTGTAGATGGTATGGAGGTTCATACATCACAACATTAATCACTGTGCAGTACCTTATACTCTTCATCCATCCCAATTTCTAGGTTGGGGCAGAGATGTTCAGATACATTCATAAAGCAATTATCTGTGTTCTCACTGAAATTTATAGTTGGTAGTGCACTCAACTGGTAGCAATTATTCTTTCTCATGTGCCCATTTATTTAATCACGTTAAGATATGCTTTAAATTTTCAGCCTTCTCTTGATTAAGAGAATTGCATAACTGAATTGTAATACTCTGCTTCCAGCCTTTCCTTTCCTGTACAGAATTATCATTTGGAGCAATATTTTGCTATGGCACTTGGTAACCCAGCATTACGTGATTCAGCAGAAGAAAAACCTGCTCATTTTTCCATGATTTTGTTTCTAAGGTAAGGTCTCAACCAAAAGAACTTGGTTCTCAGTTCAGTGAGTAACAAAAGCAAGATTCCAAGCAGCAGGATCACTGCTATGAAGACTTAACTCCTGTGAGTACTGCAATCTACAGCATTAAGCCACGCTGCATTCACATTAATGCCAGAAAACAGCCCCAAACTAAAATAAACACGTAAAGATTACAATCACAGCAAACATACGCCAGGAAATTTAATCCTGTGCTGAGCAATGTCTCTCAGGGTTTTAACCATGGCTTCAAAATGTGCAATCGCTCAGAATTCTTCAACTGCACTACAGAGGTATAGATCACCTCATCTATGGTGGAAGAGGTATGGGAGGGGGTTGTGTTCGTTTCCCACAGCAAATTTACCTTTCAGTACTGCTAGATCCTTCTGTGGCAGCTTCCTTGTAGGTTATAAGCTTCCTCTCAATGACAGGTGCAACACCCTTCAGAACTGAAGTTTTGTGCTTACCTATTCAAAACATGATTACATTGAACAAAAATAATGCTTAAAAAGCAAAAAGCAAAAAACACCTTTTGCAACTTTTCAAGTACCTTCTTAAAAGACAAAAAAGAAAGTTTAATTTAAAGATTAGACATGACTACAGCAAGCCACAACGCAGAGCTGGACCCTATGAGTTGGCTATGCATTTTTCAACCAAACTTGCAAGTCCAAAGCTTAACACCACCATGCACAGTGATATGCCTCAGTGTCTGCTCAGTTCTATTTCAAGTCCACCAGGAATAAATAAATAAAAAATACATAGCACTATATATATACACACACATATATACAGTACAAATTGGTTTGACTGACCTTTAATTACAACCACAATGCAGACTGTAGATGTAAGACTAAAAACGCCTTCAATTTCTTCAGAGAGAATGCATTCCAGTAATTCATTTAAAAATGACCTAAGGATAAAATGAAGTAAATACACTTTCTAAATCATGTTTATTTCAAAACAGAACAGAACAGAACAAGCTTGTGATTCTATTAGGCCACCACCATAGCTTGGAAGGTACCACGCAGGGCAAAGAGTTCTTATTGGGTGGTGGAAAATACCAACTGCTTCTGGGACTGTCAGCATGTTTGAGTGCGTAAACTGCTGGGGAAGAAAATAAAAGGTTTTCCCACAGAATAAGCAGCTTTTCTGAGAAATTAAGAGCTCGTGGAGTATTTTGGGAAGTACAGCCTGTGAAAAAATATACTGTAACTGCTGGAACTTAATTTGTGCAATTTATAGTGAACTTTCTAAAATCAATTTATAGTGAAGTTTAAAATACATTATATGACTCCAGTGGATTGCTAGTAACAACTCAGGCCCTTAAATCTAATACTACTTGTAGCTCAATTAGAACCTAGAGTTTAATTAACATTTTGTTCTAAAATGTGTATGTCATAAAAATTAAATTGGAAGTGCTTCCAGTTAAAAAAAAAAAAAAAGCAACAGTGAAGAACTCTTCTATGAAAATGTAGGACTTCGAAAAGGTTTTGAATTCTATATGGACGTACCTATGAATGAAAAAAGCCAAATGTCTGATTAAAGAACTCTGTGAGATGAACACTTCGTAAATGAGAACTGCTAGACGTGTAAAAAAAGAAAAAACTCACCAGTCAGTATCCCCAAGACTATGATCATAGGTGAATTTAATCAGAAACGTCCGTTTCTCAAAATGTATTTGAATTCAGAAAGTAAAACATTATTGAATGTACATGAGCTGTTCTACTCTGCATTGTTAACAGCCTTGGACAAATTAATGGAGAAACGTTTACCTGACCACGTTAACAGACTTGATAATTATGGCCATTAAGCTGCTCGAAAGAGGCGGAAGGTCTGAAACTGTCCTCGGGATAGCAAAATCTTTTTCACTGGAAGCCTTAAAAAGAAACAGTCAGTAACTTCATACCTATGCAGAAAATATCCAGGCAACTCAGTAATTACACCAAACAAGACCTATCCTTAAATGATTGGAAAAAAACATACTCAAACAGTGCATGGGAATTTTTAGATCAACTGAGCAGCGTCCAAAATAACAGAAGATACAATCTGAAAGGCTAAAACTGAGCCATGTGAACAGCATCATGGGAAATGTATCCAGGCAAAGTGTGGAGACCAAGTTTATGACTGGCCACTACTTATAAACGCACAGCATACTGAGCAGAAATGAACACCCTTTGTGTCTTCATGTTCAAGTATGCGCCACAATTTCTTTAACTTAGGTCAATTCTTTTTGCATCAAGTTCTGAATAGGTTGGCAAATATTTAGCTAGAACACAAGTCGTGATTTACTAAGAACAACAACTGCACGTATCCATAAAATTCAGAACTCATTCCCTTTTCTCCATTGGCAGGCATGTGTCAAGCCACTTCCTGAAAAGCAGGGCCTCTGTAAGCATGATGGCTGCTTGGAAGGACAAGTGCCATAGCCACAGATGATCCCTCCTCCTCCTCCTCTGCTTGAACTCTGATTGCTGAGCACGTTATCTGGTCTGGAGCGTCAGGGTCAGCTGTCTTTGCTGAGGGGAAGTCCTGGTACCGTGTGAACACTGCGTAACAACAGCCAAAACGTGCTGCTGTACCACTAACACTGCTTTCACCTCAAATGCAACCACAGCACCAGACAGGCCGCTACAACAAACCTTCACTCCTTCACAGCCACACTCAGTACAAACACACAAAGAACTTCTCAAACGGACCTGTTGTTTACCTCCCAACACTGCCGAACTGGTGAAACTGTCTGTCAGAACCAGACAGTGAACGAAGAGTCAGGACACGCACCCTACATGTGTTTGTAAACCCAAGAGATGCATTTTTAAGATCAAATTAGGGCAAATAAAACATCCTATTTGTTCCGTGCTATAGCACACAAAATCTTCATCCGCAGCAGGAAAAACACATTTTCTGAACACAGCTTTCTACTTCTAATACCACCTTTAAAAAGCAATCAGCATCAACTTTACCTCCTGTAGCGCGTAGTTTATCTCTGCCAGCATTGCAGCTAGGAGAGTGGAGAGCACACCCTGGTGAACTGCCGGGCAAAGCGACCGCCAGCACTGGACTGTGTGTATGAGATCTCCCAGAGGCGTTTGGAGAGCCTGCATCAACTGAAGGCAAAGAAAAACAGACCTGTGTGAAATAATTGAAACACTGCATCGAACTGCTCTCTGCAAAGAAGTGCAGGTGATAACTTCAGATTCACTGTGGTACTTCATTCACTTGGGATCAGGGTGGGAACCTTCAACATTATGTCAAAAGTCTACTCACAAGCTTCAGAAAAAAACAGGTTGAACCAAAAATAAACGTAATTCAAAAGCCCTAAAAAGCAGATCACCATATTTTCCACTGTGATCCATCTGCCTTACTACCACGTTCTCTGCTACAGAATGCAGGAAGCTCAATTTGCTGTGAAGAAAGGACGGTCTGAAGAATTTTGGGACATCATCCACACGTTGAAGATGATGTAATTCGTGCTGAATCAAACATAAAAAAGCCATAACTTCTTAAGCCTCTCAAGATCAGAACATATATAAGCAAATCCTTGGCTCAGGGTTTAAGTCCATTTTCATCAATAAGAAGGTTAATAGTCTTTGAGTGCCAGGGTAGTTCACTGGTACAGCAGATCATTCACAGGGAAGATCACTGGTGACATAAACTGTTCTCTGGTCTTACTAGTGAACCTGTCACAAGACCAACAGTGGTTAAAAAAAAAAAAACAAACCTATTGGAGATGGGGAAACATATTAATATTAGAAAAACGTACTCAAAATATAAATCAGATGTTGAATGGAATAACAACCTTCAAGTGTAACATCACTTTGCCTTCGAGTAAAAGTAAGGATTTGCCTACATACAGGTAGCGATGTTAAGAGGAATACCTGAATCCCTTCTTCCTGCTCTTCCTTGATTTTGATGGCAACACATTCCAGAACCTTCTGGAAGACAGTCTGCACAACTTGGAGCACACTTCCTACTTCATCCGTCTCAGTGTTCTGAGTTAAAGAAGCTTCAGTAATTTCTTTTAGTGCACACAATAACACTGGTGTACAAAAGCCACCTCTGGCTAGAGAAAGAAGTAAATACCACAATATGAAAATGGAAATGAAATACTCTTCAGATACAAACTTAGGAAAAAAAAACCTCAGTTATATACCAGTCACAGCTATAGTTTCCCAGATTTAGTTTCTGAGCCCCTTTAGCTGAATAATTAAATACTAATTGAAATGTATTAAAGAAGTATAAACCCAGTGTTCCTTCAAAAAATTACTGAAGTCCATGGAATAAAACTGCATGTTTTGTCAGGAACTGAGCTTTAATTCTGTCTCTGCTGTCAGCTTAACTTTCCAAATGTGAGCCAGATTTAAACTGCACTGCAATTTTGTCTCCCAATACTGAAATGATTCTGTTTTTATACAGATAAATATACACACAAAATCGGTGTGCATAAATATTTATGTACATATACTACTATGTGATATACCAATTATGTAACTGGAATTTAACAGCAAGGAAAAACCATTAGTTATCAACGATGATATTATGCTGGACAGCTCTGCTTCTTCTCAACGTGCTGAAAAGCCACTGTTACTCCTCACCACATTAATGATAATAGCACCAACTGTAAACACCCCTTTTTGAGAAAAAAGGTTCCATAATGCAAGAAAGCAACAGTTCTGCTAACATAAAAACACGTCACCTAATTGTGTATGGAGGTGGTGATGTTAGCACTATACACTGTACCTGTCTGTATAACTGAAAGTGCAGTACTTAAAAAGTGTGCTTGAAACTTGAGGTTTCCAAGACCAACCATTATGACATCCTTGCAGACTGACAGATAGGCCTAGAAAAGAGATGCAGAAATAAATCAGGAAAAAAACACCATTATATAAAGTAACAGTTCAGTTGCAGTGAGAAGTAATAAAAATCTGAAATCAAAGGAATCATTTAATTACGTTTTTGTAACCAGCCTGCATTTACATGAGCTGGGCCATTCAAAGACACAGACTGTGATTAAAGGGAGTCCCAATCTTTCCCTTGACTAAAATTTCAAAAGACCAACAGCTCAAAGGTAAAATCTATACTAGGTGAAGTGATACATAAGGGAAATATAACAGAGGACAGTTAAAAGAAAACCGCTCAAACATTACCTAACCATGTGAAGGGTAAATTGAGAGGGTGTAAGGGACACTGTCAGGAGGCAGTAAGCACGTGGGATGATCTAAATCTCTTTCTCCATCCCTGGGAATTGGAAGTACACTGATAGCAGTGTCACAGAATAAAAGACAAGCCCTGACACCAGGGTTTGTTCTCCTATATGACGTGCCGGAATGAGCCAACAGGATCCTTTCAATAAATCAGTGATCCAATGAAAATGACCCTCAAATGAATCCTTGCTTGTAACAGCAAGTACAATATTCAGCAACAAAGCAGAGAGGGGAAAGTGAAATGGGAAAGAATGGTATGTCACAGGGAAAGTGACAAACACAGATGGAAAAAAACGACACACCCATGTCCCTACTCACATACAATATTAAAGAGGAAACTGTAATTAAGGTGTCCATGTGTTATGCCATGAGACAACCTAGGTCCACTCTTGTAGTACTGGCATTCTTAACAAACATGCAACATGCAAGCAAAACGATTCAAAAGCACAAGAAATACTTCATTCTGATGAAATACATTATAAAGGTGAGAAGCAAAGAGGAACTGCTTAACAAACACGTGGCTTATTATATAAAGGCCAGGGCTCCCCTCTTAACTTTCAGACAAGTCATATCAGCATTTATACCTCAGTTTTCTTTCTGGAAATAATGATGAAATTTACTTCAGCACCTACTAATAAGGAGCACTATTACTGACCCATCCAGTGGTATGGCAGATAGGCAGTTATCAATTGCAGAACTATTTTATTATTTATCGATAGTTTTCAATTTCTATGCAGACCTGGGAAATTGATTAAACACGTTCTAGAAATGCTGGCACGTATTCTTTATTTTGTGTCTTGCCTTTCCATAAGACCGAGTTCTGTGACTGCAAACTTTTGACAAATAGCCACAAGAGTTGAAGTATGCATGCCAACTATTTCATTCTGAAAAGAGACAATAGCTTATTAAACACACAATTAACCTGTCCCAAGATTCACTTTAGCACTTAATGTCTCTTTACAGCCTTCAATAAGTCATTTGGCTGCAGCAGTGGGATTCCAAGTTACTAAAAAGCTCACTTCCTCATTCTTAAATTCCCAGCTAACTTGCACTCTCTCACTTTGCTGACTTCCATAAATATAAATGTTTTCTGGCACTAAGCACCAGAATGAAGCATACTGAATTCCTCAGGGAATAATTCCAACTGTTTCTTCTGGAAAAGCAGGAAGGCAAGGAAAGAAGGAAGCAAGCAAGTCAATACGATTAGATTTAAATCCAATGTTTGTAAAATGGGAATTCGCATATACCACTTATTTGGCTGAAGGCAGTTTGATTTATGTGATAACAGATCTCTAACCTGGATAATTAACTGAGGAACATTACTCTGTTTGGAGATTCCATCCTCTTGATCGGTTGCAAGTATAAAAGGTAAAACTTGACTTTCCACCCAAGCCCCCGTCTCCTCCAGAAGTGCCAGATAATCTTTTCCTTCTTCAGAAAACTGGAAAAGTTTACAAGAAGTTTATAAGCTTCTGAATGCCAAATCTTTTGGAATTCCCTTATACGGTCAGCAGTAACTCCTGCTTATGCTGAAAAGGTACAAACATACCTTGTTTTGAAGATGAATAGTCAACCTGCAATACAGACTGAAGGCTCTTAAGCCAGTTGCTTGATTGCAGCTACCAGAATTTCTCTCAGTTGCTTTCAGAGCTGAGCCAAGAAGCTCCTGAAATATCAAAGTTCACATTTACATCTGTCAGAAAAAAAAAAAAAACTATCAAGAAGTTTTGTTGCCTTTTTCTCAACACTTTTAAAGAGAAGATTTTAAAATACGGAAAAAAAAAAAAAAGACAAATCCAAGAAGTGTGATTTCAATTACTTTCATTTGGGAATGCTACGAGTGAATTTCAAACTGCTCCTTCCATTCTGAAAGTCAGGTTCCTTAAAAATGCTCAACACCTGCTCACAAAAATTAGAGGCTCCTAAAAGTGAAAGTAAACAGCTCTGAACTAATATAGTTCAGAATATTTGTCTGAGGTAGAAGAAGCTATAACCAAACCTATTTATGCAACAACCATGCAGGGCTTTAATTTGAGTAATCTATAATACGATGCATTCTTTCATAAGCACTGCTTATGGTAAGGACAGCATTACCTTTGCAGCACTGAGAGTTTTCAGAAGGTGGTTCAGTTTCTTTTTAGGAGCAGAGAGTAAGCAACCACGATTAACAGGATGGGTCAATAAATATTCAATGTAATCAAGTGCTAATCCTGGCTTCGATTCATTAGTTACACGGATGTGCACTCGCCGTTCCGATGTTTTAACCTTCTGTAGGAGAAGGAAGCACAAAATCAGTAAGATACAGTTAGTATTTCACAGTTAAGTCCAAAGAAGGAAAATACAGCATTAAGGAAGCTGCTCCTTAAAAACAAGAACAGAACGATACACTGATGTAGTCTAACACTTCCTTGATGCATGCATACCTTTCTTGGGGTTGGCATGTCTGATAGCCAGTCACAGGCCAACTCCACCACGTGTCCCACCTGCCCCCAGCGACACACGCAGTCTATCAGGGTACAGTATTTGCTTTGGTCAGCTCCGCTGTCAATATTTCTCAGCTTGGAGATCACACCACAGCTTAGATTTAAAAACAAGAAAGAGTAAAAAAAGGAGAGGAAAAAGATGTGTTAACTTCGCGTTCATTACTGAAGAAATCACTCAAAGATAATCAACCAAGAAATACCACAAGAGACACGCTGGTGGCTCACAGACACATTTACACCGTTTTCTTAGCTCACGTATCCAAGTTTATCCAAATTACCCAGCTTATCAAAACGGGCATTTAATATGTCAACTTGTGAAAAAATTAACAACAGTCAACGAGTGTCATTCACATTTTGGATCTACAAACAGTACCTGAAAGTGGGAACAGCAGCAGGGGGCATAAAGGACGCCAGAATAACCAATGGAGTCGTGCAACGGTCATCCTATGGAAAAAAGTGTACTATAATGAACAGACATGAAGAATTTCAGAGACAACTTAAAAACAGTCTGATTAAATGATATCAATTTAAGCATTTCTCTCTTTTCACTAGAAATGGAAGCAGAAAATCTGTAACACATGGTTTACAATCTGCAAATAACAAATGCAATATAGACATGCCCTGGAAGTTGTTGCAACACATCAACATAGGAGGTACAGAAACCAACCTCTGTGACAAACTGTTTAGAAATAATGAATCTGATGTCCATGCTTGACGAGTACAATCAAATGAAATTATTATTTATTCAGACATCTGAAGAGGTGAAGTCTTCTTTTTATGTTATTTTTAAAGTCATCTTTAAAAAGTGTGCAGATTTTCAGGAAAGATACACCTCACCTCAACCTAGCCTCCTGATGACAGATCTTTTAGATGCAAACTGCTTGCTCACTGTAAGAACATCAGAGTCAAGAGGTTGCTTGCTAAAGCTGGGCATCCTGTCTGCCCACCAGAACTTCACAGAAGGGGCATTACATCCCCTGCCAAAAAAAAGTTTGGAATGGCTTTGACAAATCCAAACGTTTCCAGGGAAGAAAGAGTATTTGGTACTCTGCAGTGCAGATATACCATGTAGAAGTGAATGGCTTCTCACTCTCTGATTACCTAAAGCTGATTTGAATGTCCTTAAGTAGCCAGAATCAAAAGACAGTTAGAGAGCAGAATCCAATTATCAGAAGAGAATCACAAGAAAGTGACAAAGGAGCCTCTGCTGCTTCAGCTGTTCAGCAGCTGAAGAGAAACTGGATCACAATAACAAGTGATGGTGGTGGAAGGGTTTGGAGGAAGCAAGTACAAAAACACACGGACTCTCATCTTCAACAAGACTATTTTGCAATGACATTTTCAGTGACTAATTTCCAAAAGTTTAAAAAACTTCAAAAACAGAAGAACAGAGTCCTATAAAAAGCAGTACAAGTAGAACAACTCACTGCTAAGTATCTCCGTGCTAACAATTTAAGTAATGATTCATCAGATTCTGGAACTGGAGGGTGATTTTAAATCATTGATGCAATTTCCAGAAACTTGCTATTGTTTATAGCAAAACATACTTAAAACCACGAAAACAGATAAAACATACAACGAATAACATCAGAAGAAAATACTAGAGCACTGACAGGAAAATCTAAGTTTAAATTTAGGCTTTCTTTACCTTAAATACTTTAAAATACTCAGGAAGTACAGAAGCAAATTTTCTGATAGTATAATCCTTGGCATCCTCATTGTGATCTAACGCTTTGTGAATACTTCTCCAGAGAATTACTGTAATCTCCAATAAACTTGCCATGCTGGCCACATCATTTATTGACAACACATCATTCAACACCTAAAATGCAAGGACAGATATTACTTATTACGTTCTAAAATATGAGTTTACATTAAAATAAGGTGTCAAAAACACTGAGAACTCTCACATTCATTTCCCAGCTTATTGTAAAACATCGACTCCACACTTCATTCACAACCTATATATAGCTCAAGACATCCTGCTACATTATATTTTTTAAATACTTAATTGAAAAAAATCAAACAAATGTAATAAAGAAGAAATGAGAGAAACATTCATTTTAAGCATGCTCCACAGGCCTTCCAGTTTGTTCTACGTACTGCATGACATTTCTAGTATTTCAGGGCATGAAAAAGCCACACTGGTGGTTTTCCCCTTCACAGACGTTCAAATACTTTCCTTCAGATTTCAGTCATACCATTAACTGCCTACATCTGAAATCTAGCACCACGAAGAAGTGTTACCAGAACTTAGCATAAAGCAGCATTTCTTACACTTAGGTTCTCCTTTTCACCTTCATCTTCACCATCTTCATCAAAACTCTCTTTCATTGCTTTCTGGATGCAGGCATTCAAGCAGCGCCGGATAGTTAGCATCAATTTAGCTACATTTAAATACAATAAGAATAAATGAGATGTTTACCATTTCTTAAGAACATCATGAGCGGTCCCTTCCAACCCTATAGTTCTGTGACTAGTAAATGTTTCTAAATATGATGCAGGAATGCATATTTGCATTGTCTAAAATGCAGCTATGCTTTCTACAGTACATATACCTGAAACTGAAAGCCTTAAACTATCAGAGTAGCAGGCATAAACATTTTTCACTTTCCGTAGAAGCACAAAGATCTCATTTCAGGAATCAGGATATTTTATTTCAATATTGCATGATGAATAAATACTGACTTAAAATAGTCTTAAGGTACATGAGAAACGGAAAGAGAGACCAAATAGTAATGCTGGCAGTGAGTACAATACAGCACTGAAGAGCAGAAACAAAACCCAATTAATCAGGACAAACGTTAAAGAGGAATTCTGAAACGCAGTGGTGTCATTTTGGTATTTCCAAAGACTCAAAATGTTTTTTTCCTTTACCTATATTGGTGGGGGCAGTGTACTCGTGAGCGTACTGATAGAACTTCCTGGCTGCTGCTGAGTTCATCTGGATTAAAGTGACGCAGCGCTCGCACCACACATCCTCAGGCTGGTTGATGGGCAGGAAGGAGTTGAACAGGAGATTGACTATGCGCCGTGCCACAGGCCGCGAATCGACCTCGAGGCGAGCCAGAAGATGCTCCATGGGACAGATTTTCCAGAACTTGAAAGAGTGAGTAAAGATATTAGAGGAATGAAAGGAAATATGCTGTAACAATGTTGCTGTAACAATGCTATTTACTGTCCTGATGTGCTTTTGTCCCCTGGTACTCCAAAGGACCACTAAGAACTCGGCATATCTGCAGTGTTAAATGTAACTGCACACCAAGTATTACAGAGAGGAACTATCTACTGCACAAGGATAACAGCACAGAATATAATTATTTGTCATGATATGCCATGTTGTACATGCTCAGCACAGGACAAAATAGGACCAAACTACTTAAAAGTACTGCCGTGCCCCACAGAAACCTGGACAGATCAAGACCCATTCCAAAATGCCCCCAAAAGGTCGGCCCATCCCATCAGAGTTTCAGGTTATTCATAAAGCAGTAATGGAAGGCTATGAAATTCAGACAGGATTAACATAATCCTTGGTTTAGAGGAGCTGAACTTTTTACTGCACGAAAACAAAGCAGTGTGGATGGAAGTTGTCCAATAATGCCTAAAGAACAAAAAAAGGCTAAAAAAAATATCCTTAAGAACTAAACCTGAGGTTGAGAATTATGTTTTTCCACTGCCTTCTGTGGCAGTAAATTCAAAATAATTCAGGATAGCAAAAAATATCGTTTGCTCGAACTTTCATACTGAATGACAGACAACTTCCAAACAAGAATTTCTTACACATTTAAGCAGCAGCAGTTTTATGTCCTTTATGTGCTTCTGAAGGACTGTATATAAATATAAAAAAAACATTTAAAGCGTTGTTGCAATCGAATATAACTTACAAAAACATCACGCTTGTTTGTATTTTGCTATACAGGAAACTACAGTAAAGTAATATTTTACTGTTATAACAAAATCTGATTTTACTCTTAGATAACTGACAGTAATGGATCACATCATGACTGTAGATGTCAATCTTTTAGATCACATTTGTATCAGTAAACTGCTTTATTAAACAAAGTGTGAAGACTGAAAAATCAGCACTAGCACCGAATGCCTGTGAGATTACAGAGTGATGATGAAGGGGTACTTGAAGTTACATACAAAAATGGTAAAAATGACTTCTAATCAGATCATTAGGGGAATACGTGCTTGTTGGATACTTTAAGAGTAGATAAAAACAAGAACGTTATGGAAATCATGGCTAAAATTTCAGGGACCAACACTTTCAGAACAGTTCTGTGATGAATTGTTTCTGCCAGCTGAAGCAGGTGAAATATCCCCTACCACTTCATACACAGGCACAGTGCACGAAGTACAGCATCACAGAGACAGGACTGGCATTCCATCTCAGTGCTAGCAATAACGGAACATGCAGCTTTAGAACCTCCTGAAGTGGAAACTGCAGGAAATAAAATGCTGTCTTTTAGAGTACTACCACTTGTAACTACAAATGCCTTCTCTGGTTAACTCTAATAATCCCAGAACGAACAAACTGTCCAAATGAAGGTACAAGTGAAGATTCCCGCAAACATCTCTGGGGCCCTGCTGGAGACTGCAGCACTAACAGTCTAAAAATGCCTTGTTCCTGTAGTGTTTGTCTCTTTCATACTTCCTATGGACTCGATCTATCAACATATTCAGGTATGTACTGTGGAAGTACCAAAGCTGCTGCTGCTTGTCTTACCCTAAACCTAAGGCAGTATGCAAAAAGTTGGAAGCCCTCAATTCTGAAGTGGCTTCCTATTTATTTCGTGTTCTGAGTGTATACAACGTCAGAAAGTGCTACAGTTGTCTCCTCTCAATAGAACATCCCCGAGCTGCTGTGACTGAAGGGGGAAGGCATGCATTTGGCAAGGAGGTAATTCTCCTGTTAGAGATGGATGAGTTCCCTGAGCACTAAAGCCTTAAAATCTGATCAACAAATCATTTATTCCAAGTTTAATTCTCTCATGAACAGCAGAGGACTGTACATGTTGTATGTAAATTCACTGCACAGAGTCACGGGACAAGCACGTCATGGTAACTAGGCTCAGCAAAACACAAAATCATCATTGAAATAAAATATAAAATTTAAATTAGTAAACCATTCACAGCAGAGAGTGGAGAAAAAGGTCAAAGGAGCTGTAATGCCTAAGTCTGGACAACCCTAAGAATCCACAGCAGGACACAAAGTCTGTTTAACATCCGTATGAAAAGAAATGAAAATGCTGAAGTACAAACCCACAGAAGGCAAATAAAAATTATAAAAATAGGTAAACTAAAGTGAAAAAGCACTTCAATAAAGATGTTAAGCTTTTTAGAAGGTGAAGAAGTCCCGAGGAGCTTAAGTTTGTCTGATTGTTCTGCCCTGGCATCACCACCAGAGGGCAAGGGAGGCAGAAACATACCGAGAAAAAGTCGTGTTAAGTATTTGGTGATCCCAACAACCAAGGAGCAAAAAAAAAAAAAAAAAAAAACAAACAAACAAGTACAGAGACTGCTGGACCTACAGCATGCAACAATAACCCCAAACAAGTTGAAAATTAAAAAGAAAGTGAGTGAGAGCAGGACAAAAATGTACTCGGCTCAATTAAAAAGCAAGCTTTCCATCACATTCCCCATGTCTAAAAGATCTCTGCCAGAGTAATATACAGACACAGTATTATTTCCAGCAGTCACCTCATCTCCCTTCACAGGGATGGAAAGGCCACAAGTTCACCAAAACTACTGACCATTAAAGCATTAAAAGTTTTTTGGTTCTTTTTCTTTAAGGCTAACTGCAGTAAGTCTCAAAGGTACATCTGTTCTTAAAACAAATGCCTTCTATCACTTGTCAGTTAACCTACCTTAGCTGCCTTAGTAGCCTTAATTTTCAGCAGCATATCTACAAAAGCCACTCGCACTTTCTCTGAGTTGTCATGAAGACTGTGTATAACTGTGGGAAGGAGCTGCTCCAGTAATGGGTGACTTAATTTGTTGTCCAAAGTGATCGGTAGACACTGCAAGAAAAAACAGTTCCAGTAATTAAAAATATTCAAAGAGTAGACTTACAAAAGAGAGAGATGCAGCTAGAAACTGCTGCACTAGACCGTGACACTCTAAGGTGAAACTAAGTATGGGCTGACCCTACGTAGGCATGCTTTTCCTTTAACATTCTGTAGTAAAAGTTGCTTCAAATTTCCAGTGCCTGTATTCAGTGAACTCATTTCAGATATATCCTATTCTATTCATTTAGAAGAAAGACTTACTTTAAAAACAGAGCATCGAACATCAGCAGATGTCACATCACACGCCAGCTCCTCAATTAGCTTTTTTAATAGATCAGCAATAACTGCTGGAGGAATCATCTCCCAGTACTTGGATGTGATCTGACTAACCCCAAGTATCCCTGTAGAGCGGACAACTGGATGTGGATCTTCCAAGAGGTTCTATAACAGAAGAACAATGAGAGCAGAAGCATTATAGCTAACCCACTACTATTTGACAATCACCTATAGTCACTATAATTCCACGGTTATTGTGCAAATTGTTATGCTATGAGAGAACTACAATATTAGTGTTCTCTCACAGCATTTTATCATGAAGTGAACAAGAAAATTTCAATCAGGAACAAAGTTAAGGCAATACTGTCCAGTTACTGTTTTAATGTGACTCCTGAAATAGTTTTGATTTTTTTTAAGATAACCTACATTAAGTTTTGCACCTGTGACTTAATTAAGAATATTAAGACTTATGTACACAAGTTTGCACTGGTCACTGTTCACGTATGTTAATATAAAACCTTTAAATTCAGTTACCTGATGTTTATGTTTATAAGGACAATAGAGATGATTTTCCAAACATTTTAGCGAAGAATCTACATCCAATCTCACCTATCCACACTAATTCAAATTTTTTCCAGGTTCTTTCAATTGGACCTCACTTTGGAAATTTAGGAATGACATTCTAAACTTGTGGTAACACTTACTAATCACGTGCAAAGCTCTCTTTACCAATCCTACATAAGGATCAAGATCATTACTCATCCATGTAGCTCACGGGCATCCAACCTTTTGGCTTTCCTGGGCTGAGCCACATTGAGTGAAGAGAAATTGTCTTGGGCTGCATACACATATGTCTCTCCAAAAGTAATGCCTCCTATTTATCTCCATGGAAACTACAGCATACAATGAACACAGTAACTCTGCTTGGTAAGAGCAAATTCTCAGCCACAGAATGCTATTTTTCAGTGTAGCAGTCAGCGTTAGCTGTGCATTGCCACCAGCGATGAACAAGAAGCTGCGTGCCATGTTTGTCACCACCTACACCAGCAGAAGAGACCCACTGGTGCAGTCTCTGCCCTCACACGTACTGTTTGGTCTCCATCAATGTTCAGGAAGTGTTAATGAGCACTTTTTTTTTTTTTTTTAATGGAGGAATTCAGTTCTACTTTTTTGTTTCATTAGCACTTCCGTGTCAGACACCATCTTGTCATCTGTCACACAGCAACAAAACGTAATGGAATTTTGTCGAGAGGGTTCAGCTTACACTGCCATATCACCAACATCTGATTCTGATATCATGGGCCAGCATAATAAAAAGGAGGCATTACTTTCAGAGCTGTCCTTGTAAAGTATATACTATCAAGCAACAACAATAAAAAACTAGTGGGATAGGTGACCTTGTTTTTGTGAAACTAACTCATCAGTCAGGTTCCATGGCAAGGGTTGCAATTCTTAGTGAGTTTTCAAGGTGCTCAGGGATTTTTTTATGAAATGTTATCCTTCCTGCACTCCGTCCTTGACAACAGCTGCTCATAAACATGCACACTGCCAAAAGCAATGACATGAATAAGGTGTGACAGTGAAACAAGGGATATTCTTCTCTGTTAAGAGAGGTCTTACAGAAGTCTACCAAAAAGAAATGATCAAATATTCGAGTTGAATACCTGACTGCAACTCTATACACTCCATGTGAAAGTTTGCATGTAATATATGTCAACTGCAAATGGATTTGCCAACACGAAATTGATTTTTAATTTTTTGGGAATCTTGAAACCTGCTCTCAAATTCGTGCATGAAAACAGGAGACGCCGCTGTGTAGCTTTTGCTGTTCACAGGACTGTGTTCAGCCAGCACCATAAAACGCAGACAACTAATTGCCATAACTTGAGTTAGCATCACAATGCACCCTCCCCGTGCCCTGGGTTCAGCCAGGCAGTGCCACGACACAACAACGTGTGGTTGTTGTGAGTGAAGAGTGAGCACTCCGTGGGGAAGAGCCGCAGCCAGGGAGCAGGCAGCACTGTGAGATGTGCTGAGCCATACGCAGCCTGTGTGCTGGACACACCTGATACTGCTTTCAAAAGCATCTTTCATTCACAGCTCAGTAAATAGACAACATCATTTTTTTCCTTTTCAGATTGACAACAGACACCACTAAGTCATTTTTTTAACGTGGCACGGAAAATTACAGTAGTCTATTTCTGCATTTTCTGCATGCCAGGCACATACTATCCTGTAATTCCACTCATTTTAACTACACCAGCACCTTATTTTCAATGAGCATTCAGCATTTTAGTTATAACTTACAAAAAGTTCTTCAAATTGTTTCTGAATTTCAGTGTCCATCTCTTCAGTGCTAAAACTAGGATCACGGATAGGAAAAGCATCAATAAACAAAAACGCTGCGTTTGATCGAACTTCTGAGTTTCTTGCCTGTTACAATGAAGGAAAAATTATTTCAGTAAGTAGACTTAAAAGCATATCCTAGGAAACATTGCTCTCCAAAGACTTCTACCAGGTTACTATTTGTAATTAAGTAAATGGGAGAGATAAGTTCTTAAATATATGGAAGAAGTGATAGTAATGTGATTTTTTAGCACCTAACATTTCTGCCCCTTCTGTAACACCTGAGTTGTCAGAACAATAAGCTCTCAAAGCATTACTGATTCCAAGAGTCATAGTCTGAGCCCTTCTTCTTTCTGCAACGCTGAAAAAGTTAAAAACAGTTGGGATTTCTCTCGGCCACCTGACATGAATACTTGGGCATAAATCCTTAAATCTCCTCTACAGAATACAAGAATCTTGAATTCAAGCAAAGCTTTTACTGTTAAGTTTAAGCAGACAGGCAGTTTAATTGAAAAGCTGAAGCTTATTTCTTCAAGAAAACAGCATTCAGAAACTAAGTAGCAGCAAGCCTGGAGTGTAACATCCAACACCAACATACTCAGTTCTGCATCTATGCATGCAAGTAATGGGATCACGTTCTGAGCTTCTGCCAGCTAATCAGGAGCCTAAGACAAATGTCCTCACTCTGACATTTTACCATTTGTAACCATTTTCAATGTGTTACTCGATATATTTTGTCGGCTGTAGAGCTCTGAATGTAAAGAAAGATGAAAAAAGTGTATATTTAGGCAGTCAGTGAAAAATGATTGGCCCCTGTAGGCCCATTAAGGATAGAAAATACAGAGCAGTCAACGAAATGAAGAAAAGATGAGATTCAAGGTATGTCAGGAAGAAACCTGAAATATAACCAGCAGAAAATATTTTGTCACAGATACCAGTCCCTGATATGCATCTGTGCTCACTTTGGAGAAAGAGGGAAGGAAAAATTTTTATATATTTTTGTAGTTGGACTCAAAATCTGAACAAAAGCACATATAACAAATCTAGTGTGAAACTAGCAGCAGAGGCTTACTTAAGAGCAAGCTCAAGAGAGTGCAGGGGACCTCCTGACTACAGTCTTCCAGTTTTCCTCTTTTGTCATGAGATTTTCAGATCAAGAGAGGGAAAAGAAACTGTACAGCCATGTAATATTTAGAACTAAGGAAACTAATGGCAAGTAAAAAACAGAAAATCACAGAAGAACTACAATTACTTAACATGTAGTTTATTTTGTATTTCCTTTCTGATGGGAAGTCCTGATGGGAGATGAGGGATGGGCATCTCATCTTCAAGCAGGAAAACAAAACACCACCACCACCAAATTCTTCAAGCCATCAGAATCAATAGAAATGCCACATTTGATACTATGAGAATAACTAAAGCCCATCTATTCGTTCTTTAGAACTTAGGACCTTATTTTACCTCGCAGTCACCAAAAGGAGCCTTCAGTTATTTGATTAAAAAAAAGTTCATGTTTCTTTACCTTTATGCCTGTAATACTTTGAGGAACTGTTAAGAGTTTTAAGATAGATAGACAGACCTTAAGATATATTGTATAACCAAAAAGTGCTCTATCTATAACCAATCAGGACACAACTGCTCTCTTGCACAGAACACCCTTCATAATGAAGACATGGATAAGAAGTTGCATAACATTATAAAAACTGATGGTAGCACAAAGGTTTATAAAACTCACGTAAGTAAAAGCCCCAAAGGAAACTTGTGCTAATATCTGAGGGAGTATCAATTTAAGAAGAAACAGAGCTGTGTACTATAAACAACCATTTTAGAGAGGAAATCAAGTAGTTTCAACGTGACCAATTCCAGAATACCTCGTATTCTTACAGATGAAGTAGTTTTCCTTTTTGCATGAAGGAGGGATAAAAGGGCCTTTTTAATGAGTTCCCTTTCTTTACGACAACCAGGAACAAGATTTGTTCATCACTGTATTAAATTAGGATTTCGTACAGTGGTTAAAACAGCAAATTGGTTATCTAAAATGAAACTAATATTTCAAGCTTGGGAGAGGAATCCACATCAGCAGAAACGATTGTAAACTTCCCTTTAAGTGCCATATTAAAGTATTGGTGATTCCAGGTCACAGCAACAGCCCCCTTAAAAACAGCAAATACTTCAGCAGTGCTACATAAAAAAGAAAAATGAACTATACAAACATAAGATAGTGGCCTAACCAAAAATAAACTGCCCAATTTCGATTTTCAGTCACACATGTCCTTTCACCTATCACAAACATGGCACTGAATCACCTGGAACGGAGAATCTTTCCTTGGACTGAAACATCACACGATTCATAGAATTGCTGCATTCAGCTTTTTACAATCCTCCCTGTACCTTCCTGAAGTTTATGCTCACAACAGTTGGATGACGTCGCTGAAATAAAGCAAGATCTCCATGACCTACCTGATACGTGTGTTCAGTTCTAATCTGAATGTGTTTAACTCCATACATAGAAGTTATCCAAGTAAAAAACAACAGAAAATAATGAACAGGAAATAAACCAAAGAAACAGAAGCAATAAAAAAAAAAACAAAAAAAAACAACAACACTGTTCTAGTGATGGAACCATAAGCGATGTGAAAATTATGAATATACGTAAGTAAAATCAGATTATATTATTAAAAACAGTATGTGGGAGGGACCCATAACACAACAGCTGGAAAAAGACAGCACTACATTCTAAGAAAGACAATTACCTTCAGAGCTCTCCAAAGGATAGGTTTATACAATCGATAGAGCATTTCTTCTACTCCCTGACGAACTTTACTTTGTTTATGAAAATAACTCAGCATCTGGCAAATCAAACAACAAAAAATACATTTTGTACACTTCTATGAACATTCAAGAAAGATGAGGTGCTGGGGGCATTGCAAGTATTCATAAGGGAAGGCTGGATCTGCTGTTTTTTGTCTGTTTCTAAACCTACTGTTATTTTAGTAAAGCAGCCCAAACACTGTTCAATAGAATAACTGCCTCTTAGTTACTCTCCTATTGGGTACAGGAACTTCTACAATCTATAGGACCATTTTAAGTTAAATTCTTGCATACTGAAAAAGAAGCAGTCTTCATTAGCAAATTTATTCCAAGATCTTCCCACACCTTCTCAGTCCTAAAGGGATTTATTTACAGTAAGGTCTTCTCACGATTATAAGCTCCTCTGTTTCTCAGTGGAATTAAATCGACAGGATCAACATACTGCATGTTACAAGGCTGGATCAGACATGAGTGTCTTCCCTTAAAAAGCTTCTCATTCAACTTTAAATGTTTTGCTCAGGAATAAAAGCCACAGATAGGCCACTAGAATCTGTACCCAAATCAAGGATCATCCCTATATATGTACACAAAAAATCAATATATACAAATATAGAGAGAGATGTGCTATATCCTTTGTTATATAACTTCTACATATACTAAAGGCAAACAAACTTCATTTCAGACCCACCTACTAAATTTGCTTTAAGGAGTTCATGACTTTTTCTACTGTGATGAACTATGAAAAGGTCAAATCTCTAGGTAAAGAAAAGCACAGATAACAGGCAGCAAAGACTATACTTGGCACTCTGCTCAAGAGCAGAAAAAAAAAAGGGGATTCTTACACACTAGAGAAATCTGACGCCAAACTACAAGGAAATTCCTCGTAGAATTCAATCCAATAACTTGTCTTTCAGAATATCACAGTATTTTCATTTTAAAAGAAGTGAACTCAGTCACAAGCAAAGCACCACCCAACTCCTCTTTGGTGGAAAGACAGAAAAATCTGGGAGAGCAAAAGCAAGAAAACTTGTGGGTCTAGATAAGAACAGCTTAATAACTGAAGGAAAGATTAAAAAAACCCCACAACATTATTTAGAGGTAATCACCCACCACTTCCCACAAGCAGAACAACACTCAGCCAACCTCTGAGCAATAGTAACCTCCTCAAAATATCCCTCTTCTCTCAGTTTTTGTTACTGAGGGAAGCACTACAGGGCAAGTAATATCCCTCTGATCAATTTGGGTCAGCTGTGTCCATTCCCAACTTCCTGCTCATCCCAGCCCACTTGCTATAAAGGCAGAGTAGGGAGACAGTCTTAACAACGTGCAAATAATGCTCAGCAAAATCTAAAACACTGCTCTGTATTTACTGTTTAAGTCTACAAAACCAAAACCCAACACAATATGGGCTGCTACAAACAAAACTATTTCTATCCCAGCCAGACTCAGTATGGTATTTTAGCAGGAAATGGAAAATACACACTTTACACCACGCCAATTCAGTTTGACACTACCAGTCCATGCCATGACACAAACTCACCTCTCTGACTTTAGAATAAACAGAAGAACTTCTGGGAAGATGAATTCCATGGTGCATGAAATCCTGAATACAACTGTGTTCAAGTATCTACAGTAAAAACACACATGGATGCTGCTGTTAACACAAGGAAGCAGTAAGTACAGGGGGCCATTCAGCAATGCTTTTATCTAAAACAATTGAAAATAGTCTTAAATATTATTTTGTACTTGGCTTCTGCTTAGCAGCTCAGTGTTTGCCACGCTACACTTCTATCCATGCAAACTCATTCTCAAGATTTCAGCATATACAGTTCATCCGTTTGTGAGAGTGAGGCTTTTAATTTCAAAGTATCTCCATGTGAACCCACAGGTGGTGGGACTGACTGCACCCTCAGCCAGTCTGCAGATGACACCACGCTGAGTGGTGCAGTTGATACCACAGAAGGAAGGAATGGCATCCAGAGGAACCCTTAGGGCTCAAGAGGTGTGCCCAAGCAAATCACATGAAGTTCAGGGCAGTGCAAGGTTATGCAACCGGGTTGGGGCGATCCTAAATGTCAGTACAGGCTGGGGGGGGATGAATGGACTGAGAGCTGCAGAGCAGAGATGGACTTGGGGGTGCTGGTTGATGAAAAAAAATGAAGCATCAGCCAGCAGCACAAGCTTGCAGCCCAGGAAACAAATCATGCCCTGAGCTGCGGGGGAACGCCATTCACTACGATCTTCTGAGCCTGTATCTGAATCTTGAATCTGTATCTTGGTTGCTTAATAGCAACCAAGCCAATCAAAGTGGCTAAACATTAGTAGCATAGCTTGCTCTTTCTCCTTGCCACTGTTGAAGAGGCCTTTTCCTTAGGGGAAGGGTTCATTCAGACTTGCTTAAGAACCCTTCCTAGGATGAAAATTCATAGAATCTCCCCTCATTTTAAAATTCAGATTTATCCAAATAAAATTTCAAGCACAGTAATACCTCTAAAGTTTCTCCTGACACCTTCTTCCATGCTCTGAAGTAAACTTCTGAAATGTATTCCATCAAGGATCTGCATCAACACATGGGAAACACCATCAATCAAGCATCCTATGTACACTATGTACAACTCAAAAATGTTACCATATTAAATCAGAGATTGTCCATAAGAAAAATAAAAAGACTTCACAGAAGCAGAAAAGGACTTGGAGTTCTCTAACACAAACACTGCAAGTAACACACCCATGCTTAAGTGAAAATCATTTGCTTCAGATAGTTCTATTTGCTTTAGACAGTTCTAAAAAAGCACTTCATTCTATCTCTAATTGTTGCTTTATACATAACTATATATACAATTAAATGAAGCTGCTGAAACAATATGGTACTTATGCTCAACAGATTTGATGTCCTCTGGATTCTGATATACTTTATCAACATAACAGGTATTTCAGCCTGAGAAAAACGAAGCCTTAGCCAAGTCTCTAATGATCACTAAGAAGTGTAACTGTTCTACATACCTTGGAAAAAACTGTAATTGGTTCTTAACGGTTCCATGTATCATTTTAATGAAGTTGACATTCCAGCTGAACAAAAAGCTCAAGATTCTTCTTCCCTGTTGGCAGAGGATAAAGGGAGGTGTAAGGGAACTGCAAGGTCACAGCCTGAACCAATGAGTGAGCACCAGGTGAGGTGTGGCTAACCCAGGGAGCTCAAGTGCAATGCATCTGAGTGACCCTGGGTCCACCCTTCCTCACCCTCTCTTACGGGTTAGCAGCCAAGGAAACAGCATCTCTATTCAGAGATTATGCTCTTCTCAAGACGTCACCTTCTTGTTTGTTACTTTCTAAACTAAATGCTCCTATCCTAGGAAAAGGAATTGTCATCACCTTCCATTGCTCCAAAGGAGGGAAAACAAAAAAGCAAACAAAATGATACAAATGTGAAGACAGAACCCAGAGGAAAGCCTAATTTAAGAGCTCCTTCAACAGTAAATACAGATTCTCCTTTTTTAAACATAATTCAAGTGTTGCAGTTAAGCTACCAAAGAGAAAACATGAAACAAATGCCATGTGAGTTACGTTTGCCTATTTTTCAAATGTCCAATCCGTTCTGAGGTGACTTTAGGTAATATTCCATAATGATAAGGGACTCCAACTCCAGGCTTTCACACCAAGGGTTATCTGAGCTCTGTCAAGATGACAGAGCATCTGGGACGATGCTGTAAAGTTGGCAGATAAAACAGCACAACAATTCTCCAGCATTACATGCATTTTTGAACAAAGTCTCATCAAACAGCTGGGATGCTGAGGAAGATAAATGTTCTGATTAGCAAGGACAATTCCTTTTGTACTGTCTCACAGGAGGTAATAGTGCAAGCGTCCTGGAGATGTTTTCTTCTGCTTTCATGAATTGAAACTTTTTTTTCCTTTAGCAAGTTATAAGTGATGATAACAAGTCTATGAGGAAGAAGACGGAGTGGAAAGCTGTGGAGAGAGGAAATAAACTCTTCTGGACTGAGAGAAATCTGCCCTTGGAATTAGAATCTTGTATGGTATCTGCACAAGCAGCCTACGTCTGCGTCACCATAAGGTGAATGTACCCAGCTTCTTGAGACTCTGCAGTCCTGTGACATGTAATAATGAGTTGCAAAGTTGCTTTGCACTTTTCTACCAAAAACAAATCAGGAAAACTCATAAGGAGATGCAATAAGTAAATAAAGAACCAGCTGTCAATGAGAGATGCTTCTACCACGAAAGAAAAACAATGGATTATAAAATAAAATTGTAAAAAGTCATTTCACCTTTGGTGGCCTGATATCAGCAATGAATTCTCCCATCAATATCCCTGAAAAACTCAAAGGTCCAGGGAGCCACAACCTACAGCTCCTACCTCAACAAGACAAAGATGAGGCCATACTCAGACTGTTGTAATCTTCTAAGATTAGCAAAGACAGATGAAGAAAAGATACAAAGCAGCTTTCTATCCTGTGAAGTGAGGAAGGCATCCAACAGAAGTTCGTATTCAGTTTAGCTCAACAATTCCTTTTCCCCTGTTCCAACAGATTGACTCTGATCATGGGAAAGATAACAAATCCCTTCCATTTAATCTGCTGCCTGTGACCAATGGATCTGAAACAACTCTCACTATCAGCATCCTCAGCAGCCTCGTGACAAGTGAATAAGACTGTGAACTGTTCTCCACCATTGGTGCAAACATAACATATCGTGATTTGTCAGATGTACGTACACACACAAAGCAAAAAAAGATGAAAGCAGACATTCTAAGGGCCCTCCAGGTGACTGGAAACCCCACTAGAACAAGAACGGTTTCATAAATCACACACGTGAATTTAGAGGAATGCTCCAGTAACACAGTCCTAAAATGAAACTGTGAGAAATATTACTGTGTTGCGTAGTGCAGTCTGGGAAGGCAGAAAAACTGAACCTCTGGGATCTTGTACTGCAACATAAATGTGCAATTCTTTATCAGTCTAGTTTGATCTAAAATCAAGTTCACACAGTTTCTGACCCTCTCTCTCTCTCCATTCTTGCCCACTCCAAGCAGCCTGACAATCTTACTAGGAATAAAACAGATGAGCTGCCTCCTACAACGAATTCACAACACTGCTGTATGAGCACTCGTGCTGAGGAGAGGAAAAAACAGAAGGAAAAATTCTGTGAATGGCTCCAGTATCCTTGACTTAATGCATAACCACTGAGAACAACCAGAGCTCACTCACAGAAATGCAGGGCAGGACAAGCTTGCTTACCTCTTCTTTTTTGATGAGCTTCACGCTCATAAAACACTGAAGCAACAAGTCTTTGATTTCATTACTGTCCTCTGAATCATAATCAAAACAAAGCAACGTCTGATGTAGATTCCACAGACGAACGATGTCTGCACCCTGACAGAAAAAAAAGCCCACGTTACTGATCTAGGTACACTTCTAAGGTGAAGAATCTTTGAATGGATTTTAGATAAAGAAATTGGAACAACTGGCTACAAATGAAGGTTTTCAGACTGCAAAATTATGAACATTAGTCAATTTTCACTCCTTTCACTGGAAAAGATTATGAAAATAGTTTTAACAGTGGAAATTCAGACTTCAACAACTGAAGAAATGCTTTCTGTACAGAAAGCTGGTATTTTACACAAGGTAGATTAAAATGACATTATTCCACTTCCACTCTGCTTCTCAAACTTTAAACAATGAAAGCAGTTAACATGGAAAAATAAAAGGATAGAACCCGTAAGGGAAATATTTACTGAATTAGTGCAAGATTATGTCACATTTCTATTATTATTATTGTATCATTTCTAGATACACAGAAACAAAAATTGAAGTTTCCCACTTAAGAATTCTCTATGAGTTACTGACAATAACTCTTAAAAAACCTGAACTATCTGAAAGAGCTAACTGCTACCTAAACCTCTGCCACCGGGCTTTACAAACGAGTGGAGAAAATAAAGACTGTAAAACAAACTGTTCTCTGGTGAAACTACCACCAAAAGTCTTTGAAGTTCATCCTGGAGAAGGTAGCATTTTGCTCTGTTCTTTATAACAACACCACCAAAAACACAATTTGTAAACAGCACGTATAGTAGGGTTCATTAATGGAGAAGCACAAGGACACAGAAAAAAAGATTAACATAAAAAAGCGTACTCAGGAGAAAGCATCTCTCTTGGAATATTCACTAATAATACAAAGCTCAGAACAGCTTCAGCATACCGTCGCAGCTTTACTCAGACTTTTCCTTAGCAGTAAAATAAATACTGTTTTCCCCAGTTGCTCCTTTCCTTCCAGTCCTTTCTCCCACCACATTTCACACACACGCTGGATGGCATCCTGTAGGATATTTTCAGATTCAGGTAATGCAGGAACAATACCTACAACAGGAATAAAGTGTTTACTGTAACGTTGTTATTCACACACAACACCAGTCTGTTACTACACTGAGTAGATCTCACAGTATCTACCAGCTCTTGCTATATTTATATATCTTAATAACTTATTTTTACTGTGGACATTTAGGCAGCTTTGCTAATTTTAAGGTTTTGGCCAAGTTTTTCTATTGGTAGCAATGGAATCTTCAGTTTTTACTTATGATAAAAATACTAAAAGCCACAGAATGAGTCATCTGTCCTTGGGAGAACAGGTGTGGGGAAAGAAAACCATTTAAGTTCCAAGCTTTAGACTGTGTAACTAAAGTTCAAATAAGTACTCCCTTAATTTTATCTGTAAAAGAACGTGGATCAGTACCAACTTTTGTCCTTCTTTTTTCCTCCACAGACCACACAGGCCCAACAAAAAGCTTAGTACTGCCACCTGCTAAAAGCAGGGTAATGATGTATGGTAAACAGGCAAGTACGCACCGTTTAATATAAAGGCACATTCAAGAAGAGCTTTGTAGTTCACTGTTTCATCCACTACGGGTATGGAAGCAGTAACTACAGCTGTCACTCCTTGGATCACAGCTGCAGTTTGTTTCTGAAAAAAACAAAACAAAAAACCAATAAGGAAATGGTTCTGCTATTTATTTTACTCTCCAAAGAAAATTGTGACAAGGTTATTCAGCCCAGGGAGCCCCATCCCTGGAAGCACTCATGGTCAGGTCGGATGGGGCCCTGGGCAGCCTGAGCTGGAGGGCAGCAGCCATCCAATAACAGGGGGCTGGAACTGGATGATCTCTGAGGGTGCTTCCAACGTGCTATGATTCTATGAAACAAACTTTAGCAACAGAGAGCAAAGACAAACAGCTATTTTGAACAGAATATACCAGCACCCAAAATCTATCAAGCTGCACGAGGCAAATACCCTTTTTAAAGTACATCCTTTTTGAAAAGTCTTTTTTTTCCCCAAAAAGCTTTCAGCTCCAGCTGGCAGATAACTGCTGACTGTACATTTGTATCCGTAAGAAAAATTCATCTGAACAAAACCAATCAGACAGACGAACATTCTGGAGCCAGAAAGATCCTATTTAACAGGATATCCTGTAAAAGAAAAAGACCTGTTGACTGATTTGATTTGGTGACTGTAGATGCAGGTACATGAGCTTTCTGGCCTCTGCACATACGACAGACTTCCCACAAGCCTCTATGTCTCTCTGATGATTTCCACACTGCACTTCTTTTTCCCCAAAAATAATACTTTACCTTGGTATTCTAGAGAGTTCATGGACTGCAGCACAGAAGCAGAACGTGAGGGTGTGAGTTGGGAAAATACTGTGTAAGCTAAATATAAATTCGGGGAGGGGCACTGAAATCTAGATTTTAAAGATTTCATTCAGTAAATGATACACTGAATAGGTAGTGAATTTCTTATAGTACATATCAGATATTTAAGGTACATCTGAGATCAGCACTTACTGAAATGAGATGTAAATAAACCCCACAGATTGTGACAAAACTAAGTTCCATCTTTCAGAACTAAATTATCAGTAGGTATAATGGTTTGCAATAATCTTTTATACTACAGTGAAATCGTAACTTCTGCTTAACCTAAGCATAATAGTTAAGTATTATAAATATGGTAGGGAGAAACTGTTTGGAGCTGACCTTGTTTGATAAGCCATACTTAGAGTTGCCATGAAAATATTCCATTTTATTTCCCTGGTGAATATTAACTATTATTTATTTTACATTATTTTATTTTATCTTACCATTTCTGGAGCTCTCTCAACTTCCATGCCATCATTACTTTCAGCATCTTCTCCCCTTTGCCATGTTTCCACAGGATTCTCCATCAAGGTCTCCTTCAATAGGTGTGTCAGTCTCTCCCATAGTACTTCTTTTTGTTTTCGTGACAATTCTTGAAGTAATTCATTCAAATTGAAAGGATCAAATGTATTTTTTTGCTGCCAGAAGACAACACACAATTCCACATCAGTGTTGAGACGTCCTTTGTTTTTTTCTCCCATAAAATTAACAGTTTTATTGACATATAGGACTACTTTCCATTCCTTTGCAATTACAGATAAAATACCTTCTCTAAGTTTTATTTCCTTAAACACAGCACGAGCAGCTCCTGCTGATAACCTTTAAAAACCACCCTTGTTTAACTGTAAAAGACTTTAGTTCTTGATGACTACATTACTAAGCACGAAAGATGTGCCTACCACGACAAATTGTCTCTTCCATGTACTACTTTCCTAACGGGAGAGAATTCCACATCCTCATCTAAGAAGCACGGAATTAAATTCCCTGATGATACCTTTACTGTGTTAAATACAAGCTGACGATGGCTGATGGTGGCAGTGGTCACTTCATCACTCTTCTTCAGCCTTGTGTACCCAGTCTGGGGAGGGAAGGCATTTCTGCTGAGCTACAGGACTCTTCAGGAAGAGCCTCCTCTACCAGATGTATAACTTCCAGCAACAACTTCAAATCAATTTTGGGTTGTGATCATGTGTATAAACAAGCATTCTTAAACTGTAGCATACAACTGAAACCTGAGTTCCAAGAGGAAAGGTAGCACAATCTACCAGTGTTGCCGTAGTTGAACCATTTAAATACATAAATAAACTCCTTCGATTTGTAAGGAATATCCATTTTACTACGAGACTGATCTGAACATCAGAATTACCTCAGATACAAGGAGCCTGTAAGCATCATAAAAGTAGGCAGCCTGCTAGGGAAGAGAACACACAGAGAAGACAAGAAGGAAAAACAAACAAGAAGAAAAACACAGCCACAGCCGAAAGGAAGTACTGGTAATTTCTGTAGTTAGCAGTACTGAAGTGAACATTTGTAGGATTAAGAACACATTGAAGGAAAAAGGGAAAAAAATCCATGTTCTTGAAATAAAAATATTTTCAGTTTGTAGATGCATTAAAGAGGAAAAAAAAAAAAAAAACCTTTGGAAAAAAAAAAGTTGAAGGTAAAATACTGAAAGAAGCAGCAGTAAGTATTAGAAGGCTCCCAGAGAAGAAAGATCCTGTTACATATTTATGGCAGTACTTCTATTCGATTTACAGCTGGAAACAAATACAATAAAGCAAAGGCTGCACAGGGAATTCTGCAGCCCTCCACTTCAAACAAACTCAGAAGACAGGATATTAAGATTGTAGAGTTTTGAACAAAAAGAATGGACTTGTAATAAGACTAGAGCTTTCTGATCTTTCTCTGGCATGATATGACTGAGTAATTCCAAAACCTATGAGGGAGAAGGATGCGACTGAATGATAGTCATATCTGATTCACATTCTCCTCTCTAAGAAGAGTGCCTTCTTGAATCAAAACAGGATTTAGAGGAAAAATTGAAGAGTGCCTGATAATGACAACGATAAATAACACAATAATATAGAAAAGTAATCTTTTAAAAACAAAGAAAAGTGACAAGCCCAAGGCAAATCACAAAAAGAGAGCAGCAAAGCCCTGGAATTTTAGAACTGAATGAAGCAAAGCAAGGAGAGAAGGGAGAAAGAAAAAGGTGGAGATGAGAAAGAAAACAGAAGCGTTTAAAGTACTAATGCTAAGACCAAAACTTAACATTTGAAAAGATAAGTTCTAAAGCTTTCCCCTCCTTTCCACACGCTTCTAAGAGACAGCATACACAGCCACAATCTCTACAGAAAAGCAAGCAGGAATTATCCAAGGAAGAGCATAAAATAAGACTCCTCATCCTAAGATAAGATAAGACGTGGTCAAAAACTTCAACACTGCACCTTTGGAAAGAAAACAGGTATACAAACTCAAGTCTCTTTGAGAATCAAAAAATAATCTGGACAGTCGTGTTCCCTTATGCTATAAAATCCAGAAGACAACTACAAGCAGGATACTCATTGCAGCTGGGAATAAATAGTTTCCAGAAGTAACGGTGTCATTTGGACTGATGGCAGCAGAACAGCAGTCCAGAAACGAAAATGATATGGACCAGTAAATTGTGGCAAGAGGAGGAGCCAGTTATTTCTATAACTACCAAATGGGAAAGCTCTCCTATGCAAAGACACAAGCAATAATGGCAACTGAAGGGCACTTTTCCAAGATATCTCTTACGAACTAGTGATGAAAAAGACAAGAATGAAAAGCCAAATTTTTAAATCGAAATAGACCAAGATACATTATATATTATAATGGGAGAAGATGGGAGAAAAAAACACAAAGTTATTAGAAAGGAAGTCTTGAAGTACTTAAGTAAATAAGTTTCATGTTAATAAGTTTTTATTTGGAAAAAAATAGGAAGAAGATTCCAAGGGATGACAATGTTAATAATACTATTGTCAATAATTACACACAAAAGTGCAAAAACCAGTAAATTTCTTAGAGAGAGAGGTCCAGTGATATTTGGGGTACATGCAATCCCAGGCATATTACATGACACATGATCCCTGTTGTAGAAATGAAAGATTTAATAGCTTTGCTGTTGCAGTAGATCAGAGAGTGCCTCTGCAAACACAGAGGGCAACGGATTCACCTACTCTATCCTGAGACAGGTAACTGATCAGACTAGGGGAAAATAGACAACTCCTCTAGCTTTCAAAAGGAGAACCAATTTGAAGAGCTCCTCTTTGCAACAGTTGTTTTTTATTTAACAGGGCAGAGAGAAGACAGCTTACTAACCTGACCACATTGGGGCTAGAAAAAGATGAATAAGAGGAACAGTTTGTCTGGATTGAAGTTCAGTGGCAAAGAGTACAATGCAAATAATTATGCAGAATCGTGTATAAGACTGAGATTTCAGAGGATCTCTTTTTCCTTCTGCTTTTCATCACACGTTTAGAGACTGCAGTCTATGGCACCTCCACAACATTTAGCAATAAAATTATCGAGCGCAATTACTGAAGGACAAAAGAAGCGGGCAACGAAACCTATCAAAGGAACAAATGCTGCTGAAGCATAGTTCTGCTCACATTCACTGCAATGTACTAACAGTGAAAAAGTAATTAAATCAATCAATAAATCAACATCGGCAGCAAATGAGTATTTCTTTGCTTTGGTATTACCACAGTATTAATCGTTATTTTAAACACGCAAACTATGTATGCAACAACCAAACGTGAGAAAAATCACGTCTGACTGTAGCAGCGCATCACTTCAGATCCCACACCTTTATCAGCTACTTTCAGGGGCCAGAGAAACAACTTCTATGCCACACACTCTGAGCACCTACAGCGGGCTTTAGGTTTCACCAGCCATACTCATGTATCATGGCTTACTTACAGGAATTTGGGTAAACCGCAAGAAGTCCTCAATTGACTTTTTAGACACAGCCTGTAAAAATGCTTCGCGTTTCATCGTGGTCTTGTTTCTCCTTGCTTCGCAAACAAAAAATAAACAATAAAAGTATATTTTACACGTATATAAACGTTACGAGAAAAGCGCTGTATCTCAAAGCATTACCATTCCATGGTTGCAGTGAATAATGCGCATTCTTTATCTACAGAGTTATAATGGAATCATAGAATGATTAATGTTGGAAAAGAGCACTAAGATTGTCCAGTCCACCAACCAACCAACCCAAAATGCACACCGACCGTGTCCCTCAGTACCACACCCACCCTTTTCTTCAATACCTAAAAGGGACAGTGACTCCACCACCGACCTGGGCAGCCTGTGCCAGTGCCTTACTTTCTGAGGAGAAACTTCTAACATCCAACGTGACCCGTCCCTGCCACAACTTAAGGCCACCACCCCTCATCCTATGGCTTTACCGGGAGCAGAGGCTGACCCCACCTCGCCACATGTTGTCTCCCCTTCATTTACTTTATTAAGCAAGGCCTGAAAGGAAAGTTCACTGGCACACTGTAGTTGACAAACTCACGTTAAACAAGAACAGCGTTACCGGCGCAAGCACCCCACTCCTCCAACCACCAGAAGCATTTCCTTACACGAAAAGCACACGGGCAGCAAAACACGGCCCCTCCTCCACTTGACAAGCGGGGTGAATCGCGAACAGAGCCGCTTTTTGGTGCCAAGCGCTTCGTTTCGCACTGCAGCACATCGCCCATCCCCGGCCTCCGCTCCACGGGACCTGCGGCTCCGGCGCCCAGCAGGAGGGGAGAGACGCAGGCCGCTTACCTAACGCTTCCACGGCAAGAAATCCTCACAGACCTACGGGTCGCGTTCCCAAACGCTCCCTCCGATCCGCAGGAGAAGAAGGAAAAAAGAAAAAAAAAAAAAAAAAGCCGGCTCTCCGCCCGCCCCTCACGCCGGGGCCGACCCCGACCCTCAGCGCCGCGCTCCGCCGCCGGGTTCGAATCGTCCCGCGGCGGCCGTTAGGCGCGAGCGGCGCCGAGCTCTCGTCTCGCGAGATCCGGGCGCCTCCTCCTCGCATGGCGGGCTCGTTCCCCCTCAGAGGCGGCGGCGGTCGCGGGGCTGAGGGTGACGGCCGCCAGGGGTTAGCTACGTGTGTGAATTAAAGGCGTTTTCAGCTTTCTGCACGTGTCTAAACGGAGCGTAACGTCTCGTGTCGCACAGTCTGATCCTGTTTCATTTTTTTTTTTGAGCTTTTGTGCAAACTTACGTGTCTTGGTATAGTTCGAAGACTAAAAAAGTTCATTCGATGCTTATTCTGTATAATGAATGCTGTTCTGTGTCGGCTAAAAATGTGACAGGTGACGAACGCTACTGAAAGCAAGAATAAAAAAGTGGTTTCGTTTCCCGGATCGGCAGCTGAGTGCACGCACGACTTCTGAAGTGAGTTGGGTTTAAAACTGCTGTTGGCCAGAGAGATTCACACCTGCTGGCGAGTAGGTGACGTTAACTACAGGTGGTAACAGATGTAATCATGCAGTCAGATTTACCCAAGGACAGGAGATTTTTGGCTTTGCCATACTGTCTCCTTGACCAGCAAAAATAGCCTGCCCTCTGCACGCAGACTGTACAGTGCTGCTCCTCAGCCCCACCTGAACCCCAAGGAGCATATTGTACCTCCTCACAGCATTTTGCAGATAGGCATAGAGTGATCGCCTTTGATGTGTGGAAAAAGCCACCCAGCGAACACCAAAGTCATCGCCCCACAGCCAGAGACAGGTCCCAAGAGAGGCAGATCCCTGACCAGACCTAATCCCCACCCTGTGACTGCCAGCAGGTGCTGGCTTCCAGAAACAGAGTACCAGAAGAAGGGAAATGTTTGCTGCCCTGCAGAAAAGGATCAGGTTTTAGGCTTGTTTCAGATCCTATGGTCCTGACTTTGATTCTTAAGCTTCCTCTTGCACTTACTCGGCTAAGTGTAAGAAGCCTGTGAGGCAGTTGGCTTGAAATCAGCGGTATGAGCAATTATCATACTTGCTGAAGAGCAAAAGAAAACATAGAAGTATGAAAACTGACATTTATGCGTTGTGCTAATGTCTGATTTTTTGCATACATTACTAATAATCTTTGACATTTCAGATACAAACTGATGGATTTGTTTATCGTGTCTCTTGCGTGGACTGAATATTTCATTAATACCTTGATTAGGCTTTAATTAGATGCTGAATTAGTCACCTGGTTACAGTTTATTTAGTCGGGCACATGCCCGTTTAGCAAACCAACTGCAACATATTGTAGCTTACAATTTGTGTTGCGTAGCAACCACAGAATGATTTCTTTTTTGCTGTCTTGAAAGTAGAAGTTGACACAGGTAACAACGGGCTGAATAACGCTGACTGATCTCTTTTAAAGAGCCGCATCTTTTAAGGTGCACAGAGACAGAATAGGGCTGTGTTGGTTTTTTTTCAAGGATTGTGCTTGAGCTGTGAGCTGGTAATGAAGCTACAGCCCTAGTTTCAATTTCTCTAATGTTCTCCCTTTCACGAGCTCCAAATTACATGCCTCTTTTTGACATGTCTGTTCATCTGTTCAAAATAATCTATACCCTTTGATAATAATCTCATATTTATTATCATTTTCCTGTCAAGTCAAGTTAAGGCAAAAATGAAAAATACGCCTTCCACTCGTGGTTGCTGAGCAACAGCAAATAAAGATTTGCTTTTGTGCTACCGCTTCATAAACTGGTCTTTATTCTTGTTGGTAGCCTGTGTAAGAGATCTCAATTACAGATGCCTCTCAGGAGAATATCACCGTTTGGGCGATACAAATATTCTGTTTTAACCTGTGTGCGACAACGTTATGAGTGCTTGTGAAAAAATAAGCAATTCCCTGAGTGTCAGAGGCTTTCTTGACATTTATATTATTCTCTCTATATATATTTTGAAATCACAGTGTTATTTTGTAGCTAATTTCCAATGGGATTATTGTACACATTATCTACCGACCTATTTGTTGTTCCTATTTGTCACTGAATATGTAATATGATGTAGGTAGTAGAGTATCCATGAATTTGCTGTTAATCATTTACATACATTCATTGCTCTGGACTTTTTTTGTCTTCCCATACTTTGATAAATAATCAGAACAGCAGGGGAGAGAGCTGAAGTTCCTGAAATGCTATAGAGTGCCCACAAAAAGAAACTGTCTCAGCAGTGTCTGCATGGCCAGATCCATTCTTCTGAAAATATAAAAAGCATTACCTTTCATGATATCTTTATAGCATAAATTCACAAGTATCTTTCAGAATATTATGTATCAATGAGGAAATTTACACAGTCTGACATTTGATTTATTTCAGATGGAAAACACTCGAGTTCCATCTGCTGTTGACGACTGTAACCCTGCTGAATGTAACATCCTCAGTGTTAGAGATTGACAGCTCTTGTAAGTGTTCCTCTCCCTTCAGATATTTTAGTCTGTCTGGATAAAGAGAAGAATTGTTTCCGAAGTACAGAAATACTGTTGTTATTGATTTTATCAAAGCTTCTTAGGTTTCAGTGTGATAGAGAGGCATCAAGATACATGCTTGATTTGATATGCAGTTATCACGTGGAACATCTGTCCAATACAGAACTTGAATACATTGTGTAAATATCAGAATAGGCATGATTTGCTTGTTCATATTTGTTTTTATATATGCGTGTGTGCATCTCTCTTTGTCTGCACACATGGCAAACTAATTGGTTGCAGAACCAGCGTTTGTCTCTCACATCACTGTTGGCTTTGTCAAGGCTGAGACATGAGTGTTCCTTGTGTTCCTGATGGAGATCTGGAGCCTAACCAAGGCCCAGCGTGCTGTTCTTACAGACTGACCAGTTTCTCTCACAAGGGAACAGATAGGGGACTTAGGGAGTGGGGTTATGGCTGGAGCCAGGCACTTAGAAGTGCTTACAGGCTCACGTGTTTGGATGTACCAGTCTGTTACTTCTGCTCTGTGCATCAAACAGATTTAGTATCAAGGGACCTTCTGACAGTGTCATTGGGCATATTTTATGATCGTGTCCTTAAACAAAAATTGTTTTGTAAGATATGTTTTTCTATTAGAAGTGTGTCTTTGCCCATTTTTTCCATGTTGATTTTACTGCTGCATGGTGGAGTTCCTAGCCTCTTTCTTCAGCCACTGGAAATAAATGCCTAAAGCTTGATAGTGTTTCAGGTGTGATGATCAAGGACTTCTCCCATGTTTTAAACTGTGATTTGACTGCTGTCTTCTCTGATTGGTTTCAAGTTTTAGCACTCAGATCGCATGATGAAACTGAATCCTTTACGTATCGGCTGTGCTCCGGAGCTAAGAGGGAGAGTGGAGTGCATGGGGAGTACGCCCGTATTTCACTGCTTTTAAGGCACGATGACTTCAGGCTCCGCTCCCGAAGACGCCAGGATGCAGACCATTTGATTACTGCACGAGAAACAAAGTGGTGCAGCAAAGACTTCTCGAAATAGGGTCTGCAATGCCATCTAGTGGAATGTAACGGTGTTTTCAGGAGAAAGAACGTGCGCTATGTCCATGAATCCAAAAAACCTTAAATCTCATTGTGCAAGATAAGCAAAAGCTAAAATGCTTTGGAAGACAATTCTACGTTAAAAAATAAGCATTTCTTATATTTCCAATAATCGGAGCTAGAAAGAGGATGTTAAGTACAGTGAAAGCTTCTGACCTATTGCTGAGTTGCACATGACTCAGCAAGGGCCTTAGCAATTGTAGTTTGAAAGCACTGCGACATGGTAACTTGAACTGAACTTCCAGAGAACAAGTGGAGATCATGCAAAATACTTTGAATATTAGCAGAATTATTTCTCCTATATGAAGGGCTGCGAAGAACTGTCTTGAAGAGTATTACATTATTAATCTGCATGAAGGGTTTGGTAATCTTCATTTGTCAATCTCTGAGGATCTGTGGAATAAAACGTTACTTTGCAAATCCACCTGAAGAATAAAAAAAACTGATTTGAAATTCAGTATTGGAAATGACAACTGTTAAATTTGGGCACCTGTTTTTGTTCTAGGGAGCAATATCCAGTAGAATTCATGATCTTCATTCAGAACCTGCAGACAGCTGTTGCTTTGCCAGCACTATCTGTTTAACAGCTGAAATTCTGTGTGCAGTGTTTTTAATCACTAATTTTTTGCACACCCACCAAAGCTGCAACCTTCCCCTTTCTTACTGTGCTCAGAGCGGCTGCATGCTCAGCTCCAAGAGCTTGGGGTCAGGCAGCAAAATACCCACAAAGACCTGCCCTGTAGGCCCATGAAAACATTTACTCGACATCAAAAATGTACTGAAGAGTCATAGAATAACAGGTTGGAAGGGACCTCCACAGTTTTATCTAGTGTATCGTCTGCTAAAAGCAACTACGCTGCTCAATCACAGCACGACATGACAACACGCTGACCCAGTGACCCAGCAGGTTCTCAGCACGCAGCTGACGGATGAAATTGGAACGGTTGGGTTACTGGGACGCCACGGCTTTATTCTGATGGTCACTTCTTGCACACCCATGTCTGGGGGCTGTTGGGCAATCAGGATTGCATCCCGTTGTCCCCAGGCAGGAACCACCCGTGGGATGTGGGCACATACAGCCCCACTGTGAAAAACGAAGATACCAGGTGTGTCCCTGTGTCTATTTCTGTATGAAATTTAAGGGGAAGGAGGGTGACTGTTGGCCATTACAGCGAAATTACGGCTACTGAGGATGCAGAGGAACAAGGGGAGGACAGGCTGGCTTCACTTCAGTTGCAACCAGAGACACGGATCTGCAGCAGTCTGCTCAAATTGGATCCCGCCGCAGGTGACTGGCAAGCAGTATTCCCTGCAGGGGGTGAGAACAGAGAGCATCGCCTCTGTCACATGAATACAGATTAGAGAACTTTGCTCCCAGAGCTGCCATCTAATCTGGCAGCTAAACTCACTGCATAATGCTGAAAGAAAGGTGAATTTCTCACTGTAGTTGCTTTGCAGTTTTCAAATAATGTGGTTCAGAAGATGGCAGAGAATACCGACAGCCTTAACTGTAACCCGTAGAGATTAGCAGAGGAGCACGCAGTGATCAGACACCTGGTTTGCCTGTTTAAAACCAGCATTTGTTATCATCTGGCTCAAATCTTCTGTGGGCCAGCTGCAGCCACAGAGGGGTCTGGGCACCACCTGAAGTTATGGTTCTTTCTACCAAATACTGAAAGCACCATCAGAGTTTTGTCTGGGAGAGAATATAAGTAAAGAAAATTAAATTAAAGTGTAGGAAACTAATTTTGGATTCGGCTCTTAGCTGTGAAAACGCCTAAAACAAATCTATCAGTATCCACACTGGCAAATACTGCTCTGAGACAGAAGTTGAAAGTGGCCCAAAACAGATGAAAGACAACAGCAAATATTAAGAAAAAGTCTCATCTTGGCAGAGCCTTCAGATCCGTCTGGGATGTCACATGTAACCATTTCTTCTCTGACAACTCTTGCGTTCTCTCCAAGTGCAGACCCAGCTGCCACCTGGCGGGAAGTTTTGTTTTGGAGCATGGAGACACCTGAGCACTGGGACTGACTGCAGGTTGGCCAGCCAGACACACCTTCCCGTTCCGGGGTTCTGGGAAGGAGTGTAGTTTTACTCAGCAGTTGCAGTCTTCCCAGTGATGAGCAGAAGCCATTCATTCTGCTAAAAAGGAAGATACCTCCTCCAAAAGAAAACAACACAAAATCCCATCGTTTTCTGGTTAGTACCAGTGAAGTATGTTCAGTGGAGTCCTTTTGAGATGCAGCGCTGACCAGGTAATGAACTTCCGCAGCTTTTCTCTACAGATGATGACTTCTTACTGAGAATTTTGGAGCCGTTTTTAGCTGTTTAAGGACAGGTTTTTATTACAGTTACTTAATACAGGTAGTGTCATTTCCACGGCCATTTTTCGGCAACAGATAGATGTTCACAGTTAACGATGATGTTGTTGTTCGCAGATAGGTGTTTTTTCTACCAGCGTGTGCAATTTCCAAGCAGGTGCAGTGACAGAATGCCGTGTAGAAATCTGATGGTTCTAAATCCAAGGCAATTAGATGCAATTCCAGCTCCTTTTGAAAACATATTTCATGGCAATTATTAGAAAGTAGTAGAATTCTGAGAATGCGTGGCCCAACTGAGCGTGGCCCTGAGAAGAAGGGACTGGGGGGTGCTGATGGATGAAGGGCTGCACACGAGCCAGCAGTGTGTGCTTGCAGTCAACAGCGTCTGGGGCTGCATCACCACCGGGGCGGCAGCAGGGAGAGGGAGGGGATTGTTTCCCTCTACTCTGCAGGAGTACGGTGTCCAGGTCCGGGGTCTCCAGCACAAGAAAGACATGGAGCTGTCGGAGAGGGCCATGAAGATGGTAGGAGGGCTGGAACACCTCTTATACAGTGACAGGCTGAGGGAGCTGGGCTTGTTTAGCTTGGAGAAGACTTCAGGGAGACTTCACTGTGGCCTCCTAGCACTTGAGGGGAACATAAAAACAGGAGGGAGACAGACTTTTTACACACCTGACAGCGATATGACAGGGGAGGGCGGTGGCTTTAAATTAAAAGAGCAGAGATTTAGGTTAGCTGTTACAAGATAAAATTCCTCCCTCAGCGTGCTGTGAGGCGCTGGAACACACCACCCAGACAAGCTGTGGCTGCCACAACCCTGGCAGTGTTCAAAGCCCTGGGCAGACTGATGGAAGGAGGGGAGGGGGTTGCAACCCTGCCCACTGCACGGGCTTGTTCTGTTCCAACCAAAACCATGCTATGATTCTGCACTTCTCACTTCATTTTCTCTTCTGTAAAATTCAGCAATCTGTCTATACAGCAAGGCTACCCACATTAGAGTGGTTGGCATATTGGTATGTATATTCAACAGCATAAGAAGTTCTTACGGTATTGCAAATAGGTCGGGAATACGAAGGGAAGAAGGTGCGTGTGTGTGTGTGTGTACAGAGGGAAGGAACACATGACTTCCATATGAACCATTTATTGAATAAATACATGCATCATAATGTAGAATTACATGAGCAAAAAAGGCAATCTGCACAAAATCGATTACCCTTTGTTCTCATTCAACTCTCACCATTAGCTGCAGCTCTGATAAAGGATTCAAGACATAAAATTAAAATTCTTTTATTTTAAACTCACGTGATATGCATGCTGAGTTGAGTTTGGGTTACACCACTGCGGTAAAAGAGAGCTGGTTTTCTCCTCAGTGAAGCAGTTACTCTAAAAACAGTTTCAGTAGTAGAGAACATTGGTACATACAGGTAACAAAGCTCAGTTTCAGCCACTTAAACTTCTTCATATGTTCATATTTTAAGGCACAGAATAAACGAGAACTACATGAACAGGTATCAGCTGATACTGAATACATTGATAATGAGGTGCAGTATCTGTCCAGAGGAAGAGTTTGTCCTTAGTTCTTCCATACAAACAGAACACTTAGAACTTGCTAAGTATGATACAGAGGTTTGATTCCATTATCTAGAACAGCCAGTTATATTCTGATCCAAATTCACAGCAGAGAACACTTCTGAGTACTTTGACATCCATGACTGATTACTGTTATTTACAATTAATCTTGCAGAATTTCTTTTGTAATTCAATCTCTTCATTTTAGATTCCTGAATGGGAACTGCACTCCTCTCGAGATCCTATTCCTAACGTGGGGTCTTGAGCTGTTTCGAAAACCTGTCCTGTATAATTCATTCCCTTCTTTACTTTGTGACATCGCCTTGCATTTACCCAAGCACCACATCTTTTCCTCTGGAGACTTCAGAAGACAAAATATGCACTCTTTTTTTCTCTAAGTGCAGAGATGTCTAACACCTGTCCTCACTTATAACTTGAAACACCGCATCAGCCTAACAGCTTATCTGTAGGCTGTGGATGAAACTCCGGTGGGTCGCTGGCCAAGACACAGAACCAAAGTCCTTCCACTTCTGGCTGAACCAAGGCAAAAGACAGCTGTGCTGAACTACTGCACGTGCACCTCTTATTTACAACAGCTTTCACTCTCTGCATTTCAACTGCATTAACAATCATTCTCTGTCTTTCCATTCCTAACACTTTAATGGAGAACTAGCAAAGAGAGTCTAACATGAACAGATGAGTGTATGCATATATAGAAACACTCATACATTCTAATATAGAGTGAAGCCTTCAAAAAGAAATGTTTTCTTACAATCAGGCTTGTTTACTAAAATTGCCTCGTTCCAAATGCGACAGTAAGAAGGCCATCACTGTATAGAGAAGTATGTATGCCATGTCCACATGACAAATGTTTGTATCAAACTGAATTCAGACAAACTGAAATGAGTCAATTCTTAAACTTGAAAGTGACAAAAAGCTACATCTATGGTAGGCACTTTGGTACACCTAGTCATGTAGGCATATTCTACATCTAGAATTAAGGTTCTGTCAGTAATTTTACAATAAAGCTAATTTCAGGAGTTTATTATTCTGCTTTAAAGTTCTTTCTTGGCTGAGAGATCATTCTAGAATCTTCAACTACATAACGAACTTTGTCTAATTGCATACTCATCTGAGGCTGCTGGCTCTGAAAGAGCTGAACTGTTCTCTTGGATTCATAATGCACTTTTTTTTTTTTTTTATAACAGTCTGAGAAAACTAGTTCTGGTTACAAAAAAAATTCCCCGTAATTCATAACACATAGCAACAGGAGCTCAGCTCGCGGCCGATACTCTCCCTTCAACTCCCAACGCCTGCTTCCATCAGGTTATGCTGTGTCACTGCTGATCTTGCAGCAGACTGTGGCAATGCTTCAGCACAACGCCATGACTTCTCAAGAAAGCTGTGTGGACCACTTCATGCACCAGACACACCAAGAAGCAGTGAGGCAACTGTAAAAACAGTTCCAGCTCAGTCTCACACTCCCTTACACATTGGTGTTCCACTGTAGTATTACAGAAGGTACAGCGTAGTAACTACTCAGCACAGCACTGTGTAATAAAAATATGTTTTGTACGTACTCCCGCTCTATGAACTTAGAATGTAAGCTGATTTGGATACCTTACCAGAGAAACAAGGCAGTAAGGACAGTTCTGAACAGCTGGAGATCCTGTTTGTAATACAGACAAATCCCTGTTCTCATGTCTTCAGCGTGTCTGGGTACTGCAGAGTACAGGAATAAATAAAACCCAACAAGCCTGTATAACAGAACTCCACTGTTTGTCACGTTGACTCCATTACGTGAAAGCTCAAATTTATAAACTGATTCATGGACCTCTTTTTATACAATATTTATAGAACTTTTGTTTTTGTTTATAATATTCTATAGCATGATTTTCTGAATAATACATTTATATATAAATATTAAAATGTTAATGTTTTGTACATTTTAAAGTTGCCACGCTGGGCCAGAAGCACGATAAAGTAAAAACGTTTGTCTGCAGTTTGCTTTTGAAGACTATCACAAAATGATAAACATTAAGACCATTGTGCTGCGAAGACAGAAGAGATTCATTTGAAGGAATTAACATGCATCTAGAAGAAAATATCTGTATCCTTTATCCAATTTTCTTCTGAGTTCAAACCAGCGTGAAAGAATTATAAAAAAATAGTTTATATTTACATGGTACAGTATATCTTGGTGAGATATAAAACAAGGCAGGAAAACAGCAGAACGTCTTTTCACCTTCTGATGGGTATAACTGCCATAAAGATCAATTCAGCACAACAGGTTACATTGCTGCATTATTGCACATGACAGTAACACGTTAAATTGTTGAGCAAATTAAAATACAGAGTTTAACAATGACAAAAAATAGGTCTACATAAAACGGCCGAGCGTTATAAAATTATTGGGGGTCTGTCTAACAACTAAATTGATAAAGCTATAAAAATAATATTGGTACATCTGTGAGAACAACACTTTAAAAACATATAAAGGTTGGCATGAGTACGGTGGACTTCCCAGCATCCACAGGCCTAGCTCGCACCGTGTGGTCTTGTACCATCTTCTGTTAAATCATACCTAAAACAAATACACACATAAAGGAAAACGTTTGTTTTTAATGTATATTATTGACACTGTTATCAACACAGCAGTTACTGGCAGGTGATGTTATTAATAAAGGAAATACTACACTCACCACTGGGTCCAGCCTTTAGCAAGTTCTTCAGATGCCAGAGGTATCAGTACCTGTGGAAAGTTAAACTCGTGCTCAGTGCATCCTGTCTTTCAATGTATCTATTTTTTTAAAGACTAAACGTGAAAATCCTCAAAACTACAGTATAAGTAATGCCATCAGCAAACCAAGTGTTGTACAGACTTGCCATTATAGCTGTCTGCCACCCGCAGGCACGTAGTGCAGTCAGAAATTGCTAGCCTTGACCTAAAAATCTGCACCCGTTAAGTAATAACTTCTGAACAAGGCATAGAGCAGTCTGTGATGCTGGTTTTGGTACTGGAAAGTCTCCAGTAGCAGTTCTTTTACATGGATTTCACAATCTGAGGGTATTAATTACTAGAGCTGAATTTGTTGCGTGCTTTTGGATAATGTGTAATCTTTCCTTCAGAGCAAAAGCTATCCTCTCACCACTACTGCAAATGGAATGTCAGAGCCACCTGTCTTCAAGACTACCAATTTTGTCAGACCATCTTCTGAGACATCCCTATTTTTCCATGTGTTATTTTCTTTCTCTGACTGTGTAATTAGTACATCAGACATGCAGGGTGGGTTTTTGTTACTGTCAGCCTCAGAACATACCATTCTGATACCTGTCCTCTCATCCTCTACAATTTATTCTCCTTCAATGACGCCTGACATCTAAACCATTTTTAAAAGCTTACTACCTGAATCGAGTATATCAGTCAACACTAACAAGCTCCTGTCACAAGAGGATTTTAAGTCTTTATCTAACTTACTGTATGGAAGGAATTTATTTTCAACTTACTTTGCCAAGCAGTCCTTTATCTTTGGACAAGAAACCACCGCTGTTCTTCACAGCAACATCTAGTGTTCTTCTCTGTACTTCAGGCAGGGAAACACTGAAATCAAATCTGACAAGCAAAGTGGTGGCTTAGAGAGAATCTGATAACTTAAGAGCAAGTGTAGTTCCTGCAGCTAATCAACGACCCAGATGAAAATCAATCATCTCCTTTGGCAAACCAAGAAAAAAAAAAAAAGCTTTGAGATAAACGCGAATTAAAAAGTCCCAAACTTTTGCCTACATTTTTTCTTCTGTACTGTGATCATTATCCATCAACATCAGCATCAGACATCAGAGACTTCTGTCCAGCAGTAAAACAAAAGAAAACAAGGCCAAGGCATCCTGCTATCTTGACAGCTCAGTGCCACTATCCTCCAGAAAGGAAGAACTGATTATCCTTTATCCTCATTCCTCTAGAGCTCATTTGCACACTACAGAAACCGACGAGCTTTTAAGGAAGAATGCATTCTGTTTTCTAGATCTGAAGTTTACAGAGAATTAGTGCTACATTGTACCACAATCTCCACCTGTTTGTCATTACAGTTCTTAAATAGCTTAGCAACTTTGCATTATCCTTTACTTCAAGAAGTGCAGTAAAACCAACCTGGGATAAACAGGAGTGAATTGCACCCCCAGGTACACCTGCCAGAGCCTCTAGCTGACCACCTGCCCAACGAGAGCACGCTGCTTCTCAGCTACCAGCACAAACAGCATTAACAGACATGGCTTAAGGCAGAAGGGAGGAGGGGCTGAAAAGCAAGTGAGAAGGGCTACAGGGAGAACAGGGAATAGGATGATGGGTAGAGCTATTACAGGTGAAGGCGTGACCAAATCTGGTGGCGACAACTGAGAGTTCCAACAGCTCACACATTTAGGTAAGTAGAGAAGCCTTCATCTGTCAGCTTTATCATCAGACAATCTACAACTACCACACACAGTTTAGAACGTACATCTGATCGAACACCGGGTTTAATGTCTTCTTTGATACGTGTGTTTTTCTTCTTCCCGATCTTCTCTTATCAGGCAATAAATACATTCGAACATATGGATCAGATCCTTCTTCTGAGAATGCAATGAGGTTTCTGTGACGAGTGAAAAACAAGGAGAAATGCTTTAGAAAATAAATGGAACATTACTAAATATGACTACGCTACTATCTCTTAATTTAGCACTCTGTACTTAAACTTCCTTTCATCACCACATACGTATCTTTGATGTTCCTCATGCATCAGGTACCAAATTTGCTGGGGAAAAAAAAATATCTCAAGAAATAGAGTTTGTGAATCAGCTTTGCAACACCCTGCACATAGTGCGGGCAGATCAGTTACAATCTCATACACAGAATGGTGAGAAAAATATCTGAAAAAGCACCCAGCAGTAACCTGCATAAAATGAGAGAAATGAGGCAGACAGCAGAGCTGAGAATACAGTGCTGCTTACATTCCACTTCAGTGCTTGGGCGTGCCATTCCGACATCACCCGACTGCTGTCACACCATCAAAACTCATGGCTCTCACATAGAGCTTCTAGACAATACCGACAGACGTTTACACACCGTCTTAAGCTACAATCTCATACAGGCAAATAAATAAATCACTGCAAAGTCTTCAACAAAGTTCTTACTGCTCTATCTCAGTATGTCTTTGTATTCATAACCACAGTCCGCACGTCCTTTTGGAAGCAACAAAGACAGTCCACAACAGGCATGGAAATAAAATCTGGTATCTTATGCTCACCTGCAGGAATGCACCACCACGATCAGTTTGTTTCTCTGTGAACTATGACGAATCGTCAGCTGTATCTGTCCTAACGGAGACTGCCCCAGAGTTGTTCCGCTGCGGGGGAAAGAGCAGAACAAAAGCTTTAAAAAAGCATAATTACAGTAAGATCCACCTGAAGTGTGTGATGAGTGACACTCATCCATTTCAATTTTCACTTTATCAGTGTGAAAGAAGAGAGCACACACAAGTCATCACGTGAGCACATCTTTATCGGTTTCTTGTAGTTCAGGTCCTCGTGCAACAGCTCCACTCTCCAAAAGCACGAGCTTGGTATTCCTGTCAGCTACACAAAACAGGAAAAAAAGAAGCGACTCAGATGCAAAACACAAGTAATTAACATCATACTTCTCAAGCTGTCGTAGCCTTTGCCGTAGTTCCTGCGTGGCAATGGGCAGAGATATGTCTGAGGCAATGCTAGGAGTTGGTTCTTTGACCGAGAGGTGGCTGGGAGAATAACTGAAGTTAGAGGCGTGAAGACTGGAGGAACTCCGGCTGAGATCTGTTGGCCACTGTGGACTCGCATTAGGGGGCTGGCTTTTTTCAGCCACATCAGTCTTTTTATCGCTGTCTGTCGCTGGGGAAGCTGGAGCATGTCTGCTTGAGTCGAGCGGTGGCGAGACAGGAACCTGAGGCTTAAAAGATGATTTTCTTGCATCTTTGGAAACAGACGGCCTTTTCACTTGGGCTGAGTGCTGATGATCTGGAGATCTTGCTTGCTTTTCAAGAGAAAGGACCTGGATGCAATTACAATACATACAATGTTATTACACTGCAAAAACCAGGAACGCATTTGTTGCTTCAAGAGCACTAGTAACAAGGTGATAAATTAAGACAGGAAACCAGGACTCAAAGTGCTATCGCTTACTCTCTACAACAGCCACCGTGACACACACAAGGAAAAGCACTGTCTCCTTCATAAGGCTACAAGACCAGAAGTCATATTTGTCATAAACACGCTCAAAAGTTTACGATTGGAAAAGCTGTAAAAGTACCCTGAGTGCAATCTTCATGTTTATGGTGCTATTAGGACCAGAGTTGCTCAATTGGAACCGCTGATGCATCGTTAAATCTTCGCTCTCCAGCAACTGGCTTAGAGGCAGTTTGAAGTTCCCTAGAGAACACTGGTGCTGTTCATCCCTCACCTGAAGGAACACAGAAGCACAGTAACATGGTATCTTCTATTCTGTAAATATTCAGAGAAAGGAAACGATGTTTCATTTAAAAACAGAGGCACTAAAACATAAGGAATTTGATTAGTTCTTCCGCCAAGTGTTCCCATCTTAAATTTACAGTGCAGAAGGAAATAGCAAACGTGCTCCACAATCTTCATCCCCATCTTCCACAGCAAAAGCAAGACAGGAAATCAACCAGCAGATCTACAACTGACTGATCCCTGATCTGTGGTTTCCACACGATCTGTGCAAAGTGAATTCCCACAACTGTTAGAGGAAGTCTGCAAATGGCATAAAGGCAGCACTGACGGCATGAAGGGATATCTGGATAAAGCAAAGACTTCCTCAGTATTAGAAAAGAAAGAAATCAACCGTACATAACAGCATTTCTGGCTGTAATCGAGAAGACTGTAAAGATTCAAAACAGACATCACAATTTACTTTTGTTCTTCCTATTTTTTTCAGTATGACAACCATCAACTATTATGTTGCTCTGAGACACTGGTTACAACCTTTTTTACTTTTAGCAGTAAATGCAAACAAACATTTCACTGCCTACTCTTTAATTTTATACTTGATGGTGTTCACAATATGACATTCATGTCATAACAACCTGTAACATCTGAATACTGCTACTGAAATGCCTGAGAAAAGTATCTAAACAAAGGGAGTACTGTACCTCAACTTCAAGGTCCTGCCTTCTGGGATTGTGTACAAAGAACGTGAAGTTTTCCTCCCATACTGGTTCATTGGTCTTGTACCGAATCTATAATTAAAGAAAAATAGGAAGGGGACAAATTATATATTAAAAAATGTCTAATAAAGCTTGTGCCAAGAGTACATGCTTTGATTTATCTTTGCAAAATACACAAAGTGGCCTTTAGAGGTCATCTGGTCCAACTCCCCCTCAATGAACAAGGGACACCTACAGCTCCATCAGGAGCCTGACCTTGAGTGCCTCCAGGGATGGGGTGTCCCATCTGGGCAACCTGTGCCGCTGCTTCACCACCCTGACTGTGAATAATTTTTTTCTTAGATCCAGTCTAAGTCTGTGACCAGTTTTGGATCCTTCCCATTCCCCATTTAAGAGGCATTAAAGCAGCTGGAGAGGGCCCACTGGAGGACCATAAAGACAATCGGAGCATTGGAGAACTTGACATATGAAGCAGGTTTGAAGGAATTGGGTTTCTTTTAGAGACAAAGATGTGCAAGGATGATTGGATCGTAGTACTCAATTATGTGAAAAGTAGCTACTGACCAGCTGGGGGTACTCTATCACAAGGGTACACAGTGACGCACAAGAGGCAACCACCATCGGGTGCTTAAGGTAAAAATCTGTCTGCATACATTAGATACCTTATTAACCATGAGAACAATTGGACACTGGAATAGGTTGCCCATAAAAGTGGTGGAACATCATTTTCTGGAAACATTCATGACAACTACATAGTACTCAGGCTCATCTGAGTGCTCCTTGCACAGAGTGGCTCAGGTCGGAAGGGACAGGCTTTAAGCCCATTCAGTTTCAACTCTCCTGAACTGGGCAGAATTGCCAGCCACCCGATCAGGCTGCCCAAGGCTCCATCCAACCTGGTCCTGGATGCTTCCAGGGATGGGGCAACCACAACATTTCTGGAAAGCCTGTTCCAGTACTTTCCCATTATATCTGAGTGTAAAATTCTCCAATATCTAAATCTCCCTTCTTTTAGTTTAAAGCCACCCCCCGCAGGCCTCCTTGCTCGTGATGCAGCCCAGGATACAGTCGGCCTTCTAGGCTGCAGGCACACACTGCTGGCTCATGTCAAGCTTCTCGTCTACCACAGGACCCCCAGCTCCATGAAACTCAGTGTTTTTGAAACCTGCTCTTTGCGCACAGCGTTACTTTAACAGCCACTATGGTAGAAATCCCATTTGCAGCTCATAACCTACTGGGAGCGGACATCTAAAAATAGTGATAAATCTGATCTCTACTCAGCGACAGCTTGAATTGAGTACCTATTCAATCCTTGGCTTCCCATTGGCAGTTTCAGTTCCGGTGACACATTTTAGCACAGTGAATGCACTCAACAACTTCCCAGCCAACGCCAAGTGAACAGAGCCACCAAGTGCTCATAGACAGAACCAGATATTGAGAGCAGGAACTTACCTTACTTTCCTGCGCCTTATGTCCAACTGACAGCAAGACAAGTGGGTTGGGATTGCTGTTTAGTTTCTTTCCTGACTGGTAAAGAAAAAGCAGAAACTTTGTCCTCAGAATAAACTCTCCTCCTAATTGCCTCCCCTGAAACTTGAATGTTTTCCTCTTGGAAGTACAGATCATTTGCATTCTACTGCAATGGCAGTCTCGATAGTAAGCAGACAGACATGGTGTCCAGCTACTCCAAGTAAGCTAGAATAAGCCACTAGAATTCAACAGGAGTTTTAGACTCCTGTTTCCTTTGGATAAAACTGATACAGTGCAAACTGGTATCTTTCAACGAGTATTAAAACAACCCCCAGAACCCACGCAGCACAGTTAACACTGCAAAATGAGAACTTCATGCAGATGGCAGATATAGAGAAAGCGCAAACTTGGGAAGCTTACTTTATTTACACTGCAGTAGTATAATTAAGCTGGAAGTAATATCAGAACATTGATATTCTCCCCTTTCCAGTCTGGGGAGAAGGAAGATGCACTATAATGTACCTGATGTATATTTCTACTGTTTACCAGATTCTCTTTATCAGAGAATCAATCATCAGCCATATCTGAGCCTCGCTCACCAGCTGTATAGCACTACATCAAACTGTGAAAATAAACATCAGTTTAGAATCAAATTACATACACAAAGTTACATTCCAAACTGCGTACTTATTTCAAAAAAATTAACTTAAATTTTTAAATGAGAAAGTTAGACATGAAAGTTAATCATCTCAGGTGTTAATGAAGTTTTGAAGGGCTAGAAAATATAGTATGCGTGGTTAATAATACACTTCGAGCTGTACTCTGTAGGAAACTGTTCACAGGCATTGCAAACAGCAAGTTAGTTACAATCTGCTTAATGCATGTAAGGTCACAACCAATTCAAATAATTTCAAATTTAAGAAAGAGTATTTAAGATATTTTTGGATCTCAACTTACATCTTTGACATCATCGTACTTTCACTAATGTTACTTGATTTTAATGTGACACACTGGTTATAGCAATACTTTCCTTTAGAAAAAAAAAGCTGGTAGGAAATTACTCCTTTCTTGGATGAATGCTGCATTTCCTTGGTGATTTCTAATCAGAACTACGTAGCTCTAATCAGAGTCAATGGAACACAAAGGTTTGAAGAGTACAAAGAAAGCTAGATTGCACTCTGACTGGTGGTGCTAAAAATGGTAAGCGAAGTTTGTTCCATTTTCACTTCTGAAGTTTCCTTTCTTCGGAACACCAAGAAACTACTTATGTTTGCAAGAAAAAACATTTCTATTTATGTACCAGAATAAGCAACAATTTTAATTCACGCTAAATGGGCAGTAACATCTACACACACACAGCCCCACTAACTCTGTCACTGACAGATCTGCTGCTGACAGGATATTCTGAGCTTGCCTATCATCCACGTCATTCAGCTAAGAACTTCCAAGTCTGCCTCTCAACACTGTGTCTTCCAAATCAAACGGCTGGGTTGAATTTATTCAGCACTCACATGGAAGATGTGCTTTCAGCCTTCTGAAAATGCCTAACAGAAATTTCTAAAGCACGTTAAGGTGCTGCTTTGACACTCAGAGTTGATCAATGAAGCGTTGCTCACGAAGTAAAAGATGTCTTAGCTTTCATGTCAGCTTTGTTCTCTAAACATGAGTTCAGACCAGTTCTCAGGGTTGCTTTACACTGACCTCCTAAAGCTCCTATATTCCACTCAACCGATGAAAAACTCAGACCACCCCAGCCCAGAGCACTGAGTCTTGAGCACTTCTTGAAACTGGAAATAAAATAGAACTGAACTGATGTAAAGAAATCCCATCCACCACTGGAAGAGAAATGCTGCAGGTGTTTGTGCATTCCGAATTACTACTGTGACCTTAAATGGACAACTATGTTACTTTTACCTTCAGGGCTTTCTGAACAGCAGACTTCTTCAAGCCATCAGGGTTAAATTCTAATGGATTATGCTTTTAAGTCAAGAGAGAATGAACACAGGAAGGGTTAATAAAGTCATGCAATGAAGCAATTTCATTAGGTTAATTATTACATGAAAACACAGGACAAAGCAAAAAAAAAAAAAAAAAAAAAAAAAAGAAAAAATACTCTTAACAAAAGACCACAACATCTCTAACAAAACAATGAAGGAAATGCCCCAAAAAAATAAATGAAGAAAGAAAATCTGACAAAGCTTTTGCTTTCTGTCCTCTCTGAATGTTTGTACACTGATTTAAAACTAAGATACAGCTTTTCACTTCTTTTTCCGTCACCGGGACTTTTAAAAATAATAAAGTTCATGAAGCAGTGGTTTGGTTTTGGTTTGGGGTTTTTTTGAGCGTTTGCAGTCCTGACGTACTGCCTCCTAGGTGAACCTTTCTAGAAATAGGGTTAAGTACCAAAAGTTTCCCTCAGAAATAACGATGTGAAGGAGCTCTTTTGTGAGATAAATTACTGTGCTACAAATATTGACAATGCTTCAATCGTTAAACACACTTTACTCAGATGAAGATGTGCAAATACAACATCGGGAAGTCAGAAAAAAATAGGAGACCAAAGTTTGTCTGTTTAAAAAAAAAATCTATTTTTTTAGTAGAACAAAAATAAGAAACCTCCAACAACTATTTTAGGGACTAAGATTATTGTACTTAAGACCTTCAAATGTAGAGACTGCACAGTATCTCCAGACACCAATCAAAACCTTTACCTATCCCATTAATTACAAAGGTATATTTCTTCCCTGAATTTAAACAGTGCTTCTTTGACAAACATGAACAATTCTCTCTGTGCGGCAGCCTTGTGTACATTCCATCTTCAGCTCAGCCTCCTAAGGCCAAACCCATCCCAGTTAATCTTCCCATTAGTCGCATTTTCTAGTCTTCTCATTGTCATTATTGCTGCCTTCCAGAATGATCTTAATTGATCTCCACTCTACATTGCTGTGTCCAGAACCAGGGCCTCACTAACATCTAAGCAGATCAGAAGTACCAGTAGATACACCTTACAGGCTACACTCCTCTTTCTATAATCAACATGACGTTTGTGTTTCATGGCTGCACAGCTGCTTCTTTAGGGCTATCTATCAGACAGCAGTTCCCAGCCCACGTTCACATGGGTGTAGGAAATGTCTTCAATTGAAAAGCAGCTTGGTTTTTTGTATTATCTATCTGCAGTTCATCAAGATCATTTTGAATTCTGTGATTCTAAACTGTGCCTCGAACTTGGCAATCCTTCCTTTGCATTTTTACATCTTTTTTCTCCCATATTACTGTTCCAAAGAATTTTAAAAGACCCAACAGTTATAAAGGGAGGCAAGCAATGGTTCATGGCTATCAAGCACGTCTCAGTTCCTCTGGAATCATAGCAAGGACAGGCCAAGAGGGATGTCAGCTGGGGCAGACATGTTTAAGCCAGACTTCAGGGAATGGGCTACAGGTCCACGAGGAAGGTGGCTGAAAGGCTTGGGGGGAGGAGACTAGGAGAAGAAATGGGAGTATTCAGTAAAAAAAAAAAAAAAAAAAAAAAAAAGCCAACAAGGGACTGGTCTTGGGTGTCAAAACTGTTTTGCTATGGTTCCGAGTGTCTCTACAGTTACATGGAACAAAACTATACCAATAACCACAGCAGTGGAATAAATCGTTAGGCTAGCATTCTGTAATGGCAGTGACACCGGCAGTAAACCCTACAGCAAACCCACACGTTACGTGGCAGCTAACAAGCTGCTTTATTATTAAGCCAGGTGTTACTGTGATATGCTTCGGAGTGCAACTTATTACTCATGTTAACTCACTAATTCTTGTCTGCAGTTCAAATGGTGTTTTAGAAGTTTCTACATCTCAGCTGATGACCAGAAGACAACCACTGATCTGTGAGAGCTGATTCAAAATATGGATAATTTATAAGTTACACACACAACAAACACCTCATGAACTAATGATAACGTATTGTAACAGGGGTTATGCATTTTCAGAAATTATACTAAGAACACTACTCAAATTCTTTCGCTTCAGATAATCAGATTTAGATGTGTAAATATCCGAATTAGGAGTTCTCAGTCTAGGTTCCCAGCAATCCATACAAGCATCTAGAAAGCAGTGCTCAGGTCAGGACTTTGGATTTTCCTCTCTTCCATATAAAGTGAACCTCCTTTTTAATGGCCACTAAGCACATACACGCTCACAAAAAGTAACTCAGACACATCAATTATACACCTGAACTCAGAGGTGTGAATGTTTGCATAAGACCTCGCATTTAAAGAGGACCTTGAAAACAAGGTGTGGTTGTACGACTGTGCTGAAGCTGTTATCTCCAGCCCAGACAGTCCTCTCCTCTCTCCTGCCCTGCAGTCCAGAATCCTGTCTCCTGCTCGATGCAAGTCTGGTGCCCATGCAGCTGCAGAACGAGCACTGCAACAGCGCTGCTGGAGCAAACTCAGACACAGCTGTCTTAAGACAGCATCTACTTACGTTTTATTACTGAGACAACTGCAGCATGCAGTACGTTGTTTGAATCCTTACAACACCTATATGCAATGTGTATTTCCCCACAAATACAAATGTCTGTGGTAGTAATTGCATATCTTATATATTACATTTTGACAGAATTTGGTAATGGATGCAAGGGTTTTGATACTTTCAGATGAACTGCTATACAGGAACTAACTGAAAGGACCAAGAAAAGGATTTTGGTTCTGTCGGTTTATTGGGAGAAGAGTGTGTTTAAATCAATGTTCACGACTTGAAACAAAAGTAGCAGGCAACAAATGAAATCTGCACTATCTACAATGGCATGACTTTCTGGCAAGAGTTCTTATTCTGAACAGAAACGTGTTCTTTCTGGGGGTACCATGGTCGTGTTTACAGACGTATGTTCATGGGCTCATCAGTCTGCAATAACCATGTAAAGCCGAATTCAAGTGAAAAAATACTAACTCACGGTTCTCCCTAGCTTGGATTTAAGTGACCACAGACTAACTGGGGGGGAGGGGAGGAAAAAAAGAAAAAAAAGGAGCTTGAGAATTTGCAAAACAAGGAGCAATATGGAGTGAAACAGAATTTACAAGGGAATTTTAGAGTCTGGGATGCACAAAGAATCACATCCATTCTTAAATTTTTGAAGCAACACTCAAACCTGTGTGGAGAGGTTGCAAGTTCTTGCAAACACTGAGTGCATCACGACTTAAAGAAACCGTAGGGATGTTGGTTTTAGTATTTATTACTGTTTCATTTCACTACAGTACAAACCAACAGCTGACCAGCACCCAGCGTGCTAGGAGAGTATGCGTTTTCTTTCTCAAAATGAATCACCAATTTAAGTTAAATGTAAGAGCTTTTTTATGATAAAAACCCAATATAAGTTTTATTATAAAGTTGGTTACTTACCCAATGATATGCTGACCAGTGAAATTTAAATAGGCTTCAAAATGCAAGAAAAATAGCACAAAAAACAACGCACACTTGTTGAAACCATGCAGCAAAACAAATTGCATGCTCTCATTCCACTAGAGTGAGTGGCTTTAGTAGCACTAATCCACACTCTGGCAGATTAAAGGTACAATACAAATAATACCAGAGAACTCACAAATAGTGCTCTATAGAGTGAGGTAGTGTTTTCACAAAAGACTAGTCCCGATGCTCTCCTCTCTTTTAAGTATCCACACCCAAAGTTTCCCTCGTAGATACTCTTAGGAAGATGGAAATGGAAGGAGAAAGCAGAGTGATGGGGTTGTGGCAGAATGAATGCTTAAGCAGCTTTACTACACAAGAAAGTTAAAGGAAACAGTCAAAGGATTCCAGAGAAAACAGCAGATAACAAATATTTGTCATTAAGAATAGTTTCATCTGTTAATCAACGTCCTGGAGCCCACTAAGGTGAAGAGTTTTCATTAAATTAACAGCACTTTATTGGTTTACTCTTTCACACAAAACATATTTCTGATAAACCATCCCAGTGTTCACAAGTTCACAACTATAATGAAAAAAAGATGCAAAAGAGAAAGCTATGATCCACCGTAACTCAAATAAAGCAAGGCTAATGCCAGATCTAAAATGGACCAGTGATTGGCAATTAAAACAGCAACACTAAAGGTAATAAAATGTTCTTTATCACCCAGAAAATATCTCAATTTTAGCATAAAGTTGTGGACTGAAGTCCTCAAAGCTATTAATAAAGAGCATAGTTTTAAACAAGACTTCCTTGTCTTTTAACTTCTGTTCCTCATAAATACAAGCAATCCTAAAGAGCAATTAATTTTACTATTATACATTTATAATACATATATAATATTTAATCTATTAACCCAGTCAACAAATGCAACGTAAAAAGTTAACAGACTTCCATGATTGGTGTCATAACTGCTGCTCCACATCACAAACCAATGGACATTAGAAGGCTGCCTTCACTATTATTTGCTGCATTTTATTAAGGAGATCTCTGGCAGGATCTGACTATTGCTGTTACAGAATCTGTGGAAAACCTTTCAGTGCTGCCACGTGACAAACTCATCCTCTGGTATTTTATCCCCACCTATCTAATCAGAGAAGCTCTCATATCTGTTTTTTGTGCAATGTGAATTCAACACAATGTTGTATTTATTATTGCTATAAAAGTAATTATCTTTACTACTTCTCATGATATCCCTGGAACACGTTACTGGGCAGTGAATAACTTGCAATTAAATTCTGAGTTTTCTGTAGTGACTACTTCTATAGCCTGGCAAAGCAAGAAAAGGAAGGGGATAAACAGGTCTCACACTACAACCATCGTTATTCCCACCCCACCCATGCAATCCTATACTGTAAGCAGAGCTTCAGACACAGCAATAAGGAATTTGAGATGGTGTTCCCAAATTACCAAGCTGGTGAGCTGTGTGCGAGGAACTTCCTCTTTCTGTGCCCTACAGTTCAGAGACCCACTAGTCCCAAGTACTGATTAAGACAATGAAGTGAAAGTACTGCCTCGCAAAGGAGGTTAACTCAAGGCTCGCAATCAAACCATTCTGATGGAGGAAGACTGTGTTGCAGAATATGTAAAATAAGAAGGAAAAAAACCCCTAACATTTATGACAAAACCTACCACAGACTGCCTACACCAAAGCAAGCAAATCGACCTGCATTCGTGGAAGTAGGGCTTTTCCCAGTTAGTTCCCAAAATTCCCCATGCTGATCCCATACTATTTATGGACAACACTGCCTAACAAAAACACGCAGCCTTTCAAGTCCAGGAAAGGAGCATTCTTTAAAGAAAAATATCACGCTGAAGAGTAATGTTTTATTCTAATATATATACACACATACAACCATACTACTGGAAATACGGACCTTACATTACACGTTTTGAAGAGAGAAAGTGTAGAACACATGGCTTAATGTGTGTTAGTGAAGCAGTGTGCCAAACTACGGAGCAAGACATGCTGGAAATAGCAAGAGGTGCCCATGGGGAAAGGGTGCCCACGAGAATATAACTTACGGGCAGATTTCTTGCCGAGTCCAAATAGAGAATGAGCAGTGCAGAAGACAGCCCATCATTGGCTTGGTCTTTGTCAGCCCTAATGCTCGTTAACACCTAAACCAGAAACATACCGTGAGCTTTTCTGTAAATCGAATAATAACACAACATTAGTCCCGTCCCATTCTTGAGAAGTATTTTACAAACAACTCCCAGAACACAAACATTCACAAACTATAAGCACGCACAGTAGCTTTTTAAGACTTCTAAGATGCAGCTATTCCCATCAGTTCCATCTCACTTCTTAAGTATCTTTTTTTTTTATTTTTTATACTGGAAAGATTATATGTCATTGCCAGCTTTATCTCCAGTCCAGAGAAATGTTAACTCATATTTCAAGCCATAACATTAAGAAAAAAAGAAAAAGAGCATTTTAAAATCCCGTGCCATAAAAGTACACTGACAGGTATGACTCATCTGAGATTTCTGACGAAAGACAGCTTGAAATCAAGTCAGAGACTTACCCAAATTCACTACACCAAGAGAATAAATTACTTACATATTTCAAATGAACACAAACAAACAAACATACTATGATGAAAGTAATGTGTTCCTCAAATACCTTGTCTAGGTTTTCTGCTGTTGGCATCAATGTGAGCCATTCCAGTTTTAAGTGCAATTTTCCTTTGGACACCTCATCCAAAGTAAACCACTGAAAGGTAAGCAAAGTAACATGAAATAACCTGACACCACAGACATAGCTAACTGTAGCTGGCTCTTCAGGAAATGTAGGAAATGCTACGGCTGCAAAATTACCAGAGCTGAAATCTGCATAACCCAAAAAGACCCCAAAACATCTGATTTGTTAAAAGACTTTTTTAATATCAAAATTATTCCTTGAGTTCTTTAGATCTGATCTGCAAACACAAACCCTGAGTAACATTATTGTAAAACTGCTCTTACATATTGGATAACAATTCCATCTTCTTCTAAATTAGTGTAATTAGTTTAAGTCTGAAAGCAGTTAATCCAGTAGTCAATCCAAGAAAGAGCCCTCACTCTAAACACTTAGGCCACTGTATTCTGCATTCGTATACTGAGAACCTTAAACTCCAAAGGCAGAGGAAGAATGCCATCCTTTCTCAGCCATCAGCTATCCTTAAACTACTGCACTGCCCACTGTGGAATCTATTTCTCTAGCATTAGGGTTACTCAAGCACACAGCTACAGGAAAAAAAACTAAATGTACAACATATGTTCCCCTTTGGCTTTTTTATTTTTCTTTCTTCTTTTGTTTAAAGAAAAGAACATAACCAACGCTTACCTCATCTAAAAGTCGCTCCTTTTCAACCTCAATTAAATCTATCATCAAACTAGGGAAAAAAAAAAAAAAAAAACCAACACAAGTATGGTGTTTTAGAGAAGTGCCAAAAAAACACAGAGCTCAAACCCCACCCTGTTCTCGTTGGATATATCCAGGCTTCCAGTGAGAGCAAAAGAGCAGAACAATACTATTCTTTTAGCCCCTAAGAAAGAAAGAAAGAAAGAAAGAAGTAGGGAATGAAATGGCTAAGCCAGAAGGAATGCAGAATGATAGAAAATGCCTGCAGCTAGGGGAGAAACCAGCAAAATACGGCTCACGGACATACGACAGAACTCTCCAAACAGTGACCACAACCAAACTACCCACTGGAAATACCCCCGGACACACGACCAAGTCCATGCTTTAGTATGGTCTGGGAGAGTGCTAGCTGGCACAAGCCAAGAGTGTACCAGGGAATCTGCACAAATTAAACAGGGCACACAAATGTATGCTAGCGCATGAACATTTGCCTTGGCTTTTTCTTTTACTAGTACTGATACAGACATCACGACCGAGCTGCCACTTTCAACCCCCCACCACTTCAGTGTCAGATTAGGGAAGTGCAAAGAAAAGAAGCCTTTGTACTACCTACTTCTTTATTTAAATGAGAAGAGAAGTAGGTACTGTTGCTCCTGTTAAGAGAGAAGGAGCTGGAAAGATAAGGGAGCTCTACTCTGTATGGAAAGCAACAATTGGAAGCTCCAAAACTCTGCAAGAAATAAAGGTGACAAATTACTGGAGAAAGAAGCTGACTAAAACCCTGAAATGTTTATGGGTAAATACTAAAGGCAGGCCTATGGAACCTAAGAGTGAGTACTGTTTGCAAAAGCACTACAGCAATATTTTTTCTTTACCCAAACTACTAAACTCAGCTCTTAGAGGAAAAATAAACTGTGAGCTGGCCATTCAAAAACTACACAGATGAGAAGATACATAGAGATACACTAACTTTTCCTGAAGAAATAATTAGTATTTCATGCTAGCTCGGGAGCATTAGAACGGGTAGGGTTTTATCAATTCCTTAAAAATGAAATAAATTTTTAAAACCACATTCTTTTTTTTTTTTTGAGTATTGATAAAACTTACCTTATTTTTTTTCCTGTATGTATGTAAACATACATCTGTGTATATATACACACAATCACAGTATTTTAATATGTTTTCATATAAAGAGAGTCCAAATAATTAGGAAACTACTTAGCACCAAAATGCAAAAAGGTGATTTATAAATGTAAAAATGTCACAGAAATTCAACTGCAGTGAAACACTAAAAGGGGAAAACTAAAATTACATCAAAAATTTAATCTTTTTCCAATATCTACATATTCTCCATAACATTTACCTTCCAAGGAAGTCATCTTTGTCTGGATCTTCATCAAAGAGCTCGATCTCTAACTCCTGTCCCGGATGTTCATATACTAAGGCCTGGAAGAACAGTAAGACAGTACTGTCAATGGTAAAACTGACTGATTTTGTCAGATGGCACAGCAACAAAAAACCCGTGACACAGTATGTTTTGCAACACCATTTTATGAGTTAAGAGAGCACAGGATCTTTCCAGAAGTGATCTGATAATGGCGGCATCAAAAGACTGAATGGTTTTACAGAGTTACAGGTGTAAAGTCTGGACAAAAAGCATATACAACAACTGACAATTTCTGCTTTATTGTAGAACTTTGCGCTTTCAGAGGGAAACGTCAAGAAGATCCTCAAGGAAATACACAAAGTATTTTCTTTAGAAAAGAAGTTACAGAAGACAACTTCACAGAATGCAAACCAAGACTTTTTTTTATTGATTGTACCTCATAAACTTCATTCCATTTTGGATTGAGATTTTCTTTGATGACCTTGCTTTGGAAGATCTGGTTGCCCACACGAATGATTCCGTAAGGATCTGATTTGCCTTTGACAATTCCTTTTAGGTAAGTATCTTTACCCTCCAAGTCCTGAGCTTCAATAAAATGTATCCTTACAACACCCTGAAGGAAAGGAAAGGATCAGTTATGTAGTGATCTGAAACCCTCTATATGATTACAAATTTAAGCAGTGTAAATATTTATGACTTCCACAGCAGTTTCCTTAACATAAAGCACAGTTTGGACATATTGTGGATGGGGAAATACCACAGCAGTGCTGGGATTCAGATCCCTGAAAACTGTCATTAGCAATCAGAAGCATGCCAGCTGTGCCAGAAGCTGCCACGCCACTGGATAGGAGTAGCAGTGAGCAGTGAAAACATTCAAGTAAAGAGCACTTCACTTTGCAGTGATCTTGAAAAACATATACTAAATTTTTTTTATCTATACAGGTGAACTAGAACTGTATTTTACAGGTAATATGTAAAACACAGAGCAAATAAAAAAAAATCCTTCTTGGTGTCATTATCAAATTCCCTAACAGTTTATAAATTGAGTTATTTAAATAATGAGATTAAGATAACTTGTACCATCATGATAACTATACTTTGAAATTAGTACAGATGTGAATACCTGAGACAATTACTGCTGTAGAAGAAAATGAATGCTTCATTATTGCTATTAACAGGAACACGTTTACCTTTGGTATAGGAAACCGCAGCTGAGCAATCTGCACTTCACTGACAAGGGGGACTGTGATTCTATTTGGAAGGACCAGGTAGTTGGATATGATATCCAATATTATCGTATCTGATAAGCCACTGTCAGAGAAAACAACCCTCAGTTACTTCACGAGAATTAAGCATGTCACACTAAGGCAGCTCACAAGCATGAAACTTAACAATCACACTAACATCCAAAATCCTTTCTTTTATACTCTTAAAAGACACACTGAAATAAACCTAAGTATCACTGTATTTTTTTCTAGAAGCTAGCAGTGGTTTTTGTCACTTTTAGAACAGATGAATGGGACTTCAGGGAAATCAGTGCATTGTAAAAAAAAAAAAAAACCTGCTACATCCAGCAGTTTTTAACAGCTACATTTCGCCTTTTTGCTGATTAACGAATGACATGGACAAATATTTGTCCTTTGTTGGGGCAGAAGTCAAATCTGGCCTTCAAACATTATTTTTAACTAAAGGACTCCTGCCAAAACAGCCAGCAGGTGGAGGCAGCTGATGCCGAATAGCAGAACCCAAAGACATGAGCACACAGTTCTCCGAAGTTCCCATCCCCCTTCCAAAGCCACTCAGAGTGAAGGGCTATTGCATAAGGCTTCTTGTCAGCGTCGCACGGAACCAAGCAGATGTTAACTGTTAATCTCCTTTCACATGTCAGCAGTAATTGTCCCTGAAAGTTTGGCTACCCACTGTTGCATTGTTACAAAACAAGCTGTCCCCTTGAGCTAGGACTGTCATTGAAACAGAAAACACAAAGGAAGCATGCTCTGTGGACAAATAAAATATAGCCTAGGGAGGCAAAACAGGTTTTGTGCTCGTAAAAAGGGAGTGGTGGCACAAACACAGCGGTAATGAATCACTTAAAAAACTCAGATCCCCAATCAGAAAAGGTTTCCTAAGCTAAGAGTTCACCCAGTCTGGCTCTGAACTGACATAAACCAGTAGTACACTGTCAAATACCAGAGGCTGTACTGCCACAATTGCCTGAAGGCAGAACAGGACTGGTACAGCTCTGCATACAAGGGACTGGGGTGAGGCCAGTGATGTCAGAGGATTTCCCAGAGAAAACAGTACAAAAATACTGCAGGCATCATGAACTACAGCCAACTTATCTCAGCCAGTGATTGGTTGCCAGCTAAATAAAGGAGTTAAGGTGTGCTAGGTACAATTTCTGTGAAAAGACTAGAAGCAGATTCTTGAGCATTTTTCACAGAATCGTAGAATGGCTCGGGTTGGAAGGGGCCCCAAGGATCACCAAGTTCCAACCCCCTGCCACAGGCAGGGCCACCAACCTCCAGCTGTGGCACCAGACCAGGCTGCCCAGGGCCCCATCCAACCTGGTCCTGAACACCTCCAGGGATGAAGCACACACAGCCTCTCCTGGCAGCCTGTGCCAACGCCTCGCCACTCTCTCTGTGAAGAACTTCTCCCTGAGATCCAAATTTTAGCCAGTAATGAGGAGTTTCTGGGATCCAATAGATATACCTAAATAAACGCATACTGGTGAGACAAGTGGAACCTGTGATTACAGCCTGAACTGTTACGGGTGAAGTATTACCAGTTAACCTCAAACACTAACCAGCTGAGCTCTGAGTGCTGCACTGTAGTGTGTTTGCTATGTATATTACTTCCAGCCTAGAAGAAACCATGCTACTGCCCTCTAAATGTGACACTAATGCTCACTTTGTAAAAAAGTAAAAACAAAAAACCCCCACACCACAACAAACCAATGCCACTGATACAACGGGCAGAGCCAAGGTCTTTTGGAAGAGATACCACCTTGTTTGGCTAACATACAGAAACGTTAAACCCTACAGATTTATAGTTTCAGTAATTCTTAAACACACTACCACAAGATAATCGTGTTTTCACACAGAGTAGTTCCCTTTAGTTATCACAGTAACACATGGGTGCTTTTCAAACTTTCTTAGCACTGTTCTGTCAAACATCAAGTTTTCTACTTATGAATGCCACCAATGTTTGAGCACTTTGCTAAAATGGCAGAGAAATGAAGATGAAAATGAACTGGTGTTCATGGAATTTCATAGACTTTTACAAAGAAAAATGGACTCAGATGAGGTAGCAGATGTTCAGTCTAAAAACATGGAGCACCCATAAACTTTAAATAATGTGACACCTTCCAGCATGGATGCTCCCAGATGAAAAGTATTCCCTATGAATACAAAATAAAAACAAGATTTTTTTTTAATTTCATTACTTAAATTAAAAAGTTTAACCTATGGAGAACAGCAGCAAATCATTCATCGAGCAATAGACTCAAGTAGTGTGCATTTAAATCCTTATGGCAACGTAAAACCTCTGCTGATAGTGTAGTTTTTGAGTGTTTTGGTCATTGATCCTTGGTACAATTATTTTTTTTAGCTCATTCAAATGAGAGAAATGGGAAGTGCTTCAGGTACTTTATTATAGTAAGCTCAGTTTCATTGCAGAAAAATAACTAGCAGTTAACTACTCAACTCAACTGACTGCTCTCTATTCAGCTCTCCCTAATTTTTGTTTACAGAATTAGCAGCTATGTATTTTTTCCCTCTATTGTCTTCTACTCATACTATAGAGACTGCACATCTCTGAGTTGACAAAGTAATCTCACTGCATCTCAACCGACCACAGCAGAGCTCATTTTCCTGTGACCCACATCCCCTACCGACAGCACTGGAGCAGTCACACTACTGGACCTCCCTCATTGAGATTTTTAACTCCACTCTTCCATGAACAATATTAACGACAGAATATGAACTACTTTTGTGTCCTTCCCCTTGTGGAAGTAACAATGGAAGTCATTAACAGCTGACACAAACTTCCAGCAGCAAATACAGAAATTCACTTAGTAGAAGACTTCTGCAGGATGTGAATAAGTGATGTGCACCTGACAGCCACGGGATGAGAAATGTGCCTGTGGCAGCAGCAACCTCCTGTTTGTTGCTGTTTGTAACAACAGCAGCATGCCAGGCTGTCATACCAAAATACACATCCATCTATACAGATAAGAAAAGCAAATACAGCACTGAAGAAATCTACAGGAGGGGCAGAGCATGAGTCATCTCAGATACAGTTACTATAGAAACCATACCACATCCAGCCAGCACCATTATACACCAAGCCTGGTTGCTCTGGAAACCATAAACTTGAGATACTTAATGAGACTTCGTTTACATTTCAGGTTTTCACATTTCCTGTCAGGCAAATATGTAGCATGACACACATCTCAGTAGCCTCATAAGCTGAAGTACTAAATGTAGATTTATCAGTGCTACCTCTGAAAAGCAGATCATTACTCAGGACCTGTATTTTAGAAGCCATTTTCTCACTCATCAAGAAAAGCTTTTTCAATGGAGGTGTCTTAAACGGGCTTAAAACGTGAGCAATTCCTGCAACCATTAGCCTAATTAATGCAACTTCTAATTTCAAGCTCTTCAACTGGGATTCCACGCAATGGCTTCATATGCCTAAGCAAAGCAGAAATCATTTCAGGAGTGCAACTGTGCCCTGAAGGATTAATTTAGTATCTAAATTCAAATCCTTCATTTTAGATATTAAAAATAAATCTGGAATCAGCAATGCTTGAGCATGAGGGATCAAATAAAAGAGCCAGTCACAAAACCTAAGTGTGTATCACATCCACTTACTATCATCTTAGACACTGTCTCAGTATTAAAAAGCCCCTGGGTAACTATTATAATTTTGATAACTATTAAGGTATTCATGGATTTAATCTTCTCAGAACCGCAGTGACAAAACTATTTGTTTTCCTTCTGAACTTCTGCTTTTTTCTTTGTGGTTTTATCATCTGCTATTTCTAAAAGCTCTAAAGAAGTGTTTTCTCCAACTACATATGGTTAATGCTTTTGCCACTCCATTTGATTGTCACATTACAAACTGAAAGCCTTAAAAGCATGCACTCAAAGAGATTAGAAAGTTTATTTAACTTCATTACAGTCCTAAAGGTATTCCTTACTAACTTTACATAAGCAACTGCAGATTTATCGGCATGGAAAGCCACAAGCCAAGATGTTGGGAACAAAATGGCCTGAGAAATCATATAAGGCTCTGTCTTTTTGCCGTCCCAGGAGATGGCAGATAGGAAATCCAAGAGACTCTGGACATCGGGAAAGGCCGAAAATACTAAAAAAAGGGAATTTAAAACTTGTATTTTGTAAATATTATTTTAGCAAGATGCACTAGTGATACTTTTGATGTATTTATACACAGTCACTGCCTTCTCCATATTGAGTGATTTCCCTTAGTTCTAAACTAAGAGAGAAATGCTCAGAGTCATTTAACCTGAAATGATTAGGTGGGTGTTATTAGGGGTTTTATTATGGGTTTTATGGGGACTGCTGAGGGGGGGGAAGAAACTGAATATCAAATACTGCTTTGCATATACTCACTTCAGCCCTGGAACATCCAGAAGATTGGTCAGTCCAGTCCAGTTTATTTCTAAAAGCTGTGAATTACAGAGGAGAGAAAAAAGAAAAAGAAACAATAAAAAGAATAGCAACTTAGAATTCACAGTACTGAGGAAATGAATCTGATGATAATAACTTCTGAGAAGTTGAATTAATCATACCTTTCCGGGATTTTTTTTTTTAAACAGAGAACTAAAACCTATTCCATTCAAAATACTTTTAGTGATGGCTTTTAAAACACTCTGAGAAAAACAATCCATCATCCTATAACCCATCCTTCTACACACGTAAATACACACACGCACACGTTGCCCACGGCTCAGCTCTGCCCAGCAGCAGTGGCTCCCTTCAGGGGAGCATCTCTTTACCAGGGAGCATTGGTTTTAAACAAAAAGAATACAGATTCGGATTGGATACAAAGAAAAAAATCTTTTCTGTGGGGGTGGTGAGACACTGGAACAGGTTGCACAGAGAAGCTGTGGATGCCCCATCCCTGGAGGGGTTCAAGGTCAGACTGGATCAGCCCCAAGGCAACCGATCCAGTGGGAGCTGCCCCTTCCAACTCAAACCATACTGAGATTCTATGAACGTGAATTTGCAAAGTATAATCAACAGATGAAGAACCCCATGTCTGTCAGAAACAATGAAGGACTGGAATTAAGAAGGATGAAGGAGAATCTGACAGTTTGCAAACACAAAGGAGGCTGTTTTCAGTGACAGAAAGATAAATCCATTCCACCGTTGACACAGTATAGAAAAATATCAAAAGGAATCACGTACTGAAGAAAAATCCTCAAGAAATAATTAATGAGATAATCATATGCATTTCCTTCTCTGAAAATCTTCACAGAACATTAGGACAAAGAATACCGTAGAAGTACTTAATCCATTTCAGTGTTGTTGGCATTAATTTCTAATTTCTGGTATATTTTTCAGTCCTGTCATATTCTACATAAGGAAACTAATAAAACCAACTCTCCTTTTCTCCTTTCTCACTAAGAATTTTATATTTGGAATGTAGCATTTAATTGAATATACGCAACAAAGTCAAACTCACTTTACTACCACCATGCTTCCAAATTCAACTAATCGAACAGAACTTTGAGTGATTGCATGGAAAAATGTTAGAAGGATTCTGAGATTCCTCAGTTGAGAAACTAATAATGGTGGTTCCATTAAATGCTGAAAGACTTCAAGAACCTATGCTGCAACTTTCTACAAACCAATAAGAAGAATCTCCCTACAGTCATTTTCTATTTAAAATCAGTACATGGCATTCTCTATAAAAGAGCTATTAATAATTTAATTACTAATATTTCCTTCGTGAATACTTAGACTAAAGATAACATATATTACATTTACATACATAAGGGAAAAAAAAGTTTACCATCCCTTTTTCCATTGAAAAGTGTTGAGATTTAATAACTGAACATTCCAAAGCAAAGGACACAACATGTCATAGGATATACTACAAGAATCTGCATGAGCCACCCACAAGGTGACAAGAGTCCAACTGCTGTCTCTGCACAGGGCCATCCAACATCCACACCCAATGTAGGAGGGCACTGTCCAATCACTCCTTGAACTCTGGTGGATTGGGGGCTGTGCCCACTGCCCTGGGGAGCCAGTCCCATGCTCAAAGATGCAACCATTCTGTAAACCTACTGCAAAAGAAAACAGATTTGGTACCACCCAGGCAATAAGATTACTGTCCAAGCAACGTCACTGAGAAGGGTCAATAAACTACAAACTTCAACAGATGCTTGATTTAGTACTTGCCTGCTGATAGCCCTTTAGAAAACTGCTGCAAGACTGTCTTAGTTTCCTCACTTCCTTTTACCTTATTACACTTCTGCATCTCTATGTAGTCAGGAGATGGACTGAGAACAGAATGCCCTTCCATTAATATGACCTAAAGCAATCTACTAGTTTGCAACACGACATGTGTAACAGATATTGTCCTATGGTACGATCTCACTATCAGTACTTTGATTTTTACACAGTTCTTCTCAAAAAGCAATGCTACCAATTCAGGGTCTGCAGACCCCATCAAACCATAAAACATGTAAACACTAATCATGCAAAAAAACTTAAAAAAAAAATAAAATAAAATACTGCTAATAAGAGTAGCCATTTAGAGAAGAAGTTAGTGTCAATAAGAAATGCCTATTTATCCTCTTTCTGTGCAGGAATAATTAATACAAAAGTTTAACTTTCAAAATGTTAAAGATAAATCCTTTTCCATTCAAAGTTGGAGCTAAGAAAGTCAAAAACATTACTTGGGTTAAGCACTTTACAGGATTACTAGAAGAGCTTTGCAAATAAATCTTAAGCCATGAAATGTTTTGGAAGGGATAGGCGCTTTCAAACTCCTGGCAGAGATCAAGCTTTAACTGCTTGAGCTTTGAGGATAAATTGCCTTTGTGGCCAAGGCTTGCTACAGTTGCCCAATGTTGTGCTTCCCTTCCAGTTCTACCTGAAAAGAACAGCATGAATTAGAAACGCATCGGACACTGCAGGAAGAAAAACTCTCTGATCTTAATCTGCAGCTATCAGTGACAAATGCTTTTTTTCTTTCTTCACATTAATTCCTCTCAAAATAGTTGTTTCAAGTCAGACTTCATCATAAGGTACACATTTGGGAACGTAGGAAAAGTTGAGTTCTCCAAAAAATAACACCGAGTTCAAGCAGTACCTGCAGTACTACAGAGATCAGCACTGACAACAGAAATGTTCATCAGAGAGAGAAGAAAGCCATCAAAATTACTGCAGTTAAATTTACTGCAACTGTATTTGCAAAACATAACTTGCAGAAGAAGAAAAATAACCCCTAAAGCTTTTGTTTCCGATAACAACCTAAAGCATCATCACCAGCCTAAAACACCCTATGGAGAAAAGGGAGCAAGGAAAAGGCTGCTAGTTAACAAATCATTTTTTTGAAGTACTGAATACAGAAAACCAAACAAAAAGACTTTGGGCCTGTTAAGTGTCCAAAAGAGCTGAGCAATACCTCTCTGCCACCTCCTCGAGCAATGCATAATCACCTTGGTTTAGCTCCCCTCAAGGAGTGCCAGTTGGTTTTTTGCAGCAGAACTAACAGGGCACCATAAAGGCTGTGTTCAGAATTTGTCATCCAGTGAAACTGCCTGCAGCCACAGCAGTGTCCTTCCACAGCTCACTGCAGCAGGGAGGTGAGATGCCATACAGAGGCTGCCAGCAAACTGCCCCACGGCAGGATTTCACACATCCCTTACAGTTTCCAATTAATGAGTCTGAGCCAGTTACTCAAAGGTCCTTCAATTCTTTCTCAGCTGACAGCAACTTGTTTCTTCCTGAAAAACGAAGAAATCTGTCTCACCTACACTCCGTACTGAAAGGGCATTCATACCCACACATAAATGTTTTATTACACCAATTGGAGGAAAGGAATATAAAATCTTTACATGAAAACCAGTGTCTGTCCAAGATCTGTCCAACAAATTGATGAGGTGCATGTGTGCTCACAGGGTACACCAACTTCGTTACTGCAACTAGTACTCCAATAACAAAACATGACTACATTTAAATACTGACTTGGTTCAGTGCTCGTGCTAGTGGGCTGTCCTAGGCCTCCAGGTTCAGGTCCTGAGCCAGCAGAAACGGCATGCAGGGAGATTTGCACCAAGGAGGCACAAACAGGAGGCTGAACACGCAGTTAAGAAGCTTGGAACTACTACCACACAGCAAGGACTGCTTACACAATGAGCTCACAGTGCAGCTGCCCACAGCAGGCAGGGGAAATGAAGGAAAAGAAAGACAGCCAGGTGTCCCATGCCAGGCACCCAATGCTTTTTCAGGAAACCATCCACTGAGCACTCCGAAATTACCTCTCCCAGGGTCAGCAGCAAGAGGGAAAGAGCCAGCAGCTGCACAGCCAGGCCAGTGATCCCACAGCTTCTCCTCTCCCTGCCTGCAAAGGGGCACAGGCTCCAAATGCTTCACTACTTGGATTAACTCCACTTCAGAGCTGGGAGCTGTTTTAAAAGTACCCTATCTCGTTCTTGTTTAAAAGAGAAACAAGTGATTACAAGTGCTTTTGGGTTAGCCCTGGCTGACTGAAGGTCTCAAAGGATCACACAGTTTTGGAACTTATTATCAAACTGTCACGTTATCCAGAAGAAATCCTATCATAAGCTACAAGTTCCAAATATCAGTTGTAATTCCCTTTGTTTTCCTTCCACCTGTCTTCTATTTAGAGTATTTGAGACTTGAGGCATGGGAGGGAAGCCCTCAGAACCACAAGCTTTGGAATTCACCTATTAACACATTAGCAGAAGCACCGTGAGAAGTGGAAAGCTTCCAAAAACTGCTTCAGAGAGCTTTCAGAACAAAAAGGGGAAGCTCTCAGATAATTCGTATGTACAAGAAAAGGAGTGCGTTGGTTACATGTAATGTTTATTGATCATTTGGAAACACAACAGTAAAAAAAAATAACTGGAAAAAAAAAACAATTAGCTACCTTTTCTATTTCAAGAGACTGATGGAGTTCAGGAGTACCTAATGTACACAGTGTGATTCGTAGTGCTGATAAAGCATAACAATGCAAGTAAATAAACAGGTAGTATCAAAATTCACTGGTACAAAATAGCCATGCAGATGTCACAGCAGATTGGTGTAGAGCTTTATGTGATTGCTACGACATGAACAAGTCCCTTGAATCCCTGTATTAGTTACATGCAACAAAGAACAAGTCACAGGTGCTTAAGTAGCACACAAGAACAGTTCTGAGGTTCACAGATTTTTAAACCAGTGATAGAAATCTCCCTAGAATCAAGTGAAGATCAACAGTCTGAGAAGACGGGATTTTAACAGATAAAAAAATTGAGGGATGTGTGTGACTCAGACAGATGTGACATGACAGACGTGTGCAGCGTTTGTAAAATGCAAGAAACTGCTGTAAGGATGTGACTTACACTTCATTTATGTGCAACAGAAAAACATACTAAGTCCATAACGTAGAGATCCTTTAAAACACACCACTGAAGAAATAGAAATGTAAACAATTAACTTTTTAAAAAGATTTGACGTTGCTTTTATCTTCTGTACACAGATAAGCACAGCTCAGTTTATTTTCTCTATTTGATTTGATCATGGAATTACAGTGGCTGTATGGCATGCAAGTGAGACTGACTACTGCCTTCAATTATGCTCCAAATTCTATTTCTTCTGTGGTATTCTTAATCCATTCCTTCGTTTCCATTGGGTTACACTGAAAGAGTTAAAAATCACACACAGCCTATAAGAAGACAGAGGCTAAAAACTGTTGAGCATTTTCATGTATTCAGTCTTTTCGAAACTGCAGATCCCTTACAAAGTGAAAGGAACGAACTGGAATGTAAAGACACTGTGCCATCACAGAAGTCCATAGCAGCACAAAAGGCAGCCACTAAACAATGTAATGTTGGGGCTTTACTGGCTGCCTCAAAAGAAAAACCACAAAGGATGTTTTAAAATGCTGATGAACAACTTCCTGCTCATCAAGTTAAGAAGTGTGAGATTTCTGCAGGACAAATTTGAGCTCCGCTGTTGTGCACAGCAGTGCAACTCCAGCGGTAAGCTGTGCTTCCTCTAAGAAATCCATTGTAAGATGGGGAAAAACGTGCCCCCTACTGTTATCTCTGAAAGGTCATCCAGGAATAAGGTTAAGATTGTTCTAATAATTTCATAAATAACATTCGCCAGAGCATTTCCCCAGCAAACAGTAAATGCACAGTAAAGTCAGCATCTCAAGCAAGGCCAGACTGCACGACATCATGGAAAGTGGAAATCATGCCCCTTTTCATCACTGTTATAGGAAATAGATGGGTATTTTTGCACAGGAACTCTGTTGATCAGAAGTAGGTTTTTCAGTTTTAACTGTCTAAAGATTAAAGCAAGACAACACACAGATCAGGAGTACAGTTCAGCAGGGAAGAGAGCAGGCAAGACTGAGTGAAAGCAACTGAAAGATGTTTCGTGGTTGATCCTGTAAGAACAGTCAGCTACTCAAAGATGTACTTCAAGCCAATTCCTTCTGATTTCTACCCTTTTCTGACCTCTATCAGTTCTGAGTTTCATATGCTCATGCTACTCCTGACACTTGGTGAGCCAGGTCAAGAAACTGAAGTACACCTGAAGAAAAGGAACCACTTGTCCTTGCTATGCTTACTCCCATGAGCCTGCTTCCTCCAGGACCAGGAGCTTCAGCTACGGAAGGACTGTAAGAATGAAAGGACGGAAAGCACAGGGAGAGGAGGGTACTGTGACCTATTTTAACAAATCCTGAAACCATCCCACAGCCTATCAGTTCTTTTTTACAAAACCCCTCCAGCACTGAAGCTCTGATTTAACAGACAACTTCAAAACGTCCGAACGCACGCCTTTCTCTCTCCTGAGATTTCTTACAAATTTAGACATGGTTTATAAGCTGTTGAAACTTCTTCTCAGTATGAAGAAGGAAATACAGTACTTCAAAAGTTTTGTGTGAAGTAATAACTCTTGCAGCATTTAGCGCTCCGTGCATCACTGGGAAACATGAGACTGGCCAACTCATTAAACAACTATGTTCAGAACTATTAATTTGGGCAGCACTGCCTTATATAGTCATTGAGGCCAGCAAACAGATGATACAGAGCAAGTGGAATTGTTGCCAGTTACTTTAGACTGGAAAATATGAGAACAAAATCTACTGTTAGCTGCCAACTAATTCCTCTTCTCTCCTCACAAAATAACTAAAAGTAAAGAAAAGCTTTTATTGGCTGCAGCCATTGCTCTCCAGTACAGTGACAGAATTTGCTTTCTGCTATAATAAGCACTACTTTACATTTTTGTGCAGAAGTCAGAAAAACAAACACCAAGAAAGCACACAGGAGAGAGGAAATAAGTCTGCTTGGAATAAAACTCAAGATTTGTGTAACTCAAAACTACACAATAACTTGATTCAGAGATGCCTTTTTTTTTGCCCTTTTTTTTTTTTTTCCCTTGACTAATCCACACTTCAGTTTGCTAGGACCCTGGCCACTACCTTAGCTTTTAAATGAAAACAGAGTGAAAAATAATTCTGTTAACACTTTAGGGTAAGGGCGCTGACTTCTTGATTTTCACAGTTCAGTGTACTTCCCATCCTCTTTTGTCACACTAAGTGAACCAAACCCCAAATAAGTTGGCACAGGGGTAGCACTAATTACTTGGGAAGTCCTTCCCAAAGTCACACATTGGGACTTGTAAGGTCCTGATAGCAAATGTTGTTGGTTCGTTTGATAAATTTTCAGTTTACTAGCTTAGGGGTACTTTGAGTTAAGCACTTAGCAATTGTGTAGATCTTAAAATGGATCAGGAAACCGCTACTGGAGCTAAAAAGTAACTGGAGAGATACCTGAGCGTACCAAGAATCTGAGGTTGGGAAAAATGGTATTAAAGCACGACACTGGGAAAGAGAAGAAATATTAGGAACCACCTGAGACAGTTAGCACACCTGTTGCTGTTCCCTCCCTACCTCCTGCCAGCTTTCCTATCTCTCCCCTGAAAAGCAACAAAGAAGAAAAGGCTGTAGGGCATACTCTAGGAAAGCAGTCCAGACATAATACAAAAACACAGTCATGGCTAAGGCACCAAGCGTGCCGGGAGAAAGGCTCCTGCACAAACAGCACACACTGGCATCCTTCTCAGTGAAGTCAGAACAGAACAGAGATGACATGAGCCACACTGACAATATTAAGAAAAAGCCAGGGACCATTCCTAACCCTGTATGTACAAGGTAAAGCATAGCCTGTGTCCACACAGCTAAACTCTGCTCCCTGCTCCTCCAAAAAAAGAGTTACTTCTTTATTGGATAGTCCCCCCAAGAAGCTTTGCTCTGTATCAAGTCTGGAAATTGACTGGGGGAGCACTTAACAGAAAAATAAGAACTGAGTACACAGCGACACGGTACAGACTGCTCTCATGCAACACTCAGTCCTTCTCATGGCCCTGTTTAATTCGCTAGTCTAAACATGAACATTAACAGATGCCCTAAACCCTTATTACTTGTGCCAGAGGATAAAAAGGAGATAAAACTAAGCAGACATCTCCCTAATGTTTAGACTCATAGAAACGTGCAGATATCCAAATTTGGTTCATCTCAACTCATTCCTCCAATCTTTTCCAAATAAGAGAAACGATGTATTTATTGGTGCTGCACGAAGTGCTTCCCTTTTACCAGAGAGCTAGAAAAATGAAATGAGCCACATGAAAGCAGCAACCAACACTAGACCTTTTTCTTAGGCTATATATAAACACTTGTACAAAACTATCTTTTCACCAGGTCAGCAAAAACAAGATCTTAAGATAAGATTACAGCAAAATTATTGCATTGATAAAATGGGATTTCACTAAAGAATATAACAGCCTATCTTATGATGCCATTCAAGTGAAGAATACGCTCCCATCCCTCCACACCTTGAAAATTAGATAAACTTTGCAGAGTCATGGTGATGAGGAAACTAGGATAGTCTATTTGAGACTACTTCAAAGTGCCTAAACCCATGTATCTGTAATGTATGATCTGGCATAATCTGAAACTCATAGATTTTGACATAACATTTTTTAGATTGTAATGAGAAAATATCCAAGACACAAAACCTTCCAATGCAAAAAATACTTCTGAATAGTAGGTAGGAATAACTGAGTTCTTTAAAGAAGTCTGTATACTATAAGAATTTCCATGATGACCCCATCCGCTCTCTTACTATACTTATTAAAAGCAGTATCAAAGTTAATATTACTGAAACTGCCTCACACACAGAAAACATCAAAGGAACCTTCAGACAGCAATCACGCAACACATCCTATCGGGTGGTTAACAGAACGAATAATGCCAAACAGTATTGTAGCCAATATATTTTACAGATGGTACAGTTAGAAAGACTATCACGACTGAAAGAGACAATCAAAATAAAGGAAAATGCTCAACCGTGTCCTAGGCTCACAGTAGGAAACTCCAAAGGAGCAATCTCCAGAAAGAGATCCTTCCCCAGTGGTGGTCAGCTCTTAAACGAGGTCTACGAGAGGTGGAGCCAGACTCCACCCCTTCTGGTCACACAGGTGCATTGCCTTCACCTGTGCTCCTGCAGCTGATTCAGCGTTTACCTCAGGTGATCCATCAGTGGTTCAGGCTGTGATTCAACAGTTCCCATACAACTATGTACTCCTTTAGATTTTTCTAAAACAAGATTGTTGTATGGATGGAACAGTAAGTTCTGGAATCAATTTCCAGGCACTTGAAGAAGAAAATTACCACAGGTAATCAGTATGGATTCACCAGGGAGAAGTTATGCTTAACTAACTCAACAAGCTACAACAAACTAAGCAGCCTGATGAATGAGTAGAGTGCAGTGAATGTTGTACACCTGGACCTCAGTAGGGCCTCTGACACTGTCTTCCACAAGATCCTCACACACAAGCTGTTGATGTAAGGGCAGACAGTGGGGTGGGGTAAAAACTGTCTGAACAGACAGGTGGTGATCAGTGACACGGTCTATATACATGCTGGTATCTATGTGTACCTGAGGGGTCAATACTGTCCCCAGTCCTCTGTAACATTTTCATTAACATCTGGATAACAGGGCAGAGAATACTCTCATCAAGTTTGCTGATGACAAAAACCTGAGGAGAGTAGCTGACATAACAGAGGGTTTTACTACTTCCCAGAGGGATCTCAAAAGGCTGGAGAAATAAGCTAACAGGAATCTCGTTAAGTTTAACAAGGTAGTAGTAGGACAAAGTCCTGAACCTGGGGAGGAGCAGCACCATGAACACCACTGGGGATCACTCGGGCAGAAAGCAGCCCGGCAGAAAAGGACCTATGCTCCCCAGACACAAGGTTAAACGTGAGCCAGCAACGTGCCCTTGCCACAACAGCATCCTGGGCTGCACTGGGCAAAGCAGTGCCAGAAGGTTGAGGACGATCAGAACTGTTTGAATTGTAAGAGCTATGTTTATGTCAGTCCTAATGGATGAGTGTCCAATATGTTCTTAAAAGAAAACAAATTCAAATCATCTCTAAGCAGCACACTGAAGTCACTCCCCAAGTGCTATCAATCATGCTTTCCCTCATTCTCCTTGCTCAGCCTGAATCCTCCTTGCTGAAATTTGTTACCCTGTCTACTCTGGATACATAGAACACGTTGCGTACGTCTTTTCTCTAACAGCTCTTCATGTTTTTTAAGAACATGTTCTCCTCAATCTTCTCTAAACTAAACAATTTCTATTCTTATGGCCTGTCCTTGGCAGTGAATTCTCTTCTCCCTACTTTGGATACTCTCCAACTGGTCAGTATCGTTGTTGAAGTGCTACCCCTGAAACTGAACGTTTCTTACAAGCTCTCCTCTTGTTTACACATTCCAGTCCAGCTATGCCATTTTCATACCAGCAAGACACTGGTAGCTCAGGCTTTGGCTATTATTCTTGCCCAAACATGCACTTTGGCCCAGCACTTCCTCCAACTGAATTACACAACATCTTCTCCCTCTCTGCTACTGCCATTAATTTGAATGCCAATTCCATCTCACACCGTGCTGTATCTGTTCTCATGCTTGGCTCACTGGTAAATGTAATGAAGATTGCCTACCTACTATGTAAGTTAAAAACTTCTATCATCAGAGTAGGTCATCTCCATACTCTGACTTTAATTTGTGGTAAGTAGCATCATCGTTCTCACAGCAATACTGCACATACCTGGTGGAATTTGAACACAGCATCTACTGCTCTTCTTTTAACCATATGCTTTGTAATGAAAATTTGACAGGCCTGACATATGTTTCATAATTCCAAGGTAATTATTATTAATCTTGTTTTCTTCTAGTAATAATAAAATTTGTTCCATTATTTCCATGGGAAACCAATTTCAACCAAATAACAATTTCTCAAGTCTATTCCCGTTGCTGCTTATTTCATGCTCCATTAGTTACTGACTAATGTTGTTTATTATCTGAAGAGACTAGAAATGGAGATACTACTTACAGGTTTCCTAAGGAAAAAAAGCGATAGTGCTCCAATTAGGGGCATGTCTCCAATTAGTGGTTCCAAAATAACCCTCATAGTACCATGGATCTGAGAGAGAGAAACAGAAAAAGAAAACAATTTAATTCAGTTCAAGTTTAAATAAAATCTACTCACTGGCAATGCTCACAGTTCTAATTCATAAAGTTTCCAATTCTGAAAGAATTATATTTTTATATTTTATATACATTTGTATTTACATATAAAACTTCAACCAAATCCATAAAATTATACTCAGGCATTAAATACTAGGACTTACAAATACACTTCACCATCTAAAAAAGGTGGGAGGCAAATGGATGAGGCTAGGCTCTTCTCAGTGGTATGTAGTGACAGGACAAGGAGCAACGGCCTAAAACTTCATCAAAGGAAGTTCCATACAAACGTGTGAAAGAACTTCTTTATGGTAAGGGTGACAGAGCACAGAATGTGCTGCCCAGAGAAGCTCTGGAGTCTCTTTCTATGGATATAGTCAAGACCCATCTGGACACCTATCTGTGTGTCCAGATCTTCAACCTTTCCTCATAGGAGAGGTGTTCCAGAACTCTGATCATCGGCTCTGACAACTTGAAAACTGTTTCATCAGCAAGTGGCAGTGCAGTGACAACTGGATATCAAAATAAAGGACTGTACTTCACCTGTATGCTTTTTACACCGGCTCTACAGAAGTATCTCTTGATCTCCAAATCAATTTCACAATTTCCAACAAAACTAAGAAAGAAAAACAACAAAAGAATAGAATAGATTTCATTTTTATAAATTGTACTGCAGTAGGGTTAGTTTTATCTAGGATCATGTTTTACATCTCAAAAAAAAAGAACCTGAAAAAAGAACCCAACAAGACTCATGTTTAAACACTGAAATATATAACAAGATGAAGATTGTTAAAAAAAAAAACAAACACAAAACAAATAAAAAATCCAGAAACATACAGAAGACAAAACACTCTTGTAGCCTTAATTCTGGGAGATAATGGACACAGAACCCATACTGCATTCTATGAAAGCTGTTAAACGAGTCTCACTGACATTATGTGGACCTAGGCCTACTTTCATCTAATATAATAAATGAAGCATTACACTGCGGTTGTTATCTTGCTAGAAATGGAAGTTGTTTTGAGTTATCCAGAGGCTTGCAAAGACAGTCAATAGTTAGAAATTCAATAAACTAAGCATGCTGAGTAGGATGATTCACTGAGCAAGGCCTAAGCCAAAACAGACAAGGCTTTTCTGAAGGGGAAACAAATTAGAAAATAATATTAAAAACAATTGAAGTTTTTCCCTGAAGAGTTCTTGCACCTCATTTTGGGAGCACCCCTTCCTAGGTTAAACGCTTAAAAATCTCAAGTCATTCAAGCAGTAATGGTGGATGAATTTTTATTTTTATATATGAGATGTCTGTTGATAAAACAGACAGGTATTTTTCTGCTCTTACAAGTTTATCCTTAGTAACCCAGTGTCATAAGCCTAAAAACAAGATCAACATCACTTGCTTGAGAAATCCTAGAACTGATGCACTTCAATCCTGAAATCTGAATTGGTTAACAGATACTTTCATTTTATAACCTAAGAGCAGAAACAATTTGATTCTTTTTAGATAATACAAGCAGAAGTTACAAACTGACGTGGATACTGGGGGCTCATCATAAGCCAGACAGCTTTGCTGAGATACAGCTTGAAGTTTGGAAACTTTTCCTTTCTGTGGCATACAGGACCATTAAAGGTTAGCAAGACAGAGCTACCAATACCACTGTAAGTGCTGCAGGTGCAGAACTGTATTACCTTCCAAGAGACCAAAGCTGTATAGTGAAAAACTGCTCAGCCATTTTTAGAAATCTGATGTAATCTTACTGCAGAGCAATTATTTCTGAGAAATTATGAAGAAAACAGAACTGCCCACAAAGCAGAATCAAAAGAGAATGAAGGTGAGAGTCACTGCATTCATATCTATTATTCAAATCACCTGCAGTATACTGTGCTCTGTGTGTGATGATGCTATCTGATTTCTAACAAATACAGTTAAAAAGAAAAGCACAAGAGTTGCAAAACTTTCCTGTAACGCTCAGCATTGAAATTTATTTCAGACCATTCAAAATGACAAGTTTGGGGAAGTGGAAGAAAAGAACACAATGGATTCAGGAAGGTGACCGTTGCTTTCTCTGGAAAGAATGCAGTGTGAGTGCACAGTTTAAAAATAGGCATATAATTTTTAATACACTATTTTAAACGATGTAATTTCTATTTATATCCGTATCTAACTAGCTAGCTATTTATATCTATATGTATATATACACCCATACAGCCAGCTCTGTAAGTATACATTATAAATTTACGTAACAACATGACAGAGAGCAGAAAGGCCAACTCAGCCCTGCAACTGAAACCTCAGTCTTGGCACTCTGTAACATCAGGATTTGCATAAGCACTGCAAAATTATACGTTCACTTGAAAGTCCACAATAAAACGATTACTAATTGAATTAAAATAAGTAATGAACTGCTTTTGAGGATACAGTGTCAACAACTTTCAACCTTACAATCAAGTAAAACACGATTTTATCCACTGAGATGTTTATCTGGGTCCATCAACAGTCCCAGCAGTACAGCACTCCAGAGCAACATCAACGTACAGCTTGAAGACTCACTCAGTCAGCAAGTTCTATGCATTCAGATCATAGTACCCAGTAAAACTACAGCTCCTGTAACGTACAGATCACAGGAGTAGATTACAGTTTAATGAGGACAGACTTGTGTGAATACAAGAATAGCTGTACTGAATCAGATCAGAAGCCAAGTACACTTTATGTGATCACTGTAGCCAGAAGGAAATAACCAGGAGAAAAAGCCTTAAGAAAAGCATAAACACACTGCCCAGATTACAGACATCTGTGAATCTGCATTTTGAACTACTTTCATTACTTTAAAAGGATTATTAAACTAATTTTTATTTTTGTGCACTGCCAGCGCAATGGCAGCAGATTTCTCCATTCTACCCTCAGTTGCTAGAAGCTGTGACTGTCACCCCATAGTTCCCTTTCCATTTTTTGCCTGAAAGACAGTGCTGCTGGTAGTAGTGCAAGGCTGTTAGGCTTGTTATTTTAAACTACTTCAAGGAATTTATTTCAGCCTGTTAGACTGGATTCTCCAGCTGTTATCGCTTCTCTAAGTAGGTTGCAATGTCATACTATATAACATATGGCTAGCACTGAAGTCTAGGAAATAAAGACGTTCCTGGAATTGTTTTGGCCCTTGCTCACAAAGGTAATCGACCTCCCAATCTGAAGCCCAGGATGCAGTACTCCATTTAGATCTTAACACTCTGAAGTCCACCTTAGAAAAAGGAGCTTCCAGTTGTAAATACAGCTGGGATTTAGAAAAGTATTTCAAAGTTTAAAGTTTGGAACTGATTTTGAAAAACAGGGGCTGATGTCCAGTTTTCTTTTTGGTTTCTGTCAGGGAAGCAGCACAAAATGCTGAAGGCTGCCTTCTGCAGGAGACGTGGACTGACAAATCAGCCTTTCCACAAGCTACAGACAGGCAAAATAGTCATCATAATACTTATCTAGGAGAGTTAAATACAGAAATGCTGCTGGGTTCAGAGTGTGCTTTCAAAAAAACCCTGTAACTGCAGATACTGTAGAGAAAAGTCTTTGGCAAGCACTGGCTAAGTCTATTTATAAACCTATATGAAAGGGCAAAGAAACCTGAAGCAATTGCCATTATATAATACACAGATTTACTACAGGTGGAGGCATGTCCACAGGTTACTTCAGCAGCTATCATTCTATTTATCCAATATTGTGTTTATAATGAATCTAATAAATTAAGAAAAGACAAAAAGAAATCTTACAATTGAAATTTTAGACTCGATCAAATCCTGTGGCAAAGTTGTAATGAATTAGAAAAAAAGTAGTAACTCACAGGTCATATGTTAGCTTTGGAAATCATTTTTTTTTTAATTAACCAATATTAATTTAATGATGCAGTCATACACAGGCTTGATATACTATTTCCCCTATTTAAATGCCATTTGCAGCATGCAGTTCCTTCCTCCTTTCACTTGCAATCAGAAGTAACAACATTTGTGTACTAAAGCATTTCTCCTTCCATCCCCACTCAAACAAACAAGACACACACTCTAAAGCACAGGCACTATTGCAGTATGAGAATAAAGATACCTGATCTGAAGATCCAAAATGATCTGCCTTTTGTCCACATTTTCAGTGTACACTTTTACACCATTTATTCTCAGAGGCTGAAAAGAAGAAGCAAACTGAAGCTGAATCCTTTCAGATACATGTAATATTAAACTGAGTTAGAAATAAAAGTGCATATACACCTAACTCTGTGTGAAGACAGGCCAGTTAGACATTCGCTATAAGCATTATCAGAGGTGTGAAGTAATGCTATCAGTTTAGCTGAAGACAACCAGAAGCACAAACCCAGCAACAACCCTTCAGGCAACACTCTGGGTTTAGACATCCAGATTTCAATGTTTACCAGAGGTTTTATGCTAAACCTCTACCTCAGCTTCTCTAGTAAACATCTGATTTCTCTGTACTAGAACACATCTTATACTGTCAGACACAGCATTCTGTTACAGTGCAGGTAGAACTACAATGAACACTACTTTCCCTTACAATAATTTAGTCAGAATGGATGAAAAATAATAAATTAACTCCACACGCACACAAAAACAAAACAAAACAAAAACAACAAGTAAAGCACTTTTTATGCTTTTCTTTTTCCCTTTATCTTCTTAAGAAGCAAAAATATTGGTGGATGCTGGTAAGGATACGTAGTGCCCAACTTATTGCATGTAACCTGAACTTATTCTTAGCATGGATTGGTCAGACAGGCGCTGCTGCAGGCACGTGAGAGTTAAACACCACGATCCTATCTTCATGGGACTGAACAGCAAGCTCACACACCTATCTGCTCGCTGAAACTGTAACACACAGTCCTGTGCAAGGCTGAGCCAGAAGCCTCGTCACTGGACTCCATACATTACGGGCTGTAAGTACATCTGTTACCAAACAAGATAATTGCACTTGGAACATCTGATAAGAAAAGGATAATGTTCCCTGCTCATTTAATCTAAAGCATTACATGAACAGTATCGAGATCATGTTGCTATGTGCTCTTCACATAACAAGATGCTGCTACACTCTGAGACTTCTCCTTGTGCTCAGGCAGATTTGTACACTACAGACAGCAGGATAATAACTGAAAAAAAAACAACCAACAACATGAAAACTTAAGCCTGGTAAAAAAAGCCACGTGTTTTTACTTTAATGTCACACCACAAATCAGAATCAGGCTCATCCAGCATCAACAAAAACTGTTTCTGTGTAGATTTAAACAGGCTACATGAAAGCAGTACTTAAAGGATAGCCTCTAAAACAGACGTGACCGGAAACTGACCTGATGGCCGATATCAATCTTGGTAAAACTGAAGGTACTGAGGTGGTTGTTTGCTCCTCTCACTGCTGGCTCTATGGTCTCCCGAAAGAGTTTCTCAATAAATTGGCAAATAAAAGGCCACATTTGTTTTACAGTCTAAGAAAAAGAGGAAAAACAACAACAAAAAAAGAAATTTACTTCTAGGCAGTTCATTACAGACACAAGAAGGAAATAAAATGATATTAAGAAATTTCTTCTTTTGTCACACGTATTCACATGCAGCCTGCACGTGCTGAAGGTTAAGTATATGTGCTTTATTTACTATTTTCTTATTAACTCACATTCCTCTTTGCTCTTTCAATGAAATACATTAAAACAAATCCAAGCTACGTAGATCAGTATCTTACGTTATTATTATACACACAAATCAGAGCTGCAAAATTGATTTATTTTTAGATTGTAGGTCAGGAACTTACAGTAACTGGAAAGCGTCCCAGAAAAGTAGAACATAAAAAGCTGTGTTTACAGCTTCTATGACTTCCACACAATTACAACTGTCATTATTCTAATGCCACCTAAAGTCACTCTACAAAAATCACAAGCAACCTCAACCTCATGAAAATAGATGGAACCTATCATGATCCTTTCTCACGGCTGACTGGATCAGCAACCAGAATCTTGTAGGAAGAGCACAGAAAGCTGAAACCATTTAGGCTCAGAGTCCTTCCAACTGTCTTTCAGATCTCAAATTCCCCTTCCTCCTCCCATTTTTGGGGAAGCGGTGCTAATTGCTGCCCTTACCTTGTTGAGCCATTCTGCTCTCTCCGTATCTGGAAAATGGACCTAAAAATAAACGAAAAAATAATATAAAATATGTATTGATGAATCACATCCAACCACTTATAATACAGGTAAGCTCAGTGGTTTCCATACATGCACAACGTACAAGTGAGCAACATATTAAATACGTAGTGTCCTTGATAAGAATATCAGAATTCAAGGAAATAAGTACAAACTAATTTCCAAACTGCACAGATACAAGCCCAAGCATATACTTTATAGTGACATCTGGAATTAACTGTTGCTTTAAAACCACAAACAAGCTAAAGAGAAATAATAAGCATAGCTGACAGCTAGTGCAAGATGTCAACCAACTTTACCTCTCAAATTTCAAAGGCTTTTAACACGACTCCCAGAATTCCAACAGCAACTGTTCCTCTCATTTGTGCCAGGTCTTTTGCAATACCAATAAATTACAGTTAGAAATAGCCATCACATACAGCTGAATCTCAGATATATGGATTTAAGTTCTACCAACAGCCCTTCAAAAGAAATTTCTATTGATTCCTATATATAACCAGCTACAGAAGTCAGTGAGAGACAGAGGAGCAATGGTATATAGGTGGATGGAAAGTACCCATCACAACAGGAAAGCAACAAACAGATGCAGTTTTCCAGGCACAGAAGGAAAGCATGGTTAGTAATCTTGCCTCTCCCACAGATGAGACAGGTAAAAAACTGTAGTAAGCAGAAAAAAGGTTTGTTTTTCTAATGCTGTGACCAACTTCAATTACAGGATGCAGGTCAGGTCACACTTTTGAAACATGAAGAGCTTCTGAACACACTAAAAACCCATGGCCTACATCTACTGACTTTGGTGAAGTGATGTCTCAACTGAACTGCAGTCTTAATCTCTCCATAGCAGAACAGACTAAGATAGCATAACAGGCTTTTAATAGCAACGGTGACTAGTTATTCTCTCCAATAACATATTACACATATGAACAGTGAGATGCACATTCTTAAACTCTATTTTCAACAGTCTGAATTTTAAAGCTCCTTTAAGGACTCTTCTCAAGTTTAATTTGTATTATATTTTTGCACTAACAATGAGCATAACCATATTCTCAAGTATACTTGAGTTACCTTCAGAGCAGTAGGGAGCATCTCCCAGCTGTGCACACTTTACTGTGCTGCAGGGCTGCTCCATGAAGTGCAGTCAGCACTGTCAGCTATTTTACCAAACAGCTTTTTAAAACTGTCTCACCGATCCAGCAAAGCCACTACAAATGGCACAAGGATGATCAGGAACATCTGATTCTGACTATAAAAACAAGCATTCAATAGCTTGTTTTGTTTGTTTGTTCACTTTTGAGATACATCATTATTTAGTGATTATAAAAAAGTATAATTATTAATAATTGAGTGCTTTTGCAATTTTTTTTTTCAGAATTAGTTTCCTATAAAATTCCTAGTGAGCAGAATGTCAGAAGTCTGTGTTTATAGGCTGTCTTTAGGTGTCATAAGATGTACATATATATAGGATTTTTTTTTCATTTACAACAGCACAAACACCTCTGAATCACTGTTTTGGACTAATGCTTGTAACTACTTCTGATTTGCACGCAGTACATTTGAATAGAGGAGCAGAGGCCTCCTGAGCACACCAAGCACCAAATTACTCAGTCAGAATCTAGCTGGGAAACAAGGCCACACAGTAGTATCTAACCACATACACTAATTTATTATCACTGATTGTTTTTTGATCAGTACAGCCTTTGTCAGCCCATTAACAAGGCATGGTTTCATTTTTCACATATTAGTCCTTCAGTATGCCATATCCACTGTGCTACTGTTTGGGTTAGAATCACAGAACCATAGAATCACCAACGTTGGAAAAGACCTCCAAGATCACTCAGTCCAACCATCCGTTCTCACTAAACCATGTCCCTCCAGCTCACTACAACCTCCCTCTTCAGTTACAGACAGTGATAAGGTCTCCCCTGAGCCTCCTTTTCTCTACGGAAGAGGACCCAAGTCTTCCTTAGCTTCCAACTTCTCTAATCCACCTTCAGTAATTACATAAACAGAGCTTACTTCTACAGTTGCATGTGTTAAACGGTTAGAAATTATGCAATAAATTACATCTTCCATTCCTGCTTTCTGTTCTTGTTTTTATTTATGCTATTTAGCATTTATTCAAATTCCCAAAATAGTACAGAATGCGTCATCCCCATTTCCCATCTTTAAGACAGTAATTTTTAATACAATCAACTTTGAATTCAAAGTTGAGTTTTCTTTAACCTTTAGATGTCTCCACAACCATGCTGGCTGGAAGTAAGGCATAAATGTTTGGCAGTCTACTAATTTCATACACCTTTAGCCTGCTATATGAGAGTCCAATATTAATGGCAGCATTTCATTTTGCTTAGTTATTATTCAAAGGAAAGCATGACCAGAGAGAACCGTTACAAGAATTACCCTACTAGCATTCAACACCAAAAGTATTAGTATTATATTACTTGCTTCAATAATGCTTTAATACTTAATGCCCTATTTCAGAATGCAAGTGCCCAAAGGATGCATTTCTGCATGTTAAAAATACATGATTTAGCCTCCTCACACAAGTACCAGTGCTCAGCACTGAACAACTCCCATGTTCAGCTTCTATTTCTACCATGTTCATATCCTACACTGTCACAAAGGGGTGATTATGATCACAAATACACTGCAGTACAGAGCTCCTAGCTGTTATCTGGAGGAACAACAAATAAAGTGGATACACTGAAAGTACTCCTGATGAGAATATGAGATTAAAACTTTTTTTTGCAACAAACCCATCACTTTTTCAGGAAAAGAGTATTACCGTAATGTAGGAAAAGGAAGCAATAGAAGCAACTCTGAACTATTTTTCTAAAGAAATATATAAATAAAATTAACCACAATATCCCACTACGTTGATGCTTTTTTATCCCTCCTGTCTCCTTACAGGTAAGAAGGATTCCCTTTTAGACTACAGTAGAAACAATGTGTAATATTGGCTATGTTTAAAAGATGCCTGCCTGAGGCCACAGCACTTAGTGCACGTTTTGTTCCTTCCATCTGTATGGACTGCTTAATCATTTGTTGCTCCAATGAAAACCCTTAAGAAACTTCACTAATCACTGCAAGTTTTACTACACAGTCACACGATACAACCTACATTCTCGCTGTAATTTCAATATAACTATAGCTGAATTGCTTCCCAGTTATTTCACAAAGGTCTCTCAGATTAAACATCCATCCCTTCTACTTGCTTTGGAAAGCTGAAACTGCAAACAAAAATCCCTCTGTATTAAAAGCATGTGTGTCCAGCTGAAACACCTAAACCTAAAAGGACATTACAGTCAGTCTACAAACTCTCCACGTATGACCAGTGGAGGGACAGCATCCTACATAGGGAAAATCAGAGCAGAAGTGTAACAGAGGTGCTGTAAACCACCTAAAAGTACAACACAGTCAGTGATTTAAACTTAGTCTGAAACTAGGTGTAAAAAAAAAAAAATGAAACAAGCGACCCCTTGAATTATAACTGTCAGATTTATTTGCTTAAATCTACTGCCATCTTAACTCAAAATGACTAGAAAAAAAACAAAAAAAACCCCACCATTAAAAAGATCCTAGCATTAAGAAAGTAATACAGCAGGATTCAAGCTCAATTTAGCAGCACTTTACTTTTGTGTGTCCCAGTCAGTGAGGCAGGCAGGCCAAGGGACATTTCTGTTGAGACAGAACTGAGCTGGGCTGATGGTTTAATGCTGCCTATTCCAGGCAGCAATTTCCTTCTCTCTCCAGAGCCTGGTGGCAGCAGCAGCTGGAGGACTTCCTCATTCTCACAGAAGAGTCAGCTCTGAGTCTTCTTCTGCTCCATCCAACACGAAAAGGCTGCTGCCCAAACACAGCCACTCTTTTCCAATGAGAAGTAATTGTCACTAAGTAAACTGCCACTAAATGAAAATGAGAGTGAGCTGGAAGGGAAATCAAGCAGGGCTTGTTAACTGTTAATAAACAGTTAATAATTAGGGTTCCTCAAAAACACCGCAATTAACCACAGGCACTTGTGGCCTAAATTATCAAACAACTGCTGTTCCCATTCCTTTCCTGCAATCTGATTTGCTTCCGTTCAGCATACTTTCACACGGACTCTGTGTTTGCAGTCTTAAATATATAAAAATCATTAGCCTGAGCAGTGCAAAATCTGTATTTGGTATTACAAATGCAGTCTGTTGTCAGTATGAGATTAGGCAAGGACCGGATACAATCTGACTGAGCATCATGTGCATGTGTTGGATGTGGAATGCCTTCAAATACAAAAGCATCTATAAGATCAGAAGGAGGACGAGTATAGAAAATGAGCTTTGTTTATATATACTATTACAGCCCACAGGGTACTCTACAGGGCTGTAATTAGAAAGACCTATGTAAATTGGTGAGACTAACCACGGCTGAAACTAAAAGCTATACAAAAAAAGCAGCACAGGGTTTGACAGCAATTGGCCATAAACAAAAATATATAAATAAAATCAAACATCTGAAAATCAAAGGGAGAAGAAACCACCCACGCTATGAGACAGAGATTAAGGTGGGGAAGGGCCATAAAAGCAATTGCTATGGCTCTCTGACCACTATAAAAAACTAAAAGAAAAGAGGAAATAGCAGAAAAAATGGAAACCTATCTAAATGGAAGAAGCAGTTGTAATGGCAAGCAAGGTTAAAGATTGTATTTATTTATAAACAGGAATGTGAGGCGTATGAATGCTTGGACACCACATCGGAAAACAAAATAAACCACTGAAAAAAAAAAAAAAGAATTCCATGCTCTTTGAGCCAAATCTGCACCTACTGGACAGAGTGGCATTAGGCACACATAGTTGGTGTCACATCAAATGCTCCTGCAGTGCACGCTGCCCCACATGAGCTCTGCTATCAGTCCCACACACCCCACAAACTGCCACGAGGCACTGCTGACATCCGCTCAGCACTTCCCCAGCACGATGCCTGCCATATTCCTCACTGTCCCATGAGCTGTCTCTCAGAGCCAGGGGTGAAAGCAGAAATTCCTTCAGCAACTAAACACGGAGCAGATTGGCCCTTGTAGGAAGGCTGCAACAAGCAGCTTTTCAGCACATCCACGTCTAAATACTAACACATGAAAGCATAAAAAAGGAATATACCTCAAGTATCGAAAAGGAGATTCTGTGAATAGTTGAGAAAGCTGTATTTCATTGTAGCCCTCTGTTACTTCCATTCCTCTCTTCTTCACGTCATATCGAGCAGCTCAAAACTGAAATGAACAGCAGCTCGCACTCACATGGGATAAATACCCTGGTATTTCATAATGGGAACTTCCTAACACTTTTGTAATATTACATCTGGAAGTCAATGAAAACAATGAGCAGCAGCGTACAGGGTATTTTCTTGTAAAATCAGACAAAGGTCGCATAAAGCACGTCTTCAGAGAACACCACGAATGGTTGCAGCTCTGTTGTGACAGTCTCCTCTCCTACACACACTGATGAATTTAATCTGAGCCAACATACAGAGAAAGATCACACACTCAACCTTTCTACCATGCTAGCTATGTTTTTAATGAAAACATAAAATTGAGCTGAAAAATACTTCATGCTTTTCTAAATGTTGCATCTCCTATCAATAACCACAGAAGTACCTAAGTTTCTCTTTAAGTAATACAAGAATGCCATTTTGCTTCAATATTTTTTTTGGTATTTTCTTTTTTAGTAAGTTATACCAAATATGCGCATCGGATTGTAATTGGGAAAGTGACCCAGAAGGGCCTTGAAGTGGTGGCAGCTGTGGATCCCTCACTCAGTCCATTCCCACTGGAGCACCATCAGAGCTCTCTCATCTGGACATTCCACCTGGCTGCTGCTACAAGCACAAAATAACAGTGCACTTGCTAAGGAAAATCCTCCCTAAAATACTGTTCTGATGTGACTGACAGAGCAGCCCAGGAGCTGCTCCTACCATGTGAACTGAAGGATGCTGAGACAGCACAAAGCACAAGTTCAGTTTTGTCCATGCATATACCTTCCACTTCACTATCTACTAAATATACTTCCCTCACACAGGCAGAGAGGCTTGCTGAGAACTGCGGTACTTTTCAGCAATTTGACTCATCAGTACAAAACCTACATAAAATTTGCTTAAGTGCTGCTATTTTTGCATGTGAGTACAAAGAGAGACTGTGCAAGTACACTGCAATACGAAGTTATCCAGAAACCTATTTTAGCAACAGCTTGCCATAAAATCCTCTGGGATAAGCATTATAAGCAGCTGCTCTGGAAGAAGGACAGAACAGTAGTCTGCAGGCAAGGAAGCTGGGAAAAGCTTGTTCTATGATGTTCAGCCTCTGCAACTGCACCTCAAGGAACGCTGGTCAGCCCAGAAATCCACTGAGCATCACTCACTTCTAGAATCATCAGGGCTAAACCCTGTGAAGAACAACACACAAAACAAATACCCCCTTGATGTAACACTGCTGGGGCTATGCGCTTTTCTTTCAAATATCTGGAAATATATTGGCATGAGTTTCTGTTACATTTCGACTCTAAAACTACCTTAAACACAGAGCATACTTCTGCTGGTGGAACCACGCAACTTCCCTCTGCCTATCACACCACAAGTTGCATGCACCTCTCTCTAAACAGACACCTTTAAAAGCGTCCAGTCCTCTGGCATAGGGAGATAGAGTGCAGCCCCATTTCTGAAGCACCGTCAAGCACGAACTTAGTTCTGTTTAACTCAGGCTACAGTATGAAGTCAGGTCTGCAGCTAAATTGCTTTATTTTCACTGCAGTTGAAGAGCATCCTGTAGTATTTTTCACCACTGCTGTGTTCAAATTTATTTTGTATTTTCCATTTGGAAAAGGATTCCAAATTTCCAATGATCAAACTGGACTGGGATAGAGTGGCATAAAGTTGCAAGAACATTAATAATTTCCACTTTCTGAAAGGTCCATGCATGGAACCTCTGACATAAGACTGACACATTTTTTGCTCCTGTTTTTTTCTAGAGCTTAATGCAGGTTTCTGATCTCAAAACGAGAAGAAGAACAGCCATCAGAAATTAACTTTGCCAAGTAAAAAGGTTCATTTTGCCTTTATCCTTCTCTAAAAGAAAAAAAATAGAATCACCACAACAAAAATAGACTGAGGAAATTAAGTTATGCTTCTCAGCTTAATGGCTAGACTTTATATTTTAAAAACCACTTCACAAATAAAAATTCTTTCACATTTCATATGAGGGAGTTTAAATTTAAAAGGACTAATGAAATCACACTGGAAATAGTAGCAATGCATGGATGAAAACCATCCTTACGTGCACAGACCTACCAAGGTACCTGGTTGGCCTGCGCACCAAAAGCCAACGTTCTGACTATCTGGTTGAGGTCATATCCCTTATTCAGAAGCCACCAAGAGTAAGGACGCACTGGAAGCAACCCCCAAGTTAACGGGAAGTGAAAGACTCCCAACAAAAATCAAGGCATTCTTCAATTGAAACAGAAGATTTATCTTTCTTCTAAATTGCCAAATGGAACAGAAGCGAAGTTGAGCACTTCTTGAACTGAGTGATAAGCACTTAGGTTTACCACTTAGTACCCAAGAGAGTGATATGACCTCTTGACTGCTCAGAAGACCAGAATTTGTTACTATCTGTTAAGACAGCATAGTGCCCTCTGTCTCAGCTTCAGAGAGAAAATACAACTGCTGTTGCTGTGAGTAAAGTGTCCATGCCCAATGACACATGAGCAAAGCAATCAAGAACATAACCAGTATTCACAAAGTCAGACATCTCATGATAGCCAACATTACTGTGTCTCCAGATTCCCCCAACTTCTACTCAAAGCACAGACTCAGATTTTAAATGGTCAGATTGATGAAAGGTATGGCATGAACCAAAGCTCTAAGGACTCACGCTGAATTTTGCCACTTGAAAAATGCTGCATGGTATTGCTTCTTGGCATGTTGCTTACTTAATCTCTTGTTATTCTCAAAAGTAATTTCATTCATTTTCCTCTTTTCCCTAGCAGTCTTAATTACCTTGAAATTTTAGCTTTCAGGTTAGTAAGTTTTATAGGGCATTTATAAACTTAATTTTAACGTTACATCTTAAAAATATCATTTGTATTTTTAAGCATAGATGACAAATTCCTTACCAATTCTCTTGAGAATCCAGGCATGTTCCCAAGGATCCTACTGCATGCCAGAGTGTTTTGCTGTGTTCATGAACAACAGAAGAAAAATGTCCTCTCTGCATTGCTAAATACAGACTTTCAAACTAGGTTATACAATCAGCATGGCAGCACAGTTTACCACCCTTTGAATGGACTTGTGCATTTGTCACTGTCCTACATGACATCTTTGTCTCCAAAGAGACAAAAAAAAAAAAAAACCTCAAAAAGTTGTGGTCCACAGCTGAATGTTCAGATGCAGACTGGTGACAAGTGCTGTTCCTCAGGGGTCAGTATAGGGACCAGGATCATTTAATAACTCAGTTGGTGACAAGGACATCAGGATTGAGTGCACTCTCAGAAAGTCTGCCGATGACACCAAACTGTTCGCTGCAGTTAATGTGGTGGAGGGAAGGGATGCCATCCCAAGGGACCTGGACAGGCTTGAGAGATTGGGTACTGAGCAACAAGGCTAAGTGCAAGGTCCTACACTTTGGCTGGAGCAATCCCAAGCACAAACACAGGCTGAACAGAGAATGGATTGAGACAAACTCATAGGAGAAAGACAGGAGAGTTCTGGATGATGAGAACCCAAACATGAGCCAGATGCATGCCCTTGCAGCCCAGAAGGCCAACTGTATCTGCAGCTGGAACACCTCTCTATGAAGGAAGGTTAAAGAAGCTAGGCTTAGTTGGCCAAGAGAAGAGAAGGCTCCAGAAAGATCTCACTGAGGCCCTTCAATATTTAAAAAAAGCTTATACACAAGGCAGAGATCAATTTTTTCATGTCCTGACAACCCACCCCTGGAGTTGCTCAAGGTGATGCTGGATGGGGCCCTGGGCAGCCTCATGTGGTGGGTGACAACCATGCCCATGGCAGGGGGGTTGGAACTGGATGGTCTCTGAAGGTCCCTTCCAACTCAATCTATTTGATGATTCCATGCTCTTTAAGATTGTCTACCACCCAAACCATTTTGTTTCTATTAATTGTCTGCAGCTATGAAAAAAAGTGCAGGCTTTTCCGTCAAATTGCCAACAACTCATATTTCTTCTATCTTTACTAAAAGGTTAAAGATTTTGTCACACAAGAATGGAAGGTCTCCCTTTTGCTGTTTTCATATTTTCAAACACAGGTCTCATTTTAGTCACCTCAAAACCAGTAACATCAATTACAAATTCAGGCCAAACAAATATTCAGAACACAGTCATTATATATTTCATACACTCCTTTGCTGGATTAACTTCGAAGTGAAGCAAAAGCATAAAATCTATACATACTGTACTGCATACAGTACTATCTACCAGATTTTATTCTTCATATTAGATGACTTTTTAAAATATAACCAAAATCATACTAGGTATCACTGACATCTTAAACCCTGTCTGTAACATTTCTAGCTGAAAAATCAGATGCTTACTACATACAATTCAGGAAGTATAAAGGATACATACAGTGTGTGGCAGTTTTGTTGAACCTGTCAGTTCTCAGTGATATACCATCTCTGAAAATCTAAAACCATGTTGAGAAACTGACAGGAGGTGGAACATTCTGATTACAAGAAAATAAATGTGAAGAAAAAAAACCTCAAACATAAAAAAACATCACAACCACAGTGTTTTCTTTGGGTCTCAGTTCAAATAGTGATGACAAATGGTGAGGAGAAAAGCTCTGGTTAACTGATAGCATAAAATATTACACAGCATCTCTCTCTTGTTTTTCCATTCAAGCACTTCACCAGATACGCACAAAAGTCCTCTGGAACTGTCCACATTTGTTCCTTGTCTTCTTCCCCTGAAGGACACCATCCACTCTACAGATCAGTTACAACACACTCACTGTAACATTAGCACTGCATCCCCAAGTGCAAGAAGCTTGCCTCAACTGATACTGAGCATAGAATCATAGAATCATAGAATCATAGGGGTTGGAAGGGACCTCAAGAGATCATCGAGTCCAACCCCTCTGCCAAAGCAGGTTCCCTACACCAGGTAAAGCACTGGGAAGTCCAAGCAGACTTCATCAGAAAAAACACAGACACACAAAACCAAGTGTCATTTCTACATTTCTGGGCTTGTCCTTATATAAAGCTCAGTGTTTTTAATGATCAGGTTTGCAGCAAGATTTCTCCCATTTGCTTTCTCTGAAAGGATTCTGCCTGCCCTCTCCCCCCACAAAGGGACCACACCTCAACACAGTACACAACGTGCTGTTAGCTGTTGGCAGGAGATACTCAGAATACAACACACACCTCTTTGGCACCACTTACCAAGTCTTGCACTAGGTGAGATCAAAGGCCCAGCCTTACCCTGCAACCACAACTGAGGCTTAAGGAACAAGAGAACAGTAAGTACTGTGAGGTTATCCTTCCCTGAACATGCTTGCAGTTTCTCTAAAGGCTGACTGTAGCCCTCAGGCAGGATCACGCTGACAACAGGAAACCAAAGAAATGCACGACTGGGAGACACTGACCATTGAATTCTAATCCACTGCAACTGCAGGCATCATTATGCTATTTCTGTTTATAAACTCCACCTTTAAACCATGGAGTTTGCAGCCATTACTCAGTACAGAGCAGGCAGGACAGCTCTGGTGTGTTTTTGGTAGCGTGGGTTGCTAAGGAAAGACTGAAGCACTCTGCTAGACCAGGTTTCTATACTTAGGTACGCTGCATCATATGTTTGAGCTACAAGGTGGAACCAAGACTCAGCCTGCCACCAGACTAAATTAACTGTCAGCTTCATTCTTGTGTGTCAGTATTTACTGCAGGCATACCCACTGGTTTTGAAACAAAAAAGTGCTTTCATTATATATCGAGGAGATCTTAAAAGTATTTGCTTCCAGTCCATGCCTACAGCTTGCCATTCCTCTACTCATCCAAACTGCAGGTCTGTTTTAATAGCCTATCTTTCAACCGGAATAACTGCCCCATGACTGAGCTTAACACCTCTTACCTAAGAGGCCATTTCATAATAAGTACAGCAAGTGTGCTTAAATTAGACCTGCAGATGGAAGGGATACCATCAAAAAACAAACAAACCAGCATCCACTGTTGAAAACACACATGCTTATGCTACTGAACTGCACAGAAACACCCAGCAAGCTGCAGTCAGCCACAAGAGCCATGCTTTCTGTCAGCCTCAGTTACCAACACAGTAATAAAGTTCAGAAGCAGCAGGGTTTTCATACGTAAATGCTGTATTTTATTACTCTGGCATTAGAAAAACAGGTAAAAGCCTGGTTCTGGTAAAGACACTGCTGAACTCCTATGAATTCAGCAAGCTTGTGACTTGTGGCAGCTTTCCGTTCCAGCTTGCTTACAATGTTACACCAACCACAACATGAAAACACCACAGAAACAGGGTTAGGAAGGGCCCTTCACCAGGTGGGAGCAACGCATGGGTGATTTCGCCATGGAGTGCACATACAGCACCTCTGGCACATACAGAACCGAAAACAGACTACAACCAAGCACTGACACTTAACTTAGACACTGATATTCATTAAATACAATTTGAAATGAATAGAATTCAACATAACTGCAGTTATACACTACAAAGGGAGTTAAGTAGGACTAAAAAAAAAAGTTCTCTGTTAGTGACAAATTGAGAGAAATGCTTCTTGAAATCTACAATAATTTTAATCACAAAATGAATCCAACAGCAAAATACCATCCAAAGCACTGCAGGGTCTACAATGCTCCAAGAACAGATGAACAGTGCTGGGCAGGCACTCCTGAGTCTGTAATGTGATTTACTCCACACTCAGCAGAAACAAAGACCTCATGTGGGACTGAAGAGAACAAGAGGGTATCACTGGGTGTGCAGCACCTTTTCACCCAGATGCTACCACACACTGCAATAGTACAGTCCACACATTCCCAGATATTTAGCATCCCGTTGATCCTTTGACTTGTGCACACAGCAACATTACTGGTCACTGGACTCTCAAGTCCTTATATATCAGGAGAACCAAGTTGGGGAAAAAAAAAAATATTGCTCTGAGTAGCAAATTTGGGAGTTTCCAGTTTAAAGATTCAAATACTGGTGATCAATAGGGTGATTCTGCTCTAATATGAAAGGTGCATCTTTTGCATGTTCAGCAATGATCTATGCAACCCGCACCTGCTTTATCATTACTAGAGAGAAAAAAGGACCTCTGCAGATATACCTGGAAACACGCGTCCCAGGTCAGACAGAAACCTTTGAGGGCACTTCTACCGATAACAAAGAAAATCTCAAACGAATGCAGACTTGTGTCCAAGTTTAGGTTAAGTAAACTCTAGTTTCAGACAGAAACCAAGTATCTCACACCTAAAAACAATCTGAGTATTAGTTCTACGAATGGAAAGAAATTTCTATCAACTCAAGACAACAGTCTGAACTCACAAGAATCAGCCTCCTCATTCCCTACAATCCAGCATCAGGAAATCTTGCACATGACAATGACAGAATAACTGCAGCACTTAATTGGACTGCTCCAAGACAGAATCATCTTTAATCTGTAATTTTCTTGACAGAGGTCACATCTGTGCAGAAGTTCACATGCATTTAAAGTCACTGTTACCACCTGAACTCTCAACAGACTTTACAACGGATGCTGCTGTACAGTGCTCCTCATTTTTTCATTTTTATTAGTTCTACAAGAAAATATTTACTACATGAATTAATTAAAAAAAATCCAACAGCTGTGGCCCAGATTGTTCCTTGCTAATTTTAAGCACGTAAAAAGTAGGAGTGAAGTTGTGACTTCATTACTCCGGGTTTTAACTGTAAAGAGAAAAGGGTCTTCCTGCAAACAAGGCACCTCACTCCTTCTCACTGACTGAAGACAAATGGCAGAGAGGCTTTCATCTCGAGAATGAGGTGCCCGAGCTCAGCAGCATGAATCCACATTTCCGTTTGCTATAGCAAACGTCATTATTTGTGCTAACTGGCAACAGCTCTTAGTTGATTGTGTTGTTTTAGACCTGAATCCCAGCCCAGGATGATTAATAGATATTTTCAGCAGCCTAACTCTGGTCTGTACGCAGATCTTAATCACATTTAATAGCTTTCTTGCAAACAATATCCCTCCAATTTAGAAGGATGCAGTGATGACAGCTGGAATAGAATCAGACCTCCTGAGCGAAGTGCCACAGTTCTTCTCAGAGATCTGCATAAATAGTAATTACTTGGTAGCTGTATCACTCCAGCTGAAAAAAGTACTTTGAAGAATTTGAAGTACTTTGAAGGCTTTTCCATACACAACTAGTCTCTGGCAAAAAAATTAAAAAATAAAATAAAAAAGCACATTTATTTCCATTGTAAAAGGCATACAGAGGTCCAAATCAAAATGCAGCATTCTAACTGCCCACAACGACTTGCTGCATCCAATACAGCCCCGATTCTCATCGGCACATTTGGAAAATTCTCAGGGCATCATCAAATAGTAAGCTTAACACTTAGCTACGAATGATTTTTGTTTCAACTGTGTTGAAAATTTTCTATCTTCACAGCACAGTTGAAGATTTGTTTGCCTATGCAGAAGTCTTTCATCAAGTGACTTGTAAATGATAGCAGATAAAATAACACCATCGTTGAGATACGTACCACAATGTTTCATTATCCATGTTCACTTTTGTCCTTAGGAGCTCAAGAGAGTTACGTTCTGTTTAAACAGTGACATCTCAAATCCTGTGTCACCGTTAATCTGAGCTGTCCCAAATCTGTTAGGTTTTATTTCCATTTTTTTCCATTTCTCTTACTCAGTGGGAGGTCACAGCGTAACAGCTTTACTTACACGCTGCATTCACCACAGTGCCACAGATAGGAACGTTATTTCCACGTGCTATGCAACATAATCAATCACAGTGATAAAAGGCGGCGCTGGATTTCATCACTTTGACTGCTGGAAGAAAAAAACAGAGCATGCAAAACCCACGAGATGACTGACAAAAAGAAAAGTCATTTCCCTAAGCACTGCAAGCCTCAGGCGAGAAAATAAATGTCCTTACCAGCTCTCACAGGTTACACCTAATCCTGAAGCTCCTGTGTTACATGGGAAGCACAAATCAGAACTTTACAGTACAGGAAATTCCAAAGCGATCTGGCAGACCTTAAAATCCATTACTTTTAGGAATAATTAATAATTTTTCTCTGTCAAGTGGATCCATTTCTATCATCTTTTCAAAAAGTTGAATTGAAAATACCCAACAGTTTTTCAGCTGGCACTGTGAAGACACAGAAGTGAACTGATGTTACTAAAGTCTAGGATAAATGCATTAAAGCAACCGCAGCAAAAGCTACATTCACTTCCATCCCTTCAAAAGAGTTACACGTAAAGCAGAAACATCTCCACTTCTTACCTGAAGAAAATATCTGTTAAATATTCCATATGCCAAACACCATATTCACTTAAAGACAAAAGATTGGATGCCTTCCACCAGAATTAACACATACTGTCCTCTGATTTCCTACCACCCACTTCCTGAGTAAATGTCTGAACATCTTTACAAGCTGCCCAGTAGGTTCCATGGCCGCTAGATCCAAAAGAACTGCCGACCACAACTCCTTCCCAGTCCTGTCTGAACACCCAGAGTAACACTGTGCAGATTTTCTCCACAAACTAGGCCGAGGAAGAAGGTGAAGACAAACACAAAGACACCTAATTTCAAGTATATAAACTTGTATTTACAGGGACAGCTTTGTCAGCAACGCTGTTATGGTGCACTAGTATCACAGTGCCAGAAAAACACAACGTTCAGGACATAGGAAGCAGGAAGATAAAAAACAATGAGTGAGTTTTGGAAAACAACATGTGAGCCCCGATTTACTGTTTTACAATAACATATTTGTAGCTCCTCATCTCTCATACAGTAAAATTAAGGTTTTTATTCTTACATGATAACCAAATCAAGTCTGCAGTTCTGTGGGTGGCTCTAATGAACTAGAAAGGAAAACAAAAAGCACTTGAGTTTTTTCAGCACATCCAAGTACCAAAATGAACAGATCGGTAATGCTTTTGTTATTCACAACCATCATAAAAGGCAGGACACAGGACAAGCTACAACTGCAACATTATCAAGACACAAAGGAACTGTAAAAACAACTCCTGGCAGAAGTTTCCAGCGATGTCCATTTAGGTAAGACATAAGAAGTTATTATGCGCAAGTTTTTAAGAAGTTTTACACACAGATAAATTTTGTAAATAACTAATTACGACGATCAAAGACTTATGTGAACAGAACAGGAGTAAGAAAACTGAGGTTAACAAAAAGAGATGGATAGCTGACATACATTCACATCAACACAGTACTCGCACCTAACACACTCCGGAAAGAGAGGGAAAAAAGCATTCCAAAGTCCAAACATTTTCTTTAAAAGACAAACTGAAATAAAGTGAAGATGATAACGAGCAAACAAAGACTACAGTTTAACCTATCAGTCACCTAATCAACCACCTAATCCATCACTATTAATCTTCTTGTACTACATACAATTCAAGTGTTAAAAATGCCAACTTTCCCCCTCATCCCCACCTGACTGCTACTTGACATGTAACTGGCACAGAGTGGGTGGGTGGAGAAGAGTTCTCTTTCTGGTTCAAGTATTTTAGGAGGAAGTGATCGGTTGAGGAACACAGTAGTTTAAAATACGTATTTAGTCAGCATCATAAAGCTCACTACTAGACTAAGACAACTTCCTAGCACATTTACGAGATAATTTAGCATTCTAATTAACAAGATGAATCAACAGACTGGAGGAGGAGGGAAAGGAAACCAAATACGAACAGACATTTCTTCATTTGACGTGTCATACAATCACTGCGGTAACGACAGCCTGCTTGGAAACACGCTCACTACCAACAGATCTGGAGTTAGTTCTCCGAGGCCGCAGGAAGCGGCTCCGGGCACGTCTCGTAATTCTCCTCCCAGCAGAAGAATGCCACAAGAGCTCTCGTCAAGTTTTTGGATACAGAATTATAAGCAGAATTTACTGCTGCATTCTGAAGCTAACCAAGTTAGCAGCTTACAGAATATACTGCGTGAAGAAGGACATCTGAGAAAGGATAGGGACATCTTTTCAGTAAAGGAATGCAGATCTAAAACGAGGCACAAAGAACAAAGTACCACAAAGAAGCAACAGCACTGCTTACATGTGAAGCAAACTAAGATCCGCCTCAGCAGACAGATTCAATTTGAGGCTCTGTCCCTCTCACACTTCATTTCTTTCAGCATGCTGTTTCAAACTGAACAGCACAGGTTTTGAGTACGTGGACTGCAACACTGCAGGATTAATTCAAACCAGAACAGCTGGGTGTTTATAGCCACCTTCACCCTACAGCACGCTTTGTGGGATCTTTACAGAATTAAACAGGGAGACACTGCATTTTAAAAATTATTATATTTATATTTTTATATTTATTATACGCAAGTGCCCGTTTTCTTGCCATCTTCCCTTAAAGGTAGAAAGTGATGGAACACAATGGAGAATGGATTGCAAATAGATTTAATTTCTTATTTGGTGTTCATCTTCCAATCCTTCCACAAAGAAACTATTTCAGTATGGGAAAATCACATGAGACAGAACCGATCCAAAAGAATGCAAGAAAATTAGACAACCTCAATTCAAGCAAACACGTGGAAAAAGGTGTGCAGCTTATACACAAGTACAAATCTCGTGGGTGACAGAGCTTGCTTTAGAACTACAATGTAGACCGGACCCAGCTGCTATATGATAAGGACAGCCAAATGACAATGTAGTGCTCGCTTGTCACATGGCAGTTATTTTCAGCCAAGCAAAACCAGCTCCACATTTCTAGTAACGACTTCCTGAGGCATCATTCCAGACTGCTCCAGCTGAAAACCGTTAGCCCCATCTCCAGCATTCAACTGCTACCGAGAATTCTGCAGTCACATCAGGGCGTAGCAGACAAAACTCAGTGCACTGACTCATTACCCAGGAACGCTCTGCTTCAGAAGGTTATTTGGATAACTGGAGATCCGCTGAAAAATGGTATGTTTTAGCAATTTGCAGCACAGAATTTCCAAACTAGCTATTTAGCTGACAGCCATCTCAACAGCTCATGAAGTTCTACTACCTCCCAAACAGAACACCTCTCTGAAGAGCCTCCATCTCCTCCTTTTTGCTGGTACACTTAGCAGGTAACCAATCTGTCCTAGTTTTGTCTGGGCTGGAATTGTTTTCTTCAGAGCATGTGGTATGTTCTTGTTCCAGGTGAAAAACAATGCTGATAACACACTGATGTTTACAGCTGCTGCCAAGCAGTGCTGCACAGTGCCAAGGCCATTCCAGTTCTCAGAGAAGGAGCTGGGAGGGAGCAGAATTAGGACAGCTGACTTCAACTGGCCAAGGGATATTCCGTGCTGTAAGATTTCATGTGGAAGGAGTTCTGAAAGGGGTGGGAGTTCATCTCTTCCACTCAGGGGGGGAGCTAGCTGGGCATCAGTTGGTAGGTGGTGAGCAATTCCTTTTCCATCACTTGTTATATACACTCATCTACATATGCAAATATATATATATATATATATATATAGTCGTATCTATTATTTTTTTCTTTTCTCTTAGTAAACAGTTTTATCTCAAGCCATGAGTTCCTTGTTTCTTTTCAATTCTCCCTTCCAGCCTACTGGGAAGTAGAGGGAAGTGAGCAAATAACAGTGTGGTGCTAAGCTACCTGCTGGGTTAAACCACAACACAAATGCTGCTGTTTCATGCAGCTGAAGACTGAAAGCTAACAAAACCTATCATAGAATAATTTATGTCGGAAGGAACCTCTGGTGCTCATCTGATCCAACCACCCTCTTAAAACAGGGCTGACTCTGAAGTTGACTTGAGTATCCAGAGTTGGTATATCTGATAAGTAAGTACATTTAAATGTTATCGAAGAACCTGAATGTGCAACTCGACATTATAAATTTTCCAAGTGCGTATCCACAAAAACTTTGTCACTTGTGTAATTTGTCACTTGCTTCTAAGAGAGCCCTCTTCATGCACACTGTTACTCCATTTCACTTCAAACCGGACCATAGGCTTCCACATCCTCCTTTTTGTAGGCAGCACAGTAAACTAACTCTAGGAAACAATCCAGCTGAATGCTCAACCTGGCAAAAAACTGTCCTTAGTTGGCCAAGTAAATTCTAATGCTGGCATGAGAAGGCAGTGGGAAAATGCAACTGTGTGTAGGACATGCTTTTTGTCAGGACTGCACTTTTACTTCATTTTGAAACTGCAGAATCATTCGCTTTGATTTAACTGCTGGACTCCCTTGACTCTCTCTGGAATAAGCTTATTTGAGCACTGAGAAAAGCAGGACTTGGCTTACATATAAAACCTAGGGATGCTGTTTATATACATTATTATGAATAAGGAATGGTTAATGGGAAGAAGCCTGAAAACTCCCACCGTTCTTTTAACAGTATCACAGGAAGCACATAGATGGAACAGAGCAGAACTGAAAAAAAAGGCTACAGCATTTAAACTGCAAAGAAAATAAAACTCCACAAGTCCAACGACAACTGGTACACAAAGGTCGACAGGAACTACGTAGGAATAAAAATTAGAATTGAGTTGAAGATGGGAATCAAATAACTGCAAAGAGGCCAAGCAGCACCTTTCCTCCACCCTGAAACACCTTATCAATGAGATTCAGGAGATGGTACGAAGCTCATCTGCACAAGGAATATGCTAAGGAATAAGAGATACATCAAGAGAAAGTACCTGAAGCTGAAACAAATGGAATGGATTTAGCCAGACCAGGGGACCTACCGAACACATGCCTGCAAAGTCAGTAACGGACTCAAGGCAAGCTGATCTGGTGGAAAGACTCCTGTCCATGGCAGGGGGCTGGAACAAGATGATTTTAAGGTCCCTTTCCACTATTTTATTCCACATGAAACTATTTTATGATTCTACAGTTCTGATTCTGGAAATACAACTCTGTAATGGAACATCTTAACAAAGTGAGTTTAATCTGGACTCGTTTTAGTCCAACAGGGAAAGAATCAACCACTGCTACCAGTTCAACAATCCATCTTTCTATATCCTTTGTTTTCATTAAGCACTCACAGACTAAGATAAGGATTTAATTTTTCTTTGAAGAAGTGCAACATTTTCCCTGAACGTGGAAATGCAGCTCCACATATATTTCAAGTTCTGCTTGCCAAGCTTACATCAAACTCAGAAGCTCTTAGGGAGGAGTAGCAGCAGGCTAAAAATGTTCAGAACAGCCATCCACATTGCCAGCATCTAATACAATGGAATCCATAAAAGATGGAACAGCAACAGAAATAAAAGATTTTCGTATCTATATGATGAACCACACCAATTCAATGACCTAAGTTAGTTTATAATCATTAGTTGCTGCTTTTAAAACCTGATATACTGTATAAAATTCTGCCAAACTATCCCCAGTATTCTCTGAAAACTACTTAACAACTTCATTTTACAACAGGTTTGAAAAGCAGCTTCCAGAAACCCACATCACAGCACAGACATATTGTCAACAAGAAATTGCTGCAAAGTTCAAAAGAAGTTATGCCAAAGGCAACTTGAGCAATTAGAAAACTTCTGTGCAATTATTAGTGATGGCCGGAAAAATGGGAGATAATTTGATTTATATTGCAGCTTAATTCAAAGATGTTTATTTTACTAGAAACAAAACTGTAGTTGTTCTGCCATTTTAAAATACAGGAACAGGATGCTATAGAATTGCTTTGATTACTCAAAAATTCTATGGCTGGCTTTCATTACTATTAGCTAGTATGAAAACATTTATATAAAAACCTTCTTATTTACCAACAGGCCCTTATGCAAAGATAAAAAATGGAATGCATATCCAACTACGTACTGTGATGTGTCAACAACCTCAAGCAGCAGTAATCTATAGCCAGAAGAAGCTTGTAGAAGAGGTAGAAAAGGTCAACAGTTACTCATGGTTCCCCTCCTCCCTTCTGTAAAACTTTGCTCTTCACTGCCAACATCTTTATGACTTCTGCCTATTCAAACACAGCTAAAGTCAGTCCCACCCCTATCTTCCACAACAACTCAGGCAAGAAAACAGCACTGGCAGAATTGAATGAAGATTATTAAAATAATTCCTCAGTTATTCAGACAAACAGTACATCTGAAGAATACATTTGAAGTAAATCCAAAAGTCTCTACTAACTGTTAGATAATATCAACTTGTTATATTGAAAAACATAAATGAACACGGCACTGAAGAAATCCATTTGTTCATCAGGTTTACTGAGTACATACTTATATGAGTAGAGAGTCTTTGGAAATTCCTGTCCTAAACTATCAGCCTACGATCCAGTCCACAAGTTCAATTCTACAGCATTCAGAAGTCAATACACCAAACACACGTAAGAGCATCACTGCCTCTATCCCCTGTACTCTGCAGATGTAACTCAGTGCAGGATGTGACTCTGCAGTTACAGCTCTAACATTTCTTCTTTCACAAACATACTGGATTATCAGTATAAATCAGTTATTACTGAAATCTTCATTGCTCTGACCACATAGTTAAAGTACCCGACAAGCTCATAGTAGAGTTGGCGAGGGGGGAAGGAAGTATATACATATATATTATTCTAACATGAGATTAAATATAAATAACTTCATAGTTATCTAGAAAACATGTTCCTAGCATACCTGGCACTGGCACATAGACAAGTATCTGAACTCTGAGCTATTCTTTTTGTCCTCCACTAGAAAAGGCAGGAAACAACCTGCTGTGATAGCAGCACTCGGGAAAAAAAGAAACCCTGACATACAGACTGCCACCAATTCCTACTGTATCCCATCCAGAACACACAAAAAAATGTCACTGTAAGTTTCAGAAAGTGTAAATAGTACACAAGAGTTGGATTACTGTGAAGGGGTAAATGTGCAATTTTTATTTTCCGAGATCTATCACTGTTATGAAGGAAAATGACTGAGTGGTGGAAGGTGACAGGACCCAGAGTCTGACTGTGATGTCCCCAACCAAGGGGACGTGACATCAATGCGAGATGACTGTCTAGCTTGGCCTTGCACCTGGACTCCAGCTGAGCATGTCTGGGAGACCTGAAATATTGAGCCAGACTTCAAATCACAGAATGGTTTGGGTTGGAAGGGACTACAAGGATCATGAAGTTCCAACTCCGCTGCCACAATCAGGCTTGCCAGCCAATAGATCTAGTACTAGATCATCTCATCTTGCTTGAGCTGCGGTGAGGGGGCTGCTGGCATCAGTTTTCAGTGTCTATTCCCCAGCCCAGGGCAATGGAGGTGGCATCACACTGGATCTGTCCCGGCTTCAGGCAGTCAGGATAACATTTCCTACTTGATCCTTGTCTCCAGCAGCTTTATTATGACTGTGTGGCGTGGTGGATGCAGAACAAACCGAGTTACTCCCCACGTGGGGGCAAGATAAACACCATCAAGTACTTGGTGAGGGCAGACAATCAGTTGGAGTACTCTGACCCAGAGCCTGCATGACACTCAGATGTCAGCCTGTAGGATGAGCGGGGAGCTGCAGAACCAGTGCTCAGGGCTTCTGAGCTCAGCTTCCCACCCCAGATCTCAGCAGCACTTTCCTGGAAGCACCCAGGTGACCTCACACTGCTCTTCCAGTGTCTGCAGAAGGAGCTGGACATGGTCTCTATCAGCAAAGGATGGGAAGAGCTGGCAGGGCAGAGCACCATCACACGCCTCCTGTGACGTGATAGTAAGGGGATATCAGACTGCATACATACCTAGTACCTCTTACTTGAGATCTGACTGAAACTCATGAATCTTCAGGAAAACTTTAAAATAGGAGGAAAAAGAACAGATGCTGTCCAAGACAGGTTACACCGACAGCAAAAATACTCACACAGAGCTTAACAACTGACAGCAGACATCAAAGATCACTTTTGTTTTGGGCATTTTTCAAAACTGCTCTACTTTCCAAATTGTATGTAGCCCGAAAGCTACATTTATTTGGACACAGGATGCTTACAGAATACGGCATACAGTAAGCAGAAGGAAACAAAAAACAACAAACCAACAAGGTCTTCAAAATCTGAGAATGATTCAAGGAAACAATAAAAAAAAAAAAAGAAGAAAAGGTGATCTACGATACATCTACCAACTGACGTATCAGAAAGTCACACTCTGGGGAAGCCCTGCCTATCGATCAGCTGCTCTCTCACAATACTATGATTTGCAGCTGTCTGCAGCCAGCACTCATCCTTCTCTCTGAACTTCTTCCCACAGCATACGTGGGAAAATGCCCCTCTAAATTTTTAGGTATTCAGACAAGTCTTCAGAAGAACTAATTGCCATTTTATCAAAAGTAACAAATTATGAAAAGAAAGAAAAAAAAAGCCAATAGCTCTTACATTAGCTCTCTGATTTCTTATTTAAGACTTGCATCTCAGCTCCACACAATAAACCCATTTCATCTCTTTTGAAGAGCCCCCACTTTACTACCACCTTTCCCTAGAACTTAGGTAAAAGACACAAGAGAACAGAAGCAAAAAGCCTTCCATTTCACACCTATATGCTGCAAGTGCTCTGCACGCTCAAACTCCCATCAGGTGTAAATTTGATCACGTGAAAGCAGCAGCTGGGACACTTAGCGCAGCCCTGCCTTGTGTGGGGTCACCGCACCCAGCAAAGACAGCTGCCAGAGAGGAGTGGGGAGCAGCCAGCAGCAAAATCACATGGAAGGAGTTAGCAGGAGCCCTCGTGGCTGCTGCTGGTGTGGAGACAGAGAGCTGTAAGCCCCGCACAGCAGGTTATTATAGCAGAACAGACTGGGAGGAACACTTGCTGTGCAGCTGGCTGTATGTTGTGCTTAAAAAAGCATTAACACTCCGAAGTAAGAATTAGAAAGAAAGGGTATTCAGCTTTGGTGCCGTTTCAGCTACAACCTCAGTTTAAAAAATGGGAGCTCCAAAGCTTGATTAGAAAGCCCTAAACCTCAAAGGTGGGTTTCACTTTCCAAGGAAGTCCTTCACAGCCAACCGCACAGCAGCACAAATCAGGCCACCTCAGCCCTGAACCCACCCGCAGCACCACCTCCCCTTTCCCCTTAAGTAACGCGTCACTGAAAGACGCAAAACAGTTCGGACACCGATTCCGTCACCTCCGAGCTCAACTTTTTTCAGAAAACATCTGGAGGCGAAAAAACGCGCCGCTCCCTGAGAAGTTCAGCGCTGCCGGGGAAGCCCTGCCCGCGGCCGCCTCCGCTGCTCCCGGGCTCGGCCTAACGGCGGCGGGGCCGCGATGCCGGGCCGGAGGGATGCTCCCCAAACTCGCCCAACGTCTCTCCCCGGTGACGGCATCCCCCCGCACCTCTTCCCTCCCGGCCCGCGGCCAGCCGCTGCCCGCAGGAGGGGCCTCGGCCCCGGCCCGCCGGGCTCGGAGCGGCGTCGAAAGCGCCGCAGAGCGTCGGCCGCGGCGCTCCCTCACTCACCCACGCAGGCAGATCGGCGGAGGAGACGCTGAGCCGCACCGCCTCCTCCTCGTCCTCCAGGAAGGCGAGCGCCCGGCCCAGGCGGGACGTCTTACCGCCGCGGTGCCGCCGGATCCAGAAGAGCCCGCACAGGGCGATGAGCACCCAGCTGAAGCTTAGCCCCAGGTAGCCCAGCACGTACACGGGGAAGATCAGCACGAAGCTCCTGGCGAACTGCGACACCAAGCCCGTCACATCCACGCTCAGCATCGAGGGCGGCGGCGGCGGCTCCGGCCCCGCTTCCCCCCCGGCCGCCGCTTTCTCCGCCGCGGCAGGAGTCCCCGCGCCGGGGGACTGCTTCTCCGCGGCCCCGCTCATGCTCTGCCGCAGCGGCGGGCTCCTACGAGTGCGGCCGCTGCTCCCGCTCCTCCTCCTCGGGCGCTGGCTGCGAGCTCACAGGGGGCAGGGCGGCGGCGGCGGCGGCGGCGTCTCGCATCCTGCGCCCGGCCCCGCTCGCCGCGCACCGACACCAACCGCCGCCCGCTTCCGGGTTCGGGGCGGCCCGGCCCCACACGCCGACCGCCGCCGCGGGGGGAGCGCCGCCGCCAGGGGGAGCATCGCCCTCAGCCGCCGCCATTGGCGCCCGGCGCAGTACGGCCGCCCCTTCCCTCCCTCCCTCCCTCCGCCCGGTGCGGCGTCCCGCGGGGCCCGCCCGAGGCAGCCCACGCGCGACGGTTCGCCTGTGGGCTGAGCGCGTGCTTTCTGCCCGCTCGCTGCAGTCACGTACGCGGTGGTGAAGCTCCCCTGAGTTGCAGCTCTCTGTAGAAAGCTTCGTGTTTTACTTCGCTGAGGGAGATTATTAAGAGACGGCGCGATAATTAAGTTGGAGGAACCGAAGGCTGGGCACTTGCCTGAGGCGTGGCGGCTGATTCCTGAAGCCCTGCTCGCACGTCCCCAAATGGAGCTGGCTCCTCTGCCATCTCGTTAATGTACAGCAGCTCCAGGGGATTACACAAACCCTGATCTGTGGGACTAAGAAATCCTGATTTGCTGCGTCTTGTGTCCCTTTATGACAGTGACACTGACTTCTCGCATCCTCCTTCCTCCCATTTCCTTATCTCTTCAATAATTTTCATGCAATCACCAGTTGGTTTCTATAACTGTGTGCTTATCAGTTTGGTGCTGTGCACTTGCTGCTTAACCTCAGGTGTTTTTTTTTTTTTTCCCTTTGGCTATAAATGGCCAACCTTTCTCCATCAGCACCAAGTTCCGGCTTGTTCTCCTTTCTTCAGCTGCCAATTTTCATGGAAGCTGTAGGACTTTGAGACTGATGTTTGCAGGCAAGGAAAGGGGAGAGCAAAACGGGCCGATAGGCTGAAAAGTTACGAAAACTCATACAAATGGACAAATAAGGAAGCTTTATTAGCATCATTTCCTTAAGAAATGAAGACAACTTCATCTCAGTTTTCCAGGGAAATAGAATCAGAAGGGAAATGGCACAAAAGTAAAAGCTGTTTAACCACTGCTGCAGAGAATTGGAAGAAAGCCAAATCTCAATCACTAAATGTGTTGGTACTGTATCATTTTCCCAGATTCCCTCCATGACATTCAGGCTCAGAGGATGACTCAAGAAAAACTACTTCAAGCCCTTGGTTATAGGTCTTGGACTCCCTTTTATTTCCCCACATAGTTTCACAGTACAAGAAGCAGAACATACCTGTACCGCAAACCAAAATGAAAATTCAAAACAGCAAGAAAAAGAAAAAAATAAAAAAAAGTGATTGAATTAGCATGACATTTTGCCAGCTAACACTTTACCATATGCTGCATCTTGTTCTGCTATCTTTTATGTCTCGGTGCATATTCTGCGAATGAGCTGAATATAGAACTCATCGAGGAGTACTCTGTGCAGTTAGTAATACGCATCAGAAAAATCTGAATCTTGTAGTAGCATTTGGTATGACGAATGTAATTGTGGGCCTGACAGCTGAGCACTGATCTCGGGCAGACTAATGAATGAGATGATACAGAACTCTGAGTATTCAGAAGTAAAGGCGATACAGTGCCAATCAAGTAGGCAAACAAAAGCAGGATCTTCTAAGATTAATTTGAAACACGTTTATCTGTAGCATCAACAGAAAGTTCTGATGATAAAGAGGTTACTGCTGACTTCTTAAAACTTCTGTAGGTAACTGATCTGGCTTCACGCAGTATTTGGATGAAGAAACTGGGTGATACGAAATTAGTACGCTATTATAATAGGGACATAAGAGTCCTGTTAAGATACAAACTGCTGCTGGAGGATAAGTTACAGTCACTTATTCTATTAGAGCATTTGATACAATGTTCCTGATAAACACAAGTTATTTGTTTGTTCTTATCTTTTTGGTGCTTCAAATTACTTAATAATTTGCTCTGGCAACTTGGTTTGTTAAGCAAATTCATTTCATTCCTGTTCTTATTTTCAATACTTAATAATAGCGGTCTTCTTGAATGCATCAAGTACTCATGCAGATAGTCACAGCACAGAGGTTATTCTGACTTTTCCTTAAGTATCCTATGGTGAATTGTATCAGCTAGAGAGCTGATTATATTTCTCTCAGATATTTTTTCTTCTCACCGCCACCTCTGTAGGCTTGTTGCCTCCTTGCAGCATTCCTTTATACACATTCTTAGTCGTCTGTGTATGTTCTCTCTTTTTACATGATTATGTTTACTCAGATGGGACCGTTTATGTTAAAAGTTTGGAAATATAACAGAAAATACATTTTTATTGATGTATACTTCTGTGTTTGATTTCATCCAGCTGTCTCAAGCTGCTTCAGATCATCTAGTATAAATTATTATTTATTATTGCTGATGCTATTGCATGGTATTTGTACGTGCTTTACAATATAATGTATTGTTTTTACCTTGATCACTTTATCTCCCCCAGCAGGACTCTTTTAAATTCAAAACTAAAGACGCAGCTCACTTCAGAGATCCACATTTTTACTCTTTCCTGTTCAAAAACCTGGAAGTATGACTACCGTAAGAATTGGGAACACTTTGTAAGAGTAAATTTATGCACCTATATGCTTATTATTATTAGAATGTAAGATTTCTTTGCATCTTCAGCAGAGATTGGTTAAAAAAAAATTGAAACAAAAGAGCTACAAAGACTGGATTCTAGCAAATGAATCATGAGAGCAAGTCACAAGTCTCTTCCTTAATACAAAATCTATGATCTTCTTTTTTCCTTTTATAATAAAATACACAGCTTATATCACGGTGTCAGGGTGCACACGACTAACATTGATCTTTATAAAAACAGGAGACTACTGACATTTTTTTTTCCCACTAGATTGGTGAGAAACTGCAGTTTATTTTGATAAAGGGTGGAAACACAAAACATGCACAGATTTTAGTTCTGTTATTCCGGAGGTGTTACTCCAGTTTGTGTTCTCAAACAGCAGTTAAGCTTCATTTTGATCACTGGCTTTGAGTTTTGAGAAGGTCTGTACAAACCCTCTAGCGATGTCTTCCCACATCAGTGATTTTTCTCCTGTCATAAAGCTGCTTGAATGGTAGACTTAGCGAGAATAAAAAGCTATTGGTAGCAAAAACTGTTGGATTTTGGTAACTGAAATGCATGCACAGTCTAAAGAAGTAGATGGTACATCCAGAAGTTGAAATAAAAAATTTTTTCTTGTTTTATCTTTGGTATTGCTATAATTAATATATTGTTCTTAAAGTTCAAGTAGACTACTTGAAGGTAGTTTTTGTCCTTCAGGCTTTATATGGAGGACATCATCTCTGCAGTGTCCTTTACTGAGCAAACGCCTAGTTCCACGTCCTTGTAGTAACACCAACCCCACGGTGGCTAAAAAGCTTTCTGAATTAATTCTGGTTGGCTTGTAAGTGCAATTCTACTTGTTCAGGGAAGAAGATATAAAATGCTTATAAGTCACTATTGCTTGGCCAAGGACTGCTAAGTCATTCATATGAACGTTTATAAATAGTTTAGTATCCGTAGATACTCATATTTAGTGGATGCAGTGTAGGTCTTAAGTTTTAAAAGGGGAGAGTGAGATAAAACGTCGGGCAAACTCTTCCTTAACAGCGCGACGAGGTACCCAGAAGAGGAGCTGATGCTGGCAGAGCGTTACCGGCGTTTTTATACACGTATTTCACGCACGACGCAGCGTTGTAACTGCACCGACCGCCCGAGGAAACCCAGTGCCGGCAGTTCCGCCTCCTCCCGCTCCCGTTCCCCGCTCCCACAACCCCGCGCGGCGCTCCGGAGGCGTGCCCTCGCCCGCCGCCCGTTGCTAGGCAGGGCCGGACGCGGCCCTCCCGGAGGCGGTAGTTGGGGACGCCCCGCCATGGAGGGCGATAAGGTGAGGGGTTGGGCTGCGGGATCTGGGGGAGCCTTCCTATGGGCCCCGCGGCGTAGCGGTGCGGTTCGTCTGCCCGGCCTACCCCGGCCCCGCGTACCCGGCCGGTCTCGGTGCTGATAGCCGCGTTCCTTCTGCTCGCCCTGGGGCGCTCCGGTTTAGTTGGCACGGTGAGGAAGTCCTTAACACAGTAGTCCTCGTTCCGTGTAATCCATCGTAGGAATGGCCTCAGTTCTTTCTCCCTTCGAGGGCCCTCAAGTAGGCAGCCTGCGTTGGAAAGGGGAGGAGGGCACTGAGGTGGCTGGGGACTGGAGCACGTCGTGTGAGTGGGAAGCAGCTACGGATAGCTGAGGCCAGAGAAAATAAAAGAGATGGTCTGCTACTGTCCTCAGTTACCTGCAGTGGTTACGTGGAAAAAATGGAGCTGAAGTCTTCACTGAAGTGATCAGTGAGAGAACAGAAGACAACAGTCTGTCATGGTTTTATGATTTTTGGTATTGGTATTCCACATCATAACATCATGTAGTGCATTAAGAGTTAATGCTCCAGCTCCGTGCATCATCGATACTTCTGGGTATACCTGTCTCAGAAGAGAAGAAGAACTACATTCCCCAGAGGACTGTGATGCTTTGCATTTTTATGCTTTTCCGCTCACAGGGAATGATAAAAACTGCAGTCACGGGACTGTCTGTCTTTCCTTTAGGATCGATTCAGCAGTGGGTGATCACTGCCATCTCGCCTTCAGTGTTAGCGTAAGGCCTTCAGTTTATCAGACACTCTTTCTTGCTCATTTTATTTATTATCTTCAATTCCAATTATATTGTAGTATATTGTGTTATTTTGCATTCAAATGTCTTATTTAGTAAATTAGCTTTCCTCCTCAGATTGTTGCCGCTGTTCTATTTCTAGGCCCATCTCCCTTCCCCTTTCCTGAGGTGTGGGTCCGTGTGTCCCCCACGCCAGTTGTCACAGAACCGGGCTGAACCAGCCTGTAAACCATTGACACAGTCCTAAATACCAGCAGGGGAAATTATGACTTGATATAAGGCAGATGTTTTCACATGGGAGTGCTCAAACCTGGGAACTGTGTTCTCCATGCAGTCTCCAACTTTGGAGTTACTAAAAACGAAGTCTCTGACCTGGACTTTGAAGGTAGAACTGATGAAGCAGGAGGTTGAACCTATTCACCTTTATTATTTCTCAAAGTTGTCTGACCCGACTGTTTATACCCACTTGTTCTGTAATGCTGTTGAATGGCTATCATTGAAAAAACAAACAATTCTGAGCTTCCTTAAAGGGCCCTACAGTCAGTCACCATAGGCACTGGCCATGAGGCTGTATGGAAACAGCTGGTTAACCCAGTGCAAATCTGAGCTTTAAGCCCCTTTCAAGTCTAGTCAAATCAGACACGCTGCAAGTACCTGATAAGTAACTACCTTAGCACATATACATCAAGACTAAATCAAATTAATGTTTACATACACAATTTGGCAGTACTTGCCAAATATACTTTGATCCTTGCCTTTGAAAAGCTATTTTTTTTAATTGATTTTTTTTTCTCTATGAAATTGATTACTATATTGCTGTGTTTTCTGTTCTAGAGAAGAACCAAAGAAGATACTTGGAAATCAGAAGAACTTAGGAAACATCTTAGGGTAATTTAATTTCTCTTAATTTTGGTGCTAAGTTATCTTGTAAAAATGGCATCTGTTGACAGTAAAACTGAGAGGTCTTGACTGTTCCTTCTACTTGGAATTCTGTATTGTGGGATCTTTAGCTCTTACAAGAAAAAGCTCTTATAAATCTCACCTATATGTTTTTTCTAACAGATTTTTTTTTTTTTACATTAGACATCACAACCGGAGTATCAAAATGAAGAGAAAAAGCACAGAGAAAAGAAACTGCAGAAAGAGAAGGTTGCTCATGACACAGGCATTCATGAAGATGAGCTCAAAGACAGAGGGAAGAGCAAGGAAAGAACGAGAGAGAGATTGAAATCTGTTGAAAGAGACAGGGATAGAATGAGAGAAAGGGGAAAAGAACACCGCAGAGAACGAGACAGAGAGGGATATCAAGATAAGCTTCAAGAGTCAGGTTTAGAGAAGGAAAGATACAGTGTACTGAGAGATAAAGACAGGGAGAGCAATAGAGAACGTGATAAAATGCATAGAACACATGAGATAAAGCAGTCAGATATGCACAATAATCTACAATCATTTGAAGGTAGAGATAAAGGACATCACAGAAGAAGAGAAAAAAGCCAGCATCGTTTGGGTAAGTTGCTTTGTGTTGTGTTTTACTTTGAAATATTTGATATCTAGGTAGAAATACAGAGGATGAAAACAAGCAGGTTTGAGTACCTCATGAAATATGTATCTTTATAGAATCCTGTGTCAGTTTGGTTTTATTTTGCCTTTTTTTTTTTTTATGCTTGTTTCCCTTCTTTTGAAGGGATAATTACTCTGTTTTTGTTGGCCAGTTGACTTGAGTGAAATGGTAAGTAACTTCCTGCCCACTTGTTCTCTACTGCATGATGCATTTGAGCCCCAGAGAGTCATCACTAGCATATGTAGTTACTTTTACCATTACAAAAGGCTTTTGAGAATGAAAAGAATCATCAGGAAAGTAGAGAGTTTCAACTGAGTCTTAGTTTAGTTTACAGTTAATGTGTTTTAGAAAGTCACTGTCAATGAAGTAATGTTTTCTACAGCTGTTTGTGTGCAAAGATTGAGCATAATAAAATGTGCATATTTTTTACATATCCTCTAGAAGGGGAGAAAACACGAGTTGAAGAGCGAGAAAGAAGACATACAGGGAAGAAGGTAAGGGGAAGGAATGCAGTGTTTTGTCATGAAAAAAGATTGTAAAATAATGAAGAAACCAGATCAGATCCCCAGTAAATTCAGGAGCTGCATATAAAGCAAGGTTCTCACAAGCATACAAGATATGTCTGAGCCGTTCTCTTTAAGAAGAGAATGTGCTTATAAAAAAAAAAAAAAGAATTTTGGGTTGTAAATCTTTATTTCTGTACAGCTTCATCAAATTTTCTCATCTGCTATTTATACACTGTTGCAAGGATATTGGTAGGTATGCATCTTATTTTATGGTAGGTGACCTGGTAATTAAATAATTAAATTTGCGTGTGAAGAATATGTAATCAAAAGAGATTGCAGTAAATTGTCCCTGAAGAAATATCAGAATCTGAAGTATTGTAATAATTCAGAGCTTGCTTCTACATGATTACCTATGAAAAAAATTGCCTAGAAGATCCATAATGGCAGAAAGAGAGAGACAGATTTGCTAATTATCTATTTTTATCCATTTAAACAATGTATTCGTAAGATAAAGCAGTTCTTGTACAACTTTCTAGCTCTTCAATGATGTTTTTCTTATTGCAGGATAGTAATACGAAAGCCAGCACTGACACATTTTTAGCAGACAAAGTTGGAGAGAGTGAACATGGACACAAGTTACAGAAAGGTAAAGAACTGGACAAAGAAGAAAAACGAAGATCCAGGGAAAAAAAAGAACATTCCATTAGGCCAGGAAAGGATGGACTTACAAAAGAGAGAAGTCATAGATCTTACGAAAAAGAAGAGGAAGAAAGACATAAGTCAAAGAGATCTAAAGAGAAGTCTTCCCTTGGAGACAGAGGACAACCAGCAAAAGATAGTAAGAGAGCAAGAAGTGGAGAAAATGAAGAAAAGAAGCTTGATCTTAGGGTTAGTGTTATTTACACTTAAAAGCATTGCCTCATCACTTACACTCATTGTTTATATATAATTACTGGTAAGGAGAACAATCAAAATAGTAGGATTGTACGTCAGCATTTTCTGAAATTTGAGGCTGAGGTGATAGATTATAATACTTCATCTGCATTTGAGTGTTCAAACCCAGAGCTGATTCTACCCATATTTAAACTGGAAACTTGTGTGTATGTCAGAAGTGTATTTTTTTTGTAAAATTCTTGATTACCATGGCATTCAAAAGTCAAGAGCAGGCTGGAGATGCATTAAAATGTAGTGACTGCCTCTATAGAAAAAATGAGCAATCCTTTTTGTAGGGGCTTTAATGCTTCTTATAAAGGGAGCATGGATATCTGATTCACTATTTGGCATGAGAGTATTTGATGTACCTTCATAGCATAGGCTTGAAAAGTCAAGTCAACTTTAAGATAGCCTTTAAATAAGGTAGAATTTGTTCTCATAAAGTATTATAGGGATTGTGTTAAACAAAGGAGAAGGCTCAAGGTCCCTTCTCCTTTGCTCTCCCAAGTATTTATTATTTTCAGGAAGTGCTTGTGTTATGTGTGTAACATGTATTTTTTCTTTCTTTCTTTAACATAGCTGGAGAGAGGAGAGTATTCTGAAAATAGTTAATACACAGAACTTCTTACAAGCAATGTCCAATGTCCTCCAATGTGTCATTGCAATTAATGTATTGTAAACCTGTTTTTCTGTTAAAAATCAGTACTACTGATATAGGTACATTTAAATATTTCCTTCTAGCATTTCTGACACTTGAACATTGTGATTTCTTTTACAGAACAGTGAACACAAAACAGAGGAGGGGAATCAAGGAGAAGAAATGAGCCATGGGCATGAAAGGTAAATTCAGAGATCTGAAATGAATGTATTCAGAGATCTGAAATGAATGTATACTGTATGACATCAACTTAGATGCAGTGACCACTAAAACATTAAGCATGAATTCTTGATCTCATAGTATCTAGTGTTTTGCCTCCAGTATGATATATTTAAAAATGTGTATATTTATATTCTATTTGCTTTTTTTTTTTCTGCACCAGGGTAGTGGGAGAAATTTTGCTGTGCTTGCAAACTACAGACATATAAATCTAGGCACTTAGCTCAGGAGACAAAAATGCTGTTGTTTTACCTCCTGAAATTCACTGTGCAGTCATGTGGACAAATGTAAGGTTTATGGCAAACTTTACTGTATTTTTATTGTTGCTTTTCCATGTTTGTCAGTTCAGCCACCAGTATATATGAGCACTTTCTTCCTTCTTAAGAAGAATTTGGAACAATCTTGAAGTCTGATACTCAGTTTCTGAAATAATGAAAGAAATTCTCAGAATGAAACACCAGCTTTCAATATCAGACTATGACTTACGTAGGTTAGCATGTGTTACCAATATTATCTTGATGTCCAGTTGACTGCTGCTGTAAATAAAATGAATATGTATGGGTTTTGCTTTTTTTCCTCTTCAGTTTTTCTTTTGCATTGATGTAATTACAGATGTTACATCTGGACAAGATTTTTTTTTTTGCAATTCTTGGCTGACTATTCACTTTGTGATTTAATTATTCCTTTATCTAAAAAAGAAACCTATAAAAGTATTTGTAGAAATATTCCTGTTCATTGGAAAGTTTCAGGGTGTTTTTTTTTCATATTCAGGAAGAAACTTATTATTTTTACAAACAAAACAAAAAAAAAACAATGCTTCTTTTGAATTAACTGTTAAAGTTGTCATTTCATTTCTCCATAGGATTGGAAAAGATAAGGGAAAAATCAGTGGAAAAGAGAAAAGAGACACAAGTCAGGAGGTAAAAATACTTGATTTTTCTATGTTAGAATGTTGTGTTTTTCTTTGGATTAATAGCAGTTGCAGTATGTATTTCAATAGAATGCCATTTTACCATTCTAAGATAATATTTATGTATATTCATTGATCTTCAGATATCTATTAAACTCTCTTTTTGGAAGTAACATTAAAAAGTGGATTTATTTTGCATAAATTTGCCAAGCATTAAAGTTAGCTGTATATTGAGCTCTGTATCAGCCTCCAGTACTTGAAAAAGGAATTCTCAGTAAGTGGGAAGACCTCAGACCTATACTACTATAGGTAACTAGATTATTTCTCTTACATGTAGTTAGTCTTCCTGTAAACAGCTGACGCAAGCAAATAAAATGTAGTGTGAGCCCAATAAAATGCAGCCTAACGATGTAATTTCTGTTACTTATACCAGTTGCCACAAGAAATAAGAGAGCATTTTTGTAATCAGGCAGGGTGTTCATTCATTCATTCATTCATTTATTTATTTTTAAATGAACAGGTGCAGACAGGCCTGGGTTTTCAGCAAATGTAGTATACGAGCTGCTTGGGTTTATTTGGAGTGGTCTGTGCAGATACAGTGTAATTTTATCTGAAAAAGCTGTAAAATATTTTATATTTTGAACTATTTGTAACCATCCTCCAAAACCAAACTCTCTTTTGATGTGTTTTTTATTTTATTTTTTATATTATTAGGGTTCTGATGTGAGAAAATGTGGCAGTGAAGACGTGCTTTTTTGTAGACTCCTGTTGTGGGCAGCCATTTATCTTTCATATATACTTCAGATGTGTATCTCTCAAAAATGTTATAACTTCTATTAAAACCTGACTGTTTTCGTGCCACAAATGCATCTGTTTCAAGACTGTTCTAAGATCTCTGTAATCCATTATTCTTGTTCTAATTTCCTGTACATTTCTCTTATTCTTGCTTTAGGACAGAAGTTTAGCTTAAATAGTTTTCTAGGGTTTTCTTCCCCTAATGAAGAAGGAGAGGAAACATCTCTGTTCTTTCTCTAATTTTCCCTTGATGACCCTTACAATCCAAACTCCCATCATCCTAGCAGCTGTCTCCTGGTTTCAGTTTGCATTCATTTTTCTTGGGTATGAGTGGCCAGGGCTGAACTCAGTTCTGAACATGAATTTTCATCAGTGCTTTGCACAGTACTGTGTGGGACAGATATTTATCTGATCTTGAAAAAAGCTTTCCAGCCTTCTTCTTCTTTTTTTTTTTCTTTTTTTTAATTATTAAGCACAGCTCTTTTCTCTGGTGGGAGAGTCATACTGAATCAACTAATACATTCAAACTATTCTTTTCCTCCATTGTTTCCAGCAACTGAGGTTCCAGGTTGCAGCTGGCATTGCACTAACCATTAGGGCCCAGATTTAACTTACCTTTAGGTATGAGTTGTTTGTGGTGAGGACATGAACTTCCCTGAATTACCCCTGTAATATGTGGAGAAAAATAAACAGTTTAGTTTGGTCTTCTGCATTAATTTCTCAGTTTTCATTGGCAATAGAAAGCAAACTAGGAGGATGAGATCCTTACTTAGGAGCTGACTCAACAGGGGTAGTTAAGTCAAATGCCATGGGGAAATTTTGCACAGTTTTGTCCAGTTTGTTCCAAATGGACAGCCTATCTGATATAATCAGTTGCTGACGCCAAGGCTGATCTGGGAAATGACTGAAAGTGGCAACCAGAAAGACTGAAGTACTCTAGTCCTAGTTCTTCCAGTTTGATAACTCTGAAAAACAAGGTATCCATATAAGCTGTCTATGCTTTTATAATGTCTTTAATACTTTGGAGAGGAAAGTACTGCGTTCTTTAAAAATAGCTACTGATCCATGGTATAGTTGCAGTTGATAGAGTGGGATTGTAGGGGCTGTGCTAGACAAATAGCTGAAATGTATTTCTTGAGTTTCCAATCCCTGGTCCTGGTGGAGAGAGGGTGTATGTAATAGATTCCTAGACTGAAGACTGTTCCGAGGCAGGAAACACTTGAACAGTCATGAAAGGATCAAATATGTGTCTAATGTGGTGTTAGACAACTATCTGCCATCCCTTGGTTTTAAATGAATAAATAATAGGTGCTGCTGTTGTGCTGAACAGTTTTCATAAAACCTCTCATTTATTTGTTTTGAAATCTGTTGCTATCTCATGCATGTAGGTAATTTAATCTATTACTTAGAATCTATTGAAGGAAAAAGATGACTAAAGATTGATGTGTGTTGGTTTAGCTTTTTTTTTTCTTTTTTATTATGTTAGGGTTATTACCATGTTAAAGTTACTTTAAACAAGTTCAGTAAGTTAAAGGCAGCTTCTCTGAAATTATTTCCAGGGCACTGTAGATGTTGTTGCATGTAAGTATAGCAGAGAATTGAATGTTATCGAAGTTTATAATATACGTAATGTACTGTCTCATTGCATACGTGTGTCTCATTTCTTGATTTTAACATCTGCATTATTTTATCAACTGATAGAGCCTGCCAGTATAATTTGGAGATATTTTTATATAGTTTCCTAGAAAGTAAAACAGTTCTATTTTGTTGTTATGCCATCATGAGAGGTACTTTGTACTATTTGACAGATAAAATGTGATTTTGACAATACTGTAAAACAGTTTCACATATTGTTTTTGTCTAGGAAGTTAAAGGTACAAACATCTATAGTTCAGATAGAGAACTGGATAACTGTTCAGCAAATTATGAAGATGATTTTGAGGTAAGTAAAAACATGCAGTTGTCCTTTTGAAAGAATTCCTAAGTGTCCAAATATTGCTTTGCTTTATTAACAGAAATGGAAACTACAGAATGTGGAACGATTTTTACTTTCTGGGTAACCTTTTACTTTCAATTTTTGGTGACATTAACTTGGCTAATTAAATATGTAACTAAAATGTTATGCTGAAATTCTTTACATTGTATTTACTTAGATACCATTGGTGATTGGGAACCAACTTTCTCTTTCCTCGAGGTCTTCATAAGATGCTTTTTCTGGTTAGCTGGCTGTCAATTATTTAAATAGGTTTCTGTGAAAAATGCTGTACAAGGATTTGAAAACAGATTATATGGACCTTAGGAAAATCTGAGAGTGCCATTGAAGGCATTGAATTTAACTAGCAAGTAAACAACTTAATAGAGGTATGAAGCATTTATGACTGCGAACACCACTGTATTCTTTAAAGAATACATAATTTGCCTAAACAAATACTCCCTACTTTAGGATATGAAAAATAATAAAAGGAAAAATAATCTTATTTGGGGCACTGATAAACAGCACTTGGTGACTTCCTTCCCTTGATTAAAATACCAACGCTACCAGTACATATTGTTGTTTTTGTGTAAAGTAGTTATTAAGCTCCCTTCAGTCTGAGGATTTGCAGCCGTACGAACAAGAATTTTATTATTATTAGGAGTGCATTTCCTAATTTGTTAAGAAGATCTTGGTTTACAGGTGTACTTGTCATGTTTATTAGTTATTGAAAGTACTGTTACTTCTAAAGGATTATGAAGATGATTTTGATGATTATGATGAAGAAAAAAGTGAAGAAGGAGGTACAGAAGACAAACTAAGGGAGATTCGTTTTTCCAAATCATCAGAAATTGAAGAAATTCAAAGAGCCATTAATGCAGAAAATGATAGAATTTGTACTGCACTGCCACAGAAAATCAAAAATGAAGAACCAGAACCAGTCATGGGTATGTGACTAGGGGCCAGTCTTCTTGGATTAAATGCATGAGTAACCCGTACAACTTATGAGTAAACAGGCCACTTCTTGCAGAAGTCTGCCAAAAGGCAGAAATCTGGTCTTTGAGATGAGTCACTTAGGTTTGTGGGTAAGTGCTGTAACTTTTCATATTGCTAAAGAATGATTCAGAGGCGTTACTAATCACTGGAAATGTGAAGTATAAAAACGTACAGTCTAACATTTAATATGCCTTATTTTGGGTAAGGGAAGGATGAGGAGGTCTGGATTTTGAAATGTGCTGGAACAGTTTGGGTCTTCTGGGACATTAATCAGCCTTCTTTTAAGCAAGATTGAAGTCACTGCTTTATTTGAGGAGTGAAAATGCATATTCTGCTTACCTGTGTAGTTTTGTGTCACTTTTAAGATGCAATCTTACATTTAGTTTATCTCACACCTCCGAGTCCCAGACCTTTTTATTTATCAAGCTACACCTGTGGTTTCCCTTTACACTCTTTACTCACATGAATGACAGTATAATACTGTAGAAAATAATCTTAGATTTTTACTCTAGTTATTAGAGCTTAGGGCAGAACTAACATAGTCACAAGAATAGCATGGTGTTCCTCTGAGTCTTTGCAGTATTGATAGATTTTCAGTTAAGTTTTCGTTGCAAATCAGAAACACTATATTGCAATATGGATTTCTTCTTGCAGTAAATTCATGTAATTCTTATCATTTCTCTATTAATATGGAATTGATAGCAGAAATCTGCTGAAGCTCTGGATCTATTGAACAGTGTGGAATTCTAATATGTAATGTTTAGAAAGAGAATGCAACTTCTGAATTGTAGTATTTCTTGCGTTCTTGTAAATTACACTATTCTTTTTTTGTTGTTGTTTGTTTGTTTTTGGACAAAGTTCCCAAATTCTGTTTTGGTTAAAGTGGTTATTTATTCCAGTAAAAAATTTTAGAAGTTTAAAAGCACTTTCACGCTGCATAATAAATGCACTCTTCCTCTGAGGAAGTGAAGCATTATGAGTCCTGTCTGGAGGTTAAGTATTTAGCTCATTTGGCTTCCACCTGGCCAGGGAAGAGAGGAAAAATCAAGATGACATCAAGGACTGACCTTAATTGATACAGAACTTCATTAATTGTTGTTTGGAAAGAGCAGTATTCAATGTTAGGTTATTCATCCATCAGCATCAGTTATGAGCTGATGAGGTCTTGTGGGCTGCTGTAGAGATGAATTCCTATTTAGAGGTGTGGAATGCGCCTGGTATATTGTGTGTGAATTTCGTGTGACTTAAAATTTGTCTTAGGTTGTTTTACCGTATGCAGGGTAAGAGGGGACCAGCTAATGAGAGAAGAAAGGAAGAGGCACTTTCTGCATCAGTCTTCTGAAGTGAAAATTACATTGTTCACTTGTATTGATTTTGATGATTGGCTGTAAAAGGGCCATAATAAGGGGGAAAGGCTGGCCAGTTACTGACATTAAAATGCTTATCATATCACTGTTGTTCTAGAGGTTGTGCAGTGTGCCATCTAAGAACTTTTTAGTAAATTTAAGGTAATAAATCCGTCTCTTTTTACACTTTCTGCTTTATGTTTTAGTGCCAGGTGAGTTGTGAGTTCTGAGACTAACAACATTTTATAATATCACAGAAAGGCAAGACCTTCCTGGCAGAAACTCATTTTGTGGAATATTCATGGATTTTGAAGCAGCAAATCAAAGACAAAGCAGTCGAAGTATGGCTAGTAAGCAGAAGTAAGTGTGTTCTAAATAATCCGCATAAAATCTCAACTCAACTTGTAAGGTGTCTTTTCTTTTTTCATATTTGAAATATTTTAAGTTTAGAAACTTGTGGGGTTTGGAGTCATATATAATTTTGTAACCTAAAAGTAATTCTTTCTTAAGTAGGCTTTGCTATATGTCATTTTACAAAGGATATTTATCTTTGTATCAGTTTGTGTGGCATTTTATTACAGAATGAGTTGCCAACTTTATCATTTCTCTGTATAATTCGTCATTCACTTAATTAGGTACTGGCTTGCTGTACAAAACAGCAAGCCTCAGGGCTCTGCAGAACTGTAATTTCTTGAAATATTGAAGGTGCTCTGTGGTACATACTGTTGCCAAAATAGCATGTCCCTTTTTGGGGTAACATCAGTTGGTGTAAAAACGTGTTATTACTGATTTTAAAATGGTCTAGATTTGAGACTTCTGGGACAACTCTATGCTAAAAAAAACCCACAGCAATGCTTATTTCTTGTGGAGCTAGCCACAAGCTCCTGGTTTATCTGAAGTGCTGTATATCTAATTTGCTGTTAAATCAACTGGATACATAAACCTAAGAACATTCAGTTTTATTGTTAATACTAGATTCTCTTGCTTTGAGGCTGCTCATCAGTGGCTAATGGTTGCAGAAGAAAAATTTTAGTGTCTAAGCTTGCTTAAATTTATATGCCCAAATTTCATGTGAGTTCACCGACTAGATTTTCTCAGTATGCAGTGGAGAGAGATTCGATTCAGGTATGCCTCTGTCTCAAGAATTGTCTTCTGAATTATTTGTCACTCTCCTGTTTATGAAGGGAATATGAGCAAGCCATTCGGATAAATAACTTCAGGCATCTGAAGTTCAGTGAGGTGGATCCACCCATCATTGTCTGATTTAAATGCCTTTCATACAAATGTATATACTCTATAGAACCTATATATAAATAGCTATGCATGTAGCTTTCTTTACGTGCTTAAAATGTATATAGCCTGTGAAGATAACTAGCATTTTCTTGGAAGCAGAAAGGGTTTCTGAAATTTCGTACTGTGGTAATACATTACTACCAATAAGCAGACTGACAGCATCCCATGTATGAGCTGCAGAACTTTGGACTTGTATGTATCATGTTGAGGCTAGTTCATTTAATATAAGAATTTTCTGAATGTGTCATTTAAGATTTCTAACAAGGAAGCAATTTTTATGAGTTTGAGTTGTATCTCAGCAGTCTGTTCCCGCAGTGGTTCTGAAGAGGTGGTGTATTTGGAAGTAGAAATAAAAACAGTGTGGATAAGGAGATGCAGGAGGTATAATTTAGCAGCAAAAGGGAAATGTGAAAATTCCCCATATGTGTAAAGAAAAATCCAACAGAAGACACTGGAAGAGCAATTCCATCTTATGTCACTCTAGTCTTTTTTGAAAGACTATCTCACTGAGAAGAAATTACAGCTAAAATACACATCTGAAACACTGCTTAGACATGTAATTGTTACAGGCACATAACTGTAGGAGTTGAATTTACACTAAGTATATTAACGAAATCTGAAAGCGAAAAAGGGAAAAGGCAACGAAGATTTTCCCATTGCCAAGCAATCTGTGCTGTAGTGTGAATGTGGAATTCACTTGTAAATAACACCTGTATGTAGTTCATGCAGTTAACTTATGAAATCGTGTAATGTCTTAGCAGTTTTATGGCATTAAAATGGATAGATTATTGTGTACATTGTGACAAAGATTGATTTTTCATTATCTGCATATCTACACAAGTGAAGCAGTAGGATTTCACACGGATCAATGGATCCTTAAATAGATGTTACTGCAAAAAATCAAGTTATTTTTCTTGTAGAATGCAGTATACTTGGTCTTAACTTTGTGTTTCTCTTTTGAAATGTATTCTATAGAAAACGGAGTGCAGAGCTTCTCCCACTGATTGATCTGGACTTCTCAGTTAGCTTTTCTTTATTGGATTTGCCTCCTGTGAATGAATATGACATGTATATTAGGAACTATGGTAAAATGAACACTAAGCAGGTGAGTAACAAAGGTAATATTTAAATCCTGAAAATGACTTTTCTTGTTTTGGAAAATAGTTTTCCTTGCAAAACAAAGTTATTAAAGCTAATAAGATAATTTATTAATGAGCTACTTTTCACGTCTAGTCTTTTGTTACCACAAAGCAATCATATTAAAGCTTCTGGCCAAATAGTCCATTTCCTCTCTGCATTAGAAGAGAACTTTCTTCCTTCGCTGTTTTATAAAGGACTTTCTGTATGCTTTTGGCTTCCTGTCTCAGGTATTCTGGGTTTAGCCTTTATACATAATACAAAGTGTATTGTATTCTTTCAGTAGGTCAGGTTGCCTTGGGCAAAATGCATTCAGAGGTTTATGCAGTGTATGGTTACACTGTCTGTGTTGATACAGGACACAGGAACTGAAGAGATCAAGCACGTTGATTTAAAAATGAATATTTGTGTTCTGTTATGTACTGACAGTCATTCTTAGCTGTGTTACTCATCTCACTTTGTCTTTAAACTTTAGGCTTATGTTCAGTGTAATGAGGACAATCTTGACAGAGACATTCAGACTGAGGAGATTGAGACATTGGAGAAATGGACACAGCATCCAGCAGAAGGTGCCCTTGCATCTGGAGGTGAATAATGTTTGAATGTTATTCAATTATAGATGCACGAATGTAATCTTTATTGAATCCTCCTAATGTCAGAATTTGTGATGTGTTGATAGCAACCTCCTGTAGGCACTCTGGGGTCCCTGATGGAGAGAGTGAGAATACATGGCAGAAATAGTTTCTTCCTCCTGGATTGCTGGCAGGGGATATGATTCCCCAGCAGAACATATTACTCAGTACTACAGTTGTTACTGAAGAGGTGTTGATTCTTGCCACTCTCCTCTTGTTTAAAACTTACATTGTTCTTATAGACTTTTTCAATCCATAAGATTTAATCTATTTTTTCAATTTCCTTTTGAATCAAGCTTCAGGTTTCTTTTTGTTGTTTCGTTGGGTTGGTTTTTTTTCCTAGGTCCCATAAACAACCAGGAGATTTCAGCAAACAGAGCTCAAACACCCAACATTGATTCACAAAGACTAGCAGATTTCCTTCGATCAGCAGGCCAGGTATGCTTACATACTTAATATCCTTTATGAGTTGTGTGCACAAATGTACAGTGTGGCAGATGACTCACAGTGCTTGTTCTGTCTAATCTAAATAATTTACTGAAATAATACTATCAGTGAGATTATTCCCTCTGTAAAGGCATGGAACCAGAGCTGTGCTAAGCTCTATTTGCAAAAGTATAAAATAAACCTTTACCAACTCTCGTGTTAATTAAATTCATCGGCTTTTTAAAGCTGTGATAGGAAAACTGAAAGATAAGATGATCCTTTTAATTCTATAAATGTAATTATGTTTGAAAGGTGATTGCTGTTTTGCTAGAGGAAGATCAAGCTGCAGCACAACCCAGATGGAAACAAAGATCTCAACAAACCAGTCTGTCTATTAGTGATAGTTGTTTCCAGTTAAATACTGACCAACCATTCCTCCATGGTAAGGAAACTTTATTCTACGCTTCTTAATATACAGTTTGAACTCTTCCTTCTGTAGAATACCATGCTGTTGATTGTAACTGAGGTACAAACAGTACATATCAGGATATAGGTGATGTGATGATTACTGTTGTTCAATTGTTCCAATCTTGCTGTAACTCTGTACAGAATGGTGGGTTACATCTTAGCTGCTGTGGAACCAAAAGTATAGCATTGATTAGCATGATGTCACGGTGTCCTCTTTGTATCTTGCATCTGTTGCTGAGGAACCATCTCACAGGGTGTTACTTCATGTAGGCTCTTCAGACTGCAAGTAGGGCCAAAGAAATAAATAAAGCAAAATCGCTGAGAGGGAAAATATAGCCTGATATATTTGAAGTGCAGCTACATCTTCCTCACGTAAACTGTGAAAGTTCAAATGAAAAGAGAAATGGAAAATAAAACATCTAGAATTGTGTGAGGAAGACCTATTATAACCCAAAAATGTGAGATGAACCAGAAGCCTGGCCTGTGCTGTTTCCTGTTTGAGACTCTGCTTAATTTTCAGTGTATATACTGACATCAAGTCACACTCTTCTATTGACCTATCAATTTCCCTGAATCTATTCCTTTTTGCTTTCTACTTCCTTCTGTTGGATTCCTCCTGCAGATCCTCCCCTTTTCTTGTACAGCATCAAAAGCAATCCACTGTTAACAGAAATATTCTTCTTAGTTCTGTTCACTTTAGCTGTTGCTATGGCAGCTAAGAATGATTTTTCATCTGCAATGAATTTCTTTTTATTTCTTTTCTTTCTTGACTTTTTTTTTTTTATGTTCTAGACCGGAAAATATCCTGTCTGTATGTCTCTCAAGTTCAGAGGCAGGCACTACTTTCTGTTCACGGATTACCTGAAAAAGCAGGTGTTGCTTTGCTGAACAGGAAGAGTATCATATGTGTTTGGAACATCTGGCAGCCCTCAAGTCCTCAGAAAGTATTAATATGTGACTCAGAGGTATATTTTAATAACATTGTATAGTTGTCCATTGAATAAATGACACTATTATGTATTATCTGTGTTGCTGTTTTTTTTTTTCTTTTTGTCAGGTTGCAAGCTATACCATCTTCTAAAAAAAATGCATTCAAGCCTAGAAAGCAAACAGTATTGCATTTAATACTAAAATTTAGTGATGATCTTTGTTTTGTTGTTGTTTTTGTAATGTTGGCTCCATTTAATGCTTTAAAGGTGAACACAAGTAGTTAACAGCTGGATCAGATGTTGTCAGGACATATCTTCACTTGTCTGTATGATGCAGTTGAATTACTTCCTTTAACTTTGTGGTAAGGGCTGCTGATTACACAATTGTCTTGACGAGTGAGGGCCTACTAATAGCTTTGTGCTCAACTTCCCTTTTAAATAAATTGTCATTCTGCAGCACACACATTTCATCTGTCTTCTCTGAAATTTACATGCCCAAGAAGAACATATTTCAGGCTTATCAAATCATTGATCTTTTTCATGATATTAACAATGTATGTTTTTTCTATTTTATCAGGTCTTATGTTGCTGCTTTAGTCCCAGTAAAACAACGTTAGTTTTTGCTGGAACAGTGGATGGTTCATTGTTGGTGTGGGATCTTCGAGAAGATGCAAGAATGCACCCTCACGTCACATTCAGTGAGACTGACTGGACATTTAGAGTTCCAACATTTTCTACTGGTTGGTATATCTGTGTTCCAATTAGACACTCTGTGAGCAGTGCAGCAATTCTACTACAAATTCTGCACTGAACTTCTGAACTTTAGGTCTCGATAGTTCTCTGGTATTTGTTGTATATTGTCCAAAACCTGACCATACGTTTTTCTGTTGTCCAGTAAAATCTCTAGTGTTGATCCTTTGAAGTTCCTACTGGAGAAGGGCAGCAACAAGAAAGAACATTGTAGCTATTTGTTCTATTGTTCAGAAATGACTTTAATTAGTGTTACTCACATATTGGAAAGCCAGCAGAAAATTTACTTTCCAGAAGTGCTTGTGGGTGATCTTTCATCCTTTTACATTTTCTTGTCATTGTATTTTTCCTTTATTCTACATCTCTGATCCCTTAGTGTATGATTAAATAATGTAGTGTCTAATTCTTTAGAATTCTTAGGTGACAAATTCAAAAGCTATGGAAGTATATTATGGCATATGAATGACATACTTGTAGACCCAATCCTAAGTAACTAACTCTGCATTTGAATTGGTGTATGAGACCCTCACAATTTCTGAATCTGATGGAAGTGAATGATTTGGACTCACACAGTGGGTTAGTGGTCAAATATGTGTATATGGTGTCATGTTGTTGCTTATGTAAGTAAGCAGTTATTAATGTGTGTTCTTAGAAAGCTTTATACCTTTTACCTATAATGGTATTAAGTTTGGTGTCCAGAGCAAATCCAGAAATGAAGAGTATCTGACAAAGTGTACATATTGAAGTAGCTCTAATCTACATTTATTTTAAAACGTTATTAAATGGTAAATATCTATTTTTTATGGTGAACAGTCAATTAAATGATACTTTGGAAAAACCGTTTTCCTTCAATTTTGTCATTCCTATTTTGTAAGCAGTGATTTATGTTTTCCTCTATTGCTTATGGAGGTTGAAATTAACATAGTTCTCTTCGTGGTAGCTCCAAAATGGAAGATTTTAATTAAATATATGATAAAGAAACATAAATGCTGCATCAGTAATTGGAAAATGAAAAGTGAAAGCAAATAATGAATCATCGATTTCTCTAGCAGTGTTCTGTTAATTTAGAAAACAGTTTGCAAGATTGTATTTTTACTTTCTAAAAGTAAATTCTGAAGACTTTTAAAGTAACTCACTATGAAGTTCATTACTTGTACATGTCTTTGTAATCATCTTTCTGCTGTAAGCTAAAAAGTGGTTATGGTTTTGTTGTTTTTTCTCAAAGTAGCATATCAAATTATTCTTGTTTATAGATGGTGTTCTGAATTCAGTAAACCACACCTCTCCTATACTAGCAGTGGAACCTGTCTCAACTTCTCTCTATGCTGATCAGAATTATGGGCTTCTGAGCCTCTCTCATCAGGAGGGTACGTAAACTGATCTGCAAAGAATCTATATATCTGAGTCTTTAGGTATCCAGTAAAATAAATATGTCCTATCTAAATTTCAGTTTTTTTTTTTTTTTAATTGCCTCTGCCTTCTAAGGTCTTTTCAGTATCAATTACTTACAACATTAACATTTATTTTCTGTTTTGATTTCTGTTCATTCAGTTCAGCTTCACATCAGGTGGGAATGCTTGCTGTTAATAATGTCTATTTTCAAGACAGTATTTTCTTCAATCATGACAAATGTTATCACTCAAAAGCTGCCCTTAGGGAAGTTTTAATCCTTCTGCAATGTCCAGAAATTCCTATCTGTATCATCAGAACAACTTGTTTGTATCTGAAAGCTCTTAAAATGTGTGACTATTACTGGTGCTTCTTCCTGTGCCTTTTGCCTAAATGACCATAGATTTATAGATTCATAGATATATTAGGTTGGAAAGGACCTACAAGATCATCTAGTCCAACCATCCTCCTACCACCATCCCTACCCACTAAGCTACTAAACCAGCTTTCATAAAAAAACTTTGATCCTCATGTCCCCAATTTTCAGGCAGTGTGATAGAGGAGACATTATTAATTCCACTGCAGGAATATAAAAGTTTCAGAGAATGCATTAATCCAAGAAATGTTTAAAATCCTTTGATATCATTTAGGATGAAGGTGATTGTGTGGATATGAATTGTTACTGTTCTTCCATAGAAACGTCAGGCCCTCCATTTCAGATAGCCTCAATGGATGAAAATGGAATCCTCAATATGTGGGTGAGTAATATGTATATGGAAAAAATAGATGATCACATTGGAATAATAAAATACAGTAGCACAAATGTTGCATTTCTGATGAGAATTATCTCTGCAAAATACAGCAATACTAGCCATTCTGTTGAAATTCTCCTCAGAATGTTTGACCTGACTCCCTAAGGCTAAGCAAAACTAGTAACAGGTGCATGAATTCGCAAAATTCAATCTATAGTTCTACTTTACAGGACTATGTTCAATTATTTCTGTTAATTGAATACTGGACCTTGTCCCTCATTCGTACACCTACTTTGGTTTTTTGAATCACAGTGGTTTCAGAGACTGTACTGAATGTATGGCAAAAATCATGTTTGTAATTTATATGAAATAAATGTTCAAGAGGCAAAACATGAAAATCTGTGGATAAGATTATCCTGCTGTTTTTATTGTTCCTGGTTAAACCAATATGGTGCTAGCTACCATTCCAAGTAAGTATAGGAAGAGATTTCCCATTTTCTGCCTTCCCTTAGGGAATTTCTAGTAGGCATGTGAAACTGTTTTTGGCTTTGCAAGCATTGACAGGGTGTAGAGAGTCTACCTGCAACTATTGTAATGTTAGACTTGACTCTAAAGGAAGGTTTAGATGGGCAAGTCTTAACCAGACCTTATTTAATGATTGTAATGGTGCGTATGTTTATTTTTTAATGCTGAATGTTGACTTTTCAGGTAGTTGTAGAATTGCAGAAAGTGGATTTAGCTGGTTCACAAACTGATTTAGGTAAGTACTATATATTAGAGAGACAGTACATGGCTTTTGAGATTGTGAAGTTATGGAGGAGGAAGAGTGGTCTGTGGTGACAGCAAATAATCTAGGAGAAAGCAACACTGTTGACAAAAAGATGCATTCTGAGTAGGAGATACCTTTGTTGTTTTGGGTTGTGTGTTAGGTATCACGAGCCTTACCTTCACTACTGTCTGAATATCTTCTGCTAATTCTGTACTGGTGATTGCCACCACAGACAAGAATGTTTCTTATAAAGTCCAAGAGTGTTTGTGTGTCCCCAACAGCTTTTCTTGAAGAAATAAGAGATTTTGTGTCATTCTTAGTCTTCCTTTCTTTAGTTTCAACCAAATTTGTTACACTGCTTTTGTTGTTACCTGTATCTCTATTTCAAAAATACGGTGAAAGTTCTTTTTCCAGTAAGGTATTTAATTCAGTGTGAGAAGATAGGATCTGTAAAAGAAAACCAAGAGGAGAAAGTCCTTACTGAGTTAACATATAAAGAAAATACTTCATTTTGTTCTTGGAAAAATGTAGACTTGCACATTTACCTGGTTGAAAAAGACTGTAATTAAAATTCTGGTCCATTTTTATGCATATCTAAACAATAAGGCATTGCTATCTAGAGTTATTGATCGTTTTTTTTTTATAATTTCCTATGCCTACCTGGCTGAGTTAAGTTGCTAACACTGGGTATTTCTGTCAGTAGAAAGTTACATTTTAAAGCTATGGTGACGTGCTAGACACAATTTCTGCTGGCGTTCATTTTCTTTTTGTTTGCAAAAACTTGTTAAGTTTGAAGAATTTTAGTAACTGCTATCAAGTAATGTGGGATAATTTCATGTGACCACTCTTACTGTCTCATTACTATAATTAGTTGTCAGGGATCCAAGCCAAAGATTAGAATTCTTTAATTTTAATTCAGAAATAAATTATTGTAGATGATGTAATGTTCTTACACATTAACATGTTAAAAACCTTATCTACAATGAACAATTTTATTATGAGGTATCATTTTTATTTAATGGCTTAAGTTCTAATGTGACGCACTTTCTTAAAGCATAGTGCATGAATCAGTTTAAGTAATTCATTTCTATAATTTTAGGCTTAATTCCTGGAGGGAAAGTGAAGTTAGTACATAGCTCTACTATGGAATTGAATAGCAGGTAAGAAAATGGGGGCATTTGGATTTTACATGTTACTTTTGTATAAGATGGAGCACCTGGGGCTCTCAGAAACAAAGCTAATTTTTCCTGTGCTTTGTTGAATGACTGTTGCTAAGGGATATTTAACAATGTCTTCATTATTTTTTACATTTTTTAATGCATACTTTTCTTGGAGATATTCATGCACGTTTTGGATCAAGAGTTTCTGTAATTTACATGCATAGCTTTAGGCGAAGACTTTATATAAGCTTTTATAAACTCATAATATATTCTTGTTATCTCTTACCTTTCTGTTTTTCCAAGCCTTTTCCCAAAGGATGTGCGTCTGAGGATGCCCCAGATGCTGACTGTTAAATTTCTGCCTTCTGATCCTAATCACTTCATTGTTGGAACAAACATTGTGAGTAATATGCTGAAATTCATTTTGTTGTCATTTTTGGTTTGGAATGTGGACCTGTTGACTTGGATTTTTATCACGAGACTGTATATAAAATTTGGAATTTGAGAATCTTCACAAAATGTGGTTACTTTTGCTACCTATTAAGAACCTTTAAAGGTAGCTGTTCTGTGAAGTAAATATATAAATGTAAACTTTTCTAATTTTTAACGTTTTCTTCTAATACTAATAATGCAAATATTTTTTGTTTTGTTTTGTTTTTGCAGGGTTTGGTAGGCCATGGTACAAGACATGAGTTAAAAGTTCTTCCAAAGCTATTCAGATCCCGGGAGAGTGGAATGAGATCAATAAGTATCAATGCAATTGATTTCTTCCCTTTTGGAAAGTCACTGTTTCTGGTATGAAAACATTTTTATTTAGTACAAGTTTATTTTTAATTACACATCAAGGGAGATTTTCCAGTGTGACAAATTTAACAAGATGGGCTAGTTAATATACTTTGCTAATTCCAAATGCAAAGAAGGGAGAAGAACAAATATTGTGTCCTGATGTTGTAACTTTACTTTTGTACAACATGGAGCATCTCAAGCTCTCAGAAACAAATGTCAATCTCATGGATGCCTTTGGCTTTGTAACTTATTCTGATGTTACTGAAATTCAGCATTACTAGCAGGTCTTTTGCAGTGGTGAAGCTTAAGCTGTTTCTCACTCTTAGTGTATGTCTTTCAGTAACATAATCATTTTGGAAATAAGACACCTGTGAAAGAAATGTCTGTGGAGCATTTGTGGGCATTCCTTGCCATCCTTTCCACTTCATGACTTTGCAGCTGGCCTGCTGACAACTCCTTTCTTTTAGGGCATGCCTGGCAGTGAATGCATCCTGCGTGTGGTCAGGTGTCTTCAGACCTGGCTCTGCAGTTCCTGTTGACACACAGTATTTTACTCATCTCCCTTGTGATAGTTTATTCAGTGTAAATTGACCCTAGCTCCAGTAGGATTTTCTATCTACTTATCCCTGCGTATACTTGTATTTGATCCTCTCTTTAATAATGCATACTGCTAAATATGCTATGATTTACATGACTTCATTGGGATTGCTTGAGGTATAAAATGAATGTGTTTGGCTAAAGTGTACATATCTTGTGTCACTATGTGCTGTCTCAGAACTTCCATGCATCACTGTGGAAATTTTTTCCTTTTTCACAAGTGTATGTATGTAGAGTGATACTGATCTATAGTCTGTATTTGAAGAATCCTATTGACTGTGAGTACAATTTGCAAAGTCATCCTTAAAAGTCATTGTGAGTTGAAAATCCTGACGTCTTCCTAATGTGATAAAAGCCACAGTGAAACAAAATGTCTGGAATCAGTGACCTCAGCCTGGGTCAGACTACTGTCGCATTGTGCTGATCATAGTATTAGTGAAATTGATAGTTCAAGAACTTTTTAAAATGGGAAATTGGAGCTTCATCCCAAGACCAACAGATACAATTACTCTAGTATACTCAGTGCAGGCTTACTACTTTTGAACTCAAGGTCACATTAAAAGTTAAAATCTGGGTAGTCTGTACAGTGAAATATTACAGTGAAATATGGTAGATGTGTGCCACTTAATTCAGATAGCTGATTTTATTTTTATGTCTCATATTTTCAATAATTGATGTGATTTTTAACCTGCTTGTTTTCTTCTTTTTGGTGATGATATAGGTTGGCTGTTCAGATGGTAGCATTAGATTACACCAAATGACTTCAGAGTATCCCCTCATGCAGTGGAATGACAGCACAAATGGCCAGCCAGTTATTGCCCTGCAGTGGGCTTTAACGAGACCCTCTGTGTTTTTTGTCCTCGATGCATCATCTAATATTTACATCTGGGATCTTCTGGAAAATGATTTGTTTCCTGTGGCAAAGCAATCTATTCCATCAGGGAAGTAAGTACATGACAGTACTCTACTTTTACCAAAATATTAATATTCTTATGATCTATGTTTCATTTGGAGTTTGGGTGGGCGTATCTTTGCTTAACGTTTCATCTTCATTACAACTTGCTTTTCTAATTGTATTTTTAAACAGCTTGAAATTTAGAAAGAGAAACTACATCTAGTGTAATTTTAGTCTATACTTATTTACGTATTATTTTTTACAGTCTGATAAAGTAATGTGAGGATAAATCAATCAAAATCAGAGATAATGTTATCACTGGGGAAGTTGTTTGTACATGGAAAAGTTGCTGTTTATATGTGGAGGAAAATGTTGCTGAAATCAGGACTTGGATAATTTTCTGAATCACGATCAGCCCCAAAATACACAAAATATGTTGGAGAATATTTAGATTCCTGTATATATTATGTTATTCAGTGTAAAGATGCATATTGTGTTTATTGTCACGAACTATATTTTTGGCTAGCATACATTCACCAGGACTAGAACCAGGGCTGTCTCACACTGCTATTCCTGTAGTGAGTATATGAGTAGAGAGACCTAGGTATCCTGCAGATTGATCCATAATGAGTTCAGTTAGCCTTTCTGAATTACAGTCTTGATGATTCTCAGTCTTCCCTGCGGGGAACGCTGCTGGGAGAATCTCTCTTCCTTAGGCTTCAGTTATTTTGGTGAATATCCTTCTAACTAAAAGTTTTCCTTACTGTTTTTCTAGCTATGGCAAAGTGCTGCTAATTTGGGAAGAAGTAAATGTATTTTTAGTTTTACTCTATGGCTTAGAAAACACCACAAAAAGTATCTAGTTCATTTTTGCAAGCTTGAAATAATTTTACGTTATGATTAGAAGCTGATGATTGAATCTGTGAACAGGGGAAAAATTTCCTCTTACACATTTACATTAAGTGAATGCTTCTGGTGGAAGGCTAGATAACATGCTGGGACTTGAAGTAGAGAGGAACATTACACTATGATAATGAGAAGATACCAGGAATCATTTAGATAAATATAAGTAACTTGCTAAAACACTCTGTCTCAATTAACCATAACACCTTTTTCCCCTCTTGTTTTCAGTGTTGTTACTATGGCTCTGCTTGGAGAACCAGAAAAAACAAATGGATTGTTAGGAATTGTGCTGGCCAACCACTCTGGACAGATAGACATTCAGTATGTAAAGAAGAAGTGGGCATTACCTCAGCCTGAGGAATCTGAAAAACTAAATTTGATTCTGTTGCAGTCATTTTAGAAGCAGAAAACAGTTTGGGTTTATCATTTGGTGCAAAATATTTATGATTTTTGATGGCATTTAAAAGATTTGTAGCATAATTTTTTATATTACTGTATACATTTTAAATAAAATCTGTGCATTATTTTACACAAAAATATATATTTTATCCTAAAAATGACCGAATCAAATTTTGCTTATTGTGCTAAAAAGAGATGATCTGTATTTCTGTATTGAAAGAATTCTAGATTTGTATATTTTACAAAAGTTCTTAAAATATTTTCCTATAAATTTCACTACTGTTTTTCATTATTCCATTCAGAAGTAAATGATTGCTATCCTTTGTCTGGCAAACATCAAATTTTGCCTCTGTAAGCAACCCAGATGTATTGCAGCTTTTATCTCTGGGCTATTACATGCTAATGGTTGGTAAAACTTTCTGTTATCTACCTAAAAACATCATGCAAACAAATGTACACTGCACAGTGCCTTACTGCTTATTTCATCACGGAACCTTTGCAGAATGAATACCTGAAAGCTCAAGTTGTCCTGGTACATACACTGAATCAAACACTGCAGGTGATGTGCTTGGGACATTTACTGAAATTCTAAATCCTTTGGATTTTCCAATGTAAACTAATCTGTTTAATCTGGTAAATCAGTAAATCATTTTGATAGCTCCTGCAGTGAGAAAGAAGAGAGTTTTCTGTAACGTTATTCTACTTTTTGTATACTATTTGTAACCTTTGGAACAAAAGCACCCGCAAAAAATGTCTTCAGTTTTTGTAGCCTACCAACTCCTCATTTAAAGATCATGAAGGAATACGTGTTTATCCTGAACAGAGATTTGTCGGAGAAAAAGACAATTGAGAGGCAGTGTATTCAGAACTTAGTGGATGTACATTTAAGCAACGTACTTGGCCTTTTAAAATAGACTGAAATAATTAGTAAATTTTAATTAATTCATTGCAAACCTTTTTTCTATGTAAACTCTTCCTTAAATTGAGCAAACTCAGAGTGGCCACATGATGGTGCCAAGCCACTGCAGTAAAAGATCAGTGCCTCATATAATCAACAGTATACCACTTTGAGACTGAACTTTTGTGCATTCCCTTCTCCTCAAAAACATAGAAGCACAGAATCACCAAGGTTGGAAAAGACCTTTAGAACCACTGCCCTCTTCCCACCCACCAACTTTAGATCAAAATAAAGCATTGAAATGACAGCAGTCTTCTAGAAGAAAGCTGATGCTTAGTTTCATTTCATCCCTTTCAGGACTCACCATCCTGAATTTTATTACTGCAGAGTTTACATGGAAAACAATGGTTTGTTTTTCAGTTTTAGGCTGTATGCAGTTCTTTGTTTCTTTTTCCCCCAGTATGCAAAAGGCAGAAACAATGACTGCCTTCACCAGAAGGCTCTCTCACATCTCTGAACAGCTGTCCATAGGTGCGGTTGAATTCAAAGATCCAAATATTTTAGGCCAATTAGGCTTGTACTGCCTGGAGAGTTGAGTGTGGGATAGCTCCCACATACTTCCTGCCTAGAAGACCAGTTCTCTCCCTTGAATTTCAAACTAACGTAATAACATAACTGTATTCTGTGCTGACCACTGCTCTTTGGAGAGCATGAGGAAAAGACAGTTTCTCCTTTTTTGCCTTATTTCCTCATGGATAAATGCAGACCATTGACACGTAACCTAGCAATTGGGCACGTTAATGGAAGTATTTTCGACCACAAATCAGAAAAGTAGCAAGTATTGGTGTGCTGTAATGCAAGGAAAGTATTCCATGCGTAAGGACTTGTAAAATGGCTTCAGGCAAAACAATACTTTCCATCAACTTCTTCTGATGGTTATAAAGTTAATATTGTTAACATAAGGTATTGGATTTTTCTTACGTCTCAGAAGCAAGCAAAATTGCAGCTAATTAGAAATGAAAAGCTGTAGATGAAAGAAGTCCTCTGTTAATTCCCAGATGTTTCCATATCCATATCATTTTTCTTGGTAGTTTTGATGTATGTACATACGCAAACGCATTCTACTGAATGATCTTTGTTTAGGAGATAAATACTGCTATTGTGAAACATTTAAAATAGTCTCAAGAATATATATATATATATATATAATGGTTCACCTTTGGGCAATTTTGGAATACATATTTTTCACAGAATCAACTGTGGTTAAGATTTACTGACTCATACAATAGAAGCTTAACCCTCAGTGACATAAAAGCTAAATCACTATCCACTCATATTGGTGGCCTGTATAAAATATCACCTCTTGATCTTAAGCCAGTGAATCCTGGCAGCAAAGCTGAAATATTTTAAATATGTGGAATGCCAGAAAGTTTTGGTCAAAGTTCTGCTTTTATTTTCTGCTTTATGAACATGCTTTGAAAGCTTTTTCTATTTAGAATATAAATATTAATAGTGTTTTTATTGGATTTTGTCATCTCACAGATGGGAAAATTAAGTTTTCAGTAGCTAAATAAGTTAACAGGAACAGAATTCTTGAATCAGATGGCTCATTTCTTACAACTGTTTAAAACTGCTATTATTAATCTGTCAGCCTATATTTGCTGTTGAGAACAGGAATAGATGACTCTTCTTTTGTACCAGAATATTTATTTTTAATTGCACTGAATGTGACCATCCTACCAGATGCAGTTTTGCTTTAATTACTCGTAGCTGTCATTTAACTAAGATGGGAAAGGCACAGGAGTGCTGTAGCATCCATAGCAAAGGGAAGATATCTGAACAGCTAGAATATGGATAGCAGAACATCGCTAAATCATGACATTGTTCTTTTTACAGGCAGATGTTTGTTTTCCTGATCGAGTTGGCAGGTGTATCTGCATTTGTTCTACATGCTGAAATTTGTAGGAATAAAGCAGGCAATTACAGAAGTTTCACCGAATTGCTCAGACTGTTGGAACTGGCCTGGCTGTAGAATTCACACGGTCAGGAAGTGAGCAGAACTTGGCCATCAGTGACACATGAACCAGGAAAAGTTAGGAAGATACTAAACAGGAAGACAGCTAATGAGCTGTGTTTTCATGGCTGGCTTAATTTCCTATCAGGTTTATCAGGACTCTGTTTATAGGCAAGTGCTTGTCCATGCGTTTCTGGACCTCTGAGGTCATTGTAAGGAAGAAGGTAATTCCATTTACAGCTGCCCATGAAGAAAAATCAGCTAACATCTCTTTTACTAGTGATTCCTAAGTTTTTCAGAAACTATATTGATATAAATTCTTTAATTCCTGATGTAGGCCTCTGTGCATTATTGAAACTGGTTTAGAAGGGCTTAGTTCTTGATGTTACAAAGTGGTCAGTGGTGATTTGGATGAGTAGCGGTTGGAATTATTTATCCTTTTGATAGATTAAATAAATATCTCACTAGAACTTTTAAAATAAGGATTATTTCCATATTTCAGACAGATTTTTAACTCATAGGCTCTTAGTGTCCCTACACAGTTTTCATGCTCACCTCTCATTCTCTCACTTGGCTTAAAAGATGTAGATATGGGCTCCTCAGTGCTGGAAGGTGGGTATTTCTGAGACTGAGGTGTAAAAGAGAGAACAAAGAAAAGAAGGGAAATGTTCTCTCAGCCCTAGCCCATACTTATGGTTTTGGTTGGCTACAGTTCCAGGACTGACTGACACACCAGTTACCAGACAGACCTTGGTTGAGATGCTGTTCCACAGCCAAACCAAAGCCAAATGCAATCAGTCACAGAATGATAGAATGGTTTGGGTTGAAAGGGAATTTTAAGTTCACCTAGATCCAACCCGCCTGCTATAGGCAGGGACTTCTCCCACTGGACCGGGTTGCTCAAAACCCCATCCAGCCTGGCACCACGACCCTGATCATTTCTCACACGTTGTTCTGGACTCTTCCAAGAGTGGCTGAGACATCAGTTAAATTAAGGGCTGTGCTTAGTTGTCTCTCAGCTGTTGTCTGGGCCCACAGCAGTCACTTGGGGCCATCCCTTACACCACCCTGTGGCTCAAACACTCCAAGGTCTTCATCAATGACGGTGATCTGCACATAGTGACTCTGGGAGAAAAGGAAGAGAGGACACAACACATCATACATGTAATGATTGCAAGGTCTACTATTACAAACAAACATGCCAGAAGTTGCTATACAACTGCAAAAACCTCCTGGATTCATGAGTTTTTTCAAAATGCTTAACTAATCCATCAGTGCATTCAGTGATGCTTTTAGCCTGAGGATAATGGAGAGTGCGGAATACCTCCTTCTCAGGAGGAAGCCCCTTGTAGCTGTAAAGTGAGCCACTTAAATTTCCTCTGGAAGATGAAGTGTGCTGAACCATCTCAAGATCTTTTACTGTGTTTTCCCCAGTGTCTGCTGTAAAGCCAGTGGCCATGGTGAGACCAGATATATGTTGTGATGGGAGTAAAGTTATAATTTCCCACCTGATGGTTTAAATGGACTGATATAATTCATCTGCCAGGAGTGTTGCAGTATTTCCTTATCCCAAATATGCAGGAAAGGCTCTTTTCTTGGATGGTCTGTGCTAAGTCATAAATGACATCGTGAACAGGCTGCCACTGTTTGCATAGCTTAACTGATACATATCATCCTCAGGTCATGTATTTGAATGAGAAACTCTGTAATACTTACAAGTACTGGCACAATTAACTAACTAAGCTCTAACTAAGCTGCATGGCTAGATAATGAGACTTGAAAAGAAATTCAAGTAAGACTTGCATTACTTGGCAACTTTAAAAGAGAATGATGAAGAAGGAAACCAGCACTCCATGTTCCAGTGCTGGTCCAGCCAAAGGAGTCCTCAGTGGGTGAGAGCACTCATCCAGATATCTGCCCTTGGGCATCCTTTTATCCCAGCTGGACAGACACTCTATTGCTCACTTTATCCTCTTGGAAAAGGGCAGTTTGGCAGCCTGGGCCTGAGCAAGGCTGCCCTGTAGTCAAGTCTCCCTCTCCTCCCTCCATCCTTTAGGAGTTCATCTGTTGTATGGCGATGGTCTTATCTTGCAAGTGTTTGAGGTGATTCCAGGCACAACACAGGTACAGAGCTTCTTGTTGGTCAGCTGTCCCAGGAACGTCCTCTTTACAAAGGGGAAGAAAATCACAGTCACTGTCTGGGCTTCATAAATTGCAGTGTGGTTTGCAGCATTTGCTGTGCTTCCAGTTGTTAAAACTGAAGCAAAGATCACTTGAAACAATGGTTACATCACAGGGAATATTAAAGGTGGAAATCAGAAATCAACACACCAAAGCAAGACAAAGGCAATATCAAATATAGAAATCACATCCTCAGTTACAGTTTGCAAAAGCTTACCATGAAGTGGCAAGTGGTTACAAATATGTAAAAAAACACTTTTTTTTCTTTTTAACTTCTTTAGATTGGCCATGACCTACAAATTGTTTAAGAAGTCAGGAAATGCTGAGTCCTTCCTTGCAGCATTTTCCACAACCTTTCCCTACCAATGCTGTGATTTACCCAGGTTTTCCTTTTTATTTTCTGCAGCCACTGATAACAATCCCACTACAGAGGTACTGAAATTATATCGATTATTGGGATCAGTTTGGACTGTTTCAGGAGTTCAGGAGATCTCTGGTAGCTGGGGACGTCACTTCTACAGCAGACACCGCGTTGGCAGAAGCAAAGCAGACTCTCTGTGTCTGACTATGTCCAATAGTGAGTTGGTCCTTATTGAAGACTTTTTTATACCTCATAAAATGAAATGAAGCCTGCGGAAACCAATGGAAAGTTTTCAGTGCAAAACTTGTTTCTGTGACTGTTAAAATGTTTGAAAAGTAAATTTCTCCCAGCAGGTCTTTATTTTTCCTGTTTTCATATACTTGTGTTTATAGGCACTGATCACCCCTTGCCTCCAGATACACACTCTTCTCTCTGTTTGCTTTCAGAAACTAATAGTTTTCTCCCATATAGTCAACACCATTATGGTTTGATATCAGCTAATTGGACACTTCAGAGAGGTAAAAGTGTTCAGTAGTTTAAGGCAGAAAAGTTTCTCTGAACAAATGTTGAAGAAAATAGTTTGTAAATCCATTAAAACGCTGTGAGTGAATTAGGCTACACAGAAAGAAAATTGTGGTGCATGAGGTCTGTCTCTATCTGCTTTGGTACTCTGCCTCACTCCTGAGGTGCCAGCTCTGCACCCCAGAGGAATCTTGGAGTATGATTCTTCAGTAACAATGATGGGCTTGCTTGAGAGCAAGGAAACCTGGACTTTTGTCTTCAGTGGGTTATTGACAGTGGCACATACAGACTAATAAATTATTAATATATCCCTCCCCTGCTCTGGATGTGAGAGTGGATTATGCCAAACTCTGAAAATGATCACATACCCATGTTATTGAGGGAGCAGAAGGAGGCTCGGTGCTCTAAACTGTCAGAATTTGGTTCCCATTCCCTAAGCATTTTCCTTGTTACAGGGAGCACTGGGAGCACAGGAAGGAGGAGGACATTACCCACAGCTGCTCCCTCCTGGCTGCCCTTCAGAGGGACCTTGGCACGCCTGAGCGCTTGCAGCAAGATAAGGACAGCTCAGAGCATCCTGCTTTCCATCAGATCTGCTTTGGGATGACAAGGGAACATGCAAAATACAGATTTAATAGTGTCATATCCTCTGTAGTGGTGCTAATTCAGATGCTCCAGGAGCTGTGTTGTGTATGCATTTTCAGTTTGTAATCAGACACATTTTCATCTCAAAATTCAGTTTACCAATCTCAGTAGCTGAGTGCAGCGAGGTCTTGAGTTAAGCTGGCTTTAGGCAGACATGAGGGCATCAGACCAGGTTTAGAGAGGTATTCTAAAGTGGGGTTCTTCAGTGGTATGGATGGGCGCTGCTCTGAGTGCAAAGAAATCTGGATTTTTGTCTTCATACAGCTTACCGACAGTGTCACATGCAGACAAATACAGATAATTGCACATAGTTAGAAAAACCTGAGTGTTTTTTTCACTGATGTACTTCAAACTTTTTGACACTATGCCCTTAAACTGAATTTCAGCTCCAGATATTTTATATCCTATTATAAGCTAAGGAGGGCTAAGCTCTCTGCTTTCATTGTGCACTGGTGCAACCCAGTTGAAAACAGTGATGATATTTTGGTAAAAGCAGGAATAAAGTCATCTTGTAATAGTCCATTGACATTTATAGCATGATTATTTTGACTATTTTTCACCTTTAGTTGAACCCTTACTACTATTGGATTCATTAAATTTCGTAATACATTTGTTGCCTTTTCCCCTGGATGTCAAGTAGTTTTTGCTTTTAGATTTTGAAATATATCAGCTTCACTGGAAATTAATCCCTTACACAGGTCAGACAATCTGTTGCTGCTGAATAGGTTTAATACAATAAATTAAAAGCAGTTTGGATATATTATTAGCTTTCTAACACAAGGTAGCCACAGGGTGTTCTTAAGAGGCCTTTTCTCTTAACCAGGAGTTCTGCTCCACCAGCTGATAGTTTCACTGCTATTGCTTTTTTATGTTTCCTGTCTTGTGACCAGGAAAAACCACTCAACTAGCCGAAGCCACATTTGTTGTTGCACACTGGGGGTTTCATAACCTGCCTCCAAATCACACTGCAGCAGTTTTTCTCTCTGTTAGAGGAAAAAGAAATAATACGGCAGCTGTTTAGACATATTTTACAAGCCACGTTTTAATCCACATGGGTCTTCTCAGAGACAGAAGAATGTGCGCTGCTTAGAGACACAGGGATGTTCTTCAGGAATCTTGCAGAAAACACAGTCCATAATCAGGTATTTGTATGGTCTTTAAAGAGCAGAGTCAAACAATGAACCATTGCACTGAGCTACATGAAGACTGAAATTATAACTACAGTCAGTAGAGCAAATTTTTAATGCCACACCTTAAGGTTAAAGAACTAAGAGAAAAATTTAATGAACTTTCCTCAACTAAAATCATGTTTGGCAAGTAGTCAGGAGTCAATTTCTGGTGTACTGTCAAAATAAAATGATCAAGAAAATACCCTTCGTCCCACAGAGCTTATATGATTTGGGTGGAAAAAATTACTGTTGATTGCTGCATTTATTTGTAATGGTAACACGATACTCATGCGGTTGAGCCAAAGGGCAGATTGATTAATTCCGAGAAGTAGAATAATGACAAAAAATGTGTGTGAAACCATCATTCTGACCTTCAGTTAGAAAATCAAAGATTACTAAGGTTAATTTAGATATCCAACTATTTTTCACTTTAGAGGGCAGTGTTAAAGGGCTTCATTTAAAGATTAATTCGTCCTATGTAATAACATTTGCACCAAGTTTAATGAAGTCCTCTCACTAATGTTGTTGGGGTTTGAGTTTAGAATTCGCATTACAGAAAGACTCCGCACTGATGTGTATTTCTTGAATTTCCTTAGAAGTTCAGTTTACCTGCTCCATACTTACCATTTTAGCTGTTCAGCAAGGAAACTTCATTAAGCAAATACATGATTACTTACATGAAGAATGCACACTGTACAAATACAACTGAAAACTACCTAGTCACGATTTCAAATACATTAAGAGGCCAGTTGTTTATGCTTGCTTAAGCTCTAATTTGTATTCTTTTCATATTTTACAAAGATAAGGATTGCACAATGTACTACATCCTGTCTTTAAAATAAACCCTCCAGCTGTCATACATCTCCATTTTGAATTCTATCTACGTGAAAATAGCCATATTTAGACAACAGGTCAGTCTCATCCCATCTACACAGGCCAACAGCAAATGTTGAAGAAATAGGGAATAACACAGGAAGCATGTTATGATACTTTTCTTCCAAGTATGGTATGTCTTCCAAGCTTCTGGCAATCTGTGGCATAGGAATTTTCTGACTCAGATGGTAACAGATCACAGTGTTTAAGAGAAAGGAAGACATTTTTTTCCCATTAATTCATGCAATAACTTTCTGAAATCTATTTTTATTGTGGCCTCCAAAAGTTTTGTGGCTGTATATTCCACCAAGTAACTATACTGTATAAATGAATACCTCTGTTTTAAGTCTAGTGGCTATTCATTTCATTCTCCATGTACTAGATCGTGTGATTTGAAATGGGAAATTTTAGCTAGCAGATGAATAGGAAAATGATTTTTCCCATGCTGTCCCTGTGTATTAATGACTCTTCATAAAGGAATTCTTCCAAATCCTCATCATCCATCTCCACTTTGAGGTGAGTTGTACTTAGAAAAGGATTTAGGCTAAAATGCTAACTCACCTTCAACTTGTACAGCAGTACAATGAGCTTTTCTGTAATAGTTACACCTGGGAATACCAGTAAATAGCATCAGCCCCTGCTGCAAGGACACTTGTTTTTAGATAAGAAAGGTAGATACGTGTTGAAATTAGTCTCACACAGAGCCTGGGAGCTTTGGCACTGGCACAGTGTTGTAGTCTATTTGATTCCAGTAAAGGTTACCAATGGAATTCGTCAATTTTTAAAATACAGAATACATATTTTGGCATAGAATATGACTAGTGATGTGGTGGGTCAATCAGGTGGCAGCTGACACAACAATAGCAATCCATGTTTAATTTAGCCGGACAAATAAGGGAGGTGACCTTCGTTTAGAGACTGAAGATTTCCAATGCAGAGTAGAAATAAGGGAGCACTACAGCTGGGATGAGCATTACGGAGGCTAGTAAAGAGGTTACCATCCTTACACAGAGAATCTGGAAGAGAACAAATTCCCGGAATCCCAGTGGAAACTGTGGGCTTGTCAGCTCGAAGTTACAGGATGCAAATCTCCACAAACCCCAGGAAGAAACAAACTGCACAGGATGCAAATCTCCACAAGCCCCAGGAAGAAACAAACTGCAGGTTCTTGTGACTTCTACTGCTTCTTTGGCATAGCTGCACGCGTACCCAGTAAGCTTCATCTATTAGAGGATGGACTGCCTTTGTCTTTGCTGTTGGCTGCTCAACTGACCATTATACAGATTTGTCATTTTGACAACAGAAAGTGTATGCCTTTTTAGTGTTTTGCTTGTGAATGTCTCCGGAGAGATGTTCCATTTCAGAGTGAAAAAAAAAAAACAAAAAAAACCCAACAAAACAAGTGGATATCCAAGCCTGAGCTGGTTACAGGAGATGTGGTAGAGTCTGTGATGGGAATGAATCCTCTGCACAATGCAGCAGAAGACTGTGATTCTTTGGAAGAGAACATATAAGCTTTGACTTCATAGAAGGGAGCAGTACAGTTTTTCTTAATCCTGGCTCAGTAAATGTCTTTTTATTGTAATTTTTATTTGCTTGTTCCAAAATATTACTATTTTTGAATCTTTTCAGTTGGAGACTAGAAAATAAGAATGAGTCAAGGTTACACATTAACACCTATTGGATTAAGTGGACACTTAATATGTTTGTAAGAAATTTTTGGATAAAACAAAATTCATTGTGTAATATTGATCATCGCTGATCTTTGAAGTTGAAGGTCATGGAAAATATCATCAAATTGCTAAGAACCAAAGGCAAGATGTAGTTTTCTTGTTTTCAAGACCAACTTACCAGTATACCGGTGAAATGTTGAAGAAGGGAATATGGAAAATACCAGACAGTGGAGGCTTTAAACATAAATGGGAATCAAATCATATCTATTTTCTGTACACTCACATACACTTCCCCATATTTACAATTTAGATATCTGATATCTTAATTTAGGTGATTTAGAGATCTAAAACCCCAGTACCCACACTTTACCTATATAACACCTTTCTACATACTCACCCAGCAGAACTGAATCATGGCAATATTTTGCCTTTTCTTAGCACATGTTAACAGGGACTCTAAAGGAGAAGCTCACAAATGCAATGAACGCTATTGCACTAGATGGAGAAGCTGGAATGAGCTTTGAAGCCCTCCACTGGACTCTTTTGAGGAGATACTGGACTTTTTTGTACCAGAGAGCCCAGAACTGAACACAGTACTGCAGGTGAGGCCTCACCAGGGCAGAGTAGAGGGGGAGGATCACATCCCTCGACCTGTTGACCATGCTTTTTTTAATGCACCCCAGGATCCCATTGGCCTTCTTGGCCACCAGGGCACACTGCTGGCTCATGGCCAGCCTGTCATCCACCAGCACACCCAGGTCCCTCTCCTCAGAGCTCCTCTCCAGCAGGTCATCCCCCAACCCGTACCGGTGCATGCGGTTATTCCTCCCTAGGTGTAAGACTACACTTGCTCTTGTTAAACCTCAGCTGGTTCCTTTCTGCCCAACTCTCCAGCCTGTCCAGGTCTCGTTGAATGGTACCACAGCTTTCCAGTGTGTCAGCCATTCCTTCCAGATTTGTCTTGTCAACAAAATTGCTGAGGGTTGACTCTATCCCCTCAATTCCACTATAAGGTTTTGCTATTGCTTTTGTTTTTATAAGACCATTTTTAATTTGTGCATATTCAAAAATTCCAAGGTATCTGTAACTCCTTCAGGGACAGCAGGTCTCCACTTTCTTCCAAAAATAACAATTACACCCCTTCATTACCTTAGCTCTCATCCATAACCATGATTGTTTCCATCATCGAAACACTTGTGTCTTTGATTTAAAGCACTTCTGTAGTTTGGTTTACAAATATCTTCACTCATTATTTTGTCAGTCTGACACATCCATTGTATTCAAGTCACAGCAATACCCACTGAACCAGGTTAGTGTCAGAAAGTTTGATGCTTGACTTCAGACTATGACTCACAGAGCTCTGCTATCCTAAAATAATTATTAACTGCTGAAATCACTTTCAAGTTATTTTCTGTTCCAAATTAAAGTGCATCTTTGCAGCATACTTAAGTCATTTAATTTACAGACATTGTTATTGTTTATGGCTTATCATTCATATATTAAAAGCAGTTTGCTACAGCCTACATTTGTAAGTTTGATAGGTACATTAACATACATAATTTAAATCAATAAATTCTTAAAACTTGAACATCCATAATGGCTCATCTAACAACCACTTTAATGCCTTTAAAACGTATTCAAAAGTACTGTGATTGTCACACAGGCTATTTTTGTTATAGCACATACACATCAATTTGCAATAATAACAATAACATCGTTTAACCTATTGTTTGAAATAGCATTTCTAGTACAGAATAAAATCTCCAACAGGATGGATGGAGGGAAGGCAAGAAAGGGGAACCATTTGATGATGGTTGCATAAAGGATAGGCAGATATATCCAATTGCAGGAAGCTGCTCACAGAGTATTTTGTAATCTATTGAAATTTGTCTTTACTTATGGATAGACTAAACAGGCTGCAGTGTGGGATCATGCATAAAAAAACTATCCTGGATTTACTAGCATTTGTTTTCCATTTGCCTTATAAGCTTTTGAGCATCATTCAAATTAAAGTCCTTACGTGTTTACACCCCTTAACTCCAGTGACTGCCCAGCAGCCCTGCTAGGAGCTGCTGGAATCTCACGTGCTGTATTTAATGCTCAAGTAGCACAGAAACAGCTGCCTTAAAAACACTTTATATAGAACAGCACAGTCATTCCTGCTGATTGAATCCAATTTTCCATGATGACCACCCAGTTGTGAGCCTGTGAAAATAATGAACTGCAGGTGTCAGAGCAACACTGCTAAGCTGCTGCTATAATGTACACCAGTGGTATAATTACTGGCACACCTGTGGAAAACAAATATGAAATACTTACAAATAGGTGGAAAATAAATTCTACCAGTCTTTCCTCTTGTAGTTTTGCATGAATGCTGGAGAAGTGACAAAATGTGAGGCACCGACACATTAGGATGTATGGTTGTTGGTGGCCATGAAAAGACAGGAGATAAGTCAGGGGCTGAGCTCTGGGCAGGATTCAGCTTGATAGACAGCATGCAGGGCATAAGGGAATCAGCAACATGCTGCAGGCACTTAACAGCTCCCTTACCCCATCACACCAATCTTATCTGCTCTCTCTTTCCGCAGGCAGGCTGGCTGGCTATTCACCTTCATGAAGACATAGAAGGGGGTAAGTAGAGCAATCCCCCTCTGAGCTTGCTTTTCTGACGTGCCAGTGACACGTGGACAGCTTTGTTATTTTTGCACCCAGATTGAAACGTCGTTCTTCCAGCTTGCTGCCAAATTCACAGAAGGCAATCAGTATTTTTCAGTACCCAGTAGCACAGATACCAGATGCATGTCTCACTGTGAATCACTGGCAAACCCAGAATTTTCTAAATATCAGATTGCTGATGCACAATATATACTTTTTTACTTTTTCAGTTTTCTGCCACTTTCTCATCCCCAAACACAGTCCCAGTTGCACTGCTAACATGTAATATGTGTTGACTGTGGAGACGTGAGCACTGCTACAAGACGCAACATAATACAGCAGCCTTTATTCTAGTGTGGTATGTTGATTGTCACATCTGCCTGAAATTAGGCTGTAAAACACTTCCAAATAAACAAGCCATCTCAAAATAAACAAGCAAAAAGCGTCCCTGATGGAGACAGTGTTTGCAAAACCCTGAGGTAGTCAGCATTTTATTAAAACTCTGTCCAAGTGTTTGCTGTCAAGATTTATGCTAAGGGTGATGAAAACAAACTACAGAGGAGTAGTACGATGGATGACAGTGCTGTAGCAGGCAGTGTGCTGCAATCAGTAGACTAATGGCAGCAGTTAGAAAAGTAACGACAGTAAGAATTGTACTGTTTATCAAAGTGATGTTTGAAGGAAATAAGTGGTGGCAAGAGAAGGATCAGAGATGGGGTGCAACTCTCATGTCATGAACTGGTGAAGAAGGCAGGCAGGCTGGAGTGGAAATGGGGAGCATTCTCGCTGTGTAAAGTACATGGGTTGTTTCATGCCTCTGTGTTTTAGCTGTGATGGTGGTAAACTCAACCAGAAATTAGGATCCAGAGGCAGAGCCAGTCCTATTAACTGCCAAGAGACAGAAGATTTGGAGTCTGAATTTCACCTGCCTCCCATCTTGGGTTTGTTGTCACATCATCACTGCTGACCTCTTAGGACTCAGGACAAGTCTGCTTTGCTGGGGAGATCACAGGAACCTTTCTTTGGTTCCCCACTCAAGCTCACTTTATAATGCACTGCTCCTCCAGCTAACTAAATAGAACAAACATTTGCCTGCTAGCCAGGATAGAATAGGACAGGGTCAGGACTTGAGAGGAGAATTTTAGCTGGAAAATATACAGGTTGAAATGCTCCAGTTATTCTATTTTTAATTTTTAACCTAATCTTTAAATAATGAGCCAGTCTCTTTATGGCTTTTTTTTTTTTTTTTTTCCCCAAAAAATAAACGTGTTCAGGCGAACAGGGTGTGAGCTGGAAGCCTGCCTGGCTCCCAGTCCGTGCGAGGTGTGAGTCCCAGCTGAGGCTGCTGGGCTGCTGCCAGGCTACTGCAAGCTGAGTGCTGGTGGCTGCCTCCAGCACTGGCTCTTTCCAGCAACAACGACATTATTTACAGCTATGTGCAGATTTCCAGATGGGTCTGGAGGGGAAAAAGCAGTAGCAGTTACACTTGTGTTAACTGAAATAGTCCTTCTTAGCTCATGATCCTCACAAAGTGCCTGGTGTCTGTTGGATTGGGGAGGGAAGGGCTCAGTTTGGGACAGTGGTCCAAGGTCCCTGGCCCTGAGGGTCAGCAGCGTGCTGAGATTGCAGCCCATCCCTGTGCACACAGGAAAAAGTTATTGATTTTTTTTTTTTTATCTTTTTCAGCAAAGCTAAAATCAGCTCACAGCTTTTGTATGTTTTGCAGAAAATTGAAGTAAACTCGTAACTACACAATAAAAGTTAAAGTCTTGTGTTATTAGTTCTATAAATCTCTCCCTCTTAAAAACACAGTTATATGGAAGACACGCAGGACTAGGCAGCTGGCTTCTAACTTCATCTGTCAGCAAGCTGCTCATTCTTTTTTTTTTTTTTTTTTTTTCTGTTTTTGGTAATATTAGAGTCACATATCACAATTTCCTTGTTTTCTTTCACTTTGGGTGGAACCACACCACTTGGACAGTTCCTCTCCCAGGTGGAACAGAGGACTGCAAAAATGATCTTACAGATCTTACAGCAGACAAACCCTGATCCTAGTAAACGGAGTAAGTGAGGAGAAATCTTCAGTGCCTCTTCTAAGACAGGGTGAACTCTTCCCTCACCTCCCCCTGATGGTCATGGAAAGCTCACGCACCTTCAGGTGGGTAAAGCTGGTCCCCAGAACAGAGGGCAGATTGCATTTGTGAAGCTCTATTAAGTATGCACATGAAACTCTAGTAAGTATGAATATTTGAATAACATATTACAATTATTACATTTTTCAGTGTCTTCAGGAAACCAAAAGGATGGAGGAACACAAAGAATATCCAGGATGTGGCCGTAAATGGCCAGAATGCTACTAAACAGACTGGGGCAGACTGCTAAACGGAGGTAATTCTCTCAGGGAGCTTCAACATGGAGAGAAAACAAAGACTGTGACTAATGTATGTTGCTGCACAGAGATTAATGTATACTCTATTCCACACAGCTCCTAGCAAATACGAGATACCCCAAATTCAGGCCAGTTTGTGTGTGAGATTTCTGAGATGGAGGGAAGGGAGGTTCTTCTCAGTTTTACTGCAAATGCAACAAACAGGGTGATTGCATCCTGGAAAGGCTTCTGAAAGCCAAAGGTAAAATTTTATGTCAGTTCCAAAGATTTTAATCAGCATCACTGAGATCATGATTTAATTTGCTTCTCTGAAGCTTCTACTGGGACAGAGGATGGCCTCCCACTGAGGCAGGGTCTGCACCCTGCTACTAATGGGGGAACATTTCTGGAGCTGAGCAAGGGAAATGATACCACTTTTAGAGAGTGGTTGCTAACCTCTCCTGTCTCACTTCTCTCTTCTAAATCCTAGTCATTTGGATTACTTGTGCATGGCTGTGAATTCAGATCCTTTAAAACTCAGAAATGTTTTTTCCTTTTGCAAATTGGGGTTAAGGGGAGAGAGCGCTTTGTAACTTCTGCTGGCATGTTCATGATTCACTGCCAGTGAAAGTGCCATTTGCTCATCTCTCTGGGGACAGTGCTTCCTGACAGCCTGAAGTCATAAACGCAGTGATTTTGCTCATCTCATCACCATCCCTCCCAGCCACAGTTGTACGGCACCTACCTATCACACTGTGTTGATGCATGATACGCTGCCGAGCACTGAAATTCTTCCCTCTGCACAAAACAAAGCACAGACCAATCCACCCATTTTCAGCTCAGTCCTCACCACCCTGTAGTACAGCCTGGAATGAAGCATCTTTTAAATGTCTCTCAACACTTACTATTACAAGAACAGTTTGGTGCTCCTGCTTCTCACTGTATTCTGCCTATCTTCTTCCTCCAGCCTTCAGACTCTCAGGGATCACATAACTGGCATAGGATGCTGCTTGCTTCTCTGGCAGAATAGAACTAACTCCAGTACACAAAAAAACCTCATCGTCCTGTCAGCTGCCTTTGGAGACTGGTGGTACTAGAGGAGGAAAAAAAACTGGAGGAGCTCAACACAGGCTATTGAGGATGAAATCACTGCACAGTCAGGGAATGAAGTTAAGCCCTGTTTGCTTTGGCTATCAGTTTTGTGCACAGTTTGCACACAATACACACATATGCACACACGTATATCTCTGTACAAGGACATCTTCTGTGAAAACACCAAGTTGGACAAAAATGTCAGTTCACATAAATACAATTTCAGTGTTGTTTTATTATTATTATTATTTTGCTTTATTTTTGTGTGTTTGATCATCGTTACCTGAATGTCTTCACATCAGTACAAGGCTGTCACAATTAGCACTTAGGTAGGATTGCTCTGTGCAGGAGTACTTCAGTCACTGCCAAAGAGTACGCTGCATATAACAAACCGTAGAAGTCAGATTAGGTAGAAGGAAGGCAGAATACAATTTTCTCCAACTCCTCCTGAGCCCTCAGAGACCAGCTGTCTCTCTTTGGCATTAATCCATGTTAAGATTCCCCAAACATCTATTCAACCTTCTGGGCTAGGGGTGGGTATAAGCATAGCATTGAAAACAAGTTGTGCTGGAGGGCATGGCTGAGTTGTTGATTTTTCTCCACTATTCCAGCACTGCTCTACTCAATAACTGCTCTCTAAGATCTCCACATGATGCCCTTGGTCCTTCTCTCCACTTAAAAGTGCACAGCTGCTTTTGTACATCGGTTGTATCCATCCAGCATGCTGAGAAGGCATTGCTGAAATGTCCAGCCCCAAGTTGAGCTGTGTTTCCTTGCTTGGAGTAGCCTGGCCTGTGCCAAAGAGGAGCCCGATAATGGACCAAAAGGTACTTTGCATGGACAGTAAGGAGTCCTCAGTCTTGGCACAAAGCTGGCTCTTTCATTGCAATGGAACAGACCACTGACAGCAACTTTGTCTAATTTTGCCCAAGGTAAAATCTTCCTATAATCTTCCTCTCACTGTATTACTGCTAATAGCTGTGGTGCAGTTTGTGTGGGCTGTTCCCGGAAGAAATTATATTGCTGAGCTCCCACAGATGGGCAGTACTCATGTGCTAGACATACCATTGGAAAAAAGAAAAAGAAAACAACAATCCATGAAAGTAAGCTAAGTATTTGCATCTTTTCGAACAAGCACGAGTAGTCACAAATACCAAGCCTGCAGGCCTCCTTGCATCAGAGGAACTATTCATATTGCATCCTCAGTTGCAAAGCAGTAAAGCAAGTTCTAGCTTCTTTAAGTGATTTTTTACATACTTGTGGACTGTCCCAAATGTGCTTAGGCAAGGCAGGTAGCTGAGCAAACTAGCTTCATTTTGCAATAAGGTAAGCAAAAAAAGCAATTGCCTGCTCAGCAGCTCCTTAGAGATGGAGCAGCCAGTTTCTGGTGGCTACAGGACATCCCAGAGGAAAATGCAGCAGGGTCAAGTGGAGATATGTGAAACCCCGAGGTGTTCAATTTCAGTATATTTTCCTCTTTCTGATTATATTTTCTCATGTTACAGACAAGGGGTGGGGAGGCCAGCTTAAATGTTGTTGTGTGGGTTAACACCTTATCAGGTGTTCTCAGCTTTTGATTAAGAATCAGGTGACCTCATACTTCAGATATGTCCTGTATGATATTAAGATAATCTTCAGAATTTCTTCTTTTTTTTTTTTTTTAATTTATAATTCACAAGTGCAGGAATTCTTTCTAAAATTTAAAATAGTTTCTGTAGTATTCCAATGTACCTGGGTATTTGCAAAATACAACTCTTATGTCAAGGTTTCTTACATCTGTTGTTGCTAACCAGCATCAGCAGCAACGTATTCTTATTAACTTGGCTCTGAGAGTTCCTGCTGTTTTGTTCTGCCATTGGAAAATTTACTGCAGTCCTAGATAGTTGTTTTTATCTGTCACATTGCTGTTTATACTTTGACTTTAATTTTCTTTACTTCATTTTATATATTAGATTTTATGATTTCCATCATCCAGACACTCTTTTGCCAAGCTGACCTTGTAAGATTTATTGTATTATATTATAAAAATAGCACCTCACACCTCATAAACAATGTCTGCACCTCTAATTGTTAAAACAATGATTTTCAAATAGCACATGGGGAACTTGTTAACTCTTGTTAAACTGTAGCAATTGAAGTGGAGATTCACTACATGCTAGACCCTTGAACATGTCTCCAAACGGTCTTACTGCAACAGTAAGTAATGGGAAAGGAAAGGTAGAGTGATTAAAGTTTATATAACTGTAGGTAGGCATGCCTGTTAAGGCAGAAGTCAAGAGCTTAAGCAGTGTAGAAAAGATTATGGTTAGGATGAGTAGAGATTGTGGAAAACTTAAATGTGAAAATGAGTCGGTAAAATACTCCTGAGAATTTTGGAAGTGTCAATCTGCCTTCTTAGCACCTCATAGCATCTTAGAGAGCCTCAGAAAAAGAGTTAATCTTTTCAAGTACTGCCACTGCCTTGGTAGCTCAGCTATGTTCAGAACCTGATGGTGTGGTGTAAGAGCCCAGTATTCACTTTCTGAAGAAATGAAAGTAATTCTCAACTCTCATTTCTGATCAGATAAGATTTTACTCCGAAGTTTCAGGTGACTCAATTACTTTAAAGCAAGGTTGTGTCCCACAGCTGAAATTGCTGGAGTTACTGAAGACAGTTCACAGCTAAACCTCCTCCATTCTGAAAGGGAACCAACCCAAGAAGTAAGGAAAACTTTGGTCCTTCTGGAACTAGTGGAAAAAATTGCACATAGTTTGATAAATTTGAACATTCTAAGATAACTCTGTAAAATTTGGAGAGAAAGCATCACCCAGAGTGTGCACCTCTACAACATGACCACTGCTGTCCAAACTGGCATCTTCAGCTGGGAAACCAAGGGGTGAGTCAGCTTCATCAAATTAGGAAAAGTAAGCTGTCCTCAATTCTTCCATTCACAGGAGACAAGAGAGTGGGTCCTGATTAGAGTACACATTATTTATGGGGAGGTGCCAAATAGACAACCTTATCAAGCCTTATGTAAGTTTGCTTGAAAGAACAGCAAGCTGATTTTCCATCTATTTACACGTTAATACTGATAGAATGTTAAAGCTAGTGATCTTCCCTGGAAGTTTTATTATGTTTTACGTAGCATGTAAACTCTGGATTCTGTTATGAGATTCACTGTTACAAATTCAAATAAATTATGGAAAGGAGCAATGGGAATGGCCAGTCATTCCATTACCCCATTCTGCTTCTTCAAGATCAGTACATCTTTAGCAGATGTGTATCTAAAATATGCACACATAATGCATAATCCAAAGCATATATCTTAATGTATATACACTTGTTGGAAATTCTTTCATCTCCCTTGGTGATCTACTCCAGGATTTATCGGTTCCTACAGGACATATGCTTGCCTAACCCAATCTCCTCTGCCTGCAGGGAAGTTGATTCCATCTGGTTTTACAGTAGTGGAAATGGAAAACTGTGAAGTATTTTGCTCTGTAACTATCCTTTCTTATATATGAAGACTATAGACATGTTTCTGTGACATTTCTCTATTCCACAATGCATAGAGATAATTCTTCCAACACTTGCTAAGACTTTGAGGAATTTTAAGAATATTGTTATTTTATTTTTCTTCTTTAAACTGTTTCTCATTTGTTTAGAGCATTAAGCAAAGTGTCCAAAATAAAATATCTGTGCCACAGCAACAAATCCATTACATAAATTAAGGTGTATAAAGAGAATGAAAATTAGAATGACTTGCTTTGAAAATAAAGTTATTTCAAAATGCCTTTATTTATTCCTATCACAATTCTTACTGTGTCAGACTGAAGGAAATCTTCGAGTGATTTATCCACTGCCAGTACTACTTAATATATTTCTATCAGAGATGATTAATAAAATAGTTATCCTGTTTTTTCTTTGTCTTCTTTCTATTCCAGTCCAGAATGAAGCTTCCATGGCATCAGTTTGAACCAGCAGTGTGATTTGTCTCCTGTTGAGGAAAAAGGACCAGCCTTATTGGCGACTGTTTAATCCTGATTTATTTTCTGCCCTAAGTATCTTTCAGGTATTGTATTCTTGCAAAGACAGACAGAAATGCAACTTCTCTTCATTTAATATCTGACTGTCTTCCAATAGTCTGCTGGGGGATCAGGTTCACATCTCCAGGCAGCTGGATGCTGACATGGCACCTGGTAGAGCAAAGCAGCGAGGAAAATTGAACACAGTGTCGTCCCAAACAATAATTACTGTTCAAGAAGGGGGCAGATTCTCCCAGATTATTAGAACATGTAACTAGAGCAAGAGATATGTCCTTCCTTTTCTGGGCTAACACTTATTCTGCCTGCCAAGAAAGACATTTAGCGTGAGGATATTGATAGCATGAAGGAAATTTTCATTTCCCTTTGAGTAAAGATATTCTGTTGCAGAACCGAGACTTTGAAATATGCAACGAAGGTTTATGTGCAGTGGGATAGAAGAATTCTCCAGCTGTAGAATTGGCTGCAGTTATGAAATAGGAAGTGCTTGTTTTAAAGTGTGTGAGACACTGCGCTGGCTTGCAACATAAATTATGCATCTTCCCCTTCCTGCAGGCCTGCACTGTGTGTTCATGACTGAACACACAGTCCTTGGACACAGTGGAAAGAAAATGTCTGGATAACAAAGGAAATGGAAGATTTGCTACTAAGCAGAACAGCCATCTCTCAATGAGCCAGTTGTCCTTCATGACATCGGAGTGTGCTGCTAGGATGGATTTGGTGACATCCTTGAGAAAGGAGCACTATAGAAAAAAACAATTCTCAACTTCTGAAAGCCCATCTCAGGTAATTGTCATCTCAGTAGATGAAGGGCAAACAAAATGCAAACGCTTTCAGGGAAATTAAGATAATTCCACCTCTGGAAAAGATTTCTTCACTGTTGTTTCGTTCCAAACAGAATGAATCTTTTTGACATCACGTTCAGATTTACTCACTCTGTGCTCCTCTTTCTCTCCTATACATTTACACCACTGATTCTAAGTAAGGTTTAAATGCTCGTTTAAATTCCAACTTCATTTATGATTCACACTATTACCATATAGAAATGCTGCCAGGCTCAGACCAGTGCCCTACGCACCTGAGATGCAGGGCACTCTGGAGTATGCCTTTGAGTGTGCTGCTGATTGGGCTTGGGCTTTTGCACTGAGGGCTGAAAGGAAAGGCTCACAGCTGAATTTGCCACAGCTGCTGAGAGCAAATTTGAACATGAAGTAAAGTAAACCCAGCACAGACCCTGTGTCAGGGAGGCAGCTGGCAGCATGGCTGGACAGTGGTGGGACAGAGGCTGCAGACAAGAGCATGGAAATTCCCTCCGCTCTCATTGGTAATGTACAAGTGTCTTTCTGCTCACTGATGTGCAAAATGCAAACACATGATTTTTGTTTTGCTTTCTACCACCAACCATGAAGAATACTGGAAGCAATTTTCTCCTCAAATGAGTATTATTTCTTGTACCATCTCATTAAGTAAGCACATGGCAGAAAAACAGACAAAGAGCACAATACAGAAATTAGTGTTTAACATTACTTGAAATGATAGCAAATGTTAACTAGTGGTGTAACTTTTCAAAAAGAATATGGTCTACTGACTTGGTCATCAACATGAGTTGTAAACATAACCTCCACATGAGCAAGAGAGAGCAAATGCATGGAGCATCTTCTTGGGATGGGTGAGTCAGCGAGCTCTGACTCTGAATGGAAATCCTCAAAATTCAGTAAAGCAAGAAAAAGACAATACATTTCCCAGATCGTGGCTGCAGAGCTGTATAATCTTCATCATGTGCTCTGGAGGACTGTCTGGGAAGTGTTGCATTACTTAACTGCTCTGGGAGATATATGTTATGTTTGCTACATCCAAGAGCAAACTATAAAGTATATCAAGTAGAGAACAGTCATTAAAAGGCACTGACACTAGTTTAGTTTAAGTTAGGGAGTAGTCAAGCTATGGCAGTGAAACAGAACATATTGCTATAAAAGATGAGGCTCTCTGGCTGCAGCAGGGCTGCAGTCCTTTTCTCTTTCTTTGTGAGAAAACCATACGAATGCAAAATACCGCCTGGCCCTCATAAAACTGTACTCCACTTCTGAGTGCTTTATTTATGGGATGTGCAATGCAGTGACATTTAAAATGCTTTTGCTTTGAATAGTAATAATGATCTAATGATTATTTAAGCAATTTTATCAAACGCTCCTCTATTTAGGAAACTGAAATATGTGAAAGTATTGCCATGTAAATGTCAGTGAAAGTAATTAAGTGGAGAGAAATTAAGAATATATCACTTGTTAGCTTTCTTCCCTCTCCTTGTAAGATGTTAAAAAGTATAACTACGATGTCCTAGGAAATATTATGGGATAGAAATATAGTGTGATTTAAGAAGTGTTTTCTATCTCCTCTGCTGCATTTCTCACACAGTATTTCTATGAAAATTCAGAATGTAGAATAAATTATCAGTAAACTAGAGTCCCTACATGTAATTTAATGGTAAGTGGTCATTTCTGAGTGAAACTTTTATCACCATTATTGCAGAAAATTGTTCATCAGGAGACTAGGAGCACAAAAGTTCTTTACCATTTCCAAATAAGTTTCTAGCCACTAAACATTGTTGAATTACTGTGTGAATCTTTGCTAGTGGAAAATCTTTAGTACAGAATAGGTGATATGCTTAGAACAGTGTTTTTGCAAGATTTATCAGATGTCCTCCAGTCTTCATGCCACAACAATGCTGAGGTAATGGTTAAGAGAGCTGACATGGCTAGTGGTTGAGAGTTAGCTGATATTTGAGGATGAAGGTTGCGAGCCAGTAGACATCTTGAGGTTTCTTACAGCTTGCTGGGTCTCTTTCATGATGCCATGATTCCATGATCTTATACAGAACAAACAAACAAACAAAAAACAGCCAAATTAAGTAGAGCAAATTATGACAAAAAGATTACTCTAGAAATTCCCAGTATTCCCGAGTCTTTTTTTTTAAATTCAATGTGGGTGTCACTGAGAGCTTATCTTTCTTTTCTTGTATATTTATACTAATTCCAATATTGTAATGTTGATGTATCTATATGCTAATTGATCTTTCTATACAGCATGTTCCCTTCTTGTTGAATTATTTCACTGGTTAATTTTCAGCTCAGCGGCATATATTTCATTAGATGTTTTTCCCTCCTGCAGAGATAGATATCTCTGAAGAAACATTTATCACTGATTACTTCAGAAAATATTCTTAATTTGTGAGCAGTGTACCATTTATCTTTCCCATAATTTCTTTGCTTATTCCTCTTGTTTTCTGTGCAAAAGTCCAATGCAAAATCTCCTATGTGGCCTGTCACTTAAGTACAAGTAATTATTAGTTGCAATTCTTTTCCACATATTAAATATCCTGCATTATCTTATTAATATTTCCATTAATTGAGACTATGCTGTAACTTGTTTCAATCTTGAGTAAGTCAGGATAAAATAAGCCTTTACTATTTATTTGAATAAATATTTTATTGAACAAAAAGAAATTCAGAAATCATCTGTTGTAGATGGTGTTTTCTGTTGTAAACTGCAGTGTGTATATATTGTTAACATACATATATTTATATGTGTATATATATACATATATATGTATGTACGTATGTGTATATATACGTATACACATACATACAACTAGAACAGCTTTCTGCATTAGGAGTTAAAGGCTGGTTCTTCTGTGGCTGTTCATTGTAATTAGTTTTGTCATACTGTTATTCCACTTCAGTGCTGACATATTTGCATGACCTTAACGCGAAACAGATTTTATCCCATCACTGTAGCACATGTGCTTCAACCTCCTTGCTAAATGTGGGGTAGAGAGCATGAGTTTGTTGTTCATGGTCCCTTGGGAAAAAGAGATGTCAGGATTTGGAATGGTTCAGCACGCCATACACACAGCTTGGAGTTCAGCGAAACGAAATCAATTTTGTTATGTTTCAAGTTTAAGTTTTCAAGGTTTTTTTTTTTTTGTAATGTGGTATACATCTCCTCAACTGCCCTCTTCCCTAAATTTTCATGTTATCAGTAGTACCTTTGTATCTGGAAGGATGACATCTGTTATTTGTCCTCTATTAAATATTTATGTTTCTCCAGGGTCACAGTGCTAGGTTTCTAGCCAAAGGGCTTGATCAACAGGGCTGCTGAGAAACCACAGCTCCTTACCAGCAGACATGACTTCCATGGTAGTGACCAAACTCAACTGCTATTGTCAGGATACTAAGAAGCACAAATTTTTTTACCGCTAACAAACAGACAAAGTCTGAAAATAACACGGTGAAACTGATTTAAGAAAAGTTGACCACTGCCTAGATAACCTGAGAGTCAGCAACAGATAAAAGATCTTTGGAAAGAAAGTCCCTATGACAGACTGTAATGGAAAGAACTCCTATGGCCCTCATCTTGCCTACAGAAAACCTCAGATCATTAGGTGGCACCTCGTGGTGATCTCTTGCTCCTTTTGGATATCCTATGTCTCAGTCTGCAATTGCACGTGGACGGAGAGTGATCTCAGTTCTCAGCTGGACCTGAATGAGAATATCTTCATCTTCATGTAACTGGTATATAACAAGACACTTAGGTCTAATAAGAGAAGATATGGGCCTGAGAAAACAAACAAATAAATCATTTATTCATCTTCTTGTTCTGTCTCCAAGCCATAACTCTGGACAGCCCACTCCAGCATGGCTGAAATGTTCACCTCCTGGCCTTGGTACAGCAGGATTGTCCCTCACCCCATGTTTTATCTGGACTGCCAAAGACCTGCAGGGCCCAGAACAAAAGGTCTGCTATCTGTTCAATTTTCCGTGAGTGTATTTTATTCACTAGTTTCAAAATTCCACATATTTTATAAACACAAACTGGATTTATTGCATGACCTCATGCTTCTTCCAGGAATTAGCTTTTTGAAGTGCTTTTCCACAGAATATTGCAACTAAGACATATCTGTTCCATTATAAACTTACTGGCACTATTCTGTCTTTTCACACGGATAACATGGCTGTTTCCTGGGCTGCTGGATTTTAAACTTGTCCCTTAAGTATGTACCAGATCAGTATAGGGAATAAGTATCCCTTGCCTCTTCCTATGCTTTGGAGACTCTACAGTCGAAGGTTTCTAGGAAGTGGAGCTAGTACCTACAATGAACCCAGTGACTTGTTGCAGTGGCTGATCTATCCAACTGAAGATGTCATTGCTCAAGAACATGTTGGTCTTTGTGTAAAGAAACCTAGTAAAATTCACTGGAGTAGTCCAGTGAATACTGATAAACACAGAATAACTTTGAAAATCTATATTCCATGAGAAAAAAGATGGGTCCATCTGTTTTCATGAGGACAACAAAAAAGAAACAGCCCTAGTCGTAATATTCTTGTCGTTTCTGTCCCTGGTCAACTACAAAAGGAGCAGGAACTACACAAGTTATGGGCCTATTTTGTACAGTACTTGTTTTCATTTCAAAATTATTTAGTCAATTCAGTCATATGTATATACATAACCATTATCAGTCTCTTGCTTAAACGTTAACGCAGACTACAAATTAAGGCAACCTTTCTTTCTTCCCTGTGAAGCTGAGCCATTACACTGAAATGGAAAGGGATAATCATAAATTGTTGTTCCTCGTTGATGAATAATCTTTCAGAGGGGCTTGGGTGACAATCAATCACCTAGTATTCTGTCTTTAGAATGAAAAGCATGCAGTAAAGAGAGTTGGAACTGGAGCCCTGATAACTTCTAAAATAGCAATCTCCATCTTATTTTATTAATTTGCTTTTAGCCTCGAAAAATGAAAGATAAAATTCTCTTGTAAAGAGTGAGAAAAGGCAATTCTACTTGTCTTGGCTCTTTGAAAGCAGTTGCTCAGAAGACTACTCTCATCCCAGTGTGAAATCTAGACTAAGGCAGGGGTATCCAACCGTTTGGCTTGCCTGGGCAACACTGAATGAAAAGGAATTGTGTAGGGGCTGTAGCTATGAAGGTTGCTCTGAAAGTAATGCCTCCTAATTATTTCAATGGAAATTACAACTGATACAAACAGCACAATAACAATATTTAGTAAAGCAAATTCTCAACTACAGAACACTTTTTTTTTTTTTTTTCAGCACAGTCACCACTGTTAGCTGTGCGTTTTCACCAGTGATGAACAAGAGCCTACATGGTGTGCTCACAACAATCTGCATGAGTAAAGATGAGTTACTGAAGCTCCCACCACTGCTGAAATGCACCACCCACCATCTCACTGTGCTCACATCCACTCTTAGGTCTCCATAAATGTTCAGCAAACACCAATGAATGTCAGTGTGTACAATGTTTTCTGCAAGGAGGAATTCAGTTCCACGCTTTTGCTTCAAATGTGCTGTCACGCCAGACACCATTGTGTCAAATTTCCCCTCTGCTGCCATCTGTCACACAGTATCAACATGTATTGGAATATTATTGGGAAGGTTCAACCTCTATTGCCGTACCACCGATATCTACCTCTGATGCAGTGGGTCAACATCATAAAACAGGAGGTTTCTTACCAAGATTAAAAACAGACACTTAAATGACTGTGGTGTCCAAAATGGCTTGGTTTGTTTCACATGTGCACTCAGTATTGCGTTAGCAGTACCTCTCTTATGAGGAGTAACAAAGGAAATAACTCTAGCATTTGTTGTCTGGCTGTAGTAGGAGCGTGATAGCACATTGACTGCTAGCAAAAACTCTAGATGTCACTCTGAAACTCTCTGATTCTTTTCTTTAGGACCCCAGGGTGACATTTTCAAACATCTTTGACCTTGAGTCATGTCAACTATGCAAGTGGCTATTTGCTAATGTAAACTGTGAAGTAGCACACACAAGTATGCATTACAGCTATGAGCTGACTTTGTCTTCTTAAAAATTCCAGCTTGAGTGAAATATACACTGAAGGTTTCTGCTCACAGAACTCTTCACACAGTTCTTGATTACTGCTGTTAGTATCAAACCATGATCATAAAGAAGTAGAAAACATAATGAATAGAAGATAATATTTTTAAAGCTATAATATATTGCAGCACTAGGAAGTAATTAACAAAGTAAAACTTAAACTTGTGGGGTGTTGTATGCCCTCCCTTCATTCTGTTGAATAATGTAGTTCTTATAAAATAAAATAAAATAAAATTTCAGGACCAGTTAGGAGAGGGCTGTATGGAACTAAAGTCTGGGACTTTATCCAAAGTCTGTTTAAATATCATGAGATGCAGGCAATGACAGGTCTTACTGTATCTCAGGCACATGCTTCATCTGTATGGGATTCTTAATTGAATATAAATGATTTGCCAGAGAGGTAGGCAAAAGAGTGATTTGCTTAGTCAAGGTCCTTGAAATACAAATAAGATTGTGCTGTCAGCACAGAATGGTAAATATCATATGCTGTTTGGTTTCTAAGGTACTTCCTTGTAACTTGAACATCTTCAATGCTAATTTATTGAGCTGTGGTTCAATATTAAATAGCTCTGTATCAAACCAGCAGCAATTCAGCTGGCATTGCATAGTCTTGTCATCCTCAGATATCACTGTTGGCCCCACAGAATGATATATTTCACTTGGACTTTTACTTCTGAGGATACATCAGTTTGAGGTACTGAATACGGGATTAATAATCTAAATATTCCAGTTGTTTTCCTCAGGCATCTAATTAAATAATTTTGAAACATTAATTACAATTTTTCTTCCTTTAACATTTGAACTCAGTAATCTTACTAATGCCAAGACATGATACAATCATATAAGCAAGCTTTGTTTGAAACTCAATTTTTGGGCCAATTTTGAAGCTCTTGAAGATGTACTTAGATTACCTGCTCTACAAATGGTGCATGCATGCCAAGGGAAATGACAGGCTGCAAGACACTGGACAAATACAGACTTTGTGTAAAAACTGTCTGAGCGGGCAGATTTGGATTTATCTGAATGGATTTATTTACTGTGATGATTTATGCCTCTACTTACTGAAGTACTTGGCAGATGAGGCATTTCATAGATTTGTTTTGGAGTAACCATGCACTTCCATTGTCAAACAACTGCTGAGAAATATTTCACAAGCTCATTGCTTTTCGATAGAAACTTTTACGAAGCAAACATGCATGGGAACTCTGTGCATAATGCATGATTAGCAGCAAAGAAGAGCGGGTCTTGAATGCTATGAGTGGCCCTTGGTGGCCACAGTGAGCCATCACACAGTAGTGCCCAGCAGGAGCACAGGCCTGCAGGAGAAGGTGGGAGCAGTGTTTTTCAACGACATTCTTCAAGTTTAATGGTCTTTTTTAATTATTAGATATAAAAACAAAAAGTTGGTTGGAGGATTTTCTATCACACTGGCAAAATCATCTAGTGTGGAGAAAATCAGAACTCTGCTTCATGTATAGCAGCAAATAATTTACCTTTTAGATGAACTTGATAACAGGAGTTCAATGCTAATAGTGAGATACAATGTTAGATCCTCCAGGAAGTGCATGGAAAGTGCTCTGGCTATGAGAGGTGCTGGCCTAAGTGCCACACATATTATCTTTAAGAAGCATGTTAACTTATTACTACTACTAACATCATTTGTGTTAATGAAAGTTTCATCCTGATTTCAGTCTTCCTCATGAGAAGCCATTACAAGCTGGTGAAGACCCAACAGAAATAGAGCAGCGTAGCTGTTGCTACAGTGTAGAGCAAAGATCTTCTTCCCTTGCACATTTGGGAAAATGTCTGAAAAGCAAGGAATACACTGAGTTAAAGATTTCAATTACAGTGAAACTTCTAAAAGAGATTAGATTGGGGAATGTGCAAAAGAAGCTTTTTTCTTAACACTGGCTGGAAAACAAGATCTGTGCATGTACAGCATCTTACACAAATATGACCTGGAGAATACACTAGAGAAAAATAAATCATTATCTCCCTAAAATGTGGCTTTCTTTGAGAAATATTTATTGTAAAAACACAGAAGATGGGATAGAATGTTTTATATCGTGAATTTGTAGTCATTCAGTGTATCGTACTAAAATCCTGTCTTGTTAATGGTCAGATTTGTATTTCATCTCTTCAGTTCTACTGCAGAAAAATATGATTTCCATCCTTACAGGTTTCTTTTTGCGTGAGTTCTGAAATAATGAATTATCATAGTTTTATGTATGTAGCAATTATGATAAAGCCAAATTCAGAATAGCAAAATGAAGTGCACAACAAAACGACCATCAAATCAGCATTAGACACATGAAAAAACAATGAGCAAGGAAAGGATCTGAAACATGGAAGAAAGGGCAAAAACAGTCTTTATAGAAAAAGAACAGAAAGAGGACCTTTTCATTTTAAAGCTGACTTGGGATGGACTGGCTAGCAGAAGTGTTGCTTAAAGAGGTGTCTCTTCACTCACATCAGTGCAGTTCAGTGGCTCTGAAGACACCACAGAACTTGACAGAGAAAGAAAACAACCACACCTGAGCTAATAATATTTTGAAAGCTGATCACGGTAAGCTAAGATGGAGAAACCTTGACTGAAGCTCTTGGATCTTCCTGAAGATGAGGCATATATTAGCCTTGTATTATTACCTATGGCTAATAATCAAATACTTGTAAAGAGGAAAGTAGCAGTGCTTCTGTTAGGTTTTAATTACCTAACCATATAATCTGAGTCTGTTCAGCAAATTCCTTCATTAGGTTAGTTTTACTCATCTAATTTAATTTATAAATTTTAATTCCATGATATTTTTCACCTTTTCACATTTTTTTCTTTAGAGAAAAACATTTCTATTGAACAAAGAAGCATTCCTTTACAAGCTTTTAAAATACAGCTATACCAAAAATCTGTAGCCAATGTAACTGAATGTTATTGAGTTCCTTTTTTTTTTTTTTTCATTTCCCTAGGAATTAAATTAGTCTAATTAAGGGCTGCATTGATTTTCCTGGAATATAATTGTAGTATTTCCTAAGACAGGGTAAAATCACGTGGGAAAAAAGTGAGAAGCTCATCTTGGGATGGATCTAAGGAGAAATGGATATTACAGTTTGTTTCTTTATGTTCTGCTTTTCCACTGATTACAAATTACTTTTCAGTCAACTCAGAATATGCCTGCAGGGCCTTATATGGAAAAGAGAGACTAAAAATTACAGGAAAGAACATTCTAGGGGGAGAAGGATCAGATTCATGTCCAACATTTTTTTTTCTCAAATATTTCATGTAAAATCATAGGACTTCTGTGATACGGAGCTTTCCCAGTAGAGCATTCTGAAAAGAAGAAATTGAAACGATTATGGATGGGATTCAGAAATTTCTTATGTATTCTTTTATGAGTTTCATTTTAGTTGAAGCCAGTTTTATTCAGGAAGTTATTTTTGTCGGCTATGCCTGACAAAAGAATGCAGATGGGGGATAAAACCCCTAGCAGTACTTATATGTGGCTGTCGCCTTATGTTTAAGAATTATTTATAGCTTCTCAGAAAGGGCCTTTGTATAGTTTTCTGGAAATGTTGGTTTGTTGCTCAAAGGTTTTCAAAAGTAAAAGACAATATTAAGTAAGGATCTTTAATTAACTTACACCCATTTTTTAACAAATACCACACTGTTGAAATCAATTGTATACCCAATTTATCGCTGTGTGCAGCTGTGCATTGCAAAGATAAAAAAAAAAAGGATTAAAAAAACGGGAAAAAATACAGTCAGAGGCACAGAGTATCTTTCACATTTGGACAGATGAAATAGCCTAGCATATTCTGGTTTAGAAGAGTGATGTCTGTGGAGAGGTGACAGAATCAGCTTGCAAGTTGAGCAACAGGGGAAACATAATTCACAACTTCTCATAACAACAAACTTAAGGGACAGGTTGCAATAAATAAATTTGAGATAAAATAAAATAAAATAAAAATTCATATATATAAAGAAATTGTAGAACTCTAAAGATGTCGTGGAGATCAAAAGAGAATAACTGGGCTGAGTCCAATTCATGGATGACAAATCTACCAATTAATATTAAGTTATGGCTGAGGATATTCCCAGGCTATGAATAGCTGCAAACTTGGAGAATGCAAGCAGGGAAGAGTCATTTTATCTGTAGTTTTTTTCCCCCTGCTTCCACCAGAAATTCCTGCCAGAAACAGATTAATCACCCAGACTTATCTCTGGATTGAGAGAGTATGGCATTTATGTTCTTATTCTCTTAGAAGTTATTTCCAGATGAACACAGGCTAAGGCTGAGGAGATAAAAATCCTCGGGCCTGACGTGACCAGGTTAGGCTGCACCTAATTCTGAACATTGTGCTCCAGGTTAATGGGAAGTATAGTTTACATTGCATCTTCATGAATAAATTAAATGTACCTGTAAAAACAAAGCTCATATGAGATGTGAATTAAGCAGTGCCACCTTGACAAATACTTAAAAGAACAGGAAAAAATTTCTCAACTCTGTCCACACGTTTATATAAGCAGTAAATAGAATTTATGGGTGGATTTTGTCATAACCTATACTTACAATCAGTTTGCTGTTTTCTACAATTGCCAGAGCAAATCTTCTCTGTAAGAACATAAAGATAATGGCATAGTTAAATTTAGTTGACTATTCTATTCTTAAAATTCAGCCTCTAAACACACGTAATTGATAGTACGTGTATGAGTCATGGAAACTTGCTTTTTATGAAGAAAATTACTAACGTTCAGTTCTGACTTTTCTCATTACTTTTTATATCTCCAGTTTCCTTCCAGGATGCAGTTTAGTTATTATTGATCTACAACATTTATAGGAATTTAAATGTACTTGAAATGCTGGGTAGCCTGGCTCCTGCTATTTCAAAGTGCTCGTGACTTTTCAAGTTCTTTTACTTCCTTTCTTGTTCTTTATGGATTGGCCATTGTTCTTGTTATGATGAACTCTGTATTTCCTTAGGCTGTAAGACATCGCTGTCACAAACAACTTGCCAACTCTTTTGTACTGTGCTTCCAGTGCAGCACAACTGGGAAGGTCAGCCGTGACCAACAGAAAAAATGTACCAACTCAAGAAAGGTGAAGTAGGTTAATATTAACAGATGTTGGGCTGTCCTGCATTGTTCCACATTGCACTGTCCTAGTGTATGAGGACTGCTGAGTCGTGTCCGGAACCACTGATTGAGCACCTGAAGGAAAGACCTGGTCAGCCCTGGGAGCACAGGTGAAGGCCTGTGTGACCAGAAGGTGTGGAGCCAGGCTGCACTCCTCTTAGACCTCATTTAAGGGCTGACTGCCACTGAGGAAGGATCTCTTGTTGGAGATCCCTCCTTTGGAGTTCTTTCCCTGAGAGTCTAGGTCCTTGGAGACTGGTGAGCATTCATTTTTCCTTTCTTTTGTAACATCTCCTTGTTTGTGCTGGTCCCTTTTCACTGGGAAGTTATGGTAGGTGCCTGCTTCCAGACATATCTCCAGCTCTAAATACCTTTGAGTCTCTTCATTTTGAAGATGCAGAGCTTTGTATATTTTGCTGCTGAAGCAAGCAAAATTGAGAATTCAGATTGTGTATCAGTGAACTTTAAGTGATAATCTGAACTTCTACAAATGATGATGGTAATTCTCAAACTGATGTAATCCAGCAAATTGAAAGTGCTGCCATGTTTAAACAAACAAACAAACAAAAAAAAAAACTAGGAAATTGCCAGGTGGGCTGATAGATAAACCAAGTGGCTCTTAGGTGGGTATCAACCCAATGGGACTCAACCTGATGTTGTCACTGAAAATGTAGAGCCTCGAAATGAAGGGGAAGGAACAGAAGCAAGAAATCATGCAGGTAGATCCTTTCCTTCTGGCCAGGGAATAAACTCAAATATAAATTTCCAGTCACTTAAATAGTTACCAGCACATAGATATACAACAGCAGCATGTTTGAACAACTGCATTAAATTGGTTGTCCAGGAGGCTTTTTTCATGTCTGGAGAGCAGCAGATGTAATAATTGTATATATGGAAGGAAAATTGGCAGCTACAATAGTGTAACTTGAACACTATGATAAGCTTTAGAACACTTAAATAATATTTTCATTTAGTAAATGGAAATAAAGGAGTGGACTGAATAGATAGTACTAGGAATTCATGACTTGAAGCAGTGATGGAGCACCTGGTGGGAAGGCAGAGCCAACCCAGGGGAGCTCAGGAGCATGCAATCAATACAACTGAGTGAACGGAAGGGCTGGAGCCAGGATCCACCTTTTCCCAGACTTCATAGAAGGGCTGGCAGTGGAGGTAAGTCTATCTTGCTAGATTTCCATGCCTGTCTGAGGATTTTGAAGGGTAAATGGATCTTTCCTTTGGTTCTGTGCCTATAGCTACTGCATTTGAGTATATCCTCACTTGCTGCAGACTAGGACTTTGCTGCTCTGCTACTATTGCTGTGTTTTCCATTGCATTATAGCATTACAACATGTCATGAGTTACATTGTTTAAATTCTGAATGTTACCCTCAGTAATAAATGCTGCAAATTGAAACCCATTAGTACTGTCAATATTCTCCACCATTCATTCTTGAATGGAACAGAATATGTATTGAATGAAGTCCTAAATACCATGTATTAGGGAAAGGGATATTGGTCAAAACAGGTAGCTTTCTTCCAGTTTCACCACTTGTGACTTTGTCTTTAGACCTTTTTACAGACTCACAGGGAGGGAAGAGCTTTGTGTTGGCCAAAAAATTATTTTAAAAACTCGTCTCATGATGATTCATAAGGTTTTAATGGAGCTTATTCACAGGGACATGACAGAGGAAAGCAGAAATAAAATGAAAAAATAGGCAATATCACAAAATTTCAAGGAGAAAATTTTCCTTTTTGGAAAAATACTGTGAGGGGCTCCTGTTCAGGAGCAAGAAACACAAAAACAAGGTTCTGTAGCAGACAGATGAGCACAAGGCTTTCCAGCTTTAATGGGCAGATGAGGAGAACGATTGCTGCAGTGTTCTGTCCTTATGGAGGGACAAAAGCAAGGCCAGGCAAGAAGCAGGTGCTGCCTTGGGCAAAAAGAGCAAGGAAAAGCTTCATTTTAACATCAGAGAGTTTATTCCACTTTTGATGAATGTGGGGTGTAATTAACTATGGAGTGTTTTTTATTAAGTAATACCTACTGCTGTTTTATAATTCTATCTGCTCTTGAAAATTCTGTAATCTTTGTGAAATAGTAGAGAGAGAAATTTGATGTGTGATGAAGCTTTCCATCCTTCTGTGACTAGAATTCCCAAGGAGAAAAAAATACCATTTGATACATGACAGTGCTTGTATCTATGTAAGCTGTCTAGAAACTGCTGCCTTAACAGCTGCAAGAAGCTAAGCATCATCCTCCAGTGACCAGCACTACCAAGAACATTTCTTGTTTACTGCTCCATGCAAAGCACCATGAAGCATCACAGAACAATGCTCAAGACCAGAAGCCAGCAAGGAGATGCTATGCCTTGATTTGGAGACTTCAGTTTGGAGACTTCAGGCTACTGGAAAAATTGTACTGTATAGCCTAGAAACATAATTCTTAAGAAATGCACTCATCCAAGCAGAAGGAAACCAGGCAGGCTGCTCAGTAACAATGTTTAGATGTTGGGTTTTTTTATTTTTTCTGATGCTTTTGGTATTGGTGGTTGTAAGGTCATTGATTTGATCTTGTATTGCATGCTGTACAACCTCTACTACAACAGTGTATTTAGAAACAACAGATCTTTTGAAAACCAGCAGATATATGTATTATATTCATTTTATAATAGATAACTGTAGTCTTTTATCGCTTTACATTTTTTTCCCTTGGCAAGGACATCTCACAGAGTCCACCTAAATGATTAATGGAGTAAGAGGATATTTGATTAAAAGCTATCTACACTTAAGAAACTCCCATCGTGTTCTCAAGTCATCAGATGTGAATCAACACATGTTAGAGTTAAACGTTTGCAAGAAGATATCTCAAATAATAAGCAGAAATTTTGAGCAATCATTGAGAGACTTTCTGATGTATGATTTAGAGGCTCTTCTGAAATCCATGCTGCCAGGTCATCCTACACTGTGAGAGCTGTTTTTACAGCTGTACCACAGACCAGGAGGATGTTTTGCTGTCCCTTAAGATCATCTATGGAAATAAGCAAACTGAAGCCTACAGAGTAATGTCTCTGCCTATATCTTTAAAGGTACTCAATACTCTTCCCTAAAGCGTGTTGGCACATGTTGGTCATCCATTCTTTGTGCTTGGCCTCTAGCTTAGTGTTCCAGTCTGTTTTGTGTTCTAAGGGTCTCACGGCTATCTCATCTCAGCTGTAGCTCTAATCTTATTCTCCTCTTGCCATAATGATTCTTTAAAGTGTGTCCAGAGAAGGTAACAAGGTGCAGACCATTGTCAGCAAATATATAATGACTGTGTAGAGCCAAGGGTAACATGTAGAACTTCATGAAGTAGTCATGCTGTTACAAAAGAAGAGATTGCATCATGGGGAAATGGAAAAAGAAGAATTACGGACAGATGCTCTAAGATAGGTTACTACCTGCAAAGATCATGATTATATATTCATTTTTTATAATTGAAACTATGAAGTGTAAGCACAGGAAGAAAAAGGGTCTGTGTTTATGATCAGCAGTACCCCACAGCAGCTCCTTAAGATCCACTAATGTGTTGGGACTTAAATGTAGATGTAAAGCCAGAAATTTGTATGGGTCTGAGATAATGTTCCTTTGTAGGAGTGGGGCACAAATCCCTTGCTGGTACCATACTGTCAACTGAACGCCTCCAGCAAGTACAACAGAGCAGTAGTTCACAAAATGACAAAAACTTTATGGTAAGGAAATATCCAGACGTTTCTTTTTTCTTTCATTTATTTTCCCACAAAGAACCCCTATGATATCAGAACAACCGTGGGTTTTATTTGAGAAAGGGCTGCACACAAAGCATAGTTCTTTCACCAGCATCAGACTGTGGTAAAACCATCCCTGATGAGACTTCTGCCCTGAGTAGGCTGTTTAGCCATTGTTGCCAAGGGATGTGAAGAACAGATTAAATAAGACATAGTTGAGGGTGGGGTAGGCAATAAGTTACCTTGCAGGAATGTGACTGCCTATCTGAAATTTATGGCCTTAAAAAGGCAGACAGGAAACTGTGAGCTCCTTTAATAAAGAAACAACACTTGAACTATTCAAAAGTAGAAAACTGAAGGGCAAATTAATGAGCTATCATCAAATCTGGCATTCTGCTTAGCTGGTTTTGAGCTGCAGGCTGCTAGCTACCAGGACTGTACCATTAGTGAATCACTTGCAGCTAAGCAGGTAGAAACTGGACTATCCTGAAAAAACAAAGCCAAAATTATGTGTTTTGGTTTGAGATAATAGAAGGATAAAACCATACCAGGTCCAGAAAAACAAACAAACAAACAAAAAAAAGGCTCATATACAGTGGAAATATCTCAAGCCACAAGAAAGTATCCAGAATTTTATCTTTCCGTGTGTGCTTTTGGCTTCAAAGTCAAATTGGTTGTGATGAATGACAGGCTAGCCTGGGATCAGCCAGGCTTAATTTCATAGGATTTATATTCACAGGGCCCATGTTCTTACAGTTTAATTGCAATGGCTAACTTAAAGACTCTAAAATAAAATTACCCAATGTGACTGGAGGAGGGATTCACAATAAACATAATCCTACAGCTGCTGTTAATGTCACAGTGCTTAAGTTTGGCAATGAGACCAAGAATCATGATTCATATTAAATGCCTACCAACTATCTTACCTTCTCTGATGATTCCTGTAAAAATGCTTACTGGGTCTGGTGATGTGAAAGGCTTTTGCCTTTTCTTAGTGCTCCAAAACTTTATACTTTACTCAGAAAAACTTCAGTTTTCTCATATGAAGCAAGCCAAAAAATGGCCTATTTGTCACCTAAAACATGAAAGATTTATATTTTGAAGAAGAGAAATACTGATCATCAGTCTACAGGAGGATTATGCTTAAATATCTGAACGATTCAGATTGTGTAACTCACAGCAAATTTGAGCAAAACTGTTCAGGTTTTATATACAGTGGAAATTTGTGGAAATTTAGCTTCCAGTTTAGCTTCATGCCATATGCATGTGGAAACTGCTCTGAGTTCCCTGTGAAATTTAGCCCCAACACTGACTGACTCAAGTGGGCACTTCAGCAAAGCTGTCACACCCCTCTTTTTTTCCCCACCTCCTGCTACACGTGACCTCCCCCCCAAACCAGGCTTCCCTCAGCTCTTCCATTTTACTACCATAAAATCTTATTGCCTTAGACCCTAGCTTCAAAGACATTTATTCTCTAAATCCATATCTTTTTTTTCCCTCCAAACTCTCAAAAATCATTCTGTACGTTTCTCTTGTAATATACTGTTTTGAATTGATCTGAATAAAAAATAAAAATAAAAATAAAAAAAGCACTAAAGCAGTCAACTGTAAGTCAGTAAGGAATGTCAGAAGCCACTTTCCATTCTGTGAGCCAACCAAACACTTGAGTATCCAGACTATCCAAATAAATCACTATTTTTTAAAGCCGATGACACATTTATTGCATAAGGAAAGTTAAAAACCACTCAAAAATATTGCCAAATGCTGAGATGAATAATTACAATTCAGAGGAAACAAACTATTCAACAAGGACATTTTGGGGACGTATATAGAAGTAGAATTGCACTATCCATGGACCAGAATATGAATAGGTAATTGGCAGAATTTTTCTGGGCTAGTGATGAATATAGACCACTATAAAAAGAAAAGATAGCTGAGCTAAGACTTAAAGTCTCTTTATAGGACTCAAATTTTCTTCCATAGTATTTATGTCACCAGCGCTGTCTGTTCATCCAGGCACAACAGAGCCATGTCAGACTGAATCTACAGCTGAAATAACTATCCAAAATAGCATTAATAGAGCATCTTATGATAACTATTGGCAAAGTATCAAAATTGAAGATTTTTTGTGATTCACTTATGTTTTAAACTGGTTTGGAAAATTTTGTAAGTTCTTTATAATTTTTTGTTGTTGTTGGTGGTGGTTTGTTTGTTTTTTATCCCCCAAACATCATACACAGTAATGCAGTTAAGATCCTGTGGTCACATAGAAGTGCAGGGCCATGGAAGGGCCATGAGGCCCAATGCCCTAGTGTTTTAGACTTGTACCATATTACTTCCACTAAGCCATATAAAGAAAAATCTAAAAGTGATTTTTTTTCAAGATGCCATTAGGCTTTTTCAAAACTTCAATCCTCTGATGAAATATTTTTCTCGTTTCCAGCTATAATTTATGAGATGCCCACCAATTCCTGACTTTCCTATAAAAATGTGCTGAAGTAGCAGAACAAAAAGCCCTCCTCAGGCCATCGTGGGCCCCTAAGAACAGCTACTCAGTGTTAATCCTTTCAGACAAAATTGTCCTCTCCCCAGTGAAATCTTTCTGCACAGTGAGGCTAGAATTGTAAAGTACCTTCCTACCAAATGTCACAGAGGTGGGACAATACAAATAGTGTACGGGGTTAAATTAAGTCACAGATAAAGTGTGGGAAAAGCTGAACATATCTACAGTCAGTGAAAGGGAAATATGCCTGAGGGGCAGAGGCACTGAAGGACTTGCTGACCCCAGCACAGGCTGGATTTTTGGCTTTGTAATCAGCCATAACTGGATTTTATAAACAGAAGGCTTAACTGAGGTGTTTAAAGTTAGATAAAAAACAAAACCGAACTATAAGAAGTCAGTATTGCCTGTGTCTGCCAAGCTGGAGTCACTTCAACTTCAGGGCTTCAGGTAAGCAGAGCTACAGACTGTGCAAGGCTTTTAAAGGGTTGGTTTAAACTCATTAACAGTATATTAATTCCACCTGATATAAGTCAAAATGGTACTTCCAAGTATCCAGGCTTATTAATTTCTGTCCTGTAGTCACAGGACAGGATGTTACGGTCTTCACAGGCAAAATCATTAAAACGATTCAAAATTATTAAAATGATTCTTTAAAGATGATGTGTACACGATGGAAGCAGTGTTTTTCTTCATGCTCTTATTGCTGAGTAAGGGCAAGGTAAGTGTTGTCTAAGAGAGGCAATATGGTTGAGATACTTTTCTGAACGATGTAAGCTAGAATCTGCAGAAATGACTTAATGATCATTTTCTACAGTGCTTCAATTGTATTTTAATTTTAAAATTCCTTCTCATGAATATAGTTCTGCATAACAAAATATTTCCCTGTAGTCAGGACCCATTATTCATTATATTGTTATAAATCTGCTCATTGATTCCTTCATTATTGCCAAGTATTTTTCATATCCCACAGACATAGGCAGAAAAAGCCCAAGGCACTAATTAGGAGCAGATGAAGAATGTAAGCAGGAAACCAGGGACGAGCAGTGGCCAGTGGGTATTGCTAAATGAAGCCCTTCAGAACAGAGCAGCTCACAGCTCAATAGACTTGTATTGAAAAGCAGTGTCAATTACAAAGGCACCAGCTCAGAAATAAAGGACTTCAACACCAGGCATAGCTCTTTGATTTCATTTTCCAAAGCCAATATTCATGTTTAATTGCATCACCCAGGTCACCGATTGTATTTTGTAGCATATATCTAGAAAAATCTTTATTTTGACTATGCTAAAAAACTAGAACTAGTTTGATTCAATATATATTTACTTATTAAATGCTTTGATACAGCATTTCAACCTAAACTTCATGTCAAATAGATCACTATATATCCCAGCCTATGTTATTAGGAAAAGATGAGAATACTCAAATGCAGTCCATTATAAATAATAATAGAAGGATAATTAATAGTGAGGATTTTTTATATTCTTTGGCTGAACACATAGGATCGGACTACTTGGATGTTGCCATTAAGGCAATAGCATTTGCAGCACAAGGAATTTTACCTGGTGTAGGGAACCTGCTTTGGCAGGGTGGTTGGACTCGATCTCTAGAGATCCCTTCCAAACCCTACGATTCTGTGAATTCCCCAAGTGCAAGGATAACTTCTCTTTCCCCATTGAGGTACTGCCCAAACTCTACTGAGAGTGTAGCACTGTGGGGAGGCTACACACGGTCTCTGTCCTACATAGCAACCCACAGCTTTGGTTTCAGGCTGCTGCTTTTCCTGAGCAAAGGTTAAGTGTGGTTCCTTCCAGTGTAATTGAACACAGAAGTGTTCAGCCTGATATACTGACCACAAAGGTTTATGAGTGAGCTGGGAGAGGATGAGAGCTCAGCTCTCTCGAGGATCAGAAGACCCCTCCCAGTGACATTAATTTCTGTGATGCCCACAGATAAACACAGGAGTAGAGACTCCTTGGACCACAAGGGACAGCAAAACAGCTCTCTTATCATTTGCTGGTGCAATGTATTGTTGCCTGGAGGGGTACCACGCTTTGCTGGAGTGGCTTTTGCACATGCTCACTTCTCCTGCTGGCACCAGTGTCCTGCTCCCATTTATCCCTGTCCATGTGCCACTTCCATGGCAGGAGCAGCCTTGGCTTTTCACTTCCCAAGCAGTAAAATTCAACGTTAATCACACTGCTGAGAAACCCTCAAATGCCAAGGCCAGAGAGCCATTTCCAGTTTTGAAGATCTAGGTTCTGAGTGCACCAGTTTTTTTAAAGAAGACACACTATAGATACATGAATACTATCACTTTAGGGAAAGAAATACATGGCATAAAGTGCTCCCTCTACAGAAGGGATGCCATAATCTTCATTTTTGTCATAGGCCCTTTAGGTGGTTGTAAAGGTTGTCAAAGTAAAGAGACCACCACAAACAAGGAGCTGTTACAGAAGAAGAACAATGAGTGCTCACCTGTCTCCAAAGACCTAGGTCACAGGGAAGGAATTCTAAAGAAGGGATCTCCAAAAAGAGAACCTTCCTCGCTGGCAGTCAGCCCTTAAACGAGATCTCAGAGGAGTGGAACCTGGCTGATTCTGGAACCTGAATCACCTTCACCTGTGTTCCCAGGGCTGACCACATCTTCCCTTCAGGTGCTCATTCAGTGGTTCAGGCTGTGACTCAGCAGTTCCCATACAGTGGTGCTTCTCAAAGACACCCAGATGACACATCTAAGCAACATGCAGTAATTTAAAAATAGCTGCCAGCTTCACAGGTATTGACATATAAAAGAAGTTCTGTGCAAAATCTTTAAAATTTTTATTCTCTGACTCCTTTTCAGTTCATCATGGTGTTATTAACTACTATTGTCACTGATATAGCATAAAGATGTAAACGCCTGTTTGTTCACAGCTTTATATACAACATCACAGAGAAGGCTGTTAGGTGTTTGACACAGAAAATAAAAAAGAACAGAAGAGTAAAACCAGAGAAAACGTACAGTGAAGTAAAGTACGAAAAGGTAATCTATTTACACACATTAATCTGTACATTATCATATTCTGTACATTTTGTAAAAAATAATCACATTCATTTACATCATCTTTAATTGTTATTGTAATCAACAGAAAAAAAGTTATAAAGACAACAAAAGAGAATTTCAAAACAATACTCATACTAATGCTCCAGGAGAAAAAACAAAAACCAAAGCTGCAGGTTATAAGAAATTTACTACAGTGCTTTGGGAAATAGAGGACCTGGGGACATTTCAGTCACTGTTTTAGTTGACAATGGAAATGGTACCAACATACTGTCATCACTGGGCAGAACCAGATTCAACACAGAATGATTAAACCAGATCAAAGAATGCTATTTTAAAAGATGATATACTCTTTCACCATACATGTCAGAATTTATTGTTTCAGTGTTCTTTATTTGAGCAACAGAATAGTACTGCACGCTACCTGCTGCTATTTGGTTATGTTGAGGTGGCAGTACTGACAGCCCACACTTATCTAGGCACTCATGGTAATGTGAAGAAACTTTTGTTCGTAAAAGTACTTCCTATATTACTTTGCACAGACTGCAATTGCTCAGACAATAGCCCTAACTACAAAGTAGCTTTCTCTACAGGTTCCTTGCCAGTTGTAATATTTAATGTTTAATTTTCATCAAAGTTGTCTGAAAGTAAGAACTGTAGAAATGAGCACATACTTAACTCACAATCACTTTGCTAAAACGGACAAATTCAGTGTCAACAGGAAAAGTTTTTTAGCACTCACAAAAACAAGAGACGAGTAATGGCATTGTCTTATCTCAGTCTTCATGCTTGGTGCGTGAGGCACATGCACTTGGCAATGACTTATTTCACAAGCGGTCAGACAGACTGCCCAGTTCGCTGAGCAACTCTCAGCTCTCCTTTCATCGTGTGAAAGGCAGAGAGAAGCCTGTCTAGGTGTGTCAGGATGAAAAGTGCTTCACAGTGGGGCAAGCTGCCTCTGACTTGACTCTAGAAGGCTTTTTAAACTGCCACTTTTTGTGGCTAGCACGTTACTGACACTACAGTACAGTTCCAACATACGCTTACTCTGGGTAGTTCCTCAGTTGTTTACATGCAACACCCATCACCACCATCACCACCACCACTGTTTGGGTGCAGTTTGTTGAGCTCACGTGCTATGCATGGAGTAGACACTTCAATACATGTCAAACTCAACATTTCATGGATACCAGCACTGCTCTGAGTGACTTAAAGGATGCTTTCCACAATCTTAATGTTATTTTGCAAAGCACAGTAAAGCACCTGAGCCAGACTCCGAGGTTGACATACTATAACAATGTTACCAATTTATATGGTGAAAAATCAGGCCAGCAATATTCTCACTTTATGCCGTTAAACCAGATCCTGGTCAGCAGCTGAAATGACTGCACAGATAATGGTATGACCACGTCAATTTGGAGTGGGAGTGAGAAATGCGGCCCTGAAGAGATACACCAGAATGTTTCATTTTCTGTGGATGAAACTATTCTGAATTTGAATGAGGCACAGAAGAGAAACAGGCAAAAACATCTGAGAAAATGCCACGTACTCAGAATTTTAGAGATCTGATGTTTAGTTTCTCAGAAACTTAAGATGTATACAAGAGGGATTCAAGAGATTTCACTTAAAGAAAATTTCTCATATTCAAGAGCACTTTGGTTTAGTGTATGACCCATCTACAAAAGACAAAATGGCAAACACCCAACACAAAACAGCTCCTGAAAGCTGAACCCAAGCAAATCAGTACAGGTCATAAGGCCATTGGGTTTATCATGCAAGGCAGTCAACCACTGGGACACCCCACCAAATGGACTAAGGATCCTTCACTGCCTTCATGCTAACATTTATGGGAAGATAAGTATCATCAATCAACTTAAGAGTACCTTGGTATCACCTATTAGAAGCACAACTAAACAGACTCCTCTGGAGAGGACCAACTGTAGACATGGGGTGATAAATCTAAGTTCTGTTCAGTTAAATTCATTTCAACTGAATTCTACTCCACTCCACGCTACCCTACCCTACCCTGTCCTCAGATCATTTTATGGTAAATACAGAGAAAAACGTGATTCAATTTATGTGCCCTAGATGCCCAGGAGAACATGAGATGAATCATCAACAACTATTTCTTTATGACCAACACGGAAAGCACTTAAAACAAGCCTTTAGCTTAGAAACAGACATTTGGCTTTTTAAGGACACAAACAAGGGTAGATAAATTTCACCTCAATTCATCAAACACCTAGCTAAAATCATCATCTCTGAAGAGAAAAATTTAAGCTAACTCTATGTATTTAGAGTCTGGTAACCATCAGCAACAGTAAAGTAATCTGTCTGTGTATCCCTCAGGCATCAGCAGCAGGTAATGCTGACAAAATTCACTCAAAATGAGTGGTGTTGCCTGCCTGGCCCCAAAGCAAGTAAAGTTCAACCACTAAGCACAGTACAAGAGTGAATCTTCTCACCATTCTTGATCAGTTAACCCAACAGCACACATGATGTGCTACTGGCTTTTCAGTGGGAATACAATCCAGCTGGGTTCCTGCTCTGAAGCCTTTATGACTCAGTTTAGATCCTGATACAACCAAAGTGAGAAAGGCAGTAAAGGAATGAAGAGGAGAACGAAGTGACAAGGCCATATGGGCAGGCATATGCACACCTGCATTGCTTCCTCCACCACCCTCCCTGATTCTACTGACTGAGTACAAACTGTTCAGGAATGAGAGTCAAATGTTGTGTTGTTCTTTTGACTCAGAAGACTCACCAGCAGGGTCATTTGACTCCACAGTGCCGTGCAAAATCTAATGCAAAACAAAGCTACTTCTGTGCATTGTAAAGATGTGAAACATCGAACAAACACTGGGACAAATCATCAAACTGATTTTCAGTTTTTGCATACACTTCAGCATACAGTGCACCTGTATGTGAAAAGGCAGACGGAAGTGAAACAAGTTCCATGATGATGGGATGTTTTGCATAAAGCTACCTGGATATGGGAATTTTTTGGAAGTAGAAATAACTGAGAACAGTGCCCGCTTGGTCATTACATGCAAATGCTTGCATAAAGCACTGAGAAGGTTGATGTCACACAACATTGATGAGTGCTGCCCATGGGGCAGTCATGGGACATGTGTCCTGTCTTTGATCTGACAGAACTATGTATCACTCCAGGGTAACTCCATTACAATAAATTGTGTTTGACCAATAAATAACTAAATTAAATCAGAACAAGAAGTGTACAGACACTCTGATGACTGCCAACAATATTCCCAGTAATATTTTCAGAAGTGTACATGAATGACTGCCAATACATACCCTTGCCACTATTCTTCCCTTTCCCTTGTAATATTACTGACCTTGGATTCTGTTGGCTTGATATGAACTATTATCTGAGATATCAGGGCAATTGCTTTTATCAGTCAACAGTGCTCATGCAAATCTTGTTATTTAAAGTGGACATGGTTGAACATAACATGAGAAGTAAACATCACTGGGTTTATTTCTTTTAAAACTGCAAATGTTCTATGTGTATTTGTAATAACTTGTCAGCTCCCTGTCCTTTTTTTACAAAGCAGCTGCATAGGAGGCTTGGTGTTACTGAGAATTCCTGCTATTTATGCCTTTTATGGTCAGTTTTAGGGATTATATTTAATTTTACTTTTTGAGTCACGGCCACAACTGAATTTTAAATCAGCTCAGACAGATACAGAATAGAATCACAATAAGAGAATTTATATTATTCCTTAAATGGGAGTTCTAACACTACTGCAATATTTCTTGTTTCAGCTGTGAAGTATGTAGTTCCTGAGGTATAATTCAATGAAACTATCCAATAAAAGTGATATTTTCAATGGGTAATGCTCTTTAAGGGTGTTTATCTTATGATAGACTGCTCTAGCAATAAAACATCTCTTTAGAAAACTGTTTAATAAAAGATCAACACAAAGTATTTGATTTTAAACAGAAGAGTACAGCTGGTGATTAGAACAGCACTACTGGCAAAGGCTGATGTTTCAATCTAAACAGTAACAGTAGCCTTGGACTGCAAACACAGCCTTAAGTTCTGCACCAAAACATAAAAATGTGCACTTTTAGAGGGGACAACAGGATAGGAAACGAACTCTGGAGAAAGTCCTCTTTACAATTCATAGTATTAGCTAAGAAGCTTTACTTTTTTTTTCCTCTCTGTATTCAGTTAATGATTTCCTGGATTAGCACACTAAGCTTACAGTGTGGTTAATTATAGACTCACATTTCTTTCTTTTTCTTTAGCTTTCCATAATTAGGAAAGAATTTCCTAATCCTTAAGGAAAGAAGTATTACCTTAAGTATAAAGAGAATGTAAGATATTTTCCTGGTTCGCATCATAATCTTTTCAACACAGACCAAAGCAGTCTGCTCTGAATAGGGTCCCACGCATCTGTTTCACTGACTTGCTGGAGTGAAAAGGGACCTTCATAGTAAATGAGTTTTTGAATACTTATGTCTAATACATGGCAAGAGAACATCAAAATCAGTATGAACGCCATTAAAGAAAAGAAAAGAGAGCATGTATGGGGCAGGCTGACTGCACAAGTCGATTTCCCAGGTACCAACATAGAGAAAAGCAAAGCAATAAACGGTACGTTTTAGAAAATACCACATCAAGCTGCATATAATGAATATACCCCACAGTATTTGCATGTTTTAGGGACCTAGCTGATTTATATCATGGTGGTCTCTGTCTGCATGAATGACTGAGCCCTTGAATTCCGATGGAGCTGAGAAACACTTTCTGATCCATTTCGAGAAATCGAGCTGTGCAGTCTGTAGTCTCTGCCTGCTGTCTGCTTCCAGCACAAACTCCGCCATTTTCTTTTCAGCTCTCCTTGTACCTGTGTTAAAAAGAAAATGAAAGCATACTTTTTACCTGAGGAACTTTTCCACATTTATTGGCTACAAAATGGGGACTTCTGGGAACAACTTCTACCCTGTTTTTACAAAACTGAGGTGAAGACTGCACCTACGGTGTTTGTAAGGAGAAGCTTCAAGGCCACTTTTAAATTCAGATTTCTATCACCTCCATTGCCATAAGTGGTTTCTATTAAAATAGTAGCTAGCTATTAATCACTTGTATTTAAAACATCAAATCATGCCTCAAATCAGGCATCTTATGAATATCAAAGATCAGAACAGTAATAGACTGGAATGTCATTTCCCAGTGCAAGCAGGTGTCTTCTTCAGACAGATTCCTCCTGTCACACTGAATGCTATTTAACATATATCACACCTCAAAAAGTAGCTGACATGCTGACATCAGTAATAATTCCTTCCAGCATCCTCAGTTGAGATTAGAAAAGCTGTGGACTTCTGAAAATCTGCTGCTGTTTTGGCGTTAGATTAGCTCAGAATGTTACCCTAAATACTTAGTAAATTATGTTCCAAGTTTTGGATGAATTCTAAGCTTGGTGCAACTCACTTGGACAGTTCACATAACTTGTGCCAGGGCTAGAATCAGATCACATTAAGTAAAGATGCACTGCCATTTGTAAAGAAATAGATTTCAAATGACTCTCAACTTTTCACCCAAATACACTAATCTATCCTGCTTCACAGAAATGTGTATCCTATAAGTAGGAATGCAAACACTGTCTAAAACAGCTTCATGTTATGTAGAGTGGAATTATAGAGGTGCTTATTTATACACTTACTAAAAACTGAAATCCTCAGTAGGAAACTGAGACTTACCTCACTGTTCAAAAAACAATATAGGACTGCAACAATCAATCCCTAGAAATAGAAAATATTCATTACTTGATATGCAACACTGACCTAAGTCATTAAAACTTGAATAAAAACTTGAAAAATTACCTGAAAAGATCCCAAACACAACTCAAAGATTATTTTGTAATTATTGGAACTGCGGTCAGGAAAGAGAGCAAACACTGTGTAGTGAACTCCAAATAATGGAATAAGCAACAGCGTGGATTTTGCAAGTCTCCTGTGTAGATGAAGCAGAAAAAGCCAGAGTTTAATGATAAGCTCTTGCTTGAGTATGATAAGAACCTCGTGCAATGTCATTCAGATAAACCTTATACGACTTCCATTTTACGAACAGTTAAAAGATATATTTACTAAAAACTGTTTTTCTTCTGAGCTTGCTATAACATCATCCACACAGTAACCTTATGAATTAATGTCTGCAGCTCTTCTTGACCTTGCCGACCTTGTGCTCTTCCAAAATCTGGTGGAGGCTCCAGGAACTCTCTAAATCTAAAGACCCTTTTTCCACTGACCCCTGGAAGCAGTAAGGTGTAGGACCTGTCCACTGCTGTGCCTCTTTGACACATATCAAGTTCCCAGCCTGTATTCATATTACATTTTTTGTGAGGGAATTTTTATAGCATTATTCCATGAGAACATGTTCAACAAATTACCATGAGCCTCACAAGAGATTATCAGGCCTTTCATCTTTTACCTTGCATGAACTATTGAGAGTGGAAGGAATACTTCCTTCCTGCACAGTTTTACAGACAGTTCTTGTGTAAAGGATCCTAAATTAATACTTTCACATTCATTTCTTTTAAATTTCCAACTGTAAGGCTGGTTGTGCAATTCACATGAAAAGTATGCAAGGAAATACAATCCAGAATAATTTCAGCTGTGAGATTTTAATCAGAATTTTTTTTATTTACCCTCAAGGTTTACAACTATAACGACGGCATGAAATACCCATGAAAAAAATTTAATCTCATAAATTACATTATGCAATTAAGCACAAGACACTACTGAAGTTAAGAATGAGAACTTTTCATTATTAAGGAGGACAGCTTTGACAAACTGCCTGTGAAACCACTGAAATGATGAATTACTAATTATCCCTTATCTGTCACTCATTTCACTCTAATGACATCAGTTTTATGTATTATGGAGGACCAGTCATGCACGATTATGGATGTCTGGTATCAGATAAAATTCAAGAAGTTGTAATGTTGAGTACCATAATTCATCACTGTCTTGGTGAATCCAACTGGATTCAACAATGAAAAGAAGCTGCTGTGATTTCACCTGCTTTATTAAAGGTATTAAAAGCAGTTTTGTTTTTTCTGTGTCAGTCCTCATGCCCTTCCTTCACTCACAGTGTTCCAGAGACTGCATCTGTTCACGCGGAAATAATCAGTTCTGACAGCAAAATTTCTTGAGAATAGTAAAAAACCTCATACTTAAAAGTGATATCAGTAAGTGGTAGCAACAGGGTTTCTCTGGCAGAAGAAATTCATCTACAAATTTTCTGGATTCCCAAGTGAAGTGGAAAACGGATTTTATTGCATTACTTTCTCATTTTATTGAAGGAAAGAAACAGACAAAAATAGCCGTATTCATCACTGTATTTTAGAAAGCACATTTGCATTGAAAAATGAGGCTTCCAAACCTTTAATTTGCTCTGTAGAAAAAGTATTTCTCGAGAAGGTTAATCTGCTGTTCCCATGAGTATCTGCTAAAGACTACCGAATCCAAACTTAACCAGGCAATCAATTGCTAAAAGCAAACAATTTGCATGGCTGAACAATGAAGGACAAGGTTGCTATTACAGAACTGGTAACACTACAGTAAACTATGGACAGATAGGACGGCAATGCTTCATTTTCATAAAATACATAAATACCACAAGGAAACAGAGGGACATAAATAGCACAGGGAAACAAAATTTCTTCTCACAAGAAATAAACGAGCAGATTTCCTGCCTATATAAATATATACATATACAGATTTCCTGCTATATATATATATTTATGTATCTCAGTGTGCTAGATAATACTGTGGTGACTGTGTAATTTCATCAAGGTTGATTTAGATCTCTCATGTTTTCAATTAATTCAGTAACACAAAAATGAAAAAAAACCTCTGTACATCTATGAAGCACATTTCCTTTAAATAACTTATGGGAACAATTTCCTTCCAACTTCCTCTAAAAATATACATAAATACTAAAACAAAAAGTGTTTTGTAAATGAAAAAAAAAGCTTTTAAACAGGTTGAAGTATTACATTTTGATATTTCAACAACTTTTACGTTGAAATTAAATACCTATACATTAAAGGAAATATTATTACTCCCATTTTTTTGCATTAGCATATTCCTTCATTGAATTAAACTCAATTTCAAGAGTAGCTTGTTGGTTCTTTATGAAACTGCCTATTTTCTACTGAATTCGATTGAAAAAAAATGTTAACCTCTATTTCAACACAGTGTTAAGATCTTCATTATCTTCTGTGATTCTATGATTAAATCATGTCTAAAATTAGGAGGTTTGGAATTAAATGTAATTATACTATCACAGCAACAGCTAGTAGCAGGTTTAAGCACAGTAAATCTCATAGGTATTAGCTTGGTTCTATATAGAATGTCTAAGAATATGACTCACTTGTACTGCGACTGGTCATTTCCTCCAACATCTGGAGATCTTAACTTCTGGAGCAAGATTCTTATAATACTGATGAAAAGTATAAAATTCACCTGCAAAGAAAACAAACATAATGGTGATTTCAGACTTCTCCATTCGAGATGCAGCACAAAGAAATGCTTATCAAGTAAGAGTAATCAACTCAGCAGTCAGCACTGTATACCTCCTGTCAGAACACATTTACAAAGTTAAATTTACTGTCTGTTGTTATGTCCAGTGCACTTCTACTTGGCTATTAATCCTTGTCTGGCAAAGCCTTTTAATGCTCCAGTTGTCACCAATGCCCTCCATCTGAAATCTCAACTGAAGACAGTTTTCTTGAGAGGATGGGATACTGGCTGGGATCTAATGCAATCAACGACTGTCCTGAATTGTCATTTGAATCTATGATTGGAAGCCAAAGGACAACCTGAGTCCTGTACACAATTCTGATCCTCACTTGCCTCTCATCTTGACGTTTATTATTTTCTGTCTGGATAAGGAGGATAGAACATTGTTGAATGGGCAAACCGTCCACTTCCATCAAGCATGGAGAAGGCATCTCACATACATCTGTCCGTCTTGGATACCGATGAATACATCACAACTAACAAAACCTGACCCTTGCAGTATAACATTTTATCCTCCTAACAACATTCTAGAATAGAACAGTAGGATTATCTTCTTTCATGGAAAGAGAATGGAGGAGGCTCTTGGATAAAAAAAATAAAGTTATGATCAGACCTTGATCAGTCTAGAACATCCAAGACTAACACTCAGAAGGATTCTAAATCTCACTCAAACAGTTTCTTCATTGGCTTCTGGCATCTTGCGTTCCCTACCTGTTCTCTTCCTGGATATTTTGGTATATTAGAAAATATAGGGCTTTAATGAAGTAAACACACATTTTTCAGGCAGATGATGAGTCTGAAGTTTGACTTGATTACTTCCCTAAAAGTAATAGGTAGTAGCCAGTACTCTTGCCAATTAAATCCGTGGAATTAAATACCACAGCATCGCATTCAGATCCAAGGATACACATTAAGTACAGGTATTTGCACTGGAGCTATTATTTGTGAACAAGAATAGACCCTCCATTTCCTTGTGCATTTGTTAGCCAAAAAAAAAAAAAAAATCAGGAGAAAATAGGAAAACTATTTTCTCTACATTTGCACAAAAGCAAAATTACTTTTTGTTCTTGACAGACCTCATTAATTTCTACCATAATAAACTGTCATCCTTTTGGTTCCTGAAGCATCAAATTATCTGCAAAACTTGATGAAGTTGACTCATATTCTTGATTGTCACACAGATTACCTTTATGCCTGTTTTCAAACATGTCACTTTCACTCTAGGAGAACAATTCTGTATTAATGAAAAATATGCATTCTTGTTTGGAGTTTGTAACAGTCCTTGACACAACGGTGCTTGCAAACCCAGACAAAAGTAACAGAGTGTCCTCCAGAGGTCCCTGTCAGCCTTAATCATTCTGAGATTCTACAAAAATCCTTTGAGTCTGACGTCTTTAAATAGGATATAATATGCATACTGTTTAATGAATATCTAAGAACAGTAAAATAAGAATATAATGTTCTTACAGACAAACTGTAAGACAAAGACCTCTTGATGCTTCTTTACTGGAGTATTACCAAGATGCTGCTGACACCCTTTGTTGCTGGCTGACTTGCTGTCAGTTTTTGAATCTACACACATTGCCTGAGTGATCATTTAAACTGACTTCATGTTGCTTCTTTCTGCTATTTCCTTTGTTACACTAGTTGCTATATGAAATAACAGGATGAACATTTTTCATCTGCTTTGAAGTAACAGAAGTTCAGCTTCCACCTGAATACCACTCTTTCTCAAATGAAAGGAGTTTATTACAGTGGAAGTATGAAGAAGGCAGTTGTGGAAGCAATTTGCCAAATGGGTGGTACTCCAAATTAACTGCCTGGAATAGGAATCTCTAATTAAACAACTCTGAAATGTGTACAGCATGAAGTATGGAAACCTGCCAGTTAACTTTTCTAAAGCCAGAACTGTCAGGAGGTGATGCCAGAGAAGGCTTCTGATGCACTGCATTAACTGCAGCTATTCCCACTTTGAGAAGTGACTTCAAAACTTGCTCTCACAGAACTATTTAGTGCTGGATAATAGATAATATAACCTTCTCACTAGTGAAATGTGTTTGGAGGTAACACAGAAATCAATGGAAAACAATGAAGATTTTCAGCATCACCTATCCTCTGTGCTTTTCTTCCATGCCATCATGTAAGACTGTCTAACAGTTTTGAACTGTGTGTATGATGCAGGAAATCATATTTTTTATGTTTTTTTTTTCTTTATTCAGAAATGCCATGATTTTTGCAACACCTTTTCAAAGAATTTGCAGTGATCTGTTTTCACTGATGAGCAGCCCTGCCTGAACTCATTATTCTAAGACCTAATTCTTCAATTTTTTTTTTTTCTTGAAGGTAAATGGAAATATTTATGTGTATTGAAAATGCTTCTCCATGAATGCAGTGTTTTTGTGCATCATTGACCAACTCTACATTAAAAGTCACTAGCTACTTTTACTCTATGAATCTATGAATGCACTCTGCACATCAGTAAACCTGAATGGCATTCTAGATGCCACAGTGACTGTAATGACTGTAGGCTGACATTATGTACAGATAACAATATGTGTTACAGTAGGTAACAGTATGTGTTACTTATCTGTCAGGAAAGGATGAAGATCACTGCCTTGTATAATTCTCTGTACTTCTGAAATCTCCTGTCACAGTTTCCCAAATGCAAAATGTAGTTGAACATACTGGTAGAGAATCATCTAATTAGACAATGAAGTGGTTTTACACAGTAGATGAAGAATCATTTGTTCATTGTTAGTTGCTCTCATCCCTAAAACATGCTGCCTAAGACAAGAGACATCTCTAGAAGGTGACAGTGGATTCTAAATATGCGCACCTGGCAAGCCAGATAAGGTCATCTAGAAAATATGGCTTTATGCCTTACAGTCCTCTTGTATGATACTAGTAACAGAACCAGTAAAAAAACAGCACAGCTGTTCCTTTGCCTCCATGACTCTGGTCCATGTGTTATGATAATCTGGACTTTTACTGACTAACTAGTACTCCACCTCCTAATCTCCCAACGCATTTCCTAATCTACACTAAGATTCATCTGGAATTCAAGTCTTCAAAGAAACACTTGGATAGCTTCTGTCTGCTCACCTATGAGTTCTTTGGAGAAGTACTGCTCTCTGGCATGTAAAGTCACAGCTCAGATAGATGTCTGAATAGGACCACCACAGAACTGGCTTGTTCAGGTTTCTGAAAACATCAAGTGGTTTGTTTTGCTTTCATCTTTCAGTGTAGTTTGTTTACTCTGGACCATCTCCTATTCCACAGCTCCTCTGAGGTATGTAGATATACCCCTCATGTTGCAAGTTCTGTTGCGTATCTATTTCTCTATATACTAAAACATTAATATTTTTTACTTCATGCCATTATACACTACACTGCTTTTTATTTAAACACTATAGAATGATAGAAGTTCTCTCACAATGATTTTCAGAGGACCCATATTGAAAGGAAAGCCCAAGTGTCAATTCTGAGCTAATTTAGACTCTTGAAATTTCATATAATCAACAGTGCCCTAACTTATTTGACTAAAATTTTAAAACTAAAGCATGTGCTTTAAATGCATTAATTTGCACTGTGACTATTTTCAGAAATGGACACAAACAATAGATTATTATGCACAAATTTAATTACACAGTCATCACAATGAACAGGAATTTTATTATGCCACTCCAGTAATTCTAATGAGCTCCACATAAAGCCCCATGAAGCATTCTCAAACAGTATTCTTTTGCATTAGCTACCAATTAAAGAAAGATATACACAGCTGTACTTTTTATGGTTGCAGTGATATCAGATTCTCAGTTGCAGAGCTATCTATTTACAAGCAAAATCAAATCTGCAATTCATTGAAAAGTGTAATTAGATTTTTGCTTCCCCCAGGCTCATAAAGAGGAGGGATGTTAAAGAAAGAACAGCACACAAATAAAAGCAACTGTTCATTTAATAGGAGGCAGATGAATTTTGAAGGCAACAAATCTTAATGGCCTCGGCATCTCATGTTATAACATGTCTCTGACTATGAATTTCTTCTCATTAAAACAGAACTCTTGCTTGTTTGTAACTAGCAGTAAAGAATAATGGCTATATGCATTTCACAGTGCTGAACTGATATATAATTCATGCTTCAAAGTTTACTTACTATAATAGAAATTAAAATTGGTATTCGTATAACCCACCAAGGACCACCATGCTCATTTGTATCCCAGCAACTATAAAAAAAAAGAGGGAAAATTGTGTTGACACTAATACCATCTGGCAAGCAAGATCTACGAAGAGAAGTATTTGCTACACACAAGTCCAAAAACATTAAAATCACAAATCCTAGAATTTGTAATTTAATCTTTTTCTGCTTTTTATTTTTCTTTCTCTGTTTTCAATACATATATTCAAATCAGCTCTAACACTAGGGACCAGACCATTAGAAATTATAGAAGATGTTGATCAAACCAAGTTAGTTTTACTTTGTGTCTGAACACTTTTCCAGTAAGCACTTGACAATAACCTCTGGTAGCAAGAAGATCTAAAGCAACTGACAGATACAATTTAAATGACATAATTTCCCTGTGGGATATTTAGGTTATGGATGGCTAGAACTGGTTTAGGAAAATATGAGACTGAACCTGAAACCTTGTCTGAAAAACTGAAAAATTAATTTTCACTGTCAGGTCAGCAAATCTGTTCTAAATACTCTGAGAACAAATGCTCTGAAAGAGTAATTTTAAGCAACAGTAATACCCCACAAAGTTTCTCTGAGATGGTAAGGATGAAGGAGAAAGGAGTTACTCTTCGGTTTACAAGTTGAAGGTCTTGCAAAGAAAACAAATTACATGGGATGTGATTTTTCAGTTTAAAAACAGTACTGAACAAAAAATATCAGCCAGATCCAAAAAAGTGGAGCATAACTGTCTGTCTCACTAGCTAGGAATGATGTCTCTCGTTTCTTAGGGCCAGTGGAAGCACGTCCAATTTTCCTAAAATTTTGAATCTCATCTTCCCTTTTCGAGCCAAGAGTCAGGCCTAGCTCTAGTTAGTCATAGCTAGACCTAAAGACATGTTTCTTTCTTGTTTACATTACATCGCTTCTCTTCTGGGAATATAATTTAGATATTGCAAAATAATTCTAGATTCAAGCCTATTGCATTGCTAGTTAGTAAATTTACCTATCTAGAGAAACAGTTTTTATAATCTGTACCAATTGTCAGCCCTATTTTCTCTTATGTTTCATGTATTGCCCTCCATCTAGTAAAGTGACTTGGTAAAAATAATGTGCTAACTAAAATAATTGTTAAAAACTATATCCTGGGGACAAAATGTCTGGCAAACTTCATGGAAGAAAAGGACTGTTAATTGACAGCCAGTTGAACATAAGCCAGCAGTGTGCCCAGGTGTCCAAGAAGGCCAATGGCATCCTGGCTTGTATCAGAGATACTGCAGTCAGAAGGACCAGGGAGGTGATCACCCCTCTGTACTCAGCACTGCTGAGGTCACGTCTTGAGTACTGCGTTCTGTTTTGGGGATTTCACTACAAGAAAGCCACTGAGGTTCTAGACCATGTTCAAAGAAGGGCAATGAAGCTGGTGAGAGGTCTGGAACACAAGTCTATTGAGGAGCAGCTGAGGAAATGGGGATTGTTTATTCTGGAGAAAAGGTGGCACAAGAGAAACCTTTTCCCTATCAACAGCTACCTGAAAGGAGCTTGTAGGGAGGTGAAAGTCAGCCTCTTGTCCTCCATAACTAGTGACCAGACAAAAGGTAATGGCTTGCAGTTGAGCCAGGGCAGGTTCACGTTGGAAAAATTTCTTCTCATAAGTGGTGAAGTATTGGAACAAACAAGGAGGTGGTGGAGTCACTGTCCCTTGAAGTTCTCAAGAATGATGTCACATTAAGTGATGTGGTTTAGTGGTATGGTGGTGAAGGGTTGACAGCTGGACTAGATGATCTTAATGGTCTTTCCAAACTTAATAAGTCTATGATTCTATGAAATTAGGATGCCCAGTACTGCATGACAGCACAGAACACAAGGACCTCCATCACTATATGAAGTATTATTTTATTTTCAAATCAGACAGCTCTACGTATAGGTCTCAAATGGTAACAGTTATAACCTCTAACCACTCCTGCACTTTGCATTTCAAAATAAACAGGAAGCACAGGCTGCATGCTGAAAAGCTTCTAAACATCTAACCCTTTGCCTCCTTCAGAAAAGCAAACTACTTTTGTATGAATGCCACCACAAATAAAACATGTCTAGTATTGGCAAAGCTGAAAGCTTTAAGTTTTTTCTCCTCAGCATACTTACCCAGTGTCCTCTAAAATAATCCGTGTCACTGTCCATGTAATAATGAATATGGTAGGAATTCCTGAAATTGAAGCAAAGGGAACAATCACAAGAAACTAAGTTCAGACTAGTAGTAACCATTTATTTCCTAAGTATTTAGCATATAATGAACAGTTTAGTGAGGGAGAGAGTCCCATCTGATGAGCTACAATGTAAGCAATGAGTTAAAAATTCAGCAAAAAAGTGGTTATATTTCTTATAAATATATAGTTTAAATCACTAATACACAAACCACATGCCTTTCTTAGATGTCTTTCAAGTTGTCAAAGCTGTAAGAATACAGATACAATTTATGCATTCCCAATGTACTTGCAAGGGCTACAATACAAAACTGAAGAGTAGATCACTTCATAACGATCCATTCCCACACAGTGGCTTATTGTGATCTCCAAGCAATACCTAATGTTTCATAATCACTTATTACTGGAAACTTTATACTACTCCACCCATAATTAACTGCACTTTCTGTAAATTAAAGGAACACGTGTTTTTAGAAACAGATGGAAAATACTACTGGGCTTCTGAAAAGGCAAGCAGCACAGCACAATCCATGGCAGCGCAGCTAAACTTTCTCCTCCTAAATCAGGACAGTTCCACATCATCCTATCCCTGGGCACTGTCAGGAGCACAGACTGGCAGAGGTCAGAGCCAACCACGAGTAAGGAAGCAGTTAGCATTCTGCAGGAGGGATGAGCATGGAGGCTTCGTACTTATTCCCCTGACCATGGCACAAGGGTTGTACCTACTCTGAAGCTGAAGAAGGAAACTAAAGTTTCCAAGGAGTCATGCCCATGGATCAATCATCCAGCAGAAAATATCATTACATCCATGTGAAATACTGAGCCCAATACCCATATTAAAATATATTATTTAATTGTAAGACATTTATGCTCTTACCCCATCCAATCAGCAGATAGACTGTGAAGTGTCTGTTGGGGGAGAATATTAACACAAGGAGGATGTGGAGGTAAAGTCCTTCAACTAATAACCAGTAAAAGTTTGCCATAACACCATACTGGAAAAACACCAAAATAGCTTTGCAGCCCACCTGAAATGTGAAAACAGGGGACAAAGTTGTTGCACAAAAGATGCTATATTATTCTGCTATTACATACTATGCATCTTAACTCTCCATGTAACGCTACTCCCAGATTCAGTAGATTTCTTTTGCTTCAGTCATAATCATAGAAGACACACTGAAAAATTTAGAAAATATCATAATATAAATGCTGTAAAAGACAATGGTTATCAATAAATGCATAAATTTTCAACAGTTAATGAATGGCTATTAGATGAAGTGATTGTCTACTAAGCAGCTAATAAATATATTAAAATTCCATCTGTCTTCCTAACACAGTAAAAGTTAAGAATGAAATTGCTTTATGAGTTTTTAAAGGCTAAACCCAAAATTGAGAGAAAATTATAACTTTATATGCTGAATCTTCTAAGCAGACTTAGAAGAAAAAGCTGAACAGACTTTTAAAAATGTTTTCCCTTTAGAAATGATACAGTTTCTTAATTAATGAGACACATAAAATGAAGTCCCAGTATACTTATAGTCTCTGTGCTAATCTTAAGAATTAATTTTCAGAGGTCTGCTCTGCTGATGTTTCACAGCCCTGGCTGCTGCTGCTTTAGCCCTTCTCAGCAGGAATCTGGGATGTGTGAATTGAACTTTACAACATTTCTGCTGAGACTGAGCTGAGAAATGTGATGATACAGTGAATGTAACAGACAAAATAAAAATACTCATACTTTAAATATTCATCATATCTCTGTTACTTTTGTTAAAACTCCAAATACCCAGGCAGGTAATTTACTTACGTATTGGTTGATACCTCTGTCTACACAAGTGTCTGTTATGTGAAATGCCCTAACTTAACCTAGATACAAGCTGCTGGTCCAGAACTTTTTTGTATCTATCAGCCCCATATGGTGTCCAAGATAACCCACTGCATCCCAAGTAACACTACGTGCTTGTGCACATTCAGAAAACTAAATAAAAGCGCAAAGTCTTGCATTCCTTTCACTTAACTTTAGGTGCTTAAGAGTAAGGTTTTTGATGTAAGATAGACATCTATTTGCTTCTACAGTTCATGAACAGAGATAGATATGTCCAGAGAAAGCCTTAAATGAGACGACACAAGCTGCCCAGTGAGAAAGATAGAAGCCCAGAGAAAGAACTGAATTTGGTCGTCTACCACTATTTGGTAGAATTAATCTTATCTCTGGACTTGACATCCATGGAGGGGATATCCATTGCAGACCAGTAATGGGCCAGAACATTTAACATTAAGAACATTTAATATTTCAAAATTCAAGCAAAAAATTTCTTTGAAGTTTATGGCTGCTCACAACCAAACTGGTAGTCAATGTCTAAATATATTCTTGCCTTAAAATTCCAATCCACATTTACCACACGTACCTCATGTAATTATGTTCTTGACTTACGTACCAGAAGCCTACAACAAAATATTTTCCCTTCCTCCTGCAGCTAATCCTGTATTAGGCATCTTTTCAGATGCTAAACAGTGAAGGCATCTATCACTAAAGAGTCAGCCAAAATTACAGACCACAGAATGATAGAAAAACCTGAACTGAAAGGGATCCCCAAGGATCAACGAGTATAGCTCCATCCAAAATACAAACCCTATGCTCCTTGAATAATGTATTAGTGTTATTCAGATCTAGGACCTAATTACACTGCATTTTGAATTGTGTGGCTTTAAATGTGTATGTGGAACTGTGGAACATTGCACATGTGATGAATGTCAGCCAATACAAGGCAAAACAGTCATAGCCACGTGGTGTCAAATCACCCCACATATAATAACATAAACAGATATTATTCAACAATCCACAAAAACAGACAAATTCCAACAAGGAAATATGAGGCCTTCCCACAAAGAATAACTAGAGAAAAAAAGAAACTGCAGAAAGCAAAGGACAATTTAGGGTCTGCTGACTAATCTTGGAAGGACCTAACTTGACTACCCCTGTCAGTCTGCCTAATTATTGGATTGGGCCTGGTATGGGCCCACTGACCCAAAGCGATATTACGTGTTCATCAGAAAGGTCCCAGATCACTAATTCACACATACAGCTTAGTAGTCACTGCTAAGGATTTTACACTTTGGCATAATGTGGATTCATCAATATAAAAATACCCTCTTTCCATTTTATTTCCACAAGCTTAAACTTTAGTAAATTAATTCTGAAGGTATTTGGATATATTTGTAGGGTTCTTTGCAGTACTTCCGTCTGAAACAAAGGAGGTAAAGAATGAGGAATATAATACCGTTGTTAGCATTTTTGCAGTAAGACAGTATCTAATCTTAGCGTATGAAAATGCAGTAATTATATTAGACTGTGGTTTAACACATCACACAGCTGTACATGGGAGTCTCCCACTTTCATCCTACCTCAGCTTTTTTTTTGCCTAGCATGAATTAAGGAATGTTCCCCTGGTCAGGTGAGGTCAGCTGTACCAGGGATGTCCCCTCCATGCCTCTTACCCATACACAGCCTCCTGGTCTTGTAGGAGTGTTGTAGAGAGACAGCCCTGATACTGTGTCAGCACTGCTCTGTTACAGCTAAAACACTGGTGTGGTATCAACACTACTCTAGCTAAAAGTGCAAAGCATAGCATGTCACCAGTGTAAGTTAAGTGTGCCCCAGACTTAACTCCAGTTAACTCCCACCCAAACTTAGCACACTTACCAATAATGCAAGTAACAATGTTTCTGCCATGTCCAGAAGGTAAGATGATAAAAACAACAACTGCAATTATCTACTTCCCTGACTCATTTCATTCCTGGAACCCTGACAGGGGGTCCTGACAGGATGCTGGAACATTTCCAGAGAAAGTGCCTTTTACACTTCCCAGCTGATGGCATTCCTGTCTGCCTGAAAATCTCCCTGGATTAATGTAGTGGCTTTATTAGCTGGCTGTGATTTGTTTTGGTAGATGACCTGCTGTCTGTCTGCACATGGAAAAACAAAGCAAAAACAACCTCTCTTTCTTCCACTTCTCTTACTTCTGTCTACTTGTAACAAATCACTTGGCCAGTCATTATATTCTCTATAGACCTGCCTACACTGACAGCTTGGTAATCCTAAATATTTACAAACATCAGGACGACAATTTAGTGACAGAAGAGTATTACATCAGGTACTGAATCAAAGAATCACAGAACTGTAGTGGTTGGAAGGGACCTCTAGAGATTATCTAGTCCAACCCGCTGCCAAAGCAGCTCCCTAGCCCAGGTTGCACAGGTAGGCATCCAAGTGGGTCTTGAACATCTCCAGAGAAGGAGACTCCACCACCTCTCTGTGCAGCTGTGCCAGTGCTCTGTCACTGCACTGTGAAGTGAAGGGACTGTGAAGGTAATAGTAAATAAGGTTTATTACCCATGAGGTTTGGTCCTCTGGACAGTGAGCTGTGTTGGAGCTGGAATACAAAATATCATCCTTGACTAAAACAGAGATTGCTCTTAGAATGAAGGAGAGGAACAGGTTCAGATGGATGTAGTTCCGAGTACAGTGAAGTTTTCTAAGGAGAGATTTGAAAAGTCATTTTAGATATCAAGACAGAGAGCCTCTTGAACAGACTTCTACTCATTTCTGGTTGTTTCTTAGTAAGAAGTACCCTAAGTAAAAACCCACCCTTCCCTCCTCCGTCACGTTGTCAGAGCTGCTGCATGTTCCTTTAGCATCATCTCAACATCATCATCATTATATGCTGTCCAAGATAAATAATCTCTTACTCCTTTTCAGTATTGAAGACCAAAACATCCAAGTGGTGTTTCTCCCCTGCTTCAACGTAAGTTGACAGTAAGCTCTGATTATCAATTCATTCTGCATCTGTGCTTGGTTTTTTTGCAAATAAAACTTTTATTGATCTGTATAAATTTCAGATACTCTCTCATCATTTTTTTCCTGGTTTTATTTTTTTAATTTCTTTAACTCCTGCATTTCTCCATATGAAGACTTTTTATCTTATAATGTGTGTCAATGCCAGAACAATCAACAATGCATGCAAAGCATTAAACTGCCTACCCTTTCTGTCCAGTGAGATGCAAAAATTCTCTTCTTTAGTTATGTTTAGCATTCTTTAGCAGCCACATGAAATGAAAATAAATATTCCAGTTTACTGAATGAAGGTTCAGAGGAAGTTAGGTGTAAGTTAAAGGTTTTTCAGTTAAGACACTCTTTTCAAGCTATTCCCATGTCACAGAGATTTGTTTTAGCAAATCTCCAGAAAGCAAGCTATTGAGAGGAGCTTTTTTGGTCAAAATCAGAACTGTAATCTGCATCTGGATATTAACAAAAAGCCAGGACATTTTAGCAAGCTGAGCCATGAAAGAATGAAGATGAAATAGGATTTTACAGCTAGCACTGTGGTATGCAATGCAAGCTTCTAAGTGGTCTTCATGTTTTCATTTTTAAAGAACACTTCTCCAGAACACCAAATAACATGCTCTGAAATGACTAATGCAAGCACAGTTAGAGAGAGCACTGGGAAATAATTGACAAATCCATCTTGCTAGCCTGCAGTTTGACAAAAGACATAATACTAGGCTGAACTTAGAGCTGTTGATAAAAAAAAACCACTGTGGCTGTACGTGTCCTTTGCTAAAACTGGTTCTGAGAAAAACTGATAAACCTACTATTATTTTGGATAGCACCACATTTTTCTACAGAACTCAATACATGCAAAATCATACAAGATGGGAGTGGAAGAAAATATTTTTTGTGACTTAGATTATTAGCTTTCCATTCTCTTCTGTATATGAAATTATAACGTTACATCTACAAAAGGCCATCAAATCAACCTTTCAGAGAGGGCGGTCAAACAATCTTTTTTATTTAGGGCTAGGTATGATGATTCAGAGCATCAAAGAAATGTTGTTTTTAACATGAAACAAAAGCTACTATCCTGTTCCCTGTGACTCATGATAGAAAACTATACTGAGTCTTGACAGCTAGTTGATACGCATGAAAACACATCTTATAAAAATGATTCTGATTCATACTTTTCTTCTTGGTAAGAGACACATATTAGAGAATCTGACATATTTTTTGTAAGGTCTTGATATACCACGTTAACTTTGAAGGAAGTATTAAAAGAGCCACACAGTAAGTGACTTCAGTCTAAGTGCTACACAAAAATATCCTGTTCACAAATTTGTTTTTACTCCGATTTGGAAAAATAAAGTGGGAAGCATCTTCAGAAGAAATTTAAAAAGAGATGCATGAAACTGCAACTCATCCAACAGTTCTGCCTTTTATTTATTTATTTATTTCGCTTATAGCTGGTGTTTTAAACAATTTAAGCAAAGGCCTGAGGCTGTATCTGTTCTGCCAGATATAATATATAATAGAGGGTGGAAGTTAAAAAGTAGTACCTGAAAAAGAATTTCCACTTTGGCATGTCCATGTTTTCATTCATAAAATAATACTGAATATATTTATGATTAAATGCAGTATAAGTGGAACATACATATACAAATTCAGAAAAGCATTATTTTTATGATCTCGTGTTTTAGTAACATCCAAGTTTAAATCCTAATTCTGCTGAATGAAGACAGAGTTTTCACAACCCTACTACTTCTAACTCACTTCTTAACTACCCAGCCTCCTTTAGTAAGTGTGATTTGGAAAAGCTGTCTGTTGTGCTTTTTAAATTTAACAAAGACAGGTGCAAAGGGGAATGTATTTCAGGGGTGAGTGAACTACCTTTACAAATACTATATTGAAATCGCCTGTAAAGAACCATTGGATCTTTGAGGGACAACTATGCTTTTTGGACAGGAGGTGTAAACAGCTAAGTAGGGGAAAGTTAAACCTTACAGAATCATATTTTCCAAACTCTGTTCTTAAAAAACTAACCAAAATGCACAGGTGCCACATGTGTCAGAGATACAGAGACATACAGCCCTTTACGTTCACTTTTGTCATCGAAACTAGCTTCAATATATGAATTGATGCTTCAAATAGCATCAGCTGCAGTCTAACACAAGAAGTGTCTCTTTGCTACATTGAGATGTCTATAACATAATAAAGTTTGAAATGTGTTCCAAGGCTTTAGCAATTTTGAAAATGCATGATCTGCCTGAAGTGTTTGGTAGCAGAAACACGACAGAGACTCCACCTCCTTCAAACATATTCCAAAAGATAATCAGGGGTCACATACCCACTCTCTAAATATTAAAATACTGAGCAAATTTTACAGTGGTTTGTAAAATTTATTGCATGCCATAGGAACAAGTTAATCAGAGTACTGAGACTATGTAGCCCCCCACACCTAGCATTACATGTAATTTTTTTTGCTAATCTGACAGATGCATTATCTTGTTCTTCAAGTGGAAGTGGAAAGTTATGTAAGGTTAATAATGGAGAACATAAAGGCTATTTTATTAGACAGAATTGAACCATAAGGGGCATGATGATTGAGAAAATAAAGAAAGCTATGATAACCAGATTTTCCTCTTTCCTTTGACAGCTGAGGATAGCTTTCCATCTCAGAAAACACCCAGAAATGAGGCGAGAACAGCAGACAGTACTGCCTTTCCCAACACTGACTAAAAGAAACACTGCACACCCAGCACTATCCTTCAGCACAATCACCCACACCTTTACACACTCACTTGGATTACATCTGATGCCTGAAGACCACTCAGAAGTTTCTGGAAAGCATGGTTGCCCAATTGTCTGCTGCTGAGACCAGTATCCTACTTATTTTCAAAGCAATTTAATGTATTGATTTTTAAAATGCAATAAGAATTATTTTAAAGATTTATTCCTAAGTGATTATTCTTTACATAGGCTGTAATGCCTACACATTTTTAAAGTGCTTTGATTTTTTTAAATTGCTAGTGCTAGTAAAAATCCTGTTAGCTTTATGTTTTTGTCAGCTGTTTGAGAAAAATAAAAAAAAAGATACATTTAAAAAAATAACTGGACAATCATATGATTAAATGATTAAATCTGTCTTTTTATGTGTGTATTTACTAATGAAAAATACATACCTGAAAAGGCAAAGAATTATACTTCCTGTTGTAAGAGCTATCAGAGATACGCTGTGACCAAGGGTATAAATTGCCTTCACCCTTACATAGAAGTTGACCTGCACAAAAATACACATAAGCTGAAACCACTTATTGATATGTTGAATTGACTGAAGCGATATAATTTTCTATTACATAGCTTTCAAGACTAAATAAATATCATTATTTTCATGCTTTGCTCTATTGTGCATGATGAGAATGCATTACACCTTTATTCCACCATATTTCTGCAATGAAGTGTATCAAACCAATTGATACCCTGAAAATTCAGCCTAAGAAATCCACTCTCACAAGTTGGTAGAATTTCAGCTTATTATCCCATGTCAATGAGGTCACAAAAAAGTAACTGATTAAAAAATGTTCATAGACAACTGAAATGGAAGAATGAGTCACAGTTTGAAAGAATGGATTATCACTGAAAGAGACAATCTCTCAGTCCTTCTGCTCCAGTGTACTTAGTCATGCATTTATACATGAGTTTAATTTTCAGGACGAGTTTAAGACCCATTAATTTTAAAGACATGTTTAAATTCCATTCACTTCCTAATCTGTATGTTTGAATACTTTTCACCCAAACAACTCTTTCTCATTCCTTATTTTGTAAAGTTAGTTGCTGAAACTTGGAATTTTATCAACAGAGGAAAAGCAGATTGAAGTGCGCAGACTGACCATTAACTACAGTCATCTGCAAATTTGTCAGGAATGTATTACATTAAAACCCATTCTGAATGACAATGATAATGCTAACTACTCTCAGAATTAAACTGCTTGTTCAGTTGTGCCTACACTGAAGTGATTAGATTGATATTATTTTCCATGAAACTAGATAAAATACTAAAATTATAGAATTTTTTGGTGGGTGAAATTGAAGTTTTTAACAGCAATGTAGAATACATTTAATAAAAGACAGAATTTCTATTTCTACAGTGATATATATATACGTGTGTGTGTGTGTGTATTTATAGCACTCTTGTTGTATAGCTGACTCTATAAAAAGTAGTAAGAAAGAATTACCTGTAAATAAACTGTTAGAAAAGGGAAAAGCAAGTCACTTAAAATATTTATTTTTATAGCATTTAAAAGGGCAAATTAAGAAGGAACTTCAGCAATTAGCTGGACATGCATTTAACAAATAGACTAAATAGAATGTTAAATGAAATGATGACTGTTACAACTGCAAGTTGTGATTAAATGGAAAAACAAAAGAAACATCTGCAGTAGTTCTTAAGAGTATTCGTGATAACTGTCATTCTTACTTGAGCCAAAAGTGGTACTCAAGGTGTCACGGGAAACAGAAATCCCTTTTTTTTATCAGAGTAGGAAGTAGTGGTGACCTTTGAGACAACACTGTATTAAATATGGACTTTATGAAGTTCCCAGTGCAGTTGGAATGACCGTAAGGAAGTTATTCAGTTAAAATCCCAATGAATAAATACTGCTATTAAAAACAAAAAAAAGGTTAAAGTCTTTTTTATTGCTTTCTACTTGACTATAATGAGTATACAGAACATCTGGGAGACTAACTGCCTTCTGAGAACACTCTGTGGACATACACTGTAGCCCCATTTTATCTGGCATTAGGTGTCTATACATAAAACATCAACATCTAACAGGATCTTACAGCATCTTACAGGATGCACTTCATGTACCTATGTAAGTAGTCAGCATGGAGCACAGTGAATATACTTCTGCTGCCAATGAAGAGTTCCCACAACGATTAATTCCAGTGTAGTTACCCACAGGTTACCAGCTTGCACTTAGATGGATGCAGATCACTCAGCAAAGATTCCTTCTTTTTCCACACTGTTTTTGTTAAAGAGGACTCTAGTTCAGTGTTTCTTGAGGTTATTTCTAAAGCAGTTTTCTGATGCAATTTCAAACAGTGAATTTTTTTTGTTTGTTTTTAATCAACATAGTTCCAAATAATATCAGTTCTGAGGAAGCACCCTTCAATTCCATGATAGAGTGGCAGAATTGTATTCCCCAGCTTTGTTTATTTTTGGACAGCTCTACAATCTGTGTCTAGAGACAAGCACTTCCAAACACTCCTTTTCTTTCTTTTCTTTTTTCTTTTTCTTCTTTTTTTTTTTTTTTTGTCATAGAAAAGGGAGATAATATCCAAGCACTTTTCTAGTAATAACATCATAAACATTTCAAAAGCAACTACTACAGCCCATGGTTCCAAGAATGCTGCAAATACACTTGCCACTCTCTTTTATTCAACGTGCCCTGCCCTGCAAAACCATGGAAGAAGGATGCTCCAACAAATTACTTAACAATTTGGCAGCCTTGTGATCTATCGTCAGTATTCTAGGAGGTGAAGAATTTTATTCCCTGACCCTGTGCCCATCAAGTGTTGCAAAAATACACCACAAAGCCTGGAAAAAACACACAGCAGTTCCACAATATGTTGTTCTATTTGTTATTATCTCATTGGCATTTGCAGGCCCCATTAAAATACTTTTCTACGGAACACACAAACAGAAATCTGGAAGGTCTCTAAATCAAAACTTCTTAACATCTACCATGTAAATATTGTAAATTTGAAGGAGATAAATGTCACTTGCAAAACAAGTTGCAATGACAGCAAATCTGTGTTGTTTAAATACTGAGTAGAAGTTTTCGCATTCAGTTTCTCAGAATAAAAAAATTAAGATTAGCAGATAGGCCCTTTAAACAGGAACACTGATGCTCAGCTAAACAGAAGTCATCACATTGCAGAAGAGCAGCAATGAAGTCTCTCCTAGTATGATAAAGCCATACACAGAAAACCTGGTAAGAGCAGGGAGACCACGCAGGGAATACTTTACAATGCTCTCATCCTCTTGGGAACCACAAAGTAACTTAAATCCCGTGAAATTAAAGCAACCATTGCCCACGTGCAATTTGTATTTGCTAATACTCTTCAAAGGGTATCTTCACTGACCTCCTTCCTGCATTCAAAAATTCTAATGTTGACATTTTTGTTAGGCTTTAAAATACTTTTTCTGAGAAGCCCATAAACAACTCTGCAGACATATGAGACTGGGAAGACTTAGGAAGTTGACAGTAATAGAAATACTGTTATTTTGATGTAAGAATCCATAAAAATATTTGAATTACTGAAATACATTTGCTTACAATAAAGATACGAGCAATTTTGCTTATGTAGTTCTGTTGCTAGTGACTACTTATCCCACATTTACATGATAGATCAGAGTCCAGCAGCTACAAGAAGTAATTTCAACTTGCACAGTTCCTTTCAACAATAAAGTAGCTATTCTTCGATGTTTGACACTTTTGAGAACTAGTTAATCTGGTAGCTGGCTTTTACCTGACACTGAATATAACATCAGTTTCACAAAAAGGAGTCTTAATGGTCTTTACTGTTACTTCACCCAAAGGTTTTCCAAATCTGGATTTCAAATCCTATGAGTATGTGCCTTTATTCTTCTGAGTGACTAATCCAAGCTATGTAATGCACACAAATGCAAGCATTACTACATTACTTACTATCACATATATAAAAGTAAATTCAGGTAAGTTGTATCAGTACCTTCTTTTTTAATGTCTTAAATCATAGTCAGTCAAAAGTGTGCATTTTACTCATCAGTACAGAATATCTCAGTTAATTAATGTGTCCTTTCTAATACTTAAGGGAAAACCAAATAGAGAATAACACTGTAGCTACAAAATATCTAAGCAGTAAGAAACCTGTTATTAAATCACTTTTGCTGGCCAGACTATCTAAAGTGCAGATACAAATTCATTACACTGCAGTGAGCATGCCAAATTTAGTACCAACTGATTTAAGATCAGTACATGAGATAAGAACAGCCTTGTTGACAATCGTGGATGATGATTTACCAAGTGAGACAGGATGAAGATATCATCTCATCCGCCACAATCCCATGTTTAGTATTTGACTTTATCATCATGCTTAACCAGCTTTTCTGACTCTCATGGCAACACATCAGCTCTCCTTCCACATCCAGAGATAATGATTACAGGAAAAACTCTAATCAAAAGAGACATTCAGTTGACCCCTAAGTAGACATCACTTTCTGGTCAACACAATTGCACTGACATAATTAATAAACAATACCTATTATCTAAATGTAGTCAACTAGTTCTACTTGAGATGCCCCATGCCATCTAAGACACCTGCTTGGCAGAAATGTCATAGGACCTCCTTGCTGTAATGGCAGTGATGCCAAATGGTGCTAGATACCTATGTTCATGCAATCACATCATGCCATTTCCGCATTCTAGTGGTTAGTTATTTACATCACAAACATATCTACACTTCAGAATTTTGACTTGCAAGTTGAATTTCACCTTTATTTTAAAAGTGTTTAAAATATATGGTAAGTTGATGCAAATGATTTAAAGAATTCAATCTGGTTAACTGTGCTGGTTTGGAAAAGATTCTAAACCGCAAGAAATTTGTTCCAGCACCAGCTCTAACATTCTGAACAAAGTCAGATCCAAACAGGTAAGAAAATCCACTCTGTAATGTGGAATTTTTCACAACTGACTTCCATTCTGAAGAGATAAGAAGAAATATCTTAATTTTTGGATCAGTTCTGATGCAATTCAACAAATTAATTGCTTATAAAAAAGTAAATACTTGTGTCATCATCTAATTCTCATCTATGTATTGTATTTTTATGTTGTTCCTACTCCTTTAAAAGGTCCAAGTACACCAGATCTACTGAGAGACTGTATGGCCTCCTTAATTTTTGTCTTGACTTGGAAGTATTTGTTTAGGAAATATGTAAATTGTTTGGTGCCAAGTATATCACATGTATAACTATGTTTAGTCTGCATTGCATTTGCTCATTTTTTCCGTATCTTTGCCCATCTTCACTTCAGAATGATTTGCACTGGTCAAACACTTTTCCCCTCATTCCTACCCTGGGACACAGAACTCATTACATCTGCACAAATAAAGAACATAGACTCAACTGAGTTACAGACTCTAAGGACCCATGGTCACCGTACTCTTTAGATGGCATGCACCAACAAGTTTATAGGAATGATTCTGGACCAGAATTCATTATTGGGAAACTGCAGCCAGACTAACGTTCCCACAGGAAAGTCTCAGTTCTGCTTACATGTTCTGCACTACTTCATATCAAGAACAACTTGAACTCAACATATCTTTTCCTTTCTCTTTTATTGGAATCATAAGGGATTCAATTACACACAGTAACAACTCTGAAATGTATCTGCTTGACGAAATTCAACTGCTTTTTTTTTTTTTTTAATGGAATAAATTTTTGCAGAGCTGTATGAAGTTGATCTTGGGATAAGTTTACTTTCCTGTAAACATTCTTAATGTCCAGGAACGCAGAGTTACTCTTTTCTTCCTCAGTATAAGCTAGAAGCAAGTGCAGGACAGTGCAGTAAAGCAAGAGATGCACCATGCCATCGAATTTTGCAGGGATGAGTTCATCTGAGCAAGTTTTCTTTATCACCAAGGAATAAAAGTAGCAGTGTTAATTCACCTTGTCCTAGAAGAAATATCTAAAATAATTAAGAAGGATAATAAAGTAAAAACACGTTATTTTTCATCATTAAGTACTAAGGAAACCAAAAAAGTCCAGAGCAGATGACAACTGTAGCAGAGTCTAAAGTTGGGCAATATTCCTCTGACTCAAGTTTTCCTCCACTGACTTGGTTAGCTTTTCATCAGGCAATAAAAGCATTACACCTTCTCGGGTTTTATTTCTATTAAGACTTTTTCCTTTTTTTTTTTTTTTTTTTTTTAATTTTTTACATACATGTTTTAAAGGCCAGCATTTGAAACTTATGCTTTTGTTTGGAATTTTTTCAACTGAGGTCCAACTCCTGCAGGATTTCAGATACCACAGTTCCGTTTTCCCAGTAATAATACCATGAAAAAAACAACTCTAATGTATTTGTAAAAAAAAATAATAATAATAAAATAAATTCTAAATAGCCACCAGTGATTAGGAGAAATGAATAAGGCTTCCTTTAGCTTAATTCATATAACAATGTTATATAATTCTTCTAAGAGGCATGAAGCTCAACGGAACTAGTCATTCTCTCTTAAGAGAGTCAATGGAATAGAAAATACTCTTCTATGGCATGATTCATGTGCTTCATTGTGCTTGTGATGATTCAAAGAAATCAGAATGAGATGACTTGCAGCCAGGCTCCAAAGACTACATCTCCTTTGATATTACAGAAGGCATGGGCTGTCTGGATTATATGCAGATGAGTACACTGTACAGTCTAGTCAGATAAAGTTTGTCTGAATTTTGACTGTTAGTCACATGAAAGAGTGTAGCCTTCGCTTACTATTAAAAAAATCTCAGTTTGGCAGTGAGTCCACATGTTACCAACTGTCATATTATTATTCTTGGTAACTACTCACAGCACTGTAGTGTTGTCAGCACATAACAGAATGAGCACGTATCTAAGAGTTGGCAAAGACTAATGAAAAAGAAAGCGCTACTGTTTGTAACAAAGAAATTACATGGAAGTGAGAGAGGAGGAATTTTTTTAAAGGAAATCTAATGAATCACAGAATTTCTTGAACTGGAAGTGACTTTTAAATATTAGCTAGTCCAACATCCCTGCCATAAGCAGAGACATCTATGACTAGATCAGGGCACTCAGAGTCTGGACCAGCCTGACCTTGAAATTCATCTGAGGACCCAAAATCTGGACACGATACTACAAATGAGGTCTCACCAGCACAGAGTAGAGGGGCAGGATGATGTTTCCTGCCCTGCTGGCTACTATTCTTTTGATGCAGACCAGGATATAGCTGGATATCTGTGCTGTAATGGAACACTGCTGGCTCGTGTCCAGACTAGCATCCACACTATTACATTTTGAATCCATTGCTTCAAAAATTATGATTGTTTGAATCTGTGTGTTATGATTTACAAAAACAATTAAAATATTTAGATTATTAGCATGAATCACTTCACTATCTGAGTTTAAATTTCCAGTACTGGACTTTAAGACCCTATGGCACTCCTAGTGATTCAGCAAAAATCTGGCAAATGAAATTCTGAAATTACATATTTAATAAATATGTAAGAAAAGGAGACAAAGGACAAAATTCTGCATTGTGCTGTGGCAGCCAAAACCCAGAAAAAGAACTTAAATAACATTGACCTAGATGCAGTTACCCTATTTTACATAATACCACTTAGAGACTTCATATTGTATTGTTGCAAAACTAACAGACAAAATGATAAAAAGTTCAACAGCATGTAAAAATCAATCTCTTTCATATAGTCTGAGCACATTCTATTCCTTACTATTCCATGTGAATTAGTTAACTAATTTAGCCTTTAACTCCAGATAAATTTAAAAATAATTAGACTGACAGAAGGGACAAAGTAAGGAGACACCAAAACAGAATTTAAAACTAAACAGCATATAGATTTTAAAAGATTTTCATAAAGAGGAAATATCAAAACCCCTTCAAATTTTGTAACTATATTCAAACTATAAGCTGATTCAAGTCGTGCATATGAAGTTGAAACGATATTTTGAAACTAAAAAGACATGAAATTTTCCGCACAGCAAAATTAGCGTTTTCACAACAGAGTAAAAACAGGTGGCCTTGCAAAACGCTCACATGGTTGTCTGAGGAATACCAATTCCAAAACTGAAATTCAACTATTTATTTTTAATGTTTTAAAGGAAATATACAAGTTGCAACCACTAAAGTCAGCTGGTGGTCAGATACTAAAAAAAAAATCATTGAGTTATGACTTTCACACTGTTTTCTAGACTAATAAATATTTAGTGCTTTTTTATGGCTAATTCAAATGGGTTTTAAAAGGACATGAAAACACTACACATACACATTTGATTACCACAAGTTTGTGTATGATTAGCGTTATGTTCAACAGACTTCTTCATAAGATCTATTCTCATGTACAGTTTTGTTATGTTTTCTTACATCAGATACTTTTTTCTGCTAATATTTCCTCTGCAGTTAGTTTCATGTTACTTTTACTAAGTTTAGGAGTCTGAAGTCTTTTGCTTGTTTACAGAACAGAAACAGCACAGAAGCTCCCCAGGAAAGGTAACAGTTACGCAGGGGATTTTTCAACCTCAGTCTTGGTTTGGAGGAACCTCTAGGGGTAGGAGGGTAACTCTATGCTCAAGAATGAAATTAAATTAATTCTTTCTCCAAAGGAGTTCTACACTATTGACATGCAAAAGAAAAATAAACACCTTCTTATTTACCTAACCAAAATATGTAACTGATTACTGCTGAACTAAAGAAATCTTGAAACCAGCAAACGTAGATGAAAGTAAAACACAAATCTTTCCTCCTGCAAAATTAATTTCAACAATATGCCAGATGTTTATACAGTCTTGTAAAAACTTACATGAACAAAATACAAACTGGAATAAAGAGACTGACTACATGATGTAGACAACCTACTTATTTCTTAAGAGGCATTTCTTCATATTTTTGGATGGCACAACACAGAACAGAATTTACAAAAATATATATCTCATAAAATATGTATTCCTTGGTATTTAATAAACTTTAAGTAACAGATTAATGTTAACCTTTTTCCAACAGGGTTCTCTTTCAGTTCACTTTAATACATGGACAATCAGTACATAATAAAAGAAATTCCCACTGTCCTCCCACAGGAGAGTATATTAGCTTACCCCATCTTTCTCACTTGAAGAGGACTGAAGAAGAAATTTGAATTCACTTTCAGAAATACTGGTCTCTAATCACATCTTGTGAAAAAGTAATGAAAAATGCAGAATGTAATGTAAACAAAAATAGCATGACTCACAGGCACACAAAAAAGCATTGGCAGACAGCAACTATGCATTACATTTTCTTGAAAGGTACAGATTCAATTTAGACACAGGACAAACAATCCATTAGTCCAAAGCAATGGTTCACTTCACAAGCAGTAGTAATGCACCTGTTTTCTAAAGGCAACTACAGACATTCATGACAGCGTTCGTCTGGATCAGTGCTGACCTTGCTGCCTTGACTCCCAACTGTTTTGGGAAGTGCAGCCAGGGTAGCATACTCAGGGTGCTATCTGAGGCAGAAGCCGAAGAATGCATGCTTCAAGATGCATCCCCTTTCAAATGGGGAATAATTCTTTCACAGATGACACTACTACATAGGCACGTGCTGCAATAGTCTCCCTGTGTGTAAGAGCACTGAGGATTTTCCTCTCTGTGAATATGTGTTTGTATGACTCAAGTGTTTGAATCATATAGCCTGTGATTTAATAATTGTTATGACAATTCACACTAAGATTAGACAAAGTTGTATTTGCTGACCCAGTTGTTTGTTTGTTTGTTTTTTAAATAAAGAGGTCGCATTTCAACCCTTTGCATTCATGGGGCAGTTTGATTTATGTTAGTACTGCTGACAAAGAGCACAATACCCTCCGAGGACAGCCTGGACTCATGCATCTAACTAAAAGGTCAGACATGAAATTAAAGGTTACAGTGAGGTTTGGGCTGGGTTAACACACCTTGACATGTTTTTCCAGTACAGTCAAATCAACTTACTCATTTTGCCACTGTGGTGCCACAAGCTCAATGGAAATATACAAGAATTAAACAAACAAACAAACAAACAAAACAAAACCCACACATTTGAAACAACAAGATGAAACTAAAGTTGACCTTGAAGGTTAGCAGTAACCAATTTTCTTATAGGAAAGGGATCGAAAGTATATAATAAAGGTTTAAATACACAGTTTGATCTGACAACAACATAACTGTTTGTTCAGTGATATACTCGTCAAAGTGGTCATCTATAAATACAGAGAAGAGAACTAAAGACTACAAATGGAAGACTGAATCAAACATTCTATCTAAAGATTCTATATCAGCAAATCATTGTCAATTTCAAAATGTTGAGCAAAATCTATCCTTATAGAGCCTGCATATATACCACGTGACATAAAATATTCAAAGTTTTGAGTAAAATCAACAAAAATTATGGAAGCTGTCAAGTTCTTCACATCCTGAACAGTATCAGTGAACTTGGAGGATGATCTTCTCATGGCATCTTATTTAAACTTCCTCATTCAAGTGCAATTCAACCTAAAGATTTAGTCCCTTTTAATTAATTACCCATTTGATACTTGCTCATTCATCTCTTTCTATCAACTTTCTCCAGAATAATCATATCAATATATGTATGCATGTATATATTAAGTAGACATCAAACATGTACAGAAATATACATATTTTACATACATAAGTATAGAAATATGCATATATCCTTTGAACTAAAGATACAAGTATGTATTTTAAAGACTGAAAAAACACCAGAATAAAATCTTAATTGGGTCTATAGTGGAAACTAATTCAGTAGGGAAGATGCAGGCCCCAATCTGCAACAGAGACAGTTTCTACCTCCTCTGCAAACTTTTTCTTCAGGGAAAGAATATGGAAGAATATTTAAGGCTTATTATAGGAAAAGTATTTTTATATTTTTCCTAAAATAATATTTATGCATCTACTGTAACTCTGAAAGTAACCTCAAGCATTGCCTGAAAAATACATTGTCACTCATAACTTCTATGTCCAACCTTTTTTGTTATTTCAAGAGTTAGGATTTAATTTTTAATTCTTTCTGTTGAATTTCTGTGTCAAATACAATTGAAATATACTGACTGAGGAAATGATTTTACTTAGAGATACTACCACTAACTGATAAAATTTGAATTCAAGAAAACACCTCCTTTCTGCGTAACAGTTGGCATTTAAATGCCTTCTGAAATCTCAATACTGAATGATATTTGCATTTTTTATATTCTCTCCCATTTAAACGTTTCACTTTCTGTTTTACTTTTCAGATATTATTCTGATAATTTCATCCTTTCTTAACTACAAAGAAAAACAACACCACCACAACCCACAAACCAAACCAAAACCCTAAAACAACTGCATATTTTGTTGTAGCATTTGCACTGAATCAGCTTCTCATCCAATATGTCTGCACTCTTGTGCTGACTTTTTTTTTTTACTTGTCAGTTTTAAGGTTAAAAAAGAATTACTGTTATGTCTCACTGAATTAACCAGTTATGATCTTCAGGCAAAGAACATCCTCTGAGCAATGACAGTGATACTTGGGAAAAGAGGACAGTGGCCCCCAGGCCATGTTGCTTGAAACATAATCAATGCTTGCACTTCCACTTTCCCTCCATGCAACATGCTATGTATTTATGTCGTATATTATCAGTGGTAAATGGCTAGGATATTCTCTCAATCGTATTTTTGTGAATCGTTTTCTCCCATACTTGCTGTCCTCATCTGTTCTGATTTTTATCTTCCATGGTTTCTTATTTATTCTTTATCAGGTTTATTCAAATGTCACTGCTACTTCACGCTTCCAGTTTCTCTAGGTTAATTCCTCTAAGTACATTAAACTTGCATTTCAAATTGCTCCTTTAAGTAAGTAATAACTACTTCAAACAAGATCTGCTTTTCTATTTATAGTACGACTTCTGCTAATTACGTACATCTCACTAATTGAAATTGTGTCATTTGTTAATTTGATTTTTCAGTCTTAACCTATTTTGACTCCTTGTGACAAAGTCTGGTTAGACGACATTGTTTTAAAAGGCTGATTTAGCAGTAACATGCAATTATTCCCAAGCAGTCAGATTATAACAACGTTTCGAAACGTGTCTGCAGAAAGGATAGAAAAGCAGCGTGTTCTAATCACTCTTTATTGCTCGTGTTCAACTACAGACAGGTCTTTAAAATACTGAAAGAAATGGCAAGAACCACGTCTTAACTAGAAAGCCAGCACATCTCTGCAATTCAGCTGGAATAGGTTACGAGTTGTTCCATATACATACTACAATCCAGGAAAACCCAAACAGTGCAGAATGTTTATCCATGAAACTACTTCAAGTGCTCATGATAACAAAACTATGATACCATGATCTCATACTTGTAAATAAAATCTTATGCTGCTAGTGTCAGCAGAAAAGTTGGTAGAAAATAGGTAAAACATCATGTAAAGAGTATTCCTCTCAACAACAAAGAAGAAGAAACAGTTTCTACAAACTGAACAAATTCATTTTTCCATTTGTATTATGTTTATGATGTCTTGATAGCTTTTTAAATCATTTCTAATTGCTAATCCAATTTTAAGTCTAAAATAAATCTGCAATAATTCCAATGACCTATATTAATTCTATTTTACTCATGATAACTTAGACACATACCAGCAATCAAGTGGTTCACATATTAACAGATTTAATACATTACTAGTATTAGTTATAATAGAAACTTTTGGAAATAAGACCATGCAAAACATGTACACAAGCCCTATTAGTATCAGAAATGCAGATGCATTACTGCACTTAACAACTGATCATAGCGTTAAGTTTCAAGTAGAAAATTTAACATTTCTGCTTTTGTCCTATATGACAATTGCAATCCAAGCACATGACAGTCAATGCTACCAAAAACATCTACATACTGTTACTAATTCTGATAGAATAAAATAGGAATTATTTGGAAGCACATTATATCTCATAGCTATTTTGAACATCAACATTTAAATGAGTTAAAAGAATGCTCTTCCTACCTTATATTCATCCTCATAGTCATTATATCCACAAGTACTCAAGATATCAGGAAAAATATCTGACCACCCATTACTGGTACAATTTTTGCTAATATTTCCTGTAAAGCAAAATTTGAGAGTTTAAATCAGAGGGATTCAAAAGGCTACTCAACAATGAATGTTTAGTCAATCTAATTTTGTTATCCTCTGGAAACATGCTGTTAATATACTCTATTTCCTAACTCTCCTGTTAAAGCAACTCATCTGTTTCCTCTCATATGCTCTTCATTAACTTTGGCTTTTACCATTGCTCTGAGTAGCCTTTGCACTAAAGATATATTCCAAGTTGTGATGGCAGGCTTCTGCTCTGGTACAACAGCTATTCCTGTTACATTTGCAAAAGCCTGAAATATTTTGCTGAATTGTCTCAAGTTGTATGGAAGGAGGCTTTCAGCTTACTTTATAAAGAGGATAACTTGTAGATAAGTTAATGTGACAGAGAAGCAATTTAAGTGAGAGTTATTCTAACCTGTTACTTAAGTTTTTCCATGAAGGCAATACCAAATGATCTCCTGAAGAGTTAATAAAGCTCTTATATACTATGGTGGTGAATTGCTGCTACAGCAAACATCAGTAGAGTTTGTAATGCGATTTAAAGGTTGAACTATGTGAAACGATGGCATAAATACATATGCTGAATCTTACCCTTTGAACCAGTTACTGATGTAATTATGGAAGGTGCAGAAAATGTGTAAATATGATTGGAAAGGAATTCTGAACAGTTTCAGAAGCAATTTTTTGATTGGAACTGACAAAAGCTGACTTCTTTCCCATGTGAAGTTACTCAAATGGGATTGGGGCTATTTATAATACTACTCCTAAATCTAATGAATATGTACTAAACATCATCCAATATGGAACAGCTTCAGAAAGAGAAATCTGAATAACCTAATGTTAGAATAAAGAAAAGTCAATACAATTATTATAATTAACTCTTAGAATATTAAATCATGAGCAACTGCCCTTCATCTTTCTTACAAGTATCATGGTTATAAAAACTGCTGTATTTCTAATAGCATATTGTTATGGTTTGGAGTTTATTCTCGGTCTATAACTAACCTTAAGATGCCTGTTTTCCATCACCCAGGGGCAAATTAACATGTCACAGATCACTTTAGGTCAAGAATAACCAAATGCGATTGTATACATTCCAAACTAAAACTTCTGTGACTTTTATTTTGTTCCTCAGTTACTTCTTTCTTTGTTTTCAGATGAAAGTTGTACATATGCTACAAAGGGTTAACTGACAAACCACAAAACCTCTCTAGCTTATAACCAGACCTTGACATCAAACCACAGCGTCTTCCTGAACTGCAGGACCACTTCTGCAGTTTGGCACATAATATTTTTTAAGGAAAATGTAACCCACTTATACAATCTAAAGTGCCTTTGCTTTACGAATACATCAAAATTCTCTGATTATGCAGAGCAGAGGAATACGTTAAAAGAAGCATGAACTGCGTCAAAGGCAGTTTTGCAATAAAAACTTTCTATATACTCAAGATGGCTAACATTTTTTCTTCTGTGAGTATATAAAGGGTATTTACATCAAAGATAGACAGTGTTCTGCATTGGATATTTCTATATCATCTTCCCATGCAATTAACATTTCAGATTTTTCAGATTTTTCAGATTTACAATTTACAATTGTTTTTACAATCAAAAGTCATTCAATATGAAGTGGAGAATTAATTATGTGGCATGTTTACACTATAATCTTGATCACTGCAGAAGAAATTAACAGTCAGTTCTCCTGAAGCTGTAAAGATGAGCTCACAGAACCACAGAACCGTAGGGGCTGGACTTCTGGATATCATCTTGTCCAACCCCTCTGATAGAGCAAGTTCCCTACAGCAGGTTACACAGGCTGGTTCTGAATATCAACAGAGAAGGAGACCCCACAGCCTCTCTGAGCTGCCAGCACCAGTGCTCTATAACCCTCAAAGTAAATATTTTTTTCTTCATGCTTATATGGAACTTCCTATGTTCCAGCTTGTGTTGGTTACCCCTTGTCCCATTGCTGCACAGCACTCAAAGTCAGCCTGAGCCACTTGATTCCTACACATTAGATATTGATGAGCGTTGGTAAGATCCCCCTATCTTCTCCAGGCTGAACAGTCTCAGGTATCTCAGCCTTTCTTCATAAAGGAGAAAATCATCTTTGTAGTGCTCCACTGGACTTCTAGAAGTTTTCTGTCTTTCTTGAACTTAGAACACAGAACTGCACTCAGTGCTTTAGATGCGGTCTCACCACAGCAGAGGATAGGGAAAGGATCGCCCCTCTCTGCTGGCTATGCCCCTTTTAATGCAGCTCAGCATACTATCAGCCTTCTTGACCACAAGGGCAGGCTGCTGGCTCATGGCAAATCTGTTGTCCACCTGGACACCTACATCCTTCTCTGCAAAGATCCTTTCCAGCCGGTCAGTCCCTAGCCTGTTCTGATGCATGTGAATCACAGCTATTCCATTAAATTCAAAGTTTAAATTAAGAAATCTTTTTAAAAAAATGATATTTAAAAAGCCTACTTGTTATTTGGAAGACTTTCATGAAAAATAAGGTAATCTAAATGTTCTTGTAGAAAAAATTGAATTCCTTATAAATTCTGAGAAAAGTCAAAAATACATCTCACTAACATGGCTAAATAAAGTTAGATTTCTCATTTAAAGATCTTTTTATAATTTCCTGCCAAAAGAATCAAGTGAATTTGGAATGTCTATAAAAAGTAAGTAATTTTTCAGTCCTGATGATCACATGCCAAGTGAGATAGGGTTTAAAGTATTGTGAAGAGTTTGAATTAAATATTTACAGCAGTTGTTTCATAGGGAAAAAAAAATGTCATTGTAATATGTGATACTAACAGTTATATATTTATTAATATCAAACATTCAAACTACACAAAGAGTAAGCATGCTCTAGATTTTGGCAAATAGAAGCAGCATGATTTAATTCACATAAAAAATTTGTAATGTTTATTGGTTTGCCTTGTCTCATGCTAAGACCTTAATATCTTCTACAGAGTACGTTTGATACTTGATTTCTTAAGCTTTTCGTAAGTTCTAGTGAAGATAACACATATTTTCCCCTTTATAAACTGTTTAGATTGTCCATGATAAACTAATCAAGATTCACCAACTCCATGAATGAAAACCTTCGCTGATATTTAGATCATTTTAGTTATCTGCTTTTCACTGGAAAAAGAATTAATCAGCAGCTTTGAGAACAGATATTTTAGTCATTTCTCAAGTTACTGTTTATGTTAAAAGTTCTATTTTTGTAAAGGTCTCCATAGAGATCACAAAGACCAAATTAAATCACTATATAAAGTTTTGCATCTTTCACCACTTTTTCATGACAAAGATTTCTCACCTGAGCAATAAGGATAGGAATTTTCCTACTGCATTTTGAGATACACACGTGAAAAGCTATGTGTGCATTATCTATTTTTAATACCCCACTGAAAAGGTAAAGAGCAAAATTAAACTGCAGGTGTAATCAACAAGATGGTGCAAAAGATGGTAGTCTTAGAACAGGTCTTGGAAATCTTAGGCTCTGAGGAACTAATTTCAAGTTTCATTAAAAAGCAGCATGAAAGGTTTCATAACGATTCCCTTAAATCTTAATAATGACAATTTTTATCTATTATGTGTTAACGTTGGCTCATAACTCTCATAGAGTCAAGGCAGAGTGCCTCTCCTAAGGACAGAAGGAAAAACAGGTATGTAATCTGATGGCAACTTTTCAAGATGTCAGTCAGGCTCAGCTGCATTAATTATTAATCCACACAGGCCAGGAACAGCAGGCATTGCCTACAGCTTTGATGAGCTGCACTGTATCAGAATTTACATATGTTTAGCACCTAAATAGAAGAATACCAGATGGACCACAAAGACAATTTTTTGGCCTTTTCATGATGTATCGTGAACAGCTCTGTTGAAAATCTGTTATTTAAACTTTTTAAAAACTAAAACACTAAAAAGAAACTGGAAAAAAAATTGAAAGAAAAAAAAAATCACTTTAAAGTGAAATACCTGGTTTTCCAGAAAAAAGGCTAAATATTTTTGGGCAAGGGACAGTGACAGTCTCTCCAATCTTTGCAGGACGCCAACAGGTGATGTTATCCCAAACTCCAACACATCCTGAAACAAAAACAACAGTAAGAGACATGAAAGTTCAGCCTGGTTCTAACCACCCACTATGTTAGCCATATTAATAAGTATCTGAGACTGGAAGCCTTGGATGAGTACTTAAATACAGATTAAAGAAAGTCACAGAGATTATATTTTCTTTGAAAATATTTGGGGAATTGTAAGAATCTAACGATTAATCAGCTTCTTTTAAGTCAGTCAATATACTTGTTTGCAAAATGTCCAATCAAAACCATGCCGTGCTAAGGAATGATAAAGAATGTAATAAGTAACTTCTTAGTATTAATGTAATCTAGGATCAATTCCAAAATGTTGAGCAACTCTTAATCAGTTAAATGAAGCTTTTTATGCACAGTAATTAGCAAACTGAACATCACAAAGAAGTATTTAAGTAACTCACTGGACTCAGCAACACTAATATGATGGAAGTACACTGTGACTAGAAAATTCTTGGATGAATAGGTATGGACTTATAGAATCTCCTAAAATAAGAGATTCAAACAAAGAATGCTTCTGTATGTTGATTTCAGGAAGGGGCCATAAAAGTTTATAGGCACATCTTATGGTATAACTAGTAACGACTTGTTACTGGTAGATAGCATTTGCTAAGGCTTTGCCTATGCTGATGCCTGCAAAAATGTTCTCCAGAGAAATCGCTTGCTTGTGGATACTTCCTTCACTGTTTTTAAAACTACAGAGCTCCAAGTGAATTCAGGAAGACGATGACAAAAGTAGGAGATACTAATAGGAATACTTCACAAACTTTACTGTGCGGGTAGGTTACATGTAATGCCTTACCCTCCACTGCCTTGTATATTGCATCAATGTTTCTATCCCAAAAGGTACGCAACAGGTTTATTATGTTCCCTGCATCACACATCTTCCCAATGTAAAGTGGGAACCTGATCAAGAAACCCAAATAAGTTTCCACTATAAGCTAGATCCTCTCCTACATCCTGCCATCATCACCTACTACTCCATTTGTAGTAAAGAACCTGCTTTTTTTTTCTGCTTTATAATGCTTGCCATGGCAAGTCACTTTATGTCACTTTGTCTCTAACGGCAGCTGATAGGCAGATAAGAAAAGGGCAAAGAAGTATTTCTTGATTACTCCATCTCCCATCTTCTAAACTACCTTATAGGTCATTTACCCACTGCTACAAATTGTTTGTGGGCAACTATACAATATGTAGGCTGCAAGGTGGCGCTGAGTATCCAGGATGTCCTCCAGAAGTACATGGCTCTGAGCACAGAGGTTCATCCACTGTACTTAGAGAAAATCTGACCTTTAAGTATTCTTGACTGGCCTTTAAGACTTCAATCACGTCCACAGAAGGCACTGTGCGGACTTGTTTAAATACATATATTTCTGAAGCAGACTCCTAATAATGCTCAGAGGAATTTCACCTTCAGAACATTTATTTCTTCCCAAGAGTTTGAAGTTGTTGATTTAGTTGCAGAATCTAGTTGTTAAGTACTTGTATTTGTCCTAATCAATCCCACCCTAATTTGCTTAATGCTGATAAACATTGCTTTGTCAAGATTTCCAATTACTTTGAAGGGGACTATTTACTTTGGTTCATTTAATAACTCTTGATTCCTCGATCAAGATATCTGAATTCTTTCAGCTTTACCTTATGGTAAGGGAGACTTAGGACTAGGAACTATGAGAATGGCACTCTTTCCAGCTGCACTCCACAGCCAGCTGAGAAGATCCTGTTGACAACTCTTTCAGGTTTCTGGTCCTTAGTGACTGATGCAGAGTCTAAGAACTCCCTGATCTTCATAATCACTCCTTCTTTTTCCTGATAATACCACAGAGTTTGTCCTTTCCAGCATATATAACCCTACAGCTGGCTCGTGAGTTTTTTCTAAACTCTATTTTACCTGTATAGCTTATACTCCCCCTGGCATTTGTGCCTTTTTTTTTTTTTTTGACTAGTCCTGTTATACATAATCTTAAAAATAAGGTTCGTACATGAGCAAGTCATCTTCATACCCTTCAAAGTCAACAGAACTTAAACATGTTTGGGTGCTTCCTAAGTTGCTGTACTGGATTAAAATTAAGCCATACTCCTGTGATCTAGCACTAGGACTTATGCAAAACAGAAGAATGCAAATCCCAGCCAAATCAGGTCATGCTTCCTTTCCAATTGATTTAAAGCCAGGAACAGCATCAACAACATCACATACAAGTAATCAGAGAGACAAAGAAACTGCTTTCTTCATCTGCCACCACTCAGAACTGTAGTGGGAAAATGAAACTCTTTTGGCTTGGGTGGATGCACTGCCTGAGCCAGCATAAACAAGTTCTAGAATACACAATAATAATCAGCAACTTGTGTGACTTCAGACCTTTTTATTTCACCCCAATTTTCAGTAACAAGTGAGAACTGAGATGAGACATCAAAGCATTCATGCACATCCATAAAAGCTGACTATGTTCCCAAATTGTCTCTTCTGTTTAATAAACACTCTGTAAGATGGTGGATCTGCTATAGTAATCTGCAAACAGCTTAGAAGCTTTTATCAATTTGTACCATGCTACTATACGGACGAGGCAAAGCTCCTGCTAAAAAGGCAGCTGAACAATGTGAACCTCAAAGTGCCATTAGTAATTTTTTACACGCACACATACAGAAGAACCAAACAAAACCCAAATCACTAAACTCTTATTCCAGCTTCACTTAAGATAAAATCTCTGGTCCAAGTATTATTCCCATCACAATCAATCAGTGCAAACTGTATCACATCTTGAAGATAGCTTGGTAGAAAGTAAAATGCAAATTTTTGATGTCCAAAATATTGCAAGTCACAAACAATTTTCAGGGAATGTATTTTTTGCCTCAGCTCTTTCTCAGTATTTTAGGACTTCAGAGGCATTTACTGCAGAGAAAAGAATGATAGTTTTTTGTACTCCTTCAATCAAATAGATGAAACAACACAAAAGATGCATTTCTACAGAAGAATACATTCAAATGCATCAACATCATCAGAGTGAAGCTTGAGAGCCTCTCATCAGAATTCCAAGAACATTAAGCCTATATTTACGTATATTTAAAAGCGTATTTATTATTGTACAGGAAATCTGAAAAAACTGCTTAAATGTCCTAGAAGCATTTGTATTCACTGATTGACTGTAGTGTGATTTTGAAAACTGGTCTACAGCTGAAAAGCTCCTGTTACTGCACGCTGCATTGCTAGGCCTCTAAAGTACAACTGTTAAACAATACACACTTTTCTGGGCTCTCAGCTCACACCTTTTCCCATTTCCCATTCCAATTACTAAGTACTTTCAACAATATTGCAGTTGTATATCGTTTTCTTACCAAAACTGATTTGCAGAGGCAGAATATAGTGAACAAGTCCATAAGCTTACTAAGCCTGCCTTTTCCATGCCAGCTTTCCTTCATTGTACAGCATAAGCTTAAACTTCCACAACTGAGAACTGCAATTAGTTTCCCTCTGACCCTGGAAATTCAGAGTGTATACCTAGATGGGATTTGCAGGACTTCAAGGAGATACTGCTCCTTACCACTGTCTCATTTTACAGTTAACACCGAGATACATGAAATACTGTCAGAGGGTAACAAAGCATGATTGACTTCATTCCAGAACATCTGAAAATTGGTTAGATTAATTGGTCTTTTCCTGGTTTTGGCCCATGACTGTAGAGCAGCCCATAGTGCCATAAATATCTATAAAATCGGAAAACAAAGGTGAGGTACTGGGTATGTTTAATTTGCCTCTGTGCATACAATATCTGCCTTGATGAGTTGCTTTCTTTACTATTTTGTGTCCAGCCATTAAGACATTCGGCATTAGGACTTCTGGAATATTATCCATCTCTGCCACACTTCAGAAAATCATTTGGTATGTTCATTCCCTGCAAGATTTGCCCAACTCCCAACATATGTAGCCTGATTCCTACTGTCTCCAAAGGATATTAAGCAATTCTGATATACATTTCTAGGTATATAAGAAGGTTTAAAGTTTTAATTTTACCAGTAATGCCAGTAATATTTTTAAAAAGTTTATTAGAAGCATCTCACATTTTAAATTGAACTTCTTCCCCATTTCCATGATGTCTATTAGAACTCTCTTGCACCCTACATATAACAAACTCTTTTCAACCTCTTCATTTTGATTATTTATTTCCCTGTTGAGACACTATCAGAATATCCAAGGAAATAATCAGTCTTCCCAGAAAACCTTTTCTCAATGACTCCCTCATCAGCTTGGGTACAGTGTCAATACCCTAATGCTCTTCATTCTTCCTCCAGATGATATTGCTGATGATATTCTTTGCTAGTGGAAAAGATGCAATTGATTTGAATGTTTGGTCTTTAATGCTTGTGATATATCTGCAGATGCTTCATAATGAAAGGAAGTTTAAAAGACTATAATCAAAATTTTGTTTCTCATTTTTTTGCAGTTTTCACATAGCCATATTCATCATCCTCCTATCTGAAATTTGGTTTTTGAGCAAGAAGCTTGCTTTTAAACATTACCTCTTACAACGTAACACTAGGTTTACACTCCAAAATGCTGTACATATACATACATCATACGCATATAATAACCACTAGGTGGCACTTTGCATTTGAATTTAAAAATTGCCAATACAGAAAGGTTTAGCTTTTTTTTTTTTTTTTTTTTTTTTTTTTTTTTAACTAAGTGTTCATGATACATGAAACAAAATGAAAGCCCTTTGAAAATCTGCCAGAAAGTTGTCAACTACTCTATGGTTTGTTTTTCAAGCAGGGAAACATTTTGATTTTTGTACTTAACTTGACAAAGCAGAAGCAATCTCACTTCTTATGGGCAATGTTTTCTAGACTGTAGGTCTGAAAGCCACAGCATGTAATTTAGGCCACATAAGAATTTATGAACATACACGAAACGAAATTCTTTCTACACTGTAATACAAGTAATAAGAAAGGAAAAGGAGGGTGTTGAGAAACAATGAACTAGCAAATTGGAAGCAAAGAAAACACAGCAGAACAGCTTAAAGGGGTAGTAGGAAGAAGGCAGTGACGAAAGCCTTACTGCTCAAAGTTACTTTGCTAAAGTTATTTTCTGTGTACTTTCGCCCAGGACTTGAATATGTCACAGTGCCCCAGAGCAGTCCTCTCAGCTGGGGATGCCTCAGCCATCGGACAAGGGAACCATTCCAGCTCAGGTCTGGGCTTTCAGCTGCTCTGCAGGTGAACATCTGCTTCCCCACAGCCATACCCATGTCTGCCTCCACCTGGGCCCCGACTCACTGCTGTGGCCCTACCTGGCTATTCTAGAGCTGTCTAACCCTAGTTCCCCACACCAGGCTTGATCCTAACTCCCACCCATGGCCTGATGCCCTCCAAGAGGTGCCTGATGTCTGCAGCCTGCTCTGCTCCATGGCTACAGGAAGAACAGGGCCCAGGAGTGGGCAGAACCATGCTCGCGTCTGTGAGAAGACAGGCTGCTGTCCAGAAACATCTCCAATACGCCTGTCTTCAACTAAAATACTGTTGTGAAACTGTGCAGTGTATAAAAGCTCTGGTTAGTCAGCAACACAGGAAATGGAAACATAAACTCTTTAAATTACTGATCAACAGAAAGGAAGCATGCACAGCAAGCAGAGTTTTGGAAGTTTACATACACTATACCAGATTTAACTAATAAAAATAAACAACATCAAAACAATAGATCGTAATTCCCTATTGACCTAAGATGTTTGCCATTTACAGATTCTTAAAAGCCAGTCCTATTACTGTGAATATTAAAAATGGAGTTACTGAGGCTTCTTGGAGGATTACTCAAGTTTTCACTGAATGCAACATTCAAGAAGTACATTATTTCCTTTCTGAACAACAGTTGCCACCAAAAAAATAAAAAATCTATGTGTCAATTTTATTTTTAAGGTAATTAACATACTCTTAGATCGACGTAATGAAATATGCAAGTTTTTCCATTCAAATTTTCTACAAAGTAAATCTCACTTTCCAATTACTTACAATGTTCTTTGGAAACAACAGACAGCATTCCCATTTCACTATGTGTAAATAATTGTTCAATATATTTGACTGTACTCTAATTATTTTTTCAATAAAGTATTGCATAGTCAGAGCTGTTACCAAAGGCCAGATTTTGGTAACACCACAGACAGAGTTTTACATAGTTCCATTAGCAATGACAATTCAGATAAATAAAACCACGAGGAACCAAACATTCAAATCAGACCCCTCAACTCCTTAAATATGTTTAAAAACTGCATGAACCAAAAAACAGCATGCATGTACTACAGCAAGAAAGGCAGCAGCTCAGATCTGAAAAAGCCATAGTGGACCTTAACAACCCAATGGTGCTGTGTGAAAGAAGTTCTACAGTCCAGTTATCATTAAATTCTACATCGAATGCTACCTCAAATAACTGTAATCAATGCTGCAGTCTAACTGAGTCATAACCCTAACTACTGAGCCGATGACCCTGCCCATGGCAGCAAGTTTGGTGCTTGAGGATCTTTATGGTCCATTCCCACCTAAGCCACTCTATGACACTACTGATCTTACCTTAAAGAGGGAACAGCTACAAAAACAAACCACCTGACAGAAGACTGTGCAAGAGACTGGGAAGATCAAGAAAGACGGAACTTTGAGGTTCCTATTCACACAGCAAGAGAAAGACCTCATCCAGCTTTATGTAAGTCTCTGCCATATGCAAGAGAAGAGAGTGATCCTCAGGTTGGCATAGTTACACTCACAGTCAGTCCTTCGTTTGTGCAATACAGAGCTAAACACCTGTTCCTGTGTGAGTTTGAACTGCAAGACAGGCACCTTCCTTACTGGAGAAATAACCGTAATAGCAGACGTCAGTTAGACAAACCAGTTTTTGGTCCATTAGAACATTTACCCCACCATTCTGAAGAGCTTTCAGAGAAATTTGGTGTTGGAGTCACTGCACGAAATTCTACTGGCTGTGTAATTTGGGTGCTAAGACGATATCTTATATATAAATAAGTTTAAACTTCTTTTTCCAAAGCCATTTCTCTTTCCACCTGTATTCCTTCCTCAGTTTTAAGATGTCATATCTAAAATAAATATGTTGTCTGGCAGACAGGTCTCACAAAAACACATTCTGGAACACAAGATCCAAAATGACTCATTTAACGGGATAGCCATTCACTCCAAAAATGGAGTTTAAAATATCTGATTTTTTTGTTGTAGAATCCTGTTACTATTGATTTACTTTTACATTTTTTTGATTGTGAGATTTCATTTTTCATTTAAAGGAACAGAAATGAATGAATCATCAGCCCTCCAAAAACAAGATCACAAAATACCTTACCCCACCTGTTAGGCTTCCAGCTTAGGTGCATCTGTACCTTAGGTGTCAAATTTTAGGAATAAACAAATGTGGACAGAAGTTAATGCTGTCTTAATTAAATAAACAACTCAATTTGCTAGAGGTCACTACACAGGCAAAGGCTCTGACACAGATTGTTGGAGAGTGACTTTTTTTTTCCCCCTACATGGAGTGTAGTGCTCTCCACTAACAGAAGACAGGCTAATGCCTGAAATTCCCCCAGAAGGGTGAGAAGTAGAAAGTTAAGTCCTTTTAATATATCCTTAACATTGTTCAAAGGATATTTACAGAGCATTCATACACTGCTTCCATGCAAAACCCACTGTTGCCTTATTAAACCATGATGTAAGCAAGGTCTTTGTGGACTTCACAGCCAATGATTTTAGACATAAAATCATTCAGTGAAAATTATTCAGTGAAATTCTACAGCATGTTATGAGGCCAATGACTGTAGCATCATTATGTGATGTAAAAAAAATACCAGTTATCATTAAATTTTTCCTCTCTTTACCACACAGCTGAGAATCTTAAGTATATGTACAGTATGCTTATGTAATTCCTGTCCATACCAAAGGAAAAACTGCCTGTGCCATAAAATCCAGACCCTCCTAAATTCATTAGTGGTACATGCTGCTCAAATTCTGGAGCATGTTACAGAGAGATGTAAAGGCTTCTCAGCTGCTCCGAAAATGAAGAGAAAAATTTTAAGAACTGATAATTTGATAATTGGATCCCAAGCCTCCCAGTGAACCTTCATTTCCAAATCCTAGATATGACCTTGGATTTCACTGCAACTTCTGTGAAGCAGGTAGCATTTACTGAAGTCAGAAAAGTGTGACAAGGATTGTATAACCATCTTTCTCATTCAGGAAAAACTAAAATGAATTTTGTGGATTTATCGTAATAAATTATGTTCCAAGTGCAATACAAGTTTCTGGTGCAGAGCTAGGGCTTGGACTAGTTCCAGCTTGCCAATTTTCATTAGTAACTCCTCTATATCAGCAGTCAGAGTATTGCTGTGACAATCTGCATGTCTCTGTTTTAATACTCCTTACATCTCCATATGAATATAGAGTTTATTGGGAAAGTAAGGACACAGAAAGAATTAATATTTTAGGAAATATAAATGGATGATTTCAACACAGACTCGTCCGGACAAGTTCTTAGTAAAGGTTTCTATAACATGAAGCACAGGATACATTCTATCATACCAAGCATACAGCTTCTAAGGGTTCATTACAATGGGGGCTTCATTCCAATCTCCTCTGAAGTGGAATACTCCATTTGTTTAAGTCAGGCATTCAATTGCATGTATAAATCCTTCCACTGCCATATTATCCCTACCTGCAGGGCCAAATCAACAGTATCAGACATACAGTCTTCTTCCAAAATGCAAAGCTCTTGCAAAGCATTTTGCCTTCAGGAAGACCCTCTCTTCCCTGCTCTAGCAGAATTATTTCCAGAAAAAGCTCTTTCTTCCCCAAGGAAACCCAAAATAAAATTGGTGTGTATGACAATGATTCCCTTGGAGCTGCCTAGTATCTGGATCACAAAAATGGATCTGAAAGAAAGCTTGACTTTCAAAGCCTTATGATAGTTAATAGTTCATTTATTAATTCATCATTTAATTCAGTAAGCAGGCCAATAATTATTTCTTCATCTGGGTTTACACTTGTATTATTTGTGTAACAGCCATCTCTATTATCAGTCATATAAAATGTAAATGATTCATTTTTATTATAAATTGTTTTAATTACTGATCTGGATTCATCAAAAATAGCTTGTACTAAAATACAAACTACTGATGATCCTTTTAATTATTTTATTGTACATAAATTGGTATTAGAATACACACTGAGGAATTTACGCTTTCAAATCAAGAAGAGGAGTGGAGAAGGGATCCTGATTTGAGATTTGTGTTTACACTCAAAAGGCACTGTTGATGGCAGATCCTTGAGGTGCCACCTTCAGACAGAATTCAAAACAGATTATGGAAAAACAAATGTACTACACATCATCTAACAGAACCAAGGGAAAACTACTGCACTATAAGAGCTGTGGTCTTCCAAGGAGCCCAGTTATCCTGATGACACATACCCGGACCACAAGAGAAAAAGGCAATACACAAATGAGGCATTTCAACTAATTTGAAACAATATACTTCCAGCCACCTGAAAAGCATTTGACAACAGAAATGTAATGATGTGATATTACTTTACAAAAATCAGAATCTTCTTTTGGCCTTAAAAAACATGCAGTTGCTCTTAGATCTAAAACCTCCTGCCTCTTTTTCTGCACCTTGCTGAAAACCCACCTTTCCCTTCAACATTTTACACGTTACTAGAGAAGCGTTGGGCAAGTGCAAATGCAAATGCAAGCAAATAAAGCATTTCAAGAAGAACTTCACCCTTTTCATCAGTAGAGTTATAAAACTGATTACTGCTCATGTGCTTTGGGATACTGTTTACAGAAGGCAGCTAATCATAAAACATTAATACTTTTGCTAGTTTAAAAAAGAAAGTAAAGAAACAAAAACAACACAGAAGTTCAATAAATACCAACTTCCACCTTTCCTAAACAGCCCAAACTTTTAACAAAGTTCTGCCCCTCTTTTAGATAAAACGTGAACATAAGTAAATTATATAAAAGACAAACTCTTCCATTTAAAATTATCATTGATTATATCTGCAGAAAAAGTAAAAACACTACAGTAACATAGTAAACTCATTTTCTGAATGTAAAACTACAGTTCAGTTTTCCCTTTGCATGACTATGGTCTTCTTGAGGTGAACGTTATCTTTTGTGTACATCTTCTGCCTGGTAAACCCAGCAATCCTGCCAGTACTGTTTTACTTCCAACAAGCTCTTGAGAGAGTCATTTGGATCCAAGGCATTTAGCTTTTCCCCAGACTTGCTCTTCCCTGTCACCACCAGTCTGCAGCTTCTCTCTCTGTGAAAAATACTAGCAGCAACAGCCTAAAGCATGAGCACATACTTTCTCCCACCCAGTGCATGCTTAGCCTGGTACAACTCTCACCACATGCTTGCCGCAGCTGTAACTTTAAAGCTAAAGATGCATGTGCTCCAGAACACACAGAAATTATATGCACAATACAGAGAAATGTGGCAGCTGCAACTGAGCTAGCAAAGGAGATAAAGAGAGAAAAATGTGATGCTCTTGTTTTTTTCTGCACTACAGTTTATCTTCTCTTACCTTTGTAGTCCACTGGTTTTGCATGCTTTAGAAGTTCCATGCACTTTGTTTCCTCCTTGTGAATCTCCAGCTGAAATCTGCATTCTGGATGGACACCATTCACCTGCGTCAAATTAACAAAGAGGCCAGGGTCTTGAAATTAAAATCAAAATGCTTTATGAAAGATTCAACTACTGGTAGTGAAAACCACAAATTGAACTGATGCTATTTTTACCCAACTATGTGCTGGGCATTGAAATCAGTGCCCATTTTAGCTTCTCACATACGGACTTCTCAGTACAAAATATTAAAGTAATGCAGCAGAGCATTCAATGGCTCCTTCCTGTAGCATTCCAAGGCCAGCTGCCATTTACACAAAAATATTAAACTATCTAGTGAATTCACCAATGCTGTTGCTTCTCTTCCCCCAGAAAAGCAATTAACTAAACTGAAGCAAGGAAAGAAAAAACAAAAAAAAACAAAAAACACATGTGCTCTTAATAGATGAAGTTAGGAAGCTGAAAGTTTAATATGAGTGACAGAACATGAAAACTGATCAACCTTTATTATCTTTGCCAGGGTACATTTGATTTTCTTCTTTTTCCCACCATTTATACTTTATCTCCTGAAGGTCTCAGCACATGATTGTTTGATTCAAGCAAGTGCTACATGAGAAAAAAGCCTTCCTTTTAAAATCCTATTTTTAAAACAGTATTCCCTTCACTCACTTATGGCCCTGCCTCTGGTTATTTACACTGATGGGAAGAGACAGGGATGGAGATAGGAGAGATAAAGAATACACCAGAAACTGTGCTGATATCAGCTGGATTCTCAGAGGTCATAACGAAATAAAACTTCAATGTGTACTTCAGTCACAAAGAAAATAGTGGTATATTTCCTCCTTATTCTAGGAGATAATAGCAGAGTCTGGTAATAGTCTACGATACATCAGACATGATTTTTCATGATCACAATAATTAATTAATTAGTACGTGATCGTAGATACAAGAACCTCAGACCCAGAGTCAGGACCTGTTGTCCTACAGGCTCCCAGTAGTGAGCTGCACAGCTGTTTAAAATGCAGCGTGGTGGCCATAAGCTTAGTAGGAGCTGCTACAAAGCTCATGCAAATGTCTCTTCTCCTCCAAACTTTTCATTTCACCACCTACAATATCCGAACCTTACATCCTTTTCCCATATGATGACTATTTTTATTGTACACTTTTGAACAGATTTCTTCTAAGGAGTTTGTCCAGATTCTTAGATTAGGATTTCTAGCAGCTATCATAGAAAGTTCAGAGTTAAACTGGAGATAAGACTTTGCTACATGCTATCTGCTCTCCAGATAGCTCCTGTTTCTAATAGGAGGCTTGAGTAAACCTAGTTATTTGTCTGCATTTCCATTTTGAAAAGAGAAAAACAACAACAACAACAAAACTATTCTCCCAATTGCAAACGTGCAGTAGATCTCTTACCCATCAAAAAGTGTTACAATTAGCAGGTCTGGGAAGTAAATCAGAGATTAAGAAAACTTGCAAATCCATGACTCCGATCTCTGACACTTGTGGAGTAACTTTAGGCTTCCTGCTATCAGTGATCTACAGCAAAGATTACACTGAGAACATAAATTTGGTCGCGCTCAAAGGTAACGCAGCATCGCCTTTCCAACACGGAACGTGTGCCAAACTGTCACACGCTGCCCTAACGCAGGGCCCGGCTGCCTCCAGACGCACCTCTCCAGGATGAGGAGATGGGGGTTCGGGTTCAAGCCCGACTGTGCCCGAAGCACACACCCAGGAGCCCGGAACCAGCGAGTCCACGAGGCACTCACTCAGAGCCGGTCAAAGCATCGCTCTGCTTTCCCAAGCTCAGGTTATTTGTATACAGGGATTAGACAACTTAAACACGCAGAAGGGCACCTTAAAGATTTGCACATTCTGACTGGTTTTTACAACAGTGCCCACGACAACACCCCGTTCCCGGCGGGGCACGGGAGCGCCTTCTGCCCCATCCCCGTGCAGGGACGGCCGCGCTTCTCCGCACGATCCCCGCAACTCCCTCCCTCGCACGAGGCGCTCTCCGGCACCTGCTCCTCCTGCCCGCCGACTTACCCGGCCCAGGTTCCAGCTGAGGAAGAGGAGGACGAAGAGGAGCGGCAGGTTCCTCATGCCAGCCGAGTGCCGGCGGGCAACGCTGCCCCGCGCCGAAGGCGGCGAGCAGCAGCCGGGTCCCGCCGCCGCACCATAGGGCCCGCGGGGCGCCCAGCCGAGCCCCTGCCCCGCGGGCGGCCGCCGCCCTGCGGCTGGAGGCGGCTCCCGCACCTGCCCCCGCCGCCCGCCCGCTCCTGCGGCTGGCAGCTCCGGGCCCGACTGAGCGCTGCCCGCCGCCTCGCAGCGTTCAGCTCCTCCTCTGCTTTCCGCTCGCTTTTCTCCTCCTCCCCGCCGCTCCCGCTTCCCCAGAAGAGGTGCGAGCTGCTGTCCTTCCACGGGACGTCCACCCCCCACCCCGGCGCCCTTCAGGTGCTCCCCGGGGCTCCGGGCACGGTTCCCGCTGTCCGCCCCGGGCGTACTGAGTGCCAGCAGCGGGCACAGGCACACGCACAAAGCCGGTCACCGGTGCGGGGTGTGCAGAGCAGCCTTACTGCCTCACAAGACGTATGAAATATTCAGTTTAGTGAGATTCGTGTGAGCCCATGCGTGCTGCCACTTGGAAAAGCAGAGTTCATGAGCTGGCTTTGAGCTGAGAGTGAGAATAAATTAGATTTGTCTTTTCTGCTGTCTTTGTACGTGCTGTAATTTCAGTGGTATATATTGAGAGGGGCTGAGTGGGCTACGTAAAACTCCTGCACGTTCTGACGCCACCCAAGTTAATCAGCTATAAGCAGAACCAAAGGTAATTCTGAGACAAAGGTGAAGAGAATTTTGATATTTTTAAAATCCACTTGCAAAAAATGTCCTTCATATATTAATAACAAACATCTGATTATAACCTATGTGATACCATTAAAAAGAACACTACCGAGCGGTGTTATGACCTGTCTGCTGAGCGTAGAGGGAAGTTTTAATGTAGAAATAAAGACTTCTTGAAGGGTGGCATATCATAAAGTAATGGAAGTATTTTCTCTGTGACAGAACCCTTTGGACTGAATTTGATCTGTACATTACAGGTGGACTGAAACGTCAGATTGTATCCACTCCTAAAACAGCAGCTTTGGAGGGGAACCTCCTTAAGCTGTTACCTCTCAACCTCCGGGCAGACTCCCAGGTCAAACCTCTTGGAAATGAGGAACTGCACACTGCAAGGGGGAACTAGATGTTCTTTGAGGTCTCTTTCAACCCAAGCCAGTCTATGATTCTGTGATTCCTGGGATTAGTGTCTGACGTTTTTCTTTGTTTTCCTTGTGGTTGACTCATGCTAACTAGGGGTGCTCTTTCTTCAGAGCTATAAGGTATTCCTAAATAGCAAACTCAATACCTTTTCCCCCTTATTGCATTAGTATGATGTCTCATCATTATTTCAAGTCTTTGAAAATACTTACTTATTGTTTAGAAGTTACTGCACTTCATGTTGAATGACTCCCTGCTAAGAAAGCAGTCATTAAATACAATTGCTGGGTGAAATTTCAAAATCTCAAGGTCCTTCAGGTGCTTCAGCAGTAAACCTGGCAGCAGACCCTTATGTAAAGGAGCTGTCATGCACTGTCCACAAGCGGGTCTGCCTTAGCAGCTGACACAAGAGATGCCAGACACCAAAACCCAGTGTTTGATTCTTTGAACAATGATTCATTAGTCTGCTGCAGCTGAGAGTCCTGGGGAAACCAATTAACAAATTAGTGTTAACATTTTGTGTAGGAGCATTCTTGGAAACTGTCATCATTATTCCTTCTGTGGAATGACAGAAACTTGTATCTTGGGCATAAGGCAGCCCACATGTACTGGAACTAGCAAAGAAGTTTTGAAACTTGTGTCTGTTCTATCAGAAGATTGTCCAGAGTCAGATTTTTGTGATATTTTGTTTTCAAAGAATCAACGTTTTGAGACAAAAAGAAAAAATATCAGACATTTCCCAGACATTGCTTCTGTCACTATTCCCAATGACTCTTTGACGTGGAAGAGACAACAGATGAAAGAGAGGCGCATCAAATCCTAATATTTTCATTTAGATATAGCTAAGTATCTTATTTTATTTTTTTCCTGAAGAGGGCTAAAAGTATTCATGCATGAAGCCTGGAAAATGAAATTCAAGTTATTTTTGCTTAAACTGTTGCACTGTTTAGTGCCCTGTTACAGCAGCTGAGGACAAAAAATTGAAACAAAAAGAGAACTAAAACAGCTGTATGTATGGAGATATATAGAAATTAGACTGATGCTCTTATGCAACTAAGAGTGGATAGTGTTAGGAAGGAAGCAAAGAAGGGTATGAATGTAGGCAGTCAGTGTAGACTTGTCATTTCTAGGAATATCCTGGCAAATCTGGAGGAAAGATTAGAGAGATTTTGTGGAGGTTTTGGAGGTACCCTCCTGGCACAGACTGCACAGACATGGAGGAAGAGGATGAAGTCCAAGAAAGGGAAGAAATTCCTCCTCTTCACAAAGGAAATGATAGAAAAGTTTGGTTGAATTGGATATTGCTTAGAATCAGCAAGGCCTTGGTGTTATAGAAAGGACAATAAAATGATAATGGAAATTTTAGCAGCAGACAATGTTCCTGTCGACCAATGTGAAGGTTCTGCAAACTCTCTCTGCTCCTGTGACACTTGGAAGAACCAAAAGATTTTCTCACATTCCAGATGTTGGAAGAATCTGCCTACAAAGATTTGTATCAGTAGTTACTGTACCGATAACGGGTACTTTATGTTCTGCCTGGCCAGCTGTCTCTTCAGGAACCTCTGATACATGGTGCAGGCAGTCAGTAGCTGGGCAGATTTTTGCAGGCACATGGAGAAACGGACAGCTTTCCATACTGAAGTGATTGCATCGATCCCTTTTGAGCTGAAGCCTCATTTGATTATGGAGTTCACGATGTTTGGAAAATGTCTATCCACAAATCATGCTCTTGTCACTGCTTTCATTGCTTAAAAATTTTTCTTTTCTTCAATCATCTAAAAAATATTATTTATGGAATTCATATCGTACAGTTGCCAAAATACCCAAACAGCACAAACAAACTTAGGATTTTCCTCGGAACATGTATACACGCTGACTTGGACAACATGACTCTTTCAGGACTGGTGATCTCAAGTTAGTGTACATTTTTCCAGTTCTACTTTCTAGACCTCAGAAAGATCTTTGTCTTAGTGTAGAACACAGTACTAGGTCAAAGTGGAAAATGTGTGCTCTTTGCGCCAAGTTTTCATGAGATATTCTTAAATCTCCCAAGGTGCACTCTACTGTCATCTTGTATTGTGTTAGACTTCGTTTTCTGCACTGCATGTATTTAAGGAAAGATTACATCAGCAAAGGAAATCGTATTTAGAGAGGGTTTCAATGTTTCAATTAACAGACTGAAGCACAATAGAGAAACTGCCTTTCCTTTGTATTGACTTCCATGCCTGAGTGTGGTCAACAGTTTGTGTCCTGCTCATGCCAGTGGGTATTGAAGCCTTGCCCAGGCTCCAGGGGGCTGGTGGCTGCAACACCACCCTGTGAAGAGCATCATGTTGTTGCATCTGTACCAAATGTAGTAGCTGTGGTCAGAGGTGAGCGTGATATGCAGATTATCTGAATAAACTAAAAGAACATTAATCATTGTGTCTTATCTACCACTCCATCAGATATTCACATTCAAAAGGTCCTCCTAAGTATTTTGAACTTTTGCAGTCATTGCTGGTCATTGTGTATCTGTGTTACCTCTAGAACCCTACGCTTGTTTCTTAAACAAAGAATCAATGCTATACAGAAGGGAAAGTTTTCTTAGGAAAGGCTGTGCTAAAGCATCATCATCAGATCTCTGCTGTCTCTAGACATGAATTCTATAGCTTCAGGCTGTAGCTTCATGTCTGTTAGTGCTAATGCTTGAATTGCTCCATGAACTGCTTTATGTTTGTTTGTTTTCACAGTGGCCTGCAAAATGGCAGTTTACCAACAACAGCATAACAGAACATAACTGTCCAAACAGTAAGCAACAAAATAATGACATGAAGAAGTCTTCAGAGTCTTCCAAGAGATCTTTATAATTTGCAAGTAGCTTGGCTACTGAAAAATGTGTTTCTACAGATTAGAAAGAAGTTCTTTAAATATAAAAAAGGGGAAAAAAAAGAAAGACTTCATTTTGCTATATATTAACTTCAGGACTCTCATACTTCAGATTGGCTTGATTAAGGAGGTGTCTGTAATAATGAAGTCTTCGGTCTGAATATAGCACACGGATGCTGGTCGTGGAAGACTTTAGTGCATAGTTTATAATACTTAGTGTAAATTATGCAATTTCATACTCTCTCCCTAAAATTTGTAAAATTCTCAAGTCTCCTCTGATTTCAAATGGGTGAAAAAAAATCTTTTCAGTGCAAGAGAACTTTTTAATTTTGTGACCAGGGTATTAGTTTTTCCTATTCCATTGTAAGCAGATTCCTTTATTAATATCTATTTCATGTGTTAAACTAATGGGTATTCTGATGTAATAACATGACTAGAGGAAATAGAATCTGATAACTGTATAAAGTAAATGTAAAATAAATAAAAGAATTTGTGTAGTGGACATGCTGAAAAATACTTGGCTAATGCCTTGTCACATATCATTTACTACAAAGTCCTAGGTTTGATTGGCTATTATTGAGTTTTGCTGATCATGAGGAAATATTTTCATTTCTGAAAATTAGAAGTAATTTTTATTCTACCACAATAAAGGAAAAATTTTCCCTGTTGGTTCACTGTTATTGCAATGGTTTATTATAAAAATTTTTTTTGAAGGGATACAGTTTAAATGATTAAAGTAAATGATTGACAGCCACAAAACTCTAAAGGTAAACCCAGAAAAACTCAAAAGCTACAGAAAAAGAGAATTGATTGAATGGCAGACATCTTTATGAAAGTGAGGTATTGCTAGAGAATAATGAACAAGTATTTCTACCATAGGTTATAGTGGGAAGTCCTGTGTGTACAAGACAGTGTATGACAAATAGGAATATTAATGTGAAATGTCTGTGATAAATAAATGTGATCTTAGGACATACAGGAAAGAAACTCACTGTAGAATTAGAAATGTGATGAGGCCAGGTGACACACAAAGGACTGGTCAGATCTCATCTGTAGTGTTGTATACAATATTAGCAACCCATAGTCAAGAAAGATGACTTGAGCAGTGCACCTGCTCAGAGAAATGGAGACTTGAAGATTTTAGAGTAAGTTTGGTTCAATAACTTGCTAAAATACAAATCTGATGTAAAATACGTTACCAGGGAAGGAGCTAAAGGAAATTTAGTGGAAAGATTGGATTCTACAGTCCTAGGTAGAATTTATATCCAGGTGACTGTTCGGGACAGATATTTTAACAGTGATGGAAAAGAAATTGCTTTTCATGGTAGAACTTGACCAGCCAGTGAAATGGATATGGTGCACCAACAAAGTAGACAAAGCTTTTCTAGAAGTCTTTTCCAAGTCCATGTGCTATTTTGTGGTGAGTAGTCCCACTCCAAGACTTTCCATAAAAATTACAGTTCTATAGAATACTGAACACTGAATTCTCTGGCTTGTTTCACAGAAAAAAATAGTTTTTTTTTAATATGAAAAACCTTTCTTTGAGGAATACATCCAATTTTCATTAAAAAAGCAAAAAACAGAACAAAAAACAACAAACAAACAAACAAACAAAAAACCTAGGCTTTTTTATTAAGTGTTGGCATAGATAAAATTTTCCATTTAAGGAAACCATAGATTTTGCTGGAAAGGTAAAAAAAGTGTCAGTCTTTACCTTCTGAAAACTTTTGTTTTAGCAAAACCTTCAAAGCAAAGCAGATTTTAGGCTAATTGACAAAAATTGGATCTTGGTCTTCATTTTTTGGGTGTATTTTTATTAGGAACTTTATACTGAGCTCTTCTCCAGCAAAAGATGGTGAAATGAGACATTAAGACTTGTACTGAAGGATGATACAAAAAAGATGAAAAATCCACACCACCTCTTGTCTTGGTAAAGGAAGAGGTGGAGAAATTGAATTAGTATAGTCAAAAGATTGAGTGTTATTTTGCATGATATAAAATCCTGAAATATGTAGTGAACATTTAGTTAGAGTAAGTTAGAATTTGAGGTTGTATTGATCATGAGTATTTGTATCTTTAGGATAGAATGTTATTTATACAATGTGGGTTTTTTTGCTTGTTTGCTTGTTTGTTTCCTTTTAGATACTTCAGGAGGAAGTCAGAGTCTCAGCATACTTCAGGAATTAAGAACACCATTGTGTCAAAAACTTCAAATAACCACCAGCCTAACGGAGTATGTTAAAAGCAAGAACTTTAGAAAGAAGGGATATGAGATTTTAGTATCATTATCAATATTAGACTTGATTTCTATTGCTTAACACAAATCTACACAGGAGATCTGAAAGGAGAAATTTCATCTTCAGTGTAATCAAACTTCTAAACAATCTAAAATTGCTATTTCCATTAACACAAAAATTCAATAGCATATGATAGTAAGAGCAGCCTAATTGTCCAGCATAATATGATTTGAATGATGCTCTAATCATAGGTGGATTACTGATTGTTGTATGCGGAATTTCCCCACGTAGGAGAAAAAGTACATGTTGACAAATCAAACCCCTGTAATCCACAGGAATGTTTCACACACAAAATCAGTGCCACCCACTATAGTTGCCCAAGTTAAACAGTAAAGCAGGAGGAGGCAGGGTAGTTGTGACACAGGCTGCCAGTGTTAATGGATGAGGAAATACCAGCATTCCAGGTAAGCGGGGACATGTCTGCAAAATGAAATATTAGGAGCAGATGTGTGCTCTGTTCTTTGCAGATAAGGTGCCTTTGCCCATTAAGGTCCAGACAGCTTTGTGAAAAACAAAGGCCTACTTGAGCAGAATTCATTTCTAAAAAACCTTGAAATCTGAATAAACAACATTAGGTTAGGAAAAAGTAGCTATGAACCTTGTGGCATAGTAGTGCCAGCTTTGCTGGGGACATTGTTTTCATCTACATGTTTCCCAGAGAGGTGGTGGAGTCTCCTTCTCTGGAGACATTCAAGACCTGCCTGCCTACTGTGCAACCTGCTGTAGGAAGCTGCTTTGACAGGGGGTTGGTCTAGATGATCTCTAGAGGTCCCTTCCAAACCCTACAATTCTGTGATTTTGTGATTCTGTGAATCCATAGTCTGACCTGGATCAAGGCCATTACTGTGGCTGAGCAGGAGTGGGACTGAGGGATGGTTTAGACTATGCTCTTCTCTGTCCGTCAGTGGTGGTGACAGACAATCCTCTTTTCTATTTGGTTATCCATTTTTATGAAAATGGGAGGAAATTTACATCTTTGTTACTTTCTGTCAGGTTGAGATAGGCTAACTGTTTTAAAAATTGTTAGAAACAGATGGGCAGAAAATGACAGCCACCCACACAGTTAGATGCTCACATAAGCCTGAGTTTATAAGAGAACTAGTTTAACAAAACAAAAGCAGGTCCAGGACTTCCTGCCAGCCAGCTGATGGTATGGAATTCTCCAGGGCAAATCTGTAGCTACGTGACTGGTCAACTTCAGGAGGCCACATGGAGGATGACTTTGAGAGAGAGCCTGGTAGACTGGTTGTGTCTAGCTTATGTGGCCCTGGACACATGGATTTTTCACTTCCTGGAAAAGTGCAGTAATTTCTATAATGTTACACAAAATATGGGCATGACACAAAGTGTTTCTAGGCCTGAGTCATAATTTTTTTTATTTTTAGTTTTTCCAGAAATATATGTGTATGAATTGGATCTTGTCTCATATTCCCTGACTCTTTCTTTAAGAAGTGCTAATCAATGCCTGAAAATATAACTTCAAAATCTCTTTCTATGACTCTGCAGAGGTGTTGAGTACCCTTGGGTTGAGAAGCTAGAGTGGATAATGAGAATGCTCAGACTGGAGTCATTGGGCTTTCAGGAGAAACCGATTCTTGTCCCATTCCCTTTAGCCTTGCATTTGTGGCTGAACTCTGTTCTTCTTAAGATCAATGGCAATAGTCTTATGGACTTCAACTGGAAGCACAATCAAGCACTTGTCTGTGGAACCATGTAAATACCTCTCAAAGCTTAAAGTTCTGTAAATCATTCTGTGGTGAGCAAATAGCTGAGTTATGATCAAAAGAGAAATGATGGCACGGTTCATCTCTTCTACGTATCTTTGACAGCTGTAGTGTGGGACACCTTATATGCTGAGGAAAGACAAGGACTAACAAAACATGCCAGCAATTAAATAATTAACCACTGAAACACTAGTTCAATTTTTCCCTAGTCAGAATGATATTTTGGGTTAGAACCATAGAAATTAATACTAAGAGATTCCATTTCCCTGCTTTAATATATACTTTTTTTAATGGAATTGTGCAGAATGATTAGTGAGAGGCAAATGTCAAAATACCAGACAGAAACTGACTCACCAGACTCAGGACTTAAATTAAGGTCAGACTATGAAAGTATAATGCATTGTCTTTAGTGCTTTGCACCTTATGTAGTGATTTACATTGGAACAAAATGACTGGAGTGGATGTAATGAGCTATTTTTGTAAATTTGGTAGTATTTAACTTATTTCTTAACACAGTTGTCAGAGATGACATGGCACAAGGCAGTTAAAACAAGACAAGAACCAAAAAGAAAGGAAAAGCTCAGAATGTCCTAAACAATGATTAAGGAAAATTGGGGAGATACTATTTTATTTTTTTTATAAAGCTAGATTGTGATGCTGTAAAACAAACAGAGTGTTTGCCTTCACTTCCTAATCATTCTACATTTATCCTCTTTTTTTTTCTTCTTTTATTTTAAATGCGTTTGCATATACCACATGGCAACAAACCTTTGATGTTGATAGATTTTCTTGTAAAACAGCTTTCATCCCTTCATTCCAGAGCTTTGATTACAGGGACTGCCCTAAAGTAAATGAGCTTCAAATTGCGTTATGCTTAAACTAACTGCATCTACTCTAAGTATTTCAGTCCACAGTGGCAGAAGACAACATGAAAGGTTGTAAGATCAAATGCTAACGCCAGCTTTCATGCCGTGCTAAACTGACGAGTGGATGTTACTGTGCTTACTCTGTTACTGAAACAGCCTCCAGCTCAAGTCCTGTAATCTTTGATGCAGTTCTGTCCCTTAAATGCTATTCATCACGCGCTGCCAGTGATTTGCATTTTGGATGTAGTATGGTGATGAATTACAGGGTTTGGATTCAAAGTATCATCAACTCGTGCTCTGTTTATTGTTGTTTTGTCTTCTGACCTTTCTGCAATGCTGTCTATCCACAGTATACTAACAGGACACTAGATAGCATGTGGCAGTCATTTTACTCTTGTTTCCTCAGCAACTTTTTAAGATCATTAACTAATTCCCACTTGTCAAGCGATACTGCTAACTTACCAGGTTATATCTGGATTTCAGAATACCTGGATTTCAAAATAAAATATGGATTTCAAAATACCTAGTAGATACTATTTTGGCTATGATAGACACAGCCACTTCATTACTACTTGATTTTGAATGTATTGCTCATAGAGGTCACTTATCTAATGGAGTTGGAAATAAAGAGCTTTTCTGTTGTTTCTGGAAAAAAAAAAGTGTTTCTGTTTCTGAAAATGAATGTTATGTTCTGCTTTTTTGTAGCTACTCTGGATGTAAAGGGCTTGCCATTCTGCCAAGATCTGAGTGCATTGATTATGTTAATGATGTTTGGAAAGAGGATGCAGACATGATGCTGCAGAAAGGATGCATAACGGAGTAATCAGATACAAGGAGTAAGCACAAAGTTGGAGAAGTACGTGATTGGCCATGGAATGATAAGATGCAATTAAATGTTCATGAACTTATGAAGTATGGACAGATTTTTAGAATGATCCTCAACAATATTCCAGGTTCTATGGAATGTGATGCCCTTGAACCTTATAGGTTAAAGAATCTGTGATGCCTTTAGGAACATCCTATGTATTGATGTATTTGAATTGTGATAAAAGCTACATAAATGAAAATAAATCTGTCATGGCTGTACAGAAGGGTTGGGAAGTTTAATAGGAAACACAGAGAACCCTCACAAGAAAGAAACAAGACCAAATGAGGAAAACCAGAAAGATCATAAAATTCTGTGGAATGCACATGAACAATCAGAGTAGGACCAGAGATGAATTTCCAGATGGTAGCAATACTAATAGAAAAATCTTTTCCAAACATTTCGGAAACAACAAGCTTGCCAGAACACCAGTACAACAAATACAGGATCAAGATATATAGACATTTTAAAAAAGATAATCCATAGAAAAAATAAATAAATAAGAGGTTATTTATAGCTATCATCTCGCCAGAGGAGTCTAGAGAACTCCCCTTGACAAAACTTTCTTTATAAGCAGTGCTTCAGTAAAATCAAGATTTTGGTAGAAGATATGTAACAAAACCACTACCAGAGGGTTCTCAAGGAATTCCCAAGTGAAATTTTCTCACATACAAATTCTAATGTGAAGAAGACTGACAGTAAGTTAATATGGCACAAATTTTTAAGCAGTATTCCAGGATAGTCATGTTGTTAGCGCAAAGATGAATACTGAATGACTGTTGGTACTCTGTCTCAAAAAAAAAGACATGGGAACATAAAATTATAGTATCAAACTAAAGACAGGAGTAACTTTTTTACACACATTGCATGAACAACAGGTGGACCTTTCCAAAGGATTATAGAATCATAGTATCATAGATGGCCTGGGTTGGAGAGGAGAAATTCATGGAGTTTCAACCCCCCTGCTATGGGTAGGGTCGCCAACCACTAGACCAGGCTGCTCAGAGCCACATCCAGCATTGCCTTGAATGATTCCAGGCCATTCCAACCTCTCTGGGAAACCTTTTCCAGTGTATCACTACCCTCTGAGTGAAAATTAAACAGTCCATCCTTCAAATCCATACCTCTTCAATTTAGAGAGAAGGATGTGGCCAGGAACCATGTCAAAGGCTTTGCAGAAGTCCAGGTAGATGACATCCATCGCCCTTCCCCTGTCCACTAATGCCATCACTCCATCACAGGAGACCTCCAGATTGCTCAGGATGTGAGAGCTGATAAAATTTTGCACTGATTAAACATTTTTAAAACCTAATGGAATAACATCCTATAGCGAGTTAAGTACAAATATGTACTTTCTGGTTTAGAAAACATAAATTACTGGATTCTCAGGAAATACTTATGAAAGACCAACTATCTTTCTCCCACTCTTATGCTCTTCTGTACATATTTGCTGTTTGCCATTGTCCAACACAGGATGTCAGAATGGCATCGAAGTACTTGTGGTGTTAGATTTTATGTACCAGCAGTTTGCATGTGCAAATATATCTTTATTGGTTCATCTGCAAGTATTTAACAGTAAGAAGGCAAAGAAGGCAACATTCCTTCTCCAGAATCCTCCTTCATATCCTACAGCAGTGCAGGATCTGGGGAGGTGAGAGGCAAATGTATGAGGCCAGATTCTTCTCAGTGATGTGTAGCAATAGATCAAGGAGTAATTGCCTAAAACTTGAACAAAGTAAATTCCATACAAACTTGTGGAAGAACTTCTTTGTGGTAAGGCTGACAGAGCAAAGGAATGGGCTGCCTAGAGACGCTGAAGAGTCTACTTCTATGAAGATATTCAAGATCCACCCAGATGCCTACCTGTGTGACCTATCATAGGGAAGCTGATTTAGCAAGGTGGTTGGACTCAGTGATAAGTTCTTGAGTTCCCTTCCAACTTCTGTGATTCTGTGATTCTGCAATTAGCAGTGGTGCCCTGAGAACGAACAGGAGAGGGAATTGCTGAAAACAGATAAAGAAACAAGAGAAGGGCAGAGTAAAAAATTACATGTTGGTTAATTTAATTTAATTTAATTTAATTTAATTTAATTTTGTTTTGTTTTGTTTTGTTTCCTTTTTGTTTTAATTTAAATTTGCATACACTTTTTGTAAATGTGCAGACATGAGGAAACATCTTGCTTACTAGTTCAAAGTGCACATTTATTTTTGACTGTCAAGATTATTCATAACTTTTTATGAAATTATGTTTTCCAGTTCTTTAACATAATGTTTTGGTGTCCACTGAATTGAAAGCTGTATATATGTATTTATAAATATATCCACAAGGATTGTTACCTGCAAGGGGGCTATCTTCAAATGAACATCATCAGTGATTTGGGAGAGTCTGTGAATGTCATCCTTAGAAAGCTTGTCATTGCTTTACAAAAAACTGGGAGGTAACTGGTTTAGTAACACCAAATTAGTTACTTGGAGCATGTAGTTTTCTACAGTGATTAATAAGTGACATAAGTAACATCAAAGAACTAATTTCTTCCATATTGGTGTGGGAACTTGGGCTACTTCTTCACAGACCTTAAAGTTTCACAGAATTTTAAGCTGGTACACCTAATACAGAAATGGAGGGTATGGAGTGTTTTAAAAAAGTCTGTGCACACAGCAAAAAGGTTATTTACTTTGAATCTTTTTAGGCAGATGTGGATAAGGTGCAATCTATTCCTACATGAGAACACTGTATGTCAGGGCCTTCTTAAGAAATGTAATAAGATGTTATATAATGGTTATTTTTTCATCTTCATTATGACTGTATGGCTGAATTTGATTGGATTTTTTCTAAAGACTATCCAGATCTCTCCCACAGGTTTGTTTGCTGTTTTATTTTTAAATTAAGATCAACCTGGCAGAGCTTAACTTTAAATGATATTGAATGGCTAAAAGGAAAATTTAAAAAAAGAAAGAGTCCTCAGTCCTACTAGGGAAGAAAAGAGAAAATGTGTTTCTGGAAATTCTGGGCTCAGGTCTGATACTTGCTGGCTTCACCAATGAGAAGAGTTGGTGTATTGCCAACTCCTGTTCATATTCCTGGAAAACTGTGATTTGCGTAAGCTCTTGACAGTGTGTTTCTAGGCTTTGGCCAAGATTTTAGGATTCCATACTAAAAAGGTGCTGCAAGGTGAATCAGCCTTAACACCACAAAGCAGGATTAGGTCCTAAATCAAGTGGTCAAACTGTTTACTTAACTTCAAATATTTATACTTCAAAAATGTATTTCAGTAAGAAGTGGTGTATTATTTAGTAAAGTTTTCTCTGAAATTGCCCAGAAAACAGATATAAAAATTAATTTCCTGTAAGGTCAGTATTGCTAAGGTGAATATATATCCTTCTTTATTATTTCTGTTCCAGACTGCTTCATTCCTTTGTAACAACTTTCTCTGAAACATATTTCTAATTTCCAAATCCTTCCTACTGAATTATAAACAAATTGGATAAACAGCTCTAAAGCCAATTCCATCCACAAACAGAAGATGGAGAATTTCTCCCCCAGCTTTCAAACCATATATTTGTGTATCAGGTTAAAGAAGATTAAATACATTCCTGAATGCTAACACAGGTCCTTGCGTCCAGTTCCAGTTTCTAGATGAAATGAAATAGTACCAAAACTTTCAAACAGAATATCTGGGCTAATGACTGATTATAGGAATAAAGATTAACTACTGGACAGCTTTCATGCCTTTCTTCCTGATCTGCAGTCACTTCAAATAAAGTATGGTAGACTGAATACTGCAAAATTTTCATTTTAACAGTTTGTTTCATAGCACTCTATTTAATTCACATTAAAAAAAAAGGCACCTGCCATGCCAAAAGTTTGATCGAGTCATTCTTAGTTCTAAGTGCTTCCAATGCAACTTATTCTGTTGTAGCTACTGTATTTCCAAACAAACCAGTAGGGAAAGAAATATGCAAAGTAAACTTTCTCTTAGCAGCTTCCAAAATGAGACTGCAGTATTTCTTGTGTACTGCTTTTCATTTCTTTACTTCATTGCATATACATAGTCACACAAGTGAGCAAACTTGGCATATAAAATACCCTCCACTTCCCACCCTGGTTTGTGAAGGATCCTCCCCCCACCACTTCCTTCCCCAGAATGCATAAACATATGAAAACAAAGTGAATTCAAACTATGGAATTAGTAAGATGGCATTAACTGGTCTCAATATAATTTTCATTATGTTGCTTTCAGTTTCACATCATCAGATCTCAGAATAATAATAAATCAGATCTCAGAATAATAATAAAAATTGTTTTCATGGTTCCAATTCATAGCGTACTACCTTGACATTTTTATTTTAGGCTAATATCTGTATGGACACTTCTTTATAATATTTTTCACTTACTGACACTGGCGAAAAACATTTGCTCAGTTATAGCCCATAAAGCTTATGTCACCTGGGTCTTAGACATTTGAGTAAGAAAATTTCTCATCTTTCACGATCTCACATGCTATAATTTAAGATGAAGGTTTATCTGGAGATACATCTGCAAATTTGAAGCCCATTCATTCAATGTTAGCTTGCAAAAAATTCTATCTGTTTCTCTAAGGCTATAAGTTCTTTGTGACAGCACTGGTGATATGGATCTGCTATCTGACATTTGTGAAAACGAGCATTTTGGATGAGGGTTATCTGGGGATTTGGTTTGTCTGACATTATTGTCCTTTTTAGAAACTCCCATAAATATCAACTCTTATCTTGTTGTCTTGTTTTGTTGGGTCATTTTTTGAGAAATTAGTTTTTTGTTCTAAGCTGTTAATAATTGTTGCTTTTTTGTTTTCGTTTTTCAAATGAGATGCTAAATATTCTTAAAGGGTTAGTCAGTTCTGAAAGTAAAATAGGAAATAATAAAGAGCCATGAAAACCCAGCACACCATAGTTAGCATTCTCGTCAGAATAGTTCAATTTTCACTGCCTTAGGTCTTGAGATGTTGCTTCTGGTCTAGGATGTGTCACTACTCATCTTTCCAGATGTTTTTTACAGTCTGCTTATGCTGGAATAAAAGGGATATAACTTCTGTTGCTGTTGTTGCAACTTCATTAAATCCCCATAGTATAAAGAGAGGAAATTCTATTTTAATTCATTCTATTCAGCAGTGCAAATACTACAGGAAGAGATGAGGTTTCCCATAAGAATCTGGTGTAACTGATTCAATTGCTTAAACTGAAACAGACAACCAGATTTCACAAAGTACAAAACTCTTATTCTAGATAAAGGTATAAGCTTATAGGACTTTAAAATTGAAATAGAATCGTCAAGAAAACAAGTAACAGCAGGATCAATGGAAGAGATTTAAATAAAATAAAAGATTTTTTTCAGGATTTGTGTTTAGATTTAAATACAAATATGAGTGCAGGGAGCTCCTATGGAAGGAAAATCTTGAGCACATTCATCAGTGCCTAATATGGTAAAGTTCCTACTGACACTTTCCCCATGGTTAGAATACTTCTAATATTTCTTTCTTCTTTGTAGGAAAGCCTGAATTATGATAGCATTATTCTCCTATGTTGGATGGAATAGAACTTTTTCCTTTTTAATTGAGCTCTCTGTTTTCATAAAACTTTTTTGAGCTGAGCAACTTCTCATAGTAACCATGGTGCCATGACCTTGGGGGATTGTACTTGAATGCAAGAAGCTCTGTCCTCCATGTGCTGTACTGCATACAAAAGTCCATTGTAAACAAAGGTAAAAACAGCATGAATCGAAACGTTTTTCTGGATACCACTATTTTTAAAAAGTGAGATAATTGATCTGTACAGCTCTAAAAATACACACCTTCAGCTTTAGCTTTATTTTAAGTGTTTACCTTAGATAGCTACAAGAGAATATGTCCTGTGCAGTTGTTGCTTTCAGAGCTCAGCTGAGAGGTTGCTAAAGTAGACCCATTCTCTTGGTCTGGCATAGAAGAGATTGAAATTAAGTGACAAAAGAACAAATTAGTAAAATAACAATAGCAAGAAAATCTATTATGTGGAAGACAGAAACAATATACAAAATGGTGATACTGAAAACTCCATTTCAGTCATTACTTACCTTTGAACAGATAGGAAACATACAGTCTGTATTCCTGATTATGTGTTCCCCGCTGCATGACATTTTGCTTCTGCTGTCCATAGGATCTGAGGTCTTAATGCATAGTATCTGAGCGTTAAGCAGCTTTGTGAAGTGATTGTCCCAAAAGCTGTTCCAGATTCAAAAACCAGATGAACTTTCATCTGTTGCCCTTTATGTTTGAGAATCAGCAAAAAGCAGTAAGTTAATCAGTTTTGTCTACTCTGAAGAAAGAAATGGAATGTGTGTCACAAAATCCACATCAGCAAAATCAAGCTTTTCTCCTTTTTCTTGGTATCTTACTCAAAGACAGATAAATTCTTTGGAATATCATATGTTGATTCACTGTTCAAGAACTGGGAACCTTCTGACTCCAGGTCATAGCTTTTGTTTCTGAGGCCTTGAACAGAGAATATCTGAGACAGTTAGCTGAGGGAAAAAACAACATAAGTGAAAATATTAGTGAAAGATAACCTATTTTGTCTAATTTCTATTTTATCCAGTTTTTTTTTTTTTTTTCACATTTTTTTCCCTACAACATTTTGAATACAAAAGCTCTAATAGAAAATATTTTGGCTTTGGTGTAGTCATCATTGTGTGCCAGAAACAGAAATTTCATTGCAATTCACATTTCCATTTTTTTCTGTGAGTGGAGCTTTGAGATGCATTTCTCCCATGGCATACTATGCTGTTTCTGAGAAAAGTTAAGACCACAGTGCATCTTGAAAGTTATAATTCAACCAGGTAGCCTTACTTATAGAAAAGAATGAAAGAAAAACATACTTGAAATGCATCTCCTTGATAACTTTTTGTTGGCCTTTCAAATCAAACTGTACATTCAGTCTCAAATTCCTTTGTCAGTAAAAATAGGATTTTCTGATCTTTGCTAGCAGCCATTTCCTGAATAGCTCATTTAGGAATGGGGTTGATATCCTGAAGTAAAGACTGATGTTCATCTAATAGGATTTTGTTGATGGTGGTGGTATTTTTTTCTAAAATAAATGTGTAGCTGAATTGAGACTTGTGAAAGGAATCACACTTAGAATTTTAGTTACCTGTTCAAGAGGTCATGCACTGATGATATTCCATTCATTAAAACATAACCTGATTTTCAGTTGTCATTGAGAAGTCATCAGTACACTTGAAGTCATCACAGAGATTCTAGGGAAGAGAATGGGAGGTGAAGAGCTTGTCTTCTTTGTAATTTAAATAAACGCAACCAGAATTTCAGAACTGCTGAGCTTTCACCAGCTCCATCAGTTTGGTGCTTCCTCCACTGTCACTTTAAAAAGTATGGAAAAATTATATTTAGGAAGAATAACTAGGGGTTGGCAAATTCTACATATGTTTGCTAGGAAATTCAGCAATCCAAACGTCATAGGGAATAACTGTGTGACTGTGTCACCTAGAGACCTGCAGTGACAGCCCAGCCCAGGGCTCCATGCTGTTAGGCACTGCTCAGACATTCACGTGAAAGAGCTGCTGGCAAAAAGAAATGAAGTGGCTTGTGCAAGAGCACATGACACATACAAACTCTCTGTACACATCTGTGAACAGGCTTTGGAGCTGTGTTTTGCTGCTCAGTTCCCTAAGATGCCTGTGGGTGAGGTGTGTTTTGCCTCCTGTCTGTGTGGCTGCCAGGCAATCCCACCCCATACCTCAATATTATAATATCTAACTCTTCCCTCACTCAGCCCGTTAGCACTGTGCAATGATTTGCAACTATAATTTTAAAACATTACTTAAGCTATTAAGTATATATGTATATATGAATCATTGGCCCAAAATCTCTCTTGTTGCCTTAGGATTTTTTTCCTGGTAAGAACATAAACCAACAAGCTTAAACTGTTGCTTTGGTTTGGTGTTTCTCTTAGTCCTTGATCCAAGTCCTGCTGGATCTCAACAAAAGTAAAGATGAGAGTCACTCCAATGCTCAGTGCGCTGGAGCAAAAACATCTGAGGATTCTGATTTTCTGATTACACTACTTAGAACACTAAACAAGATCTGGATGCTATCAGGCTCTGAAAAGCTGGAAAAATACAGTGAATTTGAGATGCTTGAAAGTATTTGCTTTTAGTTTTAAGTGCAGGAATCACTTTTATTGTGATAGAAAAAGCCCTACATTCAAAAACAATGTTCTAAAAAAAAAAACACAAAAAAAAAGGAAGGGAAAGGGAGAGAGGAGGAAGGAAGAAAAGGTGAAAGGAAGTGAAGGAGGAAGGAAAGAAGGAAAGAAAAGAAAGAATAAGAGAAAGAAAGTGAAGAAAGAGAAAGTAAGAATGAGAGGGAAAGAAGGAAGGAAAGGAAAGAAAAAAAGGAAAAGAAAGAAAAAAAGAAAGAAAAGTAAAGGTAGGATGAAATGAAGGAGAGAAGAAAGAATGAAAGAAAGGAAGAAGGGAAGAAAGAGAGGGATAAAGAAAGGAAGAAAGGAAAGAAGGAACCGAAGATGCACTCAGGTAGAAAGGCAAGTACTCAGAATGTTCAAAATGGAAGACATAAGGTTGTCTGTAACAATTTTTTTAGAACTCCATTGTGTGCATTACAGTTCATTATGTAATTATATTTTTTCTAATATCTTCTTCATTCTGTGCATAGAAATATAATATTTCCTCTTATTTTTGTGACCTCAGAGGTCTTACATAATTCATGCTGTCCAAACCCTCCTCAGAACAGAGATTTGTCAATTTTCTCAACAGTTGTTCTGACGTGCTCGGTTTCAGAGTGTTTGAATACTACACAAATGTAATAGATTAATTTTCATAGGACCCAGCTGAGGTGGGAGGAATTATTATTAGCTCTTTGTAGGGACCTGGAGATAAAGGTTAAAAGCTAACTAATTTTGTGTGCCTGGCTGAGATGATGGGATTCTAATTGCTTCAGACTTCTTACAGTATTTTCTAGCAAACTACATACTGTAATTTTAAGATGCTTTGATGACAGTGCTCCAGGCAGTCCCAATAAAATCAACATTGAGTTTGAAGTGATCCACCAGCCTTTTGTATCAGAAAGAAGGAAGCCAGGCTGTATTTCAGCCTCATGACACTAATTATTTTCACTTCTACCTTCAAGGGCCCATCTGCACCCTGAACTGCTTGCAGGCCTGTTCCTTCAATCTCAGTGCTTTTTAAAGACAACAAGGAGAGAACTCCACTCACACACAGTACACAGTGGCCCATGGTCATCATCTTGTAAGAGAACACTTATCAGCACCTCACATGGCCCACTGGCGCCAGCAGTTAGGGAATCCTTTGAATGTATTTATGCATGTGAAGAGTGTGTCTGGGAGACAAGACTTTATTACACCACCCTAGACAGAAAAATTTTGATCTCATCATTCAAGCATGACTGTAGAAAGAGAAGAAGCACTCTCAGTCATCTTAAATATCATTCACTGCTTTGCTGCTACCTAGAAGCTACTTTCTTTTGTTACCTGAGACATCAAAACAACCACCAAGTTCTAGCTTAATCCTCCCTTTACTTGTGGCTCAGCTTTAATTTCAAACTAATGGCTTGCTTCTTCCTGTAAAGCTGAACTGGATAGGAAAAGACAAGGCAAGCAAATCTTAAGTAGGAAAATAGAAAATGAATTGTAGCAGACCCACACCAGCCCTTGGTTGTTCTTATCATTCAGCTTACACAACTCTACCTTCAGAGCTGACATAAGAAAGCTTTAGGAAGGCCTTTAGGCCTAAATGTTCCTGTGATGAATATAAGAAGTGGTCCACAAGTAATTTGTAGGTCTTGACTCACCTGAATTTAAGCAGTCAAATTGAGAAGAAACAAGCATAAACTTTGCATAATGAGAGGGTCTTTCCTTTGGTAGCATGATGAGCTTGGGAAGTCCCAAGATATCTGTCTATGATAATAATGATTAAAAAAGATCAAAGGAAAAGTATTTCGTGGATAGAGGGTTGTAAAAAAGGATGAGTGTGTGTACAAGGATGAGTGAAAGTGTACAAGAACAAAAGTGTGAGAAAATAGCAATCGCATTGATCAAACAATTATGTCTGAGGTAGAGGAGCCTGGCTACGAGGTGGTTCTGCCTGCTTGGAGACTCCAGTCTCAGCTGTCATTAGAGCCAGAAAAGGGCTGGTGAAGCTATAGGGGAATGCAGGCATATGTGTTCCTGCCCCCCAGTGTGGGATCAGTGAGCTCTGGTGGGGCCCTTTGGTAATCCAGCAATAAAGAGTGGTCGGTATTAGGTTCTTCAGTGAGATATAGACCTCCTGGATCTCACCATAACAATTATGTATGTAACACCTCCTGACATCTTGTATTTATTATCTTTAGAAGGCTTGACTTTTTAACCATTACATAAGATTAATTTTAGATGTCATTTCAAGTTGTGAAAAAGGTAAAATAACATCAATAGATGTACCACAGGGAGATATCCCCTTAATAACTTAATAACTTAATTGAAATGTTTGCCAGGAATTTCAGCATGCTCTTCTGGCATAAATTCAAGATTCAAGAGTCTGGGTTTTTGGTTTTTTTTTGCTAAATATTCATCATACTTGCATTATGTTCTGAACACTTTTTTCTCAATTTCTTCTGTTTCTTCTTCCATACTGACCCTCTATCCCTCTCTCTCTCATTCCATTACTTTTTCTTCCACAGAGTCGGCATACTGAAAGAACAGAGAAAATTAGGTAATGCTTTCAGAACCACCAAGAGAAATTACAATTGCAATTTTTTTGCAAGGAAATTGCAAGGAAAGAACATCTCAAACTGTGCAGGCAAGGATTGCAATGTATGGGGTACAAATAAAATCTCAGAAGAATTACCTAGCTATTAAATACTAGCAACTTTCTCTTGCTGACTCATTTATCAGAATTTTGCAACATGTCTGAATTTTGGAAGATTTATTTGGGAATGGAGCCAGGACAAGCCTCCAGATTGCTGAAGTTCTTTAGTTTCTCAGTGGAAGGACTCTTTTAATGTCAAATTGTGAAAAGCAAAATGTTACCGGGAACCTCAGAGTTTTAAATGGAAAATGCTGGTCACCACTGGTCAGTTCTGACTGCATTAATCTCTGCTGGAGTAGTTAGAGAGTTGGTGTGTTTTTTTCTTTTACTAATAACACTTAGCCTTATTATCATGATTTTGGAGGACTTCTAACAAGCAAACCAATTCATTTGCACTATTTATTAAAAAGCTACTAATTGCAGATCATGGAAAGTGCTGGCTGGCATTGTCCTTAGAGCATTACAAAACAATGGTGAGTTAGCTTTATCTACTCTCCATGCTTCATTTGCAACTGGTGAGTTGCAGAGAACTGAAAGCAATAAGCATCTTGTTGGGAACGAATATAATCAAACAAACTCATTGAGGTCTGAATATTAAGAACATTATATTTATGGATAAATTTACTCTGTACACAATTGAACAAGGTCAGTTCCTTCTGGAGATTGTAGTGGTGAACCCAGATTAGATGGCAACTATAAAAAGGAGCAAAATAGATTTTTCCATATTGGATTTGGAAAACGAACATCCCTAAGGGCTTCAAGAAAGCAGGCATTTTCTTGTTTCAGCAGTCTTGCACAAGGAGCAGTCCTTGTCACTGTTCTAGTTTGATCTCTAGTGAATATTTTCTGGGATTCAAATCATCATCAAACTTGTGCTCTATTGGAACAGAGAATAATAATCTTTCCAAATATACTTAAAGCTTCATGGAGAACTTTCCAGTTGAGATTTGATTATCAAATTAGTTCTGTAAAACCTTTCAGGTACGCACAAACTGTATATTTTAAAATTTGTTTATCGTCCTATTGAATTCATAGAACCTCCCCCTTTCACTCTTTTTAATGTAATTAAATTCCATGAGACTTTTTCATAAAGATTATTGAGCTCTTTCCAGAAAATTGTTAATTTTACTTCAAACGTTCTGGACAGTTTTGTTCTAGTGTTAGAAATCCCCTTCTCTACTATTTCTACCTCCACACTGAGCCTAAGTATGTATCTATGCATGATGGATGGTTTTGATAATTGTTTTAAACTGGTGGAATATTTATAAAGACATAGAGGAGAAAAAAAAATGTGTCTTCTGTGTGTTGGCAGAACACAGATGCAGCTATTAAGAAGTGATGCTATTTATGAGCACAGTAGGCTGTACTTTTTCTGGCTCCAGGTGCAAACCAGCAGGATTTCAAGTGCATCCTTTCATGACCTGTCCCAGTCCTGATACCTGCAGTGTGAGTGCAGTCAGGGATGGAAGAGGAAGAGGACATGGAGGAGCAGGACCACATGTGAATAATGTCAGTCACAAGTGGATGCTTCTTGTGAGAGCCAGAATCCTGGCTGCTTTATATGCCCATGTGGCAAGCCAAGACTTCAGTCTCAGTCATTGGCTCGGTAACACAAAAAAGAAAAGCTAAAGTAGTAGAGTCAAGTTTTAAATGAACTGCTGACTTTTATGAAGGAATACAAATCATTTTAAAGCCTTTTCTTGAGTTCACGAATAGGCCAAGTTATTTGTTCTGACATAGCTAATGTGTTTTCTTTTCTTTCCAAAGTGAAGGTTTATATGAAGACATCTGTTAGCTGGACCCAAGATTTCGCTCTCACAGCCTGCCTGAAATCAGAAGAAGAGGTATAGGAAGAAGAAAAGCTGGCAAAATGGGGGTTAAATTTTCTTACATAATATGAGAAGGGCTTTGTAGAAGGCTGATTTTCACAGCGTCAGGCTGTAGTAAACCCTCCTTAAACAAAGAGCTGATTTGCTGGATTGCTGACTGCTAGAGGTTGTCGATTGCTGCTTCAGTGCTAACAGACTACATCTTCACTACCATTTGTAAAGAGAAAAAAAATCTTTTTCAGATACTATGAAATATGGATGTGGAATATATCAAGAAATTTCTGCGAAATCTCAGGGTTGCATTATGATGGAAGTCAATGCAGCTGAATGTTACTCTCCCATCTCAAACATTTCCTAATATAAGTTCACAACTACAAGATATATGTGTGAATACTTTTCTGCAGCCCATTCATCATCATATTTTGTCTACAACATGAAATGATGAAAAATGCAGTGACAGTCTGAAAAGAGGGAGAATTATGTTATGTTTCTAGCTACTGTCAGCATGGTATTATTTTTTTCCACATTCATTAAGAAGTATGCTTGTACAAAGCACTTGTAATTGCAGATTTAATTCAGAGAAAAGTTGATAATAAAAATTAGTACTTATTATGTATATTATTATTAAAAGTCATTAACATGTTATCTCCTATTAAGATAGGAGGAAAAGTTGGGGGTGTGCAGTAGCTTCTGGCCTGAGCCTCCAGTGCTTTAATCCAGATAACACTCACCAGAGTGCTTATTCCTTTGTGTTTAAAACATATGCAAAAGGATTTGTCATACAAATTAAGAAATTATCAGCATTTGTATTATATTTGTATTGCAACAGCTCCTGTCAGAACAAGATCATTTTATCACACTAACTGTACACACAAATGTTTCTGTCCTGCAGAGCTTACAGTCTAAATTCAGACACAATAAGCAAACAAAATAAATGGTGAGCCTGGAAAAAGGACAGGAGGGAAACAGTGATAAGAACACTCAGTTGCACTGACTATGTACATGCATAATTGCAGCTCTATTTATAAGCTAGAACTAAACATGAGATATTAATGAGGTTAGTAATCCCTGCTGGCCAGCTGCCTAGCCATTAAAGGAAGGACAATTTGTCTGGAAGGGGAGTATTCCTACACCCTGCTGTGTTGCTGAGAAGGATTGTATAAATGCCAATGGGTTTATTCAGTTTCTTAATACTGCTGCCCTTACCTTCTTGAGTCAGTTATGCAAAGACAGAAGTACTACCTCTTATGGCTATATATTCCCTTCCATCCCCTTTAACACTGCAGCAAAATTGGACAGGTAGTTTTGCCTCTGAATAGTGAGTGTGGCTTCTCTCCATATTGGTCCTGCCCTCCTGAGAGACAGAACTCTTCTTTTGCTCACATGAGCTGGTACCTGAATACCAGGAGAACTACTGAATAGGGAGAATTGAGTAGTTAACAACAGCAGTCAAGAGGAGGGAATTTCAGCTGCCATCATTCCATCCACCCTTCCCTCATTCCCCTCAGCAGTTTTGCAATTGTATAAGGGAGGGAAAAAATAAGACAAACCTCTCAATACCCTTTGCTTGTGGTGGCTTTCTGTACATTCAAGGATCAGTTCAGAGCAGCAGGAGATGTTTGTGCCATGTGAAGAAAGCTGCTGGCAGGTGGGCAGTGAATTTGGAGGTGGAAAGAAGATGTGCAACAATTGCAATCTCACAGCAGTTCCCATGGGAAGGGACTTCCCATCTCCTGGACATTCAGTGCTCAGCACGAGGATGCCATCACCAGTTTGAGAAAGCCATAAAATGTGAGCCACTGGGAGCAGCCCCAGGGAGGCATGAATTTGTGCTTGTGCTGTTCTTGCACTTTAAACTTGGCATCTGCTGCTGGTTGGATAGCAGGCTAGACAAGTCTTTGGTCTGCATGGAGCTGTTCTTGCATTTTTATGGTCTTGTCTACTGACATGCTAATTTCCTATGCTCAGGAAGTCATCTAAGATCAGATAACTGACCTCATTATCTGCCTTCCTCTCCATCCTCTCATTCATGCGCCTCTCTTTCAACTTTAAGATTTTAGGCAATTTTAAAACTTATTTTCCTTTTCTGTTTTCACACTGCCCTGGATCTCCTGGGACTAGAATAGGAATAACTGAAATACTATGAGAAAGCCTTTTCTCAGGCTATTTACAGCTTATCGAGAAGCAGAATGAACTAAAAAAAACTCATAAAAAAAATAGTTCTCACAAGACTGTCCAACCTCATTTAGCAGATAAAAGGGATTTGAACTATTCAGACTTTTGATTTGTTCTCAGGCCTGACCTTTTTCAACAGTTTATGGTTTACTAATCACAGTATTAATTTTATATCATTGTTAGGAGAACAGTATTTGTTTCTTGCACAGTTGTCTGCATGGAAGTAAACTTCATTGCCCATTCTGAACTTACTGAGTTTTATTTACAGTCAGTGAAGGTATATGACTGACTTGTGATGATTGCATGGTCTTCTAGAGCCATCAGAGATGACACAGGTACTCATGATTTTGTCACCTTCCTCAGATTTAGAGTTTTGAATATTCCTGTGAGCCTCAGTGTAACAAAAGTCTTGCTCCAAAAGTGGAAAACTCACTTTGGAAAGTCACCATACTGTGGTTCCATTCAGTGATTGAAAATTGCTCAGTGAGCCATAAGCAGAGCTACCAATGAAGACAAAGACAGTCTTTTTGACTATAAAAACTCAAGAAAAGATCTATGCAGACCAAAGACTTGTCCAGCCTGGTATCCAACCAACAGCAGATGCCAAATTAAACATACAGCTCCTCCATAGTAGCTTTTCAGACAGGTAGCTGAGAGGTTGTCCAGAAGGTGAGAACACTGTTCTTTTGTACATTTCATACCATACTTGGAAGCTGAAAGGAAATTGGTGCTGAAGAGGATCCAGTGCAGACAAATGCTTTAGCTCCTACATTTTCCCCAGCAGAAAATGCCTAGTCAGGTGTAGCAAGAGTAGGTCCAATGTTTACATCTGCAAGACATCTACAGTACTCAAGGTGCAACATTAGTCACAATAAATTCAGTGAAAAACTCCCATTGCATTTAGCTGGATCCATCTTTCTCTCTGGTATTTTTCCTCTGGGGCTTCTGTAAAAAACAAATTTATATTACAGACTTTTGAAAGACTGACATAATTCTGAGGAAAATCCAGCCTCCTTCTACCTCTTCCTCCACTCTAACCAGACAATTGAACCTAAGTCCTTGAATCCTGTATAAAAGTGAGCTTTTACTCCTAAGTTTTGATCAGGGCAGTTGCTGCCTAGTCAGCACCATTTTGGTACTCTTGACTGAGTTTATCCTGGTGTGTCAGAACTTAACAAAGGTTACTTAGTCACACTGAGAATCACCTGCTATGAAGTCATACCCATTGCCTTCAGCCACATATGCACAACTGATTATCAAGAAGAATAGAATGGACCACAAACAGTATAGGAGCAGTCTGTAGCTCTACAAATCTCTTCTTAGTTATTTATGTAATGCAAGAGTGTTAAGGGCAGAGTTTTAAAAAACTAGGCCCTGTGCAATTCATCACTACTCCGTCCAGGCTCTAAAGAACAGTGTAGAAAGCCAAAATGCAAGGACAGAAGAGGAAACAGCAGTATATGGTTTCAAACAGCTGAAACTCATGCTGAAACAAAATAATTTCCTTTTAGGTTACAACTCAGAACTTCCCTGTTTGCAGCTAGTGCTGTCAGTGCCCACAAGCCAATCGTGTTCCCAGCAAGTCAAACACAAGCAGGTTAGCGCTGCTCACTCAGCAGTGGAACTGGGGACCTGCTCTCTTCCTTTGTTTAATGGCACAGTGGCATGATTTTCTGAGACAAATTATCACAAAATCCTCTAGGTGTCCCTTTACATAGTGTGACTATGTTGGGCAAAAATTATTCCAGAAGCAAATTAAGGGGTCTTAGCAGTGACAGAAAGAGTAGACAGCATGACCACATCTAACCACACTGAAGTCTGCATTTGCAAAGATCTTTCATTGTGTATGCAACTAGAACAGAACTGGGGAATGAAAAGCAGGGATGGGAAAATTCAATGGAAATTCATTGAGAATTAAAAACAAATTCCCATTGACCTTTTCTTTTCTTTTTTTTTTTTTTTTTTTTTTTTAACTTCTGAGTTGTTAAGAATTGCCCTGTGGAATTAGAAGCAGTCCCTTGAGGTTACAGGGTTACAGGCAGGATTTTCCGAAGGGAAGGTGGCAACTGAGTGCTGCAATGGAGTGAAGAAGGACAGGCAATGAACTACAGACCATGTGGAAGCTGGGAGGAAATGCAAAGTCAGTGTGGGTAATGGCAAATAAATGTGAAAAGATGGCAGTCAAAATACGGGAGTCACAGAAAGGTTAGGCTGCATTTGCACATGTTGAGGCTAAGGCAACTCCCATGTTTCCTCTCTGAAGATGAGCCTTAGTTCTGTTTGATCTTACACTGTCCCAAGAGAAATCCTTGTCCTAATGATATCTATTCTGCTTTATTTATAGTAATTTTTAGTCAAAAAACAGCTAAGACAGGAAGGAGTCATTTAAGGTAAGTAGCTTGCTTATGAAAATGCTTTTTTTTCTTGTTTCTATGTAATTCTTATACACAAGCATGCACTTACATGTGCATAGCTGCATCTCTCAAGCAGTTTTTCTCCTAAAGAGGCTCAGGAAAGAAAAAACTAATAATACTTTCTCACAGCTTTGCTTACTGACAGTGTTCAGAACAAAGAGCCCAGCTGAAAGCCCATTGAAGTTGGTGGACAGATGCCCACTGACTTCATTGAGAGTTGGATCAGATCCCAAGTATCTCCCTATAAGCTGGAAAATAGACTACAAATTCTCCGTATATACAGGACTAGCTGGGACTGAAACTAAGTGTGCAGAAAAGCCCCACAGGACAGATGCCCACTGACTTCATTGAGAGTTGGATCAGGTCCCAAGTATCTCCCTATTTAGAAGCTGGAAAATAGACTACAAATTCTCCGTATATACAGGACTAGCTGGGACTGAAACTAAGTGTGCAGAAAAGCCCCACATACCCACAGTTGTACCTTACAAATGAATCTTTTGTTTTTGTCTGCTCACGGATCACCGAGTTCTTCAAAGTCAGTCAATCAAATAATGCTTCTGGTCATTGGATTTTCTGTCCTTACAAGGTTTGGCAGCTCTCAGAGTTGTTATCTGAAAGATGTAACCACCCTTTGGTCATGCCAAAATACAAATTTGGTCATCTGCAACAATGAAAATTAATCTTTTTTTGAAAATTGGTGGTGAGAGAGGAATTAAGGACATATTGTGAAGAAAAAATTCAGCTTCTCTTCTTCAAAATACATATTCATCAGTCCTCCAATAAGCTTGAATAAAAAGAAGCATCTGTGGATGCCTCTAGGTATTAACACAAATTGGGATGCCTTGGGTTTAACACAAGTTTCCTCCTACAGCACAGTTTTACCAAAACAGGTTTGCAAAAGTTTAAAATGAATGACCAGAGGAACTTTTTGCATGACTGGGGAAGTGTTGACCATGCTGATTCTGACGCTCTTCTTGAGAATTAATTACTTTAACTATCTTTATACCCTCTTCTTTTTTTTTTCTAGACATGAATATGAGTAATAGGCTAGATTCTGTCTTCTATTAAGGGATCTGAATTTTAGAATAACTGAGAGTTTTTCCACTGATTTCATTGTGAATTTTTTTTTAATTTTAGGCTCAAGAGATGGGCTGACAGGAAGCAAAGGTAGCTCTAAAGTGGAAGTATGAACTCTTAAACGTTTGCACGAGGGGAGTCCATTCCAAATCTGTTATTTTATGCAGTGATACATTAATAAAGTGTTGGAGACGTTCAACGTCAGGCTGGATGTGTCTCTGAGCACCCTGACTGAGCTGTAAGTCTACCTGTTCATTGCAGGGGAGCCGAACTACATAAATTTTAAGAGTCCCTTCCAACTCAAACAATTCTATGATTCTCTGAAGGAGAAACAGAAGAAAAACCAACAAACCAACAAACTCTGTTGGTAGTCATCTGTTTTGTTTCTATTTTAATTTTCAGTCAGACTCATAAGAGAGCTTAATCTTCTTATCTTTAGTACACTGAAATGGTATTTTAACTGTTTTAGAAAAATTAATAGTTCTTTCACATCTTTGTATTGAACATGTGAAGAGTATTATACGCTAATTGTAATGAGTGAACATCAACAGGGTATGTGTGACTACACATATTATAAATGAAATCAGAATATTGTACAATATCTGTAAGACAGTCTAAGAAATAACATTTTTAATAGCATGATAAGGAGCATGGTGACTAACACATTCCTTCAACTAAAGAATTTCTATGCAAATACTGTTTTTGTCTAATGTCTTTCACGTAGCCTTGAAAGTGTAAATGAACTGATTTCTGTGCTAGTTCTGCCTAAATATAATGAGTCATATTTAAAGACATCAGCTGTACTCTGGTGACAGATAGAATTGAAATGCAGTGAAGCCTAATATATCCAGAGCATGAAGAGCTCAGGACTGTAGTCATGCCCAGAGTTACCATGTGTGAAAAACAAGCCAAAGGTTGGGAAGGAAGCTCATCACCAACTCCAAGATTTTGAAAACTGGTACAGCTTCTTCCAATTTGTTGTGCACAGGAGCTCACTTTAATCCTTTTCATCCAAACACTAGAACACTAGATTTTCATTGTTGGTTACACTTATGCCACTCCTTCCTGGATGTAAGGGATGTTCTTTTCATTGCAATGATAAAAGAACAAGGCTCAGCTCTGTATTAGGAAGTTCCTGCAGATGGAAATGCAGGTTCTCAAGCAATCTGTGACTCAGAAGATCAGAGAGAAGTCAGTAGACTCATTTCTAGTATAAGGAATTACTTAAAGGGGGGAAGGGGGGAGAAACATAATGTTTCTCCATTCAAATATCTTATTTCATAATATCTCATAAACCACAAAGTAGGCATGTTTGTTACAGACTCCAATAAAAATGTAGGAATTAACTCATTAAGACATTTCAGAATAAACCTCTTCAAAGCCCATCTATAAATTAAAACAAACATCACTGATCTAGAACTATCTAGTATCTACCTAGAAATACAAATATTCTTCATAATAAAGTCTTCACAGTGAGAGTGGTGGAAACTAATCGGTTCCCACTGAACTCTTAATTATCTGCTGATCAAACTCCATTTGCTAAATGCAAAAATCATTGGTGTGGTTGACAAGATGGTACTGGAAGCTTATTTTAGCAGGTACCTATTGGCATGTCTTAAATATAAGGTAACATTACAGACCTTTGTTTTCACAGGCTTTTTTGGGAAGGTTTTCTTTTCAGGATGCTGTTGTTCTTCTTGCCTGAAGAGGATATACTTTACTAGACTTTGAAAGTGCTTATGAATTTGCTAAGAGTGTTCACTCTGCAAAAATACACTTTACTCCAAAACAACATGGGTTTTACATTAAGTACATATATATATAGCTATATTAAGCTGTCAGTGAAGACTACACACTTACTCTGCATGACTATTAAGCACTGGATACCAGAAATTGCCAAGTGTGTACATGCTGCAAACTATAGTTCTTGGCTGGAAGTATACAGACTGATTTTGTATAGCTGAACATTTACAATCATGAACTTGGTATTTTATTTGCATGTTATGGATCCAAAAACATCATGTCACTGAACATAGTGCTTGCCCTCAGTGCTGAGATGTCTCACTAGATCTCTAGCCTCAGCACCTCTTATGATCTGAGGAATGTAAATGGAAAAATTATGTGTCTGTGTGCTTGTAATCCTTCTTGGAGAGGAGCAGTCCTCTTGAATATATGCCTTGAGTGTAGTATCAAAGCAGTGTTTTGTTCATGAGTTTAGGGGTTATTCCTCTTCCCCACATTTTGCTGCCAATAATACAGAGCAAACACTGAGACAATAGGTTTCTTTAAATATTTCATCTGAACTCTTGATAAATTTCATCCTCACAGAGAAAGGGAAGTGAGAATGCTGTTTATCTTTGCTTTTCTCTGTAAAAATAATGATTTATTTTGGTAAGAAATAAGATCACTTGGCAGAAGGACTTCTAGGTCATACTAGACTAGACAAGTTAGGACAGTAATGAGAATATCGACAAGAAATTGCTGGGGAAATTTCTTAGCATCTGATGATATTTTCTTAGTCTTCTAGTAACAAAGTACGTAACAAAGACTGATTTAATGGGATCCAAAGTTTATCAGAACTTGTAGGTAGAACTGTTAACACTTTTTCAGAAAAGCTATGACTATGCTAATAATATTGAGAGGGTCTTTAAAATACAAAGCTCAGTACAAAGTTTTACTAGGATGCAAACTGAAACAAGGTAACACTAAATTGATAAAACTTTGGTTTGATAGATAGGATAAAATGGTGATAAAAATGTATTAAAACCAAATTTCTGCAGAGCAGGTCTTTTTCTCCAAGCTTGTACTGAGTCCAGCAAGTTTTAATTGGCAATGGGTAGAAGCAAATCCTGCCCCTCTTGATCCCTACGGAGGCCTTGTTACAATTTTGGAAGCACATTCGTGAATTTATTCCCTACATCTTTAAGTCATCACCAACCTTTGCTCCCTCGTCTGTTTTCTGTGTCTTATACCAACCATTCAAGCCTCCATATGTAGTAGCAAAGAGGACCATACTTGGTTTTTCCTTCCCAAAAAGCAATACCCCATCACCTTGGTGCACTCCTGATAACCCATTCCAACAGGTGTCAACCAAAACAAGTATTACAGGCAGCCATCCCTTTTTGCCTCCAAGTCACAAGCTTTTGAATACCATCCTAATACTGTCCTAGTTCAAGCTTTGCAAGAATGTATGGCTTCAAAGCAATAACATAACTTAAAGGTTTTGTTCTTGATATATTTTTTATCCCCAGTCCAACCTGTATCTGCACAGTGTCTTGTACATCTGTATCTCACTGACCTTTTAATTTTGTCAGTTTTTTAACAGACAAACAGTCCTGGGAGGTAAGGCCAGACATCACATCTTCCATTGTAGTTACAGATCTTCTTCTGTATTATTTGTTGCTCAAATAATTTTGCCTTCCTTTTCCCACAAAAATGGTAAGTTTATGAGAGAAAATGTTTGGAAGTAGGTGTCTTTCATGAGACAAATTAATATAGATGGGAAAACAGTTTTGGGAAAAGGTTACTTTTTAACAAAACAAGAAGTTCCAAAATGGTCGAACTTACCAAAACACATGAAATGTTAACTGTACTTAATTTAATATTTCTACAGTTACCCTTTTTTTCTCTGTGTCTTGGTATTTTTGATGAAGAAATCTTGAGCGGAAAGGATACCATTTTTTCAAAATATATAATTTGCTGAGATAAAAGTAGATAGTATATCTAACCTGCTTTCTGTGCTTTGGGATAGATCCAGCTGGAGCACTAACAGCTTGCTATATGGTGGAAATGAACATCAGTACAGAGCCTTAAGGATTTCCAAAGGTCTGATGGGCTATTGTTTTTGTTAACTGATGAGATCTACCCAGTGTGTTAGGCGTATTGCTTTCATCCAATTTCTATTTTATTTAATTATTGAATGTCTTTCCTCTACAATGTTTCATATGTGAATAAAGCTATTTTTTTTAGAGAAAGATGACTATCCTTATAGCACTGACAATCAGCCTCTGTTTACCTTTTCAGCAACTTACTGCCTTTAAAAATTCCCATAGCTACTTGATATTTATGGCTACAATTTATTATCCAAAGCATAATTTTTCTTGTGGGAAGGCACACCAATGTCCTGCATAACAGAATTTATTTTTTCTTTCTTTCTTTCTTTCTTTCTTTCTTTCTTTCTTTCTTTCTTTCTTTCTTTCTTTCTTTCTTTCTTTCTTTCTTTCTTTCTTTCTTTCTTTCTTTCTTTCTTTCTTTCTTTCTTTCTTTCTTTCTTTCTTTCTTTCTTTCTTTCTTTCTTGGATTCATTCTCCAATATTTCTATGAATTTATTAATTTTAAATAGGAATAACTTCACCTAAGAAGGATGGTGTCAGCCATTGTTTCCCTTCTATTAACAATTAATAGTAACAAACACTCGAGAAGAAACAATTCATCCCAGCTGTCTGGGATATTTGAGGGGAATCTTCAGAAAATTTTTTTTAGCCCATCACTAAAGAGAATGTTCTGTTTTAAGTGCATTTGGATCTCTATTGGACCAAAACTAGCTAAAAAAATCAGAGATTATCTAATCATCCCAAAATCTTTTCCAATGACAATGTTTGTGTAAATCTGAGCATTTCTGCAATGGCCTGGAGTCTCCATTTTACACTGCCTGCCCTGTATGAGACAGGAGGTTATCATTTTTTTACTTGCATTTAAGGGAACAAACTTTCTCCATCTGCAAAAGAAAAAGAAACAAAGGGATTCAGAACTGGCAGCAATGACATTAACACAATATCAGATGCCCGTTGCACCCAGCCACAGCTATACTGATAGTTTTACCTCAGTAAGCAAGGAAGAAGCAGCCTGAATATGCCTGGCAAGTTTCTGGGCTGATTATCTGAAAATTTGATGACTAAACTAAATCCCCAAGTGTAGTTTTTTTTCTCCTTCCTTTTTTTGTGATCATAAAGACTGTGGTTATCTTGTGCTACTACATTCCCCTTAGGCTACTTTTTCCAGCATACTGGGCTTTGAGCCCTGGGACTCACAAAATTTCTGATGAGGCAAGCAACAACGTAACAGCCCTCTGCTATTAGGGACAGACTACTACAGCATATTTTCCTTACCTTTCATTGAAACTCTTGGCAGTTGTTACTGGGGAATCAGTGTAGTCAGTTCTCCTACTCCTGTTTTAGAAATCCATTAATGCTTCCTAGTAAATCCAGAAGTGTTTAAATCCCTGTACACAACCAACTTTCACCAACGGGAGGATGAAGCAAGATCTGTTACCAAGACTGCATTTACTAAACAGAATGGGATGCACTTTGCCAAAAAAGCAGGAAAAATAAGCAAAATAAGCACCAAAAATGTTAGCTGGATTTTGTTCTGAATTACAAAAACTGAAGAGAACACACAGATTTTTCTTGCATTTTCAGCAAGTACACATCATTTGTGTGCTACATTTTGAGACATGTAACCAAAATTCTATTTGAAGAAGCTTTACAAGAAGATCACAGAATTTGTCACACTGATGCAAATGCAGAAAGTCAGAGTTTTGGGACACAAGTAGACAGAAAAATTCCTAAAGCTCTCAACTTTGTCCAACTGTCCAAACTGTCAATAGAACTACTACAACACTGAATACAATCAAGGGTGTATGAATAGATTTCTTCCTCTTTATTCTCTTCATAAACTCTCTTTGAGAGAAACAGAAACACACAGAGCATGAATTAAGTTTTTACTGCCTTTCATGTTTCCACTTTTCAGAAACCGGGCAAGCATTCAGCCTTTGGCTGCCTGTTACTAACTTTAGCTTGTTTAGTTGCTTGTTAGTGCCCAATTAACCGATTTATCATGGGAAATGCTCCATGCTGGCTCCAGAGCTGGCACCTCTGAAAATATTTACTTCCCCATTTCTTTTGTTATTGTTTAGTCTCCTCTATTATTTTCAGAATCGTTTTAGACACAAGAAATAGGCTAGTCTCCTCAGTGAAGTGAATGACTGATATGGGAATATGTGTAAAAAAATCTGAAGTGGCAACTTCAGAAGCAGATACCTATTGTCTTGATTTTTTCATTTTTATTTTTGTCCTTTTTTATTTTCTTTGGTGTGAGAACCATAGAATATGAGAATCGTAGAATCCCTCAGATTGGAAAAGACCTTAAAGATCATTGAGAGATATCTTCAATTTTGTCATATACTTATTTAGGCTCATTTCTTTCAGAAAGCTGCACAAGTTGATTCTGCGTCAACAAAAAGTTCTGAAATTGTAACTTGGATCCAGATTAGTCCTTAAATGTGATTTATCTGAAGCAAGATCCATTCTCCCTTTTCTAAAAAGTAATATCTGAACCAATATGTTAACAAACAGAAAGAAAAGGTTGCAGCTGAGGAAAAAAGATTGACTTGTTTATCTCTAAGGACCAGACCTGACCCAAGCCATGATCCTTCAGAGAGCTGCACAGGATTATCTGGAAAATTCTAAACATGCCATAGTAGAAATATGGTACGTATATAGTAGCTCAATGTAATTTTTTGTGCTTGATTTCTTCTTTTCAATTCCTTCTCTCCCTCTTCATAAGAAGCCTGATAGAAAAGACAATAGAAATAGCAGAATTTACTCAAATAATATATTCACAGGGAAATAAAAAATAAAGAAGTTATCAGGAATGAAGAAAAACTCAAATAAATTAAATAAATATAATATCTTTCCAGATTGGAAAAAGGAAGAATGTCAAAATAATCCATTCATATTCGAGCCATATGGCACAAAGTGAAATAAAGGATGCATCTTGACATATTTATGATCTAGAAACACAGGAGTTTCCACATTTTTCAAGGCTATTCACATTCAGAAGGGACTTAGCCCTGGAGCTGGGTATATATTTATAGATATTCCGTAGAGTCTTCCAGCACTATGTGGAACACTAGGAATACTTTCTTTATTACCATTGCTAAAACTGATGTATTCAGGGCTGATAGCAGTGATGTAAAGAGAGAAAGTCCCTGAAATAAAGTGCAAACAAGCTCTCCAGTCAGTGTGTTCAAGTCATTCTGCCTCAGCTCTAGGCACAGGGATTATACGTGCATAGTACTTTGACTTCAAAAGAGACAGTAATACCACCTCTATTTCCTCCTAAATAAGCAGAAGATCACCTTTCCTGCATAGGGAACTCCTCTTAGAATCTGTGCAGAAAAAGAAAATGCATGATCTCCTGAAGGAAGTTCAAGCTTCACAGGGAGATTACAGAGATGCAGTTTGTGTTTATTGGGAGAAAATAAGAAAAGCCAAAGCACTACTCGAGTTGATGCTGCCCACTAACAAAAAAGACTTAAAGCATGTGAACAGCAAGAAGATGTCTAAGGAAAACATTATACTGATACTTGTTGAAGATGATCACCTAACAAATAGGGAGAAAGAAAAAGCAGAGGCATTTGATGCCTATTTTCAGTCTCAGTTTTTAGTATCAGTGATAGATCTTGGTTTACCTGGACCTCTGAACTGAGGGAACAGTGACTTTCCATTTGGGACCACCAAATTTGTAAGGGGTTGGTCACATCGGTCCAGAAGTCATGGGGCTGATGGGAGTTCACACTAGAGTACTGAAGGAGTTAGTGGAATTTATAGCTGGACCTCCCCTAACAATTTTCCAAAGACCACAGGTTTCTAGGGAAGCCCCTGCTAGGTGGAAATAAGTACTTTGTTCATACAGACATACTTTCAATTCATAGTACCAGATCATGGCCTCTAAACAGGGCAGTCACCATTTCATTTGTATTCTTCTTCTCCAATACAGAAGGACTTTCAGATCTAGTCATTTCTACTGGGAAAAAATTAAAAAAAAAAAAAGGAAAAAAGAAAAAGGAAGCAAGCACAAAAACCAAACGAGACCAGAGGGAAGGTAAACGGCAGCCATAGTGATTTATCAGTCATACTGCCTGCCAGTAACAGAAAAGTTGGGAGCATTTACTCTGCTTCTGGTGTTAAGAGGAGTTACCAGCACCACCACCTTCTGACACTTACCTAATGGGTAGTGCAGCAATGAGCACGTGATTTTCAGGGCTTTGAAGCAGAAGAAATGAGCTGTAGTCATGTGGTGGTTTTAGAGAACTTCATTTGTGCCTTGAAATTACCCTGTTTAGCAGGCTACCTGCCATGATACCTCTGCAATGGATTTGTCTGGATATCCTGATACCCACCCGCTGGATGAGTGTCATTTTGGGGCTGGACTCTAACACTCATCAACAAAAACTGCTCTTCTTGTCTGAATGCAAATATTTGCAGGGAGAGAAAAGGGATAACGAGTTCTTCATTTCCAAAAATAGTTTTTCAAAAAGATAATCTAACCCAAATGATTTTTCAAAATTGCTATTAGTAATGCCAGTAGAAGAGGCTAACTTTCTATAGGAATTCTAAACTGCTACTTACCACTATCATTCAACCATTAATTCAGTTTTCCTATGTATAGATTCAGGGTATGATGTGTAAAAAGACGCAATTAAAGGGACATGTGAATGAAATTGGAAGCACAAGCATGTGTGATTGGTTCTGCCACCATCATCAGCTTGATAAATGCAGGTTCAAAATGCCCAAGGTCAATGACTCTGTTAGAAGGGTGAAAGGAAACTATGAAAAACGACAGTACCTTCACAGTTGTAATGAGGGATTTTGAGAGAGGTTTGCGTCTTCCAGAAATTAGTCTTCCACAAGGCATGAAAGGTAATGATGTGAGTGAAAGTGTAATGATCTGAGTGTCAAAACAGTCATTTATTTAGCGAATCTGAATTCTCCCATACAATCAGACAAGAGAAAGGAAAGAACAGCTTTTCCATTCCCATTTCTTCATCCCCTTGATATTCTGTAAGTTTCCATGCAAATTGCTATACCACAAGTAACACTGTTCTTTTCTATATTTTCCTGTTAGGCACTGATACGTTTGTCACAACATCCCTACAGTTTAATTCTCAGAACATTAGAATTAGTGCACTGTAGGACAAACCTACACCGTTGTTAGAAATTCTTTTCTGTTCAGCATTTGCTATTTTCCTGAGGCACTTGCTTTTAAAATTGTGCAATCATTCATATGTAAATGAAGAAGCTATACTTGAAATAAATATTCATTTGGTCTTGAGGTCCTAAATTTGCAGTGACCAAATTTCACTCCGAATGGATGATGCATCTAGCTTCCTAATTCATAATACAGTGTCCATGTGATTATTCCTTTCCTTGGGTCTGCATATTACATGTAAGATACATGAAAGCAAGTTGTTTTACGACTTCTTGCCCTTTTATGTAATGCTGAAATCAGAAAGTAAGTATTGGCTGCATTGTTTTTTAATGACTGATTATTAACTTTTTTTTTTCCTACAGGGATGAAAACTATTCAGTTGGTCTGCTAGCTGATTGTCTTGCAAAAGACCTGTATCATTAGCAAAACTCAAGTAATGTTTTGCTGTCAGGGTAGTCTGTTCACATATAGTCTGTCTTAAAATCTTACAAATTCAGTGCCAAATACTGAGTTGAGAGATCCTCTCTGATATCAGTGCCAACGTTGTCTGTCACTGTCTGGCTGCTTTGTCTGTGCAAGCTACACTCTTAATATAAAACCATTATATATAATATATATATACACATAGCTTATATAGTAGAACTCTATCAAATATTCTCTTAAAACCTGTAGTACATATTTTAAACATTTACTGTATCTTTGATTTGCCTCCTATGGTCAAGAATGCAGTTGAAAAGTGGCTAAAATCTACCCTGCTCCTGGTAAGATTTGTCTTTATTCTCTTGAAGATTATTTTGTTCTGTAGCAACCTTTGTTTATTAATTCTGTTACTGTACTTCTCACAGTTCGAACTTCATAATTTATTTAGCCATTATAAATTAAAATATTATAGACAAGTCTAGCAAATCTTGTTATTTACTATCATTTCTTCCAGCAGTTGCCTCCATTTCTGTGTAATTCATGTAAATACTCTTGGATTTTTCTGTGTTGCTTTTGAATTTCAGTGATTTTTGCTACACATTGAGAGTTGCAAGTTTGTAATTCTTGAGTGTTCTTGAAAAATGAATGTTTATTTTTCCTGGTTCCCTTTCATTGGGAAGAAAACTGTGTTTTCTCATTTTCACATGTGGGGGGGATTGCCTCTCTACAAGCTGGGTGCTTTTTTCAAGAACTTATGATACTGTCATACAGATAATGCTTCAAGATGATGTCATGTGATAAGCTGAGCCTTGCTGCATGTCAGCTCTTTGGTTTGAAATTGCTGCAGTAAATGAAACCACTTTTAGTCTATTGTGGTCAGCTCTGCTTTACTTTACAGGGTGTTGTTTTCTTACAGTACATGCTTTCTTATCACATAAAGCTTGTTATATTTATTTCCAAGGATCTGGATATCCAGATATTCAGGCATGTTTTTTTTCCAAATATTTATGATACCTGATAGCTCTGTTGGGAGAAGTCCAAATTACTTCATGAATATCTTCATGAAGTAACAGAAATAATTCATGAGCCCCAGTGCCAGAAACAATTTGGACATCAATGCATCATTCTGGTTTGGAAACTCATGCCATATATGTACATTTATTTCTACTTGTTTTCCCAGCCACTGGGTTTGAAGTTCCTCATTAAGCAATTTGCTGTAAGCTTATCTAAATAAGGGGAGGTTAAAGCTTATGTGAAAACTGGAAAAGTTCTTGCCTAGATTTTTTATTTAGTTCAAATTTGTTTTTTCTTATTTTTCATTTGTTTGTTTATTTTCTTTCACTTTTTCCTTAAAAAAAGAAAAAAAAGTTCCCCTTGGCTAGATGTAGTTCTAGGTACTATTACAAGAATGGAATGAGGCACAGACACTAAAACTGAAAATTATTCACTTTCAATGTGTTTGACAGTTACATGTTTATTCATCAATAGCATTTTTAGAGATGTAACTTGCAAACAGATGGTCCCTGTAGCATGATAGTAAATATTGGTAAGAGGTGCCATGCGTGGTGCAGTGTACCAGCAGCCCAGGTTTTGTTACCAGTACAGCCTTTCTACATGTTCTCAGTGTTGAGTTGTGCTTAAGCTTACAAAGTGAGCATTAATCTCTACTTCGTAGGAGTAACCAGTGTTTCCAGTTCGATATGAAAATGTAAGATTTGGTTTGAGTGTAGAAGTAAATGATATTTTTGTTCTATAGAGGGACCTAGTTGGTTGTTACAAACAGAGGTAGATGGCAGAGGTACTGTTCCCATAGCTAAGCTATTTTCAAATATTTTATAACTTTTTTTAGTACCATGTTGTTGATATGAACTAGGGATTAGAAGTACATGTTTTTGTTTCTCTTATTTCTAGTGACCAATTTGTATTTCAGCTACTGCAGTATATGACAAGAATGTACTGCCATGTATTGAAAAGAGAGTTAAATCAGTATAAGTGAAACTGGAATGTGGCTCTTCAATGTAGTTAATGCTCACCATATGGTAAGAATTATTATTATCGAATTTACAAAGGTAATGTATTGTTTTAAGATAAAACATTTAGAGAAGCCTTCTTAGAACTTTAGAGGCCAGAAAACAATTCATCCAGATTTCTAATCCCTTAAAGGCCTTTTTGACCATTAATCAAGCCATACTGGCTTTTGCCCTTCACATTTTTCTTCAGACTAATCCAAAGATACAAGCAAATAAATTATATGTTAAAATTTATGAGTACCAACTTTTCCTTTCCTCTAACTAATGTGTGTGATTTTCCCTGGAGAAATTCCCTCCTGAATAAGAAACTAAAGCTTTTAAGCAGAGAATAGTTCTACTTTCAGGAAGAAAAACAAAACCATTGCCATGGTCACATTATTTTCAACTTTTTTTAGTTTTGAATACTATGATTTTCATACAAATGTAGGCTTAGTAGCATATGTAACCACAGTTATCTCCTGACTGCTGCATCTATATAATACAGTATAAAGACTTTTACTGGGTTAAATATGTTTTCTGTCAGCAAAAAATCCTGTGATAGTGTATTCTTTAAAGAATCCTCAAAAGGAAGAAAATTCACTACACAGCAGAACTTTTGGTTCTTTTGATCTCCTGGCAGTTGCAATCAACAATTAAAGAGCCTATGAAGGCTTTGACTTCCATTCCCATAATCTGTTTTTGAAGAAGATTGCCTGTTTCTAGGGAATGGTCAGAAAAAAATAGATGTATGACTTGAGAAGGCTGTCTCAGTTTAGATGAAAATTTTCCTTAGTTTGTGAAGACTCAGTAAAGACCAAGATAGGTTGTTATTTTAGACAAGAGTAACGCTTTGGGGTCAAAATTGACCTTTTGAAAATCACAAATGAGAAGATGTTAGCAGCATTGCAGACTCCTGCTTACCTGATAAGCTGCAGTGGTATTGCTGATGGAAATTATTGTACTTAGCAGTATTTCTTGCATAACATTCTTTTCAAAACCAGATTGTTTGTGCAGAAAAGAGCTTTATCTTGTCTTCCAAGAATATATCCATTGCACAGTTATCAGCGACACTATAAATACATATTTTTGCAAGTGAAAGAAAGCATAATTGTCTACTGCCAGCAGAGCTGATAGAAGATAGTGATTATTTAAGCCTTGATTAGTTCTATATTAAGCCAAACTACACTCTGCCTCAAATGTTTCAGTCAAGCAAGCCTTAGTTTTAACAGAATACAAGTAAGAATGTTACCTATATACTGCCACTGTTTTTCCCACCATAAAGTGCTACAAAGGAAGGACCAGTCCATGGTTGCTGAAATTCCACCAGTAATTTCCCCCTCATTTTAAACATGTATGTTTGGTGGTACATTCCCTGCAATGAGACATCACAAAGTAGACAGCAATAGACTAGCATTCTCTTTGCAATCAACCTGTTTAAGGTAATGAAATCTTACTATTGCTTAGATAGATTCATTTTTCTAAGTGGCTGAACAAGAGGCACTACATTTTATTTGACTTACCTGGGAAAAATCTTTACTGAGATCAGCTTGATATTATTTATGGAAGAAATAAAGGAAAAAAAATGCTAATTATGGATTAGGCTTGAATCAATCCTGCAGTAAGCTGGCAAAAGATTTTATTCTGTACAGCACAAAAAAAGTTTGCTTTTCTGAGTTATAAAAAATAGAACGAAAAAGGTTATTAGAAAGCTTGTGCTTTCTCACTTTATCTTCAAGAGTGCTTACCTGTAGTATTTAACTTTTCTAAAGTAGGGGGTATTTTAATACTGTATTGTCAGAGGAATTACAAAAATATTGACTTACCAGTTGGGCACAAAAGTAGTATTTAGAATGGAAAAGCAATTCATTTGTCATAAGCAGTTCTAATTATTCTTAAAACTACAGGATTCAGCATGTTACTTCCCCTTTGGTTGTGGCTGCTCGGTTCCAACATTTCTATTTCAAGGCAAATTTTATTTTTCTGTGCAAAGCAAAGCTTTCCCATGAGCTACAATATTCAGAGGAGAGGTTGTATTGCTCTAGAAATGAGTACTGGCCCTTTCACTGGAACCCTCCATCTATGCTTGGTCTATGAACACAGTGAAAAAATGTGGAGGATGCAAAAATCTTTCTTCAGTTTCTTGAGTTAGTTCCTGAGTTTTCACCTGGAAAGAGATTTAATGGACCCAAGAGACAGTTCAGCTTCAGGCATTTGAGGGGAAAACAGTTTTATGGAAGAAGAGCTTTTGCTTTTGAAGTAACTCAGTGACACAGTGGAACAGGCTGGGACTAAAATGATCCTTCACAGCAAAAGAAAAGAGATAAAGGAATGGATAGCCAAATTCTTGAATAAATTTATTTGACACAGATTCTCCACTCAACTATAGACAAATGGAATCGCATATCTAAAAACAATTAGAAGTCCATTCATTTTCTATATTTCAGTCCTTCCTTATCTCTTCTAAAAACTGAAGAACTTCAGAGATTTTGGATGCTTAGACTTAGCCAAAATTTACTGCCAAAATTTTGATGCATATCTCACTTCAAGTACTGAAAAAAACCCACAAAAATCCTAAAACATTATCCTAGAACTAAACTGGTACTACTTGTTCTCATAATTTAGAGGAGTAAGGTGAGAAGGAGTTGTTATTTTGTTCTGTTTGTTTGTTTGAAAACTTAAATATGAAAATTGCCGATGACTGTGGAAATGGGAACTCATAATAGCAGCATTTTGTGTTTCTCTTCACAAGCCTAATCAAAGTATCTGATTATAACACTTCCCTTAGCACTTCATGTATTGTCTCCATGAGAGGACAATAGATGTAATTTCACTCTTTCAGACTAAATGATTTTCATGCTAATTTCATTGCCATTATCCATCCCACATGTGGTGGTTTTTCTATATAGATGTGTCTGACCCATTGCTTCTAACAGTTATCTGAAAAAAGTAGCTTTCAAACATAATAAAAGGTAGAAGTCATACCAAAGAGAGTTAATAACAGAAAGTACAGATACAAAAGAACAACTTGGACACTACGTATTTGTTAAACAGCAGCTGAGTTAGGGGAGGGTTATGAGAGCATACATGACTAATCTTCAATGGAAATAATTCTTGTAAGCGTATAATAAATGTTGACTCTTGCTGGATTATTATGTTTATCAAAAATTTCATTTGTGTGAATGTCTGAGGTATCACAGACCTCTGTAGAACATTAAAAAAATGTGAATTACCATTCTTTCTGCCATTCAACTATTACAATTACAGAAAAAATAAAAAAAATTAAAAGTAATACCTAAAACACTGAGAGAGCAGATTGTCCCATTCACGGAAAGCCAGCAGAAACCAGTAGTCCAGCTGGTTTTTACTAGATTCTACTGGTACTTATGGGAGAACAGTCAGTGTTACTGCTTGGACATAGTCAAGTGTATATACCTTACAGTACATTGTCTTCTTCTAAAACACAAAGCTAATAAAGTAGAGTTGTATAAATAACAGTGTGGAAGGGCATGGTGAGACACAATATACAGCGTAACAAATCCTATTTTATTTTTTTATCCACTATTCAGCTATGATAAAGGAAAGAGAATGAAGTTTGAAAGGGCCCTTACTCCAGAGGAATTCAGATTTCAGGATTCCCCTCACAATGCATGAAGTTCCCATGGAACAGTTGACCTGTGCTGTTCCCTAACATCTCAGCTAATTTGGGATATGGCTAGGACCAGTTGCCTGGAGTTAATCATCTGCGTTTGTTCATGTTTCTTGTAAGACAGACCCTCCCCTGATGAGAAGGCTGGGACTCTGGGATGTGAACTGTATCTAGAAAACAGACTTGTGTTGTCTGTCTGCCTTCATTTTGCTGAAACTGAAACTTAAACCAAGGTCCCCACCATATGAGATGTATACCATAAACTCTGATAAAACTCTCATAAACTCTGATAAACTCTGAGAAACAAATATGGTTCTCTCAAGCTGTTCTTAAGTGAAACACCTAAATGACTGCTGGCCAGATAGCACTCGAGAACAGTCACAGAATGATGACTTATATGTGGGCTAGAAGACACAGGAGTTAATTTCTGCATCAGTTTAGGTAAAAAATAAACAAATAATCATCCTTCTTGAGACTCTTTCCTTATTCACTTTACAATACTGTTGCTACTAAATATTAGAGAAACTTTATTGTCCCTATCTTCTTTTATTTTATAATTTCTCCTTTCACTGAACGGGTATGCAACCTTGTCCATTACCCTGGTAGTGTTGGCCTTGTTGCATACCTGGTGGCATATGATTAGGGAATACTAAAATTAAGTTCATATTGCATCTAAAATCTATTCAAGGCCTCAACAACTTCAATGTCTTTTTGTGCCTGTTTCTATGGAATTTGTTGTCTGTTTAGGCTTGCTATCTTGAACATGGGCTGTAGCCAGCGCTGCTTTTTGTTTGTTCTTGGCCCATCTCTTTCAGAAGCCTTTCTGGAGAGCAGTCCTTGCACCTTGTATGGGTGAATATCTAAGCAAGGCTTGAAGACATGAGGTGTCCAGGTGTACTCATAGGCCCCTTATGACAAATGACTAGCTGTCACTATCTAGTCCATAGATGGGACTGTTGTCATGGAGACAAAACTACATGGAAATACTAAAAATAAAGCTGGCCAGACAAGCTTGATAGCTTTTTAGGCAGAAAACCAAAGTGAGGGATTGCCATGGATATACTTGGATTTCAGACAAGCATTTGATAAGGTAACATATGATAGTCTAGGAAGAAAACTAAATCAATTTGGATTAGACAACAACACAATTAGTCCAATCAGAAGCTGGCTGACAATGGAAAATTATAAATAATTCATTCAAGGGAGAAATCGGCTGGTAAATTCCCACAAGAATTGATACTGAGCTACCTGGTTAATGTCTGGATAAACACATCTACAAAATTGTAGAGAGAATAAGGCATTTTCCAAGATGTGCTTAAAAGAAAAAAAAAAACAATTTGAGTGACTTCACTAAAGTAACAAGTAACTACTACATATCAGCATGCTAGTTGCTGAGAGTAGTGTGTGTTGAGAGAGGACTGGTGAAAATGCATAACCTAATTTTCCAGCCTTCCCAATCTAAACACTTTGGACTTTTACCTGCCAGTGCAACCTTTATGCAGGTAGGCCTGGTCTTATGTTCTCCCTCCAGCACAATTCAAAAAATAGCTCAAAGAATTGGGTTTTAGTTTTATTTGATGGAGAATCCCAAAATCCATTTTACCAGTTTTCTTACCTTCGGACCTATGAATCCTAGCATTTCTTTCAATATCAACCAAGCTGAGTAGCATCATAACATCAGCCCAGCACTGCAGGTCCTTGGGCTGATAGCCAGCCATGTTAGGTAGCACCCACACAGAACTATCCTCCATTACCAAGTAGTAACTCAAGATACAGCAGCAACTTTATCCAACTGTATGACCAGCCATGATGAAGCTAGAATCCTGATAGGAATATCTATAGGAGAAAAAGTAATTTATTTATTTATTTTTTTTATTTTCTCCACAATGAGAGAGTTTTGTCTAGTCTCCCATATCAATTATGGTGGAGAGCACTGTGCTAATAAGGTAAATGGACTACGGAGAAATATTTGGGGTAGTTGTAATTACCCAGTCTCTCACTCTACAACTAATCACTGAAGTCATCCAACTTTTGCAGACATGAGTTAAAATAAGCACCAGCAGCCGAACTTATAAATACTTCAGCAGTCAAGACTTGTTTACGTTTGAAAATGTGGTGAGATAGCCAGACTAACTGTTTCATAAACCCTCAAACTGCTACTTTCTTGAACAGTTATTTCACTTAATTTCTGGATACAGACAACCACTGAGTCATCAAACTACCTCCCTTATCACTGAAAGGGTTTTTCAGACAGCCAGTTTTATTTTAGATCTCTTCCTTACGGTCTGCTGATTTATCTATTATTCACATAACTACATATTCCTCAGTCCTTGAATAATTTAGACTGTTGTGCATCTGGAAAAACACTCTTTCCAGTCTTCCCAGCAGGATCCTATTATAAGCAGATATTTGTGTCTAATCACACCTATTAGTCAACCTTAAGTCTTAATATATCTAACATTAATACATTCACTTCAAAAATCCATCAAGATTTTTTACAAAATACTTAGAGCTTTCACTTTACGCTTTATTATGTAATAACGTTATTATGCTATTAGAACATTCCCCAGATTAACTTGTAGAATCTCAGACTGAAGAAAAAACTTGTACTTGTGAACTAAAACTGCCATCTTACTCAGTGTTTATTACTCTAATAGTCAATAATACATTTCTTACAGATATTTTAAATATGAATCAATTTACAAGAATAACTGATTCTCCTAGGATCAAATAAATTAAGGAACTGAAAGACGCTTAAAAATCAATCTATTTCAAGTAGCTATTTCAAAAAGTTGAGTGTGGAGTCATATACCAGGACACAGAGCTACACGATGCACAGTTCTGCATTAAGCCCCTATCTCCCAGGGAAATGGGACCCATTCATCTGCCTCTGCAGGCAAGTGGGCAAGGAGCATCCTCCAAACCCACCTTGCATGAACTGTGTACCTCTGAAAGGGCTCACTTTTCTTAATGAGCTCTGAAGCTTTAAGTGCCACTGTGCTGAATCAATCTCATGTAGATTTGTATCAAATTCTTGATAAGGTAATTTGTAATTCAGGTTACATGACACTGTGCACAAACAGGAACTGATTTGAGATATCTGAAAAATGATCACTTTACACGCATCCTGCAAATCCTCTTCAGTTAGGTGAAGTTATGATTTTTTTAGAATTAATTACTTCAGGGAAAAGCTGCATAAGTTCACTCATAGAAATGTTCACTAGTTGATTGTTTTTGCTTGGTAGCCTTCCTGTAACACAGCCTATCTCCTACAAGGACAAGCTGAGAGACCTGGAGCCTGGAGAAGGCTCCAAGGTGACCGGAGAGTGGCTTCACAGTGCCTATAGGGGAGCTACAAGAAGAGGGTGACAGACTGTCTAGAAGGGTTTGGGGTGATAAGACAAAGGAAAATGGTTTTAAACTTAAAGAGGGTAGATTCAGGTTGGATATAAGGAAGAAGTCTTTTACAGTGAGGGCGGCGGAGCACTGGAACAGGTTGCCTAGAGATGTGGTGGAAGCTCTGTTCCTGGAGACATTCAAGGCCAGGCTGGATGGGGCTCTGAGCACCTGATCTGGCACTGCATATCCCTACTCATTGCAGGAGAGCTGGATTAGATGACCTGCCCACAGTAGGGGGTTTGAAATTAGGTAATCTTTGAGGTCCTTTTCAACCCAGGCAATTCTGTGATTCTATGACATTTAAAGGTCCCTTCCAACTCTAAGGATTCTCAGATTCTATGACTCTATACATATACCATTATGAACAGAAAACACACAAAACAGTATGATGTAAATTTCTGGTTCTGGCTTGAATGGGAAGTTCTGAATTTTATGTTAGGTCTTCCTCTTCCAGAGCTCTAATCTGTTTGACAGACTATTTGGAAAGAATTGAAATAAATAAATGTTATGTCCTAAAATGTCCTAAATGTGGAGAACCCAAAACAAGAAAAACCTGTACCATGCTGCATGCTTCTTCAGGCGTTAAATCTCTGTTAAGGGTGAAGAGGTAAGTGCAAAGACATTTACACTAAAAATTATCACAACTTCAGCAGAATATGCACCAAAGGAAAACATTGCTGGCAGCTGGCCTCCTCTTGGTTGGGTATAATGTACTTTTAAACTCAATGAACTGCAGAGCTGGTATTGATCTGGGCCAGCAACTTTAATTCTTGGGAAAAGCAGAAGAGAGGCCGAATCCACTGAAGTGTGCGCATACCTCTTTTTCCTATTCACCATAGCAGTTTTCAATCACTATTTTTTTTATGTGGCAGAACTTTTTGCTTTCACTGATCTGTTGAAATCTGCAGTGTTGACAGCAGTATTATGCCATTAGTCCTTCAAAATTATACGCGGTTAAGGCGCTATTTGTTGCTTCAGACCATGCAGGTATATTTCTCAATCTGCATCTAAGAATACTTAGGAACCAGTTGCTTATTGCTCGAGATAACATTATTCAAATATGAAGGGTTTTTGTGTAGTATTTGCAATACTGTTTTTCACAGAAATGTTCACTAACAGTTTTAATCCTTTCACTTGAAATTATTTATGGGACACTATCCAGAGGTCCTTCTACCTCCAAAAATATCCTGCTTGTGCCATTTATCAATTGGGCTGCTGACATCTCCACTTCAGTGACCACAGCGTTAGTGTATTGTTTACCCTGTGACTCTTTAAAGCCATTCCATAAAACTTCATATTGGACATAACTCAGCATTGAAGTGAAATTTGAAAAATAGATTAAAAGTGATACATACTCAGATACTGAGAGTAGAAAAAAATGATGGAAGAAAGGATTTTTGGTTTGTGCATCAAAGCTATTGTTCTGTGAAAATAAAAGGTATCTTAGATATTTCTAATAACTGATAATTTCTGAAGTCACTTGTTTGCTGAAGGCTTTCTGTCCAAGTGTTATTTGAAGCTGTAATACTATGAGCATGTATATCCACAGCATCATATAATGCCTTCTGCATTAGGAAACGTTTGTTGTTCAAAAGTCATTGAATTTGTGGAAAGAGTGGGCTCTCCAACTCCAAGATAAAACAGTGATGTTCCTCTCAACTTTAAGTATCATCTACTATGATAGCTGTATAGTGGCCTTTCCTCACATTTTAAAGATTCTTGTCTTAGAATGAAACACCTCTTGGAATATATAGAATATACAATTATTATAATTATTCAATCAAGGTTTAAACTTCAACTAAGTCATGTTTGATCAGTCTGATATGCTTCTATGATGACATGCCTAATGAGTGAGAGTAAACCAATGGATGTTGTCTTCCTAAAGGGTAAATCCTAAAGTCTCTCTAAAAGACAATTAGAAAAGGCTGTTCTTTCCCTGTAGGTTGTCTGCATTTTTTTTTTTTATTTATTTAGACTAGTACATAGATTTGCATGCAATATTCTCAGCAGGGTTCCAGCCATGCCATGCATGGTGTCATTAAAATGACTCTATCTCTAAAGAAAGTACATAGCATCTAGAAATCCTACCACTGTATTTCATTTCTGATAGGTGCACCATAACAACAGACTAAAGTCATTCTGTGATCATCTAATTCAGCCAGATTTCTTTATATTTTAGTGCAAAGAAGAGATGAACAGCAACAGCCAGTGAGCTAGTTTTTGTTACCTGTACTATAGTACAGTGTGCATTCAGCTTTCTCCCAAATATGCCATTTCAGCACTGAATAAAGAAGATAAAAACCTGACGACCACTGTAACCAACTTATATAGAAATGCAAAGGAGATTGAAGGTGGAAAATGAACAAAAGGAAGTAAAAAAAAGGAGACTTATTTGTTGCAAAAGTTGTAAAATGCTATTTACTATGATGATATCTTCATATGCCAAACATTATTGTACAGGTGATAATATAATGTATTTGTAATAACATATTTATAATCCCACAAAGGCATATGTATGTATGTAATGTAAATGAACTACAGGGTATCAGAAAAAAAAAGCCATCTGTACTACATATTAGGATTCCAAACCCACAACCCTGTGTTCAAAGGAGTTCAGACATTTTTTGTAGAAATATAAACGATTCACTGTTGTATAATACAGTACACAAAGATTTCAGAGAAAAGTGCTATTGTAAGGCAGCAAAATACTCTGTTCCTTTGTAATTAGGAAAACATTTTGAAATTAGCTTCCTTTATGGCATGAGCAGTCACTAGTCTAAAAATAAACTCATTTTGGCTTTCAAAGCAAATAATGCCCTCATCTTAGAGCACAAATTGTTGTAAGTCAGCCTGTAGTTCTCATGCACTTGTGTGATACTCTGAGGTATGTGTATACAGTATGGAAGAAACAGGTTTAGTTTCAAAAAATATTATTGTTCCCAATGACTTCCAAAAAACATGACAGTATTTGTATCCTGAGTAGTCCATTTTAGGAGAAAGTCTAAAACTCTGGGCCTTAACATTCACTGAAAACTCTTATCATTGCCTATGTTACCAGCAGTAATCCAACCAAAGTTTAGTTCACTGTTGAACTAAAGAAGGAAAACAAGGATTTCTATTTTAAGATGTTCACGAACCTTGTTGGAATTAAAATACACTGCAAATGTAACCCCTGAAGTGATAGCAGTCTTTTAAATAATTTTCTGAAGTTTCAGCGAAGATGCATATATGAGTAATTACTGTTACTGCAGTTCTGTCTATCCCTTTTAGCCTAAAATCCAAGTTGCCTTCCTAGTTTTGCAAGAGGGTATCAGGTGGCAATCAACACCTAAAGCAGTTTCAAACTTGAAGACCCCACAAGTCCCCTGCCAAGAAGTCTTGCAGCCAACTACACAGTATTTTTAGCAGAGAAGAACCAACATCAGACTTAAAGTCTGAGTTTTCCCAAAGTTGAGCCATACCTATAATTTTGATCTGGATTTCTCTTTATTCATGTAATGCAGAAAGAATAGTTTGCTCATATACGTGTATCAGACTATAACTGAAAGGTTTAATCATCTCACAGTGAGAGGAAATGACATTGTTAAAAAATCCTAGGGCTGCATGTTAAAAACAGAACAAAACAATCAATGTCTCCCACTTCAAGAAAATCAGAAATTAGTGGGATATGCACTTGAATCAGCAACTGTCATAGCTGTAAAACTTCATTTCTGTTTATCAATTATTATGCTGAGAAGAAGAGAACCCTGATTCCTAATCTGCACTGCTTGTTTCAAGTTGAACAGCTTGCTTTTCCCACTGGAAAATCTTTCCTCATTGCCTGTGACGTCTACATTACAAAACAGTAATATATGGGCAACAATTTGCTCTAACCAATTTTATTCCTGCTGCATCTGTAATACCATGCAGCCCATCCTTTTCAGGAGTTTTTAACTGCATCCAATGAACAGTTAAGCAATTTTTCCCTTGTAGACTGCTGCCTTAAAGACAGAGATAGAAGACATGAGAAACAGGCAGAATGGAAAAGAAAAAAAGAGTGTACAGCCTTCATGGAAACAATTGCTCATGTGAACCGTACATGAGTTATGGCATAAAATCTGAGTGAACGGATTTTGCCATGCCATATTATACTTCACTGAGAAGCATTGCATGCTACAAAATGTGGCCTTGGAGGAAACAGAGTACATTGGTTCATCATAACAGAGCAGCTGGGGCTTGCAATGAGAAGCAAAACGAATTAGAAAGTTCTGCTAAGGACCAAGAGCGGCTCTGGCTCCTGCTGTCTGTCGCTTCCAGGAAGAGTACCTCCATGCTCTGCAAGGTGATTTAGGATTTGGTATTTTCTATGGTCCCATTTTACAGGTATGGAGACTGAGTTCTGGAAAAAAAATAATTTGCTCAGAAACTTGATCCATTCCTCAAACTCTTCTTTACTCTTGCCTCTACTTCTGACTTCACAAAAAATATACATATATAAATATATATCATCATCATATCAATATCATCAATTCCAAGAGAAAACTGATGAATTCTAAAATCTTTCTCCCTTTATGCTCATCTCATCACATCTTGTCCTCTTTTTTGTGTTTCTCCCTATTCTCTAATTACTGACTTCAGTAAACAAACACTCTTAACTCCTACCTCTTTTACTGTTCATTCAGTACGTTCTTATATAAATCACTGTCCTTCTCCATCCCCTTGCGGGAATCCTCTACAGGTCTGTCTTTTCTGTTTACATCTTATCTAAGTAAATGTCATCTACAAGCACTAATTCTTCCTCCACTCCTGTGCCTGACTTCTTCCCTGTAGTCTATCCCTGTAAATGGTTTTCATATCTTTGAATTCAAATATTCCTGAATCAACAAACACAAGCACTGTGTAGTCTGAAAATCAAGTCAAAAATATTCAAAGAACTGTAGGGTTCAACTCATTCTACTGCTAAAGATCATCTCTAAGATAAAGGTATTGAATCATGTCCTAAATGTCCTTTTTTCTTCATTTACTATGAAGAGTAATATCTATATTACAGCTATATAAATGTAGGTGAGATAAATCCTACCCTTGTCCAAACTAAATTCCTAGTCTGTCTCTAACACTTCGGCTCAACATGGCTAATATAAAACTAACATTCACTGCTTATTTCTTCTGAGCAGAAACATCAACCACTTGATTATGTGAGAATATGAGCTGACCATCGTGATCTTCAGAATTCAGTCTAATTCTTACAGTGTCTTGCAGTCTGACATCTTTAAATACACCATTTCTGATTCATTCACTCAACTCAAACTGTTATCTGGTTCTTATCTCATGGATGTGGCATGCTTTTCTTGGGGCCAGGTGTCAATTAAATATCCTTGCATGGGCAATTGAAGTCTGTTATTTACCCATGCCATTAGTCTCTTTCTATCTCTCTCTGAGGTTCCTCCACTCTGTTGTATCTGAGAGGCTTTCAGGGAGCTTCCTAGCCAATAGTATCTTTTCTTCCCCTCAGCTTTGTGCCTGAAGCTGTCCTCCAACACCAAAGTTGCAGCATGTATTTTAAGTACATTACATCTGCTCCTCCACTTGAGCAAATGTGCCAGATTGCAGAGAATTTCTGTACTGGAAAGAGCCAACAAACATGAGGGTTTTAACCGATGTTTTCAAGAAGTGTCTATGTTATGACAGGATTTATTTACTCATATTTATTTCCTTTTTCAGCAGGAAAGAAGTTGCCCTTGCTGTGCAGAAGAGATTGTTAAAGTATAAATGCTTGAAAGTTTAAATGATTTGTCCTGAGGCAACAGACATTGAGGGAAAGGGTACTTAAGTATTAATGTGACTTTAAGGCACAAGGAAACCCCCATGTTTGTTTAAGTATTTTTACTTAGCCTTCTTTTACTTTCTTGATAAACCACATCCAATAACAACAAAATGTGCTGTGAATATTATCCAGCTACCTTGGAGGTATAGGGATAATATTGCAGGTGGATTTTCTAATGTAATTTCCCTTGTGGAAACAAAGCTTTTAGAGCATAGTACACTGAAGCAAAACAAAGGAAGAAACATATGCTCTTAAAGTGTTTCTTAAGCATACAAAAAGCCTTTGTAACACAGCGCAGACTCAGAGAGTTATTCAGCTAAAGCCATGCAAAAGCTGTAATTCAGCCTTACCTGGGGAAGCTGGAGTTCCAGTTCCCTCTTGTGAGGCAAATTCCAGATAGTAATTAGCTCTGAAAAATATAAAGTCCTTCACTTCAGTGGTGAGCAACAATTGTAGAACATGGCTACTAGAATGGGCTAATTAAAGGTGGATGGAATGATTTAAAACAAAACAAAGCAAAGTATCTGTTGCTTAGCTAGCTCAGCTTTTCAAAGCACTGCTTGAAACAATAAAAAAAAAAGATTAGTAAGAGTCTAAATGGATGTATCTGTACTACTGGCACAAGAGACACACTGTGCTTCACTCCTTCCTGTGTCTACTTCAAAAGCACTATGGCTTGCTAACTCTGGCTTATTTCTCCTCCTGTACTGCTCAGAAAGCTCTGATGTCCAAGTAGATGGTAGTTATTTCTTTTTCCTTTGGTTCTGCAATGTGTCAGTACAGGTGTAATGCTGCTTTCGACCTCATTACTTTATCACAAGACTTACTCAAAACAAGATGAATTCAAAGCAAATTGAGGCAGCCTGTTCTCCACAAATCAGGCACGGATGATAAACTGAAGTCATTATAACATGAAGGCTGCTATAAAGAAGAAATTAAATAAAGTTGCTCTTCAAAGAAATCAAAACACATTAGGGCAGCAAACGTAAGACAGACAAATGTAGAACTAAAATAAGAATATCTCTTCCTGGGAGAGAACTTACAAAGAGGAATTCCTTTTAACACACTTAAGCTAATTCAAAAGCAAGAGCAATAAAATGTTCCTACAATGAGAATAGGGCCACTGAATGTTGTCACAGTGTCATAGGTTTACAATTGTCCTAATGCAGTGTGTGCCATTTTCAGATTTAATCTGTTTGGATTTTTCCTCAAAGTAACGTTTGACTTTCTGAGCTCTTAAAGCCAAGGTAAGTAGTGATAACCTGGATGTGGATCCATTGGAGAGTGTCCAAAGGATGCTCAGGGGGCTTGAGAACCTGTCCTATGAGAGAGTTGGAGTTGTTCAGCCTGTAGAAGAGAAGGCTCTGAGATGATCTGATAGTGCTTTCCAGTACTTAAAGGTGCCCTACAGGAGAGCTGGAAAGGGACTCTTTATCAGGGTGTGTACAGACAGGACAAGAGGAAATGGCTTTAAACTAAAAGAGGGTACGTACAAATGAGACATTAGGAAGCAACTGTTCATGATGAAGCTAGTGAGGCCCTGGAACAGGCTGCCCAAAGAAGCTGTGGATGCACCATCCATGGAGGCATTAAAGGGCATGTTGGATGAGGTCTGGGCAACCTGATCTACATGGGAGGTGTCTCTAATCATGAACAGAGACAGAACTGGATGGACTTTAAGACCCTTTCCAACCTAAATTATTCTGTAATTCTGTGATTATACAAATGTTTTGTTGTTGTTGTTGTTGTTTTTCTCTCAAATACAAGCTCCTTGCTCTCAAATTTATTACCTTTTAAGTGGATATGTGTAGCAATGTTAACATCAGTGTTTTAAGAGTTTTAATAATTTTCAGTGTTTTAATAATTTTCAAAAGGGGAAATACGGTTATTTGAGATGGACTCCCACCACTGGAATCTAGCAGCTCAGAAAGGCTGAGATTGATGTTTCTTTTCCTGAAGCAGTGTAACTACTATCCCACAATTATTTTCTTGTTATCCTTTTTGTTGATAACAATGTTCGTGTAATGGTATTGAAATCCAAGTTCCCCAGATGCTGAGTTTGAGCCCAGAGAAATTAGCTCTTCTCTGAGTTGGTCTATGTGTAACTGGAAGTGACTAAACCGAGATATTGGGGAGCACCACACAGTGCAGCAGTAAATAGAGGACATCGGTCAGGAAGACAAAATATAACTTACACACTTCTGACTTTCTTCACCAATGCTGCTTGGCAATTACTGTTTCTACTCCTGTGTACTGGCACTGCAACCCTTTTGCAAACTTCATGTCCAGGAGATTGAAGGGATTGAAGGGATTTGATTTTGAGCTTGAGGTCTTACTCTGTTTTAGATGAGTAATTATTTGTTCCTTCAAGTAAGAACAAAGCCTCAAGTAAGAACAAAATAGAGAGCTATTTACAGAAGTCTAGGTGATTAGATGCTGTGTGTCAACTACCTGAAAATTAGGCAGGCACCCAGCAAGGAAAGACTTATACGTCCATTTATCTCACCAGAGGCAGAGACACTTCAGTATGTGAGGACTCCACTGGGCAAGACAAATATGATTTCAATGACCAAAAGGTCACTGTTTTCTTGGTGGCTCAAGTAGGAATGTGTGGGCACAGGAACTGCACCTAAGTTCCTTTGTGAGATACACTGTCACTGAAGCAAGAAATGAGAAAAATTGGCCCTAAATTCAGTGACGATTATCAAGCCCCAACCACAGATCCAGCCAAGCACTGGAAACCTTCTCAGCATGCAAAAGAAGAGTCTGAAACTACAAGAGTGTACTGAAATACACAAGATGTAGAAGGTGGCAAGACTCTGTTATGTTGCATCCAGTCAATTGTTCTTATCTGTAGTCTTCCTGCATTTAACGTGGGTGTTTCTTTTTATGAACACGTATGTAATTAGCCTCTGAGCAGAGCACACAGTGGCACCTCTGAGGTTGTAGCATGCTACATGTGATTTCAGTTCTTTAATATTATCATTATGAAGCCAAGTGGCAGGAGGCCAGCAATCGCTAATCGGGGGACAATAGAGCTAATTACAACTATCTGCAAGATGAACAGTCACCAGACAACAATAATTCTCTTTCATTATGGCTGAGCCCCATCCTGAATTTCATTTCAGTACAATCTGTTCTGAACAGCAAAAAAGTTGGAATGCAACAAAATCCTTTCCAGGGTAGTTCCTTAAGCACCAGCTTATGGGCTCTTCCCAGCTATGAGATTCTTGCACTGGTACATGACAGCCAGGACTTAAAGTGCTTCACTTAAATCCAACTGATATGTGGGTTCATTATCCAATATAACTCTCTCACACTGTCATACAGATGCATCCTGACCAAGCTTTAAAGATTAACAAATTAAACTTGCATGACCCTTCCTGCACTGATCCTCAAACTCTTGGTGTTGCCAAAGTGAGTAAAAACTAGATGTTTTTACACAGACGAGATGCTCAGCTGAGATCTATAGGACTTTCTGTGCTCCAGAATAATCACCAAAATCTCTACCTGGATTCTGGGGCTAAGGACTGAACTCACTCTTGATGCATCATAGGTTCAAGGTCAATTCAAATTATACATTTCCAAACCCACTCCTCCCTCTGTCTACTGCAAAACAGTTCCAACATTTATCAAATATTTCCACATTTATGTATGTGTCACAGACATAAGAGGCTCTTTCGTTATATATATGACATATTTTTTAATATATCAATGTATTAGGATGTAGCACATTAAATTAAATACACAAAAAACAGGATTAGCAGTCTCTCTGTGTCACTATTTTTTTTCTAGAAGAATCCAGGGGTCTATCTGTAATCATAGATCTAGAAAGAAAAAGTAAAAAGATGAAATAAATAAACCATCTATTAAAAACAAACAAACATCAAAAATCAGCTTCATCTGCAAAACTGGGATCAGGAAGGGATATATACCAAATGCAAACTAACCTGTCTCTAGGGAGTTAGCTTACTCCAATTCTCAACGTCATAAAGAGAAAACTCATCTTCAGTGCTAGCATTTCCTTTTCTATTCTTAAAAAGCACACAATCAGGATAAAGAGGATACATCTTGGGGCAGTAGGCACAGAAATTGCAGCCCTGCTGAACTGGAGCCCCACACCACAGCCCCATTCTCTCCTCAGCTCTGCACAGTGCCTGATCAGGGTATCTGAACCTCCTGGTGCTCCTACTTGCACACGCTGTCTCCAGTGCTCAACAGTAGGTCCCATGTGTGATAATCAAGAGGATCAGGCTTAATCCAGAATAGTTTTAAAATCCTCAGGACTCTAGGGACACAACCTCTACTGCAACAAGTCTTCAGGGCCAGAAGAACATGGCTCAGTTTACTTCAAAATACTTCAAAACAGATGCATTTTTGCTTGGCTTTCCCCTTGCTGTCTGGAGATCCCTCTAGAGGCCTCTTGAATGTTTACAATTCCTGTTGCAAAAGCAAAGTGGGAAAAGGTGTGAGTCCAAGAAGTACAATGCAGATTCTTGCCATACATGTACCTGTAGGAAACTAGTTAGTCTAGTGGTTACAAGGTGACCCAAACCTCTGAGAATGGCTAGTTGAGAGTATTTATAGGAAATTAAGGGAACGAATGCACATTCACCATATTTTCTGTCTTTTAGGCAGGCATTCATATCATATCACTGTCTGAACTTACAGCACTTAACAAAAAAATTGTGCTTATTAACAAGTTCTGTTTGTTTTTAATATGAATCAGTAATTAAGGAAGAAAAAATCATAGAATCAAAGTTGACCTCAAAGATCAACTAGTTCCAACCTCTCTGCAGTATTCAGTGTGACCTGATGCAGGAGTTTGATTTTTATGAGCTCAATATCAAAACTTACGAGCTTTTTTCTCAGAATTTTTTCAACAGATGGAAAACAGGGGATGCAATGCAACTTTCCAAAAGAAGCTGAATTTACTAGCATCTCAACAAGAGTGACAGGACCTGGGAAACAGAACACTTCACAGTGCACTAACAGTAGACCCTGAAACAACAACAATTTTAACTGGAGTAGCGGTAGGGTTTGTTTGTTTGTTTTGTTTGTTAGTTTTTTGTGTCTTTGTTTTTTGCTGTTGGTGGAGGTGGTACTTTTTTGGCACTTAGTGCCATGTAAGCAGGAAAACCAATTAGTTTTTTCTGGAAAGTTTTTATTTACATTTCCAAGCAGGTAGGGCTTGGTCACACATTTTAGTTTAAAGACTGTGCACAGGACTTTGTTAATAGAAGTCTGCTCCTGTTGTTTCAACTGTTATACCAGGTGAATTGAATCATTCAGTAGGAAATTTTGCATTTGTTTTCCTCTTTTTGATGTGTTTGCCTGACAGGAAATGGCCATACTGCCAAGGTAGAATATAGCATCTGGAAAACAGAGTAAGAAAGAAAAAAAATGCTGCAAGTCTGTTTGGGAGCCTTGTTCTTATGAAAATGGAATCAAAATAGTCCTCCATCTGGATACATCACAGAAGTGCAAGGAAGTATCATTCCTTGCATTTTTTAAGCCACAGCTATATTTAAGTAATAAAATGGGAGATTACTGAGCTCATTGTTTTCTGTTTATTAAATGCTTTACTGAAAAAAATAGATTTCAAAAGTAATAAGAGTCGAAAGGGTTTTCTTCATTGATAAGAGCGGGCCTTTCTTCCTCTGTTTTGGGTTGATGAGTGCATATGAAGTCTTCAAAGACAAAACACACTGTAAAAAATACGTGCTTTCCACCTGACAAAATCCCACTGCTGCAGAGACAGGTGGCTGACCTTGGCCAGATCATCTTTCAGTAAAATTATGCCTTTATGCTTTAGTATTCTCCCTTCGGATTCTACTCACATCACTCACAGACCATGAAGACATCAAGCCATGAAGAATCTGACAGAAAAGCAGTCTGCTCGTTTCTGAATAATCCATTTTCCACTTCAACTTTACCAACTTAAATGTCTTTGAGGATACTTTTCTGCATACTGTTAGATTGAATCCTCTCTAAAACATGTATATGGTTTAATCACTCATGTAAACAGCAAATACAGCATTTAATGCAGCTTAGAGACAATGGAAAAGGATTTAAAGGATATTTATTGACTCTGCAAGGATGGTGCTTGGACTCAGTGATATGAAACAAGTAAATGTAATGATTATAATAACTCCTACATATTCTATTTTAGCTTCCCACAGCCCAGAAAAGGAAAGCAGGGTAACCCAAATTCAGTTTGCATATGATGTGATTGTATTGAAAGATGTGTCATGGAACTTGGCAAACATTCTCAGGTCACAGACTCTGTGACCACAGTGCAATGTGAGCAGTTCAACTGATTGAAATAAAAATAATCATTTCCTATTCTTTAATCATAAAATGTTCATAAATAGAACACAAATAATTTCCCCAACATGCTACAGAGCTGCAGTTCAGATTCGTTAAGCACAAGCAAAAAGAAAGCACGGAGCTCCGTGGGTTTTAGGATAAATTTGTATTTCCAAGCACAGCATCAGTCTGAGCCATTCGCTTCCACAGATGAAAGAGGACGACCCTGAAGATGCCCTCATGGCTGTAGAAGACACTTCCCTGGTCACATTATACCTACCTTGGGGATCTGCTACCCTGGCTTCCAGCTGAAGGAGGAAAAGCCTGGAATATTTTGAAGTTTAAGCTACTGTTTGGATGAATCCCATTGAGATGCTGAAGTTAAGTTGCTTTATACTCCTTGGAAGACATTATTATCTCTACAGATCCCTTCCCACTTTGAGAAGCCAATAACTATTTGAGAAGCCAATCACCTCACTATGATTTGAGGACAGGTTGATTGCAGCTTCTCGCAAACCATGTGGAATGGGAAGGGTGGGAAAATTCATCTAGGCCTTAATTACAGAAAAAATACTGCCAGAGTTTAAAAGACATTTAGCAACAAGGATAGTGGATGGGCATTTCTAGGCTTGTTTATATATTTATTTACTTCTAACAACTCAAAGTATTTCACAAGAAACGGGATTGCTTTGGCCTGCCTGTAAGCGTGTTGTGACAGCCCTGTTAATCATCCTGAAATCATCTGCTTGGGACACTGAAAAATAACAGGCAACTGCCCAGCTGGTTCTTGGAAGCAGAGCCCCTGCTTTGGAACAGTGTGAAACCACAAATACTATCCATGTGCAAACAAATGTGACTTGTAGTTTATCATTTATATTCAAGCCGCCCTGAAAATGTCTTTCCTCTTCCTGTATCATTAACTTCTCTGAAAAAAAAATAGAATCAGACACATATTAGAGGTCAATAGAAGAAAAGCAAATGACAAAAAAATTAAACAAAACAATAGGCTGTGTTATGTTTCCATGGAAAGGCAGTAAAGGAAAAAAGAAAGGCCAAAAAAAGAACAGTGAAGGAATTAAACAGAACATAACCAATATTTCGGAAAGCAGTAGTGTGTTTCTTTTCTCTCTGAAAATGCCTCCTGCGTGTCAGCAGTCAGGCCTCAGGAAAGCAGGTGGGATGTGCTGGGGGAACTCAACTCTCAGACACCCCTACTGCACACAGATGGATTTATTCTGTAAACTGCATTCGAGATCATTCCTTTCATTTCTGAGGACTGCATTCAGAATTGCATTAACCCAAGTGAAAAAAGATAGCCATTGTCTGCTTACAGGAGGGACAGACACCCAGAACTGTCACTGCAGCCTATATCCCCTGCATTCTGAGTCGTGGCTGACTGATTTGGTGCTTGCCTTTAGATGGAGGCATTGACAAAGCAGCTAGGGAAGATTACACCACTATTTTTTTTATGATACTAAATTGGGAGCAGCTGTTGACTCCATCGAGGGTGGTAAGGTCCTGCAGAGATTGAGATGAACTAGAGAGCTGTGTAATTGACAAGGCCTGAAGGAAAGGCATGGAGCCATCAGGGGAGGGACAGCTGGGGGTGAGGGAAGGGCTCTGCCCCAGAGGGTGGTGGGCATGGAGTGGGATGCCCAGGGCAGCGGGCACAGCCTCGAGTGCCAGAGTGCACTGGGACACTGCACTCAGACACAGGGTTGGGTTTGGGTGCTGCTCTGTGGAGCCGGGGCTTGGACTCGATGATTCTTGTGTGTCCCTTCCAAATTTGGGGTATTCTGTGATTCTATGCTAACCTGGTGTCTGTTGAAGCGATTTTTTGTCTAAAATAGTAAAAATAATACCAGAGGGCAACCATAGCAGGGAACTTGTTGGACACCGTGTGGTATAATAACTAAGAAGGACCTGATGTGATAGTGACAGCACTTTGTGTCGTAGTGTAGTGCTCCTTCTTGTTACACCTGGAAATCCTTTCATTTTTTTCTTTTCCTTGTTTTAATTGTGCTGCTGTGACTTTGTATGTAGCATTAATACAATTGCATTTTGAAGATACAGGCACACTTCCCATTTTTTCCACATGCACTCAGTTTTGGGGGCTATTTTTATGAAGAAATAGAGTCATAATAGAAACATCATTCTAAATATTTGTGATTTTTTTTTTCCTGCGCTGCATTTCTATGTTTTCTTTTATATTTGATTTCCATTCTGCTGGAAATTTCCCATTCAGAAAAACAACAAAAGGGAAGAGAGGATGATATAAAGCAGATACCATTAAAAAAGCAACTTTTCCTCCATTCTAGTTTTGTATGTTGGCTATGTAGAAATAACCCTGTCAATAAAGATTTATCTTTCTATATGAATTACAGCGAAAAACTGATGCAAGTTTGCATAGAGTTGGTGTTTATTTACTGTGGATTTTTTTTTCCAAAGGATAAAAGAGGTGGGGTTTACCTGCTGTTCTGATAGCATCACAAAGGCATTCTTAATGAAAAAGAGAAAATTCTGCACCTCCCAGATGAGGAAATGGGCTGTAAGTATAGAAACTATGCCCACTATCTCTGCTGCAGCCTTCCCAAGCCTTCCCAGTGCCCAACCCAGCCTGGGCACTGAGAATCAGCCCCAGTAGGAAATTCCCACTGTGCCACTGCAGTTAAAAAGGCTTCTTCAGGTCACATAGGGTGGCCTTTGGCTTAGAAAAGATTGAAAAATATGCACTATTAGAGTGAACTGGTCCAAATACCTACATGGAATACCCTTTAAAAGGAGCTGAATATCAATTACTGCCTGATCCACAAAAGCTTTTCTCCAGGACTAAAGGAAGTGGATGCTTTTAAACGTTTACTATGTAGAATGAGGATCATGCATCTAATAAATAACTTAGTATATATTGTAGATGGGATAGTTGAATTGATAATAAATGTGACAAACCCACTAATTCTATGCTGGGCAGAAGATCATGCTTAGTAGTTGCTGTATGACTTAATTATCGGGGCAATTTCATGTGATAGCTCATCTCAGCAGAGCAGGTGTTGGTTTCTAGGATTTTGTCAGCACAGAAAGTGAAGAGGTTCTTTCAGGTGTAGCGCAGTAAGCACTTCTCAGCACCGTGGGAATCTTCAGATAAACTTATTTGAGTTACAACTGTGGACTGGCACTGGCACATCTGGGTTCTGTTAAATGAGAAAAGAGAAATTATGTTAAATGAGGTCTTTTCTACTGTCAGAGTCCAGAGACACTCACATCGTGCTGTACCACAACCATAGCAGGGTGCTGGAGTGATGCTAAGAGAGAGTTTCTGTAACAGAAGGTGAGGTGAGGAGGTGGAAGAATGAGAGGGGCTGACAGGAAACCTCTGCAGTCACGAGCTGTCCACACAGTGCCTTGCATGAGGAATTCAGCATCTTGGACCCATTGTAAGGATGCTGTAAACTGTTTGGTCGTTTAATGTGTGAATCAGTTCAGCCAGTGCCTCTGCCACATAACGACAATACAAATTTAATAACAATTTTAATTTTAATATAAAAGTTTTTCCAGAAAAATTCCAACTTCCCTGCATCCTGTTTTGTTTTCCACTGTTTCCCTTACAGACACAAAAAAAGCATGAAGCAATTTCACAGACCAGCAAGAGACAAAAACTGTAAAACACCTGATAAGTGGAATGCAATTACTTTGCTGTTTTTACCAGGATTCAGACCAGTCCAAAGCAGGTGAAGAAATCAGCTGCTGTTCTGGGAGCCCTCCCCAAAGGAAGCAGAGCTCAGAGGTGTTCTCTCCCTAACTGAAGGTACTGATTTCATGCATTAAAAACTTGGAATATTATATCATTCTAAAAGCACAGCTTTTCTGACTTTAATCTAGATGGATGGTACTTTACATGACTGCAGCTTTGGTGGAGAGGAAGAAGATTAATATTTCTGTAATGGTTTTTGTGATCTCTATTATGCTCTTTTTTTGACTGTAATCTTAAAAAAGAACAGAGGCACCAGCAAAACTGTGTCAGCCCCACATCTCCTCCCACAAGTGTTCAACAAGCCCTGATCCCCGATCCCATCACCAAGGTGTGGAGTTACCTGAAACAGCCCAAACACAGCACAGGGCATCTCTGCACGTATTCAGAGTGACCCACGCTCAGGCGCTGTATTTAGCACTGCTGAGTCCTTACAGGAGCATGTTCTGATATATAATGCTTCTAAAACACTAGCTAAGGCAGTATTTGTAGTCATTCACCTACACTGGCACACCAGCACCAAAATATCTCACCATAGCTACCAATTATGTTTAAAATTATTGTAAATAATGATTTTCTAGAAGAATACAGCTCTATAAACACCAGGATTGTATCACAGGAGACAATTTTATGTGCTTCAGTAGCTGGTAGATGCTGAGAGAAGCCCCAGTGCAGGTAGCCACCAGATCACTTTATAACTAGAAAATTTTCTAGTTTTAGGCGCAGAATGAGGTAAAACTGAGACCAGTCCCTAAGGAAGATACAGGTGCAAGAAACCAAAAAGCACATTGGTGATTTTAGCCTTTCTCAACCGAGCTGGGGTTACTTTGAAAATGCCCACATCTGAAATCTGAAATCCCTGCCCACCAGCCTCCAAGGGAGGACACTGCTTTTGAACACAACCTGTCCTGTCCCTGCCAATGGCAGTCACAGTGACAGAGGTATGCTGAATGCTTTTCTTCTTAGCTTCGATCACTGTTGAGTTTGAAGCCCCTACAGGAACCATACAGAGCGATGTTGCTGATGTTCCTGTTCTCTTACTCTAGAGCAGATCTCGGCAAGCTGCCCACATCGCTGTTCACACATGGCCTCAATGAGGAGCTGGATACTTCTTTCTATTTTAAAATTTCAACTTTGATCAACTACAAACATACTTGAACTGAGATGCTCGTGTGGGTTCTCAATAAAATAGCATGTTATTGACAACTGCCCACAGGAGATGTGCTTCAAGAGCTCCTGTCCCTGGGTGATTCGTGCATCTCTTTTAGAAGCTCCAAGTTAATAAATCCTGACATTAAATGTTTTGTCTTGCCAAATTCAAATTAGAAGATATCTATAATCTTGATTTATATATTATAAGCACCATAAACAAAACGCCACAGTAGGTGCACAGTAAGAACATGAGAATGCTTCCACTACTCATTTGGCTCAGCACCTGGACGACAGTTGCTACTGACAGCACACACCAAGGAAAGATTATGGGAACAGAGGCAAGAATAACATCCATGTACCTGTGATGTGCTCTCCTGCCTTCCAGCACACTGCAGTTTTGGAATTTGTTGACCCAGGGAGGTATTTCCATCTCATTAAAAAAACTTTGAGGTTTGTGTCTCATTGCTTTTTGCTACTTAGCTATCCATAGTCATGAGGCATAGTCATATCATGAAGGAAAATAACCCAAATGATTATTCCTTGTAAATTCTGAATCTGTCACTTCCTAGTACAGGAATTAGGGGGCATTACTGTAACTAAGAAGAATGGTTAGAAACAATTTCCTATTTATCTACATTCACTTCCTAATTTCACATTCTTTTTTTTATGAAAAGCTTTTCCAGACTAACTAGCAAATTCTTTTATTTATTCCTTGCACAGGGGCCATTCCATAGCTCTTAATATACCTCTCATATGTCTATGTCCTTTTCAGACTGGGACTATCCAAATGCCTGAAAGCTCAAATGATAAAACACCTGAACAGCAACAGATTCTTAGGAATGGTGCTGAAGACAAAAACTGCAACATCTCTTTTTTGGTTTGCAGTTTTTCTAGAAGCTTTAAGTCTTCAAAGTCCTTAAACTCCAATAATTATAAGGCTGATGTTTTTAACAGCACTCAAAGATATAATTCCTTAGGTGAGCCATCAGTGTTGCTCCCTGTTATGTTTTTATGATTTTTGTTATATTATTGATATTCCACATCATAACATCATGTAGTGTATTAAAACCCCAACTTCATCTGCTGTTAGCAGCTGCGTTGCAGTAGCTCCCGAAGAGGGATTCATCAGGGTTTCATCTCACCAACATTTGATATCTACTTCTACAAGTCCGTTTCTGATCTGATAACTCAGTAACTCTGTAGAAGCAGGAAACAAACAAACAAACAAACAAACAAACAAACAAAAAACCAGAAACTATTAGGAAGCATTTCATTCAATGCAGGTGACATTCCTTCATTTAGGCAAGTATGCAATCCTCACTACTTAGTCTGTCTGAGTAACCCAGACCCTTATGTCTTAATTTGGTAAGCCTTGCCTTACTTCTTGTGTCCTTAAATGCCTGTAAAAATTTTAGTCTTAACTGTTATGGCCATACAGCAGTGAGGCATTGTACTGTAGTGTCTTGTCTGTCCGTTCTGGTTGTTTGCTCATACCCACATAAAGAAAAAAAAAAGGTTTTCCATATATTCATGCATTTGTATGACAACAATCAAGGTAAGTTCTTTAGATCAAATGAGAGAACCTTTATTTTTATATAATATTGTCCCACATAACGTATATATCATACAATAGTATACAAATCATAGCAATACTTTGCACAGAGCTATCCACCTGTCTTTCTCAAGGCTGACTGTGAACTTTCTCCTCCGTCATCTGTAACAGTAAAGAAACTTGGTTCAAAATGCCACTGACAGTGGAGGGAGGAGTAGGGATCAACGTCTGTTCACTTCAACTTTCATTCATATGAACTAACATTTCTGGATTCTTGGCCAACCAAAATCTGGAGATCAGTATCCAAATTACAAGGCTTTTATTTTTTTTCTGAAGGAGCTGAAAAGCCCTGCAGAAAAAAAATGCTCCCTGACATATGATAGAATGATTAATTGAAGTGCTTTTCTTCTATCTATTCATTTTTTTTTTTCAACACGTTTTGTTTAGACCATTGCCTCTCATACAGGAGCCATCTGTGACTCTCATGAATGACAAGTGAATTCCCAAAGAATAAGTACGAAAGAGTTTATTCACTACAGAATTTTCAATCACATCCATGTCATTTACTGACTTAAATCATAACCTATGAGAAAATAAAGAAAAAGAAGAAAAAAGTCATGTATACTAATGCTAAAATAAAGATGCACAGAAAATTTCTGTTTCCACACTTGTGAAAATATTGGGAATGAGTCACACGAAGAAGCTGTTAAACATTACTTGAGGAGATGAGGGTTCTAATAAGGGGTGGATCTTAATGGGTGATGTGCTCTTAATTCCTTCCTCTTATTGTTTCTTTGTCCTAAAACAAACCTGACAGTATGTCTTCTGATTATCAGGTTAATGAATGATGCATGCATTGTGGAGGTCAGATAAGGCCTCTGGTTAAAGAAGTTTCAACACAAAAGCCTGAAGCAATCTGAATTTTTTCTTCTTCTGATTTCCTAATACATCCACAAAAGAGGCAAATTAACAAACAAAAATGCTCAGGGCTTTTTGCCCACAGTTGTCAACTGCATCTTTTTGGTAAAAGCCCAGTGGAAATAAAGGGCTTTAAAAGGTCATTTTGTTAACCAGAATTTGGATTTAATATGCACACATCTGCACCCAGTGGTGCCTTTTGCACTGCTCTTTGTACATTGAAAATCTCCCATATGAGGATTGTGCAGTAGACATGTGGGAGCTCATCCACCTTCCTCTATTGGTTATGCTTCTCAAAGAAACTCCTCTTTAGCAATCATTAAAAGGAGCACAACGTGAAAAGGTTTTTTAAAACAAAGAAGCAGATGATTTGAAGTATTCTTACTTGCACATTTCCTAATGAATTTTATGTCTCTGAGCACATACATCAGTGCACCTACTTTGAGGTTTTTTTAAAGCTTAGAACTATCAAAGCAGAAGGAAAAATATTCATCTGATACCACCATGAACATTATTTAAATCAGTGTTTTTGCAGACTTTTCAGGAGGAAGAAAATAACTCAGTGCTTCATTTCCCATTTTCCTTTTCTTTTTCTTTTTTTTTTTTTTTGAAGTGTTTCTTGGTTTCATTCATGCAGAAAATGAGGATACATAAAAGCTGGTCTACCTATTGAGAATAGTGGTTCATTCATAATTTCCCTTTTCTCCTGAGACAAATGACAAAAGCAGGCTCAAAAACCCAGATAGCTATGGATTTGGTTGTGGTTGGGTTTGTTTGTTGTGTGTCTGGGTTGCTGTTTATGCTTCTGTTGTTGTTGATTTATGTTATGGGGGTTTTGTTTGTTTGGTTGTTTTTGGTTTTGGTTTTTTTTTTTTTTTTTTTTTTGAAGGTTTAGTGTATGTTGTTGATCTTTTTGAATAACCAACTACCAGAAAAATACCAACTTGCTTCTGCACTTCACTGGCATCCAGGAAACTGTTCAGAAGCATCCAGGAGCATGAGACAAAATGTGGAGAATTTGCAGACTAAAGGCAAGCAGCAAGGAATGGATGGGCTTTGAGATAATTCCCTCTGTTTGTAGCAGACTATAGCTAAGATTAGTGTTAACGGGGTTAGATGTTACAGTTTCAAACAATGATTTACACACTGTGGAAAAAATACTGCAGAGACATGCTTTACATGGACTTGATATGTTCAGAACAGCTGGATATTGGTTGTTTAAAATTATTGGGTTTTGTTCTTTAATGCAAATATCCAACCTGTCAGGACAGATTCTAGCGCCTGGTTCCCCATTCAAATTGGAATATGAAACTTTGTCAGCATTGTAAGAGGGCAGTGGCTGTGTTTTTAATGCCAGTCAAGGTTTAGCAAGATGTGAGATCCTGGAGAATGAACAGGCATGGGAGGAATCTCCAATGCTTCACAGGGATTCTGGGCACAGAGATTTGCAGTGGACAGATAAGTATCTAAAAAGAAATCTTGTCCTTGGAGAGTAAAGCCCATCATTGTATATGAAACTGGTATCAGGCACGCACACTTTTCCAACCCAGATCTGCAGCACAGAGGTATTAGAAGGGCACTGCTAATCTCTGCTAGGAGAATGAGGTACCTTCTAATCATTACTGTAATTGACCTTTAACATGAAAAAAAAGACTCAAAAATGGTAACTGGACTTTTAAGGAAGACTGCATAGCTAAATCAAGCTTTTAGAATGATTTACAAAATGAAATAAAATAAAATTAACTATGTAAATATATATATAACTCATTTTCTTAAGGGTAGGGTTAGTGATGATTTGCAATTTTTGCTTCTTCTGTGATTGCTAATGATTCATTACCAAGTTTTCCAGAGGAACTGAATATTGCAAGAGCAATAGCTGAAAATGGCCTTTAGACCTACCTGTGGTACTGGAAGGAGAAGATTGTGACCTTGGGTCAAGACAATGGATCATAAGTATATTGTGCTAAAAAACTTCTGGAGAAAATCAAAGAGAGAAGAAAACTGATCCAGTGTCTAATCCTCTAGATCTGTTCTTTCTTGCTCAGTAGCTCATTATGCCTACCTGAAAAGTGGGCACCAGGATTTATCCTTATTGAAATGTGTCCTAATTTTTAAGCTTTATTTTTTTCTTGTGGTAGCTGTTTCTATCTTTTTTTTTTTTTTTTTTTCTGATCATACTGTAAAAGCTCCAGCTCGCTCCTCACACCTTCACATCTCCAGCCATTTAATTAACATTCTCCTTTTCCATCCTTCCGCAGATAATAAGCACAGGCTGTGAAGCATCCCCCCTGATTATCAGAGCAGAGTACCAGTTTCCATCCTGTTTTACACCTCAGCCTATCATTGTTCCATTTTGAAACTTACTTCCAAAGCTTGCTCATGAGAACACTTTATAAAGCAGTGTTAGAGCCTTGTTATAGGCACAGAGTATCTTCTGCTTCTCTCTCATTCACAGAGCTGCAGAAGGAAATGTGAAAAGTCTGATTCTTGTTCTTGCAGAGCCCACTTAGCCATCCCTCTGCTTTTCCCTCAGCTCCCATCATTCTTCCTCTTTCTCTGGCTCCTGAGCTCTCACTTCCGCGGCCCTTCCGCACAGGTCCCTTCCTCTGACAAAACTCTTTGCTCTCCATGGGATGTCCCCGTCACCCTCCTGATTTAGACTTTGATTTGCATTTCTTTTTCTGTACCATTTCCAAACATTGAAGTGCTTTTCTATCTGTTCAGACAGCTCATTTAAAGGCTCTCATTCTTTGTGTCTAATTATATTCCACCTCTCAGGCTCCTTCCTCAGTTTTCTTCTCATTGCTGTGCCTATGTTTCCCTCTGCCTCTAGTCCCTCAAACCACCCTCTGGCTTTTCCTCTTCTTTCTCTTCCTCCAAGACCCCCACTGCTATTTCTATCATATCCTCTTGCCACTCTTGCTAATTCAAACCAACAAAGAAAAAATGCCTTTCACCTCATCTGCATGAGATTATCCTCCACCACTGCAAACTGACAGATAGAAACCTTTTAAATATCTTTGTGGCTTTTGAAAGCGAAAAGATTAAGCTGCATTTACTGATTTAATTTGCAACTCATGAGTACTACCATAATGCAGGATTAAGTTCACACAGTTATTTTTTAAAGTGCATAACAATATTCCTATTTGCTTGTCTAACAGTTCACATCAATACTGTCATAACTTTTTTACAAATGACAATGATCCTAAGGCAGAAGCCTTCAAAATAAAACCTTTCTGAGTTTCCAGCTCTTGTAACGTAATTATGTCTTGTACTACCTACACAATGGAAATGGATGAATTCAGTCTAAAGAAATAGTTCTTTTCAAAGGAAATCAGAGCAAGGGAAGAGGCTCTGCAATCTGAGAATTCACACAAAGGAAGCAGCTGATCTTGCCTACACAGTGGGAATTTCTTTTAAAAGGAAAGGTCTAATTACATCTGGCACTTCGAAGCCAAATAATTCTACATTGCTGAAAAGTGACATGATTCTTCTGACAATGCAAGCATGGGGCATGATGCACAGTAGTCCCCATTCTCTCTCCTCTAATTCAAATTAAATAAAATATTATAGGGTTTTATTTTTTAATTTTTAATGTCAGAATTTCAAAATTTCCTTCTTGAGCATTGTGCAGGGGAGAGAGTATAGAGAATGATCAGGCCAGCCAAACTTGTGGAAACCAAAGGTCATGTTTAATCTCTTCACAATGGTAATAAACTGAGCACTAGTATTAATGCTTCAATAGTATAATTTGAAGAATTTGCAAATGGTAATTTTAAAATCTGACAGACGACCTCAGGAGGTAAATCCACTTGAACAAATCATATCCCCTGAAAATAAATGTCACTCTCCCTACTCACAACAACATTCACTTTAACGTTTCCTATAACACTCCAAAGTCTGATCCAATTGATGATGGGGTCAGAAGTATGTCTGAGAAGAAAAGACAGACCTGTATTTTCTGGGAGGAAGGTTCCTTGCAGGTGAGAAACATGACAGCTCTTCATATCATTGAGGTGGGAATGAAGTGAGGACTGCCTGCACGGCCCTAGACTTAAGACAGAGAGCTGTAATGTGTTTAAAGCTCAGACTCTGAGTGATGTTACCCTGTATTTCTACCTACTTTCTAGCAACTCAGAGCATGGAAGTAAACCTCCTGGTGCACCTGAATTCCCTATTTGCACTCAGATTTATCACCAAACATCAGTTTCCATTTTGCATTGATCGGTGCTTCTCAGCTGAAAGCATCCTGAATGGCAGAGTCAGCCTATCTCTGCAACCATGCTGCTTCTGAGCTGCCTGAAAAGCAATCAGAAGTACATTGTTTGCAGAAGTCCAAGCTTTAAAATATCTTCTTGCTCCTTGACAGTCAGACCGTCAAACAGCTGCACAACATTAACACAAGAGAATTGCGAAAGTTTATGTTCTTTCAGGCTGATAATAACAAAAATTCATTTTCTTCCCTGCCTGCCAGATTTATCCATCATGAATGACAGAGTGAAAGAGCAGGGAAAAAAAAAAAAAGAAAAAAAAAAAAAAAGAGAGAAATAGAAGGAGAATTGTCTTCTCTCCAGGTACACAGCTCAACTAAAGTATTTTGCAATGTGGCTCAGTGCCAGCACCAGGGGCACTCGCTCCTAGCAGTGCAGCCCCTACCCTGGGATGGGGTATTTCCAGGAGGCATTTACAGATACTTGCAAGCCCTACGCACTATTTAAATTCAAATGCTATATATAAAGTCTCTCAGACAGGTCTATAAAAAGGTTGATCCTTTTGCTGAAATGGAACACATTTATATACCAATTCAGATGCTACATCCCCTAGGAGGGAGAATATTTCATGTTTCCTAGTTCAAACCAAGGAAAGTTTTGGAACTAAATCTGGAACTGCTTTTCAAAAGGTGCATGACCAGAACTAAGCAGTATGTCCCATTTGTGTTTTGGTCATGCCCAGAAAAGTATGTCTCAATAGCACTGAGGAATTAGGTGTTTAGCTATCATAAGGTTCTGAAAACTCTCCTGAGGTTTCAAATATGTGGAATTTGTTCTCTGAAGGCCTCAACCTGTCCAGACTTGTGCAGCACCGAGTGGTAGGGAAGGCATGTCCATAGAGGGAGATGGGAAGCAAAGGAATTCTCCTCTGATAGCACATTTGAACCCAACTCTTACAACAGATAGTCATAAACCTTGACATTATTAGATAGACTGGGTTAAGACCTGTGGAAGAAGTTCCTTGTTGTATGTGAAAATTAAATGTAAATTTACACAAATGATAACGAGGAAAGAAAGAAAAGAAGAATGACTTCTCATCTTCGCAGTTTGTCCCTGACCAATGCTTACTGGTATTCAGTCCCCACTTCCAAGAACATCCACATTCTGTTTCAAGATACGGCTGTTTTGGCTTGTAATAAAATGTGATTTCAAACCAAAGAAGTTTTGGGTTGGATTGTACAGTGAATGTGCACTTAAAATTACTGCATTTGGGATGTGATCATTTTTAAAGAAGATAACATCTGTTTGAAAGCTGAACAAGAATTGAGCTCATGAGTTTGTAGGAACTTATTAAGTAACAGAAAACAGATTACACGGAAATTAGAAGCATTACGAGAAATGGAGTCAAAGGTTGGTAACACTTCCACACTACAGAGAGTACAAAAAGTGTTTGCTAGCATTTGTCAGATCAAGCTAGTGGTGGTGTGTCCACACTGAAACAAAAATTTATAAAAAACGTAAATTGCTATGTTGTTTCTCCCATCTTTGCAGCTTTTCTAGGACAGTTCGCACCAAAATATCACTATATTTTAGGTTTCTTCTTCACTAGTCATGGGGACCTATGACATTGATGTGCCTAGAAGTAAAGTAGACAGTGCCTCCCAAAACAAAAACAGCCAAGGTCTGGGATGGGCACTGCAGAATTAAAGCCTGCTGATAACTTGTTGGCTTAGGAGCATCAGCCCTGCTGGTAACCAGAACTTCGGACCTGTGAGAGATCCGGGGATGAAAAGAAATGTGAGTACCATGACGACCAGCAAAAGAGAAAACTGATTCAGTCAAGGCCACATAATAAAAAGTATGATAGCTGCCAGCCTAGAACACCCTTCAGTGCTGGAAAAGTTGATCACAGTTGTGCAGTTGTGCAGTGATTCTTCATACTGTATAACAAACACTGTCAGCTGCATGAAGTGACCATGACTGCAGCTCTCAGAGAGAATTAGACTATTTTCTCATCAGAAAACAAAAATACACTTTGGATAAGAACAAACAGAAATTTGCATGATTTTATTTTAAATCGTTAATGTTAGTTTATGGAGTTAAAGGGATTTCCCATATAAAAATAGTAATGTGATAAAATAGATGTTAAAAACATATTTTCTTCCATTAAGTACTTTTTATTGTTAAGATATTCGCTAAAAGCATGTACAAACAAATCCAGCAGTCACTTGTACTTTCATTCACTCTCAAGGCAAGTTTCTCCTGCCTGTCTCCTCTGTCACGATGACTGGCAAGATCCAGATACAACTTCTTCAATAATGCTACTCTTAAGTCAGTTAGTTTATGAAAACTCTAGTGGTATGCTCTCACTGAGCACCACAGGTATTACAGCTTCTATTGGACAGTGCCATTCTGGGTTTATTTTAATTTTTTTGCAGAAACTTTTGTACACATAAGTGTTCATGAAATGCCTAGCAATATTCAGGTCATGTGGAGAAGCAAAAGGCTTGCTTACTATTCACCTGTCAATATTCTGAAAATCAGAAATGGTCAAATCTTTAACTCAGGCACATAAAAAAGCCCTCCTTCTCACAACCCTGAGCTGTCTTTCTCCATTATTTGAACTGCTTCTTATCAAGGGAACAAAACTATCCATATCCTAACATGTTATGCTTAGACTTGTTACCTTTATCATGGCTGTGTTTAATGTCAGTTTGCCATTTTGAAAGATCTTAAAGCACATCACAAGCCATAAGACAAATTGTTAATTGGGGTTACTCTGTTAAGCAGCAGAGGCATCTGTTTCCTAAGGGAGTTCGTCCTTTTTCCATTAGGTCAATTTGGACCTAACAGTATTGATTTTTAAATTTTTTTCATGCGTCTGAGTCTTAAAGTGAAAATACTTAGCAGGATGAAGAAAATTTGGTCTCTGAACGTGAGATTACATGTATGACACTAATACTGTATTTTGGAAAACAGGATTGTAAAAGAATGCATGTGCCTGGTAATATAAACAACAGAAGCTAATTCTCCCAATACATCTTTAGATGTATTCCCCAGGATAGAGATAAGGGAACTGAAATGTCAAGAAATCTCTGTGTAGATGCTGCTTCTAAAGCAGTTTGTCCTGTTCTGTTGACAGCAAACATTTTCTTGTTTTCCTTCAATCTATCTCTGCATTAATCCAGTACTCGATACCCCGAGGGGTCACTTAAACAGCTTTGCTCTTTAATGATAAAAATACAACAGTTTTGTTATGTCTATACCGTAGAGTACATTAGAAACTTTCACAAACCTTGCCTCTGAAGTTTTTTGAGTAGTGACTTTGAAGACTGAAAAAAACCATAGGCCTCTCATTGCTACCAATGCTATTTTCCTATCAACTTTCACTATTTTCCTGAATTCCTAAAACACTGCAGTTATTCTTTCAAAGTGGTTATCTACCACATGAGCAAACATTGCTGTGCTTGTCAAGTAACAACTCCAGTTGGTTGCATGACACAATTATTTTCCAGGTAGTTGCATAAAAGACTGAAATCTATGTCATGATTCTCACCCAGCTGAACCCACAAACGTATTTCTGAAAAGAGTACAGTGGTGAACTGCATTTTGTGGCAACATTGTAAATGGAGCTAACATCTGAATTTTTCTAGGCCATGAGACAAAGAACAGTAACCTCCCATTGGTCTGGTATCACATATCACTCTTTAACAATGAAACAAAAATCAAGTTGCTTTTGAAAAAAAAAAAAAAGACTTAATCTTTGCCTAAACAATTGAGTTTAAGACATATAAGATATATATCTGTATATATAAGATGAACAGATTAATCAATATTGGTCCCAAGTAGAAAATTTACAAGATTTCCTGAAAGATTTCCTCCTAAGGCACTCTGAACTCCAGTTCTCCTGCTGAGAATGTCTGCAAATAGCATTTATTGAAGTCTGAGTCCACTATTTGGAAGGAAAAAGTCTTCCTTGTGGTCTGATTCAGGACAAGGGCATAGGAAGCCCACGCTTCGGTCAGCAGAAGTTAAACATATACTACACAACATAAATATACCCAGGAGCAATTGTAAAAAGTCTTGAATTGAACACCTGTGTTAAGGGGCAGAATAATTTCATCTTAAAGCCCTCCATCAATTTCTACTGGATGATTTTGCTGATGGTGACTCTAAATCTCTTTCTTTGTCACACTTAAATATTTATTTAAGGCAAAGCAATTTAGGTGCCCATCAAAGCCAGACAGCAATATTTAGGAGCTGCAGTGCTGAATATGCCATTTAATTTTTTATTCTTTTTCCCTACTAAATCAGTTTTGCTAAAGGATGCTGTGACTAGGAGTTATGTAATTGGTCCCCTGCAGTAGTCAGCCTCTCTAATGCATAAATATGAGCTTAGCTAGACTGCCTGCCTGAGCTTTAATCGTCCATTTTGATTCTGCAATCCTATCGCTCTCTCTAAGACAATTGCAAACCGGGCTCTATAACTTTCCTTGGCTATGTGCCTTATCAAAGGAAGAGGTGGTTACTAAACTTCATGTAGTTCCATGACCTCTCCAAGGCTACCAGCATACTGCTGGTGCAGCTGTCAGCTGGTTGGTTTGTGTTCAGCTAAAAGTGCCAGTGATAACCAGCATCTGTTGCAGGTCCTTCACTACTGGGCAGATTTTCAGTACAATGCAGCTCTAAAAGAAGGCACTTAATTAGCTGCCTAGACATGGGCAAGGTGCTTCCCTTTTTGTTGTTGTTGCTGTGGTTTTGCTGTTTGTATGCGTGAGCAGCAATGCCTCTTCCTGCCTCTTCTGACCACCTTGGGCTAGACTTGACTAACTTATGGCTAAGAGGAAAAGCTAATCAACGCAAACTAAAAATTCTAGTTAACTTAAAGTTTCAATTAAAATGATTAAATTTTAATCCACAGTGAACTCACTGTCTTACATTTAACTGAGTTATGTTTAATCAGTATTTGTCCTTTCCCTGGAGAGGATGAGATCTTAGAGAAGACTCTGTAGAGTGCTGACTGTGCTGCTTATCCTTTGTTATTCTTTAAAAACTCACAAAATTTTAAGGAAGAAACTGTTGTATTTGCTTGCCTGACTTTACGTATAGCAGTTTTCACTGAAGATTTGAGGATATTAAAGACTGAAATCAACTCCAGATAAAATGAATGGCACAGGCATAACAGGATGTGCCAAAGTCCTCAAGCTTCCAGAGTGGCGAAGAACTACCTAGGTCAGATCTTCGCTGAACCTGAAGACAGTCCACATCCCTGTGAGGACAGAAATAAACATAGTTACTTCCAGATTGACTGAGTGACCAGAGAACTATAACGTGGCGTTAGGGCAGAGACTGTCTTCTACCCCATGCAGCTGCCACTCAAGAGCATAAATGTTGTAAAGATTTGGAAACCTCAGGAAAATATTTCTGGCAAAACAGATGTTTTCTGATCTCCCCGAGATGTAGGAAGTGTGTACAAAGCTTTCTGGGGTTTCCACAGGTACCTTTCACTCTCCTGCAATAAATAACTTCTTCCAGATGCCAACAACAGCATTGAAAAATGTCTCTAACATCCCTGATCTCCCAGTAAGACAGCCAGCAAGGTCATCCTCTCTATTTTTTGTGCTGAGCCAGTTACAGTGCTCAGTACAGAGCAGGGTATTTTAATGCTGTCCACAGGCATTCAGGATCTTCATGGTGCAGGGAACAGCACAGGTGACTCCAATCACCCTCCAGCAAGCCACTCACCACCCACAGTATTCACTATCCCAGAAAAGATGTTACATCCATCTCTTCTGGATCATTATGTTTTGAAAAATACACCAAGGATATAATTTATTTTAAAGTAGAGTGACCCACTGCACAGGAATGATTTCTGGAGAAATTCCCTCTGTTCCTGTGAACTGCTGTTCATCCATGGAACTCCCAGTGTATGCAGTATAAATTTATTTTACCTCTGTTTCTGGAATCAGGGATAATAATACCACACCTGGACATAAATGGAAAAAGAACACACTTTAAATTCAGACAGATTGCGGTGCTGTAGGAATACGCTGTGCTCAAGCACTACTTATTGCCAGGATTCAGTTATGTAATAGACATTAGCTTGCTTAGACAAGGATTCCTGTGATATTTTTAGACAGGTTTTTTTTTTTTTTTTTTTTTTCCTTCTCCTTTTAGTTCAGAGATTCAGAACTCCTGGCGTTTTTAACCTCTGGGTAGGCTTTTTCCCCTTGTCTTTCTCCTTTAAATAAGAACATTTTCCTCCCCTTTTTCCCTCCTGGCTGTTGAGCTGTTCCTGTTGACTGGATGTTAATTCAGTAAAACTGGAGATTGTAAAGCTCTCAACCCATAGCTAAGCCACTTCACTCATGACAAATATCACTAAAGCTCCTTGCAGATTGAACATCTAATTCCCACCGCATTCTTAAAAAAAATTAAGAGTACAACTGTTCTAAAAATCAAACCTTCCTGCTGCACACTTACTGCATAGACTCAGATACAGGTGCATTGCTAGCCAATGTGAAGGCCATGGAGATTAAAGCAAATGACAAGTCATCTGACACTTACACATGATCTGTCTTTCTCAAGATAGCTTAAGAATCAGCATCCTACCAACATTTTATTTGCACTGAGATGTTAGAAATCCTCTAATTTCAGGTTCGGTAAATTTTATCACAAGACAGTTTTTTCATTACTATTTTGACCATCAAAACGACAAACATCTTCAGATTCTGAGCTGAGTTGGTTCTGAGCTAGGCACATTTTTCTGATGCTTTACCCTTTCAGGGAATTTGGTTTGAAATCTTTCATGCTCAGGTTTGGTGCACTGAAAGTGAGCAACATCTATTAACAGATCAGCTCTAAAATTGCTGTACTACAGTGAACCTGGCTCCTAGTTTCAGTATTCATTTCTTGCATATCTTGCATTATTATGTATATGTAACTATAACCATTCTGTTTCCTTCCATACTGCTTGAGGATCTGTGACTAGCCGAATTTTGGGTACTGGCACAGGTTCCCCAGGGCAGTGGTCATGGCACCAACATGACAGAGCTCAAGATGTGCTTGGACAATGCTCTCAGACATATATTCTGATTTTTGGTGATGCTGTGTGGAGCTAAAAGTTGGACTCGATGATCTTTATGGGTCCCTTCCAACTTGGGATATTCTATGATTCTGTGACTCCTATCAGCGCTCACTCACTTCACACCAAAGGTATCTGTTATGTCCTCTGCTATTTTTGAGAACACTACATAAATTAAAATAATAAGACAGCTAAAATAAAGTGTTACGAATCTTAATCTCTGAAAGTGGTATGAAATATTTTCCAGTAAATAAAAGCAGAAAGAACTGATGATCTAGAGCTTTCATCTTATTTATAAGAAAGACTAAAATAAACCTAGACACTACACTTTGATGAATGATAAAAACGTGTGGTCTAGAAAATAGCTAACATAACATATGCATATGTTGGACTTAGCTGAAAATGTGGACATTTGTTACTCTCACTTTGGTGAGAGGATTCACTGCAGATTGGGGGGCTCCATGCTAACTTCAAAGGAATCGTAGCTATTTCTGTTCATTATTACAAGAAATCTTTTATAGATCTAGATTTCTCTGGAAAGAATGCTAATAATTCTAAATGTCTCAGGGCAGTATTGACATACTCTTTGGAAGAGGATCACGTTCTGTTTAAAATACAGATTCAAGAGCAGTATTTTGGCAGACACAAGGGATTTCTTTCCAGGTGAAGACATTGAGTAATCAGTAATTTTTAATTTTTTTTTTTTTTTGCTTTTCTATGTATAAGATAAATGTGGAATATTAAGCACATTCCCCTTCCCATGAGAAAGAGGAAAAAGATTTAGTTCACGATGAAGGTTTTGAAACTTCTTTAGAAAACTTACCTTCACTATGTGGAACACAAAAACACAGAAAAAACAATTCTTAAAGCTTGGACTCTTGTAACTGAGAGAATTTTTCCTAGGACACAGTCAGATCCCCCCTAAAGTTATTTTAGAAGAGGTGAGGGAGACATCAGGACAACGGTATGCAGAGGAGCATGTGGACATGACAGGCTTTATGGCCCACATGACATCTTCAGCTAAATGCAATGAGTGGTTTTGACAGCCATCGAATGGTGTAGGTTGGAAGGGACATTGAAAAACATTGAGCTCCAACCACCTACAGTGGGCAGGATTGCCACCCACCAGCTCAGGCTACCCAGGGCTCCATCCAGCCTGACCTTGAACACCTTCAGGCGTTGACAGACTCTGAGTCAAACTGCTCCTGAGCAGCGTCATTATCACACTGAATCTCCTAACATCAGGCAAACATTTAACACCTGGTTCTAGTATCAGATACTGTCTTAACACACGAGGTAGACAGGGTAAGAGGAAATCCAGGATCCAAGTGACACATAGTACAACAAGCTGTCAAAGTCAACACAATATTATGCATAAACCTCATCTTAAAAGGTAATATATATATATATATATTACAAATTACACATTACAGTGGTATCTGAGCATTACATTCATACTGGTTCTTACCAGATGTTCATTCTCCATCCCTAGATACTGACTGTGAATCTCAACACTCAGCTCAGCTGCCAAACTGTCAATTTGCTGTGGGATATGAGATGGTCCAGAACACCCCAGACACCTGTACAGGGCTGGGAAGACCTGTGGGGCTACCCACGCTTTTTTGGAGCCAAACAGATCAGGGGTATCCCAGACATCACTCCACACCTGTACATAGGCAACTGAGTTGAATGCTGTCAGTATTTTAGGTACAAAGTAGAATTAAAACATGTACATTTTTTAATATAATTTCAAAATGTTTTTCTTTCAAGTGGTGCACTGAGAGTCTTGGATGGTTCATTTGATGTCAGTGATGAACTGAAAATCTTCTTGAAGCAAATTCCTCCCCTTGTCCTTTTCAGCCATTTGCCAGTCATTGCTGCCTTGCCAGATTTCATGTGTACTGTCATTTGTTCTTGGCTCAGCAGATGAAGATTAGTTTAGAAACAAATGAAAGAGGAGTAAAATGCATGAGCTAAATAAAGTAATGTATGTTAATGGGCATCCTACAATTTCTTCCACTTTAGCCAAAATTGTCTTGAATGGTGAATGAAAGGGAGAGGATGGGAAGCAGCTGTTTCAACTGTCTGTAGCAATTGATTGTAAATTGGCCTGACACTTCTCCCAATTAGTTTGTCACAGACATTTGATTCAGCGAATCTGCCCCAAACTCAGAGCTGAGGCACAGCTATCTCAGTCCTTCACCAAAGTGACCAACCACTGGACGTGCAGGGGTATTACAGCCAGACAATCAAATAGCATATTTCAGATTAACTGAAAGACATTAATTTTGCCACAGGTAAAGAAATGTTTAAGTAAATGTGTGGGGTAGTGACACCCCACATTGGCAGCACAGGGAGTTGGCTCTAGACCTCCATGGATGAGGCTTCAAGCAGACATGAAAAGAAAATAAAAACTTGTCTCCTAGAGAAGATATTCCCTGTCAATTTAACTGTTCTCTTTGTGAGGAGCTGCCACCTCTGCTCAGATATGGCACAAGACAGATATAGCAGATGCTACAAGCCAACTGCAGGGCATGTGCTCAGCTAAATGAAAGGAGAAAATGAAGAGAAAAAAGTTGGATAAAATTTGACTAACATTTAAATTTACAACTGTATTTTAGTTATAATTGGGTTTGACTGAAATGAGATAAAAGTAGTATCTTCTGTTAGATTAGAAACACAAGGAATTAAAGAGAAGAAAAATATTTTAATGCACCAATGATTTTAAGGCATAACAGAGAAGATGTAAAGAGACACCACTTCAGTCTGTCAAAAAAACAAATTGGAATAAAAGTCATACTTCCCATAAGGAAGATTAAGGAGAACCTAAATGAGTAAATTGGTTTTCCTTTCTCAAAGGAAAACTGAGAAACATATGTCCAGATTTTGAAGTATGAGGAAAAACTAAAATAGCTGATGAAAGGATAATAGAAAATAAACAGCACAAAAAGAGTAAAGAAATGTATCATAAACTGCATTGCCAGAAGTTGCATAACAAACACTGGTATGAATAAACAGAGCTGGAAATGCACTCCTGCTTTCCAAGAAACTTCCAGTGAGTCAGGACTGCAACATGACAGAAAAGGAGGACAGCCTTTTCCCTCTGAAGCAGTGAGCACTGGGAACTTTCTGTACTCTGAGGAGCACACATGCTCCAATAGCTTTTCAAACAAGCTCATGTTTCAGTCATTTTCTGTCATCTCCATGGAACTAAACAAAACACTTTAAAAAGAGAAATAAATAATATATTGAATAGGGTCTGGAATTATATTTATTTTTCCCAGTAAATTTGAGTGCTAATTTCAGTCATGTTTTGTTTTCCTGCATTTTCTCATTCTTTTTTTCTTTCTCAAATGAGATAAGTGGGAAAAGAAAGAACCCATTGGGGAAGGAGGGGCTGCTCACCTAAACAAATACTGGATCAGCACTTGTCATGCCCTGAGGTACAACCACCTTGAGAGCTATAAGAAAATCAAAGGAAGATTGAGGTTAGCTACCAAAACTTGCAGCACCTCAGTTCCCAATCTGTCAGAGAAGAGAGGAGAGTTTATTGCTGCTGGTGCAAGCATAAGGGCTGTGTTCTCCCCCCTCCTGTCCCACATTCCCGCCTTGGAAAAAAAATTGCTGGCTGGAAAATATAGCTCCCAGTGGGCATGAGCATTGCAGCCAGTAATTATAGGATGTTCATGAAAGGAAATGTCTTGTAGTATGTTGTGGTACCAGCTGAAGGAGCTCCCTCAGTATCCAAACTCCCTCCAAGTGCTCCTCTGCTTGAGGAAACACGCATACATCTTTGTGCCTGGACCATGGCTGACCCATGCAGGATAGCCTGTGTTGGGGTTGGCATATCCCAAAGTGATGTTTACAACAATGGAAGAACATCCCTGCAATGGCTTGAGAGCTGAAGGGGAAACTGTGTGGTGGATTAGGGAAGAGTTGGCTAAAGGAAGGCAGAAGAACCAGGGAAGGAGATGCCTTAAAAAAAACATGGGTACTGCACATCTTAGAATGTTACTGTGGCATGCCTACGAAGCATTTCCATTGTCTGAAGCAACAGATTCTGCATTACATCCAACCAGAAAGGTGCCAAAAATTTAGCTTCAACATTCCAATTGACTGCGGTAGATTTGGCTTAGTTAGACGACCTGGCTGTTTATGTTCAGTGTTATTTGTGCTGAATTTTGCCATCTCTGTGAGGCATATATAGACTTCCCACACGGAATAATTTCTTCAGGTGTGATAGAGCAGTTGGTAAGGCTGTGCAAAAACCCAAAGCTGCATGTATTCTCCAATTTCTGCATTACTCAAATATTTCCATTGAATAGTAGCCAAGAATGCCTAAAAATCTACCAAATGGACAGTGGGAGAATCATTCCCAGTATCACTTATAAGAATCTGAAATGGCAATTCTTGGGGTCTAGAATGGTAGAGCATTTGGAAGTTCTCAAAGGAGATCAGGGCAGGTGCCAGTGTGTAGCTCTCTCCCCTGGCTACAGCAACTGGTAGCAGATTCCTTGGGTCAGTGCAAGAACCACAACTGAGAGTTTCATAAATTAGTCGTAAGCTGAATGAAGAAAAATATTATTTTTTCAACATCAAGGAGTTCCAGCTGTAGAAATGGAGCCAGTCAGAGTGGTTAAATATTATTCTCCAGTGACTCTCTAAATACTGGCGAATGCAACTCTGAAATTTACTTCTGTACAAACAGGATACGGACTGAGCATGGTACAGGTGATTTCACTAGTCAAGTGCTCAAACCTTGCACAATGCATCCATCTGCAAAGAGAGGTGTAACGTACTATTCGCAGGCTAAAAAGAACAAGAATGGAATATGGACTCTATTATAGTGCTGTGTAATGCAATGTAAGCATATACTCTAAGTACAAAATAACACTTGATATAATAATGATATACAGTCATTAACACTATATATATGTACAGTGTTATTTCTCTTTTACTGCTAAGCAGGAAGAAATGTAGCAACAAAGAGTCCGTCCAAATTAGAGGAGATTGTGTCTGAAAAGTTAGAGCAGTCAAAAAACAATGTCAGCTGTATCTGAACAGCTAGGGCAGCTGAGAGGGCAAGAGGTGCAGACTCACAAAGCAAAGAGGGACAACTTGGCTGGAAACAAACTGGGGATAAGTGAAGTCTGCAACGATAGAGGTGTTGAAATGAGAGAACATACAGCATCTACAGGAAAGACATTCTGTTCTCAGGAGGTTTAAAGAATTAGATGAGTGCACTAGCACAAACTCGGGGTCTACTTTCCAACAGATTCAACAGATGCATATTTCTTAGTAACAAATGACTCTTCAGAAAGAAAGAAAGAAACAATATGCCCTGGGTTAAATTTGTGCAAACAAAGAAGGCAGCTGAATGGAAAGCTGGAGCACAGTACAAATGAGGGATGGCAGGGAAAGGGGAAAGCAAAAAAAAAAAAAAAAAAAAAAATAGAGTGATATGATAAATGCGGTGCAAAGGGGGCCTGACTAGAAAAGTCTAAATGATGACAGGTTTACTGAATGTAAATAAAAACTAAAGCCACTCTTCAAAATGTGAATACAAAAGATATATACATTAATGCTCCCAGCTGACGTGGCCGAGAGAAGGTATCTGGAGGTAGGAGAACAGTGGGAACCTTCTGAGGGCAGGGCCAAGGCTGGGGAAAGGTAAGACCCAGCAGGGTAAGAAGATATGAATTTGCATGCACAGAGGAGCACAGGGCTGGCATCAGGATTGTGCTGCTCACAGAAGGGAGAGGGGCAGCTGCCCAGCACTCCTCTTGTCATTGCATCCCACAAAACCCTTTTCCTCCCACCAGCACAGCAGGTACAGCCATATACCCTACAGCTGCCTTTCCAACTTGACTTGGTGGTGGCATTCTCTTGGACAGATGTTTTGCATGCTCTCAAAGAAGAGTAGACAAGATCTTGCCTGCCATTTTCTTACACCCTGGATCCATTCACAAGATCTTACCATGAGGTCATTTCACAGCTGCTTTACAAGTTCTGTAGATTATTACACAAATATTTACTTTTCAGAAGGAGAAACCAAGTGCATAAGACTGGAGGCTCAAAAACTTTGTTTCTTCCAGTTTTCCCCTGCGGGGGTTTGACAGGATGAAACTAATGAGAAAGAAGATAACACTGAACAGCGCTTCATGCCATTAAAAGGACAGAGCATCACCTGGGAGCTGCAGTGCTGCAACATCCCAGCAGCCAGCAGAGCACAGGGGGATGATGTAAGAAGGAAATGCTGTATGGGGGTCCTCTCTGGCCCAGCACTAAGCGCTGTTTACGGCAGTCATTTGAAAACAGCCTTTAGCACATGTCAGTTCAGCCCACAGGAGGTTGGGAAGCATGCCTTGCCCTGTAGGGAGGTACAGCCTTACCCAGTGACCTACCTGACTTCATTGTTCCACCTCTCCACAGAAAAATGGGGTTGAAAAATTTCAAGATCACTGTGCTGCTTAGGAGCCACGGTTTCATCTTTAAGGCAATTTTATATTTAAAACAAGATCTGAGGAGTGCTTTGAATTGAGGGTTGGACCAGGTGAGCTCCAAATATCTCTTCCAACCTCAACCAATCTGTGAACTTTGAGCATCTCTGCATCACTGACAGCAAACAAATGCCAGCTCTGAAAAAGCAGGTCCTGCTCAAACAACTTGAGATTGCACAGACACTCAAGACACAGCCCCAAAAGACTGCTGACTGCTTTGGAAAACCTGTGGCCAACCACTGTCTGTTTTCTGGCTGTAATCACACATTACGTAAATCTGAATCACAAAACAATATTCTTACCACACAGAAAGGGGTCAGTCTGAACTGACTCCAAGGGCTACATTTAGGCATTTCTTTTCATTTAAATCATGTGCAAGCAACATGATCCCAGATTGCTATGAGTAAAGGCAACTCATAGCACGCAGTAATGGATACAGTTGATAGGAGGACTGTCAATTGTTTTTCTTTCTTAGGTAGATGTGCTTATATATTTAAAAATAGATAAAGCAATTAAACTGCTATTATGGGCTATATAAATCTCATTCTCTCTCACTATATCAATACTCTTCCGCTGCAGGCAGATTGAATTCTGCTCTGTAAGTTAACAGTACCAGGTGTGTGGCAGTGCATTATTGGGTGGGTAAAAGTGAGAAGTTCCAGTACGGTTTTAGAGGGACTCGCAGTGGTTGCTTCTAGAGGACTGATTTTCAATTTGAAATGACGACAAACTTTTTATAGTGAGATCAAATTAAGACACTACATTAAAAAAAAAAAAAAAAACTGTATATTTTTGAAATCTCTCTTTATTAAATTCATGCAGTTACAATGTTGTAAACTCCTTTAAATAACTTCCTACAGAACCATAATGTCGTTTAAAGCATCCAGTAGGTCTGACACTAAAATAAGCAGCATCTTCCAGGCCAAGATAACTACATCACCATGAAACTAATGGCAACAGGGGTGGTTATTTCATAGCAGTCTCAGCAAATATCTTCTCAAATTTCATACAGGTATGAAGTGTAAGTGAGCCATGCACTCACTTTTATGTAACTTCACTAACCTGAATATTGATGTTTCCAACTTTATTCACATATTCTCTTTATATGAAAATACTGGTATACCATATCTTCCCAGCTAGGACAGAAGAGCTGGAGACAGAATTCACAGTGCCACATTCAGGATAGGGAGACAAACCACTAGTCAGTCAGCTGCAAAATGTAAATAATTTTTGCCTTTCAGAATATTCTCCCTAATTCTGTCAAAATCCATCATGCACAACTGCTTGTTCAAGCAAAAAGTAAAACAAAGTAATGCTAAAAAATCCCCAAATTTACAGCTTACCAGTGAATAGCTGCATTTTGATCATTCTTCTCATGACATCCTTACAGTAAAACGCTGCTTTACCAATATCAAACTGTCTTGAGCAATGAGTGCATGAGCTGCAGTTCAAATCCTTTCAAAGGAGAGGTTCATTTTTTCATCTCCTTTACAACTGTGAATTTGAAGCACCTGCAGTAGCCTCGTGAAGTAACCTAGTTCTTAACTGTCACCAATTAATCTTTACAGGAGACTCCTACAGGTAATTGGGAGACTCTCCTTGATTTGTTGAGGTGGGAAAGGGAGAAGAGCGGCAGCAACTGGACAGAGTCAAGCTCCTTCCTTGTCAGACAACATCTGCCCTGCAAAGATTTCATCCAACTGCCACTGAAACGGAAGAAACTTCTGTGTAATCTTTGTTATCATACCCAGACAGATAAAACAGCAGGGCAACATTGCTTCCTATGAGCCTGGACAAGCATGCTTCAAGAACTGGCTTTTCTCTGAGTCTTCACTCCCTTTTTCCCACTTTGGATTCCCAGGCTTGCTTCTTAGAAAAATTAATTTGATTGTATTTCAAAGATGTAAGGTGCATAATATGCACCATTGGATGCTTTCAAAAGTCTAGTCTGATGGAAGCCAGAAGGTCAGAGACATAGAGAAACACTTTGATCTCCTAAACTGAACACAAACTAGAAGTATGTGCACAAAATAATAATAAGTAATTATTCCTGTCACTAGCAAAATAATACATAGCAAGAGTATGAGTGTGAGGTGTTCAAGGTGATTGTGGATGGAAACCAAATTTCACAGAATATTTATTCTAGACTCACCAATTTCAAACAAAAAGCAGTCTCCTCTAAACCAAATTTGGATTTATTAAGGAAGAAAATACATGTTTACATGTGTTACGTGAAAGGTACAAAGGCTATAAAATCCTATTAAATTTGGATACTGCAGCATTTTTAGTAAAAGAAACAATGCAAGCAGCTAAATCTGTTAAATAATTCATTGGAAAGATATAAGATGACTTAATCTGAATATCAGTCCAAATATTAATGTCAAAAACAATGCATGCTTTAACAGACAGATAAATTGTGTTGAAGCATCACTGCAATAACTGCGTATAGAGCCAGTTTCCTGGATGTTAGAACTGAGTCTGCTTGTAGACTTTCTTTTCCATGTTTGTCCTATTAGTTAGTGCCCCAGAGTATCTTCCCCTGTTACTGACAGGCTCTGGCAGGGTGTCCTTACAGGAGCTGTCAAACTTAATGTTTTGATCAGTGACAGTGTGTGCTTGCTTTAATCTTGTGCCATCATAAGGGAAGCAACTACCATGTCCCAGAGAGGCAGCTAAGCAGCGGCTGTGCCTGTTGAGTGACTGCTGCCAACAGATTTCAGAAAAACACTTTTATCCTGATTGTTTTTTTGTCATTTTCATTGACATGCACAATATATTCACATGACCTACCAATGAGTTCTGACTGGCACTTTTAATTAAGGATATTATTGTACTGATGACCATCGGAACAAGTATGGCTATCTTTTAAACAGAAGCAAAGAACTGAGACATACTCTAAATGAAAGCACTTTTGTTTAATGGACAAATTAATTGCTTTAAATTCACAGAATCACGGAACTGTAGGAGTTGGAAGGGATCTCCAGAGATCATTGAGTCCAACCCCCTGCCAAAGCTGCTCCCTAGCCCAGGTTGCACAGGTTGGTGTCCAGGTGGGTCTGGAACATCTCCAGAGAAGGAGACTCCACCACCTCTCTGTGCAGCTGTACCAGTGCTCTGTCACTGCACTGTGAAGAAGTTCCCATGCACATTTGAGTGGAACTTCCTATGCTTTGGTTTTTTAAGCATTCATTTTAGAGACAAATTTATCTTCCCTACCCCTTGCTATTTGTCTCCAGGCACAGAAGTTAAATCAGGCTTACAAATCAACTCCTCTTACCTGCTCAGTCATCCCCTCACTTTAGTATTTCTGGCTCCCACAGCCACTGTTAGAGCTCCCTAGCTGCGGTCCGTCCCAACACTGTGCAACTGATTAACTCTGAAATTAATACAATTCTTCAACAAGTTTTCCAATACATTCCTAATTGCATATGTATATGATTGTGCTTAACCAACAAAATAAGTTTCCATATGTTTCCTTTGTGAATTAAGATACTTTTCCAATATCAAGGTTACCCTTACTCTGTGCTTTTTTTTTTTTAATAATGTTTTTAAGACTGCGCATTACAATTATATTTTAGCAAGAGCTCTTAGGCTTCAAACATTTTGGTCACTGAAATCATTAAAAGCTCAGGTGATGCTGGAGTTTGGAGCAGACGTTGTTAGTTAACATTTTATGCTGCATAAAATCAAAGCAATTCAACCCTGCTGACTGATTTCAGGAAAAAAAAAAAAAAAAAAGGGTCCACCTTCAGACAGGAGCAGCTGTGTTGAGTTTGCCAGTGTTGCCACAGGTAGTTGCTGTTGGCTGGTAGAAAAGGCAAATATCATGCATCTGAACTATGTAGGTTTCCTCCCCTAAGCTGATTAGAGAATCAGATTATTTAAAAATCGAAGTCCAGCTGGATAATTCTTTTCAGCTAGTGTTAAAGAACCAGATTATAAAATTACTCTTGCTACTAAATCCACCATGGCCAATCTGTTTAGTCATGAGATGGTGGTGGGCAGTAAAGCTGGAACCACAAAATTAAGCTTTCATGAAGCTAGAGTGTAAGTAATTGCTTTATTCTCAAAGGGTAAATTGAAGTTTGAAAATTAGTGTTTGTTGGAATTTTTTTTTTTATTTTTATAGTGAAGCAACCATGTTCATGTCAATACTGTAGTTAAGAGTTTCAGCGAGCTTGTGAGAGATTAATTTAGACAGAGACTGTGTGGGGGATTGATCACAGGTACTTGTTTCCCTCTTGTTGTTTCCCCTCACTTCTGTACAGTATCTTAAAGGCTTCTTGGGTCCTGACAGGTTCAGTGCTCTGCTGTGGTCCTCACCGCCCTCCTCTTCAGGTGAGATCAAGAACTCAGAAGTCCTCCCTTTAGACATGAGTTCCCAGTACCAAAGCATGTACGTTTGCTCCTTAAGGTAGCAGCAGATGACTGTACAGAGAGAGAGAAAGAAATGCTTCCCTCGCACAAGGCTGCTTGTCTGCAGCAAAGCTGGCACAAACCATGCTTCATCTGTATTTCTTCTGAGCAGTTTACCATGGAAAAAAGAGAAAAGTAAACTGATGGATTGCTTTGACTACTGCAGGCTACATCTAGGTTCTGGCTGCAGACATATGAGGGCACCCCCTGCAACCCCAGGGCCTAGTTCTGGGTGTCACAAGGGACTGCCAGGAGTGCTGCCCATCTTAAATTGAATTACAATTTAATTATAAATTTAATTGCATGTTATTTTCTCCTCAGTTTAAGTATGAAATTGTAATCAGAAATCAACCACCTTTAAAATATTGCTTCTATGCAGTTTGCAGTGCAGAGGCCATCCACTTGTGCACTCACATCAGATCAGGGAGCTTCAAAATCATCGTAATGATGCTTGGCATTTTCTGTTATTTTATTTTTTTCCCAATTGTTGTGCAACCACTCACTAATTAATCCTCTTAACAACGAGAAACAGAAACGTTAGATTTATTTGGCATTGTACAATGAATAAGATGGCAAGCTGGGATAGGATTTCTGGGGAAGTGGTTCTCAGTCTTCTGCTCAATTAAACTCCTTTCAATTTTCCTCATAATTCAGTTGTTAATTTTTCTCCTAATTCTTTTTCTTTTCTTCTTTCCTTTCTTCCCCCCTGTAATTACTATCAGCTGGTTTAGTGCCAGCAATGTTGTTGACACGTTCCAAACATGCAAGCATGACAAATGATTTTTACAAGACTGCCTATAAAAATATATTGCATATCTGGGATCACTTTGATTTAGTGAGGACGGGGCATTTTAAACTCTGGTATGCACAATGTATTCAGTGTAACTGTGTAGACTGGTAACAACAAAGTTCATTTTTTTTTACTTGCGCTCGATATGACTGGAACTTGCTTCTTCCTGTTGCTCAGTGCAGGACTCCCAGGGTTTGTAAATGGGGGTGTCCCTGATCATGGAAGCCCTTAAGATTGTATGGTTTTCCCATTTCAGAGTTTGATCCTTTCCTCACTAAAGCGCTGCCAACTTATGTTAATGAGAGGGGAATATGGTTCAGTACTTTTTATGTCTCTGTTATTCTCAGGTCCTTACTAAGGCCAATTCAAAATCAAAACCAACTTAATTTTCTTCATACTTACCAGAAATACATATTTACACATGCACACTATAAATATATATTCACTGTGTACATGTGTTCTATCAATATCTTTATATTTAAATAATTCCAGATGTGTATGTGTTTGAAAAGATAAATATAGAAAATCCCTTACAAAAATATCAGCACTAGCTGCTTCTCTCGAATCTGGCTGTCTGGCTGCCTGCAGATGTCTGTTCTCTTCTGCCCTCGTGCGGTTATTATTGAAACACATACAGCACTACAAGGAGATACTGCGCACCTCTGGGGTCCCCTGGGAAAATACCTTCTCGCTTCAGAACTCCCTGGCAAGAAGTATGAAACGTAACGCTTCTCCACCAGGCTGCAGTCTGCATATTCCCAGGAACCATTCCTGCCTCCAGAGCTGCTGCTCTTTCACCAGAGGCTGTGGGGCTGCTATATGAACGTGTTCTAAATACGCTCTGGTCAGCTTAGCGTATTTAATCATATCTCCCTGTGATTTATGCTGCTGTAAAAATATATCCAACATCAGATATATACAATACAGCCAAATGAAATACGGGATCTTTTGTCTTTACTAATACTGACTCAAAGAATTCCTGCAAGTTCATGTTGCTCTAGTGGGGGCCTAAAAAAATATAATAACATTTTAATTAATCTTTACACATTAAAAAATAAATTTAAACTTGCCATCCCTCAAAAATTCCTGTGCAATGGCATTCAAGTTGTTATAGTTTTCCTCATAACTAGCAGAACAGAAGGCTGATCCATCCTTTGGATAATACTGAAGGGGTGTTACAGAACATCAGTGCATGGGGCCTTTTAAATCCTGCATTTGAGGAGTCGGTGTGTGAGGGTTTCACCCTCATATAAACATTAGCACTCTGGGCAAGTGCATATTTTGTCTTTCTATTGAAAATAACAAAAGAGGAAAAGGTAAACTTATGTCTTTTCGTTAAACAAAGGATAAAATAATGTCTTAGAAACAGGCTGCAGAAGTTTTGTGGGTTTTTTTTTTCCACCCTGAATATATCCTAAGTTTGTAAATAGTTAATATTTTCTTTAACACCATTTAATCTATAAATATCTTTTTTTACATCTGGATAGCAGCAGTCTTAATACATCAGAGTGTCAAACAGTGCAAGTTTCACTTTGATTCTCCCACTTGAAGATAAGCCACCATGTGTGCCAGACAGCTGTTTTTTCTCATAGCTTCCCACATAACTAAATCTTCTGCATAGTTACAAAGCAAAAAAAATGACACCAGAATCACAGAGATATATGTGCATTACTCAGGACGAAATGGCTTCTGCTTACTTGCTTCAGCCAAGTATAAACCATGAAAAAGTACACTGACCTCGCTTCTACAAGCAAATTTCTTGTCAGAGTGTTTTGTTCCAGTAGTAAACACTCCATGCCCAGATTTTTCCACCTTTGCTGCACGTGTGAAGTAAATAGCAGAAATTATGCAACTTTTATTTAAGGTGGTAAATACCATTGGCATTCATAGTTCCCTCCCCCACAGAGACTGCTTTCCACAGCCTGGATTGTTCATTATAATTAACACACATTTTATGTTTATTAATTGGTCACACATTTTTCATGAGAAGTAGCAGAGATCTCTGTATCTGCTCTTGCATGCCAGCAAACACTTTGCAAGCGTTTACGCATTAACATTATAAAGGTTAACTTTTTAACATCCCCTAGAATTACACACGTAAATTATTGTCATCTTACAAATATTAAGGACGAGGAGACGCTGAAGCTTGCGTGCTTCCCATTTAGGCCTTGCAGAGCCTGAAAACGAGGTAGTTAGAGTCAGAAGATGATCTGAGACAGCCAGAGGCTGTTCTGCACTGTCAATAGGAAGAGTCAAGCCCTTCTAAAAGCCAATGTTCAGTGACTGAGAAGAGTAAGCGCCCTCACAGTGTGTTCCACAAATGTGGCTTAGAGGTAGATGCTTGAAAGAAATCAGGAGGAAAGAAGTACAGAAAGTGCAAAGACTGCTTCGGCTGGGAAAGCGTAACTAGGAAAAAATTTGGCTTCTGGGAGATCTAGGAATGTGTAGCAGAAGTTAAGAATTGCTTTTGACAATCCAAAAATAGTTTATTAGTATGAGACTGTGTCTTGTAATTTAATTTGGATGACCAGAAACTTGGGAAGACTTTTGCAGGAGCACACCATTTTGAAAAGATGTTATCAAGAGCCTAAAAGCTTTGTAAACTCATTAGGACCTACGTGATGTCAGAAATCCAGTAAAATGGAAAGGAAAAGCAGAACTATTCCATGTGTACCTTACAATATATCAATATATACAAATGTGAACAAGAAGTATTTTTCTTAGAACTTCCACCAAACTGGTAGGTTTTACATCTGTTCATCATCCTGTTCTAACAAATAAGTGTAATGTTTAAGAGAGATTGTAACTTCTGTCAAGGTTTTCTTATCAAAAAGGCTTTGCCTGTTTTAGAAATAAATGAAGGTCAGTCTACTGCATGTTTTCTGCATAAGGTTGTAACTTCATCTCAGTTGGAGGAGATAAACAAAGGAATATTAATAAGTGTTAATTAATCCTTATGTAATCTCAGCTGAATGTAAGGCTCAATAGGAAGCCAGAAGCAGCTTCATCTGAGTGAGAACACTTGGGCTCTACTCACTGCTAGCACCTTAGCTCATACTCATGCTCATGCAATCAGTTATAAAATAAATAAAAAAAAAGGTGACTAAGAAACACAAAAATAACTATTGCAAAACCATAATGCCAAACATTCCCTGCATTTCTTGTATTTGAAATTACACACAGCAAAATTTTAAGGGGAATGCTGTGTTGTGAAGCCTCGTCCAAAAGCTGGTGATTTGGGTAGGCTTCCACACTATGTGGAGGAAGGCTGGCATCTCATCTTTCTTATTTGGTTTGTGGAATCAACAAAGTTGTTATGAAAAGACAGGTAGTGTTATCTCCTCCAACCCTCTTCTGGAGAGAAAACAGAAACAGCGTCCATGTGTTGTGTTGGATTCCGGCTCCCTGCTAAGCATTATGATGCTATGAGTAAGTCTTAGAGACCTGGTCTTTGATAGAGAAATGTAGGCACCCACTGATCTGAATCACAGCAAGGAGGAAGGAATATTTTTACCCAGGGGTTAAATTACTGAAATGTCTGACTCTTCAGGCCAAAACATTAGCTCCCAAGATATCTGAGGATCTCTGAAGCGTAGGTTACTAAAGCCTTCTGTGAACTTTGGTCAAGAACTACGTGGGCAACCTTTTGTTCCCACCCCAAGTGATTTGTCCTTGTCTGTAGGAGCTGATCTTGAGTTTGGCTGGCTCCTGAATTTTATTATTCTCCTTTGCTTTAGGCCTGATACCTACTTCATTAGTCTTACTCAAGTTTCATTTTCCACGATGTCAATAGAGTGCAGGGAAATTGCTCTGCAGACCTCCTCCTTCCAGGACTGAATGAATAGTGAAACCTGCTTATGCTACATTATTATTGTTATTATTTCTCCAGTTCCCAGAGCTATGGGAGCTTCTGACAGCTCATGCAGAGCAAAAGACTGTTAGTAGTTATCTTTCAATTTAATACACTAATGAGAAATTTTCTCATAGATCTCAACAAGAACGTTTTGTTCCTCTTAATGTAATATTGACATATTTGTGGGCTCCTGTTCTGGGCCTGGATGTCAAAGCGTATTAGACTTGTACATTGTATTCACAAATTTGGTTGGTAAAAAATAAATTAACACGTGTTTTCTGCAGTTCTAATTGTTGCTGTGGTATTTTCAGTTCCACTGTAGTTCCACATTTACAATTAAAAACTTTGGAAGTATATATATCTTTTCACTCAGAGGGTGGAGATGCACTGGAACAGGTTGCCCAGAGAGGTTGTGAATGCCCCATCCCTGGAGGCATTTAAGGCCAGGCTGGGTGTGGTTCTGGGCAGCCTGCTCTAGTGGTAGGCAGCCCTGCTCATGGTTGAAAATAGATGATCTTTAGGTCCTTTTCAGCTCAGGTTATTCTATGATACTGGCATAGGTCAGTTGAGGTTGTCTCTGTTGCCTGAAAATCACAAAGTATCTCAGAATCCAATTAAAGCTCAGGAGTATACTTGAAGACAGCCAAGTTCACCTGTAGGTTCTTATCCTAACTCTTTAATTTATTAAGGACTTGGAAAAACAATGACCTGAACCATCTCACTAACTACACAGATTTAAAGACAATTTGACTACACAGATTTAAAGACAATTTGACTACACAGATTTAAAAACAATCTGACCATCTGACTTCAGACTGTCAACCATGACTGTTTCTGCTCTCAGTCACAAATTTCATGTCAGAGTTTTCATGTCATTTCACCCTAGGTAGTAACCCCCGTAGCACTGTGAACACAAAGTCCTTACCTGCAGTGTATAAATACATAGAACTCTTTTCAACTGCAGAGGATGTAGTATGTTGTCAGCTGTGTACATGGTAACTAAAACCAGGATCTACTCTGACAGTAATGAATTCTGACTGTGAAGCAGTAGTTATTTCTGTCCTAAATGTCTAAATGACAAACTGCCATGTCCTATTATCTAGAAGCTTTAAGCTGACACACCCCATTTCATCTAATGAAAACAGCTTTAAAGAAGAAGGCAAGTTAGCATATGCCACTAGGAATGGATATGGAATTGCATTACACCAAGTAGCCAAGAACTAAATACCACTGATTTTTTCTAACCATGGCTGTTCAGTTTATTTCAAGGTGTTCTTAAATTTCAAGCAAGTACCTGACTTAGCATCCAAGTATTACCTCACCTTTCCCAGAAGATAAAAGAAGGCTATAGTTATCACAAGGATTTACCTCTAGCAGAGGAAATATTCTACCAGAAGTGTGGCAACCACAATTTCTTTTCAAAAAGAAAAAAAAAAGTGAAAACTAATGCCTTTGTGCTCCTGTGCTAGGAAAAGGTGGTTGGGACCAAGGATCCAGAAGTGTAGTTTAAAGATGCTCTTCTGGAACAAGGCTTTGCAAAGCTTCACGTTTTCCTTTTCAAAATTGCCTATGTATGTCTTTGGACAAGAGAAAATTATGTCTTGCAAAAAAATAGTATGCAGAAGCAAAGAAACAAGCAGTCATACACCACAGTAAACACTATTCATGCTGGGTACCCAATTTAATAACTAGCAACTCATTTCTTCTCTACATTCTTCTACTACAAAACTCATTGTAGTATGAATATAGCAGCTGAGAGCCCAAGAGCAGCAAATCACCAAAAACATAGTAACTACCTTCAATTACAGGAAAAGAAACTTCTAGACCTTACCTTCTGTGTCTATCTGTATCAGAAAGACCACATCAGAGTCTACAGAAGTCTAGGTTCGGCAAATGAAATGAACCAGATAGACAAAGACTACTGGATGGACAGAATGTAAGTCCTTGTGTCAGGATACAAGTCTTCAAAATGACGTTTGTTTTTTTTTTTTGTTGTTTTTTTTCCTCTATCTGTAGTGGAAGGGATAAATTCTGACTATCCAGGACACAATTTTCAAAAGCTCCAGAAATGTTTTTGAGAAGGTTTCTATTACCTCACTTTTGCCTTTAGCAAGCTCTACACGTTACTGGTGTTAAGAATAAGTGTTAAGAATATGAACCTTATTGGGTCATATCTTCATCTATCCAGTGTGCTCTTATTTTATCAAGGTATTGAATAATTCTGTTCAAAAAATTCCGTCTTTGATTTGCCTTTTTTGAAGCATTTCACTTCATCTTCTAGATAACAATGTCTTTGTTTCCATATACAGCATTTCTGTTTCTATCTATAGATATTTTGGCTCAGAACAAAGTTGGCAGCAGCAATACTGTGGAGACAGTGTTAAGGTATTACACGTGCTGAAATATAATATACATCCTTCGCACATGTCATAACATACAAATTCGTAACTCCGAGACTGCTTGTTTTAGTTCATTTCCGATGCCTGGATTTGCATGCCCTTTGTTGGACAGACATAATAATACATCAGTTCTGAATCTGCAAATAGCTTTACTAGGATTTTTAATCAGATTTTACGTTTGCAGTAAGAGTCTATTGTATACTTTCATTCGTGTTTACCATCTGTGTGTTAATCAAATAATTCAGCACCCTACTTGCAGAGCATGTGGACTAGTACAAAAATGAACACATCTGCTAAATGCATTATTTATCTGAAGGAAGAGTCTAAGTTATAACATTTATACTCTGATCTGAATTTCCCTGTTTTTCAGGTGATGCAGATGAACTGCCGGTTAAAACTTTCGTCCCATTTCAATGGCAATTTCATTTGCGTGTGTATTGCTTGCTTATTTTTTAAAAGATAAAATAAACATCTAGGACTCAAATGACTTTTCATGGGATTCATTAAAGAGCAAAGAATACATCTTCCTCAGCCACAGCGATGGGAACCATCAAATGTTCTGGCTACAACTTTAGACTCTTCATACCAAGAGGTTGCATTAGATCAACTGCTCGGGGACAAATCCAGGCTCTTTTTCCACGTCCCATGTGTTCCAGAACAACAATAATTCAAGACATACGTGTTTAGCTGCTGGAAATCCAGGGACAGCTGTTTCCTCCCTGTGCGACATGAGGGTTCCTTTCGGTCACACAACTGTAGGACTTGCTGAGGACCAAGACGGAACAAATGAAGGATCAGAGCATATGTGTTATTGTTTGCTGTATGTTGCTCTCCCTGGTGTTTTTATAAGGATTTGGTCTTCCAAAGGAAAATAATTTTATATCATATGAAAATACGAAATACTTACTAGACTGTAGTCTGAGGCCAAAGAGTGTGAGAGCCCAAATGTGTAGGTGCATTTCAGAGAGTTCTGCTCTTTCTGAACTGCCCAGCAGCAAGCAACTGCTGAGACACACTCTTCAAAGTGCCATTGCTACTGGATACATTTATATATAATTAATTCTATTCTTTCCTTTTTGAACCCTTTTTCTTTGTTGTTTCTTATTTCAGGACCATAAATAAATGTATATAGAAAAGTAAAACACAGGTTTTTAAGCTATTGTTGCTGCCAGGGAAGTCTGCAGTGAGAAGCAGAGACCAGATTTGTGAGCTTTTTTTGTAAAGAAATTGATGCATGGAGGGGAGAGAGGCAAGAGAGAAGACAGGACATGATTGTTCCTTACTCTGTCAGGGAAAGAGTTTGAAATAGACAGCGATTATCTTCTGGAGAAGCAGTGTGGATGGGAAAAGCCCAGAATTATTAGAACCTCTTATTTCTCATGAAACAATGATAACGAGGGTTAGCAAGGCAGTAATACCACAGAAATAGCTCTTTCTATGTACTCTGTAAAATGATGTTCTTTACACTGGGCCAAGCCAGCAAGAGAAGAATTATAAAGAAACCTAAGGAAAAAAAGATTAACTGAACATCTTTCCACCAAAATATAAGTGGATGAAGTGAGCAAATAAGCTTGTATTACTGAGGTCATGTTTTAAGCAGCATCAGCTCATCATTACACAGGACATCACTTGTATCCTGCTTTTTGAAACAGCTGGAGTAGATCACCGAAGAAGCAACTCATTGAAATGCAAACAAACAAAATCATCTTATGAGTTGACCTGATATATTATGACATAAAATATTTTGGCTTCTGCAGTCATCATCACTTGAGTTTACAAACTGTCAGCTGCTTCCAAGGTGTAAGCTTATTACCTCCAGAATATTAAAGTTCCAGAAAAAGAACGTGTCTAAGATGTTTGAGCAGAATATTTATAAAAAGGACTGCTGGCAAAGTCATTGTTGTTCATTTTATGCCAAGGAGGTTTATGGGTGAAAACCTGTCTAGTTTTTTGTGTGTATATTACATGAGAAAGATTAGCTAAATATCCTTTCTAGAGATGGATTATGTGAACTCTTAAACATTCTTAGTATTTATTTAGCAAAATAAGTCTGACATGAGAGTGCCATTAATATCCCTGGCTATATATACACCAAAAGAAAGAGAGGGAGAGAAAAACACCATAAAAAAAATGGTATTCATAATCACTGCAGCAAGGATAGGAATTTTACCTTTTCAAGCATTCACTAACTCCATCAGTGTTCAATCTCCCTATGGTGCAGTATTTCTACCAAGTGACCTCAGATTTACATAGAAGCAAACAAGAGCAAAGCATTTTACAGAAAACAGTGGCTTTGTCCTGCCAGGCATCAAGGAGAACAAGAACTGTTTATCAAAACTACTAGTTTATTCTCCTGTGAGTTGAGCATTGTTGAGAATCTTTAACTCAATAGTGATTACTGGCTGCTGCCAATTTCAGCCTCTAAAAATATCTGGGTCTTGTCTACTCTCGCTGGATGAGCATGCCTGTACAGGACCAAAACCCTTATAATTTTATTCTGAATTAAAAATATATATATATGAAAGCTCTGGTTTGGCATGATGTCTGTATGAGGAGGACACACACATTCCCTTGTGAAGTTCTTAGCAGTGCAGCCGAGAGTGCAAGGTTTTCAGATACTCATGCATGAGGAATGCAGCTCTCCATGAATTCAGCTGTGGGGCAGATTTGTCTTTTGAGATTAAAACTCTCACTGATCTGCTGGGAGCATATGATTTCAAAGAGAGTGTCCAGCTACAATGAATGGCACTACTGCATGCTGAGCACTGAAGCTGAACACTTCAGCAAAGTGCATCTTGCAGACATTTTTCTTGCTGTAAATCCCCAAAGAGTTTACAGAAGTCTGCCACATAGCAGGTCACATTCTAAAAGTTTCTTGAACATAGAAGGACTTACCTGGTTTGAGAAAAACTCTTCGAGCAACATTCTGGCCCCATGGATGTTAACAGCATGGTCATTGATTTCAGCAAGGCCAGAATTTCAACTCCATTGAATCAAAGAATATCTGCAAAAATAGAAAGTATTTAACCAGTTACCGCTTAGAGTTTGCACTGGCCTGGTCTCTGCATGGCTACAGATTATATCTACAGTCTTCGTAAAACAAAATATACTGACTTACAAGTTCTTGGTTCATTCCATTTTCACCAGTGAGACTATATGAAAATATAGGTGTTTGAAGCCAGGCTGGATCAGGCCCTGGGCAGCCTCATCTGGTGCCTGATTTAGTGGTTGGCATCTTTGCTCACAGCAGGGAGTTGGAACTTGATGATCTTTAGACCTTTTGAACCTAAGCCATTCTCTGATTCTATGAATGTTCTTTGGAACAGAACAAATGAATTTGAGCCTCAGATTTTATTGCATGTGAACTAAGTGGCACTAAGTGTTGCTCTATTTTTCTGAACACAGTTGCAAAGTTTTTCAGCAAATACAGTATCCAGCAGGAAAAAAAAAAAAAAAAAAAAAAAAAGCACAATCTGTTCTTGGAGTTGCGTGAAAACTTGAGGGCTGTTTTTATCCTCCCAAATGTAAATCCTGCCTGCCCTCTTCAGCATCTCTGAATCTTAGACAAAGTGAGGTAAGATGATCGTTTACTTTGTGAATATTTCACCTGTGATGCAGTAGCTGTGTCCTGACAATTAACAAGGGAAGCACCTAGTCAGATTTGTACATTAAATTCAATGGCAATAAACATCCTGAGTACTTTGAGTGTGGTCTTCATGCAGCATGGAGATTTCACTGAGTGTTCCCCTCAGGGAAGATTTTTGTTGCAAACAAAAGAGGAATAAAAAAGAATCATTTTTTTAAGAAACACTCCTGAGTCCTCCCTCCCAACAAAGAGCCTGGCATTCAGGACCCCTGTATACAGAGAATGTTGTGTTCTTAGGCTTGGTTTGACTTCAAGGTTATAATGTGATGTGGGTACTTGCAGGCATTAGACTGTAGAAATAAATTACTCATGTCATAGTAATGCTTTCTCTAAATTCAGAGTTAGTTGCCTCAAGGCTCTGAAAGTTCTAAAAAACCAGAGCATTCAGGAATAGTTCTGGAGACTCAACTGCTGTTTGCTACTTTCCCAAACTTTCCCTGAAATAAATACTATCCCTCATAGCATCTTCCAAACAGCGTGGAAATTAATTTAATGTCAGCTCCAAACCTGATAATATCAATACCAAGAAATTGGATTGGACATTTTCGGGGAAAAAAAGATTCAGCGTATAGTGTATTTTTCATCCTATTTTATCCTTTTTCTCTATGGAAAGTATTCACATCTTGGCTCCTAACTTAGAAAAAGTTTCAGCGTGTGAAAGGAAAATGATATGTTTTTCTGCTATTTTCTCTTTCTGTTTGGGTTCCTTTTAATCCTACTTGGAGAACTGATAAAACCTTTGTTTTCTATATTTTTGCACTCAGCTCAAAGATCTGACAGTGACAAATGGCCACAATGAAAGCTCCTTGGAAAATCTGATGGTATCACTCCTGCCTCTATTGGAGAGCTCCTAGTCTGCAGCAAAGATATAAATGCTTTCTCCTTATGACAACAGCTCCAAGAAGAGATGGGGGGGGGGGAAGAGAATTATGAAAGAAATATATTGAGCTTGGTATTTCTGTGATGAAGATTTGTATTATTCGAAGCGTTATTGCTTTTTCGTGACTCTTAACTTGAAAAGCGCTGTACGAAGAATTAAATACAGCTAATCAGTGAAAAGTGGCTTCAAAAGCATAACTAGCTTGGTGACAGCAATTTCCCACAGAAAGTAGGGGACACAGAAGAAAGGTAGGCAGTAAGGATCTGATTTATTTTTTGTGATTAACTGCTGGTCTCAGTGATATATTGTAGGCATTCAAACAAGCAGAACCAGCATTGACAGGATAACTAAATGCAATTAAAAGTGCCCACAATGAAAACATTCCACACTGTTTACAACTCATGCTAGGATTTCAAACCTCAGAGAGAGAGAGGAGTGATTCCAGCGTCAAGCTCTTTTGAAACTGTGATAGACATTCAGACTTCAAAAGGTGCAGATTTTTATTCTGGTTCAGCTCCCATCAATAGGTGTGGGCTTTGAGCCTGTCAACTTCTGGCATTTTGAACATCCTCTTAAATGTCTCTTCCCAGAATGTAATGGATTCACAAAAAATGTGTGAAGCACGGAGTGTGTGATCACTATAGAGAGCTACCAGGGTACCCACAGCCACGCAGAAATCCCGAGCTGGCAGATAACCCCCTGCCTCAGAAACTGATCTTCTACCTCGCCATCCCCTTCCAATACTGTACAGGTAGCTTCAGAGAAACTAGCTCTCCTAATTCTGAGAAGAATTACGCATTGGTTTAGGCAGCCCAGTGGAGAGGTAGAATCTTCTGTGCAAAAATATTATTTGGCTAAGCAGTGCTCTGGAAAACATCATCTATGGCTTGGCTTTCAGCTGGTGGTTGGAAGAGATGATCTCCAGAGATCCCTTCCAACCTGGAATTTTCTGTAATTCTACACTTGTAGCTCACCACTTCTGTTATTTGCTAAAATGCGTTGGTAGTATATAAGAAACAATGCATTACATAAAGCACATATTTACCTGACATATGAAATTGTGTTAGAAATAAGATGATTAAATTATATCCATGGGTTTCAAACAAATAAAACTGATTAAAAGTCAAACACTCGTGGAGCGAGAGTCCAGAAATACCAGTCCCAGGGCTATGTCTATCCCAGCTGAGCCTGGCCATTGCTAAAGCACAAATCACTTTAAAAACAAAATAGCAAATTCTTAACTCGTGGAACAGATGTGATGAAAGCATCTTATAAATCTGTACAATGTAAAATTCTGGGTTATTAATGGCTTAATTAGTCAAGGGAAGAGTGGGAAGTTAAACAAACAGAATGTCCTTTCTGTCTCAAATGAGATAAATTGCCTGCACGAGTACACTCAGTGTTACAAGGGAGCAATGCTATCAGTTTGACTCACCACTCTTTTTTTTCCTTGGACTGGAATCATTGTTAACAACACTCTGTAATGTACTTGGATATTGAGCTTCCCCTGAGAGGAAACCTGTGTGCTGGTGACAAAATAATCTGCTCTGTGGTGCAGAGAGAGCATATTTACACCTGGCCATCACATTCCCCTGGCACTGTCACAAAAGTCCCACTGTTCCTGACATATAGGCAGAGCAATGAGCTGCAGAGCAGGATGCTGGATGCTTTGAGCCAGAGAAATTCAGTCATCATTATACACAGGGGCAGAATTATTCTCTGAAGCTCTGTCCCTCATGGAGACCTTTACTGAAATTCCCTCCATCCTCCAGATGGAGGCTGCCCCTGGGACACTGGAGCATGGCACCTGCCACAGGACGATACAACAGCTCAGCATCATTGAACATAGATGCAGCTCAAAGCTTTTTAAAAGACACCCTCAATGCCACTTACTTCAAGGCAATTCAAGAAATTTAAAAGTGGCCTTTATGAAGGTCAGGGCTGCCAAACCAGGATCTAGAAACACATCTGTAACACTTCGCTGCCTCCAAAGGAGATCTGCTGTCACTGTAGGGCCAGTGGGCTAGGTGGGCTTAAGAAAGGCATAAAATCATCACAGAGTCCAAAAAAAGCTATGAAGATGGTGAAGGCTCTGAAGGGCAAGACATAAGGGGAGTGGCTGATGTCCCTTTTTGTTCAGACCATAAACGAGGAGACTGAGGGGAGACCTCACGGCAGCCTGCACTGCACTTGACTGAGGACTTAGGGAAACAGGGGTGAGTATTCAGGCTGCACTTATGGGTCAGTGAGAGAGGTGGGAGGTATCCCGAACCACATGGACCCATTCCTTTCTTCCCCATTCACAGCAATACACATGCAAGGGATAAGAGTCTCTTTAGTGCAGGAGTCACACTCTCTGCTTAATGACAGCTGTACAAATGGCATCACAGCTTTGTTCTGTGTCAGTCACAGGCAGATGTAGGCAACAAATACTGCATAACAAACAAACAAATCTGTGTCTGTCTAGCAGGGCAGCTTGTGTGGAAGCTCCCCATCCTTCTCCCACGACAGAACATGTTGTCTGGTTATCATCTGCAAGCTGGTGATAGAGAAGATGGGGAAATAAATATTTCTTGCGTTTCCATAGGAACAACAGCCACAACCAGCACAGCAGCTGCGTTGAAGAGGAGGCTCAGAGGAGACCTTATTACCCTCTACAACTACCTGAGAAGAGGTTGTGAGAGGTGGGGGTTGGCCTCTTCTCCCAGGTAACAGCAATAGGATAAGAGGGAATGGCCTCAAGTTGCACCAGGGGAGGTACAGGTTGGATATTAGGAAAACCTTCTTCAAAAAGAGTGGTTGGGCACTGGAATGGGCCACCCAGGGTGGATTCACTGTCCCTGCAGCAAGAAAAAGATTCTTTGTGATACTAAGGAACTAGTGGGCAATACTGGCGGTAGGTGGATGACTGGACTGGATGATCTTAGAGGTCTCTTCCTATGATTTTATGTGACCATTTTGGTGGAGTGGCAGTTAAATGATCCCCCGGTTATCTGCACAACCCTCTTAATGCACCTTCTGTCCCTGTGCTGCAGACTTCTGAGGGCACCCTTCATCTTGTGCCATTAAACCACACCAAAGCATCACTAGCAGACAACAAGAAGCTGGCAGTCCAAAAGGGAAGGCTGAAGACAAGGGAGCCTGGGCAAGCTGGGGACATGGACAGGTCCAGATCATGTGAGGCAATCTCAAAATAAAACAGAGTGAAACAACGAAGTGATGAGTTGGGGGTGTCTTCTTGTAGTCTCAGGTGTTTCAACAGCTCCCCACCTGCATGTGCCACATACTAATACCAATCCACTCAGCTCAGGAGATGCAGACATAAATTCCCCCAAGGCAGCTGCTCAGGGGTGGGGAGATGTGGAGAAGGGCCCCAAGTAGTTGGAGCTGCTTTGACAACACATCGTGATGGAAACACCACAATGTAGATGATCACTAGAGTAGCATGTGATGATATCTATCACTGCTTTTAAACATCTCCAACAGAGTGTATGATGTAGCAGGAGGTTCTCAGACCACACACTACCAGAACAGACTACAGAGACACAGCGGTAATGTCCTGTGCAGTGTGGGGACCTCCACACAAACTTGACTTTTGGCAATGCCCACTCCATCTGCATCTTTTACAACCCATCAGCAGGCTCAGGATACTAAGGCAGCCTGTGTAGTGGCCATCTGTACCGTGAAATGAAGAGAATTCTATGCAGCTAACAGGCTGCCCTCATTAATGGGCTTCCTAACAGCCTGAGCTCAAGAAATGTGAGATGATGTGCCAGGTTGACTCCAAAATTCCAGGTTGACTGCATAAACTTTGAATTATATATAGGCTTTGTGTACACTCAATATGACATCCATTCATCTCATGGGCAATCTGTGGGACTCCACTCATATCAGGTCCAGCGCTTTACCAGGTGTAGGGAATCTGCTTTGGCAGGGGGGTTGGACTGGATGATCTCTTGAGGTCCCTTCCAACCCCTATGATTCTATGATTCTATGATTTTATGTTATGAACATGGAGCAGAACTCTGCACGCTTCCCTTAATCCCAGCAATTATTCAAGAGAGGCCTCATAGACAGCAGCCTGCTGGCATCCAGAATGCTCACTCATGGTCGAAACCCCCTCAGGGAGACAGCAGTGAGTCTGTCTGTCAGGATCTGAAGGAAGTACAGGTGAGTTTATGGCAGTACTTCGTGGCAAAGGAAGCGCGCAGTGTGCAGGTACAGTGTGTGTTCTCACAGTGCCATCTAGTGACAGACAGAGGCAAAATCCATGCCCTCAGGATTGTCAAATGGACCAGATGTGGTAGAACTATTTAAAAAATAGTACTCACAAGTAATTTCCAGTGACATACTACTGAAAATTACTGCATGGGGGTCAGTCTGCTAATTAGCTACATGTCATTCATTACTTTTAATTTATCCATCTGGAATACAGAAACTCCATGAATCACTGCAATTTTGAACATGATTCAAATAAGTTCGAAGGCAATAAGGAAGTCACATAATCTTCACAAGTGGCTGTATCCCATTCTGGATCAGTGTCAAATCTGGGAACAGCAGATTAATTTTGAAAAAAAATCATGTCAATTAAACAAAGCCATTTAACTTTTCTGTTTGTTTTGTCTTTGAGGGGAGAAAGCTGTCAGAGTTTGAGGACTCAGAATGCCTTACCTTCGCTGAAAAATACCTTTAAGAGCACCATTTCTCAGACAGGATCAGGCCACTGTATTCAGCAGATCTCCTGGAAGTTTCTTTGCACCCTTCTAGCTGCAAATGCTTTACTTCCAGCTCTCAGACGCTAATCTCACTCTCTGTGTTCTTCTGATGGGACACTGCTAACGTAATGGATGGAAATATAAGGACTTCATTAACCTGAGGGGCCTGGATCTTGGGTAGACTGTTTTGAAGACTAACACTAAAGCCGTAAACTGGCATTGGCTGTAAGCCAAAGGAGGGAGTACAACCCAGGGCTACTGCTCTTACTGTGACCTAAGCAATGGGAAAGGCTCTGTATCAGCTTCTCATTCAGATTCAAATATGAGTAACCTGTTGTTTTTCAACACATGAGCAGTGCTGGGATTTGAGACACTTCAGACTAAAAAACAATAAGAAATTGAACAGCAAAGACAGTATCAGATTATGAGATGACTGAAGCCTAAAAATCTATGGCCAACTGGCAGTTGGTAACTTCCACACTATTTTGCTCTACAGGAATATATGCCTCTATTCTTAATCGACAAAATTAGCTGCAAAGGTAAAATGATACACTTAAGAAATCAGATCCTTTCATCAGTACACCTGGAGCACTCTGAGATGTTAGACATATCCAGCCTGTAGCTGTCCTATAGCTCCTGCTGCTTCTTCTGAACAAACTCTTTTTGTCCACTGACAAAAAGGCCTAAGGGTGCTCTGCCTTCAGACGGTCAGCAATGGGAACTGGACTGCCCCATCCCAGAAACTCAAGTGGAGGGACTGGGGAGGAAAGCAGTGGGTCAGCTGTGGTGCTCAAATACCTAGGTGCTGACGTAAAGCCCAGATGGATGAGGGCTGACTGCCTACTGCTTCTTCACAGGTCATTTAGAAAGCCAGTCCTGGTAATTTATCCAGACACTTCCCTCCTTATTGAGTTCCACATAGACATATGATTTGGAATACCTTCATTATGAGATTTAAATGGTAGAAAATATACCCTTACAGTGAAGAAAAAAAAAAAAAAAAGACTTTTGTAGTGATCATTATCTTTGCACCATATCTCTGGTAATATAAATTTCAATATTCATGGTTAACTTGTACAAGTAATCAGAAGCATTTCATTACAACTTTTTTTTTTTTACTTGAAAAAAGGAATCTGGCATCTATTCTTTATGTGTGATTAAAATTTCCAGCCATGTAGATATAAAGAACATGTAAAGTCATCTACATTTTTAGTGGTTGTGCATACAGCAGCCACCTTTCCCTGAGGCAGAATGAATATTTTGCAGACCTGAGTTATGTGACTCTTCACTGATGTAATATAAATGCGAAAGCTAATAGCTGATATAGAGGAGCATAGGATTTGTCTTTTCCCACTCTCCCAGAAATCTAGAAAATTTACTGGTCTCTTGATGTCACTTGACAGTAAAATAAGGAAAATATTGTCACATAAGAAGTCCTAAACTTTCAATAGAGAATACCTGAAAATAAGGAAATGATATTCAGGCTTGACATATGGCATCCATCTCATCCAATTTCAGTTATCAGGAGTATAGGTATTCACAGCTAAATTAGCCCATCCAGAGACTTTTTCTAGGGATGTTGTTCTTCTGACCTATTTAAGCTCTCTACCTGGAGAAAGAGATGAATTTCTACCTAGACCATACTGACCAAAGTAATTACTTCTCCTCAGACCCTGGTAACTAGCTCAAACGCAGATCTACCTTTAGTTCAATAAATGACATCCTCACTGTACAAAGACAACAACACTGATACATTAAGTAGCAGCAAATTAGAGAACAACTCTCAGACTTCTTTTAGTCAATGTTGAATCACTGTAAAATCCTTCAGTTTTCATTCCATTTTGCTTATCTTTCCTTTTCATAGAAGTTTTTTTTATTTAAAACAAAAATCCCTTCATCATAATAAAGCTAAAACTGTTGTAATATTATGATTCTTCTATAAAAACAAGATCAAAATTGTTCTCACAATTCAAACAGCAATTAATGCCTTTATAGATAAATACAGATGTCCAGTGCTGAATTTCAGTTTATTAATAACTTCTACTTGTATTGATTTTTGCAGTGGAACCTTTTGACCAGCACTCAGAAAACTGAGCAAATATGGCAAATTCAGTTTCACTTCTCACTTTCAAAATTAAATGGAAACATTAACCAGATTCTAGAGGCTGGAAATCTGGAACAATAGTCTCTTGTACTTGCAAAAATAAAACAAGTTTTCATTTTGAGTTATGAAGTCAAGTTAAATAACAGAAAGCAACACTTGTGTCCTGACAGTTTGCAACCTTGACATGAGTTTGCAGATCAAAATAAATTACTAGATACAGCTTTAACGTGATCTGCTATTTGATGTGAACACCAAAAACGGAGTTTAGCTCTCTGTAGAATTTCATTGCATTTGAGTTGACTCAACTAGATGAAGCTACAATCTGTAAAGAATCTTTGTCCTGATAAAATAGCAGCCAGAGCCGTTAAAAAAGAACATTTGTGATACGTTCACTATCTGCAATTCAGGTTCAAGTCACTTGAAACAGCAGTGCTCTGCAGTCTACAAATGGTTAGACAGAAATCTAAGATAGAATTAGGAAGATTCCATCTAATTTCCTGAAATTCAGCTTCTGCCTTAAGCTCTGTGAAGCTGTGTGTTACAGCACCTGCTGAAAGGTTTCAGCTGAAGTGCTACTTCCAGAAAAAATCAATAACTGAAGTGCTGATTATGTAAAAATGTGGTCTCCCATTTCTGAGCCAACTATTTTCCTTCCAGCACACATGCCATTATCTCAGTAATACTAATGGGATTTAGCAACACAGAGAAAATAGCTTTCTTTGGTAACTCTTGAGAAATCAAGCATCAGCAATTCTCATTGACCTTACCAAAAACGATCTAGTTTTGTATCTTAAACAGCATTTTTTTAGGTTGCATACAATAACATGTTGTGGAAGAAAATCTGATGTGTGTAAAAGAAAGTGGCAATTTTTCAGAGATCTAAGCTAGATCCCACAAACCTTTCTGCATGCATGGTTTGTATGTTTGCGAGTAATCACACAGACAGGAAGACTGCACAATCAGGTGGTGTCAAAGAAGAAAAAGAACAAAATCAAATAACGGTAAACAAATGAAAAATCACAAAAATCGGTAGCACATTTTATACTTTTTTTTTTTAATTTTAATTCCCCCACATTTCCACTCAATTCCTAATTCTTTCATCTGGTACGGTCTCCCTCCCGCTCCCTCTGTCTGGGATATGAATCTAATTTTTCATGCACTTTCTCTTCCACTTACTTTTCAACTCTGTCCCCAAAGCTCCTGAAATTTCAGTGATTAATTGAACAGAACCTGGAGAGCTGCCAAGCCTACCTTGCTCTCATTGGTTTGACAATGTTCCTGTGCTCTGGTCATTAGTACAGCATGACCCTGCAGAACTAACTCAGCCATGAAGCAAGTTAATCAGTAAATGAATAGAGTTCTTTAACAGAGAAGTTTTATCCTGAGTTCACCAAAGCAATTATGTGTTAATTAATTCTCTGCCAGGCACAAAGTAAGACAAATATAGGAAGTATGATCTTCAGAGAAATAATTTTCTGGGGAGAAGGTCAAATCCTAAACTGATATAAATTGCCATACCTTACTTTACTTACATTGAGCTGTTATGATTTATACTTTCTGAGGATCTGGCCCTATTATAAGAGGATTCACTATTTTAATTTTATTCCTAATCCTAATATTCAACAGACTTTCAATACCAGCTGAGCCCTTCTTCAAAGAAATATTGAGCTTCCTCCGAAAAGTTAGTCATAAGACTAAAATTGTAAATATCAAATGCAGTATGACTCTGTTTTTTATATATGCATAGCTGTCTCTTATTAGACAACATATAAATATATATAATATATATCTAGTTCCTGACCTTTTTAATGTTAAATTCCTTACAGACTTATACATGTTACACTGATAAAAAAAGACAGCTTTAAAATCCCTAGGAATATGTAGGCTAAGACTTGAAAGAAAGTTTGGATTTTGTATTTCCTTATATCTGAAAAATTAACTCCTTTGAGCATAACTCAAGTAGAGCACAGTTCAGAGTGCTGCACAAGCAAAACAGCTTACAAACCTCAAATGGAAAATAATCAAGAATCTGGTTTCGTTCCTATTTAACTCTGTAAGATTTGTACTATTGATTTAAAGGGGAACCAAAGCAACTTTTGAACTGAGCAACCTCTACATTATTTTACAACCAGTTTTTAAAAAATGTACTCTGAGAGGGATATTTCAGATACCAGATGTTCCTTTTGTGACACTTTGAAGGGACTGAACATCCAGAGGATTCCGAAGTTTCACAAATAATCTCTAAAAGTACCATTATTTGAAGTCACTGGAAACAAGAGACCATCTAATCTACCAGCAAAACACTGACTGCACGCATCTTGTACGTGGAATCACAGAATCATAGCATGGTTTGCTTTGGAAGGGACTTTTAAGATCCTCTAGTTCCAATCCCCCTGCTGCCGGCAGGGACACCTCCCTCTAGACCAGGCTGCTCAAAGCCCCATTCAGCCCAGCCTTGATCACTACTAGACATTCTTTAAAACAAAAGCACTTCATATACTGACCATGCCAAAGGTGCTGGCTGGTGTGATTGTCCAGGTACCGTATTTTCTCAGGAAGAAAGATATCACCTTTTTGTACTCAATTTCCACCAACATTCAGTTTTATTGCTCTTCCGTTGTGTTTTCAGTTCTATAAACATAAGTATGTGAGAGTGAGATGAGAAAAGCATTACACACTGGACTCAGCTGAATTGCAGGAGTGTAGCTGAATCCACACTGCTTCATGCCAAAAATTAATATAGGATGTGCCAAAGGGCACATGATTAATAAAAGCTTTTCAGAAGTGTAACCCAGAAATAACTTCACTGAAAAACTGGTTTTAAAACCTCTAAGCTAAGCTAAGCCAGGTATCACATAAATATAAAATCTGTAATTTTCCAATAAAATCTGTGGCTATTTTTCAATATTTCTTTCTGGTTGGGACAGTCAAACATGTAATGAACAGTAGTGACAGATGGGTCTCCTCAGAAGCTGTTACTACTTCCACGCTCACCAAAGTGCCCACAGAATACCTATTCCAGATTCCCATCTCTGTAAGACAATGGGAATGGTACTGTTTGTATACAGAATGGAATGAACGATCAAAAGTGAGACAGAAAGATGTAATACGTATATGCCTGTCACAAATATGTATGTGCTCATCACAATTCAAAATGACAATGTGCCTATTAAAATTATTTGGATTGCATGTGATGAGGTGGATATTTTTCCCATTTCTGGTGATATCCAACAAGTAATATTTATCAACTAATGTTCTTCTTCACCCTTCATTTGTGATTCACCTCTTGTTGAAGGATAAAGTTTGCTAAGGAAAACAGTGTTCTGAATTTTAAGGTATACAGAGAACTATGTAAAAAAAATGAGCACTCTGCAGCCCTTCTTTCTGCAGGGTAGGAAACTGTGTCTCTAAATAGCCAGGTAGAAGTATGAGTGATCATTAAAACTATATAAAATACATCTTATATGTTGAAGAAACATGCACAAGAGTAGAAGTTTATCAATACACACAAGCAGTTTGATGCACAGTGGAGCTGTTTCCTGTGCTTTTTGTAAAAATGTTCCTCTGGTTTGTCTAAGGTAAGGTATTGCAGATGCTCCTCTACCCATCCTGCCATGTACTTTCACAAAACTTGTATCAACATTTCCTCACTCTCTGCCTCTCTTACACACTCAAAACATGATCATATCTAGTTTACTTTGGAAAAAAAAGGTGAAAATAAAATTTGGGATTCATTTTTTGTAAGAGTACATAAGAGTACAGGGGGCAAGAAGTATTCAAAAAGCACTTGGGAAGGAAAGCATTGTATAAAAAAATAATGAAATGGTAAGGATAGCTTAAATACAGTTTAATTAAATCCAAAACTGAAGTTGCTATAGATCTATGTACATACTGAATCTTTCCTTCCTGCCTTTTCTATCTCTAACCCTGAAACCAACCAAGTAAGATCTTCAGGGAAGAACAACATTTTCTATATATTCTCAGAATTTATCACAATGTGGGCCTAATCCCTCTAGAGCTTTGGAAGTAAAAATAACACATAACTCTCAGCTGTAGTAAAGTGTCAGTGTAGTAAAGTGAGCTGAAGCCAAAGAAAAGACAAGAATATTTACAGAGACTGCTCTGAATAGAAGTCAAGTTTTTTGGAGTTCTACTTGGTAATATGTGCCAAAGTCTCATGTTCCTGCTTGTTTATAATTTACTTAACACAAAAGCATTATTTTTTTTCCATAAACTTCTGAAATGGCGTGCCTCCTCTGGGCCCAAACCAGCCTGCTTTTGTGTACCAAACTACTATGGTAAATAAATGAAATGCCAGCCAGACTTTTTTCCAACGGTAACATTTGTCTAAGCAAAGGTAGTGGAAGATTACTGAAAGTCATTGTTCCTTCTCTACAACCCTGTTATGCTACTAAAATAACTGTTAAAACCACTTGCTTCTATAGCAAGTAGGTTAAAGCACATTCTAGGCTCCTTCTGCTCCTTGACCATACAACAAGCAGCCTTTCACAATATTTTTTCAGAAGAAAATATGCATGTTTCTTCCAAACGTTGTCAAGTTTTCTTCCTTACCAGATGGTTAAAGTAGTTCTTATCATATATCCTCATCCTCTAAATTCTTAGCAAAACATTCTGGCAAGTCAGGAGTTATAAACAAAAATGCAGACATTTACTGAAAAGCGCATAATTGAAATAAATCATATTTATGAACGTCTGGCTGTGCAGAAGAATTGATTGCCAACATATAAGCTTTAGGCCTGGGTTTGTTATCAGATGTTTATCTTGAACTGGAAAACACAGTGTGTGAATCATTTATCTATTTTTGTACCCTGCTTCTCTTATTTCTTAAATTCTTCTAAATTACGAAAGACTGAAAACAAACAAAAAAAAAAACCCAAAAACAAACAAACAAACAAAAAACCCCCAAAATCACTTTGGAGTGTATTAGTATGCCCGTTTTTTGGCATGTGGGAGCCTAAATAATTAAACAATCATCATTTGCAAATAAATTAATCAAATAAACCCTCATTCGCTCTCCAAACAATGGAATACAAGAAAATTCTCACATTGCAACATGGTGCTCTCAAAAACTCGGCTTTTCACTCTGACAACAGTGGGCTGCAGAAGCAGGAAACCTCTTCTGAATGAGCTCTGAAGTCTTTCTTGAGAGGTGCAATGCTGCTCCAGCAAAGCAGACAGAAGCAAGTGCCACGCTGGAACACAAGATGAGCAGCCATCTCTCACATCTTCAGGCTCAGATGATTCTGACTCTGCAAGCCACACTGGCAAATTCAATAAGTGCTTTCACATTCTCAGCTTCACTGCTGTTTTACTCAGGCTGACCTTGATTACTTCACTCACATCTGCACTGTCAATCACTGAGCGGGTACAACATTTCCAGCATCTGGAAGAAACAGTGGAAAAACATGTCACATTGTCAAGACAGGGTAAAATAATTCTGCTGTCATTGCTATTAGCTTGCAGGATAAGCAGTCAATAAACCTGAGAAGAAATTTCAAACAGTCTTTAACTTCTATTAAAAGGACAAAAGAAAAAGGAATCTGACAAAATCATACCACTATCCTCACAAGAGATAAGAAACAAATCTTCAAACCACATAGTGAATGGATTTTTATATCTCATTTTCGTAACTGCAGTTATGAAAGGAAAAACACGGTTTCTGAAGATGCTCATTCAATTAAGGTGCAGCTAATTATTTTAGCATTAAATGATATGTTTATAGGTAGCAAGCTCATATATCCTCATGTGCAGATATCAGACTCCATATCTAGATTTGATTTCCTTCTCATTTACATTTAGATATGCCTACTAAAGTGGATGGAGTACTCATTCAGCAATGTCTCAGCCTGCTTAAAAACTTTACTCGCTGTTTCTCCTTTCAATATATACCAACTCTGAAGTCCTTCTCTATTATAACGTTCATAACTGCAAAATGAGTATCTCCTTCCTTATCTCCTGCTGAAGTCCCCCTTCATCCCCAGCTGCAGTCCCTCATTGTATTATAGCCTTTGTATAAGTATTGTTACTGAAAGCATTACTTTTCCAAAAATACAAATTCTGTGGGGTGTTTTATGTGTATTTCACATAAAAACATTTAAAATGAGATCCACCTTAAAATGAATGTATTGCCATTGGTTGAAGCTATTTTAAAGCTAGAGGAGCACATTTTTCTTCAATATTTACATCTCCAAACAGCAAAATTAAATCATATTTTTCCCATCTTCATGTGAATGGTGGCTGAAAATGTTGAGAATGCTCTGGGAGGCAGTGAGTTTAACCAATATTAAAAAACACATTTCAACATTCCTTTTTTAAAGAATGCATTTAGAAGGCCTGCACACAGAGAGCATCACCAGGAGCTGTTTTCCTTGGTTAGCAAACTAGTCCCAGACTAAACAGCTGCACAGGTGGAGGAGTCAGCACTCTGGTCTTACCATGGAGATCAGAGGAATCACTGGTTTCCGATCCTTACTCCAAATACTTTTAGGGAGAGTGCTGCTGAATATACTTGCTAATGGATTTGAGAGGCATGGTGAATTATAATAACATAATCTCTAGTACTGCCTTTGGCTGGGATTATTTTTTTTTCATGGTAGCTTGTACTGTGCTGTGTTTTGGATTTGTGATGCAAAATAGCATTGATAACATTGGGATATTTTAGTTGTTGCTGAACAGTGCCAAGGCCTTCAGTTACAGAGCCCAAAGACTTCTCTGTTTCTCACACTGCTCTGCCAGAGAGGAACTGGGGGTGCACAAAAAGCTGGATGGGGATAGAACCAGGACAGCTGACCCCAAATAACTAAAGAAACATCCCACATCATGAGACAGTCATCAGCAATAAAACCTGGGAGGAAAGATGAAGGCTGGGACATTTGGAATGATGCTATTTGCCTTCCCAAGTAACCATTGCACATGGTGAACCCTGGTTTTCCAGAAATGGCTAAACATCTGCGCTGATGGCAAGAAGCCAATGCATTCCTTGTTTTGCTTTGCCTGTGGGTGAAGTTTTGCTTTACCCACTAAGTTGTCTTTATCTCAACCCAGGAGTTTTCTCACTTTTACCTTTTCTGGTTCTCTCTGCTATCCCTCTGGTGGCGGCTCTGTAGGGCTCAGCTGGGGTTAACCCACAGCATCTCAAAATGACAAAACTACTCATTGTGATAGAAAAGTATGCAACCATTTACAGACAGCATAATAAGGTCAGCTTTCTATTTTCAGTGCCCCACTAGGACATTGCAAACAGTTGTTTCAAATGCAGACCCGGTGACAGCTATTCACACTTCTGAGCCAACTAGGAGAATGATATCTCAGGCTGTATGCACTCACTAGGAACACCCCATGCTTTATGGCAGTGAGCCCTTCCAGTACTTTTTCTCCAAGATGCTCCCTCCTAGTTTGCTTTTAGCTGTACTGACATGAAAGTCGTGTGATTTTCTTTCTGTCAAATTCAAGCAAAGATGCTTGGAGAATCATATTTATGTGCAGTGAAGTAGAAAGCAGTGGTTTGAAAGCAGTCACCAGATTACTGTTGCATACTCCGTGTTTGCCTGTGAGGCATGTATTTTATATTTTTTCACAAACATACAGTGCTTTGTACAAAGGCTGAGACCTCCCCGACATCCCGATAACTTGCAAAATATTAAAAATAAATCATAGAAAACAAAATACTGACCCCACTGCAGGCAAATGTTTTTAATGTTTGAAGCTGTGGATACTCTTAAGGCAACGACATTGTAACACGGATCCCTCCTGACCTACATCCACCCAGGTGGGAAGGTTTGGGCTTCCACAGCCCTTCTCTTCCCTTGGGGACTTCTTTATGTTCACCTGTCTCATTCAGTAGGAGACAGAAAATGAAAAGCATGTATTATCTCCAAAAGCGGGCACATGAGTGTTTTCTCCTTTAAACATAAAGACCCTGTTCTTGTTTCACACGAGAAAAGTGATACATAACGATTTATGATCTCCACTGTGAGTCAGAGGACTCTTCACACAGTTTCACTGGAACCAGACAGGGCTTTTACCATAGCACAGTGTGGTTTATCGCTTCTCACATTCATTCAAGCATTTACAAAAGCTTATAAAGGTAAGAAGCAGGCCCCAGCTCATTTACAGCTCAGAAATTCAGCAAACTTTGGAACTTAGGAGAGCTGGAATGATTTGTTGAGTTTGCAAGAAGGAAAGAAAGGACTTTCCTGTTCTGACATGCTAAATCACTTCTGTAAAATATTAGAAGTGGGCTCCTATTTCTCTTTTGCATGCCTGCCTACAAAAACAACCTGCAGTATTATGACAGTGTTTTTCTAGGTTTCATTGCAACAGAAGAAACGGAGCAGCTTTCTGAAGGCCTAACTCAAGCTACATTTTCTTAACTTCAAAGCTTAAGCTTCAAAGTCCTCTGAATTCAGAACTGTGGAGTGCAATGTCACAGAGGGTCCAACAGTACAGATGCAATGGGAATAGGAAAGCATAAGGAATCATTTGTGATGCATTCTTCTGACTGTCAGTCATACTTACAAATTTTGGCATTGCAGAGACATTAAAAATGATAAACTTTTACAAATGGTTCTCTTCAGATAATAGGAAGTATTTTAAAAACTCACTGTGACTTGAATTTGCTTGGTGCCTCTCTGCCTATAGGTCTTGCTTAGTAATTTGACATCTCAGTTAATGGCCAGAAAGTTTTATGTGATTCCTTAAACTTAAAATAGTTATACCTATATTTAGACATCTGAGTAGCACAGCCTCTGTACATAAGTGAAAAGTGGATATCCACTTGTTTGATATGTGCAGACTGAGATGTTTGTTCCTTCTTTCCTATTGCTCCTATCTTGAATTTCAGTAATACTAAGACTTCTTGTGCGTTCTAACTGAATATTTAGACTACATTGAAAATGCTTTTTACCAAAAAGATGCTATGGAATAGGAAAAGACTGATAATATTTCTCTGTGCAGAAATAATCAGTGTGATCTCTCTTCTATTGTTAAAGTAAAAAACTCACAAATTTGCTCCTATAAGCCACATGCATGCTGAACAGTAATCCTTCAGTGCCCGTGGGTGGCTGAAACAGTTCTAGTATTGCAAACACTAGCACAGCTTCACTATCCCCTCTCTATTTCATAGGACTACAGGAAGAATTCCGCATTTGTGGCCTCAATGTTTAAAATCTGTAATTTGTTGGATGAAATGTCTTACCTGCTTCCTTGCCAGAAGAGTTCTAAAGAACAGTTTAATCAATTTTAATATCCAACAGAGACAAAAGATGCAGGTGACAGCTGTTGCTATTACTACAGACCCTATTATTTATTTTCCATTTGTTCCTATTGTGTTCTTCTGAGAAATAGGATGTAGAGACCATAGGGTTTTATTAGCTTTTCTCATTTATAAAACTTATTTTCATACATTTAACATCTTCACTGTTAATGAAGGAAGGCTGTATAAGCAGAGTTAAATAAATTATTCAAATATTATCGTGCTTGCCAAGTTAAACATGTCCTGACAAGTTAAAAAAGCTGTTTAAGAAGTAGTTGCTACTACTACATTCAAATCGACTTCTCGTTGCTTGACAGACTTGTAGTTGCTTTGTAGTTTGCTCACGTTAGCAGTAACAAGCTTATTTCTTTAAGGTAATGGTTACAGGAAATCTGCTTGATTTCAGGGTTCTTAATTTATTCTGAATTAAGAATGTGTAGACTTACTAAAATTGAGCACACAATAAATCAGAACATGCAGCTAGCATAAATAAAAAAACATATACTGATAAATGAAGTGCTAAGGTCCAAGTGCAGGCACTAGCACATGGTCACCAATTTTGTTAAATAATTAACATGGTTTCTGAAGAAAAAAAGAAAAGGCCAAGAAGGCCTCTGGGTCAGTACAAGTCAAACACTATTTCCAGTGAGCTATTCAGATGAGAACATCATACTTTGGAGGTGACAGAGTTCAGCTACCTGAATGTGAGCCATGCTGTGTCAGCTGGTTTCAGGTTAGGGACATTTTATTTACTAACACAGACCTACAGTTGTGGGTATGATCAAAATACTAACCCAAACTAACCACTCCTTTTGAAGCCTTAGCCACAACAGATTCTTGAAGCCTCACAGCAGTATCCATGAAAACTATTTAAACCTTAAATCAATGGCTAAACTGTATTTCTGTAGACTGACTGGCTCAAGTAAGGTAAATAGATTTTGTATCTAATTCAGCCTTCAACTTCACACTCCTCTTCTAACCCATTGTGCTTTCTTCATTGCAATAACATCCTCCTTTCATTAAGCTGGTGTTCCACTGGTTATCCAGCACAATCACCAGCTCCTTTCACAGCTACTAAACTACTGAATCATGACACATATTTTCCAGTTTTATCACTGTGACCTGTGTTCCCTGCTTCTGGAAGAAAGAATGATTTATTTTCATTAAAGATGGGATGAACTGTCAGACACATTAGAATCTTTACAATACTTACAGCAACCTCGTGAGATTCCTCATTTTTAAGGACCTTGTTATAATTTTCAGTATCACACATGATCAGGTATTCCCATAAGGATAATAAAATTACACAGCTGCAATACATGTTGAGCTCAGGTTTGACTTTTATACTCCCAGTAGCACAAAGTTAGAATTCAGGAGAAGAATTTTTTCAATCTGTATTGTGCCATGTAAATCCAGTAGCTGTAACAAAGGTAATCAAAACGTTGAACCTCAGGAGGTACATTTTCTCAGCATACTTAGTTTCTGTGACGGCATTCAGACAAACAGCCACCATTGCTTCCTGGCAAGGTCACTGCTTACAAATAGCTCATGCCTCCCCGCTTTTCTTCAGCCTGATAGTTCCAGAATTCAGATCGAACTGAATGAAAATGCTTGCAAACAGCTTAACAATACAATTCATATTCTGCAAGAATTCTGTGGATTATATCTCCTTCGTCTATGGACATCACGTTTCAGAAATCTGTTCTATTTTATCTCTGTTACCATTGGGAGGCCCCGGATGCTTTCACTGCTGTAGTAAAAAGCAAGAGAAGTGTACTGCTCCCGCTAACATCACCTATCATCTGTGTGGGCTTACTACACTTGATCTCAGAATTCACACAGATTAAGGTGCATAGCAGCCATATCACTACCACAAAAATACTTTGAAATCATTCTCTTGGGAAATATTTTTCATTTATAACCCTTGATTGTAATATTTATGCACATCGGACGTTACTTTCCATATGGACAGAAAGGGTTAATATTTTTCTTCATTTATCCTATCTCTGTATAAAGTATTTGGGAATGGCTTCATCTGAGCCTTCTGGCAGTTTGTACAAGTTTTTAGTCTCAGCCCTAGAGCCTTACAGGTGTTAATTTTTTCCCCTCTCCAAATACTTTCCATCACCTGTCGGACTTCACTACCAGGAAACAAATACATCTTCATCTGTAAATTGTCACCTGCTAAGGAAATTCATTGATAGAACTGATACAATGTTTTGTCTAAAACCTCTGCAAGATTTTCTTACTGACACAAAAAACAGATTACTTCAGGAACATAATTCAACCACAAACATTTTTGAGAGTAGATCTGCCTTCTTCTTATATTACTAAGCACCACAAATTAAATTCTAAAACATAGCATATTAAATAAGAAGACCAGGGGAAACATACCCATTGTCAAATAAAGAACATTTTTGTCAATTCAATCATTTTTCCAAGTGATATAATGAGTTTCACAATGCTTTACTGCTTAATGTGTCCTGAAGGATACTCCCTGAACTTTCTTGAGAAATTCTTGAAGCTTCCTAAGTTTTTCTTGGCAGAACTGTATTATTCTGTAACTTTTCTGAATAATATTGGAAAACTGTTCTAAATAAAAGAAAAAGATGACAATTTATCACCATTTCTGTCATTTTGGTTTCTAGGAACAATTCTATTTTTGGCGTTCCACACTTTTTCATTTTCTGTCATCTGTGTTTTATTCTTATTTAAAAAGTACCAAAAATTGCTTAGACTCTAAAATGTTCAGACATTTCATGTTTAGCTTTGTCTTACATAATACATTTCTACTCATCCAAAAGCAGCACTGATACATCTGTTTGAGGAGCTGAACTAAAGCACAACATGTCTTTACGTCTGTGCAACTACATCTCATACAGTGGAGATACAATGGAAGAAGAATCAGGAGATGGGAATGTCTCAATAGAAAAAAAATTTGCAATTCCAATGATTTAGAAATCCTGTTTGTTCCAGAATAAAGCTACCTAAGTTCTGATCCCCGGGGTTCTGAATTCATTGGGAGCTTTTCCAGAGCCTTCAGTGAGCTTCATACGCTTTGGCTGAGCTCTGCTCCTCTATTCACAATTTTGCATATAATGATAAGTTTAAATGCTTGAATGAGAGAGACACCAGTATTTTATTCACTTGAAACCTAGTTTTGTTACAAGCACGAAAGAGTGCTTGCAAGAGTGGTGGCTACAGACTACTCCTTTACGATGACACCAAACCTTCATTCATCCTGAGATCTCTAGAGATTTATGGGATAAAGAAGGAAAAATACCATGATATTTGTGCCAACATCTTGATGCTGTGCTAAACGCCTCAAACACATTATTTCCTATGTGAATTCCCTACATGTGAACGTAATAATTGTCACCTAGAAGTTGACATCTATGTCATTACCATAAATAACTGAAATGAAAAGGAATTTTGAACTACAGGCAAGAATTGTAACATGGAAAGGATAAATCTGACCTTTTACATTAACAAATAAAGAAAATTAGCAGAAATCCAGCACTAAGGAGACTCAATAAGCAGAAAAATACTGGGAAAAAATATGCGGGTTTATTTCTTGGTGTGAAAAACTTAGTAAATGCAGATATAGAACACAAAATGTATTATCAAGATTGCCAAACAACATAGATAGAGCTCAGCAAATCAAAATCTGATATATTTTTTAAGTATCTGTTTTCAAGATAGAGAGAATTTGAAGGATCTTCTGAAATTCATCAATTGGGATATTCAAGGTTCCTGTTTCAGTGGTTAACAGTTCTTCAGTTACCCTGGTAATAGCTAGCTATGATTTTTGAATAGTATTCATGGTTAACGTAGGAGATATGACAAAAACTACATTATTGTTAATACACTGTTAATAAATTCCTATTTTAATAAGAAATATTTTAAGTCATTGCATTGCCATGCGCTGTAGGGCAAATACTATGATATAGAGTAAAACAGAAATATATATCCATTACTTATAAATTTCACTTATTACATACCCTGCATTACATGTAAGATCAAAGAATCTATGATCTATTTCTTACTCTTCTCAGATGCCATCTTTTCAAAATGCCTCAGTTTAATTTCTTTCATTGCTTGTCAGGACACTGTCTTTCAGTTCTGCTACTGACAGAAGGTTGTTAGTAAAAGGAAAATTAGATTTGAATATTACAATTGTTTTTGAGCAAGTGATACTGGATGAGAACTGATTTATTTTACCCACTGTATTGTCTTCGGCTCTGAATAACAGAAGATGCTTTCATATAAGGAGTAAAACCACAGAATGGCAGATGCAGGGTTTTTTGGTTTTTTTTGGGAGGGGGTGTTTTTTTTCATTCCTTCATTAGCTTTCATCTTGACCATAATGGTTCAAAACTGACACAAATGTTGCTATTAATTATGGCTATCCTGTACAGCCAATCAGTGATATGTTTCTAGTAGGTTTATTCAAGCTGCAGATGACATCAGGATACATCAAAGCCACATATACATCAAGATGGCTTCATGCCAGGCCAGCTTCAGCCTGCTGGGGATCTTCAGCTCAGGCAATGTGTTTGATTTGAGATTCTGCTCCAGAATCAATTTTGCCTCCTTGGCGTAGCATCACTATTGGCATAATAAACTATGTGAGACTGGAGCTAATGCCACACAAAACACTGCTCCTGGAAATTGGAGCTTGGGAAAAAGCTGCACAGAGCCACAGCTGGATAGCTCTGCATATCATCAGTCTGGGTTCAGCAAGGCTTATTAGCTTCAGTTCAGTACTAGTGATAACCTATTATCTCTTTCAGAAACATTTCGATGTCTCCGTTCCGTACACGAAATAATTCTGTTTACAGGGAAGGCTTGTTAGTCCAAGTGAAGTGCCACATGAAAGAATGAACCAGCTTGGGTCCAGATCTGTGTCGACTAACAAGCCAACTTTGAACACAGAAGGCTTTGAAGCGCAGGGTAGAGACAAAGTAACTCTGCAATAATTAGCTCAAAGCCACTGCTGGACCAAACCCAATCAAGCCTGGCTTGTCGTGAACTCACTCAGTGCAAAGGCTCTTGGAAGTCTCTGAATGCACCTAATGCATGCTGTGATAGCTCCTTTACCCATGTTTTTCCACTGTCTGGGAATGAGAAATCCTATTTACATAGAACATACTTTTTTTCCTATTATTGGTTCTGATGGCATTTAATATGATGTATAATGTAACTAAAATTTCCCTGCAATTGTGACATTCGCAATGTCTCCTAGCATAAAAACTCTAATTTATAATTATTTTCAGTAACAAAATATACCATTTATTTCCTCATAGAAATAGCTGTTTTTCTGGTAAATGTTATGTCTCCAGTCACTGCATCCTTGTAAAAATAACCATGGACCCCATCTGACTCCTTTTCAATGCAACAACAAATTTGAATTCTATGTTTTGCAAAGAAATAAATTATTTCAGATACCACATCAAGACTAGACAAACCTGTGTGAGACAAATTCAGCATACCATTTGGAGGTACACATTAATGGCTTTTTTTCATCTCCTATTTTGCAGCACTTGCTTGTGAATCTAAATTACAATAGCCACATGACACAAAATATGATGCTGGCACAATCTCACTCTGTTGTTCTGAATTAGTGAGAAAAAAGTACTGAGTTTAGTTTCCTTTGGCAGACTGTATGCTGAATCAGGCATGTAGTTTTCATGAAACATAATGCTGGCATAAACACATGTCATGTCATATGTCATAAACATATGTCAGTTTACTCACAGGTAAACTTTTTAGGATAAACCCCAATTCCCAGCTGCACATGAAAATCTAAGGTGAGAACACAGTGAAAAAAAAAAAGCATTTTTTATCTCAATCTGCATCCATACTTGGCACTCTTTTCTATCTGAGTTATTATCAGTTATAATATCTGTAAGATATTAATGCCAGTATAAGAGCAGAAGCAGAGGATCAGGCCAAAGGTCCAGGACTCCTCAGTGTCCCATCATAAACAAACACCCTCATTTCTGACTCCCACAGATATTTCTTTTTTTTTTATTTGCCTGAACTTTCCCTCCCACTTTTATTTACTTTCTTCCCACCAAGTCACAGAATTCCTCATCAAGCTCCTCTGAGAGTTGAGCCTAGCTAACACAGAATTATAGAATTGTTCAGGTTGGAAAAGACGATTGAGTCCAACCACAAGCACTGGGTGGCCAGCCTGCATGGCAAGGGCAAAGACAGAAGGAAGCTGAAAAGGGAGGATCCTGGCTGCTGTAGGTGCCACTTCATTCCTCACCATATCCTGGTCTGCAAGAACACACCTTGGGGTAGCATTCATTCCTTCCTTGGAGAGCTTCAGTGAACAGCAGATGCTGAGGTTCCTCTGCCCTGTGTCCCTCTCCACAGCCAGCTATTTTCTTTTTGATGCCTGGGGAAGAAAAGGAACAGTATAATCTCCCTGTTAGTCTCCCATCCTCCAACTGTTTTCAGCTTGGTAGATTTCCTGATTCTGTTTTTATTAAGGTTTTGTTCCCTTCCCCTCAACTTCCTAAATTAAGTACATTGCTGAGATTTTTCCTAAAAAGAAAACCATGTTGCTAAGCTTTGTTCTGATGAAAAAATTACATCATTTTGCTACATCAATACTTTTCCAACACAGAAAGATCACAACACAGAAGCCCTGCCCCTCAGGAAACATCTTTATGTTGTGTTTCTTTCAGCATGGCTGGGAGCTGAGCACATACTGAAGTGTGTTGGCACCGATCTCTCCCACAAAGCCAGATACAGACTTGAGCTCCTAAATGGGTAGGTTTGCTTCAGTCAGGAGGATGGTAGAAAGTCCAGGAGGAGAAGGCTGGGCTCATTCATTAGCCTAGCAACGCGCTACGACGCGCAGCATTCAAATGATGCTTTTGTAGCCCTGAGTCCAGTATCTGGAACCATCCAGACTCACATATGTTGCACCTCAGAACCAAGAGAAAGGCAAAATAAGAATAAAAATTCCTGTCCATATGTGACAGCATTAACTAGTGCTGGAATTCAAAGCGAAACAATCTCTTGGGAAGGAGTAGTATAATTTAAAAGGAAAGAGTAGGCAGCAGAATTTTCCTCATGACCAGAAAGTGTAGTGGCCAAACAGGGCACCATTGGAACACAGTGCCAGCCAGACATGCATGGTTTGTGCCTGCAATCATCCCAGCCATCAGCTGCTTTCAGCTTCGGGACTTCCTGCATCACATGGCTCCAACCTGTAATGGACCTCTTTTCCTCAAACCTGTTTAAAGACACCCTTAACTCAAGGCAGCAAATCACATTCTGTGCTTCTGCTTTAAACTGTTCCTCCTACCCTCTGAACTGTTTTCATGTGAAACAAAGACAACCCAATTATGATAGACCTGACCTCCACAGCAAGACTGGCAGAAGTCTAAAGAGCATGTGTAGCCTGATGTATTGTATGTACTTACTGCCTGAAACAAAGCGACTTTATCATGTTTGCTTTCTAACACCACATTTGTGGTGCATCTTCTTCCACAGCCAAGTAAGAAAACAGATGTCTGGAACCCTTAGGATTACAGCACGAGCTGTTGGGTTTTGATCAGTACACTCGTTCGCAAACGGAACGACTTCAGCCTGAGACGTACTCATCTTGCGCTGCTGACACCCAGCTCCGTGTTTGCTCATGTTTCCAGGGACCTTCAAGGCCGAAGACGGAGGAAATGCCTGAATTTCCCCCAGCCTCTCCTCGCCTCTCAGCAGCCAATCCTCGCCCTGGGGAGGGGGGGCTGGACACAGCCCCAACATAGTGTTCGTTTTAACAAACATTTCTCACTGCCTATGAGGAAACATGCTGCTGCCCAGCGCTCGGGGAGGGTGGGATTTCCTTCCTATTGTCTGCCTGGCTCAGCCCGCTTGGCTTCGGAGCAGAGTTCTGCATTAACTGTTTCGAGCTCTTGGTTCTTTTTCCTTATGGAAAGTTAATGGCCAAAAGAGATCTGAAAAGCACGTATACCAGAGATCAAGCAAAACGCTGGTAAATTCAAGAATCGACATAAACAAAGACTGGCTAGCAGGGCTTCAAATCTGTGTCTGAACAGCATAAAAAAGTCTTTCCAATAGAGTTAAAATTAATTCAGAACAGCCGAAAAATGCATTATTTTTTCCTTCAGGACATATTCTGAAGGTGATATAACAATTGGTCATCTGGGGGACCTCGTGAAGCTATCAAAACATTACAAAGCAAGACCCATGAACACTCGTATGTAAACTGTTCACTTGTTTCTCTCCAGCCGATTTAATTCACTGCCCATCGGCTCGGGAGGGGTAAAGCAGTTATGGCTGTAGACACTCCCTAAATGTTTGCTTTAGAATACCTTGTTCTTTCCAAAATCAAATATTTGTATCCTGAAACAAATATTTGGAGTTGGTCCAAACCAGCCTTTACAAATATGTTAAGTACAACAAACTGTTGGCAAGGAGAAGATTCCGGGTAAAAACCTGTAAGCTAAGACACACCATAAAGATTCAGTCCTGCTTATGCTTCTGCATTTGCAAAACCACGGCCTAAATATTTATTTGACAGCTCTCTATGGGTCCTGAGAGATAAAGGGCTAAAACCTTTTTATACTGAAGATAGCTGAACTTCTGCCTTAAGCAAATATTTACATAGGTAAGGAAAAGGCAGTGTGTCAGAGTAATAAATCTTCTCACTAAAGAACCAGAGTGGAATTGGAGCTTTGTTTTGAATTTATGCCAAAGAATCCCCCAGGCCAACCCAGTGGTACTGGGTATCTGGCTGTTCTTGCTGGAGAATTAAAGCAGCTGCTAGCTATGCTGCTCTCCCATTTGCTTCTGGGCACAGAAAAAACGGTGTGCCTTGAGCACACCCTCTTGCACAGACCTGTTAGCTCGAATGAACAGTTGAAACAGTAGAAATGATACGGATCCAAACATTTTTACTTTTATAAATACAGCTTAGATACAATTTGTACAGAGGTTTCAAAGAAACCGAAGGGAGCCAAGCCACCAACGTCCCATGGAAATTTGGCGCGTACTTCAATCAAGTGGCTTTTTTTGAAAATTGCAGGTCTGTACAAAATCAGAGCCATGCATCACAATGAAATGGTTAACATAAGGTAGCCTTTCTGTAATTATCCCGACAGCACATCTCTTCCTGAGTGCCCTTCTGACTGAAATAAAAAATAAATAAATAACGCCTGTAAATTTCATTTGCTATTTGTTATTAAAAACGATGTAATGAAGTCAATAAACTACATTACCTCTCACCGTTCCCTAACTGCCCAACCTCTCAGGTACCTCTGAAAGCCGATTACCACCACTTTTATTCCTAACTATTTGTTTTAGATAAAGTAAAATGTTCCTTCATATTTAAGTACACAGCAGAAATAAAGCTTTATCACTGCTGTGCAACAAACTCGTATTTGCATTTTAGTTCTTCAAAGAGGAGCTCTGATGTAGCAGTCTCAAATGTGGTTTTAGGCACCACTAAAAATCTTTAATGTACTAAACACGTTGGAGAAACTTTAACTGTTCAGTGTGTGTGAAGTCTTTGAATGGGCAGAATGGATGCATCTTTTTTATTCTTAGCAGTCCAAAACTACTGTAATAATGCTAATGACTACTTATGTAAGTAAAATTATTTGCATACATAAATTTTTACAGAATCAAGCTTTTATAAAAAATATCATATTGCTGACCAAGATTCACTATAAAATATGTTATTTTCAATTATTTGTTTAATGTTTCAGGAACTTCATATACTTTTTAGGTATTTAATAATATTTAACAAATATTGTTAAATATTTGTATGTCTATGTAAAAAAACAGGATAAAATGTACAATGTTTTTATGTTACTTATGTGACCATAAAGTTGTGTATTTCAGATTACTATAGAACTCGTAATCCTGCAGTGAAAGTGTAGATCCATAGCTTCGAACACACAGCCAGCCAGATCTGGCAGAGAACAATGACTCTGTGTGCTTTAGTTTCTGTTGCTCAAGGTGAATATCCACTTTTGAAAATGTTTTCCAGTATTTCTCCAAGCTGGACTTCACGGTAAGAGAAACAGGCATGTAGCAGAGTCAGATAACTGGTACATTTTTCCCCTGCAATAAGATAGGATCCAGACCTAGCAGTGTGATAGAATACATTTATAATAAATAGTTAAAGATCTGTTTCGCATGTATTGAAAAAAAATAATAAAAGAAACAAACAGCAACTCCAGTAGACACCACTAGAGTTCTCCTTCTCCCAAATATCCCCAGCACCATCCTAAACCCTGTTTACCCCAGAAACCTGAACTGTGGACAGACAGAAGGGGAGAGAGAGAGAGAAAATTCAGACACAATAAAACTCTGAGGGGAAAAATATGTGGAAGGAGGAGGCTGCAGCGGCCTGGGGAAGGGATTGAAAAGTTTCCCCTGGCTTAACTTCGCCCCCCCCTGCAGCAGCAGAAGCAGCGGCAGCAGCACAAGGTGAGAGAGACTTTTAAGTCTGGGAAGGAGGGGTGTGTGTGCGGGAGGGGGGGGGGGTTGAATTTATAGCCCCGTGGATATTTCTGTGTCTTCCTCCCCGGGTTTGGGGTGCTCTTGGCACCGCGTCTCATGCCGGGCGGATTTTTTTTTAATATGATGGAGGATTATAAACATGGCGCCTTAAAAAAACTACAAAATCATGTACACACTGTTCCAAGGAGATGGGGGAGAAGGGACAGGGGAAGGGCTGGGCACGAGGGGAGGGGGCAATCCTGCCCCGTGGGGGAGCATATGGGGAGGGGGGAGCAATTATACTTAATAATAAAATGTGTGGGGCTGCGGGGGGTGCGGGGATGGAAGGCGGGATTATATATATATATGTATTATATGTATGTATGTATATATATATTATTTTTCGGAGTGGGAAGGATTATCGCAGCCCGCTTGGAAATCGAGGAGAAGGGGACGGCGGCAGAGCGCGTGTGATTATTAACGGCGATTAATTTCGTCCCTACACCTTCCCCGCTCGGATTTCGGCCGCCAACAACCGGCGGTTTTCCCCGAGTCGCATCCCGCCCGGAGCGGGCCGTGCAGAGCCGGGAGGCGATGGGTGGGGAGAGGGACACGCAGAGAAACGCTCCGCGCGGGCCTGCAGGGCGCGGAGGAGCCGGGGACTCGCGTGAGAGGCGAGGCCGCGCGGGGTGTGGCGCAGCCCGGCCTCGGCCCCGCCGCACTCCGGCTCCGCTCCTCCGCGCGCGGCGCCCGCTCGGCTCCCCGCTCTCCTTTCTCCCTTTCTCTCACTCCTGCCCCACCGCCCCGCATTTCCCTGCTGAGATGGGGGATGCCCGTTCGGGGTCTTGGCCCGAGTAATGGCAGCTGTTCGGAGGGAAACGGCGGCTCCCGGCAGGCCGGCAGCGGGACCGCGGCTCCGCTTCCCCGCGGGTGTAGGGGAGAAAGGGACGAGAAAAGGGGTGAAGTCGGAGCCCCGGCCCTCCGCCTCCGGAGTCACGCACCCCCGCCCCCCCAAGCCTCGTCTCCGCATAACTCCGCTCCGTTCACTTTGCGAAGCGTTGTCCTCCATCCCCAGGGCTGTCCAGAGGCCTATCCGTCTCCTTTCTTTTATGAGGAAAAGATGAAAGCGTGCGTGGGGGGTTTGCAATGGCAGGGATGATCGGAGGCCCCGTGTGCTTAACTGACCTTCTCTGCACAGCAGAGAAAAGTCCTCCTGTAAAATATTAAGGACTTAGAAAACTTTGTGCCTTTTTTTTTTTTTTCGGGGGGGGGGGGAGGGGTTGGAGGGGGAGGATTGGGGGATTATCCTAAAAGCATCGAGTTTAATTTTGCAGTCTATTTTCTGTAGTCTGCACGTGTGATGAGTGCAAGTGCTGAAGCGAGGGGTGGCTTAAGGAGGGGAAAAGGGATTAAGAAAAAAACTCTTCGATTTGGTGCTGGTTGGTTTTGTAATTGAGTAATTCGGTTTTTAATGTCCTTGAATTGTCTACCACAATCTCTGTATTACAGGAGTACTACTATTTGTTGTGAAGTTTTCTAAGATCTTGATGCAGTGAAAAGGGCCAAAGACAGAAAATGCTTTCTTGCTCCGTGATGCTTTGTTTTGTTTTCTTTTCCCCCACTTTAGCTGCAATTGGTGGCAGGAAATTGCTGAATTGACCTAGGGTGATCACTGGGACAGCTGTTGGGCTTAGGGTAGGAGTGGAAGTGCCAGTTTGTGGTTTAGATTGCAGTACCTTTGGACTGTTCTAGGCCTCATCCTTCAGTAGGAAGGACCTGGCATCCTTCCAACCTTTTTCTTTCTTTCTTTCTTTCTTTCTTTTTTTTTCCTTTTAAATCTTATCAGCCGTTCAGAGCATGCTACAGAACGCCTTTAGGGAAGTTGGCTATTTGCTGACTGCTGTTTTATACAAAAGTGAAAGTACCCTCAAAATAATTCCCAGTGTGGATTGTTGGTTACTTTCAGCTTTTCCCTGCCTAAACCTGACCAGTGGGGAACAGGGATGGGGTAGGTAGTACTGCAGAGAGCGCTTCATCTTTCTGATCGTGAGTTTGGATGTACAAATGGGGGAAAGGGTTACTGTATTGATGGCTGTTTGTTGGCTGTGCTGAGGTCTGTGCGGAGAGGCACCTGCAATGTGGTATCAGAGGCAGCAACCACGGAGAGTCTTCTGGAACACTCCTTTACCTGAAGAAAAAGGAATTCTTGTGAGCTGGATTGCATGATGGAAATTAACTCTTGATAAAGTTAGCTGTAACTGGCATTCTGAGTGTGCAGGTGTTGGGTGAGGGTCTTTAGACGCTGCTGGTGTGCTAGGACAATGCTCATCTTTCAAGTTTTATAGCATTATTTTGGCAGAGAAGTGCTTTTTGTGGAGAAGTGAAGAGGATCAGGCTAATTCTGTCCATAACATTTTTCTGAGCACAAGTAAATTAATTTAAATTGGCACATTCATTTCAGGGTATGGGTGTCCTTTATTTGTACAAACAGGATTTCGGCTCTGCTCACAAGGTTGTGACTAGTGAAGTTTTTCCACCTTGATGTATTTCTGCTTGTTCAGTGAGAGCGGTGGGTTGTACTGTGCTCACGACTGTATGACTAGTAGTTTGCCTTAGCCCCTCTGTATCACGGGCCAAGGGAGTATTTCGGAGCTTTTTAGAAAAATAGGACGCTACTGAGGCAAGGAGAATTTCCCGTCTGTAACCACCGTGCCCGCAGTGTATGTATGTGCCAGGCTGTTGCCTGGTCCTGGGCCTGTTGTGTTGGGGCACTGGGTGGTCTGCGTGCAGTCGGTGCCCAGGGGGCTGTGTGTCCACCTGCCCTCATAGCAGACAGGAGGAACTTCTGTGGGAGACTTGGGGCTTTGACAGGGAAAGAGGCTGCGCCACCTTTTCAGCCTAACATCATGTCAAGTGCACATGAAATAGTGAAAGGTTGGGAGGTGTGTTCAGCGTTTTCCCCTTGTTGGCAGTGCAGCCTACTGGATGCATTTTGTGACATAGTGCACCTGGAAAAGAAGACAAGGAGGTGGATGGACAGGAAATACGTCTTTAGAAGTGATTCAGACTACATCTAGGCTGTTGTGAACTGCAGCATGGGAGCCTCTGAGCTATGCTCGCTGCCATCTGTGAATTAGGATGAAATACTTAAATAAAAGACAACATTTGAAGAAGTTTTCTTAATTTTAGGTCTCCAAACCTCTCTGTAAATGTCTGCATTGTCCTGTCTGTTAGAAAAATGCCTTGTTTCACACAGTTTGAAAATCAGGGAGAATTTTGGAAGCAGAATTATTTTAGAATTGGCTGTCTGGCTTCCATCAGTTGAGTTTACAAATCTTGGACTCGATGTGCAACGCTCTCATTGTTCACCGCCCTCCACAATTCTACAGAGCGTTTAGTTCTGCAAGTTTTTAAAAGCTTCAGACAGCGAATCCCTTCAGGATAAAAGATCTGGAAGAGGAACAGGAGTTCCTTATACCAGATGCCTTGAGGAAACTTGTGAATTTCTTCTTACGTTGATGGAAGTGTTTTTAGCTAGCTTCAGAGGGGCATACCTGTCAGTAGAAGTCCTGTATCTGTGTTGTAGGTTGTTGCAAGTACTGAGTAGAACTATGAAATAAAATAGTCTGTCCAAACTATGTGTGGCTCACATACCAGTGATAAACTTGCTCCATAAAATGCTGAGCTGTTCAAAAGCACTGGCCATATGTGTAAAAGACTTTTTTTTTTTCCTTTTTTTAAGTTTCAGGACGTGGTGTACACTCCCATGGTACTTGGAGCGTGGTGCCCTTGGTAGTCGGGCAGTGCAGCATATGTCATCTTTTATATAGCTCATATATTTTAGACTGTCAGAGTTGGTTGTGCTAAGTGTTGTGAGCAAAGATTGTTCTTGTCAGGTTTTAGATGATTTTTGATCAGTTGAATGTAAATTTAGCTCATAATTGGGTTATTGTTCCAGGGTTTAATCTGCCAGTCGGGAGAGTACAGCCTGCAAAATCGGTAGTTTACATGATGGGGTAATGATTCTATTTTGTGGAAATTTCTTTAAAAGTTAACCCTTACATTCCTAAAAAAGTTTTAAGTAATTTTCAACGCATTGTAAGGATGCAAATTGAGCACTGTATTTTCCTAATTCTTAAATTACAGCTCAAATTTGTCTTTAGGTATTGGAAAACCTGCTTCTCTGAAGGCCTTTGTTCATGGATGTAGTAGTGTAGGTAACTCTGCGTGGGCCAGCAGATAGCACAGTGGCTGTGTATGGTGTATATGATATACTGCAGGCCTCTACCTGAGCGTGTGTGTCATTGTGTCATTGTCAGAGGCCCCTTATTTATTTATTTATTTATTTTCCATGTCCCATTTTTCTCTATAGTCAGTGAAGTGCATCTTGTGCTGTGAGACAAATACAGGTGTATAATTTGAGTGGAAAATACTTTATTGGTTGAAATGGCAATGCCCCAGCAGCCAGAATAGATTTGAATATGCCTTTGTACTGTATGCAATATTATATTCCAAGAGAATATAATTGCAGAATGAACATTGTAGATCAATGGTAATGACTCTTCACACCAACCCTCAATTGCATTGTCATTTAAAGAAAATTGTTAATAAATACTTTTTGCCCCAGAGACAGTGAAACTTGTTGGCAGAATAAATGAGTAAATGAAGTTGAGCATACCTGCCGAAATACCAATAACTTCTCGCTCACCTTTTTCTGTGGGCATTGCATTTTTGCACATGAAGAGCTGATCTCGCTCTGTTAGTTCAGTTTTGTCTGTAACATCATGCAACCAGTTTAAGTCACTTTCAAAAACAAGCACAAACTGAGCACCTAAATACATTGCTGTTTACCTCTTAGTTGGTATTTGCACTTCAGCATTGTGCACTTACAGCGTGGCATTATTATCTGATGTATTAGACATAGCTGGATGGGAGTAGCAGGTGGTGGTTCATGGGATATTGTACTTAGTTCCCTAATTTTGTCAGAGTGGTTCTTATCTTACAGTGTTACTTTGTATTGGAAACTTCTGGAGCAGGGATGAAGTGAAGCAAAATGTTGCTGCGGGAAAAGGATTAGTGGAATCCTGAAGTAGCTACAGATAATACACAAATAAATGAAATGGATGTAAGATATGTTTATTACTCAATAAATCTGCACGAAGAGCTGATAGACTAAAGAGCTATATCTTTGTTAGAAAGCTATCATTTTCTGTTAAGTCCCAGATGATGTTCAGTATTCAGTAAGAGATGCTGCCTTCTACAAATAACTCTTTGTAATTACAGATGTTTCTCAAGTCAGAAACCAAGTAACAGCCAGGTTTGCCATGACCATTTGTGCCTTTTTACTGCTTTCTTGGTGGTGTTGCTGGTAAAGGAAAACTTTCAAATATAAAACTTTGTGCCTTGCGGCATGACATTACAGTGCACATATTCACATACACGAAGTGGAAAATTTACCTCAAACTTACAGTGTTTTGTTTCTCTGATATTCCTTTGGGTCATTGGTTAATCTTGAGATCAGGAGCTCCTGAGCTGCCATTGGCTGCAGGGTGAGCTTAAACCAAAGGTTCCTGCACAGTCCCTTCTCCCCAGCCAGTTGCTTAACATTCAGGTTCAAAATTGTACAAAATCAAAACAGAAGAATAGATATTTCATAAAATGTAATCTGATTGTTCAGTGATGAAAATTGATGATGTTCGCTGCAGAAAGTTCATAGTTACTGGTAGATTAATATTAGTATGGTGATGGAGACCTTGGTCATGTAAACATTTGTTTCAGATGGACTTAAAAATGCATCAGCTTTGGAACATAGTGATGAATCAAGTTTACTTTTCATATATTTTTTTAATTAAATCTTTACATGGAACTCCAATATTGAAGGAAGATCACAGTTGCCGTTCAGTTTGTCTATATAATTTTAAATAATGTTCTGTTCTGAACTGGAATATTCAGTTTCACGTTGACATTTTTCACAGCTACTGAATATCAGCTGTATGAGTACTGTCATTTTGGAAAGGTTTTTTTTGTACATGCTGAATTTTACATTGCTCATTGTTCTCATGGAAGTTAAGGCAGTTTTCTGCGTACATGCAAGAGCTTGAAGGAATTTGCAGTATCCATGAGTAAAACAGAGGAAATACGGGTAACATTTTTCTGTCAGTGACTTTTAGCATCCTAAAGCCTGCATGCTATACAAAGACTTAATGAAAAGTAGCAGCAACAGGTAAAAGAGGAAATGTGATTGTTATCAGCCATTTTCACAGGAACCAGACCAAACTCCGTTTTTAGCTTCGTATAAATACAGTTGAGGCTTTAAGACATTCCTGAGAACCGACTGCAGGAACCTTTCCTTGCAAATGGAGTTCCAGTGCCAGTCACCTTTCCTGTGCGTGCTGATATTTGAAGATAAGGTGGCATTGCTAACTAACATTTTCTGAGTAAAAAGAACTTCAATTTCATTGATCAGCATAGCTGTCTGAAAACTTTTCTTAGCTCACTGTGACTGCAGATGAGAGGAGTTGTACCCTCAATTAACAGCAATTGCCTTTGGCCTCTTGGTCTGGCTGGAATGCCATGTCAGGTTATTTAAAAGCTGTTGGAAATATTAAAATCTTTTTAATTACTTTTTTTTTTCTTTTTAAAAAAGATTGTTTTCTTTCATTGTCATGTCTTTTTGAAGGAGAGTTTGCAATTGGGCTGGTGGTGATGTGTACTTGGGGGCATTTCAGACTGATGTAAAGCAAGAGGTCTGGCTGCTATCAGCAGCATCTTTCAGTTTTGTTTCTTTGTCATTGTCACTTCTTGCATTGACCTGATGTGAATGGACTTAGAGGAAGTACTTGTAAGAAAGGTCCTTCCTTTTCCTGTGCACTTTCCACTCACTTTCTCCCAGAAGGATTCTTTTTAAAATCTTTTAATTCAGAAGCATACCCTGAACTTCTTTCTTATTCCGGATGTGAGATCTTCTCTTCTTATTCAGTTTGCATCTTATTACACCAATACAGATTATTGGTAAAGTACCTCCAGGTACCCATGCTATTAGATTTTCTGATCCGCATTGGCATTCTTTATCTCAGCAGTAGTAAAGAAAGTTTTGTAAGAGTAACATGTTTACAGATTGTCCATGTACAAGCCTTACTTGACTCTCTTAACCTCTGAAGAGGTGTAGCTTTCAAATCAAATGAAGAGGCTTTTGTCCCTTATCGCAGCACAGAAAATGGTGACAGCCACCAGCTGAAGCTAACCAGAGGCACAGATGCTCTGAGTCCAGGTGTGCTCAGGAGCAGGGCAGCATATGCTCTGCCAGGTTAGTGGGTAAGCAGTCATGGTGTTTCCTGGGCCACGGGGGAGGAATGGTGTCCAAATTTCCACGTGGCTTCTCTTCCACGACAGTTGCCTTTGTTGATCAAGCTGGTAATACAGAGTCTGGCAGTGGCTGAAGGCAGATCTCAGATGTCTCCTAGAAAGGAGCCAAAAATCACCAATTTTATGACGTAGGAGGAAGTTATGGAGAACTTTGTTCCCCAACAATAATTAGATCTTGGTTTCTGTATTATGCAACAGAAATCGTGTTTATTCCAAAACTTTTTTTGAGTAGTTCAAATTCTCTTTCATATAATGGCTGAATGTAATGACGTTAAAACCTGCTCCTTTTTGGGTCAAGCCTGTTGAGTCCTCTGAATGGCTCACAGCCTTCCTCCACAGCACTCATTCTCTGGTATTTATCCAGGGCTCCTTCCTCGGTGCAGGAAAGAGCCACATGTACCTGCCTGCTCATGCAGTGCTTGATGGAGGTAGGAGACCTTGAGGGGTGAGTTAATGGAAGGCCCTAGTGGTTGTCTGCTGAGTACAAACAAGGGCTGGGAAATGCCTGTATGAAAAGGAGGAAAGAGAATTTGGGTGAGATGTGCACTAAGCAGAAGTCCAGGTAAGTGCAACGCAGTGTGTGCCTGAGAGAACCGGGTACTTTGTTAAAATAATCTGGTGCAGCACTGCTGACTTCAGTGGTGCAATATTAGTTTCACCTGCAGAAAATTTTCCCCCGACTGTCTGGGAATGAGAATATATAATGAAGTGTTTATGTATGAGTGACAGGGAGAGAGCGTGCGAGAGGGAGAGCGCATGCACGCATTTTCAGGCCTGATTGATTGTATGAAAAAAGAAACACCAAAAACCTGGAGTTGAAAGAACATTATTTTAAATTAACATTCATTATCTTCACGCGTGAGATAACAGTTCACTTTGGACCAGATCCTAGCACTATTATGTATCTTGAGCAGAGATTGCTTTTTCCTCAGATGAGGTCATTCAGTATAAGAACTGCAAAATGTAGGCTGATTTTTGACAATAAAAATGTGTTGTTTAGTCACCACGTATTACAGTAATACTGCATTATTTCTGTTAGGGACATGTGTGGATTTCTTTTTTTTTTTTTTTTTTTTTAATGCTGCATTTCTTTGAAATATAAGAAGTAAGATAAACCTTTCCTTGGATGTCTGATCTCGTGCTTCGAGAAGCTTGCAGCCATTTTAATTCATGCTGCATTCATTGATCTATCAGATTATTTAATCACATTGCAGCTAGGTCATCTGACTGCTGGGCAGCATTGAGGAGTTTTGTAATATCGTTGGGTTATTGGCTTCTAAATGGCACTTCTGCAAAAAGAATAGAAGGGGAAAAAAAACAACAATGAAACGTTCCTGTTAACTTATAATGGTATAAAGGAAAGCACAATTGAATTCATAGTCTTATGCAATGTTTTTTTCTTCTGTACATGGTCTAAATAGAAAAAAAAAGTGCTCAGTGCAGCAAACAAAAGGAGGAATTATTTTGATCTTGCTTGGCAGTTTGGCTTTAAGATGCAGAGTTTTGCAACATTAAGTCATGTAATTAGGCATCAGCTTGCTATTACATATTTTTATAACATACATGGTTTACGAGCATGAAAACAAAATCCACATTTAAAACTGATTATCGTAAGTAACTTTCCAAAACTAAAAAACACCTCTAATAATGGCTTATTCTTTAATTTTCAATAGAATCATGAGAAAAAAAAAAAAAAAAAAGAGAAAAGCCTATTTTATGTATTCAGCAGCAGTAGGAAACTAATTTCCTAGGCTATATGTGCTGCTATTGTGCTATAGTAGAAGCATAATGATCTAGATATATAAAAAGAGAAGAATTGTGGCCACAACTAGTGTGTGGCAGCAGAAGGAGTACAACAGAAACGTGATGCTCTCAAGTGCCTGGTGTTTTCAGAGGGAGCTGCTCCCAGTGAAGTAAACCTCTTCCTGGAATGCAATGAGCAAGCATGTATACAAAGAGATGGTAAATTCTTTGACAGCACTGTGCTTGGCAGCAGTGGTTTTTAAAGGGTCACCCTTGCGCTTCTCTGTTATTTCCCTGCAGAAATGAAAAGGAGAGTTCATGTTCTTCTGAGGTGTTGTTTTAGTTTGCTGTAATGCAAGTGGAACGAGAAAGAAGTTTCGTACAAACATGGTCTTCTCCACACAGTGCTGGGAACTGTACTTCCAGCTTATGAAACGAAAGCTTAGAGTCCGGAGATGCTAATTCATCATCTGCATCCCTTGGCATTTCTGTGTGTATTCCTGATGTATGCTCAGGGCTGAATCAAAGGAGTGGGTCCGGTCATGTTAAACAGGATTTCTGTTACTGTACCTTCAGCAAATATATTCTAAATGGGTGCGTGTGTCAGTTGCTTGTCTTTGTTGTGTGCTCTTACTAAGCAGAATATTCAATAGTTCAATGTTCAGACAATTTTAGTAGCTCCCCTGCTTTTATTACACCAATCTGTGACAGTTTTGGTACAACTTCTTGTCCCGCTGTCATCTGGTCTCTCTAGCTTGTGATTCCTTTCTTCAGGTATTACACAATTTGTACACATGAGGAGTCTGACTGTAAAGGAGGATTTTAAAGGTTTTTATGAATGCCATCCCCTGGCCAAGTGTAGCTAAGCAGTTTAAATGTGGATGTGATGTTTGTACTATTGGGAGAGTGCTGCATAGGTGTCAAATTCAGATGAGAATGCTGTGCCCATACTGTGTGTTTCTTTGCCTGTTGATAGGGACTTTGGTCATGGGAGGGTAACTCAGCACATTAGAAGAAAATAGACACAACATGATCAGTGCCGAAACCTAGCTATGTGGCAAAGGAAAATGTCAGCTGAGTGATAATAGAAGCAAAAGGTCTGTTTCGATGCAACATTCTTGCAGGTTTTCATGGAGCTGAAGATGTCTACTGAGAGAGCTTCAAGGGCATGTGCACTTTGCTACTGGCAGTGCAGGCTGTGTCCCAGCGGTGTGGCCGTGGTTAAGGGTGGCAGTGAGATGGAAACCTGGGTCACCTTCCTGGGGGTGCGATGGCCAGGTAGTCATCACTCGATCAATAAAGTGAAATGCAAGGTTGCTGTGGTCTCAAAGCCGTTCATGTCTACATCACTGAACTTATGAAGCACAAGAGCTCTTGACAGTTTGAAATTACAGCCTTGTGTTTGAGCTTTACTTCAGAATTCAGTTGAATTAATGAAATTAATTGTGGAGAGCTGCCTGTAACCGTGGTTGCAGGCGCCCACACCTCTGGTGCCATGTTCTGCATTGCCGTAGTTTGCCTTGCATTCCATTGACAACATTCGTTTCCTGTGTCTTAGTCTACAGCAAGCTGCAGTGCAGGTGTTTGTTAACAACGCTCCTGCATCTCTGACAGATACAGTAGGAGATGGGAAGGGGTTAGCTTATACTGCACTGCTTTGAAGTTTCGTTGGAAGTATATATCTGTGTTGTTACGGTTTTGACTCATGAAATTAGCTTAGTGATCTGTTGTCTCTTTCCACAAGACTGAGGATGCCTCTTGTCCTGGCCCAGTTTTGTGTAGTTGCCTTCTGACTACTCACATTTCTGTCCACTTTCATCTGGAGTTTGCTATCATTGTTTATTTACATAGTAACACATATTTACTTGGCAGTTTACGAGCTAACGGCAGAGGCCGAACAATCCCCACTTCTAGTTAAATCCAGTGTTTGTGCATGAATGAACATGGTGAGGCATGATACGGTACAGAGAAAATACAGAGTAGCACTTTCAGACATACCAATGATAGGAGAGCTGGGTTTTCAGAGTTTGCGTAATAAAAGAGTGCAAGCTGTGAAGTGCAAGTGCAGAAGAAGAAAGCAAAAGGCTGATGGAGAGAAATGGGAGAAGTGAAAACTGTGTATCTGGAAGAGACAAGAAAAGGAACACGGGATGAGGTATGGTTTGAGAATGCTTTGTTAGAAGATGCTTCTCTCAGAAAGCTGGTACAGCATGGGTTAAGCTGTGAAGTAGTGCACGCTGTAAAATGTTTGATGTATTGTGCAGCAGAAATGGACATAATTCACTGGTTGAAGTAGTGCCCGTCCGTATTGTGGTTAAAACTATTTTTTTTTTTATGAGGTTATTCTAAGAAAATAAGATTCAAAACAGTAGATGCTGGCGTTCTGCCCAGCACACAGTTCACTTAAAGATAGCAGTTTGATCCACAGTGCTACAGCATGACTCGGGCACATGCAACGTGCATGGCTATCAGCAAGGGAGAGGGAGTCCATCTGTGTGGCAGTGTGCGCAGTGCTGGGATCTGGTCAGTCAAAGGTCTGTGCATAGTGTGTTCCACCTACAAAGGCACATTTTATCATTTAGCACCCCATGTCTCAAAATTCTGCTTAAATTATAATAGGGGCAACTTGGCTGAAGAGTAACAAGTAGGTGGAAGAAAGAACCCAAGCCACATCCTGTTGTGGGGAGTTGTTCTGTAGAAGTACAAACTCGCCCTGGGACATTAAAGCTGCAAACTGAATCTTAAAATATGATTAGTATTAGTAACCAGTTTTAACCTGGAGTGGATACCAGAGTTGAAAGTAATCCAGTATTAAACTGTGCAGCATAACCATATCAGACTAATATTTACAAGAACTCTGCCAGTGTTTTTACACAAACACTTACGTCTACTCAAATGACGCTTCGTGCGCAGCCCAGATGTACCCCATCTGACATTAGGAGTGCATGGAAGAAAGTTATAAACAATTTTTGTTTGGAAAAGGCAAGAAATATCTTTTTGAATAGTGCTTGTGAGTGAAATTGTACTCATCTTGATTAAATTGTCTGCAAAAGGAGATTTTTGGGTTTTGTTGTTCTTTTGGTTTTGAGAAATGGGGAAAAAGGATTTGGAAACATTTGGGAAGTATCTTGGAATTTGCATAGTACCATTGATGTTGCTCATTGTTAGTGATTGTTTTCATGTGACTTCAATTGCTGATAAAAGTAGCACATAATGTACTGTTTGAGGGCGTTCGTACAAAAGCAAGATGATGGGATGGTGTATGCGCTCTTGAAAGTTGTGCTTATTTTTATTACGAGCTTTTGAACATTCTTTTGAATATCTACCTTGGCATTGTTTTAGAATTTCAGCAAAAATATTTTTCACTGTAATACACCATAATATCAAAGTTTTCATCTGTTACCTAGCAGAACTATACTGATTACTTATTCTGTATTCCTTTATTTCCTCTGAAACTCAGCTTAAATAATGTTACCTGTTCTTCCTGGGCCAAGCCCACTGGGAGTCCCATCATGAGCCTTTGTAATAGCAGTCAGCTCCTGTCATGTTTGAAAACCAGTCTTTCAGCCCTGTTTGTAGGGCAGGTAGATATTACCATTTCTGCAGTGTATATCTAGATGGCTTTTTTCCGTCACCCTTTTTCATGGAAATAGGCAGGAGTACATCAGTGGGGAAAGCCACCAGAACCCACATGCTGCCTATTCTGGGAATTAGATCTGTGTGGCTTCTTAATATTTTTTTTCTTTTGTATCATTTATTAAAGCTGTTAGGGAATATCTGCTTAAGTCTGAAAGAGTTTGGACTCTCACTTAGCCCCACTAAGGCCTTGCATGTGGTGTTTACTACTGCTGCTTTTACCAAGGTGACTTTTTCAGAGGCTTTTGCAGGGAATAGATGCGTTCTTTGAGTGACTTTCATTTTTCTGCCTAAAATGCTGGTAGAATTATACTTTTCAATCAGCAGGTTTTATTTATTCTACAAGTTTTATTTCTGGTCTTCTGCCTCTAAAGCGGAACTTGATTTTTACACTTTCATGTCAGGTGAGTATGTACTTCTGTATTCACACATTCAAACACGGCAGGCTCTCCGTGCATGTTTCTGGAGGGCTTAGCTGTTCAGCCATTTCCACATGGACTGTCAGAGTTGATTGGAGGCTGTGTCAGGATTTGCTGTTGGACTGCTGAGATGCATCTCCTGCTGTTACTACAGTGTAATTCTCCAGACAGAGCACACATTAATGGCACTGCTAGAAACAGCTGAGATGTTGGAGGGGTTGCTGTCTGAAACTGCATCTCTGCCTTCACTGTATGCTGTAACATCACTCACACCTGTGTGCTGGTAAAGCAGTGCTAGAGTCGGTGGTGGTGCAGGTGTAGTTGTTTAAAACAACTGTGCTCTAAGCTATCCTTGTGCCTTATCAGTCAGAAAGTGGAAAAAAACCATGATTTGGTCCATACAGTTCACATTCATGCTTTCTTGACTCTCATTCTCCCCCTCCATGTAAGTGGGAGAACATGTATGTAGCTCATTGGTATGAATGCACCCGAAGAATTTCTATTTCGAAGAATTCCGCTTACTTGTAAGCGACCTCTCTTTTTATTTTAACTATAAATTTAAACTTTGTCTGAACAATGGATGTGCTTAGAATAATGATGTGCTTATTAGTTTGAAAAAAGAATAAGCTTTTAATAGGAAAAAATTATCACAGGGCAGGCAGCAGGGGATTTCATTAGCATTTATAGATCGCTAAACTGCAATTTAAAAGTCACATTTCCATCTAAAAATTTTTTCCACAATAGTCATACAGGGAACATTAAAAAGCATCTCTGTAGTCTGTTTACCATTTTTCAGTGGTGTTTAAAGTCATTAAAATTGCAGAAATTGTCTGTGCAGGGTACACTGCTTGACTGCCACTGGTCTTAGTGGGAGTTCAGTTTATTCAATAAATATTTGTTCTGAAAATCTTACCACGTATGGACCTGACCTTTGTCTTTAGACATCGTTGAAAATCTGGCCCTTAGGATAGTTAACAGTGTTGCCTGTGTTGTTTGACTGTTTCTCCCTTATCAGTTCCTCCTTTACTCTGCTCAGGAAGGTCCATCAATCCTGGACAGGGTTTTGTCGTCATTCCTGCACGTGCGGTTCATCTCTGTCAAGAGACAGAGGCTAACAGGAGAGACTCGGCCTTGTCTTTTCACATAGTTCTGTAGTTCTTTTCTGCAACAGCATTAAGTAGTTCTTAGAATAATTCTTTTCAACCCAAAATGTTTAAGTGCTACACAAGGATTAGTGTAATTAGCTTTGCATTTGGAAATGCAGAGATGTGCAGTGACTTGCCTGCAGTTAGCACAACAGGAGGAAGCAGTACCTAGTTTGGAGCCCTTCTTCAACAACTGCAGCTTTCGAGCGCTTGATCTGTCCCTGAAAAATACCCAGACCACAATCTTCTAAATGTAATAATTCGGTGCTTAAGCAGCATGAGTCATGTTCTGGGATGCTGGCAGTGTTTCTTTGTGATATTTCCATTTTGCATTCAGCTTCAGGGGCTCAGCAGGGGCTTTTGGTCTGGTTGCCATATGAAGTTCATCAGGGGTGACAAGCAAAAGCAGCTTAATGTGCTTATGTTATTTTTATCTATATTAGAAGTTTGTGATGGAGCCTACTTCTTTTTTGCATAAAGACACCAAAATTATGCATTGAGCTTTAAGCTAAGTGGAGGTGCCCAGGACTCTGCAGCAGAGTAGTTCTGGCTGTTGGATTTTTATTTCACTGGGACAGAGTTTTGCTCCTGGTCCCAGTGGCTAGCAGATGATTCCTCCAAGGATCAGTTAGCCAACTCTTTCCCTCAGAACCTCTAAACTTAGGAAACATTTTGCCCTGGGGTTCTAATATTCCCCCCACTTGGACACAACCAAAAGGCTCAGAGAAAAAGAGATTCTTCATGTTATCTTCAAAGTAAGATTCTCAAAGCTCACAGCAAACTGAGTCCTCCTTGTCAGAGCTTGGTTTAGAGAAAGAGCCATTATCTACGAGCCACATAGGTCTGTTAGCTGGAAGAGCAGCTGGTTGAAACTCGAATGTCTTCTTGCAGAGTCAGTACAAAGATCTAATCTTTGTCACTTCTGTTTGCAGTGTGTTTATATTAGCTGAGGTTGTGAATTAGATGTTGATGTTTCTGTAAATTTCCAACAGATAGGCTGAAACTGTGTTGTTACTTTTGCCACCTTCTCTGTCCTCAGCTCATCCCATGTCTTTGATTGGCTTTGTGTTATACTCAGGGAATTCAGTAAGCATGTCTCCAGTCAGTCGCTGTGAGTTTGTATGATCTCTGTATTAATACATCTAGAAGAAAGTGACTGAAAAAAGGTAAAAAAGCCACTGAAGCCACAGAGCAATATGGATATGAGGATAGCAGTTCTGGATGAATAAATGCAGACTGGGAGTTAGGTTGTAGTTTCTAATCATTAGCATATGCGATGGAAAAACTTGTCATGGCTGCATGAGAGGTATGCCATATCTTGCCTGTTTTTCAGCGTTCACTGTATTGGGCAAGCATGACCAAACTTGCTCACCATATGGATTACATACTAAAATTCCCATGCAAGAGCCAAACCCCCACACCGTGTGGTTTAGAGAGCAGAGGGCTCCTGAAATGTTTGGACTCAACACTGAATGCTGGGTTGATGTTTGATTCAGCAAGCCTTTTTGACTCGTTTCTTCCAAATCCAACCATTTGGCTTTATTCAACCACTGCTGCACCAGTGTGGTCCTGCTGAGTGTCATGCCCAGAGCCTCACAGGCTGCGCTTGAAGGGTTTGAGGCAGGAGTGGTTCAGAAGCCTTGCAAGGAGCAAGGCTGCTCTGAGCTGGGCAAGAATGGCTCCTTGGATTTTCTGAAACATTTGCCACTCACACTGTTGCACTTACCTGGCTGTGGTTCTCTCTGGCGTGATTTTCTCCTGTCCAGCAGCACTATCAGCACTTTGCTATGTTGTGAGGCATTTGGGGCATAAATCAGTAGGGGAAAATTGCTTGAACTGCCAAGGCAAATGCTTCCATTTTGTTGTGGGGACATGTTTGTTTCTAAGGCCAGAAGCCTTAGCTGAAGATAAAATGCTGATGCTTGTAGCACTGGAATAATAGAAAATTGGAATTAAGAAATAACGTGTGCTTTCTTTTTGATGCGGTGAATAGAAATAATGTGGTTTTAATAAAAATAAATGAAAGTGTAGAGTAACAAGCAAGCGGATTGAGTGCACTGCATTGTTTAACGGCTCTATAACCATGGCTGGAACTTCAAGTCGATGATAGTCTAGTAGTAGCAGGAAATGAGATTTTGTTTAAACCATAGAAAAGGTGGAAAATGCTTGCTACTGTGACTTTTGGATTACTTTTTAAAGTGTTTTACAATAAAGTTAGCAAATTTTGTACTTAGTAACTGGATGAATATTTAGGAGTTGAGGAACTTTTAGTGACTTGGTAAAGAAGTAACATTGTCTTCCTCAAGAGAGAAATCTTCCTTGAAATCTTCAGCAAGAGGTTTTGCTAGCAATTCCTGCATTCTTAATTCAGAGTGAATCTGTAAGTGATCTCTGGGAAGACTGAAGCGTATTTCAGTTTATGTTTCATACAGTTCATTCATTTCTGTTTGCCGTGCAATCAGAAATTACGTTGTTATCAGTGAGCTGAGGAGTTAACTGCAGTAACATCTGGCATTGTCTTAATAGCTTTTTAGAGAACTAATATTGCTTTTTTTACCGGCCAGTTGTCAAATGTCAGCACAGAGGGGACTTGTCCTGTAAAACAAGATCCACGCTTTGAGAACACCCTCTTGTGTTTCTTTTTTGAGTGATACTACACAGAGATGATGTTAAACAAGAATGCCTTCTTCAGTTTTCACTGAATACCCAACTCTGAAGAACGACTGTTATCATCTGAAATACGTGTTTTTTTCCTATCACAGAAAATAAAGACAACGTATAAACTGCTAAAAATACAACTGTGATAGCTTCTTTCCAGTGAGGTTAAGACACTCTCCTGGTGTCACAGTAGGTCCGTAGCACTGCCAAGAACTCAGCTTTGACGTACCTGTGGGACAGACCTTCAGCAAATGTATTGCTGTGCTGTTCAAGCTGGCTGTCAGCAGCCAGCCATACATTGTCAATTCTACTTAAAACAGGTAGGACTGGCATGAGGTACAGGAGGACTAGTACCAAAATAGTATGTGCAGTCTTTCTACGGCTCAGCTTTTCTGTTGCTTGGGCTTCTAGATGATTCTTCCAGTGTTTATCGGGTCAGGCAGTCTTTAATCCTTTCTCAAAAAATAGTTGTATGGATGTACAGTTTCTTTTTCTGAAGAAAAATGATGAGAAAAGGTAGATACAGAGGGGAAAAAAGCCAAAAACTTTTGTCTAAGATTGTAAATTACTAAAAATAGTGATTTTTCTAAATAAATTGATAAAATTCAGGCAGTATAATTACTTTTCATGTTTACTCATGAAGCGCATATGAAACAACAACTGAATCACTGGATAATAGCAGTTTTAAATAATCAGATTTACTTTCTAATGTGTACTTCTGTTTCTTTCTCTTTTCTGGCTGCTAACTGTGAGCAACTGAAAACACAAGTCAGTTTATTTTTCAGTCCTTGTAATTAGCGTTTTCATGTTCAATATATGCACTAAAAGGTTCATAACAGTTTTTGGGTGAGTTAAAAATACAATATTCTTAATGTACTCATTGATAATAAGAAAAACTTTGGCTTCTTTCAAATGCTGACAAATGGAGCTTAAGTTGCTGCTGTCTGAGGGGGGACTTTTGTTGCCCTTTCCTATATCCCTACCCCCTGTGTATCAAACACAAAAATAAGAGGAAATGAGGACTACCAAGAACATCACATGAAATGCTCCATGTCCCTTTCCCACGATTGCAAGAAACAAGATGCAGAGAGGAATGGGGAGGATGTCAGGGAGGTGGCCTATAACCCTTGAAAATGTACAGCAAATCATCTGGGCAATTGGGAGGGACTCTTGGTGTGGGAAAGGGACTGCAGTTACTGAAGTCACCAGAGAAGTGCACAGAAGTGTGACCAAATAGGACAGCAGTGAGCAGTTACAGCCATAATGAGGTAAAGGGTACAGAAATTTCTCTGTGTGAGAGATTACTTGAAAAAAATTAAGTGCTCTTTCCTGTTTGTTTCCTTTTATTTATTTATTTTTTAATTTTTAAATAAAGATTTCCAGAAAAATACCTGACTGGGTAGAAGAGAAATCTGACTTTGAATTCCAAGAGGAAAAATGATTAATCTTTGGCACTCCTCTGTAGGACAAGATTTAGGTAAGGGAAAGCTGAATTTTGTTTGCAGGTTTTCATAGTGATCATGTAGTTGTTGAGGAAGACTATGAATGTCTGTGTCTGACTTAAAGTAGATGTGCTTTTGTAGGATCACAGTCATGTTAAGTCATTTCATAGTGGGAATTAAATTTTAGCTGTTACAGCCTGCTTCAGACCTTTCAGAATTACTAAAAAAATCCAAACGTAAATCTTCCAACTAGTTACCTGATACCAAAGAGACATTTTTTTCTTCAAGAGAAAAAATAAAGTGTCTCAATTTTCTGTACACTCGTGCATTTTTCATATAAATAAGTCCAGTGAAAAGTACGTTTAATCCTTCATGTCACAATGGTTCTTCTTTCATCATCTGCCACCACCTCTGCTATAAAAGTGCGAAGTCTCTTTATTAGGCACTTTGGGTACTTTTTTCAGGTTGGGCAATTCAGTGATATTACAGGAGGGAGAAGCAGTCGGTGTGATGTGGCTGCATTCTTAAGCTGTAACAATGATGAGTTAGTGATGTTGCTATAGGAGTTTGCAGTGATTTTGCTCTTGATATCATCTGAAGAACTGGCATTCCTTAAACTTGTTTTGTTCTTCACATAGTGTAGAAATGTAATAGTGTGGTTCTGTGCAATTCTAAGCTGAATTATGACTGGATTCATTCCTTAACCAAGTTTACTGGAATGTATTAATGTACAGATACCACATATAATTTCTTTTCTTGTCAGTGCTGAACATTTGTATTTGATTTACATTTACTGACCCAAGATCTTGTAACAAATAATAGAAGCAAACTACTTCAATAGCCTTCTATTTGGTCTTTTTTCTTATCTTCATAAACATTACTGCAAGCGCCTCAGCTGATATCTGCAGTGAATGGATGCTTGATGTTATGTATTCCTTTGCTGTCTTATCTGCTGGTGTGTCCAGTGTCCTGCCCACAGAACATGCTTATTTACAGGGGCTGTTCACTGTCGTCACAACAGAGGCTTAAGGGCCTTTGACTGTGATGAAATGTGAAACACCGAGCACCTTCATTTTGGTATATCCATCCACCTGATTTGCTCCTGTTCTGAAAATAGTATTTGTTCACCTTCATTGTTTTGAAATGAGTTTCTGAATTTTTAGAACAGGAGCTGAGAACGGAACCCAGAATCTCCTTAAATCATTTAGAATTCATTCGAGAACTTGTGAATATTTATTTATGCAGCCTTTTAAAATAATTTCTGTTACTGCAGTTAGGATAAAGCTCTGATGCAGAATTGCATCTGATCTTTTGCAGTGAAGCAAAGAAGAACACGAGGAGAGATTGAGCGGGGAAATTTCTCTCTGCTCTGATCTCAGGCAAGCCACTTAACGTTTCAAAGGCTTAAGTTCCCCTGCATTACATTGTGGGCTTGGTATGTGTCCAGTGTTAGAAAGCTCTTAGGCCATCTAACAAAATTTCCAACTTCTTAAGGATATTGGAAACTAGGCTAGAAGAAACAGTTTACTCGGTCATTGTCTTAGTATTTCTTGGCGAAAGGTTATCTATGAACTTCAGAAATTAAGCGTTGCTCTGGGTTTTGGATAATGCTTTGTAACTCAGTTTACTTTGCATCCTCTACAAGTCCAGTACAGTGTATTTGGTCAAATTCATCCAGTTATGGTTTGAACTGTGGGATTTTGTGGTGGAATTGATTTGTGGATGTGAGATGCCTGATAGAGTGGTGCTGGGTAATGTTTTCTCATGGAATTAGTTTGTACTGAGTCATCCTGTGGAACATTTCTTTTGCCAGTTTCTACTTACTGGTGGCTACTGTTACCATCTCTCTCACTGCTGGTTTCTTTCCAGGCTGCCTCCAACAAAAGCATTTTGCGTGCCTCATTCTGCAGAGCACTCTCCATGTCCCACCATGTCATTGTCAAAGCCCTTCCTTCACCAGGATGAAAGCTTTTCTTTTCACATCTGTCTTAATGTTTTAGAATGATGGTGGGTATCTCAAGAGCATCTCTTTCCCTCTCAGATCGATTTGGGCATGCCATCTTCAGTGCAGGTGTGAATGGAAACAGCAGCACTACTCCTGCTGCGTTGCTCTCTGACAGTGCAGAGTGAACTGTCATTCTTTGTGCTTAAAATGTTATGAATGGCAGCTTTTAATGTTTTTGCCTTTAACAATGCATTTGAAGTAGACATCCAAGTGCTAGTGGATAAGGTTTTTAACTAATCCAGAGCTTTGTGTTAGTAATTAAAAAAATGACTGTTGCCCCAGAACTGAGTCACTGGAGGCATGATATATTAGAAATATGAAGCACCTAATTTTCATCCTCTGAAGTCTTTTCTGAAAACTGGAATGTGTAACTTTTTATTGATACCCATGTTTTTTAAGAATTTTACTTCATTTATTCTGTAAAAATAAAATTAAACACTGTTGATTTTAGTATATTTTCACTCACTTATGAGGAGAAATCAAATGCAAGATACAATCCAATGGATAGTTGTGCAGCGGTGAATGTATCTGCAAAGCAGCTTCTATAAAGTATGGGGGATTTTGATTTTCCTACCTCGTATCATCTTAATTCTTAATCTTTTGCATTTCATGGATAAATGAGGCATGTTACTCGTGATGAGTCAACAGGTTTCTTACTTTAGGAGAGTGCAGCCATCTAGGACATAACTTGGACCTCATTAGCTTCACGTGGGCCCAGTTTCCAAGCGTGTACGACATCCCTTTTACTGTATTAACTGCACCATTCATCTTAATGTCATCAACAAACCTGCTGAGGGTACGCACAGTCCCACTGTGTAGATCAGTGATAAAGAGCACTGGTCCCAAGGTTGACCCCTTTGGGATGCCACCCTTCACCGTCCTCCACCTGGACATAGAGCTGCTGATGACAACCCTCTGGCTGTGGCCATCCAGCCAATTCTTTATCTACCTGTATAATGCAAATCTTGAAAGGTTCTTTTTAAATTCAGGTAAATAAATGTAAGTGCTGACTCAGAGACTACATAAGTACTTCTTTCAAGGTGTAAATCTGTTGGTCATCCTACAGATTTCTACAGCAATCCATAAATACGTGTACAAGTCATAATGCACATACACAACTCTTAGTCACTTTCTGTTGTGTGTTTGGCAATCAGTTGATTGAGTCATTGAATAAGGTTTTTAAATCTGTGTCTTTAGAAATGTTGGTTCATAACTCCACACCCTTGAAATGTGGTCTCAACTCCCACTGTACCAGGATCCACCTCTAGTCATAAATGGCTACCAAAGGTTTGTTGATTTTTGTAACTCTAGGATTTTAGTGAGTTTTAAAATATTCTGTGTCTTCACTGAAGTCGAGTTTTGATTATAAAACATCACCTTATTAACAGTTTAGCCATTCTGATGTATTTTTTAATGTAGGGAAAATAAATTTTGTTCAAATTTACCACCTGTAGAGGAAATCTATCCTGATGCAGTTTTTAGCTCAGGTTTGCAGATTATTTGTGTGCAAACATGACAAATACTATCTTCCAGTGTTTTGTTATTGTACAGTACTTCAGAGGATTCCCTTGTATTGTTTCATGTATTGTGCAGTCCCCAAAGAACTGTTTGAATATACATTTTACATATGGCGGAGGGCGAATTGAATTCTGCTGCCCTGGTAGCCAGAAGGTCAGGCACTAAAATTAATGTATTTCTGAATAATTCAAATTTAGTATGAAGGTTGATTTTTCATGGATAGTACTCAAAGCACCATGCTGATTTATGGCTAGTGTGTTACATTTTTTTTCTGTGAAAAACACAATGAGGGCCCATTCCCTTTTACTCACAGGTAGAGGCATGCCCTCTGAATGTTCATACCTACAAAAATAGTAGAAAGCGTAGGTGGAATCTTGGGCTCATCTCAAATGTGTGCAGGAATTCTACAGGAAAAAGGGAACTTTGAAAGGAACCTGCTAGAGATCTTTTATCAATAATATCAATATATGCTTCTGAGATTGCTTTGAAAGAATCTTTTAAGTAAATAATTTTTTTTAAGGAAAACTTTGTGTATTAGCTGGATTCCAATACGTCTTTATTTCTCTTTGGAGAACAGTTGAGTGTAATTATCTTTGGATTAATTGTTTTTTGAAGTCTTTTCAATGGGACGGAATGGATTAAAAAATAGATTACTAAAGAATTAAGACATTAAGTTGTTTTGTGTTTGTTTGTTTTAAGAAGGAATTCTTACCTTCTCTCCTCATCAGAAATCATTGCACAAACTAAAAAAAGGGAAATTACCCATAGCAGTGTTGTTCTTGTCTGACTTTGCTCTTGTTAGATGAGCAGCAGTAAAGGAGGGAAATGGCATGTCTTCTCACATCCTCTGCTACCATTTTTCACTGGGGAATAGTTTTGTTTTTCTTGCGCTCGTTTTTCATGAGTATTAACTTAGTCCATAGTGTTCTCTACAGTTTGACCTTTATTTTATGTTTTGCTTTGGAGTTCATCAGAGTGGCGATACAATAAATGCAGTTCTGCAAGATTACTTTAGTTGAATGTTTGAGTAACTCTATGTGCTGCTGTAATGAATTCTATTAACTTGATCTGGAACTTGGATAGATTGTCCTATGTAGATTTCATAACCAAAAAAGTGACTGTAACATTCTGTTGGACAGATCTCAGATCACAGTTCATTTGCTTTTGGCTTTAGGGAACCGAAGTGCAGCCGCACCCTGTATTCACATGCTGCTGAAGTATTTCTTCAGGCATCCTGTTAGAGCAAAGAATGACAAGTGTCATAGCTATTGCTCCAAGGGTCAGTCTAACCCTCTCCTGTAGGAATGTCCTTTTGAGTTACAGCTCTTTCTTTTCCTTACCTGCTAACTGTAGTCCTGGTTTGGCACTGGATTGCGTCACATTGGATGAGGCTAAGTGGATATTGTTAGTAGATCTTCAACAATAGCTCCGTCACTTTCATGCCATTGTCTGGATTCATTTTTTTTTCAGCCTCATTGGTAGGATGAAGAATTAAGGGGTGATCAGAAAATCTGTGCAGGATTAATTGTGCAGGGTGCTGGTGTGATCAGCTCTCCTCATTCTTCCTGTACACCTGCATGTTTGTCTGTCCCAATGTGGGGCTGTCCAGCAGGACTGCTTCAGTTCATCTCTGTTTTATTTGCTTATCTAAGCCATTTTTTTTTGTATGCTCACGTGTGTGCTTGCATGCAAGAAGGAGCAAGCTTGCTATTTCCATTATACTTACAAAGTAGTGAGAGTTTCTGTTGCAGACCAGTTTTCGTTGCAGCTTTCCAAGAGCAGTGCTCCTCTCCTTTCCGGGGAATACCACCCGCCAAATGACACAGAGTACTGAAGTGAGAACTAAGTATATCTGAGACCTAAAACCTATAAAGGCAGCAAGAAAGAACAATCTGTCATTTGAGACGAAACTGTATTCTTTCAAATGTCCCTTGGTCTTGTTTAGAGACACAGCTGATTGTGACAGAGAGCATTACCCCTTGTCTGTAACTCATGGTCCGTGACAAGGAGAAAGAAAAGGAGCTGCTGTAGGTGGGGTTTGCCCGTGGGTGTAGCCAGATCCTCGACAGCCAGCCACACTGGTTAGTGAAGGGTAATGTTTGAGCTGGGCCATAAACCTTGGAAAGGCAGCTGTAGATCACAATTAAGGGTGTGCATTTCCTCGGTGGTGTAAATCCTCGGAGATGGAGACTGTAACTGTTTACCAAAGCCCATTTTTTTTCTTTAGAGAAGCGTTTAGGAAACCTGAACTGGGGCTTATTAGGCGTATCTGTGGGAGACAAAAAGGGGGAATTGTTGGTCTCCAGGCAGCACTGACAGGCTGGCTGCTGTGGTCAGAGAAGATATTTAATTTCAAAGGATAAACTACAGGATTCAGGGTGGGTTTTTTTTTTCTTTTTTTCTTTTTTTTTTTAATCCGAAACTGAGCTTATCTGGTATATGCCTTATCTAATTTAACTTATGAGAATTGTAAAATCAGCTATGTTAAGCAAACAATTTATTTTGTTTTAATTCCAGTTTCTCTTTGTTTTAATAAACCTTGGTTTTTGTTAGGATTACTGTTGTGTGGGTAATTTCGCACAGATGTCTCCAAAGAGTAAGGAAAAATCCATAACTCTTTAAGAGAATAGCTGAAGGGAAAAGGGTCTCTGGAACTGCTTTTCATTCCTGTACAGCCCTGGTGGCAGGGCTTGGATTAAAGCAGTGGGTCAGGAAGTCTGGCTGCAGCTGGCAGGGACAGCACAGGAGCTGAAACAAAGGCAAAGAGACAACGTAAACCGGCCTTTAAAATCTAAACTTTAAAAACACTGGAGTTGCATAAAGCATAGCACCACTAAAGAGCGTAGAGCTGGTTGAGCTAGATGGTCTATTTTTTTTTTTTTTTAACTACTGATGTGAGATGCATAATTGTGTGAAATATGAGGCACAGTGATCAGGTTGTGTTTTTCTCCTTCCTTTCCAGCTTCATAAAACAAGATCAAGAAATCAGATATTTTAAGAGTCGCATGTAATTTTATGAGGTATAAATACTGTTTTCAGACAGAGTACATTTGGCCTGTAGACTTCACTGTGGAGGTCGTGCAGTTAAATATAGTGGTTCAATTTTCAAAAAGGGCTTCATAATATAAAAGCTAATAACAGTGGCAGCAAAGCATGCTTAGAGACAGGTAATCAAATCTCATGATTTAAGACATAAGCGCATTACCTGAGAACATCTGAAAGCCCTCATTCCTCTCAGTCACCTGCAAAGCCTTCTGCAATTAGCAAGGTTCATTGTGGGCATTTGTAGCATCTAATCTATTTGAAGCATTACTACCAGCAGTCGTTAAGGAGAGGATACAGCCTTTGTATTTCACCGTATATCAAGCGCTGCTGCGGAGCGCTGCCTGGCTTTGCTTGGCTGTGCTGCTGAGTGACAGCAGCCTGCTCTCAAACAAAAGAGCCCGGTGACGTGGGGCTGCTGCCAGCGTGGGAGCACCAAATCAGCCCTTGAATCAAAGGGATCTCAAATTGGTTTTACGTGCCGCTTTGGGATTTAGTTCAACTCTGCATTTTGTAAATTGGTTGTAGTTGGTGGAAAAAAAAAAAAAAAAACCCTGCTTTTCCGCGCAGCATGAGGAGTACGTGCAGAGTTATATGGAACTTGAGCTTCTCATTTGTAAGTAAAACCTATAGGTAGGAAGTTAGATACTGTTTCTTTAGCATGTTGGGAAAGTAACATGTTTTACCAGAGAAAAAACACTTTGTATTTTCTCTAAATAAATTAGAGAAAGAGGCAAAGGCAGCTTCCAGTTTGAAGGTTTGAATCACAGTGTTGGGTTGACCCCAAAAGTGCTTTCCCAGTGCTCTCTCTAAAGGGGACTCCGTGGAGGGACTGGGTCTGTGCCAGGGCTGGGTGTCCTTGCTGGGCTGCACACCCACTTCTGTAGAAGGGAGCTTGTACCTGCATTTTCAGCTTTTTTTTCTGATATATTTTACATTTTAGACATTTCTTTGAGCTCCATAAAAGTCAAGGTCAAACTGAAGGAACACTTGTGAATAATGGGAGACATTCAAATTGTTAAAGACAGAGACATTAGTATCAAAGTTCTATATTACTTATGTGATTGCAGCTTCTTTTTATTGCGCGTCTTTAACTGTTTGGAAGTAGTCACAGGAAGAGCGTATAGAATTCAGGGCTGGCTGAATAAATTCGATGAGCTGTGTGCTGGGAGGGTCACAAGGGTGAGCCTGCACTTCCAGCAGTGCTGCAGCATTTGGGTCCAAGTCCACAGAGTAAGAGAAGGGACCCCCTAAAGTCAGCACAGATAACTGTCTTCTTTCTTGGCTAGGTTTCTACTTGATCCAGGTATTCCTGTAAAATGCTGGAGAAAATTCTGTAGCTCTGCTTTTTGCAGTTTCACTTTCCCTGGCTAGATGGCCGCATTTATAAAAATTACCCTTTCTTGTAAGAAAAATGAAGAAATCTCCTGCGCTGCAATTTTTTCTTAATTAAAAACTCGATCTGTCAAGAAATAATTAATTCAAAATATATTCTAATTTTCAATTTGAATAATGTATATATCAGACATTGCCATTAATCAGTTGACTTTTTCTAGAATGGCAACAATATTACTACGGCTATAATTGAAATTTATCCGTTCATATTTTTCCTCAGAAATAGCAAAAAGAGTTATTTAAGCCTTTCTGAATGAAAAACACAACTGCATATCTCAACTTCAAACAGATGGTGTAAATAAGACATCTTCAGTTATTCAAAAATATCCATATGGAAACATATCGATGACATTTTTCATCCAAAAAAGGCAAAGTAAAGCACCACAGACAATGATGTGGTGGCTGCAGCCCTTAGCTGAGATGTGAGAAAGGCAGTTTCCAGTGTGACTCTAAGCTATGGAAGCACAAACGAGGAGAGAGGGGGTCGCCTTTCTAAATGAGGGTGCGTGATTTAACTCCAGGTGTTTGCTTTGCTCATCGTAATCTCATTTTATCTTCTGGAGAGAGAAATGGTTAATTTTAGGGCTTAATTCATCTGACTTACATGCCGTGTCTGCTCTGCACCAAGATGAATTGTTGCACTGGGTAGATTGTGTCAAGGGTGAAGGGAGTGTGGGGTGATTAGCTCACACATAGATGTCTGCACTTAATCCTTTTTTTTTTTTTTCCATCCTCTCCCTTATGTTGGAAGTTACATTAACAAAATAATGGATTTGCTGTAGGGTGAGAGACAGGTTGGCAGTGTCTATGTAGTTGTCTTTTGGCAGATATCCCTGTGGTACTGGAGACTCCAGGACAGGTGAAGAGATGTGAGAAAGATTCACATGCACGTGTCAGTAGGGCCGGTGCATTTCCACGCATCGTTTTGCTACCAATAAAGCAGCATTTTTCCGGGGAGAGAGCTTTGCTAAAAAGAATGTTCTTTCAATGTTCTTCTCTATTCTAGAGTGACTATCAGCTTCACTGGAAGGATCATAAAACATTTGGATTGGGAGCAATACGCAAGCATTCAGCAGCCTTGCCAAAAGTCGAATAAACATTTCTTGATTTAGGGAGATGAAGTTTCAAATGTGCTCCTCTGAGCGATCAAGCTATGGAAAAAATACTGGTTTGTTTGTCAGCGTTATTTCCTGTTCTCGAGTTGCTTAATATGCACTTACTTTTGCAACATAGAACACAGGGAAAAGAATTCTTGGTCTTTCCAGCAGAAAACAGTTGTTTTCAGAGAGCTGTTACCCCAGCAAGCACATAGGTTCAGGCTGCAAACACCTCTCTGAGCATTGCAGCAGGTTAGGGGAAGATGTTGGCATTGTGTTTCATTTTGTTATTGTTTTTTTTTTTTTCTATGAATTTCAGTATTTGCCATCTTTATAGAAGGGGATGCTGCTGCTCAAAAGTGAGCTTTAGTGAAGTTTATGCTTTTGCCTTTGAGAACCAGCTTTGCAGCCTTCCCAGCACGTTTGGGGATAAATCACAGCTTTCTTCTCTGAACAGGTTCGGTAACTTTTGCTGGCCACATTTTTGCCTAAGCAATTATACTTTGGGGCCCTGCATTACAACTTCTGCCTCAAATTGTTTTTATAGAGCAACTGGCTGCGCTGCTGAGCGAGGCTTTTTTGGTGCCCTCAAACACTTCTGCTTTTGTTGAGTGCTACCTGGTTGGCTGTTACCTAAAATAGACGTGTCACACGTTGCACTTTTTGCCTAATACTGAATTTATATTTCTGTGTGTGAAGCGCTAGTGAGAAAGTATTCTAGCTGTTTAATCTATGGGAAATAGATGAAAGACTGTTTGTAATGCAGTCATTAAATCTGTTCAAAACAGGAAGCACAAAGAAGGGGAAGAGAAATGGAAGTGCAAATGTAACTGCCTTTTTTCTTTTCTTTCTTTCTTTTTTGTTTTCTTTTTTTGTCATCTTCTTGTGGTATTATGTAGATCCCCAGCCAGATGGCTACTGGCTGTAAGCTGTGTGTGGACTCGCAGGATTTTAACTCCTCTGTTGGTCTCCCATCTGTCATAAACTCAGAAGCTGCAGTCCAGAGACTGACGTGAATATCAGTGGCTTTTTTAGCGCACAAACAGTTACACCCAAAGGCTGCAGAAATAGCATGAACTCCTAACGAAGACAGGATGGTGTCCCTGTGACAACCCTGCTGCTAGACTCAGGGAAGTCAGCTGTGGTCAGTTCAAACCAGAGCTTCAAGCAGAGGGTGGCCGAGGTGGGGGCAGCTGCCTGAAGTCTGCCCCAAAAGGAGATATTTCTGTTGCTGGAGATTTCAAACCCACAGTCAGTTTTGGTAGGAAATTTTGTGTCTTAGGATAGAATAACAAACAATCTTAAACAGAAAAAGTTGGTTGAAATCAGAACTTCTCCGCCTGGAAAGAACAGACCTAAAACAGTTAGAAAGGTTTAACTCTTTCTTTACTTACAGTTGACCAGCGCAGGAGTCTCTACTTCTTTCAGCATGTCATCATTTAAAGTGATACAGTCTGACTCTGCTGGTGGAAGTGAAAGCAGTGGAAAACTTCTCAGATTTTGTGGTATATGATAGAAGAATGCACTGGTCACTTAGATGATGGGCACCTGCTGGGGCCTCGTTATCAATGAAACTATTAAACTGGCTCCTAAAAGTAAAAGGAGCCCTCATAGTATGGCTTTAAGTCATGTTGTCATAAAATAAGCAGAATAAACAATTAAATTAAGCCTTTATTGAGCCTTTATTAATGGATTTGAGTTATGTGAAAGTAAGCATGACATTCCTGCAAGGATGTAACTAACGAGTAACTGTCTGCAGAAGTGCAGTCTGGTAATCCAGCTTCAAAAACTCAGCAGTGAACAAATTAACCTTCCTTCCCTGTTCTGTAGAACAGGGAGTAGCTGAGGAAGGTCACAAAGTGTCAAACTGTGACCTGCAGTGCTGGGGAAGCCGCCAGAGCTAAGTACCTCTCAGCTTCAAGCATCACAACTGGAGCAGCTCTGGTGCTCTGGCAGCCAGCAGCAGGCTCTGTACCTTCTGCATGAGTGTAAAGAGAAGATGCTGATAGAGAGTCTTGCCCTGCATAATAACACTGGAACATTGTAGTACTCTTGCAGTTTTTACTTTGTATTATGCAGAAGAGATTTTCACAAGAATCAGAGTAGCAGATATACTTCATGAACGATGTTTTTTGTTAGAATGGTGGTAGAATTAGTTGATTCTGGGGGGGCTTTACCTTGGGTTGGTGGACTCAAGAATGGCATGCTTCAGTCTTTTCCTCTGCTTTCCTCAGTTTCCATAACCCTGTAGGTTAAGTCTCTGTGTCAGAGCTCTGGCTTATTCCTCTGCTTTGAGGTTGAAGGAGTAAAGTCACAGACCAGGCAGATGTTGTCACTGAAATAATCTGTAAATGAAGCCCTTCTGCGGACAAAATTATTAATCCTATGTTTCTGTGCCTGAGGGAAGTGGAGAAAAGAGCAGTATGGCAATGCTGCCTTTAATAAACCTCAGTCCTACATAATGGTATAGCAGGAAGAGCTCTTAAGTGTTCAGGAAGTAATTTCCTCCCTAAAGGGCCTTTGTAATCTGCTCTGTATCGTTGCCATCATCATCAGTGCTCGAAGAAATAGATTTCAGATGCACTTGCAAGAGAAGATGCAGATCATAATGTTGCGAGAGGTATCCTGATCCTGCAGAGCACTCCTATCTCTCTGGCCTGTAGCTCCAGCATGCGCCATGGACTTGCTTGCGAATAGAATAGCAAGCTATTGGTCAAAGTAATAACTTTCCTGTGCAAGTAATGTGGAGCAGATATAAAATGCAAGGATCATGATTAAGTGAAATGTAACAAAAAAAGTGCGTAATTTAGTTCACCCCCAGCTGGTCCTGGAAGAGCCTTGAGAAGAATAAAAAATAAAGACATATGTTGTAAGTTGGCTTCAGGTAAGAGAAGATGAGAAATATGAGTTGGAAGCATCTGAAAGTCATAGGTAGTCAAAAATGTATCAAAAAAAGATCACATTAGTACTCTCAGTGTAGTAACTAACTTTGAAGGAAACCGCTCAACAAATTAAAGATTGCTGTCCGAGACAGAAAAAAGGGGGAAATTTTTAGAGTAGAAAAGTCTGCTTGCCAGCATCTCTCATGCCATCAGCCACGCCAAGAGCTGGCTGGAAAATGAAGGGATGTATTCCTCCTCCCCCCGCTTCTGTCCTCAAAGCAACTTGTAGGAAGGAAATGCTAACCTGTAATGGTACGACAAAGCTTTCTTGATGTCAACTGTTATCTGGATTTGCTGAGAAACTGGCAGTGTCCGAAGTTCGACATCTGTTCATCCTCTGAGCAGTTACTTTGGTAGATTTTTATTTCTTCAAATAATTTCTTGGCTTTTAAGTTCCTCTTTTGTTTTTCTAAACTTCCTTTTGGTCATTTTTCCCCTTTTCATTTATCAACTATTGAAGCAAAGATAAAAAGAAAAGGGTCCTGATTATATTCAGCTGTTTTCCATTAAGGATTTGTTTACTTATGAATCCTGTTATTTGGAACTGTACATCAGTTTCTTGAGGACTGTTGTTCTCACATGTCTGTAAATTGTCCTCAGGGCAAGCTTTATCCTTGCCTGGACGTGAACAGTCTGGGGGGGAAAAGTTGAGGGCTATGTGGAGTAAGTACGTACACACAAAATAAATCACCTGCTTTTAAGTTTTTGTTTTTTGGTTTTAAATTTCAGTGAAGAAAAAAAATCAAAATGGATCTTTGAAATGAACAGGGATTAAGGCTTCACTAAGGAATGATGATAGAGTTGGTTTGGGGCAAGAAGAGAGAAAGGCCGTATTGAAATGTGCATGATCAGTATAATTAGTTTCTGTGTCTGAATGACAGAGCATATTCGGTAAGTGTACTTCAGAGGATGCTTTTAAACTAGATACGGATGACCAAGTTAAAGTACACTCTGTAAAAAAACAGAAGAAAAGAAACAAGGTGAGAACCTGGGGAAGGGCTTCCATTTCTGCAGTATGTTATTCTTTCTGTTGGTTTCATTTTGAGGAACTGGCCCACAGCTGCGGGAGCATTGCGTCGATCTTTCAGTTCCATTCTGACATTCACCTTGAATTTCAGAAGCAGGATCGAAAGCTCAGATTTTACAATTTGATCCTCTCCCTGCCTTAAAGTTTCTTTTGATTAAAGCTGTAAAAGCCTGTAAGCTTTGGCACTGTTTATCTTTGGCTCATCTTACCTGCATTACAGATCAGCGTGCTTTAACTCTGAAAGTTCTGAGTGTATTTCAGCAGGTTTCCAGGTCTGGTGTGCCCTGATGTTTTGGGCTTGAAGCCTCAGTTGTTCTGAATGGCACTTATTTTCTGGAAGTATCAGCTTTCCCTGAGTGACTGTTGATGAGAGAGTTTCCTTTGGGCTGGTGTTGCTCATGGCCTGACTCCTGGAGGAAAGAGCCTGTGCCTGCCTAAAGCTCTGACTTCTGGTTTTAGAAGTTGTGTAGTTGTGCTTTTATTTATGGAGAGGGAGAGGCCAAAGAGAATTACGTGGTAAAAAACACGTTCAGACAGTCTTCTATTTTGTTAAGGGGCAACAAAAATTGATTCAGCTGCACTTGGTCAGTAAAATTGCAGCCTGCTGGAGGAACAGCTTTTATAAACATCTGAGAGTTAAGTCGTGCTGCTAGCAACAGAATCCCAATTTGTACTTTAAGGATAATGTCATTTACGTGTAGTTCAGAGAAAGAGAGGGGAAGAAAAAGCATCAATTTGAAACATTATATCTGCAAAAAGTCAACATTCACTCTTTATTTTACCATATATCTTACATAATCTGAAATGAATTTACATTTTTTCATGATTTAGCTCTTTTTCCATGCATTGCTAATTCTTTAGCTTGGGAAATGTGTCTTCATTTATTAGCATGAAACTGACTTTGTGTGGAATTACATCTCCTGGGAATATACTATGAAAACTCAGTTATTTATTTATGCTATCATACCTTATTTATTCTACCTTACTTACCAAGGGGGAAAATGTGTTGCCTCAGTACAGCTGAGGCTCAAAGAATAACCAGGCTCCTTAGCTTTTAGAAGAGAAGATGATGATCAAAGGATTGCTTTTGGAGGAAGAGCTGCTCTTCTCATTTACATTTCTGAGCATTTTCTAATATGTCTTCCACCTCTCAGTTTCAGTAGAGACAGTTGCAGAATCAAAGTGTCATCTGTTTTAGCAGATTCAGCAGTTCCAGCCCTCACCAGCAGCCTTCTTTGGCCATGATTTTCCCCCTTTTACGACCAAGTGAATGTTAAAGCCTGTCAGGATGCATAGCTGCATTAATCATCTCTGCTGGCTACAGACAGGCAAGTGGACAGGAAGTGTCTATTTACCAAGAGCTTGTCTATGTGGGGAAACAGCTCTACTCATTAAGAATTAACTCCTTCTATGGATTTTTAGGGAGAATTTTTCCGTTTTAGCTTCAGGCTTTGAAAAATGAAGAATGGGATAGTGGGTGTAGAGAGAAAGCCTGTATTAGAATGCTGTGTGAGGTCAGACCCTGTCCCCATGTGTGTCACCTAAGCTTTTGCAGGTGACCCCCTTCTTGCTCCTTGTCTGTGCTAGAACATGTTAGTTTTGATTACTCCATAAGTAAATGAGTTTGAAGCAGACTCTTTATTTTTCAAGCATGATAGCGGACAAGAAATGTTGACCACCTTGTGTGAACCATTTATTATGTAGGGCTGATGAAGTTAGTTGGTTGCAGTTGTCTTTTGTATAGCAAACTTCTGTGAAGAATGCTGAGCAGTCTTCTGGAGAATGACGTTAGAGTGTACAACTGCTTCAAGGACGTGTTGGAAATCAGGGGCTTTGTTACTACAGCAGCAAAGCTTATTTTCATGAGAAAGTTGCGTCACTTTAACAAGCTGTATTTTACAAAGGAGTTTTACTAGTGTAAGTTCCATCATGAAAACTCTTTGGTTAGTAGTAGCTTAGTTTTGTTAGGTAAACCTTAGCCGAACAACACTAAGCTGGTTTTTAACTGAAATTGCATTAAATCAGAAGTTTGCTGAGTGCATTGATGGTACGTTCACTTTCAGTGGTGTTGTTTTTTTGTGCAAACAAAAATGTGCATCATTCTTGTTTTGATATTCCCGTTTAACTGTTATTTTTGTTACCACCTGTAAAATGAATAATCACTCATGGTGTATTTAATACATAGCAAAAATCTGAAATTTAAAGCAAAATACTGTTTATTTAAAAAGACAAACATGGAACCAGGGCACATGAAAATTGTATTGAGAGAAATATTTAGCACAAAGTATGTGATGTGCTTCAGCTTACCTACGCACACCTGACAGTTATAGCCATATTGTTAGTAAGAACCTGGGCCCTTGGTTTTGAATCCTTTGCTTTCTTTGGCAGTTTTGTTCTTCTCTTCTACGAGCTTATGTTGCTAATAAAGTTCTATTCAATGATTTCTGCCTGGTAGGAACATAGGGTAGTTTCCTTCCAGACAGCATACACTACTGTGTGTGAAATTTCAGGCTGGGGTTGGTTTCATGGATAGTACAACATAGGATTACATTTTTAGTCCTGTTCATATGTTTGTATTAGGTAGCAAACAAAATGACTTTGACAGCTTTTGGTTGGAGTGCATGATTATTACTCTTTCTGAGCAGCTGTTGCTGCCTTACCCCACGTTTTGTTCTACTCTGTTTGCACTGACTTGCTCTTGCACTTTCTTAGAAGTTGTCTCTGTGGGATGGAGGCCTCACTGCTCCAACATTTGTGTCAAGTTCCCTTTAGCAGCGTGAGTTAAGTAAACACGAAAGTCCACGTTTGGTTTCAAAAGAGAGTTCAACTATTTGAATGCTGATGATTCAGAATGTCTGAGCTTAAAAATGCAAGTATCATATGCCTTAGCCTCTGTGAAAGATACTGAAATACAATAAAAATGAACTTTTGCTCTCAGTTGTTCTAGGAGGGAAAGACTGAAATGTTTACCCTCCCACTAAACTGGTGATGAAAGATGTATTTTATCTGTAAACTATAAACTTGTAGAACTTCAGAGCACAACAGAGATCTGTGTAAGGTCCAGTGACCCCCAACTCCATATCAGCTTGCAAATTCATGATCTGGACTTTAAGAGGAAACTCCTATTTAATGCAAGAACAAAGCACTAAGCATTTGGAACTACTTATACCACTGATACGTATGGTTTTATACTCACTATAAAATGTTAGCCTTTAAGAAATACTAGAGTCCATCACATTATAAAGTGCATATGTAGTTAAGTCTGCATCTAGGTTTCATAACCGCCCAAACTCCGCCAGTCTCACAGCAGGAAAGCCACAGAAACCTAGGATTGAGCCTAGCTTCTTCCTCCTGTAGCGCCTAAAATTTTTTCACTGTGTAACGTGGATGAAATAATAGCGAGCTCCAGGGATGCCACACTGAAAGGCAGAAGCTAGCAGCTGAGCAGTGGCAAGGATCAACTCCTTAAATTGTCTTTCCATTGCAATTAACTGCATACCAGATCTCAGCCAAATGATAGCTCATAGCAGGGATGAAGTTTAACCTGTTTGGCTTTGCACTGAAGGGGATGAACGCCACAGGTAGCCTTGCTTGTAGTGAGCTACAAGCAGGAGATTTAACAAGCTACTACTTGTCAGCTCCTAATTAGCAGCTCCCATCAGAGCGGCAGCACCCAACTGCAGCACCGTCTGCTTCAGTGCAAAGTCCAATTCATTAGTTAAAATTTTCAGAGGCGTCACATTTTGCTTGGGCGATAGTATTTATCAGCTCAAGTTTAAGATCTACCTACCTTTCTGTTGTTTCTCTCTGTAGGAAGTTTCCAGCTAAACATAGAGTCCAGTAGTAACTGCTAAATTGGACACAAACTGCAGGCCAGGAGGCTCCTTAGGCTAAATCTCTAGATGTGCTGCAAGGTGATTTTTGTTTATTTTGTTTTCACTTGCAGTGCAGATTTCCATATCCACCACTACTGCAACAGACAGCTGTAGAGCATTTGATTTGGCCGAGTGTGTGCCTAAGGACTTGGAGTACTGCTGTTTTGACAGTAAGTCTGGTCTGCCACAGCTCTAACATTGCCACTGCATGGCAATGCACACTTTGCTAGGGGCTTTGCCCAGCTTGGCAAGATAAGCAGTGTTGTGTGTACTACAAGATAAAGAGCAGTTTGCTGAGCCTGCCTGCTCACCCTTCCTGATTATTAGGAAACGTGTGTAATAGTTAGCTCTTGAGGAAAGTCGTGTACAATTAAGAGGTGTACTTTTTGAAATAGCACATTCAAGAGGGAATTAAAAGATAGTAAAACCTTACTCAGATTACACTGAGAAACAGCAGGGGAGTTGAAAATGGAGAAGATAAATGATTTGCTTCGGGCCCTGTTGTGAGTGAGTGTGTGATCTAAGTGTGTGAGCTGGCACGTCAGGCACACAAAACTTAATTTTATAAGGAGAATCCTTATAATCACCAGGTTCCAAGGATGCCTGCAAAACCGGAGAAACATCCTGCTGGTATAAATTCTTAGATTTTTAGCAATCTTTTGTTTTTCAACCTTTCTCCAAGAAACTGCAAGCTGCTAAAAAAAACATGCTGGCTTGCAGAACACCGCTGGAAAATTAATGTTTACTTCAGGTTTTAGTTTTTCTTTCAGCAGTATTGAAAGAAATGCTATAACAAAAGAGGAGGATAAGAAACATCTTCAAGAATTTCTGTGTAAATATACATTTCATTTTTATAGTTTTAGAGCATCATTGGAGTTCAGACTTTAAAACATTGCATGGATGAATCGGGCTCTTTCAGTACTTCAGCTCTAAGACATAGTTTTGTACATATACGTGCGCTGGAAATGTGTGCTTGTTCTCTTGTGTGCGTGTGTGCACCCACTCGTAAACGAATAATCAATGGTGATAAATATAGATTGAAGAATCTGTCTTCCATTAAATTTCAAGTCATTTGTATGTGGCAGTTGTGTATGTTGGAGCACTGGGAGCCTTTTCTGATGCTTGGAAGTAGTGCTACACAGCATTTTAGAAACAGCAATCTGACATGTTATTTCTCAGGCTTTGTAATAATGTAGAAAACTGCTTAAATATTTGCAGAAATGCAGGGAGAATACTGTTGTGGTTAGTTTTACCATGGGGGAAGAGTGACAGTGCAAAGAATAGGAAGAAATATACCACAATCTTTTCATCTTTTTCTTTAATGCAAAAGAGTTCATACATTTGTTTTATACTATGCAGTTAAGAGATGAAAATAATGTTAATGTAGTCAGGATTTTTGGGAAAAAAATAACAACTTTGTATTGATGTTTTTGTAAGCATGTTCTGTAAGAACCATTATTTCAATAGTGGAGTGTCGACTCCATGTTTCACTAAAGTGCCCATAAATAGTAAAGCAGAGGTATATAAATGAAATGTGTTCGTAGCTCACTTTGAAACAAAAGCCTCCCATTTTACTTTTATTTTTTTCCCACGGAAACTACAGCAGATACAAAGAGCACAGTAACACTGTTTGAAAGAGCAAATTCTCAGGTACAAAACACTTTTTTTTCAACATAATAACCAAGGGTGAATGAGAGCCTGCACCAAAGGAGGTAACCTGATGTCTTCACTGCTGAAATGCATCACCCACTGCCTCAGTGTGCTCACACCCACTCGTTGGTCTCCCTAAGCATTCACCAAATGTTGATAGTGTCAGTGGGTGCCATTTTTTCTGCACGGAGGAATTCAGTTTCCCACTTCTGCTTCATACTCACTTCCATGTCACGTGCCTTTCTGTCACTGCCCCTCTGCTGCCATCTGTCACGTGCAGCAGCATGTAAGGGGTTGTTGGCAGGAAGGTTCAGCCTCTGCTGCCATTGCCCTAACATCTACCTCTGACATCATGGGTCAGAACCATGAAATAGGAGGCATTACTTTCACTGCAGCTCTCATATGTTCTTTGAGTATAGAGGCTTTTGCAGTGTGTCTTCTTCCCCCTCCATCGGCCGTATTGGGTGCAGCTTTGCAGCCCTCAGAAACGTTCAGCTGCATTGATCCTTCCCTCTCCTTCCCCCTTGTGCATGGGCTTCTCCTCTGAGCAGGCACAAGTGGGAGCTTATGTCCTGGCCCCGGAGGTCAGCTCTTGCTCTGCTGTGGGGCTGCACAGAGGATGGGGCCCTGGCACTTCTCAGCCTGCGCATGCACGGCTGTGAGAGAAAAGCCACGTCCTTGCACTCTGCCTCTGGGCAGTACTCAGTGCTGCACTCACAGGGGCTGCCTATGCCAGGCAGCCAAAAATAATAGTGGCTTTAAAAACACTTGGGATAAAAGTCACTTCTTATTTGATACAAATAGTGACAACTGGGCTGTTGTTTCAAACTGTTTAGGAAGGATGTTGCCTTGTTGATTCTCACATGTGGCCATGGTGCAGTACAAGCTCACTGTCTTTCCTGTTGACTACCATCCTGGCTACTAACTTTTAGGATCAGCTATGATATAAGGAATGATTTCACTTTTAGTCAGTTCAGCGTAAAACAGGCAGTCTTATGCTTCCTTTAAGATAGCAGGGCTGTCCTTTTTAATGTTAGCGTCAAGACCTGTTTTGTATTTTTCAGATCTTCCTTAAGAATTAAATTCTACAATTAATCATATGTTTCTCTTACAAATCAGGAGGGTTTTTTTTTACTTTTAATGTCCTCAAACGTTCTGTAATATGAATGCAGAGTAGCTCACAGGGATGCAGGATCTTTTCGTACTATTCCCAACAGAGAGTTTGTATGAATCACTCTTAGGTGATGGTATCTACTAGCTGTCATTCTTGGCTGTATTTCTGTCATATTTTCTTTTATCGTTCCCTCAATAATATATTCCTGGCCTTTCTTTTCTGGGAGATGTATCCCATTGCCCTTGCTTTTAAATCCCTAAGGGAAAAGATTTCTAAAGCAGAAGTGTCAGGCTGATGGGACTGCTCTGTGTCTGCAAGAGCCCTGTGCACTTCAACTCTTCCCCAGTGCCTACAGGAGCTAGAATTGCAACTGAACTCTTCACATCTACCTTTTTTCTTCTTTCTTTTTCTTTTTTTCCTTTTTTTTTTTTTTTTTAATGTACATAATACTTCATTTATTCCCCCAGTAATACTGTGGGTGTACTTTATTTCATTACACCTGAAGAGTGTGTGACTGTTGCTGAGCTAACACCAGAAGCTTGACAGTTCTTTTAGACAAGGCCCTGTTGGTCCCATGAACTTGAAAATTACATTTCCACAACTGATGGGATATTCAGATCTGTTTCGTTTTTGTGAACTGTAGAGGGGGGAAATTTTGAATACTTAAATTTCCATCGTTAACATTGCACAGATGGTGTCATAATTCTGCATATTTTAACTTATTTTAGGTTAATAAAGTTAATATTCTTCTAGTTTCAAGTATCCACATGCATAGCACAGAGTTCATTTTGAGGACAGAGCTCTCAAATAAATTATAGATGTTGGTGGCAGTCGTAAATCAGTCTTTTTTTTTCATTCAGAAAGTGGTGGCACTGGAAGAAAGTTATTTAGTGATCAAAATGCATCGTTAAGCTTTTAAAAAGAGATTCTGTTGCCTGTAGTAGAGCTGTAGGCGATTTATGGCTTATCTGTACTCACTGCCTTGAGCTTTTGGAAAATTTGTAAACAAAGCCAGATGCTCATTATGTTCCCATTCAGGGTTGGTTAGATGGTTAAATGCCATTAGAAGCACTTTGGTCCTGTTGGGTTTTAGGATTTTATAAAAAAAAAAATATGTAATTGCTCCAAAGTTGTTTTTTTTTAATATTTATCATTCATGAAAATATATTTCTAGTTTCTGCATATATAATAGATTATTTTAAATTGTTTAAAGTGCTAAAAATCTGAAAATAAAAATCTGTGAATCTGTAATCTGAACAGTGACCACAGCTTTTTCTCTGTGTCAGAATTCATTCTTACAAAGGGTGATGAAGTTCAGACTCACCATTTTTAGGGGTTTTGGGAAATGGGGAAATTTGCAAACACTTCAGTTTAGGGTGACTTCTGCTTTTTACCAAATTTGATGGAACTGAGATATGAACTGAGTGTCTTTTCGTAGCCAATTTGATAAGTTAAGATTATTTACTATTGAGTTGATAGTTTTTGCAGATTGCCTTTTGTCTTTCTGTGATGTGAAGTGTACTACGTTTTTGTTTTTTATTGCTTTTTAAAAGCATAAAGCATAAGAAAACATGATGCTGTCTACTTATTGCAATTATTACTTATTGCAATGTGATCGTGTAATCTATTTTGTAATATACTAATGTTTTTTTTTTCTTTTTTAATTTTCTGGTTGCAGCTGACCAAGTAAGCAGGTCATGGCACGCTTAACGAAGAGACGACAGGCAGATACAAAGGCGATCCAGCATCTTTGGGCAGCAATAGAAATAATCCGCAATCAGAAGCAAATCGCTAACATTGACCGTATCACAAAGTAAGTGATCCATTCCAAACTAATCTTAATGAGGGGGAAGGCTGATGGAAAGAAAGCTCCGAGGATCAGAGACATTGAACATTATGAGAGACTGTGAAAAAGCTGCTGAGTTCCTAATTATCTAATTATAGTCAAATATCTGAAGATCCTATAGTGAGATTTAATCTACTGAGTTGAGACTGAGTTATTCACCTTGTATTTGCTTGATATAAGCATCTGTAGGAAATATTCAATCTTTATCATACTTGAACCAAGTTTATTGTGTTATTCTTACTTGCTAACTTGGCCAAAAGAGAAGAGGTAGGTTTAAAAGTTTAGAGAAAATGGATATAAAATGTGTAAATAATCTAATTCTTTAAGGAATGGCTCTAAGTGATTGGAGCATTCTTTTCTAGAAAGCAAAGATAAAAAGATAAGTCTGAAATCAATCTCCTTAGTTGCCTGAGCCATATTTGTTGAAATGGGCATATGATACTATTAAAGAAGGCATGAGAGGATTACACCTATGGCTAATACCATTGTTAATGTTAAAATATTCTCAAGATGTGTTAGGTTCTGTATGCACAGAGAAAAATATATGTATTGTTTATTCTGTTGAGCTTGCACTGTTCAAAATGTCTAAAATATTAAAATAGCTTTTAGAATAACTTGCACTCTAGCCACTGTAATAAAAACAGAGAGAGGTTTTGTGCCTCTCTGCTTTGTCTGCATTTCCAGGCCAACATGCACATCACATTTGCCAAGTAATCAATATGAATAATTTAAAAGAGCAAAACTAACTAGCTGGCATCTCTTCAGTTACCAGAACCAATGTGAACTGATAGAGAGGGCAGAGACCATGGAAGGGGAGAGTTGTAAACAGTGCAGGTGACTAATGAAGTGAAAATCACTGTAGCATAGTCCACTGACAAAGTCTAGAATCTCTAGGGTGGAAGTGAACGGCAAAATTGGCTTAATAAATGGAGGAAATCTAACAACTCAGGTTGTCCAAACATAGTGAACAATGAACAGGAGAAAAGGAAAAGGTGATGTCCCAAGTGAAATAGCATGGACTTGGCTTTTACAACAAAATAAATGCGCCATTAAGCCATAAAACGCCTTCCAAGCTACAATTCCAAGCAGGCTTGAAAGGGAGATTGTATTTTAAGAAATTTTGTTCTTAAGCTTGCACTTGAGTTTCAGAATGCTGTAAAGTATTATGTATATTAGTATCTTATCACCAAGGAGATAAGTAGGTAAACTCCTACTATACTCTTTCCATTTGAATGTTTTGAATAACTTGCTGCAGGGCATGTACTGCCTGAATTTGATAGCTGTTTATGCTCTTTTTTTTTTCTGTATTAAAAAGAGCTGAGTATGTCTAGTTGGAGATTCATCCCACTCTTATGAGAGATGCCTATTTTAGGATGGTGCAAATAACATTTAGGTGGGTGAAGTTACGAAAGACATATCCCATCATTACAAACAAGGTTGAGAAAACAAGTAATTAGGTACTGCTCTTAGTAACTGAAGGGTAGTTTGATTTATTTTAAAAGTCTAGATCCAGATTGTATGACTCATTTCTAATCAGAAGAAAAATACCTAAAGTGACTAAACAGAGATGCAAGCAGCCATAGCACTTTGAGAAAGATGAATTTTATAGAAGTTTAGAAGATCATTAAAATGCTTGGAATAGTTTGTTGTCTCTCTGGTGCAAGGTGTTAGTAATAAGTAGTAATCTAAAAAGTGCTAGGACATCGTGAATGCTCTACATGCACTTTGGTGACAGGTACTATCTGGTTTTGGTTATGTGTTTTGAAGGACATAACATTCGACAAGGAATGAAAAGACGGAAATCTTTGAGTTGCTTTCCAATACTATACACACTGATGGAGATATACAGAAGACTTAGTAAATGAGAATGTATATGATGTGATATTCAAAGTAAGCTTCTGAAGTCAGTGAGGTATCAAAATACCTTTTCGTATGAAAGCTGAAAAGCTCATGTACTCTTCAAGGCAGAAGGATCGTTTGGTCAAGTTCATCAGTGCCTGGGCACATAGTTGTATGTATGAATAATAAGATCAAAAACAGTGGTCAAAAGCGTGAAGTACAACCAACCATATTACAGCTAAGTGGGTGATTCGTGTATTTGTATTAAGATAATTTGGAAGTGTTATTACTTCAAGTCTTGGCATTGAGTAGCTTTGAATATTAAAACTTTGCTAGGATTAGTAATGATGAAATCCATGGAAGTGTCCTATCCCTTAGTAAGGATTCAGAAAAACAACTGCAAGGTTTTTTTATGGGGGTGGGGGGAAGGAGGAATCTATGAGGTAAGTGACAGTCATCCTATCATGTCATACAGGGATTGAAAAGTCGAACAGATTATTCATGATTTGTGTTTGTTTGTTTGTTTGTTTGTTTGTTGTTTGGGGGTTCACTTGTTGCAAGAGACAGGTTGTCCTCTGTGTTTCATGACTTGTTACGCCAGACACCATTACAGCACAATCTGTATTGCTGATTTCTCCATCAGATGGTTCACTACTTATAAGTGTATCTGTTGGTAGTGTTTGTTTTTTTCTAATTGGAAGCTCAGCATAGTTCTCTCCCTCCTCCTAATATTCACAGTGTATTTCATTTACTTGGTTATCTTAGCCTTCTGGTGCCTACTGGTCGCCACTGTGCATATCAGGAAGTGTTTATTTTTTGTGTTGAGGGAGGAAATGTTGGTAATAAAAAAAGAGGATATATAGTTTGTAGATAATGAACTGTTTCAACTCAGTGTATAAAAAGATTAATATAACACATTAAAATAATGTGGAATGTAACCTGTGCACTTGATGTGTAATTGTCAAAAAATATCTGGGGTAAATAAATATTTTCAGAAGATACTGATAATTGAAAGTATGAAAAAAAATAAATTAATAGAACTGGTCACACATTTCCTCTAGAGAACATAATTGTAGGAGGATGGTGTAGGAGGAGCCAGGAATGCTAGAAAGTACTTCTGATATTGTCAGAAAAACCTGTAGGGAAAGAGGTCCTTTAATTAAAAGCAGACTAAATCATGTGTGCTTTGCTGTTTAATTTGATGAAGAGGAAAAGCGAGAATGGAAAAATGCATGATTAGAAAGTGATTGAAAACTGTCTTATATTGAGGAGAAAATTTTCACTGGTAAAATTTGAAAATACAAGCTAGAGACTAGAAGCAATTAGTTATTAAACTTACTGAATTTTTGGCAATTATTTTGAAAAATTTGCTGCTTAAAGGGACAAAGAAACACAAAAGTCATACATTTATGAAGGAAATAAGTGTATGCAGAGAAATGTCAAAAAAAAAAGAGACTAAAAATTGGAGGATTGTATAAATACTTAAATAAAAGTATTGGTGGGGAAGAGACTGTACTGCATGGCTTTGATGTCTCCAAAACCATCACCGAATTATTAAATGAAAGGAATTCCTCAATTTTAGCGACTACATGCGGAGATGGATTTTTCTTGGAAAGTTACTTCCCATTGAGTAGAGCAGCTTGAAAACTAAATGAAGGACTGAAAACCAATATCGACAAGAAATAAATGTGATGAATTTAAAGGAATCTGTGCTAGAAGAGCAAACTACCTTTGGAAGATCATTTTATATATACACATAAGTGAATTCCTCTGTTGGACCCTAGGCTCCAATGTGTTCAGTGCATTTTTATTTAAGGTTAAAGCTCATTTGAAGGCAGTGGTACTGTTTTTTGTTGTTTTGTTGTTTTTTTTTAAATAATATGCAAAATAAATATTCTCATTTTATTTTATCCTAGTATTTCCTGAGTCAATCAATTATAATCATTTTTAAAATCTTGCAACAGAGATATCTCTGACATTTCTAGACTACGATTATCTATTGGGCTGTCTAGGCGTGATGTTGAGGTAATTTAACCTTAATATGTCTATTATTTAGATGATTATTATTGGGATTAGCTATGCTATAAACTTTCTGTATACCGTGAATTCTGTCAGGAGTGCAGCTTGACAAATTTTTCATCCTAAAAGTGTGTTAAAAATTGTAATTATGCTTTGACTTTCTCAGTTCTGTCCTCATTATCTTCCATCTGTTTTGGATTTGAGATAACCTCAAAAATTGATTCTATGAAGTAAAATGCATTAAAATACACTGGAAAAAAAGGCATACATATTTAAATGAGTAGGATAAATTATTGATATTCTGTTGCATAGCAGTCTGGTAAGTATTTCTGTACAGACGTGTTTTTAAAGTCCTCTTTCTTAGGCTACTCCAGGCTTCCAGTTTCTTTTAAAGTGCTTTCTTCATCATTCCCTTACAGATAATTGGACTCCTAAAATTTAATTAACTATTAATTTTTTATCCTTTCTCTGTCGAGGAATTGGATTTCCTCACTATCAATTTATGAACATTTCATGATCTTTATGATTCACTCAGAGTTCATTATCTATTAAGGTAATGTTTTCAAAATACCCAGTAGGCAAATATGATGTTCTAGAACTATTACATTGACAGCTTTCAGGATTTTGTCATTGTAAACAGATAAACCTTCTGGTTTCTAAACCAGTAATATGAAGAATCAAAGCATAATTCTTTTCTCCCATCCTTTCTTTCTTGTATTTTTTTTCTCTTCCTTTGATGCAATTCTTCATTTATTTAGTTAATTGGCTTCTCTCAGTGTCTCCAGTAAAGGCTCTATCTATACTGTATTTGTGTACTGTGACAAGGAATGCCCTGGCACCTCTGGAGCAGATAGATGCCATAGTGCATTGCTGTTGGCTCACTGAATGTTTCTTTGGCCCTGACATATTCTTTGTTTGTTTTCTATGTGTGTATGGTTCTTCAGTTCTAGCAGCCAAAAATATCACAGCCCACAGCCATGCTATTCTTGAAACTAGAAGCTGGAGGTTTGTGTAGTTTGCCACTGGGCATGGCGTGAAGGCATCTGAGGACACACAGCATGCTGGAACAGTGTTGGAGTGCCCTGGGCAGAAGGAGCCAGTCTTGGAATGGTTTACATCCATCTTCCCTATGTGGAGCAAACTAACCTCCTGGCTGTGCTTTCCCTTCCTTCCAGGGGAACAAGTTGGGTTCGTCCAGAAGAGAGCCTAAGAATGAGTTAGTTTTGGAATCAAACTAAGAGGAACCGTAGTCTGCAGGGTAGAAGTGTCCCAGCTTCTGGGGTGGGATGGCACTGTTGGAAAGACTGTTAGCTAGGATAAAGCTGATACAATGTCATTTGAGAATTTGATCTAAACTACTCAAAAATGAATCTCTTTCATCACTCAGAAAGTTGTTTTACAACACTGGTGATACAAAAATGTATTTTGCACAAATAGGTACACAGACTCTCATCTTTTTAAATTGGCATTTGGATGGAATGGTCAAGTACTAGGTGCTAAAAAAGGATATAACTGTTTTCCCGTACTTGCCTGGTAGACTCATTTTTGTTATATTCTAGTTTGATATAAGTGAGCTAAGTCAGATCGTCTAAAAGAACTGAGCAGATTCTAAGTCTGTATTGAGCAGGCTCTGTCAGTTCCTTGTTGGCTTCGTGCTGACTGACATTAACCAGCATTGATGGGATAGCATCCCAGAGAAGAATTACTCACTATGAAAGATGACTTTAAAATGATGAGGTTTTTGTGGTCCTATAGTTGAGGTGGAGTCACTAGCCATTAGCAGATGGAGCATGTGGCCATTTGTCCTAAGAGGGATTGCTTTTCCAAACACTACTTTATGAAATTTCTCCTGTCAGCCTCTAAGAATGTTTAAAGTTAAGGGCCTCTCCCATCAATAAATCTGTTTTCGTTGCCTTAGTTTTCCTGCTGTTCTCCTTCCAGGCTGTGTACTTAATAGAAATCAATTTCTAGAAGCACTGATTAGAGCAAAGATGAGAATGAGCAATTTGAACAGGTAAAGAGAATAATCACAAAAGCCTATAAATAAGAATATGTAATGCAGTGGCAAGCAAAAGAAAAATAAAAAAACAACGTAAAATCAAGGTGTTTACAGTATTACTTATTTGAAGCTCAGAAACTTGTTAGAAAAATTTGTCACTATTTATAGTACATCTGATGGAAATTTAAATCCCCCTAGTATTCTGCATCTTGCAACTAAACATTTGTGCATAAACAAAAATAGTAAGTCATGAGAGTGATTAAGAGAGCAGATTACTCTGGATTTAGAACTAGATTATCCTGTTTTTTATCTTTACCTGAGCAGAATTTTTGTAGCACCTGATATTTCTTTGACTGAAATGAAAGCTTGAATATGTTTTTCTGCTCTGACCATTCCTCTGAATGTATCTGCCTTTTCCTTCCTGCCGGGTAGGTTTATCTGAAAACGATTGTTTGAAACAAAGCATCCTCCTGTTAGCAGTAAAAATGCATGGCTGCTTGAGTTCTTTTCTAATCAGTATTACTAGCTCCTTTTCCACACGTTCGCATAATTGCCCTGTATGTTTTAAATGCGACAACGTGAAACAAACAGTAAAAAAAAAAAAAAAAGCATAAAAGCAACTCTTGATAATCTAATTTGTGATAATTAAACATGGTTGGTTGTGCTGTGGTGACATGGGTCAATGCTGAAGGAGATGCTCAGAAAGATTCATTTTATCATCTGGGGAAGGATGAGATGGAATAGTCCAGGGAAGTTTTCTCCATGCCATGCAGTGTAATTGCACTTCCTAATTATGTAAGAGTAAGCAGAAGTGCGGTGTACAAGTTCCTGCCATAAGCAGCATGACCTACTTCCCCAGCAGGCCACATAGCTGCTTCCAGTGACTGCATCCCTTGAGTGTTCACTTCGGCAAAAGCTGAATTCAGTTTACATTGGTTTGGTTTTATAACAGATTTGTCTCTTACAGAAAGCAAACACAGGAACACATCACCAGATGATGACAGCACGGAAAATTCTTAGTTTTAGATACTTTATGAGTGCCAAAGACAAGATATTTCCTTCTATCTGATTCTACTAAGTCAGTCTACACCAGTTCCCTTCATTTTACTGTCCTTCTTTCTTTCCCCTGTTAAACTTTTTCCATTGCTTCTTCTAACAAGAAAACAATGTGGGTTTTTTTTTTTTTTTCCTTTTCTCTTGGTTTAACATAAATACACCAAGTCTAGAGTTTTAAAGCTTGTAAATCCTTAGATTGATCCTTAAATCATTTTAGAAAAAAAAATCACCAAAAGTCTTCTTTTGGTCAGGTTGGTTGAAAATCGTTATATTCATAAAATAAAAACGGTCTAAAATAGATTGGTTGACTTCCTAGTAACAGTTTTTTAGTAAAATTTCTTTTTTGATTATATCTAAAGTCTCTGAACTATGTGTGCATTACTGTCAGTTACAAACGTAGCAATATGTTGCAAAGAAATATGAAAGAAATCAAAATTTTAATGTTTTATATTGATGTCTTTGCATCTGTTCCAAATTTTGGGGGATCTTTGAAGTATTTGGACATGAAATAAAAAAAAAACAAACGATTGAATGTATGCAGGAAAGTACAAGGAATTTAATAATCTTTTGCATCATAACTAATACACTATTTTACTTGCAGATTTGTACCTAGACTGACCAATAAAGTAACATTCAGGAAGCTAATAAAAATTTTTTATCATCCAGATTCACAGAAACATTGCAGTGAAGTGAGGAACTAAGCTGAACACTCATATTTTGTAGGACTCTTAAGAAGGTGTGTCAGACTAATGGCCATTGTGCAAGGAATGCTCACAGTGAGATTATTTCACCCTTGTTACCTGTAGATAGAAATGGCCACTGTAGAGTGGCCATAAAGCTTTAATCTGTTTGCTGCTATTGGTTTAGTCTTAATTTTCTTTATGAGTTCATTATTACGTCTTTTGGAGAGTATGTGGCTTTAATACTGCTCCTGTTTAAGACCTGCTTTTAGGAATTTTTGACCAAGGAGAGTGGAGGCAGGGATGACAGGAAAAGATTGGGAACATTTATTGGAAAAAGGCTGTGAAGAACGTAACTGCATTTGCTCTGTGTAATGGGAAAATTAAGATTTCTGAATAAGGATCTTTGGTTAAAATGTCATCTTGAGTTTATAATATATATTATTAATTGCTCTGCTTCCCATCAAGCTCTTCTCTTGATAAGAGACCATTTCTTGACTTTGTGATTTCATTTAATCACATTATTACAGCATTTAAAGAAAGACGTAAAAAGAAGCTCATATATTTTAAGCAGTGTAGTTTGTGATTTATTAGGGATAATTGCTCCTTCAAGATGGTAGAAAGCCAGTATCCCACCATGTGATAAAGAACATTGCTCTATGAATTAGTGGGTTTTCTGGCTGAAATAGGAGTAATTCAGTGCCTAGAGTAGGGAACGATTCAGCATGGTCTAACATCTAGAAGGTGTACTTCCAGCCCTGCCACCTTTATTTATTGCTTTAAGCTGATTATGTGGATTGGGAAGGTTTCTGTGGCTGTCTGTGTAACTGTTCATTGTACCTGTGTGATTTAATGTAAAAGGCTTTTTTGTTGAGGGCTACAAACCTAAGCACTAGAGTTTGAAGTGTGACCAGACTTCCAGTGTATTTGCCTTGTTTGGAATTACAAACACATACATGTTTTGTTCAAGCTGTTCTTAAAAAAAAAAAAAAAAAAAAAAAAAAAAAGCAGATCGATGATCCTGACGAGATATTTTAACAAGTTTTGCTTGATAATATTCCCTAATCTAGAAATTATCCTCTTAAGGATGCTCTTAGGTGGTACTGTTAGCAAAATGTTTTTCTGCTTCTGTTTCAAATATCAGTGCTCTTCATTGGGTCAGTAGCCATGTCTGGGCTGAGTGTGAGTACGGCTGGTAAGTGAAATGATTAACAGCTCCAGCCCATGCTTATTAACAGCGATGATACATCCTCTTGTGACGTTTGCTAATAATTGCAAACTCACTTAAACTCTCTTTACTATATGTGTTACTATGAAAATTGTTATGTTCAATTTTTCATACTTTTCATGGATAATACACACAAACTACTAGTTCCAGTATAGTTATCAGAAAGATAGTAGTAGAAGTATCTCTGACTTGGAAATCACCTTCCCCATTTTTATTACAAAGAATATTTGCATGAATCCTGTGCTTCTGTTAGTATTCCTGTTGAAGTCTGTACAGAAGAATACTCACTGGGCTCTCTTTGTTTCTAATTACTAAAAGCAAACCAATTTCCTTTTTGTTTCACAAACAGTATTGACTTTTGCTTGAATCAAAACATTTTTATGATGTTTGAGAGGGAAACTTCAAGCTTATGTTTGGCATTTTTTTGTTTATTTGGTGTAAATAAATGTGTTTTTCTATTAGAGTAAAGGATAGAAATGAGTGCAGTGTGGCAATTTAACAGGTTGCTGTCTGGTCTAAAGTGCTCATCAAGGCTTTCTCTGTAATCAGTGGAGAGAGAGTGATCTCCAGAGCACTACTCACACAGTCTATTTTAGGCTGTGGTTTCACATTCCCATTGATATAACCAGAACAGCAGCACTGCCCTGATGGCTTCTCCAGCTATTGTGCTTTTCCCTAGCTGGTAGTTACATGAACACAGGTGTGACAGTGGGATGGCTTTGAAACTCAGCCAGGCCAAGGCTAATCTGACCAACAGACAAACAAACAGAAAAGCTATTGTTACTTTTAACTCAGATAGCAATGAAAATTAAATAGGTAGGCAACTCTAAAAGCTAAATCATAAAAGCACTCAAATGTATGTTTTGTAAGCATGTTTTGCTTTGAGACACTCAGTACGAGCTGGCTGAACGTTTCATCTGCAAGATACCAGTCAGGATATTGTATTCTATGTCATTTATTATCTGATTGTCTCTCCAGTACTTCTTGGCTAAGTGCTGGAGGAAGTGTGACACTGCATATACCCAAGTATTTGTACGTATTTAACGGCACTGAAGTGTTAGTGCTCCTGTTGTCTGGTAGTATGTGAGCATTACCCTTAGTAGACCTTCTGGTTGGAAAAATGGGAGTGGAGCTCTCTTTGAAATAAGGTCCTCCTTAAGAAGGTGGTAGTAGTTCAGAAAGGGAAATTTTTGTAGATCAGGATTGAATAATTCAGTACCTTAATTACTTGCTTTCTGTGGTCACATTGGTATGTTATGCAGTCTTAAGTGGATAGTGAAACTGTGGGAGAATTGAAATTATTGAAACAAGGAGTTACCTGAGCTAAAATTACTGTGATTTTGAAAGAAATGACCCAGGGGATAAAGTTGTAGGAAACTGCATGGTGCCATTGGGATCTAAAAGCATGCACAAATGAGATTTCTGCTTACCTTTGTTTTAGCAGCAGGAGCCAAAACATCAGGCAGATGTAAATGTTCCTGAACTTCATTATTCCACTGGTTCACTATCAAACTTATGCATCTTTTCTATTGAAAACAAACAGAAAAACACTGTAAAAAAAGTTTCTTTGCTCATGCAAATACTGTATTTCTAGAATATTTTGGAGAAATTAAACGTTTTTCTAAAGAACATGTCCTACTTGGGCAGTACTATCACAGAATGAGTACCATAGAAACTGATGTCAGAATAAATAAATAAATTGCGATTTCTGTGTGGTTCAATTTCTGTGTGTCTCCCATTTGGAAGCTTAGACTGCACAAAATGGAGATAATGTAAACATGGCAGCAGCATCAGCCCTGTCAATGGCTGCGTGGTCCAAACAGTGTGGGAGTGCACACATGCAGGTCTCTGAGGAGTGCAAGTACAGAGAAAGAACATTAGGCTTCGTTGTTCCTACAAAGTTTAATCCATTATCAAAACTTTGGTGACTGTAAGTATAACGAAAAATAGCTTGTGAGGGGGAAAAGGTGTGCTGCTGCATCCCTTGTGTTAACAGTTGCATTTTTGTTTGTGTTTATACTGTTTTCTGCTCTCAGACCAGCTCTCAAGTTTCTGGCAAAAAAGCAGTATGTATTTCAAATAAATTATTTTGAAGCAGAAATACCTGCAGTGCTTAGCCTGTGTGTTTGAGAGGTTGGTTTGTAGCACATTTGGGTGGAGAGAGAATTTGAATACTTGAGAAATTGAAGCTGAGAACTTGAGAACTTCAGTTCGCTTCCATGCGGAGAGCTGATTGGGTTCCTGAGATTTGGGTTTCAGCGTTTTAAATTCTTACACCACGTAGCTGGATTTGTTAAAAGAAGCCATAGACATCTCTTCCATTTCAGTACGACCAAGTGACCTATTCTCTGCAAATTAAAAGAAGTCTTAAAAGATGAGTGTGAGCCTTCTGTAAAACTACCATGCTATTCTGAGTCTTCCGAATCAAAAGCAAAATGCATCAGCAGAGGTAGGAACACAATGTAAAACTCGAAATAGACTTTGGGCTGCTTTCCTTTCATTTTATGCATTATTCCTTAAGGTCTGTCTCTGAATCTAGGACATTTTTACATACCTGTAGGTAACATTTAGAATTAATGGCAGCTTTTCATTTGAGTTTAATGGAATCTGCCATATTTTATCAGATCTCAGTTGTAAGATAAGCAGTGCAAGCATGGAAATCTTCAGACCCCCATTTTTCCTGGGGCGAGTTCTCATCTGACGGAGAGCTGCAGTGCACCTTCCTGCAGCACGGGGCAGAGGCATCCACCAGGGACAGAGGTAATTGATCAGATCACAATTACAGTGTTTGCCACTAAAACGAGCATCTGTCTACAGCTGGCACACTGTGCTGTTTTACATAAGACAGCTACTTTCTGTGTGTATTTTACTTCAGTCTTTGACAGAGGTGCTTGCATTTTTTCAGTATTTTCCTTTTGATGAGTTCAGATGGTTGAAAACACAATTCTTCTCGAGTCCAGAAAAATAAGATTTTAAGTTTTGTTTTGTTTTGTTTTTTTAAACTTGTGTCAGCTTTCCTTTTCCTTCCCTCCTTTGCCAGTCCTGTCTTTCAGTCCACAGCACAATGGTGCCCAGTCACTGGGTCTCAGTGCACCACAGCTTCCTCCAAGAGGGCTTTCTGAGGGCTGGGTTGGCTCTGTGCATTGCTCTGTGTCCATACATATTAAGCTCTTTGGGACAGGGTTTGGCTTCATGTTGTGGCTTGTACAGCACCAAGCAAAAGAGCTGTGAGTTGTGCGACAGCTGTAAGCGAAAAGTTCACCATCTGATCCCTTCAAGTGCCAGCTCCTTCTGTATCTATTTTGCTCCCATGGTGATCCAGCTTTAGAACTGCTGCCTCCACACCCCTTGGATCAAAACAGGCTGTTTTTTCTGAAGTTTTAAGCTGTGTTACAAAGCACATATATTAGGTGCAGGTTTTGAATGGAAAGGCATGCTGAGGACTGGCTAGTGGGATAAAGTGGTGTTTTATTGCTGCTAGTTTTGAAAGAAAGACCTCAGTTTTGTTATGTGAAGCTCCACATAAGTTAAATCATTTCACATTTTTGTGATTGGTATTATGTGTACTAATTGAGTGCTTGCACATACCTCCTTGTTGTCCAATGATCATCCTCCACTGTTCTCCCCTAAAACTTTTCTGTGCTATCAGACAGGTGGGCACTTGTGTTAGCTACGTGCACATATGCGTTTAACCAGTTATTTTGGTAGAGGCTCATTTCTGGAAGTCAGCATGTTTACATTTGCATTCAGTGTTGTGATGCTGTGGAGGTTTCTTCAAAGATGGGAACAAACAACAAACAGGCTGGGGGTTCTTATCATAGTAGTAATAACTGTAATTTTTGCTGCCCACAACAGAGTGACTGAAAATAGGTGCTATTTAAGGTCCCTTCCAACCTAAGCTGTTCTGTGTGTTATGATATGATATTTCTGTGCTAAGTTCTAAGAGATTTCTTCCATCAGTTTGTAAGTGGATAAAATGCTGACCTATAATTTGTGTATACTGACCTACACTTTGAGCAGCAGTTTTAAGATCTGTCAGTTGCAGTGTTTGGTGAGATGTGGAATGTAATATGCCAAACCTCCTCTTTCCATCCAACAGACCCTCCTTCTGTATTGCAGGAATTATTAGTGCAGTTAAGTTGTATTTTGCAATGGTTGTTTTAGCCCCCTAGCTGATTAGGGATGGATTGCTGATTTAGGGAATTTTACTTTGTCTCTGTGCTGTATTCTCAACCATCTGAAAGCATATTTGATTTGCTTCTCATGGTTGGCTACGTAACAGCAATGTAGACATTGTAGTACACTTCCCAGTCTGTCAGTACTGAGAACTGGGCAAGAGCGTAACTAGCCAGTATTGCTTCAACTCCCCGTCTCCACGGTAAAGCTAATCAGCTTTTGTTGAAAACAGCAATCAGGGATTACTTCATCTCTCTTCTTTGTTTCTTAACTTGGTGGTGCCAGATGCTTCAGTGCATGTGGTGCCAGGAAAAGACCTGCACTCTCTAGATTAATAGTTCCTCTTCAGCACGGAGATATTTCAGTATTTTTTCCCTGGTCTGGTAGTGGGCCTACGTGGGGCAGTTAGAACTCCCAACATCATGCTTTCTGACTCTAGGCAAGAGTTTAACTTGGTTTTTGTACCCAGTGTTTCATACGTTGTCACTGTTTTTCACTTTTCACTATTAAAGAACTAAAATCCTCTGCTTTAGAAAGCTTCTTAGTTTAGCTGCTGGCTGAAGTGGAGCACACAGAATTTCACCCAGATCCTGCCAACGTTGTTTTAAAGTCTTTGTGAATATCTATTCCATGTATACTCTGCAGGTTTTAATAAAATAAAAAAATGGAGGTGGGGGGCACTTTTCTAGCAGCAGTTCTGCTCTTCCAGGTAAAAAAAACATTCTCCGTCTGTGTGATCTCCTGTGAAAACTGATAGCTCTGTATTTAAAAACATAGAAAGCATAACCCTTTTTGAACTGCAGACTATATGGCCTGAACATCGACTAAGTATTGTACAAAAAAACACTGGGGATTTACCACTGCCCCCTTACAGCTGGAGCAATTGGGCAGACTGATTGTTTGGTGGTAGTGCTTTCACTCCAGTTGAGAAAGCAGATTGGATTTGAGACATGGGAGATTCTGAGCCTTGTGCTCCTGTTCGCTTTTGCAACAGCCAGAGAAGGCAGATTAAACCTCTTAGCTCATTGAAGTTGGATTAAGGCTTTTTGTTTTGTATTACATGCCTATCTGTTCAGAAATGTGAATGTCAAATATCACAAAACACATTGCTTACTTTCAAGAGTTTTATTGGAACGTGTTTCTGCAACTGTGGAAGATGCTATGCAAAGTACATGGTTTCTTCAGCAGGATGTGCTGAAGTGGGTGGCACTTGGTTAAGACTTGATATTTGTTCCCAGAACTAAAGCAGCCTGCTGAATAATTGTAGGGAAATCAATGCGTGCTTTGCTCAATACTTGATTTTTTCCATCAATAAAGTGGGGACAATTATAGTATCAATGCTGTGTATTTTGCCAGCCATTGCAGAACTGTGGAAATTGCAGAAGGGAGGGATTGTTGTGACTCGGATGTGGAAGTTATTAGTAAAACGTTAAAATGGAAATTTGCTCGAAATCCAATAAAGTGAGCAAATATTGACAAATGTAATTTGCACTTCAAAGATCTAGTTGTGTGCATTTGCATAAATATGTGTGCGTATGCACACACACACGTAATGCATGGAACATGAGTCTATAAACTGTTGAGTTTTTCTCCTTATTTAAGGCAGTGTTAAAGCTTCAGCTCTGTATCACAAGGCGTACTGGTGGTGTTTGCTTGTGGTTGGGTAGGTGAGCATCTGCCTAGTATCACACAGAAGATATGTCTGTCTCCTAGGTCATTGCTTGGCCTTGATCCTTGCTGGTAGCAAGCACGAGACTCATATATACTAGCTTGGGTACAAGACTTGCGCAGAATTTTGATCTTGCTCTGGTAACTTATTGTTACTTACTAACTTTTAGTGCAGTGGGAGTATGTACAAACCAACCAGACTTGGACCACATTGTGCTAGGCATTGTGAAAGCTGCAGTAAATGGTAGCATCTGCCTTTAAGGATTTTTACCATAAAATCAATTCTCAGTGTCCTGCAATCTGCTACATTATATAAATGACACTGAAACTGTGCAGCAATTTACAGATGTCCTGTGTTGCTCTGATTATTGTATGAATTACTGCACTCAAACAGAAATTTACAGATTTACAGTATGATTATATGCATTTGGTTTCCTTTAGAGGAAAAACAAAGATTAGATTAGGGTAAAGCAGTTCTCAGGAGAAGCTTTGGAGAGAATGCTCACCTGGCAAAGATCTTTATGCGTCCAAAAACAGTAACAAGTTGGAAGATAGCATGTCCTCAGAGAGAAGAGCTGCTGGGAGAGATGACCATGAGGGTGGTCTTCACTCCTATTGTGAGTTAACAACTTCTAAAGCATTGATGGTTTGTGTCAGCTAGGTTATTAAAAACAAAATCTGAACTGATATAACTCATGTATTTTTAACATGATACTTTTGATGTAAGTTTTCCTCAGATTTGCTCCTCGTATCAAATAATTATACTTTTTGTAAAGGTGGTTGTTATGTCAGTCACAGAGGAATAATGGTTGCTGGAATTTATTTCAAACATGAAAGAGAGTATACTAAGCTGATAGCTTTGTCTTGGGATTTGATACTGTTTCTCACAGTATCCTTCCAGACAAAATGTCCAGCATACAGCTAGTCAAAAACACAATGTGATGGGCGAGCAATTGGCTGATGGGTCGAGCCCAGATCCATTTTATGGACATGGGTATGGCCTCACCTTGAGTACTGTGTACAGTTTGGGGCACCACAGGACACAAGGACATGAACTTGGAGATTATCCAAAGGAAGGCTGCAAAGGTGTTAGAGGGTCCAGAGGGGAAGATGTGTGAGGTGCGGCTGAGGTGCCCGGGTTTCTTGGATGTGGAGCAGAGAAAGCTGAAGGGAGGCATCACGGCAGCTCCTCACAGGGAGTGGAGGGGCAGTGCTGAGCTATGATCTCTGGGGACAGCAACAGAGCCTGAGGGAACAGCATGGAGATGTTAGGGGAGGGACAGGGTGAGGGAAAGGTTCTGCCCTGGAGAGCAGCGGACATGAAATGGTGGGCATGGCCCCAAGTGCCAGAGCTCACAAAGCATTTGGACAGCGCTCTCAAACATAGGGTTTAATTTCAGGGTGGTCCTGTGTGGAGTCAGCAGTTGAACTCTGTGATCTTTATGGGTCTCTTCCAACTTGGGATATTCTATGATTGTATGAAATTACAGAAGCTTTTTGCTAGGAGATAGATAAAGACAGGGTACCTGGAGAAACCAAAACTAGGACAGAAATTGAGTTAGTCCTGTAACTGTAAGAGAACTATAGCTAGAAAAATATTTCCAGATATTTGCAGTAGATTCCAAGTCAGGAGCCAGTCAATTCACTGATGTGCTGATTGCGTGCAGTTGCAGTTCTCTTTGCTTTTTTATGCTCAGTGGCTGATAAATATGTTCCTGGAGTTCTGCTGGAAAAAAAAAAAAAGAAAAAGAACTTTAGTGCTCTTAAAACAGAAAGGTTGCCTTTTTAGAGGGAAGATAATTTTACGTTGTTTGTTCCAAGTAAACACTTTGTGTTGGTCTAGAAATAACAAATTATACTGGGTTAAGGCCAACATTTCACAATCACATCTTGTATATAAAGCCTAAACTGTGTATATATGTTTTGCTCGCATCAGTGACAGTCATCATAGTATGGTCATAGTAGTTATCTCAAGAAAAGGAGAAAAACCACCTGATACTGTAACTCTGGCTGTAGAGTTTTCATACATTGTGCGTGAATTTCACATTCTGTATAAGTGTGTTGTATACAGGAGTGTCATAGATTCACTGGAAAGTTTCCAGGCTCAATCTAAAATGTGCATCCTGTGTGAGATATTACGGAAATGCAATAAGTCTCTCTAGGGGTTCGGATGGAGGGGGAAGTTTAGCAAAGACAAGGCCAAGTAGTGTTATTTTTGGGTCTGATAATTGTCTCTGTAGATTACTGTTCTATTTCTAAGTCTTTACATCATAAAGATCATTTGGAATAAAGGAGGAAATTTTATAACTAGTGATGGCTTATAAACAACCTAAAGCTTAGAATATATGTAATTTTGCATAATTTAAAAGAATATATATTTGTTGATGCATTTTATAATTTAAAACTCACAGTTATGGACTTCTGTGCTCTCTGTGCAGGTATATGTCTCGAGTCCATGGTATGCATCCAAAAGAAACCACTCGTCAGCTGAGTTTAGCAGTCAAGGATGGTCTTATTGTTGAAACCTTGACGGTGGGGTGTAAAGGGTCAAAGGCTGGTATTGAGCAAGAAGGATATTGGTTGCCAGGAGATGAGATTGTGAGTATAAAATCTTTGAGAAAATAAATCATGCTTTCTGGTATCGTCACGTTAAATATGTTTTAATTTCTATTTGAAGTTATTTACAGATGCTGTTTTGATGATTGTGACTGGGGAAATAATGTGCTCTTAAACCTTTTAACCCTTTCTATTCCATAGGAACTCTTTGTTCTCAAATGTGAGTTTTCTGCTATGAAACACTGTACAAGTCTTGCTCAGTCGTGCCTAATGTACGCAGTGTTAACCTCTTTTACAGTTGCATAGGAAGATAGTACACATAATGTTATTGGCATTACTTGAAGTACTCAGATGTCCAGGAATACCAATGATGTTAGCTTCTAAAAGAATAAAATAAAGAATCTGGGTCAGTGTTGCCTTAATCTGAATCTGAGGAAGGAAAAACTAGTCCTTTTAAAAAGCGCTCACTTCCAAAAATTCAAGTGTTACTCTCTTTCAAAAGAACCACAAAAAGTTATATATTTTGTTATAAATAAACACACATTAGAAGATAAGTTTTGCAGATAATCTGGAAACACGGGGGCATTCATTTGGGAAAGATTTTCTTAGTAAATTAGTTACAGGAATCCAGATATTGTTCCACTGGATATGTAAAGTAAATATCTAAATCCAATTATTTAGGTTGAAAGTTATGTGAAGGAAAGAAAAACATGTTTTCTCTGTCCCTAAAGCTAAATTCTAATGTACTCAAAGTGCTGACTGAGAATAGTCTAATAGACCAGGAACAGAAGTTGTGCAATTATGTTGCCTTGTTCAGAAGCCTTCTCTCTGTATTTACAAGACAATGGTTTCCTGACAAAAACAGTTTAGCAAAGCTTTAAAATGCTTGAATTAGAAATGGTTGCTTTGGAACATAAATTTCATTAAATATTGGTAAAACAGGCAACATTTTCCAGGCAGAGATAATGATCTAAACTTTGAAGAAAACCAGAAAAACTCCACGGGAAAATTAACACTAAAAGGCACTGAAATACTCAGCATTATTGCAGCCATCTCTAAAATCCTGAAAGGGGAATAATATTTTTTCTTCAAAATTGAAAGAAGTATAAACTATCAAAAATAGAAAGCATTGTGTTTCAAATGATCCCAGTCGTACTAATTTGAACTATTGCGTTATGTATCATAGAATGGCCTGAGTTGAAAAGGACCTCAAAGATCATCTAGTTTCAACCCGCCTGCCATGGGCAGGGTCAGCATCCACTAGAGCAGGCTGCCCAGAGCCACACCCAGCATTGCCTTGAATGCCTCCAGGGATGGGACATCCACAACCTCTCTGGGCAGCCTGTTCCAGTGCATCACCACTCTCTGTGTGAAAATCTTCTTAATATCCAATCTGAATCTCCCCTATCTTAGTTTGAAGCCACTACTCCTTGTCCTATCACTGTCAGCCTGTGTAAACAGTTGTTCCTCCTTCTGCTCATATGCTCCCTTCAGGTATTGGAAGGCTATAATGAGGTCTTCCCGGAACCTTGTTTTCTCCAAGCTAAACAAGCCCAGCTCCCTCAACCTTTCTTCATAGGAGAGGTGCTCCAGCCCTCTGATCGTTTTAGTGGTCTTCCTCAGTACTCCAGGTGGGGCCTCACAAGAGCTGAGTAGAGGGGGACAGTCACCTCCCTCTCCCTGCTGGCCACCCCTTTTTTAATGCAGCTCAGGATATAGTTGGCCCTCCGGGCTGCTGCTGTATATAATATGTTACGTCACTGTTAAACTGTTCGTTCTAATTTGTTTAAAAATCCTCATGGGAGCTTCTAAAGGGTATTTGGTTTTGTTTCCACAGTTCTCCCTGGGATTGAACATTCAGAAATTCCTGTATAGCTGTTCTAGCTATTTATGTCAGTTTTACATGTTTAGAGGTGATGTTAATTGTGTAGACACAGCAGCCTGATATTTGTAGTTATCTCAAGTGTTGAATGTGATTGTTTCCTCTATTGCTAAGAGAAGAAAAAAAAAAATCAAACTGCCTCACAATAGCCATTTCATAAAGGGTCATTCAAAAAGAAAACCCTTTTCCGTCTTAACAATATTTATCTAAACCAAATAGTATGATAACCAGTATGTAAATTCCCAGTGAGCCATTAGAATTAAATTATTATTTTATCTCAGAATGAAAAGAGTTCTCTTTGACTTAGCTGAAGATACTACTTAGGTCGCAGCATGAAAAGCCTTTTGGTTACAAGTACTGATTGCTAAGCACTGCTGTATTGTGCTGGGCCCGTCTGTCTGACGGCCATCTCAGTTGTTCAGAACACCACTGCACGCCTGGCTTAATGGCTTTTTGCATTAGTAGGAATCAGGTTCCAATCAGAGCCATGTTTCAACAGTACACTGCTTCCAGCTTCTCTGGATCCTAATACTGTATCAAAATGCTACAGACACCTGAAGCGAAATACACTGACTTGATATAAAGGAGTTCTCTGGGTGCTTTTTTTTCAAAAATTTTTAATGAGTAGGACCATTATCACTTGACACCAGATCGAGTGTTTTCTGTTCTCCAGCAATTGGTGCAAAACAGTAAAGTTTGGTATGTTTCCTACATTGGACACACTGGATAGTGTTACACATACTTTGTCTGCGCTTGATCAAGATGCAGTTTGTATTTTTGTGTAATCCAGATCTGGTACTTATGACTGTTGAACCATGAGCTCAAGTTACATTTCAGTGAGGACAAACACGCAGCGGTCTTGTCAGAGATCCACTTGTAGGAGATAGAACTCTGAAATGGGACTGTTAACGTTGCTGAGTTTCAGACTCAGCAAACTATAGCACTTACAGACAGATCCTTGACCCCATTGGCAAACGTGGTTTGGTACTGTAAGAGCTTTGAAAGCTCATAAAGCGAAAGACTTGAGGACTGATGTACCACATCTGTGCAAAAAATGCCGTTGGATTTCAGCTTGTTTTCCAGCACCACACTGAAAGTCAATAAGGAACACCTGTTCCAAGGAGTTAGCAAAGGGAGACATTCTTGTCATCACTCCTTTGATTTTTTTAAGTTTGAAAATTTGCTTGAAGTTTCTTCGCATTTCTGAAGTTCTGGACCTGAATCCTATCATTTAAGATCTGTATTCAAATAAATAAATTACTTGTCTGGTCTGCAGATACTGCTGCGCACCTCTGCCTGTTACTTACATAGGTGCCTGACTGCAGTCTGACAGGGCCTGAAACTATTGGTTTTAATGGTGACTGTAGATGGATTGCTAGATGGTAACAATAATTAAAGACATATGGATTATGAAAATGTAGCTCTGTTTGGAAAAGATTAATTAGATAGTTTGTGGTGTTTGCTTGTCTATTTCCAAACCCTTGTGTTATCCATAGATTGACCAAAAGAAAGATAAATGCAGTGAGGAAGTGATGTCTGATATGATTTCTAACAGACCTTGGAGAGAGGTCTTAAAAAATTTATGCTGCTTTGCTATCAGTGTTGTGTCAGAATGGTGGTTAAAAAAATAAATAAAAATAACAATTTTTTTTAAATGTGGCAAAATATCATGGCCTCAGATGTCATACCAAGGAACTAGCTGATGTGCAAAGATGAAACAGTTTGAGGGCATCAGGAAGAGGCCTTTCCACGAGAGACATTCATCTCAAAATGAATGTTCTGAAAAACTGGAAAAAAAGAACGATCAGATTAAAACAGCATGAATTTTGTCCTCTTTTCCTCTGATGTGTATGGGGGGAGATTTTTATGTGTAACTAAAACTAATCTAATGTATAAAGCCAGTTGCCCAATATACTATATTCCAATAGATATTTATGGCTTGGTAGCTTTAAAAGAACTTTGCTGCAATTATTTCCTAGACTTGTGCAGGTACTCATTTTATTTGCTCATTTACCATCTATACAGATGTTTTGCAAATGTTCAAAATGTGTTCTCGTCTTACAGGCTTTTTCATCTTGCAGATGATTAGTGCATTTGACACAAAATAAATGAGAGAAGAAATTATTTTCCATTGTTCCCCAGCATTTTAGTTAGTAATTTTGCATTTTCACTGTCTGTCGTTACATTATTATCCAATTCAACAGAATCTCTGCAGCTTCTTGCCTTACAAGGGAAATGTCAGTTCTGAAATCTGGTAATGGACATTTACTTCTCCTTTCTAAATTCTTTATTTCTATTTCTCACAGAACTTTTGGAATTCGCTAGTGTTATTTATTCTCAATTTAAAATAAAAACAAAACCAAATGATCTCTTTACTCCTCAGGTTTAGAAAAAAAAATTGCAAATAAGAGTTGTTAACAATGTTATTGGTGCAGTAACTACAGTGAAAGTGTGGTTCTTGATGAAAATAGTAACGAATGTCCTTATTGATTAATTTCTGGTTTTAAGTTTTGCCGATATTTTTTTGTACTTTTATCAGTGTAAAATAGAGGTCAGTCTAATCTCAATGAAAGAAATGAATGAAAGCACCAATGCTGTGTGGCTTTGTGAGTTCTTGGATGTATTTCTTACAGTTAGCATGCCTTACTCATTCTCCTGTTTTTGATTTTTCTGCAGACAATGTGCATGAAGGTATTTTGGGCATTTATTGTGCTAATTCTTCTCATGATTAAAGTCATAAAATTGCACTGGCCCAGCAAGAGGCATCATGAATGTATAGTTTCAATTTACGTGTCTTCATAAAGCCAAGTTACATTATGTTCTTCTAAAATGGAGGTGTGTTAGTAGCACAGATTTATTGTTTGCATTTGAAGGCAGCTCATCTCGTGGCACTGCCATGTTTTAAAGCTTGTGATGACCAAATTCTCTGACCACACGTGAAGGGAGAGGCTTCACACTTGGTTAAGGTACTTTGAGCTGTTTCTTCACTGCCGAAATGGATACAAAATGGTCATGCTTTTGAGAGGACACTTTTTTATAGGAGTCTGTTTTCCCAAAATCAATCATGTAATTGATTGCTTATAGATAGAGTCTGCAGCTCTTCTGGCTGGTTAAGTCTGACTTTGGGCTGTAGTTGCAATCATTTGTGTGTGCACTCATTGTTCTCCATATCTCTAATTGTTGTTTCTCCAGTTCTTATCTTGTAAAGAGTTTGTAGTTTAGCAAAGACCATGTCATTTGGAGGGGCAGTTTTCTTGCTTCCCTCTTTTAAGAAAACATTAGAAGAATGTGTTTTTTCCCTACACACAATGTATTTAAAACTTGCTAACTCATCCTGGCAGTTTCCTGATATTTAGAATTTAGAAAGTACTGGTACTTGCTCTTAGTAACTCCAGATACTTTCAAGTCCAAAGTCTGCCTAAATTAACCACCTCTTCACTGTGTCTGCTTTATCATCATTTTAACCTTTTTGTGACCCACTGCCAGCTCTGTGAATTTGTTAACCCTAATGACCTCTGGTAAACACCCAGCGATTACTGTGATGTGATGTGTTGCAGCTTAATTTTTATGGGGCTCAGTCTATACGAAAGAAGTATTTTGGTTGTTATGTTTATGTTATTCTAAATTGCTTTAAATTGAGCTGGGTTTCTTTCTTGCTATGGTTAATTGCATTGGTAACTATATTGATTTTTTCCACGCCACTGCATTGCTGATATCCAGAAGCAGTGCTTTGAACTGGCTTTGCCATCTTCAGTCTCTGCATAAGTACTGAGATAATCGTGAAATCTTAAGGATGGTCACTGTGAGGGTTTGAATCTTCTCTGGATGTAAAATGCACTTTAAATTTAAAAAGAAAACATAACTACCAGATAGCTACCACTTATTGCTAGCAAGCTGGGGGCTTTTAGCTTACTAAGTTGACAAATGGTTTTAATGTGCTTCCCATTCCTTTCAGGTAGGAGCAGTAGAATAATACAAAATAGCAATAGTGACAGCCAGTGCCTTCATCATGAATGCTCTTCCTACAAGAGAGCACAAAGAGGAAGAACATGTCATACCAAATGAAGAAAATCTTTCTTCAGTATTTAAAAAAATATATATCCATCTGTATTGCCTTGAATCTGAAGTCCTGTTTGAATTCACCACTGTCTACAAATGCAACCCAAACCATTGTAGTTGGTTGTTCCTCTCATATTGTAACAAATAAGACAATTTCTGGGATGGATCAGACTACCTTGCACCCCTAATTTCACACCTCAGGTTAGGTATGAGGAAACTTTGAGGCACAGAGCACCTATCAGTTTGATCTCACAAGGGCACTCAAGGGAAATAGGTATCTGAAATTGACTCTTTCTTTGCTTTTATCTTTCTCTCCTCTAAGGTCCCATCTTCCAGAGGTTTTTTTGACAAAAGAATACCACTGTACCAAACACTGTGCACTGAAAGAAAAGGATTTTTCTAGCAAATAATTATCATAAATTGCACTAGTGTAAACATTTGCTTATTGCTGAGCCAAAAATAAGTGTCCACTAGTGTAATACCTTGCTGTGGATTTATAAAAAACAGATCTTTTCAGGTCATCAAATTGAAGCATAGACTATTTTGTCCTTGAGGAGCAAATTAGAACTCGGATCTCTCACCTCATGGTTGAGAAGTGTTTTACTCTTGCTGTGTTGAAGCCGAGACCCTCTTTGTCTTTACATTTACTACTGACGTATAGCTCATGAGGATGGCCTCGCTGTCTTAGCAGTGACTTCCCTTTCTCTGTATGTGTTAAGAATTATTAACAAGTCTGTACATTTTTTTCCAAGCTTTTCTTTTCCCATACGTTCAGGAATATTTCTTCCCTCCACTCCAGCCCTCCTTTATTTTTCATCCCCAAAAAAGGACATACGTGTACCTTCTGAATATCAGTACAAAAGCTCGCATTGTTTGGAGGATCTTCACACTGCCAGTGGTGACACTAGAAGAATCCACCTTATTGCATACCTGAAAGATGATGCTTCATTTAAACTGGTAGAACAACTTCATCAGGATCTTCATTTGCCTTTCTCAGCTTTGCCAACATGACTTAAAAATTAGGTCAGACCAGTGCTCTTTACTTCTTGAAGGTTTTCACTCACTATTCTGTGATACTAATATTGTTCCCAGATTTCACATGTTTCTGCTGTCTAAAGAGGTCTGTAGGAGAAAGATAGTTTACGTTCAGGTTTGAACTAGGTTAGTCAACCTAGTCTGCATAAAGTTTCCAACATGAGACTCAAATTGTGTTAATGCATTAGATGACTTAGATCAGTCCATCTTGAGTTTGTTCTGAAAATATACATCTTTAGTTTTTCGTCTTCTTTTGTGCCAGTCCTGACCTGGTAGCATTGTCTTTGTTCAGTTTGTGGGTTCAAAATGCTTTGCATCTCTGACAGTTACTTTGGTCTTTTAACTGTGATGTCATGCTGGACTCTGAATGAAATTTTGTTGAAGCTAATGAACTTATTAACATTCACACTTCATTCACAATAAAAGCAGACCTCATTCCTTTTCTGTCATGGACAGCTGAAACAATACCAGCCACATATGGCACAAGAAGGGAAAAAAAGTTGGAGATTTAAGCAAGGAGTGTAGGAATTTTTGCTGTTGGCTCAGATAAAAGGGTTAGAATATTGTTTGAGAGAACTGTATATTCAGAAAAATCAACATAGAGAAACACTGCAAAATCCCATGCAGAAGTTATGGTCAGAATGGCGAAGTAAATAAACACTAAGAAGAAGAGAGGGTGAAGAGCCCTTTTATGTGCAGTGCTCCTTGGAAAGAGACTTGGACCTACAAGAAGAGAGGTGCTCTTTTTTTTTCCAATCTGAATTCATTCTGTGTCTAAAGGAGCAAAGCTTTTATATGCATAATATGGAATTAAAAGGCACTGCACCTAATAAATACTTCACACCATCACTGATACATCTCCCTAATGAGAATAGCTTACAAACCTCCTCTTGGCTCAACCTGAGTAAAAAATTAAGACATTAATAGCAGAAGTGAATACAGTTTCTGAGGAGATAGGTTGTGCGAGTTTCTATTAACCTTGAACTCACTTGGAACATGAAGAAGGATAAAAATTATTTTAATTTCAAATGACATTCTATTTCTAATAATGCGGAGGAGAATGCTCATATTGTCTCACCTGAAATAATGTATACGTTGCTACCCAAAGATGATCTTCCTGGAAGGGAAATTGAGGTTTATTCATTGCTTCAAGCAAAGAGCTGATAGGCTGGGAAGATGACCACACAGGCATTGCAGCAGTCATTTTGGCTACTACACTTACTGAAAAAACTTCACTCCTTCTTTAGCTCTCTGAGTTGGAGACTGGCTCTGCATTTTGGAGCCAATTGCCTTGAATGGGCCAGAACATAACTCTAAGGTAGACGAGGGATTGAAAATCTACCTGTCCTGGTAGACATTCAGAGAAGACTTTGGTGGTTTCTGCTAGAAACAGAAGACTTCTAAGACAAACTGGCGGTAACTTAATTAGGCAGATGGGCTTGCAGGTGGAGCTCAATGAAAGAAAGTCTACTGAGAAGCTGTGGAATTCACTGCAGAACCTGAATCTTCTTGCATGTTTGCCTCGAAACTGGAAGCATTTATCAGTTAAGAAGATTGAACTGAATTATCACAAGCCTATAAATACATCTGTGTTCAATATATATTATAGAGAAGGAGATTTTGATCTGTCTTCTGATGATATTCTGTTCTTTTTAGAGTAAAAAACTGATTTCGAAAATGAGAAAAATTAGAAGTAATGGAACGAATCTATTGTTGGTTGGTACTTTGAAAATCCATATAAAATGAAGCAAAATATATAAATAATGTAATTGAAATTAAGCAAGATGCCTAGATGGTTGTGAGGATATATGAACTCATTATTGCTTTGGATTTCTTTTTGTGATGAAGCATGAGTAATGAATGCCCTCAAAGTATCCTACAAAGTGAGGTTTTGGAAATCCATTTTTAAGATGAAGTTCAGGTCATCAAAGGAAAGGACCTATAAGAAGGCAAGTGATTTGCAGTGGACAGATTATCCTGTCTCTAAAATCACAGATCATTGTAGCTATTTGCAGCAGCAGTTTTTTGAAAAGGAAGAAGATTAAGTGAAACAATTCTCATAAAGGCATTCTAGTTCCTGAAGTCTTTTTTGGCTTTGAAGGAGAGGGATGCTTGTTTACTTGCAGAACACTTTTGGTGAGCAAAAAAAACCACAAGCAAAACATGAGGCTATATATCCAGTAAGTACATATATACGAGAAAACTACTGGGGTGAAAATGAGCTTATTTTGATGCTGAATTTACTCTGATGTATTACTGTAATATTAAATGTAAGACATGGAATGATCTAAGAAAGTTTATCATTGTAAAGCAATTATCCTGATCAAGTATGGATCCTGTAGGGAAATACTTTATTAAACAGCTCCCTCACTGTTTACCTGCTGCAAAGATGGTTAAGCCCTCTGAGCCATCAAACAATTAATAATGCCTTCCTCAATGGTGAGCCTAACCCATCGTGATGAAGAAAAATAAAAGCAGATTCAGTGGGATACCGACCGAATGGAAGTTTACAGGAAGATTCTTGCTCACTAGAGAAGAGATGGAGCCAGAGATGCTTTGCATGAATAGATGGCTGATCCAGAAGCCCGCAGAGAGCTGCCCTCACAGCTGGCTAGGATCTGTGGCAAAAAACATGCAGCAGTGGAAAAAAAAAAAAAAAAGGAAATTGCTCATGTTCTCTGGCACGTTGTGTTTGTTAGACCCAGGAAGTGTTTAATGCACATCACTATCACAGTGAAAATCGATGCATCTACCAATGAATGATGGTAAGATATCTTACTACATGCTATACCAGTGAGATACAGCACGCTTAAAAAAGAGACAGCTGTGCACGTACTGGCTGCATACCTGCTAGTCTTTTGAAAAAAAAAGAGCCAGGATCCGCTCTGTCCAACTCTGTGGATGAATAACCACATTTGATAAAACTTATGTTACCGAGCAGTCACTTGAGAGTTCAGCAGCAGTGCAAAAGCGAGATAGATGGGGGACTTCAGATTTGAACAGTTTAGCATTTCTGCAATACTTAAAGGCTCTTGTCTGAGCCTTTTTCAGACAGCCTTTAGTATAGATTCTGATACTTATGCTTTGAGAAAATATTGATGAACGAATCAATATTAACTGTGCTGTTTAGAGCAAATACTTAAGAATTATTTCCTTCAGATTTTGTCTTGGAGAACAGGTGCATTGTAGGAGGTGCACCCTCCCCTGTGGTTTGTTACTTTTGTGAATGATGAAGACTGAAAAATGCACTGCAAAGTTTTAACAATTATCTATAGCAAAGCTCATGTCTAATCAAGAAGCTTGGATAGGAACAGATGGCTACCTGAAAAAGGCAGAATGGAACTGATTGATTAAAAATGGAAAAATTGTTTAGATACATAGCTATCACTTTGAGTTTTTCTCATTTAAAGAGAAAGCCAATAAATGGACCTTGAAGTGCAGAATCCTGAATTTTAGCAGCTTCTCTCTTACCTGAAGGAATCAAGCAATGCAGTGGGCCAAGCTGAAAGAACTATGGTGTTAAACTGATGGAGGTGGAGAGGAGGGAAGGAGGTGTTCCTTTTGGCTATTCCTGAATCCTACAATATCCATGAAGAAACTGAATCCAGAACACTTGTCCAATTAGGTGTCAGAGAAATGGGAATCCGAGAAACAATGGGAACCCTTTCATTGAGGTTTTGTCTGCTTTTCTGAAGGGTTATGAAATAGGAAAGATTCCTCTAAAGCTTCGGTTGGTGATTTGAAAATGTCTTGAAATAAATATAGCATATAAGTGTTATTATTTTAAAGTAGTTTTTATTTTGTAAACAACTTTTTCTTCTGCTGTGGACCTACTTGCCATTCTAGATTCCTGTATTGTGACAGACTAAAAGTGTTGTTATGATACAGTGTGGGTGAAATAGTACGGTGTATCTGCTAATACTCTTCCTTTAGACTAAATGTAAAAGCTGTTGGGAGTTCTCTGTTCACGAGAAGACAGCTGGAGCTGTAGAGACAATGCACAGAGTTGCATTGCACAGACAATGCACAGACAATGCACGGAGTTGTCCATGGGTTTGTGCACAGGTGGGTCTGAATGAAAATCCAGTAATCTGAAAGAAGCTGTGTGTGCATGGGTGTGAATGGGCGTTCTAGAGAAGCAGCACAGCCACAGCAGCACATAGGTAAGCAGCAGAGAATCTCTGGAGAAGCCCTTGAAACAGAACACCTGGGAAAAAAAAGTCCAAAGAATACTATGGGACAAAATGCCATACAGGAAAAGGCTGAGAACCATGAGCTCCATGGAAAACGCTGTCCTTCATTTGCGTCATGTTGAATTTAGGACAACAGAACTGTATGTATATTATTCATAAATAAACATAATTGCGCCAAAGAAATAACTGACTTAAAATTGTTTTTCTATCTATGTGACCCTTTTTTTTTTTTTTAGCTTACTGGTTGGGTCCAAAGGATAGCCATAATTTGGATGGCTTGGGAAATCTAGTTCAACAGTGTGAAACCAGCAAATCCCCATAGAGGGGAGTTTTGTGAATAGAGTTTTGCTTTTTTCCCCCCTCCCTTTTCCTCTCTTCCACCCGATAGTAGACTTTTTACCGAGTATCTGGGCTACCATTAAGGGACTTGGAGAAAACTGATTAACAGGTAAGAAATGAGTTATGTTAATAGAATGTGCATTTTAAAAAGGCAGAGTGGTCCTTTTAGACGAAGTCTGAGCAAAGAGGTTCTAATGTTTTCATGTGCTGTGACTACATACAAATTATAGGAAAATAAAAATTTACTGTTTGTTTTTATATCTCTTTTTTTTCTTTTTTTTTTTTTCTTTTTGTGCAATAATTATGGTATTGGTAAGGTATGGAATTGACCTAACTGTCGTAGTTGTGACCTCTAAATTATTGTTAATGTTACTGTCAGTATGTGCTTCACATCTCCTTCTTAATGGTATGCTAATTGTACGGCAGGATGTCACATTCTCCAACATACAGATTCCCTATTTCAATTACAGCTAAGTAAATCTCCATTACTAATGAGTAAGCATTTCTTTTCCTTGTACGTTTGCATTATAATGGACATTTTCTTTATGCACTAAAATTATTCTTTCCTTGACAACAACTATATGTTTCATTTTACAGTAAAGGCTACGACATGGTGATTCATGCTTTTCTGTTGGGTTTATCTCTTTTAAATTGTCAAATGTTCTAGGTAGCCTGACGTTTGCTGTCCTATGTTATTTTCCTGTTCTTCCAGAATAAATATATGTATTTTCTTTAAGACAACCTGTTTAATACAAATCATGAAAAAGTAAGCTGATGTCTCAGTCATAAGTTAAACCATATTTCAGAATTGTTGCTTTGTTTCATTCATGTTGCTGAGAAATCTCAATGCTATTTATGTCAGTGCAAAGTGACCTTTGTGATATAATGTTTGACCGATTTGAATATAAAGAGCAAGTGACCACAAGTGACCCATATCACTGCAAGATTCCTCTCTGCTTAACAGAGCATAGCTCTTTGGCTATTAAATAAAATCCCCCAAACAGACATTTGCTGCCCTACTAATGCATGTATCTACAAAAGCAATGGGCAGCTGAGTAAAACAAATGGGGAAGGCCTCCTGTTCCATCTGAGCTGTATGGCTCTGCTGCCAGCCCCCTGCCAGCCCCCTCCCTCCCGAGAGCTGTGGGCAGTCCCTGGGCACCCCTGGACTTGAGCAGCCAGCTCCAGCCAACAGAGGATCCCCTTGGTGACCCAGAGCCTTCCCCTGGCCTCCATCAGGGAGTGAGGATATTGGCAAGCGGAGTCCCAATGGTGGATATCCTGCCTTCGTTCTGTATGGCCCTAGTAACATGTCCCCTTTTGTGAAACTACGAGGACTGTGAGTTTTACTGATAAAGTGGGAATTTCATCTTTGATCATATACAGTAAAGAAGGCAGTGGTTTGATTTCACTGGGGTCTGTGCAGTAAATCACAGGAGCCAGTACAGCTTTCTGTATCATTGATTAATAATCATTAATATTCTTAAACATTTCAGAGTTTACCTGGTGGTGGGCATGTATATGGGGAATAAGATGGGTGCTGGGTTCTTTCAGTCATATAAGTAGCTGGGATATTGTAAAGAAACAAGAGTGTGGTTAAAACATGAGGTAGCATTCCAGAAATGCAGGAGGAAATGTATGCAGCCAGATGTTAGAAGTAACATTGATTTCCTGGTCACTGTGCATGAATTCTTTCTAGCCTTGTGTATATCCTGATAATTGGACGGATTACAGTATAGATACAAAGTTTGTTTTGTTTTTATTTTGAAAGGCCTACGGTATGCAGCCTTTTTCCCAGACAGCAGCAAAAAACAAGGTGAACAATTTTTGCACTATGTGGTTTTGAATTCTGTCATATTTTCTATTACGTTTCTGTCTTCCATTAGGATAGCTTAGTTTGCTATATTAACCACCACCATCATCCATATCACTTCCAATTCTGAGTTTAGTCTGCATTATGTATGTATCTAGTTTGACGATTTTTCTCTCTCCCGGGGGCTGGAAGTGGTTACTCGCACGTTACAGTTCAAGATGTTGTTACAATGGTTGCCCTTTAATCAGTCATTTTCGGAGTGGCTGATGACACCTGGTGGTGTATATCATAAATGCAGACTTAACCGCTTTTGCAGCTGGCGGTGGATTTTGTCTTGTTCTACCCCGTGCACTGGCAGTCAGAGTTTGAGCTCTTTAAATGAATCTGGTCTCCTGCACGAAATAATCTCTTGGGAGCACGTTCTACTCCCATTCAGACAGATGCAAACCGAGAGAAGCAGTAACATTTCACTGCTGTTGGAGCAAAATTACTGCCTCTGACCTTGCTATTGAAGCCAATAGTATAGCGTCTCACAAGGGCTACGTACCTTTGTTATGTTCTCTATTAACTTTACAGATATATTGCATAAATGAATGTTTTATATATGCTCATGCACTAAATATACTGCATTAAACTAAAAATCTTTTCTGTGAAAAACCTAACGATTTGTATTTAGAATTAATGATACTTTCAGAACTTTCAATTGGGGTTACTCAAGGAAGCTTCTTTGGGTGTTTTATTGAGCATCACGGTTTCTGGCTTGAGTGCATGATTTTTCTTGCCAGCAAGTATATTTCCCTGTGTTAATTAAATTCCACATCTCTTTGCCAGCATATTTCCTAACAATGGAATATCTGGAATATGCCAATAAGTAATGAGTAAGAATAAAAAGGAAAAATCCTGGAATCCTTATTCTGCAGTAAAATTCCTCATTAGCCAGAATTTCTTGGGCTCTTCTCCATTTGATTTTTCTCTGGATAAAACTTTAGTCAAAACTTTCTTGTTTAATTGGCCCTTTATTGCTTATTTTCTTTTGCTTTGTTTTGTTTTGTTTTTCCAGTTCTGTAAAGAAGTATTACAGTAAATATGAAATATCCTGAGTTCTGTCAATCTGCAGAGAAACCACATGCATCTACAATGCAGTATCTTTAGTTGCTTCTAAAATATTGCAAAGAAAGGACTCTCAAAGTGTTCTGCCAATGGATTTTGTTGAAGGGGAAAGATTTTGTGTAATGAGAATACATTCTTTATAGCTAAATTAAGTGGTATTGTTTTGCCATTCTGAGATGCACAGAATCAATACGTAAAATTAAATAAGAAACAAAACCAGTGGAAGAGTCAAGTTACACTGTTAATCTGAACAACAAAGGAGGATGAAGTTCTGAGTCAGAAATTGTTTTGGGTTTTTTTGGTATTTTATTGATTTGTTTTTCCTAAGCTTACTGCTCCAACATTTTGGGTATAAACTTTAGTGCAGGCAGTTGGGGTTGTCCAGAAATGTCTTGCATTGGTGGAGGGCTCTGGTCAGATGAGTTATGTACAGGATACAGCTGCTTCAGCATAAGGGAGTGGAGGTGCCATTTCGTAGCACTTCTTACCCCACTCCATGGGGAGACCTAACACCTAGGGGCCTGAGGGGCACTGCTTCCCAGGCATGGGAAAAGAGAATTGCACAAAAGCCTACTCAGGCCAGTGGTGGGAGTTGCTAACTCCGCCTTTACAACATGGCATTAAAAAAGCTTGATCCAATTTTTATCAAGATAACATTGAAGAATAGGAGTAATTTTTTTTCAGACATCTGAACCCATTGAAAAGTGACACTTGGACATTAAAAGGCATTGGGAGTTTATTCTGATATATGACAGGGTTTTTTTTGTCTTTGGAGTGTAAGGAAAAGTATGACATTTCAGATAACAAACATTTAACGGTGGCCACTGGCAATTCTGTCTGGTTTTAGTGCTAGAGATTCCTAGAGCAAAATTCTGCCTCCAAATTCTATGCATGCTGCTCTCAGTTACTTCAGCAAAGCTTGTGCACATGTTTCAAAGGTCAGAATTTGGCCACCGGGGCTGAGTTTTCAAGGAGTGTATTAAAGACATCTGTATATCGACAGAACCACATCCTTTGTCTTCTGTAGGACATTTCAGGAATAAGTGCTATTGGGCACTGCAAGTGAAACATTTTCTATTTTTTGAATTGTATTGAGATTGCTTAGCAGAAACATTTCTTGCAATTAGAGGTTCATGATTTTGTGTATTTCTTGTAACTTAGCACTTTGAAAAGTTGTCAGTTTAAAGAGAGTAAAGGCTGGAAGGGGCCACCCTTCAGAATATTACAGTTGAAAATCCACTGTAACAATCAAACTGAGGGGACGTAGTCTGAGGAAATTGAATTCATTTGAAGTGCACAACCTTTTGTTTGTAGTCTAATACAGAGAGGTCGACAACAGCGTTGTACACAAAGGTAGAAAACAAACCCACTGTTCATTGTGGACAGAGCTCATATTTGAAATTATGTTACCGATCAGACACTTGAAAAAGCTAAAACTTGGCATTCACATGCTGTTTGAGTTAGCACATATTAAATTGATGAAGATCTTTAAGCATGTAGGTTTTCCCCTGTTTTTTAAACATTATACACTTCTTAAACTGTTTGTAATGTCTAATTGCTGCTGGATTTCAAGACATATCAATTTTGTTCTTAGTTCCTGAAGATTTTGACAGAATATCATACCAAAATATTTTGTATTTTTTGTAGGACTGGGAAACAGAAAATCATGACTGGTATTGTTTTGAATGCCATTTGCCTGGAGAGGTGTTGATATGTGACCTGTGTTTTCGTGTGTATCATTCCAAGTGTTTGTCTGATGAGTTCAGGCTTAGAGACAGCAGTAGTCACTGGCAGTGCCCAGTTTGCAGGGTGAGTACCTCTGAGCTTTCATGTGCTGATTAGAGGGTTGGTGTTCATGAATAGTTTCATTAAGGTGTCCAGATGGTCTGGCCAGGTTAATGGATAAAAAATGAATATTTTAACAATGATACATACCTAGAGCATCTGTACAGAGATACTAAAATATGGTGCATGTAGCAGATGGTTATTTTTGAAGACTCCAGCAAGTTTTACTTATGCATTTGAAAGCACACAGTATACTGTGTGGGAACGTGTGTACGTATGTATGCAATGTATGAATGCAGTATATTGTGGAAATCTTCAACATGAGTAAATAAATTGCTGTATAAGATGCTGCTGTTTTTGTTTAACCTCATTTTAATGAATCATAACGTAATTTTTTTTTTTTTGCATTTTGATGACCGCATTCTTAATATTTTATTGGAATTATATTTTGCATTGTAAAGCCACAGTCATGTTGCTGACAACTAAAATTAAGGGGTGAAATTCTGCCTTTCATTTGCTCTTACGCATTTATTGGCGTGAAAAAGCCAATGTGGATTTCACCCATCACATCTGTATCTGTACTGCTTTTTCTCTACAGTTGTTTTTCTTGTGAATATGGTAGGGTGACAGCAGAGTTATTTCTTATATACGTTAGAAGAACAAGCAGGTATGTTGTCTGTGTATTGTTAGAAGACCAGCCATACGTCGTGGAAGTGCTTGCTGGTACATCAACCAGATATTTCTCCTAACTATTGTCACCTCCACATAATCTCCCACAGTGCACCACATTTCTAGGCTTCTTTAAATAGGGAACAAAGCATATGAGAGAGTAAGACAAAATTACTGATATAAAAGGCATACAGACTTGCCAGTTGCCCTTGGTTTACTGGAGGGATGGGAAGCTCCTTGCCAAAGGCTGAGATCCAGCTGTAGGGCAGTGGACTGACCTTGAGATGATCTCTGTTGTAAACAGCGTTAGGGATTGGGTGCTTCTTAAGCACAGAGAAGTGTTGTGGTAGTGTTTTGTGCTTTTTTTTTTAACATATAAATTGTTTTCTTTCAAAACAATACTTTCTGACTGCTGATGCCTTAGTTGTAAAAACCTGACAACTTCTGCCTCAGAGTGGGAGCTCTCAGGGTTTAGGGAGATAATGAAAATAAGAAAATTAAGCATTCCCCATAAAGTGTAAGGGAATTAAAAGAAAAACACTGGTGGCAGGGAATGTGCTGTTAGGAATAAGGACATGTACTGTTTCCTCCTGTACTGTAGTACCAGCATTTAATTTAGCTACCCAGTATTCTCTCTGTTAAAAACAAAGAATGGTAGCATATATGTGAATTGCTTTTAGATTTTTAAAGTAATCACTTTAGTGATTTAGTTTTTCATAGTAAATATCGATAGCTCTTGCACATAGTTAAGGTCAGATAAACCTGATCCAATCTCCACTCTAGTTCACAAGCAATTTTAGATGACACTTGGTGAATGAAAGAGGGAATGTAAATGATTTAAGCCACCTTATGTGTTAGGAGGCTTATGGCATCTATCTTACAAGATGGATGTCTGCAGAGTGCACAGATTTGTGGGGTGGTCAGCTCTGAGATCAGCTGGACATTCATCCTAGAGCTTTGAGATCTTTTATGGCCTTGGTATTAAACAGATATTTATCTTAGACCATAGGTCATGTGTCCTTTTGCCTACTGTTTCCCTTTTTTACTATACAAGGAAAAGTTTTGGGGTCTCTTGTATCCTTCCTGCTCCTTAGACCCTTGGCTTGCTCAGTGCCTTGTATGATGGCCAACCTACTTAGGAAAATACTGCCATTTTGAATGCCATGCCGTCCCTTTTCCCCTTGTGCTGACATCTCTTCTGATAATTACTTCGATTCATTTGAAACCCCAAGTTTACAGACTGGGATTAATGAGGTTTGCACAGACCTTAGGAGCAAGGATGAGGTCTAGATGAGAATTAGCATCCTTGTGTCAGGTTTCAGTATTCTTCCACTGCTTGCCCCCACCTTCCTGGGAACAGACTGCTCTAATTTTATTTTAAAAGAACAAGAGAGGGCTATATTCAAAATACTGTGGTAGTTTAGAGAACTCTGGCTGATGTCCAGAGGACATAACAGAGCTTAACTCTCTTGCATAAGGGCAATGGGATTTACTTCGCATTATCTGCAGTAAATATGGATGTTCAAGGCAAGTAATAGGGACAAAAGAGATGTGTATATTTTTGTACTTTTTTCTCATGACTGGACACAGAATATTCTTCCAGGGGATCTCCAAGCTCTTTACAAAGGTGAAGTGGAAATATGTTTGAAACCTAATATATTAGGAGAAATAATCTAAGAACACTTCATTCTTATGTAAAGATTGCTTCTGTAATGCTGCCAAGGTCAGCAAGCCTTTGGATTATTTGTTTCACGATTGCTGGCTGTACTAGTTCAATCAACCTGCGCAGCTTTATCTTGCACACTTGACTACTCAGAAGCGTTTTATAAAGGACGTTGCCAAGGATTTGTTCATAACTTTAAAATATTTTTTCTCCTGTAATGTTTAGAACGGTCCCTCACAATCTGTGCTCTGAACTCTGTTTCCCTGCTGGCAGTTTTTCCCTGCTGCATCCGTAAGCAAGAATGTGCAGTTCCTGGCTTTTTTTTTTTTTTTTAACTTTACGGAACCAATCTGAATATTTTATACCCCACATAATTCTCAGCAGGAGACAAGAGTCAAGCAAAGTTCAACTCAAACCATACTGCAGTGATTGAAGATTTTCCCTGTCTGCTGACTAATCACTGTCTTAAGTGAAATAAATTGGTATTTTTATCAACATTCCTGGTAGATAGGTCACTAGAGAAAAACGGTATCAAGTGGACTTGGAAATTGCATTAGCCTTCTCTTACTACTGGAATGGTCCATTCAATACAGGGTTAGTGTGCTGAGTCTCTGAAGGATGCGGGAGACTTGTACGCTCATTGCCACTCCTTGGTTGGATAAAGAGAGGAAATTAATTCTATTCAGTTGTTAGCTTAGTGTCTCAAAACTACATAAAGTACTGCAAAAATGCAGTAGTTTGGGTTTTTTTTTGTTGTTGTTGTTTGTGAAAACAGGCGTATACAAGAAGTCTGAATAGGAGAAAATTGATCTGTTTTTGAATAACTAATTAATACCTTAATTATATTTTTATATATATTTTTTTTATAAAGGCAAAATTATGCATGGTGATATATTTTGTCCCAGAGGAATACATTTTTTATTTGTGAAACAAAAATGAGAGTTAGTTTTGGTTTCACTTGTCTCCCTGGGTTATTTTGTTGTTTTTATTATCGCTATTATTGGGTTTTTTTTGTTTTGTTTTGTTTTGTTTTTTGCAAACATCTGATTGGGCATTTATCTTTCATGCATGTGCTTTAAATTTAAACCAGTTTACGTACGATAGCAGGTGAATCAGTATTTCTGTGTTTTGTGTATATGCAAGCAAAGTCAAGTGTGGAGCTTAAGATATTAAATACTGTGCTGATATGTATTCCATAAATAGGTTGTTTCAGAGTTGTGGTACTGAAGTGAGTATTTCATAGAGTACATAAAAATTCAGCATCGTGCAGTTCACAATCAGTAATAGGTGTAATATTACGTGAGAATAACAATAGAAAGTCAAAAATTTAGAAATATGAAGGTTACTTAAGTGAAGTAGATCTAGAATTTTCTGTGAAGAAAACTATAGTCACGGCCAGAACCTGTACAATTACTGTATGATGAAACATATTCCATAAATAGGGTCTGGCATATTTATACAAACTATAACTATGCATTAGCACCAAATTCATCTGTAAATTTAAACCCTAGAAAAATCCAAGGCCAGCAGGTAAAGCAGGGAGCTTATAAACAACATTGGTGAATAAATGGTAGGCTTGTACATTTAAGAGGATGCACTCATGGAAACCTGAACTGCTTCTGGAAATGGAGCTGGTGACTTAGAAGGATCTGTCTGTCACTGAGCAGCCTTCACTTAATCCATCACTGAGCAGCTTCCTGCTCTGATGTGGAGCTCTTCAGTGTGTGCACACACCTGACATTTGAGAGAGCAACAGCAAAAAAAAGCTTAATCAGAGACTGTAAGGAGACCTCTTTCTCAGAGTGCAAAACATAGATAGTGCCGCCATAGACAGTGCTCTTGGAGGATGGAGTGTTTCCTGGGAGTTCCCTCAGCTGCTGCTGACCTCAAGAAGTTCATGATGCCTTGCTGTGATCTGCACTGTGCGTGTCAGGGTTGCTAAGTCAGTTGCACCTTCAGAGTATTGCCACACTGTTTCCCAGTTAAGCACTTCTATTAATCTGGGATAACGAATGCAAACAGTAAGATAAATCCAGTCTTCAGGTACCAATTTCTAAGAAATAGACATGCCTCAGAGAGTAATGCATATTTCCAGCACCTACAAGCATAGTTAGGTTGCAACTTTGGCCTTTAGGTAGACCAATAGCCAGAACTTGAGCTGAAGATGGCTAACCTCCATAAAGACCCTGTTTTCCCTTTTTATTGTTGAGCATGATAGAATTAGAGTCACAGAATGTTTAAGGTTGGAAGAGATCACTAAGATCATCTAGTCCAACTGTAGATCCAGTTAGCCAAACCATGAGGTTACATGGGATAGGATGTCTCTATAGTCAGATTGGGTTATCTACCTGGTTAAATTGCTCCCCATCTGCTTGCATGCTATCTGTTCACTGGGGTAATACAGAGAAACAGAGAAGTCTTGATGTTCTGCAAACACTGTTGATCCATAGCTAAAACATCCTTGGGCTATCAGCATAGTTTTGGAGACATGTCTGAAACCCAGCACCATATGAGCTGCTGTGCAGAACATTAACTCCATTCCAGCCAGAACCAGTACAGTCCCATGTTAAATGGTCCTGAAAGTCTGTTTGGGTTGAATTGAATCTTAACAGTCTCTTAGAAAAGGTTTGCAGTAGTGTGTTTTAGTAGATCTGACTATGAGAAAAGATATGCAGTAGATGTTGCCACTTTTACAAATTCACGAGTCACCAGTATTGTTTTCCTTTCCTAAAAGTAGGAAATTAAATGACCTAATTTTTATCTGTGCTTGGTTTTATATCACTCTGTCTATAAAGCGACCTGAAAGTGGATAGATTTTCTTGTCTCAGAACAGTTTGATTTTATGTAAAAGTTATCCCTCGTCTAATATTAACTATTCTTTAAGTGTCTAGTTTGACTAATCCCAGAACAAGACAAGTCTTCAAAATACAAAATAGTTTTATGAAGAAAAAAAAAAAATCCACGTTTTTGATCATAGCTTCCAAGCAATGTGTTAGGTATCTCCTAGAGAGTAATCTTGCTGAAAAGGGCATGAAGTGGTTTCATTATAACTTCCTACGAAGGGCGAGTAACCTTGCCATAGAAAGACATTGTGCTGACACATAGGCTTCTGTTCCCTAACTCATTACCTTTCAGTATTTAGTAGAGCAACCTGAAGATGTTTTCTTCAAAGAAATCAGTATAGAGAATTGAAGGAAAAGTGAATAAATGCAAGTTTGCCTGAATTGGCAAGTTAATTATATCGTTTTCACTGCTGCTTAGGATTATATTAATTGCTGACATCAGTAATGACACAAAGCCAGCTATCTGTCTTTCATTATGATCTGACGGATAGGTCTGTAAACCATCTATCTTAACATAGTCTTTTGCAAACTGTCTTGCCCATCAGGGCATGAAAAAAGGTTCACGTGAGTTTCGAAATATTTTAAAGGATGATATATTCAGAACCGCATCAGAGAGAGAAGACTAATCTCTGCAAGTTCATTTTACTGCATCCTGCTAAGTCTCAGCCTGTTAAAACGCTGCATCATTGGCAAGCATACAGCACTCTTGCCTAAAATGACAAAATGACAGCTGCATTTCATAATGCAGAAAGTGTAATGCACTGCAGCTGAGTAGGAATGTTGTACGCAAAACTGAACTGAGAATTGAGCTTAAGTAGAATGCAGGTTCTCATGGCCGATGGCTTTGTCTGCCATGTTTACTTTAAACAGACATGCAGAAGGTGATTCAGAGTACCGAGTAAAGTTCTGTCTCATTCCACAGCCTGGACAGGCAGCCTAAGAATTATTAACGCTGAAAACAATGCTAAAATATGATAGGAGAGTTAGAAATTCTGCTGGCCCTATCCACAGTACTGCATTCTGCCCAACAGTGGCACTGTCCTTTCAGGAAGGAGCGATAGTGCCACTTTGCATACTGCAGTATCTACATAGGTTTGTGATTATGAGGCCAGTAGCGTGTAATGGTGAAGCAGAAGTATTTCAGCACAGTCTGCAAAGATTATGCATACCTCTAAGCAGCTGAATAACCACCTTCACTGGTAGTGCTGTGTACAAATTGTATTTAATTTAAAGAGGTAGACAAACCTGAGATGCATAGGTTACATTCTTGCTGGAGCAGCAGGGCCAGTCTGTCATTTCAGTGTCTTCAGTGTCTTTCAGAAGGAAGGAAAGCAGAGCAGACTGAATCACAAATCAAATTTCTATCCTTTTGTCTATTTTTTTTTTTATTAGCATGTAATCTGTACTCTGCTAAGTAAACATGTAACAGTAGTTGCTCTATACTCAAGGTATATCTTCCCTCTATATTCAGGTTCTGTTATGAATAATTCAGTAAAAAATTAACTCACTTCTAGCGATTAATTGCTTGTAAGCCTCTTAGCTCTTAGCTAGCCATTAGGTACCCATGTGGTACTATGTGGTGAACTGGCTTGTTACTTCACATGCATTGGGCATAATATTGTTTGCAGTCTTGCACATAGTTACATGGATCTTGCTAAAAACTATCAGAGTTTGAAGAGGCAGGTGTAGCTCCAAGGATTTGGTCCTTGCACTTTGCATGCAGGTGGTGATGGGGCATAGAAGGGGAGAACTCAGCTTGGCATTCACTGCGTTCAGAGTTTTGAGGAGAAATAAACATTTTTGCTAAAGATGTAAGCAGTCAAAAACCACTGCCAGACCATAAGCCTGGAGCCCATGCTGCTATTTCACTGCACTTTTGTTTTGAGGAGCTCCTGTAGGCAAGAACAAAGAGGAGATAGCAGCTGTTGTAAGGCCATGTAGAATTGTGCACAGCCAGCGGCCGGGATTTGGAAAAACTGCTTTGTAGGAGAGCTAGGCAGCTGAGAGCCACCCTCTATGTAGCAGCATGTTTTCAGCATGAAGAGCTTCCCACTAGCCTGAACTGGCTTTGAAGAATAGGGATAAGTCTGCTCTAGTCCAAGATGGGGATGAAAACTTCTGGATCCTGAACTGTTAAAAAGAAGTAGGCTGTGCTTCAAAATCTGGATTACATTTTATGAAGGAAGAACCACAAAACTTAACAACTGCTGTATTTCTTGAGCAGTAGAAGGTACTGTGAGTTCTTAGTGGGTAGAGCAGTCGTGTGTCTGAGTGCATCCTACATGGTGTCTGTTTGCCTAGTAAGTACATGCTTTATAGATAGTACAGGATATTCTTTTAGAAGTGATTTCATATTTTGATGAAAATATTAATGCTTTGCTAATTAAAAAAATACAAACTATAACGCCTTTATTCATTACTTTATTCTAATAAGACAGTCTTTTATGTGAAAAGTTTTGGCAAAATAGTATGAATATAGGTGGAAAGAAAACTGCTTGTTTTTGTATAGCTGAAGTCCTCAGCTGAGTTGCAATTCAAAGCAACACGTATGGTTGTTATGATGTGTTAGTGTTACCAATTTCCCAGAAAAGATTTTCCCCCAAAAATTCTGATATAGTTTAATCTGGAGTTACCTTTTCACAAAATGTTGTGACGCTGAGAGAATTTTTGCTGGATGAATTTTGAAGTCGAATTTAAAATAATACGATCTTGTTTTTCTTTGACAGAGCATCAAGAAGAAAAACACAAGTAAACAAGAGATGAGCACATACCTGCGGTTCATAGTCTCTCGTATGAAGGAGCGGGTGAGTCTGAACCAGGGAACCTGAGCAAGGTGTTGTGTGCTGTAGGGGGTGCAGTGCAGCTGGCCGTGTGTGACTGCGCTGGAAGGAGACCTACAGGAGAGGGTCGTGTTATTTCTCTTGCCATAAGTAGTGCATGTATTTCAACATACACGTAGCATGTCTCCTTGCTAAGATTGATATAATTGTGGCAGGAACAGCTATACAGTGGGCCCAAAGCTCTTTTGAAACTGATATTTTTCAGGTTTGAGATACATGTAATGTGTAAGACTGTTTATCTGCAGCTTGTCTATTCTCCACCTGAAATACTCCAAGCTATTTTTTAATCTTTTGTTTATGTTTTAAGCAGATTCTCAATGCAGTAACTTGTACTGTCTCGTGGTCCTTTCAGGCTATAGATCTAAACAAGAAAGGGAAGGACAACAAACACCCAATGTATAGGAGGCTGGTGCACTCAGCTGTTGATGTTCCTACTATTCAGGAGGTAGAGTGATTTCCTTGCTAACTTCCACACTGTTTTGGTGCCTTTTAACATTGAACATAAATCTTAGGAACTAAAGCACAAATCCTGTTTAATTCTCTTCAGCATTGTATCGAGCACTGAATATAGGAGCTTAAAATTTCATGCTTTTCCTTATAAGTAACCAAGTGAAAGCATCTTGAGTGGTGCCTGGTTTTCAGACATAGAGTATTCTCAATTCCTTTCATATTAAGATTGTACTAAGAGCTGCAGGTAGCTAAAATCTTTTTTAAAAAATTATGCTTTATCTGAGTCATTGATTATGGTCCTTAGTGCCTGTGTTGGCATATCTGACCCAAGGTTTTGACTATATTCCAATTTTAACCATTGAAGCATTGTATAATTTTCAGCTTCAGAAATGTCTGAATGATTCATGAAGAACCAATTTTGTTGATCACAAAAAAAAAAAACAAGACTCACTAAACATCTGTTTTGCATTAATTGTTCCAAGAATGAAGTTCTGATGTGTTCTCTTTTTTTTTTTTTCTGAACAAAAGGTCTGATTGTGACTCATGTAAATCAACTGCACATGACCAAACTGGATAGCATATCATTTTATTTATTGCTGCAACTCGATTGCTGTGACATGTTAACATACATTATCCTTTACAACCGCAGATGTATAAAAATAACTTTGTTTTATTATTGTTACTGAAATACATGGATAAACAACGGCCACACTGTCAATTTTGGAGACATCTATTATGGGCTGGATTGAAGTGACTGAAACTGAAAATAGGTCAGGTTTCCCTTCCACTGTGTCACCTTCACCCACTTCACAGACGGTCTTTTTGGCCTTGATAACATCCCAGAAATTGAAGACATTTTGTTTGATGATTGGAATTCTCACAGATGTTCTTCAAAGAGCATAACAGAAAAGGCTGCGTTCCTTACTAGAGAAGGGATCTTGCTAGGTAAATGAACTGCATGGCTCACTGTGGGCTTTTGTTATGAATCTGGAAGACTAAAGCAATCAGCCTTCATCAGAAAACACTCACTGTCAAGTGAAAATCCTAGAAGTATAAAAGCAGTCAACATTGATTTGAAAGTAGCACGCATTTAAAGGTGTAAAATCTTCACCTCAGGGAATATACCTTGATTTGAACAAGCATTCTGGATCACATCTTACTACTCCAGAGTTACCCTGTTAAAACCAAGAGGGCTGTTTTTTTGAACTTAATCAAACATTAAAGCACATATTTTACTGCTGAGCGTTGCATGAAGGAGCCAATGCAGCCAGTGTTCAGGTGCTAACAAACCATGTCAAACAGCTGTAAGTATCACTTCTGTATGCTGGAAAGGCAGTGTCTGATCTGTGTTGCATAATGTAGGTTTCCATGAAGGCTGTTTTGCATAAAACACGTACAGTACTTTGGCAGTTTTTTCACAATCCTGTTTTCTTTTGTATAGAAAGTAAATGAAGGAAAGTACAGGAGTTATGAGGAGTTCAAAGCAGATGCACAGCTGCTTCTACACAACACAGTGATTTTCTATGGAGGTAAAGTGCAACATTTACTACTTGCGTTATTTGTCTTTATCAGTAGGAAGCTCACAAGTTCACGATTGATTTTGGTATTTGATAATCTTAATTTAGATGGAGTTATTTGAAAGCCCTTAAAAATCGTAGTAAGCTACAGGAGGACTTGGTTGACTGCAGGATCTGTTCTTGCCCACTTGCTGCATGTTTATTTTCGTCCTCTCTGCTAAGCCTCTCAGTTGGAATTTGCAACTTGCAATCCTGTTTCTTCTGCAACCTAAGCCATAAGTTAATCTGTGCCGCAGATTTCTTCCGAAATACATGTGTTGCTCTAGAGTGGAAAGAGGTGCAGTTTCTGATGTGCTGTATCAGCAAAAACATTGGCAATATCTACCACAGCAGGTACATCGACATTCCCATAAAAACACTGGTGCCATCAGGAAAGCTGCCAGCCACTGTGAGGGTATTTACTGATTGTTTAATAATGTGTGATGATATAGCTGGAAGGGAAAAACACCACCACCACTTCTAGAAGTCATAGCCAAAGTTCTCCGGAGCTGTCTTTTCAGGAAGGATGTGGTTTGCAATTCTCCCACAAAGACGGCTCAGGGGAACTGGGAGAAGGCTGGGACCAGGCCATGAGCAGTGTCACACAACCCACACTGTCACCAGGAAGGGGTGTGCTAATAGAGAAATACACAAGCCTCAAGGGAAGTCCATAGTGATAAACAGTTTCTGAAGCATTACTCTGAGCGGAAATACTCATGAGATTGAACCTGTGTTCATTACAGCAGTGACTGCAGAGAACCACGTTTTAGGGCAATTGTTAAGACATGAGCAGAGAAAGAACCTGAATCCATAATAGAGCAACCGTGTCTTGCTGCTACTGCTCCTCAGATTTGTATTTGTATTGTTTGGTTTAAAAGCTCCCAACGGTGTTTTTGCATTATAAAAATAAAAGAGCAAGCAAATACAGAACTGATCATTAGAAAATTTTCAATGGAAGGGTTATCCGAGTGGCTGAATTAGGTTGTACATTCTAAAGCAAGACGATTACAGCATGAAAGTCATAGCAGCTGCAAATTTTTGTAAGCACAGCGATCATACTGTGATTGTTCATAGCATTTATTTTTAATTTATAGCGGACAGTGAACAAGCTGACATAGCAAGGATGCTTTACAAAGACACATGCCATGAAGTAAGTAGCAACAAGTAACCAAGACAATAGACGTGCTGTTTGGTTTTGGCTTTAGAGTCTAGGAGAATGATTCTTCCTGTCACAGAAACAAGGACGCGAAATTCTAGCTGCTGATTCGGAATTGCTTTTCCGTTTTTTTTTTTGCAACTAGACTATCATTTGGATAAAGTGATGTTGGAGTTTTAGTTTTGAAATAATGTGGTAATTCATGATTAGCCTAGAAATAATTGTACTAGCTTGTATAATTTCAGTCTGAAGCACAGTTCCTACCAAATTCTGTAATTGATGTTGAAACATTTATCAATATTCAAAGGAGACCAAAAAGTAAAGATGAGGTAGCTGTCACATTTGCTCAGTAGAGTTTTTCCTTTCAGAATGTGCTTTAAATTTTGATGAATTTAAAAAACTGTGCGTTTTGGCTTTAATAAATCATTAAGCTTTCAATTCAGCCCTTCCCCCATGTTTTTGAAAGTATGAATAATGTTTCTGCATCTTGTCTTTCATCTGCTCTTAAGGCATCTCATTTTCACACCTCGCTGCACAGAAGTAACTCCACCCAATTAGCAAGCAGGACTGAAAAATTCTGCCACTTATACTACTGAGCTCATACAAATAGGATTTTTGAGGCTTATTTATATCTGTTTTTGTTTTTCAGCTGGATGAACTGCAACTTTGCAAGAACTGTTTCTATTTGTCAAATGCACGACCTGACAATTGGTTCTGCTATCCTTGCGTATGTTGTTGACACATATTTTTGTTTCTTTGTTTGTTTTTCTTTATAATAGCTGCAGTTTGGTCTCATTAATGCATTGAATGTTTCATTTCAGTGTGTTTCAGATGTATGATTAAGGCTTGTTTAAGTCTAGATATTTAACACAGGCAGAATGTTGGTTGAAGTGCAGGGCTGTAACTTCACGTGTAATAAACTTGATTCGCAGACCGTTACACCACTTTCACAAGGAAATAAGGAGCTGGCAGAAATAAAACTTTACTCTAGAAAAGGGCAAAGACAAGTTGAATTTTGGGGATGCTTAAGATAAATGTTTTCAGTGGACAGTTACGCTCTTTCCAGACTTCATCTTTCTTTGACGGTCATCCAAGCAATAAATCTTACAGAGAAATATGTATTGTAAGAAGATAAACATGAAAACAAGCATTAAATACAAACAGCAACCATATTCTTAAGAAACTAGTATAGCATTAAAGTACAATATTTGTGGTAGAAATTAATATACTGCTTCATATCCAATAATAAATGCAACTCTTTTTTTTTCCAGATACCTAATCATGAGTTGGTTTGGGCCAAAATGAAAGGCTTTGGGTTTTGGCCAGCCAAAGTCATGCAGAAAGAGGACAATCAAGTTGATGTTCGCTTTTTTGGTCATCACCACCAAAGGTAATTTATTAATTCCATGTGCTGCTTCTTAAAAACAGAACTTTGAATGAATTTATCTCATCTGTTGTGTTGTGAATCCTGGCTCAGCGAGCTGCAAGCCAATTGTTTCAGAAAACTTAAGGCTCAGGATAACACATCAAAGTTGCCAAATGGCTCAGAGATTCCCTTTCCACAGTTGTGATAGAGTTGTTACTTAATGCCATTTTAATTAAAGAAAGCAAGTGAACTTCTGTGCAGAGAACTGTTCTTTTCAAAGCAGTAACAATCTGTTAATCCAGTCCCAGGTAAAAATTGGACAAAAAATGTTCTCATCTTACCAGCAGTATTGACTTTGTGCAGTGTTCTCTTCCAAGCAATGGCACTGTTCATTTGTTTTTGTCTGTTTTGTTTTAGCGACATAATATACATCACAAATATCACAGATACAGAACATTGATGGAATTCATGCTGAGAGCTGGTTGGCAGTTTCAGGGAATAACTCTTTATATTGGAAACTTCACAACTTTTACTTCCAAATTCACTTGTTTGTTCAGCATTTGGGGAAGGGTATAGTGGGGTTGCTTTAGTGGCTGTACTGATTTATTGATCTTTTCATGGTTTAATTTATATGCCTATATGTGAGCAGAAGCACATAAATGTTTGCAAATTAACACGTGGTTTTTGGGAAAGCTTATATTTTGAAGTATCCCAGAAGGTCTAGAGAATTCAGAGAATTCAGAAAACAGTATTCTACGAAACTGTTGCTTTAAATTGCCTTTGAGCTAAGTTTAACATGTTGCGTGGACCACCGAGATTTCCTGATAGGTATTAAGTGGACACGACGCCTTTATTTCTGTCCCAATAAAAGAATGATTGACTTTGAATCTGTTGCAGCTTATCTCATTAGTAGTTTTGGCATTAATTTCCCAAAGCTTCAAACTGTTTAAGAAAGTAGTATGACTTGTGGGCTGAGGTACTTTTTGGGAGCATGTGCCGGTAGAAAAGGCGAAATGGGTTTTGTGAGAGTGTCATTCCTTGGTTTATGTGCTGGACTTGAAAAATGGAAGGCCAAATTCCCACTGGGTATAAATTAGAATTGTTTCTGTAACTTCACTAAGTGATATTGATGTTCAAATAATTGAGATTCTGACCGTGGACATTTAATTTATTGCATTATTTACTCCTTTATGTAGATGTGCAGGGCAGTAACTCTTTTTCTTCAATATCCAGTGCTGTGTAGCGTAACCTTTCAAAATGTCAAAAGCTGCCCATCTTTCTGTATGAGGACTGTCTCTGAAAATACCAAAGTACTTTTGGAACCAGATTACCAGTATGAATTCAATCCAAACAAGCATGACAGTCTCTGTATGAGTTCAGTCCTGATAGACAGGAGCCCAAGCCACAAAGGATCTATACTCAAAGTGATAATTTGGTACATGCCTTGCTGATTTTGGGAAAGAGGTTAAGGGGCTAAACTGGATTAGCGGATGAATCTTCAGTAAAGAAGTTTCCCTGTCTGACAGGGCGTTTCACAAGAGAGCAGGCAGACGATGGGTCTGCTTTTGGTGCTAGGAGATGTTTGTGGATCATCAAAAGCAAGAGGGACTTTCAGCATGGAGAGCTAATAAGTGCTTTTAATAACACAAATGTCTAATTTGTCACATTTCTCAAATGTGTTAAACATAGGAAGATTCTGTGCAAATAGGAATTGTCAGCTATTGACCATTCTGAAAAACTGCTTTTGAAGTCCGTTTTTTAAGTCAGGATCTCTCATCCATATTTATTTTTTCTGAACCTGTCTGGTTTTTGAATTCAACAGGGCCTGGATCCCCTCTGAAAACATCCAGGATATCACAGTTAACATCCATCGGCTGCACGTGAAACGCAGCATGGGCTGGAAGAAGGCCTGTGATGAGCTGGAACTGCACCAGCGATTCCTTCGCGAGGGGAGATTCTGGAAATCAAAGAATGAGGATAAAGGGGAAGAGGAGGCAGAGTCAAGTATCTCCTCCACCAGCAATGAGCAGGTGAGTACCACCATGAGCACAGAATCACAGAATTGTAGGGGTTGGAAGGGACCTCCATAGATCTTTGAGTCCAACCCCACTGCCAAAGCAGCTCCGTAGCCCAGGTTGCACAGGTAGGTGTCCAGGTGGGTCTGGAATGTCTCCAGAGAAGGAGACCCCACCACCTCTCTGAGCAGCAGAAATTTATTATAGGATGGGGTACAAACATGACAGATCTTCGATTAATGTACTTTTAAATTAGCAAAGACTTATTATCCCCATGTTTTGTAGCTTAGTGACAGCAAGAATAGAAAGTTTTTCTCTTCCCTCTTTTTCTTGGATGACCTCCGAGAAGTTTCAGAATGTTTGTCATCTTCAGCACCTTGATGAGAACAGACCAAGATTTCTAAAGTTAAACAAGCATGTTCAAGTTAAATGTCATGGATATCAGATGGACTGCAGCACTGCCGTCCTGTACCCTCATCAAGGGACAGTCCTGTAGCTGCTCTGCCTTTTCACAGCTGGAGCGTGTTCACTTGGGATTACGTTCTGTGTTAGAGATTCCTGAGCAACACCAACCATGACACTGTTAGAAAGTCCAGGTAAAGTCAGGTGCAGATGTTGCACTTCAGGAGCATGTGACCAGCAACTAATTAAAGTAATTCCAAAATCATTCTGCAAAATAAGAAAAAAATCCACTGCTTTAACGAATCTAAAATGCACAGAGAGACAAGATAGAAAACTTTGCTCTGGAAATTCCCTTATCAAAGCTGGGCCTTGCTAGTCAGTCTCTGTCCAAGAGAGTGTTTTATATTTGCAGTCACTGACTTGGCAGGAAGATGTTCATAGCTTGCAGGACGCTGCACAGTATTTTTGGCAAGTTCTTCCCTGGCAGCATCTCCTTTCTTCATTTGAAACCACCAACCTCTCTCTATAAGTCTGTATTTTAAAAGATCAGTGTGTTTTGACCCCTCTCCTCTGCCCTTTAGTTAAGAAGGTCTGTCATCTAATTTGTGTCTAAAAACTTAGAGCTTGCAAAACTGGATGTTGCTTTAAGGGGATGCTTATTACCGAAGATATTTTCTCACTTTTTGCCCTCTTTACCTAGCTGACCCTTTGTAGCCCCTTTTATTTAATTTTATGTATACAGTCATGCAACAGCATAGAATGAAACGAGAAAACAGTCACAAGTAAAATTTATGACAGGTAACAGTTTCCCCAGTTTTTCAGGTTTTAAAGTGTCCATTTGCGTGTTTTCTGTCCCATCTCACTTGTTCATCCTTCACTTGGTTAAAGCTTAAACCTGCTTCCGTGGTTTCCAAACAGAGGAACATAACAATAGCCATCAAACTCAGAGCTTGAAAGTAATCTGCAATGTTCTTGTACTGACACTAGATAGTAGTGGATGCTTCGAAGACTCCACTGTAAGGAATTGTAAGATAATTTACCATTCACTTAGATCTTCCTTTTTTTTTTTATTTGCTAGAGATTGGTTGTTTGTTTTTTTTTAAGGCATGATGTACTAATAACCCTTCGTGTATACAATAATGATGAATTATAGCAAGCATCAGTAATCTCACTGCCTTTCTTTATACATGTTCTCTTTGTGATAGTTGTTGCTTTCTGGCTTCAACAAGATCTGCTACCTAATTATGAGTTGCTGATATCAGAATATTGCAGAAAACAAGGGTTTGAATTTGCATGTGAAATGAAGCAAAGAATGATTACAGATAGTTTTGAAAATACAAACTGAATTTTAGAACTTGCTTGCGAGTTTTGCTCCTTTATCAGAGTGTAGTCACGCTGATAATGGAGGAAGTTTACTGTACGCAGTTGCCATTTAAGAACCATATTCAACTTTCTGTTTGCTAAATTAAGTAATTGCAAGTAAAGAAGACACACATCATTCATGTTACAATGAATGCTGCTCATATGAACTATAATGTTTGGAATGATCCAGTGTTCTTCTCATTATGTTCACAGCTGAAGGTTACTCAGGAACCAAGAGCAAAGAAAGGACGGCGTAACCAGAGTATGGAACTCAAAAAAGAAGTAAGCAAGCTCAATTACATGTTTGCAGAGGTAGCAACACACGAAAAGTCTGAAGTTGTCATGGCTGCACCTTTGGATTCTTTCACTTTTTGCTAATTTTGTAGTATTAATCTTGGAAATTCCAGCCCCATAGCTTTGTCCTCCTTGCTAACAAACATAACAGTACGTGCCAGATTCAAGCCACTGGTATAGTTATGGTGATGTATCAGGGCTAAATTTACTGTCAGTCTACGAGGTAATTTTAGAGCCAGTTCTACTAGATAAGGAAATCTACAAACAAAAGCAGTTCATAAATAGTTTGCAAGATCAAGGATGTTAAGTTCATAAAACACCATAACCGGGCTTGCCCGTGGAACTTCCTTTCTTGTCTGTGCAGCTCACACACTGAGTGAACTGGGGAACATTAACCCATGGTCATGTAACTATGGAACTGTGTTATTATCCTTGCACACAAGGGGGCAGTTGCTTAGGCAGTCATAAATCTAGTGTTAGTCCCAATTCTTAAGTGTTTTCTTGTCCTTGTTTCAGCTGCATGATGAACATTAAGAAAAAGTTATGCACAGGACTCAGGTCCCCAGTACAGTGGAGGGTTCAGGTATTTCAGCATCATAGCTGTGTGGGATGGCCCTGCTGCCTGAAATACAGATATTGCTGCTCCTCATATCTGGGCACTTGTTTCCTTGTTGTGTCTGATCCCTCAGGGCTGTGTCTTCAAGGCACCTTCATCAGTGTCGATGGGACTGCCAGAAAGGGAGAGTGACATCTTTCCTGGGCTACAGTTTAAGGATGTCTAGTCATCTGAATGCGTTTTCTACCAAGCAAATGCTGTCATTTACTTCATGTATTTTTGTCTTAACATTTGCCTTCTTAGCTCTGTTCATACTTGGTCAGTGATCGTGAAGTCAATCAGAATGACCTATTATAGAGTAATTGATGGCAAAAAGGAATACACAGCCTTTTGGTTGGTGTGCCAAGCACTCCATCACTCTGTCAAGCACAAAGGCCAGACCTGAGCAAGTCTGGTGCATTATGGACTGTGAGCTTTGTCTGTATGCTGTTAAATGAGCTTTTAAAAATGTATGTTAAAAAAAAAAAAGTACATCTATGTTTTGAGATACTTCAAATATCACCGAGAATTTACAAATCTATTGCTTTGTCAGTTCTGAAGAGCAGAAACAATCGATATTATACTGTAATAACATAGGGAGCTAAATTCAGTGCAGTACATTACAGTAACTGTGGTTTCTTTCCTGATATTTGTGTAATTACAGAAAGCTTCTGTGGTCATCCAAGTCTAGTTCTATATTATTGAAATCAAGACTTAGATACTCATTAGTTTTTCATCTTCAAAGCACCTTTGAAGTACTAATCAATCCTTGCAGCAGTTCTTTGAAATAAATGGAATATTACAGACTCCTGCAGAGCCTGTTGGGCCAGAGGAAGGCCCAAGATTGACAAAAAAGTTGAGGTACCTTGGCCACACTGTCTCTTCATGAAGAACAGTAGGGGGAAAACCTGTAGCAATCCTTTACTGGTGCCTCTGGGCCTTCAGTGGTTTGGCGTGGTACTTTTGGGAAGGTGATCCTTTTTGCTGAGGTTGATGGTGCTTATAGGGAAGTGTGGGTGGTGAGTGTAGCATACTGATGCCGTATGTTTGCTTCCTTCAGGAGCACTTCTAGCTGAGGCCTCCCCAAAGAGCCTGTCCACCCAGTGTCAGCAAACACCTTTCACGTTAGTTGTGCTTTTGTTAGTCAGATAACCTTTTTTCTCCAGAGAGAGTTGAGAGTTAACTTGTTCTGTTTTGATACCTGGATTAGCAAGTTTGTTCTTTCTCTGTAGGAGCCAGAACCTGAAACTGAAGCAGTAAGTTCAAGCCAGGAAATTCCCACAATGCCTCAGCCCATTGAAAAAGTTTCAGTCTCAACTCAGACCAAGAAGTTAAGTGCCTCTTCTCCAAAAATGCTGCACCGGAGCACCCAGACCAATAATGATGGAGTGTGTCAGAACATGTGCCATGACAAATACACCAAAATCTTTAATGATTTCAAGGACAGGATGAAAGCTGATCACAAAAGGGAAACTGAGAGAGTTGTGCGAGAGGCAGTGGAAAAGGTAACACTTGTCAGACACCACATACACCCTGGTTTGAGGAAAGGAGGAGTGGGATTAGGGTTCTTTTTTCGCATTCTTTTCTACTTTTATAACATCCACCCATCAGAGAGTAGGTAAAAAAAAAAACATTTTCAAAGAGACCACATAAAAATAGTCTTCAGTATTGCTTTTCAGACGATTTTTCTTTACCAGCAGACCTTAGTTTAAGTAGAAAGCTCTTTTGCTTCTTTTGACTGTAGTCCAGTAAACTCAGTCTGTGATCTAAAAGTGAAACTGATTGTTCATTCATGATTATCCTTTTCCAAAGCCTTTCTTTGTCTCCACTGTCATGTGATTGTAAACAATGTCATTGTTTAAGTGTTCTTCATAAACAATTCTTTTGCCAAACTTTTGGCCTAAGTGTTAAACAGGTTGGCTGAAATTTGTTTGAATTTTCTTGTCTAACAATAACATGTCCACAAATTTGTTATCTAAGTCTGAGCTGGTCACTTTTGGCTGTTGAAAACAGGACAGACCAGAGGATGATTCATCTGACCTCACTTAAGTACCTGTCTCAAGAAAAAATGAATTTCCTGGAGGAAGGACTGAACATAGGGGGTGTAGGTGTTAATCCTGTAGGACTGAGACGCCAGACTTCTAGCTATCTGTACAAGGGCAAAGGAATTCCATAATAAAAATAAAATGTTTCCTCTAATTTAACTTAGAGATGTTACGTTTTGTATTTTCCGTTGTGCTCTTACTGTGGAGTCATATGAAGTTGTAGATTTAGAAAGGACAAAATCTTTGCCTAATGAATAATTTTTAATTTTGAAACTGATGGTTAACAAAACAGCTACGTGTGTAGCTGGTTTTGTAGTTGCCTTGCAGAATAGAACAGTTACGGACAATTCTTATGGGGTGGAAGTTCTGTTATAGCTCTAACAGAGGAAACTTTTCTAAACAGAAGAAATGTCTAGTTACATGACCTCCACTCAAATAGGGGCTCAGAGAAGGTAGATTTATTCCAGTAGTTACCCACTGACTTGCTTTGCTGACTTAATTCCTTATGGCAGCTGCGTACAGAGATGGAAGAAGAGAAAAGGCAAGCTGTCAATAAAGCCGTGGCCAATGCACAAGGAGAGATGGACAGAAAATGTAAGCAAGTAAAGGAGAAGTGCAAAGAGGAATTTTTAGAAGAAATTAAGAAGTTAGCAGGGCAGCACAAGCAGCTGATTTCCCAGACCAAGAAGAAGCAGTGGGTAAGTCTCAAAAATGTACTACAAGGCAGTAACTGGAAATGTATAATGCAGACTGCAGGCCAATTGAAGGTGTTGCTTTTTCACTTGTCTCTCATCTTCAAGGTTTTATCCTTTCTGGTTGAGCATTCAGATGTTCTTCACCACCACATTTGAACTCCAGATTCTGATTCTTTTCCATCTTACTTAGGTAGTGTTAGCAGAGCCATCTTCCTTGGCCCAGCCAGATGTTGCTAATGTTGCTGAACATGTAAATTGTACTTCATATCAGGCAGTTTTTGTATGATGTTCACACTCCTTTGATCTCAAGGCCCTAGAGAGTACAAGCTCTGGCTGTATGCATTTGGAGCTCCCTTCCAGAAATCCTGGTATTTATTTCTGTGCTCCTCGTCTTTAACTGAGTGGGAGCTCTGTGACTGAGGATCGGTGAGTTTGGCACACGTGCAAGCTTTGCTATTTCTTTGCAGATCTTCGGAAAGTTCAGGAAATCACAGTGCACTGTAATAGCTGTCTACAAAACTCCGCAGGGTCAGTCTCAGCGTCCCAGTCCCATACCTTGGAGCTTTGATTCTTCCCGCTGAGGCTGAACAGCGTGCGGGCGCCTTGCCACAAGATGGCATGCTGCTCTGAGCAGCAGACAGCCACCGGCTACCACTGCTACCCAGCACAGCATCGCGTCCTTTCTTCTGCAGAGGGCTGTGCTCATGCTCAGCCTTGTTCGCCTTTTGGGATGAAACGGTGGCCCCTGCAGAGAGAACTGTGTTCTGCGTGGACTGAAAGAAATGTCAGAGACAATAGGTGGCTGCCTGTAACAGTTGTAAGTTTGGGGTTTTCTCTTTAAAGAGAATTCCTTCTGAGCTCCTGCAGCGTTTTCATTTTGGTTCCTAGGAGGGATGTGCTGTGGGTGTGGCAGTGCTGCAGTGCTTGGTTCTCCATCAGTTAGCAAATCCCTCCCTCTGTACCGCTCTCTGCAGACCCAAGAAGTTATTCAGGTCTCAGACTCGATCCAGCTGCCGTTTGTAATGAGCCACCAGCCCCTGGTGTCTGCATGCTTTTGCTTGTGGCACTTGAAAAGGAAACTGAATTGGCTCTTCCCACCATAAAACTGTGTCAAATTAGGTCTATTCTGCGAGGTGTTACAAGTGCACATGTGAGCTGTTGCCACCACTCAGCCGATAAGCTGTAATTCAGTCACAATAACTGGGTCGTGAGTCCGGGCTCTTAGCTGGGGCTGGTGTGGATTGTTTCTTTTTGAAGACAGTATTTATGAAAGACACTCCTGAGATTTCTATTTGTCTGTTCCAGTGTGTCTTTACCGTGTCCTTTAGCCTCATCAGAGAGTGCCATGGCACCACATCACTGCATCTTAGGATCGTGCACTGAATGCTTCTTTCCAAGCAAGACAATTAAAGATATAAAGAGCATTTGACAGCTCCACCTTCTCCTGTGGGCCCAGAGCTGTCAGTCAGCACCTTAAATGAATGCATCGTGCAGGCAGCTGGTTTTCATGTGCTGGGAGGGAGGGGAAGGGTAAACACCTTTGCATTCAGGCTGATGGATCTGCCTGCCAACATGCAGCCTCAGGCAGCTGGAGCTGGTCCAATTACACAACTCCCCAGTGATTTTTCTTTCTGTGGCACTAATGACAGTCCCTGGTGTGTAGTACCACTGTTGTATGCTGCTATAATAATAATGATGCCTCCTTACTAAAATCTCATGTAATTAACACATACTAAATGAGTTTTGGTGGCTTTGCTTTTTAATTAGAACCAGAGACCTCTGGTTTTGCGTAATGCAGATGTCTGGGTTTGGGAATGCAGCTGTTATTATTCATACTGTATTTGTATTTTTCCTAGATTTAAAAAGAAAGTCTGGTCAGATTGAAGGGATTGCTGTGCTGGTGCTTGACAGGCACACTGGCAGGCATGCTGCCCCATGTCTACTTGAAGAACCACATTCTGTGTTGCTCTGATGGGTCACAGTCCCCTTGGCTAAGCCAAATTTCAGTTCTGTACCTTCAGAAAATTTGGAATTAATACAGATACCTCAAGTAAATAGCAAAGGAAAGGAAGAAATGGAAAGGCAGAGAGTCACGAGTTTGTGCAGTGTGATGATCTGCACAGCTCTGACCACAGTGCCAGGGTTGTTGTGTTTCTTTTTTAATTTCTCCTGGTTGTTTTGTTTGCATACAGGCGTCATTGGAAGTGGTGCATCGTTCATCTTTAACCTCTGTCTGTCTCAGTAATGTTTACCTGTATATTTATGCTAACTTGCAACAGGTTGTTTACAGTCTGAAACAAAACCCCAAATGACTGATAACGTTTAAGAAGTGGAGAATACAAAGGAAAGGAGGCCTGAGGCCAGCTGGCATTTTGCCTTCTCTGACACATGTGCTGGTACCAGCTTCGATGACACTTTATTTCCCTTTTGTAAGGGGAGATTTACATCCCACACTTACGGCCAGCATATGTAAAGGGAACTTCAGGGTCTGCAAACCCGTTGTCCTCTCCTGTCTCAGCGTTTTTGATCTCTCCAAGGGAGCAGATGTGAAGCTTGGGGCTGGGGCTTGTGCTGAATGCAATGGAGAGACACAGCTGTTCCCTGTGCGTTCCAGCAGATGATCCTAATGGCTCCCACAGGCTCGTGGGCAGCCAGCAACATGAAAAACCAGGAAAGCAGGCCTCAGGGGAATGCTCCTTAGCAGACTTTTCTACAAACAAACTTCCCTGGAGCTAAGATACAAAGAGAAAATGGAGTGGAGAAGTTCCCTTCTCGTGCAGCTTGTGCATCACCTTTACTGGTGATGTAAAAAAATAGTTACTGGTTTAGTTGACGTAGAAGGCAATGTTCTTGCTTTGGTGTGTAGAGTCGTTGCATTTTCATTTTGTTTTAAGACAGTTTTCTTTGTGCTTCTCTGTTTCATTGGCAATGCTGTAGTTAGACAGTACATCGAAAGTACAAACGGTGTTATTCTGTGGTTTGACAGCCACCTGCACATCTCTCCATCGGTTCCCCATCATGCAGGAGCTGTTCTGGACTGAATTCTGAAAGATATTCTCTGATTTTGAATATGACAAATTCAGAGAGACAGATTGGAGACCATTAGATCCAGTTTTTCAGGTGTTGAGTGTGGGCAGTCCGCTTAGCAGTAGTGCTACCCTACTTTGCAGGGGCTGGTCAGGCTGCCAGTACTGCACACATCTGGAGGCAGAGCCCGCTGCCATCTGAGTGCCCTGCTGAGCAGCACGCTGATTCTCTTTTTTTTAGCTCCTCAGCGTCCATGGAATTATTTCCAATTGCCACCAACATGGGAGGATTCTGCACGTTCCAGGACAGGAGTCCTCTTTTCTGCAGGGACTGTGCAGCATGTCTTCCTTCAGGAGTTCTGTGCCATACTGGCAGCCTGGAATACTGGGCAGGAGGCCATGGAATTAATTGTGTGTTGTCCAGGCTTTGTCTGGTTTGTGAAAGGCGTGGAGCTAAGGGCACCTTCTTGCAGTAGCACTGCTGTAGTTGGAGGCCTTCTTGTCACCGTTTGTAGCATTCTGGCAAGCAGCAGACCCCAGTGATGGCAGCTTCCTAATATCCAGCCTGAATGTCTTAGTTTAAAAACATGGGTAGATAGTGACAGGAGAAGGGGGAATTGCTTTGAATGAAAAGAGGGGAGATTTAGGTTAGGTGCCGGGGAAGTTTTTCACAGGGAGGGTGGCGAGGTGCATAGAAGCTGTGGGTGCCCCATCCCTGGAGGTGCTCAAGGCCAGGCTGGGTGGGGCCCTGGGCAGCCTGAGCTGGTGGGCAGTTGAACTGAATGATCCCTGATACCTGTCTTTTTTGTACTGGGGAGCCCAGAACTGGACACAGCGCTCCTGGTGAGTTCTGACCAGGGCAGAGTAGAAGGGGAGGATCACCTCCCTCAACCTGCTGGCCACGCTCTTTTTAATGCACCCCAGGAAAATGTAGTTCCTGCATTGTGTGGCTGAAAGCTCTCAGCCCACTGCCCTGAGAGGTGAGCTTTCTTAATGTCAAGGTGTGTTTTTCGAAAGCAGTAATCGAGAGTGTGGAAAGTACCAAAGGATGGTACAGATCTGCTGAAAGTTGCAGCCTTTCTCGGCATGTGTGAGAAATGCCCTGCTGCATTTGGGTGCCCGGGCACAGGAAGGAGTGCTGTGTGTGCACATGGCAGGTGAGGACACTTCCAGGCACTGAGGAGGGATCCTGTGAGGGCCGTCATCTTGTCTCGTTTGTTCTCCCCAGTGCTACAACTGTGAAGAGGAGGCCATGTACCACTGCTGCTGGAACACTTCCTACTGCTCCATCAAGTGTCAGCAGGAGCACTGGCATGCTGAACACAAACGTACCTGCCGCAGAAAAAGATGAAAGAGCTGCTCGTCCGCTAACACACCACCCCGATGATTGCTATTCTCAGACACAGCGGTTTTTGTTTCCAAGAAGCCAAAATTGTTTAGAATTTGCTTCCCATTTTGCACCAGCCTTTAAACACTTTTCGTAAAAGAAATTTTGCACAGTAATTTCAATCTTCTGTTCAGTGCTCCTCCAAAATTTTGCCAGCGGAACGAATTGAACATCTGTGGGAGCAGGTTACTTTAAATAATTTTAAACTAGAGGATTTGTTGCATTTTCAGCAAATTTTAAAACATTTTTAGGTTTTACAGAGATTTTAATCTTTAAAAACAGCAGATCTAAAGAATAAACCATGCGAGTTTAACAAAAGGAACGTGTAAAAACTAGATCTGAATGTAAGAACTTTAGAACTGTTTCAGAAAAACGGAGCATACTACCTTGATGTAACATTTATTTCTTAACCTTGTTGAGCTGGTTTTGTTCAGCTTAATTTTACTGTTTAAAGGCATTATCTATTGGTTATACCAGTGGGTACATGATTGAATTTAGGGAACAGGGTTGACACAGCAGGTGCTAGTCCTGCGTATTTTTTCTTAAATATTTCCCAACTGTGTTTTATTTTCATTATTTCTTTTCAATATATAACTTTTATAACAAAATATTAGCTTTGATCTTGTAGTTTAAAATCACAGGGAACTGGGGTAATCTTTTACTGAGCTGGATCTTAGAGAAAAATGACTATTTAAATTTTGAAGTTTGCACATTTCATCTTTGTCCTGACATGAGTGCTTGTAACAAGAATAAGAAAAGCCAAAAAACAAAAACCCAAACGAAAAAACGACTACCTTTGTTCATATGTGGAATTACGAGGCTTACAAATTTCTTTAGTGTGTCCCCCTTCGGCCTCCCCAATCCGATGTCATCCGATCTGGTGTCACCTGGTCCATTGTAACCTGATAACAAAAGGAGAAAAAGCACTTAAACGTTTCACAGAAGCCGTTATGTTTGTAGTAATGGGTCATTGCCTAATAATGAGCTCCATCACTGTACTCAGAATGAAGAATAATGCATGTTAATTTTCTTGTATTAAAGATGCCGTGATTTGTAAAAAGTCTGTATTTTGCGGAATGTCTGGATTAAGAAGCATTACCAATAGGAATGGATCGATAGTTGAAAAATGATTTTTTTTTTCGTTTGTTTTATAAATAGATATATGAATTGCATCCATGTTCAGAGACAATTTTTTAAATAGATGTAAAGCTTACTTAAATAGCTTTTCTTTTAAAGTGTCTCCGCATTTTAGTTCCTTCTTTCAGAGGCAGGTCTTAGACCGAGTCGTACGCCCATTAATCATCCCGCTATTTTTTGAGAAGTTAGAGGAATAATTTGTAAATATTTATTTAGATCTTTGATATTTATTGAAAGCAATTACATGATGGAACGATGGAAGCTGAAGAATCGGGAGGAGAGCCTTTGAAAAAGTTTTCTCTAGGATGTGTCAGGGTCATTGTAAAGACGAAAATATAACCGAGACTTCTGTGAACTGCCATTGGAATCCTGATCTTTTTTACTTACAGCGGTGATAGAAGTTAATTGACTAGATACTGCCAAATAGTGCCCAGCGCGGTGCAGAAATGAAGCGGGAAGCGGATGGGAGAGCGTAGTGCGTAGACGGTAACCTGTGTTACCACAGCTACATTATTGCCTGATAAGTGTGTAATTAACTTTTGTCGCCTCTGTGTTGTGACTGTGAAACACTTCACAACTGAAAACCAACCTTGTTCAATTACTTTACAAGTTCCAAAACTTCGATCCACCCCTATGAAAGCAAGTTATTGTGGAAATATTTTTGGTGTAAAATCATTCCAGAATATGTAATATTTAACTGATAGCTGCATGAAAGTAAGATTCGTGTTACTTTGGCTTTTTTGTCTCTGTTGACACGGTTGCACATTTCCAAGTTACTACAGCGTGAAAACTGTGTGTTTTAAAGAAAAAAAACAAAACAAAAAAAAAAAAAAAGATTGTGGCCTGGTTTTGTATAAGTTTTAGGTAAAATTACAATTGATTGTTTTAGGAATCATGATTTAAAATTTAATTTTTCTGCAAATCATAAAGCTATATTAAAGTGTTGAGCTTAGCCACTATGCACATTGTAATTATTCATTGTGGCTGTCCAGTTTATGATGCATTCTGGCATTTTGTAAGCTGCTCTGACTAGCAATATATAGAGTCATTTAATGTGTTAACATTGGGTAATAAATGTATTTAAAAAAAAAAAAAAAATCTCGCTGAAAGTGTCTGTGTTAATTGTGGCTGTTTGCCTCAAGGTGGCCATGCCCAGGGCTGTGGATGGGGTGAACGTGTCTGGACTCCCTGGGACCTGCTGCAAGGGGCGAGCTGGGAGCTCTGTGCAAGGACTTCGGCATTGAACACAACGGCACAACGATGAATTTTTTCAGCCTGTTTGGAGCCAGCAGCCCTCAGGGGCTGTGTCCCTGTGACCCCCTTGGTCTCACCCGTGGCCCCATTTGCTCCTCACCCCAACCCCATAACCACCATCCCAAGCCCAGGGTGGGTGGAATAAGGCAGTCATACCTGGAGGTAGGATCGTTGACCTCCTGGAAAACAAAATTTACCCCACGGATCACAGCACAGCCCCACTGGTGCAGTGCCTGTGGTCCCCAGCAGAAGGGGCATCTGGGGAAAGGATTGTCCTGGAGCTCTGTCACAGTGCTGGGGCAGCAGGAGGGATGCTGGGAAGCAGTTTCCCTGTGTTTCTCTGTGGGAATTAGTAAATATTTAAAATATTTGTAATCACTTTTATTATTTCGCTATCCAAAGTTCTCTGTTCTTACATGAGTCACAGTGTTTTACCCAAGAGTGCAAATGTTACTCATTCAGCTTGTTAAAACTTGATTCAATACAAATAACTAGCGTAGCTCACACATTGCAAATCAATCATTTATCACTGAAGTAAATTGACAGAACGGGATCAGGAAAAGGCAGCAGCCCTCTCCAGCTCCTTTGCCAGGCCTCTTCCCTTCTGCAGAACCGCAGGCAGCCTCTGAGCCCAGCACCAGCAGCCGCGCAGCAAAACCCCTGTGCGATGCTGCAGCAGTGAGCGGGGTGTGCTCCAAGGCATTATTTCTCCTTTTATTGGTGTTTTTCCATCATCATCATCGTTATTATTATTAACTCCATCTCTTTGTTTTGCATAGTTAAGTTCTCTGCCTCCTGCTTCCTTTAGGTGGAGTGATCTGCCCAGCTCAGGGCTTGTTTGCTTTTCCATCTCTTAAACGGGAATGTGAAATATGGTTGGGATCTGTTACCGTTAGTCAGGGGCTACCGAGCCAAATTTAGCTTTGCCGAGTGCACATATGCAGGCTGTACGTATGCTTTCCAAATGCTTTCATTAATCAAATTATGGAGGGGAAAGTATGAAAACCAGAAAGGCCCTTCCTTCATTGTTTCGTGTTAAGGAAATTCAATTGCAAGTGGAAAGGAGCATCCATTTGAGACAAAGGTACAGCGTTTCTCTTAAGTAAGAGATGTTTAAAGCTAACATTAAAAAAAAAAAAAAAAAAGAAACGGAACAACAACGACTGCAACAGCACGCCAAACCAAACTACCCTGGACCTTCCAAAAGCCTCCTGTGTATGTGCATGTGTGTGTGTGTGCATGTGTGTGTGTGTGCGTGTGTGTGTGTGTTTTTTGTAGCAGAACAGATTTGCAGAAGGTTTAGAAGTGCTTTATACGCTGAGTAGTGCTCCTTCCAAAAGAGCTGCTGGGCTGCCGAAGGTTCCAAGCCAGAAAATCAGAGCAGGAGACCCCGGAGCAAACCCAGAGAATGGGAATTTCTGCTGGCCCCACTGCCTGGGGCTGGGGCCGAGCGCTGAGAGACCGCTGAAGGCAAATGGCGATGGATGGGCTGAAATTAAACACAGGGGCTGCTGTGCAGATGATTTTCACATAAAAGGAGACTAATCAGTAAGGATGATAACAGAAGAAAGGCTGAGGACTCAGGGCGGATGGAGGGAGGGAGCATGTGCGGTACCAGAAGGGCAGGGTGCGTGTGTGCTCGCACAGCCACCAGCCAGCTGCTGAGAGCTGCCGGGCAGTGGAAGCTGAGCTGGTGTAGAGCTTCCACAAGAGCTGGCTTTGCCCCAGAGAGGTACCTAAAAATAGCCCTGAATTCTGTGCAGTTGAGCTGGGTGTGTGGCACGCTTCGGTGGTGCTTGGGAAAGGACTCCTGCCGCGGAAAGCTGTGGCTATTAATAAAGTCTATTTAAAAAGAAGAAAATTCCTTTTCTTTTTCTTTTTCTTTTTTTTTAAACCATGTTGCTGGTGGGAAATGTGCCTCCTGCCGGCAGCTGGCTGCCCCAAGGACAGCACAGGGCCGTGTGTGGCCCTGCCTCGCCCATAGGCCGCAGCACCGCAGCACAGGGGATGTGCATTTGTCCCTCAGAACAGGGATGGACTCGTTCATCCTCCAGAACAAGGCCTCCACGGTCACCGGTGGGAATGGGGCACCCATCTGAGCCCCCCAGGATTTCCCCTGCCCCCACAGACACTGCCTGGCCCACCGGGGCCTGGTACCACGGGCTCAGCACCGAGCAGCAACGCAGGCTGCTTCTCCAACAAAATCAGAGCCAAAATGCTGCCAGCCCAGCTCGAGCACTTGGTCAACAATTTCTTTGGCTGACACAACACTTGATCGGGCTACTGAGCCCTTCCCAGGATCTCACAAGTCTGTAAAGACCATGATTGCTAGAAGCCTTTTGTTTCAGTAATGCAATTGCTCAGCAGTTCCCTGCAGCTGCTAGACCCAGCGGTGCTCCAGCTCTGGGCTCCCAGCGCTGTCAGCCACTGTGGGGCTGCTGGCTGAGCCCTCGGAGCTGCTGTCCTCCCAGCAGGACATACTTGGGTCACTCTCCATACTGAATGCCCCACTGAGATGCAGCCCATCTACCAGTCTCCTCCAGCCCATCTCACCCTCCTCCCACTTGCTGCAACCCCTGATTGGGGCTGCAAAGCAGAGCCCTGCATTACCCCGAAGTGATCCTTAAAAATAATTTTTAAAAAGGTCTGAATTTTGGTTTAGAAAATCATTTCTGGAGGTTGGGGCTCGGCTCCTCAGAGCGGGAATTGTAATGTTTTTATGGTGGTTTGAACTCCCACTGCTTATGGACTGATGAGCCCTGTGAGCTCAGGAAGCCTGGGGGATTGTCACCTAACAGGGGTGCTGGGGCTGAAATTCAATGTGTGTCAGCAGCAGGAGGAGGAAGAAGAGGAGGAGGAGGAGGGAGAGGACCATTTTGTTTCGCTTTCTGTACAGAGTCTGCAAGAATCACAGAATCACAGAATTGTAGGGGTTGGAAGGGACCTCTAGAGATCATCAAGTCCAGCCCCTTGACAAAGAAGAACTGGCCACAATACTCCAGGTGAGGTCTGACCTCCCTTGACCTGCTGGTCACGCTCTTCAATGCACCCCAGGATCCCATTGGCCTTCTTGGCCACCGGGGCACACTGCTGGCTCATGGCCAGCCTGTCATCCACCAGCACACCCAGGTCCCTCTCCTCAGAGCTCCTCTCCAGCAGCTCAACCCCCAACATCTACCAGTGCATGTGGTTACTCCTCCCTAGGTGCAAGACTCTACACTTGGAAGAAGGATGGCTGGTGGTTTCATACTCTGGCGAGTGTCCTTTTATGCACTTATTAACGAAGCCATCTTACAACACTGTGACAGTCAATGGAGGATACGCAGCTCAGCAGTGGAGCTGGAGATGCTGATCAGGACATTTCTGAGCACCTTTTCCATGGGCAGCTCTGAACCTCTACTACAGGACTTCACTAGGGCTGACTGCACAAAGAGTGTGGAACTGAATCCAAACCAGAAACAATGTGATTTTACAGGGGATGTTATTTGTTCTGACATTCTTTTATTGTCTGCATTTTATTTTTTCTTAGTAACCTTACAGTCCACCGTTCAGTTGACTCAATTCTGCGTTCAGAGCAGGATTGCTTCAGTACAAGGCCACGCACAAAGGTCAGGAGAGGTTTTACAAAGGATATTCTTGTCACAAACACTGTCCTGAAGGAATGTTAGCCAATTTTTGCCATTTATTGAACTCAAGCTTACTGCACGGTTGCATTCTCCACCCTTTCAGGTCATGTGCAGTCCTGAGATTCTCGTGTGCTTCCTAATGGAACCGTGTGGGCACTGTGAGGCAGCCTGCTGCTCCTGTGGACCCTTCCAAACTCGGGACATTCTATGATTGTGCTTTCAGAATATGCCTCGAGCCCTCACCTGGCCCTGTGCACGAATGCCTGCTCTGCAGCAGCATGGGCTGAATGCTCTTCTGTGATCCCAGCCCTGAGGTGCTGGGTGAGGACTGGCTGGGCCCCGTGCTCCACTCCCCATGATAACGGTGTGAGAGTTCGATTGTGTTTCTGCAGTAGAAGCTTCTAATATCAAAGTATAGGCCCTTAATAAACTTAAAACCTTCTTACAAAATGGCCGCATAAGGATGCCTTTCATACTGAGTTGCTGAGGCAGAGACCAGTGCAATACGGGGCAAATATTTTGCTTAAAAGCAGAAACTGGAAAGTTTTGACTAATCCAAGATAAGGCAAATCTGCAGGATAGGCCTAGCACAGGACAGAACAATTGTGACAATCTTAAACTCCAGCACAGGGCAGAAGAAACATGATAATCGCTAGAACAAATGCAACAACCTTACAAAGTTTTGCCCTCCTATCTCCAGAAAGAAGCACAAACAGACCTAATCTGTAATGTTCCTTAGTAACTGTGTTGAGAAGACTGTGAGCCTGGGATGCTCAACCAGGGAGTAACAGAGAGACGATAACGTGTGCTGGGAGAAGGGGATGTAACAACGTGCACTTCTCTGGCAAGGCGTGCATTAACTTGATTTTAATAATAATATAATAATAACGTAATAAATTATGCTGTCCTTACTGTTTTTATAAGCCTACAGCCCCATTTGCCGAAGTGATTTTTAAAATGTGTACTCAAAACATTTGGACCTTTTAAAAATCCTAATCACCGTTATCAAAAACAAAAAGCAATTAAAAAAATAATAACCCGTCTTTCTTTTTTAAATAACGCTCTCTATAAACTGTGTTCCATAAGCACTTGCTGTCCTGCCATCCTCTCCCACCCCCATCCTGTCCTTGCCCTCCCACTGGCTGCTATGGGACCTGTATGGGCATAGTGGGTGAACCCCACTGCCCGGCCCCGTGCTCCTCCAGTACCGTCCTCATGAGTGTGACTCCATCTCAGCCCCTCGCTGCCATCACCCCTCCTGGAGCCATGAGAGGGCCGAGTCTACGTTTGTTCTTGTAACCTGTACAGCTTCGCATATAAGGAGAAGTCTTTGACAGTGAGGATGGTGAGGCACTGCAACAGCCTGCCCAGAGATGCGGTTGGTGCTCTGTCCCTGGAGACTTTCAAGTCAAGGCTGCATCAGGCCCTGGGCAACCTGATGCAGCTGTGCATGGCTCTGCTCACTGCTGGGGAGCTGGACTAGATGGCCCTCAGAGGTCCCTTCCAACTGTGAGGATTCAATCACTGTATGATTCTCCTGAGCTACCTGGAATTTGGCCCTTGGAAACTGGATTTTGTACCCTCAGCTTTTCAGAAGGGCAAGCTGAGAAACATGGACTCTGGATCTCACCCTCTGAAATCCCATTCTGAAGGTGAGGGTAGGTCCAAACCTGTTGGAAGCTATGAACCAGAGGAACCCCCAGGTCATGTTAATGTTGGAAAGGGCTGACGGAAACCAGCGGATCGCAATCCTCCGTGTTCGTGTGTGGGCAGCCAAAGCTGACCGAGAGGTTGGAGCCCGCGTGTGGCACAGCAGCTGCCCGTGGATTTGCACTGGCTGAAGCTCCAGCAGAGATGCAGCACCTGCTCGGCAGCTGAAGTGACTGACTCGCGCTGTGCCGGCAGCAGGACCTTGCAACAAAAGTGATGTGACAAATCTGAGGAGTTTTACAGTACTAATGCTTGTTATTGCTTCTCACAAAATGTTACCAAGCTTACAATAATCTTTACACTTTCAGCAAAAATGTGAACAGTATATTTGAATATATTAAAAAGAATTAAAAAAACATTTCACAAAAACATTTGTTGCCATATGAAAGTCTTTCAGCAATAAATGCCCACACCAGTATTTAAACATTGTTAAAAGTATAATGATTTGTACTAATAAATTATGCAACAAGAGAGGTAAACAAAATAAAATTACAGTATAGCTCTCAGTGTTCCTCCGCCGAGCTTACGCAGCTCTGGGAAGCTCAGTTTTAGATGACTAATTAAGAAACTGATATTTTCAGAGCAACAAAAATAAAAGCTTTTATTTGTTCATTTGAATATAAAACAGGCGTTATCACAGATGTACAAAGCGTACTGGTGGTTTAACATACAAGAAGGTTGCTGTCCTTTGCACATAAAAATTTTTGTTTGAAACTGTGATTGGCTGAGTTACATGAATTTCTCTAACCAGTCACCACACTCTATGAAATAACGCTGCTAACATTCAACTGATAAAAGGGACAGTCTTCCCTCGGGTAAAGTGTCAAGCAGGATTAAATATATATAATAAACAAGCACCATGAGGAATCTGCTCCTGTTTGATTAGTTTTGTGTTTCAATGTTCATTGTGTACCCTCTGTTTTGTGCATGTGCATCAAGTTGATTACATGGTTTTGTCTGACTCCAAAAGCACAAGGTCACAAGACAAACATTTTATACATTCTCATGAATGGTTTATCTACAGTACAATTTCTAATACAGAACAATCCTTCTTTATTGCTCAGTCTGATGGTGCTTAAATGTTTCCTGCCTTTTGCTTGCACAACAAAACCAGAAACCCGGTTTCTCATTTCTCTTAACTCAGAATTTAACAACCACAGATGACAGGTTGCAGAAGAGAGCTGTTATTAACTGCGCTTTGCAACTGCATTGCAGTTCTTTTTTTTTTTTTTTTTCTCTACTAATGCAAACTTGGCTTTATGAGGGTTAAAGTGATGCCTTAAATGACAGCTAGATTTGTTTTGCAGTACTGAGATCAGCGGCAGCAGGACTTCACAAGTTAGTTCACACACTGCAATTATGTTTGTAGTCAATCGACATCTCGTCTGAAACCTCACGGCGACCTGCCATCAGGAACAGACTTTACTCTTTTTAAAGGGAGCAGAAAATGAATTTGGCAAAATAGAGGATGGGTCTTGAGAGCATGAACAGGGCTATTCACAGGACAGTGATGTCTGAAAGAAAACAAGTGGTAAAGATGCTCTGTACTGTACATGCAGACCGCAACGTCCCTACCTTTTAAAAAGATTTCAGACACTCAGCACTGAGACTTCAGAAGCCAAGCAGAACTATTGTTAGCAGGGCTCTGTTTCTTGTCCAGCGTTCTGCAAAGGCAGACAAAATACGTACGTCCCTTGGATGTGACACAATCGTGGTTACATGTGCCCTGCAACAATCTTAGTCATGCATATCCGGTAATGAGAGCCAGCACACGGACGCCATTTTGGACAATCAGAAAAGCACTCTCGGACTGCAGCTGGTAGATCCCACTCTCCATCACAAACAAGGTCAATTCGGGTACAACCACACGGAGGAACGGGGAAGTTTTTTTAAAAAAGGGTTGTGGAGTGCAGGGAAGACAACAGAACTGGGGAATCAAACCTGTCCTTTATCCAAAGGTAGTAAAGTGAAGGCAGCTGTGATGCATGTTTTCCTACTCTTCGCCCACTGATGGATGACCTCAGGTCAGAGACCCCGGGACTCCGCTCTTTAAACAGGCAGTTTGGTTCCTCTGATGTGTTAATTGGTTTAGGGACTAGTTAGCAGATGCACGTTTTGGCTCGGCTGTAGTGACTGTACGCTCCTCTCCGTTAGGAATAAATTAAAGACCACTGAAACAATTGTTTCACGTAAATGTAAACTGGATGCCTTGGCCACCGAGCTACGTGTCCTAGCTGAGAGGCAAACTGATAACTGTGCAAATAACCCCAAAACGTTCCATTATAGCAATAAAAACACCAACTAAAACAATGAAAAAATTGTGCAACAAAGTTCTGCAGCTAGACAACAGTGCTACTCCTCAACCTGCCTTTTCTAAGTCTAACAAGTGTATGCACATGCCAGCACGAATATTTATGGTTGCCTCTGCGGCAAAGAAAAGAAAAAATTCTTGTAGTGCATTTTTAGTCTTAAATTCATTCACTGCCTTAAAGGCAGCAATAATTCCACTTGCTGGTATCTAGAGGATTCTTTTAGACAGGGATACTCTAGCAATCCAGGATTGCTTTGTTCCAAAAATTTGTGAGTAACATTTGATTATCTACAGTGGGAGACACCATGCAAGTGACAAGTACTGCATTTTAAACTTTAAAATCTTTTTTTGTCATTAGTGAATTTATATTTCATATATATATATTTGATGTGATACTATCCACTCAAGATAATACAACACTTTGTTTTTATATTAGCAAACATTTCAAGAGTTTAATATTCTTGAATGTTTCTTCTCTTTTATACTTCTAAAGAGATCAAAATAAATTAAACGTTTTGTACATAATTACAGAAGAAGTAGTTAACTTATTTTATCATCTTTTTTTTTGTTTAGTACAAAGATATTTGCAAGTTCGTTGCCGAAATACACCTTATTTATAAATGTCTTCCATTCTAACGCTAACGGCAAAGGCTCTTTGGCCTTTGTGCTCTCAGCGTCTCCGCCAGAAAGCCGCAGATTTCTGATCTAAAGGTGCTACTTTGGGTATTCTCCTCGTACCACGACATCGTTTCCTAAGATGTGGGACCTAAAATGGCTTACGTTAGCAACAGGCCTGTGTTGGTCAGCTTTTTGTATGACACATCGAAGCAAATGAAGAAAACGACTCTTTGTGTTAGTCTGCAAATCGTTTTTAAAAGAATCCATTCGGAGGGCAAAATAAAAAATAATTAAAAAAAAAAAAAACAACCCTACTTCAGCTTATTAATGTCAAATACAAAGCCACATTTACTCAGAAAGCAGTATTGTCCAATAAGCCAAAAAAAAAAAAAGAAAAAAAAATAGTTTTCAATGGGCTTCTCCAACAAACCAAAGGGCCTCACCCCATAGTCCTTCTTTTCTAAAATTTAGTGGTAAAGAAAAAAATTTCACATTTCATTTCCTGCCAATCGTGACTGCTTTGAAAAGTCATAATAGAAACAGTTCCATTCTGATGAGTGTCAGCATCTTATCTGCACGTTTGTTTGTTTGTTTGTTTTAGTGGACACCAAAAAATTTTATACATCTATAGTAAAGTCCATGGAAGCTTTAAGGTACAAGACTACATGTTGTAGGCCACATAGATGGGATCTAGCTGGTCTGCCAAAAATCCATCTCGTAGGTGCATACGTTGTTTCTCTCCACGGGAGTTGATAGGAATTACACCAATGTCCACCACCACCACCACCCCTACAATCAGGTAGTGCTCCTCCAGGACCACATTGGTGACCAAAGGAACCAGGTCCAAAGCTTCTTGCTCCGATCCATCCAGCTCAACTACAACGACCAATAAATTTGTCCAGGTAAACACAGCACTGGAAACGAAGAAAAAGAAGTATTAGTTTTGGGGTTTTTTTGGACTCATTCCACCTTATTTTGCTGCTTGTTTCAACTGTGATGTCTCCTTCTGCGTGCTTAGGTGCAGGACCTAAGTAGCAAGAGAGGAGGTGTGTGCAGGCAGGGCAGGAAACCAGTCCGATGAGCTCTCTCTTTGACATCAGTGCAGCATTAAGATGTGGGCTGCACTTGGCAGAATCTCAAGTCTCATCCTTGCCTGCTGTGTACAGGGACAGCAGGAAGCAGTGCAGCTCCCTCTGAAGCAGTGAGCCGTCACATCACCGCTGTGCTGATGAAGGTGGGCAGCGTGTGGGTGGTGGCTTTTCTCTGGGTATTTCTGAAAAGCAGCCCAGAGGAAGGAAAGGAGCTTAACAGAGAAGATGGGGATACAGCACCGTAAGGAAAACAGGCCCACCTGGAAGATAAACTCTGCCCAGGAAGGGGCTTTTGCTGGGTGCTGTGCCAGCATGGGTCGTGCCTTCTGCACTGGGATGGCTGCCCGCCAGGCAGGTCACAGCTCAGTACAGAAGAGCTCTGATTCTTCTGGATCAATTGGTTTATGCAGAAACCATCTGCTTTATTTCAGTTGTGTTTTATTTCTGGTGGCCTTAAAGGGACAGGAGTTTTTACATTCCTTATTAACAGGTGAAATGGTGAAAGAAATATCATTACCATCAGTGTCACTTCTTTACTGAAAGAATTTTGTATGGCCCCCACATTTTGGCTAGGCTGTTGAAACAAACAAATACATTCTGTTTTCTGCTTCTGGGCACCTTTCCTTTGTCCCTCCACCATGGCGGCTGGGAGGGTACAACACTCTGGTGTGCTCTTCCCTCCATCCCTTTCCCCTCTTCTCAAAATTCTCCAAAGTGCCTGAAGTCTTACAGGAGATCAGCAGGACTGAGGATCCACAAAGTGCAGGCTCATTCTGGCACATGTTTAAGACACCAACTGTGGTTATTTCTTGCTGTACCTTTGTTCTGTAGCACAAATAATTATATTTTACACTTAAAACTCATATACCAAATCCTGTACTCCAACCTTCTTTACCTCAAAAAATCAGAGGATAATTTTCCAGAGCTCTTGAGCACAGGTATCTGGAAGTTAGAATATATTACGTATATAGGGTAAATTCAAAAAAGAGCTACTTATGCGTGCTGTTCCGGTCTGTTAAAATTCTGAATATCCTTGTATGTTGGAAACACATCCTACTTTTTGCCCAGAAGTTAGCTATGAAAATGTGATGCTTAATAGAACAGATTTTAGGTGGGAAAAAAAATTATTGAAAATACATATTTCATTTTTTGGCTCCTGCTCAAGTACAGTTTGATTGAATTTTTATGTGCCTATGTGCTTACTGATCTGGAAAAGTAATGGGTAAGTAACAGTAAGGCTTGTTTTTTGACTTAGCACTGCTTTTAAACGAATTTTAATTTGTAACTATGCCTTAACACAAGCTCAAGTAAGCTACACATCTAAGTTAATATTACATATGTTTTAACAAAACAGCTTGGGAGGTTTAATTAAAATATTAGATAGCAATTGAAACCATGCCTCGAGCCTACTGTTACTTGTTCGCTGGGAAAACAATTAATGGAAAGATTCAGTAGCAGGTCTCTGAAACATAGCCTTGGAGAAGCTGGTTTGTCTCAGTTCCAAAGAATCATTCCAAAACCTTCATGAAGCTGCTTTTAATTCCAAGTATCGCTGACACTCCTAAGAAGATATCAATTTAAAACTCATTTCATTTGTCAAGATTCCAACTCAACGATGACCGCTGTAAATACAAAGAAATATTGTCCTTTACGTTTCCATCATCTGAGATGGATTTGCACTGGCCAGCATGTATCACCTGTGAATGTATTACCCTTCTAGCCCTGATACAACAACAACAACAAAAAAACAAATAAGCAGACAAACAACACACAAACCTAAGCACCATTTTCTCAAGGAATCATGAACTCGCAACCAAAAGGTACAATGCAGCCAGTGCACCGAGCTGGGAACAGTTCCTCTGCTGCTTTCATCCCACTGACTGCTTTGGGAAAAGCAGGGAATTTGTTGAAACACCAATATTTTGCATTATTAAAAATACTTTCAAAAATGCTTGGTGCAGTTATATATCACAAAAAAAAAAAAAAAAGGACTGTGTGCTGTGCTGTTACACACTGAGGCAGAGGAGTCCAAAGTTCATAGATGATACTGTTAACATTTCTTAAGAGAAGAGACTAATTTTAAATGAACTTCAAATCAGACTCTCAATAGCAGAAGCTGCACAGCAAGAACATGTATCAGTCATGGAGTGCATGCTTTCCTCAGAAGTCTTACATCTTACACGAGTGTATTTCTTTGAAGTTGAGGCTATTTTTACCGTTTGTTGACTGGACTTAGTACCTTTTGCTTGCAATAGGCATCAACAGGCTTCAGTTCTTATTGAGCCATTGTAAGTGAAACAACAGTGGCCTCCAACAAAACCAAAGGCTCATGTCCCAACTCAAACAAAAGCGCATATACAAAGAAATACTTTACTGGCTATTATTTTGTCAACAAGCGGTGTTTCTCAAAGACAAGAAGATCTCAAGGAGAAGCTGAAAGAAAAGCTGAGTGAGAAAAGACAAGGTCAGGACAAGGACTATGACAGAAAACTCTATACTGGTGACTTTTGTCTCTCTGAAGATCTGTTTTTCTGAAGGACCACTTCAGCTCACCAGTAATTTCTCCTCCTTGAGAAAAAAGCAACCCTAACAACTTTCAGTGTTTGCCTTTGAGCAAAGGGTAGTAACAGCAACACATAATGCTTTCTGAAATCTTGCTGGTGGTCTAGGAATTATTTGCATTGTACTTCTACCTTCTTGAAGAAATCTAACGGCTTTTCTCTTTGATTCTCCCAGCCTACACCAACCCTTCATAGAATCACAGAATCACAGGGGTTGGAAGGGACCTCAAGAGATCATCGAGTCTAACCCCCCTGCCAAAGCAGGTTCCCTACACCAGGTAACAACCCTTGTTGTCCCTATACCGCTGAAGATGTGCACAGTAATAGAAGGGAAGCATGGAAAGGGATTCACAAATTGCTGTCAGTGGTCTTGAAAAAAGGAATATGATTTAAGCCTTTTTTACCGCTGAAATCAGTGATGATCAATTCTGTAGTACTGCCCAGGAGTACAAATACATTTCTGGCAGTAGGAACACCTGAACACACAGACTTTGAATACGTGGCCATCTATAAACAGAGTTTCCCTGAACAGTTTTCCATTCACTGTTGATAAAAATACAAAACATTTGAAAGGAGCATTTGACAGCACCCTTTGCGGGTTTGTACTGGTTTCCACAAGGACCCAGAATCCTCTACCCTTGTCACGGCCAGCACAGCAAGGTGATGACCATGTTGCAGGGAGACTCTATCAGGTAAAACCCCGGATAGAGACATCCAAGCAATTAACAGCCTTAATTATAGCAGATATTTGAGAAAAAGGCAAGGTATTGTTACTGAAGAAACCAGTATGGTTGCTACACTTCTTTACTGCTGCAGGCCACACCCAATAGCCAAGACTGGAAAGAAAGGAGAGTCACATCCCGTACTAGTTGACTTGCTCCAACTGCTGAGACTGTTGTTTTTGGTTGAAAGGAGAAGGGCTGAGCAGAGGATAGATCAAGCCAATACAACTACCAGATTCAGTCTTCTGATGCAAAAATAATGAAAAGCAATTTGGTCTCAAGTTGGCCTCATGAAATGATTACCTGCTGTGTGCATTTGATGATGTGATACATTGATTAAGACAACATCATTATTAACTCATTGATTTACTGCTTCAATTTCCATTGTGACCTTGATTTGATCACCGCTTGATTTATTAATGACCAATTCAAAAGTAACTGCGCGTTCACTAATAACGTTTATTACTGTGTTCATTTATTTTAAGTGCCTGCTTGCTTACTCCTTCTAATAAGAGCACTCGTAAAGCTAGAGATCATACCAAGCTTTTTTTCCTGGTTAGAGCAGGAAACATTCACTGACCTACGTGAGAGCTGTTTGGTCCTCTCAAATTGAAAGTTTAATCTTTCACTCATATTTAAAAACACACGACAAAAAAGGAACATATTGAATGATCTTGACAGAAAGCAATCCTTCCTGATTAAATTTGCTCATGAAAAGTTTCATCCTAAAGGTGTATTTACCACTGAGTAATAAATCCTGTGACCATCCTGACAGATCATTTCCTGGATCAATTGCAATATCCAAGCAAAACCCCAGATATTATAGATATTCCAGCTTTATATAAGAGCCACAGCGTTACATAACCCTTACCATTCTGTGATGCTTTTGTGTGCTCTAATTACAGAGGTCTCAATATCGATCGGATGATATCTCATCCCTCGTAACTCCATGGCTTCATCTAATGCACCCACGACATAAAGTGCATCATGGCGTTCTGGTGGTAAGGAAAAAAGAATAATTAATGACTCTGCCCTCCAGAACATCAAATAACAAAAATGATCACATTAATAAACAAGAAAAATACATATAACAGAAATTATCCTTGAATTTCTGATCCCTCTAACTGATTTTCAAACTAGTAATACTGTATTACTGAAATGAAGCAGAAGAAAGGAATGTAGAAACACTATTCTCATTTGAAGAAGAGAAAGGTATAAGTCTTTACCCAAATACAGTGGGGCTTTTTCCTGTAGTCCTTAAGGTGGATGTAACAAAAAAAAATCATTCTTTTTTCCAGGCAAAGCTCTAAGAAGACAGCAGACTCCTTGTTTCTCTCTCTTTGTTTTCAAAGACTTGACCCTCACAGTATGGAATATGTTGCTCCAGTAGCCTTGAGAAGGTCAGCACTGATGCTTTAAGGTGTACTACAAAAGTTTTCATCAACTAGAAATATGTGCAGTGTGTTAGATAGCAAATTGCTCATTAAGACAAATGGCAAGCTTTGAAGAGTAATCCTCTTGTAATATGGATTTTTATTGACTAAAGAAATAAATGAGGCTGAAATGAGACTTTTTAAAAGATATCAGGCTGATAGCAAAAGCCTGCACATCATCCATAAAGGAAATCATGTTTGCTAATAGACTTAAAAGCAGATAACTGGTTCTTACTGTAAACTTGGAAAGCTTCATGGTGGTAATCACAGATCATAGAATCATAGAATGCCTTGGGTTGAAAGGAACCTTAAAGATCACCCAGTTCCAATCCCCTGCCATGAGCTTGCTGCCACCCATCAGATCAGGCTGCCCAGGGCCCCATCCATCCTTTCTTGGAATTACCTCCAAGGATGAAGTGTCCAAAATTCCTCTGGGCAACCTGTTCCACCGCCTCACCATTCTCTGAGCAAAAAAATTCTTCCTAACGTCTGGCATCTTCCAACATCCTAGCATTCTTTCTTCTCCTATCATTATTAGACTGCGTAATCTTGCTCTTTGTTTTATTTTTGGACTGTCATAACATGTCTTTTTGTAGATCTAGTACCTTCACCGACAGAACTAGCCAGATAACACAGGCCAAGAGACACAACCAACATCATCCAAATTATACGCACAGATTCTTGGCAGATTAGGAGAAATCCCTTACCTCCATTTGCATCTGTAAGCTCTGTTCTTCGCAGGAACCCCAGATAGCCAGTCCGAGCCCAAATAGTTTGTGTGTCTCCAAAGCTGAGTCTTGAATTAAAATGATCCGATTGCAAAGATTCATCTCCATATATGGTAAAGTACCCACTGGCATTGTGAGTGCTGTGAACCCATATCTAAGTTAAAAGCAATTATACTGGTATTAATTAAAGTAGCTTTCCAGAATGAAGCATTATTGAAAATTCTTGCTGCAAATATTTTCATTCATAGCTAATAAATGTAACATGAGATAATGCCTTTTAACACTGCTCCTGACCCACATGTAGGCACAATCAAGACCCAAATCTGACCTCACTGAAGTCAAAGTGCAGAGCTAAGCTGGGCTAGTCCATGGGAATGTAGGTAAGCCCCAGACCTACAGTTATTGTTGTTCTGAGCTCTCCTTGGGCTACGGCAATTCTCAGACACTCTTTTAGAGACAGTGCTCTTTCATAGTCTCCCTGAGCCTGGTTCAGTGTATTTGGTCGAGCTGGACATCATCCATGAACATGAGACAGACACATCCCTCCCACAGCACCAGTGGAGTGGGAACGGTTACAACGACAGAAATGGAGTTTACATTATTTTAAAGGGAGAGGCCAGGGACCTTCACATATGGAGGACTCATCTCAGCTAACTCAAGACATCATCAAAGTATTCACAATTTCATAGTGATGAAATCTTAAAAACAAATCTCACAAATCAGATTGCAGTGTTAATTATGACTAAGCAAATCCCTCATTTTGTTAATTAGGTCTTTAATTGCTCATTGAAAATAACATTTCACATTTTTTCTCTCTCTAGAAACTTTAAAATAAATTGGGAAAACACATAGCCTTGCTCAACTCGGCTAATGAGAGTACTTCGGTGCACTGAAGCACGATGACTATAAAGAGGATAACATTGAAACCCCTCTAGCTGAAATTAGACTAATCAATAAACTTATTTTTTCATTTAAGTTTTCATCAGAATCAGTCAAGCACAAGTGGAAAATGTAGTTAGAGAAAGCAGATTGTTTTCAAATTATTTAATAGACTTGAGCTATTATTAGCATCTATCAAGTACGCCTATAACATTTTTAATGAAGATACAAGTATCACGCTACACACTTCATACACGATCAAGGTCTGCATCATTCAAGCTTTTTTAACCTAGCATTCAATAAGATGTATGGTAGGAAACTACTGGCGTACACTTTGATAGCTTTATCCCTGTGATTCAGTTCCAAGTATGCAAAGGTGAAGTTTTCATGACTCACCTCACCAAGATGAGAATCTCCTAAGGGTCCCTTAGTTTCTGGATTAGCAATAATGATACGTACTCCAGGCAGGATCTATTGAAAGAACATATGAAGCAATGAGAACATAGGTACTTACACATCATAAGCTGAATATTCTTCCCCAAACAACCTTCAAAACAAACTAGAAGGCATCCTTAAAAAGCTGGTGCAGACATATTGAACAAAAAATTGAAATAGTTGATTGATGTAATAAATCTAGATATCTGGGAAATTATTAAAAAAACCCAAAAACCTCTTATCTTTGTAAAAGCTGTTCCATCAGTAAAAACTTGTCAGAAATCAAATACTGATCTACAAAATGAACAGGAAAAGAAAAAATACCCCCACAGAAGTCCTACCAAAAAGCCCCAAGTCTCTTTGACAGTATGTTTTCAGAATGGAAAAAAAAAAACACCCTGTTCACATGAAAGCTTGGTCTGAAGCAGAGAGAAAGCCCTAGAGGCAGCACACAATCTCTTAGGAACAAGACCCTCGCCAGCGACTCCATGTAATGGGCACTCAAGCACTGTAGAGGTGGACAGATGCTAAGGCCTAAAATAGAACAGGGAGCATCCCCTGGCATGAACGTTTGCAAAGATATAATTAGACAGTTTTGGATGGGCACGGAGAGTGCCAAGGGCAGACTGTGAGCAGGGGCAGCCTCGGCGGCTGAGGTTAGCAGCTCCATCCTCCAGGCTGTGTGTCCTGCGCAGAGCTGAGCACAGCACCAGTGTCTGCATGTTTCACTGCTGCGCCTGTGCCCACTGACGCGCTGCACCTCTCTGCCAATGAACCCAGAAGTAAAACACTGACACTGAGACTTTACTGAAGGCGCATCTGTGGCCTGTCTGTAGGATGAGATGCAGCTTCTGAGCAGTGAGTCAGGTCCTGCCACTGGGACTCCAGCAGCAAAGAAAGGCCTCTGGCCTGCGCTGCTGATAGAGCCTTTGAGCGCTGCGATCGCTTGAAACGTGAACAGAAATGGAAATGCACAGAAAACATTTACAATAAAGGAGATGTTTCAATCTTCTCTCTGTACTTACTTTTCCTGACTCCATGAGGGGCAGACTGTGTGGAGATCCTCTTTCTACTAAACGAACTCTGTAAAATACATGTAAAAATAATACAGATGATAGAAGGTTGCGTTTATTTGCTTTCCGTTGATATTTATCTCTAAAGGGAATGGTTGATGGTCACAGAGATTAATGCTATTTTTGGAACAGATTAAGCTTATATCCTCCAGAACGTTCTGAGGCCCAACATTTAACTTTTGGCAAGACTTACGGCTTGGAAAATAATGAAAAAAAGATGGCTACGAACATTTTCTTAAATACTAAACTCTTCAAACGTAATCGGTGCCTCTTATTTATTTTGACAGACTTTTGTAAATGGAATTCCAAGCACAAAATGACTCTCAACAAAAGGGATCTAAAACATTGATTTTCCACAAGAACATCGTAAATGTCTGGGCACAGAAACAAAAGCATGTGAGCTGAGTGAGCAACCACATTCCGTGAGTGGGTAATAGTTGAAATCAAAGTCATAACTAAAGAGCCCATAACCACAACTCAGCATGAAATCTGCCTTAGCAATCTTCTGATTATTTTCAATGGACAATGTTTGATAAACATTTTAGTAACAAACAAAAAAATCATCAAATGAAAAATGCTATTGCTGTTGAGGTCAGACCCTTACTGAGTGACACTCTGGTCTACTCCCTTCCTTTCTTAGATAACTCATTTTCCCACTGAAGGAACAGCAATGGCAGCTCTCCTGGACAGGCATGATGGTCTGGAAGTAAGTTTATCATTTAATATTAGAAAGAGACTACTCTGAAGTCCTAAAATGGCTGATCAGCTCAGTCAGTAGACAGGGAAGAAATTTCAGGTAACATCCAGGCATTCCTGTATCCTAAGTGAGATACCTTAAAAGCTATAGCAGAACCATGAAAAACTTAAACTTCCCACTTTTGCAAATTTTCATAACCCACACAACTGATCTAAATCTGTTCTTCTATCAGACAAGCAGTTCTTACCCCCTTCCTTCCATCAACTGCCCCACTATAAAGAAAAGAATCCTGAGATATCAAAAAAATAATCTTGTAAAAGAAGTGTTGATACAAGAGAGGGCACAAGAAGGCATAATGAGGTGTGTGGAAAACTGGATCCAGTTAAAGTGATCACAGGACTGCAGTTAGTTAGGAGCTGTCACGAGAAATCTTTTCTGGACTCTTCTGATACGGAGCACTGCAGAGCTCGGTTTGGGGAGGGAGAAATGAGACAAAAAGAGACCTCAGCTAAAGGTCCCTTGGGGAAGAACAAAGCTTAGGCAATTTCAAGCCCCAACACATTAAAGGAGATGGAAAAAGATCTTCCCTTCTTTTTGTACTATTTCTTTGCTCCAGAAATTATCTATAAAACCTGGGACTGTCAAGGTCAAGGCAGAAACACTGAAGAGAGTTTCATCTGCAGTTCTGGGGAGACTCTCAGCCTCGATGGATGGGGCAGGGCTGAGCCCTGAGGCAGAGTTAACAGCTTCTCACACTAACAGCAAGAGATACAACCTGAGTTTCCAGCAATTTCAGAGCTCTCTTCCAAGCAATTTTACTTTATCACCCTCTTAAACCTCTAGTGTGTTACATGCACATGTACTCACGCTGCCTGCAACAGCTGAAAAGCAGCAGAGCCACCACCAGCACCACAACAGGAGCACTGAAGCTGCAGCATCCAGCTGTCCCACCAGGGATGCAGAGGTGGGCCAGCAGAACCTCAGGAGCTTTACTGTAATGTGTATGGGTATGGCTAAAATCATGCTGCCCCGTAACAGACGTCTGCATATGCCATACTTGAACTGCTGCTCCAACAGCAAGTCATAATTAGGAGTATGCAGCAAGCAGTTTAAAAATAACTGTGCATGTTGCAAGAAGCAGTTGTTAATTAATACCTCTATTTCTGCCTTTTTATATATAACTCTCTTCTGTAAAATCTGTCTTCGTTTAGAAATAGAAAATGCCTTTAAGCAAGCTCTTCCACGCAGCTGACATCTCTGAGTTTCATTGTGCACTTGCAGACAGGTAGCTGCTCTTAGAAGAAGTCATCATCTCACAGCCCTGATATCTCCTTTAGCAGTGACTTCATCAATTATCTACCAACATTTGTCAAGTAAGTTTGATTTTTAAAAAGAGACTACTAAAGAAAACTCCAGCCATGTATAGAGGCGAGAAAGATGGTGTGACAAAAGGTAGCAAGCACCTTATTTGAATTTGAGATTGGTATGAAAATAATTTCATTTCGATAACAAAACCACTCTGGGGCAGGAGAAGTATACATCAGAGCTGTTCAGTTCTGTGAGGATTCCACTGCCCTTCACTCCTTTTCTGTTGTAGCACATGCCTCAGAAAGGCTGCTGCGTTCCATGCCTAGTGAGAACTGCACATATTAAAGTTCAGAAATCACATAAAATAAAGCTATATATTAAATAGTCATTGAAGTGACTCCTGGAAATGAATTAACATTCATAATTCTGACCATCTCCTTCCCTTGTCCTTTCCAGCAGCTGTGCCTCCCTCCTGCCTTGTTGTTAGTACTAGCACATTTTTCTAGCTCCCTTCTCCATTTATTTCCTTTAATCTCCTCTGAATTTTAGCACATGAAGATCCAGAAGGTGCAATTTCTCAGTTTCCAGTCCTGCTAAAACTCCCCCACGACGTGCTTTCCTCCTCACATCCCTACAGAAATATCACAGCAGTGCACTAAACATAGCAACTCTACATTTTAAGGAGGTTTTCCGCTTAACAGAGCTCAGAAACTTAAGATTCCACGTCACAAACTTTTGGCTAAGCTCACAATGCATTTGGGAGCATGCTGTTAAACCTCTAACATCTCTGAAATAATAAGATATTTTGCCACAGAGAGATTAAGAAAAAAATAGAAGTGCAACATTAGATTTTGATGTTACCATCTCCTATGTGCATACTTAATTTTAAGTGCATAATAGTCTTACTAACTCTACAGGGACTAGTATTGTGAATAAATTATGGACATTATGCAATAACTTTTAAATGAGTTCTACTCTGTCTCGTCATGAAATAATTCAATTGTTCTCAATGCTCCCCCAGGAGATTTCCATTTTCCACTGACAAACGCAGGCAGCACACACGGCTGAGACCTTGAGCACCCTCCCTTCCTTTGTCAGCAGCTCCAGGTGTGGGCTGGCAGCAGTGGGCATCACAGCTGTGATAAATGCTGAGAAATTCCACTCCTGGATCACACCACTGATGCTGGCTGGGGAATCACAGCTCCTTCTGACTACGTTTCTCAAAGCAGGAACTTCACAAATAACCATAATGTGCTCCCAGTCATCAGAGCTGCAGGAAGTGCAAGTTCCATTTCTTCGCAGTACTCCAGTATTTCTTTGCTGGGAGGAAAAACAGGTCTCTCACAAAGTGAGCGCAGAGCCCTCCTGCTGCCTTCTGCTGCCTTCAAGTCATGCTGGGAAGGGCAGGGAGAGCATGGCAGTAGCGATAGGCTGGGCAAAGAGCCTGGAAATCAAGTGGGTGGGATCAAAGCATCGCTTTTGGGCGTGAAAGCTATTTTTGCACCTTCTGGTGGTTTGCAGCCAAGCTGAGAGGAAAAATAGAAATGAGTGACCGAATGCAGGGAAAAACATGGAGCTTCTCTCCCACCAAAACATCTCATGGGTGGAGAAGATGTTTAGGAATCCTTGTACTGTTATAAAGCTATGAGCAATGATGATGTGCAAAGAATCTGCAGTACTTCTACAGTAGGGCATGACAGAGTATAATTTTTAACATTTTCTTCTTCAGTTTCTAAGAATTAGTGGCTTTTTCTTAAGAAAAGATCTTAAACTGGTGCTCCGCAGTTGAGAAAGCTGCTTACATTTCAAAGCCTGCCTAATGGGATTTAATAGGAAATGTAGTCAAAACAACAGTAAGTGCTTAAGTTCTTTTTCTCATTACAATTTAATACAGTGGATAGATTGATTTTATCTCCTTCAAATCAAACTCTTGTGATGGAAAAGCAGGGCTGAAATCTGTCTTCAGAATGAAAACTGGCAAGCTACAACCAGCCAGCATTGTACTGAGTAGTGAAGGTGATACTGAAATACAGTAACAATGCCCTTCTGCCCAACTGTCCACATGGAGTTGCAGATTATGCTGAGGTTCCTTTTTCCATCTAGTGACAAAAACTCCTAAATATATTCCACAGTTAGCTGGTATTCTCACTAATCAAAGAGTTTGTCAGCAGAGCTATTAAATATTGTTTGGGGAATCTGAAGGGCCTGGAACATGCATGGTGGCAGTAACCAATGTTATGATGCCAAGATTGGGAAAGCCTTCAAACACAGCTGTGTTGCACCGGGAAAGACTTTGGGCTCTGTGATTCTAATAGAGATGGAAAGAAGCTATTAGGTCATTCAAGTCTTTCTTCCTGCCAAAAAAGGCTACTCCCCGCAGTGCACTTTGAATGCTTTGTCTACTCCTGTTACAGCATTTCAAATGATGGGACTTCTACTTCCCTTCAGAATTAATTTTTCAACTAAATGTATTTCATAGTCTTTTTAGTGTCCTGTTTGGCAGGATTTTTTCTTAGCTTCCTCTTATTAGTTCTAACTACCTCCCCAGATAAAATTCAGAAAATGTTTCCCCTTTTCTTGCTAAATATATTTCAGGTAAAGACTTTGACTTCTACCTAACACCTGGCAAATTCTCACACCTTGAATTTTTATCTTTCCTTTACAGCCATTCTCATGAACTGAGCCTCGTACCTGCCCTCTATCCCCAAGCCAGTGTGTCAAAGATCCTCGGCTGTCAGCCAGGTTGTGCACCAAAGCATCTTCCATCACTGAGCTCTCATTCCCTACCGACACTTTATTACTCTTCCTCCTGCCTTGAGCTTTGCAGTCACACCAGCATGGAAGTCCACCTTTTTCGTTTCTTCAGTGTTACCTATTCTGTTAGGATGGTTAAGTTTTTCAGTAGCTGATTTATCACACTTGAAAAACATCAGCAACAAAAGCTAAAGGAAACCAGACATGATGTGATGTAAGTACAGACTAACATATACTGAAAATACACTGGAAATATAAAAATATCAATGCATATCTCCTAAGTCCTCCCCTTAGCCAATACCGTTCTGTGGTAGGAAGATACGATGGGAGACCTTGGATTCATTTCAGCCTTACGACTTCTTGCTGATTATCATCTTACATTACAACATGAGCTTGTGGGAAAAAAATGGATATTTTCTTATAATTTAAGAAATATGTTTTGAAAATTGTTGTGTGTTAAACTGGAACAAAGAGGTGAAAAATTAACATAAGTCATGAACTGACTGAAAAAAAACCATCATGAGCAAAACTTCAGAAGTTAAAGTAGGGTCCTTTCACCATCTCTTCTTTTTTCTTCAGCTGTAAAAATCTGTCAAAACCGACACTTCCAATTTCAACAAAATATACTTTTCTGGTGAAACGTATTTCATTGGAAATGTTAAACAAAATCTAATTTAAAGCCATTTAACATCTGAGATGTGTACTTCTGTGTAGCTGTATTCTATAAAATGGTGACTCCCAGTTATGACTGAAATAGACAGGAACTCTCCAATGCCATGAGCCACCGCCATCTGTAACATCTCTCACACATATACCACTATTGAAAAAACTCTGAAGCTCAAAACTTTCAGAACATCTTCTCTTTACTCAAACAATAAAATTTCTGCACATAAACTGTTCTGGAATTTACAAGCCAATGAGCTCATTGTACCCTAAAATGGAAATATTGATCAACAAAGATCATCTGACGCTTTCCTGTTCAACCTCCAGTAGGGAACTCGCTTTTAGTGGAGGAGTTGGACTTCATGACCTCCAGAGGTCCCTTCCAACCCCTATGATTCTATGATAAGCTTCAAGATAAAGTTCCCAGTTGAAATTGCCAGAAAATGACATAGCTGAACACTCTGACTGAAGGGAAAATGTAGATTATAGAGAAGACTTTCTGTGCACCATTCTGGTTTCCTCAAAGTAGTTTTCCTCTCATCGTATGACAAATTTAGATAATGGATAGAAACAACTGAGACTGAAATAGGGAATTTTTGGATCAAGGCAAATTTTAGCCAACAAAACGAACAACCTTGAAATCTACTGTATGTCTAGGATGTATTTTAATCCCACTAATTCTATTACCAATAAGTTCAGTTAAAGAATTAGCACTAAATCACTTCCTTTAATGTAAAGACTTGCTTCACTATAAATCTAAATTATGTTCCATGTCCTAGTTCCCTGAGGTCAAAAGCAAGCAGCTTCCTATCCTGAAGGTGGCTGGATAAAGGAGCAGAAGAGGTTACATAAAGGTTTAAAACAGTGCAGAAAGTTGTAAAGGAATGAAAATGAGCCATGAGCTCAGGTTTAGGAAACAGATATTCAAAGCTTCAGAGAATTAAAAAAGTAATTTTATCATAAATAGCCATGGGCAAATGTAAAAATAAATTCCTCCTCTTAAAAGTACTGCACAATGTTCAGCCTTCGTTATATGTGCATCACATTCATCACGTTCAATTTGTTTAGCTCTGTGTAAAGTCTAATGTGCATCTACTTCAGGTGGTCTGGGACTCCAGAGAACCCAGTCTGTCCCCTGGCCCTATCTCACACTTGCCATGTCCCATCAGAAACAGCATCTCATTTCTCTGAGCTTCAGGTTTGTATCTGTAAGAACAGGCATAGTGTTACTTTCAGCCTTCAGCTTTTTATTTAGATTACAAACCTCCCAGGACACATTGTTTATTGCTAATTGTTTCTACAGCACTTTTCATAACCACAGTTGTGAGCTGATGGCTAATTAATAGAACGTAATTTTTCTATTTTGTAATCCTTTATCTTCCCTGTTCTAATTGAGAAAAAGAGACTCCACGCCTAGGGAAGACTTCCATTATAATGACTTTGAAATGTGACGTTTTTTTCATTGCATAGAGTTACCCTATTTGTTATTAACAAATGATGGAATATTCATGTCCTAATTCACACAATATTTTGAAAGGTGAAAGTTCTGAAATCAAGTCTTCCTTGGTAAGTTCCCTTACAGTGTTTCAAGCTTCCAAATCCACATCACCAGCTGATGCACGCAGCACGTACTCTGCATTATTAGAGAAGAAGAACTTGGAGGAGTTCCCTCTCCTCTAGCGCTGCAGAGCCCTGGATGCTTCAAGTCACCAAGAAGGGACCATCCTTGTCACAGGAGACTTAAAGGGAACTCTGGCTGAGCTTCACACATCTCTCCATGTAAATAAGCTCATCTTCTACAAACAGCTTATAATATATAGAAACTTCAGGAGAATATGCAAGGCTTGAAGCAGTATATTAAGAGCCATTGAATAGTGCTACTTGAAAGAATATTGCATCTCTAACTATGTTAGAGAGGGATCCTTATATAAATATAGGATGCTTTTCTGAGCTCTTTTTCTCATACTTGAATTACTCAGAATTCACACAGCCACAGACTCTGCTGACAACCTGAGCCCAGTGAGTGCCTGAGGCTGGGGGACTGCAGTGGGTCACAGAGGTGGAAGCCCATTTCCCACCGGTAGGCACCAGCACATCACCCACTGCTGAATTATTCATGGCAAGGAACTGCCAGTGAGTGGGAGAGCAAAGGCTCCTGTGAAGGATGGCAAGGGAAGAAGAGAAAGAAGACACAGATGGAAAGCACTTCAGGAGATATATCTCTTACATACATCTCCTAGAGCACATGGCAGTGAGGTCTGCAGAACGTACAATGGCTTGCTCCAAATTTCACAAGTGTTCCTTACATATTTTTGCACATTTTTCCTTCCAACTCACGTGTTTCAATTGTGCAGTGTGCTCTAAGGTAGCAGTATGGAAAGCAGCACGTTTTCCTCAACTACCAAAGCAGACTCTGCTCACTGTTTAGTCCTCCATTAGTATAAAAAATCTTCCACAGAATGGTGACCTGCCACCTTGCTCTGCCTGTTCCCATCTTCTGTAAGGACCAAGGATGCCAACAAAAGCTGAAATGGGTAATTCTTTCTTTTTTTTTAAACATCAGATTTCTTGGGGAATAGAAAGGTTGGAGTGTTTTAATAAGCTGAGATGTTATTTGAAAACTAATAAATGGTTCACAAAAACAAAACCTGAACCGTTTTCCATCTGGTTCTATTATTCATGTTTGGAGAATGAAATGCAAATGGCATTTGCAAATGACTGAGCAAATGTACAACTGCAGTACACCTATTTTCCTGGAAAGCTAAGGCTTCTGTCTTCCCTTTGTCTTGGTACAGGTTACAGTATTTCCTAACTCCCCCAGGGAAATCTAACCGGAAGTTCTCAGTTTATAGTTAAGGTATAAACCACATCCTCTTTCAAAAGCCACCACTTGATCCAGCTCTTATTGTCCCATTCCACTAAACTCAACATTCTGTTCCCTTGATGAAGACTTTATCAAAGAAAAACAGACTTGTTTCAAGGGAGGAAATTACTCCAGAGTTAGTAATCCACCTGTAGAGAGTGCAGAAATAGCTTTGTAAGAGTCCCATTCTCCACATAGCTAAGTTTGTCTGTCTGATTAGGACAAGACTGGGTGAGTTCCCATTTGAAAGTTATGGGATGTTTGTCCCTTTCTCCTGCCCCACAACAGAATTTGGTTTGTGCCTGGAAATGTAAAGCATCTTTAAAAGCCCTTAACATCTGTATATTTACAATTTTTGTTACAACTCTGGATCTTCTCATATAAACAGTGCAATCCCTTAGACAGTGTTCTAAACAGTTTGCTCCCCTTCAGTTACCCAGGTTATCAGCTGTCTCCAAATCACAGCAGAGGGTTGCAGGCAGCAACACTTCCCCCAGAGCAGGCACACCAGGACTTCACCTCCAAATCAGAAGTTGAAATTTTGTCATTAAACTCATCATGCAGAATGAACACTTCTTTCTGAGAGATTTGTTTGCCATAGGTCAGAAATAATGCCAATGGGATTTCGGGGACAGAAACAAACTTTAATGCCTCTAAAATGACAAGGATGGATTTTCACCTGAGGGAACATGAAGAACAAGCAGGTTTTTGCCAGTACTGTAACAGCTTAATCTTAGTAATGAGATTCTACAAGATAATGGGCACAATACCTCAATCCATACAGTTCTATAAAGAATCCTCAAAACTGAACTGCAACTTAGCCTAATTAAAACTTAGAGGGAGTCAGGCTTTATTTTAAGGACATCAACACTTTCTTCTCACAGTGGAGTTAACTTCTCTGTTGATTTTATAGGCATGAAAGGCTTTTCATTCCTCCAAGAAAATCTGTCCCTGAGATAATAGAAAAATAACCAAACATCTCCAGCAATGGGCGATCTAAAAAGAAGCACAAATAATGTGTGAAACTTGGAAGAAAAGCAGCCTGTACCAGTTGACCCTCAGAGCTCAGGATGACCGCAGCAGCACTGCTGGAGGTGGCACCTGACACAACACAATTTGTAAAGGAGCTTACTGCTTAAATGCACTGGTGTTATTTTGAGGACGATGATTTGTCAGGTCAGTGTTTGGAACAGCTCCCCAGGTAGGCAGGTACCCAGCACTTCCAAACTCAACAAACTCCACATGCTGCACCTACCGAATCTTGCAAAAAGTGACCGTGTCACTTCAGAACCCCACACAGAGTGAATAATTGAGGACTGGCATTTTCTGTAGCCTACAAATGGATTCTGTGCACTGTAAACCACAAGAGTGGGAAAAAGCACTACTCCCCAGAGCATGAGGGAGCAGTTATCAAAGTTCCTTTTTGTCAACCATTGGCAAATTGCTTTAAAGTATAGTTAATCAATTAATGCTTCACAAAAGGTAACTATTTTATTGTCACTTGTCATTAGCATGACTTCTTCTGACATGTTTCCCCCCAGTCTGTTTTCTCTTGATGCAACCATAAAGTGTTATCCTCCGTGCTGTGACTGTGCTGCAGTGCACTGCTGTGGCTGTAGCTTAGATAATAATTTCCCTAAGTAGTTCTTTTGTCTGGTAACCCTGCAATAAGAGTATTTTTCAAGGGAGATGGAAAAGAAGTGTTTAAGAACTAGAAAAAACTCCTGTGGTTTTGTTTCTTGGTATTACTCAAAGAAATGTACACACAACACGAAAGTTTCAATAACATATAGTGCAGAATGATAAACTATTGACAGCTAGGATAAAAGGCTACTTTTCTTCTCCTGCATGGAGTCTGAACTGCTGGAATATATTGAAATGAAGCCAAAGCCTTCGCTGATTCCTTCTGACAGAGTCTGCATTTGAAAGTGGGCTCAGTATATAAACAATCTATAATAATAAATCCTAAGTAACTGTTTTCACATCCCTCTGAAACTCTATCACTGTTCTCTTCTTTTCTTGGGGAACGGAGCTCTGAACTGTCATTCTCAGAAATGACCATTGTCAAGGGAACAGTGCTTCCCAATGAGGCTATTAAAGTTCAGAGCTCTCTGAATATCCCGAAGTCCAACATGAAAAATCAGATTTAGCACAACATACAAATAGCTTCCTAGGAAACTGAGTCTACTAATGGATCTAAACATATACAAAGACCAGTTATTTTTATTTTTGAAGAGATCTGGTAATTTATATCATGCCACAGAGATGTCAGAGACCACATAAAAAGTCAAGACACCTATTTTTAAACATCCACTAACTGGTCATTTAATGAATACAGAGGGAAATCTGAATAAAATAATTCTAATGATGGAATGGGAACATTTTAGAGAAAGATCTTTAATATCACGTCATATCATAAGTAACTGCCAGAATAAAAAAATGAACCTAAATACATCCCACTGTCTCTACCTGGTGATATCCTATAACTGGATTTGGCTCCCTATTTGGTACCAGCTGTGTTTGACACTGAGCTTGTGAAAAACTATCTAAGTATCTCATTATTTCAAAGGAAAATGTAGCAATCCAGAAAAGGGTTTAACAGATTCAATTCTCCATTTATTTGCAGAGAATTGCAGTGACGTGGCGGGGGACTCCTGCCTGGAGTTCTGTTGCATGCACATGGGCATGTATACATGACCTGAGCTGCAGAGTGGGCAATTGGGCCAGCACAGCTGGGTCAAGAGTCCAGCATATGCGTGGTGAAGAATTAATGCACCTATTCTGCCTCTTGGATCCGAGTTAACCTCTATGAACTGCATTATACTCTAGTGCAGGTACTTACCAGTCACCTGTTAACTTGTGGATCCTTCCTTGCCTTATTTTAATAAGCAGCACAGGTGACACTTGCCCGTCTTTGCTGCTCGTTCTTTCTGACATTATCTTTCTTGCCCACCCTGAGGACAATCGTTTTAGAAACACATTGAAATGATCAGTAGAACAATCTTGATGACCAAGAACAAACAAGGACTGCACACTCTTGATGTCAGGATGTTACTCAGTTTCCCAGACAGAGGTATCTAATGCCATCTGAGAAAGCACAGGGACACCCAATTAATGTTAGCAAATTCACCAGGCAAGCCCTGATGGAGTAGCTGTAGTATTAAAATTGCACCAGATGCTCACTGTTAGGCAATTTCTTTTCTAGTATCACAACCAATGCCTGACATTGCCTGTATGGTTGCACCCCTTGGCATGAGTTCCTGAAAGTCCAAGTGTGTCCATCTTATGAAATGTAAAATAATAATTAAAAAAATAATGCATTATGTGTGTAGTGCAATTTTTCCATACCGCTGGGACAAGCTGACCTGCCAAGACTCAGTATGCTCTCACAACCAATCTTTCAGTTGCTGCTAAGTGATAGTGGCATTGAACTCCACTAAAATGGTTACAAACAGCAAATGTGAAGAGATTATGTCAAATAAAGTTGTTTTGCCCCCTAATTTATCACTCACTAAGCTAATTCTAACTTTCAGCGGATTGAGTAAATGAGGCACAGCTTTAATCCATCAAATTAAAATCTGCATTACCACAGTGTGAGAAGGCAACTCCAATGATCATCTTTTATGTTCTGCAGAACTGGTCACTAAACTTAAATGGCCAAGTCTGATGTTGATAATGATACCTACTTCTCAATGACACAGTAAGGCAAGGAAATAGTACACCCATCCTATATGCAGCTTTTATGAGGAGTAAATCTTATTTTCTCTATATGAAGACATACAACTATATTTTTATTGATTAAAATTATTGTCAGTGTTACAAAACTGTAAATCACAGAATCACAGGGTCTAAAAAGGACTTCTGGAGATCATCGAGTCCACCTCCCTGCTAAAGCAGTTCTCTAGAGCAGGTTGCACAGAAAAGCATCCAGATGGGTCTTGAACATCTTCAGAGAATGAGATTTATCCTTCAGCTTTATCCTTTCTCCTCTATAACTACAACTTTATTTTTAATGATTCAATAGCTCCTTCTCCTGCTCTCAAATAGCACCTACGGATATCCACCTACCTTGTGGTCAACTTAGCTTCAGCCATTTAAGAGCACTGAGATGAACGCAAACACACACTGCAGAGATGTCAAACTAATGTTACAACAGTGCCAAAATCCTTCTTTCCTTGAGCTGAGTAGAACCATGCCTACACTGCACTGCAGTTGTTGGGTCAGGTAGTCCAAGTGCACTGGGTTTTGCAAGCAGCAGCATCACAAAGAACTGATCAAACATGAATATTACTTTTGTAACAGTCTGTGCAAAAGGAAGAAAAAAAATGGTGGGAGCGTCAAGTATCTTGCAGTTCCTTTCTTTCACCACGTGCTATAAGAAAATATCTATATTTATATTTCACTTAACTATTCTATGCTCCCTTTATAGCTAATAGAAGCACACACTTGCGAGTCCAATTAATCTCTTCTTAAACTGAACACTTTTAGAAGAGAACAGGATAATCGCACCCTAAAACTAACCATTGTCTCTTCACTACAGGGGTTCCGGGCAGGCAGATCTGACCTGGATGTCTATGCATGTACAAGACAAATCCCCATCCCTCTCGAGACTGGCACTGTGACAGAAGAAACTCTATGAAAGAAAACACTCAGTATGTCCACAATGTGTATGCTGAACAGAACAAAGCTTGGTTCAACTTAAAATCCATGTGCTGCCTACAATGTGCACCTACGGGCCTCTGTTCTGGCTTGCATTTATGAAATATTGGGACACTCATGGGACTGTGTGGGCAGGTGCCAGTACAGCCCTAAGCTCTGTACCCTGCAAATTGACCCAGTCACTTTATCTGTATCAAAGTCAATACTTGCCTAAGGGGAACAAATTCTCCACAGTGAAGCTTTTATGAAGGGCAAAAATAAAAAGCAAAACATTTAAAAAAAGAGAAGCCCTGTTTGAGTTATGATTTTTTTATGGCACCAAGACTGGTGAACATCATCAATGAAATGCTCACTGCCTCCAGAATTAACAGAAAGCTCTGTTTCGTCAAAAGAAAATGTTGAGTAGAGACCACCTGCTACGACACTGGAAAAGTGAAACAGACATACATAGGTATTTTCTAAAATTATGTATGAAATTACAAGCTCCTTTCCATCCAGAAGATCTCATACATCTCCATACTAAGACTAATGATAAATTTTAGTCATCATTTGGTATATGATAATCGAACATTAAAGTCAGAAGACATCCAAAGTTACAGAATGTGGTGGCTCACAATGTCTGAAGTAAATAATAATCCCTCGCAGTCATACAGCATTAAGAATTACAGCAAAATTCCCCCATGGTCTCCTTGCTGGCCTTGCCAAGGAGAAATACATCTGTGAAGCCAACAGGCCCAACAGGAATCCATTTCTTAGGGACTGCCCATCTGAAACAAGCGTCAGGGAACCCTGAGAAGCTTGTTAGTTAACAGCAGTTATGCCAGATGCTTCAGTTTTATCAATGGTAACGTCGATTAATTAATCAAGTAATAAAAAGAACTATTTCAGTTTGCTGGTAGGAATTAACACAAACAAGTCACGAGGATTACAAAGGTTTCCAGCGTGAAGAGTGCTGAAGTAGCTTTCTTGCTGGAAACTCTTGTTTTTTTTGTGTTTATTATAGAAAAAGAAAAAGGTGGTTCTGACCTGTCATGCCTCAGTGCCCTCATGTCAACATAGACAGTGGTTGGATCTGGTCCAGACGTTCCCTGTAAACAACAACATCAGCTAATCAGAACTTGGAGGCTGGGAGGATTAAAAGAGACTTACCCCCTGAATAACTGACATTCATTTCACTGCTAATTATACCAATCAAATGACAAGTTATATTTAAGCTGTTCATCAAACAAAGCTCAGCTTCAGATTCAGAAAGAGCACCTGAAATAATACCTACCGTCAGGTACTTGTTACCTTGTGGTCGGTAAAAACACCAAGCAGCTGTGCTATTTAACCAAACACATGTAAACAGAGGTTTTATTTGCTACAAAAGGCCAAGTAATCAGCACGTGGATACATACAAAAATGTTAAACACATTTTGTCATCTAAAGGAATGCAGAAATGGCTGAGGAGACACAGTTTAATGGCAGAAGCACATGGGATGTGAAGCATGATTTACTGAGAATCTTCCATACATGCAACAAAGAATACATTTGAAGCTAAAGATATTAAAGGTAGCACGCATGACATGAACCAGTGTGGACTGAAGATCTATAAGAAATTATTCTGTTCCTTTTCAGTTTTCCACTGCATAATTTAAACCCCTTGTTTTATGTCATGATGTTTAGTTACTTGAATAACAGGAGACCAATTTTAGTTTACTTTTGTGCAGAGATGACAGTCTTTTAGGCCTATCCATCCATAGTTTTGCTGCAGTTTTGTAACTTAATATGATTTTCCCTTCTCTGAGACTTCAAACCCATCACTGAAGAACACATAAATTTTCAGTGCTGTAGTCTAGGGCTCTTTTCTCTGCTGCATAGTTCACATCACTGCTAAGTAGAAAGCCAGAAGAAAAGCACAACTTCATTTTGGAACACTGGAACTTTGAAAATCATCTTTTCAGCAGATAAATTCACCTAGCCCTAGTGAGCTACAAAAGCAGGAACTCCTTCATCAGTTGCTCAGGTCTTTGTTATTCAACGATGCAGACAGCATCAACTCCCAGTGACTTCTGTCCTAGTGGGATATTGTGTAGTGTATAGTTCTTCCCATAAAGAATGTCAGCTGGTAAATTTCATGTTTCTGCAATGCTGGTCGGTAGTTTCTCAATTTGTTCAGCATTAGAAATTGTGATAGACTATACATAATTTTATATCTAAAGGGGAAAGAGCTATCACTGCCAACTGATACTTACTGTACAGACACTGATAGTGACCCGTCACCAGAGGAGAAAAAGAGTAACAGAGCTGCACATGCATGTTAGCCTCTTTAGCTTGTTATACACAATACAAGATACAATATCCTCTCTAGCTATTAACAACACGATTTTGAGTCTACTAGTAAACTCAGCAGTGTAACAGACTAGTGCTGAGTGGAGAGCTTATTTCAAATAGATGCAATGTTAAAAACAAAAACAAGAACATAATTGGTTATCTTTAAAAAATAAAACTAAACCTGAATTGGTTTATAAAATAATGGAAACAGTTGAGTTTGAAAACCAAAGACAATCACTATGGTATTTGTTATTTTCAGTGTGAATGAAATAGTTACAACAGAAAACTGATGAAACCTGCATCCAGACAAAGCTGAAATGGACTCGTAAATAGTTTCATAGAAGGATCTGAAAATCTCCAATCTCCAGACTCAATTTCTAGTCTGTCCCACTGTTGGAAGCTGATAGGTGGGTATTGAGGGAACATGAAAATCCCCTACCTGCTCGGCCAGCTTTCCCAGCCTGTGAGGCTATAGCAGCAGGAATAGCAGGGATGAGGGAGAGAAGGAAAGAAGGTAACACAAGACGAAAATAATAGTAAAAAATGGGAATGAAGGGTGGGAGGAAAAAAAAAAAAGAAGAGAATGCAAAAAGCAGGGAGTAAAATAAAAAGAAAAACAATGTCAAATACAGGAATCTTACAAATTAATCATTATACCATTAAAGGTTAAAAAAAGTAAAAAATGAGGTGTCAACATTTTAGTAGAGCAACAGAAGAGACAGCTGTAGACTGCTAACCTTGGACAAACAGACTTCAATGGTTTTAGGACACTACAGACAATGTTGTTAGTGGAAAACGTGTCTAGCATACTGATTTTTTTCTTTTTTTTCTTTTTTTTTTGGTGTGTGTGTGCGTGAACAAGTCAGTAAGCATCGTGGCCTTGCTATTATAATGTACGTCCATTGGGACAGGGATTCCAGGTCTGGCATTTCACTGCAAGAAGTTTGTAAGAGATGTCCTGTGGAAACCATAAGAAAATTCTCTTTTGGAAGGAAAAGAAAATTAGTATACAACAGAGAACGATACACCTTATTTCACACAGATTAACCTGCTTCTGGAGTAAAATAAAATCAAGGCTTCTTGCACAATCTAATTACTACAAGACAATATGGATTACCTTCATTGTTCAGTAAGTCTTCATTCTTAGTCTATTCACTACTATACACAGTGTAATACATAAAACAGTAAAATTAAAAACCAATAGAAGCCCATCTGTTCACCACCACAATCAATAATGCAGCAAAGAGACAACACACAGCAATGACTACTCCTACACTGCTCCTGTGACATGGAATACCTAAACCCAGATGGTTGCTGTGGGACTTGCCTTACTGAGAAAATTAACAGCTCTGAGAGCAGTGCCATCCCACATCCTTTTCATCAGACTTCCTAATTCCCACGAAGTTAAAGACTACATGAAGCTGCCACAGCAGCATCTTAAAATAGGTGTATTTTGAATGTGGGGGAAGATGAAGTGTTTTAAAAAATAGAATGGATCTGCTTATTACATTGCCACCCCAAAATAGAAATATTACTAATAATTTAGGTTGAAGACTGTATTGTAATTGCGACAAAGCAGGAGAACTGCTGAAATTCATCAGTTACATAATTCACTGCTTATGACTACTCTCTAGGTCCAGAGAGAACCTTGAGAGTGTCAGAGCCTCGTATGGTTTTTAAGTAAGGCTTTAAGAGAAAGTGGTCAACCTGAAGTCTCAGAATCACTTTAAAGAAGCAGAATCCAAGGCATGAGTGACTGACTCCATTTGTCAGTGCACAGTTATTTAGTGAAAGCATCTGTCATGCTGCTAACAGGAAAATCACAATATCACCCCTGTGGTAACTGATACTTAGGACATGCTAGGTAGTGTTCAGGGAAATAAAATGGGCTAAAGACCATTTTCAGTCTGAAATCTCCTACATCACCAGTCACATCCTTTGGAATAAAGAAATGCCTACGCACAGGGTGCCACCGGGGGACCATCCCTGTCCTGTCCAAGTGCCAGGCACGTATGCCAGGCGTTTACTCTCTGTAAAAACACTGCAGATTGGAACTGCACCAAGGACTGCCAGGATAAGTTAGCAGGAGGGATGACCATGTGCCAGCACTCAGCCTGTTTCCATTGAGGCAAAGGCCCACCTGTGCACTCTCCCCTGCTTCCCTCCCCAGAGTTAAAAACCACCAACCAGGCAAATAAAAGTCCCAAGAGTTAAAAAAGTTTTCTTTTGCTACCTAGGATTGTGGTCTCAATGTTTACACTTCTGAGTCTACTCCTGCTTAGTGATGCTCAGAAACAGATTTTTTGATGTATACTTAGCAATTTCAAGTAGATGAGCACAGCAGCTGGAGCTGTGAAAAGAACTTCATAGCGTGACTCATAAGAAAGGTGGGAAAACAGAATCGGAGGGAACTCACCCAGAGCTGCGCCACATTGCTAGGTGTGAATCATACATCTGATAAAGTGTATGCACTCCTGCATCGCTCTCCTCAGAGCAATCCCTTGCTACTTTTAATATGGATGATTCTCCAAAGAAGTGTGATCTGTTGCTAAGTAAAAAGTAACATTGCCTTTAACCCCTGCATTTACTAAAGAAGTTCCCTTTGCTAGGTGATGAGGGATTCATTTCATGTCATTTCAGCTGTCACAGAATTAAGTGTGACTTCTAAGGCAGGAAGTGTCTCCTGATGGTGATGAATCTCATCCCAGGTAAGATACTGGAGGAAACTCTCTTCAGAACTATGTCTTTGTCCTTGCTGACTATAGATGGGTAGATGAGATAACTGGAGCCTAACTTAATGGTGACATAAATGAAACAAAATGAATCCTCCTCCCCTGCCTGAGGATGTGCAGATTACTTAGTATATTTTAGGAATAACTGAGGAAAACTGAATACATTTTTTTCCTCAACTGAAATTAACTGGGAGGTTGAAAAAAAATTCTACTTATTTTAAGTGTTTAAATGGAAATTAGCTAAAATCCTAGAGAACCATCTGTGCTGTTGTAAGAATAAAGCTACTTTTCATATCTGTTTTTCTCTCTCTTGGGATTGCTATGATGCTAGATAATGAGAATTAAAATATGCTGGATGCAGTCTTTTCATCTCAGGAATACACGAACAATTATTGGTGACTATATGGCCATGAAAAGTCAGATATTAGTGGTATTTAATTCCTAAAGATGGAAAAAAATGTTTATTTTCAAAAGCATACCTCTAAAAATCTAGTCCAAAGCAACTACATCAAAAGAAACATAGCAAATTTGCTCTAAATGTGAGCAGAAATGAATACAAATGATACTGCACTAGTCTGTCAGTGATCCTAATCCTGAAATTATAATTCATTTGGTAGGCCAAGGCTCTTCTGTACTAAAGAGATTATGATAATGACTTCCTTTTCAAAGTACTCTTTAATAAAAGGTCAAATTCTGCTAAGAAGTTTTATACACACACACATCTCTTCTTCTCAAAGGGGTGGAAAACAGTAAAGGCATTTAATTTACCTTAATTCTTCCCCAGAAAAGAAAAAAGGAATTTATGTGAAGAAGGTATCAAAGACAAAGATCAAATCCTAGCTGCCATAGAGGCATACCATGGAGAAGAAACCCTGGATAGATTTTATGCCAGTAAGGTGTCACAGTTGAACAGAGATACGTTTAGAAGAGTAAACAGAATTTGAATGACCACAAAATAGGCTGGATAACAGTTATTGTTGTGAAGTATGGAAACACTGGCTGACCTCATGGACTATATAACTTGGAAGAAAAAATGCAAAAGTAGATGCTATTGACTCAAATATCTTTTATAAGTATTTTTATTTAATGTGAACATGAAGAATACAGAAATCCTGATCCATTTCTGGAACCTATCAGAGACTATGCTAATTTAAAGAACACTGCTGACCAGGGATTAACATTCATTCTGTTCCTCAGCCCAGAAAACACAAGAGCCCACAAGCTATTCTGGAAATTCACTAACCATAATCTTCCAGACCAATTGGAAAGAGCTTTCAGGCTAATTCAGCATTGCCTTTGGCAGTGCCTACCACCAGATGCTTCAAAGGATGCAATTCTGTATCTTTATATTCTCTATCAAGATGACATGTTTTACAGTAATGCTTATAAGTAACATCTTTAGTTATATTTCAAATCCTTTTAGAAGTTGCCAAACTACCCTTGGCTCAAATGTTTCAAAACCCATTCCACTTGGAAGGGTAATGTTACCAAATATAGACTTTCTGAGGTGAATTTTTTTTTTTTCAACCACACCATTTTTTAGATTGTATATGGCTTTAGTTTGTCCAAAGGATCGAGATGTAAAATCTCAGTACAATGAAATGAAACCTGACACTAAGCTATATGATCAGCCAGGCTGTTAATCACCTCACACTAAGCTCACACTGTGTGCTGGTCTGAAATTCATAGTATCGTCAATAATAATCTTTCAGTGAGTTATCCAATTTTACAGTTTGTTGCAGTATACTCTCCCCATCCTCTTTACTGCTGAGCATGACTTTATATGGTAAAGAGCATCCCTTGGGAGTGCCCTAGCCATGTCCTCTCCCAGCTTCTTGCACTCCCCCAGCCTAAATCCTGGGTAGAGGAGGCAGGCAGAGTGAAAAACAAAATGCTGCTGTGTGGCATTGTCCAGCAATTCTGAGACCACTGGTGCGTTATCAGCACTGTTTCAGTCACAAATCTAAAGCACAGCACCATAAGGGTTGGTATGAAAAAGTTAATTCCATACAAAGCAAATCCAATACAATATTATATCCAGCAAGGCTTACTTGATAGCCTGGGCATTGACTCTGGCTTAGCATCATTTCCCTGATGTACTTACTTGTCCTGAGCAAATGACTTATCTACTAGATGAAGGTGCCACCATTTAAGAACAGACTAGAGACTCCTGCAAGTTCACAAAGGAGACTTTCATTAGTGGCAAGCAAACTTCTGATGGTAATCTGTCCTTGTTGTCTTCATTTATGGTTGGACTATATTTTCCTTAATAATTCTATGACTTTATGATTTACATGGACCAGAAGCCAGCCAGAGATCATGGTACTTTTCAATGCAGCCCCATCACTGCTGCCCAGGGGAGCTGGTGTACCCCATCTTCATCTGTCAGAGAAGTCAGAGCAGTTGGCCATGAATGTAGGCCATCATTTCCACCTTTAGTCTCCTCTGTAAAGACACTCAGTTGGCACTTCAAAATGGCTGAAGAAACAGGAATGAATTAGAAAGCTTTTTTTTTTCTTTTTTTTTCCAAGCAACTAGATCATTTTTCATCTTTGTTTTCCTTTTGCACTTAAGGGAAAGCAAGAGAGTGAACCACAGGTGTCTTTGCTACCCACTACATTCCTTCCAGTGAGCGGTTCAATTTGCTTGGATTGCTGACTGGGAAGGCAAGTCAACCTGCATCTGCTAACTGGCCTATACTCGTTTCTTCTGAATTGTGCTGTGTCTAGGTTTCCTAGATGTTTTTTGAGTTGTCCTCATGGCCTTGTCACCACACAGCAGTCTAAGTACACAGAAAGAAGTAAAAGATGCCTGTATCCTTGCAAAGAAACATTATGTAGAAGAGAATTCAAAACTTCAGTCAGTGTTTCTTTATTCTAAGTCCATGACTGAATATGTGGAAGACTGCTGCTTGAGTTCATTCAAGTTTTTGACCTAAAGGATATATTTTTCTCTCAGGACTATTTCTAAAGTTTTTTATTTTATTTATCGATTTATGTAGTTGGGAAAAGATCCTTCTGTTCTGAAGGATCCAATGGTTGCTTTTGAGATAACATGAGATTCTCTACCTCTGGAACATAAAATGGCTTTGAACTCTGCTCAGTTTTGCCTTGTCATCTGTCTGATGATAATAATTAAAGTTACCCTGGACCAAAGGGATATTGTGGTGACAGTCAGAGAAAAAGCAGGCAGTGTTGGAGAGGTGTCATATCTCCTGCATTCATTTTCTGATAAGCTTTACAACAAAGTAACTTTTAGCCAAGGTCTGAGAAAAGCTGCAATTCCTCAGCAGTGTTGAGCAGGGCAAGAGCTCAGGCCACACAGAAATACTGGTCTATGCCGTACCCATCCCCTGTCTTTGTCACATTTTTCTGGATAAAATAATGGATGACCATCAGGAAAAGAACAGCGATAGCCTTATTTGTAGTGTCACTGGGAAGATCTGGTTCTGCCTTCCATATCGAAATAATTATGTATGTCACATGCTTAAGAAATTCCTCAGTGTATACTAGGGATAACTGCCAGATTTAAAACATGGGACACACCACACAGAGCAGAGATAAGTTATACTGGAGAGACAGTGAGTTCTAAGAGGTGAGAGACATGGCAGGTGTCTAAATGGATAGAGAATTTCCCAGCCAGTTCAGAAGATTTGACTTGCATGACATTATGAATGAAATTCTTTATTTTTGATTAGAAAAATGTAATAAAACCAAAAAATGGTGGAACCTAGGGCCATGTCAATTTACATTAGAAATAAGGCAAAAATAAATCAAAATATAACACCTTACAAAAAGCCAAGTTTACTGTCATCACTTGGAGTCCTGAAAGATAAAGTGATATGCTACAGCTCAGACTAAAGCTATTGGCTTAGTATAGCCATCACTGGGTGAAAAGCTGGAGGCTATTAAAAAATTCAGATCAGATAGTTGCTGTACTCCATCTGTCCTTAAAATCATGATTCGATAAAGATTGCAAGTTAAATCCTGTATTATCCCTGCTTACTTTCTTTTGATTAGTGAACAATGCAGAATGAAAGATGCTGCAAAGTGATTTTTCATTCTAAACAATAAATTATATGCAGAAAATATACATATAGTTAACAGTAAGAATTGGAATTATTTCCTAAACAGAAGACATCAATTTTGTAATATATTAAAAGTAAGCACTTGCAAGCAAGATTTTACATTACATGACCAAATACTATTTTTGGAGGAAAGAGTACATATTCTGCCATTACCATGCATTTTTCTGAATTATGTTATCAGTGGGCAGGATAAATGCTATGAATGCAACATGAGAAGGATGAATAGAGTTCCCTATCAAATTAACAGAAGTTACTACCTACATGTGCAAGAAGAACACTCAATACTAAATGCAAATTCTTAATATGCCTACAAAGAAGCAGCCAGAGGGAACCCAATGAATGTTCCTTAGCGAGAACCACTTTCTCTAAGCAACCCTTCATTCAAGCTTAAAGAGTGAAAAATCTTACCTGCAAACAAATGGCCAGGTTAACTCTACAGCCGAGTGATGTGCTGACTGCCCGTGGGTGGAGGCCAAGGTCTTTAAATAATTTTGAAAATGACTGAGTAAGAGCTATCCGAGGTCGTTCTTCAGCCACTACTACACAGGTCCGTACACGTGAAAGGTCCAGTCCTCTTGCCTAAAAAGCAGATAAAATGTTAACAAAGGCCACAAATGGGCAGATTTAGGAAAAAAAAAAAAAAAAGGTCAGCAGCACTTTCAAGAAGAAAAGAGGCAGAATTGCTGGCATAATTTCAATCTTTCCTGGGAGCTAGATGGCCAGATGACAGTCTAATAGCTGTAGAAGAGCAGACATACTTGCTTGGCATTTTATTGTGAGCATTCAGGAAGAGTTGGGTACACTTCTTCTGTAGGGAGGCAGGGCTATCTTGCAGTATTAATTCAGAATGCCATTTAATAACAGCAAAGAGGAAGCATTTCCTAGCCTTGGAAAAACTGATCAGGAAATTATTAATAAGGTGGTAAGGGCTGGAGATAACTTAAATGTCAGTACCCAAGATCTAATTATTTCAGTAACACACTGGAAATCCTAGACGATTTCAGAAGTGTAACTGGCTACCTGCTTTTCATTTTGGCTTTAAAAAACTCACAAGATACGCTCTCATTCTCCATATAATACTTCTATGTACGCAATTATTTAACTAGAAGGGCCAAGCCAAATTAGTATCTCATATAATCGTGGAATTCATAATGCATAATAACCAATACACAGTGTACTAATCCTCAGTTATCATGGACTTTTACACCTGCTTTCCAACATCTGCCTGTTAACACAGACTGCAACACAGATCAGAAAGCTCAGGTAAATAAATGTTTTTCTTTGATGTATAAAAGCCTGTGATCTGAATCAGAGGACTAACATTAATATACAGCCTTTGGCAAGGAATAACAATCAGTTCTGTGCTGCCCTTGCCCTTCAAGCACTTCCTCCTCAATGCATACTTTTAGCTCAGCCACTATGGGCATAGAAGACTCAAGCACTGTGTGCACTGCAGATCATAGAATCATAGAATCACAGGGGTTGGAAGGGACCTAAAGAGATCATCGAGTCCAACTCCCAAGACGATGCAGAAGGACCAAACCACGTACCTTCAGCGATTCTGTTTGTGAACCGAGTCCCTTAGTACAAAGCTCCATGACCGAATAGGAACAAAAAGTGTCTCTCACTTTGTATTGACTCACAGCAAGAAGCCACAGAGCAGGATTGGTCTCCAGTTCTGAGGGAGGAATCAGAATAGACTGGTGTCCTGAATAAACGCTGTAAAGATACAAGATTCGTTAACACACGCTAAGTGCTTGTGCCTGCAGATGTCTACAAGCTACGTGGTGCTGGAACATAAAGATTATTAAAGCAACGTTGATCCATGGTACTGCCTTGCAGTGTTCTATAGGCCCAGTAGTTTAACATCACGGGCCAAATTCTGCCTTATGCTGAACATTCAGAATCTCTGAGGACACAAGAGGACTGCAGGCAGAACATGCTCCTAAAATACTACTTTACTCAGAATGCCAGCGGACCTTGCTGTTAGAACTGTACTGAAGTGAGCAAGATAGCTGGGTTATTGATGGTGCTAATAAACAGCACTATGATATCAACAAAAATTATGTGCTGCCTACAAATAATTAAGATTGAATAATTCCCATTTTAAGATACCTTGATTAAAAGAGTACTTGATTACTTAACATGGAAATAACATCTCTCCTGCTGAGGAAAGCAAGTGGATTGCAATCATTTTCAGGGGAGTAAATCTGTCCCCAGTTTAATAATACCTGGGGCTTTAAATTTCTACTGTGAAAGTTTTATGAACTTTTAAAACCCAAATATCCTACATCTTTTGTTTATTGGATACCCAGGGAGCACCAGTGTTGAGAAAAGGCAATTACAAAGGTCCCTGAAGGAAATAATTATGTCAGAGCTAATTTCTGTGCTACCCAAGATTCTCCCCAAGGGAAAGAAAATCCCAGTTTGATGTCTTTATTTCCTATGGGTCCTACGCTGTTCATTTATCTCAGGCAGGTTGATGTCCCATCACTTTTACAGTCTCTTTCACATCTTAATCTGTGATTTGTAGATACTTCAGAACATCATCTGAACTATCAGGTGATCACTGATCAGAACAGTCATAGCATAAACCCCCAAATCATAAAAGTTCTGAAAAAGGATCATAAAGCCCTAGAGATTTATGATGCACAGGAGAGAAATTCATTTGTCACTTGAAAAACTGAAATGCTCGCTTGCTAAAGTAAAGCCGTCATTTTCTAATCCGAGTGCCTGAGGTATGACACAAAATGGCTCTGTATTTTCAGGAATTTGAGCGTCTCTGTAATATTTGACATTCAGAAGAAGAGTAGATACACATCTGGCAGTTCTGGAACATGCAATGCTCACACAACTTCCATTCTTGGTAACTGAGTGCCTCCCACCCCCCACACCCAAGATCAGAGCACTTTCAAAAGTCATGCAGTTAGGAACAATCTGTGTGCAACTTGGATGTCTTTACATGTAACATATATAGGCATAAAAGGTGTACAAGTCCCGCTACAACAGAAATTAATAAACCAAACTGTTTAGGTCTACACTGAAGTAGGAGCCAGAGGATGTCACAGAATATGTATGAACCACAGTTCAAATAATTTCATTTATCATACAACAAAATTTGGACCCTGACTGCTTGTCCACATATACGCCACTCTTGATGATGCATGAGCTGTGAGTTGCCACAAAGAGACGTGTTCTCAGATAGGGCTGACATAACTACTTCAGCCCTGGACAGTCAAATGAAGCATTATGCTTTCATGCTGCTTTTATGGAATCAGAATAAAGTACGACTGAACCCTGAGTATGCGCTTCACAAGTCTGTGGAAAGAGATGTTGGCAAAGCTACCAAAGCCTGAAAAGAGTGTGCCCTGAGTTCAGCTGACAGATCAAACCCAGCCAGGGAGCAGTAACAGATTTATACTATAAATACTACTTCACTCTTTCTTTCTTAGCCAATTCCATTAGGTTTTTTGGAGAGCACTGAAGGGCCTTAGATCCTCGCAAATGTAAAGTTAAAATTCCCCACAAACGATCAAGGTGTGTGATCTGTCTGGAAAACACACAATTCTTACACATGAGAAGCTGTAACCAGAAGAGTAAGAACCTGGGATGGGCTCCAACCTGTACAAATATGGCATACTGAGATATGGTATCAAACCCTTCCCCCTCCCTGAACTCTTCTCATTGCTGCAAGCACTACCAAGAGGAAAAAAGGTCTGAGCAAAAAGAAACGGGCTGCCAGGGGTCAAGTACGGGAGAATTATTAGACTGTTCAGCAACACATTAATATCTTGTAAAAGCCACTTATTCACCTGGGCAGAACATTCCAAAGTCATAATTGAAAAAACAACCAAAAGAACAAACTGCACTGAAAAGTGCCCACACCAGCTCCAGAGTAATAAGGGAGAAAAACACTGTCCTGCTTTCAGTAGGAGAACAGAACATTGATTCCAAGTGCAAGTTACCAGTGAACAGTCCAAAATGATGGAATTTGGGAATACAGATTTATAATAATGACAAATCTTCCTCAGCAACACTGAGGAAAAGGGATGAACTGCCTCCCCCTCTCAGTAACTCAAGCTGGACAAATAATAAACATACTTTTGCTCACTCTTAACTTATCCTCACGAGCCATGCAGCACACCATTAGGAACCTGGATTTGGATGCAGAACTACCTCATCCTCTCAAGACTGTGGGAAACCACCACACTTACAATCAGATCAGACAACAACATGCTTTGACTACAAATATCACTCTGTACAGACAGATAAGTGAAGATACTGCCAGTACCTTTTCTGAGTTTTATAACCCCTCAGAAATACTGAAAAGTTTAGGGCTAAAATGCAGAGCAGCAGGGAGGAAGCAATCTACTGTGCAGAATCTCAGATGCGTGCTGTTCTTGTCTACAGAAAACATAAACCTACAGAAAGATGACACTATGCCTGGAAATTTGATCATCAACATAGGCTTTGCCTACATAGCTGTGGTTTAATAAGCCATGTACATCACCTGATCCACTAGAGCAGTTGGTGGAGCTAGGAGAGGAAACACAAAGACACATTTCTGGGGTGGATGTGCCAGTTCCACAGCTGAACTGGTTTATGCAGCACCTGGCCATCATGATGTCAGGCAGGACTTGGCTCACCTCCCCGAATTAATCTCAGAAACATTTTGTGAATCACTCCAGGCAACAAAACATTCCCGGTAGCCACATATCCTTGCAGTTTTTCAGACGTTATGCTTCCACGTTAACCCTGCAGATGCTGTGTGTCACTGATGTTCTGGTGGACAGAAGCTGAGAAAGAAAAGATCCTCCCTTGTATCACTAGTTGAAACTTGTTTACCACTCTGGTGCTTTCAAACCACTGCAGGGCATTACAGGGTGTTTGCTCAGTATGAAAACCAACAGTCTAGCAGGGGACCATGTGCCTGAGCAGACAGCAGCAGTGGAAGGATGCTTTGGAGGATGCTGCATAAAGCTGGATGTGGTCCCAAGCCCATAGGAACTTTTGTCAGTGTTGTCTTTATGTAACTCTAGTTATGGTAGAGATGTGTTGCAGGTATACATGCAGTAGGTTTTATCCTGAAAACAAAGAAAGGAATGAACAGTGCCATCTCACCTTCATGAAAGAAAGGTGGTTTGTTACGCTGTCTCTTTGCTAGTGCTGAAAGCAACAGAACTGTGAACATTGTGGCCTCTGGAGGGATCAGATGGGATATTAGGAAAACTTGGGGGTTTAAATATAAATTGCGTAAGCTAAAATTACTATTCTTAAATTGAAACAGTATATGAGGCATCAGAACAATTTCAAAATTTAGTTATACAAACACTGGAAAGGAACTGAAACAAGGCCCTTTCTTCCACTTCTGTAGAAATCTGTTGCTACAGGAGTAACTCAGTCTTCTCATTTGTCTTATAACAGGAGCAGATACAGCGCAGAACTGCAGAGGCTTTCTGACAGAACAAAGCATCTGTTTATCAATCTTCATCACTTAGGAGTCATAGAATCATAGAATCATAGCGGTTGGAAGGGACCTCAAGAGATCATGGAGTCCAACCCCCCTGCCAAAGCAGGCTGCCTACACCAGGTAGCAAGGAATGAAGACAAAAAGGAGAGCATGCCTGCATTACCTTGTCAATGTGACTTTTTGGATGCAGAGGCTGAATGAAATGTTATGGTAGCTGAGATAGAAATGCTGGTAGAAATGTTGTCCTTCTTCAAGGGATGGAGGGAAAAAGAGTATTCAGATGGGGAACAAAGCCTTGGATTTTGGCAGTAAGGGAAAAGCCTTGTCTGCCTGCACTGAGCAAGGGCTGCCCAAGGACAAGAATACTCCAGGTAAATGCACCACAATGTATTTTGCTAAGATGGCACCATCTGATCACACTCTGGTTCCATGGCCTGGCAGGCTGCTTGCCAGCATACGGAGATGCTTGGAAGGACATCTTGGCAATTAACTGTTCCACTGAATCAAAGATTTACCCCATGTTGTGCTAAGGCCGATTAACAATAAAGTCTGAGGTTTTATTTTAGTTCCAAAAAAATTCAGCAGGGCAATAAATGTTGACAAATGGCAACTGCAATTTGGAATTGTATTCTGGCAGGCTATTAACTTGCTGCTGCCCACACTTCTGGTGTCCTTCTCAGGTGGTAGGAGCTGCTTTTCTAACTGCAGGAGGTAGGTAGATAGCATCAAGTCTTACAAGTATATGCATTTCATTTCTGCATTTCTAGGGGTGATATTTTGCTCTTGATGATGAGGGACAGATATGGGTATTCTGCAATTAATGGCATTTGGTTGGGGCTAATACAATTCAGCTGGCTGGCAAATACCTCAGTCTTTGAAGTGAGTCAGCTAGCTGAGGGAATCTGAATGGGACTGAGGAAAAACCTCCACAATCATCTGGACCAGAGCACGTAGGCCACAAGGAAGACTGTCTGGATATATATCTCACCAAGGCATCATAGGACTTGGGCCTATCTGTGCTCAGCATCATTTTAAAACAAAGACCCTTAATCTAAATATCTCTGTTTCCAATTTGTGTTGAAAAACAAACAAACAAACAAAAAATAGTTGAGACAATCTTGCCTTGAACTAACAAAGTTTTTCAGAGTCCTTTGAAGATGCCTTCAGACCTTGCCTAACCTCCCCAAAAGTCTGCACACGGAATTCACCATCTGAGATTAGTTGGATGTTACTGACATCACTGTCATTTCTATGGGTACTGACATTAGAGACACTTTAACATAGGCAGAAGTTAAATATGTCCAGCCTAGTTCACTGCAGTACTGCATTTGTTAGCCATTGCTCAGCCTTGGGCCTGTCCCAGTTGCTCATACACATCAATGCCTTCAGTCAGGCACAAAGTCATCTGTGTTCTTATGTTGGGATAACTTAGGGCATTCAGTTGCTCTTGAACCTTCAATACTTTTAAGGCAGGTTAACAGACTTATTGCAATGGAGAGAAAATGCAAATTGTCTCTTCCACAAATTGCCAATGGCCACAGGAAACTGGCACACTCCTGTGTGTGGCAGATGCACTGTTAGATTCCTGAATCAGTTACAAACTCTGCAATCTCTGAGAGATGGCTATGTCCATATCCTGCATTTCCAATGCCAGTATTACTCTTTGCTGATGCTGCTTTTGGGCTTCTTCATGTAAACCTGCCTTTAATGTGGTATGAGTAGGCTGCAAATTGGGTGAAATGCTCATGCCTGGCAGGTATCTTCAGGTTAGCCTGGCAAACCAAAGTTCTGTAAACTGCAGTTCTCACGCCAATGCTGTGATCCTTTCCTTACATCTTGCACAACTCCACCTGTTTGTTTAACAAGAAACCCCAAGGTTTCCTATTGCAGGAACTACTCTGCTCACCACTGGGTGCTTGTGGCTATGGAAAGGGCAGCAGGAGTGGGACAGGAGGAGGCTGCTTCATCACATCTTACCTGGAAAGCTTTCCTAGGACAAGTTCATAGCATCCACACCGACCAGACGGGCACTGTGGTCTGGAAAGTCCAGTTGTTCTGGTCTAGTTTGAGCCTTACTGACTTCCACTATTATAATCACAGTTTCTGAGCATTATTAATTTAAAATTTATTTTAAATTATGAATTTTGATAATTTTCATTTCAGAATAATTCTATTTTTCAACGTAGAACCATAATGTGAGTAAAATGGAGGGAAAATTCTTATTGTATCACATCACTCAGCAACTATCAATTATGTCCTTACTAACGAACTGTAGAACTTTCTATGCTGCTGCACAGTAATCAGTGTTAAGATAGGAACATCTTAATTTCAGGAGATCTTTCTGAGCAGTTGGATTTAGTTCCATTTATTTTTACATTAAAAGACATTTACAACTTCCAAAGAATACGATATCTTTAAAACGCAATGCGAAGAAAGTTAGAATATTCTGATTACCCTCTCAGAATGGGTAAATAACACTTTAACAGACAAAAATGAAAAAATGAAATATTTTTTAATTGAGTCATCAGTAACGAACTGTTAAAATTAGAAGGTCTGGATTTACAAACTCACACTGTGCTGATGACTGTTGTCACACCCAAGATGTTGTGTTCTATGACAAAGGTTCCGGGGAAACCCTGCTGGAGCATGCAGCCAGTTTAGAGGGAACGTGGTTCATCCCAAATTTTTTAAAATGTATTGCTCTGCTTTGCAAGGTTTCTTTTCTTTATTATTTTATACCTTCTAGGCCATAAAATAATAAATAATAATTAAAAAAAAACTTTGCAAAACTATGCAATATATTCCAAACTTACCAAAGGGCTGGCTTCATGCTCCAACAGCTTTCCTAAGCAGATTTGACCTCACAGATGGGTACATTCTGGGGCACCGCATAGGAGCAGGCCAGAACAATGTTTAAGCACCTACAATGAGGACAAAACATTAGTTTTTCTTTCATTGCTCAGTCAGTGCCTCCTTCAGTCTAGTTAACAAAGGAATTCAAATGTACTCCTCATTTTAACTGCAACCAGTAGAGTTGGTTGCTTTCTCTTCTTGCAGGGTTCCTAAAACAAAAAAGTTCTTATTTAGCTCTCAAAACCTCATAGCTGATGAAAAATTGAGGATTTCCATGTGCCATAAAAAGTATTAATTTAGCTAATGGGACTGGTGACAGACAAGCCTGTCTTTCCAGTAGAATCCTCTGAGGTAGAATCTGGATTGAAAAACATTGGGAAGTATTTTGATATGCCAAACTACAAAGATTAAACTGCAAAGTTGCAAGTTTTAAGTCATGAAAAGTAAGATTCTAATAAGCTCCAGGATGTATTTTTTTGCTATTACAGAACACATCAAATAATAACCATTTCTAAAATAATAATGAAATGGAAATTAAGTTTGTAAGAAGAATTAATGAAGCCGTATCTGATGTCAGCTTTCTCTACATGGCAGTCACAGTTCAAGCAGCCTGCAATCTTTCTGGTTTTATAGGAACAGAATCAGTGACAAAGAAGAGACTGACACAATGGTTCACAAGATTAGAATGTTGTCCTGATTTCAGTTCTTTCAGCTCCTTCTTTTCCTTTCTTTTCTTTGAAAATGGTATGAAATCTTCTATTTAATAGAGTAACACAGACCTCAGTTCTTTCTCCCAGAAGACTGCTGCCTTGTTCATAGACAAAATTTTGCAAAAGGCTGACCTTATCAGTATTGGTAAGGACCTAAGGGCAGCAAATGCTTGTTCATTCAAAATATTGTTCTCTGGAATAAACAAGAATTTCTGTACTGATGAGTCTTCGAGACACCACAAAATAGTTTGGTTTTTTTTGACACGTCAACATTTATCTGTATTCTACGGGTCTATAATGATGTTCCATAGAAGTCATTACTGGATGTTCCATGATACACATTACCCCATTCTCCTTAGCAGAATTATCTTAGAGTGCTCTACAGTCCTTCCATGGTCTTAACTGAATGCATTCCAGCAGATTTAGCTTAGCCAATGAATTTGACAACTCAGCACAGGAAAGGCCTAAGAGCACTGATACATGAATCAATAAAATAAACACACAGCTGACTTCAAAATATCAGTATTAAAAAAACAATAATTCACAGTGATTTAATTAAAATCTCAACATCGTGGAAATGTTTTCTGAGTTTCTTAGATCTTCAGTATTTGTGTATTACATAAATAAGACACTGAAATAACACTTTTTCAAGACAAAAAATGTTATTAGGGCAAGTATAGTTTAAATTAAGGTATACTGATCAAGAATGAATAGGATAATAAATACTGTTAATCTTTGGCCCATTTCATACTTCATAAAAAATGTTTTAAAGGGCAAGGACAATGACAGGAAAATAAAGGGCTTTTAAATGAACAATACTTGCTGAAAATAAATTGCTGCAGCAGTTCTTAGATAATGTTTCTTTCAAATATTTATTAAATTGGTAAAACTCTTATCCAGGGCTGCAGCACTTTTATTGCCCCTGGGTTATCTTAATTTCAGTAACTAAAACCAGCAGTTCTGTTAATACCAAAGAATTTTCCGTGGATAAAGATGCAGGACTACTGTGACCTCTAATACGTCTTCATAAAATTGTGCTCCATTGTAACATTCCCACAGCTTGTCCCTTCTGCCTCTACATCAACTCAGCTGTCTTAAAAAAATCGAAAGAAGAAGAATTAAAAAAATCAATGGAAGTGCTTTCAGTGCTGAACTGTAACTTCCCTGGAGTAAAGAGATTGACAGAATTGTGAAATTTCTAGAATTCCTCTTAATAAAAAAGCTGATTCACATTTCACTAGAAATATTTTTATAGCTTTGCTATTGCCATAGAAGTATCTTTCTGTAATAAAACACTTCCACAACTCTATAAAAAATCACATCCATATGTCTCACAAACAAGGAATTCCTTCAATATCCACTTGTGCTTTCAGATTACAGAATGAAAAAGAGGAAACCAGGAAGCCACTTCCTAAAAGGAACCTTTGTAGAGTGCTGTCTTCATCAAAAAGTCAGACTCGGCAGAGAGAGCAGTGAAACAGCAGGAGTCTGATGGACAGGCATACTGATGCTCTGCACTCCTAAGCCTTAAATACCTATGGCCATGCCCCACTCAAAGTGAGTATATTCTTCATATAGCATTCTCCATTCAGCTTCTGGCCATTCTAATTGCCTGTGTTAGTCCCAGAGGTACTATCTGTTCCTCCCATCCTGATTGTTGTGTTATAGTAAAATGGAATCAACATTTTTAAAGGATGAGGAGAAAGCTCACCTGCAGAGGCACCAGAGGACAAACCCAAGTCCACAGTACGGGTCCAGACAGATAGCAACTTCTCTGGAGGGATAAAGCTCACACTGCAGCTTAATAGAACGACAAAAGGCACTAGTGGCTGCATGAGACATCTGAAAGACAACAGCAAAGTAATTAAAATGATCAACTGTGATTCAGAACACTCATTCCCAAACTGAGCCAAGTGTTTAAATCAGTTACAGGATGAAGAAAACAAATAATATTGACTTTGTGCTCAGTGTAAATACACATGTAATTTATAACTAAGAAAACAAATTTTCCTCCAAGAGGGCACCCAAATAACCAAGGAAGGGATGGGGAGACAGAAAGGATGATAAGTTTGAAGTGATTCAGGGAGAAAGCTGTGTGTGGTTTAAAGATGCGCTCCAAGCTGTATGCAAAGCTAATGATAATGAGCTAAACTTTCTGGAGGAACAAAGGAATGGATGACTGCAGGACATGAATGTAATCTGAAGTACTTTGTTGATCTTCAGCCATATATTTCAAAGTGTGTGTTTATTCATACAATAAAGACAGAATATTGTCAATGCACTTTTTAAATTAGAGGAGTTTGTGTATGCAAAATGGTACTAAGGAGTAAATCATTCGACAATCTCCAATAGAAGTAAACATTCTGTGAAATGTCTTTGTTTACCAGCTCCTAGCTGAGAAACAGGCTTTTTGTTTCTTTGTTTCTTTGTTTAATCTCGGTAAGAAAGCTCTCTGAGATAAAACCAGTGGAAAAAAGAAACAAAAACATTTTTTTCTGATGCCATATCTTCTAGTAATTTTAAATCTCCTTACTGACCACACCTAAACACAACTGTGTTAGGATGTTTCCCACAGACTCACCCATTCTGGCTTAGAAGTTCTAACTACAGTGGGAACACAACGACTTCTTTCAATCCTTGTCCTCTCTGCTAACAAGAAGCACACCTGTGTTAGGACAGCCTTGATAGGACTTGATGCATCTAACCTTTGATCTCTGCTACATACTGGCCTAGTTTCCTTAAACACTATTACAGTCAGCGGAGGAGAACAAGCACCTGATAGGTAAAATTTATTTGATCCTTAATAAATAGAATAGAGAAAAGTCACTCAAGAAGGGACTTTTTCTCTGCTGTCTATGAATGCCGTAACTGAAGCTGGATGTGCTCCAAGTGATTCACAAAGACCAGCTCAAAACAGGTGTCCACGCTGTGAATATCTGCAGTTTGAAGAGATTAGCTTTTCTCCAGCTAAATTAAGACAATTTTTTTCCACAGAGGATTAAACTGAAGTCTGCAGGACAATAACTGGTGTCACTCTGTGATTTTTTACACCTTACTGTGTTCAAGCTAGGGAAAACGTTGAGAGTAAACCGACATGGAATTTACTACTTCCAAAGTGACTATAAAACATCTAACAGCTTTTCAGAAGCCATGTAAATTGCTTAGCCATTGTTCTTGATCAATCACTGCTGCATTTTCACAAGACTTGTGGCCTCTGATGATCCATTCATAATTAATTAATCACTGGCAATGATCTAGTAGATGGCACTATTTATACAAACTTGCTGAATTAGCAATCTAGAGAGTTTATGACTCAGATATCTGGGGCTAATCATGAACTCCATGAGATATTTATCTGTATTTCCTTTTAGCCACGTTAAGAAAAAAGTTCTTCACTTTACCCTGGCTTTGACTATCTTTAAGGCTCTCCCAATATTGACTTTGTATAATTAGTAGTCAGTTCTGCATGTCTGATAAGGTGGAATTGAGATCTGACCTAATATGGATGGGTATGTCTCAATCGTTTAAGACTCCCGGTAGAGGAAATGAAGACTTATATGACATTCACCCTCATTCAAAAATAGATGTTTCAAGTAAATCAGAGGAATTACACTCTGAAAGTCTCTGCTTCTGTCTGTTGACGATCGAGGAGCCCAACGACTAGTCCGTGTCTAGTGGGTATGGTAGCTAACCATCTCCAGTTAGATGATATCAATCTAGGAATGCCTGATACATAATCATAATGCCATTTAGCCATTAGTCAACCTTGGGCAGCTCATTTCACTTTGTGCTTCAAATTTTCCATCTAAGAACTGGGTAAATGATGTTTTCTTCATTTATAAAGAATGCTTACAGCTTCTGAAAATAGATGATGTCGAAGTCACCACAGTCCTTGGATATGTAACAGTTGTAAGGAAGTAACAGATAATAACACGACAGGGATTTTACCTCAGTCTGTGCATTCCTGAAACCAACGCTGGAATAACATGTGTTACATGATAGAAAAATCAGCTTTGATAAACTGTGATGAATGTTGGAGGAAACATCAGAATATTTATTTAAAGAGATTTAAAGAGTTCAACATGACAAAGCTTATCAAAGAAATACATAAACAAATTGTTTGCTGATTACATTTGTCTTGTACAAGGTACCAGAAATCTAACAGTTCCCCTAATTGAATGAAGAGAATATTAAAAACTAGTGGCCAGCATTTGAGCTGCAATGAGGAACAAACAATAGATGGGCACTGGAGCAAGTCAGAAGAGGGATGACCGTATCTCATTTACTTCATAAAACAGAATGAGTAAATGCTCCTGCTAAAGAATGTTTCAGATATACAAGCTACTAGGCTATCTGCAGGTGTACTGGAGTAGGAGAAGAGCTAAAAACTTCATGCACACTGACAGCAGTATGGAAAACCCAATAAAAACAATTTAAAGTAATCAAATAATGACTGTAATGGAGGAAGCAATTCAATTTCTATTACCACAAATCAATAGAATTTACAAATATGGAGCAACATACTATCTGCCAGCCAGGCACGGGAGCAGGAATGACAACTGTGAAAAGAAGCTCCTACCTTTACCCCTGCTAGCATTCCAGTTGTGGAGACACTGAAGTCTAGGTAAGCAAGTGTTTCAGGGTTTGAAGGTTTGTAGATCTGTGCAGGCCGTTTCTTTGGCAAGTCGTCTAACAAAAAGAAAGAAAGAACGTGTGTACCTTACTCCAGCAACAGGCAGACCTCTGAATGCTTGACAAATAACGTCAAAAAGAAAGCAGAGCCCTAGCTTTGGCACTCACCTGTATCTAGTACTGGAGGCCACGTTCTGACATCCACTGCTGCTGCCGCCTCTCGCGACCGTAACAATTTACATATTAATTGTGTAGTCATTAAGCAAGCAGAGCGGCTCACCTAGGAATTTAACGAACAAATAATATCACAATGGGATACTGATTAATCCTTCGAAAAATGAGCAAGACCATGATTTGTTTTATGACAGAGAAAGGACATAGATGTATTAGTCTTATATTTTCTAATCAGGAGGTAAAAGGAGCCACAAAAAATTCAGCTCACAAAGCAGACGAAGTCATATGAGTTTTACAAATTACATTCAAACTGCACTTTATAATGAAAATAAGGGCACCTTAACAGTGAGAGTGTGACTTTCCAGCAGATTATATCACTTCCCAACCCTTCATGCCAGTATAGAAGACTGTGACTAGAACATTTCATATATCATGAGAATATATCTTAGCTTATAAACAATATTTTAACATAAACCAAAGCCTAGCCTGACACTTCTATGAGCATTTTTTACTGTCTTCAGTTAATTTTATGTTAGTTGCATACTGTCGATTCTTGAGCTAGTGATAAAGCATTGGGAATTCTTTCGATATTGTCAAAAGTAACTCTAGATCAAAAATGGTGCAAGTTCCTCTAAGAAATGGAGAATTTACTGCAAGTACGATATGCACTGAATTTCAGATGATACATGCTGGAGCTACTCTCCTTTTAGGTCTACTTAAAAAATATTTTAGTAGCAATACAAGAATATTTCTTTCTGCTGGTAAAACTCAGTATTTTAACTTCCACAATGTCATTCCTCTGCAAAATTAAAGAAAAAATTGTGTTAAACAGAGCTGAGTGACTTTTGAGACAGATTAATATCATTAATCATTTCCAATAGTCAGTCTTGACTTTAAGTCAGTCTTGACTTTAAGTCTTGAAGAGACAATGTTTGCAAGTCAGCTTAGACTGACCTACTTATTCAACAAGAAACCAATCAGACCCAGTTTGCCTATTAGACATCAAAGGAGAAATAATAGAACTCATTTTACACCACTTCTACAGCTTCAATAGCTGATGCTTAAAATCTCCAAGTGGCAAAACACTAAATAACGAGAATCTTGAAGACAACAGGCCAATTTCTCATACCTCTACTGACATTTTATAGCATCTGATACCGTGAGGAAAGAACCAAATTATAACTATCTCTCATTCTTATTACTTGAAATTATCAATAAAATCACATCCGTTTAAACTTCTGTTATTTCAGAGATTCAGAATTCAATTCAACAGATTAGGAACTATCAGGTACAAAAGGTTATCTATTTGCAACAATTTTATTTCCTTCAGTAACATGCAGAATGCAGTTACTTATGAACATCAAAGATAAAATGTAATCAGATGAAGTCAAAATACCAAAATAAAGCATTAAACAAAAAGTCAGAATAATACTTCCCCAGACAAAAATAGAAACACCAACCAGTATCTTCACAACATAACTTTGTAATTGTTTCAAACTGCAAAACAATTGGATTTGCAGAGTTAAGCAGAAGCCAAACTAAGCTTTCAATTGGGATTTTTATTGCTATTGAGTGTAGCGTTGCCATGTGGAGAATCCTACCATGCATGACATATTGCTAAGTTTCCTGGATGGCGTAGAGTAGGACAACTGCAGTAAAATGTTGACTGTGCAAGTCAGGAGGTTGCATGCTGTCAAACAATGCTGACTCCGAAACACACTGAAATGTTGAAATTCTGGAAGGAATACAACCCTTCAATCTACAGCACCACCTATTTAACTGTAAACCATTATCACCAATTTAATGGTAACATCACCCATGGAACAGCAACCCATTTATACTGGTCCCAAATACTACACAAGTCCACCACCCATTTCATCTGCTTGTGCACTTTCAGATGTTTGCTCACCTCCACAATCATCTTCACCGTAGGTAACGTCGTTGCTATGTTCTGGGGATGTGGAGGTCGAACTGTTATTGGCACACAGCCTGCATACAGGCAACCATAAAATGCAGCAATCAGGTCTATTCCTGCATGAAGAACAAAACAAAAATCCTCCCCTGAAAATCAAATCATTTAATCACGGACATCTATGTCAGCATAAATATTATTTGGGACTCAACACAGAAGGTTAAATGAGTGACTAAGTCCTTTAACAGACTTCTTTTTCAGTCCCTTGTCAGTATTTATTCAGCTTCACTGATTACTTTCAATCGCACTTTCTCCTGAGCATGAAAAACCAATGACGACACACAAAGCTGAAGCCAGATATCATCATCTAGGTGAGCTCTACTTTTATGATCAGGAAGTAACGGGTAAAAGCACTGATCTCTACAGACAAGTTATCTTCCCAAATTTCATATACACACAAATGAGTTTCAGGAAGTGGGGTGCCCCAGGAAAAAGATAAGAGAGTAGTATGTTTGCTCCTATCAGTTGTATAATGCACATCTGAAGGTTTATTAGACATTTACTTTCTCATGCCGTTTTTTACTTCAGATACACACTTTGACTTATCTAAATGAAATTTCATAATAAAAAAAACAGAGCCTTGATTTCGAATCCCTGCTCCTAACATAAAACTAAACATTTGGGGGGTTGGACTTGATGATCTCTTGAGGTCCCTTCCAACCCCTCTGATTCTAGGATTCCTCTATATAAATACTGACTGCAGGTGTCAGGTTGTGGACACTTCAGGCCATAGAAGGAAGCTGAACTGACAACAGCACAAAAACACAGTGACTTCTATGTGATAGTTCTTTCATTCTGTACACAAGTTGTGCCAAAATAACAATGGAGACTGTTTTATTCTTCCAACGGAAATAGATCAGTAGTACAGATAGGTTTATTGTTTCTATGATAAAATGAATTGCACATGGCAAGTGAAATGCAGGAAATAAAACCTTAGTTTAAAAAAAATTAAAAAAAAAAAAATATATATATATTATTTTTTTTGTGGAAAAGGCTTTTTCATATTAACCATAGAGAAATCACGCTTAACAATGAAAATGATTTAACCATTCTTGCAGTACCTTTCAACTGAAATATCACACTCCAGACTTAAAATGAGACTGTTTATTCCATCAAGATATACAAAATGCTAAAGATAAAAGAGCAGCACCAGATCAGAAATAATTTTAAGCAAATGTCAAAGATGCTACTGGTTAATACAAGTTTAAAGTCTTTATGTCAAAGTAGAAAAATTCAAACCACAGAGCTGTGTAGGTTAATGGTATACACATATACAAAATACTGATTATTATTTGGTACTTCTTAATCATCTGCTATTTATCATATTTCTACTCTAATAAGACTGACTACTTCCCAGGTATTGCTGCTTTATTCTCATGAAATGCAGTAATTTCAAGAGGGAATTTGACAGGTGAATCTAAGAATGCTCAGGAGATGGAATATTTTAGCACATCCATGTGCTCATAAAATAGTGTGTTTCTAGCACATAAAAGTGAAGCAGTAAATTACTGTTTAGATTTCACTGTTTATAGGAGAGGGATTTTAAAAGCACTGCTTAATCTTAACCTGAACCTGTAGAAATAATATCTACATTCATACACATACATGAAGTGAACATCTTTTCAATACATGAAGAGAAATGCACACAGGACAAACATTTTGTGTGTTGCCAGTTCACCTGGTTCACAGGCTGGTAACACCTGTGCTGCACTGTTCTACAGGCTCACAATAAACGTTTGAGAGCATCAAGGTGCTGCACATGGTTCTTTACCTGGTGGGTAAACCAAAGCTACGTGGTCTCCATCTTGCAAATGCCCCCTTTCCATCAACATGACGGCTATCTTCTCAGCTCGCTTATGTAGCTGGACACACGTTAATGAGTTGGCTATTGTTCCCTGCACAGGAAGAAAGATAAATGTCACAGAAGACAATGCAACGTGCTGATCTTTGTTCTCCTCTGCAGTATAGAAGCTACTGAATGAGGTGCTTGAGTTTTCTCAAGACAAAATCTGCCACATAGTCACCTTAAATAAGGAACTTTCAGCCAAACTGTAGCTGGAGGGAAAAAGGATGTTTGTCAAGAAGGGAATGTTCTCCATTCCTCTCTCTGTACTTAGTGTCCTCAAAAGTGCTTCCTTCCTAACCAAGGGATTCACAGCAGCATGCTAATGTCATGCACATGTAAACTGTACTCCTTCTCTCGCTACACATGCCTCCTACAGCCAAGAAATAGCTTTTCTGGTCTTCTGCAGCAATCTGGAGAATCTGTGGAGAGCAATCCTGAAAACTGCACCTCACTGTCAGCACTTTGGAATGAAGCCAGATGGCACTGGGGAAATACTTTCAAAGATGAGACAAAAGACATCAGAGAAAACAATACTTTGTGACAGGGAAAAAGAATTAGTCTAGAACAAAAGCTAAGCACATGCATATAAATGAAACAGAAAAGACATTGATTGAATTTAAATAACTCCGGTCAGTAAGCCAAAAAAAAATAAAAAAGGAAAAGACAATATCCTAGAGTTTGGCAATTCACATAGCACCATCTCAAACTTATCAAACAGACATAGTGTTTTAAACTGGATATTTGATGTGATTCTTGAACTCTCTGAAGAGAAATATATGTGTATCTATGCATACACACACACATACATGTAGAGAAATATATATGTACATATCACAGAATTCACTGCAAGAGCTGACAGTTCTGAAGAGAAGTCAAAGAACAAACGAGCAATCAGGAGACTGACTGCTAACCTAGAGCTGGTCAGGCCAGGTCTGGGCTGAAGTAAAGAGATGAGGCAGTATGGGAAAGCGATGCACTACTGTACCTCCTCTGGGGAGAAAGGGGATTTCAGTCTCCATCTCTGTTGTGATACATCTGGCACATATCACAAGCACTTGAAAAAGAGAAACTGAAGAAACTGACAGAAAAAAAAAAAAGCTAATATATTCTCCTAGAAGTCAGTGCAGCAGAAGTGCAATGCGCCACAATTAAAACATACTGTATCATGACAATAATAAGGTCTTCTGTTTTACAGAAATATTCTTTGAATTATATCAAAACTGGGCAAGAAATACTAAGGATTTGGCTTGATTGCTGATTTCTATTCACCAACAGAATCCCTCACACCACCACAGTACTTATTGATCACGAGCTCCAGAGAGGAGAGAGAGCAGCTGGAGAAACTGGACGTAGGGTCACAGTATGTTATCATGCATCACTTGGCATTTAGAAACGTTACACCTCAAACACTGTCCAGAAAGAACTCAAGCTAACTGGAAAAAAAATGCATTTCAGACAATTTTAATAGGTTCTCTGGACTGTTCTAATACGAGAACTTTTTCTAAGAACATATGCAACTATAGGGACTCTTCCATCCAACCACGGACTTCCATGGAGCTTCCATCCAGACATGGCCAAAGTGATCCAAGGTCTGAGTAGCTGCTCATGGTAGACACTCCATGTACATGCACTCCCTTCTTTCAAGAAACTTTCTGTTTGCATGGTCATGGGGAGATGGACCTTTTTTTTCCCCCACGTACATCAGAACCACAAGCTTTACTGACATAAAAAGGAAATTGCAGCAAATCACGCATATTTGGGTAAAGCTCATTTCAGAACTCTGGCACTTCCTGCAGGTGCACAGGAAGAAAGGCAGTGTTTACATGAAGTGATGGGAAGAACTGTGCTGTTGGTAAAGAATTGTGAAACACTTTGGGTTTCATCCATGAAGTGCCTGTAATAGGTAGGTGCTGCATCAGAAGACATTGAAAACAGGACACTGTGCTGAGTTAGAAATCTTGTTTCTCAAAATGCTTGGGTTACAGGAAATCCCTGATCTCAGTGGATTTCTATCGGTCATCAACTGTGAGATGTCTGGATGTTTGAGAACAATGTGTACACACATTGTGCAAGGAAGACAAAAAGGGAAAAGTTACAAACAAGAACTAAGATTCAAGATGGATAATAACATTTGCATAGGCTAAAACTCACCAGCCCTGCCACTCCTTCTCACTAGATGTTAGATCTTCCCATGAAACAATAAACCTCTCAAATTTCACGAGATGACATATTCCACACTGGGAGTATCAACGAAGCAGAGAAACTTTCAAAACTGAACTGTTTTTCACTTCTAAGGAACTATCAATTGTTTCATTAATCCTTACTCTCCACATTGTGTCGCTCCTTACCACTGTCTGAACTCTTCTGGCAGCATGCAAAGTCTGGCATTACCTAAAGCTCAAAAGCAACAGCCGTTGTGGAGGAGAAGGGACTGCACTGTCTCTATCTCATAGCATCTCTGCTCCTAACATACTGGACAGAACAATCCGTTGATTCGATGTTGTAATACCGCATTTATGAACAGCATGACCTCCCAACTTTTCTGCTTTGTTGCAGATAACTTAATTACGACTTCACTGTTGTCTGTAAAAATGGTAACGTTCACATAACACAAGCTACTACTTTGAATTAAAACAAATTAGCTTAGTGACTCATTTGTAGCCTCAAACTGTCTTCCATACCACCACTGTAATATGGGCTAGGGGAGCATATCCTGTAAGTACAATAACTGTCCACAGCAGATGTTCACAAACATCTGGAGGTTTATGACACCACCTAAGTCATTCAGGGACCACACAGGCTGAGAACCAATGCCAGCTTTTCCGGGTGGCACAGGTGAATATTTCAAGCCCTCCTTTCTGCAAGATACCTCCCATACTAAGTACATTTCCCAGTATAGACAGATACGTCTATAGGTACTAAAACAGAGTGGTTTGAATTCAGGCTTTCCTACTCTGAAGTGGTCTTGCGAATTACAGGTTTGTCATCTACAGCTGTCTAAGAACTACAGTTGTCTGTCATCATCACTCTTAGAAAACTCAAGTCCGTACCATTTGATATGAAATCAACATTTTTGATAGGCAATGATGGCAGGCTGGACCAAGCTATGCAGAGAGATGCACTAGAGATCCTCTGCAGACCTGTCTGGATTCTGGACATCTCTTTAACTCCTTTCCCCATCCTTGTATTTCTGTGCAGATGGCCCAGTCTCAAAACTCATAATCATTATTTCATGTCGAAAAAGTGCTTCAGTTTTGTTAGGCTCATGCTTTTCAAATTAGAAATCAAGACTGTGAGCAGTACTAAGGACTGCTCTTCAGTATGAGAATGAACACTACTGAAATAGATTTGCAGTTGCAGCTCACCCATAACATGTATGTGGTAGAAACAGAAAAGAGAAATGTATAAGATGGGGTGCCTGACACAAAAGCAATCTGTATTTTGACACCTGGCAATGATTATTCTCTTTTCCCTTCTGCCTCAATGGACACTAAATATAGCAGCTAAGTTTTAATGGAAAAAGAATCAGAAAGAGCCATGTCCAGCCACAGCACAAGCAGGTGCAGCTGGAACACAGCATGCCACTTGCCACGCTGCAGCTTGTCAGAGCACCAGTCTGCACTGCTTACCCGGCAGTTAAGTAGCGTGTAAAGCACATGGTCAGGAGTGGTCTGAGCTCTCCACTGTAAAACTTCTGAGAGGAAGAGGAACTAAAAGAAAGCAGAGTGACAGTCATGGCACTAAAGAATTTCTCAGCTTTTAAAAACACCTATTTCTTTCTTGTGAATTTATCCTTCTTATTTATATTCTAAATCTTATGTCAACAACTATGAAACACTACATACAAATCTTGTCATCACACATAGAGCAAAGTGCTCTAGCACAGCACTAGAGGCCTCTTTGAAACTCAAGTCAGTGCTGGGATAGTGATGCATTCTACATATACTTTCAAAACAATAAAGCAGTTCTCACTAATCTCTCAGAATTTAAGCACAATTTTTGTTGTTAATCTCACTCTCTTTTCCTAACTATGAATATATATTTAGATACATAGACAGATACCATTTAGAATTTATTAATTTTATTACTCACATAAGCTCCCAAAAGAGCTGAATTGAAACACAGCTCTACAGAACCAAAATAATAATAATAATAAAAAGAAAGGTCATGACCATACACGCAAATTAGATTCCTTGGACTTCACTCTACCTAGTAATAAAGACATAACAGAGGGTGATTTCTGATTAAAGCCCCACTACCACGTTCTACCATGTATTTTCTGTTGTCCCATGTATCCTGGTAAAATAATCTATAGAATAGACATAAAAAGCAGTGATCTTTCATATTTATTTGTAAAGAGTATCCTAAAATGTTTGTTAGTACTAAAATATAATAAACCAATTCTGAAATAATAATGTAATCTATGTACTGCTAAGTCTCCTGATGCTAATTAGGCAAACAGAAGTCATATTAGAAAAGTTCAACTTACCTTTCTGGCTTGATCATTGTCTTCTATTTGCCCCAAATCTCTACCACTGGCCTGTGCAATTCTTTTTCCAGAGACCAAGTTCCCCACCATCACAGAGGCAGGGCCAATTTCTAGAACAAATCAGACATGTTAAATGCAATAAAAATTCTTTGCTTGCAGATGGAAATTATTTGTATTTCATTTGGTACTACAAGTTTCCCTCATTGCTACCACAGCACAAAACATCTCTGTTGATACAAATTTTGGTTGACGTACCTGAAGACACACAGGTCTGGATTCACCCCATCTATACTACATACATATTAAACTGCAGAGCCCATCTTAGAACTAGTGTAGTTTTCCCCACAAATATATTTACTGTAAGAATAACATAGAACCTTTTTCCTACAGTAAAAGACTTATCCAAATTCTTGGTTTTAACAGATTCACAACCTGTTTTTAACTATCCATTCTTCTTTGTTATTTAGTGTGAACCATCTTCATCCTCTCTACTTCTGTATTACAAAATTTGCTTACTTGGAGATGATTGTTTTTCTGTTTCAGTCTTGGTTTATCCTCTTTAAACACAAGCGATCAAGACTATGTGAAGAACTTCAGGTGTGGTTCAAGTAGTGCCTTTTAGGGCAAGAGAAACTTTATCTTTACTAATGAAGAGTTCTTTACAGCACTTTCCCTTTTGAACATACTCTTCATAGATTCTGCCTAGTACACTTAGCATGAACAGCTGATAGAGCTGATTCTCACCTACATTAACTGTAATTTTATATATATATAATTATATATTTATATATATAATTATATATTTATATATATATAAATTTATGTATATAACTGTTTTTACTGTCTACTGCACCATGAACGCATACTATAAAGTCACAGTTCCTTTGCTCCCACTCATCTTACCTGGCTGTTTTTGCCTTGGTTTAGGCAGATTTGTTACGCATGTGTGGGGACACATCAGCACGTTACAAGGATGCAGCGATCCTTCCAAGAAAAGCTGTTTGGTTTCTGATAGGTGTATTCCCCCCAGCGGCGTCTTGGGAAGCGTGTTGGCTGGTACCAGTGCTAAGCAGTAGACTCCCACTTGATGAATACTGTCAATAGCCTAAAACAAGCAGGAAGTCAATTCTAATGAAAGGCTAATTTTTCATCATTATAATAAACATGTTATTCTGAATTGCGGCATTAAACAACCCTAATAATTAACTGGCAGTAGAAATACACTTCAGTGGTGGCTGTGATAAGGAGGTTCTTTTCACTGGGAACAGGTGGATGGAAATGTAATGCTGATGTTGTTACGCTCATTCCAGAAGATAAAAAAGGCCAACAAAAGCCTAGTTCTAAATACATGGAAATGTATTAAGAAATGCACTCCTCAGGCAAATGATAGAAGCATCCTGGAGATTTATCACAAGGATGTCTGAGAACTCATGTGAAACAGATTTTAACCTGCACAGTTCCCATCAGCTTAACATCCAGTCCATCCTGCAGAGCAACAAAAAATGGTGAATGCTGCATGTGTATCACAGAGCAGCTACTGATGTATGCAGGTTATGAATTTTTAATCTTCCGAGATAAAAACTGTTTTGCTCCCTAATTACTGTGTAGAAGATCCTCAGGCAGGAACAGGAACTTACGCAATTTAAGGGAAAACTACAAAAGTACTGACTTGAAACAAAATGGTTTGAATGCAAACCTGAAAAATAAGGATTTTTGAATTCCACAGTAGCCATGTTCATTGTCTGAAAAGTGGAGTCAACTGCATCACTTTAAAAAAAAATCAATCATGTTTGGTATCTAAGTAATTCATTTAGCTCAACATGAATATGCACGCTCTTAGATTTTAATTCCATTCACACTTTAACTGGTTATTTTCCTTACACTGGGTGCAAAAATTGCAGCCAGCGAATTAGAAAAACAACTTCCGACACCCAAGCAGACTGGGAATCAAATCAGACAGCATCTCTAATGAGAAGTTAAATGTTCAGAAATATAATTTACTTAACTGGCATCTTAATTTTTAACCACAAGAAATGTGAATGCATGCATTTGTTGCTTTAAAGACACAATCTATATTCTGACAATCAAATACCGATTTATAGTTATGCACTTAAGTGTAGACCAAAAAATTACTGATTACTTCTGCAGTCACTCTAAATAATGCTTTGCTTTTGTCTTCTCTTTGCTTTTTTTTTTTTTTTTTATTTGATTGTAAAGAATAATAAAGCAGTTATTTGTTTTACAATCATTGCAGTTTTAGGAGTGGTAGTACTGGATCACCTCACTGCAGATCTACACATCCCCTGCATTAAAGATGAACAACAGTTAGATATGCATGACAGCCAGGAAGCAGCATCCCATGTTTCCAGCAGAAATATGAAGCATCAAATCCCAATCCTAATGTTATTCGTAGGTTTCTGAAGAGTAGTGATAAATCATGGGGTCCTCACTTGACATTAGCTTGAAAGAAAACCGGTATAGGTAAGAACTACCCTAAATTAAGCACACCACAGTGCGGCTACTAGAGGTGCATAGAGAGCAATGTCCAACTCTGGTGGGATGAGGATTGTTATGCATGATTAACTTCCACACTGTTTGCTTTGATAGCGACCTCTGTGGCACACTACCTGAAAAAATGTCATGGGTCATTCAAAAAGGTCACATTCCCATTCTGAAATTTGGCACATTGCTGAAGAAGAGAAATGACTTTTCACAGGCAGTAAACAGAGTACCTGAGATCTTTATCTTTTTGTTCCATAAAAAAACTGATTAGAGATGCCAGAACTTGCACAGAGTCCATATCTGCTATATTGTTCAAGATAAGAAAACTTCATACTCTGACAATATTCTCTCTCCTGGTGGTATGTGCCTTGTGTGATCCACCTGACAACTAGAATGGGATTCCTTGTACGAGGTGTCCTCTGTGTAGATAACCATACCACAGATGCCTACAGCTGAGCTAATCTATCCCTTCCCCTCACTGCAGTGGAAAGAAAAAGTCATTTTTTAGGCTGTTTTTCATACAGTTTACTTTAGACATCACCGTGGCTCGCTAGAAACACCTAATTCTCTCCCATTTGTCAAAAAGAAATCTGGAAATCTAGTTATGTACTTTTGATAAAGTCAGCTTCCTAACAGTGCCAATCTTTGTTTAGTAAGATTTTGTTAGCTTTTAACAGTAAATATACATGCATTTATTCATTACCTTTTTGTAGTTAGCAATGACTATACCCTCACGACTACTGTCTTTCTTGCTATTACTTGCTTCAATTCGTCCCGGCTTTCTTACAGCATTTTAGTTATGTTTTACATGCTGGACATATGTGGTCTGAACAGGAACAGTCACCCAGAAGAAGCTAATTTTGTGTACAGTAGGTATGTGGAATTTTGACTGAAGCTGTGCTCACAATCACTCAAACACAAATGTCATGCTACTTCGAAGGTCTAAGAGTTCAATTAAAAAGAAAAAAAAAGCAGGAAACAAACACACATCCACATCCACACATCCACATTCCAAACACACATAAAGAGCATTACCTGAAGCACTCTACTCATCCATTGAAAACTGTCTTCCTCTGTGGAATCTGGCCTTTGTTCAGCAACAATTACTATCCTTTCATCGTGCAGCACACTCACTGAAAACACTGCTATTCTATAGGAGAGAAGGAAGAGAATTTATTGCCAGGATAGATGACAATAAGATCCCGCCTTTTAAACTAACCCTCTGCAGCAATGATTTTGTTATTTATTACTCAGAGGACCGGTGCATTCATAAGCATCTTATTTAAGGGGAAAAAAAGCAACAACAGTTTTAGATAACTTCTGAAAGAGATATACAGAATCTTGTTCTGAACTCATTAGTAAGGGCATAATCACAGCAGAGTTCAAGAAGTAAACCGTCTCAGGATAAAAAGAGAACTAAGTTTGTGTCTCACCAAGGCTGCTCTTAAGCTGCTATGTAGCTGCCAGCACAATACCTTCTTTGGCCATATCTTAGAAACAAGTAGTTGCAGCAACTTCAGAATTAACCAGCTGTTCTACTGAAATTTTTTAAAATGACAGTTTTGGATTTCAGTATTTAAAGTCTACCTAAGCTACAACTTAGGTTTTCCTCTGCTGTCTCCTGCCTTTTGTCATGTAAGTACTAATGTAGAGAAATTACAAAGAAATTTCATAACATCCCTATTTTATCAGGAACACAAAGCCCTGTGCAGATTAGGCAATGACTTTTGAAAGCATTTTGGGTCTAAGCAAAATAGGGAATTCTCCTTAATATAAGAAAAAAGATCAAACCTGCCCCTGTAGACAAATTTCATTGGTTCCACTGCCAGTGCTGTTGCTACAATGTCATCAGCATTATGTCTTCTTCCACTGACAACCATCAAACCATCCATTTTGCCAATGACAAAGACAAGTCCACCTGGTCCTATGAAGCCTAGTAGTCCAGTCCTTATAAAAGGATATTCAGTGATAGGGCCACCTGAACTGGTCATGGGAAACACCTGTAAGACACAAACACAGGTTTTCAATTCTATACACTGAAATGGCACTGCTTAGTATTTCAGATGTGGTTTTTCAGACAGCTCCTTTGTAGCGAAGTAAGTAATTCTCTGATGATGCTCTTTTCTCTATCCAAAAACAGAACGCTGAGAAACTCCTGCGCTACAGCATATAATTTTCAGTAACTGAGGTTTGGCAAGTTCAGGCTCACTCTGCTTACCAAACACATTTTCCCTAGCTATGGCTTTGTAAAGAATTTCTGACCAAAATCAATCAATCAGTCAACCAAGGTAAATAGTATTGAATTAAAAAAAAAAAATTGCACTAAGCAAAATTAATCAGAGGTGCTACGCACAGAGTACCTCAGTAAGAAATTGCAAACATGACAGTAGATGTAGATACTTTTCAGTATCTCATACTCAACTTCAAGGTAGTAAAGAGAAATAAACAGGCTTGAAGTAATGCTATTTTAATGACTACTGATGTTTTTATCTAAGGTCAGGTAAGTCTTCATGATACTTGTGTTAATGTCTAAAAATGAAAAAACTGTCCTATATAGTGACTCTAATCTTCTGAACATCACATGTACAGATAACTTCCATTGGATAATTTTTACCCAGGTCAGTTTATTCTGTTTTTCTTATTCTAGCTATCTTGGCATTATTCTTCTGGTGAGCTACTTGGATTGCATTCTGACACAAGCACACTCTCCTACTCTCTCTTCTTTAAAGTGAAATAGTCTAAATGCAAGTTATTTATGACAATGGCAAGTGGAATACCATGACTACATAGAGTCCTTCAGGCTCATCTGAAAATAAAGGTCAAATTCTGCTGCCAGATGCCCATAGGTGACTCCTCCTGAGCAGATTTAAAGCTTATACATCCCCAGCCATAACTCATCTTGGCAACACAAAACTCAGACTATTACCTGTAACACAAATTGCACAATAAAAGAGTGCCCCACTTGATGGGAGTTCTTAAGAATATGCTTAACTTTACAAATGTGTAGTCCTGCTGACTCAGTGGTAATTTATTTGCTTACAATTTGGAATAACTCTAAATGCACTGTTCAACTGCAGATCCAGTTATGAATTATGAATGATTTTATAATTACAACAAGTACTCCAGAATGAATGTAAGTACCTTTCTATCCTGAAATATGTCAAATCTGGGATTACCATTCACAATGGGTACTGCTAATTGCTCTTGTAGCACAGTAATCAGTGATCTACAAATTTCGGGTCACAACAGTGTAGTAGGATTCTTGGCATCAGTTGCAGAATGGATAATTATATCTATCAGCATCCATTAATTATTTAATTGCATTATGTTTACAATATTCAGTTCTGCATAAGGAAAGCTGAAACCATTTTGCAGGAGATATTAGCCATGGGTAGTCTATAAAATATGGTAATACTAGAAAGAACATTTGTTAAGAAAAATGTAAATACACTTTTCCTCAAATATTAAAAGAGATAATAATGAGAACATGAATGAATAAAAGTCTCAGCTGAATATTTTTCATTATTTCTCTGATCTGTCCACCATTTCAAACTGGCTTCAAAAGAAGTTAATGATACAAGTGAGCAGGTACAACAGAGCTGTCCATACATCAGTCGACGCTACGTTAAGAAAAATGTAAATACACTTTTCCTCAAATATTAAAAGAGATAATAATGAGAACATGAATGAATAAAAGTCTCAGCTGAATATTTTTCATTATTTCTCTGATCTGTCCACCATTTCAAACTGGCTTCAAAAGAAGTTAATGATACAAGTGAGCAGGTACAACAGAGCTGTCCATACATCAGTCGACGCTACCACTGAAATGTACTGAAAGACAGATTACACAAAGCACAGAAGCTTTCACCCAAGGCTGCTCAAATAAATGCAGGTGGGGGGCACTAATTAGGAAAAGTTATCTTCACTATTCAGATATGTCTTGAAGGCTGTGTCTGTCAGGTTTCTGTATAAATGCAAGCTTTAAATGCAGGCTGGGCTGCAGAAATGATAGAGGCAGCTTTTAAGGTCGTAGAGCAGCTTTCCTACTACTTGCAACAATCCAATTCTGCATGCAGTTAGCTGATATACATTATTACCTTTTGAACTTTGCCTTTCTTCCTGCTTTCCTTGTGACTGTTTCAGCACCTGGTATCTTATTTCAAAATTAAAGAAAAAGCTCCTCAGAGCCAGAACTAAACCCACAAAATGATCTGTTTTTGCACTTAATAAAATGTGTTTCAGTGAGGTCCCAAAGAGGGGTTCAGCTAAGGTCCCAAACCACAAGCAATGATTATTGCTGATATTCTAATATTGTTACTGTCAATATTTTAAGTGAAATATTACCCTTAGAAAGTTAAAAAGGAAGAATTTTACATAGCATTTTTGCCAGCTTACCTCAAAAGTGTTTTTGGTCATGCCCGAGAGTCCATAATACGATGTACCCGTCGCAATAGCACATACACATAGTTCTCCTATTTCATCTGTTTTACAGAGCTGAGGAATTCCATCTGGCTTTACTGAACACATTATAGCTAGGGAAAGAGCAAATGACTTTAAAATATATTATAAAACTAACTACAGAATAATATAAACGTTGCAAGGAAGACTATTGGTGAAGTTCAGTAAGTTATATGTAGCCACTAATCTGCAATCTGTCTCTCAGACTCTAAGATGTTCAACAGTTGCAAAAAAACGTTACTTACTTATATAATATTTACAAAATGAATGCAAAGATCCTTACGTAAACTCAATCTTTTAACAGAAAAAAAAAAAAACCTAATCTCCCTTGCTACCGAAATCTCAGCTGATCTGTAAAATTGTTGCCAAGTGTGACTATGCTCCCATATGTATATCAAAGACCAGACATGTTCCAGTCAGAGGAAAATGAAATACTCTACAGACATCCTTGATAATACTTACACTGCCAGGGAGGCAGGCAACCAGGAAATATACCTCTCACTAAGTAGCAAGTGAACTATGAAAGATCAAGACGTTATAGCAGACTAATACCACTGTTTTGCTAAGAATTTATCAGAGCTCAGACTGGTCTTACAGAGAACAAATATGAGAACGAAGAATCTTGAATGACCTTTCTCTGATTGCAAGTAAAAACAAGAGTGTGCACCTTTCATGAAACTGTCAGAATACAGTAAGAGGTGCAAGACACTACCTATATAATAATATTTGATATGATTGCTATTAGACAACAATCAATCTCATCTTCCTGTATTTTAAGTTGTCCAAATGAAATTTTTTAAGATGTATAATTTGTGTTTATTCTCTTGGTATATAACGGACATTATGAAAAACTAGTGTTACCCTTTTCTAGTCTCTATAACTTATCACTTTAAATTTAGCTCTTCTGAAGAATCTTATCTTCATCTTTAGAAGCACTAGCTTCAGGGTGAATCCAACATGAACTGTTCAGTCATACCTCCTCTTGCTGATGACTGAGCTCAATATTTTTGGATAAACATTCTGCAAGCCCTCAGACAGCGATATCGTTGATGTTTAGCATAGGTTATAGAATTTTCTCAACTTTTTCTACTTGCTGTACCTCACATTCGCAGTGTGAGGTTGTTTAAAGCATGCTGCTAATACATGGGAAGAGATTCACAGAAGTATATATAGATAAGACATCTTGGTTTTCCAAACCGTAGTTTCAGAAGGTAAGGCTTTTAGACTAATTTTTACTGAAGTATGCACAATCCAATCCCAAAGTTTTCTATGACTTACTACATAAGTAATTAAATCAATAAATCCACTCATAGTAAGTTTCAAACAAAGTTCTTTCAATTCTTACCTCCTGGCATCACTAAACCAACGTCCTGGACAGTCAGAACAGACAGCTTTTCTTCAGAATCCACCCGAATCACTCCATATGTGAGACCATGCATGGACAGAACTCCTCTGCCTGGTGGCTGATTGCTGTCATCTGTTGGCCTGCAACCATGGTTTGTAACATTATGCACTATTAGCCAGATGTAAGCATTTACTTCATGGATTAATACTGTAAATACTCCTCAATTTGAGAGTTTAAAATTGTGGGTTTTTTCCCCATTTTCAAGTAATGACATCTAGCAACTCTCCTACTTAGTAGTTACCCCCAGATGTGGGGTTGCAGAGATGAAAGTAATGCCTAACATTCACATAGAAAGCTTGTATTTGTTTTCAAATAGACTTACAGACTGCTTGATTAGCCAAGGAAAGGGTTTTTGACATTTTAAAAATACTGAAAGGCAGTGTAGACAGTATAGAAGGCAGCTGCATTCTAAAAATTTGGAAATAATTAGTAAATAACTTGACAAAGTCTCTGTATATTACTTTCTTACTTAGATGCAGCCTAGAATTAGGAAACAAAGCTCACCTGGTAGAATAAAAGCCTACCTCTAGCACACTGGTATGAAAGCCAAGATTAGAATGCAAATCTTTTATCTTTAACTCACAGATGAGTTTTCCCACTCAAAATGCTTAAACACTTAAAATTACTAAGCAGAAGAAATTAGATTTTAATAGATTTACTGCCAAGTCTGTAGAAACTGCAAGGAATTCATCATCTTTATTTTAGTTTGTGTAATTTCTTTATACTTTTTTTTAACTTTCCCCCTGAAAATGAAAACAAATTACAGTTTCATCAGTCCTGGACAAAATGCTGTAGATGCAGCCACTCAGTATCACCTCAGTTTGCTCACATTCTCTCCTGATGTTCCGTACAGTCTCACAGCATTAACCCGAGCTGTCAGTTTGTTTCAATGTAAAACCTCATGCTGTATCAGTGAATGCAATGATTACATATGTACAGTGTGGCTTGAGCAAGCACACTTTGACATACGCTAACTATTAAGTCAGAGGAATATGTCAAGACATTTCATGTGGAAAGATTCGTATACTGGCCTGCATTCTGAAATGCATAACTGGAGGCTAACCTGACGCTGACTGGACTACAGATAATGCATTCATGTAGAGTAGCTAGACTCCAGCTGTTTTCAAAATCTATAAACTTGCCAGTAGTCCTTTCAAGATTCTGCATTTTTCCTAAAATAGTCCATCATAACACAACTACTTCTTCACAGATAATGTCCTTTTATGTGACATTTCTCCTCTACCATACTTGAAATACTAGATGGGCCTTAGCCTTAGCCCATGTTCACATAAGCACTATAAATTTCAATTAATACATTTTACAAGGCATATTTCTCAAGTGACACTGTCAACACAGAAGGATGTGGGCACGCTTGAAAATGCATTAGAGCATAACAAATGGTGCTAGCAAACAAGCAGCTGTGATAAATAACATTCTCCTCATGTCTAAGGAACTTTCAGCCACATTAATCGATCAACTTTCTCTAACCCTTGCTCCTCAAAAAGCACATTTTACTGCTCAGGACATCTCCAATATAAAAAGAGGGTGCTGGTCTCCTGCAGGCACACAAAATACTCACATCCTGCTGTGAGTAGAGACCATCTAGACTTTCCTCACACACATTTTTTTGCATTACTTATTGCATCCAGCGGACTCTAAAAATAGAAGAGTGGATGCAGCTCTGAAGAGCACTGGCTGTTTCTTTCATAAGTAAACAATAATTAAAAAACAGTAAATTTTAAGAGATATATATATTTTTTATTTAATTAAAAGACAAGGTGTACAAGGGAGAGAAGCTGGATGCACAAGGCCAGTTTGGATAAGGATGGCCATGCTCAACAGAGCTGCCCTTGGTGTGTCCTGGGCTGAAGTAACAGCTGTCCCAGGTGAACAGGGAGAACAGTGCAATGGAAGCAGAAGGATTCGGTGCCAAGCACGCATGGTCCTCAGGACAGGTATTTCAGAGCTGTTATTTTAGAGCAGTCTGAGGTGGATCCCTCAGTGAATCACCAGTTAGCTCAGCTTGAGCCTCCTCTTGGAGGCAAGCAGTTAGCTGACACCAAGAGGGAAAAGGGAGGAACAAGATGTTGGTGTGAGCAGGGAGTTAAGCACCCTAGCAACCTGTCAGAAAGCATCCTGTGAGCCACAGTCCTGCAATGGCAGCAGCTTCTATTTTGCCCTGTCCATGAAATCCACAAGGGTTTTACACATTCAGTATTTTTCATGCCATATTTAGAATTCTATCAGACTAGGCAAAGATGAATTATTTGATTGAGCTAGGAACAACTAAACAAAGGTATAACTCCATCTACTTCTATTTAGCAAAGCCAGACAAACCTATCCCTTTAGCTTCCTCAGCCATGAAATAAGGGCATTTATCTACTTCCAAGTTGCTTTGTTCATACTGAGTAGTTACAGAGCATTTTAAGAACAGTTATTACTGCCATTTAGTTTGTATCTCTATTGCTACTTTTTGTCATTTGTTGGAATGGCAACAGACCTGTACTTCTGCATTTCCTTAAGCAAGCAGGTTCAGACTCATATGCAGTAAACCAAATGGGAATACCATAAAGAATAATTTGCATGAGACAGTCCTTTAAATATTAGGCTTTATGATTCATCTCAAAAGGTAAAGTACCTATTAGTCTATTACTGACTGTCTTTCTATAAACTACAAGTGTATTTCAACAGAGAATTGGTTTTGTTACACATCCTTGCAGGAAGATCAGCAGAATTACACTATAGATTTTGAAAGAGTCGGAGCATTAACAGGGAACTCTCTGGATCTGTGCTCTGTGGGGAGTCATTTTAAAGTATACTTTAGCTGTAACTCTTTGGAACTTGCATGATAATGACTTTACTGTTGCTGGAGATGGCTTGAATAAAATGAAAAATACTAAAGCTCCGAAGTTCAGCTGGCATTACCCTGCCATTATCAGGACTTCAAAAAAAAAAAAAAAAAAAGCAGCTATGTGTTCAATAACATTCTCTGTAATAAAAATGTCTCTGTAATTACTTAGTGAGGCACTGAAGGTAAAAATGCTTTTTTTTGAATTATCAGCTACTTTATGTGCTTTTTTTTTTTTTTAATGTAAGCTCTCAATGCTGATTAATTTGAAAATGAATCTCTAGTGCTTCACGTGGATAGAAGCATAGAGTTAAGTCTAGAAAGGGCAAACCGTCCACTGCACACTGAGACCCATTGAGTTCTCCCAGTGCATAAATTGCCATCTGGGGCAGATTTTCCATTTTGAATACAGGAAATGAAAACTCTCATTAATCAGTGTTCAGAATGAACAGTGTATGCTGCACACAAAAGCAATGGTTGCTTAAAAAGGGTGGAGGGAGTGAAGAGCTGTGCAGTCTACAGCAGAGAAAATGCATGGGATAAACAGCTCACTCCTTGCTACTTGCTGAGAATGAGGGAAAGGCTATTGCAGTTGAGCCATGGGCTCTTTGAGGTAGCACAGAAAGAAAACTGATCTGGACAGGATAAGTCACTGATGGACAGCTTTCAGGCATTTTAGGTTAATGATGTGGCTGAAAGGCAACCACATTCTTGGCACTGTGTCTTTCTTCCTGTGATGCTTTGTTGGAAAGCTAACAGAAAATCTGGTTAAATTGCACTTAGAATAATTTAAACTTTGTGGCAGGAAGTATTTTACTCAGTTCTATTACAATGCTTTCAGTTTTATACCTCATGTTTTAACACACACACAAAAAAAAAAACATCAATGACAATAGAAATATTAACTTAAAAACAAAGTGCCTACTGTTCAAGGTATAGCTTTTTGAAAATTCTGCCAAAACAGATGAGTTATGGTATTTACTGTGCCTTACAACACCTCAAGACTGGTGGCTGCTTCAAAAGGACATAATGCCTAATAGTTTTATTAGAGTTTCTCAATTTTATTTTTAGGTACAAATCCCACAGACTCAAAGGGTATTTCCAGATGATTACTGAGAGTTTATGACTGGTTATAAAGTGCTCGTTGGACAAAAATAATCTGCAGAATGCCATAATTCTCTTTAAACAGACTGGTTTAAAGTACAGTTCCTCTTATTAGCGATTCCATTTAAGAGCCCATACTTTAACAAATTTTATGCTTACAATGGCATTGTTCCATTTCCTTTTACAGAATTAGCTTTTCCATTCTAGTCTATTTAAAAAACGGAATTTAAAAATCTATTTAAAATCAGAAAAAATGTACAGGAATGGGAACGTTCCAAAGTGCTCTTTACGTAGTAAGTTAAAATTACTAAGTTTTAACTGCAAATTCTTGTGTGCCAGTTTGGACAAAATCAAAATGAGAACTAAAGATGTCATTCAGATGTTAAGCAAGGAGATGCAACCTTGAATGCATTTTTCATTTCTTTCCACATCAGCACACATAATGTACACTGGGTTTGTTTCAGGGTAACACAGTACCTTCGGATAGCCACAGTGAGAGCTTCTGGAGAACTAGCGCAGGGACAAATGACCTCCTGTCTCAGACCTTTACTTTGGAAGACATTGAGAAATGCATCACAAGAAGAAATAGACCCTGGGGGAAGGAAAAAAAAGAAGTCAGAGGAGAAAACATTGTCTGATTTCTGAAGTGATGCTATTCAAAGTGTGAACTTAATATAGAATATATTAAGCTTTCTGAATGGAAAAATTAATAAGAACCCACAAGGAAAGAAGTCTTACCTGATACAACTACATATATTTGTATACATTAAATAAATATTAATTTTTGACCATAAAATCCTTTCACTATGCTTACACAGAAAAGCCATTAATGACAGACTTATAATGTGACTGTCATTACAATTTTGCTTTTTAGGATGAGTCAAATCAAAGATTTAATTCAGAAACACGAGGCAAGCCACTACAGAAAACACCTATGCCTTGATATCTTAAACAGTGAAGAGAAACAGTTTCTACAAATACGTGTCACAAAGTGATCTAGATGAGGTTCTCAAGACTAGCATAAGTATTCCCCCCAAATCCTCAGTTCATTCTGCATCTGAGAGCCATCATTCAGAAGAAATGTTTTGATCCTTTCTACAGCTTATTTACTTTAATTTTTGTACATGGCTGTCATGTTAAACAAAACTGGATTTGCTGCAACTTACGTTATGTGGAATATCAAGTTTGCTTCAGGATTAGCTAAAGAAAAATATATTTTAAAAAAATTCAAAATTAATTACTGTTTCAATAAATATCAAATAGATTGCAGTAGACAAACCTAATACTTTGTTAAATATTTTAGCTACGGTGATTGGAGACTGAAGCATTAGATGCAAGACAGAAAACACTCCCTATTCTCTGCTGGACTGCTGAAGCAGCACTTACATGGGTTGGCACCATCAGCCACTATGAGCATCCGCAGTGAGGAAAGGTTGATGTCTCTCTGATCTCGATGTGCCACCAATGCCCAGTGCATGTCTCTGGATTTTACACAGGCAACTTTTGCTGCAATAGGAACGGGAAGATTTCTAATGCACCATGAGGAAGCTGTACAGCATTAACAACAATTCGTTCTTTTGATTTTGACCTTCAAATACACATTTATATATTCTCATTCCTTACCTTTGTATTGACACACTTTCTGTATCCATGACAGTGGATTCACTTTCATTAAGGAATATGGAATACTTATAACATGCATCATGTTCATGACACTCTGAAATCAAATAAGATAAAGAGGTACTATACATCAATATTGACAGTTATTTACATCGTTTATGGGCAGAGGCATCTATGACTTTTGCTCTTTTTTTTTATATTCAGTGCTGGCATTTATCGTTTCCTATTTTAGATGTTTACATTAAGTTGAAATGGAATCACCATTTTTGAATCTTTTAATTAACAATTGAGGATTTAGACTAATCACATCTTTGTAGAACTAAAAAAGAAAAAAAGTAGGTTTTCTTCCCAAGCAATTCACTTCAAATACAGAAGTAACAGTAAAAGTTAAAAAATATGTACATCTACAGGACAAACAAGGCTGTGACAGCTGTGTAGGTTGCTATTATCCCTGAGCCTGCCGCCCTTTGGTATTTTTGATGACTTCTCCCAACATGTCTGTCTAAAGAAATCCATTTCCATGTAGAGTTGATAGTGGGACAAAAACTATTTAAAAGAGAGTAGACCAAGCCAGTGGACTCAAGGACGAAGTAGGGACCAAATTATTTTAATAGATACAAAAAGAAGGCTTTTTATTTTATTTTTTTATTTTATTTTCATTTTTTCAAGTTCTGCTCCAGGTAGGACATTTCCAGTATTTTCAACAAGGTTATGAGAAGTTGAAGTATGTACAGGAAAAAGAAGCCAATGGCAGCAAACAGATCTCCTAGGCTGATGCAGTCAATTGCTTTAGTAATTTCTCACAGGTCGTTTTCAAACAGCTTGCAAATGAGGTGCTGTGTGCATTGCTTTTGTTAGCATATAGAAACATCTTTGGAGGGCAACATATCTCTCCTTATTGCTTATTGTTAAATAAACTATTTGTTTTGGAAAACCTAGGTTTAAGAAAATTGTTCCTGGCTGAAGTAGGTGTCCCATTGGGTTAGCCATCTGAACACTTGCAGAGCACAAACTATGGTTCTCCATTCATTCTGTTATGAATTTAGGTATAGGAAAAGTGCTCACATGCAAGTCACAAAAAGAAAAGAAGAAGTTTATAGCAAGATAAACAGCAAAGAAAGGCATGGAAAAGGCTATTTACATGTTAGCTTTCAACAATGATATAAACTGTTTTTTTCCTATAAGATGTTTACGGACACTAAGCCTAAGGCTCTTCCAGCTTTACATGTGTTATTACTGCCCTTTGGTATTAGGAACAGTATAACACTGAATGGCAAAAATATATCAGTTCCCTGGGAATCATAGCATGTATGACCTGTTCATCATGGCACTCCCAAACAGTGACCCTGCAAAACTTGTCAGCACTTCTTAACGTGATCAGCAAACGGCTTTCTGTCATACATCAAAAATATGGGAACTGGCTCCTACACAAATTGAGGAACAGACTGAAACAGCAAGGAGAAAATGTATGCAGCTTAAAGTATTAGAAATGCTTTGAAGTTTGCAGAAACACCTGTTGGTGGAGTTCAGATAGACACATTGGTGGCAATATAGCTACGTCACTGGGCCATATTCTTACAGAGCTGAGTACTAACACTCTTCACTTGTTTCTGTCTTTAAGTCCGATCTCAAAAACACAAACAAGATCAGAATGAGATGGTAAGAAAGAGGCCAGCATACTTGATATGGTCATAAAAACACACTGGCATCATTACTGTGCTCATTATGGGTAAGTACACTAGCAGAGGATTGTGGGTTGAAGCCACATATTTTTTGCTTTCAAAGCAGAAAAAATTGTATTAGAGGAAACTGTAGGACATCCCAGTTTGTGATAGTAATAGGCATATAACATTAGTTTATTTTCAAATATCCACACAAAATAAAAAAACATACTTACTGTAAGAATCCCATGCCATAAACCAACATCCTTCTTGAAATCTAATACATTCACAATTGTTTCAGCTGTCCAATGAAAACAAAAAGAGTTGATATTTTAGAAAATGGCATCGACTCAAATCAAACACACTCAAAGGAAGGAAATAGAGTGCATTTCAGCATAACATGACTGATGACCTCAAAGCTTAACGTTCACAGTAAGCCTCCACTGTGGGATTTGTCTTGGCTAGGACGTTATTTGTCTTTTCTTTGTACCTCTCATAAAGATATTTTAAAAGTATATTTTCTGAAATCAATGAAAAAAAAAAAAGGGTTTTTGTTTTTTTGTTTTTAATCTAAAAGCTTTTAACACAGATCTATGTATTAGACAGGAACACAATGAGAAACAAATGACAAATTACACAAATTACAACCCATACTTTCATAAAATCAGGCAAGTGTTCTTCATACCTTCTGTGTATCCACATGCCTGGGTCAGGGCTTGGCAGTGCGTCAGCAGTGCAATCCTTGTCACAGTCACCCCGAGCACACTTCCATCTTTACATGTTTTGTACTAAAAAGAATCATGTAGAGAAAGTCAATGTATAATAGTTGCCCTATTTCCATTATTTAATAGTTGAAAGTGTTTCCTACGTAGGTGAATAATGGACACATTTAATGACTCTATTTTAAGAAGGCAGCAGTACTGAGAAGGTTGGGAGGATTTTTTCAGACAGGATCTCTCTTCTTGACTGAAACTTCCCTGGCTCAATATTAGAAATCCATCTGTTGTTTGAATACAGGCATTGTGGAAAGATGATTCCAAGAATTCTGACCATGTTAATGACTAAAGGACTGGCTAAATTTGGCAGAGGATAACCTAGTTCAATCTGCTCAGTGTCAACATGTTAGATTTTGTAGGCCAGTTAATAAACCTGAACTCCCTTCTGTGGCATATGTGGTATGGAATAGGAGCTGATCACAGAATCACTGCTGGATTCTATAATTATATATTCTCAAAGACGCTAGCTCTTTGACTGTGAGAGTATGAGAATCGCGAGAAAGCATCATAGAAATGATGCAGGAGATCACTGCTGATGATCATGGTAACTTTTGCAACTTTATACAAGAGTTTGAAAACTATCAGTCCCAATTAAAATAAATTCAACATTTTGCTTTCTACATGATTAAGATAATCAACAAGATTGAAAATGGAGTTACTTTGGTTTCTCAAACCCAGTGTTCTGACTGTGCAAAGACAGGAAATATCTTTGCTCTATTCACTTGGACTTATTCCCTTTGAATAGTTATTTAAATTCAGTACTAACATCACTGAATTCAAAACATTTGAATTTATACAGAAGTGGAAGAAAAGAATGGAAAAATAATAAAAGAGAAAAATTAAGCCTAACAGTATTGCTAATTTTCCCTTCCTGATGCTGGTCTACAGGGAGAGTGTGAGTCACAAAGCAGTATGTGACAGACAAGCTTTTGAACAAGAAGTTCCTTCTTTTTCAAAGGGTCTGAAGGCTGTGATATAAGAACTGAAGCTTCCTTTTGAAACTTGTTGTCTATACATCTCAATGCTGACGGGCAAGTACACATTGTGAATGAGACTTAGGTTGCTCAAGGCAAATTTAATGTAATATTGTGACAGCCATGTAATGACATAAACCATCAATGTTATAGAAACTCCTGAAATACAATTAAACATTTTGGTAACTTTTCTGAAATCAATCTACAGTATAATTTATTAGAAAATACTGCTTACTAACAGACTGAAACAGGATGTTCTTTGCTTCCACGACCAGCAAATGAATAATTATCTTTTCCTAATCCAGAAGTGCCATATGCAATGATTCAAAGAGAAAACAAGTCTTAATTAACTCACCTCGATGTAAGCTGTGTCATTGTTTGCATCCTTGATATGTGGGAACCAGTCACGAGGAGGCTTGGAGAGATGTTTAGACTCTGTGACAAACCACAGCAGCTTTGGCCAGCCTGAGACATAGTCACAAAGAAAAAGTCAGCTATTATTGAGCTTCTGCACCATAAGACACGACAAAATTCTTCTCTGCCAAAGTTTTCTCCCAAATGCCCATGTCACCATTATCTAAACATTTCTGCTTTTAAACCTCAGTGTAGCATGAGAAAAAAGATTTTCAGAACAGCTTTCTTAACACAGCTACCAAGTGCTGAGGAGTGCTGACAATCCCAGAAGAAACAGGCAGGCAGTTTAAGCTGTTATTGACCCAAATAGTTTATTACCATGCTCTTATCAGAGGTTACTGTCCCTACCTCTTAGCTATAGGACTGAATCGTCTGAAGGTTTCTCATCTACTTTAGTGCAAAATCTGTTGCCAGAATGTAGCTAGGGACTGAAGAAGGTTTTGGTAGCCCAGCTGAGCTGGCCACAAAGCAGACTGCATGCTTTGGCAGAGAGAAGCAGGGAGCAGCAATGTGTAACTGTGGCCCAGTAACACTCAGCTGGGCAGCAGCCCGTGGCTGCTGCTGTGCCATGTGATGCTGGGGGGCCTGATTCCATGTACATTGAATTTAGCATTTAATCTCAGCCATTCCAAGTAAACAAATACAATGACTATTGTAGTAAATTATACATGCGACATCCACTGTAAACAAGAGTTAGCTTACCTTTAAACTGTGGTATCTCCCCGGTGGGGCTTTTAGGCAGTCCTTTATGGCATGCGTCACTTGTCAAGGCCACAGTAACTCCACAGCTTCCAAGCAAAAAGCCTATCTGTTGACTTCCTGCATCCTGATAGAAGTCAAAATAAAAACAACACACAAAATTGATCAGAAGTGGCTGCAGGCTGGAAGCATTTTTATTCTTTGGCACATTATCTTGAAAGGGAAACAGTCTCTTTCCTTGAAGCAATTTAAACGATTAGAAAAACCAATCTGTAAATTGACAAAGGCATTCCACAACCTAGATATTTTCTCATCTGTAACAGTATAAAATCATACAATACGCTGAATGCATCAGATGGTTTCTGCTCTCTGGACAGAAATGAGGAGTGCTGGCAGCAGTGGCTGATACAGTCATTTACACCTGTTACCCAGGGACACCTGGGCAGGCTGGAGACAAGAGAAACATCAAGAGGTTCAATAAGAAACATGAAGTCCTGCTCTTGGGAAGGGCGTGCTGAAGGCCACCCAGCTGGAAAGTAGATCTGTAGAAGAGGACCCCGGGATCCTGGTAGACATTAGGTTGGACATGAGTCACTAATGTGCTCTTGTGACAAAGAAGTATACTTGGCTGCATTAGGCAAAGCTGCCAAGCAAGGTGATCCTTCCCATCTACTCAGCACTGATGAGGCCCAATCTAGTGTTCTGTGTCAGGTTCTGGGCCCTCCAGTACAAGAGATGCATAGACAAACTTCAGGGAATACAACGGAGGACCACAAAGACAATGAAGGGACTGAAGCACCTCTCCGATGTGGAAAGCCTGAGAAAACTGGGATTGTATATACTGGAGGGGAAAAGATTCAGGGGAAATGTCATCATAGGTATCCACTGACAGGACAAGAGGCGACTGGGTTGGACATCCAGTCCAAGATGATATCTAGTGAGGTTCCTTCTAGCCTCACCCATTCTGCAGTTCTGTGATTTTATGACAGTCCTAGGAAGCAATACAGGTTATAGACGATTCCTCCTGGAGAATGCTTTTAATTTCAGAGATGTTATGGCAGATGCTCAGTGGTGACAGTATCACTGTTTGTTGATCTAATCTGATTTGTCAATAAACATTTCATTGAGCAGTTGTACACATTTCGGGAGCACTTCAGATAGTCAAGTGCCCATTAGAGAAAGCACATTACACTCTACTGTCATCAAGAGGATATGGGCATGGAGGCTAAAAAGTCATGTAATGATTTTCAAGTCTAGGCCATAGTTGTTCTTTAAGAGCTGCTATGCTTCCACAGCAGTAAGTCAGCTTTACATATAGTGTCCTGTCATGATTCTTTCATGAACTTTACATCTATCCATTAGGCTCTTCAGCAGAGCAAAGCCAGAGAAATAGATGCACATAGATTAATTAACCCTTTATTTGCAGAATGATTCTAGAGAAAACAGCCTACAAATCCTTACAAGTTCAAATTAAAATATCTTTCAAATCAACCATAAAGCACACTTAACTATGGGAGCAACCAGAAGTACAGAACAGTTGCCTCAATATATTGATTTATTCAAAGCAAGACTGCATGATGGAAAGAAAGCCCCAAAGTACATCTAACTTTTAATGCAGATTTTTGTAGACAAATAAACAAATCTAAAATGAGGTATCAAGGAGATCAGAGGAAAAATAAAGTAGTATTTGTTTTCTGAAGCACCTCAAAATATGCATATTGAACCAGATTCACCTAGGTTGGAGAAGACTCCGTTCTGTGCATGCTTGAGAAACTTGGTATCCTTCTTGTAGTGAGATGTGAGCTGAAAATAGAGTTATTTGTGTGAAGCAGTTAAAGATTCCATATGGGCAAGGAAAAAGAGTTCTGACTTCAGGGGCATCAATTTTAGGGATCAGCTATTAGCATCCCTTCTTAGTAACATAAAGCAAACATCCACAGTGTTGAAAAGTGCCTTGTAAGTAAAAAGAAATCAAATAAGCTACTGCTGAAAAAAAAAAAAAAAAAAAACCCTCCTCCCCCATAAATGAAAGCACGCTTCTGCCATAAAAGGAATATATTTCAAGACATACGGTTTTCTCAGCAGCACTATTTGCTATTTTGGTGATCTAATGCTAATCTGCTACTTTGGTGAACCCTCAGTTGCCACTAACACTTTATTTTGCCAAATTTTGCAGGGGTGGAAAAACCTCAGAGACCCAGCAGTGTCCAGGTGAAACCACTGAACTAGTGCCGTTCAACCCACGCAGACAGGGAGAGACTTGCCTCCACAACTCAGAGTTTGAAGTGGCAAGTAATGCAGGTAGAAGGCAGAAGATAAACCTGAAGTACTGCAGCATGAGCTCTGAGACCAAATGCTGACTTCAGAGCTATCACTTTACATTTCTGGAAGGCACAGCACTTGTCAAGGTACAAAAAACGAGGTCTGCACACACCCAGAGAGATCAAGCCTTCAGATGAAGCAAGTCAGAAATCCTCTCTCCTGTAGGCAGCCATTCAAAGTTCTCTACAGACTTTTATTAAAAGTTCCCTGAAGGTTTTCACCACTACCTGGAGGCAAATTGTCTTCTTCCTGCTGCAGAGAGTGATAATTCGTTGTCAGGATAAAAAATCCCACGTGTAGCTGCATTTCAGTATGCAGTTACTGTCATTTCTGTAATGCTTTGTGAGAGGATTTGTGTGAAGGAAAACAATTAATGTTCCTCTCTCTGCGAGTGAGAGCGCACGTCCTTATCTAATATGGAAGGAAGGAAGAGACAGCCAGTGCAGTCTGGGCTGATAAAGGTTACTCCTGTCCACTACACGTTCCAGACTGGTTTCAAAATGAGAATTAAGCAGCAATGCATTGCAAACTGAATCTTGTGTTTTGTTACAATGCTTATTTGAACTCCCTTTGCCTTTACCCTGACAAGCATTTGCTGCCAAAGAACAAACAGGGTGACCAAGACAGAATGAATTGAGGAAACCTTCCATTTTAAAAAATACAACTACCAAAGATGTTAATAAAAAATTCAACACAACGCAGATGTAATTTCCACAACTGGCTTTAAGAGGCAGAAAGCAGCTGTCTCGTCAGAGAGAGTGCTTTGCTATCTGGCTATAATTTGCACGCGAAATCTACAACTACAAGCAGTTTTAATGTCCAAAAGTCTTAATGAAAGCAGGACAACAGTTATTTCTTGCAGGGATGGTGGATAAAACGTGACACTCTCTCTAGGAAACTACAATGTCCTAAACTTGAAAGCATAAAAAGAAAATGTAGACTCTAAGGGACCAGAGATGGTGGCCAGCTGAGTAAGGGCCCATGCCCAGTGACAGGGTGCTGAAGAGTGTGGGGAGTGGGGGTGGGCACAGAACAGATGTGGCTCCAACAGAGGGCACCAGGGGTTCAGCTGGGGCTGGGAGGCTGTGCCACCAAAATATAACCATTTATGCATGTTTTACATCCAGTGGAGGCAGGTGCGTTGTCAAAAGACGTATACAAAATTGTACACATAGCAGTATATCAGACACAGCATAACAACAACTGAAGCAGAGAGGAAACACATCTCATTTTATATCCTGAAGTCCTGAAGATGTCCAAATACTAGAAAAGAAACTGAGGAGTAGTTTCATTGGAACACATCTCTGCCATCAAATGAAAGAGCGGAGCAACTTCACTCTCTTTAAAAAGATATGGCTCTCTGGCTGCCGTTAAAGCTTTAATAATCAAAGTTTTAAGGATTACTATAAAGAGCTCCTGAAAAACCTTTTGTACTCTTTAAGAAACATCCATTTGATTTTTTTAAAAAGAACTGTCCTGGAGTGGGTACTTCCAAATTTGCTACAAAATAAGCAAGTGTACTTTAAATTTGTGTTGTCAGCCAGAATCTGGAGAAGCACACTTAGCATTAAGCCTAACAGGCTATGAAACAGGGACTGAGAAATAAGATTTTTATGTGCTTTCATGTCATATCCTGCTACAAATCTTCACCACCTATGACAAGAAGGCCATGAGGGAACTCTGTTCATGTATTCATAGCATGTGACTGAAAATAATTACAAATGTGCTTGGAGAACAAAAACGCTACTTTAAGATGAAAACAGATTAAGTCCTCTGGCTGTATCAGAGTAGAATAATAACTTTCATGGTGCCCATCAAATGGAAAAAAAATATCCTGAGAAATCTGAAGAGAAAGAAATTGAAAACATATTTTTAAATCTTCCCATAAGGGGAATAGTGAACCACCATTTGAACTAAAAATTGAAATGTCAGAAATTCTGTAATATCAGCTTTGATGGCACATTCTATGCATTTCACATCCTATCACACATACAGCAAAACAAGTCAAAATACTCCAGCTTCCAGTAAGATAAAAGTGACAGTTCTGAAGGAATTGTGTGTTGTACACAACACTAAAATGGGACCCATACTTTACTAATTTTGGGAAACATATAGAAATACATTTTGGGGAAAGGGCTATTTTGAAAAGCCATGGCCCTTAATCCAAGGGATGAGGATTAGATACAAGAAAAACTTGGTAGTGATTAAAATATAGACATTTCAGTTGTGTTATGGCAGGGAAAGAAAATAAAATAAAGCATGATGTTTATTCTATTGCTACAATGACTGTAGAATGCCTGAATACCTCTAGAATAACGAGTTAGTCTTCATGTAAAAAAAAAAAAGAAAAGAGTTTAGGATTGCAGTTCTTAATTTTAGATCTGATTTCCTGATTCCAAAGAGCCCAAACCATGCTGACACAAATCCTAAATCCTGGATCCTAGCTAAAGACCAGGAAGTGTTCTGAGAATAAACAAAACTGATGACATGGTGGCTGGGAATCCTGGCAATCCATCCCAGCTGCCATGTCAGACACGTCTCCTGAAGTTCTCTGGGGAAGTAGATAACTTCTTTCTAGGTCAACACAAAGATGCAATACAGAAAGAAAAAGCAAGAGATGGACTCTCAGCTAGTAATGAACCTGAAAATAAAATGTCAAAAGTGAAAAGAAATTATACTCACGATAAAAAGATAGGGAATACACACAAAATACATGGGCTGCAGGCTTTACTTTCATATGTGCATAGATGCCTGCAGAGTAATACGTAAGCCAAAATGCTACCTTGTGGCAAATGTTACTGTTCAATTTTGAGCTGTCAAGCATAATTTGCACATAGCTGTGAAAAACTCTTCCTTATGAAAATGCAGAACATTATTAAAGCTATTAACTCACATTTTTAATATTAAAGATGAGCTCCTAATATAACTCCCTGAAATAGCTCATCCTACATTGACTTGCTATTTTGTAAACCTGTATTAGCCTATAATATAATTATTGGTCTACTTGTTGGTTTGCGCTTGTCTTCCAAAACACAAACCAAAAAACGTACCCTGTCAGAACTTACTCAAGTGTGAAGAAAAGAGAACAAATGATGGTAAATTATAAAAGAACAGTCTAGGCCATTGTGTGAAGACACAAATGACATCTTCCCACGGATGCCAGAAGCAGACTGCTGCCATTTGACCATGCAGAAGTATTCCTTCTGGGACTACTCAGAACATGATTTTCATCTCATTGCTTCCACTCCAGTTCCTGCTCCATATAAACAAATGCAGAAATATTTGTAATAGTATATGCCGTGAGATTGCATAGTTTTATTTATAGATGATATATCATGTTGCTTTTTAATTATACTGCTGACATCTTTGTTATTGTTTTATCAATGCAATATTTAAACATTATGGAATGGTCCTGGCAATAGTTAAACAGACTGAGTCTGTAGTTATTGCCTTATATAAATATATGTGAATCTGCATGTGTAAGTGCTTATTTTTATACATATACGTATGCACGTATTAAAAAAACACAAGGTTCAGCCAAATTAGGGTAAGTTATTAATTTGACATAGGGCATTTCATCACAGAAGCACAGAATCCTTAGAGTTGGAAGGGACCCTTAAAGGTCATCTAGTCCAACTCCCCCGCAACTAACAGGGACATGCACAGATAGATCAGGTTGCTTGGACAGCTGGATTTTATAGCTTACTGGATGGATTTTGTATCAGATGTTCTAAAATAAATGCAATTTACATCCATGTATTCTGAAATGTGATTACAGTTTGGAAAATAAGTAACAAGGAAAGACATAGTAGATGCCTTTATCCCTAAAAGATGTGTTGCTTCTTTTTTTGTAGAATGCAAGCACAGCTACCTTTGTGAGTACTCTGTATGATCTTCCAGTGTATGTAGTCTACTTGCCTAATTTTGTTGATGCATGGAAAATCTCAGGTCTTTATAGAAATAATGCCTCGCTTTATGTTACTACTTCAAATTACTTTAAAGTGCTGCACTCAAATGTGAAAGCATAGTGATAGCCTGATGCAAATGCAGTATGTTTCTGCTAAGATCATTACACTCATTCTACAGTCAAGTCTACTCCTCAGTGCTCTCAAATACAGCATTTTACAAACGAACTAGCATAAGCATATACCCCAAAGTGGATTAAAGAACACATGTTGTATGGACAATTCCAGACCAAACAATTAAAGTTAGGTATTGCTAGTGCTAACTTATAATAAAGGGATTATATAAGAGATATTTGTGAGAACCTTAGAACAAACATTGCTTCCAGGCATGCTAAAATTAAGAGGATGACAAAAGGAGCTTGGAACAAATAGATAAAATACATTTTGCTATATTTACACCTCAAAGGTATGCATCCTCAGAAAAAAACGCATGTTCAGCATCAGTGTAAGCTTCCCAGCTGTGGCTCACCTACACCACTGAGCCCCCCTCCCCTCATTTTCCCCAAGCATATTTTCAATCTGAAACAGCCATACTTGCCTACTGACACCTTTGTAGGCACTAACAGTGGAATCTGGATCAACACTGTATCTGAAAAGCTTTTTAGCTATGGTCAGTTTTGGTTATGAATTGGCTCTGTGACATGAATTTCCAAACTCATTTTGCTCAAAAGCCACCCTTGGCAGAGATGACAGTGGTGACAGAAGCTTCAGGATACAAATGAAGATACAGACACAGGAGGAGGCATTTCCCCAAATGCTCTGAAGTCGCATACACAGAGCTAGTAGCATTATAGCTTTGGTTGCAGGGACAGGTGGAAAACGAGCAATTGCGGCAAGTGGTTCTTTGTCAGTGACCAGCACTGGCGTACATGGAGAGTCTGCAAAGATTATTCCATGTAGGGCTGTCAAAGCTGTTCTCTTGCAAAATTTTCTTCTCCTTTCCCAGGCAGTCCTCCTGCATTTGCTGAAACCGCACGCACATCTTGAGATTTGCCATCACAAGAAAGGAACTATATATAACTCATCACACAATGCTATCTTAGTATCTGTACATTCAGGCTAGTTAACCACAAAAATATACTGAAAACTTAGGTTCAGTCATGATTCATTCTGACAAGTTTTAAAATGCAATATAGAAAAGAAATGTGGTTCCCTACCTTTCTTGTAAGCGGCACTTCAATAGGGACGGGGACAACTTCCGCAAGCAGGCAGCCATAAAATGCTACCATGAAAGCAGCAGGATCATTGTTAGGGAATACAAGTGTTACCTGAAACAAAGAGACATATGTTAAAGACTTCCTGAATTGCATATTTTATTATGGGCTTCAACCGACAACAGTTGGAGTTTCCATGCTTCCTTTTGGAGAGGTGATTACAGAAACATTTCAATAATAATTCTTTAAATACCTAACGAAGGATGAATGAGGAATCAGAAGGAATTTCTTCTGATACATGTCCCTTTTGTGAACATTTTCACTTAGGTCGTAGTTAAATATTTTCATGATGCATTGTTTCCTACACTGACAATACCTTTCATCTGATTCTCAGTTTACTGATTGCTTTGCAGATATTAAATAATCAACCAAATGGAATAATTTTACATTCTAATTTAGTATTTCCTTTAAGTTACTGAAAACAGTTCTGATTACCCAGACCTACTATATCATTATGTCAATCAGTAACAATTATGTTTTGTCTCCCAAGGCTTTGCCTCACACAATAATTTTATTTTAGGACTGGACTGTTTCCAAGCATAGAAGTTTCTGCGCCATTAGTGAACACAATCAAATGATGTCTAGAGAAGTGGATGTCACACCCAGAGCTGGCAACGTATCATAAAGCTGGTAAAAGAGCTGGAAGGTATGTTCTGTGAGGAGAGGCTGAGGACAGTTGGTTTGTCTAGTTTGGAGAAAAAGATGCCCAGAGGTAACCTCATGGCTCTCTACAACTTCCAGAGGAAGGCATCTGCAGGGGGACGTGCCGGTGTCTGTTCATGGTAAATGATGGCAGGATGTATGTGAATGCACAAAGCTGTGCCAGGGGAGGGTCAGACTGGACATCAGGAAAAAATTCTTTTCCGTGAGGTTGCTCACACTGGAGCAGGCTTCCTAGTGAAACACTTGATGCCCCATGCCTGTCAGTGCTCAACAGGCATTCAGACAATACCCTCAATAAAACTGCTTTCACTTTTGGCCTTGACACATAGTTGGACTCAATGATCTCTGTATGTTCCTCCCAAATGAACTATCCTACCCTAGATAAAATATTCCACATAGAAAATCACCAGCATGCTCACTTGGTGCCCATCTTCCCTAAGTGTGCAAAACTGGGCAGCTTACTTCTACAGACACTACAATGTCTTTAGATCTTCCAGATACAAAATGGATGGGGATATGTGAGTGCATTGTCTAGATAAGGATTTAGTAGCCCAGAGAGTCCACACCTCTCCTTGCCATCAATTATTTTTTAATGACTTCAGGGGCTGGAACCTGAAGCACCATGCAAGAGGCATTGCACAGAATTTTTATCTTAACTCCTTTGTGTCTGCACACGAGATCAGACTGAATTAACACAGCACCTTAAAAATCGCTGGAGCTGTTAATGAGTCTTCAGTTTAAACTGATTTGACATCAGTAGGAATTACATGTTTCAGTGTCTCAGAGCAAAACCACTATTTTTTACATGCAGTCCAGGATTCAGATATTATAGATTTGAAGCATTTTCTGTATTTTCTTATGGCATCAAAACAGTTGCCTTCCATAAACTTCCTTCAAACTAGAAAGAATCAAACTATGGCCAAGAAGGTAAAAAAATATCACTGTTTTTAAGCTTTAAACTTCAGACAAAATATACTGCTATCATGTCTGCATTCTAGGACATGAACAATACAACTGCTTGAGATGGCTTTGCAAGTTAATGCAAATTCTCTGAACACAAACCATAAACATCCGCAAGGGAAATGGAAGGAAAGGGTTTTTGCTAGGTACACTGCAGGGACAGCAGAGTTTGCTGAGCCCAGCGAACATCTGAAAGATGTTGAATGATACCAAAAGGTACACTGAGGATTGTTGGTTTTGTTTTGCTCTTTGTTTACATACACACAGTGAATCTGTGGCTGAGAATCTTTTCAAAGGAGCTGACAGAGGTGAAAAACTCCCACTGAAGTCTAGAGGGAATACGGCACTAACTTCCTCTTCAAAAGACATTAATCACTAACAGAGCTGCACCAAATGAATAAACAGTGCATGTAACAGCCAAAAGGGATAAGGCTGAAGGAAAACAAAATACACAGTGCATTGTCAAGAAACTGGTTATCTGGTAGATATTTTAGAGAGCAAGCTTAATTTCCAGGCAGTTATCTGAGGTGACACAAGGTTGAATTTCTGAACTTTCTGTAGAAGGCAAATGCAGTTCTTCATGTACTATGATTACATCGGAATCAGAGAATCAAATACAGGCTCATACACTTATTCTTTTGGCTCAGACAAAGAAACTAAGGAGTGACATAACAGCAGCCATGAAAAATATAGACTGTATTGATGGAAGATGCTTTTCAAGGGGAAAAGGCCTTTCTGAGTTTTAATTCATATTAACACAAGGAAACAATAACCCTCTGATTTAGAAAAGATCACAAATATGCACCTGTATTTCATTTAGTATTTCAGAAGTACCTCTATCTGCTGTCACACAAAATACATTATTTAGAATAAAAAGTCACCTTCAAAGAGGTCAGAAAGCTTTTATGTTATTACAGCAGGGGGATAACAGCCACAATAACAGCCTAAAAAATCAGTAGTACTGAAACACCTCATCTTCAACATAAAGTCATTTCAAATGATTGTGTTTCCGTTACACAGAGATGTTAGGCAAGATGTTTTTACAACACAAAGCATATGCTTTCAGTGCTCAGCTATAAACATTTGCTTCACTATAATCTAGCTAGACTTATTTTAGAAGAACTGCAATTTGTTCAGTATGTGTCCTGCACTAGCTGAACTTCCAGCTTTCAGGATGAATTATCTACAAACCCTTTCCTAACGCTAGGAGATGTCAGTGGTTGCTGCACTAAGTTAATGGAAAGATGGGTGGTTGTAAGACAATATAGAGAGAGATGCACATGTCACTGCCCGTTTCTGAACTTGACTCCTTTTACAGCCTTCTGGGTGGATTCTCATAATGCCTACACTTGAACAACTTGTTTCTTCTGCTGTTGCTTAGACACGTGCTTGTAAATCAAGTAAAAGAGATTCTTCAGATCCTATTGCTGGCTGAATGCTGTCGTAGGAAGCAATTTAGATTAGGGATCTAGAGATTCTTTAGTTAAATGCTTTATTACTTCTTTCCAAAAGAAACAAAGGAAGGATTATTAGGTTTCACCTTTAAATTCTTTTTTTTTTTTTTTTTTTTTTTTTTCCCACTTCTGGGAAGTATTACTGCATGCCTTCATTTTTGAAGCTGTAAGAAAAATACAATGTACACTGACACATTTCTCACACATGGCACAAGGGGAACAAGTGAACCAGCAATCTGAGGACTGCTATCACACTTTGGAAGAGGAACCCTTAATTTCACGTTCAAAACTTGAATTACAGAGTCATTACTAAAATGTGAATTTCTGACAGCTTTGTTCTGGAATCTCTGTTCCATAGCTTTAAGCCAATTCAGAATGAGACCGGTGGAAATTTGGATACACATTCTGGCAGAGAAAAGGAGTAGCATGAAGGTAGCAGACTAGCTCTGTAACCCTTGCTTGCCTTCCGTGCATGTTATCCCTTCACCAAGATTCAGCATTAAGCAGGAACTGAATCAGTCAGGAACAAGAAGTCAAAATATTCTCCACATTACCAGTCAGTGCAATTTATTTATTTAACTGTCTGCCAAAATGTGCTTTGTTTGTTTGTCTTAGACCACGGCAATGTTTCCCTTGTTTCTACCATCTCAACAACTATGAAGTCATTAGCAAGTAAATTTTACCCACACGACACCTCCAGGCTCTATCAGCAAACTCCTGCTGAACAGACAGCTTCTCTATGTCCAAAAATCACTTTCCATGGGAACGTTCATTGCTGATGTTGCCACAACTTCAAGTCAGTATTCAGCGAATACTAGCTCAAATTATTTAATACACAATCCAAAATATCTGTCTGAATGATCAGCCCTTCCCTGAATAAAAGGCAAACTGCCCTTAACCCCCAGCATTTAACTTAATTAATTTCCTTTGGGCACGTGAAATACCTCAATCTCTCTTTGTTAACATGACATCTGAACTATTAGCAATTACAAATCACTGAGATACTCACCCTGTCTCCAGGTCGTACCATTGGTTCTTGTTTTGTGCCTAATTTATGCAGTATATTGTAAGCAACCTTCATACTTCTGGTCCAAAGTTTGCCTGTTAACATAAAAATTGTAAAATTAATCGTAACATTCTGCACGTTTTTCAAAGAATATCTGAGCAATGAAAAAATAGTAGGAAAATTTGTATGAATTTTCCAACTAAATACGATACCACTGCTGCAACTTATGGAAATATCTCAATGTGTACTGGATGCTTTATTTAAATTTCAAGACGGTAACATTTTTATACAAAAAGAAAGAAACAAACAAAAAAAAAGCATAGTTTTCCTTAAGGCAGAAGTAGTTATCTTACTCTGCAGCAAAGTGGACCTGAACTCCCAAAGTCAGCTGCTAGAAATGGTTGGAATACTGCAGACTATAAGCAAGCTGCATTTCATTCCTGCGTGATGCAGGAGACTTCCCTCTGTGAGTACGACTCAGGGATCATGATGGCATTTCCCCCACTCCAGCCCACTGAGGGTAAAAGGAAAGGAGTCCCAAGAAGAAGAAACAAGAAAAAAAACAAATCCAACAAACAGAAAACACCCCACAAACCAAAGGGGCACACTGAAGCAGCAGGGACCCTCTGATCCTTAGCATATCTGTATGCTACGTTTCACTTTTAATTATGGTCCTTAGTCAGTCTAACTTGCATTTTTCCTCTTCCTCCTTCCTAGAAGTTCTTTCCCTCAGTTTCATTTCACTTTCCCCCGGGCATCCCTTCACTTTATCATCTCTCTTCTCCCTTGCTTCATCTCTCCATCCCTTTACTTGGCTTATCTTCACAAATACCTCACCCAATATTCCCTGAAGAAAAAATGATCTCAACAAGGTGTCAGAGAGCCCACTGTGCCTTTCATTAACCCTTCAAGTGACCAGCATATCCCATCTAGGCAGGCTCTTTCAGAGAGCCTTTGTTTACAGACCTCGTTACTTCCATTTGAACAATACCTAGCGTAACAGACCACGTTCTTGGCTGGCCCTCAGCTCTGTCCTGAAGCAGTATTCAGCCTGACAGTAATGAATCTTTAATTCGTGCCCACCAATAACTTAAATGATAATAGGTTCTGACAACAGATTACCTATGGGGTTCAGCAGTTCAGGCTCCCAAACAAGCAGTAATTGCTATTTGTAACTAAGTCAAGCAGTTGTTCCTCTACATTCTGGATATAAAATGCAATGCTGCTGTATTATTTTATGTGTCAATCTGATATAAAAGTAATGTGCAATGAGAAGGCCAGATTTTCTTTTTTGACTCTTAAGGAAAATTGGAAGGGTCACTGCTGCTTGTAATTGAGAAAGCCCTACGTGCAAGTATTTCTTGTGAAAATGGCAGTATATTATCATCAAATTAAGCTTTGACAGATTTTTAACATATTAAAAATTGGTTCAGTATTTGGATGCTCAACTGCCACAATGCTCAAAACAAAAACGAGTCAATCCTGTTCCACTGAAAGCAGCATGAGTACAGGAGTAACAGTACAATTGAAATACCTGCATTTATTGAAAAAAAAAGTCTTTGAAAGCATCCCTGTTGCAACAGTCAACACTTAAAAATGACAAGCAAATAGAATAAAACCAAAGCGTCTTAGGAAAGCAAACACTCCTTCTCATAAAGGTTTCCAGCATTAAAGTTTCAGTGGTGATGATATTAAAAGAACAATTAGTGGCGATACAGAAACGTGGAGAACAGAAATCGAGAGCCTGGCAAAAGTCCTGAATTTGAAGAACCATCTTTACATAAAACACTTTCGAGCTTAAAAATGTACACTGAGATCTTAATGCCACTTGTGAGAGGCATTGAGGGGGTGCTGTGAAAATTCTCCTGGAGACTACATTTGTTGCAAGTCTTAAATTTGCATTTGTGACATATTCACGCTCATTTTTCATATATTGAAATTGCCACCTTATGATATTTTTTTTGAGATTTGAGCTCCAAAGAGCTGTTCATATCAAAGCATTTATATGCACTCCTTCATAAGTACATGGGTACATGGTACAACTATGCTACAACCATGCTAATGATCAGAGTAAATGCAGAAATTAAGTTCTCTCAAGGACTAATGGTCTCCTTTTCTCAAGGCTGTGCATAGTCAGGTCTTTAAAGACATTCTGTCATGATGCTCACTTATTTCAGCTTCTGAATCACAGAGCATGTAAGCCTGTCTTGCTACTTCCTCACCTTTCTGTTCAAGCACACTTTGAACCGCACAAAATAAGCCTACAGTCTTTTCTAGGAGTCTTTTTCCCTCTCCATAGCCCTTTCGTGCTCAGTTTACTGTCGGAATAGTGCACCATGCCAACTAACTGAGCACACATGCCACGGGTACAAAACCACGGACAACAGAACTGAGGGAGCACAGTTGGCACTGAGCTGTGCTGGAGCTGGAGCACGGGGTCTCTGCTGCACCCCTCAGCACTTCCACAGCTCCAACCCAGTGTGCCTCTGCACCCCAGTATGAGCAGCAGAGGATCGCACTGCATGCGGGACAGCCATCTTGTGCACTGATCCCAGAGCAAACCTCACACAGAGCTTGGCCTGGATTGTGCTCAACAGGAAGCTCGCCATTTCTCCTCCAGCTTCACCCCAGAAAAGAAAGGGCTGCAAAGGGAGCAGCAGTGCAGGAACTGGAGCCAGGAATGCGTGAGTCACCGGGGCCAGGGCTGCGCTGCTGGATGAGGTGCTGCTGGAGGCACACTGAGCTGTGTTTGCTTCGCCACCTTGGCTGTTTGGCCTGCCAGTTCACCAAGAAACACAACGGGCTCCGTGACCGCAGGATAAAAGCCCTCAGGAGCGGAGGATGTTATAAAGAAGGAAATCTTTGAAGCGCTTCCTTCCTTGCTTCTGCCTAGGTTGCAATTCAGTGTAATTCTTCTTTTGTAAACTTGAGAGATTAGACATTGCTGGGAAAAAGCTGAATGCTAAAATCTCTCCCACAAATCCCAACGAGGAGACCTTGCCTTGACCTCAATACGGTGCGCATCTGCCCTGGGCCGGAGGGCAGGCCCACAGAGGGAGCAGCTGTGCTCCATCAGAGGCTTTCACCTCATGATGGCTGATCCCCGTGCAGGGGAAACCCACCATGAAGGCATGTGGGCTGCCAAGGAAATCTTGCCACTGGGGGTTGCTGAGGATACGGCCCTTTCTCGTCAGTTCAGCAGGTCTTCCTCAGATAAACACGCTGCCAAGTCATCTTCTACTAAGTTGGCTTCAAGACAGGACAGAGGTAGGAGACTCAAGTTTCAGGCCACAGGGACTGAAGTAGCTCAAATTTCAGCTTGTAACGACAATGCTGCTGTAGCAAACAGTAGTTCTTTGCTTTCCTGCAGTGATGGAAAGCAAGATCCAGGTGGGTACATCCACCTCCAGCACCACTTCTGCTTCCAGAACCTGCAGTGCTCCTTGTCTTCACTGCCCTGCCAGGTCCAGTCCAAGTGCCCTCCCATCTGCCTTAGCAGGACACTGGATGCTTGCAGTATTTGTTTCATCTGGCTCTGACATCCAGCAAAGAATCACAGAATTGTCTGAGTAGAAGGAAACTTTAAAGGTCATCTGGTCCAATTCCCCCACCATGAACAGGGACACCTACAGCTCCATCAGGTGCTCAGAGCCCCATGCAGCCTGACCTTCAATGTCTCCAAGGACCAGGCATCCACCACCACTCTGGACACTCTGTTTCAGAGCTTTGCTACCCTTACTGCAAATAAGTTTTTCATTGCATCCAGTCTAAATTTCCCCTCTTCTAGCTTGAAACCATTTCCCCTTGTCCTACTGCAATGAACCTGCTAAAGAATCCGTCCCTTCAGTCTAATCTGAGCAGTTGGTTTTTTAGTTTGAAAACTAAGGCTTGATCAGCATTTGGAGAGGTAAGGCACTAGCAAGACATCTTTGTGTTCAGTGGCACTACCAGGGTACCTCCAGAGGGGGCCAGGCTCCTGCACGTCCTGTGCTGTATCTGTCACTCACACCTGAGTAGCAGTCTGCATTAAGGATCTGTGTTTTTCAGTTTTCAGGTCTGCAACAATCTCCCAAACAAACCAAACTGTTCAGTTTCCAACAATTTTCCTGAATTAATTCAGGAAAACAAGCCAAACTTGATAAAATTCATCAAACACACACCTGGCCACTACTACAAATTATATTTTTCTTACCTACCAACAAGCTACGTATTTTGGTGTTGGCTTCCAAAATAAAAGTAAAAAAAATAAAATCTTAGTCCCTACAAGATACTAAGAAATCAACCTTTTCCCTGCCTGACTTATATCTAACTGCCTACGCATTTAAATAAATAAACCTTATGATGATTAACCCATCTTTTTTAACCACTGCTGTCACCTGTCCTGAATATTGCTGCCACACCTGCAAGCCCTAGTAGTGTGTTCACGCAGTGAGGCCAAGTCGCCTTTAATGCTCTCCCCACACTTGCAAACCAAGCTCAGCATTCCCAGTGCCCAGCAAGTATCAGCAAGCACGCGGTGTGGCAGCTACGACTCTGAAGCTGAGCCATGTCCTGCAAACATCGTGCATGCAGATAGCAGGAGCAGATGAAAAACATCACCTCACCTCCTGGCAGACGTGACAAACATTGTTAACATCTGTGTGGGGCAAATTTCTTTCTTTCTTTTTTTTTTTTTTTGTGCTGCTGGAATTCTGATTTGCTTGTGTAGCAGCAACTCTATAGCAATAACCACTTATTTTAAATCCCACTTGTAATCAGTCTTGTTCTATAACAGCCTACTCAGAGGGCAGGGTCTTTTACCTACAAAAATTTGCAAGCTAGAGTGAATTAATAGCTAGTCTCATCTGGTTAAGCAACACATTATGAGGGTAAAGGAAACCACCAGGTCTTAAAAATCAAACAAAAAGGGAGCAGCCAATAAAAGATATATACATTCCATGTGATACTATCGTAAATCCCTTTCCCTTCACAAATCAGCAGGACTGCACAGTTGTGTTGAATGTAAAGAAGGCATAAGAGAAAAGCAGCAGAGGGAGAAAAATTGAAGACAAAACAAATCACAGTCAACTCCCTTATTGAATTCCGTATGCTTTTAAGAACCACACAGCACTAACTCAGCAAAACCAAACTCGTGGTTGCTTACCAATCTCCGTGTACAGCAATTGCGAGACTGCCAAAACTTAACTGAAAATAATGGTGTCAAACATTCATTCTTTCAAGAATACAAAATGACGTTTCTTACATTAAAAAGAAAAAAGGAAGACATTAAATCTGGTATAAATGCAGACATCCTAATGCAATGAAAGTAAAGGAGCACTTTTTTCTGTGCTGCAAAATGATGGTCAGAGCTCTGCTGCTCTGCTAACACTTTCTTCATAAACGAATTAGATCTATCCTAAGCAGCATGGGAAACAGTAATGTTTTTGGAAAAATACCCAAACAAAATAACAACAATGTTTATCACAGAGAATAAAAGCCTGCAGGCACACTCATAATAAAGGTAATATTGCTTTTACAGTGCTTGGTACTCCAGTAAAATCACAATTTTGTAATACAGATTTTTTTTTATTTTCTTTATCATAGGACAAAAGCGTTAAAGCATTAAACAATCATATCACAGATTGATAAGGACCTGTTTCTGACCACTCTTACCTCTGGAACCAATGAGTCATTTCAGAGATAAAGACAATCTGGTTATGTAGCTACCTGGCTAGGAGCAGAGTTCCCTTTCTCCTCCTGGTAACTGTGGAATTCCTGACCTAGAGATCCCAGCCACAAGAGGACACAGGTGGCTGGGGTCTCACGTCAGCTGCAGCACTGCTTAGGGATGACTATTTGCAGTCTCTAGTTGAGTTTCAACCATTTCAAAGTACCCCCTCTAGAAGGTGTTAACACCACTGTTAAGACAGCAAGACTGTGGCCTCAAAATATTCTAAAGAAAGTGTTAGATTAAGACAATATATTTGTCTGCGTCAGATGTGGTTAGCTGGTACTTGTTTTGCTGCCTTTAGAATAAAATAGCTCGAAACTTGTGTATTTCCTGATTGCTTTTGGCTTTTTACTTTTTCCCCAGGCATTCTCATCCTTCTCAGAATAATCATTCTACAGTCAGAAAAGTAGCTGTGATAGCACAAGTACTATACAGGATTTAACTGTCCTTTACTCATATTTCTGTTCTAAGAAATCATTGTTTCATTTCTAATACCAACAGTACCAAAATGGGCTGTATGACTGCCCTGATTAACTTTGTCCGAGCAAGAAAATGCCCTCCTTTTCCTCACAGCATATCTTAGGTTTCTAGCCAGAGTTCAGATCTGTATAAAGCCTTATAAAGACGTATTTCCCTCCCTTATCTCAAACATTTCAGTTTATACATATTCAGTGATTTGATTTACAAAGGGATTGAGAATAACTTAACTAAGATGTTCTCCGCTTAACCAAGTTCCCAGAGGAACAAAATACTTGAGAAATAAGAAATAATGTTGCATTCACTGGAAAGTGTTTAAGAGCTCTGAGTACACTGAGTAACAATTACAACTGGGACACCAAAAATAATTTCAAGAATTTAAGCAAAAAAATCATTTCAAAAATTTGCTTAAAAACATCAAATCTGGAAGAAGAGCAACCATTCATTTCCTCAATCTACAACCTAAATTCAATCTTCTACCTACAATCCAAACATACTATAGAGGACATAAGTTAGAAAGATATGATGAAAAAATCACAGGAGATAAAAGGAGCTACAAATTAGCTACATTTCTTCGGGAAACGGGAAGGCAGAAATTATTTTAGGCTAGAGCTGGAAAAATTACTTCTTTAAACTCATTGTCCCTGTGAAAAATGACCTGCAATGTTTAGACACTGAATGGCGGCACAAAACTGAAGAAACACCTGGGTCGTTTATGATACTGGGGGTACAGTCCAAGTGACAGGCAGGAGAGCAATATTATCTACACTGATCAAGAAAGGAGGAGTTGAAAGTGCTTGGTATGAAGGGAATAAATACTCTGTCTCAGGCGTAATGTGATTTAGCTGACAGCTACAAATCTGTCACAGAGACATCCCTGGAACTCAGACTAGAGAGAAGGAAAGAGGTCTGGAATAAGCAGGTAAATCTGTGATTCCTCCAAAAGAACTGGGAAAAGATGCTTTATACAAAAGAAGTAGGAAGAAAAGATAACATGCAGAATCCTGCTCCAGCTCAGAAAATTGAAGGATGAGTAAGAACTTTCATGCAGACGTGACAGAGGATATGAGAAGAGATTGAAGCATTAGCAGTAATACTACAGAGTAATACAGAGAATAATTACTACAGTAATGCTACAGCAGCAGTAACACTACAGAGTAATACAGCAGAGAGGTAACACTAAAGAAGAAGAGGACATATCTTATCAAGAACAAACCTCTCAAAACTTGTTATTATCCTTTAAAATCTTGATTATTTATCAAAACTGTGAATATATGAAATACCCTGTAATGGTGTTTCCTTTAACTGGCAAAGAACACAAAAGTAACAGTGAGATAGAAACTGAGAGGTTACTGGAAGGTCTTCCTGTTAGTATTTTAAAGTTTTAGTCATCTGATACAAAGAAATGCGCTCAAAGTCATATTAATACCACACGGTAGGGTTGTGGGTAGACTCCTGTTTCAAAAGAGGCCAGCTGTAAAATGCACAGGGATAAAAAATGATACTTCTGAGTTCCTTGCTGAGATCAAGGCTTAATTTCTTCTAATGTTCAAGTTTTTAAAATGCCACAATTGCTAGAAAGCAGTGCAGAACCAAAAGGTGGCATTGTTACAGCAAAATCGTTCAGAAAGTCACAAATAAAATGACAAATCTGTAATAATAATTATCTTACAAAGTCAGTTGTAAATTAAGAAAATTAGTAAAGAAAAACATGACGTGTTATGCCAAAAGGAAAGAAAAAGAATGTCATCTTGAAATCTAGCTAGCAGATAATTCACACCATCTTCTACGAACCATGATTTGTCATTTCTTTTATCTATTAAAATAAAAACATTTCTTTTCTTAACCTTTGGAAACTATTAAAAGGTAACAGAAAAAATAAGTGCAGCTAAACAATAGTAATGAAAAAAAGCTTTAGTCTAATTTTTCTGAGGATTTAGACAACTTAGAAGAGGGGTTCAGGAAGAGATTGCTTAGGAAAGAGAAAGAAGCTAGGTGGCTTCATGAGCCCATTGGAGGAGCTCCTCAGGTCGATCTGTTCAGCTTACTGCTCTTCAGCAGAAGCAGGACATACGCTCTGACTCTGGACACAATCTCATGTTCAAAAACGGTCTGAATCTCACTACCATCTTCATTTCCAGTCCTGTCAAACTTACTTAGGGCATTCAGTAGATGATACAAATAGCTCTTCTGCAAACTTTTAATTGCAAACTTAGAAGTTCTTTTTTATTTCCAAGTAAATGCCCTTAAGGGGAAAAAACAACAACACTGATCAGCAGTGAACTGTGTGCCCCCTCACTGAAGTAACTTCTTAACTTTGAGGTTCCCAAGGGAAAATGTTTCATGCATGACCTTCAGTTCCTAAAGTTCTGGTATGCTTTAAAAGCCTCTAACTGTATTTGCAATCCCAAACTTCTTTTCCACCAAGGACCATCACTCAATCTAAATCCTGAATGAAAGGAGCATTCAGCACTGAGTAATACCTCTATGTCATAGTATGCAAAACTATTCTCTGCACTGAATATTTATTATTAATATATTCTCTAGGTCCTAGAGAAGACAGAAATAACAAAAAGCAAAATCACTTTCATATCCATACCAGTAACATAAAGAAATGCATCATTTGAGTGCTTTTTCCACTACACATTTATTTAATTACTATACATACTATGCACTATACGTACAAGAACAAGGAATTCAAAGAAGGCTCACCGTAAGTGAGAATATACAGTGGTTTTCCATTCGTATCCATAGTGGTTAGGCAAGGAGCTTTTGGTGAGATGGTCCCCCATCGCTGCAAAGCTGCTTCCAGAGAAGGTGGCCAATTTGTAACCACACCTAATTGCTCCCCACGCATAGCCAACATCTGAGCTCCTTCTGGCTTTGGCTGGTTTGGATCTGGCTGTTGAACTTATGATTATGAAAAGATATACAGTTACCATGTACATTCTATACCTTGTGTACACCTGTGTAACCAAGAGAATAAGTTACCTTTGCAAAACTTCCTGAAAATAATGGCATATTAGAAGGTCTTGAGAAGTAACAGAAAAAGAACAGAATAGCTAACATTTAACTTCAACAGAGACGAAGCAACTGAGACACCTTAGGAATGCAAGTGCTTTCTTTATGTCTTTAGCTCTACAAGCGGGGAAAGAAACTGCTGAGGCAGCATGCATATATTCATCAACCTTTCTTTATTCCTAAAGAGAGATGGAGAATACTTTTTACTGTCAAAAATGCAGTAATAAGATGTACTGTAGAACTACTGAAAAATTGTACTCCAGTAAGTCATCAGTAACGCATCGATTAAAGTCAGGCTTTGTTAGAACTTTCTTATAACCTGCTACAAAGACAGCTTAAATCACCGTATCTGATAAATCTTAATTCTCTAAGCATTGGCCTCCTTAAAAACAGATTTCCATTTATTGAATTTATCCTCGTTTCTATCTTACAGATAGCTCATTTTTCAGATGCTTTGATGTGTAAAACATTTTGCATGCTCCTGAACTGACAGGTTTTCTCATATTGGTGTTCAAAAGAAATGGCCATAACACACAGCTGAACACTCCCAGAACAAAGCTTTCCCCCACTCTCTTCTGCAGTTACATGGCAAGCGGAACCACGAGCAAACAACAGAGACGTTTGATTCTACTGCACTATATCCAAGCTCACTACAAGCAGATTCCACTGAATATCAACACTTTTTGGTACTTGCCAGTACAGGGAGGGCTTACTTAGCTCTCTAGGAAGTCAATGTGCGAGACAAACATTTTACAGAGTTTTAATAAGAGATCCCCAAACCTTTTGAAAAACAGTCATTTTACCTTCTAACAATTCCTCAAAGTCATCTACAAAGAACTCTCGTAATGGTGGTCGTTTGGGCCGTTTTAGTGTATTGACCAGCTGCTGAATCTTTGCTGACACTCTGCTGCTCACTGGTACTCCTGCAGGACAGGGATCAATGGAGACATCAGTCGACTGCTACGCTGAACACCACCAGACGTTAAGTGGGGTAAGAAAAGGGCTAGGGCTGCAAGGCCACAACTACAGTTTCATGCCATCTCGTGACTGCAACTCAAGTTAAGTATTCAACATTAAGACATTAAAATCATTTCAGCAAAAAGGAACAGTGATGCCTAGTGTAAATGAAAGCAATACAGTAATGTCAGAGTGAGCTTGCAAAGTTAGAGGGGAAAAGCACACAGACCAGGAGAGAGAAGCACAGTGAAAAAATGCTCCCTACAGTGAATGCTGGTAACTTCAGAGAATGCTTCTAGGTGGTAAGAAGATGGGCATTGGCTCTCCCCATGATTACTGCTTACACCAACCTGGACTGACAAGAGTACTTCAGCAGACAGCAGCTCTGCAGGGAGTGTGGGTTGTAGGCTTTGCCCCAGCATTTATTCTTAATTGCTCTTTACACTGTGTGGACATTTGTCCAGTATCCATCTTCAACATGACCGGCATCTTTGTATTACTTCAGCATGACCCTGCATTCCCCAAAAGTCCCTACAGCCAACTCTATTTGCCAGCAATCTCCAAGGGCAGCATGCTTGTCCATACATCACTTTGAAAAATACAATTATGAACAGCAGCATGGGGCAACAAGCACTTTTATAACATAATCCCACCAATCATCTCCCCCCTTCACTTTCCCTGGTAGAGTGCAAAACCTCTATAACATTCATGTCACCTGACCCTGAACTAACAGCTTTCTGTCACTGCATTGCAGAAATTTCAACTTCCCACCCTTCTGTAAGGCTGGCTATCACTCTTCCACCAAGTGGTTTTTATAGCTGAAGCTGCTGTGTTTAGATGTGATACACTCGGTCAACAATTCCACACTTTGCTGAGATATGGTTTAATATGTTTTAGAAAAGAGGAGCAGTAAATAAGAAAGGGTTTACAAATAACTGTTTTTCAAAAAAAAAAAATACACTCAGAAAATGAAACTTCAAATATGACACTTTTTAAGATGTAGCCTTCCTATTATGTCATATTCTTGGCCCTTTAAAATACAGCCCAGCTGTAGCCACACAGCATGATAAGAGCAGAAAAGCAGATCTAGAGAGATCTGCTGCTTTCATTTGCCAAGTGATTTCTACAGGGAATCAGCCCTGCTGATTGAAAAAATATTTCTCTATGTCAGCTTCTTGTATATCGGTTTATTTTAGGACTCCAAAGACGCTGTAACTTTTTACGTGTCTTTATGTCAGAATTATCCAGAAGAAACAAAGAGCAGACACGTACAATAACTTTGGAAGATTACAGTACTAGAAAAGAAAACAATTTCAATTTACGACATACCATCACCGGTTTCCATAAGTTCTGCATTTCCATACTTTGGTGCCACCCGTGCCGTCGATCCTTGCGGTCTTTCTACTTGTATTGAGTGTTCTGAAGTGTATGTGGTAACATCTGGAGGGGCAGAATGATTTTCTGTGAAAAACAAGTTAAAAAATTTAAACGTGTACCTCTAGTATTGAAGGGCAGAAAAACAAAACAGAAAGAGCATTTGATTTTTTATTCAACATCCAAACAGGCATTGAAGTTAATGCACAAAATGAATGTATACAACTATCAAGTACATCATAATCTTAATATATCAAGTTTCCTTTGATTAAAATGAGAGCCATATATCTGCAAGCATGCAAGCAATAAGCTAAAAAGAAATGATATAATTAGATTGTTGGTTCTCCATCAACATTTAATTTTATACTAAGTTAAAGTTTGTGGACAGCTTTCAATAGAAAAAGACCTCAAAAATACACTCCTCACAGATGATTGCATTAGTTTTTCAAAATAAAGACAATATGGTACGCTGCCAGTCACTTGCAAGCACCAATGCTCATTGCTGTTATAGCCTATGTGCTTTGAATGTGTCAGTTTCATTTGAGAAAGGAAATCACTGGTTTGTTAAGAAAAAAAAAAAAAAAACAACAAAACAGCAACCACAGCAGGGTCGGAATCTAGGGGAAAGAAATAAACTGGAAAGAAACATGAACTTTGCATTCTGCATGGACACTTGCTTGTCTACTATTTTTAGACAGAGCTATTTCAATTCTTCCGCACAACAAAGACTTTCCTTCCAGAAGGCAAACACAATTTGATCTGACTCATTCCAGCACTCCTAAACAATTCCACAGAGTTAATCTTTCTCTTTCATAGCCTGATAGCTCAGCATGCAATCACAGTTTGTTTTCACATATTTTCAGGTCTCAGTGTCTATTACCTATGTACTGCGTACTATTTTTACCCTTTGTCTAATATTTTTTTTCCATGTTTTTATCAGCTTTGGGTAGATGGAGATAAATACCATGAGCAAACAACTTCTCTCTTTATTGACATAAATGATCCCCAGCAGCCTCTGAGATACAAAACAAGATAAGTCTTCATATTGCTGCCAATGAAGGGAAGAGAAATGATCTCCATTTTATAATAGGGAAAGAGTCTTTAAGACATGAAAATTCTGGAAAAAACAGTCTTGTGCAAATGCTACATTCAAGATGACTTTTTTTAGTAATGACATTCTATAAGCATTATGATGTCACAAATCTACTGTATCACCAACTTCCATTACAAAGAAGTTTTATCTGAAATGTAACTATCAAGCATTTCCATGGGTCTTCGACTTCGGGTCACTGTAATTCTTGTGCATTCAATCACAAATTCATGCACCATCAGCAGAGAAAAAGAATCTTCATGGCTATAAATATAGCATACAGTTGCTATATTAGATGTCTATTTTGCATATGTCAAATTTGAATGCAGAATTTGACAGACAACCATCATGAAAAATTAAAATGATATTAATGGCTATAGTTGTTATTTAACATTTAAATTAATGAATATCTCAGACACTGCTGAAAGTGGCTAAAGAAAATATAAGATGTTTTACTGTGCCACTCATTTTGCAACCTACACATGTCCAGCTGAGCCTTTTGATTCCAATCACATCCACTCTTAGCATTTTACTGAAAGAACAACTTTTTTTTTTTTTTATTGTGTTCGAAGTGACCAACTCAAGTATAATAACTTGGACAAAGAAGCTTATACTGGTAACTATTTGAATAATGTCTTCATTTTAGATGCCTTGTCATTTATCAAGTGTTTTAGACTCAGCACAATTTTTGCCCTTTCTTGCTAAGTGGCAGCGTTTTATAGATTGCTATTGAATTACCCAATAAATAAGTCAATTAAAAAATGCTGACGTTTATCTTTTTATCTTCTACTTATATTGCAGTGCAGTTTTGCTATGCAAAATGGAGAAGAGGAACATGACTAAGGAATGAACTGTACTTAGTCAGCTATTAGAAACATGAGGAACTATTCTTATTAGCTATAATTGTTTGCATCTCTCCAGCAAAACATTTCCATCTTTGAGAGTTTACAAGGCAAATTGGATTTGAGTTAAAGTATCTCCTTTCAGGTTTTAACATTGATATGATTTCCTTAATGTAGAAGAGACAAGACACGTGACCTATAGTAACACAGACCACAGACGCTTTCCCTTCAGATCTATATAAATGAAATCAAATATTTCTTTGTGACACATGGTGCTAGCAGGGTGAAATAAAATGGCAAAGAAGCATCCCATTCTTTTGTAAAAGGACTTCCTTTTGAAGAAGTACCACTGGCACTTGAGAGTACCCAAAATGAGTTCCATTCCCTACACTGTCACCACAGCCTGGACAAAGAATGGGGTTTTAGCACAGTCTGTACATCTGCTACCTATGTTCCTTATTTTACAGAACAATAAGGCTTGTCTTGCCCTATTTCTGTGTAGGATCTGCTAAACAGATGTCTTATCACAGCAATATCTACAGCTGGAGGTTTCATCCGTTAGATTTACAAATCCTCAGTCAGTTCCCTTTCAGAGTCAGGCTTGGAGCAATGAAAATCACACAGATGAAAATTTGGTCTGAATGACTTCTAAAGAAAATGTTAATCATTACTTGATGCAAAATGTATTCTTTTTGGGTAGAACAGTCAATGCAGGTTTAGATTATGGACAAAATCTGTCTGAAGCTGCTTGGTCATATGTCAAGTATCTAGAAGTAATGTTTGAGGTTTAGTTAAGAATAATCATCCTGATATATCTGTTGATTAGAAAGTAGGAACTGTGACATCTGCATGACTTCAAAGAATTTTCTCCATCAAACATACACATTCTTGCGCCTCCTCTCCCCATCTACTCCAATATTCTTGCAGCAGAAGATCACAGACTGAACAGCTGTTTCCAATTAAGACTCTTCATTTCTGCCACTGGAGTCATATAACCTATCTCATTTCATGAAAATGAGAAAGAACCAATAATTCAGAGCAGTCATGTAGGGACAAAGGGTGTATGCTGACAGAGCCCCACATTCAAGGAGAAGCAGAGAGGTAGGGGAATACTTTCCAGTGGAACTCTAGAAGCACAGAAAGCATTATATATCTGGAGTCTCCAGGAATTCAAAGAACATCCCTACAATGCTGTACTTGCACAGCAGTACTGTACTGTATATCAGCTCCCTTTTGCCTGTATTATTAATATCCAGTTGACAGAGGCTATTTTAAACCAGTCTTTTGTATCATAAGTTAATACTCCTCTTCAGATCACATAAGGATTTTAAGGTTGCCAAAGACCTACGTTATGGCACATGTTTTTATATTGGTTTTAACAGAAACTTACATAGCTTTTAATTGGGATAGAGGCCTTTGATTTTCAAACAGAAACATATAAAGGAAACATTAAGATTACCTAAAAAGATCAAAAGTTTTAAGTGAGATATTCAACACTTTAATCTATATAAATTTATCATCACAAGTAAGCACTGTGTGATTATCATCTCTACGTGAACTTTCTGACCCCTGGGATATGTTTTATGACCTTGATTTTTATGTATGTATAGGTTCAAAAAATATAGAAAAAATATTACCAACCTTATAAACACAAGTACTGACTCAAAAATGTAATGAGGATTAAATATTTTTTACAGCTAACACTCTAAGTTCAAGAGTTACCCAACACAATTTTGAAATCTTTGCCAAAGTTAAATATTAACAGGATCCATCCTCTATTGGGCCTTTGACCATAGTAGAGTAGCAGAAGCTACAAAATTAAATAATTAGTATAACAAAAAACACATACAATAGCTTATTCAAATTAACTAAATGATCCAGAAAGATGAACTTTGATTACAGCACAGTCAGAACTTTGTATCAAATCTCTTCTCAGTCTCTTCTCAGGACTACATCACAGCACTTTTCATTCTGTGATGCACTCTGGAGGACAAATCCTAGTGTATATCAGAATGGAGGGGGCTCTTCTTGGTTACCATGAATGGGCTTTCCCATTGTCCCTTAAATTTGTACTTATCAAAATTAGCATCTTCAGAGCATGGCAGTATATCTTCAGATATTTACAGACAATTTCTTTCATGTAGCCTGATGTGTCTCTGAAGAATAACTCCCAGGACCAAACAGACATCAAGTCATGGGAATACTCCTCAGTGATCATCTGTGCAGCTTCTGTTATTTTTTCCAATGATCTTAGCAACAAAGACTGATGGTAACCTTAAGATCACAGTCTGAAGCTGTTAGCAAATATCAGTTATATTTTGTATTCAAATGACCTTTACATACATACATCACATCCACTGCCGTACTAGAGAAGCAATTTAAGGTAACTTAGTGTCAGAATAAAAGTATATATATACACTGAGGAAAGATTATCTATTTCCTTCAATCGAGAGACCTTTCCAGTCAACAAAAAATGAAAAAGAAAAGAAGTAGTATTTTGCCCCTTCCACAAAATGCTGACATCTTAATTTGGCTCTAAAAATGCTGTATTATTTACCGCAAACTCAGTGATTATGAGAGAAGACTTACAGTGCTACATTTAAAATTACCGAAATGTCACACTATAAAGAAGCTATATTTAAAGACATATTAAGACCTGGTGTGTGAGTAATGCAACCTTTTAAGAGTTTGGATAAATTTAATTCTGTACACCATAATTTCCTCTAGCATTTTAAGATGAAGTCAGAGAAAATAACCAAATGCGGTGATTAATGCGTCCAGGAAGGTATGTATTTCTGTAACAAGGTTCTAAGCTATTCATTTAGCACAGATTTAAGAATACAATATAATTTCTTCCTCTGTCTTCGATTCAGCAATTCCATATCATGGAACGGCTCATCTGAAAATGTAGGTGTTACATCTAGCTATACTGACAGGAAAAAAAAAGAGAAAAAGATATGGACTACTGCTCCAGAATACAAAATCTGGAACGTTTCAGGTGTTTTCATGTATCTCATTACATATATTTGAAAAAGAATGATCAGCTGAGGAATACTCAAATAAAAAATGCATTTAGTATGTGCAATGGAACAACTCTCAGGCTGCTTGACCTGTTCCAATGCAGAGTTCACCAGCCCTTTAGTGAGAGAGCCCAATCAACAGCCACAGCAAGAATGCACCCAAAGCAGATACTTGGCATGATTAACAGCAGATACTGGACAATTAAGGCAGAAGAAGCCTTGTTTTCCATGTGGCTAATCTAATATCACCTTGTTCAAATGAAGACTAATGGCAATAGCTCAATAACCAGAAACAGTTGATGCCTGTGAACTTCAGGCCTGTAATGAGCAGAAAGTCTTAACTTCATAGGATCTTTCCAAAGGACCACACAAGCTATTAATAACAATAGCAGTTCCTTTTTCTAAATGTACATAATAGTCTTACTTAAGGGTTATAATAGTTAGACATTCCAGCCCAAGTACTCTAGATTCCATTAACAGACTTTTAACAGAATTATCACTTAAACTATGTAATTAAGCTATTGAAGATGTAGGAGAATCTTATGTGCAAGCAATCCCTAATGCTTCATGCATTAACTTTCCTTACTTTAGTGCTAAGCAATGAAATTCATGTGAATGCATATTTAAGATACTTGGGAGCCAACAACTAAACCTAGCTAGTCATAGCAGAAATTTACCCCTAAGTCTTAATTGCTTTCTTTTCAAAATTAAGAACATAGGAATAGATCTCCATTTAACAAACAGAAATTGAAAAGAAAAAAAAAAAGGGGAAAAAAAAAGCATAATAAAGACTTTTGTAAGGCTTCAAATCACAGCATCAGCTGACAAGGAGAGACCAAATTCACATTAAGCTGAAAATACTGAAAAGATCAGTATACTAACCTATATGTGTTTGAGCCATAACATCAGCTAGTCTGTGTGCAGCACCACTGCCTCCACTTTGTGTTGAGGAGGAGGAAGTGGTTGAGGTGGTTGAGCCATGGATTGCTTGACTGATCCAATGTTCCATGTTTATACTCCCCTGACTCGAGGTAGGAGTTCCCTGGGAGTCACCCTGCACAGAGCCTTCATCTTCTGATCCAGAAGAAGTATCTAATAATTAAAAACAGCCTGTTACTTACCACGCGTTTGTTTGTTTGAAGTACAAATTAGGCACATTCATCTCACAAATCAAAAGAAAACTGCTGTTAAGAAAAACTCATGAGGGAAGGAAAATACAACAAGGAAAGTTTCTAAGAACCCTGAAACTAAAGTCAATTGCTAACTGTGCACTGAGAGCCTTCCCTCACTAATACCATGGCTTGTGTATTACTCTACAGAAACAGGTAAGGATATAAAGTTTCTTCCTTTACCACGCAACTTGAGATCTTCTGAAGATCTCCGACTGCATATTAACAATAGAGTACACACAAAATATTTTCCCAGGCTCACTTCAGAGTCTGTAAAAAGCCCACCCATCAGTAAGCAATTGAGTCCCAGTTGATTCTGGCAATGGAGTAAATTCAAAGAGAGGTGGTACAACAAATTGAAAAAATAACCAGAAACATGAAAGATATGTTAATCACACACTACATTACGAGTCTATCATAGTTAGAGTCTCATAATTTCAAAAAGAGTAATGTTAGTTCAGGTAAAGTCAAGGGCAAAGCAGTCATGAAAAGTGCCCCTGCTGACTTTCCCTCTTCTCCTCTTCAAACACAGCCCAGTGTGTTTTGGCCAACATTTTTATTGGTATCTATGAAAAGAGGTTATTAGTTCATAGCAACAAAAACTGTCTAAAAATTTTTCATGAAATACACAAACAAAAATGCTCACCTGGAGGTGTATAGGCATCCATTGATGTTTGCACCACCAACGAACGTCGCTTTGAGGGCATGGGGACTGCCATTTTCCTTTCTTTATGTTTAGCAAGGGCTGCCTGAACTGCTTCTGTGTGGACATCTGGAAGGAAAGAGATAATCATGGTAGCATTCAAACAGAAAAAAGCTGTTTGTGTATTCAGTGCATCTGCACACAGGTTAGCTTGTACTCCAGTGAGGTTGACAGCACCTATGAGATGATGAATGCCCAGGAACACACGGGATCTAAGAGGGGCTGCACCAGTACTCCTCATGGTAGAAAAAAAAGGTAATAGAGAACTGAGTGCTGCACCAACAAACAAGCGCTTTGAGCTGTACCATTCCCCCACAACACTTGCACTGTTTGAGGAGTAGGAACCCTCCTTCCTTAGAGCACACCTCTGCTTAACAATGTTTTAAAAGAAGCAGGCACTTCAGCAACAATTACTGTTTTCAGTAAGAGCGTGGTGTATAACACTGTTTTGGAAAAGAATGAGATTTCTAATTTATATTGAAGTCATACAAATTGAGTGAACAAGAACATTTGCTTGAATGGTAAGAGGTACGAAGTGTCACAGCAGAAATGGCAGCAGGTCCCCCAGCCCCAAATCCTTCTCCTGCCTTTCTCACTTGACTTGAATTGTGACAAAAGAAGTACCATGACAGCTGGCCAGAGGTGCAGTGAGAACCACAAGCACTCTGAGCATGAGTCTTCTAGGTGAGTTATCTACTCCCAGCTGGTCCCAAGTATGCAGCAGGTCCACTTCTACAGTGGACTTCCCCAGTGCAGAGCTTCTCGACTCCTCATTCATCCATGCAGCTTCCCCAGGTTAGAAAAAAGCCATTTATCATGTGTAAAATACACCAATAACATACTTTGAGAATTACCTTGTTTGATGCAAATCTTTTAATTACTACAAGTATACACTGAAAAGTACCTGACTTCCATTTAATATCTTGCCCTATTTGTGTATTTCTACGGTCTTGTGAAAGATGTGCGTACACATACTAAGCAAAACACATGGTACACAACAGAAGCCACTTGTGGTTAAACAACTCGCACACAGTGACCATCTGGCACACGACTGGAAGAATATAAGGTGATGCCTTTAACTTCTTGCTGTTAGCTGTACAAATCGCAGCAACAGTTGTGTGCACAACTCCACTATGACCAGTGGTGAAACAAGAGCGTGGTGATGCAGGTCTAATCCAGAGCAATCCCGCTTCTGCTGCCTCTGCTTGGAGGCTGCCCTTGTAGGGTTGCAGCATGCAACCAATTTCCTACTCGTGCAGAGATGGCGTGGCAGCTCTGACTGGGCAGTATTCCCTGAGAAAAGCAACATACAAGAGAGTATAATGTGTACCAGTGTTACTTAGAGAGCTGCTAATCGGACCACGTCAGTGTATGCGTGCTGCTGTACACAGACTGAGAAGGACGACTGGAGGCATTAGATGACACATAACTGCTGCTGAGCCGCAATGGCTCATCTGTAATAGTGTTCCCAGGACTTAAGCACCTGTCAGCGGTAGCCTGCGGGGAGGAGTATACCTAAGAAAAAGAACTTTATCAGCTGCTCCAGTTGTTTTTTTGCTTTTGTTTTAAGCTGTGAAGAGAATGAGTATGTCAAAGCAAGACAAGCAAGTAGAAGAGCTGGAAAAGAATAGTCAGACAACAATAGAAGAGCCATAAGGCCAACAGACCAAGACAGAGGAAGATGACAATGCTAACATCACACCAAAAATGCTTCTATCCTGTGAAGTCACTGCTTTAGAGCAGAAGGTTTAAATTCTTTCTTATAATTAAAACCCGATGAAAAGTTTGATGTGGAAAATATCAGACTAAGGAAAAAAAAAAAAAAAAGCAACCGTAACTCTTTACCCAAAGGCATGTCCTCAAGATAAATTCCTGCCTGCTCACTCCACACCAATCCCATTCATGTGCACAGGACTGAACATGCTCACTGATAGTCTGCATTTCTTATCCAGCAAATGGAGGAAAATCTTGGTTTTCACTGAAAGGACAGAAATTAGATTTCAAGCATCAAAATTGACCTTCTCTATTTTTTTTTTTTAAAGCTCTGCAGCAATCTTCTGAGGAGAATAAATGTTGCTGACCAAGACAGGAAAAATTACTAGCATTTTATTGGGTTTGGGATTCTTGGGTATTTTTTTACAACAAGGATTAGGAAGGAGATGAGGTGTAACTATCAAGTTCTTCAGAAGTTTTTTAAAAGAAGACCACAGAAAAAAAATCATTATTAAAATGCTTAGTGACAGCTGGACAGTGAATCCTAACTTGCTCATTCTTGGATTTCTCTTTAATGCTTTTTTGATGCAAGTACACAAACCCCTCAGCATAATTAAAACACACTTCGCAGGCTTTTGATTTTCAAACAAATCCACAGGAGTCCAGGGATTGAATTGTTTTCTTAATAAAGCACATGCCTGACATGTTTATTTGTAATGTGTTACTGTGAAATAAATCAAAAGGGGATGTTAAAAAAAAAATAAAAAAAAAAAAAGGAAAGCAGGAAAGCTTAAACAATGGAAAAGATAAGAAACTCTGACTAAGCAATAGGGAAGCTGGGGAGAAGGAATATGCACACCTGCTCCGTCTCAGCCTGCAAGGTTGGCTGTTCTGATTGCTCAGAGACAGACGGTTACCAAGAGAAGATGGGACAAATGTCCAGAAAAGCCTATGGACAGACAGATCAGAGATGGTGGAGTGACCACCAGCAAGACTTCTGGTGAGAGAGGAAAAAAGGCAGCAGAAACAGTCCAGCTTGGGTGAAAACTCTTTTTGACAGTGTTAAATCCAAGGAATAAAAATTCTTTTGGTGAAATGAAGTGTGTTCAAGTACATAAAAACAGGCTAAAGACAGAGGGAAGAATATAATACATTGCACAATCTTCTCTCTGAATGAAGAATTATTGATGGGTTCTGAAGGTGCTCTGCAATCCATTTAGACAGTCTTGCATTAAGTTGGACTTGTTAACAAACAGAACTGAAGCCATTCACACCCAGAGACTTGGTCCCAAAGTCCCAAAGAAAGCAGAGAGATGGAGGAGAGCCCAGACTGGTACTTAACAACTGCAGTTGAGAATAACACGCTGGTTCCAACACATCTACCCTGTAACCTAGGGTTGTTGACTAGAATCTAGGCTAGACGTGAGCCTATACTCTAGGGAAGTATGCTTCCCATACATAAACTTTTAAATCTAAATTGAAACATCAATTTCTCGCCAAAAGGTGACTGTGGTGTTTTGTTTTTTATCGATGTGAGCAAATGTGGTAACTCTTTGCCTTCAGCTGAGTGAAAGACTGACCACAGTGCCCAACACATTGCATATGTTCTCTTCTTTCTCAGTGCTTGCCCACAATCCTAGCAGCTACTGACAAAACACAAGGAGACTTGCAAAGAGAATTTATAGAACAGTGTTTGGAAGCTCCTTGTATATTAAAGGGAGGAATAGTTGTGAAAAACACTAGGGAAAAGCATAATGAGAGTGAGAAGCCATAACCGAGTTCCCATGAGGCAGGAAACTGCTTATCCCACCAAATCCCACCAGCACAAAGCAGTTTGCATTCTCCACGTATCACACACAGCATCTGCAGTGAACATCATATCAGAATTTCAAACTGACTCTGGCAGGGTGATGGCCCTTCTCTTGCAGGTCTGACAAAAGCAGCTGAAATTTCTTCTCAGTCAACTCTGGCTCTCTCAGTTCAACTGAATCCATCAAATTATGATTGAGACTGCTTTAAAATATAGATCTAATTTTTCCTGAAAAAGAAAACCCTTTAAGTATGAAGATTTTGCCTGGAGAAGTCACACAGTTTCCTCATAGTGTGGTGTGCTACAATTTCTCACCCTTTATAAACTTCTAATAGAGTTTCAAGCACAGATACACGTTGATGCAGTTGCACTCAAGCCCCGTGAAAAGACTCAGGTCTATATGGAAAGAAATTGCTTTTAGGTGAAATGTTCTTTTATGTAGAAGTCTGTGACATTCTAACTACACTGTTAGAGCTGATGAAACAACTCCAGGTCTGGCCCTTCAAAGCACTCCTATAGCTAACAAAATCTTTACTGTTCCCACCTGGCTTTTCCAGAAGAAAGACTGAAGAGAAAATCTAAAGCAGTGAATAAAAAGTATCACAACCACTATCTACAGCAGTAGGGGCCACCATGCAGTCCCTTACCTGCCATTCTTCCCCACTGTTTCAAGCTGACCAACTATACACTGAATTCAATTCGTGTGTTTGTTCTCAAGAAATCAGTAAACAGGAAAGAATAAAGCGGCACGCTTACCTCGAGCTGCTGCAGAGTACCTGGTGTTCATTACTCACCCCAACGACTATTTGTTACAGCCTGCCTGATAATTCCTAGCAAATTTCGGCAAGTCTCTTGTCTCTTGCATTTAAATACGTATTTTTATTTGTTTACTCTCTCCTTTTGTTTCCTACAGCTGCTAGAAAAGCATTCTTCTAAAGCATATGTCCTTGTCTGGCAGGGAGCATCCCTCTGACCACACACTCCACCAACAGAGACATCCCATTCCTGTCTTGGGCCAGATATAAAGCCTCTCAGAGCTCAGAACTTCAGCTGCATTTGCTCCACAGGCAGGTCAAACACTCGCCATGCTGTAAGCAATCTGATACCGCCTCACGGGTCACAGATCTGGGCGGTAGTTCAGCAGGGATCACAGCACAGGGCTCTCCAACCATGGTAAGCATCAGCTATATTAAACAATTCCGCATTATAAAACTGTTCCTCACAGTCACTAAATAAAACACATCAGGAGACAAAAGAAAACATGTCTTCTGCTGTTCTTAAATGAGACCTTGCAATTGTGTCAGGTAGTTCTCTTGCACGCACTTTGTCACTCAGACCTGTTTCTTCCTAGGACAAGAAATTAGACCAGCTGGTAGTTTTGCATGGCTAGAATCAGAACAGCAGAAGTCTGTTCCCACCTGTGTTTCAGATTAAATATATAACTTCAATTGTCTTTGCCCCAGTCTTCAGTTTCCCAGTAATTATAAAGCCCTGACACTCGGTATGTTACTTTGTTTACTTTTCTGCTATGCCAAAAAATGTCATCTCTGACACTCAATTATCGGGTGTTTAAGAAACACAAATATGGGAAAACAAGCTGTTGCCAAATTTTTGCTGTACAGATGCAGGATGTTCTAACAGAATTACAAGCACAGTCCGGTTTTCTAGATCTGTAGCAATTACATTTCTATCTCTCCCTTCAGAGAACTTACCCCTGAGGGAATAAAACTGCTGGGAGACATATCTAAATGTGATCTGAACTCACTCCTTTCATCTCTTTGTCCCTTTTGTCTCATGTAAATCCTCTCCCTTGAGCTACTTTTGTCTTTTCTTGAGTGGGTCTTTGGAAACAACCTTTCTTTCTTTGCTTTCCTAGCCAATTCCTGCTAAGGGAATGTTATGACTGGGAACAGGACTGTTATCCTGATTCCAAGAAGGTTCAGCATCTTTGGTTTGTGTGGGATAGTTCACAAACACAGAGACGCAGAACCAGAGAATCATAGAACAGTTTAAGCTGGAAGGGACCTTTAAGATCACCTAGTTCCAACCCCCCTGCTATAGGCAGGGACAGCTCCCTCTAGACCAAGTTGCTCACAGTCCCACCCAGCCCAGCCTTGAATGCTTCCAGGGAGGGGGCATCCACAATTTCTCTGGGCAAACATCTTCCAGTGTCTCACCACCCTCATAGTAAAATTACCGCATAGCAGAATCACCTCCCTCGACCTGCTGGTCACGCTTCCCTTGATGCAATCCAGGATAAGGTTGTCCATCTGGGCTGTAAGCACAGGTCACTCAGGATGGCATCCCTTCCCTCTAGAGTGTCAGCTGCACCACTCAGCTTGGTGAGATCTCTGAACTTGTTGAGGGCGCCTCATTCACAGAGCGACACGTTATTAAGATAAAGGAGGTTGATGCTCTGTGCTAATGAGTTTAGAATGCCAAATGATTTTTAATAAGAGGTTATTTATGTACATATAATACAAATTTATGTCTTATTTATGCTGTAGGAAAGGATCAGCCCTGAAGTTAGACATTAAACTAATGAGTGAAAATACAAATAAGTCTCTGCATCAGGGAGGTCAGCACCCAGGGCTGCATCAGCTGTAAGAACAGGCAGAGACAGTTTGCAGGAGGCAAGAGGAACAACGATAGCTACAGATGCACCAAACAAACCGCAGCAGCAGAATCACATGAGCTTCTGAGTTACTACAGGACAGCAATTGAGACAATGAGAAATCAGCCTCCCAAAGGCCACGGACACTCACCATTAAAGGCTGAAAATTCTAGATAAGGCAATGCTAAGTATAGCAACAGTAAGTGAAGTAATTACACAGAGGAAAGGTTGGCAATTGCTGCCTTACAGGAAACTAGTATTTGAAAGCATGAAAATCTCTCATGAGTTTAATCAGACCTTTGTTGTAGCTGCCATGGAAACAAAGGATATACTGAGAATTCATTTCCTAATACGTGGCCTGTAAATACTCTGAGTAGAGATAATTTGGAAGCTACAACTGTTGGAAATGCATCCGGGACACACTAAACAGGGTGAGACACAGTGAACATGGTATCATCAGAAAAGATCACACTCTGGGTTTGTCTTCTGATTGTCCTGGGCTGTCAGCACTGGATGTATTTTCAGGCATACAAAAAGCAAGTGATTTCACAACAATTGCTGTTTTTGTCCAGCACAGATTGGACCTCGCAAAATCATCTCACTCCTTGGAACACAAAAATAAGTGAGTCCATATAACAAGGGATCTTTGTCAGAACACTTTCACAGCATCTCAGGGCGTTAAGATGGGAAAGCATACAGCCTGAAAAGTGTGACACTTCATTTCTCTCCAGCTGCAAGCAGGTGTGCCATTAATTCTAAAATATGGTATTCACACACAATGAATACCCAACTGAATGCAGGAACATCTGCTCTAATAAGACATCCATTTATACGAGGGCTGTGGAGGTTACTGACAGAAACAAACTGTTGCTAACACTGTTTCAGTATGTAAGTTTCAGTCTTTGGGACACTTAAACTGGGTTAATCCTGGGTCTTGGGTTTTACTGGAAATGTGGAATACATGGATATGCAAGGGGAAGTTCTGCTGACTTGTTGTGAATTTGGGACAAATTCTGTCAACCTGAACAATTTTTGACAATGAAATATCAGCTTTCTAGAAAACACCTGCACTCCCACAAATGTGCCATGACAAAGTCCTGACTCTTCCAGCAAACCAACTTCAATGGTGCAGGAAACCTTGGTCTGGGCAAAGGGCTGTCCACACAGATGCATCCTTCAGCCGCTGCTGAATAGCTACAGGCGAAAATGAAGAAACTGAAATGTATGCCATTGTGTGCTCAGAAGGCTTAATTCTGAAAAAGCATGGCTATCATTTTGCAGTTTGGATGGCAGTAGTGATAATCCATAATCCTGAATAGAAAAGCTGAATATACAATTGGGAAAGCTGCATGGACAAATCGTGAAATGCAGAGGACACATGATGGAAACAAAGGATACAAAACTGAAGACTGAACTTATGACTCCACTGCTAGTTTTGCTGAAGGGCATAGTTTTTGCTTGACTTTGGAGCTTTTAGGTACTACAATAAAGTTGATATAAAAATGTTTTTTCTCTAAACTCTGAGATTTAAAATTATACTAACTCTAATCATAAGTGAAATAAAAAAAACATGCGAGCCGCCCACTAATAACTTCCATCCCTCCATGTATTTATTATCGCATTTGTAATGCAATCTGGAAGTCAGCTTCGCATAGTGACTTCATCTCAGGCCCCCCTTATTATGTGATCTGAAGTAAATCAACTTTCTATTCATTTCTCTCTGGAGATCCTTGAGTAATTTTCCTCAGGAGTTCTGCAATTATCCTTACAAATTTTTCCGCTGGGTCAAAAGCAAGGACATGGCCATATGAATTATAGCTCTGCAAAAGTTCGCTTTCAACCTGTTTTTCCCCTGGTTGAGTTGTAGGTTGAAATTAAGCTTAACAGCAAGCTAAATCAAACAGGAGACAAATTATTTTCTGATAAAGTGTTCTTACAGTTCAGATTAACTTTTTTCCAGTATCTTTTACTCACCTGAAGGGTTAATACAATTTTTTTATTTTTTTTTTTTTTTTCACTGAGCAGCCTTAATACATACATTAAGTCCTGCCTGGATACGTAGTAGATTCATAATCTTTTTCTCTCTCCTTATTCTCTGGAGTAACGTTAAATGGCAGTGGTTCAATAAAAATAATTCCTTTTATCTTCCTGTTTCATTTGTTCTTCCACCATGTCCTACAAGTCCTATATACTCTTACAGTAAGTCAGTTTTGTCTTCTATTCTGTTTCTTTCCAGTTTTAGAAAGAATACAGTGAAACCCTGAACGCCTTTTCAAAAATGCAAAATATAAATTATCCACGTGTTTTAGAATCTCCGTAAGGCAAGCTGTAGACATGAAAAAAGTCAGCAAGCTTTGTTGCAGCTCATGCTCATGCTTACCTCGTGGTCACTGAGAACAAACATGTGCTGAGGTGTGCACTGAAGTGCACAGAGCAGAGCAGCTCAGCCTCCCTGGGTCTGCTGCCAGCCCCTCTTCTAGGACTGGAATCTACAGAGAGTGTTGTTTCACCGATAGCTCCCTTATTTCAAATGCCCCTCAACCCTATCTTGGAATGACTTGTGTTGAAGTTTAACGATCTCATGCTCAGTATAAGCCGCTCAGTCTTTTCCCTGTTGAACTGCAGTGTGGGAAAGGTGGCTCAGGAATGTGAGCTGGGACAGAGTTGTAGTTAGGATGCATTTGTTTTGGCAATATTTCCAAAAATCTCCTATATTAAGATGTCTTTTAAAAGAAATGCTGAGTGAGCTTGGAAAATGAACTGTTCTCCGCAGTGGTGGAATCTCTGGGGCAGGGGCTGGCAATCCTCCAAGAATGGTGGACCAGACTGGATTTTTCTTTCTCGTCTTCAGAGGTTAAATGGATGGGAAAAAATTTACCGTGAGTGAGTGGAAGAAGGGAGACCCTCGCTCCCAAGAGTAAGGGTGTCACAACCACCCATCAACAGCAGCATGTTTCCTCCAGGACACCAGCTGAGAGGTGCTGATTCCACATATGGCATTTCTCAAAACACTCTATTTCTCAGCTCCCAACCCTATGCTGATCTGGTCTTTTAAAATCTGTCCATGAGGTCCATGTAGCACATGTGCTCCCACTTGCTGGTCTTCGCTCCAGGATTACGTGAACCCTGAGACACAAGTGGTGCAAGTTCAGCTATGCTGCTTCTTCTCACATCACTTCTGGCATCTGCAAAAATCAGTTCTCAGAGCTCACTGGTCTCATTTCTTTAAGCATTACAGTTGTTCCAGTCAATGCAAAATGCTGGACATCTTCAAGGCCTCTTAGAGATCTCATGAGGAACAAGGGGCTTAACAAACTTGGCCCAATGTAGCAGAATTCTACAGCAGAAATCAGAATCAAGAGACACCACCTCATACATGTGAATCTGACCATACTACATAACATTTCCTAATGATGGACTTCTAGTTTCAAATTGTTATGAATGCATAGATTTTGCCTGCTTATGTCATCCTTTTTTGTTTGTTCTTGAACTGAAAAGCACCAATTGCAGAAACTGTAAAAGACAGGCCCTGGCATTTAAGAGGGTGCCTGGCTTTCAGCACCAGGATGGAGAGCTAAGGCTTTTTGCTCCAGAGTACTCTTAAAGGCAGCAGGGAGATCCCTTTGGAAGAACAAAGTTGGTAAGGACTTGGTTTTCATTTCTCCAAGTACCCAGCTAAGGGTGGGTAACATACTTGTTCTCCAGAGAGGACTTCTGTAAGCGCTTACGGTCTCAGACAGAGAGTTCTGCTCTGAACAGCCATGACAGGCTGAACAACACCGATCTGATGGAAATTCACTGCGATCAAGAAAAGCTTTTCAAATAAAGAGGATCTGACCTTTTTTACCCATGGGGTATTACATTACAAACTGCCACAGCAGCCCCTGCTGCTGTACTGAGCTGCAGCCTTTATGTGGCAGTAGAGCCCAACTCTGCTTCTGACAGGGTCAAACTCGAGCAGCAGGGCCACTCTGGGGATAGCTTACAGATCACCATTTTAAGTACCCACCAGCGTGACCTTCCCTCCAAAACCACGATGGACCATACCATGGCATTTTAAATAATGGTGGCAGAAGCTTCAACTTTTCCTGTGACGGATTTCATCGTCAGAAGGAAGAGGGAACAAACAGGTCTCTAGTGACTGTGAGGAAGACATGTAGTGCCAGCACCCTCCATGCATCTCAGTAATCTACTGAGTTAGCACAGTTCATTTAGATAACATGATAAGACCATGAAGGTTAAGCCATTCAGGTTCCCTCCTTGTTTATGCCACTGCATAATTCATATGTCCTGATCTCAATGCATCACACCAAATCCATGGATATGCAGCTTCCACAAGCACTTGAGAAACCTAAACCACACTAAGGAAATGAAGCTGTATGTCCACTTGTGGCTACATCTACATGACCTGCACTGACTTAAACTTTTTGTACGGCAGGAGCCGGACTCCTCTCCCTGAAAAACCCTAGACAGGACACGCAGGAATGGCACAATGCTGTGCAAGAGGAAATCCAGACTGGACATTAGGTAGAACTGATTAACCATTAGGGTGGTCAGACACTGGAACACCTAAAGAGGTGCTTGGTGCTTTATTCCTGCGAGCATTCAAGAAGCATTTAGGCAATGCCCCCGTTAATATGTTTTAACTTTTAGCCCTGAAGAGAGGTCAGACAGTTGGACTCAAATATCTCTGGTGGGCGCTTTCAACGGAACTATTCTATTTCCATGCTATTTCTAAATCTGTGCCTGATTTTGCAGAGTCACGTAACTTGAGCCAGATGGAGCCAAATGCCGACCTCTGTTCTGCACAGAGGCCAAAGTCAAGCACAAGTCAGTCCTCCCCTGACTGGCTTTTCTTGCCTGAAAAGTCACTGGTCAGAAAGGTCTCTTGCCAAAAATTAGTGATCCAACCTACAAAAACATATGGCTTCTGTGCCAGTTTGAGCCCCCAGATAATGTTATAGTATAGGCACAGGCTAAGGAACAGCAGCTGCTAAAAGAAAAACATTGCCATGATCTACATTTGGCAAATCTTTCCAAATACTGCTTCTGAGTGAGTAAGCAGTGAGAGACTTTTTATATTTAGTAGTTAAAATAAATAAATAAAACAAAACAAAAAAAAAACCCACACAAATCTTTTTGAATTAACATCAGCTAAACTAGCTGCTATACTTGCATAAATAATATATTTCAAGCCTGAATTGATTAAATTACATAACTTATGGCTTGATCTAATTCTTTAGACATCTGACAAACTATCAAAGTTGATAACATCATGGAACTTAATGATTTCAGAATCACTTCCTTATAAACAGTATCCAGGGAATTTTAAACTTTCCAGTTTTAAGGAATTAGACCTCATTTCCCATGGTCTAATTGGCTGAATTCAAAAACAAAACACAATGCACTGTGAACACTTACCAAAGAAATAACTTCCATAATCCCAGGGTCAGTTTTATTTAGAATATAAAAATCATAGAAATCAAAACGATAGTGTCAAAAAATTCTGTTAATGAAATAATAATAGAAAAGGCTGAATAGGGAAAAAGTCACAGCCTGGTATTTTCCATAATAAGAAAGCATAAGTTGAAGGTGATATTAGTAGCAGCAATGATTCTGAGCTTACAAAAAGAGTTCATTAAATAATCTTTGCTGACGTCTAAATTTATGTAAAAAGCAAAGGCATGGAAGGAGAGCTGGATGATTTTCAGGACGTCAGACTTCCAATTAGGAAAATCTTAAAAAGAAGAGACAGAAAAGGACTTTGATCAGAGTTTCTGGAGAGGATTTGTTTTCACTGTTAATTGGAATAAATTGTGCAAAAAACAAAAAACAAACAAACAAAAAAAAAAAACCCTGACTAGAAGTGAATTACTTATTTGTTAAAGACTGCACATGCATTTTGTTTTGGGCGCTTTCCAAGAAGATGCGACCAATATGATAGCAAGCACTGAAACTGGGTAATGGCTAGGATGGAATAATCACAATAGGATCAGAACAGAGATGCTGAAGCATTAAACACAGCTAAACAAGTTAAACAGAGGCTTCTCAATGAAGCAAATCTGAATCTGAAGACAAAATAACCAGAAAGAAATCTGACTTACAATTTCATAACCTGAAGTAGAAGAAGTCACAAGACCAAGAAAGTATTGGGCCAATGCATAGAAGCGGACAGCACAATACAGAATACGAACACTGCATTCCATCTTAGCAAAGCTCCTCAAAGACTAATTGCATATGTGATGGACTGAAAAACCTCTCCACATTGAGATGGAAGCTTACATTTACTTGTATTGACATTTCCTGCATGCAGTTTTTTTCTGAGTGAATGAAGACTTGGTAGCTGTTCAAAACAAGTTGCTGGAGAGCTTGGTGGCTTACTGATAAATTAAGTTCTACAGCAGCCAGTGTAGGAATTCAAAACTCTGCCAGAAGTCCCCCCAGTTGCCATCAAGCTTTCCCATTTTAACACCAAGGACATTCTCAAAGCAGCAAAGGAGTTGTGAATTCAGAGCATTACCCTGATTCTCCTCAGCAGAGACTCCTTGAGAATGAACAAGTAACCCCTCATGTTGAATTCCATACTCTTTATTTCACTAATGCAACTGGTGTATTTATTATTCATATGTATTATTACAGCACTTAGCCCTATTCCTAAGCCTTTTGTGCTATTCAGTGAACAAACCCAGAATAAGATTCTAAATTCCCTAAGGTAGGGATTGTTGGAATAAAGATAGCAGCTGGATACACAGATAGCAGAGAAGGAAGCCTTTCTGCAGGTATGCTCAAAACAATGAGGCAGAACTGATCAGCATGGCAAGCTATAGGATCAGCACATCGGCAATGGCTGAGCTCTTCTGAGGTAGAAGGGTTCATAGCCCCCACAGCAAAGGAGAGTTCGAATGCTGTGTGTGAAAGGAGCACTGTGGTAGCTTGTAGAGCAGTTCCCAAGTGTGTTTCTGAACACACATGTAAACTATGGCACTTGCTAAAAAATATAAAGAATAGCAGTGGCTGTGCAACAGGGATGGGTAAGGAAAAGTCAAGAGTGTGCACTGACAGCGATCAGTGGATCACAGAGATAGGCAGATGATCTTTTGGCCTTTTCTCTCTAAGCTGCTTCCCTAAGCAGGAACAATTATATTATTCTCCATGTCTCCCTTTTAAGACAGCAGGCAGTAGGTAAAACCAAGAAGCAACAGCAGCTCAGAGCATTTATGCATTCACTGGGTATCAGGGTTGTGCATCGTGGCTCCTCCTGCCCATCCACAGACTGACTCATAATCTTGCCTTGCAAATGGTAAGCATACCTCAAGAGGACTTCTTTCAATGCACAAACATGGATATTTTTAACAGAACTCCTCTGAAACTCATCCTTGCTTAGAGGTTTGAAGACATAGGTTCATGAACTAGACAATTCCAAGAATAATATTTAGTATAACTTAGGATAAGCTTCTAGTTTATTCATCAAGGAACTATTATGCACATCACACAGCCATTAATCAAAGAAAAACTGGCAGCATCTACAGTATGAACTCAATGTTTCTAAGGGGAGAAGGGAGTTTTCAGATTTATCAGAGTGGTCTGGACATACGTGAAGTTTCTTAGCCAACATTTATCACTTAATTTTCCTTTAAGTCACACTAGCAAGCTTTTTGACTAATGAAATGTACTAGTGATATCTTACAAAAGGTTTAACAAGGACTTCTCTATAGCTTTCCAGCTGTGTCAGCATAATGAGTCTGATTGCGTGCAGCAAGTTATGCCTGCCTGCTCAAACACAATCCAGAACTTCCAGTGATGGCTCCTCCATGTCTTCCACAGATATCATTCTCTGGCTTTTAATTCACAGGTCACAAGGATCCCTATGCCACAGTGGCTGACAAGTGCTGCTGTCCATTGCACCATTATTCCACAGCTGGAAGAAAGTCAGTGGAAGAAAAACTAGTCACTGCAGTCTGCCTATCATCTGAGAAGGGCACCTCTCCTGTAGCAGTCTCTGTAGAAGTTTAAACAACAGCTGAGCCCACCTACCTCTCAGCCAGTTAAGGTGCAGCACAAGCACATCATGCCTTAAAAGATAAGATCAAAGAAGTTTCAGAGCTCATTCTTCCTTCAGTTACATAGAAAACATTTCTTGCATGCTGTGATATATTGGAGGGACAGAGTGAGGAGACTTTGATCCCATCCACAGGAATTCCACCTCACTGTTCGCTTCTCTAGTCCATACTTCATCAGTTTGTGAGTGAGGACGCTATGGGACACACTGTCAAAAGCCTTACTAAGTCCAGGCCTACAACTGCTCTTTTCTCAAGCTCCAAAGCAGTCATGTTATTGTAGAAAGCTATTCGGTTGGTCATTATAGATTGACCAACATAATAAGGGGACTTAGTAAGTCCATCACAACTACTAATCACTTCCTTGTCTTTCATATATTTCAAAATGTTTTCCAGTACTCTTTTTTTTGCCACCTTTCCAGAGATTGATGAAAAGCTGACTGGCCTGTAGTTCTCCAGATTCTCCTTGCCATTCTAGAGAAAGGACTGACACTTGCTTTCAAAGAATCAACAGAGGCCTCATAATGATATTAGTTAGCTTCCTCTGCATTTCTGGGTGCATCTCATCATGTCCCGTGACCTTGTACATTATAGGTTTTTTTTAAATATCCCCTTTCCTGATCCCTTTTCACAGAGCATATGCTTTCATTGCTTAAGACCTTCCCACTAGTCTCTGGGGCCTTGGATTCCTGAAGACAAATCTCACCAATAGAGATCAAAGTAAATAAAAAAAAAAAAAAGACATTACATGTCTTGGCCTTTTCACTGTTCTTTTGTCACCCACTGTCCTGCTCTATTCAGCACTGATTCCACATGTTCCCCGATCTTCCTTCTGCTGCTTACAGGCTCCTAGAAACCCTTCTTGTTCCCTTCATGCTCTTTTCTAGACACAATTCCAGATATGCTTTGGCTTTGTAAATTCATCCTCCTATGCTTGGAAAGTGTCTCTGCATTTGTACAATGAGAACTTCTTGTGCATAGCTATTATGAGAGTTTTCAACAAAATTCTTTTAAACAGAGAGCAAAAACAGTGACTTCTGTTGTTCATTCCAGTTCTCTGGTCTTCAGTTCTACTCACCCGATCTGTAGCGCTCATCCCGTGACCCTGAGGACCTGCGACGGTGATATCTGGAGGAAGAGGACGGAGTAACGGGAGTTCGACGTTCCTGTGGTAATGCCTGGTCCACTCCTGCATTAGTAATAAATAAATAAAGCTCATTCTGATTGAATTCCAGAAGTTTAATAGTGAGGAGGTGTTCAGCCTATGCTAGAGATAGAAAATAAACACTCTGGTCACATCAATTTAATAAACAGCATTAGCCACTACTTAGCTTTTCTGGTGTGCTTATATTCCTGCTTCTCTAACAGGACATCATACACTCCATAAGAAGAGCATATGGCCTGTAAATTTGGGGTGGATTTTTTTTTCCATGCAGGTGACCTTTCACAAATTAGTATTCAGGAAATATTTTAATGTCCAAGAAATGCAAACACCATTGCAATGAATCTGAAAGCTTTCCTGTAAATTGGTTAAAGACAGCTCCTGAACTGATTTAGCAAATTTGTATGAGAAATGTTTTCCTAAAATGTCATGTAGTTAGATAATATCAGTTTGTGACAACACAGTATAAACTTATATGAGCTAGATCTTCTGTGGGAAGAGTATTATTTAATATCTATAGGCATTTTCAGCTACCAAAGGCCAGAAAATTAGCAGTAACTATATCAAACCAGGCTGAAATAGTAATCTTTTCGGGGGGGCCAAAAAAAAAAAAAAAAAGGAAAATTCTTCAGACATAATATATACTTGCAGCATCCCTGTACACCTGTACACTAGGTCTAAACACCCAGTTTGTTAGAATTAAATGTTGTATTCAGCTCTTTGCCTTACAATTTCCTTCTTTATAGTACAGGTATTTTTGAAGTCTAATTCGAAGATGGCAGTGCTATAACTGCAGCACTGTTACACAGACACTTCCAGAAACTAATTCTCCTTCACGGCCTCCCCAGAAGAGTGAATTACTTACATAGAACAACTCAGGCAAACAAGAGGAAAAGAAAGCAAACGTGAATAAGTAACAGTGGTAGAATATACCACCCGGTTCTCTCTCTTCCACAGAAGAACCTGAGTAAACAAACCCAGCAAGCAATGTATATAGCTTAGATCTAATAAATCAGAACATTAGGCACTGTGAGTCACACACGGAAAATAAAACAGAAGAACAAACACACAAACAAACAAAGCCCACAAGAAAAAAAATAGTAAAACAAGAGACCCTAATTCATTCTTCTGCCTTTTATTTTCTGCCTTCTTTTTAACTCTTAAAAGCAGTTACACACTGTGTAACTGTAGGGACAGAAGTAAAACTGGCTTCTTGCACTTAAGAGTTGATGGTAGGAATTATCTGTTAAAATGATTAATAGCTGAGCTCAAATGAACGATTAAAAATTGAAATTGGATTAAACAAAGCCATGTTTGGAAAAGGATCCAATTTTTCTATTAAAACACAGTGCAAAAACCTTCTGCTACTATTTCTGAACTATTTAATGCTTGTTTATTGGGGTGAGTTAAGAATTTACTTTTGGGGAAACAATAACTGTTTTTGTTGAATACAGACCAATAAAAAATGTTACACTGACTTCCACAAATCTTAATTACACTTAATGGACTAGTCAAGATGCATCTGTTCAAAAAGTCAGCATTACGCCATGCATTTTTGTGATGCAGAAATCGAGCTGAGAAAACAATTTCTTTCTTAAATCTCTGGGATACCACGCACATCAAGTCTGCTGTCATCCCACAGAGAAAGGCCTGCTTGGCTAGAAAGCATACTTGGAGTAAAATCTCATTGGGACATAAAAAGACAGTGAATCCATAAACGTTGAGACTGCAATTAATAATTCATATCCTTAATTCAAATAAAATGTCTTCATTCAACTGTTCTGTCTCCACACTACACTGCTGAGTAATTTCACTACAGTACTGCATAATGCCACTTGCTCTCAACTCTTTCTTTCAAGTACACGAATGTAAATTCTCAAGCACTGAAATGATCCGAAGAAATATTTACAAAAATCTAGAAAAGACACACCCCTAAAATTGTGGCTGTGAAGAAAGCAGTGCCACAGCTTCACCGCTTGTGTACAGCAACGGCATGAGGACAAGGACACACTAAAATTATTAGGTGTTGCTACTGAAGTACAGCATGACCAGAGAGAAAACCAAGACTTTCATGCAGTTTTTCAACAACAAAGCCACAGACAATTGGCCTTAGAAACACTGAAGAGAATTAAACTGGGAGGAAAGCATCAAAAAGATGTGCAACTTTCTGCAGTAGGCAGACTTTTCAGGTAGACCTGATAGCTGTTGGGCAGAACTCACTGAGGCCCTTCTCCTGGCTGTCTGGCTATGAGACACCTCAGCTGTCTCAGTCCTGTTCTCTGCAGCTGCAGCTGTGAAAAAAAACCCTTTTCCAGGACATAAAATGGCAGCACAGCCTCAGCTTCTGGAATTGTGGATGACGGCAGAAATCCAGCCAGCCAGGTAATGACACTGGCCTGGTCTGCCCAACTGGGAAAGGCAGGCCTGCCCTGCTCCAGTTCCCTCTAGAGTCTTGTCCTTCCCCATCTTAAAATTCAGACACTTCATCACTTGTTTACCTCCCTCCTACTTTGTACGTGCTTTTTTTATTTTATTTTATTTTTTTAAAGATAATTGGCAACAGGGCATTTCTTTAACAGTTAGGAATGAGGTAACATGCTGCACTGCTTTGCACTTACGGGCACCACAAGCTACACAAGCTAACAAAACAGCTTCTGCCTTTTTAACTCTGCAGTGAAACAGAGAAGCAGCTCTGCACCAGCCCTCTGTGGGGAGACCTCTCTTCATACTAAATCCTCTGTTGTGTGAAAACACAAGCATAGCTGCACTTTAGAGATGGTAAGAAAACTTACAGAAAAGGCTGAAGCAGGACTTGCCTGGGACCACAGGGACCCGTACCCTCCCTGCACCAGCAGCCTTGTGCAAGACAAGGTATGAAGCAGCTGGAACCTACCTGCCATTTCTGAGCGATAGGTAGAAGTAAAAGCCACACAGAATTATGAACACCATGAACTCAGAGAAATGCTGCCATAAATAGCGAAGCGGCTTTAACAGCTGAACTGTTCACCTCCATGAAGGCTCTGGCAATACAGCACAGTAACAAGCATCTTTTTTTCACTTGGAATTCTGAACATAGCTAAAACCCCAAAATTGATGGCTTTCACAGCCAGCACACAGGGTCGTTGAGTTAAGTGCTAATGCTTGTTGAAGTGCAGCTTCACCGAAACCTATTTGTGGATCAGTGGATGTGGTGGAGTAATGGGCCTTGTGAATTCGTACTTAGATCAATTCCTAAATTTAAGGAGGCAGCAGAGCAATGAATGGCTTTCATTAAAGTAAGGACAGTGTCACCCCAGCGTCCTGTAAACAGACCCAACGCCAATCACTGTCAAAATCGTATCATTCTTAATAATGCCACAGTCCACCAAGTCTTGCTGCAAGCAAGACTTAGAAAGGTAAGCACAATTAGCAGCACTGACTGATTACAAGTAACAAAGAATTTAAGAAAAACATGTATTAAAAATACATGCCCAGAACACATTTATTTTACAGAAAATAATGAGAGGTCAGTGCTTTGTGCTCATCGTATTGCACATAAGCATGAGAAGGTTAACTGGAGCCAACAGCCAGGCTCTTAATGCAAGTATTAGTTCATTTATCTAATGCCACTAATGTGGGATTCAGCTTGTAGATTAAGACACCTATATTTAGGTGTCTAGAAGGAGCTTAAGCTGAGCTCCCATAATGAAAAACAGAGACCTAAACCAGGCCTCAGGAGTCAAAACAGAGGTGCCCAAAGTCTTATCAGATGTTACAGAGTATGATACCTTCCTTGACCAGGATCTCATGTGTCTCCTTTAACTTGTTTTCTATCTGCTCGCCCTGAACAAATGTCTCTAATACCTTAGCAAATCTTGAACAGTATTAGATACTTATGTTCCAGCAACTTAGAGAGCCCAGTGGAGCCTGAAAAGCTATGCAGGTGGTCAGGGGAGGTATCTGCTTCAGAATAAGCTGAAAAGCTCCCTGGGTTTCATCAACTGAATTAACTGTGTCTGTTCACATAAGAATGGGAGCTTCAATGCCAGGTTCATAGGCAGACAACTTAATGCAGATATATCAAGCTACAAACCCTAATCTGCAAGCTGGATCCTACCTTTTGTGCATTTAACTAAAAATACAAGTGCCACAGTAAAGCAATTTAAACATATCACAGGAAGCTAGTCTTACTTTTATGCATAGAAGTCACAAAACTGTCAGCTGGAAACAAGTCTTCAGTCACCTTTCCTTCCTTTTTTTTTTCCACTTTCACCTCTTTGTTCCTCCCTTCTAGTCTTTACTACTTCTTTTTTGTTGTAACTGAATTATAGTGCTGTGTGCCCATGATGTTGCAATAGCTGCATGGCTCTCCCCAACAGAGGACAACTGTTTCCTCTATGACAGCGGACAAGTTGCTTTGATGTACCGCTTACTCCTATGACCAGGTCAAAATTTTGAAACTGAAAATGTTTAAAAGCTCAAATATCTAACTTGACAAGAAATAGAAGGCATTCTAGTCTCAGGCAGCTTTCATTGTTCTATACCTAGCTGACAGTGTATAATCCCAGGAGAAAAAAGATGCAGAGTAAACCCACTAACTCCAGGCCTGGAGGGAAGGAAGGCCAGCAGTATTTGCAGTGCAGTTTTAAGAAACAGTATTTACATTCAGTTCAAACTATTTCCGGGGCATCTACGCAATGGCTCCTGACTCTGCTTTAAAAGCCAACCTAAGGGATGAGCGCACCAAGTATTTTGTAAGCAGGTTATATGTCACACCGTTCCCATGGAACTTGTTACCTAGCATGGCATTTCACTCTTCCCAACAGATGTCTATAGAAGCAATGAATTCACTGGAGAGTTTTTTTCACTGGAGAGATTTAAAAGGTAACACAACTAACCAAAAACAACCAGGAAAGGTAGGCCACTTTTTGCTAGATAGACCCGGAGAAGATGGAATTTCTGATCAGGCACGTTTCACTAACAATCCATTTTTCATAGGTGAGCTTTCACATTTATTCTCCTACTTGGTTTCAAACAATACACATACTTCAGATCTATCTTATTCTTTCCTTACTACAACCTCCATCTTGCATTCCAGCATTTCCTGGTATGTTTTAAGTCCTCAGTACAAAATTAGCATGGCAAATGAATCACATAATTACAGCACAGTTTAGGTTGAAAGAGACCTAAAAGATCATCCAGTTTACTTTCCATGGGCAGGGACACCTCCCAACAGATCAGGGGCCCATCCAACTTGGTCTTGAACATTTCAAGGACAGGGCAGCCTGTTTCAGGGCCTTACTAGCCTCACCATGAAGAACTTCACTACAGATCTGTCCACTCTGAGCATTCTGTTGAAAATTCTAGCAGCTTGCATTTTGCAAGTGGCACTCAGCTCTCTGTATGCCTCCACTCACTCCTGCTCTGTTCAAATCTACATGATCTTTATTTCAAGGCCTACAATGGTGTACTTCTTTCCTTTTTCTTTTTCTTTTTTTTTTTTTTTCACTGCTCACATCTGATTGAGCCAGCTTCTCTCACTCATTTATCAGTCCTTCAGAGAAACATCTCGATGTTTGGTCCTATATTCTGTTTCACAGATGCTCTCCATGAACATCAGCAGTATTTCACTGAAATTCTTCACATTCTTTGAAGAAGATTCTGTCTCTGATGCGTACTAAAAATATTTTCCCTCCAAAAAAAAAACCCATCATGCTAAGTGCTGAAATCATTAGGCACATTGCTAGCTGATACACTAGCTGATTGCATCAAGTGCTCATTTCTTTCCTTATACATCTTCCTTTCCCATTTTTGTCTTAAGGTGGATGCATTTTTCTCCATGTTCACAGTTCAGAAAACAAAAGTGTCACCATAAAACAAAGAATGCTTACAATAATAAATGGGCTCTGTCAACACAGCAAAAGCAAAGCAACAATACAGCTTTAAGAGATGGCACCAAGGAATAGTTCTCAGGTGGTCTAAGAACTTCCCTTTTTAAGCAAATAGGACCCTTCGAGAAATCCATCAGTTCAAATCAAAACAATTCCTCAAGCATGGTTTACTAAACTTTTATCAGCATGCCGTGATTCCACATCTCTAAAACACCTTTGTCCTGTTTTCAAAAATGTGTCCATAAACTGTAAAATGCATATACTTTGCAATGAGATCCATATTGTTAGCCTACATCCACGCTTCCAAATGCCCTGCCATGCCTAACCCTCGCTGAGATCTTTGAGAATTAGGAAGGCAGAGCACTACTTACTATTAATAAAGTGAACACATGAGGGATTTTTTCAATTCTAGGATCAGGCTTTGTTTAAACATTTCCTTGCAATCTTTGCAATCCAAATAACGTCTGTTGAAGAGAAAATGAAATTGTTAACTGCTAAGTTTACTTTCAGTGCCCAAAGTACCAGCAGCAGGAATATTAACTGGAGGCACACATACACATAGTATGCAAATACATGCGCATACTACAGGTATGCAAAAATACATCTCATTAATAACAGGATACAGAAGATGGCTCCTGTTATTCTACAGAAAACTGTTCAGGGACCTTTTATGGGAGCAAATTTATCTGCTCTGCACTGCACTACATGAAATTTCCTTGCAGCACCAGTGCTGCTGGGGCTCCAGCAGCAGGTGATGCAGCGCTGTCTCCAGGCGTGCAAAAGGAGCAGCAAGTGCCTTTTAAACACTGTATCTCACAGGTTTATTAGTGATAATAAAAAAAAAAAAGCACTGGTGACTGGCGTACACAGTTACAATTGAGCTACACTGGTGGTATCAATGATGGCAAATTAACAAAAGTAATCTGGTGTAGACACACCACTTGATTAAGAGAGAATGAACCACCCATGTCTAAGCCGTTAGAAGCAAATTTAATTGATAACAACATTGTGTCTCTGTTCCGTGAATGAATAATCAAATTTCCTAGCAAAAGACTGGAAGCAAATTGGGCAAAAAAACAGCTTATTGGGGAGGTAGGTAATTTAATTATTTTTCTTTTACAGAGGGTTTCTCCTAATAGCACGCATGCATCTGTCCACACGCTATCTTACCCAGAACTGACTGACCTAATCAAGATAATCTTCAGAAAAGTACTCTGAAATGAATGCCTGTTTAAGTGGTTATTCCTTTAGATCTTGGCTGTCAGGGCTCCTCAACAGCAGCAGTAAGAGAAAGGTCATAGCACAAGAGAGAGTGAGATGCATGTGCAGATAAAAGGTCCAGACTCACTATTCATTATTTGTAGATGTCTGACATACGGACATGCTAAGAAAAGAAAAATCACTCCCCGCACAGAATGTCTCCAGCTACAAACTGACATCCCAAAGACAGTGCTTTGAGAAAAGAAAGCTGTAATTTGGTCTCGTTAAGTTAAAGCAGGTGGAAATTTAATGGAAAAGAAAAAAGAGGTTCCCCCTGTCCCTTCTCCCATTACCATTGCCAAATGCAGCATATCCGTTTCGGATTTCTGAACGTTCGACAGCCTGGCTGGGATGGTACAAATGTCCTCTGCATATGTGCAGTCTGTGCAGCATCTGGATGTGTCAGACCTACAGTGCATGCACTGCGCAGCCAACTTGCAGATGTGCAGTGGATCCAGCAAGTCCCCCATGTGTCAGACTCACCGCGTATTTGCTGTGTAGCATATGTGACAACCTACTCTCTGGGATTTTCCTGTCTAAAATAGAAACCTTAATAGTGCACTCCCACATCACCTGATGGAGTATCAACCACATGGCTGCACATCTTACCCTTCTGAATTAGGATTACACTAATTCCTGAAAAGTAGTAGCTCTCCCTTTCTAACGTGACAGCATCTCAATGAGCACAACACAAAGACCTCTGCTACATGGATATATGCATGTATTTTTATGTGTGTGTAAAGAAATATAAATAACACAGAATCCAATATGGATTTCCTTTCCAGCATAATAGCAATTTTCTTTTTTATTATTTTTTTGAAAATGAGAGGGTATGGGTTTCTCAAAGGGACTGTATTTTTACAGTTATGTCGTATCTGGAAAGAATTGTAAATTCTGTTTTCCTTCTACCCATCTCTAACACTAAGTCAGGACTGCTTTGTGACCGCATGGACAAGCATGCAGGAAAGAGTCCATGTGCTCACATGATTTGCAGCAGAAAATCTACTGAATTGAGGACCTGATAACCCTCTGCTAAGAGCCCAGGGAGTAGGAACAGACCATTTGCCCACCACTACTTTCTTTTCCTATGAAGAAAGGCTAAAGGAGCTGGGTTGGCTTACTTTAGAGGTTCCAGGGAAGCCTCACTGCGGCTTTCCAGTACTTGGAGGGAGCTTATTAGCAGGAGAGGGACAAACTTTATACACAATCTAACAGTGACAGGACAAGTGGGAACAGCCTTAAATTAAAAGGGGGTAAATTTAGGTTGGATCTTAGGAAGAATTATTTTACTCAGAGAGCGGTGAGGTACTGGCACAGGTTGCCCAGAGAAGCTGTGGCTACCCCATCCCTGAGGTGCTCAAGGACAGGCTGAACGGAGCCCTGGGCAGTGCGAACTGGTGGGTGGGAACCTGCAGGGTGCTTGGAACTGGATGGTCTTTAAGGTCCCTTCCAATTCAAGACATTCTATGATTCTTTGACATCCCCAGAAGGCAAGATGGGTGACTGCCGAAGGGCACAGCTGTAGAGGCATGGTTGGAGTTCTGTCTTATCTGCCCACACTGCAGACACATGGCCCTGCAGAAAGACCCTCCCAGGTATGCTCTACCAGCCTGGTGCCTGCTCCTAGATGTTGTCCTGCTTATGAATGGTTTGGAGTTTCTGTAATCAATTGAGTTTCCACGGAATTACAGTCTCTAGTTAAAAGCTGCACGGAACTAGGGGTCCTCAGATTTTTACAGCTTCCTCCTGATTCTGGTGGACTTGGACTTTTCCAGTGCTCTGTAAAAAGACAGTGCCAAAAGGGCAAGAAGAAACACATGCCTTCCAGTGTTTCACAAGCTTATTCTATGTTCCTCCTCCAAAGCGTCCGTGGCATAGAAGCTAGGCGTGTTAACGCATTCATATGCCACTGAAATTGATTATTCCTTCTCATCACTCCACTCTCAGGCACACAGAAGTTGGTAACAGCCTCCCGGTTGCCACTGTCCTGCCTGGTCACCGGCAGCCCCCTGGCCTGCCTGACTGAAGCAGATATCTACCAGAGACTTCCAGCTGAGGCAACACTTACAGACAGATATGGACTGAAAAAGATACATTCATTGTGCTCACCAAAACGAAAATAAAAGAGAGGCCGGTTTCCTGCCGTGCTGGCTGCTCTCTCTCTAGCGGCCGCTTCCCGGATGTCACAGACCCCAATGTTGGCAGTGCGGAGCATTCTTCTGGCAGCTCCTTCACTGTGTTGCAGTCTACACCGTACCGCGGCAGCTCCATTCGCTGCTGTAACAAGTTGAAAAAAACTAATTAATTCACGTTTAGTTTTTTTACATTTGTTACAGCAACGAATGGAGCTGCTGCCCCCATGCAGTACAGCACACACGCACACACACGCAGACACCACAGGACACTCACGGAGCCAATGAGGTCAACGTTCCACTCTGCCAACATGGGCGTTAGGAATGTTAGCAAAGGTGCAGCAAGAGGACTTGGAGTCCAAACAGAGGGAAACTGCCTTTGGATTTCCTTCAGTTCCTCGAGTGCAGTCACAGAACACAAATCCCAGCCCTTCCCTGGTACCTTCAATCCCTGCAGAAGAGCCGTGCCAATTTGCATACTGTTTGAAAATCTCTCTTCAACTTCTCCTTTTTAACAGCAAAAACTAAGACCAAAGCATGTATAATCTTGCAGTTCCCCATCAAAACACATTACAACTAAGAAGCAAAGGACTAATTTGATCATCTGTATGACTGATCAGATATTAACGGAGGCTAACGAAAGGCAGCATCTGTTTTGTTATCTTATTTCTTCTTGAAAAGGATTCATCTTCCTCTTCCTAGTGAACAGGGACCTCAGATGAATAAGGTCTTAGAAGGAAAATATCAGACTGCAGTTTCAGGTTTTGTCCAAAAGGTAACACAACAAAACAAACAAAAACTACAAAGACAGCAAAGATCAAGCACAAATAATATCAGTTTCTGGAAGAAAATACTTTAATACAGTAGAAGCAATATCTTCCTTTATAACGCAATCATTCATTTAGCCATGAGCTAAATGATTGAGCTTGATGCACGTACAAGAAAATAGTGGACAATATTTCAACAGTCTTTTCCTCTCCATCCTGCCAATCTTCCTTCACTCATCCTCACATCCCCAGAGCAGGATTTCCCAGGAAGTGGTACAGAGGAAAACATTCACCCTGATTCTTCCCTTCTTTACAATGGCACTAGATCTGCATTGTCAGTGATGACTTCTTCAGATTACTAAACGGATCGTACTATAGGACTGATTTACTCAGATTTCTCTGCTGTCCTTTTGCTGGAAAAATGTTAATATCACAACAGAGACTTTGAAAGATATACTTCACAGAGTTTTCCACTTTCTCTCTTCCATTATTACACGCATGATGAGTCCTCAGCAGTATCAGACAAGGCCACAGTTTGACCAAAAAGACTATGAGCTCTCTAGAGGAAAAACTGTATTTTCTACTGTGAAGAAAGAAACATACAACTAGCTGTAGAAGTGAACACTGGCACCAACCACAGCACTGCGCTGAGGATTACTGTTAGGTAGGTCTCCTCATAACTCAGTATGTCTCAGTACAGGATGTGAGAATGCACTGTGAAGACTACAGTATGTTTGACAGTTTGGCCAACAAGTATCCACAAATTTAATAACTGAACTTCTGGGGTTGTAGCTCCATTGATCTGATGTGCTTCTTTCTCGTACTATCTCCCAACAGTTAGTAGATGTTACAGTCATCCTCAAGTCAGGCATTACCACTTCAGAAAGAAGAAGCGTCCATAACATCGATGACTTTTGTGGAGTTTCCACCAGTGAAGCATACCAAATGAAATCCAAAGGTCCCAAAATACCATTCTGCTATGCAGCTAGCTGATATACTCTGAAAGTAATGCCTCCTACTTCATGATGTTGCCCCACAATCTCAGAGGTGGATGCTGGTGGTATGGCAGCAGAGACTGAACCTTCCCACCAATATTCCATTACGTTTTGTTGCCATGTGACAGATAGAAGCAGGAGGGCAGTCTGACAAAAAAAAATTCCTCCATGCAGAAAAAATAGCACCCATCGACATTCACTGATGCTTGTTGACTGTTTATGGAGACCAAACAGTGGATGTGAGCACTTTGAGGCAGTGGGTGGTACATTTTGGCAGTGATGACAGCAACATGAAAAACAAGCTATGTTCCAGGCAGCCATGCAGATTTTTACGAGCGCAGCATGCAGGCTCTTGCTCACTGCTGGCAAAAATGGATAGCTAACAGTGGTGACTATGTTGAAAAATGGTGTTTTGTAATTGAGAATTTTCTTTATCAAGTAGTGCTCTTTGTATCTGTTGTAGTTTCCATGAGAAAAAAAAAAAAAAAAAAGAAAAGAGGAGGCTTTCCTTCCAGAGACCTATATGTATACCTGAAGAAGCCAGAACAAGACAGTATCTCTGCAAGAGCATGTTAAATAGAAAACCATCAACACTATATAGGAAGAATATGGTAAAAGAAAAAGTGAACTAGTTCACAGGTCTGCAGTAAAAATAGGTCTCAGAGGACTGCCAAGTGCAAGTGGAGACTGCACAAGAGTACATGGCATGCTCCTGCTCCTAAGAGAATGACACAAAATGGAGGCATACAATGATAAGTAAAACCACATAGACAACATCAAGATTCAGTATCTCTACAAAGCATGAACTCTGAAGAGTTCTTTCCTTGTTTCTGATAAACACACATAAGAAATAAGTTAAAAGAAGCAGTAAGTAATTCGACATTTGATTTCATTTGAAGATGTTTGTACACTTTTGTGGCAGGTACATCAACTCAACCCTAAATACAGAGACCTACTGTTTATAAAGGATCACTCGATCACTCATTAAAGGACAAACTGAAGTCTAAGGGATGCTGCTGGTCTCTTTGGTGACTTCAAAAGTGAGATCAGGGCAGGAAACCCAGAAGTGGAGAAAGGAACTATAACATCCCTTTCCTCTTTCACTCAAGTATACTTCTGTTTAGAAAGCCTTACTTGGCATAGGTCTCAGTGAGTAAGAACATCATATTTTCTCCTGTACTTTTGCATGACTTAACAATAAACAATGTCTCTCTAACAACCCTAGGCTGATTTTATTTTCTGGATGTGACTGTCAAACCCACAGCAACGTATGTAAAAAATGTTCATGCATACCAAAGCAGACATATATGAATAAATGTATATAAAATGGATGGAATAAGCTTTTTCTGCATAACAGTAGCTTTGTTTAAGCCACATAATTTTTTCTAAAGATGCAGATTTTTCTTGTGGCAGCTACCAGTATGCTTGACATCTTCATATATTGCAAACACAGGTACACATACCGGGAGGTTGTGGCAGGTAGGCCCCAATTAATTTCGATCTCTTCTTTTCATATCCCTTCTGTGTGATGTCACCTGCCAAGAAAAGGAAAGGAAAATCAATAAGACGTGGATAAAGACAAAATCTAGCTGCTTAATGGCAGCACCATGAGTTTAGCCACCACTGCACTGTTCGTCTGTCTTGACGATAATAACGAACAAAGGAAAGCACAGTATGATCATTCTACCCAGAAAAATAAAACTCATTTACGCCAGAACCCTTCTGACAAGTAAATACTCAGCCTTGATTTATTCCAGCACTGGAGTCCAGCAGCACAGAGTTTTAAAACCATTTTGATATGCTGTCACATAAGCTTTGAAAAGCCACAATGACCTTCATTAGGTTAACAAACAATGGATTATATGGAGCGCGTGGGCCCATGGTGGCTGGCAAAACACATTGCTGATTAGCATTTTCTATCATTAATGGGATTTTCCTAATCAAGCATGTAAAGCACAAAAGATTTGAAACTGCTGCTATATTATTTCCACAATATAAATGTTTTAGCTGATTTCTAAGCAGCAGTGAGATCAACAGAAACAAAACAAATCTACCACAGACACACTAGAAAATAGTAGCTTAAAAGCTCTTTGTCTTACTTTCCAATAGGATCTCTAATTGATCTTGGAGACAAATGTTTGAATTTCTTACTATTAGTCTAACTCTTCATTGTGTTTGAAGTTTGCTTAGGTAACTTCTAACATAAAGTTTAAAAAATGCTTTCCTATAAACACGTTCTAAAAGAAAGTGCTGGATAATTAGATAAGCAGGACAAAACAGATGTTTCTAGTCTTATTAGAGTTCAGGAAGGCCTGATCACTGGAATACAGTCCTGGCATTGGCGCTCAAGAGTAACTCAAACTTCCAGATTCTTCTTTCCAAATGTGCAAGCACAAGTGCTCACAGATATACATAAAGAGTAAATTCAGAAAAAGCTATTCTGAATGTTAAAACAATGAGACAAGCTTTAAAATTGCGAGATTTTTAAAATGACACCATATTCCTTGCCATTTCAGTAAGCGTGTCTGCTTTTGCAAAACTTATACAGCTGAAGTCCAACACTGGACTTGTAGACTTGAAAAAGCATGAGTGGAGGGGACAAAGTACAAAAAGAAGGAGAACTTCAGCAATAACGTCCAGCCAAACACAGTGGTGTGTATCTGCTCAGGCTCATCCATCCCAGTGTTCAACCTTCACCAAAGGAGACCGTTTGCTAAGAGGACTGCATGCCCATGTCAATCCCAGCCACTCTGGTAAATGGATGCTAAATTAGTAACAAATGTATAGTGAGAGCTTTCTGTGGGTGGGTCTGAAGTCGGCAACTACATCAAAACACCTTCAAATGGTAACAGTTGTTCCTCAAGGGAAGATCCCTGCTGGGGGATGGTTGCAATAAGCACTAAGGAGGCAAGATGCTCCAAGCCTCTCTGCCGGTGTCCCGAGCCAACCTCTCACCCCTCGTTAAAAAAAAAACTGCTTAAAATAACACCTACCCTGTACTACCATATCTCAAACCGCTCTACAGGAGAAGTCAGCTAACATATCTGTATTTTCAAATGAGGAAAGTGAGAAATGAAACTTGAAATGGTAACTGTCCCATATTTATGTGAGGAAGTGGTAGACTTAGCAAGAGGACCTATGTTCAAACACACCGACTCTTTAAGCACATTTCTTCCCCTTTTGAACACCTAGCTCATATGTTCTAACCAGTCAGCTTCTCACAAGCCAGACAGTAACTACAGATATCTCTTAAGATGTTTTCATTAACAAATGTATTGATTTCCATCAGAAAACTATAAAATATGAGCAATTTTTTCCTTTAAGCTTTGTGTTTTAAACTAACTGCCATTCACTCCTCTTGCTCATCAAGGCTGAATTCTTACACGTTCCAGACACACACCTTAATTCGAATAAAAATCTGGTATTATTATTTCATGACTGCTTTTAAAGAAGCACAGTGATTCCCTATGGATAACCATCATTCCATTTGGGATGTACAGGGTGGCAATGCCATTTTAATCATGAAACTATGAGCAATAGGTCCTTAGGTACAGCACACACAGTAGTACACACATGCAAATCAATACTGTGCTATAGTTATGTGCATCATTGCCCTCGCAACCAAATCTAAAAAAAAAAAATAAAGAAACACCTTAAAGCAAAATACAAAATCACCAAAATTTTCATTGTGGTATCAGAATTGTATTTGTAAGAGTACGCCCTACGCCCAGGAGCTGGAAGCAGAGCAGTTGCCCACAGCCCTCTGCTCTCCTGCTGGAATCCTTGGCTCTTGCCTCCCTTAGCCCTGGCTCTGCTCTCGGGTCCCCCGGTCTGCTCTCCTCAGCTCCACCCCATAGCCTGCCTCCTTCCTGCTCCCCTCTGTCTCACTCCCATCCTTCACTTCAGCACCCCCAAGAACCAGGCTGTCTCCTTCTCATCCTCCAGGCAAGGTCCAACTCCTCAACGATGACTGGGCAGCGTGTTTTTACCTTGATTTTTTTCCAATCCATATTTAAAACTGATTATTGAGGACTAGTGAGCAATCATGCAGCAACCAATCCTCCTTCCACTGAACAAGTTCATCTGTTATTTCATATCTTCCAGACTCTTCAAGCACAATGGGAAAAATGCCAGTCCTAAAATGAAAGGGACAGCACAAATGGAAGAGTATCCAGCCCTCCTAGGATGAAGGTTGCCTGGTTGAGCTAAACCAGGGCTTGTCAACTGCATACGTTCTTCCCACCTCTTCATTTTTTATTTGCGCCCCAGCTTCTGCGACTTTCAGCCACTGCATGCTACATTCATTCAGTTGCGCTCCCCACAATGGTTACTGATTGCATGACACCAGAGAATCACAGAATCATTAGGGCTGGAAAGACCACTAAGATCATCTAGTCCCATCAACCCATCCCCACCGTACCACTGAGCACATCCCTCAGCGCCACATCCACCCTTTCCTTAAACACCACCAGGGACAGTGACTTCACCACTTCCCTGGGCAGTCTGTGCCAAAGCCTCACCACTCTCTCAGAGAACAAATTCTTCCTAACACCCAACCTGAACACAACCTCAAGCCGTTCCCTCTTGTCCGACAATGATATTTTCTCTATCATTCCCCAGTGTCAGGTTTCATGTTTTTAGACATGGAAGTACTTCGCAAGAAAAGTATCTCCGTATTATCACCCTCCTTTGAAGTTGTTAAGCTTTAAAAGCTGACAGTGCTTAGGAACATGACCGCCACAGACAAGAAAGATGCTATAATAATTCTAAGAAAGTGTCCTGCCTGAAGTAATGCAGATATATTATGAAAGTTTCCTTTTAAATTGAAATGTTTGTGCTCAGGAAGTGACAGCAGATCAACTAATAAACACATCCCATCTCGATGGACTGTTACCATGCAATATGAAGTAAAATTTTTCAAGAGAAAGATAATCGCATTAAATAAAAAAAAAATAATAATGATTTTCCCCAAATCTTGCCTTTTTCCAGGAAAATGCCAGTACTTATTAGTGATCTCAGTCTTCATGGATGCAGCACAGGTGAAAAGCAAACGATAAAAGCAGGAACCACAATTACGTTGTTTAGTGCAGTGAGCACTCAATTTAATGCTCAGTGATCTCAAAGCCTGACTGATGCTGCCGGTTCTCAATACACACGCGTGTTTTGAAATGAAATTTCAGGCTGGGACTTTAAATTACTTTTGGGCACTTGTGAAAAATCTGTCACAGGAAATAATGCAATCAATAATTGCTCTCAAATCCACAGACTGAAAAAGGTCGTTGGTGAATGCTTTCCCTTTGCCCATGATTTTCTGCCCTCTAAAGATTCAATTTTCTGTAAGACTTGTTTATTGCTGATGACTCAAGTTCAGTGTCAGCATCTTGGCAAGAGGGATTTGAATGAAACAAAGCTCCTCATAAAGAGAACTGTGAGTCATTTTCTTCTCCCACTCATGATGCAGACAGTTTCCCTGTCTGGTCTTCCAAAAATACGCCAAGAGAGAAAGGATTTCATTTTGGATGGTGCAAATACAGAGATATAAAATCTGCATGACTCTACTTCATGCAACATGTGCAGGAACACAAAAACATGTACGTCAGAAGCTGTTTTCTTTTCAAAAAGATGTTCGACTTCCTTCACAACTGAAAAATCTAATTAGAGATATGGTGAGGAAACAAATGGCAAACTGTGGCACTGGTCAGAAAAACTAATGGCCTTTGCACACTTCCATTGCAAATAACATAAATTACACTACTGCTCAAACGCCTCTAAGGGAAATACACTGCAACTTAAAGGCTCACCCACACTGAGCTATATTCTCTTTTCTCCTCAAGGATACATTTTGTCCCTGTATGTTGCAAGCACAGCAGAAAATGGCTGAATTTTGGTGACAGATAAGGAAGCGTGTTCTGCATACTTTGCAGCTTATAATGCTTTCTAAAGTGGCTTTCAATTCAGGAAATGATATTTAAATATACAGCACTACTAACAGATGAAATAAACCACATTAGGATCACCAAAACAAAGACACAAGGCCTTGCTTCCTGCTCAAAAAAAAAAAAAAAATAACTAAATAAAACAACCCTCTCTTCTCATTCTCTGGATACGCAAATGAGATATCTGCCATATAATCTACTCACGTCCGAGTAGGAATCTGAATGGCACGCTGGAGACGAAGCAAGCCAGCAACACAGCACGCGTTTCTAGGATGTCCACTTCCAATCCCCGAGCATCCCTTTCCCACCTTCCTGCTCATGTGCTGCTCTCAAAGCCTTCAGCACAGCAGAGCCCAGGCCTGGCGGGACCCTGGAGCCGCGCGGCAGCCCCGCCGAGCTCCGGGAACCGCTGCGTCGTGCCGAACGACTTTTATGGCCTGGATTAGTGTAACGTAAACAGAGGCCGGTTTCACGGGGAAGGTTTCCATTCTTAGAGTCAGAGTTTATTTCATTATTTAAAGCTTTAACGAACACTTTACATAATGAAAGCAATCCTTGCCATTTTTGGAATTTTATGGCTGTTGGGACCCTTCATAATGTTGTTTTCCTTCCTTTATTGCTTTATAAGGCTTATAGGGCACCCTTGAAGTGTATATCCTTTTTGCAGCTGCTGGAAGCTCATCTTTCATCTCCCCACTCGCTTTCCTGTTGCCTATGAGGCATTTGCTTGTTCTAGTTATTCTCCCCATCTCCAACAGAAACCTTGCAGAGTCAGATCTTGCTAAAGATAAAAATAAAATACAATTCTGAAAAATACGCCGAAGGAAACATTTCTGACAAATGTTATTTAATAGACAAGCTTTATATTTCAAGATAGAAACGTTCCCTAAAGAAAGATAATTACAGCAGTAATTCCACTTATCATTATTTAGAATGCAGAGTTCAGAGGGAGGCAGCCAGCTCTGCAGTGAGTGAGCAGCACTGTGCTGGGCACTGCACCAGGTTCTGTCCTGATGCTTTCTCAGCCCTACAAATGTCCTGGAAAAAATGGAATCCTTGTGGAGGAACATGTAATAATTACACGAAACAAAGCAAAAAATTACATGATCTGAACGAGACTGCGAGCATAGTTCCTCCTCTGTTCAGAGTGATGCAGTCAAGCTTTCCAAAAGGGAAAACTTGCAGTAGCCAAGTACATTTCTCATTTTGCTACATCCCTACGTAGCAGCCTATGCTCCTGATCTTGTGTTTTTAACTGTTGTGTTGTTTTTGTTTTTTTTTTTTTCCCTCACTACTTTCATCATTATTAAGCTTAACCAAAATTCCAAATGGGTTTAACTTTGGAAGAGTACACAGATCTTCTAAAAAGCAACAGATTTCTAAACCTGCCAACCATAGATTTGCTTCCAGTATTTTGTTGCAATGAAGTATGGCTGCAGAACTCTTGACAAATTTCTATTCAGAATAGAAGTCTGGCGCCCCTGTTTTCATACGCTAGATAAAAGAAATATAAAAGCTTTGATCTGGTATATTGCAACTTCCTCCTTTTTTATTTGGGTTCATCATATAACTCTTGTATATGAGATTAGTGATGCTAGTCAATAATAGAAGTGTTTCAGCAATGATCAGAATAATTTTATCGTATCCACTGTGGGTTAAAGACATTATGTTGATGTAAAAAACAATAAAAATAGATATTTACAGTAGTCGTACTACTGTATTAGAATGCCAAAATCTCTTCCCACAGTTTCTGTGAATATAGAACTTCTTATGGGCAAAAAAACACCCTTCATACAAATACACATTTCCACATACTTGGGACAGCTGGATGCCAACCCAGAAATGAAGATTTCTTAACTGCCACTGGGAAACTGAAGTAGGAATATTCCTTTTTACACAATTAGAAGACCACAGGTGACTGTGAAAGAACGCTGAGGAGCTGTAAGTAGCTGCGATCGGGGACCTGAATTACCATTATGGCAGTGCCTACTGACCATTATGTCTTTAAAAATGTATCACCAGGGAGACAATTTAATTCAATATCTGATATACCATTTTAGCACACCATGTTTTGTTATATGATGCTGCATGATTTTGAAGAGAAAGAAGCTAGCATTTATGAGGCAAAACAGCTGCTTTCCATGGCAATATTCACATTTTTCCATTGCCCAAATGCCCAAGTTTAATAATTTGAACTATGTTACATGATGTTCTAGAAAACCTAGGTAAATATACAAGTTACAATGGGCAACTCTCCTAATCACTTAATCCACACTCATTTCACTTCAATCCCAATTCAAGTCCTGTTGCACCCAGTCAGCAGTAACCCAAAGTGTTTTTCAAGGATTGATTTTTTTTTTTTAAAGGAATCCAAGTTGTTCTATTGTGAGTAGATTCCTTTCAAAAAAAAAAAAAAAAACACAACAAAAACTAATCTAACAGAAACTGTGAAGTATAGAAACGTGTTAATTTTAGAAGCATAAAAAGGGAAAGACCTCCTCAGATGCTGTCCAACAGCATGGTGTGCAAGAACAGCAGAGATCAAAGCAAAGAGCCTCCCTCTGAGTGATGTGCACTCTAAGAACAACACGAAGCACTTGCTTACATCCTCCCTTTTGGTCTCAGCAGATTTTTAACTATTCTGGGCAAAAAATCTCTCTAAACAAGGCAGTTTTAAGGGTTCCCTTCTGAGAACAGCCTCTGAGACGTGGCTGTCTCTGGATTTACTTAAAGGGTGAGATGTTGGTTCAAATCATCTCTGGAGGAGAAAGAAAATTTAGTTTTATATGCTCCAATATCTAGAGCATCCAATGGCGGTATTTTGTGAGACCAGTGCCTCTGAAACTCACCTATTATTTGTTCCTTTAAAGTACCAACCAATTTTCAGACATTTTTCTTTTAGCTCACTTTCGTCCCCCGCTCTATTAAGCTGAGTCTCAACTTTTTCATTTATTAATTAGGACCTTCTCATGGGTTTGTAAATCATTCAGACAGGTCTGCAAGAATTATCTGACTGTCTTTTCCACTGATCTGAAAGCAAATAGCTTTTGCTCCTATAGTTTTTGGAAAAGCCAAGGCACTTCTACATGCCAGACAGTGATCTTCTGAAATTGCAAATCCCAACTATACATTCACTTGATTTGTTCAACTATTATATTGAGGTGAGCAGGTAGCAGAAGATTGTTTTTTTTGGAATCATGCATTCTTCACGACTAGCTAAAAGCATAAAAAAAAAAAAAAGCCTTATATTCTGCTGATAACCATTATTCTCCAAACCATTTCTAAACAGTTAAAGGCTTCCACAAACATACACCTCCTGGAGTTACTTGTTTATCTCAGAGCAGTAAGAAAAGAAGTATTCAATGCAATTAATTTGCAATTCAAAGAAATAAGAGTTCAGATTTTGACCCACAATTAGGCCTCAAAACTAAGGATGATGTACATAGAATAAATTCAGTAGAATAATCTAATCTCTAATAATAAGTATTAGAAAATACCTGTCCCGATAATGTGAATTAAATGATATACGACTCCGGTCTAAAGAAGTAAAAAAAATTGATTCCTTATTTTACAGCTTGCAATGCAATTTAGACTGTTACTTTAACGCACATTTTGTTGACAGTTTATTTGATACAGCATCCAGATAGGATAAAATGAAGATCTAATCAGAAATATCTGCAATACCTGTTAATAGGATATGCAGATGACTCCTTATGTCCTACATAAAAAAATTACATTTGAAAATTGCTATTTATATAATTTCTGCAAGAACTGAATACACATAATGCATTTTTTCCCACTTTCAAAAGAAATAACCTAAAATATATCCCTGCCATTTCCCCACTTTGTTCCAGAAGGATTACAAACAGCAGAATGATTTAAGCACACGTCATCTGCTCAATCAACTCTATTTCAAACGCGTTACTAAAAGAACAGAAGAGCATTAAAGCAGCTCACTGCTCCCCTGCTATGTGGGCAAAGTGCTCACGAAGCACTGAAAATATGCATCCTTCCACCAAGGCCTTTCTTACCAACAGGCTGACTCAGATTCTAACCTCTTAAGCCTGCGAAACAACTCAGAAGGAAAAACACTTGCACACCTTCAATTACCTCAAGGCACAATCAATGTGCCTGCTCTCTATGGCTTTCACAATATTTGACAATTCCATTTTTGCCTGCTGTAGCACCTCTGAAGGCTCCTAAAGGTCTGCAGCACTATTACAGACATGATGTGACAGCTCATACTGATGTTAGCACACAGCAGCTGTTCTCATAGGAGGCATTACCCTCTAGTGACTGTGAAATATGGCACTTGGAAATCTGCAAGTTTCTGCTAGGTTTGATGCGCACACTTCTGTACAGCACAAAATTCAGACCACCACGCTCCCATTCTTCTTATTAGAGATTTATTACGTTTCACCAATTTCCAGCTTGCAATTACTCTTGGTCAAGATCCAGAAATTAGCAACGTGAATAGATGTTTAGATCAATGCATCAAAAGGTGTACCTGAGCTGGCAGCTTGCTAATTATTATCACAAATGTTTCTTAATTCACTGGTTTGCATGCATTACCATTGCAGCCTGCTGAACTGTATGAATCAGCAGGTTGATCAGCAAACATGCCAGCCCGGTGATCAAAGGAGCACTAATAACGTCCTTCACAGAAGCAATCAGCCCATTTATAGGCGCAGTACTTTTAGAAGTGTACACAAGCAACAAGAGATGTCATTCCGCACTTTGTTGCTAAACCCCAGCTGAGGAGTGCACCAGCAGAGCACAGGAGGGCAGCTGTTCTTACAGAATCAAGAATGCCAGAATTGAGGAAGGATTTACAGACCCTTGTAAATACTCCCAAGACACCAACCTTTTGGCACAGCTCGGCTGCAGGCCAAGGGCAGCCTTGTGCTGCTCGAGCTCCTGCTGGCCACACTCAGACTGATGACTCTCAACCACACTGCAAAGTTCTTTCATCACTCGGTGCAGTTCAATACTCAAAAGGCTTATCATATATTTTAATTTATCCTTATTAATCCTTTGCAATATCAGATATTGCTCATCCTAGCACCATCACTGATCAGCTGCTGTCCATCTAAAGGTTTTGATGGCCGAGGCTCACATCAGACATTGTAATTGTTCCCCTAAGCACACAGGCTGGAGTATTTCACTATCTGGACCTCTTAGGAATGTCTCACAGATTTCATTTGATGTCAGCACTACTGGATATTTTACTTGTGAGACAGTAAACTTACGGTTTCTTACCATGACAGTACCACAGAGCTTGTCCCTCTGCCTGAACTTTTCAGCTTTCACTAAAATCTTCACTTCTATAATTCAAACATGGGTAGAACAAAAACAATCAGACACTATCATTCAGTAGCTAAAAGGTGATTCCCATTCTCTTTACATAATTCAAACAGTAAGAGGCACTTGAATACTTTTACAAGACAGATTGAAAGCTGCAGCATCTCTGTGTACTCCAGAACAGAAATAACGGTTTTTACCCCCTCTGCAACGATGCTGTGTTTTGGACAGCTGACGAGGCAGTCATTAATTTTTATGACTGTTTGAAGGACTGGAAAAGAACGTAAGAAATACAGGAACTGTCACGCTGGATCCTGTCCAAAGTTCTTTCTCTTCTTTCACCACTCTGAGTGGTTGTTACTTAGAGGGTAGAAGAAGGTAAAGAGTTTCAAGTGGGAAATGTAAATAATCTGCCCTCCTTCTCCACTAAGTGTCATTTGATCAAAAGTCGCTGCAGGCTCACCTCAAGCCCAGGGCACATTACAAAAACGTTTCAGCAGTAGCTGCTGCAGCTCAGAGTAACTTTTGCTGCCCAAATTAAATTGGAATCCCCATTTAAATTTTGCCAAAGTCTTGGTTGAAGTCTTGGCCTCAACAACTTACTATGAAGAATTAATTCCACAACATAATTACATTCTGCGTGGATTTGCCAACTTTTAATTTAATTAAATACTCCCCCTACCCTCTGCCATGAAGAGCTCATGACATATCTTCTCTGCAGCATTCCTTATTTGATGCACTTCTGTCAGTTTGGCTCCTGACACAGCAATGAATGCCAGACTTTCAACAAGTTCAAGATTCTTTCCATGCCATTCACTATTCTCGGGTCATTCTTCAGAGGGGAAGGCAGTGGTATGACCGTGCCCAGGGCCCCAAACCTACACGGGGCCTCTCGCTGCACCCAGGTGCCAACACACACCAGCTCACTTCTCACCCACCTGCTTCCACCTAAAAAAACCCTGATGACAAATTATTATTATCCCAGAGTACATTTTCCCAGCACATTAAAAGCTCCAAAAAGCAGAGATTAGTAACATTTAACTGAGAAAAGCTGATGGATCTACTTTTATAATAAGGGTAAGAGTCAGGTGATAGAAGTGCTGAGGTTTAAAAGAGAAAATATGTTGAATTGTTCATTCTGATGCAAAGGTTCTACATAGAACACATTTTTGAGGGCTCCATGAAACAGCATAAGAACAGAATTTCTCCTTCAAAAAATTTACAGTATTATTTAATTCTCTATCATTATTAAAAGCTTTTCCTATGGCGCTTGTGATTTCAGCAGCATCCATCATGTCATCCTTAGGAATGATTTTTTGTTGGTTGGTTTTCTCTTCTGTATACTACCCTCTGTTTTCCTTGGCTGCCTAGTTCTGACTTTGAAGAGCTCTGATGTAAAACCTCTCTCTCTTTAGGATGGCACAACTTTGGAGCTTTTCAAACACTCTCAGTGAGAGAGTGCCTTGCACACCCTTCTCAGTCTAAGCCTGTCATTTTTGAGAAGAAAAAGCAGAAGAAAGAAGTTTGTGAAGACAAAGGCATAGCTTGGCTTCCTCAAAGTTAAGAAAGATGACTTTAGCTAATAAAAGAATCTCCTTTTCCCTTGTTTCATGTTAGGGTTCTGTTCCAAATCTATCACTAGCAGAGACAGCACTGCACCATGAGCTAAGCAACCCTTTCCCTCCAATTTCTCTCCAAAAAGTATTAACATAGTGGTGAATGTGTAAGGATTTCTAAGCATTTCAGTACTCTGTGATTTTAAATCTGATAAGTTTCATTTTTCATCTCGTCCTGAAATGCAATATGTGAGCCCCTGCATATAATACAGAACTAAAGCCAGAGAGCAATGGAGGAGCAACACAGAACAACAACGTCTCACCCCCAGTGGCCACCAATTTATTGCTTATTTAAGAAGCAGGATGAAACAATCTCTGAAAAATTTCATTTAGAAGAAAAAAAAACAATGCAGCCAAGTCTCCACAGGCAAAATACTTGTTGTTTTCTTTAGACATGGTTACTTCTGTACAAGAATGCTGCAGCCCAGGCCCAGATTATTTGTATACTCAAGGCATATCCAGGTGAGTCTGGCTGACGCAGTGAAAATTCAGGCAAACTCAGGGGTGTATGTCCCCTGCTTCAAGTGTCATCACTACCATCAGTACTGCTCTCAGCAATAGCACATTCCATTGTCAACAGTGCAACGTGACAAAGTGCTATTTTACTGTCAGTCCAAATCTGCTATGGTACTCTCAATCATAATGGCCTGGCCATCTGCAGCATCTGTGGCTCTGCACGCACCTTCACCTACCAGTGGGCCACTACGGGTGATAATGTATGAAGGGAAGGAGCATGAACAGCAAGGATACAATTCTAAATATGAAAAAAAAACCAAACAACTGTATCAACTACAATGCTTTCATTAGGCTCCCACCTGCCAAAACCACCTCTGTAAAGCTAACAGCTTCTAGGAGCAAACATTTGAATGACTTTTTGTTAAATTCACAACACTGAGACTCTGATTTCTTCAGACCAAGGATCTACAGTGCTTTAGAGCTGATATATTCTGTAGTTTCAGAGCTGCAGAAGGTCACACACAGCCTGGAATAACACTTTTCTCTGCACCTCTGTAATAGAAATAATGAGTAATGACAAACAATACATTTGTAACTCCACTATGGAAGAACATTTGCCCTGAGTTTTAAAATCAGGCCACGTAACCTTTACAAGCCATATGTCAGGCTTAAAAATCACAAGCTCTTGCAAAGTCAGGTGCTGCATAATGGCTGATGCCACAACCTATGCTTTGCATACATATGTATGAAAAATAATTAAAAAAAAAAAAAGCAGGTCAGCTGATTTGTCTTTTGGTCACCTAATCAACGAGGTGATTGGATCCGTTTTTAAAGCACCTTACTTGCTCCCACAAAAACAAATGCTAATGAGCTTGAAAAATGTGACATTATTTTCTGATGTTAATGAGTTTTCCTAATCTCTCTGTACAATTTACATGCTATTCCTCTGATCTCTCTCTTCGTTGTAGGTGCAGTTCCAGAGCAAATTCTGAGATTTACACTCACATTTTATAACACGACATAAGGCAACTACTCTGACTTACTCCAGACTTCACAGACAACAGAAATCTTCTGTCCAGACCACACTCAGCACTCAAGATGGATGCAAAAGAGACATACTAAATTATCTAAATGGAACTCCAGAGAGTGGAAAGACATTTCCATACACTTCAGAAACCACATAAAAAAAATCTTGGTCATAGGTGCAGACAGCTCTGTCACGTTACTCATCGTGATTTTATCTCATGGGGAGAAAAGCACAGCAGATGATTTATCCCTGACCTCCTACCTCTTTGGCATCTGACCACACAGGCAAACCGATGGCAGATCACTGTTCTATTTAAACGCAACTTCAGCTTCTCCAGAGAAAAAACTGGGCAATTCAGAATAAACATGAATGAAAAACATATTAAAATCGTCCGTTAAACCAGGGGGAACACCATTTCAGAAAACAGTTTTACAGAAGGACAACTTTTCAGGAGAACTGGTATTCGAGATCCTACCTTCCTAATGCAACTAATGCAGAAAAGTATTTCACCTTTTCGTATTTGCATGCATTTTCAATACATAGGTCCCAATAAGTGGCATGGAGATGAATTCTGCTGAAATTGTTTTTCCAAGCAGATATTGCAAAAGCCATGGAAAGTACAGGCTTAACACATCCATCTACCATTTACAGGATTTGCTTGCCTGTGTCTCCTTCAGCCTGAGGCTGAAGGTCAGGACCACTGTCGTTGCTCTTTTCTACAGAAGACTGCAACGATATCTCATTCAAATATTTCAGTTTCAAACGGTAAACGATTATCAACAGCATCAGAGCATCACATGCTCTTTTTACGCTTCTTTTAGTATATGAGGAAGTAAAGGCAATCCTACAGAAGATGGGAACCTCCATGCAGACCTCCAGCTGTTACCCAGCCTACTAAACTAACTTAAAAAGTAAAAGGTCCCCAAGAACACAATGATTTCCTTCTTTTCTGATGATTGAATGAATCCTGTGTTCCATCTTTTTGCCTTCACCAGTCACCAGGCTTGCCCTGTATTAGCAAAAAAGAAAGTCTAGAAAATGTATATTCAATGCAGCTGTACTTAAATTCTCTATCTTTTTGCATTGTAGAGGCTGACAATTGCTTGGGCCTCACTGAGCTTTCTTTCTGACCTACAAGTACTTTTTATCAGGTACCCAACATCTACCATGGTCCCAGCAAAGTTGGTTGCAGGTCATTATTAGCTCACCCATCCCCTTCCTGGGGAAAAGCTACAGGGTGAACAGCGATACCATTAATAGTAGAGATTCACGTTCTCTGAAGAAAGGATGCTCTAGTCCCAGGAGGCTGCATTCAGACCTCTCCTCCACAGAGAACGCCATTAAACACCGAGTTTTAGTAAACATCACTATCTGGAAAAAGTGCAGTAGAACAACATGAAAGGTCGTCACACTCATCTTTTTTGTACAATAAACTACCTTCTGCCATTTGGGAAGAGAAAATTGTGAGGACTGTTGGGAGTAAGCCTGTGAAATGTAATTAAAAATAGCCAGAAACCTGAAGTAAAAAGATCTTAAGAATCATTAGAAGTGAATAGGGAACTTCATACATCCAGCGTCACATAAACTAGAGGTATGCTCCACCCATCAGCGTACTCAGTGCTAGTCACCTCGACTCAGAGAGGATGCGTCAGGAAATAGAATATAGAATCATTATGGTTGGAAAAGACCACTAAAATCACCTATTCCAGCTGCCAATCCATCCCACCACACCCGCTAACCGTAACTGCAGTGAGCATGAGCAGCCCTGTCCAAACCTTTCTGTAAACTGAAAGTCTAAGATGACAAGTTCCATAAAACATGATGAATGAAAGGCTCCAAGAGATGTGACATTTCTACAAAATGAATGGCAAGTAGATGGTAATACAACTGTTTCCCATTTAACAAAACAGGAAAAATGGGTACCCCAAGGAAACTGTCAGGCAGCAGAGTTACAGGAAATAATTACAGAAGCAAGTGCTTCTCTACATAGCACATAAATCCTGCATGGAACTGCTTGCTCCAGCATGCTGTAAAGGACAAAAGTAAGATGAATTACAAAAAGGGATAGTCATATTTATAGAAAAAGGAGGTCCAGACATATGTGAGACCAGACCTAAAATGACTTATGTCTCTTATTTTGAGGAACTAGCAGGCTATCTGGTGGGAAGATTCTTGTTATACCTGCCTTGTGCTGTATTTTTTCCCTTATCTATAGCTGATGGATGATGGATCTGAGGCAGGCTGCTGACTAAATGAATGGCCTGAGCTATACAAAATAGCCGTTGTGGTGCTGTTTTCCCACTTCCGGGCTCCTCTCCTCTACTAATTCTCTTTTCAGCCATGGGAACCGGGAAGAAGCTGCTGTTTGCACCAGCTAATCTTATCATTAACATGGATAAAGATCAGCAGCCATCGATCAGGGAGCCTCATTGAGAAGCCTGCAGCCCCCAGCAGAACCTCTGCTATATGGACCTCGGGTACAGAGTGGGTGCACGAGAAGGCTGTCACCTGCAGCCTCCTCCAGAATCTCTCTTGAGCAGGGTCTGGTATGACAACAGTGGAAAGAAAAGAGCTATGTGGCTGCACAGATACCAGTGCCAAGCAGCCAGGATGCAGGTCAAGACAAAGCAGGAACAAACAACAGTCTGTTTTTCCAGGGCTTCACCATTAGGGAATTGTTTCTCTCCTTCCCAAGGAGATAATATAATTCACACTTTTTGTCCTCCAAGAAGTAGATTGTTTCAGGGATAGGAATTACCAATGAAGCACAGCTATTTATGTCATGGTGGGCAGAACTGTTTCATTACGTGAGAAGACAAATCATGCATACTGGGCACAGGAATTCCTGCTGCATTTATGATTTGTGTGTTCACATGTGAAGCCCAAGCATGGACACTGTGGCAAATACAGAAGAATATAACATACACATTAATCACTGACTGTACTTGCAATCTAAACAAGCAGGTATGCTTATTCTACGTATGAACATATTCTTGAAGCTGCAGGATAGCAACTTAAAAGACAAGCAATTCAAAGCTTCCCTGGTTGACACTGCAGGTAATGAGATTTTTTTTTCCCTGACATCCTGTGTTTCATCTTACCTCGTGACTAAATAATTTAGTGCATTTTTAAAAACATATATTAGAACTCTAAACAGTAAGCTGTGTCTGCCCTACATATTTTGAGTTTCCAATTTAAAAATAGATACTCCAGACAAAAAAAAATATTTCCTATTCAATTGTCAACAGGAGGAAGTTTATTTAATTCAAGAAACAAAGACTTCTGAAGGTGAGACGCACGCAGCAGTAATTGTGAGATCTTTTGAACTGTACTATTAATTCTGAGAAATGAGATTTCAATTAAGAAACATTTCCCATCTGACTCTATCGGGTGGTAAAGCAAATGACGGCTTCAGGCAAATCGGTGCGGTGGCTGTAACAGGTAACCTCACAACGGATGCACAACGTGCAGCTCAATTATAATTGGATTGATTGTGGGTATTTGCACACCTGTACAACACAGTTTGATGGGAAAACCTTCTCGGCATAAAACAGAGATGGCTGTGGTCTTCATGCAAAGCCAACACGTAAGGACTCAGAGAGTTTCACATCATAGGCGATTTGAACTCTTCTACGAGATCTGCACAGAGCACAGATAGGTGGGCAAGGCAATCGTGGAAGCTTCATCACCTTCAGTTTACAATTGCGCTGCCAAAATCCCACAGTTCTGGCTAAGCATTTCCTCCATCCCATTTAAAAAACAAAAAACAGACAAAAAACCCAGATCAGCTCTGTCAATTATAAAGCATTTCAAGGCTTTCCTAAAACACAGTGTTGGAAAACTGTCAAAGTGCTTAAATTTCAGCAGGCTTCTCAAAGGCCCTTTGAAGTCTGCAGAGGAAGCCTGCAGAGCCTCCAGTGCTGCACCTCCCACAGTCTGCCCGCAGGGTGGGGGGCTCCTAGGGAGGAGAAACACTGCAAGGTTTGGGGGGAAGAACAGGAAAGAAAGGATAGGAAGAAAGTGGTTAAATGCAGTGGGTGTGCGGTCTGGGATTCCACCTTTCCATCCCTACTAAGAGAAAGCTATTTCTGAACTTCTCACACGTGGGATCCCTGGTTCAGGTAGCGCCCATCAGACAAAGCATGCCACGAGAGCAGCTCTTTGCTGTTTCCAAAGAAAAGAGAGAGCTGGGAAAACCTTTCTCTGATGTACGTTTTCTGCTTAAACTAAAAAATTATAGCAACCTGCTGAGCATGTGAATTGGTTTTGGAGCAGTCAACATGGAGGAAGGTGCAATTTCCTTGAGTATGTGTACGGATCCCTGCAATGTGAACAGAAGGGAATGCTCATACAATGCTGAATAAAGCTCTGCTAAGGAAAGGAGACCTTCTTGTTCTTCTGTACAATCCACTGATGTGGCTTTTAATTTTCTGGCATAAAAGACAGCGGTTCATAACTACAAGCAAACATGACTGTTTAGGGACAGAGTTATTTAAGAAAGGGAAATAGCTGCACGCAACCTGATGGTACTGTAAAGCATAACATGGGCTGAGAATGATGAGAAAGCAAAGATGTTTTTAGAGCTACCTTACACTGGAATGCCAGAACTAAAAGCAGGTGGCAATGAAGTAAATGTATTTCACTGGCTTTAACAGCCTTTTAAGACACCTTTGTCCCCTTATTGGATGCAGGGGAGACGGGGTTGGATCAGGATGAAAATGTTATGCACCGGAGAACTTGCAAGTTATGTATCTAATAAAGTCCACAGGATTTGGAATATTTGTAGAGCATTTGGTTTCTTTAATACTGTTTGCCGACCTCTTCTACAGTTTACTTAAAAACTAAAATGGGCAACCAAAATAGAATGAAAACTAAAACTTCTTCCAAGTTCAAGACTGTTAGATCTTGACAACTAAAGACAGACAGCTAAAAGCATGTCTGGGGTCTGGGTTCTCTTGTTGAAAAAAGAAGTGATTTTCCAACCCGCACTGAATTTAAGATTTAAAAAAAGATTTATGGCAGACGGCAATAGCAAGGAGCACAAGGAGGTCAGGAGCACTGAAGGCTTTGAGCAGGCAAAAGAAATCTATAAGCCATTACCAAAGTATTCGTCTAGCACATCTGAAATGGAGAGCATGCATTTATCCATCACTGAGGCATAAGCCACAGAATGCACTTAAACCAAATGGTACACGTTCCCAAAAATGACAGAATAACAGAATTGCAGGGGTTGGAAGGACCCCCAGAGAGCATCAAGTCCCACCCTCTGCTAAAGCAAGAACCAAGTCAAAGATCTACCAAGAACAAGTGAAACCACGCACAGGGACGACACTCTTCCTCTGTGCATCTCTGGATCAAAACAATGCTGTTGTTACAGAATTTGTTTGACCTCCCCCACTTCTGTGCGAGACGTGAAAATATTAGTTTATAGTTTCAGTGTTCTGTTAGCAATATTATTTTACCTACACAACTTTAGTCTTTCTATTGCTGGGCAATAAAAATAGTCTCCTGAACAATAAAGAAAAAGAGTGCAATAATATTTCAGTCACCAAACCTTCTTGTAAGTGATTCACAGTAATAAAATCTCACTACGGGAACACACGATGCAGTTTTACTCCATGAAAAACCACACACCTGTCAGCACCTCCTGCAGACAGAGATGAATACAGAGCAAAACTGAGGCCAGGAATTTTTGTGGGAAATCAACCTCTATACGTGGAAAGCAAAAAGCATATTTCTGTCCTCTAGGGGAACCTACTTGAGCAGGGGGGTTGGACCTGGTGATCTCCAGAGGGCCCTTCCAACCTCAGCCATGCTGTGATTCTGAGACTCACACAGTGTACTAAAGGCCATTTTCCACGCATTTCCACAAACAGCCAGAGCACTAGAATTGCTTCCATGAATATCCCAACCCCGCCATGCTCCCTTGGAGTGGTCTGCAAAGCAGGCTGGTGCCTGCAGGCCAGCAGCCCCTCTGCAGCACAGGCTGTGCCAGAAAAGCCAGGCTGGGAATTCACGGTCGTGTCATGGAAATTTCCCACAGCAGCTTTCACCATGGGTAACAATAGAGTCCTATGAGAAATGAAAGCTTATTTTAACCGGGTGCCATGCCAGCTCACAGCACAATGGATCCTTTCAGTGGAGGCAAGGTGCGGTTTGCTGCTCTCCATGAGGAGGAAGGATGGCCCTTTCTCCAGGCCCTATGTTTGGCAGAGCGCAGGTAACGTGGGGATAGGGGATGCCAAAGCACAGATCCACCTCAAAACACATGCCAGAGAAATAGACCTTCTGCCTGGAAACAAGGCTGCTTCCATCTCTGCAAATGACAGTTCCCCACCAACAAGGATGGAGTTTTTCTCCCCACATCAGGAGACAAAGCTGCAGTATGCCTTTCCCAAAGAGAACGAGGTGGGCATTTAAGTCCTTCAGAAGCTGCAAATTCGGGAGAGTTTAAATTTGTGTTCACTCGGTTCTAGAGCAAAACACCGTGTGAGAGCACAGTGCAATGGAATGATCCACATCCCACCATCCCCTGTACAGCTGCTCAGAGCCCACAGGAGCTCCCACAGCATGGCAGCACGTGCTGCTCCACGACCCCGGCCTTGCAGCCGAGCTTCCAACAACACGCAGATGAAAGCTCTTTTCAGGACAGCTCATGTCCACGAAGCAAACCAATAGGAAACAAATTAACTTGCAGTAAAAGAATTTAGTGAGCATACAAACAAAGGCGTTTGTCAAAGCTGTGTTTCAGTGCCAGCAGTGCCACTGGAACAGTGACCTTGACATTATGCACTGCGTCTGCAGCTGAGCACGCATGACTTCCACACAGGTCAATTATTCAAAGGCAAAATGTACAGTGCCTCTGTTCTTCTGTTATTGTTTCGTTGTACAGTATTTAAATATAGCACACTGTACGTCTGTGCCACCCGTTCCAAAAGAATCTGCTTTCCATTCCATTTCCATTAGCGAGAGAAAGCTGCAGGAAAGGGACCTGCAGTCCTCGGTCCCGTTTTCAACCTGGTTTACTTGAGCTCTGTGATTTTAAAACTTTACTTATGTAAGACTGACTTAACTAAATATTTTAGAAGTCACAGCTGAAGATTCCATTCTGGCATTGACTTTAATTCCCAGTGCTTTGATTTCTCCACCGGGTGTTTTAATGAATTCTTTACAACAGATAATTGTCTCGCTGCCCCTTATTCACTCTGAGTGTGGTGCTTTAACTACTGCAATGACCTCAGTGTAATCCATGTGCCAACAGGCAGTGATAAGCAGAGTGCCTCTAACATGGGCGCCAAAACAAACAACTTTTGCCCTTGAGCCAAACTCTACTTGGTCTCCAAAGTGCATTGTAACCTTCACTTCGGTTCAGCATTGTTCCACCAGCTTATATTTGCAGGGCTTTTTCCTCTTAATTCACACCTCCAGATTCAGAAGAGAGTTGATCAAATTCAGCAGTGGTTGAAAAGACATGGAATTAACATCTTCAAGCATTAAAAGGCAAAATATATATATACACACTTTGTGTGTGTCTGATTTTCCACATAAGCACATCTGCAGCTTTTTTTTTTAATCAATTCTTCTATTGTGCTCATTTTGCAAGTGTTCCACATTAGCTACATAGTTTGTAAACAAAGGTAATTAGTTGATAACAAACACGATTGAGCCTAAGCAAGCACAAAATTATTTTCAAGATCAGGACCCAAATTAGTTAATCTGGATTCAGGTCATCATTAAATAAAACTTTAAAACCCCACTCTTTTTATGACAGACTGAAACAAACTCTCCTACTTCCCTTTGATCTTCTTTGTTCTCTTCACCCTACTGCTTTACAGTTGACATTGAAAAGCAGAAGTCTGCATTTTTTTAGGTAGCGGCACTCAAAATTTTCCACAGCTTTCTGGACTGAAAAATCAAATTACAAAAAATGGTGGCTCAGAACTTATCACCCTCTCTTCTGCACGCTGCCATAAAATGCTTTTCCCCAAAGTACCAATATAAAAGTAATACACAACTTTATTTTATCCTGTTGGCAGCCACACATACATCTTTGGGCTGGTTAAGAAACGAGAGTCTTGGGGGAAAGGCAGCAAGATGTTACTTCACTCTGTATGACAATACCACATTACAGAAGGACGACACTGATGCATTTGCATATACACCACTTCTCTCAAGTTTCTACCCCTCTTCTCGTGCCCTTTCTGTGTGTATCTGTGTTAGATTTATGCTGGGTTTTTCACAGCAGCACTCAATTCATGTCTGCCTAGGTATATACATGTGGCAAGCAAGTGCATCACTAATAGTTATATTTACAGTAACTTATTCTTCCTACGACCAAGTGCAGCTTGTAAAATTTAACATACATCTTCCCACTAACCACTAAGATATTTGTGCTCCACATTTCTGCTCACTTAAAGGAATGATAATATGATGACTAAATTCTAATTCCTTAAGTCTTCTGCTTTGTTAGAAAGGAAAACATATAGACATACCAGAGCCGAAAAAAGAAAATCTGAAATCATGTACAGTGCCCCACAGCCTCAAGTATCTGTAAAACAGACTTGAATCAGAGGAATCTATAGAGCACTTAGTCCACTCCTGTATCGCACTGCTGTGTGCTTTCCAACCTTCTTGCCCTGTGATTGAAGTGAGTTCTTCCAAACATCTCCTGCTGTAACTCCTGTAGTATTGCTTGGCAGAAGCACCAAGTCACTGCACACCTTTCCCTTGTTATCTGTACCACCACCATTTGTTTTCTTACACCTCACATTTTCCAAATAAAAAGAGACCTTCATATTCATATCTACCATATAATAGGAGGAAACCTCCTAGGAAGGAAGCCATAGATTCATAAGGTTGGAAAGGACCTACAAGATCATCTAGTCCAACCATCCTCCTACCACCATCCCTACCCACCAAGCTACTAAATCAAATCCCTTAGCACCTCATCTAAACGCTTCTTGAACAGCGCTAGGGACGGTGCCTCAACCACCTCCCTAGGCAGGCCATTCCAGTGCTTGATCACTCTTTCAGAGAAAAAAATTTTCCTCAAATCTAATCTAAATCTTCCCCGGCACAACTTGTGGCCATTCCCTCTCGTCCTGTCATTAGTTATCTGGGAGAAGAGGCCGACCCCCTCCTCACCACAGCCTCCCTTCAGGAAGTGGTAGAGTGCAATGAGGTCTCCTCTGAGCCTCCTTTTCTCCAGACTAAACAATCCCAGCTCCCTCAGCCGCTCCTCGTAAGACTTGTGCTCCAGACCCCTCACCAGTTTTGTTGCCCTTGGGCTCTTCAAATCCACTTCCCAATGCTACCCCAGCACCTCTTCTATTTTCTCCCCTTTCTTTCTGCAACACAATTGGCAAACAACAGCAGCTGATCTCCATCAAAGAAGAGACTTAATAACAGAGGAGAAAATCCATGCAAACACACTGCTATTAAAAATCAAATGTTTAAGACACTTGTGTTAATAGAAAGATAGTCGAATTGAAGGGCTGCCCTCATTCATGAGGTCTGAAGGCAAAGAAAAAGCGCCTTGCTAAAATCTGCAGAATTGTTTTCGTGGTAAAGATGCAGGAATTGCACAAAGGAGAAGTACGTGCTGCTTGTGATGCTAAGTGTAGATCTAAACAATAACACAACTCTCTGTAGCCAAACCAAACAACTCCAGTCTGAGGACTTCTGATATGCTATAAAAATCTGCATATACCGATTTGTCTGGTGAACTTTCCCTTAGGCATTCCAACTTAAAAATGCTTACAAATCTCAGCTTCAAACTTCAATTTTTTTGGTAAAAATAAAAAATAAAAATTCATTATACATCAAAATTTTCTTCCACCATCCAATTTTCACCCAAATTTGATAATAAAAATGAATCTTCAGGTAGCTCTACATTGGACTGGTGCATCAATACCTACAATTGCGATGCGTGTCCCGTCCCTCACGCTTCCAAGCAGCTTTAAGAGCAGTAAATCACTTCAAACTCTTCAAGAAGAGTACAGGTGTCAGTGAAGAAATCTTTATGCTTACTGGTGCCAAAGCCACACAGAACAGTGCTCCAAACCCACCCAGCTCAGTTTCGGCTCACTCTGATGGAACTCTGATGTTAATCACTGCAGTGCAAACTGTACAGCTGGTCAGACAGTGCTCTACCAGCTGGAAAAGAACAAAACCCACACCCTTTATTTTTAGCAGAAAACAGAAAGCTTAACAAATGCTCATTTGGAAGAAGAAAAAAAAATGTTTTTAAAGCTGCTTTTTTAGACTTTTTTTCGAGCTTGAAGTTTCAGCATGGAAACATCCTGACCTCTGCAAAGGATTGCAGCTGTCATGCTTGCAGCATGCTGAAGCCGGCCCAGCTGATGCCCACCTATATCTGGCACTGGCACAGCCCAGCAGCACCAGGAGAGCAGAGCAGCACTGAGCAGCTGGGGCAGCACGGCCCACCCGCTGCAGCCCTCCACCTCCAGCACTGTTTGCAGAGCAAACAGTCACCTCACAGCAGCCACTGCAGTGCATAAACAGTGGATGGTGCCATCGATAACTGGTGCTGCAGAAACAGCTCCCAGAGCTCTGTGATATAAACACAGGCATATTTGAAATCAGCCCCTCTTTGTCTTCCCGGGCTTAAAACAGTGCCTGGGCGCACGTGCTCGTAAAACACCGGAAACATTTTTACATTGCTGTGTTGCTCAACTATCAGACATGCACGTCCAAATTTAAGCATTTCAGTATCATTAAACCCAGCAGCCACCACACAGGTCTCCCCGTTACACTGTACCTCTTAGATACTGGACTCTGAAATGCCAACACCTCTTGTTCTTTCCATTGCTGTTTCCTGAGCAGCAGTGTTATCTGCTGGGACAGCTCGCTATTTTTTCCCTAAGAAGCTAATATTGTTTACTTTGTGATTTATCTTTATCATTTAAAAAACAATCTCTTTCCATTATGCATTTTTCTACTGATAGCGTTCTCCATTATAGCCATCACATGATCAATAACAGAATTTTTCTTGGTCTTTACGGCAGTCCTATCCTGTTTAAGTGTTCCACATTCAGTTAACGCTTTCCTATTTTTCAGCTGGTTCTGGCATCAGTTTGTGTGCCCGCCTCACAGCACATCTGGTACAAAACAACATAATTCCAAGCAAAACTTGTTCAGAGGCGACTTGTTCTTTGTCCATGTGTGGTGGAAGGCAAGAAGAGCCAGGAGCCACAGGGTTTGTGCTCCCTGCAGCAGCAGGGATGAGCTGGTGAGCCCAGTGCCAGCTGACTGCACGTCCCGGGCAGCAACACACAGGACCAGCAGCCTGCCCTTGTCCCTGTGATACTACAGCTCATCCCAGTGCCTCTTTTTATATTGCAGTTACAAACACTATCCTTCCCTGCAGTCTCTTTCCAGAAGTCCCAAAGTAGTGGAGAGGAAAGGAAGAGAGAATAGAGAGAAGCTTCTCCAGGCTCCACCCCCACAACAGATGAGACAGCCTGGAAAGCAACAGATGAAACCCATGAGATATCCTCTCCTTAGGTCAGTGGCCCTGCAAGCCTGGTCCCAAGTTCCTCCAGTGCTCACAGTACTACTTGTACAGCCTGCAGAGATAACTGAGTGTGCATTCTCTGAAAGGAGCCCACATCTGCACATAGAGGGAAGAGAAAAAAGCCAGCTAGGCCCTAACACACGAAGCATTTTATTTGCCCGTTTCCTTCAGTCCAAGCCATCTAGGATTCTCACAAGTCTGTGCACTGAAGGAGATCTGCTGATCTCTAGTAATTATATACAGGTCACTCCAAAAGTAATGCCTCATTTATTTCCATGGAAACTACAATAGATACAAGGAGCACAACAAAAATTTGATTTGATACAGCAAATTCTCAGCTCTGAAGCACTATCTTTCAACAGTTACCATCATTGCTGTGCATTTTTGCCAGCAGTGAACAAACGCCTCAGTGTCCCACTTGTAAAAATCCTCACCAGAGGAGGTGACCCATTGTTTCATTGTGTTTGACCGTGCACTGCCTCACTGTGCTCACATCCACTGTGTGGTCTCCAATAACGTTTGCCAAGCATTGATAAATGCCACTAGGTGCCATTTCTTCCACATGGAGGAACTCAACGACACACCTTTGCTTCATACAAACTTCCATGTCAGCCCTCAGTCTGTCAGACTGCCCCTCCACTGCCACCTGTCACACTACATAAAAAAACTGAACCCGATATTGGCAGAAAGGTTCAACCTGTATTGCCATACCACCAATATCCACCTCCGGCATCATGGGCCATCATAAAATAAAAGGCGTTACTTTCAGAGCAGCCCTTCTAGTTGAATTAATAAAATCCAGTTAAAAAAAATATATAGGAAAACATAGTTTTTCACTTGCACAAAAGCCCAGCAAAAAGAGTGATCTGGAAACATCTAATGACCCCAACAGGATGAGGAAAAAAGTTATCAGCTGCCCGGTGAAAGTATTAAGCAGCAAAAACAACTGATAAATTTGCTTTAGTACTGCGTGGACACAGACAAAAGCCAGATGTTGGCACAATAAACAGTGTAATCACTGGAATCAGCAGCCAGACATTCCAGTTTTGATTGAATAGACAATTCTGCATTACATCATACAGGTGTTTTACTTTCCAAACTTGATCCTGCCTTCACTTTGCCCTGGAAAGGTCAGATATGCTAAAGCACGAAAGCTTTTCTGCATTGCCATCTTCAAAACACACGTTTTCAGTGGCCCTGTTACGCAAACCTTTGGAAACCTCATTTCCTTGCCAGCAAATTGCCAACAGCAGGGTGAGCAACGCAACCTCTCTCCCAGCAGATATGAGACTGAGTCCTTGCCAGGCAGGACAGACGTGCTCACGTATCCCACACTATGCTGTCCCTCTTACAGAACTCTTCACTGTAGTGCAGCAACAAAAAAAAAAAAAAACAACTGATCTTGAGTCACCCTGGGTTTCCTCCAAGTAATGGTACTTAAAACGTGACTCAAACTCTGCATGGCACAGCCAGCTGGGCAAGGGACTGTCCTGCTCTGATGCAGTCTCACCTTCAGTACCGCGTGCATTTTTGGCCAATGTGATACAAGATAAAACTATTACAGTGCCCAAAGGAAGGCTAGAAAGATGGTGAAGGATCCAGAGGAGAAGATATATGAGGAGCAGCTGAGGTGCATGGGTTTGTTGGGCACAGAGCAGAGCAGGCTTGAAGGGAGGCATCATGGCAGCTCCTCACAGGGAGCTCTGGGGACAGCGACAGGGCCCGAGGGAATGGCACAGAGCTGCCAGGGAAGGGACAGCTGAGGGTGAGGGAATGGCTCTGCCCCAGAGGATATCAAGCATGGAATGGGCTGCCCAGGGCAATGGGGCGAACTCCCCAAATACATAAGAGACAGTGTGCCATCCCAAGGTTGGTTTCCAACCCTGCCTGCTTGGCCCACAGCCCACCACTACCACTGCTCCTGCCTGCTGCCAGTGTCTCAGAGAGGAAGGCATCAACATGCAGGTACTTAGAAAATGTAAGCAATACGTGAAAAACCAACCCAAACACTGCTCTGCTACATAACTACGTTGAATAACACTTCCTAACGTACCACTGTGCTTCTTACTCATACTTTATACTTCAGAGAAATCTGCTGTGGAAGAGGCAGAAAAGCAAAGTGCAGTCCAACCCCTGCATTCTCACCCAGAAGGCACACCAGCTCAGAAACACAATTTTAGCAAACCTTGGTCCTTCTTTCAATTATAGCTCTTAGCCAAGCTATATTTGTACATTAGTAACTTCTATAGAAAATTAAAATAAACTAATCACGGTTCAAGTGAAGGGGCTGTTATCTTGCTTTGTACAGATTTCATTTAACGGTTTCTGAATCTTTAATTGGAAAGTAAAATTGCTTTTTATAAACTCAAACGACAACGGATGGTCAGGGCAGCAAGCGGACTTCCAAGGGGCACCACCTCCTACCCTGGCTACGTGGAGCCGGTCAGAATGAAGCCCCGAGGTGCTCCTGCCACCTGCAAGGTGAGGAGGATGATGAGTGACGTGTGGCTGCCGGGAACGCAGAAAAGCATTGGCATGCTGGTACTTAATGGAAGAGTTTGGACTTTAGATTTTGCTGCAGTAATCCTGTCTGTGCAAGTGTCTGACAGCCCGCAGGCAATTCACTGTGTGCGTTTGCGCCTTCAGTGCCTTGCAGAAAAAGAAGTATCTGTGTTAGAAATGGAAAGCACCCAACAGGGAGAAAGATTTAGTGCTTAGAAGACTATTAAAAACATTCAAACAGCTAAGTTAAAAAAAAAAAAAAAAGTAGAAAGATCTGTGTTTAGTGGTAGTCTGCAACTCGCTTCAAGTGGCCCTTTTATTTCTATACAATACCAAAAAAAATAAAGGTGGCATAATACTACAAAAAATTACAATCTCCAGAAGATAAGCACCTTGGGAAACAAGCACGTAGATACATTAAACACTGCTGAGCTGCAAGTTCTTTCCCCAAACTGCAGAAGGCAAAGGTTGCTCTGAAATACTAAAGCCATGCAGATTAATATCAAGTGGCAACCCCATGTGAGCTGCCAGCATAGTGTTAAGCTGAAAGGAAACCTAATAAATGAAAGTGAATGTATAAGTGCTTGGTGAGATGCATGCTAGAAGGGACCGGTGCAGGTCCCATGAACTAGAGAATGTAGGAAGCTGATGGCTTTCACTTTTGGACTAACTGTTTCAGCTCTGTTGCACTTCAGAAAGGAAGGTGTTGGCTTTTCTCATTTGGTCATGAGTTCAGATTCACAGTACTTAATTTCAGCCATATATACAACTGCGGGAATGATTGATGCTTCCTCTGGAATCAGCAGTAAGAGACAGGCACCTTCAGTTGGTGACTCATAGGATCCTAAAATAGGTTTTTAAAACAGGAATCTCCAGGGATGATTCAATATGCATCCAGTGACTAGGGCTGAATTTAACAGCTAACGTTCAATTAAGCAAATCCTATTCCAACCTCCCAATCATGGCACGCGAATATTTGCCAGGCAGAGAGCAAGAAATAAAGCTGAGGGAATGAGGGGAAAAGCTTCATTTTTTGGCATGCTCCATCTGTTCAAACTAAGGCTTTTTTGATTCATGCAGATACACTCCATTTGGAACAATCACGTCATTTCTTTCTATTCCAATAAATTACCTTCACATCTTTCATTTTCTATCTCAAGAAGCAGCCAGTTCCTACGAACTCCTCCTTACAACTGCTTCTCAAATCCAGTTTGATCTGGCACGTGTGTGTTGTGCTCCTGACCTTGGAAGAACTCACGTGGGCAGCAGATCATCCTACCCTGGGAAGCTGTAAGAAGCCCAATGTCCCTCCGTCCACAAATCTGAAGGTGTCTAAGTCAACTACCTTAACTTCTGACAGATTACAGTAGCAGAATAAATAGACCACTAAAGAAATAATAATAAAAAAGAATTACTGAATGTACTAAATGTAGAATATATTCAACTACAGATACACAGCTTAACAACCAAATGACTCTTCATTTTATGTAGCAGAGCTGAAGATTTCACTAAGTAGGTTTATTACATACAATTAGCATTTATTTCCTCCTGAAAAGCTAACTCTTAATCACATAATTTATGTAAAAGGCCATAGGATAGGTAACAAAGTAAGTAACATAAGCAGATTACACCTAATGCAGCATCTATTATAAATATTCATTTCTAAGGATATAGAATTAAAAACAGAGCCACAAAAACTGTACGATTACTTCACATGAAATGAATGTGCAGAAAAATGCCACATACCATAATTTTAGGGGGCTTGTTCTCTATGGATGTCCATGCAAATATTCAGCACACCTGCACAGAAACACTGAGCTCTCCACTCTTCTTTGTTTATGTAACTTCAGGTCAGATAGACTTTTGTTTTGCGTATTTTCTTCTCTACACTAAAAACAAATCAGCTTTCTATATAATAAACTTGCACTCTGAAATCTATGAAGGCTGCAGGATTAGCAGACAAAGCAAAATAAAAAGGAAGCATTAAGTGCCATCAAAAGTGAGGAAACAATCAACAGCAACATTGTGAAGTGAGAGATGGTTCTACCTGGTATTGCAACAGTAAACATCCACCATCAGTAACAGAGCTCCTGGGACCTACTAACATGGCGCTGATGGAAAATTAATGGGCCTTGCACAGACCTCTCATCTGCAACGGCTGAGCATCGCAGCAAAGACCTTCATTCCGCAAACAAGGCGCATCATGCAAACTCAAAGCTCTCATTGTATCATCTCTGGCAGACAAGACCTTCATGGATTTTTTTTTTTTTTTAACGTGCACAGAAAGTTTTACAGAACGCACTGTAGGCACGTTTCTTCCAAATGCCACGAAACAAAGTCTTGGAAAACAGGCAGAAAATTCTGCAACTCCCCAAAGAATGCGGATATCGGTAAGAAAAGAAAAACATCATCTGACAAACAGATTAGAAGGCAGGGAAATAGGTACATAATGAAGTGAAGCCAACCACATGCTGCTGGAAGGCGGACGGACCCGCAACAGAGCAGAATCCATACCCAGCCCCAGCCCTGCAGGCTCAGCCTCCCTCCACCCAAGGGCAGCCCAGGGTTGGAGCAGGACGGAGCAAAACGTGCCCGGCAGCATTCTTCGAATGCAATGAGATGTGGCCAGATGGCTGGGAGGCACAGCCAGGACCCGACAGTGCTGCTGGAACCAGAAAAACCCTCTTGTGAGGAGTGTGTAGCAATCCCAGCTGACACAGAGACCAGCAGTGCTGCGGGAATACAAAGCCAGCACTGCCCACCAGTTATCGCTGTGTGACACCGTGGGCTTTTGCACTTCAGGAAGCACTCCCTGTTAGAGGAATAACACAGCAACTATTGTCAGCATTTGACTGCTGAGATATTAAGATAATACTTTTTGACACAGCCATACTAAATGTCATTCCTCATTCTTCCATGTCACTACCAGTAAATCAATACCAGAAAATAATTTATTGCTGGCAGGAAAGTCCTCCTGTCTTTTGACTGACATAAATTAATGAGCTAAATAACATCAAATTATCTGAAGTCAGCTGCTATTTGCATTAGTCCTGCGGTGGTCACGGAAGCAGACGGGATGCATACCTGGCAAAGTTCCACACCAACAGCAAAGTGCAGCTTACACGTAAGATATAAATCATGTTATTTTAATTGCAGGGAGTTTCACTGCTCTGGCTGCACCAGTAATGCACAAATGTCATCTCACAGCAACCCAAGTGATGGTTAAGACAAGAGCCAAGCTGGAAATAAACACAAAAAGCATGGCAAATGGCTGATCCTTGAAAAAATCCTAACGTTGCAAGGGATGGGCTGCACTCTGCTGAACTGGAGCTGGAGTTCACCCTCCCAGCCCAGCTGGGCTCATGCTTCCTAGAACTGGCTGCTTGTGAAAAATCAAATCCCTTTTATTGTGGGGTGGGGGTGTTTAATGGAGAAAACCCATGTCCAGCTCTCCATAGCTTGGAATGAGGACGTTCTGCCACATCAGGCACGGTCCTGCCAACCTGGCACTGCAGGCTCACCCCAAATTACACCATTGCTTCTTATATCTAAAGAAAGACCACAGCCCACCTCCAGCCTGAACTATATGCTTTCACATCAAAATAGGAAGACTGTACAGCAGGTGACTGGCTGATCTGACTGGAGGAGAGGATGACAATCCTGGTGCTGTGGGCAGAGCTGTCACTCCCACTGCCTGCCCCTAGGAAAGGAGAACTGCCTCCTGCCAAGCCCAGCACACGAAGGCCTCCCTGTGACGCAGGAGGCAGCACACACAGATAAAAGGAAAATTGAACAGCCACACAGCCTGTGTTCCTACCTGCACCAACAAAAAGGGAGGAAGGATGTCAAAGAGCTTCAGCATTTAGAGACAGGGATCGCAAAAAAAAAAAAATTATGCAGGTTTTTGGTTTTTTTCTTCCTTCCCACCAAAGAAAGATTTGTGGAACCACAATCTTGGCACCTTGCAAGTATTTTGATCCCCCACAAACAGTTCCACCTCCCTACAAAGCATCTCCCAAAGTTATTTTTTTCTATGCAAGCTAAGAACAGTTTATAGAAAATCCACCACAAATTACTCATTTTTTAATACTAAACCTCAGACAGAAGTACTGCAATCAGAATGAATAGTCATGCTTCAGTGTTATCGTGCAAGCAGTCCAGCCTGAAATTAAGGAAGCTAGCCCCTTCACTGAGCAAGTAACCATCTCTGCATTATTAAATTACAAGGCTGTCTAAGCGGAAACACTTTAGCATCCAGAAGTGCAGCTTGTTACATCTCACTACATCAGCTGGCCAAACTGTGACATCCTTGGTGATCCCAGTCTTTGCTAAAATACAGTCCCCAGGTGAACAAGTACAGAAGAAGAGAGGAAACGAAAAAATAAAGCAGTTTTGTTCTGGAAAAAGCAAACATAGAAGGGGGAAAAGGCAGCAGAGCCATGCCAGCCGGCACAGCCAGGGGACAGTGGAGATGCTGAAGGAGCAGGTGGCAGCCTCTGGAGCCAGCACAAACAGAAAATGGTTCCCTCTCATCAGTTAGAGAGGGGCAGACTGGAAAGCTCCAAGAAAGCATTTGCCTTTCAAGCACAGGTTCCACACCCCATCGTCTTCAAAAACCCTTCCAGACAGCTCCCCGCCCGGGATTAGCGGGTTTTACTTGGAGCAAATCAAGAGTAACAGTTGAGAGCACTGCTGCATCCAAGCTCTGACTATACAGAACACAGCTGTCACTCACCATGGCTTTTTCACTATCAAAAAATATCCTATAGAGAGGCAATGCAGCACCTGACTGTAAGTAAAGCTTTAAGAAGATCCAGTTAATTTTAGCACTGAAAACTCCCATCTCGGTGCATACAATCATACACTGCCACTACCTTCCTACTACTTACATCCGTCTCCCTGTGCTTTGAAGAATCCCTAATTCCCTGTTAAATACAAGTTTTCCTACAACCTTAGCGTATCATGTACCTTCAAATACCATTACAATTAGGAGTGAGCTTTCTTCACCATAGGCTTCTCAGTTTCACAGGCTGCAAGAGAAATGTCGAGTAGGTAGCACTGAACATGTGCATTAATAAATCTGTTCAAGTGTTCAGTTTAAGATCCACAGAGCAAACACTACCAGATGCATCATTCATTACTCCAAATGAAATTACCTACAGAACTTCAAAAATACATCCAAGACTTCTGTAGCAGACAACAGAATATAGATCATCATTTGCTCTTCACGCTAAATTAATAATCTACACAATTAAATGCTTGCAATTAACAGGGGTTTATTATTGTTGCAGCGCACTTCTGTAATTGCTAACGTAGTATAAAAATCCTGAGAACCATCTGGGGGTTCATTGGAGAGATTTACTGAAATTCCACAGAGCCTTACGACAAGCACCACCAACATGGAGCAATGTCTACAGGAGGAAACTACAGACGGTTAATTACGGAACAAGGTCTTAATCAAACCTCTCTATATTCCCTCACAATAACAAAGGAGATGTTTGGGCAACGGGCCAGGAGGGTATCTGTGAATGTGCATATTCTTTCGCTTCTTCTGAAGAAATGAGCTTCAAGATTCATTTTTAGCTTAATGCAGTAATTATACAAAACCTCAGACGCAAACGAAGCCCTAAACGCTTTTAAAATTTAAACACCAAGAGGAAAAAAAACCAATGGGATAACAATGAAAAAGACCATTTTTCACAACACTGGGTGAAATGACTCCCAAGGTATGGTCAAAGTTGGGTACCTTCCTCAGATCCCCCAGCTGCCCCCCTGCCCATCCCTCATAGCTCCACAACAAACACGACGGTGTGACCACAGAAGTTCCCCGTTGAACTATTAAATACCTTTAGTCACATAGATAGATATTCAGCCACATCTGGCCTAAAATACTGTATTCTTCCATCTGTAGTCTCTCTTTTAAAAAATGTATGAACTAAGCCAAACGCAAAGCACTTTGCTACAGACAGTGCCAGCAGTGCAGAATTCCCCTTCCCCGCTGCCCGGCTGATGGCTGCAGCCGTTGTGGAGTGTGGAAATAAAGTACAGAAGCTTTCCAAAAACCGACCTGCTTAAAAATTAATGCTGCTCCCTTCCTTTTTAAGCACACACATTCACTCTAAGTGCCCATTCGTTCTTCCATTCTTGACTGGCCAATGTGAAACGTTAATCTTTTATCTTTTTTTAAAGAAACAAAACGTTTTATAAGTAGAGTAACAAGAAAGAAAATTTTAAGGAAAACAAAGGGAAAAATTTGCCTAGCAACGAAAGTTTATGCATTTCTTCATGATCATTGTGTACACATTCATCAGCAAGATTACTTAAAATAAAGAAAAATGACACAACCCCAAATACAAGATGCACTAGGAACACGCTTTGCCAGTAACCTTGAAAACAAAGCTCTGAGCTGCAACTGAGCTCTGGAAGGAAAGAAAATCAGCTGAAATAGAGTTACAGCAATTACCTGCATCGCACTGACATCACCCCTCTGCACGGGGCTACACCCCGTGCAGCCCCAGTGAGCTCTCCTCATTCTCGTGGCTGAATTATGGCTGTGGCTGAGGCTTTCTGGGGCAGCCAGTTATTCTCACGGGCAATTTTTCCTTCGCTGCTGTGCAATAAGAGGCTTTGTATACATAAATGTAGAAAACAATGTTATTCATAGAGAGGCCATCTCCAGGACTAAAGCCCCAGACTGGAATCTGCAGGGAACTCAAAGGGGCAATGATCACTGGCAATGGCAGTGGGCAAAGCAGCACAGCTGAGTTGCATGGCCCTGGTCCTGGGTGACACCACTCCTCTTCGGAGAAGCTCCCAACCCCAGCCCTTGCTCTGCTTCTCACTTCTCGTGCCCTACTTATGGGACTTCTAGCGCAGGTCTGAGAGCGGCTGAGCACTTTCTGCTCACAGAAAGCTGAAAGGAGACAGAAGGCGCTTTCTGTAAACTGCGAGTGAAGCACTATTTGGAAATACAAACAAGAGATACTATAAGCGTTCCAATTTACCTGCAGCAAAGTGGTACAGGCCTACCTACAGAAAACAGTGATCTGGCTGCAGTTTATTTCAAAATAATACTGGAAAAATAGGAAGCGATGGAGAAGGCAGAAAGCTAAATGAGGTGACGGGGGTTAAACCTGCGGTGCTTTTGAGCAGCCTGCAGGGACCGCCGGACAGATGTCCTGACACAGGGCCGCAGTGCCCCTGCACACCGCTCCTGCCCCTGGCACAGCGGAGAGCTGCTTAAGCTCAGGCTTAACTTCAAGGCCTCAGCTGACCCCGACAGCCGCAGCTGAGCAGAGGACAGGCTGCCATCCCGCTCAGCTGACAGCCAGGCACCAGTGCAGCACTCGCATGCTTAAAATTAGTCGTGCTCAAGTGCCCTGAGATATTGGCTCCATACCATTACCGTTGTTTCACTGAATGACCAAGTGCTCGGCCCAGGGGTATTGCGGAGCAATGAGCGAGATCCAGACCACTGACTGTCCCAGTACAACCTTCTCTTCCTAAAAATACATTCATACTTCAAAATGTCACGAGGTTACAAACAGCTTTGATGCATTTTCCACTTCTCACAGCACCATCAGCACCTCCTGCAGGCTGTGGTGGATGCACAAACATGGCTACATGAGGCAGCCAGCACAGCTACAGGTGCCCAAAGCCTGCGCCCTTATCAGGTACCAAGTGGAGCCCCACCTTCCTGGCTCACCTGCAGTAAAGCCAGCTTGTCTCGAAAGCTCTTTGGTTAAAATTCTGCTTTTTACCTTGGCACAGTGTTAACTCCTACGAGTTTCTGTTCGTGCCTGTGTAAATTTATTCCTGCAAGTTTAAAAGACACAGATGCCTGCTGGAGAGGGAGACAAGCACAGCCTAAATCAGAGCCCATGACTGCTGCTAGCACTGGATGGGGGATGAGGCCCCACCAACCACGAGCCCAAGTGCTTTGAGCAGCACCCAGTCACCTGCTCCCAGCTGGCAGCAGCTCCACACCCGCACCATCTGCATTCCCCTCTATCTGGGCCTTTCTGTCCTTGTTGCTGCTGTTCTTATTTCAGTCACATTAACAAAAATTTATCAAAGGAGTCTGCAATTCAGGAGAAAGTGAACTAGTCAAACGTGTGCTCACTTTGTGCAAGGAACTAGAGTGTTCTTGTTATCGTGCATTCAAATTTAGTAAATTTAACTAGAAAGATTTTTCCTTGAAAGTACACAAACTCAAATGAAAAGAATGGCACTGATGATTGTTTACTGAAAAATCCATTTTGCTGTACCACTGTTTCATACTACTCCAAAAAACCTACAATCTCAAGTTAAAGTGGTACTTGGACAACATAACGTTTCTAAAGCAATGATATAGATGTTTCCTGCACAACTCCTGATGGTTTTCGCCTGGAACGAAGATGGAAACCTCTCACAAATCTGGGGCTCCAGCAATGCCCCAGGCCCGTGACAGCAGGGTAGGATCATGCAGAACTCCCACCAGATCTCATAAAATCTATCACTAATTATTATGGCACTAGAAATGAATTCCTTAGCTTACAGTTACACTTCTACTCAAAATGAAGCATTAATTTCTTCTTTTCCACCGCTGAGCAAGTTATTCACAAAAGACAAAAAAAAAACCAACAACAACAACAACAACTAAAAAACCAACAATGGAGCGATGCAGGGAACAGGAACACTGACCACAAACACCTCTTAACTCAGGATCGCCTAAAAGATCAATGGAACATAAATTATTTGTGAGCCTTGCTATTTCTGTAAACACTGCTGAAAGGTACATCAAAGGCAAAGCAAAAAGCCCGAGAAAAACAGCACCAAATAATTTCCCCTAACCTACTTCAGTCGCTAGCGTTACTTCTAATGGAAATAAAAATATTTCCACATGCGTCATTCCGAGACTGATGCTGACAGTTGGAAATAATCACTTCTCACGTATTAAAGGTAACTCACAGTGTGGTGATATCTGCTTTACACGGCACAACACTCAGGCAAAGTATGCTATATTAAAATCCATATTTGTGCTTTCAGCCATCTTATCTTCGCACTGCTTTGGCTCAACATTACCATACATATTTCTGTATTACAAGACGCTGTCTATGGATATTTGGGGGCTGACCTGCTGGAGAGGAGCTCTGCAGAGAAGAACCTGAGTGCTCCAGTGGCCAACGGGTTGGCCATGAGCCAGCAGTGTGCCCTCATTGCCAAGACAGCCAACGGTATGCTGGGCTGAATTAAAAAGCACAGCCAGCAGGTCCAGGGAGGTGATCCTCTCCCCTCTACTCTGCCCTGGTAAAGCCACGTCTGGAGTGTTGTGTCCAGTTCCTGGCTCTTAGTTCAAGAAAGGTTGAGAAATTCTAGAGAGAGTCCAGTAGAGCATCACAAAGATGACTTGAGGCCTGAAGCATCTCCCTAATGAGGAAAGGCTGGGAGAACTGGGGCTGTTCGACCTGGAGAAAAGATGACGGGGGGTGGGATCTTAACAAAACTTATAAATAATGAAAGGTCAGAAGCCAAGTGGGGCCAGGCTCTCTTCAGAGGTGTGCAGTGACAGGATAAGGGGCAGTGGGCACAAACTGGAACACAGTAAGACATATACAAACACGAGGAAAACTTCTTTGAGGGTGACAAAGCTTTAGAACAGGCTGCCCAGAGAGGCTGTGGAGACTTCTTTGGAGATATTCAAAACCCATGTGGATGCCTACCTGTGTGACCTGCTGTAGGGAACTGCTTTGGCAGTGGGTTGGACTAGGCAATCTCTAGAGATCTCTTCCAACCCCAACGGGCTCCTTGATCCTGTAGTTTTCTAATAAACAACATTCCTCCATTCCAGCTATTGCCATCTGTTAGAACAGTTTGAACTTAAATTTCATAAATCCCTCTCATTCTTAATTACTTGAGGCGTACTCTACATGCATACAACTTACACAGCTAACAATACAGTTCACTGTCTATCAATTAAATCTATTGCATTGAGAAATCCTAAAGTCCCTGCAGAATTTAGGCCTTAAACTCAAACCAGAACGTATGCCATAACTTCAGACTGGGAGATGAGCAGGTTTATCTGTACCAGTAATTACCGCTATCTTTCATTTAGCTTCATTTCAATTTTCATACAGATAGAAAATTGAGCCAAGCTTTGTCTCTTACCTGCAGCACGTGGACAGACCCAGCTTTAAAAACCAATGCTGCTTCCACATATTCTATGTCAACACTGCATTTAGTAAAAAATGAATATCAGTATTAAACAACAAACACAATCCGTACACAGGCAATGGACACCTAAAGTTACATCTGCCTCTCTTCTCAGATACTAGAGCTACTGTGACTTCCAGTGGCACAGACTAAAAGAATATTTATGGATACAAATCAAAACCTGATGAATAATTCTATGGTCATGTTTGCAATCATTGCTTGGTCAAGCAAAAATAGCCTCTATCATGATCCTGCTTCGGGAAAATGTGACTTATCATAATGTGTGCACACTTTCAAGTGCATAAGTATCATTTTCAATTTCAATAAAAGCACGTATGTAAGGATTACACTGTTATGAGCACTGCAGTGCAGATCTAAATAACTCAGTCTGCCAAACTAGTGTTACTATGGAAACAAAACTAATGTGCTGTGACCACATCTCCTACTGCATTACTTAAGACCATCTGGTTAAAACAAATAATTCTATGGCATAGTATTTGTTCTTATTGCATACTGATCATTTTCTATCTTTTTTAAAAAATAAACAAATACATTCTTGTTTTGATATGTTTATTTTTTATTGTTCTATTCTGTTTGGATTTTCATTACTCAATGTGATTTTATTTATATTTTCATAACTGATGTTATGAGTAGATCCACTGGTCTCTTAAGTTAGTGACAGCAGGACTTCGTGCAGGTACAGCGCTCCAAACTGCCCAGTTTTTCTGAAACTCTTTCTTTAAGAGGTACTTCTGCTCCTGCACCACACGAAGAAGAAGAGAAGCATTTCACACCAATTGTTCTCCACTGGGAATGCAACCATGTTGAAAAGCAAAGCCTTGCTGCGAGCAACACACTCTCAGCCCCCAAGCTCCAGCCTCTTGATTGCACTGAATGTGAAAAACACCTTTCAAGAGAGCTGGCACCTCCTCCAGATCTCCCTTCCAGCAAGAAGCAGAGCATTTTCCAACTGTTTTGTAACTTAGAAGCATTTTTCAGACTAACAACTCAATCCTCAACAGCTTCCTGGATTTCTAACTGTAACAAGTTTAACATTCCTATTCAAGATATGTCATCACAAATAATTGTGATAAAAAGTTAACACTTCTACAGCTAAACACCAGGTCATCAGCAACAACATCATGGAAACTGAAAATCACCTTTCTTGTCAGTTTCTTAAACTGTAAAAAGCAGTTTTATCCCAGGGAAATCAGTACGTTAATAAACAGTAGAACTAGAAAACCAAGCAGATCCCTTTCTCGTTTAAGTGCTTCTACAAAACTGCAGAATTCTGTTCCTACTCAGTATGAACTGTATATTTTACTCTCCTTTCTGACTGCCTGTTCAGGTATCCACAAAAAATGAGAAAAAACAAACAGCCAACAATGCTCACAGTACAGTCCTCTATTTCAGCAACCTCACAAAGCTCTACAGAATAAGCGAGATCTGCAAAGACAGGCTGCAATCCTGAGCTGCATTATCAGTTTGAGGACAGTAAGACAAACACATTCAGTCTTCCAATGATGAAAGGAGCTAAATGCTGTCTGTTATGACTAGGAAATATTAACAGCAGAATGCTTTGCTTCCACCACCGTTCCTAACTATACAATTTCACTCACTTTTTTGGAGTTCTTGGGTGTTTCTTAACAACATGACTTGGAGAAGCAAATTCATTGTGGCATGGATTACAGAGGTGTGAAAAGTGCAGGGGTTAATACTGGTGAAATGACTGAAATCTTCTTTAGGCAGCTTTGTTGTATAAAGGCTGTGAGAAGTCAGGCAGGAGAAGCTTTGCCCAAGGAATGCAAGGAGCCAGCACCTCCTTTCCGTCAGCAGGAACCTGTGCTCCATCTGCACAGATGAGCAAGAGCTTTGGTAAACATAGAGCAGCTTAAAGGAATCGTGGATAATACTTTAAAGAAAACTCAAGACAATTAATCTACTACTACATCCGTGTGTTTGCATTTTTATCTACACATTTTATTTAGATGTAATATCTTGGTAAGTAAGAAGTTCTAAAGCCTTAGATTATACAAGCTGTTGTATACAGTTCTTGAAAACTCCACCAGGAAGTTCAGAATTCAGCTCAGGCTGCCATCGTTTTATGAAATACGCTCTGCATGAAAATACTGATGCCTTAAACAGTGTGCTTCAGAATACCACCACTGGACATGGAAGAAGGAAAGCAGCTCTGGGTACAGAATTTCTGCAGATCCCCCAGTGCAGCTGTTTTTGGGAATGCCTTTACTCAATCCAATTGCTACTTTATGCTTGAAAAGAACACTGGGAGAACATCACCCTTTTAAAGACCACAAATGTTAAAAAAAAAAAATGTAACTTCCCTAGTTCACAACTACAACTCAGATTACCAACCACGTGTCAACGGTTTACCGGGCTGGATCGGCCTGGTTCCGTGACGATTGGTGTGGGGGACCCGCAGACCCACGCCCCAGGAAAGGGGAAGGGGGAAAGGGAAAAGGAAAAAGGGAGATGGGCCTAGAAACAAAACAGCGGCAACGATCTGAGGAGGAAAGCTAATTTACTAAATAAGATATCAGAAAGCAAAATAACACAATATAATACAATATAATTGGAATTGAAGCTAATAAATCAAATAAAATGAGCAAGAGAGAGAGTGTCCGATAAACCGAAGGCCTTACGCTAACGCTGAAGGCGATACGGCAGCGAGCACCCACTGCTGAGTCGATCCCGAAGGAAAGACAGTGTCCCGTGACCGCAGAGGGTTTTTATCTTTTCCCTCTGAGCGGAAAATACGTAAAAATGCAAAGCATCGCAAAGTCTTCTGGGGAATGTAGCTCTTCTCTTCTGAGACAGGTATACCCGGAAATATCAATGATCTATGGAGTTGGAGTATTAACTCTTTAACTCTTAATGCACTACATGTTGTAATGATGTGGAATACCAATACCAAAAATCATAAAACCATGACACCACGTATCAGTCAAGCATTTCTCATCATTAAGAGATAAGTAATCGCAGCAGGAAATGATTGAAGGAAATTGGCCTGTGTCTCTTACAAAAGATCAGCGTTACCATTTATAAGACAAGCATAAGAAAGTGAACATAACGTATGGCTAGAGCTTAAAAAAAAAACAGCTCAAGACCAGAATGCAGCATAACTGAGTGCTGATTACAGAAGACCTTTACCTACAGCACAACCTGTGCCACGCAGAGATTGTCCTTCTGTGGGAGTTTCTCACTGAGCTGCCAGGTATATCGGTTTAATGGCAACAAGACCAGAACCATAGGAAAATGTTAACAAGAAAGAAGAAAATGGAAGTCTTACCCACCTACAAGGATTGAGGCTCACAGAGAAAAACTCCACAAAGGAGGAATCTCCAACAAGAGAACCTTTCTCAGCAACAGTCAGCCCTTAAATGAGGTCTAAGAGGGGTGCAGCCTGGCTCCACCCCTTCCAGTCACACAGGTGAATTACCTTCACCTGTGCCCTCAAGGCTGACCGGGTCTTTTCTCCAAGTGCTCAATCAGTGGTTCAGGCTGCGACTTAGAAAGTTGCCACGCAGCAGGGGACATCAGCAAGGTGAGCTGCAGGCTGTGCAGGAGCAGCCATTCTGCAAGCACAGACCTGCTTTGGTGCCCACGTGCTGCTGGCTCTAGGGCAGTGCTGGAGCTGCCCACATAGAGCTGTTCTGGCCTCTTCTCTGTCTCACTTCCAAGCAGGCAAACTTCAAAGAAAACATGAGAGTAAACTTGCTCCTCTGTCATCGCTAATGAGCGGTGGAGCTGCTGCCATCTGATGGATTTGTGAAGAGGCAGGAAATGGGACAGAGGAGCTCTTCCTACTGAAGGACACTGTTGGAGTTATGTTTGGCTGACAGAACAAACATGAAAGTTAAATAAATTCTGTTGTGCAGATAATCAGAGGGTAGATTAAGATAACTGAGAGAATCTTACTTCATGAGACAGGGAAAACATCCAGCAATTTTTACTGTCCTTACAAGGCCACACAAATACCCAGAACATTTAACAGAAAAAAATCCCATTCTGCTTAACTGTTTCCATCAATGACCAACACGATTTGTGCAAGACAATGGTGACATAATTACATGTCACCTCTTAGTATGACCTTCACAAAACTAAACCACAGCCAGCATCCCTTCTGCTCCCAACCAAGCACGAGCTCCTAGCAGAGCCTCATGAGCTGTGTCCGAAGGAAGGAGGCAGGAACAGGCACTTACTTGGTTCTGAAATGGATGAAAGGTGATCAGAGGGGTCCATGCACCTCGGTGTCCTTCATGGCATGGGGAGAAAGGCAGGGCAAAAGCAAATACAGATGTTTCAACGCTACCCTAGCTGAATGACACCACAGAAAATCAAGGGGTGTACACCATCAAGGTTGGAAGCTCCCAGTAAATGTCTGCATCAGCCCCCTTCCCACCCAGAGCAGCCCCACAGCCAGACAGACTCACCCTAAAACTTGTAAGGGCAGATCCAGGTTCTTCAGACTTAAGATTACCTTACGGATTCCTCAACCCCATTAAAAATAGCTCTTCTAGCATATTGGAACACAAATGTTACTGTATTTACAGTACGTTTTGGCAAACTTCCCAGGTAAAGTAGTCAGTGTTATTACAAAAATCTGATCAGCTTTGATTTCTCCTCCTGACACTGCTTTGATGCAATGAGCGTGTGCATGAGCAGGCCTGGTACTGCATTCTACCAAGCGTTTAAGGTAGCTTCTTCAATCTTGAGCATCACAGAACTACAGAGTGGCTTGGGTTGCAAGGGACCTCACAGACCACCAGTTCCAAACTCCTGCCATGGGCAGGGTTGCCAGCCACTAAATCAGGCTGCCCAGGGCCTCATCCAGTGTGGCCTTGAACACCCCCAGGGATGGAGGGAAAGGGCATTCCTGGCTTCTCTGGGAAAATAAGACACAATAAGCACCCTCTAACACAGAGCTGGAAGTGAGCACAAAGGTGCTGGCCATGAGCCCTCCATCCTGCTCCCTTGCTCAGGGACATGATTTAGCAGAGGTTTTTTAGAGTTAGGGTAGTATGGTTAGCTCGTGGTTGGACTCGATGATCTTTAAGGTCTTTTCCAACCTGAGTGATTCTATGATCCACATCCACTATGGAGCTTCATCTTCCCTGGAGGTGACAGGGACAAGCCAAATCTTCCAGTTTCTGCCACCTGCTCTGCTACTTCCAGCCCTGGCACTCTGACTCAAAGCACCTTCTGTGCTCTCACCAGCAATCTTGCTTCAAATTCCTTGTATTGATGAAGAAATATTTCAAAAAAGCATCACAACCAAACTGCCTTCCTGCCTCACAAAGCACTGAACATATACTTATGTGGATGAAAACACTGCCTGACTTTTGCATCTTTGCCCTCTCTTTTCCTTCTCTCCTGACTGCTGCTTCTCATTATCTAAATTTAGACTGCCAGCCCTTCAGTCCAGACAGCATGTCTTTTTATGTCCCTGAGACAAACTTACTTCTGTCCCACTTTCCATTTCCACTTACCTTTCTTCCTCTTCATGTACTTCTCATGTTTACAGCACTACCAGAAGCTCAGTAACTCAGTTTCCCTCCACGTTTTTTGCTCGGGGTAAGGACAAACAGAGCAATGGAAGTAAAGGAATGCCTGTGCTAAAAAAGTCCTTGGTAAGACTCACACTGTTGGATCTGTGCTTGAAGGTTTTCAGACGCTGCAACGTTAAGTTCACTTTCTTTGCAAAACAAAAATGAAACATACTTTCATCAACAGCCACAACCTAGGTCTGCACCTGAACCCTTAAGGACGGACTCCACCTGCTTCTCTCTGTCCTGGGTCAGAAGCAGCACAGCATGCATGGGGCACCCAGGGCACCCCAAATCACATGGGGACATCTACACAGCACTGAGGGCTCTCCTAGGATTACTGTGGTGCTCCTGGGCTTTAAGGGCAAGAGTCTCACACAAAAAGCTTGAATTTTTGCAGATAAATAGAAAGAATTCGGAATCACTGACAACAAATTCTGTGAAGTGCGAAACTAACTAAGAAGTAAAACAACCAAAACAAAGAAGTGTTTTAAAAACTGTGTATAATTACGTCAATTTTTAGCCCCCCTATTTCCATTTTCTTGGGTATATGCAAATAGCTGCAGATTCAAAATGCTGAAAATCAGCCCTGGTCTGATAGACCAGTACATGGGAAGTTTCCTTATTTAATAATAAAACAGGAACACCAAGTTTCTAAGAAGCCTATCTGTAATAAGTACAGTAGGTTCCTGCTTAAGCAAATAACTGCATTCCCTCACTCAGAAGCCACCCCTTGGACCACCCATTACTGAATAACATCTCTAAGGCACATACTGTTAATTCTTGCTAAGAATACTTTAAAATAGAAAAGGATTAACAGAAAGCTAAATCTTCAGTGCTTGACACATGCGAAGATCACCAAGGAAACTGCAGTTATCTGAGTCAAATAGCACAGTGCTTAGATTTAAGGAAAAAGCATGCATGGATTCTAAGGGAGCTTTGGTTTGTTTGCATTATGATGCAGCGTGTTCAAACCAATCTCTCCAACTTCTAAAATGCATTTATTAAATACTTAACATACTTGTGCTCTTCCATGCATGTAATGATGACCCTGCCATGTAGGTACTTAAGTAAATGGCCTGCAATGGCCGTTATAAGCATGGCTTTCTTCTCTCTGCTCGATGCTTGGGTCACCCGAAGGGGAACAAGAGCAGCCATGTTTGTCTAATCGACAGCCTGATCCATGCACATCAGTGTTTCACTGCATGCAAACACGTTCTCTTTAACAGTAAATAAGGTTTGTTCATTTTTTTTTCCTTTTCTTTAGAGCAGAACCCTTCCCAATCAGCCCATGAATTTTGTCTCTTCGGGTCCACACAACTGCTTCTTTCCTTTGACTTCTTCAGTGTTGGGCTGACAGTCTGTGTATTTTTAAAGATACATCGTCACTATTTCAACCTTTGGTGCTTAAAAAATTGTACAGACGGCACTTTATGTATAAAAAAAAACAGAAAGTATCAAATGTCTGCCCTTAAACCTTCTAGTTCAGTCCTGGAGGGACACACCCAGGGAGTGACTTTCCCGGAGCACGACGCAATTTGGGTAATTACAGACAAGTCCAAGTGTCCAGGAGTATCTGTTTCTAACTGTTAACATTCCACAGAGCACTTGCTTTATTATAAGCTTCAGCTCTGCAGCGTAGTCACCAGCACTACAGCAAGAACTATTTGGGATCATAAGCTACAGTGGCATTTCCACTTTGCTCTGACTGACTGAAGCAGCCCTGGCAAGCCCTCATCTGCAGTCCGTTAACGCTCAACCAAAACGTTCATGTTATCCTAGGTTAGGTTTTGAGCAGACAGTAACAAGAAATGCAGATACCTGCCGCTGGACTGTTTCCTCTGCTGAAATACCTGTATGGCTCCAGGCACCAACAGCTGCAACCCTTTGGTCCACCGTTAACAGAGAAATCTGTACGTAAAGCACGCCCTGCTCCCAGCAGACCCAGTAGAACCTGATGGCAGAATGAATGGAAAGAGTAACAGAAAGAAAGGGGAGAAGTGTAGCAGAGTGACCAGAAGAAATAAAATTTAAGTAGATAGAGGTAATGGTGGGCAATATTCTTTATATAGATTTATTTAAATAAAACCCTCCCATTACTTATTTTTTCCTGAACTGTTGTAGGCCAAAATGTCTCGGTCAGTTCTTGTAATTCATATACACTGTGTGAAATACTCATACAACCATTCTAGCATATAGTGTTAAATGTGTCCACGTGGGTGTTTGTCTCAAAGTCTCACCTACTTTTAGAAACAACCCTGCCCATTCATTTCGGCAAAGGAGATTAGTTATGAGGAACAGCTGCCTAGGGAAGGAGAGCTGTGCCCACGATAAACCCATGGACATGCAAAATCGAAGAGGTCACAATAGTGAGGAATCAGATTTTCTGATTAATGACTTCCAAAGTCTTTTTGATGGCTAACACTTCGATGGACTGATGTCTGCACAAGAGAGAGCAAACGAGGCTGAGGGTGTCTGCACACCGGGCTGCAGAACTGTGGCCTCTGATGAAGATGCTGGGCCTGATTCCCAGGCAGACAGCACAGCGACTGCGCTCTGCTTGGATCTGGGACACCCATCTCCAAGAGTGCAATATGTATGATGGGGCTAATGCTGTGAATGTCTATTAATAACCTGAGGAACGGTACAGAGTGCTCTCTTGGCAAGTTAGCGGTCTGCCTCCAAGAGGCAATAAACTGAAGGGCAGCACCGTTATTGAGAGGTGGAACCATCTGAAATTCAGGAACGACAGACGTGAAGTCCTGAGTCCAGTGTGGAATAACCTTATACAACTATACGGAGTGGGGACTGCCCAGCTAGGAAGTAGCTTTGCAGAAAAAGATGTGAGGCTTCTGGTGACACGAGGCAGCTGTGTGCTCTCGTGGCAAAGACAAATGACTGCACGTGGGCTGTGCTAGCAAGCATAGCCAGCAGGCTTACGGAAATTACTATTTCCCTCTATCCAGCATTTCTGCCAACACTTCTGGAGTGCCGTGCTCAGTCTCAAACAGGACTGTAAGATGAGCGTCACGGAAGGCTAGTTCAGTCTGATGTTTTAATCTGCTCAGCTCCACTGTATCAGTGAACAATATTCCACTCTCCAGACTTGCACTGGGGAAAAATAAGTGGCCGTACGAAACACAGAATTTGGGGGATTCTGATACAAGACAGTATATAGGAGAATCTTTTACAAAACGTAGGAATTCTTATGTTGACTTCTGCAACACAGAATTAATTCTTTAATCTGTTTGCGTGGTAAAATATTCTGTTCAAAAATTTGTGCAAAGCAAAACTTGACCTGACGGTCTCTCTAATCATGGAATACAACGTGTGGAAGAACAATCTTCTGACCAAGAAAGAGAAATTACAGGGTATTTACGTGTGCAACCATACAGCCAGTGTCTCTAATCATAAAGATTAACCAGTGTTTGGAACAGATGCAATGAATTACTTCTGAGTTATTCCCAGGACTCAAACTGTGTACAAAACAATTACAAGTGGCAGGCAGGAAAGGCAAACAATTAAAATATTTTGTTCCTATACAATTTCTGAACACTAAAATGGCCTGAATTCTATTAATTAGATGTCCACAACAATTTCTACATGCAAATTGATTCATTGCACTGTTGCCAATTCCTTCAGCCACAGATTGGTCATTCACACCGAAAAGCAGTTCTGCATCTATTTTGGCCAACCCACCAGGAGCACAGGCTAACATTCCCTGACACTGGTAATAGGAAAGCACAGACTTTATTTTACAGTTTGCAATATTGCAACAGTCAGCATTAAAGAATAATCTTAGCTCAAACAATGAGACTGATATATAACATAGACAAATTCCTCCTCTCTTTCTTCTTTTTGCATATACTCAAATGATCAAGCGTTGCTCCATGTCTTAAGGACAATTGGTTTGATAGAAGAGACAGAACTTAGACCTGAGCACAAGGAATTAAACCAAAAAGGAAAAAGATCCTAAATCCCCATCTCCTAAAGTCACCAGACCTCTGCAGTAAGGGTTTCACTCCAAGCCAGATCAGAAAGGTTGGCAACGTGGCAGTTAAACACAAAGCCCTTCCTCACATACCTTGCACTCACGCCTAAAGTTGATCCTTCTGTTACCCAATGATCTATGGTAACTGTCTAATGGCAGAGAGTGCCAGTACACGCAGTATGTAATACTTAGGGAAGGGAAATAACTAATTTTCTGTGGGTCACTGAGAATTTTGCCAAAATGTCACAGCCAGTGCACTGTCACAGTCACTGTTGTGCAAGACAAAAGCAAATGGTCTTCAATAATGATGAAAAAGCAAAACCATCCTGCCTAAAGAACACAAATAATGCATTTAAAAATTGATATTCCAGCTCTAGTTTAAAGATACAGTTAAAACTGTGCTTCTGTATAAGAGCAAAAACGTGTACATTAGTACAGGATTTTGTTGTACTGCGTGGAAGAAAAGACAATGAAAGCAGAACAGGAAAACTTGCATTTCTCATGGGCAGGGCATGTTCTCAGAAAGTTAATCCACATAACATGGTTTACCATTCCATAGCATACGTCTAATCCTTCAATGTAATAAATAAAACTGAATTAAATGAAAACTATCCCTAGTGCATCCTAAAGCGGATGGTAAATCCTCCCTTGAGAGTGGGCAGGATGAAGCCTTTTTCTCACAGCTGATCCAGGAAAGGCTGATAAAAAACTACTAAAACTAGTTCAAAACCCTTTCTGTGCATGAACATTCTGTACAACCTTAAAAAAGTCACAAAACATCTCCTTTGCATTTTGCTCTGTCTGTGAATAATGGCGTTTTTCCACTACCTATTACCTTCGTTCCGTTACGACAGTAATTACATTATCACTTGCAAACTGCTGAGGTGCTGCAGAGGCACGGGCCAGAAGAGCAGCATGTCGAGGGAGGATGGCTGATTCTTTCACGACAGAGGACGCCACCTCCTCCCCCATGAAGTAAACCATCATCGTCATGGACCACTTAAGGAGCCATGACAATTTCTGCCCAAGTGCCGCTGTTAACCACGTGCAAGGCAAATGAGTTTGGTGTTTGTTCATAATTAGAATAAAAGAGTTGTAAAAAATTGTGACCGATATCAGAAAAGTGCACTGAAGCAAAGTCTGGCAGACATCAGAAGAACGTGCCCATCTGGCTCTGGCCCCTCCAGCGCGTTCAGCGCTGCCAGGAACACGAAGCAGTGATTACAGCTACACGGTGCATGCAGCACCCACACGCTTTCACCTTCTATTTTCTGTATTCACAAAATGAAGACCTTCCTGCAGCTGCAGTCTCCTCCAAAAGCCAGGGAGCCCCAGCCCTGCACTGAGCGGGCGTCCAGAGCCCTCATGGAAGGGAGGCTTTCAAATCCTTCTGAGCCCCCTTCCCAAACACAAAACTCATAGCTTGGAGCTCATCTGATCTGGAAAATCAGCTCCAAGTGCAGGCAGTGGAGGATCTGCTAAAAGCCAGAAATTACAGGAGACAAATGTAGTATTTCCCTGTCTGGGATTATCAGTGCAAATTGCTGTTTTGCATGTATACATTCAGAGCTGGAACCTATGCAGCCACAGCAGGTGTCACAGGAGCACTCCAATATCTAGACATAATCCTAGACATTTCTGATTAATAAGGGCATCTGGCACTGCTCAGTGCTACATCCCTTTCCTGAAAATTGGTGTGTGAGATGACGAAGCCAGGAACACATGCACTGTAAGTGGTATCACTAATGGCTCTGAGAAATGCTCCTGTCTGGGAAGAACAACAATGGATGTCTGCAAGATCTCAAGCATCTATTATCATGGGAATAAGTAGTTTCTGTTGTCAGATTCTATGGGAATAATGTGTTTTAAAGGGGAAGTTATTTCAAAAGAACAGAGCAACTCATGGATTAGGAAAAAGAAAATCCCAGCAAAAGTCAATTTCCCACTTCTGTCAGTGAAAAAAAACCTGTCTCTTGCATTTCACTGCAATACCATCTGCAGTGTTTATATTCAATATTGTATTCAGAAATTTGATTTTTGCTCTTCTCCTTGCAGCAGACCTCATAGCTGCTATCAAGGTCCTACTATGCAGGAGACACAAATGTTAAGACGGGTTAGACAAAAAATGCAGAACTGATGAGCAGGAGAACAAAAGCATTGGTGACAGACAGGGCAATCACTACAAGCACTGGGGTAGAACTGTCTTGGCTAATCAGTATTGGCATATTTATGAAGTTTGCTGGCATACAACCTTATGCAATATACGTTACACTATGACATTTTGTAATTCTAAGGTTCCTGGATTTAGCATCACATAAATAACGATGACCTAAAATAAAAATCTCTCTCTGACATTCCTAAGTGTGGCCACAAGTGCACGTTTATTTCCTTCACTTCAAGCTCTGCAGAGCAATTGTTTCAATTTTCTCAGTGAAGCAGTAAACAAAGAATTAGTATCAAACATTGGGAGACCAATTTTCATGGACCCTATTGCTGAAAATTTAAATGCCAAATACTGCAGTCAATTAGTCTAGGCTGGAGTATTGGAGAGGGGCAAAAATTAGGTTAACAAATACTCCATAATATTATCTGAATCATACGGAGCAGACTTCCTACAAAGCTGACTTTGAATCTGCCCATTATACAAAACAGGTGCAAAGAGTGCGTGGGAGAGGTGAATCCATCCCTCCCCTAAATGGCAGTATAAAATAAAATTAGGATATAAAATTTGGGGGTGTCTCACGGGGCAGTTTTTAATTATATACTTAGCAGCATCTTTGCATATAATCATTACCTCAGCCTCCTCGTTTGCATGTATATATTCTTTTGTGCCATGATCAACGAACAAAGGTTAAATCCTACTGAAATTCTATTCAGCAGTGAAAATTGAAAACAGCTATTTTGAGGCTTCAGGCTTTTTTGTATTTTTTGACTGTCTGTATAATCTGCTTGAAATTCTGGTTACTTATTAAATCATATATTCATAGTGTGACACGTAGACAACTGCAGAACGCAGGTGAATTAGCAAAGTTTTAAAGAAGAATGTAAATAGCTTCCTTTCAATGGGTGCCTCCCCTGACACAAGGAGAAACAAAATGCAATCTCCTGCTGACATCAGCTGCCTTCAGCAGCTCTCCCAGATCTGCACACCCCTGCTCTGCTCCCTCACCTAGGTTTGGATTGCAAGGAAGGGTCTGGTATTGTTGTCTAGTCCCTTGCTGCTGTACTGGGGACATACAGAGCTGACTTCCTTTCTGTCCGGACAGTTTTGGGTTGGCATCCACCCTCAGTGTTGGAGGCTGAGACTATACCTGCTAGTTGCACAGGGTAATTATTCATCAGCACATCTCCACTCAAGAAAAGTGTTGTTTTGTGGGTTTTTTCTCCTTCCTTGCTGAGCAGCCCTCTAAGGCCAGGCAGGACAGCTCAGGCTGGGAAGGCTTCCATCTACCCTTGGTGCTCCTGAGGCTTCACAGGGCTGAAGTTCTCGGTATGTGGGCTATTTTCACTGCTAACCCTGAGCCAAAGTAGAAGCAGAGAAAAATGGTGATGTGGGGAAATAAAGGTATCCTAACAGAACGCTGGATGTTATTTTTTACTTTGATTACTTTTCGTGTAAAAGATGACATCTGAACGAGCTCCAGCGACTTCTGGAGCAGAGACCAGACACCTTGCAGGCCAACACCTTGCAGCTGAACCTGAGCTTGGCTTTCACTGCTGCGTAAAAGAGAAGAGCAGTAACCCAGCTTCTGCAAAGAGCTTCACATCACAGCACTTCACTGCTCTTCTGTTGCAGTTAAACCCACATATTCACTTCATTTTGAGGCCACACCACCCATGGCAGCATGCTGAGGACTGACTGGGGGAAAGCCATCACAAAGAAATAATTATTTTCCTGTCCTAGTTTCATACATCTCCCACAACACCTTTGCATTAATTTAACAAGCTCCAGGGGAGCAGGGGCATAAGCTTTGAACTCGGACGCTCATCTCTGTACAAAACACTTCACACCAGGGTTCAGTTCCGTGGTCCCACCAGAACCACAGCCCAGAAGAAGCCAGCCCAGCTACCACAATGCAGAGACAAGGAGCAAATTGGGCTTCAGATTGGGCCCCTAGTACATACAAAGCGGCTCCTCTCTTACACCAGCAAGACTTCAGCTATGTGACATCCTTTACAGTCTCCAAATCACTGCCAGCCTCTGAAAGACGCTGAACTGACTGAGGAAATTTCTATCAGAAGCGTCATCAGAGCTACCAAGGATACAGGCAATGCTTCCTCTGACTTCAGATTTACAGAACGTGAGGTTTGATTTAGGCTATAATTTCCTCTTTTGTTTCTTTCTTCTCCTAAACGAAGGCTGTCAGGACCTAACTACGAGCGTAAAATTCAAGAGTAAGACCTGGAGAGGTAAACTAACGTATAAACGAAGCACTGTGAGACACAGTAAGGAAACAGCTCAGCAGTTCCTCACATAAATGAAACACAAGCATTTCAGGAGCACTTCCAGCTGATCCTTATGACATGCCACCAACGAAAGGAAAATGGTTTGACATGAGCTGCTTGACATACAAATGCCACACTCACACTGTTGAGAGCACTAGGAAATATTCAGAGGTCCGTCTAACTTCATCCACCATCCCAGCCTCCCAGACTGCCATCTCAACCTCACAAAGTGTGTCAAACGCCAACTGCTGGAAAAAACCTCCTCCTGCTGATGACAGATTTCTGAAGCAGTGCCTGCGGACGGCTGGTTCAGATCTAGCTCATGGGTTAGTAACCGCTTTTCGGTAAAGAAAAGCTTTACCAGTTTAAATGAGTTTAATCTGCAGCCCAGCAGGAATTTTGGGTAACAAAGTATGCCATGTTAGGTCTTCCCTCCAATGCTGTAATGATCTGGAACAGCGGAATGAAAGTATTTTCTGTCATGGGCTCACCATCTCACAATCTTAAAGATCAATTGTGAAGGAGTAGACAGACCCTAGTTAGTTTCAAGGAAATGAAATGAGACTTAACTACCCCATGCATACTCTAAAAGCACACTAAAAGCCATTATAAGAAAGCTGGAGGGGCTTCCCCTACTTTGAGGCAGCACAAACCCATTTTGAAACTTCGAGAGGTCAATTCTGTCTAGTTCATTAATACACACTGAGGGGATTAAAGGGATTTTTTCTTTTAAGTTTAATGTTTTGCAGCTCTCCTCCAAAGCTGCTTTTAAAGCCTCGTGTTCTTTAATAGTGGCAATTAGTACTATTCAAATTAGGTCAAATATTGCATTGTACTGTATGCATTCTGCAGCATTTCACCACAAGTCTTCAAAGTACCACCAAAGAGAAATTAGAGCTCTCTTAAAATCTTCTTTCAATCAGGTTTTACCAACTCTCCTTTTCAGAAACTGTTCCTTCCTCTTCTCTTGCCTGGTAATTTCCACACCCTGCTAGCCATAAAACAAAGATATGCGAATCCCCAAAGGCTTTCAACCTTTCCAATCACCAGAACTAAAACATCAAAATAAAGAAGTTTTATCCTTAAAGAATACTGTTCAGCCTGCCAAAAACAGCATATTTGGAAAAGTAGTTCTTTCTAAGAAGCAGTCACAAAGTTTTCTGAAGTACTGACTCACTCTGTGATAAATGATACACCGTAGAAATGGAAAAGTAAAGGAGTTTGAGCCAGATCAGGAGTTAAAATAATGAAGATTTAATATTAGGAGTATTTGACCATTTCAGTGATCTCATATTTGATTAAAAAAAAAGTCTTTTCTAACAGATTACTTTTCTAACTATTGCTTATATTTATATAGACTTAGGGAAACATTTAACAAGAAATGTTTGTTCTTCTACAAACAGCAAGCATTTTTATGATCACAAGATGAGATTACAGTAGAGCTCTTGGCATGCCAAATACTACTGCAGTTGTACAAGCATATTTTTCAAGAGGAAAAGACAGAGAGGCGACCCAATAGTGCATGTTTGGAACAGACTCTGGCCAAAGCAAAGCAACCAGCGTGTCTCCGCCATGCATAAGCAAACTGTGCCTTGGGGTACATCAGGAGGCCAACAGATCATGGGAAGATCCCCACTGACTCATCCACTTTGGCCACATGAAATACTGTGTCCATGCCCGGGCCACTCCCAGTTGAAGGGGAATGTGGAAAGAGGGAAGAGGGCCCAGAAGCTCATCAGGGTCTGAAGTACATGATCAGAAAACAGAAGCTGAGCTTCTTTAGACAAGGGAAGGTGAAGCTGGCAGTGCCCTACAACTATTCCAAAGATCTGTATCACACCTATGCAGAAACGCACAGAAACGGTATTACCCCTTTATAAATTAAAAGAGCAAAGTGAAGGCTGAGGTCCACAAGGACCAAGACAAAGAATTCTTGCTTGATAAAATCATTATATTAGTAAGACTAAGTCCATGCCAAGCACAGGAACAGTCTGTCAGCAGAATATTCTCTTGGGCTGGAAATGGCTGTCGCCATTTCTCCTACACTGCAGCCCACTCCCTACAGAGAGGATGGCAAAGTTCAGGGTTTGTCAACAGAGCCATGGCTGAAGTTAGCAAAGTTATATATTTGCACTTTCCAAAACCCAAAAGGCTGTTGGGATTTCCACAGACAGTTAGTTGTTTCACAATGTAAACACTTTAAAAACTACACAGTGGGTGAATTAACTGAAAAATATTGTAGTGTAAGAAAAAAAATGTAGAGCCTAATAGGATATGCTTTATCATTTTATGGTGGAAATCCTCTGGATAGATTGCTTCAGTACTCCTACAGAAAAGAGCTGGAGAGCGGAAATGAGCAGCAGAGAAGGACACCCAGCAGGATGTAAAATAGAAGGTGAGGCTCTCCTGCAATGCTCAGCATTAATAGCTTCTTGGAAAGAAAGAAGAATTCGAACAACATCCTATTTCTGTCACACTCTGCCAAGATTCTATTTTGGATGAGGATGTTGGAGCACTTCATTTTACTCCACCAACTCTCTGTCCTCTTTTAAGGAACGTTTCCACCATATGCAGAAGTTGTCACTCACAAAAGCACAGAAAAAGTCATCTGGATATTCAGTCAACTGCTGTTTTCAGGAATGAGGAAACCCACAATCTTAGAACTGGCTCAAGGAGAAGGGCACTGTGAGCAGGGCTTCCCCTGCAGCTCCAGGGGTGCTCTGGCATTCTGGCTTCTTCAAAAGAGCAGCTGAAATTGGTTCAGAATCTCCAACTACAAAACTGTATTGCCCATCCATGTTCAAATACCAAGGATCTGATTTCTTAAATTACTGTGTCTGCATTTAGATAGCTTTCCACCTTAAGGAGGGCTGCAGATGCTCAGTAACATCTGAAAAAGAAATCATGGAGCAGATAAAAACTCACCCTGAAGGCAGTGTGCCATGCTGCTGTGCTACTGAAGTACTGCCTCTGTTTCTCATCCTGCCGCTCTTAAAACTAACAAATGCTTCTAAATCCTTCTTCCCCTTTAATGATTATCAGTATTTTTCTGTTGGCGAGTGGAAAGGCACGTGGGCATGTCTCCTGCCTTCCAGCATCACTTCTGCGCCTCAGAGTTTGCTATGCAGCACTGTCTGAAGGCTCACAAAAGCGCTCCCGCTGTCTTCAAACCTTGCCTCCATGTTCAGATGAAAGAAACTCAGCTACAGTGCTTTTCAGTACACAAACATTACAGGACAAGCACATTTATTTTCCGTGGAGTACTGAACATACGCACCTTAAAACATGGAGAGGAAAAGTCCAAAGGATCCAACATTCCAGAAAGACAGAAGTACACAAAATTTACCTTCATCTAAGTAAATTTAACTCTCTGCATAAAGCACACATGGAAAACAACAACAACAACAACAAAAAAGTCACAGTGATGCATGCAGTGATTGAAGCCTGATGTTGCAGACACTGAAAGCTCAGTGATGAAGCAGATGCCCCATGCAGCCACACTTCCCTGTCCTGAACGCAGAAAAATATCCTCAAGGTTTGTGCTTCTTCCTCCTCATGATGACAAAATTTTATCTCAATGCTCTGTCATTATTTCAGAGAGAATCAAATGTCAAAAAATGCACACTATTGGGAAACCAGTTATAACTTGCGCCTATGTAAAAAAAAAAAAAACAACAGAAATAGATCTCTAATAACTGAAGGGATTCGAAGAGGATTCAAAGAGGCAGCGTTTCTTGTCATTTCTACCCTAAATCAGATTACATCGCAGCTGAGATTAATATTTTTGGTATCTGAATGGAAACAAATTCTGTCCATTAAAACTGTGCGATGGCCTCAGGCTTTATAAATAACCATGCCACCTCTCAGCCAGTTGCAGCGTTGAGTACCGATTTGGAATGCTAAATTATTCCATCCAAAGTCACGTGCTCGCAGGAGCACTGCAAAGGGAACATTAAGGTGAAGTGAAGGTTAAACAGCTACCAGTAATTTCTAGCAGGAAGATGGCCGCATGACCTTGCAGCTCTGACATGCTCTAATTGAGGGAAGCGCGGGCTGGAAGTTATCAGATGTTGCTGACGTTCTGCACAGGAGATATCTGTCCATGAGACACGAAGCTTTTCACATTCACAAGGCCGACCAGGAAAGGCAACAGTTTGCATCTAAAGGTGTGATACTTCCAAAAGGTGTGGTACTTTTAATTATTATCTCCATGTAACAGACACTTTACCACCGAAATTACTAGCTCGTGCTCAGCTGATGTGGAACTCTTTCTTTCAGTGAAGCCTCAATGCACGCAGCTGTTAAGAAGACTTGCTAAGAATATTTTCACCAGAAGCCGTGCTGCTGCTTTGTAGTATTTCCCTTAAAAAAAAACCAACTTTTTATAAGAATGATTTTCCCAGTGTGAACTGATTGAGATTCCAGCTTGCTTTACTATCCCAAACTTTGCCTGGAATTTCCTCCCTGTAACAGTACTCTCATAATCCCAGCACGAAGGTGACTTGTGCTGATGGGAGGATGCAGACCGGAGCCACTGCGTGCCGTTTCCCACTGCTCACACTTGGGTGCCAGAAAGGATGCTCTGGGAAGCTGTGCCTTACAGAAAGCTGAAGGGATGAGGCCAGGACACTTCATAGTGAGATTTGCCCAGGTTTAACAGTACGTATCCATCCCTGACTCCCTAGGAGTCACTGTATAGTTGCGACTGCCTGCAGTGTCTGGCAGCAGTCTCACCCCCCTTCCCCTTGCTTCCTGTTCTGTCGCCCTGCCCAGGCAGTCAGTCTGTCCTTCCCATCCACACCTCTGACCATATCCAAATCCAGTCACTATTTCAGAGCGAGCCTGAGCACTTTGGGAAATGTTTTTCACAGTGGCATCTGCTACCAGTGGAAATTTTGGGGTAGCCAAAATTAAAGGAAGCTCCACTATAGCTTCAGATGGTATTTCCATTAAGCTTTATTACCTCTAACTTACACAATGTCCTTTAAAATATTAAAAAAGCTGAAATGTCTCTGATTTACTTTTAAAGTCGACAGAACATGTAGCACTAGCTAAAAACAAGTTCTTTAACCAAAATGACACTTCAAATAGCTCATTATAATTTGACAACCTCTTGGTTTTCATTCAAATCAATATTTATTACATGTAAGAACATATTACAGTGCAGCTGGGGATGACCTATGCTTACATTCCCTCAGCCTGATTTGCTTTCTGAACTGTTAGAAGTGGGAGCTGCTAAGGACCTGAAAGCATTATTTTTCCTATAGGAAGATAAGCTGCTGATCACTCCAACCTTAAGAAATGCTGCCAGAGTTGGTTCCGCCCATCAGCCGCTGCCTTTGCTTAACTGGCAGTCTCACTCAGCTGCACACAGCAGCATCTCCCTGGAAAGGCAGTTTGCAAGCCTTCCTGAGAAGGAAATTAACACGGCGTCGATCACAACGTGCACTAAGAACTGAAATGTCACCTGCTCACAGAACGGCAGAACAGATCATACTGGTCTTCCACTTCTTCAGCGATTCCTTCTGCTAACTGTGTTCTCCTATTGACAAGAACTATCAAATGAGCATCCTGAGCCAGCAGAACTGTGCACGAAACACATAAATAAAATGAAGATGTTATAAAATAGAAACCATTCAAGTTATTTTTCAAGTATATCACCGTTTTTCTAAGCACATCACGCGTAATGTGACACAGAAGATCTCAATAAGCCACGGTGGAAAAGAGCTCTTCAGAAAGAGAAAGAAGTCCAATAGTGTCCACATGTACCTCCTGGGTAAGATGGGACAGATGTGTGCAGCCACAGCCAGCCCTGCTCAGTGCCCCTGGTCTTGCGAGGATGCCTGTGTGGAGGCAGTGGGGTTCCAGAGCTAAACCCCTAGTTTATGCTGTTAGTGTTTGCTACCCTTTACGTTAAGGAGAAAACACAACCTAGCAAGCAGCACAGCAGAGTCCCACCTCCATCCAGAAGCACGCGAGCTGCAGTCCCTCACACTTCACATCCACGGTTTCTGTACAAAAACAGTGTCTGCAGATGAATGCTGGTTGCCAAAAATGTGACAGATTCAAACAGACAGGCTCTCGTAATTACCAGAGAAAGCTGTATACAAAGGGGAAAAGTGAACTATGCTCTTGATGTAAAAAAAAAAATAACAAGCAGCATATATGAAAACAAGACAAAGGAAGCTGTTGTTGAAATGAGTATTGCCAGTTCCCCAAACACTGGATTTTCTCTTTCCCCCCAAGCTTCAGGCGTGTAACTGAATACAATTTTCTGTAAAAATAAATAAAAACCAATCTGCATTTCATTGGCCATCTGGGGAGAAAAAATAAAAATGCGCTCTTCCTCCACCCCCAAGAGCAGCACCCAGGAATCTACAGAAGAGCTCAGTGCCCTCAGGAAAATACCTGAAATGAGAGAAAAGCACTGCGCAGTTACTGAGGACATGGAGTTCCCTGCTCCACAGCACCTGAGCACCACAGCAGAACCAATTAACAACCAAAAAAGGTCATCATCTCTTACAGCCAGCTGCCCCAAATTGGGATGTGGGGCTGTTCTGCTGCTGCCATGAAGCAGCAGAGCTGCAGATTGGCACAGGGACTGCATTCAGATTCCGATTCTCCCAGAGGAGCCACCTGCACACTAATGATGCAGAAGGGCTGGAGCTGAATGCTCCTTAAGGCCTCTTCCAACCTGAGCCATTCCATTTTTAGATCCCATGGCCTTTCCTCCAGAGAACGTTTGGGGCTCCGTAAGCAGCAAGGAGAAACGCACCATCCTGCTACTGGGCAACATCTACTGCATCCCACGCTGATTGTCTGCCAGTTTCTCTACTGATTTGAGAAAAAAATGACTTTTTCACTTCCTAGTCCTGCCCACTCTTGAGGTCCCTTCCAACCCCTATGATTCTATGATTCTATAATTAACACAAACAATGTGTGTAGCCTCTGAGCCCACCCAACTATACTTTCATTTCAGGTTCGTGCTGTTACCTGTGAAAGCCACCAGGGCATGGCCTCCTGCCTGCGTCACAGCATCGCATGCTGATGGAGAGCCCGCAGACACGGGCTGCCAGCAGCCAGCCAGCCCGTGCCAACACGTACACACATTAACCACAGCCATTTCCTCTTCTTGACAGGAATCCCTCCCCAGGAATTTGCTCTACGCTAATGCCTATAACTGGTTTGTAATGGCACGGACTACACAGAGACAAAATAAGTTTATCAGAATAAAAATAATAATTCCAAGGTCAAACCAACGCTTTGAAGATGCATTAGGAAGAAAGAATTCTGCAAACGCTGCTCTGAGCTTTGCATTGCCACACATTGCCTAAGAATAGAAAATACTTTACGCTGATTATATCATATATTGCTCAGGCTCTGAAACTTGGCCCTGAAGTGCCAAATGCAAGGGACTGGGACAGTTCTTGATGCTCTGAACTTCCACACCTGTAGAGTGAATAAAGTGTGCACCATTTGCTCAGAGCATACACAGGTTAATAGCACCAAATAGGCGGCCTTGGTACATTCACACAGCATCAAAGGTTGACTTGATATTTCAATATTTGAACAGTATGTTTATTGGGTTGAGTTGTTCAAATGTTTTGGCACATATGTGGCAGAATTTTGAGATGCAATGCATTACACTAATGTAACAGGATTTTCTGCGAAACAGAAAATAACCTGGCACAGTCTTCTCTCCCATCATGTCAAAAAGAAACTCAACCACAGTATCTTTGCTGCTCTCTGAATTAAAGTAGAGGTTTCAAATGCTTTTCCTTCTCGAGTTCAAAAAAAAAGAAAAAAAAAAAAAAGAATCCAGTTTTCAGTGCCAGCTTCCTAATGTACAGTTTGGATGTACTTCTCATTTATCTCCTTACACCTACAGCCACATACGGTACACAGAAAACACAGAAAATAAAAGAACAGTATAAGGTATATGTCATTGCGGAACATAAAGAACTTGTGCTCCAACTGAGGAAACGGAGCTTTTAGGGTTCCTCTGACTCTCACGGTTTCAGCTCTGCTGGTTTCCATCTCTCTGTTCTTTGGTTCAGCCTTCAGAAGCTGGTGTGGGAGGCACTATCTATTAGATGGAGATTTTTCTCCAGATTGTAGCCAAAAAAAGATGACAAGAAAATAGAAAAAAAGCAAGCAAGAAAGAAAATTTCATGTAAATAGCCTCAAAAGATTTGATTTACAAAAGAAGAAACCTGCCAACCAGAAACTAAATCACACTTTATTTATTCTGAAACAGAATTAAAATGAATAGCATCATTAAGTGCATCTGCTAAGAAATAAGATAGCATCTGTATAATCTGAATTTCTGCTTGGGAAGCTCCTTCTTGCCTGTGCCTTGCCCATCCCACCTGCAAAACAGACACACGCTGGGTATGGTCCTTCCTTTCACACTTCTGAAGAAAACTGAGGTCTGTGGGAGAAAGGCACCGAAAGGGGTTCACCACAAGAAATGAGATATGAGTAAGAAAAGATATGTGTACTCAATGGAGAGTGACAAAAAGGGAACGAAGGTGTTCGACAAATGACTCATACGTATATGTATATATTTGAGGAAAAAGCTCACCACTTCCAAAATCAACAGTAAACAAATCACGCCCCTTATATGACATTTCTGGGACTGCCAGGCAAGCCCACAGATCCTAATAAAATTGTGTAATATTTGAGGCTGGAATGAAATACAGCAATAGCTAAACCACTTTACAGAGGGGATTGCAAGACTATTAGCTAACAAAAGACTGACCATGTTTGAAAGAATAAACAGAACTGACGTTATATTTAACTTAGCCTTAAAAGCTGGTACTATAAATTCCAAATAAAGCAAAAGGAACACAAACCTACTGCCAAGCTGTTGGGCGGACAGGGAGGGTAGGGGTTATCTCTGTCTTATTCAGTTACTTAGGAACTGCATAAACAATCCCTAGTGATTTGGGTTTTGGAGCAGCATGCAACAACTGCAGTGTGAGGGAATCATGGAGGCAGCCTTGAGCAGAGGTGGAACAGCAGCCTGTGACTGCTCTGTGTCTCTGAGATCGTGAGACAAAACCAAGGACAAATAAGGACATCTTCAACAGGAAAGAAAGAATTATTTTAAAATCAAGATTTGAAATTTAAGTTAAAAAATACAGGCAGACAGAAGGCTGGAGTGCATTTCTTATAAGACTTCAGAGATCCAAAGGAATGACTGAACATCTGCTTCATAGATGGCAGAACAAGAACTGGGTCCCAACCTATGAATGACCCCAGAAACCTCTGATGTTACTTAGCACTGGTTTATTTAAGCTTCTCTTTGAATAAAGAAGCTTGCCCGTCATCAAGGGGTTAACTCCTTCTGCTCATCTTCCTCCTCTACTCTGCCTCCCACACAAGACCAAACCGATTTCATAAATGAGAGCTGTCCTCCTACGTAAGATATATATTAATGAAGTCATTTCTCCAGGATCACAGCTACATCTATACTAACACACCAAGCCGTGCCAGGGGCTAAGGGGAGCTGGCATTATCGGCAGCTCACCACACTTGGTGCTGGCACCACCACCACTTACAGCAGTGTGGCCTGTGCCCAGTCCAGCTGCTTTAAGGGAGCTGGAAAACCCTCCCACTGTGATCAGATTCACTGCTGAAAATGCATCTCTCGAGACAGAGGACAGTTAATTACCACAATTTACTCCCCTGTTTTTAAGTATCATACCAAACATGTTCTAACACCTTTTCCTTGGGACTACACAGTGTGAAAGGGAGCACTACGTTACATATTTTTGGATCAGAATATTCAAGCAATACACACATAACGAAAACATTAACTGGAAGCAAAGATGACTTGAAAAAAACGATCTGAAAATCAAACTCGGAGTGAAATGGAGTTTTCATCTTCCAGATGACCGGTATAACACGAAGTGACTTAACTCATCTGACAAGATGGATTACAGCTGGCCCTTATCTCTTGGCCTGCTTAGCAACATGAAAAGGAAAAAAAAAAAACAACACAATGCATTAATTGATGGTGAAGAACGTTTTTCTTCCTAATGGTTTCCAGCCAGAATTTTTGAGCTTGAGCCATTTGCCAAATAATGGCTAGCATTTGTGTACACATTACTTTCTTTCATGTGACAAGGAAGTGTAATTTTTCTTTGAAAACATACTCATTAAGGAAGCAAAACCCTTCCCCCTCTGCAGAAGCCTTTGCACCCCATTCATAAGCATGACACAGTATAATCACTTCTAAGAGTCTGAAGAAACTGCAGATCTTTTGAAATTCCCCCAGCAGAAGCACTTGTGTCTCTGTGATGCCCTCTATTATACCAGGCATACCCAGTATTTTAAGGCTATTTGTAATGCAATAACCACCACAGGCCTCAATCAGGTTATAGTTAGGGTTACAGTATTTCATAGTTATTCTATGAAATAGAGAAATTTGAAGAAACTAATGATTATTACAAATAACTGAAAGAAGCAGGCATCAGTAATATAGTCATAATATTGCACAGGTTGATTTTAAGTTCACGAGTCATTTGGAAGTACTTCTTTTCTGACACGTTTTCCACTTTGGTAACACAGAATTCTTCTTTTCTAAGGCACTGCACAAAGGAAATGGCAAATGACTGTGCACTGCTCCCTATCAGCCTGAGTGCACAGGGATGCTGGTGGATGAAACTCAGTGTGGATAAATGAACAGCAATAGGCACTGCCTGACAACCTGTAATTCTCAGCTACACTACTAACGTGTGGATCTCCAGAAGTGAAACCCAATGAGAAAAATAGTGAATGTATCTATACGCTGTATGCTATACTTCCCAGAAATAGAAATAAACACTTAGCTAAAAAAAGAAAATCAAGACAGCATGTCGTATCATGCTATGGGGTGCCTTAGGTTAAACAAATGTGTCTGCTGGTGTCTAATTTTTCTTGTGAACCACAGAGACACAGCTCAGGCCACAGAGGTCTAGCGAAGAGCTCAATACCTAGCTGACACAGGAGCTGAGCTGCTGCCAGAGCGCAAACCAGAAAAATGGTGGTTCTTTCTGTTACAGCAAACTGGCTCCATCTCCCTGCTTGGGATACATCCCAGGAGAGGCTTAGTTACAGCAAATGGAAATTGGAATTGAATTTCTTGCCTGAAACTCAAGCTGGAGGTGAGTTTTACAAGGCAAGAGATAACTTTATGAGTGTGCAGGCATACGAGATTTGATCATTTGATTGCACTGTGAAAACAGAGGGCTAAAAGCTGTGCCACTGGGAAACTGCTTCTCCCAGCGTGAATGGCAAAGCACAGGGATCCAGCCTGGCCCAGATGGTCCCTGCTGCTGGTCATTAAACAAAGACAAGGCTGGTGTTGTACAGTGTGTCCCACGTGGTCTAATAGGGATAGGACCAGGGGGAATGGCTTTAAACTCAAAGGAAGTTGGATATTGGATGTTAAGCTCTTTACTCAGAGGGCAGTGAGGCCCTGGCACAGCTGCCCAGAGAGCTGTGGCTGCCCCATCCCTGGAGGTGCTTGAGGCCAAGCTGGATGGGGCCCTGGGCAGCCTGAGCTGCTGGTGGTAACCCTGCCCACAGCAGGGGGTTCAGGGTTCCCTCCGACCTAAACCATTCTGTGATTCTGCAACTCTTTTCGTAACTGCCTGGTGCTGACAGGCCCGGCTATGTGTGGCATGGCACACCTCAGCACCTTCCTGCACTGCTGACAGCTGTCACATAGGGCTGGAGGTGGACCATGAGCAAAAGGAGTCAAGTGGGCAATAACTCCTCCATGGAGTGTACCCAAACCTGAGGATCTCAAACCCCAACCCTCGCCGTGGTGGGTGTCACAAACACTGTGGGCCAGGCCAGCCTCCGAGGCCTCCCAAGCTTCCAAGTGACTGCAAGGTATCTAGGAAACACACTCACTCCTGTCAGCAACTCTCTGAGATACTGGAAAGTTCATTTTCAAGAGTAATAAATATATTTCATAACGATCCCAAGGGAGTGCTGCCTCCTCGCTGAAGCTACTGTACTTGGCGAGGAAGCAGTGTGACATTTCTTCCCCAAAGGCTCTGGAGCGATAAGGAGAAGCTGCAGTGAAATCAGCCTCTGCAGAGCAGGTGCTAGGAAGCAAGGTTTGGATCAAAAAGTCCAACATTTAGAAATCCTGAAATGTAAATGTTCAATTATTTGGAACTGAACCAAGACTGGTTCATAGAGAACAAAATTTGTGAAAGCTAATATCCAGGCAATTCTTTGACACATAGCAACCAATATAGCAGATACATCCTCTCACTGCCTTCACATAATGTATTTCCCTCTGAAAATGGACCATCAACTAAACAAATTCAATCTTCATTACTATTTAGCTGACAATGAAATAACCTTCAGCCAACTCTGGAGATTCCAGTCTTGAATGAGCTCATTTGAGATACACAAGGAAGCAGCAATAAATAATCAGATCTGAGAGCTCTGCCAATTTAAGAATCCAGAAATTAACCACCAAAATCTTAAGTTTAGGTTACCAAATGATGAAGCTTAACAAAAAAATTCGACTGATTTCTCTTGCGGTTCTGAACTGTAAGCTTTACACTTGGGTAGTGTTTTCAGTAGTTTTAATATAAAAATTGTTTTGCTCGTAGTGGGATACAATCTCATCACTCACAACGTGGGTTAGGTGTTAAGAAAAGTGTTCCAAAACTTCCCTGTTAATTCTTCTTGACAGCTTGGTGTGGAACTCAGTCATACTCAAAACCTGCACTGACCTGTGCTAACCCTACTGAAATGGTGCTACTCACAAATTCCAAGTTCTTGAGAAGAAAAGCATGACCTACATGTGCTCTGAGCTGTATTACGTACAGTCAAGCCAAACTTAGTTCTAGATAGGGGGATTCTCACATCTTCATGGATGCCTAAGCTGCAAAGTCAGCCATTTCCAAGGAAAAACAGCAGCTTCCAATGGCACCAAATGTGAGCAAACTTAGGAGACTTATCTCCAGATCTGGAGGATCAGCACGATAGAGCAATAGGGGAACTAATCTCAGCACCCTTTTAAGTGATAGACAGTGACTTGAAAATTGTACTTTTTAAAAGATGATAGCAGAGATTTGTCTTATATAATAGTTTTCAACCTACGAAATGACTTTACAAAAGGTAAAACCTTCAGCATTAACCTCTGTAGTCACCAACAGCCTAAACAGCTAAATGAGAGACAGACAATTTGCAAAAGATAATTACTTTGTTTAAAAGCCCAATCCTTCCAGCAGCTGTTCAGCAGTACGTTTTATGTACTCCGTGGTTACAACCAACAAGTTGAAGAACTTCCTTATATAATATGCAGCATTAAAACAAAATGTTAGTCAAAATTTCTGACATTTCAGCTCAGTCAAGATTACTCACATGCCTAAAGTCACCTATCTTGGAAAGTCAAGACCAAGGCACGTGTTTCTTCCCAAATGGGCATACTTCTGTACCAGAAACCTTCAGCAACAGTTGTCCTCTCCACCTTTCTATCAGAGCTACCATCTATACTTCCACATGATATACATCATAAGATGCTCATATGTACAACAAACAACAGACTGCATTCATCTAGACTCAGACTTATGTCTCTAGTCCTACCAATCCCATTGAGAGAAACGTCCTCATAAACCTAACGCCAGATATACAGCTGATGAAGGAGAGAAGGGCACAGGAGGACCCGGATGCCAGCAGGCTCCACTCAATTGCCTGGGCTTGTGTTCCTCAGTACATCAGCAGTGGAGGCAACAAGGTCTTCCACACAGAGCTTGATTATGAGTGAAGGCTCCTCAATAAATGCACTGTAGTATTATACAAAGCATGCAACAGAAAATGCACTTCATCACATTTTGGTACTGCTGAGAGCAGTGAAGAGTACCTGAACACAACTGTATAAACAGTAGCGGGCTCATAAACTTCAGTCAGTGCTGCACTGATAAGAAAAGGCAAGACAGATCTTATTCCTGAGCAGGACTCCCATCATCCCCAGAAGTAGACTGAGATTACATATAAAGAACTCATCTGATCCCTGACACCAAATTACTGCAGGAACTTAATAACATAAGCAAGTCAAACAACATCTAAAACTGTGCATGCGTATTGGTATCCCACAAACAGGAGTGCATTGGGTATGGGGACACAAATGGAAACATCCTCCACGAGAACATTTCCCCATCACAGCCTGGAAGCTGAGCTTTGTGCATTCATATGTTTGCCCAGGAGCTCAGATGGTCTAACTCCACAGTCCCCACACACAGTCAGGCTGAAAAAGGGCCTTGGAAGTGTGAACTGCCTACTTAGTTATATCTTTTTTACCTGAGATTTGAAGGTAACATTTACGTGTCCTAAATGTGAACTCCTTACTGTACAGGTGATCAAGCAAAGCTATGGTCATGAACTGCAGTCAAGCATCCATTAACTCATGGGAACAGCATTAACAGCTGGAGTTTGTTTTATAAAACAATGCTGAAGTCTTCTTTCCTGATCCATCAACAATCCCACTGGAGTGAATACACAGAAACAGAGAAATTCATATTAAATGGGAAAACACAAGATGAAAAAGGTGAAAAGGTGTGACATGAAGAAGTGAAATTTTACCCTGAAGGTGAACATATTAAACATGAGAGAGAAGACAGAGAAATTAAGAGAAAGAATGAAAAAAGATAGATGGAAAGATAGATGAATGTAAGACCAAAAGACAGAAATACAGAAGAAAAATAAAAAGGAAGAAAGAAAGAAAGAAAGAAAGAAAGAAAGAAAGAAAGAAAGAAAGAAAGAAAGAAAGAAAGAAAGAAAGAAAGAAAGAAAGAAAGAAAGAAAGAAAGAAAGAAAGAAAGAAAGAAAGAAAGAAAGAAAGAAAGAAAGAAAGAAAGAAAGAAAGAAAGAAAGAAAGAAAGAAAGACGTCTAAAGTTATCCAGAATTAGTGCTTTTTGAACGGTTTCATTGTAATGAAGAATGAGAAAAAATTACGTGATTTTAGTGATAGAAAATGCGATGTTCTAAGGTCGTTTTTCAGCTTTAAAATCTAAAAACCTATGAACAGAAAAGGAAGGAAGCAGGAGTGGTAGCAAAGGAGATAAGTTATGCAAAATTTGTTATTTCAGGCAGAGAAAACGCTCCCAAAATAGTAAGAAAACATGTCTGACATATGCATATACGTGCTCTCTTCTCCACGAACCACAATAGTACTTCTGTATTTTATGTATAATTTGGCAGGACAAAAGACAACATAAAAAGCTCCAGCAGGTTCCAACCGAAGGGCTTCACAGGTGCTACCTGCACGGTGTGGAATGGAAGTGCTGAGCAGCAGTGCTTCTTCAGCACTGCCCAGGCTGCAGGCAGGGAGGGCACACGTCCTGGTTCCTTGGGATTTCTGTTACCCTGCCTGCCCATCTCAGCCCTGCTGCACTGTGCACAGGGTGTGCAGAGAGCCAGCAGTCGGTAAGCCAAGGACTGGCCCAAGCCCAAATCGCTCCAGCTATTCACAGCTGCTGGATAATCCCTTGGGATCTGCAGACAGCTGGCACAGGTTGGGCACCCACCATTTCTCAAACAAAGAAAAACGTCTGGGGGATGATCAAGATTTCTGACAGCATGGTGGCCAGCAGCACAGCGGCGGCAGCGCAGCGTTACATAAAGCAGAGGGAGCAGCGAGTGCTCTGCTGCACAGCCTGAGCGTGAGGGCTGCTGTGTGAGCATGAAGTGGCATTGTGCATACCTTCAGCTCACTATGTTATCGCAGATGAGGAGGAAATTGATCTCTGAAGGTAAAAATTAAGACTGTGTGCAAAGCAACACTTTAAAGCTACTCTGATTCTGGCTGTAAAAACCATCACAGTGGATGTACTCCTGGTAAAAGAGAACCAGGTTTCTTGCCGTGTGCTCCAGGGCTCCCAGGAGACATTCCTGTAGGGCTAAGACTTGAAGAAGATCCAGCACAGAACTGCACACCAAAGTCTATGCCAAAGTAACCAGCAACAGTGCAGCCACAGCAACAGGCAACTGAGCCAGCAGGGAACTGCTTCCAGCAAAGAGCTGTGCTATGCCCTCTCCATTTTTATTTTATGGGTGACGTCTCCCACAGCTGCAATGCACTTGTAGCACGTGAGACACCTGCACCCTCGATAGCTCAGTGCCCTTTCCCAGAGGGGACGGCTCACGATGCACTATGGGCAGCTGCCATAGGCCACGCTGCCCCGTGCTGCTCTGCTGCTGCCCCTGCCTCCCCCCAGCACTGCTGCACCCGCCTCTCAGGGACCAGGCAGCACGGCTCTGCCACGCTCCTGCCCCTTTCCTACACCGCCTGTTCCACGTAAAGTACTGTATCTAATATTTCAGAACTTGTCCGCAGCTAGATGGGAGAAGAGGGGAAAATGATCGGCCTTTTTTTTTTTTTTTTTTTCATCACACAAAACGTTTAAGGTTGTTATCGCGCAGTTCACCATCCAGCAATTAAAAGCCAAACCAATGGCTATGCTGTGCCTGCACAGACAAATATATGCAAAAGCCCGAGGCACGTGAAGCTGCAGTCATAGGAAGGAATTAAGCAGAACAGAACCGAGAACAAAACTCCCACGTCTGCACTCTTCAGTGAGCCCTGTCAATAATAGCTCAGTTGTTTCCTTATAAGAGGACTGCGTGGAGAGTTCGCTATCAAAGCACACCCTAATGCTTTTAAGGCTGGGGAAAAAATCTTCACTTCTCAGCCTTCGGCACTTTAGGGAATGGTTCTCAAATGAAACCTTTGGCGTCAGCGGACGTTTGGGAGCTCCTGCTCTCCCTTCTTCTCCCACCACCGCTGTAACACTGCAGCTCCCAGAACTGCCCCAGAATCACAATGCACCCTATCATACAGTACGAATGGGGCACGGACATGAGGGCAGATGCTGTGGCTGAACACAGAAAGCACCAGGATGGAGGGCCCACACATGGACTGCTGAGCTCATGGCCCTGTACCATTCTCCCAGCAGATACACACAGCACATGAAGGCTTCTGGCTTCAAGATGGTGAGCTGGCACGGTACTGTCAGTAAGCAGTAAGACCCGAATCACAGATGACTTGAGAAAGTCAGAAATAAAATGAGAAAATACGAAGGTTTTCCCCCTGCCTTTTGGTTCCAGATTTAAAACTGTTCAACTGCAAAGCCTGCGGAGCTGGGAAGCTGACTTACAATTATACCCTCGCAGATTCAAGAATGTACTCAGGGTTCCAAGGCTGAACGGTATTTAACTTCTGCCCACATGTCAATAGTTCTGCTGTGATATGTCATGCTTATTAAAAAGAAAACCAAAAAAAAGAGCAGATTTTTACTTTTATCCTACTGCAAAACAACAACAAAAAAGGAATCTTTCCTGCCTTCTGAAGCACCCCATCTACAGAAATGTATAATTAAATAGGAAAACAACTGTAACAGTAGTAGTCTTAAAATGATTCATTTATTTATGATGAATAAAACATGATGGAGAGCTGTCATAAAAAAGATAGAGATCTAATCTGCTAAGACATGCTGGTGCATTTCCTGCTAATGTCAGGAAGAATAAAGAGTCATGTGCAAAACCCAATGAATTTACTAAGGATTAAGTGCTTCTGTCACGTAAAAAAAAAAAAAAAAAAAAACCAGCAACAAACCCCAAAAGAACTACTTATGATTCTGTATTTCACATCCAAAATGAAGATGATGGAGGAAGAGGAATAAGTAAAGGCAGAACACATGAGGAATACCCAGAAAGCCAACAGAAAATTTGGTATTATGTTCCAAATGCACTCCAGTCCTTGTAGTCCTTATACATCACTGTAAACATACATCCACTGCTGATCCCAGGCAGGACAGAGGAGCGACAAAGGTCAATCTCTCCAGGTCAGTCCACACCCTATTTTCTAAGAACACCGAAAGTCAAAAGAAATCAATTTCTGCAGTCCTAAGTAAATTGTTTTTGACCTCAGACTGCTTGCAGTTTAAAAGTCAACAGAACTAACCTTCTCCATTGCTACTGTAAATTCTGTGTCTGCTGCACCACACCTCAGGATCCCAACAACGCAGCTGCACAACGAGCAGTAGCCGAAACCTAACTTTTCAAAATGAGGAATTGGCACGTTGCTAATCTGAGATGAAATGCACAACTGCAAATACAAACACAAATTTGCAAGTGCAAATATCAACATTTTATATCCTTGTAAGTAGTGATGGCTGAGCACACTCTGACAAGCAATTATTTCTAAGGAAACAGGAGCAGAAATCATTCAAATACATTATTTTTGGTAAAAAAAAAAAAAAAAGTATATAAATATAGAACTTATTTTAAAAATTTCTGGTTAGCAAAGTCATACTTTACTTTTTAGGGTTTGGGGGAGGTGGGGAGTTACCAGCGACAGGAAAACCAATCTCATCATCTGAACAGTGTGCTAATGTTCAGAGCAGACACGGAGGAAACTGCCCCTTCCGAACAGACACGCTCTGCACGTGACATCCATATCATCCATATTAGCTCTGGTTGCTCGAGGGGTAGAAATTATTTTTCTACTCATTTCAGCTCTTTGCAATGCAAAATACAATGCAAAATGAAAGCGTGAACTAGATTGTTTCTGGCTCATACATCACTAGACTTGTTGGTTAAACTCCAGTTGCAGAACAGCAATTCCTGTTTGCAATGCATGAGCCATGAAAAACATGACCTGACATTAAATTTACAGGGTTGGCACCTTGGCATCTGAAGACCTTGACAATTATTCATAGATGAGGTATATTTCAGATAAAAATGACTAAAAGGTCTCAAATGAGGAGTTCCACAATGCAGTTTCCAAAGAACCAGGAGTCAAGGCTTTGCCACATGTTAAGCATTCTTTTCATCTACAAAACTCTTCCTGTAAGTAGCAGCAACCCAGAAAGCACTCTGGCCAAAATGCTGGACTTGGACACAAAACCAATGGCTTTGAAAATAAAAAGCCAAATGCACAGCTCTGTGTAAGGACTTTGTCATAGTGCAGTGATGGAGCACTGGCACAGCTGCACAGAGAGGTGGTGGAGTGTCCTTCTCTGGAGACATTCCAGACCCTCCTGGACGCCTACCTGTGCAACCTGGGCTAGGGAGCTGCTTTGATAAGGGTTGGACTCGATGATCTCTGGAGGTCCCTTCCAACCCCTACACTTCTGTGATTCTGTGATCTGCAGCATACGTTTATTATATGAAAGATTTTCTCAGATAAGATTTACACTATGCTAGTGAAAAAAGCCTCCATAAGAAATCAAATCCAGACTGCTGTCTACAGGGATGTTTTCAAATAAGTAGTTTCTGAGAAAATTTACGTGCTTATTACACTTACAAAGGATTGTGATTTCCTTAAGGACATGAAACGTTAACTGACTTCCCCAACTGGTTCCAGTTTCCGTTATTTTTGACTGTCTCCAGAGAACAAACAGGTGCCTTTGCTCATGGCTGTAGCGGTGTGACACCCTCAGAATGACTAACTATTAATAAATTACAAATCGTTTAGCTAAGAAGAAAGAAGTCAGGAATTTGCTTTAATTGGGATCACTACATTTGGGAGCACTGAAGGAAGGCTACAGTACATTACATGGCTTTGAGAAGAGTACAAAGGAGTCCGTATCTGGCAGGCAAATGTGATGCACATGTGGTGAAGAAGCCTGCCATCCATCTTCCGAGAGGGAGAGCTCTTTGTTGTTCTGCTGGGAGGTTTCTGAGATGGCCAGCTTGCAGAGTGTGTAGCTTCCAAGGTAAAACGTTCACGTATCTCACAAAGCTATGCTTGTAAAACCCAAGGAGATGCGGGGATCAGCCCCGAAAGCAGGGATGCTCTGGGTTGCCAGGGCAACCCCATCACCCCAGACAACGAGGACGTCAGCAGCATGCTGCAGCACATGGCAGGTACCTGAGAGAGCTCGTCCCTCTGCTTTCCTGCAGTGATGCAACCACAGAGCAGTGCAGGTGACTGCTGCTAAGGTGTGAGTCAGTGCTCCAGTGTTTGTTATCAGCCCCAGAAAACCAGGGATGCTTAGCAACTGGTCTCACTGGCCTTACCCATGCAAGTTGCTAACTTAGGTGAGAAGACCCAAAGGACAACAGAACCCAAAGTCAAAGCATAAGAAATTATCTTTCTGTTAAATGGAGTGACGTCCAGCAAATGTAGACACAAACACACACAACCTTATTATTTTCTTTTTCCTCACATGGACACTTGTGCAGCTCTTTGCTTTCACCCTCCCAAGAAGTAAATACACGTAGCACACACATTCCAAGCCTGCTGCCTGACCTCTGCCTAAGTGCATTTCCTTTTCCATCAAACCAAAGCTGCAGAGCTCCACTCAGCTGCACATACACGAAGATTCAGATGAGCAGCAGAATCTGCAACCAGATGAACAAGTTGTGCTTGCGTGCCTTGAAAGTGAACCCATAAAAGCAAACAAATTGAAGTCACATCGGTGGCTAATGCAAAAAAATAAAATTTGTAAGGAATTACTACTCCAGAATGTACATTACCATTGTGAGTGTACAGATTATTCTCCTCTTGCAATTTGCTCACTGGATGTTTTGGATAAATATTTCCCTGCAAACATTTCCAGAAAGCTTTCCAGCTGAGAGGAGTTCCTATGGCGTAGAGAACGTTAAATATTCAGAATTTTGAATATTAAAGTTGGTACAAACAGCTTCGTGATTTTTTAATCTTGTCTATGGTTGCTGCTGTTCCTGTTTAAAGACTTTCTTCCTAAAAATAGATACATTTAAAAGCCTCGGTTTGAACCCTTCCAGAGGTTAGAATGGATCTTTAGCAGTGATCAAAAATACTCAGCCACCAAATGTTCTGTGCTGGAGAAAGAAATAATGCCATCTTTAGAAAATTCAGGTAAATCCACATTAATTTTTTTCAGTGTTTTCACGTTAGAGAACAATTTACTCTGAGCAATAATAGATGGGAGGAGGAAAATAAATCCACTGGAGAGAAGTCTATGGAAGAAAGGTCCAAAACGTCACTTAATTTTCCTAGTAGCAAACTGTACCATCAGTTTAGGTTAAAATGCTGTATGTTATTCCCAGCTATGGCTAGGACTGATCACATGCAGCCCATTTTGCCACGCGGACTTTCCCAGTTGTTGAAAGATTCTGTTTCTTCTGATCTAAAGCCCAACAACAATTTTATCTGTACTTTGGTCTCCTCTTTCTTCCCTTGAACCACATTAAGTCAGTTGGTTTACATTTAGGGCTGAAAGGTCATATATCACTACGAGTCCTCCTGCAGAAATGTCACAGACCACACTACGAGGCGAATTAACTCTTCTCTTTCAGCTCTACTTGGAACTGAATGGATGTTGTGAGTGTCAATATTTACCTTCTGTCCATAAAGACATGTACACCTTCCCCACACTGCAAATGTTATGTAGCTATACAAGCTACTATTACCAATCTACAAATAAAGGGATTTTTCAAAGTTATAACTTGCAATATCTATTTAGTAGCTGTAGGAAACCAACACGAAAGATCAGCTGCTATCCAGAAAATAACAGTACAGCTAACATGTAGATTCACACCATTTACAGATTATCAGCCAACTCCGCTCCACTTTATCTGTACGGTAGTGACAATTCTCACATTTGGGCAGCAGACACTCCTTGCTCTTCCAGCTTCTTCTGGTTTGTCAGAATTCTAGAGGCAGTGGGGGGAAGAAAGCCACCCCACGGGTCCTGCATCTGCCACAGTTCTCACCCAGGTTCTGGGGAAGAAGCCTCCCAGCCCCATCAGCATCACTGCAAATCCCAGCATGGAAGGCTTGCAACAGCCAAGACCACTAAGATCAGCTACTCCAACTGCCAGCCCATCCCCACCATGCCCTTTAAAACATGTCCCTCATTACCACAGTGACCCTGTTCCTGAAAAGCTCCACCTCCCTGGGCATCCAGTTCCAATGTAGCGCAGCTCTTTCTGAGAAGAAACTTGTCCTAATATCCACTGTTATCTAATTCTGGTTGAAAAAAACATCTACCATGAAATGTTGATTTATCACTCTCCACTTCTGAGAATTACCATAGAAATCATTTTCTAAATCATCATCTCTGGACAAAAATCCACTGATCTGAACTAATTGGCTCACAGGAATTTAGATTCATCCATGCGTTAGAAGTAACTGTCCTCAACTGACAATTTTTTTTATGCTTTCCATAAAAAAATTATCCCAGTGCAAGAGGTGGCAGTAACCCTTCACATTTGTGTTGAACAAGATTCTAGTTGGAGAGTTGGAAAGGAGGCAGAGCCACTGCACTAGGCTGAAGTCACAGATTTTTTTCACAGTTCATCGATCCTTTTTTGGCTTTCTCTCTCCAATATACACTTCCAACCTTCCCATTTCTGCTGGCTCTTGACTAATCGAGACTCCTCATCTTCCTACTAAAACCTTAAGAGAGAAAAGTTAATTACTGAGGATGATATAGGAGACATTAGGGTTTTTTTATGTATTTATTCCAAGTTTATTCCAAGTATTGTGAATTATATGCTATGATCAAGGATGATCTCCGCCTTCTTCTTTCAAATACAAAAATAATCAATGCAAATACTTAAATTGTACTGAGAAAGTCATTAATCATTCCTGATATTAAAACTAAGATCTCTGCTTTGAGGAGAGGTTAAATGACAGCACCAATCCCTTCAGCAATCATGTCCCTTTCATGGCAAGTTTTCTGGTATAGAACAGCTGTTTTTATTATTATTAATGCTGCACATTGACTACAAAAATCCGACCTGAATGGGATAAAAACAAACCAGCTGTTTCATCCCCTTTCATCTATCCAAGTCTCAAAGGGGGCTTTGTGCACTATCGGTTTCCAGCAAAGAGCTGAAAAATCACATGTCACAACGTGGGCACGACATATGTGGGTCAGCCAGGAACCAGCAATCTAGAGCACGGCCAATGGAAAATCTCTGCCCATCCCATCCTCCCCCACTTAATCTTACTGGGTAAACAGACAGGAATGAAAACAGCAATCGCTCCCTCTTTATTTCTGTCATAAATAAATAAATAGATGGGACAGGAAGCTTGACCAATGGTAGATGGTGCTCTGAAAGCAGAGGTAAACAGTAAAATCAGAGGGGAATAAAAGATTTAACTCATAAAATGAGGGGAAAAAGACAAAATCTGCTACTTTAGATCCATTACGTTACTTCTACGCACAATATAGAACTCCCCACCACAAAAAAATCCCTTCTCCCAGTCCTTTCCCCCCAGCCTCCTTAGCCACGAGTTCTGCATATCCCCAAAAGAAATACATCAGTGCTGCCCACGAACTCAAGATGACACAAGCTCTAAAATAGAACATTTTAATTACATCCCACTTTTAATTTCACTTATGAAGAATAATTAGAGAGTAAAAGAAGCCCACACGAAAAAAATAAAAACATCCCACAGGAACAGAGTAGAACTCACTGCGATTCAAGTGTAGCACCCATCTAATGATCCCAGATGTGCTTACTGCTAAAGCTTAGAATTAGTCAGAAAGGCATAAATGCAGACTGGGTTCTGCAATGGTTAATTAGCACAGTTCTCACTTGAGCAGACATTGCTGGTACCAGGAGAACACACGTGTAAAGTACATTTTAACCTATCATTTAACCTTGGCTGTGACACTGTTCAGGGTTCCTCTGAAACCGCAGAATTACATTTTTACAAAAAGCAGTTCAATACATGATGTTTTGTAGCCTCATCACTCAAACAGATGCTTATTTCAAACAGCAATAGCTGCTAGAATGGAATGCAAGGAACACGCTGGAGCTGCTGTGTCTCACGTATGTCAGGTTGTAGCTATAATAGTTAACAATATGGCATCTCATATGTCCTTCACTCAGATAAGCAATCAGTCCACTTTATAACGGAGCACAGCTGTTTAGTGAACGTACTCAATGTATCAATGAATTGATTAAACAAATCAAGAGCAGTCTTATTGCCAAGAAATGAAATGGCACGCACCGCCATCGCATGAGCACGATGTGAGTTGAGAGGCCCTGCCAGGCCGCACACCTCCACATCCCCATCAGCAGCATCAAGTGAAGGAATAAAGTTACGTTCGCACCGTTATTCCCATGAGACCACAGAGTGTCTTGATGAATTACCATTATCTACATAAAATGTGATTTCTGTGGCAAGTCAGCTTTGTACAACTGGCCTTAAAATAACCGTTCTGCCCCAGGCCAGTGCACTGCTCCATCTCCAGATGTCAAGGCCCAACCCTCCCCAGCGGCCCACTCTCACTTCTGCTCTCACTTCTGCTGCAATGGCTCCTTCATCCTGCACGGGAACCCTTTCAGGCACAACAGCATTCAGATCTTGAATTAAAGCACCTAAAGAAAGGCTCACTGAGCACTTTAGCAGTTACAGCACTTCTGCAAAGTCTCTCATCTCTGAGTTATTGGAAATTGTTCAGGTAATAATTGTAAATAGCAACTTATTTGGGAAAACCGCATTATAAACATTAAGAACAACAACATTTCTAATACACTGCAAGGGCCAATCTCCAAGTTAGGAAAAAAAAATGAAACAAAATAATGCACTTGCACAGCTCCATTTGAACAATTCCTCTGCAGCAATCGCTCTTTGCAGAACCAGAGTTAGTGTTGAAACTCATGACATCCTATTAAAGCCTTGGAGACAGCAGAAACTCTCTAAAATGTATGTTATTATAGAAAATCTCCGTGTTGTAACTAAGAACAAGCCCAGAACTAGTTGTATGCCACAGATATGAACTTAGTCTGAACTAGCCAGAAATTTGCATAACTGTGCTTACAAAAAAACTAATTATTAGCACCGTGAGACCACGAAGGTAATAATGAATTGTAATTATATCAGAACTCAGATTGAGAAAAACAAAAGCCATTCAAAGGTTTCAAGAAGAGCAGACAGAATTCTAATGATGGATATAAAGATGACAGTAAATAATTTCCAAGTTTGCATAACAACTCAATCTGTTATGAAAACTGAACACCTGAAAGTGTATCTGCACATCCTGCTACACAAGAAAAACAGATAAAAATTTGTAACATCCCATGTTTTTCTACTAGCTACTAATATCTTACAAGTATTAACACTGTATGATGTGGGGAAGCATCAATGATAAAATACACAGTTTCTCTTCTAAGGGCAGCACTATTTAAAGGTCAGATTTTCATAGCTGGAATGAAGTATTAAGGGAGAATGTAATCCAGCCACCTACACACAAGCACATTTCCCTCTCTAACCTTCTCAGTCCAAGTCACAGCTTTAGGAAATGAGGCTTAAAGATCGAGGCAGCCTCTGGCTTCTGCTGCAGACACGTGGGCAGGGGCAACGGGTGAACCCTGGGCTTCAGACCCAAAGGTGCTGTCTTCACAAAGTACAGCTGACAATTCTTTTGCAACCCCCTATACGAATGTTAAGAGCCATAAGCATATTAGTAAGCAACTTCTATCACATGCCATCCTTCTCTCAGCCTTGCTTTAAGCCTTCTTCTCACCATACCACTAAACTCCTGATGTACTGTCTTCCCAGGCTGGATCTTCACGTGATGGCTGCCAAAGACCCCTGCCTTGCTTACTGTTGGCCATCCAACCTGCACAAGATGGCAGCTGAAGACCATGGCCTTGTCTGCCTTCAGCCACCCCAACCAAAGCTCCACACCCACTGCCACAGGGCTGGCTTTGGAGGAGCCAGGCCCTTTCCCATTTCCATGCCCCTGTCCCAGCAATGACATCCCTCGGAGGCAGAGATGTGTCACCCTTGGCAGGTCCCTACTTGTCTCCAGTGACTATAAATAGAGCCAGAATAACGAGTTGGGTCTGAGACAGCTGGAAGTCAGACGCCCAAGTTAAGGCAGATGAATCCCACTTGTCATCTCTGAGTCATGGTTCCTCCCCAGCTTTTCACCTGAGGCTGCACAACTCTGTAAGGCTGTACACAGGAAGGATTTAAAATTACATTCTGGCCAAGAGCAATCTGAGAAATGGAAGATACAAAATTTGACAGTTTTATCATAAATAGCCCTTAAGCCTTCTAAAAAGGAATCTATGCAAGAAAGCAATTACTGACAGAGTACTTTACGTTTTAATGGGAGTGCAGATCTCTGAAAATTAACTTTAGAACGATACAGTGCAGATATGTTTATTGGTCATCAGTGGTAAAGATAAAAGCAGCATTTAATTTGGCTGCCAGGGCTGAAAGCTCCATCACAGAACCAGAGGAAAAGTTGTGATCTGCCTGGTTTACACAGCCTGTCGGCTCCATCACTAATGCGGCATGAGCTTTGCAGTCTTAAGGGAAGTAGAAGTTGTGCTAAAATTTGCTCCAGTGACAAAAATAAGTTGATGATACTTGAAGCTGCATGGAGAAAGCAGTTCTGTTGTAACAATTTAATGCTGTCATTTTAATAGACTATAAATAAATTTAAAAATATTTACCAAAGGCAAAATTCTGCAGGGTTGAAGCTCCCCAGCAGTGTTACATAAAGAAGGGCTGAAGAACTGAGCATCAAAGTGGACTAATAATAAAGCTCTAAAAATCATATATTCCATTTTCATGCACTCTATTTGCCTTCTCAATTTGTTAGACTAATAAATCTGCACTGCTATTTCTCTCATTGAATAGCATCCACAAATCTCCAATATCTGATGATCTTAGTTGGAGTGAAAATTGGCACTAGCGGCCCCTTCAAGCCAATCTTCTATCACTCACTCTCCCAGAAAAGAAAAACAAAAAACTTTTGCCTTAAAGTGAATCCAAATTATAAAACAGCAGTTTTAACTGAAAAGTTCTTCAGACAACAGATCAGAATTTCTCTGAATCATTTATGTTGTGGTAATTTCATTTCATTTAAAAGATTCACAGTACTTGAAATATTTTGCCAAGTAGATTTAGTCACCTGCTGCCATGACACCTCGGTTTTGACACTCACTTCACCCATATCCCCTTGCCCTGGTGTCCACGTGTCCACCACTGCAGAAGAGATGTTCAGCAGCACAGACTTAAACTGAAACTGTCTTCAAGTCCAGAGGAATACACAAACAAGGCCTCTCACAGTTAACTTTGCCCTTCTACATCCACGCAGTGAGGAATCTGGGCAAGCAGCAAGGAACTGGCTAGCAGCGACATGATATTCATGCCATGGAAGGAAGGCTTAGCAAAATTTGCCCAAGCCACAGGATCCAAGTTGCTGCTGCTGAGAACTCCACAGGGATCCTCATGGTTTGCTGGCCACATCCACCCCCTGCAAACCAGGAATGTTACCAGCACAACAGAAGGGATGTTTCAAGTCTCAGCTCAAAGAGTACCTACAACTCTTTCCAACTCATGGCCCCTAAATGTTGTTTGCAAACACCACATTTTCACTTGCCTACAAGAGCAGGACTTCCAGGCTGCTCTCCGTGAACTACCCCAAATCGTACGATAAATGGCCAAAGCCTTCTGGTTTGTGTCTTCAAGGGGAAGAGCACGTAACTCAAGGCTTCCTCAGCTGGACCCACCCTTAGGTCAGCCCTGATGGTACGAGTGAAATGCTGAGGTACAAATGCCTGGCTTAAGGCACTGGGACAAACCAGCTCTTGGGTTTTGCCTGCAACAAATGAGCACAGAGCCTTCAGCACAGTCTGTCAACTAGCTACAGTATTGAGGTCAGATAATGCCAGGAAATACAATAAAACCAGAAAGTATTTCTAAATCATCATTTTACACAACAGTCTATTGAAAGAGGATATAAAGTCTGACTCACTGTAATCTTCATACATTTAATGGATTTTTCCACACTCCAGTTGGGCTCCATACCAACAGGAAGAAGGTTATTTTCCTCAGCAAAGATCATTAACAATTCATACACGGCAGTTTCTACCATATGTGGCTCATCAGCTGACTGCCTTGATCTATTAACCAGTCTAGTGGTGGGGTTCTAGCTTAAATGAAGAATACATTTATTTTATACTTCAAATAATATTACAGAGAAGGACATTAAAGCCACTGTCTGTGAAATAAATGTTGATTTTATCCAGAAACATGGTTGTTTAATCATCCTATACCTAAATGTATTGCTCATTTTTTTCCTTGTCTCTTGTGTGCTTGCGGGGGAAGAAAGAGATGTGGGAGGACATTTTCAAGACATAAAAAGCTTCAGAAGTCTCCAATTGGTACCGTGCACTGACAAAACCTTATTTCAATTGGCTAGAAAACAAGATAAGAGAGAAACGGGGGGAACATTGATAGTAAAGAACAGTCACTCCTTTCCAATCACTGCTTAGTTTACCAAAAAAGGGAGAAAGGGGTGAAAAAACCTTTTTCCATCTACACAGAAGAGACTAGGCTTTAATCAAATACTTATTTTAGCAACTGCACGGATTTCAAAGCATTTTCCTACAAATCTCAGCGTCTCTCTGTTGTACATCCTCTCTGTACTGAATCACCATTTTCTAAGTATCCAGGTTTTGGTTGAACATGAGGTATTAGAGGAAACACAGAAGAAAGGGAAATTATGATTCCATGTCAGCTTTATGCAAAGTTACAGTTACTTAAATGAATCTTTTTTTTTTTTTTTTTTAGGACTGAGAAAAGAATGTGCACCATACACTTCCCAAAGCACTTTACATTACATACCCAAAGTCATATAGAGGTGCAGCCACTGATATAGCTCTGACGTCAGCTATTTTCTAAAACATAAATTTTATTCAATGAAATTATATTTTAAATGTGCATATAAAATCTGCTCTTGTCCAATTGCACAAGGAAAATTTACTCTGTCAAAAAAACAGAAATCTCAGAAAAGAAAGAATGGTAAACACTGTTTCCGTGCAATAAGATCTCTTGCTCCAGAGCAGATCTACTTTCAGAAAACAGTGACAGAATCATCCCCTGCCAATAGGATCAAACATGACCTTCAGTTATTATGGCCACCTCCAGATTCCTAATCCCGCTCTTTGAAACCTATATCCACCTCAGAAAGAAGATAAGCTGAATTACTCCAAAACCAGTATTTAATGGTTTCTGTACTGATAACAAAACATACAAGTTCCTAAGCTGTATAAAGACACTGCCAGCAAATACGTAAAGGAATTTTGTCTGTTTCCCTATGACCTTCAAACGGCCAGAAATACAAGTCTTACAAACGCAGCAACGGGCCATAAAGGGCCATTTCAGTTCCGTTTGTTTTGAGAAGAAACTTGGTTTAGAACAGTACATTCACAATCAGAAAGATGGGGAAGGCTCAGCACAGGGCCCTGCTCCTCCCCTGCTATGCCATGTGGGGAACTACTCACTGAGCCCTCAGCTTTTCATCTGCCCGTGGGATCTATATGTAGCTGGGAGATCTAACACAGCATTTTTAGTTCAGCGCTGCTCTAGACAAGCAAAACCTGAGTTTAAGCCTGTAATATTTTATTAAGATGCTTAAATCATTCATCTCAACGTGTTTAAGAGAACTGGCCCAAAGATTAGTATGAAATAATTTTTCTGCCCTAGATACCAGCAGAGATTTGAGTGTACTAATTATTCATGTGGTGTTGTTGTAACACTTCATTGCTGTAGTCAGTCAGCTTCACCATCTGTATTTTTCAGGTGTTATTCTTAGGTGGTACCAGCAATGAGTTCGGCGTATTACTAAATGTGTGTCATCACAAGGAACCAAATAAATCCTGACAATCCTGGGAAACACAGTATCATTATTACATGAAGACTTATGGAATTCCTTTTCTGGCACAGAAATAGCATAGCATCTTGCTAGCAAGATGAAATCTGCTTTGTGGTCACAAAACAGAGGTGAAATCAAGCAGAGTCTTTCTCTGAATGGGAAGGAAGACAAGACAGTGAGAGCAATCAGGAGTTATTTGTAAGTGGATTGGCTGCTGCTTCCAAAAGCCTAAGATATGTAAGATAAAAAGATTCCAGTAAATAAAAATCATACTGTTTCATTAATAAATAATTTCTCCTCAATTTCATTTCTAATTGAAGTGGATTTTACAATAGACACATATCACATAAGAGAATATCCTCTGGGTTAATTTGTAGAAAATATTTATCTTGTTCCTTGTCTCAAGCAAAACAAATGAAAGTCATATTTTAGCTCCAGTAAAACAGATCAGGTCTGTGAGAAGGGTAGGCTGCTTTTCCCTTTTCTCTGAGATTTCTCACTGAGATTTTCACAGTGACTGAACACTGACAACATTATTTCTGTAGCCCTGAAGGAAGGACCTCAGCCAGGAAGTCGTACAGTTTCTACAACAGTTTCATGGATTTGAGATTTTATTTCGGATTGCTCGATCCTGATTCAGTTGGAACCTATTTGAAATTCAGCCTTTTCTTTGCCCTGCACACCTGAATTGCTTCAGCTGTAACAGCCACTGCATTCTTCATCTGAACGAGTACCAGGGGAAGGGAGATTATTCTGATCATGCAAACAAAAGCATGTTTAAATCAGATGTGATCAGAACCATGAAAGCAGAAAAACGTGAGCTGGTGGAGGCAAGATTTTTATAGGGAGCTGACCTCCAGAAGGGAAATGGCATCCTGAGGTCCGCTATCAGACAACACATCCAATATGTAACAAAATGACACTGAAGAGCTGTCCCAGAGCACTACAGCATGTGCAGGCGTTGATCCAGAGGCTCCAAGTGTGACCCCATTCTGCAAGCCTGCCAGCTGGGAGCACATCCCCACAGCAGCCACCAGGGCAGGGCAGTGAGTGGAATCTTATCACTATGGGGCCCATACAAATGTGTCACCTTCATCCTGAATGACAGGACTGAAGCGGGACTGGCACTAGGTGCATGCTAACATCCTTAGCACTCAGATAACTTCTGAAGGTTGACAGTGACAATATCATTTCAGCAGCTTAATTTATTGCTTGTGTGGGAGCAGAATGGGGAAAAGAAAAGGCTGTTCAGCAGTCTGGACATCTCTCTGTGGGAAGAGGCCAATGAGCAGCCCAAACATCCGCAGCATCTCAACATCCGTATTGCCTTAGACCAGGATCTGGCACTCCTCCTTGCCAGTACGTACTCGTCTCCTAACGGGAAGGTCTGTGTTGAACAAAACATTAGTTCTGCACTCATCCGAATCAACACTGCAGACAGTTTATATTAATTTTGCACTAAAAGCAAACTAATTAACTACGTTTATTACAAGCGACATCACGCATTGCGCTTTCAGCAGCTGTGCTGCTGCTTCCATTACTCTGCCTCCTCTTCGCAGCTCAGGTGATGCAGGGAAAGCCCCAACTTGTGCCGTTTTTGAAGTCAACACTGCAGCACAGAGACGGAAAAACGTGACAGAAAACAATTCAGGGCAATCCCCTCCTCTAGCCCCATCAGCTGTTGTGGGTGAGGAGTACACGGGGTTAGCGGACAGAGTTACCCAAGCATTTATATGATCCCTAGCTAAAACAAAGCATGATTCCTACAAGCTCCATGTAGTTGGTACTCGTTTGACCAGTCCACCCTCCCCAATACGATAATTAACTTGCATGGTGAAATCCCAGCTGAAAGGAAACCAAGAGCAGTACCTCATTACCTCGAGGCCACAGTGACCTTTAATTCTCCTATGTAGGCTCCACAAATCCTGTTCAGACTAAGTCCCTTATTATGAAATTACGATAAGCACTTTGTTTTTTCCAGACTATTGTTTCTAGAAATCAGTTCTGGAAAACAAATCCTACCCACATAGTCTGTAGGGATTGGCAGGCTCACAATTCAGCTCTTCCCAGAGAGCATAAAATCACAATCAACAACGTTCAGCTGGCATTCAGCGCTCGCTGCAAGGAAACAAAGCTGTTGTTCAAGTATTGCATGGCTATTGCTTAGCTATTAAAAAAAGCTTGTGCTTATAACTGAAATACAAGATTATAACCTGGGATTTTTTACCTAATCATCTGTCCTGGTAATTTGTTCTGTTTTGTGTGCGTCACGGTTCCTATTATTTCTTAATTTGCTGATCTCTTGCTGAATAAGTTCACGGTATTCAAAATTCATATCAATTATACAGTGCAATCAGTGGCGATGGAGGATTCTCACTGGAAAAATGAGACCCAGCTCTCCAGCACCTTCCATATCCCTCAGCTGAGCCCGGTGCATCCTGGGGTGAAAGTCTGAATTTTCAAGGCAGATTAGATACACTAGGACTCCGTTTAATTACAGGTTCTGGGCACTAATCCACAAAGACAGGTGCAGAAAACACAAGCTTACTGCTGTTTCAAGACCTCGCAATGGGCTGCCACAGTCAGTGCCGCGCTCCGTTCAGTGACACGGCCCTCCTGCTTCTGGGCACAGTGAGTGCAGCAGCACGAAACAGCAAACCTTCACCTCTGAGCACCGCTCAGAACCCAGCCCTGGGAGAAACGCTTTCTGTCACAAACCCAGCTTCTGGCCCTCTGGTTACTTTGCTTTCACTTCGTACATTCACTTTGTCAGAGGTGTTGCAGGTGAGCTGTACAGCTGAAATAGCTGGGCTGAGCACTCCTACCAGGGAGTTTCATCCATGTGCCACAGTGAAATTAATTTCCAACACGTACAACAAACGCTTTCCTAATGAAAGGCTCCTTACCATCACACTGCCAAATGAAGCTCAGAGCACACATCTGACGAGCTCTCTGGGTTCTTGATCTCATCCCCTGCCCCTCTGTTGGGGGGTGGGAAAGATGGGAGCTGTTTTCCAGCTCCTGCAGTCCGGATTGAGAGACCCGACAGTATGGCCACTGCTGTGGCTGAGCAAGTACGACTCCTTCTGAGGCCAGAAATCATAACTTGGATCATTAGGCAGAGGAATTGTTACTGAAGAAATAAGATGTTTCTCCCCTCCAGCAGCTGAGCCCAGCACCGTGTTCCCAGCCTTTGCCAGCTCAGGGAACACCCCCACATTCAGCTCTCAGGGGGACTGCCAGGCCAGACAGCACAGGCAGCTCTGCAGACAAGGCACATGTGAATTTCTCATGCCTTCGTCCACTCCTGCTGCACAGACACATGCAGGATGGAGGACAGTGTGTATTTCAGGGGAAACCTGCATAGCTAAGGTCAGACAAACCTATGTTTACACTGTGCTGAAGCAACAAATTACAAGCTCGCCAATATAGCTCCACAATAAATCCCCCTCTTCCCCCATCATAATACGTCCATGAAGCCTTGGCATCTACAACCTACAATTCTTTCTTATATGCCAGTGAGATCCATCTTCTTAATATAAACTTCATGGGTGCCTTTAAAGCATTTGAAGGAATTCCCATATCCATCTGATGGGGCAAAACCTATTCCGAAGGGGAGATCATTTTTCATAATCTGAATCCCTTCTCTCTCCCTCCTGACCCACAAAGCAGAAGTATGCAGTATCTTCAAAACACAACAATGCCAGCACAAAAACTAAAATGAATTATTCTGACCACTGAAAGTTGTAGACTGACACATTATTATAGATTCCCGTATGCATAATTTCCTCAGTCAGCCCCTCAACATGTTTTCAATTATGTAAATAATTTACATAATTAAGTTAAATTCAGTACTTTTTTTTTTTTTTCAACTGGTCAGAATTAGCATTATCTTCAGAAATTCTGCTGTCACATTGATTTCATTTCTGTATGCTCAATTATGGCAACCCCCTAAGCCTCTCTGGTTTCATTAGCTTAGTTTAACTCTTCTCGGGCAAACCTAGGGCAAATTTTAGTGTAGTTCAGGACCTAAGAGGCATTCTGAACCTAGTATTTTACTAGCATTTGATCAGCATGGTTGGGAAGTCCAAACATAAATATACATCCAGCAAGTCTAAGCTATATACAACCACTACAATTTTGGATGCTGCAGCATCCCCAGTTCCAACCCTTTATTTGAGGAAATTAGGTAACATTTCTTCATCCAAAATATATTCTTCTGCTCCTTTTTCACCTAACCACGCCTGGCCCACTGGGGCTATAGGGTTTACGCATACCTCTTAAGGACTCATAAAGCACCAGTTAAAATCTGATCTTTCTAAACTCCCCTGTTCCAGTCCTTCCACTTTCTTTTTAAGGAGATGGGCCAGAAGCTCTAAAAAAGGATGTAGCTGCCTTATAACAGCCCTGGTAAGTCAGGAAGAGATACAGATTGCCGTCAGCAATCTCTTGTGTTCAGCCGATGCCAGCTCAGAGAACAATTGCGAAGGGCTGAAAGACTGGCTTAAAAACGCCTTGATAAACAAAGAAACGAATAACCCTTGAACTGTTTGTTTGCTGAAATGCTGCCATAGCTGATATGCTAACCGTGCAAACATTCATTATATCTAAAGGCTGCACGATCCATACAGGATGCACCACTAGCTCCATAAATTAACACTCTCCAGAGCTCAAAAGGGCAAATGCAACAAGAACCTGTGTTTTTGTTTCAATTGCACAGCGTGTTCAGTTGAGCTGCTCACAAGCCAAAGAGTGCGCTCCACTGATACAGAAGTCCCAATGAAATCAATAGATTTATTTCTGTGATAAAAGAAAAATAACTCAGCTTACAGAGAACTTTTCTCCATCCAAGGAGAAACGTTTTCTTTAAGTATCATACCAAAATGTAAATGAAGCAGTGGGCTGGCAGCATGCAATTTAAATGAAGGGGACTAACATTCAGTTTTGCATGCCAAGATGCCAGGGTGCCTCCTATAGATGTGAGGATGAGAAAGGCAATGCCAGAGTATCACCGTGGCAGACAGCAGCTCCCTTCAGAATCAAAGAACCATAGAATGGCTCAAGTTGGAATGGAGATCAAAGATTACCTAGCTCTAACCCTCTGCCATGGGCAGGGATGCCAACTACTGTGTCAGACACATCAGGCTGCCCAGGGCCCCAATCAGCCTGGCCTTGAACACCTCCAGGAATGGGGCATCCACAGCCTCTCTGGGCAGCTATGCCAGCACCTCACCACCCTCCTTTTAGAATGACAAGGATAAAGAGTCTCTGCTGTATTTACAGAATTCAAATTGCAGGGTTGCTCTCCCAAATCAGTCATCAAAATCATCTGCTAAGAACAGGGCAGCATGCTGGGCAAAGGGCAGCCAGCCCTCACTGCACTGCTGCTTTACACATCCATGGTCCCACTCATGCCATTTGTGGAACATCCTCAGTGTCCACTGGCTGTTAATTCAGTGAGGTGCACTCTGCTGTTCCTTTCAGAATTGTCATGCCTACAGTACACCCAGCTAGAGCTGAAAGCAGTGATGGAAGAATTATAGAAGTCCACGTGGTAAGGCTTGGGTACATCTAGCAATCTCTTTTTCCCCAGGGACAAGTGTGGCCTCAGAGGTAAACCAGCTAATGTGTACACAGCAAAGATCTCCAGACACACCTCCAACCTGCCTTAAGTTTCAGCCACGTCTGGGCCGCCTGACACAAAGAGCACACGCAGCAGTTCCAGACCAGGCGTCCAGAGCGGCAGGCAAGCTGTGCTGCAGCTCAGGCAGGGACCAGGCTGGTCTCTCTGACCAGCATCTACGTCAACACCTTGCAAGAAAATTCTGCTCCTCTAACAATAAAACATCAATCCCACATGATAAAAATGCTGCAAAATGCAAAGACTATCCTATCAACATCAGGAAGTACAGACCTTCAGGTCTATTGAAAAATAATGCATGCAGAGGAAAGCTTCCTGCAGTCATCCCTGGGGACTCACAGCAGCCATGCCACCCATGGGACCCCAGAGGCACAACTGCTGGGATCACAGCCTACAGGGACACTGCTGGGGAACAGCTCCAAGTAAGTTTGGGACCAGGAACTGCTGGTCCGTTCCTTTTCTTTTCTGGACATGTCAGGAGCTCGGGAAAAGAGGAACATAACAAGGCAGTAATCCCTGATGCAGACCAACAATGAACAAATACTCTGACTTTCGTCATTTTTTCTTCTAGTAAGCAAGCCTTGAAGGAGAATCAGCTATGATGCAATGCTGTCCCTGTGATGCATTTACCCTTAGACTAGGAGCTGGCTAACTGTAAAAATTCTAATGCAGCTCTTTGCCTCTGAAATCAGAAGTAAAAAGACTATAAGAAACATTATATTCAAACAGTTTTTTTTTGCATAAATTCAAGTAAAATCCTTCTCTACTTTGCTGGAGATATATACAGTACCTAAATAACTGTGACAAAAATCACATATCAAGTTTCCTGGATTTCTGGGATACATGAGCATTCCAATCAAAATCCATGTCCCATTTTTCTATTGTCTAGCCATATTTAGAGACACTAAGTCAGTCTTTCTAAGGCCTGATCAGAAATTTTAACAAAATTAATAGTGAGTTTCTCTGCTTGTCTCATAATTACCTGATATCCACTCCTAGACAGGAGATGGGGACAGGCACTCGTGGTCCATAATTCACTTTGACTCCTCAGATGTCTAAAACTGCAAACAGATGAATTCTGTCTGAGAAAACCAATACCTCTCCACTGATCACACATGAATCCTGTTGTACAATCAGAGGTAGTCACCGACATCATCTTACATGGAGCTGTTGGAGCAGGTCCAGAGGAGGGCCACTAAGATCATCCATGGTCCAGAGCACCTCTCCTATGAAGAAAAGCTGAAGGAGCTGGGCTTGTTCAGCTTGGAGGAGAGAAGGCTCCGGGGAGACGCCGCTGCAGCATTCCAATACTTAAAGCGAGCACAAAAACAGGAGGGGGACCGACGTATTACAGGGTCTGACAGTGAAAGGGCAGGGGGATCAGTTTTAAACTGAAAGAGGAGAGATTTAGGTTAGATGTTAGAGGGAAATTCTTTTAGCGGAGGGTTGTGAAGCGCTGGAACATACTGTGGATGCCCCATCCCTGCAGGTGCTCAAGATCTGTTTGGATTGGACCTGGACAGCCTGATATTGTGGGTGGCAACCCTGCCCATGGCAGAGGGTTAGAACTGAATGATCTTTAAGATCCTTACCAACTCAAGCCATTCTATGATTCTGTCTCACTCTCTACAAGATCCACAGCTTCAGTAGCTTTGACAGTCTGTACCCCAAGACCTCTGCATTGCCTTCAGCCCAAACTAACCATCATCCTCCATTCAGTTGCCAGGACCACTCTGCTGGCTGGCAAAATAACAACTGAACAGACTCCTCCAGTTCTGCTAGGTCAGGACTGAGCTGTCGCAACCAGCTCACGAGTGCAGCATTTGGTCCTACGGAAAGTCTGCAGCTCACACAAAAATGAATCTTTTGCGTTCTTGATCAGAGAAGCATTTGAAAATGTTATACAGCATAAGAAAGGTCAAATATATTCAAATCAAATTTGTTATGACACTAGTGGGACCAACCTGGGGACAGCAGAAGCCCACACACTGGGTTGCTCCCACCAGCTGTCCTAATGTAGGTATTCTGCTTTTCTTACCAATGCTTTATATGTTACCATTACCTCTGACTGAGTTTCAGGTCTGAACACAAAATGATTACAAAATCGGGGCAGTTTGCTTTTGCATAGTTAGTTAGCTTCAAAGGGAAGCACCACCTGTTCTCATCAGGCAGCGTCCCAGTTCATACCTCTATGGGCAGAATATTGCCTCCCAAAGCTTAACAGCACGATGTTTCTGTACTGTCCCAGCAGCCAACAGGCAAGTCAGTATATGGCATATCTGCATACACTTCTAAGAAACAGGTAAAGCTATACACACACATTAGATAAAATAAATAGATCAATGGAAACCATAAGTGGAATTCGCCTAACGTGATGGCCTGAAGAGGCCTTATCCTACATGACGCCAAGTGCTCCCTGTGGGTTGAAAGTGACTCTTGTCCAGCCAGGAGATCTGTCAGCACTGCTGCACACACCTCCTCCTTCCTCCTCCTGCAGTGTGTCTGCTTGCCAGAGCTTTCTCTGAAGCTGGAACATAAAACCTTTGGGGTTGATATATTTTCTTCTTAAATATTTGCATAATAAATTGGAGTAAAAGGACTTGATTCTGACTGCAACCCTAACAAATTCTGTGTTAAACATCAATAAATATCAGCATTGCAGATTCATATGGTTCCTCAGAACAATTCAGATTACCGCAGGGCTCGTCTCCTTCATCTCAACCCAGACATCCTCGAGATGGCTGGAAACAGACACATCATTTTATTTTCCACCCTACCTGTTCATTCCTGGGGGAGATAGCACTGCATCTCATGCACCAGCTTTCATTTCTCACATCTGTTTATACTGTAAACAACTATGACAGCTATTGCCTCTTACTCCTGCTTCCCACAACACAAAATAGCAACGGTTGGAACTGCACACAGCTATAATTAATTAAGAATCTACACCATTTACCTCCAGACCAGAAAAACACCCAGGAGGCCCCACAGGACCAGCTACCTTCCTCTCCCCAGCAGTATGTTCCAACAGAAGCAAACAGCCCCAGTAAAACTGCAGAAGATGGAGCAGAGGACTGGCAGGGAGAAGAAAGAGAATGCGAATGCAGGAGCCAGTCAGCCTGTGAGCCCTCTGAGGGAAACTATCAGCGCTCGTGATAATAAATATCACTCTGTTCCCAAAGTGCTGAGAGAGGTGACAGGCAGACAATGCGTTTTTTTGGGTTGGGTTGTTTGGGTTTTTTTTGGTAATTTAAATTCTTGGGTTGCACATAAATCGTGGCAGAAATGTGAGGACTTCTATTGGCTAGGAACACGCTCATCACCACACAACACTATTTTATAGCATTAAAACAACAGGTCTTGCACTGGCTGGAATATGTTACAGAAATCACAGCTCCGCTTAAGTAATGAAGTGCTGTAAAATACGTGGAGAATCACTAATCTATGCAGTGAAAGCCAGACAAAAAGAAAAGTGTCTTACCACATAGTAAATGAATTCCAAGTGTTTAGAAAACCTTTATAAACAACAGGATCTGAATGTCAGAAATCTGTGACAAGGAAATGGCACCAAAGAACAGCACTGAAGACACATGTCCCACCTTAGTGCCTGAGAAGCTCAGACTCCTCTGGTCTGCAGGCCTCTGAGATGGCACTGAGCTGGTAAAAAGTCTCAGTTAGAGGCAGTGCTCCTGCTGCCCCCAGCACAGGGAATGAGCTGGGTCTGTGCTGCACAGGGAGCAGCCAGGACCAGAGGAGAAAGGATGGGATGGACATGATGAGCTGGGATACTAGGTAAAGGGATAAGCTAGGTAAAGTACCAAGGCCCCTTGCAACAATGTACGTTATACAGATGGTAAAAATGGCACAGTTGAATCTATGGAACTGTAAAATCCTGGATTTTATTGTCCCAGAGATCAAAGAGATAGAAATTAAGCGTCCTTTGTGTTTTATTATGAGAACGCAGAGAACTCTTATCCATTATACCCACAATGCCTCAACTTCAGAGCTCCCTGGGGCCAAAGCCCTCTCTTCCAGTGCCAACCTGCAGATCAGCCACCTCCCTGCTAATGTTATATAAAAGCTAACTGCAGAGATAACGAGAGAATTCGATTTCTATCTGTTACAACACTGGAGCAGTGTGCATTGTTCCCCCTGCATTCCCAGCTGGCAGCTGCATATTGTTTTTCCACTGCTAGATTCTTGAGACACTTTTTTTTTTTTGCATGGTTGGCAGGTCTGAAAAGATTTCTTGGGATATAAGCTGTCATCTGTCTTATGTGAAAATTAGGTCATGTGAGCTCCTCAAATACAATTCTGCTTAAAATAAGTTTTGCTAAAAACACACAAAATGATAATAGCTGGGTGTATTTAAATCAAACACAACTACAAGCAAACTCGACACTGGAGAAGATACAAGATTCTGCAAGGCAATTTTACCACCATTTATGGCATTAAGTGTTTCTTAATCTTACAACGCCCGTGTTGAAAGAAAGACACACTGAGACTCTCCTATTGGAATTACCTATTGGGACAGAGCAGCTCCGATCTCTGGGTGCGTTTTCTGACTTCATAGAATAGAATCACAAGGTTGGAAAGGACCTACAAGATCATCCTGTCCAACCGTCTACTCATTACCGCTGCTAACACAAGCACTAAACCGTATCTCATAGCTCCTCATCCAGATGCCTCTTGAACACTGCCAGGGACAGTGACTTCACCACATCCCTGGGCAGGCCATCCCAGTGCCTGACCACTCTCTGAGAGAAAAAAGTCTTTCCTTATATCCAGTCTAAACCTCCTCTGGTACAACTGGTAGCCATTTCCCCAGCCTGGGAGAAGAGGCCAAACCCCTCCTCATTATAACCTCCCTTCAGGAAGTTGTAGAGTGCAGTGAAGTCTCCCCTGAGCCTCCTCTTCTCCAGACTAAACCATCCCAGCTCCCTCAGCCGCTCCTCATAAGACTTGTGCTCCAGACCCCTCACCTTGTTCTGGAAGTCTTCATGTTGACATGAAGACCTGTTCTTCATGTGAACCCTTTGTGACTCACTTACCTTGCTGAGGAATCCCTTGAGCATTCCTTGAGCATCCCTTGCTGAGCAATGGATTCTCCACCTGAGCTGCACATGCCATGTCATGGCCCCTCTGCCTCTCCTGCTTCTTCCAGGCTCTAATGAGGAAAAGCAGCAGCCACTACAGCCAGTTTTCCACTCAGTTCAACTTTATTGCTGCCATGCAATTTTTCATGCCTCTGCCTAAGGAGCTCTGACCCTTCCAGCCTTTCTTAATTACCACCTATTTTCCAGGTCACTAATTGGGTTTTGCAGCACTTGATTCTTTGAAAAAGTGCTGCCAAGATCAATCTGTTCCCACATCTCCTGTTTCTTTCATATTTAAGCTTTAATGAATCAAAGTCTTCCAAACTTTCTTTTGAAACCATTGCTCCATGAATACATCCAAAATGTTATTACTACATTTTGAATTTTTTTCAAGCTTAACAGAATATGGTTCTCTTTTATTAAATAGTATGAAACCACAGGGAGGACAAGTGCACCTTTTGATACTCAGAGCCCAAAGCGTGTCAGTTTTGCCCAGCACAAGTACAAGACGGGAGATTAAAGTATGCACACTTGTAAATTTAAGAATATATACAAGCAGAAACTTCACACACACTTACAACAAAGGACTCTGAATAACGATCAAATGGACAGATTGAAAAACACAGCATTTAAACAGTTTCTAACATAAATCAATTTCATCCAATATACAGGATGATGTGGATGGTTTTCATTCAGCCTACACTGAGTTACAGTACACTGGTTATGTTTCCAAGAAAGCATGGTCCCACTCTCAGCACAGCAGAACGAACACAGGAAGGCTCTTCCAGGCACCCCAGTGCTGCCAACCACAGTGCCCATGGTTAAGCCTCACCACTGCCTGCAGTGGGAATCCCTGCACGCTGAGGCTGACGCAGGCTCCAGGCTGCAGCACATAAATCAGAACACACTACAAAATCCCTGTTCTATTTTACACTTCTGCCAGAACTACCTATTGCTGCAGACTGCTGGCCATGGACCGGGGACCTCATCTGCCCCAGATGCCGTTGCCTTTAGGCCCAAGACTTGTTTCAGATGCACAGAACTATTCCAGAGTGTACTATGAACAAAGGCAACATTTATCTTCCCAACATCATCATTTAAACAAAAAGCTGGCAAGCAAAAAGGTGACATTTTCCTTCAGTTCTGGACTACCAGGAAAACATCCCTATGTACATATCTGGACATCCCATTCCCAAGATCACACTAATAAGGAAAAAACACTAGACACATTTGACTCGAATGTTCTTTTACCTTATCACCAGGAACTGCTCTTGCTTTGTTTTCAAACAAAATAACTCTTCAGTGCCCACTTACACTGCAATGCCTAATGCTCAGAAAAGACTTTGAGTGGGATTATAACACTCACTAAGATCTGCACTAATCGCTGTAATTAAAATACTATTTAAACAATTATGTTGGTATTAAAACTATTTTCCACAGTCTTAGTTTCAATGCTATTAATCCACTGTTAAGTTCCTTTCCGTAAAGAGAAGTTCTGTTGAGAAACTCCTTAATCACACAGCAACTCTTTCAGTTCTAATGCTGACAGTGAAGTTCTTAACAGGAAAATCCATTTACTTTACATTCGATAACAAGGAGATTTTTGACCCCACCACATCTCACTGCACCAAGCTTTATTTTGGTTGCAACACGCAGAACCCAGTTCTAGTCAGATACACTCGTAGAGCCCCAAGTAACTGCGTGGTCCTGTACGCCCATAAATAAGGAATGACAAAAGGCCCCACTTCCTATCTCTGTTCAGAAACAGCAGAGCTCAGCTGTGAGCTGGCCATGGGAAGCAGAGGATCACATCTGCAGATCAGGCTGCTGCAGCATTCCCATGTCCTGATGAGAGCAAATGACTTCCACGCAACACGATCAGTCAAGAGCACCATCAATCTTTCCTTGTTTTCCTGCAATTAATCTACACTGAAATCAACAATGCAACTTCAGAAGTGTCACTAATACCAACAAGGAGGCGGCAATCAGAGCATTCTGATGTCTGAGTTCTCAACTCCTCCTCAGTCTACAAAGCGTATCAAAAAAGGCTGCTCCTTAAATACTGGTGGGCACTGTCTATAGTTACATTCCTAGAAGAAGATCACCGCGATACGCTTTTCCACATTGAATTTTACCTTGACTGAATGAAAATGAATTAGACAAATGCTGAACAGCAACCAAAACTCAGAGGTTATGACAGCTGCAATGCTGCCTAAATAACTCTGCCCTTTTTTAGACCTTGCTGAAGTCTCCTGGTTAACTCCTTCCCTTTTGCAGTGCCCCCCACATGCTTTGCTCAATTTCAGCCACATCACCTTCAGCTAAGCTTTCCGCTGCCAGTGAAAAACAATTAACAACATTCAAAAGTCTGAAATGTTTATGCCTCCATAAATTACAGCCTTCAAACACGAGAACTATTTAGTTATATTACTTTGACTTTTAGCTCCTGATTCCTGCCTCACAACTTCTATTACAGGTTCCAAAATTGAGACAGCAGTAATACTTGTAATATGGTATATATGCCACCAGAAAAAACACAATTATTTACATTCTCAACCTATTAAGAAGGTTTTTATTAAGTGCAAAATGCCATTCAGAAATAAATAGAACATAATTTTGTATCAGGAGAGCAATATGCACAAGGGTAATGAAAAACAGAAAGCACATTTGTTTTATTACACTGCCTTTAATATTCAGGTATGGTTGCAATCTCCTTTGTTGTGTGCTGTGAGTACACTAACCCCTGAGGGGTCCTGCTACCATCACGATTCCAAGAAGCAAAGCAGAAGGCTCAAAAAATTTGAGATGTTAAGCAAAAGTGAGCTTGACATTCTTCCTACAGGGACGCTACCCAGCATTTGCCTGCACGTACAGACCACATTTCTAACACTTGAAAAAAAAACCACCCTTAAAATAATGGCAATCCACTGCTAGTTTAAAATAAGAGTTAGTTCAATGTAAAAACTAGTTAGCAATATGGCAGGAATTTCCAGCAGACCTGGAAAGTGAAGATGTTTGGTGGATGATGCATCAGGCATTAAATCTCGTGTACCACAAAAGAAGACAGAACTGCTTTCCTTGAAGAGAAATCCATTTACATCACGATGAGTGAAGCCAGGCTTCAGCAGCTTGCATCCCTGCGCTCAGTACATTCAGTAAAGCGTCCAATTTTACTTTCATAAGGCAGCATAATATGAGAACCTCCACAAAAAACTCATCACAAAGGAAGATGTTGGTTCTATGAGGACCTTCTGCACTTAAATACACTGACTACTCCTTTCAGGCAGGCACACGGCACACAGGGGCAGGCACGTAGCAGGGGGTTGTTCCAATGGTGCAAAAGAGTCTGAAGCAGCTGTAAGAGCCTTCACGCAACCTGCAGACCTCAGGCTGGACTGACAGCATTTAATGGATAACAGTATTAACACCCCTAATGAAAAGGGAGGAAAAGAAAGAGAAAACCTGACGAAGATTGTATCATTTATAGGCTGCTGAGTGGGCAAACGATCACTTACATGACATATGAAGTCATGGTGGAAGGACACAGTAAAACTGTTACTCTTATATTCGGATGTTTACAACGCTACCAAACCCAAATCTGTAAATCTCAAAATAGAAACAGCCATGGATCTGCACAGTTTTGTTTTGCAAATCCCAGGAATGACATCAGTGTGAGTCACAAGGCACGCTCTGAAGAGGCAGCAAGGCGGCTAAGAAAAGAACGGGGAGGTGGAGAGTGCACCCATTCAGCAGTCCTCCAGCTCCACGCCTCAGGAATCATTTACACCTTTCTGTTCCCATGCCTTCGTTTTCAGATGAAGAGGATATGCTATATTTAGATCAGATCCTTTTCAAATGTTGACGGCATGCTGGATGGAAAATAGGCGTAATTATATGTTAGAACTTTAAATGCAAAGGGTCTGTGAATGTACACGTCAGCACGCTACAGATAAATAAATCGCTTTTAGAAAACCCAGTTGGCTCATGTTAACCACGTGAACTGAAGAAACCAATCTCACTGCTTAATCCTATGCTTCAAAACAAACTCGAAAATATAACAGCTCATTTTCATCAGATAGTATTCCCAGAACACACAAAAGCAGCAAACAAAGTTACCACCTCAAAAAGGTTCTTCGTATCTCAACAAGATCAAACTTTACTTACATTACTTTTACCCTGACAAAACAGAGGAATTGCATCTCTGGTAGCCTACAAAGCACGTTCTTCTGTTTTGTCTTCTGTTGGACCACATGGCCCAATAAGTCAAATTAAAAAGAAATTAAACAGAACCCTAAAAACAGAGGAGAAATTTGCAGCATAAACATTTGTCATTCTTTCACAGAAATCAGCAGCTGGGTTAAAGAAAAAGTGACAAGGTCCAGGGCCTACAGGAGCAGCAAACATATTCAAATGTACACATCACTACAAAGGTGTGCCACTGAAACAGCTGACACAGACACAGTCCTGCACTAATTCAAAACCTTCAGTAGAAGACAGCTGCTTTAAGTGTGCATCTGAACCACAGCCTTAAACTGCCTGCATGTACTCTTCATTAAACAAATTGGTTACCTGAATAAAATTACAGAGTACAAGTAAATTTGAAAAGACACCAGGCACAGCTCAAATTCTGCATATTCTCTTTGACTGCCATTGCGAGGTAAACCTCAGTACTAAATACACCCACTCAGTAAGCTAACCCTGACAAAATCACAGTGGGGACCTGGGGCTAGGAGGATGACGACAGGCATGAAAAAGAGCGCTATATTTCCTCTCCAAAACTTCCATCCATTTTTCCATCCTTGAGTCAAAAACAAAAACTAGGACAGTTACATTTCCTTATCATCTTATAACCATATACTGAGACTCACTGAGTGTAACAGAGACGTTCCATCAAATGTGAAGGTTTTTTTGTTTTGTCAAGGTCTTGGATAGACCCTCTTTCAAGCTTTTTCAAACCCTGAGCACCAAAACATCCCTACTCAAAAATTAAAACATAAGACATAGTATCCTCTGCTTGGAAACAGGTTGCAGAGGAGCCCAAACAAATTCAGATTTCCTTCCCATCACTGCTGAAATCCCCATGGTACCTGGTTATTAACTTACGTTAGGATACAACACTTAGAAGATCTCATCATTTTTCATATAGCAATTCAGCTCCTAAATCTTTAATACCACTGTACCAAGTACAGTAATAACATAACTGTGAAAATTGTGGGGAGGGGAAATGTATCATCTCTGCTAAAATATATTACAGAGAAGAGAAAGCAAACTGTAAAATTTTCACCACTTTTCAGATGAATCTGCTCTTAATGCTGCTTCCCAATTTCCTGTTCAGTCGTTCTGGAATCAGAACAGAAAAAACTTAGAATACATCTCCCTGTTTTGTTTTTTTAAAACCTTTAGATATTGTGCAAATGCATCACATTCTCACTCCTCCTCTTCACATCTCAAAGTAATTGTAGAAAGCTCAATGGAGCAACAACATACAGAAAAACTGGGGCATTTTAATCTCCACTGTTGGACTGGATGATCTTGGTGGTCTTTTCCAACCTTAATGATTCTGTAATTCTGTTGTTCAAATCAAACCTGGATATATCAGGCACATGCACCAGCTTGCTCAAAACTCATGGCTCTCCTAGCTCTTCATTGCTTTTTCCTATTCTATATACCGTAGATTACTGAGCAGGAACTTCTGTTGCCTACTGTGCCAGCAACTTCATTAGAACACTGAAGATTAGCTAAAGGCAAAAACCAAACAAGCATCCTCTTAAAGGGATAGGAAACCAGAGACTGGAGCTCCACAGTTGTCTGAAATATCTTTTTTGTACTTATGGGATTTCACAGGACTTCCAGCCCAATCGTTTACAGGAACAAATTAACTATCATATTGGATCAAAGTGAAGGATCATCTAATTGAGAATATTTTCTCTAGCAATTTCATACTTTAACTTACTTTTGGAACTATTATTCCCCTTCCTGTAAACACAGAAAACTCAGAGGGACTCCACTACATTATCCTTCAGCAGGTTTAAAAAAGCATCCAACTAAATGAAAAGGAAGGTCTTTTCCTCACAAACAAAATCATTATATTTTGAAAATCTATGCTGCAGAGGCCAAAAGTATAAATGGTTTTATGGAAAAAAAAAAAAAAAAACAACTCAGGGGAAATAAGCTCACCACTGACTATTGAACAAGATGATGAAGCTAAACACCATAGCTCTGGCTGGCCAAGGGCAGGAGGCTCAGAGGTTCACTGGGGAAAGGATCACCCTGGGCTTACCCCTAGTTTAATAGCTACTGGCCAGGAACATGCTAGGATGGGCTGATCCTGCTTAGCCGCTCCTATAGCTGAACACAGCACTGAGGAGGCTGCCCCCTGAAAACCATCTTAATTTTATATAATCCTGGGCCAGGATTTCTTTTTCTCAAGTTCTTAATAGCTAGCATGAATTTGTGGGGTATCACACGGGCAGCCAAAGGTGCCAGGAAGGTCAATTAGGTCTTCACAAGGAAAAAGTTCTTCATTCCTCCCATTTGTTTAAGTACAAAATATTTCTGTGGTGGGAGTGTCTTCCTTATTTTGATCACAGTTCAATTTGGAAAGGAAGGAAAGAATTTTTCCTACTTGTGCTTTAGCTGACTTTACCAAGCTGATGGAAGACCCTCCAAGCATTTTAGGTGAGCCATACAAACAGGCTGTACCAACACATGCTGCCGACTGAGTAATGTCCTCGCAACTGTTTTGCTTAAATGAGACCTGAGTGAATGGCTAACACTCCCACAGCAATTCTTTACCAGTTCAGAGTCACAAAACCCCTGGGGCCAACAGAGAACCCTAGGGATCATCACATCTAGCCCCAAAAAGACAGCGACCCAAGGGGCCTTCCTCAGATCTTTCTTAAGGTAAAGAAAATGACACCAACAACAACGTATAGCATCCTCAGAAGACAAAGCATTCAACACAAAAAGATGAACTTATTGGCATACGGTATTTCAATTCCCCTATAAACCACGCAGCATAAAAATGTACCAATCCTCTTAAATAAATTAACTATTGTATAACCCAGTATCCTTGGAGGAGCTGTATCTCTCACACAAATTCTCAAGCAAGCCATACTTGTGCTCCACCGCGTCCCCACACTTTCTTATTGCTTCAGTTCTAATCCTGATGAATGAAAATTAGTAGGGAAATAGCAATGTTGTCAAACATCTATTATTCTTCCTTGAAACTGTAATGGGAAAGATGTTTTCCAGCTGTTCCAGGGTGGATAATTTTTTAAAACTGAGTTCCTTTAATCAGCCAGCTCAGCAGTCAAGCACAACCTTCCTGTACCAAAGCACAGCCTTGCTTCTCAAGGGGACAAAAGGCAGCTGGAAGGAAGTCAGGTGGCAAAAGAAATGCTGCTCCAAGCCTTCAATTTCAGCTCCTCCTCTTCACCAGCCCAGGCTGAATATCTGTGTTTTTCCAGAAGAATAAAACTACTTGAGAACTTGAAAACGTGATCTAAGACCTCTTAGATATCTCTTAATTTGTGGAGGTAAGTACTTCAGTAATGCATAGTAGGAGAGAAAAGCTAGAAGCAAATTGAAAGAAGAAAGCAAAATGCAACCGGTCACTGACCCAAACTAAGAGAAGTTTGATAATACACTTATTTTCTTAAGCTTCATTTACGTATAGAAATACCAACAAAACTATGATTCTTATCGCAGTGCTGAGTTTACTCTCATAAGATGCAGGGAAATAAGTTCCCTCCCTATCCCATCAGACAGCTTCCACTGCAGGTTCTCACATGGTGCCAAAAATTGTCCTAACATTTGAGTGATGAGTTACAGCAGGGTCAGATTTTTTATTCAGAACTAACATTCCAAAGTGCTACTTCTAATCCGTGCAATTCTTTTTCTACAGCAGCTCTTTGCTCCCAGGATGCTGACCTATGAACGAAGCAAACAAAACCTGAAAGGTGTGTTTTGCCACAAAGCCCAGTCCCTGTGTCCCCATTGGAGGCAGGTCTCAAGGGCACTCCTGGCTCGCAGTCTCCCTGCCACGCACTGCAAGTTTTTGCTTGCTAAACATAGCCTGTCTGTAAGGGAGGAAGTGGGTGCTGGGATTTGCTGTTCCACTGTCATCAGAATAGTTCCCACATGCAAAGCGTCTGTGAATCAATGATTGATTACAAAAAAAATAGAGGGAAATTCCAGCAAGAATCTGAAAACAAGGCAACTTACCTAGAAAACTGGCATAAGCATAGCTACCGGGGTGCTCAGCCAACTAGGTCAGAAAAAATACAGAGATCTTTGCCTCCAGACAAGAGCTTCATCAGAGCTTCATGCTTTCCCTTGGAATTTCCAGGCACGACCCTGTGGGTAACGCTTATGTGAGGACACAGAAGCAGACGATTTATTCTTAGATAACCTTAATCCTCTCCTTCACAGAAAATGAAGACTCTGTATCATGTAGCGTGGTGCTGGATTTGGATGGGGCGCAGGAAGGACACGAGCCAAATACCTTTGCTCCCTTACAAAGTATTTTAAGGCAATATTTTTAATAACCACAAATTTTGAAATAGTTCTCCTGCCGTTGGCAACTGGATTGCGAATGAAAGGTAATGGAAGCAGCTGAGGTAACACAAGTTGCCGAATAATCTGACTTGGACAGGATTCAACTCACCTAAAATTGGTCCCAGTGATTTTACATTCCTGGCAGGAGACACTTGATTAAGAAAACCATTATTCACTAGCTACCACTTTTAATAAGTTGCCTGCTGCTTGTAGCCTACAGAAATCGGTACAGTGAGTAAGAGTGGGCGAAGCACAAGAGTGGATGACTTACAGTTATTATTAGATATCTGATGTCAGAGTGACGGCAGATACCGCTGTGGAAACTTCGCTCCCAAAAGCAACAAGGTGCTTCAGAAGTTCACAGTCAGACTGAGATCCTCAGTGACTCCAGGGAGAGCCAAGGGTGGATGGAAGCATCTCCAAAGCACTCCTCTGTCCTCCAGAGGACACACACCCCCTCTGCTCCTCTTGAGGCTGTACATAAACAAGACAGCACTGTAGCACTCTCCTGCATCTATAAAACAGTTACAGGACAGCATGCCTGGCACTACAGGAGTCCCATCCTACTCAGCCACAGGAAATTCAATGTGCTTTTGGAGGGCAGTCTGGATACATCTCATTTGAAAAAACAAACAAAAAAAAAAAAAAAAAAAAAAAACCATTCCTCTTTGACAAAGGAGTAGATGCATCTTCTTACATTTGGCACCATTCATTTATTTGTCAAATAATAATAATAAAAAAAAGCCTTAAAGAAAGAATGGATAATTTATCTTCTAGGAAAGAGTCTGATCTGAAAACATGAGAGCAGCAGGATGAACAGTTTGCTGGACAGCCATTATGCTGATAGAGACCGACTTAACTTCGAGAGCAGCACATGAAGCTTGAGCTCAGGTTTTCTATTAGGAACAAATGAACTTCAGAAAAATGGAATGCAGACAGCTCACAACAAATACATTTTTCTTTCACACAGAGCAGAGGATGGGTGAATCTTGGCAATCATTACTTCTGTACCAATTCCTTCCTTCTGAAGAGGGGAACGCATTCTGTTAGAGGCTGCCTGCTGGGTGCCAGGCTGTGGGCACCAGCCCTGCCCCGTGAGCACAACCTGTGGCCAGCTCTGCCCCATGGCTGCCCTCCCATCTTCCTGTCCTTTTTCAGCTCTCCTCAATTCTCCCCTCCCTCAAATCATGAACAGAATCTGTCTGTCAGTACATGCTGAATTAAGCAGTCAGCTTTGTATCTCATCTTCCGCACACAATCACGCGTTTGTCTTCACAGAGACACGGGGTGAAGGCAAAGTCAGGAGACTGATCTCCACAGTCAAGTAATCATGATAATTTTAGCTCATAAACCCATATTCAGCTCCATTCCTGCAGACTTACAGAAACTCCTAAGCTCTTTCCCCAATGGGAAGGGCTGGGAACGTCACCATCCCCATGGTGGCAGAGGGGCTGCCGGGAGCATGGAGAGCACAGGGCAGCAGCAGCCACCCCACACCTCTGCTCTACAGCAGACTTCTAGCCGTTGCTTGGTGCTTTAAGCAGAGTTAGCTCCCTGGCTTACTTTTACAAGTTACCCAACACTTCAATAGCTTAAATTCTATTAATCTGCTGGAGTCATTTCTGGCGAGTAGCAGAAACAGTGAATCATCCCACATTATCCCAGAGAGACTTCATAAATAAATCCTTCTATCCAAGAAGAACTTGCTGAAGGCTTTTTATATGAAGGAAACTATTTCGGTCCTGTACATAAATAACAATGATTCAGTCCAATAAATGAACCATTTGCTTTTTTGTGCTGATCTTTACGAGAGAATGACAGGGCTGGTACATTGCTGTACACAAGCAGATGTCATTCACTCCCCTCAGCAACTACTAAAAGAGAAATAAAAACTCTCTTCTTCTACAGGATACTCTCTTCTTCTACAGGTTTCCAACCCAGCCCTATGTATCCCTTATTTTTATTTTAAAAGCCTCCCAAGACAGAGGTGACTCAGCAGTCATTACCTCAGATTTCAGCATATAATTAGAGACTTTATAACGATTATGTCAATTAGATTAGCCAGACATCTTTAGCGACCCTGATTATACCCAGATATTACATTTCAGACTAATATGAATTGCATATTTACATCTTAGATGAATGCCAGATAGAAACATCAATTAATTTGTATATATTGTTTGAAAGACCAATTATGATTGTCGAGCACAGTGCTAGACAGTATGGAAGGAGTAAACAATCTGATTCTTTTCAAAGGATGAGTTTGCCAGTTTCCTTCTTTCTGATGCATTTTGAGAATTGCTGCTTAGCTATTTTGAAGGTGGGAGAACAGAAAACATACTTACTGCAACAAAAACCGTTGGCTTTGTTAAGAATGTTAGAGAAGCTCTCAAAACCAGCAAGCCTATGCAGTGCATTGCTGAAGGCATATTAACTCTAATAAATAATCTTTATTAGCAAAGTAAGCTGTACAAATTTTGCCAAAGTGTAAAAGTCATTAGACAATAAGCATCTGTCATGCAGTGGTGCAATACATCATGCAAAGAATCTCAAATCCATTCATTCAGTGATAAAGAACCTGCCCCTCTGTCTATGGTAGGATTTCCGAGTAATGAATGGGGCTTTCTCTTCAGTATAATCCTTTCCTGATTTAGGTCGGTATTTTACTATGTAATTCTTCTGTTCTGGAACAGAAACAATTTCAAGTCTCACTTTGTAAGAAATAAAGTACCTATAATTCTGTCTGGTTGACATGGGAGTTTTGTATGTATTGAATTGCTTTTCTTTCCAAAAGACAATACCAACAAACACTTTCTCTTTGCTACCTAATGTCCTTATATACTTACTGGGTAAAGAACATCTATGAAATTGCAGCTGACACACAAATACCACTTTGGATGATCGTACACTCAGTCGGAGCTTGTGGAAAACGAGGCAGTGTGTCAAGATGCTTAGTGGCAAATTGGATATCTTACTGTTCTGAGCAGGACTAAAAAAGGAGCTTTGTACAGAACCAGGAGTGACAATGCACACTACTCTTTTTAAAAAGGAAGAAATAACTGGACCTGAAACAAATTTCTTACCTAAGAACCTTCCATGAGCAGATTTTTCCTCATAAAAACATATTTTCTTTTCTGATACAGAGAAGTATTTTCTATACACATATACAGGGAAGGACAAAATTACATCTGTGGTAATTGGGTAATAAATTACTTGTTGAGGAATCACTGTGGAAATAATATTCTCTTTCATAAAAACTCATATAAGTCCATAAAACATAACTGTTCTGTCCACTGTGCATAACACAGCCGTCACTGAGCCGCAGATTTACATGCGAGGTCACAATGCTGAATCTCACTGGGGTTACCCAACCCTCCACACATTCTGCCCAAATGACTGCCACCAGAGCACAGCCAGTTTTTGAGAACCAGAAGGAAAGCAAGAAACACCCAAAAACATCACTACTTAAAACACTTGCCAACTTCATTCCTTCTCCTGTCCCTGCTGTCATGCAGAGTGCAGCTCAGCCTCTTACAGTTGGGGCACTTGCTAACCCGCAGAGCAGGTGACTGCAGCCAAGCTGTGCCCCGCACACAGATGCCACGATGCAAACTTGCTTTCCGTCTCTTTTTATACAGAAGTGTAACTGCACAGCTTCCTGTGCACAGCTAGATGTGAGCCTAGGCTTGGATACTGGGAAGTTTTAAAGGGAAAGAGATCTGTTTTGACATGAGGACCGGGGAGCAGTATTTTTAGAATTCACTCACACTACAGTATCTCCACCAAAAAAGGAAAGCAGCAAAACATTTCTAAGCTGAGCTATCAGTGTATTTGCACTCCGTATCCCTGACTCATTAAAATCTCGATTTGCTCAACTTAAATTTTCCACACAGTTAAACAATGCTTTTCTTGCCTTATGCATTTCTTATCTTGGAATAAAAATGCTTTGGTTCATGTTCTTCCTGTACAAACTCTACAAAACTTTTTAATTATTATTATTAAAAGCAATTTTCTGGTATCACAATTTATACTGTAGTACCATTCTGTTCGGTCTATTTTGTTTTTTAAATGGATGAAGAATATCAGATCAGACTGGTGAGCTGTTTGGTCCAATATCCTATCCCCTCCAGTGATGACTTACAAATGCTTCATAAAATTCAGGCAGCCATTATACAATCACCTGCTACCTTCATCTGCTATTGTGGAAACCTCTCCACACTGCTCCTTCATCTGCTACTGGTGGTAGCCACAGGACATATCCATCATCGCCTCGGCTTATTTCACTTGCTAATTGGCACGCACCTCTTTTCGCTGACTCCATCTGAGTGTTACTTTCACTGCGTTCAGGATATATGTTTTCTTTAAATATCTTCACGGATCTCACGGTGTAACGTTGGTGCACTGTTTGCTGCTTCTTCATTAAGGCAGCACACTGCCCTGTGAGAGCTGCACATGACCACAGCCGTCCCCTTTGTGAGGGTGTCCTGCTCAGGAAGACCTCGGGAATGGCTTGGAACCAGAGCTGGGGAGAGCCCAAGGCTTCATGCAAGCAGATGGCACATTCACCACCAGGCTTAAAGAGAGGCTGAAATATGTCCTGCTAACAAGTTCTTGTCACTTGAACTGCAGAACTGCCCAGCAGCCTGTGGCTGGTGAAGCTGACCTACCCACATTTCTCAGATGCACAGAACACAAGTGCTGCTTATAACATTTCAAACACAATAGTAAGAAATTCGATGACTCCTAGCTCTTGGCCCTTCCCAAAATCATTTTAAATGCTCAACTGTCCAACCGTGTATAAAATGGCCTTGAGGCTGCAGAGTAATTGATGACATGCAAGTCATATGAGTGAACAGTATTGACCACGATCCTCTCACGGCGGGTTCTTCTCAAGGTGCGTCGCCCTTCAGCTCACACGGAAAGCACATCTTTAATTTGGAAACACACAAAGCACGTTTTCTAACTTGCATCCCATGTAAACAGTACACTGAAAGAAGACTCACACACACAAGTTTATGAGTGTGAAAGTCAGATATTCTGGAGCTTCTTTGTATTAAACAAAGCAAGGTAATAAAAATGCCTAGAGAGTGTGACTGCACCCTGCTTATGTGTGAACTGAGCCTTCAAATAAAGTGAAAACAAATTTGGATAGCAAAAAAGAATTACAGCGTCTTCTAAAAACTATTAAAAATCCAACCAATGAGTCATACATTCGCACTGGATACGAAAGATAAAATGAAAGATGGAAAGCAGGGAAGAGTTCAGTGTTTAGACAAATTTCACCTCTTCACCAAAAGCATGCAAATGGAAGTAATTAACCAGATCTCATTACCACGGTTCACTCTAATTATAGTCTTGCTTTCAGGTTTTCTCTAAATCTGTTGAAAATAACATCAAATACTGAGGTCAAACCGAAATATTACAGCCTTTTATCCACAATCTGCTTTCCTGTAAAATTAAAATGAGACAAAAGTGCTAGATTTTATGACAGCCATTATAAGGTCTGAGAGTCCACGGACTCAATCCAAGTCCATATTCTAATGTCAGTTCCTCCCTGAATACAGAATTCATCACCAGTTGGTGAATCATTAAATAATGTATGATTTCTCCCCACCAGGATGCCTGAATGTCTTCACAGAATCATCTTCAGCTTCTTCTCTTAGGGCCAGTAACTAATGCAACGGGAGAAAAAAAAAATCTCAAGTGTTCTGAAATGTAGCGGTTCTATTTAGGCTTTGATGACAAAGCTCTTGAGGATATGAAATGTAGGAATACTTTTTGCTTAATAAAGTTGGAAATCAAGTGTGAATGGATTAGAAAAAAAAATCCCTCTGTCTGAAGCAGTTTCACAGATCGGTTTTACAAAATTGCTTCCACAGACAGCATTTCCCCACACAAAGCTCAGGACTAAGAGCAATACAGCAGGCATTGCATTGGAAGTCAAGCCACACCATGCACTACATATTAAGTACTCTGCAGCAGGCAGCCAGCTTCTCACTGTGTCCCTCTGATTACTCAGTACAAGCAGGCACTATCTGCAGTCTCTACGCTATTGTTTATCCTCTCTCACCTTGTTACTGCTTTCCAACTAAATGCATGTTTTGCCATCCTACATTTAATTTGTTAGTTCCAAAAAGCATTGTCTCACTATGCCACCTGCTACACAAAGCAAGCATGCAGCTGCTGCTTGGCAAAGTCTGTGACGCACACTAGAATATCTGCATCAGCCGTGCATTCACACTTGGGTTTTCTTCCCACTCCCAATTACTTTAGCCTTCCTTCTAAAATAAGGCCAAAAAACCAACTTTCAAGCTCAGAGTCTTGTAACGAAGGAAGAAGTAAAAGTCTAGTTCACTCAGTTAACACTGATTCACCCTTTAGAATCTTACCAGTGAGACCTGGACAGAATATTTCCATTGATTTTGTTCACATTCACGGAGAACTTGAAGCAGATCTCCAAAAATCATCCAATTTGAGTTTTGGAAGCTCTTACTTCCTATTTCGAAGACATGTTTAACAGGGGATTTAGTCGGTTTCGTTTTGTTCTTTGTGTTATGTGATTTTACCTACTACTTCTGCAGCACTGAAGAGCAAAATTAATTTTCTGAGAAATGTTACAGTCTTTATAACTCAACAGTAATGTCAATCCTTGATCAACAAACACCGAGAGACACTGCACAGAGCAATCTCCATTGTCAAGTTCAAATGTTCCCTTTTTCATTTGGGATGATTGTTCCTTATGCAATTATTTGCTCTGTTAGGCCCAAATTTTTGATGGCTTTCTCAGACATCGTCAGCACTTCACTTTAAATAAATGGCAACGCTGCCTAAGTAAGAAATACAGAAATTCTCTCTTAAAGCTGCTGGCACAGGCACACATTATACACTCGAATCCATTTGATGTTTTCAGTGATCCGGAAACATCAGTGAGTATGAATCTCTGGACTCGATCTCCTCTTTTGAAGCAAGAAACTACTTACTAGGGCATTTTATATCTTTCAGCCCCACTGAAGGCTTGCCATCCTCCGGACCTTTCTCTGCTCATTCTCTTACCACTGGCAGCTCAGTGTTACATCTGACAGCCCTTCCAGGAGCCTGAGTTTGGTGTCTCTTTTCCCTATGTCTGAACCAAAACATTTAATTTTCTCCCCCAGAACTGAGCATTCTCATGCTTCCTTGTTACGTTTTGCTATCTAATGCGTACTCCAGTTTTACCAGTTGTTCTCCAGCTCATCTCTACCAGCTGACCACAAAGCTCACATAGCAGTCCCTACCTCTCACTCCCCATAAGGACAACTGAGGTAGACCCAGGATCTCAACCATGAAAGAGCACATCCTCACGAGCTAGGGCCTGGTACAGGAGGCTGCTGTATTTTGAGCACCTAGCTCTAGGTTTGGAGTGAGTCACGGGAGGAAGCTTCCTTCGTGCCTTTCCTCTTTCATTTTTGAATCTGTGTTCAGAAAGTGAACGGCCAGGACCAAAGATGCTCTTGAGAAGCCCTGAATTCAATCCCTGGTCTGTAAATGAAAGCCTTCATACCATTATGTGGGTAAAACAAAAGAAAAACCGCCCTGAAGTATCCCTTCAGTTTTCTTGGACAGAGCAGAGAGCCCCACTTTGTCTCTGGGCCCTATTCAGCACTGTTCAACAGGCACATTCTGAAAGCACAATTCTCCTGTGCCACACACGAATTCCTGACAGAATAAGCTGTATTTAAGAAAGGAAAAAACAAAGAGAAAACCTATTCCTTTTTTTTTTTTTTAATGTGTTTTGAAATCACAGCCAGACATCTTAGCTTTCAGGCCGAGGTTTAAGCCTGGATATCCAAGCAGAAGTACAGTCCTAAAATCGCAGAGACAATTGCGCAGCTGGCCACTGTATGAATGAGAAGAAAGCAGAACACTTGGACCCAAAGTCTGCTCCTCTGAAAACAAATCCTTTAATGTTCATTTGCAAACTAACCTCTCATTGGGTTCCGGCTAGCACAGCAACCAGCGTACCCTGCATCTGCCAGCTCCTCTCAAATTAACGCAGGTCCCATGACACTGAGTAACAGTGAGCAAGGAAACTGGCCCGAATAACTGCTCACAGCTTTTAAAGAAACAGATAATGGGTAATTTGTAGGAGCTGGTTGTCAAATTATATATTTATTTTCTTGTATCCAAGCTAATAATAGGCTTAAGCTTGTAACTTGCACTTGGAATAATGATTAAAGCAGACAGCTCCAGAAGTTTCTGTCTGCAGAACTCCCTTTGTTGAACTTCTCCTTTAGTTACAGCAAATCCTAGGAGATATCTTAGGGCTGGACAATATGATTCATGGCTTTTTTGAAACGGGACGGTTAATTCACATTGGCTACATTTTTTTCCAAAGAGCTAAGATCTGACACAACGCAAAATCACCGCTGACCCACAGGAAGTCCCTGACACAGCCACTGATGAAAAACATCTCATCAGACACATTCGGTGAAGTTACAGCTTTAACTCTGAACAACTTTTGGCCATTTTAGAAGATAAACTGAAGCCTGGTTTAAATCACTGTACCTTGTACAAATACTTTCTGAAAATTGCTGAAAACATAATGACCTACTTCATCTTCTTAGTGATCAATACCTCGGAATTGTTCAGAAGACAATGCAGGAGATTTGTTAAAGAAGTTAATCTAGAGCTATTTGTAAGCCTAAAACGGTGACTTGTCTGGATTCTTCCGAAAAGGACATTAATATTGAGGGGTGATGCAGCACGCAGAGCACCGGTGAGATAGTAAAGACCCACGCTCATGAAGAAAAAATTAAGTAATTTTCACTTTCATAAATCTGTGATTAATAGAACAAAGTGTGGAACACCTAAACTAGCAATGAAAGAGGCAAAAATTAAATCTCCAACCTAATTAGAGCCTTGTCTCCAGATTAAATTTCTATTGTATTAATAGGACTTGTTTAGAAAGAGTAACCAACAGTGAATACACAGGAAGTGTTCCAAGAGATTTTTATACTGAATTAGCTCACACCAAACCCTCCTCCAGCAATCTAGTGGCCATACAAGAGCTTCTTCGCCTGTTCTCAAGTCACTGGGATAGAGCAGCAGAACAGCTAGACTTTGGCCAAATGTGATCATCAGATGAAGCGTTGGTTACTCTGCATAAACAAATGTATTCATCACAAAAAAATCAAAACCATAATGCTTAACAAAGCGTGAATCTACTGTGGAACTAAATCATTCGCTCTTTCAAATCATTTTTTTCACTGATTAAAATATGCACTGTGTAAACTGATAAACCAGAGAAAGGAGTTAGGAAGAAGAATACATTTTTGAACAGGTTTTTGGTCACTTTCACGTGCAAACATTTTTAGTCTGCAAACAGAAGAATGACTTATGTCTAAGGAAAAGAGAGTAGCAAGACGAAAAGCGAATTATGCCTCTTTTCTTTAAAAGGCATTTCAGAACTTTGATACTTAATTCATACGTATAACAAATACATTTTAGATCACTGCAACAGTATCCCCACAGAAGAGATTTCTTCTGGTCAAATAAAAAGATTAACTATAAAGCTTGGAATAATACATAACATGAAGTAATAAAATATCATCTTGAATTGTTACAATGAAGTCTTTATTGCAGAGTAAGAGGTGAACCTTGCTTACACGTTACAAACAGGTATGTTTATCTTACAACTGTGCCAAAAAGAAGTTTATGATTGCAGCAGTAAAGAACTGCTAACATTAGTTATACTCTACAAGAGGAGTACACACTAACTTCATCCTTTAGCCACAGAGGTTACTTCAAAGGCATTACATGCAGTAGAGAAGTGGATGTTTTCATCAGAAACTTGCTCCACACAATGTGCTCAGTCTATCACACATGGAAGCACACTTAGGACTGCCTGACACCATTATGAATGGAGCTGCTGACTTATTCCAGATTGCAACATTTTTCATTTCTCTCTGGGAAAAAAAAAAAAAAAAGAAAGGAAGTAGATGAGGTACATCCCCAAACTCTTCATATAAATGGGTATTTGTCTTTTCTCACTCAAGAGCTTGCTTTTGTTTACCTTGCCCTGCAAACACTTTGTCCCTAGTATCACAAAAGGGGCCAACTCAGCCACACTGCTTCCAATGAGATTCCTTCCCCCTGCTGAAAAGCACGGTGCACAGACATCACAGGCCAGAGACCAGCAGCTCAGTACTCAGAAAATGCAGCTTTGCTCTAACCCTTACAACCAAGAATCACAGCGTGTCCCCTTGGTACAGTCGAGATTCAATACACACATCCTTAATCTGCAAGCAGTGGGACCTCAAGGACACAAAGCCAAATATCATGGAAGACAGGGTTATGCAGGAAACCAAGCAGAACGCCCAAATGCTCCACTGCTTTGCCTTGTAGTCACAAGCAAGTCAAGCAAGGACTGCATCAGCTCAACACACAGCGACCTCCAAGCTGCACTGCTGTGCTCTTCAGGACATACCTACAGCTGTTACAGCTAACACAATTTCACACCGCCTCTAATTTTCAAAATAACGCATTTTCAATGGTGCATTTTTTTCCTTGCCATTTAACATGGGATTTGCATTTCTTAGAAGTAACTGGCTTCTGTGGACTCACGTACTTCATTTGAGTCATACATTAAAGCCTTCTCTGCTGTTTAACAGCCATCTCCTTTTAATAAGATCCACCAAGAGCCACAAACAAAAGGCATCAAAATAAAGAGCACAGGTTTGCATCTAATTTGATGCAGACATCAAATAACAATCAAATACCAGTGCTTCAAAAAGTACCACTGAAAGCCACTTCTTTTTTCAGGTCTTAGCTCTTAGTTTCCAAGCAATCAAATGCAGCCAAATATGATAAATGTAGCTCTACAAATACAATACCTAGGAAAATGATTGCAGCACAGAACAGGTAATTTGCATTCTATATTTAGCCTGTGTGCATACGTTAGTGCTGACAAGAAGAGCTAGTAGAAATGCCTAAAAGCATTCAAACCTGAGCCTGGGCAAAGAACTTCTTCACAGTAAATACAAGATGAAATATTTAAACAGATGAAATTTCTATTTTGGAGGGGCTTACATCTCATATTTTTCATCACAGATTATCACAAGTGCATGACAAGTTTCATCTTAGTAGATGGAAATAGCTTCAAGCTACCAGCTTCAGAGAAACATGAAACCGTTGGTTCATTCTGAATGAAAAAGTGGACATACCTTCCTAGACTGGTAGATTAAAGATACAAAATAGGAACCCTCTCCTCTCTCTGGAGTGGAGAATAGAAGCAGACTCACTCAGTGACACAGATCAATACATTTACTATGAAAAAGGGGGAAAGCAACAAGCTTACAGTGGTTAAGGAAGAAGGTGAAAAATAAACGTGGCTAATTCGACACCGTGTCTTTTCCTCCTCGCATGCACCTAATCTGGATAGATACTAGTCTTCCCCAAACCTGAGAAGATGTAAAAGCTTCTCTCTTGTAAAATAAAATACAGACAGTGCTTAATGGGATCACCAAATGTGAATGAAATGAAATAAGTCCTGTATTTCTAACGCATACTGGCTGTACCGTCACCATCTCTTTCAGTCGCTGTTGATTCTTTCAGTCTCTGAAAATGTCCCCACTCTGTTCCAGCATTTCAGGGGAGAGAAAAGCAAAGGGCATAGCAACGTCTGGAGGGCAGAACAAAGCATGGCAAGCTGCAGAAAAAGCCACTTGCAGCCTCTCACAGCGGAGGGACCATGGCACACGAGAACCAGTGCTGGGCAAAGCCACAGGGTCCCCACACCCATGGGACAGATCCTGAGAAGCACCTGATGACAACCACCCAGCAAACCAATGAAGCCTGCCTTTTCAAGCCATTTCTTGACTACACCTAATGTAGTGTCAACCACACAACGAGAACAATTAGGAGAGGAATAATAAAAATTCAAACACTTTTCCCCTAATCTCTTGAGCCTATAATAATCTCAGACACCGCTTACAACAGATGTGCTGTAAGCTGAACTGGCTCAGACAGCACAGAGATGTAAGATGGTGCAATTCTTCCAGCAGACCCTGCAATAAAAACCTCCAAACGTGGTTTCAGCTGAAGTAACCAGCAGCCGTTGGGATCAGGCAGCCTCACCATTCAGAACATCCCACATCACATCTCCAATTCGTACCTTCTGCCAAAACGTCCTTGTAGCGTAGGTGCAAGGAGACAAAAATATAATGTCTTATTTAAAAAAAGAAAAGATGTAACAAGGAAAATATGGCTTGCACTGAGGAAATTAGTTCATCAGATTTGTAGAAAAAAAAAGAATAAAATACAATAGAATCAACTTTCCATAGATATCAAATCTACTTCATAAAACAATTTTTGTCAGATTTGCTCTTCCCATTTGCCTTCAGGTTTGTTACCAGCCATGGCTCCTAAGACTAATGAAATGATGAAGAGAAGGGAAATGTTGTTGCTTAACTGCTTTTTACAGCAGGAATAATACACAGAATGGAACGTGATGCTGACTGTGTCCTCTCACAGAAGCCCCAAGGAGTCTGCAACCCTTTACCAATATGGTATGGTTACTGCCTGGCAAGTACGTAAGGGTACAGAGCTGAACTGCAACAGTCCTTTCATAGCAGTGCTGACCCAAACACGCCTCTGTCAGAGTGGTCTTGATGCAAAGAGGTCATCTGGGATTCCCATCCTGCTACTACAAAGACATCTCAGAGCTGGCAGCACAAGGACTTGTTCTAGACAGCAGAGCCATCTTTCTGAGAGCAGGAGGTAGAAATGCTTAAATGGGTGTTGACGGTGTCAGATTTAGAGTGACTGAAACCATCGTAGTGCACTCAGAGGAGACAGAAAGCAACAATTGAATCACCATGGTTCCACTCAATATAATCATTTGGATTAGACAGTTCCAAATCTGCACTGTCAGAGTTTTGATTTCTGCTAATTGGAAAGGTTTATTACGGTTACAAACACCATGATACAGATCCTAATAAGCTAACAAAGAAAAATACTCACTCAGCTTTACAGTCTTGCCTCAGCCATTCTAGTTTCATTTAGAGCACCCAATGTAAATCTATCAGCTCCTACAAAGTATGAATCTTCCCTCTCCAAGAGGCAAAGTTTGAATTCAGTGTTTCTGTGATGAGCTTCTTATTCCATCACGATCCTGCTGCTACTTATTTCCAAAGGCAACACAGACACTTTATAAATGAACTAGTTACCAGTTCTACTTCATCACGGTATCAGAGAAAAGTACTCATTCACAAAATTTCTACTGAGCTAGTGAATGGAAAAAAAAATACCACAAACAAATAAACCCTACTTCTGAAGGAAGTCTACAGCTCAGACAGGAATTAAGAACATGTTTATGAAGGCTCTCCATCCACGATCTGTTCCAAGAAAGTAATCTATTTATGTAAGTTCTACATTCACTACAGATGCCATCTTCAGAAACAAATAGGAGTAGCTTCAGAACAGTAAAGCAACAGAAATGCAAGAGCTCATTCTGCCTGAACGTAATGATCTCTCCGCAGAGAGAGACCCTATGGCACAGGGTGTTCTGTCATTCTGAAGTTGTAAGTAGAAGTGTTGTACGTTTTCCATGAGAAACATAAAATCAAGAAATAAAAAGTTCACACCTTGTCTTCCATGACTAATTAAGGGAATGAAATAAAGGAATTTTCACACCCCACTGAGCCAAGGATCTTTTACAGAATAATCTCTGAAAATTTTATTTGGAATCATTACAGAATTGTATCATCCTTTCAGAAAGCCTGGAATGTGTAATTGGTAACGGCTCCAATGCCTGCTATTAAATAATGGACTTAAAGAGTTTCTCCTAACTACTACATCCCATAATACGAGGAAGCCCTCAGTTCACTTCTGAATGGTTTGGGTACAGTCATCGAATCCCCATCCTTTGGTATGGTTAGTACCAACCAAAGTGCATGCGACAGTGCACGTAACTGCCTCTTACTGACATCAAGGGAAAAAAAGATTACAAACCCAAGTCATTATTGCAGCCTCCTGTTTACAGAAAAGCAAAGGGCAGTATTTCACAGTTCAGCACGGTACAACAGCCCCATCACCTTCATTATTAGCTACACACACTGATGTGGCTCGGAGAATTTCCACTCTTATCAGTGACACTCGGATCACTGAAATGACATCAGCACAGAGGTTGCTGCAGGACGTCCCCAGGACCACATCACTCCTGAGGGTGCCATCCAAACGTCACCACAACCCAGTGCATTTCTTCTCTTTAACTATTTACTGTCAGAGAAAAAGAGGAGGGACTGCAATTTCAAAAAAAAAAAAACATTAGTAATTGCAGCACCACTGAGCTACTGACACTGAGATTCTGCATACAACTATCATTGCTAAACCTATCTGGAAAAAGACCTTTTGTTCTCAAACTTCCTCCTCCTTTCTTCCATAAAAGTTATAATACTTATGGAGTTCTAGAACTTTTTAGTTAGCATATTCTGTGACAAATGAACTGAAGATTCAATCTTATGTTTTAAGCAAGATATTTTTAGAAATAGAAAACTAGAATTGCGGAGTAAGCTAATTCATCACTGCAGTGTACAGAAAGAGATAATAAAAGGATGCAAACCACTCTGCAAAGCTATTCCCTTGGTTCTAGCATCCCTACCCTGTCTTTATGGCACTTAGGTAGTATTTACTCCAGTGTGCACCAGGGTGGACTGGGAATCATCAAGCCACAGACCAGAACTGCAGCACTCTCAAGGCAGTGCAAACTGGGGAAGAATGGAAGAAGGCAAAGGCAAGAGGGATGGAGAATTACCACCTGCAGTATTCACTGTACTCTGACAAAGAGACTGACCAAACATCTATTGGAAGTAAGAGCTGCAGACAACTCAAGAATGGAGTGAGACATCATTGTATCTCCCCAACTACAGAAATCAGCTCTAAAGAAGAGTTGGAATTTCAGATAGACTGCTTTGTTTAAACACGAGCCAATGCTATTTGTTATTTAATCAATAAAGAACGCTGTCAGTGGGGTAAGATAAAACACGTAATCTGTATATACAATTTCTGAATTCCCACTTAAGACCACGTGTACAACTACGTTGCACATGGAGGTAGATAGCTCAGGTTCTGCATTCAGTCACAGGGCCTACAGAAGACATCCCATTGCTGTCATGCCCACAGGCTTTGGGAACTTTCTCTTGATGTGTTCATAACGCTATTTCCACCAGCAAAGACAGTAGTACAGAGCAGTACAAAGGTATATTCAGGAAACAATGCTACAGTGACTGGGCCAGCTAAATCAAGTGCCTAATTTTTAAAAGGATACAATGATATTTTGCAGGAGGACTCTACAGGTTACCAGATTTTCATTGAGTTCAAACTCAAATATCTGTTATACTCCCTGTAATCATACACTAGAGTAATTTGTTTGCCTGACTGCACAAACCACAAAGCTGTTAACTACATTAAGAAGTTGTAAAACAGCATAAAAAGCAATGAGGAGAGTATGAGAAGAGAGTAGTTTTTATCCATTCTGAATTGCAAGTGCATCCTGTTTATTTTACCACAAACAAAATTTAGTTTGGAAACTAAACATTATGGATTGATTTCTCATTTTTATTCAGAAAAGTTCCCAGTTTTGAATAAACCGGATATCCTTTTGCAGTCATTAGGCACAAGTAAACCAGCTATCAGGCAGTAGCCTGAAGGCACGAGTCACTCAAACTACATATCACTTTCACAGAAGGAGTTAAGTAAGCTTCAGCAGTAGTCCACAGTACCACCACAAATGATGCCACAAAGATGAGGCAATCAGGAATTGCAATGCTTCTAAACATAAGGCAGAGGATTCCTATGGCAAGCTTAAAATTAACAGGATCCATTTTACTCATCTGATTTGTGGAGAACAGTCTCTTAGGAAAAGAAAGCATGCTGTATCATCTGCTTCTCTGTGAAAGCTCCAAGTTTCCAAGGTTGGAAAATAGAGCACAAACTTGAAGAAGGTTTCCCATGTAGTAATATGTAAAATACAATTCCTGGAGCCTTCCTTCTGACAGATAATAAGCCATTATTAAATATTATCAGGAGTCTCTGTAGGAAATGCTAAAGATTAAATTGGTCTTTCAGCAGGAGTCTGAAAATAAAGGAAGTCCTGTGCACGGCAAAACCCCTCCTCGTTAGGAAGACCTGTTACAAGGGTACACAAATTTCTAGCATCTGAGGGTTACAATCATGACAATAATACAGGTTGCTTCAGTTTTTATTTCAACCTCTTTGCCAGAGCAGATTTATTTCCCAGCTAACACCAATTAACCCAGTTAAACAGAATTAAGCCATTATTTGGGGTGGGAGGGAATAAAAAGAAAATACAACACCCTAAAGGGCTTTCTTCTAGGATGAAGTCTTCCAAAGTGAAAATGCACCAGAGCATAACAAAATCAGAGGGAAGGAGGCCAAAACATTACCCATGGCATGCTGATTTAGAAAGACAGGTTATGATAATTGCTTTTATACAGACCACTGTGGCATAATACTATTTGAGATTAATGAGTAGAGATTAGATTTGACAATATCAGTTTCACCTGTTGCCCTGCCCTGGCTCAAATACACATTTAGAACAAGCAGTCTTAAAATACAGCAAGTACCAAGGAGACAAAAAGGCCCTTGGAGATCTAAAGCAGACAAAACAAGACACAGATGGAAAATTGATCTTCTGTCCTTCATCGGTTTGACTGAAGACAGAAATTGACTTCCTGCAAGTCATTAATTACACCTCCCAAGCAAAAATTAATCCTTTGTGTGTGGCTATCACGTTATCTTTCATTACGCAGAGGACTGAAATCACGCTGCTCTAGCTCACCTCACCACATTTCCTGCACCCTGGGAAGGGGAGCAGTGACATACTGCCCACATTAGCCTAATCCATTAACAGTGGCATCAGCTACTGCTGCTATTCTTACTTCTGCGTTAATTCCTCTGAGACGTAAGGCCCGGTTTTCCTAAAAGCAGCCATTCACTAAGGAAATACAGACAAAAGAAAAGGGACTTCACTCACGAGGTAAATACAAATGAAGCACAGACCAGCATTTGGACCTTGTCTTCTGTAGTGAATGAAGTAACAGGAGGAGCTTTGAAGAACAGCAGTGCAGGAGGAGGCTCCTAAGGATTCTTCTGAGCATCAGGTGTTTCCAGGGCAGGGAAATGCCTCCCACAGCTTGCAAACACCACGGCAAAGGCAGCTGGCATTGATGGATCAAGCAGGGATGGTCCCACAGAGCCTTGGGCTGGTGGTCAGAAAGCCCCTCCCAAACCAGAGGGCTCAAAGCCAAGACGTGTGCACCATGGTGCAGGGCAGGCAAGTCTCCAGCAAAGACTCATGGATAAGTTTCAAAAAAAAATAGTCAAATTCTTCAAAGGAGAAAATCAAAGCCTGTCTGTACACTACAGATAAAGCTTCTCCTAAGTCTCATGCACAACACTACAGAAACAGGCTTGTTACAGGAACCTCACACACCTTACACAGTCTTACTATTGGAAAATCCAGTTGTTACCATCCTGCCCTTCATTACATTTGTCATTACCACCCACTGAGTCACACACTTCCATGGGCATAAGACAAATAGGTATTACAATTCCAGTAAAAGAATCCTCCCCATGGAAATTTCCAAATGACTACGAGTTTACAGGCTCTGTATTTCAGAAGGACCGAAATAACTGAGAGTAGATTTTCACACTCCCCTTTTGTCCATACAAAGCTTTGCATATGCACCCTACAAACGATGGCATGTCAATCATTCATGCTCACAGACACATTTCTCTTCTGCTGGGACAGGCAGGCTGCACGCAGCCACCCTGTCTGTGCATTGGTGTAAAAGAACAGTGTAAGAACATTTCCCTAACACTAGAAAACAGACTGCAATGGAGGAAGAATTGAACTGACCAATTATCTCAATATGTGGTTTTAATTACCTCTAACTTGTGGCAGTCTGTTCACTTGCAGCTTTCAGATGAGACCTGAAATATCCATACCCTGGGTCTGCTTTGGACAAAGAAGATAGCTTAGGGCTTTTTGGAAAAAGAACAGATTCCTGCCTTGCTGTCCTTGGCTGCTACAGTCCTCTGAGGTGGCTCCTGTTCAGGAAAGCAACAGGCTCACAGGCTGGGAATTAGGATGGAAATTGTCAAATAAATGCAAATATTGCTGCAGATCTTTTAAATATTAGCAAAAAAAAAAAATCCAATATTTTTTTTTCCCACAGATTATTATCAAAAAGCACCTGTCTAACAGCAGTCCTTAAAAGTGAAACAGTGCTGTAATTAAAAGCCCAGTTGATACATGGGTTGCCCCAAAAGCAATGCCTCCTATTTACTTCCATGGAAAATACAACTGCTACAAAGAGCACAATAGAACTATTTGACAGACAAAATTCTCAGCTCCAAATCACTGTTTCTCAACAGAGTCACCACCATGACCTGTGCATTTTCACCAGTGATAAACAAGAGCCTGCATGCCACGCTGATAAAAGTCTGCACCGGCAGAGGTGACCCACTCTAGCCACTGCTGAAATGCACTACCCAGCACTGTGCTCACATTCACTCTTTGGCCTCCTGAAATTAGTGTCATTTTTTTTCCATTTGGAAGAATTCAATTCCACCCCTTTGCTTCATATGCACTTCTATGTCAGATGCCATTCTGTCAGACTGCCCCTCTGCTGCCGTCTGTCACACGGCAACAACATAGAATGGGGCACTGGTTGGAGGGTTCAACCTCTACTGCCATAGCACCAAGATCTGCCACTGATGTTGTGGGCTATAATAAAATAGGAGGCATTACTTTCAGAGCAGTCCTCACAGAAAAGAAAAAAAAAAAAAGGAGGTGGGGGGAAAAAAATAAAATAAAAATAAAAATAAAAATAAAAATAAAAATAAAAATGGAAAGGAAGAAAAAAATAAAGAATGAAAGTCTGTGCTACCATTTAAAACACAATCTATCTGAAAAGCAACCAAGGAGTAAACCGTAAATTGTAAAATTTGGGGAGAATTGTTTAATCCCTTTGTTTAACTCCAGTGAGTTTTTATGGGAAGTGGCAGCTTCAAAATTACATTTCATAGCATCTCCTTACTTCATGTGTAACAAACAGTATGTGAGCAATTCCATGCTTTTAAGAATATCAGTTCTGAAGCACCGGGTTCAAATCCAAAGTGTGAGAAATATCATGCTCTTGTTTTTAAAAATGGCCATTAAGTATTTCAAGTTACTGGTAAGTCTTTGCTGTAGCTTACAGTCAAATGGGGTATGGAACCAGATCAGTGCATCTGAAATCTTTCCATCTTTACCAAGTTGTCATTTCCCAGTGTTAATCATCTGCCTCAAATATAATCCAACCATTTACATTTGCAAATGCCTGACTCCCTCACCTTCACTCAAACCCAAGGATCAGAGCTCCTCTCTCAAGCCACAGCGCTGAGGATTAGGACAGGTGCAAAGTAAGCCCATTACTTAAAGAAGAAAGAAAAATCACTCTGAATTAGCAGCTTTAGCTGCCAAAATCGATGTGCTTGCATCTCGGTGACAAGATGCTCGGCCCTGCAGTAGTTTAGAGGCGAGCAGCTGCAGAGACTAGGAGCAGGAATAGGCCCCCACCCCCAGGGCTGCCCAGGTGGAGCTCAGCCCCCACCAGGAGCCGCAGCTGATGAAGCCACCTTAGTTCTGCCCACCCACCAACGTTAGCTCCATGGAGATCTACCTTCAGCTCGGTTCTGAAAGCCAACTCCATTTCCTTCGCAGTGGGAGAAGGATTTCTGCACTACTTCATTTGAAGTGGTTAGTCATGCACCGGGAAACAACACTGGAAAAGGTGGGGGTGGAATAAGGGTACAAACAGCCGTGAGCAGTCCTAAATAAGCAGCAGTTCTCAGTAAAATGCTAGTGGCTAGAGAACTCAGAGGGAAAAGCAGCAGTGAAGACACGGGGCTCCAGCACCCATGACCTGCTTGTAGTGCCTGAAACATCTGTTTAGAAACCAAGGAGCAAAAAGCAACCTCTGCATTTACAGGAAAATAAATGCTTCTCTTGTTCTGACTAAAAGGTTTTCTTCAAAGGACAGGCAAATTCCTAGCACAGTGTCACTGAACCTTCACCATGATTTTAGTGAAAATAGTCCAGAAATGATATATCCAACAGATACTAAGTGTATTACAGACACTGTTTCTTCACGTGACATATTAGACACTGTCAGGGCATCTCTAATAGAACCAGTGACCACACACTGCACTCAATATCTGCCCCTTCAATAACTACTTTTACTTCTACCAACAACCTATTCCATTGATAGGCAGTGGTGAAATTCTGCTCACTTGTGTGACTGGCATACTTATCTATCAGGATGTATCTAATAGCTATCTAATCATATATATCAATTTAGGTTTCTTGTTTACTGCAATTATATATATATATCTAATGAATATACATATATATAGCACTTGATTTAGAAAAAATAAGTTATATAGGACACATTCTCAAGACAAAATGACAAGCCCCTCCAAACAGCTGTAACCTCCTGTGCCCATCTGCAGGACACAGCACAGAACCCACCCGCTCCTTTTTTTAAGGAAGGCCGCAGCTGGTCTCCAAAGGGTTCTAAATTAAGGCAGGAATGCAGCACAAAATGCATGTGCATGAATTCAGATCTCTCCACACCCACTGAGATACATCTCCAGAGAAACGAGAGCACTGCAAGTGATGGGGAAACGGGCACTGTGCTACGTGGTACTCGGATCAGAAAGCAACGTCTAAATGCGTTTCACGAATTAACTAGTCTGCTTTGCAAACTCTCAGTCATATCTGCTTGGTAAGAAACCTGGAATATTAAATAATCCATATGCTAAATTATAGCATGCTTTCTTTTACAAAGCAACAACATTACAGAAAGTCAAGAGGATACAACTGAAGACTGCAAATGGTGTTGACAAACATGTTTGTAAATAAAATGAACAAAACAGAAAAGTCTTTTAAAACGACCGAGGCCTCAAAGAGAAGAAAAGCAGGACGATGTTCCCAAACAGACTGTATTTACACCTTTAAATATCTTTGCCTGTTGGAATGTAAAGATCAAATTAATGCATGTGTACCGTATGGAAAGACAAACCCAGCAACCAGCATCCACTTGTGTGCTCTCGTTTTATTTCTCAGTCGCTGGAGTAAAACAAAACCTCCTGGAAGCAAAGTGCAAAGGCTGCCAGTTCCCAGAGGACCTTGCTGTCGCAAGGAATCCTGCCAACAAGCTGCAGCTTCACAGTGCACCCTGCCCAGCCCTGGCTTCTCAGCAGTTTTGTGGTGACCATCCCCGCTGGCAGCACGGGCACCAGGAATTCCTCTCCCTGCCTGAGCTCTGCATGTTTCACTTTGCTAGCAGTGACACGTGCAAAAAGGCCGAGCAAGAAGTTCTGCTCCAGGAACTTCCACTGGAACGCCAGGACTCAAATATCACGCTCTAAGTCATAATTCAAGATGAAATCTTGAACTGTGGTGGTATTCATACCAGCATATATCCAAATCACCATTTATTTATCTGCATATATAAAATGATAATGGATGAAAAAAAAATCGTGTTAAAATTCATGTTAAAATTTAACAGCAAAAAATTCCCAACTTACTAAGCCATTCTACAGTCTGACTGAATAACGTTGAGCTATATTGATTTAATGCTATTTCCTGGAACTAAAACTACCCGGTATGTTATTATGTGTTTACAGAAAATAACAGAACTAGAAATCTACTAGTGCAGGTTAATCAAACTGTCAGCAAACCTTCTCTGCTGCACAGCATAATCCATGCAGCAATCTCAAAATACATTATAGAGCATTTTATAATAAATTCATATTATTTTATAATAAATTCAGCAGATTTTATTTTATAAACCACTATCCACTGAACAAAGCACTGTTGCCTCTAAATCACTACAGTTATTTTTTAGGACTGAAAAAAGTCTCTTTAGCAGGACCAGGATCTGCTAAAACCTCATTCCTTGTACCCACAGTTACAGTGAGACACAAAGCTGCTGCAGGCCACTGCTGTGGCACAACTGCAGGCAATGGGGCCAAGCATATCTGTGTGGATATTTTAAAAGACCATTTTATCTGCTTTTTCCTAATGAAGTTGCTTAGAAAAACTCTAATTCCTTTAGAACACGGGAGCAGGAACTCCAGCAGGGTAAATCCCACCCCAGTCACAGAGCTGCCCAAATGCTGGTCCAGTACATCTTCTACCAGCACTTACCATAAGAAAGCTGGAAATGCAGAGACCCTGGTGTCCAAAGGTGTTTCAAAGGTGTTCCAAAGGCGTGCAAGTCCCTGCAGCCATTACAGTATGCCTCCTACTGACTCACACCAATAACACCAATGGCAATCGGGGCCGACCTGCAAGTCCTGCCCCAGAAAGGAGAAGCTGATACTCTCTAAACCTGGATATTCAAATATCTTGCTACAGTCCCCATGGGCTGCCTTTACCTCTTGAGCCCCGTTGGGGCAGCCTGGTGACAAGTCTGCAGTGCTAAGCACTGCACGGGCCATGAATCACACTGCGGTGGCGGTTACTCACACAGAAAATGCATGACAGACTCATCCAACGTGCTGAACTCAGTAGATCTCTGTCCTATAAGGTAACTAAGATTATTAGTTTAAATTACAAGGCAGTAGGCTTGCATTCAAATCTTAGATTATAATATAGGCCTTGGTTCAAGCGTCTCTGAAATCAGTGGAAAGATTCAGAAATGCTTCCGAAGGCTTTGGACTGAGCTCATGGAATTTACCGCCTCATTTCAGACTACTCATCATAAACTAACGACCTCCCGGGTAGAAAAGTCAAAAGAAGGGACTACAAAGGCCTCAGATTACATCATACAGATCCAGTCCCCAGTAACTACTCATCTGGTCTTCACAACTCTGAGTCCTTGACCTCTGTGTTTCTGCACTCCTTACCTGGATTTACAGACAAAGGTGCAGGACACCATAAACCCAGACAAGTTCACACCTCTCACCATACAAATCTAATTCTACATTCAAAGTTCATCTCCGCCTCTTCTCCTGAAAGTTGGTAACACCTGAAAAAATATTACAGGAGACATCATCCCAAAACCATTACAATACAAGGGCTGCTCTGAAAGCAATGCCTCCTGCGTGATGATGTTGGTTCACTATGTCAGACATGGATGTTGGTGCAATGGCAGTAGAGGCTGAAACTTCCTGCCAATGTCCCATTCCATGTTGCTGCACGTGACAGATGGCAGCAGAGGGGCAGTCTGACAGAAAGGCACGTGACATGGAAGTGAGTATGAAGCAGAAGTGGGAAACTGAATTCCTCTGTGCAGAAAAAATGGCACCCACTGACATTCATCAACTCTTGCTGAACATTTCTGGAGACCAAATAGTGGATGTGAGCATAGTGAGGTAGATGGCTGGTGCACTTCGCAAGTGGTGACAGAGAGGTGAAAGACAAGCCATGTTCTGGATTGCTGTCCACAGCTGTCAAAACACAAAATGAAGAGTCTCTAGATCAGCTCATCCACACAAAATGGTGATGAGTATGTTGAAAAACAGTGCTTTGTAGCCAAGAATTTGCTCTATCAAATAGTGCTATTGTGCTCATTGTATCTGTTGTAGTTTCCATGGAAGTAAATAGGAGGCATTACTTTCAGAGCAAGCTACAAATATATACAAATTCTGCCCATATATATAAAAGTATGCTACATAAATTGTGAATATATTTATTCTAAAGGACAAATTGCAGCATCTCTTTGTTGGACCTATTTTCATTTTTTTTTTCTCTTTTTGCAGCTTACCAGAGTTTCTATCCAAAATGTGCAAACCAAACATTGTCTCGGATTTTAATCTTTTAATCTGTACCATTCGATAAGGATGATGGGATAGCACGGATCCAATTTGGGCAGATTTTCTCCACTAGAGTCTTGCAGAACTGTTCTCCTAAATGTCACACGATTTATCATTTTCTATCAGATGCTTCTCTCCTCCCTCTGCCTATCTGTTTCTGAGGCACCAAGGACACACTGAAGGAGAAACGGAAAACTTCATGGAAATGAAAATTTAGTTGCCACGCATGGGGCTCTTCTGATGTCGCTGCAGAGCAGAGAGCTAAGGTGGCATCCCACAAACTTAATCCAAAGAAAAAGTTTTCAAGATATGTAATTTCTCAGATACGCATTTCAAGCACAGCTCGTGGTTTTTTTTCACTTCTCTAAATAAATAAATAACATAACATAACATAACATAACATAACATAACATAACATAACATAACATAACATAACATAACATAACATAACATAACATAACATAACAATAATAGTAAAATCCATTTAAGGATCAAAAAACTTCCAGTCTTTCAAAAGATTAAACTCTCTGCAGACCTGGAATGACAATATCACGGGTTTCTGAATAGTGAGGCACTGTCTGCTGGCTGCGTCCACAGAATGCCAAAAAGGCACACTGCCACTCCGTCCGAGCACATTGCACTAGGAAGCCACACATGCAGCATGCAATACTTCCAGGATGTTTGCCCACTCCGAAAACAAACCACAACGTGAGTTGATGTGACCTGAGAACATGTGAGCACAGGCCCCAGAACATCACGCTGTCATTTCTTACTTAGAGTAGTGTATTTTCAATATTTGAGAACAAAGTGAGACATATTTATTCACTGAGAAAGTGCAAAAACACTCACTGTCACTGCATTTCTCCCATTATGCGATCACTCCAATATTTTCCTCCTGTCATAATAGCAATAGTACAGATGACTTGAAAAATTAGGATGGCAGACAGTTTCTAACAGCAAAAAGATAACTATTCCTTCACCTGCTGCTATCTGATCAAGTGTCAAAGATGTAATTTCAGTGTAACCCGAGGTCTTCCTCCCATAATTCACGTTCTGATTAGGAAAAAGGAGCTGACCTACGTTAAAAACTCCATATCTAAATGGATTCTTTATATTAATGTACACTATTTGCATGCATTTTAAAATGAGCTTTTTACTTTGCCTCAATACTGACGAAAATTGTGCTTGCGTAGAAAGTGTGTATTTAGAAAAACACACAGATCTTTCAGACAGGACACCATCATATTTCAGAGAAGTATACTGAAAGAATCAACAGATTTGAGAGTGACTTTGGAAGCAGGAGAATGGCTCCCAGCCACAAACTCACAACTTTCAGAATTAAATGTATTAGTTGAGCAGGAAGTGGGACTGAAATGGATTTCATGGTAAGTCTTTGTTAGTCCTGACTGCATCTGAGAATCGCTCTGGACATTCATCAGGTTTCTTCAATATATTAGTAAGCATTTATATGATTTCAAATATATGTTACAGTGGTATTTTTGTGATCTTCTCTATTTGTGTCATTTGGGGAAACATAAAAAGGGAGAAGAAACAAATGAGCTCTGGAGCTCAAGCACACTGTAAGACATCTGAAGTCTATCCCGGAAGGAAGAAATTCAGTTGAAGTTTGAGGGACTTTCTGTTGGAATAATCTTCAGATGGTATCGTCTTTGTAAGGGAAAGAGAACTGCAAGTCCAGCTATCTGCAGTCAACTACATCAGTGTTTCGGCCGCATCCAAGACCTCAAAGGACATTCTTTCAATGGGTTAACATGGAAATGTGGGCACAGAGGGAATTTTCTTGAAAGGAAACAGCTGTATCAATAAAACATACTTGCGAACAAGAAGCAATTTTCTCAACAAAATTATATTTAAGCTCTTTAAGCTGAAAGGGGAAAAAAAAAAAAACCAACCTATTTTAACAGACGCTGTTGAGATTGCTCACAGACAGGGAGCATGCAGCCTGTGCTTCAGCCTGCTGGCAGCATCCTGCTGGAGCTCACAGCCTACGGTCAATGGAAGCAAAGAAGTGTGGTCAAGCCAGGAGCAGAGAGAAGAGGGCTCTGCTGTTAGAGCCAGGTGCTCCTTACATAGCAGTAGCTACCTTGCTGCTGGCAAGGATCTAGAGTGCTTCTTGAACTGCTCTGCTTTGTTTACAGCCTTGTTTCCCGGATGTGAGAAACTAACAAATAAAAAAGGCCATAAGGAGCTGCTCAAGACATGAACTCTTTTGCCCTCGAAGTCTTTAAAAGCAGCACAAGCTAAGAACTACCCAATAAACACACTCTGAGCTTTCTGCGACAACTCCAGTGCCAAGCAAAGCCTTGCATGAGGAAATGGTCCCATTCCCATTTTGCCTATGCATTTTTCAGTTTCCAATTCCCATTTTGCCTATGGATACAGTCTTAATCTCAAGTGCAGCACAGGTTTGCTCCTTTATTACATCTCCGCTCCTATTATCTCAGTGTGACTCATTTCATATAATTAAGTACAGCACACAGCATGCAAAGCATTGCAGTGCAGCAGCTCCATTTGCTTTTGCAATTACAGACAGAAAACAGTGGCAGGCTACACTGCAAGCCTGACACAGGGAGCTTCCTTGAACAGACAGCTAACAGATGTGTTTATGGCATGTTCATTATAATTCTACCTTTTCTTCAATGCTTTCTCCCTCTGTACAAGAGATTCTGCACTCCTACTAACCGACCGTACGTATTTAAGTGGCACAGGCACACGTTATACCACCAGCACTCTAAGTAAAGAAAAAATGGCAAAACACATTTGCAAGCCTTGGTCTTCAACCATCCTAGATGTCTACTGTAATTCCTTTACAGGCTGAGCTCTAGGAAATGCACATTACAGTGCTTGTAGCACCCTGCACGCCTTCCAGAGAGGCTGCAGTGCAAGCAGCAGTGAGAGAGACACAGCTCACACCAATTCCTCTCTGCTACCACACACCAAACTCCTTGGATCAGCCCCAATGTCCACTGGATTGGATGGAGCCTTTGGCATGCTTCACTCAGAAGTTTCATCCTGGGAGAAACATGCTCTGAAAACCCTGTCTGAAAAGGTGACTGTATTTCCATCATTGCATCCCATTAGCATCTGAGCCCTGGATTCACCAAGAGCAAGGATGCTCCCAAGAGCATAAACACAATGTAATGTCAAGTGACAATTAAGATTTCCCCGTATTTCTCTATTCTTCAAGGAAAATTCCAAATGTGAACCAGATAGATTATCTAAAGGTCAAACGGTTTCTTCACAAAACATTTTAAGCCAACCGTCATAAAAGGTGCGGAGACACAAGCATGGTATTTCACAGTGTATGCTATTTCCCAGCAATGGTGGCCAGAAAGGATTTTTGCATCTCTAGGCTATAAGTAACTGCATTGGTTATTTAGGATGCACACAAGATTTACTTTCATAGGTCGCTGTGCAAGAACAAGGACAATGCCCCACTTGCTAGCGAGCAATGACACACACAGGTCAAGCCATCCCCAAGCCAGTCACCTCTGACTAATGAAGATTTAGAGGAAACTCCAATGAACGTGAGCTTGTGCCCAAACGTTCAGGATTGCTCCCTCGAAACCTGCTGCTAAGACATCAGCGCCCAGAGGGGTGGGACCGCCAGGCCAGCACTCAGAGCACAGCACACTGCTGCTCCCAGGGCTGCAGGAAGGTCTCTGTACCACCGTCAGAGCACGGACATGTCATCTTGTGGCTCTCAGTGCACGAGGCACACAGCTGAATTTACTTTGCGGATAATCTATATAGGAAGAAATAACAACGTAGCAGGCAGGATGCGTACTTAACACCGTAAGATACATAAGAAGGAGATGATAGAAAATTGTGTCACATCAGATCTTTACATAGCTAACTCGGCGCAAGAGAACGTTGCCCAGAACGAGCCTGGAAAACATGACTGTCGGTAAGAATTTTTCCCTCCGTATTTCTGGCCTGATACTGTGTGGCACTGTTTTCTGCAACACAATGCACTGTTTCATGCACAAAAAGAAACACTGTCCATTGAAAACTGACATGTGGTAGGAACATTCCTCTGCAAAGACCGAAGTGATTTAACAATGAAATTCAGAATTATGTCATCTCACCATACTGTCTCTAAGCACACGAAGCCCAGTTAACCAACTTGTGTTTCCTGCATCACTGCCAGCCTGCTGCTTTTATTTCAGGCTGATACGCACACACGGCTGCTGCTAAGAATTAATGAGAAACACTAAGTGAGCGTCAAGGTACGCGCCGTTGTTAAATGTGCCACTGTGTCAAAGGCAAATTTTAACGCTGCATCATTTTTGGGTACCCAGGCTAAGTTTTTGCCAGTTCACACCAATGGAAGTGGCAGGGGGATGTTCTCAGCAAAACTCACGAGGGGCATCGCAGCCACCCGGGGCTGTGAGCACTAAGGAAAATTCAGGGATACACTGCTGGGCTGCTTACTTTGTCACTCAGCCATAAGCAAAAAGCCGTGACTTTTTTGGCAGAATGCACTTAATTATTAACTTTATTTATTATTTTACACAGCAAACTGTAACAACCCCATGAAAAGCAAACAAAGATCCGTAATATCTGAAACCGCACATCAATAATACTAAACCCCCCAAACTGCAGATCACAGAATTATACTCCATTAGGCACATTGTTGCAGTAAGTGGCATCCATTTAGAAGACAAAAGCAAGCCCAAAATATACTTGTCCACAGAGAGATTCAACACAAGCAACTGGAACGAGTAATACAGCAAATCACGTAAACCTGAGATAAGAATGGAAACCAGATACATCTCCACGTTTGTTTTTTTTTTCTTTCTTTCTTTATTTTCTTTTTTTAAGACAAACAGAAAAGATGTATCAATACAAACATACCCGAGTGGCCATACCAGAAACACCAGAATGTTTGTGCATCTCTGCCACTGCGGCACTCCCAACAGCCTGGGGTCACCCATCTCAACAGCACTTCAATAACTTCCTAAATCCAAGTATATCTTTGTGCTATAATTTGTACTATGATAACTCCCCAGTTTGCTCTCTGTTTTGCAAATAGTATCACAACAGTTGAATTGCCTTAAGCTGTTTGGGATTTTTTTTTTCCAACACGACAATTTCAAACTACCCACAGGGGTCTGACTGGCTCAATTTTTCCTACAAGCGATCCTCGTGCTTTAGTAATAAATTCCAAGTCCTAATAAAGTTTAAAAATACAGTATGAACATGCAAGAATCTGGATTGAAGGGACTGTTTCAGAGAAATGAGAAGGGAGAAAAGAAGGAAATTGTAGTTTCCCCAAAAGATTTACTCCCTGAAGTCACAAATGGCTTCATCCAGCTTGCTTCAGCATCTGCATTGCTTAAAACTGACACGGTTTGTTTGGTTTTAAAGGGTCACTTCCCTAGCCTTCTCAGATATCTGAAGCAGTTTTAACATTATGATGCAACCTAAGGCAATAGCTCAGAATTTGGAAGGAGGATCCCGTGATGACATCAGCTCATGTTTGAAAAAATAAATAAATAAATAAAAAGAGAAACAAACGACCAAAGTACAGAACGTCAAAGGCTTTTAACAAAGCAAAGTTTTATTAGCACATCTGATTAAAAGCAAATGCTCATTTTGGAAACTATGCCACACCACCAGCTGCACATCACACCACCAGCTCCATGTTGCACTGCCAGCCCATGCCACACCACCAGCCCCACAGGCTCAGGAACTCTTCTGCATCTCGCAACACTCCTCAGAGACTGCAGCAACAGCCAGAGGGATGTTCACCCTTTTTCTTGCAACACGAAGTGTGAATGCCAACATCTGAAACCTCCACATCCCAAGGCAATGTTCTATTTACCACTGTCTTAACCTTTTGTCAAACAGATAACTTCAAGGAAATGTATGCTTTATTTACTTTCCCATTAGGAAAGAAGAACAGCGAAGGGCACAGCAAAAGCCCCACAGGTGGGACAGAATCCAGGCTTGCTTGTGTTCTTTGACTGACATTCTTTTCTGTGGGAAAAGCTTCAGTTTTAAAGCTTCTGTTGTGCTGTCCTCTCAACTACTTCCATTCACGGCCGAGGCACTCAGGCTGTCCCTGTGCTGGGAAACACAACTGGGCAGTGCACGGAGTCACGCGCTGCCGCTGCCCCACATCGTGCCTCGCAGCGAGCACTCTCCCTGACACAGTTCAGGCCCATGACAGCCAGCACCACCCCAGATAACACCTGCCTACAGCTCAGGGGCCAGCAGGCAGCACAGACCGCTGACAGGAGGCAGTTGGGTTCGGGCCATACGCAGCACATGGGCAGAGCCACGGTGTGAAGTGGGCTGAGGCACCACCAGCCCTCCCTGAGCAGTGAGTGCTTGGAGCTTCAGGCACTGCTTTCACAACACACAAAAAGACACAAACACCCCACGCGGGAAGGGCAGCACGTGGACTCAACTCTTGCTTTACGTAGCACAGCGTAACTATGAGAAACTGGGGAGAAAGTGGTCTAAGGCATTGTTTTATCAGGTGTAACACTAACGTACCTCACACAGACTTGAACTCTGGAACAGAAGTGAGACAGCGGATGTGTAGACTGACACCCGATGATATATAAACTAGAGATGGGCTTCAAAATTTCTGAAGTAGAGAGTGGAAGAGTCGCATACAAATCTTGGAGCACCAAGCCACACATTCCCAATTTAGCTGCATCTTTTCTGGTAAAGTTATTTGCGGAGACATGCTCATTCTAGCTGGGATTCAGCTGCCACCATTCCCCTCTGACACAGCCACAAATACTACTGTCCCCATGGCAGGAGTGAATGAGTGCCCCCAGGTCCTCCAATCCACAGGGCAGCACAATAACGACAGCATTAATTGACGCACAGAATGGAGAATTCACACAGCTGGGCAGCAGAACACACCTGTGGTCACCCCAGGTCTGCCCACAAGAGAAGGGGCCGTGCAGGCAGCTGGGGAGATGCCACACTGAGAGATTCCCAAAGGAACAGCAGAACATGTCCGAAGGTAAACTGAGCCCCTCGTGCTGAAGAACAGATGCTCGTAGCTTCATTACTAAAAGTGTTCCAACTTTATATTTTTCCTGTTGTCCACTGGAGATTATTACTGTTTTTTCCTTCGCTGTCAGTGCCAGATAGAAAAAAGGGCAAGAGGGAATAAGAAGAACCATGTGTTTTTAAGACTGCAGTTCCTGCCTATTAAGTGTTACAGCTACATCCACAATGCTATTTACCCAGCTATAGAAGTGGGAATATTTAGCACAATAAAAGGAAAATTTTTAAGGATCTTCAGGCTTTTTACTTCTTCAGAACTTCTCTTGCAATGTATAGTATTACCGTATTATAATCAAATATTGTTTAGATGACTTTTAAAAATATGAATAAAATTGTTCCAGATGTGAAAGTCTTTGAGGCCAGAGAACTCAATACCACATCACTACTGGAAAGATCACAGAGCTTTAGAAGAGCTGCAAAAGCAGGTTTTGTGTCCTCTTCAAAGCTACTGGAATTCACAGTGCTGCCTCCAGCACAGCCTCCCAAATGGCTGAGATGCCTTACACGTCTCAGTCTTCTTCACACTGAATCCTCTATGGCACAAGTTTGCATCTTCTATGGTTGTTAGGGCACTCTTTCTTTTTGTCCTGCCCAGGCAGAAGCTCTCTCCTCTTCTAGCTGTGGGCCTGTAACACAACTCTATTCAGCAGAGTCCCTAACCATTTAAGCCCGAAGTCTATGACCAATTTCAACTGCGTGTTTCAGTTCCAGCTGACTTAAGTATGACTTAAACCCATAATAAAAATAATACGACCCATGAAACTACGTTTGTAGCTTTACACTTCCATAAGGAAAATAAATATAAACCATTGTTTTTCCAATGTTGCAACAGTACTCAGATACACATTTTTTCTACGTGGTCATCTTTCTGCAATTTCCGGTCCAGCCAGTTTTGCATGAGACACTTCACAATAAAATGCCCCCAGAACCTTTTACAATAGATGGTAAAGAAAGAAAAGCACTAGCTCTTGGTTTTAAGTTGCAGCATGGTGCTCCCACAGTGGTGATTCCATCTCTTAAAGTATAATGGAGTCCAGCTTCAATGTAGTAGGTTACGTTAACCTCAGCCTTGTCAGTAATACATCACATCCAAAATTAATACTTTCTTAAGAAGCCACACGCAGCATTAGTTTCCTAAATATAAGAACCTTATCTATGACCTGAGGATGAATCACTGCTGGAAACACCAACTGGAATCGAAGTACAGTTTTTCCCAAGCACAGGAAAGGATGGTCATCTGACAAGCACTGTGGTTCATCCAAAGCATCTGAGCGTGGAGGTAGGAGTAACTGGGAGCACCTTGCGTGTGACTACAGGTGCTAGGGATTTCGTCTGACGTGAAGGAAGTACTCAAGGAGCTATCAACCTACGATTCTCTGAAATACCTCACTTAAAAAAAAGAAATCACAACACTGCTCATGTCTGGAGCATACTGACAGAGCACCCATGTGCATCTTGGCCGAGATGTATGTTGAAGGGCGCACATTCACCTGGAGACATCTCAGGAGAAATGCTCCTGGATGTCAGCAGATTGCCTGTGCAGCCACTGATACAGGTGGTAAAAGCACTACAGCTTTGCTGCTTATTTGCCTGCACTCAGGTCCCAAAAAGCCAGCGCTGCTTCTGTCCCTGGCAGGGAGGTGTGAGCACGTGCTTGCAGCAGCTGCCCAAGGACAGAGGAAGGGGTTCGTTCAGGAGCAGCATTCACCTCCCCAGCAGTCTGATTTCACCTAATGCTGCTGAGAAGTCTTTGAGCCAGCTTTGGATTTCAAAGCTCTTTCACTTCCATCCAAAGACTTTGTATCTGCATCCCTGTCTGCCAGAGTGAACTTTCCTCTCATTATTTTCCCCACCAATTATACGGGTCTGAATTTGCTCCAGTTTTAAATTTGGTACAGCGAGAGCCAGAGCATTTTGGAACAAAATATCCCTACAGAGATCACTGGATACTGCAACAGGAAAGGCACAATGTGTTAAAATAAGCCTCACAATATGCACAATAAAGTTTTACTTCATTCACTGTGTATTTTGATGTACTAAGGGTTATTACCATTAATTGTTCCAAGCCAAACGACACTGTTGTAAATTCAGCAACAGCAGCATGTAATTCACTTCATGTGACTGAACAGAAACATACACATCACAAAAGTAATTGGAATAAAGATATTTCTTAAGTCAGTACCACAACAAAAGCTCTGGTGATTCATTAGAGAGGGTGTAAGCCACCACAAAAGCCAAAACAGTACCAAGAAGGAATAAACAGAATAAGATTAGAATTATTGTTTCACGCCAAACAGTTGAGGCTGAACATCGAGAAACCCCCCATATTTTGCCTTGATCCAAAGGGCCTCCTAGTGACAGCCATCTGCCCCGTGTCCCTCTTGACCTCAGCAGTTATTTCAGGAATTGGAAGCACTGTGGGGAAGGGGCTCACACTTCTGATCCACAAAGCAGAGAGCAGTCTGTGACTCAGGATGTGGGTAACCCGCACGTGCCTATCGCTATGGAGCTGCTTCTGCAGATACCATGCCCTTAAGTGGGAAAGTTGGCTCATTTGAGGAGTCAGTGCGTGCTTTTCCCTTCCCCATCTTCTCTACATGCATATCCCTTTATACCCTTAAACATATCTACGCAGAGAAACATACAGCAGATAGAAATAATGAAGCTGTTGTACTACCTGAATTTTATAAGGTATAAAGCAGCTTCCTTCCATAGCAACAGAAGTAAATCATTGCCTCCAGAGATGCTTCCACACTCAGGCCTTGTCCAGTTCTGGTCTTATCCCTAAATATTAGCTATTCCACCATGCAGAGTCACTTTCACCCTCCTCACACCACAGGGGCAGGTGCAAACAAGAACACTGCGCTAGGCTCTGCAGACATTTCCTCTCACTGCACAAACAACCCAAAAGTCTGCTCTGCTGTTCAAAGCACATGAAACACCACAGCGGAGGGCTGGAAGAGAGTGAGATTTTACACGAGGACCTAGCTCCTTGCAGCCACTACATTTTCAAACAGATCAAAGAAGCAAAATGCGATAGGAAAACAGTGATACTTCAGACCAAGTTGAGTAGATGAGAGGTCTGCTGAAGAAAACAACGTGATGGATGCTAAAAGGAAGATGAAAGAATGGCTTTGAAAAGCTGCCCGGTTAGATCTAGTTTTTCACACCTGAGTTACAGACTCCAACGGGGTAAACAGGAAAAAGGCATTTCAGTCCTTGGCTGGTGTTCACAGAATTTAATCTATGAATCACATGTATTAAGCCAATGCTGGCAAAAAAAAAAACAAAAAACAAAAAAACAACTGCTCCGGCCTTGTTCTGCCCTCTCTGCTTCTGCCCTCTTCCTGTCCTGCTACCATATAGCAGCAAGAGGCAAAGAGAAACAGACTATGATCAAAATGGTTTTGGAGAAGGGCCGTCTAGACCTGGTGTAATTAAGGAGGGAACCCAAGTGCTGTAACCCCTCACTTCCTCATGGCCACTGGACCACGCTGGTGCAGTGCCGCCCTGAGACACACAGGCGGCTGTGCTGGCTCCGTGGCACATGGCTGCTGGCAGCTCACTGCCTTGCATCAGCCCCACGTTAGGTCCTGGGATCACATGGCATTACTCATGTTGTGTCCAGTTCTGGGCTCCCCACTACAAAAAAGACACAGACCTCCTGGAAAGAGTCAAGCAGAGGGCCACAAAGACGATAAAAGGCCTGGAGCACCTCTCTCATGAGAGACTTGGGTCTGTTCAGTCTTGAGAAAAGAAGAATCAGAGGGGGTCTGATCCTTGCCTGTAAACATGTAAGGCGCGGGAGGCAAAGGGAAGAGGATGGACTCTTCTCAGCAGTGCGTGGTGATAGGATGAGGGGAATGACCACAAACTGAAGCATAGGAAGTTCTGTACAAATGTGCGTGGGAACTTCTTCACAGTGCAGTGATGGAGCACTGGCACGGCTGCACAGAGAGGTGGTGGAATCTCCTTCTCTGGAGATGTTCAAGACCCGCCTGGACGCCTACCTGTGCAACCTGGGCTAGGGAGCTGCTTTGGCAGGGGGTCGGACTCCATGATCTCTAGAGGTCCCTTCCAACCCCTACAGACCTCTCTCCATTCACGAAGAAATGAAGAAAGTCATCACCCAGAATCTCTTAAATCTCAGAGACAAATACACAAAATAAGAAGCATATATGAGCTGTTCCACTGTCACCCACCTAACGACCTAGCAACACTAAATATATCGCAAAACATCATTAAAATTAATTAATTAACTGATGCTTTAAGATTTTGCTTTTTATACATTGGTACCAAAAATACTCTTGATCCCTTCATTTATACTGACTCTGTTCTTTAAGCCAACAGTGAAAATGCCAAAGATTTGCTTTTTCCATGCAAGAAAGAGATGCTCACTCCATCTGTGACAGTTGGGTTTAAGTTAAACTGTCAGTGTCAGCAAGACTGAAGCACATGCTTAAAATGCTTTGCTGAATTGGGACCATACCCTGCATAACTTCCTTTTGCAAAAGCTATGTCCAGCTGCTCACTGAATAGTCAGGAGACGATGTGAATATGGAAGCCCTTTCATATTTAAAAGCTGCGTTCACAGCCCAAAAATATCACCCTTCTCTCTTTATACATCCCTTCCATAGAGGAAGAGAAACCTGGTGGCTGGGGAAGAGCTAGCAGCATGAGGACCAACACCCAGCTGAGGACCGCAGCCACCTCACAGCTTTCAGACAACGGTTTCTTATGGTGCTTCCACAATGCCAAAGTATTTGAAGACTGCATTCCTGCTCGGGCTGGAGGGCTTACTACTCAATTACTGGCATAAAAACAGATGCAATATTCAACTGCGTGATTCCAGTGGCAAACAACTCTTAATATGAGTTTCAATAAAAATGATAAAGGATCTCAACAATAAAAATGATAGATGAGCTCAACAATTCTCAAGATATTTTCACATCTAAAATTGGTATTAATAAGTAATCAAGCAAGCTGATTTTCAAAGCCACTGAGATCTGTGCATTTTTCCTAACCCAGAAAGAACCAGAGGAGCTATTCTTCCAGAGATATAAACAGACATACACTTCCCCCATACAGGTAAACACCAGGAATCATTCCACTGACAGTCATACACCTGAATGATGATGATAATGACACCATTAAAATCATCACAAGCAGCCTTACCCACGCTTGAATTCCAGATCATTTACATAAGATGTAAATTTACCACCACGATCAAGTTTGGACTGTAACAGAAACACGAAAAGAAATGGCTTCAAAATCAAATCTCTGTTCAATGCATTGTGCTTCTCCTCTCACAGTGCACACTCGGGTTGACTATCACTGTGCATGTAGCATCATTATAACTGACATTTAAAAATTCGGTGCCCCAGAGGATCTCAGCTGAGGAGCCACCAGAATGGGCACGAACTACCACAGAAAAAGGCTTAAAATGTCACAGGGGGGAACAGTCGTGGTGTGACATCCTGGAGAAAAGTAAAAAGAAGAGCAAAATCACTGAAAGGTGAAAATGCTGGAGGTGTAACGGAACGGCTGAGGCTGGCAGGGAGCTCTGGGCCCACGTGCCCCATTCTGCCCCAGCAGGAGCACCCAATGCAGGTGGCTGTGGGAGACCTCGCAGAAGGGGACCCCACGGCCTGCAGGCAGCCTGTGCCACTGCTCCAGCGCTTGCAGAGTAAAACAGGTTCTCAGACAGCGTAGATACATAGAATATTTTTTTCAGCAGTGAAACAGGAGTCAGATTTTTCCGCGCACATCCCTTCCCAATGCATTCATCCCTTCCTCCATCCGCACTGCTCACACTGCTGCTCTCAGTGGGATCCGTTGACCGAGCTGCACTATGTTGGAAATTGCTGGACTCATCCAACTTTAAAAAGATAAAAATGGAACTTTCATCAGAGAAAAATAAAAATAAATCATAATTTTCTTTTGTTTCTTTTTAAGGTTGTTTGTTTACTTTTAAATCCAAGCACCACTGGAACAACGATCCACCTGATGCACCCCCCAAACAGCAGCGAGGCAGCTGAGACACTGCATAGAGCTTTCAGAAAAACCAGCTCCATCCACAGCACTACCAGCCTCAGCTCAGGCTACCCAGGGAGCGGCACTCTGTGGGTGCTCACATTAGCACAGAAGTCTCAACTGAGCGGAACACTTGCACTGAACAGAGAAGAGGTGTAGGATACAGCAATTATATAACCCCCAATTCTTCCCTTAATATAGGCCATGCCTGAAAACACATGCAAGTAACATGACTCAGCCTCAGCTGGCACTGAGTCCAATAGCTAGGAAGTTAATACAAGCCATGCAGAAGGCCCTTTATTCGTCTCTTCTTTTTCATATGAACATGTGAAAGAAGACACACTCCAGCACTTCGGAGATGGTTTATAGCCATGCTGCATGCAGCACATCATGCTAAACAGCAGTGCTGGGCAGGGCAGAAGCAGGAAGCTTTATACAGAACCCAGAGCAGTAACTCAGCTGCTGACAGACACACGTATACAGCCCTGCTGAACACAAACAGAATCTTTCTCAGCTGTTGGGCTATTAGAGAGATAAGGCTCCATTTTGGTTTTAAAGGACTTAAACTGACAAATGATCTTGTTTTTCTTCACCCTGCTAGCAGAGGCACAGGACAGGATGAATCTCAGTGCTTTCCACTGCTTATATAACAGGTGTACTCATGCATATGCAAAGATGATTTGAAGATAGTTTCTAAACCACGCTTGATGTCAGAAGAACTTAAATGGCTTTTAGCACATAGAAAGCATTGCAGGCTCTTTGCAGGTAGTTCCCTTTTGATTTCGGTCTACATAAGCTGTATTTTTATTTAGTGTGGGTTTCACATGAATAAAAACAAGAAAAAAAAGAAGAAAATAAGAAAGAAAACACTGCACGGAGATACTATCAATGAATTTTCAGATGGAAAATTCATGGCATAACTCCAGATCAGATTTCAGGACATTTAAGATGCACCTTTCTCTATAAATATCTCAGACTGAGTGTAGAATGTCCTAATTTGGCTCTAAGCAAATATAAAGTAGAATTAAAAAGTCGTAACAGCAACAAGAAAGCAAATATAGATCACGATGAGCAGAACAAACATACTTTGGCCAAGCATCATTACAACCAGGTTCATGAGTTTGTTACTCCAAGTCAGGAGTTGTTTTTAATCAACTGAAGAATAAAGACTTCAAATTTGGTCTGACATGTGTCTCATGAGCATTCTTCCACATAGAAAAAAAAAGGTTATTGCAAAAGGGCATAACATGAACTATCTACACTACGCTCCTGCATGAAAGCCCGCTGTCTGGGAGGGCTGGCAGACAAACAGGCAACGAGGGAATTCTGCTCATGGAGCTGAAGTACAGTGGGTGGGGATGGCTGACTTACCATGGTCTGCAACACTAGGGCAAAAATGCTCTGGAGAGAAACCCCAGACATCAGATTTCAAGGAAACAATGCAGAGGAAAAAGTGCAGAGAGGTGAAGGCGAAGGAAAAAATTAAAGCCAAAGGAACACCATAGCCTGCCTTGCTCCCTGTCACATAGGAGGAGGTAACACTGACCACGCGCCATCTCTGACACAGTGCCAGAAGTGCTAAGGAGCTTTTGTGATCACAGTAGCTTCCCGGAAGTAGTAACACCTTCTGAAAATAAGGACTGGTTTTCCAGTCATTGAGTGATCTGTACTTTCCCAGTGGGAGTACGTTTCGCCTGCTGCTCCATGTATGCGAGGAGTCTGTCTGGAATGCAGTGTTCTCTTAGTAGCAGGAAGGACAAGACACAGGGAGTGTCTGTCAGGTTGTTCCTCTAACACACACCCGATCATAGATCCTTAAATATCACAGATTGTTTCTGACTGTTTGCAGGCACAGCTTTAAGGGGAAGCATACCCAGCAGTGCAGTCCTGATGCCAACATCATTTGCCATTTATTTTTAGGTAAACTGGACTTCAGTCTGAGGGAAAAAATAAATACAAGAATTTCTTCTGGCAGGTCTCAAACTCCCTCCTTATTTAAGCCCCTAGGAATGAAAGTTCTGCTTTTACATTGAGTATAATGTCATACTTCTGTTTCGAGGAGACTTACAACATGACCTCAATGGCAATTTCTGTTGCAATCCCCATTGTATCTCACTACAAATCCATATGATTCCAGCTCTGGGCAGTACAACTGCACTACCCATGTGCTGGGCTCAAGAGTGAAATGCAGAGATGAAGAAGGATGGTGACCCACCCATGACAATTATCATAAAGTGTTTTCATAAAGAGTCTGGAGAAAAACAGATGCTATGGTGTTTAAGCAGTTACTTAGGTGCTTCATTCCCTCTCTTAATCCTAATGTACCTTTCTGAGCAATTTTTTCAATGTATTATATATTTGTTTGTTTACTTATTTACTTAAATAACAGACGTGCCTCATCTATCAACCAGCATTTTCAGATTATTTTCTTCCACAACATCAATGCCAGCAAAACTTCCTTATATCTACATAGAAGTCTGGGGAGGGACTTCTTTGGGCACCTCAGTTACAGAAGGTCTACGACAGAAGTAGAAAGACAGAAAATTCAGATCAACAAGTTCTTCATATTAAAACAAAACAAAACAAAAACAACTGTTAAGTACAGTTGGCTTTTTTCTCCCCAGTTGCAGTCTAACTTAGTCCTAGATATTCATTTTACTAAAAAAGCAGTGGAATCATTTGGTATATGAGGCCTGGAGTTATTTCTAATATACCCACAAGCAGAATAGTTAATGAATAAAGTCTGAAATTGCATTTCTTACTTAGCAGAATTAACCAATTATAATAACAAACAGCCAAAGTACAAAGGAGGCAACATAAATATGCAATTTATGTATGTTAGACCTAACGCTGTAGGTTACACTTTCCTATCAAAATACACAAAAAAGCATTCTGCTGCTCGGGAAAACCAGATCACCACCTAGGAACAATAAACAACATTAACCAACAAAGAGGACTTCAGTTGGAAAGTCTTTATGGCTCAGAAGCACAGAGGTCCTGGACAAAAAAATACAAAGAGCTGATGCATGAACCAGCCTAGAGAACCTCCAGAAAGACAGAGAAACCTGCACCAAAGGAAAGAAACCCGGTCTTCCTGCATTTGTTGTTCTACAGGAGTACTACAGACATAAAACTGTTAAGGACTAAGTTACCAGAAGCTACCAAATGTCTCTAGCGGTCCAGTAGCCGATGACAAAGTTTAACATCACTGTGCCTGTTTCTGGGTGAAGGCATCCCCCATGGCTTCATCATTCATTCACTACAGAGTGAGTGCACGCTCTGTGGAGCAACAAGCAGCTTGCACGCTGCCCTTCAGAGCTGAGGGAGAACTACCAGGCCTGCCACGAGCACCAGCCTTCTCCGAAGTACCATCAGCAGAGAATATCAGCTCAGGCATCACTGTGATCAAGAAGAAAAAGAGCGTGTGGACTAAGTAGGAAATGTCCTCCCGCTCCTACACAGAAGAAGAAATATTCCTTCCAAGTACAAACTCCTGCACTGCTCAGCGGGAGGGGACTGCCTTTCTCTTTCACTGTTCTCCAGAAGGGATGGCCTCCAGAGGTCAAACAGTCTTGCCTTGGGAAACTCTGAGTGAACAAACTGTTTTCACAGACCTTCCAATGGCAGCACAGAGACACAAAAGCTTCCAGTACACCGAGATGTACACCTACTGTAAGCAAGCGAAAACCAAACAACTAAACCAGGAAAACAGTACACTAGCTGTCTTGTCCCAGCTCATTTCATCGCTGAGTACATACTTCACATCCCTGAACCATTAGGGAATAGGATGAATGAGAGGTTAATCTTCAGAGGACTTGACTGCTTTCTTATTCTTCATTTAAATTATTTAAAAGTACTATAACATAAAAGCCAATGATTAGGCTGAACGTAGTCAATATTTAGGGTCCTTTTAAAACGTTGTTGTTCTGCCACTTCATGCTTAGGTAGAATACGTAAGTAGTCCATATGGAAGCAAATTTTAATACAGTGACTACATGTGAGATCCTCTCAAACTGTGATGTATTTACATCTCTGCGGGGTTCAATATTGATTTGTTAAAATTACTACTGCAAGTAAAGGTTGAATCTTCACTACTGAAAACATACAGAATGTGAAATTCTCAAGTGCTGCGGCGTTCTTTCAAGGTACCAGGAAACTACAGCTCCTAATACTGGACTAAACTTCTACAAAATGCCATTACGGAAGTCCCAGTCGCACTGCATTTCTGGCCAAGAGTAGATTCAGTGGCTGATGAATTTATCTACATGCGCACACTTCTTACACTCACTACTTCTTAGGAAGGAGTCTTATATCAAGTGTACTTTATAAAGCCATTGAGTCTTCTTTTATATGTGTTTCAGTGTTTATCTAGCCCCACTAATACTTTCTGTCTTATCTCCAATCTGAATTTGTCTAATTTCCTTTCCCAGGAGCCGGTTCTTCTCATGTTTTGAGCTCCTAACAGAAACAACTTTCCACTATCAGAAAATACTCCTCCTTCCCCAACACAAGGTTTGTCAAGAAACCCAAATAAATTCACCAACTTTCTCCTGGTTAACAAGGTTCATTAGGACTGCTTCAGTCCCCTCCGTCCTACAGATCTCTTCTTAACTGTTTTATCATCTCAAAGTCTGTGTTATGAATACTTGTATCACTGAACTCAGAGCTTGTAAAAGACAGAAATGGAACCTTGGGACTGGAATGTTCAATTGCATTAGCAGTATAATATTTATGAATACAGATTGCAAGACAGTTTTTCATCTTTTAAGAAAATGAATCAGCAAATTTAATTTCTGCTATTCCCATTGCTGTTACTCCAACAAGAAACCAACTTTCTCCATTACAACATGGAGCTGATTAGAAGTAGAGCCAATTAAATCTATTAATTTGCTCTCTTTCAAGTAAAAACCACTCTACAGTCCAACAATATTTTGTCAATTTCCCCCACTGGAAAGCTAACCCCTCATTTCACAACACACAGAAACAAAAATACACCACCTTCAAAATAACACTTTCACTTTTTTAACCTAAACATATACAGCAAATGAAATTGGGATCTTCCTGAGAAATCAGCAGAGGGGTGTTTGCCACTGTCATTAAGGAAAGGATTGGGTCATCTCTGCATTTTTATTTAACTGCTGTTTGTTCCTCCTCAGGCATCTGTCAAATGAGTCTAGCGTTGGAAATGCAATTTCCATTTCAAGATCCTTCAACAAAGCAGAGCTGCTCACATCACCATCACGCCATTTTATTTGTTTTTGCATTTGGGTAGCATTTCTTTCAACAAGGATTAGAGAGATAAGGCATGCAAAATTCTACCAGGATCCTGATCATCAACTGGGTCCATTTTTCCATTAAGTGGCAATGGATGCAATATCCTGTAGCTATCCTGCTGGTGCTGTGTTTCATCCAGAGGGGCCACAAGAAGTGGATGGTCCAGCCCCAGGGTGCCTCCAGGCCTGGCTGTGTGAGGAGGCTGCTGCCAGAGCCTCTTTGTTTTGCCTGGATGTTTATGGGCACACAGACATCCACACACCAGGAAAAAGACCCTCAGTACACTTCGCTCAGATCGCTGAACCAACCAAAAACCTTTGAACCTTTACTAATCTAGGCAGATTTTCAAGCAGCAGCCTACCTGTGAAACATCAGGCTTCAATACCCACACTTCAGTATTTGTCACACAAAACACTTTCTGGCTTCTGAGCAGCTCCTACCAGACCGGACTTACCATATATATATGTACATGTATTTATCTCGCAACACATATCAAGCCTAGATTTAAATGAAGAAATAAATGTCAGATCTCCTGGTTAATTTGGAGGTATGGCTTCTGGACAAACACAAGACTTAATACTCACTTCTATTTCCCATAAAAGTAACAGTATTTTCAACAGTACCTCAAGAGAAGGCACTGCCTCAAACACCCTAAGAGCTGACCTGTTAACGGTCTAGTTCAGTCTTTGCAAAGCATACAGCACTTTCACACCTACAAAAATCGCAGGAAATACCTCCTTCCCATTCACATTACCAAGGTACTATGTAAGAATTGTTTCTCTCATTCATCCAGCCAGTGAACAAATGATCTCCTTAAAAAGAGGCCACTGAGACGAGACATCATATACTCTTCAACGTTAACTCGTGCTGTAGAACACTGTGACAATGATATACACACCGGCACTTAACGGAGCTCCGAACATTGCAGGTTAGATGTCAAACAGATTGCTACGTCTATCAAACTGCCAAGAACAGCAACAGATCCAATCCTCAGCCAAGGGACTACACCAAGCAGTGTGGATGCTGTCCTCCTTCCCTCAGGCTCCATGCACAGGCTGCTCTGCTGAGACGTGTGGCTCCTGCATGGGTCCATGAACCCCCTCGCCTGCAGCCACAGCCTCCAACTGGAGCATGGCCGTAGTCTTCCCAACATCCCTGGCTCAAGCTGAATTGGTTTCAGTATTCCTAGGTTCTCTTATTTATTGCAGAAGAATATTATGTCACCATTATGCTTTATGCCTGTTTTACAGTTACGCTAGCAATAATACTAGCAATTAGAAATCCCAGCTAACATTACTGAAAAAAAAAAAAAAAATCAATTAATTTACACAGGTCTAAAACAAGTGATTCCACCAAGTGGAGCTAAATGAAAGCAGTTTCAGGTTTTTTTAATGTTTACTTCAGCAACCCAAGGAAAGACCACAAATAACTGCAGAGAGCAACCATGTTTTGGAACACACCAGCACCACCATCAAGGACAGAAAGGGTGGCCACCCTTAACCTTTAACAGGAAATGCTGCTAAGAGCCACGGAAACAACGCTGCAGCCAACCTCACAGCCTGCAGGCTGCTGGCTGCAGGTGGGATCTCAAGAAGAAAAAAGAGGTGGGGGCGGAGAAAAGGCAGAATGGATCAGGACTCAGCCAAAATTGAAGCTCACCCACTGGGAAGGTTGGGAAATATACATGCATAATTTTAAACGGATTAAGAGTTTGTGTCAAATCTGTTCTGTGCTGTGGTGAATTCTTGCACTGCAGTGAGTCATTTTGCCTGACAGTTGCTGGGGAATTAAAGCAGTTCTTTTTAAAAAATTATATGTCCTGCGTGATGCTTTATACAAATAGCCTCTTAAAAAATTAAAATGTGGGCAGTGCATTTCTAAGCATAGAAAAGCCACGGTACATTTAGGATTCTCTGTATCACACCACAAACATCCATTCCGAGCTATGAAAACTGAAATAAGTCTATCGATGTCCCCTTAGAGAAACATTGATCTTTCTGCTGCTCTCCTCTCCCAGTCCAAATCCTTCATCACAAATTAGCTCATTATATCTGCCTTTTGTACACCGGGAAAATATTTTGTCCTGAGAAAAACTGAACACAAAGGATTTTTTTTCCAAACCTGATTTTTTTCAATATGAAAGAATACCTGCTTTGCTAGAATAAAGACTATTCAAACCGAAGTGACAGCATTCCCCCCATAATGGAATAACAGGCAGGTCAATATCCTCCTAGAGAAGAACAGCACGGTGACTAACAATCAGATGTACACACTGGGCCGTTGCTTTGGCAAAGGAGAAGCAGCACGAGGCTTCTGCTCTCTCTGCTGTGCAGCACCAGCAGATAGACACTCCCTGAAGCTCCTTATTACGCATGTTCCTGTTGTAAATGCATTGCTTACTGCCTGTTTTGCCTATAAAACTGACGCCCCACTGGCAATTTTCACACATCCTTGGAAAAAGTTGTTCAAGTACGTCTGTTGTGTAATACAGTAAAGATCATTTGAAACATCTATTAAGTGTAACCCTTGGGCACCAGTGCTGCTCAACATCAGCTTGCAATAAAGGTATATTTACAGAATGCCTTCAGGACAGTTCTTCTGGGAACATCCTGGAGATTTGCATAGTCCATTTTACAAGGCACTACAACGTACTTCAGCTGAATGAGTGACAGCGAATCCTTTTGACACAACAGCATCCATTAAAAGCCCTTAAGTAAAATGAAGTAGGTAGATTAAATAAAAAGAAAAAATGACTTCAGTGCCTTTAAATGCAAATTGGTATTAACTCATGAGTGAATTTAATCTGTTTTTAAAGCAGATCAAACAACTCTCCCTCATATGTGAGCACCATCCAAGAAACAAAACAGCTGATGAGAGGAGCTTCCTCTCATGGAGGAAGAAAAGCCCCTGTTGCTATCACTCTTGATTTTATCACAATTCTCGTGGTAATTGGTACATTTTCTTACAGCCTTAGGTCTAGTATCTAATGTGAGGATTTCAGCTTTTTATCTTTTGAGTCTCTGAACTGAAAACACAAGCCAGCTGTGCCCTAACGACTCAAAACAGCCAACAGTCCGTACATGTGAGTACTGAATTTCTTAGTTCACTTCTCACCCAAACTCAGACAGTATGAGCCCTTTGTCACTGTGCAGGTTGTACCCACTCACTCAGCAGGGTGCTATCTCTCAAGGAGTGAATTTTAAAGGATGACTTTGTGTTACTGACTTTTTCACATTCTGATACCTCTCCGTGGTAGCAGACAGAGTATCTATAGGAGCAAACTGCAGATCTCTTGCCCTGACCCACTGACTACATCCAGACGTGCAGATTTGCATGGATTGCCCTCCACACAAGAGGCTGCCAGCCATATCTTCCTCCTGAGTGCAGCGGCCCTTTCCCTGACAGTACTGTTCTGCATGGCAGGGGCTCCACTTGCTCCATCAGAAGGGGGCACTGTATAGTAACAGACCCCAACAGAAGATAGGCCTTCAAATTATACACATTAAACCTGACCAGACAGCAACCCAATCAACCCAAACAATACTAATGCATACTGTCAAGACAGCAGATACAAGGCAAGCTGAGGACCAAGTGAATTAACTGAGTTCAGATGTCTGTGTCTGTTCTGATGCCAGTGCCTTCCGTAAGTAACCATTCGTTAAAGACCACTGATACATTTTGAAAGTACTCTTTGGAGAAGGGCTCAAACTTAACAACATCTCCTATGCCTTGTACATTTAAAAGGAAAGAGGACTGGATGCACAGAATGGAATATGTGTAGAACAGCTCAGAACAGGATGTTTTTCACATTTTCCATGTAGCATCTGTGGCTCTTTTAACTGTTTCAGCTATTCTTTCTGACACTTGGATAGAATACTGGAAGGAACACAGAGCATCTTTTCCCAATTATTTTTGCCTCAGGAAGTAACTGGAAGAGCAATATAACCCCGTGCACCTTTATGCTGAGGGGAAAATGAGGAAAGTATTTTAGGGCCTTTTTTAAATTATTTTTTTTTTAATTCGTAAGAGTTTTTAAGAATGAAGGGGCTGTAAAATTACATTTTTAAAAAATACGTTGTCCTTATTTTTTTAAGACTTCTGGTTTTATTAAATGAGCTCTCCAGTTAACAACCCCCAAGCTATTCTAAAAAACCGAGATGATTCATCTATTTCCATCCAGTACGATTTTATACACAGTCAGAAAACTAAAGCCTCGTAAAATTCTAAGCAGCCCCAAAGAACGACTGCAGAGTGACACGCTGATTGCATCAGCCTAGAAAGGCTGCAGTTTGGAGCACTGCAAGCATCAGTACGCTCAGTGGAAACTACTACAGAGTGTCACAAAACACGTATGCAACATGCCAGCCTTAGACACAGCCATTCAAGCACAGCAAAACCAATCTCAAGTGCTGCTGCATCTCTACATTTTTATCAAGACAAAGGCACTTTCCATTCCCAAAATGAAGTGAAAACACCATACAGAAGTGTGCCATTGCCGCCTGAAGCTGAGCATAAAATTCCATACCAACACATAAACTTGAAAGCCATTTTCAACACTCATCAAAGTGCCAGGCTACCGACATAATTCACTCTCCCACACGGGAGGGGCTACGGGCACGCACGCTCTGAGGACGCTGCAAAACATTTCTGACTCTAACTGATCTTCAGCCTCGAAATCACAGAAATGAAGCTAACAAAATCTAGAAGGGTTATCCTCATTTGCATCCATAGTGCATTTTAAATAGCTACGTTTGAAAGAAAAAAAAGCACATTCAGACCACAACAAAAGGGAGGTAAAAGGCATGTGGCTTGCCCACAATAACCAATGGGTTAGAAGTGCCACAGAAAGCATTTCAGCAGAGCACAAAGTAAACATCTTTTAAACTCCACTCCAAACCGATGAGCAGCACACAGATGCCCAAATGCTCACAAAAAAAGGCACTCTGCCCTATCTCTAAAAAGCACATGCTACCTATCCAGCAGCCACTGCGTGAGCTTTTGCTGACAGCATCACTGCTGAGAAACTGCACGGTGCACAACTGAACAAGGAAACCAAAATTTGGCTACATGGGAAAAAAAAAAAAAAAAAAAAAAACCACCATGATCAAGTTTATGTACGTAATGACTGTCGGCAGAGTGTACAATTTCAGCACCTGTGTGAGACTGGCCCAACCCGGGGCCCACACCAGGGCACAGGGCAGGCACAGGACTTTGGCAGGAGACAACCTGAGCTCCTGGCCACCAAGCTGTGCTGCAGTAACCCAGCCACTGCTCCCCTCTCTCTTTCACAAGGCAGTGGGTCTCCTTTAGAAGCTGCTTCGGAGTCACCTCTGCCCATAAAAGTTTTTGGCACCCAAGAACCAGGTTGCTTCGGTATCTGCAACACTTGCGGTCACACAAAATACAACACACCACTTCAGGCATTCAGCATTTGAAAAACATTCTCCCGGCACATTTGATTCAGGACAGTACTTTCAAAGGGTTCACAAGGCAGACACATCACCCCCAGTGCTATCGGGGAGGCCCCAGCACACGGCTCAGATCAGTGTACGGTCACCCCTCTGCTCCCTCCCACCACTCCCTGACTCGAGAAGGCAGCAGGGGCACCCTGGCACACCAGGGGCACCACACACATTAAGCCTCTGTCCTGATGACATTTCTGCTCATGCTGGAGCATCTTGCAGTCCGTGTGCACTTCTGACACCAGCGGGAGGCCTCACGCTGGTCAGGTTAAGCACACGTATAAAGGGCTGGACATTCAGGGCCTAAAAATGCACAGAATAGCCTGGAAAGCCATTTAACTCCAGGTATGGCCGGACTATGGCCTGTTCTCCACAGGAAACCTACTACACGTAGCCATTGTTTTGGGGAACAGGCTACAATTTGCAACATCTGTGGCTACAGTTTGGTGCTTCAAGCAACAGAAGCCTGTTATTTCCTCAGGCACAGAGCAGCTATGCGCTTGACTCAGAGCACACCAAGAACAAGCTGGGGGAAAGGTGAGAAACAGGGACTCCAGCTCGTCCTGTACCCCATCCCTACTCCAACCACTCGTGCTTTGGGCTGTCACAGGCAGAGAACATGAGCCGGGCAGTCCCCTGGGTGCAGCAACGGTGGCACAGAGGGAAAGACGCCGTCAGAGAGAGGTAAACTCATTCCGGCCCCAGGGAAGCTCCAGCAGTGCAGATACAGATGTCCAACCACATCCCACCTCCTCAGAGCCGTTCTGGACTACGCTTGCAGCAACGGCACCCGCATTACAACTTCAGCACGCCGAATTCGCAAAATTCCGACCCATTTCAGCGGGTTTGGTTCGGGTCTTCCCGGCTTAACCCACCTGGCACGCAGTCAGTAATACGCCCCACACCAAAAAGCGTAAAGCAAAGACACGAGGTACAGCCGTCGCTCCCAGCGCTCAGCAGCACCCCACAAAAGGCCACACCGCCGCTCACTGCTCTACCACAGGGTTTGGAGAGGGCGGGGGGTGTTAACAGAGAATCGGAGCCCCAAGCAGCTCAGCAGCTCGCTTTTTCGCCCTCAAAGCGTTAAGCACAATGTCAGCGGCGGCTCCTCCCCGCCGAAGGAACGGGCCTGGGCACAGCGCGAACCGTTACCGAGCCGGGCAGGAGGAAGGCGGCTCCGCGCGCCCATCGCTCCCGGCAGCCGCGGAGCGACGCGCGGCGATGCGCTGCAGCTCCGTCCGTGCGGATGAGCGCTGGGGATCGGTCCTTTATTGAAAGGCACAGCAGCCGCGGCTCGGGGAGCTGCGGGCCCGGCAGCCGCAGGAGAGCTTCCCAGCGGCGCCGCGAGCTCGCGATCGAACGGGGGAGGAAGGGGGAAAAAAAAAAAAAAAAAAAAAAAAAAAAAAACCACCAGATGCAAAAAACCACACATGCATTGTGAAGATGACCTTCTCGCGGAGCTTTTCGGTACCGCCGACACACGCGCGCGGGCTCGGTGCCGTCCCCTCGCTGCCCAACCCGCAGCACCGCGGATCCCGCTCCGGGCGCCTTTTCCCGGCGGCACTGGCAGCCCCGGGGACCGCTCCATCCCACCCCCCCCCCCCCCCCCCCACCCCGGGATCGGCCGCGCAGCGCCGCGCGGTCCCCGCAGTCCCCGCTCCCACCTCCGCCGCGTGGAACGGAGCCGCCCGAGCCCCCCGCGGCGGGCAGGGACGGGGCGAACGCGGGGAGCCGCCCCTTTTACCTTCGGAGAGCTCCAGCTCCAGCTCGGCCAGCCGGGCCCGCACCTCCAGGGGCAGCGACACGCTCTCGAGGCTGCGGTCCGCCATGCTCGCGCCGCGGAGATGGGCTCTGCCCTCCTCCCGCTCTCCCCCTTTGTTCGCAGCAGAAAAGGGGCGACGGAGAACGGCGGGGCCGCGCCGGATGCCAAAGTCCTCCGCCGCCGCCTCAGCGGGGCATGCACGGGGGAGGCGGTCCGCGCTGGGGACGGGGCGCGGAGGGAGGGAATGCGGAGATTTCTCCTCTCCTCCCCTCTCCTCCTCCTCCTCCTCCTCCTCCTCCTCCTCCTCCCTCGCCGCTTCCTTCAGCGGGGCCCCGCCATGGCCGCTCCCGCCGCCCGCTCGCGATCGCTCCGCATCGGCTCCCGCCGCGCCCGGCACGCCGCCCCCCCCCCCCCCACCCCCCCCCCGGGCCTCCGCGGCTCTTCCCGCCGGTTCGCCGCGCCCCGGCCCCGGCCCGCTGCTCCCCGCCCGCCTCGGGCTGGCGGCGGCGCCTGGCGCTGCGGTGCCGCTGCCGCGACTGCTGCCGGCCGGGCACAGCGCCGCTGTCACATCCACGTGACCGCGCCCCCGCCCGCGGCCCCCAGGGGGCGCGCCACGCACGGCGGCTCCGGGCGCTCGGCGGGGCGCGGGGTGGGCTCGGCGCCCGCTCCGCTCCTCCGCGGCTCTCCGCCCTTCGAGCACCCGCCGCTCGGATGCAGGTTGGGCATCTCGGAGTGCTTTGTCGTTTATTTATCCCGCCAGCGCTCTCTGGAAGCGTGTCTGCGGTCCCCGCGCTGCCGGGAGCGGAGGGCTGCGAGGCGCGATTCGCTCGAGGGCAGACCGTCATTCGCCGTCGGAGGGACCGCAGCGCTCGCGAAGGCGAAATGCCATTTCCTTCCACACCTGCTGAGCAACTTTCTGCACGCACGGTTCAGCTGCGTGCTCTGCACCCGGATCTATGTGCAAATGCCGATGAGGAGAACCTCTGGGCACGGTTTCGTTAGAGGTGAGCAGAGGAACACCTCCAACGCCGCACCACGTCCGTGCTCGGCGCCAGTGGGAGAGCCTGCATGGAAGGGCTGAGCCGCCAGCGCTCGCAGTCACAGAATGGCTTGGGCTGGAAGGGACCTTAGCGCCCACCCACCCTAAAGCCAACCCTTGCTGTGGGCAGGGCTGCCACCCACCTCGTCACACCGCCCAGGGCCCCGTACAGCCGGGCCTTGAGCGCCAAAAGATGGGGCATCCCGGCACTCCAATGACACCGCTCCAGAGTAAGAGGGAAAATGCTTCGTGACGCTTCCCTTCAGGTCAACAAATGTGCTTAACGAGGAACGTCCTCCTTTCTTTCTCTCCCTCTGTATATTTTCTTCTGCTTTGTTTAGTTTTGGAAGATCTCCCAGCAGAAGGAAGGAGCCGGCACTGCACCACCTGTTGTTCCATTGCCTCTTGGAAATCAGTGGCAGAACAGATCTCACAGGGAATGAGTTCAGTGGGAAGAAAGAGGCACTGTTGTCCCCAGGTCAACCTTGTGTTGCCGCCCCGATGAGTAGAAGACACGTGGGGGGAAGGAAGAGTTTAGTCAAAAGATAGAAGCTTAGCTTGGCTGTGGCCATCCCGAACAATATACTTTTTTAACACGTTGTGGAACAAAACCAAGTTACATCATCCTGCCAGCTGTGCTGATCCCGGGGCCGGCAGCTCCTCACATTTCAGCTGTGTCCAGGCGCAGCCCCACTGGCCAACAGCAGCGTCCTTGGGCCGGAGCAGTGGCACTATGAGCCTGAAGCGTGCAGCATCCATTCCTTGGTGAATCAGCATCATCAATGCTGATTTCTGTTAACCGCTCCTGGGCTACTCCGTAACGCACTGCGAGATCACAGCCATCTGTTTAGCCTCTCCTAGCAGGGCCCATTACTTTTAACGGCATGGCAACACGCATGCCGTGTAGGGCTGTGCAGATGCCTCCCCACCAGTACTGTGCTATATAAGGGTAAGGTTTTTACCTATGGTTGAGCACCGAATGCAGACAAGTCAAAAAAGTCATCCGCATCTTCCTCGTTCCTCGTGTCAGGACCCAAACAATGAAAAGCAATTAAATCCAAACGTGCCCCAGGCTTCCTACCTGAGAAGCCCAGTGCTGTTTGTTTGCTGTTTTCTGTGGGATGAAATAGGCTCGGGCATCAGTGTTGTGCAGGAAGGGCCTTCCAGCACCGGGGCAGCAGCATGGGGGAGGCAGCGTCAGGCTCTGCCTATCCTGCTGTGCCCCTGCTTGCATCTCCCAGCTGCACCACTGCTTCCCGGCTCTGTCTGTGATGGGAGCTAATGGTTTTATTGTTACCTGGATGTTGCACAGTCCCTACAGGGGCACTCACCTCTCTCTCCAGCTTTTTGTGAAGTTACACGAAGGGACCCTAAGGAGGAACGTCTGAACATTCACAACATTTCATGTGGAATTTTCCACGGGGAGCTCCATGTTTCAGGGACCAGACACATTCACAGAAAGAACAACCACCTGCAGTGGGAATCCATCGGGTGGGAATGGAATCACCTGAGGTCTGCAGCATCCCTGCCGGGTGCTGTGTTGGATGGCAGCTCCTGGAGTGTGGTCCTGGGATGCAGTGAGGCCGTGAAGCTTCAGCAGGGGACACTGTCACCCCAGCACAGGGACACGCCTGGGGCCATCCTCAGTCAAAAACTCCTTTTGTTCCAACAGGGCTCCTTTCTCTCCTGAGACGAGATTTCTGACTCATGCCCAGGTTCCAACAATGAAAATTCAAGCATATAAATTTGCATGATGAATTTGATGAAACAAAATTAAAATGCAAAAAGAGCACATCACGAGGTTTGACCTCTTTGGTCTTAGTTGATGAATCCTTTCAGATCTGTAGATGAGAAGCCACGTCCTGATCATCTGCCAGAAGAGGCAGCTGGAATTTTCCTCACTTCAGGAAAAGCAGGACAATATTTGTGGTTTGAATCATTCCGTTTGCATTAATGGTGTTGGGATTCCCAGAATCCCTTTCCTATACAGTCGAGCTTTTCTGCGAGGCATTTCCATAACTGCATGGAGCACAGTTTCATACACGTCCAGGAGCAGATTGCCTTTCTGACGGAGTCCCTGATGTCCACTGCGTGTCAGTGACTTTGTGCCCAAATGCTTTCATGGAAATTATTTAGATTATTCACTTGCTAACCTATTCGAACACATGTATCTTCAGAGAAGGAAGAAGTGTGTTTGCACTTAAATACTTATTGTTGCTATCAGTAGTCAAGTCCTATTGGGTTTTGTGCAGATCACTCTGTGTGGCCAAGCAACTCATAATTGACCCTGACTAGATAAAAAAAATCATTTTCCTGGCTAATCCACAGCACTAGATGCATCCAATTTTTGCAGAGATTTAGCTCATAGTCTGTATTAAAAAACTACCCAGCACTATAACCTGGGAAAAGTCATTTAGAGAAAGGAGAAAGCTCTTGTGTAGACACCGTCACCAAAAGCTCCAAACCAACGTGTGTGTTTTCTGGGCACCTTAATAGAAGCAATGGGACTGTGTCTGTGGATGAGCTGGTGTGCTTCTGTTCTCTCTGTGTGACGAGGGAACAGGATTTGGTCAAAGTGCAGAAAAAAATAAGTAAATAAAAAGCAGAAGGCATTCATAGAAAAACAACAGAAATAATCACCTGCCTGGAGGGACTGATTTATAGGGAGAGATTAAAAAGACTGCTTCTCAGCTTGCTAAGCAACAGCAAGGGATGGCCCAGATAGCTGCCCACAGTTATATGAAAAGTGTAAGCACTGAGGAAGTGAAAGGGAAAAAAAGCACGTAGAGAAGGATAAACTTTGAATAATAGGTTGGAATTAAGAAAGGAAGCCGAGACAAATGTCAGGGAAAGCTTCCAAGGGATGAGCAGCATTAGCGTGCGGAAGAGATTCTCAAAGGAAATGGTGGAATCCCCATAATTTGAAACATTAAAGCCAGAGTAGACAAAGCAATCATGAATATGCTGTAGGAAATAATCCTAGTGTGGTATTGGATGAACATGCCTGTCTGGCATTGGTTATAGAACATGTACTGCTTTTTTTTTTTTCCTGCTGAACTCAATTGATTTTTACCCTTCGCCTCTCTACTCCCACTCTCTCTATTTGCATTTGTCTGCTTATGTCTCATCTACAGTTTGGGAAATGCATTATGCTTTTTACATTTTTACCACAAATGTGGCTGGATGTCTACCTAACATGCAACAAATTGTACAAAATAATTGTTTAGATGCATTAGTCGCGTTGCCTCTGAATGGAATGTGAATGGTCCTATAATTATTTCCAAGTTGGGTTCTAATTTCTTTTAAGGCTTAAAATTTAAATTCAGTGTCACTTCCTAATTCCAATCCTGCCAAGGGAAGGGGAATATAGGGAGGGGAAAGAAAAGGAGGGGAGGGGAATTTGCCATGGCTGGAGTTTTTAGCTCAGCACCCTAATGTTTAGTCTGAAAACTAATGTGGATAGCCCACTTGTGATTCACAAAGGTTTATGAAAGTGGTCCGGAGAGAAGCCTGCTGTAGGCTGACCTGAGATATTTGAGCAAATCCTGCCTAGATGAGAGGAACTAAGGCCTTCAGTCATTTTCTCCCTGAGCACAGTTGCAGCTCTAGTAGTGAGGGAGCTGAGAAGTCTCTTTCCCCACTGTGTCCCTGTGCCTGAGGTTACTGCCTCATAGCACAGCTGGCAGTGGGAACGTAAACTCGTGCCTGAGTTCCTTCTGCACATAGTTTGGCATATTAGTTCACATGCTAATGAAACAGGATCAGAGCTGAGACGCACAGAAAAAAATCTTTCTTGGGCAGAAATGAGGTACACTGGAAAAAGAAGGAAAAGAAACCCTGAGAAAAATCATTTCCCATTGTATATTAAATAATTATTTCTCCAACTTGCATTTCCATTGTTCTTAAAGAAAAATGTGATAACTACACCTTTCATTTTATTAGAAAAAAAAAAAAAGCCAATAAAAAGCTTTTACTGGCATACTTTAAATTAAATTTAGTTTGAAATTTATTCTTATGTAAGAAATGTTTATTTGGCTCCTCCAGTCTCTCCAAACCTGTGTACAGAGAAGAACATCCCTTTGATCCTGCATCCATTTGATGCAGGAGTGAGGGAATGGCATCCAAAGATAGGATACAGCATTCCAGAAGCATTCATGTGCACACCCCATCTCCCCCTGCATTCTGCACCTTGCAGGAGAAACGGTACCCACTCTGTAACTGAGGTTTGAGACTTCAGATTTCTGAAAAGTCAGGTTTCTCTTCAGTTAAATTTCTTAAACTTGATGTAGACCGTCTTTAAATTTACTGAATTAAAATTGAGTACTTAGCGTGTTAAACCTGAATTAATTCTTTTAGTTTTTCTGTTTTCTACAACGCTGTTCTAAATAAAACAAACGTGGAAAAGAATGAATCCTTTTTTGTAATTTAGCCTCTGGTTAATGCGATATATCATATGTTTTAGCAAACAAAAATCAGATTGTTACTTTAAGATGATGTCATACAAGACTGCTGGCACACTGTAAAAGAAACACAAGTAATATTCTGTTAGTTATCATACCTCCCTGTGACCCCGTCTTCACCTTTCATAATGAACGTTAAAATTGCAACAGGCCAATGCTCTGTTAAAGTCCAAAAATTACCCCTAATGCTTGGAAAACATCTTCAGATTCTTTCTGCTATGAAATGGATTAACTTCTTTTTGGACACGCCTTGATATTTTCATGGATTCACAGCAGACAACAGAGCTAGCCATAGAAATGTCTGTTATAAGCATGACATTCTCTGAGAGCTAGGAAAAATTGCTGCAAACTTTTGTTACAGTGCTCATAACAAACAAACAAACAAACAAACAAACAAACAAACAAACAAACAAAAAGACCTCTGAGCATTTTAAACTATCTCCTTAATCTGAGGGGGAATAAAGTTAAAGTCATCTCAGGCTGATGATCATGCTCACCCAAAGCTAGGATTAAGATTATCATCTGTAGTATACACCATATTCCACCTTTGAATGCTTCTGACGCTTTGAGATGGTCCTAAGAGTTTCAGGCTTTCTTGAAGGTAAGAGAGGAGATAATAAGTTACTCTTGTTGATGCTGAGTACCAAAATGTATTAATAAGTCTGTGATTTGGAGGGTCAGTGGTCACAGTACAAATACACTCTTCTCAATCTCCTTTTAATTGTTTTCCCAGCTGGACTGGGAACTACTTCACTACTTGGAGGACTTGGAGCATTCACCCCACCAAGATGCAGAATTTTTATTATCATTGACTCCTGGAAGCAAAAATAATTAACGTGCTGCCACGACCAAATGACCCATGAGAACAACGATGAAAGTATTCTGAACACTTTCCCAACGTCTGTGGCACTGCCTTTACATTTTCATTTTTTTCTTACTTAGCAACCAACCAAAAAAAAAAAAAAAAGCATCAAGAACTTTGTTCCGAGAAGCTGTGTTATAATTATCTCTCCAATCTGCTCCCATTGCATGGTGTCTTACAGCTGACAGTCTGCCATTAGCAATTTACACAAGTGGCAATGAGTGCATGGCAGCTACTGATCTCACTATTGGACCCCCTAAAATCATTTGGAAAATACAAGGTCATTTATTTTCTGATGCAGTCGCTTGACTTGGCGATAATATAAATTCACAGAATCATAGAATTGTTTGAGTTGGAAGGGATCTTTAAAGGCCATCTGGTCCAACTCCCCTGCAATGAGCAGGGACACCTAGATCTCCATCAGGTGCGCAGAGCCCTGTCCAACCTGACTTTGAACATCTCCAGGGATGGGGCATCCACCACCTTTCTGGGCAATCCGTGCCAGTGCTTCACTATTCCCACTGTAAAAAACCTTTTCCTTATATCCAAGGGTAGAGAAGCACGAGTACTGCTGTTGCAGTGGCTTTCATCTTCACAATCAATGCAAGTTTTACTGTGAGACTCTGAAAGCTGTCCTTTGTCACCCCTCCATATCAAAGTCTCCAGCAGCAGTGACTCTCGGGGCTGAACTCCTTCACTTCAGGTGTTCTGAGCCTGGATGGGGATCTCCACGCCAGTGATAAAGCTGCTATGTAGAAGTGCTTTCCCTTGGAGAGCTGGCCTGTTGCTGCGCTCTACAACTTCATCCTGTGAGAGCTAGTCTCACTGACCCTTCAAAAAAATTCTGCCAGGCCTTAAGTGGCAAGCATTTGCTGTTTACATAGCCATTAATGAAACTCTCCAGAAGTTTTCTTCTTTGCATGCCATTGCCTTACTTGGTTTATGAGTGCAAAACAAGGGTGGCCCACTGCCGTGTTTTTGCAGGCAAAAGCTGAAACACGAAGCCAGACCCCCAGATCTCAGGTGCATGATTCTGTACTGCTTCGGGGCAGCACAGAAGGGGCAGGAACCTCACTGTGGTGATTTTGTGTACATTTCTCTTGCTGAATCGAGGTTGAATTCAGTTCTGGAAACGAGGTCAGCTAAGACTTGTTTTGATACCTGCATGCTTCCTGCTAACTGAAGCCATTGATCTAGCCTCCACCTGGCTCCCGCAGCAAATTAATTAATTGAAGTATTCCCTCGGAGTGAAAAACCAGTGCTCACCCTGACACGCATCAGAGCTAAAAAGGTTAGCGCTGGGCTATTTATTCGGCTGTACCTCCCCAAAGGCATGAGCTCAGTGGACCATTTTAATAACTGCAGACAACACTCCCTGGCAGTGCTCTCCCTGGCCCTGCATGCTTTCCTTACAGAAAAGGCTGCAACTCCACAAACACAGAACTGATGGCCTCCAAGCCCGTGTCACCGCTCAGGATTGACAGCTGGGAACATCAGCGCTCAGTACCGAGTTTAAACTCACTTTTCTTCTTCTTTGCAATTCCTCTAAGTACAGGCATCAGTGTGGGTCCTCTTGGGTCACTGGAGCTGAGAGTGAAATCATACTGTTCTCTGAACCGCCATCATCCAGAGAATGGGACAACATCTGGCCGTGTAGAACAGGATAGCATCTGGTTGTGCAGAGTGGGACAACATCTGTCCATGCACAATAGGATAGTACCTGGCCACGCAGAAGGAAGGTAATATTTACTGACCTCATCAGGCGGTGTGAGGAGCAGCTATTGAGTAGTACTTGAGTGGGAAATACCATGAATGCCATGGATATCGTATTTATCTAGCAATAAGCATTTATTTAGCAATATGAGAATACAAAAAAAGAAAAGGGAAGAGATTTCTATGCATTAGAATGCCTCCAATATTGTATTGTGTTCTCAAGAAGAATGTCCATGAAATTCTATGGAATTGCCCTTTTAGGACAATTAATAGGGAAAACATTTCACTTTCTGAGATTTAAAGCTTAGCTTCCAAAGAAAGTCAGAGAGCCGTGTGTTCTCCAAGCAGTACCGTGTGCCAAGAACAGGTTATTTTGTCAGCCACGCTCCTTGGCCTCGCCTCATTCTGTTTTCCCTCTCTGTTTCTAGTGCCTCTTGGTCTGCTTTTTCGCTGATCAGTGTACTGACCTTTAAAGATCTCCCTGCACATTCTGCAGCACTGTGAGAGCAGCATTTCAGGATGGCTCTTGCTTTGACTTGCAAAGTTATCAGATGCGTGGAGTGCTGAACCATGAAGATTAATGGAGTAACTGCAGGTTAGCCTTCATGGTACCACAAATGAAAAAACTGGCTGAAATTCAACTCTCTGGCCTCTTTTGGTGCAGGTCTGTGTATGAACATTGTTTTTCTGATGTCCAGGTCATCCTGGACAGAACTGTAGACTGCTGCTAAGCAGTTTGAGTTACAACCTATCTACATCACTTCTATTTCAAATTAAACTGGAGTTATATCGCTTAGGAACAAATCTAAAACAAGATGAATTAAAAATACCCTTAATCCAAAATAAGAATGGTTATGGCAGTTCAACTACATCACTGGCTGGCTGTAATAGAGAAGGCTTACTGTCATGCAATCCTGAAGTAATTTATAGAGATGAAATTCTGAAATAATGCCTTCATTTCCCCCAGACTTCTTTGCATAGAAGGTTTCTTAATTGTCCCAATGTTTTATTACTGTTAAGAAAATTCTTTTCCTGCTGGAGAGGAATTCTTGTCCTCAGGTTTCTCCTCTGTAGCTCATCTGAGGAAAAGAAGTCTGTATTGCAGGAAGGAATTCAATTCATGGATTTTACAAGGTTTCACCTCTCAGAGCTGTGACGTGGATTCAGGTCAGATGAGGTATCTCAAGACTGTGATGTTCTCTGGAAGTCTGTCTGAAAAAATGTCCAAAGTGATAATTTTACATTTATAAGGGAGGAGGATATTAGATCAGGCAGAATAGTCAGTCAATATCTTGCTTGAGTGCACCTGCAGGATGCAAATACAGATGTTGTGTCTGACACATCCTTTGCAAAATGTTTTCTTTTAACAAAAAGCTGCATGAAGATTCTCGCTTTCTGAATGCATTGGATACAACTCACAGGCACTTGGGTTCTTCCAGATCCCCAACTTCATTTTTCAACCACTTCTTTACCCAGATGGATTCCTCTGGTGATCACTGCTTCCCACACCAACCCTGTGCTCCACACCCCTGCACTGGGTTTGGGACCTTCCAGCCTTTGTGACTTTGCCTCTGAGCAGACCTTGCTGTTCCACCCGATGGCCAGAGCGCTTCTCCAACTTTGGAGGATTTTTTGCATCACCTGAATGAGGCATCAGCTCTGTTCTTGACTGTGCTGACTACACAACGTGGGACCTTCATGTGGAAGTTCTTCAGGGGAAGCGAGTTTCAGTCTTATTGTTATTTTGTGCACAGACATCAAACGACCAACAACTACTGCCTCATTTTTTATCATCTGTTCCTCTTTGCAGGGGTTGCTGGCTCACTGGGCCAGAACTGGTGCTGAACAAGCAGCTCTTGGTGAGGGCCAAGCAGGGGCTGACAAATCCTTCTGCTCCCAGCCACTCCCACATCCTCACCTGCTCAGATGATGTTGATGGCAAGATCTTGTGGCATCTGTTCACACCTTGCTGATGACAGCTGAATGGCTTGCTACCTGTCCACCTATTTGAGCTGTCATTTTCCAGCCACATACAAGATAGACTGAACTTTTGTCCCTTCAGGCTCATCTCTGTTACATAACAGTAAAGATTTGTCTGCGTTGTCCTGCTTTTAATTACCACAGGACAAGAGTGTTTTTTTATATTGCGCTAAAGCATAAAATAGATGTTGCAAAACAAATCACTCTTGTTGTATAATGGATCCTCTACAGTGAAACAGCTATTCTGGAAGTTTACAGTGTATTCACACATGAACAGTTTTTATTTTTTTATTTTATTTGAGACGACATCAAAGACGGTATAATTAAGGGAAAGACATAGTATCCAGGGTGCAATTACCATGGATAAATTCATGGAAGGGCATGCATTAGATTGATTATTGCAAAGATATCATGTGAAGGGTAAATTATAACTGTGAACAAAAAAGGCATTCAAAAACTCTTGACTTATTCTGCTCTCAGTTTTATGGTTGAGCCAGAATTCCACATGCTTTTAGGATCATGTCTTGTTATGCTGCTATGCTGTGGAAATGGCATATAGGACTTCAGTGATCCTAATAAAACAAGGTGCTTAGTTTGCCGGCAGGTCAGCAAACCATTAAAATAATCCATACATAAAGTTAACTGTAACTAGTGGTACACCGATAGCCTGAGTTTTTCTCAGGGAGACAGAATTAATACTGCTTTCAATTGGACTGGTATGTATTGCGAGAAAATGAACTAGATTACTACAGGGATTTTTGTTTTGCTTGAATTTATGTCCTTTCTGTTGCAATATAAGAAAAAAGAAAACACACAATGCTTTTCCTCAGGTTGCTGTTTGTACAGTAAATATATAACAATTTTTACTCTTGGCTTTCCCTGCTGGAGGGCTTGAAAGGAAACTTCAAGACAATTTTTCATGTCTTTCCTACCTTTGCAAAGGAATGGGAGCTTCAGGTCCTTAAAAAAAAATCCCAGTTTTCCTCTTGGATGTCCTACCCACACTGCAGGGGGAGTCTTGGAGATCCAGAGCGCTCCTCCCCTTTGGGCAATAATCTGGATCCTCTTCCTATACCCATTACCATTCCATGAAGTCTGCAGGACTCTCTTGTCTTTCTTTCAGCTGCAATTCAGCAGGAGAAGATAAAGGAAATAAGGCAGGTTAATTAAAAAAAAACAAAAGAGACATAAAGAAGCTTAAGAATTTTTTTCCTTTTGTGAGTCTCCATCAAGCTAAAAGACTGTATGCAATGCCAGAAAGGTTGACACGTGAATTGGTTAGAGGAAGAATCACCATCTCATCACTTTAAAATGTTCCCAAACTGTAGTCATTAAAGAGGCTTTCAAGATACACTAAATATTCGAGCACATTGTAGTTGAATCGCTCTGTAAAAGGCTACAGAGAAGTGCATTTGATACTGCCCTCATATCAGACAGATATTCACGCTAATCAAGACTTACAATCAGTAGAAATGCCATCAGAGAGCAAATGCAGGCCTTACTGCAGAACCATCCTTGATATGTGCAATGGGATTGTCCCTGTCTTTAATTAGTATAGACGAACATGCACAAAGTCAGGGAGGAAGTATTGCAATCTGAGCATGTTTTGGCAGCTGGGACACTATAGGTACTTCCAAATCTAAGGGGACAACCAGACAGCCAGATACACACCTCTCTTTGTAGAACAGCAATCAGATCACCCAGTGAAAAGGTAAGGACAGCTCACAGGGAATCCAGGACTGCATTTGTGAGCTAACAGCCCTGGTATCAGAGTACACTGCCAGTGATTGTCCTGTCATATAAGGTCTACGTGGAATCAGTTTAGTATTGTTTATATGTCCTAATCACTTCATGTAGGATGTGACTCAGTGCAGAGAGGGGTAGAAGAGCATTTGGAAGATTGTCCACAATCCCTGATAGGAAGACGCTGACTCAATATTTAAAGTAATTAGTACAAGAAAGCAACCTTGAGTAGATTTAAAGTCAATAGATTCAAGCAGACTATTTTCCAGGAGTGCTGAGCTTTTCTGGATCCCATTAAGTCTCCAGCAAGATGCTTGTTCAGCAGTACTAGAGGTCAAAGCAACCTTTGGAGACCTCTGGGATCCATGACTCAAATGCACAACCGAGCCACAAGCAGCAGTGTCAGACTTTCTTTTCTTTTTCCCCAGAACAGCAGGGTGAGGGTGCTGATTGCATCCTACATTCACTGAATCCAAAACTGAAACAACGTGGGTGTCCATTGCTCCGTTTGCCTTGTCTTCCATAGACTCCTGATGGGATGAACGCTAGGTGCACCGTGTCATGGAGCATGCAGTCACTCCTACCAGCAGAACAACTCTGCATGGTGTTCTACAACACATTTCCCAGAAATGAAGGCCATGATTAGCTGAGCAGCTTGGCTAGTTCCACTCATTAAACTGGTGAAACTCAATTGTACGTCTTTATCTATACCCTCCCACATTCTGGTGAATACAGTTCTTGCAGTCTTTAGGAAATCTGGATTTTAATGTATGTTCTCACTGCACAGAAATGACATCAGCTTCTAAGCACATTTTGCTATGTGCCTAACAGGGTATGTAGTTTAATGAACATCCATAACTGTTCTCCAGCTTGCTTTCAGCAAGCAGGCTATATTTGCATCAGTACCATCTTGCATTAATCCTACCCACACAGCAGGAAGTTTCTGAGTATTATCAGTAAAACTGCACATAATTAACATGCAACACCCAGTAAAATCAGCACGGTGTTTCCTGGATAGCAGAAAAACATCTCGACAACTATTATACTCCATTCAATTTCTTTCTAGTACTTGCAACAATTAGCTCTGTGAACACTGGAACTACATTCAAATAGCATGCCTCTTTCCTTCTTATTTCTGGATACAAGGTTTATTTTTCATACGGGATTCCTGTGACATTAAAGCAGATTTTCCAGAGTGCCCTATCTCTCAGACAGTCTGGGAGGCACATGAGGCACTTTTCCCTTGTCATCCTCAATAGGGTCAGTAGCTATGGGAAGCAAGCATGTGAGGACGGTGATCTTTGCAATTGTAGCTTTAACCTAACAAAGGCAGAGAAAATAAATGTCTAGAAAGAAAAAAAGTTACGAAAATAAAACCTCAGGGAAACCTATGGAAGGAGACTAGTGAATATCTCAGTTTAAGTCTGAGTAAGACATTGCAGTAGAGCCACATATTTACTGAATCCAGCTCTCAGCACTCACTTTCCTGAGGTCAAGGCTTGGCACATCTCTCTGCCCCTAAAACAACATGAGATGCTGTTTAAAGCAGTCCCAAATGCTCACACCAGGAGATCAAATCACACACCTCATTTTAAACCTAATCTAGAATTTTCATAGACAAGGCTGAGAGATTTGCTGAAGTACTTTTGAATTCTGGCTGAGGTATCTCTGTGGACTTAACCATAATGGTGCTTGAGTGGCATCTCCATCAGTGCACTCCATCAGATGGCACGTTTTCCGTATCAGTTACATTTAAACTGCTTGCTGATGAAGCAGGTCTGTCCCTGTCACCACTGTAAGTACCTGAGCACCAGATTTATGCAGTTCCAGGAGATCTGGAAGTGCTCTCTCCGGCAGTGACTTTGTACTCAAAGGAGCCCTCAGTAGTGGTGTTCTTACAGTCTGATAAAAGCTGTTTGGTTGCGATCAGTTCTACACAAAATGAGGTCCCAGGCATGCTCAGCTCTTTTACTTCTGTTGGAACTTCACCTCAGTGAGCAGGCCTGCTCCGTTCTCCTGGGCCAAGCTGACAGCAAAAATAGACTGTTAACCTCTGTGTGCATAACTGAAAGATCATGTATATAAATATAGGCAATCCATAGTAAGACCCATTTTCGTCCCTTTTTCTTTCCTGTCTTATTATGAAGATGTCTCTCAGTCTCCATCTCTGTTGCTTTTCCCTACTCTGTCTCCACCTCTATTTTAGTTACCTCTTCTGGACAGGGACTCAGTGCTGCTTTCTATCAGCAGTAGAAAAACTGACAGTGGTACTTTAGAAGGGAGTAAATAAACTGCATATGCAACCCATTAATATCACTTATGAGTGTCAGATCAATACCAACAGCAGAGACACTACAGAAGTTTGAATTAATAAAATTACTCTGCCTGCTCAACTATGGCCATTTTCAGAAACAATTCGTTACTCGCATTTTATCTTTTCTGAAAATTCCCATCATGATAAGAACACTGGGACTCTTAGTACATCTGTCCTAAGGCAATCATTTGGATGGGTGATGTGCAGCACTGACCTGATAGGAGCATCCTGTGGTGACACCTGTGAGAAGTGGGAGCCTGTCTCATCATCCTCATCTTCTTGCCAACCTCACTACATCCCTACCTGCCCTTTCTACTGGGAAGCAGAGAGTGTCAAGCATCAAGGCAGAGGAAAGGAATACCTGAAGAGCATTTGGGTTTGAAAAAATATGTATATTACAACAGCAATTATTTAAGAAATGATAACCAATGTTCCTTGTTTCCATTGTTCTTTCCAGAGCACATGTGGGCTGAGATGCCTGGAAACTTCATCCTCACCAATTCACTTTCAAAAGTGAAGGTTTGCCACTCCATTGCCCATAGGCAAATTTTAAATACCTTCATTAGTTTTGGTTGTTCTCTCATGCGTTTCTCATTCCTGAATCTGCTAACATTAAGAAATGAAAAACTTTCAGGAAGCTTTTCCCAACAGACCAAGGAGAGCATTACTTCCACTTGCATGGTGCAGCATTAAGTCTTCTTTGTTAATACTGGGAAACCAGGCCAGAGTTGAGGAGACTTGCAGAGATTAGCTTGTTAAGTCTGGCAAGAAAGCTGAGAGGGACACAATCACTGTTAAACACAGTGTAGGGTTGTAAAAGCAAAGAGACCAGTGCAAACGAGGAGATGTTACAAAAGAATGAAAACAAGTACTCACTCACCTCTGAAGATCTAGGTTTATGAGAAAAAAAAACTCCACAAAAGAGGGATCTTCAACAAGAGATCCTTCCTCAGTGGCAGTCATCCCTTAAATGAGGTCTAAGAGAGGTGCAGCCTGGCTCCACCCCCTCCAGTCACACAGGTGAATTGCCTTCACCTGTGCTCCCAAGTTTGACCAGCTCTTCCCTTCAGGCGCTCATTCAGTGGTTCAGGGTGTGACTCAGCAGATCCAATTCAGGGGTTAACATCAAGAAAGAAGAAGAGCTATTTACACCAAAAACTGATAATGGCACACAGTCAAATGGGTATAAATTGATTGTGAATAGATTTGGCCTTGGTTTTAGGAGATTGTGCCTGCTATCCTGGAGCAGCAAAGACTTTAATCAGAATAGCAGGGGACAAAAAATATGGCTAGATTTTTAAAGTAGCACTGTATATTTGTGGGGGTATTTTATGCCGCAGTGCCATGGCAGGGGAGTGGATTCAGCGACCTAGAAGGATTGCTCAGTACCATTTCTATGTTCCTCACAGTTTTTGTCAGAAAAATAAATTGATAACAACACTGACACTAAAATCACCCTTCAGAGACTATCTTCTGAGGCTGGAGCATACTGAGATGAAAGGTGGGACATGGGGAGGGAGTTCATCTTTCATACTGCTGTTCATTTACTATCTCAGCTCACAGCAGAGAATAACACAAGTTTGCATTCGGTCCTCACTTGAAAGTTTTGGGTTTTTTTTCCTCTTCAAACAGAGTCTAGAAATGATTTTGTTTAAAAATCAAAGCTCATATTCTGCAGATGTTCAAGAATCTTTGATGGGAATGGAGGAGGGACTCCTGATTCATCAGTGATTGAACTGAAGTGTATTTGAGTAGGATATCATTCTTTCATTATGAAAGATAATAGAAGGAGTAGGAACACCAACAGCAGCTTTTCTCCTTGATTTCATAGTACTCAGAAAGTAATGATGTGTCCCATTCAGATCTTGGATTTGGCACGTAGCAGTGTCAGCTTTGCATAAAGTCTTTTCTTCAGAACTGCTTTTGATGAGAACTGGATATATCATTTCAGAGAGCCAGTCTAAGGGATTACTGTGTATCACTTCATACTATTTCTGGTCAGGAAATTGAAAAGATTGTTTTCCTGGCAGTGCAGATTTTCCTTTCCTCCTTTCATTTTTTCCCCAAAACTGTTTCATACTTTAAGAATCGGTTTTGGGTAATAGAGTCTTTTCCTTTCTATTTTCTCCCATCGTGCTACCTTAAGGGAGCCTGTCATTCAGTATTAAAAGAAAAATATTCTAGCAAAATTTGTGAATGCAGTTCCTTGTTAATATTATTCCATAGTCAGAAACGTCAAAGCCTTTCGTGGGATCTTGCCTTTCAATTTGTTCTCTTTAGTTTCGCGTTCCATGAGTCAGGGCTTTATGTAACTATATTTACCAATGACTGCAGAATCATTTATACCACGAGGAATGCAGTAAATGCTTTCATTTGCCATCAAAGTATTGAGTCCCAGATGTGGCTACTGTAGCTGGCCATGTGGCCCAACTAAAACATCCTTTGCAGTTGTGCAATTCTGGACTAATTATTTTTTATTTCTACATAGAAGACTGGAAGAAATAATTTTTGTTGTGTTGGAACTCAAGGCAGATGATTATGAATTATCTCACACCAGAAAGGCTGATTTTTCATTGAAGGAAAAGAGTATTGTTCGCCTTGTCAGCTCATTTTTTTTTTTTTGGAGACATTAATTATTAAACCTTGTCAGTCGTATTCATGAGAGGACATCTGAATCTTCCCTCATACAGTTACAAATGATGAGTTAGAAAAAAAACTGATTTACTCCAGTCCAGTTTCATCTGGACAAACGTTGGTAAGGGTGCGGGCTAATTAGATATAACTGGCAATGAACTGATGGAAGGCCAGGCTCTCTGTGCCTCACGGGCAAATGGTCGCCACCTCCTGAGCCTGTGTCAGAACTGGTGGGAAAGCTCTGCTTTGTTGCTTGCTGCTGTGTGGTGATACTGCTTCAGTTCGTAGGAAAGCATGTCTGCATCGCAGTCGATAAATTATCATCCAGAGGCCCTGTCTTTTCTCTCCCCAGGCAGCTGTCATGGGCATGTCTCCCTCCTCGCTTTCGCTGGGCGGTGACGGCCTACGCTCACTGTGACAGGAGAGGCACAGGGATGTGGACCCCAGGGACGTGTGTGCTGCTGGGACATTGCTCACAGACCCACAGAGATGGCATCTCTTGCAGAACAACAGTCACATGTGAAAGACAGCACGAATTGTTCAGAGAAGGCGAGGCAGGATGCGAAGTCTCCATGGGAAGAAGGAGGTGAAGCTGGCAAACGTGGACAGCAAGGAGCAGGCAGAATTTGCTCTACGTGCACATTCACCAGGTTGAAGAAGTCTGAGAAATTATGAAATTAGTGGGACATCTCTGTGGGAAGATAACTGTATTCAATGTCACATCCATCCTGAAGGAATGCTCTGTGCGTTGCATTACTGATTATAAAGAGAATTTTCTATTTGGGAAAAGAAAAATACATTTAACAATCTTCTTTCCACAGTGTTTAGTCCTCACATATTTTCTGGTGGAGGCTCAGAACAAGAAAAGGCACAAATACCTGAGGAAGCTGCAAAAAAGATTTTTAATTACACCTTTTTCTCACCTCAGCACTGACAGACCCTTCTGTAGATGCCTGGGTGTTACCCAGCTCCTGCCTGCAGGTGGAAACCGTCCCCAGTCAGTCTGAGACCTGTGCAGAAACCAGGCACAGCCACACTCAGGATGCTCACACCTCCTTTTTTAGATGTAGACCACTGATACTGTTGGGGTGAACTGAAGAAGCCCAAATAAGAAATTTCCTACTTTAGAGCAGAGTATAAGCATTTTGCAGTGCATAATTCATACAGCCATTCCTGCAATACAGATAACAAATCATGAAATTGCTACACACTGTGTGAGTGCACTCCTCAACAAGTCATCAGGACAAATCTATCAGCTACTTGATCTGATGGGAATATCTCATGATATCTGATGGGCCTGAGAACAAATAAGGTGCTCCTACTGCATCAGATCTATGCAAAGACCTTGCCGTACAGATTGCATCTACAGGTTTAGTTCCTTCCCAGAGGGAATAAATTCTTTAATGGACTTTGCAACACTTCTGACAAGCAATTACGTCCAGGCCCATGACATTAAATGCACTGATGTGGCAACACAGATCTTGGTGGCTGCCACAAATTGACACTAAATAAATTGTCCAGGACTCTGGGTTAGTACAGCAGTTGCTTTCTTCTAAAATAGCATGATATTTTTTTTCTCTGAAGACTTGATTGGAACAGCAATGCAATTACTTCCTGTTATGAGGATTAATTGACCCACTCTATTACTTCGAGCCAGTGAAAGTTAAACAGGAACATAAAAATCTGAGCACTAGTCAGTTATTTAGATCCTAACCAAGGACTCTTTGTTTTTACCACATCTCCTTCTCTATGTGACACTGCTGCCAAGATATAGCTGTACTTAAAATGACAGTATATGAATATGTGCTGTGTATATAACCTAAATTAAAATAAAGTTCCAATCCAACCTGACAGGGGGGTTGGAACTGGATGATCTTTAAGGTCCCTTCTAATCCAAGCCATGCTATGAGTCTATGAAAAGTGTCTGAGATACTCAAACGTAGAAAAGATAGTACGTGGCAGACGTAAGAGTTTAAATGCATTAAGGCTGCAGGCTGCTCCTTTCCAGTTTAGTTGCTAGAGCAAATTTATTTAGCATATAATAAATTTGAAGGGGACATACACACAAGTACAATACTTAAATCTCATGGCTAGCAATAATGTGCTGCAGGAAAAAGTATCAGTACTTTTAATGACCAAAACAACCCTCTATAGGGGTTTTAGTTTCGATTCTTTTTAACATAAATAGTAGCTTTGAGCTTTTAAGAACTATCCGTGCTCCTCTTGGAAATTTCTTTAAATCATAAACAAAGATCAATATTGAGCACAGAGTGTCGCTGATTTGTTCCTCAGCACTATGGATTCGTACCCATCTTGTGTGTACTCCAAAAAATATGTTCCTCCGGTCATTGATTCACTGTATGTAATGCCAGTCTTCCCTAGTCACAGCTATTTTCTTGCCTGGCTATGAAGGAAAAATGCTCCTGCAGGGTGCTGGAGGTGGAGAGACAGCTCTACTTGGGTTATTTGGGTTGCTGAATTCACTTTGGTTTCCTGCTAATATGGCTAACATGACACATCTTTGAAACTTGTCAAACACAGTTTTAGATTCTGATATTTATTTTTTATCTAAAATGAAGTTCCTTAGCCTCTTAAATCTCCAAAAACATCTTGAATAAGTTAGAATAGTAAAGTTCATTATAAGCAACATCTCTTCAGATGATCAAAATCCACCATGTTCCTAATATAATAACAACAACAAAACAACGAATATTTCCCAAAGACACACTTACTTCTGTGTAAAGAGGAGTGGCTCCTAAAAACAAAGGGCAAACAAGGCTGATACAGATGAAATTGAAACTGTACAGACGTGGATTTCCGGGAGATGGACAAGCATGTGAATGTAGGATGCTGGAAGAATAATTCCTATAGGAAAAACTCATTTTCATCAAGGACTGAGTGATGTTTGCAGAAATGATAAAAAACATTAGACTGGGAATTAGTCTTCCCTGAAACACATGGATTGCTCTGATCTTCCGTAGAATTATGAGGCTGCATGTCAGCCATAATTACTTTGCCCCTGTTTTTAACCTTATAGTAATTCTAAGCTTCCCCACTTCCAGAAAGCTGTAAGAAAACGTTGTGTCCTTTCTTCAAATTAGAGTCAAGCACAATAAAATTGTACTCTGCATTGCACTCAGAAGTGGTAAGTGGCTATGGCTAAATCTAGCCAGGAGCTGATGTGAAGGACAAATTTGGCCCAGCAGCTTACCACATTCCCTTTTCCCAGAGTCCGAGCTAGCAAGATTGCAAGAGAGAATTATACCTTGGTGCTGAGCTCCTTGACTGTGTTTCTACATGCTTCCAGCTTGTCTAAGGCAGAATCACTTACACACATGGCTTTCTGGAAGTTCTCTTTCTGGATGGGAATAAGGAATGGGTAGAACCAAAATTAGAGTTAAATCTGCCTTCTGGAAGTGGCATTTAGATGTCAGAGTCATTCATTCATTCTATGGACATAGGAGCATTCTCATAGCTTAAGGAAGCTTATTTGTACGAGTAAATGCTCACCTCCATGAATAAGGCTCTCAAAACATCATGGTGTGTTTTAATACATAATGAATTAGTGACTTTGCAATGACACAGTGGGAAGCGTGAAGCTGCCAGAGTCTTACAATCGAGGCAGATGTGCCATGGCAAACCCAGCAAACACTTCCATAAACAAGTTGTAAATACAAACTATAAAACTAGGAGACATTTAAAGCCAGGGAGTAAAAAAAACACTAGCCTGCCTGGGTTAACATGCTGTGACAGCAGAGTTGGGAAAAGAATCCCTCTGGCACTGTGTGCATGGGAAGTCCTGGGGAATGGAGATGCCTCCACACCTTGGAAGCCATCGAGTGCTGATGAGGCTGAATTTAGATAATGCAGAAATGCAATCACATGCAGCCTTGAAGCACGCCTAGGGGGTGGACAAAGCAGCCAAGCTGTGCTTCTGTGGCTATTTGCCTTAAGCAAACCCCACAGTGCCCTGCCACAGAGTCACACAAATGAAAACCAGCAGCTTCTGTTGGCACTGCTCACCTTGCCCAATACTCAAGGAGACCCCAAACCTCCAGACCAGGCGCTACGTTTTTAATCACTGTGTACATTTGTCGCATGGTTTGGATTTGTTCCCTGGATGAAGGCAGAAATGTCCTTGGTTGGTTTTGGAGGTGGATCCTCTTTACCTGGATGGACATGGTGTAGGGTGAATAACCCGAAAGGATAGTATTCACAGAAAATAATGAGGAGGACGGTATATTTTGCTTTGCTTATCTGGATTGTAAGCAGACAACAGGTAAATAAAGAGAAGCTCACCTTTTGCAGGTGGTCAAGGCTCACGAATAACTCCACAGGGGAGGGATCTCCAACAAGAGATCCTTCCCCAGTGGTGGTCAGCCCTTAAATGGGGTCTGGGAGAGGTGGAGCCAGACTTCACCCCTTCCGATCACGCAGGTGCATTGCCTTCACCAATGCTCCTGTAGCTGACTCAGTGCTTGCCTCAGGTGATCAATCAGTGGTTCAGGCCGTGATTCAACAGTTCCCATACACATGGATGCATGGTCTGGGTTTCCAGCACAAGTTTGCGCATTGCCCTGCTATGTCACTGCAGGACGCTACTGTAAAAGGAAAAACAATAGCAACAACAAAAAATTAAACCCACCATCTGGGTTAGTTGTGTTGGGTGGGAATTCATTTTGCCTTTCATAAATTGCATTGCAACCCTGGAGTGGCTGTGGCACAACCCAGGCACCCTACTGTGGGAGAGAAAAGCTGGTGAAGAAACAGTCCGGAAAGATGCTTCAAAGCCTCTTTTTTAGCAAATATGGTTCCTTTTCAGCCTGTGGCTTTGCTTAGTCTGTCAGGGTGCTGGTAGTATTTAACATCCACTTCATTTTTACTGGCTTTTTTAATATCACAGTTGTGTCTTCTTGCTATTATTAAAGTGCAGCGCTGCAATCCCGTAGCTAGGCTTCCCCATCCAAGGTAATTAACTATGCATTAATTACACTATGAACTGGCTGCAATTTATAATTGGTTTCCACACTTCCCCAGCAATTTATGACCAAACTTCACAACTTTGATTTGGTTGTAAAAAGGCAGTAATACAGAAGATACAAAGTAGTCCAGCGCTGCCATTGCTGCTGTCTAGAAGGAAGATGAATGTAAAATGTCAACAAGGTCAACCACAGGCAGCTGAAAGCTGCCTCTTCCTGAAGTCTGGGCTGACTGACGTGTTGCTCGTGTCCATATGGGCATCCCAGCGGGAGCCACGTTGGCATGAGTGAGTTGTTGTTCTGGTAAGAGCACACCTCTGATGCTTACCTTAGAGATGAGCCCTCAGTTCCATAGGGATGAGCTGCAGTACAAAAACTTAATTAGACTGTCATCAGCACTGATCATTCTAAAGCTCTGTTCAGTCCCACCATAGCTGCACCAGCCCCTTGTTTGCCAGGGAGGACAAGCCAAAGCCAGCTCATCACCAAAGGGAACAAGGCAGCTCCAGGGGTACTCAGTAAATCAGAGGGCTGAGCCACTTCTGCTGGCAATCATCCCAGTTGCTACAGTGAACTTGTTGTGGGGAGCTGCACAAAACACCCCTACTCAGCAGAGATCTCCATGGCATGGAACAAGACAGATATTTTCTGCTGGAGGAGCACCAAGCAGCTCGGTTGTGTGGGGGTTGTGATCTCAAGGTGTCATGCAGCATTCCCCTTCCTTCCTGGCTGGGTCAGAAATCCCCTGCAGTAAATAAAGGCTTTGTGGTGCACCAGGTGTGCTGACTGCAGACTGAGACGCACGGAACACAAAACCCAGGCTGAGCAAGGCTTTCCAGGCATCGGGAAGGTTTCATTCAGGGTTCAGGCTAAGGGGAGGATGATCTTGTACCTAAAGTATTCTGTACGATTCAGGCAAGCCCTGGCTCTTTCACAGGGAGCGGCAGGGGTGCATTTGTAATCTTGTGGGAGGCAATGCTGCAGGCCATATATGTAGATAGAGAGAGGCTCAAGAGAGCAGGATTTTTTGATTTATCCCTGCTGGCTCAGGAGTACATCTTAACCCTTCTGGTGTTAGCCCTTGCCAGCGCTCTCCCTTCGCCCCAGCACAGCCCTCCCTTCTTTCATCAGTTGTGCTTCCCTGCTGTTTACACAAATCGCAAAGCCAACAGCAGAACAAATCTGTGCAAACAAACTGAGACTGCGTAAATGCATCCTGGGATGAAACAAAATCCCTGAGGCTCTCCGCCGTTTCCTAGAGAAAGCTGGAACGGAGCGTAGGGCTGCAGCCCTGGAGGATGTTAGCTCTGATGGCAGGGAGGTTTCTGCTCCTTGAGGGGTCTGTTGTGGAGCTACCCTGCCCTGGCTACCAGCAGGAGGGCTCTCATCAGCAATACGTGCATACATGTGGGCAGGATTTACCTTGCCATGCTAGGAGAGTTTGGGGCTGGGTACTTGGGAGGAGAGAAGGGAACTTCTTAGCTCAGAGGGCTGTGAGCTGCGAGCACAGAGTGGGGTGCAAGAGACAGGAGCAGCGCGCTTCTGTCCTCTCCAAAAACTGCAGCTGGGGAACAGCTCCTGCATCTGCAGAGGGGAGAGCCCCACTTTGTTGACACTCCTATCTGTCGTTCCCCAGAGGCTGCAGGCAGTGCACCCGGGGCAGGGCACTTGGGTGTGGAACAACAGCAGGAATGTGCTCGCAGCTGAAGCTGTCAGGACCCCACCGCTGGGTGTCCTCCCATCTGAGGTGGGGGCAGTGTGCAGCAGCTTTGCAGAGGAGCATCTCAATAGGCTGTATCTGCTGAGCAGGGTTATTCATAGACTCCTAGAATAGCTAAGCTTGGAAGGAAACTTAAAGCTCACCGAGTGCCACTCCACTGCCATGAGCTGGTTGCCACACACTAGATCTGTCTGCCCAAAGCCCCATCCAACCCGGCCCTGAGCACCTCCAGGGATGGGGCATCCACAGCTTCTCTGGGCAGCCTGTGCCCATATCTCACCACCATTTTTGAGCCAATCAGATTTCACACAACCACTCTCCAGAAACCCTTGTTCCATTGGCCATGAGCATTCATGCCAGGCTGAAGGGCAATGGGGTCCTGGCATGAACTGCAAGTAGCTGAAACACCTTGTTTTTCACCAAGGTCAGCTGACAGCTTCTGCTTCTCTCTGTGGACATATACAGAAGTGGAAAACTAAGGTGCTATTACTCCTCCTGGAAAATGCTGCTGAGCATCACTTGCCAGAATTGCAGGAAGTTCTTTGTGTTGTGCAGGGTCCCCAGAACCACAGGTGTGGGGTGAAAGAAAACTGGCCTGCAGGCACTTGTCCCAGTGCCATCACTTCTTAGTTCATCTTTCAGTAAGGAAAATAAATGCAAAGAAAATTCTGGCCTGGCAATTAATCACAGAACTGAAAATACAGGAATATTGTTCCTGTATTAGCTCTACTCATTGTTACATCTGAATTAGAGCATTGTTTTGTTTTCTTTTTTTTTCTTTCAAAGTACAGGCAAAAGCAAATGTGACAGTCTGACACTTAATGGGCTTTATAAATAAAAGTTGTTCATAAAAATAGTCTTAATTTAAATAAGATTTGCATGGAAGTATTCTGCCATGGGTCATCTCCCTGTGAGCTAAAGCTCTGTGATGAAAAAACAGGTTCAATCCCATCTCCAGTGTCCCTTTTTTTTCTGTGATGCTAAACAGGTTCCTTAATTGCTTCAAGCTTCAGTTTCCTACTCACAAATTGTGTGCTTCCTTTCCTTCAGATATTTTACCTTTGTCTTAGAAATTCTATTAAAAAAAAAAAAAACCTACTCAGGAGGAGAAAATGTATACTACAAAGTTAGGAAATTAATGATGCATTAAGATAATCTCAATTCTGCCCCTCGAACTTCCATTTGGGACCCTCCTTGACGCACAAAGGAGTGATTCAAAAATTAAATTCTGTAACACAATGTAGAGAGGGGACAGAATTAAGGTTGCACACTGATCGTGCCTTTCCTTCGTCTCAATTACTTGGCTCTGAAGCCTAAACAGAATTCTTCCAATGTATTGCTGAACGTATCTTTGTATGTAATTTTAAATAAAGAGGTAAAAACTCAATTATTTTATGTCTAAATGTAATATCCTTTTTTTAAATACATTCATTATGCAGCATTACTTGAAGGAGCATGCTGACTGTAGGGCATTGCCACCACTCCTAACACCTAATCACAACAGCCAGTGCTCACACTCAGCCATTATGGGAGGCATAGAGGATGGGATGAGGAGTGGATTGAAGAACTTCAGTCTTTCTTTCCATCTCCACAACATCTCATCCAGCCAGAGCTGGTCATCAGACCTGTAACAGACCACAAGAGCAGCTAAGGGTGGAGCAATATGGCCACCGTGGCAGGTGTGGAGCTGGACCCAGCCCTGCTGCATAGACAAAGATGTGCTTTGGGGCACAAGAGCAGCCATGATCAAACAGCTTGAAAATCCAGCACTAACTTCTAGGAGAAGGATAAAAGAACAAACAGAAATCAATGTTTTTGAAGTTTATCAGCAAAAATCTGGATTTTTTTTTTATAAATGAAATACATTTCCACAGCCCCAGGGATTCCTTCTGCAACATTTCAAAGGCCTGCAGTAAACACCAGCAACACTGAACCTCTCAATAACGGGAAGCATCAGATAATCAAAATAAATGGGCTATGATTGGCAGCAGTGGTAATGCAACACTCCTACCCCAACCCGTTTGGATGTCATTGCAGTTGATGCCTGTGCTGCCATTAGCCTGCTGTGGTTCATTGTGTTTTTGCATCTTTATGCGTATGTGTCACTGGGTGCCTGCGTGCTGCTGTCCCCCACTTTGGTCATCTCTACAAGACACCCAGAACGGGAAAGTGCATGTCTAACAGGAAGGTCTGAAGGAAGGAAATAATGCAAAATGTGGGTCAGCATTAGGTGTGCCTTTTGGGCTTTGTTCTGTTTCCATTTGGTATTAAATAATGGTGTCAGGAAGCCCTTGTACAGCAAATGCCTATCCCGACTGTGCTGGCTGGATTGCCTGGCAACAGGCAGAGAGGACATACTGGTATCAGTATGCAAGACAATTTGAGAGGGCTGAAAAATCTGCTGTAAGATTGGCTGTTAAAGTGTCACAGCCTGTCTGTCCTGCCCATGAGACTGTAGGACTCATGCAGTGATCAAACCTCTGGCAGTAAGAGAGCAATCGTGTTTCCTCTGCTGTGTTTCATAGAATCAGAGACCTTCAAGATCATCAAGTCCAGCCATCAACCTGACCTAACAAGTCCGTCACTAAACCATGTCCATTAGTGCCACGCGCTCACATCTCTTATAAAGCTCCAGGGATGGGGACTTCACCGCTTTCCTGGGCAGCCCATGACAATGCTGAACCATTTCTTTTCTATATCCAAGGGGATGGGCATGCAGAGAACCCTGCACAGCGGGAGGTGGAGGTGTGTGAACTGCCAGGACTGTTCCTGAGTGGAGCTTGCTTTTAACAGACATCAGGAACATCTGTGACTTACGAAAAATTTCTCCCAGAATTGTCAGTGAGTTAAAGCTGTAACAAGAAAAAGAGTTATTGCTGTAAATTAGTTAGCTATTTCAAGTGTCATTGAGAATACTGAAGAGATTCAGAAAGACACCATTTCCATGAGGAAACTCTTCCTAATGCCCAATTTAAATCTCTCTTGTCAAAACTGGAGACCACTTCTTTGCATCCTATCACTTCTTAGCTGGGAAAATAGACTAACACCTCCCTGCAGCCTACTTTCAGGCAGTTGTAGAGAGCTGTGTTTCAGGGCAAACCCAAAAACAAATCTGGGTTTGTTAACAGACAAGCAGGTTATACAGAGCTTAGATCTTAGAGTGCTTGGCTGCTGGAGCACCTGGCAAGAGGAGTACCAGGGAAAAAACCCGCACCACCATGGGACATGCACAGGAAGAAAAAGGTGCAAAGGGACCCAACCCAGGAAAGCTAATGGTCAGAGCAGGAACCTATAAAGAGGGTGCAGCAAGGGTGGACTCTGTTTATTCACAAAATGGAAGCAGTAACTATTTCTAAAGAGCTGATTACAGAGAGGAAGACAAATTAGGAAATCAACAGAATGAGCAGAATGGGCTATTTCACTTTCTTCAGATCTCAGGTTTAGGAAATGCAGAGCAACTGTTTTCCATATTGCACCAGTCAGTTGGAACTGACCTAAGCGACACAGATATTTTTTCTAAATACCAACCCTTCTCCACTAAGATGTCTTCTGAACATATCTGCAATGAAGACATTTCAAGGTAATTTTTCCCTGACGCAATTTCTATCATGACTCCTTCATGTGGCCTTCCATGTTTCACTCAGATAGTAAAATCCATATTACTGAATTTATCAGCCCTCCACTGATGGCTTCCTAGAGGCTGTTCACTAGATTGGTGGTGAGAAATGTACAACACTCCTCTTGCTCCTGTTTTCAGACTAATGATGGAAATTTGGCTGTGACTGTCAAAAATGTGTATTCATTCTAAATCCCCAAAGCAGGATTTCTACACCAATATGCACCTGAGAGAATTCTCTTCCCAGGATGTCAAAGGGAGACTGTGCTTCTCTTGACTCGCGTGCAATGCCATAGGTGCTGAATCCCATGAAGAAAAGCTTTAAAAGCTTGAGACAAGGCCGCAAGGGCAGAGCAAGCTTTTCTCCCTGCTCCATCTGAGTGAGAAGAATTTGAGTTGCTGAAAAAATAAATGGATGGGGAAACTTTGTCTGTGTTTGATCAGTGACTTCGATGCGACCCATATTGACTCTATTGATTTTGTCCTCATGGAAAGCAAGCACACATCTGTACCAGTGGGTAGGCACACTGCACTCAGGAATCTGTTGACCGGGGCCATGGCAAAGGATGTAGCAAACTCAGATATTGGATTATTTGCAAATTGCAGCAGTGAAACTCATCTAACCTTCCAGCAGCTCTTTTAAGTGATATTATTATTAGCCCTTGTTCAGAGGGTGGCAGGCAGGCAGCCAGTAAAGCACTTAGAGTTTACCATCATCCATCTGGTCTTCTATAGATTTGAAGACTGTAGAAATTTTCCTTTTTAGGACTTACTTTGAATATGATTAGTGGGCCACTTGCCATGTTGCTATACAAATGTGTCTGTGTGCTTTAGCCGAGGTATGTGACAGGTATTTTATCAATGAGGAACCGATCGAACAGTGTTTCCATTCATTCGACCACTTGTTTATTTGTGGAGTAAAACTAAGCCTGGTGCTCTCAAAACACATAACAGAATAACAAACATTCTGCGCTGCAGTCAGGGGTTGTAGGTATACACAGAGGAGGGCCACAAAAATGATCCAAGGGATGGAACACTTACCCTACGATGACAGGCTGAGAGAGCTGGAACTGTTCAGAAGAGAAGGCTCCAAGGTGACCCGAGAGCAGCCTTTCAGTATCAGCCTTTCGGGGTGGGGAGCTATAAGAAGGAAGTGGACAGATTACTTAGCAGGGTCTGTTGTGACCGGACAACGGGAAATGTTTTCAAACTGAAAGAGGGGAGATTTGGGTTTGATATACAGAAGAAGAGTTTTACAGTAAGGGTGGTGAGGCAGTGGAACAGATTGTCCAGAAAGGTAATGGATGTCCCATCCTAGGATACATTCAAGGTCAGACTGGACAGGGCTCTGAGCACCTGATGGAGCTGTAGGTGTCCTGATCATTGCAAGGGAGTTGGACTAGATGACTTTTAAGGCTTCCTTCCAACTCAAATGATTCTATGACTCTGTAACTATCCAGCAGTCAAGGAAATAGAAGTTAAAATCAGAAGGCCTTCTTTTCAAATACCTGAACAATGTAGGTTTCCCTTGATTTTTATAATTCTAATTACAAAAATACTCAGTAGCACCTGGAACTGGAGGCACACACTAGTCAGGGATTGGTATGACAGCACTGAGGGTGCTGAGGCAGTGCCAGATGCCAGCCATGTCCCCAGACCTGCACCGTCTCAGTGTCATGCAGTGTGCCAGAAGGCCGATGGCATCCTGACTTGTTGCCAGCAGGAGCAGGGAAGTGACAATTCCTCTGAACTCAGCACTGGTGAGGCCGCACCTCAAGTGCTGTGTTCAGTTTTGGACCCCTCCTTGCAAGAAAGACATTGAGGCCCTGGAGTGTGTCCAGTGAATGGGTCTGAAGCACACAACTTATGAGAAACGGCTGAGGGAGCTGAGGTTGTTCCATCTGGAGAACAGGAGGCTCAGGGGAGACCTTATCACTCTCTACTAGTCCCTGAAAGGAGGTTGTGGTGAGGTGGGAGTTGACCCCGCATAAGCAGCAATAAGATGATAGGAATTCAGGTTGGGCATTAGGAGAAATTTCTTCTCCAAAAGAGCAGTCAGGCACTGGAACGGGTGGTGAAGTCACCGTCCCTGGAGGTGTTCAAGGAACATTTAGAAGTGGTTCTAATGATAGTAGGTGGATAGTTGGATGGGATATCTTTTGCAACCTTGATGATTCCTTGATTCTGTGATTCTATAGCTCACAACGTGATGGATGAAGGCACCAGAAGAGGCCTCGGTCGTGCTGCCAAGGAGCAAAGACATCAGCTTCACACCAGTCCAGCCACTACTATAGGACTAGGGACGCTGCTGGTGTACCCAAACCACCATCTGTGCCCTCTGCGTGCCCAGCCAGCAGCTGAATCCCTTCAGAAAACCCAGAACAAAGGACAGGGTGGCCCTGAAGGCCAGTGGTACAGGCACTGTGCCCAGGAGCTCTGTGTTTTGGGTTGCTTTGCCATCTCATAGCTTCTACCTGCAAGTCCCTGCAGCACGCCGGCTTAGTACCTATGCTACTCTGATGGTCTCCATAGCTTCCAGAAGCTAACACTTTTCATTCACTCTCTGATAAGCTTGGGAAGGGCCTGGAGAGCAATATTCTCCTGCAAGGTCCTGATACTCCTAGCAATGGCTCTGTAATGGCCTCTGAGCCAGACAGCTGGAGTTTCTCCTTCTGAGGGGCAATCCGAACCCTGAGGGGGAAACCAATGCAACTATTTCTCTTTCAGCACAGCCCTGATGATCACCTAAACTGAGCTCTGACTGCCATAGCACCTCATGTGCTCCTCACTTTCTAAACACAGCTGCTCCCAGCAGGACAGCAGGCTCAATTAAAAGACTCCAAACAGATACACAGCTTCCTATCTTGGACTAGGACTTATCCAATACATCCTCTATCAAAGAGACTGAGCAGATGGTTTCCAAGAATTCCAAATGGTTAAGCTGTAGATAGATCGATCCTACAACAAAATGCACAGTGTACTGGGGGATGGGGGAAGCATTGCCTGCCCAAAGCTGCTGTTATTTTTGTCATGGGCACGGGGTCCGTTTCTGCACTGCTGAGCAGGGACCCAGTCCTGGCACCTTTCTGTCTAGCTACCCCAGTCTGGGACCTTGCCCAAACACACCGTGAGTGGGTGCCAGTGACACAGTGCCCCACTGGCTTTTGAAGATCCATTTTGTGTGTGTTTCAGAGGCCAAGTGCCTCGCACCATGTTTCCCTGTGACCCCTCATGAGGTTTGAGTTGGCACAGGGCACAAACAAGCAGGGAACCACAAGCAGACTTGTTGGTGCTGCTTTGGTCCGTGCACAGAGCAGTGTGTGAGGAACACAGGAACTGCAAAAAAAATAAATGAAGGACTATGGCTTTGAAAGCACTGAAGCATACGTTTAACTCCTATGGACTTCAATGGCTGTAAGAATCCACTGAATAGAGCTTCTGAGCAGAGTAAACATGCTTGTATTAAACTTGGACAGAGAAATAACAAGCTCTTTCAGGTTTAAAAACACATCTCGTGGCTCATTAGAAGTGCTTTCCACAAGGCTCCTCTGAGCATCTGCAGCCTGTTTTGTCCCTATCTCCCACACAAATACAATTATGTCTGGCAAAAGAGTTGCCTTGACCATAAAAGCACTTCCATCTGACAAAGCTGCTCAGCCACACATGGCCCCTCTGTCTGGGCTTTGTGCTCCCCCAGCAGCCTCTCCCAGCCCTTTGGGGTGCTGTGACCCCAGGAGCAGACCTGAACCTGGCTCCCAGAACGAGCCACCCCCCACCCCCCAGCAGAACTCAAAACAGGGCATTCCATCACTGATCCCTGCATCCAGGGCAGGCACCACTGCCTCAGGTGCACTGAAAATTTATGAGTGTTCAAAACAGCACTCACAGAATCACAGAATTGTTGGGGTTGGAAGGGACCTCTAGAGATCACCTAGTCAAACCTCCACTCATGCATTACTATCTTTGAATCCTTCCTGTTTGGAGAAGACATTATAAAAATTATGGATGAAGTCTTTCAGAAAAAGATGATAGATTCTCTGCTTGAAATACATTGGCCTTGTTTTCTTCTTTTTTACCAGCAAGCCTGGTTCTCAGACCCTGTTTCTCTTAAGTCTTCTCAGATTGGCTGTCTGGATGAGCCAATTGTCCTTTGAGAGCAGTGAGGATGAGAAGCTCAGCAACCTGTTCCTTCTCTATGTAAAACCAAGAGAACATGAGGAATAGGGGAAAAAAAGAGACTCTTTTGCATAGGAAAATGGCAACTAGCAACAATGCTTGAGAGAACTGCGGAGTATAGCAGGGAGTACGTACCTTATTTACAAAGAAAGGTGCTTTCATCGTGTCTGCTACGACATCCAAATTACTGCAGAGGCAGCTAGCAAAGACAAGGTTACTACAACAGCTGTAATTCTGCTTTTAATTTTGTATAGATTGGGCATTATTAAAGAGTAGTGACTGAAAGTCAATAGATTCGAACACTGAAATACGTATAACTCAGATCACCTTAAGAAATCATGTTTTGGGGCATTTTTATTTTCAAGAGGGTTTTGGGTGAGCCTTGTCAGCTGTACAGAGGGAACACTGAACGTGTAAAGAGTTTCTTCACTAAATAATTTAGTGCTCATGAAAGGTGCCAGATGGAGAGCCTTGGGGACTCGAGTCTTCTTTTTTATCTGCTAAACTGCAATAGAATAAAAAGTGACAAATTTATCGAGTTGCTTTTCCAGGTGTCTCTGTGGCTGCCTGAGCCCTGACATGGAGCTGTTGCCTCAATAGCGACAGTTTGGCTTTGCCACCTCATCCCTGCAGCCCTGCCTGTTTCTGCTGTCACACGTGATGAGGGCAATGAGGTGTGGGTGACAAGGGACACCCAGATCTCCTCTGGCAGGAGGGCTGATACTTGTACATCCTTCATGTGTTCTGCCATCTGATTCCTTAGAAAACCAATGTGTGTCACCATGGGGTTTGAACTTGTCTGGCAAGGTACCTGCAATGAGTAATAAAGAGACTGCCCACTGCCCGGGGCTGGGCTGGGTGATTTAGTATGTTATTTATTATCTCCCAGCTTTAATGGACCTGCAAGTAATGAGCCATCCTGTCTTCTGAAACACTTCAAATTTATAAAGCCCAGTCTGTGTGCGGTGCTTTGCAAACAAATAAGCTGACAAATCTCTGTCCATATGGTTGAAGCCAAACCTACAATAAAAAATAGTACAATAAACAAGAGAAGAGCTAAGGAAAGCCATGGCTACCATATGCCAAGACACAAACACGTAAAAATACATGCTTTCTTTACATACTTCTTCCACAGGACCAAGACAGAAGGCAAACCTGTTCAATTCAAAGTTTATCAGCAATAAACGTAGCAAAATATCTGGATGGTGGCTGTGTCATCCTTAGGCCCTGGCAGTGGGGCACACTGCTGGTACAGTGATTAACTCGGGATACTTCAGCTGGTTCCGCCATTTTATTCAGTTTGGCTCGTAAAAGCAAAAAAGGACTTCTGTGTTAACAGCACTTCTGCTTCGACACCACTGCTCAATTCAGTGCTGCAAATTGCCTTCTGAAATATCAAGGATACGGGTCCATCAAAAGAACTTTGCTCTGTTCAGCCCAGAGTGGGATCACATCTCTTCATGAAACAATTGACTGTACAAACAGGAAAAATGAAGACAGAAAGTGAAAGTGCTGACAAAGTTCTCATCGGAGCCCTTTGGTGTATGAAAGGAATGGGAAAGAAGGAAGCTCTAGCCCACAGAAAGGTGTGTCCATAACTAAGGTATGTCACTATGCCCCAGGGGCTTGGAAGGAATGCTTCCTTCTCCTACAGAAGAAACCTTATTGCAGAGACAAACTTCAGGGCCTGAGAAGGTCCTGGTCAGAAACCTGATCAGCTATCCAGTGCACTCCGACCAGAGACCTGTCAGACAGAGATAAAGGAACTGCCAGTTGCTGCAAGCCCACAAAAGAGGAGGAGAGCCGTGTGTGCCAGCAGGCTCCATGCCAGGCTGCGAGCAATAAAAGGAGTTTCTTCAGTCCCAGGAGAGGAATGTGTACAGGATCTTGCTCTGATGCAATCCAGACCTTGTCTGTGCTCTTGCAGGAGGAGTATGAGGACACCTGCAAAGGCATTTTGCTGGACTGCAGCTCCAGATCCCTCCTCTGGAGGCTAGCGTACTTTGGGCTGGCTTTTAACACTGAATCGCTGTCAAAGCTTGGGATGGATGCGACCAGCTCTGTTCTCAAAGAAAAAGAAGGGGAGAGGTAAGAGGTCGGACATCCTTCTCTTCCAGGGTAGAAGCAGATGTAAAGAAGCAGCAGGAATGGTGCTGTGGGAGAGGGAGTCACTTCTAGATGTCTGCATGCCTGACACTGTGGGAGCACCAGCCAGCTCTGACGAGGCGAGACCCACAGAGATATTTTCTCACATCAGCTCTGAATCAATGATCCCAGAGGGCAAGCAGCAGCATACATTGTTTTGTGGATATGAGCCACAATTTCCTACAGAATTAAATTCTGTGCTAAGGCCTGAGAAATAGAAAAAGTCTCCCTGACTTTTTCTTGGTAGCTTTCTGCTCCAGTATACTGGTATCTTGTACTGGGGAGCTCCAAGCTGGACACTGATGGAGTCTCAGAAGAGCTCTATGGAAGATAGATCAGAACCACCTCCCTCGGCCCACTGGCTGCACTCCCAGTGATACAGCTCAATATGTGGTTCCAGCTGGTTTTCCTAACTCCATTCCCACAGGCTCCAGCAATGATACTGTGTTCCTTGACAGTCTGTCCTTGTTCTCATCTTCTTTTCATTTCCTTTCTGCTTTGGATCTCAATTTGGTTCTGCCTGAATCATAAAGCCCTCCCTCCCATATAAACAATGTCATGCAGTGAGCGACAGGATTGATTCTAATTACAGAGCAGGTGAGAAATTAAGTCCATTCTCATTTGCAGAACTGTGTTTCTAGCTACAGTAAACACAAGTTTCCCAAGGAGTGCCCCATGTCAGAAAGCCCTGGCAACCTGCACGTGTCAGCCTGTGCACTGACCTCAGAGATTCCCACCTCTCCTGTGTGACATCTTGCCTTGACTCGATCTTGACCAGAAGTTCTGTACAAAGAGAAAAAAGAGAAAGCCCAACAGGATCAAGATCATAAAGAGGTTCGTTGCCATTTCATTTTTGTTAAGGATGTTGCAGAAACACAGAGTCCATTTTAGGAGTCTGGGAAGCCTTTCTCGTGGGGATTTGGAAGGGCAAAAGCACCTCTAGCGTAGAAACAACCCAGCTGCAACACTTACAGCCCAACAGTGTGGGCAGGCAATCACACAGCGCAGCAAGAGGCGCACAACCAGAGCACTACTTTGATGGCATATCAAAATATTCAGCACAAAGATCCCTAGCAAGTACAATGGAACAGGGTAAGTAATCTCCTATCATAGCAACATCTAAGATTTGAATTAACCTCCCTAGGCCTTAAATTACATTGCTTCACATGGGGCTGGTGCATCTCAGGTTAATTGCGTGGACCTCTGGTAATTGGCCCAAATATAGCACAAGGAGATTTTCATGCTAAGCCAACATCAATACTGTGCATCAAAGGCTTCCCTGAATTCTCCCCCTCTGTTGCTCAGTCATCTTTGATCTAAAAAATGAAAGGAGTAAGGGAATCTGTTGTTATTTTTATTCCTTCTCCCCCACCTCAAAATTGAGGTTACTGAGAATACAAACAGAAGAAAGGTGGTGAAACAACAGAAAAACAAAAAAAAAAAAAAAAAAGAGAGAGAAGCAGGGATGATGGAGTGAAGTAAACAGAAAGAGAAGCTTGGAAAAGAAAAAAAGTGCTGCTGAGGGGAAAAAAAAAAGGCTGTAGGCATGGGATTTGCCAGTGAATGCAGTGCTGAAGAAAAGCCAGGGCATGGTGTCGTGAACGAGGAAAAGGGATCAGTCCACCACTTCTGCAGGATGTGAGAACTGAGTCCTGCCTTCTTAAGCCATCTGTGTGGTGGCCATCTGGCTTTGCTGTGGTCTGCTTCAGATGCCACCAAGACCTCAGCACACACATAAAAAGGCCTTGTGCATTTGAGCCTCTTCGGGAATCATAATTATTTGGGAAGCAGATGTCACCATGTGATCCCTGGACTACTTATATAAAAACCAAGGAAGGTCCATGCCATTCCTGTTGCTGACTGCGGAGGGAAAAAATGACCTGTTCCATCCACTCTGAGCTTGAGAAAGCAAGCCAAATTTCTCATGGGCAAAAGAAGGGAACCCGCTGAAGGAAGCCTGATGAAAGGGAGAGTGTTGAGACAGGGAGAGGGAAACGGGAAGCAGAAGAGAGAGATGACACATGGAATTCAGCAAATCTGAGGATGTGGGAATTTGGGAACATCTTTGTTCCAGCATTGCATCAGGCTCTTAACTCTCCCAGCCATCCTGAGTGCTTCCTCTGGGCAGCTCCAGAGAATGAACAACTTGCTCTTAGCAACAGTGAGTGGAGTTGAGCCCTGGGGTTATAAAAGCTTGGCTCCAGAAGAGGTTGTTCACAAGCTTCCTATACACACATGAGCTCCAGGCCCATTAATTACAGAAGGACAGATCCCCGATGTGGAAATCTGGATGAACTCACAAAACACATGAGGACACTCAGACTTTAATCCTCCATTCTGGCCTCCCTCATAACTCACAGCCCCAGGCAATCTGTTTCCAAGGAGGTGCTCTCCCTTATCCTGTACTCCTATCAGCTCTCCTCCCAGCAGCCTTGCCTTCACTCCACCGAGGGCAGTTCTGCAGGAACGAAGGCCAGCAAAACGTTTCGGAAAACAAAAGAAGTTAAGAAAGATGCATCTGTGGCTTTGCGAAGGGAAAGGATTGCACTATTTGATGTCGAGCTGATTTCTTAAAAGGGGTAAATATTACTTCCTGATGGGATGTTTCAGTTCGTACCAGCTCCAAATGTGTCTAGTTCTCTGTCCCTCAGTTTTCCAGTTCTGCTGCTAAACTTGAACTTGAAATTTGCACAGGTTTGATTATGAAATGTTTTGATTCTTGGCCACAAAAATGATACATAAGCATATTTAAAAACAAAACAAAATAAAAAAATCACAATGAAAAGAAGTGTTAGGAGCCAGCAACTAGCAACAGAGAAAATAGAGACAGACGAAATTGATTCCTGGAGCTGTTTGAGGTGGTTTGATTAAAATGTCACAGAAATTTTTGCTGTATTCAAATACAATTTTTTTTTCCTGTCCTGTAAATAAATCAAATACTGATCAGAAATACAACATTTCACGGGCTTGCCTGATAGCCATGAGCAAAAGAGAGACTACATGTTTTTTTTTTTTTTTAATTAAATATTAAACTTATAGAACAAAAGGACTAAGTTGTGCTAGGAGTGAAAATGCATTTCTCCGGGCATCTGAGGTGAGAGAGCATCAGGCAGCCCCACCAAGACAAGCAGGTGAAATTTCAAAGCCCCCTTCTACCTCCCTGCCTGAAACCAGCAGGTATGGCTAACGTGCTAAAATCTGCCTCCAATTAAATGTCGACATTTAATTAGAAACATTAGAAAAAAAAAAATCAACCTTAGCAAATACAACTTCACCTTCCTTCCTTTTTCAGGTATGTTTTCATCTGTGATCTCCCACACTGCAGACTGACACTGAAGCCCTGTCCTGCTGTGTGCCAGGGCTCTCACCAGCGTGCCATCTGGAGCAGCACACTCACGCAGAAGCCATCAATTCCTCTGCAAACCCAGATAATGGCAATCACTCTCCCATCTTCCCATTACAGCCTGCAAAGGACCAAATCCTCCCTCCATTTACAGTCCAGAAAGCCCATCCATTCAGTGATGGTATCCTGCATTTGCACTAATGCAACTGAAGGCTAATTTTGGCCCTACGTTACTTGTATTGTCAGATATTAAGTTAATGTAGACCATTTTCTGAGCTCGGTTCCTCTGTGCAATGTATATCAATTTACTGAAAGCAAGAGCATCCTTCGTAGCTTCCTGTAGCAGAGGTATACACTCAGGGCATGGGCAGGGAGAGAGTTTTCTTTTTGCCAATTACAGCTGTGGTGGCAGTAGGATGAGATTGACTTGCACTTACATCCATTACTACGCTGCAACATTAGTTAGGTGGGGAATATTTTATATGATGGATTTCTTCTGTATAATTTGGAAATCAGTCCTTCACGATTCCAAGTTCCTTGGCCTTATTGAACTGCTCCCCTCCTGGTGGAGCCGCTCTGCATGTCAGCTGGAACGAAAACTCTGAGCTACACAAGTCTGCCGGAGAGAATTTTTGGCAACATATGACCCAAGTCTTCTTTATTCCCAGCCCATTGTTTCCTTCAGCATCTGCTCAGATGATTAGATTTAATGAGCAGTAGCTCCACTGGTACATAAGGGAATTCACAGCTCAGTAGGTGAGGGAAAAGAAAGCTTGCAGTGGAAGATGGCTGTGCACAGGTGGCTGTCTCCAGGATGTGTACTCCCACGTTCATATTGGGAACGCACCAGAAGAAAACATCCTGCCTGCATGGGGCAGCCAGTGAGAAACTGCCCTGTACTGAGCTGAGCTTCTCATTGAAAGCAGTTCCTCAGGATCCAGAGACACAGCTCTGGAGACGCAGGGAAAAGTGAAATTATGACTTGAGACTCTTAAGTACCTGCAAACTAGGATAGATTATTTCCCTTAAAACATCACCTCATTCACAGTTGGAGGAGGAAGTCTCCATCCCTGGATTTTGACTTCTGCAGTTTCCTGCTGCCTTGCACATTCATCCTGTGTTTTCCACTGGGACCAGCCTTCCCCACCCTGCTCTGCACATGAGCATGAAGAGGAGCTGGCTGCAGCCAAAGCAGTAACCCAGCACCCCACGGCCACTGTGATTCTCTTCTAGTCAAGCTCATGTTTTTCCTGTTACAGCAACAATCCATCATCCTTCTTCAGACCTAACGTCTGCTCCACTTTTCACATCTGGAACATGCAAAAGCATTCCAAGCTCTGGGTCTCTGGTTATAATGGGACTCAGTATGCCTTTGCATAGATCCACTAGCTGGAAAGCTGAGGTGTAAAAATACAAAGTTAAGGCAAGTCCAGAGCTTCTCTGATGTCTGCCATCCCCTGAAAGAGTCTCCCTCCTTTTTGCCATCTGTGCAGAAATAATTTCAGCAGAAGACAGAAGATGCTAAACATTGTCGGAAAGATCACAGGGGAAATGATAACAGTTAGTAATCAGGTGGAAATTGTTTATTTTCTGTATCCAGACAGTAGCAGTAATATCAGTCCTGCAACAGGAGCCACATCACCAAGACAACATGGAAGCAGTGTCTTTTTATTTATTTATTTTTTACTCTGGGCTTTCCAAGACGGGATGAGAATTACTCAGCAGTCCTTAAACTCACCTCCCCAGTGCCCTACACATCCACGAATGACATGGGGACGGGGTGGTTTGAAGTTTGGGTTTCCTGGGTGAAGAAGGAGGTGGCCACACATGCTGGAGACTGGAGCTGTCTTAGGCATCAGAACTGGCTTCAGCATCCTTTCCCTGTATCTGTCCCAGCTGCTATGGGGGATAAACTAACCCTGTCTACCCTTCCTGTGCACTGCTCTCCTCTCTGGATTGGTAAGAACAACTTGCAGTAACAGATTCAATTTGTAAAGTGTAGTTGATATGTAAAAGGATATTTATTATCCTGACCTGCCTGAAAAACCATCCAATGCACTCACGGTCAATCCTGTTGGAAGAGTAAGTCCATCACTGGGATAATCTCTTGCTGTGGGTCTACTGCTGCCTGGAAAAAGGCCGAGAGAAAAGATCCCTGGCACGTATGGTCAGACCATACTGCGTACAGCCCATATGGAATCTATCTTTAGCTGTCAGAAAAAAAAAAAAGAAAAAAGAAATGGTGACAGTTGCTCAGAGATACAGATATTCCTCTCTTCAAAGCCTTTCAAGGAAGGAGCCCCCAGCACAGCAGTGCTGAGCTAACATGGCTTTAAGGACCGGTTGCACCACCCAGCCCCAAAGAATCCCACCAGTGCAAAGTCTGAAGAACGTGAAGGTGAAGAAGAGCTGGAAATTTCCCTTAGCACTTCCCACGAGGCCAAACTGCCAGCCGTGGCAGGGCCAGGCAGCACAGACTGCGGATACTCAGGGCTTTCAGCATGCAGCCCTGGTGCTGCCAGTGGCTACCACCAGTATCTCCTTGCCAGGGAGCACCACCACCAGGACTGCTGGCACGGCAAAGCCCAAGCTCCCCTTGTTCCCCAGCAAACACACACTGGACACCCAGGCTGCATTTCTGCAGCGTCCCGCAGTACACCATTCTGCAACAAACCACGATGAAGACTTTCACAAGCTAGAGATGCTGCAGCTGGGTTAGACCCTCTGTCAAGGCTGGGTGAAACCCTGTAGTCAGGACTATGTGTATCCTTTGGCATGAAACACAGCGAAACACACCGTGCCACAAAGCAATTTGGGGAACCACTAGTTTCAAAAGAAATCCAAATCACAGCAGCCTATTCTAGCCTCCTTCACGTTACGCTGAGCTGAGGAAGTAGGGAAAATGAAGTCTCTGTCCTAAAGAGCTTCTAGTGGAAGCAAGAAGATAGAATTAACGTGCAGGTCTTTTATTACCCCAAACATTTCATAAAACATTTTAGGACCAGCCAAGCACCAGTCTATTCTGACAAGCACAGAGAGGAGCTGGTGACTTCTTGGAGTCCAGAAATTTCAAGAAGGATACACATTTGCCCTACAGAGTGATCTCAGAAGACACTGCGATTTCAGTCTTTTTTCTGTAGTGATTACAAGTGATTTGGTACTTCCAATACTCCATATAAATAACATCAGAAGTGGAAATTTCTTACCTGCAGGGCCTGTAGCTCTGATACATTTGCTAAGGTACAGAGCAAACAGAGCATTCAGTGGCTGATGCCAACAGGACTGAACACAGACACCTTCTGCCTGAAAATGGCTATTGCCACTGAAGGAAGAACCACTCATCCCCTCTGAGGGAAGGATCGTTTCTTATGACTGCCTGGAACGTGACGAAAAGCCCAGCAATGACAGCATAGTAGTAAAGTCCAAGGTTGCAGCAGGTCAAATGCAGCAGCCACGGGCACAGAAAGAAAGGAAAAAAAGCTGCTTACCCTTAGAAAGCAGGGCTGAGGTCACACTATAACCCCAGCCTGGATGCTCCCTGCAGACGTTCCACTTGGGATGTTGAATTACTCTGCTCACAGTTCATGACAGATGTTTTTTTTTTTCTTAAATATTTGTTATCTGAGGAATAATCCTAATTTCCCTTTGACCTAAGCAAACTCTAATGCAGCACCCCAGCCTTGGGGCAGAAGCGTCTGTGCAAATGTGAAGGTGCAGCACACTGCTCTCCCTTGATGCTCCTGTTCCTCTCCCCTAGGGTCAGGACGGGTCATTGCACTGCTGCTAAATTAACCTCGGGCTGCAGATAGCAGCATACCAGCATTCCAGTGTGGTGGAATGCTGTATGGATGTTCAGCAGAACCATGGTTGAGGATCAAAGAATAGAATAGAATCAGTACTGTTGGAAAGACCACTAAGATCTCCAAAACCAAATGTCAGCCCATCCCCAGCATGCCCACTAACCACGTCCCTCTGTGCCACATCCACCCTTTTCCTGAGTACCTCCAGGGACAGTGACTCCACCACCCCCCTGGGCAGCCCGTGCCTCACTGCTCTTTATGTGAAGAATTTCTCCTAATATCCAACCTGATCCTCCCCTACACAGCTTAAAGCCATCCCCTCTCATCCTTATCACTGTCTCAGCTCTTCCACAAGCAGTGTCCTGACCAGCATGACATTTACTTACACTTCTGGAGTCCTTTTTTTACTGTCTGTATATGAAATATGTTTCTTCCTCAGCAAAAAAGGGAGTAAATGGCCTCAAAGTGTGGCAAACTGTAAAAACCCTTCTCAGCACAGTTCCATCTGAACTTGAGGGATCCAGTTTCTCTCTGCTGCACACAGCTGGCAGATTGCTTCAGCCCAGTGAAGGGCTCCCTGCAAGGACAAACCAAATGGCAAACAAAAAGGAAGAATACTTTTAGTCTTCTTTGCCAATTAGGTGTCTGAGCACGTGGTGCTGGGCTCACATGCTCTGCTCTCCTCCCACTGAAGGCAGCGGGATGCTGGGGCTGGTCGCAGGGCTTAATCCACAGCCGGCTGCTTCTTGGATGTTTTTCTCTGGCAGAGAGAAGCATGTGATGAGGCGTCTGGCTGAGTGCTCCTGAAAATGCCAGCAACAGCATTGATTTTAATGGGAAAACCCATCAACCTGCTAGGAGCTGGTATTTCCTGGCTCTTGACTTGGCTCTGCTACCAGCCCTGCGCCCACCACTTTCCCACCGTGAAGCTTCAAACCACCAGTGCCAGCCGGCAGCAGTCTCACTGCATGAGAGGAAACCCACTCTCCATCACACAGGGCCATTTCCCACACTGCAGAAACCACAGATTCCCACTTTATGTTCTGAGCACATCGTACTGCATTGTTACTGCATGAGGACTTGCACCCCCCATAGCACTGCATCCGAGATGCAACATTTCGCTATTAAACATTAATAATGCTAGTGAGGCATGGAGCCCTTGATGCGCGTTGGTGATGGGCAGAGGGAAAAGCCTTTTCAGATTGATTTCTTGCCCTGAGACAGCTGTCTCGCTGTGAGCATGCCGGCTCATTTCTTCTGCCCTCTAGTGCCAGAAACACTGAATGGAAAGGATGCGGAGCGCAGTTTCCTTACAACGCACTAAGAGCATAGAAAAAGGAGACAAAAAAAAAAAAAATACTTCTTGCACCTGCGTTCTCCTACATGCGTTAAGGAAAAGGCCACTGTCAGACAGGGGCTGTGGTGTGCTGTTGGGTATCATCTGTCCCAGCCCCAGCCCAGCTGCTGCCTTACTCACAGCGTGGTCAGTGGAGCTCCTGTGGTGGAGCTGGACCCAAAAAATTGAGATTTGCAAGCAAAGCAGGTCCTTATGGCTTTCCACACCGTGGGATGGGGCAGGTGTATCTCTCTGCAATGCCCTGAAGGTGTCCCTCGTCCAGGGTCTCCGCTTCATGTAGATCAAAGTCCTCCCAGCATTTGGTACCAAAATATTTACACTAGGGAAATGCCCATCGTTTAACACGTTGAACCTCATTTCATTCACACTTGTTCTTACTCTCTGCTCCTGAACATAACCTTGCTGGGCTGAGTCAGATTAGCTTCTGTGGCTGCTCTCCTCAAACACATGATGAGAAATGTTCTCCTTTTTGAGGGACTGCTCCATCACTGAGTTTAGATTCTGGAATCAGACTTGAGATCTTTTTGCTCTGCAAGGTCTAAGGAAAAAGCCATGCTTCTGATACTGCAGTAGTTGCAAGAAATGGGACCTTTCAGCATGCTGCTTAGGGGAAAGGACTGGGATCCCAGTACCTATGTGACATGGACGCCACTGCAGTTGTGCCCCGGTTCTGCTGGCTCTCCAAGAGCTGCTGTGGGCACCAACAGCATCCCCACAATGCTGTACTCACTTCCATCCTTTCCCTTTTCCTCCTTTGTGCACCTTTTGCAGGAACAGAGGAAGCGTTTAGGAGTGACCTAACAAGCTTTCCCTCCTGTCTTCACTTGACAAAACATAATTTTCAAACCTTTGAAAAGAGGTAGCAGTTGTCTCTGTGGGAAGAAGCTATGAAATATGAAGATTTCCTATGGCAGTTGTTTCTGTAGGGTGATACAAGAGGACATTTTAATGAAGTCAGCAATGTCTTCAAATTCTGGACCCACACTGCTCCTTTGCTTCTTTTTCCAGCTATTTGTGAGAAACTGCTGTCTTCTTTTATGGTATCAGAGTTTGGAAATCTTCACAAGTTCACTGCAACATGCCATGGCCTGAACTCACCTGGAAACACGGCACAAGAAAATTTCAGACACAATGTTTGGATGACTAAAAGCTGTCTCCATCTGGTCACAAGAGCCAGGTGGGTGACACTGAGGGGTAAGTCAGCACCCACATAAAGAAAAGAAGCTCCTTTTCACTGCACCCCTAACTCATATAGCCAAAGGAAACGTGCCACCTTAGGTGAGGCATCCTCTCATCTGACAATGGGTTTCTTCAAAGTGAAAAAACATCAGAAAGGGCCTGCTAAGAAGATGTGCATTCCTGTGTGCCAAAAGGTCACATGGCCTTGCTCATGGCCACATCCTGTCAAGTTTTGGATATCTTCAAGGATGGAGACTGCATAAGCTCTCTGGGCAAACTGCTACAGGGCATGATCACCATCATAAAGAAAAAAAAAAAAAAAAAAAAAAAAAGCTGTTTCTTATGTTTAAGGGGAATTTCCCATGTTTTCCCATGTTTTGGTGTGTGCCCGTTGCCAATTGCCAAGCTGGATCCGCTGAGAAATTCCTGGCTCCATCCTCTTTTCACCCCAGCAGGTGTCAGACACTCAGAGCAGATCCCAGGCTGGATGGCCTCACCTTGAGCCTGGAGACAAACTGGGCAGCTCTGAGCCACGAGGAGAGTTGGGGAGATGATGGCATGTGTGTTTTCCTTACACTGTCCTCCTAGGTTTTATGTTCTGTTTTGTTCTCGTTAACTTCTCATGTTTGTGTTTGTAGAAACCAGACCACTGCTATTGATTTCAGCAAGTTATTTTGCTCTCTGCTCCCTCCGCGTGCAGTTTCTCAGGAAAGAAGAAAACTGCTGGAACTTGAAAGCAAAATTACAAATGAATAAATCAGTCACTGCCTGCTGCCTCAGCTCTGCAGCAGAGCTGTGGGTCCTGCAGAGAATCACAGAAAGGCTTGGGTTAGAAGGGGGCTCAGAGATGATCCCGTTCCAACCTCGTGCCATGGGCAGGGCTGCCGAGCAGTGCCTCAGGCAGCAGGCCAGGCTGTGCAGGAGCACCTCCAGGGATGGGGCACGCACAGCTCCTCTGGGCAGCTGTGCCAGCACCTCACCGCCCTGTCAGAGAAAAAATTCCCTGACCTCCAATCTAAATCTCCCCTCTCAGTTCCCCCCTTCATTCCATCACTATCCACCCATGTAAAAAGTTGATTTCCCTCCTGTTTTTGAGTTCCCTTTCAGCACTGGAAGGCCGCAGTGAGGTCTCCCCGCAGCCTTTTCAACTCTCAAGCCCAGCTCCCTCAGCTTTTCTTCATAAGAGAGATCCTCCACATGTCTGAGCATCTTCGTGGCCCTCCTCTGGACCCACACCAACAGTTCCACATCTCTCCCATGCTGGGGCCTCCAGACCTGGATGCAGCACTCCGGGTGGGACTTCACGAGGGATCCAGCACCATCCTACAACCACCACGTATAAACAAGCCCTATAGCTGTGCTAGGCCAGCTGTGAGCCTGCACCGGCACCACAGCAAAAAATGCTGCAGCCTGGATACGCTCACCTGTGCCAAATGCACTGTGAACACCTCACAGCTCACCACCAGCAGTGCCTGTTTGGGTTCAGGCAAATCCTGCCCTCCAGCTAGGCCCCAAAAGGATCTGCTTGCCGTGGGTCCCTCATCCCTTGCATCCCCCACAAAGACAGCCCCAGAGCTCCCCACCACACAGAACCATCCTCCCCGGTGCCTCAGAGGTTTCAGAAGCTGCATCAGCTGCCACAGAGCGGCTCTGACAGACAGCGGGGAGAGGAGCAGCTGCGAGGAGCTCAGGCGCAGCCAGCAGCTCCCGACGTGAGGCAGCATTTATTTTTAGAGTAATGTAGCGCGAAGGAGACGGCATGAGCAGGGCCCCCTCGTCACTCTGACGCCATCACCCGCTGCCCACGCTCCCACTAAGTGGGTTATCGCGGCCCATCGGGCTCCCGGGGAGAGGGGAAGAAAGTGGAAAGGTCATTGCTCCCCTCGTGCTGATAAGCTGCAGAATGCTTTCAGTGCTGTGGTATTTATTAACGGACGTTGGTTTAAAGTGCTGGTGGTGCCTCATGCAAGACTTCACTTCTCCTGCTGCCCCGAGCCCTGGCAGTGGCTGTAAGCCACTGTGCTCCCAACCTGTGTTACAGCACTCACACAGGGCTTTCCTCTCTCAGCTGATAGAAAGCCCTCCTGTATCCCTGTTTCCCCTACGACCTGTTGCTATCCTGTTCTTTCCAATAGGCATTGCTAAAATCACTGTGATCCCAACCACCAGCCCTCTTCTCAGCTCCCTTCCTTGTCGCTTCGATTTCTCCACCTGATGGAACAAAACTCACACTTGTCTGCGATGTTTACACGTCCTTTGTGCCACGGCAGTTAAAGGGACTCTCAAGTGGTGGAGTTATCCTCAGGTAACATGTGGCCTACTCCCCACCACCTCCATCAGTGAGAGTTCAGCATGGTGCCTGGTGCAGCAGGAGCCAGCCCAGACCTTCACACGTCAGGTCACACCCCTCCATTTCCTCTCCTTCCTTCAGCTGCGCTCAATCTACCGCTCTGCAGCACTTGCTCCCACCCCAGTTGCCATCCCTCACATCCTTCCAACACAGAGCTCCTTGCTTGGGAGACTCAGCCTGTTCCGCTGCACTTTTCTTACACACTTCCCCCCTCCAACTTGCTGTTTAAATTTTTTGGCACCGTCTAGGCACTTGCTGAAGTAGCACATCTCTGCTCTTCATCTGCCCAACCATCTGCTTGAGAGAGCCGTGCAGGGGGTGTATCTGCAGAGATGGGTAGACCGAAGGCCAGAAGGAACCAGCACGATTTGGCTCAGCTGCATAATGAATGCCACAGACACCCAGGCAGCAGCTCCCACGGTGAGTCCTTCACCACTCGTTGCATTATCCCTCACCCCTGAAGGTCCAGCTTGTTTTTTTTTTTCTTTTCTTTTTTTCCCCAGTGGCATTTATTAAACTATTCTCATGCTGTGAAAACATGCAGCTCGAGAGAGGAAACCTTAATCACCAGATACAGAAAGACTGTAACGCCTCAGAGTGAGTTACTGAGGTACATGTACACATAGATCTAGGATTTCAAGCTCGCACAGTTTATTTAGGAAATTATTTTATCCAATAAAACGTTGAAATTCCTAAATGCTTTGTTTCAACAAGTAATGGCGCCCATCTGATCAGCGTGGGCTACAACAGCCAGGAGCTGGTGCCTTGCTGAACATTGCTCCTTGTATAAACCCAGGCTGGTGTAACAGGAATCCCCTCGTCACACCAGCCCAAACAATCCCTGCTCTGAGGCGAATGTCACCTTGCAACCCAACCCCAGGCTTGATGACCCATAAAGCCCCAGGACCGAAGCTACCCCAAAGAGCTATTCAGAGCCACCAACCCAGACAGCTGTATGCACTTGAGCACAGAACCAGAAAGCTGCAATTCCAGATCACCCAGCCTGGAAACATCGTTCCCACCTCTCAGCCTTAGGAAACAGATGAATCCCCAAACCTTAACGGGGATGGAAAGCTGCTAGACTCTACTCCCAGCCACGTGGTACACTACAACACAGGGATATCTGGCCTAATCCTCTCTCTCCTTGATGCCCTACAAGTCCCCATCAAAATCCCATCCTCCAGGAATGCTATCCTGGTGCAAGTAGACGAAAGTCCTGTCACTCCACAGCCATAACCAGTAGTGTTGCTTCATCAACAGCCTAGGGAGCCCCTGCTAGCTCATATCTGATTTCCTGGCAAGTCTCCTTGAAAGCCTAAATACTGCTCAGCTCAGTGAAAGTAGCATCAGTCTGGAGACACCTGGAAATTCCCTCCTAGGTTCTGCCAAGATGGAACCCAGCAGCACCAGTCTGTCCTCTGCTCCAGAGCCTGAGGTCGGGTTATGGCCTGGTTAGAGCTCTGAGCACCTGACGGAGCCATAGGTGTCCCTGTTCCTTGCCAGGGAGGCAGACCAGACGGCCTTTAAAGCTCCCTTCCACCTCAAATGATTCTGATTCCACGATTCTAATACGATTAAAGCTTTCACAATGCAGCCTTTGTCTCTCCAGCGTGGTACATGGCATTCATTAAGGTATCTGCTCATGCAAAACGTACTGCAGGGCTCTCTGCAAAGTGCCTTCAAATGACTTTTTGCATCGTGAACTACCAACGGCATCAGCACCTCTCTGAGAGTAAGCTGACATCTTGTGGATGGTTCAGGCTCCCATGGAGCAGAGCTGCAGCGCGTGGCTGGGAGCTGGGGCATGGCTGGGCTGCCAGCCTGACACTGAATTCGTGCCCAAGGGTATCTGTGTCACCAGAAAGTCTTTTTAATACCGTGAAATATAGAAAAGGATCCCACAAATCTTTTCCTGCAGATTTCTTGCTAAGGAAAAAAAACAGATTGCATAGCCATGTAGAAATGACGCTGATAATGTAATACTGAACTCCAACTAGTAGGAAAACTCTGTCTAATCCACTTATTTTTTTCCTTCTTTGAAAAGATGAACTTAAAGCTGGTTGAATGGCACTCAGTTGATGTAGCGACATCGGTGGTCGTTTCTTTTGAAAGACACTCTCCTAAAAGAGTAATGCCTTCCTCACAGATCTCTGGGCTTCATCTCAGCTGCCATCAGGGAACTGCAGTGCGCAGTAACTGACCCTGCAGTGCTCTTTGTGAGCCAGGAGCTCAGCTGGGGCAGCTCAGCCCTCCTTCATGCGGTCACAGAGCAATGCTGAGTGCAAGGATTGGTGGAGGCATGCAGATGCTTTCCCTCAAACAGCAGCTGAGCGACATCCAAGTGACCAAGTTCAGATAAACTGAGCCGTCAGATGCCCACCTGAGACAAATTAGCGTAGAATGGCTATACTGCATTTCTCAATGGTTTAATGCCACAGAAGTGTATTTCTAAGACAGGGCTGATTTCCTAGTCCTTAAAGAACACTGAGAAAGCAACTCCTCCATCCAGCGAAGTACTCTGAGATGCAGTCTGAAGGCATTAGAAGTGTTACGTTACTCTCACACATTTTTTGGTCACTCTTAAGGCTGAAGAGATATGGTCTTTTGTTTCTATAATACACGCTCCTGAAATAAACGTCAAAACACTGAGGGCATCATAAATCACATCTCTTCTACTGGCTGAAGCACTTAGCAACGGTTTGCATTTCAGCTGCTTCTACATTATTGTTCTACAAACTGGATTTTAAAGCTCCAACATGGAAAGGCCCTCCCACCTCAGGGTCAGTGAAATATCCCACTGGAGCCAGCTCTGCTTGGGACAGACAGAGGTTCAGCAAACGCTGCCTTGAAATCCTCCCAGCAGCAAAAAGAAGCCTCATTCTTCAAAACACTCTTAGCATTTCCCTGTCTGCCCTTCATTAGGTCCCTTCAACCTGCTTGTCGTGGAGAGAGCATGAGCAAGCCATCAGAGCAGCCATTTCTGAAGTGCTTTTGTACAGTAGTTGTTTTTTTTTGTCTTGGACACCGAAATGGCAATCCACTCTTTCAAATGTTTACTGCCTCTAGGCACAAGAAAATAAACCCTCATCAGCTCTGCAAGAGATGGTCATGGTGGCAAGCAGTCACAGTGTCTTAGACTCATTAAGTGTGAAAAAGACCACTGAGATCATTTAGTCCAATTGTAGACCCATCACCTCCATGCTCACTAACCACATCTCTCAGTGCCAGAGCTCACGTTTCTTGAAAACCTCCAGGGACAGTGACTCTCCCACCTCCCTGGGCAGCCCATTCTACCTCTGGAAGGACGTTTTGCAAAGAAGGGACATCCAGGATTACCACCCTTTGGTGTGGAGAACAGCAGGGTAGGTGGGTAGCAGCTGGAGCACTGGGCCCAGGTCTGCACCTCCAAATAAAAGAAAGCCATGAGGCAATGCAGGAGTCAATGCGATGGGTGGGGCTTGGATGGTTTTCAAGAGCAACCTCATCTGACCCTGCTTTGAGCAAAACGCTCAACCAAAGACCTCATGAGATCTCTTCAGAACAGCATTAGTCCATGACTCTACAGCTTGTACTATATCTGTATCTAGGAAAATATTTCATAGCAAATCCAAAACCATATTATGGCCTGCAGGCACTTTCAAACAAAGACTGTCAGTTATTAACTGCCATTCAGGTCACTAAAAAATGTGCTATGTATTCCTGTATGAATAAAGAAGCTTATCAGAGCCCTCTTCATGGGTGGAATTGAATTAACCGACCAAGACACTCAGACTGAGATGTCTGTACCAGCACTGCATTGGTGCCCTCCTGTTTCAGCAGAGCCTGAAGAGGCATCGAGGCATGGGAACCATGTTCATCAGATCAAGACGTAGAGGAACAAGTTCCCAGTCCCCACTATCGATCCCATCGACTAAGTAGACAATCAAATTTATGTACATCTGCAAGTCCCAATCATTGCCTAGTAGCTTATAACTTAATTTCTGTGTATTAGATGTGCATTCCTTGCTCTTCGATGCTGTATTAGCAGAGAACAGCCTGCTAATCTCCCACTTAACTGCTTACAAAGCGAATCTAGTGCCATTTGCTCAGGAGGTTTGGCCACGCTGAGCTCAGTCTGACATGGCGTCTTTGGGGAGTGATAGGAGGACGCTGTAACAAGCAGCGGAAAACAATTTCTTGCACATCAAATGGAGAAGCATTGCAATCACCGTGCTTACAGAGCACCAGACTCGCCTCTCTGAGCTGATCTCCCTTCCTGGCACAAAACTCGGTTTTCCCCGCCCTCTGCTGTGTTTCTCTAAGCAAAACCTTTGTGTTTGAATCGCCTTTTGGGTACAGCAGCCACCACTGGACTCGGCTCCATTAAGACACTATCTGCAGCAGCCAATCAGGTTAGTTTCTGACCTCCCCATCTTCACATCCAGCCCTCAGTGCCTGGTTCCTGCTGCTGCCCAGTGGCACAGGATCCCTTTGGTGCCACAGAGCCAAGGCTGGTGCTCTTTTGAGAGGCAGAAGCCCAGAATGGAGCATCACAAAGCAGGGACACCTGCACCTCCTCCCAGTGCAAAAGCCACTGACAGTTTTTGTTGTTCTGAACACAAATGACTTTCACCCTTTCTCATACCGTCCATCTAACCACCTTCAAGAACAGCTCTTACAGACACGGAATGAATCAGAACATATTTTGATATCCCCAGCAATCCCACCGTGCAGCTGAAGGTGGCTGTGGAGGTTTCAGGCCAGCAGCTCAGCACTGCAGCTCTCAGCCCCCGTCCTCAAAAGGTGGGGGGAGAAAAGGGCTCAAGGGTCGAGATAAGGACAGGGAGATCACTCCTACGTTATCACCACGGGCTAAACAGACTCAGCATAGAGAGACATGTGGGCACAGTGCTGATGGTTGGACTGGATGGTCTCCGTGGCCTTTTCCAACCATTATGATCGTATGATTAATGCAGTTTATTGCCTATGATTACCAGATTAGAGCAGTGGGAATTAATGAACTAAAACCAGCACCCTCCAGGAGAAATGTTGTTGGAAAATATTTTCAGTAGAAACTCAAGTGATTCTTCAGATCTGGCCATTCAGTTTAGATGGCTTAAAAATAAACATTTACTAATATGTTCTTCAGAACCTTTATCACACGCTGGTTGACGGCTTTGAAACACGGTTAATAAAAGTAAATCAAAACATGGTTTTTTTTTCCACAACACAGCAGAAAAGGCCTGCATTGAAAACTATCTGCTACTAAACCAGAGCAGAGGAGTCAAACTAGCTCCCCAGAGATGGTCTCATCTTCAAAAATGATTGCAACCTACTTCTACGAGGGAACACCTCGCTGCATGCACTGTGCATACAGCTCCTGCTGTGTCAGGAGACACTGGTGACTCCAGTAACTCCACCTCCCGTGAGGGTCTCACAGGCCTTTCCAGCTTTGGCATGTTTTACAGCATCCAGTTCAGCCATTTATCCCTCCCTCCTCAGAGCACTCTTACCCGTGGCAGATTTACTGCTCTGCACACGGGATGTAAAGCTATTAAATCATGGAATGGTTCCCACACCGTAAGTATGTAACAAGCACACAGAGCAATCTGCTCTTCAAGCTGACAAGAATTTAAGAGATCAGGGGGTGATTTTGTCACAACCATTCTTGCCCCAGCATACACATCACACTCTGTTTTATGAACACCTGAACTGCTCCCCAAGCTGCTGTGACGACGCACAGAACTCTGATGGTCTGCCACCATCAATCAGAATTCAAGACTTGACGTGTTTACAACTTACAAGTAGCAACAGCAAGCAAAGCAAACATCTGACCCTTTCTCCTCTTTTCTTCTCTCGTAACCCACACCGTGACCGTATCCTCATGCCCAACTGGCATTCTGCACTTTCTCTACACCTGCAGCCTCGTGTGTCAGCGACTACTACACACCGACATTTCTGTTGGGCTGACAGGGAAAAACAAGAGCAGCAAGCAGTCGGCCTCCAAGGGAAGCTCACAGAACATTCAGCCCAGAAATAACTGCAGTACTTCCCAAGATGCACACACAACAACTCACAGAACTTCCGTGCTTACCTCTGTTGTTCAACATGGTCAGATACAGCGGGATGAATGCGAACCTGAAGGGGAAAACCTGTTAGGAGTTCTTCCAAAACAGATCTGCTCTGGGCGAGCTCTTCCTGAAGGCACAACCTGCCACAACACCAGGACGCTTCCAGGTTCCAGCAAGCAGAGCCCTGACCCGAACTTTACAATGCGCACCTAAGATCGGGTCAGGACCTCACTTAAGATCCCAAAGAAACCGTGAACCAAGACGACAACCCGCAGCAAGCAGGGCATCGCAGCAGCTCCGGCTTCCTCCCCTCCCCTTTTAATCCCTCAAATTCATCATGTTCAGCTCGCTCGGTAGGTACTGCTGCCTCCACCCGTCACACCACAGGTGCTCCTGCTGCTGCACAGCCCGAGGTGATGACTGCAACTGCTGAGCAGAAAATCAAGGATGTTTCCCCCCCAAATCAGAAATACGCCACTTCCAAAAATGGGAGCAAAAGACAAAACGTAATTAAGAACTACTGAAGAAAGGTTTAATTAAAAAAATCAGGAATTCAACAGTGCCTAAATCTTTATTTTTCATAACCTACATTTTTTTTTTTTTCAAATTAGACAGTTTTACATTTTATGACACAAAAGGAAACTTAAATTACTGATAGTTTACATGTAAGCTTGATTCCAGTCTTAATGGAAGAAGAACAGAAACAAAAACCCTCAAGAAGGCTTCCACATTACACTCGTGTCACCAACGGGCAGCTGTTAGGTCTCCTTGGAAATCTGCGATTGTCTGCTGCTACCAGTGTAATAGTCACAAAGCACATCAAGTCCCTGCCTGCACTAGCTGGAGGAGATACAGAGAGAGGTGTGCACCACCACAGTCAGCTGTTGCTCGTGATCCACTGCACCAGACCCAGACAAGGGCCTTTCTGTGACAGCTGCTCAAGTCTTTAAAAGGACGAAGCAGCAACAGAGAACGTGGCCACTGCTGGTGGTTCCCACGTGGCACTGCGGCAAAGGTCACGGGGATACGCTCTGAAACAACACTGAAGTCTGAGAAGCAACTCCTGTTGCTTTTGCTTTCTTTTAATTCCTGGAAGAGCCTCAGATCCCATTTAACTTGTTCTCAAAATGAAAAGCGTCACATAATCCTACAAGGTAAAACACCAGCTTTAGTGACTGTAGCCCCGAGCCCTTCACTCGACCACTGCTCTGGGGAGGTTCCTGTGCTAAAAGCCACACCTTTACATCGCTGTACATCGCGGCAACAGTCTGCGTGCAGCTTCACAACTCTATTCTGAAAACTCCGTTTTGTCATCGAGGGGGAAAAAAACCCATCTCCAAAGTAAAATGCAGCAGGGTGAGCTGTACATTACACAGCTATTTGGCATGTCACTTTTTCTTTTCTTTTTTTTTTCTTTTTTATTTTTAAAAAAGCTATAAAAACCACATCAGAGGAAGATTGAAACTTTCGCTGCAACAGATTGTTGCTGGGTAAGCAGTCATTACAGTGTACTGACCTAGCACAAACGGCAGCAGAACACATCAGAACAGCACAGCACATCCTGCTGGTCTCAAGAGGTTACCTCACGTAGCAGCTGAGCACGCTGACTAGCTGTACGCAGCCCGTAAGGAACCACTTGGGATTGTTTGCAGCTGGCAAGCCTTCCACTTTCAGCAGACAAACAAAGCAAACCATACAGCCGGCCTTAACCATACACAAAATCTAGCTGCCACTTGCACTGCCGCCGGGGAAAGGATGAGCACATCAAAAATCCAATGGCAGAACGAGTCGTGCTGTTTCGGTGATGCCGTCAGTCCTATCTCCTTCCACAGCATTCACAAAGCGTGCTTTTTAAACAAGGAACATCAACGGGTTCCAGCGTGCCCTGCTTCAACCAGTTCTGCAGCACACAAAGGCTGGATTTAAAGGTCAGCTAGATGCTGGCTGGTACTCCTAACAGGCAATTTGTCAGAAGTTACCTCTAGAGTTACCTTACAGTTCTACCAACCACACGCTTAGGAAAGCACTGATACTCTTGAAAGCAGACAAGTAAGATTCCGTGTACATTTTTCTTAGCAGTCTAAAGTTTCTTTGTTTGTTTCTTTTTCCCAATTCAATTTGATTTTATTAATGACTTAAAATTACAGCTCCACTGCTAAGATTCGCTATTTACATCGCAGAACACTCCTGAATTGGTTCAATCTCTTTTTAGAGTTCAGAAAACACTCGAGGGCTTTCAAATAAGACTTTCGTTCCATTTCCCTTTTGCAGTGAAGAGGCAGAGTCAGTTCAGCACACCAGAATAAAATAAGGAAAAGAAAAAAAAAAAAAAAACAACAAATTAAAGTAATATTCAAACCACAACATTTAGTTTATCTACATCCAGCTCAACAGCAACATTTATAATATCAATAATTTTTATCAGATTTTTTTCTTTAGGGTACCTTTTTATATGTTCTGATTATTTACAACTGTACAAGCAAAGCACACACTTCCAAGTGCACATATTTAATACAGTATTGACTATTTGCATTTACAGATTTTTCAACAATCTGAAAAAGATCAACTGTTTAAGATCTTTAAGGTATATTACAAAAACTGCTGCTAGTTCCTGTACTACAGTATGTTTACCCAGTAAGACCAGTGACAATAGATACATACTGTAACTGAGTAATTCTGTATTCCACTCACGCTAACCCTCCATGGGGTCAGACCTCATTAACTCTAAGCTGTCTTGTACAAAAGTTAAGGCAAAGTCATTTTCAAGTTTAAATAAAATTCAAGTCTTTAAATATTGGATGGAAATAATTCTTTAAAAAAATCAGTTGTTTTAAATAAACATTTTTGTGGAATAAACTGTACTGTCGTAGTCAGCAGGAATGAGTTTAGTCTGAACTTCCTGCAGTTTAAACACGTAAAGAAAAGCTTTAGGCATTCTGAAACAAAAATAATTTATATTCAACTTTATTAGAAACTTGCTAATTTAGTGCATCCTTGTCCTTCAGAAAGCGCATCACTTCTAAAGTAAGTAAGTGTGAGAAACCTCATCCCAGAGGTAAACATCAGGGATCTCTTCCTCCACCACACAAAACAAACGCCATTATCTCACGTCTTGAAAGATTTCAATCCATGTGCCAATGCTTGTAGTTACAGGAAGGCGTCAACACAAAGCTGACTGAGATATGAACTCTTCCAAAGAGCACTTGGGGCAGAGTTTAAAAAAAGAAAAGTCTACACAGAGCACAGGGGTAACCAGAACGTACAGCGCTGACTCAGTTAACTCCCTTACAAGCACAGGGAAGCTAAGGTTATCACAAGAAGGCTACAGAGCTTTCTCCTGATAACACCCACTAGTAGGCTTCACCACCATAGAAGCTCACAGACTTAGTTCTTTCTATTCACAATGTGCTTTGTATTTGCAAATTATAACATCAGTTTTATTCTGGAGTGAGAAGATGGTTACTCGCTTGCAGTAAGTCAAACAAAAAAAGGAAGTGTTTCAGAAAGACCGCTATGGTGCTCCGTGGGATTCGTTCTGTGTGTGCAACACATCAAAACAAAAAGGTTAAGTTTTTAAAAATGCTGGGAACAGCTACTCGTTTCACCTAAAAGTGCAAGTTCATTTGCTGACGTTTAGTACAGCAGCCCAATAAAAAAAAAAAAATATCAAGGTCACGTACTAATCCGTAAAACACACCTCCTCCCTTGCACTCTACACTCTAGCTGCCGTTATCTTTTGGACACTTTAGATATGTACTTGCAGACCAGTTCATTAAAAATATTGCAGCAGCACGTTTCTGCTTAACAGTTTAGAAAAAAACTCACTAAACAGAGCTTGCACTCACACAGCCACAGAGAGGCTTCATAAAAAGTTGATTTTTTTTTTTTAAAGACAAATATCTTACATCCTGAAAAAAAATGATCACGCTAAGCTTCACCTCCAATTAAGCACCAACCTAAATGTAAGGTTTAGAACAGCTATCCAGAAATATCCAGAAAAAATAGAATGTTTGTTCAAGAGGGGGGAAAAAGTATTTCACAGAAAAATAACTTGCAGGCATTGTTACATGCCCAGTATCACTGCAAGCTCCTAACCAGCAACTCATTCTCAGGTATCTTAGTGGGAACATGGGTTTAATTTGTGGGAAGCAGACCTCTTGGAATCCCTCCCAGGTGCTATTTTCACTGAGGAGATTTTGGAGGGGTACTCTGTTCTTTATTTAAGCGTTTGCCAACAGCTGGAGGAGACGATCTGCGTCCTGACTGTCTTCTCTGGTCTTTGGGTTGTCCTGGATGTGACTTTGCAGGAGGAGGTTCTCTGTTTTTCTCTATTGTTTCTGTGGGCTTTTTTTCTTCTTTCCCACATGCTACAGTGTTTGGCTTCTGTTCTTTCTGGGGTTGCAATGTAGGAGGATCTTTAGTTGTTCTCTGGCAGATTTCTGCATAACTAGGTTTTCGCAGTTCCTGTGAAACCAATAGTGAACAGGACAGCAGAGATAAAGCTTCCAGAGGAAAGATCATTTCCTGCTTAAATATGCAGATAAGAGTTTGAATATAAAGTTTACAGAAGTAGTACAGAAAACAAGAGCAAGAGACAAAGCAAATACTACACAGTATTCCAGAAAAATGGGATACTGTAATAGAACAAAAATTCCAATTCAAGTAAACTCTAAAACAATTGAAAGAGCATGAACACTCTGGTTTAAATATCAACATACATATTAATAGTAGAGCTCAATAACTAGAGGTTGCTACCAAGTAAGAAGGCTGTTCTGATGAAGTTACCTTGAATATTTTTTGCACTGTTAATTGCAGAAGTGCAGCAATCACAGGCCACTGTCATGGACTGATTTTTGACACAGCTCTGTTTTTAGCAACACTTCAGGCTTTATTAATACTTTTGCAATAAATCACAAGGTTAGACTGTGATTTAAGGATAGTTGCTTCACATGATTTAGCAGCACTGGATAGCAATAGAAGCAACATTCTGTTACAGGCAACAATGTGGAACCATTAAGAGAAAGTGAAGTAATAAGATCACTTACTATGGCAGCCCCGTTGACTTGTACCGATTTACATGCAGTACTGAGTGTGGAAGAAGAAGAAGAAGAAGAAGAAAGCCTTTCTGTACTCTGTGCCTCTCTCTGCTGTTTATCCACAACCTTGGAGTCCCTGTAAAGCACCCAGGAGGAACAAAGTCATGAGAACTGAAACATGAGGCCAAATGATCCATCTAAAAATGGCTCTAAAACTGCATTCGACTATGACTACAACGTCAGCGTGTGCCAGCACATCACAGCCACGACGAGCACTGCTCTTAAAAAGATTATCAAATAGTCAACAAACAGAAGTTAGCGTGGAACTGGACACAACCTACAACCTGGGACACCCTAATAGCATTTGGCACAGTTCTCTTACTCCTGTTACTGAGTCTGAGTACGACCTGAAGATTACTACTCAAGTCTTGCCGAAAACTTTATTGTATGGATGATGATACTACCCGCAGGATCACAGATTTACTCCGTGCTTCAAACACAAGACACCAGGGCATGCAAAGATTATTCTTATTATTATTTAATACTTAAGATTAAAATACAACACTAAACTTTTGCCTGTTGAATTCTGAATCGTTACAGCGACACTATTCAGAAATTAAGTGAAAATATATTTCTCCACTTTAAGAGCTGTTCATTTTTCCATTTGGCCTTGTGATGACAGAAAACATAAGCGTGCCTGAGCGTGGAATAACCAGAGATGCACAGTTAAATTCTTACTCAGAGGACTGGGATGGCGACGGAGACCTTTCCAACGTCCTGGGCAATGCAGAAGAAGGCGGCAGGAGCGGCTCGCGGGGAACCCCCGATGGAAGAGTGTTGGTGCTCGCATCCACGTTCACGTTCTGAACGACAAAGAAGGGCAACCACAGTACCCAATTAATAGAGTTTGCCTGAAAATTAGTGCCATCTGCAAACAGTTTATGTGTTAAAAAACGAAAAGTAACTAAGGCAAGACTCAGAAGGGTCCAATATACTGACCACAGCTAGTTTTTCCTTTTACAATTATTCAGTAACACAGATCACACCGCTGCTCTTTCATAAGAGGTCTGAAGCTTATTTCCTTTTGGGACATCTCTGCATGACAAAATCCCTTCTTTAAACCTGGGAACTATGCACATGGCGGCGACAAAGCAGGCTCTGTGTCCATTTACACACCCATGGTTAACTTCCTACAACAAAACTCCCTGGAATTACACACCAGAAATCGACTTCCGCAAAGCTCCAGCATTAACTCAGCACCATCCCAACAGCTGCTGATAAAATCCAACTAATCCTAAGGAAAAGAGGTCTTTGCGAACTGGGATATGACCTGAAAGTCCCTTTACTAATGATTATACTGCAATTTGCTTCCAAGCAAAAGTGTCTTTCTCTGTAGCTCTGAAAAGGTTTTTCTAATGTCAAGCGATATCATCCTTCCAGATAAAGGCCAAATAGATTCAAGGTGTACGCATGACTTCAAATTGTCACAGAGAAGAAATAAGACTTCTTGTAGCTTGAAATATTTCTACCATTTTAACCATTTCACTCATTTATAAAAGCACTGGGTTTTGCACAGCTTCTGATCTGATTGAGTCTAAAACCAGAACTGATGCTACAAAGAAGAGATAGCGGCAGGCAGAACACAGGCACAGAAGGAACAAAACAGCCACCCATCTCCTCCTAAGGCCAGTCACCATACAGAGGTCACAAAACATGAGACTCCTACAGCTGCTGCTAGAAAAGACAATGGCATTTCATGATGCTTAGATCAGGCAGCGTCGATTACTGCACTGAATCTAAGCCTAGCTTTATCTGAAGTCAAAGTAGAACATTAGAAAGTGAAGGTTTAGAAATAAAAACAGTTTCTGTGGGTTTATTCACTATGACAGTACGTTCCAAGGCTTGAAGCTGCAAGTTGAGCATGCTGACTCCAACCCATTGAAACACACAGCTACATGGTTACCAGAGAACAGGTCCAAGTGAAGCAGAACACACAAGTGCTGTTTTTAGGCCAAAAACCTCAGTCCCTGATTCGACAGAGCTGCAGTTCCCGTCAGAAAAAGTGTGATGATTAACACCCCCTATTTCCCAGAGCTATTCAAAGAGCACTACAAAGCAAAAGATCAGAAGGATAGCAGGTCTGGATAACAACTGCTGGAAATCAGAGAATGTAACTTCTCTCAGCTTCTGTACACAGCTCTTGCTGATCTGTAACAACAGCAGTACTGCACGAATCTACTTCAGCACTGGTTCACTCCACGTCAAGCAAAAACAAAAACTGCTGAGATTAAGAAGTATCCTGTACTGGCAAGATTCCAGCAGGAGCCTTACTGACAGAGCACAGCTGCTCTTTGGAGCCAGTTACCGCTCTCCTATTCACTACTCATGCCAGCAAGGAAAGGGTGTGATCCCTTCTCCACCACACAGTGGTACAGACATCAACTCGTGCAAGGCACAACAGGAAACCAGGAAACGTGACAGTGCAGTGCACTGTGGTAGTATAAACAATCAGTGCCTGACTGGTATTAAGACTGCCTTTACAAGTGCAAATACAGTGCATTAAGAGCAGTGCAGAGCTAGTACTGGAATAGTGGTAGCAGGTGCTGGAATTATGTTTAAAACCTGAAATATAACAGCTAGAAGTCACTTCACAAGTAATGCTGGTGAAACATTTACAAATACACAAATCACAAGAACAAATTACCATCGGGATCACTGGCTGACACTAAGTTAAGCAATGTTCTCACTCTGCATACTACCTCTAAACTCAGCCTTGGAATGCTGCTGCCTCTTGTCTCACAAAGAGACATAACAAGTAACTTGTCTGTATGATCTCTTTGGATGGAGGCTGCCCTGTTACTTCCTCTTTCCTTGACGAACAAATGCCCTCTCTAACAACCCTGGACAGCAAGAAAAAAGAAATCTTCCTGCAATCTAGGTTAACATTAGAGTTAGCAAAATAGACAGTACGAGCCTCCTTAGCCTGCGCTGCTCTGTGGCGCAGTGCTGTATCACTCCTGATGGAGAACGCACGGCCACACACAGATGGGCACAGCAGAGGCAGTTCTAAGAATGAAATCTAAGAACAACTATTGAAAGCTAATTTTCAGCTGCATTTCTACTTCCTCTAGAGAGCAATGTTTGGTTGCCAAATCATTCTGGTATATTTTTATCTTACTGAGCAATATGACAGCTCTTGGACCCAGCTTGTTTTGCTTAACAGTTCTTGTTCCAGCTAGCATGTCTAGTGTACTGAGATTACGTAGGCAGCTTCTCTATACTTCAGTGCTTACAAGTTTGTCACTTGAAAATGTTTCACATGCAATCCAGAAGCCTGACTTCCAAACAGGAGGAAAATTTATCATATATTTTTCACGTGGGTCTAACAAAAAGGCCATTAGTAACAGTAAAGAGTGCATTTTCTGATCTCTGCTACTAACATCTACTTATTCTGGTGCACAAACTCCAAACCTTCTCCAAATACAAACAAAAACAAAAACAAAACAAAAAAAAAACACCCCAACAAATTCTCAGGTAAGAGTGGAAATCAGCTGCATTTTAACATTTTAATAGTTATTGGGTTTTTTGTTTGTTTGTTTTTGTGGAAGGAGGAGTTTTATTGCAGTAGAACTGCAAATTTGTTCTATGTACAGGACACCAAATCTGTAGAAAAAAAGAGGTATGCAATTCTGTCAACTCTGTTTTCCCACCAAAAACGAACACTGACTACTCACTCTTTCCTTTGTCGTTCCTATTACCACATTGGACAGTCTGTTTTCAAATAGGTCTTCGGTCTTTAAATTGCCAGCAGCCCCAGGTAACGGAGGGAAGCTGGATAAACCCAATTCGAAGCTAGGAGATGGAGGTTTTGGGGGTGGTGGAGACTGTGTTTGGCCTCTCTGGAATAGAAATAACATACTGAGGTTACCACAATGGATTACAGAAAGGAAGGACATAGGACTCAATGACATTTTGCATTTGATTTATATCTGCAAGGCCCTAAGGAGGCCCATCCCACCTAACTTCCCAAGAATCACAGAATCATAGGGGTTGGAAGGGACCTCAAGAGATCATCGAGTCCAACCCAAGGAGAAAATAAAAAAGTAAAAATAAATACTCTCCTATAAGCAAAACTTTTTGCTTCCATGCTCCTTAACTGGACAGACTTCAAACTATTTCACTACTGTCCTTTACCCCCTTAGAGCCCATTCCAGCATCATCAAGCATTCTCCTGCCCTTGGTGCTGGAATTTCTCCTATTCCAGCTCATGGGGCCCAGGAATTCATTTATCACCACTGCTGTTAAAATAATATAATTATATTTTGAGTGGGATGGTCTAAGAGCCTTAGAAATTTCATACGCTTTAGCTCGAGCACTACTGGTATAAGTTAAGCCTTCTTTCTGACCCTTCTTTCAAAACAGACACTGTACTGACACAGGAAAACAGACTGTGTCGGATACCATGATAAAATGAAAATACCAAATCCAGTTATGTGCAGTTGCTAACTTTCTAGATGAAAGCCAGGAGTTAAAGAGAATCTGGATCACATTCAGATATGTTAAGAAATGGCAAGACAGCATGCCTTGCCTGTAGTGCAGATGATGACAATTTTCATCCAGTTTCATCAATATGAATTCACAGTCACTTTGTAAAAGTGCAAATATAAGCATAAAAATTGGTTTTGAAGCATACAGAATTTCTCTAACCAGATCTAAGTAGTAATGTATTTGCCTGGATGTCTTTCTGGGTTAAAACGTGCACTACTTACAGGAGTTCAAGAGTATCCCAGGCACAGCCGACTTACTACGACTGCTTGCAAGAATTTGTAAAACTAAGTGTTATTTACACTGAAAACCTAAAATTCCTTCTGTTACGTGCTTAAACTGAAGTTACCCATTAACTTTATCTATGTCATTTAATCAAAAAGGTAACTGTTTCCTGACTGCTAAGATCTCTGTTTCAGAACAGGAAATGCAAAGTGATCTTTAAGACTATTCCTGTTTTGAGATGGGAAACAGTTACTGGGATATTGCTGAGATGGTCTGAACATGACAGCAGCACCTATAAACACAGAATAGGAAAGGTGTTGCACTACTTCCTTTCTGTGCTCTTCCTTTTGCTTCTTTCCTTTTCATGAAGAGCAGTATATACACAAATACACAAAACTACCCTCAAGATCCCACCTCAGGCTACATTTTGTCAGAATAAATGGAAGTCATTCAGAAGTAGGGAAAGAATACAGAGGCAAGAACAGCATCTCCCTAGGCTGCTACTGACCTAGCATCCCCCTCACAACATGGGCTTTAAGTGTTACAGGAATGAAGGCTCCAAACCTCCCAAATTACAAGCCAGATAATTTGTCAAAGGACTGTGGAGAGAAACTATGCTTACCTAGCTCAAACTTTAAGAGGGATGAGCTTTTCCTTTCTATAACACTATTTCAAATCACAGTACTTTGTTTTCTTAACAGGACTGAAGTCCTGCAATAGATACTACTTTTAGATACTCCTAAATAGACATAACACCCGTAGCATTGCCTTGTTACTCTACACTTTAATTATAGTTGAATATAATCATGAAACTCACTGTAAACTTGTCCTCCCTTTTCTTTCGGTAGCCATATGAGTTTTTCCTAAGGGAAAGAAAACAGTTATCAGAACCTTGCCTGTATGTGAGCAGAAAACAGGAGAGATTAGTTCTAATTATTATTTCATTCACCTTCATGCTACAGAAAAAAACCACAAATGTTTCAGGTAGAGATTTCGAGCAAGCTCATTAAAATAAATATACAGATTTCTATTAAGTAAGAACACACTGGTTTCAAATAACTGCTGAGTTAAAAATAGGTCTCAGTGTTAACTGCACAGAACCCCCACTTAATTTTACATTAACACAATCCAAGTCTAACACAGGATCACGGGCAAAAGCCTTTCAATTCAGTGACCCAAAGTTAGACAAATAACACAGGCAACCTTAAGTTGCATTGCACAGAGCTACAGTGTATTTCAAAAAACTAAAGACAGACCTGCTAAATTTCAAGCCTTTCAAGTGATCCGTAAATACTGCTACATCTCATTTACAACACAGCCACAGCAAAAAAAAAAAGTAATAATAATAAAAAATAATAAAATAATAATAAAAATATAAATAATAATAATAAAAATCCTCAAATTAAAATCGTTGCTACCAATTTTCAACTCCCCTGCTCTCTACTCCTGCTCCACCCGCTGCCCCAAACTGCCCAACGATACGTTTTGTTAGCTGCATGCAATCCCTCTTCCTCCCTTCAAACAAATCCATTCCTTTGACGTTATAAACATCTAATATGGACAAAATTCTAGTATTGAACTGAAAGTATAAGCAAAAAGCCCTGCTGGTACAGATTCAGGTGTGCAATCTACATCGTGAACAATGAAATGGCCGAACTGCTTCAAAGCCAAATGATATGCTAAAAACTTAGTTAAAATAGGCAAAGAAGGGATAGGGAGTACATGTATTGGTGTAAACAGTTCAACAGGTGTTACCAGTGGTAGGAAAGTATGCAATTCCTCTTTGCATTCACTCTACATTTAGGACTCTCTCTGAAATACTTTTCAAGATTTTAGCTTTGAGGACAGCCAGCCTCAGATTGAAAAGATAAGGAGAGAAGTCTCAGATCAAAACGATAATGGGGACAGCACTAATAGCATTCCTCTTTACTTAAAACAGCAGCAATGATATTGTGTTCTTCAGAAGACAACTGCTGAGTACACTCACCTTCCTCTACCTAACCCAGGAGACGAGTCAACGCTGGTCTGTTCCATCCGTCCAGTTCCAACTTCCCTCTTGGTGTAACTCGTGGTAGCATTCTGCATCCGTGTCCTGTTTTGTCCTGGCTGCCGCGTCTGTGGACTCCTGACGCCATTGATTAAACGATCAGCAGAAAAGTTGAATATTGTAGGACTGTCTAGAAGCCCAGGTCCCCTTTCTGCACTGGGTATTGTATGTCGTATATGGGACTTGCTAGGATTCCTACAAATTCAAAAGTCATTTCAACATACGTACTACGATAGATCTTCTGAGGCCTAAGTCTACACGCAATTCAGAAGAAGCAAAACCTTCAGCCCTCTATTGTATGCTTCAGTTATAGGAACGACCAGGTACTCATTTTAACAGGCCTCGTGAACTACTGATAACGTTTTCAATGTATTTTCAACTGAGGCGTAACTAAAAACTACTTGAAACTGAATGTGCTAAATCAATAATCCTGCTGGTCACTTGCCACTGCTCAGAACTATTTCATCTGAATATGTTAAATTGTGCAACAGACAAGTCCCCAGCTTTCAGAAACTATTTTCCTTTAGAAGCAGCACCCTTGCTAACAACAGCAAAACTATCTGGCTTTTGCCATCACTTAACCTCACACCAAGTTCACTTCTACAAGTATTTTCAAAATAGCTGGTTTTTCTGGAATGAGAAGATCAAAACCCCACGTGCCAGGTAACTTAATAGTGTGTGTAGTGTTAAAAGATAGTGGTACTTGCCTGTTCCTGGGAGGGTACTGTCTGAGTGTAGTCAGCGGAGAAGCAGCAGGCTTGAAGGTCGGGGATGTGAACCCATTGATAAATCCAGTATTTGGAAATGGTGTTACCTAAGAAAATTCAGCTCAAGGTCATCATCAAAATAAACTGGGTACCGTTTTCTCTTACCCTTTTATTTTCTATGTATTTAACAGAATGTCTCCAACAGAGCATCTGACAGTGCCTTGTAACTAACCAGCGTTAACACTGAGCCAAAATTCTCAACTACAACACTATTTCATACTACACTGTGAAGCATCTCTGCTCTCTAATACACAACTGTAAATATTTATATGCAAAACTCTCCTTAATATAAGTCTTCTCCATCAGTTACTCATGCCAGTTATCTTCCCTGTGACACCTATATAAAGCCAAGGTGGCAAATGGATGTTACGTGCACCTGATCCTTGCATTGCACCACCTTCCTTCACATGTGATTTACTGTCTTGTTCCCAAAAGAAAAAGCATTACTAAAGACTTGCTGAGGGTGAGTGGTGCCAACATCTGATATTGACAAGATACCTTCATAGTAATTTCCCCATTTCACTAGCACACACTCTTTTCAAGTCCAATTAAAACTTACTCAGATATTACTATTAGTAACACCAACTGCTTGCCACTGTCTTCTCTGCGCATGAATAACTAAAATGCAGAACAGTAAGACTACATTTTCCAATAACGTTTACAGCATGCTCTGGAATAAACTTCAATATAGTACTTTCTAAACATAACTGAATGATGACGGAGGCTCCACCTAAAACAACAGGCACTCAGTCTGCTACAGAAGGATCCTGAAGCTAAGCCAGTTTTTCCTGCAACAGTTGGAACAAATCACTAACCAATGAAAACAAAAGAATCAAACACCAAAGCTTTCATCCCAAACTACTGTTTGCCTAACCTAGTACATATGACAGCAAACACTACCTTAGATTCCAGAAATAGGCACTCGAGTTTAATGAAAGAAAAACGTTTCATCAAAACAACGATTTGAAATGGTTTCTGCTTTGATATTTACAACTTGAACACCGTAAAATTCAACTGAAGTTAGCAAACAGCTACTGAAAGCAAATGGCGAAAAAGCACTGAACGTAGAGAAGGGAAATAAGTTTAACTCTTTGCTTAAAGTGACACTAGCAACAGACATCCTTTCTTTCTTCAAAAGGATGAATGATCTTTTTGGGGAGAGAATGCACGTCCAGTTTCCAGCAATACCAAAAGTGTTAATTTGCTTTCTGTCAAATGTCATTCAGTTCCTCAAACGTACACCTATTTTTACACATGGAAAAAAACAAAGCCGCTTTTCCTTCAAATATCACTAAGTACTCTATGAAGTAGCAGGTAATTTTAACAATTGGAAGCCATGTTTCCATAATCTTAATTTTGAAACTAGAATATGTATGTGCATACAGCGTCCTGAACCTCACATTAGATGAGGAAGTACTGTCAGCATTTATGATGAAGCAGAAGAGGACAGAAACTTATGATATACGTGTGCATTAAGTCCATATGCAAACTGCAATCCTACCTCATGTAAATTATTGCAAGCCTCATGGTTCCTCTTGGTCCCTGCTCTCCTCACAACTGATTTCTTCTCAAATACAGCTCCTCCTACTGGTGTAAAATCACCACAGTAGTTCCAGAGAGAGCACACTACATCCATGCACACAAAATGCAGCCAAATGCCAAAAAGAAATGCAGCCAACTAAGGACAACGTGCCAAAACAGCAGAAGACAACACTCTGCCCGTTAATTCCAGACCTTTCTTAGTAAAAGTAGAAAATCTTCAGTACTGGCAAACTTCTAGTCTTCCCCCAAAGGCCACAAATAGTAAGCTTTTTGGGGTACAAAAAGTTCCAGGATGACTTAAGGCAGATGCATACAGTGTTGTGCTTGAACCTGTGGCCAGTTCATCTATGTCTTCTACATCAGTGCCATCTGATTACTCCAATATCTCACGGCAAAACTGTGCAGTAGCCAATCTTCACATTTCTAGGGGAAGTACTGCATTCACTTTAGTTGCTGCTTAATAAGGTGGCTGTCTCTTGAAAAAACATAGTTCACTACACTACTTGGTCTCCTCCACATTCTTTATGTCCCTTTACAAAGCCTTTCCCCGCAAGGCTCTGGCTGCCTTTCTTATGTGTCAAGTGTTCAGCACACCAACTTTTTAATTAGTTGGCTGTTCAGAACACAGGAAGTTTGTTCAAGTTTGTTCAAGGACACTTTAATCCTCTGCCAAAAACCTCTAAAAAGCTTCTAATTTTGAGCATTGCTACCCTAGTTTCTTTTAGCTGCAAGCAAAGAAGCGCTTACAGAGGGGACAAATGGGTTCCAATACAGGACAACCTTAGTCCTCAAGTCATTAACTGAAAATCATATTCATATTAGTTTTCGCAGGACGACAAAGGAAGATTAGAAAGAGTGAAAACTGTTGAAATGCAGAAGCAGCACTACAGGATGCAGTGGATGCCCGACAGAATATTTAAAAGGACTTCCTGCTACCACTCTAGCTCTAAGGGTCACCCTTTTTAGAAACTTTAGCTTAAAAAGTTAACAAAATAACAAAAATAGTTTGATTTTTTTTTTATCGCAAAAACAAAACAAAACACCCCACAAAGTATTTTGACTTAAGAACATGTTAAATTAGGCAATTTAGCAGGTTAAGCAGGATCAAGATGCTATCTTATCCCCATTTATGTTATTAAATTGATTCAGTACACAGCAGAACTCTATCTGGCATTCACATACATATTCTAGTTTCAAATAAAGAAGTTTTTTTAACCATTACTGAAAGAAATTCTCAACTTAGCTGTTACCTAAAGCTTTGTGACTCTCTAGAAAGTACTTCTGCCTCAAAAATTAAAAAGTAGAGAACCATATTCCGATTTGAGAACAGACACTATTCTCAATTCATCTTGCATGTTTGAGAATAAGTCAGAATAACTACTTTTCAGGAAGAATCTGTATCTTAATCTCATTTTCAGGATAAATATGCTTCCTACACCACACCTCAAGACTTCACAACAGAAATACCAACTCTGAGCAGAACACAACTGCTTTGTAAGCACAAGACTCACCAATGAAGGGTCAAGGTAGCTGTGCGTGGTTGACCAGGTCTGTGGAGCAATTAAACTGTACAATGGAAACTGCTGCTGGGGACTGTATACTGGAGGTAAGTAAAAGGATGTTGTGTAACGCTGCTGTGTGTAGATGTTCATATCCAGAGGTCTATATCCATTCTTTGGCAAAAATGTGTTTATAGCTATTGCCTTTGCTTTTATCCTTGCCTGCAAAGGAGATTAGATTATTTATTATAGCAGCCTTTCAGATTTAATCAGGATGGTTCAAACTAGCAGATCTCAAACTTGACACTTGTCAGCCATTGCTTTCTCCTTCAAGGAAGGCAGGAACAGCTGAATGCTTCCCTGCTGATGCTGGGTTGAACATACTGCTGCCAGAAAGGAGGAAAAGGAGAAGTGTAATAGCATGCACCACATTTCAAAACCAATCTCCAGGTCAAATGTTTGCTGAGATTGGACCACCTTAATACATACTAGAAAACATCAAGCAGAACCCCACAAAAAAAAAAAAATATAGAACACACAAAATAAAGCTCTATTTACCTTAATGGGTTTTCCTTGGAAAATTTTCACTTCTTCTCTAAGGTATCTGTAAGCCTTTAAAAAGTCATTGCAAAATTGGTCAAATATAATTTAAACAAAGGCAAGTAAGTTTTGACAGGCTAAGCCAAACAATAATACTTGAAGTGTCTGTTAATGTTAGACTACAGAAAACCCTCATATTTAATCTGCATTTAGTGAGATGTAAGTTATCACTGCAGAAGTGCTTCAGTAGCTTTAAAACAAGATTTTCAGACTTACAAATAAAACATTTCAATGCGTCATCAAAAATATCAGTGTTCTTAGTACATAAAATTATAGCTTTGGCCAGGAAGCCAGGATATGCAAACAAGATAAAACTTAGTTATATTCAATAATGCTGATAACCGAGTATTAGCTAATAGGAAGCATTAATGTTTAAAAGGATTTTTTTTTCTTTTAAGAGTTCTTACACATTTGTAATACAGTTTATGATCCAGTTAAGCCTCCTTTCATTTCACCCATTTTCTGTTATATTCTAAAATGCATTAAAGAAAGCATTACCTGCTGTGCATCGGCTTCTGATTCAAATGTGATGAACCAGTTGTCATTATAGGCAAACTCACAGTTGATAAACTTAGGCAAATTATCTCCTTTGAAAAGTGCTTCAACCTCCTAAAGAAAGAGGTTCAGACAAAAAGAGAGAGAAAAGTGTGGGAGGAAAATAAAGTAGAAGAAAACAGCAGTTTAAAGTATGAAATACTTTAAGTATGAACTCCTGGTACGTTCTTTTTAGCTTACAAAACAGAAATCTAGGGGAGCAATTGTTCCGAAGTTCAAATGTCAACTCTCTAAGCTCCCTGTTAGTTAGGAGAAATAAAAACGAGCACTGCCTAGGCTGTGTCACAAGCAGAAGTTGCCTGCTCCCCTGAGATCAGAGGAGATAAGTTATTTAGGCGACAAATTTGGCATCAAGTACAGATTCTGAAAAGCTGTTCTATCTTTCCTGCCACTATCAGATAAAACCACTTCTTGCTTGCTCCCTCTTTTCATGAGGCACCAGTGTCCATCAGCTGAATGAGATTTCACTCATGTACAAATCCACAGAACCACACAAAAACCTGCCCGTACTGCACAGGACAGGAGACTGCTGCCCCTTCAGCAGAAACTGGAAATGCACTTTAGCTCAAGTAGCTACAGATGAGCGTTATCTGAGAGCAATATTTATGTCATCTGAAAAAATAAAGTGCTAATTTTTATATAAAAATAACATCTCAGACATTATTTTGCACTATTTTTTGTCACTGAATGGAGACAAACAGCATCAAAAAGCAATGCAGCCTGGCAGGCCTCACAGTCTGTTGGAACACTGCTGCTTAAATAAAGCCCGAACATGCTAAGCCAGAAAACATATCCCATTAAGCCTGAATGATTAAATCTAAAATTGTCAACACTGGAAAATCTGAACACAATATATGAAATACTTCCCTAAGACCATCTATTTTGAAAACGAAGACTTCTCAGAACTTTGCTGGTGTTATTTTTAAGCAATCGAGAGAGAATATCCAATGCTAATATATCCAACATGACAAACTGGTGTAAAAAGCAATCTAACATATTAAAAGTTAGGCAGTCTTCAAAAGCCTAAATTTAATTTAGAAATTTAAAAGCAACAGGCTTTTTTTAAGCAACGTATACAATGCATTTAACTTCTTCCCTCTGATTCTTTTTAGCATCTTGTTTTAGCTCCTGTATGTTAAGGCCATTTACCTTATTGTAGCAGTACTATTTGCACCTTCAAAGAATCTAGCCCACCACTCTTACAGTAGTTCCATAAACTAACCAGGATCATCAGCAACCTGTTTACGCGTTTACCTTCAGCATTATGGAAACTTCTGGAAAGCTTTTAAAGTACTTTATTCCAAAAAGATGTAGGAATGATGCTTTCCATTCTAAGACTCATCTTCCCTCATTTTTGTTTGCTATTTATCCATTAGCTAAGAGCTTAGTGAGAAAGGAGAAGTCAGAGACCAAGAAAATAATGCTGATCTCTACTGTCAGTTATTCAACCCTCTGCAGAGGTACAGATTCTACTGCAGTCTCCCCACGAGTGATATGCATCTATCAAGTATTTGCTATCCAAACAATAATCACTACTAAGACTTAGAAATGCAGTCGCTAGTAAGAAACACTACTCTTAATGACATCTGGAAAAAATAAACAACTTCCATTCTGAAATAAGATTCTTCACTGAGCAGTTACTTACTTCAATGGGGGTAGATTCAGGTACCTCACGTAAAATCACAATACAGCGATTCTGATTTGGCCTAACTTTCTCTCCTTTCTCATCCACTTGGACTAAAGGCAACGCTAAGAGAGAAAAACAGATGTACTTTAGCTGTCAGCGATCATAACTTCTCATACAGCATGAAGCTATGCACACAGTTGTACAGTACAAAGTTGTTAGCACTGAATATTTTTTGAACATTTAGCATTAAGAAATAGCAGAAGATAGCTCATAATTCCAAACATGAAACTGAGCAAATGTTCCTTAAACTCTCCAAACCCTTCCTGCTCTTTCAGATTAAGAATTCTGAATTCGTTAGCTGTTTCTTTTAAGTTGCACATCAAGTTTGTTCTTTCTCGATTCCTACCTTAGTGGTAACATACAGTTGCCTTTTCTGAGAAATTAAACTCATGTTATTCTTATTTACGTAGATCACTACTCAATACTTAGTATGTGAAGCAGATTTTACTTTAAGTGTGATGATCTAAATTTGAAGATGTTTACTCTGTTTAATGCTTTATAGGAAAAGCATAACCTTTGATTTTAATGTTACAAACAACAACAAAAAAATGAAAAATCTTGATTAAGTTCTACAGCAATAACCAAAACACTTTTGAGCACTGAGCAAATTCTACTTACATCTCAGCACTTCAACAATTAAATCCATATCTGTACTGAGTTTCTTGACATGATCGAGGTTTGCTACTGTCATTATTGGCACATACTGATCACTGTCCATTTGTGATATAAGGTACATGTCACTGGCAAGATTTTCTCTGTTGGGAGAAAAAAAGAAAGTGGGGACATATCACAGACATAACTTTTTATGATCTTTAATGAACTTGAGACAAAAAGCTCAGTATCACACAGTAGAAGGCAGACTACTGAAGTAAGCTGTATTTCGAGTGTTTTCACCTATTCCCCAGCCCATTCACTTACCATGTTCATCTGTTTTGCTTCACAGAAATGATGAAAACAGCATTTTCTTCCCCCCTTCACACTACAGCATCAGCATCTCACTGTTAAGGCAGCACTTCACCCCCACACACATATAACACTTAAACATTAATTACTTCAAATGACTACTGACTGTAAATGATGACGCAGGAGTACACAGATTAGGAATTGTTCTACGTTACTAAAAGACTGGTGTTTAGGATATTATTGTTATTATTTAAATAAGATACAAGCCCTGAGAACAGTTGATTACACACGAACTGCTTTGACAAGCCTGCAGTCTATGTGTACTATTCAGAATCCATAATTATTTTCTTTTAGCTGACCCCCACCTTAAAGGAATCAGTGTGCACAAAACCCCTGGTCTGTATCAATGCAAATTTTAAAAGATTAGCTTACACAAGGATCATCAAATGGATTAAGCTACTCAGTTTTAATTTGCAAAAGGAACCCACTAACAGTTGTACAAGCTCTCAAAGATTACATGAATTCTAACAACTCGTACTTCAAAGCAGTACATTCACTAGCTTATGTTTAAGGCCAGAAAGATTCATGTGGGAGCTCTAAGAGGTACATCAATATGATATTCTGCAATATTTGTGCTACTTTCTCTAAATTCTCATCCTTTCCCCACAGTTTTAACTGGTTGCTGTGAAATATATTATCAACCACGCCAAATCAGGTATGGGATCTTTTTAAATACTCACTAGGTTGCTACATTCATACATACCTAGATAAGCAAAATTCCAGTGTTTTTTTCAGTAATTCTCGTAGATCTTCCTGACCTTCTGGCAGCAACTGTTCATTTCCACCTGAAGTTTAACAAAAAAGTTTAAAACTCACTTGCTCTAATACAAAGCATTCTTCATACATACTTCAATCAAACCATGAATATCTATTTGCTGGCTGTACATCTAGTAAAAAGTTTTCAAGTTCAGTAAATGCTCTTCTGTGTTTTAGAGATTATTATTAACCAAAAATGCAAAGGAACATTTCATTTCAAGACAAAAGAAAACCAAATACATACAAATTTGAAACAGCTTTAGAAGAGCAGCTTCAAACACATTTCACAGTAAATGCTGAACTCATTTAGCTCGTATCTGTCTCTACGCCTTATGAAACCAACCAATTTCTAGCTGACTAAACCTAAGAGAAAAGCAAGCAAGCAATGCAAAGGTAAATCCTTTCTCAATCCCAGCCTCGCTCTAAATTCTTAATACACTAATTCAGAAAAGATGACTTCAAATACGTAGTTGTGAAATGTTAACAGATGCAATCAGCAGAAACAGCACACTTCCCTCTTCCTCACCTCTTACCTCAGCTTGAACAGTAATCCTATTTGAATCCAGCAGACCTTCTGTCCCATGAAATATAAGCACAGTTTAAACCTTACACTAGTTTCTAGAAGTTTCTTCAAACACACAACTGCTAACAACTGTATTGAATCACGGAAGTCAAAGAAATTAGACTAAGTTGTTGCTTATGTTAAAGTTCTAAGAACACGGCTGATCTTTAAATTCATGACATTAATATCTGTGAAAGGCAACTATTAAATGAATTTTACTCCTGTGCCTGACCCAAATATAAAGCATGAAGCATAGATATGAAGATATCTCAATGCACATATTCAAAATAACATTCCAGAAGACACTAATCAGCTACATCCAATAGTTACAACTGTTTCTGTGCAGTAGCTCGTGAGGCCAATTTTGTGGAAAAGTCTGGTTTTCAAGTATGTCTAAGCCTAGAGCAAGAAAGAGACTCTGTTACCTGTGTGAGTGGTTTCATGCATAGACTCATACTCAGAATGATCGAGAGCCAAAGAGTTCATATCTGTCTGGTCTGACACTGAAACGGCTGTTGATGACTCCTGCAGCTCCGTCAGCACTGCATTCTGATGCTTTTTCTCACCACTGCCTTTAGCATCCAGTCCTGCAACGGAGATCACACACGTAGCACGTGCATCCATACATTCAAAAAGCCTTCCTTCTGATCGAAGTAGCAACACGTGAGTAGTTGAAACTAAACTTGAAGCGCTAAGAGTTGCATGCATTCATTTTTTTAGATATGAAATTAAAAAGGTTCTGCATTGAGTTCTAACTCTCACTTCAGCAACAGCTAAAGATAACACTTTTACCTTCTTCACATGAATCTGGAGGCTGGTCAGGTATCTCTTCCCACGTTTTGCTCACGCTACCATCAGTGGCACCACTTGCTTCCAAATGTAACATATGATTTCCCCACACCTTTGCATTAGGATTTAACTCAGAAACCTTGGCTGATTCCTACAAAAGAATTTTATTTTGGTTACACACTTCATGGATACATAGCATATACCTGTGTGCTTATATGTACATAGTTACAAAGAACAGTATCAAATGTACATCTCAGTGTAGTAACGTGAAGCTTTTTCACATCTGAATACATCAACTGAAGTCCAATAGTGATTTCAAGTAGAAGAGTAACTAAATTATACAGCACAGAATTCATTTATCTGATTAAGAAGCACCAGAAAAGGTTAGCTAAGCAGCAAACAAGCTAACACAACTTGCACTTGCCCAGACTTCAGGCAGTTCTCTAAGATAGATTAACACAATGGTTTCATTCTGTTTCTGCAAAAGAATGCTTAAAAAAGAAAATATAAATCTACGTTTTTCTTCCCTCAGACTCACAGTCACCTGCAAGAGTTTTAAGGAAGCATTAGGTAAAATTGAATGCAGTGACATGTATGTGACAAGTATTGTTATTTACAAAAATAAGCAAAGTAACAAAAATTTAGAGTAACTTTTCATCCAGGTAGGAGAAAAGGAATGAGCTAATAGTTTCAGTCAAACCATGTGGAACAGCCTCCTTTGACCTGGAGCAGAAACAGATACACTTAATGGTAATGCATGTTGACATATAATCATCATACATGTGGTCATATTTGCACTTTAGAGATTGCCCTCTGCAGTGCCAGCAACTACAGTACTTTCATCAATAGCACAACAGTTTTCTCTTCTTTTGCTACTATTCAAGCAAGAAATATTAAGTCATTCCATGTCCATGTCTTTGACATGCATTAGTATGATCTCTGTGTTAAGTGTATTGCTCATGATATCAGACACTATTTATACTCACACTTGTTTTGTGAATTATGAGACACTTAAAATATTACCTAGTTAAAGACAAGCACTTCAAATCTCCACAAAGCTTTGATTATTCCAAACATTCACATCCAGTTAAGTTATCGTAACGCAAGGAAAATGCACCCAATAGGCTTTAAAAATAAAAACAAAATAATAGAGATCCAAGGAGAGAGATATCAACTTAGCCACATGCACTGAGTGACCAAGAAAGGGCAGGTAAAACATGGAAAAGATGTTGGTTGTTGGTACTTTCATAGCATACAAAGATGACAGCAAGTGCTACTAGTTTCCATTTTATTAAATGCAAAACACTTTCGTAACAGATAAGCTTAGGTGCTAGCGTGATCTCCTTTTGGCACTTCAACTGCTGGGCAAGGTCAGAGCAGCTGCTGCAACATGGTCGTGCAGAGAACAATACTAAGAGTGGCTCTGCCCAAAGTGCAGCAGCTGCAGCAGGTCAGGTTTGTTCCTTTCTCAACCCGGGTAATCAAGATGCAGTCTACCTCATCCCCCATGCTTCTTCTGAAGTCGTCTGTTTCTACAGCACTCTGGAAAATGATCTCCATTAAGTGAGCAACAGTTTTTCGAACTGCTGACAAGCAAGAACTTTAAAACTTCAGAAAATTCACAAACATTCCTTCCACTACAAAGGTAAAGAGCACAATTAACAGCCTACCACACACTGTGTTCACCTCCAGTCCATCTGGAATTGAGAATTTGCAATCAAGATACCTTACTCAAGACATTCAAGCTTTCAGACAAGGTAAACAATCAAAAATGAAAAGAAACATCAATATTTGGTAACATTTTGGACTCCTACATTCTGTTTAACATTCAGCTTCACAAAGGAAAGAAATGAGTGGTCAGCTTCAGGACAAAAAGACTTGAACCTATGAAACAGTTAACTATGCAATGAAAACATAGTCTGACTTAATTTATTTCAATTTAAGCTTCAACCTAAACATTTAACATCAGATCACTTTTGTAGAATACTTACAAATTCATCTTTATCTTGCCAGTCCCAGATATCAACGTTCTCTAGAGCTAGCAGTTGATAAGGGCAGCTTCCCACTGCATACGAAGCAGCTGTGAGATCCTCAGGTTCGTTCTGGAAGCTTTCACCATCTATGCACTCTCTGCCACTCTTTACAGTTCGGTTAAGAATTGTACTATTCCATAAAAAGCCCATTGAATATTCACCATTATCAGTAGTGAACGTGTCAGGAAACAGATGATTTGTCAGATCAGCACTGCCACCAGGGAGTCTTACAAAATGTGACCCCATTTCAACTTGAGGATTTCGTCTGTCCAGTTTATAGGAATATTCTTGGTCACTTGATTCGTCTTCCATGGGATCTAACAAGCACTTCTCACTTTTCACTCCCTGAAATGCTCCGGCAACACCACAAGCACTGTGTATTTCATATGAAGGAGTAGCAGCATATTTGTCTACCTGCTCTGGGTCAACAAAAACTCCAAGCTCTTTGTTTGAGAAAACCTTGTGATCTGACTGCATGTGTTCACAACCCGCGGTCGAGTCATTCATTGGAGTATTTAATATGTAACTGGTGTCTTTTAGTTCAGTAGTCTCAGCTTCTAGCTTTAAATCCCCAGTGGTAAAAGCTTCTACAGCACCAGATGACAAATCAGAAACAGTGAGATTTTCCTCCTTTGAGTGGATACTGATACAATGTTCTACTTCATTCTGAAGATTACATTCATTTAGGTCACATACACTTTTTTCAGGAGTTTCTAGTTGTGTTTCAGTAAATGAACCAAAAGAAACTTGAGCATTCTCAAATTCTGGCTCTGGACTGGCACAGTGAGATGCCTGAGCCTCTGCCACTGGTTTATCAAGCACATGAGAATATGAATTTTGACTCAATGAAGGTAAAAAATTACAGTCTTTGTGAAAAAGATTATTATTATCTTCAAGAGTTTTAGAGTCATTTATCAATTCCACACTCCTGCATGCACAGCTGTCCAATATTACAGGCAGAGTGTACTCACAGCAAGTACTTTTTTCACGACTCAATTCCTTATTGAAATTTAAGCTGTTGCTGTCCTGATCAGAAATGTTAGAATCAGAATTCTGTTTTGTATTTTCTGCCTCGGTGTTAACTGTTTCATTTGGTTGAACTTCAGAGTTCGTCTGTTTCACAGACTCTGTTATATCCCCAGCTATTGTGGCTAGGTCAGTCTCTGCATTCCATTGATTTTCCATTGCACGGAAGGAACATACATCCTGCTGTTTATCTTTCCTACAGTTCAAGCCCATTTTGTTCACATCCTCATGTTCCACAGACTCAGAAGAAACATTGCTTTCCTTATCTGAATTTGAATAGCTGTATACTTTACCTTTATTCCCTGGTGACTGTTGTGAAATCTGAAACTCTAGGCTGTGTTTCTGTAGGTCTGTTTCATCTGTTCTTGTGTTAGGTAGTTCATGAGATGCCAAAGTACCACCACTTACCCACGACTGAGTTCTGCTGAAGCTACCAGCATCTTCAAGCACGTCGTCTTTTACCTCATTGCTTCTCATGCACATGTCTTCCACTGTGTTCTGCAGGGACACCACTTCAGCTGGCACCTTGCTTTCAGTACAACCCTTAATTTGAGTTTGAAAGTCAGAACTTTCTTCCAAGCTTTCATGCATTTCAGTCATATTCAAAGTTTCAAGCCTATGCAGAACTGTACCTGCGCATTTCTCTTGATCTTTCAAGAGCTCTTCCAAAACGCTGTGATGTTCACTAGAGCCGGGTGCAAGATTTTGGTTATCGTAATACATGCTTTGAGATGTTCCCTGTTCCACATACGGATTTTCTTCACTTCCTGGCTTCAGGACGCAGCATTCTTCAGCACTTTTTTCTCTATGCTGACTCATCAAAAAAGAATCATTGCCCGTTTCATGCAACTCTAATAATTTAAAGTCACCCCTCATATTTTCTACCACCTGCTTGCTATTTACTTCCTTGACAACACTAGAGGGATGCACGCTTAAACCATTCGGAACAAAGCCAGAATCATTACCTCCCTCAACTTTTCCTGAAGGGCACATTTCAGTTGTTAACGATACACTAGAAACGCAATCGCAAACACGATTCGTGTTTTCTGAATTAGGACTGTATTGGTCCTCCCCAGCAGAATCCACAGTTTTTACAGAATCACAGGTTCTACGAAATGATTCATTCCAACTGACACCATTATATGTGCTACATTCTTCCTCTTGTTGATTCTCGGGGGCAGCTTCATTGCACCCTTCTGCACTTAAACCATTTATTAATACAGTGCCCATGTTTAAGCAGTGCATCTGACATTTGTCAGCCAGTGAGCTACAGTAAGAAGACTGGATGCCCATGCTACAATATTCCTCTGTTTCCTTACTCTGCACATTTGATCTACTCTCATTTTTACACACAGACAGTTCTTTCTGTGAATTAAGCTCAGCTTCCACTTGTGCTGACTGCTGCACTGGAAATTCCTTCCCAGTGTCTAGAGGCCGTGCCATGCTGTGCATTCCTTCATCAGTAACAGCTGAGTTATCTACGTCTGCTGTAATCTTTTCATGCACAGTAGCTGGCACCTCTTCATCCCCTCTCAGATCTTCAGCATCTACAACACAAATACTGTAGAAGTCCCTTTCTTTTGTATGTTGTTTGTTGTCTACATCAAGATAAGAAAAGGTTGGAGACATCTGCCTAAGTGAACCTGAAGCTTTTTGTAGGCAGTCACTCCTGTTGTCTTCAGCATTTACTATTGCTTTGTTCTGTGTTGAATGGTTGCACGCATAATCATCCAGGAAATTTCTATTTAAGGAAATTTCGTAACTGTCTCCGATGGCTGGCATATGTGAAGTAGAAGCACAATCGAACGAGCAACGCTCTTCCACAGCCACACGTTCCTTATTACTGTTACTATTTTCTGTATTGCTCACGTGCTGACTACTCCTTGATTTTTCAGATGTTTCTTTTTCAGTAACCTCATCTTTCTTTTGTTCACTTTTCTGTAGGTTTCCGTATGTACCCGAGACCTTCAGAAGGTGACTAAAGGAATTAAAAAAGCTAAAAGGTCTGCCATATGTTCTCCTAGATCTCCCACAGGAACTATTCTCCATACTTCCATATGACTTATATTTTGTTTTTCTATCCCAGAGCCCAGATTTAGGATTTGACACTACGCAATCATTGGTACGAACACATTCAATGCTGGCTATCACAGCTTCCCCATTAACCGTCCTTCCCACTGTATGTAGATTCTTCCTTTCTACAGCTTCTAAAATTGAAGATAAAGTTTTACTTATCCTTGAGTCCGGTGCTTCCTCTTCCACAGGTTTTTGTAACAAGCCAGTTTTCTCCTCATTCGTGCTGTTACTCAACTCCTTACTGAAGCAGCAGCCCATGTTTAATTAGTGTCAAAGGAGCCTTCTCATTGCAAATCACCCTCCTCTATACACTAAGCTAACTTTCTACGGCTACTGAGGAGACAAGCCAACACCCAGCTGCCAAAAATAGCATACTTGAAAACCATGCAGGGGTTCATATGTCAGTGCCACTCAAAGTCCAAATCCCAGTTGCTGAGCAATGTTTTCGTATTTCATCATATGCACTGTAACATTCAAGCCAAATAATTTTCCTAATGAGATTACAGTCTGTTTACAAGTATTACTAAGTCTTACGAACTTCCATTGTTTAATTTCCTGAAGTTTCTTCCATCCAAATTACTAAAATATTTAAATGACATCTTCCACAGTGTCTGTGTGCCAAAAAACTGCTTGCCTTCCAGTTTAACAGGACTCCCACTTTATGTACAAGGAAAAATGCATTCTGGCTTCACACGTTTCAACCGGATTTAAAGGTTAAACTAGGAGAATTCACTACTTCCAAGAAGCTCCGTACCACTTTCTCCTCTCTCCCTCTCTAGAGCCGAATCTACACCAACTGCTTCTTTAGGAAAAACAAGCTAAAGATAGATAAGACCTCATGTATTCCACTGAACAGTCATTGTACGTTATCAGAAGCTAATTTTGTTTCAAGGTTTTTTTAATTGTTATCTGCACGGAAAGAAAAGAATACATAGTCAGTCTGTGAATTACAGCCATGGAAGTGGCCTCCACGATCACCAAGAATCCTTGTGAAACAGCAGCAGGATTAATTATACTTAATCTGTTCCAAAAATCGTGTATAATTTTACCAAAAAAAAAACCTAGTTTGACTAAATGCCAGAGGTCAGTCAACACTGCAAGTGCTGTTTATTGTATGCAAACTCAGTTCCTTCTAGAAGTCAGAAAAGAACATCTTTATACACTTAAGTATTTGAGGACTTCTGCTACTCTAAGTACTTTCATAAGTTAAAAAAATTCTCCTTCAAAAATAAATAGCCATTAAAAAAACCCAAACCTACAACTGCCCAAACTTCCCTGCTCTGAACAGAGTGGTTCCTATATTTGCCTTTATATATAAACTTCACATCATTTAGACATCCCCTCAAATGCAATGCTATTATCTCCAATCTGGATCCCCTCCTTCAGGGAGACAGTGGACTATCACCACAGTACCACGGGAGAACCCTATTTCAAAGGTTATTTCAGCAGTACAATGAACCAAGTGATATTTTCCAATTGATTACAAACCTTGCAGCAAGCTTATCAAGATCTGCTTGAAATAGAAGTGCAAGTTAGCCTGGTAGCTTTTCCTCACTGTAATCATAAAAGTATAGAAGCGTACCAAGGCTAATAAAAGCCTTTCAGATAACTGAAACTTCAGATGTCTTGCAGATAACTGGAACTAGGTCTATTTTAATTCACACTGTAAACTGCACTTGTAGGGTAAACGTTGCTTAACGCACCTAGATCAGTGCGTTAACTTTCCGCTGTCTTTTTTGTTTTTCCTTTTTTGTTGTAACTTATTTCACAGTTGCTTTCATGGCAAGTGAACTAGTCCACGTAATAAGGCCTAAGACATGATACAGTCTCATCTAACGGGTCCTTGTGGTCCTCGTTACTAACATACCCACGCTCTCTTTCAAAAATTCCAGGATTTCTATTTTTATTAGACCAGGGGTGCCCGTGCTCAGCTTTTCCCTCCCATCTTCCACTTTCTTTACCCTGATAGAAACATTTCACTAATGTAAACACAGCAGTGAATGCAGCCAATGCTAATAATAATTAAGCATTAGCTCTTAGTCATTCATGTCTCATTGGTAAAACAAAGCGCACATGTTTAATGAAACACTAAAGGAACAAATGGAGTTTCATATTGAAGACTGAGGGGAAAAAAAAAAAGCGATGCTGCATTGAACCACAGTAAGCAGAGCAAAAGCCAGGCAGAAAGCACAAAAACCTCTTGCTATCTCCAACTGTTCACAACCTTAATAACTCGTGCAACGATACCTTGTGCTACCTGCAAGTGCAGGTGCACTCTTGGAACTCAAATGTTTCACTTCATACAGTTTGCACTGCAGCCAGTATGAGCAGGGAGAACAGTAGTCACACACTTAGCAACACAAACCAAACTGAACTAGAGGTCAATCATCCCATAAACCCAACAGGTAATGCTCAACACATAATGCCCTCCCCTAACAGGGATACAAATTCTTAACCATTCATCTCTTTTCCTAACACAGCATGAAATGCTTTTCTGTTCCCTTCTCTGAAGCTTTCAGAAGATTTTTAAATATTATTGCAAGTATGTAAGATGCTCTGAAAGTAATGCCTCCTATTTGTTTCCATGGAAACTGCAACAGATCTAGAGAGCACAGTAACACTGTTTAAAAGAGCAAATTCTCAGCCCTATTTTTCAACCAGTCACCATCACTAGCTATGCATTTTCACCAGCAACCAACAAGAGCCTACGTGCCACACCTGTAAAAATCTGCACCAGCAGAGGCAACCCTCTTCCACTGTCACCACTGCTGAAACACACCACCCATCACTTCACCGTGCTCACATCCACTCCTCGGTCTTCATAAACGTGCAGCAAACATCAGTGGATGTCAGTGGGTGCAATTCATTCCACATGAAGGAATTCAATACCCCACCCTTGCTTCACATGCACTTCCATGTCAGACGCCATCCTGTCAGACTGCCCCACTGCTGCCATCTGTCAACGGCAGAAACGTGTAATGGGATACTGGTGGGAAGGCTCGACCTCTACTGCCAGCACAACATCCACCTCTGGCATTGTGGGCTAACATAATAAAACAGGGGGCACTACTTTCAGAGCAGTCCTCTGGGTTTTGTTTTTTTTTTTTTTAAACTTACTTTCATGTGTAACACAAAAAAAAAACGTGTAAAGCTATAACACAGCTGCCCATGTAGCTTTTTCCCTCCAAAGGTTCTGCTCACAGAACAAACCAACGTAACGAAACAGTGCTTCAGACTCTAAAGCACTTACTATGTATTTATATGCCATGTACAGCAGACTGATTTGTAGAACCATACTTTCAAGCAAGAACTCCTATTCACCACTAATCCTCTTGCCCTTACAAAGATTACAGAACTGGCTAGGAAATAAATGCATTCCCTCCTCAGCAAGTCTGCTTTGGAACTGCAGAGTAACAAGAGAGGACTACCCTGCCCCCAGGTTATCTAACATGTGAAGCCTCTGAAGTGCCTACAGATAGATTGTTCTTTAGGATAGGAAGTCTGATGCATCATTGCTGCCATCTGCTGCATTTTTTTTTTTTTTTTAATTCTCCCGTGGGACAAAGTTATTCAGCATGCTTGTATCCAGCCTGGTTCAGACTCACAGCTATGCCAAGCCACTTCTCTCTTAAGCATTTCCCTGGAACAAAGTACAGGGAAAGGGGGAGGGATTGTTTGTAAGAGGATTTTTTTTTTTCTTTTAAGAAATGCCACGAGCAAACAATTCAACTGCTTTTAACCTCAGCATTAAGTCACATCAGTACTTACAAATTCTGTAACTATTCAGACAACTCTTTGTCAAGTGAAGAATTAACACAATTTTCCCCTCTGTGATACAGTGAAAAGTTTCTGAAGAACTCAGCTCTTAGTTCTGGGCAAAGGCCACTTTCCCTGTGCTTTAGCAAGCAGTTCTGCTATCAACCAACAGCGAGAAAATATGAGCAGCAGCTCAGGCAGACAGAGGGTTCTTCTAGTTTTCCCATACTCTTCTTCTTACGTGCAAAGGCACATTCTGTACTTGTTACTTGGGTTTTATCTTAGAGTTCTAGAGATTATTTCTATTTTTAAGCACCTATAGTGCACATTCACCAAGTCTCATTTCTCAATAATGTTTACTGTGGGATCACCACAAAAAAAAAAGCAAAGCATGAGAAATCTAAGCAGAACTTGACCACACTTCTCTTACAATACATCACCTGAGTTTGTTTGTTCAACTTCCAAGGCTCAGTTAGCCTTAAAAGCCTTCAGGCTATAGGCTGAACACCACCACCTGACTTGAAAAGCACTTCTCAAACTAAAAGAAGTGGTGCTCTACCACTTCAGAGCTGGATTCAGCTGGGAAGAAGGGTGGAAACAGAGCTGCTCTGAAGCAGCACTTTCACAACTTGAACAATTTGTTATTTTTAGTCCTATATCCTATAAGCACCTACGTAGAAAGCCAAAAGTCAACCTTCGTGTTAACTGCAGTATATCTTCAGTCTACGTTCATTTCTATGTACTTCTGCAAACCTTGTCATAGAATAAGGGTTTGAATCTATATACACAGACTTACAGAATTCAGTTTTAAAACAGTTTAACTGTAAAGTTATAACACCACAGGTTCAAACAGCCCTTACAACCTTCTTACATTTTAATTTAAAAAAAAAGATAAGCTAAATCCTGCAATTGTAATCAGCCCTTAAACAATGTTTACCCTACACTCCATGGCAATCACCTGATGCCATGCCTACCATCAGTCACAGAAAAAGAGCAGAGCACTACCCCAACAGACATCACAACATCACTGCTGCAGGTTCCAGGAAAACAATTGAGCAGAATGCTTAACTTCCCCTCCAGGATATAAAGATAAAGAGGGATGCTAAGAGTTTAAATACACATATTTTACATATTAAAACAATTAAAAATGGCCACAGAAATCAGCTAAATGTGCAGAGCTGTTCAGTACTTAATATGTAAATGTCCAACGTGACAGAAAAGCCTAACACTGAGCAGTACTGATGCTTCAAGATGTTGACGATGTACACGTTCATTTTAAGGTCTAATCCCCCCATCTCTTGTTTAAAGAAATTTGTCACCTCTTGAATTATTAAATATCACCTTCATGTTATACAAACTGTTAGCAATTAACTCTTAGTAGCACAGTATGTGTCAATTACGCATTATTAAGTAACCTCAGAATTATACACTATACTGAATTTTTGCTCAGTTACTACACATGGCCCTACATTAAAACAGAGAATAACATACCCTCAGTTTCCTTTTAATTCTATCAGGCTTTTTTCTTGAGTGGACTGCAGAATAATTTCTGAATGTCATCTAGAAGTTCTTAAATCTAACAGCCTTTCATATGAACTCCAAAAAAAAACCCAAACTCCTTAAGAAGTACGAGGACTGCTTCAAAAGTAATGCCTCCACGTTTATTACACTGGTCCATGATGACAGAGGGAGATGGTGGTGGTACAGCAGCAGAGGTTGAACTGCCAATATTCCATTTGTAAGTGTAAGCTAACATTAAAAAGCAGTTACGAAGGATCCTCAAGGTTGCCAACCTCTTTCAGTCAACTGATGTGCAAAGCTACCAAAATTCTGCTGTTTAATACTTCTGAAATCAAACTGTTGCTAGAAATGAACCACATCAGGTTTGTAATTAACCACATTAGGTATTAAACAGCATACACCACTTCACAGACATTTTAAGTCAGAAGACTGCCTTTGAAAGACTTTGAAATCCACTAGTAAACAAATAACTTCCACATCATTAATGTAAGCAACCTTAGAAAGATATTTTTGAAGGGTTACATCATTAGTCATAACATCAAAACTTCAGTTTGAAATCAGTAATTACTACCAGTTCATCATTACTAATAGTAAAAAATGTGTTAAGTTTTGGTCCTGCCAAAGAAAGCAGACCAAGTGCCTGAAAATTTTCAGTTCAAATTCTGCAGCTTACCTCTCAAAGTGCCAGAAAAAAACACCTGGACCAAACATGATGTGATCCTGGTAGAATAGCATAGCCAAAACAGCTAGGGAATGTAATTTAGCAAATTTAAGTATACTAAAAAAGACTCCTGAAGATATCAACAGATTCCATGGCAGAATGATTTCACACCTAACACATGCTAGAGTAGTGATCACTGAAGATATAAATCCACCCCTCAGATAAGAATCTGGGGGTTCTGGCTGACACCATGTTGAATCTGAGTAATCACCGTGACCTGCAGCCATGAAAGCCAGCTGTATCCCGAGGTGCAGCAGCCCCAGCCCCGCCAGCAGAGATAGGGGAGGGATTGCTCCCGTCTGACCTGCACTGGTGCAGCCCCACCTAGAGCACTGTGTGCAGGTCTGGGCACAATGTATGGAGAACATAAAACTATTAGAGCACGTCCACAGGAGGGCTGTGAAGAATGGGAAGGGCCTGGAGGACAAGAAGTATGAGGAGCAGTCAAAGTGGCTGGGTCTGCTGGGCACGAAGCAGAACAGGCTGAGGGGAGGCCCCATGGCAGCTGCAGCTCCTCACAGAGAGCACAGGGGCAGCACTGAGCTCTGCTCTCTGGCCTCAGAGACCAAGAACCACATGGAGATGTCAGGGGAGGGGTAGGTGGGGTTAGGAAAGCGGTCATGGCCCCAAGCTGCCAGAGTTCAAGTGTCTGAAGACACCGCTCTGAGATGTACCATTTGAATTCTGAGCTGTCCTGTGCAGAAACCAGAGTTTCTCTCAATGATCCACGTGTGTCCCTTCATACACAGGATATCCTATGATTCTACCATAAAATTATTCACTTATAGAAATACCTCGCACTCTAATCTCAAAATACAAACAAGAAAGAGCAGTTAACCTGAAGAATGCACTTGCTAAGCGTAACTGAATCTATTTCAGAAGCTATTCTCTCTCCTTCTTAAGACTTTCTTGGAAAGAAAAGAAAGAATGTCTTTAGGATTTTAGTTTGCTAACTTCCTACGTACCATGAAGTTTTACTCAAACTATAACACTGCTTCCAGAAACTTGTAAATGAAATTCTGAAGCACTGGCAAAACATACCTGTCATTACGAAAGAGACTATCTTTAAAAGAGCACTTTTAACAGCAGTAACGGCAGTAATTCTGGTATAACAAACTAATCTTGTGACCCTGTGCATATAAAAGCCTGACATCAGTATAAGGTAAAAAAGCAAGCGCAAAAAAACCTTTTCAAGCTACTGACTTCACCCTTTTGGAGTAAGTATTCAGAAAAGGAAAAAGCTCCTCTGTCAAGAAAGTTTCCTACAGTTGCAAGAAATGTTTCTTTGCTGTGGTTTCCAGTGTTTTGGGGTTTTTTGTCTTCCTTCTCCAATTAAATAACAAATAACTGAAATTGAGATTTAGATACAAATTCACACGTAGCTTTATAAATAATTCAGTACTCCAAATTAAAAAGAATTAGCATTAAGGTTAAGATTAAACGATTGTTAATATTAATGCACCTGTTAAAAGTTCACAAAGTTGTTGCAAGATTTTGAGACAAATCTGCAACAACCTCTTACTCAGGCTGATACACTAACTGAAGCGTGCCGCAAAAGAACTGCTCCAGAACTTCTACGTGCTACTCAGAATGTTAATTCCAATAAATAAAGTTAAAAATCAACTGTTATGGCACAAAGGTAGACTCAGCTAATTGCTGCACTGCAGAACAGAGGAAATGCATATCTGAGAAAGGCAGAACAGAGCAGAGAAGCAGAAGAGATATCAGAATACCAGAAGTTCCTTAGTGTTTGCTTCAAAGTAAGTTTAAGCAGCAAGCATTCTTCAATGCATAGCACAGACTAAGCACCTAGCACAACATACACTGAAGCCAAACTCTTAAAGGTGCCCCAACAGGGAACGTTCCTCTCAGTATACAACTGCCAAAGTTGAAAAAACAATTTTAGGAATAAAGCTTACACACAAATCAAGTATTTCATCTACTTAAAACCATCTACTGCAACACTTATACAGTACTATCTGCTGCATGATCTGCCAAAAGCATCCTGTAATGCAGCTTACTGGCTCCTGCACAGCAGCACTGAAACAACAACAAAAAGCCATTTGGCAGAACTGACAGAGCAAAATTCCTGATACAGAAGGCAATTTCCTATTCTTAAGGGTAAATACTAAACTTAGTTGTGATGAATGGATTTCCTACATTTTACTCACATATTAAATCTGTGAGCCAGAAACTAACTCAAGACTGGTAATACAATTCGTGTGTAAACAAAAAAGACCTGTACTTTAGCAACTGAAAACTGCTCTAAAGTGTAGTTTATATCACCCACGGAGCTGATAAAAGTTAAGGCTGCTACCAGGCATGGAGATGTAGCTACTCTGAATAACTCTGCTCTAACATTTTACATTGCCAAATGACTTATAAAACACCCAGATACAATTCTGATTAAGACATACTAAAAAGAGCTAATTCACATAACACTTCTATGATGGGAATTACAATTAGAATACTTACTAGATGAGAACCGTCTTTCACTTCTTGTACTTGCTGCACCTGCGGTTCAGCCACAACTTTAGTGTCCTGGTCAGAAGTCATGAGCTGTCTGCTTTTTGGCTGCTCAAAGAGAACTTTACTGGTCACTTTTGTAAGCTGTGGAAATACAAAGACAAAAAGATTCCATAAGCTGTGTGATATTTCTGAGAAGTCACAGCCTTACCCACTGCACCACAGTGATTCGGCCAAAAAACTTTGACACCATCAGTAATGTGTTTGGGGAGAACATTGCAGCAGAGGGCACGCATAAAGCTTCCAGGAGTTGGCAGCCTTCAAAATGCAGATGAGCAGTAAGCACAACACTCACATTGCACTGGGTAGGGAAATCCCAGGGGGAAAAGTTTCATTTCATTCTCACCTTGATTATTCATACCGGTTTTCAAATCACGACTTCTTTACACCTCTTGGTACATTTACTTAACTTATTAAGGAGCATTCTAGTCACAAACCAACCTTTGTCTTCTACAACTACTCTGACAATCGCTTAATCTTCGCAAACTGTAGGAAGCATGTTACAACACTTCTGCTGAATTAGCAACGCTCAACAAGTTGTTCTGCTTCATCATCCTAAAATGTTATTTTATTTGATTTGACAAGAGGAGAAGTGAATAGAGTTGGATGTCTGAGTGGCTTAGCTTTGAAATACGAGGCTATTACTTAATATACTGTTATTTAAAAAATACTTCGTCATTAAGAAAAGGAAAAGCTTATTTAAATGATAAAGTCTCAAAAGTAAACACTGGGAGATAAATCAGGGTGATTTTTAATACTTATTCTCCATAAGGAGTACAGACATGTTCTAATATGCTTTTCCATTTATATATTCACCTAGAAATAAAAATTTTGCAATGCACTGAAGATAACAGTACAATTACACTTCTTAGTTGCGTGAACTCCTTTTACAGTACCTTGACTCCTGAAGATAAAATGTATTCCTGCCAACTTCTGGCTTGATGCCTTTCCAGGGAATCCATACTACACTACATTTTGTAATGGGCAAAAGCAAAAGTCCTTCATGCGACTGGTTTAATGGATCCTAAATTTTTCAACCAAAATTATCATATTTATCTATGCAACAAACCAATTCAAGCATCCACACTCAGTCATTCTGAAGATGAGCTGGTCTGCAAACACTGGTAAAGAAAAGCTGACATCCCAGAACAGGATTAAATATTCAGCTGAGATGAACAGCTGAACACCATTCCATGCTTCCCATGTCTTTGACTTCTTACATATTTTTGAGACGAAAATACGCACTGTGTCACTCAAACACCTCAAGTTTTAGTTTGTTCTATTTGAACAGTCTACCTCTCCTCTTCGATGAGAAGTTATTCACATATGGGAGAAATTAAATACAAAAGTAGAGCAAAGCAAACAGAAAAAGAGATCAGGGACTGTCTTGCCCCACACATACACAGTCCAAATGGGAGAAAATCTGGAACTAATTTGGGACGCCTGTATTTTATTAAATAACAAAAAGTCATCCACAGGATAAAAGCCATTTTTTGAAAGCAAGCACTAAGTAGCACAATTCAGTGCTGTTCAAACCCACGCATGGGAAGCTGTATGAACATTAACACCAAAGAAGGTGCCTAAGCTTCTTGCTAAAAGCTCCTGTTAATGTTCTCAAAAAGAAATTGGTTTTAGCCTCTTCACATTTCAGATTTTTTTTTTTTTATGAAAAGGATACAAGACTTACACGTTTTGTGTTCACTCTACATAATCTACATTGCTGTTTACACTAACTGTGGGAACACGTGTCAGTCCACATCCACAAGCTAAACTCTACAGGAACTCTGCTGTGTTTTAGTCAGTAACAGCATCACACACTTGCATGCTGATCCCCAAATCAATGCCACGTACTTCCTTACATAGTTCTGAACCACCTGATTATCTCATATACTCCCACTGCACAGAGAGATGGTGAAGTCTCCTTCTCTGGAGACATTCAAGACTTGCCTGGGCGTCAACCTGTGCAACCTGGGCTAGGGAGCAGCTTTGGCAGGGGGTCGGACTCAATGATCTCTGGAGGACCCTTCCAAACTCTACAATTCTATGATTCCCTTCTAGGCTCAACATGTCCTGGATACGTAGCATTAGGACCAATACTTCGTAAATCCATGGACTGGGATAGGAAAAAAGCAAAGACCACGTGACGCTAACACACACAAAGTTTAAGTTGCTTTTGCAGTTATGTGCGTTCAGTCACGATGCTTTTAAAGTCCCCAAGATGTCAAGTGCTCTGCTGTAAAATTCCATCCACTGTGGGCTCTCCTGGAAAGTTAGTCTCATTCATGTTTCCACCACTTGCCAGACTCTTACAGTGCAAAACCTGCATGTCAGTAGGCTTCCATGCTTATCACGTCACAGAATAAAGTGTTTGTGGGGGGGGAAAAAAAAAAAAAAGCAGTGTTCCTTCACAGAGTGGCGGAAAAATAAAAATAAAATATAAAATATAATAAATGTACCAAAATAACAAAGTGGTAAAGGCTACTGACAGGACGTTTTTAGCAGGTTTTTCATTAATATTGATGCTACTATAAATATCTTCATACACAAAATTATTTACAGAAACAAGAGTCAGTATTTGGTAGTGCTAGCAACTACAGATGAGGATTGACAGTTTAGAAGACAGCTTAAGCCCTCTTGATGCTAATTTAATAGCCAAAACTGCAAGTTAATGTGGCATTTTAACACAGCAATAAACATTTTCATTCCACTGAGCAGTTAATTTGTCTACCACTTTAATAGATTAGCTATCTGGTAAGCTATGTACTTGCACAAATACATACTGCTGCAGTAAGTGGGAGACCACCCTGCAGGTCAGCAGACCCTTTGCGTCTTGAGGTAGCAGTCCCTTTGGCAGAGCACTGAGCTAACAGAATTTGTTGTTTTATTTTCACTCAAATCATTGAAGAAACACAAGAAAAACCTTCAGAGGTACACAATGTTTGGTTTTTAGATATTCTTAGTTTATCATAAGCAGACTCACAAAATAAAATGACTTCCACAAAATTACGTCTAGTCACAGAGTCTACAGAACGGCCTCACTTGGAATGTGATTTACAAGCACGCCGCTATGATCTCACACTGTAACTTCAATTCTGTAAATACATACAGTAAATCACTACTTTTATTTCTGCCTTGCCATTTGATCACCTCAGAATAATTAGTCAGCTTGAACAACTTTGCTTACACTATGTCAAGAGCAAAGTTCCTCGTAAGGCACACAGATACTTATTTCCAGCCGCCTGGTCCTAGAGAAGCTGAATGGATTTTACTGCACCCTGTAAAAGCATTTTGAACTTGGATTCTAAGCTGGGAAGACACAACCTCCAAAGATTAAAAGACAAGTGAAAACATGTTTGCCTTTTTTTTTTTTTTAATTGAAAAAGAAACATTCAGCCGTGAAGCCCTTATTATTCCCCAAGCTACCACACTACTCAGTGTGCTAAACTGCTAATTGCAACAGGAAGGGCAAAGTGTGTGTTCTCATTCAAACAAAGACGAGGGGAGCAGTAACTCTGTACAGGTACACACACTGAAGCTGTCCCTGTGGGCTCCTGGCCAGCAGTGCTACCTCTCAGCAGCTACAAGAACATTCTCACCAGGGACTGAGCAGCAGCGGCAGCACACATCCCAGCCCCTGCAGAACTGGCTTCCCCCAAACATCTACAGTCATCTGCACAAATAAAAGGCTGTTTTCTGTGGGGTTTTTTTTGTTTGTTTGTTTGGGTTTTTGTTTTTTTTTTAAAAGCTGTCAACTTGATTCTTTATGGACAAAATTAAGTGCACTTAGCTGTAAGAACCCTTTTATTTCAGAAGCTGGTCCATGGGATGCCTACACAGGCAGAGAGCCACATGAGCATTCATGTACAGCACGTTCATGTACCCACTAACTGCAGATGGGACTGCTCTCATCCAAAGACAACACGTGCATGTCATTATGATGCCAGCATCAGGCTAACCTTTACACTGCTCATTAGTTCAGGTTTTGGTATCTCGTAGCACTGGCAGAGTTAATGTTCGACTACAGGAAGATACCTATACACACACAACACAACCTCAGGAACATCTCAGAGGACATCTATTCAGCTGTTACAGAAAACAGCACCTCTTTGATCCCCTCAAATTCCCTAAGTGCACCCCTGATCCCCCAAACCTCTGCTTTCATTAGAAGAAGTCTATTTTATTTAAACTCATAATCTGAACGTGCTTTTAACACAGTCTGTTTTGCTGCCCAGAGTTACAAAGGTATGAGTAGCAGCATGCGTTCTCTCAATCAAGCCAGCCAGATAGATCTATTATTTAAAAACATGCAAAACTCACAGTAATGCTCTAGGGCTGAGATCTTGCCTGCCAACTTTCAGCCCAGTGTAATCAGCCCTTAAAAAGCGATTTACAAATGCAAGTGCTGACAACCAACATTCACATTGCAAACAGCAACACCATAAAACAAAAAAAGCTCACTAGAATAAAAGATCTTTTCACTGCTCTTCCAGCAGGCAAAAACAAAACCAGATTTGAGTCTGGCGTTGTGCACAACTCTTCCTCGCAAATATTTTAGAAACTTTAAACAGAGATTAAGATAAAGTCTCCACAAGGCTAATGCAGAAATACGCTTCTGGTAACATGAGAAAGACTTAAAAGTTTTTAAAACAGAGGTGCACTTCTCAGCATAAGCCTCACAACAAACGTCACTGGAGGCCAGAAGCCCTCTTCCCACTGCCAGGGCTCACATACTTTCTCACCATCTCTCACACCCTTGTAGCAGCCGTGAGGACTGTGAGAAGCAAGCAGAACTACTGCTGATTTCAGCCCTGAAAACAGTTCCAGCAGCTGCCAAATCTAACACGTAGCTGATTTACTGATGTAAGAAAAATTTTACATCTACTGATAACTAAGGTAGATACGTAAACTATGGACTCTATTGTAAGCTTGAAAGCAGAAGCCAGGTATTTAACAGAGAACGGAAACACTAATCTCACCTTCCTTATATGCCATGAAACAACCTTAGACTTCTATGAGCTAAGAGATTGAGAAACAGCATTTAGTTTTCGCAGATTACTTCAGTCTTAACATTGCTGGTGATATGAGAAATAACGTCCCCTTCTAGAAGCATGTTATTAATTTAATACATTAACTTCCATTAAAAAAAAAAAACCCAAACTCTCCTTGTTTCACAACAGCTTTGAATAGCCAAGTTAGACATAATACGCCAAGAGTTAACGATGCTCTCCCTCCAGGTAATGCTGCTACCATATATGGGGTAGTAAAACTGGTAAAACACCAGGAAAAATTAGCAAATCATAGTCCTTCATGACTGCAGGTTTCCCTCCATTTCAGTGCTGAGAAGTAGGAGAAATGGGGGCTTGCAAATTTTTACTCAGGTGGCCATTTTAGAAGGCTTTCAAAGAAAGATCTCAACTGTTCATTCCAGAGCTCTGCCACCATTCCAGAGCTTGGGACAAATGTTACCACTCTGCAGATTAAACAGACACACAAAGCAGCAGCATCCTGGTGATGCTCACAAAATGCCTGGGACAGGACTCTATGTCGGTTTCAGCTTCCCATCTTTCCTTTCAAAACAGGAAATCTCTTCACACATCATCAGATGCAACAAGTGATATTCTGGAGGACAGTATTATTTAAAACATGCTATTAAGTGGTTATGATACTAAGTAGACCAAAGATCCATGAAAGAAGAAATCCAACAACAGAAAGCAGCACGTCCGTTGGTGGCATTTTGTGCAACTGTCATCCTGACTACGTAAGATGTAAACTCTGTATTACACAATGATTAAAAAGCTGATGCGACATAAATAGTCACAGCATGTGTCTACAGAAGTTAAATATTGGATACGCTACTATTTTAAAAATCAGCACAGGGCTCTCCATTTGTTTGACTGCTAATTAACTAAACAGCAGGGGGAAAGTTGAAAGTTTTACCTCTGGAGCCTCGTTTGACCACATGCCCAGACATTATCAAGGTTTGTTGGATGAAGGCTTCAGAACACGCATATATCCAGCGCAAGTGCCAACATGACTACGGGAAGGCTGAGTTTCTTCATTTTTTCCTTCCTGCCAAGAAAATTGCTTATGCTCAAGCACTCCCCAGGAAGAGCCCGGAACAATGCAGAAACGTGGGGACTGTAGAGGAACATATACAGACCCACAGCAGGTGAACCCACAGCAGGATACCTGGCACATGTAAGGCAGTTTCAAGCCCAGGTGTAAAAACACAGTCTTAGCAAGACACAGAGCTCCAAAAGACCATCTACATTTTAATGCTGTACTTTTTAAACATTCTGCAACAGAAAGAAACTGCTTTGAGGAGTTTAGAGCTGTTGCCTCTGCTTCACAAGCTGTTCTTAAAAAACAAAACAAAACAAAAAAAAAAAACCAACAAAAAAACTTTGTTCTTTCTGTAGTTGATAGCTTCCAAAACTATCCTGCAATTCCATTATCTCTTCAAATGTACTCTCTCCTCAAAAGAGGATTGAAATTTCAAGAGAAACAGCTAACTTTGCTATGCAAAAGAGAAGTCTAGATTTCCTTCTTTAAAGATTTATCAAGCATTTCTGCACCAGGCTTCACAAGTGATTTGCAATCTCATCCTGTACTAAGCTTTCTGATCCTAACCCGAGCACAAACACAGAACTGCACACTGGAACTGATTACTCTGCAAGTATAGAAATTCAGATCGTTAGCAGTAATTAGTTGCCCAAGAGACACGAAGCTGTAAGTTACTAAACAAAGGTGATAAAATGCCAGAAAAACTTCGTACTAGTAAGTGCTCTATACAGAGGTATACGAAAACGTCTCAGTCAGTGGCAAGAACAGGGGGACATGCTTAAACGTTCAGCCTTGTTCACTCATCTAAAAGCATTAAGAAAAAAGATTCTGATAGTACTCCCAAGATGAGGGGATAACCCTTACCAACAAACAATTCTGCCATTTAGCCTTTTATTCGCTTTATTTTAAACACACATACTGAAAAGGAAATCCCTTTAATTGAAGGGGATCATAATTTCTGCAGTCCTCTTGCACACCAGGAAGACAAGCTTTACATGCAGGTGTTACTGCCTTGTGTATGCCTGAATTAGAGTCAAAGAACAGAACAGTGAGCCTATGGAACATGTCCCTTCACGAATGAAATGCATCACTTCCTTCACAGAATATAATCTAAAAAACCTTGTCTTTTTTGAGTGCTACGAGTGCCCTCTAAATCAGGAATAATCCACTACGAAGAAGCTTTTGTGCCTGTAAAAAGTACCATGTGCCCTAAAGAGAAGTGACACTGTGTCACGAGCAGTTTTAAGCTTGCTTACAGCTTGTTCTCAATTTCACATCTGAAGCAGCACTTTCCTGACTGCAGACTGAAGCACATAACATTATAAAATCCAGAGTATTAATTAACTGGAGTTGCTCCACGTAGCACATCCATCACCAAGCCACAAGCTTGTTTTCTTCACTTTAAGAGGACTTCCAGCACACACCCTGCAGGTTATCCATTTAGTTGCATGTTTTATTTCTAATATAACTACTATATACCTGGTTAAGATTTTAATTTTTTAGATCAGACTTCAAATAAATACCAAACTTTATTAAAATAAACTCTTCACTTTTCCTATTGTGCATCATCTCATCAATCTCTCAACTGTCAGGGTTAAACTTGTAGCTCAGCCAAGCCATAATAATTCTGAAGGGTGAAATATTACCTTAATGGAAAGGATCTCTGATCACAGAGCTCCACGAGCCTGTTCTCTTGTGAAGCTGGTACTTCTTATCTACTGGATGCTTTCAACTAAAGAACTCCAAATACTACACTCATTACCAAGGCCTACCAAAAGCCTGCATTTCATCCTCAGGAAGAGATCAGAAATTTGCTACTCAATTAAATTAGCTTAAGTATGTCTTTCACTAACCTCAGTCAGCTTTTGACCTCCACCCAACCTCCTAACAGTCCTCTCTTTTTTTTCCCTTACCCCAGGAGAAGAAAAAAAAGCAAGAAAAAATCCAAATACAAGAAACAGCTGCTGAATTCTCACTTCAGGAATCCCAGCAGATTGCTTGTGCTGAAGAACATTGAAAGAACAGATCAATGCAGACCATTGCTCCTTCAAACTGGAAAAGAAAAAGAGAAAAAAAAAAGGAAGAGAACTAAATTAGCCTTAACACAGGGCAGCAAGACTTCCAGGTGCCTGCAGCAGGACAAGCCTGGAGCTCCAGACGCCTCATTCTCCACGGCATTCCATACCTGATTCTGCTTCCAAAGCATGTAATGCCAAGTGTTAAATGAGCCTAGTGCTGGAGGAAAACTACATTTTCACATAAGTCACTAAGAACAGCCAGCCCAAATTGTGCCAAAGCATCAAAAAAATAATAATAAAAATTAATAGCTAGCGTGGATTAAAAGAAGCTGCAGAGCAAGGTGAAAGCTCCCTATGTCCACAATATTTTTAAATATATATGGAACTACAGACAAGAGAAGCCCACTAATGAGGCTTTCATCAAAGCACAGGCATCATATATTATCCTAATGCCCTACTCATTCATTTCTTGTGATGCTCCCACCCATTTGCGTTTACCTGTTACGTACAACTGAGCTATGAAGCAACAGCCTATCTTGTACAGTGTCCAGTGTGCTGGGATCCTGATCTGCAAATGTAAGTCAAAGCTGAGGTCGTGCAAATAAAATACACTGGTATGTTTAATATAGAAACTTCACTGCTGAAACTGTTTACCTGCTACACAAACATTACCTGAAGATGCTTTGATGCGATCTTGGACAAAATATTTGCATTCTTCTCCAAAAGATAGAGCTCATCAACTTTAGAGATGTCTGTGCTTACAAATTCCAGGCTTTTAATGTAGCACTAATATTATTAATATCAAATACCATGCGTTGACACAAATAATTTTATTCAATGCACGCATTAGGAAAGCATCAGAAATGTATAATTGTGAAGTTCAGCACCATAAAACAGAAATCCTCATCTAATTAATCACCAACCATCATCACCCACATTGCTCGTCTGCACTGAGGTCACAGAAATTAACAACCACACAGCACCTCTGTGCACAAAGCAGAAAACCAACACAACTGACTAGAAACAATAAACTGAACTGGAAAGAAAACTAATGCTCGCCCTGGAGTGGACAGTACACGAGTTAGTATCTGTTACTGCCTATGGATTTCATGAAACACTTATTTAAAAATAGTACAAAAATGAAAATAAGTATATTCAGAACACCAGATGGTGACTTGAACTCCGATCTATTTAAAATAAGATAAACTTTACAGAAACTTCCAAATACCTTCAGCCCATGTTACTCCTTCCCACAGCCAACACTTCAATAAAAAGATTAACACAACTACCAGAAAAAGCCACGTGAAACAGCTTCTCAGTTATTTCTCCCATAACCTACAGTTCCTCATTCTGCCATACTATTTCCAGAAAGTGAGCTTACTCTGGCACTCCGGATACCAAGTCTGTCTCTTTCAATCTAATTTCCCCCATGCATAGATGAAAACTTACTATGCAAGGATACCATCACACATAATGATACGTTTCCTTGCTAATCTTCCCTCCCAACACAGCTGGCTTGCTCTCATTTAGTGGAGGGTTGCTTCTTCTTTTAAAGTATCTGTTGAAGGGAAGTGGAAGAGATTAATCTTTCCATTCCACAACTGAAGGAAGCAACAATTAGCTATGCTACAAGTTCATACACAGCAATAAAGTTCACAGAAACTGCTGTGCTTTCACTTTGATGGGCAGTTTTCATTCTGGTACTGAAACTGATTCCTGGAGTGGAATGGAAATTGGAAAAGATACTGAAATTTGCTGGCTAATGAACTCCCCAGCAACTCCGGACGGCAGTCTCACCATAAATAGACCTGTGGTTTTATGAATTGTGTCTATTTCCCAAAACAACTGAAAGCTCCATAGTATCTTAGCAGCAGCCTCAAATTTCTAAAGCTAAGGTGCAGTAACTGACGTGCTGTTCAGCCTGTTGCAACTCTTCAAAGAAATTAAATCTTCAGGAGATGACACATGACAAAGTACCAACTGCTTCAGCACTTGCTTAGAGGAAGCAAGTTAAAGGCTGTGCACGAAGAATGTCAGTTTAGCAATGCTGGGAACAATGAACTTCCTTCTTTCAACTACTGGATGTTCCTCCTCCTTATTTACCAATATGATCTTTTAGTTTTCCGCATACTTCTTTTCACTGCTGAGCAGAAAGCGGCCGACATCACGCAGCGCTCCGTATCTGTTAGCCACCCTAAGCAGTACTGCTCCCAAAGGTAAAGGAAGTAACTATTCCCTTCAGATCTGCCAGGCAGAATTTTATGGACACCATCTTCTTCAGAAAACCTGGAAGTTGACAGAAGACGCAGTTTGTCATTATGAATGTCTAAAAACATCACTTGAAGCTCTAAGGTCAGCACTTAGGGCAGTTCCAAAGGTGAGGCTAGACGTCCTTTTACAGGTCTTAAAAGCTTTATCTTGGAACAGCCATGCTGCTGTTATTTAGCTTTCACATTTCAAGTCTGCAATCTACACTGTGCTTAAGGAAGTGGAGGTCAAATACTGTATTAAGAAATTCCAAGACACTTAAAGAGTAATTCAAAGCACAAACACGCTCCGAAGCTGTGTTCACATTCTTTATCATCGTATTCTTGAAACACACGATGCATGCCAAATTCAGGGAAGCTGAGATCTAAAACCAAGGAGTTCAGATGCAAATACATTGACACGCAGAACTCCAGAAAGAACTGATGCATACCAACAGAACAGCTGTTTCAGAGCTGTTACAATACATCTCAGTCACAAACGGCCTTGGAAACCATGACAGAAAAGGCTCTACCTCTACCTGAAGTCCAAGTGGAAGGCACGAGGAGCCATTTAAGGTATGGATGATTGTAGCAATAAAAGATGTGATAAGTTTTCTTACAAAAGGAATGTATATAATTATAATTGAGTATGCAAAGGTTATTTTAATAAACAGTCCTGCAAAACTTTCAAACTAGGATGAACTTCCCACAGGCTTTGGAGTTTGCTTCACATGTCTTGAAAGGTCTTCATTTACATGAAATACCTTGGCTGAAGTTTTGAAACACGATCAGAACCAAAGCTGAAGTGAAATTAAACTACTTACAGAAAAAATATCACTTATTTTTAAGGCTCTGTAATAAGAAGAGGAAGTCAATGTTTTTGCCAATGATTATTTCATTAACTTATTTGCCAAAAATAGAATTTAACCCAAATACTCCAGAAATTCTCGTATTTCTTCCTCTTTCTAAAGAAGTTACCATCATCCATTCTAAGCTTTACAGAAATCGGAAGTAACTTTTGCTTACTTTTGGACCGCTGTACAAAAGTCTATCGCCTACTGGGTGCACATTTGTTCAGAGTTGGAGCACCCCACCTTCCTGAAGTATCACTGTAATCAAAACTACAGGTAATTCAGGTTCTGACTCTCTCTTAAAGGATAGATTGTTCCACTCCTGGAGCTCGGATTTAAGCTCAATAATCCTTCCTTGAGAGTCAAAATTAATAGAGAACAGATCTAAAAATTCCACTGACACTTTTGAATCCAAACTGTTATAACACAATGTTAATTAAGACAGTTGTAACCAAATGCTTTATAAATTAAATTGCAGCAGGCTTGTAAAAATAGGACTCCCCCAGCCCAAGCTTTCCAGACAGGGATTGAAATAACTGGACAACAATCTTTAAACAGGAACGGGGATACAGACCTAAGATCCTGGAGACACTCCAACAGAAGCAGTGATATTTTGCTCAAATTGTCTGCCTTGCTGCTTTACACAGCAACATGTTGATCATTCTCTGCCCCTATCCACTGGGCAGTAATAGCACTGAATGGGTATGAAACTCAGAGATAAGCCTGCAAATTCTGCACATACAGGCAGCAACTGCCTAAGCTCTGATACTCGGTGCTGAAGTAGCTGTGCCCTGACGCTCTACCCAGTTTTGCTGTTTTTCTAATTCCTAGAACACAAGTCAGAAACCAGCTGAATGCATCAAAACATTTTAGCATATACCTCCAGCGTCAGGCTATGAAAAAGCAAGCCACTTTGGACATTGGCCTGTTGATTCATCAGTTCCTTATTTGAACAACAGTCAGAGCAAGCCTCTGTTGTGGGGCAACCTATGACAGCATCACAACCTGTAAAACTACGCTTATGCATACCAACACTGACAGCAAACAAACCCATAATGGTGGCAACAGACTTCACCGGCAGGTTTTACAAGGATTTCACTATGTTTCTGACAAGTGAATTGCATCAAATGGTTAAATATTTTTTCCTCGATACAGCTACTATTCAGGTAACATTTCATTTCTCGAGACTTCTCACTGACATCCTACAATAATAAAATATGTGTAAATAGATGCAGAAGGTTCATTCTGCAGAGAAATATCTTCCATGGAATAACAGAAGTCTGCAATTTCATCACACGAGCCTGTAACATCATTACCAGGACAGATGGAATCTGTCTTATGAACGTCCTCAATAAAGTATTAATACTTCTCCCACTGTCACTCGTTTCCAGAGTCTAGCAGGGAAGAACGAGTATGACACTGAGGGAGAATTAATTTAAGCAAAGAAAAAATACTTTGTGTTAGAGAATGTGAAAAACCTAAAAAGTATAGCGATTCGGTATTTAAAGTGACTTGCAAAAAGCCCATCACAGCTTGAGAAGCAAGCTTCAGGTCAAAAGCTACGCTCTACAGCTGCACTCCAAATACAGTACGATCCTCAAGAAGTTTCACGTGAACTTCTGACAGCATCTGAAGGTTCATTTTCTCGAGTCTTTACACTGCTACTGGTTTGTGTGCAGTTTTAACAGTGTAAGTGGTAAGGACTTTCAAGAAGTCCCTATGAGACAAGGCATTTCTGGGTTTAACATCATAGGCAACCATGTCAGATATATGCAGACATCTGGAGCTGTCCACGTACATCCATCCGTAACTGAAAGTTGTGCTTAAGGTGTAGTAGCTGCGCACACGCATACTGAACTGGAGATGTCTATGAACATATAAAGGCAAACCTGAACAAACCTTCTGTAACTGTAGGATATGCTTTCAGGGACACCAGCTCCTTACATGCCCATAACCTTATGCGGACAACAGAGCTGCTGGAAGCACAGAGGCGGCGGCAATCCATTCAGCTTATGAACGAATGATTCCTTTTGTATTACATCATTCAGCTACCCATTAAGGAGCTGGACTGACAGGATCCAGAATACGCATAGCCCAGCCCTCCGCAGCAAATGAGTGGTAGAAAAGATTAAGGCTCAAAGAAACTGGTGATTCATCAGGGCGGCAAAACAGCATTTCCCCAATTCTCTGCAATGTTCTAGGCTAAATAGCTGGCCATGTACTGGTAACTCCGTCAGACTTCCAATTTTGGAGTTAATTGCTGTTCCTGAAACACATAGCCAGACACAAAATACCTGCAGCAGCACACATCACAGAATGCTGTCATGGCTATCCTAATAACAAAATTATGCCGTATTACAGTCACACCTCATTTAAGTACCTCTGTTCTCTACAGCTATTACTCTGTGGCACCTGCTTCCTAATGGGGGGAAGCCACTCTCCCCTTGGAAAGGGCATAGAGCAGCAACACAGAGTGCAAACAAACGTGAAAGAACAATGAAAAAAACCACATCATTTATTCTTGGCTCCATCACTTCACAAGAATTTAAGATACGTGAGCCATGAACCAACCAACAGAACGATTCTCTCTTACAGTTCTTTGAAAGTCAGCTAAATGTAAACAAATGGATGGTCCAAAACAATCAACTTCTGGCATCCTGTTTCTACAAAGTTCTTCAAAATTACTGTTCTAAGATAATCTGTATTGTCATACAGAACCAGTGTATCCTTAGAAATATATGCTGTAACAGAAACGGGCCTTCAATTATCCAGTTTGCACAGCATCAGATTCCTTTATTTGACAGCTGAAATATCACCATCGCTAGTTTCACGTTCAGATGAAGTGCTTCAGAAGCTCTGTATTTCCAGGTTTTACTGTTATGACTTACTGGCTTACCTCAAATTTAGCACGAGAAAGCTAAATGCTGTGAAGAATGCTTTGGAGAAGTTAGCCTTCACATTTCCAAGAGGTTTTTTTTGAAAGAGCATATTGTGTTTGCCTTTCCTTTCTCAAGAATAACACACGAAAGAAGTATTAATTTCAAACATGAAGTTCTCTATCACCTTCCCCTCACTAACTTGATGACTGTGCTTACCTTGTGAGAAGCCATCCAGATGGACAGCTCTTGTTTTATATGAACTAGAGCGTTTAAATCAGATGTATTTCATAAAACATACTAGATTCAGCACATACATGCTTTGCTCAGGGAACACAATTGCTTAAATCCCTATCCTGAGCCTTTTACTACAACAGCAGCTTTTACTCATCTTCTGCACAGCTCTCCACATACTATTTCCTCTTACAAAACTGCAGGGGGAGGGGTTAATTTTCTTCCTTACAACGTTCAATTTTGTAACATCCTTCCTTTCCACTCGCACCTGAGCTCCCATTCTGAACACAAACTACGAGAGTATTAAACTGACACGAGCCTTACAACACTAACAATTACATGCAAAAACAAATGCAGTCGTTTCTAAGAGTTGCACAGATTTGTTGTCTAACGATGGCACAAGGAAATCCTTAAAGACACAAAACATTTTATAGACCACATTTTTTAAAAGAATTCATATCTTACATCATGAAACAGTTCCTCATAGGCACATGTACACACATGCAAAAACAGCACTTCCCAAAGCTTGCTACTCCCCAGGCTTGAAACTGCACTTCCTTGCTTTCATCACACAGCCTCCTCTGTCCTTTCTTTCCTGCGCACCAGGGACAGCCTTCACGCCACTGCATTTCTTAGCTACATCTACAGCCACCTCTGTCTTCTCCCAAAGATCTCCAGAAGGATGCTCTTCAAGATCTTCTTCAAGACTGTGGCCTTTATAAACCCACTCCTTCTGACACAAACAAAAAAACATGAATCAAATGCTGCATGTGCTCATTTGTATCGTTCAGCTGTTACCTTTACAAGAGTGCACAAGTCTGATAAACATATATTCAGGAATCACAGAATTAAACACTGTTAGCACTGAAGGGCCACGAAGCAACCTGGTTTAAAAAATAAATAAATACATAAACTACTGGAAGTTCTACACCCTCTTACTTTGTTCTTTCTAACGCCTTTATTACTACCTGTCACTTCACATCTGTCACGCACTAAGGCAAGAAATGTCTCTTCTGCATCTAGAAGGTGCATTTCGGTAGACAACGTACTAAATATTTAAGGAAGTTCATATTGCTGTGCCAATTAAGCTCGCTACTAATCTAGAAGAAAACCACTGCCAGATAAGAGACTTAAGAAATGCAACGCCAGATCTCCACAGCACACGTAGATTACACAAAGGTAAGCTGTTATTTATTTTGCACTTCAATAAAATAAACAAAGTAGTTAATTTCACTTGAAGCTAAACATCAAAGCTGGAGATTGCCTATATCACTGCATATCTCAAAAGAAATTAAAAAAAAAATCACCATCCCAAAGTCCCCACAACCACCTTCCATCTTGCTCTGCACCGAACTAATCTGAGTTCCAGCCACGTATCTAAACATACATATTACATACAAATCACTCATGCCTTTCTACGTGTGTATTTGTATTAGCAAGCCACAAAAAGTAACCAACACAACATGCTCGGGCTGATCTCGAGAGAAGTGTAAACACACAAAATAAAAAGAATTACAGGGGAAAGATAAATCCACTCCAGAACATTATTTACAAATAAGGATCCAATTTTAGACCAGGAGAATCTGCAATCACTTCTCTGGGAAAACTCAAGAGGTCAAATGTTTCCTAAAATCCCATTCATACAGACCTTATATTTCAGTGGCAACAAGGAATATTACATTTTCTCCAGATATGAGATCAGTTAAACACAGTGTTGATTTTGGCTATTTATATAAACAGCATACCCATAAAAATGGCAACACACCCAGCAAAATAAAACTTCCTGTAGACATTATGTATAAAAAATGCACTATTATTTTTGTATCTACTTTATCAGACCATACCCCAGTTTTCTTCTGCCTTTCCCTGCCCACAACAGATAACATCCAATAGAAAATATCAATGTCGTTTTAATTGCCAGAATGAATAAGCTGATTAGTTCCATATCTTAAGAATTAACTAGAAGAACAGCTTCCAAGTCAGCAGGAAACAAGTGAAAGTTCAACTGATAAAAAGTTCCAGATCCAAATCAAAATCCCAGAGCTGTGAAATCCTAACAAGTTAGGAAAAAGAACAAAACACACTTTGACCTTTCAAAAATTATCCAATCCTTTCAAACCAGATAAGATTTACATAAAAATAAAACCACCTGAAAGGTTAACGCTTTGCAATAATGGTCCCGAGGCACTAGTGTAACAACTTCGTTGAAGATTCAGATGTGGCCACCAAAACCAGGCCGGACTCAGACACGAGGCTGGAAACCAGAACTGCCACAGTTTTACCCCAACTGTGAGTCAAGTTTAAATAGTGGTTTGGAAACCAACTCTTTCTGTGGCCATAGGCGAGCCTTAACCACTTCGCCTCAATTCCATTACCTGCAGAATGTAAATAATTATACTTATCTGCCACGGAGAAATCTCACACAGCATTGTTTGGCAAGCACGCATCCGTTTAAACAGTGGGCAAAGCTACGTAGTAATTTCGAGCATCTGCACAAACTGAAACTGAGAGTGCAAACAACTCGGCGGCAGCAGCCGGCGAAGGCCGAAGAACAGAATCCCAGGGGGGAAAAAAAAAAAAAAAAAAAACGCTCCGTGCGGCGGCTCCTTCAGCGCCGTGTGAGCCGCAGGTCCTCGGCGCGGCCCCTTCACCTCTCCGGGGCGCAGCTCCCAGCCCGGTCCGTGCGCACAGCGCGGGGCCGGCACCGCCCGTGCCCGCCTCGCTCCGGCCGCCCTCCCTCGGCAAAGGGTCACGGCCGCGCCGCGGTGCCTGCGGCCTGCCCTCCCGCGGCTCCCCACCGGGACCACAGCAGCGCTCCCCCGGCTGCCGCTCAGTTGCTGAGGAGGCCGGGCCCGGCGCCTCGCCCTGTCCCGCCGCCAGCCAGGCCCCGAGCTAGCTCCCTCCTCCTCCTCCTCCTCCTCCTCCTCCTCCTCCTCCCGCTCCCCCGGGAGCCGCCTCGGGTGGGAAGATGGCGGCTCCGGCCGCCTCCCCGGGCCGCGAGGAGCGGCCCGGGAGGGGCCCGCGGCCCCCAGCTCCGCCATTCCCCTTCCGCCGCCGCCGCCGGGCCCCGCGCGCTCACCTGTCACAGCCGCCGCCGCCCTCGGGCCGAGCCTCGGCGGGAAGAAGGAGGGGGGGGGGGGGGGGGTGGGGGGCAGGCGCGGGGGTCTCCGCCGGGCGCCGGGGCCTCTCGCCGCCGCCGGGCTTTCCGCTGGCGCCGGGGCCTCTCGCCGCGCCGCCGCCGCCGCCGGGGCCTCGCCGCCGCCGGATGCCGGGAGGAGGAGAGCGGAGCGCGGGGCCGGGACGAGGCGCGGGCGGCGGCAGCACAGCGGGGGTGGGGGGGGGGGAGGGGGCGCGCGGGGCTGCAGGCGGCGGCGGCGGCGGCTGCGGGGCCCGAAACGTCTCCGAGCCGAGACTCAACCACCCGCTCGCATGAGAGACCCGCTTCCGGCACCCGGCGGAAGTCCCTCCTCCGCCGGCGGAAGGGATTGGCCGGCGGCCCCGGGCGGAACGGCGCGCTCGGCCGGCACCAGCGCCGCCGGATTGGCGGAGGGGCGCCCCGCGCGCGGCACATGACCGCGCCTGACGTCACCCGCTCTGAGGGAGCGCGCGGAGGCGGCCCGGAGCCGCCCGGCGGAGGAAGTTTGGCTCCTCGCGGGCGCCGTAGCCGCGGGTGGGGCCGATGGGGCGCGGGAGATTCCGCCTCGGTTCGCCCTCACCCCGTGCCCGGCCGCCCCGGGCAGCGCGGAGGCTGCGGGTCTGTGAGCCGCCGTGTGTCCCAGGGCTGACCCGGGCCTGTCCCCGCCTTCGGAGCGCTTCAGACGCTTCTGTTTGACCAAAGAACAAGCGAGCCTTATCAAACAGTTTAACTAGAACGGATTACACTGGGGCTTTTAAGCGCAGCTAATTAGGAGAATGGAAAATGAGGTTTCTTCTCCCTCCCAGTGTGCGGACTTGTAAAGTTGCTGGAAAGAATCGTGTTCTGTGGCTGCTCGCAGTCCTCAGCTTCCCACCTACCTCACAGCCAGCTGGGGCTGTTAGTATCACTGCTGCCTATCTGCTCCTGTCGTGGATGTATCCAGATAGAAAGTCCCACAGAAACAATACTGCGGTTAACTTAGGAGATCACTCCTTGTGTCCCGGAATCCCGGGGATGTTTTCAAGATTGCTGTATCTTGCCAAAGCCCTATCGAGTAGAGGCAGTAAAGCGCGCTGTGGTGCCTGAAAGGAGATCAGATCTTAACAGAGGTGAGGTTTTACTATTTGTCCCAAGGAATTGTATCTGAACGTTCATTGTAGGGCAAACAACTGCTTCTGCTAGCGTGGGTGTTGTTTTCCTCACTAAGTTATTACCGTTTTCCACAATTCTAATGAGGAAGAAACCCTGAATAAAGACATGGCTAGGATAGAGACTGGTGAGGAAAATGAGTCAAACTCAATTTTGAGGATAGGTTTCTGGTAGGAAAGATAAGCCAGGAAGCGCAGGAGCCATGGCTGATACATTAGATGGTCACAATTGTGCTGCTGTATGAAGTACTGATTACTTAGAAGTCTAAAGCAGTGAAACCACTGCTGTTCCAAATTCTTCTTTTTGTTTCATAAGGAAACTCAATTTAATTCCCGTTTTCTAAATTCTGGTTATTTTTCAGCATATTACAGTTCTTGTCAAAGAAGAAAAAGTTAAATTTTAGATCTTCAACTCTGTTCAGCCCCAATATACCCTTACTCTAAAGAGTCCTCCAGATTCCAGATACTTACCACTTTAAGTGTACAGACATACTATCTTCTTCTTACACAGTCTAATTGTGATAGGACATGAGGGAATGGCTTTAAACTAAGAGAGGAGATTTAGATTAGGTATTAGGGAGAAATTCTTTACTCAGAGGGCAGGGAGGCACTGACACAGGCTGCCAGAGGTGCAGTGGATGTCCCCTCCCTGCAACTGCTCAGGATGAGGCCCTGGGCAGCCTGAGCTGGTGGATGGTAACCCTGCCCACGGCAGAGAGTTTGGAACTAGGTGATCCTTAAGGTCCTTTCCAACCTAAGATGTTCTACAATTCTTGTCTCTCCCAGGCCTTACCCCCATGCAATACGTAAAATGGGCAGAAAAACAAACCTATCAGACAACTGAGGAGACTGCACTGCATCATTCCTTCTGCTAACTCAAGGTTCTGACTGCTAAACTCATCTTTCTTTCTGAAACTGGAGCAACAGCTGATGGAGGAGTGAAGGAGAGAGAGGTACAGTGTCTGATTCCTGTAAAACACCAACACTTAGAAGCATGTAGATGGGCAGACTTCACTGTGGGTAGGAGTTTTCTTTAGTGGATACTTTGTTCTTTTTGATTGTTTTTGTTGGTTGTTTTTTTTTACCTCAAAGCAGATGAGCTGTGTTATTAAAGAATAAAAATACACAAGATTATTTTTTAAAAAGCTCACTGTTATAAAAGTAGCATTATATATTGTTAGCCATACTGATATATAGGCATTGGGTTTATGATTTTTATTTCTTTATTGCTAAGTTTTGTTGTAATTGAATAGCAGTCAAAGTAGTGCACTTTTTCTTAAGTAATGAATTTTATACTTGTTGAAGTAACTTCTAATTCCCTTTGTGAAGGATGTAAAACTTCATGACTGAATGCTTCCATTTTATAATGGCAGGTTGCTGAGATCAAAGAAATCTGACATTTTTTCTCTTGTAGGCTAGTAGCTGAGGAATGTGTGCATAGGTATGAGTAACGTGTTACAAATAACACTGTATGCTGTGCAGCTGCAGAAACCAGTCCTGTTTCTCCTACAGCACCAGCTTAGCAGTCTGGGAGATGAATGCAAATCTACAGGAACAGTGTGCTCAGACATTGTTAGTCCACAAAAGTAAAACAAGAGTAGGCTAACTGGATGTTTCTTTCTTGATCTGTGGTAAAACAGATGTAGAAGGGCCTGTGTAAATTACTCATATATTCACTGATTACATACTGTTAAAATGATATTTGACAAGACTTTTGAAAATAAATATTGCTAGTTCAAAAAAATGAGCTATTTGGTATAAGAAGATAACTCCTTATGAGGAGGGATGAAATAGGACAAGATCTCTGTTTTGTGTGAAGGTTGCTGCTTTAGACTTTTTCTCCCTCTCTCCGTCCCTTCTTCCCTCTCCCCCCCCCCCCTCTATTTTGTAACCTCTGTTTTACTCCTTCAAACTATTCTCTAGTAGTTGCATTCTCAAATGATTTTATACTGCAAATCAATGTAATAAGGCTCCGTGGTATTTAAGAACTGCTGACCTGGACCACTCACCTAAACCTGCAAAGCACGAAGTGCTCTGGAGTTTGTGAGATCTTATAAACCAAATAAAAATATTTTATAGTTCCTGATGCTATTACGCAGCTTTACAGGGAGAGAGAGCTTTTCAAACAGACTGTACTAAATGACTGCAAGCAACAGGCTATCTCTATCAGAAAACTAAAATTTAAATAGAATACAGTAATTATTCTGCGTGGCGTTTAGTTTATGTGTAGTATATGTATATAAATAATAATATATAAATATACATTTCTATGTTGGTACCTTTCATAGGTCACAAATAATTGACTGTAGACAGTCCCTGCTTCAAGTAGACTGCCATCTAAACAGACAAAGCAGGCATAGGTGAGGAGAAGCTAAATATTTCTTCCAGTGGGAGGAGAAGGTAAGACAGATTGAGTGACCTACCCAGAAATTATGTAAACTGTCGACAAGTCATGGCTCTACACAGAACCCTATAGTTTAGTGAAACATTCAGGCCTCCTTTACAGTTTACTGAATTGTCATTACTGGGAAAACTGATAAAAATCCATTACTATTTACATAGATCTATGGTTCCCTATTGCTTACACATCTCTAACCATAGGAATTCAACTTGGCTGCAGTGATACTCCGGCACACAGACAGCAGCACCAAGCTGTGTGATTTTCTCGTGACTGACAACATGAACATGTGCACTTTCTGACTTTCTTGGATCAGCTGCTATGTTTGGCAACAAACCTTGTGAAACGGTGCTGTAGAACTAGTTAAGACAAACCATACTTAACAGGTTTTTTTCCCCTTTGGCATGTTATGTTTTTTTTTAACACACAGAGACAACATTAAAATAACGTTGTGGTGTAGGGACCAGCCACTGTTAAACAGTGGTTTTCATTAATGCAGTGTAAAGAAGTCTAAGCTGTAGATGATAATGATACATATTAAAACCATTCTTAACAGCAGTTGATTACAAATTTTCAAGAGATGGTTTAACAATAATAATTACTGTTAATTGGACGTATTTACAAGTCTGAATATTGCCATCCTATTTCATGGATTTTACACTACCACCAAACCAACTAATGTGCAGGCCTTATTCTATCTATATATAGCAGGTCTGCAGCAGAGCCAGGACTTGAAACCAGATCTCTCATATTCCATGTTTGAGCAGATCGCACTGATTTCCAATTAGTTATTGTCCATCTGGGACAATATTTGGTTCTTCAGCTGTTTAACTCATTTTTAAAAGCTAATTATACCTTAATGGGGAATCATGCCATTTGTATAGATTTTGTGGTTGAGTAAGTATTTTTTGAAAAGCTCTGGACACCGACTCAGATTTTAATAGAAAGAAGCACGTTGGCTATTTTCTTCTTTGTACTTAGTTTTATTATTTTATCACTATTGCTTCTGAGCATTACACAGCATACTTTAAATACTGCAGCTGCTGTGTGAGGTGTGTACTCGCACGTTTATACAGATTTATCCCCAGTCAGCAGGTGGCAAACCGAGGCCTGGACTGTTTGGGCTCAACCTCTGTAACTGACCCTGTGCAAAAGCTGTATCTGTTCTGAAAAATGATTGTAATTGTGTATTTCTGTCCTCTTTAGCCTTTTGCTAAGACTCAGTGAGGACCACATATGCATACATTTTTACTTCTCAAATTTTCCTTTTCAGACATTAGTATCTTGAATCATATTTCCTGTTCTTGATTTCAAATATATCTGAACAACTTTTTCATTGTTTTGTTTGTTTATTTGTTTGTTTTTGGTTTTGCTTTTGGAGCAGTTTTATTTCTCCCCTTCTCAGTTGTGTTGGAGATCTATGGAGGAAATTGCATGAAAATATTCAGCCCACTGGATGAATGTTTTGCAAAGCTATGAGTATCACGTTTCTAGTAATACAAGGCAAACTCTCTAAAGCTTATTAGTGAGCAAGGATGAAACGTTGAAAGTTGATAATTTAAATATGAGCACTTGAAAAATAAGCAAATCCTTTCTATAGAAGTGTATTTGTGGGTCCTTTTTTTCCTGCTATTAAGAAAACAAAATATACTCCTGAACTGAAATTAACATTTTGTTTGGCCATTAATCCATTTAGCATCACATTTTTAATATGATCCACCCAGCATAACAGAGTATTTGGGTATGTAGAAAAAGACCATACCTTGAACTCAGGAGATTTTTTTTTTTTTTAATAAAATGCTAATTATAAAAAATACGGTTATAAAGCAGCAGTTTTCCACAGATCTCTCATTAGTTATATCATTAAATATTATGGTGTGTGTTATTAGCATAAAGCACAATTCAAGACACAGAGCTCTCCTAAAATTTTCAATTTACATTGAGAAATGTGGCTTTCTGCTTTAACTCAGCATCAAATCCCCCCTCTGTGACACAGAAGAGCACAAGAGGTTCTTAAAAAGCAATTCATCAGAATTGTATCTGTTCAATTATAGCAATAATGAGGATCCTTTAGTTCTTATCTGTAGGCATATATTCCTCAGTGGATAAAGGAGCACATCTGAAAAGTGGTAAAATTCAGTAATGAAGCGTTAGCAGATTCTCTGCTCACCTCACTTGAATGTTCGTTTGAACTTGGAATTGTAGTGCTAATTGGTTATAAAGGTACTCCGTTCTCTTTGCCAAAGTGTAAATGACTGTACAGTGTTGAAGGACAAGGAAATTAGAGTCCTCACCTTGTCTTTTGCAGAAATTGATGTTTCAGGTGATCACTGTGTAGTTAAATATCTGCTGGGTGTACAGTCCTAATGTGCCTGAATTACACACAAGTGTCTGAATTACTACAGGGCAAAAGGAGAATTTGTTCACATCAAACCAGACTGTGGATGGACTATGAAGTTGGGCCTACAGGATTTTTGTTGGAAAGACTGGACTTCAGTATTTCTAAGGGGTCTTATTTGCAGCTTGATGACATCCTACAGCGTGGTCAAGTAAAACAGCAGAGGATCAAGACTCAAATTATCACGTGTGTGCTGACTGAGGAGGGGAAGACATAGGCAGTCCTTTGCTCTTCAGAGCGAGCACTTCTTGTGTAACCTGCATGGTCTGATTTTGCTTCAGCTGGGCAGCTTCAGACTCTCCTTCCCCATCTAATACATACAACAGCAGGATGCTGAGAGTGTAAATTTACCCTAGCACCTCAGAAGAAGACTCTTGCAAACTCCTTCACTCGTGTACTGAGACGGGTTATCTATAAAGTGGCTGAAACCTTCAGGTTTAAAGTAGAGAGCACTTGATGAGGTCTGTAGGAAATATACAGGAAATTCAGATGCAGCCATGAAACAGTGAATATTATTACCAGTTAAAAAACATACTGTGAAATACTGTGGGTTAGCTGTGGGCTCTGAGAGATGCTTTAATGCTGGATAGTGCTTTTTATTCAGAGATGCTGAGGTCACAGGGAGTTGCAGTATCTCTTTGAGACTACCACTCAGGCAGCAAAGGAGTGTATCCACAGCATCCTTTCTGTGCTAGTGATTCCCAGCTGCTGCCATAGTCCTTTGAGACCACTGGCTGCTGATGTGGTTGGGAAGGGGCTGCTTCAGCCACATCAGGAGCAGTGGAACTGCAAAAACTGGGTCAAGGCAACTGTTCTGTGTCCTTCAGATGCAAAAAACTGCTCAGTCTGAGTAAGGAGACTGTATCTCCCTTTGTTGAATGACTTTTTCAAAGTACTGGACGTACAACACCTGACACTTCATTTCAGCATCCCCTAAGTTGACAGTTTCTGGTCTTGCAGTTCTTTTCACAGCTTCAAGAACTGATCTACCCTAGAGCTTATAATTAAACAGCTTCAATAAAGGGGTTGTTCCGGGAGATTTACACCTCATGGCGTGATTAGGAGGGTACATATTTCTTTGTGATATTTTTGCTGGAAGAGGTGATAGGGAGGATAGCACCAAAGGTGGCAGGAAAACCCCAGCTGTATTCATCAGTCAGGTTGGAAGGATTTTTTTCGTTTATTTCTTTTCACGTTTCCTTTTGAATTACAGGCTTACTGCTCCTGAAGCTGCAGAGCTCAAGGTGATTATTACACAAGTCAAAAAAAATTGTCATTCTTCCCATACTGAAATGTCTAAAAGCTGATTCTGTTGTAGATCACCTGTACTCTGCTGTATAAAAAAAATGGCAGCTTGTGAATCATAAATATGAGTCACATCAAAGTGGGGTATGCAATCGGTGGGAATCTGTAACATCAAGTCCCAAATATCTACTGATCTTAGAATCACAGAATGGCTTGGGTTGAAAAGAACCTTAAAGATCATCTAGTTTCAACCCCCTCCTGTGGGCAGGGTTACCAACCACTAGACCAGGCTGACCAGAGCCACATCCAGACTTCAAGATCATGCTTGAATAGTGTTAATTAATTTAATTTGTTACAGTGTGAGTTGCACCTTCAGTTGCATAAGTATTACAAATCATGTTGTCCAGAGATTTCCACTAGCTCTCTGCGCTCCGATAAGCCCAGCCCATGTTCCCTGCTCTTCTAAGGAGGCAATATATCAGGGCTGGTGGTTTCTTAGCTCCCTTACCCACGCCATGTGTGTAGGGTGCAGAACTGCTAGCTGTGCCTGTAAATGCTTCTAAATTGCCATACACTGGAGTTGCTTAGGATTTATCTATGTTAAAGAAATCTCTGCTGCCCTGTCTTTGGATATTTTATGCCCAAGATTTACAGATACACTATAACATATGCATTCTATCGAGTTCTCGGGCACGTTCTATCTGGACAGTCATGTCTCATTGTTCTTTACACCTCTTCCACCTCAGTCAGAAGGAAGATTCCAGTTATTTTCAAGAGAGTTCCCATATTCCCTTTATTTTCTAACACTCAGATGCAGCAGGATCTTGTGTGAGAAGCCACAATGCTTTCTTCTCAGTTTAATCTGCAGCTAGCAGTCTTGGCATCTCCAGTTTGTTTCTAACCAGAAGGCCTTGATCCTCAGGAGATTCTTCACAGAAAGAAGAATCCTTTCCTCTTCAGATTGCTGTTCCTCATAAAAAATTCTGACTGAAACGTTCCCTCAGCTCCAGCAGAGCCTTCTGCGTGGACTGCTGCTTGCTTCTAAACTCGTGAAGAAGGGCCTTGCTGAAGCCTCCATCTCTAAGGAGGCAGGAGGTTATGGTTCTTTCTTCCTGACTTTCTTGGGCTCCTCTGGCTTAGCTGAGGTGCTGGCACCACACCTTCAATCCTCTTCCAGACTGGGACGATGACACTTAATGGTGGCTGGTGTGTTTGAAAGCCTGTGTCTTCCTTCCAGCCCAGCAATCTGCTTATAAAAGAACGAGTTTCTCCCATTTTCAGCCTGTTGCATCAAGATAAACCAAAACTTAAGTAAAATGAATTAGAAGAGATACACCGAGGCACAAGTGCACCTATCTTGGTGTACCTGGCCACCCCAAAGCGGCTCATATGTGCCAGACTTTGGGACTGGTGCTACCTGTAAAAGGAGCAGGGGAAACCCCTGCAGATGGCCACAGCTGCAGATGTCTCCTTGCCACTACTGACTCAGCTGTTACACATCTAAACCGAGTGCTTAATTCTGGGTGGGAATCCTTCTGCACCTTAAGACACACATAAAAACAGTATTGTTCACTCAGTTTTTTTGCTATCTTCTAACTTCCCCATCAGTGTAAGGGAGGTAATAGAAACCTGATTTAAAAACAAAGTGAAACTGGTTTGTGCCATAGGAGGCATAAATAGCAAGCTCCAGCTGGCCGTGTACTAAACTAAATCCAACATGGAAAAGTTGGTGTGCCAGAGAAATAAGATTTTTCTTTGCACATGTTTGCACAGCTGCTGTTGTTATGGATGTGGTCAGCCATTGCTGACTTTGAATGCAAACTTGTTATTAATCATTCTTTTACTATGGCTATAGAAAGACAATAAAATCTTTGCAGAAGCCGATGCCTGGTAGCAAAAAAAGGTGATTTCAGGTGAGACACAAATGATGCAAGACTCGTCTATCTAGGAGATGCCTTCTTCACAACCAGCTCTCTGGCACAGAAGGGCAGTATTTCACTCTAACCTTCTGTGCCTCTCCCTCTCCTTAGAAAAAGAGGAGAGCTCTGATAGTATCAGTGCGCATCTGAACCCTGATTTTCAGTACACAGTGATTTTTAAAAGAAGCTTGATGCTGCCTTAAACCATGTTGGTATCTTTCACTTTCCAGCTCTTCTTTTCCTGTGTTGGCACAATAGTAGCACATTTTTATGTCTGCTATGGGTAGTATTTGTAGCCATATGTTTCTGATTTTTCACCAAATTGAGTAATATGTGAGGGATCTCCCGCAGAGAGAACACAAATTATCTTTTTAAATGAACTGTGAAAGTGGTCTTGTCTCTAAGGAAGCAGGCTACCTGGCGGGCAGAGGTGAGCTGGAATTCAGTGGTGTGGAGCAGGTTGGGCATTGGTGGACGATGTCCAAGGGTGGCACAGCAGGGCTGGTAGTCCCAGGAAGCCCAGAGGAGGCCTTGCTGAGAGGCCAGCAGGAGAACTGCATGCTGAGACAGAGCCCAGCCTGGAGGCTGATCACAGACCAACCCAGGGGAAATAGGGGAAAATGGTTGAATGGGTCCTGCATTGATTCATAGACCACTGGGGAAAGAAAGGCCCTGTATGTCCCTGCTGATAATTTGGGCCCATGCTTGTGGGCAACAGATGTGCACCAATGGCCTGTAAGCATGTGGGAGTTATGAACATGAAAAATTCTTAAATAGGATTAAATGGAAAACTGCAAATATTATTTAAGGTGTAGTCTTTCTACTGAGAAATATAAATCACATTGAGAACCAGGAAGGGGAAAGGAACAATGGAGAGATGCATGCAGTTGATTTGTTTTGCTTTGTTTTAATTGAAAAGCATATTATTTAAAAAAATAAACAAAGCACGGGGCTAAAAAAGTATTTTGCTTCTCCTGACTTTGTGACTAGTACTGTTATGTCTCTTGCCCATCAACTTTCTCTCTTCTTTTAAACTCCTGGCATCTTGTTTTTTAATTAAATAGTAAGTTCTTCAGGGCAGAAGCTATATTCAGATATGGAGCAGTAAACACCCAGCAGCAATAAATACTTACCCTGATTGGCACCACTGAGCAATATAAACACTATGTAAATAATGAGAAAGCCTGAGAGGTACTGAGTCCTGGGTAAACACTGTTCCTTTCCAGCAGCTTATGTTATAGTTAAATTAATTCTAACGGTATAGGAAACCCTGTTGGTGCATCGGCTAAAGGCAGTGTGACTTAAAGCTATGGAAACTTTTGAAGAGCTGAGAGAGCCCCATTAAGTCTTCAGGGTGTGAAGATGCTCTGGGGAGAAGCTGGATGGGAACTTGAAGCCAGAATTTCCCTCCCTTTGGGAAGGAAAAAAACTTGAGTCTTCTTCTTACGTGACATTCAGGATGGCATTTAGCTCATAGATTCAATATCTGTGCGAGAGATGTATCCTAGCTCCCACTATACTTAGTGAAACCTAGAGAGCTATCCAGCTGACTGGTATTCAGTTACCCACGTATATTTCTCTAATGACATTTGCAATGCCCACATATATTTTGCAAAGCCACGATACACCATAACTTCTGGCTGCCCCTTCAAAAGGAGAAAGGTCATATTTAATGCTGGCAATTCCACATAAACGTTTTGGATACCACAGGCAAAGCTGGCATGAGACATCTAAGTTTAGCCAACTGGGTTGTGTCCTTAGAGGTCTGTTCTGAGGAAGTGGGCAGATCTCTGTATTACCCTGACTGTAATGAAAGCTTGGACGTCCAGCACACATGTAGATATCTACCAGATGTTTTAATCTACCTGCAAGGTAAATCCCAGTATCCTTTAAGGTGTGCCCTAAGATAGGACTTATCTTAGTGTCCTTCAGGATAATACTTAAAAAATGATTAATGCTAATATTGTAGAAGAGTTTTAACCTCCATTTTAAAATCAGAAGTCTTAAGATAAGCTGAAGTTGTATATGAGAACATAGACTTCAGATCTGCTCCAAGTGTTCCCCCTCTGAACAGAATAAAGCTCACACATGTACAGGGACACCTGAGCTGGCTGAGGACCACGAATACTCTCCTCATGGTAGTGTGATATCAGCCAGAATAACCAGCATAGAATAAGCTCACATGGAGACCCACTGCCCTTGCAGTGTGCACTGACTTGTGCAAAAAAAATACATATTCTTAGATGTTACTGAAATTGCATTATACATCTCAAAATCTTTTTTTAACTTTCTTTCTCCTTAATTTTCCTTTTTTTTTTTTTTCTTCAGAAGTTATTGCCTCCTGATGATGTGAACTTACTGCAGCAACAGCTATCTTTTGTTTATGTATTTATACAACACAAACACATGGAGCACCTAGTCGCTGGCAAGGACACTGTAGCAAAACAATTTAAAAGTAGTGTTAGAAAACCAAAGTGCAAAAAGGAGTTATGCGTCAAAGGTGACACAGACCCACTGAAACAAGGCTGAAGTCACCTGAGTTTTGATTCAGCTCTTCAACTGCAGGAATACTCCCATTCATTTTCATGAATTGTATTAAAATGTTGGCATTTGGGTAATGCCCAAAAGTTGGTGTCCTTGATCATGAGGAATTACAGCATAAGGTCAAACAAAGGAAATTAGAGGGGTATTTAACACCACAGCTGTGCTACCTGGAGTAGGAGCAGGATAGATAGATAGACTGACTGTCTCTGTATTCCCAGATGTTCTCAAAGTGAGCAGAAACTGAACACCACTAAGAGTTTTTATCTGAAAGTCAGTACCAGTATGTTTTTTCACCTCCTATAAACAAAGAAAAAGAAGGGTTTGTTCTGCTTCACTGGAGCAAAAAAAATAACACAATAGACTTCCATTCAGGCACACAAATAGCAACTGTCCTGTGACTTCTCTATTTAAATGGGTATCCATGGTGAGATCTGCACTGCTTTCGTTAGATGGCTGCGGAACTGTGCTGTGGTTTTACACTGCAGACAGGAAGGAAAAGGGGACTTAAAAATTCCCCTCACAATGAATGGATGGATGAATGAATAAATGCAGTAAGATACCAAATCTGTGTTACAACACATTGCAAAAAAATGGTGCCTGTGCTGTCCATCGCTGTGCTACTATCCATCCACTCTGCTTCTCCAGGCCCAATCAGATGAAATGCCAATCCGTATTTGGAGGCACAACACTGACTAACAGATGATACATAAGTAGATGCGAAATCTGCAACCTTACAGGGACTTCCTTCCTAGGCTGCTTGCTTTCTTCTCTCCGTTTACACATGGGGTTAGCAGTTTGCCCCATGCTATGTGTCGGCTGGCTCAGAGTGCTCAGGGTGAGCCGGCACTGTGGGTGCTCACTGCTGCAGGGGGCTGATAAAAACAGGCTGGAGTAAGACTGTCACACTTCCTGAACTGCCTGTTTTCTGGGGAGAAGAGTAGACATGCTGAAAATTTAGGATACTATTGGTGATATCGTCAAGGTTGTTTATATCCAGAATCAGTGAAATAAAATTGAAAATCCACTGAAGAAGTCTGAAGCAATGAGTGATGGCTGTCTGGCATTGGAATAATGGTGCAACTTGTTCTCAACAAAGATTAGCTGTTCTGCCAAATACAGGTTCTAAAAAATTGTGTGTGGAACCCCAAAATAGGCTGTGATTGGCTCAAGAGTGAAATATGAGGATATTACCTTCAAGTTGTTATTTATATTTTGCATTAAAATACTGAGCTTCACACTTCTGAGATTTTATCTGTACATATATCAGCTAGTAAAAATGTAAAACGTCATAGTCTGATAGTAAGTAGAATGTAAATCTCCTTTTATAGATCCTAACATTCACCATAAAATTATTAGCATTGCCACTGCTGGATGCAAGGTGGAAGATACTGATCCACCAGTGAAAATACACGGAACTTTGATTTCACTGGAACAAATAGATATGCTGCTCCTGACTTGAAGTGAGAACCAGCTCTGACCTACATACTTTTTTAAAATGTTCTGCCAAGGAGGTAAAACATGAAAATATTTAAAAAAAAATAAGGATTCTGTCTTTGCTGCCATCAAGGTATAACCCCCAAAATGTTGTGTACATATGTACATATATTTATACCTTATGCCATTCATCATAATAATTTGCTTGCACATGAAGAGTGAAAGCAGTCTGATGAGTAAGCACCCTTCTTTTTCAATCTAGTTGAGGAGCTAGGTGCTAAGCACTGCTGTTAATGGTACAGCAGCTATTGAAATGTGAAAGCACAGTTAAAAAGGAGTGAAGTTTTGAAGTGTTTTCCTGGGGAACCCAGCCAGATTTTTGAATCAGACTATCACTGTCTTCACTAAGCCATCTGAGCGTTACAAAGTCTGGAAATAGTGCTCAGGACGCCTGCCAATCCCCTGGTGCAGAATGATCATCTCATGCTGCTTCCCTTGCTTGGCTGTCAGGGCATGTTGGGGTGGATGCTTGTGGCATGTTGTGGTCTGCACTTTCCTTAGGGAACATCAGAAGAAGTGCCCCTTCGTGTGCCTCTAGGTCTGTGATTTGTAGATATCCTGAGGACAGCCTCCATCAGCAGGCTGCCCTGCTAGTATGTCTTACTATTCTTACTGGGCAGAATTCAGCAGGGCTTGCAACAAGGACAAGATAGGTGGAACAAATTCACGTGTCTGGGATTCCGCGAGGAAATGGAGAGGAAGAAGTGTGGGCAAGATCTATCAGGAGGTGGAGGCAAAGCAAACCAGGCACAGGTAGATGTCTGTGCAGTCCTGAGGGAGGATGTGGGCGTCTGCACGCATCAAGGCACAACCAAGCGTGAAGAAGGAGCAGAATCGGTTCGCACTTGGGAGGCACAATCAGCAGCCTGGGTGTTTTTGATCTGTGCTTAGGAAGCAGATGCCTGTGCAGTTAGAAGCAGAGCGTTGTGGTTTCCAAATGCTCATATTTAGCATTCTAGCAAGTTGGAGCAGATGGCAGGTCTGACTACCCTGGGCCCCATTTCTGGGCAGCAGCTAAAAATCCTTCAAGCCCCTGCACAGCAGTGTGGATATGCCTGCTTAAGGAATGGCATCCTGGGATTTCCCACTCCTTCTGTTGCCTCCCCCTGGGTTTTGTACCACTCTCATCACAGAGGAACGTGTCCCCAGCCACAGTGCAGCAGGCTGGGGACACCCCACTGGGTCACACAGGGCCAGCTCTCGTACCCCAAGCTGTCCAACCAGGGTGGTGCGGGTCTGGCTGCATGCCAGCCACGTTGCTTTGCTTCTCAGGTAGATATGTGTGAGAGCAGCCAAATCTGGGCTATTTGAATGCCTTCCAGAAACCAAGTCATCCGTAAGCACTGCTGATGTGAAGTCAGCATGCCCAAGAAGTAGGACATAGCTGATTTCCTACCCTTAGAAGCAGAGTGCAGGAAGTTTCAGAGCAGCCTTGGTCACAGACCACTAGGATGGCCCAGGAAAGGGTTACCCACCTTCCCAGTGCGACTGAGGTGCACACGGGTGGCCAACACCAATTTTATGCAACCTATTACCCCCACACAAGCCAAAATAAGTTATTTTTTCCCGTGCAGTTGGAGAGAAACCATACAAAGAAGGTAGAATGATGGGCAGGTGTTGACCTTATGTGCAGATCTCACAGAAACCTGCAGCCTTTCAAACGGATCAATCTCACTAGCTTGTAGCAGATCTCAGTGTGCATCAGAACAGATGTTCTTAACCAATTACTGACATTCCAAATGATGCTTCTTAGGTTCTCCAGCTATAACTAGAAAGTCCATGTGATGAACACTGCATTTATGTCCTTCAAAGTCTGTTATCTGTGCCTTTGGAGAGAACCAGAGAAGAAATTGTCCAGCTATGAGGCAAATAATCCACATGCTTGGATTCTGTACAGGTATGAGGTTCACTATACATGAAGAGATGGGGGAAAAGACAAGAAACTTCCAGCAAAACTGAAGAAGACACTGGAACAATCCTAGTCAGTCCCCTCTATACCAAACTCTATGTTGGGTGACATGGGGTGGTAAGTGAAGGCAGTCAATCACTGTGAAGAATAACTGCAGTATGGGGCTAAGGTGGTTTGCTACACGGTCACCAGTAAACTTGAGTGTGAAAGGAGAAAGAGAGAAAAGGCAACTCTGAGGAAGGAGGCTGTCATCAGTACTAGATGTGGTACAGCAGTTGAATTAATGGGAAAAATGATAACTGGAAATGACCCATTGAAAGGTGATACATGGAAAATTAATTTCAGATTGAAACCGCTGCTTTATCAGGATGAAGTCAGGGAAGTTCTCTCGGGAAAGAAGCAAAATGCTGAGAAATCCAAGTTTAGATAGTGAAGCTCAACGCAAGCTTACAGTACTTCAGGGAAATGGCTGGCAGATCAGCAAATAACAAATGATGAAAGTGAAGTCAGAATGTATTAAAAGCCTCAGTAACCCTTGGGGATAACATTTGCTTTTACCTGGGGAGGTTCCTGCGAGTGCTGTGGGAGCGTGAAAGAAAGCAGTAGCTCCAAAATTGCAAACTTCAGAAAGAGGAAGAAAATAATTGCCTCCCAAAGAAACGTATACGTAAGAAGATGCCTCCACTGGGAGAGGTCACATCAGGAACAGCCGTGCTGTTAGTCATCACTGAAGTCCTGAAATAAGAAAGGAAGTCATGCAAGAGAAAAGGAGTTGCTCTAAGGGGCAGTAGATTTTCCAAAGATGGGACAAAGAGGAGACCCAGCCATGAGGTACAGCGCCAACTTCATCTCCAGATTCATAATTAAAAAAAACAAAACAGTAGGACTTGAGACTTCAGGAGAACTCCTCAGAACCTTTCAGAGTTCGGGAATGTCCAGTTGCATGTTTTCGGCCAATCATCTAGATTGCAGATCTAGATTCATACATCATCTGAGGTCTGAATCCTCTTCAAAACTGAACCAGCAGAGTACTTAGGACACGTGGTGCAGTCATGCACTAGCTCTGCTCATGCTCTTATGAGGTGGAACATCATTGCATTAGCCAGTCACTATGTCCGTGCTCATCCTGCTTTTTGGTTGTAATCAGTAGCACCAAATGGTTGCTGCTGCTGTTGCAGTTAGATGGATGTGCATCTTTAATTATAGGGCTGCTCATAATGCTAAATGCCTTTGGGGCTGGGAGCATAGATGGAAAGCTCTCTTTCATCACTAAACCCTCCACTCATCAGCTAATTTCATCTTGCAGGGACACACAATCTGTTTCTTGGGAACTTCATCACAGGAAGCCACAGCACTGGGTGTCACAAGGGATGGGAGGACATCAGTCACCCTGACCCAGTTCCGTCTTTGGGCCCTCTGATTCCTCTAGAGTACAAGAGAAAGGGAGGAATGCTGCTGGAAAGGAAGCGGGAGGGTTGGAGGGAAAAGCAGTTTGCATGTCCCCACACAAAAGCACAAAAGGGAGGAACTGTGACACTAAGACAGCGGAGAGCAGGGCCTAGCTGTGCCACGCACCCCTGTGGTGTAGCGCACATGACTGGTATTACAGGTATTACTGCTACTGATACAGGTCATACTGGTGCCTAATAGCTGTGGTGTTGCTTAGTACTACGTCCTTGCAGAGCCATGACCCTGTGGAACATCACCTGTCACTTCTGCAAGCCTTCTGGCATGCAGACAGGCTGTGTTCCTCCTGCACAGCACGTGGGCAGGCCCAAGTGTGGCCACCCAGTGCAGAGACATCCCAGTGCCCCTCCGACATGACAGCAGCAGACCAAAATGTCCTTTTATGAATCATACTCAGGTATAACTCTCATGGAGAACTGTGGCCCAGGCCTGTCACTGATGGGGCACACTGAAAGTCTTCGTGCTGTTTGGTAGGAGTCTTCACAGGGTTAGGTTCCGCAAACAAAAGGTTGTTGCTAGAAAGGTCAAGATATACTGATAGGAAGCACCAAAAGTGAAGAGGATTTGTCTGGAATATCCTTCTCATTTATTTCTTCAGTTTGGAGAAGGGCAATAAACCTTACTTCTAGGCGAATTTTGACTTTATTGACTAAAGATTTTCTGTCTTTTTGATAAATTCAGGGGAAAAAAATCAATGAACAGCAGCAACACAAGTCCTGTGTGTTTATAAATCCTTTATGGTCTATTGTTAACATGTGTGCTTTCAGATACACAGGAAAGAGCTCTTCTTTCTCTCTTTCCAGAAGGCTTTGTTCAGGCATGTGCAGGCTGTTCATAGTATTACACACTAGGCCACAGTGTGCACGACTGCAGTCAAAGGTAGAGATCCTAACGTGTAAGACAAGACATTTCCCCAGAAGTTAGTTCTGGATCCAAAGAACTTCCAGAGAGAAAAGAAAAGAGTAGCACAGCTCATGGGAGGGAAGTAGAAGACATTGGTGAGACACTTATAATTAGTGTAATGAGCGTCAATCAGATGACACCGGCTCTCTAATCATTGTTAGGTAGTTTTATGGGCATTACAGCACATCTGGATTGTAAAGAGAAATGACGGGGGTATTAAGTAGTGACAACTTCCAGAACAAACCCTTTCCTCTCTTAAATACATGTTCAGATGAGTCCATATGAAATAGAATTTAGAGTAACAGCAATTAATTGTGTAATGCTTGGCTGTGATCTTGCATCTAATGTCCACCTAGTGCCTAAAGGAGCTCCAGATCAGATGCACAGATTCAGAATACTAATCTCGGTTTACGGATCTTTACATGCAGTACAAGAGTGAACCAAAATTAAAACTGCTCTTTCTGACTAGAAAATGCAGGCACTTGATCAGTTATATTGTCAGAGGAGACTTGTAGCCAGTGGAATCACCTGCAATTTACAACCAAACTCGTTTTTTTAAACCCAAATCCTCACTGAGATATTCTGGGAAGGTCCTTTCAAATTTCTCTCAAGAGATTTTAGAACATCCATCTCTACTCCACTCACTGCCATTACAAAGCAAGCTAGATTTTCAGAATAGGTTTTAAGCTTGCTGTCTCCGTATGTTCATTCACTATTTTCCATGAGTGAATTCCATTTCCCACAAGGAAAAAGTGATCATGCACAAATTGCAGTGGGTTGAAATGTGCATTGTGACAACTTGGGACTTGTGGTTTAGTGATCCCCCTGAGACGTTGACCTGGAAGGAATATTTGCTTGCTTTTTATGCTGTGTGAAAGATTAGGAGAGGGATATGAGTTCATCATTCAGGCATGATTCAGCATTCATTGTGCTTTGCCATTTTGTAAAGACCCCATGCTGTTTTAAAGTTTAATCAACGCAGACAGCACACCACAAGGTGCTACTTGGCTGAGCAACACTTACGTCCAGTTTTGGGCAGCCCGGATCCTGCCCCACCTACCAGGAGTGTTCGCTGATGCCAGATGTATATGAGCTGAACTCAAACTGTGTTTGGCCCTCTGTTCTTTTGGCAGCCCAGAGAAATTGAGTGCTTGTGGAAGTTTTGTAAAACTGTGAAGAAGGAAATTCACCATACATTTAAACACCATGTTGTATGGAGGTCGCTCTGAAAGTAATGCCTCCTATTTATTTCCATGGAAACTGCAACAGACACAAAGAGCACAATTTGCTCAATTTTGTAGAGCAAATTCTCAGCTAAAAAACATTATTTTTCAACAGTCACCACCATTATCCAATTCACATGGATGAGCTGTTCAAGATGTTCTTCATTTTGTGGTGTGACAGCTGTGCACAGCTGTCTAGAATGTGGCTTGTTTTTCATGTCATTGTTGTCACTGCTGAAATGCACCTCCCACCACCTCACTGTGCTCACAGCCACTGTTTGATCTCTATAAACATTCAGCAAACATCACTGAATGTCGGTGGGTGCATTTTTTTTTCCATACGGAAAAATTCAATTCCACACCTTTACTTCATATTCACTTCCATGTCAGACACCATTCTGTCAGACTGTCCCTCTGCTGCCATCTGTCACACAGCAGCAAAATGTTGTGGAATGTTGGCGGGAGGCTTCAACCTTTACTGCCATACCACCAACATCTGCCTCTGATCTCATGGGCAAACATAATAATATGGGAGGTATTACTTTCGGAGCATCCCTATATCTAACTGAAAGGCCATTTTGCCTGTGTTTAGGATGAAAGGCACAGACCTGCTATAACTAAGCCTTGGATGCTATGGTAACTTGTGAATTTTTCATAGGCCTGCTTCCAGGATGAACACATGGTTTACTTTATTTTAAATGCAATAGGGAAAGATTGAGGTGATGTAGTGTAAAACCATGCAGAAAGAACCACCACAGTTAATATATATTAATAGAGAGAGATCTATTAATATATCATGTTACATATTAATATGCCTTGTTTTAATATTATTTAGTTAAAATACATGCAATAAATACTGTTCTCTAAGACACAGAAAACGCATGCAAAATTAAAGCCTGTGTTTTAGTAGATTTATTGTGTCCTTAATAGTGCAGAAGTCAGATAATCAATATGCCTGGCATAGTTTAAGACACTAAGGCAAATGAAAGCTGTTCTGCGGTGAGCTGATTGCAGAACCATAGCAGCCATCAATCATGCGATGTGAATGAGAAATAAAAAGGAACGCAGGAAAAACTTTTTAGCATTACTTCCTTGGAATCACAGGAGTACTTTTCAGAAGTCACAATGATCTTTCTATTAAGATAGTATCCACTCTCAGTGCACCTATATGCTTAATTCCTTTTTTTTTATCTTGATGTTTTCAGTCAAATATTTGGTTTGGTTGAAACAGGTGAAAACTACTCTGTATTGTGTCCAAACAGTTAAAGAAGTCATTGAGCAGTTTTCCTGGTCACTGTCACCAATACGTTGCTAGGTGACTGCAGATGTTACCAGCCACTAAAATGCATGCATTTTCCAGATGTAGTCATCAGATAATTTTCACCTGAGTGATTCTGTGCTGCAACAAAGTTGGGTGCCTGTTTTAGTGTCTAAGTGCTTAAAAACACACAAGCTAATTTGAATTGCATTAAAAACTGTTGTGTGCCAATGCAAGTAGAAAAAACGGATCCAAACGTGGTGCAGTTTGACCGCAAGTTTCTTGAGATTTAGCTCCTGAAGAGCTGCAATTTTACACTATCCTCTTCAGTTTTTTAACTTCCATGGCTGCCTAATGCTCACATTCTGCATCTCATTCTTCTGCAGCTGATTCCTGTAGATTGGTATTCGTGATGGCAAGTGATATGACTCATTAAACCTTTTGGAAAGCAGTGTTTCAAAAATTAAGAACACTTTTTGAAATGTCAGGCTGATGTGACACCTAGAACAAGATCCCCAGATGTGTTTTTGTCATCTGTGTCACTGTGGGCTGCTCAGCTGAGCAGATGTTGGTCTGTCCTGTTGTGCATGAAAAGGAACGTGGCCAGCAGGTTGAGGGAGGTGATCCTTCCCCCCCGGCCCTGTCTGCCTTGGTGAGGCCATGTTTAGAATATTGTGTCCTATTCAGGGCTTCCCAGTTCAAAAATGACAGGATTCCAGCAGAGGGCCATGAAGATGATAAAGGGCCTGGAGCATTTCCCCCGTGAGGAAAGGCTGAGTAACCTGGGTCTGTTCAGCTTGGGGAAGACTGAGGGGGAATCTGATTCATGTTTATAAATACCGAAATGGAGGTGAGAGGCAAGTGGAGGAGGGCAGGCTGTCCTCTGTGGTATGTAGTGATAGGACAAAGAGCAATGGCCTAAAACTTGAACAGAGGAAGTTCCATGCTAACATATGGAAGAACTTATTTACGGTATGGGTTATGGAGCACTGGAGCAGGCAATCTCCAGAGAGATTGTGGAGTCTCCTTCTATGGAGGTATTAGAATGCCTACCTGTGTGACCTACTGTTGGAAACCTGCTTTGGCAGGGGGGTTGGACTCAGCGATCTCTCGAGGTCCCTTCCAACGCTTGCTGTTCTGTGTACACCAGGGTGGAAAGCTCCCAGGCTCCTGGAGTGTGCTATCTGCACCGGTAGTGACTGGAACTCCCATGCAGAAATGTACATTGAAGTGTTTTAACCCACAGGCTGACTCCACACTCCATGTAATAGGTGTAACACTTGGATACAATTATTTACTTTTTTTTTATACAATTAATTTTTAGACTGCAAGTGTGATCTAAGGATTTGTTCTGGTCTCAATATCTCTCAGTGTACGTAGAATAGATATGAGAGAGGGTTCAAAGAATGTGCCACTGCTTGCATTTTGCTTAGGGCTTTGGACCACAACATCTGCATATGCTCTCTTGTTCAGTGTGTGTCTTGAATGATGAAAATATTATTTGGAGTGGTTTGGCAGGGACTTGCAACATCACACTTCTCCGCTCTGATTGTGCTGATTTGAGGCAACATGACATGCATGGATTTAAGTGTAAACTGTCCATAAAGGGTAATGTGCTAGTATAAATAAAATAATACTTCATTTGGCTCAGGAAGCTCCTAGGCCTCCTGTGGTAGCAAGCTGAGTGCTTGTTCTGAGAAAATACCACTAGTAATTTTCTAGTTTCTTATAGTTTTTCCTTAGACATCCACTTTTGCCCACATATCAAAGAAAAAACACTGCACTAGATGGATCTGGGCATGACCTGTGTAGCCGTGTTCTTAGTTTATAAATACATAGGTGATTTCCAGCTGTGTGTGACATTCATATCATTGGTCTCCAGGGTGTAGTGTTAGGTACAGGAAGAACATATCACACAAGAAATCATTAATCCTTCTGAAAAAGCTGAAGGAAGGACAGCAGTTTGTGAGGTCTTTGATTACAGTAGATGCAGTGTCTATACGTAGCTTAGATTGCTGTGCTTGCCATGCCTAAGCTAAATCTTTTTACCACATCAAAAAAGGTTTAGACAGCATACAATGTCTATGTGCTCTGTTCTAAGGTAGTTACTAAGCATTTCACAGACTGTCTGGAAGATGCTGAGTTATTATGCCATTGCTCCAGGGAGAGGTGGTGGTGTAGGAAAGCCTTTGCTCTTCCTCTTGGTTTTCCTGGCATCAGATAATAAAAGGTGAGACTCTGGCCATGGATTGTAGTTTGGGATGTTCACGTCTGACCATGTGATTTTTGGAGGTCTCTTCCAATCAACATTTCTAGAGTTCATTGAAGACCTATCCTCATCTGAATCAGTAACTTCGAAGCATCTCAAGAGGCTCTACATATTTACAAGATGGCAACTATGATTCTATGATAATCACGTTATCTGATCAACACCATTAACAGGGAGTGATGCAGCTGAAGAGTTGCTAGACAAACTATCTGTTCGACAGTTCAGCAGCCAGGCTGGTGTACATTATCAGTGGTTGTATGTAAACCGAGGAAGTATACATATAATCAGCTTTTTTGGGGGATAACCAAGTGCATCTGACTTGTTCTTCATTCCAGAAGGGCATCAGTTCTCTGTCATATCTACATGAGTATCTCAGGTGCCTGGTGGTATCTCCAAGGCACAGCAGTTGTTTAGGCAAGTGAACCAAGCCCTGAATGTTTCCTGGGGTAAGCAGAAGAGATTTTACTTGTTCACCTGCATCATAGCAAGTTTCAGGTTGTCCTCAGTGGCTTGTTCACTTTAAATAATTGTTCTTTGTGAGGCTGTGGTCGGTATATTTAGCTTGCAGGATCACAGCACCAGGTCAGAAAATTACAGAAGCACTCCACTACGCAAATGTTGATCTGGGATAAAGCTCTGTTGTCAGATTGCATTTGTTCAACAACTTAACCACAGCCACAAGTCACGGTCATGTTCACTGTAGCTTGTTCATACATAGTTTAGATGTGCCTAGTTCTTTTTACTGTCATCCAAACTGGAGTTGGAGGTACTGGACCTACTGGTTTTATGGGCAAAAGATACTCTAACAGTGTCTTCTTTCAGCAGCAGTATGTGTGTCATAGCCTGTATCTTGTTTCCATATTGATGTTTTAGCACGGACACCAAAGGGACCTGAAAAAATAGAAGAGATCTGTAAGAAGGGCAAGTACAGTAGTATGCTGTATAGGGGTGATAAGATTACCCATCTGTCCTAGTAAAAGTTCATGGTGTCACAAACTGATGTGTGGAAATTGTTCCAGGGTGCAGTAGATAACTGCATGTCTGAACTTCTGGATCCTCTGTGGCTATCACCATGGGTAAGAAAGAGTGAATATCCAACACTGATGACTAAACTGTTGTCCCAGATATGGAGAGAGCCATTATGGAGAAAACATAGATTCTCAGTAACCTTTTCCAGTAGCTGGAGTCTGAAGGATTCAGGCCAGCACCAGGTCATGTGAGGAATACAGCTTTTTCTCACCCTTTTCTGTCTTCATTTTTGTATTTATTTCTCCTCTGGAATCCTCAGCTTTTACTGGGCATGCAGCCATCCTTAGGCACTTTGGTAGCAGGGTTTGTTGGTATAGGAACTCTTACCATAGCTGGCCTCAGCCTGGGGACCCGGATTGCCAGGGCTGCTCCACCTTGCTGTCTTTGTTTGCTGTAACACCACCTGCAATCCTATGCACGAAAAACAAAGGGAAGGTCGTTCACAAAAAAAGTGACATTTGGAAACCCAGCCCTTGCAGGGACTTTGTTTTGAGTGACACGACCAGTTGAATCAGCACAATTAAGGGTAGCAGGAAGTGGGGATGGGATTGAGTGGAAAGCGAGAACGGGAGCTGGCGTCAGACTGAGCCTGGGTGGCCTCGCCCCTCACCTAGTGACTGCTCCTGTGCTTTGTTTACCTGCAGTGCTTTGTTCATGGGGTGGACAAAGACCGTGGGTCATAAACGAGCTATGTGACCACACAAAGCAAAGGCTTTTTACCTTAGGTCTAATTACTCCTTTACATTCCTTTCAAGTAAAACCATAGCCCACATGTGTGATAATTTCAGATTCTTTCTCTTGAACCTGAACTGCAGGGTTTTGCCCAGGTCCTGGAGCAAAGCTTCTGAAAGGAACTTCCTGCAGCTCAGAATGGAGAACAGAGATGTATGCCAGCCACTCCGAAAATGGAGAGAGTCATGGGCAAATGTCAGTGCAGAGCTGCAGGGCAAGCAGCTACTTCTGCAGGGCTAGCCTATCCTCCCAGCCAACACACCAGCTGGGAGCACGGTGCCACCTCAGCAGGTCTGGGGTACCCATACTGGGGAGGTTAGCACTGGTACCAGTACTCTCTCCTCCCATTTCCTGATTCTGGGAGTTGAAGTTGTTTAGACAGATTCTGTACTGTGACAGAATGTAAAACACTGATGGGAATTTTCTGTCTCTGTTAACTATTTTCAAACTTTAATGACAAAAAAAAAGGGATGAATACAGCTTTGCTAAAATGCACAAGTTAAATTCATTTACTGAGGAAAAGGAAGTGTTATTCCTATGTATTCTTCTTTACAGGAAAACATCATAAACTAACACATATCCAGAAAATGCAGATTTGTTAAAATATTTGTTAAAATAGACTGTTTTTAGCCCTTTCAGAGTGAATAATATCTCATGGAATATGTTTACTATGTTTACTCTGGTTCTGGAATCTACTATTGCAGTTCTGCTTGAAGTCATAATAGAATCACAGAATCGTAGGGTTGCTTAAAAATAACAATAAGCTTCTCTTAATTCCGAATAAAACTTAAAATGTAGGAAAAGTTCGGTTTTATATTTTATCTTTTTTCTTTGTGGGATAAACACGAGTTTCATGGGCCCCACTTTTCCCTGCCTTACAAGCTTTTTCAGTGCACTGAGGTTTACAGGGATCTGTTTAGTTTATGCCTACTTTGATTGATGACTTGATGACAGAATATAAGCACTGTCAGAGGAAAAAAAAAACATTGGAAACTAAGGAACTATTTAATTTAGCGGAGACAAGAATAACACAGAAGAAAAGTTAAGAGTTAAAGATTTGTTAGCAATGAACTGTATTTTAATAAGGTCCGCAAATAAGATGAGAGCTGATTACCCAATGAAAATGATTTGTTCTTCATTACCTTTAGTCTTCAGAAAAGGCACTTGGATGCCAAGGTATTTTGCGTGTTTATTTTGACGTGAAGCCCTGCAATGAGGTCCCACACATCCCAACACTGGTGGTGTCAGGAGCACACCAGCATTTTTGGGATGCAGTTGCTGTAGCTCCCTTGTTACGTGCAGTTCATGGTACAGTTCGAGGAAGCCTGAGTACTCTTTTCTCAGTAGAGATGCTGAGATATTTTTAAGGTAGACTATTTGTACTAAGATCCCTATTCATGCAGTGGTAGAAATTTCTTAGAATAATTTTAAGCTGTAGAAAGCTATTGTAGTAGAAGCACTTAACAACTAAGCTTGTCTGCCACATTGCTAACAAGGAACTCTGCATTTTTTTTTGTGCAGCTGATGCTGTTACTGAGGGCCACATTTTACAACAGGAATAATTCAAAGTAAACAGAGAAATTCTTATTTCCAAAGCCTGTCTTGTTGGCCTTACTCCTAACGACTTTTGACATAACTCAGCACACTTCTGTCATTCCCGCTGTGCTGGAAGCGTGCTTTCCAGTGTTCCCATTGCACTGGTCCACCAGGTACATTTGACGTTACCGTGGGCCTTACTTATAAGCATTTTGTTGCCTCTGAGCCTGATTCAGGCTGAGTGACACAAGGCTGATTTTTAGAGTGTGCACAGTCTGTGTGAGAAGCTGAAAGTGAGAAAACAGTAGACATTTTAAAGGGCTTGCTAATAACTTGGCATGAAGTAGGGATCGATGGTAAGAATCAGGCTAAGTTAATGGGAAGGCCACCTCTTGGCTCTAGGGTACTCAGAGAACTAGAAAGTGTGGGCCTGGAGGCATACTGATGTTCTGGCAGAGAGAATGTACGCTTTGAACATGGGATGAAGTAACGAGGATTTGTTTTGCTTTTCTTTTTTTTAATTTTGTTTGACCTGCCTACACATGTCTAAGCCTCAAATCCCATGCCAAGCTTTAATCCTTTCTCCTCCAGAGCCCTCGGAGGTGGAAAACAAAGTTGTGGTAAATCATATCATTAGGCTTTAATAGCCAATGAACACTGAGTAACATTTTTTCCTCCCAAGGGAGTTATTTAATGTTTAATGAAAATACCAATTTGCATAATTCACTTGCAGTCGAAAGGTCACCATCAGTCTGTCACTGGGATAATTACTTAAGATAACTATCTCCCAGCCATAAAATAATGTTAATTTGTTGAAAAAGGACAATTTAAAATTATTGTATTTTAATTATTAGCTCATTTTCATTCTATTTTTAAGAATGTCAGAACTTCTGCAGCACAGCTGTCAAAGCTATGTATCAGTTTCTCAAATGCAGTGGGTGAGGAGACCAGGCAGACCAGACTTCTGTACTAGCTGCTACAAACCTTTGCTTTGCTCCATTTTTTTCCATCTGCCTTATTCAACCTTCAATATTTGATAGCCCACATCTGCAAACCTAGATAAGTGGCGACAACAGCCATAAATATGAGAAGCTGGTTGGAATCAGGGCGACAGGACAGCGTACAGAAGGTTTGCTTGGGGAAACACACGGCCATCTTGCTCTGTGTCTGCTGTTCGTACTCTGTACTGTGGTCAGAAGGACCCTGTTTCAGGCAGATCGCTCTGTCACACTCCCCTCAGCACAGCCACCAGACCTTGCTGTGTCCCGAATTGAATACTAGCCAGTGAAGAGCCCACTTCTTTTTAAGTTGTGGTGTAAGAGGGAACAGAGTGCAGCTTTTAGGAAAGCATATCTAAGCCAACAGCTGCAAAACTGCTGAGCCATTGCACGCCAAGCAGAGCCGGGGACGTAGACATCAACGTCCTCGCAGAGGAGGAAGCAGCTTATGGAAACATCTGTTGTAGCTGTATGTGAACAGCAGCTATCAATTCCCTTGCAGCTGCACACTGTGTGCTGCTCAGGGTCCAGGGCCATCTCCGCACCCAAACGGTTCCCCGGGATGATCCCAAAGTGGCACCCAGCTGCCAGCTGTGCTGGAGGACTTTCTGTTCCCAAAGGGATGTGTGTCAGAGCTGGCCTGTAATAGGGACTTCCTAAATTGCTAGTACGTGCGATGCAGCCACACTCATACGTGAGTATTTGCGGCACCGGAGTGAATGGCATAACTTTGTATTTCCAAGCACGTCCTCTTCCTCCAAGGAGCCTTGTCCCAGGGCCATCACAGAGCCTGGAAGGTGGCATACTGAAATAAAATCTTTTTCCCTTCATTGTAAAGCCAGAATGAGATTTCTTTCTTGTACTCTCAGATCCACTGTGAGATGTTTTTAACATGGGGAAGTGACCATGTGAAATGCTGTTCCCAAAAGGACAAACCTACTTTTTCAACACAACAAAACAGAACAAAACCACACCATGTCTCATTTAATGATTGCACCTGCACAAAGCTTTCAAATAATAGGCACTATTTCAAACCTGAGCAAGCTGAACATTTCACTTAACTCCACTGTAGCTCATTAAAACCTCTGCTGCACTGGACAAGGAGAGGGGGGCAATGTGACTGGGATTAGGGTGGGGCAGACAGGGTTTTTCTGAGTCTGAGGAACAAAGATGTAAGTGTGTGATTTCTGCAAAATCCATGTTTGGTTTGTGTTCAGTCACAAAATGTCCTTTTCCATCTCCTCACACACGGGGACTCAGCATAACAGTATAAAAATCAGTGCTGGATTTGTATGGCTTCTTGGTCAGAAAATCCTCTGCTCTGCAAGCCTTCCACCATCACATGATGAGCCAATGTTTGACCTCTCCAGTTGTCATTTCTTCCTGATGATCTGCAGAAGCTAGCTTGGTTGGGAACTGTGACTGCTCACCTCAGTTATGAATTTAAGTTGCATGTGATTTCCAAATGTGGTATTCTCATTAAAGAGAATTGGAGCACAATAAAAAATGGCTTTATAGGACCAGACCATATAGTCTGGCAAGTGGGAAGTCCAACAAGGAAAAGGAAGTTCTTTATAGGAATGGTATTCCTGATGCAAAGGTATATGAATACACACCGGTGGCTTTTCTGGTATCCTGCCTGACAGCAGCCAAGAGCAGGTGTAGGGAAGAGTTTCCCAACAGCAGCAAGCAGTGATGCTTCTCATACAAAATCCCGGCCTTAAGCTATCTGACACACAGGCCTCCTTAAGCCAGGAGCATTATTGTCTTTAAAATAATTAATGTAACTCAGAATCTAAAAATAATCCAGAGTCATATGTTCCTCATTCTTCAGAGTTTTAAACATTGCAGCTACTCCACGGTGTCATTCAGAGCTATTCCCAAGGTTCTCTAGAGCAAAATATTTAATAAATGCAACCTCTCTGTCCTTTAGTGGTGTGCCTAAATGCTGTTGTTCCAGGGACAAGAAGCATGGGGTTGCCCTGCCCACTCCACTCCTCAGGGCTGCGGTGTGATGGGCTGCAGGCACTCTGCCACTCTGCTGCACGAGCTTAGAACCTGAAAACAACCAAAGTGGTGGAAATCTGAAAGCTGATTCTTCTCCAAAAAAAGAGAGCCTTGGCAGGAGTCCCAGGAAGGCGGCGCGTCAGGATGGAATTCAGCATAAACACCGCAAGTGCTGGCGACATGCAATGCAAAGGAGGGAAATTGTCTTCATTAGCGTTACACGTTTTTCCCTCTTCAACCCAAAGCATGAAAGAGACACAGAGGCGTGGCTGGACTTCAGATAGCTTGTTAATAGAATGTTAGCATCTGTAAAACCCTACTGTTCTTGCTCTGCTGCTTGAGTGGCTTTCTGGCAGCCCCTACATCTACAAGAATACTGTGATCCAATTGTGATCTACAATACTCCAATTATTTTAAATGCCACTATTTGGTTTACATACATGGCCATTTTATGTTCATTTTGTTTGGGAATCTGTGATTCTGTAATGTGTGAAGGAAATGAGGTTAAACTGAGATGCAGACTTGGGCACGTAATTTTCCTTTAAGGATACAAAAAAGCAAAGCCTTTGCCTCTTCATTCCAGTGGCCTTGCTGATCACCCAGTGTTAACTCTCCAGCTTGCCATGCATCATCACCTTGGTGTGTGACAAATACTGCTGAACACCTGGACCACAAGGCAGAGCCCAAGACCTGACTTCAGGGAAACGCTGCCCCCAGAGGATGTCAGGCATCTAACGTGGAAGCCGAGGCACATGTTTGGCAGAAAGGCAGCCTGCAAGGAGCTCCAGGGGAAGCAGAAGCCAGCAGCATCTCCCCTGCTCCAACCACTCTCTATTCATTTTGTGACCCGATGCCATAATCAGCCTGGAAATAAATTACACTGGCTCCTCCTGGTGGCTGACTGCATCAAGCTCAGCACACGGGGATGTGGTAATTAGCAATTAGCACTCAGGTTGTTTGAGGAGCTGTGTGTTTCATCTGCACTGCCATGTAGCTTGAAGACTTCAGCCATAATCGTGTGGCTTTGGTGTTGTATCTGACAGATGTGCCACCACGTTCCACTGTCCTTAGTAGTCACTGCCTGATGGTTGCAGCGGCAGCCAGTGATGGGTGCAGCTGGCCATGGGGTCAGCAGCGTGAGCTCTGAATGCTTCAGGAGAATAGGAATAATACAGCTGGAAAGCTTACTGGTGGAGGAGGTAACACAAACAGTCAAATATTAAAAAAAAAAAACCAAAGAGCTGGATTACAGCTGGAGCCGGTCAGTGTTCCCAAAACAAATCCACCCGGGACTCATTTCTTGATGGAACCACTCCACTTTGTGGCACTGAGGAGGTTGGTGCTGCCCCACGTGGGAGGAGAGCTGTGGGAATGCAACAGGACACTCTGCATTTTGTGGCAAGATGTGAATAAGCATTCTGCTGCCACGCAGGCCTGGTGAGTGAGAGCGCTGGCAGGTTGGCCTGGGGACCTGCCTGCTTCTGAGGGACTGCCGCTGTAATTACTGTCACCATTGCTTGCATCAAGGATTACAACCACATCAACTTGGAGCCTCGTCACTTTTAGTCAGTGCTTTAAAGCTGGCCGTCTTTTATACACACCCAATGGTTTCCTTGACCTATTTCTGGACAATTAGAAGTTATTTTTGTATCTAGACTTCCTGATTAACCACAATAATAAAATGAACACAGGACTTCTGTGCTGAGGAGGAAGAGGAGAATGGTAGCTCTGCACCCTCACCCAGACTGTGTGCCACAGCAGGCAGAGGTTGTAAGGCTGAGGTGTTACAGCACGCCATCTTGCACAGTATTGGTGTTACAGAATACAGAACAGGGATGGGGATTGCCTTAACACTATGCTTGTCAGATGTTCAGCGAGGACTGTCTGGAAGAAAGGAGGAAATTCATACAAGCTAGAATGTGTTACAGGTGTGAGATGTTAAGCCTCTATCCACTCCTTCTCCATCTCTCTCCTGACAGCTGTAGTGTTTAGTCATTGAACCTTATTTAATGTATGTCTGGTTGTTATTATGAGGTTGTACAACATCTGTGTTTGTTCCAGGAATATGCTAAAATGACAAGTTATTGGGTTTATGGATCTGTGTTCCCCATTACCTCTGCATGTGCTGTTACAGCTCCAACATGGGCACTGTGGAAGCAACCTTTACAGAGAGCTCATACATAACAGTTTGTGCTGCAGACCCAACCCTCTACTGTTAAGCCTCAGTGAGCATCCATCCTTGATACTCAGCACTGTGCCACGTCTGGCCAAGCAGAGCTGAGGATTACCAAGTCATCGGGAGGAAGAGAAGCAGAAAACCAGAAGACAGATGAAAAAAGAATGAACAAACAAACAAACAAACAAACAAACAAACAAATAAAAGATGGCCCCCTTACCTTTCCACAAGAATGAGAAAAACAGACAGACAAAAAAAAAAAAATAATGCCAGAAAATGCAGAGAAAAGACAGCAAAAAAAAAATGTATAGATGTGATCTCAGACCTAGGCCAGAGGGGAGGGAAGAACTTATTCGCTAATCTTCAGAGGAACAACAGATTTCTCTCAATTCAAAGATCATATGAGCGGTGAAACATGCCCCCAAATGTGTAAAAGAAGGCTTGAAATAATTTCAATATATACTTTAATGGGGGAAATATAATTTAAACATGGAAATACGAGCAGTAGTAGAGTCAGCATGTACATAGCCACTGGGAAACCCCAGAAGTTGGGTGCATCTGTCAAACTGAGCTTATCCATGGTTCAGGGGGCTGGCACAAGAGTGAACACTCTTCTACTGCAATACCTCCACGTGAAACATGGCAGTGGGAAGCCTAGGTTGGGCTTCGGCTCTGTCCAGCCCTGTGTGCTCTGGCTCCTTCCATCTGAAAAGGATGTGAGAACAAGGCAATGTGTAGTTTTGCTTCCCTGACTTGTACATATTCTCTGCCAGTCTGATGGTTGGGGACTTCTCCAAGCAGAGGTAATGTCTTAATGTTGAATACCTGCTCCTGGCCACACTGCTGGTCCTGTTCTCACAGGGCTATTCACTAGCATGCCGTGGTATTGATGCCCTCTGAGGTGCCCCCTTGAAGCTGCTTTCCTACTCAGGTGGCATGTGCCATATTTTCACTTTATCTGGGCTATAAAGTCAATGTGGCATTTTTATAAAATGCAGCTCTGATAAAACGAGAGGATTGCAGCTATAGGTGTGAAGACTTTGAAGGTGACAGTAACATATTTCTTAAGTTCTTACATTGTTTGTTCCTGCCGTGCCCATTACAGTGATAGCATGCAGCATTTTCTGAATAGCTCTGTTCTGCAAAAGATATCTTTTTCCAAAATGTATCTGTGTGTAGCTCCCTTCTTCTCCATATTTAAAGCAAATGGTCTATTTTCTTCTAATTGTTATTCAGAGTCAGAGCAAATATTGATAGATAGCGACAGAATTTAATTTATTTCTCTGTTGAAGATTGATTTTTCTTGGACTTTGTCAGTACTGGCTGCCTTCCCAGAAACATCACTTAATTTATCATTGCTGGGTGCCAAACTGAGTCAAGTGTTAAATACAAAGCTCCTCAGAGTGTGGGGACTTTCCAGCACGATGTAGTTCCTGGTCCTCAGTGCAGTGCGGTGAGGACGGCTGGGAAGAGCTGAGGCCAAGGGTTAGCAGTGTAGACAGTGGGAGATCCATGTCAGAGTGGGGTATCCCTTCCTGCCGAGGGCTAATGACCCTCACCGGTAGTTTTTGGTTCGTACTGACGTTCATTTCCAAGACACTATTATGTCTAAGCAGTAAGTGAGAGGAATGGGCATGTGAAGTAAGACTTGCCCATTGGCAATATTTTACAGGACTCAACACTTGGAGCTGCCATGGGAAACCAGAGCTGAAGGACAGAAGTCTCACTCCCTGTCTTCTGGCAGAGGAAATCTCACAGCCTTGCTTCTTCAGTGCTCTTCTTCCTACACTCATGAGTGTTAGCAGCTCTCTCCTGACCCTTTCTCTGCCGAGGAGCAGGGAGAGTCAACCAGCTAGGCACTGTGAGATGGCATTCCTCAGGGCACGCAGAGATGCCACGACACGTGCTGGGGTTCTCAGCGGAGCTGGGGCTGTATGTGCCCACAACGCATCCAGGGTGTGCTCTTACAGAGCAGCACAGCTTCAGGGCTGTAACAGTTACATTCCATGAGATAAATCGAGAGGCAAGGCAAAATGGGTTGAATTTCGTATTAAATTTGAATTGACTTAGAGTGGATGTAGAGTGAAGACATTTCAGCGCCCCAGGATGCATGGGGCTGCATTTAGATTGTCTACAGAGAGTAAGGAATGGGCTGCTGGCAGAGATGGGTGTACACGTATGCTGCAGCACTGAGCTCGTGAAGTTAGCATGGCACTTTTCTGAGCACCCTGGCTGGTGCTGTGAGGCACAGCAGGCCTCGCTGATAAGCCCTGCACCCTGCACCCTTTCTTTCTTTGAATATTTTCCATCTGATGAGCGAGCAGTCTGTATTTGCTGCACACATTGCTTCAAACTGCCAGGCTTGATGGGCTTTCTGCTGATGGGAAAGTGTCTGGAGAAGTGGCACTGTGCAAGTCTGCCCCCATCTCTTTCCATGCACAGCTCAGGCCTGGTGTGCAGGGATCTTGTTTGTTGGCGGTCCAGCAGTGGAGTCCTTAGGATATTAGGGTTCTCTTAGCATTAGACTTGTTATTTGATACTCAATGAGGATTTTGATAGCGTTCTGTTTTAAAGGAAGCTAATGCCTACGTTATCCTCAGCTCTGCCATGCGAGTCGCAGACCTGCCAGCCCTCCAAGGGGGCAGTTGGTACAAACTGGCAACAGTGGCAGTTCTATGTCCTCAAGAGGTGAGCACAGTGTGGATGGCAGCCAGTCCTTGGCACCACAGGCTGTATTTCAGCACAACAAAGGCGCCGCAGTCACACCAAGTTGTAAAAGGCAGGAATTACTGCTTTGCCTGACAGCTTTCTTATGGGTAAAAAAAGAAGAGGAAGAAGAAAAGAGCTGCTGTAGACGTGTTGCTTATAGTAAGCATAGCGCCATACCTGGAGGTCCTGTACACGTTGTGGCCCAGCCCCGCCCTGTGTTCTCCCAGGCATCCTCACTCAATAGTGCCAGTATACACCTGGCCTGAGAGTACAAGGGAGACTGGTCAGGGGATGTAAGAGATACTCCTCATGCTGGAAGGAGTTTCACTGATACTAATGATGAGTACTAACTGGGTACAAATCATAAGCTCAGTGGATTTCAGCTACTCACATGGGAGCAGTTACTACCCAGGTCTTCGGTCATACCTGCATTTAGATCACACTGTGATGCTCCTTGCAGTGTGCTGGTACTAAAGTAGGAGAAGGTCTTCTGAAAAGCTCAGCCTGACCGAGTATGAAGAGACTCCTATCTCTCATCTAGCTAATTTCACAATGCATGGGGTAAGATTTTGGCTGTTTAGGCAGCAAATACAGTTGCTGTATAAAAAATACCTCAGCAGATTGTCTGAGGACTAAAGAACATCTTCAGGCAGGTTTAAAACTGTAAAACACATCTTACTGCTCAAGAAGTAAAGTGAAATACACTATATACAAGAAAACTGGAGTAAAGAAATAGCAATACACTGCAATACCACAGCTGTCTTTTAAAAAAGAATTAACTTGAGCATAATCTGTAATATCCCAAAACTTGGCCCTCAGCAATTACCATTAAGAACGGTAATAATTCACTACGTGTATCAGAGCATGACAAATTCACAAGCAAAAAAATCATTAAGGAAAACTCCTTCCATAAAAGTGGCTGCAGCAATTCACACGTGTGCCCTTGAGATGTGTCAGTTCTCGGGAAATTTAATGCGGAATTTAGTGCTCTGAGACAGCTTCCTCAGATAGAGCTGAGATAAATCACAACTCTGCTAAGCCCTGCCAGCAAACTCCCTTCCTAAAGCACATCTTGGTCTCCAGAAAGTGAAGGAAAGGGAAGCACGTAGAGTCATCTGGGTGTTTGTGAAGGGTCAGGCCCCTACCCACATCGTGTGTGTGTACATGCAAGGTTCCTTCTAGAAGATCTAGCCCTCAAATTTAGTAGAATTGGGATTCCACTTTGTAGCTCTACATGAGTTTCTTTCTGTTTACCTAAAACTTGAGAAGAATGCTGTTAACAGAACTGTTCTTGTGACGGCCATAGCTCGAGGCAGTGTCCTCCCAAAATCAATTTCCTAGCATGCAGAAAGCAAAGTGGGTAATGATAGTTAACCTCTAGGGTTTGGAAGATGGCCGTGATATTTCTGAAGATTCACCTGGTTATCAGCATAGCTGTGGCAGGATTGTCATTTCTGTGGCACAGCCTTTATGCTCACAGAGAGCTCCACTCTAACTGTCCTGGGCTGTACAGCTGATCTCATCCTCTCTGCACACCCCTCCAGCCCAGAAATCAGCCTTTCAGTGAAAAGTCCACTGAATACATCACGAGAGCTGATGTGTGGCTCAGTAACAGCTTTGTCCCTCTGCACTTTGACCGTTCCTTTATCCATTGAGCTGTGTTCTCACCCCGTGGCTCCTGACAGGAGAGCCAGGCTCACACAGAGGCAGCCCTACCTTTGGTTGTTTCCTCGTGCCCAGCCCAGCCTCCTACACCTGGGCTCTCAGGAAGGGTACAGACTGCGTACAGTGTGTTGCTCTTTGTTTAAAGACACATCATTGGATATTAGCCCTCCACCTCCACACGGCAAATCCCAGTGGTTGAAGGGGATGTGTGAGGGCAGGCCGAGTTACTATTGCTCCATTATCTGTTTTGCAGCAGGGACAGAATCAATCTTTACCTTTTTGCTATTGCAACATATCAAAAGGAGCAGAGAAACACTGATCTAAACCACTCAAACTGGCTTTTACCTAGAAACAAACAACGGGAAATTAAGCATCGTTCCACTCCTGTGCTGCAGGAAGCCCTTGGACCAGGTGGCACCTGGAGAGCATCATTTCCATTCACTCCTTTTGATGGATCAAGTGGCATTAAAAAGTACCTTAGCTTGACTGACAGCCATAGCCATCAAGTGTCCATGTCACTCTGAGGTACTGCAGCGGGTGCTGCATTTTGTCCACACGCAGTTTACAACAAACAGCTGCTGTGCTCCGCTGTTGCTGACTGGAAAACACTGCACTCAGCACTGCAGATGCTCCTAATTGCTAGCTACAAGTCTGTGTTACAAAACGTTCTCTTCTTTGGGCATTGCGGGTCACTTGACAGGGCAGATGAGTGGTGTCATTGGATTTCCTTTTTTCTAGATGAGGGATGTGCTGCTGCTGCCAGTAACATGCAAGTATTGGGCAAGGTCCCTTCATGTGGGCCTGCTGATCTGCACTTGACACTGGAGAGCATCAGCACTTCTAATTGTGCTCTGTCTTTGGTCACGTGGACAGTGAAAAGTTAAAATCTGAGAATTCACCTTAATTCGGAGCCATTTTCAGAATTTAATTTCAGATCTCCCATGTGGGAAAACAGGAAAGAGAAAAGCTCTAGTGCATTGCATTGCCTACCCTATTATGTAGTAGTTAATAATTAAAAACATGCTGCAATTGCTTTTGTGAGTTCATAACGCAGAGATAAAGGATTGCTTCGAGTTGTAATTTGACATACAATAGTGGTTGCTGTATTTCAGTTATTCGTTGGCAAAGCTTGATTTCTTTTTTCAATTTTAATGATACAAAGGAAGAATTAACATCATATGTTTCCTCTGCACTTGCACAATTCTGAAGCGCCTTTACTTAAAGGAAAATAAAATTTCATGCTGTTTTCTAGAGCACCTCTTCAAAACCCATCTGACATAGTGTTGTTACACAGCAGAGTCCATAATCCCTCACACTCACCATCCATGCGGATTGCTACTGCTGCTGTGACATGCCAGATCCTTCCAGACCTGGAAACACAGTCTGATCCACCACAAACTGCAGGGGTTATGTGACCTGTAATTTTATCCTTGGTGGCTTTATTTTCTTTCTGTCTCTGGATGTACGGAGAACATGGGGAGGCATCTAGCCCTCAGTACAGCCACGAGCGTCGCGCGGCTCACTTCTGAGCAGTGATGACTTGCCATGGGCAGCACCAGGGGTCCCAGCCATGGCATGGCCATGGTCTTGAGGACCTCAGAGCACAGAGGGTTCTGTTGGGTCAGCTGGGGGCCCCAGTGGTCATGGGCAGGGCCACAGCTCCAGCTCTGCAGTCTGTGGGCCCACACAATCCCACAGCCCCAGTGTTCCTTGCCCTGCCATGGCCAGCTGCACTGATACACATACCGGTGCCACGGTCACTGCCCTGCAGCAATGGCTTGGCAGCAGCCTGGCTCCTTCTCATTCCTGCAGGTCCAGTCCTCGGGTTGGGGCAACCCCTTCATTACAAAGGCAGTTCTTACCATTTCCAATTCCTGGTAAGATTAATAAGGCAGATTAGTCGGGGTGAATTGGAAGGTGTTATATAAGTAGGTAGTTATGACATGTTACAGTACAGACTGGCAGGCTTTAGGCGGGGATTAGGCCATATCTATCTTGTAGTTAGTCTGTCCATGGAAGCTTCGTCTTCCAAACATCTGCCCACTCTGTGGCTGGACCTTCCAGAACACCTCATCTCCTGTATCTGGAGTGTAAAAATCATCCAGTGGTTTATGGCAAGCCCACCCTCACTTGGTGGTAGCTGTGAGACACAAGACCAGGGTGGAGGATACAACAGCTTGGCACACTGGACATTTCTGCCAGCAGCCAAGCACTACTTTTGACCTTTCCATGTTTACATACAAATTCCAGCTTCATCAATGCAAACCAGCACTGCTCAGTCTGAAGAAGCTGCCTGTGCTGTATAAATCAGTTATTTCCTCATACTGCTGCCGGCAAATCTTCCTGCCAAGGAAGCTGGAGATGCAAGCATGGTTGTTGCAGATGTTGATCACAGAAACAGCTGCTTCCCAGTCAGCCAGATGTGGCTTTCTGCCGTGTATGTCTGAATGTGAGACACAGAGATAATAGCACAGTGCTTATGTGCTTAGGAAGAGGCCTGGGGTGCTATGCAACTTGCATTGGATGGCATATGGTACTTTGGAAAGGTCAAGAGGAGCTATTTTAAGCAGGACATATACACCAGGAATAGGATTTTAGTTCTTTCTAGTCTATGTCTGAGTTTTCTTGGACAAGAAACAACTTATTTCTTTTCAGGGTAAGACTGCATGAGAGCTCATGTTTGTAAAGTTTAGACAGCCAGACAGTGTGAGTCCCTGCATGAGTTGGAAATGCCCCAGGATGACATTGCAGTGATCTGCTCTGATGTCCTGTGCTGCATCACGATTTCATCTAGCACTTCCATCCTCAGTCTTGCAGATTCTTCCAGAGATGAATTATGTCCCATTACCTGTTACTGCTTTAAAATGTCCAGCTGGAGAGAATCTTCAACTAGAAATCACTAGTTATCTCTACTTTTAGGATGAGTTTGAAGATTTCAGCTTCTTGCCTGTTTTCTATTGGCTTAAGATTCTTAATAGCCAGGTGTCTTTCTATGCAGGTATTTGTCATCTCTTCTCTTTGTTGGAATTAAGCTGCCTTGATTTCTCTTCGCAAGAAATTGTCCAGACCTTAAATAATTATTACAGTCTTTTTGTGACCTCTTTTTCATTTACCAGTATTATTTTAAGAAATGGAAATGAGAAGAGAGAAGCCAATACTCCAATGACCACGTCCTTAGTATTGTTGCTCTCAGAGGAAGTAATGTTGTTTATACCAGACACGGTGGTTTTGGTGGGGGATTTTTTGGCTGCTGCATCACACTGGGAGTTCATGTGCTCTTAATTAACTCATCAGGCTTTCACAATCATTTTCTAAATCATTCTTTTAAAAGCACCAATCCATAGCTTTGACCTACATTTTTGTTCCCTACACGTGCGACCTCGCCATTAGCTTCCTTACAGCGCCTTCTTTTCAGCTGAGCCTTAGTTTCCACACTCACCACATCACTCGTGGGAGCTGACCTTATTAACTGTGATTCTACCAGCTTGTGGGTCACCCGCGGACTGTCATGGTTAAAGGAGGTGCTGAGTGTCCTTATTCTGGCACGTCTTGCTGCTCACGCTGGGAGTTAGCCTACATCATGACAACATGGCTCTTGGGAGTTCCTGCACATGGAGCACATGGAGAGGGTTGTCACATAATGAGGGCTTCACATGAGGGCCTGAGACTGCTCTCCATGTGCAGCATGGATGTTTTCTCCCCTTTGGAGCCGTTTGGAAATCTGCTAATTAAAGTATTACTAGTGAATAGCACTCGCTACGTAGGAATGTTGCAAAGATGAATTAATTAGCTTTCTGAAAGTTGGGAAAACGAAAAGCAACAGAGAAGTGTTCCTGAGTATCATCGAGTATCGCACAACCACGATTCACGACCTTTTCTTTCTGCTTATGTCTGTTTGCAGTTTTATCTTCCTACTGCGCATCTCACACAACTCAATGAGCAATCACAGGCCAGCGTTATCACCTGCCAAATTATTTGCCCTGCAAACGTGTGAAGTAATTTCTGAAGCCAATGACAGTTTTGTCATTGTGTGAATGTAGGTATATAAACGCAGCTACAAAGATGTGTGTGTGTGTGTGTGTATGCACCCACACACGTATGCATCAGAAGCAGCTGTTTGTTTGTGTGTATGTGTGTACGTCTGAGGACAACACAAGAAAGAGATGATTTAGAAACTCTTCACAGATCAAACTGTGGTGATGCCTTCCCCTGGGAGGAATATGCAGGTCCATTTTGGACCACTATTCCTGGGTTTCTGACACCACCTTAGTAGCAGTGATTCACAGCAAACATGAGATTCTATTGCAAATGATCCACATCAAACCTCCCACCATCACTTATACTGAAGGTGCTCCTGGATGTGCCTCACTTTGTTTAAAGAAATGATGGGGATGTTCAGGTACTCAGGGCTCTCTAACAACAGGGGGCAAGAAGACATACAAACAAACAAACAAAACGAAAGCAAATGGTAAGGAAGCATTTTGTTAATATCATTTCCTCCATCCCACTGGCACACAAATGTTTTCGCAGCACAGCGTTTGTGTGGCAGATGTAAATACAGGAAAAGCAACAAGAAAGGCAACTCTGAACTGCTGAGGTCCAACAGTTATATCTCTTGGGCTTTTGTTTATTTATTAGCCAGGATAAAATTCTGTAGGAGCGTTCTCATTGAAAAGAATCAATGAAAGATGTAAAGAAGAAGGAATCTGTAGAACAAGGAGTGACATAACTAGCTGACGTTTTTAGGTTTCCTTCAGTAAGAATGCCAGTCAGCATTCGTGTGATTGACAAGGACAGTGCTGGTGTGGGAGAAATACGAATCTGTGCAGCCAGGAATGAAAGATGGGAAAAGAAAGGGCTTGTGATGGGCGGGGAGGCCGGCAGGTCATGAGCAGAGTGTGAAGAAAATGCAAAGTTCAAATTGTGGAAATGGACTCCTTTGGTGGACTTGTCTGCTGAGAAGGGAAAAGGTCTGTCATCTGCGGAGGTCTGTGCAGGTCAGCAGGACGTCCTGCTTTTTCTCACCTCAGTGACTGCACGAATATGGAACCACGGAAATACCTCTGGCTAGCCAAAAAGCAGGCTGCACATGGCCTTTCCACATTCTTGGTTATGACAGCAAAGCCTGGTCTTAAGGACTCTGGTGGTTTGACACGGCGGGATGACGTGATGCCCTGTCTGCACAGTCAAAACCCGTGGTGCTGGCAGAAGCATCATGGTCCTCTGGTGGGCTCTGCACCAGTGAACATAGCTGACTGCCCAGTACTTGGCTAACCAGCCATCGCCATCCAGACACATTACAAGCACATCAGGTCCCGGGGTGACCTAAAAATGATAGATCTATCAAAACAGATAGGCCTGTCCAGAGTGGTTTGTTTTGAACCGTAGTTCAAAATACGGTACTTGGCAAGAGTGCCACTGCTGTGCCTTATGCCACAGCTGAGGAGCCTGCAGAGTGCCATGAAGGTGCTTTCAGATTGGAATGAGAACTGCTCAGCGCTGCTTTTGGCAGTGAGGACACGCTGTGACTCGAAGGCACCACCTGCTGCCTGGCAGCACAGCAGCACGGCTTGCAGGCTGCCATCTCCAAATACCTGCTTGCAGCTGCTGTAGTACACTTCAACATGTTTAACACTATCAGTGGGATATTTTATTCCTCAAATGGCATTACTAACACCTTTTAAATATGTGCTGACAAAGGTTCGGATATTAGTAGATTTGTAGATGTTATTATGAAATCTGAAACCTGCTATCTGCAGTCCATCAATGTGAGGACGAAGGCATTACTTCTGAAAAGGACATCAACTCGGTTTCCAAATTACCGACAAGAACACATCTGTAGATACAGTTGACATCACTGATGATTGCAGTGGTAGTTTAGATGTCCAAACTGCTCACCCTCTGGCCAAAACAAAATAGGCATCTAAGGACAATAAAATGTGCCTGCAATTATGTGTGCCAGCAGAATTACACCTGCAGATGTTCTCAAGTGCAATAATCTGAGAACACCAGAAATCGCTTCCAAAAATGTGGCATTCGGAAGAAGCAGAATGTGAATATCTGAGCACAAAGCACATCTTGCATTGGCACTGTAAGGGGTATCCCTTCAGTGATCTCAGTTCCTTCTGGAATTTAAACTTCTGGATCTGAAAGGTTCTTAAGTCAGTCTAAAAAAGTTAAATAAAATAAAATAAAAATAAAATAAAATTAAATTAAATTAAATTAAATTAAATTAAATTAAATTAAATCAAACAAAATAAAATAAAACGTTAATAGGACCACCCCATAAGTTTCTTCCCAGCAGTGCTGTTTACGTCTGTTCTTTTTTATTCCTTCTCCCTTTCTGCCCCTTTTCTCCCTCACACGGGATGTTTTCCCTGGGCAGGTTCCTCCCGTTTAGGGAAGGCTTGCAGCAGTGCTTGCCTTCTGTGAGTGCAGTGTAATCCTCAGTGCCATGGAGTGCAGCACCACGGGCTGCTCTGTCAGAGGACTCACAGGCAGTGCCAGCACAGTCCTGACAGCATTTCATTTCCCATGGAGTAGCAGAGAGTCTCAGATGGGTAAGCAACCTAGGATTTGAAGTCATTTAAAATTAGGGTGAACACTCAATATAAATAGAGCTGTTGGAGCATGAAAACTCCTCTTTCAGACCTAAAAGATGGCCCACCGTGCCCCTCGGGTGTCAGAGAGCTGCCCAAGGTGTGCTGGGTGCTATTCCTGCTCAGAATCTGAGGCGTGGATGTCATTCTGTGCAGGCCAAGCACTGACAGGACTGACAAGAGGCACTGTCTGTGCAGAGGAATGCCCCGCTCCTTAAAGTGTTGTGAAGCTCTGCCAGTCCTGAGGCTGAGCCTCCATATTCAGGAAAATTACCAGCGTAAGTCCTTTTTAACCGTAATAATCACCAGAGTTTGGACTGGTCCTGGGTTTGGTTTTTTTTTTTTTTTTTTTTTTCACAGTATCAGGAATGTACGGACATTAAGTGGCAGTAACAGATCTGCTGATCAGTTACTGGCTCTCTTTACTGCAGTTTGGCTGCTGACTCCTTGAGGAAGGTGGATGAGACATTTCAGAATCTCACCTGGGGATCTTTTAGGCTTTTTGAGGATTGTCCCAGCCCATATTCATGGCCAGACACCTTCATGGGATCGAGGGCATGAGAAGGCATTAGCCTTGTCTGTGCAGTTGTGCCCGATGCTGGTGGCATGGATCTAGCCCCTACTCCTTCCACAAAACTCCCCCATCTCCATTTTGGTTAAGCTGTCTCTTCCTCAAACAGCTGTAAAGAGGAAGAGCTGGGAAAGACAACACAGCGTGCCTTTATTATACTTCCTTCAACAGCTTTGACAGTTTTCCCAGGATCACAGGGTGGCTACAGCTATTAACATGCATGTACTGCATTCCTCAGCGTTCCCAAGCATGTCAGAGCCATGTAACCAAGGCAGATCAGCAGGCATTACTCACCTGTAGCAGTGCTCAGAGCTCTTTGATCTATTGCTGTGCATGCCCTTCCTAATGGTAATATAGTGAGGGTGTCTGATACTTACTAATTCAATTTTGGAGTTTCCCCTTATCTGCCTTTTGTGTGCTGATATTAACTGGCACCATTTCAAAATAAAATCGTGCTCTCCTTATTTCAGATTCTGCAGGTATGTGCAAGCACTGCCGCCTGTTGACAGCTTTATTTTCTGTGCTCAATTAATGACAGTGCAGCTGTCAGTTCAGAAGCTGATGCTCTCTGACTGCCAGAGGAGAAAGAGCAGTTTCAGTAACTGCCATCTACCCGTGTCCCTTGGACCTGACTCGTTGCACAGAACTTAAGAGAGATAGAGGGTAGGGGAAGTTGCCAGGTCTGCTGAGACCTGTCTCTCTTCATTGTGACGGCCAGAATGGGACCCACTATTCCTCTGCGAACCGACAACTGATACGATGCAGCTTTTAAAATCCTTCAGGATCCGAAGAGTTCCTGAGATCGCAACAGTGAGCTCACAGGATTCTGTAACACAGAAGGACACAGAGGCTTTATTTCCTAAGTTCTTCTACTTTACTAAAGGTTACTACAAATCACCACTCTCAAGCACACCTATGGTTGACAAAGAAAGTATGTATCGAGCTATTATTAACAGTTACCAGGAATCACTATGTAATCAAGGGTAACAAAAATCAATAGTATCACGAGCAGAAAGCAGCAGCAGTCAACAGTACGGCAGCAATGTGCAGGCTCCAGGTTGGGTTAATTTTCTTCCTAAAGACTGGTATGGTGCTAAGTTCTGGATTGGTGATGAAAATATTGTTGATAGCTGTTGCTGAACAGTACTTACATCCTCGAGGACTTTTCTGGTTCTTGTGCTGCCCTACCCCTGGGGAGCTGGGATTGCACACGGAGATGGGAGGGGACAGAACCAGGCCAGCCCCACAGATAACCAAAGGGATATCCCATACCATACTGTGATCACCAATAAAAGCTGGGGGGACAGAAGGAGGAGGGGGAGAACCACTCAGAGATACGGTGTTTGTCTTCCCAAGTAATCATTACATGCGTTGGATCGTGCTTTCCTGGAAACGGTTGAACATTTCCTTGCAGATGGGAAGTAGTCAATGTCTTCCTTGTTTGGATTTGCTTGTGGCTCCAGCTTTTATTTTACCTATTAGACTGTTTATATCCCAACACAGGAGTTTTCTTACTTCTACCTTTCTGATTCTGCATTGTGTGCTCAGCTGCCCAACAGGATTACACCGCAACAAACAGTTTTAGATCCATATCTTATATGACCCTCTAAACATATTAATATTACAGGTTAAAACAAACCTATCACTTGGAAAGTAGAAAATACGACAGATTACTCGTAAATGCATGCATATATTTCGAAGTGTTACCGGTACCAAGCTCTATCAAACCAATCCCAGAAGGGGACAACACCACCACAGAATTGGGCCAGTAAAGACCGGGCTCCAGAGGGGGAACAAATAAATAACGAACAAAGTCTCACTGTGAGGATGAGCCGCGTCACGGTGCTGGAAGCAGCCAGGTGTCCCCAGCAAAGGTTCAGTTCAGGTCGGCAATCCTGAAGGGAAAGGATGAGCCCACGCAGCACGGAGAGACTCCATCGGGATGGAGAACTGGTCCCTGTTATAGCATGGGGACTGGGGAGGGTGTGGGACACCTCCGAGCACCCAATGGATGCTGCTCCGTTCTTGTTTGCACTCGAGACAACCAATGGGCAATGATGTTTCCAGTTCTCTCAGACAGAACTTTGCTTATCCCAGACTGTTTTCCTTTCTTTCAGCTAAAACAGCCAAGAGCAGTGCTGGTTTCAGCTTTCTCAGGATGTTTTCCCCTTTCTTCCAGACTACTTTCACTCTGCCAGATGATAAGCTGCTGTTCCCACTCCTCGGTTTGCCCTTATCGATGGTATCTGCAGGATGCCTCTGGTTCCAAGGTGCTCAGCTGCACTTCAAAGAGGCAGTGCTGCTTCTCAGGGATGCTCCTGGCCCCCAGGCCCAGCTCCTGGGCTGGCAGTTCCCAGGCTGGCAGGCAGTTTCTTCTGTCTGGGTTTCAGCAGTCATTTACTGTCAGCATTTTTCCCATGATAGCCAGGTCACCTTTATGGCTGCTCCCATCACTTCACACCTTGAGCTATGGTCACTTGTGGATCACTAGGAGTGAGACTACACCACGCCTGGTGCGTCCCTCTTGCCTCCTAATGCGTGAGGCGGGGCAGACTTGTGTCCGCTCAGGAGCAGTGTTGTACCTTCTGGGATGGGCTGTTAGCTGAGACACCAGCATGCAGCACCGGTTCAGGTAAAAGTGACGCTGACAATGATTTGACACAAGACACAGTACAGAAAAGCACAAATCCTACAGCTACACTGAGACTTAATATAATTACAGTTGCCATGCATGCGCTCTGAGGTCTGGTAGGCAAACCACAGCCACCAGCACTCTGCTGAGCCGCCTCCACATGGGGCTTGTTGGGATTATTGGTGGAACATACAGACAGAGCTGAATAATGTTCACATCGCATTAGTTTTGATTTGTTAGCATAAAAGCAACAGACAGTATTTATTCATTCCTCTTTGTGAGGCTAAAAGGCCAGGCCTAACAATTTTGGATCGGCAGTTGTAAGAATGAATTAATCTCACTTCGTAGCCCTTAAAGCATTTTGGTTCATTTCAAGGTGAGATAGAAAAATTGGTTTTTGAGATTTGAGAGATCTGAGTAAGAATTTTATCCCAACAAGTCGAACGTTTGCAAAAGCTATCAGCTTGATTGAGGAAGAGTGCTCCACTTCCGTGCCACTCCCAGGGGCCCCACCACAGTCTGTCCTGAGAATTAACAAGATACTGAAGGTGCCCATCCGTACCAGGATTGGGTTCTGGGCTTCATTAACATAGGAGTGATTGGTTAGAGCCCATTCTTCCCAAGCATGAACACCTGGCTTTGTTCGCTCTAGGACAGTTTTCCTTACTTTTCATTGTTTTGAAACAGTTTGTAAGCTGGGGCTCTGCAACCCCTGGGCAGAGAACATGAGGGCACAGTGGAGTGCTGCCTGAGTGTTCTCCTGGGACGATCACAGTTAATAAAGCTCCTGTCTGATGCAACAGAAAAACAAATTAGGATCTGTAAAGGGAAATAGTTCTGTAAACAGGTTCTGTTATCAGGGGTGTGCTTGCTTTGCATAAGACTGCCAAGCACCTGGTTCTGCAAAGAACTGAAACAGAGACCTTTTGTGCATTCGAGCTCTTGTCAGCTTGTTGTGTATATGTGCTGAGCACAGACTTAATCCCTAATAGGGGTAACACAGAGACTGGGCCAGGCTATGGCACAAGGACATGGCTGTGGCACAAGGGGAGGCTCAGGCGTGCCCTTATTGCTCTCTACAAGTACCTGAAGGTACTGTGTTTAGTGGGGGTCTGCCTCTTCTGGCATGGAGCTAGTGATAGAACTAGAGGGAATGGCCTCAAGTTGTGCCAGGGCAGATTCAGGCTGGACGTTTGGAAATACTTCTTCTCCAAGAGAGCAGTCAGGCTCTGGAATGAGCTGCCCAGGGACGTGGCGGAGTCACCGAACTTGGAGGCGTTCAAGAAACGTTTACACGCTGTACTGAGGGAACTGGGAAATAATGGTGATAACTGGATGGTTCTATGATTCTAAGCACACAGCTGTTGGCTCTTACCAACATTAGTGACACAAAGCCAGAGCCACCCAGGTATTAGAAAGGTTGGTCACCAGCTCCGTCCATGCAGTGCTTGCAGGATGAACACCATGGATTAGAAAAACAATTAAATTTCGTTAAGCGTTAATTGGCTCCTAGTCTGTCACACTTAAATTGAAAGCGCATTTGGGTGTGATTGCAGTATTAAGTCTAATTACAATTTTTCATCTTTTCCACCCAAGTTGAACTTATAACCTGGGGCACGGTAACGCTCCATGGGGAATTATGATACGGATGTGCTACAGAAGGCTTACTGTCAGTAATTTGGAGTACAGGGGGTCAGTATGCCAAATTAATTTCAGACCAAGATGCTGCAGGGGTAGGTCCTGCTAACCACCAAAATTGAGTGTCCCATACGAGAGTGTGGTATAAGCAAACCTGACAATTGATTCATTGCCTGCTTGAGAAATCATCTTCATAAACTGAACAACATGACTGCTGTTCCACCCCTGGGATAAGAGAACAAACACGATTATAATTATTAGGTATGACCCAATCACTGTGTACAGAAAATAACAATGATAAGAAGGGAAGGAAATTGCTCTCGATATTGCTACATTTCACGGCAATTTGCCAAACAATCCAAGTGCTGAATGCAGTAGGACCAGGATCCAGGATGATTTCAGCTTCCAATCGCTGATGCTGCAGTCAGGATAACCTGAAAGAGAAAACAAAATCGCTTCATTCCTTTTGGGTTATTGGCTAATTTGGAAATCCAGTGTTCGAAGAGAAGAAGCTCATTGCTCTGCTGAGCCAGCACCTCCCACACAGCAGTGTGAAGGAGCGATTGCAATATGGAAGGGAAGCTTCCCTTTGCGGCGTGATTAACACGGGCAGTTTATCCAGTATATAAGTGATGACCATTTATGTCTGAAGCTGGAGTTAGAGTGCAGATGCTGAAGCTTCTCAGAATGGGAGCCACTGCCAAATCCCAGCCCACCTGTGGAGGACTTGGTCTTTGTGCTCGGAGCCAGCAGGGCTGCCTGCTGCTTGGCAACCCACCTAGCTCCTGTGTTCTGGCTGCTCTGTTCTCAGCTCTGAGTGGAGCCCGCCCTCCCCTCCCCTTCATTTCTCAGAGCTGATCCAACCATGAACCAGGCAGTATCTTTCTGTGAAGAGGTTAGAAGTGGTATTTCCTGAATTGGCGAGGGCAGCATTACCAGGGTGGTTCAGTGCAGTCCTTTTTGATGCCCACCTTGGGGCTCAAAGCACTGAGATAACAGCAGATCTGTCCAGAGCACATTAAAACTGCTACAAACACTCAGACACTGAGACACGCATTTAGCAAAAGCCACCTGGTCAGTCAACACCTGGGGGTCTACCAAAATTGAGCTAGTCCTGCCCAATTAAAACTCCTACATACTGTAGAAGGAAATAAAGTTTCTGCAGAGAACATGAGAAAACATTCTGGGCAAAGCAGTCTGGATTGTTCCTGCTTCAGGAAAAGGCAAGCCCATTTGTGGAATCATTTTTGTTCAGGGACCTCATGCACTTTGTGGGCAATGAGGAAGGATGAGGAAGTTACGTGTGTACCTCAAAGGGATTTGATACTGGGTGAGGACAGACAGTAATTTGAACTGTATGATGCTAGTTGCTACATAATACTGCATGTCATCACTGCTATGGTTGTTACATGCCTTGTCAATGGTATTACAGTAAGAATCACCCAGATTAAAGAAGAATGACTTCTGATGGAACCAAAACTGGCTTCAGCACACAGCAGTCCAACACTATGCATCATCCTCCCTGCTCTGAAGGACTGTCATGACAGATGGAGCCCGAAGTCATGCTAAATAAATGCCACAGACAGTTTGGAGGGGTGGCCTGTAGACTATGGGAACGATACCTGTGTGCACATGTCAAAAGGCAGGAAAGGTGATGGTAATTAACTGGGATGTACGGGAAAATGTTGGACCTAAGAATGATGTAAATAATATGGAATAAGGGGTAGATATTACCCTGGTTTCAGGTGAGATACAGTTGATTTTTCTTCAGAGTCTCTTTTTGACACTGTTCTGGCAATCAGCAGTGTTGATAGCACAGCAGTGTGTTAGTTGTTTCCAGTGCTGCAAAGAGCCCAAGGACATTTCAACTTCTTGTGATGTCCTGCCAACAAGTTGGGGGGGTGGGGGGTGGGGTCAGGGGGAACAAGGAGCTGGGAGGAAACAGAACCAAGACAGCTAACCTAAACTAGCTAAGGGGATATTCCATATCACGTGCCATCATGAAAAAAACTATAAAACTGAGGGGAGTTGGCTGGGGAAGGCAGCCACAGTTTGGGGACTGGCTGGGCATCTGTTAGGGGGTAGCAAGCAGTTGTGTTGCAGACATACATAGTATTGCCATGGTTTTATGATTTTTGTTATTGGTATTCCACATCATAACATCATGTAGTGCAGTGGGAGTTAAAGAGTTAATGCTCCAGCTCCGTGGATCACTGATAGCTCTGGGTATACCTGTCTTAGAAGAGAAGAAGAACTACGTTCCCCAGGGGACTTTGCATTGCTTTGTATTTTTACGTTTTCTGCTCAGAGGGAAAGATAAAACTGTTTGTGTGTCACGAGACTCTCTTTCCTTTGGGGTCTGACCCAGCAGTGAGTGCTCAATGCCATCTCACCTTCAGTATTTAGCATAAGGCCTTAGGTTTATCAGACACTCTCTCTTTCTCATTTTATTTGATTTCTTAGCTTCAATTCCAATTATCTTGTATTATATTGTGTTATTCTGCTATCTTAATTAGTAAATTAGCTTTCCTCCTCAGATCACTGCTGCTGTTTTGTTTCCAGGCCCATCTCCCCTTTTCCCTTTCCCCCTTCCCCTGGTTGTGGGTCCGTGGGCCTCCCACCCCAATCGTCACGGAACTGAGCCAAGCCAGTCTGTAAACCATTGACAAATATATATATAGTGTATATATATATCTATACATATACATAGTATACACGCAGTATACGTACCATACACACACATATATATGTATATAGTTGCTTTTTTTTTTTCTCTTCCTTTTCTGTCAGACAGGTTGGAGGGGGAGTAAGTGAATGGCTGTGTGGTGCTGAGCTTCCAGCTGGGTTAAACCACAACAACCCCTTGCCTTTGCAGATTACGTTCCATTCATGTCCCTGTAGGCCTGGGCTCCCCTTGATGGAACAAGACAGTATAAGCAGCTAGTAATTATTTTTTTCCAGGTGAATATCACACCTGGGAACCTTACCACCCCGCTGATTTGAATCATTAACTGGAGTTTATCAGGACCTCTTTGCCACTGTTCTTGTTAATTTTCTCCTTCAGTGAGTCCTAGATGTAGTCTTAAGGGGTACTGGTATTACTGGACCCATAGCCTGGTATTCTGAACATTGCTATACTGATGAGTGAAAGGCTTCTGCATGAGCAGGTGTCCGTTCCCAGGTAGCACACAGATAAGGATTGAGTGTGGGATCACAAGAATCCTAAAGTTCCTAAGGTTTTCCAGAACTCCTTACTGGAGGGTGAATCTAACTCGGATATTTTGCTGTAAAAGTATCAGAGGGAATAAACCCTCTGTCACCTTGCCAAGTTAAGCACAAAAATTGAACCATCTGGCTGGGACCTACTCATTTAGGTTCCAGGACAGTAATGCTCTTATTTTCTGCATGAACTGGGATATGATCTCCCATTATTTGGATTTTATTGGGGCAAAATCTCCTTGATTAAAATGCCACCTGTAAATCGACAGATTTTCACCCCCAGTTCTTGTGGAACTTCCAATTCATTAGCCAAAGTCTGATGTGACAACGTAAGGCTATGTTTGAATTCTTGGGGTAATCGGGTGAAAGCCTACTGGATTCTTCCCAGGAAAAAGCAAATCTCAATCTTCGGCTTGGAGTGAGACCATGACAAATATATTCTTTTTATCCAGGGCAGCCATCCAAGGATGCACTGCTTGTTCTACAGCAAAAATAAGATTTGTAAGAGAGGGAAGAGCAGCATGCAAGAGTCATTGTTCAATTTGTGGTAATCTACTGACAAATGCCAGGTGCTGGTAACTCCCACAGGGAGGAGTTCTGCAGTGTCTGAGTTTTCTGAACAACACTCCATCACTCTAAATCCTGAATGACAGCAGTTATGCCTCGTGAGGCTTCAGGGCTAACATGATATTTTGTACGTGACTTAAGGTAGTTTTAGGTCATTTTGGTGCAGCATGTAATAGAAAAGGTCCTTCAGCTGCTATTTTATCTATAGAAATTACAGAGATCTGAGTCTGATAGTTTGGCACCCAGGTAACTTAACAGTCTGAGAATTTAATACACGTATCTACACCTATTATCTCATGCTACTACAGGACTCGGTGTTCTTCCATGGGGCAAAGCCAGTTTTATGCTGGCTATGGCAAACTCTTGTCTTTTTCCAGCAATTCCTGTTACAGAAATACTTTCTCAAGTTTTCGTTATTAATCCAGGGATATCCTGCACTTTGATCATTGATACTGAGACATCCACACACATGAGAAAAGAGATGAAGTATTTCTCTATCACAATTAATGGTAGATTTGCTAATATCAATTCTAAAAATGTCGGCAACTTGGGACAGGTTGTGAGAACTCTCAGGGCTGGAAGATGGGAGTCCTGCTGTCAGTTTCCCGATACAGAGACCAGAGGAGCGGACGGATCATCTGGGATTGGGATCAGAGGAGCAGATGGATCAACACCATCAGGCACATTGTCAGCACTCACACTCGGGGTGCTGTCACCATCTGTTTTGCGATTATCCCATAGTCTCTGTAAGATGGAAGTGGGCATCTTGTCTAACTGACCTGGTGTGAATCCTATTCCTTGCAGGAGACCCCGTAAGTGTCTCCTCCGTTCCAGATCTTGTTCCTGTTTATCAGGTTCTCTTCCCGTATCAGATTGATTTACTTCAGCGGGGCATTTACGGACATGTTGTCCCTTTTTGTGATTTGCTCTTTGTGTCTGGGTGGTTCTGACCCATCCTTCCCTCTGGTGAGCTGTCGATTTGGGGGTCCTTTTCATAAAGGCTACCCAATATTGCAGACCTTGAGCCATTATAGTGTTCCAGTCGTAAGTCCTACTGTATAACATTAAGGCTAAACCCTTTGCTCCCCCATATGCTGCATTTTCCAACAGTCTCGATTTCCCTGCTTCTGTCGCCATCAGAGACATCATGTCCTCAGGTACAGCACCCTGTGCCTTAAGGGCATCCCAAGCAGCCAATCTCATCGTCCATTTGGCAAACCCATCCCGGGTATTCCAGGGAGGAGGTGGACTATATCCCCACCGTACCTGCATTTGTCTAACAGAGTGTATTATTGAAGATAACAGAGAAAAGGTATTTTTTCCAGCCTCTGCATCAGGGTTGTGGAGAACTATTCCACCTCCTAGGAATATTTGTCTAGCCTCATTCTGATTAAGAATGAGAGCTCCAGCTCCCATCTGATAGCATCGTGCCACCCACCCGAGCCAGTCCTCATTGGACTTCTTGCTAAACTGTATGAACTTCTGCCACAGCTGTCCTGCGCTCAGATTTATCGCGGTCATCATGACCTGAGGTGGCAGGGGAGAGCCTTCATCTCCGCCTGGAGCTGGGAGTTGTGTGATTGGGTACAGGGAGGTAGTTTCATCTGGATTAGACTCAGGCAGCGAGGTGGGGGTGAACAGCCCGTTGCTAAAATCAGAATCCTCCTCATTCTCAGTATTCAGCGTTTGTGTTTCTTCAGCGATCTCACTCTCAGAGGCCGGGCGCGTACGTTCCTGCTCGAGCTGGCTTAAAGCCAGGGGTGTGAGGTTAGTTTCTAATTGTTGAAGTAAGTGACTCTTAAAGCTATGAGAGCCAAAGGCAGCCGCCCGTACCTCTGCATCCTCAGCTTGCGCTTCTGCAACTGCGGCTCGAGGCGAAGCCCCTTGTGAGGCAGTTTCCAGTTTCTGCCTTGCAGTTTTAAACAAAGTGCCTGCAGCTGCTAATGCCTCTGTGAGGAGACCAATGAAGGACTCCTTCTCTTCGCTTCCTTTACTTTTACTACTTTCTTGCCACTTCTGAAACTCAGCTCTCAGAGCTTCCCAATTGAAACAGTTCTCAGCTACCCAGCTCCTGTCCCACTCAGGTGTTTGCCACCCCCTCTCTTGTTGCCATTTTCGCTGCTCTTCTACTGCCTCATCCCAAGCATCCATGACCTGCATATTTTACAGAATCCCGCTCCTGACACCAATTAATTAATATCACAGCCTTAAGGGTGACCAAGCCTGTGGCTTTACAGAGATCACAACAGTGGGTTCACAGGATTCTGTAATACACAAGGTCACAGAGGCTTTATTTTCCAAGTTTCTCTACTTTATTAAAGATAAACAAAAATCATCAATCCGAAGAATGAGTAATAAAGCAAAAGAATATCTCAAGCTATTATGAGCTGTTAGCAGGAGAGAAAGTGCGTATCTGGTATTACTAACAGTAGCAGAAATCAATACTAGGAGCAGTCAGAATAGCAGTAAGTATATATTAACACTATCAGTTAGGACAAACACAGCACTTATGAAGTAGCCAATACGATCAGTTACTTATAAATGCATATTACTATCTATTTGAAGTGTTTTCATCACCAAGCACTACTGAACTACGGGTGAGTAAAGAACCGAGCCCAGCAGCAGGCCCTGCAGGGGGAACAAATAACCAATGAACAAAGACTCACTGTGAGGATGAGCCGCGTCACGGTGCTGGAAGCAGCCAGGTGTCCCCAGCAAAGGCTCAATTCAGGTTGGCAATCCTGAAGGGAAAGGATGAGCCCACGCAGCACGGAGAGACTCCATCGGGATGGAGAACTGGTCCCTGTTATAGCATGGGGACTGGGGAGGGTGTGGGACACCACCCCTCCGAGCACCCAATAGATGCTGCTCTGTTCTTGCTTGCATTCAAGACAACCAATGGGCAATGATGTTTCCAGTTCTCTCAGACAGAACTTTGCTTATCCCAGACTGTTTTCCTTTCTTTCAGCTAAAACAGCCAATAGCAGTGCTGGTTTCAGCTTTCTCAGGATGTTTTCCCCTTTCTTCCAGACTGTTTTCACTCTGCCAGATGATAAGCTGCTGTTCCCACTCCTCGGTTTGCCCTTATCGATGGTATCTGCAGGATGCCTCTGGTTCCAAGGTGCTCAGCTGCACTTCAAAGAGGCAGTGCTGCTTCTCAGGGATGCTCCTGGCCCACAGGCCCAGTTCCCAGGCTGAGTTCTCAGGCTGGCAGGCAGTTTCTCCTTTCTCATCTGCTCTCATCAAAATCCAAGTAATCCCACTGAAATAAAATGGCCACCAGAATTAGTGTTTTCTGGGCAGCCTGTGAGTTGGGCTTCAGCCAATCAAAGGATGAGAGGGAATATGTAGTACTGCTAGACTGACAGGTGATCAGATGAACCCCATTCAAAACACTTTCTATTAAGGAAACAGGAGGGTGTGTTTTTCACTTGGAGAGTGTTCACTGTGTGCGGTGTGTACCTAATAAACTCGATTTCAAACTTTAAAACTTTGAACGCGTATTTACAGAAAGACTGATGCTGATGAGCACTTTATAATGGTCGGCACAGCACACGATCTGGGTCTTGCTGGGTGCCATTAGCTGCTCTGACAGTGACACGAACTTGGCAGGCCCGTGGATCTGCTTAGAGAAGAGCTCCTTCTGCTCTATTAAACTGTTTTTGGAGGCAAAGCACAGCGCAAATAAAATGTGAGGTCACACCTCACTGCTTCAGGAATGCTTCAAAAAAGCAGACTGAAGTATCAGTATAGAAATATTTATGAAGCAGCACACTGACCACAGTAGGGCAGCTGTAGTGTTGTTGAGAGGCTACAGCAACAGGGATGGTTCTAACAGCACGCTTATGATTGAATGGTGTTCATATAGTCATTAATTAAATGAAATTCTGGAAAGGATTAACTACTGGCCTGCCTGATTAGAGGGGCTCTTAATTTTCAAGCACCTTAAAATTTCCACTGCATTGGATGGCTGCTTGAAGCGTGGCAGCAAAATTAGTAAAGCAGTGAAATAAAGGAAATGAGGAAGGAATTAACACATTTTACATTTCTAATACTGTAGAAAAAATGTGCAGTGACAGAATAAGATGTGACTAACTTCTCTCTAGGGGAATGTCATGCTTTATGGAGAGAGAGAAAAAAAGAGTGTGTAAGTGAATTCTCAATTTTCATCTAACTTGTTGTCCAACGTGCATCACTTAATCTGGAATCTGTTTTAAACAGATGCATTTTGGTGCATGCCAACTTGATATCAGTGTCAGCTAAAAGAGAGTACAGACAAGCACACTGTATTTCGCTGTATTTCCAGTTTATGTCTTTGGGCTGTGTTTGGGTCTCACTGTTTGCTGGAGACGTGCAAAAACAGAAAGGACAGAGCACAGGGAGTACACAAAAAACTGCTTCAGGATTCACACAAGCTTCACTTCTATCCGAAAAGCCTTACAGTTCAGTGTTTTACAAGCCACCAAAAGTTACTGTTAAAAAACATAAAAAAACAAAGACCACCACAAACAAAGCAACAAAATGAGAGGTGAGAGCATGCACGAATGGGGTTTCCAAACCCAGCAGCATGCCAGAAGCGAGGCTGCCACAGCCAACTGGAATGGAGGCTGTGTGCATCTCTGCCATAGGCACTTATACAGCCAGAGATGGACAACAGCACTCACACGCACTCAGCTGGAATTACTTGATCCTCTTCCCTTTTCTGCCTGAGCAGCATGAAAGCATGGCAGCAGAAAATGTGTTATGATGTATCAAGTGGTCTTGGTACTCAGAGCACCTAGTTGCTAAGTCTTTTCAGGTCTCCACAGCTTCTGGTGCTCATACTCGTGGTCAGGGGCTGTGGTCAGAGAAGCACACTGAGCAGGCTGTTGATGTGATAACAGACCTGTTTCACCTCTTTTCTATTTCCCCACACCTGTTCCTCCCATCCCTCTCCGAATCCTCCATTTTCACAGAGTCACGGAAAGGCTTGGGTTAGAAGGGGGCTCAGAGGTGATCCCGTTCCAACCTCGTGCCATGGGCAGGGCTGCCGAGCAGTGCCTCAGGCAGCAGGCCAGGCTGTGCAGGAGCACCTCCAGGGATGGGGCACGCACAGCTCCTCTGGGCAGCTGTGCCAGCACCTCACCGCCCTGTCAGAGAAAAAATTCCCTGACCTCCAATCTAAATCTCCCCTCTCAGTTCCCCCCTTCATTCCATCACTATCCACCCATGTAAAAAGTTGATTTCCCTCCTGTTTTTGAGTTCCCTTTCAGCACTGGAAGGCCGCAGTGAGGTCTCCCCGCAGCCTGTTCTCCTCCGGGCTGATCGAGCCCAGCTCCCTCAGCCCTTCCTCACAAGCGAGGCCCCCCCCGTACAACCAACCCTACCCCGCCCACAGCAGCGGCGCGCAGCCGGAAGGCGGGCGTTCTCGCGAGACTCGCGGGCTGTCTTCCCGCTTCCGGCGGCGTGGCGCGCGGCGGCGGCGGCATGGCGGTGTACAACTTCAAGAAGATCACGGTGGTGCCGTCCGCCAAGGTACGGCCGCTGAGGGCCGGCCCGCCCGCGCCTTGCTGCCCGCCGGGCTGAGGCCGTCTCCGGCGGTGGGAAGCGAGCGCTTGTCGCTGTGTTCCGCCGAGGCGTAGCTGACCGCGCTGCTTTGCTTGCAGGACTTCATCGATCTGACGCTGTCGAAGACCCAGCGGAAGACTCCGACTGTCATTCACAAGCACTACCAGATCCACCGGATCCGGCATTTCTACATGAGGAAGGTGAAGTACACCCAGCAGAACTACCACGACCGCCTCAGCCAGATCCTGACCGACTTCCCCAAGCTGGATGTAAGTGCAGCCTGAGATCGCGGCGGCTGTGCTTCAGGCCCGGCTCGGATCCCGGCACGCTTTGATGGTCGGCAAATGTTATTCCGTAGGAATGCTGTGTTCCGGCTGAGGAAAGCAGATTGTGCCCGTGGGGGTTTGCTGACGGGTGTGCTTTGTAAAGGTTTGGCTGTTTGGCTCTGTTGGGCAGGGATGCTGCTGGCAGCGCTGGAAGTAAGAGCTCTCCGAGCACATCACGTTGCCTGTCACCTCCGGTTCTTCGGAAACGTCACTTCCTTTGACAGAATGGATGGCACTCTCAGCCCCGTTGGTGAGAGTGCTGGAAATGCACTCTGACCCGGTGCACGTAGTCATAACGTCCCAACTACAGCTGCATCCAGGTGCCCGCTGGGGCCTCATTACAGGCAACTTCATATACGTGCTCGAACTCATCATCATCAGCCCTAACTTTCCCTGGTGTTCTTCTACCCAGCGATTTCCTGTAAATGTTATCTGCATTTTAATATCTCATGATGAAATTTCTCCACATAAATGCATCAATAGCTAAAAATAGTTTAGAAGAATTGAAGATGTTGCTTTCTTTGAAAGCTGAAGGATTTATCTGGATGTTGAAGAAACCCTTGTTATCCAGTCTTACCCATAATTTAGCATACAAAGGAAAGAGTTAACACCGTTACTATGTTTCTGCTATAGGATGAACTTACTATTAGAAACTGCTTCTGCAGGCTTCTTGCAGTGTCATTATTCAATGAAGGAAGGTTCAGAGCTGAACTACAAAAGTGTTCTACAGCACAAAAGACAAAACGGGAACTTGGTCTAAGCCAGTCCAAGGTGGGGTTGCATAAAAATTCAAAGCATTTAACAGTTATGCGTGTCATGACCCAAGGGGATTATTTTCGGTAGGCAGGATAGTAATGAGAACAGTGTGGGGTTGTGTTCCTGTATTGGAGGAAAAAATGAACTTAGCTAGTTGCCAAGAAATTGGGATCTTCAAGAAAACAGTGTTAATTGGTTAATTTTATGTCTTTACTTTTTAGGATATCCACCCTTTTTATGCAGATTTGATGAATGTTCTGTACGACAAAGATCACTACAAGCTGGCTCTGGGGCAGATTAATATTGCCAAGAACCTGATTGACAAGTAAGGAATACTTCTTTGTTCAGTTTTGTGGCTGTGGGGTTGGTTCTGCATCTCTCCGTTTTGTTGTGTCCGCAGCGTTGCGAAGGACTACGTGCGCCTGATGAAGTACGGGGATTCTCTGTACCGCTGCAAGCAGCTGAAACGTGCTGCTCTGGGGCGAATGTGCACCATTATCAAGAGGCAGAAACAGAGCTTGGAATATTTGGAGCAAGGTTTGTGTCATAAACACGCTAAAATGCAGGAATATAAAGACAGTGTACTGCTATTCATACCAAGAATCTCAGTTGAAAACAGAGTAGTGTTTTAACAATGGAATGTAAGTAAGCGAAACTGGAAATAGTTCCCAAGCCCCCAAACGTACAGAATTTAATTCTCAGCTAAGTAGTTCTCTCATTTTAAATTTGAAACGTTGAGGTGTTAGTAACAGTTACAGAATGTCTGAGAAATTATTGCTAAACCTTTTGCCAGCAGTGCTTGTGATTTCAGGCTGATTGGTGCTTACCTCAGGCTGTGCTGCCCAGGAGGGCTGACTCACTCCAGCTACAAGACAGCGGTCTTCTTGTGTAAAATGAAGCTTCTGTTTTTGTTGTGTGATACATCTGGAGTTAACAGACAACAGCGCACTGTCAGAGTGATCACTCAGTCAGTTTGTAAAGTTGAAAAAGTTACTGAGCTGTCTTTTAAGTGCTTCCATGAATTTTTCTTCCGTTCAAACTTGAATTAAGACAGATAACTTCAGACATCTTTTAAATGTTTCAGTGCGGCAACATCTGTCTCGTTTGCCAACCATCGATCCCAATACCAGAACTCTTCTGTTGTGTGGCTATCCAAATGTTGGGAAGTCGAGCTTTATCAATAAGGTGTGTGATTTCTCTTCAAATAATGCAGAGGTACCATTTATTTAAGATAGAATAAAATATGAACCACTTGGAGTTACGACAGCACTGTCTGGTCTGAGGGGTGGCAAATTCATGCGGGTGAGTAGAGGCTGAGTGAAATTTCTGGAGGGATTTATGTAAAATTACAGCAGATTTCACCCATAAAATTTTGTCTTTCCCAAACTAATGCATATGTGATTAGCACATTTTCTGACAGATGAATGATTGCAGAGAAACAGCCCAAATAACCGTTTCTTAGCTTTCTTGGAGCAGATGAAGTGAGTTACAGTTACGATACACAGCTTGCAAGTCCAGGAAATACTCAGTAAATGTGCTAAAACATCTTTTAAGGTTACAAGAGCGGATGTAGAAGTGCAGCCGTATGCCTTTACCACTAAATCTCTCTTTGTGGGACATATGGATTACAGATACCTGCGCTGGCAGGTAAGAACTGGTATCAGTTTGCATTTTCTCTCCAGAATGAAGTGGTTACAGTTTGCCATTTTGCAACCTGAGTTGCATTGTTGTGCCTTGATGAGAAGCGCCGTGCCTGAGAGCTGCTGTGCAGCTTGTCAAGTGGGGACGGTAGTCCAGATCTGTCTGACAACAGACAGTGTGTATGTTTTCAGTCTGGGGGGAGAATTGGGGCTGGAATGAGTGAGCAAGGCCAGGTGGCTTCTTGGCAGTGCTGAGTTCAGAGCCAGGCTGAGGTGGGGCTGTCCATATTTGTTCACAGCTCAGAGTGTTTCTTACTCTGAAACCTCGTTGTGTTTTGCGTTACTCCATTTCCGCCTTCTCAGTTTATCTGAGTTTATGGTCTTATTTATGACTGAAGGGGGTAGTGTTGTTTTTATAAGGATAATACTGACAAGAAGTCGTTAAAAAGCAGCGCATAAATTGTATCAATTGTAGGTCGTAGATACTCCTGGTATTTTAGACCATCCCTTGGAGGACAGGAACACCATCGAGATGCAGGCTATAACTGCGCTCGCACATCTGCGCGCCGCGGTGCTCTATGTGATGGATGTGTCTGAGCAGTGCGGGCACAGCCTGGAGGAGCAGGTGGAGCTCTTCAGGAACATCAAGCCGTTGTTTGCTAACAAGGTGAGTTTGGCTCACGTTCTTCGTGAGATCCGTACCTTTGTAATGCGGTAACTTGGATTGTGAGTGTTGTTTTCTTTCTTCTCGTTAGCCACTTATAATTGTTGCAAACAAATGTGATGTGAAGAGGATTGCAGAACTTCCTGAAGAGAGCCGGGTGAGCCTGATTTTTTTTTTTTTTTTTTTTGCCTACCTCACTCTTTCTTCCGAAGTTAAAAGCACTTTGTGCAAAATTCGTGGACATAATTTATACTGGGCAAAAAACGTTTACAGGGCCACATCTTAATTCAGCTGTTTAATAGAGTAATGGAAAGTAGTTGGCCAAGTCTTGACCCCTATGCCTAGTGTATACACTTGCACTGTCTGACATGCACACTTGCCTGTAAGCACTAAACTGAAAGCAACTTCTTAGCAGTTTTAGAAGTCTCAGACACTGTGAGAGCTTTTAATTACTGCTGTAGTTGGAAGTGAGAATTGAATAGCTTTGTTCAATAATTGCTGTTTCAGTAGGAGTTCAGAGATAACGAGCCCTAGACTGATAAGTGGTGATGTTTAAAAGGAGCTCCTGTTGGACAGCAATTGTGTATACAGGGCCAGTTTCCTTGTAGCTGTGAGTTCAAGGACACGCAGTTTGTGTTTCTCTCCAATCTTTTTTTTCTATTTTATTCAGAAGTCATTTACACTTGCTTTATAGAAGGTGGTTATTTGGTTACAAATCAACAGATTGAATGGAACTGTGATCCTAAATTTTCTGTCATCTTTTTAGAAACACGTTTAATAAAGCGCTTGCTGAACAAGTTGCATATATTGATACTGGCATAAAATTTCAGTTCTTGGTGTAATAGTATCTTAAGAAATGGGCAGAATGTAATTATTTGTGGTCATATTTCTGTTTCAGAAAATATTTGAAACTTTTGAAGCAGAAGGATTTTCTGTAATAGAGACAAGTACCCTCACAGAAGAAGGTGTGATCCAAGTTAAAACAGAAGTATGTCTCTTTCCTCTCTATTTCATTCAGAAGGAATCATAGGACCCTTAGAGTTGGAAGGGACCTCTGAGAGCCCTCTAGTCCAGCTCCATGCAGTCGTCAGGGACACCACAGCTACATCAGGTTGCCCAGGGCCTGATGCAGCCTCACCTCGAAAGTCTCCTGGGATGGAGCATCAACCACATCCCTGGGAAAGCTGTCCCAGATCCTCACCACCCTCTCTGTAAAAGACTTTCTATCTAACCTAAATCTACCCTCTCTGAGCTTACCTTTCAAGCTCTTAAATCATTCAAACTGTGCTAAAAGCTTTTAGTGTGCTGTTCTTGACATCACATTGGGTGCAAATAGAAACTGATTATATCCTACACAGTGCAAAGCACTGCATTTTTTTGTGGGATTTTTCAGGGTCCTGTTGCTTTCTCTTATTGTCAGCTCGTTATGAAATACTGGTTATGCCAAAAAAACAGCATCGTGTGCATATTCCTGTGATGCTTTTAATATAAATTATGTTGATACTTTCTTGAGAGCTAGAAATGTAAGACAGAAGATTATAGATAGAAACTACGTATTTGGGATTGAAACCTTGCTGTGCTACTTGTCGTATCAGGATGGCTTTGTTCCTTACCTTGTGTTGCCTCGTGCACTTTCAGGCCTGTGACAGATTGCTGGCCCACCGTGTTGATACTAAAATGAAAGGAAATAAAGTGAATGAAGTGCTGAATAGATTACACTTGGCCATGCCAGCCAAAAGAGATAACAAGGTATGCTATGTAGTTACACTTTTTCACGTATTTTCCAGTCCCGTTTGAGAAGGATGAGAATTCTTCCTTGGCTTAACACATTAACAAAATATATAGAGAGATTTGCTTGTTTTTTATCTACAGCTGACTTTGCTGGCGGGTGCGTCAGCTTGGGGCTACTTTTCCTTTAGAAATACATTGCTTTAAAATTGTGATTTGCAGTAACAAAATCGTTTGTTTTTTTTTTTCCTTTTTCCTGGGGTGAACTGTTGCATTCCTTTCAGGAGCGGCTGCCTTTTATACCTGAGGGAGCAGTAGCACGTAAGAAGCGCATGGAAGTAGATACACCCAAGAGGAAATCAGTAAGTGGCACCTCTTAGTTAGGAAATCAGCAGATGGTTTTTAAACACTTAATGTTAGCACGTAGATTTAAAATTAGGAGCTCCATAAAATTGTGTGTGTCTTTGCAGGAGAGAGATCTTGAACTTGAAATGGGAGATGATTATGTTTTGGATCTTCAGAGTAAGTAAATAGAAGTCAGTGTTATTGTTGGTCAGTAAAGTTTGGTCTCATTGGAGAAAACTTAAAACGGACTCCTTTCAAGTGAGTGCTGCATTTTCAGTCCCTGTGTTCCACAGCTGGTGATGTTCATTGACTCTTCGTGTTTTCTGATGTCTCTGAGTGCCTTCCTGTTTCAGTCACAGACATAAGATAACTCGTCTGATGGTTCAGGTTTTTTTGCCCTCTGTATTGTGGTGTCTCATTAATTCCTGATGCATTCAGCTTTGCTATTCCTGAACAATATTTGGCAGAAGAAGGGGATCAGAGGGATTTATGAGTGTGTCAGAGATGCTGTGAATTTTTCCCCTTTTTTAATTTATTTATTGTGCCGTTACCTTCTGTCACTGAACGCTGTTCTTTGAAATTATTTTAATATTTTTATTAACTTTTTTTTTTTTTTAAAGAGTACTGGGACCTAATGAATGCATCTGAAAAGTATGATAAGATTCCAGAGATATGGCAAGGTCACAACATCCTCGATTACATTGATCCAGATATAATGAAAGTGAGTTTTCAGTTATTCTTTTTGTACGTTTCTGCCTCTTCGTCCCTTTGTTGTTTTCTGTAAGTCCCAATATTCCTGGATAACAGCAATGTTTTGTAAACAAGTTCTTCCACACTGTCTGCATTTGCTGTGGGAAAAGCCACTGCTCTGAGTGAGCAAAGACACGATTTTAGGAGAATGGAAAATAGCTTTATCTTGCTGTCAGAGCAGTGGTTTGCAGGGGAAGCTGTATTTCCTTCCTCTTTGACTGATGCTGGAAAAAATGTAGCTATCAGAATGTGTTACTAATAAGAAGAAATTTACCCATCAAGTTTATGTCTGCTGGAGCACGATATTGAATGCAGTATATTGAATTCTCAGTGTACAGCATTTTTATTTAATAACAAGCGCCATTCTTATTTCTTGCTGGCTCTTGAGCAGTTCTGAGTGCAGACTGCAGAGCCTGCTGGGTGGGCACTTGGTTTCGTCTGGTTTGCTCGAGCTCCAGAATCATGATAAACGCAGCAGGAGAAGGTTTTTTGAGGTGGTGGTGCCAGAAACGGCTCAGGATTGTCATTTGATAATTTTTATAATCTCATTCCATCTCTTCTAAGAAACTGGAAGAATTAGAGAAAGAAGAAGAGCTGAGAGAAGCTGCTGGGGAATATGACAGCGAACCAGAAAGTGAAGATGAAGAGATGGTGGAAATCCGACAGCTGGCGAAAAAGATCCGAGAGAAAAAGAAACTGAAAATCCTGCAGTCAAAGGAAAAAGATACTCGAGGTCCGAGGATGCCTAGAACAGCTAAGAAGGTGAGCACAGAGCACAGAGCACAGCAGGGCGTTGCTGATGTACACTGTGTGGGGATGTGTAACAGCTTGGGGTAGTGGCACTGCTGTTTTTCTCATGTGAGGGAGAGGGCCGAAGTGTTTGCTCTTCTGTGCTCCTTCTGATACAGTTCTGATAACTGTGTCATTGGGCTGCTTTTTTTGTTTCTAACAAGACAGAAGTAAGACAGAAACATCATTCTTTAAAAGAAACAAACGCAATTTCCTAATTTCTTTCTCCAGGTGCAGCGGAAGGTGCTAGAGAAAGAAATGACCGATCTTGGACTTGACATGACTAATAAAGATGATGTAAGTTTCTGCTGATTAACACTGTGCTCATCTAAAAGAGATCAGTTCCACTCCGTTTTTCAAGGGCGTTACAGTTGGCACAAGAGAGAGATTAGAGCTACTGTGGAGAAAACAGGAGGCAGTTGATAGCAGTATTTTTTGAGTGACTGCAGCCACGATGTGCTGGCTGAAAACTTGCTAACATCTGAATAGAATCACTCCTGCCTAGATGCAGTGCCTTCTCTTTCAGGTTGTTTGCTGTTTGTGTAAAATTCAAGAACTGGATTTGATTGACCAGTTTTCGTGATTGCTTTGTTGGGTGTCAGAGTTAGCAGTGATGACAGATGGATCTGCTAACGCCCTGACTTACTGTTGGAGTTTTGATAGCCTGGGTGCCATTTTTTAAGGCAGTCAAAGTAATACAAACCTTTGGGAGCCATTTTGTTTTATCGTAGATTTTAAGAACTACTCCATTTTGTGCAGCACGTCCAGCAGTAGTATGGCTGTGTAGAGCCTGAGACCTTGAGTTTGTTATCTGAACAAGGGCGTTGGAACAAGGAACGTCAACACTGCACATCTGAAGTAAGCATTTGTGCTTCTCAGGGCTGATGTGCCGTGTTGATGTGGGAGGAGTTTGATGTTTATGCTGCAGGGTGATCATTCTTTAGGGTTTTGTCCTGCAAACAGACACTAATCAGAGTAGGTTTTTCCATTCCATTTTTGCTGTTGCAGAACTGCTTTAGGATTGCTGTCCATTCCTTTGGCTGTGCTTTTATTTTTTTTTTCCTATCCTTTACTTATGAATGTAGTGAGAAAAGCTTTATGAAACTGGAGTTAGTAATTTTGAGAAGAATGCATTCACTGAGATTTGGATATCACTGTGAGACAGTGACCAACAGTTGACAAGATCTTCGTGTTACTGTGGGATAACTGTGGAACTTCATTTTGTCTTTCAGTATCCAAAAGAACCATTTATCCTATGACAGCATATTGCAGCGTTTCACTTCCTGTCATTTTCACATTGACCTAATTAGAAATAGGGTACCTGAGCTGATTGTTTCTGTGTTCAGTGACCAAAGCACTGTTGTGGATTTCAGGCACATTATGCCAGGAGGTCTCGCAGTGTTACCAGGAAACGTAAACGTGATGAGTCTGAAACCCCTCAGTCCGTGGCACGCAGTCGCAGCTCCTCTCGTCCACCACGGGATGTCTCCGGTCTCCGTGATGAAAAGGTTTGTTACAGTTAATTACCTTTCACAGCAAATGGAACAGCAGCATCGTGCTTAACCTGGTTCCTGAGAAACTTGCTGCTAGGGCACTGTGCGTGTTGGGAGTTCACCTCTCTTTGCAGCTGCATCTTCTTGGTGTCTTTTGAAGGGCAAGGCTGTTACCTGAGGTGCTGAGGAAGTCGCTCACCGTGTCTGTATGCTTGTTTTCAAATAGATGGTGAAGAAAGTCAAGACTATGGCAAAGAAGGCTCAAAAGAAAATGAATCGCCTGGGCAGGAAAGGAGAGGCGGACAGGCACATATTTGACACCAAGCCGAAACATCTGCTGGCTGGGAAGAGGAAATCTGGTAAAACACAGAGGAGATGAGTGCTCCCTCTGCATTAAAGCATACGCTGTCAAAACTGAGTTCTGGTCTTGTTTTCTTTCTTGGTAATGGAGGATATCAGCAAGAGCTCACACTTGTACTACAGGTAAGGTAGCTGAAGCTCAGAGAGGGAGAGTTCTGATACAGGAGTTCGGGGTGTCAGTGGGGCTGTAGGATCATGAGAGATTTATCAGTACCTGTGACAGAAGCTGCTTCTAAACAGACTTGAAAAGTGGCACTCCGAGGCTGAGATAAGGATGGTTTAACAGAAAATGCAGAAGCTGAGCACGCAAGTAAAGCAAAATAAGGAATTAATTCACTGCTTCGCGTTGGCAGGTTGCTTTTCCTCTTCTACCCTCAGCAGTGAAAGCTGTGGGGTAATGTGGTAATGTCCTGTGGTATGGGATCTTCCTTTCCCCCCACCTTCTATTGCTGGTCACAAGGTTCTGGGGTGTGCAGTGTCCCTTGGGTTATTTGGGCCCAGTGGTCCTGGCAGTGTCCCCTCTCTGGCTTTTGTGCTTCCTCAGCCTCCAAGGTATCACAGCAGTGTGAGAAAGAGAGGAGCCCTTGGTTCAGTTTAGTAATTGTAAACATCAGTGTGTTGTTAAGGCTTTTTCATCACAAATCCAAAATACAGCACTGTATGAGCTGTTACCAAAAAAAATTAACCAAGCCAAAATCAGCACTGGGGGGGGAGTGCTCCTATGTCAGAGAGTTATCTTCATGGATTTCCATTTACGCACTGTCCCTCGTCTACTTCATGTAATACATTCGTCATTAAAAAGATCTGTAATGCTGCAGGAAGTTCAGGGTGAAGAAGGATCACAGAATCACAGAAGTGTAGGGGTTGGAAGGGACCTCTAGAGATCATTGAGCCCAAACCCCTCTCAAAGCAGCTCCCTAGCCCAGGTTGCACAGGTTGGTGTCCAGGTGGGTCTGGAATGTCTCCAGAGGAGATCCACCCCCTCTGTGTGCAGCCGTGCCAGTGCTCTGTCACTGCACTGAAACACATCGAACTGCTCACAAGATGTTAAGAACTGTTGAGTTAACTCGGCTTCCATCGCTTTTCTGCTCCGTTTCCCTTGCAGGCTGCTCTCCCAGCTTTTGCTCCAGGTTGAGTTTACACCTTGTTCCCTCCCGCCCAGATCACTTTTGTGCTTACTCAGCACTTTGTTCACGTGTCTGCAAAGAAAAGCCCACTCCCAGTTTTCAGGTTAACAGTTTTAATAGCCATCCTTAAAAGAACCTTTATGAGTATTTCAGCTATTTCAAAAGGTGTTCAAAAGAGACTGCTTGGGTAGCACAGCTGATGAAACCAAGTTCAAGGCAACTGCTGCACTGCACTGCTGTTCCCTGTACCGTTGTCTGCTCGAGGTCAGCATAGCACAGCTCGGCCCTGGAACCTCTACGTGTAGAGCTGCGTTCACAACTGGGATGAGCAAAGTGGGAACATTCAGATGGACCTTGATGCCAGACACAGATGAGTTCAACCATGTTTCACAAACAAGGAGAAAGTATAGAAAACATCCTATTTCAGCAAGAAAACTCCAAGAAATTAACTGAAGAAATCAGGATGGGGAGGACTACTAACAGCAGAAATCACAAGGCTTTGGGGTTTGGGGCTTTTTCTAGGGGGGGGGGAAGGAGGAGGGAAGGGCAAGGAGATCCACATGCCCTACTAGCTTTTGCCCTCTGGAAGATTCTCTAATTAACTCAAATGAAGACTTGTGTACGCCCACAGATTCTCAGTCATGAATTTTGGAGTTCAGGAGGTTTGAGCTTTTGAGGACGTTGGGAAGAAATCCCAGATGTTGCAATAAAAACTTTGTCTCGAGCTGCCTTCCATTTCTGTAAGATGAGGAAGAGCCCTCTAAGGCACATCCCTTCTCCAAAAACAGGCTACCTACCACCTACACTTAGGGTGATTAACCATCACTTTGTAACGAGGAATGCTAACTATCTGTTCGCCAATGAAACAGGTAGGGGAGGGGTAAAGAAAGTAAATCAGTGTTTATTATCTACAGCTGTAAGACATCATCATGCAGCAGTTCAAAGTGAAACTCCATCCACAACCCAATTAAAGCTTTTACATGTCTGGGTAACTGCACCATTCATCAGCCAGAGACACGTTCTGCAATTAAAACTCCTGATCGCTTTGAGCTAATCGTTTTTTCTTCACAGGCTAATTCTGTTACATCAGCACAGATCTCACAGTGGTTTGTAATTGGTATTTTGGACGATGAAGGGATGTGAAGTTAGAAACGCACCACCTCTAGTGCAGGAGCTGGGCAGGCAGAGCCCAAACTCCCTCCCCAGATCACGTGAGCACAGAAGGCAGGAGGAGCAAACCGGGCACACGCAGGCTGAGGGTTCTTCAGCATCACATGAGGTAAGAGAAAGATGAATCAAGGGGGTTTCTTATGTTACTGGGCTGGAAGAAGAAGTGAAGAGAGAGGAAAAAACATTGGTTATAACCACCTACAAAGTTACTTGGTAAACGTGCTCCAGCTGGGCCATTTTTCCCCACACTTGAGTCACAAGTTACCACCCTTAGAAATCACTCCCAGCCTTCAGCATCCCTCACTGCAGCTATTTACATTCTGTGTATTTTCTCACGATCAACAAATTTGTTCAAGTTAGGTAAGTTATCCCACCACTTGAAAAGAAAGGTCTCTGCAATCAGTTTAAACCAGGGGGTAATCTTGACTTCATTCCTCGAGGCTTTGTCTAGCAGTTGCTTCAGTTCTTTCTGGGTCACGTAACAGTAGCTCTGGATCTCGTTAGGATCGGGATTCAGCGTGACATCCTTCTGCACAAATAAGATGTAGTCGATCTCATGTTCACCCCAGACCCCATCGGACTTGGCCTTGTAGTGAATTCGTGTCAGATAGAAGATTTCCTCCGGAGTAACCTACAACCGAAACAAGGGGGCTTTTATTTCCATTAGCAGCAGCAGCACAGCACAATTACCAGATATTACTCTCCAGAAATTATTTCTTCAAGTGTACAAGTGCACAGCACTTCTCTAGTTGGGCTCACCCTGTAACACTGACTGGATTCCTCCAATCCACTGAGGTTCAGATAATGTTTGCTAGAGCCTCGTGTGCGCTGAGGAAAGCAGAGGTGAACCAATATTTGCACCTTCCCCTCATCTCCCACGGAAAGGAGCTGAAAACTGACAGGCCACGCGTAACGGTGACCTAGCAGGGACTGTGCAAATGGCACACCAGGGGAAGCAGTTCTGGGAGTAACCTAAGCACCAGCTCCCCCAGCAGCATGCTGTTTCTCCTGTGTGTCACGACAAGTGTAATTAGTAAGAAAAGCTTCTGATGCTTCAGAATATAGACAGAATTCTCCACCTCATCAAATTAAAGCTAGATGTTAAGAATCCCCTCTTCCCTCCTTCCTTTACCTGCTCCATAGGAATTCCTAACTCTGCCTTCATCCGTCTCTGCGCTGCTCTCCGAACTCCAATGGCATCGTTTTCCTCCAGCTCCAGCGGGTTGCTCAGCGGATGGCTACAGCAGGTGTTGGTAAAGCAACCTGTAAGAAGTTTCTATCAGTACACTTTGGAAGTGCATCAATTGCTGCAAAAGCCCCAGGATGCAGAGCAGCTAATCAATGCAACACATTGCTGTTTCTCATTTATGGAGGATGGTCAGATGGGAAGGACAATATTTCTACCCCTTATTTTTCTTTCTGTTCATACATCTGGATTTGTCTCCACCAAATACCACTTGGTTCTTTACCAGAGGAATTAAACACTCTTCACATCTGCCAGAGCAATGTCATGAAATATGTCTTGCAACAGATGAGTGCATGGTGTTTACCCTTTCTATAAGCAGGATCAGGCAAGTCAGGGAGCAAGAATTTCCCAAGAACACACATAAGCATAAGCCAGCACTCCCATTACGTTGCTCCATCCACAGTAAATGCACATCCCAAGCCCTTAAAAGCATCTCCTCTCCAAATCAGGAAATCCTAGAACTTCTGCAAAGGTTTCCGAACTTTGTGTGGAGTTATGCTGCAGAATCAAACTGGCCTATTTCAGAACACTGCTTTCAAGCAATACGCTCCACGTGCAGTGTGTTCTGGTGCTTACCTGGAAATGTGATTTTAGCATTTGACCTCTGCTGCAGTAACAGCTTATTTTCTGTATTAAATAAGAAAACACTGAATGCTCGGTGCAATAAACCTAAAAAGAAAAAAAAAAAAACACAAAGCAGTTTTATGGAGGAGAAGAATCACATGGAAAGAAATGTTGAGGCCTTGGAGTAACCTCACTTACTGACAAAGTAAACTCCAAATTCTTCAAGTGTTAAAAAGCATGGATCTGAGGAAAAACTCAAAAGCTTTTCCTTAGAGTTCTGTGCCACTTTATGCCAAACATTATGAAGTTAGAAGAGCATGGGAACAACAGTGCAGCAGAAGAGTTGCACTGAGCTCTGTCAGTTCAGCAGTCAACAGTTCAACATTCAAAAAAAGACGTGACAATGGAAAATAAACTTCTTCAAACACAGTACAATTGCCTTTTTATTTTCCCTCCTCTCCTCAACACAACTTCTGCATTTTTTATTCCTCGTTCTTCTGGAAAACATTCTCCCTGACTAACCCAAAGGAAAGACCATCAATTAAAAGGACAACAAAACCCCTCTCCTAAGAGAAGTAACTGAAGCAGAACACGGTGATGCTACTTTAAAATACAACAACATGGAGGAGCAGGTTTTGAGGCCGACAGTACCCGGGCCTTCATCACATGAGGAGTACCCAGCAGGGTGGGGGAGGTGGCTGCCCCCTCTGCTCTGCCCCCCCTGAGGCAGTGTTGCACCCAGGGGCCCCCGGCACAAAAATGATGTGGAGCTGTTGGAGCGGCTCCAGAGGAGAGCCATGATGATGGCTGGAGGGCTGGGCACCTCTCCTGTGGAGAAAAGCTGAGGGAGCTGGGCTCGTTCTGCTCTTGAGAGACTCTGTTACAGCCTTCTGCTACCTGAAGGAAGCTTATGAACAGAGAGGAGCCCGGCTTTCCGTGTGAGCAGTGACAGGACAAGAGGGAACGCTTTTTAAACCAAACGAGAAGTTCTGATTTGATATTAGGACAAAGCCCTTCACTCAGAGGGCCCTGAGGCACAGCTGCCCAGAGAGCTGCGGCTGCCCCATCCCTGGAGGCATCCCGGGCACGGCTGGCCGTGATGGCAGCCCAGGGCGCTGGAGCCGCACCGTACCTCTGTCGATGTTCTCATTCAGGTGGCAGTTCTTCTTCGTGTCCGCCCCGATCCGACGGTCGTTCTCATCGATGAGGATGCACATCTCAGCCAGGAGCTGCACCTGCTGCTCGTCCAGGTGCTCCGTGCTCACCTCGGGCATGCTGACGGCCGCGCGCGTCCTGCCGAGGGCAGCGAGGAACAGAAGAGCGGGGCTGCGACTGCGAGGGTCCGGACCGCCGGGCCGCGCTCTCCCGCCCGGTGCCGGGGAGCACGGGCAGAGCTCTCCGTCGCGGCCGCAGCTCAGCTCCCGTCCCGGCCGGCTCCGGGACACAGCAGCGGCCCGGCGCACCACGCGCCACATCGCCTCCGCTCCGCCGCAGCCAATAGCGGAGCGCCGAAGCGCTGACGTCATCGCATCGCCCGATCGCCCCACCGCGGCGCAGCACGCCCGGGAGGAGGGGCTCACAGCGTCGAGCGCAGCCAATCGCCTCGCGGCTGGGCGGAGGAGCTAGCCAATAAGAGGAGGGAAACCTCCGTCCGGCTGACGCCCAGAGGGGCGGGGCCGCGGCCGGTCGGCGCGTCGCGGTACGGCGGGTGCGGGGCGCGCCCAGATGGCGCCTGCTGCTCGCTCACTGCGCGGGGCAGCGAGCTGGGACGGACGCGGAGCACAGAGAGGTGGTGGAGTCTGTTCTGGAGACGTTCCAGACCCTCCTGGGCGCCTGCCTCTGCAGCCTGGGCTAGGGAGCTGCTTCGGCAGGGGGTGGACTCTGATCTCTGGAGATCCCAACCCCTCCGGTTCTGTGATCCCGTGACGGTGGTCGTACCACAAACGCCCGTCGCCATTCAAGTGATTTGCCGGTTCTACTGCTCCAGAGGAAGTCTGTCAAATTTGCACATCTTTCGTTTCATCGGTATATCCAGAGAGTAGCTTTCCAAGTCTGCCTAAAATTGTCCGACTGCTGGGGACGTGCAGCGTCACAGCAGCTCACAGCGCGTTCTCCTGGCAGTGAAGACCCTTCTGCCCCGAAGCCCAGAGATGCTGTCTGTACACGTGGCATTGCTGATGCTCAGCTCGTTCAGTGGCCAACGCCGCTCTTTGCTCTGCAGCACTGTGGGTTGCAGGGGCTGAGTGTGTCCCACGCAGCTCTCTGGGTGGGAGGGAGCGCTTCGTTGTCAGCAGTGCTTTATAGAAGGCAGTTACGGTGTGTTTGTCAAGCTCTGAAATTGCCCAACTCATTGATTTCTTCGTGGGCAGAGAAACACCTTTTCTGAACAGGAATCAAGCGCAGGCAAGATGTCAAGGTGAACTGCTCCTATGCAGATAGGCACTGCACATTCAGGCTATGCAGTGAAAGCACACCAGAAGAGTGCTCCTGAAGTAGGAGGAAAAGAGATTTATTTCCTAGAAATGACTACCCAGAACGTCTATAAAGGCATTTTAGAACCTGTGAGAAACAGCTGCCTTTAGCTCTGGGCAGGGCAACAAAGAATTTCACCTGCGCTGATGTTTGTGAGCAATGTGTCCCAGTTCCCAGCAGATAATAAGAGATAAAAGAGCAGCCAGAGAGGACATCAGAGTCAAAACAATCCCTTATCACAGAAGAGACAAGAGAGACCTCCCAGACTTTCTGCTAGACGCTTTTGGGATCAGGTGTTTCATGCCATCCCTATCATCTTTCATCTCACTCCCTCCCCCTCCTCCAGCCTTGCCCTGTACCTTCAAACGAGCCATGTTAAAAGTAAAACATCATAGTTTTTGTAACGCTATACATTGTGCTGAAACCTCAGAACCTTTGCTCCACCCTTCATAAACAGAAACATGCATTAAATGACACATATATTTCTTTAAGACTTGATTTCTTTTATGCATCTCTTTAAGTCTGCTTAATTTATGCATCTCTTCAAGTCTGATTGTTTTCAAATGCTTTCCCAACAAGGACAACAAGGAGAAGGCCGTTTCTTCTAACCACTGGGAAGTCTCTTATTTCACCTGAAAATCCAAACAGCTGCAAACCCCTGATGGAATTTCACTGTCTGCTCAGTTAAAGGGAAATGCAAATCCACCAAACTGGAGTACAGCACTTTAATTGTCCAGGAAGTTAAACTAGAAGGCAGTAAACTACAGGATAAATAAATGCAGAATAACATGGCATGTGGCCTCAACCTGGAACACACAGGCTTGTAGAATAACCCTATCCCCACTTCTCCACTTGCCAAATAAAATAGATTGTTTCTTCACCCTTCACATCCAATCTGCCTTTCTTTAAAGCTTCCTGCTCACTTGTTCTAAAGCTCAAGACTGTCAGTTCACTCCTTTTAGCTACAGAGCTATCCCAGCTCCTGATGTCCCTGAAGAATCCTTCTAGAAGTCTGCTTCTGGCCCAGAGTCATAGTTCTTCAGAGAATATTTGTCTGAAGGATGCAGAGCCAACACCAGCCAGGACTTCATCTGTTCTGGCAGGTAATACCTCCCCATCCTAAACAGTTTCCACTTTGTTTGGCCCTTCATTCTTAAAAGTCCTATTTCAGGGGAGTGCATTGCTTTTAGCTTGCTTCAGAGGACAGATGGCTTCATTGCAAAAATGTAATACATGTGTACTAATGTATCAGCAGTAAATCAGTGTGTTGCATAGCTTCTGGATGCTCCTGCACAGTGTAAGGTAATGATAAATAATATAGGAAACAGCTCATTTAGCCAGGAGATACTAGGAAGGTTCTTCTATGAAGGAAAAAAATGATCATACAGTGCTTTTCTCCTCTAGATCACAGAATTACAGGATTGTAGGGGCTGGAAGGGACCTCTAGAGATCATCGAGTCCCCTGACAAAGCATTTCCCTAGAACAGGTTGCAAAGGTAGTCATCCAGGCGGGTCTTGAACGTCAAAACAAAACAACAAAAACCCAGTAAACAAAACAGCAGCAACAACAAAACCCTTACTTAACTCTCAGTAAGCCTCATGCTAACAAATCCCGCCCCATATTTGTTCCAGGCTCCTGTGTTGGTATCTATTCCAGTGTCCTTTTAAAAAAATCAAATAGTGTGTGAAAAGCAGTTTGTTCTGCACCTGTTGCTGTAGACTAAACAGTGCCTCGCTACCCCTGGAATGCACTACCAAAACAAAACTGGTCACAGGGCTGGAGTGACAGCAGTGCCACTTGCCACACATTTCTCTTGAACAGGTGACTGGATCCATATAAGGCTTGTTGGTTTTCAGGTGAGAGTTGGCTCGTATCAAGGAAGAAACTGTTTAAACGTCGTTTCCTTAATGCAGTGTTTCACACTGTTTCTTCAAGAAGGAAATGGTGCTATCTTTATTGCCCCCTGCTGTTAGAGAGTGAGCGAGGGAGGGAAGTGAGAGAAGTGTTATTGCAGGAAAATCTCATATGAGGATTCACGTGTGCTTTCTGGACGTATATACATTTCTTCCTCCATACTGTAATGGCACAGTAGTATGATATTAGGATGATGTGCTTTTGGTAGAGATAACAAGGCTTCAACAGTTAGGAACTGCACCGCTGAGAACTTCAGCTGTGACTTGGATAACATGGCTGAGGTAACTGCAATTGCACTGATTATAATGAGAATTCGGAGTGGTCAGAGTGGCATCTACCGCGGTTGTGTTCCACCCCAGACAGCTCTGTTCTATCTTCTGTCCATCTTCTTCTGCCAGTGCCGCATCCCTCTCCCTGGAGCTAGTTAGATATTTTTTTCTGCTCCTTTCCTTGTTCTTTTTGGGTGGTGCTGAAAATCACAGAATCACAGAACTGTAGGGGTTGGAAGGGACCTCCAGAGATCATGGAGTCCAACCCCTTGCCAAAGCAGCTCCCTAGCCCAGGTGTGCCAGTGCACTGTGAAGAGTGAAGGGAATACAGGAAAAGAAAATGAAGTCCTCAAGCCATTAGGCCACTTATCTTGGAATGTAACTTCCAATGAAGATGCTAGTATGAACTAAACCACACTTTTTTTTTTTTTTTTTTTTGTGTCTGTGTCAATACAATTAAGACATGGGCGCACAAAGGGAAGTAGAAAGGAAAAAGAAGACAAAAGAGGTCGGCTGGTGCAGCTGTAGCTGGGGAGGACATGAAAAGAAAATATGCTAATAGTTTTAGCCCTCGCAATGTGGCACACGTTCTCCGGCCTTTCCAGACCTCTTCTGAGGCTGCCGGCATCTGAGGGAGGAAATAATTAGGCACAGGCCTCTTTTGATTTCGTAATCTGCTGCAATGAATAGGAATGTTAGGTGGAGGCTTCTTCAGAGCCTTAATCACCAGAGGAACTAATCGCAATTCAATTATGAATTGTACGCTTCAAAGCGAGCGGAACTCCGCGCTTGCCCTTGATTTACCGTTTCTTCCCCGCTGCAGACCAACGAGAATCAGGGAGGGATCTGGCATTTTCTATCTCAAACACTAACAATTCCGGCAGCGCTTCGGGCACGTTCCCCCACACAGCGGGGCGGCCGCGTGCCCCCCGCTCTGCTCTGAGGCAGCGGGCGGGACTCGGGCCGGCGGCGGCTGACGCGCTGCGGGGCGGGGCGGGCCCGGGTCTCCATGGCGGCGTCGCGGGGAGCGGGAGCCGCGCGTTGCTTCCGCCCACCGCCGGATGTCGCCGCGAGGGCCGCTGTGCCGGAGGCGCGTCGTTGGCGGAGCGCGGCTGCTCGCTGCCGCCGTTCCCCTCCCGCTCTCGCCTTCCTCCTCCTTCTCCCCGCCCGCCCGCGGCTCTGCCCCTTTCCTCCCGCCCGCTGGGGCTGACAGGTGAGTGCGGGGCCGCGCCGCCCCCTCCCCGCTCCCTCCCTCCCTCCCTCCCTCCCTCCCCGCGGACCCTCCGCCATCTTCCCGCCCGCCGCGACCCCCGCGCTCGGCGGCGGCTCCCCGAGGGGCGGGGGTTCGTTACCTGCGCCTTGCTGCCGGCCTGGCCCCGTCGGGCTGACCTGCACGGCCCTCCCGTAAAAGCGAGAGCTGCCGTGTCGTTGTCGTTTTTGTAACCGCTGAGGCTGGGGGATCATCCGCTCCCGTAGGACCTGGGGATGGGGATGCCCGCTTAGGAGGCTGCGAACTTTGCGTGTGTGCTGCTGTGCGTCCTCAGGCCGGGCCGGGCGTGGCGGCCGGCTAAGCACGGGCAGAGTGCTGCTCCGTGCGTGGATGGAGCGGGGCAGGGCAGGGATGGGCACCGCTGGGCCTTGGGCAGCGGGAGATGGGACTGGAACTGACTGCAGCGTGTGGTTCGCCTCCGCCACCGTTCATTTGCAGTGTTTCCCTGAGCTCAAAAGTGTGGAAACGAATGGTGGAGGAGAATGAATATACTTCCCGCATTAAAAGGTTGAGTAGATTTCACTTTCCAGGTGTAGATGGAGGGATCTATAAAGATTGTGCTTGTGCAGAGACAGGGAAAACTTGTTCAAGTTGATCCTCGAGTTGCTGCTCGAGTGTGTTCCTGGGAAGACAAACTTCTGTGTGTCTTACCCTTGCTGTTACTTCTTCCAGCCTGTCAGATTTCGACTTGTTACCGTGTTTCTGCTTTCTATAACAGTAGCTCCTGGAAGATTTAAAGAACTGGTGGAACCACTTCTTAGGAGTGATTCAGTGTCACTGAATACACCTTGAAATTAACACACGCCTCTATTGTTCAGGCACTCACTTCGGAACTGCACAGCAGTTTTTGGATAAGCAAAGTTCTCAGACGGTTTTCCAGGCAAGCCTGATGTTGTCATTTTGGTTTCATGACGTTTTAAAAAGCAAGCTGGTAACCTCAAGAATCCACAGGCATATTTTCATGCAAGTAGTTTATATTAGATGAGATCTCATGCTTGCATGTGCCATTCCTAACGTGTCTTTCTGTAATAACTTTAGATATAGCTTTGTGTGCTGTGGGCTGGAGCAGTTTCTTTGAGAGGTGCATTGATGAGGTGTTGGAATTCAAGGCAGAAGCGTCATTTGTGTTTTTAATGCTCCTTTCTTAAACTAGGTTTATTATGTTACGTTTAAGTATAACTTTCTCTGAGACTATCTGCTGTGGGCATGCTCAGACTATGTCTTCCGTTTAAATTCAGGACTTTTTAATAGTTGCAGAGCCTCTTGACTGAAGTGCCTGAGAGTGTTGGTAAGTCATGTGAGGAAACTCGTGAGAAGGGTGAAAGTATCTTGAAAGGGAAGCTTACTTCTGCATGAACTAGAAACTGCAAACCAGAGTTACTACATCATATAGGGAGAAGTGAAGAAGTGTTGTACATGGGATATTTGTGATGCGGTGAGGATTATGTTGTGGAGTTTGTAGGCCCTGGAGCTAAGGCTTGCAGCTTGCTGTGGGTGATGAAGGCCAGGCTGCGAGGCCTGTTTTGGATGCTGCTGCTTCCAGCCTCTTCAGGGAGAGTGTGGCAGCGCCAAGAACTGGGAGAGTCTCCTTCCAAGCCAGAGGGGTTTATTGTTTTTTCACCATCAGGGAATTCTTGCTGATGATTGGGAGATACAGTGTTTCAGAGTAGCAGGAGTGGGGACTCGCAGTGCTTTTGCACGCTGTCAGGAGATCTGGTAGGCCGTGCAAGGAAGTGTTTAAAGAGTGTGCTGTGCAAAGGTTGCTTATCAGTGCTTCGGAGAAGTGTGCTGGATGTGTTACAAGTAGCGTCAGAGCTGCTTGGTCTGTTGCTGTCTTAGCAGTAAAATGTTCTAATTTCTTAGCAACTGATGTACTCCCGAGTGAAGGTATTAGAGGTCATTCTGCTTGCATAAAAGCATGCTATCAGTTTATCTAGTAATAAAAGCCTGGATATTTGGTTTGTTTAGAGAGAGACAGCACAGTAAGATTCTGGCCTCTAAATGAGCTGCAGTGCTTCCTTAAACAAATGCCTTTGTTTACAGTAAACCACCTTTGTGCTTGAACTTCCTTGGGATTCCTCACCCTCAAGTCTTGTATTTGCATAGCTGTGCATGCAACAAGACTCCTTCTGAGTTGTTAGGGATTTGCTGCTATGGGCTCGAGAGCTAAAGGGTCTGTGAGACAGCTAAGTTTGGAGGCTGCTCTTTAGGACTGAACTAGCAGGAAGTCATTTAGCAGGACTCCGTGCTTTTTTGAACTTTCCAAGAAAAATCAGCTAATCGATACTCATTAATAAAATAAAGCACAATATGTATTTTGGATGGATAGGTATTCATGGTGTTAAATACAAGATTGCGTTTATGTTGTATGTAGTATTTAAGCTAATTGAAACAGCATATTCAGTGGGCATAATTTATGTGGCTCTCTGAGGAATGCTGTGTGCTTTCAGTGCCTCAGAGTTCTTTGCTCTGATGGTATCAGTGGATCCATACAGGTTTCTTTTATATTCTAGGTAAAACATTATCTATTTTTAATAACAGTTATTATTTAATATCTGCTAAAATAAGTACGTTTGCTTATATAAGGGTGTTTCTTTTTTGCTGTAGTAGTTGGCAGGCTCAGTCAGTGTTGCATTTTGATGGGATTGCAACATTTGCTGATACAGCTGAATTAGCAGGATCAAAGCTTGCTAGCAGCAAAACTGGACTGCTTTACACTTCAGCGTTGCGTTAGAATCTTGCTTGGAGTAGACATCTACTAACGTGCTGAAGTTTTTATCGCTGGCTTCCAGCTGCATAATGCAATTAAAATTAATCTGTGTGGTTTCTTTTTGATACTCTCTGTGAGAGGGACATTGTCACCTGTTCACTGGTGGCTGCCTTCCTCTCTGACATGTCAAGTAACATCCAGTTTTGTTTGAAAGCATGCTGTACTAAATTTAGGAAAAAAGAAGTCACAGCGCAATGCTCGAGTAGGTTTTATAACATTTGAGCATGCTTATTGCTGGTTCTAGCATCATCTGTGATGATCTGGAGTGGTTTTGTGTCCTAAACATTTATCTTTAGAAAAACACCTAGTATTGCAAAGGAGTCTGTTTAACCTGATCTTTCTTGCTGTGCTGTACTCTTGGAATTTGTATTGAATGAAATACATTTGAATATACGATGTCCTTGAAAATAATTGTTCACTGAATTCTGGATGTGGAGTCATCAGTACAGGAGAGATATAGACCATTGGAGTTTGTCCAGAGGAGGGCCACAAAAATGATCCAAGGGATGGAACACCTCCCTGCGAGGACAGGCTGACAGAGCTGGGGCTGTTCAGTTTGAAGAAGGCTCCGAGGTGACCTGAGAGCGGCCTTTCAGTGTCTAAAGGGGAGCTCCAGGAAAGAAGGGATCCGACTCTTTAGCGGGGTCTGTGCTGATAGAACAAGGGGAAGAGGTTTCAAGCTTAAAGACATCAGATTTAGGTTAGATACAAGGAAGAAGTATTTAACAGTGAGGATGGTGAGGCCCTGGAACAGTTTGCCCAGTGGTTTGGTGGCTCTCCCATCCCTGAAGACTGTCAAGATGAGGCTGAATCAAGCCCCGGGCACCCTGATCTAGCTGTGCATGGCCCTGTTCGTTGCAGGGTGTTGGACTATAGATGGCCTTTAAAAGTCCCTTCCAACTCAAAGGTTCTTTGATTCTATTCTGTGACTTCAGAATGGAAGTTTTACTCCTTCAAATTAGACACCTTTGCATACTAATGAAAGTTGTAGGGGTATAGTTTGACTTTTAAATTCCCTTGACTCATGAGTAATGCTGTCAAACTGAGTTATATGCAGTTTAAAACTTAATGACTGTAACAATTCTCCTGTCTTTCTCTTCCTTTCCTGCTGCATGAAAACAACAGGTTAATTGGCATCTTTATTTCTTGTTGCACAGGACAGTACTGTTGTAATAAGCCTTTGTTTCTGGTATAGTATGCACTGAAATTTTGTTCTGAAACATATTTGCAACAGAAAGGCCTGAAACTGTTTAAGAGATTTAAGAGCACGCAGAAATCCGGTACAATTGTTTTGTTTTGACAAAATCCTTTAAATAGTAAGTGCTGGTATTGCTAAACTTTAAACAAAATGGAGCAGGCCGATCTTGGGTAAGAGATGTTGCTGAAATTTCCTGATGCTTTCCCTTTCCAGACCTGTATGCTGTCTTGAATGAACAAAAAAGGAAAGGCAGGACTGTAGCTGTTTGGTCTGATGCTTCTTAAAACACATTTTCTTCTCGGCTTCAGCAGTATCCATACTGCAGGAGCTCAGTGCAGCAGACTGCTGCTCTTATTCCATGCTCAAAAGGAGAAGCATGCGAGTATGATTGGTGGATTGCTGCACTGAGTTAAGTAGCGACACCAGTGTGCGTTGGCAACAAGACCAATGGCAGTTTTGTTCAGTGCCATTTCTTTACTGTAACTGAATAAATTGGTAACTGGCTGCACATCTGCTGTTTACTGTTACTCTAATGAACTATTTCCTGTGAATGCACGGTAACATCTGTTACGCAAAGGTAGGTGACAGAACTTTAGTTTAGCAGACTGTAAAATATGATCTGAGTTTAATTAAACAGCATAATTGAAATACCGAAGAGTCTTTACATTCAGAAAGCAGTAATCACCTGTGGTCTAGATTCTTTTTGAGGACACGTTTGGTTTTTTTCCCTACTTCTGCTGATTGAGTTGGTCAGAAATTCATTCGGTGACGTTCTCTTGAGGCTCTGGCAGATTGCTGTGTGAAGAACACTGTGCAAACGCAGTGCTTTCCCAAGTGATTGAGTGGAAATGCTCGGTATGTTTTACAAGCTCGCTTGTAATAGTGTGGTACTTGTTTACTGGCGTGCCTTTACTGAACGTAGTTCAGTTATACAGTACTTTTCACCCTTTTCTATTTTGTATTGTTATTTTTTTTTCCTTGGGGAAGCACTTTTCAGTTTTATGTGCTCTATTTTTAGCTTTTGTCAATTCAGCTTCAGTCGCTCAGGAAGCTAGCCCCATCCTTCCTGGTGATACTTCGTGCTGCTTGTCATATTTGTAAGTGGAGGGGAAGTGAATGCACCTTCTCAGAACCCATTTGAATGTTCTGATTAACATTATGTGACTAATGATATGTAAGGGGTCATTTTTATGCCTTTTTTCTCAGATTGCTTGAGTCAGATTTGCTGCTTAGCCTTGATGTGTATTTCGTACTCCGTTGCCCCCTTCTGTCACCTGGTGTGTTCTAACTACAGAAGTTTAAAAGCTGTGAAATAACTTTGGTTTGTGTACTGCTGACTGTTTCACTAATCAATATTTAATGTGGTTTTCATAGGATATGTAACATGACACTGATATTCTGGACAGGTAATTTTCGCTGTTTGACAACCTTACCTAATCAGGGGAATCAGGTAACTGCTAGAAATGAGCACCTAATATATTTTTTCTTTTAGTATCGTATTGCCAAGGATCTGTTCTGTAAAATCTACTCTTGGAAAACGTACAGCTGCTTACTGTTGCAGTTAGTATTCAAAACGCTTCTGAAATTTCGAAGTGAAGTTCATGTTTAAAGGGACACCGTCATGACTTTTCCACTCTGGCTGTTATAAACTGGTCGTTGCTGCTCCCCTGCTGAAAGGTGGCGTGGCCTTTTGGTGGAAGTGAGAGTAATATGAAAGGCAGTTAAGCCGGTCCCCCTCTGTTCCTCCTTCCTGTCCTCTGTGTGCACATGCCTGCTTGTTGCCTCTGGGTTGCAGCTTTGCTCTGGCTGCAGGGAGCTGTGCATGCTTGCTCTCCCGAACAGCGCATGGATGTGGTCACGCCGGGGCATGAGTGGAGCGCGGCGAGTGCTTCGTATCTGGCCTGTTCTGTTCGCTCTGAAAGCAGAAACTCTTGTGTAGCTCATGCAAGAATTTCACCCTGTAAAAGCTATCATCTTGCCTCCTTGACCGTGTCCCTTTAAATTCCACATGGCACAGTGTGTGCTGCTTTATAGCTGCTGAATGTGTGTGTCCCAGAGCAGTCCAGAACAGCGTGTTTCTTGGGGAGGTGCGCTGAACTGAAGTGGCTTGGCAGCAGAGGGCAAGTGGAAGTTAACATAGTAAGAACAGTGCCTAGTAAGGAGTAAATGTAAACCATATTAATGCCTCTGTATATAGCCACAGCTTAGAAGCCAGTAGCTGGCCGGAACTAGATGTTGGGTTTCCTTCTGTGGCATTTAAGTGAAAGCTGATTTATGTGATTGTATGTATGGATAGCTAACTGTTCAGTGCACCTGTGCACGCAGTTTGTTGCGCTGCAGCACGTTGCAGGAACCCCTAAACTGAGAGCCACCAGAAGAGTGTTTCCCAAGTGAGATAAGAGAACAGAAAAGAGGAGAATCTTCAGCCATGTTTGGTGTCTGATCATAGCCTGAAAAGAAGCACAAATGTGGTGAGGGCTGCAAGCCTGTTCCTAATTCTTGACCATATGTTCAAGAACAGGAAGATAGTCAGTGAAGCCCAGAAAATTGGCAATAACTGGATTACAGGGTTGGTTTTTTTTTTTTATTATTATTTCAGCCCTGTCTCTCTATGATAGAGGCTCTTAACCACAGGGAAAAATGAAACCTAGTGAAATAAGAAACGACCTAGTGGCAGTTCTTTACTTTCTTCTTAGGTTTATATATATATATATATAGCTAATTAGTTACTGCTCATTAATCACACATGAAAAGCTCCAGTGGGATTAGGTGCGGGGGAGGACTGTGCAGAGTCCAGTGGAAATTAATAAAATCCTTTCAGTGAAGTACAGGATACTGGGGCAACCTGAATTTTTGTTTTAGATTCCCTCTGGGATTGGTGTCAGGTTGCTGAACTCAGATGTTCCAATAGCTCATAGAATACCAGGTACTTTTTGAGAAGATGTGAGCATTATGGGCATAAAACCCCAAGTTAAAACTCGTCTCATTTATGTATCTCTATATTATTTTGTGGTATAAAAGTGAAGGCAAATTTGAAGCTGTTTTTATTCTCGATACATGCTGTGTTTTTAGTAAGTGATGCTTTTCCTTGGCTTTACGATATGTTAAAAAGTTGAGAGTGCCACATTGAAACCACCAAACTGGTTGATGTCGGGTCTTCTTCACAGCGACGGTGCTCATTCCTAGCTTGAGATCTGGTGTGTTGGCGGATCTTAAATTGGAAGTGGCCCTGGGTTTCATTTATATTTTTCTTTGATCAGCTTGTCTGAAAGGAAGCTCAGTTGCCTTGTCAGCTTTGCCAACTCTGCTCTCCTATTTCTCTGCGGACTGTTGCAGTTATTTTAAGTTGTAATTGTTGTTTTGGGAATCATTTATGCTGGAGAATGAATTTTTATTTTGTTCTCGATGTTCACGATTAAAAAATAAAATTGAATAATAAATCCTAAAGTACTTGGAACGTTTAACAGCTGGTACCTCATGAAGCTGAAAATAATTTCTGCTGAATATTTGGTTTAATTAAAAAAAAATCAGAAATGGTTTGTTTTTAAAAAATAAATAAAAATATTGTGACCTAAGAACATCTCTACCTGTTTATGCAAGAAATCAAACGCTATTTGAGTTTTCTTAAACAGGGGAAAGCAGTAGATCATGCATGGTAATCCTATTTGGAGATACTGTCAGGTGTTATATGGATATCAGAATGCATATTTGACTTTAGCAAGCTGACAAAGGTTAAAAATTAGTGGCAGCAGCCTGGTAAATCAGGCTCACTTTCACTGTCCTGATAAGTCAAGTGCACTTCTACTGTCTAAGAAGATGAAACCATGAGCTGTCAGAAATGGTGGAAGGCAGTTTCCATAACTTCTGCTGCACCTCTCAAGCACATGAACTCAATTTTATATACTAGTGGTTGAAGTTGCATTATACGTTCCTAACCTGACAGTGTCCCTAAGTTATCATGTCTGTTTGCTTTCATTTTCCAGCTGGGTTTTAATTTTGCATGCATTTCAGTGAAGTATGGTATGCATAAATAATTGTTTCCTGGAAGCGTTTTGGGGCTATTGCTGCTGGTACTCACCAAAGTCAGGAAGGCAGTGAAATCTGTTTTCCTTTTGTGGCGGTTCGTTAGCTAATTCAAAAGTAATGCAGAAATGATCCCGTTCTTTATTTGCATAGTTACTTACGTGTTTTTGAGTTTAATATGGTTTCCCAAATAGCTGTAAGTAATAAGGATGTCTCCGCTTTAATGACACCCCAAACAACTCCAAAATTTAGCATACCTCATACTTTTGTTTTGAGGAAACTTGTTAAACTTTGGTTGGTTTGGCAGAGCAAGCGGTGACATTTAATGCTTGTCCTTAGTTTACCGTAGGAGCCTCTGTGAAGCTGTTGTTCTGAAGTAATGCCAATAGAAAGTGGAAGTTGTGCATCTGCTCGCCAAGCAAAGCAGAAACGCAAATCGCACAGTCTTTCAATCCGAAGAACCAACAGTTCTGAGCAAGAACGGGCAGGACTGCAGAGAGACATGTTGGAAGGGCAGGTAAAGTAGAACTCCGCTGCTTAGGTAACTTCCTTTGTGGGTGGTGGTTTTATTGAACAGTGTTTTCTATGTGGAAAAACAAAACAAACAAAAAAAAAGAAAACCCAAAAATAAATAATGAAATACATGCTGTAAAGCTGGAGAAACAGCAGACATTTTGGCTTTCAATTTTGACTGTCTATGAAGACTACTGATGCAGATACTGGCCGTGTTTCAGGTTGTTTCCAGACTCACGAAACCTTTTATTAGCTTTTATGTTGAGTGAGTGGTGAAAGCATTACCAAAGAAGCAGCCTGCTCAGCGTGCTGTGCCTCCCCCTGCCATTTCCCTGCATCTCAAAGATGAAGACTGATTCATGATTTTTTAAGTTTGAATTTGGAACAGTACTCAGGTACTCAGGAGTATGAGTAACCTGAAATATCTTATTACAACTCTGAAAGGAGAAATGTTAGCAGGTGCCCAATTTGGCTTTCCTTTCTGTAGGGTGAAATACTCTCTCTTTGAGTGTATTTCTGCCTGTTTGGCAGATGTAAGCTAAATTATATTTTTTTTTAGTGTTTTTGTTTTGTTTTGTTTTTTTGTTGAACTTGTCTCAACTGCAGATGTGATTTCTTTTCTGTGCACTCAAATTTAAGTGAATGAACAACAATCATAAATTTCCCTGATGTTTATATGTCAATCTCTGTAGTGGGTGCAGTCAGGGGCCGCTGGGAATTCTTTGCCTTACAATAAACTGTAGCTAAAGACTCCTGTAGGAAGTGCTTAAAGCAGTGCTGGCAAATAACAATTAGAAAAACTACTTAGTATCAAATTGAATATGCAGTGTTAATGTGGGCCTGGCAAAGATGATGTAAAACTGGATTTGTTTCAGAATTGTTTTGAAATACTGTTTAGCTGTGAGAAACCTCACTTTCTCTGCTGGGCTGTCTGCAGGTACTCTGACGTGAACAGCTTGTATTTCCGTAGTGCTGTTATTCAGTTAATTATAGTATTAGTTTTGTCATCCAGAAGTTGAATCTGAATGCTTTTCTGCACAGAAGACTACTCATGTTTTGTAACTGAAAACAGTTGCAGCCTCACTTCAGGAATGAAGAACAGCTGAGAGGTCAATCTGTGTTGCCGCATCTGTGTAGAAAACAAAAATATTAACCTATTCTGGTATTTTTCATCAAACTCTGTATGTATTACACTATAATATGTAGATGTTTTAAATGCTTTATCAGTTACCTTTCTTAATTTGTTGACTGTTAACGTTGAACAGCTCACTGGGCAATTCTAGCTTGTAGGGAGTATTCATGCTGTTTCACAATAGAGCTGTAAATGGCGTGAGATCTGGGTAGTGTTTCTTTCCACGTTGGTTTAGATACGCTAATACTTTCAGGCTCTGAGAAGGAGGTTAAAAACCATCTCTATATTCTAAAGTTTTAGTAGGACAAGTGAATTTCTTTTATAATCTGGAATTAGTGGGTAGTTGATTTAGAAGTATTTGTTCAGTCTTTAGTGTTTCTCTTAACGGTGTTCAATTTCTGTTGTATTCTTGCTTAGACAGTTTTGTTCCAAGCTTATCTTAATCCGCATCTGTTTGATGTTCTGGTTCTCTGTGAATGTACAAACAAAAGTACCCTCTGAAGGGAGAGGGGAAGAGGATGTGGAGGTGAATAGCTGAGGAAATGTGAGGAGCACAGGATCACTTCTTTCAGCTTTTTGCCTGTTTCTGTCAGTTGAAAGTATCATCATTCATAGAAGACTGAATAATGAATGAAGCAAGAGTGCTCTGTGCACATCTATCAGTGGTTCCTCTTGTTCTTGTTGTTAAACTCGATGTCCATAAGTAACCTGTCTGGCTTTTTGAAGACAGTCATCCTGAACATATGAACCAGAATGTTACGTTAAATTCTGGTTGCTTTCATGCTTCGTGTATCAAAGATGCCTGCTGCCCTCTAATGGCTACCATGCACATTTGTTCTTGTTTCAGCTTATAGGAGTGGAAACAATTTCTTTTTGGTCTGACTTTGCTGGAACACTTAAGAACAAAACAAGCCATAATTATCCTTAAACTTCCTTTGAACTAATGATGTTCACTGTAATATCTCCTATATTAATGTTATGTTCCATAATGGTTTTTCTGTAGGTCAAGACCTCTAATAGTGGTGGCTTGCACTGTGGCAGAATTTTGTGGCAGGATTTCCTTTTTATAGCTGATGATTTCAAGACTTAAAAACAGTTTCTTTTTCATTTTTTTTTTTTAATGTTACTTAAATGCACATTCCCTGTGTATGTGGTAGATGAATGCTGAGATGGCAGTTATGCTGCAAAGGAGTAGTCAAGCATTTTTATAGTTAGGGTAAGGCCCACTAAGTGGAAGCTCTGTGTGAAGCAGTTGGCTAACTAGACAAGTAATAACTGCATAGGCCAGCTGCATGTTGTAGTGTGTCAGCAACTGAAGAAAAGAACAGTTTTAGTAGAATTTGCTTGCACATTGCACAAGGATGGCTCAATTATTGATTCATATTTGTAGATTAGAGCAGCTAGTAGATTGACTTACTGCAGTTGCTAGAGGAATGACAGTGTATTTTTCTTTTCTACCTTGCCATTTTTCAGTAGTGTATTTTGCTTTAAATGTTATAGATATTTGTTAGCGCTGGGTCTCGAGTTTATCAGTGTACTACATTCAGTTGTCTTTACTTGCTGTCTTCTGAACAGCTTTCAGTAATTGATATGCTGATTCACCTTGAGTCCCAGCAGAAATCAATACTTGGTTGGTTGGGTTATGGTGTGTGTTTCATTACTGAAAGCATGGTGCTGAACCCTGTTCAATAAAATTCAACTGCCTGCAGAAACTTGTGATCCAGCTGTGTACTGAAGTCAAGTCATTTACCTCTTTTGTTAGTGGTTTTATCATGTACTTATTTTTATGCCTCAGCACTGTTATGCAGAAGAAGAATTCAGCCCTTCACTGTAACTGTGCCTCAAAATATTTTCAGTGAGGAGGAAATTTGTAGAATAATACGTGAGGAGAGAAGGATTAGAAGGATTAGAAATTGCTGTTTCTTTCATGCTTAGTTACAGTTAGTGACAAGTATAGGTAACTGTTTAAAAGGTAAGTTTGTCTAGAGCTTTAGTAAGTAAAGTATCATTGCAGAACACCTTCCTAAGCTAATGTGTAGTCAACTTCTAAAATACCTGGTCAGCCAATGGTGTTTTTTTCTCTTGGACTTGAAGCATCTTGACATATAATAACTGTTTTCACTTTTTTCTACGAGTTACTTTTATTAATTTATTTTTTTTAAATAATTGTTTTGTAATAAAAAAATAGAAACTGGTGCACTTGAGTTCTGTACCTCGAAAAAGTATGTGAAATGAATTGCCTTACACTGTACAGAAAGATCCCCTGGTCTTTTTATTTTATCTTGCACGCCAGAGGTGCAAGGTTTAAATTTCCTTTTTGCCAGGAGGTAGGAAGCTCTTCAAGTGAGCTTAAGATTGACACACAGTTGCACGTCATGCATATATATATCCTTAAGGCTAAGTTAAATAATATATATATGTATACACACATTAAGTTAAATATACAATGTAACTAAATAAAATAAAAATTTAAAACCCAATGTTTTGCTTCCTAGGATTCTAAACTACCATCTTCTGTTCGGAACACACTCCTTGAACTTTTTGGACAAATAGAGCGGGAGTTTGAAAATCTGTATATTGAAAATTTGGAATGTGAGTATGTACTTTTTCCAGCAACTTAAGAACTAATTGAATCTAAGTTGTAGTACTTGAAAAGATTGCACTGAGTGCTGTAATATAATTAATTTTTTTTCTGTGAGACATTTAGAGGTTGTTTTGAACTTGTATTGAAAGTGCTTGTTAGTGCATCACATAACCAGCACCTGCAGCTGCTCATGAATTTTGAAGTTGAGTACACAGTTGAAAACTCCCAAGTGCTATCTGCAAAGAAATATTACATATGTAATGTAACGTATTATAAATGATCCGAAGTGATGTACGATCCATAGTAACACAAGCAACATTATAGTAAAACCCCTGCTAAATTTTCCTGGTTGGGTTTTGGAAGCTAGGCTTCTAAATTGTCAAACCCATCTACCTTGGCTCCTTGTCAAAACTTTTTTCCACACCTAATCTATTCTCACAGTTAAACACTCAAGTTACAATAACAATTTTTGCTTTGTTATTGGAAATGTGCTGCTTTTTCTATTGAAAAGCTGAGACTGTTTTGGTTAAATGCTATCAACACTACACATTTTTTACATGAAAAATTGCACGCCTGAGGTTTCAGTCTCCTGATGAAAAGTTGTCTGAAAATGAGAAAAGTTTTTTTTGTTGGATTTTTTTTTTCTTTCACACACAATATTCATGAGTGTTCACAAAAGCTTGTCAGAAAAGAAAGCAGTGAATTTGCCTGTGACCCTCAGCGTAATAATTTTCTGTCAATCCCATTTATTTTACTTCTGCATCTTTGTTCTTCACCAGAATGTTCTATTTTGCTCCTGGCATTTGTGATCTCTCTGCCCCCAGGACAACTTCCAAGTTGTTCAGTCTGTTGTTTTGGCTCTTGGTTTAGCCCCTGTTAACTCCTACATTGGTGTTGCAGTTGCTTTCAGTAGAGAATATCGGGTTTCCCTTCCTGGCTTTTCATGCATTCTCTTTCCCTTATTACAACTAATTTCTAGTCTCTTCCTTTTTTAATTCCTTCCAGGCTGCAATCTTGATTCTTTCAGCTGTTTACTTTGGTCTGTTTATTTTCAGTCATCTGCTACTATAAGCTTGTCTTGGTTTACTTCTCTTTCATGTTACGTTTAGTAAGATTAGGTGCTTGTCACTAGGAGCACAGGAAAGAGAATCCTGCTTTGCTCATTTCTAGCAAATTGTAGGTGATGTACAAGTGTAAACTTTTTTTTTTAGCTTATGACTGAGACTTCTGTGCATTTTTCAGAAATGATGAAAAAACACAATCCTAATGGATCACGTTCTCCTAGATCTGAAAGTCTTGTTTCGAAGTTGGGGAATGAATGACCTTTAAAAAGTTGTAAGACCTAGCTTTGTTCTTGAGAACAGTTGAAAACTGCCTGGCTAAAGTCTTTCAGTGAAATTTGACCTGAGGAAGATGTTTAAAGAATATCAGTCCAGATTTCAGTGAATAACTCTAAGCCACTGAAAATGTTCTTTATAAAGTGAAATCAGACTATTTAAACCATCTGAACAACTGGAAATCTCTTCAGAGTACCTGATGTTGCTGTACCTTTGCTCTGTTTCTCAGATGACACTGGCACTAGTTATGAGTAACTGAGAGAGGCACATTCTTGTTGCAAATATATGTAGACCATATATTTCACAGAAGTTGCTTTCTTAATATTTAGTCACATTTAATAGTAAAAATAAGTGATTAGAAACCAATAATGCCTTCCGTGGAATCTAGGTCAAGGTAGATCTCTGGAAGATTCAGCATGAGTCTTGGTTTATGTCGTTGTGAGAACTGGTTGTATAAAACTGCAGTTGATCTCTTTTCCTGCCCTCAGTGCAAGATGCATTACTTGCGAACTGTAACAATTCTTATTTAGAATGTTACTGATATTGTTAATGGTACTCCTTTTTTTTTTTTTGTGTTAATTTGATTTTTTTTGTTATCAGTACGTAGAGAGATTGATACACTTAATGAGCGTTTAGCAGCCGAAGGACAGACAATTGATGGAGCTGAACTGAGCAAAGGACAACTGAAAACAAAAGGTAAGAGAACTGCAGAGAATCCTAAATCATATTTTTGAATGTAAGTTTTTTGTACTTGGCTGGCCCGAACTTGGAATCTATTGACCAATTACTTACACAAATAAACTGATGTTATGTTTGAAATATCTTCCTTTGAATTTATTTGTCTCAACAGCCAGCCATAGTACCAGTCAGCTTTCTCAGAAATTAAAGACAACTTACAAGGCATCTACTAGCAAGGTATGAGACAAATTAAACTTCTATTTGTCAGTGTGTGCTCATGAGACTAATGTGGCTGTCTGAAGTAGTAAATTATAGTTTAAGCTAAGTAGTGCTGGTTTTTTATGTAAACCTGCTTCAGAAAGAGCAGTATCCTTATCTTGGATGCAGCAATTACTCATTCCTTCTACCACACCATTATGCTTTTACAGTAACTGCTCATATTTAAAAAAAAAAAAAAAAAAAAAAGTAGAATGGTGGAGCAATAGCTCTTTAAAGAGAGCAAGAGGACAAAGCTGAAACACAGTCAAGATATTACCTGGTGTTTTGCATATGAAACTTTGAGATTGGCTGAAATAGTTTAAAACCTTTCCTCAGTCCTGTGGAAAGTTGCATGGTATTTAAATATTTCCTTTTCATGGAAAAACGTTAATGAATGCATGAAGAACCAAGAAGTAACCTTGGCACCAGGCGTTCAGTGCTGAAGTCTCACCCGTATTGGCTGTATTCGAAACCTATGAAACTCTCTAGTGTGAACAATTAATTTTTGTCGTTAACCCATTTTCTTTTCGTTACATCCTTAATGATTGTTGCTTCTGTTGGTATGAAATAGCATACTAACAGTTAATTTGGAATTTCAGTAGGGCATTGTCACATTTTACATCTGGAAAGCTGTCATGCTCAGGATTTGGAATGTTGTAGTTTTATGTCTTAAAGATATCCTTTAACTTGTAAAAAACCTTAAGTAATTTGCTTCAATTACATTCCTCAGACCCTTTTTGTTACCACAAACTAATGGAATTCTTAACTTTTTATTTTATTTTACCTGTCACTGTTTTTGAAGTGTAGACAATTAGTTTTCTAAGTTTTGTGGAGTTGAAGACGTGGTTTGTGTTGAAGCACTTAAAGGTTTTGTATCAACAGGTCAGATGAAGTTTGGGAATGGATAAGAAAAGGGTTGAGTTTTTTTGTAATCCTTTACCTGCACAAAGTGGGAAGTTCACACTGCATCTGTACAACTGTTTACTCTGATGAGGTTGTGTTACTGTAGTACAGAGTAGTTCAGCCTTCTGTAAATAGGGGCATGCTGTAAGAAGTCAAGTGTATTTGCATCGCAAACTCACTTTCCTACCATCAAATATCAAATTCTTAGCAATAGTGAACTGTAAGAACACGAAGGAATTGGTACGAAAAGTTAGTAACTATTGGTATTTGTGAAATAATTACTTAATCTTGTGTCTGTGTGGAAAAATTACTTTGATCTTTCTGCCATTTCAGATTGTATCCAGTTTTAAAACTACAACGTCAAGGGCAATCTGTCAACTGGTAAAGGAATATGTTGGCCACAGGGATGGTATTTGGGATGTCAGTGTTGCGAAAACTCAGCCAGTGGTTTTGGGAACTGCATCTGCTGGTAAGGTTTTGTGTTGCTTGCACCTTCAGAAAGTTCTTGTTTAATCTCTGAATAATAGCAAGTGTACATCAAAAGCACGCCTGAATACTTCGTTCCACCACTGAACTGTACCACACTGAAAGAGTCAACTTACAGGAGTTCAGTAGTTCAAAAATAATTTGGACTTTCCTTGAAAAAGGACGTCCTTGTTGATCTTAAGTATATGTCAGTTAGCTCTGATGCAGTTCAGGAACTGAACTGTTACAGTTTTTACGTGACCACTGAGGGGCACATTTTGTCTTTGTGTTGTCCATTTAGTCTTTGTGCTGATTTAACTTGGAAACAGCAATTCTCCAATTCAGGATTAAAATTTTCCTCAGTTAAAAATCTTTGTATTGATAATTTATTTGGGGTTGTGGAAGGGTAAAGTAGTGACATTTGGAGCCCTTCTAAAGTAAATTTTTGTAGTGCTCTGCAGACAGATGCATTTGAGACTTCTATGTGAAAAGTAAATAGTTTGTGCATAAACCTGTTGTTCATAGTGACTCACTGAGATTTTCATCACTCCACTCTGTGTTTCATAATCTCAAGATAGGCAATCAGAGTGTTATACATAAGCATATACTCAAGTTAGGAAAAATTGCACAAATAGAATTTGCCTTTTTGCACTTACTGCAGATTGTCCTGACTGGGATATCTCCTCTTACTTCTTTTGAGAAATACATCAATTTGTAATGATAGCAAGGTTTTTCAACTGTATGTGTAAGATAATGATCAAGAGCAGTTGGACTTTTCTGGTTTTGAAGTTTATTTCCTTTGGTGTGCCTTAAAGTTTGAATTAACTTGCTTTGTTGAATCAGAGGTAAAAGTGAAAGGTATATGTTTGTAACAAATATTTACTGCTACTTTTTAATCCTTGTAGATCATACTGCTTTGCTGTGGAGCATAGAAACGGGGAAGTGCCTTGTCAAGTACGTAGGGCATGTTGGATCAGGTAAGATAGAGGCACGCTGTGTAAACTGGAAACCGTGGCTTTGGGTGGGGGAATTGCATTTTGGATACCTGCAAAAATGTTTATTGTGGTTTTACTTCATGGTTTGCCAACACCTTTAGCAAGTTAATTGTAAAGTTTCATCAATCTTCATACAGAGAATGTTTTCTAATGTGATTTTTTTTATTTTTAGAGAGGAGTATTTAGATAGTTCTGTAAATGCTGAATGAATTAACAGTGACGTAGACAGAAAATTTATGTGTGCGATTGCAACACTTAAAAATTCACATCAGAATTCATTGAGGTCTTCATGCATATGCAGAGAAAGAGAAGTTTGTGACCAGAATTTGTCTGTTTTGCAGATTCTGTGTTTTATTTGAGATATAAGATACAGATGCTGAGTGACCACTTCTTTATATATATGAGATTATAATATTTTAAACAATCTCATATATAATTTGTTGCATAGTTCTAAAATCTTGTTTTGTAGACATTTGATTCCATACAGGCACGAATGTACAAATGTTTCAGAAATATGACTGTTTCTGTACTGCTCTTTGGGTGGAAAGGTGAAATGCAAGGGCTAGATCAGGTTGCCCAGGGCTTGATTCAGCCTCATCTTGAAAGTCTTCGGGGACAGAGCATCAGGCATGTCTCTGGTCAACCTGTTTGAGTGCCTCACCATCCTCACTGTTAAATACTTTTTCCTTGTATCTAACCTAAATTTGCTGTCTTTAAGCTTGAAACCTCTTCCCCTTGTTCTGTCACCACAGACCCCGCTAAAGAGGCTGATCCCTTCTTTGCTCTAGCTCCCCTTTAGTATCCCCTTAAATACTGAAAGGCCGCTCTCAGGTCACCTCGGAGCCTTCTTCAAACTGAACAGCCCCAGCTCTGTCAGCCTGTCCTCGCAGGGAGGTGTTCCATCCCTTGGATCATTTTTGTGGCCCTCCTCTGGACATGCTCCAACAGGTCTTTGTCTCTCCTGTATTGATGACACCACATCTGGACACAGTACAGGTGAAGCCTCACTAGTGCATAGTAGAGAGGCAGGATTGCCTCCTTTAACCTGCTGGCCACACTTCTTTTGATGCTGCCCAGGATATGGTTTGCTTTTTGGGCTGCAAGGGCACATTGATGGCTCATGTCCAGCTTTCTATCCAAAAGTACCCCCAAATCTTTTTTGTCAGAACTGCTCTCAGTCTTTCATCCTCCAGCTTGCTTTAGTAGAGGATGTTGCCTAGATCCAGGAGCAAGATCTTACACTTGGATTTGTTGAACCTCATGAGGTTCAGTTGGGCTCACTGCTCCAGCCTCTTTAGGTCTCTCTGGATGGCATCCCATCCCTCTGGTGTGTGGATCGCACACCACACCCCACTGTCAATTATCACTGATGAAGATACTGAAGAGTATTGGTTGCAATGCTTGCTCCTGAGGAATACCACTTGTCAATGTTCTCTATCCAGACATTGAGTGATAGACCACCACTCTCTGGACTCAGTTCTGCAGATGGATCTTTGCTGAACAGTCCTCCCATCAAATCCATTTTTCCGTTTTGGAGAGAAGGATATTGTGGGTTACCATGTCTGAGGCCTTAATGAAGGTGAGACAGATGACAGCAGTGGCTCTTCCCTTGCTCATTGATGCAGTGACGCAATCATAGAAAGCCACTAAGTTGGTCAAGTAGTATTTGCCCTCGGTGAAGCCATGCTGGTTCTCCCACATCACCTCCCTGCCTTCCGTGTGCCTTAGTGTAGCTTCTAGGAGGATGTGCTCCATGATCTTCCCCGGCATAGAGCTGAGACTGACAGGTTGGTAGTTCCTGGGATTGTCTGTTCTACTCTTCTTAAGGATGGGTGAGATGTTGCTTTTTTTTCCAGTCATCAGAGACTTCATTTGATTGCCGTGAATTTTCAAATGTCGTTGAGGGGGGCTTGGTAACTACATCAGCTAATTTCCTTAGGAATTTTTTCAATTGACTTGATTTCTTTGGTTAGGTAACTCAGTGAGCACATTTCAAGAACTTTGTGACAAAGACGCAAATAGAATTAAGTTCTCTGTGAAGTGGTCAGCTGCTTTCAGCCAAGAGTTGAACTTTTCTTTTCCTGCTGCTACATGACTTCTAGCTCCTGTATCACAAGGATTCTAACGCCCTATAAACAGATGCGTAGATAACAACAGTAAGCACTTGGACTTGTTCAGATCTCTTGGGTTGCTTGCTGTGTGGTGAGAGTATGATTAACTGACATAAAGTTGTAGAATCATAGAACATCCTTATTAGAAGGAACATACAAAGATCATCAGATCCAACTCCTGACTCCATGCAGGGCAAAATTGTACCACCTAGTTAAGAGCACTGTCCAAATGCTTCCTGAATGCCAGCAGACTTGGGGCTGTCACTTCTTCCTTGACGAGCTTGGTCCAGTGTTTGACCACACTCTTCGTGAGAAAGTTTCTTTCCCAGTTTCCAATCTGAGCTTTCCCTGACACAACTTTAAGCAATTCCCTTTCATCCCATTGCCAGTCTACAGAGAGATGGGCACCTTCCTCTCCATTCCATGAGAGTATTATAGACAGCAGTGAGGTCACCCCTTGCTCTCTCCCACACTCAACAAACCAAATATTCTCAGCTTCTCCTAAGTCATATCCTCTAGTCCTTTCACCATTTTGTGCATTATGGCATTTCTGTTCTTTTTATATTGTATTGTGGATCTCCAAAACTGCACACAGTACTTGAGGTGAGGCCTCATTTATACTGAATACAGAACTACAATTACTTCTTTTGAACAGTTGGTGGTCCTTTTCATTCCAGGGTGCAGTTGGCTCTCCTGGCTGACAGGGCACATAGTTGGCTCGTTCTGAGCCAAAACTGAGCCAGTTGTCCCCTAGATCATATAATATACTTCCAGGATTTCACTGTCGTGGGTGCAGAATCTGGCATTTGTTCCTGTTAAATTTTTCATATGATTGATGGTTGCCCATCTATTAAGATATCTCTAAGACCTCTCAACTCTCAAGGGAACCAGTGGCTTCTCCTAATTATTATACGTAAAGTTAGCGTGCACTCAGCTGCTGTGTCTAGGTGATTGATTAAAAACATTAAAGAGGAGTGGCCCTGAAATTGAGCCCTAGGGAACACCACTAGTGTAGTTTAAAACCTCCAACCACTAGTCCTTTTTTTTATTATTATTGCTTTTTTTTTTTTTCCCAATTGCTACTCAGTGGTAATAATGAAATTAATAAAACCTTTGTGCTATGTTTCAGCAGTCGTGTGTAAACTATGTATAAACCAAAGGAAAAAAAAGAATCATGTTGCATTCTAATTCATATAGCTTTCATTTAGTAAAACTTTGTTCACTTGATTATGTGTGACAGTTGATTTGGAATGTTGGGTGCCAGCAGTTATTACACTACTGAGGTGATTTAGTGTGAGTGATGAGTATCTTCTTCAACTCATTACTCAGTGTCCAGCATTCTCTTGACAGCACAGGCTTCTGTTTTACTTATACACTGAACATAAATGACTTTGAAGTTCTTTCTTGAAGAACTGTTGAAGCAAAGCTTATGGGTTTTGTTAATGAAAATGCTTAGTAATGTAAAATAATTGAATCTTATTCATTGAAATAAAAAATGAAGAGTAGCTTTGTAGGCTGATAGAATTCTTGCAGGACTATATTTTAGAACAGTCATGCTTCAGTTACATATAGTTGCACTTCTGAAATCTAATTTATTTGCATTGAGTCTTCAGGCGTTTGTTCTTGCAGTCTTTAGCAGTAATAAGGAAGCTGATGGTCATATACAGTAAGTTTAACGATGAGGTTAGGAATAGTAATGAATAATTAAATTCACTTTATGGAAATCTAGAGCATTATTTCCAGTCAGCTTGCACGCAATTGCATGACTGTAGTTTGTTCATCCTCTTTAACGTGAGCACTTGTAGTGGGTTCAGGAAATAACTTCCTGGAAAATGTGTATGTGGTATCTTTAATTGACTTTCTGGAACTTGATCTCTAAGGTCCTTTCCAACCCAAGCCATTCTATGACTGCTTTGCTTGATAATGCAGAGGCTTATGTGCACAAATATCATGGTTTCTCTCTACTAAGAGGTTGCAATCCTACAAAAAGTTAATTAATACCCGAGACTTCTTGATGTCTCAATGCTTGTAGTGATAAAACATTGTGAAATAATTATTTTAGTACACTACCTTAAACCTCTGCTTTGTTTTACACAGTGAATTCAATAAAGTTTCATCCAACTGAGCAAGTGGCTCTTACAGGTACGTGTGTTTTTTTTTGTTTTTTTTTTTTGTTTCTTTTTTTCATTTTGTGACTATTTAATCATTTTGGAAAAATAAGTGTGCCATTTCTACTGCCTTCTTGGTGCTGTGGGGGCTTCTCACTTCTTCTTTGTCAGTACCGTTGTTGATTAAATTATCATTATTTTTTAAGGAATAAGAAATCAGACGTACGTGATTCTATCTGTGTTCAGATCATATTGACAGTTGTGCTTGGTCACTTGGAATCATACATCTTAATACTTCTGGATTACTTGTTGTTTCCGGAAGTAAAGGAAAAAAATGTTACAGAATATGCAGAAAAAGAATGACAACACAGATGGTAGTGTTATGGTGTTTTCAGAACTGAGAGTACTATCAACACAAATTTGAGTTTGAAAACTATCTAGTGTGGTTAGTGCTGTGGTCTGTGTGGCTGGACAATGGGGGCACTACCTTTGGGATTAAAAAGATGTGGCTAATTAGATTTTCCTGTTTACATATACTATCTGTAGTCACTGTTGGAGCACCATAAACGATATTATGTAAACTAATTTATAAAAGCAAACAAAATAAAAACCAAGCCAAAAGCTGCCCATAGGTAGACTTTTGTTCTGCTGTTATTTTTCTGAGTGGTGTTACTGCAAAATGTTTCATTGAAACTTCTCAGATGGCCTTTTCTTGGTCACTTGATCAACTTATGACTACTTTATGAAGACAAAAAGCTTTCCTTCCTGTTTCAAAATACTGACACCAAAAATTGTACGGTTAATGGGTTTTCTTCTACCCTTCTTGATCTAATAGATAAGAATTTTATTCAAATACATTCATGTACAGTTTGTGTGCCAAGCCTGTGCATATGCATAACAAACTTGCTTTTTTTTCTCAATGTAGATCTCTCTGCTCTACCCTGAGTAATAAAAGCGTGTTTGTTTTGTCCATAGCAAAGAAAATCTTGGTTAGTAGTGGATAAATCTCTTTCAAAAACAGATGGAGCCTGAAATCAACTACTGGGCTGCTGAGCTGTAAACTGGTACTAGTTATGCTGAGTTACTTAACATGGAGGCAGAATAGCTTCACTCTTGCTGCTCTGGCTTTCTCATAAAAAATGGACTAGAAACATTTAATAGAAGAAATTACTGAATGGAGAGGAACTTTGTCATATTTGTGAAGTAGCCTATGAAAGATGGCACGTGATGTATAAAATACTTCTGTATGGGAACTGTTGAATCACGGCCTGAACCACTGATTGATCACCCGAGGCAAGCACTGGGTCAGCCGCAGGGGCACAAGTGAGTGTGATTGGAAGGGGTGGAGTTTGACTCCACCTCTCCCAAGACCCCATTTAAGGGCTGACCACCACCAGGCAGGGATCTCTGGTTGGAGATCCTTCCCTAGTGGAGTTTTTGGTGAGCCTCAACCATCTTCAAAGGTGAGCCACTCTTTTCTTATTAATTTTCTTATTAACTATCTGTATACCATCTACCTAAGCCTATCAAAAATATATCAGCTTTGGCACTATTTCTTCTGGGTGCTATTTCTGCGGGTTATTTGCCCTACAACTTCAAATCCTATTTTTTAGAAAAGCAGTGATATTAGTGTTCTGATTTGTAGCATTTATGTGGATATTTTCACTGCAGGAATTATTAATTTGGTAGCTACTTATATTTTGCAAAAATTATGTTTTCATCTGCATTGAAACCAGTGAAGTAACACCACTTCATTAATACTGAGACTTGCTTACCAAACAGGTTGTAACTATCTGTTAAAAAGATGCCGTGGAGATAGCATTGCCAAATATGTAACATGAAAGATTATTTTGACTGTTCATGAAAATGCTCTAATTTAATCAGTGTTCCCTCTCTCTCTCCCCCTCCATTTTTTTATTTTCTTTCTTTTCCCTGTGCAGCATCTGGAGATCAGACAGCTCACATCTGGAGATACATAGTACAGTTGCCTACACCTCAGCCAACTGCAGACTGCAATGTAAGCGATCAACTTTCTGCAACTAAACTAATTGCACAGCAATTTCATTGGATATGGGTGTTATGATAGTACTGAGTGTTGCATTTATACATAATTAAAAATTACATGATTTCAGGATTGCAGAAGGTGGGGGCTTAAGGTTTTATCTGAACAGGAATATTTCTGTATCTTCAAGAAAATGTAATTCTTCTCATGTTTTTGGTGAAACTATGATGTACAAGTACTTCAAGTGACTTTTTTTTCAAGGCAATAAACATACAAGTAAATGATGTGGCAAGTGGAGTTTTTTGTAACAATTAAAAACACAAATAATAATAAAATTATTTCTGAACTGGTTAAGTTCTTGTAGCTTACCTTACTGAGGCAGCTGTATCAACCGTAGTTGCTGTGAGTTCAAAACTGATGGTAAAAAAAATCACTTTAAATGTGATTTCTAATTGCCTTCACCAGCATTCAGCACACTGTCTGACATGGCTGACTGAAAAAAAGCCTGTGGACACCATTTACTGTAGGCTGGCAAGTGCTGTATGCTGCTTCAAATCACCCTTACTAAGTTGTGAAGACAGATGTAGTTTATAGCATGAGCTTCTTAGAAAACTAAGTAGGGGCAAGAGGTGGCCGTGTAATATGAAATGCATGGATAGATTTTCTGCATGAGAAATGTTTGATTCAGACAGGTTGGTTTGGAATTTGTGTTTTGAAAGAGCAGTGCAAATGCTACCTTTTTCCACCCAAGTACAGTGAAAGAGGAGTGCATCTGTCTTGCATAAGTAATGCAGGGTTCAGAGATCAATGCTTTTCTTTCGTATCCAGTTTACGTGACATAATGCAGTTCTGATGTAAGGACCAAAAGGCAATGTCAAGATATTGATTCTAACAGATAAAAACATGACTCTAGTGATTGTCTTCCCAGAGATTAAGACTAGTGCCCTGTTAGATGCTTCTGATCTTTAAAATTTTAAAGAGAAAAAGTCTCTTGATAATACACAAGGGAAAGAAGAGATATTTATACAGCTCCATAGATATTTTAAAACAAATAAGTTATAAAAAAAAATCATTTAATTCACCTGTTTTATCCCTTCAACTATGATTCTGATAGTAGGTACTAGAATAGACTAGATCCTGTAGAATTAAGCTACCCACATTCACATTACATGGAGTTGGAAGCATTTACTCTGTAAAATGTAGCTTAGAGACATTCTTTTCCATTCATTTTCATTCTTTTTCCTCTTGAATTTTATAGCAAGTGTCTGGAGAAGATGAATTTGAGTTCTCAGATAAAGATGAACCTGATGGAGATGGAGATGGTTCTAGTGATTGTCCCACTGTCAGAGTCCCATTGACTTCACTCAAAAGCCATCAAGGAGTGGTCATAGCAGCTGACTGGCTTGTTGGGGGGAAGCAAGCAGTGACAGCTTCATGGGATAGGACAGCAAACCTGTATGATGTAGAGACTTCTGAATTAGTCCATTCTCTTACAGGTATTTCTTCACTCACAAAAAGGTATAATTGGTGGTTGATTTTTATAGGGATTCCTTACTGTGAAAGTTATTTCTCTGGAGTACGGTGTGAGTGTGTACAACACTTAGGTTGCTGTTGGTTTTGCAGTGGTTTCTAATATTCCAACCATGTAAATGCGTGAATTTATCAGTGTGAATTTGTTCTTTCAAGCATGTGATATAGTCAACAAAGTAGTTGCTTTAAACTGAATATAGCCAAATTGTAGTTCTTGCAAAATAATCCTGTTGTCTTCATGGCATGTTAAGTAGCAGCAACCTATTGTTTCTTAATAATCACGAGGAATCTGATTTTAAGTTCTGATTTTAAGTATAGTTCTAAACTTTCCATCAACAGTAACATTCGTTTGAAATGATCAGTACTCCGTTACTGATTGTTTAAAAGAGATCATCAGTGTTCCTTTCTGAGCATATGTGGAAAGGAAAAGTCTCATTTTCATTACCTTATGTGTTCTCATCTGTGATTGTAGGGCATGACCAGGAGCTAACGCATTGTTGTACACATCCCACCCAGCGTCTTGTGGTGACGTCATCACGGGATACCACTTTCCGTCTGTGGGATTTCAGAGATCCTTCTATCCATTCTGTGAATGTCTTTCAGGGCCACACAGAGTAAGTGCCAGTATCTTCACAATTTCTTTTTAGTATTTATTTTTTCCATTTCACAACTTAAAAATGTACTTGGTTGCTAATCTGAACAAAATTTTTATATTCTCTTTTTGAAGTACTGAGTTAACTTTCCTGTTTTTAAGACCCACTTTCACAGGCCAGAAAAGCTGTGAATGAAAAGCTGTACATGTGCCAGCAGTGTGTGCTTGCAGCCGTGAAAGTCAAATGTATCTTTGACTGCATCACAAGAGGAGTGGCCAGCAGGGTGAGGGAGGTAGTTACCCCCTCTGCTCTGCCCCTGTAAGGCCCCATCTGGAATACTCTGTCCAGGCCCGTGGTTCCCAGCAAAAGAAAGATGCAGAGCTGTTGGATCCAGAGGTCCAGAGGAGTGTGTATTGGTCCAGAGGAGGGTGTATTGGTAACCAGAGGGGCTGGAGCACCTCTCTTAGGAAGCGAGGTTGAAGGAGCTGGGCTTGTTTAGCTTGGAAAAGAGAGACCCTTACCGTGGCCTTCCAGTACTTGAGGGAAGCTACAAGCAGGAGGGGGACTGACTTTTTTAAGTGGACTGATAGATGACAGGACAAAGGTGAATGGCTTTAAACTAAAAGAGGGGAGGTTTAGATTAAATGCTAGAAGGAAATTCTTTACTCAGAGGGTAGTGAGGCAGTGAAGTGGGCTGCCTGAAGAAGCATCCATGGATGTGTTTAAGGCCAAGTTGGAAGGGGCCCTGGGCAGCCTGATCTAGCTGTGCGTGGCAACCCCGCCCACAAAAGGGCTTGGAACTTGAAGATCTTTAAGATCCCTTCCAACCCAAGCTGCTCTGTGACCTCTAGAAGTAATGTCACTATGGCTAATGTCACTAATGAACTATGGCTGCTGTCTTGAAAACTAAGTACTGCTCTGTAATATTTCTAAGAGAAAAATTAGGAGTTTTCTCTGAAAATCAGATCTTTTCCCGCCTACAGTTACTTCCTTTTTGTTGCAATCTGAGATCCAAACCATCACCAAATACTAGCAGCGCACAGTGGTTCAGAATTGAAGTTTCATTCCTTTGTGCTGCACTTGATGCTGAAGCTTATTGTTCTCTTGAATGCTGTAAAATGCTTATGTTGGGCGTGAGTGCTTCTCAGTGCACCAGAACTAAAATGTGAAACTGTAGAGGAAAAATAGTTTTTACTGAATACTTCAGTATCTGCAGAGGCAACAGACCTGTCAGCAGATGGCACCATAGCTCTGCCGTGACTGCCAGACTGAGTGCCCATAGCTCCAGCTCACAGCTTCCAAGAAGCTTCACCCGACCTGAGGCCGGAGGCTCTTAGGTCCCATACTCTGAAGTCAGATGATGGCCTACCACTTTTGTCTCTTGAAACTTTGCATCAGGCATGTGATTCCTGGTTCCAAGAGCAAATTTTAGCTTTGGAAATTGGAGAGAAAACCATACTTCAAACCTGATCAGGAATTCTTTTTTTTTTTTTTTTTTTTTTAATAGTTTGTCTGTTTGCTTACTAAAGGCATAGGTGGGTAGTGTAATTTCAGGTTCCTTCCTTAGCTGTAATGAATTGGATTCAAAATTTAGTCAAAATGGCACCTTGTTTATTAAAAATATAATGCAACTATACTGATGTGTTGAGAGGCTGAGTGAGAGACTTACGTGCAGAGTATGATTTTATAAAGCTAATTGGCTTCCAAAAATGAAATACAATTACTGTGCATTGCCTTGTACTACAACGTGATATTGTCTCAAAATAAGCTTGTATGGCAGTGATGAGGGACTATTTGTATTTGAAATAAATGGACTAAGAAATCACCTGTTATTTTGGTGTTCTGATCACGTAACTGCTCGCTCTATTAAAAGTGGGCTATTTCCTGTAGTTTACTGCTGTCACAGTTCTGCTATAGTCCCAGAAAATAAATCATCCTCCAGTGAGGGCAGTGAGCATATTGTGACCATCACACCTGTGCTGGGCTTCTTACATTGTTGCCTATTCTGAATTAGATGTAGTAGTTATCTGTATATGAGGCTCTTCTAGTGATAAAGATTTTAACTTCACCCTTGGTGAATCCTGTACGTTGCTCATTCGTGTTTAACATCTCTGTAAAACTTTTTGTGCTTTCCTAGTTGGACTAGCTTTGATTTCTGGCAACTGGATTTTATCTTGCATTTTTAAAGAGCTCTTGCCTTAAAGGGCTTTGTTTCCTCTATTAATAGATATTTAGGCACCGACAACAGTTTCATTTATTTATTATTTTTTATAAACAAAGGATGTTTTCCAGTGTATTTTGACATTTACTCACCCAGAGGCCAAGTCAGTACCTGGATAGTACTTCTGTACTCTACGCCTGCATTCAGCTGTGCCTCTAAAGGGCATTCAGGTCTTCTTTTGAAGATCTGTAAACTTTGTTTACCTTTTCCTTGTGTATGACTGTTTCAGTTCCTAACTTGTATGTCATGTTTTATTTTAGGTTTGATACACCTCCAGTTTGTCTCACTTATTATTTCCTACAGGTTTAAAAATAATGAATTGTATGGAAATAATACTGTTGTTTTTTTTTTAATTAAATACAATTTCCTTCTCTGCTTTTTGCATGTGCACCATGAGAAAATTGTATTCATCTCAGGCTGGCTGATCTTTATTGTTAGTTTGAGCCAGTGTATCAACACAAATGTGTTTGTTGTTGAATCTTAGGAGGTTTTGTTACTTTCTGGCCACACCCAGAGAAAAATCAAATGAGATGGCTTGTAGTACTTCCTGACTACTGCATTGTTCCTCTTCCTTTCATTCAGATTATGTGGCTGTAGGAGAGGAATAGAAAGCTCCAGTATGTCAGCTAGATGGAGAGTTGTGCTTTGTTGTGAGAATGACAGTTGCACCAGGGGGGTCTAGGTTGGATATCAGGAAAAGCTGCTTTACAGGAAGGATTGTTAAGCACTGGAACAGGCTCCCCACGAAGTGGTTGAGTCACCATCCCTGAATGTGTTTAAAATTTGTCTGGATGTGGTGTTCAGGGACATGATTTAGTGGTGGGTTGGGAGACTTAGGGTAGGATGGTGAGGTTGAGGTTGGACTTGATGATCTTGAAGGTCTTTTCCAACCTGAGCAATTCTTTGATTCTAACTGTGTAACTAGTGCAGTGCAAATATGTCTTGCTCCGATTTTTTATCTTCTCTTTTGATCTGAATTAAAAAGATTTAAAAATACTTGAGTAGTGACTTGATTAGCATGCTGGGCTGAATTCTGACATTTAGTGAATTTGGAATTAATTTCAAAATTGATTTCTTTACTAAGATACTAATAGTTGTTTTATTTTCATGAGCACTCAGATTTGCCAAGGTCTGCAGGCTCTCCTAGACTCCTAGTTCTGCAAGATTTATTTCTCATGCTCTATGATGCCTCTGACTTGTTGAAGTGAATGTGTAACTGCGTTCAGTTTTAGACATACAAGTTCTGCACCTTCGGCTAAAATCTGTGCGGTGAGAGGGAGTATTTGCAAGCTTCTTGTGGCAAACAAGATGTCACCAATTGGCTGCTGTCAGTGGAGTTCAGCCAGTTTAAACATTGGTTCTACCGGAGATACTCCTGTTCCTACCTCAGCTGTTCATGCCATCAGTGGTACTTTATCTCCCATTTTTCTATTGCTCCTAATCTTTCCCATGTATAGGTTTCAGTCTAACTTTTGTAGGAAGTGCAGAATTTTTCTGTATGTTTTTTGGGCTCCCTCCCAAACTTACTGATAAACTATGTAATTCTTCGGTTACTGTTAGTGGTGCTGCCTTGTTCTGTCTTCTCATAAAATTTGTTTCATTAAGCTGTCGCTGTGTGCGTATAAAGGTAACATGACTTAGATTATTAGTAGTATTCAACTTACAACATTTACAGGGAAAAAAAGCTATTGTCAAGCTAGGTTGGAAGGCATTAAATTATGATGATATTGGTGTGATTCTATAATTTTTTTAACGAGGAAAATCAGACTGCTTCTGTTTTTGAAATTTTTTTGCCATCGTTATTTTAAGAGATAATCCATAGTTTTTGACTTAAAATTGCTATGTCCTTTAGAAGGAATGTATGTGGGATTGTAGTGAAAACCACTTGCAAGGAGGTTTTGCTATAGGAAATACTACGTAAGAGTTCTAAGTGATTGATCTTAACCAGTTCTCTGCTACATAACCAATGGTGTGATCTCTTTAAGCTGGAAGAGTAAGTGCTTAAAATTAAAAGCCCTGTAAATAAGGAAACCCTTTACATGTTTTATGTTAGGGAATGAGATATATGACATATGAAGTTTGAATGCACTTCGTGCTAGGCATTGCAGCCACTTGAAGAAAAAGATACGTGCAGTAAATCCTGCAGAATCTTAACTCCTTTTATGAATGCATCCTCTATATATGTACATTTATGTATGTATGTATTTTTTTTCCAACTGACCCACAGAATAGCGTGGCCAAAGGCCTTTTCTTTGTATCCTATTCTATGGAGTATAGCACTTCATAGTATTTTGTTGTTCTGAAGCTTACATGACATATGCAGCAGCACTGCAGGGATAAACGAACCTTTTTTATTCCATCCTAAAGGTAATAGAATTGATTTTAAAGGCATGTGCACTGTAACTAATTTGCTAACTTGCCTTTGAGTAATTCTCAAAAAGCTAGTGATTGGTTTTCAATACTGCATCGTTTTATTATTTTAAGACATCTAGAAAGAAAAGGAGGTACAGGTTGTTTTCTGAGTGATATGAAGCTCATATCTCTGGAATAGGCATTGTTGATTTCAGTGATAGAAAATGGCCTTTCAGTGCTGACAGTGGTCTCTGAATTTCCACCTTTTCTTTGTCAATTGTTTCATGGCTTGTTCTTAGCCTTTTTCAAGTTGGAGGAAATAGCTCTGATATTTAGAGAGAAACTCAGAAGTAGACTTAGGGAACTGTGTGCTTAGGTCTTCTGGGCATTAAGGTCATTTACCACTCCTGAAACCTAACTATGCGGTCAGATGTGGATGCATTGTTGTGTTCCTCACATGGTATTTACGTGGCTAGGGCAGCAGTCCTTTTGGGTGGGCATCTGTTGCCCATATCTGTGGGTTTTAAACCCAGTTCCTGGCTGCCCCTCTGGCTGTGGGCTGCTCTGTGTAAGGACGTGCTTTATTCCCCTAACAGAACACCCACTCTTCTTTCCCAAGTACCTTTCTTTAGGTTTAGTTCCTGAATGTTACCACTTAAAATATGAGACCCATATTTGAGCACTCAAATGTTGTTGTTTATCTATGGTTTGGTGTACACAGAATGTATTTATCTGGAAGCTTTTTTTTAGTTCATTTCCTCCAGAATTTAGTCCCTTGTGCCTGTTAACACTCATGAACTTAGTCCCACGTGCCTGTTAGTTCTGCTGCCAGGAAAACATGTTCTCTCCAAGTATTCAACTGCAAATCCCAGTATGGGTTGCAAATCAAAATGGAAACAGCAGTGTTAACTTTTTTTTTTTTTTTTGATGCATTGCCAGCAAGTGTTCTGCATCAGCATTTCATGGTCCAACATTTTCAACATCATTTTTTTTTTTTTCTCCCTGTGTGTGAAATTTCAGCAGATTGTTATGCAAAACAGTTTTGTGTCTCAGTATGACTGGGGAGACAGCTGTTCGGCCTAATGAGGAGTGCTAGCACTACAGTATTTCTGTTGATTGAGACCCACGGAGGGAGCAGAATGTTCGAGGCCGGGCAGCGGTGTGTGGTGAGGAAGTGCCATGCTGTCAGCTGGAAGTACACGCTCGGCTGCTCCCTACGACAAGATAAATGAGTTTTGCTGGGGTTTGGCGGAGGCTGAAGCTTTTCTGGAGAATAGTTGTAGCGCACCAAACTCCTTGTGGGACCCATGGTTTGAAGTGTCATAAGACTGCATATTTTTGCCAGTTTTTTTTTTTTTTTTCCAGTGTCCTACGATACCTGTCATCTTTTTGATTTATTAAAAACCTAATTTATTCTAGCATTCACTTAACAGGGTTTGATGATCTTTTGCTGACACTTTTTATTAATTTAGCCAAGGAGACGTTAACCACGGGTTTAGCTTTAGTTAGAGCAAATTGAAGATCACTATTGATGGAAGGTAAAAATAGCCAAGTGTAAATGCAGAACAATGTCTCTTAATGTTTTGATACAAGTGGAGTTAGAGAGGCAATGCTCCTGAAAGGTTTTTGGTATTGGCTGCTCTGCCAGCTTATTTCTTCCCACCACAGACTTTGCTTTGCTTGCTTCTCAGGAAGCAGGCTTTCTTTTTGCTGCTATTTTGCAGTAAATAGGTCTTTTATATCTAGTCTTTGAATTCAGAGCTTTTTACAAGGAAGGCTATTTCTGTAGTCGCTTGTGCTTGCAAACAGCACATATCCCAGTCTTCAGTGCCTTCCAGTGATGAAGTTTTGGATGGTAGACAGCAGATGAAGACTACTAAACACACTTGTAAAGAAGCCATGGAAAACTGCAAGGCAGCCTTCCTCTTCGTAGAATCATAGAATGGTGTGGGTTGGAATGGACACGTAAGACCATCTAGTTCCAGCTCCCTTGCTAAAGGCAGGGACCCCTCCCTGTATACCAGGTTGCCAAAACCCCATCCAGCCTGGCCTTGAATGCTTCCAGGGAGGGGGGATCCACAGCCTCGCTGGTCAGCCTGTTCCAGTGTCTCACCACAGTAAAGAATTTCATACTAGTATCTAGTCTAAATCTACCCTATTCCAGTTTAAAGCCATTTCCCCTTGTCCTGTCACTACGTGCCCTTATCAGAAGCTCCTCCCTGGCTTTCCTGTAGGTCCTCTTCGGGTACTGGAAGGCTGTTATGAGTCCCCTGGGGCCTTCTCTTCTCCAGGCTGAACAGCCCCAGCTTTTTCAACCTGTCCTTGTAGAGGAGGTGCTCCAGGCCTCTGATCATCTTCGTGGCCCTCCTCTGGACCTGCTCCAACTGGTCCATGTCCTCCTTTTGCCTTTCTGTCCTTTACCTGGTCTTTGGAATGGTACAGGGGGAAACTTCACTGCCCTTCTGTTCTACAGACTTTTTCCTGGTGTGCCCAGCAGTGTCTGAGTGAATAGTTAAACTGAAAGTAGTACAGACAAAGATTTTGTTTTATTTTGAAAATCACTTTCTTTTGACAGGAGTAGAAAGGATTGAGCTAATCTAGGGCTGACATTCTGTTTGCATGGCAGTAGCTTTGACTGTTTTCATTTGAAAGATGATAAATCTAAGAAAGAGAGAACTTTATGTGGTCAGAAAGACTTAACTATGTTTGACAGTGATAAGCGATAAAGGAGAACCAATATGAGATCAAAGAGGCTGGAAAACTGTTTAAAGTTGTGAAAAAAGCATCCAAAATTGAAGGGTTATTTTAAGACAGTTTCAGAACATATTCCAACTATAATTGGAATAAAATGTATGATGGGAAAACAGATCATATCTGTGTGTTGGTAGCAGAATACTAAAGTGCCTTGTATTCACTCACCTGGAGCCTTTCTATGACTTGAATTCTTCATACTATCATGTATAAGGAGGTCTCACTGTGTGTGTGTGTGAAGTGTACAGATTTAATAGTCAGTGCTGAATTTATAAACATCATTTCAGATGTGTTGCATCAGTATGGAGGTCTGAAATGTTTTTTGAGGTATTTTGCGACTCGTGAGAAAATAAAAGAAGAAAACTGTTCGGATTTGTTGGAGGTTAGGCAAGTGGAAATCAAATTCTGTGCAAAGAACATACAAACTCTAGTCTGCAGTAACTTGATTGTATGAATGAATTTGCTTCCCAAATGCAAAAGTGCCTTTTGAAAGACTTATCTGCTGTGGCCTTCGTGTATCTTCTGGCTTTTTGACTTTTGGTTCATGAAGTCCAGAAGAATAGGTGAAGACCTTTTGATTCTTATTATAATCATCCTTCTGATAGCTTAGCTGCACTCTAATAATGCATTAGGAAACTTGGTGTCATGAGTAAAGTGGACCTTCATCCTAATTAAAACTTAATTTGGTGTCAATTTAAATTAAGAGGCTCGCATAAACTGGTCCGTTGTGACCTGGCTAATGCTAATCTCAATCAGCAGCTTGGGTAGGACATGAATTCAAATTTCTGCAGAACAACCAAAGTGACAGTAACAACTGACAGCTTAAATTAAAATTGCTAAATTCTAAGAAATTGATATGCGTGACCCCAGTTACAAGACAGGTCATTAAATCAGATCTGTAGAAACAGAGTTTAGAAGCCTTCCCTAATGATCTTAGACACAGTCGAAAATGCTTTGCTAGTACACTCTAAGGACAGAAAATAACTGGCTTTTATTTGAGAATCTACGTAGTATTTAACTGAAAACAGCACAAAAGTGTTAATTGCTTAATATGAAATAATAGGGAAAAGTCATAGAAAAGAAGTCATGAGAATTTTTCAGTTGAGCTATTCTTGGAAAGAATAAAATCCAAAGGTAATAACATCCTTTGTGTATGTGAATACAGTTAATATTTAATAATTATGTGTACACAAAAGTACATAAAATGTTTCCTGAAAGTAGTACTTAGTGCTTCTATTTGGTAGAAGTGTTCTTGACAGGCATTCTCTGGCTGGCTTTGCCATAGTGGGTGACATTTGAAGGACTGGCTGCTCGTGCTTCTTGATGTTACTACTTGCCATTTTTCTTACCTGACTGTCAGAAGTTAGCTACTTGTAAAATAGGGATTAAAACTGGAAAATATTGAGATAGCTGCTGCTTGCAGAGTTATTCTGGAAGCTCTGTGTGTAACAACGTTTAGATGTATTTACAAATCAGTATTGGTTATGGGTTATGGGCAAGTCTTTCATTGTATACCAGTGATTCGGTTTTGGGTGTCTGATATTCACTGTACTGAACATTAATATGGAACTTCAAATGTTCTTTAAGGTCAATGAGCTAAGCATTTCCTGTCCAATTAGGACACATAGAATATAGAAGTGCCTCCAGACTCACTATCCATGTTTTGGGAGGGGAGAAGGGGGTAAACAAGTTATACATTGTAGTGGAAACATAGGAGCATAAACTTTAAATCTCTTGCTAGTTTAATAACAATCCTCAGGGTTTGACAGTTATTTATTTGTAAACTTCTAATTGTTTAGCACTGTGACATCTGCAGTTTTCACCGTGGGAGACAATGTTGTTTCTGGTAGCGATGACCGTACTGTAAAAGTTTGGGATTTGAAAAACATGAGGTCTCCTATTGCAACCATTCGTACAGATTCTGCAGTAAACAGGTAAGCAGACCCTCAAATTCCTATTTTCTTAATTCAGTTGAGAGAAATTTAGTTTTAGTCTCTGCAGTTAGAATTGTGTAGTGAGATTTATGAGATTTTGAAAAAGGTCTGAAGTGGTTTAATGAACTAGAGGTTTAGTCAGCATTCATTTTCAGTAAATAAGACTGCACTGTTTTTCTGAGATTTTTATGTGGGATGCAGAAGTTAAGGCTGTAAGAGCATCTTGCACAATGAAATATCTTAACGATTTAATACCCTTTATTTTTGGTGTGGATTCTATCCAGGAGGAATTCGGCTATATCACTTCTTGTGAGCTATTGTGAAGTTCTGTTTGCCAGGCTCACTGTTGGATGCATAACCCACATTTTTTTTCCTCTTCTGCTCAGGATTAACGTATGTGTTGGCCAAAGAATCATCGCCCTTCCACACGACAACCGACAGGTTAGGTTATTTGACATGTCAGGAGTGCGATTAGCACGCCTCCCTCGCAGTAATAGACAGGTAATGGAATTTTTATAGCCTTAAAGTATGTCTGTTCTTCTCTTTATACAAGGATAAAAATAGGGTTTGATGTCTCTAGTGCAGAAGCTGAAGAAATGCTGAAAGACGCTTGTCTGCACGAGTAGACTGTAATTGAAAATGACCAACGTGCAAATAAGTAACCTATTTTACATTTTGTCATTGGCATTTGAAATGGTGTTTGAGCTGAGTTGCATCATCTTTTTTCCCCTTGTGGAAGTAATAGTAATGTCTGCCTTCTCCATGAGGTAAAATATGTGTATATGTATACTTGAGTGTTTTAGATGTGTTTTGATGCCTTGATGTGAGTCTGTCAGGAAAGTGACTGATTTTGAGGTTTCATGTTTTTTTTTATTATTGTGTGTTGAATTTGTTATATAATGGGATATAAAAGTAAAAATAGGAGTTGATTCTGAGCGCTCATCTTGTGATAATCTTTCTTTTTTTCGCGTGGTAATGCAAATCAATTCCTGATACTTTATACCAAATGCTATCCTGTCCTTACTGTGTTCATCAGGTTTTGTGCATTTGAGGTGTTATTTGGGATTGCACTGTTAATCGAGCAAGTTACACTAAGTGAAATTAATTCCATTATGCCACTTAATGGGACTTTTTTATAATGCTTTTTTTAAACTTCAGTTGTCTGGCACATTTCCCATATTCAATAAACAGCATATTTAACCATGTGTATGACAGGGTTTCTGTCCTGTGTTGCTCATGGTTTTGTGGGCATCATGCATGTGGATACAGTTGACAGAATCTGCAAAAGGATTTTAAGAGCTCTTAAGTGCTTACCTATTGTTTACTCTTGATATTGTGTCTTTTTTTCTTTATTTTTCGTTAGTATTCATTAAAGCTGACACTACAGAAATGGAGTGTATTATTTATTTGTTTTACTTGAGCGCTTGTCAGAATCCTCCTTGGGGTATTCTTCTTGCAATTGAACTTGAACAATAGATAGCACATTGTTTTTGCTCGGTAGGACATTCCTCCTGCTGTACTGTTATCCTTTCTGAATTACAAACATGATTGACAAAAAAAAAAACCCCAAAACATCAACACTTCATCTTGCCGGTTCATAAGAAAGTTGTTGCCAGCGAGTAGTTTCTAGTTTTAGAGTTGCTTTTATAAGTAAAAGAGCTAAAATCAAAATTCAGTTTGCTTTTGTAAATAAAATGGCAATTAGATAGCAGACATACTGTGAAAAACTCAATGCTTGGTGCTCTTGTTTGTCTGCTTCTTGGACCCAGTGCCGGCATTAAGCAGTCTGATTATTACTATTAAGGCTTTACCTTACAAATGAAAATAGCTATGATCTTTAGGATTCTCAAATTCCATTTATAAAAATGTAGAGCATTAGCAAGTTTCCATTCTGATTCCTGCCGACTTGTCGACACAGAAGCTTTCAAAAGTACCATAAGTAATACTGACATCTCCTGACCTGTTGTAGGGCCACAGAAGAATGGTGTGCTGCTCAGCCTGGAGTGAGGACCACCCAATATGTAACCTCTTCACCTGTGGGTTTGATCGTCAGGCTATTGGCTGGAACATCAACATCCCTGCTTTGTTACAAGAAAAATGAAATGCTGGAAGAATTTTTGCATTTTATGTTGCTGTGGACTGCTATACTTCTGCAGACTTCTCTGAGTACTGGTCTGCTATTGATCTAAAAGCTCTTCCTTAAATGGAGACTTCAGCAGATGTTGTTCTTGTTACCACGTTGTGCACAGTTTGCATGAGTTGTACAGAAAATGTGATTTTTTTTTTTAAATTAGTTTGTCTTGTGTATGAACTTTTCTATTTTGGCATCCACTGGTCAATATGTTCACTGTTGCATAGAGCACATAAATGTTCGTAAGTTATTTAGCATTTGGTAGATAAGCAGTAGGGCATTACATTGGTGACATAAATGTGAAACTTCTGTAGTTATCGTAGAGATTGTATAGCAGTCTGTTACGTTTTTCCATGATCTACATATCTGCCTTGTGTTGAAAAGAATCTGCAAGGCTAAAAGTTTGAAATGAAGTGTGAATTTCGCTAGTTGTATGACTGTAAACATTTTCCTGTTTGCATCTGTTTGGAACACTTATTTTTAGTGCTGCAGTATAGTGCAACTTCAACTCCATTTTCAGTCCAGTTATGGGAGAAATAGTAGATTTGAGAAGGAAAATATCAACAACTTGTAGTGATTATAGACTGCAAGGTTTATTCTGAAAGCTTTTTGTACTTTTTCTTTGGAAGAAGGAAAATGTTCATTCTGCCCTTCTTATATAAAGTGATTCTAAAAATCTCATGGCATTTCACGCTAGCAAAAATCTGGAATATTGTGATCTAGTCAAGCAAATTTTGAAGCACTTTAGTTTATAGCTATTGTTATAAACCATTTATGGAAGTTTGACTTTACCAGTGAATGTGAGCTGACCTTTGTAAGAAGGATTGCTTCTTTTTGGTGATCTGCCCAGAAAGGATATAGGTTTTTCCTGTCTTTTTTTTTTTTTTTTTTTCCCTATACCTACAGTGTATACTTATAAATGTGTTCACTTCCTTTTTTTTTTTTTTTTTTAGCCAGCAATACAAAGTAAATTAGTACTACCTCAGAAGTGAATGTTGGTCAAGATGCGCTGAATCTCTCTGTAGCTGAGATAAAAAGCACTTTTGGTCCCTGGCTGAAGTACTAGTTTTGTCATGAGAGGAAAGACAATCATACTTAATGTGATCCTTAAAATAATTAACACTTAAGGCTAATGGAGCAATATGATAAGTAAACATCATAAACACCTTTGTGTTCTCAGCTGTGGCAAGGGGCTGCTGCAGTTCTTATACTGTTGTGAACAGGATAATTAATGTAGATCTTCCTTCTTTCTCCCAAACGATTTTACTCTGCTTTTGCTTCCCACTGTGCTCAGCCTTTTTTTTTTTTTTTGCACTGACTGTGCGGTGTTACGCCACAGCTGCTGTTTATATACGTAAATGCAAATGGCATCTGACATCTTCAAAGGAAGAGGAAGGCTGCTTCAGACACGCTTCTTTTCAGCTAGAGGGTGATACTGCCCCTACCTGTCTGACATATCACACTGTGAGATGAAGGGTGAGGGTAAGCTAAGGGTGTGCTCTTATAGTGGGGAAGTTTATGCCAGGCTGCCATTAGATAAGAAATTGGAACTTTTTATCTCATTCCTTGGATCATGTGAAGCTGTAGCTGTGCTCATGTCCTCTATGACACAGTTCAGGCTGATGTGTTAATTGGGTTCCTTGTTGACTGACATGTAAAAGCATTGGAGTGCAATGGGATGGTGAATGCATCATTGAGTAGTTGCAGGGAAACTAGAGTCCTGGAACTGGTTCTGTGGAAGATCAAGGTATGTAATGGAAGATGGGTCTATATCTTTGTAGCATGAGTCATCTTAAATTCCTTAGTGGTTGGTTATTTGTTTCTTTGTTTGTTTCTTGAGGCACAAATTATATACAGAATTCTGCTGAAGCAATCTTAAAATACCAGAGCTAGTGAGGCTGCAGAGCTTTAAGTCTTCTGATAACAAGGGTTAAAGATGGTGTCAGCATTTATTTTCACTTTATTTTCTGGATTTTTTTAAAGGCCATTTGATGTTGACAGATTTTGGTTTTTAAGGAAAAAAAAAAAAAGGCTCACGTTCTCTTTGAGTTGATAGTGAAGTTTATGCAGGTTGGTGCTGCTTAACAAACAGAGAGGCTTCTCTCCAGCCAGCAGAAGCAGTTTCTGTAGTGGGGCTCATGCATAACATCTTGAGCAGTGACTAACCTGCAGTTACGTGAGGCGAAGGAGAGAGGGTCACTGGTCTTGGTCCTGCTAACCTGAATTGACTGCTTAAATATCTCTAATATACAGATGTAATACAGGACCACAAGACTCTATGTAGTTTAATGATCATTGCTGCAAACTTTTTATATCACCAGAGGAACAGACCTCTGGCACTGGGAATGGGATGATTATACACATTCATTTTGGAAAAAAATATCAAACAAGGTGCTACAGCCGCGTTCTTATGAGCAGGCTAATACTCAATCAGCTAGACACTGAGCTATCTCTTAGCTTAATTTTATACACTATACTGAAGATTAACCCGAGCTTCCATTTCCCTTGAAGCAAATCACACATAAGCAGTGGAAAAGAACACTACTGCACTGATTAAATACGCGGGAAACATTTCATGGCTTTGGATGTTCAAGAGAGAGTTTTATCAGCATCGAACAATGTCCAACATTTCAAAAAAATGGAGAAGAGTTGCAGTTACAGTTTCAGTATTGTGCAGAACTTCACAGAAAAGTTCATCACTGGGCAAAATCAAGCTTTTATGTCTTTCAAATAATGCACATCAGTTTTCACAGGTTTTGTGTGTAGTTTTCAACCAGAAAGATCTGTAATGCAACGTCTTATTTGTTGCCTACATCTGTGAAAACCATCTTTTTGGAAAAAGAGTTTATAAGTTATGTGGAACCACTTTTTATTATTCTGCTCATCTGTTTATAGATGTAAAATGTTATTCATTATGATTCAAAAATGCATTAAAACATTCAACATTTTTTTTTTATTGCAAGTTACTGTTCTTCTGTTTTGCATTAAGGTTAATATTAATATCTCATTAATACTCAGATGATTTTCCTATCCACTTTCCGCTCTCCTACTCAAAAATTTAACTTCCAGTGCAATGATGAGCACAGCTGAGGAAGAAGGCCAGGTCAACCCCTGAAGGAGGACGTGCATTTGGTCATGCTGCCATAAGAAGGTGCTCAGTCTCAGCATTTGTACTTTGTCTTTGGTTTTCTATGAGGTATTTTGTAAATAGGTTTTGTTTTGCAGATTACTAAAGTTTCCATGTGACTTTTCACAGTGTTATATAAATCGATATTTTTAATGGTCTGAAAGCTGCCATCATTATTTCTATGGGTTATTATTGCTTGCTTGTTGCACCCCATATTCTTTGAAACAGAGGGTTGCTATGTTGAAAAAGCTTGTTGTTTCTGAGGGCCATGTCAACTGGTTCCAAGTGCTTGAGCAGTGTTGCCACCCAGTACCTGAGTGCAGAATACATCTGCATGTGTGTTTCAGGGTTCCTTATTGCTGCGTTTTGAATCCTCAGTATCTCTGTTCCTCTGGAAAATGACTTCTAGTGTTGCTGATGATGCAGATCAGAAATAAAAGACCATGGTTACGAGGTGACACAGCTGACCTGGGGACTGGATTGAGGTGGAGTCCCGCGCTCTCCTTTATTTATTTATTTTAATCAGTTTAATTGATTTAAATTAGAACTTAAGGCAACTGATTTGAACTTGTGATACTTCCAACCTTCTATCTTCTCTTAGCCTTTCTATCTTCGACTTAGCCTTTGTAAAGCGTTATTACCTATTTCTGTTCATCCTTTGGCTTGACGGGATTTGAAGATGAGCATATACTGAAGCATGGATGTATTCCTTTTATAAACCTGTGAGTAGATAGCGTGCACAAATGAATGGTTTCAATGGGATGTCTGCTGTAACTGGAAGAGCTGCAGGAGAACCGCTCTCATCATGCGTCGTGCTGTGCTCTTGACTGGCACAGGATTTTTATTTAATGCTCCGTTGGGACAAAAGTATGTCACTGAAAGCTTAATGAGCCTTGCAATATTTTAATTTTTAAGTGGTGGTGTTACCTTTTCTAATTCTCGCAGCTCATAATTTTGAGAGCATAAGTAATTTAGAGGAGCTTACCCAGAAATCTGGCTTAATTCAAACTGTTACTCCTGGTCAAAATGGGAGAGGCAGCATAGTGGAGGAAGGCAGTCTGCAAGCTGAAAAAGTAGGAGTGCTACTCACCTGAGTGCCTCAGTTAGCTGCTTTGGCTCTTCATGCAGTTTTCTGAAGTTTTTCAAGAGTGGCTTTAGTGCTCCATATGGAATTAGGAACTTAAGCATTCACGCTTCGTGCTACGTGGGAATAGTGCAAAGTGTCGGTGAACACAAGAAGGGAGCTGTGAGTAGAAAAGTAGAAGAGTTTTGTCTTGAACTATACTGAAAATTGAAACAGTTTTTCTGGCTCATCAGATGCCTGTTACACTGTGGAGTGACAGCACTGCTAATGGATGATGTGGCCTGGTGCTGCTCAAGGCCCCGTTTTCAGTTTCACCTGCCTCCAGAGGTACAAGAAGGGCAGGGGCTGAGCTTGCTAAAAACATGGGCATCCAGAGCTTGGAATGAATGCTGCTATATGTTAAAGGTCTTTGTAGTCTTTGAAAACAACAGATTGTTGTTTTCACTATCTTTGGTTTCAGGAAAAACTCAGTTACATGAAACACTATTTTAATTGTATTTATTCGGTTTTTGACTTCAAGTGTTGTAATGGTGCTGTGACTCCTCAAGTAGCTGATGGATTCGCTTATTAGAAACCACTCTTGGAGTGGAAATCTTTTCCTTTTTACATGAACAATTGGTTTGGAAAAAAAGGAATGCTTTTCTACAAGGTTTCTTTGGGAACATGTGACTGGTCTACAAAGAAATGTTTGGCATTTTAAGCTTAAGCATGATTGCAGACCAAAATGAACACTTGCCTTAATTCTTTATTCTGTTTATCTTCATTTAAATTGAATTGACAAGAGGATCTTTTCAGCCAAGCCAAAACAGAGGCATTGCCATGGATAGGTTGCCTTGTGGAGTTACTGCTCTATTTCCAATAATTACCTGTGTCCTGGGCAGGTTGAAACTAGCTCTTCCTTCACATTCTCACTTTTAGATGACAAAGTTTGACACACTCTGTCACAAATTCAGGTGCTGGAGAAGATGGTTCTCTGCTTCAAATTCCTGACTTCAGTTTACCTCAGTCTCTTTTAGTCTAAATAGATACATAAAAACAGAATTGTCTTCGGCAACTGCAGCATTTTGTGCCTACATCAAAAACTGTCAGCTGATGGAAAGGAGAACAACTGGTCAGCTTCATCAAGGTCACGTTCTAAAAGCTGTAGTCTTAGTATTTGATATTTTAATTTCTATTTTTCCCCCCAAGCACTTAATGTGGATGGAGCTAGATATCTGATTTTTATTTTCCCGTTCATTTTTAAACCTTATCTAAATCTTTGCAGTGTCACCAGGATCAGCCTCCTGTGCGTGTAAAACCCAGCCAGCATTCTTTGGTGGCACGACGTCTGTCCTCTGAGGCTGAAATTGCTCGGTGTGTACTAAGCAGTGTAACCCTAAACATAGCAAAGACAAAACCTGGCACACTGCACAACAAACAGCTTCAGTCGAGTTGATACGGTGATAAAACTTGAAGGGAGGGATGAAAGCATTAGGGAGAGAAAGGCAGGGAAAGCAGAAACTTTTCTGTGGTAGTGTAAGGGTAGAGGGAACAGTGAGGATATCGTGACTAAGACTGTTTTTTAGTGTGGCCAATCGCAGGGTGTGTTGTTTTGGCCTTTCATGTTTTATGAAGCTTCTGAAAATGCCTTTACTGGAAGGCTGTCAGCAAGTTGGATGCCGCTGCTCAGCAGTGCAACTCGCTAAGGGCTGGGCACCCACTGCTCTCTGCATAGGCTGGGGGTGGTTGGTAGCATGGAGAATCACACTCACATACCTCAACGTGGAATAAGACATTCCTCTGTAGGTACCTATTTTTGAAAACCGTACCCTAATTTACCAGGAGGCAGCTGTCAGCCCAGGCTGGAGGAGGAATAGGCTGTGAGCAGCCTTCTGCAGAGCTGGGGTTGCATGGCCCCCTCCCAGCACCTCTGCAGGTTGGGTCCCTGCAAAGATTGTGGTCAGTACAAAGCCAGCACTCAAGACAAAAATACGAATTTCACAAGGCAGCACCATCGCAAATCCTTGAGCTTTGTTCAGGTGGGGATAAAGACAAGGAGATACTTGTGGGGGAATGATGTACAGAAAATTAGTGTTATTTAGCCCAGTATCATCCCTGTCATCATAACCTGTAGATGTCTTCACAGCCACTCCGGTGAGCAGGTAGGGTTCCCCACTGGGGACAAACAGGTACTGGAGGTGCAGCATAGGGAGTGTGAGCAATGGTGAGTGTCTCTTAGTGGCTTTCACAAAAAAGGACGTGTTTTGCAAAGAAGGATGTGGTGTCATCACAAAATATAGCTATATACTAAACATATATATGAGTATAAATATATATGTGTATGTGTAATGCTAAAACGACTTCCTCATCATCAGAATGGGAAGAAGTTGAGGCAACCAGAATTTGGGTAGAAGGAACAGATCTGGGAAGAGGTGGGTTTGTGTGTCATCAGAATGTGAGCTCGCACGGAGTTTGCCAGTGAGGCCCAGAAGGAGACCGATGTCAGGGCTCTGTGGTGCCACAGAACAGGGCCCGGTGTCTTCCAGTTCAGGTTATGAGAGACCAGTGAAAGCTTCAGTGTGTGTGCGTAGGGGAAATACATTTAAAAAAAAGGACAGGAAAAGCTCAGAAGAGGATGAGAGTGGGTGTAAAGGCGATGGGCTTGAGTCAGTAAGGCGAGTGAAGGAGTTAGAAGATGAAAAACTAGATAAGATGAGTGGCTGTGAAAGAGTAGGAGGAACAGACTGGGGGACAGGAAAGCTGACGTCATGCCTTTGCCAGTTTTCTTTTGGAGGAAGATGGTGTGACTCAGTACCGGGGAGCAGAGGATTGGGAGTACATGAGCAGGAACCAGGTGAGGCTCAGGTGGATACTGACTGTCTCCACAGGCTGAGAAATCAAGGTGGTTGCAGCCCTAAAAAAATCCCCAAAGCAAACCAAAAGCCCTCCCCCAGTCTCCAGAATGCTGAATTAATTACTGAAATTTAAGGAAGGTGATATTCTCCTTACAAAAGGGACAGCACTTTCTATTGCTGGTTCTGAGATGCATTGCTGGAAGGACATGCAACTGTTTTGGTAACCTCCTTGAGAGTAAGGTCCTGAACCAACAAGTTACCACATGTGTTTATAGCATTGCTGTGCCTTGCCTCAAGTGCTCTAGGAACATTGTTTAATGTTCTCTATCTATATACACCCTATTTTGGAGCGGTGTTAAACATCCAGATGTGCTTCAGTTCTCTTAAAACCCTTGGATCTGTCAAGTTCCGTTGGCTTCAGCGTGTCTTCAGCAGTTGAGCGTTCGCAAGTCTCATCTGCTCTTTGAAGTTATTACCTTGAACCACACAGGAGTGCTTTTGAAGTATAACATATTTCTGTTCTCACTGGAAAGTCACAGCTACTGAGATGTCCCCTTCTGATCTCCTGTCCTCCACTGAAGAAGCTGTTTTTAGCGCTTTCCTGTCTCAAAGTGACTTGAAATGGGAGAGAAAGGTGAAAGCAAGCACTAGAACAAGTCCGTATTTGACTTTTTCCTTTTTGCCCCAACCAATCTGTTCTGTCAATAGCCTCCTTTGTATTTATTTTCCCATCCTGAAGGCCAAAGATTAATTTATCTGGATGTCCACACCACCTTGCAACAAAGACTTGTGTTGTACTCGATAACGTGTAGAGCTATTTTAATCCGGCTTAATTTGATCTTGATCCTTATTTAATATCCTTTTGATTTTTCCTCTGACTTGTGTTCCTGAAGTTTACAAGTATAAAATCATTGGAGAAATGGTATCTAACTTCTGATCCACTTTGTTAATAAGCTGATTACAAGTGTTTAAAATTATCTCCTCTTCTCCAGAAGCAATGGAACAAATGACCTCCAAACACAGATTGTTCTGCCAACAAGTTACGGTGATCCTGCTGGAAATGAACAATGTCACAATGCAAATGCAGGCCCGAATCCTGCAAGCTGAGCCATTTTGCAAGTCCAGCCTCTGGGCAGAGGAGCTCTGTCCTGGAGTTTAGGACTGGAGATCCATCCAATGTGCGGATTTTGACTGGAGGAAACTACCAATAGGCAGAGAGGTTTATACAAAATATTTGCTGATATCTTGGAGTGGTTTATCTTCAAGTATGTGAGTCTGCTAGTGGAAATGGCAGCTCTGGTCTGGAGATTGGGACTGTTAGTGGTGGGGTATAAAGATGTGGTTCTGATCCCCTTTCCTTGGGACCTGTTAGAGGGGTGCTTAGAAGATGAGTGAGAACATAGTTTTTTTTAACTTCCAAGTGTTGTGGAGGGAGGCTCCTTTTCCTGGGGTCCTGACTACCTTGATTTGGAGGATTCACAGAATCATAGAATTATAGAATCATTTGAGTTGGAAAGGACATCTAATCCAACTCCCCTGCAAGGAATGGGGACTCCTACATCTCCATCAAGTGCTCAGGGTCCTGTGCAGGTTGACCTTGAATGTATCCTAGGACAGGACATCCACTAACTCTCTGGGCAACCTGTTCCAGTGCTTCACCAATATTATTGTTAAATAAATAAATAAAATCCTTATATCCAATCTAAATTCAAAGTTTGGGGGTTGTCCTTTGGCTTTTGGGTCCACAAGACACTATCCAGGCAGACTTGTATGTGAGCTCTGGCCATGAAATGGCTGTAGGCACTCAGTTGTCCTCTTAACTTCCTCTCTGTAGGTCTCCAGATCAGGAGGTTCTCAAACACATCATCACTCCCCATGGCCACTGTTCCCACCTTCCCAAACCAGGGCTGACAGTTCCACCAGGTGCTGCAGGTGGAGCCCAGGTCCTTGTTTGATTGGCCCTTTCCAAGTGTGCTGAGAGTATCTCTGGTCCAAGGGTTTCACAAAGAACACGTGCTGCGAACTTTGACAGTCTTAGCTCTGTACCATTTTTCCCCATAAAAGAACCTGTTGCTTCTCCATGACGTTGGTTTTATAGTGATGCAGTTCTGTTAACAACATCAGCTTTCCACATTTTGTTTTTCCAAGTGTGCTGATTTTCAAAGAATAAATCAGCACTGAATTACATCAGAACTTCAGGGAAGAGTGACAGAAGTGATTGGACTGTGGTAAGACAGCAGCTCTGTACTAATCAGTGTGTGGTGGGTGCTGCCTCCTACCACTAAGGCAATGGAGGTTGCATTTGCCTTAATTTTCCTTTATTTCCTGAAATATTATGTGCATTTGCAGAACTGCTGGCTCCAGGTGTTCCCAGCACAGGGGCTTGGAGCAGAGAGTGGTGTTATTGGGAAGAAGTGCCACCAGAGGGCACACAGGCACACGCAGATGGCGAAGGTACAAAATTATGCACGTTCAGTTTGTCTATAGAGGCAGGCAGAACTGTGCTGGTTCATAATTCATATGCCTGTAGGACATTGTAAGGGAATATAATTGGTCTGTCAGGGCAGTGGTGGTATTTTGCTTTGAAAAATGCTGTCGACAAAATATCTTAAAACAACCATGAAAGTAGCATAATTTTAGATCTGCTGATAAAAAGAAAAGTGACTCCCTCCCCTGGCTCACCTAGTCCTTTCCCATTAACTTTTCCATCACAATATTTAGTAAAGCATAACAGTGAAAGTAGAGTTCAGCTGTTTTAAAGGCGCAGACTCTTTTTGGCTTTAAATAGCTGTGTCTCCAACATTTACATCGTGTTAATTCTGTTGCTCTTCAGGACTAGATGGACAATATGTGAGTTTGGTGTGTTAGATGTTTTTCATTTTAATTTTAGTCATTTTAGTCTATAAATTTATTCATTTTAGTCTATGGGATTGCACACATTGAACATCCTTCTGACTGAATGCCCAGACGTGATTCTTTCTGTAGAATAAAGCACCTCCCAACCATCTGGCTGACGGAAGATGCAAGCAGTGCTGATATACAATTGCATCCTACCAGAGGTATTAATGGCATCTATTGATTCGATAATTATAAACTACACAATGGATAGCTCTTCCCAAAGGACACCATGAAAAACCATCGAGCCCAGGGTGTCCTGTCTTTTGTGTCCCAGTGTCTGGTGCTCAGGTGGTGGTGACACCAGCGGTGATGGGGTGAGGTGGTGGTGGGATCAGAGTGGTGGAATGAGTTGGTGGTGGGACAAAGGCTGGAGGGGCAAGGTGCTGTGGTGACTCCATGGCCCAGATAACCCAGGTGCCTGGGAGCTGATGATCACCGCGGGAGTGGAAAACCTGTGCCACGTTGAAAAAAAAAATAAAATCTCAGCTTGATTTCTAAGTGTTTAAAGATAGTAAAAGTGTCTTCGCTAATCAGGTAAAGTGTTTAATCAGACTCTTCTATGCTGTTTAGTTTCCCATAGGTCAGAAGCGCAATTCACTCATCGCTAAAATGAGATTTTCATTTGGCAGGTGGGTTGCCGGGTCTTGGTGCCTGCCTGCAGTGAGCCAACTTCAGCATTGCTCAGCATTGTGCTCAGTGTCATTGGGTCAGGTTAGCAGTGCCAGCTCTAGTGGCTCTCATGCCCTTGTGTACTAACATCTTTTTGTCATTTAGACAAAAAACAGTTGGCCCAACTTAATGTGATTTTCATTTTCCACCCTTAAAAATTGCCATTGCTTTGAATTACTATAGTTTTTCAGAACTACAAAGCAGTAGTTGCTTCTTTTAGCTGAACAGTAAAAAGATATCCAAATGAATTTAGGGGTTTGCTTTCCACCAAAATGTATTTTTCTGTCCAAAGAGATATCTGTTATTTGGCACTTCAGAAAGGGAATTACCCAACACATTGATATATTTGGGTGGTCCCAGCTCCAACTGTAAACGCAACGTGTAGGTGGAAACAACATGAACTTTATGAGAAGATTTACTTTACACAGATACGGGAGTGTTTCCAATACTGCCTTTGGTACACAATCAATTTCTCAATAAAGTATCTTCTCCTGAATCAGAACAATGACAAAAATCGCCCCTAAACTTGTTTTGTTTGACCAGAGCATGAGGCATAAACTCTAACTAACAGAGAACTGGTGGAGCAATAAACAAACATGTTGAGCACCTAAGGCACTGGTACTCTCCGCAGACTCAAAGAGTTCATTAAACCTTGCCCTGTAAACTTATGGACCAGTTTTGTCTCATACTGTCTGCCCTGCCAAGATCTTGCTCTGTAATTCCCTAAATGGGATAAGCTCCTGAACATTCAGCCAGCAGCAAGAGGAGCTGCAGCCTGCCATAACCAGTGGTCCCACTATCACAGGAGATGAACTCCCATGTACGCTCTGTGAGTATGTGTGCAAAATTTGAGTAGCCATGATTCCCAATAAGCAAGGAGTAACTGGGAGGTCTTTATGAAGCATTTTCAGAATTACAAATTTAAATCCAAGCCTTTTGTATCTATACGTCTCTTTCCATCTTATTTTCCAATGTATATTCCAATGTATTTGCAGTAAAACGACAGCTCTGAAGTAGGGAAAGCTATCATGCTTTTCCTAGAATAAGAAGTAGCTTTAAAAAGTAAAATATCTACCTATAATTATCTCATTTTTTCCCTCCTTCATGTGTTTATTTCCTCCTCTGTGCAATGGTTCTTTGTCTTCACAACTTAGTCCCAGGCTAAGTGGCAGCCACCCTATGCTATTAACCTAAGCTGTCATATATTCTTTATAGATTACAGGCCTTAGAAATGCCTTGGAAGACTTGGAATACAGTCATTAGGCTCATTTTGTGCCCCTCTAGCTAGCAAATCATGCAAACCTAGAAATAAAAACGTAAGCTAATAGATCATAAGCAGTCACTTCTTGTAAACAGTCTTTCAGCTCTCGGCTTTTAAAGATGAATAGATGAGGCTGTGGCTGGATCCAAGAGGAGATCTGAGAACCACTTTTCCCTCTTTAGGATGGAGCTTCCATTCCTGCCTGTCCCAGACATGGGCAGATGAGGATTTAAATGACAAAAGCCTGTCTGTGCAAGAAATGCTTGCTCTAGAAGTATAATCAAGGTAGAGAAGGGTAATAAATAGTACCAAGGGTAAGCAATATGTTAACTTCTTGCTCTGCCCGAGCTGTGGCTGTCAACCCAAGGTGGCAGACCTTGCCCGCATCTTCCTTTTACAGATCTTGAACATGTTCTCTCACAGGACAGGAGTGCAAACCACTGCTCCTGAAAGCCATCTCTGTGTGGATACCTTTTTCTCTGTTCTTCAATATTTCATTTTCTCTGCGTGCTCCACTCTTGCCTTGTAGCATACTGTCTTTCTGGTTCACTTGAAGCCCAGGCCTCATTTTCCCAACTGATCTGTACCTACCAATGTCTTGTGGCCCCAGTGCACGTTTGGGCTGATTTCTTACCGAGTTCTTTTCAAGCTGTTTTGGGGAAGCTACTGCTGCTAATTAAACTTGCAGAGGGCCAGGATTGTTCACCACACTTAATGAGCAATTGCATTTGATCTCTTCTGTAATCAGATGAGTGTTGGTCATTCCTGTCTTAAAACGGGTAACTTCTGTCTGACTCACTCATGTTCTTGGGGCTGTAAATTCTCCTTTAGCACATTAATACCGCTTTGTAGCGTGGTATTTGATGGATGAATGTGTACATTATATATAGCCTATTTTCTCTAAACTCAGACCAGGAAAGCAGCATGCTCTGCTCTCTCTGGGAATATTGCAGAATGCTTTCATTTTCAGTCATAACCACATTTAGACATAGTGCTGCTGTTTTAAATTGGGGTAATGAAATCTTGACAAGTGTTTTGGACAAACACAACACAAGCAATAACAGATACTTTAATAAAATGAAAGGATTTCCAGGGAATACCTTCATTTCTTCCCTCCTCCAATTTAATTCTTTCAGAGAATAATCAGACCATAACATAAGACTAAATTCAAGAGATGAAGTTCAGCTGGAGAAGAAATAATGTCCATAATATGTCTTCAAATGTTGTTCATTTGTTTGAAATGAGTTCTGTGAGTCAGACTTGTGTTTCTTAAGTACTTTATAAGCAAAACCACTTTGCACTTGAAATACCTTTTCATCTAGGGATCTCAGGTAATTTTTGAGGAAGGGAGAAGGAAAACTGTTGCTGTTGCCCATTGCCAACTAACAGCAGGTGGCTGAATCTTTCAAGACAGCTTTTGAGATCCACTTCCAGTGCTGTGTGGAAAGGGGCTGCTTCACTGTATGCATCCCATGGCCTAGTGCATGGACTACACAGGATGGCCGTGTCATTGGGAGCTCTTGGCAGATTGAAGCTGCAGTGTGGGAAAGTTCTACAGTTTTTTTTTGTCATTTCAGGGCATTTGGCTGAATAACAAAAGGTGATGTATGAAAATAACTTGTTTTTTTGAAGAAATTTCAGATCAGGCTTCAATCCACATGATCAAAGTAACCTTCACGTAGGTCCAGAGAATTTCCACATGCTCCCCTTCTCCTTCCTGCATGGGGAATAATTAGAAAACAGTCAGCAATGCCAAAACCACTCTGTTCTGAAGGCACACGTTCCTTGCTTGCCTTATTCTTTGACTGTGGTAAATCTGGTAAGCTTATTGTATGTAGGCAGGGTGTCTGTGTTACGACTCATTTTCTCAAAAGGGTGAGTATCATCTCATAAATCCCATAGCCAGTAAAAAGTCTCTTAGAGATGACCGCTTGTGCCACTGAAACAGAAAAAAATGCACCCTTTATCCATTCCACTGCTGTCAAATCTTGAATGCCTGTGGCATGTAATGTGATAAGGGAGTGATAACTGGGGAGAGACTGGGGTAACTATGGGCAGTTCTGAGCCAGGTCCCACTGAAGGACATTCACTTCCAGTTGAAAGACAAGGCCCTGAGCTGGAGTTCACTGCATTCTGCTATTTCTTTTGGATGGATAACTTCGAACAGAGGCCTAACAAAAGTCAGTCTAAAGATGATGAGACTGTGTGCTTCATTAATACTTTTTGAATTTGAATGGACAGTGGGGCAATTAACACAGGGCTCATTACACAAGAATTTTGGTCATTTGCTCTGATTATTCATCATAGTATTTCCACTGAGAATATCAGAGACTCTGATTAAGTACAGGAATAATTTGTGTGATTTCTTCATTGAGATTTCTATCACCTTTTTGGGGTCTAATTGCTTTGCAGCCTTCATTCCTGATGTGCTCTTCAAATTCTAGCTGAGGTTACAGTCTTATTCTACTACACGCCAGTAGATCCAACTGAAAAGAAATTAAAGAAACGGCCTCAAGGTCTTGCAAGGTCTAGTAAAGTGTTCTGAACTATGAGATGATCCATAATAAGCCCAAAGGGATGCTTGCATTGGTCCTGACTTGATTACCAATTTCAAAAATAAAAGTTAAATATTACAGAATGGCTTTATTGGGCCAAGCCAACCTTTAATTACTCAAAAATAAAAGTTAAATATTACAGAATGGCTTTATTGGGCCAAGCCAACCTTTAATTACTCTACCCTTGACAATAGATAAAGGATGATTCTAGAAAAGAGTATAAGAACAGTACAATCAGGTGCAGATATTTCTCAGGAATACTATCAGCCTCCACCAGCAGAGTTTCTAAGCCAGTTACATGGCTTCATATTTCATAGCTTTAGGTAGATTTTATTATTTTGTTCATTATATGTAGTATGAGAGGACTAATTCTTAGTCCTTTTCCAGGACCTAGGAGACATCAAGGAAGTCGATTTCTCCAAAGAGCAGTATCGTTGTCTGCCTGCTGTTCTTGCACTCAAGTTGGGACCTATATCCACCTCTGTCATTGAGTGGATTTGGTGTAGATTACTATCTACTCTGACACTGCTGTTTTCCTTTCTCTATTTTCTTTCCCACCTATCTCCACTACTTTGTCTCCAAAATCTCCTCAGAAGCCAGATAAACTTTATTGGGACTTTCAGATAGGGAGGCAGAGGTTGCCCTTACCAAAAATACACCTAGGAAGGACTTGGAGGGCAGCAAAGGGGGGCGCAATTGGAAGAGAAAAAAGGCATAGAATAGATTTTATTTTGGAAAATAAAGCCTCTACCTCCTTCATCTGTAAAATCCTTCTCACTGTGTTATCTGGGGGTGATGTTGGAAAACCTGTATCAAATGTTATACCCATTTGTGTGTGACACTAACCAACATGAAGATATTGTGGAGGGACTTTTTGAAAATGAAAAGACAGAAATTGCATAGAAGTGAATTAATAAGTAATTTTCTGTTGGAAAGTTGTCTTTTAAGATATGGCACAATGTAGGGTTTTTAAATATGAGGAAATACAAAGACTACTATTTCCAAATGGAATATCAGGAATAAAATATCTTGTTTCTTTGACAGGCACAGAATGAAATTTTGAGGGAGGTTTTCAAAATCTTTGACCACAATTCAGTCTTGTGTTCCTAAGTCACTTAGTTTTTACCTCTGTTTCAAAGTGCTGGCAACAGTTATTGTGTGGCTGAAGGTCTGTGTTGAAAAGATATGGCTCAGTTCTGCTAAACCCATGCAATTATATACATTTTCAGACATTCAGAATAAATTAAATGAGTATCAGCTGAATGTTCACAAATGGAATATTTTTTTTTTTGAAAACTGGAAAAGCACTTTGACTGCTTGTTAATGAGTATATGAGCAAATCAAGTTTCCTATTATTTGATTAGTCTGGGCACTAATATATTCTGACTATGAAGCTAAGGCAAGGAGAAATTCTGGGTCCAGTAAGTACAAAACTGGAAGGTTTCCTTATTCTGCAAAAATATAATTTTCTTTTCCTGCTCAGCTGCAAGCTGATACCAAGATCTCTCAGTGAGAAAAATAAGTGTGCTTGGAGCCTGGCAAATGGGAGAGGTGGGATGCAAAGCTGGTAGGAGCAGCCACCCTCCTGCCCCAAAATGTTGCTGAGCTTCACCTTGGCATCCTCCCTCACCTTGGTTGGGCACAGTGAACAGGCTTCTCCAGAAGCCACCAGCTGTGTTCAATGGGATGGCCCTGGCTTGGCATGGAGGGACCAGTCTTGCTCCAGTGGTGGGCACCGTCTCCACCCTTCAGGAGTAGGAAGGTGGAGGTCTAAGACTTGACCATGGGCATCCAACAGCCCAGGCAAAGTCCTGAGAAGTGTCAGTTTGCTCTACAAGACCTCTTTCAGCGTCTTCCTGCTGAGCTCTGCCCAAGACCTCTTCATGTGTCACTGAATGTTCTGGGTGTACATTCAGTTTCTGGTGAACCAGTAACTTCTAATTTAAGAAACAGTTGTTCCAGTAAATGTTTCCTGGCTGTTGCTGTTAAAGTATTTTAGTCTGTGCTAGCAGTATCATATTGCTAGCAGGGGAAGTTCATTCCACCTAATTGTTCTAAGTGTGTGGTGATGGAGATGGGAAGCTAATTATCTTCATCAAATTGATTTCATTTTGGTTACCACACGGCTATTAGAGGAACGACAATAAATTTTGGTCTCTTTGATCAGGACTGGAGTTTAACCAACATTTCTGAAGTCGTTAATGTGTTATGCCTCCCCCAGGCTAATGATTTGATTACCATGTAAATGTACTGGAGCCAAACACCTCAGCTATATGTTCCGGGTGATGGATAGGAAGATCTGAAGAAATAGATGTTGCACCTAACTACTCCAACACTGAAATACAGAGCATTTCAGAACACTACTGGCAGGCCCAAGAGGCGCACACTTGGCTTTGGTACGGATCTGCCCCAAATGCGGTGTGGAAAGGAGGCAGCCATGAAAACCAAAAGTGGGTCCTGCAACTTGGGCTGCTTCACTGTAGGTAACCCAAGAAAGGGAGTGGGAATGCTGACCTGCTACTGGGAAAGGACTGGGACCTTCCTTAGCTGGATTTTTTTCTTGGGAAGGATTAAAAAAAACAAACAAAAAAAACCCACCTATATTGGGGTAGTGCTCAGAAATTCTGTGGGATTTTATTTTAGTGTTTTTAGCATTAAGTTTTGCTGCTACAAGAATGTAGGTTGCATCAGATAGTGTGCATATTTGAAAATACGTGTGTATACACATTGTTAAACATGTTATGCTATGATTATCAGTTACACACAATAATATCATATGACATAACAATAGATTTTACATTATTGTTTTATTAAAAAAAAAAAAGTCTGTCTAGCTGCCATCCTTTCTTATTTTTAACTAATAGATTTATGTACAAAGAAATCATGTTGGTGCTTGAGCTCGGGACCTAGGTTGCCAGTTCAAAAGCTTTGATGTTCTGTGGGACAACTGCTAAACTACACAGTCCCAAACATCCAGGGCCATGCAGATGTAACGGTAACTGATGTGTGGAGGGTACCCCAATGTTCAACTCAGTCCTTGGCCACAGGGTTATTGCATACAACCTCTCATTGGGGCAGAGCCTTTTACCCTGAGCAATGTGCAGAAGTGGCAGGAAGCTGTGTTTGCCCAAAGGATGCACGGTCTTGTGGAGGCACCGCTCATCTGTGGGGCTTTGCCGTGGCCATCTAGGCACACTGTTCTTGGTTTTCCATCAGTGCGAGATGATCATACAAACTGTGTGCCATTCACTGCTTCGATAAGGACGAGGGGTGGACTAGAAGTATTATGGATAATATAACAGAATCATAGAATCGTTTGAGTCAGAAGGGACCTTTAAAAGTTACGTAGTACAGCTCCCCTGCAATGAACAGAGACACCTAAAGCTCATTCAGAGTGTTCAGAGCCCCATCCAGCCTGACCTTGAGTGCCTCCAGAAACAGGACATCCACCACATCTCTGGACAACCTCTTCCAATACAAGTATTCTGGGAACAATAATCACCTTGCCTTTTAAAAATTCGTTTCTAGGGACCTAATCTTCAGCTGTGCCCATGAAATGCCATAGAAAGGCCATGGCATGCTCAGAGTGAGGCGGGCAGAGAGGAGCACACACAGCAGGGCTGTGAGGTTGGTCCTTGTCTTAGTTTCAGCTGGGATGGAATTGTTTTTTTCAGAGTGTGTGATATGATGCTATGTTTTGATTCTAGGAAAAAATCAATGTTCATAACACACTGATATTTATAGCTGCTGCTAAGCAGTGTTGTATAGACCCAAGGCCATTCTCAGTGAAGAACCCAAGGAGCTGGGAGGGAGCAGGATTAGGACAGCTGACTTACACTGGCCAAAGGGATATTTCATACCATATGATATCATGCAGCAGTTTTGAAGGGGGTAGGAGGGCATCTCAGTTCCTTTTGCAGCTCAGAGGCTAGCTGGGCATCAGCTGGGGAGAGGTGAGCAATTGCTTGTGCACTTGTTATATACATCATACATGTATGTATGTATGCATATATAGTCTTAACTATTATCCTTTTTTTTTTTTTTAATCTCTTAGTAAATAGTTTCATCTCAACCGACAAGTTCTGCTTTTTTTTTTTTTTCCCAGTTCTTTCCCCCATACCACTTGGAATAGGAGGAATGAGCAAACAGCTGATGCTGAGCTACCTTCCAGGGTAAACCAGATTTGGGCTTCACAGACCATCCTGGATGCACTGATCAGCATTCCAGGAGCCTGACCTTGTCTCGACAGCATCCCAGGAAATGCCACTGTTGCTGATTTAATGCTAGGGCTGGGAATTCATATCTCATCTGAATTCCCTCCTTCCTCAGAGCCAGTGCAGAGCATCTCTGTGCTGATGGAGCATCTGCACGAGGCTGTGGTTTCCCCGTGGGTGCCCCAGGATGGCTCCAAGGCACTCAGAGGTGGTGAAGAAAGACAAATTGTGCAGTGTTGCAAAATGAGGGGAAATAAGGCAGAAACCAACGATGCTTGAGGATGAGGCCCTGGAACAGGAAAATCCCCTCCGTGCCCCACCCCTCCCTGCCTCCCCCAGCTCCTCAGCCTTTTGACCCTCTGGAAAGCGGCTTCAACTCTCCAGCCTAAGAAGCATTTATCATATTTTCTGCTGTGTCAGTTTTCTGCCAGCTTAGTGATTTGAAGCCTTTTGGGAGAATGGCAGCGAGAGGGCAGGATGTGCAGGAGGAGAAGGAAAGAGAAGGGAAAAGGGGCTTAAACAGAGAGACACACAGCCATTATTTTACTGGTAGTGGGTACAGTGGCCAGATGATGAACCACTGAATGCCAGTGTCTTGATATGGCACATGGGAAGCAGCCCTCAAGCAAATAACATATAATTGTATATATCCACTGACATACACAAAAAGAGACATAGACATGCCAGAGCCCATGAGCTGCAGCAGCCCCATGGATACACTGAGAGCTTTTTTGTTTGGAAGAGGAGCTGGGGACAGCTGATTGGTTTGCTCCTTTTTCTGGGCAGCCTCTGCCATCTCTCAGCACCAGCTACTGCTGCAGGAGCTTGGGGAGAGGGATGCGAAGCACTAAAGGGCTCTAGTCTGTTAATTTATTATAATGAATATAAATTAATGCCATTTTCTTTGCCCTGACTTGCAGTTACTAGAAGCCAGGAGGACTCGTGGCTGTGCTCTCTTACTACTGATGACAATAATGTATTAATCACCCCTGATGGTTCCTATGGCCTTGTTACAGGTGGGGGAAGCAGACACAAAGGCTGGATGAAGGCAAATGACCACACGCTCTCCAGCTGCTCCAGGCACAACTCAACCAGAGTGGGGCACTCCAGGTAACTCTAATACCCAACATCTCTGCATTGGCTCATCCCCATGTGGCATAGAACACCTCCAGTGTTAAAATAGGTACCGTAGAGGATGGAAGAAGTTTCAGTGAGTTGACCAGTGATGATAATATCAATAACAATGATGTCAGTAGCTACTGCATACATTCCTATAAAAGATAAAGTGCCACTTCACTTAAAATGTGTTTTTAGTTTAGTTTGTTGTTTATTCATGCATTGCTTTACATTTTTCTCTATTAGCTTGCAGGGTACCCCAACAGCACCAGACCTCTATGTCACTGTGACACTGAAATATTAAGTCTGATGACGCTGCTTTTTCTTGGAAAGGAGGAAGAGATGAGGAGGAGAAAGAATCAACAGCAGAAACTGAGCATGTTTATTAAAAAATAAATATAGAAAAGCTACATCTGAAAATAATGTTACGGACCTGCTCCCATGACAGAGGTGCTGAACTGCTGTGCCATGTGTAGGATCACTTAATTGTCCCTCCCACCTGCAATGGCTGCATAGAGCTGTTTCCCTATGAAGACTGGAGGAAAATTGACAAAAAAAAGTGAGGAATTTGAAGCAGGATTAGAGCATGGCACTCTCTGGCCAATCCTATAAACACTAAAATGCTTCACCAGTTTAATGTCATTTCAGAGGGTAATCCTCAGCCAGCCTTGTCTAGAGACACTAGCAGGCTTCTTTGGCACTCAGTGGTGCAAATCATTGAGTTGCACAGTGAAGTACAAAGAGAACGAATGATGAAGGGCTTTCTTGTACCAGTTTCATCTGACCTTAACACCCTGGTTCCTTCGTAAAGTGAATTCTGCTCCGTTACAGTAGTTTGAGTCCTTTGAAGTCAATGGAGTTGTACTAAATTAACAGTTTTGCCTTAGATTGATGATCTTTTAGAGCAGTGGGCCAAAATTATATTTTGGTACACCTCAATGACACCTCTGGGATAGCATGACCTCTGCATCACCTCTTGAGTGAACAAGGGGGTATTTTCATAGTCAATATTTGCTTTTGCCACAGCAGTTCAATAGAGACAAGTAAGCAGTGAGACAAAGTTATGGACAGATTAACTGCTTCTGATCTCTGTATCACTCCTTGAGTAATCCCCCCAGAAGACAAAAGGACATTTTCGGAAAGCCACATACATAGAAAATAGAGCTGAACTTGTAGAGCTGAATGTTTAAATATACTCCCATCTGTCCAGGGGTCAAAGAGTTACTGGGTCAGACATAAAAAAAGCCTAGCTGAGAAGTGCTGAGCCACAACAAGGAAACTCTAATGCAGGAGTTCAGACGGCAGTGATGGATGGTTTCTTTTTTCCATTGAGTACAGGTGCATCAGGCCTAGGAACCAAGTTTTGACTCTTCCTCACTTGAGAGGTAAAACCTTTGCAAGAACTCATGTTTGCCCTTTTCCTAGTTAAGTGTCCTAGAACCAGCTAGCATGTGGGTTTTTTTGTCTCTCATGCCAAAAGATTGTTCAATTATAACATGTAATTTAGCTTCCTCCATACCGTGTACAATATCATAAATAAAAAACATATCCCCTTGATACATTTCTTTCAAAGTACCTGTCATTCTGTTGAATTCAATACTCTTGTCTCTTTAGAGAGCAGCACGAGCCATTTATCAGCTGAGTTACTTAACAAAGAGGAGCCCTCCTTTTTATCTTAGGCATGATCTTATTTTGAGAGGACCACAGGTAGTACGTGTAGATGAGTCTGGGCAGATCAAACCACAGAGAGGATCAGCACCAAGCCCACAGCAGGCAGCCAGGACAAGCCAAGCAGATCTGTAGACTCCAGAGAATATTAAATGTGAGAGGCTGAAGGGCTGAACAGGGTTTTGGTACCCAGCAATGTGGGATTTAGGTGCTGACTATGACTGAAATCTGCAAATGAGGAGCCCAAGTCTCACTTCTCCGTGTGACAGTCAGGATTTTAGGATTCTGTGGTGTCATGTAAATCATGTTGTTGGTTCTGAAAATATTTCCTTTCAGCCCTGGTTGTTTTGGTCCCATTGGGTGTGAAGGAAGGAGCTGCCTCTTTATTTTCATGGCAGTCTGGGCTCCTTGGTGAGCACTGATGTGAAGGTGTCTGTTAAGGACCAAAGGAGAGTGAAGAGGACCCTTTCCTGGGCAGAACAAGGCTTTAATGGTCTGCTGAAAGTAATTCTGTCTCACAATGGAAGTTGATAAAATAGAACATAAACATATCTAATGGAGGAGTTAATTACCAGGAAAGCCAGACTGAATGAAGCATTTGAATAGAACCACTTCATCGTTGAAAAGACAATGATTATCAATCCCCTTTCTCCAAGGCTGAATTATTTATTCAGAAAGCTTTGGATTGACAAGAAATTCTATATGTGTCTATATGTATGGATGTGTTTGCACGTCTCTGTGTTTTTTTGTTTGCATTTTGTACGTGTGTGTCTTTGCATCCAAACAGGCTGTCACTATGCTTGAAAAAGTCTCAGCTTTTCTGTGTCTTCACACAAATTTCCAGCTAAACTGGTGTATCCACATGATCAGGCTGAAACCAACCATATTAATCAGTTCTAAGGGCTGGAAAGTAGGCACAACAATAATGAATCAAGAGGCTTAAAAAGCTTTTAAATTGCTATTTCATTCTTCAACACACAAGCGGGCCTATCGAGGTTTATCTGCAGCAGAAGGACTTATTTATTTTATTTCAGAAACAAGCACTTCTCTCAAGCCCTCTGTTAGTTGATAAACCAGCTTGTTCGTGTTTTATGTTGTTGTTTTTCCAATATACAGTTGGAAAAGAAATAACCGTGCCTGATGATGCTGGGGTGGATGCCTGTAAAGTTTTAAGTGCAGTTCTGGTATTTAGCCTTTAAACTCATTGAGATTAAATACAGAATCCGTCCATATAATTTCCTCTAATGAGTGCTTTGTAGTTGTTTTCAGCTGCCAAATCGCATCGCAGTGTCTGCCATAGTCAGGCACTAGCAGCTGATTGTCGAGGGGAGAACAGACTGGGAGCCACCTGTGGTGAGCTCAGCCATGGCCAAACTGCTCGGGTGTGGGTTGGGGCTCCCAGGGTGCTGGGAAGGCAGGCAGGGACCCCCAGGTGATGGGGACTGGGGCACATATGGGGCTGTCACCTCTTTCATGGCCTATACCTGTGCCAGAGCTGGAGGTGGAACCTGTCCCCTCTGAAGCTCCTCTGTGGGACAAGCTGATGCTGCTCATCAAAACAAGCCAGAAATTCTGGCATTTACACCTTTTGACATGAAAATGATGACAGGTTCAGCACCTTGAGTGAGGTTAATGGCACAGACAGCCTTACCAGTGTAACTTCTCTCCTTTTTTAATGTTCTGCTGGAATGAGCATCTTTGCTGATAGGGAAGTAATGAGGCTGTGGTGAGAGAAGAGATGATGGGATTTGCTTCATCTATATCCAGATAATGTGATATAGTTTATATGTGAAAATAAACTTTGCGATCTATAAGTACAGAGAATCTGATGCTTTTATTATTCAAGTCATAAGTCCAGTGTGGATGGATCAGTTCACAGTGACAGTTTCGCATGAAGAAAACCTCACCAGGTAAATGTTTTATTTTCCCCATTCCTCCTTTTCCCACCCAAATACCTAACAACACAGACCCAGGCTAATGAAAGGCAGCTGCGGCAGTGTTTCATCTCAAAAAGAATGATATGCGTAGGCACTGATGATGGCCTGCTGTACCAGGAATGAGACCTGTGGGATAGCCCACGCAGGTCCAGCATCAAATTCTTTGACAAGAGCAAACAAATTGTTGTGGGGTCCAGTGAGCTGAAGGGGCTCCATGGAAGCTGTAAGGCTCAGTTTCATCCTGGAACTGAATCTTCACAAGGAGGGGGATAAGAAAGTCTCCTTATGGAAAATTTTAACTGTTAAGCGTGTGTATACTTTGACAGTGGGTACTTCTGCAAGGCTTTGGTGACATTGGAGATCTCTGTAAGGGCTGGCTGGAGGAAATAATCTCGAGACATAAGGTGATACCTAAGCACTGAAATATTTTAAGCTTTTGCATAGATGGTGTCACTTGGACTCAGTGTGGCTCTGTTCTGCTGTTAACTAAATACTTAAAGTATAACTCAGAAGGAAGCCAGGGTCACTTTACCAATGAAGTGATCTGCAAAGATGCACTGACCTCAGACCTTTCGTTAATCGCTTTTCTTAAGCAGCTATAGACAGCAAGTCACATGAAGTGTGAGTTTGTAAAGATGTATTTAATTTTTACTGAGAAAGAGTTTTCAGAGTAACCTGGAAATAAGTCAGTGGCAGACGCAGCTCAGTCATCTTTGAATGTCCCTGGAAGGCTTCTTCCACACCAACAACCATCAATGCAAGTGTATGTTTCCTGTCACACATCAAATCCAGACTGAACATGTTGGCTGGAGATCTACTGTGTATATAAAAATACGTTTGTGTATCTTGGAGCATATGCAAACTGATTTATAAGCCACCGTGAAAAACAGTCAACAAACAGTGAAAGAACAATTTTACTTGGCATTTTATTCACTTAACAGAAACATTCACTTATCAGGTATCACTGAAGTGCAATTTACAGAATTTAGCAGCAAATTCACATATGTAAATTCAGATTTATTTTCTCTCGTCCTTTTTTGTTTCTTTTTTTCTTTTTTACAAATGTTACAAATGTACATCCATTAGTACAGTATTGCCATTCACTCATGCGTGTTATGTACAGAATCTTCACTAAAAGATTACTATCGAGCAAGTTTTCCTTTGCTTCAGGAAATGCTGCATGTAGGTCACGCGTGCTTCTGGGAGGTGGTCCCATCACACTCTCTCGCTGCACACAATGGGAAGAAGTAGACATTTAAGGTCACGTTCAACCCTTGTGCAAGTGGAGGGGCAACTCCATTGCCTTCAGAGGGACCAGTTGATGCCCACTTGCAGTGGGAACTCCATTTGAACCTCACTGCAGCTGAATCCAGGATTTCATTTATGTATTTCTTGCAACAAAGGATTATTATATCTTGCCACAGTTTTCTTTTTGTCCTTAAAAATAAACAGGTGCAACCTTCTGTTGTTACCCTAGCTGCAATACCAGCCTGTGGAGCTTTATGCACTTGTTGAGTGGCCAGTGTGCTGGGGCTGAAGGAGAGTGGGGAAGGGCTGAGAAATGTAAGGAGAAGCCTTAAAGTCTCTTGAGTGCCAGGTGAAGACTGACTTGAAGAGGAAAAGTAGGAGACATTGCTTCCCCATGACCTATGAATCTCTGCCTAAAAGCCCTCATCCTCCTCTTTGGTTTGCCTGTGGCTTCCCTCCCTCACTGGGAGCAGCTCCTGAGACCATCACCACTAACATCACCCACAGCATGCGTTGCATCACCAGTCATGGGCCTGACCCTGATCCCTCCCACTGCCCCCCAGCTGCCCAGACCTCATGGGGGCTCTGCAGCAGGGATGGCTGTGCTGGAGGAAGGGGCCATGTGAAGGGAGAGAGAAGCTCCAGCAGGTGCCAGAAATATTCAGAATGCTAATCAGAATGGCTGAGAAAGTAGTCAAAATATTGACAAAGTGGGTACCACAAAATGCTTCCATTACTGAAAATGTCTTGGGTATTTTTTCTTTTTACTATTTCTACTCTAAGGATTTTTATTTTTTTTATTTAAATATTTTTGGTAGTTAATATGGAATGTATTATTTTGTTGAAAAGGTTTCTGGAAGGGGAGAGCTTTGTTTTATCTAATTTAAAAATTCTAGATTATCACAATTGTTTTTATACAAGACACTATAGATACATCTTGCAGTTTATAATCTAAAAATAAAATTTCATCAAAATACTGTAGCTATTCTATTGTGGGCATCAATAAACAATGTATTTACTGTATATGGCTCTCCAAACATGATAAACCCTATACAAAGAACATCTATCTTTATTGATAGGAACAGTTTCTTGTGTAAAGGAAATTACATGGAAAAATATGAGCCTTGTGTTGTTTGAAAAGTAACTCAACTTGACAGTTCTGAGAAAATACCAAGACAATTATCACAAATCAGTAGCAGCATGTTATATACAGGTTTAAAGAGAATCACAAGAATAAAAAGAAAACGGTAGTTATAAACCCGCAAATCCTGTCATTTAAGAAATAAAGAAATAAAAACACAAAAGAAATATGCAGGGCGTTTGAAGGTTGATTCTGCGATGGGACTATCAAAGCTTGGTTCTCCCATGACAGTATCTTCTGCATTCTGATGAAGTTTGGGAAGGTTCAAAAATGAGATAATATTAGATCCAGCCACAATATACAGGAAAGGTTACTTGCCTCCTAACTGAAAAAAAGAACAATATCTGCCAGTTATATCGAGTTAGAATCTGGAAACCCTTACATGGAGTGGGACCTTACACAAGCTTGTAGTTCTGTCTACTGCACTTATATGTCAATTGGACCATGTGCGGAGATGAATCCCACTGTAAAGGTGACAGCATCTGGCTTATGTGGGATGTGGCCAGAACACTCTGTTCCTGCCAACTTCTTTTGTTGTGAAGCAGATGTTATTATCCCCATTTTGCGGATGGAGAAACTGAGGCAGGAAAGAGCCAAGTATCAAACTTACTGCCTAGTTTGGGATGTCTCTGTTGTGGATACTCAACACAACTGGGAGCATCTTGAGCTCACACCAACTTAAATTAGAGCAGTGGATTCTCAGGAGCTGTGGGATCTGAGGCCCTAGGTGCTAGCCCCAGTCTGAATGATTTGCAGCATCTCCCTGATCTCTGGACCTTGGAGCATCCTCTCAGTGATCCTCACCTACAGCGCAGTGCCATGGGGAGCACCAGCCCCAGTGGCACCCCAGTGGGGTGAGGGACGCCCAGATGGATATAAGGGGGCATGAATGGTGTGAATGGGCTCAGATAATTCAGATTTGCAGTGTGAAGAACTCATGGCCAGGATCAGAGGTGTGGTGGGAAGTAGTATGTCTGCGGCATCAGAGGAGAGCAGTGAATACACCAAGGGAAGCTGACACCCAGCGTTGTGCTCAGAGCTAGTAGTGGGAAGCAGAGCTTAAAAATACTGCATATCTTCAAGGCCCAAATTCTCTGTCACAGATTTAGGCAGTGAACAGGATGATTTTGCATAGAGGTTCTACACCTTTATTTGTGGATGATTATGGATGCCCAGGGCCCTGCTGAGTGCCTGGGGTACTTCCATCTCTGCATATTATTTTCTGTTATTCAGTGATGACTCCTGCACTGACTCCTTAAGGGAAAACAAACTCTGTTTGGGATCATCCAGGTGACCTGCTAATGCCCCAGGTTGTGAACACCAACAGCGATAAACTATGACAAGCAAAATCTTTGTGGGACTGGCATTCTAATTTGGGCAGGTACATTCTTGGGAAGGGATCGTGAAAAAGCAGTTTTCTAAAGTTAACTTCAGTGCATCAGACACATTTCTATTTATGTATTTCCAATACAGAATTAAAAGAAAATATTTCCATGGAGGTTGCTATTCAATACCAAATCACTTCCATTCTCAGTCCTGCCCAGCCTCCTCACCAGCTGCTTTGATCTGGTCGCATAGCAAAGGTGTCGAGAAATTTACACAGTCAGTAGGAACTGATCTTGCTCTGGGGGTTTCTTCACCCAGGTGCCCAGCCCAGCTTTCTGAAATGCCTTAAACAGCTGCTGCTTGACAGCCTGGTATGTCTGAGCTACTAGCTTCGCCTCGCTGTACATCGATGGCACGTCTCCATGGCTTGGTGTTCGCGTGCTCAGCTGCAGAGCAAGAGGCAGGGAAGGGGAAAAATAAAATAATAATAAAAAAGTCAGCCATCGAGCCAAAAGAAACAGGAGGTTCAGTAGCCACATAATCTTCCTGTCTACATGTCACCACTGACAAGCAAACTATCACTGTGTTTTGTGTGTTTACTTTTGGATTAACAACAACAACAAAAAGCGAAGCATTGAATGCCTGCAATGCTGTTCCAAACCATTGCAGAGAGTAGGAAGGTAAACAGCTCTGCCTTGGAGTCGGCATTGGCAGCAGCAAACATTGGTGTGCTTTACAAATAATCGACATTTTGGTTGAGATGGTTTCTAGAAAAGAAAGGGAAAAATCCAGTCTGAGAATGTTTAAATAATGTACTCAGGTTAGCTGAGCGGCTTCAGGCTTCAAAGTGACACGAGCAGACCACAGGAGGAAAGGTTCCTCCTGTACTCTCCCTTTTCCTTCTTTAATCTGCTGTTGTCAGAAATGCTGTGAAAACTGCCCAGGATGGGGCAGAACGCACCTGGATCCTTGCAGGTGCAGGAGCAAGCACTGTGCTGCCAGCCAGCCAGCCAGCCAGTGCCTGCAGCCTGCCCGGCCAGGAGCACGCACACATCAGAGATTGCTGCATCCTGAGTTATACAGAAGGACCGAACAGCTTTCTGTGACCTGCTAAAGCCTCAGCATTGCCAAAACAGCAGTGAGCCTTTGACACGATAAGAACCTAAAGTCCAGAAAATGCCCTGGAGCAAGCAGGCAGGTGAAAGTCCAACGCTTACAAGCCAGTGAAATAACACCCTGCAGGAAAACACACTGACAAAGCACAGCCTTGGCGAGTAAACAACAGTTTTCCTTCTCTGTAAAAAGGAGAAATTCTGAAAGAGAGACCGCAGGAAAAGGCAAGCATGCAACCTGGAATGAGCTGATCTGGTTTGCTTGGTGCCATGTGGGTACACTCCATGGACCTGCTCAGCTCTGAGGTGTGTGGCACAGCCAGTGCAGGAGGTGGTGCTCCAGCCCAAGGGTACCTGGGCCCTTTCTGAATGACTGCTGGTGGAAGCAGCTGCAGACTTTCCTGCCACCTCTCTGCCTTGTTCTTTTCCATTCATTTCCCCGTATGAGGGTTTAAGGTTTGGGCACTTAACAGAAGAATTTATTTCTTGTCCTTATTTTCTAGACTTGGCAAGCTTTGTCATAGCAAAATAATATACCAGGGAAAGGAGGTGACTTGGAGAGACCCTGCTTGTTTTCTCTGCTGCACCTCTTGGAAGCAGTGGAGTCAGTCTTACTGGCTCAGTATCTGGGTGCTCCTCTCACCCAGCTCCTTGAAAATTCAGGCAGGAAGAGAAACATTGACTCCAAAACAAGAATAATGACAGAAACAAAGGAAATATCTGAGACAAGCATTCGGAAAACAATGTGCCCTCTGCTAGATGGCCAAGTCCTATTTGTGTAACATCACAGCATTGATTTGAGGCTCTGAGGCACTGAGCCCTGGCAAGAGGCTCGGTGCTTCCAACTCCCTTTGGCTCTCTTTTACTTCCCATACCCTTTTTTTCCTTCATCCCCTTATTCCAGATCAAGATTCTTTTTCCATTTCCTTCAACTCTCAGCTCCATCTTGCAGTTTTAAGCCATCCGTCTGACCTGTCACTGTCTCCATCCGTGGGAAGTGAAATGCAATGGCAAGTTCACTTCAGTGCCACTTCAAATAAAGGAGTTCATGGCCAGCTTCTCTAGAGGAAGCCCAGCTGTCAAGGGGTAGTTGTCATTTTAACTAAGTGCAGCCTATGTTTTAGTACCATTAAATTATACTGCTGCTGAGTAGTGAAATCAGAGAGTTTTCAGCATCTGGTCACTCCCCTTTTGAGGAGCAGCTGGGTGTTATCAGTATTGAACGACACATCTAGGGGAGTGGGGGAGAGAAAAGGAATGAGCAATCCATAGCGCCTGCTTTAATCAGCTAACTAGAGACTGGGAGCAGCTGAAGTTGGAAGTTTAAATCTCTGTGTAGGCAATGAAGTGATGCAGGTATCTCCAGGGCAATGACAAATAATGATCTCAGGCCCCTGAGACTTGGTAAGCTGAGTACTCCCCTTGGAGACAAAGAGACACTTGGAGCAAGACGTGAAAAATTCCTCTGTTGTGCTTGACTGGACACTCAATATTGCTCATTTGGGCTTGAAACCAGTGCCATGGACAACCAGAACACCCACCTCCCTTCCAAACATGCCTGGGTTTCTGCTGTTGACTTTCTTGTGCCCTCAGCTACTGTAGGGTCTTTGCTCCTTGTAACTGCCACCCCCACCCAGACCCCCTCCAGGAGGAATGCAGGACGCCTGTGGTGGATGTACCTTCATCGTGAGATTCCCAACACGGGGCTGACTACTGGGTAAGGATCAGCCCAACTGCTGCTGGCAGCAGTGTCCCGTCAGTGTGCCAGGCCTACCTTGCCGTGAAGCTTTGCCCATCGAGCGAAGAACATGTGCTTGCAGAGCCGGGAGGGGCTCCCGCAGTTCCTCTTCCCTGTTGTGGCGTTGATAACTTCCAGATCGGCGTTTCCTGCAATCCAGTTCACACTGAAGCTGGGAGATTTTCCAGGCTGCCGAGCATCAGCATGACTAACCCCTGGCAGGAGAGAAGGACACCAGTAGCATCTAAAACTTGAAACCCTCAGGGGCTGAAAATTTGCGGTGGTTCGCTGAGGCACATGAGATGTCCTTGGGTAAAAATGCTGACTTGTGCTGAAGTGTTACTAGTGTGGGCATCTCAGAGAGATAATTTAGCAATTCCTATGGATCTTTTTAACTTGTCGGAAAAAAAAAAATTAATCTGAGGAAAACTATTAAAACCATAGAAGGGTTTAGGTTAGGAGGCTCCTTGTAGATCATCAATTTGCTTTCTCTCTGTTTCTTCCAGCACAGTCCCCTCTGTCCTGGGAGGGAGCTGCAAGAGCGTGGAAGGACTGAGCCCACACAATGAGAGAAAGGTGACTAATAAAAATAAAAATTGCTTGGTGCAACCTCTTTGTATTGTGAAATTGCAGAAACCCTCTCAATCACTGGCACTGAACTCGCTACAACATAGTAGAGAATTACAGCTAAGTCATAACCTTGCCCAGAATTTGTAAACATGTTCATGTTGTATTAATACCTTGTTTGTTTTTTTCCCCCTGAGATAACAGATCTGTCTGCATATAAAATTCCAGTTCACCTAGGCAACAGGATGTAAACTGAAAGCCTGAAAATCAGATAGCTCCTAGCACTACTGAAACACCTCTGTACAGAACAAGATCAGAATCTGCTGCTTGACACTGTGTGCAGACTCTCTAAAGATAGCACCCAAAAGGACTGAGTGCCAAAAAACCGTGATAGCAAACACTGCCTTGTGAAGCTGCCACAGGTCACTAAATTGGTCAAAATGCCGTGAAAACACTGAGCAGAGGAAAAGGGAAGGCAGCATCAGGAACAGAGCAGGCTGTGGTACTCATCAGCAAGGAAGTGGGGGATGTACACCTCATCCCATGCCCACCCCAAAGCTCTCTCTGCTCTTGGTGGTTATCTGGGAGTGCAGGGTTCTTGTCCCAGTGCCTGGAAAACTTTATGTGCTGGTTCAGCTTTCTTGCTTTCTCTTCCCAGCTGTCATGTATCAGCTTATGTATTTAGGTAAGTAGAGGATATTTTCACATCATTGTCTGAGAAAAGGCTTCAAAGCAAACACTGTGAGACTCATGACAGCCACAAATGGGATGGCAAGCCTGGATATATTCTATGTTGGTTTTGATCCTTTTTGTAATACTTTTTTCATGTCTTTCTTTTGATAAGTAATTGTTCTGACTTTACTTGAAAGGTAATTCCCAAATAATCTAGATCGTTTTCTCTCCTTCATGTAAAATATCTTCCTTAAATCCAACACAACAAAGAATACAATAGAAGACTGTAGGAACTTGAAGGAATAGGAAAGTCTTAGTACAAACAAAATGAACTTGAGCACTGTGGGATATGAGCTGAAATCTGTTCTTATTTTCCTCTCCCTCCTTGCAAAGCCTCATGCCTCTTCATGATACACTTTAGAATTGCCTGAATCTTAAGAGAAAGGGAAATAAAAATGAAACAGGGCTTTTCTTTCTTCTAAAAAATGCACCCAAGAGTAATTCCAGCAGATGAAAGGATTTCCATCCATCTGGGACTGCAGTGAGTGGAAAACCTCACTGATTATTTTTCTGTGGGGCCAATGAGTTATTTCAGGATATCTCATTGCACACTCTGACACTCTTCTCCATAGAAATGCTTGTGGTGTTATGATGAAGTACCCCAATTATTAGCGTCCTTATAATTGAAGGACTCCTGTAATTTAAAATCCTTGGCTGGTCTGATTCCTATGAAGAGAGTGGGAGGCAGTTTTGCCTGGTTGAGGTTGCTGAAGTCTGTAATGAATTCAGTATGGCTTTTGATAGGTGGCCATTTCCACAACCACAGAATATGGTGCTGGCAGGGTTTTCCATCTGAAGGAAATTCAGCACAAACCTCAGTGATGTAAGTTTTAAGCAGCACTGCAACATTGTCTCCCTGGGACTTATGGGGGTAGTAAGATTGCAAATAATGGTTTTAGAGACAAAAACAGTATGGACAGAGAGGGACACATTCCTCCCACTGCTTCTCAGGAGCTGAAGAGTACCCAAAAACTCATCCAAAAGCAAAGCAAAAACTTTTCCAACAGGGATCTCAGGGAAGGAGAAAGCCAACCATGAACCACGCAATGACACCAGGTCCCATTCGATGCACTTCTGACTCTCTTGAAATCTCTGATAATCACTCATGCATACATATTTGAGCCATTAGGTCTTCTCTGCAGATTCAATCCAGCGAAACAACACTATTCTGTGGTTAAATCCTTTATTGAATTTTCAATCCTTCAGCAGTTCTGAAGGTATATATTGATCATACAGGTGGACTGCAATGATTGAGGGCTGGCAGAAGTGGCACTGGAGACACAGAAGCCTCCTGCAAGCAGGGATATGTTACTAAGTCAACAGATAGATTTGGAAAATTGGGAGATTTATCCTTCCTCTCTTCCATTGCTTGATGTGGGAAGAAAGAGGGGACTGAATGGTGCCCAGGATGGACTGGGCTAGGAAGGACTTAGTGGTAGTGAAGTATTTCTGCATATGCAGTTTCTGCGTGCCTGCATTACACAGGGTTTGGCTGGCTGCACTGAAGAGTTAAAAACTGAGGTAAGCTCAGTTGAGATAAGTTTTTTGACCTATTCACCTCATAACACGTGCATGCACAATACACTGACCTGACGTACTAAACCACACAGAACCTGAGAATTTCCCCAGTGGCTAAACAATCACTTTGGTCTTGGTCAAACTAGTTTTGTCACAAAGACACATAAAAAGAAAAACAAACACCAAAGCCAAGAAAGCTAAAGGACAAAACAGCACTGACTTAGGAACCTAGGAGTCTGTGAAAGGCAATGTTGTACTCCACTAACACAGCTCAACCTCCCATCTATTTCTGACACCATATTTACTTCTTAGTGAATCCTCTTGAAAAGCAAATATCAGTGCCTAGGAGCAAAATAATGGTGTTATCCTGTGCAGTGCTGCTGGTCCTCAGCGCTCACATGCTTCATGAGGTTCGGAAGGCATTTGAGGTTTTGAGAAATTTGTGCAATACAGCTGGACAGTTGTTGTCTGGAGGTTATGGAAGCTAGGATGAAGGTGGGAAGTACTAGAAATGAAAGGAACGGAGTCTGGGGGTAGGGAGAGGGGCTGGGAAGAAGAATGGTGGCAGTGGAGGAACCTTGAAAGATAGCTGGAAGCCACTGAATGGTTCACACAACTAGCAGGATCTTCACCAAGCAGCCCCAGTGCCTCATAGAGGTCTGATGAGCAGGCAGGACCACCTGCAGGAGGCAACAGTCCTTCTTGGATGGCTATCTGCTCTGAGTATGATTGCTAGTAAGTAGAGGAGCTTCACATAAAAGACACTGAGGGAAATGCTGCATTCATGGTCCGAAGACATTGTACATTTGTGTCGTCACTGGGTGAGGAATGGTGGGATGAGAGACTTAAACCAAAAATGCACTGAAAACTTTTCTCCTGATTTTTAGAGATACTTTTAGAAATACTTTTTTTCCATTTAGCATAGTAGCAGTTTTCCTACTCAACTTACATACAGTACTGAAGTCTGTTCTGCTTATGAAAGAGAAACTGAATTTAAATGCTTTTTTCTTCATTCCACAAGTTAATTCTCAGCAGGAAGAAAGAAATAATGGGCTAATGGTTTACTTACAAGCATCTAAACTTTTCTGTTGGTGACCCGCACGATTAGTGATGGGAGAGGGGCTCGTTTGCCATGCGGGCAGGTGTTCACTTACCACTGAGAAGAAGCTGATTACGCCGATATGAAGCTGGCAGCTGACCAATGTCTTCTATTCTATGGCTCATTACCCGGGAAAGGTGACCAGTGTGATAGAGGCTTCCCACAACGATGCTGTGCAAGTACATGGGTTCAATGAAAGAGCTGAGAAGAGCACCTTGGAGCCCAAGGATATTCCATCTGGAAAAGAAATTCAGGAGAGAGAAAGCACATGGGTAGAGGAATGGACACAAGAGAACTGCCCTGGGAAAATCAGTAAGGCCAACATGTGGATTGGAGGTATGAGAGATGTAACCTTCCTGTTCTTGTGCTGCGAGGCATGAGGCACTGCACTGGTGGATTACAATATGCTTTTAGGAACAATTTCCCAAAAACAATGGTTTTACATTACTATGATGCCACTGACTCAAGGGACATATTTCTGTCTTCTTTTATTGCAAACACCAGCTTCCTGTGGAAGCCTATTTTTCATACATGCATTTTGGTTTGACTGAAGATCGTATGTCACATCTTTAGCAGAATTTAATTTCTTCTTGCATTCATATCTTTTACACTTACAAGGGTAGAACTAAAATAAGTGCTTTTGTTATTATATCTTTATTTATCCATTATTCTGTATTACCACCATCCCCTAGTTGTACACCCACAATGCTATGTGACTTAGGTCAAAGGTCTTGTGAATATTTTTTGAAAACCTCATAGACTGACATTTCCTTTCACAAATGGTCAGGCGTATATGAAGATATCTACAAGAATGAAATTTTGTTCCTAAAGACAAAGCAAGAGTTATGTGCTAAGGCAATGTATTTGTAACCAACAGCTTAACCTGTTCTAAGATGTTCATAGTGATGAACATGTCTCGCCTTGTTGCTGTTTCAAATGTGCAACAAAATGATGGAAAAAACCTTGAGGCTTTCGATTTGTTAATGACTGAGCTCCTTGTTACTGCTGGTTGATTAGTTTCCAGAACTGTTCATCATTTTAATATCCTACGCATTTTACATCATGCTAGGCACAAATATGCATGGATGCTCTCTTACCCTTGGATGATATTTTATATGCAAGTTGAATGCTGTCGATCTGTCTGAATAGTTTTGAGTTCAGGAGTTCAAACTGAAAAATCTTTGGAAAATGCAGTTTTGCAGAGTGTATTTTGGCTCATTAAAAACCAAAATACTGGCAACATTTGGAAATCTATAGCAGACTGAAGAAAAGGATAAGAGGTGCCTGCTATTTAGGGCAACATCCAGTAGCTGCCATGCTAAATAATGTGTTTAAAGCGCAATCTCCATCAGCAGCAAGCATTATGTAGCTAATTTCTTACATCATTGTTCTTTTCATTAATTAACATTTCTCAACTGTTAGTGCAATTATTGCGGTACCTCCATGCTGTATGTCTCTTTTCATGATTAATAAGAAGTCATTATATTTCCCTTTCCTGAAGCAGTCAATTAACACGGAATACTTTCCATTAATTACTGAATGTTTAAAACCAGCATGCTGTACCTGGAGAGCAATCTGCTCTAAGAACCTGTGACACCAATTGCTTTAAAAAGTTCTCTTTAAATTTTATTCCAAAAACACAAGCAATTTAGCTGGCTATATTAATTTGCCTCCGAAGCAGGGCTGTGAATGAGAAACATCTTTTAATCTCATGCAAGAAAAGGCAGCCATCTGGCTGCTGAGGATTTCAGAGTCAGACTCTCCCTGTCTCCCTCTGTAAATGCAGGTCATTAAAGTAATGTGTTCATCTACATAAAACTCAAATGGAATATAAAAGGTAATATTTATATACAAACAATTTAGTCCCACAATTTAAACAGTCATTGGTTTTATGAAACATTTACTTTAGTCGATCAGATTTGCATAACTTCAGTTGGGAAAAAAGTGTGGTCATTCCTTCAAATAACATCACATTTAAAGGAAAGAACTAGCTGCCTCTTGGAATAAATATCTTATCATGATGCAAAATTAATAATGCAGGCTCAAGAAATAAAGTTGAGCTCAGTTAACAGCACTACGCTTCAGATCAACTTCTGAGGACAATAAAGAAATTAGACAGTGATATCTTTGTCCAGATTGAAATTTGTGAGATCTTGGTTCATTTGACATTTCCTTAAAAAAAAAAAAAAAAAACACAAACAACAACCCTTGTATATTTGATTGAAGGAGAGAAAAAGTACAGCTAAACAGAAGACCAGCATATGTTCAACACTATTGGAATTGTAACAATATGCACATCACAAGAAATAATCTGAGCTTTATTTGCCAAAATAGGGGATTGTGTTCAGATCATAAATTACAAGGTAATAGTGATTATTTCATTTAAATTCATTGCAAGGAACCTACCTTTTCTTCAGATAAATTTCTCTACCTAATTCTGAACATGTTCTTCCTAGCATGCAAAGGGATTCAGATGTTCAAGGAAATGCATTGTTGGAAATCAGAGCATAAACATGATGAGGTGAGCCCCTATGTGCTAAAAGCATTTCATAAACAATTCTCATAATGCTTCTGGGAGCTAAAACCCCAGTTTTATATATGCTTGGAAACCAAGATGGAAAGGCGGTATGGTTTGCTGAAGGCTGCATCATTCATTGGCAGCAGAGCTAGAGTCCCCAGTTCCTTAAGAAAAACTGTCTAAAAAGAGGACCCAGGCAGGTTTGAGGGAACATGAAAATCATATGTCAGCAATGGTGAGTCTTGACTCCAAGGTATAAGAAGCTCCAGGACTGATTGGATGGAGGAGCCACACCAAAGGAACAAGGAGACACATTGGGCACAAAAACAGCAGCTTTTTCTGTTGAGAAAAAGTTGTTGTAAAAAGAGGCTGTCCCAGAACTAGATAGCGCCCTATGGTATAAAGGGCAGAGAAATCAGAAGAGGTGCTGGAGGCTTGGAAGCCTTACTAGCTCTCTGAGTAACACCAAAAGTGCTGTCCTCCACGGTGGCATTGGGAGACAGGATGAGGGTGACGTCACTGCCATCAGTGCATGTGATGAGTGACATACTACTGGTTGCTTCCTGGTTTGATACAGCTTTATTACATCAGCCTTATTACATCAGCATGTATTCAGGGGGGAGAGATGGAAAAAGAAATAACCTTTGCTTGCATATCTGGAATACAACTATGAGTATGTGCACAAGTCCCACTAAGTCCAACCAAGTTCTAGGAAAAGGGCTGTGCTGCGCTGAGATGCCAAGCGAAACAAGACCCTTGCACTGCTGTTCCCATTCCTCAGAGCATAGTAAAAGAGTGATGTTGATGGTGGAAATTTTCACTTAATCACTTTGTTTCTGCTCTTTAAATGGCATCCAGTTCAGCATTTTCCGTAGGGAACAGATTTAAATGAGAAATACCTAGAGGAAGGGCTTTGGGGTCTTTTGTCCTGTGTGTTGTTTATCCCTTGACCAACAAACACGGGTACTGCACTGCACTGTAACAACTAAACGTGGCAGAAGACAGAGCACCTATAGGATTATTTGTAGGTAGATGATAGGGAAGGAGCAACAGTGAGACTATCCATAAGGTTGTTCACCTATGGAGCAGTGATTTCTCTGTAGCCTGATACAGGTGCATGAATAGCTGTGTTCCCATCCATAACAAAGTGCTCACTTCAAATGCAGCTTTCCAAAATAGAATTATTATTCAGAGCAATGCAGTGTTACATTTCAGGTCCTTGATATACCAAAGTAACTTTTCTTCCTATGAAGAAATATGCTGGATCATGCGGAATTTTTGTAATTGTGAAGGATTTTAAGGGTTGTTTTCAAGTCTGTGCATCTTTCTAATAACTTCTATGCTGTACACTTCTTAATAACCCTTCCAATACAGCGAAAATCAACCCACAGCTCCCTTAGTCACAAGTGGTTTTAAAAACCCCCAAAACCTTCAGTGAGAAGGATCAACAAAACCAAATGTCTCCCCTTTTCACTTACAAATGTGAGATTTTGGTGCTTTTAATGGAGGGAAAGCATACTTTTGCTTTCGTTCAAACACCGGATATTGCTGTACTGTTTACAAAGACAAAATCCTGCGTCCAGTTTCCAATATAGATAATCCTTAAGTCAATATGTTTTTCCCTGTTTGTCAATCATGGAAATGCCAGGGATGAGTCGGAGGTATCCCAGCGCAGGCAATCTTTCTTCAATGAGATGCTGTCTCTCTTGGCCCCACTGGGCACGACAAAACTCTGTCTGGCTTCCGCACTCCTCATGGCCCAACACCACTTGGAAGGCACGCAGGGAAATACATGCCCATGTCGTCCCCAAGCTATTTTCAACATTGGCCATATGATCATACAAAGTGACATCAAACAAAATGAAATACAAGTGTGTGCCAGCTCTCTAATCCCTTTGAGGCTGAGACATGGGGATATTGGCCTCGATGCTTCAACAAAACTTCTCAGGGAAAAGTGTCCATTGAAGCTCTCTGAAACTGCCGTGTCTCCTTGGAACCTTCGGAGACCTTGGCTGATGAATTTCAAAGCTTATTTTCTTAGGGCTTTTTATAAAAGACACACTTTTTGGTCACTATTAAAAGCTTTAAGTCTTATCCGCTTGGCATGTTGTTAACCTCCTGTACCACAGTTTCTATTACCAATATTTCTAGCTATGCTTCACACAATATAAATTGTTATTCATGGTGGCCTGTACTCAACAGAACACCTGTGGTGTTCCTATTTATGTGACCATTTAGCTGTTATTGGTTAGGAAACTGGAACTAGCGCATTAGTTTTTGATCTGTGTTTTAACAGTAGGTGGTTTATATATGTTTTCTGGAATATACCTTGTGGTGGAAGATTGAAATTGAAATCTCAGTCACATAGAAAGGGGTTAAGAGGGAGAATTACAAATCATGTGCACAAATCACCTCTAATTGAAGATCTTGCTGTGCTAATTGAATTTCATTTACATTAATACACAGCCTTTCAAGTATTTTTTCTTAAGATTTACCATATCTGGTCTTCTGTTAACAATGGCTCTGATCAACAGGCTAATGCTAAGATAGATCTAAGAATGACAATTTCTAACACTGACTTTTAGCCTTGCAATTTTACACGCTACATTTAAATATTACTCAATGTGCCCAAATAATTTTGTAGTTTTTTTTCAGATTTCCACTGCTAAAACCTGAAACAGTACTTCAAGGCCACATCACCTTGCAATACTCTGAAGATATTCTTAGAAAAGATTCCTCTAGCTTTTGGGTCCACATCATCCATAAACTTTCACTGTGGAACAAGAATAGACTGTCTGGGCTGCAAGGCCAAATTTGGAGGTTCTTCGTTATTGCTTATGACATTTTATATGTTAGGTATAATTTATATGTTCTAGGTCCTGTTTAACCTCCAGGCTTAATGCTACTGTTTCTGTGAAATACAAGGAAGCTGATGACATTAACCTGGTGGCAAGAAAACACACAGTCTTTTAAAAGGTGACCTTTTGAGAATCTGTAGCAAGAAAATTTTAAGGCCAAAGCTTACAAGGTACACATTGAATTCTGGCTTTTATTTGCTGTATAAAGACAGTGTTTGTGAGGACTGTTTCCCTCAAAGCCTGTGTAAACACATTTCTCAAGCCTGCACACTGCAAGGGCAGCTGCAGATTGGCAGCTGACAGATGCCAGCTTCTGAAAGTGACTAAGTGCCATGTCTCACGCATTTACAGACATGTCTGTACACTGTTAGATGTTGGTTGGAGGCACAGAAAGCTGGCATCTCCAAAGTAAATACTACAGCTAAGGTATCCAGTGAATTTGAACATGCTTTTCCCTGGCCATAGCTTAATGGCTCCAGCTCCCTCATGGAGGTGGACCAAGGAAGAAGGTTCCAGGGAAGAGCTGTACTGAAGACCTCAAAGAGACACCCAGATAAGAACTGATGTTTTAAGTAAACCTTAGCACTAAATGCTTGGACTTAGATTCTGAAAATATCTTTCATACATTTGTATGGCAGTGATGTATGACCTGGGAATTCTGGTTAATGCTGTAAGTCTGTTGTGGCATGGTGGCCCCTCCACATGCTCCCAGTGCCAGACCACAGGCAGTGGTCATCATTAAACCTTTCTGTGCAGCTATCTGGGAGGAAAGCACAGATATTATGGATAGATGGATACTGGGAGAAACAATTTCTCCAGTTTCTCTGCATGGAAAAAACCCAGTAGCATGGTGAGACTAGGCTATGAGTCAGCTCAGACAGTCTCTGTAACTCAGAAGACAAAGCTTAAAAACTGAAATGAGTTTTCTGGACTGTGCGACAGACTTCCTGTAAAGAACCATTGTATGAACGGGTTTGCTTCCACAAGAAAATTAGATATTTTAGTGCTGTAATGTTGACCTAAGATGTATCTGTTGATGTAAAATTGTTAATACAACTTGTGATTACCATCAAGAAAATGTTAAAGTACTCATAAACTGCTTCCCCAAAGAGTTGCTCCTTTTCAGAATAATTTTGCTCGTGACATGGCTCCTTTTTCACAGCGTACATTATAGAGGGAAATGAAAGTTAAAATCCTAGGTGTTAGTGTAACTAATGAATTTTGGGTAGAAAGAACATGGTTGAATCCTAAAATGTGCAGCAAGAAGGCTGAACTAACTTCAGCTGCACTGTGAGCCTCACAGAACTTGAGTGTAAAAGCCAGCACTCTCTCAGGGTGGGTTATCTGGGGATTCTCAGAGCCCTAACTTTAAATTTGCACATATAAATGCATAGGTTTTTAAAGCCAGAAGGAGCCACCAAGATCTAGTCTGACCTCTTCTATAGTACAGTCACAGAATTTCACCTCATAATTCCCTGCCTGAGCCAAATAACATAAGTATTCATGCCAGAAGTGTTTGTGCTTTAATTCAGTATAGGAATGGGTAAGATACTAGGCTGTTTATCCTGCAATCTCAACACAGCTACAGAACTCAAATAATGCATACCAAGCATCAAATCCTCTCAAATTTGTGTTGATAGTAATAAAAATTGCTAAATTCCTTTGAATAACAAATAAATCTGATTAAATCGCTCTCTGCTTGTGGCTATCCTGTGAGCAGGAATGAACATAAATTGTTAGATACATGATTTATAGAATATTACTCACTTTTCATGGTAACTCTCTTCTTGAGTCTTTGATATTCTGATAGTAATGTCCTTTGCAAATAATGCAAAATGATGTATATTTTAACAGCTGCTGGTTAGATCCTCAAGAGGAAACATTCTCTAATAGCCCAGTGCTCCTGAGGGGCTTTTATAAGCAATAAAATCCAAAGTATACAAGTTGGAGTTTTGGTCAAATTTTGGTTATACAAACATGAATTTCAGCCTTGCAGATTTGTTTTTTTTTCTTTTTGTGAGACAAATCCAGATGATGTGAAACCAAATGCCTGCATCCTGCAGACATTTGAAGTGTCAGCTGTCTGTGTGTTAGAGCAAATATTTGGAGTCTGAAGAGTGACACAGAAACCCCTTCTGGTCCCTTGAGGAGGGTAGAGAGGGAGAGGAAAAGGCCCTCACTCAGCAATCTCCTTATTTGCAGAATTGTTCTCCTGTCTGTACTTTCTATGGCCAGAGAGGAAAAATGGAAAACCAGCCCTACACAAAAATGTGTAGTCTGGAGCCGTTTGGAAACAAAGTCACAGAACCTAGTCTTAAAATGTGACCACAGGAGAAAAAGGAAGGTAAGTATTTCAATGTGAAATGTCGCTGTGGTTGGGAACATCTCTAGAAGACCTTGTTCACTTGCTCATGAACATCTCAGAAAGATTTTCAACAGTCAACTTTGTGCACTCAACCTTACTGAACTGATATTTCTCCTCAAAATCCTCACTTGGATCCCCTTAGTTGGTTTCCACCATTTATAGTTAATGGAGCTCATTGCACCATGCCCATAAGTAATCTCTCCTATGGTCATTTCCTAATGCCATCCTTCCCCTTTACTAAGAATGACCATTCCCTCTTCCTAGAGTTTCTGAATCTCTTTGCTTTTGTGATTGTTTCAGCAGTTTTTCTATCCACTTTTCCTGTATCAGAGCTCTTAACCTGATCAACAATCAACCAAGGAGCCAACATGCTTGGAAGTGGTGAGTTTTGGAACACAGCCCTACCATTGTTACTACAGATGTTGCTTTCCCCTCTCTACTGGGCATTTAACCATCCCTTGTTAGAGTAAATATATTCTGCTCAAAGCAGGGATTAAAAATTGTTGATATTTTTCTTTGTTTTGTACAAGAAAATCTCATGCCCAGTTGGGTTACGCTGCAGAATATACATTGCAATAATTCACACAACACTGCAATAAGAATATCAATGATGAAAAGTGAATTTTTTTTTTATAATGGAAAACTGTGATTGATTTCTTTTCCTTCAAAGTCATTAAGGGTGTTCGGATATTTGACAAAAAGGAAAGGATTCACTGACTATGCTTAGTAGACGTGCTTGGAGAAAACCCAGCTTCCAAGAACATGCGTTAGAGTTAGCATCCCCATCAACAGCAAATGTAATACTATTTGTAAAGCTGATATTTAATTCACTGGCTAATGGCATTCAGAACCACAGAGTGGAATATTTTAATTCACAAACTTGAATTTGTTTATTTTTTGGAGTCTGAATTTGGAAAATCCAGCTCACCTAAAAAGAGAGAGAAATCCGCTGAAAACTGTTTGGGTTTTCTATTATCTCTTTATGAATAAATGAAAACATAATAGCAGAAGATGCTCTACTGTCATGTAAACACAATATCTGTGACGATTACACTTAGCAGAGTGGATTTTGTGTTCTTTCCTTCAAGCCTGTTAATATTTCCATTTAGTAGTTCAGTTGTACATTTTTCCATCTAAACACCAGACTTCGCTAAGTCTACAGAGAAACTGAACTTCAGTAGGTCATTCAGCTGAAGAGAAGAATTTGTGTATTTTCATTAAACAAAAGCATGCATACATTTTTTATAACTATAATGTACCGTATTTTTAATAAAGTGCTTCCCTGGGAGGTGCTGGAGTCATCATCCCTGGAAGAGATCAAGAAACATGTAGAGGTGGCACTGAGGGATATTTATTAGTGGGCATGGGGGTGATGGGTTGATGGTTGGACGAGATGATCGTAGTGGTCTTTTCCAACCCTAAGGATCCTATGATTCTATGATTAGTTAACACACATAGTATATGTATATATAGTTATGAGCAAAAGTATACATGTGTGTATAGATATATACTAATAAAATAGTAGATATGCATCCCAATGCACACATTTTGCATTCAATTTGTGATTACCTCCATTTGCAATTAGTTAATATTGTAAATAGAGAATGACAAGTACTTGATGTTTTATGTACAACCATGGAATAATTAGGAAATATTTGTTATACTGTAATAATTCTACGTAAAGATATGTTATATGTGCAAGACAGAGCAGAAAGCCACAGAGGTGACTGTAACATGAGAGCTCTGCAATGACATTCAAAATAGTAGCAATATTCTTAACAGCACTTAGGACACTTTACTGGTGCAGATGAGGTCAGTTTATTTGCATGGTGGTTGGTTTGCAAGTTTTGCAGTAAATGATCCAGTAAAAGCAGAGCGTATGTATTTTTTTTGTGCACTGAAATTCTATTGGCAGAAAATGCTGCAAAGAGAGTTTATATTTTTTGTCACACTGTAAAGAGCAACTAATGGCCCATGGAGAATTTGGGAGACCATTCTATTTACTTCACCTATTTATAGGCTCTATCTTTGCATACAAGGGGAGCCTATGTCAGCGCCTACGAGCTATTCCCCACCAGTAGCCGTCATCCTCAAACTTCATTTCCACCTGCAAGCAGCTTTGTGACGTATGCACATGAGGTGCTACGGTACCTGGCAATTTTGTCTGTGCAGGACATGGTGATGAGCTGCTCGCCCAGCAGAACGCCGTCCCACGTCTGAGCCGCATTGTGGCACCGCACCGGAATGGTTCCTTCTCCAGACTCAATCTTTGTTCGGAGGTGTCCTCGATATTTTCTCACTATGTGCCTGCTGCTGTTCACTGCACAGAATTACAAGAATGGCAGTCAATGATTGTTTTCAGATGCCTTTTGAAACTAACAGGCTGTGCTGAGGCCATTGCTTGCATTTGCAGAACTGCCTGTGGAGGTCCTTGAAGCTGAAGGCAAAATTAGACAAGTCCATAGCCTGAGCAAGGAGCATAATAGAGAAAAGTTGGTGCTTCTTAAGCATGATTTGCTTCTCACATACTTGTAATTAACATATATTGAGGTGAAGTTACCATTTCCTACTGTGTTTGAAAACAATAGAGGCATATGCTTCTTTTTTTTTTAATTTCCTATACTAAATATTTGGTATTTCCAACATTTGGAAACCCTCGGTTTAGTAACTGCAATCAAATCTGCCCAAACCAACTCAGTCCAGTAGCCTTCTGTGATACTCAGTAGTCTTTTCTGAATCATTTCAGAACAGAGCTTCTTGTTTGCTATCAAGGAATTCCAGTGAAAATTCTCAAAAGCTAAAGTTTTAAACTCTGGGTCTAAAGCAAATTATAATTTGGCAGCTACTTTTTGTTTGAATTCCCTCTGTAGTCTCCCTAACAGGAAGCACACTTTTGCCCTTAGTCAAACTGGTGTCTGTTACGACTTTGCCGTCCATCACTTCAGTGATACTATATTTGAGTACGAGGTGGCTGCCTTTGGGATAGTGCAGGGCAAACACACTTGTCCTGTGGTGCAGTGAGCTTAATTTACAGGTAATAAATAAAGTATTTTACTGTCATTTTTATGTAATGAAAACAGCAGGAGCTTACTATCAGAATTACTCTTACTCACTTATATTACTCTTACTGTTTATTTGCTTCTGAGTGTTTTGGTTGTAAAGAAAAGCAGCACTGGAAAAGAAGCAATCCTCTGGATTTCCTCACCCTCAGGGAGTTTAACAGGAGAATACTTTCTGCAAACAGCATATATTTCACATTGCAGCCTAGAGGAAAAGGAAAGGCAGTAGGTACATAGTGACCTCTGCCTTCCAGGAAAGCAGTGCTGCTTCTACAGGCATGAGGCTTTTGATCAGATATCTCCAGTGTGCTTTTCCATGGCCCTCAGCTGGACCAGAAAGTTTCTGCTGGTGAAGGTGATGTTCCTCAGCTCTCGGTGGCTATGTTGTTGCCTGGCTTCTTTCCTCGCATTGAGTAACACTGGGTGTTACAGGTTAGCTTACCAAACCAATGGCCACCAGCAATGGAGTCTCTAGTGCTCACCAGGCACTCACTCTCTTCCTCATCCCATCCCTCATAATCTTTTCTTTGTGTGATTGCTGCCTGTGCTGTGAGCTCTGGTTAAAGCAATTGATTGGCTTTGGCCGCTGCCAATGGATGACTTACAAAATGAGAAGAGGAAAATAAATCACTTTGGCCCACTGGGATTAGTGAAGGCAGCAAACACATGTAGAACAAACAGCAGAGTCATCTGTGACCTGCCAGCAAATGCAGTGGCTGAGCCCCCACAGATCATTTACTCTTGGATTCCTTCCTTCCTTTTTAAGTCTAAAAATAGGAATCTGAAGGCAAGCAGCAGGCTGGGCCAGCTTGGACCGAGTGGCCGTTGCTGAAACCAGTTCCCACTCAAACCCAAGCCCCAACATTTCTACTAGATACATATGTGGTGTTCCTCATGCAGCATCATTTAGAGGATGTTTGCCGTGCTGCATGTGTATGGGATTATCTGTCTGGGAACCGGGCCATATTTTTTCTGGGGACTCTGCAGGAAACTTTGAAAACACAGTTTGAGCAGCAGTGAGCAGCATGTTTTATTATTAAACAACAGAGTGGTGGAGAAGGGACCACGAAAATTTGAACAAAGGAAGGAGAAAGTGATTGCTTCCCTCTAACAAATATGTCTAGCTGTGCAACAGAGAGAAATGTATGGTGAAACTCCCTTGCCTCAGCCTGCATACTGCCAGATCTGTGGCATGACAGAGCCAGACCCCCTCCGCAGGAGCAGTGAACAGTGACTCGAGGCTACTGCTGTTTCAACTGGAAGAAAGTTTTACTTTAAGCAAATTTGTTCTCATTTCCTAAGCTTTCCCACAGGTAAAATGAAGATAATGATGCCTCCTCATTCTGCAAATTCATTTAAAGGCACTGTTCAACAAGTACTGATGAGAGCCAGATGTTATGCTTTCAATAAAGATCTACCACAGGACTCCACCTGCTGGAATTCCCCTAGGACAAAATGATTTTTTAACATTTTTTCCCTCATCTCTTTTAGGAAAATATTTTCTTTCACTAAGCATCTCTGTCCCCATTTCTGCCCTCTCTCTGCCCCCGCAACTCTTCCTCAGCTCTGAGAACCCTATACATGCACTCATTTCCTTGAATGCTCTGTTTCAAAAGTGGTTCGCCCAACTGATGCTCCCCAATTTTTCATGCAGGGGGACATGCATCTACTGGGGAATTTTAGTAACCACATGAAGGGACGGGCAGCTCATTGTGTCCGTGACTTTGATTTCACTTTGTAAATCAGAGTGAAAGAGGGGCAGAGGGGAAAAAAAACACATCAGCATCGCCAAGCGCTGTTGAGCATCTGGGACATTTAAAGCACAGACCAACAATTTAAGGGGAGAGCATTGGAAACTTATCTGTGAGCTGAAGTGGGTTTACTAATCTGATTTTGTTCGTCTGTTTTACAAGACCCAAAGTACACCAGGTGTGGTTGCTACTGTAGCATCTCAGACCTGGCCTGCACATACCCAAAGCTGCAAAAGAAAGTTTGTTAAAGCAGTAAGAAATGTGTGTGACTGCGCAGATCATCTCATTTTCCAAATGCTCGCATTAACTCATCCCATGTATCAAACTTTGCTCCCTTAATGCGTGCTGTACCCACGGTGCAGCCAAGCGGGCAGCATTAGCTGATAGGATTTGGGCAGCTGGGGCCGGCATACGCTCACCCTGGGATGCACTCCCACAGCACCGATAAGGGGTTTTAGCTGCTCAACTGCTATTAAATTCAATGAATAGGGTGTGACTAAAACCCTCTGCTGTGCTGCCTGTCTCAGGCTGCTCACATTACTGGGATAGCGGCACACATGCTGCAAAAAGATCTGTAGCTCGCTTAGGAAATACTGATAACTCAGAGCTCTGAATGATTCCAGAATGATGATGATTAAATAAATCCAAACTAAGCAACATTCTTAGTTCTTTTTTTTTTTTTTTAATGTTAAATAGTTAAATAATGCAGGAAGATACAAATAATAAAGAAACAAAAAGATGAGCTTTGTGTGTTCTACACAGGCTCCAGCACATGACTGCTGGTAGTAAGAGATGCAGCCCATGCGCTGGCACAGCATGCTATGGGTCATTTTAAAGCAGCCAAGAAATATATTTATTTGTGTAACAAAACCACAAACTACAGCTGACTGCTGTTCTGCAGTTTACTATGATCAAAGCATCAGAGACTGTGAGCATTGCTGATCTTTCCTGCGCTTCTTCTCCAACTGCTTAATCTCAGCTAATTGCAGGGGAGAAGGCGTCTGAGGATGCCACTTCAACCAGAACAAAATGTCAATTTAAACCAGAATTGGAAAGGACAAATTTAAAAATCATTTGGAGTGGATTTATGATGTGTGCTGTGCTCAGATGTGGAAATTACTCCTGAGAGTTCCTAAGATAAAAAGATGCTGGATTATTAATTATCGGATTATACATGTACACAGGTGGCTTGTATTCTAAACAGCATCTTGAAACCCACTGATTTTAAGGATTTCCCCTTATTTTCGCATTTTCTTCAGGACTTGTTCTGGTTCAAATGGTAATGAAAAAAGCCACCTCCATATTTATTATTTAGTTGAAGAGTGAAGTGGAAATGGATGGTGATTAAACAGAATCACACAAGTAAGGCTCTGTCTGAGATTTTGCATGACTGCCTCGGAGGTTCATTTTCTATTTCCCTGCTTCAGTGGAGGCTGTTCGCTCCTCATGAAGGAAGAAATAAAACAGCAAATCTTGCTTTTTTTTTTTTTCTTCCAGTGCTGGACCTCCATTCATCCCAATGGTTTATAAAGCTTCCTTAGAGTGGTATGAAACAAAGAGGTGGAGAGAGAGGTGTTTACATCTGACTGCCTTGGTGTTTTGATGGTTATTAGAGATGCATATTTCTCAAGCTGGTGCTGTACAAATACATGATACTACAGTGTCTGGAAAGGCTGAAGTGAGAATTACAGTACACTGAATGCCTTAGACACATCTGCCTTGCTGGGAGGGGTGGGTGGCCAAATAAATCTCTGCTATGGTATGCTTTAGCAACTGTCAGAGGGTGAGGCTGAAATGTGATGGCCCAGCTTTGGAAACTGAGAAACTTTAGGGATATTCTGAAAGGAGGATGGGTTTGGGAAAAAGAGAACAGATCTTTTCACAAAGGACTAGGTTGAACTGTGCCTACTGACTGTGAGATTCATCATATCAAGAGCTAGGCAGGTGAAGACGGTGGTCTTGTATGAGGATCTGTGGAACTACCACTGTAGAGAGTGCAGGGATGCATCCTTCCCCCGGGAAACGCATACATATGGCTTGCATGCATCAAGTGTACATGCAGATGAATCCCTTAAAGTCCAGACATGCTTTTAATTGCAGTCAAGGAGTTCTGTTATATCTGAGCATAGCTTGAGGAAGCATTTCTGCTCCCTCCAGGAGATGGGCAGCATTGACATGCTCAGTTGATATCTGGGAGCTGGACTGTGTCATTAAGGCAGATATGCAAATATAAGTACTGAATACAAAACTTATCCAAGAACTCCTGGGATTTGTGAAACCTAAGTTGAATGCTGAAGTTGCACTTCCTTATCTTTTCCCTCTTCTGTGTGCCTTTCTTGGCTAACATCCTGATTTTGTACAACAGTTGGATATCCCACGACCTTCTGGGTGATATACTTAGGACACTATTCTTTTTCCTCATCATTAAGCTTCAAATAGCATTTATGAATCTTTCAACCTCTTTCTTGTTGTTTTTTTTTTTTTTATCTGCCAATAATTTGAGATGATATACAGATAAGGAACAGACAAGAAATCAAAGGGAATCTGTCCATACACAGTACATCATTATGTGGCATTTAATCCATATTATTGATGGTGGGAAAAATATAAAGTTTGAATTCAAAAGAACAGAAAGGAAATGACTGCATCATTTGTCCTAATCTGTTTTAAATGCATATTAATTAAATGAGCAGAGAGCACCACTGTATTTTAATGAAAACTCTTCATTTTTTACCATCAAAATAAATGTTGGTAACTTAAAATAGGGAAACATCCCGCTCATTTTAAAGAAAGGGAGAAGGGAAAATCTGGGGAACTACAGACCAGTGAGCCTCACCTCTGTGACAGTGATCAAGGAACAGATCCTTCTGGAAGGCATATTAAGGCACATGAGAGACGAGGTGATCTAAGACAGCCATCATGGCTTCACCAAAAGCAGATCATGCTTGACCAACCTGGAGACCTTCTGTGACGGCACTGGTGGACAAAGGAGGGGTAACTGATGTCCTCTACTTGGATCTGTGGCCTTTGACATGGTCCTGCACCACATCCTTCTCTTTAAATTAGAGAGAGATTGATTTGATGGCTGGACTATTAGGTGGATAAAGAGTTGGTTGGATGTTTTCAGCTAGAGGTTTGTGGGCTGCATCAAAAGAGTGGTGGCCAGTTGTGTGAGGGAAGTGATTGATTCCCACTGCTCTGCCCCTGTGAGGCTACATCTGGAGTACTGTGTCCAGGCCTGGGGCCCCCAGCATAATGTTGATGTTGCCGTGGATTGAAAGGAAAGCTACAAAGGTGGTCCCTTCCAGCCCGAGCTGTTCTGTGATTCTATGATTTTGGTGTTGGATGAACTTCTAAATGAGACCTTTTCTGTCATCAAACTTTAACCCCTGGGACAGAAACCAAGCAACTAACCGACCAGAAAGTACATCAAAGCATCTGCCTTACAAAAGAGTTTTGTTTTGGAGGAACCCCTGGGATCAAAATAGGAGTTACTACTTAAAATTCTCTTTAAAACAATTTGTTGACAACCAAGTCATGCACAGAGAGCTATGAATAACCATTACAGGCAAGGAGGAGTGAGCAGTTCTGGGTCAGATGTGGCAGAAATCCTTCATGCCACCCACAAAACCAATCTACAGACTCCAGACTATTTTGAGGAGAAATGCATTAGTATGTTGAAGTCACAAGCACAGGATCCTTCCATGGAATTAAGATTCTGTGCATGTGGCAATCAAGGAAAGTAAAACTTGAACACTCCAAGATTATTATTTTTAATTACTAATTGCTTCTCTCATCTAAAATTAGATGTGCACTGCCATTGCTTTTGAAGTGCAGCCGCCCCTGGAGAGAAAAGTCCGTAGATTTGGCAAATGGCTGCATTAGTGTTGTAAAACTCTGTCATGGAGAAAACTTCTACATCTGAAGCATTAGTGAGTCTTGTCACCAACCACAGAGGTAAATTTGCTGGTCTCCAGGTCAGCAGCTGAGAAAACGGTGGTTAGAGGTTGTGTGGGGACAGGAATAGGCTTGGTGATTCACCTATATCCTAAGCTACACACCACCACATCTTCTGTCTATTTAGAAAAAAAAAAAGGAAGAATTTTTTCTCTTAGAGCTTGGCTTTATCTTTCAGACATGCTATGTGTGAAAACTTGTCAACATTTTTGAAGTTGCCCATTTGGTGGCAATTCCCTTCCTTGGCATGTTTTAATCAAAAAGATTACATATACACAGAGGGAATGTGTTCTTCATCATAACTCTCTTTCTTTTATCAAAGAATTGTGCTGTTGTTCATGTGAGTTTGTGACTTTTGTTGTTGTTTGGAAATTGGAATCTTCAAAAGTCATTTGAAAAAAATGTTATGAATGAAATCAGCAAATGTGAAAACAGAAGATGAAGTCTGTAAGATAGAAACAACAGAAAACCATCAATAATATTTCTGCATTACGATGAGCTTCATCCCCCATAGTTTCTTTGAGCCTAGAGAGACTGTGGGTCCTGCTGCACCCCCAGACACGACGGAATTCAACTTCAGCTTCTGGGGCAAATTCAGCCTATATCACCAAGAAATGGTCCCCCATTTGCCTTATAAATCTATAAATTGTAAATACTAAATTATCCCGAAAAATGAATATTTTGAATAGTGCTTAAAATATACACTGCTTTCTATTTTAATATCTTACTCTGAGCGTTAATTACCCTTCCTCAAAGCTGTGGCAGCTGGATACCTTTTACTTCCATTTTATGATCATGGAGATAGAAATGACCAGAGTAAAGTGAGCTGTTTGAGGCCAGATAGAGAAGCAGTAGCACTATCATGGTTAAAATTAAATTGTGTTTGTTGCTCTTATACAGCTGTCTTCAGAAGACTCTAAGAAACTCCCCAGAAGTGTAAGGACTTTGAAAAGTCACACAGAAATCTTAACTGGACCTGGAGGTTCCTGACAAGCTTTATAAAACTTTTCTCAAAAGCTTTACTGTTACTTCCACTCAATGGAAGAGTAAATTGGACCAATCTAGATCTAGGTGGACATGGTTTTTACCCCATGGATTTTTCCCAGTCATTATTTGATCTTTTCTGACCCAAATGCTTCCCACAATCAGGTGAGCATCTCAGCCTCTGAAGTTAGTGGACTATTGGATTTTGGGCCTGGAGTGGCTGTATCCAGGAACATGCAATCATTTTGTCCATTCTCCAGAGGATATTGGAACCCTGGAAATTATGGCAAATTGTATCCATGCAGCTTGCTCAGGTGAAAATTTCTACTGCTACTCTGAAAGCTTCTCAACCATGGCCTTTTGCTGAGTAATGTAGTGTTTTTATCACATCTGAACATTGCGTCCAAATGTGGTGTTGTACAAAGCAGTAAAACTCAACAACAAAGCAAAATCAATAAATACAGTGCAATTCTCTTTTGTGATTCAAGCATTCTGTTACATTCCGGATATGATTATAACTGTGGAAACCTGTTTTCCTGAATCCTAACAAGCACAGTTTGCTTTACATGAAAGCTTTTCAGTGCTCTGGCCAATGCTGCCTTTGAACTTTCCATAGTTTCCAGCATATTCTTTCTCTTTGCTGAGATAGACACACACTATGCAGACATTCTAGCAAATCTTATTTTCTACTTTATAACTCCCCCTGAAACAAAAAAACCCAAATAAAGAAAAAGCAGCCAAGAATATTACAAGGAGAGGGATTTGGGACATATTCAATGCATTGTTAATGCTGAAGAATTTTCTCATGATGTGTCAGTTTTGACCAACTGAGACAGAAAAGAGGGAGACTGGCTAACTCAGCTAATTTTCAGTTTCCTGAAGCCTTGATCAAGGACTTGAGGGATGCAGGATCAAGCTTCAGTTTGAGACTATGTGTTCTTGAATCCAGCCCAAATTAAAAAGGTGTGTTTATTTTCTACTCTTAGTTAGTATGCTACAAACCAAGAGACATGAACAAATGTCATACAATCCCATTTTCACACAATTTCTGTCTTTAAAAAAAAATCACCTAAAAGTTTTTGATTTCTTTGCAGTCAGTACTTTGAGATCTGAAAGCTGTCAGTGAGGAGGCAATTCTTCACTCATTTTATAGAAAAGCTCCACTAAAAAGCTGAAATAACCAGTGTGGTGAAGATAAATAATAAAAAATGAAGCAACAGCAAAGTTTCAGAAGGTGATTATTCGGTATCAAAGCTTTAGAACTTCCAATGTGGCAAAACCAGAGTCTCTTTCAAAGGTCCATTCTGTCCAGTATAGTCCAGTATGATAATACCAACACTAAAACCACCTGTCCTGCCACAGTCTTACCTCAACCTTTCTAAACCAGGGTATCACTGGTTTCTCTGATAGGTTTGTGCACACTGGCCAGAAGTCCAGTATGCCTGACTGTTTGGGATAACAGACATCTTCCTTTGGATTATCAAAACCAGTGAGATTTCCAGCAGTCAGAACGGTAGGACCAGATAATCCCCACTCTATTTGCAGAGCCTCTGGTACTTCTGCTTGAGTGATGGGCCCATTTGAGCATTGACATGTAACAGCTCACGCTTCTGCAGATCTTCCCTTAGGAAGAAGCAGAAGGGCTGCAGAGCTCACAGCAAAAGGCATGGGCTTCCACACATGTGTTCCTCCCTCTCAATCTTTCTTTTACTCCCTCCTCTATGTTCTTGCTGCTCTAGAAGAGTGCAGAGTGAGTAGGAGATGCTGGGGAAGTCCAGTACTGGGGAAGTTCGAGCTGCTGACTGCAGGACTTTTGTGGGGCGGGTTGAATGTGTTGGAAGATGGATGATGATGGATTCCAAAGCTTTCTGAAGTCCTCACCTACTCCTTGCAGACCTTACACTGCTGTCTTATGCTGTCTTATGGCCTGCCTAGGGAGGTGGTTGAGGCACCAACCCCAGTGCTGTTCAAGAAGCGTTTAGATGAGGTGCTAAGGGATTTGATTTAGTAGCTTAGTGGGTAGGGATGGTGGTAGGTGGATGGTTGGACTAGATGATCTTGTAGGTCCTTTCCAACCTAATGTATCTATGAATCTATGAATCTTCTGCCTACAACCCAGCAAAGATAAACAATACAAACTTTCCAGGTTTCCCATTATCACTACGGTCCTCCTGTTGCAGTCCCACTGATCCTTCTCTACCACAATTCCTTCTCCTGAAGTCCTCTGGCCCACTTCCTCCTTCAAAAGAAAGTTCTCCCTTGGACTTCTGTGGGATGTTGGGGAGAAATCCAGTACATCTAAACCTGGGAAAGGCCATTACTCAAGACCACAGGGAGACAGAAAATCATGGCACCTGGGCTGGGCTCTGTAGTTGTACTCTCCCACTGCCCCTAGGAACACATGGCACCACTGCTCCCAGCCAAGAGTGATGTGAGTACATAATGGAGAACGCTAACCAGACCGGATATAACTAACTTGAGTGAGGGCAGCCACAGTCTGAAGCAGCATTTCAGAAGTGTGGGAGGATGGTCTTAGGTTTCATACAAAGATGAGTGCTTTCACACCTAAAGATGAACAGATGATCCTTGGCAGATCAGCTTCTAGTCAACTGAAGAAAGTCTTTGCATTTCCTCTGTATTTTCTTTGTCAAATTGAGAATGTTCCGTTGGTAAAGGCAGGAAGGGACCGCTGCTTCAAATAAGGCTTGATCTCAAAGGAAGCTGACAAAAGGTGCTATGCTTAGGCCTCTAAACCCAAATTATTTGTACCATCTCAATCTAGCCTTAATGAAATGAAAGGACATTTTCAATTCACATTTAATAACCAGTTCCCAAGCATGTGAAGTAATTCAGCAGCTTCATGCTGTGTCTGCCCTTTCTGCAGCATCTTATACTTGAAAAAGAAATCTGAATTGACCACAGAAATTCATTTAGTGCTGCAATTATTTTTCCCAAGGCAGTGTTTGGTGTTAGGGCCTACAGTGCTGTATGTATTTTTTTTCTTTCATGTTACTTCTGGACATGGTTCGGTATGATAATTTGTTTGTTTTTTTTTTGTTTTTTTAGTTTCCCCAAGATATTGTTCTGCTCAGTCATATGAAAAATAGGAAAATAATGCACCTTCATCCCAGTTCCACAGACAGGTCATTCATCATTGTAAAATCGACTTTACAACCTAGGAGGAAGCTGCTCCATGCTCTGAATAGCTATGAATTTCCAAAGTGTATTCCCAAGAGGCAGCAGGCCAGCAGTCACAATAGAACTGCAAGATACCTGGGAGAAATGGTATGATGGGAACACTGCTCAAGATGACAGACAGTTACCCTTGATTTTCCTAACAGGAGCATATATCAATCTGTGAGAATCTAGCTTTTCCAATAGCTACAGATATCTGATTTCTTTTCAGGACACTGAATTACTTAGATGGTTCTTCCTGAAATACCTTTTCCCCCTTATCAAGAATTTTTTTTCCCATTTAAATAAAACATGGGATTGGCAGAAGTAAGGCAGAGATTCTAGTGAGTGGCAGCCACAGCAGGAGGCTAGAGATTGATGATTTTTAAGGTCCTTTCCAACCCAAGCCATTCTGTGATCCTCTGATTTTATGATTCCCCTTGCACTTTTAAAAACAAATACTAGAATCAAAAATTTTGTGTGTTATTCTATTCCAGGTGCCCTCAACATATCTGTGCCCCTGATATCTGCCTGCAGGACACTGAATACAGAGCTCTGGGGCTGAGAGTCTTCTGACAGTTACAGAAGGTCATTTGTGTCCACCAATTGGAGATGGACAGGCTTGAATCTTGGCTTCTTCAGCCACTGTATACAAGAAAGGTGTTTCTGGGAATCTGGCTTGGGGATTTTATACTGCTGCTATCTGAATCAACTCCATCTGAACACGGAGCGCTGAGTCTCTGGTGTGAGCAGGACAATGTTTCAGAGCACCCTCAGCTTTGGGGGTTAGCAGAGAACATTTTGTCTGAGATGTAATATCCAGCAGTCATAAGCACAAGCAGGGAAAGCACAGGGTTTGCACGGGGAACACACACTTTCAGTAGACAGCACAAAACTTGTCTTTTGTGCACTTGACTCCCCAGCCTCTAAACAAACTTCAGTGTACATCTTCTCCCATCATATCACCTACTCAGGCAATGATCCAGCTCACATGCTAGCAAGTGCATCCTGTTTAGATGAGAGCTCTGCCAAATGCATGTGTATGAGAGCTTCAACACAGCTGTAGGTTAATAGGCAAGCAAGAGGAAGACCCCGTGTGGAGCAGATGCAATGGTGTGTTTCAGACCTAAAGAGAGCATGGGATGAAACAGGAGCTGGGCTATCAAAGAGTCAATGGTACAAGGCAATACAGCATGTTAGCAAGAGATAGAAAAACAGCCCAGGGGACAAGAATGGAGACGAGCCCTGGGGCAGATTCTGTTTGTCTCTTTGGCAGTCTGTGTATTGAAAAAGAGAGAGTGCATCTCTAGGAGAGAGATGGATGAAGAGGTAAAATCCTGCCAGGGAGGATGAGTGGGGAAGTTGAGAATTTATTAGCTCAATTTTTAAGCAATTCATTCTCCTTTTCAAGAGGTTCTTGAAAAAAAAGAAGCCAACGAGTCAAGAAGCCTAAATTAGCTAGGAAGGTACTTCAGCAGATCAAGGGCTTGACTGTTCTGTGGTTTGCTTTAGATTCAGGACAAGGTGTAAAATATGCAACAAATATTATAGAGCAAGCTGTCCCCATGGCTGCAGCTGCAGCTCATGAGCTGGAGAGCATGTACTATCAGAAGTCAGAAAGCCAGGCACAACTTGCCTTCATGTACACAAAGGGAAAAGGTACTGGAAAAGGAGATGACCTGACCTACAGCACTGATGCTGCTTCTCCACGACGTAGCACATTTCAGACTTGTGTGTGATCTTGGAAAATGAGGAAGGGAGGAGAGCCTTGGGAAGGAGACTGGATGAGAAGGGCCCAGGACAAATCCATACAAATCCTCACAGCAGTCTGAAAATCCTTTGGTATTTCCCAGCCTCCCATTCTTGACAGCAGCTGACCTGGCAGATCTCTCCTGCTCTCTACAACCCAGCACCTCCTCTCAGCCTCCTCCCTGCTCTCCTGGATTGTATCAGCCTCTTCCAAAACTTCTCATTTCCAGTCTTATGACCTACAGACACCAAAAAAGAGTTAGCGAACTCCTCTCTATGCTGACAACAGTCCCGTTCCAAATGGACTTCGCCTCTTCTTTAGAGCTGTCTTAGATTCATAGATTCATAAGGTTGGAAAGGACCTACAAGATCATCTAGTCCAACCATCCTCCTACCACCATCCGTACCCACCAAGCTACTAAATCAAATCCCTTAGCACCTCATCTAAACGCTTCTTGAACAGCGCTAGGGATGGTGCCTCAACCACCTCCCTAGGCAGGCCATTCCAGTGCTTGATCACTCTTTCAGAGAAAAAAATTTTCCTCAAATCTAATCTAAATCTTCCCCGGCACAACTTGTGGCCATACCCTCTCGTCCTGTCATTAGTTATCTGGGAGAAGAGGACGACCCCCTCCTCACCACAGCCTCCCTTCAGGAAGTGGTAGAGTGCAATGAGGTCTCCTCTGAGCCTCCTTTTCTCCAGACTAAACAATCCCAGCTCCCTCAGCCGCTCCTCGTAAGACTTGTGCTCCAGACCCCTCACCAGTTTTGTTGCCTTTCTCTGAACATGCTCCAGGGCCTCGATGTCTCTCCTGTTGTGAGGGGCCCAAAACTGAACCCAGTACTCGAGGTGCGGCCGCACCAGAGCTGAGTACAGGGGGATGATCACCTCCCTGCTCCTGCTGGCTACACTATTTCTAATACAGACCAGGATGCCATTGGCCTTCTTGGCCACCTGGGCACCCTGCCGGCTCGTGTTGAGCCAAGCATCAACCAACACCCCCAGGTCCTTTTCCTCTATACACTCCTCAAGCCATTCTGCCCCAAGCCTATAGCATTGCATGGGGTTATTGTGGCCAAAGTGCAGGACCCGGCACTTGGCCTCATTGAACCTCATCCCATTGACCTCAGCCCAGCTGTTCAGCCTATCTTATAACAACACACAAGTCTCTGCTCTCTTCTGATTCATGAAGGGCCTCATTGCAAATCAGTGCAAGTTCTCTTACTTTACTGAGTGAAACTATCATGGCTGTGGACTCTCCCACCTCTCCTGCTCTGCATTTGCAGCCATTCTCAGGAACCACAGTAAGGTCAGATTCTTACATATGTGGCTGAGTTGGTACCCAGCAAGAAATAAACTGTGTTTCAAGTGTGTGCTGGCTTATCTCCTCCCTCACCAGAACAAAGCTTATAAGAAGAAAATGTGAGGCCTCCCTGAGGGTGCCGGGAAGACACGGCGGATAATGGGAAATTTTTGGAAGGAGATTTGAGAAGTGGATTTTACTCACTCCCTATATTGGTAAAGGCTTATCATGCTCCTTTGCAAAAACAGAAACCACATGGCGAGACACTGTTTTTAAATGTTAATGCATCTTTAGAGAATAATCAGCAATGTTTGATGGCTTGTGCTAGCTCTAGGAGAAGTCTCTTTGTTGTTTAAGAAATGAAGCAGCATTCATCTGGAGTTCCTTGTCATTACTGGATGAAAGAAAGGTTATTTCTGTAGTTAAAGAGAGGAGGAAGAAAAAAAAGAGAAGATGTGAATGATAAACATTATAAAGTACTTATCTTTCCAGATGTCTCTGGGATAATGTGAGCTAAAAGGAAATGCTTATCTCACAGAAGGACAGCTTTTGGCAACATAGCTTTTATACAGAGCTAAATGCTTTTAAGAGTGTGGGACAAAGGTGGAGGGAGCTGCTTAAAGCAGTGAAATACAAACCAAGTGGTGCCCCTTCAATCCTCTTTCTGCATCACACTGTAACCTTCATTAAGTCGTAACAGACTTTAGTGTCTCATTTTATTCACTGGGACAATAGCTGGTGTAAAAATCATCAGAAAAGGCATTTTTGTGGCCCCTACAAACTTAGTAGTTGCATGAAAATATATTTTAATGCAGCTTCTTACATGCACTGTCATTTAAAGAAGCATTCCATCATCAGTTTGCTGTCATTCTTGAGAATAGCCCACATTCAAAAAATAACAACAGTTTTTGGTGCTTCTAATTTGGATGTAAAGGAAAGAAAACACAAGGACACTTAATCAAACATAAAACCCTTTTTGATATCTCTTAGTATGAAAGTGTGAGGCTGAAACCACTATTCTTATATAATATTCATAGACACATGCTTTTAATTTTATTTTTAATGTGATGTCTGTCTCCTTTTTCTGCTGCCTCATCCCAAATTTGTCTATTTGTTGCTTTCCTGTAAAAAATGTCCTTTATTTTATATGCCCTACTGACAGAATGTTGAAATCACATCAGAAGAGGAAGAGTATTTCCTTTCTGAATAGGTGTATTCTTGTTTCTCTCCCCAGCAAGCTGCTGTTTCACACATGACAAAAGGATTCCAGTCTGGTGAGAATAATGCTTAATCGTTAATAAATAACTCCTACAAATAAGAACCAGGAGTGAAACCACGATCAGATGAATTTTCCTGGGAGGCAGTCAGGTTGCTGCGTGACCTTGGGTGATTAATTTTACATTCCTGTTTCTATGCTTTTCCCTCCACTCATTCTTCTGTCTTGCCTGCTTCACATTCAAGGTATCCAGGGCAAGAACTATTTCTCATTATATGTACATTTAGCAGTGAGCACTGTGAGTATTACAGCACAGTAAAACGTGCATATGAGAAGTAATAACTCAGGATAGAGGTAAGTATGCACCTTAAGAATCATGAAGTGGATCATAGAGTGGCAGTCATCTGTGATAGCAAGCCACAGTTTTCTTGAGTCTCTTGTTCCTTAGTGTGACCATGGCCTGGGTAAAATGTGGTGCAGAGTGTGTGTAACAGTGACATGCCTCTGCAGTAGTGGGACAACAGCAGGGACAAGAATGTGGGGGGCTGGTATCATGAGATTACTGGGACATGGAGGTGAGATACTCCTTCATGGCCAACATGCTCTGCAGGTCTCTTGGTGGCATTGAAGGCCTGACTTATTCACCTCACTTGCAGGGTCACCTCTAAAGGACAACTCCCCATAAAGTCACGCTCCTCTTTGAATATCATAAGTATTGGCCCAGGGACTCCAAAGATGGCCTGATGGACTCCCATGCAGTGACCATGCAGTTGATTTGACCCAGGCAGTACAGTCTGGGAAGAATTCTTCCCAAAAGGATCTTGACATTGATTGTTGCAAGGGCAGGAAGCATCTGGAATGAACCTGATTTTCAACCTGCACTACAGGTGCCTGATCTCATCTAATCACTCCACCTCAGAATCCAGCCACTTCAGTTTGGACTGTTCAGATTTGGTATAAATGCAGCCCTTCACCCCATCCATACTGCCTAAACCTCAAGAAAATTTCATGCAGCTTCAAATGTATATATAAATTCTCTAGTCCAGCCCATGGCTGTGGCCCAAGAATCTGATCCTGAGGAGCCTTCTCAAGGTGTCTACTGATTACTGGGGTTACATTTCCCATCAGGAAATGCAGGCTGTTGGGAATTGCTCAGCAGAGCCATGGAGCCTCAGGTAGGTAGAGAAATTCCAGTTCTGCCCAGCCTCAATTTTCCCTCCAAATATGGGGAAAGGAACATCAGCTGCACAGACACACATTTCATGTACCTTGTAGTGTCTCTGCTCTCAAGCAAAACACATTTTCTGCAAGTCAGTCAACAAAGAAAGAAGTATTGGGCTTAGAACAAACAAGCAAATCAACAGTAAAAAGCACAAAGGGGAAAAAAAGAGAGGGAAATATTTTCTTCTTACAGTCAGTTGTGATTTCGTAGGGGGAGTTGAGGCGTGCATCCCCACAGGGCGAAGTGCTCACGTACAGATGGAACAGGATGTTCTCCTGCAGCCTGTAGCCTCCCTCTTTTAATCGCACGAAGATTGATCGCTCCCAGTCTTCTCGTCGTTTGCTATGATCACAAAAGAGGTTCCAGGTCATTTGTTACACACCGAATCAGAAACAAAACTGCTTTTTCTATCTGTGTTTTTCTCCCTGTTTGTTTGTTTTTACTATCATATATATATATATGCTTTTTTTACATCATATATTTTGCCAGGTGACAAGGAGAGAAAAACAATAAATGAAGAAATGTGTGAAGGGGGTCAAAGCTGTCAATGTGCTTTGGTTTGTTTACCTGGAGTCTATTCTAAAAACAAAGCACAGATGCACAAACACATTGATTTTAAAGAGGTTCTGGCTCATGAAGAAAGACAAAGTTCTCTTAGACTCTCAGCTGGGAAAATCAGCTCTGCTCATCACTGTGCCCAGCCACGTATTTAAATCCTGTTAACGTGACTGCAGACAAGATGCAGGTTTATATGCTCCATTGGAAAAGGTCACTAACAAAGCACTGTGAGTTTATGACCCAGTCGACCCTCCTGCTCCCCAGGCATCGCTCTCCCTCACTGTTCAACCACAGCCACCCAAGAGCACTCCGTCTCAGCCAGCAACACCTCCTTGGTCACTTGGCATTCTCAAAATCAGAAAGTGTCCTGCAGTCAGAACTTGCATAGGCTTCTTGACTGAGCTGAAAAAGATACTGAGATGAGGCTTTTGTCTGCAGAGTGGTTCAGCAGCTAGATGGGGACACAGCGCCTATGTTCTATTAGCAACAGCTGCCCAGGAGGCCCAGTCCTCCCCATCCTGCAGTTTGCAGCAACAGCTCACATTAGGGCTATGCTGCATGTGTTTCTCAGATGATTTACATTAGTGAAGACATGGGTGATTTCACTGACTGACAGCTGCTTCTGATATGTATATTTGGGTGACGATCATCATTTTGAAGGTGAAAATGTGATCAGGGAAATTCTAATGACAGACACCGATGCTCTCGTCCTCTCGTCAAAAATTCAAGGGCCTTTATGTAGGAATGCCTCTGAGTAGAACTGCATCTGCAGGTGGTGGTTTCCTAGAAGGCTGCTAATAAGCTGAAGCTCTACCCATTTAATTCACACCAGGGCAGCCCATCAAGTGACACAACTTCTGCTCGTCTCTGTGCCTACCATCAGAGCAAGCAGGGCTGCTTTTACCCATCCTCAGAGCAGTCCTTGAATTCCATCCAAGCTGTCTCTGCCTGCTTTCTCCTGGTGCAGTCTCGGTGTTATTGAAGCTGTTTGGCTGTCACTCTTGCATGCTTTGGGTACTTTGTCATTTTTTGATGCCGGGATGCATTTGCTGTCAGGAGGAATTTACAGGCACATTACCTTGCTGCCAGGGGCAGGGAGCTGCACCACTCCTTCCTTCTGTAGGCTGCGGAGAATTTCCCAACCATGCTAATTATACCATTGCCCTGATACTGCTCTCTGAAATAATAAAATACCTACAAATTAAGTCCTGCTGCTTGGACTCTGGAGCAAGTGCAGTTGGTTTTAAATAATTCACTGCAAATCAGCTGGGAGAACCAGAGCTATGCAGTTCTGGCATCTGCTGTGATAATGTTAAGCCTTATTAGTGCCAGGGCAGCTTGCTCTACCTGGAAACAGTTGCTAGGTAGGGTTGGAACAGTCATTTTTTGGGCTGGGTTGCAGGAGTTCACAGCAATCAGCACCCATTCTGTGACTGTTTCTCATGGAATTAATCTTGCACTCTTTCTCATACTGAGAAAGGTCTGTGGACAGAGTAGTTGACAGATTGGGTGATCTGTGGTGGATCTAAACATGAGAGGCTTCAATGAGCCTCCAAACGAACTCTTCCATGCCATATATGCTTCTGACCTGTTTCTGGTATGGTTCTCTGGGGGTTGAACTCAAACAAGAGATTCCTCACTGCCTGGTGGTTGGATGGGTTTAACAATTAGACACTGAGAATATTATTATAAACGAGTTTCGGATGCAGTATCATCAACAGTATCTTTGCAGGGAGCCTAGTTTGGGGGAAGCTTGAGGGATTTCAGACCCCAGTGATATGTGGGCTGTGTAAAAGTGGCCATGTGGTGCATGAGAGGCATTCTGCAAAATCACTTCTCCCCCAGCACTTGTGAGTACCACGCAGAGCCATGTTGTACGGCCACACACACCTGTACAAAGCCATGAGGAATGAGCCCGTACTGAGTGTACAAATGAAATTCAGCGAGTGACATTAGTGTGTCACTTCCCACTTTATCCACATTGGTGGTGGCTAAAAGAGCAGAATTTGTCCTTAAACCTTTACCTGTTGTGACTTATTGCTAGAGATTTATTAAACTCAATAGAAACTTTTATGAATGTGGTAAATTTAATCTTGTGTTTAAGTTCATTATTTAACATGCATGCATACGTTTTGAGCTGATGGCAAGAACACTTTAGCATATGCTTGTGGTTTAATATATGTGAGAATAGAGAAGATATTTTAGCATGTATATGTAGTTGTAGGGAGTTTCTAGTGCTTCATATATCACTTGGCATAGAGCACAGCATCCTGCAGAAACTAACATGCTAGAGGGCTAGAAAAGGTTGTGTTCATTGAGAAGATAAAAGGAGTAAAATAATAAATAGTAGATCTTCGGCAAACAGGTTTTTTTTTTTTCCTGGAAAAAAATTTGTCTGGACTGATTGAAGACTGTTCCTTACTTTTATGATCAACAGTAGTTTGCATCTGAATCTCTTGAAGTACTTCAGGCAAAATCATACCTCTGGCACCTGTAGGGCTTCTACAACAGTAAGACCGTTGCAGTGTTGATTTATTTTAAGAATAGCTTATTAGTTTTAGTTTTCCTTGGTAAAGGAATGTTGGATTTTTTTCTTCCCTGTTGGTCTGTTGATACAAACAAACGCACTGAGGTCAATGTGAATTTTACAGCCATCGCTGTGAGATAATCAGACTATGATATTTGTGTACCTTTTGATGGTGAATTTTAGAGAAAGCTTCTCAAAAGGTCTTTCTCATCCTTCTTTTATACATCAGAAAAGTCACGTCTTACTTTTCATCTTTTCCATGAAAGTATTGAGAACTTGAGGATTATGGTTGTCATAAAAATAAAATCTGGGAGGGGTAGGAGTTTTAATCAGACTGGTTAGAAACTGTCGGGTTTTAGTGGTGCTTTTAGCTTTTATTTAACTCAAGCTCTAGACAATGAATTGTTGAAAGCAAGTTTCCTTTTGAAGTATTTGTCACTCTTGCTTCTTAGAGAGGATAAAGTTCCTATTCTGGAACTCTCTTTCAAAAGAAAATTCGGAAAGCTGAGCCTCTAGCATTTAACAATAGGAAGAGAAAGAAAAAATGTAATTTACATATTGCTGCAACTTTGGCTTGTGGATGGAACTACTCCATGTTCACATAACTGAAGCCGTCACCCTATACTCTCTTTACATCAATGTAAATAAATTACTCCAGTACATGGCAATTCATCTTGCTTACAATAAACACCTTAATTAGGTCTGCTGAGTCACACTCCACAGGTGCCCATCTCAGCCCTGATCACATAGGAGCCTTGGGGTATCCAGTCCACCCTTGGCTGACTAACTTGTAGGCATTTCAGGCAAGGTGTTAAGAACTAAATTCAGCTTAGTGACTCCACTTCCCCTGGACATTCATTCTCAGTCTTGACCCTCTCTCTCTCCAGCCTCCTTGTCTCTACTCTTTGAAGCTTTCAAGCCGCATTTAGAGAGGCAGAAGTTTTGCATTGATTGAAGTCAATGGCATGATTTGTTAACGCTGGACAAATGGTTCCTTTACAACAATAATGTCACAATGAAAGATAAGTCTTGTGTTGGAAAATCCTGAAGTATGAAATCCATGTATGGAAATGAGTTTGAGCAGGTAGGGGTGGTGGGAGGACGCTGTGTGACAAATAGAGAATGCTGTCCCATAGAATAATCTTTCCTGTTTCATAGGGAGAGATGGAAAATATAAGCTCTTTGAGCCTGTGATATGTACTGCGCTTTCTTTATTTTTTTAGTCAGGGAATCATCTTTTTGGTTTCAGTTTGTACACCAGCCTGTACAACAAGTTCCTGGCCCAGGAGAGAGAGGACTTGAATTTGGGCTAGGTCAAGGCAAATGCGCAACAACTTTGAAGTCCTAAGTCCTAGGAGCTAGTATGTGGGGAGTCAGAGTGAAGCTGTATTAACATATCTGTCCTAAAAAAAAACTGCCTTAGCTATGCAGCAGCATCATGTTGCTTCTCTGGTACTGAGAGAAGTGCCTTTTTTTGTAAAGGAAATGGGTAAATATGATTTCAATATGCAGAAAATGATTTTTTTAAATTTCATTTTGAAAGCTCTCATTTTCTCACTATATGGTGAAGCTCCTGTTGACGGTGTAAAATCAAGTGCAGCAATAAATACTGGAACTGGAAAAAATATTGCAGCACACAGTTTTGCTTCCACATGGCCTTAAAGAAAGAAAAACTTGATTTGACAATATCTCTAGCTCTGTCTTTCAAAGCTGCTTAGCCTTGACAATTTTGGTTGAGATTTTTATTATTTGTGCTGGTCAGAGAAGTGATAGTGTCTGATCTTGACTGAACAGGGAGTGATTTGAAGTTATTGTGAAAAGAGCTTGTGCTGCACTGAGGATTCTCTTAACAAAAGAATGTTAACATTGATCCAAATAAAATAATAATATGACTGAACATGTTAGGGATGTGAATCAATACAATAGTTTGAGATACAGTGGTAACACTTGTTTCCCAAGAGACTGTAGCACAAAGCAAGAACTAGGGTTGCTACACTGCTGAAAACATAATTTAATGTAAACTTGACAGCGATTCAGATTGAAATAGAGAGAATATTGTTTTTGATTAAACCCTTCAAGGCTTTTGTCCTCCTTTGTTAGCCAAGCTCATCTACTCAATATACTCTTCTCTTCAGTCCCAGCCTGAAGTGAAAATAACCACTATTCCTATTATCATTGCTTTGGAGTTGACAATATTATAGGGGCTCACAAGAGCACACAGATTAATCCTTGTACCTGTGACCTGGTGCAAAGTCTTCTGAAAACAAAGGGAGTTTTTGCACCAAGGTTAATGACCTCAGATAAAATCCCATCAAAATGCAAGCAAGAATGTAGGGAAGAGGTATGGTTTATAGATAAGGGCTTTTTGTTTTCTTTCCTTGCTTCCCTCTCTACTTTCTTGGTTTCTTCCATATAAGTAAATGTCACCTCAGTTTGACTTCTGCTTGGATTTCATAGGATCAAATAGTAATCCAAACTGGAAGGGACCTTAAGACTCTAGAATAACTTTCTGCTGAAATCAGGGTCATCTCGAGACTGTTAAACCAGATGGCACAAGACTTTATTCCATTGAGTTTTGAAAACCTCCAAGATGGAAGAGAGACTGAACAACTCAGAGGCAGAGGTGATAGCCAAGCCGCTTTCTGCCATCTATCAGCATTCCTGGTCATCTGGAGAGGTCCCACAAGATTGGAGGCTTGCCGATGTGACTCCCATCTACAAGAAAGGCCGCAAGGAAGATCCGGGAAACTACAGGCCTGTCAGCCTGACCTCGGTATCAGGGAAAGTTATGGAGCAATTGATCTTGAGGGAGATCACACGGCACGTGCATGGCAATCAGGGGATCAGGCCCAGCCAGCACGGGTTCACAAAGGGCAGGTCGTGCTTGTCCAACCTCATCTCCTTCTACGACTGGGTGACCAGACTGGTAGATGAGGGAAAGGCTGTTGATGTAGTCTACCTGGACTTCAGCAAAGCCTTTGACACGGTCTCCCACAGTATTCTCCTGGGGAAACTGGCAGCCCGTGGTGTGGACAGGTTCACTCTTCTTTGGGTTGAGAACTGGCTAGAGGGCCGTGCCCAGCGGGTAATGGTTAATGGAGTCAAGTCCAGCTGGCGTCCTGTCACAAGTGGTGTCCCCCAGGGGTCGGTATTGGGGCCCATCTTGTTTATTATCTTTATTGATGACCTGGATGAGGGGATTGAGTGTACCCTCAGTAAGTTTGCGGATGACACCAAGTTGGGAGGATGTGTCGATCTGCCTGAGGGTAGGGAGGCCCTTCAGCGGGATCTGGATAGGCTGGACAGCTGGGCTGAGGTCAACAGGATGAGGTTCAATGAGGCCAAGTGCCGGGTCTTGCACTTTGGCCACAATAACCCCATGCAATGCTATAGGCTTGGGGCAGAATGGCTTGAGGAGTGTATAGAGGAAAAGGACCTGGGGGTGTTGGTTGATGCTTGGCTCAACACGAGCCGGCAGGGTGCCCAGGTGGCCAAGAAGGCCAATGGCATCCTGGTCTGTATTAGAAATAGTGTAGCCAGCAGGAGCAGGGAGGTGATCATCCCCCTGTACTCAGCTCTGGTGCGGCCGCACCTCGAGTACTGTGTTCAGTTTTGGGCCCCTCACAACAGGAGAGACATCGAGGCCCTGGAGCATGTTCAGAGAAAGGCAACAAAACTGGTGAGGGGTCTGGAGCACAAGTCTTACGAGGAGCGGCTGAGGGAGCTGGGATTGTTTAGTCTGGAGAAAAGGAGGCTCAGAGGAGACCTCATTGCACTCTACCACTTCCTGAAGGGAGGCTGTGTGAGGAGGGGGTCGTCCTCTTCTCCCAGATAACTAATGACAGGACGAGAGGTAATGGCCACAAGTTGCGCCAGGGAAGATTTAGATTAGATTTGAGGAAAATTTTTTTCTCTGAGAGAGTGGTCAGGCACTGGAATGGCCTGCCTAGGGAGGTGGTTGAGGCACCGTCCCTAGCGCTGTTCAAGAAGCGTTTAGATGAGGTGCTAAGGGATTTGATTTAGTAGCTTGGTGGGTAGGGATGGTGGTGTGAGGATGGTTGGACTAGATGATCTTGTAGGTCCTTTCCAACCTTATGAATCTATGAATCTATGAATCTATGAAACTCTGATGGGTGCCTTGGTCCACTGCTTATTCCTATGTGGACAATTTCTCCTTATGTCCAGACTGAGCTTCTCTTATTTAAGCGCTGGCCAGTCATTTGTCATCTTCCTACTTTGCATGTCAGTAAAAAACCCAGCTCCATGCTTCTGACGACCTCCCATAGGTTCTTCTGGTTTATCCATCCTGTTTCTCCAGATAGATGGAGATGATTAGTGAAGTCCCAGGACACACCCTAGTGTTACCCTACTTATTAGAATCTTCCAGACAATATATTACCCACTTAAATGGTAACAAGGAGAGTATGACTGAAAACAGAAACAGTAATTCCTCTGCAGATACTCTACATGCTGTAACATTTTAAAACTTTATAAAGAAGGAATGAGTGAGGACATTCTGTGCTTTGGCAAGAAGTTCACTGTACTATTAACTCTTTGGTTCTCTGGTGAGTCAATGAAAACATTAGCCATCAGTAAATCACTTCCTTGAGGTATTTCAGTTATTTCAGTACAGCAGATAAGAAAGGAAAATGTCTACAGTGAGCAGAATGACCTCCTTTCAGAGTCTGGACAGTGAGTGATGTTAATAAGCTTTCATGTAAGGATTCGTACAAAATCATCAGGCTTCATAAAACACAACTTTATGAGTCATGTCTAATTGCTACTGAAAGGAATCCAGGTAAAGTAAAGAAGCTCATGACCCCACACTCCAGACTGTCTAATACTCATTTTGTACTGTACAGTATATTGGTACTTCATCAGCCAAAGACTCAGAAACAACAACATAAAGAAAAAAATATTTTGAATGCTTGGAGGATGGATCTATGCCACTGAAGGCTATGTAAGCATCAACAAAATTCATTTACCTTAAGTGTAGCTCCAGCTGTGAGTAGAGGAAGTGAATAAATGCCCTTCTTGCCACAATTTCTGCATGGCAGTCATTGACCACCAGCCCTTGGTCATTAATGTATTCCCCATTTATACATTTGGTACCCGATGACAGCACAATAACCTGAGCTTGCCTGATGTCCAAACCTGTAGAAAGAAAAGCAAGAAGGTTGTGAAATTGCCTGGAGGTGAGCATTATATCATAACTGTTAAAGTTCTCATATCCGACACTTTGATGCGGCTGTAGAGACAGGCCTAATGGGATACTTGTTGAGGAGCAGACAGGGCTTTGGAATATGCAGAAATCTCACATTTCAGTGTTATTAGTACAATAAGGGCTCTGTTTCAGTCTTGGTGCTAATTCCAAGATAAAAGCTTGTCACCAAGTTTACTTGTTAAATCAATAACTACATCCTAGCAGTGCACATGCTGTAGAGAGGTAATAAAGAACTCCTGCAGTGCTGATAAAAATGGCCAGGTTTTTATGAGCTGTTGAAGACATTTTCTGGTGGGAACACACACTCCCTGTAATGTTAGTTTTCATTGCTGTTGCACTAGAAGAGCAAAATAAAATGCAAGTAACACTTCTGGAGCTGCTCTTTGAAACAGAACAAACAGAACTGATTCTCAGTACAGTCTCCTTTTTGGTTTTCTGAGAGCAGTTTGATCAGTGCCTTTTCTACTGTGGCCCCAGAGATTGAGCATCCCTTTCTCCATCCACTGACTTTCCAGATAATTGTGACAGGAAAGGAAAGATGTGCTTTTCTTGGTGCAGTTAGGCACTTGCTAGAATCCTCACTGTTTTGGAGGTGGTGGGAAAATTCTCACGGAGTTCATCAGGGCATGAGTTTCACTGAAAAAGTGGTTCATTCAACCCTGCAGACAATTTGAAGGAAGACCTAAGAATGAACTGACTCCAAACTGTAGTTATGAACAGCGCATTTCAGAATACATCTCTCTTTAGAGGGAACAGAGGAGCAGCTCCTGGAGAAAAAATAAATAAATAGGACTTTGTTTCTGGTGTTTCCTCCAGGAATGACAAAGCAGGTTAAGAGGAACAGGCTGTGTTTGGCAACTATACATGTATACTACGTTTAAGTATGCACAAGTACAGCAGAGCAATCCAAGCTACTGGGCCGGTTTGGTTGTGCCCAGTTAGTGCCACTGTGATACCTTCAGTCATCTGCTTAACCTCTGGCTGCTGCTCCAGGGAGGGGAGGGCATCCAGGATGTTGTGTGCCCTCCCAGCTGTCTCACACGGATATCCATAATATGACTCAGTGGAAACAAAGCCTGCCTTTAGGCACAAATAAAACCCTCGAAGTTTTCACCATAGGGTGACTAGAGGCAAAATGTTTCTGGTTTTGAGACATAATGCTTGAGAATGAATACAAAATCCATGTACACATTTGCTTTGTCCTTATTCATATGATCTGATTTTATCTGTGAAAAAGCTTTAGGAATTATTTTACAGGGTCAGTAATCTTTATTTTTCTTATGATTAAGTCTGTTGAGCAGCAGAAAGGAAGCCAAAAAAATTGTAGAGAATTTTCAGGACTGAGGCCATGTTCTCTCATAAGATCCACGGACTGGATCTGAGAAAACAGCAGAACAGTGAAGGAAAGAATATTTTAAACATAAAAGGCTGGTGCTGTTGGTAATGTATATATCAGGAAATTATTCCAAAATTATCTTACATCTATACCAATATGATAGCTCCATCAGTAGTCCAAAAGGTTTGGCATTATCATGATATTATAGCATTGTGATTATTATGGGGAAGGTGTAAGTAGACTGAAAGATCAGTTAAACATGTATCATCTTCTGATCATGGCAGTCTCAGACAGAAGTCATTTTTGGTGCTAGTGAAAAAGTACAGCACCATGTACACCTGTGCCTGCAGTTTCATCTCTCATTACTAGAAATGTCTCTGTAATGTATGTAGCAGCATTCGAATAAAAAAAAAAAACACCAAAAAAATACCCACAAGAGTTGAAGTTGTAAGATGTTTGCCTGCATGGGAGAATGCAATAGAGACATTCAAATAAGAAGTGTTTATACTTATCCTGGTTTTACTACTAGTTAAGAAGTTGAAGTTGAAGTAAATTGTTCCATCTGTACAATGAAACATATTTTTCCTCTGTACATCAGAATAACTGGTTCTTTAGGGGCATTGCCTTCATAAGAAAAGTAATGGGTTTAGATCAGACTGATGCCCATCTAGTTAACTGTGTCCTTTCATGGGCTAATCTCAAGCATTTCATGAGGTATTGCACGTAATTCTTTCATTGCTTGGAGGGCTCATGACAAGACTCAGGTTGTTCTTTTTCCTTTTTGTTTTGTTTTGTTTTGTTTGTTTGTTTGTTTTTGGACATTATTTGATTTATATAGAAATGTTCACAGAATCTTATTTTCCACAGTAGAAACAAAAGAGCAGGAGGCAGTTCCCTGGTTCAGAAACCCACAGACCCTCCCTCTGCCTTTCTGAACCTGAATAACTCCACCGATACTCCCCAGGGCAGTGAGAACTACTGCTTCCTTCTCCTTTTATCCTGACTTTCTGCTCCTTTCACCTTCTGAAGTGTGAACTTCCTTTTCCCCTTTCACCCTGCAGTGGCTGTACCTGGCTGCAAAAGACAGGGAGAACCATCTACAGGAGCCATCCTGCTCTTCAGTGGGTATACTTCACTCATTCTCTGTCTCCCAGTCAGCCCAGTGATTTATGTGATGAATTTTAATATTTCAAACACATTTTTTTTTCCCATAAATAATCTTCTATCACGTGTGCGTGAGGATTGACCTGTTCAGTGTTTTCTGTAGGGTTTGGATTTGTTCACAAATGAGAAACAGTCATACGAAGACACCCAGCACTTAACTGATGAATGAGAATATGAATAATATGAATGCCTCTAATATTGTTTGCTATCATAATGTTTATCCACACAGTAATAGCAAAGTGTGCTTAGGATGTTTGTTCTTGGGTGAATTAGCTCCATATGTTAGCTTTCAGTGATACAGGGCCCAGCAGGTAGTCATGTGCAGACAACACCTGGGGTGTCTGCCAGTCCTGGCAAGGTGCACACGTTTCCACAACATCACTTTGATGTTGCCCAGGGCTGGAGTCAACAGTTTCCAAGAATGCAGAACTGGTCTGAGTGTTAAACATTAAAAGTCTCTATGCATTTTTCATTTACAATGACAGAAAATATAAGCCATGTTCTTCCATTCTCATAAATACCCAAGAGTTAAGTCTCACTATGAAGGCACTCAGAAACACAGGTGTACATGACTTATGCATCAGCTCTGAAATATTTACACCTCACTGGGGAGCCAAATGGAGAAAGTGATATGTGACCAGTACACCACTGCTCAACACTACCTGTGAGAGCACCCTGCATTGTGAGAAATGTGTCCAAGAGCCTGACAGCTTCCCAATGTGTTTGGGGGCATATATGTTAATAAGTAGTTCTCTCACTGCCTTATTTTGTATGTGCATAGATTTGGAGGTTTACCCCTGTGAAATGCTTGATACTGCTTTCAACAAACATACGGGGAATTTGTCTCTGAGAGTGAGAGATATGATGCTCAGTTGATGAAGGAAAATTTTAAGTGTTCACACTGGCATTTTAGGCAGTATTTCCAGCTCTTGAATCTACATAGGTGCTTCAGTGATTCAGAATTAAGATCTTCTACATGTCTGTGCATTACTAAATCTTTGTATTAATATTCCACAGAATCACAGAATCATGAGACTGTAGGTGTTGGAAGAGATCTCTGGAGATCACCTAGTCCAACTCTCTGCCAAAGCGGGTCCCTACAGCAGGTCATACAGATAGATGTCCAGTTGGGTTCTGAATACTTCACATTTCTCAGGTGGTTTCTGTTTACAAGTATCAAGTTACCTCCTAAACACTGATTAATTTAACCTCTCACATTTGCCATACCTACAGAGCTCATCTTTAAGTTATGCTGAAGAATGCATTGGGTGTGACAAAATCCTAGCTCCAGCCTGGCACTAACAGCCATTTATCACCCTCTCTGCTTTGGGGAAAGCATCAGGATATAACCCCAGAGCAGGATTATTCTCATCAAGACCCATGTTCGTTTTGAGGGAAGCCAGCCTCAGACTAAAGACCCAGGAATCTCACTGTGTTCAGGTGATTTGACAAACAAGAAGAAATGGGCTACATTATTATGACCTTAACTCCTGACCCGTTGATTGTCAGAGTACATGAACCATTTCCTTCCCTCACTGCCTTTTGTGAAAGTAATGTTTGAGAAGACATTAGGTTAAAAGCAACTAGGTGAGCAATTTATAACATGCACCAGCATTAAGTTTCTATTATTTGCCTAAAGACTCTTAATAGCTTTCAATTTGAAGAGGAAATGGAGCAGGGGAAGGAAAACTGGGGAGCTGTGTCAGTGTGCAGGCTGGGGACTGGATAATACTATGTTCACAAGGAGAGCGAAAAGGGAATTTGCCACCTTTTCCAAAATGGCACCAATCAATTAGTTGCATTATAGAACAAAAATACAGCCATAAAAACCTCACCTACTCTGATGGCAGATCCCATCTAATGACCTGGTGAAGTAACGAGTCCTCTTGGAGCTTTCAAGTTCAGGCAGGCTGTGTCCCTTTTCACAGCAAGGGGGAAACCTCAACCCCACTCATACACATCTTTTTGTGTCAATGATACTCCAGGCCTTCACATCACAGCTTATCACAGGCCACATTTGGTTTGCTGATGCCAGTGGTGGGATTCATTTCAGCTATTTGTAGTAACTAGAGTTTAGATGTCTGCACCTGAGCTAATTGTTGTAAACTTTCTTTACAATGTAGAGAAACTTTCCTGGGAGGTGATTCATCTGGCCTATTTCAGACAGTCTGAGTTTGTAATGCCACTTTCTCATTGTGAACTCTGAAGACTTGTAATCGGACAGCAGCAGCACGATTTTATACATTGCAGACAGCTGCATGTGGTAAGATTTCTCTTACATACATTCATTCATGAACCAAAACTTCTCAAATCATGAAATAATCAGCAAAGCAAAACTAATGCCTTTCCATTTTTTTTTTCATAGAACCATAGAATTGTTTGAGTTTGAACGGACCCTTAAAAGTCATCTTGTCCAACTCTTGTACAATGAACAGGGACACCTACAGCTAGATCAGGTTGCTCAGAGCCCCGTCCAGCCTGACCTCAAATGTCTCCATGGATGGGGCAATCAGTGCTAGTGTCTCATCATTCTTAATGTAAAAACTTGTTCCTTATAACCAAACTAAATCTCCCCTCTTTTACTTTGAAGTCATTTACCCTTGTCCTATCACCACAGACCCTGCTAAAGAATCTGTTCCCTTCCTTCTTATGGCCCTCTTTAGATACTGAAAGGCTGCCACCGTGTTCCCCTAAAGCTTTCTCTTCTCCAGGCTGAACAGCCTCAGCTCTCTCAGCTGGTCCTCATGCAGAGATGTTCCATCACTTGGATCATTTTTGTGGCCCTTCTCTGGATGTGTTTCAACAGGTCTATGTCTCTTCTGTACTGAGGACTCCAAATCTGGACACAGTACTCCAGGTGAGGTCTCACAGCACAGAGTAGAGGGGCAGGATCACTTCCCTTGACCTGCACTCCATGCTTCTTTTGATGAAGCCCAGAATACTGTTAGCTTTCTGGGATGCAAGGGCACATTGCTGGGTCATGCTCAGCTTGCCATCCACCAGTATCCCCAGGTGCTTTTCAACAGAGATGTGCATCCCCCAGCTTGTACTGATAGTGAGGTTTGCCATGACCAAAGTGCAAGACTTTGCACTTGGATTTGTTGAACCTGCTCAAGCCTGTCTATGTCTCTCTGTATGGCATCCCATCCATACAGCTTGCTGTCATCTTCAAACTTGATGAGGTAATTTTTCATTTTCTTTTCCCCACGACAATTGATAATATATATACGTCAGTATATTCATAGATTGTCATACTGTCCTGAGCTGGGCTACTACACAAATAAAGCAAATAATACTGTCTTTCCTACATGAACTCCCGAACTATCAGTCTCACAGCTGCAGAGATTGAACAGAGTGCTTCAGAAAGATACTGACATAGAGATAGTAAACAAGAAAAGTATGTAGATTTACTCAACAAATAAGTTGGATATGGAGAACTGGATGGCATGTTATGGACTACAGTTACGAGCACAGCCATGGTCATAAATGCAAACTGTCTGCACCCATCTGTTTCCAGACACAGCTCTACCAATAAAAACAGAAGCAGAGTTTTGGCTGGTCTAATTGATGCTTCAGCTGACTTTAATAGAATTACTCTCACTTCTAGTGTGCTGCGATCATTAAGACCTTGCATAATCCAGAATTCATAGCCCTGCATATTTATGTGTTGGGAAAGGAAAATCAAAATCAGTAGGTAATTGTAAGAGTTGTCGACTGCTACCTGCAATCAGAAAACAGCACTTGGTGGCACGAAACTTGAATCGCACCTGCCGTATGTTGGAGAACTTACTTCTGTGAAAATCAGTGGGCTTAATTCACATTGAACAGAATGGAGTTTGTAACTGCTAATGCCAGCATACAACTGGGATCACACTTTGGCTTCCCAGCAGCTGGCACAACATAGAGAGAAACACCAGTGAGTGTGCACGTAAGAATTTCATTACATGTTTTAGACCCAGCTAGTAGTAACGAAATTTCTCTTCTGTTTCAACTTGACACTGTGAAGACATCTTGCTACCTGGAATATATTAATTTTAAATTAGAACCCCTCCCCCCCCCCCCCCCAAACAAAACAAAACAAAACAAAAAAAACACACAGAAAAATCAGGTGTGAATAATTAAAAAAAACCCTCCACCTCTTTTATTGGGTTGGAGACAACTGACACAAAATACTGCGCAGTAAAAAGAAAATCCAGAAATAATGATGGTGTAACATCAGCTCTTGTGAATAATTCATGGGGTACAATTTCATGTTATTTTAAATGGTGCAGCTTCTCTTTTTGATAAGCAATAATTTTATGTTCTTTCTTTACCTTTTTTAACAAGTCAGTCAAAAGGATTGTCTATTGTTATCAGAAAAATAGTGTATTTGGAATAATTTTCAAGGCAGCTTAATAGAGCTCTGATCACAGAGGAGTTTTTTTAATCCCTTCTACTCATAGCTGAATAAGTTCAGGTTTCCATTTCAGGTTTATTTAGGGAAGGAAAATTTTTTGATGCTACATAGTCCTGACAAGTCCCGCATTATTTTCTGCTATCTCCTTCCATAGCAGCTCTACCATATCCACAGAATGGCTTCAATTTTGTAATAGGAGATAGTCAAGATATGAAAAGGCAGTGACATAGGAAAACTGCCCCTAAGGACATGACAGGGGTGCATGACCTCCCCAGGAGGGGTCCCTGAGCATCACAGGGTACAGACTGGGGCCACATGCAAAATGCTTCTGCAGAAGAGGCAAAGAACTCTTCTAGCTGTGCCTTCCAAAATATCCCTGGAATTTTTCAAGAAGACACAGATATGACTGAGGGACATGGTTTAGTGGGCATGGTGGTGATGGATTGATGTCTGGACCAGATAATCTGAGTGGTCTTTTCAAACCTTAATGGGCCTGTGGTTATGTGAAATCAACAGGAAATGCACACACTGCTCTGAAAAAAGAGCTGAAATATTTGCCCTCTTCAGTTGTGCTTGCTTGGGGGTCAGTCTACGGCTAGCAGTGAGAGACGTCTTCACCCATGTCCATCAGTCTGGGCTAGTTCCAGCTGACATGTAATTTGGTGATGCACTACATCTCTCTCTTCTTAGATTTTAAGAGCAGGACCATCAACATGGTGAAATCAAGGGAGCCAAGGCTCGAGAGACGTGTGCATGGCACAGCCTGCTCTGGCCACAGGTTGTGTACTTCCATCACTGGGAGCTCTGCTGTCCCCAGCTCTGTGTAGGGAAAAAAAAACACTCAGCACTCCAAAAAATGGATACACGGTCTGAACTACAGCAGTATCAGTTTGCCAGTCATAAAGACTGCAATGGGTCTGAACAACCGACAAACACATAGCTAGCAAATAGTAGGAATACAGCAGTTACTAGCAGTGGAGATAAAGATATTTAGAGGTGTAAATGGAATGCAGAATTTGAAATGCTGGAGTTGGGCAGAGATTCCTTTTTCTGCTGTCAAAATACTGTCAGTTATGTGAAAGAGAATATGTAGTGTTTCTGTGGGAGGATCAGGTGCAAAGGGAGCTGCTGTTGGGTAATCCTGCTGAGGGCTGATGTCTGCAATGCTCCTCATATTCCTTAGTTGGACAGCGGGGGTAACCACTGGAAGCCAGGCCCATGGTTTTGTACAAGAACGGTCATGCCTCTGCTTTCACAAATGGGAATTCCCAGTTTTCCATAGTACCACTAGGCACTGCTTTGTGAACAAAGCCCAGGTCCAATTTCACTAGAAGAAAAAATTCCTTTCCAACACAGGGTGGTTTTGAACAGCTCAGTCAGATCTCCTGGTCCCTGTCAAAGAGCTCTTGCACCTAATTCATTTTGCAAGATGCTCCTATGCAGGTTTTTCCAGTAAGTTTCCTTTCCAGACCAGAAAAAGATTGGTATGTGGTTGCCCACGTGGAGGTGAATCAGAAAATGGGTAAAACTGCAGAGGGCAGCAGAAAAAGAGTGATCTAGCCAGAAATAGTGCAAAAATTAAATGTGAAAGTCTTTGCTAGGCAATACCTGTGAAAGCGGTCTAAATGCCTACAAGTAACTGAGGGGTACAAACCCCAAAGAGAGAGGTAGGTACCAAATGCAAAGTGTAGGATTGTGTGACTGAGGACCTTGGATGAAATTGCAGAAAATAAAAAGCAGCCCAAATAACTGGTGAGAATGATTAACAGTGAGGTCTATTAGAGTAGAAAGCTTTCCCAAAGTAGTGTTGAAAACCACGCTGGTAATTGATTCATTTAAATCTAGATCAGAAAAATATACTCAGGAATGCACTACAGGGAACCATCTTGCACTTGCAGGGAAATGGACTGGTGTCTCCCAGTTCTCATTTCCACGGTCCATTTCTCTCCTTTCCTTAGCAGACAGAAAGTAGAAAATCCCATCAACTCTGATTCTGATAAGAATGGAAGGAAAGAAATGGTACTGTGCTTGCAAGCCCCAGTCTTTTCCCTTCCCTTCCCTTCCCTTCCCTTCCCTTCCCTTCCCTTCCCTTCCCTTCCCTTCCCTTCCCTTCCCTTCCCTTCCCTTCCCTTCCCTTCCCTTCCCTTCCCTTCCCTTCCCTTCCCTTCCCTTCCCTTCCCTTCCCTTCCCTTCCCTTCCCTTCCCTTCCCTTCCCTTCCCTTCCCTTCCCTTCCCTTCCCTTCCCTTCCCTTCCCTTCCCTTCCCTTCCCTTCCCTTCCCTTCCCTTTCTCTCGATGGAGTTTGGAAATCTGGAGGATTAGAAGAGAGGAGGAACAGTCAGCACAGACCTCCACATGCTGTGCCCCACTTCAAGTCCATAAGGACTAAATTAACAGTGGCAGAATCAATGTTATTTGAGGGTCCTATCATGTGAGTGTGAATATCAATTCTCTTCAGGAATAGAGCCACTTACAGACAACTTCTAATTTTAAAACAGGACTGAATAGCACTTTCCTTGCCAGGTTATGCATGCAGATATCTCTTTCTCTAATAAATGCCATGCCACTGATACCTAAGTATTGAGTAAATTGACAGTCTTCCATGCTAGTGAGATCCTTAATTGCAGTGAGAAAGACTGAAATACTGCATGTGGGTTTTGGCAGGTAAGTATAGAAGAAACTTATTCTCAAATATTCTTTCTTAAGTATACTTCCATTTTGAAAATCTTCCTATTTTTTCACTGGGCCACAGAGAAATCCAGTCATTGATGTCCCTAAACTTTTATTCACTGAAGAAATGTCAACTTTCAGTTCAGGTGCATTGTCTGTGTTGGGACTGGGCAATGTCCAGTCTGGCTTTCCACAGAACAGAACGAAGATATGAACTTCCCAGCTCCTCGCTTCATACTGTAGGGACAAAAACAGATCGTCTGTTTTCCATTTTCATGTTTTATTATAATTATCATTACCTAGTGGCCAATGCAGCAATGTGTATCTCAAAACCAGGGCTTTGCCTGCATCTAGGTTTTGAGAGGTATCAGTTGCTATTTCATCCAGAAGTACTCAACAAATACAATACAACAATACAACAAGAATCAAAAGGTCCAGAGACAGTCTCTGATTTGGGTTGAAAGGGTCAATGTCTGGGAAGAACCAGCTGCTCTGAAATGGAAACAGACTAGTGGACACAGTGGGGATGGAGATGTCTCCCTCTGGAGTGCTTCAGATGCATACAGCTTATGCAACAGGTGGAACATGGGGAATCAATTATCTCCTCAGGTTAGGTCATTCTCCCATGGGAGTTGCTAAACTTGAAGAGAGAAGAGGGCATTCTCTCATGTTCTTGTTGGATCTCTGTTACCAAACAGAGAGGATAGATTTAGGTTAGACAGTAGCAGCAAGGAAGGGCTGGAGTGCTCACATGGAAAATGAAAGCCCTGATTCTGTGGTGGTGCATGCATTTTTCTTATTTCTGTTTAATATAAAAAATATATATAGGGATAGGGAGTTGACTCAAAGGCTGTTTTTTCCCTTTCTGTGCAAGGGAAGTAGGCTACACAGTCACATCTCATCTCATATTTTCTGTCTCTAAGATGATGGATCTTGAACTATTTTCTGCTCCTCAGCACCAATTTATCAAAAGAAATAGAGAAACACACAGCGCCACTCTCACGAGGGGAGTACTTGCAGCGGTATGCTTAAGCCAATGTTTTGAAAGAGGTGGTGAACCTGATGGAATCACAGTCTGAACCTCAGACTGTCTTTTGGGCTGGAAATCTGATTGTATTGGGTCACAGAAATCGCAGTATGCCCATTTTAAGTCCAGATTGTACAATGTAGTAATAGAATTGCAACTGTGGAACATGGATGCTCTAATTGAACTTGGTCTTAGGGAAATTCCAAAGATTATTGCTTTAAGGCTACTAATGAGAGAAAAACAGATTTCTGAGAAACACAATGACATGTATGGTTTCTGGCTAGGTAGCTACTGTTTTAAAATGATTCAAGAAACCCCAACTCCTTGTTGATGTGTCAGCCTGGGCACATGTAAGCAGTGAATAACATTTCCAAGAATGACAGATGAGTTTGGGCCACCTCCTTAAGAGCATTAGGAAACAGAAGCTGAAGAGACCTCATGAGCTTTTCAAAAACATGTCAGCAGTCTGGGCACCCAATTTCCATTTCAGGAATCTAAGTCTCACTGAAAACCTGTGTCTCGGGAACACAGGCTCTTAGTATCCATCTAGCTATACTATGCAAACGAAAACCTTGTTTTTCTCCTGTGAATGTCTTCTTGAAGTGATTTGCCATACTGTGACTTACTCCTAGTTCCTCTAACTGTTTTTTAGCTACTTGAATTATATCTGGAATGGAAGACATCGATTCTTCACATAGGGCCTGAATTTTCTACTGTATTTTACTAGTTTCAAACTTCCTACTTAAGCTAAAAAAGAGAAAGCAATTGACCATCAATATTCCTGATTGTTCTTAGGTGTCAGGCTTTATGAATCTTAATATACTGTAAAGATCCGTGGAGACATTTTGTCATCTTTACTTTTTTTCTGTTATTCCACTCAGCAATTATTAAGATCTGTTCCATGAGGTATAGATGATAATTTCCCATCTTTTATCACAGCATGAAATTGCTATTTAGGGCTCTTTTGTCCAGTTCATCTTTATTTCATACAAGATAACTGAAAAGACCTCCTAGTTTGCTTTTAACATCAAAATGATTGTCAGACTAAAAAAAAAGAAGATAGAAGAAGAGAGAAAATTGAAATGAGAAATCAACTTATAACCTTTTCCTATGAATGCCATGCTCTTGTGAAAAGGACTGAACTTTCTTAATGCTTCATTTTTAACAGAAGGCATGACAAAAGGTTCCTATTGGTATTTAAACTGCTAAGATTTGTCAAACACAAATGGGAAAATAGTGTTTAAATAGCAGTCTCATTCTGCCTGTAGTAATTATGGGAGGGTTCTTTAGCAAAAAGGACCTCAGCAATCATCTTTCCAATGAGCAGCAGATATTCTTTACTATGTTCATTGATTTCACGTGGAACACAAATGTATGCTCATATCTGCTCAGAGCTGGCAGAGGCAAACTGTCAATGATGTGGATAAACACTTTGAATGGTGCCTGTGTTTAGATTGCAGCACTCAGCATGAAATATGAAATTTGTCCCCCTGTATTTCTCAACACCCTTTTCTCCTTTCTCTTGGTCAGCTGTCCTGCAGGGTTGCCAACTTCAAAATATAAAAGTCAGACCCTGACAATATTGAAGGAAGGGCTGATATGAATATTTGGAACACAGGTATTGTCCTGAGAATCTTAGATGCAATCTGAACTGAATAATTCCATCATTCTATGACCTAAAAGACCATAAATGAGACATCTAAAAGTTGAATTATGGAATATTTAATAGTATTTTAGAGATGTCTGCTTTTCAGGAACAAAAAAATCTGAAAATAAGACAGAAAGCCAAGTTTGAGGACTTAGTCTTATACACAGTATCCTTCTCAGTTAACATGCCTTACACTTCCAGCCAAAAAGTATTATGATCAATTAAGTATGTTTTTGATTTATTTTCATGTTTCAATTACTATATTACATCAGATAACATCACATCAGCCAGTGTAATAATTTGCTCTTACCTAGGCAGAATTTTTGAAATCTTGGTATCTACCAGTCAAAACTTACTTTCACAAAAGGTATTGGTATTTTAAATTTCATCACAATCCAGAGCAAAGGATACATAATTACAATGGACTGCCATGTTTTGCTGACTAGAATTTGTTACTGTGAAACATTCACGGTCAGTCAAGAACATCATTTTCTACACTTTTTTCCATCTTCTTTGGAATTTGCCCTGGATTCCACAGCTTAAGTCAATTATAGAGGCCAAATGTACCTCCCTGGTTTCCCTGGGAAACTAAAATAGCAAAAAAAAGTCAGAGTTCAGGAAAAGAAAACCAATCTAGCACAGTTCTGTTTTGTCTGTAGAGATTTGGTATTATTTCAACGGTAGTTACCACAGAATCACATTGTGCTTTTTACCAGCTTTGTCTGAAAACCCTCCAAGCGCAGACAAATTTGTCTCTAGTTGGGATTACGTTGAAGCAAAACGAAGGCAAGGATAAATATATATACTTATATGTGTATATATTTAAAGAGTTGTGTATAATGTCAAAAAGAATTAGACTTAACTTGATTTGTTTTTATTGGTATCATTAGTTTGTCACTATCAGAAATTTAAGTTTTCTGCCAGGTTCTGTGTTAAAAACATGGAATATCTGTACATATTTGATTCTTTGATGGGAAAAGCCTGTCTGAGTCATACATGATCCGAGTGTCAAGTTCCTTGCTCCCTTTGGGAATGGAGAAAAGAGCTCCTCTTGGTGTTTCATAAATCTAGTGAAGTCCTTAGGTCTCCCATACCATGTTTTAAGTTTGTACAAGCATAGAATTATAGAATCATAAGATATGCTGAATTAAAAGGGAGTAAAAAAGTTCAGTGATTCCCATTTATAGCTCTACATGGGACCACCTAAAAATTAAAGCATGTTCTTTTTAAAACACTGTACCTATGCAGCATATCAGAAATGGTAGTCTCATCCATGTCTGCCAATGAAAATGGATGAACACTAGTGATGCTCAACTTATCCCCAAAACAGCTCATTTTGGACCAGAGGTGAAAAGTGCTTCGAGGTCAGCTCTTCTAACCACTGGATTTCATTGCTCACTCTTACCACATCAGAAAAAAGAGTAAGTTACTCTGCACAGAATTTGTAGTGTTTTCCAGGCTCTGTGGTTGGAGAGAAGACCCAGCAGATAATCCTGTCTCCACCCTGCTGCCTCACAATATTCACAGATGTTCCTGTTGAGTCTAGCTAATGTGATTGTTGAAAAGAACCAGGAAGGCAAGCCTGAATGAATTATACATGCCCGTCCCCTGTGAGCTTATCCCTTCATTTCTAAACTCTATCCACCACTCCATGTGTCTGAATGAGAATGAAGTTTATGGCAGCCTCTCTGCTGCTGGCAGCCTCATAAATACTGAGGTGCCTGCACTGAGGTATACTTGCAAAGGAAGAAAAGTCAGTTTCATCAAAAAGATAAGGATTTCTGTATGGTATGTGTCCTTCTGTTAAGTATTACCGTGTGTGAATATCAAATTTTGACACTGTTAATAAGTAGTTCTTGTGGTCAGAGCAGAGCAGAATTAAAACTGTGCATGCTTTGAGTTTCTTTTCTTTGGAAAGAATCAGGCTGAGATTTGCTTTTCCTGTCAGTCTGAAACAAAGCTTATGGTGGCCTTGTACAAACAGAACTCAATTTTTCCAAATCTAAAAAATAGCAGTTAGTAAATAATACAGCCTTGTTATTGATAACTAGTAAAATCCCATCTATTAGAAAATGCAAAATCAGACAGCTCTGCATTTCGTCCTGTAAACACAGAAATGTGGGGACATATTTATGAATGAATCTTTACCTCTGTTGCCAATATTTTTTGTGTGAACCTACTTGAGATGTAAATATTTAATGCTTCTTTTCTCTGCATTACTATTTATTGTTCTGTGTGGGAGCAAAGGCATCCTTCAATGCTGTAGACTAGGTAAATAATATATTACTTAGTCATGGAAAATGCCAAGGAAAATAAATGAGAGGATAGGATATCTTACCTTTGGTCATCACAATTCCTGCAAGAGTTTTGTGGCGTGCATGCATGGAAGTGAAATTGTCTGTCAGCTCCTGGAACTTCTGTGTAACCATTTGGTACACGGAGTCCGCAAAGTCCTGAAAGACACAGTCAGAAAGAATTCTTTCACTTTCTTTGATTGAAACACCTGGGCGTTTCTGCAGATTAGTCACCTGCTGTCAACTGCTGAGAAATTCCTTTTAGAATTAGACACCACCTACCTGAGCAGAGATGAAAGGAGCATCTCTTTTGACTGCCCTCATCCCCCTCAGATTTGGCTGGTGTGAGGTTCTAAGGCCAAATGAACTGCCTTAAAAATAAGACCTGTACTGACTAGGATTAGTGGCAAAGAGACTTTTCTCAAGCTTTCTAGTTGGTGGAAAATCAGTTCACTGATTGTGCACTGGTCATGTAAGAGATGAAGAGGTGAACATCTGCCCCACAAAGCCATGTGGATGTGGGTTATGTATCACCAATGTCAAGGTTTTCTGTCAGGATTTCTGTTGTTAATGAATACTGAGGAAGGAAAAATTCCTTTAGGCCACCAATGTGTACGAGCTGAGCTGAAGGCTTGGTTACAGGTAAGGTGTCAAAAGACTGTCTATACCTGCTGTCAAGGTGCATTTTTGATGATGAACTTCTACTGGTCACCGAAGTAAAGCAGGGTAAAAAGTCTAAATAGTGAATTCTGTAGCCTGCATGCAAATGTGAACCTAAAACATCTGAGGTACTCCTGAGAACACTACTACTTGGACTGATTCCCTACAGAAATATTTAGTATCTTTTAATTCACTTAATCTGTTCACTTTGTTTGGCAGAGTCTTTCAAGCATACATTAGAGATAAGTCAGAGGAATGTTGTTTGTGAGCATGAGTTGTTCTGAAAATGCTTTGCCAGTCTGAGTATAAAAAAGTAAGATACAAAGGATTTTTCATTTGAGACATCTGAGCTTTCAGGTGAAACCAAGCTATACCTACAAATCTTTCTGAGAGCACCTCCTGAAGACCATAGATTACTCTGGGGTGCTGGCTGGAGGCCTTCTGTAGTTCGGTTGGTCCCAGGTGAGCATGCCTTTGTTAGGAAAGGTGTCTCTACCAAGGAAATGTTTCTGTTACTCTTCTGCTGTTGGGCTAAGTTCATCTGGGAGGACATCCAGGTATAACAGGTCCTCTGGTTCATGGCACACAGGGATAAGATGCTGAGGGTGATATTCAACTTCCCTTAGCCTGAGAGCTCCTTGGTCATGCAGAAGTAAGGAAATATATCTAAGAAGATCTATCTTTTCCTTCTTCCAAAACTGCTAATGATTATGAAAACAAGTTGGTGAAAACATACTATTTTAACAGGGAGAACACACAATTGTTTTTCAGAGAAAAGCAGATTCTAATTCACTAATATTTTTGGTAATACTAGTGTACTGAGAGCCTCTGCAGACTGTACACCATATGTTTCTACAGTTTGTTGATGAAAGTCAGCTTAATTTTTAAATATTATTATAGAAAATACAACAAAAATTGAATTAAATAGAACACAACAACAATTAGACAACCGCTTTTTCATGAAACCTGGAATATTTTTTCTTTCATGGACAATCCTTGTAAGAGACTGCAACTTGATCAAGTGCGTAAAGATAAGATTTTTTCGTTGTTTAGCTAAGTGCAGCTTTCCAAGGTGTTGCTGTTGGAAACAGCCATTTACACACAAGAAGGAAGACAGTTTAATATAACATAGCATAAAATGTGCTGGCTTGTTGCAAAAGAAGGAAAGAGGCATTTAAACTCATCTATGATACACATGCAAAATACTACTCTAGAATTAGATGAAAACTAAGAAAAATTATCAAGAACAGTTTGACAGTTCCTTAACAGAATTTTACTTTGACTGCATTTAAATCTCTTCTAATCTAATTGTCCACAATCACCATGTGAGCAAGGTATTGCTCATACAATGCTTCTGAAGGATGAATTTTGGGTCAATTCTCATTTGTCAAGCATCAAGGCACCCTTGTGATATAAATGCAATTATAGCTGCTTTACAGATGAACGAATGAAGGCACTAAAAGGGCAAGGGACTGGTCCAAGGGAATAGCATGGAGCAGGGCAGAGCCAGGTGTTCTGATTTACTGATGTTCTGGCTATGCACTCAGCACTGGAACGCTGCCTGTCTTTCATAATATGAAAGTTTGTTTCTAACTTGTTTTCCCTACTGGAGAGTGACTTCATCCATAACGGAAAACTAAAGTGTATTTGCAGTACAGATATAGCTGGGTCCCATATGGTGGACTGAAAATCTGATCAGCTTTATTTGGACTAGGAAGAAAGGGAAAAAAAAAAAAAAAAGAGTGTAACAATAAAACTATCTGGACCATCATTTTTAAAAAAGGATCAAATCACAGAATTAATCTCCTATCGTACTGCAGTTCAATCCATGCCTGCACTTCTAGCGTACCCTTCAAATCTGCATCCCAGGGCATTTTGCACTCATTAAGAGTTAATTAGCTTAGAGGCACATACAATTCCTAAAAGAATCATTTAAAAAATGCTAAATAGAACAAATAACTTTTAACTTTGACTCTAGAAATCCCTACTGTCAGAGCTTTCCTTACTTCATTTGGCAGAAGATTCCAAAGCCAGAAAGCTCACTAACGGCAAAATAACAACATGACTTCAGATAACATTTAGGGACGACAAAGAATTCAGCATTTACTGATCTCAAGGAGTGACCTGGGACATTAAAGAGCAGCAAATCCACTAAATGTGAAGCTTCTCAGCTAGAATAATTCAGGCAAATATTTTCTGCCTTGAATACACTGCCTAAAAGGATGCTAGTAAAATCAACAGATGCAATGAAGTAATATACATGAATAAAAGAAGGATGCAGGAAAACCATAGTGTCTAATCCAAGAGGTCATTTAAGGGCAGTCATATTGCCCTAATTTTGGTTATTCCAAAGTACAGTGGAAAGGAAGAAAACGAGCAGTCTGTTTTTGTATGTAGAGAAAAATAAGATGTTGGGAGATGTGGGACTGAGACCTGTTAGGGGTTTGATATCCTGTGGATTGATGCATGCAGTGCAGTTTAAGTTTAGGGTTCTGAATAATGCAGCCATGAAAGCAAGCTCAGTGGCACGGCAGTGTGTAGGGTTAGTATCTTGACACTGATAAGTTACAAGATCTGTAGTGTACTGCTTTTCCTTCCAACACACCTTGTGCTGGCCACACACACTAAAATCAGCAGTGGGATTTCTTCTTATTTAATCTTTAGACTGGCTTTCAGTGTCTGTACATAAAACAGGTAACAAATGCATTAATGCATACAAGACAGATATGTAGACAAATATAGTAGATACTTACCTCCTTTAGTTTATAACCTGAGATTTCATTTCAGAGATTTTCTTGCTTTACTATTAAACAATAACATTACCTTACTAAAAGGCACACATTTAGGTTACCTTTCTTGATGGGATATAAACCAGAGAAATCCCACTGTTGATGATCATTGTGAGCCTGGTTGAACTTTTGGGATATAGGCTAGACTATGTCATCTGCCATCCGAAATAACTTACAACTTCTGCACAAAAGAAACTGGTCTGGTTACTCTCCATTAGCAAAAAAATCTCAGAGAGAAGTTGCATTTGGCGATACCATAGTACTTACTGCCAGATATGAGTAAGAATAAGAATCTCCATCTGGAGTAAATACAAGAGCCAAATACATCCTGGCAGCTTCAGAACAACTACCAGGTTGGTATCAGAAAAAAGGAAAATTTTAGAAGATGGAGGGGAAAAAAAAAGAGTCAAAATATTACTTGTGAAAAAGCAACATGCGATGGCAGAGTAACAGCTTTGTGCAGGGAAGAAGATACTAAAATGATGTGGACAGTCAGAACTCTGAAAATTCATGTGGATGTTCAAACACCATTTGAGTGCTGGACCTAAATTTCAAATGTTTCTCCTCAGAAAACTGGGACATGACCCAAAGCTCCACTGCAGGCAGTGGAAGTGTACCTGGCTCAGAGGTATTCCTTGAGGTTCATTGCACTAAAAGGTGAATTCATAGGTCTGGGCAGGACGAGCTTGGCCATGACAACTTTGGGCACATACATGTGTCAGGAGGAAAAAAATGCAGCTCCACAAAAGAGCTGACCTTCCAGATGACGTGCTTCTTTCAAATATCCTGCTTTGGTTTGTTTGCTCTCAAAATCTTGGCTTTTACAGATCCTCCCTTAGATTTTTTTTTTTTTTCTGTACAAACAATATTTGTCTCAAAGGCACTGTCTTTGAGATCAAAACTTTACACTCTCTTACTAATACAGAGAGGGATAGCAGAAAGGCAAAAAAGATTGCTAGACCCACACCAAGACCCAAATCTGCTCTCAGTTACACTCAAGTCATGTATAACCTCCTGTCAGTAGTGGAAACAACAGGAATCTGTTCAGGTACCAGGCAGAAGAAAGTAGACAATACTAAAACTTCCATTGTGAAGGAAGACTGTGACGTACTACAGTACTTAACGAGCTATATTTTATTGTGTGAAGTAGGCAGGAAACATGAAAAATAGATGTCATTACTACCAAAACAGCACTGTATTGTCTGAAGTATTCATCTCTCCTTGATTGCCATATCAAATTAATGGTGTTACTCACAAGGGAAAATAAAATTTTAGATCTTTCCATTACAGAATCGAAAACTTTCAGTCATTTTTCAACACTAATATTTCAAAAAGCATAAATAATTAAACGCGTTCAAGTTTGCAATGGCAGTCTTCAGGGTAAAACTGACATTCAACTGGAGTAGTAAGGATATTAAAATCAATAGATTATGAAGGAGAAAGCCTTTAGTAAACATTTTCTATTGAAATCCTGTCTTAGGGCTTATAGGGTTGTAATATCATAAAGGTTAGATATGCATATGGATGGGAGGAAGTATTCCACTATACAGATATCACCAAGGATGCTGTTTCTCCTGTCTCCCAAGTACTTTATTTTCTAGGATATTACTGACATTTGGGGGTAAATGTTGAGTACAGTGAATGGGGATTGAGTTGAATTAAATTCACAACTGATAAGAGGAAATGCACGCTTACTTGTTTTTTTCTGCTCAAGGGAGAAATATGTACTATTAGACAGTGTAAGTTTGTATTTTTTCCTGTGGAGTACTCTCACAACCTAAATGGGAGGGGAAGAAAACAGCACAGTGATTATCAGTCTTGAATTGCTGGTTCTAGTCAGCATGTACAGGAAATTGCTACACAACATACTCCTTTCCAGGCTTGTAAATAAGTTTGCTGTAGCTGGTTGGAGATTCATTGCTAAGTGATTGTACCCTAGAGCCAATGAATTAGTTAGGGTCTTCCCAGGCACTACATCATCTTCAAGATGCTGCCTTGAGAAGAGAAATGGCAGGGGGTCATGGGCTGCCCTCTACTATCTATCTTGTGGCATCAATTTAACTTCTGTCGCCAGGAGCTCCCCCAGTGCAGTGAGAAGGGCTGAACATGGAACTAGAAGACAGAACAGACAGGGAAGGCTGTGGAAATAAGGAAGGCAGCCCCTCGAACGTTGGGTTCACTCTTGCCTTTCTTCCCAGCAGCTTTCGTGCAAGCTCCTTGCTTCAGCATGAATACCACTTCTTCAGATCTAAAAGCGGTTGACTTTTATCCACTTCACAAGAGAGGCAAATGTCACTGACAGAAGTGAGAACCTCCAAGTACTTCTGTAGCAGGACTGTGAGCCACAGGCACAGCCCTCATAACTCAACCTTCTTTCAGAATGCACAGGCGTTTACAGAGTATTACTCAAAGCATTTCCAGGGAATTCATGGTGGTGGATTTTTTGAGATCTGCAGCAATTATTTTTCTCCAATCATAACTCTTACAATATTGATTATTACACCTCATTATGGCTTATCCCTCAGGGCCAGCGAATGTGGGCTTTGTTTCATCCTAGACGGACGTAATTTTATTGTGTCTCGTATGTTTTCATTTCATCTGGATGTGTTTGTATATCCTGTGTATATCCTGACTTACACAGGTCCCCTTCTCTCAGAGGGGACGGTGCTTGTGCTTCACTGGTAGCAGCTGGGAACACACTCCACACTGAGCTTCCAATGAAACTCTAATAACAATGCATTTCTGATGCTGAATATCCTCATCGTCTTCTTATCAAGATTGATGGGGAAGATCAACTGCTTCAATTATTTCAGTCAAAAGAATCATTTTCACCAACTCCCTCCAATTATTCGTAGTCTTATTACAAATATTTTAGCTACATATGATGCTGAGCTATCATAATAAACCCCTCATTTCTGTAATCGCCAAATGCTCTGAATTTGCTCTGCATTTGTAAAGGCTTGGCTGACCTCGTCTGCCTTGGATGTCTTGTCTGGACTGTGCAAGGGACTTGTGGGCTCAGAGCCATCAACTGTTGGCTGCTCATCTCTCCTCCTCTCAGCCTGGCTGGAGGCTGATTGCTCTGCTAATTTCCCAAGCCCCGCAGAATATATTTGCCTCCATGCCATTATTTATATCATTAGTGATCATTTACTGAATTTCAGTGCTGTGCTGGTTGCTGTATGAGGCAGAGTCTGCCTGTGTGGCAGTTGAAAAAAATGACAAGCTGCACCAAAAGAACCCAGAATAGAAAATTCCTTCTTGTACCATTTGGCATTTGGGTTTCCCATTAACCCTATGTTTTTATGAAAATAATAGATGTATTGCTCGTTAGGGCTAGGAGGATACAGCATGAACAGAGAAATTAAGATGGGACAAATTCAAATGGGAGGGTTAGTTACAGTTCTTCTTTGGTGAATCTCAGCACCTTTGTTCCTGGAAGGTTTCCCAATGACCACTAAATACCATTTCATCAGATTTTGATGAATTTCTCATATATCCAGTGCACACTCCAGCAATTATTAAAGATGACAGTAGGTATCTCACTTGTGATGTTTCTAGAGTGGTGAAACACAAGCTAAATGCCCTTCCCTCTGTCTGATGCTTGACTCTTGGTACTAGAGAGCCCAAAGGTCTCCTAGTAGACGCTTTAAATCTCTTCAGAATATTTTTCACTTATGATTGGCAAAGAGGTGCTAAAAGAATATTTACAGTATTTGTTTGTAAAATATAGGTGTTGTTTTTTTTTTTTCCACAAATATCAAGACTGAATTGGGGAAAAAAAAAGAACAATTTTTACTGTAGTATTTGGAGAGAAATGGATAATATTAGAAAGAGATAGCTATGAAGCAAGTTCTGTTATATTGAATCACCTTCTGACTTTGTCCATAAGAACAAAAATGTGATCTTGTAAATGAGATTAATCAATGCTAAATATCTAAACGGAAATTTGTAGCAACAATGGAAAGCAACAAAAATCAAACAGGCATTTATTTCAAGTGCTTGGTGAAAAAAATTATCTGCTTTCTCAATATATGCATTGACTACAGGGAATCAATCAACCTTAATATAATGTATCTTTTTATTTGTTTCAGAACCCCCCGGAGTGGCTGAAAGAAAATAGAACACATAAAAAAACACACCACAGAAGAAGGAAATACTGTCAAATCCAAATGCCCCAGCTCCTCCAAAAAGTACGCTTTTCTATTTGGCAGCAAAACATTTTGTATGTAGCTTTAATTAGAATCTTTAAATTCACATTAGTGTGTTAATGTTAGGATGCTAACAGATGAGCCCCTCTATTTAAGGTTGATTCATTGCTGTCTGCATTCATCTTGCTCTAAAATGATGCTACCAATGAGCATCATTTCAATGAATTTAGAGGAAACGAGCTTTTCCACTGACACGTACAGTTGTTCCCTAAAGGAAGCCATGCTCAGTTTCCAGCTTCTGCTGCTTCTGAGTACAGCTCTGCATTTATCGCTCTGGTAATGAAGGATGTCCATACCAATTTTGCAGAATCACTCTTGAAGTCGATACTGCACCTGCTAACAAACACCGGGAAGGACGAGTTGTTTGTTTGCTTTTTTTCTTTTACTGATCCTTAACCCAACAGCCAGCTTCCTACAGAGACACACATAAGGTTGGCTATGAGTGCTGAATAATTCACAACAACGAAGCAGCATATACTTTGCAGCCTCGTGCCTGCTTTAGGACAAGCCTCAGGTGTCAAGCTGTTGTACACTACAGATATTAAATTAGCATGAATGGGTTTTCTTTAACTAGATGAAAGCTCTATAAAGCCACCAGCACCTGGGAATGGCTAACTCTGTATAAAGGCTTTTACACACTCTGTACAATCTGGATTTTAGGTTCATATTATGGAGCATATCTCTTTAATAAAAACAAAGTTTTACCTGAGAAATGTTTTTTCAGTTTTCATTTTCTTGCTTTCTCCTTCTTAGATACATTAAAACAAATATCCTTTGGAAACTAACAGGAGCAAACCCCTCCTCATATACAATACTCTTGGATGTTTCTGATCCACTCTCCTCACAAATATACCCAGTTAGCAGCTCTTGGGCACATGCTGAAAGTGGTCAGAGAGCTGTACTTGCTCAAATCCCCTGAGCACCATTTTGAAAATCTACGCCTGTGTGTTTATGGTACTCATTAAGGAGCTGCGCCATTAAGTGCCTTCTCCATCACACATATGCTTTGTTAGATAAAGCGGGGTGCAGACAGCGTCCAAAACAAATTTAATCTATTCTGAACTGCTGATCCCAGCAAGGCACTGCACAGTTCCACTTTTTGAATCACTGCAGAGCAAATCGTATAATACGCTGCATGGCAATTACTATACAGACATTGGAATTTTTCCTTTCTTGTTGTTAAAGATCTTTCTGTCATATGCTGTAATGATTCTCAAATCCAGCTGTAACCTTGCTAACAACCTCTCCCTTGGATGGGAGGGGTGTTAAGGAAAACTGCATTTCATATTACCTCACCCTTCTCTGCGCTTGTTCTCAAATGTGTAAATAGCAAGGATGGTTGACATCTACAGTGACTTTGTGCCAGCAAAGGCATAATATACTTTCTGCTGGCTCCCTGTTGCCACCCATGAACCTAACAGAGCCATTTAGACTGGGGTGTGTGCATGGCACCAGGGCTAAAACCAGTCCCTTCCTCAGTGTTCTTTACTGGACAAACATGAGTCATTAACATAACACTGCTGATATTAATGAACTGTTATATATCTGCTCAGAACCTGCATCTGAATCTAAATCTTCATCATTTAGCCCATGATCTCTATTTAATAATATGCACTACTTCTTCATCGTCACCCTACTCTCCATGTACCAGACAAGTGTCCACAGCTGCAATGTGGGAAGGGCCTTCTGAAACCCTGTGATAACATCTTGGGCAAAGCCTGTTGTCTCAGCAGACCTGTCTTTAAGCAAGAGCCCAGGGGAAGGACCAGGCAGGAGGTCAGGACACTGTGAAGGGGCACTGCATGGTACTCAGATTTCTTTCACAAATAACATCTACGGGGAAAATATTCAAAGTGGCCAATGAAAGAAGAGCTTCTTGAGAAGAATGAGGCAAAGAAAAGGTTGATAAACCCAGTAATTGAATTCTAAATAAATTACTTTTATTTATTCAACTAAGAAGAAGAAATCTCGGAGTGGTATATTTGCTCCTACAAAGCTGATGATTAAGTTCAGAGACCACCAGCTTTAATACTTTGCTCAGGGAAGTCAGTGTCAAAGACAAGAAAAAAAATGTGCAATTCTTCTCTTGCAAAAAAGAGACAATAAAAAAATGAATAGATTTGATTCATTGTCACATCATACCTTTGGAAGGACACCTCTACAGGTCTCTAGGGGGGCTGGGAATACATACATCCCGTGTACAGCCATGGGATAACATATATATGTCCCAAGATTCAAACAGTAATTCCAGGGAGAATAGCAGAATAACTTGCTGTTTCCCAGCCTTACACTCAGCTCCCACAATCCATAACACTGTGTTACCAGTGTGTGCACTTTTGTGGTAATCACTGGATGTTAGCTCACTTGCTAAGATGCACATAACCTGAAGGGCACCCCAATCAATTCCTCCCAGCAAGCCGCTCTCCTGTGCTGCTCTCAGGGCTCCTTGGCCAGGAGGAGCTGTCACACAACCTTGCTATGCTCTTTCTGGTTCACAAAACTGCCCTGCAAAAAACATAGGGGTGCAAGAGCGCAGAAAGGCTACAACAAATTCTTGGACTTGAGTTAATACTGAAGGCAAGGTAACACATGCTGCTCAGAGCCCCTGAAAATAATAAAGGCAAAGACAGAGGATTTAAGGCTGCCTGCCATCACACATTTCCCTTCTTGTCTTTCTCTATCCTGTCTGCTCCTGTGATTTTATATTTAACTATTTCTTCCTTTCTGAGAAGGAAAAAAAAACACTTTTGTTGAGTGAATCCGTGCTCAGCCTCACAGCAGTATTGTCTAGGTGGTCTAGAAACCCAGACAAACTATTATACAAATCGAAGTCTGTCCAGTTTCTGATAACACCAAAACTAATTTATTTTTTGTTTATACTCTGCTACCTTTGACAAAGCTTCCTCTAGAGATTTATATCTCCATCCTTACTGCCTTTCAACTGTTTGTCAATTTTTTTGTTTTGCAACCTACAAAAGAAAAAAAAGTCTGACATCAACCTTGGAAGAGGTACTATGTGCAGAAATCTTTTTTTTTTTTTCAGACGCGATAAAATCTTGCCTAAAACCATGTCCAACCTTTTCAGTAGAAAGTCCAGATGGCTTTGCAGCCTGTACAACAGACTTTATTCACTGATGCTTCTCTAAGTGTCAGCAGGGTGTTGTCTTCCAGAACTAGTAAATGTGCAGTGAAAGGCAGCTCGGAGGGGAGAAATAAACACAAATAAAAAATACCCAAAACCTCACTTAAATTGCCCTGTATACCCTCAAAAATCAAATTAATCTGAGTATTCCTACATGCGTCTGACTGAAAATTCCCCCTGGGTGAAGAAAGGCTTTGCAAACAACTGGAGGTGTAGCGGCTGGGGTGGAAGTTCAGGCAGCTGCAGGGAAAGCAGTGATTTACACAGTTGCTGCTGACTCCAGGTCACCCTTGCCTGCATTGCAAATATTTCATCTGCAAGATCAGGGCCATTCCCACATCTGTATATGAGCTTCAAGCTGCAGAAACTTAGAATAGAATAACTTCCAGTATTGTTTTCTGTATAATAGAAGCAGCATGAAAAAAATTCACTTGTCCTGCCAATCTGGGCAGGTGGGCTCAGCTTTGGGGAGCTGGGATGAGTTTCTGTCCCGATGCTTGCATACTGATGCCAAACATGCTTTCACCCCTGCAACTGTTTCCAGTAAAAATGGGAATGTGTGGTTTCTTTGATGTAGTTTGAGGTCAAAGTGCTCTGTTACTTAATGTTATGGACAAAGTTATATTGGGATGGTGCCATCCTGCCCGTCCCTCTGCTCTGCACAGAACCCGTGGCCAGGTGAGCGGGCCTGGTGAGAGGGCTGGGTCCTGCACTCAGCAGCACGAATACTGTGGCTGCTCTACACCAGGAGAAGTAGTAGTCTCTTTGGCACAACATCAGAGTCCTTTCAGGGGACCGGGTGTAAGGAACCTGCTTTGGCAGGGAGGTTGGACTTGATCTCTAGAGGTCCCTTCCCACCCCTACGATTCTGTGATCCTGTGAAAATAAAAGCTCTTATCAATACAAAGGTGTTAGAAATATCACCATTTTAACCACCACCTGTGTGATACTGGTGGCCATGGCTAAGACAGCAGCTACCTCCTTAATATTTCCCTTTCTATTGTATTTGTGCAGCCTCATGGCTGACTGCCCTACTGCTTGAGACTATGCAGGAAAAAGGGAAGGGAAGGGAAGGGAAGGGAAGGAACAAAAAATCCTGTACACTCAAGGCCCTGGAGAAAATCATTTCCAGCATATCTCCTGGTTTGGCTCCTGTAGACAAGCTACTCCTTTGTTTTGAGCTGACAGCTGTGGTCCAGCCTTTGTCAGGTAATTAATCTAGGTAGTTCATTTTCACAGGTGAGTAGCAGGTTGGCAAAGACCCCTCTAGCAGTGTTTGTGCATTTTTCTTTCTCTTTTCAAGGTATCATGGATAAAGGGTGTATGAAAACATTTGCGCGTATGAATGTGTGAGCATAAAATATTTTCCAGCCTGGTCAGACATTTGCTCTTTCCTCATCACAGGAGATGTGTAGCAGTCTTTTCACCCGCAAATAGATGCTGCTCTTTGGAGGGTGAATGGAAAGAAACCTCAGTGAGGAACAGAAAAACATCAGACATGCTCTCATTGATTGCAGCTGACAAAACATTAAAAACACTGTACTCTCTTGCCAAGGTTGAGCACCACTCGTTTGACTCCCACAGCAACTTCTGCATCTATTAAGAAATGAAACTGATTAAAAAGAGAGTAAAAAAAGAAAAAAAAGAGAGAGATTAAGAAAGAAAAGCCATCATATCCCTTAGTTGAGAAGTGGTAGGTGATGTACTGCATTTTAACATTTGGTTAGCCATGAAATAATGTGATAATAATAATAATAATATTTTGCCCACGCAGCAGTGACAGCTGAAATGAGCACATTTTCTTTTTTGCAGCACAGAAAACACTCTGTGAGGTCACTGAGCTGGGAAATGCGACTCTATGGTTCTCATGTCAGAACACCCTTTCACAGAAGCTGTATGCCTCTAGCTGTCCCTCAGCTCCATAGAGTCACTTTCTTCTGACTGATGGCTGCTTGCCACTTCTCTCTGGTGCCCAAGGATGTCTACCTCAACAAACTGGTGGGTAATACATTACAGCTTTCCCTCAGGGTCCCTGCTCTTGACAGTCAACACTTCTATTGAGGATTCTTTTTTTTATTGCTTCTTCCTTATGTTTCTCCTTCCTTTCTTCTTACAACCCAGTGTGTTCTTAAAACCTAAACTGCATATTAGTCTTCATGATGCGTCCCAAGTTACCCCACCACTCTGTTTCCATCATAAATCAAAGAACAGTTTAATTCAGATTGTGCTATGCAAGGACACAATGTTATAATAATATAATAGTTATAAAAGGGCCTTTGAGTTGTAGCCTGCCTCTGTGGAGGATAGCAAGCTTTGGGTGCTAGGGCAAGGTGCCCTGATGGAAAGCAGCATTGTGGTCCGCAGGCAGTCAACTATGTGGGGAGAGGCTGTGTTAGGGGTGGTGGATTTAGGAAACAGAACACCCACCAGCTTTCCTTGAGTTATTCCTTGGCGTGTTGTTTCTAGGTGAAAACTTCAGTAGCTACTCTCCACTCCTGAGCACCTGAGTCAAGCAATACCAAAGCAATAGACATGTCCTGGCCATCTCTTCCCAGCAGAGATGGTTTCTTTCTCTTTACCAGGCAAGGAGCCAAGATCTACTGACTTGCAACAGCAGATTAAAATTACTTCTCTTTCTCTTAAGTTTCAGTGCTGTAGTAATGAATAAGTGGTACCAGTAGTAGGTGATAAGAATAAAAAGTGATTTCCTTACACCAGAAAATGGGAACAAAATCTGCTCTCTTAAATCCCATTTAGATTTACTTTCCATGTTTTGTAGTAAAATGTGCATATCCTATTGAAATGTCCTAGATATTAATTTTTACTGCCAATAACAAGAGTCCTGTGCACTCAATATTGCCCTTGGAATGCAGTAAAAATATGTTTTAGTGACTAATGAAATTATCATGGACTCTGCAACCTGGAAAACAAACAGAATGAGAAAGTCTTAGCCTTGTAGGCTAAAATGATGTGTCATTAACTTTATATATGCATATGCATACATTGTGCCAAGTTGTAGATTGCCATTTTATATATATTAAGATGGTTAAGTAGACTTTCTTTAGCTGACATTTACAACACACCTCAACAACAGTTTTGCTAGAATTTATGTAATGTATATGATGGTTTCTTCAGCATGTACAGATTTTCCCTGCTGAAAGATTAACACTCATCTGCTCCTAGCAGGGATTCAGCAGTGCCACCCCTTTTTTTGTTCATATTTTTACTTTTAACATGACTGGATTTACTACTTGTGTTTTGTTTTTAATACTCTTTGTGCAGATAAACAAAAAACCTGCAAAAAAAAAAATACAGAACAAACTTCACCAAAAAGATATGAAGGCGTCCTTCAAGGCAAAGATAATGTTAAAAGTCTCAGGGTACAAAGTGTGAGAAATTTCAGCAGAGTTGCTGTCATTGCAAAATGCATAGATTTACCACTGAAAAAGACAAAAAATGAATTTCCCCAAAGCACCTAAATTCCAAACTTGTATAGCTGGATGGCTGATGGTCTGAAAAAGCTCAGTTTCACTGCAGGCTCAAACTAGATGTATATTTGTCCTTTTTCGTTATATGATGTCAAGAACATCTGTCCTGGTTTGTAAATGGCGTTAGTATGTAAATCTCTTTGGCAAAGGTATGGCAGGCGTTGATTAGGATATCACAAAGGGAGGCAACCTCTGAGGTACATTCACAAAACAAAAATAAAGAAATTACTGTGAGTCACAGGAATGTTTCTATGCCAGCTTTAGTAAAGGAACCACAAGTGCTGAGATCCTCCATTAGTAAGAACAGGATGAGCTACATTAGTTACAATGTGGCAAGACTGAGTGGACATGGATGTTCAATATACTTTCTTTTTAGTGCCAAAAATTTTCCAAAAAACAATTTCCAAACCGACCTTCACTAATAATTTCAGAGAAGATTTCACTGGTGTTGTTTTTTTCCTCACAAAGCCTCCTTGACAAGCTATAGTTATCTGACATATGGAAAGAATTTAGAATCTGAGCCAAACCTTGAAGAAATCCATAGGAACATTTACTGTTACCAAAGTAGACTTCAGTTTGGAAGATATCTGCTGTTTTGTAAGTTGAGCTTTGTATGCAAAACTTTTAAAAGATTTGTCTGTGCATTTTATTTCAGTCCATATCTGTAAAAATTTGGAATAGTTAATAGCTATCATGGATGCTTAACAACATATTTTGTTGGGTCAACTAGCATTAATGTAGACTCGTAGCATGTCATTTGCTAACTAGTAATGTTTTGAAAGGTCTCGGTGACTAAAAATCAGTCACTCAGAACTTACTGCAGGGGTTTAGAAATAGCAGCTCTCAATTATGAAAGGCAGACAGACTACAAACCACTATGCAAAACAAGGGATGAAAATGGCTCAGCTCTAAAGGAGACAAAAATTTACAAATGTTTCTTGAAAAGAAAAAAAGAGAAGATAGCAGGCAACAATCCTTGTCCCCTTCTCTAATTTCCAGATTTCTCCATTCTTTCTCAAGCATTTTTTTGCCCTTTGGCTTTTTCACTGTGTCTTCTCTGTTCACAGGCAGTCTTTGCTGAGGTTTATTTTGTTTTCAGATGCTAACCTCTTTTCCGTGTCCTCTTAAGACGTTTATATTTCTTACACTGCCACTTTTAGTTCACTTGGAGAACAAAGACAAAGCTGAACACAAGGCATACGGACACGAGAAGGGAAAATACACAATGCTGGGCTTGAGTGGTACAACCTGGCAGAAGGCAGAGACACAGCAAGCTAAGGAAGCTAAGGATGCCACTGAGTGCCTGCACTGAAAACACGTGACCGTCCCTACCATTAACTAGGATAACTTATGGAAATGGATAAGAGTAACATAAGAGTTGCCAGGAGAACTACCTGCTAATGGAATGAATGCATGTTGTGGTTTTGGATATATGATACGTGATGAGGAAGGATTGCATGTAACAAAAATGTAGCTCATTTCTTCCAAGGATGGTTTAACTTTATCTCATTTTCAGAAACCATCAAGAGGTTCTTGCCACCACCCATGGGTGGAAAAAGAGAAGAAAGTAGTCCAGAAGCAGTGAAGTCTCTGGCTCTTTTCCCTCTTCACTCAAGAGAAAGCAAGCTAGAAATAACTGTGGTGTATTTGACAGAAATCACAAAATTTCACCACTCAGATATAAAACTTCTATGTCATGTAGCACAAAGAAAAACTTCTAGTTTTAGATAAATATTAATAAGAATGTAAAGTCATGAAGTTCAAGGTAAGAGACATACACGAGGTCAATAGATGGATGGAGGCTGTGGTGAGAAATGCTACAAAAATTGAGCACCTAAGAATGCAGAATTTCACTGATTCTACTTTTAGCAAACTATGGTCCTCTTTCTGCCTTGTTCAGATTAGTGTTCACTTGAGCAGCAGAAGGGATTAATGTAGGGCTAATAAAGACTCCTAATCCCATTTTGGATGTATTAGTTCCGTAAGCAAGGGGGTGCACATGCACTGAGTAAAACAAGCTTGGGATCAGCTTGGAAAGATGTGTGAACAGCTCCTGCACGCACATCTCACTTCCTCCATCCGTGCCCTGCAGCTGCGGCCATGCACCACAGCTGAGTGAGTGCAAAGCACACCGGGTGTCAGCGCTGCCATGGCCAGCGCCTTCTGAGCCTCGGAGCGAGCCATTCATCATCAAACATTGATACGGTTCCAGCAGGCTGCCACTCCTGACATTTGATGTATAGCTCTAGGTGCTCTCTGTTTAATTCAGAGGAGTCAATGAGGGATCAGAGGAAATGCCACGTTGGAGCTGCGCAGGGTGCAGTGTGACACATCTAAAGTGGTGACGGAGAGCCCAGTGGCTGCATGGCTCTGCTGGCAGCACCTGGTTGAGAGGATGAAGGCCAGGCTTGTATCCAGCAAGCGATGCCGCCGCCTCTCCCCCAACATCTCAAATATTTATCATGTTAAATATCAACTGGGAGAATATTGCATTCGTTTAAGCTTTTCACGTTCCAATGATTTTTTATTATTTCCATCGACCAAAATAAATGAAGAAAATGCTTCAGACTACACATGAAAGCATGTAAAAATCAATAACGGGATTTTAAAAGATCTAGAATGTCTTGAATACATTCATTTTTCAAACATTTTTCTCTGATCTTTAAATAGCTTTTCTTGGAGCATAACATTTTTTTTAAAGTCAAATACAGAGCATTAAGGGTATAATTACCATTTTAATTATAACTCAATCATCCTATCTACTTTGCATAGAAATTACAGCTTTTATGTCAGGATTTTGGGTGCTCACAAACATTCAGGAGTAATTAATGCTAAAGGTTTTCACTGTATATGAACTTTACTTTACACTTAATTCAAGCAGGCTTCCTTCAAAAAGTATAAATATGCTGAATTTTATAGTCATGAATTTTGGGCAAGAATCCTACGTTGTAAATGTCTGTAAAGCTAAGACAAAAAAAAAAAAAAAAATAAAAACTTGAAAATCCTGAGGAAAAAAAATTATATTTTCCTCCCTCTTCAGATGGGATTCATCTGTGTAAATATGCCAGATGAATTCCAGCACTGATAAGGAAAAAAATTGCCACTTAACCATTTTTGATCAAACTCACAGAGCATTTCTGAGGATTTTGCAAATATTTCTGGAATGTATGTAAGAGTTAAACTCTTATTCATAGACACTTTTACGATTTATTTTTCCTATTTGAGATTTTATGAAAAATGATTTGTTTTAGCTAATGAGTTTGCCTAAATCGCTTTGCAGTTTTGCCCATTATTTCTCTCTGCAATTATTTGTGTGTACATTTGAAATTTAGCAAAATTAATTACAGCAAAGCTGTTTTTCATCTAGCTGGCACCACAATATATGGTTTAAGCTATTTCTCCCTGTGTCGTCAGTACTGAGACAGGGAAGAAAATATTTTATAAGTATACCTACCAGGAAATAAAATGATCCCCATTTTACAGTTGGGCACTGTTTCTTATTTTATTGCCTTTTTGTCTTTTTCCCCATGTCGAAAAAGACTATTCTGTGCATGTCTATTACTCTCCACGTGCAGTGTTTTGCAGTGTGCTGGAGCAATACACCCCTTTTTTTTCCCCTTTAAAGGCATTGTAAAGGCACACCAGTTTTACAAGGTGTCTCACAGAGCATATCCCCTTTCATTGTTTGGCTGGTAATAATATCATGACATTTTCTGTATGCATTTTTCTATTTCTGGCTCAAGTATTTGTTAGGGAAAAAGAAAATTATCCCAATGATGATACTGCGGTTATGGTGCTTCATCCCAAGAAGTGGATGTCTGTATGTAGTACATTGGCTGTTTTGCAGAAGGAATTGCTTTTGTCTTCAGTGAAACCCTAGCATGAAAGCCCAGGCAAAAGTAAGCCCTTCAAATCCAAGTGTTGTGGGATGGAAAGGGAAGACTCATGATGCTTATTATCAACCTGCACTTAAGATAGATTCCTGGTTGTGGAGCTACAAGAAGGTTACATTTGAAATGCATACGATTAAAGCATTTATACCAAATCACATCATGCATTCTGCATATATATATGTGTAAATAGCTCTAACTTTTTCTGATGGATGAATGAAAAATATTTTCTTATTATACCCATCAGTAGCAGAAAGTAAAGGTGAATAGATTTTACACTTGGGCTGCTCCATGTTCTTGACAGTTTTGCAAACAGCCCTCTCAATCTCTCGCTGTCCCTAATCTTTACCAGATGAAACTAGGATCCTGATGTCATTTTAACACTGGTATTGGAAAAAAGTAAATGAAGTGGCATGTTAAATGGGAGGCAGAAAATAGATTTTATCAGAACCTGTCCACTGGCCTGGCTCGACACTGACCTGCATCTCATGGAGACACTTACCCAAGTGTTACAGGATTTCATACTGCCTTGCACAGGGGAAAATTTCAGAAATGGATAAGCCTACTGATTTCCAGTAGAACTGAATTTTGTCCACATAGAAAATTTACACTTGATGAATTTAAATCATCTTTTAAACTCTGGGTAAGAATTATGAACCTGTTTGTGGTCATGTTACCTACATGTACTTAGAAGATGGCAGGGAAAGAGGGATTAAACTTTTTCCTACCCTCTCTATCTCATCTTTTTAAGCAAGAGTCAATCTTAATTTCTTCCTCAGGCTCTGTAAAGCAGGGATTGGAATAACAAGTCTTGGTATTTCAATTATTCAGCTGGGCGGGTTTTTGTGTGTTGAGAACTAAACTGATGGCTGGAGCAAAGACCTGTGCTAAGTGTGAGCTGTCCCAGTTCAGTGAGTGGATGCTCTCCAGACAGAGGAGCCCAAACATTGGAGAGCTGGCCCTGGCTAAACAAAAACATTATGGGTGATAGGAACAGACTTGGGTTAAATCTGGATAATTTATGCCATGTACAGTGTCATTGACTAGAGTGTTCCATCTATTCAGTGAAAAACAAAGATAGACATCAGTGAGGTACCTGGAAGACTGTTCAATATGCAGTGTTGTCCTGGAAGGTACAGGACTGAACAAGAGTCTGAATTATCTGTTGTTTTTGGATGTGGTGGGTAGGAGCACTTTTCCTTCAAGAGCTGATAACTGCTGTGCTTGAGCCCAGGGAGAAGAATGAAGTCAGATCCTCTGCATGTGGCCCACTGTTGTGGCCCACAAAGAGCACCTCCTGAACACGGGGAAACAGGGGTAATCAAGAGTCCCCAGGCAGCTGTGCAGTGCCAAGAACTGCCAGAGCATATGCTGTCAGACTCTGTGTTGGGAATTGGCTTGGAAGGGCATTTCTCCTCTCTTGAGTCATACCATATGGGAGCGGGAGCTGTGGTCAGGTTTCCTTTTCTAGACCCAGAGATGCTGGCTAGAGACACTGCGATCCCTTGAGGGCCCTCAGTGGATTGTGGCACTTTCGTGCTGTGTGTTCCAGAAGCCAGCTTTGGAGCATTCAGCTTTGGTGGAGGAACCACTGCAAAGATCTGGCAGGGCTTGGAGGACTTCACTAGGCAGAACTGCTATTCTCCAGTCCCTTGAAGACTTGCAGCCTCTTTCTTTGCCTGAAAGAGCAAAGAAGCCTGCTGAGGCTGCTTCTGGAAGTCACTGAGATATTCACTGGGACAGCTAAGGTCTCTGTGACAGAATTAAATGCCTTGGACAGTTTCGGGAGCACTGAAAATCCTCTGTAAGAAAAGGCTAGAGGAAGACAAAGTTGCTTGGAAGGGGAAAAATTCATGACAAAAATATTGGTACTATACATACGTGTCATGGATGCACTGGAGAAACACAGTCTTAGAAATTAATACCAAACAATATTAAAAGGCATCACAACAATGTTGTCTTCATAGGAAGCTTTTGGAAGTAATTCCTTAGTCGCAGTGATTTCTTTTCCTTCCTTCCTCCCTTCCTCCCTTTGTCCCTCCTTCCCTTCCTCCCTTCTTACAGAGTCAGTACTGTTTCTTAGGAGTAGTGATCTGCTGATGGTCTACAAATAAGAGAAAATACTCCCAGCCATTAGATTATTAGAGAAACCTGAGTATCTGTACTGCATTTACACAGCAATTTTTTTTTAATATTTTTTCAAGATGAAAATGTAGAAATTTTCTAAGAAAATAAAGACATTTACCCGAATGTACTGATTCGAATTTAACCAAAGTAGTAGTAATTTCCCATTGCATGTCAGCAAAACCTCAACTTCAAACTGAGATACAGAAACAAAAGAACAAAATTAGAAAGCATATGAAATAATTTATTTTTATTTTTTTCTAACTCTACTGCAAATTTTAAAGGGGCTTTTCTCAGTCCTTAAGGTACATTAAAAAATACTTTTCCTCAAACAAGCCTGAACTGCAAATGAACCCTGATCTCAAGACTCATGTGGAAAACAGGGTTTATAGTGACAATACGAAGTCAGCATAAACTATAACGATCCTGTAGTGGTGCTGAGGACTGGGCTGCTTCCCTCAGTTAGTTTCTTACAGAAGGCAAAAAATGAGGCAGATATCCTTACCTTGAGAAAAATGACCATGGAGCAAGCAATAATTCTTACGTTCTCTTTTGGTAATACCTTCAATTTAACAACTGTCTTTGAAAAGGAGTTTCTCACAATGAGTTATTTAGTCACTATGCTGTCTAGGGTATAACTGTCATTCTGAAGGGAACATCCATGCCATGATTTGCTGTCAGTCTGTTGTGCACTGACTGTACAGCATTCATTTTTTTCCCTTAACAGGTGAAGATAATGCTGTGATACGCAGTAAAAGATAGATGATAAAAACAATTCTTTAAGGAAAAAAATAGACACAAGGGGTTTGGCAGGAAAATATGATAAAATGTTCCATTCTCCTTTTTAAAGTACCTTAATAAAATATGTCTGAAGTGAAGTACAGATAACATAAACAGCAGAGCATAGGTCTGCAATCCCAGCGTGATATTGCACAAGGAGCAATCAGGAAGGTTTCCTATCACACTTGTCTGTCACATATTATTAACAAGAGTATTTGGGACTATTAAATAATCCTTCTAGATAGGTGTTGTATTTGTATTGGTTGTATTTGATTTGATAGATTTATAAATAATTTTTGTAGCCAAAGACGCTGAAGCCAGTAGTGGCCGTTTTGTTGTTCTTATCCAGCTTACAACACAGTATGAGCCATGAAAGTATTATAGTAGATTTTCCAGAAATCAGCTGAGTAACTTGCAGCTCATTAGTAAAAACAAACTGAAACCATTCTGCTGTTTCCCACTCCTGCTCATGGTGACTGGCAGAAGTTACTGAAGACTGGAATAAAGCAAATGTCAATCCAATCTCCAAGAAAGGAAAGAAGGAAGATCTCAGGAACTACAGGCCTGTAAGCCTCACCTCTGTCCTTGGAAGATGATGGACTAAACTGTCCTAGAAAACATTTCCAAACACAGAAGGGACAAGAAGGTGAATGACAGCAGTAGACATTGATTTGTAAAATAGTACTTTACCAACCTGATAGACCTCAGTAATGAGGTGACTGAATTAGTGGATGTTATTTACCTCAAATTTAATAAACTCTTTGACATGATTTCCAATAATATCATCATAGACAAGCTGTCAGTGTATGGGATAACTGAACACTGAGTGGGTGCATCAAAAACTGAATAACCCAAGCCCAGAGGATGATGATCAGTGTCACAAAGTGTAGCTGGATTCCAGTCAGTAGTGGTGAGCTCTAGGGGTTAATACTAGCCCCAGTCCTGTATAACAGCTTCATTAATGATCTGTATGATGAGGCTGAGTGTACTCTTAGCAAGCCTGCAGATGACAGAAAACTGTGAGGAGTGGCTGATAAGAGCAGAGTGTAGTGCTGCCATCCATAGGGACCTGGACAGTGGGGGCAAATTGGCTGAAGTTCAGCAAGGGGAAATGCAAAGTTCTCACCTGGAGAGGAATGTACTTGTACATGCTAGGAGCTGACCAGTTGGAAAACAGGTTTGCTGAGAGGGACCTTAGGGTCCTCTTGGATAACAAGCTGTCTGTGAGCCAGCAGTGTGACCTCATTCAAAAAAGGCCAACAGCCTAGCTTGGCTCTGCTAGGAACTGTTGCCAGCAGGTTGAAGGATGTGATCTTTCACCTCTACTCAGCAATGATGAGGCCCCACTTAGAGTACTGGGTCTGGTGCTGTTCTCCCCAGTACAGGAATGGGATTTGGATATTTCTATGGCAATCAGGGAGGAAAAAAAGCTAAAAGAAATGAAACAATCAAAAACTGTGGCATCAAAGTGCAAAATGCTGCATTTAATACTAGTTTTAATTTCTTCCCTAAGTTTCAAGTTTAATTACAAAAGCAAAACTAGCTCGTGATGCAGCCAGTTCCTTTTCTGGCTACCCTCTCTTTAGGCCACACTGAGATATCTGCACTGGCATTAAAAAAACATTACAAGCAATTTAAACTCGGAATTGATCCTGATACATGCATGTGCTCAGGTCCTCTTTGTATGGCCTTTCAATAGTTCTCGATTCAAACTGAGAACAAGCATCACCCTATAAACAGAGGAGATAATTATGCTTTATTGATTAGACCCTCAGGGTATGAATGGGAACCAGGCAGCTATTTGAGAACAGCCATCAGAGTGGTTTTTAAATTGTAGTATCTGAGTCTTTTTCTTTCCAGATGCTCCCTAAATGTAGATCTCTAAATTGGAAAGCTGGAGTCAACATAGTTTTGCCACTGGCTTCAGTGAAAACCAGTATGTCAACGCAGATTCAAAAACGTTGATATTAAGTTTCCCACAGGCTTGTCCTCATGTTACTGACTTAATTTCCACCTCATACTCATACTGCAGTATTGTCCACTAGGCTTTCAGATGTGCCACAGACCATTCTCTTTCCCTAACACACCACAAGCCTTTCACAGCTGCCTAGGACAACAAAGGTCCCTGTTTAATCCAGTGTCAACATCAGTTTTCTTCAGTTTTGCTAAAGTAAGGATTTTAGCACCTGCTCTACTTACTCTATAAGTAAGTATGTACCGTAGTAGAATAGACAACTGACTGAGTTTCCTGCTGAACCTCTAATCAATAATTTCTCAATCTTTTGCTTTTTTCCAATTAAATCCCACAGAAACCAGGACTAGATATGTTAGGGAAAAAAAAAAAAAAAAAGAGTTTAACAATTCCATGTCTGCATTTAAGAGAAATAGTTTTATTAGGATTATTATAAGTCCCTTGAATTGGCAACATACTGCACTGATAAGCAATGAAATTGTTCACAGATGTAACTGGAATTCACTTAAACTTAGATGATAATTTTGGAGTTGCCACCACAGGTGCAAATAAAATAAATGACGTCTTGTACATTTGTGCTCCCTTGCCCCCACCAATCAAGCACTGAGATTTCTGACATTGCATGTTCCCTTTGCAGTCTTGCCCCAGCCTAAGACACGGGCATATTAGAGTTCACTTTCCCTGGTTCACCAAGGCCATGCTCCAATGCTTAACAGTAATCTTACCCACTACTTTGCTCTGTCTTGTATAAAGAAAGAATAGGCTCACAGATCTCACAGAAACAAAAATGTTTCTGTATTAAAAAAAACAAATGAATTAGTGCTGCAAAGGCCAAACATGCATGACAGAAGTCTACTCCCTTCTTGTATTCTGTGCTCCTACACGGACAATTACAGTGCCCACACAAAGTATAGAAACAAGATTTCTGTGTGCAATGCAGTACCTCAAAGGAAGGATGAGAGGCTGAGGGCAGCCAGCTACCTCAACACAAAATGCAGACTTTGTGCCTCTGTAGGCATGCCTCTGAAGTATTTCTTGAGGATCCCACTGATGCCGTGTTTGCAGTAAACACAGGTCCACATCTCCCAGCCTTTCTGAGTGGGTGTAGAAGGAGTCTGCCCTGACTCACTAGACTTTTGCACAAGCCCTCCCCAGGCTGGAGCCAGGTCTGTACTGCTGACAGCTCCTCCACTTGGTCTGGGCACAGCTTGATGGTTCTGAACCTGAGGTGGCCTCAGAGTCTGAGATGTTTCTGTGGTTCCTGCCTGAGGCTCTGATCAGAACAAAGCACTCCATGATGCTTCCAGTTGCCCATTTGTTTTCAGAATTCCCTCCCTGCTCCCGAAGAATCCCATTATGCAGCCATAAGGAAGCAGTTCAGAAAACTAAGCCTCTTCTTATGCCCTCTGTGACTCTGCAGGCTTAAGCAGACTTATACCTCTAGAAAAGAGGGAGTACAGGTCCCCTGTGTGGAGAAGAGAAGAAGAAGCCAACAAATGAAGACACCCCTATGTCTCCATGAGCTTTGCCATCATGCTGCCTGCCCCACAGGGGAGAACTGCCTTGTCCTTTGTCCTGCACAAGTTTGGGCTTCTCACTTCTACAAAGCTCCTATTTTCCTGTTGCATGGGTAGAAACGGAGTGTCTTGAGATATTTGCTGCTATTAAATATAGCCAAACAGTTTCAAATGTTATGAGGCACAGCAGAAAGCATGATCACAGAATGATAATTCTACTAGGAAACCAGTCTGAGAACATGCACAGATACTTTTTCTGCAGAAATATTCACATCACACAAATGGCTGCTATCAAGAAGGGAGATAAAAGGATGGACAAACATCTCTGATGACTTCAGTGGCCCTTACAGACACTGCAAAGCAGCAGCAAAAAATGTACTGAAAGAGAACAAAAATTTTTAGCCGGTAGCTTCATACTCTACATGGACCACAGAACCTGATGTCCTTCATCAGGTGTATTAAGAGTCTAGCTTTGGACTCAGTGCAAGTAGTCCCTCTGTAACTATTTTTAATTGTTTTAAAGGCTTTTTGTTCATGAAATCCACAGTGAAAAAACCTCTATACCTCTACCTAAATGTATGAAAAGGCTGAGCAATGTCCAGGGTGTCCTTTCCCCAGTGATAAAATGAGAATGACCTCTGTGACTTCTTCCAGGTTCCACCTCTCCTGAGTTATGAGCTGCTCCTCACTCCTAAGGTATAGCCCATATCTCACTCAAATTCTCAGCCGACCACAAAACTCTCTTCCAGAAAAAATTATTCTACCCTCAGTCTGCAGAGGATTACCCATGTCAAGGGAAGTTATATTATTGTCTTTAGTGCTGCTAGGAATTACTTTCAGGATGTTTCAGCTCATTACCTTGGGTCTTCATCAGCTATTTTCTGAGCGCGGTAACCTTTGTGATGAAGGTACTGTATATATCTATCGTATTGATTCTGCTTCTCCTGCTACATTACATGCAATACATGTAAACAGACGTCAGTGTTTCACTCCCGGCTAACAAGGTGCAAAATGGTAACAGATCTAGCAGCTACAAAACACAGATAAAACCTTGAAGTAATCAGCTGAACTGTCGTGGAACTAATGCCATGATATAGTGGAAGCAATTATTTGTACTTATATATCTTACGGTATTATACGATCTATGTTAAAACAACCTTGTTGGCCTTATCAGGGATGCATTTAGCTTCAAATGTTCCCCTCTTCATCAGTAACTAGTTATTAATTAATTAGACAGTGATCGTGGCTGTTTTTCATACACACTTGTAGTATTATTGGACTTAATTTTGTGCCTCGGCACAGAGCATTGCTAATTTATGGCACATGCATTCGTGTTAATGTGCTCTAATGCAGACGATTATCACAAGGATGGGGCACCTAACATCTGACCCAAAATTGTATTGAATTGTTCTCACAGCTGCTTCCTCATTCCCGGCTTCCAACCTGCTCTGGGCTGGGTGAGGAAACCACTCCCAACCACAGGAGCGTGACAAAAGGGACTGGAAATTAGCAGCAGGCAAACTGGAGCCAGGAAAGGGAATGAAGGCTGAAGATTCTGGGAAGCTGTGTGTGATACTCGTGAAGCAGATGAGTGAGGTGAGCAGCAAAAAGAGGAAAAAGGGTGCCTCACTGCTTGTTTGCTATACTACAGGGGAAGATGTACTCACATTTTTGGGGGCTGTTCCAGCTCTGCAAAGTGATCAGATCTAATGGTGGGGGTGAAGCTGCCTGTAGAGAGTAATGTATTAATGGGTAACAAAGAAGTTCTCTGTCCTCCTAACATTTGTGGTGCTTACTTGCACTTGCTAAATAATACATTTTTCGGTAGATTATTCTTCCCATCTGAAAGCTTTTATCAAGAGCAGATAACAACAGTGTCAAGAGAAAAACAAATAGTAGTAGAAAACAGACTTTATCTGAATTGCATTTAATAGGGGCCAGAAGCAGTGAACTAAGGATATTCAGCTGAAGTAGTTCAAGCAGAGATAGCTGAACTTTTTACTGTGCCTATTTAAACAGTGAGGCCTGAACTGGAGATTAGCTATTTATCAGCTGCATGATGGAATGAGAAACAGCTGCAACATATTTCGCAGTAAGTTTGATATTTTATTCACAACAAATCCATAGACTCAAATTCTGCTCTGGTTTTTGCCTGTGGGAATACATAATAAAAACATTAGCTTCCCACATTACTTTGTGGCTCCATGCCCATGTATATTAGAGTAAATTTAGTTTATGTTGCCTTAGTTAATCACCTTAATTTCACAACCACATAAAGAATTTTTAATATTTCTAATGCGAGCAAGCAGAGATGCAAAGAAATAAACCCCCAGAATGGAACATGCTTTCTGGGCAGCAAAACACAGCATCCACTCCTAGCAAAGCATGTCCCTGTGTGCACCACAGAGCCCTTCACTGAGATTTCACTTAGATCTGTGCATTAGCTAAAAGTTCCCCTCCCAGACTGGAAGTTTTTGCCTGATTTTCACCACAGGTGTGACTTCTCCCCTCAAACCCAGCTACCAGGTCCTCACCTGGGGGTATTCCTATATTTTGAACATTAATTCCAGACCCCACCAAACTCCCAACACGGCTGCAGCTGGGAACAAGCAAGCCAGCTGCTCTCATCATTTCTGCAATTCAAAAGGCAGAAATAACAGTCAGCTAACCACACCAATACGAGTGTTTTATTTGCTTGGATCATTTTCTATCAAAGGCATCTTGGAAGCTTCCCCCCCATCCCAACGTATCTTTGCAACATATCTTCCCCTGCTGCTGCTCAGTTCAGTCTCACTGGAGTTCAGATGACTTGTGGGTATCGAGGTCTCCCCATCAGATCTCTCTGATTTGCACAAGATCTCTTGTTCTGCCACAGCAAATCTTTGCTCAGATGCGTGCTTGATTTCAACTCATTTACACGACAAGCCTTCAACTTCTCCTACAGGACTCTCACTTTCTAGTTAGGCTAGTTGGCTTGAGTTTTCATATATAAGTCATGTTATTTTCCTTTTGATGAATACTAGACTTAAAAGGAAAATTTATTTACTGCAGCTTATCAGTGTTTTGTGGAATGTTGTTCATTTATTCCTGCCAGTGTTCTCCAGAATGTGGTGGCAGCAGCAGCCTCATCCAACTTGTAGTTTAATTTCCTTCAAAGTCCAAATATAAAACACACAGCTTGCCCTGGAAAAGGAAAGGGCATTGCTGGTACTATGATTATTACGACTGCAACCAAAAATATCACCCCCCCAAACATACAAACAAACAAATTCGAGTTGAGAATTTGTATGACAATATTTTATGTTTTGTCTTTCAAAACTTTTTTTGTGGATTTATGAAAAATATATTATATATATTTTATATATAAAGAATTTTTAAGAGGTCTCACTCTCTGCTTAGTAAACAGACTCTACAGGAAAGAAAATACAATGCACAGATTCCTCCAGCCATGCTGAAACTGTTTCCCAGAGTAAATAGTAAATATTGCTGGGTTAGATCATGTGGAAACTTAGAAAAACGTGCACGAGTTATGGTCAGGAGAAATGTGTCGAGGCATTGGAGAAGGCACTGTTTTGAAAAAGACAAACACAAAATGGACACAGATGTCTCTGTGTTAAGAACTCTTATCTGCTGTTCTTCTAATGTCCATGTAACTCAATATTATGATTGCTGTGCTACGATAAACCTTCCAGTGACTTCCCTCAAGTCATCCAGCACCAAAGACACGCTCCAGGAGAGCAGAGCTATTACCAGAAGCCAATATCAGAAAGTCATAGCCATCAGCCTACACTAATGATAGTGTTTGCTCCCTCTGTGCACTGAAGGAAAAGATGCTGAGTGGCCTTAAGCTGAGGGAGAACATCCATTCAAAAGGCAGCAAAATATGAGCGTTCTAACGTGCTGCCAGTCCTGCATGGGAACAGCAAAACCCTTGGGGTGAGCTGCAGGCTCAATTATCTATATGATCCCTAATTATGTGCATGCCAGGGACTTTTCTTTTTCCTTTTATCCTTTTTTTTTTTTTTTTTGAGGTGGTAGCTGATAACTGCCTTCAGCATCTGTGAGGGTGTTCTGCAGAATGGTGACCCTCATGAACCATTCCTCTTCCGTCCATGTTATCACATTATGAGCCTCCATTAGCATTATTGTGGGAAAATGTCTTGGGTGAATCATACTGGTGCTCTAGGCGGTACAATAGCCAACTTTTGGCTCAAGGAACAGTTCTAACAGCTATGTGATCCGCTGCCATTTTTGTTTGGATTGCTGATACACAAACTTGCAAACTTCAGTGTGGCACTGATTTGTGTCTTCTGGTGCATGTCAGTCAGCTGTCTGCCCCCTCATTGCTGCCATGTGTATAAGCCTTCAAGGAAATTGACTTTTTTGGCTGCTGTGTTGCCAACCACTGCTACCTTTTATTTTGTATCTCATCTTGTTTAATTTTTTATTTTTGGCTGTTACCTGACGATGGCCACTGACTCAGTTTGCAGATGATTTCTGTGTAGCCAAATCAGGTTTAAACAGGAGCATTCAATTCTTGCACCATGCTGAGACACTATTTCTCTGCAATAACCAAGACAACCGAGCCCTAAAAGTTTAATTGTGATGCTATTATGAACTATCGTTCCATATTATGAGTGTACATGGGTCATTAGGCACAGAGGGTTAGAGTGACTTTTCTGTGTGCATCAAGGAGAGTGGAAGAAAAAGAGGGGGCTGATCCAAGAGTAATGAGTTTATTCTCTAATATCCCTGAGAGGATTATTCCTTAAAAGTATGGGGCAGAGTTGGTTTGGATAAAAACTAATTATCAAACAAGAAATGAAACCAGTGTTGCTGACTTTACTCTCCCTGCTGGACCCCAGAGACTTGTATTCCTCATTGTGTTTAACCTAATAAAGCAATGACCCACATAGGAGGGTAAGGAGTTGTAATTATTTCTGTAAGTAGTATTGTCCAGTTCATAGAGAATGGTCTAAAAGCAGGAACTCAGCAATGAAATAACAGAAAAACCTAGAAATCATGGGATTTTAAGGCTACTTCTCTGAACAAACTGAGACACATTCATTTTGTTCATTTCAGTTTGTTTGTTTTGGAATGTTCTATTTCGACCTTTAGTCTTAGAGGTGAACTAGATAAAGAAGAAAATCCTCACCCAAGAAATTCATAAAGCAAAACAGTGTGGCTCCAGTAGCATGGGTTCATATGGGTGACATCTCTGCATGGCCCTGATTTTAAGTACTGTTGTTTGATTGCACAACTCACACCTGCAGTAGATACGATGACATGTAGGTTAAGAGCAATCATGGCTAGATTCTTTCATATCAAATGTCTTCTTGAGTTCAAAAGACAAAAAGGAAACAATGCTTATCTTGCTGGAAAATAAACACTGACTTACTGATTAGAAAACTGCAAAGAATGAAAAAGTAACATGATTTGTCTAAAGGCAAAATTGAAGTATTTTAAGTGGAGGAGGAAGGGTTTATAGCTTTTTATGTTTCTTAGAAGTCAGCCTAAGAAGCTGATGGGTATCATGAGACATAGAGCATATTGAATCAAATACAACTTTGCGGTGAAAGCAGATAGTTAATTTACTTAATACTTTCATTTAAGCTTCTCAGGAGTTCATAAAAATGTTGTATCTTAACAGAAGTTCACATTACATATGCTTCATGTGAAAAAAAAAACAGAATTTTCTCAGGTAAATTTTACTCCCATCAGAGGCTTGAAATCATTTGTGTTTATATAAAGTATTAAAGGAACAACAAAGCCAGTTCTCTAGCTTTGTTCGGTTTTATAAATGTCTGAACACGTAAAGAATATTTTGTATCTGTTATAACAAGTATGTTGTGTCTATTGATTCTCACCAACCTTAAAATTAAGCCCTTACGCAGCTGGCCCAGGCACCACAAGAGGGAGGTAGGCATCACCAAATGGATGGGAGCAGCTTGCTCCTCATCCTCTGCTTTTGGAAAGAAAGAGCTGCTTGAATAATTAAGGCTTCCTAGATGTGACTACAGATAAAAATAGAGAAAGAAGGGGGTTCTGGCATGAGTGTAACACTCCAGCTCAGACAGAGAGGGCTATGCATGGAAGTTGACCAAAGAAAAATTCACTCCAGGCGCTTGTATTACAGCTCCATTTAGCGGAGCAGAACGATCATGGCTTGTATTAAGTAGATAATAATGAAGCACCATAAACAATGTCAGGATGCAGGATGAAGCAGGAGTTTTAAAGAGGTCCAGCTTGCCGGGAGCCTTTTGAAGTGTCCCTAGCTCCCTGACAAAGCCAGAAAGCAACAAAGGCAACTCTGTCAGCTGTGAGAGTGCCTGGTTGAGAGGGAAGTTTTATGTGTGGATGACACCAGGCTGGGATTCAGGTTTCGTGTACTAACTAGCTCTGCTTGTTGCCGGAGCTGTGCACAAACTCTCTCCCCAAAACACATCACACAAATAATAATTCTTCACAAATCAGATACATGTCATTGGTCACTACATAGTCAAGGCTGGGTCAGTGTGGCAAACAGTGGTAACCAGCAGAGTCCCCAGTGCCTCTCACTAGCCATACTTAGAGGGCAGTGTAAGCTCTGAAGGGAAGAAATCAAACACGCGTTCTGTGGCAGTAAAGATGGCATGAAGTGTTAGCAGGTACTCTGACAGAGCAGCCAGCAACTAAGTCAGATGGTTAAATCAGTCTCATCCTACTCTAAATGCACTTTGGTCACAGTGAACTCTCAGGTTCTTTGGAAATGGCAATCAGATGTTTTTATTCTCCCCTTTTCAGTAGAAGAAGGATTTTATGCTTTTTACAAACTTTAATTATATAAATATACACTTGAGAAAAATGCCTTTGCGCTTTAAAGACTTTTCCCTTAAAGATATTAAAATTATTTTTTCACCTCTGTAAATGGAGCCAGCCATTCATTCACTAATTATCTCCATTATTACAGCTCTATCTATTATCACTTAGGCAAGTACTATAGATTCACTTAAAGAAAAGATCAGAAGAGTCTGTTTGTGGTCCTGCTGGAGTTATCTATAGGCAGGGAGGAACGGGGTTACAAAGTCCTGCAACTGAGGAGCTGAAGCCACAACTAAGCCTGTCCTGGACAGCCCAGGGCAGGGCAGATGCTGCCCTCCATCAGGGCTGTGTGACATCTGGAGCAGGGGATGTGGGGTGGGACATGGGAGTCCCTATGGAGTGAGGTGTTCTCCCACCCACATCCCCTAGGCAGGTGGATGTGCTCCTGCACAGCCATGCACCTATCAAAGAGCCTCCCCAGATGTGCCCCACGAACAGGCCCTGATGCCTTTTGTGGTGTTTGGGTGGGGATGCATATACCACGACTTATACTTGTTCCTGCAGCAGCTGGCCAGAGTATATCTGATGCAAAATGATGTGTTATTTTGCAGTGATGACCGTACTTAATTTGCAAGCCTCTTAACGTAGCTGTGCTTATGTAATGATACTGTAAGAACAAGAGATCACAGACCTTTCTGCCTTATTAATGTATTTCTTCTGATTTGGTGTAGGTGGCCCTTCTGCATCTCTCTTTGATCTTACATGGATTGTATACATTAAAACATGGTAATTTCTCCATCTAAGACTCTAGATGTAATGTCTCTGGGGGAATAACCACCTTTTATGTTGGACTTCTATGAGGGGCAGGAGGTGGTCAGCTGAGAGCCTGGAAGTGACTGCAATCTTATTAGCAGCCAGTAGAATCATCACAGCGACCAGTGTACTAATGCTGCGCCTATAAAATGGTTATTTTGCTATTGTTTTTCTTAAGAAATTGTAATTCCGTGTCTTGACTGCCCATTGCTCTGCTCATTGCCTTCCTCACCTACAGAGTCAGAAAAAGACAGCTGAAAATCAAACACTGTACTGCAGAGGCATTTCTTCGGCCCCCACCATTTCCCTTTCTTGTGTCTAAGAGCTACACACATACCTATCAGCTGCTTCTCTTTGTGTATGAGACAGTCGGCTATAAAAAGGTACCTGGACACTTGAGGAGACAAAGCTTTTCGCATAAACACACTGGAACAGCTTCTCAAAACTCAGTGCCAGCTCTGTGCTGTCCCTATTCACACCACAGTGAAATCTATCACTGCCAGCCTTAGCCCTTGCTTAATTGCAACACAGGTGACAGGGCATGCTTGTAAGGAAGCTGGCAAATGAGGATAGTTAGTGAAATAGAGTGAAGGAGGCAGGAACAATTGATACTGAATGGAAACGATGTGTTTTACAACTCAGAGAAACAGGCTTTTGGAGGGAACTAGATGAGAGGTATGGGATGTACAGGGCTTTCCCTGATATGGTGTTTGTTATTCCCTGTTCTACAGGGTGACGCTGAAGTCATCTGGCAGGAATCCTTGACCTGCATGGGGTAAGGATTCAGTGCAGTGTGGATACTCAGGTAGTTCTGGTCTGTAAACAGCACTTTGGAAATACAGGGGATTTAACTGAAATCGGATGGTTAGCTTTATTTGCAGCAGAAAAAAATAACCAGCCTACTTCTTTTTGGTGACATATACAAAAAACAAAGTGAGGTGTCACTTAAATAAACAAACTGACAGCTGCTGCTCTGGAGGCTCTGGATATGAACTGCGTTAAGCAATTTCAAAGCAGAGTGAATGTGATTTTCACACTTATTCGCCTTTAATTTAGATCCATTTGAAATCCAAGCATCCCTCTATTACAGTTTTTTTAATGGCAATATTAATTAATGGTTCTGCTGTACAGCAGTAAGAATGCTGTTTAGACTGAGTGAGATAGATTGCAAAGACTACAAGATCAGAAAAAACAATCTGTAAATTGGTCAGATGCAGTTGGGGGTCACCTTGATCTCCTGAAACAAGCATACAGCTCCAGGAGTGTGTGAGCAGCCATCTACCAGCACAGCCTCATTAGGGTTGACTGGGTCAGCACTCCTCAGTGTCGTCCCCCACTTCAGATTGCAAGAATATTAGTTACCAGTGTGGAGAGAAATAATTGTCAGACTTCCATAAAAGCAGATAATTGAAGAAACTGCATATTATTTGATGGACAGTATGAGTTCAGACCAAGGATTCTAGGAAACAAGGAGCAGTTATTAAATAATAACTAGAAAATGGCGCACAGTAGTGCACTGTAATTTCCATTCTCCTGATTCACTTTATCTCTGCCATTATTCATTAGTTTAGCAGCTCTCCAGGCTTCTTTCTTGGCTACTCAGATCAACACAGTATGCCCAGATCAATGCCATCAATAGTATTTATCTTGCACTTCAGCAGCATAGCATAGGTAAGACATCTAGTTCGTGAAAGAACAGTAGCTGGCAGGTTGATGGGCAAATCTTCTAATCATTTCAGCTGGTTTATCTCAGCTACATCCTATTCACCATATGTATGTTCAAGAGCTTGGAACCTCAGCCATCATTGCATCTGTACGAGAGCCACAAAAGTGAATCAAAGCCCAACAAGATCTGCAGAGAAGTCAAAAGCTAGATTATATTGGGTTTAAATATATTTTTCCTGGAGTAAAGTATGATTATTTTGGAGGGAAGGGGGCATAGTTTTGCAGTCAGCTCAAACACATAGTGGAAATATGACAGGGAAGAAAACCAGAAGTGCTGTGTAGTTCTGTTAAGAAAACATAGAATTATAGAATGGCTTAGGTTGGAAGGGACCTTTAAAGATCATCTACTTCCAGTGATAATAATGTAAACTTCTCAAAATCTCATGGTGGATTTTCAGCATTGGCAGGTGAGGGGCAGGGGAGGCAGCTGAAGAAGCAAGTTGGACTGCAGCTGCCTAAGGGAATTAATCTATTTCTATCTTTGCTGTTCTTGCATTTCTTTGTTTTGTCTGAATTAGAAGAGATCAGCATGGCAGGAATTTATGTCTATGCTCTACATTTCTCAGTGATTCAGGAAGCCTCTTGTGTAAGCTGCGCCTATTAGGACAGAGTAGATGATATGGTGCCTTTTTGACATCTCGTGCTGAATCTCCCTTGTTCAGCAGGGAAAGTGGTTGTCAGGCTGAGAGCATGCCTGAGGGCCAGGCTGAGGAACACCATGTTCCCAGGAGCCGTGATGAGCCAGGCACAAATGTCAATGGTCAGGAGGCCAGCTGATAAGAACATGTAAAATTCTTGACACTTCCTTGGACAAAGTCAAATCCATACATTCAGCACTGGTGAGCCACCACTATTGTGAGATTTTTGGATTTGGATTGGGAGAAATCAGGAAAGGCTGTATTCTGACCTCCTAAAGCCACTGCTAAGAGCAATGAGAACAGAAACAGAGATATGCAAGGGCAGAATATTCTTTGGAGTTTTGGAGATGGGTAAAATTGTTAGAGCTGATCTAGTTTGCCTTTCACTATCAATAAATTAGTTATCTGATATCCTAGTAAAATGAAGCATGTAAAAAGAGTGGTGGCTGGGTAGTTACTCCTTATTCTGTGAAGAAATTAAAAGCCCCTAATATTTAAAGCTCTGTCTCTAAGCTGTTTGAGTTTCATATTACTCTCTTGCTTTTAAGTAGATTTGGACACAAAGCAAGCTGAACCTACTAAATGAAAAGTAAGTACAGCTTTGAAAACATGACTTGAAATGCGTCCTTGAATATATGGTTCACAGAGGATCAGAGCGAGAGGAAGGTGATGAAACAAGTTTTATAGCAACTGGTTCTGACCACAACTCAATAAAATTCTTTTTGGTACAGTTACCATCGCTTCGACTGGCAAAAACACCTAGATGGGCCAACTGAAGCAGTGACCAAAGAGTTACTACATGAGATGTTGCATAACAGAGCCAGAACAAGAAAAGATGGTTCTTGATTTAATGCTTCAGCTACAGCCCAGCTAAAGTCACTGGAAAAAAACATCTGTTAGTGTCACTGCAAGCTGAGATATGTCATAAGAAGTGAGTAACACAAACTCAGGTTGCGTGTCATGGCCTCTATGACTACTCATGAAAGTAATTAGTAAGGAAGTCAACAGAAATCAGTGTTAAGGCTTCTCTCTCAGTTTATATTCTAAATGCTGACATTAAAATGTCTCTCTAATCTTTCGTTGTATAGTACATAACAAACTCAAATATAAAGACAAAGTTCAATTACACCTTTTCACTAATAGAAATCTACGAAAAGGAGAAAAAGCAATAAAAAGAATAACTGAAGAATCTGCCATGTATTGAACAATTTGGGACAGGGGTGGATGGAACAATCCATCTGGACAGAACGTGACCATGAAGCCAGGGAACAAGAAGATATCTCAGAGAGATCAGGTGTCAAGGTAGTGTTGGTTGCTGTGTAGTTTTGGAATATGATGATACATCTGTATGGTATTTGCTTGCTGGTCCACCCAGCGAAGGTCAGTGGGGTCAGTAAAGCAGACAATAGGATGCAAATACAGAATCCTCTCTATATTCCACTGCTACGTTTGCATGGGGAAGGACAGGCAAGCTGGTCAAGACAAATGGCTTTTTCTACCAGAACTAATTAAGCCAGGAGACAACATGGATTTCTCAAATAAATCTCACCCGTATTTCAGAGGAGCCTCGAGTAGATGGAACTGACAGGTTGGCCAAAGCACTCTGAAGATTGCTGCTATTATTAAATCGGGTTAGTATCCCACTTGCACACGGAGTTTATAAATCAGAATTAAAGGGAAAGAGGAAGATGATTATGATGCATTTAAAGATTATGATGCATTTAAAATTTCTTACATTTCTCATATTTCATTTTTGGAAACATGGGAAACCTTCTGTGTCGACAGATAAAATTCCTGGATCGTGCAGGCAACCATGTAACAGAAAGGATTCAGATCATATCAAACATCTTCTTGTTAATGAACATCTTTACTAATGTTAATGAGAACAGCTACTACCTATTTGCATTTACACACCACTTAAAGATCTTATTCTTTCTTTTAATACGCCCATTTTTATTACAGGAATATTGGATTTAAATGACTTGCCTAGGGTTTCACAGCAAGCCGGCAGCAGAATAATTCTTAGAGCTCCTAGTGCTTTGCAATAAATCCTGGACATTAACAACTCCCTTCAGAAAGGGAGCTTTGTGGTGGTAGATCACCTCCTGGTGCTGGTGGATCAAACCTTTTATGAGAGTAGAAACAAACCAAGAAATTACATGAGCCCATGTAATGCTTCTCAGTGTCTGTAAATCCTGCCTTCCTTTGAACCTAGAAAATTGACAGAAGTCTGAGTAATGCTAAGATAGCCTTTGGCATAGGACCAACTATGAAATTTTGATGTGCTAAGTATGTACTTCAGGTCTGTATTTTCTGTATGAATATAACTGTAATCTCTATATTTATTTTAGGAAAACTTCAGAGCTTTCACCATTCCCTATATTTTTAGAGGCATATTTGGAAAAAAAAAAAAACCAAATCAAAACAAAATAAAAGATAAGTGTTTAATAAACAAAAATTATTAACTTTTCTAGAGGCAAAATTGTCTGCAAAATTTACTCTAACAACGACACATGCCTTGTCACTTGCTGTTTCCTCTGGATGCTGCTGTCCTCAGTAAAAATTAACGGTAAAAGGAAGATACAGGACATCCCTTTATTTATGGACTTCTTTCTGTCAAGAAACAGTCAGCATTACAAAATGACTTGCTTTTCCTGCATGTGTCAATGTTATCATTCTCTCTAGCAAATGGAAACATTGACATTTCACCCTGCCTCCTGCCCTCTAATCTACGCCTCATATGGAAAGGGCCAGCAAATTCTGCCCAATGATTTCGGGATATGATTTTTAAGCTTTTGCTTGTGGCAGATAGCTGTTTCTATGAGAAAAGACCTATTTCTTTGCACGTAATGTCAGAGGAGCCATCTGACAGAACAATAACAGCTATAGTAATACTGATCACACTAATTGAATGAGCTCTTCCAACGTGGTTGTGGCTACCCAGGAGCTCTCACCTGTGGCAAATGGTGACATTTACTCCTGCTGGGAATGTGACTGGGCAGCCGAATGTTAAAGAGAGCCTGCAGTGCGGCCTGCGCTGCCTGGCCCTTGGCCAGCTTCTTGCTGCGTCCTGAGCCTTCAAATGTTCTCCCGTCTACTCGCACCGCCATCACAAAACTCTTGATGTGCTGCTTCTCCACGGTCTCCGACAGGCAGACGTACCGCAGGCCTGACCGCAGCTCATTTAGCAGCACCACTGGGTTCTTCTCACTCTCCGCTTTGGATGCCATCTTGTGTCTGTTCTGCTTACCGTGGCCCATTAAGTCCAATGTGTGGCAGAGTAAGCGCCCGTGTCGATAAGCGGTGGAAAGCAACTCGTTATTAACTGGGTTATAGACTGAGAAGTCCTCACTGTGTGTGGATGGTTCAAACTCCTTGAACAGAGTATCTGGGAAGTCTGCCTGATCAGAAGTAAAGTCCGTGGATGGGTTAATGCCGTTCCCCATGGCAAAATGAGCTTGGCAGGCGTTGGGGAACTGAACGAATGACTTCAGAGCTAGCTCTGCAGCACGCATTTTGGCTTTCTTTTTTGTGGGTCCTGTGCCTTCAAACGTGAGTCCATTTACTTCCACAGCAACAGCAAACACCGGAGCGTGCACTGGACCTGTCTGGGAAACCATTTTGTATTGTAAACCAGGTTTAAGTTCATGTAGCTGGACCAGAGCATTCTTTGGTGTCACTGACCACGATACTTTCTTCCAGATGAGCTGGAGTTTGCAGAAATGGCCATTATTGCCATCCTCTAAGGGCCTTTTTCTCTTACTGCTAGGTGTTCCCCCTCTTGGCCTCTCATTGGAGGATACTGGATGATCCTCCAGGTTGCCAATGTTTCGATTTTCCTTTACTTCTGCACTGCTGGTACCTGTCAGTAAAGAAAGAACAAACCTCACATTACAGTTGTCATCAGGGCAGCTGACATCATGCTTGGGGCTGGCAAAAGAGCCCAAAAAGAAAAAAGAAGTTCATGATAGGTATCTTTGCTTTTCCTGTTTGTTTTTATTTTCCTCCTCAAATAGTGGTTTACTTGTTATAGCATAGTTTCTCTGCATATTCTGAATGATCACTTTTCCCTAAATCCTACTTCCATTAGTCAGTAGCCTTCTGTTTTAAAAGATTACATCATTCAAAGATGAAGCATAAGCGATGCCTTGTGACTTAAATAAAATGCTGTATTCAGACTGGATAATTACTAGTAGAAAGTGAATAGTTTGCAAAGCTCCCTTAGGCTGAGATTTTTTTTTCCATAATCCATGTGGGTGAATGCTTATGAACACATTATTAGAAATCAGAAATGATTCACAAATGATTCACAAATAGAAAAATGGGCAAAGGCATTGAATAATTTATTTGCTATCAATACTTTGACCAGTTCTACTCACACTGTAGGCTCCTTTGTTGCTAACATCACAAACCCAGCCTAAGAAATGATCAGAAATACCTATCTTGCATTCAAAACAATAATTTGGTCTGGGTTCAGATTCCAGTTTAATAAATGAAAGTCTTTCTGTATAGTTCAATTGCAGATACTATTAGCCCCCACATCAGAAACAAATAATTTTACAAAAAAACGTAGGTAGTTCGGAATCAGACTATGAGAAGCCAGAGCATCATGACAGGAGTGATTACTGATGTAAAGGACGATCTATGTCAAAGAAAGTGATGGGAGAGGGAGACTGCCAGGAAGCACTACTGTGATGGGGGAAGGGAATGAAATGACAGTGATAGCACTCTGCTGCTGCTGAACCAATGAATCACACTGTGCTCACATCTACACCTGTGCAATGCCTGTGCTGCAAGGCAGAGCTCTTTGCTACAGCAGATGTATGACAGAGAACAGGGATTCCATTTCACTAATGTCCTGAATGACACAGAAAATGTGCTAATATCTAAATGATCATTCTGTAACATTTCTGTAGTTTCTGATTATTATTTAAATGTATTGCATTTCTGATGCAATCCCCAGCCCTTCTGTGCCTTGCTTGTGGCAGACACCGAGTTGGGGAAGTAAACAAGACCTTAATCGGCCCTTGAAGCAGCCGGTCCCTGGAGCGATGCACCTGATCCCTTTCAGAGCAGAGTGCTGTCTGCCTGCCTGCTGCATTCCAGACAGCAGTGCTCATGGAACCTTTTGTTACGCTCAGACACGATCTTGCCACCTTTGCAGGCTGTATGAGTCCCAAGCACAGGGAAGGTCTATGTGGTCTCAGAGAGAGGGCAGAGAATCATCTTCCCGATTTGCTACAGGGCCATAGCCATGTTAGCCTCTACCCATCTGTGCAAGCTGGCTGCAAGGGTCTGACAAGAGTGCAGCCAGCTGTGCCACCAGGAGCTTCTGCTGGAGCAGTGCGTCTTTGCCGTGCCCCAGTCCTGGGTTGTGCTGACATCATGGGAGCATGCAGTGAATTATATGAAATCAAACATCCTAACTAAAAACCTCCTTTAATGATTCAATGAGCTGCACTTGCATCACAATACTTATTTCTCATCAGAATGGTAATGCTCCACACATATGAGTTGTTTCAAAAAGAGCATCTCACTGCTTGGGTCTGAGTAAAAATCCTGGTGTGACTGCACATGGGGCAGCCCGTTTGTAGGGCTGAGGCTTTTAGTTCCCTCTCCTGAAAACTCTTCGGCACACACCAAGATTCCAACCTGTGTCTGTGTTTCACTGACGTTATTTCCTGAGCTCTGAATGTGTGCAAGGTGCTTTGCTGAGGCAGTATGTGGACTGACAAATTAAGGTCTTCAGTGACTAGTTAATTTTTACTTTGTAAATCTAAAGGGAGAGAATGTAGACAGGTGAGGAATGAAAGAAAAAGAAATACATAATAGAAAAAGAAAAGCTTCATCACATGGCATTCAGCTGTATAAAATGTGACATCTTTAAACCAGCCTAACTGGAAATAAGACATTTAAAAGGTCAGGTTAAGTAAGACACAAGGATAATGTGGTCTTTTCTTGTTGAGTTCACAACTCTATTTATGGAAGCTCAGATGCCAACTTTAACTTTGCTCTGTTTGTCTTGGCTGTGACTTCAGCCAGCCATTTTCCACTGGGACTATTTCTCACGTTTTCATTTATTCATTTTTACTTATCTGACTTTTTAATATTTTGACTCAGACACACTTTTTTTTTGTTTTTGTTTTAAGTAAGCAGATTTGCTTCTATATTTCACACCTCCACTCTTCTCTCACCCAGTTGGTTTTGACAGACCCAGATATGGTACATTACGATGTTATAGTCAGGAAGGTGGAAAGAAAGATAGTACGTGCTTCACACTGTATTCAGGGTTGAAATGAATTTGTATTGATAATGGACCACAAAATAGGAAAACTCAGGGGGTGATTTGTGTTGGTAATTCAAATAGTATCTTTTGCAGCTATTTTTTTTTTCCTTTCACAGTCAGAGTATCATAAAGCATCATGCGTTAATCACTCTCACTAACACGTGATTAACTAAACATATGGGATATAAAATAAACATTACTTAAATTGTGTCCATGTAATTCTCTAGCGCAGTGTTTGGCTGCCAGAGTTCTCTCAGATGTGGTGAAAAAAAAAATGCAGTGATTCAACTGTGAAACTTGCAGACATCACACACAACAGATAGATGGACACGAAGGTGGGTGTGCGTGAAGGTGACATGCCTGTATTTATGGTCTACCTTTGCCTCGTCACAGATGAGGAAATCCATGCAAGTGTCCTTACAGACCTTTGGATATCTAGAAGGCCCCATCCTGAATGGCCAGGATGTAGCTGACTTCTTCATAGACTTCAGTGCAAGCTGCAGCAGGACAGAAGTCACCGTGTCATGGAAAACAGAGGCAGCTTCAAAAAGCCTGTAAGCCTGATGGACTTGTGTGATATCTGACAGCAGCCGGACAATGTGAGATTACTTTATACTTTCAGGTATCTTTGAAATAGGAGGTCTTTGAAATGTGCCTTTTATGAGACCTCTGTGTAGTAGACACAAGATTATTTCTCTAATGGTGGCACATGTACTTCTATTGTGAAAATCAGACAAAGCAGGCAAATGACACCAAACTACATAAGATAAATACTGTAAGCAGCTGTAATAGAACAATCACAAGCAATTTTAGAAATGAAGAGCTCTAAAAGGAAAGGGGTAAGTCAGAGGATGCACACAGAAAAGATGCAAAACTGTGGATCATTTTCAGCCCTGTTAGCTCTTATCTCCTGTAATATCTTTGCTCTTGAGTTCCCCAAACACATTCTCTACATTTGGAAGAAATGATAATCAAATATGTCTCTCCAATGATGAAAGGTTGGAGAATAATAAAATTGTAAGGGGTCAGAGTAAAAAAAAGGAGAAAGAAAAATATTACATTTTTTTTCTGTAACAATTTCTAATCTATTGTGTAATATTTCTAAAACAATAATAATGAAATGTCTTATCTCCTCAGGTAACTTTATTCCTTGATTTCTGCAGTATCACAAACAGGAGGAGACACTGCAGACTTGTATTGGCTTCAGTAATTGTAAGCAGTTAGTGAAATACTTTTATTTATGCACTATTCCTCAATCTTCTGTCTGCTTTTTTTTTTTTTTTTTTTTTTTTTCCTTTTGGTCATTATGCACAGTAGAGTTAACCTAGAGAGTCTGATCATCAGGAGCTTTTCAGAACTATAATGCATCACTAATAATGACACTGCCTATGTCTCTGGGTCATAAGGGCTCTGCAGAACTACCCATCCGATACTCCACGCTACATTTGAAGAGATAATATTGTTCCTGTTGAAGGTTATTCTGCTGCCTAGCCAACTTCCAGGGAGGATGGGGAAGGAGAGATGGTAGATGGCATCTTCACTCTGGCTGGCATCTTTCGTATAGAGTCACAAGGAGCAGTACATTATTGAGAAGCTATGATACTGAAAGAAAGACTTTGCAATTTCTATAGCGTTGCAAAATTCTAATTCAACTGACAGACACAGAAAATTACTGTTATGAATTTTTTGCATTCACAAGATTGCTACCAGTGCATTTTCCACAATACAGGTAGGACTTAATTTTTATTTTCCACGTTCTGCATTTTAATATGTAGCTCCTGTTTGACCTGCTTACAAACAGTATGTTTTTGCTGTTCATTTACATTACATTAACTGTGGAGGTTAAACAGACTGACCTCCATAATTCCTGACACACTTGAAATTAAAAAATGGTTAAATCAGAAGCAATAGGTATGAACCTGTGAGCCAGAGTCTCAGTACCTTTGTGCAAGGTCAGCTACTACATCAAAAGCAACGTAGGGCAATTTCCTCATGCAAACAGGATGACATTTTCATACATTTATTGAATCCATAGTAGGGGGATGGGGACTCTGGCTGGGGATTTCTAGGTCTGTATTCTTGATCTTAGGATAGTAAACTTGTAGCTAACATCAGGATTCACTCCATCCTCTCTAATGTGCAAGCACACATATTCCATAAAATCCACATGAGAGAAGTCAGTATGGTAAACCTACTTAAGAGAAACCAACCCTGATCTCTCTGTTGCATCTGTAGCCCTCCCCACCAGCTCATAGGGCTCAGGCTGCTTAAAACAACATCGCTAGGTTTTACTGGTGTGTAGAGAAACATTGCCAATGCACACAGGTATGGAATTTTACTTAAACTGGGGACTGAAAATTTTTGGAAGTGATTCCCATTGTTTTTGTCTGTTCCAGAATGAAGATACAGCTCTTAATAACATGGGAAATTATTCAAATAACCTGACTTAGCTGATGCTCATACTCTGATGCTCTCTGTCCAACAAGTCTGTGCAGCCAACAATTCAGGCAGCTCTGAGCAGGAATACATTGAAGTACTTCTCTGCCTGAATCAGGACCAGAGTATAGCTTAGCTTTAAGCATGGGAGAGATTCAAATGTAGGCAATAGATACAGCTTTCAAAATAAAACCAGGGGGTTTAATTCTCCTTTGTCTGTTGGTGTGATAGCTTGGGGCTTTCATTGCTGGAGGAGTTGCTCACTGTATTCTTAGAAACATGGAGCTTGCTGTATCTCAAATGTGCTATCAAAAGCTCTGAGGCCTTATGCTGCCTGAAGAAGGATTTGACCGACAAGCTCAAAACTAAACAAGTTTCAAGACACTGAATCTTGTGCTGGGAGTGACTGCACATGGCTTTTGCTGTTTCTGAGATCCATATGTTGGGGATCATCAGCAGCAGCAGCTCTGTGCAGGTGTTGAGAAGAGGTATGTGCACCACATCTATGCATTTGGCTCCACAGCATGATGAGATCCACAGGAATCATATACTTCTGCTAGAGGTAGAGCCCAGATTTGTGAGTATCTGTGTCAGGTGGTAGTCTGCATTGTTGTGGCATAGTGTGGATGGGACAATTAAAGATCAGGGGCAGGCAGAGGTCTGTAGCACCATGAAAGGAAAGCAGGCAGTGAACAGGGAATGATTATTTACTGTTTCAATCAGACCAAGCCCTGGAGACAGGAGATTTCAAGCAACAAAAGGGTGCACTTTTTACAACACAAAAAAATCACTGAACTCCTGTTCCTCTCTGTTGTTGAGACCAAAAGTATCAGCGGGCTCTGGAGAGGACTAGACAGGTCTGTTGGCAAACAAGAAATACGATGATTCAGGTACAAAGTCTAGCTGAGTAAATTCCTTGCTGAGTGCTAAAAAGATAAACTGAGGGGACAATCACCATTTAAGCATCCTTTTTCTCAATGCATCACTAACAGCAAATGTTGCAGACAGAGTACAGAACTAAATATGCTATTTCTAACTGTGGTACAATTCTTAAACCCTTAGCTGCCAACCTCTGGGAATATATAGGGTGTTCCTTTTCCCTCATGGTCAATGTAAAGAGTGCACTGGAGACTGATTATAGCCTACCCAAAAAAGCCATTCCAAAATTGCCTACAGTCTTCAGTACATTTTTCCAGCATCTGTTTATGGATCATAAACCACATTAGTACAGTCTATATGCTAATAACCACCAGTTGAAAATGCACTTGCAGTTAACCTGGCATGGCTCCCCTACTAAAAAGCAGGTCTAAAGAAATGTGAAACAGAACTTGAATCCATTTCAGCTAGTGGGACTCTGCATACTGATACAGCACAGTAAGGGCAGGGATGCTCAAAGAGAGTGCACAGTTAGAAAAGATAACCCAAACACTCCTCTACTTTGCTAGCATTTTCCTACCCTTTTGATAGATTGTTAACACAAGAAAAAGTTTCTAATTCTTCAGAGCAAATCACTGAAGCTCTTTCAAATGTCTAATTAGTACAGGAGTACCTGCACGCTATAGAAATTAATGGGATCTATGCTATTATACAAGAAGTGAATGTTTGACCTAAGTGAGGTCCTAGGCACAGTGCTCTTGAAAACAGTGAAATTTGCTATTTTTTTCTGAAAACAGCTAACCCTGTCCATATGAGCTATTTTATAACCAGCACAGGCACGAAGCAGTCTTAGCATTACAGCAGCAATAAGAAAATGGTGTTACAGTGTTTGGCTTGTACAAACTTCCTACATTACCTAAAAATAACTAAGCAGCACTTTTGGGAAACATTACGCAGGAGGTGCCTGCACAAGCTCATCATGTGCATAATATGTTTCCAGCGTGTACTTCTCATATCTCTTCCTGAAAATGTAGCCTCCCTGGGACCAGTTCTGACGGATTTTCAAGATTTTTTCACCTTTCCTAAGATATGCAAAAACCTGCTACTCCCTGTGCAGCAGTACAGAGTGATCTTTAGCAGCAAAAAGCATAGGGCTTTGCTCCTTCAAAAGCTGTTCCTCTTTGTGCAGCATCATGATCAAACCATGGCAGATTAGCAACAACAGGGAAAAAAACATTCCTCCCACCCACTGCCTTTAATAGGGCAACATATCAGTGTGTGTCTGGCTGGGAAAGGAATCCATCTGGTAGGTGATACTAAAACTCAGAGTTGTTCATTTGGTTCAGAAAGCTTCCGCCCCCAGTATTTATTTATTTTTGAATGATTCAAGTTATGTTTCAATAAGCAGGGCTGTATAACACGTGATAATTGTTTCTGGGTAATAAACGGAGGGCTCACTAAGGTTTGTCCAGCCCCAGCAGCACGCTCCTGGGCTGGCAGATGTTCTGAAGGGCTTCACATCTCCTCCCAGCCCAGCAGTGCTTCCATCCTGCTCCAAAGTCACAGTACCAGGAATGTCAGTGCTCTTTTTCGTGTGTAAGTACCAAAGAGCTAATTTTGTGCACACAGTGCCCTGTGGCTAATTTTATGGTTACAGCTACGTAATCATCCCTGTAATCCCCTACTCAATTTAATTTGGTTTCTTGTTTTTTTTTTTTTTTTCTTTTTTGATTCTCCAGGTGGATTGAGTAAAGAACTACACTACAGAGCTTTTGTTTTTGGATTTCATTTATCTATAAAAAAAAGAGTCTGCTTACTTAAATTGTCTTCATCCTCCATGGTGCTTGAACCAGGACTCAGATACTTGAAGGGTGCTATAAAAGTTGATAGTATGCTTACTTTTTCTAGAAGAAAACACAATAAAAGAGACATAAATTCAGCATTTTGTCAATGTTCCCTGATCTACTCCATGCTTTTACTCAGGTGAAAACACCTTGATAAGTCCATTTCCTTTTTGTTTTACTCAATTCAAGAAAAATCCACTGAATTGTAACACATTAGTTACAGTTATCACTACAAATTCCAAATACAGATCCTTACTGACTTTTGTATCTAATCATAGAGTCATTAAGGTTGAAAAGACCACTAAGATCATTGAGTCCAATCATCAACCCATGCCAGGCTGCTCTAGACCATGTCCCTCAGTGCCATGTCTGTCCTTACCTTGAACCCCACCAGGGATGGTGACTCCACTACCTCCCCGGGCAGTCTGTTCCAATACCTCACCACTCTTTCTGAGAAGAAATTTTTCCTAATATCCAATTTGAATCTCCTTGGTGTAACTTAAAGCCATAACCTCTTGCCCTATCACTAGTTACCTGGGAAAAGAGGCCTATCCCTACCAGAAGGCAGTGCTTCTGGTGGTGCTTCTTGGCAACGTAGCCTGAGCACTGGCTTCCTTCAGACCAGACCCTGGATGGGAAGGAGCTGGGGATGTGGGAGGTGTGAACAAGGGCTGGGAAAGGGGCAGGAAGATGGGAGCTGGAGGCAGGCACCCCTGAGAGACAAAGGAACTCCTCTGCTGAGAGAGACCATGAGCTCACAAATTCTTGTTTCTCCTTACTGACAGGGGAAATCAAAAGTCTCAGAGAATGCACATGAGATAGCACAAGAGACCACAATGGATATAATTCTTCTAGAAATTGATTTGGTATTTAGAAAACTTTTATGGTGTGACACAAGAAACTCACCCAAACTACAAGAATCTTATTCAAAATCCTTATTCACATTCACTTTAAGTGCATTTTCTTTAATCTGAATTTTCTCTTTATCCTGATGATAGTAGATTGCACAGAAATGTGCTTTCCATGCCATGGACAATACCTTTCTGCTTAAAAAGTCTTAGAGAGGGGATGAGGATGTGAATTCTCCAATGCCGGGCTTTCATCTTATGTCAAAAGCATAAAAAACAATTTAAGGATGTCTTCTGTCAAGTGACACAGGACAAATTATTTGCATTGGAAACTTTCCTTGTTGGCAATAAAGTATTTTTCTGAATTTCCTTGAATTACCTAGTTAATATGTTCTTTTCTCAGGCAGCCCCTGATCTGGAAGGCATTCTTGCTGAAGAGCTCTTAAACTTCTTCCATTTCACCATTACATCCGTTAGCTTTTCAGCTTGGTTATTCCTACATTTGCAATTAATCCTTGCTCTTGTTAAAGACTGTTATCAGAATCCATCAAAAAATTACTGCAGATGTTTGCCCTTAGCTAGGAAATATTACAGCTCTACTCTATTATGAGAAAGCACAGTAAAAGCGGACTGTTCTTTGTTAAGTAAATACAATAAGCAGAATAAAAGATTGCCTGAAGAAAACCTTTTTCTGTCCAGAAACCTTTCAGCCCAGACTAATATATAATTAGAGCACAAATTAGCCTCCTTGAATTGCAATTTCATTAAGGGATTGTAATGATGTCATGAACCAAAAGAATGAAGCTATTTATGAATGTTTTTGACAAAAGATTTTCCTAAGTGAATACTTTGACACTTTTTCTAAGGGTTTGCTTCCTGAGAAATGCAGTGTCTGTGAGACACTGTGTTGGTGCATGTGAGACTGTTAAGCTGGGATCAAGATTAAGGATGTTATTTTCTCCATACCATCTCTACCAGTTTCCTTAATTGAAATGAGAAGAACATACCTAATCTTTAATAAGAAGAGTGCTTCAGATAGACTTAGGACCAGAGCAGTCCCTGACTTCAGCACCAGCAGTGAGTGTTTGTCTGGATATCAAGATGCAGTGAACTGAACTCTTCCCATGCCTGATAGCTTGTGGATGTCAGATATACAGGACTGACTCAAGACACAGGATGTCACACACAAACTTTTCCACTGGTAAATATTCTCATTTCTCAATTGAGAGATTATCCATTAACTAATCAATGAGAACAGGAGCCTTCTTGATGAGGTTGCTAATACCTACCCAAATCATCAATCAAAAAGTAAAACTGTGAAGTTTTATCATATCATGGAATCATAGAGTAGCTTGTGTTGGAAGGGGCCTTTACAATCATCTACATCCATCTGTGGAGCTGCCATGGGCAGGGTTGCCACACACCAGATCAGGCTTCCCAGGACTCTACCCAGTCTGGCCTCCAACATTTCTAGAGATGGGGCATCCATTACTCTGGGCAGCCTGTTCTAGGCTATCAGCACGCTCTGAACAAAAACATCCAATCTAAATTTCCCCTCTTTTAGTTTAAAACTGTTTTATGCCATACTATTATTGGACATCTTTCACACCAACCATGCAATATACCAGTTTTACAATATGTCTATAAACCTTATCAAATTATTTTCCCTTTAGCCTGGGGGAACCCTTTAGTCACCTTAAGCTTTTGTTGTTTCTGTTTAGCACCTGTTCTCAAAGATTTTGTTTGTGCCTTCAGTTTCTGCGGCAGAGAACTTGGATGACAAAATTTACTGCACACCTAGAGCAGCAATGGATGGGTTCATGTCAGACAAACTCAGGCAGGCTTTAAAAACAAGATATCTTTCAATCAATACGGGCAATAAGAATTAGAATTTAATATTTCAATCCATTGGTTGAACAATGGAAGATTTAGTGTGTGTCTGGAAGGAGGAGGAGGAGAAAAACCTCAGTTTGCACATTTCAAAGGTGAATTATGGAACCTGTGGAGGTGGGGAACACAGACGACAAGATAATTAAAAGTATGTGTTTACAGGGAATTAATATGGCTAGATATATATCTACCAAATGATGGTGTACTTCCATCTTTTGCATGTTATTGCCTATTACCATATATGCATTAAAAGGCACTGCTTCAGCTTTATTATCAGTGGTGAAATTTGGTGTTATCTTTGTTTACCATCTCAGAACAAGATTAGGTAAATTATATATTCACCCTTTACAGTTTGTATATATTTTAATATGCATCACTATTAGTCCTTGCCAATTTGATGGAATATCATGAATAAAAATAAACAACATATTTAGATACAAAAATGCCACACAGTTCCTCAGATAGATACTTATAAATTAAGACTCCTTTTTTTCTTTTTTCATTATTCTCCTATTTTTTTTTTCAAAAAAGACACAAAACAAAATTTAAAGGAACAAATTTAAAGACCAAATTACAAGCTGTAATTTTTATTTATAGTTGTAAATGTTCTCCGTATTTGTCTAAGAATGTTGTTTCCAGGAGAGAGGGTTCATGGAGAGTAAACAAAACATTTCAAAAACTCTGTTCTCCAGAACAACAGAATATATAACTCTACAGTTATGAGAAGCTATACAAGGAGATGTTACTGATTGCATTACAATTGTATCAACAGCCTCCAATGGCAAGAAGAAGCTATTTCATGAAGGCCTACATGGACATAAAGAATTCTGTATTTACAATGGAAATTGAGAGACAAAAAGCAGGCAGTGATGGGATTTATTTCTAGCCATGCTGGAATACTAACACAGGACAATAACATCATATTTTGTATCATATTCACTATAAAAAAATCCTTCCAAGTGATGCCAACTGGAACTCAAACACAAAATCACCATTTCTCCATGGGAAGCCCATTATAGGAAGAAACATCACTCTGCACTGCCTTGGGACAAAAAAGTATTTCAATTCAAGCTTCTTAAGTATATATTTTCTAATAATGGTAAATACTTAAAAAATAAAAATGAACATAATTTTGATAGTAGCTATGTCATATAATAGTATAAACAAATTTAAAATAAAACATCAGCCAATATACATATGTGTATTTTTGGACAAGAGAAAACAATTTTGTCTGAATCATTCAGCAAAGCTTGGCATACAAAGCAGCCAAGTTTCACTAAAATTTGCTCTTCTTGTAAAGCTGCTTCTGCCCTGTGGATGCAGTTAGAAGGCTGGTCACAGGTTCTCTAAATACACATTTGTTGGAGAGACAAGAATACACAAATACAGCTGTAAACAGCTTTTGTGCCCTTCATGCGTATCAGCATTTACAGGGCATCAGACAATACAACTTGATCATCACACATACTGAGGTTCTTTCACTCTCAATCACACAAATAAAAGCAATGGGAATGGCAGGAGTTCAACTCTTAAAAATCAGTCCTTCCACATGTTGAACAAATTGTTTAGCTTTAAGAAGAGCAGACTGACTGGGGTCATAACAACAGACTTCCAAGTCACAAAAAGCTGCTTCACAGAAGAAAGGAACAGACTGAATTCCATGTGCATTAACACAACTAGAAGTAATGGACTTAAACTGCACGGAGAATTCACTTTAGACATTAAAAAACCTTCATAATAGCAAGGACAGCATAGCAGTGGAATGGACAGTCTAGTGGGGATGCTAAGGAGCCGTTATTACAGAATTGTAGGAAGATGACTGTCATCGGCTGGGTGTTGTCCTTGGGCTGACATCATCACAGTCTCTCCTTTCCCTCTGGTCCCCAGCGGAAGGACTTGTCCTGGCCTTGATAACACACGGTAAGTTTTAGTTCAAATTTGGAAAAGTGAGTAGAGTTTGTTAATATTAGCTAATCTCAGCAGAAGAGTGTGGCATGCTCTTTTGCTTGACAGCTAATGAGCACTATTAATAATTGTGTTTTAAAATGCAACTTCTGAACAAGAGAGGAATTTGACAGATGGTTACCAGTTGTTTGCCAGATCAGTGTTAACAATGTCTTACTGAATTATTTAATCCTCATATTTTAATTGATTTCCATAAGCTACTTTATTTGTCAGAGGTTTCTTTGATAACATTATTCTAAAACACAATGTGGACATTATAAACCAATCCTAAATAATTTGTTTGTTTTTTATGGCATTTTAAATTACTCAGGACAGGTCAACTTTGATGTAATAATGCAAAACTTACTGGATAAAACTGATCTGATTTCTCTACAGCAGCATTTGCAGCTATTAACAGTTGCATTTTTACAGCCATGGTAGCCTTGCTTTATTTTGAAAGAAGAGACATAGGGAAGCAAGAGAGCCCGTACATCAGAAGATGGTTCTCTGCCTTCCTTCTGATAACATAGGCATTGGTTTGATGGTGACTGACAGTAAATGGGGTTTCTTTACAGAAAAGAAGAATGTGATAAATTTTGTGGGAAAAATAACGACGTCTTTAAACCACAGCACTTTCTGAGAGACTCACAGCCTCCTAAATTATGACCTGAGCAGCCACCACACCACATCATTTAATTTAAGCAGCCAGTTTCCAGATAGGGATTTACTTTCTTGATGTCAAAACCAACCTGTACAGATGAATTTGAGAAACAGCCATCAAGACAGGAATTACTGAGGGTGCAGAGCTGCGACAGCATTGCCCAAGTACTTTTGGCTGAACAGACAAGTGGAAAGGCTCTGTGTGATGCAAATGACTACAATGGTGCCAGAGTGGTTGGGATGACCATCTCATTCCATCTCCTCTATCTGTCGTGAAGTGTGGATGTTTTGCACACTTTAAACTTAACAGACATGACAGCAACCTCAGCATGGTGGTGTCAGCTTTGGCATGGTTGTGTCAATCTTGGCATGGCTGTGTTACTGGTGCAGGAGTTCATTTTGGTGTCTTACATTGCACTGGATGAATTCAAACCTGCATCTATCTGCAAGGGACTGGTAACATGTGCCAATTCTTTTTTGGTTTGCTTTTTGTTCTCATTCCTACAGAGGGAAGCTTGAAGGTAAGGTCTGGCTGGCATCGTGGGCCCTTGAGAGCCATGAGGCAAAGCAGTTGGAGCAGCAGATCCAATTGAACAGCCCAAGGGTGAAAAAAAGGAAAGAAAGACTGTGTACTGGAGGATAGAAATGGGTTAAATTGGGATTGTTCCCATCTGCAGCTATGCTGCTTGGGTTCCCTGAGAGGGTGGCCTCTGAGGTGGACAGATACTAACAATCTTCTTTTTATAATTGGTTTTCAATCCAAGGCATTTGTTCTGATATCCCACACTAGCCCACGTGGGAAAAGGAAGGAAAGCTTTTCTTGAAGGCAGCAGAGGAATGTGCTGAGAGAAAAATCTTCTGGCTGAATGGGATTTTTGTCTGTAACATTTTTTTTAAACAGGGAGGCAAGGGAATATTCAGATTAAGGAGTCTTACTTTTTAAAAGAAAAAAGAAACATTAAGGATTATAACTTTTGTTTTCTGCTTCATCAGGGAACTGAAATGAAGACGTGAAAAGCCAGAACACTTTTTTTTTTCCTTTCTTTTTTTTTTTTTTTTTTTTCATCCTGAAAATCAAATGAAAGGGAAAAACAGGGAATACTGGGATAGTCAGTGTTTCAGGGTAAAGCTGGTGGCTGCAGGGGGCTGGTTGCTCTTTGAATTAGAAGAGAGAGGCGTGAACCCAGAGCCATGGAGGCTTCCTCTGAAGTGGACAAGCTGCTTAGGATGATACACCACCTGCACACAGAAACACCTGCCCCTGTGCCTCCCCTGGAAACCAATCATAACCTGCCAAGAGCAGGGATCTACTCTAAATAGATCTATTTACTGCCATTATTGTTAATTCATCTAGTTCTTGGAACAGGGAATCTCTCTCCGCTCTATCAATGTTCAAAATGGGGTCCTCATTCAAAATAAGAGCTCTGAAACACCAGTATATTAAATAATATCAGTGTAGAGAAGTACAATACCACACAGAACACCAATTGCGAACCATCAGTGAGCTCAGAGGATTGGTAACAGAACTATTCCTCCTATCTCTGTGCTTCCTACTCTGGATGTTTGTTGACTTAGGATTTCTGTCCTTGCAAAGCTCTGGGGGAAGCTATGTGAGATTCTTTGTTGGTGATGACTCAGCCCCTAACACAGTTCATGTCCCATGCTCTGGCTACACAGTTCCCTGCATCTCTGCATATGGACTTCCTCACCTATTCTGAGGTCAAAACAATTTCTGTTTATCACTTAGGAAGCAAAAATAGCCACCAACAAATCTGAAACTGTGATTTGTGTGCAACCATAGAATATAGCTTGTGGTACAGGATCTACGCTCTTGCTGATGTTTAATATTTGCAGCATTTAGGGTATTATGAACTGTACATAATGTACTACAGGTTACAGGTACTGTAGCCTGTCCTACACCTCTCCTGCTTTCCTAGGATGATGATGATAGGCTTTCGGTGCAGTTTCACCACTTAAATGTAAATAAGCATTTGAGCAGACAAATCTCAGTGACTGTTTTTCAGCATTCCCTAACAGCCTACTCCCAACTCCTTTACAATGGAAGACCATTTACAGAATGAAACACATTGTGTGGTGATATATTAGTTTCTTATTACTTCTTGTAAAGAGCATAGTAAGTAAAAAAATGAGGTGGTTGATGGATTTTATATAAGTAAGACAGTGTGTATCTGTGTTGTTTTCTATTAGATTCCACAGAAAACAATCTGAAATCTCATTCAACCTAGTAAAGTTAGATCTAAAATTGTTTAATTTTGTTACAGGAGTGTTTTTCTCTCCTGATGCCTTGCTTGAGGATACACAGAGATAATAACTCTTGAGTTATTATCAGTGTAGGTGAATCTCCATCTGTGTGTGGGGTGTACTATATTATGTATTTCCTAAGCAATCTGGCTGTGGCTTGGAGATGGCAGTTTAAAAATCACATCTTCCCAAGTCTCTTACACTGTCTGAACATTCATTTTGGAAATATTTTAATTTTGCACTCTACAAACTGCATCAGGCTTTTTCCCCACATTCTTTTGGATGTCATCACTTTAGAAAGCAGGAGAAGCACAAGAGAGGATGACTGTAAAAAGCGACCAGTGCTTAGCACATGTCTTGCAACGGACAGCATAAAAATGCCCATTGGGTTTATTAGACATACAGTAAATCTACATAATTTACATTACCTATGACTATATGACTGTATGCCACCTGCGTGTCAAATAGTATTGACAAAAAGCATTTTTCTATATATTTGAGGTAAACTGGGGAGCTACTGGGGAGCTATATGAGAAACTAGTTTGGCCATAATTAATATGAGTAGGCAAATTTCTCATTAGTTTATATCTACATGCAAGTGTCCCTTACTTAAGGATTCTTGGCTAAACTTGTACAGAAAACTATATGAAGCTCAGTTTGGCTTAAGGGATGTTTACTCATCATTAATTTAAATATTTTTGTCTCTTGTACTTGTGTAATAACTTGTCTAATATGAATTCTGCCCTGATTTATCCTTTATAATAGGAGGTAGTCTTCTGTCAACCAATATGCTAGTGGGCAGAAAATTGATGGTACTGCTGTCATAATTTAGAGATGCTTTTACTGAGAAATGTGCACATACTGAGAGCCAACAGTTCTCTCCAGGTGCTATAAGAGGGCTGAACTTTACAGGGGTTTTTCAGGCAACACGTTACAGCTAAAAGTCATGTCTGCTAATTGAGCCAGTTATTTAAGCATTTAGACACTTAATTTCCTGTTTGATCCTGTGGGAGCTGAGACAGATAGAAAGAGTAGGGGGCTGCCCCAGGGGTGTCCCAGGTGTTGCTGGTACTACAGTGCCATTTACTATGACAAAGCTGCTCCATTTTCACAATTTAAAGCATGAGGCTTTAATATTTATTGAGCTTTTTGTCACAGATGGCAGTCTGAAAGTTTCAGGTTCACCATTGTTACTTGATTAGTATTTTCTTCTCACCATTTTAATATTTCTCGAATCAGAACACAAGTTACTTCAAACCTGTTCTTCAGTTAACTGTGGTGATAAAGGAAAAGTTGGCTAAAGCTTTGCAAAGGAGGCTAAGTTTTCAGAGTGATGCAAAGGAAACTTGACACCTGACTCCCATCAACAATAATAATGGGGGCTATGCGTCTAACTCTTTCTGCATTGTGCTGACATTGTACCCTTGAATGTTAGTACAGTCCAATAATTCTCCAAAGATGAGGCAGCTTATTTTCTCTGCCATTGCTGCTTTGTTGGCATTTTTATGGCATTCCCAGAAGTACTACCTGTCAGAGTTAGTACTTCCAAGGATGGCATTGCTTTGGGGTGATTGAGGATTGATGTAATTAAAGAGAAGGCAGTCTACTATTTGCCCGTGGGGGTTTTATATCAAGCATTTCAGTGCACAGCTACGATTGATGATTTAAATGATGGCAAAGTTGGGCTGCTCTGTATGTACAACAGTGGTTTGAGCCAGGGATTCAGAGTTATGGGAATCTTGTATTTTAGACTAACAGAATTCTGAGAATACTGTAGAAAAAAAAGAGCTTTCTAAGAAAAATGCAACCTTCTTATAAACAATTTAATATCATCACTGAAAATGTCTGAAAGTCTACTCACAGAAAGGGACTAGTCACAGCTCGAGACAAGACAGATTGCTATTTGGGAAATATTTGGAAAGGAAAATGATAAAAACAGTATACAATACTATACTGCTGAATGCATCCATTGAGTGTATTGTGTAGACTTCCTATTTTCTATAGTGGGCTTATCCAATTTAGCTTACTCATACTTCTGTACATATCAACATATGTAGCTGTAGGCTTTCTCTATATGCAGTGAAGACTTTGTTAACATAGCCCATGACACTAGACATTGTCCTAAAGAAAATATATAGAAGTCCTGCTTTGTGACTTGAACCCGTTAAGAACCATGTGAAATATCAGACTTATCATTATCTCAACATCTACTCCTTAATAAACTCATGGAGTGGTAAAATTGCACAGCAAAGCTGCTCTTTCACAGCACAGACAGTCTGGTAAGGACGGTCTGGGAGCATAAAAGAGCTCTTTGTGCAGAAAGAAGCAGCAGCTTATTCTTCCCGGCTGTAATGTCCATAAACTCCAATTACATTTATAACTTTGCATTAAATTAAATATGTTATTTTACACAAGCACTTAAGAAGTCTACTAAATATCCAATAACAGTTTTCTTTATTCTCTTGTTAGCAGCTGCCACGGGTGGCAGGACTCACACAAGAGCAGAAGTGATTTAGTGCATTGATTTGCAGTTGGCACAGCCCTTTGTTCTCAAACAGAACTGATTAGCTTAGCAGGAAAGTGCCATTTACTTTTTATCACATTTCTTCTCTGTTCATCTCCCTTCAGTGGCTGCCAAAAGGAACAGCACAGAACTGTAACCTCCTGAGCAGGTTGCTTACCATCTTCAGTTCCAAATTCTGCAGTTCTGAGGACTGGTATTTCTGGATGGCACTGCAGTATCGATACATATGCTAGGGTTGCTGCTTTGACATGCTGTAAATAGGTCCCAGTGAGCTCTTTCAGGCTGTTTCAATGCCAGATAAACCCTGACTATGACAACACGGTATGTGACAAATAGTCCCACCTAAACCAAGATTTTTGGAGTTATTTTTTTTCCTACAATTTACTGGTAAATCTGTTAGGACACTGAGGTGAAAAGTCTAGCTGGGAAGATTTCTCCTGAGTCTGTCACTTTTACTTCATGGTCTGACCCTAGGTCTTGCCTTTTAATGCACAATATTTGAGGCCTGCATATACACTTTTGCACCTCTGATCTTCTGCATATTGAAATTGCTGGGAAAACTCTTGATTCACCAGTTAAAAGTAAAGATGTTTGGCAGCACAGAATTACTAGCAGCTGCAATAAAAACAGTGGAAGTCATTGAATTAGAAATTATTTTCCCTTGAAGACCAGTTCACAACAGAAGTTCAGTTTGCTTTGGATAAGACTCCATAATTTCATGGGTCAGATTCTCAGCTGGAGTGAATTTGTGTGGCTTTATTGAAGTCCACAAGCATACATGACGTTATATCAGTTTAGGTCAGTGGAATAACACTGATTGAAATCAGTTAAGAATACGATCTGATAAACTTATCGTGACTATTCAGTCTTGTTATTTTGCCACAATTCTGATGCAACCTGGTCAAAAGTCCCATGAATTCAAAGCTGCTCAGTGGTGTTAAATATTTCCAAGTCTTTCTCTACTGAAAAATAAGAAGAAAAAATAAGAGTGGGTAGGAGGCTGAAAACCATGGTTCATGGTTATTTCTGGAAATAATGATGAAAGGATGAATAGGGAAGAGAGAATTTCCTTCCTACCCTTAGCTGAAATTCCTCTTAATAGTATTAATCCTTTTGGACTCTTTACAGTTAACAGAAATGATGAGGCTAATCCCTGACTCTTCTACACTGGAACCTCCATTAGTTCTACTAAATAGCTGGTGCAGAACCAGAGAGAAAGAAGTACAGAAACATTTACCTCCCCTTCTCCTTTGATCTCAGCAAGAGATTATAGAACAGCTCCCATGCTCTTTTCCATTTTACAATGCAAAGAAATCTGAAACCTTCCCTCTGACACAAGAAATCTTGGTGAGGAGAGGAGGACCTCTTTACTAGAAAATGCATATAGCTCACACTCTTCAAATGTATCTAATTCCATTAGTCATGTGAATTCAGTATCTTTTTTCTCTCTTCGAAACCATCTCTCCCTCTTTCTGCAACAACAAAGAAAATCCTCTTCTCTGGTAAAGCAGAAGTTTTTTTGTACTGCACTAATTCAAAAGACCAGACTATCTGACAGAGCTAACAAGATCCTTACTAACTATGAATACAATGATAGGAGAACATGATGACTACTGTTCTCTCCTAAATGACCAGAAAATAAAAGCTACCTCTTTATAGAAATTAAACTGTTACAGCATCTCACTCATCTAGTCCTATATCAGTTTTGTTCTGCAAACTAATGACCATTAATTGAATTTTAGAATCATAGAATCATAATCATCAATGTTGTAAAACACTACTAAGATCATCTAGTCCAACTGTCGGCCCATCACAACCATACTACTAACCATGTCCCTCAGTACCACATCTACTCTTTTCTTAAAAACCTCCAGGAACAATGACTCCACCACCTCCCTGAGCAGCCCATTCCAGTACCTGACCCCTCTTTCTGAGAATAAATTTTTCCTAATATCCGACCTGAACCCTCTCTGGCACAGCTTAAAGCCATTACTTGTCATCCTCTTGCTGTTAACTGGGAGAAGAGGCCAATCACCACCTTGCTACAACTTCTTTTCAGGTAGTTTCAGAGAGTGATAAGATCTTCCCTGAGCATCCTTTTCCACAGACTGAACAACCCTTTGCTTTTATGCTCCTTAAAAGATATCAGCACTCCAAGGGCAGGACCTGACTTCCTTTGGGCAGAGGCTGACATGGGATCTGTTCTGGGGAGGTCCTGTGGGACTGGACAAGGTCAGAGAGGCCCCTTGCTGCTCTCAGTCCTGAAAATCAGCTGACTTTTAACACAGTTTGTCTACCTGCACACAAAGTTTCTCTTGTGAATAAAATTTAATGCTCTTCTCTCTGTATTTAACCTTTAAATTAGATCAATGAGTATTGATAATAACAAATGCTTAACAGTTATCCTACTCTTTTACACTGCCAATTATGGGTGGCAATAATTCATCTGAAGTACCAGTCTTTGCAGTAAGCATATGCTTAACAACCATGCTTGCAGTGGCCTTGCTTGGCTTCCAGACCTGTAGACTGAAATATGCCAGGTTCTAACATATTGCAAAGACACTGTGAACCATCACTGTGTGGCTTTTCCTATGGTCAGTTCCAGCAGGGTATGCATACACCTCATCAGCATCAAGCACAGCCTCACTGCTGATGGCTGACAGCAGTACTCTGCACCAAATATCTGTGAATAGTCACTGCTGGTCACTTCACCAGGTGCAGATGGCTTATTTGTCATGCCACCAAATGCTAGGTAATATAGCAAAGTAATTCTTACACTCTTAGTTCTTCAGTGCAAGAATCAGACTGTGCACTGATTTATTCAGTTTTAAAGTATTCTTGATCATACTCTGAATCCTGAATATGACAATGTAGTTGGAGTTGCTGAGGTCATATCTGTAGGGCCATGGCTAAAGATCTGGACACAGTATATGTCATGCTCTGTGTAGCCCTGACACTGTAAGGTGATACAGGCTGTAGACTGAAGTCTGTGTCACTGATACATGTACAGCTTGGGATCTGTCTACCACGTATCTACTGCTGAGAGAGTGATTTGTACGTGGTAATTTGCTCAGTGGTTTTAAGCTTTTTTTTTTGCCTGTTTGTATCAGAATTTGATTTTTCTAGATGCATTTGTCAGTAGCATTTGTTCAAAAGCACTTTGTAAACATATTTCAATCTAGGCAAACTATTTGTTTTGACTGTTCACTACTCATGCTGGGTAACCAGCCACCTAAGGCAAAACTGCAGCTTTCCAGTGCTTTTGCAGATGACTGATCTCTGAAGTTCCATCCCCTGAATTGCTTGGAAATCTCTACTATAATCTGTCTTCATTCACCCAATAAGGTTACCAAAAGCTATTTCTCAGTCACATAACAGGGGTCACTATCTGTTGACTCTAACAGATATGCTTAGTGTCCTGACAGAAACAAAAAGCAATGATGGAGAGCATTAGTACATGCACAAAAAAGTTGAAAATTTGATGTTTATGATTCTTTTAAATCAAAATATTTAAAATGTAAAACACAAACACATTTCCAGAAATCTCTGTAAAATCTAATAAAAATAAAAATGTTATCGTGCAGAGTTCATTATGGAAAATCAGTACAATTATAATGCTTTAATTTTAATAGTCTGTTCTTGACACCACCTGCCTCTAACCTTGCTTATGAAGAGACCTGGAGGTGTGGACCGCATGGCTACATACCCAGTGTGAATCCATTGCAGACTTATGTTCGTATGGTTTTTACCATGTAACAAGAAGTGAATTTTCTGCTCTTGATAATGGCAGTGGACCTCCTTTTCTTGTGAATAGAACCAGATAGCCTCTAAGACCAAACGATAACAAATCCTTTGATTACCTGAGTCTTTCTTCTGGTCAGGTTGGCGCTCAGCACAGCAATGGCAGAGGCTTGGTAAGATGAGCCTTGCCCTGAGTGACCTGACTTGAAACAACTGCCAGTGCCTGGTTGTTCAAAGAAGACTAGTGGATTGGTACGGAAGTAACACTGAGTTTATCTGCAAGGTCCCCCATGGAACCCAAATGTCCTCTTTATGATAGTTAGGCATTTAGAATGAACTCTGACTGCTAATGATGTATCTGTGGGCAAAGGCACAGCAGTGTTCAGAATGCTATGAAACAGGGTTTCTGAATGTGTGTCATTCACTGTAGCTCCATGTATTTTCTTTCTCGGGCAGAGTGACTTCAAAATGGTATAGTTCTCAATTCTTGATGAAGTCAGGAGGGGAGCCAGCAAAACTGCTACCTTGGACTTTTGAAGAGCAGACTTTGAACTATTCAGGACACTGGTAGGGAGAGTCCCTTGGGATTCAGTCCTGATGAGTAAGGGGGTCCAGGAAGGTTGGTTGCTCCTCAAGAAGGAAGTCTTAAAGACACAGGAGCGGGTTATCCCCCTATGCCATAACATGAGCAAGTAGGGAATAAGACAGGATGGATGAACAGGGATCTTTTCCTGAGGCTCGAGGAGAAAAAGAGTCTAACTCCTGTGGAAGAAGGAATGGGCAACTTGGAGAGAGTGCAAAGAAGCCCCCAAGATTAAGGTGGAAACAGTTAGGAGCCTGTTACTTTACCTGAACTGTCACAAGTCCATGTGGCCAGATGGGATCCACCCAGGGGCGCTAAGGGAGCTGGTGGAGGTGATAGTCAAACTGCTTTCCACCATCAGCCTGACCTATAAGTGCCAGGAAAGGATATGGAGCAAACCATCTTGAACAAGATCATGTGGTATGTGTGGGACAGCAGGGGGAACAGGCCCAGGCAGCATGAGTTTGTGAAAGATAGGTCCTGCTTGAATAACCTGACCTCCTTCTATGATTTCCTTCTTTGATAGTTACCTACCTGATGGATGAGGGAAAAGCTGTTGACACAGTCTGCCTAGACTTTAGCAAAACTTTGACACTGTCTCCCACAGAATTTGCCTAGAGAAGCTGGCAGCCCGTGACTTGGACAGATACTCTGCTGGGTAAAGATCTGGCTGGATGTTCGGGTCTAGAGAGTGGTGGTAAATGGAATCACATCCAGCTGGCAACTGGTCATGAGTGGTGCTCCCCAGGGGTTGGTACTGGGGCCTGTCCTCTTCAATATCTTAATCGATGACCTGGATAAGGGCATTGAGTGCACTCTCTGTTGGTTCGCAGATGACACTAAGCTGGGAGGAAGTGTCGGTCTGCCTGGGATTAGGAAGGTCCTACAGAGGGATCTAGACAGCTTAGATTGCTGGGCTGAGTCCAACAGAATGAAGTTCAACAAGACCAAGTGCCGGGTTCTGCACTTTGGCCACAACAACCCCAGGCAACGCTACAGGTCAGGGGCAAAGTGGCTGGAAGACTGTGTGGAAGAAATGCATTTGGGACTGCTGGTCAATGCTCAGCTGAACATGAAGCAGCAGAATGTCCAGGTGGCCAAGAAGGCCAATATCAACCTGGCTTTTATTAGAAATAGTGCTGCCAGGAGGAGCAGGGATGTGATTGTCCTTCTAGATTCCATACTGGTGAGGTTGCAGTGTGTACCGTTTTAGGCCCATCACTACAAGAAAGACATCAAAGCCCTGAAGTGTGTTCAGAGAAAGGCAGCAAAGCTGTTATGGGACTGGAGCACAATGCTCATGATGTGCAGCTGACGGAACTAGGATTGTTTAGTCTGGTGGAGGCTCAGGCAAGACCTTGTTTCTCTCCACAGCTCCCTGAAAGAAGCTTGTGGCAAGGTGTGGGCCAGCCTCTTCTCCCATGCAACTAGTGACAGGATTAGAGGGAATTGCCTTAATTTGCTCTAAGGGAGATTCAGGTTGGAAGTTAGGAAAAATTTATTCTCCAAAGGAGTGGTCAGGCACTGGAAAGGACAGCCCAGGGAGATGATTGAATCAGTGTCCCTGACGGTGTTCAAGAAATGTTCAGGTGTGGTACTAAGGGACATAGTTTAATGGGGAAATATTGGTAGTAGGTGGATGGTGGGAATGGATGATCTTGGAGGTCTTTTCCAACCTTGGTGATTCTATGATTCTATGATTATCTCAGCGAAGTCCCAGACACCTCATAGGGTTGTGTTGTTTCTGATAACCTTGTTAAAAACATGCGTTAGTATTCTAAATTCTAATGCGTTAGAATACTTTGCATGTCCAGACTGAGACTATAGCTAGAAAATTCCAGGCTCTTGAAAGTGATAACTTCTGACTCAGAGTGTGCATAACCCCAAATGTCTTCTTGTGTCTCCTTGTGGTAAAACTCATCATTACATGTGGCATAATTAGAAGAAAATAAAGATATCTAACTTAAAATAGGCAACATATATTTTTAAGTGCACAAGAAGGTCATTTGGCACTGTTATTTTAAGGACTGTGCTGACAGAGGCTTTTCTGTAACACTCTAATTTCAATGCTACTATCTATAGCCCTTTGTGTAGATTTGTCCTTTCAGTGTGCGCTGTTGTCAATGAAAAGGTACTGTAAGCTGGTTTCAAGGTGTGACTCAGAAAAAGCTGGCAAAAGGCCACTCAGATTTTCAAAGCCATGCTGTGCACCTTCAGTTTTAATGGGTCACCTATGCATGCCATTCTCTACAGTTCAAAAAAATCTCTTCCATAAGCTGGTTCCTGTCTGCAGACAAGAGTGAAGGTCATCCAAAGTGATTTTATTACATGACCACAATGTTTATCTGTCATCTCTTGTGGAAAGTCCTGGAGCTCTGTTATAGATTATACGTATGAGAGAATGTATGGTTGCATCACCTTTGCATAATCACAGATATGTACTTAGAGGGACCCTTCTAGTTTTCCATGTACAGACATCTGATTTGTACATTATGGCTACCGAACACCTAAATACATACAAGAACCATATGTACCTCAGGGTTTTTGTAAACTACTTAAAGTATTCTTGTTTGAAACAGAGGTCCCCATGTCCAAGAGGAAACCTTCATATCTGCTTCAAAGATTAAACCTTTGTAGACCTGTAGGCTTTTAAAACTGATATAATCATGCTTGTAAACGACATACCAGGGCCATACAGAGATCTGAAGAAAGGTACATCTGGATGAATGGTGGCTTTATAAGGAACAGCACAGAGTATATATTTAGTAAGCCATTTCGTTGTGATTCAGGATGCCCAGCTATCCCTGATAATGTCTACAAGACCACCAGAAGAATAGCATTTCCTGGTCCTAAATAATGTTTTACTTTCTGAAGTTCAGTTCTAAAATATTATTGAAAAAATAAAAAAATCATAGCTTCTCAAAAAAAAATTTAGAAAAGTAAAAGTGAAGGTTTCCTTCCATTCTTTCCTCTTTCTTACATGCTGCCCAGTTCCGACAGGCTGCTCAGCAGGATGACAGGAATTTACTGTTTCCTCCATGGCACAAGAAAAAACATTAAAATAAATAGTACTCCCATAAATAATTGCATCAATTTTGCAATCAACCAGGAAACAACAGCAACAAAAAAAACACCGACAAACAACCAGGTCAACACTCAGTGTAGCAATCTTGCCAGTGCTCTGTATAATTAAAACAATTTCACCTTGAAATCTGGCATTAATTATAATATGGAGCAACTCCAAGTCTTAATATTTCACTTTGTGCTCATGGACATAGTTGGAAAAGAGGTTTGTACGTGGAATATTTTCTGTAGCTTTCTCTTTGTCTTTGATTTTTTGGGAATTTTTTCTATGCAATCTATTTTCTGTGTGTTAGTTGTTGCTTCTTGCTGTTGCTGTACCTGTATGATTGGGTAATGCCTCAATAATTTCACTGGGCAGCAAGACTCTTCCCAGAGTCAAAGGCACAAAATAGAGGCAAAACCCAAGTACATCCCAACTTAGTGTTTGGGATGTATTCAGTATTCCAGAGGTGTGCTGCTACTATCTTCCGCACAGTGATAGCCCAAACTTTTTAAAACAGTTCTCAGTTTTCAACTCTACCATTTTGATTTCTCCATCGTCAAAAAGGGACTCAGTTTCAAGAAGTCTAAGAATACCCTGGAAAAGAATTGATATTTTTCTGGAAATCATTTTACATAAGCCAAAAAGAGGCACTGTAAGACACACATAAAAACTTCAGCTTTGCCCTTAATTTTAACAGAGAATATGAATATTGCCCTCACATTATAGAAATTCAGGCCTTATTTACTTAGGTAATCCAAGTGTGTTACTCAAAATCTGCGCTAGCTAATTCTTGGTATAGATTTAAGTTTTGTCAAGTTTAGCCTAGCTTTAATTTAAACCTTGAAGATTTATTTAGTTGCCTTCATTCACCTAACATCGAGTGGTTTCAATTAAAGAGATTTGCAGCTGAAATGCATGCATTTTGCATTGGTGCTGTTAATTTAATAGTGATCTATATATGTTTGTAGACACAGTGACCTTTATTATCTTCTCATTATGTTTGAAAGCAGTTCTTGTTACCCAGCTGAATGAATTATGTTAAGCGTTGTTATGGCTCAAATAACCTATTGAAACTAGTTATTTTTCATCGTATTCTAAATGTTGAAACTAACAAGGAGTTAGTTAAGCATTACACTGGAGACTACCATCATGTCTTACATCTTGGAACATGTACTTTTAAAACTGTTCAGATTAAAGATGAATCAAAGTGTGTCAGCTTCAAGGATAAGACTTGGAGGTGTGCGTCCCCAAAGACAGAACTGGAGTACAAAATCCAACACAAATTGCTTTTAAAATTTAATAATTCTCAAAATCTATGGTAAAGCACAGCCTGGCTGGGGTAGATAAGTAAAATAAATACTGCAAAGTCAATTTTTAATAATCTGTGGCATGAAATTTAAGCACAAGAGAAAACATTTCACAATCAAGTCAGAAGCTTTTTGTAAATGATCAAACGAGGATTTTAAACCCCCATACCTAACAATGCAAAATGCATTCAGTTTACCCTTCAGTCCACATAATATCTTCCTATATTTCTTTGTTTAAATGCCTTTTGCGTCTAATAGAGCTTTTGCTATAAACCTTTTCTAGAACCCCATCTATTTACAACAACATCAGAAGAATATAGACACTGAAGGCTGTTATTTGACAGTGAATTGGCTCAGTGCATGCAGCCACAGGAAATAATGTAATTAGTTCCTGTGCTAGTCTGGTAACAAGTGGTCTGGTGTATTTATCTAATTATTGAGACAACACATTTACAACTGAAGGGATTTTTCTGTAAGAGGTTTATAAAACTCTGATTTAGGCTGATCTTCAGTCTCTTAATGCCAAGTAAAAACTGGCCTTCAAGCAACATTTTTATATGATGAAGAATAAAATCCCAGATGGATTATGACAAGTCCATGTCGTCCTAAAAGAGAAATCAAAATGAAAAGCAGGGAAAATTAAATGGCAAGGATAATATATATACACATGCTCGTTTGGGGAGAGAGAGAGAAAATGTGAAGATTTGTACATATATTATGCATCTGGAATCAGTACGCTAACATGCGGTTTATGCTAAGAGGTGTACCATCTGTAGGGAATAAAGAAAAGGGAGAGATTATACCATATTATGGGGAAATCATATTTTGACTTTATTATTATGACTGTGGCTATTTTATGAAGAGGAGGTGGGTTAATAATTGTCTAACCAACCGAAAGGGAAAGAGAAAGCAAAATGCTTTTTTTATTCCAAGGAACAGATTATTATTTCTCATGCAATAATAAGGAGCTTGTACAAGAGAGCAGAGAAGGCAGGAAAGAGAAAGCAACAATAAAAGGAGACCAAGCCTCATGGTGGGAGAATGGTGAGAACATGGGCATCTGCTGGGCTCCAAGAGGGTGCAGAGGAAAGGATGAACAGTCTCAATAGCTGTGAGCAAATGCGCCCAGTGAGAAAAAAGGTAATTTGGTGCCTGGACGCCCCGCAAATCTGTCAGTGAGGCACAGCCTTGGCTGTACATATGCTCAGCACAATTGCGTCCTGGAGTGCCCTGAGCATGGCAGAGAGGGATAAGGGAAGAGGATGCTACAAACAACCTTCCGTACTTACATCATGTCCTGCAACCAGGGATTGGTGGGGATGGGATATGGGATGGAGGGTCTGTGAGCTCTCACATCCTGTGGTGGCGTGCTTGCTTCCCTCCTTATTCCCTTAACTTCTTTTGGCTTTGCACAAGAGTTCAAAGAATAACAGTACTGATAACACTTGCTAAGACATATCGGCAATCGCAAGTCTGTCTCAGACTGAGGAGAGTGAAAGAACTGGTAGCGATAGCAGACACCTGGTTCAACAGCTGAGCATGTGAATTGAGCATGTGCCTAAAAACAAAGTATGACTATGAATCAATCATCTTGCCCTATAAATAGTGAAAAACCCAACAACCCCGCAAGCTCTCCTGCACAGCATCAGTTTTCACAGCAGGATATCACCTCACACAGGGACACCTCTTGAGGTACTGTCTCAGAACTTGATATCAGGAAGCCTTGCTGATACAGGTCCTTGGTAAATGGTTAACTGTTTTAGGCATTGTCATCTTTGGTAAGATTGTATCTGAGATTGATTGTGCACTTATAATACCTTAGAAATAAACTACTGATCGAGTCTGAGGCTAAGAGTGGATCCAGTCACACCTATGCTTCTTGCCTCCATGTTTCAAGGAGTATAGAAAGAAATTGAGCCTTCTCTGGACCTCGTGACTCAATGGGAGGGCCTCCTCAACCTTTAGACCAAGTCTGGGCCTAGGAATGAATCCAGATGCACCTAGTGTACTTCCCACCATGGTTAAGAAAGCAAGTTTGGTCCACTTAGAATCTCATGATTCAACAGGAGGGTTTCCTTTATGTGTTTAGCCCAACCATCTTTGCAGTAAGTCATCAAGTATATACAGCCATCTCAAATTCTGCTAAGTGTCTGTTAAATCACTGCATTATGTCATATCAAAAAATATAGTTCTGCTTCTCTCTTATGAGCATACGGTGTAGTTGTTCCCATCTGCTATAGATCCCTCTGTGAGACCCGGATCTGTGGGGGATCAGGGCAGTTAGGGCAGAGAGGGTGACAACATTAGGAGACAAAAAGAGGTCCCCTAGCAGCAAGCTTTTAGCAATTGATTTTCTGAGAAACAGCAGGGTTGATATGCAGTGTGTCATCCTAAGTTAAACCTGTTCAGAACAGCTAAAGCTCACCCCTGCACAGAAAGTCTGGACCAGATCTACTGCTTGCTACGTTCCTCCTATTTGTGCTCCCTCATTAAATATCTGGCATACGTTGTTTGCCTCTACCCCCACCCTGCTCCCTCAGCAGTCCAGCAGCTTTCTGTTCTGAATGGAAGGACAACCCTCACAAAAGGCCTTTTCCTGAGAGATACAGGTTTCATTTACAGTGGGCTAGAAACGCGTGTGCTGCAGCGCCCTGGGCCTTTCAATCACCTGCCGAGAGCACTCACTTCTCATTGTTTCCATTTCAGCGCTGTTCTTGCAGCTGCAGTTGTAGCCTCTTTGAATTAAATCTGGGTTAACAGTCTGAGGACAGATAAGCCCCAAGAGAGGAAATGATGTAAATCCAAACAGCAATTCTTTAACCTAGTGCTTTTCTATGACAGGCTTGAAACCCTGGGTGTGATCAGAAGCAAAGTGCATTTCTGCAGTCTACACTGATTTGCATAAACCTTTCTTTTGCATTTGCATAATTTTTCAATTAATCACCAGGACAATACCCTAACTCCTGAACATCTCTCTCCCAGGCATTTGTGGTATTCTTGTGAGTATAAAAGAATTGGACAGTGATGATGAGGACAAGACCTGGGGTTTTCCATTGATTTCACACGTAAAACTCCGTCCAAATGTTTACTGCACCTTACACTCCACAACTAGTGCATCAGTGATTACTGAAAAAGCACAGATGGGATGTAGACAGTTTTTCATTTCTTGTTCCATATGATAGAGCTCAACACATCTGGTATGCTATGAAAAGCATCTTTGCACTAATTTGTTTGTCAGTATCTATTGAAATGACTATCTGTCATCCTGTCGCATTTCGGTTGCCCTGAGAATGTCTGAAGACAACACTAGTCACAAATTGAGAGTGCTGGCCACTTGGGACTAGCTGGTAGAAACCACCACCTGTTCCGAGTATCATCAATGGTGGATTTGTTTCTTTTTGTGTGGAAATTTCAGTGTCATCTCTCCTCAGGCATTTTGTATTTGCAAGAGGAAACCAAATCACTTGAGTAAGAGATGGTCTGTTTTGCTTTTGCTGTCTGTGTGCACATTTCCATCTGTTTCTACAGCTGGGTGAGTATTCTTTGGCTGCACTGGAGTATAGGGGGCAAAAAACCACACTTGTTGTGTGTGCTGATCCTAATATTCACCTTTGTGCAACTGGGTCTTCTGTACCACGAACCTGACTGTAAATAGACTGATTTGTCAAGGAGGAGTGAAAACTGTAAAGGGATTTCTGTATTTATATGGGTTGATAATATAGGCATGAGAATGGTTTTTTTTTCTGTATAGCTCTAGATGCTGATCATCTTCTTGAAAGACAGCTCTGTGAGTTATGATTTGTTCTGTTTGTTTTACCTCATCTCCCTACCAATGAATCAAAGTGTTTGATGTCATTTCTTTTCCAGTCTGATTTTTTTTTAATTTCTCATTACAAATGCTGTGCTGCTTTAAATTATGATTGTGTGACTAATTTAAGTCATTACTCTTCAGTCAAGAGCTATTCTGGTATGAGAATGCAGGTCTGATTGAAGGTGTGAATTTCAGGTTCTATTAATGGCTGGGCAATATGTACATAAATGGCTTTCAGAAATGTGAGAAAATCTATGAAACACAATGATAGCATCCCTGTTTAAAGGGCACATAACTTCCAAAAATACTGGTTTGAACCACTGATAGTTAATTAAGTATTCATGTATTTTTATAATTAATCAGAATGATTAGCAATGCACAACCATATCTTGAACTTAATGCCATGCATTTCAAAATAAATGCAGTATGCGTTACAGCCATGTCCAGTCAGGATTTGAGTATGAATAGACACTCCTCAACTAGAGCAGTTCAAACAGTGGCACCTTTCTCCTGAGGTGAACAGGAGAAAGGCTGAGGTAGAGGTGTGAACAGGCACGTAAATTAGGAAGCCTGCATAATGTGTGTCGAAGTGTTCTGCCTTGACTCTCCTATTCCTATCTACTTGTTTAAAAGAGATCTTCACATTGTAAGATATATTTTCCCCAGGTATTCATCAAGTAGTTTCGTGTGCACTTGATATCTTTCTTATATTGCCTTAGAAGGCCAATGGAGGAGCTGGGACTCCAAATGCTCAGAGCTCACTTTCCTCCCTCTCCCCCTAATCTGTAGGTGTTTTTATCACAGGTGCCATTCTCTGTAGGAATACAGAGCCTTGGAAAGAAAGGCTTTTACTAGGAGACTTTCTGTATATTTTACATTAGGCTGAAAAGAAAATCAGAGTCAATTTACAGATAATTTGATGGATACTGCTTGCAATCAAACCCAAAGCTAAATGGCACAAACCATGCACCTGAGAGGAACCCAATTTTAGCATGGTTTGATTTAAACTTCAGAGGACATTCAAGTCTGGGCACACACTTCTCCCCAGTGTCATACACTGACTCCATCAGGGTCAAACAAATAAAATTTTATTTAAAAATTCCTTACTTGTCTGCTTGTGTTTGCCTTAGTGCAAAATTGATGTGACAGAGATTTCTGAAAACCCTTTCTTCCTACAGGGAATAATTCTGGTGGTCTCACAGTGTTAAGGTTTTTTATAATCTCTGCTGGCTGTGAAAAAGGACTCTAGCACCTATGGAAATGATCATGCCACTTGCTTCTGCAGCTGCTGTCAGTTTTCAGTAAATATAGAAAGACAAAAACACCATAGGCAGAAACTTGTGCATGATGGGAGAACTCAAGGTAGGATTTCTTTTTCTTTAAAAAAACCTACATTTTCCTGCTTCTCTATCCCCTTCATTCTTTCAGACCAAGCGAAAGACAGGAGGGATTAGGGAGATGAATGCAGAGTGCACAACATAAAGAATCAAAATGTAACTTGAATCTGACCTATGAAGGGTTTTATACCCTGAATGTCACCATCAGCTGCACCCCAAAGTGGTGTATTTTTGTATGCACTTTGCAACAGGCAGTCCTACGTAGCAGAGAGGTTTGATAGAGGTTGGCTCTGCCTGACTTCATCTGCATGGCCATCCAGAAAGTCTCTTGATGGCAGCTAATGTGTTTCCCTCTTCTGCTGGGTGACTTTTCTTGTTTGGGTGCAAGTATACTGTTAACTGAGTAAACATTAGTTGAATTGGCTGAAATTATTTTTCAATTTATTATATTTACTGTGGAAATGCAGGAAGATTTTTGGGTTCACCATACCAATCTGAATCTCTTTTAACATGATATCAGTTTATGGGAGATATATAAATTAAAAACTCTCTGCTTCTTTTATGAACAGAATGAATACTTTTATTCAAATATGAGTTATTCTTCTGAAGTCAGTTACATTTCTTAGCTGTCCATAAATTTCTGGAAGGTTTACAACATGGACACAACAACAAGCCACCAGCACTTTTCTCAGCAGCGATTGCTATTTTTGAGACTAGCATGAGACCTGTTTGGGAAGATGCTTTCTTCTTTTCTGTAGTTTGAGATTTTTATTCCTGATCTAGGCATCACCTAAAAGCTATGTAGCATTGGTATGTGAAATGACATTTGACATTTGGTAAAGACAGAAGAAGAGTAAACAGTGGTAGGCAGTACTGGCCTGCTGCTATTAGCCAGTCTAACACAGAGGTCAGTCTTCAAAAGGTGCTTTGTGATATGGCACTGACTAAGTGATAAGTTTACAACTGAGGGCTGATCTTCTGAAGTCCTTATGTGGAAAGTAATGCACAAAAACTTCTTAAACTTACTCTGTTCCTGTGACTTTCAGATGTTTCTTTAGGATTTCCACATCCCTGCCACTTCAAGTTCACTACAATCTTTATGGAACTTGTTAAATTGTTAAGACATAAGGTTCTTATGGGAGCAGCCACAGGGGAACCTTGGCCATACTGGAACCAACAGGAAATGTTACTGACATCAGAAAGTACAGCCTTTCATCATCCCTCAAGACAAATGTGCTGGTGGGAAGTAACACATCATTTGGGACTTCCAAGAGTGTATCTTAAATTGCAATGGCTTTGAGGGGGAAAAAGTCAGTACTGGAACTCTTAATGTATCCAGGTACATCTAAATTTCCCCTGGGGATGAGATGAGTTAACTGTCATTTCAAGTTTTATATTCTTCCTTTAAATCAGCTATTTCATTTAAATAAAAAGATTCTATTTTCTGGGATGGAAATGCAGCTGCTTCAAGTAACCCTGCAGCATGCTGATTTATTACCGACTATATACTTGTTCAAGGAGAAGATTCCTTAAGAAGAGATTCTACACCCTGTTCCATATTTCTTGCTACATAATGCTTTATAGTAATCTCACGATATCTGCATCCATGAAATCTAGGAGGAAAAATTGGAAAATGAGGTAATTACATATTTGGATAAATACATTTGAGGGATTTATTGCTTTGTGTTCACAATAAACTACTCTGGTATCAGCTGTTAGAGCTAAGAGAAATGTTATCTATCTCAAAAACAACTTCTTCTCATAAATTAATAAATTAAAATATTTTAAGGTTTCCACTTTTACTTTTCTGGAATTTTGTCTAAGTGTCAGAAAAGCTGGGCTCAGGATGTAGCTTTTTTAAAAAAGGAAGAGAATTCTTAGGGGGAAAAAAACGACATCTTTTTGCTAAAGGTCTCTACATTTGACAAAAAGAAGTGAACAAACAATACTTTTTAGTTGCATTTTCTCTATTAGATTTAAAATGAAGGCTGTAACGTTATATACCTTTGTATAAACATGACTTTAAAAGGATTATTATGCAGTAAAATTGGATGAACTCTCCTGACGGTGGTTAGCATAGATTTTCACCAACTTAGACACAGGTTCAGTTTGTGCATGAACTGCACATTGTAAATTTCAGCAAGCACTCACACACACGGGAAAACCTGCCTTTGTTTTGAAACAAGTGCAAGTGCAGTAGCAATAGCTCACATTAACTGTTAAGAAAGTACCTGTTCTACCAGTTTCACTGTTATTAATGGAAAGTCAAGATCTTACTAAACTGAGCTTTAACAGTAAAGTGGTAGTTGAACACAACTCTTTGAAGAGAAGTGAGATATAAGTAGTTTTACAAGATCACATACTTACATATTCAGTATTACTAAGAACAGAAACAAAGTTGAGGCTTTTCGATTTCAAATAATAAATGTTTTCTGCCCATAAGATCAACTTTGTTGAAGGAAATATTGCTCAGATTCATAAACTTCTCTGTTTGTCTTAGGAAGGACCATGAAACACAGGATTCTGAGTATGAGTTAGAGATGGCTAGTTGAGAGCAACAGGTGTCTAAATAAATGCCTGAAGCTGTACATTGTCAGTACCTTTAGCGCCTAATTATGTTTCCTCAGCAAACTGCACTATCCAAGATCAAGTTATGCTTTGAGGTACAAACTCTCTGATTGCTACTCTTCAAAGGAGGCCACTGTGGTGACTCTCAGGACTGCTAAGGACCAGGAAAATAAAACCTAGTTGGAAGGAAAATCCACTTGTCCTTCTTGGACATCACTTCTTTCTTTGTCTCTGGTTTTAATGCACTTCCACTGATGTAAGAAATCAGCAGTATGACTGATAAATGCTACTACTCAACAAGTGTTTTCTCACATTGAGTGTGCACGCAATTCATTGTGGGATCCCATTGTCCCCTGAAAGAAGAATTCATGCGGTTAAATGACCTGAGGTCTACCTCCAAAAGTACATTTTGAAAATCATGAAGTTCATGATCATATTTAATAGGAGAGGTGAAAGGGAACACAAACCATTGTCAGTAACATGATCAGAACTTTTCTATTATCACTGCACACAAGCATTTCCAATAGTAACCTTAGAGGAAAACTCTAAATAGGTAAAATACTGTTTCAGTGCTGTAGAGGTGCTAGGCCTTTCTTGGCTTGTGGATATGTTCACAGCATGTGATGATCTGGGATATACTAATTGTTACAATGGGATCAGTATTCAAAAAGTATTCCCTATTCACAGCAGCAGATAAAAATATTGGCCTAGAACCGACAGAATGATGAGAAAGAAATGAAACTTAAACACAACCTAAATTCCTATCTGCTCTTCAAATGACACATTAAGCAACCATTTGAAATTAACTGTCTCCCTAAATTGGTCAGCCAGTTTTTGCACTGTGTTCACCTGGAGAGTTCAGTTTAAAATCAAAATCTCCCTGTGAAAGTGTGTCACTGGAATATAGTCAGGCTATTTCTAAGGCAAAACATTGTGATATCAGTATGTTAAGATGCATTTTTCTACAACTTTTATTGCTTGAGTAGGAAAAAAAAAAGAATCAAACATTTAAAAAAGATGAGATACAGATTCCAAATAAAACATATCTCTAATCTAATGTCTCTCTAATAAAATGTATTCCAGAATAGTATATATTGAATCATGGTATTTTAGGATAAATGCTGGATGCACTTTATGTATAGAGCCCATAAAACATGATACACTGAAATAAAAAGTTATTTTATTGCTACGAACACAAGCCAAATGCTGCCAGTCAAAAAAGTTGAATAGGGCAGACTGGTTACAAGTGCTGCTTCTGTACAGAACTTTAATGATTAAAACTTCTCCCTGCACAATGTGACAGCCCGGTTTTTAAGCTCACTTGGTAGTGTCAGTTGAATCAGTGCTAAATACAAACTGTCAAGTGTAGCAGACAAGTGCAAGATTGTATAGCTGTTACCTGACTTCGTTTGTTATAGACTGGTTAATAACAGTTCCGAGTGCCACTTTTTCCACATGGATAGGGGAGAGAATCTTTGCATTTACATTATTTCAGAAGAATGTAAAATAGCATTCCTTTTGTATATGGTTTACGTTATTTGTTTTTCACAGTATGAATTCTATTATTTCCCTTACAATAAACAACTTTAATGGGTGTTATTTTTCTCAGTTAAAAGGGCACGTGCAAAGTAAGTTAGAACTTCTGTAAAATGAGATGGGTAATTTTAGAAGAGGCTGTTGTTTGTAGTTTATTGTTATTATACAATTCTTATTTTTAGAAGATAAAAGATTTTTCTCAGATAATAAATCCTCATTTACATTCATATCTCTTCTCTCTGCATTTGAAGAAGCATCTTAATCTCAACAGCAGTTGAGATAATGATGATTGTCTGTATCAGACCTATGCATTACACTTGTCCTCTCATCAGCTCAGTGTAATTTTGCTATGGCTGTGCAAGAAGCCTTGCCATCCCCCCCCATTGCTAAGTAGGCTGACCAGTGGGAGATGTGCATTGTGTTATGGGTCAGAAGTCAGCTGGGTCACTTGCAGAACATTTTGATACACTGGCAAAAGCTGGAGCAGAAACTATGGTAGGAAGGTTTCCAGGTGCTCCAGATTTCACATAATGATTGGGCTTGCTTACTGAAACACTGTGTAATTCAGAAAACAATTTGTCATTACATATTGTGGAGGACATGGACCACAGAGAATTATATGGTGAAAATTTAATTTGCCTTCCAAATGCAGCTGAAAAAATTCTGTTATGTGTATAACTAAGAAACTGGACAGATTATTAATTAGCTGGATGCTTACCCTAACCAGATCTTATATGGCCCTATCACCCAGAGCACTGACAGAAACCCCTCAGAGCCCTGTTCACTACATCTTGCAACTTTATTCTGTTTCATTTGATTTCTATGGCCATTACCTTCCACACTTCAAAGAGAAAAAATGCTGAAATTTCTCAGTGGCTTGCCTTAATAGTAGAGTAGTTTTTTTTATGCAGCACATCATTCTCTCTGCTTTGCTTCCACAAGAAATACTGGATCATATCCTCCTGATGTGGAACAGGAACTCCTCTGGACATGGCACTGACATGAGCTGTGCTCAGATGAAGAGGTGGCCCTAGTGATTTCATGGGCCTCTTCCATCCACAGCTTTCTGACCTGCCTGGGTCTCAATATTTATTGTGTAATCACCAGGATCTCAAAAGCAGCAGCTTGTCTGACCCAGCAGATGAGAGGATGCCTCTGAAGTACTTTTTGTTCATACTGAAAAGAGCTAGGAATGGTGGGTGCACTTTTCTGTCCATAAATGCACATTTCCTGACAGACTAGAGATGCACTGCTGTACAGGTTGTAAATAAATGCTTGTGCTGAAACACTGTGGCTTTCCAGCAGCTGCTATAAAACCTTAACTACAGACAGAGGAAAGAACATAATACTAAAACCAATTACGTAAGGCACAGATAAGGTTTGGTAGCAGTCTGAAGACAAAAAGACTGGGCAAAACATCTGCCCAGAATTGGAATAACCCCTGTTCAGCTTTTGACATATATGAACCGCAAAATGCAAATGCCTCTGAGCAGGTTTTATGATAAAAAACCTCAGAGGCCATTAGCTGAAGCAGTGCTCCCTGGCAAGGCTGCAATAAGACCAATTGGGATACAAAGGCCACACCCTCATCAGCTTGCCTGAATCTAGAGTCAGTCTGGGGGTGAAGCAATGTATGCTACCTGTGTACGCTGTGATGAAACTATCGTGACATGAAGCTGGGCAGCTGGTTATATCCCAAATGGGAAAATGAGAAATTTGTGGCATCCGAGAGCTTGAAGGGGTCATGAATTCCTTTGGAAGAGTTGAGATGACATGTACTGATTCCTAAGTCATCTTCTTGGACAGAGGGGGAATAAATATTGATTATACCAACTGGAGTGCTGTAAATCATAAAAAGGACAATATCATCTAAGAACTACTGAATTTCCTTAGGATAAACCCCTAACAATAATAAGGAGTTATAAAACATTTTGCTCCTCTGCTCAAGTCTTTCCAAACCTTGCCCAGGCAGGCAGCTTTAAAAACAGAAATATAAATCATTATAATCAAAGTAGAGAGTAATATTATATTTTAATGGTAAAATAATATCAAGACTGCGATAAATTACACAAAAACAGCATTAGAAAACCTATCTAAGATGTTGAATTATTATCTGAGGTGAAGTTCTACAGTTGTAAGTTCATAAATAATAATGAAGCCTCTGTTGGCAACATAAGTAATGTTTAAACTGTAGTGTTTAAACTCAGCTTTTTACTGAGCAAGCGCTTAAAAAGTGGAAAGACAAAGTGGAGAGAGTACAACCTCAGATAAAACTGCTGTTATCAGCTGTTTGGGGAATGGCAGTTTCCTACAATTGAAATGAAAGCAAACAGGTGGCGCAAGTCATGCACTATCTATCATACCACCTCTCAACAAATCAGCCTAGGGAAGCCTCTGAATCCTGGAAAAATAGAAACCAAAGCATGCTTGTAATTAAAAACAGGCTCCAGAGAAAAGTCAACAGACATTCCTATTTCCCTTTGCATGTGATCTTAAAGACTTTAACATGCCATGGATATGTTAATTCATACTTTTTAGGGTATAAATGTCACACAAATGTCAGAGTGGTTTGATGAAAATTTAATGGTACTTTTGACTGTCTAAACAGAAAGAAAGGCCAGGCACAACCAGATGTTCTCCTGTAAGCTGGTATTGCTGGGTGAAAAGAATGTGTGTCGCAAATAGCAGCTGTTTTTTGAGGTCTTCCATTACCTACAATCCATTGACTGGCTTGTTCCCTAACAATGAAATACCAGTGGGAATACCCTGGTTGTTGAGGCTGCCAATGCCACCTTTAACTCCTGCAGCTTTGAACTGGGGTTTCCACCTGTTCCAGAGAAAACAGCAAACCTCCAAAGTGAGCAACTCCATTTTCTGTGCTGAGGGGATGTTTCCCTACTCCTCCCTCCTTGTATATATCTGCTAACTGAAATATTCTGAGACAAGTACTCCTGAGTACTAGGGAGACCTTATCTGGATATCAGCACTGCTCTTGTGTTTCACTAATAAGCTTCAGGTAGACAGTGCTTGTAGTTCACTCAGTGTCTTGATCTGAGAAGTGGTCATGAACTAAAATCTTAATAGAAAGTAAACTGTATTATTGAATAAAAAAAACAAAGCTAAAAGATATGACAAATCAGCTTCCTCTTGCTGGAGTGCAGAGAGTGAGGTCAAACCCAGGACTCTACAATGCAGTAAATAACAAATCTGGAAATATTTTTACACTAACAAGTTGTTTAAAAACATAGTGGGTGAAAATCTTACCCTTCTGAACCTGTGGCAAATCTGCCTGGGCTTTTGTGGAATTATATATATTGTGCTGCATGCATTTATCTATCAACTTATATCTATTTATAATATTTTTGTATAGAAATGAATCAAATCTTGTCTTGCCCTGGAAAATAAATAGGATTAAACACACACTACTTATAGTCCAAGAGAAATCAGATGGCTTGTTGGAGATTGCCCTTCTGAGTTTTAGCAGAAAGGTGCTTGAGCATGAGAGAGTGTGTTTTTCAGGTTGGTGGAACTTGAGCAGAGGTCATCACATTATCAAGACCTTTCATAATTTTCCACTATTCTATACATTAACTTTGGACATTAATCCATGCACCCATGGATACAGACTAGAAAAATTTCTGTTCTGCAAGCAAAAGTCACCACTTTCTGGCTTCTGAAATTGAATTAATTTCCTCTCTAGATTTCAAGCAAAAAGAATCTTTAAGAAATCTTTGTTTCAGGTTTGATTTTAAAAAGGCTGGACAGACATTGAATTGCACTGTTAAAAGTTATTGACCTTCATATATGCCTTCAGATGCTGTGAAAGAGGAGTTCATACTCCTGATAAGCGGACTTTTTAAAAATAAACACCAGACAGTGAGGAAGTTATTGTTGCATTTAAATTACCTATTTATTTAAAATAACCTTCAAGACCTGATATTTACTTTTTCTTGAATATAATTCATCATGAGAAAGAAAGTTGCATGGTTAGTGAGAATACATAGACATTTAGCTATTTTTTTTTCCTCATTTATTCGTGTAAATATTTTTATCTACTTTGTTGATTAGTATCCTGCTATGAAGGAAGGAGCACACAGAGCATTTTGTTATGCAAAAAGACAAGAAAGCTTACACTGGATTTCTGACCTCAAATCTGTCTTTTGTCAATAACACTGACAGCATTTTATCTTTCCTAAGCTGAATATTGTCTGCCAAAAGAAAAGCTCCTTAAATAAAACAACTGAATGTAACTGTTTTTCCCTCAGCCAACTATGAGCTGTTACAATGATCTGTGCAATTAGTGATGATACCATGCAGCAGTGGCCCACGGGGATTGCAATAGTATTTGTGATGGGTTCATATTTAGCTAAGTACCAAAGAAAATGTTCCATGTTTATGCAGACAGCTTCCCAGTAAAGCACTGAGTGCTGGAGAAATGTTGTTCTGTTTTTCAAGTATGATTTTGGTTTGGAGGTGTGTAGATTGAAGGTACAAGGATGAAATGAGCTCAGCATGAGTGAGTGAAGGAGGTGGAGGGCAAGGATGGTGAAGGTGGAAGCAGAGACACAAGCAGTATGGTGAGCACAGCCAGATTTTTCCTGTTCTTCTTTATCATGCTTGAAGATTTCTTGGGGATCTGAATTATGTTCCAACCATTTTTTTTTTTGTACTTTTATTTTGTTCTTGTTTTATATGTGTTCTTATCTGTGTTAGTTGTAGATTTTTTTTTGTACTTTTATTTTGTTCTTGTTTTATATGTGTTCTTATCTGTGTTAGTTGTAGATTTACTTCTCCATGACACAGGTTCTGCTAGCTCAAAAGCTTAATGCTATCTCCCCTGCCCAAGAGCACACTGAGAGAAGGGCAACAGTCCTGAGACTGTTGGTACATCAAAAAAATATGATTTTTGTCCCTGGAGCTTCAGTGAAGTATCACTTAGGTACTCTGCAGCCACAGCAATGCCTGTTGTGTGCAGTGCTTGAAGAGGACTTCCCCAGGCAAGCAGAAGCTGAGGATGATGGACTGCTCGCTAATGTTCTGTAGTCAAGTATGGAGGAGTATGGAGAGTCATGCAAGGTGGATGCTGCTTTTGTTATTTACCTCACATGTTCTGTAGATGTACACATTTGCAGTGGACACTGCACAGCTTTTGGCTAGGCAGAGAAAAGTTGGAAGGACATGAATCTTACTTCCTATGCACATTACCTAAGTTTCTGGATCTTCTCCAAAATATAGAAAATGTACAGAGGTCTGGGGACTCAGGACAGCACCCAAAACAGTTTCTAGGAGTGCTTCACCTGATTGCTAGAAAAAATCTGGAGCAATTTCAGAAGGAAAAAACTGCCAATATGTAGGGAGAAGCTGGGAGACTTTAGTGGCATCAGCTGCAGGTGGTCTTAGTTTTGGCTGTGGTTTAAAGAGATCTTGGTATCATTTCTGGAAAACCACAATTCCATTTGAAAGCCAGTAGAAGAATCTTAAAATGGGCAGGTAGAATAAGCTTTGAGATATACACAATAAAGTTTCAGATACTTTTTTTTTCTTTTTTTTCCCCCTACGTTAGGTCCTTGCTTTTGCAATGAGGAAAGTATTTTCCTTTCCACATCTGCCTTAACTCTGTCACCTTCTGTCTTAACTCTCCCCAATAAAATCTATGCAATAACTGTGCTTTCTCTCTTTTTCCTCTTTCAAAGTTCTCCAAGGCCCTCTGTCCTTTAAGGGCTGTGACATGAAAGGCTTCAACTTATTAGAGGGGCTGCAGAAGATCTAGGTTAGCAGGATTTTGGTACAGTTAAAACACTGTTTGAAAGAGACTCCTGAAAAAGTCCTCCCCCTTCTTTCTACTCTGAAGAGGAAAACTGCACCACATGATTTTCACAGGTACAATTTATTTACAAGCAAAATTCACGTCCTGCTTATCCATACAGCCAGCTGACAGATGCTTGTTAGCAGGTGAAAAGACGGCCACTTGTTAAAGAGCAGCTGCCTCAATATTTTTTTGCCAGCTGCATATCAGGCACCACCTGGCAGGAATTTATTCATTAGATATTACTTTAAAAAACAGCAATGTGATGAATTTAAAATGTTAATTTGGAATGTTTTAAGGAGTAGGTAATTGATGAGGAAATACAATGCTAATTTGCAGTGACTGGTGTTGCTAGTGGCTATAATATGTGATTACTTTTTTAGGTTTGCGAATGCATAGTCATTGTCATTCAGAAACAAAAATATAACAACAATCCCTTCCCACATTTACTAGTAAATAAAATAAGTGGTGGATTCTAGGTCAGAGATTCAACTAAACTTAAGCTCTTGATGGAAAGTTAAGCTCCTGTTAATAGCTGGAGAAAGCACTTGTATTCTTTGTATTAACATTTTATCTGACCATAAGGTGAAAATTCAAAGATCTTATAAGGAAATGCCTTCATTTTATCTTTATGGGGTTGTATCTGTAATGAGGCTACTTGTCCTTTCCTCTGTTTATTATAACAAAAGAAGGTACTGTAGAAGTCCATTTGTAAATATTTAAGCATATGTAAATTTCATCCAAGTTATAAAAACCAATCATTGAGAATTACCCAAAATAGAAAATTTGAGTTTAAATGAAAACACACCTTGTGCATTAAAAAGCTGAAGACAGGTCTTTGTTTGTTTTTTATAAAGGTATTTGAATTAAAATAAGTTAACATTATTAATCATCTAAGTTTTCTTTTCCTTTGCTTCTAAGAAATACAATAATCATCTCTTTCACAGGACTGATCTGAATCCATTTATCATCAACAGTGAGAAACTAGAATTTCCAGGAAGAGAGCTCATTTATAACAGAGGGATTCATCTCCCAGAGAGCATAACTCAGTTCTGGTTATTATATTACTGAATCTCTTCTTGGATAATTAATAAATGGGAAAATCAGTAATACATAATTACAAGAAGACCAAAGAGTTTCAATCTAATTTATTGACTTAGTATTTTATGAAATGAAAATTCATTATTAAAAAAAGAGGAAATCATCTTTGTTTCTGACCTTCTCTTTATCTAATTGATACTCCACAGATACTTTCATGTCCATTTATTTTCTAACCATGTCATATGTGCTCTGCAGGAGTTGGTAAAGTCACACAGAATTTCTGTTATCACTTCTTAACAGTTGCAGTGTAGCTCCAGGGCCTCAGCCTGAGAAGTCTTAAATATAAAGGTCCTTTCTCTTTCCCCTTTAATGCGTCCCCTGAAGGGGAAGCAACACCTCCAGTAAGTTAGAGAGGTGTGCCTTTGGGAGTGCCCTAATATCACGATAAGGAAAGCAGTCACCTGAGTGCAGTGCAAAGTCAAGGGAATGAACTTGAGGGAAGGAGAGAAAGAAAGGTCTGCCTGAGTTTGTGTAGATGTACCGATTCTTTCCCTTTTATATCTTTCATGATGCAAAGGAAAATAGGAACTTTCCAGTTCCACCACCTCTTGCAGATTTCAGGAACATGGGATACAGTAGAAGTCATGTGTCAGTTGCATTTTGAGGAAAGATCTCTTACTGGAAATCATGTCTCGCCTACCAGAATTTTCAAATTTGTTATAGTCATGATACGTTCTGAAAACAAAAATATAAAAATCTTGCATCAACAAAAAATGTGAAGTCAGGCTAATGTTTCATGCATTTCATTTAAAATTCATGCATTTTACTTGAGGACATTTGAAGGTGCAAAACCCAGAAAGACAAAAAAATATAGACCCGATTCAACATGGTGGATGTAGCTTTGCGCTAGCTGGCTGTGTGGAGGCTGTTCAACAGCAAAGAGTGGAGAAGTGGAGCTGCAAGTCCTCTGGTCGTCCCCAGTCTGCCAGGGATTCCCAGTTCCTGTCTCAGGAGGACGCTGCCTATAAGCCCATCCAAGGCTGGATATGACAGAAGACAATAAGAATTTGAAAGTAAGGATAAAGGAAAGCACAAAATCTCATGCTGCTGAATGGCTAACATCACTCACAACTGTGATCTGTGAGGCCACGTGTTTAGGGGACCGCTAGCATAAATGCTTGCAAATGTGAGGCCAAACTCAGAACATTTCTAATGTGGCAGTCAGGAACATGCCCAGTTGAATGACATTTATTTTCATGCTCAGTTTTCTCTTCCTGTTTTTTTTCTTTCACATACTGCTATTACAAAACACCTCAGCTGGCCTTAGGATGAAAGACAGTAACATATTACTGCCTTTTGAGATTCCCTGTTATGTCCTTAATATCTATGACTCTCCTCACAATTCTTCTCAACAAGAGCAGAATACACCTTACACCTGAGATTTCCTTCAAATAAATCCCATGTGCCAAGCAAGCACTTTGTACTAACCCCCTGCTATACGCAAACCATCCAGCAGAAATAAAATGTTAAAGCATATTCCACTGGAATAGATACCTTTCCATGGTTTCATCTGACTCCATTTCCTTAATTTCCTACTTTTTCAAGAAAAGTAGGTTTTTTTTTTTTTCTGTGTTCAGGTATTTTCCGTAAGCTTCACCAATAAATTTTGGATTGGTAAAAATATAAGATTAAGGAATGAAAAACTACCATATCCTCTGAAAGCCTGATCTTACAGTTGCATTTATTTTTCTTCCAATTTCTATATCTTTTTCCCCATAGTTATGTCTCTTAAAACATCTTTGTATAGTCATAAATTCTCTATATTTACAGGGATCAGGTCTGATACCACTAAAGTCACTAGTAAGAAAAAATCCATAGGAAAAGCTGAATTAGTTTCCATAAGGAACATGAGATGGGATTGACAATCTTATGTGCAGGAAGGTATTTCTGTTAAGCAGTTGGGATCAAAAAAGTACAAGAGAAACTTTGGTGGCTTCTGAAAAAAATAATCCAGGAAAAAGCATTTTCCTTCTATATGCTCATTCAGATACTGAGATGCTCGTAGTATACGCTAATAACTACAGAGATGCAACTAAGTACACTGGAAAATAAAAGCAGATCTGAAGAATGCTAATAAGGTATTAATTTAATTTCTCCAAATTAGAAGAGCTGAATTAAAAGGCATGTTATTTTCCCCATTGTATATATAAATATATGTATCAGCTGGATAGCCAAAGTTTACTTAAAAGGAAAGAGAGTAGTGAAAGATTGTGGTATATTTTTGGATCAGTTGTTTCAGCATATAGTCACAGAACAGTAAGTGTGGGTACGAAAGAGGTACATTTCTGTCTCATCAGATTCACACCGCTGACGCATGCCGGGAGGATGTACAGAAATTCTCCGGCAGAACAACTTTACATTCAGGAATTTGACAGAGCAGCACTTTTCAGTCCCATGCATGCTTAGAAAGCTGTCCGTGTAAGTGTAAAAAAGTGTGTACCTATCTACCTGCACACAAACACATATTTAAAAGATATAAAACTTTACAGAAATGAAGGGAACAGATTCCTGTTCTTCTCAGGATAGAAATGCATTAATAGTGAGAAGACACAATGGAGAGACATAGGAATGTTTAGTGTGTGATTCAATCAGCCAGTTAAGATGTCTACTTTATAAACCAATGAACCATTCCCTAAAGTTCCAAATTTCTCTCCACAAGTCACAAATGAAGTTTAGGTCATTTGTGGATATCTGTTCAAGCCTATCCATATGAAATTATTAAATTTTTGTTCTTTACCACTGAAAGTAAATATTTTCATTCAGGAAATCATTCATCTCCTGGACAGATTTCATCATTTTCATCACACTCTATAAAACATGTTGCAGTACAGTGGATTTTTCTGCCTGTCATGATGAAATAGAATACTCACCTTTTCCTCTTCCTTTCTCCAAAGAACTCTTACAAATCCAAAATAAACCTCAAACCACTGACTTTAGGGGCATGATTAGTTTATTTACTTGTGAGGTAAGAGTTTTCTTCTGACTTGAAAATATCTAGTAGCAATAAATTAAATTGCAAGCTTGGAATTTAAACAGATACCTGTTTGTGCTTTCAGAATGTTATGAAATCATGTAGGTTTCCTGTCGCTTTCTTTAGCACATTTGCATACAACCTGCTGACCTAAGAAGAGAAGCTGTGCTTTCTACTGCAAATATCATTTGCTCTGTAAGAGTGCAACTGCTTTCTCTCTGTTGCCATCACCTGCAGCTTCCACGATGACCAGCTAAGAAAAGAATGAGGCTGGGATAATACTGAGGAAAACAGTCAACTCAGTAGTGAAAGATAAAAACTCAATAATCTATTTTAATACGTTGAAGAAACAATGGGCATATGTTTTAAAAGGATTATTTTTTAAAGTTTTATTCCACATTTAGTTTTGTATAGTTAAACAAGAGTGTTTCAAACTTTAAGCAGACACCTTCATCTAGAATAACGTTCTTATCCTTTATCAGGTAGATGTCCAAAAGACCTTTCATGTTAAAGGTCATCTATATGAACAGAACTTTCTAATTTCTATGTACCAAAGCCAATGCTTAGATAAAGGGAAGTAAGATCAAAATAAGACTCGAATTATTTCTTCAGTTATGATGCTTTTTGATACTATTATGGTGCTATTATGATGCATTTTGAAAAACATGCAGCCTTCTCTGTTAAAGCAGTTAATTACAAAATAACTCACTGAGTCTTGTCTTCACCAACTAAATTCTGCAAAAGTGTAGAATAGTGAAAAAATATCAGACATTCTGACAAGCGTGTGCCCTAATCTGATAGATTTTTTCAGCAGATAGATGTTCAACTACTAGAGTAGTAGTATATTTTCCAAAAATTTCCAAGCAAGTTCTAAGCTTCCTAAGCATGCTTCATTGGCACTTAGAGCTTCCTGTCTCCCTTAAGAATTCTGAATATATTTCCTCATAGTGCTGCACAAATACGTCTCAGCACCAACGTAGTTGTTTCTAAAAGTAATTTCATCTCATTGCCCATTTAATTCTTGACCTTTCTGCTGAGTCTGAACAGACCAAAAATGGAAATAACTTTTTTCAGCAAACATATCCAGAGCACATTTGCCTTTCATGGTCGTTCAAAGCCTGTGTTCCTTCAAGGCAGAGGAAGCTTTCACTCTCCACGAAGCAATTACTTATCCAAGAGCTCCAGTTGGACACTTTAACCTTCATAATGGAAATCAGGCTTGAATTATCCACATCCTCTGGCTTCTGAAGTGATGCTGATATCAACCTTGTACTGATGTGAAAATCAGAATCATTTTAGACTATGAACCAGAATGTTCAATGCCCACTGAATTGACTCAGTTTTGGACAAGGTAGCTGCTTACACACCTAAATATGGATTTAAGAGAATGCGCTTTCGGCTCAGTGCCCAAATCTCTTTTGCTTAAGTGGGCAGAGTGGATATGACATTTCTCAATGTGCAGCTACTTGCACTATCAGACTTTGCTCCAGACTATGGCAAAAGGATTTCATTCAGGGTATTTTTCAGCACCTTAAAGAAGTGAAATTAACCTTTAGACCGATACCTATTTTTGTTCTATATTTCAGAAACAATCCTTAGAAGATAATAATCTGTCAGAAAACTAAACCTGCTAGAATTCACTGCAGTGTTTCCTGTTTTTCATCGTGTGCATGCTGATTAGGATTCCTACTGACAGAATGGCTCTTTGAATCAAATGTCCATCGACAGGTTCACAAAGCCCAGCACGTTTCCTTCATGCAAGAGTTAAACCCATTATTGATACAGCATCCAGTGCAACTAATAAACACAAGCTATTAGCCAGTATGTTTTGTTCCTGGGGATGTGTAAAACGAAAATCAATATGAGCAATGTGAACATTTTGAGGCAACAGTGGTACTGCTTGTTTTAGAAAGTAAGAATAGTTGTTTATGTCAGCATATTGTAAAATATTCTAGTATTTCCTTTAGTTCACCTGCTACTTTTAAATAGAAGACATTAAGCACACTGGGGAATCTGCCTCTGACACAACACTGAATTTCTCTTTATGAACTGAAAGCAATCTGTCTGACTAGGACATTGAGGACCAGTAATTTACTACCTCAGCTGTAATATTAAATGCTCACCCAACGCAGGGACTGAAGCTTTCATTCTGTAATTATAGAGGAATCAAAGACTAGCACACTAATGCATTGAGCTGCAATGCCAGCTATTTATAATCATCGCTTCTCAGGCAATATGTTTTTAATATGTTAGCATAATATGGTTGTCAAAAACAATCATTTTTCTTCCTTTTTCCTTTCTTTTTTTTTTTTCTTCTATCTTATTTTTTTTACTCCATAAAATGTTTCATAGCTGAAAAATGCAAATGATTTTTTAAGCCCACAGCATTATAGTATTTTTAAAGAAAAGAAAAGATCCTGTGAAAATTCTCTGGATTAGAAAGCTTTAGTTTTTTTCCTTCCTTTGTAATAAAATACAAGCACCATCAGAATAAGATATGTATATCTTAAAAACAAACCACTATGACATGTGAGAGGGTTAGGAAAGTAGGTTTAGGTTCAAGATCAGGCCATGAAACCAAAGAATTTCAGATGCTTGTCACTTCATTAAAAACTTCTGGGTTTGTTGCATTTTCTGATCTAATTGCCTGCGAGCCACCTAGATCCAATTTTCTTATCATCAGCTGAAATATTTGTTACAAATGACATTTGTTATGCTGTTAGCTCCAGAAAAAAACATCATGTGTATTATTTTTGAAAGTTTATGGAAGTACTTTTTGTTGTATTCTTTGATATTCCTGATTTGTATTGAGGCTTGAAACCACTCCTGAGTGCTTGGGGATTCCCTATCTCCAGATTTACCAAAAGCTGCATTCTCCACTTACTATACTTCCTGTACTCAGAAGAAGAATGGCCCCTGTATGTACATTATCCAGGGCAAGTTGCACTCAGGATGGGCAAGAACTGCTGTGCTGATTAGTGTGAGCTTAACCATCTGAGCTCAGGATACATCAGTTTCTGTGTGGTAGTTCCTGCACAGGGCAGTTCTCCACCACAGTTAGAGTAGATATATCCAAGCTGATGGCTCTTCCCTCTGGGGCTCTCTCATGATCCCTCCTATGTATTCATCCTGAGCATACAGTTTCTTTCTGTGTGTGTGGCAGAATGCTGATTAATTAGATGAAGTGGAGAAGTCCTACCAGAAAGTATTCACAGTGAAAGATGTTCCCAGAGCAAAACAGACTTTGCAGGCACAGGGGAACATGAATTGCTCCTACCCAGATGAGGTGCTAAACTAGTTATCTGCCCCTCTTTCTGTTATTTCTGTGAAGCTTGAAGAGCCCTATTGTTTCTCTGGAAGTCTAGCCAAGGCACTCTTTCTGTGGGAAACACAAGGAACATTTTTCCTCAATTAAGTCCTACGATGGAACAAGAGTCTTTCCAGATAATGCTGATTCATTCTTTCAGCCTGCTAATAAGACTTATCAGGCTGCCCCTTATTATGTTGTTTGCAGGGTGTCCAGGACAATAAAGCCTTGCATTGATTAGAGCATTTGATGTCATATTGTTGTACAAATAATTACCAGTAATGGAAAAACAGGTTGAAATTATTCATGAATAACCTGTTATGAAGTTGATTTACTGTCTGGAAAATACTGACTTGCATAGTCAATTAATTAACGCACTAGATCAAAATTCAAGCGATACAGTACTCATCAAAAGCTCTCTGCATCGCTCCCTTGCTCTGGCTCTGACTAAGCCTAACGTTCATCCAGCAGGCAATAGGGTTTTCTGCACAGTTCCAGTTCAGTGATCTGATGACACTCCCCTTAACTAGTTTCCTCGTATCAAAGATTGACTCAGCTAAGCATTTTCAGGCAGAAAGCTGCAAGATGGAGAAGGGGCAGACTGACAAGTCCTGGCAGTCCATCACGCTCACCAAGAAACGCCAAGAATGGTTTATTCTCATCTGCTAACAGACACTTATAGTCTCTGACCCTGTTTTCTGTGGCTGTCTCTGTTTATTAGACCTGCAAAGGACTGAACCTGGACAAGGCAGAGGGAAGGCTCCTGCCACTCAGCCCTGCAGAGGTGAACCATTTAGCTGGCAGAAGAGGTGGGCCAGGGATTTCTTTTCTTTGTTCATACCCACCAGATCCCTGGCATACCAGAATACCTGCAATTTCTATCATCCCACTCAAACATTACATGCAAAAAAGCTCATCCTCTTGGCTGAATGCATGCTTAAGAAAACTGCAAGATTTAAGCATCAGCCTTTTATATTCATTTCTCTTACCTTGCTCACTTGGTCGGATTTCTGATGTTACTGACTGGAATGGGATTGTTTGCACATTCAGTGCTGACAGACATGTTACTTTTTGACACTTAAGAGAAGTTTAATTGCTATTTTATACATTGATTGTAGTGTCAAGTGTGTCCCTGATAGCTTCAGGATAAAATAAATAGCCAGTATATAAAAATATGAAAGCAGAGGCAAAGCCTATCTTTTCTTTTTCTTTTCTTTTCTTTTTCAAAAGTCAGTTATTTTTTATCTAGGAAAAAGTCTTTCACTGTGATATTCAGGAAAGGGAAATTTTCTATATAGATAGATATAGAAAAATACATTCTTTTTGCTACAAGAAGATATGAGAAGGGTAAGTGTAGCTATTTAGAGAACATATATTTATGATAACAGTCTATGATGATTAACACTGTCCCAATTCAGAGATATTTGTAAGGAGGAAATTCCAATGTGTGTGCTATCCTTGCCTGTTTCTTTTATGGAGCATTTAGAAACTATATCTGAAATCTTACCATACTGTTTTCTCTGCCCTTATGCAGGTCAGTGCTCAAGCTAATTGCCTTCAATACCTCTGGCTTAGGATGGGGCAGACTGCCTTGGGAAGCGTCCATCTCTCATTTTACTGTGGAAAGAAGTTCTTCAGGCCCCATACCAAAAGTTATCTGAGACAGCCTATCACAAACACATGGCATATTTTATAGTATCAGCTCTAGTAATCTCGTTATGGAATACTCATACTTCAGAAAGCATGAGCACTCATTCTCTCTAGTCCTGACATAAAAAAGAGAGGCAGTGCTGATGGTACAGGGAAATACAAGTTTCACCAAACAAAGAAATGGGAATAGGCCTGTGCACAGTTACCCACTCTGTCATGTACATTAACTACTTTTTTAAACTGCAAAAATAGTTGCCAGTATCTCTCAAGCCCTGAATACCAGAGGCCTACGCTTAGCTCTGAATCACTCAGTGACTTTCAGCCTGTGTTAGCTTTGCAGCCCATGCAGGATTTTCAGCAGTGACATAGGCTGCTTTCTCAACTCAATATCCTCAAATTTTTAAGTAACAGAATTTCTTTTACTCTGTCACATCTCGGGCTCCGTAGGAATCTGTCCTTTTTTCCCCGGAATGAAAGAAGAAGGACCCTAGAGTGAAACTGACTGATAATGAGGTCAGGAAGTAGTTTCTAAAACAGCCCTACATGCTAGAGTGACTCTGGCTTGGAATCATCAGTTTACGTCCAATATCAATATTATCTCTTTCAGCTGTTGCTCATATTGCACTGTACATTATTTGTTACTGGGCTTACAGATAGATGTGTAAACTAGAAAACAAAAACAAAAACATCTAAAGTTAAGACTCCCTCTGTTAATTGCCATATCAACTTTGAAGAGATCTCTTATGTAGAAAAATATACTTCTCATTATCTACTGTTAGTATGTATGCACACTTATATATACAAGGTGCTACATAATATACAGAAATAGAATGTATTTGCTTTTCCTTCTCTGAAAATGGGCAGCAGAAAAAGGAAAATAAGATAAAGATTTTAGAATAATTAAGCAAAAAAATATCCTCTAACCTTTTCTTTTGTTATCTGACCTTGGTTTCCATGGAAACAGGATCAGAAACGTCAGCAGCAGGAAGAACTCTTGCTTAAAGGTGTCACCCACAGAGAGGAACTGGTACCCAGCACAGACACACTGCCCAGCACGAACACTCAGAGAGCTTGAAGCACAAATGCAGTGGTTTGAAGCAAAATATGACACTTTCAAAGGGACAACAGGAAGACCAGACCCTGTGCCCTCTGTAAATTAAGCCTCTCAAACATAATTCCTGCTAGGCAGGCAAAAATGTAGGTGTCTGGTACCATTAGTTACTATATTTAATATAAGTATCGAATTTACATTGAAAGAGCTAAGTCTCTTTTTGCCTGCTGCAAAGCCTATTTGCTCTTATCAAGCTGACAAAATCCTAGGAAGGCTTGTGCACAGAGAATACTTGAGGTTGGAGATGGCTTTGGAAACATCACTCGTGATTGAGACTGGGGCTCAATCAAGAGTATGTTCTGAAAGTAGGACATGAACACTGACATGGCTTCATTGAAAAAAAAAACAAACAAAAGGCAAAAGATGCCATTTCCAGTCAAGCCTGGGAAACATACTACAAGCTGACTTTGTGTTACAGCCGTTCCTTATTGATCCTATTTCCCTAGGGTCTGATTCACTTGGCCCATCCATCTACTGTGCTGAAATGCCCTGACTCGGACCTGATAATCATGGCACCCATTCATGCTCAGTGGTTTCCTATCCCAAAGGTAAATCTTGAACAAGACAAACTGCATGACAGATAAAGCTTTCTTACTTAATTAATTGTATATAGGAATTAATTGCCTACAATGATGTCATCAAAAGGCTGTTTGCAGGAGTCCATTTACATAGAGAAGCTTAGACATGGACCATAAAAAACTCACAAAGCCACAATCTTTGTTTCATTGTGAAACAAAGCATCTGGGCATCTTGGCATCTGGTTTATTGACAATACAGATACACATCAAGCCTATTATAGAACCTGACATTCCTGGTTTATTTTCCCTTTCGATTTTTTTAACACCCTATGTTTCTTGTTTAACAAATTGTTCTCAATATGACGTATTCACAATAAGCCCATAAGCACAAACTGAAACACAATTTCCTGCTAGCTTCAGTAGAAATACATTAATCCACTGGATATTTCCCAGGACAATATTATCTCTCATGTGCAGGCTATATTTCTCTCATTCAGCTGCAAAGGGGAGAAAAAATCCTTGAAAATCTGTTTGAAAAGTGACACGCAAGAAAGTCATAGGTAAGCTGCCTCTTGCTCGTGTGAAGACTGTCCTATCTATTTATCTATCTATTCATCTATACATCATCTATCCGTCTCACAGCCCAACATTATACTAAAACCCTCCTTGAATATGACACTGAAGTTAAATAATGAAAGAAAGGCAAATAGGTAGTTAGGCTGCTGTACTGCTGATTACTCTGAAATGTTACTGTCATCTGTTCCTAACAGCTTTGTATCATGAGAGCCTTTTGCATACCAGCAAAGGTAGAACACTGCCTTCTTTGTGTTTAAAGACAGACATCCTTTAAATACCCACAGCTGTTATTCACCCTCACATTTTCAAGGCCATGTATGCTGCCATGCCTTATAAAGATGTGATATTAAATGCTACCAAAACTCCGGGAGTGGTTGATTACTGGCCTCTTATGACCCACAAGGCTGAAACAATAACTTGTTCTTCACTGTCTTGTCATTTGATAATGATAAATGCTTTCCTCAAAAAAACTCCAAACCCCCCCCAAAAAAAAAAAAAACAAACCCCCAAACTATCCTCGATTAAGGACTAGACAGAGATTTTTCTTTTCTTTCTTTTTTCTTTTTTTTTTCTTTTTTCTTTTTTTTTTTTTCTTTTTTCTTTTTTCTTTTTTCTCTTCTCTTCTCTTCTCTTCTCTTCTCTTCTCTTCTCTTCTCTTCTCTTCTCTTCTCTTCTCTTCTCTTCTCTTCTCTTCTCTTCTCTTCTCTTCTCTTTTTCTTTTCTTTTCCCCTGGTTTGTGGCCCCCAATAAGTTGGCTTTCCATGCTAAGGAGCAGTAGGTGGATATTGTTTGTATTTTGCAGGCAACATCATCAGCAACAGATGAGTGCTTTCACGATTCTGAAAAACTAGTACATCCAAATGGAAAATATGTAAGTCTTGGGGAACAAAACCCACCCTAAATAAGCTCCTTTTCACGATGGGAATAATTTCACTAATATATGACATAAAAAACCTTATTTTGAGGATGGTGCAAGCACAGGAATATCCCAAGCAAAAATGGAACGCTGCTGAATAAAGAACTAGATCAGAAAACATGAAAAATAGTCACTCATTCTGACACCGATCTTGCAAGTGCCTCTGAAGGAGTGCATTTAGTGTGAGTGTGCAACTTGGCAAATCAACAGAAATTATTCCAGAAAGACCTTCAGGGGAAGGCTTGAAGGTGAGAGTGGAAGGGGTTAAAGAGATGAACACAGAAATGAAGTACTGCATAGGTTCTTTTGTCACTGATCAAAACTGAAGCTTTGGGTAGTGAGGAAAAAAAGGATAAAAAATGTTGGATACTTTGAAAAACACATCCAAATTGAACTTCCAGGGTTGGCAGGCAGAGAGGATTTGTCCTTGGTTTGGGAAGACTAGCCCTTGGAGCTCCAGAGCAGAAAAACAGATGGAAGGAAATTAATTCAATAAAAATAAATTAGACCTTTTAAACAGTATTGTTTTTAATATTTATGATGCAAAGAAATTTGCATTTTTTCTGTCAGTAAAGTATATGTCTCTGCTTGACCTTCACTCCCTAAGTCAACGCTTTATTTAGCCTGAATGGCAGACATTTTTCTGTCTGATTATGGACATTTTAGGAAAATCTGAATGCTGCTTTTTTTTTTTATTTTATTCACATTGTAAAATATCCTTGACAATAAGAAAATGGTAATATTTGCTCATACCACATGACTGGATCAAGGTAGCCAATGATCTGTATCTGGGTTGCTACAGCGTGATATATTATACTTCATAAGATTTGCTGCAGGCAGAAATCTTAATTAAGCCCTTTGCTAAAGAGTGACCTTCAGGGACTGCATTTTTGAATCGATATAAAAATAGACGAATGCCCTAACAGCAGTAAAGAGTTGTGGAATAGTGTTAAACGTACATTTCCCTTTCTCCTCTACACAAACAATTTTTATTTGCAGCTCTTATTATCTATGTTGCAAGGTACTTTCAGCAAATAATCATCTTTAATGCACATAGAAAGAGATTACAATCCAATGTGCAGCTCAGTTACACAGCTTGTCCTCCACTTCCAGTGTAAGTTGCATGTCTAATTTGAGAAAATACTACACTGTGCTCTATGGCAAAGTTCTGATTTTACCATGTTTGGGGATACTCACTGTTTTTGGATCCTTCAAATTAACTCACCACATGTGGTGTCTTACCCAGCTTTCATCAATATCCCCTGTACCCAGCACACAGTGACACCTGTGCAGATTTTGCTGGGAAAGAAGGGGATCATAGGCAGTGGTTGGAAGGAAATTAATCATATTCACAATAAAGAGTTTGTAACAGCAGCTACAGCCATGCAGGATGCTGCTGGGATGCATACAGTTATCTCCAGGCTGTTTTTCTATGAATCCTGAACTGAAGCATCCTCATGATGTCAGGTGTGGGCTTTTAGTTTTTTTTCCACCTGAAAGAAGCTGGCAGCTTTGCACTGAGGTCACACAGGGGTGGAAACAAGGCCATCAACTGCAATTCCCACTGCAGTCCCAGGTAGGACTTGATCTCTGGAGACAACAGGAAAATGCATGCAGTGCCTGCATACCAGCACCCACCAAGGGGCTGTGGCATGCATATTGGGTTGATGTGTGAAGGTTTTGGTAGCTGGAGGAACTGTGGGGATGGCCTCTGTGATCAGAGCCTAGCACTGCTTCACGTCAGATCAGAGTGAGCTCCAGCTGCCCCTAAAGGGATCCACTGCTTGGTAGAGCTGAGTAGTGAGCAACACTGGGTGTGAAGGGAAAAACTGCTGCACGGCAGCTTGGAGAGAGCAGTGACAAAATATGAAGGAAACAACCCTTCAGGCACCAAGGTCAGTGCAGAAGGAGAGCAGAAGATGCTCTAGGGATGGAGCAGAGGCTCCCTGCAGCTCAGGAGAAGCCCATGGAGGAGCAGGCTGCTCCCTGCTGTTCATGGGCTCCACCCAGAGCAGATCTCCATGTGCAGCCATGGAGGAGACCACGATGCAGCAGTGGATGTGGTCTGGAAGAAGCTGCAGCCACGGAGAGCCCCTGCAGAAGCAGAACCCAGGCCAGAACTGCAGGCCATGGAGAGGAGATGTGGTGGGGTGGGGATAGAGAATGAGCATGAAGGAATGGTGGAGATGGACCATAACCTCTGTTTCCCGCTCCCCTGCACTGTGCATGAGAGGAGATAGAAGATGGCAGACGGGGAGGAAGCTGTTTTTAGTTTGCTTTTAGTTTCTCCCTGCTCTAGTCCGTAAGCAATTGGCAATAATTATGTTAATCTTCATGTTGATCTGTTTTGCCCATGACAATAACTAGTAAAGGATCTCCCTGTCCTTTTTTTCAACCCTCAGGCCCTTTTCTATGTTTGTACCCCTTTTCCTTTGAAGAGAGGCAGACAGAGAGTGTTTATGGTGGAGTTACGCTGCCCACCAAGGTGAAACCACCACAAAATCACGACACACATTCTCAGCAGCAGCAGTGTTGACACAGGGCTGACTCTTCTCATGACCCCAAAATTGCTGCCTCAGCTGAAAGGGTTTTGGCAACTGGCTGAGGGATACCGTACACCAAGATAAGGAAAGCGGATTCCAGTTGCCACAAGTTGGATAAGCCACTTAAAATTTGAAGATGAAATATATTTTCAAAGTAATTTTTAAAAAGCTTTTGACACAAGTTCTTCCCACCTCGATCTACAATACAGCTTTCTTCATGGGCAAAGATGAAATGAAATAGCTGCTGGAGCTTATAGAGAGCTCTTGTCAGAGACAGAGCTTTTGTCTGTATTTTTTGACAAGCAGAAAACCCCCGGCTTTTATAAGATAAAGCCTATTGTGAGAGATGCAAACCGAGCACTGGGCTAGACTCACCCGCTCTGTTTCCACTGGGATAAGACCACACTATCCATTTATGTGTGTTTAGGGACAGTCTGTAGTACAGAGGAGAGCATGCTCCCTTCTGGCAGCCCAGAGCCCAGGAGATGAGGGCCCTGCACCTGGAGCAGTCTCAGAGTCTGAGTCCCATGGTGCTGGACATCCCTGGGTACTCCTCATCAGGCACGCGGACTTTGAGGGCATCACAGTCTGCATGAAATGTCCTGTGCTCCTAGGCCTCGTCATCATGCTTTTAAGGAAATAAATTCATCTGCATGTCCCAGAGACTATAGTCTGATTGGGTTTGTCCCCAGCATGGTGGAATACTGCTCCAGGCGGGGGAATTTCTCTTTTTATTCCCCATTCTGCTTCCGATCTTCTAATATGACCTGAGGAAAATGATATAATCTCACTGCTACATATTTCCAACCTACAGAACAGAGCTAATTTTGCTTATCTGACGGGAAAAGGGAAAAGCCTAATGCTTGCCAAAGAGCTGAAAGTTGCTCAGATGAAAGATGCAGCTGATAGAAAGGCTGATAGTAGCTGACCTTCCCTCTGAATCACTGTCCCACAAAAGCTGTCTGAAAAACAGATGACAAATCACTCTGCTCCCCAGCTGGGTGTCCTGTGAGGTCCCTGCCCCCTCACACTGCTGAGGTGTGGGGCCATTATTCCAGCTCTGGTGGAGATGCTGTGAAGGCCGTGATCTCACATTGCCTCACAACATGCTGTGCCGTATCCAAAGCAACTTCTCCGGCTCTGTTTCAGGTTACTTGGCTGGCAGAGCCTTGAGTGGAGCAAAAATAAATAATGAACCAAGGAGACAGCTCGCTCTCAGCCTCACACGTCGTGGAGGAGATAACAGGCCAATGCGTATAATGATCTGCGCTGAATCATTTACCACATAGGTATCAGAAGCTCTCAGCTTCATTCAGGGGCTCTCTCATCCAAGCTGCGTGTGAGATGACAGTGTTAATACATCAATGCTTGCAAAGGCTGCAGTACTGAAATCTGTCAGTGTTACCCCTGCACCAAACACTACTTGAAAAAGCAGATGTGTAGCTCAGATTCACTTTATTACTGTCTGAACCTTTTTTATGTACAAAACCAGATGGTGAGTAAGGGAGAAAATCCCTGGCTCCTGAAAGTTGCAGTAGATGCAGCATAGAGCACAGCAGAAACATTGTCTGGAGCCTGATAGTGTTTTTTATTACTATTAAAAATATTTAGAGGTAACTATCAGATTAAAACTCAAAGACTCACAAATGCTTTAAAGGTGTTTAAAGGAAACCTTGTCAAATCAAAAATAGCTGGCCTTTCTGCTATTAAAGGGCAGTTTGGGCAGTCTGGTACCCCTTGGAGTGACAAATTGAGCTGGCTGTCAAAGTGTGCATCATGGCTCAGGGCTACATCTATTTTCCCATGTAACCTAGGGGAGTCATCTTAGGTAACATTTCCATAACCATATACTACCTTCAAAATTGAAATGCCATTTTCAAAACCAAAGTGCTAAGGACTCATAGGCTGAAAAATCTGAATAAGAGAAGTAAGTCTCCTACATCATTTTGGCACTTCCAGAATGAATTAGTGCATCTGAGCTAGTTGCTCTGTGTTTCCTTTACACTTGGTAGATGTAAACAGTGCATAGGTATTACACATCTGTCTTCCTTGAAATTCTTCTCTCTACCCAGCTTCAGTGGAGAAGCTGCTCTATGGGTTCCCAATAGTAGACTAAAATTCCCTTATACACCTTGGACACTGCTGTTCAAGGAAGATAGCATCACATGTAATTTCCGCAGCATCACTTCTCTGCCTGTCCAGACCTCTAAGTTTGTGCCATGAGCACAGTCTCACTTCAGATTCTCTGGGCTGTGACACAAAAACAGCGTGACTACGTTCTAAGAAGACAACTCACAGACGCAGCAGGGGATAAGAGGTTTTGCCACCCCAGCCTTTGCTCTGTTGCTTTTCTGCAGGACAGGAACAGTTGAAAGCATAGGAACTTGCCAAGCTCCAGGAATTCTCTTTTCCCTTCTCCTGCCCTTACAAGGGAAAATGAAGCCTCCAGAAGTTCCCCTGTGGTGAGTACAGAGAAAACACCTGCCTGTCCTCTGCAGTGTGTGAGGAAAGCTGCACTCTCCACTTCAAGCAGAGCTGATGAGCAGGAAGATATAGAAGTTTCTTTTCTCATGCCTTGTGTATTCTGGTAATTAGGGTGAGTCAAACAGATGCAAGTAGTGGGTTATTTCGGTAATTGCCTATCTCTAAGGTATCAAACACTGTATTACATGCTACCTACCAATTAGGATTCAAAGTAAAAACATGCGTTTAATTTTGATTTTACTTACATTTTTACTTCAGATGTCTGTTTTTCTCCCTGTGCAAACAGACCTGAGCAATCTTGAATAGATCAACAAAATCTTCCTTAAACGCCAGACATTTCTCTCTTGATGGTTCTGTGAGCATTTAATCTGCTAGCTTTGTCAGAAAGAGCTGTCTAATTTTTACGGCCTGCTTATTTTTAAATCAACAAATATTTACCGCACTCTGCATTTTAAAAGATACAATTATTAGTTTACCTCTATTTGATTACCAGTGACATGGTAATAATACCAGCAGTTGCTGAATTGTAAGTGAAAATAACCCTTTGTTCTCATTTTTCGTATCTGTAGACTATAACAGCACTCACGGGGACAATAACCTATGAAATAGATTAAAAGCCTGTTAAATGCTATTTTCAGCTTGGCAGATCACCAAACCCTAGCTTACCCTTAAGCTTGGTTTCCTTTTAAATATTCCTTTTACTAGAGCCATGTGACAACAGTAATGTGCACTTTCACAGTGATTAAGTAACTGTACAATCAAGAGGCTTTAGGTATATAAATTGAGCAGTGCTGTTCTCACAGGTGAAAAGAACTGCTCTCTACCAATGACACCAAGCTTCCTGGAAAAGGCTGTAATGGCCTAATTTACAGATTTTCCCTCTTCTGTAGTGCCTTTAAATAAAAGAAGGGGACCCAGTTGATATTCTCTTTCTGATTGGCAGTGCTGACCCTCCTCTTTTATTTCCACTCTCCTTCTATAACACTAGATTGAGATTAACAGGGAAATAATTCATATTTTTTCACTGATTCTGATCACAACCAGGTAACTCTTGAAGGAGTTATAACATGACCTGAGGCCATTCCTGGTGCACTAATCTGATTTTCTAAACCTCTGCTGACTTGTGGCTGCTTTTCTGGGCAGGAGAACAAAAGTGAATAACAAAAAGAAGGACTAGGAAAACCAATAAACTGTGAAGAGTTTCTAATACTGAGGGACAACTTTGTTGATAAAAAGAGATGGGAAGAGAGGAAAAAAACATGTCTAGAGGAAGATGGGAAAAGCTTCAGTATAAAAAGAAGGGAAAAGGCACTGGTGGACAAATACTGCTCTGATGGAAGCATTCGCTTTCTCTGAGTAGGCTGTTTCTGCTCAGACATGGGACAAAACAGATCTTTTAAGAACAATACTAGAAGAACTGGGTCCTCTGCCTCCTGCTCTGATTGAGCAGGAAGCCCTCAGAGATCAGCAGCTCTTAACTGAAGAAAGCTTAGTTGAAACCATGACCTTTAACTCCAGTTCAGCTTTTTTGAATGAAAACAAGGCTGTGGAGAAAACTCTAACTATTTCTAAATTCGGCTAGTGAGAGTGAACATAAATAAAAAATATCCCAGCTTTTATCACCTTCTAGGTTGTCTGAATCTCTGTGTTTATGAGCATTTCCTTGCGGATATTTCTTTAAAATTTAAAATTGGAAATTATCACCCCTTTTTCATCCTTTTCAAATACAAAAACCTATCATCCTCTCACAGGAGGGACAATAAGAACTCAAGAAATGTTATGCTGCAGTAAGTAACTCTCTACTAGTACTTCAGCTTGCTAAAAGCATAAAGACCTCCCGCATGCCTGCATGCTACAAAAGACAGGAATTTTCCCAAGACTGAGAAATTCATGTTTATTTAGGCAAGCCTACTGCCTTGAAAAGATCAACACATGGGAAATGGACCAGCCTCTAATAGCCTCTGTGGCACTCTGTCCTCCTCAGTAACAATCCAGGCCACCCCAGATGGTTTGTGGATGGCCAAAGATGTATTCAGATCCAGTACTGGAAAGGGAAGCTTTTGAAACAAGGCCATTATGTTCATTAACAGAACACAACTAAAACACTTATTCTTTAAATCTCTCTGCATTTTTCTTTGCTTGGTGCTGAGTTGTGACACTTACTCACAAAGTTTGTTCTCCCTTTCCTTTATATCCTTATTCATGGAATCACTGAATCATAGAATCATTTGAGTTGAAAGGGAACTTGAAAGGTCACCTGGTCCAACTCCCCTACAATGAAGCTCAGTGTGATAAGATTTTTACCACATAGTTGGATGTCTCAAATATGTTTTGACTATAACCTGTATCATGATATACCAATGAAAAAATTCAAGCCTTTCTATCTGCGTATCATATGTACTGCTACTACAAACATGTTTTGAGGAGATGGTGGGCATTTCGGCATTTACTACACATCCTGTTACAGCTCTGATACACATAGGATATACCTTCAGTTGAAGAGGAAGGAAACAGTCTTGCACCCTCAGCTGCTGCCCTGTGTGGCAAAGGATGTTTAAGGCTGGAATTTCAAAGAAGTCTTTTCAGGTCAAATACTGAAACTGCAGTGTTGTTTTAGAAAGGATGGTGCCATAAGTGCCCAACTGAAATATTTCTGCACATGACATTTTAATACACCTCTTCATTTTTTTGTTCATTTCCCCAAATCCTGGAGTTTCACTTTGAGCTGTGGCTTGAAATGAACGTGAAACACAAAGTGAAACTCAAATGAAAGCTCTAACTTTTACCTACTTTCAGAAGAAAACTTCAAATCCCACTAGATACTTCTCTGAAGAATGTTTTTTGAATCAAAAGCTTAGCTCTCTTGCCCTGATGTGTGCTATAATCTCTGTGCCTTAATTTCACCCATTTGCTTTTATCCCATGAGGCAGAGAGCATGTGAGCATTTTTCTGTACAGTCAGGTGAGCTGGTTAGGGAGCCGGTGCTTGTGGTTAAAGCAATAATATCACAACTCTGAAGATGAATTCTATTTTAAATGTGTTCTTGTCATTTGTGAGTAAATTAAAGCTTCAGTATTTAATTTTACTCTGGTTCCATTGTAGTTTGTGATATGAGCATCCTGGGTTTATACCCTCAAGGATGCTGAGAAGCTATTGATGACTGCTGAACACACCACGATTCCTGGAAGGAAGGCAGGATAAACATGCAAAGGTTCATTGTGAGCACTGACCTGGCTACTGGTACAGGAACAAAAGATGTGTAGCTGTAAAAGGAACATTATTTTTTCTTTTCTGTTTCACTATCATTTTATATTCAGAGCCTCAGGAAGATTTTTCTAGGGAAAGCTGAAGGAGCCCTAAACCTGAACTCTGGCTATTGTATAACCATAGAGCTGGAGAGATGGACCTCAGGAGGTCACCTGGTGCATTTCTCTGCCATTTACTATTCCAGAAGAAGAAATTATTCTTTTCTTGTATCATTTCAAAAGACTTACAAAAAAAGCCAGTGTAGTTTGCTCACACTGTCACATAGAATGTAAATGTTTTAACAAACTATCAGGACTTGGATAACCACATGACACGGATCATCAGTGAGTAAATACCACAGTCAAACTGTGAACATTTATGATTTGTTCCAAAACAGTGGGTCATCTAGCCAGACATTCTTATAAACATAGGAAATCCCAACTCCATATGATTGTGATCTGTTTTCTGTTTCCATAACTGTGAAAGGACAAGCTTTCCTTGCTTGAGGTAGGACAGATGGCAGCCCTACAGGTTGCCACTCCAATGTGCCTCCAAGCAAAGCTCTCTGGTACTGTGGCCATTGTTACAGCAGCATATGCTTGCAAGCAGCAAGCTGCTTACCCTGAACCTAGCACTGTACCTCTGCATGCTAGGCTCCCTCACGTCCACAATTCATTGCTTGTCTTCCATATCTCTCAAAATTTCCATTTTTTTTCCTTAATTTTTAAAAGCAGACCTTTAGGAAAGTACAGACACAAATTTGTATGCATAGTTAGATATTTTTAGACTTGCATTTTTGTATTATGTGTAGCTGCATGGAAAATTGTACAGGTGGTGGTTCCAAATTCAAGTCCCCACAAAAATAAATGGAGGTCCTGATAGCAATACTATAGTAGAGAGGCTAAAAGGTCTTTTTTTGGCAACCTATTATCTTCAAGGACATTTCAGTGGTCTTTTCAACACTAAAGTGCACCCACACTTTCCTGTTCAGATCTCCAATTAGCTGCACAGTGAGGGGAACAGGCCCTGTTCCTGGAGATAGACGCAGTCCCTTACGATCCAGTACTCATTCTTTGGGAAAAATGTTAGCTACTTATATATTTTTATCAAAGAACAGCCACCACACAAGATAAGGTGCCAGTTTTTACCTTATACATAAGATAAGGTGCAGAAATTCTCAAATTAGGGTTCAGTGAACAGTAAACTGTTTCTAAAAACAATTTTTGGGAGAATACTTGAACAAGAACTACCAAGGTCACACAGATAGTCGTGATACTGTAGATCACAGGAAGCTGAGAGTGTACACCAGGAAACTACTGCTGTAGCACATTCCTTATTCTTACTCTATTCCTGAGACATCCAATGAGGCTGTCATGAGATATGATTTACTAAAGAATAGGACTTGTTGATTTCATCCAGTGTAGCTGCCACTTCCCTACTTGTGGGAGGCTGACAGAAGGTGTCTATCCTGGTCTTCTCACATAGTAAATTCTGATATAGAGTGATGCTATGATGGTGTTGGAAAACAACAGAGATGAGTGTGATACAGTGTCCTAGATTTAGATGTGCAGTGTTGTGGACCCTGTGGAATTTCCTGCCTCATCTCCAGCTTAGTTCCATGCAGATGCTAGGTTTACAGGTATCACTTTTCAATTGTGTCAAGAGAAGTTCTAAGCTGGAAAGAAATAGAGCAGCACATCAACCAGACTAATACTGAAATACTGTACTTCCTTGCAACCACAAGGCTAACCCAATGCTAACTTATGACACAAAGTTAAGGACTAGCACCTCTGGCTGATAGATGATCCTTATGACTAAAGCTCAAATAGGTTTATTCCTGAGTCCATGAAAACAGAGCCAGGCTTATAAAGATTTGCAAAGGCCATGAACATTTTTTTTCTGCAGATTTTTTTTTTTTTTGAGCAGTTTAGAGCAATTCCGGTAATGCTCCATTAAAAATAAGGCAATGAATTGGTGTCGTTTTGGTGGACACACCAGCTGTCATAACTTTCTGTCTATGTCGTTGACTTTGTAGTTGTCATTCTCTACCACCACTACATTGCAATATTTGCAGACATTACAATTAAAGGTGTAGTCATTCTGAGTGGATCTGGAAAAAATAAGGGGAAAGTGTTGTTATTAAAACAATAAAGGGAAGGATGATGTCTTGATAAATTTAGCAAGTAAAATTTAGTGTTTTGTTTTTTTTTGAGTAGCATCAATATTGTTATTCTTTAGAACATTTTTCATTCATAAACTTATTTGTATCAAGATCAAGCAGATTCTGCACATGCTGATTTTTAAGTTTAAGATGAATTGGTTTTCTTGAAACCACAAGAAGGGTGACTTATAATGAACTGCCTAATGCTTTCTAGTTAGGAGAATATGAACCAATTACTACAGCACATATGACTACAGTATTTTCTAGGTTTGGCCTTGTTTCTTACTGGACATTCATTGTGCTGCTCTGGGCATGTTATTTACGCATCAATTGTCAAAAGATGTGAATGACTCATGTAGGACCTTCAGGTGCAAGGAAGCACTAAAAATCTGACTGGAATTCCCAGTGCATTCTGACTTTTCTAGAATTAACAAAGAGTCCTTCTAATCTATCTTTTAAGACCCTGGAGTACAAGGGACTGATGGCAAACTGATTTGTTTAACATGATATAAGGCAGAGGAATTATATATAATAAGAAAATATGATACACACACATACTTTTGTTGTCTTCAAAACTGTCTGGAGTTCACATTTCAGCAAAAGGCATAATCTGCAACCTAAATGTGCTAGAAATGTTCTCTGGGCTGGAAGAAGAAAGCCCCTTGAAGACTGAATCCTCGCCTTTACACCACGAGATGAGCTGGAGTTGACCAGTCGATTTTCAGAACATGAATGTAGCTGCTAAACACAGGTGGAGATATCACTGTATGTAGGACCTAAGAACTTGTTCAAAGAACAGATCTTCCAACACGAGTATTTTTCTGGTAGATATTTATGACATGGAAATAGGATTTTATCTGGAACACTTCTGCATATCTTGATGATGACCTAGTATAGATACTAACTATATTTCTCAGTAACTTCTCTCACCATGTTTCACAACATGTATCAGGACAAACTGAGACAAAAGGATAGATTTTGACATGTTAGATCTGAGAGGAGGATAGAGGGTGTTTTTTGCTTCTGGACCACTGGAACAAACATTATCATTGATAATCTGGGTAGAAACCTGTAATGATATGGAAAATTGGGTTTCAAATATGTCAGAAATCTTTCTGCGATTTTTGGTCATCACTTTGCTTTGTATGAGGTGAGGAAGGGATTTAAAACTTGATGTATTGAGTTACCTTAAACCTTAAACGATTTTGCCCTTATCTGTCTCCTGCTCTCTTCTGATTGAAAAAGCTCTAACAAAATGATTAATTTACTTTCCAGTCTTTATGTCATTTTGTCTTTGTTTTTGTTTTTAATTGAAAACCGTTCACTACAAGGATATTCTTCTTATGTTCTTATTATACAGACTTCCTCACATTGACCTATGCCTTACAGATAATGTGTTGAGTTCAGATAAATCTGCAGGTTAAAGATGGACATTTACCTCATAAGCCTGAAAAAGTAGTCAGCTATGGATTTGTATTTCAGTGCCTGAACATAGAAGGCCCAATATTATCATCAGGCAGGCACTTAATGAAGCTTTCAAATGCATTGTGAAAATTGTCTTTGATAAAGACACTTGCCTGAGCCAGCAACCTCTTGCTTTGCAGATGATGAAATGCTTTTCACAGTGCAATACTATCCCACAGTAATAGTGTTAAAGCAAAAGCCTTATAAGAGTCTCTGAGAAACTTCTACTTCAAAACACTTTTATATGTTATGTTTTCATTATTTTAATCCTCTTTATTAAGGTGTATGTACCTGATTGTCCTCTACCCAGGTACTGATTCACCTCTTGAACTTCAAGTCCGCAAATTTTAGATGATAGCAGATTCTCCTGTCCCGGTGTCCCACTGAACAGGGTCATTTTTGTCATTATTTGTTCTTTTTGTTTTCTTTAAGGAAGAACTTGGATTTTTCCTGTTCTCTTGCAGCTGCTCACTATTAATATTCTTTTTTCTTCTCTCATTTCCCTAGAGACTGTCAGTCTAGAAAGCCACATCATGAAATCAGTATTTTGTATAGTTCTAAACCTCACTGGGATATTGCCAAGAGCCTAGCTTAGCCTTGACTCTGATTCAAGGTTCATTTAGAAGATTCTGTCATCTTTGTTGAAATCTTGTTCTGGTATGTGTCAGCTGTTGTTCCAGAGAACTTTTTGCCATAGGATATTAATGCCATAGGTGACCAGCATAGTGAGAAATGGGGTCAAGGAATGTATCAAGATATAGACAACTGAAAACTGTGAAAATAAAGGATCTTAAAAATAAAACCCATTACTTAACAAGGAACCAACAGTGATCTGTAGTGAACTGAAATGATCAACTCTTATCAATCAGTGTTGCTGATGTGACAAGTCACCATGTGTTGGACCATCTGGATCCTCTTCATCATATTCTCCATCAATTCCTCGTACAGTAATGCTCCGAATTTAATATAAAGGTGACAAACACAAGGCTGGTTGATCTTCCTTTCACATGACAGGAAGATTAGGCAGCCTCTTGATTAGGTAGAAGAAAGCATTTCTAATACAGACACCTCTTGAGCAGACAGGAGCATCAAAGAATACTGGACCCATCTGATGGGTCTAATCGATACATCACATTAAAGAAAACTTTCATTAATCAAAAACTTCTCTACAGTTTTTTTCTTCTTCCTTCCTGCATCTATGTAGTTTATGTTTAAAGCTACTGTTATTGGCTCTTGGCTCTCAATCCCTTTCCTTTCCTGACAAGCTATTCCAGACACAAATCTTCCTACTATCTTCAAACCACATACTGTCCTGTTCACAAGACAGTACCCTGAGCCCATCCCTTCCCATCTTATACACAGACTGAGCTGACCAGTCTGTCTCACCCTGAGTGTATGCCAAGGGAGATGTTGAGGATGCTCAAGGAAGTCAAGGAAGACAGCTTTAATGCAGAAATAATCTCCACTCAACTTGATTAATCATTGACCAGTTATTATCTGTGAAAACTATAGAAGGAAAATAATTTTATATTTTGAACTCTTTCTTTCAGCCATACTTGCCATGCTGACTGTGTAATGATGTACAAGGTGAGAAATTGGGTGGTGTCTGGTTTGAGTACAGGGGTTCTGTACAGCATGTGTGGTGATATTTGATTTAAATATTTGGGTGAGAAATGAGCTAATGGGTAAGTATGGTACAGAAACAAACAGATTACGTTGAGTGGTGGGTCCAGGTGAACATCATGAGGTTCAACAAGTCCAAGTGAAAGATCTTGCACCTGAGTTGTGGCAGCCCTCACTATCAGTACAAGCTGGGGGATATAAGGATAGAGCACATCTCTATAGAAAATGACCTGGGTATACTGGCAGATGTCAAGCTGAGCATGAACCAGGAATGTTCCCATCACAGCCCAGAAAGCCAGTCATATCTTGGGCTGTATCAAAAGAAGCATGGCCTGCAGGTCTGCTCTGTACTGCATCCAGATGTATAGTCCTCAGTACAGGAGATGAGTGGACCTGTTTGAGCACCTCTTGAGGAGGGCTGCAAAAATGATCCAAGGGGTGGAATACCTCCCCTACAAGAACAGGCTGAAGGGGCTGGGGCTGAAGAAGGCTGCGAGGTGACCTGGTAGCAGCCTTTCATTATGTAAATGGGGGCTATAAGGAAGAAGGGAACAGACTCTTTAGCAGAGTCTGTGACGATAGGACACAGTGGTTTCAAAGTAAAAGAAGGAAGATTTAGGCTGGATATAAGAAAGAAGTTTTTAACAATAAGAGTGCTGAGGCATTAGAACAGTTTCCCAGAGAGCTGGTGGGTGCCCTGTCCTTGGAGACATTCCAGGTCAGGCTGGACAGGGCTCTGAGCAACCTTATCTAGCTGCAAATGTTCCTGTTCATTGTAGGGGAGAGCATTTAAGGACCCTCCCTAATTCAAATGGTGCTCTGATTCTACAGTTCTATTATTCTAAGAAATATAAGACAGAGTAACAGACTAAGAAGTCTTAAAATGAGGAAGATGGTGACAGAATAAGAGGATTCTACAGGGTGATGTAATTGTGGAAAACAATTGGAATGTTAAACAGGACTTGGGATTTGTTAGGTTAGGTAACAAATGGCACAAGAGTATGAGATGTAGAAAATGTCCTAAAGATCACATTTAAATAACCCAACAGTGACTACTAAGCAGATGCTCACCATTATGGCTGTAGAACAGTAGGGTTGTTCCTGGTTTTGTTTTAACACTGCAAAAGCCACTTCCTTAGCTATTTTCCCGTTATTATTACTATTATTTTCTCATTCTTTTTGTCTGTCTGACTTATTTATACTGAAAACTCTTCATGAAAAAATGATACCTGTATGAAATCTGGCACAACAATGCCTGTAGTCTTGTCTATGAGCTTTGGGCTCTCTTTTGTACTGCTAGTAAAATTCCTCATATTAGGAGGGAGCCCAGGCTGGGAGCAGAAACAATTCCCAAGTTTCCTTGAAAAACTGAGCAATTCTTGATAATTACATCCCATTTCACACATTTGTTTCTTGTCATGCATTAGCCGATCAGTATGCTTCTGTGACTAACAGTAACAGTGCATGGAATGAAAATGCCACTTTCCAGATAGAATGATCAATCTCTTTGACTTTGCCTGTAAACATGTTTCATCAGGGGGTCACTAATATGCTTTTATTGCCTCACTGTCAGAGATGATGCCATTACCAAGCCTGATAGAGTATTCTGTAGAGGGTTCCTTTTAATTTTATTTTTTATGTGATCATGAGAGACTGTATCCAATAAATTTAGTTCAATGCTTTCTCACTATTAACTAATTCTGAGTAAATCCACTGGGAAAGCCTGGATACAAACACTTCAAAGAATTTTTACAGGATATTGAAAATGATATTCACTGTGGGACAGAGGTTTAAGTACCGAGCTGCTAGTGTTTTCTTTACCATTAAAGCTACAACACTACTAAATGTCATTTAGTCAAAACATTGTATTCAGAAGGATTTGTAGCACAAGATGACTATTTACTTTTAATAAATTTGTCGCATCAGGGTGGTTATGTTAGCTTATTTCTGGGGGAAATGAAGCTTGGGAAAATATGATACTTTTTTTTTTCCTTTTTTTCCTTTTTCCTTGGGCCCAGTGCAGCTCCCACTGAAGGCACAAAAAGTTTTGGTATTGTCCACAGTGGAACAATGATCTCTGAATGTTTCAATTATTCTAATGTAAATTAAAATACAGAACTTTTCCAGAAAACCACCACCACCACCAACAACAAAATAGACAAGAAAACTGAAACAAAGCAAAACAACAAAACAACCAGAAAAAAAAATAAAAATTGATAGCAGTTGTTTAAAAAAAAAGGGAACAGAAATAAAGGTTTTTCTGGTTGAGATTTTTTTTTTTCCCATGCTGCCTTTACATCCCATATAGCACCCTAAAAACTGGCACACAGGATGTGATACCATGGAAACAGCTGGAAACTATAAGACTTGTGAACTACTTTTGTCAAGGTTTAGACTCTGGGGATTTTATTTTTTTTTAAGTTTAATTGATTTTTTCTCCTGCTGAAATCCATGATATGTTGAGCTTGTTAAACTTCTGTTAGAGGTCACACAGTAAATTTAATTGGTAGTATTTCTTTTGAGCCTAATTTAAAGGTTGATTTGGCTTTACGAACAGATTCTCAGTTGTAAATCACTTTAGATATAATGGACTTCTGTTTGCATCATTAGAAAATATGATTACCTGAGATTCTAAGAAGAAAGAAAAGGAAGAAAAGGAAAAACAACAAAAAACTATTTTTTTTTTCATGAAATACTGTTTCAAAGAAACTTTCTGTAAAGGCAAAAATTCTTCCAGGAGATAAAAATACTTCTGTGATTCTATTCCCATTCAACCTAAGAAGACAGGGTGGCCCTGTAAATACAGTTTATGGGCTGTGTGGTTTGGTGTTATTTGGTAGAGTCACTTCATAAATCATAGCCAGCTATCCAATCAGTCATCAAAACACTTTTCAGGAGGGCCTATGGCTCCTCTGGAGAGTCTTGGACAGAATATTTATTGCCCCTTTTCCTTTTTCTAACTCCTCTGCTTGGTTGGTCTCAGATTTGGTCTCCCCAGTGCCTTTGCTCCCAGCATTGCTTTCCCTTCCTTGTTTCTCATCTCTTTCCCTCTTTCCAGCCTCCTTCACTTTGGCCCTGGATAGCTTTCTGACAGCAGAGATCTCTGGTAGCCTGAAGGAAGATTAAAGTCAATTAAGTTTGTGTTGCAAAGAGATATTAATATTTATGTTTTCTTAACAACAAAAAAAAAGCCAAGCCAAATCAAAACCAAAACAGCAGCAACAAAAAAAGCACTTAGAATTGATGTTTGGAGAGATCCTGGGCCTTGATCCTACTTGTTATAGGCCTATTAATAGTTCACGTGCATAAATCCTTCCAAGTTGAAAGACTATAGCGTATACTCAAAATCACTGCTGTGCAAAAGGTACAAAGAGCAGGCTAACACAGGATACACGTGGCTTATAGATCTCCTGAGGACCATGAGATTACACTGCACTTACAAATGCAGTCCCAGTAACATCTATGCAGGATCTAGAATATCTACCATGTGACTGTGGAGGTGAAATGGTCAGTGTGGATAAGCTGAAAACCAACAGAAGAATGTGCACAAAATTCAGCCTGGTCAAAAGGTTTTTAGACTGGGTTTGATTAAGACTATATTTCTTGAATTTAGATGACCTCGAAGGAAGTATTCAAAAAAAGATAAATACCATAACAATTGCCAGTCTGTTAGCTTTTCTAACTCAATCAGAAATTGCACTTAAGAAATTGTCTTGAAGTGTTTTTCTGAAAAGCTCATTAGGTACAAAAAGCACAAATAAGCTTTTAAATGAAAGAAATGAGTCTGCTAATCTTCTGGGATTTTCCCCTCACCAGAAAATACGCAAGTTACTGGAAAAATCCTGGGGCTAAATTTTGAAATCATCCATTAATACCCAGTAATGACAAAACTATAATCTCAGTACAGTAGTTTAAATAACTTAGCAGCTCTGTGAGTTGTGATCTGAATATCAGCACCCTATTTTTACTCTATTCTAGCTTTTATGTAGATCCTAAACAGCAGTGCAATACTGCTTTCACCAATGATATGTCTATTTTTCCCTATATCTAGTATGTGAAAAAGTCATTTTCTTACATAACACATTTCACTTAGCTCATCTTGACAGCCGTGACCATCTCTTGAGAGAAGAGCAAACTTCTCACCTCTGGTATATGCACTGGAATCCCTCTCTCCTAATGTTTTCTTTTACTAAGTACAAGTTTTGATAATGTGACACGAAGTATTGTGGTGTCACAAAAAGCAACATAATACCCTAGCTCTTTGAATAAATATTCAAAACTGCACTTGAAAAGTCGATGTTGGCAAACAAGCATATTTAGGATGAGCTTCTGTACTGAGAGAAAACATTAGAAAAATCATGGTTCTGGCAGGATAGAGGTCTTGAAAGTAAAGGAGGAAGATGTGTGGAGGTGCTTCAGATGACAATAACTCCAGAAAGCATGAGCCTTATCAAAATGAAATACAATATAATGTTTTTAAGGTATTTTTCCTCATGGTGGATCCTGCTCTCCAGGGAGGAATTGAAGTCTTTGCAATGACTTTAAAGAACTCAGGTTATGTCCTAGCAAAAAACAATAGCAGCAACAAATGTGTCTCAAAGATAGAGTTTTATCTTTGCAAAAGATGGGAAACTCCATCCTGAGGGCCCATTCTCAGACTTTTAAGAGGCAAAGGTACAAACCGGAGCTTAAAGGAGGTCTGAATAAAATCTTGGGCTGGAAGGAGATCTAGGAGTTTTACCTACTCAGACTGTGACATGCCCAATCACAGGGTAAAAAATATTCCCAGCAGCTTCATTCCTGTTTCACTTCTGGCCTCATGATGTCATTTCAGGGGTCGTCTCCTGCTCTCAAACTGAATTCTTTGTGAGTTTATTATTTGGGTCCACTGCACTATATTTGGTATCTTTTTCATAGGTACCAACACCTTGCCATTGCAGAGAGTGGGGGCTTTCCCAAAGGAGGCTCTGTTTGTTCTACTTGTCTGTGCTGCCACAGTGAATAGCACTGCTCACCTCAGCCCTGCCACCATTTCCCTGCTATTAGTATCTGTTTGCAGAAAGCAAAGCAGGAAATTAAAGGAGAAACAGAAATTTGAAACAATTTCCTTCTCTCAGGTGTTCCTAGGGCAATGTAGCTACATACTGTCTGTAGTACAAATTTAAAGCTGTCTAATTTTGAAACAGTCTTTATGAATGTGTGAAATGCCTGTTTAAGAAGCAAAGCATCTGTCCAGATGGTCTCGGCACAGCTGACTGTACCTTTGGGCAACAAGATGACCTTTTAAGGTCCCTTCCACTTCTGTTTTCCCTGACTGTTTTCTACAGTGAAAACTGAAGCACTTTAGCACTATCCACAAGTGAGCACAACTAACAAGAAAATACACACTACAGGGAAAAATCCCCTTTGATTGCTAGGTTTTTTTTTTTTTTTTTTTTTAACGTAAGGTACAGCTACATCTTCTCCCAGAAAGAGACTAATTTTTTACCATTTCTTCTGAGTACTGGCTATTTTTATTACTTTCATATCTCTCATAAAGACGTTTCTTTCAGACAGAACACTCTCAGCCCAGGTAAGTATTTGATCCATCTTTTTTTTTTTCAAAGCAGACATCACAATCTAACCTTAATGCTTTGTATTGTGATTTTGTCTTCTTTTTTTTTCTTTCTTTTTCTTTCTTTTTTTTCTTTCTTTCTTTCTTTTTTTTTTTTTTCCAGAAGCCTCTGTAATATAAATATGTCTTTATTTCCGAGAGGATGACTGTTTCCAAGGGGATGACACTGCTTCTGCCCGAGACAAAAGCAGTTCCTCCCAAGGAAATCTTCTGAAGTGCTAAACACAAGGATGTACTTTTCCTTTCATCCTGGTGCAGTTAGCTTTTCTCTTCTGCATGAGGGCCTCAGCTGCTGCAATACCAGGTCTTCACCTGTCCAGCTTCATGATAATAACATCATCCTCGGCACGCTGCTTTGCTAGTCATTTAGCAAAGGATTCAAGCTGTAGCAGCAAAAGTGGTGAAACTGGGAACTATGTGCCCTGAACATGGAAGTGGAGACCTGTGAGATGGGTCAGGCACAGAGCTGTCCAGATGTGGAGATGGGGTTGGAGGCAGCTAATGACATGATGGACTCACTAAGTTTGTGTGCTGAACTTTGATGACAGGAGCTGGGCCCAGCTTAATAGCAAAGTGAATGCTGAAGTAAAACCAAGGAGATTATGAGCTCTCTTGGGGTCTGCTTGATTCTCTTTTTAACTATTTTCTGTGATGCTAGTGATAACTAATCTAGACTTCATGCAGCGTTGAGAAAATGGGAGTGGGATGTCTTCCTGCCACCTATGAGTGCTCAGTACCCTTCTTCTGAGTTAAAAACCCTTTGCAACTCTTTAACCACTGCTCCAACATGGGATCGTACCACAGGGTATGCTCTTCAGGACCTGCTCCACCACAACTACAAATGGGTGGCAAATTCCCCAGCCCTCCTGCTCCAATGCAGACCCCTCTTCACAAGCTCCAGCCCAGACCCTGTCTCCATGGCTGCAGCCTCCTCCAGGCCACATCCGCTGCTGCACCATGGGCTCCTCCAAGGCTGCAAGTGGAGATCTGCTCCATGTGGTGCCCATGGGCTGTAGGGGGACAGCCTGCTCCTCCACGGGCCTCTCTTGATCTGCAGGGAGTTTCTGCTCCATGCCTGGAGCACCTCCTGCTCTCCTTCTGCACCGCCTTTGGTGGCTTCAGGGCTGTTTCTCATTTCTCATTCCTCTCTTCCATCTGCTGAGTGCACAGCGCTTTGATCCTTTTCTTAAATCTGCTCTCTTGAGAGCACACCCAGCGTCACTCTCGGCTCAGCTCTGTGCAGGAGTGGGTCCCTTTAGGGATGTGGTTCCCGGGCTCTGCTCACAGAGGGCCCGTACCCCCTCACTAAAATAACCTTTCCATGTAAACCCACAGAGTCAGTATGAGCATAAAAAACCCTTATATTTTATTGCACTCTGTAGGTAAACAAAATATACTTTTTGACATCAAGAGTAGCAGAGCAATTTGTTTGTTTTTAAACTAGGGAATCAAAAATTTTCAAAATATTAGGAACTTGAGTCTCCTTGTTCTTTTAGAGATTTCGTCTGTGAGAACCCTTCAGAGTAAAACTGCAGAGTAGTCAATTTGTCTTGTTCTGAGAGATAAAAGGATGAAATGAACCCAGCTGGGATTTAAACCTGTGGTTTCATGGAGTCTAAGTGTTTCAGATTAGATGCTTAAACCACTAAATCATCCCACAAAATAGAATACTTGTGTTCTGCCTTTTTAGTTTCTTTTATTCAAAACTTCTGAGCTTGGTAGGGTTTTGTATCTCTGTCTGAATTGATTAGCACTGCAAATAGGACAGTCCAGTGATGAATGCACAGTGTTGTCATATACTCTGTGCACTGGGCAAGGATATTCCATTTCATACATCATTTACAACCCGCTTCAGCAATTCCACAAAGTTAATATGTACCCTCAGCACAGAGAGGGGTTAAAAAAATGTTTCTCTATTTCTTCATTCTCTTCCTATGAAAAGAGGACATCTCAACACACATATATGCATATTTCTCTGAATGCTCATCTGTTTTCTGATGCACCCTTGTCATTCACCTTATATCATTTTCTTCTTTAAGTACTTTACTTGTGCTGTCAAATTTGCAGACCTCTTTTGTGACTGTATGGTCTTGGGTGATCATTCTTATATCGGACTGGCATGCTACTTGTGGTTCCAAATCCCTTAACACTAACCTCATTGCATCCCTATCCATTAGATTAAATTGAAGAAATTACATTTGTTCCAGATCTGCAAAAATCAACTCACAATATGACAAAAATATTGACTGTTAATCATGTTTACACCAACCTGGATATGCGAATGTAAACCTATGTGAAACGTGACATTAAAGCAGAGTGAGAAAGAGTTTCCTTGAGCCATCATAACTCCTGAGATTTAAAAAATGCTCCACAATCCCAGTGGGATGAAGTCATGATCTTCTGGAGGTGTTTCAGAGAAGCTGGAAGTCCCTGCTGCTGAGTGTTTAGCAACCTGGCATATGCATGGGAGTGGGATCCATTGATCCAGCTTGCTGCTGTATTTGTTTCACTAATGAAATATTAATAGGACAGAAAGCAAAAGTGACTGTCTTGATAGCTCAGCAATTTGGTCACTCATCTAAAATGTGTGAGAACCAGGGTCATGTCCCTGATCAAAATCAGGCAAAGGAAGCAGCTAAATGCACACCTCCAGTACTCCGGTTGAAGCTCTCATCACCAGACTGATGTTGCCTAAGTCTTGTTTTTCTTGAAAAAGTATTCTCTGGAATTAAAAAGGTGCTAAAATGGAATCATTTAGTTAAAAATACTTCAAAAAAGTGCTGCCTGCTAGACTGCAGTGTGAGGAAAGGAGAGAAGATGCAGTTGTGATATGCTTATAGTTGCATGCTGCATGTTGCCTGTACTAGACTTGTGATTTGGGACCTGAGGGTGACAGTCCTTTCACCTTGCTCAGCTGGCAGCTGAGAACTCTCATTCACACTTGGGGAAAGCATTATTTCTTGTGCAGGATGACTGTAGGATTTTAGAAAGAAGGAAGTCATTTGCACAATGAAAAGTAAGTGCAAATTCTCCATTCTTCCAAAGTCTACGGAAATAATGAATTTTCTATAAACATTTATTAATATTTGAAATCAAGGCTCTCTTGGAAAAAAAGAAAGTCTTGTTTAGTGAGTGCTTTTCATTTGTCCACTTTACTTTTTTTTCAATATTTATTGATCAGACAAGTAATGAAGACAGCTGAGTCGTGCAGTTAAGAAAGAACATTAAAGTGTTCCTGAGAGAGCAGAGAATATCCTGTTCAATCAGATTTTGAATGGACTGTGACACCAGCAGAAGTGGAGCAACACAGAATACTGACATAAATATCTGTGTGATAAATACATAATGAGGAAAAGAAACAGCAAATCCTGCATGGAATCTGATCACTCATTTTTCTGGTTTGTGCTTGTTTCAACATCAAGTACTTGAGAGTAACAAGCTAAAAACAAGCTGCAGAAATCCTACAATAAAGCAGTTTTTCCTAAAGATTTATTTCTAACCTTGATTAATTAGAGATTGGCTTATGCCTTGAAGCACGGGGATTTGTATTACTTCTAAAATCTTTTTAATATTGCCAGATAATTGTGTTCCATGTGTAAATGCCAAATACTTTTAAAATCCTGGTATATTCTTGGCCTCAAAGTTACCATGACAATGTTAAAAACATGACAGTTAAAAACTAACCAATCCCAGCTGAAGAACGTATTTCTTATATTTTAAGATAGATTTTTTTCTCAATAAATATACCTTGTTCTTGTATTATGAGATTGGTTAGACAAGAGTTATAATGAAATTAGATGAAGAATTGCATCTTTATTAGTGTCCGAGTGATTCAGGAGTGAAAGTCATTTAAAAGATGACTTAGCTGTTTTGTAAACACAATTCTAAAATACAACATTAAAAATATATATTCAAATATCTCTTCTAACCATCTATGAAGAAATTACCATGGATAAATAAATAAACAATACATCTAATTTCTTCCACAGAGGAAGTGGGATTCCTCACTAAAGACTCACAAGCATTGTAAAAATGTATAGAAATTATTCAATTCCAACTGATCTTGCTCCAGGCAAGCATTTAGCTATTAAGTGCTGGAGGCTTAGTCTTGATCTTGCATTAACATCTTGCAGTGTAACACTATCTACACCAGTGGGCAAAATATTAGATTCTTGATTTTTAAGAGATTCTAGTCTTTAAAGAGCAGCGGGATCAAATGCCTTCTTGGGGATTTCTTCCCTGCATGGAACATACTTATATAGGAAAGCACTTTTTCTCACAAACTCTCCTGTGCTGCAGAGAAGTATTCATTTCCCAAACAACGAACAGAGAGATGGTGATTTGCCTAAGGTCACTTGGAAGGTCCTTGATGAACATCTGTATCCCCATCAGCACTGTAGCTTCCTTTTAAATGGATCTTTTTCTTGTATTTTTGTTGGACCACACCTGCATTTCAACATAAAATCATTTCTTATGTTCTGCCTATTCCTTTCCTGCTATCTAACTCTCATCTTGCCATTGCAGTCAGTTGGTTTTCCAAATCCTTTTAAACTTTATGCAGCTTAGTTAGTGAACCTAAAAATCATTGCTTTGTCAGAAGATTGGTGGAATTCAGATTCCTCAAAGAGTTTCTCACTTGACAAAAATGGAGAAACCTCTTTAACACAGAGATAATGCGGAGCATGTCTACTTGCTGCAACATAGTGCTGTGAGAGTGATATGGCTTGGAAGTATTTTTTGTACTTAAATTCCCTAAAACTGGGTCACCTTTTAGAAGATTGTCAGTCTTGCAGTTATTTGTAGTTATGCTTGCATATGATCAAGTAAACACTGTTCACAGAGTTGTTACGAATAACATAACACTGCTTTCACAACTACTTGGGACATAACCCAAGACCACTCCAAGTGTGAAGGAAAACTTGCCAGCCTAAGCCACCCTCATAGTATTATAATAGGAAGTCCGAACAGAAAGCCTGAAGACACTGTTTTCAGACATTGAGTGTTTTTGGCTGCAGAGCTGGATTGACAAACAAAGGGATACATGCTTCTTCCATTGCATCTACTGCAGTAGCATCATCTAAATGACCATCTGAACTTTGACAGGTACGTGCAATGGATATGTAGAATATTCAGATGTTTCTTTTTTATTGCAATACACTGAGATATTTTTCTCATAGTAAGGCAATACACTGCAAAGGTTATATTGTTTAGCTGTCAGGAGGCTGTGAGGAAAGGATAAACTTACGAATAGACTCCAGTGTCTCCTCATCCTCAGTTACTTCAAAGCACAAAGTAGCTTAGTTAAGTGATAGTTAAAGAGGGTAAAGCACAACTGTCTACACTGGTTAGCTGGTAAGCAGAGTTTTACTCATAACATGTATTGTGTTCTGTGATACACTGATTGTATTATTTGCACCCATTTTTAATCCAGCCCACTGAATGAGAAGAGGATAACAACATCACTATAAAATTATATCTACCATCTCTCCAAGGAGAAATGAAGATAGAGGCATCTAATTTACCTTTTAATTAGCATTTCTCTGATGGGTTATGTGAACACTACTGAGTCAAATTTAAATGGAGTCACTACTCCCTTTAATTTCAGAGAAGAGCTACACTCCCAGCATAACTATGTGGTTCAAAAGAGAAAGATAACGATGTTATGAAGCCTGTAAATTCCCTGCTGTAATGGATCCAAGACATTGGTCATTTGCCTTTAACTTATTCCAACATGGTCCATTTTCAGGGGAAAAAAACATTTCTCCCAGTTACCTTCCAAGCACCAAGCTGCAGGCTCATTAAAAGGACGCTTTTATCAGCAATTAGATAATATAGGGTAATTAGCATAAGGTGAGAATGTCCTGATTGTGGGATCCTATCTACCTAACTTAAATATCCAGGCTTCATTAAATTTTAGGCACCTAATGAAGCAGCCTATGTAGAATGAGTTCCTAACATAATCAGATGAAACAGATTATCGTGATAGTCTTCTGAAGGATCTAAGGGGTGTCTGCCTGTGTTTAGGTACTTCAGTTGTGTAGGAATGATCTCCTTTTGGAGGCCTCCAGAGACATTTCATTGTCTCTATTGCCCACTTGGGGAATATGTACACTTATGTAGTTATCTGATTAGACTAGAAAAAGCTGGGTATGAATCAGATCTCTCAGTTAGGTGGAACAAGGACCACCTAATCATGTTCATCAAAATCATTTTTCCAAGCAAAACAAAATCTCAGTTGATGGCTTAGGTGAATTACACGTATTCTGCCAACCAGCTTTGATGTATTTTGTTTTCATGTGATGTACCAAATATCGAATGTACTGAATGTAAGGACAGAAGTTTTCTACACCACCTTTACACTGAATTATGAAAAATCATACTCCACAATTATCTTCCTTGCAAATACCTCCATCATTGGGTAATCACAAGGATCAGTCCCTGCACTATCTAATCCTATATTTGTAGAGTAGTTTATATCATTAGCCATACACCAAAAATACAGTGTTATCCCCTTTTGAAGAGTGTAGGAGCCCCCTGGTATCTTTGTTAATAGTTGGAATTTGGATTTTTAAAAAAGCCTAATCTAATAGAACCCAATAATGGGTACCTGGAATAATCAATGACTCAAAGACTGTAAAATCAGCATCTTTTTCCTGACTCAATCAACATGTGAAACACTAAAAGAATACAGGGAGATATTCAGAAACCAGCATAGTTTGGTGTTTGAACCTGCTTTGGCAGAACAGAGAGGCACAAAGGACAGTGTCAGAAGAATAAAAAGAATCAAGAAAAATGTTTTCCTGAAATTTCTATGTTCTACACAGATTTTCTGTGCAGCAGCAGACATTTAGCAAATATATCTCAAGGGCAGACTTTCTGATTTTGATGGAGTCTGGGGAGATGCACTACTAGGAGATGGATATCTGTAAACCTTGAAATAAAACTATACAGATATACTTCTGACAACATCGTAAAAGCAAGATTCATTATAGTTCATAGAGCTGCAAAATCAGTTACAATCATCTGCGGTGCTGCTTAATCCACAGTTCATTATTAAATAATACTAAGTATCAGCAAGCTACCAAATGTCTTTCTTTGGTGCACAGACATTTAACATTCTGAAGACTCAAAAGCATTTGGCTGACCTAAGTTATTGGTCTCAACTCAGAGCTAACTGGAAGAAATTTAATGTCCTGTGATATATAGGATATCAGACTAGATGATCTTTTCTGGCCTGAGCTTTATAAATCTGTGGAAAGTGAGACATTGCCATAAGTTTCTCACAATGAGCTGTCACTGCCAGGACACATTGTCCTACTGGCCTTCTTTCACTGATACACAAGGTCTGGATTTTGCCAGCTACTGGGCTTGCTAAGTTGTTGCTGTGAAACCTCTCAGTTTTCCAGCTATCCTTCACTTTTTTTATTGTTCTTGGGATGTTGGCTACTTGTATAAAACTGTGCTAAGTCATTTAATTGTATACGACCGTGCTAAATCATTTTATTTCAATAAATCTTTCATTAGAGTAGGCTTAGTCCTCCAGAACTCAGAGATATGGTGTGTAATTATTTATCCTACTCCATTATTCTACTTGAGAAAGAGTGTTTCTCTTTCTGACTATTGTTTTGCTTTGGTTGATACGGTAATTTTTCCATACACATTAATGCCTCTGTCACAGAGGAAAGAACTAAAGATATACAAACTAAACTACTAAAATTTTCTACTGACATATTCTGATATTATAGATGTATCTTTTATTATTATTACTATTATTATTATCATTATTTTGCACTGGAAAGCTGAAAACAGCATATATTTCCCAGGAAATCCTGAGGAAGTGTGGAATATGTTTAAAATGGATATTTTGTAAATCGCTTATCTCCCCCCAAATTAGAACTCCTTAGTCTGCATATGAGCTACCTACCTTCCCTGCAAAAAAAGATTGGAAGGAGCTGGGTAAAACTGTTTTAAGAAGTAACAGAGAAAACAAAAGAAATCTGATCTAACCTAGGCAAAAATTCATCATAAGTATACAAAGAAATTTGGATGTAGTTTGAAACTACAGACAAACAAGGAGAGCACACGATGTAAAAGAAGTGTGATATCAGTTATATAGAAATGACTCTGGGTAGATTCTGGATTGAGTCCAGATGCCAATGACTTGCTGTAGCACCTACCCCACCAACAGACTGACCCAGAAGAGCTGGTAAAGAGTGAGTATAATGCCCACAGAAGTGGTAGAAACTATGAAGTGTGTGTATAAAAATGTTGGCATTATTGATATTTTTTCTGCAGACTTGTATCCTTCCTTGTTATTGATTTACACTAGCAATAGTGTATTATTATGTGCACACAAAGAAGATTTTGAGTAGAACAGAAACCAGAATGAAACTATTATTTATCAGAAACAATGTGGTCAGCAGTATGCTGAGGCCACTCTTCCTTATGCTGAGGCTGCTTTCCTTTTCATTCACCAAGACCTGTGCTGGGAAAAAACAATCTCATTTCACCGTGGCAGAGACTACCTCTCCCATTAAGCCCTGTTTTTTTTCAGTTTCTGCAGTCACTTGCATGTCCCAGAAAGGTTTCAGCCATGATAAAGATGGAAAAATTTGAGAAAATTTAACTCTTACTATTTTTTGAGGCCATCTCATGTATAATTTGCTTGGCTGCCACCCATACCCTCGTTTAGTGAATGCACATTACATTCAGTTTGGCATGCTTGAGGACACTAAGTTAACTTTAGAAATACAGACGTGTTCTGCAGAATATACACTGGTTTTGGTTATACAGATGTGACACCCACCACTCATGATAAATACCTCAGCCTCACTTCCAAAATATATAAAATCTAACTTTTTATCATTCATTTATACATCAATGTCTTTGCAATGTCCCTTTCTCAAGGATGGGGCTAGATTGAAAAGAGAATAGATTTGTTCTCTTATCCTTCATTCCACTGCTTTCACAGTTTGTAACTAGTGCCAGGCAAACGATGCTACTGCTTAAGGCATTTTGCAACTTAGACTGATTGTTGAAATATACGGTGTTCAAGCAAAGAGTCTATGAATTATTTGGAGATGCAAAATCTTATTACTCAGAGAGTCCCAAGAAGTAGCAGTTAAAGTGAAGGAGTAAATCGATGGAACATTTTGCTAATTGGAAGACCTGCTGGGCTGCTGGATCTTCATGGGGAAGTTTTGAAGTCTGACCTTTGATGATGCTAAGGGCATGAGATAAAACAGTAAGCAATAGGCATATACACTGGAGGGTAAACAGATACAGTAACCTAAGAATTTGTTCACTTCTATAGTATGCATTTTTATGATAAATGTTGCACCAGTAAAATCAACTGAAAAGCCAAGGGTACACTAGACCAATCCTCCCCCAAATTTCTGAATTATTGTGTTCCTGCAATCAGAGTTCTCAATATACATTTTTTTCCAGTTCAGACAGTTATTCTGCTCTAATAAACTGTTCTTTTACAGAACTCCTGTGGCCAGACTGCAGACAGAAAGGAACAGAGGATTCCCCAAAGAAAATGAACACTAATGAAGTTCATATTTCCAGTAATTTTTGGAGAACTATATGCTCTTTATTATTAGACTGATGAGAGGGCACATTCACAGCGACTGTACAATTACTGGGTACTGAATTAGCATTAAATTAAATTACTTGAGTTTAGCCCTACAGCACAAGCAAGCTTTGCAGAACATCCTTTCTGCCCAGCTGTGACTGATGAAAAACAGGGGAGCAATGGGATGCCCACCACCAGGTCTGAGAACCAAGGCACAATGCCTCTCCTCCTGCTTTCTGTTTTGAAGACTGGGCAGCTATCTCTTTCCTGGGGCACAGCGGCTTTCTGCTGATCAGACTGTTCTCTGATAACAGGCTCTCCAAGTTTTGTCTCTGAACAACACAGTCAGTTAGAAGGACTGGCTTTCCACTCTGTTATAACTACTGTGCTTCACAAAGGCTGGAATTGGCCCAGAAGTGGCTAACAGAGATTCATTTCTTTATAAAATAACACTGTTGAAAGAAGGATGTAGGGGGAAAAAGAACAGCCTAAAGACATTCAGCTTTCAGCAGATGATAAGAAAGAAGAGCTGCTGTGGATATAAAATAATAAGACAACTTTCATCTGTTGTTTTCTGCAAATATCTGTCACTTGCTCTGATTTTCACAACTGTGAATTATTCTAGGTAAAGGGGATGCAATCAATTCCCAAAGCATCCCATCTCCACTCCAAAAGGTAAACTTTTGATTGCTTTGATAATCTGATTCCCAGTGCACTAAGTAGAGAAGACACGATGTTGTTCCCTTCCCACCTCTCAGCCCACTGTCAGACATGATGCAAAGGGAGGAGGTGCAGGGACAGTGGGGGTGTATCTCATGTATCTAGTAAGATTCTCGTAAGAAGTCTGCATGCACACAGTGCTTCCCAAGTGCCTTCCAGTTCCTTATTGACTTGTCTTATTCTATTGTGCTGACACATATCTGTCAGTCTCTGCACAGATGAGGGGTGGTGGATAAGTGTCACCATTCCAATTCCAGACGCTGAAAGTCTATATCAGGTCACTGTGAACTTGAACAACTCCAGGTCCCTTCTGGGCAGCATTCATGTTGTCAACTATATGTGCCAAATAGAGAAATCATGACTACTCTCGTTTTTAAGGTCAAAAGGATGAAAAAATAATTCAGATTGTCTACTACTGAGAGCTGCCAGACCGTGACAATGAAGACATAGTGACAGTGTCTTACCATAGGAGATCTAAACTCAGTCAGAATGGTTAGGTACTTATCCGTGTTTGTACAGTGACACAAATACAAAACCAAAAACAGAGTTAAAAAAAACAGTGTCACTTTTGGTCTTCTGTTCATTCAAAACTAAGACAAATGCTAGAAGATTAATAACATCTAGGAAATAAAATTGTGCTCAGCTAAACCTGACTATATTAGAGCATGCTGAGGTGAGAATCAATAACAGAAATAGGACGTATAATCTACTCTGTCCTTGTGAGGCCTCACCTGGTGTGCTGCGTCCAGACGTGGAGTCTTCAGTAAAGAAGAGAAATGGATATGTTGTAATGTGTCCAGAGGAGGGCCACAAAAATGATCCAGGGGATGGAACACCTTCCCCACAAGAATAACCTGAGAGCTGGGGCTGTTTAAACTGTAGAAGAGACCTGAGAGTGGCCTTTCAGTGTCTCAATGGGGGGCTATACAAAAGAAGGGGACAAACACTTTAGTAGGATCTACAGTGCCAGGGAAAGGGGAAATGGTTTCAAAGTAAAAGAGCGGAGATTTAGATTGGATATATGGAAGAAGTTTTTTACAATAAGGGTAATGAAGTAGTGGAATGTTGCCCAGAGAGGTGGTGGATATCCTGTCCTTGGAGATGTTCAAGCTCAGGCTGGACAGGGCTCTGAGCAATCTGATTGAGAGCTAGATGTCCATGTTCATTGCAGAGGAGTTGGACTTGATGACCTTTAAGGGTTCCTTCCAACTCAAGTGATTCCATGATTCTACGATAAAGGCACATAGAATTGCAGAAAAATGCCTATATGAAGGTGGAGGAGGTTCCTCAGCAGTGAGGAGTAGCTAAACCTATTCCTCAGCAGGCCAGGCTCAGGCTGGTGAAGCACCAGACACCAACCAGCAGCACTTCTCAGCTCTTTCTCACTCTGTCTGTTCCTGACAGTGCCCACAGCATCTCACAGCCTTCTCCTGCTCTCCCTCACAGCTCCTCTTCCTCTTGATGACATTGCCTGCAAACCATTCCTGATCTGGCAGCAGCTTTATGAGGTGTGGGCAACAGCCAGCAAAAAGAGATACAACTGTGACGACGTTGCTGCTGAAGAAACGCTGAATATATCAAAAACAAGCACGAAAGCCACACAACCTCAGAGTGAAAGGCCGGCTGAGCCCTGGGGGGGAAGAGAGGTGGGAACAGAAGGAGGATGGCTTGCACAGCACTGTGCAGGCTGGTGGCTGCACTTTGAGCAGGAGGAAGGTCCACTGCCCTTCTTGCTTTCTGTTAAAATATTCTCCCACCACTGCTTCCCTCCAGGAGCACTCACAGCAAAATGGATTGAAATGCTTTCAGAAATGCTTCGGTGTGACATGAAGGTCAGTGTGAAGGCAAGAAAGTGAGGATATTTAGATGAACAAAGGCACAGAACTTAGTGTTTTCTCAATCTTTGAGTCTCACGCTTTTTCATGCCAGGGAGAATGTCACACCTGCCTGTCTCCTCAGGCCCAAGCACTGCCAGGCTCCAGACATGTCATCCTCTGTGCTTAGATCCAGGTTTCATCTGGAAGGAAACAGGCAGCTGTGAAGGTTCTACCTGACACTTTTCCTGCATTAGGAGCCCACAGTGCTCATCATGGCACATGCAGGCCCTTCCCTACTCCTCCCTCCCCACTTCATGCTGCTCTTGGAGCACAGCAGCTCAGGTTCCCACTCAGGCAATCCAAACAAGTCTGGAGGAAACACGATATAACCCAGCTGGTTCCTCAGCATGTAGTTCAGCAGCTATTGCCACGTTCACAGTACGTGTAGTGTGTATGAGTGTTGCCTCAAATTTCCTCCTGATACTGCTGTTAAAGCAGTAAATTGGCGTTGAACAAGATGCTGAACTACTTTTTCCCTTTATTGAATGTCTCTGGAAACAGATTCAAACCTCTCCTTTGCTAACCTCTGCTCGTGATGGAAATCAGGTGTTTACTTTTCTAAGGTTGTTTTTTAACTATTTTTCCAGAGAGGGGTGGAAAATCTGCCAGAGCACTCATCACAACAACCAGAAGCCACCAGTCAGACTCAGTGAGCTTCCACACACTATTCATGCATCAGTTCAGCAGGGAAAAGGAGTCTCTCATCACTGTTCACACGATTTCCATTCCACATAAAGCAGGATTACAAAACCACTGCAGGTCCCTTAGTGTTGGTGAAGATGTGCCAATTGGCAGTTTCCTGAAAGACAAGCCTTGTAGAATTAAACCTCACTTCATGGACAGTATCCGCTCACAGTGGCTCCTCTCAGGAAACAAAATGAAAACACAATGATAATACAAGCATGAAAACAACTGTCTCATTATTATCATCATGTATTGGATACACTGACAAGAGCAGAGCCCAGGAAATCATAAAGTGACAAAGACACAAATTGTAAAGGCAATTACTGCAGGCTGCCTACGTGCCGTTGTTAGACTTCATGAAAGGCATCTCGAAGGGCTGAAACAAGCCAAACTCCATCCATAGGACAGTGGGAAGTGGGAAAAGCAGCAGTAAAACCTTCCTTCTTAACATTTGCAAAGTTACTGTCATTTCAACAAGCTCAAACCACCTGCCAATTTCTTCCAGAGCAGCAAGCTGACATATTGAGAGCTCTGGCTGAGAGTGTTTTAAGGGGAGTGATCCAGTTTCATCACGTATGAGTGACTGGCTTCGCAGGCTGTGAGATTTTCATACCATCACACTGCATCACTGGGGTTTGATTTATTCAGTAGCGACTGCAACACCAAAATGTGTTTCATCGCTCTCCTGATAACACCCAAATGTGGAATGGGTGAGCATATCATCATCTGCTCACGGACATAACAACACTGGAATTTATGGAAGCAAAAAGCCAGGGCTTGGGGAAGACTTATCTAAGTGACTGCCAAATCAGCACTTAGAATTTTTTCTCTTTTTTTCTGGCCTTTACAAAATGGTGTGTAATGTGCCATCATTCTCTCACCTAGGAAAAAAAAAAAGACTGCTGTTAAATTGAAAACTACTAACAAGGACTTTGCACTTTTCTTTGGAAATCCTTTTACTTATGGGTCACTCAAATCATTTTACTGGAAAGGTGAAGAAGGCTAGCTGTGTCCTCATTTTATGTGTGGGTAAATCAAGGTACAGACAGGCTTAGCAAACCCAGAGCACACAGGCAATGATTAGCAATTTTGGCTTCAGCTACACTTTCAACACTCACACTCCTTTATGTATGCCAGAAAGAGGTTCCTCAAATGGCGTATGTTATAGAGCATACAAAATCGATGATCTATACTGTGACCACAAAAATGTCACAGGGTAACACCTTCAATTCGCCTCTGATTTTTTTCAACAACATGTCTTCAAAATGTCTTCTTGAACTCTGCCATCATCAGTGAAGGGGAAAAAAAAGAAAAAAACCAAAATGTTTCAAGATACAGCTTTTGGGAGTAATGCTTGTGACCTGCACACTTCCAGAAGGAATAGTATGTCAGCATGTTGTTATTTTAAGCACTGCTAAATGGGAATGGCTGCAAAGACGCAGCCCTGAATGTGTTAACGGTACTTCAGCTTTCTCTGGAATCTCACATATAACTTCCCTAAACTATTTTGTCAAAATTGAGCATTGTATCATTTTTCTTGAAGAACATAATAAATATTTTAATTTAATTATTTTAAATTTTATTTAAATATTTTAATCTTTCAGTGGACCTAAACAAAACATGCAGAAAATTCTTGCTAGCTCATTCAAATTTTTAAAGAAGAGTCAGTTTCCAAGTGTTAAATGAAACTAACAATCAGCAATACCATCACATCACCACAGCTAAATTCTAGGTAAATACAACACACTGAGGTTACATTGTGCTTTGTTTCTTCACATTAAATATATCTCATCCTTAGATTTATACTGGCACTTTATGGCTTTCGCAAATGACTGTCTCAGCACCGCAAAGTAATTCCACCCTGTCATATTTGTCTTTGGAAATTGTAACAAATTATGGTGATTTATAACATCAAGCTCAACTCTTCCATTTTTTCCCCAGATGGGAATGTCGCTGATGGCAAGGTGCTAGGCCATCCATTTACGCTGTGCGGAGGGTGACAGTGAAACATGTTTCATCTCTCTTGCCTGACACTCTCTTTCCCTTTGAGGGGAGGCTGTCAGCATAACTCAAGCTGTCAAGGCACCCTTGCATGGGCCTGAAACAAATCTAAAGCTCTCCTACCTGCATGCCTACTAATGAGGTGTGACCTGACCCTCCTGGCTGTCTGGCTTCACTGAATCTCCTTGCCTCTGACCTCTTGAGGTCTCTTCTCAGTCAATAGAAGTCAAAGCATCATTTGTCTTTGAGTAAGGACACGTAATGATCAGAGATGGAAACTTTGGGGAAACTCACTGTGTGTACTTGCGCATTGTTGTTCTGTGTCTATGAAAGAAAACTCCTGTGCCACTATCATGACAGCTAAATAAAAACCCAGCAGGGGGTTACCACTACATTGTAATATTCCTCTCACCACTTGCCTAAGGCAACTAGATTTTCTAATTGGCAAGTCAAGCACCGAGCACAGTGTTTTCTCTCATAGGAAAAGACTAAGAGTAGATGACATTTGAAAACTGATAGATTTTTCTAGTAGCCTTTCAAAGTAGATATCAGAGAACTCCAGATACTTCACAGAATAAATATTTTGCTCTTTCTAGCATTAACTAAGGAGAATAACATGTGGTTCAAGCACTGTGAGAGACATAGCTTTTCTTTTGCAAACAGAATTTTCCACTGAGAGTGGGAGGATGAAAAACAGGCCCGTACTTTTCAGTGCCTTAGCAAGTCCTGGAATATTTTTAAAACCATCATTCTGAAAAAATGAAAAAAAATAAAAAAAGCCATACCCAGCAACATATGATGCAATAAGGCTGATGCTGTACCACCTTTGAGCCAGCCTTGCTAAGATGTATTTCTTGCAAGTTAGGAGCTCAGTAAAAAGTATGCTTCTTTGCCATCAGTGATGGTGTTACAGATCCGTGCTGTAAGCTTACAGGGCTCTGTAACACCACACTTACAGGGCTATACAGAAGGAGAAATCAGAGAGGGGGAGAGTTTTAACAATCTCTGGAGGAAATCTCTTTGCTGAACTGCTTGCTTTAGTAAAATAGATTTCACATGATGGAAATAGAGAAATGAAAAACTAAGGAAGTGTAATATGTAAAATTCACCAGCCAGGTCTGGTGTAAAATGTCATGTACTTTATCACGGGAGTAGTGAAGCTTCAGTCCCTCCAGCTGTACAGCAGAGCTGTGATGCTACCTTGGAGGGTACATACTGTGGTGCTCACTGGTAGCTGTTGCCAGTGCCACATGCAGACAAAGAGAAAATAAATTGGTCAAGGATATTTTAGACACGCATACCCTCCAAGATTAAGTAAATAAATAAATAAGTAGGAAGCGTGTCCAATACAATTAGTCCTGAAATTACTCTTGAAAATGTGGTTTTATTTCTCCCCTCGCTATGGTTGCAGAGAGCTAACCTTTGTTTGACAATTTTTGCTTTACTTAAGTAATACATAAATACGTAAACATACACAAACCGTAAATACGTTCGTGATGAAATGTGTGCAGGCAAGTTTATATGTGCTTGTGTGTGTGTTTAACATGCTAAGTTGGATGTGTCAAACCGAACCACATGTAACATGGCAACAAAAGAAATCATTTCAATAAAATTACATAATGTAAAACAAATAATTGGAATACCTACATTAAATACAATTTGCATGCAACATTGCATTATACAATTGCTGACATGCTACAGAGAGGTATTAGCTTTAAAGTAACTACATTTAGAAAGCAATTTGCAGAATTTCTGCTCCTTTTACTGGTTTGAAAAGCAGTGATAATATGTTTTTTTGCAGCTGACAAGTGAACAAAAAACAATAATTGAATGGTACCATTTTACCCACAAGGCAAGCTGATAATTAGAGGTTTAACAGACAGTTTGGATTTAATCTGAGCAGTGGCAGACACTCCTTTTGATTTTTTTTTTCTAGTTGTTGTTTAGGGAACAAATAAAAGTTCACCCCTCAACACACATTTGCCAGTAACTATGGAAAAAAATAAGTTATTTTTTCTTTCTGGCTCATGTCTGACGGGAGGTCCCTGGAGTGCATACACAGTGAATGATTATGCATTAAGGGACAATGTCTGGAGAATGTGCATGTGAAAACAAATAGAAGGAAACAAGGAGAAACAAATAGCTATGGTAGGAAACTGGCTGACATGTGCAGCCACATCTTCCTAGGGCAAGGGGTTATGTTACTGGCCATAGCTTTCTCCCATCTGTTCTGACTTAGTGAAAGGATTGGTGGCTCAGGCTCTGGCACAGGATGAAGAAACCCCATCACAGATAGGTCAGAGGCAGCAAGGAGCAGGATGCAAGAGTTAACTCAAAAGTAAGGCAGGGCACTAAGGACTGGACTCTTCAGGAGTGCACTATGATCACCAAAGCAAATTCCCAGCCCTTCTCAGGTCAAGTTAAGTGCAGGTCAGAAATGGAGACAATTTTTTTCAGTTGACAAGGAGCAAGACCATACTGGAACTATTGCATACTTCCCTAATCCAAGAGGAACAGTTGTCCTTTTAGTCCAGTGTGCTGTTCTTTGTACCACTGGGTTTTATTTGCTCCATGACTATATATTAAGGAATTAAAGTCTTTTAGTCTTGCTGATAGCAATAATAAAATGAAACTACCACTGAAAAATATTGACTATTAAACACTAATGGCTATATAAACCAATTTTATAAAAACACAGACTTCCTGCAGTGCTAGTCAGGCTGGATGGAGAGTGAGGGCTAAGTAGGCCATTCCCTTACAAACAATTTTCCATTGTTTTAATATTGTGTCCAAAAGTAGAATTCTGGGTTTGCTTTTGGTTTTTAATAGCTTATTGAATCTGAAAGCAGAATCAATTAAAACATCCACAATGATGTTAGACTTCATTGGAGGCCAATTAGGAAATTCACAGTCTACAGATGATAGTACCCATTGTTTGTTCTCCAAAGAATTCACATTGTATAAAAGTGATCTGAATATGTTACATTTCCATAACACCAGCAGACAGATAAATTTCCATACAAAATACCAGATGAAGGCCAATTTGTGGAATATGGAACACATCCAAAAGAATATGGTCAATCAAAAACAAAGAAAAAAGCAAAAACTTTCTGCTCATGTATTTTGCAGTAACCAAAAAGCTGCATTTGCCGTGGGCACACTAGAAGAGATGTTATCATTTCAACTTGCTGGCTCAAACAGCAAAACAATGTCAAAATTTCTGTTTTCTCTTGTGATGGAAGGCAGTACCTTAAAACAACACAAAACAAAACAAAAAAACCCACCTCAGAACAAACCAAGGCAATGGATTCTGCTTTTATTGTGCCACATCAGTGTCATCGTGAATTTTAGTAAGACTGACTCGAGTATCTAGAAAGCAATATTGCTCAAAAAATGCACTAGATTGACAGTCATGGAAATGGAACTCTTACATCCCCCATGGGTTATAAAATACACACACACTGGATAGTAACTACATGGGCTGACTCCTGTGTAGGTTGGTTCTTACTCTCTCCAATATCTGTCTCCATTTCCACCAGTCTTTCCACAAGGAAACCCCCCAAGAAGCCCCTGGAGACACCTGGCATGAACCCTTAAAAAGCTCTATAGCTAGCTGTTAGTCACCTTACAGATTATTTACTTTCCTGATCTTTTAAAAGATTTGTGAATAGGGCAAAATAAGTGAAGTTTTAAATATCAATTATTTTTCTTGAAATAAAATGAAAAGCAAACCAACTTTTTGGTTGGAGACTATTTTAATACCAAATGTATAAGTTATTACTCATATTAATGTAATGAGCATCAAGTAAATTAATAATGGCTGGCTGCTTATTTTAAAATTATCACATTTTTTATGTTTATTTTCAGCTCAGACATTATGTGTTTCATACAGAGTAGCTGAATTCAACTAGTAATAGAAGCACAAGGAAAAGTCATTGGGAAAAACAGTTTGGATGGGAGCAATTAGCTTACAATATTCCCTACTATTTCACTCATTGCTTTAAATGAGTATGCCAGAATGGACATTCTCCATTCTGCTACAGTTCACTAATTGACAGAAATACTGGCCTGTGTAGTTGCACAGGCAGAGTGCTCCTTTCTCTGGAGATGAAAGAATTGAAAATCAAATGTGAATCTTCAAAATAAGAATGCAGTGTAATCCCACTCAGTTATTAGGGAAGCAAAGTACTCCTCTGAATACCCAACATCAAGGTCTAATGCCTAGACCTACCACAGTAATGAAAGTAATGAAAGACCTACGGTAGTAATGAAAGACACTGACAAAGCCACTTAATCTCCCCATGCCTTGGTATTCAAAATCACACAAGTAAGTCTCAAAGCTAAAGAAGGGACTCAAATTATGCCTCATACAAAAAAAAAAAAAAAAAAAAGGTAGCTTGATTTTCTGAGATAGCATACTTGTGGCAAGAGTGGAGTATGCCTTCAATCTGGCTATGACTTCAGGTTGTACGTAGACATTCAGGAGACTTGCTTTGGGCTTGGCTGCATGACGACTTTGTGCTAAACATCCAGTGGTGTGCCCCAACAACTAACCCACACGGCATCTGTTTTGGTCTGTCAGTTACTAGCTGTTTAGCAAGGACTATGCCTGGCCTTGATTTGCTCACTGTACCTGTGCTAGAGATCACATGGCCATGTTCACCTCCGTTATGTGAATCTCTTTATGTCCAGTTTGATGATACCTATCCTTTTGGGACAGGAAGCTTCTGATTCCTTGTGTTATTTCTGACTTATTTGAAGCCTGCACGAATATCTGATAAGGTAAATGTTCTGACGCATGTTGTAGACTGGAAGTACCTCTGTTTGTAGAGCAATAGGACAACTGGGATCTCTGACAAGCTGCGTCTAACACTGTTTTACTTATGTGGGGCCTTTTCAGCCCTAGCAACTGCAGTCTACAACTCCAGAAATAACACACTATGCATGAGAGTTATTTAGAAATCCCAAAACTAACAACACTTTTTATTATACTGAACTGGTGCATACTTTCTTTTATATTCAATTTGTAGTGACAAGGGGTTTAGTAAAATTTTGCCTACAGTTACAACTCAGAATAGATTTGCTACTTTCTCGCAAATCCTTTTCTGGAAATCACCACGTGGGATATTTTGTATGGAAGCAAAAGGATATAGAACATATTTTGTATGTAAATTTTTGTGTATAAGGATATGTATGAAACATTCACTCCACACATATAGTGCCTGAGGGCTCACAATATGAGATGCAAAAAAAAACCCAAACCAAAATCATCAACAAAAAAAAAAAAAGAAAAAAAAACCACACAACGTCTGAAAGAGAGTCTCTGCTGTAGAGCTTTGTTTGGTGGTTAATTTTGTTAATTTTTTGCTCTTAAGGAGTGCACCAGGCTCACAGGGGGTCATCAAGTCCTGACTTTTCTTGGCAATTTGATTCCTATTTCTCAGCAAGCTATTAGACAAACAGTCAGATTGTCTGACAACAACAAAGAGTTAACGTTTCCCCTCGAGTTAATTCACCCCATTGTGTTTGGGATTGCAGGGATGGAAATGATCACACAGTGAAGTGCTGCAAAGTGCAATCTCTCTAGACACAATACAGTTGAGTTAAAGGACACCAGGCACTTAGCTTTGGATTTCCTTGCTTTCATTCAGACACTGTTACTTTAACAGCATGTTTTTGTAGTTCTGTTTTTTTGTGGTTTTATTTTATGGCATGGAAAAAGTTAGATGCTTATTTGAGCACAGCAAAATTGTTACGCGCCTTCATATCCAGCCCAACATGGGTTTGTATATAAAAAAAAGAAATATAACAGAAACATAAAAACAGAAACGGGAAATAAAAAAGGAAGCTGCATGTAGATATCTTACCTTCTGCAAGTCAGGTTGAACCCAAACTGATTTATTCAGACAAAGAAAATGGGGTGGCTGTAGATTTATGTCACAGTAGAATGTGGTTCATGTTTACAAAAATTGATTTATATGCTAGTAATTTACAATGATTTCTTTTTAAAGTGTGCTAATTTATTTCCTTATCCCTCACTAACAGATCTTAGATGTTATGACGGTTGGTGGTATCAGCCCTCCCAGGATGGGCATATGGTTTCTCTATCAGTGGCAGATTACTGAAAACTGACTTTTCTATTATCAACACAGGCATGAATATATGGAGTGAACTCCTGTACAGAGTATGCCCTCAGTACTGGCCAAATCACACTTTGGTTCCCTCTTCTGAAAGGTCAGGACTGATGGCCTCAAGATAGTTAACTGTGAATAAATTGTGGAATATGTGGAAATGTTAACATGGAAGTATGCAAAATTCATGTCAAAATAGAAATAAGCCCACAGAAGATTGTGTTCTTCTGCATATTTTTTATACAATCTAGTCCAAGCCACATCCTATCCCTAGAAAAATACATACAAAAATCAGTTGACCCCTGTATGCAATTGGGTTGTACAGAAATGTGCTCTGACCCAGTTCATACCCTTCCTGCACTGGTGGACAGCCTTTGTTTTCTGTAGAAAGTTTGTGTCATCTCCATAATGAAAACCTAATCTGAAATTCCCAGTTTCCCCATGGCTCCCTAACATCTGCACCTATGCAGTTTGTTAATTTACAGTTATCCCTTTGGAACATAATTTAGCCTCGTGTAATGATGGGTGCCTTGAAGAAATGCCTGTTCTAACCATTAATTACTTAATACACGTCAATTCAGCGATATAATACAAGCACTGATTTTTCCTATAAATTGGCATCTGTATTTCATAAATTGGTTCATTTTAATGGCTTATAATTGCTGTATTTCTGAAAGTTATAGAGTGCAGAAATGTTGGACAGGGTTCAAAATATGTTGGCATGCATGCAATTCCTGAAAACAGGGGAAAAAAAAACAAACCAGAGCAACTATTTAATTTGGTATTTGCAGCACTGTAGTGTTATCAGCCTGCACAAATGCTATAATTGTCATCTGTAAAAAGACCAAAGCAAAGTGTTCTGGAAAAAGAAAATACATCTCACAAGTCATGGCCTAATCCATCAGTCATTGCATTCACATGTAATCTTTACTCAGCTGAAGCCAATGGTGTTAGTTATTGAACAGGGGTGACAGGGCTGAATGGAAGTGATAAAAAATGAAAACCCTTTAATGAGAATTTTTTAGTCCCAGAGCCTGATCCTGTCAGCATTTTGTATTGGACATGCTGCTTATTTCTGTGAGCAGTCATACTGACTTTGGTCTCGTTATGCTCTGTTATAAGTGCTGGCAATACTACTCTACTCTCGGCACATAACAAAAACAAAATATGACAAAACAGAAAAGAGCAACCCTAATGGACCTGCCTATCACACGTCTGCAGTTGAGGCCTCGTGCAGTTATTCCTCGCTGCTCAGAAACATCCCAAGCCCAGCAGTGAGCATTTGCCTTCCTGCTGGTTATGCGAGGAGGACTACAAGCATGTCTGCCTGGGGGTGTAGAACTGCATGGCATGTTTCCTATTGAGTCGGTGCGCCTGCTGTGGATGGTGGTGCACCCGGGGTAGTAGGACTACACTGTCCTACCTAAAGCTCTTCCCCTTAGCAGTGCAATGTATTTTTCAAGAGATTTAGGTCTGGTTGGAATTTTGAATTTTTATTACACTTACAGTATAACAATATAACAAATTATAGAAGTAATTTAACATTTATATTAAAAAGAAACACTTTTGTATCAAAGTGGAAATCACCCTAGTTTCTCCTGCTGACGTTTCAATGAGTCTAACTTCCAGGGACCAGTCCAGCAGTAGCCCTTCCCACAGATACTCTCCCATCTTCTCCTTTCCCTTCAGCATGGCTTACTGTCCTCACATAGCACTGGTGTTCCCCAGTGCAGGCTGTAAACTAATCATAGCTCAAAGTTAAGTATAAACTCTCTCCTTTTCCTTGGAGGTATGCTTTTAACCTGGAGCATGTTAATGATTCACCTCATAGGACAGCCCTTCTGCCAGGTGGCTGGCACAACCTAGAAGGCAATATGGGCTGAGGTGGGAGCAGAAAAGATCAAGTAAGGGTGATTACACATCAGTGGTTCAGAGTGATGCTGTCATGGTTGCCTTAAAGACTTTACTTCACAGGAGGATGCAGTCAACAGTGGGAATAACCTGAGAAATATTTCCCTCTCATAGTGCTACTATAATCTCATCCATTCTTTCCAATACCCTTGCACAACAGGAAAATTCCTCCATCTCCTAAATGGAAAGATAATGTAACTGTACCAGTCTTGGTGCTTTGTTCCCCTAGGGTTCTTTTGCCCTTGGATGAAGCAGTTCCTTCCCACAGTGAGACACATGGCCCAGTTAGCACTTGGTCAGAGTTGAGTCTGGGGGAACATTTCTATCAGTTTAGGGAGCTGAGCAGCCTCCACACAGTTGCTGGTCTTGTCAACAACATGTTGATGAAAAAAAACTTAAAATATCAGTGCACATAGGGAGAAAAATTATCACAGTTTTCCTCAGAGGAAGGGAATCACTTCTTGTGCTGTGTATTTTAAGAGTATCCACAAGAGTATTTTTTGAAGACCATATGCTACTTATTCACATGTGTGTGACAGAACTCATATATGAGGAGTGAGGCAGAACACAAACGTAGGTGTTACACATTTTGTACGTGCATATGTTCATAGCCTATTCCTGAGCTCTGGTTCTGAAACACTTCATTACACAGATGTCATTTTCAGGTTCAGTTTTTGGTTGCCTTTTTCTTAGAAAATCCACGACACTGATGATTAATATCTTCAAAAAGATATGGGATCTAAACTACTTATACTGACAGAATGAGAATGGTATATGCAAATTATGTCAAAATATGCCTAAAACTTCAGGATGATGCAATTTCCTTTTGTGGAAGTTGAGACCAAACCAAACTAGATCACCATGAAATAGCATGAACTCAGATGCTCTCCCTCTCCCTCTCCCTCTCTCTTCTCTCTCTCTTCTCCTCACTGGACACAATCTATGAAATCCAGGAAACAGCATTTTGTCTGCAAGTTGCTAACATTTATGTTTCTTAACTGGCCAAAAAAGTTGACCCTCATCCCACAAGGAGTAAAGCAGAGCATAAGTCAATTAAATGATGTAACCTGGAGTCACTGAAACCAAATCATTGATAGTAAGCTCAGAGGAATCCAATGGAGTAACCTGTGCCTCCTATTTTTCTGCCATCGCTCTGATACTGTGGTTTAATTCTAGTGCCTCAAACTCACATACCAAACACACACTGTCACAGGGAGTACTGACTCCTGAAACAGAAAAATAAAAAAAAAAAACAACCAGCACTTGCTTAGTATCCAAAGAGAAGTCTCCTGGCCTCAGATGGTCCTTCCCTGAATGATCTCAGCTATGTGATGCCCAGCTGAGGCAGTGGCTCCAGCACTCCTCCGCTGCTGCTCTCAAGACATGTGTTAAAGCTGTTGACAGCAGGAACCAAGGAAATGATGAGCATTTTGCCAGGGTAAGGATCTGACCACCAGTAGCAGACTTGTTTTCTCTTAATTCCCAGCTTCCTCAGGTGTTGATCACATTTAGACCATAATTATTTTAACCAATTAGTCACAGAAATCAGCTTTTAAATTGTCAATTCTCAGAAAAGCTTAATGAGCTACAGAAGAGCACAAACTCTGTGTTTTCCCACCCATGAAGTACAGAAGCAGAGAGCGAACAGATCAATGTTTTACTCTTCTGACTTTTTTCTGTTATCATGCAATAGGCACTGTTGTTTCTGAGAAGCCTGGAAGCCTTCACTCTGTATAAACGTTATAAGGTACAGAGGCACCTACTCACTTGCTATCACAAAAGATGCTTTCAGCTGATGCCTCTCAGCCCTGGAAAGCAAACTGAAGTGGCTCTGGAGTTACACTACTTTTTAGTATGTGAAGAAAGACCTTCTAGATGTCGCTTTCCTTAAACTTGATTAAGCTGAACACAGTATTAAAATTCCATTGAATTTTCTCATTGCTGTTTGCAAGAACATTTTTTCTACATATGATCAAAAGCACTTTCCCCATGGAAAACAATTAGCATTTATTTGAATCCTGTTATTTGCCATCAAACAGATGGAAAGACTGAAGAATTACTCTAACAGTCATAAATGGAAAATAATGTCAGTGTAGTAAGGACAGTGGTTTAAAAATAAACAGTGCAATTTTTCAGCTGACAGATTATAAAATGTTAATTGATAATACAGATAGATTACACAGTGACATCCTCTGCTCCCTACAAAAAAGAAACAAGCAGCCTTTGGGGAGCAACAACACAGAAAAGAACAAAGAGGAAACTGGTTGGAACATGTCAGAATGGAAAAGTAAGGAATGGTCCTTTATGCCAGTAAAGACATGATCTGGAGAGAGAAAAGCTAATTGGAACAATTCATCAGGAACACATTTTAAAACAATTTTCATCTTCCTTTTCTTTTTCCACTCAAAAAATATATGTAAGAACAATTTTAATGTATTACTCATTGAATTAATTAGTTTATTTATAATTTTATGATATGCTTCATGGATCAGTTAAACAAGCACTATGCACATACAAAGTGGCTCTGTATGGCAACGGGACTCCATCACAAATCAGTTAGTGTGATGTTCATTTAATTCTAATAGGAAAGGCAAGAGGAAAAGCCTGGCTGGCAGATTTATTGATTACATTTCACCAATGACCAGCAAGAGGCAAGCACTCTGAAAATCCCCAAAGGTGATCATTAGTACTGAGTAACTGTCACTAAACATTAGCACCATCAACAGACTGGAACTAAAAGAAAGTGTGATGCTTTAAATGTGGGGCCCAAGAGGGACTGCCTGTAGTCCAAAGGCAAAGTGGAAAATCTCATGTTGTGGCACCTCTGCTGCAGACAGCTGAAACGCTTTTTTATAGAAAATATGAACATATATATTCATGCTTATACAGATATATTCCTAAAATTGGTCTAGTGCAATTGGGCAAGTTCAGCAGGGCTACCTACTATAAAATACAAAATTAATGTGTCAAGCCAATTTCGCGGTCCACTTGCCTGGAGCTGATTAAGGACCAAATTAAACTTTGTCCTAATCAGCCCTAGTGCTTTGCAGGTAATACAGAAATCCATGGAATATGCTGATTATTGTAAAAGCACGTGCAAGTTTTCTGCACAAATAATGTAAGGACAGGTTTACCAGAATAATTTCTGGCTACAGACTTTCTTATACATTGCCCATTCACCTATTTTTGGTGGATTTCTATTTGAGAGCCCCATTTTTCTGTGGCATAGAGGAAATAGATAACAAACAATTATTTTTATATTCCATACTTGAATCTGATTTGATTTCTTCTTGGCCATGGGAGCACTTTATGTGTCTGAAGCAACTGAGTTGAGATATTACACAAAGAAAGTTTATATGAATGGTTTAGCCACTTCCTGTTAGCTCTTGGCTATCTTCTCTTTTTTATCACATCCTGTGATTCCTGTATGTGTGCCTTTGTTCCATGGGAAGCAGCAGGAACAATACCCTTTGTTGTGCTGGCAGCTTCCAATACAGATACTCCACTGTCTTTTGTGTACCTGAAGCACTGCCTCAGTAAAGGAGACTGTTTGAATTCCACCCTCTTGGTCAGTCTATAATCCTCACAAGCCCCGGCTCTGAACGCAATATCCCAACATAGAAAGTTATTTCTTGCACTGACCTGGCACTAGCCCCTTTCATCAAGGGAGCACAAGGTCAAAAGCACAATGTTGGAAAAGATCCTCTTCCAGTGTTATCTGGCAATCACAGCAGAACACAGAAAATGTGGGAGGAGGCTCTGGGAAGACAGATTCACTGAAAATGACTTAACTTCTATGAGGCTTTTCCTGACTTGTGATTCTGCATGAGCAGAAGGAGAGCCACTGTGTCACCCTACACAGGGGCCTGTCTGTGATAAGTAACCCAGAAAGTGAGCATTGAAAATGAGGATTTCATTAACTTGGTAGACTGATGTTTTATGAAGCAAGATTCTGCTGGTAGATACAAACTTGAAAGCAAACGAACAGTTTATATGTAGATATTTTCCAGTGTATGACATCTGAGATGGCAAAAGGAAGATATTCCCCCCCAGCTTTTTCACTGTTCTCTGGGGAAACTCATTCTCCATCACAAGGAGGAAGGGAAAATGGCAATGTGATTTCTGCATGAGTCACTGGGCATCAGGAGACAGGGGCTTGGACTTGCACCTTTTCACTGAGATGTCACAGGTTGCCTCAGAGCACTCTGCTTCTTTTGTCCTATTCCAGCCTTGTTTTAGTCCTGTTTAGATCAGAAATTATCAATCTAGTGTTCTCCCAAAATACAACTATCTAAGGAACATCTGCCACAACTTCCAGTGACCAGTGTCGGAGGTGGAGGAGCAATGAGGATCGCTACTAAAAACTGACTGGAATATAGCTCACAGAGTCAGTAATTCTGATCTGCCATGAGCTGGAAGACACGTTCTCTGTAAGACACTTCTTCTACCCATGTGTACACTCCTGAGATATTTCTGGTAAATTTCAGGGCAGTTGATACATTGCACAAGACTATGCCATAAACAATTATTCAAAAATAATGGAATAATAAAGATAAGTGTAGACTCACTTCAAAAATAGCGATCATTACTGGGGATGGATGCAACACCACAAGGCTCAGATAAAGTCTCAAGCTGCTTTACTTTCACTTTTTCATTCCAATTTGTATTTATAAGCTTCTGTCCTTAGGGAGATGCATAAGAGGCAGCTCTACAAAACTGCACACTTTTATGCCAAAACCTACATTTTCATCTTCAGAACCTATTAATTTTGCATCTCTTGCAATGAGTTAAGATTTCCAAAAAAGGACGACTGGCTCAAAAACCCCAACTTCTTCATTTGGCCATCTTTTATTTAGAGCTGCATCCAACTGCATGGTCTCTCAGCATTGAAGTGATGTTCTTAAACTGTGACATTTTCAATTTCTTTAAGAAACACACTGTTTTAACTTATAATAATAATATTGCTTGTAAATAAATATATTTATTTATATTGCTTCTAATAATTGTCTTCTCTTTGGAAGAAAAAAAAAGCAACTTTGCCACATTTTGCTGAGTCTTACCCTTGTACCTTAATACTGTGCTAAGATAATGGAAATTATAATTTAAGTCAAAAGGGAAAAAGAAACTAATTTACATCATCCATCACAGTTCTATCACATGTCTAAATTTCAAGATATCACAGCAAATCAGTTGTGGGGAAACGAATTTTCATCAATTGCTTTGTTGGTGTTTATAATCTTTTTAATATTTATTGACCTTGTATATCAAAACAGCAGATTTAATTCTGTGAACTTTAAGTCATACAGAACTGTTTATTTCAGAATCTCATGGGGAGCCTCTAATCCAACCAGTTAAACTCAGAACACAGCTGTAGGAATGGAGAGAACAGATTTAACTCAGCACAAATTCCAAAATCTGTTATTTGCCCTGCAATGACAGAGACCTGAAGTTGTGGTTTGGGTTTTCCAGAACCTCGAGCTCAGATTCAGACTTTTACATAGAAGAATGATATTTCTCCCTCTGGCTTCACCTATTCATCTAGTTCACCTGATTTACATCATTTGTATGATCCTAATACAAAAATTGAGATGATATTTTAAGGGCTATGGATGACACTGTATCCAAAAGGACTTAGCTGTTGATTACAGTGGTTAACACTGTAACGGTTGAGCTTCGTATTTGTCAGTAGATGTTCAGCAATGTGTTTTCTTAGAAACAAACAAGCAGCCTGGGATTAGAAGAGTTAGTAGCCCAAAGCCTCCAGAACAGCTCTCTCTCCGTCATTCAGAAAGTTTCTGTGACAGAAGAGGTTTGTTCTACTGAGTAAACTCAAGCTATACTCAACTAATTTCTGCAAGCATGTCATTCTCCAGGAATCCTCCTGTCTATGTCCTTAGAAAGTAAAGTTTGGTAGAACTCTTGTCTGTCTTTTCTACATGAAAAGAAAAAGTGTTTCCATAGGACCTTCACTGATATGTTCCAAAAAAAAAAAAAAGAAAGAAACCAAAAAAAAAAAAGGCACACGGCACATGCTTCCCCTCCTGCTGAACAATCACTCAATATTTTCTAACATTTACATATCCACTCTTACTCTTTCCCACAGTTAAATCCTCTTTTATAATCCCCTGCTTCAGGGTCACAACTCTGTAGGGACTGGTATTAAGGGGATTCAAGCAGGCAGACTGAAAGGAAAACAGACCTTGGAGTTAATTTTGATAGGTACTGCATATATCCATGGCCAGTTCTCGCCTCAGAGGATTTCTGAGTGAACTACAATAAATAGAGACCTAAAAAACTATGATCCAGTCATGTTTCACAGATGGAGGACTGGAGCACAGGTAAGCACTAACTGCCAAGTGACAAGTTCAAAGTCATCAAGTAACTCTTGTGTGCATAAAAATTTGTATTCAGATCACTTATATTCTTGGTAAAATATTTTGGTTTAGGGCTTTACTGGATTCCCAGGGATACAAGAATATCTGATTTTTCTTTCTCCCAGGGGAAAAAGAAAGGAAATGATAAAGCTCATGAAGTCTTAACAATAGATATAGAATTGCCTTCTGTGGTAAGAGTCACAGTGTAACCAATTATTCAAAATTATTAGCTTTATTGCATTTGAATGCATCTATTAATGTGTGTGTCTGTACACGTGTGTGCATTTGTATGTATGTTTGTGATGACCAATATAAATTCTATACGCCTATCTCACCTCCCTGGTCTATTTTCCTCCCTCTCCTATGGACTGAGTGTCCTAAATTTAATCTTTCCCCTTACAAATTGGCTGCCCTTTCATGTCAGGAGAGAAAACGCCCACTCAGCATAGCTTGAAAGAAACCTATCTGCAGCTGGGAGGGAGAAGTCGAGGTGCTGCTTTAACTAACTAAATTAAATACGGCTAGAGCTCTAACAACTGACAGGTTTGATTTGGATATAGGATGCTGTGAGATAGTGATAAGTGAGTGCTCAGGACCAAAGGGAATTAAAAGGCCACACTTTGGTTTGATGGAGTCTCTCTTTCTGTGGTACATCCATTAAGGATGCTGTGCTGGCACACGGTGGTGCCTGTACCACTTAAACTGCAAAAGACCAGCTTCAAATAAGGCTAAATGTATGGCTCCAAAGGACACACATGGCTTTCCAGGGAGATCCTCACAGCACTGTTCTTAACCTCATAACCTTGTGAAGGAAAAACAGCTTTAGGCTACAGTATGACCAACCACAGATTCTGCTCTGGACCATATGGGAAATATCTGTCAAACAGACAAAGAGGTGGTTCAGAGTGTTAAAAAAAAGTTAACTTTACTCTTAAAGATAAATTTGTCTTTCTCTATTAAAACAATTTCATAAACCTTGAACTAAACACATTTAGAGAAAAGAGTTTCTTCCTCCATCATTTCAGATTATCTAGTCAAGGAATCAGAGAATGGCTAAGGTTGGAAGGGACCTTAAAGATCATTGAGTTTCAACCGTCTGCTATGGGCTGATTGCCACTCACCAGCTCAGGCTGCCCAGGACTCCATCCAACTGGCCTTGAAAGCCTCCAGGGATGAGGCATCCACAGTGTCTTTGTATAAGCCTGTAGCATTGAAGTTAATGTGACAATAACTGGGCATTAGACAGTAAGTAGTTCTTGTATAGTCAGTATTCCCTTTCTCTCTCTTTGGTACTACTGTTTCTCTTGTTCACATAAGCTCTTCCCTGAGGAGCAATGAAGATGGAAAAACGTTTTAAAGATTATGATTCAACTGTGAAACCTTATTATTTGTCAGTGTCACCAACAGGCAGGTATAATGCCTGAAAGTGTCTTTCAACTCTGCTTTCTAAAGGGACTAAAATGTAAATGAAACTTTTATTTCATAATTAGTACAGTAGATTTGACACTTGTCTGCCTCTGGTAACAAGAGTACAAGAACAAAGTACTATGAAACCTCAAGAAAGATGTTGCAGAAACTGAAAGCTCTGACTGAATGTTGTAATATGCTATCTTTCAAACCAGGAACCTAGCAAGAGACCTCTGCAGACAGAACAGTTGATGATTTAAGGATTATTATTCATTTTCCTTTAAAAAATATTGTATTTTTATATTTTTAGAAAACTTAAATTGGAAATACTGGAGCATGGAAATGCTGATCACTAGAAACAGACTGTGTTTATTATCACAGGCAATTCCCTTTAAAGTCACAATTTCTAACTTGCATTAGTTAAAGGACTGAACATTAGAGTAATTACCATGACAATGAGTTTAAGAACTCCTATTTCCAATGAACAGTCATTACAGAATGCTTGGTCTTTTGTACAATTCAAAACTAAGCTTTAGTTTTCATCCATTTGTATACATAGGTCAACATATCATACAGTAAAACAACTGAAGAACATGTAAATATTCTTGTTTCCTCATGCACAGAGATGCTTATTTAAGAATAATTTTCTATTAAAAGTATGCTGAGAAAAAAAGGGAATTTGATTTGTTTTGAATAAGATTTGTTAGTTCTGTACAGAAAAAAAGTGTTAGGTTAAGGGTAAAAGCCATGTAATTTGAATTACTATTGGTTTCAGAAAGAAAAATTCCAAGTCAACTGAAACTGTACACATAGTACAAGCAAAAATCAAGAGAGATTCACAACAAGGAAAGAAGAAAAAGAAAATATTCCTCCAAAGACAACGACTTTCCAACCAAATTCAGTTTTCTTCTTCACCATTAATTAATTTTACCTGTCTGATTTTCATTTCTCCCCTCTTGGGGGTGAGATCATTATTACTTTTAGAATTACAACAGTAGCTGGAAACTTCATCTTTGGTCAATATGCCATTCGGTTGTAGAAAGGGACTTTTTCATCAAAAACATCTCCAAAAATTTCAGCTGTGTGACAAGGAGTCAAGTGCCCTAGTCCTTACGGTTGCTTAAGTGAACAGTGCAAACAAACTGCATTTATGCAATTAGTGACTGTAATTGTACAGTGAAAGGTATGATTTCAGGAAAACTGCTTTCTTGAGATTGCCAGGATAATGCTCACTACTGTACTAGAACTGATTTAAATATGAGGGAAAAGTAATGGGAAGCTGTGGCAGTTATCACTTTAGATGCAATTATTACAGTCTATAACAAAGTTTTGGTGTATCGGTAACATTTTGTAGGTTTTGTGGCTTTGTTGTTTTTTTTTTTTCTTGTAAAGCAAACCTTTCAAAAAGTATTGATAGCATATACTGCATCTAGACCAAGATACTTCTGGTAAATGGATAAAAGCTGTTACACTATGCTCTAGAAAAACACAGAACAAATAGTGATTTGAACTTAAGCATTCCACTGCTGAAATGTATTAAAACAGGAGGAATGAATAACTATTTGACATTTCCTAGGTTATCTGACTTCTTAGATGGCAATTATTTTTCCAGCCACTTCTTTTTACCATTAGCAATGTCAAGGTTTCCCAAGAGAGAGCATGTGATTTTGCATTACTATCCATAATCATGACAAACTAAATTTCTAATTGACCTTCACTGGAAGGGGCAAAATGTAAAGGAGATGAAGCTGACGTGATTTATCCAGAAGATGTTTTGATTGCATTCTGGGTACATCACCCCAGCACAAAAATCTAAACTCTACTCTAAACTTTGAAAGAGACCGAAATGTTGTTTAAGCTAGTGAAAGCTGGTAGTGTTCAGAATACATTGAAAACCCTCAGGTCTTTTGAAGCCTAATTTCAGAATCTAAGAACAAAAATTAAGGTAGAAGATTTTGAAAGTCTTATTCTGAAGTTGGAAGTTAATAAAAAACAATGACTGAACTCAGCACAGGGGAGGGGCTCTCAGATGTGTGACCACCCCATGACTGCGGGGTCTGGAAGACAAGCACGGCCAACTCTACAACGTGACCAAGCCATAAAAGAATGAAACCCTACTTTTAAAACCAAATGCAGGCCATTGAAACAGGCTATGCAGAGCTGGCTTTAGAAGGATTTAGGAGTATTTTGTGGTACCTGAGTATGGCTCTGCAAAAGAAACATTTTGCACAGTGATCAGGGATTCTGTAATTCCAATTCCACACCCTGAAGGAGTATATTTACTCAAAACTTTAAAAGCCCGCTTCCTTCTCCCACAAGAGGCCTATAATTTTCAAATTCCATCCTTCCATTTTCACAGCAACACAGTGTCCCAAGACAGACTCTGAAGACTGTCTAGGTTCACAATGGTTGTTCAGCTTAATCTGGCAGGGCATTTTAGTGATATAATTACAGACAGTTACTTAACTTCTGTAACACCCCTTGGGGATCTCTTGTTCCACAGAACAATTGCTTTGTCTGGTTACTCTATATTATTTAGTTTATGAGGAATGAACTCTGACCTATTCTACAGGAATTTGGTTAATGACTCTTTTTTAAAGCCAAATACCTTTGGTCCCAGCATAGCACAACCACAACAAGTAGCACTACTTCTCACATTTTCCTAAAGCTCCCACAACAATACCAGAGGCATGACAGAAATGCAGGGAAGAATTATGAACAAATGGAAATAATATAGCACGGCAAGTAAAATTCAGTTTTAAGCTAATATCCAGATACAATCCACTGTAAATCAAACCTTGTTTTCCATAAGTGGGAGAACTGTAATTTTCCAAAGGTGCCTTAGCAATTAAATTACCTTCCTTTTGTTGGATTCAAGGAAAAGAAAGAAAGGAAAGAAAGCATATGTAGCTAGACCTGAACTAGCAATTTTTTTTTTTTTCTGCAGGTATTTCTCCTCGTTTCTGAAGAATTATTCGCTGCTCTTCTTGGATACTGCAGATGTTCAATTGAATCTTAGTTTTAGCTGACTTCTAAAAATTCTTGTAGGAAAATAATAGGTTTTTTTTCTTTTTTTCTGCAGTGTCCATATATAGTATCTGTGCAAATCAAACAGAACTGCCAGAAACTGGCTCACTTTCCTCCTGTACATTATTGTCATATGCAATGATGCAACAGATAAAAACATATGCTGACTTTTGGCTAAGTACTGAAAAACTTCATAAGAATTTTTTTGCAGTACTGAGCACTAAGTATTTTATAATGCATAGCAATGTATAGCATTTTTTGTTTCATTTGGTCACATTGGCACTGTTTCAGTTCCTCCATTTGCTATGGTTTTCTGGTGGCATGCTTAAAACTCATTATTATCTATCATTCCTGCTTGTAAGGAATAACCATACATTTTCTCATTGTAGAAATAATCAGCAGTAGCAATGCAATATCAGGCCGCTATATTTTAATGAGCTGAGAAACATAACTCATGTCAAAATAAAAATACATCCATTCTTATTTTAATAAAGAAAAGTCAAAACCACTAGAGTTAGTCTACCTGCAAAACATGCTAATAAGCATTTGATTGACTTAATTAGCATCATCATTATTTCAGTGCTCTTGATGAACTAGAGACCATGAAGTTCATACTAGCTTGTAAGTCTTAAGAACTATTTCACAAAATGTAAAACCATAACATTCCAATTAGAGAGTTCCCCGACAATTTCTTGTAGTTAAGTGTCACTAAACTTTCCATTAAATATCCAGAAATTGCTAAGTAGACAAAAAATAACAAAGATAAGATCCTTAAAACTTTAAAGGTGTCTAAGCTTTATAAGTTAGATGTTGAAATAATTGAGGCCAAATTTTAAAAGATCTTTTGGTGTCTAAGGACAATTGAGCTATGCCATTTCCAGTCATGCACATTTAGCTTGAGACATGTTGAGCATGCAGTTTTGAAAATGCCTTCAGGCCATCAGTATCTTTAGTACCTATATACATTTTAAAACACTGTTCTTTGAAATGGCATCCTGAGTGCACCATTTCTGCCTCTTTTTCCCTCCTTTTTCTTCCACAGCTCTTTGATATTTTCACCCAACCCAAACCAGTCTTTGATATTTTCACATAACCCAAACCAGTCTTCTGTGTGATCATGTAGGGGTGGCTGCAGTGGCCTAGAAGTGTCCTACCAACAAAACAACAGTAGGATGCTCATCTGGAGTGCTATACCTCATTCTGTCTATGAAACAGAATGCCATCAGCAGGCCGAAGCCAGACTTATACATGCCCATTAGCAGGCACAAGATGTTTTGGACACTGTCTCAGCAGAAATATGCTTGTAAGTCAAATACAAGCTACGGGCCCTAACCTATATGCATGAAGGCAAGCAGTCGAGGTACTGAAAATGACCTTTCATGCCAAGCCTTCTCTCCTGCTGCCTTCCCAGCATGGCAGTGGGAAGGAAAACACACAGCTCAGAGGAATCTAAACTTGAACAGCTGAGCTTCAATGAGAGCTTTTTTTGTCCTCAGGATCATTTTATAAGTCTGTCATTTTTGTCAACAATGAGCAGTAGAAGACACCACAAAATATTTCAACTTACAAACAATGCTTACCTAATTTTTATTAAATTTGCCTATTTATTTTATCAGGGATTTACGAACCCCTGAAAAGTATATAGAAATATGACAGAGCAGCATTGTTCCCAAGTTATTGATAATATATCAACTCTGTCTGAATGTTGCTTTATATTTGAAGAGGCTTGTGCTTACTGCTGATTATGGTCCATCAGGTTTTTTTAAATATATATACTGGCTATAAATAAAATGGGAAGTATGTTTGGAATCTGAAGTCTGTGTATATACTTAATCCAATCAAGCTGAAAATGCTTGCCATAGCAGCCTAATAGACTCTTACATGAGGCATTCCATATATAGGATGATGATGAGACAGCAAAACTTATTAAGTAGTAGCTTTTCACCTTGGGACAATGAATGTTGGAACCCAACTTCATCCTGAACCCTTTAGACAGAAGAGAACTACTCCAGTGCTTCTGCTGTTGATATAGGGTGTAGTTTTAAAAACACTCTGCCACCCTGTTCACGGTTTCCACATCACAGCTGTTTACAGGCCTTGGCAGAATGAATCAGTATGTCTCATGGGGACTTCGCTGATGAAGTCCCACCTACATGGCAAATCAGCCAGACTGATGTTATAAATTTGTACTAGTGCAAGACCCCTATTTCTATAATCCAGACTCCATTAATATTTTCTAAATCTACTGTAAAAATATATTTTAGGAGAAGTAATTCCAAATAAATTTATACACACAAAAGTGTAACTCCTGCCTTATTTGCCATTCTAGCTCAAGTGACCAGATTTGGAGTCCTCAATACAGAAGAGACATGGATCTGCTGGAGTGTGTCCAGAGGAGGGTCACAAAAATGATCCAAGGGATGGAACACCTCCCCTGTGAGGACAGGGTGAGGGAGCTGGGGCTGTTCAGCCTGGAGAAGAGAAGGCTCTGGGGTGACCTGAAAGTGGCCTTTCAGTATCCTAAGGGGGGCTGTAAGAAAGAAAAACTCAGGGACCCTTTAGCAGGGTCTGTTGTGACAGGACATAGGGAAATGGTTTCAAACTAAAAGAGGGGAGATTTGACAGGATGTAAGGAAGAAGTGTTTTACAGTAAGGGTAGTGAAGCACTATAACATGTTGCTCAGAGAGGTGGTGAATGGCCCGTCTTTGGAGACATTCAAGATCAGTCTGGACGGGGCTCTCAGCAACCTGACTGAGCAGTAGATGTCCCTGATCACTGTGGGGGAGTTGGAACAGATGGCCTTTAATGTCCCCTTTCCACTCAAGCAATTCTTTGGTTCTAAGACTCATTTTTTTTTTATTTAATGTTGCTCTCCTCTTGGTCACTGTCGCCCCACAGCCCTGGCAGGACAGCAGAGCATGAGACACCTCTACGAAACATCTGCATTGTCTTCTATACACCTCTGTCAATACTGATCCCAAATCGATCTCATTCCTATGGGAAAACAGGAATCCCATTTCTAAGCATTCACAGGGGAGGAGGAAGTTGTCCCTAACTGAACGTAATTTTCACTCCATGGTTCCCCAAGCTGGAGAGACCATCACTGCAGATCTGAACATTCACGGACTTTCTTGTCTGCCTTTAGACACAATTGCCACCTGAAAGCTCATGCAGCTCAAACAAACAAGTCTACGATAGCTGGCAGAAAATATTTCTGCTGCTCCAGGGAGTATAAGTACTTCCACGCATGAGAGGCAAAAAGTAGCTGATGTGTGAGGTGACATTCAGAGCGAGACCACTGCACTGCTGCCTCTGCAGAACAGAATGATTATTTTCTGTTGTTCTCTGTGTGTGAACTGAGGCCGCAAGCCATGCTGGTGTCTGTGGCAGAGAAGTGGAAAGCAGCACAAATATGTTTTCATGCCCTGTAGCTGAATTCTACAAGGCACAACACATCCTTTTGGAGGTCATGAGCCTCTCCAGCTAGGTCAGATCAAACACATTCTGGGTTTGCACTCCTAAGGAGAGAACATACTTTTTATGATATAAATGTCAAAGAGCTACAGCCTGTTAAAATGTGTTAGTGCCTTCTGGGTAGTTCTACTCTGACTTTAATTATGCTCCATCTTCATTTGAAAGCCTGATTAGAGTACAGTTCAGTCAAAACCACATTGCCCACCCAGCTGTACACAAACCCATGCAGAGAGGACTTGAGGGAAATGTCAGAGACACAACAGACACTGAGCTACATTCTCTCACGTTTGTACTAGGTTAGTACCCAAAAGACGTAAAAGACTCTTCTGTTGTTTCAGGCTCTGAGCTCTTAGAGGCTAGAACACTGCTCTGACTTAAAACTATGCAATTAAGCTGAATTCCGTGATCCTTTGTGAAAAATAAGGGATTTGCACCAACAGTGTTGTCCTGTTTTAGACATAATGAAGACTAGTGCTAGAATTTAAACTTGTAGTCCATACATGATGATACTTGCAGAAGAAAAGATATGCAACTGTTTTCCATTCAGGTTTTCCTTCTCTTATGCCAATGCAGGGGATGTTTTTGTTCATTAATACCAAGCAAACACTTGTTTTACTTGACTTTCTTCCAATCTAGTGCAATACTGAAGCAGAAGAGAACTCTAGATCGCTTTTGATCATACCAGCTTCTCCGTATTAATGTTTTTGTACGTTAAGGGCAGAATATGACAGGATTACTCAAAAAGGTTTACTGACAGAATAAGTGAAATATTTCCACTTTAATGTCAAATGCAATGTTTTAGAGTAGATACTGAAGCAATAATACCGTGGTTTATTCAAGCAGGTAGTTTGACTTAACTGTGAAACCTCCACCTCTTTCTGCCACTGATATGCAGTTTGTACCTTCTCAATGTCCTGGAGCATACTCTGGCACATTGTCATTTCTTCTAAACACAGCTTGACACCTAAAATGATTCTAAACACTGCAAATTCATTTTCATATAATAATTCACTTTAAAATAATTTTTCCTTCATTTTATCTCACTGGGGAGAATTTATCTCGCTTGTTTCTCTTTATTCTTCTGCTCTGTATGTCTTAGGGAAGGACTTTCTCCAATCAGCTGATTAAAACACCCTACCTCAGTATTTCTGTATACAGTTGTTTCACTTTTCCCTCTATAAGTCACATCTCTGCAGGAAATCCCACTCATCTGTTCTCTCCATAATAGATCATAGAATCACAGAATGGCCTGGGTTGAAAAGGACATAAAATATCATCTAGTTTCAACCTCTCTGTCATGGGCAGGATCACCAACCACTAGACCAGGCTGCCCAGAACCATTCAGTCTTGCCTTGAATGCCTCCAGGGATGGTGCATCCATGATCTCTCTGGGCAACCTGTTCCAGTGCGTCACCACCCTCTGAGTGAAAAACTTCCTCCTAACTTCTAAACTAAATTTCCCCTGTCTTAGTTTAAAACCATTCCCCCTTATACTATCACTGTCAAGCCATGTAAACAGTTGTTCCCCATCCTTCCTTCAAGTTTTGTAAGGCCGCAGTGAGGTCTCCCGAGAGCCTTATCTTCATCAAGCTAAACAAGCCAAGTTCCCTCAACCTTTCCTCATAGGAGGGGTGCTCCAGCCTTCTGATCATCTTGGTGGAAGTTTAATATATTCTATACAGAAGTGGACAAGTTATATATAAATACGGTTGCTCAGAAAATAGTGCCTTCTGGTTATTTGCATGGGAACTATAACAAAGAGCGCAATAATACTACTGCATAGTGCAAATTCTCAACTACAACACAGTCACCACCTTTAGCTATGCATTTTTGCCAGTGAAGAACAAGAGTCCACATTTTGGGCTTGTGAAAATATGCACCAGTGGAGGCAACCCACCGTTTCACAGCTGCTATGAATGGCTTAGCTGCTAAGAAAATGTTGCCCATGCAGCCTGCCTTTCATCAGCCTGAACAAACAGAAGTCATAAGGTACCAAATCTAGAAATATAGTGGGTGTAGTAGGATAGTCTGGCCAAGATTTGCAATATGCTTCATGGTTTTCAAACTGGATGGGGCCTGGTATTATCATCTTGCAAGAGAAAGGCTGTCTACTTTTCTGGCCTCACTTGAGAAGTTCAGGCCTTCAGCTCAGTCAGTTGTGGTGTAACAGTCAAAGATAATGGTTTGCCTGAGTTCCAGGAAATTCAGAAGGATCACTCCTTTTCTATTCCAAAAGACAGTGTACATCCCTTTACCCACTGAACGCTGCACCCCAAACTTATTCTTCAATTTGGAATTTACATCTCACCATTCCATGAGCTGCTGTTTTGACTCCAGCCTGTAATAGTGACACCACATCTTGTCAATGATAGTGATGTGTACTAGGAAACTATGACCTTCAGCCTTGTATTGGTTAAATTGGTACTGATAAACTTTCATATGATGTTCTTTCTGTTCCTGTGTGAACTTTTATGGGACTCACCTGGTGCAACCTTTGCAATACTCCAACCCTGCCACCAATGCATTGAAGTTGATAATTCAGTTCCATACACAGTTCCCTAGCTATAATCTATTGAATTGCAAGTATGTGTGATTGAAGCACTTTTTGCTTTGTGATGTGATAGGTGTGCATAACCATCTGGAATATAGCTTGTCTTTCATTTCACTGTCTTTGCTGCTGAAATGCACCACCCACTACCTCACCATGCTCACATTCTCCATAAACATCCAGCAAGTGATGATGAATGCCAATGGGCACAATGTTTTCTGCATGGAGGAGTTTAATTCCCTATGTTTGCTTCATACGCACTTCCATGTCAGATGCCATTCTGTCAGACTGCCCCACTGATGCCATCTGTCACAGGGCAACAAAATGTAGCAGAATATTGGCAGGAATATTGGCCTTTACTGCCATACTTCCTTCTGACGTTGAGAGCCAACATAAAAAAAAAAAAAAAAAAAGGAATAATTACTTTCATAGCATCAATTGCAGAAATATAAAAATGTAAATATAAAGCCAAGAAGTTTCTGCTAGTATGATTGGAATCTTCTGAGTATCATAGAGTCACAGAACCATGGAATCACAGAATGGTTTGGGTTGGAAGGGACTCATCTAGTCCTAGCCCCCTGCCAAGGGCAGGGCTGCCACCCGCCAGATCAGGATGCTCATGGCCCCATCCAAACTAACCTTGAACACCTCCAGGGATGGGGGCATCCACTGCTTCTCTGGGCAGTCTGTGCCAGTGCCTCACCACCCACAAAATTTAGGACTGGGGTGGGCCTGAAAAACATAAATTTGTCTTCGATTTTCATACTGTTCTTTCCTCTGCCTCAATCTTCTTCATTCATGATTACACTTTGAGACCTCAAGTTATAACTTGCCCTGTCCCCTGCTCCCATAGTGCATCACATCCCCATCTCATCCAATCCTAGATTGCTGCTTCTTAAGCTTTCATTTCTCCAGAGATACCAGATCACTACCAATCCAACAGACATTACCAGGTAAGACAGGTCCTTGGCTAGGTGCCGAACAGTAATCTGTAGGTCAGAAGACTAACCTAATCAAGACAATGCTAACTTGGAAAGCCTTGTGGAACCTCAGATAATCCCTTGAATTTGTGTTCAAGGCTGGACTTGTCTGTGTACTCTGCCATTTATAAAAGACAACAGGAGTCTGTCACAATTTTGTGCATAATAAGTACAAATAAAACGAAAAGCACCACACAACTTATTACAGATACAATATAGCAGGAAAACAAAGAAAATGTATTATCTTATCTTTGCTCTCTAGTTGCCTGCTTAACTTGGGCTTATCAGTGTAGTCATTTAAGCCTTTACATGAACATCAACATGAATGGGAAAGTCCTTAGTGGATCATCAGTGATGGTTCATTAACAGCACCTTATTCCTCAGTAACCAAATACTCTCATTAGAGGTGAACTCTGACTGCAAAAAAGAAATTTCTGACTTACATTTTTCCAGTCCACAGACATCACTAACCTCAATAATAAGCCCAGAAAACTATCCCACTATGACTAAATGAAGTGGAAAACGTAACTGCCAAAGTGATCTCCCCGTATCTCTTCTATTGCAGAAGTTTGAGAAGACAGAGTTGCCTACACAGTCTGAGTATCAGCCTTATATTTACCTTCGCAGTTTACACAACCTAAAGTTTAGAATTTGCTGAATTTCATAATTTAGCTCCAAGTCAGAACAACATGGAGAATGCTGGTACTCTTAACAATAACATGGCCAGGCAAATCACTTAGTAATGGAGATCCTTGAAGCAAAGTAAACAACTATGCATGATATATGATATGGAACATTAGTCCTTCAATTGTAGGCACCATCAAACTACCACGAACAATAGTAGTTTCCAGTCATGGTACTGATGAGATATTCAAGATATTTAAGAACCATCTGGACACCTACCTGTCTGACCTATTGCATGGAACCTGTTTTAGCAGGGAATTGGACTCAATGATCTCTTGAGGTTCCTTCCAACCCCTGCAATTCTGTGACTCTGTGATTCTGTGAAAGCCATATTTTAGTAAATTTTAGCAGAAATACTGCATCCTGAAATATAAAATCTCTGCCTCTCACTGCTTTTGATATTGTCACATTTTTCACTGAATCACGTGGAAAAAGCAAATATGATCCTTTCTAGAGCTGCAATGAAATCCAATCATGTTGTCTTATGCAGTAACTTCTAGTGACCTTGTGAAAGAATTAATGGCTGAAACTTATGTTTCTAGCTGGTTACCACAGTAGCTAGTAAATAGTTTTCAGTCTGAGGGAATGGTTTCAACCTTCATTATGACAGAAGGTCTTGATTTCAGACTTTTTTTTGTGAGGAATAAATGCACCTATGTACTTCTTTGTTTTTTAAGGGATTTCAAAAAATAGGTCTTCTCATGCCGAAAGCAGAAATTTTGCACAAGGTGAGTTGTGGTAAACATGCTTTTGTAACATTCTGCAAGTAGAACAAGCAGAGAAAGAGAAGCTATGAAGATAACAATTTTCTACTGACAGCCCATGCAGTCAGCTTGCCTCATGCTTCAGGCAGGACAGCAGAGATTCAGATCCTGCTGAGATGTTGGGCAGCCCCAGAGGAGGGTACATTTTTCTCATTTAAGGAAGTAAAGTTTGCCTTCATATAAACAGCACAGCAACAGCTGTGCTGAGGCTCAGTAGGTATCATCTGTCCTAGTTTTTATGACAATTGTTTTTAGAACAAATTTCCAAACAATGTAAATCAAGACAATGCTATGAGCTTTCATGCACTTGCACCGATTGGTGGCACTAGCTGGGCATGTGCCTCATTCCTATTACCTCTCATGATTTTTGACCATGAAAGGCAAATTCAAATATTTAATCCTGATCCAATAGAGGACAACAGCAAAGTCCAACATCATGTGAGTCCCCACATTGAATTGTTGAACTTGAATCACCAGAACTCCCTTCTCAAGGCAGAAGAGACAGTGCTTGTGGCTTGGTTTTTTTCTGTAACTAATCCACGTTTTAAGATAGGATATTGACTTATGAGAGATTCAGACTATGTCCTCATATCTTTCCCTCAAAATGTACATGGACTCCCATCACCAAAGACTATCAACAATCTCAGAGAAACAAACGACCTCTGTACCTTGATAATGACACCAGAATGGAATTACTTAGAGTTGGTTCCACCAACCATTCCCAGTACTTCACTGTATTTTTTCACTTGACAACAGGCAGTTTCTTTCCCTGTTCTTGGGAGCAGATGTGTCATATCAGATGTAAAACTCTTCAGTGCATCAGTGCAGATATTTTGTACATCTTTTGGAAGGTGGGAAGCCTAGTTAAATTGCCATGTACAGACACCACTGAATTTTTGGAGCAATTAATAGCATTTACTTTTCTAATTCATATCCATCCATAAAAAACCCATGTCATGTCTAATGGTGCTGGCACTGAGCACTCACTGGTGTTGCTTAGCTCTTGTGGTATAAGGAATTAATTTGAAACTCCTTCTTTTCTTGAAGATATAAATGTCAGCTCATATCTACAAAGAAGTAGTAAAAAGAGAAATGAGTACACACAAATTCAATAGTACACATTTTGTTATGAGTGTTTTCAACTGTAGGCTCTTTGTGTTTTAGAACTTTATTAATTAACAACCTGTAAAAACTAGCAACACAAGCACAGAGCTTTAAACAACTTCGTATACTGTATTATTTAAGGTGCATGTAATAGTTCCTTACAACATATTCTGGAATATATAATTGAATAAGTTTCTTAGATTGAATTGAAATAAAGCCTTTTCTTTAAAGTTAAATTTGATATCATATTTTCTTGAGAGCTGTCATCTTAAAAATATAGTGGTGTTTCAATTTAGATGAGTTATACTGAAAGAAAGGAAGAATCTTGTATGCAATTTTAATGTGTTTTTCAAGGTCTACTGATGTTTGCTATATTTGTTTTTAGCTTGTAAGTAAAATGAGATAGAAAAAGAAAGTTGAGCTGGGTGAACGGTTCATAAAATTAGCTTGAACTTGCCTAGAAGAAATTTTATGCATCCCAAGCCTCATTTTTCTATTGAATGTTCAAGTCTTGCTTTCTGTTACACTACTCATCTTTGCTTTTCCCTGTGCTATTCTAAAAATATTATTACCGTTTCTGTGATTAGAGAGAGTAAAATGTTTCCTTAATACATCACAGTTTTGTTTCACACTAGTATTAACTTAAAAGTCAACAGAGCTACACTGATGTGAAAAAAGTATGAGTGAGATCAGGCTCAGTTACCTCCTGCTAACTAAGAATGTAACTAAAAAATCACAGAAGGGATGGTTACTGATGGCAGAGAGAGTACTGATAATCTCAGCCACTTGCCTTCCCAATATCCAATTACCCCGTTTGCAGTTCAACTCATCATCTTTTCATAGTGTTTCTTAACAAATTAGTGTCACTACCAATATGAGCTAACAGTTTGATTACAGAAACCACAAGAAAGGTGGTGAGTAGCCTGCCTGTGGAGAACACCCACAGGAGTAATCCCTGCAGTTCAGCATGGACATGTATCAAGCTGAAGCTGTTTGATAGATAGGTAACAGATTTCATTTCTTAGAACTATTCATAACTCCATTTATCAGACATAACATTCAATAATTTCTTTTAAGTTGTTTACCAAACAAATACAATTTCTGAAACACTTCCATACCATGAATTACAATTGCCACATCAGACTTCATCAGGAAGATGATGCCTGTATGAAAATCTAAACAATACTTTTTAATATAGGTGCTCCTCTAGGGGTAGCAGAGAAAAATGCTTACTAATGATTATTTTTAAACAAAGAGAAATGAGAAAACATTATCAGGTAAAAGAAGGGCAGCAAAATTAGGCAGAAAATTAATACTTTTGCTTACTACTCTTTAAAAAAGGTAGCTCTCCTGATGTTAAAGGAAAATCACATAAATGGAAAGATTACTCATAAGACTTTTCTCATGATTCTAATGCATGAAGAGGTGGCTTTGATGCTTATGAAGGCAACTCTTTCAAAGATATGATGAAGTAATAATCTGTCACTGTTTGTAAAAATACAGAATGTTCTGCCTACCCAACAGGCACTGGACAAGAGTGTATTTGGAGAACACAGTTTATGAAAGCATGAGACATACAGAGGTACATGGTGCTGTTTTCTTCCAGATTTTCTTTGTCTTGCCAGTAAAATAACTTTTCTTTGTGCCTCTCCTTTTCTGTTTAAAGACTGCTTTCTTGGTAGTAACAACTACTGTCAGAACAGAAGCAAAGCAAACAAATACGTAATGAAGATCCCACTTCTGACACAGAAAATTCTATAATAATTTTGAAATCCTGAAGTAGTGCCAGCAGCATAGGTCTACAAGAAACAAAACTGAGGAATTATATCAAAACCTTTACAGCTTCTTCAGTACCTCAGTTTACTTCTGAAGACAAGTGTTCCTGGTGATGAGTACAAGCCAAGGAGGACGATTTGTCTTCCCAGAAGCTTACTGCCCCTGTCCTAAACTGGCTTCCTACAGCACTCAGCTCCAGCTGGTTTAGTTGAGAAGCTGACTTTGATGAGACCGCACATAATGGAAACCTCTAATCAGGCTTTGTCTTTTTTGGTACACTTTATATATTTTAATGTTTAATGAAGATGTTCAGACATAGTGGAAGGGAAGCATTCCAGGCTTTCTCATGGTGCTTACCATATACCGATGATTCCACACTTGGACTGAATCTTGAGGCGAAGACTACAAACCTTTATCAATGAGAATTTTATTCTAACTAGTCTGAAACTTTCCATCAAAAAACATCTGTTAAGAGCAGCATAAAGCATTCATGGCACCATCAGGTAGAATGACAAGCATGCTGTTTACTTATCATTGACAGAGCAGCAACAACTCTATGTTCTAACCACATTTCTAAAAGGAAGCAGGTGGATATAAAACAGAGAAAGGGCTGAAAGTGAATCCTGGGAAATATCACGTGGACTGGCTGTCTAACCCTCAAGCTACCAACATATCCAGGATAACAATATGGCTGTGGTTCTGCTAGAGTATTTGAGCCAACTTTATACGACGATAAATCCTCACACTTACTCTTCAAGATATTCCCTCCACATATGCAACCTGCCAGAAAATTTAATAAACTAGAAGTAAAGCTGTCTCATGGCTACTGTATTGGTTAAAGCACCAGCTCAGTCTATCCCTTATGTTATTAATTATTAATTATTACTATTAATAATCATTAATGTTACATGATTGTACAGGCACTTCAGGTTTGTGTTCTTTCTCTCCAAAACCCTTAGGAAAACAAATTCATCTGACATGCAAGCAGTCAACATTTCACATTAGTCATCTATCTAAAGGACAGTTTTATACAAAGGTGATTCCCGTCCTATTTGCTATTAGTGAAATGTCAAGGAATTGCCGGTTCCTAGAAAGTGATGGGGATGTGTATGAGAGACAGGGAGAGGGAGAAAGAGAAATCTTGAGAAGAGCAGCCCTCTTGATTTGTACACAGCTAAAGGACACGCACCTTCCCTGAGAACAGAAAAACTGTAATATTATAATATTAGAGGCAGAAAGAAAATTTGAGTTCTCCTGCAACTGATGCTGGACATCTGAGCAAACAGTCACTTCTTGTCCTAGGAATAAGTCTGGGTATGCATACCCATGACCTAATGTGAAGCTCAGTTCCACTTGCATTTCTTCATTTATTGATATATATATATATAGATTTCTCCCATAGATTTTGGTTACCAGATTTCTTTATCCAGTATAAAGAAAATACGAGTTTGAATCTTCCCATGGAAGAAGGCTGCTGACTGTGTAAGCACATAGGAAATTGCATGCTGTACTTAATTCAGATTTGCATTTGCTCTAGTCTTGTCTGTTTTTGTCCCTTTCTGAAAAATGGTACTTCAGAACTGATATAGTTAATATTCACTGTAGTGATATTGTACTGGAGATAGCATAAGTAACCTCTATGAAGTTGTGCAGATAATTAGTTGTCAGCTCATTTTCTTAGCACTGGTTGAATACTAAAATGCATTGTGCCCAGATTTCAAGTGAACACTTGTAGTTTGCTAACAGTAAAGCTCTTGACAAACATCCAATGCCTCTACTTAGACACTAATAACATTTCACAGAAGTTTTTCTGAACCTAGATGGACATCTGCAAGAATAGGAACATCTTTACATGACAAGAAAATTATGGTGCTTATTGGTTAGCAAGGCTCTAAAAAAATCTGTTCTGCTCTCTCAGTTATGGCTTCTCAACATAAAAGTGAAACTCTTCTAATAACAATGATTACTGTTGTGAAAGAACATTTTATCTAGTCACGCAAATAAGGAGAAAAATCATTTTAAAATTCATAAGATTTCTATGAAAAATATTTCTGCCCTAATGTAAAAGGGTATTTGGAATTTGTGCTATATGTGTATTTTTAAGTACAGAGTGAAATCAAGTTATGTGCTAATTGCAAATAAACCAAAACCCACAGGGCTGCAGTAGGAGCAGCGTGGCTAGCAGGTCAAGACGGCTACTACCCAACTCCACTTGTTGCTGCTGAAGCTAATTAGGGAGTATCATGTTATTGCATCATTAAGTGCTATCCTGAGATACTAGAGGAAGTTTAACACAAAGCTACCTGTAAGGTCCAGTGACTGCGATATGGGATCCTATATACCCGGGATTACTTGGCTTGGGGATGTCTAAGGTGTGAACTTAAAAAGGTGAGAGACAAATTCTATTTATTAGGCAGTGGTGTCAGAACAAGGCCATGGAGACTCCACCCATGGCTATATATATATTGATCTAATCCAGTGTTACCTATGAATTCATTTCAGCTAAAATATTGGACTAGTGCTTTCACAAAGTTTGCTGCAACTACCATTCTGGCAATTTGACAATTTTATAAGATATACCTTATTTTATAAGCCAAAATGAGTACAGAACATAGCTGAATTTAGAGCCCTCTCTATAGTCAGATGCAACTTCATTATTAGGCTGGTAACCTCAGCTGACAGACAAGACATTCTGAATCTGGAACGATTAAACATGATTTACTCTGGCACATCAACACTGCTCAATGCATTTTTCAGAATATTCTCCGTATTTTTATTACATTAAAATATATACATGCAAAATGATCACAAGAATTCCTGAAATAAGCAGATACTTTTTAAAGCCCAGTTCAATTTCACTGACTATTTTCTACTGTCTTCCAATTTATGGCAGAGAAAGACAATGACAGGAATTTTAATAGCTCTACTGTGAAGCCAAGCGAGACTAAGTGGTTTAAACTGATACATTCCAACTTGAAAAATCAAAACAAATACAAAAAATGTGAACATATGCAACTGAAAGAATAATTGCTAATTGAGGCAATCAAGTTTTCATGGGACTAATTAATTTTAAGCAAAAAAATTGAGGAACTATTAAATACAAAGATAAGATCTATTCTGCACTTTCTCTGGCTTACTTACACCCCCACCCCCATTGTTCTTGCTTGACTCCTGAGTTCTCTCTCATTTATTTCTAATAGAAAACCAAAGAGATTTTATTGGCACCTACATGAAATTAAGAACATCATTGATTAGTTAGTTTCAAGAGCCCTCCTTAGAATTTGACTTGTTTGAGATACAATTAGATTTTTAAAAAGCTGCTGCAAATTTTAATAATAATTAAAATGAAATAATTAATAATTAAAATAATAAATAATAAAACCATATGGTTAAATTGGACAGATTAAGTTTTGGTAAATAATAACTCAACAACTAATTTGAATATGGCTTCCTTATGTTACTTAGGTCATCAAGGTAGGGAAGAAAGTAACATTTTGTGAGGTAGATGAAAAATTACTGTTGATTAGAAAAATATTGAATGGGGAGTAGTCAACATTAATGTAAAAACAAAACTAAAAACAAAAAAAAAACAATAACGGCTGTTAATTGTCTATAAATTGAACCATTGTTAACACTTCACTGAAAGTCAAAAATATTTGTCTTCAATATCTAAAAGCAAACATCTTCTATGAATTAATGTGCAACATGGAGTTTTTCTACTCAGGATGGGATTTCAGGCTTTCTGATCTAGAAGTTCTTTGTTCTTTGCTCTGAAAACTCTACAATGTGCATTTCTATAAACCAGAATTTTTCTTAAGAATATTGGTATTTACACAATGCCTATGACATCCAATCACTCCTTATTTGAAATCAAATAAATCGTGCAGGTATGGATGCACTACAGATTGGATACACGTCACTGTAATGTTGGTGCGAGAAAACCACAGTCCTTACAGGGATATCATAGCATTTCATACCATTTCCACTGCCAAGAATGCTAACTTGTCTTGTGCTTCCTGAACACATAGTCCTTATTCTGGGATGAAATCAGTGGCAGTGCTTTTGAGTACTTTAGTGAGGCAAAAGAGATTCACATTGACTCCAGTCCTTTAGTGTGTTTGAACACTTGTAGAGTGGTGACTGTCTTATCCTACCTTGATATACTTTAAATAGATCATTCAACCAATCTAAGCGATTAAACTAGAAAACCCCAAGAATAAAATCCTAAATTGCTAATCCAGTTTTTATTCACACAGTGGTGAAGAGCTTCAAAGTATCAAGTATCAAGGACAAGGTAAAATAATGAGTCTGTAAACCCCAGAAGGAGATGAGCTTGTGAGTTATCCCAGCTGGTGCAAACCCTGCAGTACTACACAGTGAAGTGCTGGACGGAGTATCACAGAAATCCCAAGTGGACAGTTTGAGATGAAAAAAAGCCTTTCAGCCTTTGCTAATGAGGGAGCAGAGAGCAAGACCAGAGAGAGAAAAGCTATCTGCATCACTGAATAACATGTAATCCCACTCCTAGAGCAGAACCAGGGTGTGCACCAAAGGGATGTCTGAGAGTCCTGAAAGCAGGAGCAGAGATGTTGAGTATAGTTCCAGAGGGAAGAGATGAAATAGAACAGCAAGAAGAGAGGAAAAATAAATAATTTAGTTCAGTGGCAAAAAGATTTTTAAATGCCACATTTCCAATGTTTGAACTATTTTGGCAATATCTTCTTTGGCTTCTTTGTCACTTTTCAGATAGAGAAGAACTTATCTCCATGGCAACCCATTACATTAAATGTAGAAAGTAGAATCTATCTGTCTCAGCGTCTAAGCTTATTAAAGTTCATTAAATTGTAACCTACAGTAAGAGGGGAATAGGGACCTGTACTGAAGCGTCTGTTCAAGGCAAATAAAATACACTAGTAGACATCAACTAAAAAAGTAACATTACATCTGTTTAAGAGGTTGGATACAGTATCCAAATAGATTTTAAATAGGAACAGTTTTCTAGGCAGTGAAAGATCTGCAGGACTGAATAGCACTCTGAAAGTTGTGTGTAATAGAGAGAAGTGAGAAGCTGAGACATTCTGTGTCATTCAGAAGATAGGACAGACTGAACAGCGCAAGGGTAGTTTTCCAAAACTGGAATCCAGGCAAGGGAGTGGATCATTCAGCAAGTGAAATAACAAATGATCACAGGGACTGGGATTAGCAGCTAAATTCTGCCAGGGGCTTGTGACTTTGACTTGCACTGAATTAACTAGGAGTGGAGGGTGTTTGGCTCTCCCAGGAAAGGACCCATAAATCAACAAGCTCATGTACTTCTACTGCCAGCCACAATTACCCTCCTAGGTTCTTATAGTAGAAATGGTATTCACAAATCTCTGAGTCTTTTCATTCACAAGTGTAACACTTCTAACGTGAATGTCCACTTTTAATGCACATAGGAGTATTGCTGTAGTTTTTCTCTGTCCTCTGTGCATTGAAAAATCTGTTCAAATGTTCAGATAAAAAGTTAATTGCTGATAGTTGCATACCTGAGATTATAAACACTCTGCTATTGCAAGTGAATATTCTTAATTTGGCCAAGTGTTAGTGGCTCATACTTGGAGAGCCAAAAGGCCCTCAGTTCTCATACTGCTCTTAACCCTCAGCCAACAGCTGAGTAGTGTGTGCTGCAGAAGCTTCTAAATGCTTTTTCTTTCAGTATCAGACAGTTAGAATTTAGGATAAGGTTAAAATGTGTTTTTTCATCTGTCTAAGCAATTTTGCACACAGCTGATAACCAACAAACATGAAAATCAATTAATAGCTTGTCCACTTGGTTCATTTTCACATGCTTCATTAATGAAATATCTTTAGGCATCCTATTCACAGCAGGCATCAAGAGACAAATGAAACTACTAAAATGTATGAACAAGAGGCTTGTTCAAAAGAGTTCACTCATTAAAAGTTAACTGCACAGGAAAGCACAGAGAAAGCAAAATGGAACAAATGCCTCATAGAGAGCGAATCACACGTCATCTGCTCATGCTTCTTACAAATTGGTTCTGGGTTTCTAACCTCAGGTGAAGTGTTACTTACGTTATGACTCTACACAGTCTCCCTTACATCTTCTGCTCGGGAATACAGAAGAGAAATGCGAAGTACAATTGAAATGACCAGAGAGACACTTGATTGGGGTTTAGTCAGCTGACAGCTGGTGTTTATCTCAATTTACCATGGAGAAAATAATCCGGGAGCCAGCAATCATAGAGGGAAATTATTTCAAGAGGAGTTGAATTCTCTCAAGGCACGCTGGGCTTTCCTAGTGACCATTTGTACATTCCTGCATCTCCCCCATTTACTTGTCCTCTCCAGCAACCCCAGTCCTGTGGCTTTGCTTGTCCCCTCTGTCCCAGCCCTTGGCACATCAGGCTTCCTGAGCCACCACCCTCTTTGTGGCCATTAGCCACATCAGTGGCTCCCAGGTGTGTTTATTTACCAGTCTGACAGTGATACTAAAAGACACAGCTCAAATGAAGCTTGGGTAATTTACTGTCGCATGCATATATATTTTAGTACTTGCAATTTGTACATTCCTTAGGAGCAGCAATGAACATTTGTGAGCTGGGCACCTTGCCTTTCAGACTGCGTTAACCAGGATTTACAAGCAGATATGAAAAAGGTAGGCTGAAGTCAGAGTGAACCAATTATGCCAAAATCATTTTCAGAAATGAGAACAGTCAGTGCTGTAGTGACCGTTCCAATTAAGAAAAGAATGCAATAGAAAAGATGCTCACAAATCAAATAAACACAAATTTAAGACTGTTTTTGTCCCTAAATACAGCCAGTACGTCCCCATATAGGCAAAATTCTATACAGGAAAATATGACCTCTTTTTCTTTTAAATCAAAATAATCATGCAATGACTTCCTCAAAGCTCAGACTTATTAGACAGGAGCAACACAAATGTAGCAGTTACTACATTTTCTGTGTCTGTCTAAAACAGTTTTATGAAATCCATATGTCTGAACAAGAAAATTTTGACATTGAGGGCTCAGAAATGTAAGTCATTACCAGATGCTACTGTCATTTCTTAGTATTATTGTAATATTTTAAGAATATTTACATGACCATATTAATACTTACAGTAGTCTGCAGACTGGTAATACAGTGCTTTTCTCAGCTTTGCATAGCTGCTTCTCTATGGTATAAACGATGCCAGTCAAGAGACAGTATATCCCTGAAAGATCTTGCCTAAAGGACAGCGTTTTGATGGAGCAGGGAGGAGAGATAAGGCACTTTTTTTTCAATTGTCTTTCTTCAGCTTCTAATTTGTTAAAGGAAAAAAATGCCAATATCCTTCAAAAAGTTCTGAGATCATTTATTCTTATTTTAAAGTCAGCTATATGACACATCAAAGGAGTGCTCTAAATATGATAACATGGCAGGAAATGACAGCATAGGACTAATGAGATGCCTTTTCTCTTTTTTTTCTATTTTTTTTTAAACAGCGATGTGGAATTCATTATTTGGGAATTTGTGCAACAGTTCAGTCCCAACCCATTAGGTGGACTAATGCTCTCTGTTCACTCTCTATCAACACAGAACAAAAGGTACATTTTCTTAAGCATGTCCTGTGCTACACAGGGATCAATCAGTAGAATAGGAAGTAGAGAAAAACATATTAGAAACCAATGCACTTGGCATTATTGTAATTATGAGAGTCTAATACTACAATAAATTATAAACACATTTACATAATTATAGCCACTTTAAAATAACACTGGGTTGTATTCGAAATCGGTAATTACTAAATATTAAGATTTGACCTTTAGGATGGCCATTTCAGCCTGTGTATCTTGTGTTTTCATTAAGAATATCATGCTCTTAATGCTACAGTGTTTAAACATGGATATCTTACAGAATTCAAACAAGAACTCAGAAAGATTATTTATCTAAAAGAGGATCTGTTAAATGGTTTGCATATGCTAACATGCACAACGGGTGTTGCACAGCCTGTGCAATCTGTGTAACAGGAAACTCTGTTGACACCTATAGACCACTGAAGTTTAAAAAACAAAAAACATTATAGAGATAAGTACTAGCATGAACTTCAGGGAAGACATGCTAAATGAAATTTGGTGGTGAGCTACCAAAATAAATATCCTAGCTAGGCTGCAAGCTCTAGTTCTAAATATGTCCCACAGCAGTACAATTTGTTAATCTATAAAATAATAAGACAAGATGTTGCATGTATATAATCCACACTTTATTTAAAATGCATATTTGGCCACCGTTTCCTATTTTTCTAAAGATCTTTTAAGTCAGTATTTAAAAAAAGAAATTTCTTTGGTGCTGCTAGGACATAATTCTGAAATCATTTCAGTCTCTAAATAAACACTCCAGAATGTTCAACTTCCTTCTAATTAGCTTTATTTGCAATCAAGTATAGTATCTTAAATAGAGTTTTGTTTTCACAAGAAAATCATATGCCTTGGCAGTTCTGTTTAAAAAAATATTTTTTCCACATAGAAATATATAACTTTAATATAAGCAATCAAAAACATCTAACTTGGGATTTTTTTTTCTTTATTTGTATCTGCCATTTCAAAATTGAATGTGCCTCTTGCTTGTCTCTCAAGGACTTTTTCCAGACAGAATCCAAATGTTTTCCATGAACACAGATGACAAAAACTAGCCCTTAGATAATCTGTGTATTTCTGAAAGATGTAGGAATGAACTCCACAAAATCTAGTGATGATGTGACTGTTATACAACAGCTTCATTAAATACTGCTGTACAAGCTACAGAAAGATTATTGTAGTATTCTTGAGGTTACCCGGTCACATGGAGAAGGGTTGATCTTTTGGCACATTACCCATTAATTAATTCTGATTGCTTTTCTAAGGAATAGTGCACTGACATAGCCACCAAGCTGAGAGAGCAGCATATATTGTAAGAACCAAAATACAATCACATATGTTTCTTCATACCTCTCTCCCCCCAAAAAGTTGATGAATTTAATATTAAAAAAAAAGCTGTGTTATTTTGTTATTTTTTAGAGAGGTTTTTTCTAATGTCCTAGAAAATTTATGTTGATATTATTCTTTTAATCTCTATTAGCAAAACAACAAAGGATATATCCTCCCACCAGAATGGGGTTCTCTGAGACATGGGAAGAAATGAAGTCTTCTCAGCAAACACATACTTCTTCATATGACTATTTTTGTGGATAAGAGGCTGAATTCTTCCCTTGAAGGTATCTACTCATCTTATCTACGTCTTGTTCAGATCCTATGGATCATAAGCATTCCTGAGCCATGAGGTTCCTCTACAGGAACCTTTACAGCATCTTCTACCCAGCCTCTCAGTGGTCATAACACCTCCAACCTTGTCCTCCTTCTTGGACTTGAGAACTTAGTCACTTATTTCACAATTGCTTTAGTAGGAGACATTCAAAGCTGGCAGTACTGCCTGCTGCACCCATATGGAACAGGAACAACGATGGGAGCAGCCATTGGAGACTGGTTAGAGAGCAGTGGAAGTGCAGCAAACGATTTTTATTAACCAGCCTTGCAAATGGCCCTACAAAAGCAGCGTGACCTCTTTATTTAACGAATGTGTTACACTTCTAGAAAAAACTAGTTTGCTCCAGTCAAACTAGATTAATTTTCCTTTAAAGCTATTTCAGTTTGCTCAAGGCATCTTAAGCACCCTGTATAAATGAATTAGGAATGACAGTTTCTCTAGCAAGGGGATAGGTGACCATGTTCTTTTCTTGTACAGCACATACTTTGTGAGAACAAAGAATAAAAGGCAGCATGTTATCTGTATGCCTGTTATTTAAATGGCTCTCTCCCCTTTCTTTGTGAGAGTTTAACATTCCCAGTGATGTGTGGAGAAAGACTTTGAAACATAAAAATAGGACTTCAGATAACATAAAATTACTTTGCAGTAACAAATGCATGCATCTGCTAGTCTATAGACGTGCTAAGCAAAGCACGGTGGAATTTTACAAACAAATTTACAGCGTGTCAAAAGCTTCAGCAAGAAAGCAGACTGAGCAATGCTCTGTAATGATAGTACATGGCTCAGAGCGCTCAGCAACAGCCTGCCTGTGCTGCAGGACAGCTACTGCTGCTGTATATCTTAACGGGGATATCTTAATGCCTTAAATCAGGGCATTATTTGTTCGATAACATTCTCCTGTTACACCCACGTGATGTATTCTTATAATTCTGCAAACTTCTTTATGTCTTTGAGAGATGCAAAGTTAAAGCCGGACTTCAGAAGACCTGAGAAGGCAGAATCTTTTTCTAGCTAAATGAGACTTCTTTTTATCTAAAATATGAAAGCAATACTTAGTCATAACTCTATTTAATTTTGGACTGCTTGGGATAAAAAATCCCCTCTGCATCTCTTTCTGCTGCACAACACAGACTCGCAGCAAACCTTACAGCATCTACAAGACAAGCTAATAACACACCCAGATCTCCAGGACTCGTGAACATCTCCCAGGACATGGACATGCAAGAAGGAGCACATGAGGCAATGACAGGAGAACACTGCTGAGAGGCTGAGACCACACAAATCAAGTTATCAGCCTGGCTCCAGCCTGGCGAGGCAGGCTGGGGAACAATTTTCCATTTTGTTCCTTTCAAAGCAAAGCGAGAGAACAGGTTCTGCTAAGAGCTAAACAAACTTCTGGGAAGTATTTATGTGCCTGATTTGAGGTTTGCCAGACGCTGTTCTAATCAAGGGATTTGGTTTTTGTGTAGTAGATGCTTTAGTTATGGAGTTATTCATTGCAGAAACCCGTTGCCCTGGTAGCTGGGTGACCCAGGGAGTTAATAAAGTGAGTTTTCACCCCAGAGATCAGTGATTCATGCCTGGCTTAACAGACAACAGCAAATGAGTTTGGTGGTCTCAAACTGGCCCACAGCCTCATGGTAAAATCCCAGCATCATTTCAAAGGATTTTACCGTATCTGGGATTTTCAATTCATATGAGAGCTAAGGCTGGAATAATAGGGTTATGTTTCAGGGCAGGATGAGAGGCTATTAAGCAATCCTAGTATATTATTAAGTAATGTAAGTTTAAATACATGTGCATAAATGTCTGGAATTAAATATAAAAAAATAATTTAATTCCATTACGAGTTTAACTTTTGACCAAATCGTTACAAGGAAAAAGGGAAACAGTCTTTCCCTTAGAGTGTTTAACACAGTGTTATTTCAGTGGGTACTGACAGATACAGCTGTATGGGAACTATAGGGTTGGTCATCATGGAAATGAAGTATTCCATAAGTATAGGAAGGCACTGTCCTTACAGGTAGTCCTATAAAGATAATTAACTCATTTGTGCCTCATTTGTGTATGAGACAGATTTTGAATATTTCTGTCAATACCAGATATTAAATGCTTCTCCTCAAGAGACTGAAGATTTAAAACTCACTGTGGACTATCGCTAAAAGGCAGAATGCTCTCTGATGGCATCACCCCACAGATATACCACCTCCTGGGGGAAACGTGTACTTTAGTCTCAGGTTTGTTAGCTCACTCAGCACTGTGCATCCAGTCAGAGGTAAAAAAATATAGGAGCAGCTACTTATAGATAATGTTGAGACATAATCCCTGAGCAATGCCAATATCCTTACAACCATAATACTTCTGTCTCCTGAAAATGCACATCTCAAACACTTCATGTTTGCCTGTTTGTTCACCAGAGTGACTGACACAAGGCATATTTTGCCCCTTTCCACAGCTCTGGCTGGATCCCAGGCTGTTGTAAATCATCATTATTCTGCTCTGAACCGTAGTTTCCAGATGAGGACCTGACTCTTCTTACTACCTTGGTCAGTGAGAAGTGCAGCCCAGACCTGTCGTAGGGCTGTCACAAGGCAGGTATATGAAGAAATCCAACAGACCGTAGTACATATTCTCTTTATAAAGTATAAACAGCCCACATGTTTATGGATGACAGTGGTACTGTAGAGGGGGCATGAGGGAGAGTTGTGGGAGTGACAAATAGACTGTAAATTAAAATGAACTGCATCAGAAACTTGAAGGAAAGATACAAGTTGGGTGCTGTGTGTAGAAAATATCTTATTGCAGTCAAGCCTGACCCTGTTTCTTGAAAAGCATTTCTCTGATTTGTTCAGGTCACAAGTGAGATGGAAATGAGCCTCTGTACTGCTTCTTCACACATCCGGATTTAATAGACTTTTTTCCACTGATAAAAGACCACTAATGAGTTCATTTTCAAGCTATTAAATTGGCTAGAATAGCTAGTTCTGCTGATGATTGCACAGAGGCCTGACGGTCACAGTGGGTTTTGTCTTTGTCTGTTAACCATTTGCTGTCTCAGTGTTGCAATACAAATATCTATGAAGAGAAAGAAAGGAAAGAAAACACAAAAAACCTTTTCTCATCACCCCCAAACTATTCTTTGTTCTACACATCCTGTTTTGTGACTCCAAGTAATTCTTAGATGCCTGTAAACATGAATACTTCTTCCCCAAATAGCTTTTATATTAGTAGTGCCTTGCGCAGTCCAAACAATTAGAAGCATATTCACAACATCTGAGTTTCGTTCTAGATGAGAGCACAATTCATATTTTCCTTCCTGCATAAAAATGTGTTATTTCGGTTTTACTCAGACCTCAGATTTTTTTTTTTTTTTCCTTTACTGGGCTGGTATCTATGCCTTTATTAAACACATGCATGGGATGCCCAGTGTTCAGGCAGTCTTACATTGCCTGAAATCCTAAGAGAACAACTTCTTTAGCCATACAAATGAATGCAATTAAGGAATCACTAGGTGATTTCTCTGTTGGTTTAAATACACATCCATTGCATTATCATGCAATCTATCAGCCCTTTATGGGAAAGCAATTAGCTGCATAGCTGCTCAGTGGTGAAAACTCTGCCCTTCCCAGTGCTTGGGGGAGGCAGAGGGAGGTGGTCAGAGTTATTTAATGCAGTTGTGCAAAACACAGTTGGAATGGATTTGACCTCTACCTTTAATATGCAGAGGAGGCAATGGATTTGGCACCATGGAAAAGTAGCTGTATAGCTGCCTTTAACATGCACCTGCATCCTGCACTGCTTTCCCTCTATCTTGCCTTGAATCATTGTTGCTTTTGGGTATACCAAAAAATACCCAATATATACCTCTGGACAGAGTCACCCACAGCAGTACAAGAACTATGCATTAGACACAGCAAAGAAAATGCCTGAAATGTATCTGAAATACTGGAAAGTCATATATGACAGGTATTCAACACGAGTGAATGTTGTGACTTCGTCCTTCTTCACCTGCTCAGGGGTAAGGAGAAGGCAAGGTAGAAGGGAGTCTGACTTCGGGTACTGCCCTTTCACACGTTGGCTGGCTGCTCCAGGCACAATGAACGCATATTATTTTACAAGAATTAAATGGGAAAATGCCATGATGTTAAGATCAAAGGTTCTGCAGCTGTACATGAGCACATGTACATTCCCCTCAGTGTCTTTCAAAATCCTAGGTTTTAGTTTCTTCCCTGTATTCCACTAAGTCTGCCCACTCCAGAGATTCTTATCACATAATAAACACAGTACTGTCAATCAGTTTGAATTTCTGTGACTTCCAGTACTATCACTGATTATTTGTGTCTGGACTTACCTTCTAACCTGCTGATGTACTCAGATCTCTTGTTTATCCACTAACTGTTCCTGGGAACTTCCCTTAATGAAACGGGATTTGTAAAAGGCAGGGGGAATTAATCTAGATTCTTTTTCACATCATGCAAAGTTACAGATTTATGCATTCATGAATTTTATGCTCATTGAAGATTTCCTTTCAAGCTTAACTGATGTTTTCACAGACAATCAACCTGCCTTTCCAATGATACAGCCCTTGTTTAACATTAAAGAGAATGTAAAAAAAAAAAAAAGAATATGTTGTCAGACAGACTTTAACACCCATGTAGCTTTCCTTTATTCTTTATTCCTTTATTTCCTTTATTCTTTAACAACTTGGTTAACATTCCCTTTTTTTCCTGATCTTTCCCTCCCTGACCTCCAGACAATCTTTCAACCTCTTTTACCATTACCAGAGTACAGATAATGTGCTGCTTACAAATTAGAGATCATTTGACATTTGCTAAACTCAAACCCATTTCTAGCCACCAAAATAATGCACTTATGGGCCAATACAGAACAGATTTGCAGAAAACTTTGGAGAGAAAAACCACAATGTGGGAAAATGTAAGATAACCCAACACTTGCCATCACAAGATTTTCTCCCAAAGACTGGTGTTGATCACATGGTCAGATTTTGACAAATAAGTCAGTCTCCAGTTCCTAACAGAGGAAATATTTGAAACTACTTCTTTTTGGCCTCACTGCAGCCAACACAAAAAGGTAACTGATGCAAATGGACTTCATTCAATCACCCCATGCAGAATGGAACTGTCATTTGAGCGATGTAACAGTGTCATGGGCTACTTGTTTGGCTCTACAGAACTACTCTGCCTGCACATGACTTGGATATTTCTTTACAGTACAGAGGAAATATTTAAATCCAGTCTTTTGTCAAATCAAATCTTCACTCAGTGATCCTGTTCATTCTGTTGAAGGCAGTAGGTGACTTCTTTCTTAATGGTAAAATGATTTATGACTGCAGAGATTTCAGAATGAAGTACGTCTTGCTGGAGCAAAGTTGTGTGAGTTGTGTGAGTTGCTGTGTGACAGCAGTTCAAGGAGTGTATCTAGTGCACACTGCAGCAGACAGCATTGTGTGTCTTTCATGGGAGAGTTCTAGGAGTTATAGCGTTCTAGTGTAGAATCCTTTCGTGAAGCAAACACTGTTCAACGAAACTAAAATGTTGCTTCTCCCCTAATGCTTATGAAAGTTTGACAAGCTCAGCTTTTTATCTGAGAATGCATTACAGACAGAGAACAGTGTTCTTATATAAGCAAAATGCTCAAGCAAATTATAGTGAGTAAGGTTTTTAAGTTGATTAATTAAACTGAATTACAATTGTATACAGACACTTCCAAAGTGAATTAAGCTAAATCCATTGAAGATCATTTTAATTTTGAATAAGGGATTTAAAACATATTATTTAACAATCCACTTTAAATTAACATCTTTAGGTAGTTTAGATTCCAATTTTGTAGCATATGTCATATAAGCAAAATGTTAAGCTACACCGATTCCAGCAGTGTACAGTAACAAGGAAATCTCTAGCAGGTGAGGAAGACTTCTGTCTCCATGACAATATTGCTTAGGTTTTCTGACAGTAATATATATTATATTTAACTCTTAAAAGTAAGAGTGACTATTTAAAATAATTGTTAGGATCAGAGTCTGTCCTTATTCTAGAGCTCCAGAAGTGTGACCAAAGAATGTAGACTTCTCAACCTGGCCACGGATTTGTAGAAAAGATAAAATTCAAGATAAAAACGAAGAAAAGAAAAGGTCAGTGAAATCAATGACCAAGCAAGACGTCGCTACCAAGGCAATGTGGCAAGCCTTGGCAACTTTTAAACAGAACATCAAGAAACCATCAACATATATCGCACCAACAGTCCTGTTTGGCAGGCCCTATTCCCACCCGTTGTGTTATAGGTTAATAATTCATCTCCTCTCACCAGTCAGATCGTACCTTGACTCTAAGCCAATTCATAACAACCACTATTATAAAAGCACAAAAACCTCAGGTTAATCTAATGTTTAAGAAGACAGATAGCCCAAGTGGTGATGCAAGATATTCTCTTTTCCTCTGGACTTCTCAAGGTTTCACAGCTTCTTTTTGACACATGGGTGCTGCTGAGCAGCAGCCAAGCTGGATTGCTTCTGACAAACAACAGGGCATAATCATTTTAAAAAATGATAGAAATTTCATTTGCATGTAATCAGCATCTATTTCCTGCAAAAGCAATGTCCAGTCAACCAGAAGAAAAATGACTTTTAAAGGCAGGTGTTCTTTCTAATTATTGTTGATTCAAGCAAGTTATTAACACTTAGTTGTACTCAGGTTTACAGTATTGTACTTTGGACTACAAACACAAAAGTGATTGGGACCAGTGTCTTTTGGTTTGTTTAGTCCTCAAAACTGAAGCTTCATAAATGGCTCAAATTCTCTCACTCTGATCTTATATGTTTATATCTTAATATACAAACCTAATAACCAAGCTAAAACTCTGCCATCTCCTTTGTTGCAGCTTAGAGAAAAGGTACCATACCATCAGAACAGCAGTGGTTAAACGTGGCAACAACACTGATAGATTCAAGTAGTTTATTTCTCCAGGCTTACAAATTTGATTACCATGGAGTACAAAGCTATTAAAAATATGACCTTTCTATACTGTACAATGAGGCAAAAAGCCAAATAATAACTTTGTTTGACTTGGGTAGTATGATCGAGTGCCTATTCAGCTGGAAATAAAATGACTTTTCTTTACCGAAAATTATATCCGGAAGACTTAATGTCCATCATGAACATTATACACATACAGAGTCATTAATTCAGACTCACTGCAGCCACTGTTATGGATGTAAAGGGGCAATGTTTCTATATGTCTCAGAAAATAATGAAAAATTCTGGTGCTTGCTTGTCAGTTCCTCTATCATGGAGAGAAGCAAAGTCAGCACTGATAATAAGCAATCAGTAAGAAAATAAATTTCATAACTACAGTATGGCACTCACACCTTTTAAATCCTTGCCTTGAACAAACAGTTACTTTTTTATACTTTTTGATATGCAAACAAGGGAAAAATATTAGTCCTATTCTGATGTTAATTAAATAGACATTTGATCTGATAAAACATCTCATTAGTGCTTCCACTAACACCAATGACAAAACCAATGGATTTCAGTATGCTTAGGAACACAATCATATGTATATTAATAAAAGAAAGTGTCTGGATAGTTCTGCTTTCAGCAGTGTTACACTGTATTCTAGTTTCCACAAAACTCATGAAGACAGAAAATGGTAGATGATAGGTAAGAAAGTGGTCACTTAATCTTCCAGGTATCTTTAGTTTTAAAGATGTCTTCAACCTTAGTTAGACTTAAATGACACATCCTTGAAAAAAATTAAAATAAAATCCTGCATAATGAAAAATTTCCCCTTACTCAAAACATAATGTTTATTTTGCTCAGGTTGTTGTTGTTATTATTATTATTATTATTATTACTATTATTATTTACAGGGAGAATCGTGAATTTTTAAAAAAATCATTTTTCTGGAAAATTAAAAGTGTTTTTTTAGTTTCCCAGTTGTCTAACTAAAACACCACCATCCATTTCACTTACAGGCAGAAAATAGACTTGCAGAGAAAATTCCAGACAATTAACCAAAGGAGCAAAATTTTAGTCTTTCCTTCTGCTTTTTTTTTTTTTTTTAAATTCTGCTTTTTCATTCTTCATTATATGTAAATTTTCCCATGTGCTCTTCCACTTCTTTCATGTATTCGAAAAGAGACTTCTAATCAGAAACAATGGAATACGTGAAAGCATTGAAAACTCATGCATATTTATTAAGATATTAGGATAAGGACCTGCTTCTTCTGTTCTTATGCAGAGCTTTTAGTGACCACCCTTGCTCCTAAGTTACATTTTGGATGAAAATTGGATTTCCATCAAGTTGCATTTCTTTGTGGAAGCCAAGACAGTTACACTTCACTGCAAGCCCTGTATTATCTGACCTATCTATAATTCTAAATATGAAGTGAGAATGGATTTTTTTATTTTTTTCTTAACAGATACTGCATGGTCCATCACATGTATCCTACTGAAAGTGATCATCCACATCATAAACTCCAGTTCTGAAGAAATTCAGCTGAGTAGCTATGGAGCACTATGTCCACATGGGAGTTTTCTTTCCCATTCCCTCAATTTAATATTATTTCTTTTGCCTAAAAACCAGAAATGCTAATTTCTTCTATCCCACCAAATTTTAATTTTATTAATTTTATAACCACCAAATGTAATAAAAGATGTATCACTTTAGCAAGGATTTAGCTTTTTGTCTGAAGAATATATTCAGTTATCCAATCCAATGTAATTCAACCCTGTATCAGGAATCCAATTAAGCTTTCATTGTAGGCAATATTTCATGTCCATATACTCCACATTCCTATTGTGAAATCTAAAAAAGGAATTGGTGTTGAATGCCCATTAGCACCTATGGATTTTTAAGATCTTGTTTCCAGATTCAGTCAGTCCCAAAAAGCCAGTCCCTTTCCACCTATATTAACAAATATTATTTATTCTTTCTACCCTGTTGTATTCTTATAAGTTTTTTATTGCTGTGTTTTCTCTTGCAAGTATTTGCAGATGCTTTGCTTTCATCAACAGAGTTTGCTGGATTTGTTGGTGACCAGTAAGAAGCAGTATGGCTCAAGTTTATCTTTCATTTTCTATATTCATGAAGAGCTTACAGTGTACAAGACTTCTGATCAGTTTGCTGATGACCACATCTTTCATCAGCTGGACATCTCAACTACCAGTGGAGATTCCTTCATATTCAAATTTAAGTTAAACACAATGCAGAAAGACTTTTCTTTCGGACATCAGGGAGAAGATAGGGATGGTCCTCTCATTGCAAGCTCCTTGAGGACTAGAATATATACTTGACATGTTGCAGTTTAAAAATCACTATTCCTAGCTGTTCTCTTTCTTGGGAATTCGATGAGATTGTGAGTTGTGTTTGATTCAAGATTACAAGGAGATAATTCTGAATGTTGTAATCCTCTGACTGAAAGTGTGTGGTGAAGTGACAAACTCCTGCACCCTTTTACTTATTGTGAACACACTTCAGGGTTAAGAGTCTAGTCACTTTTCAAGTGCCAAACAACTATTAGAGTGGATTGATCAAGTGGAACATGATGTCAGGAACAACAAAGAAAGAAAAGAATGAATACCATTTTATATGAATTATGAAGTCAGTGGTATGCACATTATACTGATCGTGGTTGCTTACCCCAAGGAAAGCTGGGCAGTGAAAATTTGTTATGTTGGATAAAGGTATCCTACAAAGCTAGCACTTATTTACCACTTTGGGATTTTGCTTATATACTGCCTGTTGTCTTTTCTGCTGGAAAGATTAGAGGCGTGAACTGCTGCTGCTTCTCCATGATACTGCTTTCCTAGGAGAATATCAGCCACTAGCTGCATAATGGAGCGATAGTAAATATATTAAGAAACACAAGTCTCAAAGCATTCCTTTGGCTTTCTTCTGCTTATAGAAAAGAGATACTCTTAATACATACATTGTGAAAGACCGAGAGGGGACCTCATCAGTGCTTTATAATAACCAAGTATAAATCCTAAGCTCTATGGGTAGTATCCATGATTAATTGCATTCAATCGACATTAGACGCTGTCATTATCAGCTACTTGCTGCTCGGCACTTGCTATGCTGTTAATTATTGTTGTGTGGCTCTAAGGGATGTTTTCAAAACATTTCAAATTCTCCTACTGTAATAGCACAGTTAAGAAATCGATAAGCTGCTATTTAGCAAAGGAAAGACAAACAGATACTTTTATTAAGATCTTTTGAATAATTTTGTTTTATCAACTCAACAAGAGACTCGACAAGCCATCACTGATAATAAAGGTTCCTCCAAGACAGGACTGACATTTAACATCCTATCTAGACTTCACTGAAACTCTTTTTTTCATCCACCTACACATAATCCAACCCCCTGGTATACAAGGCAAATGAGATTAAAAAGATTGTGTTCAGATTCCAAGGTTTTTGGAATGGATATTTTAAACAAGTTTTTGTAAGTATATCCCTCATGACTTGGAAAGACATAAACAGCATTTTTAAATTTTTATTAGTAAAAAGATGGACAAGGTACTAACGGTCTTCTTGGAACAGAAAATGCTGTTTCCAAATGAGATAGAAAAGGACCAGCCTGCTAAAAAAAGGTTTGTCACTCACTCTATACTGTGCAAGTTAACATCAACTTAACCAAGACAGATGCAACTACCATTTCTGCTGAAGTCCTTGTGCTTAATAATAGTCAGCCTTAAAAGTTTGATCTACAGTACAGTCATGTGAATGACACGCAAAACCTGTGCTATTTGTAATGGTGATAATGGGCTTCTATACCCTTTAGTAAATCTGTATCATCAGTTACCGCTGGTAACAAACGCAAGATTAAATTTGTGTAATGATCCTAATAGTGGAAAGAGTCTTGAATATTAGAGAAATTCACAAAAATCCTTTTAAATTTGTTTCATTTTTAGCTTTTCAAAACATGACTTTCCTTTAATTCGTCTGCAGGAAATGTTGAAATAAGCTTTCATCTGATTCAGAATTAAATCAGTTTTTGAAATTCCAGTATTTCTAGTGTTAGGAACAATCTTTATAATAAGTGGAACTGGTCTAATAGCTGGGAAAAATGGACTCCATATTTACATTGTTGGAGTAGATATTCTGAGTGTGGAAAAGCACGAATTAAGACAGGAATGTGTGCAATGTAGAAATCTGATACTGGCCACAAATCTGCCCATTCTGGGATGGCATCTCTAGATTATTCTGACCAGAATTCTCACTCCAGACCAAAGAATCTGTCATGATCAAGTTTACAGTCCCATTGGCCTCCCTCCAGAAAAATGCTTAGTCAGTTTGGATTTCTTTGGTTTATGAGAATGAATTGAATTTATTTGAATACTGTTGTCAAATTATAGCTAGAAAAGTTGTTTTTTTTTTTTTTTTTTTTTTTTTTTCCCCAAGAAACATAAAATCTGGTGGAACTTGCAAGCATTTAATTTTCATTTCTTGGATTTTAATCTATAAAACTCCAGTCATCTCCATATGGGAAGGGTTACAACAAGACCAAAAGGACAAGTTAAGTTCATAAATTATCCATTTAATGAAAGCACCAAGAGACTCTGTAAATCAATTTCTGTTATCAACTAATGCTATTATCTAAACAAGATGTAGTGCCTGAGAGCATCTGGATATGCATCCCTGTGTCTATACAATGACATTAGACATACTTGGACTGTGTATCCATGTGCAAAGGAGCTTAAAGCAATCCAGAAGCAGCAGTACTACTGGGATACATTTGTGGAACAGAGATCTATATTGTGTGTGCCTGAACAACTGGAAAGATAGTGAAATTGCATGTCAATTTCCATTCTGTTGAGAAATGGGAGACTATGCTAAGAGAGGAAGACAGCAGAGTATGCCAGAGGCTAAATGATTAATATATTTTCTCAGTATTAGCATTAACAAAATGTTGCCTCAGAGGAAGTCATGGTTAAAGAGCATCCACTAAACATGAAGCAAAGTTCAATAAAATATTGAAATAAATATGGTAAAAAAACCTACCTTCATATATTTCAGAAAGGCTTACTGAGCCAGTGTGGCTTCTATTGTTTTCCTTGTCAAATTTCAGCCTTCCTTTGTGCTTTTCATGAAAAATGAGTTATATCACAGAAAGAGTGAGAGATGTAGGGGGCACCAGTCTCTAAGCCCAGTAATGCTATTGGTCAAAAAATTGGTGTTAGACAAGTTTTAATTTGGAACAAAGCACAAATTTGCAACAGTGAGGATACTAACCACTGGAGTGGTAGGTTTTACGTTCATATCCTCTCCAAGTAGCAGAGTTTGCTAGAAAGCATGCTTCAGTGAAGTGCAAATTACAGAGCTCAATAGAGGCAGTGAGACCTAATGACTCATAATAGACTGGTCAGACTGGACAAATGATCCCCTGATTTAATTTTCATGAATCTGCTAGTACCAGGAAGCTACTGACTCAGCTGGGAAGAAGACAAAAAAAGACACAGGTTCCCTACTCAAATTTGAGTTTGCTAACTGTGTAATACTTTTTGACAGATTTAACCCCACACAACACATGAAAGAACTGTAAAATGTTATGTGGAGGGGAACTTGGTTGTCTTATGTTCAAAGCATAAAATACTGCTATAAACAGTTTTTTGCTAATTGCATCTGAAATTTAGCTATGATGGAGATTTTTGTTTAAGCACAACCTCTGCCACTCAAATTGTAATAGAGCTACCACAAAATGGAGAAGCCTAAAAGGGGATTGTAAATGGGTATTCAGTTATTATTCTAACTCCACAAAATTGATAAAATATTATTTAAAATGACACGTTGGCTTTTACTCGCCTTGCAAATGAGTGATGAACAGTTAGTGAAGAAGTTCAGTACTGAGAGGCATTTGTGATAAACTCCATACTCACAGCTGAGCTTTGGACATGTTCTGTCATGGTCAAGAAATTAGGTTTGGAATATAACAAAAACCCAGGTGTGTGACTTCATAGAGCTGAACTGTTTTTAAGCAATACTTCAGCAATATACTTCCCTACCTGTAAAAAGGACAGCTTTAATGTTTTCAAAGCTCGTTATAGTAGCTTTCAAGAAAATAGCTCTCATTTCTCTTCCTCCATTTACATCTGAGAGATTAATTAAGCTCATCTACATTTGATTAATGCAGGTAGGAAGCCTGTGGCTTCCTCCAATTACGTTCAAATGATATGGCATTACTAGATATATTTATTTGGCTTTTAAGAAATATATCTGTAAGAATGATCTAGACAATTGTAGTGTCATATTAAAATACATTATAAAATCATTAGCAAACCAAACCAGCAGCACATTCCGTGTAGCCATCTGGAAAAGATGTTACAGAAAAGATCAACATCTTTTCTCAGTCTGTGAAGGGACTCTGGTTCTAATATATATTCCTTTATTACACTAATAGCTGCTCAGCTATTTTATAGTTGTGGAAGATGGTATCCCATGGAGAGGGGAGGTGGTAGCAGTAGAAGTTTATTACAAAGCAAGCTCTATGATCTGCTCCTTACACAGGATAAAATTATACACTGAACTTGTGCCGTACTCATGCACTAGATGAAACTCTTGCCAACAGATATTTTTTTGCATCTTTGACAGCTTCATCTGCAGAATAAAGGATCTACTGGTTTAAACAGGTAAAATCCAAGCACAGGAAATATGCTAAAAAATAAGAATAGACACATTTTATTTTTATTTTGCAGGAAAAAAAAAATGGTCTCCAACATATAAAATTTACTTTAGAACTCGGATGGGACAACACTGAGACCTCTCATGTTTAAAGCAGAGTACCCTGATTCTGAAAAAGTGATTCTCATGGCTCCATCTGATGTACCACATGTGAAAAGGGAACAGGAAAGCTTTCAAGAATGAGAAAAATGCATCTTTTTTTTTATTGTTGTCGTTGCTTTCCCTTGCTACCTACAAATCCTGTTGCAAAATCTCCACCAAACTGTGAACTGGGGACTGAAGTTTCTGATGGTGAGGGCATCACCTCCAGAGCTATGGAGCTGAACTTGGACAATTAGAATTATTTAATTGCACCACCTTCATCTTTTTGGGTTACCTACACTGCAAGGCTGAATTTGGGGTTTCTGATTTCAACAGCAACATTCCCATAGCCTTCAGTTTGGCTTGAACTTTAATTTGAGCTCTTTGCCTGCAGGAAGTACAAGCAGAGCAGGTCTCACTTGGACAGTACTAGGATGGTACTCACATAGGGCACTCCTCAGTGTGACCCCACCTAACATGCAGCCGTGCCTTCTCCAGCCTGGAAGACGATGAAGAGTATCAGTGCCCCTCTCTATTAAGTGTTTGTTGATTAGTATACTTTCATCGTATCTCCATGAAATCACATTTAGAAACTCTTCCTCATGCACTAAAAGCTATGCACAGGTTTAAAACTATATAAAAAGAAGCGGATAGTAATATGGCAAACAATTATACTCACATGGCTCACTGCATAAATCTGATCTTCCCTAAATACCTTAATTTTCCACTTTTCTTTTTCCAGCACACGTGAACCCAACACCACAAACTCCTGCATTTCAGAGCTGGATTTGTCAAAGAACAGCTGCTTATATATTAACTATCACTGCCATGCTCAAGTACCACACCTAATTGCTGCCCACAGTTATGCACTATACAGTATAAACATGCAGAAGTTGTACATCCAAGATATCTTCTCAGTTCATTTATATTCATTCCAGTACCTGGGATTTATTCTCTGCTTATTTTATCATTTTCAATGGGATTATTCTTTTTGCATCAAAGACTTAGGTGTTACACCACTGTTGCTGGTTGAATTTTTCTAATTGATACAGTTTTGATGAACCCATTTAATTGAATTCATTTCATTAAAACTGGGACTGATACTGATACATGGAAAGAAAACAGTTTAAATAAATGAGCAGATATTCACTGCTTTCATTCACCCCAATATGGCTTTTCACTGAAATCAGTAGACACTTCTTGAAACAAATGCATTTTAATTCCTTCTGATTTATTTCTTCTCCTACCACTTCTTTGTCACAGTTGGATGAATTTAAGTAAACCAACTGGTATTTATAGAAGCCAATTTTTATTTAAATCCTTGTAAGATAGTTTAAATATTTCTTTAGCACTCACTGCACATTGAATGCAACTAAAATGTTTCTGAAATGCAGTAAGCTTGCTACTGATAATACTAATGGATTTTATTTTAATATTTTTGTTTTTCTCTTCCTCCCAGTAACTTAGGCAAATCAAATTTATAAACAGGAAAGATTGGCTTAAACTTTGCATTTTAACTTAAACTTCCATAGATGTTAATATATATTCCAACACATTTTCGCAAAGCTGTATCCTTCTTGTCTGCAGTACTACTGGACTCTGCTGATCCAAGCATCTCCAGTTAGTCATCCCTTAAATGATCCTTGGGGATTATCCAGACATAGGCACCACCTACATGAGGCATCCGCTAATGGCATGCAGCACCACACTGATCTGTACAGTCGGAATAGGATACACACTTTTCCCAGATATCAGAGATGCTTTTCAAAGCATCCCAAATACATCATTCATATTCTGATTTTGTCCTGTATCTCATTGCTTTTTAACACTGTTTTACTGCCAATAGTTGCACACCAATCCTATGCACATGGTCAATGTTACTGTTCTGTGATGTTTCTTTAATTTTTTTTGCAAAATCAGGATATGTGCATTAAAGAAACTTGCTATTAAATATTTGAAATTGGTTATGAAGGATTCCAAAGTTTACCTCACTTCTGTGAATCAGTTACAAGATTTTGCTGCTAGTAGCTCTGGGTACTTATTAACACTTTTTACTACACATTAACAATAGGTGACCTCCTCCTTCTGGAACTAGGATGCCTGTCTTGTTTCTTCCAGGATTTCATATGAAGAGATAATCCTATTTGAAGCATATAGGTAATGCTGTAATTAATAACAGACTTTGATTGGATAAACAAAGAACACAGTCAATAGTGATAACCTTGGTTTTGTTTCCAGACGCTAGTATTTCTACAGTCTGTATACAAACAGTGGAAATTTGCTGCATGAATCTCAGCTTTGCTAATGCTCAAGTTGATTTGCAATTAAAATGTCAAATCCATAGAGATGCCACGTTCCTCTGACTTTCATTATCACAGAAAAGTTTTCAAGCCTCCTGAGACTGACTTACTCTCTGAAACCACCAAGAAATGAGCCAAAGGTATGTACTGATTTTACTACGCTTCCTAAAAGGTGGCTTCTACATGAACTACCCTAGGGCCTTTATTCAAGTGAAGGAGAAATCTGAATTGAATCACAGGATCACAGAATCACAGAATTCGTGAAGGGTAGTAGCCTGTGAGGATCCCTTCCCTGACCTAATTTTCATATTGCTCTTCTTTAGTGTCATCTACCTTTTTGACTTAAAGGTTAAATCAGATATCCAGAAACCAACAAAATCGTTGTTTCCCTCTTGCTGTGCCTGAGCTGTTGCCATCTCTTCCAACATGCTGGCCAAGTGGTTCTCCCACAAGTATTGGTGGCATCCTGGCTCCCTCAGGAAATGGCTAAATTGTTCTGGATTCAATCACTTTGCTGTCACAAATAGAATTAAGATATGCCACAGCCTCTGCAAATAATTTGCATGTCACTGTTCTGTTTGTCTTGAGTTTTTTGTCACCTACAAATGAAAAATGCCTGAATTCCCTGATAACAGCCATAAGAACCATGATCTAGGTCTAGATCTACTTGGCCATTGCTGGTCCAAAGGTGAAGGGACGGCTGCAGAGCAGATAATGACATTCAACAAGAAAAGCACTACACAGAGAGAATTAACACCTGCTGAGAAGCAAGAAAGGACTCATTTTATTAAAAAAAAAAAAAAAAAAAGTGAAGGATCATAAAGTGTTCCCCAGTGTCCTTCCACAAAGAAATTATTTGCAATACCAAATTCCCTTACAGCATGTAAAACCTTTACAAGTACTCCAGCTTTGCTGCAGCCAAGTGCTGAGTGATGTGCCCATATATCAGGTGCCAAGGTCAACAGATGAAAGGAACTAGACTGGAGGACGCTTGTAGATCAAATTGACCCCATAGCTAAGAATCTGCCACCTCACAAACAATGAGCGTTATTTGGCTTATTTATAAATGAAGCACATCTCCATGTTTCTGCAACTTAACAAAATACATACTTTGCTAAAATGGAAAGCTAATAATCTACAAGTTTAAGTTATTTACTTTAAAATTGAATTAACATGCCAGCTATGTTGTACACTGCACAGAGGAAGCAAATCTTTCTAAAGTACATCAGTAATTTAATTAGCATGTTCCTTCTCTTTATGTTATGTCTCAACAGTTACTGTGTATGCCTGGACCTCAAAGTACTTCTCCCTTTGGTTAGATGAGGGGAAAGTGGTTAATTTGGGTGTGTGAGAAAGGGAAAGTGTTCAGGAAACAGCTCTGTGTCATGCTTTGATAAAAAGCTTGGCAAAGATTTCAAATGAACATACACAACTGGAGTTGATTTTGAAGTTGACAGCTTCAAAGGAGGTGCAGGATTGTGTGATAATAACGGGCATTAAATTACCTTCTCTCCAGCAGAGATACTGTATTATCTGAAGTCGGGTCACAACCAGGGTAAGGGAATCTGAGCTTTCTAGTCATCACTTTACGGTATTTTGAAACAGCAGAAGACTCTTCACAAGTCTCATTAGCTGCCATTACCATTCTCAAAGGACTATGTTAAACTTGAAACTAAACAGAAAAAAATTGATTAGATTTCTAATGATTTATAAAAGCAAGAATGATGTAGGAACTACACTGCTACACAGAAAAACAGATTGAATATGGGTTTCACTCCAAAAAATAACAGAAAGACCAATATATTGGAAAGTAATGCAATTTTCTAGGTATGTAAGCAGGCAAAATGTTTATTTAAAAAGAGAAATACTGTTTAGATGTGTCTAAATTAGCTTTAATTGTTGTCTACACAAAGGGCTGTAAGAAGCTAAAGCTCAGGGTCCTGGAGCCATCTTCCAAATGCTACTTATAATTAAAATGTGAATGCACCCAGATACTGGAAATGTTTTGTTCTACTTATTGTCTTCGATTTGGTACATTATTTGGTAAGCCATGTGAATCGGTGGGTTTTGTCTATGACACTTTAAGTAGACATTTCATATCTTTTATATTCAAGATGCTGCATCCCAAACATCAGTGGGATGATTTCTGATCACTGTGACAAAAAATACTGCAAAATGACTGATCTGTAATTCAAATTTTACTAGTTGCTAAAGACTTCAGCCAGATGACCTATGTACTGAGCCCTATGTATTCCATGAGACGGTACATATACTGCAAATCTTAAAGTTCAAATATTCAAGGTCCTCAGAAAGAAATGTGTATTTCTGTTCTGTATATGAGAAAACAAAATTGCTGAGGTTGAATGACACAAACCTCAGGAATTTTTCAGCTCTCCTAAAGCCCAGGTCAGTAACTTAATTTTGGCCTTCTTTCATCTCCCTGTAATGAATATCTGTGTTGCACGCTGTGTGCATGATGTGCTGTATGAATATTGCTATTACTTAAGCCTCCACAAAACATAAAGCCATAAAATAGACATAATCTGAAGCTTTTACACTGAACGAAAACAAAGGAAAGACATAAAAGCAGAGAAAGAAATAACTCTGCATGTTCACAGGGAAATGGGACAACTATTTATCTCCCCAAATATATTTCGTTCAGAGTAGCCAAATTCTGCTGCCCTCCCTCTGCAATTTAATGCAAATTTAATGATCTGGGTTACATGTTATAAATAATCTGCAAAGACCATAACCTTATCCTGGATTCAGTCTTCTGTAATCAAAAATTCTGATGACAGAAATTGTGAAAAATACGTCACAGACTGCCTAAAATGAATTTCTAGAAGACAAGTGGAGAACTGACTGATAGCTCTCTGGCACTCAAGAAGAGAGTCATAGAATATCCTGAGTTGGAAGGGAACCACGAGGATCGATGAGTTCAGCTTCTGGCTCCACACAGGACTACCCAAAATCCAAACCCCACGGTCTGAGAGCATTGTCCAAACACTTCATGAACTCTGGCGGCTTGGGGCTGCACCCACTGTCCTGGGGAGCCTGTTCCATGTCCATCTCTCACTGGTGAAGAACTTCTTCCTAACATCTCCCTGACCCTCCCCTGACAGAGCTCCATGCCATCCCCTCAGGTCCTGTTGCTGTCACCAGAAAAAAGAGATAACACTGCCCCTCCACTCCCCTGTGAGGAACTACAGTCTGCCATGAGGCCTCCCCTCAGATCTGATCTGAACAAACCTAGCTACTCATATGTTTTGCACTCTAGACCCTTCAACATCTTCATAGTCCTCCTTTGGGTGTTCTCTCATAATTTTATGTCCTCCTTATATTTTGGTACCCTAAACTGCACATAAATGAGTGGGAATTGAGATGAGATGTAGAACAGGAGCATCTGCCAGGAACACAATGATTGGCAGTCTTCACACATCTTGACAAGAGAAATGAGGAATGGATATGACAGTGTGGAATTGCTATCAGCACCAAATAGGGCACAGGCAATTTCTTCCACAATGGGTGAACTTCACCAAATGCACACAATAACATGAAAACTGGAGGCACTGTTAGAAGTTTACAGGTTTGTGTAAAACAGGCTGTTGGAGGGGTGTCAGTCAGACTGGTGGGAAAAGCAATCAAACTGGTGATGAGTCTAAAAAAAAATATTTGATGAGGAGTGACTGAGGAACCGGGGCTATACAGTCTAGAGAAGAGGTTGAGGAGTGATCTCATTGCTCACTGAAACTATCTGGAAGGAGACTGCATCAAGGAGGGTGTGAGTCTAAGTTCTCAAGGTAACAAGTGCCAGGATTCAAGGAAACAATCTAAAGATATGCCAGGGGAAGTTTAGTATGGACATTAGGAAAATATTTATTTACAGAATGAGTTATAAGTGTTAGAGTGTTCACATCATTAATTTAAATGAGATTATAATTTTAGTAGCATTGGAAAGGATTAAGCTGCCCAAGGATGTGGAAATGACACAGCTCTGAAGGTCCTTAATAAATGCGTGCACATGACACAAAGGGACATGGTTTAATGAGGGAACTCAGAAGTGAGGTTGATGGTTGGACTTGATTTTAAGGGTCTTTTCCAATCTAAATGATTATATGATTCTGTGATTCTATGACTGCAGTTAAACTGGGAAGCAACCTAGACATTGCTCAGCAGGGCCAACGTGTGAACTCAGTCAACTGGTGAAGGTGGCTTTCATACCTGACTACAAATGTGAGATGTAAGAGAAAATGAACTAACTTCCAGGGCTCACTAGCAACTGAAGGAAAAGGATGTATAGGAAAAGAGCAATGCAAGGTTAATTTGGCATCTGATTTTAAAAGGGTTCAAATTTCAATACTAATAATGCAGAACAGGAAATGTGACAAAGACCCAGAAAAACAGCAAAGTTTAAGTAAAGAAATTTAAACATTGCAGGCATTGAGATGTCTTTGAATAAAATCACAGATACATGGCGTTAAAGGAAGCACCCCCAAAAATGTTTAGTTTGGCAAGGGCAACGGTAAGATTTGAATAGAGCACAACTGAATGCAGACAGTAAAATTATAACCTCATTTAAATTAATGATGTGAACAATCTAATAGTAGTCCTTGTAACAGTACTGTGTCTTTTGTTCACAGCAAAACAAATAGGAATGTAGAGAGAAAGAATATTTGTCTGAACTATTTGTATAATGAAGGAAAGTGTGGCTATAGTCTGCATTCATCATCCACAGGAAAGGATATAAAGCACCCTTCCAAATCTGATTTTCTCTAAACGATGTGAGAAACATTCTGAGTTTGTTGCCTCTTATACTGCTGTACTGGGGGTATCATACACCACCCCTCACACAGATCGGGAATTCAGACATCCGTTGAAAAACAGTTAACAATACTGAGCATGGAAGGGGCAGACACCCTGTTGTGCTCTGTTTTTTGTACCCGATAACCAGCATATCTGCTACCTCCCTCCACTAAATAGCGAGCTCACTTCCTGGGTATTCCTTCCATCATCCCTTGTGCAGCAATTGTGGTGAGGATACAGAAGTGTATACTGCTGGGACTTAAAATCCTCCATCTGGCAGTGAGAATCAGTGGAAAAGAAGTAGGAAGCTATAAAAGTTTTAAAAGGATTTCAAGCTCCCTGGGGAATCTATTCTATTCCTTATTTAGCACTGAATACCTCTTGTAAAACTTGGCCTCCCCCACTTTCCAATTAGGAAGGCACCTGCTTTATTCCAGTTGTATCTTCTCTGAGTCTAAGCAGACTTTCTAACGTAACTCCATAAACGAGGTCGACTTGATAAAAATATCCACTGCTGAGGGAACCATCTACTGCAGGTGACTTACAGTCTTGCACAACTCTGGGAGTTAAATCTGCGCTACTGCAGTGAATGGGAATTTTGCTGTTTGATTTCAAACAGATCAGGATTTCATTCCAGGTGATGGAAACTTCTGCAGGCAATAGTCAATACAGCATTAGGATGCTAAAAGAATAATGGTATTTATATTCACAGTGTGTCAAAATGGCAGACAGGTAGACTCCCTTCTTGACCAAATGTCAGAGTATAATCCTACACCTGAGAACTGTCTCTTCTGTAATTTATAAGAAGTAAATTCCAGATGTAGTGCTGATGATGTGACAGACACAAACGAGAAAATCTGAACTGATTTTAATGTCTTCTTCCTAGATTCTGTCCAGCATTCAGTGTAATTATTGTAATTATTCAATTTTCATGTCTCAAAACAATTATAGCTGTGGGGAAACATATACGGTGTCCTCTTGGCCAGAAGCAGAGAAGCTAAAAATCCAGGAGACAGAAGCTGCAACAAGTAATATAGCAAAAACTATCCCTTGTTACTATAGTGTTCCTACACTGCAAGGATAAATTATCAGACTTCCAGCATAAAACATGTATATCTCAAATATAATTTTTAAATTCAAGGGGCATTTCTCCAGGGCTTTTCTCTGACTGCAGAAGCTTTGGCAAGTGTGCCAAGTACTCTGCCACTGATTTAGTGGGCTGGAAGCCACACTCCATCATTATGCCTTACCTGCCATTACCTTCAGGTTTTTGTTGTCCCTTAGCATCCTTCTCACAGCAGAAAATTATTCACTTGCTTGTACGGTACGCACAAAACACACTATTTTTAGCCACCTGCATCTATCACAGCACGTTTATATCAAGACTTCAGGGATGAAGAAAACAGAGGAGGAAAAAGAAACCTGTGCAGAAGGTTTGCATTCTTGCACCCCCTACACACCCACTGCCACATGGTGCCACAGGTTCTCACTGGCAGTGACACAGAAATGTGCAGGCTGCTCCTTGATCTGTCACTCCAACTTTGTCTTTTCCTAGAGAGCACTGCACTGAGTGGACAGATGATGATCGCAGTGGTATGAATGTAATTTTTCTTGTCTTTGGTGCTTCAGCTCAATGGGGTTTTGAAGACATGGTCATGGCCCGTATCTTTCATGATGACTCAGATGCATTTTGAATTATTTTCCTGATGAAAGCGAGCCTTTTGTTGGTGGCTAGAAATTTCTATGACAGACATTTTACATTTCTAAAGTCTAACTTTCTGTCAAGAAGAGATCTAATTTGCCATGTGATGAAAAGTGCATTCAAGGTACTTTCTAACAGCACTGTCCAAATATCATCCTTCATTATGCTCTCTCTGAGAAAAGCTGCCCAATACATTTCTTGCTCCCCCCCTAAAATTCAGGAAAGACAGTAACTCCAAGATATACAGGTCCAGAAGGTTTTGATGCTCCAGTTCAAAGAAAGTACTAATCATTGGAGGATTTAAGGGCTGTCACCAGATGGTTGCAGTCAGTATTGAGATATCTAGTTCAAGGCATTAAGTCAGGCTCTTAGTTGAGATTATAAAATATATTGATCCAAAGGAACCACCTAAAATCTGACTTGTTGGACAAGTCATGCAAGAGAGCTTTCCAGATTATTTTCTCTCTCTATAAAACAGCAAACAAAACTTGCAGTTTTCTCTCAAGTTCGCTAATGAAACATTGAATGAGCATTGCTGGAAATTCACAACTCTGGCTTCCATACAGTAAGCACAGACCAAATAATAATATTCTAATTTTCTCTATATAAAAGCCTCTCAGATGAAGTAAATAGACAAGGTAGTTAGGAGTTTTGCCTGAATCCTCCTGGAGACTTTCCAGACCATAACACAGCTAGCATAGGTTATCTTAATATATTATGGAAAAAAGTCAGTGCCGCCTGATTTCCCAGTAAGGCCAGTTGCCTAAAAGCATATGGGGAACAGGAAAGCAAATTCAGAATCAAAAATAAATAATAATAATAAATTGCCTTATTGGGTTGACATAATGATTTCTCAGAACAAAAGAATCCTTTGTTAATTCAGAAATCCTAACTTTCAGTCAGTAATGACACTGCTGCCAACAGAACACCTTCTGGTGGATTTTTTGATGATCCTGGTGATGTTCTGGATTCTACACTGGTTCTACAGGAATTATAACTACTGGGGAATGAGTGCTGGACTACAAAGGAGTCAAAACAGATATCCATGTCAAATATCATCCATGTCAGTACTTAAATTCAAAACACTTGGATTACATTCAGGGCTTGTTTGAGCTCATTTTTTGAGGGAGGAAAAGAAAAAAGTTATAGCCATATGTTACACGAGACTAATAATAGTCTATACTATGTTGGTGAAAGTCAGTTAACTGGCTGATATGCACTTGGTAACATAATTTGAATAGTTCTGATCATTCCTGACACTACAAATATTTCTAATACAATGCTATGGTGCTTTTGGGTTTGACATCTCTTTTTTGGAGGTGATAGCTTCTGAGGAGTATACTGATGTATAATATTTACATCCGAACCAGCCATGTTCGGAAAGGTGTTTGCTATTCACTAAGCCACCTCACATAATATGTTCCTTATAAAAATGTAGTCAAATATTTAAAAAAACAGTGAAATACACCGTGGAAAAATATTGCTGCCTGAGCAGAGAACATGGTTGTAATGGTATGTCACACAGATACTCAGGTACCTAAGAGTCGTACCACTGAAGAACATCAAAACAACCGGCAGGTAGATCAGGCTGGCAGGATTGAAGTGGCTCAAGTAGATCTGGACTAGCAACAGAATGAAGAGATGCAATCTATAGCTGGGCTCAGGACTGAGGGACGGACTTGACTATGGATGCTATTGGTCAGGTTACCCATGAAAGTGAAACACATGCTGTAATGAAGCAAGCCAAGCAAATAAAACCTCTTTGGCGTGGAGGACAATGGCTGAAATATAAATACAGGGAGGTCAGGTGGGGAGATTATATCATGCTCCCACAAACTAACCATGGCAATCGCCATGTGCTTACAATGATGGAAACAACTGGTTCCACCAGATGGCTGAAAACAAATCCAGTACACCACACCACTATCTGAAATTTTGTCTTGGGCCTTGAAAAGCAAGTCTTGTTGTGACAAGACACCTCAGAAAGAACTGACTCAGGCAACAGTACCCATGTCCCAAACAATCTCAGAGAGGATGGCATTGAGTAGGTATGACATCCACTATCATGCACCAGCCTCTGGAAAAATTGAACAGTACTGTTGACTGTTAAATAATACATTGAGAGCATTTCTTAGTTTCAGCTGAGATGGATTTTTCTTCAGAGTGTTGGGTGCAATGCTGTGTTTTGGTTTTAGGAGAAAAACAATGTTGATAACACAACGATGTTCATAGCTGCTGAGTGTTGTACAGAGCCAAGGCCATTCACAGAGTAGCCAAGGAGCCCAGAGGGAAGAGAATTAGGAACACTGACTTAAACAGGCCAAAGGAATATTCCATACCACATGACATCATTTGGAAGGAGTTCTGAAGGGGGTGGAAGATTATCTTACTCTCTTCAGCTACTTGGGGAGCTAGCTGGGCACCACCTTGGGTGTGGTAAGCTATTGCATGCGTATCATTTGTTATATACAATTTTACATATATATCATTCTTTTCCTTTTCTTTATTTTAGGAAACAGTTTAATTTCAACATACAAGTCCCGCATTCTTTTCCAATTCTCTCCATCCCACAGGGACAAAGGGATGAATAAGTGCATGGTGCTGAGACACCTGCCAGGTTAAACCACAACAAATAAATATCTTCAAATAAATTCTCCATATTACTATAAATGCAGATCATTCTGTCATGAATGTTGTTTTGCTTTCTATTATTACAGTATATGGTTAAGTTGTGTAGAATACATTCAGCTTTCATTTTCAAGTTATATTGCTAATATTTCTGATAGGAGGATTTTCTCTGAGATCTGCAAAAATATCTAATCAGAATTGTGACTTCTGACAGAAATGAGGACGACATATTGCATTTTCCTTTCTTACATTTTTCAGTGAGTTGAAAACTTATTTCAGAGACCTGACATCACACTTAGTAAAACTAAATATGACTGACTACTACTGGATTGCAAGGTGTAGATGTAAACCAAAACCCAGTTTTATCTTTCTAGAAGCTACATCAAATCTGTTAAAGACTGAGAAGCCATTAAAATGCTAATGAGTATGAAGGATGATCTATGATCCCACACTTCAAATTCTATATTTTTACAAAGGCAAAACACACATGAAAACCCCAGCAGTTCTCTGCAGCTGAAAAAAATGTGAAAGACTGTTTAGCTTTTGAAATTATGACGTTGTTGTTAGATTTGTCTGCAAGATAAATGGTTACATTATTGCCAGCACCATTATAAAAAAGCTTTAGAGTCAAAATTAAAACTACAAAAAAATCTTAGCTAATTCTCTTTAATTCACTTCCAAACACTAAGCAGCAAGATTTCCAAGAAAGAGCAGTGAGCCCAAGCTGTGACAAACTTTGAAAAAAATGCAAAACTCAGAGAGAGGTCATTCACTCAGGAAAGCAACCTCCTTCACAAGCATCCTGAGTGAAAATCTCCAAAATAAAGCCTTGAAAAATTACTTCTGTAAATGCTTATACCATACAGAAGATCTGGTCAGACACAACCCCTAAAATTTTGCAGCTCCAATGTTCTTCCTAGCTGGCATCTTTGAAGTTAAAATGGAAACCACACCTCAGACTCACAGGATTTCTTCCTCAAGAGGTATTGGTGCTTTCCCAATCCTTGCCAAGGCTTTTTATGCCTATTCTCTAGCACAAAAGTGATAATATACTCTGCTTAAGCCGTGGTGGAAGCACCACATTTTCAGACGTGCTCAGGTGTGACTATATGAGTGTATCTGGCACTACATTTGGGAACTCTCTGGTCCCTGAGTAGCAGCACATACATCATACTAATGTAATCCTGCCATCTCCTGTATCCCCTTAATCAGCAAGCAGCTGTGTTTCACTTGCTTCCAGAAATAACACATTCTTGAATATCTCAGACAACATGGAAAACCCGCATTTTTATGGAGGCTAAAGTGAAAAGGGCGAGAGGGACAAGTTACAGTCAGCTTTCTGTGCTGATCCCTTTATTGTTGCCTAATGTTATTTATTGCAGCACCATGCTGCTTTTGAAACATAATTAAAAAAGATAAATAACCATACAGTCTTCCACAAAGATAAATTGATAGCTTGAGCCTTTTCCTCTTGGATTGCATTTCCCAACATACAAGAATGAATACATTTTTGATACATATTTTTCTCATTCTTTATAGGAAAAATATTTCTTTCATGTACTTTGGGGTTCTCTTAGGTCCTGGAAGTAATCCAGCACTTTACTTTGGGTCACAGTAAAGTAATCAGTTAGCTCAGTGTCATTTTTGTCTTCACTACAAGCGTTGGGCTGCAGGTCTGTTCTCTCACAGGTGGCCAATTGGGCAGCCCTGTGTCTGAGGCGCGTCCTAATTTTTGGAATTTATCATGTTTGCCACTCTTTGATGCATGAGGACTCCAGGATGCAGCTCCAGTGGAAAATAGTCCACTGGAAATGTTTTCCATCACCACTGAACCTGGGATGTGGCTGCTGTGGTCCACATAGCTCAACACTAGAACTTTAGGCTGCTCTCAGCTCAGGGCATCATTTCTATGTGCTGCCTTTATTGGGCAGAGATGATGGCAGATCAACTCTGTTCCAAGTTCTGCAAATGACATGAGGCAGTACTGTTTTTTTCCAGTAGGTATACTGCTGCACTGTTTTGGTAGCATTTTATTTATTATGAATCATTTGCATCATAAGAATACCAACACAAGACAAGAACTAGACATAAGGCACACCATATTTCAGCTGAAAAACAACAAACAAGAACAAGCCTGTCAATTGTCCTCTGACAAGTAAGACAGGTGAGTGAAGAGAGAACTGATTGGTAGGAATCAAAATCCCAGCCATTACTAGTCAAGTGGATATATAAATAGTAAAAATGTTTCCAGTTTATCCACTGTCTCCTCCACTCCCGTAAGCAAAATAGAATTCACAGTGTAGCCAGACTGACAACAATGAGCTTTCAGAAGAGATTTGGGTGAAGGCAGAAGATGATCATGAGGCTCTTACATTGCAAAACATTTTTGTTACTGTGCTTTTAGCTCACTCAATATACATGTTCAGAATTATGTCGTGAAGAGACAACCTGGATTAGTGACTTTGTTTTAAGAATAGATAATCTCTTGGTAAATATTTGCACTGCTTCAGCTAGCTTTGCTGGCAAAATTGTCTTGACAGTTTATCAGGCTGAGCACAAAACTGACTTGCTGATTCTTTCACAATGTTGCAAAAAATGATACAAACTAATGATGCTTGTACTTGCATATGAGGCAAAATTAATTAATAGGGAACTAGAATGGCAAAATGTTGATAAACTATGCTATTTCCAAAGGTATGAAACTGCAGATTGAAACTCTTTGAACTCACTTGTGTTAATTCTAATATACATTTATCCATTGTAAAAACTATAGGCAGGATTTAGTGTAGATCAGGCATGAGTGCTTAACTGTGCATCTGACACAGCATACACAAACAGGTGAGGTGAGAGCATCTGAATTCAGAATCTAATCTATGCCATTCAGACACAGTGCTTTGGTTCTGCTATGTCTAGCTTATGAAAAAAATCCTACCATCATGAAAGAGTACTGATCTACCCTTACAAAACTACAGTGAATATTGCCAAGGACGCAAACATTTTTTTTAAGTTACTGATATTTTTTGGTCAGGAGATTAGAATGGACTGCTAGCCCATGAGATTAATTGAAACATTTGGTACAGATGTTTTCAGCTCTCAAGAATCAGTTCCTTTTAATCATTGCATTGTCTCCATTTTTTGTTTCTTAAGGTTCAGACAGGTTCCTGAGATCTATAAAACTGAGTGATTTATTGACTTGAAGATTTTTTAAGCGATGATGCCTCCTCTGAGACTACTCAGACTCTCCAAGTGTCATTTATAGTGGAAGCTGCTATGTTTGCCTTGGATGAGCATTTTGCTTCTTTTAGTTTAGTCAGCACTGACATTATGAGATGGGGAAAAAAAAGCCAACATTTGACACATTAAGTGCTTTAGGGGTTTTTGAAAAGGCAGAGGGTGATCCTACAGCAAAGAATAAGAAGTGCCACATAAATTCTAATGGGTAAACAAATATGAGAAAAGACTCTGCTCTCTCCCATACTCTCTCAAATATTTTCCCTATGAAAGCAAATGTGCTTTTAACAACTTCTAAAACCAATACTAATTGAAACACCAGGATGAGAAGAAAATACTTACTTCAGCTTTTAAGGCAGTTGTCCTAAATTTTGAAGTTTTCTCCTTCTTCAGTTAAATTAAACCATAGTTCTGTCAATTTGCACAACTTACAGACTGGTTAATGTTGTGTGAATTCTTTATCATTGCTATTCCTATAACCGAAGTAATAATGCACCTGAGCAGAAATGAATAGAAAACATCCTTACCATGCTGTTTTTTCAGGACAGAGTGAAAGAAGGGATGCTAGGAAATAGGGAGAAAAACATGTTTTCCCTATACTTGGTTTGGCTGACAGAGGCAAGATTAACCCAACTTTTAGGGACTCTGCCTGAATTTCTCTACTGAGGTTATCTCAAGGATACTGTAGAACAGCATCATTTCTCCTCAGTGTGCCAAGGTGAACCACACAAATGCCTCCAACAGCTCTCAGCTATTCTCATGTGAGACAGATTGCTGAGCTTCTGTTTGGCTTTAGCGATGTTCACGTGCCAGTCACTGGGCCACAGGATGACAAATTACCTCTCTGCCAATATGAGAACTGGGACAGTTCTCTCCACAGCCTCCACCAGATGGGCCTAATTAAACTATTAGCCAATGAGTGAGGTCTGATGGCTCCATTAGGAATCCTCCTGTGCTTAAATAAACAGCTCAAAATAAATAGTTTTATCAATTAGAGTGTTATTCACGTCCTGTTCTGGGATATTCATTAGCAGAGTGTCTCCTTTGTCTCCTTTACCCTAAACGGACAGGGCCTTCCTGACATTAGGCAAGAAATCCAAAAGACTGTAATAACACTACCCAGTTCACACTATGGAGCTAAACTCTCTCCATCATCTCTCCTAAATATCTATTTTATTGTGGTTTGTCACAAAGACTTATTTTCCCTTCTGATATGCACTTCCTGACTATAGGATTTGCTATGCTTATGGGTTGAATCCTTCTAGTGCCTTGTATAACAACAGTGTTTTCTACACCACCTACAGATCTCCTTAGCCATGGCAAGGAGTAATGGTCTCTTTTCTTTTTTTTTCTAAGTTCTACTTACAAGTAACTAATTTTTCCCATGTTAACAAAATACCCTCAGGGTTGACCATTAGTCCTTCCTCTTCAGCTCCTCCCTACATGAAATTTTTCACCCTTTTCACCCCAGTTCAGTTGTAAATATTCCATTTTGTAATCTCTTCACCTACCACAACACTCTCTTTTGCGTACTTCAGATTGCTGAAGAGGAAAATCCAGATTGAACTCAAGGTCTTAAACAACTCCTTCTCCCCTCTTCCCTCTCTTCAAAAATTCATCTTCAAAGTCTCCTCCTACTCATTGGCTGTATTTGACTGTATTATCCTTGACTCTTAGTTTCCCAAGGACATTTTCATAACACAGAACTTTCTTTTGTGCCCTATCAAAGTAAGGATGATAGGTTCTGCAGTGAACACTGTTCGTGATCAAGTACTTTTTTCTGACTCATTCTCAGAAGAGAATTACTGCTTCTGGGGTGGGTGTTGGTCCCACAGGGTAAAAATTGGATACTTTGCCCATTAATAGCACTCTTTGCCAGCAGTGTTTGACTCACTGTTTGAAATGAACAACTGGGATTTTATATACTGAATAATCCATCTACTATTTATTTTATATCTTACGTTGAATGTGCTATTTATTATCCATGTAGCTAATTGGAACAATACAAGCTCAAAAATAGTTAAGATACTGGAACCACATCTCTATGTATTTGATTGTGACTCGTTTGATATTGATTCTTCATTTGTTCTGATAGAGACATTTTTAAGATGCCCTTCATGTAACTGCCCCCCACCCCTCCAAAAAACTAAACAACAAATTGGCATTGAAATTACCTAAGTTATAAAAAAAACTATTAAGCAGTGAACCCCGAGTTATTCCCATTTTGTCACTGAAAGGAGATGCAAAACTGAATTGTGAGAAAACAAGATACTTCAGAAGCACACCCTATGACAACATGACCCAGCCAAGGATCTATCACCACGTAAAGACTGCCAAGTAAAACAAAATTCAATGTCACCATTAGAGGCCGTATTTTTATTTAAATGAGTTTTTTTGTCTGTTAAACTTCTGAAGTGAAATACACACAAAGCATTTTTCCATTTTGAATCAATTTCTGAGGTCTTTCTTGAGCTCCCTGATTAAATAAGTCCTTCTTTATTATCCTATTGGACTGCAGCAATAGCCAAGTATAACATCTTTTTCATTTTCACACAGCTTCTGTGAAGCAGGCACATTCAGAAAGTAACCAAAGTCACATATACATGGAGGTAATAATATCAGTAGAATGAAAGGTTTCAATAACTTTGTGCCTGGAGTTTCTTTTGAGCTCCTCTTGGAAGACTGCAGGGAGAGAATGTTTTGAAGAGCAGAGCCTTTTGCACACCCTGATTCCTCCCGGTGCTTCACCTAGAGTCAAGTTAGGGATGTATCTCACCTCCAGGAGGTCAGAGAAAAAAAATGTAACATAGGAAAGTGTGCAAAACATCTTTTGATGGCTGCAGAGGATTAAAGAAGAAACTTTTAAAATGATGTGCAAGAGGCTTTTTGTTCTCTTTCTTTTTATTGTTATCATCATCGAGTTTGAGGGCTGATGGTATTTCCACCAGATGAGCTATCAAGTGAGAAGAGAGAGACACCAATCCAGAGACAAAATACAAAAGAAGTATGTACCTAGTGATAGCAAGTTTCTTGATGAAATGAGAAAGTGAAATAAAATTAAGAAAACATTTATATAAGGGAAGGAAATACCCAGGTTCTTTATGAATAAAGAGAGCTTTGCTAGCGAAAAATCAAGTCTATTTGTATTTAAAAGCTAACTCTTTTCCCTTACAAAATGGATGTGATCAAGCATTCTAATTCACAGAAATAACCTAAGAACATATTACTTCTGGTTTGTTTAATTACAGCCTACCAGAAACATGTTTTCTCAAGCTGCTCCACTAATTCGTTTTAACCCTGTTGATGACAGCCCACTTTTTATCAGTTGCCTCTTTCCCTATACAAGCTCCTCTCCCTTGCTGAGAATTCTACTTAATGCCCTGCATCCACCCAGCCTTTTCAATATCAGGATTGCCACTGGCACTCAAAAAGTGAAAGATCCCTGCCAAAATTCAATCAGAAATAAAGGCATTTCTTATTACTTGAGAGAAATGCCTGATTAGGGGAAAGAGACAAAATTCCCACCTGCTGCAGCAGTAGTACTTCTGTTCACAACATTCTAGTTTGAGCTGAGATATTCAGAACTCTACTGGGAAAGCTACATGAATTTCATCAGTAACCACACTGAGGTTTACTAGATGATGCATTTTTTTTTTCCTTTGCTTAACACAAGTAACTAAGGTTGTCTCCAGAGCTGAGACTGCTGCTTCTTTTTAATTTTTGTTTGCTTATTTTGTCTTACACTTTATAAAATAACTTTGAACTCTAATATGACAAAAACAACAAAAAAATACAACACAGAACAAGTCCATGTTTGGCATGTAATGCTTAATTGCATCTCCAAGCTAACATGAGTGCATTGCTTAAACTTCAATGAAATTTTACAATATGACAATTCCAACAGTTGAAGTCCCACTTCTCTGCCTGAAGTGCCATAATGTTAGCCAAGTGGGGAGAAGAGTTCTTCTGAGATTGATTTTGCAGACACCGTAGTTCTGTTCAATTGAATTCACTCAAGTACTGGTTAACATAAACACTGTGGAGAGTATGACATGTCAAATTAGCAGCTTTGCAAATCTCCTGTTAATTGTCAGCCTAATTAAAAAATTGGTAATTATAATGTTTATAACTTCAAATAACTGCTCAGCTATAAAGCACTGGCTGTCAGGTGTAAACAGGGGGACCAAAGGAAAAAAAAAAAAATCAATCGACATCTGTTAATTTATCAGAGGCAGTACACTAAATTGAAAAATGGATTGCCTAATGCACTGTAAATCTGCGTTACGATAAAAGACCAATTCATTTCAACACCTGCTTAATAAATGATAATGGCCATCTTTAGAGGGATGCCCTAGGGTTTCTTCTGCCAATCACGCTTAAAATCCTGCCTTTACCAACATCAGGCCACAAACTGATTGCACTCTGCTAAAATGCATGTCTTCTCCCTTCTCTATTGTCCTAAAAGTGACTAGTCTTCTCGTATAACTTTTGTGAAAAAAAATCTCCTGGTTATTCTTATGTCATAAAAAGAAAAATCTATTTCATCCTCCTGAAGTTCTTTTACTTTAGATAGACTTAAACTCACTTATGAACTGAAAAAAGTGCCTAAGTCCATACCTACAGACATTCAGCAATATAGCTCTTATTAAAGAATAAAAGACAGTATTTTCTGTAATTTTTTTCCTTCAGTATTTACTTTGAGCAGACATTACTATTTTCAGGATCTCACAGGACACTGAATATTTTTCGCAGTGTTTTTGAACTACCATCACCGAAAACACCATTCAGTTCAGAGAACTGCAAAGTGTTAGATAATCACTGCTCAGTCTTTAACAGAGGTTAAAGAGGTGATATTGATATGATTAGTATGTTTTCCAGGGTCCTGGAAACAGCTTCCAATGGCTTGCTCCCTTTTGAGGCAAGGAAGTGGATACAAGTAACTGTCATTTCCTTGCTGAAAAGGTGGGCTGTTCTTCATGTGTGAAGCAGACAAGGAAGGAAGATGAGTGAAGAAGACAGACATCCACAGTAAAGGACTTAAATTTTCCAAAAACATGGGAGATTTTTTCTATGTTAGGTCTGCTGTTTTCTAATGCGTGCACTTGACAAACTAATATCAACCTCCTTCCTGTTCTTTCTTGAATAGACATGTTTTGAACCTACACTTCTTTCTTGAACTCAGTGTTACCCTTTAAAATGATGCCCTTGGCAGTGCAGTGGCAGTTGCCATCTTAACCTGAGGTATGTCTCACAATGCTGTGTTAATGGCTCGCATTTCATTGTGACATTTCCAGCATGCAGCACTGCTTCTCCTTCACATTTAGGGAGGGATTAGGTAGCTTCTGTGTTATACAATTAAACTGATAGAACTCTTACATATTTTTGAGACTGAAAAGCTTTCATTGCACATTATCAAGTTTATGCTAATAAGTTAATAGCTAAGTTAATACTGAAGACTATTTCTAAATTGCCAGTTGTGATGAAAAGGTCAACTATGGCCTAAGATGAAATTAGGCATTTCTGATCATGTTTTGAGCTTTGACTTCTCTTGTTCTTGTCCTCTCCCCATTCTGTCCCAGGATTAAAAGGTATATTATAAAACTTCCTGGAAAATGAATATTTATAACTTTATACTATGGTATAATCTGAAAGTTTAGTATTAGGAACCAGTAGAAAGATTTAGAACAAAAAGAAGGCTAGTCATCCTTGATCCCACAAGGTAATAGTGAAATCAAGGCAGACACAAAATTAAAGGCTTCACACTCAAGAGGGGAGAAGAGGTACAAAGGAAGAGGAATGTTCCCAGAAACGTGCTGCTTGTGTTGTTCGTGCACACACACAAAACTTGAAGAGGTGAATTACAGGCTGGGGAAAGGCATCCAGACATTTTTTTGAAGAGTCAGTGTACTGTGTATATAGACCTCCTGTAACTGAGGACAGAGCAGCAGCCTGCATTTCATGTTTTTCAAAAGATTTCAATTTATTTTATAGTTCCCTTATGTTGATGACAAGCATAAAATTTGATTCTTTAAGGGATCAACATCAGTGATTTTTAACAGTGTGTAAGTGATGTGATAGATCTATTGCTATGTTTTATCTGGTCTACAATAAAAAAAACCAACAATTACTTCATGCCATGTCTTAAATCTCCATTTTAAGCCATATACTTTCATTTACAGAAACTTTCTTTATTAACACATAGGGACATGGCTGTATTCTTACACCAAAGTTAAGCATGTTTCCAAGTATTAAAGCATTATTGACTAAGTTTCACAAATCTCCATAGAGGATTGTCTTGGATGGTTTTGCTTTTCCCAAAATGTGTTTTTCATACCAACACATCAATTTTTACTGCCGTGCATGCCTTTAATAGCTCTTGCACCTAATAGCTTTTCATTACTTTTACCTTATTTCTCTCTGAAATCCAGAAATAAAATATTATGGTTATCCTATTGCATATGAAAGCTCTGTCTTTGGCACACCTACATACACACCTTTTAAGACAAATCCATTAAAATTAATGTTACAGCATGTACATCCATCTGTTGTATATAAGTTAGCCAGGAGCAAGTTTTCTTGATGGATTTAGTCTGCCTTATACATCATATGAATTCAAATAGTTTGAATAGGAATATTATAAGCCTTATGCCCAATATTTTACATATATATATTTATAGATTATAGAATTGAAGCTTATCTGTTTTTGAAATTTATTTTTGAAGCATAGAGTCATAGAATGGCCTGGATTGAAAAGAACCTCAAAGATCATTTAGTTTCAACCTCTGGGCAGGGTTGCCAACCCAAGCAACCCAGGGTTGACCAAGCTGCCCAGAGCCACATCCAGCCTTGCCTTGAATGCCTCCAGTGTGATCTCTCTGGGCAACCTGTTCCAGTGCATCACCACCCTCTGAGTGAAAAACTTCCTCCTAACATCTAACCTCAGTTTCCCCTGTCTTATTTTAAAACCATTTCCCCTTGTCTTATCACCATCAACTTATGTAAACTTTCATTCCCCCTCCTGTTTATACATTCCCTTCAAGTACTGTAAGGCTACAGTGAGGTCTTCCTGGAACTTTCTCTTCTCCAAGCTAAACAAACCCAATTCCCTCAACCTTTCTTCATAGGAGAGATGCTTCAACCCTCTGATCATTTTAGTGGATCTACTCTGGACTCATTCCAAGAGCTCCACATCTTTCTTGTGCTGGGGTTCCCAGGTCTGGCCACAGTACTACAGGTGGGGCCTCACAAGAGCTGAGTAGAGGGGGACAGTCTTCTCCCTCTCCCTGCTGGTCACCCTTTTTTTAATGCAGCCCCTTTTTCAGACGACCTGCTGGGTTGCAAGTGCACACTGTTGACTTATGTCCAGCTTCTCATGCACCAGGACCTCCAAGACCTTCTCCACCTCGCTACTCTTCCCCCAGTCTGTATAAATACCTGTGATTGCCCCTGACCCAAGCAAAACACCTTGCACTTGGCCTTGCTAAACCTCATTAGGTTCACATGGGCCTTTTCTCCAGCCTGCCCAGGTCCCTCTGAGTGGCTTCCCTTCCCTCCAATGTATCAACTACACTGCTCAGCTTGGTGTCATCCGCAAACTTGCTGAGGGTGCACTTGATTCCAACATCTATGTCATTGCTAAAGATGTTGAAGAGCACCAGTCCCAACATTGAACCCTGGGGGACATTACTCATGGAAACATACTAATTCTGCTGACAATTACAATGAGAAAAGTTACCTTACATTTAGACAACAGAGACTGGGTAATATTTGTAAATTAACCTTTGTGGTAGACAGCAAATTCTTCCCCTAGCTAAAAATTGAAAGAAAAGATTACAGGAACGGCAGTATATCTGTCCTCTGAAACATCCCTCAAATAGTAAGCAGAGATATTAACTGCAGGCACATTAGCCAAACAAGAAAACAATCCTGGTAACAGTATATGAACTCATGTTACACTGCTTTTTAACTATGTTCACAGATAAGGATAATTTCTGGAAATCTTCATTAATTTAGAGAAGAAAATGCATGATACTCTGCAAATAAAGATGCAGATAGGAAAGCAATTTAGTTTACAGTAGAACCTGAATGTATAACTCGACACAGTATTTTCTTTTAACAAGAAGGAAAACAAGGCTTAGAAAAATTCCATACCAAATAAAATAGACAATAGTATTTCACTGGAAAATTTCAAATGGTTTCTTCCTATAGTAAAGAACTATGTGAAAAAATGAGTGGAACTGACCAAAACTGAAAACCACCTACTATGAGCAAAGAAAAACAAAAAAGGCAAGATAAAAGACTGGGAGAAAAATATTACTATTAGATTCCTAACTGATAAAAAATCAGTGCATTTCCTCTTATTGATCAATCTGTGATAATATAAGATTCCTCATAGCTGGGTATCCCAGTTTCTCCACCATTTTGTCTTTGATTTACTTATCTAAGCTTTGTCATCACAACCCTTACAGATGTAATGGGATTTTCTGTGGCATTGTGCTGAAGGAAAAAAAAAAAAATCAATCTTTTCTTAATATTGCAAAGCCCACTGGTAGAATGTTATTTTGCTTTACATCATATATCTCCTAAAACAAAGCATACACGCTTCAAGCATATATTTCTATGTGTACACATAAATATTACTATGGGGATATATTCAACATACAGGAACGCAGGCATATTCACAAGTATAGTGAATTGTACTAAGATAATTTAGGTTGTTATTGATTAAAAAATCCAAATGTAAAAAGAACATTTATTATATTTCTCCCCTTCTTAATGTTAAAGAAGCATTGAATACATCAGCTAAGGACATTATCCTGTTAGTCACCACATTTGGATAATTCATTTGCAATATCCAATTATCCACTATGTTAATACCACACATCTGTGTGCAAACCCTGCCAATGAGACCACATTCACATTCAAAAAACACACTGAACTCATAGCAAAGCAGAACTGCAAAACTAAATCCCATCATTTCTATCCAGTATTCTCAGCCACTTAGTCCTTCTAGAGGAAAAAAAAAAAAGTGCAAATATCCTAAAGTCAGGCTTACTCACATGAAGCACAAAATAAAACCAGTTTGTCAGTTTCCCGAATCCTGAATTGCAAAGCAGAATATTTCATATAAATTTTTTCCATTCACACTCACTGGTCTGCACAGAACCTGAAGGTTAGATTTTCCCAAGGCAAAAGTTAGTAACCTGTGTATACTACCATTTGGCAGTTAAAATACTGTTCAAGAACATACGGAAAAGAAGTAAAGGTGCATATGGAAAAATCTGAATCATTCATTTGTTTGTTCCTTAAAAGATAAGAGAAAAAAGTAGTTTGAGATAAGTGATAGATTACAGTAATTGTTACCTAATTTCATAGTCCCACCTTCTAAATTTCCCCTCTTAGCAAACAAGTTCATGCTTACATTACAGTACTTCATTGAAATTAATGTACCAATGGACCTAAAGAACTACTGACAAACAAAAGACATGAGAAATTAACAAGCAAAATATAGATAAGGGATGGTTCAGTAACATATTTCTTGCTTAGCTATGTGACAGAAGGGCAGTCTGTATGCCCTGTTCCAGATCACACCATCAGTTTTATGGAACCTGAAAAATCACATGCTGCTCCAGAATACAGCTGACTTAGAGCTTTTCCAGCATTTCATACTAAGCAACCTAGAATTAGGACAGGTAATAGATGTTTGTCATGGTTGTCCATCTTATTTTATCAACCTCAAACCTGCATCAATCATCAGGTAGGACAGTACAGAATATGGTCTCAAATCACTTGAATGTACTAGTACAATGAATGCTGATACAGTTTACCAGATAAAGTAAATGTAAGTATAATTTGTAGAACTGTACACAAAGTATGCAGTCCAGTAGAAAGTAATACCACAGTGTCGAGCTTTTGCTATTTGTATACATGTTTTTTTTTTTTTTCCTTGTCCTCTCTTAAGCAAGCAATATCACTACTGGTATTTTCTGACTTGCTGAAGAAAAGAAAAACTATCAAGATGGAAAAATACGTAAACCAGTACAGAGTTTTGTACTGTTTCTTCTGAAAACAAGAAAATGCATCCAAAACAACATTTTTGGGCAAAATACTTCCATTAACTACTTATAGATTACTTGTTTCCCCTTCTAACCTCCTCCTTTTTGTATTCCCTTATTTCATGAAACTAGAGTATATCAAAAAACGCATTTGGAGGATTCAACCCACATATGTGGGTAAGTTATTTATTTTTGGATAGATACATTCACAGATCCCTAATAAGAGAGAGGCAACTTTTTACCAATGTAAGATGTTCACCAACATGAAAGATGTGGCATTCTGCTTGCCTGACCTTCTACAAAACCATTCAAGCCTGGTCTCACACAAAGCACTTTCAAGAAACCCAAGGACTTCAACACAAATAATCACAAAAGATCATTTTCATCTCCTGTTGAATGTCATCTTAGTAAATGAAAGTCAATTTTATCCTTGTCTACTGCATATACCCTGATATCAAGGGAGTAATGGCTTACGGCTGTTGAGATTAAGGCAGATGAAGGGCAAATTTCTTTGTCAAAAGCAGCACAGATCCTCTACCTCAGTTACTTCCAGTATAACCAAGAGTTAAAGTTTGCATTGCACAAACACACCCACAGACATTGCTGTTCAACACGGGAAAGAGAGAAAAATAAGAATTAACAACCTGAACCATGAAAAATAAGAATAGGTATATGTTTTTGCATCTGTCAAGGAAAACTCAGACATGAGGAAAGCGAGGAGGGATAATTCGTAGACAAAAACACAACTCTTCTCTCAAAGAAAAAGAAATATCACCTGAGCTCAGCCTCTGTGCACCTGACTTAAATTACTGTGAATGGCAGCTATGTAAGACAGAAATGGGTTGATGTGCTGAGAAACAGAAGGCTTTTTATGCTGTCAGGCTTAAATAACCTATACCCAGATCTGAGAAATAGTAACATTTATATTTTTTAAGTACAGACATCCAGCTTGTTCTCACAGTCATTGAGAAACAACAGCAGCTCCACTGCACTGCTTGCAGCCTCTTTCTTTAAGTTCCACAAGGAGGAGGGCACTGAGTTAAGGGGTGAATAATTGTGTGGGCCATTGAGTAATGATACAAAAAAAGCATCACATAAAGAAGAATCCTTAAATATAATTATGGAATTATTAAAATGCAAATTCCAGATGGAAATTGCCTTAATGGCTATTTTACTAAGGCCTTCAGAGAACACTCAGAGGAAACAGAGCATTGACAAGACAGGCTGCAAGGCTGTCATTACACAAAAGGTCAAAGTTCCCTTAGATTATGTCTGCTCTGTGAGTCATTGACTTTTATAGACTGAGGTGTTTGGAAAAAAAGTCTCATGAAATTTACAGCAGCATAATGTTCTGGCTATAGTCTGTAATCTTATTTTAAAAGAAAATATAGCTCATTAAGTATAGTATTCGGAGTATATCATATATTATTGTTTTTCATTTAAATGACACTATAAATGTGCACTGTGTTTTAGAGCCTGAAAAATAATCCTGCTGAGAAAAATTTATAACTTACAGACTTCTCAAAACACCAATCCAGTGAATAAATGGCAGAAAGTCTGGCAGATACCAAAGGACTACTGGTACAAGTAAGAATTGTAAAGCTCAGCTCCTGCATCTTCAGGAGCTGCTGAGAGGTGGAATGTAGTGGTGAGGAACAGGGATCTTTTTGTTCCAGTCTTAAGGGTTTCAGCTCATTTTCACTGTTGCTGCCCTGGAATCTGTCAGTCATCCTGCCTTCACACTTCCTTAACAACACTGCTCTCTCAAAACCTTCTCAGTTTATTTATGCACATCTCCTTTAACGATCATGCTCTGTTTAGGATCCTGTCTCTATTTTCTTTATGCAGAAACAGACTAACTTATGATAGGATATATCTCCCATATTCTTATTCATGAGATTCCCATTTTACTTCTCTGAAATCTCCACCTGGAGGTGCAAATAAAAGTGACTAATGTACATTTTCTTTTTTCCAAACTTTTTTTTTGAGAAATAAAAAGGAAAACTGATATCAAGAGTAATCATTCTCATTTTTCAATTTTTACCACAGCATGTATGCCCCTCACTTCAAAGAATCTTTCGTAAGAAATGAGCATTAACTAGACAGTGAATACTTTCAGCATACAGAACCAAAAGAACCTGCTGTTTTCAGGGCTAAAGCTGAAAATATTCAGTTAAAAAAAATGAAACCATGAAACTAGTTCTCTTTACTTGACACTTAGCACATCAGTTTCCACCAAAAACTGTTTTTTACATGCCTGAGGCTGAACCTGTCTATGCATTACCAGGGATTTTTAAGGGATCATAAGTGTGTATTAGGTTCAGCCTGTGCAGTGCAAATGATTTGCCTGGATTTTCACAAGTAATTTTCTTGGTATTGAAATACTAAGGCAGTTTAAGTAGATTTGTGCAAATGAGCCATAGCAATTATTCTGAATAATTTAATGTATTGAAAATTAAATGATTTGCAATCTTATGTGGTTACAATTATAACTATGACACATTCTCCTTTCTTTCTCTCCACCCTCTTTTTTATATATAAAAAAAAGAATTTATTACTTCATCACTGCAAGCATGAAAAGAGACTTCAAACTACATTATAGTTAATTTTAAGAGAGTGAATACAGCTTACAGCTTATTAGTCTTTGAATGACTCTTACTGAGTAACTTTTCCTTATTTAATGTATTTTTGATATCAAAGTATTATTTTATATTTTTTTCTTTGTTCTCACTTTCAAAGCTCAACCAACAATCATGCATTCGCAGAAGATAATTAGAGTTTTTATAAACTCCATATCTGCTTGACAAGGCAATTATCTGCCCCTTAAACATTATAGGTCAGTCATGCCCAGTCTTCACCTATCAACAATTCCATATCCCAGATTTATAGGCTCTTTACAAGCCAGCTGAAGAGCAGCCACTGTGCCAAACCTCCCCCACTCTCTCTCCAGGGAATCCCTTCTCAGATGCTCTTTTCTCAACTGGTAAACAACACTTCATGTCTTTTGTACAGATAGCAGATAATTACCATATGGTTAAAAACATGCTTGTTTGATTCACTTTCCCACTGTCAACTTCCTTCATTATGACAGCTAAGGAGCATCGAGAGAGGCAGACTCTATAATTTAGCCCCCTATAGTCCCTGTGGCTTGAAAGGTCAGCGTCTATTACAACAAAGTTAGAAACAAGCGTAAGCGACTTTACAAGAAAGTATTTTTATTCCAGAAATGCTGGAAACTGATATAGGCACAGGAGACTGCCTCAAATTGCACTGAACACTGATACATTCTATTACTGAATTTAGTACAGTAAGAAATGCATGCTCAGGAATAACATAGCAAGAGAACAGCTAACCAGTATTTACTAAAAAGATAAAAGTGGCCTGTTCTTGCTCCCATGCTGTCTCCCTGCCTTGTTGTTCATAGCATAGTGTTGAGTTAAAAATGGGAGGACACTAAACCAAATCTCTAAGCTGAGTCTATGGAAAAATGTGACTTTCAACTCTGCCTGTCAGCTCTGTGGGGGGAAGAAAGAGCAGTACATCTCATTCACATAGTTCAGGCAACAGGAGATGAAACTCCTAAGAGATAAGAAACCCAGAGGTGTCACAGTCTTGGGAAGATTCTGAGGCAACAATCCCATGGAACTGCTTTACAGGAAAGCTGATTATGATCAATTTCATCAGGCTTCTTCCCTATTGTGGTTGCCTAATCTGTGCTCCAAACTGAAAGGTTTCTTGGCAAATGCTATGGCACTTTCAACCTCCACAAGATTAATTTTTTGTGACCTGGCTATTTATCTAGAAATGGAGACGACAAATGAGCCCAGTGGGGGAAGAAAGAGATTGAAGTACACTGAATCTTTTTGGTAAGGCTTCTGTCACCTTACATTCCACAGTTCATGAAATACAAAACTCACAGAGAGAAGAGCAGAAGATCCTGATTTGCATTACATACTGTTTCCTGAGCCTACCAAGAAATATTTGTTTTTGAATTTTCACCACTCAAGTCTCTTTGAAATGTAATTTAATTCTATCCCTAATTTTCTTTATATGTTAATCATACCCTTATTGTTGAAGGATGTACACAAACTTCTTTCATGTACAGTGATAGGTACAAAGCCTGAGACTACTAATGACATTCTCATATTAAAATTCCCCCAGACTCAGTCAGCAGTAGTAGATGATGATTCTCCATGCTTTCATTCCAACTACTTAAGTGATTATTTTTGCTGAAAGTTTTGTTTATCAATCTTTTCCTTACTGATTACTATTTAATACAGAACATCATTCTAAGAAGAATGAAGCAATATCAAGGGCTATGAAGAGATACTCATCAACTTCTGTAAAATCATCAGAACATAAAATAAGCTCCCCAACAATCATGAGATTGTTGTAAGCAATCTCTAAGTAAATGAGACCTGTTAAATAAGAATGAAAGCAGTAGGAAGCAAAAGAAGCCATAGGATTAGAATAGTGGAATTCATAGTCACAAGAGGGAGGCCAAAGCAGGTCAACATCCATGATGTCAAATACTGGACAAACAAAGGGGCAGAGACAGTGACAAAGCAGAGCAGTCAGAGCAGCGCAGCTGCTGCAAAGGCAAGTCCATGATAACACTGACTAATAGTTACTAGTGTATTTCAAAGACAGAAATGAGAATGATGATTCACCTGCTATGGACATACTATCTATCAGTGGAAATTGCCCTTAGCAATGGACAGTGCTGTCAGCATGTCATCTGCTATTGCTTGGCTTGGGAAGAAGACAAGAAAGAGCAATAAAGGACAGCCAGGGAGCCGATCTGATATTCTGGAAATAGGTTTTTGGACTAGAAAAACAAAAATTTAGTGCCTGTGTTTCACCTGCAAGTTAAGGCAGCACAGTAATGTAACAGAGTTAACTCCCATGTGTCCCTGCATGCGTTAAGAGGGTTCCAATTGTTAGTTATCAAGTTGGAAAGGTTTTTTCAAAATTGTATTGACCATGGGAACAGAGAATAGTAGGGGCTTATACCCCTTAAAATATGTCAGACATTGTTCAGATTCATCATGGGATCCTGCATCATCTTCTATTTCATCAGGAGATTTATGTCTTAAGCTCCCATATGAGCACCTTCCTATCGGCATATATTACCAGTGCTTGATGAAAAAACCATGGTTTATTCCACTCAGTCACTTGAACAGCAGTATTTTCTTTCAAGGAGAACATTTATTATACAAGAGAACTTACACTACCTTTTATAGATTTAAAGAAAAGATTCTCTCCTAGAAACACAAAGCACACTGTTTTAACAGCATTAAAGAGCAATTTGGGCAGCTGGCACCCATCTTATTTGTTTTATAGATTAGTCACCTTTCACATGAAAAAAACACCTGTGGTTTTATCTACACAGAACAAGTAAAACAAATAGCAGTACAGTATTAGAACTGACTGCTTTGTTATTTACTTAGGAAATGATCTGCATATATTATTATTATTATTTATATTGCACTATAATGCAGGAATCCTGTAATGCTAGGTATTAAATAAAGAAAAATCTGCCTTGCTCCAGAAGTCTTATGCATCAGATTGCAGATATGGTGCTCGTGATCTTGTTAGAGAAGCTGGACACCGTCACCTGGAGAAGATTCTGTTTCACTATTGAAGGTGAAAGGAGTAGGGGGGCAGACCCCCTACAGCAGACAGCTTTGCTGGGTACCCTGGCAGGAAACTGAGAGACTATCCTTGATCCAGTTTCCAACTTATCTTCTTGGCAAGAACATCCAGATAAATTTTATAGGAAAATACCCTTCATATTATTTAATAAACAGCTTCTTTATGGAATAAGATCAGAGTAATGGACTGTTGCAATTAATTACAGATCTCCTGCTGTAATAGAAAAGGCAAAGGTGAAACAAAGACATCAACTTCAAACCGAAAACTCCAACCATTCAGGTGTATGTTCTTTCCATTAGCCTTATACAATATGACTAATATAGATGGAAACATCAGATGACTTACAGGCACAATCACTTGACATGGGTACACCATTATCAGCATACGGTAAATTCTAGTGGCACAGAGAAGAGACTGTGTTGAGTTTAGGAATACAAAGCTCTGCTGAACTATGCAAGTAGAGCTAATGCACGTACAAGAACAATTTCTGAAAGCTCAGCAAGCTTATGTACCTCCTCCCATTCCTAGCACACTCAGGTAACTTCTTCCACTGTGCAGAAGGCTCTGCCAGCTAGCAAGGGCTCTCTCAGTAACACAGATGAACACTATAGAGACCTCCTCAGCTTCACATGGAGGCCTACTAACTACACCTGCTGCCACTTTCCTTGTTTCTCCTTTCCCTATAGAAAGGTGACGGTTGCCTTTGCTTTCATACCCTTTCCATCAACAGCCATCCTACAACATTCAGTTTCCTCTTTTGCACTGAATGACTTTCTGTGACATCCACATACTGTACCACTACTTAATGACAGTAATAGAAATTTGTTCTGAGGCTCAATTTTTGGCCATGGGATTAAATATATAGAAAGTCACCCTACTTGTGAACCTGTCACTGGATTTCAGCAGGTTCAGCAGATGATAGAGAATAACACAACCTATTGAATGTAGCTGAACTAGTGAAGAACTGTTGCAAATCACATGCTAATAGTTTGCTAGTCCTTAGAAGCAGTGAAATCGCTGATCAGTTCTTTACAATACCAGAAAAAAAAATGACTTTAGAAGAATCAGTAAATACATATAAGAAAAAAATTAACTTACCCTACTGATGACAGGGTCTCTTGCTACAGGTCATTCCACATCCCAAAACAGCCACTGCCAAGAAAACATTCTCCCACTCTTGGCTAGTCCTTAAATGGGCCCAGGGAGGGTTGGAACTAGGGTCCACTTCCTCTGGTCAGGTGGGAAGCACAGGTGAATTGCTTGCACCTGTGCTCCCTGGGCTAGCCACGGTGCTCAGTCATCAGTTCACACCATGATATAACAGTTCCCTTACATATGTTTATACTGCTTGGGTGGTTGATGGACAACCAGAACAGGAAAAGCAAGTAGGAAATGAGAAGTTACAAACTGTTTGGTGATGACCAGTGTGGCTTTGTAAGCCACATACTGTGTCTGAAACAGTAACTCTAATTATCAGTGGAAAGTCTTGAAATACCAGATCTCTGGTAGAGTAGAGAAATACCAAGTCTTATATAAACCTGACTTCCAGATACAATAAGGAAAAAATATATTTTCTATACTGAAATTTTTAAAATAGATATCCAAATCAATCACTTGAAGCCTCCAAAGACACTAGATTGAGACCATGATTTCATCTTTTTATTTTTTTTCCACATGGAAGAAATATGATGTGAAATGTGCAGAGAACTTACACATCCAGAAGGCATCAGATCTTAGAGACAAGTCTGACAATAATTAACAACTTTTACAGTCCCAAATATCAGCTCTGAGATCTTGAAGCCTTAATTTTTAATTTTTTCTTTAACTACTTTCTGAATTTTTTACAAAGTTTAGCTTAAATTTTTATTGAATATGGCAACATGGAATAAACAATAAATTTTTGAATCCCTGAAATAACCCATATTATTTCAACGTCGTTAGATTGCGCAGTTTATATAGCTTTTAAATATTTCTTTTTAACTGATACTTGTTGCACAGTGGTGATACTTTAAATTATTGAGGTCTAACAATGTTCTTTAAATAATTGATTTAAGTATGTATGGCACAGATGGGCCACAAAGACAAAAACATATGAAAAATTATATGAGGCCTTTGACAAGAGTGAAATTAAATTAATAGTAAAATTAGATTGAGTTAATCAATTGAGTAAAATGACAGGAAGGTTGCTTAAGAGAGCTGGAATTAAAGGAGTTTCACAGTAATCAGTTTCTGCAGTGCAGCTGCTACATGTTTGTGTAATAACAAGAGTTTATGAGCAGCTAATTTGTATGAGACTGGAAGCAAGTTTAACGTTTGGATTAGAGCAGGAGTGTGGGTGAGTGCTACATATTGGAATTTCTCAAAGCTATTAGTGATGAGTTTGGCAGATAAATATGCAGCTAGGAAAAGCAGCTGGCAGAGCAATAGAAAACTCAACAATCATTTTTCTTTCCCTGACCTTTTGCCTCTCCTATGGCTTCCAATCCCTTTTTTTTTTTTTTTTTTTTTTTTTTAATTTCAAAATAGCAAGAGATGGTGGGACTGACCAGTCCTACTCCTTTCAGTCCTTGGCAAGACAGACACCTGTGCTAGACCAATGCACTATGGGAGCTGAATATTCGGAAGAAAAGCTAAACTGATTTCTCTTGGATACATTTGTACAAGCTGCAGGTGCTCTGGAACATTTTCTCAGCTGAAAACATAAAGATTTAACAACAGCTATTCCTATTACAGATAGGGCAGTAAGTGTTCATCTAAAACTTCATTTATTTTCACCATTCTTACCATTTTATTCCCTGTGTCATGTTTTCTTTCACTCAGTAAGAATACTTCCATTTCTTGTGAAACACATTTTTTCCAGGTTTTCAACTGACCATAAATGTCATGTGTTCTTTGCAACAAAAACAAAAACAAACAAACAAAAAACACATCCCCCATCCCCCCCAAGTTTGAAACCGTAAGTGGACAAAAATAGTCACAATCTATGATTTATCAATAACAGCCAATACACAATTTTTTTTTTAATACTGCAGCATAGGAAATGGTATTGTATTGAATAGAAAAAAAGATAGGAAATATTTCATTAGATGCATGTGGGCTCTATGCGCTTGAGCTGTCCATAATCTCTAGGCCAACGAGGCTTTTTAGAAATGTACATATTTTAAGTCAACAGGGTCCCATTTATTTTGACAGCACCTGCAGATGGTTAGATGGGAAAGAACGTATGAGAATGGCACCTGTCTATTCACCAGTGCTAGCTTTTTCTGTTCATAGTCAATTGTGTGCATCTGATCTAAGCTTTTTGACAAAAACAAAATGCTCATTCCAGTCCAACAGATTTTTGAAAATCATGTCAAGTTAAGGGGGACCTGTGATCACTAATGGAAAAGTGGTGCAGCCAGGTGATAAGCATAATCGTATGCATGGCCATGTGTAGGGGAACCAGTCCTCTGGCACTGCACGCTGCAGACTTGGAGCTGCTCTTGCTTCATGAGAAAGTGACTTCTGTGGGCCTTGCCAGCTGGACGGATTGTAAAGCTCTGGAGTTGATATAAAAGGAAAATTGATGTATTATTCTTCTTCTTACACTATGTTGTGGTACTAAACAAATAACAGAAGTCATTAGAGCAGGAAATTTGGAAGTAAATAGGATTTTGCAAGTAAGTATATGCAAGAATAGTACATGGTAGACTAATAGTAATTAGTCATAAAATGAGATAAAATGGATAAAAAAAGTTTAAATCTCTTAATAGAAAAAGAAGAGAATCAGATTCTCATTTTAAAAGCTACAAGGTACCACAGCATTTTCATAAATCAATGCAATCTACCAGCTCCACTGGAGTTTCAGCAGATCAACACATTGCTCATTTTCCTCTGTGATCCCATCCACTCCTCTATAAAATCTTGAAGAACAATGTGGCAGTCAGCTATGTTCATTGCCTATTCAGGTTTAACTTCTGGCTCTGGTATTCCCATAACTCCTCACTTTACACGGACAGGAAAATTCCTTATGTAGCTTGCCTTGTGCTTAACCCCCTTCCTAAGCATCTTCTTCTGACCACTGCTAAAGGCAAGATACCAGCCAGCTGTCTGCTCTGATTTAAGTCAGTAAGTCTTACACCAAGGGTATGACGCTCCACTCCTGAAATCAATAGCCAAATTCTCATTTCAGACAAGGAATGAGGAAAGAAATGATTTTCCTTGAGATTTCACAGTTAAAGGCATTTAGCAATGTTAAGACTTCTAATTTCCACTCCACGCCAATCTGAGCAATGCAAACCCATGATTACACCTGTGTAAAAAAATTTTGAAATTGACAGCTCAGATTTTATTGGCCACATTATCTGAGATCCATTTGTTTCTTGCATCACAGCTTTTAGTCAATTATGAATATTTATTACAAGATGTCCGGCAGTAGTGATCACTGGGTAATACAGAAACTAGAAACGGGCATATGGTTCTGATAATCCAAGATGTGAATCCACATAAAAATGTTCTTCCTTGAATTCAGCCCCGAGGTTTATATATTCCCTTGAACTAAAATATCCACTCTGTTATTTACTGCGTTACTTAAAAAAAAATGGCTTTCCTCTTTTTAGAGAGACTCATAAATGGCATACTTTGTTGTGCAATGTACTAGCTTGCGTGCCAAATCATATATCACTACACTTACCAGATGTCAGAATTTAATGCAGATCTTGACTTTTTCTTCATCCAAAGACAGAAGGAAAACTGGCAGTTCATGCCACTGTGAGTTGAACTACATTTTCTGATTCATTTAATTGTCATTGCAGCAACTTGTTGGTTATTAAAGCTCAGTACAATTATCTGGGCTGGGATCTTTTGAGTTGTGATATTCTGTTTCATATTATTATTATTATTATTGTTATTGTTATTATTATTACTATTATATTTCCAAAATATAATAATGCCCACAAGATGTTGCATTTTAAGGAGAATCTGCTCCAGCAGAGGCATTTGGAGCAGGGTTCCCTGGCCCACTTCGAGGCAGCTTTTAAAGATCTCTAAGGAGGAAACTCCACAGCTTCTCTGTATAAACTGTTCCAGTGCTTCATCACCTGCACAGCACAGACAAACTTTGTGGTGTTCAGAGAGACCATCTCATACTCCAGTTTTTGCCCATTGCCTCTTGTCCTCACATGAGGCACCGCTGACAAGAACCTGGCTCCATCGCCTTTGCACTGTCCTTTCAGATATTTGAAGACATTGATGAGATCCCCCTGAGCCTTCTCTATACTGAACAGTTCCAGCTCTCTCATCTGCTCCTAATAGGAGGAGTACTCCTGTTCTTTAACTGTTTCTTTGATGGACTCTTTCCAGTATGACCATATGTCTCGTACTGGTGAGCCTAGAACTGGACACAGTTATCCAGATGTAGTCTCACCATGTCCGAGTAGATGAGGAGTCTAGAAGCTCTGAATGGATAAGGTCTCATATGAACCTATCTGGGGTCACAGGAAGCAAAATACTGTGTTTAAAAAATAAGCAAGCAATGAAAATTCATCTCTATCGTGACACCAGATTTTTTTTTGTAGAACCATGGATATCTGGGAGAGGGGCAGGGAGAAGAAAAAGATTGCTAAATGAACAGTTCTCTACCAACTTTACCAATACAAGCTTGAAATACTCTTGTTGAATCTTTGGCAGTTACAACATGGAATTTATGCTGCAAAGGCACATGTACATCATGCAAAAAATGGTTCATTCAGATAGTGCTTCTGAAACTGAAGCTCCACCTGGCCTGTCAGACTGCTGGGAATTCATCTGTGATCTGCCTTCCTGGAGTAAATCGTAACGTTAATATACAACTTTGTGTATCCTCCAAGATCAGAATGTGCAAGGTGTACACTGATTGGCACCTCTGTGGTATTAAATGACATGAATCTCCTAGAAATCCTGATATATCTTGTTTTGGGTGGAATGGCTCAGAGGTCATAGTAAGAAAAATCATTTGGGAGTCAATTGAATTCTCTGTTTCTCTTTCTCTGAGAAGAAACAAAGGAAAACAAAGTAGAAAATACGTGTGTCTGTATGTGAAATAATTCTTTCTGAAGTGACAACAAACACAGGGGACTTTGTTTCAAAACTGAATTCGGAGGAGTTTTAAAATGGAATGTGATATTGAGGTGTAAAGTTATAAAGACTGATTTCAATGATTGTAAAAAGGATAAAATATTCTACAGTTCTACTAATCAAGTCTAATGCACTCATTACTTCAAAGATTCTGCTCTTTCACCTGTTTTGCCAAAAATCCACTCACCTTCTAGTTTATCCAAAATTCTGCTGGCTTCTCACACATGGTACATCATTCTTCCTTCCAAAAAGACCTAATAATATCACATGACATCAACCATCTCCTAGGTTAGCTAAGGATGACTTCTGTATGGGGACCAGTCTCATTTTAAAGAAACCTGCCCTGGAGGATATTTTGCCACTCATTCTGTGTGACATCTGCCTTTGGTTTCTATGTTTCATAGCAAATGACAGAATTTCTGTCTGTTTAGCTAAGTTCACAGCCCAGAAGATCTGAATTGAATTTAACACCACATGAGAGAAGAGGAGAGAGGAAGACTTTACTTTTGTAGCTGGCTAGATTGTGGCACCTATGTGGTGGTTTCAGTGGTCAGGTCAGGTCAGCCCACTTGAATATTGCATCTAAACATAGATGTCCTAATATTTCATAGGCCCACTGAGCTGAACAGCTCACCCTTATATTCTCTGTCTAGGTTCACTTGAGTAACCTCAAGATCTTCAGCCTGTTCTGCCTGTTTGTTGTTGCAATATTATTCATAGAAACAGGTCTTCGGGATGTTTCATGTATTAGATTATGACCTACTGAAACAACTCATCTTTCCTAGTTTCTGTTAATTATAAGGTTTCCTGTCGCTACTACAACATTTTGATTAGGGACAAGGAACAGATACCCTTAGTTCAGAGTACAGTGGGGAATTTGTTTTTCTTTGGCAAATGTAAAAGAATGGTTAGTTTAGGAAATAATTTAGAGAAGCCTAAGGTATGTTGTACCAAAGGTACTTCATGTTCACATGGGTTCAGAATCTAAAGCAAGTCCTGAAGGTGATTTTAGAGGTTAGGAATGTAAAAAAGTTAAAAACTTCATTTTCTTTACCTGTTAGTGGATTTATTACTTCTTGTACATGAGGTTTTACATTTATTATTTTTGTTGAGGTTGTGATGGTTTATGAGATGGAAGGGATTGAAGGGATGAAAGAGACAATAGCAGAAAAGATTCCCATGTCTCACAGCTGTTGCAGGTTACAAGATGGGACAAGACAGAACCTGTACAGAATGACAAGGGGACTGTACACAAGATCATGGGAAGAAATACATTTTAGCATGGACTGTCTTGGGACACAGGTTAAATTGGTCTTTTTCATGTATTAAGAAGAGTCTGAGAAAAAGACAGTGATTTAATGTGCAGGTTATGAAGGAAATCTATATATTTTTTGTGCAAAACTGAATAAGGTTTTCACCCTTTATGAAGAGGTTTGAAAGCTTTTTATTCTTTCAGAAAAGGTATGAAAGCAGAGACTATGTCTTAACCAAAAGCTGAAAAGCAAATATAAAGAAACCCAATTCCTTCTACTGTCATCCATGAATTTCCAAAGCACTCTATGAGAAATACTGCAAAAAGAGTTCCTTACCGGTGAGAATAATTCTAACATTATTAAAAAAATAGAAGAAAAATTTAAAAAGAATCCAGTGGGATTTCATGTACTTGTATGTATGTACACCTTTGAATTGTTCCAATGGATGACCATTTAACTATAGATAATCTGCTAATACCAATGGATAGAATAATACCTTGCTATCTTTTATAATAAACGTCTAACATCCCTTTTACTGGGTCAAACTCAGTCATACCCTGAGACAGATACCTAGCTTATGAAGCAAACAGGAGCTAAACCCACAAATACTTCATGGCCAAGGCAGCACAGAGCAGGATAGGGCAGAGCCAGGTCATGGTAGTCACCAATAGTTAATAACATCCATGAGAGTTAAATAGGAATTATGACAGAATTGCTCATAGCTCATTGTTAGTATGTCCTGACTATTTAATAGCTCATCTAAAGCTAAAGAAACATACAAGATTATTCTTTCCACGTACCAGTTCATTTGTACTTTAGTCTTGATGCACATAGACATTTCAAAACCATGCTGTTTGCTGATGTTACTTAACAAATTTTATAGGTGCAATTGTAACCTAGGGCTTTGTTTTGTCATGTTTCGTTTTTTAACCATTTATCTTTTTTAAATATCTTTCCTAATATTATATTACAGTAATACTTAACCAGTCAGTAGCTTTTGTTAGTAAAGCTAAAGTGAATGACATTAATGTGAACAGCATGAAATACTGACCTATTTTATTAAATTAAGGAATAGGCCCTATAGGTTTGTTAGGTTGTCCAATTTACTCTTCCACTTAAAATTACTGATATTTCTGTACCATGATCCGTATATACAGGTTATGCTTAACTCTGTTTGAAAGCAACACAAATGTAATATACAGTATGTTCTTATTCACTCCCTGTTCTGAATTACCAGCAATTCAAGAAATAGCTAAAATTGATGGTTTCAAAAATTGGAAAAGGAAAGAAAAAATGGCACAAGGTGACAGATCATCATCCTGACACAATTAAATGCTACCCATGAAGCCAGTATGACCCAATGGCATTTTTTAAAAGAAAGAACTATCCTCAGGCATTTTTCTGCTCAGGTAATTTTGCATGTTTCTCCTCTTCCTTGCTCTGTCCAATTTTAAAGGTCCAATCCTGATGGAATTGCTGAGCAGTCTATCACTGGTGTTAGCAGAACAGAAATGCTCTTTGCACCTCACTAAGTTTCGCCAAGCATTACAGAATTAGGTCAAATAATTAGTCTCTGTCAGACAAGATCAAATGTCAAAAAAGTAGCCTTTGAAAGTTCACCTGCAGGTGACTCAGCTTCCTCTATGCCTAAAAATGCCATTTAGTAAAGTTGCCTTTTCTTTTACAATAGTAAGTAGGAGGTCCAAAATCAGATCAGGACCACATCATTTCAGAAATATTTTAGTGTTCTCTAAAGGGCTCACAGAGATTATAAATAATAATGAGGAAGGTTTTCTCTCTGTCCCCATGGACTCCATGCAGAAGGGATGTAAGCAGATTGCCAGAGTCACAAAAACAACAGCAGCAGAGCCAAAAATCAAATCCAGGGTTCCCAAATTTAACAAGATTGTCTTTCTAATGGATTTTACAAGCAAAGAACACAAACACAGGACTATCCCACTGAAACTCCTGTATTTCTCCATATGACATTTAACAGCATAATGACAAAGAGTTACTCTGAAAAATCTACCCTTAAAGTACCCAATTTGGGGTACCAAGGAAAATCAGCACTCACGACCTCCAACTATATATTCTGAAGAAAAAAAATTCAAGCTAGCATTCACTGATGATTATTTTTTAATAGTTCTGGCCTCAAAGCAGCAACTCCCATTCCCAATATTATAGGGAAGGAGGAAGGCAGAAACGTATCAATCACTCAACAAAGAGCCTTGTCAAAGAGTGGGCATTTTTCTTTTGTAGCATTTTCTTCACAGCAGCTGCCCACGTACAGACTATCAAGAGAAATCTCAGGTGTCCATCAGAATATTTTTTGTACTCTCTCCACTGTTGGTGCTCAAGCTTAATTTATTTGTCAAGTGCTTAGTAGAAGGGGGGAGAACAGGGAGAAATGTGCTTGCTTCATTGCGATGCTTTCCTTCTCCCTGTTTTCAGTTAGCTTGCAAATATTTACATCAGACCTGCTGAAATCCTGCATCTTTTAGGATATTTTGTAATTAATTCAGTTTCAATATTCTCCTCATTTCCATACTTTTCAAATGTCATTTCATCTCTTTTGATCTGCTTCCACTTCTTTACTTCTTTCTCACTTCTTCCCTTCATGCTCTTTTTGAATTTTGAAATGGATTTTATTGGTTGATGGAGGCATTTGAAATGCTTTCAGAGACTGGGCCTTGGAAACATAGGAGAGCAGACTGCTTAATCACATTTCTCACCTAGGACCTGTATAATAGGGGTGATACATAGGGTGTGAGGCTGTGGAGCTACTCGTGAAGGCGAGCTAATGGACCTTGGCCAGCCTTAATTAGAGTTTCTAAGCCAACTCTTCCTGCTCTGGCCATGAGTGTGTCAGCCTATCAGTTTTACAACAGCTGCCAACCTCCTTGGACTAGTTTATCTTCATCTTTCTGATTTTGTGTGTTGACAGAGTACCAAAGGAGAGTTACTTAGCAGCAAAGGGGCTTTTAGCTTTGCAGAGCAAAAAGTGCCTCTTCTTCACGGAACCTGATCCTGCTCTAGGAGAGGTCATACATGGCATGAGCTGCTGCCCTCCCTACACCTTAACAATCTAGCACTTTAAAGAAAATCCACAGTCCTACAAAAAAGCCCCTAAACAGTCACTTCAACCAATCCATTCCAGATGTGTTGGCCCCAACATGAATTACCTTTTTGTCAGAGGGGATGGGGTGAAACAATCTCTTTTCCTGTTTCAAACTAGTACAGGAAGGTTTATCAATTGTATGTTTGTTTCCTGGTGGAAAGCTTCCAACCAGCTGTGCAACATGTAAATCAGAAAGTGCCTTCTCACTAACAAAGGCTTGTTCTGATCAGGATAAAATTGCTGTCTGCCTGGGGATAAAGGACTCAATTTTAGGCAGGTAAAAAAATGTAAATATTTCACTTCCTCTTTTGTTCTTTTTCAGCCAAAAGCATTTAAAGAGAACCATCTGTTTTCTTGCCACATAAAAAAAATAAATAAAAATAGGCTTACTGGGCTCCTTGCTTATTCATTTGATTTTGCCTGGAGTTAAATATTGGAGGACTTTTTCCTTTTGGGATAAGGTTTATGTTCTGCCACTGGCTACAGTAAAAGCTGTTGTCCCGGGGTTTTTATTTCAGCTCTTTATTTTAGCATTTTTATTTCAGCTAAATTTGCAAAAGAACTCACACAATTCTAGTGCAAAATGGATGGAGTTTCCTCTTTTTAGTTTATTATCTTCATCTGTTTCTCTCCATTAAAGGAGAAAAGTCTCTCTCATTCTCTTGCCCTCTCCACAGCCCCAGAGAAAGTTGCAATTGTACCATTAAGCCTCGAGTGCTTTGCATATGCAAACACAAACATAGTGCTTACAGGAAAGATCTTCACTATCCATATGTTCATCTCCTTCCCTTTACCTAAACCAGACGATTACCTCGGCAGCTCAGCTGTGTTATTGAGACATTTCAGCGTGAAATTTGTTTTTCCTCACTGAACTTTAAGCGGAATTTCAAGTGCCAAGTCTCTAAAGCCAAGTGGGGCTATTAAGAGATAATTACTAATTATGCTAATTTGAGAAGTTGTGCTATTTCTTTCCCTGGTCATTTTATCTGCAGCTCTCCTGAGAGAACAGTCCCCATTCAATGTTAATAACCTTTTCCTACTAAGCATTCAATGGAGGACAGTGTGTCCTAAACCTAGGAATATTTTACAGTTAATCTAGATATGTGGCTGTAAATTGGAAAGAGAAGCAAGTTGCACTAATGCTAATGACTTGCTTTATTAACTTTTTGCAGTGGCAGAAATATCTGATTCTTCTCCATTCGTATATTGATAGAGCCTTTTGGTGATGGTTTTATTTCAAATGAAAGAGTCCTTGGTGATTTGAAGTATTCAGTCTATCAATGATATTTCTCACGGATCATTCTCTAATCTTATCTTTTCCAAACTCCCAGAATGGTAGATTAAAACAAAGAACAGATATGATTTGCATTTTCTAAATGTCTCATTTATTTTTGTGTTATTCATGTCAAAGTACAAAACAGCTTTCCCAAATTCTACACGTGGCTTTTTTTTCTTTTTCAGGCAGTTACTGAGTTGGTCTCAACTGTATTTGCAAGATACTGACAGAATAACTGGATATATTATTATTTTAAATAAAATAACAACTTGAAGTTTTATTTGATATATAATTCCATCCCTGTTCTATGGCAAAACATACATATTTCACGTGTTTATATTCATAATTTATTTGTTGATTGGCAGTATACTTCGAGCCTCCTTGGACTGGAGTACCTTCCAAACATGTGCACTGAGATTGTCCTTCTGCTGCACTGCTTGTTGCCAAAATCATGTTCTCCGGCTCCCCAGAACGAGCATTTCCAGGTAAGGCCATGATAGCCTCAGATGAGGTCCAGGAGGAGAGCATGTGGAAATCTCGGTTGCTCTCATAAGGTGGCAAAGGGCAGCTCCTGCCATGATGTTTTGTGCCATTATCCCACCTTGCTGTGTCAGAGTTGCTCCTGGGAATAAAGGCTGCAGGGACACACTCTGCTTAGTTGTTAGTACAGCTTGAACACCATAAATATTCTATCGGGGACAGTGAAACCTGAAAGCGGACAATGAAAACAGACACAAGTGTGCACTTGCAGCCAGGAAAAACAAGGTCCAGCATGCAGCTGCAAGCTGCCTCTGCCCTCAGCATCAGCACTAATGAGAACTGTTGCTGTGTTCCTGGAGGAAACAAAATCTTGTCCTTATTCAAGTTCATCATTTAGCTTGATGCTTTGCTAAATTTTCACCAGCAGGGCTTTTTAATGAGTAGAGTCCTCCTAAACTCCTTGCTTCAAAGCCACCAACACTGATCCAGTTATTGGAGCCTTCACCAAAGGCCAGACACTGTCCTTGGTGCTTGTCAGGGCTCACAGAAGTAAAGTTTTGGCTAGTCTTACCACCATGAACAGTAGCTTTATGTGCTTCAGGGAGCAGGTAATGCAAGTACATCACTAGTTTTGCCTCACACTGACCACTGAAAACAGAAGGGTATAATTATCTTTAGCTACCCATGGGTAGCTCAAAAGGAGATTGCAGAAAATAAAGAAAAATCTAAATTTATTTTAGAGTAATTTTTGATTATGCTGTAGATATTATTATTGCCATTATTATTATTATTATTTGCAAATTCCAGCATCTACATTCAAGAAAATATCCCTTTCACACAACCAAATTAAAAATGATGATCAATTGACAGGAAACTAAAGTATAGCATTTCATACTTTTTCACTGTTTTTATTAAACCACATATATGCCTAAAAACAGTAGATGTGTTTTACAAAAGGCAAAGGATGTAAATACTCAAGATCTTGGGTAACATCTATTTCTGGAACTTGTAACACCCTGCCCTCAGTACACCCAGCATAGCTGTGGGAAGACTGCACTTCCACAAGACATGAATTGGGACCTAAAAATATGTCCTGGTATTAAAGGAAAAGTTAATTTTAAGTTTCAGCACTACTCATTTCAAAATAGAACTTCCCATATTAGAAATGTTTTGCAAGTGTGCGAACCTTCCCCCAAGCCCCACATGAACACCAGGCCAAAAACACCCTCCTTGCTGACGGGGCTGAGAGCACTACCAGGCCACCCTGCCCCAACATACCACCAGAAGACAGAGAGTATAAACACAGTTGGAGGGCTCCTCAGCTAGCAACATGTCTGTCATCACCCCACGTATGAGAGCTTCCAGGAGGCTAGCTGCTATTTGTACCATCTCCTGATCACCTCAGCATTTTGGCAGCTCATCTCTCCCAAGTACCATCAACTATTGAGATATAATGGGTTCTAAAAAAATGTTTTGTTTCCCTGAAATTTAGGCTGAGTTGCATCAGTCAACAGCTCCTTCCTGATACACTGCTGCTCAAACAGTCGACACACGAGAGGGATGGGATGCCATCCAGAGGGACGTAGACAGGCATGAGCAGTGGGCCCAGCTGAACCTTATGAGGCTCAGCAAATTCAAATGCAAGATCTTGCACCTGGGACAAGGCAACCCTCACTACCAATACAAGCTGGAGGATGAAAGGATTGCGTGCAACCCTGCTGAAAAAGACCTGGGGGTACTAGTGGATGGGAAGTTGGACATGAGCCAGCAGTGTGCCCTTGCAACCCAGAAAGCAAGCCATATCCTGGGCTGCATCAAAAGAAGCATGGCCAGAAGGTTGAGGGAAGTGATCCTGCTTCTCTATTCTGCACTGGTGAGGCCTCACATCTGTGTCCAGATGTGGAGCTCTCAGTACAGGAGGGACATAAACCTGTTGGACTGCATCCCAAGGAGGGCCACAAAAATGATCCAAGAGATGGAGCACCTCTCTTTGAGGACAGGCTGAGAGATCTGGGCCTATTCAGTCAGGAGAAGAGAAGGCTCCAAGGTGACCTGACAGTTAAAGTGGAGGTACAAGAAAGAGGGGGACAGACTCTGACAATGATTTATGGGCAAGTTTAGCCCAGTTCTGTGACTAATGGCATGGGGGAACTTGTGGATCTACATACTGGGAAAGGGGAAAAGGGAAAGGGGAAAAGGGGAAAGAGTAGGGAGATAGGCCTAAAAACAAGACAGCTGCAACAATCTGAGGAGGAAAACTAATTTACTAAATAAGAGACTGGAATGCAAAATGACATAATATAGTACAATATAATTGGAATTGAAGCTAATAAATCAAATAAAATGAGAAAATGTCCAAAAACTGAAAGCCTTGCTCTAATGATGAAGACAAGACAGATAGGGAGCATGTGCTGCAGGGATGAGCAGAAAGGGAAAATGGGGCATGCCTCGTGACAAGCAAACAGTTTTTATCTTTCCCTCTGAACAGAAGGTGGAAACACAAAGTAACGTGAAGTCCTCTGAGGTACATAGTTCTCTTCTGAGACAGGTATATCCGGAACTATCGATGATCCACAGAACTGGAGCATTAACTCTTTAACTCCTAATGCACTACATGATGTTATGATGTGGAATACCAATAGCAAAAAATCATAAAACCATAACAGACTCTTTAGCAGGATCAGTGGTGATAGAACAAAGGGAAATGGCTTCAAGCTCAAAAAGCGTAGATTTAGGTTGAATATAAGAAAAAAGTATTTTAAAGTGAGGATGGTGAGGTACTGGAACAGGTTGCCCAGAGATGTAATTGATAGAAACTTTCAAGCTGAGGCTGGATCAAGCCCTGGGCAATATGATCTAGATGTGCATGGCCCTGTTCACTGCAGGAAAGTTGGACTAGATGGCCTTTAAAGGTATCTTCCAACTTCAAGGATTCCATGATTCTGTGTCAGCAGCTGAGGGTACCAACCAAAATAGAAGAGGCTAAAAGGTGTGCATCTGGGCACTATGAGGCTGTAAGAGATTAAATATATGAAAGTGAGGAGATCTCTACAAAAAACAAACAGCAAACAGAGGCAATCAGGAAATGAAGATGCTGTATCTCCAGAAAGGTATGCTGGAATATTTCAAATTAGTTCTTCCTGGAGAATGAAATGAGTGCTAGAGACAATTTTAAAATGCTTCATGGGCTCCATTGGTCACAGACACACTTGTTCTGAGTTCTTTGGGAAGCCAGAAAATTGGAATCACAGCTCCAGAAAGGCACCTCACAATTCTCATTCTAGCTGAGTAGAAGCTCTATGCACATGCTTTTTCTTATTCATATTTGAAAATATTTTTAATATAGTTCCCTAAAAGCTCATGGGTGAAAAATTTGTGAAAAATTTTTGTGAAAAAAAAAACAAAACAAAAACAGAAAAAATACAATCAGATGCTGTTTTCTTTCCTCTTAAATTTGTATTATATGAATATCTATAGAATCATACAATCACAGACTGGCTTGGTTTGGAAGGGATCCCAAGGATCATTAAGTTCCAACCTCCCTGCTACAGTCAAGGCCACCAGCCTCCAGATCTGGTACTATAAAAGGTTGCCCAGGGCTCCATCCAACCTGGTCTTGAACACCTCCTGGGATGGGGCATCCACAGCCTCTCTGGGCAGCCTGTTTCAGCACATCACCACTCTGTTTGTGAAGAACATCTCCCTGCCATCTAATCTAAACCTTCCTTCCTTGAGCTTAAAAGCATTCCCCCTCGTCCTATTAACATTTACTTGAGTAAAAAGTTTATTCCCTTCCTGTTTATAATCTTTTTTTAAATACTGGAATGCTGCAATGAGGTCTCCTCACAGCCTTCTCTTCTCCAGGCTGAACAAGCCCAGCTCCTCCAGCCTGTCATCATATAAGAGAAGTGCTCCAGAACTCTGATGATTTTTGTGGCCCTCCTCTAAACCTGCACCAACAGCTGCACATCGTTCCTGTATTGGGGGCCCCAGAACTGGATTCAGTACTCCAGATAGGGCCTCATGGGGGCAGAGTAGAGAGGGACAATCACCTTCCCTGGGCTCAGTGATCCTTGTGGGTCCCTTCCCTCAGGATAGTCTATGATTCTGCTTGGGACAGCCTCAGTATCTCTCTTTTCAGTCCAAGTTTGGCTGAAGAGAACACAGTCCTTTGGACTGAGAATTCCACGTGGGCTTTAACTGCAGTAGAAAGTAAACAAGCAATTTCTGCATAACTTGTGTGACACTCCGAGACAGCCAGTTCCTTCTAGAGAAATAAATCCTCTTTGTGCTGTTAGCTGGTGCTTGAGAGGGTGTCTGGAACAGTAGGTGGGAGGAGCAAAGAAATGTTTAATCCTTCACTATTCTATCTGTCCTGTAAAACACTGTCTTGGCAAAATTTCTCCTCTGCTATTCCTTCACTCTGTGCTCTTAAGTTTCCTGCTGGAAATAGATAATGGCAAATGGATATTTGATCCCCCTTCAATCTCTTGATATCTTGACCCTATTTGCTTAAAAAAGTAGGAACAAATGTAATGGAGAAAAATGCTTCCTACACAAACTCTGAGCATTGGGCTTCACAATGAAATCTGGACAAAGAGTTGAGGGAAGTTCAGATATGAACTTCTGAGGAGGAGAGATCTTCTCTGCCACCAGAAGTCCTACAGCCTGCAATCTTTTTGTTAAGCACGTAAGTTTCAGCTTTGTTGCCACTGCCCTCTGTCCCCTTGGGTGAGTCACTTGAGTCACCAGCTCCTGTCCAGTCCATCCTCCTGCGATACAATGCTTCTTCTAGGCTGTCCAGCACTGCAACTGCTGCGGGCAAACCACTGGTGCAACTGCAAGTTCTGCCATGAGATTTTCTGAAAACCATGGATTTTGGCATCCTAATGTTCAATGAAAATGTCAGATTTGTTTACTTTTCATGCATATGCAAACATATACATGCTTCTATCCCACATATCTGTTAGGAAATTTCGAGTTCATAAGCTAATGAAAGCTCTGCAAAATAATTGATTTGTCATACAATTTTTATAGTTGCAGTTTCTTCAATTTAATCTTTGGAAAAAAAAAAAAAAAAATCGAACATCTGAAGTCCCAAAACATACCAGAAAACATGAGTGGTAGATTCTCTGGCTTTCCATTATTTCCCGTCAGCACATCTGGTGGGACTTAATTGCAGGTTAAGAGCCAAGATAATAGAGAGTTAACATTTCATCCTTAGAAAAACCCACTCATAATAAAGAATAAACAATAATCATGGTAGGTACATGAAGCAAAGAGATGAATTGCAAGGGTGACATTCAATCTTGTCTTTTCGGCTGAGGTTATAAATGAACTGAGCGTAAGAGAACGATTCAGAGCCTGAAACTGAGGGGCTGCTAATTAATCAGTTATAAAGGCATAGGGGATTACAGTGCATGATTAAAACACACTGAAAGCAACAGAGACAAAGGAGAATGGACAAGAGTGTGGAACGAGTACAGTCAACAGAGGAATACCTGTACACAAAACCTGTGCTTAAGAAAAAACAGATACAGAAGTAGCAATAAACCAAATCAATTCCTGGAAATTTGGCCCAATAATTATTAAAACCTAAGGATTTGATTCAAGGTCTGTATGAAGCCTAGGATAAAGCTTCCATCAGCTCAACCCTTTATATAAATGTGTATGTATGTAAACGTACACATTGCTGGAGCACATATTGGCACATTAATATGCATAGTACTAGTGTCTGTGTTTAAGTTTATAAATAGAAATTAAATATAAACATATGCATTCATGGCTTTGAAGTTTCATTAATAGCAAAATAGCATAGAGAAATTATTAGCATTTTTTACATTATGTTTAAGTCAAATACCAAAGTGCTACAGCTACTTACTAACAAGGCATTCAACAGATGGGGAGTCTAGACTGGTAACTTCTGTGTTATGCAAATGTATTTTTAAACCTCCTGTAATGTTAAATTCCGTTGCTGTAATGTAGGAAATAAAGTGCTTTCATGAACGTGCAATTTTAACTTTCTTGCTTTCTTTTAGAAATTCTCATTTGGCAGTTATGTGTTACGGGCAGTGCCAACTGGCATGACCCTAATCCATATTGAAATTACCACTGAGATCAATGAAGACAATGTGACCACCCACTGGAGAATGGCCACCCATGGGATGAAGGTCCCCGTAAGCAGTAGGGCCCAATCCTCCTGAAAAAGAGGGATTCCCACGTGACAAAGCAGGATCAGGCTTTTATTCTCTTCATCTTGACTCTGCTTTCAATCTTTCTTTCTTTTCTAGTGGAAACAAAAAAGGAAATGGTGCTTTTGTTCGCAAATTCACAACTAGCAGTGTTGATGCATGCATATTTTTTGTATTATTACCTACTCAACAAAAATTAAGCTATAACCTTAATGTACATAATAGATGACAATGATAATTGTAGAAGTGAAGACAGAATACATTTTTCCTATCACTTTTTACTGTTTTGGAAAATGAACACAATAAAATCATATCCCTTTAGAAATATCACTGTGTACTATTTATGTAATTGTAAGCTATATTGTTTAGGCAGCATTTATCTGTGTGGTTCACTGCTTGCCCTAAGAGACATTTATTTGTTCAAAGTATGAACTTATTCTAGATTTAAAGTGGTAAAACCAAACTATTGCAAAAACATAATGAAATCACCTTCCAATCTGCTTACGTTCTCACTTTTCATACAACCCCCCCCCCCACCATAAGAATAATCCTCCAAATTTCTCTGAGATTATTCCAACAAATCCCATGCCCATAAAATCCTAAAACGTGCTCCACCTGCTAGTAAAACTATCATAGTAATTGTCTGGGCTTTTATCTAATGAATATGCACTAAAGCAGTCAAAACAAAATTCTACAATCTACATTACTGGGAAAAGTTTCTAAAACAAGCTGTTGCAGGGAATTTTATGTAATATACTGTCAACATTCAGCAGAGACAAGCTGTTAGGCAGGACTGATGGACTCCAAGTTCCCACACTCAGTCGGAGACTGTGTTGCCGTTACCATCACGCCATGATTTTGGTCATTGATATGTTGACGGCATTCTGTCTCATTGTGCCTGTGCCTCACGTCTATGCCTGGACTGTGCTGGTGGTCTTAGAATCACAGATCATCCCAAGTTGCAAGGAATCCATAAGGATCATAGGTAATCACAGATGATCCTCTTTTTTGCCATGCAAGTCTCAGTGAGTCATCCATACCTATTCTCCAGTGCATAAATTCACGGATACCTGTTGGAACGCGGGGCAGCAACAGATGGAAATTCATGTGTTGGTGCAGACTGTGGGCAGGAACTTGCCCCACACCAAGATTCACAGTACAGCCCAGGGCAATCAACAGAATTTAAAGGAGTTAATACTGAGACTGACAAACCATGCTCCCACCCTACAGCCTACAAACATTGCTTTTGCTATAATCACTATTAGAAAATTAATCTTAGCTCTTTGCCTTGATTTTTTGCCATTTCCCATTTTTGTCTAAACATCACAGACACCATCTTTACAACATGCCAGCGTCACAGAAACACTTATTCAGACCAGCAAGGGTTAGGTTCAGTTTAGATGAGTAAAACGGGATCAGAACAGGTCTTAAGTAATATGTTTTGACAATCATGTGCATTAGGAACTTCTTTATCTCTGGAAAATTTTTAGGAAAACAATAACAACTTCTTGATTCTTTTCTGATTCCTCAGAAAACTTAAGCACCTGTGTATCTGTATGCAAATCTTGTTACTTTTTACTGCTTTTCTGAGCATGATGGCCTGACTAAGATAGTGATTTTGCCACATGCAACTCTGGAAACCTTTTGTGATATATTAGGCTGATCCAATCACCAATTTCCTATATACATTCATTTCTATAATATGTATGAATAAAGTGAGGATACACGTGAGGAGATAATGAAAAGACATGAAAGTGTTTCAGTAAAGACTGAATCAAATTCAGAAAGTACAAATGTGATAAACACGTGGATCTTCAGGATAACATATATTCAGTACTAATTCAAGAGTGGCTTTTTGTGTAGCCTTTTCAGTTATCTAAGTCATCATTATAAAAGATTGAGATCTTTTCTACAGCGTTTATTTCATAGTCCTCTTAGAAAAAGCACCCTATAAGACTCAAAATAATTTGTAATTTATTCCTTCTTGCTTTCATTTCATTTTAGAGATTCTTGATGGTGGCTTGGAGTTTTTTGAGGCAAAGTTAAAAAATATATATGCCCCATGCAACATTATTTAAACTAAATATTGTTTTAACTTTTCAAATCGCTTTTCTAGACTAGAAAACTGTGTTTTTTGGTCTTTTTATGTGGCTTTTTAAAAAACTTATAATTGTCTTCCATATTTTATTCAAAGATTTATCTTATAGTGAAATAGTACAGTCAATTTATAGCGGTCTCAGAAAAAATCTATTCTTCCAAGGAGCATACGCAGTTCCCAAATTGAAGGACTACACTACTGGCATTGTAATTAAGATTGTTAGTGGAAAAAAGGGCTATGAAATTTAGGTCATATTTATGAAAAATCTGTTCCCATGTATTTGTTTCTATCTAAAAATAAATTAAAAATTAAAAAATATATATAAAAAAAAAAGTAGATGCAGACGGTACATGCAAAAATAAACAGCGAGGCCTCTGGTCAGCAAGGGAGAAGCCCAGTGAACAACCCTGCAGGCTTATGGCAGCAGGGACAACACTGCCAGTCCACCAGCCCTGCAGGCTGGATATGTGTGGGGTCGGGCCATGGCAGAGCGAGGTCCCACTGTGGCACTGCTGAGCAATGCGGTGCCATGACAGATGCATTTGGGCAGCTCTAGGTAACGAGAGTCCTTGCTGGCAAGGGCGAAATGGGGTTATCCGGAGGGAAGGGCAAAAATTAGTTCAATGTGCCTTGCATCATAAAGGGGTAAACTTAAGAACTGACCTTCAGGAAAACTTCTGTCTGTGTTTTCTAACCTTGAACCATTTTAGCAGAATGTACCACCTGCTTTAAAGCATGCTTGTGCTGGCAAATCTAAAAAGCAGAGTCCTGTTAAGCTGTATCTATTACAAATCATGCTGCTAAACTGCCAAGGGCTGTTTCATTTCAGACTAATCAAAACCAGTGTACATTTTTTTAAAATTCTCCCCATTTATTTTTTGACGCCTAATAACCATATGGTGGGAACTGGGATACTGTTAGTGTTGTACTGCCTGCTTCTACCTTACAATTTACACTTTGTATTTTAGCACGCAGGAACTGAAAAATTCTTCATTTAAAAAATAAAACAAAACAAAGCAAGCAAGCAAACAAACAAACAGACAAACAAAAGAACATGAATGCAGAACTGAAGTATTATTGGGCAGTATAGAATTTAACCCAGTAAGACTTGCTTTTGACTTGTTCTGGGGGATGGAATCCCTTCAAATTTATGCTTGAACACTGTATATTCTGTCTTCCTACAAAAGCAAAAGCATTTGCACAGTCAAACTTTTATTTCTATTATTAGAAAAATCATCAAATGACTTGTGCTCATGGATTTCAGCTGAGGGCACAAAAACTACTCCTCAGGGGCACAGTGCTGGGTAAAGGAAACCTCTGTCATACATCTGCAAAAGCCAGTTACTGTGAGGACTGAAAACAAGCCAAGTGTCTTGATTTTAGAAATAACAGATTTTACAGACGCGCATCAGATGCTTTAGCATAAATAAATGATAAACACAGATCAATCAATACTCTTTGCAGCAGTTGCTGCTGGAGGAGACCTGCTGTCAGTGATAGCAGAGAACTGCCTCTCTTTGTACTGCATCTTTTAAACTCCTCCGTCCACAAGCAGCAAGAGCTGAGCTCCTATTTAATTACTATCTGTGCGGCTCAACAATGGAGGCAACGCAGACCACTGCGGCTCTGCCCCTCACCGCTCAAAACTGCCACTCATGTGAACACATAAACAGCAATTCATGATTGGCTTGAGGGAGGCAAGATTACAGCCTGGAAATCAGTTAATGAACGTTAATTTAGGTTAAATATTGCTGAAGGATCCATAGGCATTTTTGCCTGGCATTGTGTGCCATGTCTGCTGGCACGGATGTGACAAAGAGCACCAGCTCAAGGTGGCTCCTGTTCCCAGCTACGACAGCTTTTCCATGGAAATAAGCTGGAGAAAGATCAGCACAAAAGCAAACTTCAGACCAAATCCACCTTTTTTGATGAACATTTGGGGTTTCCTGACAGGAATATCACAGGCTCCTGCACAAGCATCGCTGTCTTTGCCATTCTGAATAACTCAGCTACTCCGAAAAAAAATGTACTAAAATAGAACATAGAAATATCCTGAAAAATCTGGATTATAAGAAATTTCTTTCATTTTTTTTTCCTCAGCTATAAAAAAATAATCTTATAATAGTTACACTGCTGTATCTGTGATTTTTCTGTAAGACTGTTGATATTACGCAGACGGCGATAATGCAGAAATCTTACAGGAATGTTTACATTTATGCCTATGTATTTGAAATTGCAAATTCGTACAGCATGAATGTATGGATGGATGTGTATAAATATACATACACTAGAATTTGATTTGATCTTTACATCTCTGAACAAAATTATTCAGCTTAATGTAAAAATTAATTCCTAAAGAAAATATTTTGGGGGATTCTACAGGCTTTGAGATACTTTGTCTAATAGAACTTGGTGTTTTGTATGCTCATTGTTTTAACATAGCTGCACAGAGAAGGCCACAAAACTCCCTGCTTCATACAAAAATGTTTCAGCGCAAACACACACGTATATAGCAGCAGAGTTCTGTCCCCCAACTCATATGAAGAAGTTTCAATTACAACTTTACTGGAAGCAAGGGCAGCAGCATCAGGCCTCACACAAAGGTAGGCATTATTTGAGTTGGCCATCATTTTGTTAAACCCTGCTATTTGTGGAACGAGTAGACACTGCACATGGTAAGAAGCTGGCAGTCGCATAAGATCAGTTGTGTGTAAATATCTTTCTATGGAGATTGGAGATAAAAAGTCCACCAAGTCCTACTTATTTCACCCTACATTTCCTAGCGGCATTGACCCTTCATGCTGATGTTTCATTAGCAGGCAGAGAAAGGTGGCTGCTAATAAATTTTAGCACCTTCTGAGGTTCATCTAAAAAATGGAGAAAAAAAAAATGTAAAAAGCACCCTTTCTCAAGAAATACTTTGCTGAGACCTACTTATTGCTCACTGCTTGCCAAAACGCACACGGAGCACCACTACTGTGTATGGCAGGTTCAGAAACAGCACTCACAAGTGGCATGGCTGCACCATGGGACGTGATGGTTGGCACAACCTCCTCCCACACCAGCACAAAGACAACCACCATCTGTGGGAGCCATCTCTCGTGCATTGCATTCATCCCACAGCAATGCGCTCACAGTCACGTCATTAGCTGGCTTTCTTCTGCTAACAAATCCTAACAAATTCTAACAAATCATTGTGTGGTTACATGGCTCATTGTCACCCCACAATATCCTACTGCTTTGTTCCTTTTTCCAAGGGAAAAAGAAGGAGGGGGGGACATTAACATTTGTCATCCTTCTAAATTCATCACAGCATCAAGGAGAATTTTGATCTGTCTTTACGTACAGGGAGATGAGTGGTAACAGAAAGGGCAAGGACTGAACAAGTCATTAAGAAAAGCAAGGAAATACACTACCTTCTTTCCAGATATGTTCCCATGTTGGAAGGCACAAAACCGGCCACTCAGTGCCTGCCCAGTAGTGACCACAATTGAATAAACCACCTGCAAACCACCTTTTCCCTTAATCCATGTCAGATCGCTTCCTGAAAAAGTGGATTCGTAACTCACATTAAAAAACAAACAAATCCTTCCTGATACATCCAACATAAAGCCCAAACCTGCATTCGCTGAAGTGAGCAGCAAACTTATTATCTTTATTCTCAGCTGAGCTAATCAAGCGCTTCCTCTCCTTACACATATGTAAGTTTTGTTTTTTTCATACCTGGAAGCAGTGAGCCCCACAGGACAGCTATGCGCTGTCTCAGAAGAAAGTCCTTTCCTCCTTTGAAATGTGATGTAATTCAGCTTTCTAAAAGGCTTCTATCTTTGTAAATAAATAAATCAGGAATAAATCAGAGTAGCCAGCTTACTTTCTTTGTAATCTTTCATTCGTTAATATGGTTTTGCTGTATTCCTTCTTACGTTTATCTCCAAAGTAAACAATATAAATCTCATCAATTTTCTTCTGCTTAAGTTTTACACATCTAATCCCTTTGCCATATGCCTCTGAATCCTTAATGTTTCTAGTATACATTTTTGAGCCAGAACAGCCAGAATGAGGCAGAAAGCACTCTGCAAGAACATACCTTTCATTCACTAATGACACCATAACATCCTCAATATTAGCCACCCTGTTCTTCACGCACCCTGCCCTGCTCTGTGCTTCCCTCATTACCACGCCTTGGTTAGCAGAGATTTCCATCAAACCATCCATGCAACCACCAGTCCTTCATCTCAAACAGGCATTGTTAACTCAGAGCCCCAAAATATACCTTCATATTTCAAATCAATTTTAAGAAGCAAGCAAGAAATCTGAGACCACCTGAACAACAATGATAACACTGTCCATTTAAATGCTTTCTGTTCAGGCATTAAATTTGGTTATTTTATGACTCAGGGAGGGCTGCCTATTAGTATGAGCTGACAAGCTGTTTCTACCAGTTAACAAAGTGGTCTTTGTAATATGTTACATAACACAACACGCTGTTAGAACACCTCTGGGTTGGCTACTTCACTTAAAATTCATGCACCAGGAAACAAAAGTCAGAGAAGAAATGTAAGCACTGTTGGAACTTACATGATTTGCAGGCAAACCAGGCAGTTTTACACACAAATAAATGTCAAGTTCATCACAAACGCCTTGAGAATAATCTATCTACTGATGCATATCAGCTTTTTGTCTGGATAACTAATAGTTTACAAGGGAAAAAATGGTAAACTGCCTGAAAGGTTGTAGAGATAGTTAGCAGTGAACACAGAGATCAATTCAGGTTCATTACTACTTGCAAAACCTAAGCAATATTGGACAGCAGTAATTCAAAAATAGTACAATTAATGGAGATCAGACTGATATTCTAATGCTCGCCTTTTCAATGAAACTCTCTAACCTGAAGAGAATTGAAAGAACCTAAGAAAATGTTTCCATGGACCTTTGCTACCTCTGATATTTTACAAGGCAATTTCATGTGACCTTTAATTTTTAATGCAGGGTTTTCCATTTGTAGGGTAGCGCTTCATAAAGGGCTGCCATTAAGTATTTTCAAAACTCCATTAATATCTCTTAAACAGGTATTTGTAAGCAAAGCTGTAAAGAATCACATCATGGGAGAATTTTACTGTCCAAATCACAGAGAAGCTACAAAAATTTAAAGCACATTGAAGTTGATTTCCAACACTATATATATTGCCACTACCTTTCGGTGCTCATGCATCACTACTCAAGAAAGCAAAACCCCTCACTTGATTTCTGTGTTCAAAAAGGCAGAAATGGCTATATTTGTGGTTGCTCATTTACAGTCTGGTCAACATCTGTATTACTGCTTTTTCTACTTACAAAATTAGCAACTGGAGATAAAGTCAAAATATTTTGTCCTGTCTTAAAGTATAATGCACGATTTTATTTTTCTCACACTTATGTGCTGTTGCTAGGAAGATACAGCTGCGCTGTAACCTAATTGTCTGCTATTTAGGTATGGACTCATGAATCCCATATTTTTATTCTAAATTTAAGTTCAGTCATTGTAGCTAATGTCCTTGATGCTATCTCAAATTGCTGTCATTACACGGATCACTAGAAATTGGAGGTAATAGTAAAAAGGAAAAGAAAAAAGAAAGGTACCAAATTAGATGATGGATAAAGGTTTAATCAATTTAATTTTATCACTAAATCCAGTCCCTTCGTCTCAAGCTGCCAGGGAATGAGATAAGCGGAACACATCTTGAAGCACGACACAATCCTGTTGTGGGGAAAGAGTTGTGTCCCTGAACCTCGCCGTGATGAAACGCTCTCATTTATTACTTTGGCATTGCAGGATGATGAAGAACCAAGCTGGTTTCCTCCCTCTGTCCTCAGCACACTCTTTCTATTTCATTAATTTTTCATGAAATTTTGTTTCACAATCAGTTTGTCTCTCTCGCTTTCTTGCTGCCCTTTCTTATTCTGTCCAGTTTTATTTCATATCCCGTTTTATCGGAAAAAAAAACAACAAAACAAAACACCTGACAAAGCTTCCCACCACATCAGGGATACCTGATTCCCTCTCTTTCCCTCTAATTAACTTCAATTGCTAGCTCTATAAGAAGATATTGCAAATAATGTGCTTACTTGTTGTCTTATGCTGGAAAATAACTAAGAAGTGGCAATATAAGCGTGCATTTTTAGTATTATCAGTGAGTGGCAACTCTGTTTTTGTTTGGTCTACTTTTAACCATTTATCTCAGAAAGCAAGCTTTCTTTTCAAAATCGGTACTGCAGACTATCAAATCTGCACAAAACATGGGGAGGCCACTGCGCTCAATTCTGCCAATACTCTGCCATGTTTCAAAGTCTTGTACCCAGCAATTTTCTTTAAAGATATAAAATTTAGAATAGATTTATTAAATCATTAGTCAGAGTTTTTTTTAACTTCTGGTCATTTTATACACATATATCAAAATGAAAAGAAAAGAAGAGAGAGAAGCATAAAATACCTATTTCTGCTTTTGCATGAAATTAGCCTGCAGATATTTTGGCAATCAACTGCATTTATTTTTCATTAGATCTTTGAGAAATTAAGAAGTTTCAGAGTTAAATATTTATTTTCTAAATGACAAAATATTTCCCCCTATAGTAATTTAATAAAAGCTGTGAATATCCAACCATTTAAGTGTTTCTAACACACTTTCTGCAAGCAGTGTAAAACTGAATGGAATCTCTGGGCAAATATATGAGCTCGGAACGTGATATCCAGCGCATGGACACTTAACGTTAATGCTTCAAGGAAAGATATTTGTACTCAGTAGTTTGCTGGATTTCATATACCTAAAATTTAGGTGCACAAAAATTAATTACTAGGCTGTGTCTCTGTACACTGGAATCATACTCAGTGTCTCCAGTGCTTGATTTGCATATATGGAAATTCTCTCTCTGTGTTTCCCATCATAGCACATGGGTTCTATTGTTTTTTTAGCGTAAATACACACAGACACTTAGCTATTCAAAGAATGTTGTTTGTTCTCCTTGCTTGAACTTGCTTTCTGCCCCCAAGAAAGTCCTAAAACAGAGCATCCAAGTATACAGAGTAATAAGCAAATTGCTAAAACTGAAACACTAACTTATAATTCACACTGGGGACAAAAACATGACTAAAACCACAGAAAGTAACATAGAAGAGGAAAAACAATGCTACTAAATAGAGAATAGCATCTATTTCTACTGCTATGCATTCCTAGATGTTCCATAAGGCATTGTCTCAGTCTGTTTTTAAGGACAGATTGTATATAATGTGTTTAATGTAGTATATTAAATTGTATAAATAATCTGTAGAGCTCACCACCTTGAGGAGTGGGGGGTGAGAGGTAATTTCATTTCCTTACTCTGATACTACTCCATTCAAATTTAGGACAAGAATCGGTTTCTTTGTATACGTGTGTCCAGAAATATCTGTGAGTCTGTGTAAATTCATGTGAATACATACACACTTTAAAGCATCTTTTAAAAGTATTCTCGTTTTAAATAACAAGATAGGTACTGGAGAGCTATTAAAGGCAAGTGCTTCAGTTGTATGTCTATAAAAGGATTTTTTTCACCATCTATTAAATAATCACAACTGCGGAATACTGCAGACCATATTAATTCTTACAAAGATGTAGTAATTTGTGAGCCTAATAAACATTTTCTTGATGAATCTTCTGGAGAGATAGTTATTAAACAATACCTTCGCACTAAATAGCATAAAAAAAGACATAGGAATATATGATAAATAAATAAGCTATCGCAGTAGTCAAAACCAATAGGTTTTATACTGGACATGTCACAAGTTAGAGGAATTTTGCCAGCATAAATTCACAGGAATGTGTATTTTCTTTTTGTTTGTTTTAAGAATATATGTAGTATTTATATATGAATGAAAGAACAAAATAACACGAACACATGCAGTTCTCCCTATAGCAAATATAGTGACCACCTGGTTGTAAAGTGGTTACAGCAGTATGTTGGAAGGAACAAACAGACAAACTCTTCCACGTGCACATTCTCATTGATAATGGTCAGACAAATACTTTCTAGAATGCCATTAGCATCCAGCTATGTGTTCTGCAAATAGCTGTCATTCAGCAAGTTATTAGTTAGCAAGTTTTCTGTCTGTTTTGTGTAGGTTTTTGTTGTTGTTGTTTTTTGGTTTTTTTTAAGACATTCAACTTCCACCTTATTTTGGCAAAACAGAACAATAAACAAATCAGCAAAAAGAAGTATTACTAAAATACCCTCACTTCTGTCTGTTTCTTAGAAAGAAAATCAACACTTATGATTTACTGTCATAACAAAACACCTTTTCTCCACGGTGTGGATAGTTGGCCACATTTTTCTCCTTGCCAAGCACAGGATAGCTAAGGCTAGGCTAAGTTTGTAAAGCCATAGAAAAGTTGTTTTTCTCAAACATCTACAAATTTTAAGAAGTCTGCAGAGAGCAACTTACATACAAGCAGATTTAAAAGGACTGAGTGTTGGAATTCCCCCTTTGCTTCATATTTTAAAATTCGCTCTGTAACAGTGTAAAATACTCTTTACCACCGGGTGTTACAGCGCACTGAAGTTGAGGAGCAGCAAGTTAAGACTACACACATCCTAGAAGCACGAATGCTCCTGCAGGTCTGCCGTTCACCTTTGTGCTCAGGTCACTGTTTGCTAGTATGATTAGGAAAACAGAGTTCAAAGTTGAAATAGTGACAGTTGTGCAAGAGAGTCCAGAATTCAGCAACTGCCTCATTTTCACTTGTTACCACGCAAAACCTGCTTTGACGTTCCTAAAAAGTTATCCAATAACATAATTATTGGCTTTAACATCATCAATAATTAAAATACTGTTAGATAATGCGCTCTATAAATTAGGATTTTTAGAATCAGAAGAAATAATGTAGCTGATTATCAGCTTCACTCGACAAGCTAAAACTTGTGCCAACCCCTTGTTACTGTGTCAGTGACAGGTTTGGGGGATATTTACTGCTCAGATAAATACTTGGAGTTAGCATTGCTGTGCACAAAGGCAATGCAGCTGGCACTGTTTCCTGTATCCATTCATTTTACTGTAGTGTTCACAGTCCGGTAACTTTGACTTTTTCAGGCAAGACATCACAAATCAGGAAGTAGTGTGTCATCCTCTCTACAGGAGAAAACAGGACAGCCTTCAGAAGAGCTTTTATCTCGGGCATATTCCCTGTTTGCAGTGACATCCTGCAGCTTTACTTTTCATGCTCGTGACCATTAGTACTTCCCTAGCAAAGATTTTTCGCTGGGGGAAGCGGAGCGGTACCAAAAAATAGCTAAACTTGGCGGACTTTTTCTAAAAAAAGAAAGGAAAAAAGATAATAGAGCGTTGGGGTCACCTCCCGCAGCCGAGACCGCACCGCTTTGTGCTCCGCACGGGCACGTCCCGCCGGGCGGAAGAACGGGGACACGGCGGGACTCCTGGGGACAGCACCCGGGACAGCTCCGCCTCACATTCAGCGCCGCGGGATTCAGCCGCGGCTCCGAACAAAGAGAAGGGGAGAGAGCCCATGGGGCGGGGGGGGGGGGGGGGAGCGGCGGTCCCTCTGGTCCCCGTTTCGCCCCGCGGGGCAGGAGGGCACCGCCGCCTCCGCGCGGCCGTCGGGGCCGGTGCCGGCGGGCGCCATCCAGAGTCGAGAAGAGCGGGAGCAGCCGCGCGGGCGGGAGACAGGCAGAGAGAGAGGGAGGGAAATAAAGGGAAGAAGAAAAAAAAGAAACAAAATTCCTCTTACCTTTCCTCTTCGATCTCCTCCTCCTCCTCCTTTTGGACTTGCATTTCAGCTGCCCGCTCGGCCCTCCCGACGCCCTGCTGCCGCCGAGGACGGATGTCATGCCCGTACCTGAGAGCAACGGCACCGCGCCGCGACGCTCTTCTCCCGCCGACTTTCCCCTCTTTCTGGAGGCGGCTTTTATAGCGCGCAGGGGAGGGCCGCTCGCTCGGCGCTGCCCGGCGTGGGGTCGCGCCTCCGCCCCGACGGGCCGGGCCCGGCCGCGCGGTGCCCGGGGGCGGGGGCGGCCTCGGCGGCTCCTCCGGCCCCGCGCCCACTTTTGGTACCTCTGCGAGTTTCTCGGCCTCGGCCGCTTTGAAGGGAGAGCGCGAAGAGTGAGGGAGGGGGTGCTGAGCGGAGCGGGTCTGGGGGGGGGGGGGGGGGGGGGGGGGGGAGGATTTGCTGCTGCAAAGTCTCCTGCAGCCCAATCGCTCCCGCCGCCCTGCTCTGACATCAGCTCCGCCAGCCCTCGCCCCCAAACTCCGCTCCCCGCGGGCTGCCGTCTGTGCCTGGCTCCCGGCAGAGAGCCGCGCAAAGCGGCCCCGCGGGGAACGGCAGCGTCCTGCCGCCTGGTCCGGGTGAAGCCTGAGGGGCAGCTGGCGAGTAGGGGTGCTGCAAACAGGATTGCAAGCCCCTCTTTCTTTTTCCCTTTCTTTCTCTCTTTTTTCTTTCTTTTTTTTTTTTTTTCCCCCCTCTCTTTAGACCGTGTGGACACCGAACACTCAGCTTCCAGCAGCACAGAAATGCCGCTGCTGCCTTCCCCAGCCGAGCACTTACTAACTAGTTTGCTAATTGCGCTGCTTATTGTTTCCGCGCGTAGAGGATGAGTTACTGTCGAAAGATTTGTATCCGTAAGCCTTATGTGGGAGGCTAAGTGTAGCGATTCCCCTTGAATTTCCACTTATTTGTAAGGTACGTGCTCTGCTATGTTCACAACCAAGGGCAAAAGCTCTGTGAAAAGGGGAGTGTGTTGTCGCTCAGACTGATACATTAACGCTCTGCAGTGCCTCATTTAGGCAACTGCGCAATTAATGTGTCGGGAGCAGAGGGGCTTTTATGGGGAGGAAAGATGACAACAGCATTCCTCTGAAAAGCTTCACTACAAAGCATTACGCGTTCATTAGAAAAAGCCAGCGTATTCAACAGATAAGATACCGCTTTAAGTTACAGGGGACCTACAGCTTCCATGCTCTTCCCTCCTTAGTTATTATCTAAGTTAAAAATAAGTATCTAGATTCACAGGCAGTGAATGGAAAACAGAAGAATATCAAGAAGAAAAAAAACTATGCTAAATAATTAATGCCATCATTAGTGCTGACTCTATTTGTAGCAGGCTGGAGAAGCACAGTAAAACCCTGTTTATCAGAACTCCTTTAATCTAAAACTTCCTCTTGCTGGAATGTAGGTTACCCAGCTCCTGCTGCTAAGCACTTCCACTGCAACTCTCCCAGCTATTAGAAACCCTCTGTGTTTGGCTGTTATAGGCCTCTGTTGTTTTTGGATTAAGCAGAGCTGCATGTTTGACAGATTTCTCTAACTAAATAATAATAATAAAAAAATGTTTATACGAACGTAGCTAAAAGTGCTCAGTTGGCCAAGAATTTGGAGAATGGACTCATACCAAAATGGTGTCACCTCTTGGATCCTCGAAGGAATGATTCTGCTTTTTTTTCCCTCTTATGCTCCATGTAACCTCAATTTTAGCTATGTGACATAGCACAAAGCACAGAAAAGAACTGACCTCCATACTTTATCAGCTAAGTTAAGAGAGCCTTAGAGTTTGTCTCAGCACTGATGGGATGTGAGATGTAATTCAGGAAGCCCTACATGGAAATTGGTTTTTAGATGCATGGCTTTTACAATTTACTGGCTGTACAACACACGCATCTCCTAACCTTTGAACCATAGCTTTAGTAAACGTCTCTTTGAAAGCTTCTATTTATGTTAGGAAAAACCACGTCTGCAGGAAATGAGAGACAATCACTATTTTATTATTTTTGTCTTTGCTTAGGTGTTCAGCCTTTACCAACCCATTCTCCCCTTTTCCTTCTGGTTTCTGTTGCTCTGACCACAGCTGACTGGCATCTACCACTGTAGGATAAAGTTACATTTGCATGTGAAGTAGCAAAACTCAATTGCACATTCAACTGCTTATCAGGCACTTGTCCAGTCTGCAACTGAAGTCACTCAGTTTAGAAGCCAGGTTTAGTCGACAGTGCTTTCTACGCTTCAGTACCTATCTGTGCTTTATCTATTAGGAATCTAAATGAGAAGCAAGGCCCAATTAGGAACAAAAGGAACATCCCAGAACATTTACCAGTCCTTAGGGATGGCTTCCAGCTCAACACATTCTTTAAAGTTTCTGAAGATTTTCTTCCTGATAACATATAATTATAAACATATCATAATATACAAAATGACTGGAACAGGAAATCAGAAGTGTAAGATAGGCTGTCCAGGTGGCATTGCCAGTCCCTAGAGAAGGCATGCTAGCAAGACAACCTGAAAAATGTGACAGTTTACCAATTCTTGGGAGCTATCTTTCAGTGCCAGGAATTTCATGAAATGCTTTCCATTCTAAGCACAGTTATTAAGCAGGACAGTTATTATCAACAGAGCATTAACAAAGCTGAGCTATGCTGACAGTATAGCTCCCTCCTTGGCTGGCTATGGGTTTGGTGAAGGTATGGGACAGCTGAAGTCACACTGGTGGAAAGACTCCTCTTGGTCATGAGATAAAGGGCAATCACTTTCAGTAGTGTTCAGCTACAGAGTCAAGAAAGTCCTTAGGTATCCCGTGCTTATTCCTCTTGATCTCCACAATGGAAAAAGACACCTTTTCTACTCAGTGACATCCTGTTTCAGCACCTTTTCTAACAAGAGTGAAAGATCACCGGTCCCATCAGCAGTCTGTCTCTACCCCTAGACAAACTAGTACACGATTTCAAGTGCTATGGTAAGGGCAGTGACATAATCTCAGTCTAGGAAATATAAAAGCAGCATCAGTGAGGCAGAAAAGAAGCCAAATTATAAAATGATACCCCTTTTTTCCATTATGTGCTCATGCCACTAGTGGCCAATGCACTTGATAATCTGAGTGAAATTGTGGCTATTCCTGCATGTCCTAGTTATGACCTTCAGTAGTATTTCATGCTCCTTTTCATAAAGCAGCTTAGAGCTTCACCCATTCCCATGGGCTGTGGGGCCATTATGTTTTTCACCTGCATTTCATACTACTAAAGACAACACCCCTTTACATACCTTGAGTTGCAGCCTCCAGAGAAGTGCACATCACATCAGTGATGCCTGCTCAGGTTTAGGTGAACCAGACAAGTAGGAGGACATACAAGTTCTGATGTAAAAGGCTTTCTGTTTACCTGTCTGTTTTAAGGAGCTGTGGCTTCTCATGTGACTCTTCATAGCACATCCCAGCCCATACATCAATATCAATATTCCTGATCTTGTGGAATAGACAGGTCTCTCAGCACTGGAATCAGCTGGCCAAGGAATTCAAGCTTTGTCAGATCCGTGCCAGTAGACTTCTTCACTAAAGTTCTCTCAGAGAACTCTCTCAGAATGTTAAGGGCAGTCCAAATAGTATATTACTGGAGTATTGATGGGGACTGAGAGTATTTTGGGGAGAATGAGTGTGAAACTGGATGCCAGGATATGAACCTTAATTGTAGATTGCCACTTATAAAGCCATTTCTCAGGGAAGCAGTGTAGAGTTAATAATTAACAGAAGTGGAGAAAAATAAAAATTTATGAAGGAAAAAAAAAACAGTTTATATTTACTTAAGCAATTCATAGCTCAGATAAACAACTTCAAGAAAATGATTTGAGGAAGGTGATCGAAATCTGAATAATAACTTACTTGGCATTACTGGCAGACAAAACTTTTTCATATAAAAACATTTAGAATAAATATGAAATCCATTATATTTTTATTCCTCTGTATTTTGAAACATGAAGGAATTTAATTTTCAGTGACATGATATTACAAAAATTGTGTGTGAAATCGAGTTATTTTTTTGAAGAGAAAAAAAGCTACCTATAACTTCTAGAAATGCAAATGCCTAAAAATGGGGCTGAGCATCTAATGCGTGCCAGGGATACTCCACAGGAGAATTGCAGCATCTACAGTGCTTGCTCCTTCCAGAGAAAAAGGGTCCTGCTGAGCAGCACAGCCAGCAGCACACATCCCAGGGTATGCATAAGTCCTTGGAAAAGAGAATGCCTGAGTTCAATATCCCACAATTTCAAGGTGCACCACACCTTCTATAAAGAGCTGTGGAGCAGCTGGCCATCTTAGAGACCTTTGGAACATGCTCCTCATAGGCAGAGGGGTCCTACAGGCTCCTGAGTGAGGAAAGGGATGAAGCAGCAATGCTCAATTTTAGTACAATCCTCTCCACCCCATTTCTGCTTGCTTTTGCTACTTCCTGCCTGGTAGGTGGAGAAAAGAGTAAGGTTCTTTAGAATCTGGAAGACAAAACAATACTCGAGGGCATTGAAGCAGTACAGGAATGCAATCGTGTGGCTGCGCAGGTGAGACTCCAGAGCCTTCTGCCGCAAAATGCCTGCACTAATCCACTCTTGCCCTACTTACAAGGAGCTGTCACTGTAGCTGTTTGCAGCAAAAGCCACTCTAGTTTTGGGGCCAAACATCACAGGATGGTGATGAAGCAGTGAGGGTGGTGATGAAGCAATGAGGATATGGATCCATATTCAGAGCGTCGAGTTTACCAATAAACTCCTTACTGCAGGCAAGTCCTCTCGTCTGTCTCCTTTGCATCTTCTCGCATATAAAATAGTTGTGGTGTTGGATTTCAGGAGGTTAAGACAATGCTAAAAGGATTTTAGCTCGTGATGAGCATAAGATAAACATTTCAAAACTGCTCAGACAATGCTCTCTTTAATGGGGAACATACCTGGATGTCAAAGACTGCAAATTGATGTAATTAGTAAGTCTGTACATGCCATACAAAACAGCAGCAGTTGTTTGGAATGAAAAATAACTTTCTGAAAGATGTTTATTTTGTCATATTAAAACATATCTCAGCAGCTCTGAGTCTGTAGGAGAGTAGACACATACTTCATCACCAGAGATGCTTCTGATTTTAATCATGTTTTCTGTATGTAGTAAACTGAACCGAAACATGGAGTGAAAGTGACCCAAAAGCAAGGATGTCTGAATCCCTGTTTAGCCCTCAGGTGTTGCAGTCTTGGCCCAGTCGGATCACCTCTGGTTTGTGTCTGACATTACCTTGTTCACAGACTGTTTGCAAGGCCTCTGCTGATCAGGTTTCCTTCTTAATATGCAGAATGCTAAGAAGCTGCTTTCTTTATTTAAGCACTTGAAAATGTGTCCGTGTTACAAGAGCTAAATAGCATATGTATTTTTTTTTTAATTATGAAATATTTGTTATCAAATACCAAAATCCTGAAAAATCATTATGTCTTCACATTATTTGAATATGCCATCTTGAAACACTGGATCTGTGTAGGGGATTTTCTACATGCTGCAGAGTTGTTGTCCAGCACGAGGAGAGGCAGCCCTGTTTGACTCGAGCACAACTGAAGCACATGCTTAACCCTCACTGGGGCCAGTGGGACCACTGCCACTGTCACTGGTGGGTCCCCAGCCCAAGTCAGTGGGTGGCAGACTGCAAGGAATTCCCGAAGAACTGAACCTCGGCGTTGCCATCCTACTGCAGTTACCACAGACTAAGAAATCTGTCAGCTGAGAAGTGTCCAAAGCAGTGACCAGATTTAAAAATAAAGACCTTCATTTCTCTGCACTGACAGCTTTTGCATCAGTAAAATACAGATGCAAATGCTTACCACAGGGGATTAAGGAAATCTCAAATGACCAGGGGATGTTTGCATACAATATACTTTTCACCCTAATCTTTCCAGTTTGGAAATTTTCCAGAATTACTCTACAAATAAATTCTCCCCCTAGCAGCTGGGTGGCTTACAAAGACTTAAAAAGTTTTTGATGTAAGACTCAACCATCTTCTAAAATGAATGCTACTCGCCTATGTCATGAGAAACCTTAACCAACTTCTCTGGGACTCTAAAAATGTTTTATAGAGTAATCATGCAGTAACTGCATTGTAAAGAAATAAGGCAGTACTGAAAAATAGTACAGCTTAGTTATTGTATGGCATTATTTCAGTAATGCAATGTGCTAGAGTTAAAAGAAGTTATTACAGGAGTATAATTTGACTAAATTTTGTATTTGCAGGCATGCATTTGTTTAGTGTTATAGCCTTCCTTTAGACCTCCAGCACCAGTTACTGACCTTGTTAGTGGCAGGGGCTGAAGCTAAGGTACAATAATAGTCAGTATAAGAGATGTTCATTAAATTGCATTAACCTCTGGTTAGATTCCCTAGCATATTCATCAGTCTTCAATGATATCCTATTGCTTTACAAAAGGCTCCTGGCTGCGCGTTCGTTTTTTTTTTTGTTATTATTTTTAAACATAATTTCTCAAAAGGCATTCCTATTAAGATGACATATAATCATCGCACAGTCAAAGGCAACAGGAAAATGCAGAAAAATGTATGAAAAGAAAAGAGCATCTCTGTATTTACAAAAACTCCTTTCATAGATGTCCATACTGTATTAAAATATCATGGAATCAGTGGAAGATTGAAATATCACCAGTCAGAAATGGTCTAAATTCTAACAAACTTGAATTGCACGACCTACATCATCTATGTGCATGAGCTGCATCATCTATGCTCTACAAAATGGCAAGCCACATTGCTTCTCGTAATTTCTGATTCGTTTGTTAGTCTACAGACTTCTGAGGCAAATGCTGTCTTTTGCTTGTGTCTCGGTTCAGCTCTCACAGATATGGACCCCAACTCTTGACTGAGATGATATTATAATGTGGATATAGAAACATCAGGGAGACACAACTGCAATCAGAGGTCTAAATTAATATTTGCCTGTACCACTGAGAAAACAGTAGCAATTTCTAAAGTACTAAATAAACTCCTTGAATTATCTTGAATAAGGAGAATGTATAATGCAATGCAGTCAATGCTATTACAGGTTTATCCTCTACCTTCCACACCAAATTCTCCTTAATTTTATTTTCACCACACTACAACTGATTTTCTTTCATCCAAAGCCCGATCCCTGATAGGCATCAGGAAAATAGAGGCGCTGAAGCATCCGTTGGCAGAGAAAGAGTTATCTAAGGATGCTAGCTTGGAGGGTTTTTCAGCAAGTGAACCACTGAAGGAAAATGATGTTTATCCCACCCAAGTTACACAGACAAGCCAGGGAAAGTTGAGCAGAGATGGAAAACAGATCCAAAAATGCATCATGAAAAGCAGAGACATCAAAAGAGGCAGAGACAGCAGTAATTAATCTGCATCTCCCTTACTCCAGAATTCCCAATGAACAATCTGGTATCTCTGGATGATTCAGTGGTCCAGTTTATACTCAACAGACGGATAGAGGTGGAACATGTCATTTTAAGCCCTCAAGTAAAAGTAATGAAGCACAATGTGTCCATTAGTGCTGAATCTTGAACCCTCAATTATATAGGAAACAGGTAAGCTCACTTTTGTGTAATGTATGTTTTGTACATGAAGAATTTGTATCTGAAGAATCTTGTCACCCTGCACTTTGCACTCACTGCAGAAAGACAGGCCTCCAGATGGTAGAAACAAGTACATTTTGGAAATACCTTTCTCTTTCTCCACAGGTAAGTTGAGTGTTATTTCAAATCCTAAAAGCATCCACAATTAGTGAAATTAGTTCTTGTCTTAAAAATGGGAAAAATTGAATGACCGTGTCATATTTTTTTCCGTACAACTTGTTAGAAACTCAATCCTGTGTGAAAATGAAAGAAGAATAAATGTGGAGCAGGTTGAAGGGGCACAAATATAATCTACAAAATGGATATAAAATATGCAAACTGACTTTTTTTTTTCTTTCTATTTTTAGAATCAGTTTCACAAATATCCTTTAGTTCAATTGCTCAAGATTCCTGTTACATCCTTTATAAAGAGAAAATCAGTTGAAGAACATTCTTTTAAAGCAAGAAGCATTAGAGTCATACACAAGATGCTTTATTTAGAATCCAAAAATTTATTTTATGTTTTTTCTGTTGACAACCAGAAGCACTGGGTGGAAAAAAAATAGCAGAACAAAGAGCTCCCTTGAGATATTTCACGTTTGCTGACTCACTACATCATCACATATGACACTGAATTATTAGTTTCAGCAAATACTGAAATTGCACAAGAAAGCTTTCTGGCTCTTTTATCTTCACCAGTGTTCTAGGGTTTAAACAACTCACATAAAAAATTCAGGTAAAATTACAAATATTGAAAAATCATAATTTAGAGTGGTGTTTATTGTACAAGATACCCTCTTAATCATACTGAGATAGAAGGCTGAGAATATAGTTTCCTTGAGCTCAGAGGACAATGTGGATAGAAAACATGTTTCTTGCTGATAGCCTGACCCAGAGCACGTCAGGACTTTAAGAAGTTTTAGGAGGATTCTTCCTCTCTCTCTCTCTCCTCATCTGCTCAAGTGCCTCTGCTCACACAGGAAGATTGATTTTGTGGTGTGATTTCTACCACGATGAACTTTGCTGTTATCTGAGAAGAGCCCACCCAAAACCTGCACATCTTTCAATCGTGTCCTACTTTTGAGTTAGCTATTTTCAAAGTCCTCTTGAAAATGTAATTATCAGTGACTAGTCAAGGTCAGAAGCCACATGCCATGTTGGCTACATGGGGTCTCAAAACATCTCGCCCTGTCTCTGTTGCTGGCACTCCACAGTACTACTGCCATACAGATAACTTGCCATCACAGACCCCAGCTGCCTGGTTTTATTTGATTCCCTTGGCCTTGACCTTAGCTGCAAACTTTTAAAGCAATACCATGTTGCTCTGTACTGCAGGAACAGTGAGAGGTAAGTGGCTGGATTGTATTATGACTTTCACAACCTTCTGGCTTGGAATAGAAGCTTAGTACTTTGCTGAAGATATCCAACCAAAGTAACTCCAGACTCAGCTGTATGTAGAAAGCTAGTAGCTTAATATCATCTTCTTTGATGCAAATAGTAAAAAAAATTATAATATTTTACATTAATGCAGATACTGAAAATTTCTGAAATACCTATTAGTTAAGTAATATGAAGTGAATAGTAGTTAATGTTTAAAGTATTAAATAATTATCACCAAATGGAGGCATACTTGCCTTATTTTCAGAATTAATTTTCAGAAGTAGCTATTAGAAGTTGCTATTATTTTCAGTCTTAGTTATCTGATTTTTACTCCTCTTGAAACAATGACAAAATTCTCTGTTACTAACATTTTACTGGGGTTGGATTCTTTTTCTACAATATCTGGCTTTCAGATACACTGGTATCATCTCTTTAAAACGCTGTATACGGCAACAAGAGAAAAAGAGAAGACAAAAGGCAAATGAAATGGACAGATCAGTAAGCTGCACAGTGTCATACTCTGAAAGTCAGAGGTAGAGAATGATCGGGAATATATATGTTTCAAGTTAAAACAATAATAATTAGGATGGATTTATTTTAAATTCCTGTTACAATTTACTGTTCTCATCTCAGTCGTTTCCTCCTCTTTCTATTCTTTCCATATCCAATGAAAGATTTAAACACCTTACTTGTTAGTAATAAGCATTGATTCAGCATCCCTCACAAAATGATGCATGATTTTACACCATCACAGATAATTTCAGAAACATTTTGCTGCCTGCTTTTATCTGCACTCTACTTGTGTAGAGGATTTGAAAGGGTCTGCGTAGTTGCCTGCTCTGCAGTAATGTGAGGGTTTTGTTATCCAGCTGAGCTACCAGAGTTGGTTCAGATAGCTTGGATTCTTTCCTTCTGCAGCCCAAATCTCACAAAACCTCTCACTGAAACACAAAAGTACAGGAGGAAAAGGGCAAATGAATCATCAAACCTTTCAAAAGACTATTTATATTCCTCCTGGAGCTTGCCAATTAACACTTATCCCAGCTCTGTCTGATCACCTTGTTGTCCTCTGTCTGTGCACCCACTTAAACTGTTACCAGATCCAGTCCTGCTTTGAGCCAGACACAGGAGATCTCTTACTTCTGACTTCAGCATAAACAGAACTGAGAATCACATTCCTTTGGTTCCAGCAGAACGCCTGCCACAGCCAGACTCACACACGCGCACAGTTTGAGAGCATAGGATTCCAGGTTCAGGCCATAATGCACTCTAGCCACAGCATATGTGCAGTGCTGATGTACCAGCTTGAATGTGTGGGAGACGTACTCAGACTAACCTGGATAGTTACTACCTCATTAAGACAGGGAAAGAGGAAGCCTACTGCAACATAGACAAAACTGGGAGCTGTCCAACACGATTCTCCCTTCCTTTCTCAATCTTTCCTCAAGCTTTTGCACTACAACATCCTCCCCATAATTCTAGAGATTAATGTGAAATACCCAACAGAGTCATTTAAGTATTGAAGTCCCTGTAGCTATTGTTGAGGTGTCCACAGTGATGCCTCCAGTGGCTCAGTGCAATGGGATGAGTGGGGATATGACCTTCCCATGGCAGTATTCTGCTGACTGATTCCCTCTCAAAAGGAATATCATTCCTTGGAAGAAGTATAAGTTCTCATAGGGGTATCAGTCCCAACAAGGGCTACCAATGCTTATAAAGGGTATCAGTCCTTATCAAGGATTATCAGTCCCTTTATGAGGCATCAATTCCTTTAAGGGACAACAGTTCACGGCATTGGTATCAGACCCTGTAAGAGGCAAGAGTACCTGGCAGGGGTATTGGTTCCTGACAGTGGTATCAGTCCCTATAAGAATTTTCAGTCCCCAAAAGAAGTTCCAGTTCCTCTCAAGGGTGTCTGTCCCTGTAAAGAGTATCTGCCCCTGCAAGGAATACCAGCGCCTATAAGGGTTATCAGCCCCTGCAAGGGACATCAGCCTGTCTGAGGACAGTCACGAGTGATCCATGCAAATTGCAGCTTGAGTGCAATCAATAGATGTGACAAGCAGCCAGCGCTGGCAACCGGGGACATAATGAAGGTGTGACTGTGTAAACGGCTAACAGATAACAATGCTATAGGAAATTATAGGGCAGCGCTGTATTGAATAAGTGCAGAGCAAAATGAGCTGCGGCTCGCAGGTCATACTTCCCCACTGCTGAAGTGTCTCCTGCTCTTGTCCTTTGTAATTGTAAGTGGCAGCAGTGGCGGCTGAATGCGATGAGGGCATGTATCCAACCCTCATTTGTTCTGCATTACAATGCAGCTCTCACCGCCGGCAGCTGATCCGAGTGCCAGCGCCCACCTCCCAAGTGGAGCAGGACACCAGTGAAAACTCCACACACGTAAGAAGGAGGAAGGCTGTCTTCAGAACCGGGCTGTTTTAACATCGAACAGCTGGGGTGGTCCTGTGGGGAACAGGATGGAACCTCTGTGCTTGTCTTAAAAGATATCACCGTTTCCCCGCTATGAAACACAGCTTTTCCTTTGTAAAGCAAAAGATCATATGTAAGAATGTAAATTAAACAAACAAACAAAAAAAAACAATACAACATTCATTTGATTTTATCAGGCTTAAAGAAATATCAGTAATATATTAAAGATTTTTGTTTTAAGCTTGGATCAGAAAAGGTTTTAACAGAGCAAATTCTCCAGCTTCTACAGTTCCTCATAGCCACTTTTTAATATTCACATGGAAAAGGAATGGATAAAAGCTGTTTATTGATTTTTAATTTAATTTCTGAGACTGGTGATATGAAGTACTTCCTGCAATTTTTGTTCTGACATTGGGATCAAACTCAGTGGTTGTTTTCTGGAACCTCAGGTTTTGAGCCTCTTTAATCTGATTCCCATTTAAAAGTTTACAGATTAAATGTAACATTTCAACCTAACACAAGTCAGAGAGGTGACTAAAAGTGCTCTGCAGAGTTCCCTGATATTTCACTACTGTCAATACTTTCTATTTATAATCACTCTGTACATCCCTTTCCCCCTTCTTCATAATGTCAGGAAATTTTATTTGTGCTTTTCTTCATCTTAGCCCTGAGAATATCCATTTTTTCAGGTTATAGTACAACCTATGCTAAACAAAACACTTGTTCAGTTTCTTTGCTATCACGCTGCAAATGTAGATCAGTATTTGTTCTGTTAAACTGTTTCCTGTCATTTAAGTGTGGCTGCTTGCTTTTGCTGCTATAAGAAACAATTTATTCCTTGAAAGTACATCTTCCTACATGTGAAAATGAATTCAGGGCAAACAAATTTAAGCTCTTTTAAATTTCTTCTTTGCTATACAGCTCCTGCAATTTTTCTCCTGGTTTCTGGAGGGCAGGCAGCTTTCGGTTGAATTGGGGTGGGTGTACTTCTCAGGCTCCAAGGAGTCCACAGCAGGGTTTGTATCCTCTGGTATTAAGCAAAATGCCACAGATCTCAGTTTGGCAGATGTCTGCATTTGCTAACACAAGGAAGTGCCCCAGGAATCAAGAAGACAAGTGATGGTGAATTTGCTATCTGTAGAATCGCTTTCTTTTTTTCCTTAGTTTTTTTTTATTGTCTTGGTTATGTAAAAGTTGTTGAGGAAACAACTTGCAGAAACTTTAGTGGCCTCTCAATATCTAAAGTGGGGTTGTGAGAAGGAAGGAGACAGACTCTTTAGCGGGGTCTGTTGTGACAGAAGAAGGGGAAATGGTTTCAAACTAAAAGTGGAGAGATTCAGATTGTAAGTAAGGAAGAATTGTTTTACGTTAAGGGTGGTGAGGCACTGGCACAGGCTGCCGAGGGAGGTGGTGGGTGTCCTGTCCTTGGAGACATTCAAGCTGAGGCTGGATGGGTCTCTGAGCAGCTTGATCTAGATGCAGGTGTCCCCATTCATTGCAGGGAGTTGGACTGGATGAGCTTTAAGGATCTCTTCCAACTTAAACGATTCTATGATTCTATAATTTGGTGATGGTGAGGAAGACTGTGCAGCCACCACAGAGCCTTCAGCCTCCCCCCCCCGGCATCTTGACACCATTTAGTAGCTGGCTATGTTCCTCTCACAAAAGGGCAGGCAGGATCCTGCCCTGCGCACACGGGGCTGGACTTCTGCTGGGAATAAAATGAAGGGTCTGCTGGAATTAATCCTGGGCTTCATTATCACTCCAGCACATCACTGTGCTTTGTGGCTGGCCGGGGCCGCCTAACTGCGCTGCAAAAGTGTGTGAAGGAAGATGCTATCAGCCTCTATCTTTCTAAGCCAGAAACAGGCAATACCAGAAAAGCCTGTCTTGTCCAATTTCCAGTTCAGCTTTGCAGATTCGAGAAGTGCAGATAGTTTGGACATGCTTTAGATAAGGAGTTGAATATCTGGGTGTTTTCCTGAGCACAGAACTCCATGTTTCATACAATTTACTAAATTTTGTCACAAAATGATTACCCTTCCTGGTAATAGACTTTTTCTTTTTTTCCCTTTTTTTTTTTTTTTAGATTCTTGTTTCTTCTCCCTACTTCCCAGCCACACTGCTACCCTTTTGGTAAATACACAGATACATGCATACAGCCATCAGTGTACACGCTCTGGTAACATTAGCACCAAAGTATGTGTCTTTGCTCAGTGTGTTTGGCTTCTTCAGAAACAAATGTGTGAAGGGATGCAGCTGTTCCCATGCTCACAGAGATCTGTGCCCATGGTGAAAGTTTGCTTCTAAACACACAGTGAAAAAACAGCCACAGAAAAATTCCATGTATGTCTGTAGTACAAATGCATTCAGATGCAAAGATGAAAGAGAGAAGTGGGTTTTTTTTGTTTGTTTTTTGTTTGAACAGTCACAATGGGAGTGCAAGACCTCTGCAGAGCTCTCATTGCCAGGTGCCTGTATGGGAGGCAGGAGAATGGATGGCTGTTTTGGTATTTGGTAAATATTTGGGAAGTAACCAGGAAGAAAAAAAGGACTGGTAACAGATTTCTCTACTTCATAAACCTCTCTCCCATACAGTCTCTCCCTCTCTAGTTTGTTTGTTTGTTTGTTTGTTTGTTTGTTTGTTTGTTTGTTTGTTTGTTTCTTTCTTTCTTTCTTTCTTTCTTTCTTTCTTTCTTTCTTTCTTTCTTTCTTTCTCTCTTTCTCTCTTTCTCTCTTTCTCTCTTTCTCTCTCTCTTTCTCTCTTTCTCTCTCTCTCTCTCTCTCTTTCTCTTTCTTTCTTTCTTTCTTTCTTTCTTTCTTTCTTTCTTTCTTTCTTTCTTTCTTTCTTTCTTTCTTTCTTTCTTTCTTTCTTTCTTTCTTTCTTTCTTTCTTTCTTTCTTTCTTTCTTTCTCTTTCTTTCTTTCTTCTTTCTCTCTCTTCCTTTTTTCCCTTCTCTCTCTTTCTTCCTCTCTCACTTTTGCCTCTCCTCTCCTCTCCTCTCCTCTCCTCTCCTCTCCTCTCCTCTCCTCTCCTCTCCTCTCCTCTCCTCTCCTCTCCTCTCCTCTCCTCTCCTCTCCTCTCCTCTCCTCTCCTCTCCTCTCCTCTCCTCGGCAATTCTACAAATGATAATCTACTTTACCCTGTCTGCTTTTCTGTCTTCTTTCTCCCTTACTTACTGTTCCTGTCTGCTGGTGATATGCTTTTGCTGAAGGAGACCTTGCTTGTCATCTCATTTCTCAGATGAAATTGATTTCCTTAGGCAAAACTACATTATTTGCACCCCAACATGTTTGTGAGAAATTCACTGGCAATTGTTGCTATTTGAAGCACGAGCCTCTAGAATATGAATCCTTCCCACTGGACACAGAGGCCAGGCAGTGTAATACTGTTCTTCCAGCCCACGAATCACAGGTCAATGTTTAATTTCTGGGGAAATTCTTAATTAAAGTGTTTAGCTATCTGATATTAAAAACTAAACAAAAACAACCACAATATACTGAAGGCACTGGAGGTTTACTGCAAGGTAAACTAGGTGAGAACATCCTTTGGGCAAGGAGAGGAAATGGGGGAATGAATGATGCTAACAGCTGAACTCCAACAATTGTTGTTCAGTAAACACTGCCAGGGCCTTTTTTCTCCATCCCATTTTTGCATGTAGATAATTATCTCATTTGTTATCTTGCTATAGAACCAAACAGAGACACTGGTGGGTTTACAGAAAGTCAGGCTGGAGGAAGCAGGGACAGAGACAAGGATGGGGTGAAATAGATGTTATTTTTCTGTATGAATAAGCATAACACAAATGATCACAAAAAATGAGGAGATCTTCCAAGCAGCTCTTTTCCACTATTTTCCCTTGCTCTTGTACTTCATGCCCTGAAGCTGTGTAGGTCTTTGCTATGTACTGACAAACTGCTTGGGACCTTCAGTGTCTCAACACACAGAAAATTGTCTCAAACACTCACCAGGTTTGGATTTCTGAGATTCAAACACATCCTGGTTTTATCTTTGTCATGAAGATCATGGTGGACACTAAAGCTCAATGTCAAATTACTTTTTTGAAATGACTGCTTTCTTACAGACTGCTTCTTGACCAAAAAAAGCCTTCTCATTGCCCCAGTCTCCATGAATCTGAGCTGAGACATAATTCAAAACAGAATCTTAAGCAACATTCAAGAAAGATGGGAAGCAAAGGTTTGTTTGGTGTGCAATTTGTTCACATAGACAGAGACCAAGGAATATACATAAAGCAATCATGAGAAACCTTGTGTGGATGTGTATTTCAACACTGCATATTTTTTACGTGCACACTCTATAACAGTAGGAATAATTTTATTAAACTGAATTAAAAAACAAACAAACAAAAAATTCTCTCTCACATGCCAGTTCTTTCTGATCTAAAAATCTGATTGATTTCTTTAGATATAGAGTACTCCTGTTATATCAGTCCTTTTTTTCAATCAGGGATGATAGACAGGAGACGTGCTCAACAACCGAAGTTAAATGTTAACTACCAATTGCTTATAACTCGAGAAGAGTAGAAAGCTGCAACTGCTGACCTTGCCACGAGCTCCTGCATAGAGCCAAAGAGGAACATTTCCCTATGCTTGTGCATTTTATCACTATATCTGATCATATGTCCACTTTATACAGATCACATGCTGACACAAAATGTCTATGAGTCAGTCCTTTTCCTTCATGCATTACTCATGTAAGATTTGTCCTCTATTTTCTGCACACTGCAAAGCTTTGTTAAATTAATCATACTGCAAATTGAGATGAAGAATTATGTCATTTCTCTTCAGAACAATTAAAACTTCTGTCACTTAAATAGTATATTTACCAAAGCACTTCACAAAATACTGTCATCTCTTTTCTGTCTATTAAAAACATGTTATAGTGTAAAAACTGTTTTTATCTATGCCTTTGCGAAAACATGGCCAGCATTGATTCTATTTAACATTTTATCAGCTGAACTAGAGAAGAGATATTACCTCTTTGAACACCAGCCAAAGGTCTTGCAGCTAATGCTGACCTCTGTCAAATATAACACATTGTATTGGAAGGATTGACAATTATTGTTCTACTGTATTTTACAAGACACCAAGGGTCAAAGCAATGGAATTGCTACGTTGCAGCAGAGCAATAATTCAAAGCTTGTTAAAGCTACTGTGATCAAGAAGTATTTACAGTATCAGAATATGGACATAATGAACAAAATGTTAAGGAGTTTGTAAATAGGCTTGCTGTTTTCTTGTTTATTTTCATGGTTTCCAGGGATTTTTCTCCTGATTTCCAAATCAGACCACTATGCTCCTATGACAGTAGGATTTTTCTTGGTGGAAAATGATAAATCAGCCTTTTAATCTCAAAGGTTCAGATCACACTGAATCTTTATCTAGCCTCCTGGAGAGGAGGGGTGAGGGTCAAAGAAGAAAGGGAAAACCTTTTTCATCCCTCTGGAGTATGCATACAATAGTGAAATAAGATTTATAAACTTATAAAAGGCATTCTGTTCTCTTGTGCTTGCTTTTTAATATTATTTTAAATAAAAAGCATCCCAAGATATGCTGTCTGTAACCTTCATTGTTTCCCCTGCGGTACATGGCCTTCTTTAGGCTGCTAATTTCTACTAAGAGCATTCTGCTTAGTTGAAAGAGCATCAGTTTATATTTTTTGCATTGCAAATGTTGAGTTTGATACCTTCTTACCTTCTTATATGGTTCATTGCAAATACACAGTAAAAGGAGAAGTATAACCATGTGCATCTATATAATCAACAGAAAAGAACATGTGTCCCATTAATGCTAAAGTCAATAGGAGTTTATTGCAAATTGCTAATATGAACAGAATTAGATATAATACAGAATATAGTACAATTCATAATATAGAAGGAAATAATGAAGAATATCACTGAGTTTGTGTAGGTCATCTCTTTCATCCATTATAGGATCATTTCTTGCAGCATATTTCCAGTATTTTGTCTCAGTCAGACTCTGTTTTGCAGCAACACATTTTGTACTGAACTATCTAAACAGGAGTACCATCTACTGGGCTCAGACAGCAATCTTTCTGACCTGTTCAGCACTGCTAAGTCATCAGGTAGTAAGTATTTCTGTGTGCAGTACATTCCAAAAAAAAAAAAAATTTACCGAGGCAGGAAAGGCCAATAGTAGAACTATTAAAATGAAGAGAGAGATAGGCAAAGATTACAAAAACTGAGTGATGTTTATGAGGGAAGACATACAATGGAGCTATAGGCTAATTTAGCATGTACTCAAGAACTGATACTTTATTGTTAAAATACAGTGTTATTCAAGGATAAGAAAAGACGTCAGTGAGAAAATTACAAATTGGGACAGATGTCAGAAATTTCGAGTCAGAGTAGATTATCTGCTGTGAACATTTATGCATCTATAATGAATAAAACACACATTAAGTTAAGAGTCAGGAATTAGTACTGTTCACTAGAGTCTGCTGGAAATCAGCACATAGTGAAAATGATCTGACCTTTGTATCTCTGAATGAAACAATTCAGATATATGAATTGGTTGAATGGAACAAGTCAGCACTGGAGTCTTCCTCTCTGTAAACAGGTGTTGTGGCATCTGTACTGTCCTCTGCAACTACAAGAAGAAAAGGAAGTTGCTGGAACTGAAATGGATCAGCAGTGTTCAGAAAAAGGCCATATGAATTAAAATTAATTATGACTGTAAATGCTTACAAGAGAAGAAATCACCTTCACTTAACAAAAGAAAGAATACACCCCAAAGCCCGATCTTAAGACAGAATGATTTTTCATGCAATTCCCAGGCCTTAAAATTCTTGTACGCACAGTAATGCTATGAATAACCACCAAAAGCTGCAGTGTGGGATAAAAGCATTGTTTCCCTCCAGCAGGTATGGAAAGAATTAACCATAAAAGCTGACATTAAGATTCTACCTGATTTTTATTGTTTCTAGCATCCCAAAGTTAAAATTGAATGCTGTCTGGAAGCATCTATTGCTTATGCACTGGTTACACTCAATCTGTGAAGAGCTAAACTTCTGCCTAAGCAATATGAGTCAAATCACATTAATCAATTTATTTTCTGTCCCAGTAGATCGCTGAAACATACATAGCCAGGAAAACAGCTCAAATAGAGTAAAAGCAGTAGTACCATAGCGTCGTTTTGAAGTGAAAATACAGTTAAAATCATCAAGTCCAACCATCAAGCAGATCATAGAAGCACAGAATCATAGAATAGCTTGGGTTGGAAGGGACCTTAAAAATAATCTCTTTCCATGTTGACAACAATTAAATCAGACACAAGATCAGTTTACTTGGAGCCCTGTTCATCCTGGCCTTGAAAACCTCCAGGGTTGAGGCATCCACAACTTCTCTGCAAAGATCCAACTTCCTTCTGAAACAAAGAGTAAGCCCTATTTTAGGACTATTTAGATGAGACTTCACTGTTCATATGTCTTGGCTGATTGCTAGCAGTCTCTTTCTGTGCGAACTATGGCAGTAGCATTATGGCTGCGAAATAGCTTTTGTCAGCTCCTAAAGCCATATGGAAAATGTTCTCTCTGAGCTCCCTCTAACTATCAGTGAATAAATAAGTTCAAGTTAGATCACGATTTAGAAAGAAAAGTATGAAAGAAAGCTTAAGCAGCAGAACTACTTGAGAGGAGGATGTAAGAACAGTGTGTGTGTGGTAAGAATAATGAATTGTAGACGTGCCAGAAACTAAGCACTGAAGTTGCTTGGGGACCAGTGGTAGGTTTCACTAACATCAAATACTACTTTTGTAGTTGTCGCAACAGTCACAATGCTGTGCACTAGTGCAGGGAAGCTCCTATTTTCCATGAGATTCAGGATACTTTTCAAAGAAACAGAAACATCAACCTTAACTCAGAAACCGGCTAAATATTCTTCAAATCCTTGAATCTAAAGTTTCTCTGTGGGTGTGATTCCAGTATGCACTGGACCTGGAGAAACAAGGTTACAAGAAAGTCAGTGTTCAGACCTGAAGAGGAGAGAAACCCTGATTCCAGTGATGACCTACGCAGCACCATCTGAAAATGAATACTTTAAATCCTTAAACTTATCCATTTCCTTTTGCTGTGAGCAGTTTTGATAGCTAGAAGAAATATCTGAGGCTTTCTTTTACCATGGTAGGATCCTGCCCTTGAAGACCTGAGGCTATCAGTAATTTTGCTTCTGTAAGACACTGTGTGGGACTTGAAGGGGAGTCACAGAAAAACAAAGTTGTATCAGAACTTAAGAGTTTGTCATTGACATATAAAACAAAAAAAGTAAAGTAAAGCTTAGTAGAAAAAAAAAAGAAAAAGAAAAAAGAAAAAATACTTTTGATTTCATATAAAATTTCAAAAATCATGATTGTTTTGTGATATCCATGCATTTTAACTATCATTAATGTTATTCTTTATCCATCATATGCTAACAGAGATGGGAGGGTTATACTTTTTTCTTTCTTTTTATAGCTAACCATTTAGAAGATATAGCACAAGCGTTATATTGATAAACCAATATGTGTGATGAAATGTCTCTAGCATTAAGCTGTTAAACACTGACCAACAAATTAATGCTGCAGAATATGTACAAACTACAGTGTGATTTGTGTTTATTGAACCACAGATGTCCTTGCCAGATAAGCTGTCAGTGAATATTTTGTCAGATACACATATCTAAATTCATGCAATTAAAGCAAAAAACTGTTCATCAAAGCATTGTTATATCTGGCTAGAAAATAACACCAACAGTAATTACCACTGTTAGATATAGCATACAGTATATGACATACACTAAAAGGAATTCAAATCAGCAATAAAATTCTGTATGTTCTTATGCAAGTGAATAAACTTAATGCCATTTTGGCAGAATTCACTTTTTTCCTCTACATTTCTTGTCCTGTCTATAAGCTCTTTGGGACTGAAAGATTTTATTGCGGGCCTCCAAATGAAACTGGAAAGCTTATAGCCAATAAAAATTATGGTGTTTATTGTCAGCCACCAAATATTTGGGTAACTCATCTGCCACTGTCCAAAACAGGCAGCCAGGAAAACTGTGATCATCCCCAAGGCCAGTCTCTTCTTACCCAACAATTCTCTTGCAAAGGTAGAAAAAAAAAAAAGAAGCCTTTTCTGTTCTACTGCTTGGAGACAAGTGCAGCTTTTTAGGTGACATGCTGGGCTGACTGTCTCCTTGATCCAAATGGTCCTTATTTGCAGAAAAGTTAAATAAACTATGAACACAGGGAGATACTTTAATTCACATTTTAGGAGTCTTGATGAGATGCTTTAGATGTTCTGTACTGTGCACTATTCAAAAGAAACAGAATAAATCTGAATAATGGATGAACTAGAAGACACTGTTATCTGTTCTGTATGTAAAAAGAGGCTAAGTTTGTAAGATGAATTATGCACTGTGAATTATACACTTAGCTACAACAACTTTTCCAAAATCCATCTTTTTTCTGTCCATCCAAATTCTATGAACTGTGTCTATACCTAGCTCATTTTGCAGCCTTTTACTCTGAACTGTGTGTGAATTAAAACAGGAAGCAAAGAATTACAACAGCACTGAGCAAAACAATCATTATTACATATAAAAGGAATGTAATTGCTGGGAAAAAAAAAGTACAAATATCTCTAACAAAATAGAGCGCAAATTAAACACACGAGGCCCTGGTCTTGCACATGTGGATATGCAGCAGCCTTGGCAAGATCAAGGTAAGATGCATGGTGCTAACGTTAAAAATACATTTATAAAAGGAAGAGCCACAATAGCCCAAGGATTAAAACATGAAAGAACTTATGGGATTGTATCAATTGAAACAGAACACTAACAGAACTGAATCTTTTATATTTAAAGGTGTTCTTTACACCTTGTTCTTACCTATTTCTCATGTTCCTCAGGAGCATTTAATATCTCTGTATTACTTGAGCTCTTTAACATATTCAGATTTTGATAGTAGTGCTGAGCAGTACCTTGAACTCTGCTATTTCAGAGAATAGAAATCAGGATGACACAGACACATTCTAAAGCAAAGCCTCGATGTGAAAATATTAAATAAGAAAAATGTGAAGCATTGCTCAGAACAATTCAGAAACCTGGCTGCAATTCATCTAGTTTGGAGAATGCGTGAATCCCAGAAAACATAACGTCTTTTAAGACTAGAAGCACAGTGTAGACTTTTTTTGGGGGGGGGAAGTTTAAAGAGATATTTAAACCTAATACTTCACTTTCTTTATGGCATATTTTGTTTCATGCTAAGCAGAATCCAAAAAGACCCTATTAATGAAGATGGTTTAATGTCTGCGCATTATTATAATGTGCTCCTTTGTTCTACACTTTCTCTGTGTGTCATAGACTAAGTCATTAATCAATGGGTGCTGAAAAATAATTGTCTAGTTCTTAACAATCTTCTATTGTTGAAACATTTGGAATTTTAAGATAAAGATGTACTGGCTGCTCTGAAAAAAAATGTGGTTTAAGATTACCCTTCATGGAAATGTGGGCTTATTGTTAGAAATGCAAAGCAGATGACCTGGTTTTAATGTGTTTTAGTGCACTGTTGTTCAATTGTCTATTCAAATTTTGCTCGAAAAGTAGACTTCATTAATGTCACAAAATAATGATTTTGTGTGTTATTTTATTGTACTGGCACATTAATTAAATGGAGAAGCATCATAGAATTACACAGGGTTTAAAAATAGAAGTACAAAATCTTTTTTATCATAATAATAATGATAACTCTTAGTTCATTTAATACGATTTAGGAATTACATTATTTTGTACTTCTATCCTTGATGCCAGCTACAAATACAAGACACGTACTAATTACAGATCACCTGGGAATATGTGTTCATAACAGTCCAGTATCTCACACAGGAGATTTGTCTGACAACATTCATGTAGACTGAAGAAATTCTGTGGAAAATCTTTTACAGCTGCAGATTCCCAAACATCACAGAGTAGCATTTTTTCTTGTGAGAGGACCACTAGACAAATGGAAATCATCTAACTTCTGTTCCTGTTTCAGGTCTACCAGCCCAGTGGTTTGGTTTTGATGGCTACCAAAGTTGCCCAGAATAGTACCCCATCTGAACGCCCTGTAGTACACTTTCAAGCTTTCTTGACTAGACTCTAAACACAAGGAATAACATCTCTCTTATCACAGCTCTTCCTAGAAAGATCAACTGTCATTGTAGCTACTTAGGATACTGGAGCTGGACACATGCACATGAGTAACAATTACAAGATATGAAGCAAAAATCCCACAAAAAATGACCAAAACAACCACCACCGAAACCAAAAAGATTAGGAAACAAACAAAAAAAAGCCCACCACTAAGCCCATAAAAACAAACAAACAAACAAACAAACAAACAAATAAAAGATAGATTTGATAGATATAATAAAAAAATCAATAATGCACTAACACACTGACTTTCTATATGCAACAGAGAATACTGTCAGCAAAAGGGCCGGTATTACAAAGCTCTTCCATCTAACTCAGTCAATGGAAGATCTTCAAGAAATTGATGAGGATGAATTATGTTCCTTTCAGTTCAAGATTACTTCTTCAGTATTACTTAAAACTTTTCACAGGAGCTTTGTGTATTGTGATGGTCCTCATGTATTCAACATTACATAATACTAGTAAATTCTGAGTCTCATAACATTAGCTAAGTGTATTGTAAAGATACACCCTGCATTACCCAAGAAGAAAATATGCAGTGAAGATATGCTCAAGCCCAAGAAAATAACATGCATCTTTAGAGAACAAACACAAGAGGACATTTATTATTGATTAGTATGGGAATGCAATCTTAGTAGCTGAGTGGATATGAGATTAGAACAAAGCGAACAAAGAATATTTAAATAAAATATCATGTTCATGGCAAGAAGGCAAAGAGGGATAACAAAAGTGTGTAAGAGTCAGAGTCTCCTTATGGAGTGGAAGCAGAAAAGGAAAAATAGGAGGAATTACTCTAACACTGCCTCCCTCTGATACCTCCATAGGTTGTAGGCAGTGGTATTTCCTTTACTGCTCTTTGGTTTGCCACTCACCACTGCAAACTCAGCAATGGTAACTGGAGTAAAAAATGTGAATTTTAAAGTCCAGTGTGTGTGTTCTGCTTTAGCTCAAGTTGATTGTTGGTGAAGCATGAAGCTGGAATAAACCAGGATGCAACCATGCTGTGTCATTGTTCAACAGTCAGTACACATATGAATGTTATGGAGATCTTGAATATCTCAAAGCAATGAAGGTCTTATGTTTTAGCCTTATTCATTGTATCTAGCTCATATACCATCTTATTAACAGGGAACTTAAGAGCTATGTGCACAATTTCAGTCATCGTTAACTACTTTTCTCAGCATGACAAGCACTGTGGGAGATTATTGAGTTGGTAATGGCACGAGAAAAGAAATAAGAGCAAATAAAGTAGGTGGAGGAAAGGGACAGTATGTTAATTCTATTTTTAAAACATTCTGTTTGCTGGTAGTCTTTTGATAGGGTGGGTTGATTATTGACTGCTCTCAGATTTTATTTATGCTTTAATTTTCTCTTTTTTTTCCAGTTATAGTTTTGAGGTGTAATATTATACATTTTTGAGTAAGTGATGAACTTTCATTTTGCTGATGTCAATAGAAACAGAACAGTAGCACTCAAATGTACCACTTGTTTTATTAATACAGATTTAGTAAAGCCCTAAAGTCAGTGGCTATACAGATTATTGCAAATATGCTCATATTTAAAGTAAATTACACACACATTAAAAGAAGAGCACAGGTTTTTGTAAACATTCTCAAATATTTATTGCCTTTCTTTTTTCCTACTGGCTATTTATTTCTCCATGATTATATGGTGAGCTCCTTGGAATAAGAAAAAGTTCTTTCAGTGACTGGAATGAATGTAACACATTGTGCATTTTATTGCAAATAAGTACTAAAGTCCGTTACAGAAAGCTGTGTCCTGCCATTGCTTTTTTTTTTCCTTCAATTTTAGCTGGTGTAGGAATGTGTGTGCTTTATTTTCATTTTCTACTTGTGCTTATATAAATGCTGGGGGACACAACCTTTTATATCTGTCCACACCTACAGCCAAAGATGTAATCAAGTTGATAGCCTCATTTTCTACTATGATGTCTACAGTGGAGTAATTTCTGTGCCTAGTAAATATGGGAGAGGGCAGGAAACTGCCAACTTAGCTATATCCTCTTTTTTAGCACTTCAAATTCTCCAGAAAAGGTCTTCCTCTGTGCCATAAATCATTGAGAGATGAAGAATAATTGTCTAGTTCTTAATCGTCTTCTATTGTTGAAACATTTGGAATTTTAAGATAAAGATGTACGGCTGGTACTGAAAAAATGTGGTTTAAGATTATCCTTTCTGAAAATGTGAGTTTATTGTTGTAAATGCAAAGCAGATGACCTAATGTTAATGTATTTTGGTGTTATTTTAGAGCTGCCTGTTCAATTTGCGCTAGAAAATAGACTTCATTAATGTCAGAAAATAGTGATATTAGGCATTATATTATTAAGCTTAAATATTAATTAAATTTAGAAATACTTTGGATCTGTCCAGAGTTTAACTACATTATTGTAATAATGGGAGGAAGCAGTTCTGAGGATGTTGAGAGCTTTTGTGCTTTTTTAAAACATTTCTTCACATACGTGTGCAATAAATGAAAAAGAATACACTGCAAGTGAATACAACACATTGAGGAGTACACAGTTCTGTGTAACTCAGTTTTAGTATTCTTGCAAGACAGACAGGATAGCATAGCAGCTCACTTCTTTCCTTATACTTCAGTGACACAAAAGAACTTGAAGCTCGGATTTGCAACACAGACTAGTGAGGGCAAAAAAAACAACTAGGTTTCCTAACTAGTAAAGAGCATTTATGAAAAAAATTACGCATTACAGGAATGTGAGATCTTGTCTTTAAAGAAAGCCTAATGGGTTGCTTTAAAAAGGTGGAGAAACAGCATCCTGTTTTGCAAAATAAACAACTGTGATAATAGAAGCCCTGAAAACAACTTTTGGGATGAAGCTAAGTTTGGATAAATTAACTAGCTTTTTCTCTTTTCGTTTTCATCCTCTCTTTTTTTTTTTCCTCAGAAATGCATTCATATACTGTGTTTATACAGGGAGAACTACCAGTTCACAACTCAGACACAGTTCAGATATCACACGCTTAACTGAAGAGTTGGCATAGTATAGCATAGCATCTGTGAATGAATTTAATTCTTTCTACATGAAACTTGATTTGATGAACAACTAGTTAAAATGAAACCTTCACATGATAGAGAGAGTTCTGGTAAAAGAGAGGAAAAAAACTGTAATACATAATTCTTGACCAGTTCCTGTTGCATGGTATGTGAGGGGGAACCCTACAGTGCTACCGTAATAAAAACTGCAACTATGAGAATATGGAGCTCATTACTCAAACTGTGCTAACCCTTAGGGCCAGGGTTGAGGAACTGGACAGTTGACTGTTGTGAAAAAAATTACTAACTCCCAGTACTACATATCCCTGATGTAATTCAAAAAGCTTAAAATTATGGGGAATATATATCCACTTCTTCTTTCTCGTTATAATTTGCCATTATAAGAAAGGCCCAGTTTACTCATAAATTTTGACAGTCCTGTGGGATGAAGATACACATTCTAGAGGAGCAGAACTTCAGAAAACGTTTTTAGTCTGTTCTATCTCACAGTCATGGAAACACAGTAGGTGTCATTCACCCAATATTTTAATTTAAATAGGATTTGTCTAGCTCTCATTTGCCATCTTGGTGAAAAATCACATTAAATATATGACAGTTATATGTGTCTATTTTCTGTCTTATAGAGGAATAAAGCAAGTTATGCTTGTGCAACAGCCTCTATAAAGCAGAGACACTGTTAACTTTCCAGCAGAGCCTCTGTACAGCCAAATAATATAAGAAATTCCTCATTTTTTTTGCTGCATATACATCGCAACAGAAGCGAAAAATGTATAAAGGCAAAACAGTCTGTACCCAAGAACTTTCTGTCCACTCAAAATAAAGTACTTTCCAAACATCTTCTCAAAGTTCTTTCGGGAAAAGGGAAGCATTACTTAGTGACCACATAACAAGAAAACTGATGTCTTGTGTATATTTTTCCCCAGAATGCAATGTCATATGGCCAATAAAAAAGACTAATAACCCAATGATAATTTTATGTTTCTCCACAACTTCACTAGCAGTAAAGCAAACATATCAACATATCTATCATTTTGTGACTGATCAAAAATACTTGAGCAGACTTCTCTTCAAATGCAACCACCTTCCTCACTACAAACACCACTGACCTCACTGTCATGCTATCTGCTCAGGAAACTGCACCAGTAATCTAATTGTAATTTTTAGCACATAAGCTTATCAGGAAAAGTCAGGAAGAGAAAAATTCATCATTCTTTGAAAAATAAATTGAAGAAATAAAACAAAGTTGGTATTATTAAGGAGTGTAAGTTGGAATACAGTTCTATTAGTAGCATAATCAGAGCTGCTTGTTAGTCACTTAAACAGTGGATTAATAAAAATATCCTAAAAGCTCATAAGCCAGAAAAGCTTTGCTCCTTGTTCTCTGATCTCACTGTTATTTCACCACAGATCGTAGCTTCAGAAACATGAGGGCTCACACAAACTTAGCTGCTTGGTATTATGAGCCTCACTCACTATTCATAGGTGTAAAATTATCATACACAATGACAAACTAGAGCTGACATACTTATATTAATGAAATAACAACTTTCTTCCTCCTTTGTCAAGAATACATATTTAGCACTACCCTACACCAATAGACATTTGATACTGAGAGTTAGCAAGGTCAGTAAATGAGGCAAGGAGATGGAATTGTATTTGACAGAAATACATTCCTAGCATTTTCTTATCCTGTGCTAAATAAGTCACAATATTTTATGGATTGTCTATGCATCGCATCTTTGAAAAACTCTGGCATGTGAAGAAGTTTTATTATTATATATAAAGCTTGTCTTCTTACCAAAATGTGAAAAGCCAACAAGTCAACCAATCCACACAGTTACTGGTTCTTAGTTGATGCTGAACATCAAACCAGGGCCTCGTTGCAACGCTGAGGGATGTAATTGGATGGCAGAGATGAACTGGTTTGTGACTGTAAGTAGCCAGTTCTGCCAAATATAACTTCCTGGGAAAGGTGAGCCCACTGTAAAAATGGCAAAGATGGATCAAGTATCCTCATGCACCGATAAGTCACCTCATCTGCTCTGATTTCCCTCTGCCAGCTGAAAACAGAAATTGGGCTGAATTTCCTTTTGCAGTTGAGATAAGCATAAACAGGTTGGTTACATACCAAATAAAAGAAGAAGGAGAGGTGGGGAGTTTAGCTTCGCTTGAGTTTGGGTGAGTCTAAAAGAGCTATTTAAATTTGTGGGTTGGGCATATGGAAATGAGATGAGGGGAGACCATACTACAAAAGTTCAGAGCTACAGGACTTGGAAGCACAACACGGCATCCGATTGTTGCAGCTTATCTTAGATCTTACATAGCCTACCTAGAAAGATAGTTCAAGTACTGAATTTGCACATGTAACAGTTGAGAGCTCAGGGCAGATTCAGAGCTGCCTTATAGTACAGAGCTTCCAGAGGAGCCTTTTGCCAAAGACAAGGAGATGCCTATGTAATTTGTTATGCAAATTTATCTTTAATGCTCCCTCAGTCCCAGGTGGAAAGTGTCCTACTATCACTTCAGCATGGAAAAGTACTTCTGGGTTTCCCAGCTGTCAGATGCTTTGCCACAACCAGCAGATGTCTTCCCCAAGCAGAGTTTTTTGAAATCTTGGCTGGCTGAGGGAGCTGGCCCACAGGAGTGAGGCAAGGTCTATATATATAACATCATTTATGGAATCCTTTATATATATATATATATATGCTAGATGTAAGTAGCTTGTGACAAAAGTAAAGTGCCTGTCAGGAAAAAGCTATATAGCTTTAGGATACTGTGCACATAAGAATATTATTTCCTCGAGGGGCTGCAACCAGATGAAAGGAGAGAAGAGAATTAGGCTTGAAGGAGTGTCAGTCTGTGAGAAATCATATAAACACAGAAACAAACAAACAAACAACAACAAAAAAACCCCAAAACCAAAGCAAAACAAAAAGAAGTTCTGAATCAGCACAATGTAGCTTTCCATCCTTCACTGCTAACTCCAACGATTTCCTCAGTAAGGTTTATATTTTAAACCTTGAAGTCTGAGTTTTTGGTGATCAAACTTGGTCAACTCCCAAATTTAACAATTTGATAATTCTGTAAACACACTGCAAAATAAAAATTGTTTTCCATAGGAAAGTTAATAATTGCCATCAGTTACAATTCTTTAACATGCAAAATATGTATGTAGGCATACACACAGAGCAGGAAATAACTACTGGTAAATGTTGGCTTTTTAATAGGTGGCTTTTGTATCCCACACAGATGATATGTCCTGGATATTAAATTCATACTGTGCCTAATTTCACCCAGAGACTCAATTCCATAGTTCAATATTTTTCATTTATCTCAAGTTTTCATGGTTTGTTTGTACAATGCTAGAAAGCCATTTAAGTTATTCTTCATGCTACAGTTCTCGCTTTGGTATTCATGAAAAACTTCTTTTCCAAACAACCAACAAAACCCAAAAATATTAATCTACTTTTTGCCCCTTAAGGGCGCAAAGAGAAAGAAAATCTGAAAGGAAGCATTTACAACTCAAAAAAGCCTATATCTGAAAAAGTACATAAACTGGAGAAAATATCCTTCATTAAGTCAGGCAGATCTATTTTGCATTCCAGCCCTTTACATAGAACAGGATTATACTTCAGAACTAAATAAGTGGTAAAATAATACTTGCTAAAGTATATATTATCTGCTTAAATATAATCTTATAATCAGATGTAGAAGCATCTTAAACAAATGCATTCCTCAATAGGTGATGTTATACCATTCAAAGCAGAGGAATAATTTCACAGGAATTTGACACACTATTACTGCTTTTATCTTGTTCTTAAGATGCACCATTGTTTGGGCATTAAAAGAATACTAAGTTCAAAGTTGCAAACTGAAGTTTTTAGCCTCTTTCATTGTTTTGTTATGTTCCACACATTTTGACTTGCAGTCTTTTGTGATAGCTTTGAAAAAAAAGAATCAACAGAATCTCAATATCTGCACAATTTATTCTTCTCCTTCATATTATGATACCGGATGCCTATTTCTGTTACATGGAATAAATTTTTCCAAGGTTAAGGCTGAGCATGAAGAAAAGCAGGCCACCAGTAACCTGACTTAGACAAAGAAATCATAATTTCTGCATAAAATCCAAGGGACACTGTAGAGACACAATTTTCTAGGATGTGAAATGTTCTTGCTACTCAGTACAGCACATAAGAAATGTGTTATGTCACCACAACTGCTGTCTTTGACTCCACAGCATCGTGGACATATTTTCAGAGAAAATTGATGTACATTAAGTGTCTACAGTATGTTTGTCATCAAACATTGAACAACTGGTTCACAGCAATGATACTTTGGCAGTGTCTGCTCATTTGCCTTTTCATACCAAATGTTCTTCATCCAACTGACATCTTACACAAGATTATCTCTTCTCCTTAAGCACAAAGGAAATCTACTACATTGACATGACTTGTACATTTTGTGCTAGTACAAAATCATACATCTCAGCTGATTAAATAAGACAATTTGTAAAATCTGAATTATTTTAAAAGAAAACTTTGAAATACTTCTTAAAGAATCAAGCTCATTTTATCCAGAAGCCTTGGCAGTTAATGTATGCCATACAGTGGCCATGGCTTTGTGTTTTGAAGCACATGGCTGAAGTACCTTTAATACTTGAGATTACTTGTGGTATCTTCAGGCTCTTATGTAAAAACAAACAAACAAATGAAAAACAAAACAACAATGAAACCAAAACAAACCAAAAAGACAGAAGAACAATTCAAAACCAGCAAACAGCACAGAACTGTGAAAGTCAGAAATTCATTCTCCATGTTCACACCTAACTCACAAAGTGCTCTCTAAATCTTTTCCTCACATGTACTCCCCAAACTGGATACACTGATAGATCCTTTACAGCAGTAAAAAAAAAAAAAAAAAAAAAAAAAGTCATATTTCTGCCTTTTATTTGTTCTGAATAAATTGTGCACAGCTCTTTCCCACAGAGTGACATCAGAGTCAGTTAGCACTTCTGTATTTGCTTGACTTCCAGAGAATAATATGAGCAAGGTAGGCAGATGTCAACATTTACTGCTGGTCTATGTACAAAATCTGAAATACTCACCACAGCATACCTGAAGCTGCACCAGAAATTTGTCTTGATCTTGAAAGGTAAATATACTCAGTAAGGTGATGTCAACCATCTTACCGGTAATGGTTGACAAGCTATAGAGTGCCCAGATTTCTGGACCTATTATGATAAATAAGCATGCCTTGAGGCAGAGCAGGGACCTCTTTAACATGCTTATAGGTAGCTTTAAGAACTGAAACTGAACAGAGGGCTTAGGAAAAAGCACAGGGCTTGAAAAGTGACTGGAACATTAATATGTACGAAAAAAAACCACAAGATATGGTTGTGGTGGTTTTTTTTTTTTTCATTATTTTTGAATTACTGAGAAAATTCAGTATAGAAAGCACTAGTGCTTTTCCATCTTGATTCATGTACATTCTTACTTTCAATAAGACTTTTTTCAGTTAAAGGCAGATCAGTATACTTTCAGGTAAATACAAAACACATTGCTATATAATTTAGAAAGCAACACAGGCTATCTATAGACAAATATTTTAATTAAGACCTCTGTTTCACTTATAATCTGGTTTAATTTTAAACATACATTTCTCCCATCAATGTCAGAAGGATTACTCTTGTACCCAAAGATATGCAGATGCTTAAGTGTTTTGGCTATTTAGTTAGTAGTTAGCAGACAATTGATTTCACCAACTAATTAATAAAGGAAGCAACACTGCATTTCCTATTTCCAAATCCAGTCATGAAGATTGTTCTGTTAAGGGATTAATGAGATTTGTCTTGGCAGTTCCTTATACTTATCTGTGCTCCAGTGTAAGGTTTCTTCCAAAAAGGAGACTCATTCTGGAGGTAAGGATAATGTAAGAATCAAAAAAGAAAGGAATGTAAAGATGTGCACATAGAGGAGATAAAGAATCTTAATTTTACTTTTCCAGACTAGAAATAATCAGCTTTAATTTAAAGGAAAAGCCATTTCTGCAGAAGGATCAATGAAAAGATAAGCAGCAGATTTTGTCAAGTAAATTAAGATTTGTAAAGAATTGCAACCATTGGCATTACTGTCCCCACTGACATAAAGAGGAACACTGTGCACAGAGCATCTGCAGTTTGTGCTAAGGGTCTAATTCTTTATCAGATTGCATTAACCTGTTTCCCTGTCAATATCCTCTGGCTGTGAATTTTGCAGCTTATAGCTGTGTTCATTTCTCATCCACTTTAAATTTGCAGAGGATTAATTTAATTGACTGTTTCATTAGCCTTATGATACAAAAAAGGATAAAAAGTAATCCCTACCTTCCAAAAGATCATTACAGTAGCAAATGCATTTGCACTCATTCAAATATATATATTCTAAACACCTGAGTATATTCATGCTGTTAAAGAGAGATTTTTGTATGGAAAGGCCTGTTCATGCAGTGTTTCATTTTCCCCTGTCATTCCTTCTGGTTTATCCATCTGTATCTGTCAATGGAGAAGGAGGTCAGTGCTCAGCTGAGCTGTTCCCAGCTGTAGGGCAGGTAATGATGAGCAACACCTGCTAGTGTGCTTTGAAGGTGCTCATGGAGGGTGAATTTACTTGCTGGGTAAAGTCCTGTCTTGAAGATATCCATATCTCAAAAAATAGAAGAGTTAATTATTTAAAAATTAGCCAGCGCTTTTATCAGCCAGTCAGCTGTGTGTGTAAGATGTGTGATGTTTCTGAAATATGTTCATTTGTCTAGACTACATCAAAGGCACAAAATCAATTTTTTAAAAGGCTTATGTGTATGACAATTGCATATTGCTCCTCAGATTCTCTTTTCAGATTGAAAATCACTCAGTGGTTCAAAAGAAGGATTCAAAAAACTACTGAAGTATAAAGGGATAAATTAAGATTCTATGTAAAGATTCCCAGTACAGTTAGTGAGTTTTGAAAAAGCATACATTTCAAATGACTTGTTAAACATTCTGTCTGCCAAAAGTATTAAAATAATAATTTACACTTGTGAAATCTCTTTCATCAAAGCACCACAGAATGCACTATAAAACTGGCAGCAAACTTATTTTGACTGGGAAGAAATTGAGATACAAAGAGGCCCAGATATCTGTCGCTGTCACTAATACGATGTTCTCTGCCGGGATGGAAGAAGTGGACCCTTTTGAAAACTTCAGGAAATGACAGGCTTCCCCTTGGTTCTGCTGCTTTGCATTCATGGACAAGAAGTTCTGCACTTGGACTAGGCGATTTTTAGGACGGTTTCCACTGTCTCAAAGCAAAAACAAAAAAAAATATTTCTCAACATCTCAATGTATCTTCAGCCTAATCATTCAGTTTAGCCAAAAATACCTGAACATCACGTACACTCATATTTCCTTCTAGAAAATGGAGAAGGGAAAACAAAGTCCACTGCTGAGGAACTCCTTTCCCCTCCCTGGAAAGGAGGAGGATTTCTGGACTCTGCAGTCACAGTAGCAAGCTTTGCTTGCATAGTTTCCAGGCATAACATTTACAGATTGAAGAGTGTGAGGCAGGTGGGTGCCAGGCAGAAAAGAGGCCATTGTAGGCCAAGAGGTGACGTGGGTGCCCCACTGCACAGCAGTGCTGCTTTCTCCTTGCCCACACCCCCAGGCCTAGCTGCCTGCCAGCTGCCTCAGTGCACCAGGGAAGTGGAGACAAAGCACTCTGCTGCTCATGTGAGAGCTGCACACAGCTGCCAAGGGCACCTCAGGGTGGGAGGGAAAAAAACAGGAGTTTCACATTTGTCTCTTGATGGTTTTGCAAAGCTCCATCTGTGTGGGAAACAGTTCTCTCAAAGCTGAGGAGGTGCGTAAATAAATAGGCAGCTCTGTCTTGACAAACCTGAACACAATACTGGACTCAAGAAACTGTTACTGTACAGATTCAAGTATCATAATCTCTAACTATGAAGTTTTGAACTCTTGGAAGAACAAGACAGAAGAGAATAACTTAACACTGGGTGCTGCAAGATTACCAGGTTCAGTGACCTTTAGTACTTGTGCAAATTGTCTCTATTAACTGAGTTCATTTGTCAAAGAATACAACACATCATATGCTAATTTATTTTCAAGCAACTGCTTTCTCAAGTACTGCAATACAAAAACTGTCTTCGTAAGAGTGACTGTCCATTTAACTGTTGGTTTTCTAAGCTCTGTATCTCTGGCAGGAAAAGAATTATACAAAAAAAAATTATGGTATATTCCATTTATCTTACTCTGGAAATTAAATTAAAAACCATAGCAGGACTGTTTTCTTCCTACTTCTGTGATGCCCGCTCAAGTCCTCCTGAAGCCTGTCTACCAGTGCTAAGAAAATAATACTTATTTGTCTTTGGAGAAACTCAGTGATGAAGAAAAGTGGGCAATTGTTTGAGGTAAAGTGTAGAAAGAAGGAAAAGTGTTTGTATTTCTACTGAACTTGAAAACAAAATAACAGCAGCTGAAAACAGCAGGAGGGAAGTGATATCAGAAAGGTGAAATGGCTGCTATGGGATCACACGGTGTGTCAGTGCCAGAGTTAAAAAGATAAGTCAGCCTCTCAGCATAAAATGAAGCTATACAAAACTAAATTTAGGGGTCAATTTTTCATTGTCCAAGTTTGGAATGTATACAGCTTTCGACAACCTACCACACTATCATATTACTGCAGACTGGAGAGCTTTGATATATCTGTGTGACTCCCTCTGCAGTAGCCACAACATTGTCCGTGTACCGCTCTTCTCTATCTGAATAGATTTTTTTAAACACCAGAAAATATGATCTTCCCTTAAAAGTAAAATGTTGTATTCAAAGAGTGTTTAAATACAAGGAGTTGGGAGTTGTTCATGTATTTCTTCCTTCAAATGTTAACATTCTTCATTCAAACCATAAAATTATTATCATTTTTTTTGTGCACTAGGAGGAAAGCAAACAAACAATAATGGTGAAATTAAATGTAAATATAACAGTAACCTCCAGTCAGCAACTGCTTGGACATATAAAATTAGGAGCAAAACCCCATGGTTGGGAACCTTAATTTGATTTTTAGAAAAAATAAATAAATAAAATTACTGCAAGCTGTGAATATGCAGGATGTCTGAAAATCAATCCTTTGCTGGTGCGTGAATCTGTCAGAGCTTTTCTTTAAATCACAAGTTCAGAAAATCAGAATTAAAAGCAGCAAATACAACACACATATAAACACAGGCCCTGCCTGTAATTGGAATGCCTTTATCTAATTTTTAAATCTTCTGAATATTCCAGATAAAGATGGCTTTACAACTTTATTGACATTGCTGTATCTTTTTTTTTTTCCTGTACTGTGTCTGTTCAAGACAAAATTCATTCAGTTGCAAATACTAGCTTAGCAGGCTTCTTAAATAACAGAATCTTACAAGCACTCTGAAAACATAATTCCAGGTATTATAGGAATAAAAAAACATGCAACCAGCTTTCCAAAATTTCTATGCAAAATCAATAAGATAATCTATTTTTATTTTATAACTAGGTTATCTTTTCTTCTGGTTGATACTGCTATCTTTGGGCCAATTTTTTGCAAGTTGTAAGAATATAGGATTTTTTACCCAGTTGTCTAAAAACTCTGATATATTACCCATGTGGGAATCCTGATTGTACTTTGGAATGGGAGAGAAAACAAAAATTACGAAGGGAAAAATCAATCCAGCCATTGAGCTTAAGGGCCACATCTGAATTAGCTTCAGTACTGATTGTAAGTTCTATGATAGGAAAGGAGATCCCGATAAAGTAAAAATAGGTAATAGTCAGCAATGTTTAAACTATCTAGAAATAACCTAAGACATGACACTGCACCCCTGCATTGCGTGAGCCCTTCAGGCATGCTATTTTTCTATTACAACTTCACATTTCTTTGAAAAAATAGGGAGACAATGTTTAAAGACCTGAGTGAAAGGGAAATATGTCACACAGCAAGATATTTGTGTTTGTGTTTCATGGCATTATCAGAGCAGAGGACATGACTCAAGATGTAGCAGAATTGAGAGAGAAGGCCAAAGAGAGAACACGACCAAGGCAAGAAGACATCATTTATTCATACTTTTACTGCCAGAAGTAAATAAAGTTACGCTTGTAATTACTGCAGCATATGTGGAACTAGAAGCAAAAGTGCTGAAGCTTTATTGCCCAAATAGCACTTAAAGGTAGTTAATTTATACACAGGCACACTAAAGAAACAGTACCCATTATCACTGCTGTCCACTCTAACGCATTAAATCTTCAGCCAGATTTAATTTAACGAGAAGAGCCTCAATCTGCCACTGCTGCAGTCTATTCCTTCTGCACTTCACAGCTTCTTTTATGTGCCTGGAGAGAGAAGGAAGCCCTGTAATTAGCTGCTGATATTAACAGCTTTTCTTTTGCTTTATGAAGTTGGAAATAAATGGTTGCATTACCAAACCGACTGCTGGATGCTCATCATATTTTGTTTTAAAGAGCTATTTAAACCAGGCATGACACGCATTGTTTCTCTGCTCCTGGCTCAGAGTTGCTTCCTGCCTTCATGTAAGGGAGTTTTTCATTCCGTATTAAAGCAAATTGGGACCTCTGTTCTGTTTATGTTAACAGCAGTTCTCTCTCCAAGGAGATTATAATCTCTGACGTGAGAATGTGAGCAGAAGCAGAGAGCACAGCAGCACAGACATGTGTACAGATATCCTCTTCAGCAATTTACAAATCAGAGTCTGAAAATAAATTTATTAAAAAAAAAAAAAAGCTGTACAAAATCAGATAAAGTTTCCTAGAAAGCGGGATATTGTCAGAAGTATATGACAGCAGCTTCACATGTATGATATTGTCACTGCTTATAGTGCTTGCAGGAGCTTAATTTTCTCAAACACCTATCTCCAAGTTGGTCAGAATTGCTCAGAGGGCTTAAAAATTTGGGGACAGTGCAAGAATGCAGAGGTGGGTGGGCAGAGGAAAGAGTTTAGTAGTGAAGGGCTCCCTTTAGTGCTTAGAATAATGCAGGAAGCTGCACACCTGGCTAAGTAGCAACAGCACCCAGAGACTCATACCATGAACAGTTTTTCTGTTAAATGGGCAGAAAAGGCAAAGTAATAGTTGCACTGAAGACAAAATTTCCCCCTTACCTACATAGGACCAGTTTTCCTCTGACACCTGCAACTACCACGTTTTCTGTCAGTAATGTTTTCTTTTGTCCTCTCCATAATCTTATAGAGAGAAAACTCTATGATTTAAGCAACTGGAAATACTTCTATAACATTCAAAGTAAAGCAGATCTTATCCAACTGTTGGGTATCTCATTTACCTAATAGACAACTTTTATCTTTCAGGGAAGACACTGGCAGGAATTAGGAGAGAGACATTAAGTCTCATTCTAAAGCACACATTTGCAATGTTTGCTTGTACCAAGTACCTGGGAAGCCTGTTGAGAGATTTGTTGAACAATAAGCAACATAACCTTTCAGACTGAATCTCTGCAGTGGTAACCTGAGGGACAATATTAACTGACTTAATGGATTCTTGCATTTGCTATAGCATGTATGCTTTTCTAACCCACTTTCACTCCTGCAGAAATTAAACTCAAACTCGCTTTTCAATACCCACATTTTCTCTCCTGTTCATACTGCAGCTATTTTATCCTGCTATCTACTCAATTTAAGCTTTTGATACGCAGTGACTTTGTAGAATGGCTTCCACTGCGAATCATTCTGGAAGCTGCAAGCACTGGGCAGCACTACCTCCTTTTCCCAGATCAGAGAAATCTCTCCACATCCCTGTTTGCTTGTGGTTTGTGTGTACGGGAGTGGCAGCAAAAACTTGAGTTCACTGCAAGCACAGAATAATGATATCTACAGATACTTTTTTTAATAAACCAAGTCTCTGTACATCCCTGCTTTTTCAATAAGTGATAGCTATCTTCTGAAACCCGTTTTTATCCCTAGTTATACAGCAATACTCCAACTGATCATATCATGAATCCTTTCTTAGAACATATTTTCTGTGCTAGAATGGAGAGCATGATTAGTTCAACCTCGAAGATTCTTATTTTACATAATTATATGTAAAGGCAGGAAATATATTTCTATCATTTATTGAAGCTTTTTACAGGAATTCATCCCTGAATTCTGAAGGAAATGACATTTTGTATGTATAGAAAATATAATCAGTTGCAGTCAAGAATAGCTCTGGTAACAAGTCTAAAATATTTTGACTCACACATAGTCAGTGAATACAATCTCCTTATGTGAAATATCCCTGAAGAATTTTTCTGAACAAAAACATGCAACTCTTTTCCCCAAAGCTTGACAGTTTATCACATGACTGAAACAGGGGTACACTGCTGAGTGTTCTTTTCACAAGGCATGCCTAGCAGTGTGCACACAACTCATAAACATGCTCCACTGAAAACAGAAGGTGTCACTTTACTTAAAGAAAATTAATTTTACAAGTCAAATTCCTTTAAAAGTTAAAGTCTTGAAAATGAAAATAAATAAAAAGATCACCGAAGATCAAGAGCCTTTGAGTAGAAAGCTGTTTTTAAACAGAAATCAAAAACTTGAAAAGCACTTCTTGTTTTACACGCAGGATGAAGAATGGAGATCCTCTTTATTTCATTATCAGAGAATTTGAAACAAGTTATAAGTCTCAAATCGTTGCTGTTTAGAATTGCAAAAGAAAATAGTTGTACTACGTATTATGGACATCTCGCACTTCAACGTCATCCACTCCAGGGTTCAACAAGATAACCGCTTTTTGTTGAAACATCTCTAGATTTTTGGGTATATATGGATAAGAAACAAACCAATAATCATAAAGCAATCATAGTTGTGGTTTATTGTTATTGTTATTATTGTGTGTCTTTCTTATTATCAACCTCTTTATAGTTGTATTTGAAGATAAAAACTGTCTAGCACATTTAGATAATGTCACAAAGAGTGAAAAACTATGCTTTTACTATCTAGTGTACATGTGTTTTATGGGAGACTTAAATGCCCTTAGAACTGTAAACAGGTTACTTTGATTTCTGCTAAGTTTCATTAGCAAGTCAATTCTGAACTATTACATCCTTCAAATGTGGTTTTGCCTCTGCTGACTTGACTTTAACCTGACTTATTTCCTTGGGGATATGCAACTTCAACCACTCAAGTCTCTGTAAGAGATTTGTCTTAAAGCATCATCACATACTGTACTTTCTATCAAATGTCAGAAAATGAGAACTTGTCAGCGACAAAAGTCTCAACCTGAGGCTTGCTTTTAACAGGAGTTGTAGCACCACTGTGATGATTCTATTTAACCTGTATTTTGAAAGCTCTAATGCACTTTGTATTCTCTCTCGATTTGTGATTTGATCAGGTCAGATACCTTCTGAGTCTTTCTCCTATGACACTTGTCATAGCATGTCACCTGTACACCTCAACATCCTGCTTTTAACTGGCAAATCATTTCCTTCTAATGAAAGCAACTCTTCACTTGCTCCTGATTTCTGGTCTGATAGAGATCACTCTCAGGTCACATCAACATATCATCAGAAAAACAAAAACTTTTTCTGGTTTCCTCCAAACTGCATTTTGAATTCATAATCTACACTCTTGATTTCCACAGCTTTGTAAATCACCTAAGCACCAAGCAGCAAGGCATCTAGTCTCCAAAAATATCAAAAAATACTCCTCACTCCTCTTCATTTCTGCAGTCTTCCATTTAAAAAAAATACTGTAGAGCAGTGGAAATTCACTGCATTTTTCAGATCCATTTTGTCAGAAGAGGAAAATCCTCTTACTTATGTTAAACACACCAGCCTGCAGTTCTCTTCTAGCTCCTCTGTCTGGATCTTACTCCTGATATTCTGTTTGAGCTTCTTCCTGCATCTTTGTGCCTACAGAGTCTCACAAAAAAATCAAAGGACTTTTCTACATTATCTCCTTCTGCCTGTACCCATGAGGATGGACATTAATGCAGAGGGTTGTTTAATTCTCTTCCTTAGCAATAGCAATGTGAATTTACACACAGACCAGTTGGGTAGCACCTGTAGATTCCTCACATACTTTGTGGGAGTGTTGTGTAGTCAGAAATAGCCGCCTCAGTTCCAGCTGTATCCTTCTTCTGAACCTCCTTTTCTCTTTGTTTCTTTCTTCATTTGTTGACATGCACATTCATACCAACCATAAGTTTCAAGCTTGTGATCCTTTCAAAGGGCTTTTTATTATTTAGCAGATTCCCTCCAACTCTTTCCATATCTTTCTGCAATAAAAATGCTTATAAGATTGTGAAAACTAGGCAGACACAACAGAGCGCCTTCACAGCCCTGTTCCCATAAGCCTGAGTTTTAGATGGGTTCTGAGTCAGTATTACATCTCATCGTTTCACTTCCATCTCAGTTACAAAAGTGAATAGACAAACTGCATCTTAACTCCAGGAGGAAAAAAGCCAGTGTAGAGAATTCTGTTCTCTGAGGTATCATCATGCAGGTACATTTCTTTAAAACTCAGTAATACATGATTTAGATTATTTTTGCCGACCTCATTAAAGTTTATGGAGATCAGAATATCTTAAAAAAATCTCTCAAAGGTTCTGCCTTTGAAGGTAATGGTATATCACTTTGTACAAATGGTCTGATGCCTCAGACAACTTTTTTACTTTGTTTCTGTGTAGCCACATCTCCATATGGACAGAGCCCCGCCAGGAAAATATGTCATACAAAAACTAAGATGTCAGGATAAGCTGAAAATACCTTTGAGTTCAAACAGAAAATTGTCTTATATTTGGGTAGCTTAAAAAGAAGCATGTCCTATTTGATCATCCTCTTTCCTTTATCTTCTGAAAACAAGAACAGAAAGAATTACTTCTTAATTTGTGTCTGCCAATTAGATGTTGCTCTCATATTAAGGAATATTGCCAGATATCCAGAAAGCAACATTTTGTACTATGTAGGACAGGCTGATTGACTTAGGTTTTGAAGAAACCCATGACCAAAAAGCTTGAATACGTTTCAGTCCCACTCTGCAGTTTTCTGTTTACTAAATGCAAAGCATTAATAAGCATGCTTCTTCTAATTACTAATTGAAAAGAAAGACTGCCTGCTTTACAGAGTGGAGCAGCCCCTTTAGGCAGCAGTATGAATCAGATATAAGATGAAAATACACACTAGATTTACACTTACCCATTTCAGGAGCCAAGTTGTATTTGTGTAGTAGAAGACAGAATTTTATGTTACATACATCGTAGTGGAAATCATGTTTTATTTTTTTGGCATAATGGAAGTATATTGTAAAACCTTGTATTCAAATAAGTGATAAAATGGCAGTCATAAATAAAACTATATGATAAAAGAAAAGGAAAATTTGGCCCAGTGATTGATTGGGATTTCTGGGAGGTAGATGTATCACAAACAGTATGATTATACCACATCCTTTATAGTAAAATAAGCAGTTCAGACTTATCACTCAGTATTAGAAAATAATCTGGATTTCACTATTCTTCACACACAAGCTTCCTTTGCCTCCATGGAGCTACACATTTGAGTTAAATGTCAGTGAAAATCTCCAGAACAAATATTAAATGTGTCAGTGTGAATCATATCAGGAAATTTATGTAGTAATTGACACTGGCGCAAGCTTCGTCTCATTCTTGTATGACCCAGACTGTTTTGGGCAGTCATTTCTTCCATCCGGTTTCCAAGAATTACATACATATTTACTCTTCTAACTGTCACCTTTAATGCTTCTAGGATTATTTGGCCAAAGATAATAGTCAGAAATTTCAAAAGTATGATGTACCTACGCATTTGATAGTAAAAGGTGATCACTGCAGATCAAAGACCATCTTAATGTACTCAAAAGAGAAAGGCAGCAATATGAGTTCTTTATTACACAACAGAGTATATTTATGACCATGAGTCACAGGCCCACAAGAAATCAGATTTTTACTGTTTGATATGTTTCCACTATGGTCGAAAAACAGTAAGTATTACAGCTATCACATGCTGCACACCTAGACTGAAATCCCACCATTGCATTTTTTCAACTTTTCCAAAGCTTCACTGATTTTTCATTTGTAATCATCACATAGAATAAACAGTTAGATACCTTTATTAAATCTTTTTCCTTTAATAAAAGACTGATGATAAGTGCCTACTCAAAAAACTCAGTTGATAATAATAATATTGAACAGCAGTTTTTGAGCTACCTATTTTTGCTAATGCAACCATCCATTTTACTTTGCTTTGCTGCTTACAGACTTATTTATTTAATTTGTTTTACATAGGGAAGATATATGCTACAGTAGGAAAAAAATGTTACTTTAAAGCAGCACGTCAAAGTTCACCTAATAAAGAGCTGATGCAGATTTTCTTGCTTTTTAAGCTAATATTACAGATCCTATGTATTCAGTTGTTTACAAAATCCATTCGTATTAGGGGACAGTTCATCAAAGTCTGAGACAGCTATCATGTTAGGTGCATTTAACTGACCTTGCCAGTCTTCAAGATTACAGATTGGTTTGTACTCTGACATACAGATGTCCAGATTTTGAGTAGATGTGGAATCATTCCGCTAGTCATTCACTCAGTTGAAAAAGATGAAAGGATTAAATGGTCAAAGAATAATGTAAATTATGAAGTATATTTTTTTGTCTTTTTCAAGGTTGTACAACTGTAAAGACTTGATAACAAGTGGCTTGAAGAATTCTGTAGCCAACTTACTATTTCAAAAAAATGTATATTTTCTGATATATGTTAATTACTTAGCAACACACAAACATGCCTTCCTGTAGGACAAGTAGCAATATTTATGATGATGTTGAAGAGGAAACAGTGCATAATTAAGTGTCATAACTACTTTACAAAATTAAAAAAAAAAAAAAAGTAAAAGCCCAGATTAATTTTTTCCGCTGTATTTGCTGTATAAGCCTAATGGTCCCAAACCAATAAGCACTGTATATGTCATGTCCTGGGGTCCTGGATCTCCATACATACTTTTTTATCTATTGCATTTAGTGGTCTCATATCTTTATTGGAGACCATTATGGATTCTACTGTTATAGTCAGACTGCATTAGGAAACTACCCTACATTTTAAAAAGGCTCATTATTGAGCTTAACTCCTATTCCCATTTCCAAATGGTATAATGTTAAAGTAAACACAGTCTCCTGGTTACGTTTGTTTCCATTTTATTTTTAAACTATAACTTACTTTTTCTCACAACAATTTATCAAGTGTTGGAATGGACTTTATGCAATAAGAACTTGTTCTCTGTTGCCAAGAGAAATCTTTCCTATTCTAGCAGCTCAGCACCACTGAGTCTGCCCTCACTAGAGAGCTACTACCTCAAATGCTTTCCTTACACAACAACTGGAATTATTAAATGAATTACAATGCTGTATTTGATAAAAAGAAGTGAAAAATGAATGCAAAGAAAGTTAATGCAATTTATGTCTGGAGACTGAAATTTATTTGGCTTCTATAATCCCCATACTGTGTTATAGCACTGAGTTTCTAGCATTCTGTAAAGCAATTCAGGAAGAAAGGTTTATTTTGAATACCTAAGGGGTGTAAATAGATTTTTCAGCTTAAAAAAAAAACCTGAAACAAACAAATAAACAAACCCAGAAAATCTTAGCATCAAATCTATATCCTATATCCTCTTGTCTGCAACACCTCCGGCAGGTCTAGAGAGCAAACAGTCCCTACAGCATTACAGTTTCTTTGCTTTGTGATCTGTTTTGCTTTTCTTTTAAAACAACATCTTGCTAACTTTTTTCTATACTGACTGTCAGGTACACTGTTTCCACTGAAAACTCTCCCAGCTGTGAGAGCATGAGGGATAGGCCTTGTTCCAGCTGGGCTTAGGCTCCCTCAGAGCAAACTCTCTCCTGATGCAAAATCTGTGAGGAGGAATCAAGCAGTATTTACTGTCTGAAATGAGATGTACAACAGCCCTGTATTAAGACTTCTCTTTTTTCTCCTGAGGAACAAAAATGTTTACAAACTCCTGACATGATGCATGAGCTTCTTAGATTAAGCAAGTTATGTCCATTGATAATTTGCTGAGGGAAACTGTGTTAAGACATAAAAGAGGTAAATGGACCTACAAATTATTTACTCATGTATTTACTTAGGAACTTTAATTAAGTTAAATTATTTATTTAATGTTTCATTTAAGCATACTGTGCTATTAAGCATTTTTAATCTAAGCACCGAGTATGGCCTACATATTTAACAGAGTTGCACTCTAAGTTGTTAATTCACTTCAAATTCAAATCTCCACATACATGTCTTTTCTTTTCAGGGTATCACTGTGGAAGCAAACTTTGCCCTTGAAACTTTCCTGTTTTCATTTTCTAAGTGCTGCATTCTATACCCAATCCTCTCTCATCTACACTCAGTTAAGCTACTCGTATTTATTCACTCTGTCTCTGAGATTCCTCTTTAGCAGTGAAACAGGCATTTTATTCTCTTCAACAGGTTCTTCCATATCATGTAATTCTCCAACTTTGCAGTGATTTCACAACCCCAAGTGAAATTATTACTTTGTCATTTCATCAGCAGAACATTAAATGATGGGGAACTTTTCTCTTTTTGACAACCTTTACCTTAACCTTCAACTACTCTATTAGGAAGCAATGATCATTGCTACAAAATTTTATCACATATATTCATATCTTATGCTGACTTTCAACTTTCCCTTTTCCCCTTAGCTTGAGTTAAAGTGCTAAATATGAATTACTTTATGGTGAACTGTAACTAAATGAGGGTAAATAGATAGTTCATGTTTTAAATCAGTACCTTCCCGCTGCAAAGGAATTTCATAAAGATTTCAGTCAGAGACTTTTCAGTTTCAGGAGATGAGCTTCTAATGGACATGTTTGATATGGACTTTCATTATGCATTTCAAAATTGCCCAGTGAGGTGTACTAAAACTTAATGTTAGTATGTGCAGAGTAGGCAAACATGGACAAACATGAGCATGTATGTACAAACCTCCAGAATCATTTCCTTGTGGAAATTTTAATTAAAATAATTAAAAAGATAAAACATGACTGTATATTTAAAAATACAACTCATACTTCTCCCTCTATCTTTGTTTTTGCATATTGAAAACTGCACTGACTTAATTAAGAAGTATGTTTTTTCCTCTTCCTCCGACTTTACTAAATCTTTTGCCCTGAATATATCTCTCCACCTTCAGATTCTCCAGTTACACATAATATTCATATAAGCTTTCTTTAACATTCTTTTGGTAATACTATTGCAAACACTATTTCTCAGCAGAAAAAAGGGAAATTCAATGGGACTTGTGTGTCAGATCTTGTATTTACAAAAATTTGCAGGGGGACAGGGTTCCGGGTCTCATTTGTCCTCATTTAGAAAAATTTGGAAGGTGATCTGTATTTGTGGCCTTCAGATAACAGGTTTGATTGTCACTGATTTTTATTAAAGTCTGTATTACTTACAGTATTTTAGTTGGTAATTCTTGCTTTCATTTCAAGATTGATTTGGGGTTTGAAAAGACTGAAAATATATAAAAAGTGAAAAAATCATTCAAGAAAGACAGAAGGTGGTAAAGCAGGGTAATCAGAATATATGCAAACCTGATTAGGCTTTTCATGGTACCAAGGGAGAAATAAAATCTTACATTTTCATTTTTATTACCCACATCTCTTTTCTTTTTGGAGATTATTTTAAGAGACAAAAACACTACCAATAAATGCTTTCTTTCCAAAAGTAAAATTAAAAATATTAAATGGAATTACAGACTTATACCTTTCCAGATGTCCTTATTAGATGCATTTCCTTCCATATAGTAATAAGGTGTGAAATTAAGAACTACAGTTTAGATTTAATGTCAGTGGCAATTCAATAAATATGGAACACTACTGATAACCCCCAAATTTCTCAGTATTGCCCTGTTATCCCATAATTTTTTCTAAGGAGGAGCATGTGCTGAACTTTCATTTTTTTGCTGCTACATCCTTCAGGAAGCCTCTCTGTGCTCTGGTATTGCCTTGCTTTATTTCTTCTTCTCTTCTATTTCACTGAAGAGTCCCTGAAGAAAGAAGCCCATGGAGATTCTCCTCACATGGGAGACCACCTGGGAAGAAGAGCTGTCACTTGCATGGCCGTGCCTTTGCTACCAGCAGAAGCCAGCACTGCAATTACAGTTCCACCAAATACATGGTTCAATCAGCTGCTCATTAAATTGCATGCAGTAATACTAAAGCAAAATCTGCCCTGAGGAGTAGATGTAATAACCCTATTTTAACCAGTGCTTTACACTCGTTCTTGAAGGGTGTGGAAAGGCAGCTCTGCCTGTTTAGCAATATTTACCCTTATAAAATGAAATGGAAAGTATTTCTATTCTAAGTTATTCTACACGGCAAGGAAGATATGGAGTTTCTGTTGTTTATTGATGCTTAAAATGTAGAGAAAATGGGAAATTTTATAGTCTGCATTCATTAACATTAACAATCTAAGTTGTTTCTCTTTCTTTTTTTTTTTTTTAAGACTTCCAAATCCTGGATAACTAGCCCATCATTATATGAAAAAATTCCAATTCTGAGACTCTAAATGAAATAATACTTACAGAAGTACTACATACAATCTTCCTGTAGTAAACAAAACCAGACTGTAACTAAACCTATTGTCAGAGACTGAGATACACAGTTTTTACTCAAAATAATTGTCTAAGCTATCATTTTTTCTTTTATTTGTTTTTCTACTTTAGAAATATGTTCAGAATATTTCTGGCTGGAAATAACAAAACCAAGAAAATTAATGATGTTTTTAATTTTCCAAAAGCATTAAATTTTTATGAGAAAACTAAAAATCCTTTTAATCCCTTAGTAAGAAACTGAAAATAGAGTATTCCTTAGTTCTATTTTTACCTCAAGTTTTTGAAATTAATACTCAATTTTAAAAATGAAACAAATGTTGCTTAGATCTCTTCTAGGTAGCTGCCACTCTCCATGATTACAATTCTATTCACTGGTGCCTTTCTGCAGGTATTGTAATTATAGCTTGCAAACTGAAAGCACAAGATAATTGTTATCTGCATGTTTATGAGTTAAAAGCAATGCTGAAATAAATTTTATTGTTCCACAATGAAAGCATGAATATTCTCCCAGAAATGTTACACCACTGTATTGTAGTGCTACTTGGGGACGGAGCACAGCCTCCTATCCACAATTATTCTTGTGCAATTTCTTCAAAAATTCAGATCATTCAAGGTCTGCCTGGGCACCAAGCTGTCCAACCTCATCTAGGGAGCCTGTTTTGGCAAGGAGGTTGGACTTGATGCTCTATAGAGGTCCCTTCCATTTCTTACAATTCTGTGATTCAGTGATCATACTTCTAGACATGGAGGCAACATAAAAAAATATATTAGAGATCTTTATGGCTCTTTCTATACACAATTGTATTTAGCTTTGAAACAGAGAAAAGTTCTCACGGTTCTAGTTGGTCTTTTCAATCATGAATAATCTGAAGCACAGGTCTGCTTAATACAATGTAGTCGAAAGAAGAATCTCTAGAAATGTCAACCAATTGGCTATGTCCGCTGTAACTGTTAAGTGAAAATCTTGTAATCTTGAAAACTGTAATGTGCTTGAGACTATGCATTGCTTGCATAATCATGAATATTATGACCGTTGTGTTTAAATGTACTTACAAGGTACATTTTTTCTAAGATATGAAAAAAAAATAGAAAAAAAGTTATTTTCCAATGTACTATTTTAGTGACATATTTGTAAAACTATGTATGAGCTGAGCAGACTTCATCAAAAGTTTCACCTAATTCATGCACTTAGAGTCATAGAATCACCAAGGTAGGAAAAGATATCTAAGACTGTCTAGTCTAGCCATCCACCTACCACCAGTGTTCCTACTAAACCATGCTGTTTAGTATGACATATACATGTTTCTTGAAAATCTACAGCAATGGTGACTCAATCACCTTCTCAGGAAGCCTGTTCCAACACCTGCCCACTTTTTTTGAGTTTTTCCTAATATCCTACCTGAACCTCCCTTGGCCATTTCCTCGTGTCCTATCACTGTTACCTGGGAAAGGAAGCTGACCCCCCCACTTCACTACAATCTGCTTTCAGGGTGTTGTAGAGTTATCTTTCATTAAACTATCTATGATGGCTGCACCTGATCCCATGGTTGTCCCACACCTGTCACGTGATAACATTTAAGATAATCTGTTTCATAACCTTTGTTGGAAGAATACTTATCCTATGAAATATCATAGAATCATTTGAGTTGGAAGGGACCCTTAAAGGTCATCTAGTCCAGCTCCCCTTCAATGAATAGGAACACTTACATCTTGATCAGTTTCTTCAACACCCTGTCCAGTCTGAGCTTGAATGTCTCCAAAGGGCATCCACTACATCTCTAGGATACTCCAGAGCTTCTCTACCCTTATCATAAAAATATTATTCCTTATATATAATCTAAATCTTCCCTTTTAGTTTGAAACCATTTCACCTTGTCCTATCACCGCAGACCCTGCTAAGTAGTCTATCCCCTTCTTTCTTATGACCCTTTTTTCGATACTGGAAGGACTGAAATATGGACTAGAACAGAGAGCAAACAAGGTGGTTCCTGCTTTCCCTCCCTCTCATGAAAGGAAACAAACAAACAAACAAACAAACAAAAACCAACAACAACAGCAAAAAAAAAAAAAAAAAAAAAGAAGTTAGGATGTCTTCATTATCCAAAAGAAAACAAGTGTGGAAAAAGTAGATATCAATAATGAAACAAAACCATTTAAACCTCTAATTTTATAAAGTGAAAACTAAGGACTGCATATTGATCATTGCTCCACACAGACCCAAACACGAACAGTAAATTAGTAGCACACTTTCTTATCTGCAGAGACATCAATTTTCTGGCTGGACGTGCTTTGGTTTCTTCGTCAGGGGCAAAGAAGTATTTACATCAGCTGCAGGGACAACATACTCTGTGGCTCTGTTTATCTCACCTGTACACTTTTTGTATGAGATTGCGTTCTACTACATGCTGAAAATGCAGGCAAAAATTCACCTCAAGGTGATTTGCTGTTTTCAAAAGTGAAGATTGATTTGATTCAAAGTAAGTACAACCTTTTTTTGTAGTTGTAGGCTGATGCAGTTGGGAACTGTCAATTTTTTAATATCTCCAAAGCTTTTACAAACATACAGTTAATAAGCTGCAGCTATTTCTGTGGACCTTTTGCAAAGAACTTTGCAGACTACTTTTGGAAATGGAGGCACTTACCCCCGTTAGAAAGGCAGTCTTAATGCTTTAGAAAGTACTTTCAACTAATGTTCCCACTGGTAAATTGGCTATCCATTTCTTCTCAAAGATGTCTAAGACGTAAATGGTCTTTTTCAGAGTATGGAGGTTGTGCATTGAAATCTGCTGTTCAACAATCCCAGCTGCATATTATTATCCCAGTGCTGATTGCAAGATCCCATTGACCACAAGCTGCCTGTCTGCCTGTCTAGATGGTGTGATTAGTGTATAATCAATCTTTAATCCAATCAGAAAAGTCTCTGCTTGCAATTGATAAAGGTCTCGGCAGGGTACTGATGAGGCCAGAGCCTTAGTATCTCTAAGGATGCACCTGCAGCATGTGAGGTACAGAAGCTAGGCAGGCTCATCTAAGAGAAAGGAATTAAGATGATCTGTAAAAAATCTGATAAACAACCTTCAAACAGAACAAACCAGCCAGCTAAAGTGAGGGGCTCAACAGCCAAAGATCCCCTGAAGTGCTGCTCTGCTCTAAAACCTAACATACAGGGAGAACAATCTTTTAACTTGGAAAGGCCATCCCAGATATAATTTTTACTGTCTGGTCATTAGAAGAAGTAGCCACAAGAATAATTTACCTTATTATACTATTTCTTCCAGTGCATATGTTCCTCTGTGCTATGTCAGTTCTGTACTTCATTGTCCTTACACTTTCACAGAACTCTGGAATGAAACATGGCTGTGAATTTGCAAATTATAGTGCCAAGAAATAGCTGCCTGTACTTTGTTTCTTCTTTTTTAATTTCTTGACCCAAATTATTAATTTTTCTCTTTATCTCAGTATTTGTTTCTAATTCTGCAGATGGGATACTTATAATTACATCTCATATTAAAGCTGTTAAAAAATAGCACATTATTTTGTGATAAACCCTACGTACTTTATATTAATCTCCATTGTTCTCCTTCAGGGCAAACAGTTTCTCATAACTTCCCTTCTATGATGTGACCTGTTCCCATTCTATTAATATCCAAAATTAAGAGTGAATCCTGACCAGCTATCGTATTGAACTCTAAAGAACATCCAGTATATCTCCTTTGTCACAATATTAACACCTCTTAACTGTTCAGATTGTAACACTTATTTTTATGAATTCTATAATTATTTTAAGCACAGTTATGTGAATTATCTTTATTTCTATAAATACAGATTATTTCCACACACCCCATGGGTTTACTCTCCTTTGTAGCTTCTGAGTGAGCTGCCCTCCCACTTTCATATTTTCAGGGTATCTGGTACCCATCTGAGACACCTGCAGCAAAGCTTAAATTTATCTCTGTTCACAATAAGCTTAAGATCAAAAGAAACAAAATTAATCTGTCTATGAAGTCTTTTTCTTTTTCTAAATGACCATTTCCAATGTAATCATTTCTCTCCTTTCAAAATCTTTCTCTAATCAGCAAACAATGAACAACATCACAGCAAAGTAATCTAATTTTCACAGCTCTGACTTCTGAAAAAAGCTTTCTGAACTACTTTAAACTTGACAGTTTAGGCAAAACCTTTCATTATATGTTTAACATGGCCACAATACATGCAAAGAGAGCAACAATATATGCACGCATTTAGACCATGCTTCAAAGTTGATATGGACTACCGTAAATAGTCTTACAGCAAGCTTAGAGAGTAGTTTTAAAATTCCCCATGAACTAAAATAACTGATACCCAGTAGGTCTGATCAAGCCTTTAAAGATATATGGAAAATATCTGCTTTTCATAGAATATGACCTTCATAACTCAATTCATGGGTCATTCCCTCACTTGTGGGATATTTTCAATATCATAATTGTAAAAGGAGAAAGAAAGGAAGGAAAAATGTTCACTTATTCATTTTGTAGGGCCTTTTTATTAAAAGCAGAAATAACATTAGATGAAAATCATTTCGCTGATAATTTTAATGAAATATGAAGTGCTTTGAATATATTTTATTGCAGGCAATATAGAAAAAAGGCACTGGCTGCTTAATGTGTCATTTAATGAATGGATTCCACATTGCTTTACTTTGCAACATTTGGAAGTGAGGGCCGTGCAAAGATGATAGCGAGTGGTTTCAAAAGGGGGTTTCTTCCCACATTTTTTAAATGACTCTTCATTTAATGGAAAGTGCAAAGTACAATGCAGCAGAAATGAGGCTTAACCAAAACACTGGAGCTAAATACCTTAACAAATCTCACTGCATTTCATTCTGTAAGCCTATCTCAAATATGGGAAAAAAAATGATGCAGATAATGTCCTAGTTTGCTGAAGGTCAGGCTGTGATCATAAGGATGCCAGAAAATCAAATACTCGATCTAATCTGCAGCGAGATAACATGGCAGCTGCTCAGCTAGACTCATTGGAAGTGAAGTTCAATTTAACTTGTCCCAGGGTGGAAGCTCTCCCTGCAGGAATGTAGTAGTCACCATGGGGAAGGCTGCTAAGCATTGCTTGTTCTACACCTTTTTTCTTTTAATGTCAGCTCAGAGAAACCAAACCAAGTGGTCAGTGCTACAGAAATACATCAGAACAATATTTTTTCCTCCATGTCATGATGTGAAGGAGTGTTCTCAACCTAGCTAAAACTTCCTCTGTTAACAGCAGCTAGCTCACACCTAAGATGTAAGATGCAGATCCATTAGCTGTGTCTAAATCAAATGAAATCGCAAATGATAACTGCAGTGCCTGGTCCTGTGTCCCTTCAAAACCTGGTTTCATCTATGCATGCTGTCCACCTAGCTGCGCAAGAGTGGTGAAGGGAAATATTAGCACTTAAGTGATAATTCATCTGGGACTCAGAACTCAGGCTTATACTCTGACCCTTTCATTTCACAGTACAGACACAGTCACTGGTCCATGGAAAGCAGCACTCCACAGCCACTGATATTGGGTTTTAAGCTACCAGTGAAAAGTTGCGGGAATACTGCTGAAAAAAACGCACCAGAATTTTTTTCTTACTGTTACAAAATGACACCTTGTGTATGAGACTTAATATCCCGTTAGATTAGAGATTAGAGTTTACATGAAAAAATGTAGGGAGTACAAAGAAGGTCAGAAGATGGAGTTATAAATGAAAGCCATTCTTGACATGTTGGAAGGACTTCCATACCAAAAATGGGAAGTATATCACATATATTCTGTGGTCATTAACTTAGAGAAAGAGAAAGATGAGAACAGTCAAGATAGGGTAAGAATGTGATTGTATGTAACAGAATTTTTACCAGAAAGAACAACAATTTTCTTTCCACTTAAGCTAATGAGAAGGAAATAATACATTTAGAAATATAACTAACCTTTTTCAATTGTTCTAAAATAGCTTTTTTCTCAACATCAAAACTGTATGTTTAACACCATATGGTCTTTGAACCTGTCAGTTGTATGCAAGCTCCAAGGATTGTCAGAGATCACATTATCATATAGATCCATAAACAAACAGCTGCATAATTTCTCAGATGATTATCACCTCTGTGCACCTGGTGTGTATGTTATATATAAAAAATTAACAAACAAAAGTGAGAATTTTACTGTACTGCAATGTTGTCATGGCAAATTGCACCCACAAAATACAATTGCACAACACAGCTTTAGGCAGCAGTATGACAAGAGAATGGGAGCATATAACTATACAGACAGGGCATCATTAAATATGATGTGTAAGTCCAGAGTGGAGCCTGAAAAACACAGGAGGTGCTGAAGGCGATGTAATAGGATCCCAGCATCAAAGGCTACTGGTAAATCAAGACAATGAAAAAAGAAGATTCTCAGTTAGCTCAAAGCAACAGATCCCCATTACAAACCCTCACAAGAGCAGTTCATGCACAGTGGCAATATTTGAAACGAGGTTGAAATTTATTAGAAAGACTTTGTGCATTGAGTAATATCACAGATTCTCTGTCCAGGGCAAAGGAAAAGGATGGAGAAGTAAAGTAAGCTGATGAATTGCAGTTATTCCAGGATAACTGACAAATTAATATATTTTAATCTTCTTATACAATTTAAGTTTTTTGTTTGTTTTTTTTTACCAATATTTCACTTCTCAGAAATATTCTTCTGGATATCCAGTTTCCACTTTGATTTGAGCTACCAAGGAGGAACTGACTCATAGGAAAAAAATAACCACCATCTCTAAATACCCCAAAGATTCAGGAGCACTGTGACATACAAAGGCTAGTCAGATGGCATTTCCCACGTGTTTGTTCTCTTGATCTCAAAGTTCCCTCAAAAACTGAGCTTGTTTTTTGGGATCTACGGATCTTCTGTTTCAAGAGTCTATGGGATTTGGATGCCTATATATCTTATCAGGAGGCAGAAAGTAGGTGTAAAGGCATACAGGCTTTCCAGCTCAGTATGGCATACACACACTGGCTGGATTCAGACCTCATTATAATTGCTCTTAAAAGGACAGCTAGGAGACACAAATGCAGAGTACTGGATAGAGCGTTCACTGAAGCGCTGGAGATACACTGGCCTCCAAAGTCTGAGGTGCACAGTATCTTTCATGCACAAAGTTTTTTGCCAAATGAGTGAACTTTAAATATGTAAATAGTACTAGAAGCAGAAAATTGAGCTCAGAACTCCCTCAACTCTACTGGGCAGCAGATTTCTCTTCCTCCTAACTGCCATTCCTGAATTTCCCACAGCACCATGTCTTCAGTAGGACAGATCTGATAGAAGATTAAGGCAGTGAATGTCAAGGATTTAAAAGGCTGCAAAGTTCAGATCCCAGCTCTCCACTCAACCTTGACTGGAATAACAGCAACCACAGAAACACACATGGACAAAACGCAGAAAGGTTTTTGCAAACCCATTGAATTTTCATCCCAGTGAGTCAAACTTATCCTCAGGTATTTTAAACCAAAAATGAGATGTAAAGCAGAAAAGTATAATGGAAGACCAGCAAGTAGAACAGGAAGACCCTCAAAAGGACACCATTCTGTGCTTCACTCTTTGCCATTTTCCACAGCTCTGTTCCATTTTGGCAATCTGTTACGATGGCAAGGGCACTTCTGGAGTGACAGAGATCAGAAACAAAGTCATTTGGGGCTTCACACACATACAATAAACTTGTAGAACAATATACAAAATGGTGCTAATCTAAGTTTTACTCTTAATTAAATATAATAACAAGGGACAGGTTAAGGCATGGATATAATTTCCCATGTATGCAAATATTAAGTTTAGCATCAACACTGAATTTTTTAGCCTAAGATATCAACTTTTTAATAACTTTTTTGAAAATATTTTTCACACTAAAGCCTGAAATGGTTCAGAATGTAGCAAATAACAAACTGTATTTAAGCCTGAGCCATTCCCAACAACCTTAGTTCAAAATATCTAGGTATTATGTATGCTATCATAGATTGAGATATACTCTTGATTATAAGTAAACTTGAAGGAACATCATTTTTTTTTGTTTTTCTGTCATATGAACACAGACGCATATGTACTCCAGCATATTTTGTATGTTCTAAAATCGTTACCTATGCTCATTTTTTCTCGTTTGCACTATTCAGTACTAGTAGACTTATTTTGTCTGATGCAGCAAACTGCTTACAATGCCCCTCTTCATATTTGTTCAGAATTAGTATAAAAATAATATTCTCATTATGAAAATGACCTCTAGCATTCCAAAACAAAGCTTAAATATTTTGTTGAAGATTGAATAACGAGTTGTTCACAACTGTCCATTCAGCTTTCACTCACTATCTGTAGAAATGTAAGAAAATGTATTTCTCTAGAATCAATGACCTCTAGATATGTCAAAAATATTGAAATAGAAAATGTTTGAAGCACTTGACAACTAAGAGTTCTATGCTGCTTCTAGAAGATGGATGCAATATACCCTTCGGTTGTTATCCTGCCTTCACACAGAAACAAGTAGTTTTGGCTTGAATAAAACTAATTTATGAGTCTAAGCAGTGGCAGATAGTGATCCCCTCACAAATGTTTTGCTGATTGTAAATCACTGAAGAGCACTGCTGGATAGTTCTCTCCTCTCCTCTGAGATGCTCTCCTCTGCTGACAGCTGCATATACCAAATAATTTTTCTGGATACAAACCAGAAGGAAGCCAATATTAGCCTGTAAGGGATTCTTTTTCATCTATCTATCCCTTAAAGATTGCAATGATAAATATGTTGGAAGCTAGGGCATATGAAAAGAAGCTTATTTGTTAAACAATGAAAAAAGGACAAAAACAATCCCACTTTTCTTTGTCCTTAGAAGAAAATTAAGCAACTGACATTACTTCATCCTTTGAAATGTCATCCATCAAAAGTTTGTAACGTTTTTGAAGCAGTAATGATCGAACCTGCTATGACATCTTCATTGCCTCTAGGGTGCCAGAAATTCTGCTGCTTTCTCAAACTGACAATCATATGACTATTTAGAAACTCTCTGGGGAGGTCAGCATTAAAACAGTCTGGAAGGAGCTAAAGTAGCACATTCTTAAATTGGAAAACCTGTTCAAGCCCGTGTATGCGTAAAATCTTTATTTTCAGTGTGCAAAAGCAATTATTCTTAGAAACAGTGCATTAATAGTGCTGTTAAGTTGGTCATTGAAAATGTTTATCAGGCAAAGGATTTGAGTTGACGACCTTCTTCACAGTCATCAGGTCATCATGGGGAGAGGAATCTGAAACTCGGGGTTCAGCATCTTGTTGGATATTACTGATTCTGTGAAACCCAGAGGTGTGATGCTCAGTAGAAACGTCTAATTCTTGGAAATATTTGGGAAAATACACAGCATTTGCCTGGGCTGAATTCCACGAAGAAAAGCATCTGGATAGACACATGTTAATGATGTTAAGAGAAGAACAGTCTGGTTTTAATTTTTCTCACCGCTTGGCTAGACAGAATAAACTGACACTTTTTTTCCACAGCCTGATTTATACATGCAAAATAAAAGTGTTTGGGATCATAAAAGCTTTCTGAAAGTGGAACTGTCCATTTTTTAAAGGCTACTATCAGTTTTTTTAAAGTTGAAACCTCAGGCAGTAAATTGAAGCTGACTGGTATCTTCGCTTCACTTTTATATTTGAAATGTACCTTTTTACATTTTAGATTAAGTTAACAACAAAAGAGATAGTAATATTAAAATGACAAACATCTGGAATGAATAAGTGTATTTATCGTTGCTCAGTTCCTTATAACCCATACAGTGTCTTTTGTAAGACTCCAGCTGTTTCTATTTAACTTTGCTGTATCAAGATAAAAATCAAGCATTTTTACCAGAAGCTGTCTAAGCTGAAGAAGGTACAAAGGGCAGCACATACGTGTTTCTTTAATCTCCCACAGAATTCAAGAGCAAATTTCAACACAGATATACTCTGAGAACAGTTGCTGTTGTCTTTCAAAAGCTGGAACAGGTAAATAACACTACATTCTTATATAGTAGAACTGAATTACTTCAGTTATCTGAGAAGGCAGAAAAAGCAGTAATACATCTAATCAGATTTTCGGTAGTTCTACAACATCATTTTCTATACATAAGAAGATGTATCAGAGCAAAAGAGACTGGCAGTAACTGTAAAATAAAGCTCAGATTCTTCTCATGCATGAGCATGATTGACTTTTACACAGTGACTTATCAGAAGAACCAGAGAAAGATGTGTCAAATATATACTCTCTGTTCTGAAAAGCAAGAACTCACTTCTGATAGATAAACAGAAATGAAACATCACAGGCAATAGCTGACTGAGTGAAAATTTACTCTCAAATTAATAGGATCAGCCTATGCTGTTGATACTTGATAAACTTGGAGAGGACAGCTGTGAGATGCTGGGCAAGTCATAAACCTCAGTGAGCTCAAGCTTGACAGTGGTGGTGCTCCTTCAGAAAAGCTCTCATTGGAAAACTGTCACAGCCTTCCACAATACCTAGTAGTCAGATGGGGAAGCTCTACTACCTTATGATACCATCTAGGGATGTACAATCCATGGCAGCAGCATAACTTTCTACAGGAAGAAATTACCCGCAGTTGCTCTCTGGGAGAAAGAAAACCCTTAGATAGCCTGGTGATAGAAAAGGAACACTTCCTTCTGGAGCAGTGGAACAATAGCATAAGGTGCTAAAGTGGATCAGGAGCAGCAAAGGGAGACAAGAACAGTAAGGAAGAGGGCAAGATGGAAGGAAGATGGCAACTTGCAGGAGCAGCGTCAGGGTACAAATTAGTGTGGGACAATGTTGGCACTCTCATGGAATATGAGGGAAATACGGACCAGGAACTAGGTGACTGGGTATGTGAAGATGAGAATGAGTCTAGGGAATATCTAAAATCTGGGAAGAGAAGTACTGAATGGCTTGACAAATCAGTGCACTCTCAGAGTTCGAGTTCTACATTTAAAAAGTTAATACATACATATGCCGTACATTAGCATACATACTCATATATGTTATATGAAAAGTGCAGAGAAATTTGGCAGAAAATAAACCACCTTGCATTTCAGTTAGTCCTCAGACATCAGATGAGCTGGGGTGCTTGAGTTTAGATTCTGAGTGATGCCCAGTTTGGTTCTGTGAGTCTGGTCATGTTCCATACACAAACGATCACAGTTACAGATTCACAAATATTTCTTTGCCCAATTTATCTAATCGTGTTCAAATGGGCTTTATGACCACCAATGAGAACTCTCACAGCTAGATTAGTGAATAGTGCAGTTTTTTAAAATGGATTGCAGAAAATTTTGGTTTGCTGGTGATGAATACACTGCATGTGAAGTTAAGCAAGAATATGAATAATATGGCCAACCATAAACACACTGAATCCTGGAATAACTCCATAGAGATTTCAAGTTTCCTGGGGGAAGCATTCAGTATAATGGGTGTGCAAATCTGACCCAATAACCCTAGGCAGGATTAGAAGAGGCATAGCCTGCTGACTGGACCCAGAAATCAGCAGCGTTCTCTTAGTTTGTCTACAATGGTGTCTTCCCTCCAGATCCTTCTCTCTCAAGCCATTTTTGTATTATTTTCTTACAAACGGGTAGAGTTTGAGCAACTCCAGTCAAACATATCTTTGTTTTGCAAATATTATTCAGAGAACATATTTTTGATGGAAAGATGGAAAGCTGCTGGCTCAGGACTGACTCAGGGAAACAAGATGGCTCATCAGCTCCAATAGTTTCAGCAAGTCCCCATCTCTGCAGGATGATCATGAGTTTTGGCCATTATACCTCCACCCTGCTCCATACTCCATATTGTGTTTTATTTTAGTGTCAGAGTATCAGGCTTTCCTGGTGTTTGCTAACAATCTGAAGTTTGAAGGTCTTATATTGCTTAGGTAACTGTCATGAATGCATTACTTACCACATTTCACCCTGTAGGTTTACCTTCTCTCAAGAAGAGTAACTTTCAATATTTCACCTCTGATAAATATTCAACATTATCTAGCCCAAGACTGTAGTCATTCAAACTTCACAATACCTAGAAGGAATTGGGCAGGTTTCATGCAGTCTTGCTATTAGGATTAGAGCTCAAGGGGCACTCAGGCTACTCACTATTTACTGAGTAAAATTATTGACTCACTGTCATAGCATTTAACAAAACAGTGTTATCAGTCATGAGCAAGACCATGAGCAGGTCAAAGGAGAAGTTTGGTGTCAGGGGGGAGCATACTGTCACACAGTATCTAGCAAATTTTGTGTTGAATTTAATGAGATCAATGTTATAGGATAATACAACATGGAAATTACCTCAAAATTATTAAAATGAAGGTGGAAAAATCCTTGTGATTTTTGGAAGAATGAAGTGCAAAGCATCTCAACATATGATGTTCGCAGATCTGCAGGATTTACAAAAAGTGTCATTTCCCAGAAAAAAAACGAGTGTCTGATTTTTCTTGGCCCAGACAGCTCCAGTCTGCTCTTGTCTTGCATGTACTACTCATTCCACAATCACAGTATATACAGAAATGGAGATAACCCTCACGTAATTGAGGATCCCTGCAGGGTGAAAGCTAATGGAGAAATACCCCACTTTTATCCTCTATCTTAAGGCATGCTAACTATTCTTTGCCATCTAATCCTTCTTTCCTCTGTTAGTTAAAGTAATACTGCAGTAAAGCCCATATGACTGGAAACCATTTGACTGTCAGGTTACATTTAACATGTTTAATGAAAATTTAATGTTCCTACAATTGATTTTTCTCTCAGTGGCACTGAATTACTTATGAATAACCTCATCTCTACTTAAACAAAACATGCTTCTCTAATGAGGAACAGTTAAATGGAGATCAAAGTGATCTATAATACAGCATCTATCTGGTGATGCTCTGAATGAAGCACCTTCATACTCTGGGGACAATCAAGCTCAGACAGGTGGAAAAGGGAGAAGAAAGGTGAAAGCTGCTTCTTTCTATTGTACTTCCTCTTCCTTTCTTCTATCTGCATTTTGTTTTTTTTCCTCTGGAGCCTTTCACTTAATTTTCTTTCTTATTCCTGAATTGTTACTGCATGAATGAAAGGGCCAAATAGTGGACTCTGTATCTCTAGAAGGAGATAATTTACCTATTTCACACCTTCTGTTCATTCTTTGTTTTTCACATAGCCAAGCTGCTGCATGGACTTCTTTCACAGTCTGGAAAAGGAATCCAACATGTACAGATTAAAGGACAGTATATGATGACATGCACTAACACATCAACTTGCATCCTCAAACTTAAACTATTAGAAAGCTGCCTTAATATATATATAATAATAAAAGAATTAATTGACCTCTGAGTCTTCCTTGAGACTATCAATTCCAGTCCCTGAGAGCTACCAGCTCTTCACTATAATGCATGCCCATGGGAGAAATGCTCCATACCAGTAGAATAGAAATCACTGAGGGCACTAAGTGCACCCTCAGTAAGTTTGCTGAAGACTGTGTAGAAGTGGACCTGGAGATGTTGGTCAGTGCTTGGATGAACATGAGCCAGCATTGTGCTTAAGTGGCCAAGAAGGCCAATGACATCTTGGCTTGTCTCAGAAATAACACTGCCAGCAGGAGCAAGGAAATGAACACCCCTCCATACTCACCACTGGTAAGGCTGCACCTCGGGTACAAACAGAACAAAGCTAAATCACTAAAAAAAACAAACAACCTTAGAGCAGCTGTTATTATACACACCAAAGATTTGTTTACATTTTCCATAAGAAGCCATTTTCAGAATATGAAGTGTGTCTTTCTTTGCTGGATTTACTGAGTTTTACTTTACCTGGGAATGTGAAAGTCAGCCCTTTATGTAACATACACAGAGGACCAATGTTCACCAAGCAAAATCCTTCAAAAGAACAAACTAGTCTCCATTAGTGTCAGTAAGCTTTTGTGATGAACATAGTAGGATAACAATGCCAACCACTCCAGAAGTAGCTAAAACAACTTAGTTTTCAGTCAAGTACTTGATTGTGTAACAAATAATGAAAAAAAGGGAAAAGATTATAGTAGAGAATTGGTTTATTGAAAAAGAAATCTAATGGGAAAGTTCTTAAAAAATTATCTTTCCCACTTAAAGCTGAACAGCTCTGCATCATATTTTTCAAAACCACCAACCTTTAATTCTGTTATATGAAGGTATAACTGTGAAGAGTGATTTCTGCACCAGTGAATATTAATCCATTATATAATGACTAATGAAACTTCCTGGCACTTAGGTCCTTGTGACAAGCTTATTAAACAATAATTTGTTGAAGTGTGATGCTTTATGGATCATCAAAGATAAAAACAGCTCTTTAAAGTTTTGTTCTCTCAGTTGATTACAGATATGGAAGGCAAAGACACAGAAATTTCAGTGAAGAAGAAAAAGTCAAAGTATTTTTCAGGACATCTCTACTTAGTGTTCTGAAACATCATTACACATTTAATAAATGTAAAATTTTGCAAAATAAAACAGATTTAAATTAAAATTATTGTTTTATAAATGTAGGGTATAAGACTTTACAATCCTACAGGATTTGACACAAAATGGAGAATGTAAAATGAGAGAAAGATACTTTTTTGAAATCTCTGTATTCTATCAGAAAAAGATGGTATGAACAAAATAACAGAATAATTGCACTGGAAAAACATGCAAATTAAACTTGTCTGCTGTACCACCTACTCACAATTTCAGTTAAGAATGACATATCTGTGCAACAGAACTTTTTTATTAGTTAGGCATAACAAAAAAATATTTATTGGATCTATTGTGTTTTGACTGTGAGATTTTGAGAAATATTATGTATTCACCAAAGTGCCAAAAAAGTAGTTCTAGGCTGCCTCTCAAAAACTCAAAAGAACAAATCAAGATGTGAGCTTCAGCTTCTGAAGAATAATTGCATAAATTGATGTTAAAAGAGAAAATAGAATAACATGAAGATGAATCAAACCGGTGCTGCCATTTTTATTGCTATGATCTAGATGAAATACATTCACTTTAAAATATGACAGTCCATATATGTTTTCAGAAAGTATCACAGGCTGGATATACTGGAATAAAACATTCCCATGAACTGGGATAATATTAATCACGAAATTCAGCTGTGTTTGACTCAATTTGGCAACAAAACATAGCACTATCTGCAGATTAGGTAACTGTGTCCAAAGGATGCTGCTCTGGTATAAAGAAGACAGTCTCCTATTGTAAAACTGTTGCGTTTTTGCACTGTTGTTACAGAGGGGAGTCTTAGCACTAATTCTGTGGCTCTTCCAGACCGACACAAGCTTTACCTGCCTATCTAAAAATAATCTAGAAAAAACACTGGCAGAGGATCCCTGACCATTGTAAACTGTAGGTTATTCTTGTTAATAGTCTTGTCAGTTAATGTAAAATTTGTTCAAAACATATTTAGCAAAAAATAAAACATAATAAAATTGAATAACTAAAAATTTATTAAAATTAACTATGAAAATTCCTCTAGAATTGAGATTATATCTGAAAACAATAACAGATAGTGAATTTCGACCCACACTGCAAATGCACCATATTCAAATGAATATCAGAAGTCATAAGACCACATAATGCTATTAATTAAATCTTCAGTATTCTCATCACAGCATCATCAGTGAGAAAATTCAGAATTAAAAGTATACATGTTTTCCTGGCAGATACCTAAATTTATGAAAAAACAATTAAAGCACATATGTTTTAAAATACACTGTTCAAGAAGAGGTTAAGTAAGTACTCTATACATAATGTTCATCTACCTCTCATATTTCTCTAAAGGATCTTTAAAAAGTTCCTGCTGGAAAGACAAAGCTCAAATAGACTGCATTTCAAAAATGTTCTTTTTTTTTAAATAAAAGCAAATATTGTGTATGCTAGTAGTTAGTCTGAAACTGAGACCCATACTTATCCAAAACAACACAGTTACTCTTTTTATTAAAAAAAATATAATTAACTCCATATTGATGTAATTTTCCCAGACAACTTCTCTACTAAGAAATGAAAAATCTACATGTCAATACATTTCAAAATTACATGAAGGAATAGGCAGGAAAAAAAAGAATTGCATTTTTTAACATGAAAAATATGAAATGAATGAGATTGTTCAGCTTTGACTTCCGTTTTCATAATGCTGTCTTCACAATAAGCATTGACAAGATTCACAAATAGATGTAGGAGAATTAAGGGAGTGATCAAAGCTGCTTCATTTAGTGAAAGAGTGATTGTGAGAACAGTATCTAGAAGTACTGAGGCATTCTTCAAAGCTCACAAAATTCAGAATTATATTATGGACTGTTCTGAAGCCAGCTGCATGTGTGTGGGAGACTGTAGCCTATTGTACATTTCAGGACATTTCTTCATTAGAGGCTTGAGGGAACATTATTTTTCTTTAATTAATCACAGGGAGTTTTAGGGAGACTTCTTCCATATTTCAAGAAAATTGGCAGGTAGCCCTTGTGCTGTTCATTGACTTCAATCAACCCTTCCTTATTTACTGTACCTCTGTACAGAACAAAAGAAGAAAGTGTATGTAAACAAAAAAGAGAACTGCATTTCCACATTTTGCATATGCAGTGTTCAAGTGTGTATCAGAACTCATCAGACTACATCATACTATTAATTAGCTTTCCAGTGTTCTTATCAGAACATCGTCAGAATAAGTGTTAAGAATTAAAAGTGTATAAATTTCCCTAGCTGACGTGGAAATTAATGAAATCTCAGTGAAACTGCATGGCTTTATCGTAGTTCAAACAAGATTTGCAGTAGGAAAGCAGTAGGTGAATGGAGTTAATTCAGGAGTTCTGCTTGCACGAGCATAAACAAAGGCTTCAGGCTGAGCACCTTCACCCCTTAACAGCACAGGCAGGAAAGGTATCAGCTATGTCTTATTTTTTCTTTTAAAGAACCAAGAATTGTACAAAGTAGTCCTCCTGACTAGATATGTAACATACAGAAAACTTTCTCTTCTGTTATTTGTTTCTTTGTGTGGAAAGGTCACTTCATGTTCCAAAAGTTTCATCCAGGTCCCAGAGTTAAAATACTCCTGCTTCACATGCAAATTGGATAATCCTAGGCACCAGATTAACAAAACCATGGTGTTAAATCAAGCAGAAAATGGGTTTGTAGTTCTGAGGTCGTTATTCAAATGAAAGATTTCCCTAATGCAAGAGGACCCGAAAGTTTGGAATGAGTATTAGTTATACAATGATGTCCCAGTGTACAACCCCGGATTCTGCTGTGAGAGCTACAGCTTGTGTAAACAGCAACAGCCTATGGTTGCATTTTCAGTGAAAGTCTTCCATGTGTATTCAGTACTGTTCTCTCCATTGCTGTGATGTGCAAACAGCAGTGATTTGATAAACAATGCCCTAATTATGAAAAATCAGAGCACTTGATGTCGTAAACAGGACTACAGAATTCCTCTTCATATGATGAAAACAAATTAAACAAACATTATGGAATAAATAGTAGTCTCCGAGTGCACGATTTTCTTTTAATAAGAAGGGTTGTAAAGTTGAATGACTGGAAATTTGTCATTCTAGATGGAGTGATGCAGTGCAAATTTGTTTCTCTCTGGAAACAGAATGGGAATCCTTTTGCAAATGGATGGAGGACAAAAGGATAAATTACTTAGCAGTAGACCAAAGAATGGATGGAGCCAGTAGCTGTATTATTTTTACACTGTGCACAGTACATACTTAAATCCTATCTGTAAAAGTTATTCTGGTGATCTAAATACATTTACAAATTTGTAGTTCCATTATAAAATACCCATTCTACCAAATAAAATGCATTTTCTGATGACACTGTCAGCTGACTGTATGGTATGTCTTGTGTCTACCAGATTAAAACCCCACAATGGCCAAAACAGGGTAGTAACATCTGGGAATGGTATCTAACCCACACTAGGGCTTAGATCAGTGTGCCTGTGCTCTGCTTTATAGCTTGGCTTACTATTATCTACTAGTAGAAGTTATGCCTCTTCATTGCATCACATACAATTTATGGGAAATTATTAAGTCTAACTTATAAAAAACTCTAAAGTATATCCTACATGACATCTTTACTTGGATGAGGTAACCTTAAAATGCATTGCTATAATCTGCATTTTTTCCGTTTTTGTTTCTGACCACATAATTGATTCCTCAGTCTGTTTCTGCCTACAAATTTTTAATTTTTAATTTTTAAAATTTTATTTTAAAGTAATTCAGAGCTATTTATACTTAAATCTAAAAGTTACAGCCTACAGTCCATCTTGGACCACAAGTGACCTGTTAACTTTTCTTTTGTACAGAAAATAGCAGAATGTCATTCATGAGCAAGTGTTAGCCACTCTGTCATCAGGAAAAAGAAAATCAAATTCATTCAGGTGCTTCGATTTTCCGTACTACTGTGTAAGAGGCTTTTATTTTTTCCGATTGCAAACACTGGTAACTTTTGAAAATGTTTTGGAAAGGTCACTTGTGTTAATTATGTGACTATAATGTTAATGTCTTTCTTTTCTTTTGTTGTGGGAGTCCTCTTTTGCTTTTGCCTTTTTTTTTCCAGAAAGCTTTCTGAATAGTGTCTACCTAAGCATCACTTTCTTCTTACACTTTTTAATTTGTAAGTGAGAAGTTTCAAAAAGAATAGAGGAGTTTGCTGGCTGGTAAATTCTCAGGTTTTTCCTTTCTTGAAAATGAAAACTGCAGATTAGTAACAGCAAACAGATTTTTTCATGGGCTACCACTATACAGAGAATCAGGTAGCAATCATAACAACAATCTCTCTGATTTTTTGCTAGGTTTCGAGCAGAAATAAACTAGAAAAGTAGCATTACATTTGTTTGCATTCCTCTTTCAGAAAACTTGTATGCTTTTATAAACATCTTAAGTTCAAAAAAATCTTATTATGGAAGATTATTTTCATCAAAAGAACAGTATCATTTTTGCTCTCAGTGCCTGACAAAGATGGACTGAAGGGCTAAAAATAAGTATGGTGAAAACTTTGCACTTCCTTTGTGGCTTAGAAAGGCATCAAATTCCCAGGCTGCCTCACTGGGACAGAAATACATTACATGCAAGCTGAAACATGTAATGCAAAACGAAATGTTTTTTTTTACTTGCATAATATTGTGTATTTTTTCCCCATCATAGGTCCATTTCCTTTTGTGCAAACAAGAATTTTAAAATAGTTACTTTTTACGAGTTTTCCTTCACTAGTCACATTCCCCATTAGAAGACGGATTCAAATATTTTCTCAAAATAGCTCTTTCAGAGATACACAGCAAGGAAAGATAATTGGGGACCAGCACCTGTTTACATTGTTCCTGACAACTAATTTCCATGAATTACAACCTTTCAGTGGGTCCTTTGTTTTAGTTTAGGATTGTTCTGGTTTCAGTTGGGACAGAGTTGATTTTCTATGTGTTTTTTAGGTGCTTTAGATGGCTTTATGGACATCTATATATTTTAATTGGGGCTGAAAGGTGCTAGTTTTTCATTTGTAAAGTTCTCAGTTATTGATATTTGCTAGCATTAAGGCTACAAATTTGCTAGAAATATAAGTTTCTGAACCAAATGCATGAATTGCTTCAGTCTGAACATTGTAAATAGGAATTGTGAGAAAAAAAAAGTTTGAAATGAGACAGAGGACTGTGAATCAAGATGGCAACAAGTCTCATGCTTCTTCCCAAGTGCTTGTCCAACTCACCTGATGTCCATGCCAAAATACCCCTTTGGCTACTGTACACCAAGTACCACATTCTTCATAGAATCATGGAATCATAGAACGGTTTGGGTTGGAGGGGACCTTTAAGATCATCTAGTTCCAATTCCCCTGCTATAGTCAGGGGCACCTCCCTCTAGACCAGCTTGCTCACAGCCCCAACCAGCCTGGCCTTGAATGCTTCCAGTGAGGGGGCATCTGCAGCCTCGCTGGGCAACATGTTCCAGTGTCTCACAGAGTCAGTATCTTCTGTTGAACAAAACAGAACGGATAGAGGGAAATTGGACATTGTTTTGAGCTGGAGGGTTGTAGAGAAAATAGATTTACCACCCCTGGTGCAAACCATACTTCCAGTGTATGGTCACCAGACATGAAATGAAGGAGTCTTGTTGTACATACAGAATCCCAAACTGAAATGGAAAAATGCTGTTAAGATGCCTTTACACAAATAAGGGGAATTATGTTCAAATAAAAGTTGCTCAAATTCCAGAGAGGTTTCTATTTCATCAATAATTCATGAATTTGTAAATTCATCATTTGTAATACTTAAATGCTTCCTTGAAACTAAGTAGCTTTCATGTCTCTAGTTAAACATAGTGAGTGCAGGTTATTGCAATACTCTTTGGGATTCTGTATTGACCCTTATTTCTTTATAATTGCAACATATTTATGAAAGAAAAGCTGAACTACATCTTTCAATTTTCATTTCAGACTTTCAAGACACAGTAACAACTTTTGGATTTAAATCCTCAAATGGTGCCCATAATATAGTGGGTGAAATGCTGGCGGGGGAAATGAAAAACTTAGGACAGAATAAAGGATTTGCTATACAATTTGAGAGGATAAAATATGCAGCATTGTTTAGAAAGAGGCCCTTGTCTTTTGTGAATTGCAGATGGCTGGAAAAAGGCACTTTCTAAAGGGAGTCTTTAGAGCATTGCCTAACTTGCCTCTGAATGACACCAGAGAAGGGAAGAGCAGCCCCATGAATCTAGCTGTCATCAGATAGTGCTGGTTGATGTGAAAGACCAGAATCCTTAAATGGGTTTTGGTGGTGTGACAACACCAGAAATATTCTGCCAGTCATTTTTATACAGCTTGTAATTTTACCTTTCTGTCAGCTGCCACTACCTGTTTGATTTTGTTCTTAACATGAATTTTACATTTTCAGTAGAAAAAGAGATTGATCATAAAGTCCTTTCAGTCCAAACTTTTTAAAATGCCAAAGGATGAAGTAAGTTTAAAGCTAAACAAGCATGTAAGCCTTGCTTAATCCCGAAGTACCCAGTGAGGTCAGCCTCATGGAAGAATAAAGCAAACATGATGTACAGATATTCTATAATTACAAGGCCTGTGTCAGAGCCAATTGCCTTCAAATTCTATATTTCTCTTCAGTTTAAAAATAAGGTCAGATCTTCAGTCGGCAAAATTTGCACAATTTCCCATGAAGTAAACAGCAACTCCATTGACTTCTACTGAACTAAAGGTTACATTTCCAGTTATTGTCCTCAGCAGAAAAGAAGAAACAGAAATGAATTATTTGTGTATTTTAAATGCTTTCACTGAAGATTTCAATTAAATGAAACCATACTCTGCCCAAGTGATTGTACACTAAGAGTTTACTACACTTCAATTTCCATTTCCAGTAACTAACAAAGAAGAAAGCAAATCAAACTCTAATTGCTGTCCCCATTGCCACCTGAATTACTATCCTGCAGGTATATCGCCATCACACCTGCAGTGGAAAATCACCATTAAAAAGTCCTTCTCATGAAAGTTCATCATCATCCATCCAAGTCTCTTTGTTTTAGAGTACAGTGCTATAGTTAAACTCAGATATTTTGAATTCCACTGGAAACCCACCTTACCTTTTGTAGTAGTCCTGCACATTTCCCAAGGCAATGGGATATGTGACTAGTTGTTCTTCATTATGGGGAAGAGCTTCTTGTCAAGCTGGTTTGCCTGTTTTGTCTCACTGCTCAAAATACATACTAGAATACTTCTTCATATTTCTGGATCAGTTTTGTTTTGTTATACTCAAAGAAGGAAAATAAAAAAATTGGAATGCTTTTAATGACTGAAAATTAACATCTGGGAATATTTCAGTGGCCTTGCTTGTCTGAGTTTTAGTCAGATCAAGACTGCTGCTATTGACTGTAGTAAGTCCTCAGGGTGACAGGACCACTCCACTTTATTTCATGGTTTTCATGCTTCAAGAACATAAGGTTTTTAATCTGACAAGAGACACTGAAGCACATCCAAAGAGTTAGAAAAAATTTTTGCAAATCCGGAGAAATTTAATCTGCCACTTTGCTTTTTGGCAGCAAATCAGCAGCATATGCAAAAGAAAACAACTAGCAAATTTACCATGAAGGAATTTGTAGAATTCTTATGGCTCCATTTTTTTTTTCCCTAGCGTATTATTTTCAGCTATTGGAGACTAAAAATAATGTATGTGCTGCTCTACTTAGAATGACTGGGAGATTTATTTGCTATATGTACATTTATGAATAATTATTTCCCTAGAAAGTGAGAGATACGATGTCAACTTCCTTTCATTGTGATTGTACTGCCATTGGTTTATTTCTTGATAAATAATTCAAATAAGAAACCTGATATGATGTTACAAAGTGAAAAACACCTATGACACAAACATATTTATTTTTTAATTTATATTTTTGATACAAAAGATCTACAGAAATTTCATATTAATTTTGATGGAAATAATCAGAACATAGAGCAATGTATTTACTAAAATATTTTATATATATATATATATGAATGATTACATGATAAGGTTTAAGAAATGTTGTCACATCTCGCTTATGACCATTCTCTTGTAACTAATAGGAGGTACAATTTTGCTTCAGGCTCTCAGGTATAGGAGGTACAATTTTACTTCAGGCTCTCAGGTACATGATGACCTCTTTTTTTCTCTTTTCAGGAAGATATTAGGATCATAGTTACTCTATGATTTCTGTTAATTACAAAGTTATACAAAAATATGGGAAAAAAGATTATAACGAATGTCAGCATAACCATGCACTCTTTAATTTCTCCAAAAAACAGACTATAACCAAAACCACTGGAAGACAAACTTCTCTGTACTCCATGTATGGATAAAATGCATAACCCGAAAAACTGCCACTGAAAATTCCTCCATGAGAGTAGTGACACATAACCAGGAAATAAATCAGGAGGCAATTCTATGCCTTGTAAATACTTTGTAGATTGAGTCAAGAAGTTGTGCACGAAGAAGCAGCTGAGAGAAGAGTTGTGGGCCTCAGAGAACAGCCAGATTACATTTTTTACAGGTCATACTGCCAAGTAAGAGGACAGATACAGTAACTAGAAATATTCTGTGATGTTTAAAATTTTGGAGGATGAAATATCCAGAACACTCCTCCCAGGTGTTTAACTGTATAATACAGTCCTTTTGTGATAACTTTTCCATAAAATAAATTATGGCAATAATTACCCAGTTTCACATTTCTAAGTGATACCTGGACCTTAAGAGATATTTGATATTTTCAAAAGATACTAACAACAAAGTTTTGTCTCTAAAAACATTTGGCTTGATGAAATTTTAACCAAATGTCCAGTTCCTTGTCTGTCTTCACATTTAGCAACATCACCAATGACCTCTAACATTTATTGCTCCTTAAATCCATTCGTTCCATTTTTACTACTGAAAGTGAAAACTTATTATTTTCCTTGGAATAACAGATCTCATTTTCAAGATGGTTCCTTTGAAGATCTCTTTTAAATAGCAAAAATAATAATTTGCACATTTCAAGACTGCCAATCTCATCTATCCTTAACTTACCAATAACAACTATAGCTCCACTGATTCTATCTGGTGACTCGCTTTACATGTAGCTCTGAAATTTATTGCTTAGTTGACTCATTTAGTTTCTTATGTTCATTTACTATGCATGTGTCACGTCCCAATACACTACATGATGTTATGATGTGGAATATCACTAATATAACAAAAATCATAAAACCATGACAGCATGCTGATATGTTCTTCCCATTGTTTTAGAAAAAATTGTAAATGATCTCACCACGAGTAAATTATTTCTTTGCCTTTACTGAGGTTGATCTAGACATGAAAGTGAAAACTTTATGCACTAAGTTGCATGCACTAACTTTATGCTGGGAGGGGTTGGAACTGGTGAGAAATCTGCGTGAGATCTTTGGGGTTCCTGGGGTCTGCAAAAGCTGGTTGGAAACGAAGCCTCATGCTTGAAAAATTTGTTTGGTGTGAAGGAAGTCAATGAAAAAAAAAATATTAAAATGTCATATATAGAAAGCAGATCATCCTGAATTCTTTTCATTTTCCACCCAAGACTGCAACACAAGTAGAAACAGAGAGAACAAAAACTGACATGGGACAACAATGTACATTTTATTTTTTAACTTCAGAGATCATTTAATTTGTGTTAGATATGAAAATTATTACCAGCTCGTATTTCAGATGAATTGATTATATTCTATACTAAAGTCCAAGTGTTGAATCAGGGAACATTTAAAGGGGAAATTAAGGAAAGGATCAAGGAAAGGTAGCATCCCTTATTAGCAGAGGGATGAGTATAAGAATAAATCTAATTTTAGTGACGTCAGCAGGTTTGTAGACAGTTTGCCACCTAGTCTGAATTTAAGCCCAACATATAATACAAACAGACACAGAATTTAGGGCAAACGCAAAGTCTCAGGATCTGTGAAACAGTGACAAAGATCACTTCTCTAATTTACCCAGCCTAGCAAAGAGAATTTTATTCTAACTTTAACTTCAGAGATCATTTAATTTGTGTTAGATATGAAAATTATTACCAGCTCGTATTTCAGATGAATTGATTATATTCTATACTAAAGTCCAAGTGTTGAATCAGGGAACATTTAAAGGGGAAATTAAGGAAAGGATCAAGGAAAGGTAGCATCCCTTATTAGCAGAGGGATGAGTATAAGAATAAATCCTAATTTTAGTGACGTCAGCAGGTTTGTAGACAGTTTGCCACCTAGTCTGAATTTAAGCCCAACATATAATACAAACAGACACAGAATTTAGGGCAAACGCAAAGTCTCAGGATCTGTGAAACAGTGACAAAGATCACTTCTCTAATTTACCCAGCCTAGCAAAGAGAATTTTATTCTAACATTGTTTTTGCTTTTGCTACTGCTTCACAATTACTGGAACATTGTATAAATTAATTTGACTAATTCTCCAGTGAGACCACGTCTGACATTTTTTCACTAATGTGTTTCCTGCTGAGCAGGAAGACAAGCACATTAAAACTATTAAGAAGCAAGTGCGTCTTAAACTGCCATTCATGACTGCTAGTATTTCAGATTTCTGCCTGAATGCAAAAAGAAAGGAGTGTCATTCTTAGAATACTTCATTACTTGACATCTTTGTCTCTTATTTCATTGATGATTGACTTCTTTCTTTCTTCAGTCTTTTATTTATTTAGATTGGAAAACATGATCTTTTTGAGTGCACATTAGCATGCCTTATACTCTAAAACAACCACTGCAGCATATTAGCTTTGTGTCAGTCTGGAATGGGTTCCAGCTTATCCAGTCACCCCAGAATCTCATATGGTCATTGAAATTCTGGTCTCAACAATTCAAATAAATTGTTAGATTAATCCTTTGCTAAAGCTGTTCAAATGATTCACACCTTAAAATTATATATAACTAATGATTCTAGCATTTTGTGGCTTTTTTTTTCAAGTTATTAGTGATTTTTAATACATATCTCTAATATGAAGTGAGTGGAATTCTGCTGTCTGAGAATAGGTTGGTTAGGTTGATCCATTTCCTCAGCGCTTTAAACCAAATTATGTAATCCTTAGTGTAAATTGTGAATCTTAACGAAGAAGATGAATTTTTCTCAAAATGCAAAATTTAACATTTTGCTTGGGAATATTTTTATGATGATACTATATGTACTATATACCCATTAGGGTAATTCCACTATAGACACACAGTCTGACTACTAAATCAAGGTTTTCCATACCTTCGAGCTAATGAGCATAATGTGTATTGTAAAATTGGACCATTCAAAGCATGAAGAAATTATATATAGTTTCTCATACTCGCAGCATAGATCAAAGTCTACCAAAAAAAAACAAACAAAAAAAACCTGTCAGATGTCATATGGATTGGTTATAATAGAAGAAGTCTGTCCATTTCAAAAGTGCTGTCCTCATGATCTTTATGACAACTTGGAACCACAAATATAAGGGCTGGTCTGAAAGTAATGTCTCCTATTTTATTATATTGTCCCATGACACCAGAGGCAGAAGTTGTTGATATGGCAATAGAGATTGAACCTTTCTGCCAATATTCCATTAGATTTTGTTGCTGTGTGACAGATGGTAGCAGACGGGTAGCCTGACACAATGATGTCTGATGTGGAAGTGTGAACGAAACGAAAGTGTGGAAGAGTCTTTCTCCATGTGGAAAACATTGCACTTATTGACAGTAACTGACACTTGCTGAACACTTATGGAGACCAAAGAGTGGATATGAACACAGTGAGGCAGTGGGTGGTGTGTTTCAGCAGAGGTGACTGTGACAGTGGGTCACTTCTGCTCGTGTAGAATGTTGAGTGTGGCATGCAGGCTCTTGTTCATCACTAGTGAAAATACACAGTTAATGATGGTGACTATGTTAAAAAATAGTGTTATGTAGCTGAGAATTTTCTCTATCAAATAGTGCAATTGTGCCCTTTGTGGCTGTTACAGTTTCCACAGAAATTGACAGGAAACATTACTATTAGAGCAATCTATGTAGGTTTTCTAATAAGTGAAACGCTGAAAAATCTTGGCATACGTATTTCTCCCTCAAGAATTTTTTTTCCTACATTCTTCTCAAATATTATCTCACTCATAGGATGTAGAGGGTATGGAGGACATAAAAAGTTTCAGCAATCATATATATTTCTATGTTATAAAAATGTATTTTTCATTAGAAAATAGATTGAAAGGAATTTGTGTTACTGAGTAAACATAAAATATAACAAAATGGCAGATGAAATTCTATGTTCAGTAGTGAAAAATAGTATATTTGTGAGAAAACAACAACAGAAATAAACACAGGTATCCCCTGCACTACAGATTTCAACTCAGGAAAAAGAGATATCAGAGTTACAGTTGATAGTTTTACAAAAATAACAGCTCCATACTCAACAGCAGTCAAAAGAGCAACTAGAATGTTTGGAATTGTTAAGAAATAAACACCACATAAAGCAGAAAAAATCATCATGCAATACTGCAACTCAGTGCTCTGCTCAGTCTTTGAATATCTGAGTACAGTTCTGGTGTTTCTTATCACTAAAAACATATAGGAAACTATAAAAATTAGAATGAAATGCAACCAAGAGATCAAAGTAAGGAATAGCTTCTGTTGATAGATTAGAACACTTTGTACAAGATAAAAAGCCGATTAAGACAGAGATCTATAAAATCATGAATTATTAATACAGTAGGTGAACAGAGACATTTATTCATTGTTTCTCACAGCATAGGATTTACATAGCCTCCAAAGAAAATGATCAGCAAGCTTAAAGCAAACAAAACATACTTTCTCACAGTACATAATCAAGCCATGTAATCACCGTCATAGGATGTGTTTTACTCCAATTTTAAAAATGAGTCCAAGTAGTGAGACAAATTCAAGATAGAAAAAAATCCTTAAAATAAAAATACAGTGCTTTTGGTACAGAGGCTATGTGAGCTGGTCATTACTGAAAGTAGGAGTCTTCTTAGAGGAATTTCAGAGCACATCTCTTTCTGTTTTTCCAGATGAACTGTTGTCTGAAAGAGGATACAATGTTAACTGGGTTTTGGTAGAACTGTGGTCATTCTTGAAGTTGTGTTCAAAAAACTTCCATAGTAGCTGCCACCACAATACAGTTAACAAAGTAATTTGCAGCAGATCTTAACCTTTAAATTCATAGTGTTGTCTTTTTTCTATAGGTTATCCATCCTAGATTGATGGCAGCTCATAAATAAAAACTTAGTTGGGAAGTAGCCATGAGAAAAATGTATTATCTCTTTAAGGCTGCATACAGGAGATCAGTGGACCTATAACAGATCAGAATAATCTTAAAAGCTTGGAAAAGTGATGTGCTGCTTACCCTGAAAAGCATTACAAGAGGTGACACTATTCTTCCAAAGAATATATCTTACATGTGGAAGAGTGGGTTGGCATGCAGTGGAACCCTGTACTGCCAGATTTCACCAACCAGCAACATCCATGTACTGTTCCTACTTTCCTCTCTTGTTCATAAATTCATTTGAAAGAAAAAAAAAAATCAATATGAAGAAAGCTTACTTTTTCCTTCTGTATACTCTCTTTTCCTGTGGAGTTTGGGGTAAGTGAGGCATTCAGTAAGTTAAGGTTAGATCTTGGAGCAGTAAAAGTCTCACAGACAAACAGCTGAGTGTGTGTCTTACTACTGTATATATTGCCCAGTAGACGGGACAAGTAAAAATGCATAAACAGCATTTTGGTACCTCCTTATGTTACGTGCAGAGTTAAATTGCACATCCACTACTCTTTCCAAGTTTATCTTTCACTTAATCAACAACTTGAAAACTGATTTTGTTCATTTGTTAAATAAAAGAATAATGGAATAATGGCCTAAAATTACAGAATCTTCTTTCAAACATCCTCGTATCTAACCTGAATTATCCTTTGTGATAGCATTAAACTCTCTCACCAATCAGCACATTTCTCTCTCTTTCCCTTCGTCTATCTCCCAAAAGTATTATCTTTCAGTGTAATTTCTTCATTCTTGTAGTTTGCTAGCCCAGTTGAATTATTTCCACAGTGCCACAAGTTTCAAATGTACAGGTCTACTCTCTTAGCTCTGCTGCTTAGGTTTTCGCTTTTGCATATAAGTACTTGTCAACGGTTTACCGGGCTGGATCGGCCCGGTTCCGTGACGATTGGTGTGGGGGACCCGCAGACCCACGCCCCAGGAAAGGGGAAGGGGGAAAGGGAAAAGGAAAAAGGGAGATGGGCCTAGAAACAAAACAGCGGCAACGATCTGAGGAGGAAAGCTAATTTACTAAATAAGATATCAGAAAGCAAAATAACACAATATAATACAATATAATTGGAATTGAGGCTATTAAATCAAAGAAAATGAGCAAGAGAGAGTGTCTGATAAACCAAAGGCCGTACGCTAATGCTGAAGGCGATACGGCAGCGAGCACCCACTGCTGAGTCGATCCCGAAGGAGAAAGAGAGTGTCCCGTGACCGCAGACAGTTTTTATCTTTTCCCTCTGAGCGGAAAATACGTAAAAATGCAAAGCATCGCAAAGTCTTCTGGGGAATGTAGTTCTTCTCTTCTGAGACAGGTATACCCGGAAATATCAATGATCTATGGAGTTGGAGTATTAACTCTTTAACTCTTAATGCACTACATGTTGTAATGATGTGGAATACCAATACCAAAAATCATAAAACCATGACAGTACTTTAATAAACCTCTTTTTTGGGGGTGTGAGTGTGATCTTTTTTCTTTCATATTAATGCTCATAAATCCCAGAGTTAATCTGACCCTCCTTAAACTCCTTTTCAATAAATGTGCTGCTTTTCTTCCTTTCCTTTTCATCATCTTATGTTCTCAGTTTTGTTTGCCTTGCTTTCTAACACCTCCCTTGCAACCTACTTTCCTCACATCCCTCTTTCAGCTTTACAATGTAATTGTTTATGATTTGAGACCTATGAACAAGGATACCTTTAATAATGTATGACGCTGTCCACCATTTGCTCCTTCAAATCTTTCCAACTTTGGAAATCCCTTAAAGCTTTGTTTCTTGGATGGTTCTTTACTGTTCTGCACCCAATATTTTGACACTTACAGTACTGCTGCTGAATTATATGTAAAAAAAAGCAGGAGAACAATATTATGAGTTGTCATGAGTGAAGACAACCTTCATATCAGAACAGCAGAAAGGACATCTACTGAAACTTTATATTCCAGCTGCAAAATGTAATCTTCTCCCTTGTAGTAGAAATGGAAAGATACAGAAGAGGAATGTTGAAAAATCAAAGACATTATGTAAGACATGAAAATTGTGCTAGGGTTAAGTGCTCAAGAGTATATAGATGACTGTATGGATTGTTAAAGGGTACTGAAGCCTTAAGTGAAAAGTTTACTCAAATTGTACAAAAATGGCTTAGTTCACTGGAAGATAAAACAGGCTCCCAGGCAATGAGAGATTACTAATGCCTAAGCAGGAAAGAATTCAGGGTCCACAGATGACTCCACTCTTTGATTGTGGCAAATTGACTGGCTTTCATTCAACAGCACATTTTCTATCTCAGACTATTCATTCTGTTGTCCAGTATACTTGCTACAGGCCAAAGGTTCAGCAGTTACTATTAGACATTACTTAAACAATTCAGGCTTATAAGGAAGTGAATGTATTTGCTTTCTTAAAATATTCTGCAACACTGAACACAAAAATAAACACTTTTATCTCCAGGTACCTGTACCATTATGAAAAAACATAGTCGTGGAAAGCAGATCCTAGGGTCAAGGGCTGGGTGCGGTAGGGTACATGATGTTATTGCCTTATCCCTGTCTTCTCTCTCCAAAGTTATGAAAATGACAGCTAAAAACAAGTTTCCTGGAAAATCTGTTGGTCTTCAAGGAGAACACGGTATAAAAACTGAACTTCATGTTCTTCACAGTTATATGATCTTCTCAAGACTGCAAAAGTTGGCAAGAGACTGTCTGGATGAAATGAATCCCTATGAAAAATCCCACAGACATCATACTAAGTTCACACAGTTTTCATCTGTCCCAGTGAAAAAAAAATAATTTATTTCAACATTATTTTTCCAATGAAGATTGAAAAATAAGTCACCCCCATACTCCAAGACTTTTCATTTTCATTTGTATGCCTCCAAGAGTTTCAGTATTTAGTCAAATTCATCTGAAATATTTTCATTTTAAATGCTGAGAACATTACAGTTCTCTCAGGTTTTAGAGATGTCCTGTTAAACTAATTATCTTGTTAAACAAACAAACAAACAACAACAACAAAAACCTAATGAAAATAGTACTTTTTATCGCTATTTTTAGCTCAACATTTTCTGATATTTTTGATGAGAATGTAAGGGAATAATTTCTCTTGGCAACATCTCATCTCACTATTTGTCCCTTCTTCATACTATTCAGCAAATTGTTTCTAGGAATAAAAGGACAGAAGTCTATACCAGTCTGCTTCATTCTTTTGCATAAAGCAGGTCTTGCAGCATTCTCAGATTTTAGCTGAAAGCAGTATCTATAATAATGACAGAACTACATAGAATCAAGGCAAACCAAAAATTATGGTAAGAGAAGTCAATAAATTCTTTTAGCAGTTCTATATTAGGTATGTGTTTTTGAATTACTCTGGGCATTGTATTGCTGTGGTTTGTTTGAAGAAGCATGACTGAAAAAATATTTAGCCCAATGTTTATTTATTATAATCTTGTTTTCTTAGCACTCGTTTTACTACTTCATTGTATATGAGCATTAGAATTGCCATATGATGCGTTTGGAATCAGTATTGCATAGCTGTAAGAAAAGGAAATTCATGAAAGAAATTGCAGTTTAATGTACAATACACAATGGAAAATATCTCAGAGCCATTTTTCAAAGAAAATTAGTAATGCTCTTATCACCCTACATTAGCCACCTTTCCTGGTAAGCTCAAATAAACATCATAAACAAAAGCTCCTTGCTCTGTCAGACAAAGAGCTCTTTTCGAGCCACAGATATAATTTCATATTAAACACCAGCATCAGAACCATGATAGTTTCTGCCCTCAGGCACTTAGCTGGAGATTGCACCCAGACCAGCCATTTTTAATAATACCATTGCTGTTCCAAGCAATACAGTTTTCTTCCTTTATCTAAGCTCCTCATAGCAATTCAGTTAATATAAAGGCACCTTCCCATTCATCTATCTTTTTAGGCAACACCTTAAATCTGGTCTATTTATTTTCTCAGTCTACACTTGTAGAAAGGTGCTCGACTGAACTTAAAAATGTCTTTCATCCTCCATGAGAAGATCCAATGCAGAGAGCTTGTTAGCAGCATTAGACAGCCCCCAACTGATGCATAATACCTCTGAAGTACACGAAACACCCTCCTAGACACACAGAGCTCACCCCAATGTTATAAAGGAAGCAAAAGCACACATTCAAAAACCCAACATTTCTAACACTTCTGCAGCTTCTAGACATTTCCAGTGATCTCTGGAGTCCTATCAAGAACATGCGATGCCTCTTTACTTCATATGATAGAGAGAAAGTAACTTTCAAAGTGAAATATATAACGCAAAGATCTGTACTACTGACATTTTGTTGACCATTAAAGTAAGAAAAATCAAGAAAGATCCAGCCTTTGCTGTCAGATCCTACAGTTACCACGTAGCATTTTTTCTTCTATCTTATGAATGCATACTTTAGTACATAGAGTTCATAAATCAAGGGAATCCTGAAAACAACACTTTTATTTCATTTTTTTCACCTTGTAAACACTATTATCTCCTCTGAAAATGGATGCCTTTATTTAGTCATATAAATTTATTCTCACTTGCCATTTCACAAATACAGCCACGGCAGATAATCGGGATTCCCTTTAATGTGATCCTGCTTTAGAAGCTGTCAAAGTTCTGCTCATCCCTTCTGTACTGATGGCTTTGAGTCAGGTTATGTCCTTTCTTTCAATTGATTCCACTGTGTGGACAAAATCTTTAGCATATTGGGTCTGCCTTCTGTCTCATAGGTGAATACGGCAAACACTGAGACAGCAAGGCTAAAAATGAATTACCTAGTAAGCACAGCAGAATATATTCTTTCTGGAAAATTTGACCATTTATTTTCTTTCTGCACATATTCCAAGTACAATTCTTACATACAGGTTCACACATAATATTAAGACAATTGCTTGTAATGCTAATAAGTGTGCATTTCAGCACAGAAATATTTATTTCTCCTATACAAAGGGTTATCTACAGAAGTAAGTAAGGATAAGCATCTCCCACTGGGCTTCTACTAATACAAAGCACGATAAGAGAATAACCAATGTTTTTTTTTGTTTTTTTTTTTTGTTTTTCCCTTCTGCATCCTGTATTTAAACACTGTCAAAGTAAATCTTTCAGATATGCTGCTTTTAAAGACATAACGCTATATTTAGTATCTTTTAGCAATTACAGTCTGTCTTATTCCATCAGCAGAGAGAAACCAGGAGGATTTATTAAAAGAAATGCTTTAAACCTTTTTTCCTTGTTTGTCAGGACAAGGTTACAGAAGTGCTCTTTTACATAAATAGAATGCTGCAGGCCTAACTTGTTCCATTTCTCCTCTTCTAGTTTGCATTATTGATGGGATAATTTTTCATTACGCATTTCCCTACACTTCATAGGAATTCATAAAACATTTCTTATCTGAAAGAAACAATATGTTCCTTGCATCACTTCAACTTATATTTTTTTCTTCTTGATCTACATAACTAAATGCTGGGTAAACCCAGAAGAAATGTGTCCTCATTTCTCTTTTTATTTGCCTAACTATTCTGGGAGGACTTGCATTATAACCCCAAATTTTGGTTACTCTTCATTTGGTTGGATTTCTGATCTGCAAGGAGAGAATTCGTATACAACACTGTATGATGAGAAGGTCTAGATACAATGTTGACCTCTCCCTATGCCTTCCAAAATCAGTCCATTTATGTCTGTATGGACTGCAGTATAAAGAGTGCACTGAAACACATTTCCAAGCTACTGCCATAGAGAGTCATTTCATTGTTTCACAAACACTGTTTAACATTTATTTGGTATTTACCAAATATTCCATTATTGTTTACTGCTGAAATTTAACATGATTTTCTTTATTGCTTGCTAGCTGTTTCTAAAAATGAAGATCTAAATCTTTTTCTTCGCATTCATTAATGATGTAAGAATCAGCTCTGAAATCTGACTGCTTCCCTTTAATGCTATATTGTTATAATGAATGTACTACAGGCATATTCATCTCACCAAACTAAAGTAATCTAAAAGTCTACTGCCTAGTCCAACCTGTCTAGTTTTCCCTCAGAGATGCAGAAGAAACTCTAGAGAGCAATTCAAGAAACTCAAATATTATGTGTCTATCTTCAGTTGGGATACCTTTGGAGCTATCTACATACCTATGTTAATTCAGAGAAATCATCTAGAATAGTAGCAAAGTGCATTCTTGGCTAGACTAACATACTGACTTTTCTTTAAGTTTATTACCTGGAGTAGAGTGCGTGAATTGTCTCGCATGTTTTATCCTTGTCGATTTTTTTTTATGCTTTCTAGACAACGTTTAAAATTTTAATTTTGACAATAAAATAATTCCACAGATATGAGCTTTTGAAAGGAGGGGACTTTAATAATTTTTTTATTCTTTATGTAAGAAGCACTGCAGTGTTTTGTCATTGAAAAAATAACTGTTAAATGTGGTTATGCTGAGTTTTTTTTACAGTGCATCTCTAGTCTTTGGGCCTTCAGAAGCAATTTGCAAAGGCAATTACTGAACTTTACAGTTCTTGAACTGAAGGAAGCTGGAATTTGTCCTCCATTATCAAAATACCATCACCACTGGATTAAATTCTACACTAGAAATCCTAAATCTTCTTTGTAATAACTTGTGGACAACACTTTCCCATTTTCAGTTTCATCTACTAGTTCAGATATGTGATATTTTAGAAAGAATAAATTCATCTGACAGGATTAAAATGAGAGAAAGAACAGAGGACAACTCATTTTTAAACACAATATATATAGTAAATACTGTAAAGAGACATTTGGTCTCTGCACATGAGGTAACTCTTCCCACAGACTTCAGCCCCTCTAAGGAACTTGAACTACTTCCAAGCATTGTCTACCCATCACAGATACTGGGCATTCACCTTGTTCTTTTGGTAGACTATCAGCAGACTTTGCCCCACTGTAAGGACACAGTGTAGAACACTTTGAGCATGTTTTTTCCATGTAAGATGCAAGATTAACACTTAGGGTGTGTGTAATGGACATGTGCTGTGGACACATTAAACCGGGGCTGTCAAATACTGTTTATTGCTCTTTTTGGAGTTGCTATTATGCTAATACATAAGGCTTAACTTCAGTAGTCGAATGTAACTCAAAATTTCTATCAGTCCAGGTTTTCTCCTCTTAAGAATCTACCTGGCAATTTATCTAATCTTTCTGAGTTGACAAATTAATTTTTGAATCTGTTGTTCTGCTTGTTATCTTTTGAGTTCTTATTTAAATCATTTTACTTTTAGAGCACACTGGCCAGATATAGAACCATTTTGCTTGTGGTCATATTGCACAGTTTGAATAATGTTGTCATATATATATTTGCATTTGACATTTCCACGCGCATACAGAAATTTTATTTGCCTGTATAAATTGCCATCAGGCAGATTCTAACTGATGACTTTCAGCTACCACAGCTCTCATTCAGTCACAATATTCTCAATCTATGCTTTGTGTCCTTTGCACTCTGACAGTATACTTCCTTTTCATTCTTACCTTTATTTACCTACCTAGATATATCTGAACTTTGAATCACTTCAGCATTTTTAAAAAAAACCAGAAATTATTTGTGGAATAATTACATGACAAAGTGTAGTACCTGGTCTATTCAAGTTGCACTAAAGAACTCATATGTTCTAAACAGATATTTTGATGCAACAAGAGAACAACAGGCATGTTTTCAGTGGGAAGAATTCATAAACCTATAGATCTCATAATATGATGCTTTACATAAACAGGGCTACATCAAGACAGAAATACAATCTAAAGTAAATTAAATATTTCAATTAATATGTACACATTTGTAGATGTGGTCTCTATATCATTTCTGTTACTAAAAAAAGATGATTATCAATCTATATGTGAGCTAACAAAATGGATAGCTGCTACCTACATATATGTATACACACACAAGGAACAATGATTGTCACACAAAATCTCTTGCAATACATGTTCATAAAGCAGAAAGACATATACTGATCAATAAACCCCTGTCTCTACACAGCTGGATACATAAGATTTTGCCTCTCGCTGCAAGCAAAAGTCACATCAATAGGCAGAACCACTGAAATGTGACAAGCCTTTATCTTGCTTAGGGCACCTTTAGATAGTGACAGTGTTATTGTTTAAAACACCTGCCATTTGCTGCTAGTATTTCACTGAGGTATGATCAAAGCCTTTTTTTCTTACATACAGAAATATACTATATATATACAAATATATATGTACTCATGCAATACAATATAATTAATGTGCAATTAATTTACATATTAATTACTATGTATAAGTTTGTAGACAGGCAGATAGCTGACTACGATGTAGTACACAGGTTTTTCTCCTTTCCTGGCCTCCACTGTGATGCAAATCAAATAATAATTGGAGTTTTAAATCTTACACACAGACCTGAGGATAGTCTGAGCTGGGCTGGGAGTCAGATCCTAAACATTCTGATCTAAGTTATGGAGGTAACCAGTGCTTTGCTGTCTTGACAGGAAAGAAATTGTAGAAGTAACCAAAGAGAGCAAGGTGTGCAACTGTTTACCTCCATTGAAATTCTAGACAATTTCAATCAATATGCCTGTAATATGAATTCTAGATCTAACCATAGGCAGCCCTTATTGTCAATGGAGATTGTGATGGCCTAAACTGTGGTTTGATATGTTATCTGGGGTGACACTCTGAAGGTTTCTGCTCAGTTTGAGAAATTCTACCACAGATGCAATCTAATTTGAGATGCAAGCTTTCACACTGCAGTAGCGCTGTACACTATTTGCTATTCCTTTTGATAATGAATTTTTGTTACTTCATCCCAATGAATTCTGGCCAGTAGTCTTACAGCTTATTTTGCATTTTTAGCTTAGTCAGAAGAGTTAAGTGTTGACAACAGTTTGCCACGTATAAGTACAATGTGATGAAGAGTTCTAAAAATTTTCTTTTTTAACATAATAGAAAATCTCATTAATTTCAGTGTATTTCTTTCAGGCTCTCATTAGAGAGTGATTTTACTAGTGACTTGATGTAAAGGTACTGATTCCATGTGTCCCTATCACCTTAACTGACTATTCACTCTGTTTAGGATACCAATGAATGATGAAACTGCATGGAGTTACCTTGATAATCAGCAATGCAAAGCACCAAGTTGGAGTGTTACGACACCATATTACCTGTTTTTTCCTTATTTAGGAAGATTGTGTTAAAACTGACTATCAGTAGAAGCCTAGAACTTATGTTTAATTGGCTAATATTGAGCAGAGAACACTTTCAAGGACTTTCTGTCCTTGCTGAGATCTCACATGCTTTTCTGAATAAAAAGACTACCTTGTGAACAGAGTATAGATTAGATTTATTCTATTAGTGTGATTATTCTACCTTTAAGTGAGTCTCGTTGTAATGGTTACAGGGTTGTTCGTAGTCTGCTAAGTAGACAGAAATCCATTGTAACATGCTGTAGTAGTAAATTAGAAATTCACCTCTCACAAATATCATTTTATAAAGCTGCTATTATGCAATTAACATGCCCACTCTTTTCACCAACATGCTAAAAGCAGCAAGTGTTGTCTGTTCAGAGTTACATGGCTGTAGTCTGTACAGATTATGTGTTACGTGTAAAAAGCTGTGGTTTCTTTTATGAAATGTCCTCTCTAAAGTCACCTTGGTAAAATGATGGTTCCTATAGTTTACTCGTTACGTTATTTTAAAAAGTCATATAAATGGATATGAAGGGTTAGTAGCAGAATTTGTCTTAAAGTGCTTGTTTTTTAAAGAATTTTGTGCTGTCATAACACATGGAAAGATTCTTCTAGATTCATTAGAAAATGTATAAGATAAATTCATTAGATTATTTAGACTGTTTAAAATATTTTTGTTTAATATTATTTACATAAAAAACAGGACTTTAAGCAGACAGCTCAGAATTATAATCAATTAGATGTTGATCCTTTCTGTGGGGGACAGGATCAAGTGGCTACAAATTTGCAGATTCTTCTAGCATGTATCTAACTATGGCCTCATTTGTAGCTTTCCAAACTGGGTGTCTCTTGTGTGACAAATGTGGTCGAGTTATTCCACTGTGTTGGTCCTCTGATTATCTGAATTACAGGCTCTGTAGTAGCATGGTGTAAATCCCAGTCTTCGAAGGAAATTAGAGGAAACAGTACAGAGGAAACAGAATATGTATATCAGTACAGCAATGAAAGGACATTCATCTCAGGATTCAGTCCAGGGATGGATATATCCTAGGGCATATTCAGAGCATAACAATTGGAGTTTGCTAAAGTATATTGTTGACTCAAGACCAATTTTTGGAGAAATTTAGATAGGGCCTCCAAAGTTCCACTGTTTTCTTAGTGGACAGACCACTTCATACTGTCTTAGTGACCTCTGCCTTCCTGACATAGCAATAAATAAAGGGGTACCTGTAAAAATTATACCGCTGGCACCTAAAATGTTCTACGGCAAAGCCACAAGTTTCTGTACAGAATTATTCCAAAGGATTTTATGAAACTAAAACAAATATTTAGACATTTAGAATACACAAGATTATTGCTCTTGAATGATATTCTTGAAGTTTCTTGAATGGTAACACTTTTTTTTAAAATCAATAGAATTTATTTCAGAAGAGTCAGACCCTTCCTGCCTCTGTCCTTTCCTTATTCCAAAAGGAAAGGTAAATGCAATTTTTCATTCAGATCCCATAAAACATGCAGACAGAACAACACTAATGCCCCTAGGGAGTGTTACTCTTGTAGGTTAAGGTAGGAATTACTTTGTCATCAAAATGTTATGAATGTTCTTCTGTGAAGTATGTTTGTATGTAGGGCTTGCTTGCAAACAGAGAACTCGTTATTAGTTATTAATTCATAGTTCTCTACAGGAATATTTTAAGTCTCATTTTCTCTTTAACCCTTTTATTTGCCTAGTGCCACTTTTTATTTTCTTTGCTAACTTCTGTCAGAATTGGTACAATACCCTTGTAAAAGCAATTTGATTTTCAAAGAGATGAGTATAGTATCCCATAAAAAGCATGAGGAATTTGAAACACTGAAGTTTCTTTTAATATGGAGGTATATTTGTAGTTTTATTTTGATCTACATTTGTAGAGACAACGTCGTGCCTGAAGTGAAATACAACACTGAATAAAGGACTGCTAATCAAATACAGAAAAATTGATCTACTATGATCTTCCCCATGATGAAGGAGTTATTGTAATAAATAAAGATTATTGTGACATTTATTATGATGTCCATGGGTAGATTTAGTTTACCCAATCTTTAAATATAAAAAATCAGGTGCTTGGGCCAAGGCTGTCAACAGGCTTCTCCAATAGCCAAAAGAGAGAGGCAGAAACTTTCAGGGATATTTGTCATGGATGGTTGTCTATTGCTGATTCTCATCACAGATAATGGAGAAGTTAAACCTTCACAGAGCTAAAGCTGAATGATATAAATCTCTCCTCAAAACCCTATTTTTTGCCTAAGTGCTTTCCATTTCGAGGACATCAGGGACGCCCCCCAACACTTCCTTTTTACCCTCCCTTCCCCTGTCAATAACTTTTTATTTTCACATGTGCTTAGGACTTGAAAATGCAAAATAGTCAAGGAAAACAACAAAATATATGATTATATGGTAGAGACACAAGCCCCAAGTGTATTTCCTCTGAAACCATTTTTGTTTGTAAGTTATATTTAGGTGCTTGAAGGAAGTTTCAGAACAAGCTGTTTTCATGTCAAAAACATCTAAGAGTTAGAGTAGAAATAGTTATAGTAGAAAAACCATAGGCACTAAATACAGTGTGTAGAACTTTGTGCAGACTTGAGTTCACTGTTGTACCCATTTCCACAGTATTTTCCTCCATATAGAAAAGACTGTATTAAACAATTCTCTGCTGTTACATTGTTTACTTGTACAGACAAGAAATACACATACAATCCAGATTAACGGGGGAGGGCAGGAAGCCTTAGCATAACATATGAGAGAGCCCTGCCAAGCAGTTGCAAATATAATAATTTATCTTGCTGTATCTACTTAACTAGATCCTGGAATGGAATATAAAACAATTTTAGCTCATTCAAAGAAGAAAAATCATAATGCATTTGCTTAGCTGTTAACTCAAAACCATCATTTCAACTGATTCTATGTAGAAAGTGACAATGTCACTAATGTAAAGGAAGTTATTTTACAAATAGATAGAAAACCAAATAATGGCTTCAGTGGCAGCTAACAGATTGGCTCCCATCACATCGTGAAACTTCTATCAAAGTCATACAGCAGAACAGTGGCAGTGATGGGTTTCTAGAAAAACTCTGCCTCGAGGAACATAGTCTTCATCATCTTTGTAGCACAGGAAGGATGGGAGATAGTTTCTCTCCTCATTAACACTGCCCAAAAGTGCATGCATGACTCCTATCTGTGATAGTAGTTTCAGACTACACAGTAATGAAGTTTTTGATGAACTTCACTTTGACAAATAACAGCATATTGAAGCACAACAGTTTCAAGGAAATTCAATCTACTCTAAATTCAAACAGGCTTGCAGGAGGAAGTGCTAAGCCAACCAATCTCCTAAAATCACATTTTTGCTGCATATATTCAGAAAAATATTTATGTATAATTACATAATCAGTATTATTCCTGATTTAAATTGCTTAACTGCCCCCTTAAAATGTAGGCAATGGGACCATGCTGGTGAAATCCCATTACTTCACACATCAGGTGACAGATACTTGAAGAACATTTCAGTCTTGCTGCCTGCCACTAGCTGCAGGATTGCAGATGGATCTCTGCCAGGCTTGGATTGCACCACCACTTGCAAATGAATACAGCTTGTTTTTATCACTGTTCTGCTGAAGACCTAGCATAAGTAGAAATGATTTAGCATCAGGAGGAATGACTGACATTGGCATCAGTCTTTATGCTGTCATATTCTGAGAGTATTAGTAGTTGAGACAAATGTTCTGTTAACCCCACACACTGCAATAGATGTGCTATGAGGGACAGGATTATTCTGATTTCAGCATATACCTTTATCCTCCCTTGGTAATCATTTTTAAGGTTGAAGCATATTTTCTGGCACTTACTTACTTCCAGTAGTGTATTATACAACTTACAACATGCAGCTATCCTATCCTACTCTATGAGGGAATCACCTTTTAATTTTAAAAGATTTTTTTCTTAACCAGAAAGTTCACCCCTGAATTTTTTTTTGCATCTGGCAAAATTTCATATCATGCCTTTTTGAAGTAGTGAATTCTTTTGCTTTATAGACGCCTTATTTTTAAGATTACTGGTATAAATAAAAAGTGAGAAGGAAGCAATCAGTGCTGCAGGTAAAGTTGCAAACTATTTATCTGTATTTATACCACTGTCCTAACTGAAGATCACTTCATAGCAGTAACAAACACCATGCTTTATTGCTAAAATAGTCCGTGTTAATTTTATCAGAATTCCCACTGGTTTCACTGGCACAAACTGTAGCTTTTACCATTGCCATAGCATATTGCCATGGAAGAGGGAAAGGAAAATTGAAGAAACTAAAATAAAGGTGTTAATGAACTGATGAGCAACACTTCATACTCAAATTGTTTCTCTCACTAACAACATCTGAAAACTTACCTTACTTTTCTGTACCCTCACAAAATAATACAAATCTGTAGCCAAATAACTTTGCATCTCATTTTATGACTAGTGCTATTACATAGAATCTAAGCTTACACACATGTCCCAGGTGACATGATTAACTTCAGAGGTACTAGTTGGCAGGAGTTAGTCACAAAGCATACACTAATTAATGTTTGAGGACAAAGATAGGACAAGGGAGGTCACACATGTGATGTGCTTTTGAGGATTGCCAAATAAAAATGGAAAGGAAGCATAACACACCATCTTCTGGGAGCTATTTCAGCAGTAACTGGAGAATCTGTGATTGCTTTCCTGAGAGTTTTTGCATTCTTGGTTTTCTCTTCCTTGATCATTTATTAAATGCGACAAAAAAAAAAAAAAAAGGAAGAACAAATTGGTGAAGTTTACTGAAATTGTCATAGGGATCATTTCAGCTGACAAAGAAATGTATCTAATAAAACAAATGTACAGAATGCACCAAATTTTGAGAAGTGCACACCAATTATTTTTTTCTTGTATTCTGCAACAAGGTGTTGTTTAAAAGAAGAACAAACTTGACATTTATATCCCTTCAGATTTCTTTTACTTTTTGCACAGCAGACTGCTTTTCTTCTTAGGCCCAGATGCTTCATCCTAATTCTATTAGGGTAAGCATTTAAATATTGTCTTATACGCTGACCTCTGTGAGAATTAAAGTAAAACATCTGTTGAGTATAAATATAGATGATTAATATATGCTTAAATGCCCTGATGAAATGGGGCTGTGTTGGCATTGTTCTAATTTCATATTAAGGGATGTCAAGTTTGGAAACAAAAAACAATAGAACTATGCTTCTGTCATAGCTGATTCACTGTGGTGAACACTGCATTGCTTGTGTCTGGATGGAAACATGGCAGACTCTGGTGTGAATCCCCAGCAGCTGCAGGACAGCAGTATTATTTGTTTCTGTACTTAGCCAACAGGGAAATGAGGGCAGAGGAATTCAACCATAGAATCATAGAATCATTAAGTTTGGAAAGACCAATATCTAGCCCAATCATTAACCTGTGCCTGTGACTGCTCTAGACCACATTACTCAGTGAGACATCTACCCCTGGAACATCTCCAGGAATGGCGACTCCACCACCTCCCTGGGCAGCCTCTTCCAGTAACTCACCACTATTCTGAGAAGCATTTTTTTTCTAATACCCAACCTGAATGAAGGCAACGTGGTCAGCAAGGGCAACAGGAGATGTGACTGAAAATAACAGATGATCCATGTGAAGGGTACTGGCACGATTGATACACAACCTGGGCAAGGGGTGAAAGTGCTAATGACTCAAAGGATCCTTAGGCAGGCCAAGAGCAGGACTGCTGTGCAACTGATTTAGACTATAAGTCTAACAAAACATTAAACTGGAACAAGCTAACTGGGCTGGGTACTTCTGTCAGTGTCAGTTCTGAGAGTTCTCCTGTTTACAGACCTGAGTGTGAATGAGATAACCAGATTAAAGTGGGAACCACATGAGCAGTGATGATGGGCTGAAGCCAGCACAGGAGTGAGACAAGTGAAAGAGAAGTTGGAAGGTGCCTGGTACCTGTTCTGTGGAGATGGGAAGGAAGTGCCCAGATGGTCTGTAACCCATCAGACATGCCTCATGGGATGAGAGCATGTCTAGAGCAGATGTAAACTCAAATCTCCATTTCTTGCTGTAATTCTCATATGACAGCAAACTAAACAGGTATCCCACTAAGGGTACTGATGTTATCTATTCTTCCCCTGCCTTATATAACAGATGTTGAGTGGTATAATTAAAAGCTGATCCATTAACAATCCTTATCAATATTCTACATGTAGATTTTTTTGGCTCTCAATTCATAAAAAGAATGAAGCATCTTCCTATCCACACAACAACAAATAAGCACTAACAAATAAATCCAGGTTACCCATTCAAGTTGGAGGAAGTTTTAAAAAAATAATTGAATTAATCCATGACTTATTAATCTTCTCTCATTGAACATGTATATGAATGAAAAAGTAGTTTTTCCAATCAGAATCACAGTTCATAAAGAAAAGTACCAGTAGTTTTACTTTTCCTTTTATGTCTCATTTCTGGATTCTTCTGTGGAAGAACAGTAATTTTTTCAGGTGATATTTTAATGGTCGGTCTGCTTATCTCTTTTCTGTGTAGTTTCCCTGCTGCACCAAAATAGCTATAGGTAGAATGAAATCCTGACACAGCTTATACTTCAAGCAAACGTGACCTTATAGTTCTATGTCTTCTTTGGTTCCTTTACTTCCAAAAATAAGTAAACAGAATTCTTGTATAGATATCCTGACTATTAAATCAAATTGTGTTACCTTTTTGTCAGTCTCTCAGCTAACAGAAAACCTAACTACACATTTAATAAGAGTCAAGCAGTGAATGTGAATTATGCTGTAAGCATCAACTCCACACCAAAGTTCCACTTAAGGTGCAAAACTTGGTCTTCTCAGCACTGTCTGAAAGAAGACAAATTCATATTGGATAAAGCTGTCGAAAGCTCAGTGAGCTGTAGATGTTTTTTCAACAGTCATATGGACATTTCTGTTTATTGAATTAGAAGTGACATTGGACAATATTCTGATGCAGGAGAAAACTGTGTCCCTGTCAGATTTAAAGTAAAGTTACAGGAAGTCTGAAAATTCATTGGAGCTCCAGTATTTCTTTCAAAATCTGTTTTCCTAGTGCTACCTTCTATTCATACAGCAAAAAAAGGGGAAAAAAGTAGACCAGTGTATGTAATTTATTGGGTAAATTACATTTCTTTAAATAGGAAGAACTGCTTTCATTTTTAATTCTAATAAATATACTGATGTGTACTGCTTCTGTTTTTCATATCCACTCAGAATTTTATGTGTAGTGCATTGCCTTATAACTTGAAGCCAAAACCTCGGTGCATCAGTGCAGGCTGCTAGAAGACACACTCCTTCGGTCAGATCATTAGAGAAGCTTTAATCCTTTAGAACAATTTTTCAATACTGTTTACACTGGGGACTTCCCTGTACAAATCCTCTTTACACAAGACAAGAATAACGCAGGAAGAAACTATTCGTCTCTGATCTCTGCAAAGAAGGAGAGCAAGCTTGAGTCCTCAGGGGGCTTTCTATCACTTAAACTAACCAGGAGGGGATTAATCAAAGATACCTTTGCTGCATGATGTACAGCCATCTTCAAAGCTACAATCACATTGATCAGTGTACAGCAGAACAACACTCACAGCATCTTGTGTTTCAAGTTGAGGTAAAGTAGAGTCAAAACGTCCAGTTTGTTTCATCACTCCTTCTCTCCTATCAAAACAACAGCAGGGTTTCGTGTTATCCTGGAATCCAAAGTACGCTGGTCAGTTGTTGACACAGGAGCTCTGCTGGAATGAAGAGTAAACTGGTGGTGATTTCATGTACATATTCCTTGCAAGCAAATCCAACCTCCTTAAGGACAGCTTTTGAAAGCTGTCATGTACATGAAAGTAATTTCCTCTAGAAATGAGGGATTCGTTATCTCCGCACAATGCCATTTTTGTCATTATATAGACAGTTATTTCCATCCTATCATAACAGTACACAACTAAAATACCATAGGGGTGAAAAAACACTGCTGCTGTCAATGAAGAAAACTAGTACCCTTTTAGTTCTGAATGAAGAATTGTTCTTTGTAAACAGAATGTTAGACTTAAAGCTCAGTAAGAAAATGGAATAAAAAATTCTGTATAAAAAATTACAAGACATTCTTTAATGAAAAAAATCCCAACTTCCAAAAAAAAGAAATGCATTTTACTAAAATATTTTTAGATTTGTTAAAAGTAAATAACCTTACTACAATTGAAGAAAATATTTTTATTAAAAACAAAAAAGTTCTTCTCAGAATGCATGGAATCCAGCTTCTTACACAAATGCTTTGAAAATTTTCAAAAAAAGTAAATAGCACAGAAAAGGGAGACGAAAAAGGTAGACTTCTTCACAGTAACTGTTAATTACTAGGTTCAGCTAGTCTCTGATTAACCTAATGAAAGAGAGGAACTTGCAGCCTAGGCATAGCCCTTTATCATTAGCCAATAGGTGGTGAGTACTTAAATGATTATAGAAAGAGAAAGAATCTCAAGAAGGGTTCATATCACTTCTAAGTAATCTAGTAAGTTACAGCATTGGCTATATTTCCACATCTATATGCTCACTGCTTTTTTTTTATCACTGAAAAAATAAAAATATTTTCTTTCTATACCAACAGTGTAGAAAACTAAATGTCGCAAACTGGAAATGTTTCAGTTGTGTGGATCTATTCCTTTTCAGAGATAAAGGGGACATTTCTAAGCTCTAGAAGAATGAATAGATGATCCTGAGAACACTTTTTTTTTTTTTTTTGTATGTTTTGCTTAAAATGATATTATTTCTTTCTTTTGAGATATCCTCATTTCCTTCACTGTTGGTCTCTTAGGATGACCTCAATATACCTCAATAGAGGTCAGATCAGATCACTGTTTACCCTGAGATGCAATTGCTTTTTTCTGCCACAAAGGCTCTTCATTGCCCAGGTCACCAGCAAGAGGAGAGGAAGAGGAAGATCATCAAAAGGGAAAGAACTTAAACCAGCTACAGTTTCTCCAGTTTTTCTAGTCCTGTCTTCTCTATATCCTCCTTCTTGCTATTACTGACTTTGTAGGAAACTCCTCAATCAGGATGTTTTTGCTTGTGATAATTGGAAGAAAGTGACATGTTGTGAAGGAAGGATGACTTCAGTATTTCTGTAAGAATACCCTCACCAAGTGCAGTTATGTCAGCCATCTCCCTGTTCCCTGTGCGGCAAAAATGAAACACCGGAATAGAAATTAAATCAACTGAGCTTCACCCTGCGCAGAATGAATGAATAGTTCAAGGTCCCAACAGTGTTAAACCTCTTGGGAAATGTGGAGGACAACCAGAGGAAGTTTAAAAGGAACTACAAAAATGGGCACCAGCAAAAGGAAGACAGAGAGAAGGCAGCCTTCTTTCTGACAGTAGGTGATTTTGTACTACTTGATGTTTTAATGGTTTTCAATAGCTCAAGCAGAGGAGGCTAACTGTGCAAGTTGTCACGGCGTTATCCGTGACAGTAACCCAAGGGAAACTGAGAAGGGAGAGAGAAAGGGAAGAAAGAAAAAACTGCCCCGTCAGTGGCCACGCGGCCGCCCCAGCAGAGCCGTGCGCTCCGGGGGGAGGGGGAAACAGAGGGAATAGATGGGTCTGTAAAAAAAACAACGGCACGATCTGAGAAGGAACGGTAACTTTACTAAATCTAATAAAATTGAACAATTGAGAGAGAGAGAGAGACAAAGTTTCCAAACCAGAAACTGGGAGTTTACGTTACGGAGGACCTGCAGGGGAAGCACGCGTGCTGAATTTCCTGCAGCCCAGAGCGCGCCGAGAGCCGAGCGGGGCCTAGCGTCCGGGGCCCAGCTCCGCTCCTCTGCTGCTCCCACAGCATTAATTCCTTCACTGCCTGCGTGATGTTCTCATGTGGAATACCGGCATCAAAACCACAGAGCCACAACACAAGTGCAGTACAAAATTCAAGTACTTCACGCTTCACATAAAAAAAAAAAATGAAACATGCGGAAGATTTTTAGACAGACTCAGAAGGAAGATTTGCAGAAATCTGTGGAGGAATTTGTAGAATTTTAAGCTGTAGAAATCTTTCAGTTTTACAGTTAATTCAGCCATTATCATCTGCCTAAATCATGAGAACTCCTAGGGCAAAACACTCTGAAGGATACTACTAAAATACAGAACTCGAATTGATGAAGTAATTTTTTTCCCAGGCCAAGAAATCATACTCTGAAACCCTGAGACCTGGTGTTTTCACATGCTGGAGTTGATAAAAGATATGAAACACTGCAAGGATCAGTACCTGAGGCATAAAGACATGTGGAGCAGTTCACAAAAATGCAATGGAACTTCACAGATGGAAAACTGCATAACTGTCTCAGTGGATTTGTGCCAGAATGTATGAGCTTGCAACACCACCAGAGGAAGTAGAGCTCATGCAAGGAAGGAAATGGTTTAGTTTTCAGTCTAGAGGAACTCCTTCCAGGAAATATCATCAGTGCCACAAATTGAGATACATGAGCTGTACATTTGGAAATGTGGAAAAATTATCAATTTAAATTCAGAGATGTACTAGACAATGTGATGACAGAAATAATGTAATAATCAGTGGCAAAAGCAGTCATGAGCACGTGAAGAAAAGGATGCAGTTCAGTGCTTTGTAATGAACCACAGTTGGGTATATTACTTCTAATTTTAGACTCATCATCAGAGTGTCTATTTGGGGAGTCCAGATGTGTTCTCTTTGCAAAAGACTTTGCACTGGAGGAAGTAAATCACCTGCAGAGTATCATGGATCAAGGATCAGTCTATGAGGATCTCCCCTGTTTGTCGCTCTCATTGCTTCTCTCTGATTGTGAAGAGAAACTCAGGTGACTATGCACTTGACAAAGCTCTTTCCTTTAATCCTTGGGAGAGGAATTACATGGAATAGATTAGATTTCAAATAATTACACAAATATTAGACTATATTGGATGATTCTAAGAAAAAAAAGAAATCCAGAGCAGATGAGAAATATGTAATTTCAATTAACTGGTGAATTTCACAGAAAAGCAAAGATCAAAAATCACTGAAGAATAGAATATGCCTTCTGGTCACAGGAAAATTGTCAACAGAGTTTCAGAATGCATACACCTTTCCAAAATATAAGTTTTAAGCTGAAGTCAGTGGGATTCAAAATTACAGAATAAAGAGAAAAATGGGAATGAGCATGAGCTATCGGAGGAAAAATAAGGTGGAACATCACTTCTTATGCAGAGCTGAAGAGATAAAATATGTGAAATGATAATGCCTATCACTAGCTACAAGAAAATAATTGAATTATGTTGGGTGCCAAATTATTTTTTCATATTTCTTTTGTCTGTTGCCTTCCAAGATTAGATGAAACTCTGCACTATGTGAACTCATGACTATCTAAAACAATAAACAAGCCCCTGTGCCTCCCACAAACACAAGAATCACTTTTTTTCTTTTTTTCTTTTTTCCTTTTTTTTTTTTTTTTTTATTATTAGCCTTCTCTTAACTGAAGTGTCATGGTTTTATGATTTTTGGCATTGGTATTCCACATAATAACATCATGTAGTGCATTAAGAGGTAACACAGCAGCTATTCCAAAAGCCCATCAGTACCCCTTGGGATCCTTAAAGTGCCCCCTTCTAAGATAGTCCATACCAAGTATGCATGGAGCCCCCTGTCCAGTCACTATAGTATGCTTCTGCCAGTCTTTACCAGTGAGGCTTATTTCTGCCTCCAACACAGACAATTCCTGAGAGCTCCCAGTCACTCCAGAGATAAGAATCAGTTCTGTCCCTTTATAACTTGACGGCATTAGAGAAAAAAACAGAAAGAATTTTTTCTTTTGAAATGCACACACTGTAGCATTTGGCAAAGGCATATTGGAGTCAAGTGTAGACTTACAATATAAACATCCCTGGAGGATAAAGGAAAATGATCACGTTTCTCAACTGAAATGTGAACTGAGGCTTCTCATGGACAAGACATATCAAGGCCACGTTTTTAGTCGAAAGTGTGTCTCAATACTATGCAGAACTTTTTTTTGAAAGCATCAAAATAGTTATTCCAAGGGGATTAACAGAAAAATATGTGTACATCATGTAAGGATTGAAAAATCTGAGGTGAGAATAAGTGTTTTTATGTTGTTCCCAAATGAATAACAATATTGAAGACAGTGTTAAGCCTTGCTATTTAGCAAAAGACGTAGGTCAAATTAAACAAAAAAAAAAAAAAAACAGTAGTAGAAGAAGAGAAAAAAAAAATTTCCATAACAAAACAAGCAGAATTGTTTACATAGCAGGAGAAAACAAGCATACAAAGAAGCACTAGCGTATTAGTCTCCATTTCCTAGGAATTTCTTCCAGGAAATTAAACTTCTGTGCTCGTGTATACCAGTGTTATCTAAACAACGTGATAATCTGAGTTTTAATGTTTGTTGGTGGGATGACAAACGTAAGTCTAAGAAGTTGGCAAAGACACAATGGTTTAGACATTTCAGCACTTGTCTTTGTTATCCAGAACCCTAGAATCTGATATACAACAGCACTGAAGTTACTTTTTTTTAAAAGACAGATAACATTCTGATCAGTCAATTTCAAACCAACAGGAGGGAAGTATGGGTTGTTCCCTGCCAACTTTTCTGGATATCAGAAAAACAACAAATATCTCTAGTACAAGAACTCATGAGAGATATCGGTGGAATAAGTTATTTTGTCATGCATTAATAAGAGTAATGGCAAAAATCAGTGACTGAATGCATAAAAAGAAAGAAAAGTCATTTCTTCTCCTTCAGCCCAGAAGTCTTGGGTTTTCCCAGGGAACCCTCTACTATTGAGTATATTCCCATTCCTAAAAGACACAGGAAGAAGTGAATCTTGAAGGAATATATTCCTTCTAGTTGATCAGTCTGTGCATTTGCTTATCTGTTGCAATGACTGGAATACCAGTAATACTCTATTAGAATTTATTCTGAGTCAATTTTTAGGTTTTAGAGCTTGTGCCATCAAGATTGAATATAGAGATAATTGGTATGGAGAGCATAGGTAACGGGAATTGATTACATTGTCTTCAGATGAAATGCACAACAGTTTTCACTGAATTTTACCAGAAACAAATTTCATATTGGAAGGAAATTGAAGTATTTAAACATGTATGCACAGTTCATTGGTCATCAAATTGGAGAAAAATGGATTTGATGTATGGACTATGAGCTGGATAAGGAATTGGCTGGATGTTCTCACTCAAAGTGTTGCAGTGAATGTCTCAATACTCAAGTGGTGACCAGTGAAGAATGGTGCTCCTCATGGATCAGTGCTGGTACCGGTGTTATTTAACATCTTTGTAGGCAACATGGACAGTGGAATCAAGTTCACCCTCAGCAAGTTTGTGGATGACACAAAGCTGACTGTTGCAGTTGACACTCGAGAGGGAAGGGATGCTATCCAGACGGTCTGGCACAGGCTTGAGAGGAGGGCCCATGCCAACCTCATCTAGTTAAAGAAGGACAAGTGCAAGTTCCTGCACCTGTACTGAAGATAATCAGAGGGCTGAAGCACCTCCCCTACAAGGAAAGGCTGGGAGAGCTGGGGCTCTTCAATCTAGAGAAGAGAAGGTTCAGGCGAGACCTTATACTGTCCCTCCAGTACCTGAAGGGGGTCTACAGGAAAGCTAGGGAGGGACTTCTGATAAGGGCATGCAGCAATAGGATAAGGGGAAATGGTTTTAAACTGGAAGAGGATAGACTAGATATTAGGAAGAAATTCTTTGCTGTGAGGGTGGTGAGACACTAAAACAGGTTTCCCAGAGAGGAAGCATTCAAGGCCAGATTCGATGGGGCTTTGAGCAACCTGGTCTAGAGGGAGGTGTCCCTGCCTATAGCAGGGGGATTGGAAATGGATGATCTTAAAGGTCTCTTCCAATTCAAATCATAATATGATTTTATTATTCATTTAGGAAAAGTCTTAAATTATCCATGTAACTACAATAATTTTATTTAAAATTTCTTGAGATGTGATAACTACAGATAGCAAAAGCAGTCTTTGTCCTGCTTGGGCAGTTCTGCTGATAACGATGTGTCATACATATTCCCTCTGTATTATCTTCTTTGGAATAAGCTTTTTCATACTCTTCACTTCAGCTGATTGAATACAAATTTTGTCATAAAATATGTGTCTTCATGTTGCATTCAGTTTTCTATTAAACAGGTGTAGAAGTATAATAAATCCTATATGCATGGCTGGGAAAATAAAATCTTTGAACCCACAACTGGAATGTTATGCTCTAAAAATAGTCCTGGAGGTCGAGTAGGGCCCTCAGGCTGAGAACAGTTAATGACTGAAGACTGGAGTACAATCCATAGCTTATAAACTAGATTTGAATTTGCACTCCTGAGTTTGCAACTATAAAACTAACTACTCTACTAACAACCCACAGAGACCAGATGGACCTTTAATTAATTGGAAATGGTTTGTATTCTTTCATTTTTAAGGTGCGATTGCTGAAATATATTTATTTCTGTGTGTATGTACTATTTAATTGTATACCAAAAAAACATTTCAGGGATTTTTTTTTCTTTTGTTTTAATGAAAGATGACATAATCACTGGAGTCCCATGGATCTTTTTTATTAAAAAACAAAAACAAAAACAACAACAACAAAAAAAAGCCTGCATCTGTTTCATAAAATAACTCTTGCTCCCTGCTTGGGAGACCATGTGGAGTATTAATTAAATGAAACAAACACTACACATGGAACACTGTCTTTGTTTCACCTGCTTCTGGGGTGAATTTACACAACTCACTGAGAGCGATGTGTCTGTAGGAGTCACTGATAAACGGGAAGATCAGCAGTGGCTTTCAGCACAACTAGACCTGGAAGAGGGCATCTTCTCAAAAACAGATTGAGGGTGCCACATAATCATGTGTCCTCATTCCTGCCTTTAGGACATGAAGCAGTCTAAAACACTTGCAAGATACTCACAAACCTCCAGATTGCCATTCTGCTGCTTCATGGGCCATGTTTTTTGTTCTCTGATGTCACTCAGCAGAGTCCCCACTTAAATATACAACATTCTTCGCCTTTCTTTGGTGGCAGAGATTCTCACTTGGGTTCTTGATTGGACCAACTTAACATTGGTTGTTCTTTTCTCAGTTTGAACCAATAGCACCACCCTCTCTTCTTTCCATTCCTAAAGCTTTTTAATTGTTGCGTAGGGGCATTTCTGGAGCAAGGAGAAGACTCCTTCCTCCCTGACCAGATGTGAAGGTCCTGTCTCCCTCATCTTCTGTATTTCTATGGTCTGTCTCATTAAGTTTGGAAGCTAGTTTAGCTTCTTCCCCTTGCAAGGACTTAAGGCATGGCTGTCAGTCTATGTGTGTTACTTAAAATTACTGTACATCAATTTCTCTCTCTGATTTCTGAATACCACACTGACTTATGAAAAACACTGAAGTGAAAGACCTCATTTATAATGTTTCTGGCACCTAAGACCACAATTAGACTGTGGCTTAAGTTGGACTTTTTTTTTATTTATTTTTTGTATTGGGAAAAGAAAAAAATGGAAGGCAGTAGGAATCTACTTCTTTTTCCCTCTTACTCCATCAGATTTCATTGTGTCACATAATCACAGAATGCTTGAGGTTGGGGGGGGGGGGCCTCTGGAGGTCCAAAACTCCTAGAGCAAGTTGCCCAGTGCCTTGGCAAAACTTCATATTGTGCCTTGGTAGAAAGATCCATTCCACGTATGTCCTAACTGAAAGCTTCCATTAAGAGTGATTAGGTTGGACAGAATATAAAAAAAAATCATCTTAATATGTTTTCCAGCATGTATGCATTCACTATTTATTCGTTGATCCAGACAAGCAAGTTCATGATTAGACCACTCAAGTGTAGAGTTTTATGAAGTAGACCAGCCACATTCATACAGCTTGTCAACTGTATAAAGATGCAACTTTCTGAGCAAAACTATCTTTTGGCTCCTTTTTGTAAGGAAATAACTTAGGTTGTAGCATATATGCAGTGTAAATTACTTGGAGATGTGTCATGGAGTGAAAGAGGCACTGAACCCATCTGACAGCATAGATGTGCAATATAAAATCAGTAAGACTGCATTACATTTCTTTTCTAGACATAAACGTCACATATTTTCATTTCCAGAAATGTTCTTTTTTTTTTTTTTTTTTTTGGTAGCTGCAATAGCAGAGGTATGAATCTGTACATTCATTACCTACATACCAGCAGCTTGACTTTTTATAGTGACTCATTGAAGCCTGAGGTCACTAAGCAGGAAGCTTTCAAAGACCTGCTAAGGAAGCACAGTCCCTGTCAGGATTTTTTTATACAGATTATCTCTATGTTGTGAAGCTGAGATACTGACAAATTGATTTCACCGGAGATCTTTATATATATATTTAAAAGGTGATTCACTCAGCCTTGGAGACAACAGACATTGAAGGCAGCTGACTGCAACACTGGAAAAATCACTCTATGGTACTAAATATCTTTTCTGTAACTGACAGAACCATAAATTTTTTGTGTGCACTGTAGCTCCTTTGTGTCATATAAGCACTCATTATCCTATAGTTTTTAAGGTTAAAAATCTCTACTGCATGACACAAGAAAACTTGAGCATCCAGGGTAAAAACTAATGGACCTCAAAATCTCTGAAGGTTCCGTCTGGATAAATGCAGATTGATATTAATGTTTAGTTAGATTCTCACCCTCTCTTCTCCCTACTGTAAACTCATTTTTTTCTCTTTCTTTTCTTTTTTTGTTTCTTTCTTTCTTTTTTTTTTTTTTTCATTTGTTTCCCTTTTATTGCAAAATGATTTGATTTCAAAATCAGGCTACATATATAACGATCTCAAGTTTCCATTTACAACTTTTTAAATTTCAATCTAGCTTAATAGATCACTGGTGCAGCCCACATCAACAGATGAGTTTTATTTCTGTTTCACATCCAGATAGGTTCATTTTTCTCTAGCTATGATAGAAGCAGTATGAATCATTATCATCCTACCAGCAACCTGAATTTAGAAGTTTTTTCTTCTGCTTCAGATATAAGTTGAAATCAATAAGTGTTCTCAACACTTTATGTTTTCCCCTTCTCTCTCTCAATGCACCAATGACTTGGAGATGGAGCTACTGAGGAACTCACTGACATAATGTCTTCAGTGAAGGATGATTCATGACATATGTTATATTACATGGTGATTTTGTGATATCTTTGAAGCTCTGTCTGCCAGTAGTCATCATTCTGTCTGGACTCTACCTAAGTTGTGGGTACATATTTCAAATGTTTGCTTTATCATATAACCCAATTTTAGCCATCTTCCTAGTGGATGGAAAGGATAAAGCTACCAAGGCAAAAATTCTATGCAATTCATTTAAAAAATATATCTGGACTTTAAACTACAACTTCTTCCACATATCGAGTCAGAAATCCTGAGCATAGTCAATTCCAAACTCCCATGTGTGGAGTTCAGAAGACATGTAGCTTTCCCTGCACCAGAAGATCTGGGACAACTTGTAATGGTGTTCCATTAGATTTTCACTAGAAACAGTTTTAAAGGTGAGAAGACGTTGCTTCAAACTGAAGTAAAACTAAATATCAGCTTTACAAATTAATTGTGAAATGTACTGAGCCTTTATTCATACCCATAATCTGAAGAAATTATACAAAATTCACTATCATGTTGAAAGTCCACTACTTCACTTATTCCACTGATGAAAAAGCAGTAAGAATTGTCTCTAAATAAATATAATTAGATTTAGCATAAAGTTACTTCTTGTAACGCAGTTATTTTTGTTCAGAAAAGGGGATATTCTATACTATTATAAGAGTCTTTTATACTCTACATGAAAAGTTCATGGGAAACTGTTTCTTACAGTGGAAATTATACTGACATAATCACTTAAAATTGTTTTTCAGAAAGCTTTCCAAGCTCACTTTTAGAAATATCTATCTACATCATCTGCTCCCAGATACTGCTACTTATTAACACTTATTTCATTTCCATAAAAAACTGGTCCTTAACAGCTGGCTAATACAATTTTAATTCACTCTATTTGACATTGCATATAAATACATGCATACTTTTTATGTTGTTATGTTGAAAGGTTGTTAAATGCAAAAGACAGTGCAACAAGATCAGTGAGTTTAGTGATAATTTAGTGATAAAAATGTGAATAAGGTGATAAAAGGTTCTTGTTTCATCTACCACTGAAAAGGTACTCAGGTACTGCTGGACTCCTTGCAGGAGATCCCTGTCTTTTTGGAACTGAGGAGCCCAAAACTGGACACAGTAGTCTAAATGTCCTTCCAGGGCAAAATAGAGGAAGAAGACAAACTTCCCGGAACCTGTTGGCCTTGCTCTTTTTAATGCACCCCAGAATACCATTGGCCTTCTTCACCACCAGGTCAGACTGGTGGCTTGTGGCTGACCTGTTACCTACAAGAAAATCCAGGTCCTTTTCCACCTGTTCCAGCAGGTCATTCCTAAACCTGTACTGATGCATGTGGTAATTCCTCCCCAGGTGCAAGACTCTACTTGCTTTTGTTAAATCTCCAGTCTGTCCGGGTCTTGCTGAATGGTAGCATGGCTTTTCAGTGTGTCAGCCACTCTTTACAGTTTTGTGTCAAAAGTTTTGTATCATATGCCTTCATCCAGGTCACTGATGAAGATGCTGAACAAGAACAGACTCAGCACTGATTCCTGGGGACCACTGCTATTTACAAGCCTCAAACGAGCATCACTGAAGACAACCCTCTGAGCTATTCATCCATAAATGATGAATTTGCCTGTTACATTTTCCTTTCTTTTGTGCAAATGTTGCAGTCCTTGTGGTTTATATCTATTACCTCTGGAGACAATACCAACATCAGAGGTCATAGTTAAGACAAAATCATCAGTTTGTGAAGACTGAGTTTCTCTGATAATGTTTAGAAGCAGTAAAGTTCCCAAAAGTTTTATGCATCTTTGCTCAGTGTCTGTGAGAATAACATCTCCAGTTTTCCAATTTCTGTGGGTTACGTCAAGATGTAAAAAATGCTGATATATAAATAAAAATGATAAACATACCAGTTGCACAAATAACATATGGAATTTATTGTCATTTGTTTCTTACTGGAAAAAAAATTGTCTTACTTCCATCATTGCTAAGGAGCATATTTTCTTTCAGCCATAGTTTTAGTTCTAGTGTCTATCTAGAACCTTTTCATTTGAGAATGAAATCAACTGCAATTCAACATCACTAAGTACAATGTATTTGCAGAGCTATAGCACCTCAATATCCTGTTGAAGCGAAGCTTTCACCAGTTTATACTTGTCTGTCTACAGTTTTGTGGTTCCTCAGAAGCAGATTCTTAAACTTCAAGCTTAAAACATTGTTACTTGCAGGAGAGGTTCAAAAATTAAATGACTGTTCTCGAAAGCTCATATAATTCACAGGTGACTGTTGTGCCAAAATCGACTCCCCCCAAAACAGGGGAAATAAACTAAATTTGTGGCTCTGCAATGAGCAGAGGTCATAATCTGGGGCAGCAGGACAAGTCATCTTCTTCGGTAATTTAATCTAATGTACTCGATGATGAGCAGATGAGAAACAAGAAAAAATTCCTTTGCTTTCCAAATGTGTGGCATAATTTTACAGCCGAAGACCAGGAGATAGAAACACTATCATGACATGTTTATCCAGATACTGAGTCACAGTATCCTCAGAGTGGTTTTGTATCATTTTTCATCCACCTATGGTGATAAAAAAAGAAATATAAATCCATGCAGAGGTTAAAAATAATAGTGCAGAGCTCCAAAAAGAACAGTAGAAGCAAGTAGATTTTCTCTTATTTTAAACATAAAACACAAGTTTATAATATGATGCAGAGGCTCTTTAATGATTCATGAACTATTTACACAAAGGAGGAACATGTCTGGCTGAGGATCATATTTTCCCAATCATACCTATACATGTTATAGATGAACAGCTGTTTAGTTGAATGTACAGCAGGGCAACTTGATGCTCTTGCTTTTGGTTTGAACAACAGAACTCCCTAACATCTCACACCCCAGCCCAAATTTATAATGAATTAGTTTGCATGCATTTTCCTCACTTTCACAACTACAATTGAAAGCAGAACGTAATTTTGATATCAGGAATTATTTAGATTATAATTTATTCAACTTGAGGGCTGTCTCATCATGTGTCTGTTCAGCATACTGAAATCATGGTTATCTAATGGTAAACCTGAGGGCTGTAGGGCAAATAACCCCCCAAAATAGCACCCAAAAGAAATAGTGCCAAAGCTGGTATATTTTTGATAGGCTTAAGTAGATGGTGTACAGATAGTTAATAAGAAAATTAATAAGAAAAGAGCGGCTCACCTTCAAAGATGGTTGAGGCTCACCGATAACTCCACTAAGGAGGGATCTCCAACCAGAGATTCTTCCCTGGTGGTGGTCAGCCCTTAAATGGGGTCTTGGGAGAGGTGGAGTCAAACTCCACCCCTTCCAATCACACTCACTTGTGCCCCTGCGGCTGACCCAGTGCTCGCCTCAGGTGATCAATCAGTGGTTCAGGCCGTGATTCAACAGTTCCCATACAGGGCCAAGTAAAAAACAAATAAATATTACTAATGACAGTTGAAAATAGATGGATGATTCAATTAAGATCCAAAACAGAACTGAAAAATGGCAACAGCAATCTGCAATTTCTGTTTAATGTTTCCAAATTTTTCAAGGACGGTTCAAGCAAAACGTGTGGACTGAAAATTGCAGAAGTTTTCTTTTAAACTGGACTTGAGATTGAGAAAAATAGACTACTTGCCTTGGAGAAGATAACTTGAATGCAATTACTTCATAAACTCTTGAAGCATTAAACAGAAATTAAACAATAGCAACTTACACTGAGAGAGAAAGAATGATTGGAGACAAATGATGACTGTTTTGATTGCACTACTGTTTAGCTCTTAAGATGCTGATAAAGCCATAGTGACCCATTCACTGTGGGAACAAACAAAGCAGGAGATTGGCTGACTTTTATCCTGACTTTCCATGTAATAAACTAACTCCATTATATGCTTTGAATGGGGAAAAGAGTTTGAATACAAACACAATCCTCTGTTTTCCTTTTCTGTGAATATGTTGTCATATTGTCAGAAGAAACAATATTTGACAACTTCTATTATTATTAATACAATTATTTCTATTTGTTTTAGAATAAGAAGATGCCAGTAAATCCACAAACTCATAAGTGGAAATGAATTTTATTCCTGTAAAGTGATAACCTATACTAGTTATAACCAAATTTGATAATTTTCATTTTAATCGTTCTCTTTTTTCATGTAATGTTTCATGTAATAATCAACATCTTATAATTTATTTTTCATTTGCTTTTTTTTTTTTCGTGCGACAGACAAATAAGGAGACAGCAGATAACTAGATACATCAGCTTTCTAGTGGTTTAAGGGTTTGTAGAAGCCGTAGCCGAGTTGTGTAAGGAATAATCTGCACTCTTCTGAATTGAGCCCCTTTTGGGGGCTTAATCAGTGTAGCATTAATTTCTGTGTAGTGTCCTGAGTAAAGCCCTCTGGTGCTGTCAGAAGAGCTACAGAGAAAGAGAGCTTGGCTGATCTTTACCAAAATTCCCATTCCTGCCTTTTTGAAGACTCATGCTGCCTACTGAGAGGTCCAGACCTACTACCCCCACAGGGATGCACAGACCTCTCTCTCCTAGCAGTGGCGTGGTCTTTCGGAAATACTTGTCTTCTCTGATGGGATATGAAATGCAGAAAAGCTGTGAATTTCCTCAGTAGCTATTAGGGGCTGGCATTAAGCGTCCTTTGCGATACTGAACACATGTCCCAAAAGAGAACTTTTCCAATTCTGATTTTATTAAGGATTTCTACCTTGAGTTCCTTTGTATTTTATTGTATTTGAGTACTCCCCAATTTCTATTGACCTATTTTGGTTTATGAAATAGTTGCAAATCCCTTTGAAATTAATTATGTATCTTCAACAACCTTAGGTTTGTCTGTAACCTGATATCTTCCTTTAACTGGTATATTTTCAGAAAAAAAATACTTCATTTGCTATGACAGCAGCAAAGTTTTTCAGAATTCACTGCATTGCCATGGGAACGAATGAGTTCCTTGCAAGTTATCATGGCCAAACTAACTCAGATGAAATAGGAACAAGCCCTAACCTTTGCCCATTCTTCAAACATACGTCAAAACAGATTTGTTCTGAATGTTCAAAAAATTGAGAGGGTCCTGAGGATAGATAGCTGGATTTTCAAAGCTATTTATATTATTAGAAACACAAAGAAGCACCTACTGATTTATCTATAACTCTTTACTCTTAAACACCTAAAAATATGTGGACTCCAGGTTGTAAAGAATAACTAAAAGCTGGATGAAAAAGTATAGAAAGAAAATTCCTCCTTTTGACAACAGTTCAAAATTTCACTTCATGGTTTTTTCCTTTGAGAACTTTGTAGCATGTTCTTATGATTTCTATAAAAATCTTAGTTTTGATCACTTTTCTGCATCATTAGGACATCCAATAGAATCTCCTGTGTATGGAAGTTTATGTACCCATTTTTATCCTCTACATTTTGGCAAATTATAGAAAAATGTAGAGATGTTAATGTGATAGCCATGACAAACATACATAAAGCAGTGGGAGAATCACTTTACATTGTTTACCTCAACTGTGGAATCCAAGTTATTAAGAACAATATTTATAAAATGAAATTAGCACAGCTTTGCTAAAACAACGATTCATTGCAAATATGCCAGAGATAAACTTTTATTCATTTGCTACCATCGGATCCCAAGGAATTTTTAAGTGAATATCAGTCACCTTCTATTTTGTTTAACTAAACCAGGTGCTTCACAGCAAGTGAAAAAGGACTGGATCCTGACTTCAATCAAATTTGCATGAAGGAAATGACTAGATAACTTTGATGACCTGCTTTTAGAAAGTTTCATTCCTTTATCCAGAGCAGGAATATCTAATAATGTACAATTAGAAAATATTTCTAACTGTGGACTAGTCACAGAAATTAGTAAGTAGAGATGGAGAAAGGTAAACAGAATTGAGTTTGCATCTCATACCTAATTTGTTTGTTTCAGTATTTTTTTACGCTATTGTGTACATGTATTGTATTGTATTTGAAATTTCTCATGAAAGTCAAGATCTCAGATAATTGAGATGTAAGAAAATTATTTTAATAAATTAGAAGTTGTGTGACTTATATTTGCATTTAGCTCTTTTCCATGTTAGAAATGAAAAAAAAAAACCAAAAACAAAAACTAAATGAAGGCCCAAATGAAATCCTTTAAAGTTCCAGCCTCAGTTATTGTAAATCATTTGTATTTTTTTGTATGATTTTTTTTTCTAGGGTAATGGCATTTCTTTTTCAGTGAGCTGATTGAACTGAACCAATAATTTTAAATTGTCCTTTTAGAAAAATATTGCCTAGATTCACAGTAATGGCCTTTTTTTCCACATTTGAACTCTGATAGCTTTCAGAATATAGTAATCTTAAGACCCTACAAAATGATTATAGAAACATAAGTTTATGCAAACCTCTTCATCAGTACTTTGAGGCAAATGAATCCATCTCTTTCTAGGTAGGAGCTGTTATTCTACTAAATTCAAGGAATAAATCATGATATAAACACATAATGACAGCAGCTGATTTGAAGGCTATTTTTGGTTGTCAAAAGATTTGAAAAACATATATTTTAGTATGTCTTTACATTTCACTACCCTTCCATAGCAGTCCTGTGCTTGCCTTTTCCAGTTCAAAAGACTCAGGTGAACAGAAGGAAATAAACAATTTCTTCTTTGTCTCTGGTTTAAAACAAGCCATGACAGATCCACCATTTTTTCTTTAATGTTAGTATCATCTGAAATTAGAAATGCAGTAACTTAGTGAGCAAAGAATGACCAAAGTAGTTTTGCAGTACAGTCTAGTTTTTCTAACTTGCCATTGTTAGACTAATTGCTATCCTTCTGTACTTTTGCTGAAAAGTTGCTTTCTACACTGAAAAATTTTCAATAGGCTGTATTGATTGCTTCTAATTTACAGAAGGAAATCCCAGAGACCTTGTCAGTTGTCAATACGGCAAAAACCATTAGCTCAGCTGTTTACTAGAACAAACCTTATTTTGGCTGAATACACGGGTATTATAATTTAAATTACTTTTCCCATATGGAATAAGCTTAAAGGAAAAGTTATATTAACAGTTGTGCTATGACATAGCCTCTGTTGTGACAAAAAGATCAGAGAACAAATATAGTCCTTCCCCAAACCTATAGTAAAATACCTACTAAATTTAATGCTGTCAAAACAATCAAATACAAAAGTCTGTATTCTCAGTGGTATTCAAAATAATTTTTAGACTGACAGTCATCTATAGGACTTGAATATCAGGATCAAGTCTCAGCAGTGTGTACCAGACTCTTTTCTCTTTTTTATTATTCTTTCTTTCAGTTTGTAACTGTTGACTTTGATCCATCACTTCCATTTTGTTACGTTTGTGATTTTTCAGCAGTATTGCCTTATCACCTTCATCTTCTGTGCTTTGGACACCTGTGTTTCAGTTACCTTTCCTGTGTGTTGCCTCTTGCATCAGTGCTGGTAATATACACAGGTTCAAAATATCATATTTCATTTTCTGAATTATTTTAACTAGTTTTATTGATTCATCTTTACCGTTTGCTGAAAGAACAGTGAAATAATGCAAAGAACCATTAAACTGCTTGGTATTGCAGTCAATTCTTTGCCTTAAATTTGTTGAAACTGTACTACACTTACGTGAAAATCAGGAAACTGTCTAACTGAGGGTGTGCTGGATTGCTCAACTTGTGACTGCTAAGCATCTGGTCACCAACCTGACAAGCAGGTGCCTGCAATACATCACAGAGCTAACGAAAGCCTGCAGCTTGCAGTTGGAGTGTTGTCACATTATGATGTGTGTGTATTAAGAAATGACTTTTCTGTGAATTGATAAATAGGATTGATTTGATTCAAACTTTATTTAGCATATGGATAATTAAAGCTCTCATTGGACTAACTAAAATGCAGGTAGTTAAAAATAAAACTAAGTTAACATCAGAAGTTTTTTTGGCATCTGTGAAATTGGGCTTCTGAACTCAGACGCAGTAAATAATTTTTAAATAGTTAAATTATGCGAACTGGATTTCATTTTTCATACTTGTAAGGTCTACAGTACACTACAACCAATGATCTTTCATCCACACTTTTTACCTTTTACCACTGAAAGCAGTTCAACTGGCTGCACTGAATTTTTCCTTGGATTTGGTCTGTGCATCATTCTTTTTAATGAAAATCTTTTTGAAGTTTTGTTGCTCCAATCTTATATTCCATAAAAACTGATTATATTTAACAACATTGACTATGATCTTAGTCAGTATTTATGTTCTGTGCCTTCTGGGACTCAATTTGAGTGTAATGTCTCTTTCATTACACATTCAGAAAATCTTTGAGAAGACCCTTCTTATTCACATTTCTGTGAATGTTTTCTGAGGTTATTCTCTATCAAAGTCAGATTCCCTGTGACAACGAGGGGCAGAACTGAGACTTCTTTTGACTATATGTTGTGATAAAGTACTATAGGTTCAGAATTGTCATGTATTTTTCCCCTCACATTTTGTTACTAAATTAAGGAATGTGGAGTCTTCAAAAAAAATTCTGTTATTACAGTTAATTTTGAATGAGTTTTTTTGTGCTTGATGTGTGCAGACAAACATTCAAACAACTTTAGTAGAAAATCTTTCGGAAATGAAAACTCAAGAGACATTTTCGGTTTAAAGTCAAACTTTCCTGTGATCTGCAAAATATAAGAATCAGACATAGCTATGAGGATCAGTTAGCAAAGATTGTAAAGAATTTGAATTCTCAAGTGAAATGTACTGGTGAATCATCTTTGTGCACATTATATCTAGAAGAGAACAGATCTATGCATTTATATTTAAACCTATTGAGGAATACTTATATACTTCTAGAAAATGTATCTGTCCCTTAGCACTGAGCTATTTGGAAAAGGTATTATAACTCACATTTTCTGTTAAAGAATAAGTATTCCATGACAAGATGAGAACAGCTAGTTTAGGTCAGACTGAATGTCAGTATGTTTTCTCCAGCAGTGGTTTGCTGTGCATATGTACTGACTGCGTGCAAGAAAGAATGTGTAAGAACTGGATATGTATAGAGCACAATTTTGCATTTCTGGAGCAATCCTCCCACAAGTTATATTCATGTCATCACAGCTCAAAAAGACGGCCTGTCATCCTCAAAATTCTACAGATTCTTTGAAGTTTCTTAGAAAGATTATTTTTAAAAATAAGTCTGATTCTTTTTTTTTTTTTTTGGTCCAGCTTATAGAAGACTTCTGATAGCAAAATTAAGCATTCTGATTGTTCAGTGGACATGTAGCAATAAATCATGATGATGAACTCTGTCGTGACTAAAATTCCATTTGCATTTAATTAGATCACAGTAAGAGCACAATTACCATCAATTATGACCTGGAAAAATTCTTTACTGCTTATCACAGTGGTCAATTTTGTATAATTATTTCTAATATTATTTATCTGCCTCTCTTCCTCTTGCTCCTCTTCATGCTTGTAACATGAGAACTTTACCTCAGGGCTGTCCTTTTGTATTCAGACAGTGTCTTGATCACAATAAGATATCATTCTTGTAGGTATTCCTAGATACTACCCCTGAAAAAAGAATTATAACTGCAGTCAGGAAGCTGAAAAAGTGCTTTTCACTGATTCTACCTCTGATCCCTCTTTCCCTTTCTTTTTATCCTTTTACGTGAGCACTGTCATCCTTTTGTGACCAGTAGCCAGCATTTGTTTTACAGGATGCTGGTGGATGTACAGATTATAACTCTCAAGTTCCTGTTCCTGTCAGTTCATGGAATTATGTTATCATATTAGATATTGGTATGCTTTATTTATGAAGACATCTTTCCTATCTGCCCTAGGGCAAATGGAAAAGAATCCCTGCTTTATCCTTTCTGCGTAAGATAGACACAGTGTTCTGACACACCTGAAGGTGTAGTTTACCATTGTGTCACCAAAAGAAGAACAAATAATAAAACTTAGGAGCATATATGAATAGCACTGAAACTTGTATCTTATAATAAGAAATCAGTCTGGCAACTTTAAATAATTTTTTAGGTTTCTCCTTGATTTCCACATTCCTTCTGGAGTCCTTGGTGACAAACAGAATGGGAGTTTAATTAAAACTCTTTCCTAGTTTCAAAATGTGACACAATCTCTACTTTTCATTTTGAACTAGAACTGTCTTGATTTTGAATGCCAAGTTAATGGGAGCATTGAATTACTTAGCTTTAATAACACCTCAAGTTCCTAACAATGCAGTTGTTGTCAATTAGTAAATTAAGGGAAAAAAACCTAGGCTATTATCATACATTTTGACAGTATATGAATGAAGAGCAGTGCCTCACAGCAGAAGTTACAATAGTGGGTATATTTTGTATGCAATATATTTAAAGGAAACCCTTCACACCTAATTTTTTTTTCCAGTTTTCTTTTTTCGTGAACATCAGTCAGTGACAAAACTTTTCCCAAAACTTCAAATAATGTGTGGCATAAAAATGTCTTTAAACACTGACTTTTTATGTCAAAAATTGCTTTCATTTAGAAAATAGGTATACTGTATGATACAGTATTTACCTACTAAGTAACAATAACTTTGAGAAGATAGAATCATAGTTTTCTTCCCTCAGTTTTAAAGATGCTGCCTGCCTCTTGATTGTTGGCACAGGAGTAAATAAAAGGCATAGAATAAAAGGCTAAAGAACACTCAAAGAATGTACTAACTAATGAGCATATAGAATAGTTCAGTCAGAAGAGACGTTCAAAGATCATCAGGTGCAATTGCCTGGCCACATCAGGGCTACCCAAAAGTTAAAACATATTAATGAGGGGATTATTCAAATGCTTCTTGAGCACTGACAGATATGGGGCATCAACCAGCTCTATAAGAAATCTGTTCCAGTGTTTGGTCACCCTCAAGGTAAAGAGGTTTTCTTAATGTTCAATCTGAACACATGTATGCCTGAAGAAGGATATATGAATATATGAAGATAAAACAGAAAGATTTGTCATTATATTTGATTATCAAAATTTGTGAAGTTGTTGAAGGCACTGATATTTAACAACTATATGGCTGCCTAACAATTCTCTTAAGATTAAAATACTTGTCTAAAAAAGTCAAGAAAGGAGAGGTATGATCAACAGGAGGTGATCTACAGAAGAAAACAGTGATTTAGAATTAAATATTCATTAATCAGTTAAAAAATATATTTATCTTTGTACACCAGTGAATAGAAAGGAACAACTTTGACTAGTAGGACATATACCAGCATATTCCATCAGTTATGACACATTCATACAAATCCTTAGAAAAAAAATAAAATAACATGAATGTATCTGTGACTCATCATTGATTTCAGAAAGAAAAAAAAATACAAACAATATTTGTTCTGTACAGCTACTTGATATCTGCTGGATATCTACCTACTGGATATCTAAAATGAGATAAGGTAGCTCTCATTCTTTATACTCAGTAAAAATTGTAATGCTTTTAGCTGATGAGATTTTCAGGAAAAATACATGATAGATTTATGTGTACATTTGTGTTTATCTGTGGACACAGGCAACATTATGAAGGCAGAAGAGAACGAGAGTGTGCAAAGCAAGAACAATAAAGATTATTAATTATAAAAATGATAATGTTAAAAATATGTAGTTATGCTTTGAATAAATAAAGAAAACTCTTATTTTGTAATTATAAAATACACTTTTAAATATTCTGTCCAGCAATTCTTAGTTAGATATACTGCAATTTTTTTTTCCTGTGGTAGAAGATAATCTGAAGATCACAGAAGGAAAGTAGGGATTACCCAGGCTGATATGTCGATATGTAGGTTATTTTATATTACCTCTTATAGACTTAGCATTACACCCAAAATGAATTAAAAAAATAGACTCTTTTCCATTTATTTCAAGTATCCAACAGGATTTTTTAAATTTTGTAATTCAATTAATTTTCCCCAGAAACATTTAAAGCAAAATTTGTTAACTACTTGTCTCTAAAGTGCATAAGCTACAATTCCATAAATGTTGTTTTGTTCATTGTGCTCTCTGGAGCTGCAAGTAAGGATAAACAGACCTACTGCAGAGCTGATGTTAAAAACTTGATTTTGTGCTATGAAATATGAAGCAACAGCAATTCAGAAGGAAGAAGTGTCATGGTTTTATGATTTTTGGTATTGGTATTCCACATCATTACAACATGTAGTGCATTAAAAGTTAAAGAGTTAATACTCCAACTCCATAGATCATTGATATTTTCGGGTATACCTGTCTCAGAAGAGAAGAACAACTACATTCCCCAGAGGACTTTGCGATGCTTTGCATTTTTACGTATTTTCTGCTCAGAGGGAAAAGATAAAAACTCTCTGCGGTCACGGGACATGCTCTTTCCTGTGGGATCGACTCAGCAGTGGGTGCTCGCTGCCGTATCGCCTTCAGCGTCAGCGTAAGGCCTTCGGTTTATCGGACACTCTCTCTTGCTCATATTGTATTATTGTGTTATTTTGCTTTCTGACATCTTTTTTAGTAAATTAGCTTTCCTCCTCAGATTGTTGTCGCTGTTTTGTTTCTAGGCCCATCTTCTTTTTCCCTTGTCCCTTTCCCCCTTCCCCTTTCCTGGGGCGTGGGTCTGCGGGTCCCCCGCACCAGTCGTCATGGAACCGGGCCGATCCAGCCTGGTAAACTGTTGACAAGAAGTTAAAAGAACCTCTGGAGGTCATCTGGACCAACTCTTCTCAAGGAGGGTAACTCAGGTGGCTTTTGAAAGTCTCTAAGGAAGAGGACTCCATTACCTCTCTGGGCAACCTTTGCCAATGCTCAGTCACCTGCGCAGTAAATAAGTGCTTCCAAATATTTAGAGGGAACATCTTGTGTTCCATTTTATGCCCATTCTTTTTGACATGTCACCGAACATCACTGAGAATGGCCTGGCTTCATTCTCTGCATCCTCCCTTCAGGTACTTATAGACAAGTCTAGCACTAATCAAGGTAAGATGAGGGCACAAAAGCAAAACTCAGGAAAGATTGTAGAATACATCAGTCTCCGGATAGTTCAATTCCTGATGAGACTTCTGAAGATGACTTATGAGCCTTGGAGACATCTGCAGCAGAATTTACAAGAGGTCAAGAGCATTGAACCCATGAGAGTGCATGGGCTTGGGTATGCGGATTGCCTTTCTGTTCTGCAGTGCCAGGATGTCATGAAGCAGCAAGAGCTGACAAGAAACTAGCTTGAATTTCCAGTAGCTAATTACCTTCGGTGAGATCAGTCAGGTAAATTGACTATTTTCATCTGTAAATGCTTGTGTTACCTGAGTTTTGTTGTTGACAGTGAAGAGATGTACAAAACCTCTAGCTTAACTAGAACTGCATGAGAAAGTTCAAATTCCACTGTTAAACTGTGTGCCTGGACTTAGCTGCAGATATTAAAATTGCATAGGTCTCCTCATGTTTTTGTAGATAAGGGAATAATTCTATCAGTCACTGTTGCTGTAATAAAAGGCAAATCATATAAAAGCCAACAACACAGCTCATTCCCTCATTCTGAATCTCCCACATAACAAATTAATGGCAGTGTGCATGCATAATGAGAAATGCTTCAAACCTGAAGGTTCATTTGTTTGGACAAATGGTGTTTGTTGACTGCTCTGAAATGAATTGCAGCACAGGAATTGTATTTGAGTAACAAGACTGCTATTGCTGTTGCTATTATGGTTACTACTATTACTACAATATCCGAGCTGAGGTCAGTGGTAGGCCAGCAAGGGACAGGACACACTATGTAAAATTTGAATCTATATGGATAAGGCAGTGGAGGATTTCAGCTGGAATTAAATGCAGGCAATTGACTTGTGCGTCAGCCATCTCCAGAAAGCAGGAGTTTTCTCATTTCTCTCTTGTTTTTGTTTTGCCGCCCACCCCTGAGAATAAAATACAGAAACCTGCCATGCTTCTAAACCTGGATATTGACCAGCTCATTATAGTCAGTAAATTGAAATTATAACTATTGAATATTGAAACTTGTTTCCTGTAAAGCGGATAAAAGAAAAAGGGATAAGAAAAAGATAACCCTGGTTTTGCAAGGTTATACAAAAAGCACAAGTATTCTTTCAGTATGACTAGAAGAACCTATATATTTATATATTTGCTATCACTCACTACAAGACTGTACTTTATTACTGCTGTACTCTAACAAGTACATTGTACTACTTGGATGAACATTTGTTCATGTAAATATGTTTTAGCATCCAACAGATATGTGATTAAACTTACTTTAAAATAAAAATGTTTCTTCTGATTTTTTCCAGGCTCCTATTTACTAACAGGATATTTAATGCTGTGGTGGGAGAATTTTGTTGCCATGTCACTGATAGCGACAGAGGGCTGGTCTGACAAAAGGTGTCTGACATGGAAGTGTGTATGAAGCAAAGGTGTGGAACTAAATTCTTCCATGTTGAAAAATTTGCATGCATTAAAATTAATTGATATTTGCTGAATGGTCCTGGAGACCAACCAGTGAATGTGAGCACAAGTGACGTGCTGGATGGTGTGTTTCTGTAAAAACAACAGTGACATGAAAGACTAAGCATGCTCTGGACAGTCATGGACAGCTGTCACGCCACGAAATGAAGTGTCTCAAACAACTTATCCTTGTGTATCAGTGGATTATGAACAGGGACCTGTGTACAGAGCTGATTATTGGCTTCAATATATTGGAAAAGATTGTGGCAGCATTGGAATATCACAAAACTTCCAGGAGATGGATCCCACAAATGGTCGCATAGGAGCTGAAAGAATACTGTCTGCAAGTTTGTCAGGACGCATTGAACAATTACAAGGCTGAAGGTGTCAGTTTCCTGGATTGCATCATTACTGGTGATGATACACGGTGTCACAAATATGATTTGGAGTCAAAATAACTGTCCATGGAATGGTGAGATGCGAATTCCCCATGAAAGAAAAACTTCCAAGAAGCAGCTCTGTGAGTAATGTCACTTCCCATCATTTTGGGAAAAGAAAAAACAATACTTATGGATTTTCCTGGAACCCGGACAAACCATCAACTCTGACCGCTGTGTTGTGACACTGACAAAGCTGAAAATTTGAACTTATATATTTCTATGATCAACTTACATATTTTCCATCAGGCAATTTTTTTTTGTTTTGTTTCATTTTGTTTTGTTTTTTTCCAGTTTCTGTCTCTACTACTAGATAATTCAAGAATCTGAATTCTATGCTCTTCATTTACTTTCCAGCCTAAAATGACTCACAGTCAAGTTTATCTTTGTGCCTTCCTCTCTCACTAAACTTTTGGCTCCTGTCTCGCCTTGCTTCTCTCTTTCTTGCTATAAAAAGTCTTTGAGACTGATGTACTGGAGTTCATTCAACCCAAGTTAACACACTGAAGTGTCTGTTTAGAATGTTGTGCAAGTAAATGCCTGTGGTCCTGAAGCAAGGCTATTGTCTATTTACAGCTTCTGAGTTTTTACAGCCTCTGAGAGCTCCCTTTGTCTTCCCATCTCTGAAGTATGTGCAAGTAGATGCAGGCAGACATGAAGTTCTATGGCTATGCTGCAAGCTGAGTGAATATAAGCCAATATTTTCTGGAAAGGTGGTGCAAAGTGTAAGCTGTTATACCCTGTTTTTCAGAAAGCTGTATTTATTAATAGTCATCAAGACACTGTCAAAGATAATTGACTTTGATAACAAACAAATTCAATATTCTTGATTTCAATTTTAGGTCATATTGTAGTACTTGTTAAGCTGATCATGAAAATGGGTGGGGTATACTCTTAAAATTCTTTCTTCATTTTATTTTGTAACAAAATATATAACAATGACAGACTTTTTAGGTTGACTTTTACTATGCTGTTTAGCAGACAAAAGGGTTCAAGTAAAGGAAGGCTTATCTTATATATTTGCCTCTTCTTCAAATCTTTATTTAATTTTGTTATGGTTTTATTTCGTTTTTAGCATTTAGGTCAGTATTTTCCATGTACCACTTTAATACATTAACAAGGAAATCTGTCAGGTAGAAGGTTTGAAACTGATAAAATAATTCTAAAAATAATATACTTTCAGACTGTATAATTTGTTTCTGTAATTCAGAGGGAGATATATGGCTTGAACAAACAGTCTTCAAGCTGATGTTGTAAACAGCCTGTTTTATTCAGGTAGATTCATTGCGCTTAGACCTGTCCAGAGGTTTAACTTCATGAAGATTTAACATGAAAAAACGTTTAAGCTTTAGATTATATATTTATTCATTGTTTTAAATATGTCAGTGCAGTGTAAAGACAAGCAATTCACTGGAATATGTGTACTAAATGTAGCAGATTTGTCACTGTAATGAACGGATCACTTAAAGTTTGATTTGATCACTTCTTTCCACTAGAGTATTTGAGGATTTAAATTCTATGTTGTAACAACTATTGTTTTACCAACTGTTGTTGATACAGTTTTCTCCCAGATTTTGCAGCTGAAAGAAATATGCCGTATTCCTGACAAGGGTTAGTTGTTCTTCTGAATTAATAATTAGGGAACCAACGTCTACATCATTGTTCATGAATGTTGAAAATAATGTAATCGCTATTCTAGATTGACAATTTGATTGCTCTAACTGTATTGCATTATAGTCATTTAAATTATTAATATTATCATCTTTTGTTGCAGAAAATGATTTAATTTGGTCACTTTTTCTTCCTTCCTTCCTTCCTTCCTTCCTTCCTTCCTTCCTTCCTTCCTTCCTTCCTTCCTTCCTTCCTTCCTTCCTTCCTTCCTTCCTTCCTTCCTTCCTTCCTTCCTTCCTTCCTTCCTTCCTTCCTTCCTTCCTTCCTTCCTTCCTTCCTTCCTTCCTTCCTTCCTTCCTTCCTTCCTTCCTTCCTTCCTTCCTTCCTTCCTTCCTTCCTTCCTTCCTTCCTTCCTTCCTTCCTTCCTTCCTTCCTTCCTTCCTTCCTTCCTTCCTTCCTTCCTTCCTTCCTTCCTTCCTTCCTTCCTTCCTTCCTTCCTTCCTTCCTTCCTTCCTTCCTTCCTTCCTTCCTTCCTTCCTTCCTTCCTTCCTTCCTTCCTTCCTTCCTTCCTTCCTTCCTTCCTTCCTTCCTTCCTTCCTTCCTTCCTTCCTTCCTTCCTTCCTTCCTTCCTTCCTTCCTTCCTTCCTTCCTTCCTTCCTTCCTTCCTTCCTTCCTTCCTTCCTTCCTTCCTTCCTTCCTTCCTTCCTTCCTTCCTTCCTTCCTTCCTTCCTTCCTTCCTTCCTTCCTTCCTTCCTTCCTCCCTCCCTCCCTCCCTCCCTCCCTCCCTCCCTCCCTCCCTCCCTCCCTCCCTCCCTCCCTCCCTCCCTCCCTCCCTCCCTCCCTCCCTCCCTCCCTTCCTTCCTTCCTTCCTTCCTTCCTTCCTTCCTTCCTTCCTTCCTTCCTTCCTTCCTTCCTTCCTTCCTTCCTTCCTTCCTTCCTTCCTTCCTTCCTTCCTTCCTTCCTTCCTTCCTTCCTTCCTTCCTTCCTTCCTTCCTTCCTTCCTTCCTTCCTTCCTTCCTTCCTTCCTTCCTTCCTTCCTTCCTTTCTTTTCTTTCAACATGGCAATGTTAAAGGTTTCAGTGTAACACAATTCCCATGAAGTAGAAATTCATTTAAAGTCTGCTTGCAGTGACATTCAAATAACTGTGAAGCAACATACAATTCTCTGCTCATAGGTCTATAAAATAATTCGTTGTAAAGAACATAGATGTCAAAATGGATAAAGAGACATTCTTCAGTTGCCTGTATTTTAGTACCAGTAAGGAACTTTGGTAATAAATAAGAGGAATTAGAAATACTCATAATGAATTGATACTTGATCAGATGGATTTTAATTAAATGGGGAATGATGTTCCACATGGCTTGAGTGTTAATGTTGCTGCTGACACCATGGAAAAGAGTTATAATGGGGGCAGAAGAAATCTACAGTAAAAATATTATCTACATCAAAGCTACTGAAAATTTTAAAGGACAGGATGCAGAAATCTTATGGATTAATGTTCTGACTGATAACAGAGGGACATATTGATTACAATTAGCATTAGAGAGCAAATTAATATGTTAGAGGCAATAAATACCTTTTACCAATTTATCTATCAGACCTGTAAAGGAAGGGATGTTTCATCGTAAAGCAGAATTTGATCTAGAATGCCTTTATTGAAATTGGAATTTCTAAAGCAATAGTATCAATAAATTTCTGATAAACAAATAATTGAAATCAATTCAGAGTAATTATATTATAGGTGTATGAGGAACACTCATACTTTGTTAAAATCATCAGTTTTATAAACTGAAACTAATGTGAAAAATGAAATAATTTTAATAAATAAATTTAATTATAAAATATTTATAAAATAATTAAATTATCAAATATTTTGTTTAATTACAATTGTTTAATTACAATTGCTAATTACAATATCAATACATAACTATTATATTTTATATTCTCAGGACCTGAAAACTTGCATCTGAATCTAATTGTAAAGGGTCAGTGGAGTTTTCGAATTCTTGACATTGATTCATGACAAGTACTGGAAAATATAATATTACAGGGCACAGCAATAATTTAAAAATACAGAAAATGGGATTGTCTAGGACATGTTAAAATGGTCAGCATTAAATTATCGTTAGAAAAATCACAGAAGAGATAATACTGATATGATCAATAAAGAATTGAAAGAGGTTAATATATTTAACTCCAGGGAACCTTGTTTTAATGAAATGATTTCTCTTTGAGTAAGTTTGATATTGCTTTGATGAGATTATACATACAGCTTAGGAAAGTAGCTGTATTGACATAAATAGTGCTGTAAAGTATTTGATTTAATTAAATGTAATGAAAATGAGTATCAAATTAGTATTCTACAGAATTAGTGCAGCACATATTGGATGGATTAAGAACTGGTAAACTGGTAGATTCCAGAGACTAATTTAATATATTGTCAGATTATAGTTTCTAGTACAAAGACTGAAGAGATTTTTATTGCAGTTGAATCCTATTCAATATTTTCAGCAGTTCTCTAGACAAAACTATAAAGTGATTACAACTAGGCTTTGTGCAAGTACACAGATTTTGTGACGTACCTTTTTCCTTTTTGTTATTCACTTCAGGTTACGTTCAGCATTTCTCAGAGTTTATATTAAGATTTTTTTTTTGTGTGTGTGTGACTGAATCCTACTTACAACTGAAATAAATGGGAATTTCATCATAGATTGCGTTTAGAGCAGTATCCTGCCCTACTAGCTGGATTTCCTGAGAAAAGATTTTTACTGCTCTTGGCTGCCAGCATATCATGCAGTAGTTCCCAAGGAGGGCTTCTTAAAACTTCTGGAGTAGTTGTTCAAATAAAAGTTAGTAAGCATGGCTATGTACTATAGCAAGAGCAAGGAGCTGGGGAACCAAACAAGCAGAACAAAAGCAAGAAAATGTATGTGTCAGAATAAAGACAGTTCAATAGATGAAGGATAGAACAAAAATGCAGGCATCACAGGAGCATCGCTTCTTACTGATGGCCGGCCTCTGAGATATGTCCACCTTGGAAGTCAATATTCCCCCTTTCTCCTTCCTTCGTTTTTTATTGCTGAGCATGACAATATATGGCACGGAATTTCCTTGGTCCAGTTCTAGTTGAGTGTCCCAGCTCTGTCCTCACTATGTTTCATTTGCACTACGGGATTACTCACCGGGAGAGAGAATGGGAAAAAGAGAAGTTGTTGGCACTATGCATGCAAGCACTGTTTACCAATAGCCAAAACATTGGTGTGTTATCAATATTGTTTCAGCTGCATAGCCAAAACTCAGCACTGCACAGCTGCTGTGAAGAAAGTTAACTCCATCCTAGCCAGAACATAAAACGCCTTATACTAATACTTAAACAGAAGCACCACTTATTCCGTAAATCTATCCACAAGTTCATCAAAGTGCAGTGACATGTAATGATCATAAATAAGTTTTACACCTCTACCAGCGCACTACAATCTGTGAGACATCATGGAATGGTGGATCCAAGGCATCAATGACAACTCATCTAAGCTGTTACATTACTTACCGTATGGTTTGCAAATGACTAAATTTGTTTATACTAAAACAGAAAACCATCTGTGCCAATCAGCAATCAGAAATTTGATAGAATCATAGAACAGGATTACAGAATATCCTGGGTTGGAAAAGATTCACCAAGATCACTGAATCCAACCTCTGGCTCCACACCATACCATCCAAACCCATTTCTGAGAGGTCCACATGCACCTTAACTCTGTCACACTGGTTTCCAACCACTGTTCTGTGCAGCCTGTTCCATGTCCACCATCCTCTGGGGCAGAACTTCTCTCTCATCCCCAGCTGCCCATCCCCTGATGCTCTGTGCTGTGCCCTTGGACCTTGCCACTGTCACAGAGAGCAGAGCTCAGTGCTGCCCCTCTGCTCCCTGTGAGAAGCTGCAGCCACCATCAGGCCTCCTCTCAGCCCTGTGGTACCCAAAACTGCCAACAGTGTTCAACATGAGGTACAGAACAGAGAAGGACATGCACACAGGGAGCTTGAACTGTCTCTAAGTCAGACACTGATACCCATATTCTAGCCAAAATATTCTACGCAGTACTGTCAAAATTTGATTACTAGTTTCAACATTTATCTATTAAGAGTCATTGCATGCTAGGTGATTCTAAGGAATTTTTTTAGATCATCATTCGGTTTTGGATGCATTAAGAATATACATAAAGGCTTAATGTAAGGAAGTGGGCTCATTCTTCTTCAGTCTGACTCTGTACGCTATGTTTAACTGGATGATTTACTGGATCCATACTTATACCTTACAGTATATATGAGATTTTGCTGGCTGTTCCTAATTAGATATTTTTGATGTTATTTTCCTTTAAATTTGGTATCAAACTGTCACAAGAAATCCTTCAATATCTATAGATTTCAAATTATCATGTTTTAGAACATGCTGCATTCACATAATATTAATGTACTGTTGGTAGACATGGTAATGCTGAGACGTTAAGCAATTTCATCGATCTTTAATTAAACCACATTAAAATAGACTGCTTGCAAGCTTCTCACTGTACCTTCACATTGGTAGCACTGGCACATTACTTACTCTAATATCGTTGTTTATATCATAAAGTTACTGCACCACCATATGTTCTTATGAAAGAGAACCTACTTTAGCAGGGGGGTTGGACCAAGTGTTCTCCAGGGGTCCCTTCCAACTCCTGCAATTTCATGATTCTGTGACAGCATATGCCTTTCAGGAAATGGGAATAGAGAGAGAAAGAGGAAAAAAAGCCATGCTTGGAGTGCTACACTGCAATTGAGGCAGATCAATATTATATGAGCATATGTGAATCCAAAGAATTTCTTCAAGTTAAGAAAAAATGTTGCAATGTTGAGACTGTTAGACAGGTGGCAAACTCAGACTGCTGCTTTATGCAAAAATATATCTGGTTACTCCATTAATTCTGTTTGTATCTAGTTCCTGTAATGTTTTCTGCTCTTCTCTTTAGCCCAACCAAAGAACTTGAATAAACTTTATTTCTGGGAAGGGACTGTTCCTTAATGTGTGTTCACTCAGCACTTACTATAAAGGGATATTAATTTATGTAGGGATGCACACATTGTAATAGGTACTAATATAATATAAGCAGCAAAAATCATAGATTAAAAACAAATTCTCATAGGTTTGATTTCTGTAGTTTGAAATTCAGAAGATCTTAACATTCTTTTTAGAATGAGTGAAGTTGAAGAAATTGTCTAGAAGAAAATGCATATGTTCTTCTCAGATAAAGTACCTGTAAGGCGTTTTAAAGAACTAAGAGCATAGAAAAGCTTCAGAAACTAGTCAGCTTGCTCATGTTTATTTTGAAAATGTACTCCACACTCACAGGCTTGAAGGGATCTTAATTACAATCGATGGAATAATTAGGTTGAGAGAATTGTGCAATAGAGAACAAAAATGAATAGAAAACATGCACAAGTGCACCTTTGGGCAAATGTATTATAGGCATAATATTGTCATTATGTCTCTCAGACCACATCATTATTTGCTCTGGCATATGTGTGGAAAACAGACTAGACTGTACAAGGCTTTTCCATTCATACTCCGAACCATATTTAAACATTTCACAAAATGGTGCATTGTAATAACACTAGCTTACACTCAGCATATATGTGATTCTGAGTACAGCTGGACTTCCACAACATATTTCTAATTCTGCAAAAGCATTGCTATTTCAAAAACTCTGCTTCTCTCTTTTTCCTCACAGACAACATAGAAGTGCTTATAACAGTTTGTTCACCAGACTTTGACTCATTGGTGAACAGCTCTTCACAGATAAATTATTTGCTGGTTCCAGCTAGCTGCAGTAGCCAATTTCTACTGTCTCACTGACCACAGCTTTCTGATAAATAAAATGCACACCCAGAAAAGGTCTCCTAGAACAGGTAGTTTCAGAGAGTGAAATGGTCTTAGAGAGTCTTATCAAGCTCCTTTTAAATTCTGAATCCTTATCTCTTGGTGCACATTGCAGTCCAAAAGCCGTAAGTCCTGTAATGGGAAACCTGCTCTTTAGTTCTTCTATTTTTTCTTTTCCTAGCATTTTCCATGATAGACATTGAAGAGGTAGGGAGAAGAAGGTCACAAATTAAAACAAAATAACTCAAACCATATTTTCAGGTGACAGTTAAAGGAGTCTAAATATTTTGAAGTGGTCATCAACTTTTAGTCTTTGAAGACTTAATACAGTGTTTCATACAAATATCTAGAAATAGGCATTTGACATTTCTGGTGTGGGTGTAATAGTAGAAATTCATGTATTATGGAACTTTTTCACACAAACCAAATGTTCATTTCAATTCTGAAGCACAAACAAAATAAAATATCAGTTGTCAAATAAATATGGAAGGATACTAGGAAAGGAAAATAAGAACAGAGAACTTTAATTTTTAAGAATTACCTGAACATTTAAGATAAAAATTTTGTTGAAACAGAACTTACGCAATGCAAATCAATTATGGCTTTTGTAGATTCATGATAATGAATGGGTAATAAGATGAATGCAGCCTTCAAAGAGGTACCTCAGCTTTCTGCAGGTCCTAGGAGGGCTGAAACAATCTCTGTTTCTCAGTTTCTCTCATCACAGAAGTTCATGTGGGTTTATTTCCTCTCCTCTTGGAAACACCAAGCCGTGCAAACACATTCTTTTCCTAGAAATGACACAAAGGTTTCCAGTATGTGTATATCTCTATATACATGTATATGTGTTGTGTATATATATATAATTAATGCTATGTATAAATGAAGATTCATTACCTGAACATATAAGCATGACTTTTGTGGCCAGAGTCTGCAAAAATCTTTGGCATGGAATATCAAAAACAGAGAAGAAACAGTGTAGATATAGTAACAAAAAAATGGAAAAATGTTTTTTAATGGAACCACATTATTTTCTTGTTTGAATAAGAAACTTCATAATAAAAATATATAACGAATGAAAAATCTTAGAAGAGTTTAGCTGAGTCAGTTTTTACACAAGTCAGAAAAGCTAACAATGGCCTTAAGAGCTGTCAAACTCAAAGTGACAATATGGAACTGTATTATTGTTTTTATTTTTTTCACACAAGGAGCAATTTTTCTATTGATCCACTTGCTGTTCTCTGCAACTCACTCTTCAGATTTTAGCAGGACTCTTAGAAATGACCAAAAACTAAAATAACAAAAATGATAAACTTAAACAGTCTTTTGAAATAGTGGCAGCCCTACATACTTCAATGAACTGACCTGCCTTTGTACAGTGAAGGCTGCAACAGACATCTGGGTTTAAAAAGACCCACCATTTTCTGACTGCCTTGTGCACATCATCTGAAATGTCTAATAGTGGCTGTATTTTGAAACAGAGTAATTAACTGTATTTGTTAATGCAGCATATATCAAACAGAAAAAAAAGGAAAACATATTTCTTCTTTTCCTAGTTAACTTTGAAATTAGTATTTCAGTAATTTGCACAGCCTACAATACAGGTGCGATGAAAAAGAATGTGGAATACAGTACTACAGCTTCTCACAATTGGTTTCCTTGAGATATTTTCATTCATCAAATCAGCTAGCCGAAAGTGCATGCTCCCATCTGCTCCTCTGAGTCACTGTATTTTCCAGTGTCATGTGGGAGCAATTTGTCAGAGCAACCATGTCATAAAAGCACCACAGAGCTAGAGTCTGCCAGTTTGATAAAAGCTGCAATAGGATTGACTAACATGCTGACATAACAAACTTAATATCAGTTGAAGAGCTTAGGAAAAAAGCAGAAAGTGCAGAAAAGTAAATTTACAGAAAGAAACCACTGTGCAAAACTCTTCTTTTTACAATGAAGTTTTAGACAATGAAGCTATGCCATATTACTTCTTAGTTAATACCCTTAGCTGGAGATAGGTAATTAGTAGTTTGGAACCCATCTTTTGCTCTGTAAGGATTCTACTTGTGCCTGAATCCCAAGCATTATTTGAGCAGCGAAGAATGGAAGTGGCCTTCAAGACTTTTTTTTGTCTGGATCTCCTATTGCATGTGCAAATGCCAGTATTATCAGTGATGCTGGCTTGCTACATGACACCAGTCAGGAACAATACATTCCCCTGAGTCCCATAGAAGTAATGAACTTTGTTGCCCCAGAATAGACCAAAAAGCAATAAGAATGACTTACTGAAAAGCAAACAGATTGGGGAAAGGAAAATGAAAAGAAATAGAGCAACTGAATGACCTCTGAAAACTGATGTACTGGCATGAAATTTCTCAGGCAAAAGGTACAGTAAAATTACTAAATCTTGTTCTCACACGTAACAGGATGGTCCATTTGTTTGGTCAGATTCAATGAATGTTAAAGCCTTATAAAGCTTCTGTGCAAAAGGATTGGAGGTGACATGAAGGCGGATAATAAAGTTACCCAGAGCGCAGATCAGTGGCAATTTAGCAATTAGCCCTGTCAGCAGCTCTGGAAAGTCTGTAACAAATCATAAGTTTTTAGTTAGCCAATATAATAAAAATATTTAATAGTGAAGGGAAAGTAACAGAAGCGATAAATGTGTTTAAGCATAGGATATATATGTATGTATTGTATGACAATTACATGATCTAGAGAAAAAAAAAATGTTCTAAGATAAATTATACTCTTCTTGAGAAAGAATATTAATATTCTGTCAGGTGAAGAAGAATTTGTCCTTTTTACTTTTCTCAAATCTCATCGATCATAACACTACTGGCTTCAATTTGAGGATGAAGAAAAGTTATTATGCAAATTGTAAAAATATCTGACCGAGTGGAAATAGAAACAATTACTATAGGCTGAAAAATTCAGTAGAAATATAAAGAATATAAATGAAGCAGTAGGGAAGGGCAATTCAGTTCACAAGGAGTAAGTGCCAGCTCTTCTCTATAAAAGTACAATTTACGTGAGCAAGTCTGAAAAGGAAGGAAGCAAGTCTGATAATTACCATCTTGTAAACCTACATTTGTTGGGTAGTATGATAGGTAGCACAGCCCGTGGAGATTTGAGATTACTAAGACAGTAAAGTCACAAAGCAGGGTGTTCACATCTTTGAGCTTCATGTATACTAAATAAGTACCAAACTGAGGATCCTAAACACCCTGTAAAGTGAATTGGTAAAAAGTAGGCTCCTCCAGAGAGCAATCTGAAGCACCTGAGTTAGGTGCCTACATTTTATCATTGACTATGTAGGCCATCTGATGTTGGATGATGTGAATACTTCCTGAAGTGTCTTATTACAGCATATCCAGAAATACATCTATGTGTATGCTAAAGAAATTCCGGAGCACCTATTTCGTACTTTAACAGCCATGCACTGCTTTTAACAAAGTGATATTTATGTGCAATAGAAAATAATAGCTCTAACACTACCCTGAGGCTATGCAGAGCTGTGATATAAAGGTGAATGTTTTCAATAAAAATTCAGGGTAAAGATCTATATTTTCCACACAGCATCTGTTCCATACAAAGAATGGGGCTATGGCAGAAGTGAATTGGGAAAGATCCATCTTAAGAAATATTTTAAAATGAATAAAGCTATAGTAAAGTGAAGTCTTACATGGGGCAGGCTCTAGAAGAACTGTGTATGCTAACTCCATCTCTAACTTGCACATCTATAGATCTCTCAGTATGATTTTTCCCAAAAATGAAAACCAGAAAATAGCTCGTTTGTACTCAGGTAAAAATAATACTTATCCTTTGAAAGTGCTACACAACAGGCAATCACAGAAAAAGAAGGAATATGGCAGTTATGGCAAATCGATCAATAGGAAACAAACATTGAAATGGCACATATCAAAACTGCAAACTGCTTTAGGAATAATACCTGTTGTAGCAGACTTGTCTAAACACAAATTTAACAAGCAACCTTATTTACCTAGTACTGTTTGCTCTATGCTCCCTCTCATTCCTTCTCCAGCTAATCTTGCTCAGTTCAGCAGCAAAAAACCGAACTTTCCACTGTGTTTAAATCACTGAAGTGGTAAATAATAGATATACAAGAACTCAAATTGTTACAAAATAATTTGACACAGCTCTTACCAGCAATCTTGAAGTGATAGCTTTAGCAGTTGCACAAGATCTAAAGAAGAACAGAACCACATAAGCGCTTAAAGTGTGAGCAATTTCTTGCCTGTTGCAATTTGATTTGAAGCTGAGTTAAATGAGTAGGTAGCACAACTGGCTTGGAGTGTATACAGGAATTTCCATCAGCCTCTTTGATCCTTGAATGGTTAATTCAAACAAAAGGTGTGATGTTGGAATTTGTTGGAATTTGAATTCAAAGGAAAATATGAATAAAAGTAATGTCTGTTTATTTGTTCTAATGTCTGTAATTTGTTCTAATTATAATTTATTTTGTGTGACTTTCTTTTCTCAGCCTTTTTTTTTCCTTTTTGTTTTATTTTTCTTGGATTAGAACTCAGTAGTTTGTTTTTTCCAAAATTTAGTAGCAAGATGATTTTTAAGAATTCTATACTTCTGGGATAAATGATGTAGTGATGAATGATCCTACTTTTGTTCAGAGAATCAGTGCAGGAAATGGGATTGTCATATCCACGTTGAATACAGGGTGATTTTTCTTGTTAAATGCAACTTGTATATCTAATTTTAATGGCTTCTTTGCTGATTTTTTTTTTGTTTTTTTACTCAAAGAGAGGAGGAACAGATTTTATAAGAGTGCCTATGCATTAGTCAAGGGAAATGAAGTCAGTGACTTCAGGTTAGTCAGCCATTCTGCTTTATTCAAATCTGCAGGTAATGAAGGCCCTTAGTGCTCATCCTTTTGAACTTGAACTTCTATGTTATTTGACTTTTTGCTGCTGACTTTTTGTGGGTGCTTGGAAACAGCATCAATGGTAAAATGACAATGTATACATACATTTTGCAGTACTGCACATGTGCATACCGCAGAGAGCAGGAAATGGGCATTGAAGATGTAGTAGATGAAAGCATGCCAGGTGTGCACATCTTGGGAACCTGGAGTTGATTGCAAGAAATTTTAACAAGATGCTGGCATGGCTTTTGTTTAAGCTAAAGACCTCTCTCCCCGAAAAATTCTGTGTCAGGTTTGAGAGAATGTATGGACTGGTAACCGTGACCGTGTTTGGTAAGACGGCTGGATATGGTCTTTCTATTTTGTATCACTGACTGGGGTCTTCTGCAGCAGCTGGTTGTGGTCCAGTGCAGTCCTGGGCTGTGTGGAGCCTCCTTGAGTCCTTCCAAATGCTCAGCCTCCCTTTTACTCCTCCTCATTAATATATAACCCATGTAGCTTTAGAAAATAAGCTTTTCATACATCCCAGCAAAAGTGTGAAAACTAAGTAGTTTTTAGTACCTTAAGTGTATTTAGCAATTACTCTAAAAGATTACATAACCAGTGAGTATTTCAAGGTATGGATCTAATGTATTAGTAAAAAGAGACCCTCAGCTGGTGCAAATCAGTGACATTTGCAACAATCAAACATGTTATTTCTTTATTTCTGAATAATAATAATATTATTATTATTTCTTTTACTCCATGTTTCTGTGCAGTACATTCTTTACCATGACTTGACATCTCTGAAGACATTAATACTCTTGGGGGAACATGAATCAAACAGCAATTGCTCTTTATGTACATTTGTATCTTATAATTTTATTTTAGCTCATACTTATCAGAACAGAGCCTAAGAAAGGATGTCTAGACAGGGCAATTTCCCAATAGTGTTTATGGTATGGGAAAATTTATTTCACTGCATATATTCCTGAAAATTCTGAAGATTCCGCCTAAGAATAACAACTATATTCCCCTCAAGTCCTTAGATGGCTCCATGTTCTTAGTAAATTATAATAAAAGAAGTCCACCCCACTGCATCCTACTGAGATATCAAATGTAGAGTGCTGTTAGCTAATCCTCCTTCATTTTTATCTTTTTTTGCAACCAACCACTATTTTCTGCTATAAATAATCACCATTCCCTTTATTTGAAAAAAATAAAATTATGCCACAGATTGAAAAATTAATAGTCTGATGGTTCTTTTCCTATTTATTTATGACATTTCAAACTAGAGGTGTGTTTGTGTCATTTGTAAGCATTGAAAAGCATTCTGCTAGGGCAGTATTATTCATAAAAGCCGTTATGCTTCTATCTCCATCCAGTCTTTGGGTTTATTGTAAGCAGGTTAGTTTATTGCATATTTATTCAGAAATGTTGTTTAGAGTCTATTTCTCTATATGACTCTTCCTTTGTTTCCCTTTCTGCTTCTGAAACTTAACCCTTTAATCCTACTTTTGCTTCCTTCTACCACTCCCATCCAAGTTTTAAATGACTGTAGGTATACATGATAATTTTCCTTAGAATTGTATAAAAATTTCTTTTAATCTGCTCTTCGTGATTCCATTGGGTCTTTCTAAGTAGACACCATTTAATGATGTCATAGACAGAGTAGGCATTCACCCTTTTCTGTGATAGTCCATTGAAGGTTTTGCACCTCTTAAGAATGCATCCCTGAAGTAAAGAGAATGGAAGACATATATTACAGTTGGTTTTTTTTGTGGAATGGCAATGAATGGGCGCCAAATGCTACCAGAAAGGACCTGGATGGATGGTTTCCACTGAATTTAGGAAAGCCTAAGGTCAATTATCTCAGTTGATACTGAGACTAGCCTTCATGTTTATACCTTGGATGTACACTGGCCCAGAAGAACAGCAGGATATTTGATGTCAGTTAGTGGCAGGTTTTCAATCATTCCGTGGAAACCTACAAAAATCTGTACAAAAACTCTATTATCTACCTCAAAACTATATAGATGTAACAGAAAACTACTGACTTTTACTGCATTTAGAGAACAGAGTCAGTGTATGCAGGTACTACTGCTACCCACCTGGGGCAGGTAGATCCTAGCTATTCAGTGCCAAGCTCCTAGCATCCCTACTTAGATAGTAAGACAGAGGATAGCTCTCGATTCACCATCTGATGTGAACATGTGGCTGCCCAAGGTCACTGGCAGTTTTCCAATGTGAGTCTGAGTTGAGCGAAGTGTGGACTTCCCTGCCATGGTTGCAATTAAAAAGAAGCACTGGGTCCAGGTCTCTTCTGTCAGATGAGTGTGCTGATGCCAGAGCCAAGCTGGCAGAGCTGTATGTATTTTATTTCCCTGCACCCCAGGTTTTCTTTAATGATTATAAGAAACATCACATCTAAAATCTCTTCTGAGGGACTTGAAGTGATACACAGATATTAATTGTACTACAGTCTGAAAGCTTCACTTCCAAGTAAGCAATCCTTTAAAACATTTGGTAGCAATAACAAGTACCTCAAGGTTACATCCTATCTCTTTTTCTCATTATGTCATCTATACCAACTGTGACCTCTGGAATTTAGTTAATTAAATTTGTCCAGACTCTCTGACTTAGTTGTGCAATTTCTCATGAGGATTTAATTTTTGAAGGCACTAGGTAAGAAAAATGGTTAACCTTGATGAGTCAGTTTGCAGTGGTAGCATGTTGTTCAAGAAAAAATGTAAGCCTTTTAATCTATTGTATAAATAATAAATAATAAATCTCAGGACAGTGCATGGACATGGAATATTTAAAGAATTGCATTACATCTTTAAGACTAGGTATCAGAATAAAATGAAATTGTCACACAACAGTTGCACTTAAAATACAAGTCAATATTACAATTTTGTTTTAATGAGTGATGCTTCTTAATAATTTAGAAGATTCCCATCAAAACTATCTGAAATAGCTTTTGAAGTCTCTGGTGCTCTATATTTTTATATGGATGTTTAAAGTTACTTTTGAAATTTTATTCCAGTATAGTATTTGTATAGTTATCATTTTTAGTGTCAGTATGTCCCAGAGATCGATTCATGTCTTTTCGCAGTTGACTCTTATGTTTACTGTTACTATCATGATTTGGAAGTAGCCCTCATTATGTCCATGTAGACTTCTGTTCCCAGAGATGCTATGCAGAAGTTCTATAACCACTCTCATTTGTCTTGGGGTATCCTCATCACATAGACAATGGGCTTAGCATGTGTCACGCTCCAATATAAAGGAGGGAGATGAGGTTCTTTGATTATATGTATACCCGGCGTAAGATTAAGACACAACGGGTCAAATGTTAGCCCAACCAGTTTATTACAATTACTAGTTGCTTAGGGGTATGGGGAAGGGAAGGTGAGCGATGGAAAAGAGATGAAAAGCAAGGAGTCTTGGCAGAAAGCAAAAGAGAGATAATCACCACCGTGGATCCAACGAGGTTCATAGTCTCAGGAACTCATCTGGTCACCGCGGGGGATGGGAGATGGCAGCAAGCAGGCCTCAGGGTTCATCTTTGGGAGTTCTCCTCAATGGTTTTCTCTTTGGGAGTTCTTCTCCTGGAATTCTTCTCTTCCAAAATCCTTCGTTCAGTGAAGGCCTTTTATCCCCATTTCTCAGATGTTTTTTTTTCTTTTCTCTTTGTTTGTGTGAAATGTCTGGCCTAACAGATAAGCCAGCAGCGGATGTTGCCTTCATTGCCATGCAGAAGCATTGTTGTCTTTTTGTAGTGGTCAGCTTCTCCAAGCCGTACCCCCCCCCTCCCCAGAAAAGACTCTTTGCCCCTATTTCTGCTTATCTTTACAACCATAAGCAGAGACAATGAGGCACCATAACACCTATCTGGATAACCGGCAGTTATCAGTCAGAGTCTTGTCACCAGAAAAGGCCTTATGAAGCAAGCTTTGAGACAAAAGAAAGGAAAACAGTTTGTCTTTCACAGCATGTTTCCCCTTGACAGTGGTTTATGGGCTGGTTTGACCCAGTTCTGCGCCAAATGGGGTGGGGAGACCTACGGACCCATGCCCTGGGAAAGAGGAAGGGGGAAAAGGGAGAGAGTAGGGAGGAAAAAGCCAAACAGCAGCAATGATCGAAGGAGGAAAACCAATTTACTAAATAAGATATCAGATTACAAAATAACACAATATAATACAACATAATTGGAATTGAGGTTAATAAAGCAAATGAAATGAGAGTGTCTGAAAACTGAAGGCCTTACTGTAACGCTGAAGGTAAAACAGCATTGGAGCTCACATGCTGCTGGGATGATCTGAAGGAGAAATAGAGATGTCACGAGGCCTGCCTACAGTTTTATCTTTACCTCCAAAAGGAAAAGGGAAAAACACAAATTAACTCGAAGTCTTCTGGGGTACATAGTTCTTCTCTTTGGAGACAGGTATGACTGGAACTATCAGCAATCCATGGAGTTCTTTAACTCCCAGTACTACATGATGTTATGATGTGGAATACTGATTATAAAAACATAAAACTATGACGTGTGAGTAGCACACGAGTGGTCAGGACACCTATGTACTGAAGGCAGTCTCCAATTAGGCTCCCAAGTTTCCTGTTCTTGTGGTGAGACTGATGTATCTCTGGAGCCAGAACTGGCAAATAGGACAAAAAATGCCATTTAAATAATTTTTCTGTCACTTCAGCACCTATTTTCATTCAATTAGGCTGAGGTTGGACATATTCCATCTGTTTCCATAAAATATAATAATAATAATAATAATATAATTATTATTATTACTATTATTATATATCAAAGATAATAAATGCCGTGAATTTAGTAAGCTATTTCTCATAACACAGTGGTGATAATACAAATTCATTTCAGGGAACAGCAACTCTGTATAAGTTAAACCTCCAGAATCTCCATCACTGAAAGTTTTGGGAATTGTATTAGAATGAACTTAGTCACTGCACCAGCAATTAGCAGTAGGCAGTTTTTGCTTGAGCTTTACTCCTACCACCCTTCAAGAACCATGGTTTGATATTCAGAGCTCAGAGGACAAGAGGGCTGTCATTTCACAGACCATAATTTACTGCAGTTCTTATAGATGGATAGTGAAACAAAGGGCCAAATTTGTTCCAGCCTAGCATGAAATGCAGTGCATCTAAAGGCACTGGGAAGTGGTTGTAAATCAGGTAATATTTGGCCCTTGAAAGGTAGCTGTAAAATCAGATGCACATGATAAAATGTATGTCAAACTGCACTGTAAATCTAAAGCTAACCTATACGGGTTTTCCTTTAATCAGTGTGTGCCAGATAAATGTATGCAGGCAAGTAGTCATCCTAAGTCTGAGATTAAGCAGATTGATACCAACTGTTTGACAAATCTCTGGCACTAGATAAAGCTGGAAGTGGAGGAGAGAGAGATATAAATTGCATGCACCTATTAATGCACTCATTTAAACATGCAATTTAAATGCTAATTGATGTTAATTCAGCCCAGCACTAGTGCTGTTGTATTCAACTGCTGGGAAATAACACAGGCTGAAGAAATAGTGGTAAGGGGCTTGGGAGGATAATAAATGGAAAACCAGGGAACAATTTAGTGTATGGAGAATGTTTGTTTCACTTCACATGTTATTATACATTCTGGGTAATTAGAATTATCTGAATACAGGCAAGAAAGTTAATTGTGGCCATTCTGCCACAGCATGCTGACCACACACTGCATAAGTGATATTCTTCATCTTTTGCACTGCCTAAAATCACTCAGTGTGTCAAAATATCTTGACATTTTCTACTAAAACGCTGAGACTTAATGATACAAACAGCTAAGAAGTCTTAAGTGAAATGAAATAATTGCTTTAAATTTGAATGCAGTGACCTGAATGGTTTATGTTTTATTTTGTTTTTACATTGGTATCTCAGTGCAGAAAAATAGGATTAGTTCACAGGAGTTTGTCTGAAAAAAAAATGTCATGACAATGAAGTCAGTTTTTACTATGACGTCTCTACTGAACTGTATTTTGAATTAATTTTTTCACTGTGAAGATATTTTTTCAAAGTGCATTTTCAATCACATGGTAAACTTAATAGGTACTATAAATATGTAGTGAAGTGTTGCTTATTCACCTGTTCCTGTTAGTCAAGAAGCTGAAAATTCTTTGTGGTTAGTAAATAGTAAATTTTGCAGGTTAAACTGTTTTTAGTGAACAGTTTGGCCTGCTTTCCTGCTAATGTAAGAGGTCAAATGTAATGATGGAGATGGCTGCATTTTTATTAAGCAGACAGATTTGGCTCATGATGTGTGTTAATGTCATTTTCGTACACTATAAGCCTGTTGGGTCACACTCTTTCTTTCTAACAAAATGTGGGTTCAGTTCTGTGGCTGTGAACCTCTGACTCGGGGGTGAAACAAGGAGTGAAATACTGCCCAGTCTGTTCAAGACTTACAAATGCTTGAAGTGATGGAAGACCTTCTTTTTCACTGTTCTTTCCTAGGAAATATAAGGGAAAAATGCAAATAATGACTGCTGTGGCTGGATCTTTTGAAACAGTAATATAATGCTGTGGTTTAACCCAGCAGGTGTCTCAGCACCACACAATTGTTTGCTCACTTCCCTTCTTCCCTGTGGAATGGGGGAGAGAGTAGAAAACAACAACGAAGTAGAACTCATGAGCTGAGATAAAACTACTTATAGTCGTAACTATTTTTCTCTTGATATAAGTGCATATAGTAAGTGATACACAAGCAATTGCTCACCACCCAGCAATCAGTGCCCAACTAGACCCCCAAAAATCAAAAGAGAGGAAGACAAACTCTCACCCCTTTCAAAATTCCTCCCATATGATGTCATATGCTACAGAATATCCCTTTGGCAGGTTTAAGTTTGCTGTCCTAATGCTGTTCTCTCCCATTTCCTTGTGTCTTTTGCTGAGGATGGTCTTGGCTCTCTACAGCACTGCTTAGGATCAGCTGTAAACACTGGTGAGTCATCAACATTATTGTTCTCCTAGAACCAAAACGTAACATCATACTCAACACTGAAGGAAACAATTCTGCCCCAGCTAAAACTAAAGCATATGAAGCTGTTGTCAGAAGGACACAGAGATACTGAATGAAGAGCTTGCAAAAAAAAAAAAAAAAAAAGCAAAACAAACAAACAAACAAAAAAAAAAAACACAAAGAGAAGAAAAAGAAGACAAGATAATACCTTGGAGAATTTCAAAAAGGAGTTGTTTCTGTTAGTTAAGAGATACTATAAGCAGATTCACTACAAAAGAAATTAAAGGGGGAACAGGGAATCAGAGAGAAGAGACAACAGAACACCACCTCCGTATATTTTTCCAAAATTATATCTTTAATTCACTGACAACAGTTGAAAGACAGTTTGTCTCTGCAGCTTGTTATCTATGATACAGCAATGTTATTGATTAAATAGCTTAAACAACTACTTCACTATTGAATAGCGGTATAATTTCTAATGATTATTTGAGGCACATTGCTGAGATCATTTTTTTTTTTTTCACTTCCAGGAATGTTGACAGGAATTGTAAGTTTTTAAATTTGTTCAGAGGTGAAGGGGATATGGGATTTTAAATTGCTTGGCTTATTGGTAGTGGTTTATCTTAAACTGTGCTAGTACACTGTATTTTTAAATTATGTCAAGGGCACCTAGACCATATGGAATGAAAGGAAAATAATGATTCAAGAATGTATCTATCTATTGCTAGAACATTCTCAAGATGTGTCAGCAAAACCACATGGTCTGAACTGTTCAAGAGATGATAGGTCTAAAATTGCTATGAAGAAGTGGTGGATAAAATTTTCACGTGACTACAGTTGGGTACCTAAAACTATCTCCAAGATGTTCTGAAAAATTGTCTGGCTCTTGTTGATTTGTGAAAACTCAGCACTTCTAGGTCTGTTTTGTTATTGAAAAAGTATTTAAGTGATAGTGAAGGCTGTGTAAGGAATAAAAATATTTGGCCTTGTCACACATAAGAAAGTATTCCTGTCTGAAGTCACTGTTTTTTTTTAGCCTCAAAACTTTTGTAAACTGTTCCCACTGATGGGTGATGATAAGAAGTTGGTAACTGTCGAGATACCAACATAAAAAGGAAGCTTTTCAGAAATGATTTCATAACAAATTCCTTAGAACTTGAATCTAAATCAGATGTTGTAGTATGTCCTCCTTTGCTTTAATTTATGCATTAATCTTAGAGAATTGTTCTGTAGCACTTACTGTCTCTTTAGGTAACAGGCTGGAACATCAAGGGATTTCTGCTGCTTTCCGTAAACCAGTGTGGTTTTGTTTTTTTCAGATTTTTATTTTTTTTTAAACGTATACTAGTAGCAAATGTTTTCTGAAATCTGGATAAAATTAAGTGCCTGGCTTTATCTGAGCTTACACTTTTAGTGTTATATATACTCAAGGAACTCAACTAAATATGTCTCACAGCAGTAGTGAAATGGCTCTCTGTGTCATAGCTCCCACAGAGAGGAGCTCCACAGTAGTCATTAGTAGTACAGGAAACATCAAAGCTAGAAACTGAGCCCTGAGCCTTCCCTGCAAGAGAAAATCAAAGCCCAGTGGCTCTACCACTGCTGGCTATTTTAACAAAAAGCAGGCAGTTTTAAAAACGATCAGTAGGCTTCAAAATGGAGGGATAAGTAATAGTGAACCTTCTACGTAGAAGATGTGATTTCTGACCCAGGAACTGGGTGATGGATTTGACTTGTGTGGAAGTTTTGGGTTTTTTTTGTTAACAAGATTCACTTTTTCCTTTTATTTTTTTATTTTTTCCCCTTGAGAGACCTGTAGCTATGGGCAAACACTGAAGACAAAATGCAAATCAAATTAAAATTAAAAATGTTAAAATAATTAAAATGTGAACTTGGTCCACTGATGAAGATGTGAAATTAGTTGTCACACCAAAATACCTGCCTTTCCTGTAAACTCATGTATTTTTCTTCTTGATTTCAAACCAGAGATTACACATGATCTATTGTACATATTATTTCTAAGAAAACCCTTCGTGATCATCAGTAGATAATGGACTCAGCAGGTGAAAGCCAGCACCACACTACAGAAGTCAATACATCTATACTTGTCTCATTTTCTCTGAAACATTTTTTTTTAAATACTCCTGATTTACTTGGGGAGTTTGTACTCTATTTCTTATTCTGCAGTCTGCAGTGGAAACTGAAGAAGAAGCTGAAAAATGTTTGAAGTAGAAGTTAAGAAGAGGCAGACAGAGACCAAAAATCACTTATTGGTTTAATCTGCATTTGTGTACAGAAGGCTGAGCTCTTTAACAGGACATATGAACGAGGTGATCAGGAGAAAGGTCGGGGTCTTAAACACATGCAGGTGGTTCTTTTCTGTGGCTCTTAACTGTACCCACATGACACATTCTGTTCTGCCATATATTCAATTGTTTTAATTTCCTGAAGCCAATTTCATGTGGCTTGCAGTAGTAAATAACATTCAGCTCTTCAGTGAGGAAAATGTTCTTAACCCTACAGGCCTCTAATCGATACAGAGTTTTACTCAGATAGTTACAAAAGCTTTCAGTTAAGCAGGAAGTACTATACAGACAGAGAAGGAAAAATAGAAAGCTGAAATCTGAAAGCAAAAATGAACAAGTGTCCTCACAAAAGAAGAGTGTAATAGAGAGTCAATTGTCTAGAATAACACTTTGGGCATCCTCACTTCCTAGAATAATGGGGAGAAGCAAAAAGCTTTTAGCACTCCAGGGAGGGGTCGCACCACAGCTTGCACGGAGCATTCATTGCTATTTGTGTTATGATGGTACGTAGGGCAAAAACAGGAGATCTCTGGTGCACAGTGCCACAGATGTGTTTATTTTAAGTGCTGTGAGGCTGGATCAGCTCTGGGCTGGGAGCTGGGGGTCCCAAGTCCTTGTGAAAGACCTGAATGGCAGAGGCTCCCTCCATAAGGTCTGAACTTGGTAGGAGAGGTTGCCACTTTGTGAGGCAGCATTTTCTGGCTCTGAATGAGTTTCTTCCAAGAAGGTTAAGTTCTTATTCAGGAAAGAAAAATAAAGTTTTTCATGCCACCTAGAAATTTTCTTAATTTGCTAGTCAGGTTAAAATAAAATGCAAACACTGCCACATGGGAGGCTGGTTGGATCCCTGAGCCAGCTCACCTATCCTACAGTGTTACCTGGAACAACAGTGGTCTGTATACAATAGTAAATTCGCCCTTCGTTCAAAATGGAAGCTGAAAAAACACAAAGCCCCAGAACTTATAAGTTTGCAGGTTCCTCCATGTAACGGATTTTGAAAGTTATATCAGACTTACCAAAGGTTTTACAAGTGTGCCACTCTAATGTCAGAAATGGAACTCAGCTTTCAAGTCCTAAATTGGACAATTAACTCCAGCTCCATGCATTACTAATGTTTCTACTCCTATGTGCAATGTGCACAGTTTTATTCTGAGCTAATCTTTTAGAGTAGCTTTTCCATAACCTCCATATTTTGTGAAAATATTAAGTAAAATAAAACAAATATTCAACTTTCTTAATAACTTACATGCTTTGGGAATTATTCAAATAGCGCAATGAAAGAATCCTAAAATGTATTTTTTCTACTACCTGAAAGCCAAAGCTAATAGGAGATAATGAGAATCCAATGTGTCTCATTGTTAGCTGTCTCAGTAAAAGCTGTTCCATTTGCCCTCCAATCATTTCTTTAATCACACTTTGTAGAAAATTGCACATAGCTGGCTCCATTGAAACATACTGTAATATGTTGTTAATTATGTCCCATGTAACACAGTAGAACAAATTTTTGAAAAGAATAAAGGATGAATAATTTTTCTGTCTGAATTTTGTTAAATAAATTTAATGCCTTATCTTAGTAGTGCTTGCACAGGGGTTAAGTCCCTTTCTGGGTCATATTCTCATTTTTAATGTTCACTAGCCTAAATGAAATGGGCATCTCCTTCCTTTCTTGTTTGGCATTTTGTTTTTGGGGAGACTAATTTTCCCACCAATACAGAATAGCATTTTATACAACAACAAGCTTATCTGTTATCTTATAGACTCCCGAATATGGCCAAGTGACAAGACCTACAAACTTAGAAGTACTGTCTACAAATCACTGACATACTTGATTTGAGATATGGTTAAGGGGATGTTCCAACTAGTGTAAAACCAAGAGTAGGAAAGCAGAAGTTTGGGATGCTGGCCCTGAGCTACCCTGCACCTTGTCTTCAGTGCTGAGAATACAGCTGGGGCACTGGAAAATTGTGACCATGCAGACTCAGCCTTTTTGGTTGAGCTCTGCTCAGCTGTTTCTGTTATGGACCTGTCTTTACTCATCAATAAATCTGTGGCTTCCCTTAAGCAAGTTTAGACAACCACTTTTATGTTAGTCTATCACTAACTTTGCTGTCTTTCTCAGTGCTTATCCACATAAACAGGCTGTTCTGTTTTATCTTTACTTATCCTGCTATGTCTTCCGAGTACTTGCATTGCTAAACTGTTGGGGTGCATCCTGGCTGTGGAGAAAGGCAATGATGTCTCACACTGTGTGCTGGCCAAAACCAGCTCGAGCAGTTCTTGCTGACAGCAGTGTTATAGGTGCACATCTGGTGGCTCACATTGTTACGCTATCCAGCTGAGTGGACACAATTTGGGAAATAAACAGAATGTTAGGTTCTATCAGGTATGCATTTCCTTCTCTCGTCAGCTGGTCCCTCTCCTCTCTCCTTCTGTCTCTCTTCTTTTTCCTTACTTTCTCTTTCCTCCCCTTCCCATCCTGCTCCTATATCTATCCACAAGCCAAAATCCAAGAAGGATTAAAAGAATATTAAAGTTTCTTAGTTTCACCTAAAATTGCACTATCAGTCTACTGAACAGGATGTGGTAAAACAGCAAGGGACTGAAGAACATGTGGTGGTGAGTGCAAGCAGGGGATCAGGGGATTAGCAGGAAATAGGAACAAAGGAGCTTGAAAGAAAGAAAAATCATAGGAATGAGCTGAAGGGGAAAAAATCAGCTGGAGGGGTGTGGGCTTGGGAGGGAATGTGCATTTAGCCAGAGGAGTACAAAAAGAAAGAAGATCAAAGGATCTTGATAGGAGAGAGAAATACGATAAAAGGAGACTTACTGTAATAAAAATAATTTTATGAATAGCTCAAATACAAAGAAAAGGATTGTGCAGGAAACAAATATTTAGGATTACTATACTGGGAGGGTGTCAGTTAGTATATGGACATAACCCAGGGAATATGAGGGAAAAGGAATGGAGTTCTAAAAAGATCAGGTAAAGAGTGTATGCTTACAGATGTCTCCCTGCAAGACTTGGCTTTACACACTCCATCATGTATTTAAATAATCTTTGGCGTGGGAGAAAAAGAGGTAGCATTAATTTATGCATCTTATGAATTAAGCTCAACATATGGCAAATGCTCAAATACTGTAGGGAAGATCACTTTTAGAAACTAAAGTTCAAACACAAGGAAGGGATGCTGAACAGGGCTTTACTTCCAAAGTCAGCCTCTGCACAGAATATTTAGAAAGAAGCATATATGGCTTTACAATTATTTTTTATGTCTATTTTGACCTTTAATGGAAGCAAATTCTTATGTAAAACTTGGATTTCTCTATCATACAACACTTATCAAAGTTTAAGCAGAGGAATTTGAAATGTCAAGATAATACATTATGAAAAATAGGAATAAATATGCAGCATCCCAGTGTTTATTGCTGGCTTACATGACTGTAGTCATTAGACAAACTACTATGAATAGCTGTTGAGAAAATATGAAGGCAGGTAATCAGATCTCAGACGGCCTGCTGATTTGGACATGAGATAAATGTCTAAGCAACTTCTACACAGCATTAAACAAAACCTAAATGAATTTTGTATTTATCAATTTAAGAAGTTGATATATGAACAGAAACGCTCCTTCACTTCAGAAAGCAGGAGAGAGTAGCAGAGCATGAGGGGATGCTCAGTGATGACTCAGGTAGAGGGATGATGGTGGTTGCAATAATTTGAAGACTAATATGAAGTTCACTGTCTTTGAGTGAGATCACATTACACGAGCAGGACAGTCAGGGGATGAGACCTAGCCTGCATGGGTTCATGAAACCTTCATGGTCCTGCTTGACCAACCTGACCTCCTTCTATGATCAAGTGACCTGTCTTTTAGATGAGGGAAAGGCTGTTGACTTGGGTTACCTAGACTTCAGCAAAGCCTTTTACACAATCTCCCACAGCATTCTCCTAAAAGCTGGCAGCCTGTGGCTTAGACAGGTACACTCTTTACTGGGTAAAGAACTGTCTGTATGACCAGGCCCAGATATTGGTGGTGAATGGATTTTAATTCAAGTGGCAACTGGTCACAAGTGGTGTTTTCCAGGGATTGATATTGAGGCCTGTCCTGTTCAACATCGTTATTGATGACCTTACTTACCCTTGGTAAGTTTGGAAATAACACCAATCTGGGAGGAAGTGTATCAGTGTGTAGAAAGTCCTTACAAGAAGGATGGATAGCTGGGCTGAGGCCAGTGGTATTAAGTTCAACAAAACCATGTGCTGGGTCTTGCGCTGTGACCACAACAATTGCTACAGGATTGGGGCAGAGTGGCTGGAACAGTGTGTATAAGGAGCAGACCTGAGTGTGCTGGTCAACGCTCAGCTGGACATGAGCCAACAGTGTGCCAAGATGGCCAAGAAGGCCAATGGCATCTTGGCCTGTATCAGAAGCATTGTTGCCAGGAGGAGCAGGGAAGTAATAGTCCCTCTGTACTCAGCACTGGTGGTGCCTTACCTCAAGTACTGGGTCCCTTACCCCAAGGAAGGTCGAGGCTTTGGAGCATGTCCAGAGAAGGGCAACAAAGCTGGTGAGGGGTCTGGAGCACAAGTCTTACAAGGAGCAGCTGAGGAAACTAGGATTGTTTAGTCTGGAGAAGAGGATGCTCAGGGGAGACCTTATCACTCTCTACAACCACCTGAAAGGAGGTTATGATGAGGTGGGAGTTAGCGTCTTCTCCCATATGATAGGATTAGATGGAATGACCTCATATGACACCAATGTAGATTCAGGTTGGATATTATAAAAAATATATATATTCTCTGAAAAAGTGGTCAGGCACTGGAATGGGCAGTCCAGGAAGGTAGTTGAGTCACTGTACCTGGAGGTGTTCAAGAAATGTTTAGACATTGTACTAGGGGGCATGGTTTAGTGGAGAAATGTTGATGGTAGATGGATGGTAGGACTGGATGATCTTGGAGGTGTTTTCCAACCTTGGTGATTCTATGATTCTATGATTTAACTTCACAAAAGCCAAAAATATATATATAAATTTAACCATGTCAGTGAAATCATGTGAAAACTTAAAAGCACTGTCTATTTGCTGGAATTTTACCTTGTGTTATGTGTCTCAAATGATGGTGGTTACAGTTAACAAGATTGTTACTGAAAATAGAGTTGGAATGTGGTTGCAATAGTGTTATCTTTGAAATGATATCAAATTATCCATGGTATGCTGAGAGCCTTTTCACCCTGGATCTTGTTATCAAATTCCATTCCATTCCCATCCTGTTTCCCAGATGCATTCCTACTACTTATCCAAATTCTGCTCTGTATCCCGCATGACTACTTGTATGATTTGAATCTGGCTCCAGAACCACTTCGTCTTCTCCCATTCCTTGCATATGTGTTCCATGTCAGCTGCTCAGAAATTGGAACTTGCTGAGGAAAAGACATGCATGGATTCTTAGGTTGGAGTCAATATTCTGTAGAAAGGATGAAACTTTCTCTCTTGCTTTCTTTCCTTAGGATGCTTCCTTATAAAGCTGTTGTTTATGTAAGCCATTCAAATAGGAGAAAGCACCCTCTCTTGAAAAGTATAATTAAGCTCATATTCAGAACATAGATCTATAGTTGGTAAAATGCAGTATAGATGCATTGTTAAGATGAGGGACTAAATTGGACTAATCTTAGAAATTTTCTCGCCTGCTTGACTTTTGGTAGTACATGGGCACTGGTCCAAATCATGGAGAGTCACACTGAATTAGAAATATTAGAAGATTAGAAGATTTCATTATATGATTAGACATCTGTCTGTAAGCTTGTATACAGAGATCAAGCCATCGAGCTTAGAATTCAATTAGATTATCCATATATATATGTATATTTGTGTGTTTTTATCTACTCTACTGACTACATCTTTAGACTCTTTACTGGCTGGGACCTTGAAGCTGCCTGGTGCCATGTGAGATGCCATTCTGTATTTCATCAGCTGTCAGACTGGAGAGATCTTCTGTGGTACCTCCCAGCTCCCTAGAGAATCTCAGATGCCAGCAAACATCTATGTCTAGTCAGCAAGTGAATCAAGGAATTGAGACATTGCACAGTTAAATGTGTCTTAATTGCAACCTGAGTCTGCACTTTTAGTCAGTAATGGGACCCATCACTGTTTATCAGTGCATAACCACTGCAGAAGCATCTGTCCAGTACATTCAGTGATTTTCAGATGTATTTTGTACATGCAAAAAAAGTTTTCAGTGTATATATCAGGGACAGTCTTTCCTTTGATCAGCACAACAAAAGAGAACAAAAAAGCACAAACTATTTCCATGAGGAGATATGAAGATTTAAAGTAATAGAAAATGTAGTCAAAGGACAAATGGATTACTTGGATGTTTTATTAGTCTGAAAGTGAGAAGCTTTGTTATTGCTGAGTAATGAGGACTTAGAATTTTCTAACTGAAATGTTAGGAACACAAGTGAGATGTAGGATGAAGCTTCATATGTTTAGGAACTTAGCATTCTCTGAGCTTAGCAATTTTGTATCCAGAGAATTAATCACTGACTTCCTTAAAATTTGTACTTGGAGGCTTTTCCTTTCAGGTATATTAGTAACAGATCCAGGAGCTTACTTTCAGATACCAGTACGCAAAACATAAAAAAAAAAAAAAATCCAATTGTCTTCAAAGAATTGCTATTTTTCCCTGCTGATCATTGTAGAATGATGTGTGAGCACTTGTGTTGGTCAGAGAGCTGGCTAGCAGGTTAAAGAAGATACATGTTAAAGCACCAAATGTTAAAGCTACTCTGAAGAGCAAACAAAAACAGGATTTTGCAAATAGCATTTACTGTATATGGCAGGTGCGGTGATGGGTTGCAAAGGAAAGGTGTTATTATCACTTTGCATTTTGTATACATAGTGTACAAAAGAGTCTTGTATGACATAAGTGGTTAAAATGATATAGCTATGATAAAAATTCATTCATATTTTCAGTGCAAGAAAGAGAAAAACAAATCTAGTTTGAATTCCAAATCAAATTTTTATTTGTCAAGATGGCTGTGCCACAAGCCCAAATCTATATCGATATAAACACATCCAGCAACGGCCCATGTATCAAACAACTGTGATATGATATAGGTTGATATGACTACTAAACATTCAAGCTAAATAAATTATATGGAATAGGATGCATGTAAAGAAATAAAACAGTGCAATCTCCCTTTTCCATCTTTGGGGGAGCGTAACCACAAAGGTTTCAGTTCTTCTTCTTCTTGATTTTAGCTCCCTAAGTGGCAACTTTTAGATGGATCCCTCATCACAGCACAATTGGCCTGTAATCATTCACAGTGCTTAAATCCTTCTCTATTTTCATCTCCTTTAAACAGCATTCAACAATGTTGCCTAATGTAAAAAAGATGGAAGCATTCTAGAAGTACTTTTCCTATTTCCCTGATACATTTTTTTTCCTATGTCCACTGTATATTTTGCGGATTTTTTAATGAGTTTCTAAAGGTATTAGAAAATATTTTCTCTTGCTCCAAACAATTAAGAGAGGAACAAAATACAAGAAATCCACTGAATGAATTCAACCTTTTTTTTTTTTTTTTATTTAAGGACAAACTCTATGAAGCAGTCTTGTTGTTGAAGTGGAAAAGAAGAAAAAAGTGGTAATATTATAATAATTAGTGATATTAAAATTAATAATTAGCATTTAATTAACATTTATCTTTGTCTCATCTCTCATATGCCTCTGCAGTTGATATGTCATTGACTTGTTCCAAGAATCTTCAATTTTTTTTCTAGCATGACTATAACTCTTGATGAACTAATTATTATTATGCTGAAATCATTATCATATTAATATTGTCTCTGTTCCTCTACCCGAGGCAAACTGATAAACAAGTAAAACAAAGTCCTTCTGTTAAACTGTGAAATTCTTTACCATGATAGCTGTGAAAAGCATAGCTACACAGTTATTAGAATACTGTATTGAGAAAGACATAACAGCATACACATAGAGTTATTAAGGACAATGGATGGTGGCATCTTGTCAAATGATATCTGAGCCAATCATCTGAGTACCCTTCACAACTGATGGAGAGAAAATAGGCCACTTAGGGCTCAATTCACCTGATCCTAAAATAAATGTCTAAAATAGGTCAGGAGTACTGCAGACTGTAAAGACAACCAGTGGAGGGCCACAAAGATGATTAAGGACCTGGTGCATATCCCATATGAGAAAAAGCTGAGTAAACTTGGTCTGTTCATCCTGGGGAAAAGACTGAGGGGAGATCTGGTCAGCGTTTCCAAGTGTCTAAAATTTTGGAGGTGGGAGGCAAATGAATGAGGCCAGGTTCTTCTCTGTGGTGTGTAGCAATAGGATGAGGAGTAATGGCCTAAAACTTGTACATGGAATATATTGCTGTGTAAGAATAAAATAATGGATTCTGTACATAAATCTTTAGATTCAAAACGTGTGCTGTTATGCATTCCAATCTGTCTTCTGAAGTTTTTCAAAAGTTAAAATGTCTTCCACCTCTTTCTGCATGAGGCGGACCAGTGCCAAAAATCTATCTTCACTTGGTGATGTAAAATCAGTCTTCTCAGATTTCTCTTATTTCCTTGATAATCAAATACACATTAAGCATTTCGCCTTCATCATTCAGGTTTCTATCCCATGTAGAAGAGTCTATTTACATGTTAAGCAAGTGGTAATAGAATTCTTAGTAGCTGCCTTTTGAAGCCTTTTTTTTGATTGCCTTTATTTTTTTAGATATCCACATCTATATCCTTATTCGTATGTTTATCTATTCTTATACTAAAATATATATGTGGGCGATGTGTATGTGAATGTTATGTGGATGACACCATGTTTCGCAGAAGACACCAAGTTTTGCAGATGACATCAACTTGCACGGTAATATGTTGTTGACACACTTAAGGGAATGGGTACAATCCAGAGGGACCTTGACAGTCTTGAGATGTGGGCCCATGTGAAGCAAAGGAAGTTCAACAAGACCAAGTGCAAGGTTCTGCACCTGATCGCAAGCAAAAATATAGTCTGTGCAGAGAGCAGATTAAGAGTAGCCTTGAGAAGAATGGCTTGAGATGTTGTCTGATGAAAAACTCATGAATACTGCATTCAGCTCTGAGGCCCCTAGAATAAGGGCATGGACCTGTTTAAGCAGGTCCAGAGAAGGTCACGAGGATGCTTAGACTGAAGCACATTTTTGTGAGAGTTGGAAAAGAGAAGGCTCCTGAAGCACCTTACATTGACCTTCCTGGACTTAAATGGGGCCTACAGGAAAGATGAAGAGAAAATATCAGGAAATATGGTGATAGAACAAGTAGATAATAGCTTTAAACTTAAAAAAAAGAGTAGATCTTGGATTAAGCATGAGAAAAAAATGCGTTACTTGCAGTCTGGTGAGGCACTTGAACAGGCTGCCCAGAGAATCTGTATATGCAACATCCCTGGGTATGTTCAAGGCCAGGTTGGATGGGACCCTGGGCAACCTGATCTGGCAGGTGGCAACCTTGTCCATGGCACAGGAGTGGAATTAGATTGTGTTTAAGGTCCCTTCCAACTCAAAACAATTTACAACTCTATAATTCACTGTATATGTAAATATAAAATCTCATATATTCTCATAGTAAAAATGGTAGCCAAGAATGAAAATACAAGGTCAAAAAGAGCTTACTTTGGCACAAGATTTAGCATTAACTTCTATGAGGCACAGCTGATACTTAATACAAATGCATAACAGAGCTTTAGAATCATAAAATCATGTAGCTTTGCTGCAAGGTAGAATGTTATGTGATTAAGATATTGCTATGCTTTTTACTCCTGCAGACTCCTTTGGCTGGTGAGAGGGTTGTAATGCTGAATTTTTGATCTCACTTTGGCCAGCTCTGAAATCAGCACTTCTTGTCCTTTAGCACAGTAAGAAGTGTGCAAATATACATCCTAAACTGTTATTTTTGTGCACAGTAGCAGTCCTGAAAATGAACTAAAAGTCAGCAAGTTCCAAATCCTCTGTCTATTTTATTTATAAATAGCTACTGTTGTGCTACTTCTGTTTGACTCCAAACTCCAACCAGAGTTCTCACCTTCACCTGGTATCTGCAGGAGCTACCCACTATGACAGGGTCTCGTGATGTTCTGAGGCTAAATTTGATATAGTTGAGTAAGCTGGGATCATGAGATTTTCTTAGTTCTTTCAGGGATCATAATATTTGACCATTCCAAACTCTTTCTATATGCCCACCAGAGATGTTTTTAATTCTGGCAAACGAGTTGCCCAGTTCTGCACCAAATACCTTTAAGGTAGAGGCTAAAGAGTGAAAAGTAGATTTTCTTGCAATTTTGCCTTTACGTAAGCGAACAGTAGGAAGTACTGAAAATCATCTTGCTCCTGCTCTTGGTGCTTTCTGGGTTTCTGCCAATTGGATAAAGAAAACCTTCCAGCACATACGAATCATTCCATGGTCTATCTTCTTCACTGCCAGAAGCAGAGCAATACAGCTACAAGAAGTAGAAGTCTCAATCTATTTCTCTAATTTCTCACTGAAGTTCTTGATGAGTGTCAGTTAACCTTCCTCTGAGTTCCAGCGGTTCCTCTGAACTTTGAGGCTGTATGACAGTGTCACCTGATGGTTTCGTATTTGACTTTCATGCAACTATTGGATAGATTTTCCTTCTCCTCAGACTGAGAAATCTATTTCTGTGCAAAATACAAAGTGTCTGTCAGAAAAGAAGTATCATACTTGCCATTACAAAACATGACTCAGATCTGATTGCAGGGGCACTTGTGTATGAATAAAATCACTCAAGTACAAAAGTATTAACCAAATTCTTGACTATCATTTAAATGATTGATTGATGGTGATGACTGATGATTGCAGTGCATTAACACCTGAAACTCTGTCAGATGTAAAAACAGTATTCTGTTTGGTAGATAAGAAAATATGTTTTTCAGTCTATAGGTCAGATCCAGTGTAAGCACTTGAGGTCATTTCACTGCTTTTATTTGTACTGGATGAGTCCTGGAATTAAAATGGAGTGTTTTCTCTTTTGTTTTGTTTTGTTTTTGTTTTGTTGTTGTTGTTGTTGTTGTTGTTTTGTTTTGTTTTATTTTTAAAGTATCCACTAAACCTACTCTGGGTTTGACATCTAGTAAGCAGAATAGTGCCTCCCATAGCCTCTGCATGTATGCCTTCCTTATTTGCGTTGTACAAATTATATATGTTGGTCATTTGGAGGACAAAACATCTATTTGGACGCAGTGCAATGCTATTAATTGTAAAACCAATTAATTGCAACAGCCTCAAAAATGATTTGCTCTGAGACATCCAGTCCGGTAAATATCACCTGTCTCAAGCATTAAAAGTATCAGTGGCATCAAAGCCAATTACATTACAGTAGTTCTTAAATTTGCCTATAGTGTTAATCTGGAAACTGGAGAGAGACTTAGGTAATTTCTGCCTTATAAGAAAATGTGATGGACATAACAGCAATACACAACTCATGTTTTTTATTCTCAACTTACCCTATGTCACTAAAGGGAAATCCTAGAAGGGCTGAAATGTATTTCTGTTATTAATTTCAAATCCCCAAATTCCAAGCTGGAGAGCTAGAGTAATCATGTCCTTCTTCTAAACTGTTCTTCGTATGATCATGACTGAAGATATGATTAAAAAAAACATTTTTTTGTTTATTGGTTGGTTGGTTTTTGTCTTGAGGGATGTAGATAGTAAAATAGAAGTCTTTATATGTGAAATGTATTTGGGATATTGACCTACATGATATTTTATATAGAATTTCTATTTGTTGTAGTTCAATAAAACTGCATTTAGTGTGATGTAAAACATGAAGAGAGTCTTCTTCCTTAAGATTAATTGGCAGGCAACAAAGCTGTTTTACCCATGTATATGAATTTAAGTTGTCGCTCTAATCATTCTAAATCACCATAAAGTCCCTTGGCTGGATCTTTTATTTCACTTCTACTGGCTAAAAAAACTCACGTTCTCTAATTCTGTGGGTTCTTAGATAAAATGTGGTTTGAATTGATGAGATGTTGTAAAGCTGCTTAGTACAAAATACATACTAGACAGAAATCTCTTATGGTAAATGTAGTAACAAATGCTTTGAGTGAAATAAATGTTTCCCTTTGGAAAACTCCGTTAAGATCTAATGACTCCTGCCTGCTGCTTTGCCAGAACGGTAGTATATTCAAACAGAAGGGGACAGTCTAGATATTTAATGATAAATTACTGAATGAACTCTTTGTAAGTGGTGTATTATTTCATTCTTTTTGTCAATGATTAAGTGCTTGAACTACATTTTATGCACATTTTTACAATGCAGTGAAGCATTATCTCATTAAAATCAGTATGCCTGTTAAGAGCTAATTCACCTGACCCAGAAGTTTAGTAACAGATCAAAAAGTTTGATGCTCAGTAGGCTTTGCTGAATATTTACCTCCTGTTTCTTACTTCATTCTTGCTACCATACCTTTCACTCCTGTCAATATTACTAAGACTAACTGAACAAAACCTTTCCCTTAGGAGAAAAACAGAAGTAAGGTTTGGCTGTTTTGTTGGGTTTTTTTTTTGACAATACCTACGGAATACTGATTGAAAGGATGAACAGCACAAGATACCGTTGGCTACTAAGTAAGTACTCTGGGCTATGAAAAGCTAGAATCAGGTATCCACTCTGCCTCCTTCAGTCCATTAAAAAAGTGTTAATCAGAGACACTGGGTATATAGAGTGTGTGAATTAATGTGATCCAGACATGTGGGACTCGCATTCAACCATGCTATTTGCAGAGTGCTGATAATCCCACAGGTTTTGCTCACCTAGCTGTTTTAGCCTCCCTCTTTTTATTATCTTAAATTCCTTCCTGGATATGCCAACATTTTTTAATGTGTCGCTTTTTTTTTTTTTTTTTTTAATAGATATGACCTGATTCTCATTCATTTGATTATTGTCTGTGCTTCTAGTATTTTCTTCAACTGTCTTGGCTCCTCATTTTTCACAGGCTTTGCCATTCTCATCCTTGTGTTTAGCATAATACTGCTCTGATCTTCTCTAGGTCTGTTTTGAAGAAGGGCCTTATCTGGTGCTCACTGATTGCTATGATGGTCAGAATAAGGGGACTAAGTGTTATGCAATAAGATGAGAACAATCTGTATAAATTTAGTAAGATTCTTTTTGGCATATAGAAGCTTTCTGTCTGAAAGAAGATTTGGTAATCAGGTGTCATTTACCATGCTTAATGTTTTGAAGTTCTTCCACAAAATTAAGCTCTAAAATATCACATTTGATGAAAACTGCTCTACATCTTGTCAATCATCTAGAAATGTATCAGGCACAGAACTGGCACAGCAGTCGGTATAAATCCTGTATTTTACCTTGCTGTATAATAATTCTAACTAAATAAACATTTTTAGTGTTAATGAACAAAGAATGATAGGAAATTTAAAACTGTATGAACACTGTGAAGGAATAGAATTATTTGAAATTCATTCATATCTAAGGTTTAATATAGGCTTATACAATAATAATAATAATAATAATAAAAAATAATAATAACTGCACTTTGCACTGTATAATATTTAAGTGAAGTATTGAGTTGTAGTAGATAGTTAATGGATTTTTTTGCTGTTGTTTAGAAGGTGATAATGTTAGAATTCACTCCAAAATAATTAGAAGATGAAATAAATAAGAAGCAAGTATATATTTTGTCTCTTTGGATTATCACATAATTTAGAGGAAGTGGCACATGAGGAGAATGATCAGCAGATCTGGTATGTTGTTTTAACAGCAGACAGGCTCTTATAAGTAGAGAATTTCAGTCTAAAGACTCTTTCTGATGAAACAAACAGGGAAGTTTGAGACTTCTTTAATGGGAGACAGATGTTTCTATTCCACGGGCATTAAGACTGATAACTTCAGTAGTGGCAATCTCTTGAAAGACAAGTGGCTGTCAAACCCTGCTGTGAATCCCACTGCAACTTTTCTCAGAAAATTTTTTAAAGTTAGTGGGGTCCAAAAACACATAGGTTTTTGTGAAGACTGACAGAAAATATCATTTTTGATCACTGCTAATACAGGAAGACAAAATTCATTTCAGCAAAGTGAGTCACTAAAGTTGTTTCCTTAGAAAATGAATTTAATATCCATCCCACTGAGTAGCAAGTTCATTTACAAATGAATTTGTTAAAATAGAAATGTTGGGTAATTCTTACAAAGTAAATTTTGCTAATAATTGTGCTCATTACCCATTGCTCTCAGAATGACTTTTTCAGAGTCTTTTGAATCAACAAGAATTTTACCAATGATCTTACCCCAGATTGATTGGTTCCATATTAGAAAAAACTTGTGTTAATAAGAACCAGTTGAAACATTTTCACCCAACTTTCTCTAGGAACAAATGAAACATCTTTTGAATTTATTCATGTCTCTCTATGTCTGAGGTTCTCTAGTATGCAGAGACCCTAAAATACGTGATTTATGTTCACAGTTAGGTACTTAGTCATTTAAATAATTGGATCTGTGCATGAAACACGACTATAAAATATGCATGCATGGTTTTGGCAGCTGCAAAATGAACTAGCAAAACAGGATGTTATCCTTCCATATTATGGCCTTTGCAGAATGTGATTTACTTATTTATGAAAAAATTGCAGTAGACAATTAATATTGTTATGATGGGAGTTGCAACATATCTCCCTAAAACTTGTAGCACATTTTTGTCCATTCGGACTAAGTGAAAGAGCAATTATCTGAGTTTCAATTTTGAAGCTTCTGAAATAGTACAAAAGTGTCCTAAACCACAAGCCTGCTCAGAAGCCCTGAGCATACTATCAGGTTCACTGTAGCCTGACTGCAAATAGTGGCAAAGTGCTAATTTTTTAATTTAAGCTCTCTAAAAAGTGAAAGACAAAAATTATTAATGAAAACTAAAGATATGCCACCCACATAAGAAAAAAGCTTTTTGGAATGTACTTGAGCAGGCAAGGCAATTTAGATAAATATTCTCTCTAGGATCCTGATGGAAGCCGTGTTTGCAATCACTAGAAAAGTTCCTTTATTGTCTAGTTTTCAAAAGTCTGAGTCCAAGAAAAATCTGACTTTAGTAGTTGAATTTCAGCTTTATTGGTGCATTTTGTAGAACTTACATCAGGGCAGCAGTGGGCAAACAAGCTCTGCTTCTTTTCTTCAGAAGAAAAATAATATTTTATGACCAAGTTTGCACATCTTCAGTGTTCTTATATTTACAATGATTTTGCATGTTCTTGCACCCTAAATCCCTGAGGAAAAACTCTGAGAATTCTAAAAAGATTGCTTTTTCATGTAGATGATACTGGAAAGTGCAAATATTTCTGATGGTTTGACTTTTCACAGAATCACAGAATTTTAGAGGTTGGAAGGGACCTCTGGAGATCATCTAGTCCAACCCCCCTGCCAAAGCAGCTCCCTAGCCCAGGTTGCACAGGTAGACATCCAGGCAGGTCTTGAACGCCTCCAGAGAAGGAAACTCCACAACCTCTTTGGGCAGCCTGTTCCAGTGCTCTGTCACCCTTACTGTGAAGAAGTTCCCACACACATTGGTGCAGAACTTCCTATGCATTTTCATAGTGGCCAATAAGACACAATTTATTAAGACTGGAGTCTCTGGGAGCACAGGTTCAGCTAGACCCATGCATATCTCAGAGTATAGTCCTTTGTGTCCATATTTATTCAAATGTATAGAGATAATGGATAATAAAAAAGGTTTTTTTAAGTATGTCAACATTAAAAAATGACTAGGGAAAATGTTGTCCCCTAATAAATGAGGGAATGTTTGGGTAACAGGGAATGCAGAGAAGGTGGAGATAATGAACACCTTCCTTGCTTCCGTCTTCACTGTGGGAACTCCCCTTGGGACTCCTGGACCATGGGATAAGTGAGAGGGTCTGAGGAATGGAAGGCTCCCTTTGGTGAGGGAGGAGATGGTCCAAGATCATCTATGCAACATCAATGTACGTAAATCCCCAGGGTCTCGATGGGATGTATCCAGATGTGCTGAGGGGGATGGCAGAGATAATTGCTGAACTGCTGTTATCATCTTTGAGAGGTCTTGGAGAATGGGAGAGGTGCTGAAGGATAGCCAATGTCACTCTGATCTTCAAAAAGGGCAGGAAGGATGATCCAGGGAACTACAGGGCAATTGAAAGAGAAGAGAGTTATCAGAAGTAGTCAGCTTGGGTTCACCAGGGGGAGGTCACGCTTGACCAACCTGGTAGCCTTCTATGATGTCACTACTGGCTGGGTGGATGGGGGGAAAGCAGTGGATGTAGTCTACCTTGATTTCAGCAAGGCATTTGACTCTGTCTCCCACAGCATCCTTTCAACAAACCTGGGGAAGTGTGGAATAGATGAATAGATGGTGGTGTGGGTTGAGAATTGTCTGACCGGCAGATCTCAGAGGGTTGTTATCAGTGGCACAGAGTCCAGTTGGAGACCTTTTAACTTGTGTGGGAAGAAGAACCAGAAACCAAATATGATTTGAATAGTTAAATGACAAAAGTGAACAACTTGCTACTGAACTTCAGTTAATGAAGAGAAGACATGAAGAAGAAATATTATCACTTTGGACTTCATCATTTTCACCCCTCTGGGTAGATAATGGGACATACTTCTTCAACATGTCAGTTTGTAAACTTTTCTAAACATTGCAGTTTAATTTGTTATTATGTTGTTAAAATGTAGGTCTCAGTTAAGAAAGCAGATGAACATAATATTTCTGGAAAATGAAGAGACTCCTTGAAAATTGTTTTGGAGTGTCTTAAAAGTTTAAGATTGTACCCTATGTCATCATTCCCACACAGCAGTGTCAAGACACATTTTGGAACTTTATAATGATGATGATAATAGCAGATTCAGTTATAAGAAAAGGAGCTTGAATATTTTACTCTTTGAAAAAAAAATAATAATAATAAAGCTACATTATTTTGAAGCTTAATTACCTGACTGAAATTAGACTAAGAGTAGAATTTGAACCTTTCTGTGTAGCTTCCTTAAAGAACATTCTGCTTCCAGGAGAAAATGTTGATCCTCCTGTCTCCATATCCATAGTCTCAGAGTGTCAGACATGGGGTGAGGAAGGCAGGACCTCTGAAGTAAGGACCCAGCAGCTCATCATTTTCACCTGAACCAGAAAACCTCTCTGCCTATGATAATGGTCCGTATAAGAAAGAATCATGAACTGCTTATTGTTAAATCTTCCCCTGTAAGTCTGAATACTACAAACATAAATGAACTTTTCCATCTTTAAAAGCCCAGAAAGTCATAGTGTATAATGAAAAGTGGAATCAGAGTGGGAACTAATGTAGGCCCAGAACTAGGTGAATAATTTATTCAATAAATTTTGCATGCTTTTCTTTTTGTAAATTGCCTGAAAATAGTTTACCTTTTTCTTTCATTTATTATAATGGAAAATTATTTGCTGAATAATTCCTGCAGTTAATTCCTACTCTGCATACCATTCACGAGCAGTTGGGTAGCTATTTGTGTTAAACATTCAGGATGCCTCAGGTAATTTCTGTGGGATGTGTAAGCCACAGTGTACCATAAGCCAAGCTGAACAAGGATTTCTCAACACATTTTAAGTCTGTTCCTCCTGTACAGCAGAGATCTCTTTGTATGTGACGTAGATTAATTTATTTATGTATTCAAATAAAACCTAGTCTGGAAACTTATAAGAAAAAGAATACTGAAGAGATGAAAGGCAAAATTTTCTTATAAGCTAAAGATTGATTAAAAAAAAAAGATAGAAAATGTTAGTATTCAGCTGCCATCTCTAAGCTAAGATCTGATCTATATCTCTCTTTCAGTCTCTTTTTTCCTGTTTAAACTGTCATCCTCTTTCTTATTCTTCATAGGAATATCTTGCCTTTAGTTCATATTCAGTATAGTTGAGTGTAGGCCTTACTGTCCTTACCTGAAGGTTCCCTTCAAAGTTTTCTCATTTGCATACTTCATTAATCTGTGTGAACAGCATTGCTATCCTGATGATCACTCTGGGTACATCACTTGCAGAACCACTTCACTTGTTTCCTTCCTCATATTTTATCTCAAACTTGCCAATTCCTTCCACATAGCATCTGAGGAAAAGTTTAGGATAACCGAAATCCATCTGTCCTTTCACCTCTCCTATCCTGTTGTAAAGCCTTTTCCTCAGGGGTTTAACAGGTTCTGACTTGTTAAATAGTAACAGGTCAGAGTTGTGCTTTTAATATTTTTTTTTCTGTAGCCTGTTCTGTTTCTTCCTTCCACTGGCTAAACTCGGTCTCATTAAGTGCAAGTCATGGTACTTCATGGACTGCTCCTATTCCATCTATATTTTCCCAGCCATTTGGTTGTGCTTTTATGCCTGCTTCCTTCAACAAATGTGACTAATCTTCAAAACAATCTTCTATACTTTCTTGTGTTGCTCAAGCATTTTCCTCACTTCAGTCTTAGGAGTTTATTTTACTGCCTACAGCACTGAGTCCTCATTTGTAAAACACTTATGTCAAGACAGTACTAAACAGTTCTCTTGTGGATGGTATGTCATGACCACTGCCAATCCTCCAGTTATTCTTCCATTCTTACTCTTCTCTCTCACTAATACTTATTTGCTCTATTAAGATTTGAATGTCTGTGAGTCATCTATTTGTCCTTTATCCTTGTAGCATTCAGCATGATGGGCTTCTTTCTCAGGACTACAGTCCTGGAACAGTGCAGATGGGAAGTAAAGGAGGATTTTCAGAAGGTAAGCTACTATTTAATTTTCAGAGATTTTCAAATGGAAATTTTGAAATTTTAATTGGTAGTACTTCATCAATTGCATTTAAGAAGGTTGTAGACCCCTGAAAATTAAAGTGGAAATCTGAGTGAGTCAGCAGATGGCAATATCAAGAAATCATTTTTAAAATGATGATACACCTGTCTGAACTTTTCATATATATAGCTGTTTTCTGAATGAAATAAAACCAGCTAGGAAAATAATTCAGGTATCAAAATAGGAGTTGATTAGTAGTCTGTTCTGGTATTGAAACCCCCAGTTTCCTGTATGCAATTGCCTTTCAAATGTTCAAATGCTGAAGGTTGAAAAGCAACATGTTCATAGAGATCAGTGTTTGAAATGAATATACAAATTCATTGCATTTTTATTTATTTTACTTTTTTGTGCGTGTGTGTTATTAAAATTTCACCCACATAAAGAAATCCATAGTGTAAGCAAGGTTATTAAATATTTCAGAAAAAAATGTATGTTTTAATGTTAGTGAGACTATGTTTGATATGACCTCACAGCCTGAAAGTTTTAATTTTATTTCAAATTCCTCATTTTTCCTGTATATATGTATCAGAAAGCTATGTGTGGTCCTCACTTCAGCAGTCTTTAAAGATTTACAGTGAAAATGGCTGGAGTCAATTGAAAGAAATAGGAATAAGTAATTCATTATAAAATACTGATTTTAAGAATTGGGTTAAAATAATTCACATTTAATTTCCAATTAATGTGGAAGGAATAAAGAAGGTTGCATCAAAAGGAAGTCCTTCCTCTATCTCATATCTGATTATTATTTGGTCTATTTTTTCAGTTTGGTCTTTTTCCTTTTAAAGGCATTTATATTTTTAAGTGTTATTTGTCATAGTGACCTAAGCATACTGTTACCAAATATCATCAATAAGGTGTTCAACTCACAGAATACAATAAAATTTCTGTCTTCATTTGAAGGGATACAACATTGTCCAGCCTATACTATATATTCTTTTGTGCTTGAGAATCATAGTTGTGCCTTGACTTTGTATTTACTTCTGTAGAAAGCCCTGACTAAGACCTTCATTACCTCCCGTAGAGAGGATGGCATTGCTACAATTATTCGTTTTGCCTTCTGAGGCCCAAACATTATGTGCGTAGCTGTCCAAAGACAGAATATGCCAAACCATAGAATCTGCAATTAACTTATATAGCCACATTAAGTGAGTTTCTCTTCAAGATCACAAACTTACTCGTGCAAACTCACCTGATTCTTATCTCTGCTTCTAGTTGTATAGAACATCAGAATTGCTGCTATCAGTGGATGGAAAACACCAACAGTTATCTTTTTAAGTTATATTTGGATTAGATGGAGCACTTCAAAGGAAAATAGAATCTAATATCTGATGATGACTTAAAGATGGACTTGGGGATACTAGTTGGTAAGAAGTTCAACGTGACCTGGCAATGAGTGCTTGCAGCGAAGAAAGCCAACTGTATCTTGGTCCGTCTCAAAAAAGTGCCATGAGCAGGGCAGTGGAGGCTTTTTCTCCCTGTACTTTACTGAGACTGCATCTGGAAAACTGCAGTCAGTATAAGAATGTGAGACCCATTAGTGAGATTAGAGGAGGGCCATGAAGGTGATCAAGGCACTGGTACACCTCAACTATGAATACAGGCTGAGAAACTTGAGTTTGTTCAACTTGGAGAAAAGAAGGCTCCAGGAGAGCATACAGCAGCCTTCCAATATCTAAATGAGGCCTAGAGGGAAGATGGTAAGAAACTCTTAATCTGTTTTACACACTGCTTAATTCACTACATCATTCAGCCTTTACTACTCAGAAATATTTTTCTATGTTTTTAAATAAAGTATTGGATTTTCTAACCTCAGTATAACATGTGTCTGTCAATTGCCAGAGGGAGTCTTGAGGGATGCTGATGATTATGAATGAGATTAGAAAAGAAAACATTTGAAGAGATCTGTTAATGTATCACTGGAGGGTAAGAGAAGCATTGTACAGATTATAGAAGAAGCATAACATTTTCAACATTTGCTATTGCTAACTATAACTTATTTGGACAATTCATATAGTGTGTTTAGAAGAAAATCAGTTAAGTGTAATGTCAATTTTGCTATCATATCATCAAGATGGGTTTTCCCAGTCTGGACATGTTTGGAATTATGGAGATCTCCTTGCATTTCATTAGATGGTTGATTTATTGTCTTTTATTGCCTACATGCATGTGCCTTGCATGCACATATGTATTTATTTATTTATTTTAATAGTACAGAGCTAAAATCAACCTCAAAATGATGAAAGTACTAGGATGGGTTAAATCAAGCTATTATCTTTGGGAGTCAGCTTTTGATGTTTCAAGGAAACAACTTCTTATGTCCTCACTATTCTCACTTAAAATAATTCCTATTAACTTACATATAGTCACTCAAAATTAATGTAGGCTGCTCTATTCTGTTTTTTTTTTAAAGTGAAAATTTTAAAATATAGACTTTCTATCTGTGTGTGAAAAAATGACAAATGTTTATGAGCTGAAATCCAAAGTGCTGCCTAAGCGGACTGTGTTGAAATATTAGCATTGCTATAGTACTTCCATTGATTTCACTGTTTACACTTAAGTTTAATGTAATTGCCACATCAATATGATTATCTTATACCTGTTTCCCAAAATAAGTCTTTAGGTCAAATAACAAAGTTATTTAGGTGTGGAACACTGATATGAACATCTCAGTATTATTTTGTTCCCTATATAATTACATTTCTTATGTTTAGATCAGTTCCATTGTATTGTTGAAACATTTATTCCGCTTTGAGTTTAGCTCCATGTTTCTGTTTCATGCATCTAATTTATCTCTTTCATAATTTATTTGAGATGTGCACATCTTGTGATGAGTCCTGTAATGTGTAACATGAAAGGTTCTCTACAGGAATTACTGTTTCTCTTATTATACTGAATTGCAACATGACCGATTAAACATTCAATTAAACAAGAAATCTGCCAGTGTAAAAATCTAAAAGGAAGGATTTTAACAATGTTCTTTTTTATGAGATACTAAATTGTTTTGAATTAATTATTCTGAAAGTTCATCTGCTTTGCTTACAGGTGAAATAATAATTCAAGTTGCTACAGTAAAGGGGACATGTCTTATTTATGTAAAGTTCCCCTGTAAAAATCTAGGTACTATTTCTTTCTAAGGTTTAAAACACTTTGGTGAGAGAAATGAAAATACTCATAAAAAGCAACCACAGTATATTATAAACCACCTTTATAGTTCATTATAGGTTTGGTTTAATGCTGTTGGATTAACACTAAAGGTTAATGTTTGCATAAAATATGCATGATTAGTTTAATACTCTTGAACTTTGATCAGGTTCTGAAATGTTGTGAAAGGGAGTGACATGATACATGGTTAAAGCTGAAACAGAGAAATGGGATATATTTTCAACAAAACTGGTCAAGGATTTTCAAAATTCATACTTTTGTGATCATACTTCAAAGTCAGTATGTGCCAATAGGAGATTTTGTGTTCAACTCACACAGTTAAAGTGTTTTCTTACTGCAGAAAGTATATGTGTTTCCAATTTTCAGTGTAGACAAGTACTTGGAGAATGATATTTTCATATTTTCTTCTTACATTCTTTGAGCTGTAGATATTATATGGTATGTTTTTTAAAAAAAACACAGATTATCTTTGTGCTTTATATTGGAAGTAAAATAATGTATTGAGGGTTTTTTATGCTTAGACATGGAAGCTGGTTTCTAACTGGAAAATTTCACTTACTGTTCATGTTGTAGTGTCTCCCTAAACTCTTAATTTACCATAAATTGATTCATTTATTATTTATTGTTTTTAAAGTGTGTCTTGATGAGTTCTTAGAGGTAATTACAGTTAGTCATTCTTTCACACTGATGGAGAAAAAGAGTATATTTAGCATGTGTTTCAGTTCATACTGGCAATAAAATTCAGGCCGTCATTATTCAGGACAGAAGATAATGATAGAATCCTTAGAGTTGGAAGGGACCTTTAAAGGTCATCTAGTCCAGCTCCCCTGCAATGAACAGGGACACCACAGCTAGATCAGTTTGCTGAAGGCCCAATCCAGCTTCTCCTTCTGAAAGTCTTCAGGGATAGAGTCATATCCCAGTCATATCTCTGGGCAACCCATTCCAGTGCCTCATCACCTTCAATGTAAAAGACTTTTTCCTTATATTCAATCTAAACCTGCTCTCATTGAGCTTGAAACCACTTCCCCTTGTTCTATCACCACATATCTTGCAAAAGAGTCTGCCCCCTTCTTTCCTGTAGCTTCCCTTTAGATACTGAAAGGCCTCTTACAGGTCACCTCACATCCTTCTCTTCTCCAGTCTGAAAAGCTCCAGCATTTGCAGCCTATACTCACAAGAGAGGCACTCTATTCCATGGATCATTTTTGTGGCCCTTCTCTGCACGTATTCTAACAGATCTATGTCTCTCATGTACTGAGGACTCCACATCTGGATGCAGAACTCCAAACAAGGCCTCAGTGGCACGGAGTAGAGAGGCAGGGTCACCAGTATCCTATCCACCAGTACCCTCATGTCTTTCATCAGGGCTGCACTCAATTCTTTCATCACGCAGCTTGCATTGGTAGAGAAGTTTGCACTGGCCCAGGTGAAAGAGCTTGCATTTGGCTATGTTGAACCTCATCAGTTTCACCTGTGCTCACTGCTCCGTCTGTCTAGGTCCCTCTAAATGTCATCCCATCTCTCTGGTGAATCAATAGTATCCCAGAGTTTGATGTCACCAGCAAACTTGCTGAGGGTGCACTCGACTATGTAATTGATGGAGATATTAAGGAGTATTGGTCCCAGCACTGACCCCTGTGGGACACCACTTGTCACTGATCTCCATCCAGATATTAAGTCACTGACTGCCACACTCTGTACTTGACCCTGCAACCAGTTCTTTGTCCACTGAACAGTCCACACATCAAATCCATATCTTTCCAATTTAGAGAGGAGGATGTTGTGGGGTATCATGTCAGAGGTTTTACTGAAGTCCAGATAGATGGCATCATCAGCAACTCTTCCCTTGACCATTAATGCAGTGACACCATCATTAAAAGGCCACCTGGTAGGTCAAGGATATATTGATAATACAATGATTTACATGATTATGTGTTGTATAGCTATCAGGACAGGTTAATTTTACTTGTCTATGAGCCAGAATATTTAAAAGAGAAGTGTGAATGACTTTTGTACAGTGTAACTGCAAATCAGAATGGATTTTATACCATGTGCTCATAATGAAGGATTAAAAAGGAATTTAAAAATCCAGAAAGAATGGAATTAGACTGTTATTTTAATGCATACTTTCTCTAAACTTGAGAAAGCTTACAAAGCTGATAGAGTGTCAACAATCAAGCATGTGTGGAAAAAATTTTAAATGGAGTTGATAAAGCAGGGAAGAAAAGCCAGCATCACTGCTTAGGTATATGTTGTGTGCCATAAATAAGGTAGTGACTCCTTTGGTGCTAAAAATTTAGCTTAATTAAGTTTTTTTTGTAAATGGAAGAGCAGAAGCAGGAGCAGAACACAGTCTTCAGGGCAGAGATTTTTCAAACACCTGTGGATAAACCTGATTTTGGCATGCTTGTCTAAGAGTGGGAAGAGGCTAAATATCTTGACAGAAACATCTGCTGAAAATCAAGATGCTATATCAGAAGAGTGGATTACCCAGTGCACTTACAGAAATCAGAATATTTCCTATTAAGGACAGAGGAGCACCTTTCCCCCAGACACGATCTTGGAAATAATTTTAATATAATGTCTGCTTCCAACAGGAACAAAAAATCCCAACAACAACAAATTTACTTTATCAAATGGATTTACACCCTAGCAAAATGAAATTTACCTAAGCAAGAAGTATTTCATAACAGGCAATTATATTGGTCTTGTTTATCCATTATTTATTTGCTATTTAACCACACACCCTAGAAAACAAAAATTCAGAGAAAATTGAATACTTGTTTCTTCTTTCTATCTAGATGTGGTTCTATAAGAACCCAAAAGTGCAAACTCACTAAAAATAAATCTTATGCAGAGTTAGTTTTAGAGGCTGCGTAGCATCATATACAAGTAGAATGAGCTCTCAAACCAAGAAACTGCTAATGTGTTTTGATTATCAAAATACTGAGTAGTGCAATCATACATCTGTTTAACACTTACAGATGTCTATAAAATGTAGGAAGTTCATGGTGTATAAGCAATCATGCATTTTTGGGAGGTGTGGTAGCATTCTTTTGCTAAGTGATATCAATCTTAATGTAATTTCTTTTAACACAGCGCCCTTCCATTATTTTTTTTCTATTTTTGCCATAGTTATCTTCCTTTTCTCTTCATTCAGCAATGTCTTTTCATCTGTTAGACCAACAAGAACTTTCTCAAAGACAAATAATGTTAATGAACCAGAGACGTGTCTCAATCAATGTCTTTCTTTACCAATCTTGATGGGAATTGTATGTAGCTGCTAATTCTGCATTCAAGTCCTTTCGTGTTGCTTTCTTTTTTTTCTTTTTCTTTTCATTTTTTATTTTTTCCCCTCTTCCATTCTTGGCCTTAGAGGCAAGGAAGGAAAATGGTTTCAGAGCTTATCAAACTACTTTTTATCTAACTGACTTTGGGCATTCAGTGACATGGCAGATCACTCCCAGGAGGCACAATTTCAGTCAAAACAAGCTGACAAAGGTCACTGAAAAACAATTCACTCAGATTATGTTGCAACACACAGTGGTCATACGGAACTAAATGAGATGTGTGTTAATGCTGGAGCACCAAGTCTAACTCTAGGTGTTCTTACATTTAAGTGTTGATACATTCTGAGAATACCAATTGGTAGTTGTCATAGATAGGCTTGAAAATTATATTGCAAGGAGTCACTGAACTTGCATGAATTGTATTTACATGGTAATCTTATGACTTCAGCTGTTGTTGCCTGACTACAAAGTCTTAATTAACCAATGAATCACTTTACCTGGGAGATAGTAATACAAAGTACCCTGCAATTATTTTCAGTATAGAGAGGTTCAGATTGTTAAAAGGGAAAAGGTGAAATAATCTGGACAAGATGAAGTTACAGTCTACTGTAGTTTTTCAACCTGGAAGCAAAATGTACTTTCCACAGGAGTTTACATTTCCATTCATCTTGTATAAGAAATGCATCAACTTTAGTGGGCTGGATATATAAAAATATAGAATTAGATAATTCATTATGTCAATGCAAATCACAATAGTTTGATTTCTGTTGGGCCTTTATTTTAATTCACTTTAACAGCTGTGTTGTCTCATGGAGGTTACAAATCAGGTGCTGTTTTCAGGTATGGACACTCTTGTCTCTTCGTATTTAATAGTGTATTTTCAGCATGTGATGAACCCATTAAAGGCATCTATGAATCTGAATGACAAGAAAGAATTTTAAGAACTTTTCTGAAATGTCAACAGAACCTGGGAGAGGGGACATGGTGGACTACAGTCATGAGAAAGTGACTCATGGGTCAAAGCTGGACTAAATGAAATGGAAACTAAAAGATATTTGAATAGTAGCCTTCAGGAAGATAATGTACTAGCTATTCTTTTACTAGAGGAGAACAAGGACATTCAGAAACCTTTTGAAAAAAGAAAAAGGATGAAGTTAGTATGGTTAAGATGTACTTTGGGCCAATATAAAGGAATTCAGACACTTTGAGATTTAAAGATGTTATAGAAGCAGTGTCCATTATCAAGAGAAAATACAAGATAATTAGTGACATAAAAAGACAAAAGCTTTTGAATTTTTTCTCTTGTGAGGAAATTGAAAATATTATGAGAAGATGATGAACTACTTCCTGATCTATTAGCAAACAGAAGATGTATAAATCAACGTCTCCTAAGGACATAAATATTTTCAAACAGCACTGAGATACATACTAAAAGAAATATTAAAAATGTTAACTGAAGAGAATTTCAGTCTTATAGCCTAATTGACAGTAATTCTTGAAATACTGAGATATTTCAGAAAAAAAATAAAACATGTTAGTATTAAAAAAATACAAGTCTTCTGATGGTTGATTTGAATGAGTTGTGGCTGACATATTTGACCTAAATGTCACAGGTAATTTTATAGAAGTTTTAGTAAGTAACAGGAAAATGTTGATGTAATTACTATAAATCAACATCATTTTCTCATAAAGGTCATAGTGAAAAAGTTAGTTGATAAAGCTTCTGTAAGAATTCCAATTAAGCTAACAAATGTGTATGAAATGCAGTAAATATTAACATAGAATGCACTGGGTATCTGTTAGACTTTTCATGTAATTATGTCATGGAGAAAAGTGTTTTCATGTTTAAAATTATTACCTCAAAATTCAATTAATATCTTTATTTTCAATATGGAAGAGATAAAATTATAACTCAGAAATTCACCTCACATCCTGCAGGCTGATAGTGGTCTTGTCCCAGACATACCCACACTGGTAGGCAACAACCATACATTGGTGTGTGATTGGCATTTTCTGGGCTGAAAGCAGGACACAGGGAGGATGCAGTGCAGTGCTAACTTAAGCAATTAATTTTATGCATTTTGATATACTTGCTAAACACAGTCCCGTGAACAGTAAAAAAAGTATCTGTGCTTTCTGTTTTGACTAAGGAATTTGATAGAAGGTTTCAAGATTGCTAAGAATGTCATCAATTTTTTGAAATATTTGCGACTCTGGAAATACAATACTTGTGAATACAGTCATATATTGAACCTGAATTAAAATCCAATTATATCTCTTCATCATATTTTTATAAGCCCTATCTTACCAGAGAAAAATATCCATCATTTCACATTCACACCTTATTCATGTCACTGCCCTCTGGCAGTGTGTACAACTGATTTCAAGGATGAAGCATAGGAAGAGTAAAATTTCATAAAAAATCTCTGATTAACACCTTGAGATCTCACTAGGAATTGCAACCACTTCTGTTGAAACAATATGATTCTTAGTTTCACAAAAATAAGGACAAATATTCCACTAGTGTTATGTTTTTGTTGCTCTAATTTTATGATTATAATAAGAATAATAGTAAAAATCAGTTTTGTCAAACAGTACAGAAATTTGTGATGTCTTTGCACTGTGTAGGGATTAAAAGAGACTCAGAAAGATTTTCCATGGGAAAATTACCATCACCAAGCTGAGTTGTGAACCTATGATGTACAAACTGGTCTTGCAGAGAAACCATTCATTGCTTTCTATTAATGTAATGGGAGCACATACACTACAACAACCAAAAGTTAGATAACCAAACGTCACTTGTTTGAGGTCCTTGGGTAATTTTCTCAGGTAGCTGAAGTGGCAGGGGGAGCAACAAAGTCCACAGTCATAAATAACTGAATATTTTAATTTAATTAGCAGTAAAATTCGTATCAATTTTTAAATAATTAAATTTATAAAACAGTTGAAGGCTGTTTTAGGACTCGGATTGCATTTACAATGAACCCCAGCTATGTTACTGGTATGCCCATTATTAGTTATGTCTTATTTTTTTCCTATATGAGTATTAAGAGTAAGAAAGAGAAAGATAATGTAGGGAGATTTAAAACTCAGTCTGGGCTACTTTTCTCCAAAAGCTTCAGGGTTGCTGAGAGAAATGTTTGTACAAGCAAGAGCTTGAAATGAAGGAAGCTACTGGGCTGTTGCAGTTTTAAAAGGAGCATAGTCTCGAGAGTTCTGTAACGACTGTTCAGTAGCAGGAAATCAGACTGATGTTCAGTAATCTCCTGAGGGTGTCCAAACACAACAGCCCTGCTGAGCAGACTGTAACATTTTCTAGAGGAGTTTATGTAAAATAGACGTATGTTTACACTGTTACTTGTTTTGAAATGCCTTATTTTCCAGCTTACACTATGTTCTCACTGCTTACATAAACAACACTTTGGTTGAGAGACTGTTTTCTTGCTGAACGACTCTAGTTATATACTTAAAAAAAAGAAGAAGTGGTACCAACTCCAGCCACATGTGATAAATCACACAGGAAAGATAATGTGACCCCCAAGCAGGAAATGATGAACAAGAAAACAAAAATTCACATACAAACCTACAACTCAGAAAAAAGAGAAAACATATGAGTGAAAACTCATACATTTCAGATAGCTCTACAGCCAGACAGCCCTATTATTATTTCACTATGTATTTCTGAGCTCCAGTGGAGAAAAGGATATACACTTTCATACAACTGAGATGTAGCCTCAACCTACAACATAACTGAGTATGTAGTAAATGTGATAAATTATTTCCCAGCTTACATAATTTATGTTTTAGAATGAGATGATTTTGAAGAACCTGTGCACGTGTTCAGACATTGGGCAACTGGATGCAATCTGACTGATGTCAATTAATTTGAGCTGTTTTACTTTAGATTTGATTTCTAAGCAATCTAGAAATGCTTTGTACACACAAATGAAATCAGTCCTTAAAGTATATGAGCTTGTATTTTGTATCTTTAGATCCTGTAACAAAAGTGAAAACCTGACAAAGACTCTTCATTTGCTGAAGAATTTAATTAATTCATTACACTTGTATAATGTTTGGATATTGTGTAGCTATATTAAATAATCAATCTTGTTGGGCTCTTTTTTCTACTATGTTCTCTCTCTCTCTCTTTTTTTTTTTCCCCAGTAATAATTTAGAATAAAGACACCAGAGTCACAGTGATCAGAAGTTGAGATCAGTGGCAGACTGACATGAAAATGAGCTTTGGGGAAAAAACAGAAAAAATAATTAGTTGGGGATGTCAAAGCCTCTTTAACATGTAAAAAACATGGAACTGGTCAGTGAGAAAAATAAAGAAGTATTAATTGGTTTACATCATTTGGGCTGAGGATACATTTAATTAGTGGAAGAATGTCCTCTCATCTCTGGGAGATGCTAGGTCAGAACTTTCCTCTTTCCTTTTTGTTTCACACTTTCATCAGTTTCTTGAAGTAACAACTGTGAATTAGCAAGAGTTTTAGGAGCTGATGAAGGGAACTATCATCAAATGTGTTGAGGGAATAAGGTGTTGCTACTTAAAATATATGTAAAACAACATCAATTATTCTACTCCACATTTCATGCAACGTATTAACTTTAAACCATAAGATACATAACTGAAGGATATTGCAATAAACATTTCTTTTTAACTTCAGGCAATCAAAATAGACACAAAAATATCAATTTCATTTAGCAGATGAATTTCAGATTAGTAACATAAGAATTTAAATTTCTAAAAAAGGCATAAAAATTTGCAAGCTTCCATAATATTTCATTCCTATATTGTAATATCCTGTAAGTCATATAATATCACAATTTCCGAATGAATTGTTTTCCTCTTTCCCAAGAGTACTTATAGTATTAATAGAGCTCCTTAGTAGTATATTTGGTATTCTTCCACATAACAGAAATTTGACATGACATCATACCTGAAATTCTGAGTGGAATAGAAAAATGAAATATCCAAACAAAATAAGCCATTTGACTGAAATGAGAATATTCCTGATTCATGATGGACAGGATGACAACAGATATGTTGTACAGTAACAGAATAGAAGCTATGAGGAAGATAACTCACAGCAGCAGGGCAGATATCAGGATTGAAGATGATAAAATGTAGCACAATGACAATAGAATGGTTTCTCTAAATCACAGGATGGAGAAAACAAACACACTTTTGGAAAAATGTGATTCAAAACAGTAAAGGAGAGCATTTTATAACATCCTCCACCATAATACTTCATCATGAAAAACAGGAAAATACAACACTTGAGAACAGATGAAAATGGAATTAAAGCAGAAAAACATTTTTTTTTCTTAAGTCAATTTACTAACAGCCATTTTCACTTCCAACTTTCTAAGCATCATTGAACAGCTTTACAAAATAGATGGATGTAGTCTCTATTTTCCAGATGAACTAACCAGGATGCAGAAATATTTATGAAACATGAAGGAGTGAGTGACCTACCAGATGAGCTGGTCATTCCATGTCTATTGAATCAGTTATGTTAGGTAAGTGACATAAAATCTGGATTGAATAACCTGTGCTAGAAAGCTAGATGGGTGAGTCAGTGAAAAAAGGCTGTCTGAAAACAAATCTTGTAAAGACAGTGGAATATATTTGAACAGTGTTTAGCACAGTGTTGACTAATGTTTCCCATCTACAATAGCTTACTTTGTTTTCCAGTTTCAGAGTATGGTTGGATACCGATCGTTATTTGATTTCCCTTCAGGTAGTTGAAATTATTTTCAATAAGTTCATAGATTCATAGATACATTAGGTTGGAAAGGACCTACAAGATCATCTAGTCCAACCATCCTCCCATCACCATCCCTACCCACCAAGCTACTAAATCAAATCCCTTAGCACCTCATCTAAACGCTTCTTGAACAACGCTAGGGATGGTGCCTCAACCACCTCTCTAGGCAGGCCATTCCAGTGCCTGACTGCTCTTTCAGAGAAAAAATTTTTCCTCAAATCTAATCTAAATCTTCCCTGGCACAACTTGTGGTCATAGAACACTCTGTTAGAACACTCTGTTCTAGCAGATGATCAAGACTAAACTAATAATTAAAATTTCCAAGTTCTCTCAGTTGTATGTGACGTCACAAAATAATGGGGCATGAAGACTTTAGTATTTACGAAACAAATACGTTTTTTCACATTTCCTCAACAGCCAGAGAAACTGCAACCCTATAGGCCTGACCTTGTGTTCTCTAATTGTTTTGTTCATCAGGTGTTAAATCCTAGGTCAATGGTCTGACTCTTCAAATTACTGCCAGGCTCAGGCTCTTGCTGCTGCCTACTATGGGATCAACTATTATGACAGTCCTGGCCAAAAGTAAACCTAATTGAACAGGACCTGGAAAACTTGTAGTTTTGACATAAAAAAAATAAATAAATAAATAACACAAATTGCAATGTGAAAAATTGATGATAGTTACAGAATCCTGACTTTATTTTACCATATAATTTCTGATATGCTGTAATTTTGTCTGCCTATACACGAAACAAAAAATTCAACCTGGACCAAACCCTGCTGTAAATAGCCTGTTTTCTTTTAACAGACAGGTGAAGGGTCACATATCCATAAACAGTAACCACGCAATATGTGCAAGTACATGGTGCAAGGTGGCAGATAAAGCAGATGATGAGAACTGTGAAATCCCAGACCTAATGACATATCTTTCATTGGCTTCCCATGGCCTGGGATTTCATTTTCATTATGTTCAATATGCTGCTTTTTAGGTCCATGTATCCCAGATACAATTTCACATTTCTGTCACAATCCATCAGACAGGTTGTTAGAACCACAGAAGCCAGGAGTTGCAAGGTTATTAAAAATGTGGAAATATCTTCCTGTTGTGGCCTCTAGTGATTAGAGCAAAATGGTGTTTCTTTCCAAAAGAAAAAACACCAACAACAAAATAAAACAAACCCCCATAAAAGACAAAAAGAAAAAAAATAGAACAATCTCAGGAGTATTTTTATGCTGCTTCTCAGAAGAGTTACTTTACTTGTGAAGAATCTCTTCTTTCTGAAATAGAAACTCATTCCCTGTTTTCTCTGTTAGAAACTATTATATGTCTCTAAAAAAGTCTTTAAAATACATGGTCTTGCCTTTGTGGTAAATGCAAACATAATAGTGGTATTCTCCATACTAGAAGTCAAAAAAGTCACTGTAGGGTTTCATATACTGGTACTTCATTCTCTCACACTTTTGGCTACTCTTTTTAATTTTCTTATCAAACCAGAGGCAAAATAACACACTCTCAGTGGGACTCATTGCATTTTTGTTATTAGTCAATTGGAAGAATAAGAAATTTCCCACTCTACTGCCTCTAATAACAGCACAGGCTGTTCTGGAAGTCATCGCTGCTGCTTCCTATTCTTGTAGGCGTTGTCTGTGAAACCAGGGCATGCTGTTATAAGGAGGGGTGTTGACAAATGTGCTGGTGGTGGAGCCACTTCCTGGAACAGTAGGTTACCTCCCCATGCCAGTAACACATACTTCTCCCTCCAAAGCTCATCTGAGAGGCAACAAATAATTATTAATTCTTCATCTGCTTCCCAAAATGCGTAGGCATAATTGTTCACTTACAAGTAACAAAGCTGACAATCTATCAACATCAGTGACTTAGTAAATATGGTGATTTTTCTCTTTATGACATGGCAATGTCAGTATTTTACATTAAGGTCTTTCACGATCTAGAAGACATCTTAAAAAATCACACTGAATGTTCAAGATATTTTTATAAATTAATTTTTATTTTTGTTTTCATGTCACACAGGTGTTGCCACTTGATGGAGTATTCAGAATCACGTTACTCAGTATGTGGTGTTGATTAGAAGGTGTAGCAATTCCCTTTAGAGCTAATTTTCAAACTATGGAAGACTGTTATTTGGAATTCTGAGCAATAGGCATGAGGGATAGAAAATAGATAATGAGGTTAGAAAACAGATTTCTTTCTATTATTGTTAAGAGTATAATTTATGCCTGTAGAAAAATTTTCTCTGTTGATATAGGTTTTTTGCTCTCATCTTCACCATTCTGTCAATGGAGTGGCACAGAAAATAAAAAGTTATCCTGGCCTCAGTCTCCAGGAGTTGCATATACTTTGTTAGGTTCCCTAGGTACTTGCGGTAGATGCTGCTGTAACGCTAACACCAGACACAGATCTAGTAGGTTTTGATTAACATACAGAAAATTTGTGAAAAATTACTTGCTGGTCTGCATGGACTTTGTGCTGACAGAATTTGAAGAGAGGTCAAATAGCTTTCACTAAACCATACATCAAATAATTACAGTGGTGATTCCTTTCCCACATTGGAAAGTAATTGCTGACAGGAGAAACCAATGCCAATATGCGTAATGTTGAAGAATTAGTACCTCAGTTCTCATCACTTCTTTCAATGATTTGAACTGTCAAATTTTGCTGAGTAAATAAAAAAAAAATTGGTGATAATAACAGGCTGTGGTAGATTTTCTTCTTGAGATAATTACTCTATCATTTTTACATTATCTTTCTTCTCATAAAGGTTTCAATATTTTGTAAAGCACTGAGGAGTAAATAATATGAACTAAAGATTTTTAGACATGAAAAAAGAATATATAATGGCTTACTTAAAATGTAACTTTTATTTCTAAATGTATGCTACATGTACAAATATGTATGTTTTTATATAAAAGTTCAATATACAGTGTATCTTACTTTAAAAATGCTTTATTCTTCCACAGAATATCTAACCCTGATATTGTTAACTATTTTTTTCATGTTATTCCTGTATTCAAAATAAACAATTATAGAAGTTCAATTTCATTTTCCTTTACTTAAATATTGTGCCTGCAGACCAGAATAAGGAAACATTTGGTGGAAATTAGTACATGCTGACATTCTGAGACCTAAATTCTGAAGATTTTGGGTCTAAATTTAAAAGATTCGCTGCCATTATTATTTTATTCATATAGGCATTTGTAGCACATAAACTCTTACTAGGTGAAGTATTTATGGTTTCATTTCTCCAGAAATAAATAAAAATTAAAAAAAGTGTAAAACAAACAATCATTCTTTATTTTTCTCGAGGACCCAGAGTGTACCATAGCATTCCCATATGTAGAGATGAATGTGCATACAAACATCTTAAGATAGATAGATGATAGATAGATAGATAGATAGATAGATAGATAGATAGATAGATAGATAGATAGATAGATAGATAGATAGATAGATAGATAGATAGTTAGGTAGATAATAGGGTATAATAATTGATTTTATAGTTTGGGGTCATGTGTCCCAGTTCTGACCCACTAATTTATTTTTATGTTTCCTAATACCTCTGACCTCAGCTGACTTTCCTAGTATTCACAAATACTATAGAAGAATCCGTGTCCATTTGAAGTGTTGCACATTAGCCTCAATTAAGGGATAGTTGGTTTTCATAAGAAAATTATTTTTCATACAAAAGCTCTATAGGTTTGAAATACTAAGTTAATTATATTTTTTCTAATAAGGCTCAAATTTTAAATCAGAATTCAAAGAATTTTTTCTCCCATTTTGGGAATAACCTACTTTTGGACCTAATAAAATGATGCAATGTCAAAACAAAATATGAATGGAAATAAACTTCTTAGATATCTGTTCACAGATGAGCCCACTTAAGTGTCAAAGTTCAGACTCAGCAATGTGTAAGAGCAAGTCATTGGGGATGACACCTGCAATGTTAAATCACAACAAAGCATTGTCAAAGTGAGTCTATGGAGACCGCATTAAGTTGTCAAATGAAGCAGATGCCAGCATATTATATTACCTCTTCAAGACAAATAATAAGAAATTAAATGCAAAGACTCTGATCTTCAATCACATGTGTAAGTAAATAGAATGCCACATGATATGTTAATTTTCTTTAAAGACACCTTTTGGGGTTTACAAGAGCTAGAATTTTCTTCTTCCATTACGAGATCCACTCTTAAGAAAGAGTTCAGAGAACCCTGGTGGCAGAGCGCTGTTAGTATACTCATTGAGATGACATGCAATTGACAAAATTATATCACCATTATATCATCAAGTGAATGAATTAGTTTCAGCAGTGTTATAGCTGAACAATATCCAAAAAGGCAAGAGTTCACCTTCTTCTTGATTTTCACAGTAAAGCCAAGCATTCTGGTAGCACGGTTCTTATTTCACAAAATGTAAAATGTAATGTTTCGTATTTTATTAGGTTGTCTCACAATGTCAGAGGTGGATGTTGGTGGAAAGGCAGTAGAAGCTGAACTATTCCACCAACATTCCATTCCATTTTGTCGCAGTGCAACAGATGGCAGCAGAGGGGCAGTCTGACAAAATGACATCTTGACACAGAGGTGCGTATAAAACCAAGGTGTGGAACTGAATTCCCCAATGCATAAAAAATGGCACCCACTGACATTCACTGACACCTGCTGAACGTTTTTGGAGACTGAACAGTGGACGTGAGCATAGTGAGGTGGCAAGCAGTGCCTTTCAGCAGTGGCAGCAGCGGCAGCAGTGATATGGAAAGACAAGCCATCATAGTCCTTGCATAGTCACCTCTGCTGGTGTAGATTTTACCAGCAGGGAGCCTATTCTTCACTGCTGGTGAAAATGCATTGCTAATGGTGGCAAGTATGTTGCAAAACAGTATTTAGTAGCAGAGAATTTGTGGTCTTAGTATCTGTTGTAGTTTCCATGGAAATAAATAGGAGTCATTACTTTTGGAGATACCCACATATTGTTCATATTACTTCCTTCAGTTCCAGAAACAGCTGGGAGTATAGCTATAGCTATAGCCGCTTTTTTCTAACCTTAGCTGCATAATCACAATTAAAAAGTGTTGCTCGATTTTTTATGCTGAACAACTTCATGGAAATGAAACTCATAATATGACAAATACAACAAAGTAAATAGTAGTTTGTTGTTGATTTTGTTTGTTTCTTTCTAGGTAACTAGAAATTCTTCATAAGCTACAAAATAGTACCCTGTTGAGAATTTAATTAGAGCATAAAGTAATCTGGTAGGATTTATCAACTAGCAGGATTTAACATCTTTGATACCATGATAACTTGTTTTGAACAGCCTCTGTCTAACACAACAAATAGTTTCCTCGTATTTCTGATTCATAGACACCCTGTATGCTACAGGATCTACGTTTCTGTGGACACTGCATTCTGTAAGAAAAGATGTTTTTCCATGTACTTTCTTCTCCGCAGATGTTACACAAAATGTACTGTTTTTTCTTTCTTGGTACAGTAAGCTCAGTTTGACTTCCTGAGGTTTTCCATTCCCTCCATTGTTCAGCAGATTTATATGGAAATTTTGTTCCACTTATGCCTGTTCAGCCTGTTTTCTCTCATTTACCCCCAACTTGCCAAGTAAGGGGAGGCTTCTTAAAAACCTCCTAAGGGCTTTGCCACTTTATGAAGAGCATTTTGCATTCACTGGCTTGTAATTGTAATAAAACCTTTTGGCCATAATGCAATTTTCATTTTCTGGCCAATTGGTTTCACATATGTTGTCAGACCTGTAGAATGTTAAATAATTGTTATCAGAAGTATCATTTAAATACAGTCCTGTAGATCTCAGCTATACCATGATTGTTGGCAAGAACACAAACTTGTTGGCTATTTTACACTGATGAGACAGGTTTGTCTGACTTCCTCTAAACTTCCAGTTTCTCCTCTGGTTTAAGATCCCAATCCTGCTAATGTCTGAACAATTCTCAGTGGTTTCTGATTCAGTGTCCTCAGTCCTAAGAAAATTCAGCACATGCTTCTCATTTGCAACTGCTCATCCATTTATTGTTAGGAATACCAGATCATTTTTGTTTGGGGAACTCCAGGGTCTATCACAAACTTTGAAATGGTTTCCTTTATTAAAAAAAAATAAAATAAAATTCCATTTTCATTTGAGTTTTTATATAAAGTGGTATCATCTGAAATCTGAGAAGAAAACTCTCTAACTACAGTGTGGTGTTAGAAAACACCATTTCCTTATTCCTCACAAGATACACTGGGCTACTTGACAAATCAGGCATGCACTCTCAGGTTTCTACATTTAAACAGTTGACAAACATATGCAGTACATTGACATAGATATTCATCCTGTTCCAAGAACTCACTAATATATGCAAATGTCCCCCTGTGCATATGCAGTTTAATCTAGGGTAGTCATATGCCCACTTACTTTATCCCATTTTTTCTACCATCAGATAAATCACTGGGACATTTGGCTGACCTTTAGGTGTTTTTCCCCAATTTGGCAAATTTCCATTGTTTGTTATTCCATAATGAGCAATTTCCAAAACAAAATGTGTGAAAATCCAAGGAAAATGTCCTTGCACCTTGTGAAATGCAAAGATATGTAGTAGATTATTACTACTGTGCTTCTCATGAAGTAAAATCATTGTGGAAAACAAGGATGTTCACACACTAAGCAAAGTTGAAATGAAAAGTTTTAGAACTAGCACTCATTGATTCCTTTTGCTGAACTAATCCGTATTGCTAAATAAACCATCCTGTATCAGTAGAAAATACTAGAAATTTATCAGCAGCATTAAATTCTGCTGTTATGAGTCAAGATATCCTTACAAAAACATTTTCAATTTGCCAAGCTACAAGACTTTTTTCCTGCAAACCAATAAAGTCCTTTTTGAAATCACTTTCCTCTTAGTTTCTACTTTTTGCAACCAATGTGTGAATTTTGCCTGTATTGAAAAAAGTTCTTTTTCATAAAATACCCCCACTAACTGAAAATAACTGCAGAGTTTATGATTTTAAAATTAAGTTTACAGAGAATCCAGAGAGGAAAAGCACAAAAATACAGTGAAAATAACCTTTATTCTCAAATTTTCAAATAGTTTTGGAAAGTGTATTGTGATATGTGGAAAACATATTTGATTTTTCATATTTTTTCACATTCTTTCACATTAGTACCAGAGGATAGATGGATGGATAACTACTTCAGGTAAAAGCCCTCTTGAACTTCCTTCCATTCTGCTTTCCTGTCCACTGAAGGGTGGAATGGTCAGAGGGAAGGATAGGTTCCTGCTAAAATTTTTGTTATAAATAAAATTATTGTTATTTTTAACATACTGGGTCTGTGTATCAACATGATTTCAATAAAATCAAAAATTTAAAACACACCTTTTAATTCCTTATGATTATTTCTATCTGCAGCATGCACACTGAATAATTCGTTTTCAAATCACTTGCTGATATAGCAAAGATTTGCTCTTTATAGAATTGTTTAAAATGAGCATATTTAAGTGACTAATCATACAGTTTGTCTGGGAAGATATAGGGATTTAAATTACATGCTAATAAACTGATCAGAAATGAGTGTTGGCAGATACATATTTTACTAAAACTACAAAACGAAAGATGCTGTATCTGGATCTGTGGCTTTATTTAAATAGTAATTGGATTTTAAATCACTTTACTTTGCATTCCTTTATTAAAAAGAGCCAATTATGGAAAGAATTGACACCATAATATGTAACACAAAAAACACACCTTACGATGTGAATGACAGAATTTCATTGTATATATTTATACTTATATTTATACTTATATTTATATTTATATTTATATGCATGTGTGATTTTGTTCAAGTATTCCCAAAAGGAAAATGAATATCAAATATTTTTGAATAGTACATAGAAAATGTTCCCCTGGTTGGAACAGGATCTAATGGCAAGTAAGTTGCTTTAAATAGATCAAACAAGATAATGCAAACTGTAAAACTAAGAATTATTGTCTAGGTTGCTTTACTGCATGCTTTTCTGATGACTGAGAAATGGGGCATTTTTTCACTCAAGTATAACACAGTTAGACTAAGGAATCCAAGGTGGAGTATATGACATTTTCTAAGAAATATTGTCTAGCCATGTCTGTCAGGAAGAAGAAAAGGCTCAGGTACATCAACCTATTTGAACTCATATACAGTATCTGAAAATTGGATAGTCTCAGTTTTGACCACTTCTCAGGAGTGATTTCATTGAAATGTATCAGTTTTCTGTGAAAAGTAGGCAATTATTTTTCAAAATTTTAAGAAAAATGAAGATCTTAACAAGTAAAATGTCTTCCATATGCCTGTACACAGTTTGTTTCTTATTTGTGATGTGATGTAGTTCTTAGGAAGTTGCAGGTATAGTGATGTTTCTAGCCCTGAACATGCTCAGTACAATGGAACTAGTTCAGAACTTGACTGTACTACCCAGTGAACACCTAGTGAATAACAGCTACAGAAGAACTGACGCATGTTTGCAACTGATTTTTGTCTAGAACAGGGTTCAATTAGCAGTGATAGTCTGACTTGGTAACAGCAAGCTTTAAAATGTAAATAATTTGCTTTGTCTCTGTGGCTTGACCACAGAGATACGAAAATAAGGAGCAGGTCAGAAACAGTGAAAGTTCTTCTTGGAGATTTGTAGCATTTCATTTCCCTGTTTCAAAGTACAAGTTAGTTATAATGACAGGTGACATCACAAGAGTGAAGTTTATATATTAAAAATAGTTCTATTCCCTTCTGGTTTTCATCACTAGTGGAGATTTGCTACCATAAGCGTTTGGTTCAGTCAGCATTTATTTTGCAAATTGTTCATCCCTTGCTTTCTTGGGGTCTTCAGAGGGAGATTGGATACCTTTCTGTTAGAATCCATGAATAGTCATTCAAGCTACGGAGCTTCCTATGGAGGAATAGGGTACAAGTAAGTGATCAGAGAGGATCATCCCAGTTCTAAAATGCGCTCTACTCCTGCTTCAACTTGGACATACTGAGTCAATCCATATTTGAGAAGAGAAAGAATATCAAGATGCAAGAAATATGTTTATTTACAGTGGTCTTTCAGTAATCTTCCATTATTTGCTGGTACTTGAAGTGATCATTTAAGAATTTAAGATAATAATCACTTAAGAAATAAGTTTATTTTTATTTTTTTAAAGAATTTGGCTCTTTGCTTCATATATTTTACCATTCATTTTGTTCCTATTTGAAACAGATAGTGCACCTTTATTTTTAACATGCTGTATATGTCTTCTTACTTGACTTTTACATTATTGCTTTTGCTATTACAATGCATGCATTATTTATATGGTTGGCTATCCAGGAAAAAAGGCAAGCAATTTACTTGTCAAAACATATTACAATGCCTGACTTTAAATCAAAGTTGCATGGGTTGGTAAAAAGCTATAATAAATGTTCTTTGGCTAATATGTTAGTGTCATGCAGTGGGCATGGTCAATGTATTGACTAAAGAACCTGTAATCACTTGAAAGACTCATTGAATAGTGGTGTATTTTAGACCATTATGCCTTGCTTTTAATTGCATGATATTAAGACTTAAATAGTGAATGCTATATTATTTAAGAATAAGGAAATTCTAACCTGTGCTTTAATGTTAATACCAGATTAAAATAAGTATTTGCTTAGCATGAAAATTATAAACATAATAGAAACTAACTATCTAAAGCAAATCTATAAATACAGTTCTCTGGACTTAAAAACTCCTTTCTGCAGATTTCATTCCTCTGAGTTAAAAAGAGTTTATGTAATGTTGGTAATTCTGTCCTGCCAGACAAAAATTTTATAGATCCAGTGGCCTTATGCTTCTGTTGCAGGACACAAACAACTGCAATAGAAATTACTGTACCTAATATCCATACATAACAGGTTCTCCTTTTTGAGAACCACTTATTTCATGCAGAAGATTAATTAGCTGCCCATAAACTACATCAAGAAACTATTTTGATAAATACAAAATAGTTTTCAGTTCCCAGTAACTCTTGCCACATACAGAAGCTCATACTCTCTGAATATAAATATCTTACATTTAACACTGAAAATTACTACAGTTTATATTCAATGAACAAACTGGAAAAAAGTTCATCCAGAATCACAGCTTTTGTCTGTATTAACAAATAATACCTGAATGTCAAAAATACAGAATATGTATATGAAATACAAAAATATTTACTGAATATGTTTGTCTAGTAACAATTGCAGGTAAATCTTGTAACAAAATAGTCAAAATTATAAAACTAAATGTATAATTTGAGTATGTTTAAGGAAAATATTTGTTTTATTACATTTGTATCCTCATTTTTAAATCATTGCCAAGTGATGGATTCTACATGCAGAATAGCATAGGGTCAAAAAATCTTTTCTATTTTATTCAAACTTTAAATCTGCTGTCACAAATGTATATTAAATATTTAACACATTTACAGACATACTTAAAAGCACATTTGTTTTTTTTTTAATTCATTGTTCCACTTATCAGATTTTTCTTTTTTTATTCCTTTCCCTTCTTTTCCCTTTCCTTTTCCTATTACTTAGAATCACTGTATCCTACTGACATGATATACGGGATTTGTCTTTCAGACAAAGTTTAAAATAACATTTCTTTTTTTTTCTTTTAATATAAAATAAAGTGAACTGAGAATGAAAATTCCTGGTTCTCACAGGACTTCTGTTTTCTCTGAGAGATTTCATGTTGCTATTGTGTGCAGTAATGTGTCAGCCAACTGCACCTACTTACTTTAGGCAGTTATCTTGAGGGATTTTGCACATATGTTATGCAGAAGTAGACAAAATTTCTTCCCACATAATCTTGAAATTGCTGAAAATTTAAGGTAGAGTAGGTGAATATGGAATTAACTGTACAAGTTCTCCAGCAGTAATATCTCAGACAAAGGAAAAAAATCCAGACGATGGTGTTCTTTATAAGGAGAAATGATTCCTATATTAACAGAATTTTTCCAGAAATCATAGATTTGATTGTCTCAGTATTTTTATTTTTTTTTGGTAGGGAGTGGTGGGGTGGTGGTATACTTAAGCCTTGGAATTTCACTATATGTTGCCTGCATCAATATTGAATTACACTGATTTATTCCATTCTATTAAATGCTCTGTGTTCAATAGGCTGTCTTCTGCTGTTCTTTAACAAGCAATGATTTATTTAAAATACTTCTTACTCTCTTTATTATATTGTGTAGGAAAGCAAAGGAGACAGTGGAGATCAGTATGAATGGCAGACCTACATTTCAAAATTAAATGAAATTGTTTTCTGCACTTAAAAATCTAGAGATAGACACAGTTATGAAGTATAAAAAAGTTATGTATGCCTAATTTTTAACATATGAATAATTTTTTACATTTTACTTAGTGTGCAGAAAGAACAATGCCACAATAGGACCCTTTGACTTTTGCAGAGAGACCAGAAACTGGACCCCCTTGGGAAGGGTCTAGTTTCTGGAACTCAAAACTAAACAAAGCCAGAATGGAGACATGAAGTAAATTTTTTTGACAATGAAGGAGTCTGATACAACCTAAAGAGCTCTGTGTGAATGTTCATGTCTTAACATCAAGGAAAGCATAGTATTAGTCAAGATTTGTTTTAACTAACTCCTGTTGAGCAATGAAATAATTCTGTCTTAAAGAGCTTGCAGATGGAGTATTATGCAATGGGCAATAGTGTATGTCTTCCAAAAAGCTATATTCAATCTCAAGCAACATTAATCAACTTGATACTAGAGGTGTTAGCTGAAATTATTTGGCTTGCTTTCTACATGACAGCAAACCAGATTACCCTAATTTATATAAAGGCTGTGTCCATAAGATAACTTTTTTTTCATAAAGTGAAATAGTCACCTTTCATTTTATCTGTTCTCAGCTTCAGACCTACTCAATTTTTGAACAGGATGGGATTCATAGTTGTTAGTCTTTTTCACACTTTTATTTATTATCACAGAGGAAGAAAAAGTACATTTTTTACCTGGAGGAAACATACCATTTTTCAGAAGGTCTATTTGTCATATTGCAGTAGGTTTTAAAAAGAGGAAGTAATTACCAATATTCTGCATGGGGATGCAGGGAATATTGTTTATATAATATCATTTGTCTAAAGTTACATAAAAAATATCTAGTTTTGCTAAAACCAATATATTAGTTATGTTTCCCTTGTGAAAAGAACAAGAAAAATCCTGTGTTAGCTGTTTAAATAGGCTATAACAAGGCAGTGTTTGACATAATGAAATTACATTTGAAAGAATAAAAAAATACTCACAGACAAAGGAGAAAATTGCAAGGTTTATCAAGGTTTTATTGTAAAGAGATTGATGGACATTTGTAGGCATATTCAAATAGGTTTAGTCCATGCTTCAATGAAAATAACAGTGGAGAGAAAAATACCATCTTCCCGCTGATGTACAGTGCAAGATGCATGAATCTGTTTAGATTTTCTGTCTCTTCATAAACCTGATAAAGGCATGAAATGAAATTATTTCTAACAGGCAGTAAGCAAATGGCAACTACTTGTTCTATTTGTTGTAAATGTAATATAACACTTTAAACCAGTTAAGTAGTTTTGAAAGGAAATAGATAAAAAAAAAAAGAACAGTGCATAGCATCCAAGATTTGTAATAGATGAGCTGGTAAGTATGTTGGAGATATATAACCTGACTGATTCCTAGAAAAACAACTTGGAATTGGATAGTGGTCCAGACAGTTTCATTTGGATGCTGTCAAAGTGATGGGTATTCCTTTTGTCTGTGGATCTGTGATGACATAATATGACTAATTAAATGTGTTTGTCAGCCGTAAAGTGAACAGAGTAGTTTTCCATACTACACTGACCAGATCTCTACGGAGTGTAATGTGAACACAATCAGTTGATATAAAAGACTCTGGATGTAAATATCTAGATATAATGGTCCTTATCTGCATCTAAGAAGTCAAAAAAGTACAGCTGATAAATTTCTGAGTAATTCTGTTTTGGAGTCCATGTAGGGCACTCTGAATTGAAAACTGCCAGAAGCTCAAAAAGACACAGATTAATACAGTAATGCTGTAGGACAGACCAACCTTGTATTACACTGCTGAGTTCTGCTCTAGTGAGTAGTAGTGCCTCAACAGCACAGAATTTCATATTCTGCTTATCAGAGAGTGACCATTATTCACACAGGAGGTGAGCAATGTGCTGCTGAGATCTATGCAGAGGAGAGGAAGGTGCCAGCTGAGGTTTCTGTAACACATATCTGGTCAGTAATAAAGACAGAAATAGAACTAAAATCTCTTGCTTCCAAACCGTAGACTTGTTGAAAAAGTTCATGTTTGCTATTCTTTCTGAAGCTGTCTTTCATTTTGCCCTTTGTTTTATGTCCTCCTTTTGGACTTCCTTCCTTTAATTATTTCTATCAAGAAGTTTTTTCACATTCTTTGTTTGAAGGTATGTATGAAGTAAAAATTCTCCTTCATACACTCTTAATGCTAAAGTGAAAGCATGCTTATTTGTAAGTGCAAAATACATCACATGTGACCTCCCAATCTTCCTCTGCAAAAGAAATAAAAGATCATGTTTAATGAGTCTGTTGACAATACAAGAAAGGATCTAGTCTGCCTCAGGCTTTATAAATATATTTTAGCTAGAAGGCTTAGTTAAGAAGGATATGACAAACTTAAGCTCTATGATCTTAGCTAAGAAGAAATCTCTGTGGAAGCTGTTATCTGTCATGGGTCTGATACCAAAAGGGTTCAGAGATTAAAGCAAAGCTCTGTGAAAACAATATGTATATGGGAGGGGTGAGTTAGCCCACTGGATTTTTAATTTTTAATAGTTGAGTATAATGTGATAAGACTAAGCTAAAGAGACAATAGGATATTTTACGGCCTTAGAACTTCTCTAAATATTGTATCATGTATTTCATCCTCTTAATGAGGCTTGGGAAAGCTGTGGAATGATGCACATTGACCTGGAGGAATTAAGAGTCCTGTGTGTTTTCAGTAACGTTGTCCTTGGCCTTTTTTGTTCTTTCCTGAAGGTTAATTATCCGTGGCTCTTTTTATTTAATTTTTATCTTGGAGGTTAAGTTAAATGATAAACAGCTTATGCCCAACTTTCTTATTTCAGCTATTTTAGACTCCCAGCATTTTGCACACAATTCATACAAAGAAAAAGTATTCTGAAGAAACATTTGTGTAGGGATCTGTGTTCCATTTTCAGAAGGACTGATAATAAGAAGAGGTAGGATCAGCATGCTGGGGTATCATATACACCATTCTTTGCCCAAAGCAGGGTCATTTATATCAAAATTATTATTGACAGGCACTTTTCTAATATGTTTTTGAAATGACAGAAGCTCAACAAATGCCATTGGTAATTTATTCTAGTGCATCTCTATAGTTAGTTAGGAAAGTTGTAAATATTTTCAGTTTAAAACTGTCAGTAAGTAGTAAAGGTCCTCAGCTGAGCCATTCTCAAATTTAAGACAGGTTTTAAAAGTTTGCTCTAATTTTTTGAGTGATGTAGATTTTTCTTCCAGAAGACCTATCTATGATTATAATGTGGACATAAAAGATGGCAAAGATTTGTCTAAATCATTTCCTTAAAGTGACTTCACCAGAGAAAATACATACAGTTTATGCTATCTAACTTAAAACACCAGATTTATTAGTCCATAAAGTTGAATATGAAAAGAAATGACTGAATGAAAAATTTGAACAGTGGTTAATATTCAATCTTCACCTGCACAGTGAGTCCAGGCAGATTTCCTCTTCCAGCAGTGGTTTTCCCTCACCCAAATCTAGATGATGCCTCCTTTTATTTCCTCTTCCACCTCAGAGATCTTCATATGTGCTTGTCCTCAAGTGGTGTTTCAAACTCTGAACTTGTAGCATTTAGAAAAGACTTTCTGCTTTTCTTTGTTGCCCTGTCATATGTTTGGATTGTTTCTTCTCCTTCAATCCAACTCAGAAAATTGCAAATTCCTTCTTCAGCCAAGAAATTCCACATTAATTTGGTTTCAGTCTTATAAAACAAATATGTGAACTCTGACACAAGGCTATAAATGGTGGACTGAAAACATTTACGTAGTCAAAGGTCATCTTTAAAATAGTTGTACCTGCTATGAGCAAGGCTTTTCATAGGTGTTGCTAACACTGAATTAGCAAAAGCAGTATCTCAGCCATTTATGCTGATTTCAATAGGGATAATTTCATAATCACATTAATGTACTAGTCTACATTTCTAAATATTGAATAACTGGATACCTTCAGAAGGAATTCAGGATTGAGTTGGTAAAGGTGGAAATTCAGAGTTGTGTGAAGTTCAAAAAAACAGCTAGATCGTCTTCCTGTCTGCTAAAGCAGTTGTTTCTAGTTTGTCACTTTCAATATCATTACAATTAACAATAAAACTCTCAGTAAACATAGGGCATTTTTTCTTGTGTTCCTTCTTCCAGAAATGCATATGTATGAAAAAGACAACAGGTCACATTAAGCTGCAACAAGGAAATTACAAAATATTAGAATAGACTTTATGCCCCTCAGAAGGATGTTTAAGGAATCAGGATTACAGGTAATGCTCTCCTCTATCTTCCCAGCTGGGGAGCGAGATCCAGGAAAAAGTAGGAGAATAAATCAGACGAATGGTGTGCTCACTGTTTTGGGTTCTATGATCTTGGACAAACCATTGAGAACCAGGTATGCTGATGCTGAATTATATGCAAGTGACCAGGTAAGGCAAAGATGTTCTGGTCAGTAAGCTGTCTGGGCTGATTTACAGAGCCTTAAACTAGATTTAACGTGGGACAGAAATATGGACTGAAACTCTATACTGGACAGTGGAAAAAGAAGTCAGACATTCAACAATTTAAAGATATCTGCATAAAGTCATGAGAATTATGTAAAGCTGATGATGCCTAAGTGATCAGTGTAGAATTTTTTTCAAATACATGTCTATTTTTTGTGGTGAACTGTTTCTTAGTGTAGGATTTTATTTATGCTGTGCTACTTAACTTTTTGTCTCTTGCCACTTACCAACTAGGTCATTCTGCAAAGTTCTGTGCCAAGAATTTTGGGAAAATATGTTTTCCTCTCTGAGGATTTGTAACATAATTCTGTCTCATTATGCCTGGTGTTTTTCTCCTTATGTTATGATATCCTCAAAGAAGCTTGTTTTTTGACAAGAAGGCACAAATAGTCTGGAAAAATTAGTTGCAGCAATTAGAAAATTTGATGATGTGAAGCCACATGCACTTCTGAAATTATTTTAAAAGAAAAGGGAACTGCTTAAAGAGTGTGAGAAGTTTCCTGTGAGGTAGAAGTGATGTGTATAATCATTTACAAGTTTTGAGATTGTCCATCAATAAACAGGCAGAGAACTTTTATCAGCAAAAACTTTTATTCATATCCCTTTCTAGCCTAGCTAGTATTTTCTTCTAGTAATGTAAACTATAGAATAGAAGCAGAAGTCTGCAGAAATAACGTGTGTGGTAGAAAACAAAGATATTTATGCATTTTTATCAGTGTTGAAATAAATTCTGGAATTTCCATTTAGTTCTGTTTGTAGATTCCTTCAATAAATGCCTTTACTTTACATTAAACTTGACAAAGTCTTTACCTATTCTGTGAACATTAAAGCAGCAATGAAACAGGTTTGATCTGTGTGTGGAAACTCACATCTTAATTAAGAAAGCTTCAGTCACCCCAGAAAAATACAAAATAGTAAAGTTTTAAAGCAAACATTGAATAAATATAATTTGATGGATTTCTACTTATTAGAATAAGTTGAGGACTGTAAAAGGGATGTTCACATAAAAAGTCTTGCATGTTCTCCAAATAATTTTCATTCAGCTATCAGAGGTACGTATAGTTTAGGTCCACACGCTTTGGAGGAATTTCACATGGAGAAAGGGAGAAAAGAGAATACGAGATAAAAATGTCCTTCCTTTATTCATTGTTCCACATAATGACTTTGTTTTGCTCCTTCCTCTTCATCACTGTTTACTGTTCTATCCTCACTTATTTTCCCATACGCATAATCCCTTGGATCTCATATACAGATCCTTGCCCTAGAAAGATGATAGTGTAACTTTCACTGGGGCAGCTCTCCTGAGCCAGCAATCAGTGATAATAAAGGTTCGGACTACTGAGAAATGTGTGGGAGGGTTATACATTAAAAGGAAGCCTTTTATGCAGATAAGCATCTTCTAATCTCATTTGAATCTTCTAGTAAAAGTTCCTTCAGTAGGCTAAAATAACTTTGCTATCCATAAGGGACAGTCATCAGTCTTCAAATTATCATATTTTTTTCTTGGCAGGGACTTCTCAGCAACAAGGACAGAGATCTCTAAATAGATTTTATCTTTTTCATTTTTAAACCTTTTATATGAGTTCTGACTGTTAGAATGGCAATATTGTGTCTCAGTGTTTTCCCTCATATAGAAAAATTAACAGAAATATATCTTGAAATGGCCTTTTTTTTTTCTTTTTTCATTTCTTTATTTTTTTCCTGGCAAATACTAGGTCTTCAGTATTAATCTTGTAAGCTGATATTATTTACTTGATAATTTTAGAAACTTGCATATTCCTCATGACCTCTAATTACCTGGATTTGTAATATAGGACTGTAAAGATTAGAAGAAGCAATGACAACTTCTAAAAGATTTGGCAGACCAAATAGTCCACATTAGCTCCTAGAGAACATCTGATCTCATCACAAAAAACTAACACTTTCAAATACTTCTCCACAGAAGTCAACTTGAAAATTCAGTGTGCTGTCTAAGTATCATCAGTTCAAAGGGAGAAGAACCTTTTTATTTTCTTTCCGCTTTTCTTACGCTCTTCCATCAGTTGTAATAGATTCACTGTGATTGAACATGAAATGAGTCTAGTAAACCATTTGTAATTCATAAATTTATATCACTCCTCTTTCATAGGAATCATTCTCTAAAAAAATACTGCAAGTGTCTCAAAGGTTGTTTTCTGGGACAGTGACATGCCCCAAACCTCTGGTATTGCTAGTGGAAATTTTCACACAGCTGGTGCACCATATTTTGGGAGAAGCTATTACCTCTACTAATCTATAGAACTAATGAACACATATATTCCAGTATTTCCTGCCTGAGGGAGCTCAGATGATTATACAAGTCCAGTTCAGACATCTCATCAGAGCAGATGTTTTCATGAACTGAATTGTACTGTGAGCCCAGGAGCACAAGAGAACAACAGAAGATTTCTGCTCCACTAGTCTAGGGCATATTTGGAAAAAGTTGCAGCGGGAATTGTTGCCTGGAAAGAAAATCAGACATAAACTGGTCTGCCTCAGTGAAGAAGAAAATCTGTAACTTAGAGGAGATATTTAAAGACAAGTTCTAACCTCTTCCCTGCAGTGTGTTCTGATGTGCTGAGCAGAGGCTTTAGATAAAGACGTAAAGAAGATTATCAAGTGTGTATGACGCACATTTACAGAGCCAAACCTCAGGGGTAGGACACAAAAAAAGAATGCACCTTGTTCTGTACATGCAAATGAAGAGAGAGCTGAATGACTCATCCAATCAAGATCTCAAAGGTGAACGTTGTCATTACAAATCTAAGGGAGTCAGAAAGCTAAAAGCAATCACTCCATCAAATGCACATTTTATCATAACATTCAGGCATGAATGAGAGGACCTATGTTTGAAGTAGATTCCTCTGCCCACACTGAGATTTTTACTGATGTGGCAGCATCTATACTACATTACCATGTTTTCTCATTTCATGCTCATATTTTGCTTCAAAATATGTCAGCTCCATCCTCTCTGTCCTTATTTTAAATAAAAGTTGCCCTCACGTCCACCTCTGTAAAAAAAAAAATGCTAATTCTGAGGCTTGATAAACTAACGAGCAGACTGATTAGCTTGTCAAGGGAAGGGGCAACTCAGTTTTCCCTTTCTACCCACAATGAAGAAGTGAGGCTTGCAAAAAAAGATTATGTTTAAATGGGGATATTTTTAAAGATACCACAGCTACTCTTTGCCTCCTAGTATAAATATTATGTAACTTCTCTCCATAAGAACTTTCTGTGATTCTTCCTTTCTCTACTCTTTTCAGATTCAGGCATATATAAAAAAAGGTAATATACACTTGTAATCTCTTCCATTCCCTGAGATACCCATGCTTTTATCTCAATATGTTCTAAATTTTAAACATTGTCCTACCAGTGACTCGTTTAAATAGAACAATTGACACTAGCTGCTTTTGTTGTTTTGTGAGGATCTGATTTCAGCATCTTAGATTTATCTTTTTTTTCTTTTCTTTTTTAACTGACTCAGTTTTTTATTTTCAAAATCCCAATGTATTCATCATGGGTATCACAGACAGATTTAAGCTCTCCTATTGTCTATGGAGCAAAATAATTGCAGTTCTTTAAAGGACTGTGTTGAGTGGATAATATCAGGAGCATTTCCATCACTTAAAGCTGGCTGGAGTCCCTGAGCTAAGCCTGTGTGATCTCTATCAATCAGCCTAAGGATCACCTTCAGTGATCCTAGCCAATGTCTTATCTCTAAGCATAGCACAGATGCCATTGTGTGCAGTGTTTCTTGGAGAACTGGCATAAACTGATATAATAGAGGTGACCTATTCATAGCTTCTTTGATATTCCTAAGCATTTTGCTGATGTCCTTTCAAGATCCTTTTGTAAGAGTGCCAGTGCATGCATTCAGGAAAAGTTTTGGCTCAAGCTGTGAAAACTGGGCTTAGGTTTACAATAGAAATAAATAAATAAAATCGCTAAATCTTGGTATGATACTTGAATGTAATTGATATTTACCAAGAGCGTGCAAATATTTTGAGAACTGCACTTAAGAAGAGAGTTTTCTGGACAGAAATTATGGTGTGTTTTTTATAGGGAATTGAACAATATCATTTATTTTTATCTTTTTCTTCTCCTTATGAGTATGACTTTTGAAATGTGTCTTTTGGTGGGGGCTGTATGTAGAAAGGCCACAATAACATCCCCCTCAGCCTTCTCTTCTCCAGACTGAACAAGCCCAGCTCCAGCTTCCTGGCTTTATAGGACAGGTGCTTCAGCCCTCTGATCATCTTTGTTGACCTTTCTCTGAACCTTCTCCAACAGCTCCATATCTTTCCTGTGCAGGGGGCCTTAGAATGAACCAGTACTCCAGATGGGGCCTCAACTGAGCAGAGTAGGGAGGAGATTGTCCCTCTCTACTCTGCTGGCCATCCTTCCTCTAATGAAATCCAAGATACTGCTGACCTTTATGGATGCAAGTTCACGCTTGCTGGCTCATGTCAAGTTTTTCATCTACCAACACCCCTAAGTCCTTCTCAGCAGGACTACTCTCAAGGAGTTCTTCCAGTCTGTATAGTTATATGGGAGTACACTGTCACAAGAGCAAAATCTTGCACTTTGCTTTGTTGAACCACATTAGTTCCACTTTTTGGGTTTATCAAAGTCCCTCTGCATGGCAACCCTTCTGTCATTATTAACTGCACCACTCATTTTGGTGTCATCAGCAAGCCTGCTGAAGGTGCACTTGATGTCATCACCTATGTCAGCTGGTAAATCCTTTTATAACTATTTCTAAGCCAGTAAAGTAATATTTCCAAATAGCTACCATTTCTATTTTTTTTAAAAAAGGTGCGTCGTTGAATTCCTCCATGTAAAAAAAAAAAAATGCACCCATTGATTCTTGATGAACATTTCTGAAGATCAAACAGAGGATGACTGCACAGTGAGGCAGTGGGTAGTGTATCTCAGCAGTGGTGACAGTGAAACGATACACAAGCTATGTTCTGGATAGCTGTGCAATAACATGCAATATGCAGGCTCTTGTTCATAGCTGGTAAAAATGTATAGCTACTGGTGATGACTATGCTGAAAAACAGCATTTTGTAGCTGAGATATTACTCTATCAAATAGTGTTATTTTACTCTTTGTATCCACTATAGTTACTATGGAAATAAATAGGAGGCGTTACTTTTGGAGTGATTTATATACAAATCCTAGTGGATAAGAGCTACTTCTCCAAGTGGAGTAGTCATTTCTTAATTACCCACTAACAGCTAGGTAGTGAGGAATGGAATGGGTTACTAAGGTTACATTTGTGGCTATTCTGAAATTAAAATCAGCAGATCCTTCTCTATCTTTCAGTCAGGTCAACTACTTCATGTTGGAGGGATATAGCGAATTTTCAAAGAATGCAAAATGCTATGCTAATTAGATCTATTAGGAAATGTAGACTTTGACATATTAAATAGTCTCCTTAATTATGGTAATGAATTGTTATTGTTGTTAGACTAATGGCCTTTGTCATTCAAAAAGATAGGGCATAACTGTTAGATAAATACTGTGAGTATTAGGGTGCATGATAGAAGCTAATTTAGAAAATGCACATATTCTAGAACCCTCTTTTTCTTCCTCAAAATATTATTAAGAGTAAAAGATAACCGCTCTATAATTCCCCTCCACAATATTGAAAATTCTCACATGGTCCAAATGACCTAACACAACATCTTCCAATCACTAGTTACTGTTATTTTCCTGTAGATTAATCTACTTTTTTTTTCTTTGTACATAAGTGTAAGCTGTCATGTAAAATACTACTTGGGAAATTACTATGTCAGTATATATTTTTTGTTTATTAAGTAAACAGGAAAAATTCTGTTGCTAAATATAATGGATGTGGCATAGGCATTTGATGGAACACTGTAAGTGATGATGCAGAGACTAGAGAGGAATTCTCATCGTTATTAAATTAAATATAAAATATCTCTCTTATTTCAGAGAACAAGCACTTTACCCTAGCATTTTTATTCTCTATTATAAAAAATAAATTATTATGTCAACTGTTCATGCGTATTTTCTTAATATTCTTGCTAACCATACATGGGTGAGGCTTGAATGACCAAGTCTATTTTTAGATTGGACAAGTTGGAAAATGTGTTCCATTTTACTTAGTCCTTGTTTTTCAGCTTTGTAAATACTACATTGCAAATCCCCAGGCTCCTAGAAGCTTTAGATAATTAAGTTAATCTGTAACAGATTTGTTTTGCGAGTATTTCTGATTCACCATTTGCTAGGAACAGAAGTTTTCCAAGGGCACTGCTGGATGGAGTTTAGGTCATTAATAGATCGAGGCACTGCATGATCTCTGGGAAGGCACCATCCATGGAACTGTTGCCAAGTTTTTCCTGTGTTGTATAACCATGATAATTTGTTTTCCAAGAACAGTTGGGGAAAGATGAATTCACATGTTTTTGTATCTATGGCAGATTCTTTCCCTAAGGCAGGTAAAATACAGAAACAAAACATGCACTGCTCATACTATTCTTTTCCAGGACAGAGAAGAGCATGAATCTTTGACAAATGCAAAGGTGACTAATGCACAGGTGGATGATGGCTTTAAAACACTGTGTGGCAGTGCATGAGAAGCTAGCTATGAAAGAATGGCTGTGCACTTTACATCTAGTCCTACAATAAGCTATTTCTACTTCCTTTCATGTGTAGGCAATTTGTAACACCATGCATGCTATAAATCTCCCTCCTGTGTTTTGTTGTGCTGATAACAGAGCATTGCAGTCTCTAACCACAGCTTTAGCTTTTGCCTACAATTATGAAACAATGAACACAGACAATGAGTTTGGCATCTTGTTTGGTGATTATCTATAATACTTACAAATGAGCTAAGAAAAGAAAATGAGAAAGAAAAGAATATGCTCCAATACTCACCCACTAAAATCAAGGCCCAGATAAATCTTACACAACTTGGTATTATAACAGCTCAATATAATGACAATAACCACTATATTCACAATACCTCAGGACAATTTAAGACATTTGCTCTCTCTCTTCCCCCTGTTAACTCCAATATCAAGCACCTAATATAAGCAAATGTCTATCAGTCTCTAAACCAAGAAGAGCTTTCACAGTGTCAAACTACTCCCAAGGTTCCGACTTTTCTTTTCAACGTCTTGTTTAATTTTGAAATCCTTCATGTCAACCTTTCTTTTTGGTGCTAATGGATTACAAACTGACTTTACTGAATAATGTCTTGAAGTGGTCATATAGCCTTTGTTCAGAAATAGAGAGCCGTGCTCAAACTACAAAAGCTATATAATCTAATCTAATCTATCTACTCCAAACCAGAGTTTCTGAAAACTCTGAGCTCCATTGGCATTTGTTGTGAAATTTTCTACAACATTAAAATTGAGGTTGTTACTGATGAGCTTGTTGGTTAAATAATAGGAAATTACGATACCTCCTCAGTTATAATCACATTTCAGTAACAGTGCGATTGATGTGAGCATGAACATGTCAACTTTTTTTTGTCTGTGAAATCAAAATTGTATTCCTTTCTCAAAGAAATGCTTAGAGTATATAGTTGGTGTTGAAATACTGGTCTATGTCAGAAATAAACACCTTGTGAAACTCATGTTTGTGCATTATGCAGTAAAAATTATTTAAATAAACTTTTTAGCAGTCAATGCTATTGTAGATTACAAAGCATAAAAGACAGACACGCAGAAGAAAACAGGAACAAATATTTTCCATTTAAATTTTAATTTGCTTAAATATGTAGTGTATAGATAGTCAAATTTCAATCATAATTCAAAACAAACACTTTGAACGTGATCTGTCGCTACAAAAACCTGGCCATGAGTTTTAATAAAAGGATATGCATGGCAATTGGCTCTGCAAACTAGGATGGTCTCAAGTGACTCTAGGGTCACTTTGATTACCAGTAGAAGCAATGTTTATAGCTTGCTCACTGCACCGGTGGAAGGACATTTTTCCCCTTTCCCAGGCAGATGTTGGCTTCCCACCAAATTCCTAATCCTAAAAGGAAGTGCAGGTAAGAGAATCCTTGGGTGATGACCAGCAAGCCACCTATCCTATTTCATCTCTTCTCAAGCAGACCTTGTTCTTTTCCTCACAGGATTTCCAAGGCTTTATGTTCAGGGGTATTTTTCCAAAATAAAAGCTCAGCTGGGAAGCCCAGGACTTCTAACATCTACCATCCAGAGTCATTTCATTGAGCTAAAAATAGTGATTGCTAAGAAGTTCTGAGCATAAAAAATGGTAAATTTTTGAGTTGAGTCTCTTGCCGTATTTCAATATATCAGAAATAATTTCTTCTCAAGATTATTGAAATGGACTGTGTTGAAAAATATTTTTAATATCAGATTTCCTTTCTACTGAAAATAATAATAAAATATTTACTGTTTCAAGTTAGGGAAAAAAATTCAAAACTTCTGAATACATTATAAAGGAAAAATGTCTGTTGTCTGTCCAGCCTTAGGAAAATAACACTCTGAGTGCTATAAATTCACACTAAATTCTCATAAAACTAATGTAAATGATGAGTTTCTGAAAGTTAATTTTGGTGATTCTTCAGTCTTATTTCATAATTTTCTAATGTGTGCCACTGACAGACAATGCACAGCAGCTTAATTATTATCTTCTGCTGTGTGAGCATGCTGTGAAAAAAAAAGATTATGAGGAGAAGGAGAAGGAGGAGATAAAATATCCTGACACAAATTAGTATTTAACATACATTTTGAAATCAGTCTGCTGCCATTGTCTCTGCATCTTCAACTCTTTAGATACAGCATACCAGGGAGCCCATCAATTTTATTTCCTCAGCAGAATATAGAATTGTTTCGTGGGTGTATTTTTTTTTTTCCATTTAACAGTATCTTTCCCAAAAAAGAACAGACATTTGAGGATGATGACAAACATTGATTTCATCAGCACTGGGCTCTGTTAGAATCCGACTAAATGATTTAGGGAGAAACACTATTTTTCAAGTTGTGATGAGCATATTTTTCATGTTAGGGTACCGGGATTTTCTGCCTAGTAGAAAAATAACAGCTACAGTTTAATCAGATTGAAAAAGTAAATAAGAATGTGTTTAACTCACAGTATGTAAATAATCCCTCTATCCTCATGTTTCTATTCAGTTTCTCAAGAAAATGAATGAATGCTGTAGGAAGATATTAAAACACAAATGCCATCTAATAAACCCAAAGGACTATACAGTATAGTTTCAATTAAAGAACTGATGAAAGCTGTTTTGGAAACATGATTATTCATTTCTATCTCAGTAAAATTTCTAAACAACATTTTTCACTAAATAATTCTGTAAGAATGTGGCAGAAATTACCGTAGCTGGAAATGGCCAACAGTAATTTCCCATGAGTACTCTGGAAAAGCTGATATAAAGAAAACTGTAATCTGCCATATGGGGTTTACACAGAAATCTAAAATAGAGAAACTGGATGGAGATATACAGACTAATAGCATATATAATGCAGAATTTGAAAAGGTATGGTCTTTTCTTATAAAAATAATGGAAAAGAGTATACATTTAAATATAAATATGAAAAATACAAAAATACGCGTCATAAATTCTCTTTCATTCCATGTGTTTTTTTTCTTGTGGAACTCCTTTTTACAAGAAACTCATGTAAGCCAAAGAAAAAAACAAAATACAAAACAAACAAAGTAACCCACACAAAAGTCCAAAACTAAACTAAACTAAAACCAAACCCAAAGAAACAAAATCAATCAACCAATCAATCAATTAAACACCTCAACAACAACAACAAAAAGGATAATAAACATTATTTTTCAGCATAACCTAAGCTGTAAAAAAGAACATTGATCTAAAATACACATGTCTTTTGAATAATTGCATGCTTCTTGTCTCACATCTCCTTTGGGGTTACAAGTACACATGCAACATAGTAAACCTGTTTTCATTTTAAAATTCTCTCAGTATAAAAGCAGCATCACCTTTCTGTAAAACTGTAGTGTTGACAAGGATGTGACAGCAAGGAACCAGTTGTTGTCATGTATCTCAAATGAAAGTTAGCGAAAAATACAATTATTTCATCCAGTGCAAACAGACCTTCCTCCAAGCTTGTTGCAATGTGATCCACTGAGAAATCCAAACTTAACTTTGGGAAATGGATTCTTAAAAGTTAGATTTTTTATTTAGGCTTTTCTTTCTCTTAGTCAAAAGATCATATTTCCAATACAATAAAACAGTGAACGTTTGAAGTTACTTTTCAGTGTTTTTGTTATATTCTGTTTCAAATTGTTTTTGGTCGTGTTCATCCTGTCCTAGTTAAGTTACCAAAGCAGTAAGTGTTTTCAGTTATTGTAAATTTTACCAATGAAGAGCATGTAACATCCCATTATATCAATCAATGAGCTTTGCTTTAAGACATTTTCAGTAATCAGTGGGCTTGATAGCTGTCATTTTAATATTATTAATGAGTGATTTCATTATATTGTTATAAGAAAAAAGATGTAATATTAGCAGGACCTTCCCTTGGAATATGGGGTTTTTCTTTATTAATATTTTAAGAGGAAATCTCACTCCTAATATGACATCAAAGACTTTTCTTTGAATACAAATGCAGAAGAGTTATGAAAGAGAAAGAAGAAATACAAGCAACTTAACTTGTTTACAAATAATATGTTATACATAGAAAGATGACTTTACTTTTTGTCTTGAAGCATCATCAAATACCAGGAAATGTGTCTAAGAGCAACAGCAAAAGAAAACTTGTAAATAGGAGTTGTTTACAGATGAGTTTACTTGATTTTTCAAAAATTCTGTAAGTTAAATGATATTATTAGTCCAAGAAATATGGCGTAGCCATTGCTCTATCTTGAAAGTGATTGCCAAAAGGGGGAGTTGACAGGAGATAGCCTTTTCCCTTTACAAACCAGTGTCAGAATGAAATAAACCATCCCTCCAACTATGTGCATGATTGAAATGTAATACACTGAGCTGAGTCTCAAACAAATAATCAAGCATCTATTCATACCTAGAAGATTATCTCTGTAAAAAAAAAAATAAAGGATCCCTGGGATAGTGACTCAGTGCACATTATACGGACATGAACTTACTGAGGAGGGAAGATTATTTCAGAATTTACCTCTCTAGACACTTCTTTCCCCAACTCATTGACTGATTCTTTAAACTGTTGTTCTTTCCTACCATACAGATCCTTAGGCCTCTGCCTCACTCCCATTTCATGAAGGGTATTGAATGGTGCCAGTTTTCTGGCTTATTTTTCATTAGCTTCGGTGCTTTCAAAGGAGAATGAGTTCTCCGAAATTAAGGTAATATGCATTAAAACATTTTAATACCTGCAAGATTTCTCCACTTTATAAGGACTTGCATTGATTTTAGCAGCTGAAAATCAACCAATTTGCTTTACAAATTTCCTTATGCTTCAGGTCAGTACATTCCCTTCATAATATTTATTTGTTTTCCCTTTACAATTTTTTTTTCCACACAATTTTGGGATCGATTTGTTCAGCAATATTCACATTGAGAAATCATTTCTCATGCAGTATTTCTAGTCTGTGTTAGTTTTGTTTGTTTGTTTGTTTGTTTTTGTTTTTTTTCTGTTTGAGTTTGTGCTCTAACTCCTAATATCCTTCAAGAAGTACAGTTGTAAGTAAAGAATGAAAAAAGCATTTTTCCCTAACTTACATAATGAGGTTTCTGCAAGCAAAAATAAATTCCTGACAAGAACATTAGTTTTACTTTCAGATTGATTATTTCCCTTTGAAATCCATTCTCATTTGATGCACAAACTCAAGATGTTGTGACAGATTTTGATTATTCCTCAAACATTTAAATAATACAGTTTTATATAACATATAAAAATACAGTTTTATTACAGTGATATGGAAACAGAAAGGTCTCTTTGCCTGTACTTCCATCATGAATTGTAACCTAACCTGAAAGTCCTAAAATTTAGAACAAGACAAAACAAAAATACATTCTAAAAAGAAAACAAAAAAAATTAAACCTTCTAATGCTGAAAGTTCTCCCCAGTCACTCCATAAAGTACTTAGATGAGATGACTTGAGATGATCATGATACTGGAGCCCAAAGAGACTGCTGACTGGAGTCAGCAAAAGGCAGAAAAGTAATGTTCTCATATTTTCATTAATGCTCTGTATTGTTTTGGTTTTTGTTATGCTTTTTTTCCTCCCAAACAACCAACCTCCTTTCAGATGTCTTCCTGCAAAAAATTTGACTTATGAGGCATGCCTGCAAAAATTACTTGCTGATCAAAAACAGACTTTATTTCATCAAGAACTGTTATGTGCATTAACAGATGACATTACTTCTAGGTATGTTACTTAATCGTTATGTAGACATCACTTCTGTGCAATGACAATACATCTGCTGTTGAAAAGCATGCTATGTTGCATACTAAATCCGTGCGTGGGTTTTGTGCGACATATTCGCTAAGGTAGGAAGAGAATAAAACAAAAAAAAATGGAAATGTGTCATTTTATGCTTGAAAATGAAAGGAAAGATTTGCTTGCAGGAGTCAACGATAAAATATGAGTAGACACAATTACAGCACAGTCAGAAGAAACTCAAATTTTGAGAGAACAAAGTTGTAAAATGGAAAAGTTGTGACTAAATCCATTCATCATAATGTAAATTGTATGGTATAACACTGAGAACCAAAAAATAAATATTATTATTATGTTTATCATTTAATAATAATAATAATAATAATAATAATGAAACAAAATATCAAAAATATCTCCAAAAATATCAGCTTGAAATAAAATAGCACCACTTGAAATAATTGAAAGCATATAAAATTTTTGTTGTTGTTGTTGTTTTTAGGTTAAAGACAAATGAAATTACTTGAAATAATCTACCTTATATTATTCACTGTAAAATAAACTATTTCATAGAAAGAGCTTCTTTTCTCCTTCATTTAGATTTTCTCTGTATTTAGAAATAAAAAAAAAAAATCCCTGTTTCCATTTATATGCAATATTTAGTATGCGGTTTTGAAAGTATGTATATGTGTGTGAACATGTGTTTATGTCCCTGCATTTATACGCGCATACAAGAGTATGAAACTATTAACTTCTTATACTATTTTCCTATGATGTCATTATTAACTCTCAGTCCCTAGAGAAAACAACTTTTCTTGCCTTTTAGGATTCACACATATACCTTTCTCCTTGTCTATTGTTTTCAGTAAATGTATTTCCTGCTAAGAGCAGAAATTCCTCTATCAGTCTTAGTTCACAGCTTTTAAAATTGTAAAACAAAACGTGCTACTTTGTGATTTAACAGAAGAATCGGGCAGTCTCCCATTATCACTTAGAATCCATTCTCTATTGTTGAACCTGACGAAACTTACAATATAATCTTCATGTCATCTGTGTAAAAACTAGCAGACTGCATTTAGCCTTTCTTTTTAGAGTCAAAAAACAAGCTAGAAAGTTTCTGAGATAAGCTGTTAGGAGGTAGAATGATCTACCTAATTTGCTTTCTGTTTTATGTGCTTAAATAACATGATCTTGAAATTATTAATTCATATGTTCTATCATGGCTGTATAAAGCTAATTCATTAATTTTTTAAAGACAAGACCTTGCAACATTTGGAATTTAAGCACAGATATCTGGAAGCAATGGTGACAGTTTTGTTAAAGGATGTAATATAGCATGATGATATTAATGTAATAGTCTAGTGAACAAGGCTTGATTCAGCAAAGCATTTGTGCAGTGCTTTGAGTTCTCGTTTATTTTAAATGGCCTGAAGCCTTGCCTTCAATATTACAATTGTGTAAAACAGATTTAATCAAATGTGGATAAAAACAGGTTAAATTACAACTGATTTTTAAAAACAAATTTGGGCCTTGAAAATACATTATTACTGTCTGAAAGTATTCACATTTATTTGATCTAGAGAAAGAATTTTAAAAATATATGTCATAGTTCTAAGGAAGATGAAACAAAATTAAACTAAACTGTGATTGGGAAGAAAAAAAAAAACCTGTTAGACTGAATATAGTTCATTTTTAAGAGATTTAAATGATTCTAAAAATGCAAAACCTATTCTGCCTTGCAGGAAAGTTAGCATTTGTACTGAGTCAAGTATATTGCCTATTTTATGCATTAAAATTCCTCTACTACATCAGTTAAATCATAAGTGTGTAAGAGAGGACAATTCTGTTACAGATGGAGGATGAGACGTAAATGGTTCCTGTATTTGTCATAATAGATAGTGCAGTTAAAATCTCCCCCCAAAATCAGCACATTATGAGACAGGCAATTTGATAAAACCCTACTTATGCATTAATTCAAAAGAGCTCCTTCCTTTCTGTCAGTAGCGGAATAGAAGTTAATGAGGCAAACACAAGTTTGATCAAAGTTGTGCTGAACTTTTAACAACTGTTCTAATACTCTAAAACCAAAGTTTAAAATAGGAATGCCATAATTTGTGACTGAATCAGACTAAACTTTCATTTTGATAGAAACTGGTTTTCCATGTATGGATGAAATGTAAGATAGACAGAGCATGATGAGAGGGGATGGGGGATGTTTCTTTAGATGTGGGCTGTGAAGTAACCCACTACACTCAGAAACACCATGACTGAGACGGAGGCAGCATAAGCCCAGGGAGTGGCAATGAGGTTAGTAGGCAGAGCTGAGCTGTAATAATCAGGGTGTTCAAGGCAGAAACTGGTAGCCCTGAGCTCCCTTACATTGGGTTGGCATGGTGCTGGGATGCAGGGGATGCAGGCTGAGGGACCAAGCTTGAGCAGCTTGAGGGCGGCTGTGGCTTTCCCCTGACTGTGTGTTACTGAACTGGGCAGCTATGTTGACAGAAAGCACTAGGCACAAAAATGAAGAGAAAAGAAAGTTGTTTCCATACCACTCGATCAAATAGTGTTACTGTGCTTTTTGCAACTGTTTCCATGGAAATACATACAAGACATTGCTTTTCAAGTGACTTATGTAAAAGATCGATGGCAGAGATTTATGGAGAGTTATTTATCTTTGCAAATTAAAAATATCAAGTGATATTAATTGAATGATGAGAGATGTCCTTCCTGTGCCCACGTACTGGATCTGGCTAGATCTCAATTGCTGGCTAAATTTTAGCCATATAACGGGAGGCATGCCACAGGGCTGCAGTGTCTGGTGGTTGGTTAGAGGAAGCTTTTGTTTAACATGCTAATTCTGTACTTGGCAAATATAGATGAAATGTGGGATGCAAATTAGCAGTGAGAAAATGAGAAATACTGCAAACTTATGTCATTGTCTTTCTACACATATATGTATGATATAACTGGTTAATGTTTTAAAATATCTGTATAATAAAAGTGAGTATATATAATATGCATGGGTATGTTTTTTCTCAGGTCTAGTTACATAAAAGAAGTCCTGCAACAGAGTGAATAAGCAGCACATATTATCTCTTTCAGAAAAAAGAACCAGGACACCTTCATCCTCAGTGCTGAGAATTTTCTTCTAGAAGAAATTAAAGTTGTCTCACGCCCAAAAATATGTAAAGTTTTCTTCTGTAATTCACAAAATAAACTAAAACTTTTCTAGTGGTCTCTTAAATCTTTTAATATCAATCAACGAATGGGTAAATTTATATTATGCAGTTTGCTATTATGCTTTACATAGTACTAAAGTTTTGTGCCATCAGTAGCTGTTAATCTGTGACTCAGTGGCACAGTGCAAACTCTGGATGCTCTTTAGGAACAGTTATGAAGCTCTGAACTATCTAAAGCTTGTTAAAAATAGCAGAAAATCAATGAGCTTTTGTGTTATTCCTCAGAACTGTGTGCCAGTGTATAATGTCACTGTGCTCTTTCTAAGAATGTACAGTGGACTGTGGTACATATAGAAGTTGTTGAACTGTGAATACATTAATCCTATCAAACTCAAATTTACAATTTATTTCAGCAGAAAATTATGATTAGAACAAGGGCTAGATATCAAATACGTACTTAGGCTCAGAATGTATATAAAGTAAGTTATCATCTGGGTATATGTGAACTAAAAAGTACTAATAAGATTACTGAATGTTGCCCTATTAAAAACAAAATACATGCATATAATGAAATCAGAGTTAAACAGTATTGACATAATTCGGAAAATGTCTTTAAGGACAAAAGAAGGTATCGGATTGTGTAACTGATACTGTGTGTGTTACAAATCATATGGCTTCCTCTAGTTCTTCTTTTGTAATAAATCCAAAACAGTCCTTGAAATAAATCAGTTCCTCATATCCCACTCTAAAGCCTCTGTAAACCTTCACTGGAGTTATGCTGAGTCTGGATCTGCAGCCATTGAAAAGGAATTAATTTTAAGATCTGAACATAAGCTGTGAAATAAATTTTCAAAACCCATAACATTTCAATATTTTTGAAGTAAGGTTTGGAAAGGGCAACTAACTCCTAAGAGAACTACTTGTACAGACCTAGTTGTCTTAGGCTACCTGAGTCCTGTACAGATGTGTTGAAGGCTGTCTTTTTTCTTCAGGAGAAGCTCTCTGAGAATTGCAAAGTATGCATCACAGTAAACAACAAACCAACAAAAGAAGAAATAAAATAGTGAGATCAGCTAATCATCATTCTCCATAGGTTGCTCCCAAAGGAATCCCTCCAATATACATCCAAGGAAACTAAAACAGATACAATGAGCACAATAACAATATTTAAAAGGGCTAATTCTCAGCTACAAAACACTATTTTTCAACATAGTCACCGCTAGTAGCAATGTATTTTCACCAGCAATAAACTAGAGCCTGCATGCTGTGCTCATAAATATCTGCAATGGCAGAAGTGATCTGCTGTTATACAGGTGCTGTAATGGAATTATTGATAAGCAAATGTTGCCCATGCAGTACAATTTTCTCAGACCTAACATCCACTGTTTGGTCTCTACAAATGTTCAGCAAGCATTAATGAATGCCAACAGGTACAATTTTTTCTACATGGAGAAAGTCAGTTCCACACCTTTCCCTGATATGCATTTCCATGTCTGATGCTGTTTAGTCAGATTGCCCCTCTGCATTTTCCTTCCTTCTGCATGTGACTTGTTACTGTGTTAAAGAATAAGCTAATTTTGCTTGAAATTATCAAGCTAATCTCTCCTAAAATATCCAGAAGGATCCTGTATATACACAGAATGAAATATGAACAATGAAGATGCACAGATATTGAAAAGAGTTTGTTAGGTTCATGGATAAAAGATTTCATGTGCCCAAAATTCTTAAACTCACATTATCTATCTAAGCAGAGGCACAGTACTTCTTGGTCCATGAGGATAAATTTGAAATATATATATTAAAATATCTTCTATTAAAATTATATAAAACGAACAAAAAAGGAACAAATCTCTTTTTATCTAAAGGACTTTTGCAGCCAAAGTTTACTAAACTACTTAGACTGTATCAGTAATTGTAGCTACTGCTTAGTGAAAGGAAGTTTCAGAGTTCATTATTACAGTTTTGATGCTGCTGCTGTGGCAATACACGTAAGCTGATTAAAACTCAACCATACTGTAGAAATATTTATTTACTCCTTAAATTTGTCTTGTTATTTCAATAAGATTCAAACATGAGTATGGATGACAGATTTCCCGAAAATGAAAAGTATGTTTTAAAAATGCATTTTCTTTAGCTGGACTTTAAAATAAGATCTCTAGCTCTGTGAATGTAGAAGAGTTTTAGAAGGCTTAAAAAGTGTTGCAGGCCAAGAGGAATCTACTGAACATAACCAATTCATTGCAAAATTTTTAAAAAGCAAGTGTCTTTCTGGCATATAGCATGTATGATGATGAACAAACCAGTTTTTAAGAGTAATAGACTTTTTTTTTTTTTAACTAAAATAAATTCCTCTGTTTATCTGCAGGGAATTTTTTGTTTTTTATTGACCCTAAGTCAAATGGCTCTCATCAGGATTGGGGTGGGAGTGTCACAAACACTAATGTATTCTAGGTGTCTAATGAAAAAGTGATATTTCTCTGTTAGTTGATCTTAGACATGAGCCAAAACTTTGTGTTCTCTTCTCTTAACGTAGCTAAAAATATTGAAGTGCTCATCTAATTATTATTTCATTATTTTGTTTCTAGAAAAGGCAAAATGACCCCACATGATTTTTAGAAAGTTGCAGATGACATATGATATTTGCACCTGATTAGAAATAATCAAGTTGCATGAAAGAAATTTAACTTTATTTATTTAGTCATGTATTTATTTTTGTTTCTCAGTTGGAGAACAACAAAAATGTATAGAGTGAACTGCTCCAATTGGACTTTGTAGTGGTAGCATAACAATCTTTGAATCTTGAAATGTAGAAAAGTTTAATTAAAATGTCCAGCTCTCTAATAAACTTTGAACATCAAAGTTTCACTGTAAGTAAGCAGAAGAGTTTTATTTATTACAGAAAGAAAGGTCTTCCCACCTACTTTACATCAACTTCCCATGGACAAGCAGAAAGACAGGTGAATGTAATGCAAGCTATCATAAAAATTTTATTAAATTTAAGCCTTATAATAACTTGGTGCCTGCTGAAACAATGAAGTCACTGCACTGAATAGCAACTATCAAGGTGGAATGAGAAAATTACGTTTAAAGATGAAGCAGAAATATGTCTGAATAACAAAGCAAAAGACAAAATTAATTTTTTGAGTGTTCACAAGTAGAGATTTTCCACATGACTAGATAGCTATTATTGGACCAATAAAAATATCACTGTTATTAACAAACAATGTAACAGTTTTATCTCTCTGTAAAACATTAAAACTGGAAAATGACTACATACTTCTGTATGGGGAAATTGTCTGATTTCTCTTATACTATGTTCATTAGTGTGTGAAGAGTGTGCACGTGCACATTCTGATTCAAATGGGTGCATACAGCTCTCCTTTTATTCTCTTGGTGGAAAATAAAATTTCTTCAGTAGGCCAAGTGAAATTAAACAAAACCAAACAACAGACAAACCCTACAGAATCCATATAATTGAGCTTAATGCCTACTGTGGCTACTCCACATTTTTCCCAACCCCTCATCTGACCCTCCCCTGATGCTTTTTCATGCCATTAACTCAGGCAGTATCACTGTCACCAGAGCCTTTCTGTTCCCGGTGAGGAGCTGCAGCCACCATGAGGCCTTCCCTCAGCCTCCTCTGCTCTCAGCTGAAAAAATCGAGTAACCCCAATTGTTCCTCATACATCTAGACCTCTAGATCCTTCATCATCTTCATAGCCCTCCTTTGGATCCAGTGGTTTTATGTCTTTCTTGTATTTTGGTTTCCAAAACTTCACACAGTGCTCGAGTTGAAGCCACACCAGCACAGAGCAGTGGGACAATCCATTCCCTCGACCAGCTGGAAGTGCTGTGCCTGATGCACCCTACGATACTGTTGGCCTTTCTGGCTACCAGAGCATATTGTCGCCTTGTGTTGGTCTTGCTTTCAGTCAGAATCCTGAGATCCCTTTCCAGGGGGTTACTCTTCAGTCTCTCATTTCCCAGTCAGTACATATGTCCTGGATTACCAGATTTAAGACTGAGTTCCTAATGTAGACAATGTTAATTGCTGCTTTCTCTGTCAGTGGTTGCTCCTACCATAGAGACTTAGTCTTTTCCCTGTTTCTGTAATAAGACTACAGTGCCTTATAACAACTTTCAAAGAAGTTGAATCCAGTTTACTAAAGGTTTTGGCATCACACTCTGAAAACTATGAACAAATCAATGTGTAGAATATTAACCTGTCACAATGCATTAATGTGTTTTCTTGTACTGTCTTCGAAAGAGAGTTTTTATCAGGAATCTCTCTCCATCTGCGAACTGTAAGTCAAATTCAACTGAAAAATGGCACACTCTGAGGTGTGAAAATTTCATATGAAATGTAGAAAATAGGGTCAAGTGGTAGCCATTAGGATGTCAGAACTCAGAACTATTGTCCCTTCATGAGAAAGCAAGGAAACAAATGCAGAGATAAATCTGTGCTGGGAACACTGGCAAACCTATTGAGTGGCAGACAGTGTTCATGGAAAAAAGATGTTTTGAACTCCGGTGGCTTTGAATGAAGCAGCTGTGCTCTGAAAAAACAAACTGTCCCATAGAGTAGATAAAAAACTTGATAAGAAATGTGGAAAATGCTGTTATGACAGAAAGGAAAACTACAGATAGATTGGTACGGTTTCCATCAAACAACTTTGGTTTGTTTCCCTCAACTGTGATTCTTTGTTCCTCCTTCTAGCAAGAGAAATCATTATGACCCTTGGATAAATGAGGAAAGGAAGGAGTCTGGGAAATAAACAGGAATACTTCTACATTTCTTCCATTTGCTCACTGAAAATCCATAGAACATAAAAATAAATAAATAATGAGTGGTGGTCTTCTCTAGAAACTAGAGAATATTATACTAAGAAGACACATTTCATGTATCCCATTTCTCCCAAAGCAGTAGGTCTAATAGGTCTATGAAACTTTTTCAATGTGTAGGTAAACTGAGTTTGTTAATAAGAAACTTGTGTTGACAAGTTTGTTTTCTCTACTATTTCTAAGTCTGAAGTGGTAAACTTTGTTTTAGGTCTTGTTTATACTACTGACCTCAACAGAAATTATGATTTTCTTAGAAGAACAATCCAGTGAAGATGAGCTCACACTTTTCCCAGTAATCTAATATGTGGCATCAGTAATAGTAGCTGCAGTATATATCATTACTGAAATCATAACTCTAGACTAGCAATGATTAATTTGGTATTTGGTCTGTATGCATTTATATCAGTCAGAAACTACAGAACATTTCATAAGCATGGTGAAAAAGATGTTACTATTGCTAGAAAAATGTTATGGGTACTGTAATTGCAAGGTTTTCTACAGTTTATTGTACCCTTGCATTTTAGAGCTGTTTTGGAAGAATATCAGACCTAGAATTTCTCTCTACCTTTCTTTGCTTGCGGAACACCTACATGATTCTATACTGGTATGAAGATCAGAAATAAATGAGAGGTCTGTGACTCAGTTCGTTTTAAAGTTTTATTTATTACTGATTTGCAAAAGTGGCAAATCAGTATCTGACATATTTTCCACGTGGTGAAGTTACCAAAGTAGTATATATAATGTAGTATACACAGTAATGATTACCTTAAAGAACACACTGACAAGGTGGATAAAATACACAGCATTACTTGTTTCATAGACTACATAAATGATTCTTCAACCTACCATGTGGTTTAATTGTGAATTTAGCAGCAGACACCTTCCAAGAACCTTATTTGCGTTAAGTGTACACGAGATTTGTGGCACTTATGAAGCTATATTTTATAAATTTATGTCGACTTGTACTTTGTGAGGTATTATAAAACAAGCCATTTATTTTATTGGTTCCTGTTTCAGAAATATTTACATATGTGCTCAGTAATAATGATAATCTATAGCTACAAAAGATGACAAAACATATTAATTTCAATAATTTCATTATTTCACAATGTAGGAAAAAATATTATATTTGTCAGTAATACTTAAAATAAAGGCAAGAATACAGGAAATAATTGTGCCTTAATGATAAAAAATAGTCTTGCTTAAATAGAAGTAGTAAAAATTATCACTTCCATTTGAAAATGTATTTATAACACACTGTTGTTAATAACTTTTCATTATCTTCAGTGAAATGAAGTGTGCCATCTATTTGAAGTCATAGTAAAGTGGGATGTAGGGGTTTTACTCTTAGTCTTGTCCGATCACTTTGATAAATATAGAGCAGCTACACTTTTTGTACTTCAATCTCTGACTTCTGCTTTGGTCAAAATAAAATCTTGCAAAAAATTTCAAAGAAGTTTCAAATAATTATTTTGATATTTTTAAGGAAATCAGCCATTAAATAGGCAAATAATCCTTTCATTTATGCCTATAACATCCCATAAAATTAAATGCAGTACACAAGGTCTAACCAATTGGTTGCATTCTAATATAGTAAAGAGAATATGTTAAAATTGGCACATAAAAATCTGTGGACTGTGTAAATATTCTGTCAAACTCTTCTGAAATCTATGGTGACAAAAATTTGATACAGGGAAAATTTATATTCACATAGGATTCTTACGGAATAAGGCAGACAAAGCAGATGCTGTTTTGACTTTTCCAGTGATTTTTAGAATTAGCAAGTTAGTTTCTTTCCTTTCGCTGTCATTTTAGATAATGGCTCAGAAACAGTCATGTACAATGGAACATTAAATTACTGTCACAGATCAGTTGCACCATCTACTTGCTCCCTAGCAAGCAAAAATCTATTTGAAAATATATGGACAAATGTAAACAGTGAAACAGTGGACTAGATTCCGGTTGAAACAGTATAACGCGATTAATATAAAACATTTCCCATTTGAATTTGAAGTAAAGTGAGTATCTTTATTTTATAGAAATATAAACAGTATGTATAATTTATTTATTTAAAGGTATATTTAGGAAAGAGCATGTGTTTTAGTGTAAGTTTTTTTCTTAACAATTCTCAATTCTTCATTTACACCATGAATATTATTTTACTCTGTGTATTTAAATGACTTTTTTATTCATCATTTTAAGCAGCGTTTTACATATACACTTGAGCTCTTAAATGTACAAACTTCCTAGTATAGTATTTATATATATTTATAGTATTTATACAGTATTTATGAACTATTGCCAAACTGTTCAATTTTACTTGAGAAGGAAAATTCCTGTGACTTTTGTGTGTGAGGTAGACATGGAAAAAACCAGACTTTGAAAAAATATCAGCCACTACTCCTAACATTTATGTACGTTTGCCATTAAATCTCATGGTACAGTATTCTTCATATGAACCACCATGCATTGTGTACAGTCATGTATAATTTTGGCTTTCTATAAAGCTTCTCCTTACGAAAAGTTTCCTTGCAGAGGAAGGAACCACCAGTTTCGCAGTACAAACTCAAACCTCACTCTAACATTCAATGCATCATCTGTTTTCCCAGCTTTTATGACAGCCTATTTAGGAGTAAATGCCTATTGGGCCGGAACAGTACCTCTTATTTCTTGGTGTAAAGTTCAGTACTTCGAGTTGTTTGCACATCAATCCTTCTCCTTTTTACCTACTCTTTTCTTCTTTTCTCTTGACTTTAGTGTACTACTGATTAGGATTTCTGCTTAACACCTCAGGAAAGGTTTATGCATTTATAAGGAGCAGATAATAGATGCATTCACTTCAGTGTTTGCCATCTTGGCTTCCCTTTAATGTAATTCATTATTCTGCAAATATACAGTACATAGTGCTGCCAAGTTAATTTGTATCGTAATAATGAGCTATTAATTAACATCCAAGAACACATGTTTCTTCCAACAAATTGTGGTAATAATATAATTAATGAAATATATAATTTCTCTTTACACAGGAAGACTGACTCTGATGTTTGGAACACTGTAAATATTTTGTTTGTCAGTAAGATCAATAATATATAAAATGAGTCTACCAAAAAAAAAAGGGAGGGGGGGTGGGGGTGGGGGCAATAATACATGTATAAAACAACCTCACAGAATTTTTGTGAGGTACTTTTCTCAGAACAGCTATGTTACCTTTTGATATATACCAGAATATTTAATCAAAAGATGCACTTATTGGAAAAAGATCTATGTTATCTAAACAAGAAAATAACACTTTCTGATAACTTTTAGTAGAATATTTGTCATGTCTTTGCAATAATAGAAATTCTAGTTGAGAATGAAATACAATGGTTGATCACTGTCTATTTTGCTGCTTTTGGAGACACTAGGAAAACTATGTGTCATTACTGTTGTACTGCTCAAAGAGTAAATAAAAATTCCAGTCTTCATTACTTAATCTGATCTGAAGCTCACCATTTGCTTCTATAGAATGTCAGCATGACTGAGGAGATGTAATTGGCTTCAAGGGAATAAATAAAAAAATCTAAATAAAACCTGTGCCAAGTCCAAAAAGCTTGTATAAAACCTGTTTAATTGCATTGTGAATTTCATTAACTTCAACAGAGGTAGACACTGAACTTTCTTATAGAAAGCTCTTCTTGAGCTTTATCATATGAGGGCTGCCATGAAAGTAATGCCTCCTAGTTTATTATCTTGGCCCAAGAAGTCAGAGGCGGATGGTGGTGGTAAGGCAGTTGGGGATGAACTTTCCCATCTATATTCCATTACATGTTGTTGTGGTGTGACAGATGATGACAGAGGGGCAGTCTGACAGAATGGCATCCAACATGGAAGCACGTATGAAGCAAAGGTGTGGAAATGAATTCCTCCATGCAGAAAAATGTGCACCCACTTACATTCATCAACACCTGCTAAACATTTCTGGAGACCAAACTGGCTTGGCAATGGCAATGGTGACAGTGACCACAGGTCACCAGTGAACACAGGTCACATGCAGTGTAGCATGCCGACTCTTATCCATCTTGTGTAACATTCATGAAAGACATGGACAATTTATTTTGGCAAGTACTCGACTGTTTTTTGATAGGTGCTGTCATTTTCACTGTAAAGAGGGGAGTCTAAGCAGCACAGAGCACTGAATGATGATCAGAGGGATATTATACTATATAATATATAGATCACATGTCTTCATAGACTCATAGAATAGTTTGGATTGGAAGGGACCTTTAAGATCAACTAGTTCCAACCCCCCTGCTACAGGCAGGGACGTCTCCCTCTAGACCATGTTGCTCACAGTAGTTTTTATTTTAAAGACCCCATGTGAACTGTGATTGAATGAAAACTTAGCATGTTTGATGTGTTAATCCTGTATTTATTTTTAATTTAACTAATGACTGTTGACTGTTATTAAAAAGATGAATGCTAGTCTGAGAATGGTATTATTTGTTACCTTTCCTATCCATATCAGATATCATATTTTGAATGATATTCATATCATTCAAAATTCTTTTTCTGCTTTTGACATTCCTTCTGTTTGAAATATCACCTACTGTGAACTGTTCTCAGCTAACTTCTGTGTACATCATGGTATAACACTGACAACCTCTAATAGCCACGCTGTAGATCTCTGGTCAGATTATACTTCTTGTAATCATTTACTATGGAGGTATTTTCTTCTCAGAAACTCAATCAACAACCAAACACCATGTGTTTTGTTTATTTTTTAAAGTTCTACTTCATGGCCTTTTGAGGTAGTTTATTCTTCACATACGCCCAGATTTATTTTCTTATGTTTCAAAAAACTGACTTTCTTAAACATATGCTTGATCTAGAATGTCTGCTTTGCAGACAGGCAGCAGTTGGCGTTGGAGTTCAGAACTCAGATGTCTGGTTAGTCATTGATTTTTTGCCTTGATATTTGTTTAGAGAAATGTTCCCGTTTTGTGTTCAGTTTTGCATAAATGTGTCAGCTAACCTCTGCCAACAATACTACCTGTTACCTTCTTTTTGTTACCAAGAAAATAATACTGGAGCACATTTATTTTTGGATACCACTTCCTCCACTTCTAATCATCTGATGGGCTTCATCAACTTTTGCATAATTTTCTAAAATTTTGGAATGAAAATTGTAGATTTTCTTTTATGGTTTTTGTTTATAGGTGAGCACTGGGCTTGCATTTCCATAAAAATAGTTATCATCAATAACAGCATCTTTCACTAGCACATTTAATTTCCAGTTCCTATTCCCATCTGTAAAACAAAGAAACCAAAAAATGACAAACTCTCAAATCTAGGTTTTAGTTAATATTGAAATACTTAATTAACCATATCAGCCTAAATTCAGAAAGTGAGAAAGGTAAAAGGGAGGAGGGACAAATTTTCCCCATATGTTTGACACAGTATCTTCTTGCATCACACAATTACCACCTTCCTTGAGGAGAAGTTTAATGCTGGGTGATCTCCTTGTTGCCAACAAGCTCATACTTCTCTCGGCTATCTCTCAGTTTCTCCTAATTTTCATGCCAGCAGACTTAGGCAATACTTTTGTAGAGAGGATTATTTTGTCTAAATGGTGACATAGGTAAAGAAGACATGAACAACTGAGGTAGAAATCACTGTCAATACTTTTTCTAGTTAGATCAGTTCTAGCCTATGGTATTAAGATACAATTAAAGACTAAGGTTTCTTGAAACTAAACTATATAGAAAAAGATTTTTTGTGTCACACCAAACCTTCTTCTAACCAAAAGTTAACATGAAAACTAGGGTAAACTCCATTTTGTATGACTGCATTACAAATATTTTAGAGCAAGAGTTGTGATTCCCATGAATATAGTCATTGATTTCAGAGAAATTATGAAAAGAACAGAACAGGATAGAATAGAACAGGATGGAACAGAATGGAATGAAACAGAACAGAACAGAACAGAACAAAGCAGAAGAGAAGAGAAGAGAAGAGAAGAGAAGAGAAGAGAAGAGAAGAGAAGAGAAGAGAAGAGAAGAGAAGAGAAGAGAAGAGAAGAGAAGAGAAGAGAAGAGAAGAGAAGAGAAGAGAAGAGAAGAGAAGAGAAGAGAAGAGAAGAGAAGAGAAGAGAAGAGAAGAGAAGAGAAGAGAAGAGAAGAGAGCAGTTGGAAGTGACCTTCAAAGATTTTCTGGTCTAACTGCCTGAACTCTTCAGGGCTAACCAAATTTTAAAGGTTGTCTAAGATGTAAGATTTGTTTTGAAGATTTTTTTAAAATCTTCCCCTCTTCACATGATCTGCTCTTATCCTCCCCAAATATTGTAATCTCACAATAAACATAGTGTTGATGATCCTTAATTGTGATTCTATCCATGTGAAAATTGAAAGGACTGTATCTGTTCTGTCACCCACAGAGACAATTGTTTCTATTAAAAATATACATTGATCTGATATATTATGTATATTCTAAAACTTTAACGAGGATTGAGATAATAAACATGCTGAAGAATCAAAAGCTGCTAAGAGAACACTGTGCTAAAGACAAAATTTATATGTACAAACAATGTAGACAGAGCAAAATTTTAACCAAATGTTACTGTGCAATGCAATTATTTTCCATACAGTATTATGTTCAGGGGCGCTTTAAAATTAACTCTATGCAGCATGGTTGAAAAGACAATGAGAATATAAACATATTATAGATTCCTGCTTGGAAGTTTCTCTTTCCATTACTTTTCTTAGAACCAAAAGAATTTCTGCTATTTTTGCTAGAATAACTTTGCACCTCAATAAATACCTTGTACACTATTCTGTTTTGCTTTTAGAAAATTCTAAAAATTTCTTTTGTCCTTTTTTTTTTAATAAATTATTATTACTTTCTGAGTGCACTTAAATTTGTTTTTCTGCTCTGCTGTTCTGAGGAGGGAAAAGGTAGGGGATGGAATGAGTGTGTGAAGATAACTCCTCACTTGAACCAGAAATATTCCATCATTCAAAAAGGAAAACAGCTGAGAAAGAATAAATCTTTTTTTAATGTGCTTGAGCTTGTATTAAAAATACAGATGTACTGTATGCATATGAATTTTTTGATTAAAATGTCTCTTACCAGCCTGTCTCTTTAATTAAATAAAACCTGCTTGGTATTAATCAAGGCATAAAGAATTTATGCCCCAAATCCAGATTAATTAAAAGCCCAGAAGCTTGCAGAGCAGACTGTGTATAAATACTAAAATAAATCAATCTAAGCATAATATTTATGATTGGGGCTGTGTATTCCAAAAATATAAATAACTTCAGGAATTGATTTATGGTAGATTCACTGTGGAAATATAGTGCTTATTAGGATATATTTGAACATAAAGTTAAGCAAACAATTTGATTTACAATTTTCCATCTTTGAACATTTAGTTTTTAATCATAGTTCTATTTGTAACACTTTCTGATGGTTAATTTCGCAACAAATCATGAGAAATTTACTCTTCAGTCTGCTATGTTATTTAAAAAATCATCTAAAAAGCATCTTCTGTGACCCTGTAAACTGAAGAAACACAATATTAAAAAATAGTAATAACAAAATATTTCTCTTTTTAGGAACAATGGAGCAGAAGCATCTTCAGTACTTTTGGTGCTGTTAGCAAGTAACACTTTGTTTTTGTAAGTTAAATCTTTTGGTTTTGGGCTAAAACCATTGCGGGAGAAAATGTGCATGAAAATGTTGAGAGAGCTATTAGAAAGAAGGAAGGGGGTGCTGTAATCCCAGAGCATCTGCTTTTGCATCACAGAGCAAACAATAAAAAAATGAATTGGGAAGCAGAAGAAGATGTTTAAGAGTTTTCTTAATCCTTCCCCTTAGAGGTGAATCTGTGCTGATACAAGAAAAACTTGACTTTTCTGTCGTTATAGTCCTTTATGTTTAGATGGTGACCGGAACTTCATTGTCTTATGTAAATCTCAGGGTGCATATTTTGAGATTCTCAGTTTCAAGTGAAAATTCAGCTTTGGGATTTATGCTAAAGAACATGAATCAAAAAACATGTTTCTTTTCTGTTTAGAGAGAAAGACTGTAGTGGATGGTCTTGTCTCATTCCATCTTTAACAACAATTGCTAAAGATCTCATAAAACTGCAGAGATTATGTTCACACACTTGCCTAATCCACTAAGTGACAAGTTAATACTAAGTGCCGGTACGCAAAATAAATGGACTGCTATCTTCTCTGATGCAAAAGATATTGAATGCTCTGCCCAGAGAGCTGACTGATGGCTGAAGTGGTTTCCCCATACTAATTTCTGTATAAGTGCAAAATAATGCAAATTATTCATTCAATTGCCAGCATTTCTTATGGAAACAATGACTGCCAGTTACCACAGCTGTGAAGATAATGCATGTCACTGCTATAGCTGTCAAATACCAGATTTAACACCTGTTTGCTAATTTTGAAAGTGCACAGGCCACAAGATAATGGGATGGGATGAGTGGAAATGTTTGAAAAAGGAAGTTCATCTATATTTTAAAGAAATATATGTTCTTACTGAAGTCCTCTCATTTTTTTATTTACAGGTCGTAATTTATTCCCTCTGTCTCTGTTAGGGATAATGCACGTTAATAAAACACTATTTTGTTTCAAGAGTCAGGTCTTCCCTTCAATGAGTATCAGATGAGGAGATAAAAATCTTGACCCAGTGTTTTTCATATTGTTTGTGGTTCACGTAATCCACCTGAAGGTCCTAATTTTTGACATCTGCACATAACAGCTGGTAATGAGTATTTGAATTCTGACAGTCTCTAGTTTTTAATCTCTTGCGTTACACATTAATAATGATGGATGGAAAACAGGTGTGGTAGTTTTTGAGGGGGTTATTGAAAGACATAATTGCTTCAACTATTGTTTTAAACATTCCTTTATTCTTCTTCCTGCACAATTTGTACTTACTGCAGCTGTGAATTGCAGCTCAGCTGGGAATGTACAGCTTTAACATTTTCTTCACTATTTACAACTCTAAATGAGTACATGGAGAAACTCCAGGAATAGATTTCTTCTTACATAATTATTTATCTTGATAAATAAATCTGAGTATTCCAAGTGAGGGAGCTCAGCTGAAATGTGTTAGCACATGCAGTTTAATACCTACAGAACCATAGGTGGCATGATGGCTGGTGTGATGCTTCTACCACTTAATATTTCCTTACTATGAGAGACAGAGGCAAGGTGTTCCAGACCTGTCTGCACTGAACATTGCAGCAGAGTATAGAACTCACAAGAGTAGCTGTGTATTAGAAGTCATGGTGATATGGAGCACAAATTTGGATTTGGTTATTAGTGCAGAGATTAAAAAATATCAAGAAAATATTTGAAAGGATGAGCATAATTACTCCAAAACTTTCTAGGGACACACAAGCAGAAATAGTTATTATTTTACGAGATCTAGCAAGTGTTTTTCTATTTTATGTATAGAGTATTGGAATCTCATCAGAACAAATAAATATTAATAGTGTACTTTAGAAAATAAAAGCATTTCCTGCTAATGAAATAAAAAGAGCAATTAGATTAAATTGTGCATGTATGGATTAATTTGAAATCTCAAGCTAAGTATTAGGATAGTGTAACATCAAATGCCATTATAAATGCCAGTGAAGTCAGTAAGTGTTTTTGAAGCTATTTCTCATTTCATTGTATAGGTTACATGAAGTATACTGAATCATTTACTCATTATACTGAGGATAAAATTTCTTACATATCTTTTAAGAAATGACAAGAGTATGACAGAAGACATTTTAGCTCATTATTTTGTCAGATACTTGTAGAGAAATTTTGAGTTAGATCATAAAAACCAGGTTCTTCTCCAGATTTTTTCCTAGTTACCTACAAGTGTGACTCACAAACTTCAAGATACTGCCTTTCTATTTAATAATCACAGTGAATTTGCCCACTAACTTTTTAACATTTTAGCATCCTTAACAACTAGACTCAAGATATTTCATAGCTCAGCTAAATCTTTAGTTTAGTCTCAACCTTTAATCTTTCACTTACTTCTGATATATCCTAAGAGAGAGAGTGTAGTTAACTAAAAACTTGGAAAGAAGCTGTGGCAGTCACCAGACAACAATAGGACCCTCCGGGGCCCCTTGACTCCTGGGAAACCATGGTAACACTATCTTGAAGACGGGACATGCCGCAGTTCTATTGGATGGAGATGGCCGTGGCATTGGTGATTGGTGGAACTGTGGTGAGGAGGGTTATATGAATAGTGAGTTGCTAACAATAAAGGCCATTTGCTGCTCACCGCATCGGTGTATGGATGCAGTCATTTGGCCCGGTCGGGAGGGTCTTGCGCGCAGACCCTAGGGAGACCGTAATCGTAGGTTACACGTTGGTAAAGTCAACAAGAGAGTAATATTCTTCCCTGTTTGCATTGTTCAAGACACTTCTGATTTTATAAATCTCCTCCAGCATGAGAAATCCTCACCTGCCTTGACAGAGAAGCCACCTCAGGCCTCCTTACGTTCTTTATATCTTTTCCAGTTCTACTATGACCTGAGCTAGAGAAACCAGAACTGCATGCAGAATAAATTAAAGGATTATATAAAATACTGTAACTTATATAGTTCAGGAATGAAACTTCATGGTTTGTAAACATTTCTACTGAGATGATACGCTTGCCCTTCAAGTTTTTCTTGCATTAACAAATTAAAAAATGGCTTCTAAAAGTTTTACATTAATATTTGTTTATTAATCATTGTTTATCCATTGTTAATATGAATCATTCATAAACTTATTACTTGAAAATCATAATTTTATTTTGGCCTTTTGTAGTAACTATTAAATTTCTCATGTGACTGTTTAGAAATATGCCTGCCTTGACTGTCTGTATTTACATTCCATGAACAGATAAAATAGAGCATTACAACTTCTGTAGCGTAGGCTACAGTGGTACTGCATTTGTTCTTCACTGCAAATTCCTTAAAATTTCACAGTTTTAAAGTGTTTTGAATGTACTGAGGAAGAATAAATATCTTGTAATTAAAATTTTGGGAGCCTACCAACTCACTTCTTGTATCAGCAGACATAAAAAACCAGATATTCATATTTTCTGTCTATTTCTGTGACAAATAAATTATTTTGTCTGCTCCTCATTTGTTGCTTGAGAAGCTCTCACTGGGACCTATCTCTGCCAAAGCTAAAGACATGATTTTGGGAAGCCATATTCTCCAAACGTGAACAATGCATTACATCTTTGTTTTTTTCTTAGCAGTGTGACTGTACACAGACATATTCACTACAACTTCAGAATGGATAGAACTCACACAATAAAGGTTTGCAGCACTTCTCATGAATTCTTTCTCTGGAACATGGAGACTATCCATGACTATAATGAAACATTTTTTTAAATAACTTCTATTTACTCTGCAACAGAAATTATAGTATTTAACTTATATGATTTTTTTTTAACTCTTATTGCCCAGATATCTGAAAGAATTGTTTGCCCATCTGTACCTCTGAGTTCCACCTCTGAGGTTAGGAATGACTCAGTCCTCCCTATTGTCATAGCTTTCTCAGTACCATTAAAATATGGAAGCCAATATGCTACTCTCTAAAATATTTACAGTGAAACTGTAAATGCAGAAATGAGGAAAAAAAATATTGTTATTCTTCAAACACATTACATTTTAAATTTTTCTTTGATTTTTATGTGATCTATGCAACAGTTTTTAAATTTCTAAGATATTTTCTTGCAAAAATTTCATTATATTTTTTCCATGTTTTTCTTTATTAATGCATTCTTCTGGATGAATAGTATAATTTTTTAATTTTGTTTCACTAATTTCTTCTAAGAGGTTAACAGTTTTGTGTTTTTTTTTCCTTTTTTATTCCTTTATTCCTTGTCTTGCCACAGAAATGCTATTACTGTTGTAGGCAACACTGGATGTTTCCAAGTATTACTTTTAAACCACTGGGCCAGAATGTGAATGCTGCTTGTATAACTACAACCTGGGATTTCAAAAAAAAAAAAAGGTTTTCAAAGAGAAATTAGTGGCCAGAATTTCTTTTTATAGTGAGAGAACATGTATTCATTGAGAAAGAGAGAAAAGTCTCAAAAATATTGGCAGTAAAAAAATAATAATTTGTAGTGTTCCAAGTTATTAATTTACCTGAAAACAAGTATAAATCATTATTTTATTAAATTATTTCTTTCATTTTCTTCAGTTATAAATATAAAACAAACAGCAAAGAGTGCTATTCCCTGCTCATTAACAAAATTATCAAACAAACTAACGTTTCTTAATATTTGTTCGTTATAGCCAGCATTATTTATGAGTTTTAATTAATTTAATTACATATTTTTATGCCTTGGTTGGAAGTGACATTAAATACCATCCAGTTCCAACCTCATTGTATGGGCAGAAACCCCTTCCCATGGACCAGGTTGTTCAAAGATCCATCCTACTCAGCCTTGAACACCTCCAGTGATGGGGCCACCACAACCTCCCTGGGCAAAGTGTTCTAGTGCCTCACCACACTAAGAGTAAAAAATGTCTTCCTAATGTCTAATTGAGGTCTACTTTTGTTATTCAAACATTGTTTTCAAACATTTCAACTGTTTAGGTTCCTGATTTCTCCTGGAAAAGAAAAGAAAACAAAACCAAAAACCCAAAACCAAAGCGAAACAGAAAAAAAAAAAAAAAGCCAAAAAACAAAAATGAGATAGTGAATATGTCAGTAACTTATTTCAAGTTATGTTATTCATACAACCAAAATATTACTGTCAGAATAGCCTTTCTCCAAAACATGCTGTTGTATCTGGGCTCTTGTCTGATATTCTGGAAATAACTACTTGAGCATAATTGGTGGAACTCCAATGAATTTACACTGCTTGATTAAGGTGATATTTTGTCAATGTGTGTTGACTCTATAACATTAACTTTTTAACCCTAATTGAAAAAATTATTTATTTGTAGCATGGATAATCAAAATCAAAATCAATCTTGCTTCTTATGAAGAGAATTATCCACCGGGCAGTTTGTATTTTGCATTATTTAAAGGATATTTGTTTTTCCACAGCTAATTGATTTAATAAATGGTCTTTCAGAAACCTGAGAAGGATATAGAACTTGAAAGCAAGAATTTAAACAGTGAACATTTAAACTGCTGTGAGCAGACTCAAAGCGTTCATTTTATAAAGCCATGTACTTGCATTGCCTCACTCAAAGAAAAGTAATCTCTTTAACTTGATAACACGACTTGAGTACTACAGTGCCAGTGATTGTTTAAGAGTAATAGATATACCTTTCTTTCTATGTTATTGTACCAGGAGTCACAGTGCTCCACATGAGGGACAGGAAATATCTTAAAGTCTTTGCTGAAAGCAGTTGCATTATCTGAATGGATAGATACATCACAAAGAGCAGAACAGAGCTTCAAATTTATACTCTAGATGAAAATGCGATCCTGCTAGCTTTTCTATGGTCTTCATTAAACTGTTCTATCTTTAAGCCTAGAAACTCAAAAAAGTGTGTTCCTGTGTGGCTAATGTTCTGTTTGTTTGCTGGTTTTTTTTTTTTTTTTCTAATCAATATTCTTTCACCATAAAATTTATCGCAAATTAAAATATTTCTACTTTGTTTTAATGAAGCACTTAACAGTAGCACAGCAACTATTTTTTCCCTTAAGTTTACCTCAAAATATTTACAAACGTAGCTGATGTGAACTTTTGTCTTTCAATTTTCAGAAGTTATAGGTAAGATAGGTTTCTTGCATGAGTTTTCTTAATACAACATTGATGCATATGTTATTTTTTCTTAACATTTATACAAAATTTATGCATACTAAGGATCTATTGCTCCACATTGACCATGCTTATGCAGCTGACCATCAATGAAATTTTTTGGTCTATATTTCTTAAAAAATGTATTTCCTTGTGCTAGCTTTATGACATATTTGGTGATACAGATTATATAAACATACTGTATTATCTTACCCCTTAGCCTTTATTTGTCAGTTCTTAATTGCAAATTGATGAAGAAAGAGAGTAAAGTGACTATTTCTATTTGGTGCAGCATAAGTGATGGATGGAAGTGACAGAGAAAATGAGGATGTTTATCCTATGGCAGTTGGCATCTGTATAAAGGGATTACATTGTTGCTTGAGGAAACCTGTAGCAGAACATAAGCTTTTCTATAACACTGACTAGATATACACATAAATTTTAGAGGCTGGCTATATGTAAGCATTTTACTACTAACAAGCTATTTATTTATAAAATGCTTTGTTTTGTCTAAGATTGAGATATGTAAGAAAAGTGACCAGATCCATAAAGTGCTTGAAAATGGATTTGATAGGAAATGTCAACTTTCTGCGGTGTTACAATCTGCATATTTTTAATCAAGTACTATCTGCATTTTTTATTAAATCTAATTTCCAATCCGTTTTTTAACTTAGCTGAGCAGCCTCTCTTATAAAAATGGATTTATTAAATCTGCTTATTTAGTAAAATTGCTAGGGTGTTTTCCATTTACTAAACACATAAAATACTCTCTTCAGACTCTGATCGTGTGGAGGATCTTTGTAGAAAATGGTGCGTATGGAATGGGTCTTTAAGAACACTGTGGCTTATAAATTCAGTTATTTGTATGTTAAAGCTTGATTACGCTGGGGAAGCCTTGATAGTAACTCCCCCTTTACAAGAATTTGCTGGAGAAATTCCTAGTCAGGTCAGCTATGAGACCTTATGCAGACACACAGACATGTGTGTGTTCAGATACTGAAAGAACATTTCTCAAGTTAGCTATCAACTGCTAGAAGCCTGTCAGAGGTAAACCTCATCTTCATTTCGAAAGCTTCATTAATGCTAAACTGTATGCATTTAACGGCTGGTATGGAAAAGATATCTGAGGAAGTTCTGTTCCTCTGTTTCAAAATAGAAGAAAACATTCAATGACTTTCAAAGGGAAACAACTGAGAGCAGTACAGATAGAATTTATTTATTATGTGGTGATCACTTACAAGGGAAACTGTAATGCATACATCCTAACAAGACTTAAAAAGGACTGAGTTCTTACATGAATATTCACACATAATTATAAGGGAGATCATATGCTTTGACTTCAATGCAAAAAAGGCTATATCTATTCCTGCACAGTTTATACAACTTTTGTGGAAGTGGCACTTGATTGTACTAAGAGCCAGAACTTTTGATCCATGCTCTGGAAATCTCTTTAAAAGTCTGACTTCTTTCCCTGCCCTAGTTTTGATTTAGATTGCATTAGTTTTCTTCATGGAGGATTATATGACTTTGTGTTCTGGATTCTGATGACAATAATACTGATAACATACCAGTATTTTAACAGTGGCTGAGTTGTGTCTACACTGAGTCAAGGACTTCTCAACTTCTCATGCCTATGAGGAGCCTGGGAGTGCTCAAGGAGTTGGGAGAGGACACAACCAGAACAACGAAAGGAATAGACCGTGCTAAAGTATGTCCTGCTCCACAAAAAAAGGCTAGGGGAAAGAAGGTGAAGGAGATGTTTGGAGTGATGGCATTTGTCTTCCCAAGAAACCTTCATGTAGGACAAGCTTTATGTTCCAGGAAATCATAGAACATCAGCCAGCTGATGATAACAAACAAATAAATTCCTCATTTTGCTTTGCTTGTGTGTGTGGCTTTTGCACTATTAAACTGTTTTTATATCAACTCATTGCACTAGATCTGTTTGGGAAGGAGTCAAGTTTCCCCATGGTAGCCCATACAGTGCTTTGCACCTGTAGCTACAGCACCATTGATATCACTGCAATGTTTTGAAAACTGCTGAGCAGTGCTGGCACACTGTCAAGGCTGCCTTGCCAACAACCCTGCAAGGCCAGTGGTATAGGGTTGGGCAAATAGTGTTGAGAAGACATACACAAGACAACTGACCTATCCTTATGAAAGGGATATTCCATACCATGTGAAATCACACTCCCAAAAAATCTTGAGGAAGTGTAAGGAGAAGAGGGACTCTCCTCATAAAACCACCTGTCTTCCTGAGCAACCACCATGTATACATAGTAGCTACTTCCCAAGATGTCCAAGAGTATCATCTGCTGCTGTAAAAGAGAGAAAAACTGTTTTCTCTTTTTGCTTCCATGAGGTATTTGCTTTTTTTTTCCTTTTATTTTACTTTACTTAAACTACTCTAATCTCAGCACACAAGCCCTTCTTTCATCATATTTTCTCTCCTAGCTCTTTTAAGAGAATTTGAGAGAGCAGCTTAGTGTGTAGAGCTTAGGTGGCTATCTGTGTGAAACCACCATGCCCATCAGTTCTTGTACTTATACCTTTCCACTTCTCTCCCCCATCCCACTAAAGAGGAATGACTGAGCAGCTGTGTAGTATTTAGCTGTTTGACAGTTAAACCACTACAGTTTTGTGGGGTTTTTTTTGGCATTCACTGTGGGTTTTGAAGTGTTACAGGTGATGACAGATTTGATTAGAACATACAGTGTTCCAGACTATGTTTATATATGCTACAGCTATTTATCTTCTACTTGGCAGGCTCCAAAGCCTGCCATGGGACTTGCTTGCCCTATCACATAGTAGTGTCTAGTGCTTGCCACGACGTGCTCTCTGATTTCTCTTTGGAATCATAATATTGGTTTACTATCATGTTCATCAGTATCTTTTATTGTAATATTGAACTGATACATCACAGAATGTAGTGATGATTCTATGGCTACAAAATATTCTTAATTTATATCTAGTAGTGTAAACAGACCTAGTATGAGTCTTCTAATCACCCACATAAATAAGATACTAATCCTTTAGCTTAGATATTTTCCATGGAAAGTCCAGCTATTTCTAAGTAGTTTTAAATAATAGGTGAAAAAATAATAGAAGAACATTAACAACATAAGGCTTAGGGAAAACACTGCAAAAAGATACACATGACATTTTTAATTCTGGCAAAATAATGCCTTTTTAAAGCTCTATCACTGATCTCTGCTGTATTGAAATGCTTATCAAGATATGATTTAGCTCAATTAATTTCTTATTCTGCTTATAAATAATATTTCACTTTTCCAGCAAAGGTTCCGTATCCTGTAACATGAGACTTCAGAGGGACCAAACTGATTGTAACTAGTACATCTCCATCAAGATGAGTTCAATAAGCCTATTTGAACAGATATGCAGAGTAAACAATACTTTCAATTTCTGTTTTTTTACTAATGTTGCACAACAAAGATGAATTACATGGAACATCAACTCCAGTATGTTTATCTCAATGAAATGAATAGAAAAAGTAACATTACCAATATCCATCAGTAAACTTTGTTATTCAGCTTAAGAGAAATCAGAGATCTAGGATATACATTAATTTGTATTCAGGTAGCAAAATTTGCTAGCTTGGTTTAGTTCTCCAAGAAAATTCATATGCAAGGCCAAAAATCTCAGATCCCAAGAGGCAATGTAAATGACTTTAACATATCTCATGTATTATGAAAATAAATTCATACTACTATTGATTTCTTATTATTAGACTGGACAGGTTTTGTTTCCATATGATTTTGCAGTAAAAATGAACTTATAAAAGAAGTTAGAAAAATATATCGGAAATGTTAGCCTGCACTTTAAAAGCATTTTAATTTTAAAATTAAAAAAACTGTAAAATTTTAAACCAGAAGACGCTCCAAATTGTGTTAGGAAAGAACAGTTCACAAAGAAATTACGCTTCTCCCTATAATAATAAAAAGAATTTTGGCACCTGATTTCATTTTTTTTAACAGATTTTAGTTATGTAATCATACATTTCCACTTCTCAGTTTTATTAAATCAGAAAATAGCTTCTCAGAAAAGATCTCTTACAACCTGCTCTAATTTTTAATTAATTTGCTTTGTATTTGTGACTTAATACTCTAGAAAACATATCTGTGAGTAGAGGCTGGGCCTACTGATGTTATGGACCTGATGCTGAAGGAATGAGGTCTCAGGAAAGAAGGGACACAGGATGTCATTCCCTTGGAAGGGACCAGATTAGTGTCATTCATTTAATGAATAATAGAACCTTGTGTCCTTGGCTTGTTGGCATACAGCCTAAACTCCTCTGTAGTCAACAAGGAAGAGTGGGAATCTGTTTGGGTGGTTAACACCCACATCTGTTTCTGGGGAAGGCATGTTGCTGGATCACCTCACAATGTGAGTTCTACTTCAATTTCTTTATTTTCCATTTCTCTTTGATTTCATAGGAAATTGCCACAGTAACAAAAGCAGGAACATCTGCTAAAAATACATTAGGCATTTCTGCAGGCAATGGACTTCTGGACAGTATTCAGGTACTTTCTGTGACTGAGAACATACATTACCAGGGCTCCTGTAACTTTCTGCAAAGGATCTGCATACTGTGATAAATAGCATTATGCAAATTATAACTGCCATGGTTGACTCCTGTAAAATATGCAATTCCTATAAAAAGCACTTCTGAAAGGAAGGAAAAAAAGCTCAAGGGATGAGATTGTACTTCCTTGTTTAAAAAAAAAAAAAAAACACTTATACATGCATATGTGAATTTATTCTTAAAGCAGACGGCTTATACTACCTTCCCTTCATCGCCTCTCTTGGAGTATGACTTCTCTGAAATGAACAGCTAGGCAGGAGGCTGCCAGCCCAAGCTGTGTGTGGAACAGGACAAGGAGGGCCATGAACATTCTCCTGTGGTTTCTAGCAACATAGCTGTGGCTCTAGAGGGAGACTGGACAAAGGCTCAAGTTGCAGCAGTCTGGGCCAATATAGGCCTCAGTTAATTAAGCCCATACCTAACTTTGAACATGATTGCCATTTGCTTATGTACCTTTTAAGATCTGTTTGGACAGCCCAGACTCTCAAAGGTTTTGAGATGCCTAAATTACATTAAACACTCACCCTAAATGACTTAGTCAGGATCAGACTGAAAGAATTTGGAGAACAGAAGTAGTTTTTTCACATGCTCTAAGTAGTTTATCGGACACTCTCTCTTGCTAATTTTATTTGATTCATTAGCCTCAATTCCAATTATATTGCATTATATTGTGTTATTTTACTTTCTGATATCTTATTTAGTAAATTAGCTTTCCTCCTCAGATCGTTGCTGCTGTTTCGTTTCGAGGCCGATCTCCCTTTTCCCTTTTCCCTTTCCCCCTTCCCCTTGTCCATGGTGCGGGCCCGTGGGTCTCCTTCCTCACTTGTCAAGGAACCAGGCCGAACCAGCCCACAAACCGTTGACAGAAGTCCATTCATTCCTTGTCAGTTATGTGGCAAATAAATCCATAGATGTGAATCTGGAGTAATGGTTCAAGATACATTCTTTTTAATTCAGAAACATTACACAGTCTTTTCAAAACACTGCTGAAGTAATCCTTTTCCTTTTTTTCTGTCTCTCAACACAAAAGTTCAGAGCTCTTCTAATTGCAAATGACTTTGAAAGATTCTCCCTAGACAATAGAGGGACAAATTAAAATGCATCATCCATGGCACGTTTTTGCTGACTTCTCTTGTGCATGGAATAAAAATATTTTCATTTATTTATGTAATTTTATACTGTTTGCTATACTGAAGAAGGATAAAAGTGTCCCCTTCTTTTTTTTTGCTTCTAAAATTAGTAGTGAATAAAGGAAATCTACTCTTAGACTAAGGGAAACAGCTAATAAAGGACAGGGGACAGTCATTAAAATTTATCTTATTCAAGATCGGGAAAAAATGCAGAACATTTCCAATCTCTCCTTCTTGTTAAGCCCACTTAAGAGCTCATGTGTTTTTATTCTTTTTTCTCCTAGCTGGAATTATTATAGATTAAAGATGTCAATTAGAAAGGGCCAAAATTACTATCATTAGGCTCTGGTTTAGTTGCTTATGATGATTAAGCTTTAATGCTTTTTCCTGAATACTTCATGGCCAGATGTCTGCTTCATGTTTAGCTTGAAAAAAATTCTTTTCAGTTTTATCAAAAAAAGAGTAGTCACTTTAGAGAGTGAGTGGCAGTAGGGTTTGCTGATTTGCTAGTTAACATGGGCAAAACGTTTTTCCTGAAAAACAGTGGAACAAGGCAGAAAACTGCACAGGAAATCCCTGTGAGATATTTCCTGAGAATCCTCTGCTTGGATGAATTATAAGCTGCAGAAAATAACTGTTTACAAATATTCAATGAATTAAAAAAATATTCGTGCATTTTTCAGTTCATTCTTAATTGAGATAAGAGTACTCCACCCTCAGGTTTCCTCAGTATGTATGGACCCTTTACAGGGAGATACAGACTATACCAAAGATGAAAAACATGCATATTTTTACCATGGAATTGTTTAGAGTTGAGAGAGGTTAAAAAAAAGCAACTTGACTATTTGCAGCAAAAAGGATGGTTAATCATAGGCAGATAAAACATGTTTTCCCCAGCTTTTCTGCTTAATGATAGAATTATCTATATTGGAAAAGATCTTCAAGGTCATCAAGTTCAACTAACAAACTCACCTCCTGAGTCCCATTGTTAATCCTTGTCTGTACCATATCCATGCATCTCTAAAATACCTCCAGAGATGGGACACACCATGGCTATCCTAGGCACCGTATTTTTGGACACAGGACAGCTGAGATATAAGACTGTATCTTGTTATTACCACTCTGGAAATTTTTGTTTATATTTCTACTGTGATTATTTAGCATTTGGCTTTGTGGCTTTCTAGTTAGCTTTAATATGTTATTAAGGAAAAAACAGGAAACTTCTTTCAGAGTTATGGTCAAATACCATGCAATCTTGGCTAGGTTTTTTAATATGCAAAATCAAAACCTATTTACATATTCAACAACAATAACATTCCAGTCATGTCAGTGCAATAGATATCAAAAAGATATATTTTACTGGAGAACCATAAAACACTGTAAGCGCAGCAAGATCTTCAAGAACAAGACTTTTCATGTTAAGACAGAGGTCTGTTCATGAAGGACAAGTGTTTTTATATATAAGTGTTTGGGTAAGACATGGAGAATAATTGGCTGTCTCAATGGAGCTGTATTTTGATTAGTTTAGTAATGTCAGAGACTGACGTTTCAATACCAGATTGATAGTATTAACCATGTAAATGATTCTATGAAGAACCACCATGCCCTTTCTTCAATTTTGCCATATTTGTTCAGTTTTAACAGTTTTCTCCGTCATTATATCTTTTTACGTTCAGTTACTGGGAATCAATGACACAATGAAGTCATTTTTAATTTTTTTCCTCATGCATGGTGTCAGCTAGCATATGCTGTTCACTTCAGAAGTGGCATCCTGCATTTCAAAGGTGTGAAAATACTTTCATCTGGTTTCCGATATGTTCAGTCCACCTGCATAGGTGTTCAGTTGCAATGCTAGGAAAAACATTCTTTAATACTGTGGACTTGCACTAGTTGTACAAATCTTGCTCTATTTGACAGGAGAACTGAAACAAATGTGAAGAAGTGAATTGCTGTTCTATTTATGCAAGAATTTCAGAGGAACTTTACCCGAGAGACACCATTTTTTATTTTTTTTTTCATTTTGCTTGCACTTTACAAGAAGAATTTGAGCTCATCTACTCAGAAATCATAACATTACAGAAAGCTGAGCTCAGAAGAGATCTCTGCTGGTCATGTTGCCCAGCCCCTCTGCTCAGGGTGGTTACCCCAGAGATAATTACAGCTACATCACGTCCAGACAACCTTTGAATATCTCCAGGGAGGGAGACATTACTTCTACCTACTTTTTGTTACCACAGTTATTTTGTAGATATAGTTGTGATCAAGTTGTGATCATAAAACATCTGAAAATTGATATATCAAATTATTCACTATAAATTATCTCATTTTACTTGTGCCTCTCAGGCTGTCTAGAATATATATATATATATATATTCTATATATATATATAGAACTTGTCATTCAAAACTCAGCCACCTAATGGAAGAAAAAGAGGCCTGTTTCCAGTAATAAGCAGTGGCATTCAGCATGAAGCCACATGCAATAGGAAACAGAAAACATCTACTAAGAAAAAATTAATTTGGATGAAATCTTGTTGTCTGCAGATTTGTTTTAACAGAAAATGAAATGAAACAGGAGATTTTCAGATGATAGAACATGCTTGAGCCTTGCAATGTGCTACGGGGAAAGCTTTTGGACTTGTGGTTAAAAGAGTAGTCAACATAAGGAGAGTAAATGCACTGTATACCTTGCAGAATACAAAATAAAAGATTGTAAGCACTCACCATAAAGTTAGCAATTCCTCCCAAGCCTAGCCCAGCTCAGCTCTGCTCCTCTCCATGAAATTAACAGCTCTTCTCAGCTGCTGTGTTTTCTACTGAATGAAGAAACTGCAAGGAATTTTGTATTCTGAATGTTTACATTAGAGCAGGTCGGAAACAATGGCTGCTGTTATTTTAGTGAAAGTGGTAAAAATACCTAAAGTTAAGAATGCTTAATTAATTGTTTCTAGTTTAGAATTGTTTTCCCAACTGATAATCTAGGCTGAACTTTTTTGGTCTCTGAGCTTGGTTTAGGATAAAATTGCTGGAACAGCCTTATTAGGAGATTCAGAGAATGACGTATAAATCCTTCAAAGTGGCTGAAAACTCATTCTGTTTATGTTTCCCTAATCTGTTTTCTAAAATAAAGTGCCATAAAACACCAGAAACCTGAAATATATCAGTGATACCTTTTCTGCAGCTGTATCAGAAAGTGTGGTCAGTTCACACAATTTAAGCAACACTCATTAGGCTGGTGGCTAAATTCTTGGCAGATTCCATCCTTGCTGGGTACAGCCCAATCCAAGACTGCAATTGCACTGTTTCCCTAACCTTCCACCTTCCTGGAGAGAAAGGATTTCTGTTGCAATTCTTGTGCTCTAGCATATATAGCAGGCTTCAATTGACATCTCAGAACTTGAGGTCATTTTGAACAGCACTAGATGCTATATCCAGACAACCACATTTTAATGGAAGATCAGATAATTTAGTAACTCTTTCATTCTGCATAAAATACGTCCAATGGAATATTTATAAATGAGGTGCATAACAGTATAAATCAATCTTCCAAGGTAAAAGCAATCAAATTTACAGGTCAGATTTAACAAGACAATGCACGTTAAAAAGCAGTAAAAAATAGCCCTGCAAGTATTTTTACTGACTTCTTTAGCATGCTGGTAAAGTCTCAGGAATCTTAGTAAATATGTATGAAATCGCTAGCTTTTTCACAACATGACTGATTCTCTCTTGTTTAACCTAGGGTTTTCTTGATTTGAAAGATTTAACAAAAATACATATAGTTGTAACATTTTCTCCACTTGCTTACTTCGGAATTTTCACCATTCAAACCTGCTCTTCCAGGCTAACTGATCAACTCTACACAGAGATGATTACATCTAAAGAAAATGAATAAATAAGGAGAATGAGAAAGAAGGAGAATGGGGAGGAGAAGATAGTTCATTTAGATTTAAAGTAAAAAATAAAATGAAATAAAACGTAAATTGAGCCATTTAAAATTTTGATTTGAAATCTGTGTGAGCTAAATAAAACAAAAATCAAGCATTATTAAACATAAAGCCTTACTGAAAAGTCAGAGTTTCCTTGGAGTATATTATTAAAACATCATATTCAAAAATCCTTTTATTTGGTGATTACTATCTACTTATTTTCAGTGGGAATCAATAGCATCTACTCAGTTTAAGCCAAATATTACACATAGTAGACAATTACAGCATAATCATTTTAAAGGTTATTTTTCAGCTTCTATATACTGTTACATTTGAAGCCTTATTTTTTAATCTTTTGATTGTGTTTTTATTTGATCCTGAAATTTCTACAATTTGTTTACATCTTCCTTAAAGCATTCATCCCAAAAATCAGTAACAATAGTTTTGTTTCTGTATAACACACAGTAATTTTCCCCCATATGTTCTGATTTGAGAACTTTAGTGACCATTTAATGACATTGCTCAATAATTAGACCATTGTTCATTGAAACTCCCAGACCCTTTGGCACTTAAATGATGCTACATCATCTGATTATCAGCACCATAAGGAGGGAGATAAAGATCTTTGTTCTCTTGGATATTTCTGCATAGAGCAATGGCAAAAGATCCATTTGTGTGCTGTCATGGCCAGGTCATTAGCTTTGCAAGGCACCCAACTAGCTACAGTCTCCAAATGAATGCACTATTTCTTGTAGCAACATCAGGAATAAGATATTTTGCTGATTCACATTATCAGGTCTTTCCCATAGAGGTATTTATTGGGCAGATAAGCCTGTATCTTAGGCTCAGAGAGTGTTTCTAAACCACAATTCAGGGTTGTTGTGGGATGGGGCTGTAGTCAGTAGGGCTCTTGCCCAGCTCTGCTTCCTCACACTGAAAACCAGTCACTCATGCCTCTTCCCATGTTATTGTACAATCACAACCCCACATATGAAACTTCTGAATGCTTATCTGAAATGGTATTTTCAGTTTATCACCTGGTTCTCCAGAGATGTGCTGAATGTGATCTGCACAGACAGTGACATAGGATGACACTTCATTCTTGGGGAGCAAGGATGCCAGCAGCTGCTACTGCACCAATTCGTTAGTGGAAGCATTCAGAAAGCACAAAGCTTTAAGATTCCTTTTACAGCGTGGAAGGTTAACATGTTATCTTTTTGTACCTGCATGTGTATGTGTTTCTGCAGAAAGTAGTCTTGCACAGCTTGCCATATTCATACCCTTTCTCTGGGAACTGGATCTAAGATGCATGCTAAACTAAACACAGTTTTGATCACCATTTGACAGGATGGCACACAAGCTTCACTAAAGATGGATTAATTTACAGCAAAGATTTGGCTAAAGCATTGCAGAAAGTAGGAAGCGGGAATCTTTGGAAATAAATATCTCTGAAAGGTATTTTATATTCCACATGTCTGAGATACAGAGGATGCATGTAATGCTACTGAACAAGTGTCACTAGAGACAAAAAGAAATGAACAAATCTCATCAAAGTGAAATACATAAAATCACAATTATTTTCTAGGGAAACTGCAGTAATTTGAGTTCCTCTACACTCAATAATAATTTATAACTTTTGAAATAAATTCAAAACATTTTGTAATCTTAGCTCTTTGTTTTTTAAAAGCATTTTTCTATACAAACTGATATATATATATAAAATCAATTTGTCAGTAAACATTGTAGAAATCTTTTCACAGAATGATGAAGTTTGGAAGGGAACTATGGAATCCATCTGATCCAAACCTCTGCTCAATTAGGGACACCTAGACAAGCTTCAACAGCCCTAACTGCATTAACCACTGTAATGGAAGAGGTGCTCCAGTCTCTTGATCATCTTAGGGGGTTTCCGTTGGGCATGTTTCAGTAAGTTATCCTAGGTCATTTTGGAGCTAAAAAACTTTTAGAATCAGCTGTTTCTCATCCATAATGGAAGGTCTATTGAGAATTGCTCACACAGCAGGCTTTCCTGAAGTTGTCTGTTCACATGTGTTAAAAGCGGGTCTATATATCTTCATGGTGGATTCTGAAAGGACACTTGTGGAATATTTGCTGCTATTTCAGGCAGCACTCATAAAAAAAATGCCAATTAAAACAGCGGGTTATAACTTGTGTCAAAGATACTTCCTTTATTTGGAAATTGTAACACTCCAACTGTTCCCGCAGCATAAATCTGACAGTTGCTGGGAAAGGGCAAGGCAACCACACACTGACACAATTTTCATTTGTACAGTTCTATGTTGAAGACTTGAGGAGAAAGAGCATATCAGGGAAACACAGATCTTGTGCTGAAATGCAACTAAGACAGTGTTTAGAGATCTTACTATCTGGACTAGAATACATAAATCTAAATTGATTTATACTACTGAAAACATTCTCATATGGGTAGCAAGGTTGCGCAAGTGATATTATAATGATTGTGAATAATAATGAACTGCAGGACATTCATACATGTCAACAGCAAACTAGAGTGCTACAAAGCAGGTAGAGACTAAATGGTAGGAAGAAGGCTTGTGTCTGGGGCTTATCAAGCTTTGCAAAACCCCACTGTCAGGCAACAGAGGTCTTTTCAAAGTAAGTCTCTATTTGCTGAAGTAAGGGTAGCTGAATATCAACATGATCTCATGTTGAATTATACTGTTTTTTGTTTCATCATAGATCATTTCATCGGTCAAAATAACTTCTGCAGTAGGTCTAGTTATGGCATGAAGCATTACTCAACCTGAAAGTCTATGACCCACTCTATGATCACTCTCAGTCCAAGAATTTAGAATTCTGCCAGTCCTTGAAGAGTTCTTTACAATACTTTAATTACAGATGTCTTCTGAATCATGTGTTGATTCAGATCTCAGGTCATTTTTTTCATGGTCCTAAACAAATGCACAATTCAAGGAGCTATCAGATGCTTACTGTTAACCCAATTGTAATACATTTTTGTTCTAGTTCTGAAGGAAAGATTACAATATGATCCCAAAGCAAGAGTTTTAAAAACATAATTTTGGGAAGATGATGATTAATATCTGTCATTCAAAATAGTCAAATTGTTTGATAAGTTCTTTGCAATACCAGGCAAAGCATCATTAGAAATATCAAGAATAAAAATCAAATACAGGAAAAAGCTGATTCACCCAACTAACAACTGGATCTCTGACTGTAGAGCACTACTTCTCAGGCAGCAGCCTTAATCCAGAAGATACTCTCGCTTTGTTGGCTAGCCCTTAAATGAGTACAGGCAGGAGAGGACCCAGGGTTCCTCTCCTCTGGTCACATGGAAAGAACAAGTGCATTGCTTGTACCAGTGCTCCCTGGGCTAGCCACACCCTTCACCAGGTGATCTATCATCAGTTCAAACTGTGACATAACAGTTCTATTTCAATGTCTCTATAATTTATTGCTTTTCTGGTTGATAAGACATGATATAATGTATACAGAAGGAAAAAGATTTCAATAGATTTTGATGATCTTTTTCTCTGGTCGTTTTTATTCATGTTGTTGCAGTTTATTTGATTCTATCACTAGTGACAGGGCTTCATTACTCCTTCCTTTCCCTCTTCTTCAGGAGGGAAGAAGTACAAAGGGTGCAACTAAAATAAGGAGGGATAACTTATTTACTACAAATGATAAAAGAATGTAAGACAATATGATATGAAAATGAGTTATAGATAATAAGTCAACAATTGGAAGAGAGAGAAGTTCCAACCATGTTGCTCACTGCACCACAAGAAACTGGAGAGCCATCTTCTACATGGGGAGTATTGGATTTCCAGTTGTCTCTAATGAATGTATTCTTCTTGGAGACCCAAAACTCATGTAAAATGACTCTGCCAAGGGCTAAACAAGTAAAGGCAGCTTTCTGGCACTGTGTTCCATCACTAAAATAGCTTGTAGCATGATGTCATGATATGGAGTACTGATAAAACCAGAACACACATACTGTGGAAGTATTTATCCCATTTATGAAAGATTTTAAAATGAATATATTGTTTCCTGTTGGAATCTCTTGTAAGGATTCATAAAGAAGCAAGGTTAAGTTTCATCAATCCTTATGACAGATTCAAAATTGTTTTCAGTTCATCTCAAAGCTTCATTTTTTCCAATGGAAAAAATAAGCCAAATACCTTTGTACATGATTTATGGTAAATCTGTTGAATCCATTGTTAAGACTGAGTTCATTTGTCATTCCCTATGCTGCACTTTCTGTAAGGCCATAACAGAGATTTCTTAGGCTAATTTATGCTAGGAATGTAATTATGAAATTCCAAGGCTGTGTCCTGCAATTGCTTCTCAGTGTGTTCCACAGAAAAAACAAGTACCTCTTTGAAACCAAAAGAAAGAGAGAAAAGCCGAAGCCGAAGATGATTCATTGAATACATGTCTGGAAGAATCTTATACACCAGTTCAAGTTGTTTTTCTCAGCAAATACATTTTAGTGGCCAATCATGAGTCCTGGGGAAAAAGGACACATAGACAGTATAGCAGATGTAGAAGGTGCTTTCCTCTCCAAGCTGTGTAAAGGGCTAGAGTCAGCATGGTCTAAATGTAAGCAGTAGACTTTCTTTTGTTGTGGAGATAAAGAAAAAGTCTGGTTCTTTCCTGAGCTGGAAAGGAAGCCCTCTTTCCTAATTCATTTAATGCTGCTGCAAATGAGCTTCTATAGTTTCACAGTGCTGTGAGACTGAGGCTTCATGAACATATGGAAAAAAAAAAAACACCTACACACACTTTTTAGTTTTCACCCTAAAGCCAAATCACTGAGCATAACTATTATATAATCATTAAATCTATTTGGGAACTCTTTCCTCCTTCCCTCCCTTTCCTCTTCCCAAAAGACAAAATCTAACAACAGAGCACTGAGTATTAGAAGGCTTCCTAACAGACTCTTCTCACAGAATTTGTACTCTGAATTTACTAACACAAGAAATGTGGGTAGAACAGATAAGCTTTTGCACTTTAGATTCTAAGCTGTATTTCTTGTCCTATATTTTCAAAGCATCTTATAGTTCTTGTAGCTTTGAGTGCAGCTTTAATATAAAATTTATAGAGAAGAGCCATTAAGAAATTGCTCAGTAACATATTAAAAAAATTTGTTTTGACAAAACATAAAACTAATTTCAATAAAGTTTTAGCTCCTAATATTTCTCTGAGACAAAGCATTTTTTTTTTAATAAAATGTTAAATCCTTCCTGTTAGAATGATCCATATTTTGTTATTAAGATATCAGACTCAGTACTTTTTTCTAATTCTTGCTCTTATGGACCAAGGGCCAAACCTGGTACTGAGACCTGAGTTTTTGTCTTTTGTTGTTCTGGAACTGATCTTCTGCTGTTGGTTCTACTTCAGTCTTGGTTTTTTGTTTGTTTGTTTATTTGTTTTTGTGAAAACATACAGTGCCAACTGCACTACTTTAAGGTGAAAAAAGACAAAAACAAAACATGATTTGTATTAACAGGAAAAATTATAAGGTCTATTTCTTAGGATGAATTCTACAGAAATGCTCCTTCTTTTCCCCTAGTCCTGCTTCTGGTTTCTAAGCTATGAAAACGGGCAGTATAGCACTTACAGGTGTGATCAGACTAGGAAGCACTGGTTGTTATTGCTCAGTTCTGGACTGCTCTCTGGTGACTGTTCATCAGTTTTTGGAATCCTACAATGAAAGAAAGAATTTTTCCCACAGCCAGTCTAGATCTCTTGTAGTTAAGGGCTGTAATTCTCAGAGCTGTGATCCCTATGTTCTCTTTTCCGAACTTTATTTTAACAGGATGTGACTCTTGATGATTTGAGGATAGTATTTGACTTACCTATAACCATCTGATAATCTGAATAGTCCAAGGTAGTCACTGATGTCCTACTTATGGAACATACAGAGTGTGACTCATCTCCATGCCTATCCTATGGTAGTAGCAATTGGCCTCTGAAGACAAATTCTCTCTCTCTGTTGTCTATAAAGGGGGTTTATAGACATCTATATATATATTATACTTGGAGATGAATCACACCATTTGTGCTTCAGTTTTCAAAACAAAAGTTGGAAATAGTAATACATTCTCACACTAGCAGAGTCTTATAATGACAAATATATTTAAAAGATGTGAAAAGTCAGATGGAAATTAGTGCCATCAAATGAACGTTACAGAAAGAGAGGACCAGTACTCTAAAAAAGGTTCATTTGGGAGCCTTGGCAAATACTGACCCTGGTATAACATGACAACTTCAGTGGTCTGTTTTCAATCAAAAAATTATGGGTAATTCTATAATCATGGGATGCAAAAGAAAGAAGAATCAGACTTAAGAAATTATGAAGTTCCCCAGATGCAAAACTGGTGTCTGTCTCCAGAGCCAGCAGAAATGTCTGATACAGCTGGCATTTTAAATATTGCAGTGCTTTTTTTAAACAAGGTATGAGGCAATTAGTTCAAGAAAACTCTAGATTTTCAGAGGTGACCTGCAGTGTTAGACATTTTCTCTCTCTCACTTCTAGATATCCTAAGCAAGAATGACTAAGTATATTCCTTTCTCAGTCAGCATTGTGCAAACTGTATCCATTTAAATATTAAAACCCTCACAATTCACTTAATTATATTTTTCAGAATCGTTCCTCACAAGTTGTCTTCTACATCACAGTTTATTCAAGATTCTATTCATTCACAAGTTAGTCATAAGCCACTAAATCTGGTCAACAGATTGCCTGGAAAATAAATCCTTTGCTACTTTCTCAAACACATTTGTCTCCTTAGTCCTGAGAATGTTCTTATCCAAATCAATACTGGTATCAGTATAATTAAAATCTGCCATGTTTAAAGGTTTGGCATTCTTGCAGGCATCTCTTATCTGTGAAAGCATTTCACAGCAGACTTTGCTTACTACCCTTGAAATCCATGGTTATATTTGAAAATTAACTCTATACCATAACGTACTGGTTTGGTCAAAAGTTTTCAGTGTTTGAACAATTATTACCCAGCCTGCCTATACTGACAGTTTCTCTCTCTCCCTTTTTTTGTTTTTTTTTTTACCAAGGCCAGTGCTATCATATTAAATCTAAACTTTTTCCAAATTTATTTTTTTATTTAAATTATAAAACTTTCATTGCAGTGCATTTTTGGCTCAGAAATACTGACACATCGTCTTGGTACATTTGTACAGAAAAGATTTTAACCGTGAAATCTTCATTTACAAAGTACAACAAACAAAACAGAATCCTACATGGACAAGACATCAAATGTTTGGGTTCCTAGTCAAAACTTATTTTAATATTTGGTAACTTACAAGGGCTGTGCCAAAAGTAATGCCTCCTATTTTATTCTGTTGACCCATGATGTCAGAGGTGGATGTTGATGGTATGGAAGTACAGACTGAACCACCAGTACTGCATTACATTTTGTTGCTGTGTGAGAGATGGCAGAAGAGGGCCAGTCTGACAGAATGCTGCGTGACATGGAAGCGCTTAAGAAGCAAGGGTATGGAATTGAATTGCTCCATTCTGAAAAAGATTGCACACACTGACTTTCACTGATTCTTGATCAATGTTCATGGAGACAAACAGTGATTGTGAGCACAGTGAGGTGGTGGGTGGTGCATTTCAGCAAAGATGACAGTGACAGTGGGTCACTGGTGGAGATTTTTATGAGCACGACATGCGGGCTCTTGTTCATTACTGGTGAAAATGCATAACTAATGGTGGTGACTATGATGAAAAAATAGGTTTTGTAGCTGAGAATTTGCTCTATCAAATAATGTTATCATGGTCTTCATATCTGTTGTATTTTTTATGGAAATGTATAGGAGGCATTACTTTCGGAGCTCTGAACATAAAATGCATTCATGGTGTTGTGGTCTTGAGAATATTCACATGCCAAACAGGTAGATGCTAGATTAGGTGTCTTCCTAACTTGACATCTCATCTCTTGTGCTGAGGGATTTAACTTTTGCTAATACAATGCCTTCTGTCAACAACTGACATTTCAAGAACTCCAGCCTTAAGAATGGAAGTGGTCCTCATGTTGGGATCTAGACAGTTTTCCTATAAAATTGTCTTTTCTCACTCTGCTAATCTAACACCTGGTCCAGATAATTTTCCATATTAGCAGGAAAAAGGAAAAATCAATACATGATTATAAAATTGTATTTCTTATCTTCTAGTGTTTGTGCTATCAGTAAAATATCTATTTATCTCAAGCCATCCAACCTTCACAAGGTTAGTGTGAATTTGCTCTACAGTAGTTTGTATCTGTGCTGCTTTTTATTATAGAGCTGCAGCATGTACCTTTTAATTTGGTTGTCAGGGGAGACAGGAAGCAATAATTAAGGCTAAAAGATGGGGTATGGAAGCTTTATTAAAGGATATATTGAAGATGGGAATTTGATCTGAGAATTAGATTATGATTAGAGTTGTTAATGCAGCTGTGCCACTCTTGAGTGACAGAGCAGCAGATGAACTGAACAGGCAATTATAACTACAGGAGTCTCCCTAATCTTTACAATCCCAACCTCACAGTCACATCCATTTAAATTAATTTTCATGAAGGCTGCAAATTTACAGCTCCACCAGATTGGAAATTTGTTTGTTTATTATCCACAGGAAATATTTTTAGGAAGTAAATAGCACTGAAAGCCATCTTGTCTTTCTGCTTGTCTTTTTAACTTGCAGAATTAATAATATGAGATTAATCTGAAGGCTGCTGCCTTTATGAAAACTGATTGATTCTCAGCAGCCCAGTGTTATTATGATTATCTGTGGGAAGGTCAAAGGGAAGGCATGTAAAAGTCACAGCTGATTCATGAGTTCCCTATATTAAGCAGAAGATAAAAAAAGGAGGCTTGTGTTGATCAGCGTTATAAGTGAAGAATCAGTCTTCCTTGCATTACTGAAACTGAAATTCTAGGAAAAGGATTTAAAACAACTTTGGACATAGTTATTTAAAGATGTCTGTTGAGGAGAGATAGCAATAGTTCATTACTATGCATGTTGAAAACCTATTTTAAGGAGTTCTTTGCTGCACAAAGATTAATTTACCACTACATTTTTTCCTCCTTCACTATTAATATAAATAATGGTTGTGGCTTAAATTGGCATTATATTTTGATAGCCTAGTTTTGAATATACAAAGGAATATGCTGCAGAACTGCTCAGAAACTTGGAAATGGAAACCATGAAAGAGTACTCTTCTGTTCTGGAGTTCAATATTGGAATGTCAATAATGAATTGAATAAAATATGAATATTTTAAAATTAGAGATTGTTTTTGCAAAATGTTGAGCAAATAGAAAAAAAAAGAAAGCTTCACTTGTAAAAATCAGAGACAGAAAAAGAATATCTTTTTTTGTCTGGTTGTCATTCAGAAAACCTGGAAATACTTCAGAAAATGATTGTCTGCAGTTGCCAGATCAGCAAAACATTTAAAAACTTGGCTTAAATAATGCAAAAGTGTCCATCAATGAGTTACATATAGTTAATCTTCCCAAATTCTGAAGCGTATGATTCCCCATGTCCTTAACTCCCTGACGAGATAAGACTCAGTTGCCTTTCATCTTCATAGTTGAGTTGGTTTCCTTTGCAGAGAAAAAAATAAGTTGACACACAGGCAGAAATCTGTGGTATATTCTTGCTATATTTCTTATCTGGTCATCTAAGTGACCAGGTCATGGAAAATATCATAATGTAGCTATAACCACAGTGATTTCACAAATTTGAAGACTTTCCAGTCAAATCACTTCTCAAAGAACTTATGAGCTCAAGGCTCAGCATCTTCACAATTATCTGAAGTGCAAATTTCAAGTTTGGTCTAATGTGGTTTTAGTTATATTATCAGTTATATTATCAGATATTCTGCCACTGAATTGAAGTATTTATATGAACTTGGAAATGTTTGACAGGTGTCATTTGATCTTCAGATGCATTAGGAATTGTGATGATAGCACATCCTATTATTTTTGTCCAATGTTAATACTTTCAGTTACTCATATTCTCATTTGCTCTGAGATGAGCAAGTAGGGTTTAGTTAAGTGAGATATATATAAAAATTTGAAAAAATAGTGCTGGAATTAGACAAGAAAAGTATATCAACTGTTGTAAGTATTGGAATTAATTTTGTTATGAAATATTATTTTTTTCCAGTACATTAATGTATTTGAGATTTGTACGCTTTCAAGATTTGGATTTACTTAAGAAATGTCATATTTGGAGAATTTACTCAGCAAAGTATACTGTTTTCCTTGATCATAGCTTTTCTGGGTCACAGTTTAAAAGGCAACATCTAGCATATTTTCTCACTTAACAAGCTCAACTCTTTGTTACTCTTTTTGAATCCATGCTGGATAACAAAAGTATATCAGAAAAAAAAAAAAAAAAAGATTTGGGAGCTATTATTTTGTTTTAAAAACTTTATCAACTGCTAAAAAAATAAACTGATTTGTTTTTCCGGAAACAGATATTTTCATTGATGTGAAATACAACAATAAAATTTGACAGACAATTCATATAACCTGAGCTAAAACAGGTCAAACATCTCCAGTTTTTCTGTGGAAAAGTGATTTTAAATATATTTTGTCAATTTACTTAAAGTAATTGTTTAACTTATTCATGTTGATCTTTTGACTTATAATTTGAAAACATTTATCACATATTTAGTCAGATCACATAGGCAAATGAAAATTGGTCTATATAAATGTATAAAAATGTCTGAAAATCCTCTCCTCCTTTTATTCAATTTTCTCATCAGTCTTCCTGCTGTTGATTAATATTGTGCAATTATGACTCCTCAGTATTTCCTCATATCCAAATATTAGTTGATTAATCTTGATGATAATAATTTGAGAACTGGGCTTAAGAACCAAGTATCTTATGTAAGAGAGCACAACTGTTCTTTGTAAACATCCTTGACTTATTTGGTAATTGTGTTATTTTTAGGTGGTGAGTAGTTATCAGCTCTTGCTATTAAAAGATAATGGAGTAGATGAGTGAGATTTTTACCCCAGAAAGTATTGAATGTTTCAAGTCCATAGATTATATTTTGCATTGAAACATATTTCTCTGCTTAAATGATATGAATCAATACAATTTAGTTGATCGGATTTAAAACCACAGGCATTTGAATAGTTTTATTCTTTGCCATTACCACCTGGCCTCTTACTAAGATAAAATCTACTGACCATCTGCTTCAAAAATATTGTGGATTTCTGAACATCAGCTACGATATACAGTAGAAAGGTCAAAACACTGTTGGATATACAAATCCATGCTGATTTCATTATAATAATAGTTTGACCTAATACTGACATCATGAAGAATAACTTGTATCCAGCTTTTGGGGTTACAATCAGTAACCCAATCAGTATAGAGATTGAAGCATTTTGATGGGCATTTAGATCTGTGGATAGAGATGCATGCTTTCTCAGGGGAGCATGTCAAAATACTATTTGTAACATCACCAGATATTTTTAAGTTTCTTTTAGCCCCTTGATCCTTCAGTTACTTTCTCCTGCATATTTCTAATCATCCAATGATCAAGTCCAGATATTCAAAGTTTCCAGTACAGTTTCTGAATCTGAGAAAGAATAACTGACAAAAGCTACTGGTATATTAAGTTCTCTATAACCCCTAGGCAAATATGTAAAATTAACTTTCATTAAGCTCGTGAAATTCTGTTCAGTCACAAGTTTCCTTCTGACAGCATGATTACTTTATTGATCATGATAGATCTTCCACGAGAAGAGAAGATGTATTTTCACAACTTTAATAAGTAGAGAATCAGGAATCTGATCTGAACCAGAGTCTCTCAGATATTTCTGAAGCGAGGATATAAGCATAAATGAAGTAGCAATAGTAACTTAAAATGTGACACATTTAAGAGGAAGAAAAATTAGTGTATTAGCCAGACTATAAGTAGTATGTGAGCGTATGATATTTACTGTGCTCACTTTTTAAAAGCAACCAGAAACCAGGTGACATTTGAGCTTATGTATGGATATTGCTGTATTTACAGTAAAACATATCTCATGGCAAGCCAGTTGTGCCTCATATTTTTCTGTTGAGCTAGCATGATAATTTTATTGTAATTTTCTATGGTAATTGAATTATTCTACCTCACAGGAATAGAGCCGTATCTGTGTAAGTGTAGAGGGATTCTTCACCACAAGTTAGAACTGCAATAACATTCTCACAATCAGCATTGCCCAGCTGTTATATCTGCTTCTAGAAAGTACTATACATCTTTTTTCATAATATGAAGAAGTTTGGCCTGTTTGATGTAATTAAAACATACATATTTTAAAAATCACGGAACAATAATAAGAAAGAATATCATAATTATTAAGTGAATATTCAGTAAGGAGTGAATTGTATATCTCAGTAATTCCAGCAAAGTGTTAGTTTCTCACATTTTAAGAAATATCTGCAATAAATTTAAGAAATTATGTCATTAAGCAGTTTCTCATCTATTTAATTAATTTAACTATATGTTCATTACATAAACTCTCTCAGATACTGCAGATTTAATCCTTTTTTATCATTTCTATATTTAGTTTTCTGAAGATTGATTAAGATCATTCACTCAGTGCCATAAGAATGAGATTGTTTTTTCACTATATTACACTATTTATTTCCCACACAGTCCATCTCTTTTTCTGTACCTTGAGCTGTGAAGCCAGACAGCTTGTGTTAAAATTGCTTAAAGGCAAATAGAAGAACTGTTCCATGTGTTTAGAAGATTTTGTCAGAATGCAATGTATTGCCATTGTTTAGGATTTTTGCTTTGTTTTGAGGGTTGTGTCTTTTCCTTGGTTAATGTCCTCTGACATTAATATTGGTAATACAGCTAATTGGAATAAAAAAAAAATGATGGGCAGTGCCTTCTCACCTAAAAAGCAGTAAAGCGTCTATTTTCCCAGTATTTCCCTGTCTGTTATTAGAGCTAGAAAAGACTGTGCCTGACTATTAGCATCCATCTCATCTGTAAGAGAAGTAAACATTTAACTGTTTCTTGCATTGAAGAAAGAGATTATTGTACATTACCTGAAGACACAGACAGAAAGCAGCTGACCTTTACCATTTTCCTGTCTTGACTTGTTATCACACTATTTATTTCCATTACTTGTTCCTCTGCATGAGGAAGAGAATTGGTTACCCTATGTTTAGGATAAAAATAATGGTGATGAAGAAACTGGAAAATGTCTCCTTTCTAAAAGAATGGAAATCACCCTGCACCATTTGTAGCAGGAGGACAACTACTTATCTGCAGTTCATAAGCTTAATGTGTCAGAAGCAAGACTCAACTTTCAACTTCACATACTGTGTAATTATTTTATTTTGGGGGAAATACCATAACTATAAAACTAAACAAAACGTTCAGTTCTGGAAATGAACAAGTAGGAATCTGAATCTGAGTTTCTAAATGCAAATAATACTGTTATATTCTATTGCCTCTAACACCGAATAATAAAAGAATAATAAAATATTTAGTTGAACAGAATATTTCCAATTTTTAGATTATTAGTTAAACAAAACATTTTCCTGTTTCCCATGTCTGACTTCATTCAGCAAAAACATTATGTATTGCTGGATAAGAACAGAACTAAGACAGCCTTGTATACTCTGATTTGTTATAATTCAGCAGTTTTTGTGTTACAGAGAGAAAAAAAAGATACCTTAAGATGAAATGAAATGGGAAGAGTATTTTATTTGCCTTGCTGTAACATAAAAATGGCTGAATGAACGCTGAAGTAAAATTCAAGGCTTTCAGAAAGTCATGGCAAATTTAAAAAAAAATGACATAAGTAAAGATGAGTTTTTTAACCATTTATTGCACTAGATTTGACATTATTGAATATAAAACAAAAAACAACACAACTATTGAGATAAAGTCAGATAACAAAATTCTAAATTCTTCATATCAAGTTGTAAATAAATGGCTAGAAATACATATTAAGAGTACTTTCAGTTTATGAAGTCTGTATATTTTTTCAATAATTCAGTTATTTTGCCTATACATATATTGGGAAAGATTTACCAGATGTGAGATAAATTTTTCAATTTCATTAAACTTGAGAAATTGTTCGTACAATCAATTTTTCAGCAAAGTAACTCATTTTCATAGGTTGACTGGAATTTATTGTTTCAAATAATTTTAGAATTCCACAAATTAAGGAGGATAATTTTTTATCATCTGAAATACTACTTCCTGACAATTTTAAAGTCATGTCTTTGTCAGTGCAAGAAAAAAAAATACTTATTTTTCTCCAATGAAACGTTCCTGCAGACTTTGAGTTTCCTTCTGCATAACTGTTTGTAAGCGCAAATCACTTTAGGTGACAGTACATGATGTTCAAATCATCAAATTGCAACCTCACTTTAATCAACATGATCCTCAGGTAAACTGAGTATCTAGGCAACCGTACAGAAACCTAGCAATAGAGGAAATTATTCAGCTCTGTCATCAGATAGAGGAAACCTTTGGAAAGTTGAAATTAATGTATACTAACACTAAAACAGGGGCTTTCCTGATCTGTCTGGCTACAGAAGGGCTGTGTGCAGGAGACCAGGGCCTGCCTTTTTCTAAGACTTTGCAAATCTCCAAAAGATGCAACATCATACATTTGTGTTCATCTTCAAAACACCCCTTCCTCCTATTCCTGCCCATCTCATCTGAAATGAGACTTTGTTCCTTTATCTTTATATAGGATGAATCCTGGAACAGCGACTTGTAATATTCCACCAAGGTCTGCATTTTCAATAGAATTTAGAGGGTCTTCATAGTTCAAGCTGAATTAGGAAATTCACAGCCATGTGTGTTTTTTGGAATTGTTAAAGAGCTTATGTAGTTCAGTCATGACTCTGAGTGTGTTAACTGTATTGGCCAGTACTGCGTCCAGTGCCTTTCACTTTCAACTGAAATAGCCAACTGCACAAACACAGCTGCCTCATCTATAAACAGAAAGTCTATAAATAGCACGATTATAGCAGTGACAAAAACAGAACTTCTGTCTCTATGCCAAGTGGGAGGGGGTGATCTCAAAATTTTGGAGAGCAATCCTATCCTCTGCAGAAAGACAAGCTTTGTTCTAATAATATTCATTATAAAAAATGTCTCATTAGGAAAGAGTTTTATCACAATGACATATTATTTTATAGCCTAAGTAGATATTAGTGATTGTCTGTGGTGTAAGATGTCAAGTATTTGGAGACTCCATTTATGTGTTAGGTGCCTGATGGTGGAAAATTGTACTGTCATACAAAAACAATTATGCTTTTTCTTTCCTATGTAATAGAAAAGACTTCATAAAGCAGTACAGCTGTGGTTTCCTGAATTCCTTTGAAGGAATAATATCCACTGTACAACTGCTGTTTTCTGTAGCTAGAAAAATTTACCCCATGATACACAGTGTCTTATGTTACACTAAAATGCACATAAACTCTGAAAGCTGGAAGTGAGATGGTATGGCAGCTACTACTCTGTCTCAGAAAAAGTAGAGATTAACAGAATTTTTGAATAAATTGAAGTACTTCTGTAAGAAGATGAGTAGATAACAGCAGATGAAAGAAATTCCAAGACTGCAGTCTACAATCTAATCCTATAAACATTTTGATATAATAATACAATTCTCATCTGGCTAATTGTATAAAAAAAGTCAGAAGCACCAAAATCAGTTAGAAGATAAAGTTTTTTTATTGAAAGATTTGAGATGAATTCCTTATATGCATTGAGGAAGTAAAGTATTATCAGATTTCTTTACATATTTGCAAAAATTATTAAGAGCATATATTTACAAAATCTGAAAAAAGCTTTTATTTCTTTTTGCATCATAAAGACATTATGATATGATTATCATTTTTTATCCTTAAAATGCCCTAAAGAAAAATGTTTTGTATTAATTTTGGCAAAGACCTAATTTATTTTCTACAATAAGAAATAACAGTGAAAAATGTATTTTGCTAATACAGTTGTTGGTTTCTTTCTAATTTGTGTTCATACTTCACTGTACCTAGAGTTCACCCCTGGGAGGCATTTATTTTCTCTTTTCCAGAAGTTTTATCAAATCTATTTTTCAACAAGCAGATCAATAGCCTGTATCATTTACGAAATCCCTTCCTCTCCCTATAGCTTTGCATTAAATATATATATATATTATACGTGTATTTTCACTTTCTGCACTGAAGTCCTTTTCATTCTTAGAACAGTGGTGTCATTCAGCCTAGGGCTGGTTCGCATCAGATCTATGGTAAATCAGATCAATCAGCCATGAGGCTCATCAGGAGTGAGAGCTGTACTCTTGTGTGAGAGGTGTCAGTGTTAAATCATTAACTCTGTGCATAAGTATTAAAGAATAAAAAAGCTGATTCTGTCATTCTTACCTTATAGAGCTTCAGCAGTATTTAATGGCAGAATCTGCAATGTTATTTATTACCTGCACTAACCCAGGGGTTCTTTTTCATTTTAGTCAGCAAGCTGTGAATCACCTACTGAGCATCTGACACGTACTGCAGGACTTCAGGGATTTAAGACAAATTAGACTCAGTTATTAGATTCTCATCTTAGAATCTGTGTTTGTTTATAGGCTACTTAGCAGCTTTAAGTAGAGATTTACAAACTGAAAATTATTTTGTTTGTATATAAAACACAAATTTACTAAAATAGTCTGGCTAATGAAGTTAACTCCTGGAATTACTCTAACTACTGAACAGCTAAGTCTCCTTAATTGTGGTAATGAGACACTTGATGAGAGCCAGAGCACTTCTTGAGGCATAGGTTGGCCTTTTAATATCGTGGGTATGCCTCCTGGAATGATGTGATGTTGAAGCACAAATGGACTCTCAATATATTTTCTATTTACCTATGCTTTGTTTCACACATAATTTCTATCTCATGACCAGAATGCTTAGGACCTGTGCTCTGTGAGGAAGTTCTCTGATGAGTTTGTAAACACTAATGTATGCACATTTTTTTAATTTCAGTCTTTCACATGTAAAGTCTGCAAACAAGTGAAAATATCATTCTGGGAAATTTTTAAACATTTTTAAAGTTTCACTTATTATGAAAATTATAATTCTCCAAGTGAACAAATAAAACTTAACCTGAATATTATATTCAATTAAGTTAACCTCTATCTCTCTTGTCATGAGATTACTGTAGATCAGTGGATTCAGAAAGTATCTTCTTGTGATCTATGTCACTCCATAATGACAGATGAAATTTTAATAGCAAAGTCTGAAACTCATTTGAATGGTAATTTTTGAAACTCACAGACTAGGTACTGCTATCCATAATAGTAATAAGTCTATTATAACTGAAATTCTTGTGAATAAACAAACAAAAGAACTTCAGAATAGCAAACTGACTAACCACAGTGTTTCTTGCATAGAAATATGCAAAATAAAATAAACACTGCAAATTTTATTAAGCACGTTAAAACTTGGCAAAGAGTATGATCTCCCAAATCTAATTGCTCTTGTGTTCATTAAAAATGAGTCTGTGAACACTCATCAAATGTAGCTTTCTCCTGCTAATAGCAGGTGATGGGATGCTTTCTGCCCCAGACTTCTTCAGAAACAAACCTAACGAAAAACCATCATAACAGATAAGCCAGAAGAAATTAGGCAAACAGGTCTTGAAACAGTATCACGCTGGTCTAACCAAGACTGCAGATTTCTGTTAGAAATACCTGATATGTCTTTTTCTAAGCAGTATTCTGTAGGTCAGAAATAATAAGTCCTGGTCTTCTGAGATTTGTGACTGCAAGAGGGATAAGGAGCTTCAGTGTAGTCATACTCACATTTAAGACTGATAACCATGACTATGAAACAGTGCTAAAAGCCATGCACAAATAGCAGATAAACAGCAGGAACAGACATAAATGTCAAGCTTTGCATTTTTGTTTTGATACACAAAGAATAGCAATCCTTCACTCACTGTTTTACTGACAAGATATATCGCATATATCGCAGGACACCAAAAATGGTTTGGGGTTGCATTATTCTGAGAAATTAGAGATCTCAAATACGTGAGTGAAGTAGATGAAAAAATAGATTTAAGTTAGGTATGAGGAAATAATTTCTAGCTGTTAGGATAGATAAGTGCTGAGATTCATTGTTTGGCTACACTTGGCAAAGTCTCACTGGTAATCTTTGAGTAGAGGTTAGAGAAATGTCTGTCAGAAATTGTTCAGAGAAAGCTGGGAATCTTGCTAGGGGGAAATCAGATGGTTTAGATTATTCTGTGAATGATTTTATGATGTACCTGCAAAGAGGCAGATGAAGGAAAGTAAAATATTTTGTTGTGTTATGTTCTATATGTGGGCATGTTAAACGATCGTCTTCCTGGATCTGTTTATAAAATATTGCTAGTTGTTACATATCATTGCAAAATCCTTCTCTACTAGCACAGCGAGAAAACATTTTTAGTGGTGGTAGAAGGATACACATCACATAATGGCATATGACAATCATGTTACCAAGCAAATGCATTCTTATTCAGTGAATTCCATAGCTTTATCATTAAATGTACTGTTCTGTGTACTTTTTATGGACTACTTGGAAGGTTCTTACTTACTAAAGAACCCATAAGAGGGGATTTTCTCACTTTTCAAACCTTTATTTCTTGTCTTGAGCTTTTCCAGATTTACAGTCCAGAAATGTTCCAACATTCCACAGTAGAACGTATTTGAAGTGCTAAAGATAACCAGATTTCATAATACATTCTTTTGATTCCAGCACATAAATTGTTTGATTTGGTCCAAAGTTTTAATATCAAATTCATACCAATTTTCTTGAAAAACTGATCTGAGATTCAAGTTTGACATGAAAATATCAGGTAGAATTTAAGCAGAGATGTTTTGCATCTCTCTCTTCAAACAAACTACTTATGCTACCTGGAAGGATCACTAAAGATTCCTAGGGCTGAGAATGATATAAATCATGCAGACAAATCCACTGAAAGTTGTATCAACTTCACATCTATTTCAGTGAGACCAAAATCATATTGCTCAACTGTGTCACACAGTAAAATGTAATAAAAAATACAAATGAAATCAACAGATTATATATATATAAATACTACTGCTAGTACACAACTGTATGCAACTAGCATATAATAACTGTTTAAAATATTTTATTCTTATGCAATTATCCTTGTTGCATCACTCTCCCAATATATTTATAGTACCTTTTCCCCCAGATATTTCATGGCAGAGGAGATAAGGGCCTACCACAGCCAGAGTACTCTAGTTTTTCAGGCTAATTTTCAAATACAAGACAATGACCCTTATACAGTTATTGCTTTTAGCCTGAACTTTCTCTCTGTGGGTGGGTATTTAAATTCTGCTGAATCAAACCTTGTCATGTGTCACAACAAACATATGGCAAACTTCCAGTTAAAACAGAGAAGTGTGGTAATCATAGCTACAACAAAGGCAGCTGATTCTCATGACTTCTATCGAATACTTACAAAGAGCAGGGTGGCTCCGGCTGATATCTGAAAGCTCACTAATGTGCAACTAATTACATGCTTTTCAGAAATACCACTCAGCCTTTTCTTTTAGTCCGCAAATGCTCTATCAGTGGCAACACATACAAAAGGCAAAATGACAGAGAAGGTGACCAAACTCCTTTAGGGAAATCTTAAAGAAAGGATGCGACTTAACAGTCACTGCAGAGGTGTTTGAAGTACACTTAGCTGAATTTTAACCCTTCAGTCTCTGCATGATTTATTCTAACTTTACTTCTTAGTGAACTGTTTTTTGCTTATTTATAGTGGACATAATCAGAGGAAAGAAATCCAATGTGTTATCTTGCTTAGAATTATCTATACTGACCACAGAAAGAGTTTTTTACCTGCTCAGAACCATTTGTTTGCTACCAATAAATAGCAAAGTTCATGAAAGATGCTGTGATTGATTGCAGGAAATGGTCTTCTACCACAACAGCATTTGTCTGAGGACATCTTGAGAAATAGCAATAAGTAGAGATAGAGGAGGCAGGTGTTGGAAATCTAGAGGGCAAATTATAAGCTAGTGTTTATAAAGAGAGAATCAGAATACCATTTCATTTTCAATTAAAATGAATGATTAATAGATATTATATACTGTTAAACTGACTCGTTACTCAAATACAATTTCAAGAATGAGGATAAAGTTTAAAAATATCTTAAATTTTGTTATTGATACATGGATCATATACAACTTTGCAAGAATATATGAAAAATTTAGAGTGAGTACTGTAGTATGAGAAAGCTATAAATGTGTTCCATGTATCATATTCCCCCATTTCTGCTTTCTGCCTGGATTCCCCACACAGAACCCTGAGATTAGCTTCTTCATTTGGATTTCAAAGTAATGCCACACAAGCGGGAATTGTCTTCCCTGTTGTACTGGACCTTTCCATCATTAATATGATGAAAAATACCGTGTGGTTAAACACTTCCCTGTCATGCCATTCAGTGGAAGGAAATTTCTTTTTGCACAATATATAGAACAGCGCAAACTGTAAGACAGCTGAAAAGTCAGTATTGTTTTCTTTTTTTTTCTCCATGCAATCAAAATTCCTCATATATTCATCACTGCAGTTTTTACAACTACTGCTTGCTTTTCTTATTTATTGCTAAGAAAGGAGGATTTGGTCTCTGCTGATTGAAAATATGTAGCTGCATGGTACTATACTTTGTCTGGACAAACTCAAGGCTGTAAGCAAAGTTTCAGCCTCAATTTCAGTTACTCAATAACAATTCATAATGTAATGCTAAAAAAGAAAGAAATAAAACAACTTCTGAGCTACATACAAAAGAAATGGTAATAAATCAAACTGGGATATGCCAGAGCAATAGAAAGTATTATTGTCTAAAGTATCCCTACAGGCCATCTGAATATTGATAATTACTCTGAGGCCACCTTAGTGAGAAGACATATGTGAGAGAATATGAAGGACAAAGAGGTGAGAGGATGCTGAGTTCCATGTGCCCATTAGTGTGTTAGGATAATTACTACCTAAATGCTAGTATGAAAGTGCTATATTATAATTTCTATTTTCATAAGCCACCTGTGCTTCTCACCTTAAAATAAGTATATTCATATTAATAAATGGGCAAAAAATATTTTTCTTTTCTGCAAAATGTATGGATGACTGCTTTTTACTCAGGAAATCTATGTCTTCATCTTTTAGATAATGGTGTCATGGAGAAATGCAGGATACATGAGAAGCAGACTGTTTGTATTTTCATGTATGCCACTTTAGTGCAAATGCTGCAAGCCTAGCAGTAAAATAAATGAGGGGAAGCTAATGATATTCAGACTTCCACAATTGTTACAAGTCCTGCAGTCTTATTGCAGCTCCATAGGCAGGCTGGTGCCTAGTTCTTCTCCCAAACTACTATAAAACAGGCCTGTCTCTACAGGCTTCTGGAAATTTTTTACTTTATATTGAAGTAACTGAGCTAGGAACTAGAAACAAAGAGGATCTTTCCTTCCACTTCCCCTCTCTCCTTTTTTTCCACTGATATTTTTGATTTAAGCTGAAAGGCTAATTGATGAAAATGAAGAAGCCCTGATTGTCATTTACATTATGTTTTTGTGCCTCATTATTAAATTGAGAAGATGCCCATAAATCCAAATTTCTCAATCAGAAGTGTATTTTTTCTAGCTAAGCTTTTGATAGTTTTGGGGTATTAATGTATTCTAAGTTCAGAACTATAAGATTCAGTCTGATTCGCTCTACTTAGCAGTCAGTACTCATGTTTTCTTACCCAACTGTACTGAGAGAAGGTATCATGGCTTCTGTTTTCTAAACTAAATCTTGAAGGTTTTAGGAAGTGATATTCACTTAGTTATCAGTAAGTTACGAAAACACATTCAGATCTTGTGATCGCTAACTCAGTTCAATCACTTAAATTAGGTCTGAATTTAGATTGTAAAAGAAAGAGCATTTTTATACTTGGAGACTTCAGTAATGAAGCTACTGATCTCTTTCCTGCCATAAAAGCCTCTGTGGCAATTCACTGACAAAACCTTATTAGCTTGAATTGACAGAGAATTGCTTGTACCATAACTACAGATATCACTTCCTATTTTCGTATACATTTAAATACTCTGATCCTTTCCTTTTTCCCCTGAGAAATATTAATTTTAAAGTAAGATTTTAAAGTAAAGTCAAAGTCAAATGAAGTTTTGAAGTTGATGTCGACAAAATGGCAGATCTTGCATCTCTCGAATAGCAAGAAGATGGTAGTTGGTTTTAAAGTAAGCAACAAATAAAAATTGCAACCCATAAAAAGGATTAGTGTGAAGTAGAATAGAATAGAATGCCACAGCATAGCATAGCATGGTTCAGTTCATTCAAAGACCATTTAGTTCTGCTGCCAAACCTCTTTAGGACTAATGAAAACTTCAAGTATACTGATGAGAACACTGTCCAAATCCCTCTTGAACACTGAAAGGCACAGGACATGAACCAACTCTGCCTTTCCTATTCTGGGTGACTGTAGACTTGGGATGGATTACGTAGAATACTCATTGGAAGTGACTTTGTTATCCACTACTTAAGAGCAAGATTTCTCATTGGGCAAAGCTGAACACTTTTAGAGTGGATGTACAAGTACATTTGAATGTGGCTACATGGAGATGCTCTCTGCTATGTGTGAATAAGAGAATTCAGGGAATTTAAATGAAATAAATTATGGTACTTTGCAGCAAATTCTCTCCTGGATATGATGAAATAATAATTATACTGGATGTTGAAAGACTGTACTGACTGCCTCCTAAACAGGGCAAACACTTCACATTTTTCACTGGTTCACTTTAAATTTTTCACTCCCACTGCCAAAGATATCACCTGTAGCTTGTCAATTGACTTGTGTTCTCTGAATAACTGAACCTCACTCTTCCTCACATCAGCCAGAGTTCTGTTGATCTACCATTTCCCTCAATCCAGGTACACCACTTTTCAGCATATCATGAGAATTTTTCATCTGCTCACTTGAAAGTGTAGTTGCTAATGCAAGAACAGAAATAATTTCTGAACTGCATGAACGGGGAGATAGCATCACTGATGATGAGCAGAGCGTGGGAGCAAGGCAAGTGAACTGCTTAGCCAGACATTACAGCCTGACAAAGCACATCTGAAATGTGTAACTGACGTGGAAAAGAGGAAAAAAAAAGAATTAAACTACTCTACAAACTCATTTTACCAGTCCAGGAACTCTTGAGATTTAATCTATTCTTCAGTACAGCGTGAAGAGTTTCTGTATCATTTTTCACATTCTTGAGGTTTTTTCCTAGGCTGTAAACTCTTTTTCAGTTGGCTACATAAATTGGCAACCTGATCTTGACAAGCACCCCACAAGAAGGATCTGGAAATGACTTGCATAGCCCACAGAACATTTCTGGATGCACAAGGAGGACTGTCACACAATGTTACCAAGCCCCAAATACAAGCCAAAAGCTTGTTCTAACAAGTATATAGCTTCATATTATTGTGCTAAAATTAAATAAGGCCCTAAGGATCTCTAACCAAGGTTTAGCCTAGGGCTGAATTTCAAGATTTTCATGCCAGGAGGAACCATTCAAACTAGCCTTCTCAACTAAAATGACAAACAAAAGAGCTGTAAATCAACTTCCCTACAGATATATCTCCACTGAAGGGAATACCTTGTATTATATCATAGAAAAAGACTGTGGAGTGTGAACTTTTATATGGGCTAATTTTACAAATTGGCTAAAGTGCTCTAGAAAACAAATGTTAAAGTTCAAATATTCTTTGGTCAGTCATTCATTTCTACTGCATTCAAAATGTCTTCCATCTGGACATTTAAGTAACAAATGGTGAAGAAAAGAGATCCACGCAACAGTGACTGCATAGCCCATGGGTTATTCCTGGTAGTATGTCTTGCAAAAAGCTCTGCAGCCATCTTAGCTCTAACACTGAGGAATAGGCTGTCTTTTCATATTCATTTTTTTTAGAATTTGCTGCTATTCATTGACTTAAGGAAGAAACAGACAGCAATTAAACTCATCTAATAAGGTTGCTCCATACATCACCCTTTCTAAAGAGAAAAATTTTGTTACAGTTTGTACAGAAGCATGAATGAAATGATATCAGATTGCATAAGCATATGTAAAATACATCTAGAGGAGATTATTATGTAGCAAATGGAGAACTACAGTAAAGAGGAGCTATGACTTGCTGGATGTATCAGTCTGGAAGACATCTCTGAGTAACATCACCCTTTGTTAAAAAAGTTGTGTTCTGTGGCATTCTAATAGTCCTCAGTGGTCCAAGTAACAACAGATTACTTCTGTCAAATGCTTACAGCCATACTATGAAAACTGTTGTTAACTCTCTTTCTCCCTCTCTCTCTGTGTCCTTCCGAGAAGGGAGACTTTTTGCTTTGAATAAATAAATAAATAAATAAATAAATTTTGCTTTTTCAAATCAAGTGCTTATAGAGAATAGTTCTTCCCTTAAAAATATGTAAAATGCATTTAACTTGTTTTTTGCATTTTGTGCAGAAAGCTTATCACAACTTGTGATTATTTTGTTATCAGAGTAAAAAATCCACTTTGACGGTAATTTCAAGGCTCTCCAGTAATTTTCGTTAAAGCTTAGAGTATGGAAATTGAATTCAGTTTTGAAAATCCTAATTGAAACTCTGTAAAATTTATTTGATTCCATTTCTGAATCTTTGTCCATTCAGTAATAAACAGTCCTCCCTAAAGACATTTTTACTCTATAAAGAGCACTACGTTTTTTTATTATTGTTAAATACTTAAGTTATTTCCATCATTTACCTGTGCCTATGTTGTCTAATTCATGAATGTCCTGATCTATTTATGTATTTTATTCTCTTTGGGTTTGGTGAAGATTACATGTGTTTTTGTGAAGGAGTTTAAAAAATATGTAAAAGATACTCCTTCAGAGAATTTAGAAAGGTTTTTTTTTGGAAGGACACTTTCTGGATCTTGTGGTCATACAAAGTGACTGTGAAGATATAAGAAATGCTGCAGAAATCATCTGAGAGTTCAGCTGTGCATTTTGGTATTTTTTTGTGTAGAATTTCTAGTAGGGAAATACATTGGAAATGAAATTCTGTGGGCTCTCCATGGGTACCTCGAAAAATCTACTCATCTTGTACGTTCCTGTGAATTTCGTTCTGAACACCACATGTGAGGAAATGTGACAGAACAGAAATAATTTACCCAAAATTACATGGGACATTTAGGAGTCTGCAGAATGCATGTTATTAAATAAAAGGGTTGTCTCATTTATTTGTCTGTAGCAGGTTTCCACAGCCCATGTCATATGTGACTGCTCAAAAGAATGCTTGTACATTTTTCACTTGTCACGTGCAACTGCTAGAAAACATCAGTTTCAACTGTTTTGTTTAGATCTGACTTTATTATTATTATTATTATTGTTGTTGTTGTTGTTGTTGTTCTTGTTGTTGCTGTTGTTGTTTTTTTGGATGAGAGCGAACTCCACTGACAGATCTAGTTGATAGAACCAAGAATCTCCCCAGCGTTTGCATCCTCCACCATTGCACCCTCTCTGCTGTCAGTCCACAGGGGACTGGTGTGTTTTCTTTTAGAGGATCAGGACACATTTCCCAGACAAGACTTCTAGTCCTTAAAAAAGCACAGAGTAAGAAGGTGGGAATAAGAAACAATTAAAGAAAAAAAATCTGAAAAAGATTTAAAAGGAGTGAATAAAACACGTCATGGAGTTGGATGGCAGTCCTTCTCCAGAGTTGTAAGTTTACAGGCATTTTTGGATGTCAAGCTGTTCCGCTGGTTGACAGTCAATGTACTTAAGGTTTCCTAGGAAACCCCAGCAACAATGATATTCTGGACAGTCTTAATAAATGTTATTTAAATTAAAAGAGATTTCCACTCTTTTATGTGTGCAATTATACTAATTATATTGAAAGAGAACTCTGACATTTCCAATTAGCATTTACCACAAAAGCTATATATGCAAATATAACAGAAGGTAAATACTGATTTGAAAAAACAAAATACATGGTGTGGTATCATACTGCAGCAGTACAATTAGACAGAATTTTATCGTCAAACTTTTGTTATCCAAAATAAGTTATTTGCAATGTATAACAGTTACTGACAGCAATATGTAAAACATTTGAAAATAAAAGCAAGCCTTCCAGAAATGACATAAGCAAATATATTAAAATATATTCAAGATTATAATGTAGTATTTGATGTTTCAAAAGAGTAGACTTTTTTTTTGTTGTTCTTTTTTCTTGTTCTTGGTCCAAAATTATTTTACAAAGCAATCTAAGATACTTACTACCTTAAGATACTTACATTAATAAATCATATCTTCTACTTGGGAAGGAGGAAGGTGGAGTTAGATTATCATGGAAATGTTCTGAAACTTCTTTAAACTTCTGACAACATATTGGTGCTTTTCAGGCACTGTAGCAATGAAAAATTACACAGATAATCCTACTATTAAAAAAGTCTATAGAGGAAGACAGAGAGCAAACTACCTTGTTTACTGTGGCCACTGATTTCAGACATTGAACTGCAAGACTACAATGAAATCATGGCCAACTCACCTGTGGTGAATCTAGGTGGAGTAGTTGAAGATGTCAGTTAGGCCTTTGTTGGCCTTCAGAACAGGTCAGACTTCCAGTCTGCAAATTCCACTCTTTCAGCTTGAACTCCCCAGAGATGTGATTTGGGCTGATGTCATTGCCCTGACATGGATCAGGAAACTCTCACAAAATCTCTTCTGGTGATATCCGTAAAAAAACAAAAAAAAAAACAGACCATGACAATGAGATAATAAAGCCACTCTATCCTAAGTTGTCAATAGAAACTCCTTCAATGTAAAAACATTTTTGCTGACTGAGGATCAAAGAGAAACTCATCTTGTTCTTCCTTTGCTTTTGCCCACTATAACATGTACGTATGTCCTACTCTGCCAATACTCTACAGCGCTCACTTCACCCAACATATTATGACACTGTGAAGGATATAACTTAGCAAATGCTATAATTTGTCCCAAATGATAAATCTAGAAACTAGAGGATAAAGAAATTACAATTAGGTTTTTGTTTTTTTTTTTAATTTACATCCTCTAACCTTCTTGTCGATCCTTTAAGAGGGCTCTACAGAATCACTGAAATAAATAAGTTTGTCGTAGTCCTGATACTGCTAACTATTTTCATTGGTATAGAACTTAAACAGTGATGCTTACCAAGAATTCCAAAACATTAAAGTAATTCATTAAAAAAGAGGAAAAAAAATTGCAGAAATTCAAGCAATACACACCATCTAAAATTTTTATCCAACCTGTAAACAGTAACAGTAAATTTGGAAAAAGGGAGGTAAGTACTTACACTTTGTATCATTCATTGCCTTCACCCCACAGCACAATGTGGGAGAAGCCAGTGGAGGAAACAGCCTCCGGGAAGAGATTATTTCCTTTTTTTTCTAGTATTCCTACCTTTTTACTGGAGCTGGAAACAAAGTCAAGAAGTTACACACATTTGCCTAGTTTTAAGTGTTGACCTGATAAAGGGTCAATTCCTCTTCTAGCAAAGTTAGAAATAACTGAAAAATTTGAGAAACTGTTGAGAGAAATTTTAAGTGCCTTCAAATACGTGTTGCAGAGGTTATGCATTTGCAAGAAAGGAGTCCAAGGTTACATATTACAGAAAATTTTCTCTAATTTGTAATCTCTCTAATTCAGCAGTTTGGATGTTTTCCTAACTTGAGTCTTTAAAGGCTGCATTAGGCAAACATCTGTTGGTAATAACAGAGGGCAAAGGGGTAGGAAAATGGCCTTTTGAAGCCCCTTCCAGCAATATGGTCTTAATACTCTGAATTTACTGACTACGTGATCGTTGTTTCCTGTGGAGAAAAAGAAATAACAATAATGTTATACCTTGAATTATCCCATAATCATAAATGCTACATCAATTTAAAGGAAATTTAAAGGTGTTTGCTGAAAAGGTTTATCCACTACTTCAGGTTTTTCTTTCACTAGCAATAAAATAAATATCTTTCTGTTAAACCTGTGTCTAAGCTAGTGAAATTAGCTACTAAAATTTGATAACATAATTAAGCAATAGTTCCTGCAGCTGATATCCCTGTTAAGAGATAATAAATGGCAAGGAGATCTATATATGCTAAAACTATACTTATGTTATGTTATGTTACGTTATGCACTATTACAGTTTGGTAGAGCCTTCAGAGAAAGTGGATTTATTTTTCTGCAAGGACAAGGAATCTGTTGCTGTTGCTGGTTTTAGTGTGATGCTGAAATACTATCCTTACATCTCTGTTGCTTGAAATCTATGATGATTGAAGTCCAGATGCTATCAGAACATGAAATCATACCAAGACAATATGCAAATCTTTCCAAGTCGTTCCTGACATGTTCATAAGGCAGAGATCTGAGTCTGTGCAACTGCCAGCAATTAATTTCATCTACACCTGAAAGTCAGGCAAACTGACAGCAGCTCAAGCATTTCATACAATTTCAGTGATATAGTAGCAGCAACAGTGTCTTAAAAGCAAAATTTGACAAAAAATTTCTGTCTCAATAGAATGGGCCGTGAGGTTTCCTAGGAATTCTCTGGGTATTTTTGTTTGTTTGTTCTTTTTTTTTTTCATTCTAATTTTTCTTACAAGTTCTGACTTCCTATATGGATTAGTCTGCTCATATTTAAATAGCTATGAAAGTTTTTGTTATAAAAGAAGTGGCTTATCAGCCAAAGCAAAGTCCCCATAATTTTGTTCTGTTTGCAGCAACCTTGGTGAAGCTGAGATCTCTGGTAGGAGTAGGATGGCCTTCCTTCACAAAGAATGACTTAGTGTGCATGATTTCTGGAGTCAAGGCTGGAGAAAGCCAGTGCTGAGGCAGCTGGCAATGGTTCTGCAGACAGACAAACTTCTGGAAGAAGAATGATTATACCTATCGGAAGTTCTCATTTTGACGGAATTATGCAATTTCAGAAAAAGAGCACTCACCGAGGACCACTTCAGCCATATTATTTTCTTGAATCCATTCACTGAATTACTTTTAAATTACATGACATTTGAAGTCTCAAGAAATCTTATCATCACATACATACATTGTTTAAATGAAATGCAGTGTACACAAAATCAGAAGACAGCAAGCCATGTCAGGCCTTATTTTTATCTTTACAGGTACTATAAATGAAAGTTGCTTAGATCCATGCTTAAATACAGTTTGTACTGATAGTTCATATCATTTTTTAAATTTTTTTTTTAAATTTTTTTCACCTTGAAATAATGGAAAAGATTAGTATTTTCCAATACACATCCAGGAAGCTCTTATTTCTTGTCCATCAACATGGTAAATCTTGTAGAGTGTTTTATGATGTGATCATATATGATAAATAGATGAGAGAACATGTAAGGATATCTTAATTTTGTTCTTAAACTCTTCATAGAATGGCTTGGTTTGGAAGGGACCCAAAGGATCATCAAGTTCTAACCCCTCAGGCAGGGCCACCAACACCTGGTGCTAGACCAAGTTGTCCAGGGCTCCATCTAACCTGGTCTTGAACACTTCCAAGCATGGCACATCTACAGCCTGTCTGGCCTTATATCATAAATGGCCTAATTCTATCTGTGCCACTGAACAAGGTTATCTGTGATATCTGAGTGGGTGCAATGAATTTTCTCTAAAAGTAAAACACTTCTTTTCAAATATATATATTTGAATATATATATATATATATATATATTGCCCTTTATTTGTTTATTTTCTTGACCATTATCACAAGATGTCATGGGGACAGGAGGTATGACATGCAAAGACAACAGAACTGGTATTGGGATGAGAATATAAGTCATGAAGCTTTGGTTGAAGTCATTTTTTCACTCTGAAGTCATAAAAAAATGGAAAAGCCATTTTTCAGGGTATGCATAGAAGTAATCCAATGACAATAATAATAACCCTCTCAGTATTTGCAACACTGTATGTTAATCACATTTAAATAATTGATAAAAGTATATTACAAAATCAATTGGAAAACAAAGTGGATGTAATAATGTACACTAAAAACTGATTTACTAATTATTTTTTTTTTTTACATTGGTTCTCCATTTCATCAATAGACAAAAATAATTAAGGATATGTATTCCAAATCCTCTCGTGTTACTCATTTTAATAACAGGAGATACAGTAGCATATCTTCCAATTATTAACCGTCTTAAATATATCATTTTGTTTCCATTCTGAGCAACAGTTTTCTGCATGATTGCTAAAGGCAAAATAGAACAATATTTTTTAACAGCATGTGCCAACTTAACTGTAATATTCAGCAGCCAAAGGGTCATTCAGAAGGGCCTTTGTAAAAAATATTACTTATCAAGAATTGGTTTATTATGATAATGTCCTTTCTAGGAAAAAAATAGTTTGTTTTACATTTCATAGAATCACAAATTCACAGAATTGTAGGGGTTGGAAGGGACCTCTAGAGACCATCTAGTCCAACATCCCTGTCAAAGCAAACTCCCTAGACCAGGTTGCATAGGTAGGCATCCAGGTGTGTCTTGAATGTCTCACCAGAGAAGAATACAATCTCTGTGGGCAGCCTGTTCCAGTGCTCCATCATCCTTACCACGAATAAGTTTTATCATCAAATTGTTAATGCACACATTCTTTGTCCCTAACTGCAAGCATAAATTTATCCTGTAATATCAGCCCTGAGGCATTTCCTTTTGGTTTCACAACATTCTGTTGCTATGCAAAAACATCTCTTCCCCCATGCTACTGGACCACACAGGATTTCTGTTCCATTAAAGACAAATCCTAGAAGTCAAATGTATAAAAAGAAAACTCCATCAACACCTAATGTGCCTTTTCTAATTCCACATTCTAATTCCATTTCCAACAGCATTTCCAGACTTCTTCAGAATTTTATTTTAAACTTTATATATCCATGTTCACTTTTATCTGTATCTACTTGCAACTGGAATTTAAAAATGCAAGATATTTCCTTCCAAAACTTGAGAGAGAATTCCATGGCTTCCTTACGAAGAAAATCAGCTTAGCACACACTCTCATCAGATCAACAACCAAACTGCTCAGTGTCTCCAAGAAAGTTGGCTTTCCTATAGCTATTGAAAGCCCACTGCTGTTTACACAATGCCAATTAATTCCAAGAATTCAATGCATATTATGCTATTCCTGCTTTGGAATAGTAGATAAGGCTATGTTTTAAGTTAGGTAGAATTAGTTGCATGAGGTATTTAGGAAAACTGGATGCATTTGCAATAGTTTCTCTACATCTTCAAAAGATTTCATTTGCTGAGCTCTGCGTAACACTGTACACCTTAAGTAGACAAAAATGTCAAGTTAACTCCAGGAGCACCTAAACTGTAGCTCAACCCAGGATAAGTTAAAATGAATGTGTATAAGCTAGCAAACCCTGCAGAGTAGTTTGTGTATAATCAGAATAGTTTAATTATGGTTTAAGAGAATTACAGGACTGTAAGCTTTCTGAAGAGAGTAAGAATATATATTTTTTCCTCCTTTTTGTTACTTGCACCATGCCTTTCCGGGTAGTTACAGACATGACTTTGCACCAGGTGAGCTGAGCACAAAAGAGGAGTATTTATTATTCCTGATTGCATTATGCAGACCCAGAGAAGAGCTCAAAATCCACAACGAAATCCCAGGCATGCTGATACTTATGGGGTATTAATCACTGATTTCAGAGTCAGGATCCTCCTTAACCATATGAATCTAGCAGAGGAGCTTATGGCTCAGAGCCTGGAGACTGGGAAGAGACAAAAGGTTGTTCTGCTCTTGACCTTGTACCCTTCACTTGTTTTCTTAATTAGAGACATTGTACTGTACTGCTTAAGCTGCCAACATCATTGTGTTCCTGTATCCTGGGGCTATTATTTTGCAAATTGCACACTCCCGAAGCATTCTGTGCCATTATTTTTAACTATAGGAACTTTTCTCACTTTCTCAGCATTGCCAAAAGAGCACATGGGCATGAAATACAGATAGCTAAGATCCACCAGTTAAATATTTCCTAACGATTCCACTAGCAGACTGAGAAAAAAAAAAAAAAAGACACTTGAAAATAGTAAAATCTAATTCCTGACATAATCAAGCTCCAAGTCAAGCTACTATTATATAAATAATGGTAAGTTCAGATCTTAACTGTAGAAAACTCGAGCCCTTCAAAATCTTGATAGCAACTGCTCTTTTATTAACTTTTTGAGGATAGTAGGATTGCCTACTGATGAGAATATATATATTATTGTTTGGTAAAGTGTAAAGAGACCAAAACTTATATTCCCCTAAAGTATCTCACTCTGGATCCCTCAAGGTGGGAGAATCCTAATATTTTTCTTTTTTTAATTATTTTTCCTGAAATTGTCAGCTTAGTTTATAGTAATAATGATTTTTCTCTTGGCTTAATTTATAAAATTTAAGCAATCAAAGCAACTGTAAACTAGCCCTTGCTCTACATATAGCAAAGAGTTCATCTTTTCCAGATTGCTTCCATAAAACACAAGATCATTTGGTGAAAAATCAGATAAGATGAAAAAGCTCAACTCATATTTATAATAATAAACCAGTATTTCTATTTTTGCATTTTTTTTATTTGCAAATATATGTTTTGTTAGACACTGCATATTTCTTAATGAAGACTTTTCAAATCTAATGCTTTTTTAAAACTGTTCAGTTTTAAAGTAAATTAATTCTCTGTAAATTCTGATCTCACTGCATTCTACTTTGTCAGAAAACTGATTTGTTAGGGTTTCCATCCTCTATCTCCTCTGCAATGAGAAGATAAGATGTAATTTCCACTGAATTGCAGGACTATGTGGGCAGAAATATTGCCTGTAATCTTTCAACAGGTTGCACACATAGGGAAGGGAAGTTTCTGCTCCACAAAAAGTATATTATACAAACAAGATATTTTGTTTAACAGCAGAAAAATATAAAAACAACCTAGCACTTCATAACCAATCTAATCCCCATATTGAATTTTAGTTGTGAAATTTATTTGTAATTAAATAAATTATTCTTAGTGCATGAAATGTTCATTTCTGTAGAATTATTTTACATTGTAAATTTCAGCAGCAAACCACAAACCTTGGAAGAATTTTCCACAAAAAATAAAAATCTTTCTTATTTTTTCATATACAAAAAGCACAGTTTCAGGTCACCACTCATTTCCAAAACCACTGGAATGGAATAGCAAACCTCTGTATACTATGCCACTACACCCGTGTGCAGAGTGATCAAGTTCATAGGCTGTTATTCAGCCACTAAATAAATAAATAAATAAATAAAATTAGAAGTAAAAAATCTTCTTGTATGACAGAATTTGCACTGTCATTAAAAAAAAAAAAAAGAATATTAAAGAATATTTCTGAATACCACACACACTGTTTTGAATGAAATTAAGAATATGACCTTGTTTCTGGGAGAGAAAGAAGTGTTTCATTCTAGAACTTGAAATCTTGAAGTTAAGGACCAAGTGATTGAGTATTAAAGTCAGTAAAACAGATACTGAGTAGGAGCAAAGGACTACTGGATTAGTAACCAAGAAGAGGTGTGGGGTGCACTCCTTGCCCCCTCACCCAAGCCGGTCGTTATTCCCAAATCCTAGTGCCTTCAGTGAGATGCGGAAGACCTTGTCCCTGGGACTGATAACAACCAAGGTTTCATCAGAGGCAGTTAACGACCACTGTATTGTCTGAAACTGGGCGCTCAGATAACTGATTACAGACATCCAGATCAATAGATCCAATTCTATGTTCTATGACAAGTACCTAATTATCTTACCCCATAAATAGCAAGCAGCCTAAGGACCCCTCTGAGAGCTCTTCTTCCAAACTGTCTGCACAACAGAATTCCCTGTTGAGTAGTTAAGTAGGTCACTTAACACCTGCTCAAAGATTCACCTGGGATGCAGTTACTCCTTGCCCTCAGATTCTTGGTAAGTGATCTTTTGTTTTTAAGTAGTTTAGCTAGAATTTGATCTTAGATTCATTACACACTCTCCACCTTCTGTGTAGCAAGTAGTTAAGGATATCTAGCCATTTCTAATCTGTCAACAATTACCATATTCTATCAATGAATAATTTTCTGCCTTCCTTGTACGAGGGAAGTGCACAGTGCTTTAGTTTCCTTCCAAGAGGAAAGAAACATCGTTATCTTTAATGGAACAACTACAACCTGGCTGGAAGAGAAATGGCCTTGGAGAATAAGCGTGTCTCCCTATTGTATGGATGACCCATTACTTTAAACCTTCCAGATCAAGCTAGAATTTTGTGATCAATCTCTCTTTCTACTATTCAGTTATGTTGTATATGTTTGCATTAAGGAGTACATCACAGTTCCCATACCAGATCTTTGTATCTACTTACAATAAAGCTGCCTGCCAGAAAGGAACCTCGGTGTACAGATGGTAAGTTGGCTGAATGTGTGTCAGCAGTGTGCCCAGGTGGCCAAGAAGGCCAATAGCATCCTGGCTCGTATCAGAAATTGTGTGGTGAGCAGACTAGGGAAGTAATCCTTTTCCGATACTCAGCACTGGTAGGGCCCACCTTGAGTACTGTATTCAGACTCAGTACAGAAAGGACATTAAGGTGCTGGAGATGGTCCAAAGGAGGGCAGCAAAGCTTGTGAAGGACTTGGAGAATATGCCTCACAAGGAGTGATTGAATGAACTGGGGCTGTTTGGTCTGGGGAAGAGGAGGCTGAAGAGAAACCTTATCGCTCTCTTCAAATATCTGAAAAGTGATTGAAGTGAGAACGGGCTTGGTCACTTCTCACTGGTAACAGGTGACAGGACAAAGGGAAATGGCCTCAAGTTGTGCCAGGGGATGTTTAGGTAGATATCAGGAGTATTAGAATTGTCGCAGTAGAATTAGGTTGTGGCTGGACTTGATGATCTTGTAGGTCTTTTCCAACTTGAGCAATTCTATGATTTAGGGAAAAAGATACTGTCAGTATGATTGTTACCTTTGAGAACATATAAAACGTGAAGGAGTATAATGGATGGGAATTCGGATCCTGGAATACAGGCCACGGACATGCTGCATTGTACAATCATAGATTTATTAAAGCTGGAAAAGATCTCTAGGATCATATAGTACAACCGACAATCCACCACCACTATGCCCACAAACCCACATCCCTCAGTGCCACATCTACAGTTTTTCTTAACACCTCCAGGGGCAGTGACTCTACCACCTCCCTGGGCCATTTGCTCAATGCTTGATTCTCTTTCTGCTAAGAAAGTTTACCTAATATACTACCTGAACTTCTCTGGCATATTATTGTTTATGCAGGTAATCTTTATGTTTAGGAATTAAAAAAAGATATTTCACTCTAATAGAAAGTTAACATATGTAATATCTAAAACATAGGATTCATACATGTTTTTAGGGGATTTTTTGTTGTTTGTGAGTAACAGACATCTTTAATCTATTTTAGGACTGATCTAAAATAGTTTTATACCTATATGTATTCAATTTAAAACAGATTTTAAATTTCTTTCTTAATTTTAATGTTATTGCATCACGTTCTTTGGTATTTGTTGAGTTCTGACACATTCTTCTCTCTCTTTTTTTTTTTTTTTGTTCATTTGTTTGTTTTTGTATTTTTCTTGTGTTGGTTTTGTGCTTGTGTATTTTTTCTTCTTTTTTCTTTTAGAAAATATACTAGAAATGTACTTAAAGTTTCCTATCTTTCACTTAGCTCATTTTTCATTAAGATACTTCCCGTTGTGTAAGAAGGCCTTAAGATCAAGAGGTTTCAGGAGATGTAAGATGGCTATTGCAGAATAAATGATGAAAACAGCATATCTCAGGGCTTTAATTTACACATTTAAAAACATGATAAAGTTGCGACATTTTTATCATTACTGTGGATCAGTTTAAGTTATCTGCTAGTATGGACTTTGACATTTACTTAGAATCTTTAGCTTCATTTCTTTATGAAGGCTTCAAATAAACAGCATCTGAGACAAAAAACTGTGTTTTTGCTCCTTGAAAATGCAACAAATAGAAAACTGTATATAACAGTGGTTATTATTTCAGTCTTAGTTGATCACTTTAGAAGGTTCAGAAGAAAAACAAAAATGCATGTTGGGCAAAGGAGGCATGAAGACAAGGCTAGAACAGACATGTAAATTAATCCATTTAGAAAATGTTGATGGATTTGTCTAACTTTAATGAAAAAATAGTGATCTTGATTGATGATGGGTTAACTTAATTGATTATTTCTCCTTTTATGGGCTGGAGGCCAGGTATGCTAACTAATGCTGAGAACAAACATTTAGCAAAAATGCAAATCATCAATCAACTGAAAAACTGTGATCCATGTAAAACTCTAGCAATCCTTTTCTGGATAAAAATATTAGCTTAACTTAATTAATGCACATTCCAAAAATATATATAATTATTTTAATTAAAATTATTGAATTTCTCCAGTGCATGAATGCTTCATGTGTATAACAAAAAGCACTGATTCATACCATTTTGAAAAGACAATCACAGGAAAGCCTTTCTCTGAATACCCATTGGAAATGTCTGTCCTATACTGTCGATTTCATTATTGTATTAGAAAAGCTTTTGCCCTGAGTGTTTCTTCCAGTCCTGGTACTTAATTGTTGTTATTTGGCAGTGTGAAATATTGATGACATTGGTCAAAAAGATTGACAGCTGCATGAATTGTTATTAACCAGCCTGTTGGTTGTAGCTTAAAGTTCAATAAATACCAAGATGGAGTACAAGCCTCAGGGAGCTGTTCTCTTTTTGGAATGACAGGAAATTAACTATTTGATGTCTTTATAAGTGATCTGTCTTTTCCCAGCACCCTCAAAATAATTTTTACAGTGCTAAAATTATGTGAGCTGGTAATGATTACTTCTCTACCCAAGTACTCTCTCATAACTGGGGATCCACACACACACACATACAGATACATATACACGCATCATAAGTTGCTGATAAGCCTATTTAATCAGATATCATATTGGAAAGCAACATTTTTAATTTTTACATCCTTAAGATTTTTTTCTTCTTTTTATAGCTCTGTGTATGTTCTGTTTCTAAAAGGCACACAACTATTGTCTTCCTCTTAATCTTGAGAAAATTAGAGAAAATATATTATCTTTTCTACCTATTACCAAACCCAGTGTTTTACCACAAGTTTTTTAGCTGGTTCAAAGATATCCAATATGAGACACTTACTATACCTATTATTTAACTCTGTCAGATTCCTGAATGTCCTAGCTATTCCACATTTTTAATTATTAATGCTGTAATGTTACGTTTCCTCTTTTGGTTTTTAGACAAAATAAGGTATTTGAGGTGACAAGAAAAAAAGTATTGCATTTCTCAGTCATTGATTTAGTTAGGATACATGAATGGAATAAAGAGCTTGGAGCATACTTACAAGCACACCAATTAGAAAAAGAAATAGAAATATTAGGAATTATGTCCTATAGATGCAGATGTAGTTGAAGAAGTCAGTACTATGAATTTACACATATTATTCAGATGGATGTGAGAGTCTCCCAAAATTGCTGTCATTAGTCTGAGATTGTCTGTAATAATTAATAATATTGACTTTACCTGTACTTAACATATCACATGTGGATAATACAGCAGATTGTGCATAAAACCTAGAGGCAGCACCATACTAGAGCATGCAGTTATTTTCATATTTTGAATCACAGATAAATGTTTTTAAATGGAATTTTATCACTCATGTTATTTAGTCTTCTGAGAGATTCTACTACTAGATGCTTTTTCATGGTGATTTGCATGGATAATATCCCTTTGCATGAATACACCGATAATAACAAATATATATATATATATATAGTTTTTTTTCTCATTAAGAATTTGGTTAAAAATTTCTCTCCATGACACGTTTTTCAAAGATTTCAGAGAAATTAAAATTGAATCCGCTTTCAGAGTTTCTCTAATCAATTATACTGAGGTAAAACTTCATTTCCTTTGAAATCAATCACTTATTATGCCTTAAACAGTTTGATTTTGAAAAGTTAGTCTTCCCCATCTTTAATGTACATGTCAATATGTCTTGCAAATTCAAAATTAACTAATTTTTTTAGAACTTTTGAAATTTATAATTATTTCAATGTCCTCTTGATGAAACAAGAAAATGTAATTAAATGCTAAAAATAATTGATAAGTAACTTGTTTAACCAGTGGTTACAATCTCTCTGCCTTTGTTCTCAGCATTTGTAGTAATTGAACCTACTGCATTTCAATGCTGACATTTAATCAATGCATGTAAATCACCTTGGAGACCTATTATTCTTGTATTCATTAATCCAGCCATGCAGAATACAAGCATGTAGGAGCATTTTATATATTTTTTTTCGCAGCTAGGATCAAAAAGCGGCACATGTGGTGTTTTGCTTTTAGAATTCTAAAATACTTCTGACATTTGGTATGTGATACACAATAAAGTGTCTAAAAAAATCATAATATTGTTAAATATTAAAAGCAACTGTATTTTTTTTTAAATGAAATTTTGAGTTAGGGAATACTCTGCTGTGCATCTGCATTGATACCTTTCCTGTTTACTGTGTAGTACACATCTGTTTACTAGAATCTAGAGGTATATGAAGATGAAAATAAATATGTATGTAGCTTCTCTTATATGGAGCGAGGCAACATTTAAATCAAATTACTTGTTTATAAAATAAACAAAAGTGAAAAATAGAACAGCATAAAACATATGTGGCAAGGTAAGTTCCAATCTGAGTATGGTGTTCTTAACATTTTCATGTCATAAGGACACAAGAATTTTATTTAATAGTCTTTGAACCATTAGAACTATGGTAACTTATTGGAAGTTAAAAAAAATAATAATAAAAAATAAAATTTTATACTTAAGCCAGTATTTGAAATGAGAGGGACTGAGAATTTAAGAGAAAACAGTGAACAAGCAACAACAATTAGAGCGGCATTCAGATAGATACGTACCTACCTTTCTACTTCTGCAAGTGAGCTCTATATTCCACCATCTCACCATAGTGTTTTATTTCAGAAATATCAGTTTCTGCAAGTAAACCATTTTGTGATGTATTATCTCATTATTTCAAGTAGAAAATATCAAAATATACAGCCAGTTGTGGTCTGTGGCCTAGGTGGGCTGGCATCAGACCAGGAGCAGAGCCCAGAACTTGAAGATAGCCTGATACTAATGGAGCAGGAAAGGCAATTCATGAAGGGAGCTAGAGCAACATGCTGCTCACCTGCCTCTTAAATAACTTTCTCTGTTGAATGGTAACTATGGCAACGTATGGAAGAAATATGGAAAAAGTAAATATGAGAACTGCAAAAACAGATGGGTTTTCAGTCCTTTATCAGCATGTAAAGTTTACTCTTCTGCTTTTTATTCCCTTTGGCTTCTATAAAACAGCCATTCAACACAACATTTCAGATGAAGATAATTTAAAGATTTAATATAAATAATTTTGGAATTTTTTCTTTCATTTAAACATAAACACATTTGGAAAGTAATTTGAAATTCAAACTGATCATTAGGAATGCTAAGATACGCTTTTGGTTTTTGCTGTGTGAAAATGACCCTTTTTTGTATAAAGTTTTTCTCATAAAGAATATTTACTAAATATGTTTTTCCTTATATCTAATCTAAATTTACCTTTTTTTAGCTTCAAGACATTACTCCTTGTCCTATCAAGAGGTCACAAGGCTCACATGTGTACTTCTCTGTCACCCCACTATCCTCAAGACATATGATTTAATTGTATGGAGGAGAGAGAAATTGCCCTGAGTTTTAGTGTTTTCTTTCCTTCTGATGGGGTGCTGTGTAGTGGGAATAGCTCCATATTGAGCAATCACCTCAGGCTGTCACTGGGGCAAAGACTATTTTTCTGTATAGTGCACTGAAGAAACAGTAGATTCAGTCTATAGAAATTTGTAATTTTCTCACAAGGGATCTCGTCTGAGTTCAGGTTGTGACTCAATGTGAGGAAAGGACTGTGCAGCAGGGAGAGGAAAGGATAAAACAAAGGAAATAAATAAGAGAGCAAAAAGGAAATAAATGATATAGCCTGATGATGAAGTCTTTGCTATTAGAGGGCCTACACGATTCTTAAGGCTGACTGAAAGTTCCATGAGTGACTTTCCACCCAGCAGCTCTCAGTCCAGGTACATTCAGCAAGACATTTTAATACAAACCTGATATGCTACTACTGTCTGAAGCAGGTATACATATTGGCTGAACAGAACAAGCCTTGGAGGCTCTCTTGAATGTGACCTTCTTTTCAAGCAGGCCAGAATAGTTACCTGCCCATGAGGCACTGTCATATTGATTCATCTGCCTCTAAAGAGATATGCTAGATATCTGATTGAGTAGCACCTGCTTTTCAAGTGCTGAAAATTGAACAAATGTTTAGTATACCTCGGAAGTAGTCAGCCATGGATGATGACTTCACTTCAAGCAGATATGAACATGTGAATCTCTTGGAGGGACAGTATAAGGAAAGAATGTCTTCCTTAAGGGATCTAAGGCAATTATTGAAAATATTTTTGTAAGCTTTGCCCTCCAGACAAATTTGCTCACTCTCATGAAAGATTTACCTTTGTGTTCCCAAATACAATATTTTTTGAACTACTATTTTACATATTTTAAACTGTGCTAGCAAACATATACAAGCATTAATTTTCATATCTAGCCTCAAAAGTCACATGATGAAGCTAGTGAAAGGATTTAATAACTTCAAATCTGGAACAGACGCATCCATGTCTTCAGTAGAATCTTGATCCTAGAAAAAATAAAGGACCCTGAAGAAAAAAAGCATAGTGTACAAATTATTTTATGTATATACATACATACATATTTATATATACACAGCAAAATTCATTCCAAGTCAAAGCTTGAACTTTGCTTTGGGATTGCTAAAAGCAGACAGTAGAGCAGTATGAGTCTGCAATAGTGATGATAAGATAAAGTCAGAGGGTTAACTATTGAAAGTGGACAAAGCAGGAAAAAAAAGGGAAAAAAAAAAGTCAGTAACAAAAGAGGTTGAGATTCTGCAGTTTGAGATATTTTCTTTTAGCAGATTACTTATTTCATAGGGGTCAAAATTGGTTCTATCTGCTATTTATTAGAGAGCAAATGAAAAGACTGACTAAGAATTCCTTTATTGAAAAAGAATTCTTTGATGATCTGTAACTTATGGATTCAGTGGATGATACTTTGCCATCAGACTTTTAATAGTCCTGATGAAAGAAAGTAAATGTCAAAGAAAGTCAAGGCAGACTTCTGTTCTGTTTTTCTGATATTCCACAAAATAGTAGTAGTATAGCTGAGTAGCCAGCTCAAGCCCACATCCTGCTCAGGGCAGCTCTTGGAACAAGGGGGCCACAACCGGGAGTGTCACCCTCCTTTCTATGGCCCTGAGCACAAGAAGAAGGACAATCTAATCCTAAACCATTTATAAGCCTTTAGAATTAGTTTGCATTCAGATCCCTTTTATCCTTGGCTTTTGTTTTTTTTTCTACCATAAAGGACAAATAAAAGAGGAAGACTAAAGTGCATGAATTTGTACACAGGCTGTATGGGAAACGTACAAGTGAAATCTCTGAACCTAGGATTCTTTTAGCTAAAGGTAATAGTCATTTCTTTTCATCCCAAGCAAACATATGCAAAGCGATTTCTGGAAGCTCTTTTCTTTTAAGACTTAAAATAGGGAATTGTTGAAAAGTACAAATTCTGTATAGTAGAGGTTAAACATTAACTAGGTTGCATGAAATAGAAGCTTTTATTTTATAATCAGTTTTAATCACATCCAAAACTCCAAATCAGATTAAATTGGACTTTACTGCTTTAGATTTAAACCATATTTTCCCTCACTACATATTAATGTTTTAAATATCAGTGTTTTGATCACAATCACACAGCTGCGTGACTTACAGAAAAGGAGATATTTCAAATACAAGAAGGTCATCATTAATATCACTGATTGCAAGGCATGGGATCAGAACTTCTTGTTGCAAGGATCAGAGACAAGACAATACAATAAAATATCTGAATTTCAAAATGTAAAAATGATATGCCCAGCAACAAACTGCTGCAGAATCTCATAGGTATTTCTTAGGCTAAGTGTGGTAAAAATGTGTGAAAAATGGCTCCTCTGGAAACAGAGAATATATGTCAGTAGGTTTAGAATTATCTATAGCTGTTATCATCATATACTTTGTCTGGACGTGAACAGTATAATAAATAAAAACTTCCAATGCCAGCACAGGGAGAAAATAAAAAAAATGGATCTTGTCTGTTTGTAAAACGGCAAAGATTACTTTTTTCCTTCTATTTTCACTAAATCAGCAGTTCTGCAATGAAGCAGGTCACACTTAGCACATGTTCAGAATGTTAGCATACAAAACTTACTGTTTCCTCATGGCAAATGTTCCAAGTGTTAGTCTACTTGATTACAGGGTAGTGGTTGGAACTGCTGGAAACCATACCTTATGATTTGCCCTGTAGTTCTACTTAGAATACAATAATGCACTGCAAAGATTACCAAACAACAGCTAAGTTCCACTAGAATAGAAAAAGAGAAAGAAGGGTACTGAGTTTGTAGTTCTTATTGTTTATCTCCAAATAAAGTGCTGACACAAATAAGTACTACAAAACCCATGAAAGAATGTGAGATGACAATAAATCAAATGCAAAAAGAATCCACATAGCATAAATTCTCAATAGATTATGTTCAATAACGAATGGCTTGTGCACTACAGAATTTAAGATTTATTTTCATAAATCTGACAGAGCTGGTGAATGATAGTTAAAGAACAAAAAACTATGGAAATTGATAAAAATACATGATTTTCTTATCTCTTTCTTTTTTTTTTCTTTTTTTTTTTTTAAGCCAAAACATTGCCAGAATAAATGAAGTTAATTGCCATTATTAGATTGTTAAGTGTAAAACAAGAGAATGGTCTCTTCCAAATGCAGGAGTAAGTTTTAAAAATAATGCATGTGAAAAGCAGAACTTATGAAATTCAGTCAACCTGAGTCCTCTGAATACTCTTGAGAAACAATTTGACTGAAATACTACAAGTAGAAGGGCAAAATAATACAGCAGTAATCTAAAACTTTCTGGGTAATTGTTGTTCTATTTGCACAATGAGTTACTTTGTCTAATCAACTGTAGATTTACTCCAGAAGATTTCTTTAAAATACTTCAGCTTGACTTTCCTAGCAAAATAAATGTTCAAGAATCTAAATTTTCTTACGTGATGGGTTTCCTTTTAATAGTAAAAGATAAATAGAAACATTTCTGTGTAGCACTAGAATTACCGGACTCTGAAATGGCAATCCAAAGTTTATTCCATCTTATTCTTTTTGAAGGTTTCCCTTTGAAGTTTCCAAAATCAGTAAAGATTTCTCCAATTGTGTGTATGTAGTATTTTTATACCTTCCATGTTTAAAAATGACGGATTCTATTCAATGATCTCTATTCAATACATTTAGATCTATCAGCACCTTAGAAGTTATTTGAACTTTGGGGATTTAGAGCCATATTTATAGGCATGAAAGTTTGTTTTGTAGTAAATATTGTAGATGAGTGTAAGTTACATCAGTTCTACTCCATTAAGACTTTCAGATACAATTTGTATGAAAAAGAGTCATTATTTAATAGCCAACAAACTAAATTTAAATACTAATTTTGTTAATTTAAATTATGAAATTCCAAGCTGGTTTTAAAGCAGTTCTTAACTAATAATAACTATTGCACAGTATTTCTCTTGAAATGAGTGACTTGGAGAAAATTCTAAAAATAGTTGTCCTTATTAAATGGAAAATATAATTAGTTAATAAATTAGTGTTTATTCTTGAGATAAAATGAAAGGAAATGTAATTAATTAAAAAAGCATTGCTGTGACTATTTTAGAATTATTATTCCATATTAGAAGTTACAATTGCTATCAATAAAATTGCTTCAGGAACTTATTATTTCTTTTAACACATGAGCTCAGTGCTCATGTGCACAAACTATTTTCATATTTAGAAAACTAAGATGACAGGTGCAAATCTCTACTTCCTTCCATTCTGTCTTAAAAGAATTGAGCTCTCCTTCCTTTCTCAAGGAGTTATGAGCCAGTAAGCACACCTGAGAATTAGCACATCCTTACTGAATAGTGAGGCTGATAAAAACAGGACTTTGACACTGTTTCTTCTCTGTTAATTTAGCCTTAATCTTCTACAAATCATGAGGTTCATCTCTCATGTATTACATATTTCTTCTAAAAAATATACATACGTATTTCTGAGGGTTTACTGTAAAATCTATTTTTATTACAGTTGGAGAACCTGAGAATAATTATCATTCTCTTTCTACTTTCACAAAACCACTTTTTCCTATTTAATATCCAATAATCTTAAATAATCTCTTGTAGAAAATAATGAGTAAAAACACTAGGTATAATTTTATTAACATAAAAGAAAAAAAAAACAACTAAAAAAAGGGAAAGCAATTCTGAATTTTTAATTCAAATCTTTGGAGAAACTATGCACTATTAAATGTGAGAGTATCACACAGCACTTGTTCTGATCAATGTCAAAATAATGAAAACATAACAGAATCAATGGCCTGTCCTTCCTAAAGGACTCCTTTGTGTTGGTGATTTCAGTCTTATTTGTTCTACCTTTTTGGAAGTCCATGATGAACCTCAGGAAAAGGATTTGTGAGGAACAGTTCATTGTCATTAGACAAGTCAAAACAGCAGCAAACAAAAGTGTCTGTGGATAGTTCACAGATTCTCACCGTCATTTTGTTTCCACTATGTTTGGGGATGCTTTTCAGCTGTTTTTTTGTTTGTGTGTATGTGCATGTATGTGTTTTTTGTTTTCTTTTGGTTAACTCTGCTAGAGAAAGTTTTTACTGATATGTTTTGGGAACCAAAAGGGTACGTCTGTCTTAAAACAAGTATATTAATGTTCTTGTCACAAAGGGCTAATGGCTCTGATGGCTCTTATATGTAATTTGTCTCTCTCTTGCTTTCAAATTCTTCATTTACAAACTATACCGTATGTAGAATATCTAATATGGTATATCCCCTGCATACATGAATACTATGGTTTCAATGTGCAAGTAGGTACATTCACTGTATCATGATGTCCTTATGGTAGAGTATGACTGGAATGCATATTCAGTGATAGACATTTTGGTTCAATTATTTCCAGGTTTTCCACACCTGCAGTCCATTTTCCTTAGAAGAGGCTTCTTCTAGACTCAAGCATAAATGAAACAGATTGCACAGAGTAATGTTTTCTCCTTTTATTCTTATTAGGATTTTACAACATTCATAAAGAGATGAATATGATGACAAACAGAAAAAGAATTAAGAGTGTTTAACTTTTTTTATTCTGTTTATTGTTAATACAGCATTCAGGCATTCTAGTATCCTCAGTAAAGTAAAAAGTATTTAAGGTTTCATAGAAACATTTTGCAAGGCTTTGATTCCTGTAAAAGTAAGAGCTATATGACTTTCTCAAAATCATCTAGGATGTACCTGCTTTGGGTAAATATCTTTGAAACTAATGCTAAGTTGTTTTGAGAATGATAAACAGTATGGATGCATCAGTACTACATTGTGCCAAAGTAGCTGGTTCTTACAAAAGGCAGAGATAATTAGCTCAGGAGTGGTGCCACGCTGGTGTAATCAGAATGCCTTTGAGGTCTGGGACTTTCATCTCTGCTGGGGTTTAGCTGTGTGCAAATAGAAATATATGCTCACCTGGTGGAAAGTTCAGGATACACAGCATGTTTTTGAGATAGGACCACACTGATCTTGAGGCAAAACTGGGATGGAATGCTGAAATACAGAGTGATGTTTGGAAATGCTCCTAGTGAAATTTCTCATGAAGGGAACAAATACCTTGTGCTGGTAAAATCTGTGGTATGACTGTCAAAGTACTGCAAATTTGTTAATGTAGCTCAAGTCTATACTCATGAGTCCTGTCTTAGATTTCTACTACAGCATGACTCTTTTTTCTTCTCCTCTCTTTTCTTCTCTGAAATTTTAATTTGCAGACAAAGACACAGATTGTTTTAGTCTTGTCCATGTAAAAAGAATTATTTCATGGTTTTATGATTTTTGGTATTGGTATTCCACATCATAACATCATGTAGTGTATTAAGAGTGAAATAGTTAATACTCCAGATCTGTGAATCATTGATAGTTCCAGGTATACCTGTCTCAGAAGAGAATAAGATCTACATTCCCGAGAGGACTTTGCGTTGCTTTGTATTTTTGTGTTTCTGCTCAGAGGGAAAGATAAAAACTATTTGTGTGTCACGGGATGCTCTCTTTTCCTTTGGGATTGACTCAGCAGTGGGTGCTTGCTGCTGTCTCGCCTTCAGCGTTAGCGTAAGGACTTCAGTTTATCAGACACTCTCTCTTGCTCATTTTATTTGATTCATTAGCTTCTATTCCCCTTATCTTGTATTATATTGTGTTATTTTGCTTTCTGATATCTTATTTAGTAAATTAGCTTTCCTCCTCAGATTGTTGACACTGTTTTGTTTTTAGGCCCATCGTCCTTTTCGCTTCTCCCTTTCCCCCTTCCCCTTTCCCAGTGCATGGGTCCATGGGAACCTCATACCACTTGTCACAGAACTGGGCTGAACTAGCCTGTAAAATGTTGACAAATTATATTACTATGTTTCAAAATGATCAATTTAGAATAATTTAGTCTGCAACTGTCAAAAGTATTTGCAAAAACGAACTTGGTAATTTCAGTTTTAAAAAATTTGGGTTCAACAATTTTAAGTCAAGAACTTTACAGTTATAGCCTTTGACTTTAAATATTCTTTCCAATCTCATTACCTACACACCTATGTATTATTAAAATTGAAAGTAAATTAGAAAAAATAAAAGAACTAAATATTCTTTCAGTTTGGTCAAAACTAGGGAAAATTGCCTATACTCAAATATTATTCAAGCTGACACAAATACGGTAGTTTTTACACAGAAATGTCTTACAGAACACGTTTTTGAGTCTTATATATTGATACAGTTAATCAGTTCTTTCATTTAAATTTAATTTAGGTTTTCTTTTAAAACTTGAGAAACAGTATTTTCTTCCAAAAAAATCAGATTAGCTTAACAAAAAGTATGAGGTACTACAGAATCTAAGATTTGGTTTTGATCAATTAGTGCTAAATGGAGACTATCCTCTTCTGTTTTTTCTTCTGTTAGAAGGATGAGGCCAAAAACTACTGGATTTTGGGATAGAATGAAGAATATTAATAATTTATAGAAATAGTTAAATCTTTCAGTGTTTACTGACTGGGAGAGAAATAAGTTGACCTGAATGTCATTATTTACTTTATTTATTACAGTGAGCAAATCACTTTATTTACCTATTTATTTATTTATTTTGTAGCAGAAGAACAGCAATGTTTACATGTCATAACAAAATAAATTTACATTGCACTTGAGGAGTGTTATTTAAATACTAGGAGCAAATATGTATTTACTCTTCATATGTGATGATTCAGACACTTTTTTAATCTCTGAAACACTATTTCCCATAATACAGAATAAATGCAGATATACTTTAGATCAGGAGAGAGAAATATGCTTTTTTCTACTTAAATCATGTGTCTGGATAGGTCTTTCTCTCCATTCTGATGTTCAAATGCTTCACTTATTGGTAAATTAGAACCACCAAATATTTACTGTATTTTGTTAAGAGTCCTGAAAGCTCCAGAAAATCTTAAATTTTAGTTTAAACTAAAAGTTTAAAATTTAAATTGTACTTTGTAGGAACAGTGCTTTGAGCAATGCTTTCCCTCATAAGTAAAGGATTACAGTTCATGGCCACTTTCGTATTTCCTTACAAAGAATGCTAATACGAATTCTGATATGGTTGATGTGTTAAGATAATGGTCTGTGAAATAAAAATGTACCAGGAGTATTATGGAATATACGCTTTTTCTTCTTATGTCTTTTTCTCATTCTGTGCTATGTTCAACAAGATTCAAAGAAAGTTCACCATAGCCTAGGTCAAGTATGCATTTTACACTCTGTGAAGTTTCAAGGTGATAGTTATTTTTGGATTTCCCTGTGATGGTTAATGACAGCAATTGTCTCCACCCACACTTTAGCCAGTGGCTGCCATCCGCTCACAGACGCACTGCAAAAAAGCAGATTGTCCATTCCTTATCCATCAGAGGCTGCATTCTGACACATTGAATTAAAATGTCATTGATTTCATTTTGTATTAACACAGCAGACTGTGATGTGTATGAGTCAGCGCCCTAGGATGAAGAAGCTTCTAGAAGTCTCAGCCAGCAGAGTCTGCATTTGAACTAAATTCTTTAAATGATAAATTTGGCCACGTCTATGTCAGTTTTACTGAGTAGCTTAATTGGAAAAAGCATGAAATCTCTCTCTCATGGAGCCTGCTTTCTTTACATTCATTTAATATTATTTCCTATGCATAGAAGTAAACTTATCTGCACTGTGCACCCAGCAGTGCTTATGAATGGCAGAAAGCTAAGAGTTGACATCAGGCACAAGAAGTCTGTATTATTGGAAATGACATAGTTCATCAAAATTGCAGTATTTCTCTGCCAACTCTCTGCCAAAATCCTACTTGCTTTCTTATCTTCATCTGTCCTCCACAGATGTTCTCAAATAAGATATTGAGGTATTTAAACTATCTATGCGGACACAAGAATTTTTAAAGAGGAATGGAAAATTCTGCTTACAAACAGTTTCTTGCATATGTTGGAGCCATAGAAAATAAGTTTACCCCTTCCAAAATGAACATTCTTCTATTTCTGCTGAAGAAATGGTATTATTTTCATTCCACCCATTGCTCAGAAAACTAGAGATGAAAGGAATTTTCTTGGATATACGCTGATGATACAGGTAGGCTCTTGAATTTCTGGAGTATACAAACATAAAATTCATCAGATGCATTTAATGAAGCTTCACTTACCTTATATCTCACCGATAACCTGAAAATACAGCCCTTTTACATTGTGTGTCAACCTCCAGAGCAGAAAAGCAAGAAAAACAAGAATATATTACACAATATTTTATATGTTAATTATATCCTTAGGGCTGTAATGCTTGATTTTCAACTGATCCTGAAGTTGACTTGTTATAGGAAATGGTTCAGTAATATATTAATTAGACAGCAGGGTACAGGCATCTTCAAATAGGAAAAATACAATGTTCTCTTGAGCTTTTCAGTATGACTTCCCCCTTCAACAGAACTAAATATATTCTATTGTATATTTATAAATTTCCTTCAATAGCAGGTTAGTTTTTTATTGAAAAAAAATTATTCTTTTAAATAGCACATTCATTTTAGCATATTTTTATGACTTCTTGCTGTATACCAAAGTGTAATCATAGTGACATATGCATAATAAACCAATAAAATTATACATATCCAGTTTATCATATGGCTAAGATAACCGTTGCTCAAGGGTAATGTTTACTGGGTATCTTAAACATCATCTTGTCAGCAAATCCATTATTTGCTTTTTGGTGTCCTGAAGGTCACTTGGTTGTGAAACTAAGACCTTATGCCATAAAAAGGCATAGTACAACATGCATTCAAAACAAAACTAAACAAAACTGCAAGAAACTCAAAACTTGGTTGTGAATGCAGTTTTCATAAGACTTACCTGTTCCAGGTATTCCCAGTGAATAAAAATATAAAGCAAAGAACACCTGAAATAAAAACATGCTCCTAAAGGAAACTGAAAACAAATCAAATTTATTTATTGATTCCCTATTTGAGTTAACTCCATTACTGGGATTCCTCAGCTAATATGATTGTATTTTAACTATGAATGTATATACTTCTAAATCAAACTCCTGAGTAACCTAGAAGACCTCTAAAGTAAAAACAGAAAAAAGAAAAGACGAAATATATTTTCACTGTAGACTTCTTAGGAGTGTAAAATCCATCACTACCAACTTTATAGTACTTGATAATAAATATTTAAATAATACAAAATGTCAGTGAAGAATTCCGCTTCCTGTCTACTTTTGGAATTACTGATACTCCACTCTGTTTCTCTCTTCTCTCTCCTTCCTGAAAGTTATTTTATTAGCTACAAAAGGAAATGACACTTATATCCTTGGGATCTACAAGCTGCCTCATTTGAAATTCTCCAGCAAAGAAATTCTTAACCAGTTTTTTCCAGCTGCTTTTATTCTTCTTTGTTATGCTAATGCTCTACAAAAAGTTGTCATGTGAGATCAAAGAGCTCTGTGCATACAATTTATGCTAAAAATAATTTTGATTTAAACTTGACATTTAAAGTAAATTTTCATTTTAATAATGTAGAAAATTAAAAGTGAGACCATCGCATTTAGAAGTGCATGTGTTCAATAAGGAAAAATACCAAAGATGGCCAGCAGAGTGCTTCTGTCTCAGCCCTGCCAGAACCATTTATCTTAAACCAGACAAAATCATTTATTTAAATACAGCATCAACCTGGAACTATTTCCTTAAACCCATGAAGACTCTTTTATGAGAGTATAAATTCATAATCGCCAGTCCCAGGGGATAAAAGTATATATATCTGTTATCCTAGAGAAAAGCATAGTAGTGCATAGTAAGCAAATAAATCCTAAAGATGGTTAAATATTGCTGTGTTACTTATATATAATACTCTAAAGGCATTTTGCAACTTAAAACATGTAGTGGTCTGTATGGAAGCATGTTGTCACTCGAGGAAAATAAATCATTGTAGATTATTTTGTTTACAGATTCTTTTTACTGAATAAGTTGGTAAGAGATAGATTGTTAAAAGCAGAGTAACATGCAACCACCATAGGGAAATTATAAATCACCTTTATATCTTTTTCTTTTATTTAAAAGTAGAGATAAATGTCAAAAAATTTCAAACAGAATAGCGATTCCTAACTGATTTCTGAAAAGAGTCAAACTATTTGTCTTCTGAAGAGGAGAAATGGAGATGTAGGAAATGAACAATAAATGCTAACATGAAAAAACAGTGACAATAACATATCTTGGTTGGTTGTTGAAGGAATCAGTGGTGAGGGTCAACTTTAATGTTTTTGCTATGTGGAAATGTATAATGTCGGCTAAAGGAACTTATAGTGAAACTCATCTAGATTTTTCAAATGCTCTGAAGTTACTACTATTCAAGCATCATAGCTATAAAAGCCAGACTTCACTATCTGAAGGATAGCCCTCTGAAATTCAGTCAATTTAACAGTTGTGAAGTTTCAGTCCTTCAAAAAATATCACATAACACTAAATATCCACAAATATACATCATAAATTAAATTTGAAACCAAAAATATGCTATTAAAAATTCAGCTCTGGAACCTTATCTGTACAACGGATATTCCACATGCTTTGAGAGAATGGGCTCAGTTGCAAAACTATAATAGATGCTTTTTCATTATATTCCTTTTACATAATAAACATGGGTCTGTCAAAATCACCTGAAGCCAGGGGACAACAAAGATTCAGATTTAGAAAGGATCTTGATTTTAATGTAGCACAGGATAAGTTAATGAGATGTAATATATTTACAATTTAATCAGTGATACCCCGGAGAATTATGTGTTTCTTTTTAAATATCAGAAGACTGCAGTTTAAACTAAGATATAGTTGAGATCAGTTTTAGCCCTTTATAAGAATGAAACTACTTAAATAAACTCTATGCATACTTCGTGAAAAACATCATTCATTACTACATATATTTCTATGTCTATAAAATGTAGCAGGGCCTTGTTTAAGACAGATCATATGTGAATGATTCATAAAAATTGTGATCTACAGTTTTCTTAACTACAACCACGACTGTGGTACAAAGTAAAATGTGGAATTTCCTCCAATGGACTTTTCCAAATATTCTGGGCTTGTAGCACACCTACCCACAGCATACTGCAGAGACCACAAAAAATTCAGTCTTAGATGAAAGAGTCTACATTTAAACTAGGCTTTCTATATTTGCTACAGAAAGCAACTGTCCAGGAAACAAAAAGGTGTTGAAAAGAGCCAGTTTTTCCCCACACATCATATTCCTATGAAATTTTCTATTGCCTCTAAAATGGCTCTGTAAGAGAAAATGAGTAGGATTTCTGTGGAATATACATATATATTTATGAGGGAATAAGAGTGAATGAACAAAACTAAAGTGCACCCCATACTTTGCGCATTTTGTGGGCAGAAGTGGAGAGAAAGGAGAAGGATAGAAGTTATTACTGATCCAAGGAATTTGGCAAAGATTTAACAAAATTTACAATGTCATTAAGATAAGTAAGTAGGTACAGTGGGGATAAAGAAATAGATTTTTTCTTAGTCTCATGATTTATATAAATGTAATCCCAGAATATGGGATCCATGAATGAATTTTGATGGACTCCACAACCCAAGACATTACAAAACTCACTTACTTGTCTCACACTTCTCGACAAAGACATTACTAAGTAGTGTCGGTGTAAGGGGACAATATTTGACCTCGTGGAGAAAAGAGAATACAGGCTGACATTTCCCTGTGTTAAACTGAATCACAGAATCATAGAATCACAGAATTGTAGGGGTTGGAAGGGACCTCCAGAGATCATCGAGTCCAACCCCCTGCCAAAGCAGCTCCCTAGCCCACGTTGCACAGGTAGGTGTCCAGGTAGGTCTTGAACGTCTGCAGAGAAGGAGATTCCACCACCTCTCTGTGCAGCTGCGCCAGTGCTCTGTCATGCTCACTGTGTAGAAGTTTCCATGCACATTTGTGTGCAACATCCTATGCTTCAGTTTGTGGTCATTTCCTATCTTCCTATCTCCATACACTGCTGAGAAGAGTCCAGTCTAATACCTTTGCCTCCCACTCCTTAAATGTTTATAGACATCAATACACAGGAAGAAGCAGGAAGGGATAGACAACTAAGCTAAGAACTAAAACAAGCTAAGATCTACAGCAAGACTTAGCCATATATTGTAGAGGTCATATATCAAAGTACTGTCATGCCACATATTCAGTCTCCACTATTCTTCATCATCATTATTTTAGTTTGTTAAGCAGTTCTAGTGAATTTCTGTGCTTATTGTTTGAGAACTTCTCTCCTGCCTGATATTGCCACAGTTTTCTATTTTTTATTCCTCAGATCTGAAAAAACCAAGAGTCTAAAAAACTGTAACAGTACAAATATAATATTATATATGTATAATTATATATATATATAATAGGTGTTGTCATATGACTGTTAATTTTTATGACATAAGAATGGGGTAGAAAACATAGTTATTGACTGAACTTTTATGTTTAGAATTCTTTTCATTGTTACGTTACATGCAGGTAAATATTGAAATCTGCTTAGTGCTGTTGAACACAAAACTTCAATTCATCACCTTGAGGTAAGAAAATCATTGTTACATAACAGCCATAAATTCATACTTTTGTTAGTGATGTCTTGTTTGAATCAACGGGCACCAACCATGAGCTGCAGCCAAAAGAAATAAGAAAGAGAGTAAAAGGAGAGAATATTCTCTTCAGGTAGTCCAAAGAGATTGCATTACACTTGACAATAAACAATCCTTTTAAGATCCTTTAAATTGCACGTATGTTGCGTTGCACAGAACACAGCTCTCTGCAACAGCTTCATCTCCTCATAGATCTCTTAATCATTAAAATAAATAATGGAAATCTTAATCTCAGAAACTGTAGATTTGTTCACACTAACCCTCACAACACTGTGGCACATTTCAAAAAAGGATCAGACATTTATAAATTAGACTATCATGCACAGTTCCACTGACTAGGATAACAATTACAGGGACAAGAAACACTCATGCTTTGTGGCATTAGTTGAGCAACAGACAGAATCAAAAAGCAATTTCCTTCCATGGTTAAAATTTGTGTGCATGCTGAGGCATTTGTGCTTTCCTCTGAAGTGTGCAACCACTGTCTCAGGCAGGATGCTGGACTAGATGGACCATTGGTTCTGTTCTGCTATAGCAATTCTGTTGTTCTTAGCTCCTGTACCAATGAAATATCGAAACACACTATCTAAATTGCATTTGATATATATACTGTGTCACACTTCAAATCAGTGAAGCAACACAGATGGTGTGATTCATGTGGAGAATGTGCTTGAGTTGCTTTACACATGACGAAAACAATATCAGTTAGGTCTGCAGCCTACTGCACACGGCAGGATTTGGCAGTCTATGATATGTTTTGTCCATATGGAAGTGAAAAATTATTCAAGTGCTATCAATAGAAACAACTCAATGTGACTGTTTCTGAGTAGCATGCATCACCAACCTGCAGCTCCAGGGTGCAAGTGTAAACACAGAAACAGATACTCTCAGTAGAAAAAACGGCAACTCTCCAATAAAATAATCTTCAGTCTTCTCATAAGCAAAATCTTCTTGCTAATTCATTAGATACTATTTTTTCAAATAAATTTATGAAGATGTTGAAGAAAAAATAGGAAAATTTTAGGAAATAATTACTCATTTTATTTAATAAATTAAATAAATAAGCAAAGTTATGAAATGCACATTTTTTTATTTGCCTTATAAGTAGAACCTACAAAAAAGTATTAGCATAGAAAATAGGCTAAAAAAATGCATAAAGAGGTCTAAGTATAGAACTTACATCTTTATAGTTACTGATGTATAAAGCATTGATAGAATTGTCCTTAGACATATGTGGACAGAAATTCAGACCTGGCTGTGATCTGTATTCCTTGAAATTTACAGCTTATGACTCTAGTTAGACATCAAAATCTGAGGAGGATTTCCTTACTAAGATTCTTATTTCAAATGATACAAGCTTTTTATTTCTTAAATGAGGTTCGTGTTGATGTTAGTTGGATACGTTTGTTAGAGAAATTATGAATTGGACATGAAAAAAAAATTAAATTAGTTCAGAGGAAAGTTAAGTCTTATCATAGAAACTCTTACTAAAATATTTTTGGAGAGAAAAATCATTTGAAAGCAGAAATCAAGGTAGCAATTTGAGAGATAAAGTTGAGATAAAAATTTGTGGGAGCAATTTCTTTCTCTTTATTCAAAATACCACATCTAAGAAAAAGTACAATTAAACTGGAAATTCATACTGATGATCTCCCTATAAGACTTAAAATACCAAATTTTACTGTTTCCAAAAGAAGTTAATCTCTGATTCTGAGGTAAAAAATAACAGCTGCTCTATCATATCACTTGCTTATCTTATCAAAGCATTTCCAGCAAATTTTGTCTATTGGATATTTCACATATGTTTCAGAGACAGAACCATATAAAATGATGTATTTTATGTAGATAATTTATCAAACAAGATAGAGGCATCTATTTCACATCACCCTCTGAAAGGCATCTCACAGCTATTATAGCTATGGCTAGTTTTGTTCTGCCTTGTGCCATGCACAAGACAATAGATCTAATTTATCTCTTAAATTAGTAAACTTGCAAAATTTTTGAAATGCCTTCTGGGAGATGCTGATAATTTTTGAAATTCTCTCAGCAGCAAGTGAGTCTTAAACCATTAAAAACTAGGAACACAGAACAATGAAACATATGTTAAGGTTTAGTTTTAAAAATGCTAAAGTTTTTCTTAGTTTTATTTGTCACTTTTTTTTTTAGTATGTTAGGATATACCATACCACCCTTTTTACTCTCACTTGTATTGTACATGCAACTACAGGCAAGAATACCAAAAAGTACTTTGATCTGTGAGCATTATTCAGTACCAATATTATGAATATATGAAAGACATTATTAAGATAGCAATATATTTATTAAGATAGCAATATATTTATAATAATAAAATTCAACAATTTGTCACCAGGATGGGAGAAGAGTAACTGCTTAGTTGACCATGCCAAACTGAACTGCATGGCTTAGCTTTATTAGAAATAGAAGGAAGGTGACATGATAAGAAAAATCTGATAGCATTCTTTAGCTTGCCAAATGAATTTTAATTAGTTGGATTGGTTTGGGCTATCCAACCTTCTCCTGGCTTAGAAGCTGACTGTGTCCTGTGTTCAGTACTCAGAACAGACTTCCAAAACCCTCTGCCTGTGAGCAGTTGGCTGATGGAAAGCACAGCTCCTAGGCTGTCTGGGAAACCTGGCTTATCCCAAACTTAAATAAATTTTTTTCCAGTAGTTTTTTTATTCAGGGATATTCTATTCAGTGACTAGTTGGTGAATACCTCTATTAACTGCTTTTTACAGTCCAATTCTTAATACTTCTGAAATTTGAACTAGTCACCCACTTGACTATAGTCTCCACTACAGACAAATCTCTACGTGGAAATTAATCTAACATTAAAGTGAGCATTCTTCTGATTTAAAGAAAGTGTTGTTAATAAGGTAGGATATTAAAAATGCTTCAGGTTTAATGTTTGTGTTTAATATTGCTGTGTGCTATTAGGGTGCACCTTTCCAATTCAAAACTTCCCCACATCTAACAAAAAGATCTGTACAAATAGATTCCTAATGAATCACTTATTTAAATTAAATCTGTCTCAAGACCAAGGAGATTATATGACTTCAGATTTATTATCATGCTTTTCTTTCTTTTGTGTAACATTTCCTGCAACTACACAGTCTTTCCCAGAGGAATGAAATATATTCACTTTTATCTTCTTTACTGGTCCCCTGCTGACTTATGACAATTTTCAGCTGTTTCATTTTCCCATAGAAGTTGTTTATTAACATTAATTCTTACACATAGAGAAAAAGTCTCTTACAAGCTCTTACTCTGAGTGATTGTGCACCTATACACGGCAACATCAGACAATGACATAACGAACATCAGTCACACATTTTGCATTCACAAAAATACCACAAAGTAAGTGAAGTAAGCAAAAGTCACTTCCATCTAGTAGGCAGAGAACAAATACATCTACCTGCAGGTATATGTAACAGTTGAGTGGTGAACTGAATCCAACTTTGTTTCTCAATAGCACATTTTTCCTATTTATCTGAATAATCAGAGACAACTCAGACTTTGAAGAGTAAGTGAATAATAAACAGGTCTTTCATGCAGATGTTTCTTGTACTTACTGCAAAGATGACTTGCTGATGCATAAAAATTCTCTTAAAAGAGGAACAACCCCAGAACAATATTCTCATCATTATTTTGAATTGACAGCCATTCAAGTAGGTTTCTTTGGAGTCAAAAATAGGCCACTACAATACTTTGTCTGCGCATCACTGGTCACCCTATTCAGATTCCCTTGCCAATTCCCATCCTTTGAGTTTCAGTGGAGCAGAGCTCTCAAGGAAAGATTATTGTAACAGACAGTCCAAAACAAATGCAAATATGTGAGGAAATACTCATTTTAACTGTCTCTTTAATAATCAATTTTCTCTTTCCTTCAAACACCTTCACCCATGATGACCCCAGAAATATATGCTTTTCAAGAAGCAACACATTTAAATTTTCCCCATTTAATGTTTGTGACAGACGTTTCAGCCATTGGAGATAGATAGAAGTTGTGTCAGGGTATCTTATCTTTCGGGTTTATTTGTCTCCAGTTTGAGATATCTTGCAAGGAAAAAAAAATGAAACAGAAGAAAATAATAAGATCTGACATTAGAACCATTTATCACCTACTGTTTTGAGAGTAATAAAAGGATCCTCTTTGAAGTCCATTATCAGCTTCTTGCTGGCTTCTAGCTGTCATATTTTCTCATAGAAATAATAAATTTAGGAAGATCGTATTTGGAGAATAAGTACTTTTATACATCTAAGTTTATAAATTATTCTTTTACTCAATCACTTATGCTCATTTTTTAGAGTAAGGCATTGAAACAAGTTGCCCAGAGAATTGGTGGATACCCCATCCCTAGAGGCAAACAAGGACAGGCTAGATTGGGCCTTAAAAGCCTGATCTAGTGTTTGGCAACCCTGCTTATAGCACGGGGTTGGAACTGTGTGGTCCTTAACGGCTCTTCCAACCTATGCCACTCTGTTCCTGTCATGCTATGATATTCCTTGATTCTATGATTCTATACACATGCATACAAAGACACAAAATTTCAAATTTTTATCTAACAGCTATCTTCACGTGCATAGGTCAGTGCATCCACAGTGAGCTATAATTCAACAGTATGTAGCCTTGCAATGTAATGGCCAAATGTTACTGACTTAGGTCTTCCTCATTTAAAATTCTTTGTCAATTTTTAATTAATTGACAATATTTTAATATTAAAATCATACCCATCATTGCTGTATAATCACGCTATATTCTAAAAACTCCTTAGTAGTTTGCTAAGAATATACAGATTAATCTGTCAATATAGAATAGGCGTAACAAAGCTATTACAACATTCTTATTACCTTCTAGCCCTTGAAATGTTTATATGCATTTGCAAGTAATCTTCATAACTCCTACTGCAAGGGAGAGTTCTGTTTGTCTTTCAAAATGCGGCCTACTACTTCTTATGTATTAAAATGCTATAATTATCACTTAATAAATTAGAATGAGTTAGAGACTTCCACATTTTTGAATAAACAGCAATTAAGCCTTAGAGTAATTTTCTTGCACATAATTCATTTTGTTAAGGCAGCAAAATAAAGCTTGTGTGAGGATTTGCTGAATCCTTTCCTCCCTATCTTTCCTTCTAGGAAGCGTATGAAATCAGTTTTATAATCTACTTGAGAAGGAGGATTTGCTATAGTTAGATATCTTTGAAATTAAATCTATATTTCTTCATATAATTATTATTCCTAAGCATATCTTGAGCATCAATCCATTTTTCTGTTATAGAAAGTTTTAAGAGCACAGAGAGGTAGGAACAGAAATCCCGTTGAATATTCTACTTTAATTAATGGGATTTAAGTGCTAAAATATACTCCAAGACTTCTTTTAAATTCTCTTGCATGTTTATTTTTTCAGTTTGGTGATCATTCCTTCCATGTTTTTGCAGTTACTGCATGATAACATCACCTACTGACTACCTGTCTTTCTTTCACACTCTAATACTCTACCTGCACTGATATTAGCAAGCTTCAGAGTTGTAATTCATCCCAGTATGGGGTGAAAAAAAATGGTAGTTTTGTATAGTATATATATATATATATATATATGTGATATATATATGATAGTATACATATATATATATATGTGATAGTAGAGGTTGTCGCTTGTAAAGATTCATGTGTTAGATGTACAATGTTAGTGAAGATTCTTGGTAAAAAGTACTGGAATTCTTCTGTAACAGTTATTTTTTCTTTTGTTGAAATAAATTATTTCTAGTAGTTTTAGAAGGCAGTAGAAAGTACACAATTCTTTGTTCTTAAGACCTGGTAAAGATGACACACGCTGGTTACTGATAGGGACATCCATCTCCTTTCAATCCTGTTTTGATAGAATCTTAAGGGTGCATAGACATATTTAAGAGCTTGAATTAATTTTCTTAATCTCTACATGGATAGGCAATGAAGAGTTTCTCAGCTGCTGTTATTGGGAATCAGGACATTTGTAAGGCTTTGAGTGTGAAAACACTAATAACACATCTCATTTTCTTTTCTGTCATTACCTCTTTTTAAGTTAGAATATTAGATTAATTGCTCCTTTAATGACAGTTGCTTGCCTAGATAGAGATAAGACCAGGGTTAGCAGTGTGCCAGGTAATTTAGGTAGTCAGCAAACCATGAACCTCACACTGACAATACTACAGGCATTCCTCCTAGATAATAGCCATTTTGTTTCATGAAGTCAAATAAACCACTTCATGGTTTAACTTAGGGCAGTAGATCCCTCAAATAATAGTTTTGTTTAGCTTTGATTCTGGTACTCTAGCGCACATTGGAATTTGACATAATTCTTTGATTCTGTTTCTCTCTTTTTTTTTTTTTTTTTTCTTTTCTTGCAATCTATACTACATAATTCAAATCAGCATGATGTAAGGCTTTGTAAACCCCACCAGGATCCGTGTGACTAGAGTGCCTTTGGCAAGAAGCTATTTTAGATCTAAGACCAGAAAAGGGGATACAGAAGCTTAAGTGTCAATGCATGTTTTGCTTTGTGAAAATATATGAGGCAATGACACATGCTAATATGTTCTGTGTTGTATCATTGCAACATTTTTGCTCTTGCTAGTTCAAAACTGTTTTCATTGTATTCTGATGAGTAAAACAGAACTCAGGGTCGGATAATTCAAAAGAAAAAGGGATTCCAGGTCTGAGTTTTGGGGTCAGACAGTTTACTGAGAAATTAATAGGAATTTCTTTGTATGCCTACACCAAACAATTGTCACAGAAAATCAGACTCTGAAGAGAACAATATTCCATCCTTAGCAAGAACATCATGAGATACCATGATCACACGATGCTTTACGAATATCAGTAACATGAGCTGCCTAAAAATGCTGTGTTGAAAGAACACAATTTTAAGGGCCAGGATGCTGGAGGTTGTGGAAATGGGCATGCACAATGAAAGGCAGTTGGAATATTCACTGTAGTTGGTGATTTCTTCAGCAGTTCAGCATGCTATGGAGTAAAGCAGTCAGCCTGTGCTAGTTATTTTTCAGGATATCATTGATAAAAATTTTAAAGTGGAACATATGTAACTCTTAATATATCATTTTTGGAGCATTCCATTATGAACCTAATAAGAGTTTCACAATTTGGATAACTTTAATGAATGTGTTTTCCCTAAATATCTTCTTTTCTCCTAATAATCTGAGACAGGACTCTGATATATTAAATTATGCATGTATTCATACAATACTTAAAATAAATCACCACAAATTTATTTTCACCAAAACTCAATTCTCCATTGCCCAAGCTAATGGAAAGAACTCATTGATTCAGTATTATCTCTTCAGCAAAGAGATAAATAGAAGGTTGAAAAAGTAAAGCTGACTTCATTTAATTGCATTACGTTCACTTCCAATACCACCCATGTGAATATAAATACTCATACTCACACTGATATTGAGTAGGAGATACTCAAGGTGTGGATACATGCAAATACTTTATCATATTGCTCATCTTCAGTGCTATTTTATTGTTTTCCTGTCTCTAAAAAGACAATAAGTATTTATGTTTTGAAGGAGGCTGATGGCTGCTAAAATGTTCTCTGTTTCTGCGTGCACTTCGCACATTGCCTGTGAAAAAATGCAACAACATAGTCAGAAGACTTTTTGAAGAACTAAATTTAGGTCTACTGAAGTATGCCTTCCTAAACAACACAGTAAATATTAGGGCTTGGGAATACTGTAGTCATCTTCACATTTCAATACTACCCATTTCATATATGTCTGTCTAATTAATAATATCAATTAGTATCAATTGCCATGGAAAATGAAGGATGCAGTGATACACAAGTTTTCCTCTGACTTCTGGATCAGGTTCTGAAATGTTTGATATAACTTCTTGGGTGACTCTAAATTTAAGAATTTCCAGTGCTTCAAACATTCAGAATACAAATTAGATAAAAAAAGCGTAGAAAGTTATAAACTGCATTAATTTCTGAGGTACCTACTGACTTCAGAGGAAAGAGACCAAGAGTAATTTTGGCCCATCCTATTATGATAGCAGATGAGTGGTCCTGGTTTGTGATTCAGGGATATTTTCTTAAACCCCAAAGAACTAATAACTTGGGTAGCTTTAATACAAATGCTAGTACAATTACTATTTGATCCTTCAAATACATTTCAGATTCATTAACTTGAAAGCCATGATGCTATTTTGTATTGGTCTCCAAAATAGAATCTTTTGCCTGTGGAAGATGCAGTGTCCCTACCTTAAATCCTTCTCAGTTACTAAGTGTATTGTTCTGCTTGAGCCTAAGCTTTTCCACTTAATATCAGCTTGATACAATTGCACCATAGGTGACAAATACATTATTTCTTCTTGTTATATTAAACTTCCTGTCTTAATTACAAAACTCATTTTTCCTTCACATTCCACTTGCTCATTACTCATTTTCAATTATAATACAGATTTCCTCTAGACTTTAATTACTTCTTGCACTTAAAAGGATAAATTAATTTTCTTATTAACCCTTTGACATCCCCTTAAGGTCACTGAATAGGATAATTCTGTTTTCTTGTAGTATAATGTTCAGATTATGCTAGTTTGCAGGAAAACTGGGACGCTTAGAAGGAATTAGCCACAAATGTTTTAGTGAGGCATCTCCACCTATGTCATGTTATATTGTTTGCATTCACAGATCTACCATTTAAACTGAGACTGTGTCAATATCATGTCATAGAGGAAAGATTGTCTATTAACATTATTGGTATTTTTTTTACTTGTAATGATAACATTCACTTTGTCACTTGAACAAGCTCATAGTGACTGGGGAAAGTACATAACATCCACTTGTACAGCTTGGACCTCCTTCTGATAATACAGACACAAGATAAGATGAGAATTCAAGGTTCCCCTCCAACCTGCATAAAAAAGCCTGTAGCCCTGACATGTTTTTTGGACAGTGGAAATAATGTACTTCAAGAAGGTTTACACAGAAACAACATTCTGATTACTTCCTAGCTTTTTGTATAGAATGCTCTACACTGTGTGAGGCCCTTTATCACCATAACTTTGGTATTAAAATATGTTAAACACTATATTTTAATTTTAAGAGAGAAATTGCAGATACTTAATGCTTTGAAAAGGAGAAGTTGCAGTAATCCCAGTGCTGCTCTCTCCTTGCTCCTTTTGCCTACTGAGTTTGCTTGAAGTTTACAGCTTCTGATACATTAAATACTTCAGCTTCTGTCTTCTATTTTTTTAGCTTTCATTAGAAGTCTGGATCAAGGCAGCACATTATATGTAGTCCTTGTACATCCAGCAAAGGAACTAGATAGGAAGGACATGTGTGTGTCACACTCAGAAGTGTCAAAGGAGCCAAGAACATAACAATCCCAAATGGGCAGGGAAATCATGACATGAATACTTCACAATAATTAAAATCCGACTAGTATATTAAGACATCGTGGATCTAAAAAATGTAAATATTTCATAGCATAACAACTAAAGTTTCCAGCTGTTATTGTTGCCTTGAGCCAACTGCGTGTTCTTTTGCTTATCAGAAAACTCATCGGAGACTTTTACATTTCATAAGAATAAAGTGTCCCACATAGAAGTCGTGTATTGGGTATGCTGAATGTTATTAAGCACCATAAAGATGAAAACTGATTAAAATGAGCAGATTTGAGACTAGAATGGAATGAAATATGCATGGACATATTGTTTTGTAGATTAAAAATTTATTTAGTAAGTGTTCAACAGAAACATCTGGCCTCAATTGGGGGGGGGAAGAGAACGATTATTTTGATATTTTTTGTCAAGCAGCTGTCACTTTATGAGAAAAGTTCACTTTTTATTTTACTGGTAGTGGGGTTTTTTGTTTGTTTGTTTGGCTTTTTTTTTGTCTCCTTACTCCACTTACTCCAAAAAACATATTCTGAACATGAGGAAACACCCTCTTTGTATTCTCAGAAAAAATCTGTACCTTGGTTCCTCTGATAGTTATAACCTAGAAATTTTAAAACCTGAAGAAAACTTGTTGTTTGTTCCTAAACCAGAAGGAAGGAAGACTACTTCATTCTAAAAGAAATAACATTCACCTCTCCATCACACACACACACCAGAAAAAAAAAAAAAAGAAAAAAAAGGAAAAAAAGAAAAAAATAATTTTATTGAAATACAGACTAATATAGAAACATGTTTACAAAGGCCAGCTTTTAAGAATCTGTTTAGGTAATTTAGAGACCTTGTGGTTATATGAAAGCAGGAAATCTACTGTTTTATTGCTGAAAGAAGGTACAAAGAAGTTGGTATAAGGCTACTGGACACATTCTCTGTGGAACTTTGAAATATTTGAGGCTCTGTTCCAAAGAACACAACTTCTACATAGAAAAAATCTAATTGAGAAAGTGATACAACAAAATCCAATAATCACTCATTAATTTTGTCTTTAGAACAAACACTGAAGGAAAGGCTAATAAAGATCTGTCTACATACAAATGAATAAGATAAAAGACAATACAGGTTTGCCAAAGACAGGTTTTGCCATACTATTCTGCTTTCTTAATTTTATTAATTAATAATGGAAAGTGATCTAAAGTGGGCAACATTGAAAAAAAAAAGAAAAAACAAAACAGACACAAAACAAAATTGGATATGTACCACAGGAAGAAAAATACAGTTAAGTTAGGATATTTGGCTTAGCAGAAGACTGGAAAAATAACTGAAAAAGGATAGTGTTAAGTAGTGTGAGTTCATCTAAGGATGAAACTTCGAATTCATATTTTCATTAGTAGACCTGGATAAACGATTGTGAGATAAAACTGAAGTTTCTCAGATGGCATGAACAGTGCCAAGGAGATTACTTTCTTCAGGATATAATGCAGAATTAGGTGATGTGGAGGAATGATGTTAAAGGAATGAAATTACCTACGGCAGAACGAAGTGTACTTGAAAACTAGTGACAAAAAATATTATTGTCTTGAAATTATTGTTGCTATTACTCTGCCTTGTCAGTTTCATCTTTCTCAACAGCTATGGAAATTTTATATCCCAGTCTGATCTTCTTCCTGAAGGTTTGAGGCTTGAATCTCAGTTTTTCACTTGCAAATTGTATTGACATATTCATAGTTAAAAATAATTGTACAAGACTGATTAGTTGCTTGAATGATTCACAGAACTATTTTAATGGGACTAACAATATCATGTATTAAAAATAATATCATTTGCTTTCCGCTGCTTCAAAACTGTATATTCTAGAAATCCAAAAATATAATTATGCATTTTAGTATTGCAAATATAGCTTTTATCAAGTAATTTATTGAATCTGTCCCTATAAAAAAATAAATAATATAAATCCTTAAGCATAATAAATGCATTCTAAGGGTACTTGTGGCAATATTGACAAACATATTTTCCAAAAACATGTTTCCAGAACTGTGCATTCCTAAATTCTTTCAAATGACATCCTGTAATGAGCTGTAGGTGCTTTTTGATTAGCATCGGGATGAACATTCTTCTGTTTATCATTTTTCTTGCACCAAAGTGACATCTCTGCTGATTACTCACATTATGGCTAATTTGCAACTGATAATCACTCCTAGTTTCTTAATAAACTTCTCATTAAGTGACTTGAGCTGTCACTTTACCTCCATGTTACTCTTCCCAAGTATAATCTGTGACCATTATGCAAAAGAAAGGACTGCTGGACGTCACACATGTCATTTGCAATCACGTACAAAAGCTTCAGAAGAAGCTTCTCAAATAAATGCCCTTCATAATTCATTACTGTAAAATAGAAGAGTGTAACTAATCACCATATTGCCACTTTGCTGCCATATTTGGCTTTTCTAAAAAGCTGACTGCAAAACAATTTTACAGAACTTAAAATAGGGGAATGTCTTGAATATCTGGTGCTTTGCTTATATTACAGTTAAAACAGCAGTTTATTAGCACAGAAGCACATGTTCAGTGTCCTGGTTCATTCAAAAAATGTTACCTTCAGAAACAAGTGCTATCCATAAGATGTGATGCACAATAACTTATCCTGCATCATCCGAGCAGCCATAAAATTTTCAAAAGCAAATTTGGACCCAGCAGTAAAAATGAAGTCAGTCAGTGTAGTTTATAGACAAATAAGTTAAAGCTATTGAATTTGCTCATAAGGTGAAGGAATAAAGAAGAATAAAAATTTATAACCATGCCTTAAAGGGCATGCAGAAGTTAGGTTATACTATCCTGACAGTACAGCTTAGATGACCAGTATAGGAAAACATATTTGGCACACCTTTTTTCCTCAGTACAATTGAATTCTACACTATAAACAACAATACAACTACTCAGATATTGTAATTCTGACTCTGCTTCCATGATCTGACAGTTTTCTATGAGAAAGAAGAAAATAAACCATTTTCCCATTTATTTATTTATTTAGGAGCTGAATAGATTTCAGCTTTGGAAAGACAAGATAAGTAACAATCATCATGGACTCAAGAAGACAGCCTAGCCATAGGAAATGAAGAAACCTACTCTCCTTCAGGAGAATCCTGCCTCTATGTTTTCTGACATCTATAATTTCATAAACCCTTAGCAACAACATGCCATTATTTTTTTCTCCCTGAGAAATATTTCCTTCCACTGCACACATTCATGCATTCCATTGCTTCAAATCATGATTTTAGAAATGGTTTAGACACAGAACAAAGTAAAACAAAAACACAAACATTGTGAAGCGCTCAAAACAATTGTTTATACTGTACAGTCAAATAATGCTATAGCAGCAAGTTGTAGTGTCCATATCAGCTGTAAGTGGAAAAGCATCTCTAATAACAATTTATGCTTGGGCTTCTGTGAATAATCCTCTCCTAAATTATTTAGAGGAGTTTATTTCAAGTGTGCTTGCACAAATTAAACACTGCATCTCTGTATCTAGCCTAAATTTGTCCCTTTAATGACTTGCTACTGCTGCTCAGAGATAAAGATTCTTTTCCTCTGAAGAAATTCCTCTCATTTTACTGTTTCTACTGTTTCCATATCTTCCTGAAGAATGTGAAACGTAGCAAAATAAGAAAATAAATAAGTAAATAAGAAGGTAAAGACAGCAACGTGCTGAGTATTTATAACAGGCTTATTTGTGCTAACTTTGGGTGAATTGTCATAATTGATGTCAGCAGGAAATATGGCTGTGAGATTATTATATTCTGTGCTTTTTCATTAGACATTCAATATGGAAGTGCATTTCAACATCTTTTTAGTTTGTTTCAAGTATTTTCCAGTGATGGGACACCAATATTTGTTTTTATTATTGTGATAAGAACAGAACAGATTTCCTTCAGGTCTATTGGTAGGAGATCTTAGTAGTTACCATTGTCTTGCGAATGCTTCATTGTTTGCCATATTCAGTCTGGTTTTTTTCTGTCTTATTTAATATGTTTTTTTCTGTATCAAATATATTTAGGGTTTTATGACTGCGTGCACAAAAAAGTAAATCTTGACTAAAAATGATTGAAAAACATCAGAATACATTATTTCTCTACATACTGGGAACTAAAATCCTAAACTTGCGACAGTATTCTTGTCTCATTCCACATGTTCTTTTATTGTGACTGTAAAATAAGCTAATCATTTCCAGAAACCAATTGCTATACATTAAGAAACAATTGCCAAGATTCAATTGTCTATGAGTATTTTGCAAAGATATTTTGAGTGGATTAAATTTTTAGTTTCACACCATCATCAGGTTCCCGTCACATTTCAGTATTATTGATTTGAAACAGAAGTGGAATTTTGATATCATTTAGTCTGTGCTACATTTTGCGTAATTATTCAGATGTTTCATTTTCATTTGTGCTTTCCTATTTGTTTTAAACATTATTACTTGCTTCGATGCTTTTTCATTTTAGTGAATACACAGATAAATATTTCTATCAATTGCAGATGTGATTTTTGAATAAGTAACCAAAATCCTGCAACTATGGCTTACTACAATGTTAGACCCTGAAGGTACTTGTAGAAGAAATTAGACAGGCTGTCCATGTACCTGATTATTGAGTTATCTAAAAATATGTTTAAAGGATTTCCTAAATTTAATAAATAAATAAAAAATAAGGAAAACAAACAAAGCTGTAAGCTTCACTGTTAGAGTTTTAAATGTCCTATCTGAATGAAGGGTCCCTAGTTTAGATATACTGTTCAGTGAGGAGGAAACAGGCTGCATTTTCTTTTTTACTCTCCCTGGAAAGGGAAGAATGTTTCTGCATACCGGCAAATTGTGGATCAGGACCAAAAAGCCATTTCTCCAGCTGCAGAGAAAAGCAGTACTCATGCTGCATAGTGTAGATGAAATTTAAAGCATCTTCAAGCAAATATCATCTTTTGGATATCTTAATGCATCTTGTGCTTTTTTCTTCCTTTAGAGATAGATTTTAAATGGGAACTATTTATGAGTTTCATTCTCTCTGTGAGTATCCATTCTAAAATCTACATGACTAAACAAAAACAATAATGTTAATACTTCCAGAAGGAATACAAGGACCACATTATGTCCCCTCAAAAACAGGATTTAAATATATCAGAAACCCACATAATGATTCTCTGTTATACTGAATAGAGAGGTGGGTGGAACTGCTCATGGTCACAAACATAGGAAGAGAAAGAATCTCTTGGTTCCTCAGTTTTCCATGTCCTAATATTGTCCAGTCTAAGAATACTGTCTTGTGGGAATCATTCAATATTGAATGAATAGTTCCAGACTGAGCTATCATCCAGTTACTTTGGTCACTCTGAAAGTAATGCCTCCTATTTATTTCCATGTAAGCTACAACAGATACAAAGAGCACAATAACACTACTTGATAGAGCAAATTCTCAGCTACAATTTTCCCCATAGTCACCACCATTAGCTGTGCATTTTCACCAGCAATGAATGAAAGGCTGTGTGCCATGCTTTTAAAAATTTGAATGGAAGACTGGAATGTGGCTTGTATTTCATGTAGCTACCATCACTGCTTGAAACATACCTCCTCTCACCTCACTGTGTTTACATCCACTGCTTAGTCTCCAGAAATGTTTAGCAAACATAAATGTATGTCAGTCAGTACCATTGTTTTTCTGTATGGAGTAATTCAGTCCCACACTTTTGCTACATATGCATTTCCATGTCAGACTCCATTTTGTCAGTCTGCTGATGCTGTCTGTCATTTCAAAAAGGAATGGAATGTAAGAGTTCAGTCTCCGCTGCCATACCACCACCAGTACCTGCCTCTGATGTCATGAGCCAACATAATAAAGCAGGAGGCCATTCTGGAGAAAGGAGGGCAAGAGGCTCTCTGCAACACCCTGAGTGCCAGGGAACGTTCAGACTGGACATAAGAAAAAATTTATTGACTGTAAGAGCAGAGGTGGCTGAGGCCCTGTGCCTATCAGTGTTCAAGAGGCACTTGGGAAAAGCTCACATTAATGCCCTTTAATTTTGGTTAGCCCTGATGTCAGGCATTTGGATCCAATGATCTCTGAAGACCACTTCTGACTGAACTATTCTAGTGTATGATCATACCTTATGGATTGGACTTTTTCAATATCATACTTCAGCATATTACGCATCTGACATCTATTAAGTTCTTATTAGTTATATAACACATATTAATCCAGAAACAAAGTATTAAAGCCTAAATGCTTAGCTTCCATGTAGAGAGATTATTTCTAACTGGATGGCTGGCATTAGAGCATAATCACTAACACCCTTTGCTTTTGTTTTCCCAAAGGAAGCTTTCACAGCTAGGAAGGAAGAACAGCTTTCTGAACATTGCTTGATAATACTTTTCATTTCCTTTGCATATTTTAATGCAATCAGAACAGCTTACATCTGTGTAGCAATCAAATTACAAAGACAACATAATCCAATGAAATGCTGAACAGTCAAATAATCAAATTCAGATTAATATTAATTGCTATAGCCTCTGCACCTGGATTTAAAAACAAAAACAAGAAAACCAACAAATAGAACTTCCTCTCCTTAACTGTCATGAAACTAAATCAAAAACTTTAGGAACCCCAAAAACAAAGCACGGTTTCTGATTTATTTCCTCCTTTTAGGAACAAGACTTGTAGATGTACAAATCTAGAGATCTTTTCTTCCAACATTCAAGTTACATTATTTATCCTTTTACTTTTCTCTGGTAACATTTATTATCTAATTATCCAACAACAAGATGAAAATATTATCCTCTTTTATACAGCCACAGATTCATTTAGAACATTTGCAGTTCTAGTTCTGGAAGTAAATTAGGATTAACATGTTCATTAGTGCAGTGGACCTCATTGCCAAGAGGATTCTTATTCATACTATCAACAGTGAATGTAAAAATCTCAGCAAACAAAAGATTAATTACCATTCCCCTACCTCCTCCTCAGTGGTGCTTTTACCCCTCAGTTACAAAGCAGCTGCACATACAATTAATTCAACATTTGTCATTATGGGGAGGGGTTGAATCTTAGTATGGAGATAAATGAATACTTCGGAACTCAGACAGAAACCTTCTGATGCAGATATATGAACTACACATTGAGAAAATTACTACTCTGTTAGTACTTCGCACATTTTTAGTTTTCTGCCCTCATTCATGTATCTTCGTTGGTTACGTTATATGCCAGATGCAAGGAGTAAGTGGTCACACACTGCAAGGACAAAGACTGTTCTAGAATTTTCAAAGGAAGGAGGTGGGAATGCTGGAGAGGAAGAATATTTCTGAAAACGATAACAAAAAATGCAGTTTTCTTGAACTACAATCATTGGACTGGTTCCTGTAGGTTTCTTATTCTAAATAGAAACTGCCCTCTTTCTTCCATCCCGATCTCCCTGCCCTTCACATGAAGAGCAGAAATAAATACCTAATTGTTTTGTACATTGGGCCAAAACAACTTGCCAATTTCTATATCAAGTTAAAATGTAAAATTTGTCCATACCACTGAAGAGTTTAGTTTTCACTATTAAATATATCTCTTACAGAAGGAAATGAAATTAAAACATAATTAGATGTAAAATGCAACTTAGTCAAAGAGAAATATGAAATGTAGTAATGAGACTTTCCTTATTGAGCAGCAGCTTCTACTGGTCACTTAAGATTTTTTTTGAACTAAAATAAGTGGTTATGTATATAATCACATCCTATCTCATTTAATTACTATAGGAACTCAGGAAATGCAGTAATAAGCGATTGGGAAGTTGTCAATTACAAATTTAGCACATCTGTGACCAGTGCAATCACAGATCAAATCTAAATTAGCAAAGCTTAGTCTTGGGCAGTTAGTCAGTCATAAGGAAGCATTTCCTGGTATATGCATGCTTGGGATCAGTGATCTTCACAACAATAACCTGTGAAGTACAAGATGATTAATTTGTAAACTGAATTTCAACATCAGCAAGAACTGTCAGTGGTCAAAAAATAAAACAGATCTGTTTGCTCCTTTGTCATTACAAGTTAACCTTTCTAATTATATTCAGAGTACACACAATTATAGAAATGCAAATAGTGCAATGGTCCTTTCTTTGGAAGACTGAATTTAAAAGTGAAGAGAAAGACTCGTGATCAAAGCAGAAGTATTTGATCTACTGTTTTCTGTGGAAAGGCATATTTCTTGACATCACCACTTAGTCTGTGTATAATCATACTCAGTTTAAGAGACAAACAACATTTTTGGCTGTGAAATGTTGAAACAAACAACCTGAATCCAAACTGACAGGTCAAATTTACAACTACAGTGAAGGTAACTATGTAATTTTATCTATTTATTTGTTTATTTTACACGAAATCAATAAAAGAAACAAAAGTAATCTGAAGATCTCAGAAAGATACACTTTGAGCAAGCAGTACTTTGGTGCCACCAGATAAAATACTTGTCCAGGACATAGATGTTTTTCCCATTTGTGCTTCAGGACATTCCAAACCATATTTCTCATTTCCCTGGTAGGTATGCAGGTAAACACAGTCTTTGGGAGTTCATTAATCCTCCTGTTGAAGTTGTTAGCTTTATAGCCAGTTTCATCTCTATAGAAAAAGGAAATGCCAGGAACAGGAGTGTACTCTTTCTCTGTGCCTGCACACCACGCATGTTTCCCATGGTGAAGAGGCAGAGGACACTGACCCTGATACATAATCAGTCTCTCCATGTGAAGAATGGCTGTGAAGGTAGAAAACCCCCATGCTGCAAAATATTAACATGACAAAAAAAAAAAAAAAAAAAAAAAGACCCTCAAACTCACAATTGCTCACTCCTTGGCTGTGATCTTTAAATCTGGCTTATTATGAAACAAATTTCATTAGTGTTTAGCTTATAGCCTTTCTGTCTATATTGTAACACCCTTGATTAATCTCATTTTAAGAAATTCTCACATGAAACATGCTTTCTCACTTTATACATCCTGACTCCAATGCTAAAACTGTACATAATTCCGTGGTAACCAATTTACAAGGGATGCTGTTCAAAGTGCACAAAGCAAATACAGAACATGCAGGAATTCTCTGAAACAGAAGACACAGCTGGCAATGTAAAACCTGGAAAAGTGCCAGAAATATCCTCCTACACGATAAAACAATATCATAGTTGTGTTGGTGTGAGGTATTATAACCCACCAAACCCAAAGCTGCTGACTTTTCTGAGAGGCTGAGTACAGCAGTCTCTGCTGACATCATGCCAAGCCCACAGATTGTTTTGCTTGTGCAATTCAATTCTAAACACTAACAACAAAGGAAGACTATAAAATCCTTTTCTGTGCAGTTAAATTCTTCAGGGCAGTTTAACCAAGCCATTTGAAACTTCCCAGGCTTGACGCATTGCTGAGAAGGTGTAGCACGCCTCATTACGCCGTGACACTGTGTCAGCAGCACAGATTGCTATCAGCCCTCTCCCTTGCTTCCCAAGTGCAGCGCTGCAGCTCTTTGGCCCTGTTCTTTTACTGGGATTCAAGAAAGAAGAGAAAAGCAAACTCACCAGTAGAACATAAAGGGAGACTTTCTATCCTGTCCTAGAGGACAGAAAAGAAAAGGTTTCTTTGTTATGTAGGTATGTCCAAGTTCCTTGTTCCTCTCAACAGCCCTGGTTATGGAAACAAATATGCAAGACAACTGCATATTTGCAGCTCTTCACAGAGGTTGCCAAACTGGAGTGGGAGGAGTAGTGTCAGCTATTCAGTATACAGATTAGATGTGAGGGCTGAAGCCTACACTTCTATAATATCCAATTGCGTCTGTGAAACTAATTCCAGACTGCCCTTCATTTTGACAACTCCATATAAATTTCAATAGAGGATGCCAAACTCTAGACCTCAAACTTTGTCTCACAAATTTGTTTTATTTATTTATTTATTTACTTATTTTATGGTAACATTTTAACTTAAGCCCGATCTGCCTGGGAATCTGTCCTGCAGCAGATCTTTCAGAAGGGCTGGGATGAGCATAGAGGTGTGTTCAGAACTGCTCAATCTTATTTTGAGAATGAGTTAATTGCGGAGGGAAGGGATACTATGGGGTGGTTTAGCTTAGAGAAGAGAAGGATCCAATGAGATCTTATAGCAGAGGCATTCCAGTACCAAAAGGATGCCTACAGAATACAGCGTAGAGAATCTTTATCCGGGAGTGAAGGGGTAGGATGGAGAATAACAAACTAAGAGCTGGTAGATGTATTGTAGATATTAGGAAGAAATTATTTACAATGGGGGTAGAGAGGCCCTGGAAAAGGCTGCCCATAGAAGCTATGGATGCCCCATCCTGGGCCAGGCTAGATGGAGTTCTGGGCAAACTGATCTAGTGGGTGACCCATCCCTGGCAAGGGAGTGGAAATGGATGACCTTTAAGATCCCTTTCCATGATTCCATGATCCAGAAAAACAGTGCTGCCACAAAGGCTTGCAGCAGCTGTGATCTACCTTCAGGTTACCACTGGGCATAGGGAGATGTGGCACTTTCTAGAGCTTACTCATCATGTGTTGATTAATGAAGGTAGTCATCATGGAAATATGAGTAATTGGTACAACTGTGCTTTAAATAAGGCACTTAATTACGAAGGATGAGAAGAAAAAAAAATTGTTATAATTACCCTATTAAGTCCAATCAGTTGACAATCCTACCAGGATCCCTTGTTCTTTGAGGCATCAGTTAGCAAAGCTTGAGCTACAGCCAATTTTAATCATCTGAGGTTTCTTAAACAGTGGCACCAATCGTACACTTAAAGCTCAGGAAGTGCTTGAGTATTCTGCTGAGCAGGGATTTGAATCATCACTTCTTCTGTTAAAAAAAAAGTGGGATGTGGCCCAGATACAGTGATTCGAAATTCTTTTGATGGCCTGCAGCTTGGGAAATGCATTCCTCTGATATCCAGCTTCAGAACAGATCATGCCTGCTTGCTTTGTACAAGAAAGATCTCTGATTCTGATAGATTCCTCTCAGACTACATAACAGCAAAAGCAGTCAGATACACTCTATTTGTAGGATACTATTATCAACATCTATTTATACTAATGAGAACACATGTGGACAATATTGGCATATATGTTTCTATGAAGGTTTCTTCAACAGTTATGAGGCTTATTACAAACAAAGTCAGAGCAATCTCAAGAAATTCAGACAACATCTATGTACTTGGCTTTTCTTTTGAGTACTGAATCCCTCTGTACTAAAAGTATATTCCCTTCTGTTCTGCCAAATCTCAGTTTATTTCCACTGCTAAATTTCTGAGTGTCTTTGCTAGTCTCAGTGGACCATTCCTTTCTTCTCTTTGCCAAGATCCAGCATTAACACCTATTTATGTCTTTGTTCTTCACTTGAAAGATTTTTCAATTACAAAGTCAAGAATGAAAATATACTTGTTACTTGTTACTATTAGCAGCTGGATTTATCCAAGGATAGAACTGAAACTGTGTGCAGGAGTACTGAAAAATTTCAAACAATTTCATTGCAGTGTCATTAGATATTGAACAGTATACACTCATTTAATTTATTTTACAAGATTTCTTGTTGTGGAAAAGAAATGCTCAATGACTTACGGCTAACTTAGAAATCTGTTCTTAATGATGTTGGAAACATTGTGAATGCATGAATTAAGAAATAGTTTTACATTTTAAAGAAAGCATTGATTTGATTAGCCTGGGGCATTAGAAGGGATAAAAGATGTGATGAACCTATTCCCTTGGATACATTTTTTTTTTTTTTTTGTCATGAGGAACTGAAATGTAACATATATATTTCTAGCATAGATTTGACTATTTTTCCTTTCAAATCTTTAAAGGAATGTTGTTCATAAATGTCAAAATCTTGGCTATAATTTGTGACTTAAGGACTAAATAGGAGACATAATTTTTAAGATGTATCTTAGTCTTTTTGTACTAAGAAAGATCTGAAAAAATAAAAAGCAATGACCAAAAAACTCCATCAAAGTAAGTTGAAATCAGTTGCAAGAACATTCAGATGAGAAACTAGAGGTGAAGGAATATAATTCAATTAACTGATGCAGATGTACTCCTGTCCTAGAACTGAGAGAGTATGACTGGAAAGGGCTCAAAGATTGAAGTGATTTCCTGGTACTAGCCATGCCTGAAACATTCAACATCTTTTGCTGAATATAAGAAAAAAAGTTAAAATGTATATATACGTGCATTTGTGCTAAATATTTTTCAAATTCATCAGTACAAAATGAAAACTAGACTATGTTACTGAATGGTCCAGGAACCCTGGAAACCGACGACAGCAATTCTGGATGCCTTCTTTGTTTGAGTCCCCAGTGGCAAGGCCAGCTCACAGGAATTCCTAACTCAGGAGACAAGGGAGAATCTGGAGTAAGGAAGAATTTCCCTTGGTTGAGGAGGACTGGGTTAGAGGTATTTTAGGTGAAATTGATGTCTGCAAGTCCATAGACTCTAATGGGACACAACTATAAGTGCTGATGTTCTTGCTAGGCCACTCTGCATTGTCTTTGCAAGGTTGTGGAGAATGAGAGAAGCGTTTGAGGTCTGGAAGAAAGTAAATGTCACTCCAATCTTCACAAAGTGCAAGAAGGAAGGCACAGAAAACTACAGGCCAGTCAGCCTCACCTTCAGCCCTAGGAAGGTGATGCAACAGTTCATCCTGGATATCATCTCTAAGCATGTGGATTAAAAAAAAGAGATCAAGAGTAGTCAACTCTTGAACAAGGATTCATCAAAAGAAAATCATGTTTAACCAACCCAGTTGCCTCCTGTGGTAGAATGACTGCCTGGACAGATGAAGGAAGAGTAGTGGATGATGTTTAAGTGGACTTAAGCAAGGCTTTTGGCAATGCCTCCATGAAAGCAAGCTCAGGAAGTGTATGATTGGATGTCAGGTCTGTATGAAACATCACAGAGCATTGCACGATTTCCCACTGGTACAAAGTATTTATGTGTGAATGTGAAAAGAAATACAGGAATAGCTTAGTGAAAGCAGAGAGGCAGCTCATGTAAAATCTGGTTATGACTTTAAGATCGGACATTAAGGGATAACAGAGAATATAAAGAAAGTCTGGTACTGTTACTGATTACATACTTAATTCTGACCTGAAGGAGTAAGTTCCTTATAGTTGTTTCAGACATGATGTGGATAAAACAAAAGCAACACAATGATAAAATTTCCATGACATAAGCAATCTACATGCAGGCAACCATGTGCTGAATGCTTTCATTTTCAATACGAGGAAGCATGTAACTCCAACTTAAGGTGATGAACTACAGGAGACACTGCTGTATTAGACCAATTAAGATAATTTCTTCTACAGGTTACTTACTACTTACTTCACTACATACACCAGTCTGACATATACACAAATGCAACTACAAGTCACTAAAGACTGTTCTGTTAGAAGTGATAATCAACCCAAGCATTACAAACATGCTGCAGGCTAAACAAGTTGGCCTATGGCACTACAAGAGCCACTCTGCTTTGAAAACCTTCACAATCATTTCCAATCTATCTATGTCACAGAAATGAAGCATAAGAAGGGTATAATCAAGCCAAGCTGAGCATGTAAAGAATCATATGGGAGATCAGAATGAGCAACCACTTCTATATAGTAAATGGAAATTTCTGTTTTCAATCCAGATGTTTTACTGACACCACCTTCAGATGTTGCATGAGTACTTCAGTGTAAAATAACCTTGAACTACACACTAATGAGTCTTTTTTTTTTTCAGAGCCACTTAGATATGCTATTACAGTTAACAACATTCTCCCTTTCAGACACAGCAATTTTATTTTGATAAAATAAAATGCCTTTTCAGATTAAGAAAAATATTTCTTAGAATAGATTGGAATGCATAGAAATATGTTTAAGCATTTGAAACAAGGAGTATTAGATGTATGGAGTCTGATAGCTGAATATACCATGACTCAAAAATCCACGACAAGTTATTGATATCTACAGAGTAATGTGGTCTGAAGTTTAAAACCTTTTCTCATCTGAGAGTTTTCTTCATTTCACACCCACATTCTATTGAATACCTTTTGTCTCCACAGGGAAAAAAGAGGAACAAACACAAAAGTATCAGCATCTCAGTATTAAATAAAAGAAATTGGTCTTGATTAAGAAGAAATGCAGTACTCATCTGTTCATTAAGCATGCTGTATTACTACCTTCCTGTAATTTGCATAGTTTATTTGATAAATCCTTTTAGCCCACTTCAAAAAATTGAAAAGGTGTACATTTTTAGGTGGCATAGATCCATTAGTGTACATATTTTTTACAAATTAAGGAGTTTATTATTTCACTTCAGTAGAAAATAACAGCTAAATTCATAGTTAAGAAGTCCATATTGCATTTTCTTTCTCTACTTCTTCTTCTATATGTGTAGTCTTTTGATGGAAAACTAAACTTTAAGGCCTATAAAATATGGCCTCTAATTAGCGAGCCACACCCAAACGTGTTGTGCTGTGATCTCCAAGAAACAGATGCAATAGAGTTCCTCATATTGAGCCTAAAACAGTTTAGGGGCTTGGAAGGCTGAGAAGCCCAAGCCATCTGCTTGGTGGTGCTATTATTATTGCTGCTACTGTTGTTCTTAGAGATACACTTGGGACAAAAAATCTGGGATGAATAATCCCAGTGGAGTCCAGAACACACTCAGAAATATGGATCTTTTGAGATTGTCTAAACACTGTCATTTTAGCACAATATAAAGAGTAGCTTCTCCCTGTCAAACTCTCAACATTTGTGTTCTGTCTTTGCTTTTCAAATCCTGACTAATTAGAGGATTTTGCTTCCTTGTGACACCATACTCTCATGCCAAGCTTGTGATTACAAGGACTACATGGTGTTCTATTAATTGAGGATTTTTGCTTCGTGTATGTGTGGGTTAATTGGTAATATACACATTCAACATTTTTTTCAAGATGTTTTACATAACAGTAATTAGCCATACATCTAGTTAACCATTTTTCAGTTTTTTACTTCTTCAGTCAGCTTCTGTAACATCCCATGTTTGCCAGACATGACCATGTTGAGAAAAGAGAAAAACAGGAAAATCCATTCCAGAAAATGTATCCGTAGTCTGAAAGCATCTTTTGATACACTCATGCCTCTTTGTGACATTAGGCTGGCCAAATAATTTTTTTAATGGTTTCATTTATTTTACATTCTTAATTTTGTTTTGGTGACATTACTGAACTTTTATTTGAAGCCACTGCATCCATGTATTATAATCCTTAAACGTAAATTGTATCACACATATTCATTTAATTTTGAAAACTGATGTTATAAGAAAAATGAAACCATCATAATAAAGAGTGAGCAATATAATATTGAATAAATACATACAAATAAATCATTTCTCTTCATCAGTGCAGCTTTTATTTTGAATTGGGAAGATTTTGTTGTAAGCTGACTGGCTTGAATTCACTGATGAACTGCACAGTCCCTGTCTTTGAAATAAGGTAATTTTTCCTAATTGCACGTCATGTCTGTTTCATACAAGTTATTTGCGGCAGGATATGCTTTTCTCATGTTAAGAATCAGTCTATACTGCCTAGTAAAATGTCATCTAGTTTAATGTAGTACATCTCTACTCTCTAGGCGATATTATACTATCACTTTAAAATTCACCTTTACTAACTGCTTCTTCAAGTCTAAGAAGCTGGGCAATTCCACCAACAATGGAAGACTTAGAAAAGGATATAATACAATTTATAGCATTTAGATTTTTGGAAAAGTTGCTAATTCAGTACAAGATGATATGAAAAAAAAAAAAAAGACATGGCAAACAAGGAAGTCCCTTACAATCCTATATTTTTACTGTTTAAAAATGTACACTGAATTGTCTGTCTAGAGATGGCCAGGATTTTAACCTACAGAGAGGTCAGATGTTACGCACATAGCTCAAAACATGACTGTAAGATTCTCAGAAATTGAAAGACTAGACTTGGAATAGACCCAGGCAGCATTTGGAAATTCTGTGCTAAAAATACTAAAGAGATTTTTTAACAGTGTTTGAATAGTTGATTTCCTTTACCTCATCAGAGTGGAATTCTTCATATAAGATAAATGGATTACTACTGACTGGGCTGCTTTTTGTAATGTGATCCAGAATGCATTATCTCAGTGAAAACACAACTTTCTGTGCCTTTCAGTGTCATTTATTTATTATTTTTGAAGCCTAACAAATATTCTTTCTAATACGTTCTTATCTGTGAAGTTGAATGTGTAAATATTTCAACAGACTTTTAGAACCCTGATCACAGAATCACAGAATTGTGGAGTTTGGAGGAGACCTCAAGAGGTCATAGAGTCCAAACACCCAGCTAAAGCAGGTTCCCAACAAAAAGTTGCACAGATAGGCATCCAGCTGGGTCTTGAATATCTCCACAGAAGGAGATTTCACAACCTGTTCCAGTGCTCTGTCACTCTCACTGTAAAGAAATTCTTCCTCATGTTAGTACAGAACTTTCTATGTTCAAGTTTTAGGCCATCAATCCCTGTCCTATTGCTATGTACCACTGAGAAGAGCCTAGCCTCATTCGTTTGCCTTCCACCTCCCTTTAGATATTTATAAGCATTAATCAGTTCCCTTACTTAGTCTTCTTTTCCCCAGGCTGAACAGACATACTCAGCCTTTCCTCATATGGGAGATGTACAAGGACCTTTATCACCTATGTGGCCCTCTGCTGGACTCTTTCTAGGAGATCCCTGTCTTTCCTGAACTGGGGAGCCCAGAACTGGACACAGTATTCTAAATCTGCCCTCACCATGACAGAGTAGAGAGGGAGGATACCCACCCTAAACCTGCTGGCCACACTCTTTTTAATGCACCCAGAATGCCACTGGCCTTCTTGGCCACAAGGGCACACTGCTGGCTCATGGTCAACCTGCTGTTCGCAAGAACATTGTTGTTCTACTATCTCTACTTCCAAATAACATTTAGTCATACAGACTATTGCTTTGTTGTTTTTTTTAAGAGGAAAATTCACTGCCTAAAACTGAGGACAATCAACTGTTTTTGAGAAGAGTTACTCTGTGGCATATCAAATTCTTAAGGAGAATGGCCTCATTGTGAACCAGGGGAGATTCAGGTTGTGAGATAGGAAAAGTTTCTTCTCCAAAAGAGTGGTCAGGCTCTGGAGAGGACTACGGAGGGAGGTGGTTTAATCAGCATCCCTGGAGGTTTTCAAGAAATGTTGAGATGTGGTACTAAAGGACATGATTTAGTTGGGAAATGTTGGTGGTAGGTGGATGGTTGGACTGGATGATCTTATGGGTCTTTTCCAGCCTTTTCTATGATTCTATGGGATTATCAACACTTTGGAGGCAAACAACATATATTTCAGATCTGGGTTCTACGTCTATTTTAGAATTATTGTAAGGATCATGACTTCGCAGATACCATATGAGACAAGGAACTATATAGTCTAATTTAAATTTGAATTTTTATCAGTTCTTTGCGTTATCAATTTCAAATCTACACATTCAATGATTGCTTCAAAGACAGAATAAATATTAACAGAACAGAGAAAAATTGTAAGGGAGATAAGCGCTACCTGATAGTAAGGGTAAAGGATGATGAAGATGCATGGAGAAGCAAAGCTCACTCACTGAAGTCCACATAACAAAGTAACATCCTGATATATTTAATATTCATCTAGAATAAGGAAGACTATGACTGCTTTTCCACATCCTTAACAATATGAATACCAAAATATGTTCCCTTTATATCCTTACTTCCCTTTTGTCCTTGAATTGTGTATAATATGGATATAATTTTCATAAAATTCATTCTCTTTCCTTTTATTGAGCACAAATTATCATCTTCATTTTAATATGACATCCATGGAAAGACTTGCCTGTTTGAATTGACAGAAAGGACACATGTTTAGAAGTAGTTAAAATCTAACAATCTAATACAAATGTATGTATATTTATAATCAGGATTCCAAGGGCAGCTGCTATACACAATGTTTCACTTACTAGCAAAATATTAAATTAGATTAGCCTGCAGAGCCCATAAATGCATTGTGTTGGTGTGTTATAAGAAAGATAATGCAAGTAATAACAAATAGAATTTAGAATCACATTTTAATTAGTCATATGAACATTTAACACAGAAATACTGACAAAGCAGAACTAACAGTGTAATGAAGCTGCTTAAAGGTGTAGATAGGAGTCATCCTTGCAATATAAATGCAGTTTTTAATAAGATTTTCCATTTAAAATAATGATTTCACTAAATCACTATAACTAGAAAAGGAACAAAATAGAAGTATGCCCTGTCTGACTTTACCTAGGGGAACAAAGACCCTTTTTTTTTCAGTATGAATCTTAGTATGAAGTATGCAATTCATCCATAAAATTACTCATATATTTCTTCTAATATCTGATTTGTAGTTCACATAGAAAAGCAGTTAAAATGAGGGGTGTCAGGTTGGCGCTCTCTTTATTTCTGAATTTGAATAAGTTAAATAATATTCAGGATTAATTGACATAACAATTTTAACTCTTTCTGAAGGGATCATCTAACACACCTTATGTCAAAATTTTTATTAAATAGCTGACCTAGCTAATAAGAAAACAGAATTCTTATCACTCAGCAAAGAAACCATAGCACAAAGAAACAGCATCATATAAAATTTTAATTGTGAAGTTCTTGCAGTACCTTTGTATATACAGGTCATATGTTCCAACTAGATGAGATATAAAGCAGTAATTTTTTGTTAACCTAAGTGTTTCCTGAGGCAGTTATACTCCTGTATGACTCAGAATAATGTAATAAATAACACAGTTATACAGTATATACAGTATATACAGTAATAACATAATGTAATAAATAAACAAATAAATAACACAGGTAATATTTCTTTCAGGAAAGATATATGTATATATTTATAAGTATTGAAATTAAAAAAAAAAAAAAACTAAAGAACACTGCAAAATAAAATATTTACAAAACACTTGTTTAACTATCTATTTCATATATCTGCACAGTGCCAGCAAGCACACATGACATCACTGAATGTATTGTAAGGTAGAAACAAACTGTATTTAACTTGTAAGGATGAGTCACTGTTTTGCTCATGGTCATAGAGGCAGAAATTTTACAGGCAGGGAAACTGGTCAATCTAATATTTTAACCACTGAATCCACCTCTACTTTAACAACTTAAACAATAATAAACAAAACAGATGAAAACGTATACTTAAACAGGCACACTGCTTCTAAAAGATGATGTAGAAAAAAAAAAAGAGCAGTTAAAATACACATTAAAAACATGGGCTAAGAAGGATTTTAAAAACTAGACAAAGACACAATAACATGTTATTAGAACTCATTGTCACAATATAGCATTCAGACCAAGAGCTTAGCAGGAATTAAAGAAGGATTAAACCTTTTTAAGGATAATGAGAACATCCAGAGTTACTTTAGATAGGATATAAATAATATTTTTGGAAAAAAAATGCAGATCTCAGGGTATAAGTGAATCATTAACTGAGGAACTTAGGAAGAAACTTCATCTGTGGCTAAAGTATTGCTCAACCAATAACTTCCTTTAATGAAATGTTCATAGGATACCATTAAAACTAGAAGAATGTTCTAGAATTATTTTTTTTTTTTGCAATTTCTGTTCTTAAATCATACGTGTTAAATATGTTCTATTAAAGCAGTTAGAATACTAGTATATTTGTTTGCCTCTTTTCTACTGATGTAATCAGGACCTCATAAAGTTTCACTTTAAAGTAGTATTGAATAGAAGTATGTGCACCGAGCAGTTGGAGATAAAAATTTTCATTGGAAGAGGAAAGATCTAAATCAAACTAGTCTTTTTTTCATCATTTGGCTTGTACATGGTGGCCAGTTTGTTTATACGCCTTGTCTAAATGCTTAGACCTAAATAAAAATAAATAAATAAAAATTGTACTTAAATATGAAAAGCAGATTTGTTTTTGTTTTTTTTGTTAAAACTGTATATGTATATATTTCCATGTAATTTCAGTATGTACAAGTTTTATGTGCTAAGTATTTTACAGTTCAATTATTTGTTGAATTAAGTATGCAGAAGAGTATGTTTCTAACTTTGCCACTTCTTTGTGTATACACCATGGTTATTCAGTCAAGTTTCCATACTATAAAGTTGGTCTCAATACTTATTGGTCTTATACCATTTTCTGTAACACCTAATATTTCATACACAAGTGGTTTTTATAAAAGTTATTTACATTTAAATTAGGATGAAGTTCTTCTCAAGAGAAACCTACCTCACCAATTCAAAAGTCATGTAAAAAAATAATCTCCATTTTGTAATGATGTTTGTAATAATCAGATTTTGACTGTTCAAGTTTTGAATTTTGCTTTTAACATCAGCAAATGTTGATGCAGGCTTTTTGTTTTTAAAATGGGAACTACCATTTTGCTTTAGATTTGCTAGCATAAAAATCACAAATCCACTTTCACAGTTTATATAAAGCTCACTGTACAATTTCTAGCACAGCAAGGAAAACCTCAGTAGATAAGTAGAGAAAATTATTTTGAAAGTAAGTTGGCATTTTTAAGGAATTTGATTTATAAAACACAATTAGTTTGCCTTCAGTAAATCCTTGAAAGTCACTATGGCATTTTTTTTCTACTTGACTTTTTTTCTATATGGCTGGTGATGGAAATAGCTATTTAAAATATTTAAAGTAGTTTTATAAATGCAGTGTGAATGCCATTTTTACCTTTATGTCTCTGCCACTACTTTTCATTAATGTCTTTGTACACAAGACAATGTATTTTCACAAAAGCAAAATGGGGTTAAAACAAAACAGTCTTGAATTAATAACAGGGGAGCAAATATGAGCAAAACACTTCTGTTAGGACAACACTGAAAAATAACTATAATTTCATCTCAGAGAAAGCTAAAGTATGAATTCTATAGGATACTTTGGTCCAAAGAAGTTTGAAAAATATTGAAAAATATTTATTCTTCCAAAGAAAAATATGTTCTTTCCCACTCTGATTTTGGCATTCTGAGAACATCTTAGAGCAGTCCTGACTTACATTTACTTGTGTCATATGTGGGAAGTTCTCAGGTCTTGGATGCTCTTGAGAGAAACAGCACTCCTGTAGAAGGGTAAATCAGTGGATTCATGGCAACAGAACTCTTCCCTGTAAAAAAGAACAAGAAAGGTTTGGTACAAGAAGTTTTCAAGGGAACATAATTGGTAATTACACAAATCCTGTGTTACAGCAAACAATGACTGAATATGGGAGCTTTTTACTGTATGAAAATCTCTATGATCACATTCGGCTGGAGGAACTGTATTTTTCTCTGAATAACAGAAAAACAAGGACCAAAGGCACAGAGGACTAGCGACGTTAGTTAGCACTGTAGGAGATAAATAGGCTGTATGCACAACTGTTGCTGTTGCTATTACTAATTTATTTAGCATTCAGACTGCAGTGTAATGAAGAGTCTTTTCTCACATCATTTTTTAGAGCTAGACACCAGAGAGATGAAAGTTAAACAAATTAAAAACCTGTTCATTGCCCTAGGCATGTTTTACTTTGTCATTTGGTTCAGTTCATTTTCAGCATTCCACTTTTAATGGCTCACTTAGTTAAACTTGAACTTATGATTACTATTACTACTTCTAATAAAGTCCTATTTTGTGAGGGCTTCATTACTGTCGCCTTGGGATAACAGCTGCTAATTTGTTTTATTACTATAATATATTTTATTTAGGTCTTCTCTTAAAAACCACTGGCTGTGGTGCTTGCAGTTACTGTTGTCTGCTCTAACAGCTAGTTTGTAGACCTGGCATAGCCTAGAGGATATTGTATACAGCAGGACTGTGGACTGATGAATCATCTCCCATATATGCCACAGGCTTGCTTCTTGACTTTTACAAAATCATTTATTTTCCCTCTGTAAAATACAGACAGTAATATCAGCATGCTCTGTTAGGGACTTAGATGCCTCCTGACGAACAGTGCTAGATAAGAGGAGTGTATTATCTAGCAGAGGTTATACACTGCTATTATGTGCTGCTCATATGCTAGAGTAAAGTCACTTTCTTTGGTAAAGTTATTAAGGATTTTCTTCAATTCATACTGTTAGAGATATATGGGATAAATTCAGTTGTTATTCAAATCTGTGTAATAATTATGAAGTATTGCACTGATATGTAGCTTCAGTTAATTGGATTATCTTGAAAATATAAAACTGACAGGTTAATATACATTTATGATCCAAATTCAGAAGGCAAGCTGGGTTTTGAACTTGCCATTTTCCTTTTTGTCTTTTTCTCTGATACACAGCATAAACAGATTACTCCATGTTGGACTCCTGAAGCTTGGCTGCTCTTGCTATGTTTCACAGGAATACAAGATTAAAAGTGCCAGGATCCTAAGGCAGCATTATAGTTAGCACACCACCATAATCCCTTCTGTAGTAGCTTGTGTACTTCTCTGCATGGTGTTGAGCTTCCATTCCACTCCAATTTCTTAAAACCTATATTTTCTGATCTGTTGCTCAGATCAAAGAGATGGTCTGGTGTACATTTTCTATGCTTATATTTGCACCCTGATGTACAAATATTGTTTGATTTACCTTCTATTTCTATATTTGTTGCAGTGATTATAATGAAACCTAAACTGACTTAATTTTTATAACAAACATAGCAGAAACAAGCAAAACACAAATAGTAATGAGAAAACTGTACAATGTATTACACTGCTTAAAATTCCCTGTAATTTAGACTAAGAGGGAATGTTCTTCCTGAAATCGTTGTCTGCCTATTGTTTGCTATTCCACCCAGTGCTCAGATTCCAGGTGGAAAGAAGTGATCAGTGGGTACTGGTCCTCAGAACGCCATCAGAAACAAAGCTAATATAATCCATGCAAGTGGTTAGCTTGTGGTCACTGTGAAAAGATGAAATAGCAAAAATTCACAATAGCAAATAAAATATCAACAAGCACAGTGGAATCTTGCAGACTGCAATTTATGAACACAGCAAAGGCAGTTGTTAAGCATCATGACCAGGGAGAGCATGGAACATAGCTACAATGTACAGGAACAGAGCACTCAAGTAACTTCCTTTACTTATTTTTGATTACCAGATCTTTCAAAATACTTTTAACTACAGAGTGGTGATTATAACATTAAACTTGGTGCACTGAGTCCATGACTGCTCATCTCTGAAAACTCTGAAGGCCAAGCAGTTAAGAGTATTAGGTCACCTATTTCAACTAACAGGTTCTGAAAAGCTGAGTCTCAGTGCAAATGTGGGACGACACATTTTGTAATGAACTACACTACTGACCTCTGCTGAAAAGAATTGGAACTGCTCACTTTTAAAAATTCATTTCCTTGCAAACTACAAATGATTCTCACTTCATGTCAAGCTAGAAGGACTGGAAAATAAAACGTGTCCTTTAGGTCAAGGAAGTAAAGACCATAGATCAGAAAGAGCTAACTAAGCTAAGGGAAATTACTGGGAAAAAAAAAAAAAGAGGTACACAATTTTCATCCTGGATGATGTGCCTTTACAGCTGAAAAGGTCTAGCTGGATGTGGTTTGAATTTCTAAAAAGAATATTTCATACACATTTGAAGGAGGAGTAGTTTGGAGCTTCAGTAGCTTATTCCAATCTTACGTTCTTGTCCCCATTTTTCCCAACTAGTATCATTGGTACCAAGCTCCCTTTCATTTAGAAAAAGATTCTTCTGCTTTACAATAGTCTATAATCACAAAACATCACTGAGAAATATCCAACTGCTTTCAACACACGTATATACAAAAAGCGCTATCCATCTGTAGAAACTTTTATTCATAACACAACACAGCATTAACTGTAAGTATAATTTAAAAAGTCATCTTCTGGTTTCCCATTGCAGTTTCAAATGTTGCTTTCAGATTCCCACTCTGTATCAAACAGGGGACACTGTATTTGCAGGCTCACTATCTAGACTATTCAGTTTGGAGCAACATTATGTTTAATGGAGAATTCAAACTTTGACATTGAACTCCACAACAACAACAAAAAAATTAAAATAATCATGATTACTCACTAGAAAGTACAGGCTTTCTCAAACTGAATATTGGACACATACAACAAATATTCAAGGAACAAATAAAATTAAAGGAAATAATATCTCATTAGGGAAAGACTAGAACACTATTTAACTATCTTTAAAAATTAGCAAGATGGGGAAGAGAAGATACTATTAAAGGAGAAATGGATGGCTGAGGAGGAACAGCTGCAGAATCCTTTGAGAATTTCTGTAATTAAACTAGATTTTCTCTTCTTTAATCTGACTGACTGTCCTTCTCTTTCTTATATTTCCTCACCTGAGGTTCCTCACAGCTCTTTATCTTGCACTCATCCTTTCACTGCACAAACCTCAATAACTGCTTTTCATTTCAAGACAGCTTTTATTCTATCCCCTTAAAACAATGACAGTTAAATTAATGAATAAATATTAAAAAAAAAAATCATGCAGACATTTTTTTAAAGCACTTTTTCTTCATTTTTTGCTCCTGACTATACTGAAAGGATCTGAGTGAAGCACTGTTGAATCCACACTTAACTATTTTAATCATGTAAACCAGTAAGTAAGCATTTGCCATAATATCTGTGTTCTGGGCTGTACAAGTATAAATTTTTGGAAAAGGAGGAGAAATCTTTCTATCCTAGTAAAAGAGGATAAAACAACTCACTTCCTTGCTCCTCTAGGGAGCTAAAGGAATTTGTCACTGATAAGGAAGTCATTTAGAAGGCATTTCTAGGATATCAGTCAGGCTTATAAGCAGCACAGCAGGAACCATATCAAGGAGACCAAAGCAATTAGCAAGCAAAAGTCGATTCCCTGGAGAGAGTGAAAGATGTTAGAATTCTACTACTGGCTGGCCTATTCTGAAGTTTTGACTGAGTTTTCTTCCTTGGTAAAGAGGCCATTAAACACCGTATTTGAAAAAAATGTAGAAATGCAAAACGTGTTTGACAGTAATGGGGAACATGTTTTAATTGATTTAACAGTGCAGATAATTCAACTCCTCAAGTAATTTAGAATCTGTATTCAGGAGAATTTAGGATTCCAGCTCCCATTAATTCAGTAGATAAATTACCCAAATGCTCTGAATGTACCTTAACAAGATGCACCTCCAGTACTTTTGTATTTGAATTAAAAAAATAAAAAATGTAAGAATAGGGATGCAGGATTCAAAAGAGTTTCAATCTTTCTTTATGCTTACTTAGTCTTCTACAAAAAACCTTTGTAGGGGAACTATTATGTCACAACCTGATTGATCACCTGTTTGACAGTAAAATGGGCATCATTTCTGCATTTACGATAATTTCTTATTTTTACTGACATGATAAGTTTTTGTGGAATCAAACAAGTAAATATTTTGATACAGGGAGTTGATCTGCTCAATAAGCATACTAAAAAATACCTAAATTTTCTTGGTAACCTAGATTGTCTTTTTAATTATCTTTCCTACACAGATCATTTAAGATCTGGAAAGAACTGGTGAGAAAATTCTGATCTGTGCATTACAGCTAGAATAGTTAGAGTAGAAAGCAAATGAAAAAGTGAAAGAAAAAAGACAAAGAAAGAAGGGGGGCAAGAAGAACAGATTCAAGAAACAGGGAAAAATAAAACATAGATAATGAGTACTGCAGACATTTCCAGAAGATTCATCCCATCTATGTCATGTGTCACTTACTGGTATGAGAAGAAGCCCCATACTGCCTTTCTTGATTTGTGTATCCCTCTCCAATACCTATAGAGCAACTTAGTCAAGACAGTTTTTAGACACTTAACACTAAATGAGAAAAGAGCTAGGCCCTGTCTCTCGTATTAATTTTATTGATGTTCCTTCTTACAGGTTAAAGGTTACAGATTTGAGCAGAAAGTTATTGTATTTTAGTAGTCCTCATGTGTGAACTCAGAAAATAGTAGCTGGATACTTTTTACCCTATTCAGGAAATATCAAAATATAAAAGAAATACATTTTCAAATATTCCAAGATGTGCTTAACTGTCATGGAGAATATTTGACAATCATGAATTGTGGCACAAATTATGAAATTATGTCTATAATTTACAGGAAAATACAGCAAATTGATAAATCATATGAAATGTAATTAAAAGCTTATTAAATGTAATTAATATCCTTACTCTATTTCATATTAAACAAACAAACAAAAAAGTCCTCAAGTTGCACAAGGCTTGATATTCAGAAAATTTTCTTCTCTACAAGAGTGGTCAGGTGCTGGAACAGGCTGCCCAGGGTGGTGGTTGAGTCACTGTCCCACGAGGTGAAAGAAATGTTGAGATGTTGTACTAAGGGTCATGGTTTAGTGGGGAAACACTGGTGTTAGGTGAGCAGTTGTACTCAGTGATCTTGGACGTCTTTTCTAACCTTGATGATTCTATAATTCTATGAAAAACAAACAACTCGAGTAATATTTTTTAATCACGTATATACAAATTAAAGATTGCAATGGACAACCAAAAGGAAATTTGCTATAAACAGTAAATTAACAATACCATACATTTTCTTAGGATGCCTTAAACTATTATCCCTTTCCTAAGGTATTCTGCAGGTTCAGTTCAGTACAGGGATGATATACTTAGCTTTAAGTGAGAGAGCTAAATGCTAGTCCATTGCACCAGAAAACTTGGTATACTGCTTATGTCACACCAAGAAGCAAAGTAAATTACCTTTATACCTAACTTGATGCTGCACAGAAAGACTGTTTCTGGTATCCAAGTCAGCTTGTTTGAAACAAATACAGAAATCTTTCCACTACAGTCATTTAAGTCTATTGGTTTAGTATTATTTATGTGATCTTTCCTTAGTTAGTTTTTCTAGGAGTTTTTTTCCTTAATTTAGCTGCTTGTAATGTCTGCCTGTGTCAATCTCTATTTAAGTAGTGCTTAGATATCTGACATTTGCAGGCAGTAGAAAAAGTTTTTTTAAAACCGAAGATGAAAAGATTATAGCTACTCCAATGGAGCTGTTGTATCTGGCATCACCTGTATTGCCAGGGGCTGCATAAGTGGTGCCTTGCTGCATTTATTAGATGTTGTTTGTGTTAGGAATATATCTCTCAATACTGGATGTAAAAGGTTATTCTGCATCATGTTAATGTGCAAGTCTAAAATAATTTGTAAATATAGAATGACAGATAGGGTTGTTGACAGTGAAGCCCCTGAGGAAAGAAAATCACTGGCTTTATGAAAGGAATTCCTCACTCAGAAAACTCTCTGACACACACAAAAAAAAAGCCTGATCCAGCTGAGGAACATGAAAATACCTCCAAAATATATTGCCCGATATTACATTATGTAAACATTTTCTGTAGAACATGAAGAAATGCTGCATAATGAATGACTTCTAAAAAAGCACTCCAATCAACTTATCATGGGTTCTTTTCATCATCACTTCATGACGTACTTCTGTTTTGCAAAGAAAAGTATTTTCAGTTTTATACCTGAAATATCTAACAGTTGATAGGCAAACACAAATGCAAGAGTAGGTCACTGACACAAACAAGGTAATAATCAAATTTAAAGTGCAGTTGCCTATTCATAATTTGTCAGTAACACGATGGAGTCACAATATACTCATAGTTGGAAGTAAAAGCTCCCTTGTAGGTAAAAGCTGTATTCAGTATGTAGCTACATGGCTACCATGCAGTCCAAGACAGAACAAATCAGAGACCTGAAAATGAAGGGCTATACCGAGTTCTCCAATTTTGAAAGTCCTTATCATCTGATATGAAACAGTATAATGAGTCAGTTAGTCTCAATATTAAAAATATTGATGCAATGGATAAAATGGATAAAAATAACTACATACTACTATGTTAATATGTGCCAACAGTATTACCAAAATAATTTTCTCTTCACAGGTATTTTCTTTGTATTAATTCACTGATACAAGGTAAAGACATGTTGTTCAAGAATCTTTTGTTCAAATCAACAGCACTATGTTTAAAACTGATAAAGTGTAACATCAGCATTGGTTACTAGCTTCCAGTTCCTTGTGCTGTCTAACTGCCTGTGAAAAAGCAAAATTCTCAAATTTTACGTAGAATAAATTGCAGGGACTGTAAAAGATACTAGCACTAAGAAAGGGATTTTTTATTATTATTTTATTTTTCATATTGATGAGCCTTTCAAGTACTGCATCTACAACCTAAATCCAGGTATGTGTTTTTCTTAAATGGACCAGGATATGCCTTAAATAGCCATAGCTTCCAAAATGTGAGCATTTCTTTTCCACATTTCCCTTTAAAATGGAGAAAGGGCACAAGTGTTTGTGTGCGTGTGTGTATGTGTGTAAGGAGGGAGGGTGGGTAATTTAACCTCTGTGCATTAAAGAAACATTTTCTAGTTATTGCCTGAATCTGTAAGTATTAGAAATATTCTCCTTTTCAAGTGAAGATAAAAGTTAGGTAACATTCATTTTTAGTTAAATCCTGAAAGTTTATTCTTAAGAAGTCATGAAAATAAATGCAAGAAAAGCAGTAAAAATGTGAAGGAGTCATCCTAAATTATTTATTCAGGAAAGCCTCTCAGGTATGTCTTAGAAGAATCATTAAAATAGCCAAAATGTAGGAAGAAAGGATTCCATCCATTCATTTATCCATTACCTGAAGTTACCTCCTGAAGGTCTTTCGAAAATTGATAGTGCTTTTTGCCCTTTACCCCTCCCCCCCTTTCATGAACACAGTGCCCTGTTAGATGAAAACATGAGCATCAATGTGAAAAAGCAGTTTCAATTCACTTCTGAGAAGAAAAACCTCCCAGACCGTACTTTAATTTATGTAAGTATTGTGCTAATCCGCACTGGAAAAGAGAATGCTACTGGTGAGAGTTCCCAAATCTTTCCTACTTGAGGTAATAATTTGACTCAGACAGATGACTTTTATATAAATGAATATCTCTATCCAGGTCTCCTTTGATGGAATTTTCAGCTGGCCTATGAATGTAAGGGAGCATTTTAGTTGCTGCACTTTCTGTGTGGTCTGAGAATACCTACTGGTTCACACTATGTTTATGACTTTGGCTGACAAATATTTTATATTTAATATTGATTGTAAAAAGTAAGGTATTAATTAGTGTTTTTAGTCTTTTGGTATGAGAATGGATTCTGAGCAGAAACATGACATCCAAATTTCTTGGTAAGACCTGGGCCTTTTACTTTAGGTCACTTGGCTCAGTGTATTTACAGGCTGTTTGTTCTCACTCAAATTTAAATAACTTTTTTAGGCATTTTGGACTTCTTACAACAGACAATTCTGTTTAACAAATTTCTGGTACTACTAGATTCAGTGAGTGTATAAAAACGGTGTGTTTGGCAACTTTACATACATTTTTCATAATCACTTATTTGCACAGCATCTTAATGAGCAGCATATAAGCAATCATTAAGTATGAAAACAAAAAACAAAAAAGAAACAAACCAAAATAAATAAAATAAAACAGAGAACACAAGGTGGGCTTTAAATAAAATAATTTGTGTCATTAAATTCCCAGAGGATTCTCAGTCAGGTATTCAGAGTGAAAAAAATCCCAAATGCTCATTTTTTGCTTACTAAGAAACAAAAGAAAGAGGAATTTAGAGGGGAAAGAAAATCTTTTTTCTCCTAGCTCTCCAAATGTTGCATGTTATTGCAAGTAAAAAGTGTATCTGATAAAAGAAAATAAAGCGGCAAAAAAGGGTGTGCAGTGGTTCACTTAATTATTCATTTAATTCGTATTGATCTCAGATGAATTAGCAAATGGCTTGCTCTAGCTGAGCACAAAGTTATTCATCTTTGATTTTAATCTTAGAGAAACCTGAGCTATGTTATATTAATGAATACCACAACAAAACACAGTAGGCAATTTCCTCACAATTTTTTAACAACATAAATTAAGAAAATGGTTATGTTCATACAGTTCAATAATAAAAGTCAAAATTGTGACATTTGTACTACAGTCTAATCAAGATGATTTAGGAAAAACAAAAGTTGGGAAAAAGATTTTAGAGAGAAAGTACAGCCTTTGATTGCAGCTTTAACAGGACTCTGGAGAGTTCAGTCCCTGTTCTGTAGTAGAATTCACAGCCATAACACTCAGACTTTAAAATTTCTGTCCATAAGGAGTTAATGTTGTTTTATTTCCAGTGTACTGTGTTCGTTATCATCAAAAGGCTGATACTAACAGTGAATCATACAGGGTTAGGTTCCCTCCAAAATGTATATTATTAAAAAACTGAGTTAGAACATTTGTATTTTAAGTATATCTGTGTGTTTGACAGAGAAGATATTTCAGAAGCCGTGGGGAAAACAAACAAGCAAAAATAACAACAAAAAGAAATTTCTTGTAGAGTAATAGGCATTTCACCTAAATTCAGTCCAGAAATGAAGCATGTGACCTATTCAGGTTTATGCTTGTGTCGGTGTGCACAAAATTTACATGAGATCAAGCACCACACAAGATGTACCACTGGAAGAAGTAACATGATAGACCAAGCTTTCAAGTGTATTCAAATACTTGTCCTACAGGTAGTGTGGATTTCAATTACTTACATAGTTGTGTATGCTATGTCCTGCTGTACCTCTAGAAGATTTAGGACAGCAAATATCTCCAGTATACCCTGCTATATCCATCCACCCTTTACAAGGGTGCTCATATATCCCCAGGAATTACAAAAAAACTGTTCTCCCATATCTAAAGAAAATTAAAACCCAATTTCAGGTTTCTTTTTCTCCTAAGCCTGAGAAATTTGAAATACAAAGAGCCACTTGCCCAAAATGTGCTGGTCAGCTAGCTACAGCCCAGAGCAGTCTTCCTCCCAGTTCTGAAACTATGCTGTTCTGCAGCACAAGTTTTTTACATCCTAGAGAGCAGCTAGGGCAGTGTCTCACTTTCAGGCCACGGTTTCCCCTATCTATAACAGTCTCAATGATAATTTCTTTTCTTTAATAGGTATCTGCATCAGTGGTGTTAATCCGGTCTAACTGTTCACCCTGCAGGAAAACCAAGCAAAGTACAGCTGTTGTGCATTTTATGCATCAGGAGTCGGGAAGTCATTTATCAGACAAATACTGTCCAAACCAACAGGGCACTGCTGCCATCTGACTCCTGGTGAGAATGTCACACCAAACAAGGAGGGATCCTCGTATTCACATGAAAGAAACCCATCCACTCACAGAAAAACTTATTCATATTCATGTTGTAGAGACAATATCACAGTCCCAGCAAATTTTCTGAACATGTAAAATATACATACTGCTAGGGTATATGAAGTGAGGTGTAATCTGTATTTTTCAAGGATGCTCAAATCAGAAGACTGTGTTAGAAACCTAGTGCTAAATCATGTAAGTAATGAAATCTCTACAATTATAGTACAGTTGTCTAAGACAGGCAGTTAAAGATCTGATCTCATTTTCAAAGTTGATGTAAGAGGCTCATTAGGAAAGATTTCAGAGGACCACAGAAAGCATGTACCCTTTTGACTGTTTTGCAAACAGTGGATGGGAGAAGCCATTTATTCCATTCACTGAAGCTCTCTACTAATAGTCTTCAGTCTGGACTACAAGGCCTGCAAGATAGAAGAGAAAAATGTGGACTGCGTGTTTTTTTTTTACAGTTTGTTCCCTCAGGAAGAAGATTTCAGTCCTTCAGATTCAGTACAGCAGTTTTTGGATATGAAGTAGAAACAAAGCACAAACCACACATGGATCTCAATATTTGATTTTTTTTTTTTAATTTTATCACAGAATCACAGAATTGTAAGGGTTGGAAGGGAACTTTAGAGATCACTGAGTCCAACCCCCTGCCAAAGCAGCTCCCTAGACCAGATTGCACAGGTTGGCGTCCAGGAGGGTCTGGAATGTCTCCAGAGAAGGAGACTCCACCACCTCTCTGTGCAGCTGTGCCAGTGCTCCATCACTGCACTGTGAAGAAGTTTCCGCACACATTTGTCCAGAAGTTCCTATGTATCAGTTTGTGACCATTTCCCCTTGTCCTATTGCCACACACTCCTGAGACGAGTCCAGCCTCATCCCTCAACCAAATATATATATATATATATCTTAGTGAGCTGAAATTTCCCCACACATTGTATACACAATTATTTCAATACTGTGCAGAATTTAATGCACTAATACTACTTACTTTCCTCATAATTAAACTACTAAATCTGAGCATCAGTGACCGGAGCCATTTGCTGCCTTGCTAGTGTTTCACGGGCCGTGACAATGTGCCCTGACAAAACTCTCTCTCCTGAACAGGAGACCTTCAATTGGTTATGAAGCATGACTGTAAAAAAAAAGTGACCAAGACTCAGTGCAGCCTTAACTGCAGAAAACTGGTAAAGTACACAATGATAAATTCAATTTGAAAAATGACTGTGCTGTAAATGAATAACATTGTTTTCAAAACTGAAAATAAATGTCAGAGTTGACTCAGTCATTCCATATCTCCCTATCTCTACTGCCACAGTTACACATTTTGAGAGAGGCTGGATTGTGAAATGTCAGGGGGAAAATCAGGTAAAAAGGGGATAACTTTTCTTTTGTTCAACAGTTACACTGTCTTTTTATTTCAAAGTTTCTAGTGAAGCACATTCATCTAAGTGTAATGGACTTTTGAGTGCTAATTAGTAATCCAAGGTAAGCTGCATAAAGCCAGAGAAAGGTCCCTATCTCTGAAACTCAAATGTGCCGTGAACACTAAAAACTCTCTTGTTGCTTATAGAGGAGAATGAAGTTTGCCCTAAATGGCAGACTTTTTGGTCCTGAAGTCCATGTCAGTTGGTCATCCTTGCTTTCATAGAGAGTATCTTTACATGGAAGGGGCATTACAGACCATTGTATCCACACTAGACAGTGCTGTGCAAATAGACACCTGAGTCAACTCTCAGGGAAGGAACCTGCTGTCAAAGATGCTTTACAGACCGATCTGTCCTCATGGAAGGGTTATGCTCTGCTCACTCATAAACCGTCAACACATTGTTATGTAAATAGTGCTGAGAGATTTTAATGTATTTTTCAGTTTTATAAATTGATTGAAATCATACTGGATATTGATTGACACTAACACATACACAAACGCATTAGCTTGAGAAGCTCTAGATGAATACATAATTACTGGTGATAATATTCTCTTCTGCAAAACAATTATATGCACTTTTATCAACCTTGGTAAATCAGACATTTTTGGGAACATACATCCAACACTATGAATGGCATTGTTAAAATATTTTTCTGATGAGACTTCATAATTTCACTGTCAATTCACTCAAAGTATTAATATCTTGTTCAGTGCATTGTAGAATAACCTCCTCTTTCTCAGAGGAAAAGTGGCTGTCAATAAAGTCATCACAAAAATGTGAAATGTTGCTATGCTGAAGGAAATTGTCTTTCTGGACTTAGTAGTAAAAATAGCTAACACGTTAAAAGGGGGAAAAAGAAAGGTAGCAAGGTAAAATAATGTAGTTCTGTAAGGTTTGTTTCCAAGAACATCAGCAATTCCTATTAATTTCTGTAGCCAACTATGCCCTTCAGATCCTCAATGCCAATGAAAGGGCAAGATTACCAAAGTGATATAGAATGGTTTGGTCTGGAAAGAATGTCAAGGATCATCAAGCTCCAACCCCCTTTTACAGGCAGGGTTGTCAGCCACTAGATCAGGTTGCCCTGGGTCCCATCCAACCCGGCCTTGAACATCTCCAGGGATGGGGCAGCCTCTTTGGGCAGCCTGAACCAGCACCTCACCACTCTCTGTCAGAAACTTTCCCCTGACATCTACTTTAAATCTTTCTTCCTCTAGTTTAAAACCATTCCCCCTTTTTCTACCACTATCTACCTGTGTAAAAAGTTAATTTTCTTCCTGTTTATAATCTCCTTTCAAATACTGGAAGGCTGCAATGAAGTCTCCGCACAGCATTCTTTTCTCCAGACTGAACAAAACTAGATCCTTCAACCTGTATTCATAGGAGACATTCTCCAGCTCTCTGAGCATCTTTGTTGATCTCCTCTGGACCACCTTCAAAAACTCCGCATCTTTCCTGTGTTGGGGGGTATAGCTACACGTGTAAATCCCCATATACATACATATATATAGGTATCATGCAGTACTCTGGATGGGGCCTCAAAAAGCAGAGTAGAGAGGAGCAATCACCTCTCTCACCTTGCTGGCCACCCCTGTTCTGATGCAACTCAAGATATGGTAGTCTTCCAAAATGCAAATGCATACTGCTGGCTTATGTTAAGTGTTTCATTTAGCAGAAACCCTAATTCCTTCTCAGCACCCTAACTCCTTCTCAGCAAGAAGTTCTCCTAGTCTATAAATATATCTGGGATTACCATGACCAAGTACAAAGTTTTGCACTTTGCTTTGTTTAACTTCATTAGATTCAAGTGTCCAACTTTCAAGTTTATCAAGGTCCCTCTAGATGGCATTCCTTCTTTTTTCTGTTATCAACTGCAGCACTCAGCTTGGTGTCATCAGCAAACTTGCTGAGGGTGAACTTGAGGTATGAGATGGATTCTTTCCAGTAAATTCAGTAAATTCCATCTGCTTCAGGTCAGGATAAAACATTTCGAATATGCTCTGATTTAACTTTTAGAGTAGATATATTTGATATAAACTTTTAGAAGAGATATATTTGGTGCTTTAAACTCTGAACTCAAATTTATATTAACCCTGAACTAATCATATATGTAGCTGGGACAACAAGAATATGTAAATATATTATACATCCTTGAGGTAAAAAAACAAACAAAAAAAAACAAACACAAAAACTTATCGAAAAAGCTTTAAAAAATTAAAGAAAACATTGGAAGAAAAGACATCTACCTATATGAAGTAAGAAAAAAAAATGAAATCTGTCATTCTATATAGATATTGGGAAAGAATCAGTCAAAATAAGTGTTGAATCTAGAAATTAGGAAAAGTGTTCAATTAGGTGTCTGAAATCTTACACTGAGCTATCTGGAGTTACCCTGGATATTTCAAAAGATAGGCATTTGTCCTGGGTATATTTTGCAGATTTAATTTTTCTCACGTGAAAAAAACCCAAATTTTGTGAATGAAGGAAGAGTGTCCAATGAGATATGGACAGATAAGTACTTATTTCTCAAGACAAATAATATGGCATTTTGCTTAATTTGTAAATAAATTGTGTGAATTCTCAAAGATCACAGTATGAAATGAAATTATATTCAAAGACATTCTTGCAAATTTTATGCACATCATGGAATGTTTTGCAGTGGAAGTGAAAAGTCTGTCATCTTAAAGTTTCAAAAAACTAGAATTCAAGTGGATGCTATCATAAAGATAACATTGATTGCTCTGAAAGTAATACCTCCAATTTATTTCCAGGAAAACTGCAACAGACACAAAAAGCATAATAACACAATTTGATAAAGCAAATTGTCAGCTATAAAATGTTATTTTTTAACATAGTCACCAGCATAAGCTATGCATTTGCCGTAGTGAAGAACAAGAGCCTTAATGCCACACTTGTAAAAGTCTGCAACCGTGGAGATGATCCACTGTTTCACAGTTCTGATGATGGTGTAATTGCTAAGAGGATGTTTCTCACGCAGTTCATCTTTCATTAGCCTAAAAGGATGGATGATAGAAGGTCCCAAATCTGGACTATATGGTGGTTATGGTAGGATAGCTCAGCCATGATAGGCAATGAGCTACATGGTTTACAGACTAAAAGAAAATTTATCACATCCTTTTACTAGACTTTTACCAGAGAATAATATCCCTCCCTTCACAATCACACCTTATTCATGTAATCACTTTTTGACAGTACATAATATTTGTCAACAACTGTTTTCAAGGATGAAGTACAGGAAAAACAAAATTTCATAAAATATCTCTGACAGACACCTTGAGAATTCAATGAGAATTTAAATCACTTTCATTGAATCAGTCTGATGCATTAGTTTCAAAAAACAAGATTAAATATCACAGTAGTTTTTTGTTGTTTTCTTTTATAAACATACTAATAAATAAATAAATAAATAAATCTGTTTTGTTACTTATATACATGAAGTATGTAATATATTTTATATGCTACCCAAGACAAGTCCTCCTCACACAATGTGGGTCAAGGAAGCCAAAAGCTTGGACACTCATAATCTAGCCAGAAATGAACGAGTGACAAAGTTAAAAACCTCAATTAAGTCATTTTGACAATATCAAAATGTTAGGGGAAAACACAACTTTAACATGACTCTCATTCCAACTGTTTCCCTGTTTATAAATCTAGGTGTGTATTATGGATGTAAAAGCGCAAAAAGAGCATGTAGGGATGAGAAATAAAATGACACCAGCAACAAAAGAATTGCAAATAATTACAACATGCTTCCATTGCTGCTGCTGCTGTAAAGTGTCTGAATTGTGTGAAACAAAATCAGAATCATTATCAGATGCAAATACTAGGCGTAATTTCAGTTAGTAGGACTCTAAAATAATGTCTATGAGACAATTGAACATTGCAATTACAAAAAGTGTATAAAGGGTAGAAATCTCAGGTGATAAGCTTAAGAAGCAGTGTAGCAGAGCTATTCAAAAGTCCAGAGTTCTTCATCTTAAACTCTCACCTACAGCAGTTTGTTCTGGGGGTATTTTTACTTGTCAAGATTCAGATTAAATAAAAAAAAATCTAAAAACCATACAAAATAGAAGAAAAAAACAGACAACCTCCAAAACAAAAAACATAAAGCTGAAACTATCTTTGTTGCTTATGCTAGATCTCCAGTCCAAACCACATGAATCAACTGATTTTTTCCAAAGGATTGATGCCTTGTTCCTGACAATGTTTAAGTCATTTCAATGACTATGAAAGCATGATAATAAATGCATATAGGCCATGTAACAAATTATTTTAACTTTTAGATATACTTAAAGTGATGAAACAATTGGTCTAAATGATCTTTGTAGGTCCCTTTCAACCATCCCATCCCATCCCATCCCATCCTATCCAATCCTATCCTATCCTATCCTATCCTTTCCTATCCTATCCTGTCCCACTCTAATCTAAAAATAACATAAAATAATATTAAATACAAAATGAAATAAAAACAAAATAAAATAATAAACATACTATTTAAAATACTGCACGATAGAAATATTGTCAGTATCAAAACTAGAACTTACACTAATTATGACACTTACAGAAACAGCTTTAACTATTACATAGCTCTACTTCTCCTTTAAGTGGTATTTCAGCTTCATCTTGCAGGTTCCTACACACCAGCAGGAGTGCTAAGAATCCTTGATCTGGCTGTACTTCCAGGCTATCTTACATGGATTAACTATTCATCCCTGGAAGATAGTTCTCTTTTACTCTACTAACTGGCTTGCAAGTGTACACAAAGCTGAATTTATGCAAGAACGTTTGCCTGAAGAGGATAATTAAAGGCAAGTTCTGGAGCGATTTCTTGGAGATATTCTCATGTTGTAATGTGCTTTGACTTAACTCGTGCCTTGCAATGTCTGCAGGCACCTCTGGGAAACTGATGAGAGCTTGGGATGCTTGCAGTTCTATGATAGATGTGGATGAGAGATCTTTCAATTTCAGGGGGCTGTTTCTGAAGGACTCTGCTCATTGTAAGGTAGTTGTGATACAAAATATAACTACTTTTGATTAATCAGTTTTTTTTCTGTCAATTACAATCCTGCAGTTTCAGGAAGAGCTGAGATTTGCACATGTGCAATTGATAGAGAACTCAATTATTTATGTATTAAGGAAGAAATGACAATTTCTATTACAGATTTTATTTTAATTTTTTCCTTCCTTTCTTTTTTCACTTTTTTTCCTTCCCTTTTCCTCACTTCAGAGCTGCAGATGCCTAAAATTATACTTCTTGATCCTGTGTTATTTCTGCATGAGAGTACATTGAGTAAATATCTATGTCAATCTGGTTTGATAAGATTGATGTTTTACCATTCCTTTATAAATGTTTTCTCTGGTGTGAAAAAAAAGGAAAATCTGTCCATAGAGCTTCCAGGAGATTCATTAGTTTTGGGGAAATGTTGACAAAAATCTTTGGAAACTATTGCAATATTTCTACTAAACAATAATTTAGATTATATTTCAACTTATCTGTATTCATAAAGGAAGTTCCACTGCACTGTGCATGTTCATCATAATTATATATGTAGCTAATTGCCTCATTCCTGAAGTGCTCCTTGGAGGTACTGAGAAAGCAACTACACTGTACCTATAGCATTTTGCATTACTAAGTCACTGAACTGAACATGCTACTTTTTTGTCAGTGCTTTCAAATGAATGAAGTACAGAATTTTGTGCTCATTTTCAGAGTTCATATGAAATTGAATGAGGCATATGCAGTCCAGGACAATTTGAATGTGTTCAGATGAAAACCCGTATTCAGAAGGGCACAACAGACATGGCCAGGTATAGATATTATTATTAGTATGTTATGCTGTTATACCATGAATTCTCCCATTAAGCCCTGCTGCTGCTAAGGGGATGCTCTGTCTAAAGTGTTATAAATATACATGAACTTTTATGCTAGCTGAGGTCATAAGGGGATGCACAGTTTACTGTGAGTACGTTATTGTGCACAAAGTTTTTCCTACTCCTGTTTTATGTTCATATTTATGCTTGAAATTTTAGACAGTACTGGTGAAAAGTTTTTAGGAGTCCAGTCATCTCCTGAAATCAGAACTTCATGGAAACCAACAGGCTGTAGTAAAAACTCAATTGCAATTTAACAATTATTCTATTGTTTCTGTCCTTGTTCTATATTCATCATTCTAATAATAGTTTGATACTGGGTTTCTGTTAGTATCCAGAAAAAAAAGACCAGTATTTATTTACCAGTTATTAATAAAATAAGATGAACATGAATTATTAACGTACAGTATAGAAGTTATCTGTAATGAGGATACCAAAAGTACAAGAGCATAGAGTTAACGCAGAAATTTCTAAATTATTCCACTGAAGTGCCTGGGCTATACTGACAAAATCTGAAATTGTTCTTTATGTAGAAAGTGTAGATGTCTACATTTAATTGTTCAGAAATATCCCAAGCACTTATCAAAAAGAAGAAGGACTTTCCTCTCTGGATATGGACTGACCTTGTATACTGCAAGGTCATTTAGGTGTGCCCACATTTTAGCATAAATATGTCAAGAGCATTACTGAACAAATAATAATATAATATGGCCACTCAACAAAAATAATTGTCTGTGCTGCAGACTTTAGTCTTTCCAGGGAGTGGTATGAAATATAAAGTGACAGAAAATAGGTGTAGCTCTTCATTCCCTTGCTTGAAAGAGAGAGAGAGAAAGAAAAAAAAAGGAAACGCAACAAAAGCCTGTAGAAACTAATCAGTGTTGAAGCTGATAAAGTGGCCTGTCATTCTCTCAGGTGCAAGGGGATATTAGTGGTCTTCTGCTCCTCCTGAGACTCTAGAAGCAATTGGATATTTTGCTTTTATATTTTCCTTTTTTTTATTTTTGTCCAGCAATGTAGAAGTAATTAGTTCTGCGTTCAGAACAGGGATGGTATTTTTCAGCAATGACCCTGAGCTGAGTGGAGGAGAGCAGAGCAGACACTGCATTTACATTCTGAGAAGTATGCGTGGGTGTGGCAAGCAGTTTCTCTCTTCCAATCCCATTCAGCTGGGATGATAACTGTGATGGTAATGGTGTCTTCTGTGCCACTGTGAAGTTGTACAGGTACAGACTACTACAGACTACTAAAATTGTGTGAGTACGGATTACGTCCTACCATTTTGTGTTTAGAAATAGAGTAGTCACTGCCCCATACTGGCCTCCGACAACAGCCTTTAATAAAATGTAAGCCATATCTTACCTTCCCTTCTTCTCTTCAAATTCTTTATTTTTGAGGAAAATATGTTATGAAGAAGTCACATTTTTCACTTTGGTCTTGAGCTGAGTCTTGACACATCTTGTTCCACTATTCACCAGCCATATGTGTCATATTTATATCATGTAATATCTCTCTTTTTGTACTACTTCAGGCCTGTATTCTGAAAAAGAGTTAATGTAAGTTTCCAGGTATTATGCAAACCATCCAAGTCTTTGCATCAAGCTTAGAGTTTGGCTTGAGAGACTGACAAATTTAATTCACATCTCTGTTTTAGATTAGGCAGTGGCCAGCTCTAAACAAGGACTATTTTCATCCTTGATGTCACTGTAACATTGATAAAATATCTGGCCAGCCTTGGCTGGGACATAGAATTGATGGAGATGCTTCATTGATGCATACCTGGGTACGTGCAGGTGTCTGTTGTTAATATGTAGGTACCAAAGAATATCTGAACACATAAGCAGGACTCTCTTGAACATTTTCTGTTCACTTGCACAAACAGCTTTCACACCAGCATCTGGAGATCTTGTTTTTATGCGTATTTTCTACAGTCTATCATGGAAACTTCTTTAAGTCAAGGCTGAGGCTTCCAGGAGACCTGAATATTTCTGAATGTAAGGGTGTGACTTTTTTCTTGTCTGTGCTCTTAGTATTAGAGTTCTGTTTGTGTAATTTAATTGGTAGTGCTTGTTCATTGATACCCAGTGTTTATTGAAGTAAACACACATAATCTCCAGTAAGACATTAATTTTGCAAATATTTCTTTCTTCAGCCTTGTGGCTATTTTAATCTATGTCTGTGATTATAATACTTGAAAATACAGTGTCAAGAAATAAATTTCATTATTGCAATATGATGCTGACTATAGCACAATATTACATACACAGCAGTAAGATGTTTTATCAGATATGAAAGCACGGAAAGAAGATGATGTAGCTAGATTAATGATAATTTTTTTTAACACCCTTTTCAAATATTTTGAGTAATGTGACTCTAATGAGCTATGCACAATCAGTAACTTTTCCTTTGTTGAATATTTTTCTCCAGGGTATACTGCATTATTAATATTAATAATAATTTGTGTACCCAATTATAGGGTTAAGTAGGAAGTGAGTTTTAAAAAAAGGAAGAGATACTGGAAGTGAAATATAAGCACATACACAATGAGGGAGTTTGAGTTCATTAAAATGTGTGGAATGGGATTAGTGGGCTATATAAATGTGCATTATTATGTACCCTGGAACATGTCCAGAGAAGGGCAGCAAAGCTGGTGAGGGGTCTGAGGCACAAGCCTTATGAGGAACAGCTGATGGAGCTGGGATTGTTCAGTCTGGAGAAGAGGAGGCTCAGGGGAGACCTTATTGCTCTCTATGCCTCTTTGAAGGGAGGTTGTAATGAGCTGGGGGTCAGCCTTTTCTTTCTTGTAACTAGTGATAAGATGAGTGGGAATGGCTTCAAGCTGCACTAGGGGAAATTCAGACTGGATGTTAGGAAATAATTCTTCTCCGAAAGAGTTTCAGACACTGTAATGTGACACAGGGAAGTGGTGGAATCACCGACCCTGGAGGTATTCAAGGACTGTTCAGCCATTGTGTTGAGGAACATGGCTTAGTGAGAACGATAGGTGATAGTTGGATGGTTGTACTGGATGATCTTGTCAGTCTTTTCCAAACTTGATAATCCTATGATTCTAATGAATATACCTAGTTCAGACAATTACAACTTTTGATTAATCAGAAATAAATTATCTGTAAATAGAATAATTCAGCATGAGATGAAAAACTGGACTTTAATTTCCATTGAGTAGATATTGTAGCAGTAGGTGGTAGGTGGATTTATATCTGAATTATATATGCAATTAGATAAATAGACTAACTACATGACTACATTTTTTTTTCTTTTTTTTTTTTTTAATCTGCTTGATGTTTGCTTTGTTTCCTGAGAAGCATTTCCTTAAGGAAATGAAATTATGTACTTCAGCTTTTCCAGATTTTTCAACTTTTATGATTTTCATTATTGAACTCAAATTCTGTACACTCCCTTCCTTGGCTTGGTAATTTAGCATGTAAAATTAGAACTAAAATAGTTATTTTGTTCTAAAGGAGAAGTCTTCTCAGGAACATCTCAAATTTGGTAACGCTATGTGAAACTCTTTATCTGTAAAGCACTCAGGTACTTCTTTGGCAACATGTTTACACCACAAGAAAATTAATGATTTTACCTTTCAAGCAAATTTAATTTTCCTCACAATAAATAAAGCCTGGGGTCCAGTGAGGGAAACAGAGTCCTAAATAGACATTCACTAAGTAAACATCATCCTTTCAATATACAAAATAGTATCAGAATCTGTGGGAAAATTGTATAGGCTCATATTATTTCATATAAAATTTAGCACACATATAAGAGAGAAAACTCTAGTAACTATTGTATGATTTAGCTTCCAAATTTACACTTCTTTTACTCTTTCTTAAAATATGATGTCCTTTAGCCATTCATGGGCTGTGTTTTCTCCAAGAGCTCTGCTGATGTTTATTTATAAGTCACCATATTCTACCTGATTCCTCTATTTGTTAACTTCTATTCCAAGTGTTAGTTCATTAGTACTCGGAGAGCTTGGGGCCAGGGAGCCAGTTCAGGACAAAATCCAATCTATTTTATTGCTAAACCACAGTATGTTAATAAAACATTCTCCAGTAGACATCAGCATCTGAGATCCAGTGTGGGAATATAACTCAAGCTACCTAGCTTCTAAGAAACCTTGTATAGTATCTTTAATACCTCACTAGGTGTAAGAAGGAAACTGCAAAACCATGGTTCCCAAAGACATAGGATTAATTAAGGGTCCTTCTTTCATCTGCTGTAACAGCATTCAAGTTCAAATGGCTTTGTATATCATCCACTGAGACAGATGAGAATAAGCACTGTCATTAATGTACCTCATATCTAATTTCTTGATTTTTTTATTTTAGCAATCAGTATCAGTAAAGTAGGTAACTAGCAGTCTCTCTACTGTGCTCCTAATCAGAGAATCACAGAATTGTAGGGGTAGGAAGGGACCTCTAGAAATCATCTGGTTAGATGATGACTGATACATCTGATGGGAAGAAATCAAGTGCAGCACATCTTCCCTGACTTTATTTATTAATTTATTTTCTGAATGAACAAACAACAAATATTATTTGCCAAATTAGAAGAGAACATTTCAGCAACAGTAGTTGGTTGTACCTGTAAGACACTTATCATCTAAGAATTTCCAAGAATGTTATAAACCTTAACTGGTAAATTTAAAATGTATTGGAAAATAACAGAATGCAAAATAATACAATATAATTCAATACAATTAGAATATGAGCTAATAAATCAAATAAAGAGAGAGAGTGTCCAAAACTGAGGGCCTCACTCTAAAGCTGAAAGTGAGATGGCTAGGAAACCTCCACTGCTGAGTTGACCAGAAAAAGAGGAAGTCTCAGAACTTGTGTGCAGTTGAATCTTTCCCTCTGGGTGGAAAATGGGAACACAAAGTCCTCTGGGGTATGTAGTTCTTCTTTTCTTTTAAGAAACAGGTACCTGGAAATTCATCAGTCCATAGAGCTGGTGCTAGAGTTCACTCTTTAACTCCCAGTGCCTTACATGATGTTATGGTGTGGAATACCAGTAACTAAAGTTGTAAAACCATGACAGCTGTTGGAAGCAGAAGATATACAAAATTTTTCTCACTTTCATTCAAATGATATATCTTTCAAGGCACTAAAAGGTAGGTTTTTTGTTAGTTTGTGTGTATGAAGTCAGAATGGGAACTGATAGTCTCAGAGAAATGAAATCTGAAAGAATTATGTCTTCAGTCTTGAATTTGTTCAGTATTTTAACATGAACCTAGATCTGACGAAGAGCTATGATGAGCTTTGAGGTGCCCTAAGGAACTATAAGATTAGAAAACAAGGCATTCACTCTACATACATTTAAGAAGCAGAGAATCTACCACATAATTGGCATAGTTTACATTTTCCTTTATATGACAGTGTTGTCTTCTTAAATTCATGAACTGTAGCAGAAGACTATATAATGGAGTGATACAACTTCTCTAATTCTAGAGTTAGAATTGGTGCTCTAAAATTTATTAAATTATATACATTTTATTGGAGGGTCAAAACTGGCACATCTCTTTCTCAGAGCTTCTGTAGTACAGTTTAACTACAGTTTTGTATTAAATCCAACGGTCCTCAGTCTAGTAGAAAATATAAGGCATAGTAGAACATGAATAGCATGAGTAGAAAACAGCAAAACATTAGAAAAAGAATGTATGCATAGCACATGTTTATATATCTACAAAATAAAGTGTAGATAATTAACTTTTTATAACAGTTATATAGAAAGTGATAATTCCAATACCCAATAATTTACACTTTCATTAATTTCAGAGCAATCTATGTATGTTTATTGTATCTATACAATAATAATATTTTCTGAAAGCTTGCCTTTATAAATAAGGTACAAACTTAGCAGTCAAGAAAATTAAAATTAAGAAGTCAAGTCGCTTCATGAAGTAATTACAGTATTATTTCCTGAATCGTCTATTGTCCAAGTAACCACATGCCAGGAATAGTCTTAAATTAAAAATCTGCATTGAAAGGTTTATTTTCCATCTTTTTTTTTTTCTCCTGAATTAAAATCTAATTTAATAAATGTAGCAGAGAATTCTTCTCTCTGTGGCTGTTTAAGTAGCTCTGTAGATGTATGGATGTAACTGAAAGCAGAAATTTCCATTGGAGAATAGTGAAGATAGATCTTCCCTGGTGTAAGGTTCTTTTTCAATAAGCAAGTGAGTTATTTTGAAAAAAATAACTAACGAGGTAATAATGACTTTATAGTAATTTAGATCATTATGTGTAAGACAAAAAATTGATCTGAATTAAAAAAAACAACAAATGTTTCTAATATTTGGATCATGTTGCTACTTCTTCAGCAAATTCTATATTATCTTTTTAACAAGAAAGATACATCTACAATTTAATACTGGAAAGCATTTTACTTCAATGGAGATATTGGTCTTGTGAGAATTTGCTTCATGTTGAGCAAGACTGCTTAGATAGCTAAACAAAAGAATGTGTGCTCTCAAGCGCTGTGGACTTGGTCCAACAGCAGTATATAACATAAAAGTACATAACTAGAAGCAGTTTTCAGAACTTTCTGTGACTAACTTCTGTATGACTTATGGGATTGTTATTAGTAAGTATTTTGATGTATCTTCTAATTAACTTCAGCCTGTCTAAAGAGTTTTTTTTTTTTTTATCACTTGCTGTGAATTTTTGTACAACCATATTTTTCTGCACCTAAGTTATTAAAAACTTGAAGTGTAAACAGAAAAATATAATAATCAATATTTATAGTTGAAGATTTCTACAGTCCATCCCAGTGTACCCTACTGCTTCATTAAGAAATTCTGACTTTATATTTCATCTTTGTTGCTGGGTTTTGTGAGTGGCTTTTCAGGCAATGCTTCTGAGAAGTGCATGGGGCAAAAGGTTAGAACAATAGCTTGTGGCTATATCAAAGGCATCTTTCAGCCACATTAATTATGGATCAGTATAAAGTGGGCACTCAGATAGTGCTGCAAGTTATAGGATGTTGTACTGAAAGCTAGGGAAAATGTATCAAAATAAAGAGAGAGAGAGAGAGAAAGAAAAACCTCAAAGGCTTGGTTGTTTCTACAGTGAACACTTTTAGAAATCCTAGAGAGAGCTCTGTACACATCCCGCATCTCAGATTTAAATCACAGCATTTACAACGGGTGAGAAGCAGTGCTCAAAGGTAGCTGAGGAAATAAATTTCCTCTTCCTTTGAAAGTATGAAAATTACAAATTTTAAAATTTTAAAATCCTTTTAAACACCCAGTTTAAGTCCATCTTTCATTTGTTCCATATTCATTCATAACATAAAACTGAAGTGATCTTCACATAATCATTCAAGGCCAAATGCTCCCACTTACTTTCTTAGTGAGTAGTCCAGTACTCTTCACATTGATACACATACTTCAGTTGAACTACTTGAGATATAAAGTACTCAAAGCAGCTTGATAAATCTTCAGTGAATTCTGAATTTCTCAGTTGATTTTAGTAGACTTCAGATAAAGCTAAATGTGAAAGCAGATTTCAAAGCCAAATTCTGATCAACTTCTAGGTCATCTGCTCTAAAATCAAGATACAATATTCCGTACTGTTAAAAACACAGAAAGGTATTATCACATCTTTCTCAGATATGTCAAACTTCCTCTTAAAACACAACTCTAATTGGAGAGAGCTGTTCTGTGTAATATCCTTTTTCTATTACACAGGTAAACATTTCTGGAAGATATTTTCACTTAAGCAACAAGAACGTCCCAAGGCTAGATAAAATATATTTCTGTCATGCTTGAAAGGTGCCTGTTTAACCTATTATTAAAATCTTCCTTTTTTTTTTTTTTTTTACTTTGAAAGTGATCTATTTCAGTGCTTCATCTACAAGCAATGTTAGCATTAGGAAGTTTTTCTTAAGTTATAAGCTTAAACCTCACTCATTTTTTTTGAGGAAATAAATTATTTATCCTTTATGGATATAGGGAACATTTTGTTATCTCCCTCTGTACTTTATAGTTTTCATAGTTTTTGATCTTAATTTCTCTAGCCTAAATGAGTCCAGTTTTCTCAAACTTTCCCTGTAGCGGTTCACTTCTTGGAGAAATTTGAGTATGCGGATAACTTTCATTTCATCCCTATTCAATTGGTCATATTATTTGTAAGGGGTAGTTATCAAAACTAACATTTTTCTGGATAAGGATCTTCAAGTTATAAAAATTATTTATCATTCTAAGATTTTCTATTCTTTTACTTCAGACTGCAATATGACCAATAAATATTTTTGGGATCATTGTAAGATATTTAATGCTTTTTCATTCTGTATCTATGAAAATTTTTAATTTAAATACTGCATTGCCTCAGAGCATTTTTTTTTTTTTTTGAGAGAGAGATTATCTTACTACAGCATACATGGAGAAAGCAATAATATTTTCTGAGGAATTAATTAAATTAGTCTGTCCTATATCAGAAAAACTGCAGAAGAAATTGGTGATAATTCCCACATGGAGTACTGTTGACGCCCCCTCAGAACAGCTTTATAACATAGTATTGCACCTATTGTATGACAGATTCATGTAGGTTTTTTCATTACATTTTGTTTTTGTGTGATAGATGGCAGCAGAGGGGCAGTCTGACAAAATGGCGTCTGACATGGAAGTGCATACCTAGTAAAGGTGTTGAATTCCTCTATGTGGAAAAAATTGCGCACACTGACATTCATCAATGCTTGATGAATGTTTATAGACACAAACAGTATATGTTAGCACAGTGAGGTGGTAGGTGGAGCATTGCAGCAGTCATTATATTGACAGTGGGTTGCCTACACTGGTGCAGAATTTTATGAGCTCAGCATGCAGGCTTTCATTCACTGCTGGCAAAAGTGCATAGCTATTGTTATGTGTGTTGAAAATTTTCTCTGTCAAACAGTATTATTGTGCTTTTTGTATCTGTTGTATTTTCAGTGGAAGTAAATCACTTTCAGTGTGACCTGTGTATAAGACCATTTCAGAGTTTTGCTTGTATCATATGTACACCTCCTACTTGTCTGTTTACCTGCACTCTAATTATAGAAGGACATAAGATTGGCTTTATGTAATTTTTGTCTTGACAAATCTGTGTTAACAGTTAGTCATCTCCTGTTATGATCTCCATCAAGATTGATACTTACCCTACAGGTAATGATGCCCATCCACATCAGAATAGTTTAACCCTTTCTAAAAGTCTGTGTCTTACTTTGGTGAATGCAATTCTATGAAAGCCACATCCACAGCATGCTGGGAGAAGAAATACACTCTTCTTGTATTGTAGCCCCACTGGGAATTTGCCTGGCAAGCCCAAAGATGTCATAGTCAAGCATATGATACATATAGAACAGAGCAAAAAAAATGGTGGGTAGAAGACATCATCTCCTGCTTCTCTGGTGTTCTGAAATATTATTTGTGTGATGAGAGGTAAAAATTTATCATATAATTTTGTCTAGATATTGTTTCAACTAGAAAAATGAATGAAACATTTTGAGTTTACAAAGTCAGTAAATAACTAGAGTTCTTTGTAATACTGTTCTTCACAGTGGTCTTTTGTGGGCACTTTGCTGGGTTATCCCTAAGGTCATGGAAGGATATATCTGGCAACTTGAACTGTTAATGAAAACAGTACATCGACAAGATTCATAAGAATGTAATTATCATTCTCTCTCTCCCTCTTTTCTTGCTTAGGTAGACATTATTTTGAGAGTAAGTTATACTGCTATTGTTTTCTTGCTGTTGTCCTCTAACATCTTCATTGCCTTGTGTGTACATCCACTCAGTACCTTAAAACATAAAAATCTAAATTTTCTGGAATGTTCTCCATAGGTTATAAATAGAACAGTAACCAGTCTGACTGATTGTAATAGTCTGTAATTGCCTATAACATTTTCTCTTTCTAGGAACCGAAAATAAACAAAATTCAAGACTTAATTTTCCATGCTTTCTGTTTCACTGCAACTTTTAAAGACAGTCACTGCAGCTGGATTTGGAAGCTCAGACTCCTCTTACGTTCTCAAAGAGAACCAATCCACTTTAAGTAGCCCGGGTAAATTGTTTCAGATCCAGCAATTTGAAAAATGTTCATACAATCTGGTTGCTCTCAGACTGTTTTCCAGGCAGAAGTATCACACTGACAATGATATTAAATGTGCTAACTATCTGATCACAGCTGACCTTTCAAATGATGAATGTGTTAAAAATTTTAAAGAATCACAAAAAGTATCAACATCATCCACTGACAGTTTTTCATGCAATAGCAGATCAGTAATTTCCCATTTTCTTCTTTTGTAGTGATATGAATCTTTCCTACTACTTTATTTTACGTCCAGATTTAAGCAAATGCCATTTAGAAGCTTTGACTTTCCTGATCGTGCTTATATTTTAAACTAAATGTTTGCAGTCATTAGTCTTATTTTTTTATCTATTTATTTATATATTGCTTGCTTGAAGAGATCATCTTCCTCAAAACTTAAACCCCTCTCTCAGTGATACCATAGGCAGTAGTCTTTTTCACGTTCAATGCTTGCTTTGGTAGACTAAACAGGTCACATGTAATTAGATCGTGCTTTGATAAAAAATTTGCATTGCCAGTCCTTTTAAGAATCTTACCTCAGCATTCACACTATATGATTCTGTTTTTACAGCTGAATGCTAATGTATCTTAAGTATTTTATTCACATTTTTTTGTATCATTTGATCCTTCAGTAATAACTTTCAATTTGGACACACTGTAATTTACATCTGTTTATGAGGATATTTTAATGGTTTTATTTCTAAGAGTAGTGATTGACCTTTAAATAGACAAGCATGATGTGATCACAAGAATTGTAATTCAATTTTGTTTTCACATTAGATACAGATAGATTCTATGGGGCTATCACATGATAACCAGCAAGAGAATGCCATGTTTCATTTTGCCTCTTCAGAAGTTTCAAGATTCAAATTCTGGCTGACAAACTGTAAAATACATCATTTTTACTTACACCAATATATATATCTGTAAAGTTCATGTTTTATTTATTCTATTCTTGAAATTTTATATATTTTGTATAATAAATAAGTAGTAAATATCTACTTATCAATGAAGATGACAAGTAAATTGCATCACTTACTTTGACCATGCTTATTCTTTTTCTACAGCAGCCATTTTTTTACACAATTTTATTTAATGAATATTTCAAACAATAATTACAGGCATTTTAATTATCCATGAGATCACTGTGATATCTAGTACAAGAATTTCAAAATTTGAGCTAGTGAAAAGTATTGAGATTGAAATCTGCTTTATTACTTGCCAAATTTGTTTTTTTGTTCATTTTGCCTTTATTTTTGTCTTGATGTTCTGAAAATATTTAGTGGAATGCTTGGTAGAATGGGGAGTAAACCAAAATAAAGGTATTATTTTAGATTAGCCTCTACAATCCTCAGCTTTCAACTCAGATTACTTATACTGGATTTCTTTCCTGAGCAAATCTATATTCATAGATGCATAGAGCATAAAAAATCCCTTCTCAATATTCTTTCTTTCTTTAGAATCCCTGATGTTCCCACATTGAGGATTTTCACAGACAGGGTTGGTTGTTTACATTTAAACCTGCTTGGACCCAACAGAGATGAACTCCTCAGCAGCCCATTAGTGCTACTTATAAACTGTTAGGATGGGATCCTTAAAAAAAAATGGACTAATATTAAAGGGAATTATTTGTACTTGAGAACATCCTTTAATTGTGAAACATGTCTTAGCATTTTATTTTACATCAGTTAGACAGCGATAGCACCCATCTAGGGACACAAAAAAATCACGTTAGAATTCTACACTCTTTATTAAGGCATGGTGCTCATATTAAATATCCACAGTTGTTACTGTGGAGTTTCATTAATTAGAAGTGTGCAGTGCTTGCACAATACACAGTAGGAATGCATTAGTTAAATAAAGCATGCAAATAAAAATATTTCCTATAAACAGCAGGCTTTTGGCTGTAGCAACTCTTGAACATGAAAGGCACAGAGCAGCTTAAATAGCATATTCTTTTTTAAAAAAAGTCTATAACACAATTTCATCCTCTCTTTAGGAAAGAAAGTTCCTTCAAATCAGCCTGAATAATGGTGACCTAAGGAAAAAAATTATTCCATAAATCTATAAAGAAAACTTTAATGAAGTCTTAGATAATAAGATTCAAATTAAAAATGTGATGATAATCCCTGTTGAGTTTACATGAAGATCTTTTACAGAAAAAGGGATAAACTCTACATTCATCTGAAAAAACTGGCATTATTTGATGAATGAGGTGCTATGGACTGTACTTAGGATTTTGCAACTCTCTGCAATGAAAACATAAGCATTTTTCATCCATATTTATCTTTCAAGAGCCTAACAGTGATAAAATGTGACCACTACTTCACACTGATACATCTGTAAACACTGGATGATATCATCTTAGATTATGATACTGTTGGCTAGCAGTAATCAAAGTGTCACTGACCCTACCAGTTTGCCCAACACTGTAAGAAGACATGACAACCCAGATAAATTCTATCTTTTAGAGCTGCAGAATAAGTACTGTACTGAATACAAGGGAGATTAAAAATAAGCTTTCAAGGAACTTGATTTCTGTGGTAGATAAATAATAAGTAAATAATAATAGGAGCCCTAACAATAATGCTGGAAATTATTTCCTACAGAAATATCTGTTCTCAGAGAATAATTTCTCAATATGACTGTCAAAACCTAATAGTCTAAATATGTCAGATAGATCTTAGTTGTTTTAAATTAATGTACTGCATTTAGAGTTTATTATAAGGTAAATTCCTCAGAAAATAAAGAATTAAATGTTGATGAGCAATCAGTATATAAAAACCCTCAAAAAGACAAATTAAATGGTTTTAAAGGTGCAAGATGATTGAAAATAGTCTCCATAAAGCTGAGTCCACCTTCATACGCAGTTTGCAATATAAATGGTTTTCAATCTGCACTCCTAGTGAAAATCACAGATATTTTTGTTATGTATGCATTATTCTCCTTCTAGATCAATATTTTTAACATTTGAGATACATTCATGCCTTTTTGTTCCCTTGCAGCATCTGTTTTATGAGAGCAACACAATGTGTCATGTACTACAGCCAATGAGCATATCCTGCAAATAAATAAGAAAAGAATGAATTTGTATTTAACACCGGGAACCTAGAAGTTCTCTCAGTAAAGATAATTCTCTGGAAATAAAAATGTTGCATGACTCCTGCAGAAATTATCCATTTAATAACTAAGAGCAACACAGTATATTACTATATTTTCAAGGTGAGAGTCTTCAAGTGCCCCTGCTTAACAGTGTGTAGTTAAGCATTACTGATGAAACTAACAGTTAGGATTTTCCCTCCTGGCATTTTAACTTATGCATAATGCATAGTAGAGCGGATAGCACATCTGTATGAAGAATTTTGTCCCTAACTTGCTGATTTATATCAAGATCAGGGTAGCTTTAAAAATTTATATAATTGTTGCCTTTATCTCCCCAAGCCAGAAGAGGGATGTAGAACAAGCCAGTAGTGCAGCCATGGGATGGGACTGCATTTGGCTTGCCATGCCAGAGCAATGCGGACAGTGATTTATATAGGTGAGATGAGAGAGGAGGTTGGCTAGACAGGAGACCCCATTTAATTCTTTTTGACATGCAAATTGTTACGTGTCTCTGTCTGTAACCCTTTATCATACAAAGTGCAGAAATTTAAAAAGGAGCACGTGTTATCTCACATGAAGAGAGTGGAGTACTAGGGGATTTAAATTCTTTCCTGGTAACTCCTCTGATAACATGATATCAGACAGCACACCCAACCATTCACCTTTTCACCTCAAGCAGCCTCTTGGCCATGATGTAGAGTTGACGTACTCCTTTTTAGGAGGACACATTTCTGTCAGTGCTGAAAGTCCTCCTCATATGCAAGGTCATTCCAATGGAGTGACTGCCAACCTAAAATACACTACGCGAGGTCATATTTGAGAAGAGTTGCAATTACATTTGGGGAGACAGATTTTCCTTTTATGATGAAAAGCAGTGGATTTATGAGCACTTATACATTGCTGTACCAAATAAATTCTTAAATATTCACCTATAAACACTGTTCAGCATTACAGCTTTTTCTTTTGCTTCATTCTGGTTCTTTAATGCCCTATTTGCTTCGCATTTTGCCCATAAGAATAAATAGTCCCAGAAGGATGCATAAGTAACCTATAAACTGATTCCTAGAAGGGCTCCACTTTTCAAAAAACAGAGTATACTGCATACAACTGTGATGCAGCTGAGAGATATTATGTGTGAAAGGAAAGAGATTTATGTAATTTGGAGGACTGAGAGTATAGCAATGCTTGATTTGAAATACTGTCATACAGGTGAAAGCCTAACATTATGTACTGTAAATGATCAGCACATTAATTCAACAGCAAGTACACACCATGAATGACTAGATGTCATAGGTCAGCTTTTCAGATGGTCTACACAACTTTGACATCAACAAACGTCTGAGTATCTTATAAAAAGTTAGACAAAATGTTTAACGAAATTATACAAGTAAATAGTTAAGCAAGGTAGATTACATTTTTATTTTTAATTTTTTGAAGCCCAGGAACAAGTAAACTCCAATCCGTGTCTACCTGTTTAAAGAATTTTCCTGTGTGGTGCAACTTCTAGCTACATTTCATATATAAAGTCAACAATGAATTTAATTATAGTAAGCTCATTAGGAAAGGAGCCATTGCTTATCTTTAGTTCTGTAAAGTAGTATATATTTACAGCACTGTATAAGCAGTATTTAATAATTAATACTCTGCACTCTGTCATATTAACATGAAAGCGTAAAAGGATTATCAGAGGTACGGAGAGCTTTGTACTTTTCTGAAGAATACAGAGATGAGTGCCTTTATAAGTTTGAATAGAAAATTAAAGCCTGATGAAATGCATATTTTTTCTCTCTTTACTACTGATTAGAGCTAGATAAAGATTTAACATAAGGTTAGTTGGTTAGTCTTATATCATGCTTATTCTTTCCAGGGTGACTAATGTTGGAAGAAAAATAGGCAGATCCAAAAATCATTTTTAAAGTCTAGATAACTCTAATAATGACTGTAGATTTGATGAAATGTGTCAATTGCCAGGAAGCAGCTGAAAAGGTAGAGAAGAAAACAGTCTACAAATGTCGAAAATTGTTTATGTTATACGGAAAAAGCATCAGAAAAAAATTTCCTTCCCACATTCCCCCTCTCCCTTCTTTTTTTCTCGTCTTCTCTATGAAAGTTTATTCCATAGGAAACTGTGCCACCACAAATATAAATTCTTTATAGCTTTCGGGACTTCATGTGAGAATTTAGTGTTAAATTTGCACGAAGCACCAAGCAACTAGAAAAAGGCTTTTTTCAAGTTGGAAATTGGTTAAAGAGCAGGAAAAGATAACAAGTCTCAAATGACATTTTCATGAGCATGAATTGATGCAGCATGTTCAGGTCAGGAAAAATGTGTATCACTGTACGTTTCCAGCATGAAGCTGACATTTGTTTCATGCTGCAAGGAAATTTAAAGTGATATTCTTTCATTTTCCACAGAGACAGCTGCTGTAGTTCCCAGCTGAAAATTGGCCTCAGCTGGCAACTAATAAATGGGAAACATGTAGATAATAGTCATGAACTAGTGAGCATGGCTGCTTGATCAGTTATCAAATTGCTGATAAACTGCACTTTCAGCAGTAACTCCAGATGACACATATGCTCCTCCCATAACTTGTCTCTCCTTATAATGTACAGCCATATTATGACCTAGTTGATCACCGTTATACTTCTGGTGTAAAAATGCTGATACTTTTGTTTTTAAAGTATAAACTAACACTGCTTAAAGATTTTTTTTTCCCTTTAGTATTATGAAACAGTAAAAATGTGAGTTCCCCCATAAAAAAAAAAGAGCAACTAAAAAAAAAACAACAAAAAACCCTTGACCAGTTACAAAAACAATGTTTTGCTGTTACAGAGTTCGATCCCTCAAACAAAATCTGTCAGAAATTTTTCAGCATACTGCTTTTTGGAAACGGTGTCTTGCCACAATTGAAGTATTCCATGGAAAAGAACTGATTTCACCAACCAGAGCTGAACTGTAATGTTCAGATTTCAAAGAAAATATTTCAGACCTATCCCACTCTGCCAGGCCAGGTATGAGAAACCGTCCTGCTGCTACTTTGGGTTCCTATAAACGATGCAGCTCAGTCACTCATTTGCAACTACTGGGGAGGCTGTTTCCACATAGGAGGGCATTGTTTCAGGGAAGAGTAAGATGCTGAGTTCTACTTCAGTGCAAACAAAATGAAATTTTTCTGTTTTCCTCAAATACATATATTTTTAAATTTCCCTCTCATGAGAAGTATGAAAACGATGTGTTTTCTTCTTGAAGAGTAGTAAATATGTCCAGTTTTCCCACTGTAGAAAATAGCATACATTGATTAGTTACAAAGGTGAGAGGTAAGTGGCAGACTGAGAAGTGAAGCAGAAATTATCCATGAGCAAATAACTGATTTTGGTGATTGTCTAGAAAAAGCTCTGGCTTAATAAATAGTGATAGAGGTAGTATAATAGCTAGAATATTTCTGTTCAAGTAACACTGAGGAGAATAGCAGGCTTTTAGGTGACAACACCTTTATCAATCTTAGGCTGACCCTCTCTTTTGCCACATTATGTCCAAACTTATTGTTTTGCCTTCACATATTTCTGCAGCTCTGCTCCATGTACTCATCTCCCAGCAGCTTCCCCTGCTCTTTTCTCCTAGTCTCATACACACCTCATCATACTTTGCAGTGTTATTCCAGTCTCACCTCTGATCTTGTTTTTTTCACTGCCTTGGTGAGAGCACTCTTCCTCTGCATCATGTCACCCTATCTATATACAACCACGTAGATAAAAAGAGGATACAAAAATGTGAAAATTAATCAGTGAGTGCTTGCATATATATTTTTTTTCCATATGTGGTCATGCATGATGTGATTTACAGTAGAAGAATTGTATTACAAACTTAATCTGTATTTGACTCTTGTCTAGATAGCTTGTATGAGCTAATTTCTTCCGAAGTCTTGAGCAAGCCTATAGGAAGCGGCATGCAAAATTAGTAGAAAATACAATACAGTACAATAAACCAGCCCAGCTACCTATACAAAATGTTCACAAAGAAGAGATTCATGCAAATAAAGTCTCCAAAAAATGTATTCATGTCATGTTTAATAAATGCAACAGTGAAAACAGATTTTATTTATTTATTTATTTATTAACTGAGTAAGTTCTCTGGTATTCTCTAGCTAAAAGAAAAAAAAGGAGAGAAAGAGATCAGGAAAGAAACAATATTCAGCAGAAGAAAAAGAAAGGAATGGTAAAATTAATTGAATGAGTTTATTTATTGGAATACATTAGTTTTAGTTTGTTTAGTTTGTCTTTAACAGACATTCAGTTTTATCAAGCAGAGTCCATTCTAATTTGGAAGATAAAATTATTTGATCTGCTTTTACTGCATTATGAAATTCTCTATAATGTTGATGTTTTTAATTTTTCTTCTACACATCTATGAAAAAAAAACTAATTGCAGCTGGAATAGGTGCAGGAATGGTGATTAGAAATGATTGACTTAAGTACGGAATGTTTTTCTTTAGAGTAGCCCTGCTATGTTTCTCTTGGACAGCTGATCTGCAGAGCTCTACCTGCTACAAGTAACATTAGAGAAGAAAAAGAAAGAGGGGGACACCAGCTTGGTGGTGCCTGCAGGAAGGCTGCAGCTGGGAACTGAAGATACCGATGTAAGAAGAGCTGAGAGCTGCAAGGGGAAAGCTCAATTTTTAGCATGATGGCAGGTTCAAAACCAATACTGTTGGTCTGAGTGCAGTGAGATGCAGGGGAGCATAGTGTCCTGATTCAGTAATGATGTCTGTGTTCAGCACTTGAATATATAAAATATTGACTTTGCCACTTCACTTCAACCCAGTATAGGTGGTGTTATTACATACACCCCAGGTTTTCATCAAAAAGTTAAATCTATATTATTGAGAAGTAAATAACTTGTGGATTTAAAGGGAAAAGCATAGCTTAGATTAGATTAATGGAAACATAACTTTGCTGAGAATATGTGCTTTTTGATTCTAAAGAGATCAAAATTCATTTTTAGTAAGCATCCATCAGGAGAAAAATATCTGTCTTTAAATAGAGTTCCTGAGATTTTTGTTGCAGGGTAAGTAACTGCATGGTAGATACTGCACATTCGTTGTCTGAGAAATTCATGGTGAGATAAAGAAAATAAGAGCCTCTGAGGGAATAATTGCTTCACCATGGGGAACTCATGCAACTTAACTTGAACTTTAAATCGATCTGCTTTTGTATTTTTTACTGCTGGTGCACAGTAGTATATGGAGGGAATTGTGCAGCTATAAAATGGATGTTTTCTATATTATGCAGCATGATAATGCTGTGACTATCTTAATAAATATATCTGTGTTGAGGGGAGCAGTTTTTTACCATCTCTGTTCCTAACAAACTCATGTAAAAAGCAGAAGTATATAGCTGGATGCTTTTAATTATGAATGTCAGCAATTGTTCTGAGTTCATGGAAAACAACTGAATAAAGAATCTCTCACTGTTTTTTTTTAAATGTGTTCATTATTTTCTCTCCTTCCATGGGCCACTGAACTGTGTTAATTACCATATTCCAATAGGTGCCCCTGTGTGCTCATGCTACAACTGGGCAGAGGGCTTACAGGATTACATGCTTGATTTCCCCTGAAAGCCTCTCCTTCCAGTAAATATTGTGGAAATTTTAAAGGATTACTTTCTTATGTCCCTTTCAATTTTTCCAGCTATTTTTGATTTGATAGCAGCAGCTGGTAGTCACTTAAGGGTGACAACAGCACTCTCATCATCTCCTTGTAAGCTGGACACACGTTTGCAGCAGATACAGTGGGAAAGATGTTAGTTCTCTCTATACAGAGATTGCAATTGTGTTATTTTCTCAGGAAAATATGTGGGTTGCTCCGAAAGTAATGTCCTATTTTCTTATGTTAGTCCATGATGTCAGAGGCAGATGTTGGTAGAAAGGCAGTAGAGGTTAAACCAATATCCATTATGTTTTATTGCTGTGTGACAGATGGCAGCAGAGGGGCAGTCTGACAAAAAAGGAATCTGACATAGAAGTGTATACGGAACAAAAGTGAGGAACTGAATTCCTCTGTGAAGGAAATATTCCATCCATTGACATTCATCAATGCTTGTTGAATGCTTATGCAGACCAAACAGTGGTTGTGAGCACAGTGAGGTGGTGGGTCATGCAATTCGGTAGTGGCGACAGTGACAGTGGTTCGCCTCTGCTGGTGCAGATTTTTGTGAGCTCAGCATGCAGGCTCTTGTTGTTCCCCAACAAAAATGCACAGTTAGTGGTGGTGACTACGTTGAAAAATTATGTTTTGTAGTTCATAATTTGCTCTATCAAACGGTTCTATTGTACTTTTTGTGTCTGTTTTAGTTTCCATGGAAGTAAATGGAGGCATTTCTTTTGGAGCAACATATATCTTTCCTAATATATGGCATGCTTTTCAACAATGAATTAATATTTCTAAATACTGAAAATGCATTTAAATGCTTAGTTAATTAGTCTGAAAGATATATTTTATAATTTGTTTAACAGCCTTGTTGATAGTATTGTTAAGAGATGCGGAGGAATTAGTGACCTATGATCTGTCTGCATCACCTTGTGCTATGTTCCTCATCTATCTATCTATCTATCTATCTATCTATCTATCTATCTATCTATCTATCTATCTATCTATCTATCTATCTATCTATCTATTTATTTTGGTAGTGGTTTTCTTACGTTACTCCTTTCTTCAAAAACTGAAATATAGAAATCCTTTTCAGTGCAAGTTTGAAAAGAACAGGGAACTATATAAATTAAAGGGAATAATGCTTCAGAAAATCCAAAGCCATTTTATGATAAAAATGAAGCTGGTATTTGGTAACATTTGTACTTCTACAAATGAAGTTCATCAAGAACAAGTAAAACATTTGAGACTTGAAAGTATCAGTATGTAACTTTTAGCTTATCTGGAAAATTGAGGAATTAATCCCAATTCCTCACCTCGTTCAAAGGGTTTATTTTTTGAAGATGAAAGTGTGAAGAAGAACTGTATCCCTTTCTGTAAGTTAAGAAGAATGGTTAAGTAACTTGTTCACAGTCACATGTTAAATATGGAGGAGTTTGGAATTTGGCAAATTTGTTCCTAATCCCTGTTCAGAGTTAATCATACGAAATCCGCCTTGCACCTAAGTCACTGCGTCTGAATTTAAATTGATTGCTCAGTCACTCTTAATGCTCTTTGAGATGAAATTCTATTTATAATTTGAGCAATTTCAACCCTAAAATGCAACTTTTTATGCTACAATAAGAGGGGGAGGAGGAGGATATTTATTTCTTAATGTGTGAAATATATGTGGCAAAAATAACAATTCAAATGCCTGTTACCTATTTTGATTCTCACAGTACCATGACAATTTTTTCTAATATAATTCTTGTGGGTGTCTACTACGTATTAATGAAATTTTCTCTGGAAATAAACTAATTTATTTTTTTTTATAAATGAGAATCTCACGAGTACTAACATGGTAAGAACAGTCAACTGGCTTCTGTTATCCTTTGCTTGACTTGCATATGATCTTTGTTTAGTAGCTCAATTGAATGCAGTAATGATAGAGCTTTGATGTCAAGCACTTATTTGAAAAGGTGTTTTATACTGAACAAATATATGAAGTCAGTATCTGGATTCAAATATAAATCTAGGATGAAGTTCAACCTTAACAGAACAATCCCAAGACACATTCAAAGCATGTAACAGTGTGGCTTCCACCAGGAAAAGACTGTCTCATATGTCTTGGGACTGAGCAGCAAGTGAAGGAAGCAGTGAAAGGAAGTGAAAAGCATGGAGCTATTTGGGATAGTTGGGTTTGGACCTCATTTGGACATGGTTTGGAGTCTTTCATAACCAGGAGAAGAAATGTCTCTAAACTCCACATGCCTGAACATTGTTTTCCAAGTCCATTCCTTCCCTAACTCAGAAGGTCTCAGAATCCCTGTTCCTGAAATCTCCTGGTCCCTCCAACTCACTTTCCTTTTGGTTGCTCTAAAACCACAGTGTGCCCCAGCAGTTCTGCCTCCATGTCCTCCCCAGAAACACTTTGCTACTGCCACTGCACTGTCAACACACAGGTCAGAAACCTTGTACCAGCTCAGCATCCCTCAACATTGAGGTTGAAATGACAGAGAAAGAATAATTTTCTGAGACTGCATGTGGAGCTTGTGAAAAAGAAGTATTTTTCCACACTCACGTTACATCCTCTGTAATTTTATTTGATCTGGCATTTGCTTAAGAATCTCTTTCCTCTGAAACATCTGTTAAAATAAATTTTCTTTTATAGTAAGACATGATTAGAAAAGTTGCAATCTCTGTTATGAGAAGATTAAAAAAATCTTTAATCTGACAGTTTTTCAGTTTAATCTCAAATGAGAAGAAATAATAAGTCATAGCTAGCAATCCATTTCACTTTTTTTCTTGTTCTTTAGAAAACAGTTTTCTAATGCAAAAGATGGGAAGTCACTGAGAAGGAAAAGAATTTTCTCAGTGAAAAAGAATTTCAATATTTGTGTTATTTATCCAAAATTCTGTTTCCTAAAGCACTTTTCCTTTGTATACTCTCTTTACATTCAGAGTATATTTTCCCTTTGTCATTGAAAATTTTTCTCCCTCTTGTTGTCCAGTCTGGCAAACACGATACTTCACGTGACATCTAGTTTGTTTTTTCTTGTTCAGTCAATTTCTACATCCATCAGTTCTTAAAAGACCATCCTTCCTGTTCACCTTGCACCCAGCTGTCTGTAACAGACTATGAAACATCTATTTGTTACCTCTTTGAATACCTTCCGTATAATACTTCTAATACTTTCTGCATTAATTTTATCCTAGTGATTGCGTCTACCCATCCACGAGCCAGAGCAATAAGATTTGCTTTAAAGAAAACATTTGTTGCTTTTCCTTTCCAGAGTTATGATATGATAATATTTTTATCCAGCAACATTTTGTAAGATATCCACAATACAGTTTCTTTAGTAACTTTCTGAAAAATTCTGGTTATTTTGAAGATATCTGTTTACATCTGTTGCTCATATCTCTGCCTGTTTCCTAATTTGATTTGTCCTGTCTCATAACATCTCTTCTGTCTCAACGTATGCTCAGAGATAACTTTCTCCTTCTTACCCATTTCATTCCAGGAGTTTAACACTTTTAATTTACATGGGAGCTTAAAGAACATTTAATATCTTTTTCTGCCTTATAAGTTATTACTTACTTGCCTGCCAAGCATGCAAGAGGAATTGCGCAGAGACCTTTTGCAAAGCTCTGTGGAGAGCGGTGTCTCTTTGTACAGTTCATTTGAGTAGTTACTGCACCTCAAAGGCTGCACTGTTTTTCTCTCTTCCTCCATTGGTGAGAATCACTAATACTATATTCACCCTATGGCTGTAAAATTTTTTACTCTTTTCACCCGCCCTGCCTGCAGAAGCAGTGCTACATTTTGTGACGTAATGACGAGAAAAAGGAGGAACTCTTTGTGGAGTTCCTGCATTTTGTCACATTGGGGCTGTAAAAAAAGATAAAAAAAAATTAGTAAAAGAAAAAATAAAAAGGGAAGCCATAACTGCCACATCCCAGTGGTATTTCTAGCAGTGTGAATGCTTTTCTTTTTTTAACAGTTCAAAGGAACAAAACCAATAATCTCGCAACTGAAATGCAGTGCTGAAGTATTAAGCTATCAGAGGTGATAAACAGAATTGTTGTCTCTTCTAGTTTTTGAATGAGAATCGAAAAACCTCTTTGAGTTATTTCCACCAAGGACACATTTCCTGCATGCTCAACACTGCCAAGTTCCTTCTCACCAAAGGCCAAGGAATGCTGCTGTGGTGCCAGAGCACAGTTACAACGAGGCACAGGAACAAGGATTTTTTAAAAGCATCAGGGAGATCAGTGAGGAAGTGTTCTGATCTCAAGCTTCGTTCAGAGAGTGTCGTTCTGTCTTTTGGAAGTGCAGAAAGTTTCAAATAATGTTCTTACCTTAAAATCTGATCCATCATCCCTGATTTTTATCTTCACATCTGCTGTACCCAGCCAGTTCTGAAAGCTAGATACAGTCACTTTCACTTTTCCTTCCATACAAGAAATAAGCACTGAGGAAGTAGTAAAAAACATAATGATATATAGAACTGAGTTTACAAAAATGGCAGAGAATGAATGGTACACAGAACATCAGCATTTCCTGACAGCTTAACTAAGAACTTCTGGGGCATAATAGCAGACTATTTTGAAAACACAAAGATCTAGACAACAGGGGATTTTCTGAGGAAATCTCTGTCACAGTTTGCAAATTTGCAAACACATCACTCACACTGTTGCCAAAAGTTATTACTTCCTGTATGGATAGAATAGGTATAAGAAACGAATAAGTAGCATTGAGTATATAGTGGAATCCTGGAGCATGACTGTGAACTCAGAACAAAGAGAGTTTTTTCATCTATAAAGGGCACTTTGAAGACTTGTGTGCTGTAGAAAGTTCTTCTGAAGCACAGGTTGATAGGGGGCATATGTATAGGGACTGCTCTGAAAATAATGCCTCCATCTGACAGAGGAGATTCAGGTTGGATATCAGGAAAAACAACATCTCCAGAAGAATGGCCAGGCACTGGAATGGGCTGCCCAGGTAGGTGGTTGAGTCACTGTCCATGGAGGTGTTCAAGAAATGTGTAGATGTGGTACTAAGGAACATGATTTAGTAAGCAAAACTGGTGATAGATGAATGGTTGGACTAGATGATCCTAGAGGTATTTTCTAACTTAAATGATTCTATGATTCTGTGATTTTATTATGTTGTTCCACAATGCCAGAGGCTGATGTTGCGGTATGGGAGTAGAGGACCTTCCCAAGCATATTCCCTTCCATTTTCTTGCCATGTGACAAATGGCAGCAGACTGACAAAATGGTGTCTGACATGGAAGTGCACATTAAGCAAAGGTATGGAACTGAATTCCTTCATACAGAAAAGATTGCACCCATTGGGATTTGATGTTTGTTGAATGTTTATAGAGACAGTTAGGTGAAGATATTTTGTGAGGCCGAGTTTCTGTAAACTTCTAATAATCAGATCAGATCAGATCATCTGCAATTTGATAGGAAATATCTGTATACTTGAACTCTCCACCATTCCTGCATCTGTACTGGAGAATTAAAAAACTATTTTTATTATTACTGTTTATTATTAAAATAGAGCATTAGGGATAGAGTAAATATCAGTGAGGAAATAGATATGTGGAAGGAAAAAGTTGTTCCACAAAAAAATAAAAGATAACTGATTGAAATTAATCATCATCACAATCAGGTTTTGGAGGAAGGTTCTAGTGAGGAAAATAGGGGAAAGTTTAGGAAAAAATATAAATTAAAATAATAAAATATACATTTTTAAAGGAATACATAAAGTCTATTTTTTTAATTAATTTTTTTTAATTTGTGGAAGAAATTATTTGATGCAACAGTCTGAAAAGAGTGCTGGATCTGGTGACCAGTGCAAAGTGGGTTATCCTGGATTGACTTAATTTTTTCTTCCACCATTACCGATTACAGTCAAATTACCATTCCCTGGATCATCTTTAACAGAAACACTGAGACAGACTTTATCATAACAATGTATATGCTACAGAAGTAATATCAGTGTTGATGACAGATGTCATTAGTTTAATGGCCACAGTTAACTATTGTCATACTTAAATGAGTTAAACCTGCTTTCCTTAATGAATAGAATTAAGAAATAATGTCACATTTACATTAAGCTCATTACCTGTAATTTGTACAAAAACCTGTACCTTGAATAATTACTCCTACTTCATATATCATTAACCAGAATTTACCAGGATTGAGTAAACTATACTTTAGATTTCCAGGTTTGTTTAGCATCACTATTTTGCTTCTCAGTTGAGACTTCATTAATGGTTTACATTTCATTTATTTGAAATAGTCTGCCTTGGGCAATCATTTGAGGGGTGTGATGATAAAGAAAATTTATAAATGGGCAATATTTAATGCACTCAAATATTTGCCTTTTCTTTTTTCCCCTGCAAGGACAGCTTTTTGAGCCCACTGAAATCATTGGCAAAACAATATTCAGCTTCAGTTACAAATGGATCTCAGCTGCAGTCACAGACTGGACTGTTCCTCTCATGTTCCTCATTCTTTTATTCGTTTTCCAAGAAATGACTTTGAAATGTTGTGAATGTAAAATTTGCTTCTAACACTTTTTCTCGTAATCAGTACTCACAACGTTATTTTACATCTTAAGCTGAACAAATAGTGTTATTTAAAAAATAAAGTTGTCACATGAGGTAGGGTTGAAAAAAGACAACACACAAATAGCCCATTCCTAGGCAAACAAGTACCCATTCACTCTAGGCTGATGTCGGTCTTCCACTCCAAATTTTACTTCAATGGTAAGTGAAAGCTGCTCCTTCTCACAGTTCGGCAGTCGCGAACATTAAACTTCTCTGCCCTTAAATCTAAGATGGAAAACAAAAGAACTGCATGAGTTCATGAAAGCTCTACATGAATTTGAAGACTTTGATCAGTTACAGTTTCTGAGAAGAAAGGTCAACAGGGTTTCCCTGATCTCATGCTGAGCCTGCAAGAAGTACCATGGGAACTTACAGGGGTGCCACAGGCTGGCTGAACCTGAGGCTGAGCATTGTTCACAGTTAAGAATTGTGTCTTAGCTGAATAAAATTAAACATTTTATAAAAATAAAAGGATATTTTTCATACCTTCCTTGTTCTTTCCTCACCTGTAACTCAATGAAATTCAAGATATTCCTCCCACATTCTTTCTCTTCCTTTAGACCCTACACTGGAAAATCTAAGTTCTTGGATGCTTCAATGAATTCTCTACCAGGTGAAAAAAAAAAGCTCCCTTAACAAAAAAAATATATATATATATCTTCGACTTTTTAAGCTTTCTGAAAATTCATGAAAGCATATTAATAATATGCAAATAAAAATGCAGACAGTGATGTTCCATAAAATATTCAAATTTAAAACCAGGCACAAAAATAGTGCAAATGTATGAAGTTATTATCCGATTTCTAAAAAAATTTTAATTTTCAATATACTTCCTCACATAAGATGAAAAACTAGTGGAGAGGAAACTCAAATTTCTGTTTACTGACAGCTAAGATGTTTTTCACCTATAATTTCCTTTCTTTTCCAAAGAATGCAATACAAAATAAGGAGAATCAAATAAGCTGTAGCTCTCCCAAGAAAATATTACCTACATATTAGACTTTCAACACATCCTTTAAATCAAAGCTTAAAATTTGTTATGAAGAAATATTCTGAATTCAATTTATTTATGTCGTGAATAGGACATAATTGTTCCTGAGTCTAAGACCAAACATTGATAGCCACACGGTTGTTTCCACATATTTCAATGGAAATTTTATTCTAATCAAGACTAAGACACCAGGTATCTTACTAAATTATCCATTTATGTTGCACTATTAATGTCGGCAGATGCTTTCATCCATGAACTGAGAAATTAAAAATATATTAATTCCAAAAACCGTCATGATAACTGTATTGATGGACAACACATAGTTTATATTTAATCACCTCTTATTCATAACATGTCATGCTCATCCATTATGACAGAAAGGAAGTTGTCCAGTCTAACTCCTACACTGAGTGCATTAATGAAGATATAATAGGGGAAAAAAAGTTCAAGGGGAAAACTCCTTGTATAATTGATGTTATGGACCAGTGATCTTATAGGGTTATAGGCGACAGTGTCTGTACTCTGTGTTGAGAGATTTTATGCAAGTATGGATACTTATGTAAAAATACAGAAATAACAAATTTATGCATGGGATCTTCCATGAGCTTCAATGCCTCTATCCACACTTCTGTAGCTGTCCATAATCTACCATGAATCAAAGAGTTGGGAAAGATACTACGATAATTATTCTGTTACCGTATTAACAATATCTGCCCCAGCAAAAAACAAAACAAAACAAAGCAAAACAAAAAAACAAAAAGAAAACCTAAAATATGTCAACGGTTTCAGCAAGGACCAGTATAAATTAGCTAAGAAAGTTAACTTGTTGATTTTTTAGCATTCCACATTGCTCAACAACTGATCAATTTGTAAAAAAAAAAAAAAAAAACAAAACGAAAAAAACCTCTTACATTAGCACAGTGCGCTACATGTTTTTTCCTTTCAGCCCTCTTTCCACCCCCATTCCATTCTGTCATTTTTTGTAAAGTATATGACTAACCCAGCATGTAAAATCTTCCATTTTCCTTAGAAATCTTGGACATTTGTGACTAATTTATTGTTCCAAACTATAATTACTTTAATTCTACATTACTGGAGAAAATTTGAAAACTGGATTTCTTTAGAACAAAATTAACATATATGATGAGTTAAATAAATCATATTAGCTTAATTGAAGTATATTAATATTTTTTGCATATGAATAAAAATCAGACAATGAAAGTGGGTTTCTCATAAAGAGACAATTTATGGAGATTTATGAAGATTTTAGGAATTTGAAAAAATTCAATTACTTAACATCTCTATTAAGATCTTCACAAACGTACATAATGAAAAACCTAATAAAATATTTAATAAATGTATTTATGTTTAAATTGACACTGATTCAATATTAGAAAAGGATCTGGAAGTTAATTTAGATGAAAAAGATAATCAGTATTTAAGAAAGAATAGCTATTATTTTCAAGATTGCTAAATGAACATAACAAGCAGACATTTCTTTAAAATGCTTGTAAAATCAGTTCAGGACTGAATTTTTAAACAACTAATTTACTTAATGCATTAGTGTTCTTCTGACCATGGTCTACCTGAAAATCTGTCATGGTAATTTTTATCTGATAAGAATTCTCATTTAAACAAGTAGGAGAATTTACCTTCAAATTAGGGAGCTAATGCATGTTATCTCAGTATTTTCTTGTTTTCCACTGCCCTGCTTTCTCATGAATCTGTGGTCAGAATGAAAGTTTAGAACATCATGAACTGTTTTATTTATTTATTTGCTTGTTTAATTATTGTACATATTTATATTTATAGATTTATTACTTTATCTTTATGAAATATCCTGTAAAATTATGTCATGGTACATAGCAGGATACACAAGTTCTTCTGCCATACCATGAGGTTGGCACACAGTGTTGTACTGTTACACTTACACCAGAATCCTTTTCTTATGCTTCAGCTTTTTATTTATTTATTTATTTGCAGTTCATTCATCTCAGTATACTCTTGATTTAGGGAGAAAACTAGCTGGTTATATACCTGAACAGTTTCATAAAACAGAATGCACTTCATATTGAACAGGATTTTTTTTTAATTTTAGAATTTCTTTTTGCTCCAATGGGGCATCTTCAGTCTTTTCTAGGTAACCTATGGCAGCAAAGCCCATGAAGTTTCTTACCCCGTTGCTAAAATATACAAGACATAAACGTGAAGCTCTTGGATGACAGATGATTCTGTTAGAACTTTAGAAAATTTGCAAGAATATTATATTATCTGGATGATTTTTTTCACTAGTTTTAATACTATTTATTGACAATATGCTGGCTATTTCTAGTAATATAACATTTATGAGCTTGCAATCACTTTCTCTCATCACTTATTACATGTATATATATATGTATATATGTGTATATGTATATATACACACAATATATATCCATTCTGATTAATCTATACAAATGTATACATAAATGTATGTACATAGATATGTATATATGTATGGAGTCTTTAGAATTATTTTCTTTCTTTATAAAGATTTTCTCTGATCACTCTCCTCATCTGCTTCCTATCCTTGATGGGTACACGGATTAGGTATCCCACTTATCAACTGTATATCAGCAGTACATCTTGTAAACAAAAATGTGAAGAATTACATGGATTTAAAATGCTATGAAGTGATGATATGGAATGGTATTCCCTTTCAATTTGTATTCAAGGAAAAAATAGTATCAGTTCTGCTTTTGAGTTTACAACTGAACAATAATAATATGTCAAAATCCATCTGACAGAAATTAGTTATTGGGATAGTTCCTAAAATAGAAAAATCTTCTATCCTGGAAGAATTTCAAGTTACTGAATTTTGAGGTCATTGAGACTTCAAAAACATGTAGATGATATGGAAAATATACTAGAATTATACATACATACATTCATATATATATAATTGACATAACCTTTGTGAACATGGTAAAAATGCAGTCTTATTTTGCAGTTGAAAATTCATAAAGAATACCCTTTAACTAGCTTTCCGGGGGCCATACTACCAACAAATAGTCATGGAAAATTAAAAAATCTGCCCTGCATAGCTCAAATTTCCCAAAGTATCGTAGCACTGTCTGGCAAGCAATTCCGGTTGGCATAAAATGGTCAGGCCTAGGTCTGAAATCTGAAAGCATTTACTGCAGTATGTTCAGGGTGTGAGGCACGTAAAAGTGAAACCTCCATTATTGTTGTTTTGCTTTCTAAAGTTCAGGTTTCCTTCATATTTGGGCAGCTACTACAGGTGACCAAGGAATTTGTTTCCATAGTTTCTAGAGAATAGCTTCATGCAGAATTCTGAAGCATCTGCTGTATGTCCTTTTTGTTATTTAGAGCACCATGTTATGGTAATGTGTAAAAATATTCCAGAATCATAATCTGAAAGAATAAACTGAGGAATCAAGCAGAACAAATGATGGCAATAGTATTACAATGCTCGGATTTAGAATACTAATAAAAAAATTTCTATGTATAAAGTAGCAGCCCCAGTTCATAAACTAGTTCTGTCCCACTACTGGTGTTCTTCTTATCTCATATTATGTACTCTTTAGACTGAGATGAGAATAATATAAATGTTTGACCTTAAAGCATCCTCTCGGTGAATGAAATTTCTTCTCTGAAGGAGAAGGTAGGAGGAGATTGTTAATTATCTTTCTGAAGACCTTCATACCCATTCAGTGGATAAGAACCCTCTGCCTTGATGTTTGCTGAAGATGATCCCTCAGTGGTTGATTTGCTAAGCTGGAGTTTGAAAATTCTTGCAGAAGTTCACAGTCCACTTCATATGCCAGATGGCTTCCTCACAGACAATGCTATTACCACTGTTGCTAGGAAAAAAAAAAAAAAAAAAAAAAAAAAACAACCAACAATTTAAGTTAACAAATAGAGTAATTACAGCAGTCTGGCAGAGCTGAAAGTCTGTGAGTTCACATAATGTGCACAGTGTTTTAGAAATTTTTGAATATGACCCCCATGAAAGAAGGAAGGAAACAGAATATATATAAAACAGTATATGTGATATATTGCATGATATATACAAAATTATAAATGTGAAACAAAATGCATAACAGTTTCACAATGAATGCTAAGTCTGTTGAAAACAGAAAGAAATAACATTCTCAGTATTTCTATGAACTACATATTCAATTTTTAGCAGTGCTGCAGTGCTCAAGACTTAACATTTTATTTTGTTTTTCAAATGAAAGTACATGAGAACAGAGATTATTCTTTTTATTCAGTGTTAGTCTCTATAGAAAATTAAAAATATATTGGTAATCTTGTTTTTCTCTTATGTCTGAGAACCAACTTCTAGCGTGACTTTGTGATATCAGAAATTATAATGATTATGTTTTGTAGCATTACAATAATCTATAATCAATCTTATGCTAAGATGTGTTGTCTGTTTTATACTTATTCTCACAAACAAGTTAATACAAATTCTGAATAGAAGCTATTATGCATTTCCTGAAGAAAATATTTCTCCAGGATTACCTCACACTTTTTCTTAAACAGCAAATTTTCAAATAGTTTGCACTTTACCTCATACCAAGGAGCTCTCTTAAGCTTTTTGAAAGCAATTTGAAAATGATAGGAAAAAGAAAGAAGTGAAGTAATAAAGAAATAAGCCCTTTTCCTGGGTTATTAATGTAAATGCAAAGAGCAAAAGGAGAATATCTCTGGCAGATTGGAGTAGCTCAGGGGATTGGTAATGGACTATGGAGTTATATACCTCTAGGTCACTGTTTCAAATCTGGAGTGTTGCTAATTAAAGACACAGTACATTCTGTTATTTGTATTTTTAAGGTCTATAAACTTCTTTGGGCTTCTTGGTTAATGACTTGAATTAAATTGATTGTGAACAGGAACGTCTGTCCTTGAAAGACTTTCCTGAAGACTGAGGTGAGAAGTTATTTTTCAATAGAATTGTAATTATTATGTTTTAAATAGAGAAAATAAGTATTTCATCTCTTAACACTTTACTTGAACTGATACTGAAATAATTTGTTTAGAAGTAGGTGTATGTAAGGAAGCTCTAGTTTATTCATAGGCACTTCATATCATCAGTCCGGTAACATTTTTTACTGCTTCCTTTCTATGATGTTAATGCTTCCTTTGCGCATAACAGTAACACAGTGCTGGAGAGAGCTAAGAGAAAAATAGGTACTGGGAGTATATGAAAATCTTTGCCTTGGCTTATTTCAGGAAGCTGCTGTTCCCTAGTGAGTATTAAGAATTTGGGCTTAAAACAAAGAAAATTTTTGATCACCGAGAAAAAATAATGTGTGCGTGGAGATAGGCTATATTAATTTAAGTGCCTCAGAACTCACAACAATTAGGAACCCAATCTTTCATACACTTAGTTACATAGTTATCTCTGGTATCATGAATGACTGAAGTCACAACTCTAATGGGTTTGTAAACAAATGACAAATTCCAAAATTTATTAGATACAAAGTTATACCACCCTTCCACCTCTTCCTCTTGACAGATTTATTTTATCAACAAAAAGGAACACAGCTGCATTTGTGAACGAATTCTGAGTTTTGATATCATGCTTCTTCTTTGATCCCCCCAGGAACACCAAGTATCTCATCTTTCAGAATTTTATAGCACTAGCCTGTTTAACTGAAAAGGGCCAAAATGAACATTAAATGCATATTTATTTTTCAATCATGAATAAGACCTGAATAATGTAATACAATTTATTTAATCTATACTTTAAAGAAAATGCAGTAGAACATATATGACATATATGACATAAATGGAAGTTTCAAGCAGTTGCAAATTTAAAGTTCTCTCTCTATAAGAAAGAAGAGATGGGAAAGTCAAGAGGGGAGAAATTTTCTGCTACTTATTCTAAGAAAGTTTTCAACATAGCTCGCTCCAAAAGTAATAACTCCTATTTATTTCTGTGGAAACTACATCAGATAGGAAAGAGTACAATAACCTTATTTAATACTATTTAGAGCAAATTCTCAGCTAAAAAGCACTATTTTTCAATGCAGTCACCATCAGCAAAGAACAAGACCCAAAATGCCTGGGTGCAATTTTTTTCACAGGGAGCAATTCAGTGGCACACATTTGTTTCTTACACACTTCCTCGTCAGATGCCATTTTGTCAGACTGTCTCTCTGCTGCTTTCTGTCACATAGCAACAAAATGTAATGCAATACTTACAAAAAGATTCAACCTCTACTGCTACAGCACTGATGTCTGCCATTGACATCGTGGGAAAACATAATAAAACAGGAGGTGTTACTTTTAGAGCAGCCCTCTTAGAACGTAAGAAAAAAATTCTTTCGGATTAATCAAGCACATTACACTTTCACTGCAACTTATCTACTGTTCTAAATAACAGGAAACACCTTCCAAATGTTACTTTCACAGTTTTCTTAAGAGCCTTCTATATATCATACTAACTTGATCTTAAGTCCCCAAGAATATTGTTTATTTTGTGTCATCTAACTATAATATTTTCATTAAATTACTCTGATATTTGCAGTCACAGTCTACTGTGCAGTAGACACTGCTTCTGTATTTGATGCTCTGGATCATTGACTTTCATTCAGTGCTGATAAATTAAAAAGGCTATTACAAACTTTTCTCCAGTGTTTCTAGTACCACAAGCAACTTTCATGGTTTTTGTCCTTTACTACCCTCTGAGACATGTTTTGACTTTTGAAAATGGTAATAAATGCTACAGTTCATACTCAACTAGGCTATGCCAATAGAGAATAAAAGATACGAGTATCTAACATATGCCCTTCCAACTCAAGTTTGTTCTGCTAAAAGTAGAAACATAAACTTAATTACTTTCAAACATTTATTGTTCTCTTTTGTGAGATTGAGGCAGAATCTGCCACAGTGAGGAATTAACACAACATGTTCTCCTCTCCCCATGTCCAGCTGGAACCAGCCTCTGGACTCTTCTTTTTGTCAGGTCATATCTTCCCACCATGACTCCAGATGGTACACTTATTTCTTTCTTATATTTTTTTCCCCCAAAACTCTGTAAAAAAGGAGACCAAATCAATCCTCTATTATTTCAGTGTGAGAGCTCACTCTAGTGGTAAGGAAATTATGTTATGTTTGCCTGAACCATATAATATATCAAATGGAAACATTTTCATACTCAGTTGAATTGGAATTTTTTTCCTACTCTGAGCATTGATGCTTCCTTAATACTCACAAGTGTTTTAAAACAATTTCCAAAATAGTCAATTTTTTTTCTTCTTTTGTACTAGCATGGTCTCAAGCAGATTTCAACTCAAAGCATTAAGTTTTGACTGTTGACATCTAGAGCAGCAGAGCCTGCAATTTGTTCCAATTTCTAAGTATGGCATATGTGATGGAACTGAGTGTGGCAATACAAGAGAGAATATTCAGAGCAGAACCTGTGGAAAAAGTTAAACAGCATGAGTAAGGAATGCTGAGAACCAAGGATGCTCCAAAAGAAAAGGAAAACAAATCAAGAAAGCTGTGTGATTGGAGGAAGAGAGCATGTCTTGGAACAACTTATGACCCCGACTGGATAAGTGTCTGTATGCACGCTTAGGGAGTGTTTGTGGAGTATTTTGTTGACATGTAAACATGGGTGGGAAAGTTAAAAGAGAAAACTTGTGAATGTATATAGGGGTTGTTAGAACCTGTAATAAATGATTTGAATTGTCAATATCTGAGTCCATGCCTCAGATGCAGCAACTGAGGACTCTTGTGAATCTTCATGGGAAAGTACAGTGTGACTGAAATAAAGTCTTCATTTTAGGATAAGTGAGAAAGGCTAAGAAAAATATTTCAGATGAATAAAAGTGAATGTTTTTAGCAGTGGCTGTTCATAGGCAGAATAGAAATCTTACAGAAATATTAGGAAGATAATCAAACCCCACAATGAAAAAACTGAATAATGTCAACTAAAACATGTAATAATGGAAGATATCAGAATGGGGGATTACCAAACACAAACAAAATTAGATAAAAAAAAAAAGAAAAAAAAAGAAAAAAAATGATGAAAATATTGCACACAGCTCTAACCAGCAGAACTGTTCTGATTTAAAGTGAAAGTAAATGTGTATCTAGTCATTTAATTTCGAGATAAGACAAACTTGCAAAATATTTTTCTTGAAATAAGAAAGAAAACATTTAAAAAGTCGATGCTTTTCTTTTTTCTCTTAACATTTGAGTTGCTGTTAGAAAACAGAGAAAAAATAAACTAAACACACATATAAGGTTTGAAGAATGAGTATTTCATTTTGGATTGATTAAAATACTTGAAATAAAACTTTCCACAAAATTGTGGTTGAGAAACTCAATCAAAAAGCAATCATTTGAACAGTTCTATGTACAGTGCCACTCAAAATAACATTTGAATTAAACCTAGACTTTGTTGTATCTAATTTAAACTTTGGGCTTCATTAAAACCAGCCTGATCTCATTCAAATAATCCTGTACAATAGCAGTTGACTGGAACATTGCCTGAATATCAAACAAAAATTTATCTTCTAATCTTCAAACTGAAACTGAATTCCCTCCCTTAAAATCTTGGCAATAATGCAAAGGTATATACACAGTGATAAATATATTTTAATACAGTTCCCCAAATTATTAATTTATTTCAAGAACTCTCCATATATTTGTCCAGACACCTTCAATTATTATATTCTCTATTGATTTTCTTTTTCCTCTAAAGTGGCAAACAGTTCTGAGTTAAGGCTTTGACAGGAGAAGGCTGATTTGCAGGGGAAAAGCCTTAAGTTTTATACAACAGAAAATGCACACACACTTTGCTGCTGCGTTTCATTCTGACAAACATATTTCCCCTGCCGCAATCCCATTTTGTAACCCTGCCTAGCTGCAGTAGTGCTGAAGTTGCCCGTAGGCTTCACCCAGGTGACCCCCAACTTCTAAATTAGCTCACTCAAAAAACGCTGAGACTAGTGAGTAAATCTGAATGACATATTCTTCCTGATGACAGTACATTAACACATTTTTATCTGTAACTCATCTCAGATATTCCAAAGATGAGCAAGTGCATGCAGTTTCATTTTTGCTTATCCTTGCAATGTCTCAAATTGTTCTGAAGCCACCAGCATTTCTAAAAGCAAGACACATTGATTTCCTCATTATATTAGGAAATGGCAAGTTAAGCAAATTTCAGAACTCTTTTCAAACTCCAGAGTCTGTTCAGAAGTGATAAGACAAGACATCATATTTGACTCTGTAAGCTTTTATGTGGAGATAGTTCTCAGCGAAAGTATTTCTGTCCTAAGGAAAAAAAAAAAAAAAAAGAAAGAAAGAAAGAAACAAAGAAAAGAAAGAAGGAAAAAACTTTCCTTCCTCCATCTGGAATGGGAAGACTAGGATGGGATTTTCAAATTCTAATTCATGTACTGTAATTGCTTAGTTGCTTGTTGTTCTGTGCAGGTAAAACAGTGAATTTTGTATGCTAAAATTGACTTCTACACCAAAATTCACCATGCAAAATTATCCTAACCTCAGCTGTACTTATCAAAAGAATACAGGCAAAGAAAAGAACAACAGATATTTCAAGATCATGATGTCAAATTACTCCTGTCCACAATGGAAAGATGCAGTGATTTTTCCACAGCAAAAAAAAGATAACTAAAAGTAACGTGTGAAAATCACTTCAACAAGCCCTTTTTTCTGCATTCTTCTATTAAATAGCTTACGGTCTATTCATTCCTTTTATATATTCTCTACTGAACTCAGAATAATAAATGCTTATATCACATATCAATAACTATTTACATTCAGCCACCAGCTTGCTAATACAAAGCAAATGCTTTCAGTCACTCACTATACTGGATTACTTAGTATGATCAAGGCTGTAAAGGTGTTGTACTTCAGATATCACTATATGGTAATCATAACAAATGGAGATTATACAGAAACATTAATATATCTTTGTGCAACTTTACTGTTTCTTCAAAATCACCTTGAATGATTTTCATAAGGGAATAAATGGGATAGCTAATTAAAATACTTTTATTACAGTAAACTCTACTCACTATCTTCCCAATGAATGCCATAGTCACCTCCATAAGTATAGAAGATAATATTACCCCATCAGCTCTTTTTTATTCTTTATATAATTATTATTATTTTCTACAGTCAGTGCAGAAAACAAGTTTATCTAAATTTGCATATAGATAAAAGTAGTCTGTGATTTCCTGGTGGCCCGGGGAGACACATTTCTTGCTCTGGTTTTTTTGCAACTTTAATCTGGAAAAGGAAATATTACCCAAAGCATTTACAATGTCACTTTACACCCTCACAATGAAAAAGTCTTTTGAGCAATATCGTATATATGAAAATTCTATTTGGCAGTGTATTCTGAACAAGCACAAAAAGAACAGGATATATGCAAAACAATGGCTGGTAACAAGGAAATCATTCCAAAGGGAATAATTTCATTTTCTAAGTATAATTTGTGCAGTTGCTCAGCTTGTGAAACAAATGTTAAAAATCTGCTGGTTAAGACAAACTGACCTTTTTGAGGAAATATACTTGAAAAATGTATCTGTTTTCATATCTTTGGAAGAGTCTTCATTCCATGAAATAATAGCACAGACTAGTTTGCCCAAGCAGCTGGCAATATAATTTTAAGTTAGAACAGACAAAAATGTCCGGTCTATCCACTCATGTTTATTTGTCGGGAAAAAAAGAAAGAGTGTGCTTCTCTGAAGTTCTGAACTTCAACAGCATGGGATGTCATGTAGAGGCACAGCACAATCATACCTCTTATTTGATAATATACAGGTATAAAACACTCATTTCTACAGACTATAGTTACACTGACCCCTGCTCCTCGAATCTTTGGTATGTGCTATGTACAATGGTGAAACATCTCCCATAATATTAGCTGTGGAGAGAGAATGCTGACTTAAGAAGGAGGTCAGTCAAATCCCAAAGTTTAACAGATGAGGTAGCAAAGAAACAACAGTTGCTGAGCTGGAAGATGTTTCACCAGCACGCACCTACACAGCCATTAAATCTTAAGGGCGCAGTTTTAAGGAATGAAAATGCCAACAGCTGGTAAAACATAACAGTAACTTATAGATAAATTAAAAGAAGTCTGTGAGTCTGAAAGGTCAAGTGAATTAAAAAATGAGGTTTTGGAAAGTCATGCATTTCGGAAGTGAGGCAAATACTTCACCTTAAGCAAAAAGGACAAAATTGTCATTAGTGTATGTTCCTTTTGAAACTGGTTTTTCATTTTTGATTTCTGAAATGAAGAATTTGATGTCTCTTTATTTTTCAGTGTGTGAATATAGGTTTTAGTTTCGTAACTTTAAAATGTTTACAAACACCGTGCCTTAGCAATGCCAAAAGGGACAAAACTAAAAGGTTCCTACAAAATGTTAGCGTACAGAGTGGTGATGTTTGTTCTGCTCTATGCCATGGCTTATAATGCTTGTCCTTCTGTAGAGATGCTTTTTTCAGATGCTTTATTTTCAAATGCATGCAGATCTCAAAAGTAGTTTTACTTCTAGTAAACTTCATGATTCGTCCTGAAGCAAATCACTTATTTTTTTCTACTCAGAAATTTTAATGCACATCTAAAACATTTATTGTATGCGTGAGTGTCCTGAGTCATTTTTATGCATCTTCAGTCAACTCACTAAACAACAGAAGAATAAGTGCCTGTCTGGGCAGGTTCTTCACTTTTAATGAAGCAAAACAAATTAAGTACTGGTGCTGATACTATTAGTAGCCTAAAACAGATTTTTCTTTGGCCCACCTACTTTTATTTCTGTGTGCACATTTCCAGAGTGCATGATCATTTGGAGCACATGCTCTATTTAATCATTAATATCTATTTTCTCATTTAGATGCAACCTTGCCTTTTTGAATGACATCTTCCTATTTCTAACTATGCTTCAATTTGCTGTTTAGTTATGCTGTTTTCCTTTTTGCTTCATCTCAAGTCTTTTCTGAGAGTCATTTTGCAAACTGCTTAATCTATGGTATTCTTCAGTAATCTTAAAGCTAACTGCATGGATTTAATTTTAACTGCCCTATTTATATTCTGCTTTTTTTTTTTTTTTACTACTGCTCATGGTGAAGACTAACTAATCTCACATTATTTCTGCTGCTCCTCTGAGGATGTACAGTATGAGCCAGTTGTGGTCATTCTGGGGCAGTCCTTCCACCATGAGGCCCAGAGCCAAGTTCTGACCATCTCTCTCCATCAAGTCCAGGACTGTAGCTGAGCTGTCTACTCCACAATAACATCTACAAATGTAGTCTCTGACCTTGCATTTCACCTAATATAGCTGCACCGTGTGCCTTTGATACCTCTCTGATTTCTCTCAGCATAACACAGTTGAGTATTCTGTTTTGATCAGGCAGATAATAATGCAGAAGTCCTATATTTGCCTTTTTGGGGATTGAAATATCAACCCATACAAATTCTGTTGCTCACTAGGTTGTTTAATCTGCTACTTTACTTTACTTTGGTTTTAAGACCATCTGACATAACAATACTTACCCAATGCCAAAATTACTTGTCTTTCTTCACGCAGGATTCTGATAGGTCTTGTAAATTGACATTTTCACTTAAAGCTTGATGTTTCAATTCCTCTGTTTTCTTGTTTAAAGTATCTAAGACTTAAAACAATAATTCTGGTGACTATTGCTTATTTTCATTTGAAAAAGCAGTACAAGAGTACTGTAGTTACATTATCATTCAATTTTGATTGCTTGTTCATAGCATGCAATTTGCTGCTTAAAAATAAAATAGATAAGCAAAACTGATATTACACATTTTGATTCAATAGTAATTGTTATAAAGAACAATTTCTAAAAATAACACTATCCCCGTTTCTGGTGTCTTCCTCTCCAAAGGACTCCTACTTTATACCAAAATGAAAAGAGCCATTGATGCAATAAGAACATAAATTAAAAATAAATAAATAAATTTAGGTACAATATTTTAAGCCAAGACAGAAATACTTCATACAATATTATATATACTATTATTATTATCGGATCTAGGCTACCTCTAACAGGTTAATTAAAGGACAAATCATACTATGTCAGTACCAATGGTTATTCTGCATGTCTTTCAGATGTCTGCCTTATCAACTCTCCCTTAATCTTTACAGAAACTAAGTTAAGAAGAGAATTATCTTAAATCCTCAATTAGGACAAGGCAGTAAAAAATAAAATAAAATAAAATAAAATATAAAATATAAATAAAAAGAGAAAAGAAATACTGTTGCAACTCTGGGGAGGAAATTTCGTACTTTCATACTCTAAGTACTTAGGAAGCATTTATTTTTTAAGGAAACATGGGAATTTTAGTTCTCTTTGTAGACTTTTACATTTTAATGGAAAGTATAAAAAAATTAAAGTCTAAGTGTATATGTATATATTTCCAATTCTATAAAAGTAACCATTGTAAAAGGAAGTAAAGGGCTTTTGATATGAGCATAGATTCTCTAGAAAGCAACTGACATGGACAATGAGACAGTCCCAGCCAGGGGATCTCCAGCTACATCACAAACACAAGTCGAAAGTGCTCAGCTGTACTGACTACTGAAGTACAAAAAAAATCAAAACAAAAGAAATCAGGAAAAAAAATGCAGTTTACTGCTTTTTAAATTTCCTATCCTTGATCTTGCAATGGCATTTTAAGGCTATCATTTTTGATATCTGAAAGTCTGCCTCACATTCATTTTTTCTTACAGTTAAGTGCAACCAAATTGCTCTTGAGGGCTACAGTTGCATTGCCTACTGCAACACACAGAGATGAGCCCAGAGGCTCTACTGCTCCTGCCCTGACATCAGCTTTTAGCTCTTCTTCTTCACTTCATTTAAGCTGTGTGACCAATTTTAGAAGGCAGCTCTATTCTTAACAAAGATGAACTCAAGAACAAGATGCAGGCATGGTACCAATGAAATATTGTGACTGTTAATTTGCAAATGGGCGAGGGAAAACAATCAGCTGAAAAGAACCCTAGAGTGCAGAAATTTTGAACGTGGAACTGTGAACCAAAGACAGCCTAATGGCTTTTATAGGGTTAATTTGGCTTAGAAATTATTGAATTGTGAATCAATCTCATTGCTCATTCCAAGTGAACAAGTTACTTTGTGGAAAGGCTAGAATTAATTTTCTTAGAAGGCATATGGAAGGAGTTGAAATACTTTCATATTTGTAAAAGGGTTTTAGCTGTTTCACATCCAGTCTCAGCAGCTCTTCAGCATTCTTTGAAGGTGGCTGGTTCTAAAATTCCCTTTTGATGTGTTTCTAGCCAACATTATTATGTTAAGGGTTGTTGGACTATTACAAATTATTTAAGAAGCTCAGTATAATAAATAAAGAGCAATTGGTATTTCTTACAGTAAAAGAATGTGCTTTTTGTTAAATACTTTGGAGATTGTAACTATTTGATTTTCTTTTTCCTATGTCATTGCCCTTTAGTTAACATGGCTGTTCAAAATCAGAGTAGAGACTTCTTGTACTCCAATTTCAAATCACACAACTACCTGTATTTCTGTTTCTAATATCATGCATTGCATATGTGTTTTTGTTGTTGTTGTTGTTTGGTTTTGTTTTGTATTCATTGTGAGAAATGGAATCAGAATGTGACATACAAAAGGAAGAATCAAATCTTTTCCAAGTCATGCAGTTTGATCAGATTGTATGTATGTGATCTTGATTTCTATGACTCTGCAGATTTGTTTATAGCTGCCAATTCTCACCATTCACATCTTACCCTTGAAATAATCTCTAATGAAATGCAGCAGAATCTTATTCCCAAAGGATTGATTATTGCTCACTTTCAGATTCAGTTAGCACTTCCTTTTCTATTATAAGGATATGAACTGATTATTTGCACCACCATTAACTTTCTTCTTTAGGGATTTTCTGCACTGTACATGAAATCTGTTTTGCATTTTTGGAGATCCATTTGAGATCCATTTATTAAACAATCATCAAGGAATGAAAGATTGTTTCTTCTATATTATTAAAGATAATAAGTAGTAATTAAATATCTAATAAAACGAAGGTGGAAAAAATAGCATATAATTTTAAGGGAATTATAGAATATAGGGACCAATCATTTTATGTCTACTCTGGAAGCAGAATTGATTTAAAACATGCAAAATCAAGAGGAAAATAAAAGTTTGTCCTTGGGGATTGATAGCATGGGAAAAGGAAAGAGAAAGGGGGAAGAAATGATACTGCATTTTTAAAATATATAGAGATGTAACTATTTTGCATAAGCCTTGTACTTAGGCATGATGAAAAAAACCTAGTAAATTAAACAGCTCTCAATATCTGAAATAGTGAAAAAATGCTTCCACAGCATAGGGAAATATGCCTCTCTAAAGGGGAAGGAGATGCCATATAGCACTAACACAGAAAGAGAGAGGGGGATAGAGAGGGACAAGGAGAGGGAGAGAGAGAGAGGAGAAAGGGAGGGAGAGCAGTTTACTCTATGCAATATATGACGACACGTATCAAATAGACACTCATAGTCCTGTTAAATCTTCATATATTTTTAATCTGACGTGTTATGGTTTAGACGACCCCACAAGGCACTGTGCATTATAAACAGAAAAGCTTACTGCTATCTTGTCTGAGAATCTTCCGTATCCTTATAATTTAAGAAAGGATTGGATTAGCATTACTAGATTATGCAAAATATTACTACATACACTATTTTTGACAACTTTATTAGCTTCACTGTATGCAGGTATGGGCATTGTTCTGTTCAGAGGGCATTTCACTCCTATTTAAATCTGGAATATCCTTGTTGTTTCATATAATCTCAGAGCTCCTCTCAAAGCAATAATTGATGTTTTCCAGCCTCATTAGATCCTTTTCATCTGCTGCCTTGATGACTTTGCAGTGATGGGTGGGTGATTTAGGTTACTTCTTGACAATATAAAAGATTTTCTTTTAACTTCCTTGTTCCGTGCTCTGTTCTATTGATGAATCTTTCTTGCTTTGCTTCATCAATTGCATCTCCCAATCAAAGTCCCTGCACTCCATTCATTCACTTTCAGAGTATGAAATTTCCTTGATTTCAGCACTTTTCTATCCTCCACAATGCCTCATCCCTCATAAATTCTCTGCTTATTCGATGTATCTTATTTTTAGTTCTGAAATATCACAGCCTGTTTTCAGATTCACATTTCTGAGTCTACCTAGCATTAATAACATTATTTGCTTCTTTTTTGACCATGCTTCAGATCACCTGTAAACAACTGTGTGATCGCTATTATATATCCACACAAACCTATTCTGAACAATTTTTCTTGTTGTTTATGCTTTATACCGATATCGTTTTTAGCTACAAAGCAATTGGAAGACCAATAGTTGAAACAGCAGTCTTACTCTAATAATAAAATGCAATTATCACATGGAATAATAACATCTATAAACAAGCGATATTTGGTTATTCTATAGTTCCTGGGTTGTTGTATTTGTTATTGCTCGTTTGTTTTAATTTAAACAAAAGAAGGGTAGAGACTACAGTGAAATAAAAGATGGTAATACTTTCATTTCTGTAAGGAATATGAGTTCCCACTGTCTCTAGTAAACTAGCAGAAGAAATGTTTTAACATGCTTCATTATCATTCAACTAAATGCCTCATACCGCTTTACTCAAATAAAATGACATTTTAAAGCAAATTATTTATTATATTTTAGCAGTTTTCTCCAAGATTTTCTCTTTTTTGCATGATGATGCAACTACAGCGTCAGAAGAAAATGCTGAAACAGAAGGCTTAACTTGAGATTCAAGCCTAAAAAAAATAGGTACTTTTTTAGGTATTTTGTATCAAAATGTTTCTTTAGGAACATTCTAATTCAAAAATTAGAAAATTTAACTGAAGACTAAAAACAGTCAGAGGCCAAGAAAACATATTTTTAATACATACATATATTTTTTTTTTCCTGAAAGATAGGGATCTAGATTTTTTTTAGGTATGGGACACACAGGAGAAATATGACAACACTCTTCAAAAGTGTGAAAGATTGCAGCAAAGGCAAAAGGGAATAAAGTTTTGTCTTATTTCTCAGTAGACAAAAGTAAGAGATATTAATTTTAAAGTACAGAAAGGGTGATTTTCATTGGAAATTAAGAAAAACATGTAGCAAGCAGAACCAGAGATAGAATCTTGGGAGAATCCTGAATTTGTACTTCAGAAAGATTCTAGTAAGACGCATCCAACAGAAAAGATTTGGTGTATGTTTTTCCCCGTTGGGCAAAAGATTTTCTGCAGATTTTCTTTATTTGATACTGTGAACACAAAATAAGTAAACATCTTCTCCATTTTCTCATAAAACAACTGAATGAAATTAGAACGGATATATTCAATTACATCTACCCAGCAACTGAGAATACTGTGGAACTGTTTGAGCTCAAAACGTAATATGCCTGTCTTACCTGCTGTGTAGCTTTATATATCCTTGAAATTCTGGAAATGAAAATTGCTTCCACAGAGCTAGCAGCAGATAACTGCAAGGATCAAGAGAAGATTTGTGGCAGGATTATCCATAATACAAAATGTGTAGGTAGTAATATGGTTCTTAGCTCTGGTACCTAAAGTGATTAAAGGAAGCTACCAGAAAAAAAGTAACTTCAGCCAAATACAAAAGTCTAGAAAGAAATAAAAAATAATGAAGACCAAAACAAACAAGCAAGCAAACATAAAAATAATAAAAAGAAATCATACATAGTCAAGTGAGTCTCACAGAGATCTGTAGTGTAAATTGTTATGTAAATATCAGTATATTCAGACCTCACACCCTGTCAGAAAGTGTTTGAAATGAATCAGATTTTCAAAATAGCTTTTATTTATCAAATTAATGAAAGAAAATCTAAAATGTCACTTATTTTGGAATATAATTAAAGTGCCAACATGCATGAATAGCTATTAGCTTTGTTATTTCTGTATGTAAATTTTCCCCTCTACTAAGCTAAAAGGTAAATATTTGTTTTACACAGTGCCCAATGGGTATATTTGTATCCTTGTAACCTTGTAGAGAAACAGTTGTTAATATATCAATATATCCTTCTAGCTCATGATCTTGGATTTTACAATGGACAAGAATGGATGTTTTGAATTATCAAATAAAAAGCAGGTAAATATATAGCAATGCATTTTTTTTCCAGGGAGTTATACTTATTTTCAGCAAATTTCTGAGTAAAAGAATTTCAAACATCTATTTACAGGAATTTCATGGATTTTTCTTTCTATAGTTTACACAATTACCTTTTAAAACCATCTAAACTGTGATGCTGAGCATATGCTGTGAGAAAGCGTTCCACAATGTAATTGAATGATAATGAAAGAAAAAGCACATTTCATTTAATGGGCACCTGACAATTTTATACAACCCAATCCCATCCAATCAATCTCTGTTGCAAGAACAGCGCTTAAATAATTTCTTATATAGACTTTCCCTGTCACTAATTTCAGATTGAAAGTCATTTCAGATTGAAGAGCCTGGAAAACGGAGAATTTTTAGATTCATTATATCATTCCCTGGTATAAACATATGACCTTATTCATCTTCTCTGCCTTTCACTTTTTCAATTCTACATCGTTGTTTAAGATGTGGAAAACATAGGTATATTGTGGGATACCAGGTTACCACAGAATTACCCATTATCTTTAAAATAGTGGTGAACTTCCACTGGGAAACTGCTCTCTGGCAGTGCAGAAAGGTCATGTATGAGCACATTAATAGCTTCTGCTATGCACTGAATATTAAAGTCAAAAGATAAATGAAAATTTAAAGTTTTTTTTAAATTCAGCTTCTCATCCTTGTACACAAAAGCTGACAGGAAGCAAAAAATGGCTGAGTTTCAAATTCAAATCATGCATAAATGTCATAAATAATTAATTTTCTCTCCTACTATACCCCATTATGTTTACAATCTGCCAGACACAGAAAGCCTCAGTTTCAAGCTATCGTCTACATACTATTGTAGATACCTGTGGTTACTTCTGACTTTCTGGCTCTGGAGTGACTGCAACAAACCTGCTTTGGGAATAATATTTTATTGAACACAACCACAGTTATGTTTGTTTGGGGGAAAAATGAGTAAAGAGGAGAATAACTTCTCATTTTTTTAAAGACTTTGGAGAAAGTTTGTTTGAGTTGTAGCTGAAGACATCTCTTGGTTACCTGTTTGTCCAGATTTATTTCTCAAAACTAAATTTCAGTTTCTGTTTCTCTTTATGTTAAATTGCATAAACTTTTTTCTCAGAAGAGTATCTCTCTTCTCCTGAGTTTGTATATCTTTTTCTCTTCTGGTAGCAGGTTCTGTAGGAACAACATTTCTCTGCAATATTTCACTACATATATTCTCTTCCTGTTGTCAACTTTGAAAATTCACTTTTCTCTTAAGTTTTTGTTATTTGCTTTTGCTAATCTCCACTCTTCGTAATTTTAGAAACTTCAGCCACGTGATTGTGAATTCTCCTCTTCTTAAATGAGAAAAAAATCTGAACTGCTTTAATCTTGCTTCATAACTGGTAGTAATTTAGCTTCTTTCATTTGCACCCCTCTAAAACAATTATATTCACTCTTTTTCTCCTTAAGTGCAGATGCGAATTAGGATAAAGGCAGTCAAATATTCCCCCCCCCCCCCTTTTATTCCTAGCAATTTGCATAAACTAGATATCCCTATTTGTCTCCCAAGTGACTCAGACTGAAATGTACACTGTATTTTAAGTTACAAATACATAATCTCTAACATAAGTACAATACTTAAATGACCTTAATCCCTCCTTCTGCATGGCAGTTGTTCCCTTTACGGAGTTCCATTCTCTGATTTGAATATCTGGCTGTTAAAAACTCTTTTCAAAAGTGCTCCTGCAATATATGTAGACAAAATTTCCAGTGATTATCTGAACAGCTCCCACAGTTTAGATTGCAATCATCTCTTCACTGCTTTATTCTTTCTTTGCTTTGAATTTTACCTTTACTGAAACAAGCTGGTCTTCTACAACTGCCATCATCGTTAGCAGTGCAGAGAACCAGCATGCAGAATAAATGTTAATTAAAGACTGTTAAAAACCACCATATGTTTCCACAAAAGAAAGTTTAATTTATACTTTCGTTTCTAAAACACTTAACAAAAAATATCCCTCAAATGTTTATAAATAATTAAACTTTCTCAAATTGGAAACATGACAGAGTAACATGTAACAGTTGAGATTTATAATTTTAATAAAAAGGCATTACAAGCATTTTTCTAGTTTTACTTACATATCCAGTTTTGAAAATGATTTTGTTTCTCTTTGTTTTAGAATAAGACTTCTTTCCAAAGTTTGTTTACTTTTGTTGCTGTTGTTATGTTATAGGGAGGAAGAGTCCCTTGAGCCTTGTATTATTCTTAAACAACTGAATATCAGCAGTATTTATCCTGTAGATATCATAGCACAAATGGGTGCAGCTGTGGTGTGGGTGGAAAAGGGACAGTACCACGTTATAGCCACAGTATACCTGTACTCAAACCTGTCACTCTTGCTATTCAAGACAACTGTGTGACAAAAAACTTAAGCCTTCTCATTCACCTCGTATCAACCGATCTGTTTCCTCCCTTCAATAAATCTTCATGTTTCCCATGCTCATCTTAGAATAATCAAGGCCTTTTCAGCTGCTATTCCTAGAGTAAGGTATGCTATACATGTGCAGTAAGTACTATATTTATGCACATACAGTCATTTCTAGTCTTATCACACTATATGAAAAATAGTCATGAGAGTAACTGCAAGGAAATAATCCTTGGTTTCAGCTGCACATACCTGATACTTGGGTATTTAGTGCAAAACATTTTAAGTATACAATAATAAGTCCAATTTTCCATTTTTTTCTTTTATCCAATTATGACTTTTTGAACAAGACAAAGGAAAAAATCTTAAATTTTAGGAAATGAAATGCCCATAGTAATGGCAAGTGTCTTCCAGGAAAGTCCCTATGCGTAAGCTGCCACTCCATGGCCGGCATTCCACAGCTTTATGGCCTTTCACAGATCACCTGGTATGGAATAACTCCATGACTTATTCTGGCCACCCATCCTGTCTCTGCCCTGGCCTCTCATGGTTCATCGTGAAGGCAGTGGTTCTTCTGTGATGTGTGGCCTGGCCATGATTGTTTTCCTATCCAACAAACCAAACACTGGTGTGATATTAACACTGTCTCAGCTGAAACCAGACAGTTATTCAAATTGCCATAAAGCTAGTGTTACAAAACACTGACTTTGCAATAATGAAAAAAGAATCCTAGAATTTCTACCTAAAAACAGACCAATTAAGGCAGTCCTTAGCTGATGCCAGCTTGCTCATAATCCCTCCATCCATTACATCAGCCTAACTCAATTGACAGCAGCACATGACCATGTGGTTTTAAGCTGAGGTACTAGAAGACTGAACCAAGCCTTTTCCACACTCATTGAATTTCGGATAGCAACACCACATACAATCACCTTGGCTGAGTAAGATTTTCTATTTTCTCTCAGATATTTCTAGATATTGTGAATTTTATTATTATCCTTTTAAATCAACAGCCAGAGTCAGCTGGCTCTGATTGTGCTGAGTCAAAGATATTGCGGAAACATTTGTTTCTGGTTTGCTTGCTTTGTAATAAGTTTCCATCAATTTATAAAATTTGTGCAATAAATTTACATCGAGATACATAATCATGCTAATTACCCAGTAGCTTTCCAATCTAGAAAGTGTCACAGATTACCTTCTGTCTGATTTTCTTCCAGTTTTGTCATTCATCTCTTAAGCACAATGTTTTCACATAGTCCTGTTATGCTATGTGGCTAAAAACATTCCAACAAGCAGCTCACAGATAGCACACAAACACACTGTGCTTTGGGCCAGAAACATTCATTAGAAGCATATTCTAAAAGAGACAGCTTCTGAAATGCAATTGTGTTTTTGTATTCACTAATATGGTGTACACCATTTTGTATTCTAATTCTACCATATGTTACACAGTGATCAGTAAATTTAAACAATATTCTGATAAGTATACTTTCATTGGCCCTAGTTTGGTTTCTAGTATCTAATTATGTTATATTTGTAACTTTCATTTAACTTAATCGGGATTAGTTACTAAAATTTAATTAGACACCTACTAGCAATATCTTGAATAACTCAGTTTCTTTTGCAGTCTTAATTTGTTTCAATAGCAGCTTCATGTGAAGGCAAGTATTTTTGAAATACATAGGTTGCTCTGAAAGTAATGTCACATATTTATTTCCATGGAAACTACAACAGATACAAAGATAACACTATTCGATGGAGCAAATTATCAGCTATAAAACTCTAATTTTCAACTGAGTCACCACCATTAGGTAAGCATTTTCACCAGCAATGAACAGGAATTTGCACTCTGCACTCGTAAAAAACTGCACCAATGTAGGTAACTGTCACTGATGAAAAACACCACCCATTGCTTTACTGCGCTCATAGCCACTCTTTTGTCTCCACAAACATTCAGCAAGCATAGATGAATGCCAATGGCTACAAATATTTTCAGCATGGAGGAATTCAATTCCACACCTTTTCTTCATACACACTTTCAAGTCAGATCTCATTTTGTCAGTCTGGCCTTCTCCTGCAATCTTTCTCACAGCAACAAAACATACAGGAATATTAATGGGAACATATGACCTCTACTGCTATACCACCACCATCTGCCTCTGACATCTTGGGCCACCATAATAAAATAAGAGGTATTACTTTCAGAGCAGCCCTCATAAAAAGGGATGTATGAGCATCTAGGTGATACTCTATGCCAGTAATGGCATAAGACTCTAGCCCTAAATATCAGTGATGTGATCACAAGCATGTAAAAAACTGAATAAAACTTCTGGCTTGGAAACCATTGTTTCAAAAAATATGGCTGGTAGTGTTTTCTTCTATTTCACTGTAGTTCTGACCACAAATGTCTACGTTAGTCGAGTTTCTTCTTCATTTTTTTTTTCTTTTACTCCATAAACCTCTGTCTCTAAGTTACTGCAGCAGGAAAGGCTATTTTCTCCTGCTTTATAACCTGTAACATGTCCTCAAGAGAGTATCATTTTAAAGGCTTCAGGTAGTAAATAAATTCCCCATAATGTTGTGGGGTATTTTTGTTGCTGTTTGTTTGATTGTTACAAAGATAATTTTGGCTGTGAGAAAAAAAAAAAAAAAAAGAAAAACAAGGAAAAAAAAAGAAAAACAATAGCAAAGAAAAAAAGAGTTCTAGGTGAGGAGAAAACAAACATCTGATCCTCTTTCACATATGTCTGGTCTTCCAACACTATCAGACGTGGTCTTCCACTTAAGGATTTCAATTTGGGTTTTGTTTTTCTCACAGCAGTAGTCTCTCATTTCTTTTATTCTGTGTATGAATTAAGCTAACATGTAATGATGTTTCACCAGCTGTTGTTTGTTCTTCTTAAGAAGTTCAAATGCTACAGCAGTTCACCAATCAATGGGCACCTGTTTATTTCTGTACCTGTGTGCAGTATACAGAAAAGAGGTCAGTAGGCACTGCCTATGCATGCTCTGTTGGATGCTCATGAATACTCTTACTGAATGTCAGTGACAGTGAAACACATGCTGTAACACAAGTAGAAACGCTAGGAAAACCTTATATTAGATGCATTATTTTTTGTCTCATGTTTCTTCAATACCAGCAATCTGTCCCACTTTTCATTTCTTGAATTTGTGTTTTTGAAAAAAAAAAATGACTTTGTGAATATAAATACAAGTACTGAAATGTGCTGTTTGAACAGAAGGGCAGGATGTGGGATGGGAGCATGAGATGTTAATTCTGTTCTCCACACCTGCAGGCTGTTCCACTGAGAAAACTTAAGTAGACATTCTGTGCTGGAGGACAGATTTCCTTCAAGGCCATTTCATGCACTCATGGAAAACAAAAAAAACCCTTTAATATCAGTGTCCAAATTTCCTACAGTACTGTTGCATTTCTAGTTCCATACCCAGACATCTTGGATGTTAGTTAACTTCCACTGTGACTGAATTTCCCTCAGTAACTGACTTAGTCTGACATGAAGCACTGTCCAGCAGTTTGGAAAGGCTGTTAACACAAAGTGACAGTCTTGACACTGGCTGCCTTGGTTGGGGCCAGGAAACAAATCATGTAGAGTTTAGTTGATCAGAGACAACCTTTTGAATTTTACCTGGAAAGAAACTGAAAAAGGTGCAGATTCTGATTCAATGAAACTGACGCTCTCTAGATGGGCCAGTGTGTTAAGAGTTGTATTGCTCTTGCAATATGTGTGGTAAACTAAGCACTGTGCAGTCACGTAGTATAGCACTCTTAATGCTTGGAGAAATCCTTTGATGGCTACATTTGACCAAAAATATGATAGGTGCCAGGACAAATTGAGGTTTAATGAAGCCTTTAGTTACTAGTGATGACAGAGTTCTGGGAGATGTTTAATTCCATAGATGCATTTAAATCTACTTCTTCCCTTTGCTGAAGGTAAACTTATGATAAGCTACTCCCTGCTGACCCCTAGGTTTAAACCTCGTTGGTCCTTGGTAGGTGACTGACAGGCATGCAGTTGACACACAAGAGAGATGGGGGAAAGGACATTTCTCATAATCTGATTTAGCAGCCTGTCTTCCACTATCAGTCAGCAGATGCTGAATTAAAAAGGAAGGTAGAAACATGTTTTGATGAATAAAATGTGAGAGATTGCTGATAACAGGTCATGTATCGTGTTGGAAAGCCAAATGAGAGAAGGAGAAAAGGGAAGGAGAGAAGGGAACCAATGCACTGCCATGTAACTACCAGCATTCAGGCGCTCTCAGCTGGTCAGATCAGGGCATGTACTGCATGCTATGTGTTCAATGCAGCAGCAAAGCCAAACATCATCTTCTTCTTTATCACTATTTCTATTTTGTTCTCCTTTTTATAAAGGGGAAAACAGGAAGAATTTAGATGATTAGAGACTGAATGTCTTTACACTGTACTCTGTAACGCTGCACTGTGATTGTGTATTTAGACCATAAAATTCCAACAGATAGAAGTAAGGGAACTGGATGGTAGGTATGGTAGAAAGCCAGAAAAAGTACTGACATCTCTAGCTATTCTTTTGTCATACCCAGGAAGATAATGACTAGCCACAGGCAGCCTCAATCTACAGACTCCAGGCAACTGCTGCAAATTATGTAAAGAGGTAAATTTTACAACTAAATGCTTTTCGTTTGTTTGTTTGTTTGGATTTTTCTTCATCTCGTGGAACTTGGAATATTTTCTTCTTCTATTTCTGGAGGCTGGCAACCTCAGAAACAACAAGGTCAGAACAAATCACACTCAAGGCCTAGAGATTTACAGTTTGGCATGGGAAAGAGCACACATGTAGGTGTACGTGGAGCATCATGTAGCTGCGAGCAGTTTCTGGTACTCACTGAACATGAGCAAGTCTGCAGTAGTGCATGGCTTTTCACAGTCTTGCAGCTGCAATTCTCTTCAGTTGTGACAACGATTCAAAGAGAATGGAGGCACAACTGCTGCTGTGCTCTGAATATGCACAGATGAGTTGTCATATGCCCACATGTCACAAATCCTAGAGATTTATGAAGGGTAAATCAGAAAACGTCTGGAAGTCAAATTGAATGTGCTTGGAACATGGTTCCTCACAAAGCATTTAACTGTGGGAACAAGCTTTTTTTGTTTGATGATGACTCAATTTACTCATGAACTACTTCAGTCTTGTTGACTTGTCATATGAAAAGGTAAAAAGTGAAGCTTTGCTGATTTTCCTTTTTCCATCAGAAGTGTCAGAAAGGTTGGATATCTTGCTGTCTGATCAGCTGCATGTCTCTGTAGCTGTACTATCATTCAAAAACAGCAAGTCATGTTTTGGCAAAAGCAATTAGGAATTTTGTAAGCTATCATTCAAGAATTCAGCATTCACCTCTAGGTCTCACCGTCTTATGAATGAAATATTAAAAACAACAGTGAATATGACAGCAAGGGTTTTTCTTGGAGTAAGAAATAACACTTCAGTATCACATGCAGATTTAGAGATTGTTCTCTGATTTATAATTTAAAATCATCCAGCTCCCTTATTTTAAGACTGGGGCAAGGATAGTTCTTCCACACTAAATAAAGTGATCCTTCTTTATAAAAACAGCATATGGGGCCTGGCTATTTTGTTTATAAGAAAAATACTTTTACGAGAAAATAATGGGAAATTGGAGCAATGGATTCATTTGTCTGTGTTCAGGTCAGACTGGAAACAGGAAAGGACAAATATCTATATATTTAAAATTTAATGTAATATGGGATTGATGCATTCCCCTTATACATTCATTATCAATCTTAACAATACTAACTATATTCAGAAATTATTTGTGATAGTAATTACACAGTAGCTATACATATACAATAGATATGCAATATTTTGAGTTTAATTCCTTTCTGTAGGAAGTCATTTCATATACATAGGAGAATAGCAAGGAGAGCAGAGTGTATCCTTCAGTCCAATTTAGCATTGATGTGAAAAATGTAGCTGAGGTTTGCTACAGTGCACTTTGTTCAATAAGGGACATCGGGAAGTCTCACTACCAGCCTGAGGGTAGGTTTCTTGCTAGCTTTCAGAACTATGTAGTGGTTTAATTTTGTTGCTCCCACACTGCTCCATTTTATTTTCAAATATACTACCTGGAGTGTCTTGCCAACATCTTAGATAGATAGTTTCTTTTTTCTTATAAAAGATGGTGCACAAGAGGTTAGCCATGAGCCAGCAGCATGCCCAAGTAGTCAAGAAGGCCAATGGAATCCAAGAGTGAATTAAAAAGTGTGTGTCCAGCAGGTTGAGGGATCTTCCCCCTCTACTCTGCCCTGGTGAGGCCACGTTTAGACACTGTATCCAGTTCTGGGCTCCCCCTTTCAGAAAAGACAGGGAACTCCTAGAAAGAGTCTAGAGGAGGGTTACAAAGATGATTAAGGGTCTGGAACATATCCCTTATGAGGAAAGATTGAGTAGCCTGGGTCTGTTCTGACTGGGGAAAGGAACATTGAGGGGAGAATCAGAAAATTTCTGAAGGGAGATGGGAGACACGTGAATGAGGCCAGACTCTTCTTGGTGGTGGTGTATAGTGACAGGAAAGGAGCAACGGTCTAAAACTTGAACGTGGGAAGTTCTATGCTAACATGTAGAAGAACTTCTTTACAGTAAGGGGAATGGAGCACTGGAAAGGGAAGATGTGAGGCCAGTTTGGCTAAGGAGGAAATTCATGACCATGCTTCAATGCAAGGTGGTAAAATACAGGAAGAAGAAGCAGGGACAAGCTATAAAGAAAAACAGATGTTTCCTTGGCATGTTGAAACAATGTTAGCAGTTTAGATTTGTATGAAACACATAATTTGATGAAGATCATAGTGAGTATTGTGGATAATAAGAAAAACTCTTTTACTACACTGGTAAAAATGTTGCCCATTGCTGAGAGCCATGAATACAATGCCAGCAGATACAGAAAGGGCAGAGACATACAATCTTTCAATTAGCCTTCGAAAATGAAGTCTGTCTGGCCTCTCTGTTTAGAGGTGAGGGTCAAGTAGAATAAACATACACATATACGCACATCAGCCATGGATGAAGGTAGAGTGAGATCTGCTCAGAGAACTAAACCCATACTACTAGGTCTGGACTTCCAGGTAGAAGTGAGCTAGGATAAGTAGCAACTCACACTGTTGCACTGAGTGACACTGCATTGCACAGCAGAGAGATGGGAAGGGTTAGAGCCCATGACTAGTTCCCAGGGAAGTGCTCATGCTTCCATTCTGTTTTATGTGATTTCTCAGACTTGGAAAAGCACCAGAAGCAGTTCAACTGCTCTCCTCTAAACTAAAAAGTATTCAGAAGGCTGTGGGCTGAGCAGCTTCAGACAGGTTTTCACAGCTACATGATAGTGCTCATTTCAATTCACTCCCTAACAGGATCTATGTACACCCTACATTGCAGCTCAGGTTAAAATGTGTGTTTTGTACACTGTGTTTGCTCTGTTTAATTATGGAACTAGAGTTTAAATTCAGTGCACTACCTCAAAATGTGCAAAACAAGAAAAATCATTAAAAGACTTCAAAAAAGAAAAGGGATTTTCTTAGAAGATTGCGGAGTGGTTTATAAGAATTGTATAGAGCTTCTCTTAGTAAATGTTGTAATAAAGGTTCATTGATTAAAAGAAATTGGCTCTATTGCTCATAATAGCATTTCATTGATTGAGAAACATTGCCTGTAATGCTTTCCTCCAAAGCAGCATCTGTTATGTATTAACCTTTCAGCCTTCAGAATCACGGGATATGAATTTCTTGCTCAAAATACTGGTCAGATGACCCATCCATGACATTTAATAAATTGCACCTCCACACACAGATTCAGGGTTTCATAAAGCAGAGAGAAACACGTTATTAAAAAAGCACGTTTTCCATGACTCATGTTACAACCAGAGCCTTTTATGTTAAAACAACAAAATCAAATTAACTCAGAGTGTAAAACATTCACCAAACGAATTTTAAATTAACAATGCCACCTTTAATAGTAAACAACATTGTAATGACTGAATTTTCAATGAAAAGAAGTCTGGCACATCTAGTTTTGGTTGAAAAAAAAAAAAACATACAAGGCAGCTTTGATTTTTTACTTGATAAAATAAAGCAGTTACTGATCAGATGTTCTAGCCATAGTTTGACTACATAACCATAGGGACTCATTTTACATATAATCTTGATTATAACTTTCTTCTCCTAATACTTAAAATGTATGCTTAAAGTTTACACTTGATTGTTATGGTCAGAGCTTGTGAGAGAGAATTTCACTCCTAAGAACATAACAACTACAATAGAGATTTGAGTGTTTGTTTGCAAATAAATAAATAAATAAAAACTATTCAATATGTCTGATTGTCATTCTTTATAGAATTTATTTGGTCATCTTGGATTAAACTCTAGACTAGCTTTACTATGCATAAATGCTGTGTAAAGGGAAGCCCTTAATATTGGAAGTAAAGTTATCTTCTTATCTAATGAGACATACTTAAGGATTCCCTGCTTATCCTGCTAAACAGTGGTCCAAAAAATAATGTAACCCTTAAAGTTGCAACAACTTATTTGTATTCATGACTGCATAGTACAATAACTGATAGAAAACAATGACACAAGCAAACTAATTATTAAAATCATTTACCTTTAAGAGATTTTCCAGAGACTTCCTTTCAGTACCTAGTCTGGAGTCAAGTGTAGTCTTATGTTAATAGAGGCAAGCAATAAACAAAGAGCTAGGCTTTAAGTTCACAGGTCAGTAGTGTCTAAACCATGTAATGGGTATGTAACTGGCTCAAGATTAGTGAGGAAAGAATAGCATTGTGCTGTTATGGTTAGGTTCCAGTAAAATGGACAAGAGGGAAAAGCAAGGAAAAAGAAAAAAATTAAAAAGAATGTAGAACATAAAATTATTGTATACAGGAAATGAAGAAATAAGGAGAAAGAGGACTGTGCATCAGACAGGTATAACGAAGAATAGTAGTGAAGTGCTACTGCAGGAATAATTCAGTGCTACTTCTTGTCAAATAGGTTATCTAGATGCAGTGTAGCATAGAAATGCCTACTATCCAGAGGAGTAACCAAGGCTCTAGCTGGGAGCTGCAGGGTGCTGAACTCTTTAAAATCTTAACTTTAAGGTCCAGATAAGCAAGAGTATTTGTATTCTTGCAGTGAGATTTAATTTAGGGTACTAAATCCTCCTGTGTTCAACTTTAACTGAGTGATAGTTTAGTCATGTGAATTTGTTAGCAACCATTTCACAAACAAAAATATCCTGAGTGCTCAGAGTCATTCTCTGTACCTAAAATTGTCTCTTGAAAGGATTGAAAAATCTTATCATGGCAGAAGCTTGATAAGAATAAAGAACTCAGACATTTATTTTACAAAGTCCTCCAAGGATTCAGTCCATAAGTTGAGCTCAGAGCCTCCTATCACAAGTCTGCAGATTCAGGTTACACAACAAGAGCAATTGCAGTGGCTATATCTTTTACAAGACAGCTGGAGAAGGAGCAGATCTGGAAAAAATGATGCTGCTTCTATGTGCCATAAGAACCCAGCAAGAAGCAACTGATTCTATATCCCATTAACATTTTTGAGTTCAGGCTCACATACCTCATGTGCTGTGAGTAGAATATTAGGAGGGCTATCAACCAGTTATTGAGTCTATATTCTATGCATGCATATGAGTCTGTTGCTTCTGCCATAGAGGACTCTATCTTGCTATGCGGAGTATATATTTTGATATCCTAATTTTGATATCTTGATCCAAAATAACTCAAGAGGTATTTTTTTGTTTCCACTTATGGAAATTACATCTTCTAATTAGAGGAACAAGAAAGAAATGCTAGGCACCTTTACACCTATGACCAAGCGTTATGCAAGAAACTTTATTACCTTAGGAAGTGAGAAACAGATATGAGAATTAATCATAGCACAACTCCATGACAAAAAAAAAAAAGTCCTTGTCTGTGAATTAATGTGGCTCCAATATCCATACCTGCTCATAAAATAGATTCACTGTCTAGCTAGAAGGCAAGAAAATCCTGAGAAGTCTGGGGTTTATGTACCCAAGTAGACAGATGCGGAAGTCTACAGGTCTGTCTCCTGTATTCATACTGATTTTTGGTTTACTTCTATTTATATATTCAGAGAGGTTGTAACACATTAGGATGGTCGCTTCAAAAATAATGCCTCCTATTTTATCATGGTCCACAGCACCCGATGGTGGTGGTATGGCAGGAGAGGCTGAACATCCCACCCATATTCCATTCCATTTTGTTGCTGTGTAACAGATGACAGCAGAGGATCAGTCTGACAGAGTGGCATCCAGCATGGAAGTGTGTATTAAGCAAAGGTAGAACTGAACTCCACCATTCAGGAAACATTGCACCTACTCACATCCATTGATACTTGCTGAATGTTTGTGAAGACAAAAGAGTGTATGAGAGCACAGTGAAACAGTGGGTCAGGTATTTCAGCAGTAGTAGGAGTGACAGGCAATCACTTCCACTGGTACAGACTGGTGTGAGCATGGCATGCATGCTCTTGTTCATAATTGGTGAAAATGCATATCTAACAGTAGCAACTATGTTGAAAAAGAAAGTTTTGGAGCTGAGAATTTTCTCTGTCAAATGATATTATTGTGTTCTCTTTATCTGTTCTAGTTTGCACAGAAGTAAACAACAGGCATTGCTTTCAGAACTACAACTTATGTACATACATTTTGAAACTGCACCTAGGTTAGCAGTTCTAATATTTCCAATGCCATAGCAAATAATCAATAATCAAGGCCTACATGTATTCTACTAAATAGAAAAAATATATATACACAATTGAAAGTGGTATTTCTGCCTGTCAAGTTTCCATCTTCAAAGATAAAGTTGGACAAATACTTCCACTGCAGTTGTTCCTACAAGGAAGCAAAATTACTTCTGACAGGTTCTTGGCAATATTAAGCAAAGTTTTTGCAGATAGGACAACAATCACATACAGAAAGAAAAATAAAACTCATTCAAGTGGTAAAGGGGTTCTTTAGCTATGCCAGCACCACCTTCTCAGAAAGTAACATAGACCCATTAAATGCTCTGCCATAATGTGAGCCCAGGGTCCTTTATATGAGTACTGGGTCCCAACCTTCAGGTCACATGAGGAGCACAGGTACTAACAGTCTGCCTGTGCTCCATAGGCCAGACCTGCCCCTTCAGCAGGTGCTTAATCACTAGTCCAAGTTGTGATCTAACAGTCCCCCTTCAACAGTCTAGTGGTGAGGTGTTTTTTTTCATGTATATGAAATAGAGGTTCCTGATACCCTGCCATCAAATTTACAATGGAGGTTCAGTAAGGCAGCTCATAGAATCAGAGAAATCTTGACTGAAAGGAATCTACGGAGGTTCTCTTGTCCTACCATGGTTCAAGGAAGTTCTACTTACAGCACTCATCAGTGATTTGACTTATCAAATACTGAAAAGGTCAATAAATACAGATTGCTCCACAGCTCTAGGTAAATAGATGTAGCACTGAAAGACCAGACAAGGGAGAATGCTTTTCTTGATATCCAGCATAAACCTCCTGAGCATCAAGATGTAGCTACTTGCTTTACTGTCATTACTGAGAGGAGATTGAATCCGTCATCTTTTATAGATTTATTTATGTAACTAGTGGGTGTAGTTATTCCATACTTTCCACTAGTATATTGGTTTATCTTCCTAGGCTGCATGCCCTCAGTCCTAAACTTCTTGTTAGTCACTTCCGTACAGAAAACATCTGTAAATTATATTCTGGTATTACTGAATTTATGGGTATCTACACAGAGTTATCAGCCCTGAAAAGCAGACTTATTCAGTTGCTGTATGGAACTTAAGTTGATTTTAAATGCCTCTTCTGATGGGGTAAGGAGAATAGTATTCAACTCACAAATCACACAAAATCCCTTGATAAATGTCATAGAAGAAATTACTAAAGAAAGTCAGCTTTTATTCTGTTTTCATTAAGACTGGACAAATGTTTCTCAAGCAAACTGGTCTACCAAATATAACCAGTAACCACTCCCTTGAAAATAGATTATTTGAATGCAGTAAACATTTGCCTTTCTAGCTGAGAAAGTGTCCACAGCTGTGATCTATATTGGCTGTCAGAAGATAGTCCTTAGAGACACAGAGATTTATGGGTTATGAGATCTTGCTCCTGGTTTATTAGAGCTCCTTGTAAATGTAGTCAGCTTTACTATACCTTTCTACATTAGATATCAGCACGGAAAATATTTTATTTCAGCGTACCTTCAGAACATTCTGTTTTCTCCTCTCAGCTGATTGAGTCAAGTCACTTAACAAGTTTTCCTAATTAGTTATGCTAATCAATAGCCAAGGGCATATCAAAAAGAATTGTTAAAATTGTTTTAAAATATCTGTTTCCTAAGAAGAGGAAATAAAAAAAAAAGAGAATATCTTTCCCATGTAGGAAATACTTATAAATTTTGAATATAGGACATAGAATGAAGATCATGTTATGGACTCCAGCATAATGTGTAACATAGAAACATATGCAATCAATTCTGCATTCCATTACTTCTATTTTAACAACCAGTCATCTTTACAAACAAAAGCTAAATTTGAAAGACTTCAAGTGATGGATTCTATGTCCCAAGGTAAGTTGTTCAGAAGGTTAAATTATATCATTGTTATATTATTTTAACTTCATTTCTGTATTCAGCATCATATATCAGATTCCAACCATTATATCCTCCACTGTCTTTTTCAAAGAAATTAGAAAAATCATCTACCTTCAAAAATATTTTCCCTCTGTAGAGTAGGATCAAGACAACTCTTAATCTCTTAGATAAATTAAACCAATAGAGAGATTCTTTTCATTATAGCAGACCTTGAGTATTCTTGTAGGTCATTTCCTGAATGCAGTCCTATTTGTTTCTGAAGCTCTGAATCCAGAAATTTTGGATCATATTCATTGCAGGTGAGTTGCACTAGATGATCTTTAAAGGTCCCTCTCAACATAACTGATTCTATGACTCTCTGAAAGGGGGTTTAACAGCTGATAGCTTCATGAATGGGAGTCACTACAATACAGTGGATATGGATATGATATACATTTAAAAATAAATAAACGATGAAGTTATGCTGAGAAGTAAATCAAAATTTAAGTTGCTACTAGGTTACCATGATTTAGGATTTCTCAACACAAACTTGATACAAAACCATTGTTTTACAACATGGAATAAGAATAAACTCTTAGAATCATTAGTAGTTGCCAGATTTTAGTGCTTGTGAATGTTTTCCTGACAATAAGTTTATAGAGTAAAGAAGAGTAAAGAGTATTTTATTTAGAGGTGAAATATATTACCTGGCATTTGTTTTTCAAAAAGGAATGGAAACAATGAAAGTTAAAAACAGGTTTTTGGGAGAAAGTAGTATCTGGGAGGAAGAAAAAATAAAAAAAATATATTTTCCCTTGCTTTAATATATCTATAACAAAAGCGAAGAGGGACAGATATTTAACATACGTTTGTTTATTAAGAGGAATGTTTTATTCTGTATTTTATTTTATTTTTTGAATAGAAGTGTACATATTTATTTACTTCACAAGCAGTAAGAAATCTTTTACGGTTGAATGCTCATAATTTTTCCTTTTTTTTTTAATTAATTTTTAATCTATAAATCATATTTTAAACAGGATAGATTTTGTCAAGTTAAGAACTGCTTTTAAACTATCTGCATGTTGCATTTATGGACCTAGGAAAATCATTTTCTATTCATTTTCCATCAATCTTAATTAAGGATTTTATTTAATCTTTATAGTTTAGAGGAAAAATTAAAATGTACAAAACTGAGAATAAAACACAAGGAATAATTTCACTCATCTCTGTAAATTCCTGGCAGCAGTTGTAGACAATTATGTATGCCTTTTTATATTAGCTATGTTGCTGGATAGACAAATGCTAAACTTGGAAAGATTCTTCTTAACCTTTCCATGTGCTAAGTACAGTTACGTCCTATGATATAATAAGATTATAGGAAGGTGTACTACTTTTCTTTTGTAGCAATTAGATTTATATTTAGATGCTATTGATGAAATAAACTTCAGAAATGCGAAGAAAATGAAATTTTCACATGCTAAAATCATCTAGTTTCATCTGCATGTGCAGAAAGTGGCACCGGTGGTACATTTGTTTCTTTTCTTGCATGGCAGTGACAGATCTTTTCACTATCTGCCTTAAGCTCAGTAAAAGAAAAAAACATTTAGCACTGTACAGATCTTTAACTTTATTTTTCTTTTCTGTTAGTCATGTCACCCTGGCATTTAGAACATGAGTGAAACTATATTCCCTGGTGGTATTATTTTGAAGATTACATCTGCTATCAAGACAAATTGTTCTACAAATCAGATATGAATTTAACAAAACAGTGCATGCTACGGAGAATATCAAACTTACCAAACTACATCTACGTTATACTTTCCTTCATCCTTATTATAGTTCTTTGAAGCATGCACCACTGCTTCCAAGGAACTCAGTGAGAATTCTGTCAAAGACTGAATGAATGAGTGAGTGAATGAATGAATGAATTCCAGTTGTATTATATCCAATTCAGGTTTCTTTCTGATGCTGTTAATAGTAAAACTCTCATTAACATCAGCGCTTTTCTCACTTTGCTCTGCAAAAAAATCTCTCAAGCTTGTCCCAGATTTTGATCCTTGAGTATAGCATAAAAATTCAAAAACCCAAGTCTTTTTGTTATGTAACTTTAATTCGCAGTTGTGTGTATTTTCTGACACCATGTACGACTATAAACAGGCTAAAATCAGGTGAATTAAAGTGACAAGGAGATGAGGACTTTGGGACCTCCAAAACTGTCAAATAGGAAAAAAATTGCCTTACTCAGACTTTATTTCAAGAAAATAACATTATTATTTAGCCCTGAAGTATTACAGCCATAAACTGATAGAATTATCCAGAAAGACCTTTGAGACATGGAAACATTCCCAATTTGAATAGCAATATGTTAAGGAATAAATTTACATTTTTAGTAGTTTAGTTTCACTTTATATAACCCCTAAAGGGCAATGTTGTACAATATACTATGTTGAAAGAAAATATGGTTGTTTAGTGTGTTTATTTAACTAGCTAATGTTCATTTGCTTATCTGCCACTTAGAGACAGTAATGTTGCAGTGAGATTCGAGTCACTTGTTTATTATTGCCTACAGGGAAAAGAATGGAATGCTTCAGCTTGTTTGAAAACCTTTGCTAGAATGGTTGTAAATGTAATGTAAAGTATCTCATCTTGTACTGAGTTTGGGAATATGCAATGTATGCTCTGCAGTGAGTGTTTACATAGGCCACAAAAGCCTTTTTCACAATTAGATGTGTTAGATGTGCCTTTCACAAACAATGTTCACAGAATGATCTTAAAGACTCGTCATAGAGTACTCTAATTAAAAAAACGTTTACCATAAATCTTGATTTATTATGCATTGACTCATATATTGGAGACTCCACAAGTATCTGCATCTTTCCAAACAGATCATCAGAGCCTGCACAATAAACCTGGGCTATCCTTGCAGCATGATGCTGTGTATATTACTGTTAATTCCCAGCACCTCTTCATTCTGCAGTGAGTAGAAGCCAAACTATCTGGAAATGATAAACTTTTCCAAGGGTGTAGGATTATTATTGATATGAAAAACTTTAGCAGTGCTTAGAGGATTCAAAGAAGGCTGATATATGCTCACCCTTTATGAGCAAGCTAGCAGAGCTTGTGCCTGTTCTGAGAGAAGTCGTCTTGTTAGAGCAACTTGCAGCACATATGCAAATAGCAGGTAGTACTGGAACAATGGCATTGATGGCTGCCTTAGCAAAATGAGAACATTATTCTGCTAGGGTAACATTAATCCTAGATGCAATTTGACTTTGTTAATGCTTACCCTACAAAAAATAAAAATAAAAAAGAAATCCCTGATTGTTATAAAAATTTAAAAAGCTTACAAACATTGCAATTGCTAGTTTTGTGGAGACTTAAGTTTATTCACAGTTATAAGGAGAATTAATACACTTGAGAATCTGTCCACAGAAATCTTTCAGCTAAAGTATGAAAATAACTGTACTATGTGCTTTTACATTTATATAATTAGTGTGTTCCACGAGAAGGAAAAATCTTAGTGGAAATAAGGCAGTTTTATCTCTACTTTGCAGTATTTCTCATTTGAGATCATCCCAGCTTTGCACTGAAACCTTCCAAAGTCCTACAAAATAAAGGAAATAGCAAGAATCAGATGATCACCCTACTTATTCCTTTGCCAAGTTTGGACTTTTTTGTAGTTTCCATCAAGAAACAAAATATTGTCCAGCCTGCTGTCTGCACTTAATGTTTTCTTGATTTCAACCCATTCAATACCTCTACTCATTCTGCTCTGTAACTTCCAAACACAATGCACTGCACTGGAACGATCATGTTATTTTTCAGTACCTCCTTCTAGCCTTCTTTAATCTATAAAGTCCTTCATATATACTTAACCAACATATCCTCCAAGATCTTTTTTTGTGCTTGAGAAGTTTTGACTTAAATTAAGCAGACACTTCATGAAGTGTATATTGATGAATCTTGTCATATGGCATCACAACTTCTGTGTTACTCTTCTAGAGTACACTGCTGACACTTGGCAATCCTCAGGGTGAAGTTAAACATATCCTTTCTCTTTGCCATCAGCATAGTGTATGGCTCCAAAAAGCAAGGGGAGAGGAAGTAAACTCAATCTTTAAAACTGACAGCCTCACAACTCTATCTGTACCTTTGTGTCTGGTAGACAAAGTTGTCACTTTTCTCATTCCTGAGATCACACAGATGTGTGATCCATCTGATTATATATAACTATTTGCAATGTAAAGATCAGTGGTAGATCTAATTTTTCTTTTCGTCCTTCCATGCTCAGTGAATATGTAGTCTGTATCATATCTAGAGGGTAATGTGATGCAGCATGTCTCTGTTTAGGTACCTGGAGTGTACTCCTACTGTTATTAAAAAACATTCCTCATGTTTAGAAAGATGCAGCCTCTCACAATGACAATTTTTTTTATACATATCATCATTATCACACTGTTTACATGAAATACTGCAGAACACATTTCTGTGTTAGTAAAATCTTGTCCCCTTGTGAAAAGCAGAAAATACAAACATGTACAATCAATAGTTCCCATAAGAAAATGTGATCTCTTCATTTACAGTAATGACTGTCTCTGCATCTCTGTCAAGACTTAAGGATGATCTCGAACACAAAAGTATTCTTGCAGGATTCTGTGATGTATAAGGACTTGAAGGCTTTATGTTCTAAATTTCTTGCTTCATTGCAGATTACTGCAAATCAGAACTATCAAGTATATCTCCAATTCATAAAGTAAGTAGATATCATATTATGATATTATTACCAGGAAAGTAGCTATATCTCTGTCTCTATCTCTGTCATCTCTGTCTTCATCTCTATCTCTATTTCAATCTCTCTCTATAAAATCAATATTAGCAGCAGTCAACAGCAGGAAAACACATATATATGTAATAATTTTACAGTGTTTCTTTTTTTTTTATCACCAGTGAAGTTCTAGTAAAAAAGGAAATGTACTCATCATTGATTACTTATCTATATAATTAAATATTCAAAATGTTACCAGTCCATAATACTACCAAAAAAATTCCAGAAATGCAGTCAAAACAGCCTCAAAAATCACCTAATTAGGGAAAATAACCTAAAAAAAGATGAATCAGTAAAGAAAAAAACACCTCAGAAGACAAAGATCCTGGAAGTAAGTTCTGAAATAGGACCAAATAAATAACAAACCAAGTCTCACTGTGAGGAATATGCATGTCAGAGTATTCAGTCAGTGAGAAATCCCCAGTCAAGGGGATTTGTAGGAAAAGGAAAAGTCTATGCAGAGCAGGACGTGGAGGGAGAGGCTTTATTTTTGATAGAGAGCAAGTCATTATATACCACTGAGATCTAAGAGGGTAGTACACCACTTCTCAGGTAAGTCAGCAGGTGCTGTTAAATTCCATTTTTCATGAGACAATCAGCTGACAATGATGTTTAAAATTTTAGGAAAAAAATTATCTTTCCCAGAGAACAATCAGCAGTGCTGATTCTGACATTCTCAGGATGTTTTGATTCTTTTCCATAGATTTTCACCTTGTCAGATACTAATTTACTGTTCCTTGATTTGATCTTATTGATGGATGTTTCTGATTCCTTTGTGCTCAGCTAATTCAGAGGCCAGTGGTGTTTCTCAAGGATGCTTAAGGCTAGAAAGGTCACCCTTATGGCTGCTGTCATTAACCTCTACCCTCTGACAAGGTAGCATGATCTTCAAAGGATCACAGATGTTACTGTCAGGAGTTCCACTAGTTGATCTGAAAAAGGGAAACAAAATGATCAATAAATACTAATTCCAAATGTTTAATTGATGTTGCAATACAGTGGCAGTATTTCATCACTGTGAGATCAAACCCTGCAAATACAGTGGTCAGCTCAGACCTTTCTTGTGCCAACAAGTATGACACAGATTTCACCAACATGACTTTTTTCTTCCCTGCTTTACATCTTCTTTCAGAACTTCACAGTATTAACCAATTTTCCTACACGTAATATGTAAGAAAAACAGGATGTTACTAGAGTAGATAATGCCAGTATATGCTCTGCTTAACTGGATAAAACACAGATTCTTAAGTCAGAGAAGGAAACAGAAAGGGAAATATGAAGGGATGCCTTTTTGCAAAGCTTGACATAATCCGAGTCCTTCAGAAGTCATCTGTTAGTTATCATTTTACAGGATTTTTTCATGGAAAAGGCACAGTCTTTTGGGGAACCTGACATGGTTAGTGTCCGTGATATGGGAAGGGGATTAAGTCTAGCAAAGTATGTATTTCTCTTTGTGTGCATATATGTGCTCATTTGTCATCTTACAGTACTCTGTCCTTTTTAATACTCCATACAGGGGCACTATCTCCTTCATATTTTGAATATACTATACTATACACACTATGAGGCTAAGATAATGGGTACTTGGAGAGAAGCATATTAGTTTTTGAATTTTTAATTTTTGTTGAAGAATCCCTGGTCTTATAGTTTACTACAAGAAAGGACAACATGATGCCTAAATTTCAAAACTGATTAAAATAACAACAAAACAGAGCCATGTGGATGTACTAATTATAAAAATTCTACCTTAAGACAGCATAATAGTGGTAGTGAGTGCTTTTCGTTCAATAGCATTAAATCAATGCAATTAGGGAGAACAAACTGGATCAATGTAACATCTTAGTGAAGACATGGCCTTATTTTTCCACTGCTAGGAAAAAAAATGCTTTTCAAAGAACTATTCACTAAACCACTGAGAAAAGGAAAAATGTATAATTGGATAAAAATTTGATGTTCTTTGTTCATTATCTAAAAGGTTGGTTATAATTTGTGGCTCAGTCAAGTAAACACTCTTAGAAGTTACCATATATTAGAGCCAGTAATGCTACTTTTATTCAGACTCACTTGGCAAAAGAATAAATACAGGAAAAATATAGGATATTTTTTTCAACTAATAATTGTGCACTGTTTCATCATCCTCTTTCTCTTTTCCTCCCTCTTAAAAGCATTTTGAAACTTCTCCATTCAAATGCAGATTCTGACTACCACCTAAATGTTAAAAGGGAAATATAAAGCCTGGTCTTTTCATGATTGGAAAAACGTAATTAAAAAAATTGAGTAGCTATTACAAAAAAATAGTATTGCTCATGCAGTTTTGACCTCTGAAGACTTTACATGGAAAACGGTTTTTCTTGTCTGCAGAACATGAAAGTTATACTCAACTGAATCATTCATATTAGAAATGACCCTAAATAAAGCTTTCTTCAAAATTTAGACACAGAAGTGTGGGTGGAAGCACCTATTCTCCAACAGGATCTTGTGCAGAAGAGAGACTATTAGAGAAAAATATCTCCTGAGCAGTATGTATATATATGTTCACATCCTATGTTTCTGTAGAGAGCTAAAAAATTTGACAGCCATTCAAGATTGTTATAGATATAGTAGAGATTCTTGTGGCCACTATTTTTTTTCATGAGATACAGAAATACCATGCCAACTCTTGCCTTATGTTCTTGCCATGGACTGAGGAGGTCTTTGAGCTACAAAAACAAGTTTATTTGGTTCCATAACCTAATTTCATGTAGTCCAGAGAGACTGAGATTTTTGTGGGTACAAGTATGATCCTTCTCATGGGAGATGGTGAGATAATAAAATAATGCCATCTGGAAAAAAAGGAATAAACAGAAACAATTAAGGTTTATGCTGTATAGACACTCCTGTCCTTGCTATAGATAGAGATTCCAATCTCTAGCCGCACTATTATAGATAAAGGTTTTTTCCTTTGACATTCTCTGAGCATTGGTTCAAGCATATCTAATGTACGAAGAGAAGTAGAAGAGAAGAATAATGGGAAGAAATTAATTGCTGTTTGTTTCTCTCAAACTGTTGGCTATAATCACAGAATTACAAAATCACAGATATTGGAAGGAACTTCAAGAAATCATCAAATCCAACTCTACTGCTAAAGCAGGTACCCTGCAGTAGGTCAAACAGATAGTCATGCAGATGGGTCTTGAATATCTCCATAAAAGGACACTCCACAATCTCTCTGGGCAATATGTTCCAGTGCTCTATCACCCTTACTGCAAAGATCTTCCACATGTTAGTATGGGACTTCCTATATTCAAGTTTTAGGCCATTACTCCTTGTGCTATCACTACGGACCACCGAGAAAAGCCTGGCTTCATCTGTTTGCCTCCCACCTCCCTTTAGATATTTATAAACATTTATCAGATCCTCTCTCAGTCATCTTTTCCCCAGGCTGAACAGATCCAGGTTGTCACTGATGACAGCCAACTGATCTCTTGCAGTCAGCCAGTTGTCAGTCCACCTCACTACCCAGTCATCTGTCTCATACTTTCTAAATTTCATAAGAAGGATGTTGTGGGAGATTATGTGAAATGCCTTACTGAAATCAAGCTACACAACATACACAAGCCCCATTTACCCAGCCAGTGACGACATCATAGAATACTACCAGGTTGGTTGAGCATGTTTTCCCCTTGATGAATCCATGCTGATTAATCCTGATAACCTTCTTATAAGGAAGGAATAATACTTTTTGGGGGGCAAAAATGAAAAAGGACAAAGGAAATATAAAAAGAGAGATAATGAAAAAAGTTGTAGTAAGGCAAATTCCAATCAGATATAACAGAAAAATTAAATCAATTAAATGGATAAGCACGAAACAGGCTGGTCCAAACTTACGAACACTTTCCAGCCTGGAAGATTTTCTTAAATACATAGAACATGCCCCTGAACAATTTGGTCTAACTTGTAGCTTGCCGTGATCAGTCTTTGGACTCCAGATTTTCTATTCAGCCTGTACAATGATGCCATAGACATTAATCTACCTCTGAAAGATAGTCTATAAGACAAGATTACGACATCTATGATAGTAGATGTAGCATACTTCTTCCCACTGCTTCTGAACACTATGAAATACAGGGCACTCCACAATCCAGTTTGCCATAAGATTTGAAGCCTTATAATCTTTTATTATCAATGCTTCTTATCTCCAATATCCATTCTGACATGACACATGCATTCTGTATCTTTACTATCTATACTTTTATGCAGACAAAATTTACTGCATCTTTTGGAGAATTTTAAAGGATCCTGTAATACTGCTATTAGGCAAGTTGTATCCCTGAATAAGCTTTCTGCAAATCTGAGCATGGTTACATATGTAGTTTGTTTCAATCAGCACAAGATTAAACGGATTATGAATTTGGTGCAGGAATAGTCATTATACTGGCTGGCTCCCAATAGTATTTAAAAAGTATTATTTAGCTGTCAGCTCCAACTCCTACATTTTATTGCTGTTGGTGGTTTGGGTTTTTTTTTTGTTTTTTTTTCGTTTGTTTATTTGTGTTTTTTTTTGTATGTGCTCTTTTCAGAATGTTTTTAAAGAACTTTTGCCACATAAGCTTTTTGGTGTTTTAAAAATGCTTCACAAAGACTATTCCATATGCTTATGAATACATTTCTGTATGGTGATACTATGAAGGACCGTTGAGGGGAACTTATTAAGAATTTAAAGAAGAATGATATTATAATTTTTGTGCTTACAAAAAAAAAAAATACAGCTTCAGTAATTCAGGGAATTTCATTAGAAGGATATAATTCTTTAGGCAGGAACAGCAGGAACAGAAAAATAGCCTAGTGAAACATGATATTTCTACTGATCTTATAGAAGCCATCAGAATCTACTAAAATAAAATCATATAATTTGACTCTAAAAGTCACACAACATAAATAAGTATGGTGTGCAATACCCTGCTGAATACAGTAATCTTGTTATATATACCTGATTTATAACATTTGATGTTCTGGAGTGTCCTTACAATCTTCCTTTCACTCTTGTTGATCTCAAAAGGTACACGTGAAAAGAAAACATGTCACTTAGACCTTGTTTACTATCTTTCAAGAAGAATAAGAATTCCTAACTGTCCTGAACAAAATAATGTAGTAATTTATCTTTACTTTTCACTTCCTCCTTAGCTAGTCTCTGTAACTCAGGTGTTTTTCAGCTTTGTAACGAGTTCATTTGTTTAACCAAATTAAAATATATAGAAGATCAGCATAAATAAACTTTCATTTTTAGTTCTTTACCAACAGTATGGGAAAAAGTTTTCCCTCACATTCATGTATGTTCATAGTAGGGCTAATTTTACCTAGAAATGTATAGTCTGAACTCTTCACTGTAAATTTAAATCAGTATCATTGCAGTAATATTCACTCTGAAAACTGTAATTCTGATGTTTTGTGAAAACTGTGCTTAATATTTTTCCATTTGTTAGCATATCTGTCAGTAATAGCATAGGCTTTAAAAAAAAAAATGAAAATAGATAGGTCATCTTATATTTGTTTATACAAGAAAAGAAACAAACAAACAAAAATAACAAAAAAACAAACAATAGAAAAACATCACTGCCTTGATATGTGTGTGCCCTTATAGTCTGATATTAAAATTGCCTAAACACTCTAGTCAGAGAATGAGCCGTCAAGTTAGGATAGTCACTGTATACTTCTACTAACAAAATAAAAGTCATTGCCTCGCAATGATTGTCTCACAATCCCTAAAGCTTGTTTCCTTTGCACCCAAAGCTTTCAGGCAAGCTTGTATCAGGTTAAATAACCAGTATATTTCTGTGTCACAGTTTCATGTCATTCCAATTTTCTTTTTCATAAGCTATTTTGAAACTAACTGGGCAATCAAAATTTTGATAACTTGACTTTGAAAGTATCATGGATTTGTACAACAGCTTATTATATAACACAAAGTTCTATAAATACACAATAACTGCCTTATGTTTCATATAATAATTCCATTATACCACTATAGTAACTACATGGTTGAATACTGATATGAAACATATTTACTATGAGAGTTTTCAGGTTTCACAAAGAGGCATACAGTGGTTGGGCATGCAAGTTGCCTATAAAGTACTCAAGCAATTACAAATATTTATGTTTGAAAGGGTTCCAAAGCATCTCCACCTTTTTTGTTCTTAGTTTTTCTCACATTCAACTTATCCACCTTCTACTACATTGCAAAGATTTGTGGCTGTAGGTAAGATCTGAATTTGTGGTGTGTTTTAACTACTTTTCAGTTCACAAAAAATTGAGATATTTGATTGGGAAGCTGACTGGAACATTGTAGTTTCTTCCTATATATCACAACACAAGAAAAGAAGTGGATACAACAGTAACATAGTAGATAAAAGCTTTTTCACACTGTACCAATTGGAATGGAAGAGTTATACCATCCCATGATTCTAGTTATCTGGTTTTATTATTATTTTGGACATTCATGATCTTGTCTGAACTGCCATTAAGATTATCATATTTTGCCTGTGAAGGTCTTTTTCCTTCAAAGAAAAAAATAGTAATAATTCATTGCATATGCCTGCTTTTGAATAATCTGAACAATATATGTCTGCCAAAAACACATGCCAGCTTTCATCTTAGGAACTAGCTCCAGATTGCAATATTTAATAACAAACTGTTGCATTTCACTGCAGTTCTGAACATTGCCTTCTATTGACAGATAGTTATAAAAAATGTATTGATTTGGACAAATATACAAACTTTTTCTATGCACTTTCCAGGGCTGTCATGGTGTTTTCAAATATCTTCAGGAGCACAGGAACCATTGATATGTGAAACGTTATAAAAATCCCAGCTATGGTGTCTTTCATCCTTTAGTTCTGCTAACTTCATATCTGGTTTTCTTGAGGTAAGTTCACTGTTAAAATAAAGTTCTAGTTACAACATTGGCAGCAAGAAAACTTAAAGAAGTTTACTGACAAGAAAGAGGGTTTTGTAGTAGCAGAATTAAACAGACAAAACAGGAATTAAATTCCTCAAAGAAAAGAGCTTGCATTTTTTTCTGCTAGAAGGTGTGGTATCTTGCTGAAAGTTTTACATGCAACAGTGTAGGATGCAACAAGTGAGTTTGTTTAATGGAGTAGATATAATTGGTAGTGATACTCAACTGATCAATAATACAATAACTGTGCTGCATATGTTCATTTCAGCTCTGATATTCCAATCAACTGTATTACACTTTCAAAATATTAGAAAACAATTTGAAAACCTAAAAGGAAATGACAAAAATATCATCCTTCTTTAGGCAATTCAGAATAATGTAGTGAACGAGGTGAAACAAATATATTTCATGTTGTCTATGTCCTTATGTTTGGCTATAAGCCATTGTATGTTTTATTTGTTAAATGCCCATACAGTTCTGCAGAAATGACTCATGTAGGGTGAAAAGTAATCAGTAACTTTGTATTAAATAAGCATATATAATATTCACATAAGGAAAGGATATTTACCTAGCTGGAGTAAAATACTTTCTTTTTCAACCTCTTTAAGCCTAATGTACAGCAGATAGTCTGTAACCATAGCAATCAGCTGTATTGATGGAGACCTCAGCAAGGCTCAGCAAAAAAAAAAAAAAAAAAAAAAAAAAAAAAAAAAGAATTGCAGTGCAGAGAAAGATCTGATTAGAGCAGTTGTTCATGCTACTGACAACATGAGGATATCGGCTCCTGATGAGTGGAGCTGGTCAAATAGTGAGGAATATTTCAACAAATATTAGCAAGAAATTAAAAATGACTTCATATATGTTCTCTTTTTGTGTATAAATTTCTGATTCACTTCACTTTCTTGCTGAGGTGGTTCTTCCTATTTGTGCATCAATCTACAATTTAAAAAAAAGTGTATTGTAAGCATTTGTACAGAAAACAGCACAGGCTAGATGGGAAAATGCCATAGAATAAAAATTTAGTAGAATACACAGTGATTATCCAATTCGAAATTTTAAATGACAAATCTCACAATTCTCTGAAGTACTTATGTATGAAAGTCCTGTTTCAACTGCTGCTAACATGAAGGTCACCTAAATTCTTGCAAAGTTGCTCCTGCTGGTAAACTATGTTCACTGCTAAAAACTAAATTACCATTCCAGTCTTCATTCTGGGTTTTATTTTGTCTTTGGCTTTGCGCAATAGATTGAAGTGTCCTTTATTACCAGATTTGTTTTACTGCATAGGAAGCATACTCTTTAAACCTTTTTTTTTTTTTTTTTTGTGAGATAAACAGCCCAAGGTCCTTCATTATTTTAGAACATAAGCATATTTTATGTTTCTTTAATGATGGCTCCTCTCTGAGCCTGTTCAGTTCATGAACATTCTTCTTGAATTATGAATATAATTGTGGGAAAATGTTTGTTTTTTACTCAGAAATTCCTCACACCTCCCTTTTTCTCCTCAAACAGTCAGCTGACTGGAGCTCAGTTTAAAAATCTATTCATTGCCTTCTTGGCTTCTGTTAGGCAAATTTCCTTTATGTCACAAAAAATTCAGCCAGTCCTGATTTTTGAATATAAGAAGTGTAAGAGGTTTGTTTTCATGAGAGGTGAATGTAGACAATGTGTGTCAGTAGTCGTACTTGGTATTCTTTCGTTTATGTGCAATTAAGTATTTTGATATTGAGGTTTCATGCTGAGATCTGAGTTGTTCTGACTTCCTGAGTTGTTTCTCCTATGGAGATAACATTTCTGAGTCGTGTATGAGCACTCTTCACTTACAAAGAAGAACGATTTTCTTCATTCTGAAGCTTTGGACCCTCTCACCAGTCAAGCAACATGACTTAACAGGAATTACTGTACAGAATATAGCATGTTCATTTTCCTGCATGTCCATGCAGACACATTTGTTTATGCATACTAGTTCATAATGACACATTTCACATCATGCCAATTTAAAGAAGAAAAAGCTTTTGGACTATAGTCATGGAAAATGATTTTCTCATGGGGAAATTAAATATATGCTAAAATGTACTTTTATTCCTGCAAGGTTTTCTATAGAAATCATACAAATAGTCCCTGACTGACATGATTTCTTTTTATTTAGTCTTTCAGATATTTTCCGCACCAAAGAATCATTGTATTGACAAGTACACCTTCTTCCTAATTATGTGATGTAGGTTTTATCATGCCTAATATATTTTCGATTTACAGATCTGAAGATCAGATAATAGCAGAAATGACCAAAAATAAATTCACACTTTATCTCTCCAGGGTAGAATGAAAGAAAAAGAGAATCTTGCTTGGAAAAAAGTGGATTTTGCAATTGTTTGCTTAGTCTCCATCAAAATGTCTTACAGCATTTCAATTGCTATAACACAAAATGTTATGAAGCAGTTTCAGATATACTTCTCTATGATGTGTGTTTTATGTTTTTTAGGTTGATGTACCTATTTCCCTATTCACTGTACTAGAATCTTGTAAACACAGATCAGCTTTATTCTACTTCAGGGGCTGAGATGATAAATCAGATGTTGCATTGCTGTGTATCATGGTGGCTATGTTCTCTTGTTGAAAATCCGCACAAATGCAGTGTATTACATCTGACTGCAAAGAAGGACAGTAAAAGCAAAGCAAATCCTACGATCATGATGTTAGAAGCAATAAACAATAGGCCTTTCAAACACAGTATGTGAAGTACTTGAACAGTCCATGGGATTTCTATGTCCATAGCATTCAAAACATCTGCAAGTGTGAAGGGCTAGTTGTCAGCTAATCTACAAGCATTGCCTGTGTTGCTTAACACATCATTCCTTGTTTTCCACATGACAGCACTTGACTACCTTACAATCTTTGCACACAGTATGTTCCTGTCTGTGATATATATTTTTTAAATGGTGCTAACAAATAAAGTAATTTAATTCACATCATGGACTCCTATCTACCAAAATATTTTATCTTGGCTCAATCTTGCATTTCTTTAGTTAAACACTCAAATGTATATCTCTGATAATGCCATGAGGGACAATAATAATAACTTTTTTGAGAAGTACTTTGTTGAAAAAGGAGTGCCTACAATACATAATCCTCAGAGCAAACCAATTAAAATCAATGTGTAATTTAAAAGCCTAAATAAATAAATAAATAAATAAATAAATAAATAAATAAAAGGGCCTGTAGCAATGTATTATTTAATAAATAATCTTCAATCGAGTCAAAAAGAAAACAAAACCAGTTTTAATGCTTCTCATTATTAATACCAGTGTTTGAATGCATCAGAGTTAGGGAAGATTTTGTGACAGTTGTAATGAAGCAATTTGGAAGAGGTAGACCTCATCCACCTTGAAGTACTCAAAGGACTTCATTTTATATATAATACACTTCTGATTGTCCATTTCATGTTACTGTCAACATTCAAAAATGTATCAAATCATTTTCAGAAACAATCTGAATACAAGGCAGGAGAAAGATCTTTACGCTATCAATTTCTAGCGTGAATGGATTTGATAATCATAAAACGGTTGCAACCACCTGCTTGGGATCAAAATGAGATCTTTTCATCTTCAGCTCTAAGAATGACTCAAATGTCAGAGTAGCCAACAGTAGGCCATGTGCCAGCGGTGTCTTGTGGACATGAAGGTCAGTGGTGTCCTGGAATGCATTAAAAAGTGCGTGGCCAGCAGGACAAGGGTGGTGATCCTCCTCTCTCTCTACTCTACCCTCATGAGGCCATGTGTGGAGTATTGCGTCATGCTCTTTCCTGTTCAAGAAGGACAGGGAACTTCTAGAAAGAGTCCATCAGGGAGCCACAGGGATGATTAGGGGCCTGGAGCTCTTATGAGGAATGGCAGGGGTCAAATGACTGGGACCAGGCAGCAGGACAAAAGGTAACAGGCGCAATCTGGAAATGAGGAAGTTCTGTCTGACCATGAGGAAGAATTTCTTTACTAGGAGGTTGAGAAAGACCTGGAATAGTCTGCCCAAAGAGGATACAGATTTTCCTCTGAAGATGTTCCAAACCCACTCGGATGGTTTTGTGTGCTACCTACTCTAGGGAACCTGCTTTATCATTTATTGTTCAATGTTTATCCCAGAAAATGTGTAATTCAATGGTTATTCTGTCCAGAAATCTAGTAACTCATGATTCACTTTTAAAAGATAGAAAAATATTAGTTGAGCATAATTTTGGATTTCTGTACAATTTTTGTTGTCTTCATTGCCAGTAACAACACTCTCTTGGATGGCTTGCTACAAATAGTAGTAAAATTAATTAATCTGTTTTACAAAGAAATATATGGCAAAAATATGTGACTGTTTTCTTTGTCTTTTTCATTGTTTATCTCTTCATTTACACTGCATGACAAATTTCCCAATGATTTTACTATATTATTACAGTAGCAGAGTGAACACATACTTATGATGTAATACTATATAAGTGTTATAAAATATCAATTAATAGAAGTGAATGATTAAAAAGCAAGCACTGTTCAGAGAAATGACAGAGTTTTGAGAACTATTTGTTTATACTAAATAAAAACATGATTTAGGAAAAAAAGAGCCAAAAACTGCAAATGCCTTAAAGAAGAATGTGATACTTAATAGCTGCAGTTCCTTTTTGAAAGAGCACAGATTTTTATTGTTGTTTTCTGAATTTTGTTCCTTTAAGTGTATGTTTTATATAGCTTCTGCCTTGGAACTCCCTTTTTTTAATCCCCTAAAACTGTCAAGTGTGACTCCACCTGCTTTATTGTTCCCATAAATTCATATGAAACTAGTAGCTAAATCCAATTTGTGTCATTCTGTCTCACTTTGTAGCCTATTCTAAATCTCCCAGCATGTTTCACAAAAGTAGAATCCTATTAACGCCAAATAACCACCTCTGTATTTTATTCAGTGGTTATTACACTCCTGCTATTGTCACAACTCCTAAAGGGTCTTGCCTCCCCATAAATGTGTGATGACTAAAACCTGCAAACTCATTAAAAGTTTTGTTTTGTTTTTTCCTTTACACCTGGCATACCAGTTTTCAATACTTACTGTTTTGTAATGAACTTAGGTATTATAAGCTTATGTTCAACACTGACAGATTTGGCAACCTGTAAGGAACTACCAGTTAATGTTATGATGTTATAATGTTATAATCTTTCTGACAAGCTTAGTCAACAAAACATATGTTGCAATCTTTCTCTTTATCGAAGTTCTTCCCTTTCAAACTATTGCATAGGTAGAGTTTTAATTTAAATTTGATAACTTTATCTTCGCTCCTCTTTTATCATACAAGGGAACTAAAGTATTAAAAATTGGAAAATATTGAAAATTTCAATAAAACCATAATATCTGGATAAAAATCCATAAAGTTTGTTATGATTAGGATAATATTCACGAAGTATTGTAATTTCATTAGCCAAGTATGATTTAGTACATAGCTCTTTTGCTCAAATAAATACTTCTGATTGATGAGTTAGTGTAAAATTGCATGACATCTCCTAATGGAAATTCATAATTATCTCAGAATAGAGAGAGACAAAAAGTGAAGTATGTTAGTTTAAGTTTCAAAAGCTTCAAAATAGTAACAGACATATTTCTTTGTTTGTTTCTTTTTTGTTTGTTTTTAACTCCATTTTAATGTCTCCATCATGATGTGTGAATGCCTTGGCACCTGCTGTACATCTTTGATTCCTGTTTACTTCTCCTTCTCTAGTCATGCCTCATTAGTATGATCTCTCTTCATTATAGCAGTGCTTACAACTAGACTCCAAATCCTGCAGTCCTAAACATGCTAACAAGTACATTTAAATATTATACATGATAGTATTTCCAGGAACCAAAACCATAATCCATGCATTACAGGAGTGGTTGAGAAAGGAACTTAGCAGCTGCCAGAAATAATCACCTTGATATGAACTCTTAGTGAATCCTGTTTCTAAAGAGTTTGCCTGTACTATCTGTCATGAGTAAGGATGATCTACTTTCACCCAAATTTCAAATAAAGTGTTATGATGTATTAAATTTAGCATATTGTTTCTAGAAATTTTTGAATAAAGTTGAGCTAATATATACTGCAATGTTTTGAGATAATCAACTGACATGAAAGGGAAAAATCAAGTAGGAAGATGGATAGGAACTTGCCTCTTTTAGGGACATTGGTTAGATGCTCCACAGAACTGGAGCATTAACTCTCTAAGTCCCGGTGTCTCACATGATATTATGATGTGGAATACTGATAACAAAAAAACATAAAAACATAACACTATGAGAGGAATGAACCTTGCTCCTCTAAATATGTTTCAGAAAGTATATGAAATTGCAAGACAGCTCAGAGCATGATTAAACAAATACAGAAACAAACAAAAATAAATAAAGAAAAATCAACATCAAAAAATCTGGGAACTGGAAAATACTCTTTAAGATTATTTTCGCACCAAGTCCATTATATTTCATGTAAGAACATGAAATTTTAATGCATATTTGGCCATTACATATGTAGGTCCTGAAAAATTCCTGGTAGTAACAGCAAAGAAATACTACAGCATTTTTCAAACCAGGTAATGCAGTCATATTGCTCAGAGGTTTAAATTAATTTTACCTTAATTTAGGCTGATCCTGTATTTCTGCTACATTCTAAATACATCATAAGAAAAGGCCTTGTTTCAGCTTTAAATAGCAAAGATGGACCACAATGCACAATGTACATTTTATGAAATTGTGACAAGATTGAACTCACATTTACTGGCAAGCTCTTTAGCTCAGTCTTGCGAAGATATTTGGACAGCTAATCCAAAAAAGGGTATTTAAATAGCATCTAAGGATCTACTAGTCAGGCAGCCAGATGCTTGGGTAGATTTGTGCCTTGAAAGTTATCTAAAAATGATAAAATAACTTCATAAAATTTGTAGAATAACTTAAAAAAAATCTTTTAAAAAGGACTTCAAATTGTTCAGCTTTAAGCAGTTTCTTTTTCTTTCCTGAAGAAGCTGATATACTTTGCATGAAAAAAGGACCATATTGACATATGAAGACTGGAAAGGCTGCAGTAACAGTACATTTGGGCTTAGAGAAATCATGGACTGATCAAGCTCATTTTTTATATGATCATCAAGTTATGGATCTCCTTACTATTTTATTTTGGGTTTGTTTTTGGTGCTTTTAAAATTTTTTATTATTATTATTATTTTTTGCATGGCTGGGATTTATTTGTTTGTGTGAGTGAGTGTGTGTGGCATAAATATTTACCACCCTCCTAAGTAAATTCTTTCAGTGGTTAATTATTCTGCCTTTTTTGGACAGAATTTGGATGATTTGATATTAAACAAAAAAAAAGCCTAACTTTTGTATGCATTTGGAGAACATGTTTCCAGAAAATAGCTTCTGTGAGAGCTTAGATTAAATCAGAAGGCTTTCTGTTCTCAGGGAATAGATTCCAGGTTTTAGATCACAGACTATACCACGCACACTTGAAGTAGAAGCAGCAGTATAAGAACTTTTATTCTTTTCAAATATCTTTCAAAATAAATACAGCTCCAAGCATCCCCTGAAGCTCATTTCATAGCTACTTTAGGGTCAGAAAAAGGTAGTCATCCTATAACCCTTTCAAGGAATATTTAACAGATTGTATCCTGGCAAAATACATATTACTGAGCATGTACTGCTGGGAAAGACTACATTTAATTTTTATTTTATTTATTTATTTACCCTTACATTTATGAGCACATGTATGTATAGAATTTCATAAAGTCTTTAAAACATATCAAAGCAAATATTTAAATAATCTTCATTTCCCTGTCACCCTCCAACCATTTTGCAGCAATGTTCCTCCCTGCATCATAGCTATTTTTTCTTATTCTTTTAGTTTTATTTATACATTTTCATGAACTTTAATTAGTAAGAAAGCAAAAACCAGAAGCTTCAATTATTCTCAGATATATAACATCTGCCACTGTACGGTCTCTTTATATTATAATCCTTCAGAGCTATATCCATAGAAAGACTTTATTTTGGTTTCAGTCTAGTCTTTTTTCTATCCTCTCTTGAAACTTCTTACATTTCACTGTGTTGGGGAGGAGGCCTTTTCTTTTCAGATCGAGATAATGCGATTTCAGAAATCTGTTTCATTCCTTCACATCAAAGAAGTTTCTGTTTCATTCTGCATATTCTGTACCAAACAATTCCTGCTTCTTTTTGTTGGCATTATATCTGCCTTATTTGTTTAAAAGGATATTTAATTGTACATTAAGTGGATCTTCAGTCTTTCCCACAACCTGGCTTTTCATAAATAATCTTCTGGCCTCCAGCATTACCAGTTCCCTCACTGTTTCTTCTTTCTTTGTTCTCATCTTTCATTGTTAAGAGATTAATTAAAAACAAATGACTTTACAGAAAAGCTACATTGTAAAAATCTTAAATGTTTTCGTCATCCCCATGAGCTTTTTAGAACCAGTCATAGGGGACTGTAAAGTTTTTTGTTTGTTTGTTTGTTTGTTTGTTTGTTTGTTTGTTTGTTTTTATATTCAATAATTTTGTTCCCAGCTTCAATGAATTTTTCTGAATGCAAAGATATTAACTCTGCTAAAACCACTGGTTTGCGGAACTTCCTGACCTACACAGAATTAACAGGCAATAATCTTGTTTAGGGGTATTTGAAGCAACAAACTTTTCCACTAGTAATTAATGGATAAAGCTGAATGAAAACTTAGAACTTTTAAAAATACAGACATTGCACTTCTTTGTAATGGCAATACACTTTAAAACAGTATCAAAAATAACCAAAAATACTGAAAACCACTGTATCTCTTAATGTTTCAGTTTTAGTTTTAGCAGACACTTGCTGAATATTGACTACACTGTTTTGGAATATTAGTGATAGGTGAATCTCAGAAGTCAAAAATTTCAATTTTGAATCAAAATCATTAATTGTCTTATTGGTAGATGAAAACTTCATATTAAAAAATAATTATTTTTACTCTTTTCCACTTGATATTCACCTTCTAGCCACTCATTTATTTTACTGTCCTATAATCCCCTTCCTTTCCTGATACTCTTATTCACCAGTATTTCTTTTTTCGTTTAAGCATTTAAAATACTTATTTTGCTTTCCTTATTCACTCTTACTTAATTCATACTTCATATTTACTTAGCTAGTCTCCTTCCTCATCTGCATGGGTTTTCATCACACTGTGCAAGGAATCACTGCCTTCTTTATGAAATGCTCATAAGATAAATTCTTTGCACCAAGGTAAAGGCTAGTGACAGTGATTCAATAAGATACTCTCTAAGATTTACTCCAGAGATGGAGGCCTCGGGATCAATCCCTAAATTAAAAGAATCTGGATATTCTATTTAAATGAGTACTCCTACATCGTCTGTCTGGTCTCCAAATAGTTTTACAGCAAAGGCCTTGGCCATTCTTGAGTGTACTAAGGACAGTTAATTGCACTCTGACACTGTTATCTGCAGATTCATGGGAGACAGTGTAGGGAGATTCAGTCATTTCTTCTGGGCAACAACATTAACTCGCTCATGTTAGGTACTCTTTTTCCTTCCCCTTCTTCCTCCCCTTTTTTACAGTATTGAAAATATTGTTCTGTACTTACAAGGAGTAATTTTAATTTTTAAAAGGTTATTTCGTTGCTAAAAGGTCTCCCTTACAGAAAAGCCTGTTCTCCTTCAATCAGTTTGTTCTTTTGTGAATGATTTATTTGCTTTCCATTATGTCTGTGACATTTAGTCACTAAAGCATAACTCTTCACTTCTCTGGATGCTTTGAGACAAGGGTGATAGCTTACTAACACTATTGTTAAATTAATATTCAAAATACTGTGCAGTCAGAGCACTATTACAGACATATAAAACATGTAAATGTAAGGAGAGTAAGGCAAGCTACAATAGTAGAGAGATCTTCAATTTATTAAACAAAATTGTTTAAAAACTGCTATTAATGCTGTGAATAGCAGTTAGAGAGAAAGCAAGCTTTCACTTCTTTTACTTTTATTGATTAATTAATCAATGTGTGTGCAACAGCATGAACATACCGTGATACAGAAACACCAAATGGCACTTTCCCTACTTTGGTAAGCAGTCACTTAAAAAAATATGTTTTATTGGTCAGGTTCCTTCCTGGAGGCAGAACTGATGATGAACTATAATCGTCGGGTTATGGAGTTAAAATACTGTTAGGAGACGGACCAAAGTTTGCCTCAGTTATTTTCAGTTTACAAAACCAAAGATAAGATGCCATTAAAGAAACATTCTCTCCCTTTTACTGGTCACTCTGTGTTCAGTACTCTTTTGTTTCCAATTTAAAATCCCTTTTTCATTATTCCCTTTCATAAATTTCTCTGCTAATTCCTATTTCCCTTCAATATTCAGCTGAAGTTTCTCATCCTTGCCTTGAAGTCTTGCATAATAGATGCCTGTCTACATCTAAACCCTTGTTTCCTTCATGACCTCAGATTGCTACTTTTACTGTACACCAATTAAATTCCAGTGTCACACACACATTACCAAACTCTGAAATTTGATCTCAGCAAGGCAAAGTGACTAACAATGAGCTTTGTGTAGCTGTAGATTAGCTTGACCAGCTAATAAGAAGATAGCATGGATAGCATAGTAACATTTTTGTCTGTTTCTTAATATCTATATTTTCTTCCAGGTACCTACAATATGTGTTTTTCTTGGAGAACTCCCTTCCCACTGTCATTTTGCAATGCATTCTGTATTTTATCATATAACAGAAAGTATTCTGGCATACTAAAATATTAGATGGTATTTAGGCTTATCTGTCATGGTGGTATTTTGATATGTAGGATCTGATTCGCAGAAATTCATATGGTTAATTGTATCTAACATTTGCTTAACAAGCTTGGAGTACTGAAATTCATCTATGTGTTTCTGTAGTGATACGCATAAGAGAACACCAGCTTTCCTTTCAGCAGGAAAATGTGTGCAGCACAGTGTTTCTCTGGGTCTATCCTTTATCCTTAATGTTTTTACTTGGTAAGAAATGGACAACACGTTTTCTTATTAGAGTGTTTTTAGGAGAAAAACTGAAAGGGTCTAGAATGTCAAGACTCTAATGATGTCAAAGTTGGAGATGAGGACGGGTCTTCTGGCTATTTCTTCTACCGGAAAATTTCTCAAAAGGATGGCTTTCAGTCATTTGTATGAAACAATGACTAGTTCATGTTCTATTCTCATTGTCAAGAAAATCTAGGCCTTATGATTCTGCTACAAGGAATGTAGATTTGTCATAGAAAAATGCATGATCAGATAAAGATAAAATCTCAGAAATTATTCAGCTTGTAATTTTCATCATTCAAAGTCATCAGGGCATCATATATATCTGCAAAAGGAGTACCATCCATTAAAACACAGCACAAATACATATGACTACTTATATCCTTGTTTCTAGTCATAGTTCCACTACACTCCAGGTTAAGAGTATACACATATTTCACGTTTAAAGCAGGTTTAGAGTTTTATTTGTATGTCTGTAGGTATGCTCAAATATTCCTGTAGCTACTTTAACAATATGAATGAACACAAAGTCAACAATAAAAAGAAAATGTTCACTTTGTCATGGAAATAGGATTATAACTGCATTTTTTAAAGGAATAAAAGGAGGGGAAAACAATTTCACTTCACATTTCAGAAGGAATTTGGCAGAAATTATTCAAAAGAATGAGAAACATTTTGTGCATTAAATGCTTTTCCTCTTTGTTTTATGAAATATATGTATTTTTTTCTCCATTTTAATTTTCATCTTTCCCCTTCTTCTGTTATATAGGAAATTAAATCAATAATGTTGTATATTTCCCACCAAATGAAACAGAGTGTTTCTGCATAGGAATAGTTTCAGTAAAAAAAATCTATCTCTGTGGAAACATTTTTTTCTGTTCAGCTTTTCGTTTAAGAGAAAACACATAAACAAATAAAAAACCATGAAACAAGCATAACTTCTTTTAGCCACTTATAATGAATAGATGAATTATCAGTATTTCTGTCTGCTTCACAATGTTGCTACATTATTTTTTCCTTTTCTTTCATTTTTCTTTTTTGTAGTATATTTTTTTTCAAAATCCATTTAATCTCTTATTTCATTGCAGAGTGATTCACTCAAATACAGCAGTAATCAGCTGGTTACAAAGCAACACACAGTTGTCTGCCAGAAGTTATGACCTTAATATTTAATTAAACAGTAGGTCTGTTTTTCAGATCTTTTTTTGGCTTTGCTCCATACCCTGATCCTTCCTTTTCTCTAGTTGCTCTGTAGCATTGGTTTCAGCTTTCTATTGGAGAGAGCAACTAAAAATCCGAGAAAACAACCTGACTGTTTTGTGATTGCATGAGAGCTTGCATTGAATTACTTTAGCCTTCGTGTGATTAAATATTCAAGATTGCATTTCAAAATATCTTATATCAACTACACTTTCCCAAAATTAATGGACAACAGGCATGAAATATTTGTATATGATTTTTCCTAACCATCAGATAAAGAGAAAAAATAAATATGTAGACCTTACTGTTAAAAACCCTCACATTAAAAATGTTTAACTCCAGAGAAATGCATCAAAATTTGATATAACTGGTAACTGAAAGTATTCTTTTAGTATCTTACTAACACAGATAATACTTCTCTTGAAAATATCACTGGCATTCTGTAAACATCCAGGGAAATTATAATATACAACTGGTGCTTGTACAGCGTTATGTTAATTTTTGTGCCACTTGGTGACCTCTTGGATATTGTTTTTACCATAACAGCTATAACTACCAAACAGATAAAGTCTTACTAATAAAAAAGGTACAGGCTGGAATAGACACATTTCTCATTTAAAAATATTAATATAAACTGGTGCATATTTAATTCAGGTATTGTAGATTCTTGTTTTACTTAGCTGCCTATGTCAGGGGCACATTGTAAAAATGATGAATTACTTATGTCCATGAACATGTATATCGTGGCTTTTGATGCAGTGGCCATAAGATGTTGGGAAGGCTCCTACTTCACCACATTTGACTTTGTAACAGCATGATTGATGATGTTTGCTGTGTTTTTCATCAACTGGGTCAGTTATGAAAGCCTGTAGGTTGTCTGGGAAAAGAGAAAGACAAGAAGTGATGATTAGATGATTTTGCTGTCCTACTCTGAACTACGATTTGTTCGAGTAAGTCTTTCTATGTCCTTATTTTATCCTTGATGTTTTCCATCCTCCAGAATTTTATTTATTTCCTTTTCATTTGTCTCAGAGTTCTTGCCCTCTCCTTTGTCTATACTGTCTCCAGAAATGTCCTTGACCTGTGGGGAACTGGTTTAAGAAGGCATACAAGAACAATGCAATCTCAGCTTTTTACTTTGAAAAAGGCCCATGCATCTACCAACACAAATCTTTTGTTTTTCCTGCTTTTGCAAAGATAGAGCTAAGAAATAGAGATATTAAAACCATAGATATACGGACAAAATGAAAATCCAGATTTTTATGGGTTAGGAATAAGCTAGGAGCACATTATTATTTCATTTTAAGCAATTTTCTTGTCCATAAATAAGAATATGCAGATCAAGCTGCAAGAATCTTTTCCTAAAGGAGAACTGTGAAAATTAAAAAGAAAATATGATATTGAAGCAATAAATCAAGAAAGCACCCCCAAAAATTTACTCTACCTCTATTATCAATGTCAGAAGACATCAGAGTCCTGATTGAAGGGGAAAGCATTTCTGGATGGAATATATTTAGAAAATGAAGCTTGATGTCAAGGGAAATTAAAAACTTTTCCAGGAATGTCACCCTCACTGCCATGAAGCTTGAGCCCTTCAAACAGAAACACGAATTTCAGGCAATATATATACTTAAAGTAATTTAATCCAACTGCATTGGATTTTCAGTGTTATGATCACTGAACTACCCAAATACATTTAGCTTTGTTTGTATGATCACATTCAACATATACAGAAAAGCTAAAGCAAGCTTTAGTGAATACAGTATTATTTTCTATACATTCAGGAAAGATCACTACTTAAGTATATTTACATTCAAGCACAGCGTTCATACTCAGTATGTTCAAATAAAAATTAAATGGGGGGAGAGGAAAACAGTAAGAGACAATTTATCTGATAAAGACAGTATAAATAATGTAGTTTGGAGACGTTTCACTTTTGTTTGTTTGTTTGATTTAATTCAGAGAACAACAGTCTGAAAGCCATAAGAAATAAATCATTTTAATAATCATTTTAATCATTTGACGAAGAAAGGCGTAGATGAATTTTTAAAGATGTCCAGCCCTTGAAGACAGGTTGTGGAAAGAAGGCAGGTTCTTCGTTGGATGAAGGCCGATCCTCTGGCATCTACTATTTTTGTTAGACGTATATCATCTACCTGACAATACATGTGTTTCTTTGGACCTGTAATGAATTTGACATCGCTCATCATCATAGTGACTGCCCACTTTTCATATAATCCTTACAAAACAATTCCTAATCCTTACATTCTTTCTCTTTCCATACAGGGAAGAAACAGATGTGAAGAATTTTGCCTATGGTTGCAAAAAAAAAAGGCAGAAGCAAGACAAATAGCTAGTCCTTTAAAAATCTGCATAAACACAGGGAGAACAGTTTCCATGAGTCACAAATTAAGAGAGGTCACATTCCTGGCAATTAATTACCAACCTGAATAATTGTATCCGAGTTTTAAGTGGTTTGTGTTTGTTCTGCTGTTTCCTTCAGTGTGACAGCCTCCAGGAATTCTCAGCACGAGGAGAGCGATTGGTAAACGTGGGATCAGTATAGCAAAATGTACTTTTTTACAAGGTTAAATGAAAATAGAATTAGACCAAGTGCATTTCCCTGGCACTCTGTCAACCATTGGGACAGAGAATTTATGCAATGTCTGCTTTGAAACCTCATTTAGATAACTTGAAAATACAAGTCTGGTCAGTGAAGGATTTTGTCCTCAGTGAATGATCAAGGAGATTTATTCAATGACTAAAATCTCTTTTTAAATCTTAAAAATTAGAGATGTATTTTTGGATTTCACAAGAAATCTTTGCTAAAGTGGGAAGATATCTGAATCATGCCTATGGCTTTTGATTCGTTTTTACTATTATCAGGCTGATCCTTCGTGTTGTTATGATCTTATCTTGATGATGAATTCTCTTATTATACCACATGAAGGATATGGTAGAGAATTAGTGTCAGACTACCATTTAACCTCTTCCTGTCACTCATTCTTATTGCCATTTCTTTCTAGATTGGTATTTATCACCATGATATTTCATTTTGACTTCTTATCTTATATTTCATATGAATAATCAAACACTAAATGTTATTTTCTTTAAATAAAGACACCCCTATGACAGGCTGCAAGTGTGCGTCAAATCATGAACTCTATTTTGTGGTTAGAAACAGTCAGTAATTCTTTTACGAAGGATTTTTTTCACATAAAATGTCAATTGTTGAAATTTAAACTTTTCACATTTCAAGTGTCAGTATAAATTTAATGAAGAGGAGTTTCTCAGCTACAGAGAGAACTTGTAGCTAAAATCAGGAAAAACATTGAAAGGAATTTGTCTCTTCAGTGATTAATAGACTTGTACACAGTCAGTCTCATCAGGCAGTCTCAAACTTGCTCTTCTACAGTGAGAGGAATTTTACTGTTCAAAGGCCCATCCAGAGGTTCAAGAAATATAGGAATCCTGACTGCCAGTGAAGACTGAGGCAAAATACTTTTTGAATACTTCAGCCATCTCCATGACTGTTATTGTAACTTCTTCCTTCTCAGTCATTAGAGGGGGTACACATAAGCTGAATTTTGTTATTATTCAGCAGTGAAGCATGAGAAGTAGTAGAAGAGATCCCAAAGAACACAGCATCACTGAGTTTTCACTGAGCATGCTGCACTAGGACAAGCTGCGTGGATCAGACCTGAAGTTTCTAAAGTCTCAAAAAACAACTGAAATGTCATAGATTCATAGATTCATAGATTCATTAAGTTGGAAAGGACCTACAAGATCATCTAGTCCAACCATCCTCACATCACCATCCCTACCCATCAAGCTACTAAATCAAATCCCTTAGCACCTCATCTAAACGCTTCTTGAACAGCGCTAGGGACGGTGCCTCAACCACCTCCCTAGGCAGGCCATTCCAGTGCCTGACCACTCTCTCAGAGAAAAAAATTTTCCTCAAATCTAATCTAAATCTTCCCCGGCACAACTTGTGGCCATTCCCTCTTGTCCTGTCATTAGTTACCTGGGATTTATGGGAGAATGTGTCCAGATTTTGCTCAATTTGTGACAACACAGTTCTTTGGGAGAAGAAACACTGCTTTCCCTCTATAACCAAAATCAAGTACAAGACAATAACAAGACAGGATATGACAAGAAATGAGTTAGAAATCTGTTCCGCTTTTGCAGAACATTTCATAGTTACTTATAGACATAGAACCAAGTTCCTCATACTGGTCATGACATTCAATTTAATTAGACAATTTAATTTATCATAGAGAAAATGTTTTATGTCTGATAGAGGCGATTACATTTCTTATTCAGGTACTAAATTACCTAAATTAGTTACATTTGAGAATCAGAGAAATGTTGAAAGAACAACAAAATCCCTTGTGCAGTACTGATGCTGTTTTGCCTTGAAATATGTGGCCAGAATCTTCCATCCTGCGTATGTCATGACACCAGAAATATGTCATGGTGCTCAGTTTGAAGACAATTAAATGAAAGGAATAAATGAAGTTTGTTGGAGTCTGTTCACCAGTTTGGCCAAATCTTTTCTGAATTGTCAAAAATTCCATTCACCTCATTAGCATCTGAAACTGAAAGCAGGGGCATCGGAAGGCTTTTTTTAAGAAAACTGTTGTATTGCTATCTCTAGGTCACCATCAATTCCATCTTCCCATTTCTTCAGAATAAAATTGGAAGTGTTGTACCAGTCTTCATTTTGTTTAGACAGAATAAATACCTCACATCTGTTGAAATTTGATGTTTCTATTCCACAGAATACTGTCAAGACATAAAGACCAGAAGTAAGCAAAATCTTTCTATTCCTCCTATCTACAAGAAAAGTGGATGAGTATACATCAATCAACATTCTAAAATGTTTCCTGAAAAAAAAAAAATAATCTGTAAGCATGTATAATGACGTTTAAATCATTTGGGTAGGTTTTACAAGTTAACTAGGCTTTTTCTAGTTTTATTCTATGCGAATATTTCCATTTAAAATGTTAAAACAATGGAAAAAGGAATACTCCATAAAAATAGAATTGTTTCACAAATAAATAAAAAAAAAAAAAACAAAATTTGATTCTCTTCAACATGAATAGGTACCATTCTAGTACCATTTAAAAAATCTCTCAATGTTTGTAAAGGCTTGAGATTAAGAAGTTTGATAAAAGCTTATGCGAGGATTAATGCAGTCTGCTGTCCATCATGTTTGGTTTTTATCTTTCCCAATCTTACAATGGAAGCCAAGGAAAAGACTCCAAAGCTACAGATTATGAGTGCAAAAATTGTCTGAGAGAATGACCAGATTGTTATCACTTTTTGCAAGATTTTTAGATTTGTCTTGTGAGAAAGAGTTTAAGCACATTTTCTGCAAAGCCAACATTTATTAAATACTCCATCAAAAAGATTTTTATCTCTTACAGATTAAGGCAAGGCTGAGTAAAATACAGTACCATTCAGAAGATCTTGTTTATAATATATATTTGAACATTTGGGAAAGAGGAAGGTGAACAGTCACTATGAAGCACTTTGAAATGTTATCTTCAGCACAGAGTCTTTATATTAAGATCTCTGTTTTAGCTGACTTGATTGCATGCTTTGCTAGTGGACAGATTTTTAGCCAGTCTTGAAAGATCTACCAAGAATACCTCAAGTAAACTCAGATGATAAAGCAGAGATAATATCGAACTAAAAATTGAATTGGCCAAAAATATCAGAAAAAATATTTGAAGAGAATTACAAAAGAAAGCCCTGATCCTCTATTGTAGGAGGTGAATTCATAGAGTAAATACTGGTCCTTTTATGCTGTGAAAAAAAAAAAGACAAATGCAATTCTTTGTACCATTGTAGTTGATAATGACACTGAATTATTTCAAAGTGTTTCTAAACTCTCAATACAACATTTATTGAATTCACATGCCTATTTATCCCTCTAACAAAAATGATAAATAAAAGTCTTCCTGATGGAAGTAATTTTAGGCCTTAGACCCAGTGATGGTCCTTACTAGCCTTCAGTTTCGAGAGCTAATTCCCTATTCTCTTTTAAAAGCTTAATGATACACATGTCCTAGGAAATAACTGATTCTGTTAGTTCATAAAAGAAAAGCAAACCTAAACAAACATAAATTAAATAGTTGAGACAATCTTCTGTAGTTGTAAATGCTATAACCAGGAAAGATCTCTCATAAGGCAAAAATTTCCAGGTACTGCTAATCAATTTTATGGAGATTATGATTTTTTCAGGTGTGCTAAACTGGGATAAGAGATACTGCCCTGTGCAGTATTGCCAAATAAGTATTTCAAGCCCTTGGAATCATCTCTTTGAATTTATCTTATTTGATTGCCAAGATGGTGAAGTAGTGTCCCCAGAACCTGAGAGATGTGGTTTGTATGCAATTGCTTTTGAGTTACTTGGCACAACAGCATGATAAAACTTTTAGGAATTATACCATGGTATAAGAATACTCTTCTGTATGTCTAAAATATCGTTAGGTAAAATTATTTCTTTTCTGGGATAACCTGCCTAAAATCTCAACATAGAAATATAAGAATAAAAACTGTAGGAATGTGCTGCATTCTTTATAATTTGCAAAATTTCTGCCTTCATGCACACAGAAAGTACAAAGTCATGGGGCATACTTATGTCTTAGAAGACATCAATATACTGGATGCAAACAATATGTACCAGCTGGCAAGCAAGCTGTCAGGTATTTAAAAGCACACATATAACATAATTTGGAATGCGGAAGATCTGTTTGTTGTTTGAATCTCTGAGATCAGCTGGTGCTTATGCAGCCTCAAAATCATACTGAGTCTGTCTGTCTATTCCATTCCTTTGAAATATTGCAAGTCAGTTGTGTGTTTTAATCAGATTTCATGGAGAGTACATTGTAGGTACTGGCTTTGAATTACCTTGTAAACTGGACATACTAGGTGTAATTTGATGAGTATAAATGAGAAAACAGTGAAAATGGGTTTTTTTTTCCTATGGTAAATCAAGAATGAACTGAAACGGCAGTACAATGACTGTTGTAAGTGAACCATGTTAGTAATGATATAAATTTCTCTTACTTCAAATGAAAAATACAATTGACAAAAACAGTAATGAAATAAATGAGAAGGCATCTACTGTTTTTTAATCAGAAAATTCATCCGTAAATTATTTGTTGTCATTTGACCCTGATAGGGAGTTAGGCATTGTAGTTTCTCTCTCACTCCCGCTCAGAAGAGGAGGAAAAAAAAAAATGCAGAAGTCATATGGCAACAAAAGGACTAAAACAGTCATTCACTACTTCTCATCATTAAGCGATGTTCAGCCACTTCTGAGGAAACAGGGACTTAATATGTGTAGCAGTTTCTTGGAAAGACACGTTCTTCCACAGTGAGAGTCCCCTGCTTACATTTATTTTCCCCATTCCACTTTTATTGCTGAACACATTGCTATTCAGCGTGGAATATCTCTTTGGTCAGTTCACATACACTGTCTGGGCTGTGTTGCACCGTAACATTGGAGGGATACAAATGTTGCTCCATCTACTCATGCAAAGCACAGTGCAGTATGGGCTGCTATAGTGAAACCTAGTATCATCCCTAACGTGCCCAATACAGTCTTTCTACAAAGTAATTTGCAAAACTGGGGACTTCCTTTTAAATGCAGCCCATAGAGTCACTTCTGAACCAACCCTAAAAAGCAGTTCCTTGTGCCCATCCCTGGAGAATTTCAAGGTGAGGCTGGATTAGGCAATCTGATCAAGCGGCAGATGTCCCTGTTCATTGCATTTGAGTAGATGACCCTTATCTATCCCTTCAACTCAAAAGATTTTATGATTCTATAAAAAGAATCCCAAATTCAGAATTCATTACTAAATAGTCTTACTAAAATCATCAGTGTAAAATTTCAAAAAAAACAATACAAAATGAAAACAACTCCTCAATTATAGTTTTTAATGTAATTTAAGGTTCTGTGTTATCTTGGATAAAACCTTTAGTTCTTGATATTTGAATATAGTCACTTTGTTTACTGAAGATTCAGCTGGCTTATTCTCTCTGCTTTTACGTATAACTCACCTGCTGTTTCTGACCCAGCTCCCAAGATTCTATGCTATTATTCTTTCTCTTTTAACATCATACAACTGTTGTCTGTGTGGAAGGTGCTTTGAAACCATGAAAAAAAATGTACAGCTCCCATCTTTGTTGACCGGTGCCACAGATGCAAGGAAAAGTAATGTGGGAATAGAACCCATTAATACAGTCAACAGAAATTGGGTGAAGATGAAGTATATTTAAAACAGCATTCTCTCATATATCTAGCTAAAGCTACTAAACTGAGTTAAATTTTCACATGGAAAGAAAAAGTCATTTTCCTATTCACTCCTTTTCTCACCGTTTGTCTCATCTGGAAATACTAGAACTTCTAGCTGACTCAGTTACAATAAATCTCAGCAAACAGAAAACAAATTATCTTTATTTAATTTCATCCAAAAGGAGGTTGTGAGTACTTTCTTATAACTTCCAACAGTAAGCTTTTTATCTAAGGAAATACAAGAGCATAAAAAAAACTGCTTAGAATAAGAACATTCTGAGCCTAAAAAAGAGTGAACAATTAAAGTGTAGTGTAATAGTGACCCCTCCATTTTTAAATAATAATTTTCACAATTCCTCATTAACTATCACTGTAGAGTGGGAGGAAGAATAATAGGCTGGATTTGGTCTTGGATGTATATTGTCAATGATATTACATTCAGGTGACAATTACAGTCAGATTTTGACAAGGTGCTTGAGTTGATATGACCAACACCTCGAGTATGGAAGACTATTCAGAAAAAGGAAAAAAACAAATATTTTTGGAAAACGCAAAAAGATTTATCCCCCTTAATTTCTAGCACTTTTTCCTCAGACTGAACTTATAATTTCTAATTGCTGTATTTGAATTGAGGAACTGAAGTATACTACAGAAGCTGAAAATACAAACCATAGATGCTTGTGCAAATCATGAAAATGAAATTACTTCCCCTTCTGCATCCACTTCTAAGGAATGCTCTTGGTAATTAATTCTTGAGAAAGTATGATTCTGTAAGTAGTTATAAAGAAATGATGGTTTTAACAGTTTTGAGCTGTCCTGGCATGACATTTTGGCATGCATTTTTCACTGGTTAAAACCATTCAACTATTTCAATAAGAAACAGAAGTAATCTTAGATAACTAAATGACCTACCACACAATGTGGAACATATACAAACCATCTTTTTATCATCTATCAAAATATATTACATATTGTTTCACAAAATTATTAACAGTTACATTTTCATAAAAGTAAGGAGTTTCTGGCAATATTTAATTTGTTAAAGACTATGGCTAATCCTTAGAAGTTAATATATTTTGGATGTACCAAGCAGAGTAAAACTGAAATATTCTAAACATACTGAGTCCACCAAACACATCGGTCTGTTCATTTTATCTGCATTGAAGTATGTAAAGTTATATATTCTTTTCAGAGTCTACTATATATAAGGAAAAAAGTCTTAAAAAATACAAGTGTGTGCTATATGCAATAGCCATCTCCTTTATGGACTATTTAGACACTTGGTCCATAGCCTATGTAAATAAATGTCTGTGTTTATTCATCTTAATTACAACTTTATTTACTTTGATAAGTAGATGAACTTGTACGTTCTACTGCAATCTTAATGTAAGCAAGCATAATTCTTGCTAATTATTTGAATATGTAAATTTGAAAAGCATATGTGCTTTCCCACATATGTTCCTACTGAAGTTTTGAGAAGGTACACTACCAGAAAGAAAAAAATGTAAGAACTGAGCAATTTCAAAAGTATTACACAATGGTACACATCGTTACATTTTTATTTATATTATATATATATATATATATTTATTTTATTTATATGAATGAAAATAAAGTATAGACAATGCATTTTCAGTTTCATATCTGGACAGACAAAATATAGAACTCTTTACTTACTGCAACAACAGAAAAAAAAAGAGAATATAGAGAAAATATAATACTGAAGGTCCTATTTTTTTTTTTTTCCCCCGGGATATTAATACCAAAAGAGGGCTCAGGCAGGATTTCTTTTCTATGTAGCTATCCCAGTAAAATTTGCATGATTGAATGGTTGGTTCTATATATTGGCTTGATCCTGTTAATTGTTATCATTTTCATTTCTAACCTAATGATAAAATACAATAATAAGCCTAATATATATAATCCTAATAATATATATTGTTAACCTAGTAATAATACATCCTATAATCTAAAAATGAACTATTTTTCAGTTGTCTAATTAAATGACAGTCACAAGAATGGTTTTCAAACTACTCATAGTCCACTGCCCTTACTTAAGAATTTTTGCACTGTTCAGCTTACATTCTTAGTACTGAACTTCATTTGACTTGGAAAAGAATCCAAACTGTCTCACATCATTCTTGTGCAACTTACAGTCTTTCCCTTCTAAAAGTATAAAATGGAAGGCTACCAAATATGGACATGTGTTATCACAGCAGTTCATGGTTTTGAGAAAAAAACTTATGTGAGAGTTATTTCTGTGTATCTCTCTAGTGTCCTTAACTAAAAAAATGGCTTTGTAGAAGAGCAAATTCGTTACACTCAGAGAAGAAACATCCCTGTGTACCTTAATTCATTAGTTACATGCCCACAGCAGCAAATTAAATATGTAATGCCTCTCTAAATTTCTTGCTACTTAGACACTAATCTATTATTGGAAACATTACAGAGTGAAAGCACCCTTAGAGTTTCTAACAGCTTACCTCTACTAATGCAGACTTGTTTTTCACCGTTATCTTAAAATATTTAAATCCTTCTAAGACCCGTTATAGACACTTCCAAAATGCCAAGTGCTACCAAACAACTTTCACTAGTACATGTGGTTCTTCATTGCATTATCTGAACAGTTATCAAGGGAAAAAAAAAAAAAAAAAAGGAAGAAGAAAAAGAAAAACATATAAAAATAATAATAAATAAATCTAACTTTTAATACATTGATTAAACTATGCCTTTAGATTCTAGTAGTTTTCATATATTTTGAAAGTTACACTGGTATTTTGTGTTCGCCTTAATCAAGTTATACATCTTAAGGGAGAGCTTTAAGAATAATGGATTAATTTTAGTTCGATAAATCCAGATTGTTTGTAGAGAAAATACTAATCAAAGATATCCATTAAAATTCTACAAATATTCTTTCCAATGTGTCTGACTGTGTTAAAAGTTATGATTTTGTATGTGTACAAATGCAGCCTCTAAACTCTGAAGAACACTCCATGTTTCCTCCTACTTATAATTTCAATCTGATATTTCTGATAACATAATGCGGGAAGTCCAGATCCCTGCAAACAGATAGGACTTAATAGAGAATTTTGTCAACCAGCTATAGTGCAGAAACCATTTCAGATAAATCTGCGTTTGAGCTGGATATATAAAGCTGGATGATTAGCTTGCATCTTCTCAGTTAAGGCAATGTTCTGTATTGTCTGAATCTGATTTGCTGCACTGTAATTTTTCAGATATACTTCAAAGACCTTTCTGAAGTATGGGTTAATATATTAGTTTTTCTTATAATGAAACTGTAAGAAAAAGTACAAAACAAAAGAAAAATAGAAGCTGAAATTGAAATTGTAGAAAGTTTCAGAAATTTTTATCATGTTCTACTAATGGTGTTGAATTTTGTTTCTTTCAAAGTTCTTAAGTTTATTAAGAATACCGGTTATAATAAACTGAAATATCATTATCAACAAAAACAAGGTGAAAAAAAAATAATAAAGAAGATCCCCCAAAGCAATTTTTTTATCCAGAAAAGACAGAATTATGGCAACACAAAACTATGACCCAGTTGATTGGAAAAGTGAAATTCAGCAGTCAATAATGCACTTCAGTTTCTCACTGATAACCTTGATTTTAGTCAACATTTATTATATATGCACACAAACAAAATAACAGTAACAATTAGAACCAAGTTTGGTTTAAGTGCTACTGTCTTTTCTGTTTGTAAAGGAAATCTATATTATTGCCTTACCAATGTCAAACATTAAAGACTGATTATTGTTCTATTTTTACACAGACCTACGACAGTCATTTCCATATCACACACTGAAGAATAATTTTTGTGTGTTCTATGTTCATTTAGATTATTATAACTAAAGCCTACTAAATAAAATGCTTTCTTCACTGACATCTTTGTTTTTTTTACTGCTGAGAAATACCATACATAAGTAGTTGATGCAGTACTTTGTATTCCCATATGTTCTTATGTATTCCTAAATATGGGAACATCTCATAAAGAAACTAATCAATCTGCAGAAAGGGCCATGAGCTCAGGTTAACCTTCTGGGAAAACAGCTTTACAAATCCAAGGCTCAAGACAAAACACATAAGCATGTATTTGCTCACATTTATCCAATTAAATGAACAGCCATCCAAAAAAATGAAAATTCTATAAGAATGTTATACAATTTTTTTTACTTTTTTTTTTTGTTTGTTTGGTTTTGTTTAATTGATTGTTTTATATTTTCTTATTCTTTAGTATTAGAGTCAAAATTGGACTGTGAACACTTCTTCAGTAACTTCTCACTCAAGTCATTTTGTGAGGGATGGATTCAGGAAGTGAACTTTTGATGCCCAGGGAAATTCCCACTGAATTTAAAAAATTAACGTAAGGGAATCTGCAATAAGCAGAAGCACCTTTCTGTATTAGAAACTGCTTAGTGAGAGGATACAAAAGTAAAAGAGGCTTGATCATTTCTTTCAAGACGTTATCTGTGCAAAGGAATGAGCAAACAGATAAATACTCATTTAATATATCCCTTGAGAGTATCCTTTACACCTGGCAAAGGAATTAGGGAAATATACACCCAGTAAAACATTCTAAACACTCAGTACATCATTTAAACTTGCTCAGTCTTTTTAGGAATAGTAACCTCCAAGACCATAAAACCTGTAACCTAGGTTGCATAGGAACATGAAAAGTTACAGTAGTTTACAGAAACATTAAACTATAAAAAATTATCATCAGAAGAATTACTATTCCCATTATAAATACGTTATATATCAAATGCACCTTTATCACCTGTAATGATCAAGGGTGCTATTATGTTCAGATTTGTGCAATACCAGAGGCAATAAAATGAACCCCGCTCTAAATTCCTTAGTTCCTTATTTGTATTATCAGAACTGATAATTCAGTGTTATTAACCAAAATATAATTGGCATGTATTATTTTAATTAGTATATTATGCACAGGAGGAAACTGAAATTAATAATGACTTCAAGAGGATAAAATACATGAGAGAAAAAAGTATTAGAAGAAATGACAACTCCTGTCAAAGATTACTTCTTTAAAGATGACTAAATATGAACTAACTTTCACTGACCTTATTTAATTTGTTTCCTAAGTTCCTGTGCAAGATGTCTGAAGCAGAAAAAGAGAGTATGATTGAATTACTTAAAGCATTTATTTCTATGATCTTTTTACTGACCTTCCATTTTGTAAAGCTGAAATAGAGGTGCAGTGGGAGGAAAATGCAGAAGATTAAATTTTAAATAAAACTAAAAAATATGTCTTACTTCAATTCAGACATCAGACCTGGAAGTGAGGCTTTGTCCACTATATCCTCTGTTCGCTATGCCTTAATCGTGTTCAGTTACTTGCACTGAAGCTAGACCCGATAGGACAGACAGAAAATTGGCATGGACAGTGCCCCGGGTGATACTATTTTCCAAGCCAAGACTCTTGAAGTCAGCTTTGTTACCTTTCTTACTTTTACAGATAATCTTATATTTTTTTCCCTTTTAATTTGGTGATAGTAGGGTACTTCACGTTTGTTTAACTCAACTACTTCATGTTTGCACTGTCCTCAACTTACTAGCTTCCAGCAAAATTCAATTGTACCAATCTTTCCATAGAGGTCTGGCCCACGGATCACAATCAGAGATTGTGAGTCAAAGCTCCATTTTGCAGTTAAAAAAAAATGTTGGTTGTAGTTCAAGACTTCTTATTCATGGCCCATAATGAGAAATAAGTTGTCTACTTAGTTTGGCTATGAGGTAAGAGAAATAAGACAGACTAAAATCCCACTGAGGCACCATCACAATTCCCTCACTGAAATATTTAATATGTTAAATATCCTACTTCACCGTGTAAAAAGTAACCCCAAAAAGAAGCTGTAAGATTGAGATAAAATAGGGAAAAAAGACCAAAATTTCCTCAAGGCCTGAAAATGCAATGCAATCGTCTTGTCAGGAAGACAGAGGTCAAAACAAGGTGACCAGAGTCCTACATGTATCAAGTGTTTTCTTCAGGAATCCATGGGAACAGACAATGGTTATGGCAGTTCTGCTTACCACTGTGAAAACAACAGCATAGGAAAGAGCAACAGGGAAACAAGATGAATTGAGTCCTTAATAAAAACAAAAGGAATTGGAAAACAGACCTGTTGATTCAGTGATTTTGTCGCTATGTGGAAATCATTTCTTTATAGGAGAGGTGGTCCAGCCCTCTGATTATCGTTGCGGTGGTGCTCCTTAGGACACACTGCAGCACCTCCATGCCTTTATGCTGGGGTCACCAGAGCTACACATAGTGCTACGGGTAGGGTCTCCTGAGAGCAGAGTAGAGAATCACTTCCCTTGACTTATTGGCCATATTTCCTTTTACACAGCCCATGATATGATTGGTTTTCTAGACTGCAAGCACACTTTGCTGCCTCGTATTCAGTTTTTCATAAGTTAGTGATATTTTGAAAAATGTATATCTCCTGAAACCCTCCATATAGGGTTCTCCATATAGGAGAACAGCTTCTAAAAGCAGTTTCAAAAAATCTCAATTGTAACAAAAGATATTGCTTTACCTGTGCACTCTTCTTGTCTGGATTGAATTTTTCTTATTCCAGTGATAGGGATCCTATTGCCCTTCCACTCTAATTCTACATTTCTTAACAGTGGGAACAGGACAATGATTCATCAAATACACAGGCTTTACATGTCAGAGATTTTTACACCTTTCAGAAAACAAACAAACAAACAACAACAAAAAATAGATTAGTATTTCATGAAAACAGTAAGGCTAAGAATAAAAAATCCAAAATAATAACACACTGAAGTGACTTATGTATTTAAAATTGCATTTCATTTGCTAAAAAAATAGAAAAGAAATAGTGATTCAAAACCAAAACGATAAGGAAATTTTTGCTGCCAAATCTTTTCTTAAAAACTGAAATTGCCTACAGAAAATTTAGAAAAAAATCCTCTCACTAAATTTTTATCAAGCTAAAATTTTATTATTATATTAATATTTACTGCTATTTCACAGTAATCACTGCTAGTGTAAGACTAAGCTACTGCTATTCTCCATGACTTGACCTTTTTCAAAACATCTAGACATACTGATATCCTTTAAGTATTAATCATTTTACTTCATCTGGTAAACAGTGTAGAGACTTTTAAATCTTGGGAACAGTAATGGCCTGCTGGAGCAATGACAATGTCTTAACTCATATTACAGTGCAGATAAGCAGAAAAGAAGTTTAGATGTTTTGCAAAGATGAATCACTTTTTGATTTTAATTCATTTGAAAGAGAACAGGCCACGTCCATAAAAGTTCCTCAGCAGGGCTTGCTCCAGGACCAGGAGCAGCACCAGGACTGGGACAATGGACCTTATGTATTTAGTGTAAGGAGTGAGTGAGGTTCCTGCTGTGACCTCATTCTGATAAAAACAGGAAGAGGTGGCTGGCCTTGAAAACCAATTGTGTTTGTGGATACCAAAGTGAGGAAGACCATGTCAGACCATGGCTGAGGAACACATATGTCCAGTTTGAGGTTTGGGCATGACCATAGTACACAGTGATCTTCTCTGTCTGTGGGCTCCCCTGTTCTCCAGTCTTTCCCATGTGTATCAGACTACATTGTTTTGTCCTTTTGTGACATTAGGAGGAAGAACTTCCTTGAAGTAACAGTTCAGATATCCTTGTATTTTGCCTGGACTTCTCTTCTTGGAGTAACCTGACCCCTTTGTTTCTAGTTCTTTCCTAACAAAAATTATCCTGCTAAAGGGAAACTTCAAAATGATAACTAGTGTGAGTGATATTGATGAAGCAGTAATACTCTTTTCTGCTTCACAAAATACGTACATTAATTCATCTCTGGTTTCAAGAACTATGCTGCTTAAAAATTTAACTAAAGTTTTATTCAGAGGTTTTTATGACTGACAAAATGTGTATTGCATATTGTCAGATGTTTCTGTCACAAAGACTGAAAGTTTTACTGTTGGTATTCAATCTTTCAGAAAAAGAAGCTTCATAAAAGCAGTCATAAAACAATAGTAAAAGCAGTTTGTCTTTGCATGAAAATATATATCTTGAAACTAATAGTTTTAAGCAAAGAAAAGAAGATTTACAAAAAGGCATTGGTTCACTTACTTTTAATTGTATCTATCAGACTCAGTCTAAGAACATGATAATTCAACTTCCTTGAATATGAGCTTTCGAGGTTTTAAAATGGATTAAGAAAAAATGAAAACATTTCTCTGTCAAAAATTATTATTTTTTAACTGATATTCCTGTGAATAACGAACAGAACATTTTATTTCATTTTGTTGTTACTGTTGTTTCTTTTGTTACTGTTTGCTGGTTTTTTTACGTACTAATAACTTTTGTCACTGTGAGCCAAAGCAAAATTATATATGACAGTGCTGAAAGCAATTTGCCAATTTTTATTATTATTTTTTAATACATCTGCACAGGTTCTTTTACTACCTGTGATGTTCAGATGCCTAGTAGAAGGGGTGGTTGTAGGCTGTGTAGCGTATCACAAAGTAGTTTTTTTCTCGAAACAGTTAAGTAAAACAGTACAGTGATATGCAGTGACTCCGAGAAAAGTAAAACTCTCATCACACTAAGCTTCTATGACGTCTTATGTTTCTAGAGAAAATAAGATATATAAACTCAAAAATTTTTACTGATTTTTTGTTTATAAGTTTGTCTTATAGAAGTGGACATTTGATGAAGAAAACTTAAATGAGTACATAACACTGTGGATTAGAAGTATTTATCACTGAAAGGTTTAATATTCCAGACACTCATACCACCTGCAAGGTTTTTTTGGAAGCATCTGGTCATTCATCTGATAAATAAAGATGTGGACAGGTATACTGAAAAAAATTCACTATCTCTAACAATGGGATTTTAAAGGTTGCTCTACTGTTCAGCCTACTGTTCATCTGCATTTTGACCACTATAATCAAGCAAAAAATATCTAAGTTTTCATAAATCAGTATAAGATTGTAGTACTTACATGGGTAGTACAGAACAATTCACACATAAATTTAGGTCTCAGTCTGTAGCTAAATTCAAGGAACCATGTTTTCAAAACAAGTGTGTATTTTCTATTTCTTCATGTCCAAGGAAATTGTCTCTAAAACAAATAGAGGAAATATTTTACAGCCTTTTAAACCAAAGCAGAACAACATAAAAGCAGTGTCACAGATAGGAGAGATTTTTTTCTCTTTTTGACATTTTCCATTCTGATATGAACATACTGGAAAACATATTTCCCTTTTCTTCACAAAAGCACGTACTAATTTTCCTGATTGAAAACAGTACCTTGATGTGTACAAGGATCAATGTCTCTTGTGTGCTTTCTTTTCAATGAATTATGATTTTTTTTACAACGGTAGTACAGCAGTGTGGGGGCTTTAAAGTGTCCTGTCCTCTTTCCCTTCTTTCCAATCCAGTGACAAAACAATAGTTCTATGCATAAGATACGTTTCTGAGAAGTCAGAGGTGTTGATCTGAATTCACCAACTGGTGAGATGTGAATGTACAAGGTCTCAGATTTGTGAATCTTGAAAGAACAAAGAGTGTTCTCTTATATTCCTGAGTGAAGAGTTCATTCCTGTTCTAGATTCGGGTGCATAATAAAACAAAATTTGAAACTCTGAAAAAAAAACACTACCATCTGTTTGTTGCACTGAGCATGATTTCTGCTGTTCCTTTTGCTGTTTGTTCTACAGTTGGAGCTGGTCCTGCAGGGGTATCTAACTTGTGATTCCTTATGTAGGATTCTCTGCTGCTGTAGAGACTAACAGTGCTGGAAAGTAGCAAAAATGTCTCAGTGCAGTACTACGCTGGAAAATAAAATCTAAATGCACTTAATTGTACACTCTAAGGCTTTCACAACCCTGAACACAAATATATCCTGGATGTCTATCCAACATTCAATCCTTGGGTTATGTGCCATGTTGTCATGGTTTGATTCTGTGTGGCTTCACAGAAGATGTAACTCTAGACATATGGGCTTCACTGCATCTTCTGGTTTCTTCTGTCAATGACTATGAATGTACTCTTTTGGATATGCCTTTACAGTATACTTTACAAATTGGCAATCATTCTCTCCATCTTGTCTCTCTTCTGTGAATAATGAGGATTCTGTCTCCTATCGTGTGTGTCCAGAAATTCTGCATGCAGTTGTAAGCTGTTCATACATGCCATTCTTACAATTCTTATGAAGAATTTCTTTGACCTTTTACCACTATACGTTCCAATTTATTTTCCATCTCCGCCAAGCTTCTTATTCCTACTACAGTTTTCTGCACCACTATCCTTTGTGATCTGCCACACTGAAGTCAGACAACAGTCCTGTCACTCCTAAAAAAAAAAGGAAAAAGGAGAGGAGAGTCATTCAGTCATTCAGTCATTCATTCAGCTCCAGTCTACAAATGTATCTGTTCTAAGTCCAATGAAGAATTTAATAATAATAATAATAAATAATAATGTGACTAAAATGGCCCACTAATAGGGTCCATCTGAGTTTTCAGAATTCTCATTCCCCATATTTTCTTCTCAGGAATCCTGTTTTTGAATTCATGCCCCCTATAGCTTACTGACAATTAAACTAGCATCCTATATGTCGGTGGTCAAATTGCTGACAACAAGCCTTATCTATAATATTCAGATTCCAAAGAACTTCAGCCTTTCAGAAGGAATTTACACCTATTGCTTTTATCTAAGAGCTATTGCCTACAATCTGGGCTTGAATTTTGCTCTGTCATGCTTTGCAATAAACAAAATTGGAATAGAAGAAATGGTCTGTCTGTCTAGTGAAGGTACCTTGAAGACAAATTCACACAAGAAGGAAGCATCGGCACACTCTAAGTGACTAATAAATATGAGTAATTCAGTTAAATCGGATGTATAGCTAGACTTTTCAAACAAGGTCTGCAGGAAATACTTATTTTATCTCTACATAATTAAAAAGATGATCTCTGCTTTTCTTTCCCTGTCTTTATAGATCTTTGCAAGATATAATGGATAAGCAAAATTCAGTTAAAAAGCCATCATGACTCCATGATTCTAATTAAAATTTGTATTTTTCATCATAATTTTATCATCGTAATTTTGACAAACTAAATTCTATTCTCACAAGATTATTGTTGATCACAGAATTTATAATTTACATGACATGTTTGTAAGCAATTTGTGTTGTTAGTTGTTAGGTTTTTTTTGTAAAATCAATGTAACAATTCTTTAATTCAATGGCTTGTGTAAGCAATTTCAAAAAGAAAGAGAGAAAGAAAGAGAGAGAAAGAGAGAAAGAAAGAGAGAAAGAAAGAGAGAAAGAAAGAGAGAAAGGAAAGAAAGAAAGAAAGAAAGAGAGAAAGAAAGAGAGAGAAAGAAAGAAAGAGAGAGAAAGAAAGAAAGAAAGAAAGAAAGAAAGAAAGAAAGAAAGAAAGAAAGAAAGAAAGAAAGAAAGAAAGAAAGAAAGAAAGAAAGAAAGAAAGAAAGAAAGAGAAAGAAAGAAAGAGAGAAAGAAAGAAAGAAAGAAAGAAAGAAAGAAAGAAAGAAAGAAAGAAAGAAAGAGAGAGAGAGAGAGAGAGAGAGAGAGAAAGAAAGAAAGAAAGAAAGAAAGAAAGAAAGAAAGAAAGAAAGAAAGAAAGAAAGAAAGAAAGAAAGAGAGAGAGAGAGAAAGAAAGAAAGAGAGAAAGAAAGAAAGAAAGAAAGAAAGAAAGAAAGAAAGAAAGAAAGAAAGAAAGAAAGAAAGAAAGAAAGAAAGAAAGAAAGAAAGAAAGAAAGAAAGAAAGAAAACAGCCCACTTAGCTGAAAGTTCTGAAAAACATAGTTCAGTACTTAATGTACCTTGTTCCCCATGCAGTATAGGTGCCTCTCCTTTTCCTTTTTCCAAAGAACTTGAGGCCTTAAATATTTATTTCACATTGGTGACCTCATGCCCAATGCAAAGATACTGCCAGCTATGGTTTTAAGCTTACTGGAAGGGGTGTAGAATCCCTCTGACTCATGTCTGAGGTGCTTATCACCTATTAAATTCACTGGCAGTTTGGTGCTTAAGCATCTTTAAAAATCTGCATTATTTTTATGAGGTTAAAAAAGTCTCATTGAATTTTGCTTTCTCTCTATAACTTTTCATTGTAGCAGTTTAGTTTTACATTCAGTGTTGATTTTATTTCACTAGTGAAAGTTTTAAGACTTTCTATAATGTGGATTATATTATTTTTAATATAGAGAACACACTATAGTACTTTAAGTTTTAAAGGTGTTGATCATCCGTGTTATAATCTCTCAGGTCACACATTTCATACTACTGCTGCTGCATACCAGCAAGTTACAGTAAGATGAAGTGGGCATAATAAATAAATTACATTCATTGTTAGTCCATTTAAAATAGTTCCAAGCTTAGTGTCTATAAATGGAAATAGATATTTAAGGCATCAGCAAAAGTTTTGCTGTTTATTTTTTTTAAACAGCATTAAAAATTGAAGGAAACATTTCAAAAATAAGGCCATAATGTTTCTCTATTCTTGCTTCTGGCACATGAATGTTATTTCCTCTGCAGTGTCATATATTGACCAACTGAAACTTGATAAATCAGAAGATAGATTGCAGTGGAGCTCTATGTATTTAAGTATCAAGCTGATCCATAACTTTCACACCTACCAAAAGCCATTTCTTGTCAGCGCTGTCCAGAATATATCCTGACAGTTCAGTGGGAGTTTCAGTGCCATTTATTTTCAAATCAATACTCAATTACTAAGAGGAAGATTCACTCCCTTGCCCATTTTCAAGATGAAATTATGGAGTAGAGCAATAACACTTAGTCAAGGCAAGCTACTGTCCATTAACTCATGATGCTACCAAAAACCCATCCAGACACTTTATTAAAGCTCAGTCTTTTTTCAGCTTTTAATTAATCATTGTGAAAAAGGCCTTTCACATTGTGACTGATGACCAGAGAAAACAATTTTCTCCTAACTGCCTTTTAATTTCAACTCTGGGAGTGCTCATTGACTGAATCTCACAACAACCCATCAATGCTAGTTTTTAATGTGTTTTCTCCTTTGTTATTGAGAAGAATGGAGTGGCAATGAGGCTTTGTGCTCCTCTTCATAACTCAAGTAATTGATTCAGTAAATGCCGCACATTTGCTAGTGGATAAAAAGTGCTGTCAGTGTAGATAGTAGATACTATATAAATTACTCCATTAACAGGAAATAAAGCTATTTACAATTTTTAAAGTGTGAAGTGTAAGTGGCCTTAAAAAAGAAAGAAGTACTACTTCCTAAATGTACATGCTTGTTTAGCTGTAAATACTAGCATTGGTCCACAAAGGAACAATAAAACTCAGGCTTCAGTCCTGTGGGGGCATGCTGACGTAGTGGCCTGTCACAAACTATTCTCCTTGAAAGAAAAAGCTCTTGTAGAAAAATACAGAATACTATTTACTACTGGTAATCCCGTAGCATAAATCTTGCTTTATTTGTCTATACTTTTGATCACTAGTGGATAAATGAAAAAGAATTAAGAAAATAAGGTTTTTTAAGCAAATAGATGAATTTTATGTGTTTGCAGAAACTAGCATTTGCTAAATTACCTTGTACCTCCCAGAAACAGAGTTAAAAATAATAATGACACTCACTTTGAGTGAGTTTTATTTTTACATATCCATGCTGATTTTTATTTGTAAGCATACATAGTTCTTCTGATTTGTAAATGAATATTCACAACCTTTTGCCACTCAGTTTTAAAAATGGTTACTAAATTACTGTAAATTTGCATACAATAATAAAAATATTTCTTTGATATAATAATTATATTAAATCTCCCTATTATGCATTGCACAATAGACAGCTAGAATATTTCTGAAAATCTTATTTAAAGATTAGGGAGCTTCCTAACTTTGACTTATCTTAACTTTCCCTGAAAATATTCCTTCAACGATGTTTTATTTAAGTAGCTATATTTATTAAAGACCAACTGCACTGCAAAAAGTATGGAACCATCAAAACCATCCAGACTTCTCAATCTTGATATAAACAGTGGTGTCTACATGAAAAACATATAAACATATGACAATCATATAACAATCTTGATCTGACCTAGAAAGGATGATCCAAAATGTTAGACATTTGCAGTTTCTGATATCATTGAAATGAATGGAAAAATTAATCCTATTGTCAGTGCTCGGGAGAAAAACAAGAGGAAATACAATAGCTTCAGAGATCCTAAATGAACTGCCCACTAGATGTCCAGAATGACTTTTTATATACATAGGATATTTTAAATCATCTGTAAACACTTACTGATATCAGTAATGTCTCTTTATCTTTGCGTGCAAGACACAGTCCTTAGCCCTTAGAATCATCTGTGAGGAACTCAACTAACATTGTATTTATATGATTATCCCTGTTACCATGGAAATTCTCTAGAGTATCTCTGAAAAGAATAATGCTGCTGTAGTGATCTTGGGCACTTTATCCTGAATTGTTAAAGTTTAAAGGTCAGAAGTTCAACACTAAGCAATGTGTTTAAAAGCTTTTTTTTCTGAACAGAAAAATTCAGCATTGTGTTCAATACCAGGGAATGTTAGAGTCTGAAGTATTTTGTTCATTCTTGTTACCAAGAACCTTTACTGTTCAGTCTTTTCCCTGCTTTACAATTGTCTGGTTTAAAGGAAGTGCTTCAAAGTTTCTCTTTCAAATTCATTGAATAAGTTAGAAAAAAACCATAAAAACTGAAAAGAGCCTGCACACAGTATGACTACTCATGTATTGTCCAAAATTACTAGATGTCAAGGTCGTGATTACTGTTCTTTTTCACTCTACTACAATGCTAATTTAAATATCCCTTGATCAGATTTTTATACCATTTCACAGAAAATAGCTTGGATTGGAAGGAATCTCTGGAGGCCACCCTGTCCAATCCTCTGCTCAAAGAAAGATCAGCTACAGCAGGTTGCTCAGAGCCTTTTCTAATTGATTTTTAAATATCTCCAAGGACAGAAACTCCACAACCTCTCTGGGATACCTCTTTGAGGGTCTGACCATACTTAAGTAAAATTTTGTTTGTCTGTTTATTTGTTTAATGTTTAGAAAGATGTTGTCCATCAGAAGTACTTTTCCTGGGAAGCTTTTTTTCCAGCCAGTCAGCCCACAGGTTGTCCTAATACATAAAGTTATTTTCCCTCATGTACAGAAGTTTTGTATTTGCCTTTCCTAAACTTCATTAAAATCCTGTCAGTGTTCCTCAGAATAGCAATACAACCATCGTGTGTACCAGACACTCTTCCACTTCAGTGACATCTGCAAACATATGTAGTGTGCATTCAGTTCCATTATCCAGGTCATTAATGAAGATGTTAAACAATATTGGCACCAGTATTGACTATTGGGGGATTCCACTACTGCCCGACCTCTAGCTGGATGTAAAGCCACTGGTCACTGGTCACAACCCCCTATGACCAGTAGTTCAGGCAGTTTTTAGTTCACTGCACTGTCCACTAATTTTACTTTCCTTGCAATTGTCTGGATAGGATATCTAAATTCTCATTATCTGAGGAACTTTCAGTGTAGAACATGTACTGAAATTATTCTCTACCACCAATCAGCCAGCACTGCACAGCAGGCAGTGCTCTCTGATGATGTTTAGAGAAGGAAGACTAAAACAGAGCTTGTATCTGTCAGCTTATTCACAACTATATGGAGAGATTCTAATTGAAATTATGAATTCTAGGCCATTTGAATTCAAAATTATGAAACAAATTTATATACTGTTTACAAACAGAGAAAAAATACCTACCATAGGTCTCCCTTACATGGCATTTCTTAAGCATAATATATTTAGAGTACTTTTGCATACAGATTTTCCGTATAAGGCAACTCTGTCATAGAGTACTGCACAATCCAGTTATTTTTAAAGTATCATACTTTTTCAAAGCATATTTAAACAAAATTTATGAGATTCACTTAATAGAAGATTTAATAGATTATTAATGACTGCATTATTGTAGACAACTAAGTTTTAGATAACTTCATTTGAGATGTATATGACGTAGCAAATTCTTCTAAATTATGTATTTGAGGGAGAGAAATATAGTATAGCATATATATGTGAAGCTTAAATGTAGACGTATAAGAAGCTGATTGTAGGACATCAGGAAATGATAAGTGAGCAGAAAAGGAGAAAAAATTGTTGTGAAATACTCATTCTGTTTGAATTTGTATCTATTCGATCTTGTCCATGTCTATTTAAGAAATCATCTAGTCTAAATCTGCTGTAAGGCTAGACTGGCTTTACATCTGTCATTCCTGCCTGTTTTTGAAGGTCTCCAAGGAGGCAGGGTCCTTAATCTCCTCAGGCAATCTATTCCAGTCATTAACTATCAGTTTGGTAGGAAAGTTTTCTTAGTGTCTAAATCTGAATTTGGTTTTCTACAATTAAAGTACTGATAATGCTGCTTACATTATCTATTACAGACATAGAAAATAAATTACTTTACGCATTTTCAGTGTGCATAATTGAAGACTATTACCAGAGATAGGATTCAGCACTCACACGTAGGTGTTCACATGTGGTGTGTGTCAGCAAGTTATAGTTGTTTATGAAATAAAAGATGATTATCTAGAGAGTGCAGAGTGCTCATGAGGGAATGACAGGTATGGCAAGTCCAAAAGTACCCTCATGGAACACCAGCTGGCGGTGAGGTAGGGCACATGGAGGCTGTTTAAACAGTCTCACTTTCCTGGGCTTGGTTAAGGGCCTATACCCTTAAAAAAACCAGCCAACAGTACAGTAAATATCATAGAATAAGAGAATCATTAAGGTTGGAAAAGACCTCTAAGATCATTTAATCCATCGCTACTGTCAACGGTTTACCGGGCTGGATCGGCCCGGTTCCGTGACGATTGGTGTGGGGGACCCGCAGACCCACGCCCCAGGAAAGGGAAAGGGGGAAAGGGAAAAGGAAAAAGGGAGATGGGCCTAGAAACAAAACAGCGGCAACGATCTGAGGAGGAAAGCTAATTTACTAAATAAGATATCAGAAAGCAAAATAACACAATATAATACAATATAATTGGAATTGAAGCTAATAAATCAAATAAAATGAGCAAGAGAGAGTGTCCGATAAACCGAAGGCCTTACGCTAACGCTGAAGGCGATACGGCAGCGAGCACCCACTGCTGAGTCGATCCCGAAGGAAAGAGAGTGTCCCGTGACCGCAGAGGGTTTTTATCTTTTCCCTCTGAGCGGAAAATACGTAAAAATGTAAAGCATCGCAAAGTCCTCTGGGGAATGTAGTTCTCCTCTTCTGAGACAGGTATACCCGGAAATATCAATGATCTATGGAGTTGGAGTATTAACTCTAACTCTTAATGCACTACGTGTTGTTATGATGTGGAATACCAATACCAAAAAATCATAAAACCATGACAGCTACCATGATCACTAAGCCATGTCCCTCAGTGCCACATCTACAAATTTCTTGATCATCATGGACCGTGACTCCACCACCTCCCTGGGCAGCCTGTTCCAATGTCTGAACAGTCTTTCTGAGAAGAAATTATTCCTTATATCCAACCTGAATCTCCCCTGGCAGAATTTTAGGCCTTTACCTCTCATCCTATCACTGTTACCTTGGAGAAGAAGAGACCCACCACTTTGCCACAACCTATTTTTCAGGGAGTTGTAGAGAACAAGCAATTTTACCTTGAGCTTCCTCTCCTTCATACTATACAATCCTAGTTCCCACAGCTGTTCCTCATTAGACTTGTGTTTCAGACACTTCAGCAGCTTTTGTGCCCTTCTCTGAACACGCTCCAGGACAAGAGTGTATCTCTAGTAGTGCGGGACCCAAAACTGAACACAGTACTTGAGGTACAGCCTCACCAGTGCTGAGTACAGAGGAACAATCACTTCTCTGGTCCTGCTGACTGCATTGTTTCTGTTATAAGCCAGGATACCATTGGCCTTTTTGTCCACCTGGCCACACTGCTGTCTCATGTTAAACTAGATGTTGACAAATACTTGCAAATTCTTTTCCTCCATGCAACTTTACAACTACTCTGCCCCAAGCCTGTAGTGCTGCATGGGGTTGTTGTGACTGAAGTGCAGGACACAGCATTTGGTCTTGCTGAAGCTCATACAATTCACCTCAGACTATCAAACAAGCCTATCCAGATCCCTCTGTAGAGCCTTCCTACACTCAGATAGTTAAACACTTCCTTCCAATTTGGTGTCATCTACAAACTTACTGAAGATTCATTCCATGATGTTCTGAACATCAATTAGAGAAATAAAACAGGGCCAGCCCCAATACTGATCCCTGAAGAACACCACTCGTAACCAGTTGCCTGCTGAATTTAACTCCATTCGTCAACACTCCCTAGTCCCAGCCCTCCAAACAGTTCTTAACCCACCAATGAGCATATCTGTTCAAGCCACAGTCTGCCAGCTTCCCCTGGGGATAACTGTGAGAGATAGAGTCAAAAGCTTTACAAAAGACTAGGCAGACTACGTCAACAGCCATCCCCTCATCGTCTTGGTGGGTCACTTGGTCAGAAATAGAAATGTCATTTAAACTTACAAGTGTTAAGAACTTCAGTATAATGTGCTCTTAATATTTTAAAACTATCCAAACAGCAGATAATATTTCTGTGTGTGATACAAATTAGTTTTAGGATTAACAGCAAAGGGCAGCAAATTCTCTAACTGTAGCAAAGAATCTTGCTGAGCTGTGAGCTATTTTTTCATTCCAATTTTCATTTCCATAAAGAAATTGAGAATTATTTTAGGTAGTGATTTTACAGTTTGACTTAGTTTAAGGTAGCATAAGAACATACAAGAATGGTGAAACTAAGTTAGACTTATAAACAAGCTAGAAATGTTTCAAAATCACTGGTTTTCCAAATTGCCTTAGTTCTCTAATTGATAGTTTTTAATCTCTGTGTCAAAATTTGGCTACCTATATGTACTTAAAAAAGCACAATTTTGAAATCAAATAATATTTACTGGAATTAATTGCAATGCTTTAGTATGTTAGAGAGTTTTTAAATAATGAGATATTACTTGAATTTCAACAGTGCCACACTGACTTAAAAAAAAAACAAAATTATTTATAACTGAGTAGAATTAGAGAATGTCTTGAATTCACTGAACCAATTTATATCCTTTTCAAAATGGATCTTTCTCATGAGTGCCAAATATCACACATGCTTATCTACATTGCCATCATTGAGAATTTAGCAACTTTGTTCCATTTTCAAAAATGTGTGTTTTCAAGACTCCATTGTCTAATAGAATCTTTTTAGGATGGGCTTTTGCTAAGGATCATGTACATAAAAAACAATAAAAAACAAAAAACATTATGAGTTGATTAAATTATTTAGTAGGAAATAGTTTCTCAACTCCAAGTCTCTTGTTACTTAAGTAATAAAATATTTATGAGCAAGATTCTGCAATTTAAAATAGACTTTGCTAGAATGCCACAGTAGCTTAAAATAGGAAGGACTCTGTTTTGAATGAACAGGGAAGACCACTTGCTAAGATAATTGCCAATCCAGATTGTACCCAGCATGTACAGCACAAGATGTTTATTTATCTGAAGTTTCTTCCCCATAGGCCCTCACAGAACTATGTTCAGGTGTTAATTTTGTACACTGAAATGTACAGGCAAGCTAATGAGAAGGTTTATTGTAGTTGATGTTTAGTGGGCAGGAATACAGAATAGCAGAGGTCATTGGTTACCAGCTGAACTCTTCTGCTGAAAGGAAGGAAATAAGATAAACATTCATTGCTGATGCTACTGACTTATCTGATTGGAAATAATGGTGTATATGATGTCAGGATATTTTAAATATCAAGCAGGCTTTGCAATCTCTGTGTGGCATGAAGGTCAGGCAATGCAGAAAAAATGTATTCCATGTTCTCACAACTTTGGCATAAAGTCTTGTAAAAATAGTTCTGCAGAAAATCACCTCAAGCAGAGTGAAAAATGAAACTAGATCTTCCTGGTAATATCTTGTCCAAACTTTCATTACTACTTTTTTTTTTTTTTCATTTTTATTTTAGGAATCTCTAGTGATGAAGATTAAAAATAATAATAAAAATAATAAAGCATTATTAAATATTTTTATTGCCAAAATCATGCACTCTTTTTTCCCTTTCTTTTTCTCCTCTTAGTTTTGAGTTTATCCAGTTTGCACTGAAATATTACCATTTGAGTTCATACATACATTTGAATTTTTGAGACTGTCAGTACTAAGATTTCAGATGAAAGGATTCAAATAACTTCTTTCCACTGACACACAAGATAAACTGAGATAGCTATAGATAATGAACTTTGTAGCATGACTCATGACCATAGATTGTAAGTAAAACTTTCATATCTCCCAGAGGAAAGAGGAAATCCAAGCACATTTTCAACTCAGAGATGACTTTTTATCTCCTGAATGTCCTTCCAACACTGTGTCCCTCTAACATTAGATGCATGTGTTTGTCCATGAAGGCAAATTGAAAACTTTTGATTGAAAATACTAAGTTGGAGAGTGTGAATTAATCAATGGATGCTAGAAATTGAATCAGTGTCACACTGGAAATTTTTAGATTTTTATATTTATTTAGACTTCTAGTAATGGATGAGAAATTAAAAAGAAAACAAAACACAGCAATTCTAATAGTTTAAAATAGAATAAACAAAATATTTTAAGAATAATTTTATTTCTGAGACAAAACCCTAAATTCTACTGAGTATGATGGATGTTAAGAAACTTGCTGCAACTGGACTTCAGTTGATTTATTTATTTAATTACTAGGTAAGTGCTGTGCAATTTTCCATTCTACACTAGTGTGACAATGAAATGACATTATTATTGGTGTTTTACCTGTTTTAATGCCATGATGTTGCAGTGATTGACCAGGGGTGTGCTGTGCTGACTTTCATACAACTAAGAAATAAAGACTTGGCGCAACTACAAAAAAAGCTCACACCACCAAGGAAAGGAAACATGGCTTAGATATACACCCCTTGTGGCATAGAGCAAGAGAAGAAGACAAAGTAGAATACACAAGAAAGAACTAAGGGACAGTATCACTCTAGAAAGTGTGGTACTTCTATTTGCAGGAAGTGGGATGGGACAGTATTAATGAGATACTTGAAAATACTTTTGCTCTTCCTGCCTTCTTTACATTGAGTCACAAGTGAGAGATCTTTCCCAAAATCCAGAAACAACAAATTTTCAGCAAAGAGAGGTCAACAGACAATGCAGGGTACTTTGTTATTCACACATTAGTTTGTACTCATACTTCACTCATGCTGCCACTTACAGTCATTTCGCCTGATAGGCCATGCACAATTGATATAGAGCCTGCTTATAATGAGATATCTTGGGGAAGGGAGCCAAATGTTTTTATATGCAGTATTTACCATACAGAGGATCAGGGTGATGAAGCATTGTCTGAAATGCTTGGAGGTTACTAATGCTGTTAGTTTAGGAGCAATGCACATAACCAAGAAGTTTAATCTGCCACAGGTCATTTGGTAAATTCAGTTCTGAAAGGATTAAAAAAAATAGAATAGCAGAAAGAAAATCAGAGGTGAGACTGTGCTAATTATAATTCTAGGAAAATTTATGAAGGACATGTTTTTATAGAAGCATCTGTCAGCCAAGTAAAGAGAGAAGAAATCCAGGGAGGGATTACTTTTGAAGGATTATCTGGAGTAAGTCATTAATACTCTAGCCCCCAAAATTACAAAGTAGTTGCTTAAATGTCATACTGAATAAAGATAATGTTTTGAAATAATTATTGTAAAGCGAAAAATATCTAAATCTTCAGCAAAGTTACAAGATATTAAAAAAAAAACAGCAGTGAACATCATGAACTTGGACAAAGGCTCTACAAATATAGTAGTGTTTTGGATAAAAACATCCCAAAGATTTAGACTGACATCTATTCAAGTGTATATTATTTTTTCCCCAGTTTGTGTGCAGAAATATTTTTGAATACCTAATCATTTGTTTCATTCTTCTATTTTAAAAATAAGTTTGCTTGATTGCTTGTGTATTTGTTGATTTCAGAATGACATATTCCTTTAGGTAAAAAGAAACAGAACAGTAAAGAATATAAGATTTTGAAAATCTTCAAAGAAATATTTTAAGTTCCACTTCTTCTGTAGTTTAGTGTTTAAAAATCACTCCACACTAAAAAAGTCAGCTACTCAGGAAATCCAAATTGCACTTTAGAATGAGAAACTGATTACAGAAAATGACTTATAAAATCAGCTATCTGATAATGAAACAGAAACAGGATGTTCAAGCTCTAATGTTAACCATAAGAAGTCCAGTGATCTAGTATTAAGAGAAAATCAATTATTAATACTTAAGAAAATTTAAATTTAGGAAAATTTGTGTATACATTAGTAGGACAAGAAATAAGGAATTCATTTTCAAGAGGAAGGAACTGTGGCAAAATTCTTCATGGCCTTTTTTGTTTGTTTGTTTGTTTTTATTTTTTTCTATTTGTATTTGTGTCTGGAAAACAATATAACAGTAATAATCCAGAAGAAGTTTTGACTTTAACTTTAGCAGACGAGAAAGTATGGCAGAAGGTTGGTTAGGTCCTCAGGTCAAAAGATTGCTTTTCCTGTCTTACCAACATTTCAAATAAAATGTTCCTTTCTTATAAATCTAGTGTTCGAGGAATGAGTTGTCTTAGGAAAAAAAAAAAAAATGCAGGCTCATGGACTGTAATTATGTAATGGAAATAAGAGAAGTTGGGGTTTCTTTGTGTGTCAACTTAACCCTGCCGTGCTTTTTAAAAATCAAAATTATGTAACCTATTTTTTTTTTATTATTTGATTACTGATTTGGAAATTATTTTTTACATCTCTACATTCCTCTCACATAGAGATACTTCCCTTTGAAGTCAAAGAAAATAATTCTTCTCCTTTCATATAACATGTGGAGGTCATCCATATTTTGCCATTCATGTTATTAGGTAACTGCATACACATACAAACATCCATTGCTTGCATTCAAAACACACTATTCACTTTCATCAGATCTTTGAGAAATCTTCTCTAATTTCATCTAGATTCAAATCAAACACATAATTATTTGGTCTATCTGAAAATATTCCACAAATTTGGCAAGGAAGAAAAACTATGCTGTCATCTACATTATCAAGAAATGCTGATAAAAGTTACATATATTGAAAAGGGAACTTTTTTTAGTAAAATAACTTGCTGACATGATTAAACCCTCCCCAAGATGCAGATATCATTATTTTATAGTTCACAACACTTCCAAAAGAAAGAGGACGGGTATAATTATGACAAAATTTAATGGAATAATAATCTCCTTTTTGGACTAATTGGCCGCTGACTATCATCTGAATCTCCAGTGGCCCGTCCGGCATTTCTCTTCAGTCTGGATTCAAGATGACTGCCAGAAGAGGTTTGGAAAGTTTGGCGAGGAGGAGTGAGCCATAGCTTTAATTCCCTTGTAGTCCAAGGGGATCAAACTGTCATTTGTGAGATCATGCCCTCATTATGGGATTGCAGACTCACTCACACTCTTTTTTTGATTTTTACATCACCAGGAATTTTTTGTACCTAAGGGTCTGTAGTCAATTGGAGGTGTACGGGTACTTTTCAGTAATGTCTGCAGCCTGCTAGCTGAAATGGTTCCTGTGGACACATGGATTTGTACACTTGTGAACTGACAGAAAACCAATCTGTATCTGTCTGTCTCAAGTTACTGGACTAGACCGCCACAGAAAGGGAGGATAGTTTCACTCACTCCATTTTAGGAGAGAAAGAAAAACAAAACAAAACACTGTAATGGTCTTTGTAGTTATCTGATGTGAGTATATGGAGGAGGACATCTGAACATTAATAGCTGAAGGCACCTTTATCTTATTTACCATGCAGACATTTAATAGGAATAGGACTGTATATATGCCACTGTTGAGTCTGCCTTGGGTTGCCAACTTATGGCCCACATCTTTCCATGCATTTCACAAAGCACATGAACTTAAGTCTGAATACTGTAGTGGTTAGAGGATTAATAACCACGTAAAATGAAATTTCATCATAAAGTTCTTAATTGTTCTAACATTTGATACAGCATTAAAGAGGTGATCACATGTTAAATGGCTATGTTAAACTAAGTCTTTAGCAGCTGTAAGTTTACTTTTCTCTTTCTCTAAAAAATATTGGTTCAGAGTGCTAGAATATTAACTAATAAATTAGTTAAATTTAAAAGTAAATAAGCAACTCTGTGTTTGGATTTCTGATAGATGCATAGAGTAAATTTGAACTAATAGCATGCTAAAATAAAATGCTGAGACTGAAAATCCACAAATCATAATGTATGAGTTGTAGTACAAGGAGATGTGTTTACTCAAAGTAAAGAATTTATGACATGAAACTGATGTCCAATTAAATTTTAAAAATAGTGTACAATTTAAAATTGCTCTCCTTAATGCTTACCACCCCCTGCATTGCATATTGTTTAAATATGTTAGGACAGAATATTCCATTAAATATTTATTAGTAAATTCAATCAAGGCAAATTATTTCCCCCTCATTCAAAGTATAATCGTGCTGCAATCAAACTTCTTTTGTTCCTCAATAATTACTGCATCAGCAAACTCTAATTATATATATACTGCTGCTGAAAAATTGGAGATGTGAAAAAAGAGACACTGTCTTTGGTAGCTAGTTCCCCTTCATTTCTTCAAAACAATTAAAATACCCAGCTGCATTATCAAGATGGAGCATTCTGAGAAACAAGTCTTCAGTAGGAAGCTTCTGAAAATGTACTATATTTGTTTTATTTTGTGGGTGGAAGTAGATTTATTACCTTTTTTTATAACTGGGAACAATCAAAGACAGTTTTTAATGTTTGTTCTTCCTCAGAACAGGAAACTGGCTGTATAGTTTAGGAAGAATTGCAGATATCTCTTCATTTATCGTTCAATAGAATAAATCTGATTTAAGATTTTCCTTAGCTTCATAAAGTCACAACTGCATTTGGAGGACCATTTGCAGTACAGGGTTTTAGGTCACACTGAGCTAACTTCTGAAAGCCACAGACAGAAACACAAGTCAAGGGTGTCTTCATGCTTGATAACTCCTGTTCACAAGGCTAAATGTGAATCTAGCTATGACATCTATATATTAATTTGGTAATAATATCAAAAGTAATATAATTAAGGACAACTAGAAATCAACAAAAAATTTTGAACATATAAGGCACATAGCCCTTATCTTACCTAAATGTCTTGGAAAAGAGCTTCTTTTGAAAATGGCTGTGGTTAAGAAAAATGTAAAATGTGACAACTATATGTTGTAAGTTTATTTACTAGTTTTTTCTACTTGTTTTTCCATTCCCTCTTTGAGTTACTTATATCAGTCATGTCTCAACAAAATCCATGCATAAGTTCCTGAAGGCAAGGAATGTCTTTTTGTTATTCATCATCCAGTTTGGTCAGGATTGGTAATAGTGGGTGTAATAGTAACTCAAACAAATGATCTTGTTTCTTTCAGAATTTATTCTCTAGAATTGCTCAACATAGCCTTGCTCCATCACAATAACAAGAGCACGAAATATGGAGATTATCTTATTTCCTTAAGTAGGAGTATTCAAGGACAGGATTTGTGAAATATCAAAAGTATCTTCATTGTTTCAGACTCAGACAAGAAAGTCAAATGAAAAAGCAGAACAAGACAAGTTTATTATTACTTTTCCAGCAGTAGAAGAAAAATTAGACAGTGGAAAGTTTCAAATATTTTAATGCAATTATGACAAAAAATGTTAAAGTTTCTGTAAGCCACAGAAAAATTCCTTGGATATAGAATTTGTGCACCCAATACGATGATGCAATTAAACCACGGGATGTTGTGTACTCAGCACTGAACTTAGTATGTGTTTGCACAGGTAATGAGAAGTAAGATATTCAAGAAAAAAATTTTGTTTGATTTTTGTATGAAATTAAATATGGAGTAGCTCACTGAAAGATAATTCTCTGCTATCAAATGAAGATGCAGATGATGCTTAAAATCTCCAGTGATTTCAACCTTCATTTCCTTAGTAATGCCAGAATAAGGTATTTGTAGTACTGTGAAAGGTGTTTGCACAGAACCACTCAGTACTGCCTTGGAGTATTTCTTACCATGGCAAACCTATCTCATGGCTTTAATTCAATTTATTTTTTAATATATTTTGTTAAACTTTCAGTTACAAGCATGCAACATTTTGAAATACTGATGATACCTTTCATTAGCTGTTTTATTTCTTTTTTTAATGAAAAAAATGCTAGAGGAGAAATACCTCCTGTGATTTTTTCCCAATGTTTTGCCTTAATTAGAATACAAGTATGCTGAAATACGTAGTAATATTAGGAAAATCTGAATAAATTTGGGGGGCTCATGTGGCAAGTTTTAGCCTGAAAAAGTGGCCTCTGTGATCAGAGTTGCCCTATAGCAGATCAGTGTCAGCTCCTGCTGCTCTAAAAGGGACCCATGGCTGGGCAGAGGTGAGCCATGAGAGGTGCTGACTGTGAGTCTAGGAGAGCAGATTTAAGAAAAGAAAGAACTGCTGCATAGCAGCTGCTGGTATAGAGCAGTGAGAAATGTGAAATGGCTATTCAGAAAATAAGGTCTGTGAAGATGGAGGGCAGGTGCTCCAGACATGGAGCAGAAGCTCCCTGCAGCACAGGAGAGGCCCATGGAGGATCAGGCTGTCCTCCTTCAGCCTGTGGGCACCACACAGGGCAGATCTCCAAATCCAGCCATGGAGAAGCCCACGGTGCAGCAGTGGATGTGGACTGGAGGAGGAGGTAGAAAAGGGTGGCTGGTTTTTTGTTTGGTTGGTTATTGTTTTTTTTTTTTTGCTTTTATTTCTCACTGATCTAAGATGTTACTAATAAGCAACACATTAAATCTGTCTCCTTGTATTGAGTCAGTTTTTCTAACGATGTTAATTAGTGAGTGATCACCTTATCCTTATGTCAGCTCTTGAGCTTTTTTCATGGTGTTTTGTTCTCATCTTCCTTTGAGGAGGGGGAGTGAGAGAGTAATAGGGTAGAATTTAGATGCTCGTCAGTGTGAAATCACCACAAGAAAACATAACACATCTTAAAAAACATAACTCACCTTAAAAAAATAATACTGACTTGGAATGAAAATTAACAACTATGCTTATCATTCATAAAGCCTCAAATTCATAAAAGAATGAAACAAATATGTCAATTATCAACAAAACTTCTGGATAATAAATACATTTCCACTACATTTTTTCTCTCAACTAGAGGCAAAGAATTGAAATTAATTAGAGAGAATGCAGTTAAAGAGAATTAGTGAGCAAGCATTTGCATCCCTTCAGGAACTCTGTTGATTTTCAGAGCTATAACTCAGTGAGGAGTTCTGTCCAGGCAAAATTTATTCTCCAAAATTATTAATTGCAATATGCCCACCATGGTCACTTCATTGATTAAGTAAAAGCAAACAGAGTAAAATGACATCTTTAACAGATTTCTTTGCTGTTGTTTCTGAATTGACAAACAACAAACAGAATACAATCCCCCAAAGCTAAGTGTAGTTTATAGTACAACTCTGCGGCGCTATTTCATAAATAAGAACTGGGGATACAAGGAAGGAAAGGATGAAAATAGTATTTTCTTTTCAGGAGAAAGCAAGAATCACCCTTTGTCCTAGCCTAACTTAACACATAGCTAGCTCCACTCAGATGGGTAGCCTTGCTGGATACTTTAATAGTGGTTTACTAGCTAAAACTTCAGTCAGGTTCTGTCAGTGAGTCCCTCCATACCAGCTAGATATTAACACAGTGTTACTCAGAAATGAACAGTTAGTGTATCACCCAAAATCTGACTGATTATGATTTTATTGAGCACCATTCCACCCCCAAAGCTGGGACACAGGATGTAGAAAAAGATGTTGAAATCAAATATTCATTTTAATCTGAAAATAATCAATAGCATAGAAGTAATTAAGCATCGATTTTTCCCTTAGAGGGGAAAATCTTTTTGTGCTATGTCTCTTCATAGAACTGGAGGAACTCATTCTTGTTACTGTTTACTATCTCATAAGTGATGCAAACATAATGGTGGACAATGAGAAGGAGAAGGCTAAACATCAGTGGTATGCCAGTATATTCTAATTGCAGTTACATTCTGAGTTACTTCTACTACTGCAATTGTATTTAAATCTCTTCAGCCTTAACTATGTGATGAAACATGCTGGCAAATACCCACTTTATTTCATATCTATATAATTACTCCCCAGTCTACGGGCTTGGGCAAGTGTGACTTCAAAAAAACATTTATTTTCTTCCAAAGGATTTGTAATGTATAAATGAGTTGAACAAATTCTTTGGGACTGCTATAGAGGCAACATTAATTATCACACTGTGAATGCTTTCATTGTTTAAAATGTCTCTGAATGGGTTCTGGCAGTCCACTTCCAAAATTAGCAGTTATTTTTGCAAATCTCGCCCATAAAGAACAATCAAGATACTGTTTTCGGTCAGCATCTACCTCCGTTTCTTGAAGCGTTTTCCATCTTTTAAGTCTAACTGGAGATTTTTCACTGATTTTAATATGTTTTGAATATGGGTTTAGAACAAAGATAAAGAACATAAAACTAAAATTTTATTGGAAACTAAATAAGCTTCCCACAAGTGATTAAATGTCTTTATTCACCTCAAGGGTGAAGTAGAAGACATTAAAACTCTGGGAGCACACTTTACAGTTTTGCAGTTTTTCTCACACAGACTCATTGAGCCTCAGGCAGAGCAAAGTGATTATAGACACTTTCAACCCTGTGTGGATTGTGTTTTGTTTAGTTAATTTAACAGATGTGCATAGCTTGCAATTGTGCTTTTGTATTCATTTCATTTTTCAATTGTCCAGATACAAGATGAAAGATGGTTGGTCAGTTCCTCCTTAGGCAAATTGATAAAAATTTTACTATATAAAAGAGTAGTATTACTTTTCCTAGCAAAGCCCAAATTACAAGTATTCCTTCCCGTAGTTACCTTTCTGCCCCTCTGAAAATGATGTAAAGTCCAGAAAAGCTGGCTGTTTTAATCCATGTTTCTGTACACTCAAATTTTGGCAAGGAAGGAGAATCAAAACCGTACATTTTTTGAGCAAGCTCTCCATACAATCACAGTATGTTAAATCTTATTAGTGTTCAAATACCACTAAGGCACAGAGAAGGCTTTTCTGCAGAAATGAATCACAACATGTTTTTCCTTCAGACAAGGCCAAGTCTTGTCAGTATTTGTTAGTTGTCCTCATTCAGATACCATGTATTTTTAGTATCATTCTAGTGAAAAAGAGTACTTATTTCTGAGGGGTAATTTTGTCAGGATATTGTGATTACTGGAACCTGACTATTTCAGTGGTCTTCTGTCCTCTGGCAACAAAATATCTGCATTCTGTCTGTTTTAAAACCAGCAGCACCACTATCCCTGTCTGAAAACCTTTGACACTTGAAATATATTTGTGAATCAAAGCATCAAGCTTCAAGTTAAGGGATTTCTGCTTTGACATATATCAGGAACATGAAGTAATGAAAAAGCAAGAGAACAAAATAAAACAACGTGATAATAGAAACTGATGGCTTATGTAATTTAAAAAAAAGTAGGAGCAATGATATATCTCTCTCCGTAAAGCCATTAGTGGGTAAATACTGTATTAAAGGAACTTGTTTCTTTAGAAATGCTTTTCTGTTCATCAGTCAGAGTATAGCTTATTTCATCATTAAATTTTTTTTCACTAAAACACACGCTGTCTATTAGGCATGAAAGCATAAACAGGAGAGCATCTTAAATAAATCAATAGCTTAAAAAATAAAAAGAAATTATATCAACAGACAAAAAACAGTACTAAAACAAAACAAAGCAAACAAAAAAAAGCAAACGCAATGCTTCCATAGGCTGTAACTTCTTCTAGATCTGTGTCAGCTCGCCTTTTATTATTTATTTCACCAGGGAAAGATTTGAGGCAAAAGGAGCACTACTTTGGGGTCCAGCCTGGCAGAACTTGTCAGTTCAGCAGCTTTCACTCCTTGCATAAGGTGTGTGTGTTCCCACGACAACTTGCCCCTAAAATTTCTGCCCCACCATACTCCTCATTACTCTCTTCATTTCATCTCTCTTTGGAACTTTTCAGAAGTTCTGATTTCCACTCTTCATGTGCTTGTTGCTTATCAGTCTATAAATTTTTGTATTCTCCATCTTTGGTGTTGTTCTTATAGCTCAGACAGTCACTAGATTACCACTTCAATACCTATAGAAACACGGGTCATAATGAAATAAGACAATATCAGGGCACAGGCTAAAGTGTTCAGACTTTACAGTCTCTTTTCCCCCTTTGAATGGTACAGCTATTTGTACTCAAGCCAGCTGTGCAACATTGGGTGATTGAGACTCCTGTGAAATTAATGTGTGAGAAAGGGATGTGAGAAAGCGCCCCTATGGCCTCCCACTCTTGACTGCATTTGAGCACCATTTGTAAAGTCACAGTTTTTGTCAATGAACCACAGATGACTGCAGATAAAATAAATTTTGATGACAGTAAGGACAAAAGAAGTCTATGTGAATACCAGTACTTTCTTCATTTTTGTTTTAGTGATTTTTTTATCAGCAAGCATTAGAGGGCTGCTCTGAAAATAATCCTTCCTACTTTATTATGTTGGCTCAGAACTTCAGAGGCAGATATTGGTGGGACGGTAGTAGAGGTTGAATGTTCTTTCCAATTTTTCATTCAATTTTTTTGCCACGCAGAGGATGGCAGCAGAGGGGCAGTCTGACATAATGGTGTCTCACATGGTGATGCGTATGAAAATAGGGATGGAGCTGAACTCCTCCATGCAGAAAAAATTGCAGCCATTGACATTCATTGACGCTTGCTGAATGTATATGGAGACCAAATAGTGGATGTGAGCACAGTGTGGCAATGGGTAGTGTGCTGCAAGAGTGGTAACAGTGAAATGAAAGACGAAGTATGTTATAGAAGGCCATGCACAGCTGTCACACCACAAAATGAAGAGCGTCGTGAACATTTCTTCCATTCAAATTGGTTAATAGTGGTGACTATGTTGAAAACTAGTGTTCTATAGCTGAGAATTTCCTCTAATTGTGTTATTGTACCTTCGAACCCTTTTTTGTTTCCATGAAAATAAACAGGAGGCACTACTTTTGTAGAACAGCCAGTCACCACAAGTTGAAGAGGTTTTCTCTCTGAATTAAGCTGGCCTGAGTATAAATAAACATATAGCTGTCAGTAGAGAATAAGATGCATGGCAGGTATATAGCATGGACATTTTTTTACGTTTCCTGTATTGTTGATCCATCAGAAAGAGATCTAGCACAAGGTTTTGTTATCAGTGAGTAGATCTCAGTGGGTCTCAGGAAATCTTATATGTGTTCTTATTAAAGGCGATAGATAGAACGTAATTATGGAACATATCATATTTCCATGTTTTGCCTGTCACATTCTTTTTCATTCCACTGTCCTCTCTCAACAAAAGAGACATTATCAAAGTAAGCATAGCTGTATCTCCTCTTAAATCCAAATTGGTTTGAAGCCTATTTTTTAATGGGAAGCAACTTCTCACCTTTGAAAATCATAAAGACAATTTCATAAGCCTGCATTTATTTATTTATTTGCTTCTATCTATGCTTTTTTTTATTATTATTTTTTTTTAGGTTTGTATATTAAAAGAAAGATAATCCCTCCCCTCAAATTATCAGAAAAAGAAAACATCAGACACAGAGGCTGTATGTCCCACCCAAGACAGATTTTTCTGATTTAAAACAACTGGTAGAAATTTAGCTTGATAACTGATCATATATTTTCAAGATAACACTTTAGCAAAGCAGGAGAGCAGCTGTGAAATCTCAGAGTTTCTCCTCTCTCCTCTATGACACCTTGATAAGGCAATTATAGCATAATTACCTTAACAAGTGGCATTACAGGAAATTATTGTCATTCTCCTGTTAAAATAACACATAATCATCAGCAAGTGTATTCTAGAATCCCCAATCAGCATGTGATTAACAGGAGCTAGAGCAGAAAAGAGAGTGTAATAGGAGGGCAATAAATGACAAGTTACTAGAAGAAATTAATATATATATATAGCTATAAAGACTTCATTGGGCACTAAGCTAGTTGTTTACCTATCATCAGAAAAAGTATGGGGGGTGGGGAAGGAGAGGAAATGAAGAAAAGAATTGTCCTATAAAGCTGTTATTAGTATTTTAAATGCAGGAAAAAAAAAATAAAGCCTAAAGGATGTTACTTAAAAATACCTGGGTAAACAGCCAGCTTAATTTGAAAATACATATTCTCCTAGTATTTAAGTATCCATTCTTGTGAACCTGACTTAGATTTTGAAATGCTTTTGCTCAATTTTTTACTTCTCTTTTTTATTATTGTGTTTATATTTTATTTCATTTTATTTTAGGCTTGGGTCATACTGGCTGGAAAGCTGCTTGGAAGAAAGGAATCAGGGGGTATTTGTCAACATCCAATTTAACATGAGACAGCAGTGTGGCCAGGTGGACAAGAAGGCTAATGGCATCTTGGCTTGTAGCAGAAACAGCGCCGTCAGAAGGACCAGGGAAGTGACCCTCTGTACTCAGCACTGGTGAGGCTGTGCCTCAAGTACTGTGCTCAGTTTCGGGACTCTCACTACCAGAGGTACACTGATGTCCTGGAGTGTGTTTAGAGAAGGGCAAAGAAGCTGCTGAAGTTTCTGGAGCACAAGTCTGATGCAGAGCAGATGGTTTAACAGGGATTGTAGAATCTGAAGCAGAGGTGGCTCAAGGGAGACCTTGTTTCTACTGTCCCCTGAAAGGAGCTTTGTGTCAAAGTGGTGTTTGTCTTCTTCTCCCATAGAACAGTGACAGGATTAAAGGAAATGTTCTCAAGTTGCAACTAGGGGGTTTCAGGTTGGATATCAGGAATAATTTCTTCTCAGAAAGACTGGTCAGACGTTGGAATAAGATGTCCAGGGAGGTGGTGAAGTCACCATCCCTGGAGGTTTTCAGGGAAAGAGTAGATGTTGCACTGAATAATATAGTTACTGGATGTAGTGGGGATGAGTTGACTGTTGCATTAAATGATCTTACTGATGTTTTCCAACAACGATTCCCTTATTTTATGATTCAGGATAGACAGTATCTTGTGCTCCAGATTATAATATCCTGTTGAGGACACTGCTTCCAGTTTCATGCCATCTCCATAAAAACAGTTAAGTGTCAACGGTTTACCGGGCTGGATCGGCCCGGTTCCGTGACGATTGGTGTGGGGACCCGCAGACCCACGCCCCAGGAAAGGGAAAGGGGGAAAGGGAAAAGGAAAAAAGGGAGATGGGCCTAGAAACAAAACAGCGGCAACGATCTGAGGAGGAAAGCTAATTTACTAAATAAGATATCAGAAAGCAAAATAACACAATATAATACAATATAATTGGAATTGAGGCTAATAAATCAAAGAAAATGAGCAAGAGAGAGTGTCCGATAAACCGAAGGCCTTACGCTAACGCTGAAGGCGATACGGCAGCGAGCACCCACTGCTGAGTCGATCCCGAAGGAAAGAGCGTGTCCCGTGACCGCAGAGGGTTTTTATCTTTTCCCTCTGAGCGGAAAATACGTAAAAATGCAAAGCATCGCAAAGTCTTCTGGGGAATATAGTTCTTCTCTTCTGAGACAGGTATACCCGGAAAATATCAATGATCTGTGGAGTTGGAGTATTAACTCTTTAACTCTTAATGCACTACATGTTGTTATGATGTGGAATACCAATACCAGAAATCATAAAACCATGACATTAAGTTACTAAACTTTCTTTTCACTTTCATCATCAGTGAGCTTCTTGAGTGTAACTGAAGTTCGTAAGTGATAGGCTGCACATAGAAATATCACCAAATGTGTCTTTTTTACCTGCTTCATCCCAATTTGTATTTACAAAGCAGATGCTGAACATTACATAAGGAGTTCTAAATTTTGAAGTGTCTTTTTCTCACTAATGTGCTTTCCTTCTGAACACAGAAAATATTTTCTTCTATGCATGGTTTTCTGTTTTAATTAAACAAAATCACTAACAAATATCCGACAAATGTGAATAAACTGAGCTCAATATTTTGTGCCCCCAGGAAGTCAAAATGTTCTTTTGTTTTAAAATATGCACTAGACTGAGACATAGATTGCATGGGAAAAGAATGCAGACAGTAGAGAAAAGAACAAGCAGAATTCTATTAGAAGAGGGGTTTCTGTATACATGGAACGGAAAGGGGAACACTTCCACATAGTTAAGTGAACATAAAGACTCATCCAAAATTAAGATTCTGTATTTCCTTCCAGAAGTTATTTTACTGTCTAACAAGAAATGATAAGTCAAATGAAAAATAAGGAGGCAAGTTTTTGGAAAGAAGTCTGTGTAACTTCATGTAAAATGAAGTTGAAAATGAGATACTTAGGAAAAACCTTTTTTTGAACTTCATTCACTAGCTCTTTTAAAACAAATTTTACAGTGAATGAGTCATGGATATCGAAGTCAATTAAGTCTGTTTGCCTTGGTGAGCAATCCGCCACCATACACACCTACTGAAAAGCTATTTTCATACTATGTATAGCATCAGCAACATAACTGTAGCAACTCCAATCGTATATACAGTTTTTTTTTTATCCACGTGATATCATGGCCTCTGTTTCAGTGGCAATTATCTTTGATATTGTTGCTATTGTTTTCAAAAAATAAAACAAAGGAATTGTTCATTACAATGAACAATCAGAAATAATGCACGTGGTTGTTCATAATATACCCTTAGTCATGAAACTCTTCTCATGGAAAATCCGATTGAGATCAATTGGGTTAAACCCAATTCTATGTTATTAAGATTAACCAACCATTCAAGAACTTTTGAAACCAGAACATTTAAGCTTTTTTCCTTCCCTTTCCCTCCCTCTCCCACTCTGTATCCTGTCCTGTCCTGTCCTATCCTATCCTATCCATTTTTGTATTATGAATTTAAGGTTAATTTATCTTTACTATTTAGAAATCATTTTTGTGGGTCAAATTGTAGATAAATTTATTGAATGAAAGTTCTGCTTTTTGATAATAGAAGCAAAATGATGAGTATATATATATAGGAGTTTACCTGGTTTGAATCAAAATGGATCTCAAAATTAGCTATATTTCGTCAGACTGCTAAATAATTAACTCATAGATTATGAAAACATAATAAAGAATTAGGTAAAGGATGAAGACAACTAAAATCTGTTGTCTCCAACCAATATTTAGTCTTTGTTTACTAAATAAATATAAATACAGAAAAATATGGAAGTTTTTCTGCATATAAAAGTATGATTTAATGCCAATGAGAATTGTCACCTAGCGGAATATCATCATTCCATACTTCCAATTTCATGTTATAGAACAAACAGTAATTGATGTTTTATACATTATAAAAATGTTGAAATGTCTGTCTGTAAAATCAGCTATTTTTTTTCCCCACAGTATTTGGAGGGAAGCACTAATTCCCTAAGAATGTCTTCAAAAGTAGCAAAATTTCTTAAGCATAAGATTTAACATCACTGAATATATGCTTTTAAAATTCAATAAAAAGTCTTTCAAAAGGAGTTGTGAATCATAAAAAAAATCCATAAGCCCATTGTGAGTCTGAGTCCATGTAATTATACATATCTTTGATAATAATAATATAGGAACCAATAAATATGTCATTGTGTGAGTAGGCTGACTGCAGTGGGCCATGATGAAGATTTTGTTAGAAAATATCCCTACAAAGGTGTCCATTTCATTTGATTTCATTTGCACATCTATTATATTTCAAAGCAAATTAATTATACAGTACTAAAAAGAAGGACTAGCAAAATACTACAGGAAGAGATAACTATCTCAGTGTGATATGTATTAACATCAAACTACAGTTTCGATTTTTACTTCTGTATGAGTATAACCATTATTTTCTGGATTTTCACCTGTGTAATTGAGAAGTAGTCTCGAACAGTGGTTACTGTGTTTGTCCTTGTTTCAGTTAGTGAGATGTGACTCAGCAAAATGCTTTAGCACACACATAAAGATAGGCAGAATGGAGGTGTAATCAGTGCCATGGATTTATTTCTGAGGAAAAAAAAATGAACTAACCTAACTTTTCCTAAAAACATGCATGGGCAAAATCCAGGTTTACACAATCATCTTCTTACCTATTACAGCATGCAATGAAGAGGTGCAGCCTGTATGTCCCTTTAAGCCAAAGTTTCAGCCTCTTCTGTCTTTCTGATACATTCTTGTTACAATTTTATTGTTCCTGATGCATAGAATTCTGCATGGGTGCCAATGCAGCTTTTCTACAGTTTGAAATGTCATTTTATTTTTTTTGCAGACCATCATGTATTTTCCTTATCTTTTCACATCTACTTACTATATGTACAGTATGTAAATTGATGTAATATGTAGCAAATAATGCCAGACATGATCTAAATTGTTTCCAGAGAGAAAGAAGATAAAATATTTTGTATGATCTCATTCAGCATAAAGTTTATTTCCATTGGCACAAAGGGATCTCTACATCCATTATGTGATAAGGTAAAAAATCTTAGAGCCTGTATTAGTATCATTATATTATATTTCAGAAGTATAACTAAAAGGATCTTAGAGAAAGAGCTTTGTTATTCTACTGCAGTTCTGTAAGGTTAAATACACACACACACACACACACACACACACATATATATGTATATATATACACCTTAGTGTTTGTGATGCTACTGAAAAATGAGAAAAAAAAAGGAGATAGCTTTACAAAATCTAACTTGAAACTTGACAAATTAAATTTAGACCTTTAACAACAATCAATTATATATGTGCATTAATTTTATGTATATTTTATTATATATATTTTAACAATATATATATATGCTATATATTTATTGAAATCTTCAATACAGGGAGGAGTATATGATCAGCACAAAATATGGCTATAGTGTTGCAGTGAGTACCCTTACTTGATAATGTTTATGTCAAGTAGGACCCAAAAGGTCAAGATAAGCCTGGGATAAATAATGCTTATCACAGCATTGGCATTGATAGTTAGTTAGAGAATGAGATTTGAAATGCTTTTGGACTGTATAGATTTCTCCTCACAGGCTGAAGCTTGAAAAACCAGATTTGCTATCTATCATGAAGTAAAATGGATCTAGGCCTAATATCATAGAATTTATGCAATTTATTTTTAATTATTCAGAACAAAGTATGAGCACTCTATAAAAATCAGAATGTCAAGTCAAAGTATCATGTTCTCTGAAAATTATACTCAGGTGATTATAATTGATAATTATCATATGTAAAGAATTGTCTAGGGTATTAACATTAGTGATCCCAGTTCTCCTTGATTACAAGCTGCTAGGAAATTATATAGGGATGGTTTTTTATGCTTGGTTTTGTCTTTTGTTTAAAAATTTATTTTAAGAGTAGGATTTTCTCCACTTATAAGACAGTCAAGGATTCTCAAATCTTAACAAATCAAGTTTGGATTTTAATAATACCCATGTAAAAAACAATCAGTCAAGAATGCTTACAAATCTTTTTATCAATGAAAAAATTCTTCTCTTTGAATTAGAAACTGAACACTTAAGAATATTTTTGTACTTTGTTGTAAAAATTAATTACCTAGTAGTTTACAAAGTGGAAGTTTTTGCTGAGTTTCTTTCTTTTATCTAGTTAGTTTAGTTTGAATTTATAAACAATTCCCATTGGTATCTTTACTGTGTGTAGGCATATAGTTTTGCATTTGGAACATTCTAAAACACATGCATAGGCAAATAGAAGGAGGAACTGTGATTCATGAATGAGTAAATGTTTCAAAGTTTTTTGAGTATAGAAGAAAAATTAACATCTGCTTAAAAATAATCTATGTAGAAAACATTGGAATTTTATATGGAAACAACACTGAAGAGCTAACCAATGACTATATGGTGAATATTTATAAGACAGTGGCAGAGAAAATCTATGGAAATAAACAAGTAAGTAGACATCCTACAAAAACTTTTTTTCCCCTCTTAAATTAGTGCTAGTGTATCTTTCTATAACATATGACACAAATTCTGCCTTTGAAAAACTGTCATCCTTGGCTAATAATTATTCCTCTTTCAGATACACCAAGGAGAAGTGACGGTCTGGTTAAGATCTTGTTCTCTCCTTCAATTCTGATCTTTAGTCCTGTGATGTTGTGAAAAATTTCTTGTTAAAATCTTTTAAAAGTGCCAAGGATTACCTTAAGAACTTCTTCATTCAATTTGTCCATATAAAAAATGATCTCATATTTTTTTTGGTCTATTCACTTCTAAAGCATTCAGAGAGATTCTTCTTTGCTGTATAGTGACAACGTACTTAGTGTAATATTCTTATAATATCATTCAGGTTATTAAGTACTGTAGCAGTACAAACTGTATTACAAACTAGAAAACACTCAGGAAGCATCATACAATTTATAAATATAGTTCAAACATAGTTCAAATTGATCACTCAACTACAGATGCAGTGCGCTCTTGCTGATTAGTATTGCAATTGGTTGAAAAGAAAGACTTTGAAAAAGAGTAAGTATTGTCACAGATGAAACAAAGAGCTATCAATGTTTTAAAATTCTGCAATAATCAACATAGGGTTATTTTGGGTAGCAGAAGTCAAAGAATGGACTTCAAAATAATAAAAAGTTATTTAACCTTCTTTGTTAAAAAAATTATTAAACAGAACTTTTTCTGAAAGCTAGTATGAAACTCAAGTTTCTGTAATGTAAAGAGATATTACATTTGTATTTTGTGCATAAGATGTTCTTTCCTATTTTTAATGAAGTACAGGGATCATGACAAAGGTAATGCCTCCAATTTATTTCCACAGAAACTACAAAAAAAAAAAAAAAGAGAAGAACATTATTTAATAGAGCAAATTCTCAGCTACAGAACACCTTCTTTTAGCATAGTCACCAGCATTACCTATGTCTATTTTCCAGGGATAAACAAGAGCCTGAATGCTGCCCTCATAAAAATCTGCACTAGTGGAGGTGACCTATTGATAGGAAAATGTTGTCCACATAATCGATCTTTCATTGGCCCAAACAGATGAAAATCAGAATTAGCAAAATACAGATTATATGGTGGATGTGATAGGACAATCCAGCCAAGACTGGCAAAGTTCTATGTGGTCTTTGAACTGTTACGGGGCCTGGAGTGATTGTGTTGCAAGAGAAAGATTGTCTTCCCGTCCACCTGACTTTGAAAGTTTGAGCCTTCAGCTTGGTCAGTGATGTAGCAGTTAAAGCTGATGGTTTGACAGGATTCTAGGAAGTCCAAAAAAATGATATATTTCCTATCCCAAAAGACAGTGCACGTCACTTTACCTGCTGAGTTCTACATTTTTTTATTTTTATTTCAATGAGCAATTCACGTAGCCACCCCACAAACTGCTGCTTTGACTGATATTGCTACAAAACAATGAGATGTAGAAGGAATTGCAAGAAAAGTCAGTGATATTTAGTTAAACCACAACTTATTGGTGCATATTTTAGAGAAAACTAAAATCTTATTGAAAGGCACGGTGTTTTGGTTAGCTGTATCTTTTTTTTTCAAAATTACATGAACTTACATCTTGCTATTTTTTGCTTTTGGATTCACTTTTGGAAGGCATCAGAAAAGAAATGATAATAAAAAAGATTGTTAAGAATGTTAAGAATGAAAATGAGGCAAGTTATCATCTGAGAAAATAAATAGGTGAAGATGTTCTGGCGATAGACAACAGGAGAGGTGGACAGTCAACACATGACTGTTAGCTCTATTAGAAAATCAAAAAGTAGACGGTTTTGCACAATTTACTTTCCCACATTTTCCACAATTATGTGATTTATTTGATTAAATACAGAGATCTGCAGTTTTGCTATGTAAACAGAAGTTGCATTTATACTCTAGATCCCTTTTATGGTTACCATAATTAATTTAGTGACATTCAGTTTGTAGTTTTTGATGTCTTGATCACTTTGTATATCTACATGCAGGTGTCTGCATGTGCATACAAAATGCCATGCAGTAAACAGTATCTAGAATTGTGTTCAGCAGACCAGATATAATTGCCTGAGATGCAGAATGTCTCATTAGGCACCGTAGATTTTGACATAGACTTTGATTATATTGACTAAATGTTCAGTAACTGTAATGGGAACTTGGACCTCTTCCATAAAGAGCCCTAGATTCATGTGCAGTAAGTGAAAAGATTTTCACATATGAGGTCTAGGATGCAACTCATTTCATCAAAGAAAAAATCAAAATAGATAAGCAAAACAAGTCTCTGAAGTGCCTAATTTTCTTTATGACTGTGAAGTGAGTCTAGGTGGTGATTAGGTAGATGAGAACTATGAGACACAATCTCTGGTTTATTAGCCTGGCCACTAAGTGAAGATTTTTTAAACCAATTATTCATTTTTCAACTTTTCATGCTCATCTTAATATATTTATGAGTGGGGGCTGTTCAAGTTCTGATTCATTCACTCTGTAACAGTTTGAAATTGTCCAGCTAGTCTGCTTTTGGTCTCCAGGGTAACAGCAGTTTCCCAAAATGACTATATGACATTCTTAACAAGTATATCAAACCATTGGTCATGTTTCTTATTAGTTTCAGTATACCTCTAAGAAGAGCAAAGCGTAAAAATAAATCTGAGATACTTTTAGTCTCCTATGTGTCTCCTATGTATCACTCCTAAAGTGATTTTATAATATAAATTGTTTTCTTTGATTTGTATAATGTCATCTTTATTGTGAAATATTTGCTGAAAAATACAATATTCAACACAATATTCAATGTTTAATTGAGATAATTTTCACTGTATATTAATATATGAAACATTTTTTCCCTCACAAGTCTGTCCCGTACCGTTTGCCTAATTGTATGTACAATATCTTAAGTGATATATGGTGATTTTCACTCTTTTCAGGAAAATAGTTTTAAGGCATTGATATAGTCTAAGTGTATGTAAGGTATTTATTATCTTCCCCTTGCTATGATCACCTCATAGGGACTATTTTCTAAAACAAGCATCTTGACAGGAAAAAAAAAACTGGTCCTAGGTTGCTTTGAAAGGAAAAGGAATTTAGGATTTTAGAATGTTTCAACTGTAGGGGACCTACAAAGATAATCAAGTCTAACTGCCTGACTACACAAGGCCTATACAAAAAGTTAAAATACATTAATGGCATGATCCAAAGGTCTTTTGACAAGAATGGGGCATCAATCACTTTGCTAGGAAATATGATCCAGTATCTGACAACTCTTACAGTAAAGAAAATTTTCCAAATACCTAGACTGAACCTTCTCTGGTGCAGCTTTATGCCATTCACACATGTTCTAACATGGGTTACCAGGGAGATGTCAGTACCTGTCTCTTCACTTCCTCTCAAGCAGATAGATGTACAGACCACTGTGTTTCCTTTTCTCTAAACTAGACAGACCAAATGCCCTCAGCCTCTTCTCGTAGGACATGCCTTCCAGCATTTTTACCTGCTTTGTTGCTCTGCTCTGGAAGCTTTCAAGTGTCTTATAATTCTTTTTATATTCAAAGTGTGGATGCACCAAAGCTAAATATAATAATAATAAAATAACAGTATTCTAATATTAATATAGTGTAATAATAATAAGTTTAAATCATTTCTTTACACTGACTGCCTAGACTTCAAAATATGTCTTACAATATTTTCCCTCCTGCTACAAATTGTGGTCTTTTTTTTTTTTTTCAGGAATTCTCTGTCCCTAGATTAGTTTAAGAGCAAGAGCCAAAACATTACTCCCACCTGTCATTACAGCAAGGTATTTTGCCATAATGCAAGCAGATAATTGTTCATTGTGGGCTAAGGTGGCAGTATAACAGAAAGTGAATTCCAAATGGAAGATGAGTCTGTTCAAAAATGAAGCAGCAGAGCTATGGTAATAGAGGATATAGAGAACAGCAGTTTGTTTAATGTGACCAGTGATCTGGTCCATTCTACTCTGGAAAGAAACAAAATTTATGTTTGCCTGTGGAAACTGTTTAATGGTAGAGCTAAGTGGATACATATACATACACACAGAGAAACACAGTCACTTACAACAGTGGAAAACGTTGACCACCCTTGGAGAACTTATAGACCATCTGTAGTTTAGTGTCAATATTATTAAAGCCACTGTGTTTTTAGTTGCTTATGCTTTCGAAAACTGAATTCAAAGCCATTATTAGTTCACTTTTTTACTGCTAAGTACTATTAGTATTGCTCTGTTAATTCAATTGTACACATGGATCATTTATAATAGAAGCTATTTTGTTCTTTCTTTTCCTTTTACTTTCTCTTTTCCATTTTTTCCTTTCAATTTCCTTTTCCTTTCTATTTCTCTTTCCTTTCCCCTTTCCCTTTCCTTCTACCATTTTGTTTTAAACAGTATTACAGGAGTATTTGGTGTATAGATGAACAATCAAATGTGAATATACCTATAAATTAGGTAAAATTTGTCTAGCCATAGCTAGGAAAAACTGTTATTCATAGAATGATAGAATTATCTAGATTGGAAAAGACTTTTGAGATCATCAGTTCCAACCATCAATCTCATGCCATCAGGATACAACGTCCCCCAGTGTCATGTTCATTTATCTCTCAAGTACATCTAGGAACAGTGACTCCACTACAAATGTAAGAGAATTTTGCCATATAAAATCACAGATCTATCTCATAGGCCTCTTTGACCATGGCCATGCAGAAGGTTCTCCACTCAGCAAAATCTACAGCTACTCAACTCACAAGCATCCAGTTTCTCCAGGAGAATATAGAGGGAAACTGTGTAAAACACTTTATTAAATCCAGGTAAAGACATCCACAAATTTTCTCTTATTTAGGGAGTGAGTCCCCTAGTCATAGAAGGAGACTGTATCACCCTGTCAGGGTCTGTCTTTCATAAACCCATGCTGGCTGCTTTTGATCACTCAATTATCATACGTATGCAATGTGATGTCACTAAAAGATGATCTTATTCATAACTTTAGTTGATACTGAGATCAGACTGGCAGGTCTGTAATTCTCTGGATTTTCCTTCTTGCACACCTTATAGACTGGATTCCAGTCAACTGGGATCCAGATCAGCAGTGCTGGTAAATTACTGAAAGTGGCTTGGTCAGCATTTTCACCATCTCTTTCAGTACTGTTGGATGAATCCTGTCAAAACCAACAGACTTATGAATATTCAAGTGATGCAGTAGATTATCTAAAATTTCAAAGTGGATTATAGACACTTCACCTTATTTCCTCATTACTATTTCCCAACTCAGGGAATAGATATCTTGGGAACAAATTGACTTATTAATGAACACTGAGGCAAAAAGGGCACAAAGTATCTTTTTATTACTTCTGTGGGACTATATGAATTGAGTTCCAGTTGGGTTTTGAAAGTCAGATTTTTCATTCAGTCTTTTTGATCTTAAAGAAGATTGTAATTTTTGCATTTCAAGAACCAGAGTTTATAGAGGAATAAGAATTCTTTCCACACTGGGATGTTACATTCAGAGTTTAAAAAAGGAAAAATGAAAGCAAATTAAAGAGTGGGACTCAAATAATAAACATATGGCTTTCCTATTATCACAATGTGTGAACAAGAGAAGAAATAAAGTCCACAAATAAGAAATGGTTTTGCGATCACATTCCTGTTTAAACATCTTAAAGAGATTAGACTTGAGAAAACTGATATTTTAACAAGAATTCTTTAAAGAGTTTAAGATACCTTACCTGTTTATAATGAAAAAATTTACATCTGTTTTTTTCTGAATAACTTTTTTCAAAAAGAATGATATTTGCAATTCATTCTTCCCAGGATCAGTATCATTAATATCAATGGAATTATGGTACTTTCAACTCTTCAGTTATGAGCTAGATAGTGAACTACCACAATTTTCAGTAAGCCTTACTGCAATAAGTTACCAAACGTAAAACCTATATAAAATAACTGTAATGTTTATTTACAAGCAAAGAATGCGCCATGTTTATTTAATCTCTGATCTCTCCCCCAGAAAAACTTATTTGAGAAACTCAATTTATAAACTATCGTTCTATTTTAAATTATCCAGAGTCTGCAACTTATTATAGTACAATTCATTAATTCTTAAAGTCTACAGGTTAGAAGGGAGAAAAATTCTATAATCATGCATGTAACATTATTAGATTTTTTTAACTTTTGCTGATTTCAGCATGCTTGAAGCCACACAACCCAGCCCTAAGCAAAGTGTGTACAATCTAGCAGAAAATGGACAAATGATTATTTTTTCCAAAACTGAACTTTCTGATTCTGTAGCTGAAGTACAAAAGACTAATGTTAATACTTTTTTTTTTTTTTTTAACTTGTAGCATAAATGTAAAGCCAGAATTACCTACATATAACTCAGGACTGATTGAAGGAATTTCTCACTTCTGAATATGAAGCAATTAACAGAACAGTGAAGATGTTATTTCACAGGTAAACAAACATATGACACTTATGAGGATTTCCTTTTAATTGAATAAAAGCAGAAATAAAATCCACAAATCAACACTATATTTCAAAACATTTAATCATTTGTTCTTTAAGCACATTCATCACTTCTATAACTTTAATGAACTTCGAATACCTCACACTCAATCCTGAGCTAATGTGCTTTTAAGATAATCAAAGAATCATAGAATCATAGAATATCCCAAGTTGGAAGGGGTCCATAAGAATCATTAAGTCCAACTCCTGACTCCTGACAGCACCACCCAAAAATCTGACCATATGTCTGAGATCTCTTTCCTGACACTTCTTGCACTCGGTCAGCTTGGGGCCATGACCACTATTGAGGAGCCTGTTCCATGCCCAGCTCAGTGAATAAGCCTTTCTTGATACCCAACTTCAATCTTCCCTGACTGCTCCATGCTGTTCTCCAGTTCTAGCATAGGACACTTGAGAGAAATAAGCTTTGCCCCTCAGCTCCCTGTGAGGAGCTTCACGCTGCCATGAGGCCTTCCCTCTGTTTCCTTTGCTCTGGCCAGAAAAAAAAGCAAGCAACCTCAGTCACTCCTCATATATTTTACTCTCCAGACCCTCCACCATCTTTGCAGCCCTCTCGGACACTCTAATAGTTTTATGAACTCTTTGTACTGTGGTGCCCAAAACCGCACACAGCACCTGAAGTAAGACTGCACCAGCACAGTGTAGAGCAAGACAATCACCTCCCTCAAAAATGCATTTACCAAAATAAATTTAGTCAAATTAGCTAGCTGCATAACTAAAGATACACCAAGGTTAGTAGGTTTTGAAGTACCTGAATGAGGAAAATAATGGTCTAATATTTTGTTCTTGTCCTTTATTGTTTGAGAAGAAAAGGGACTGCAGCAAAGGTAGAAAACCAAAACACAAGTAATGAGAGGTACAATATGTTTTTTGTTTGTTTGTTTTTTGTTTTTTTTTTAAGACTGCTTATCAGAGTTCTTTAAACTGTGGCTGCTTTGAAGACATACTGCAGTTTTGACCATTAAAATATGTGAATAGTAACAAATCCTGTTGAAAAATAAACGCCTTGTACCCACACCTGAAAGGACTAAAATTATTTTCCAAATCAAGATCTGGAGGAAGAGCAAGGTAACAAACTACATGTGTTCATATATTGCTGAGAGGACTCACTTCCTATTCCAAAATTTTCAGTTTCCTCATGAAGAAGAGCAGTCTTAGAACGCAAAAGGAAAATTTAGGTCACATATATCACTTTCCAATGAAATTCACACTTCTGAGGTACAGGAGACAGAGGCTAGATCCATAATTCTTTTTAGCTGTGAAGCTGTTAGAAGCCATGGGACAAATTTCCTCAGGAGTTGTGTGACAGACATCTTAACTCTACAGTGCATTTGCATTTAATCTAGTCTCATGAAGAAGAGTCTCTGGGCACATGTTCCCCTGTGCTGGATCTTAAGAGGCAACACAGATCCTATTCCCAACAGAAATGAAGTAGATGCTTATATATCTCCATTAGCATGCTGCACACACTGCATCACACCCACCTCCATTCTGGCCCACTGTTTTATCTGCTACTTATATATGAAACAGATGCCTGGCTTAGGTGCTAGACTGACCCAATAGCTACATCACCCATGGCTGGCATACAAGCACTAGTATCTAGAGTTAGTCCATCTCAGAACAGAAAGAAATTAACTATTCATTAATAAGCAAAACCTGAAAGACTTCTCAGAAAAGGCACCCTGCTTAATAATTACAGCCACAGTAATAATTTTGAAACATATAATTCCCAGTACTTGCTGTTTTTTGTTGTTTTCTTGAGTTTGTATGTTCAGTTTTTATAACGACAGACTGTTTAGAAAAATGTGAATGGATGCTTGTCTGCCAAGGAATGACTTCAGTTCACCTCCTAAGGGCTTGATCTGTTCCTTATTAAATGTGTATAAAAAAAGTAACATCATTTATTCCAGTCTTTTGTGAGTGAATGTAAGTGAACGTAAGTTTACTGAATTCAGCTGAGGAACAACTCCTAATTATGACTACCAATATTTTCTGTTTCACTCTTTTAAAACTAAATACTTATGCCGTGGAACTCTGTTTATATGTAGTAGTTGGGTTTAAAATCTCTATATGTAATAAATTCAGATGTAATGTGGAGCTTCAGATCAATGAAAAATGAGAAAACTTTTAAAATGTTTTAGTAAATATATAATTGGCCTTGAGCTGTGAAACAAGGAAGAAGATAAAAAATAAATGAATGTAATGCTTCTCTCAACAAAGGTCTCCAAATGCTGACAACTCACTGCAGAACATATTCCACTACCACCATCAGGATGAGAACATGGGCCTTAGAAGCTGAAAGGGAAGAGTGAACATAGCACTGGGAAAAGGTTCTACAAAGAATCATAGAATCATGGAATGGCTTAGGATGGAAGGGACCTTGAAGATCATCTGGTTCCAACCCCCATGCCATGGGCAGGGTTGCAGGGCTGCCACCCACTACCTAGGGCCCCATACAGCCTGGCCTTGAACACCTCAGGATGAGGGGCAGCCACAGCTTCTCTGGGCAGCCTGTGCCAGTGCTTCACCACTCTCTGAGTAAAGAATTTCCTCCTAACATCTAATGTAAATTTCCCCTCTTCTACTTTAAAGACGTTATCTCTTGTCCTATCATTATTAGACCATGTAAAAAGTTGTTCCCCTTTCTTTTCAAAAGCTCCCTTCAAGTACAGGAAGGTTGCAATGAGCTCTCCCTAAAGTCATCTTTTCTCCAAGCTGAACAAGCCCAACTCCTTCAAGCTTTCTTCATAGAAGTGTTCCAGACTTCTGATCATCTTTGCGACCCTCCTCCAGATCAGCTCCAAAGCTTCATGTCCTTCTTGTGAAGGGGACCTCAGGGCAGAATGCAGTACACCAGATGGTGCCCTTTGCAATGGCACAGAAAAGGAGGACAATCACCTCCATTGCCCTGCTGGCCACTCTTCTTTTAATGCAGCATGGAAGAAGTATTGCTATTTTAAATGCACCATTATTCTTTCCTTTTCTGGAACAACTAAATATGAACTGTTCTGATCAGACTCTTAAGAAATCAGTTGCAATTAAAAAAAATCTAGATTATGCGTTCATATATATACACATAAATGGTGTGTTTCCTTTTTGGCCACAAAGAGGATTTTGAGCCTAACTCTTTGTCATGAGAAATATGCCTTTTTTAGTTTAATTGCACATAAGAGTTATTTAAGTCATTGCTCCAGTTCCCAGAATGCAGTACTCACATTTATTTTTTTACCATTTACCTTGGTTTCTGTATCATATCATAAAAATATTTCTCATGGAATGATTTCTCTGCCCTTACCATGGAAACAATTGCAGAGGTAACACTGCTGCAGAAATGCTGATGATTATTTAAAAATAAATAAATAAATAAATATACAAGCTAGATAAAAATAACTCCAAGAAAGTCATTCCACTTCACTTCAGGTTGGTGCACTAAACATTGACGAACATTATGAAAATTAATACTTATGAATTTTAATATCATTAACAAGACAAGGAAAAGGGCAAAATAGTTATCAATTACTTGCGAATAACTTTGTTAGAACAAATCAGAAATACCACTGAAATGTTTCTTAACCTTTGCTGATGATAGTACACTGAATAATATGATGCCAATTACAAAATAAATACCATCACACACAGTGCATGAGACATTGAGCTTGCAGCAGGATCAGGGGAATTAAACCAGATCCTTATTAATTTACTGCAATTGCAATAGCCTATTGACAACTGGAATTGCTTTAGACACTTGTCAGTCAGCCCAGCTTAGAATTGAATCATTTAAGTAGAAAAAATCTTAAAGATCATCAGATTTGACCATTAATCTGTTCTACCAAGTCCCATCACTAAATCACGTCCCTTAGTGCCATGACTGCACTTAAATACAGCCAAGGATCGGGACACCAGTTTCCTGGACAGCATATTTCAATTTCAAGATGATCTCAGATCTGAAGCTGCAGAGGAAACTCTTTTCTTTTTTGAGCAAGGTTATTGGTAGAAAACTCACAGGATTTTAACTTCTTATGCAGATTTATTTTATTTTGTTTTGTTTCTGACTAAAAGTGGAACTTAGGAATACGTCTTGCTTAGTTCATTAAAACCTTCAGTGAACTTTCTGAAAGGGTATCCAAACACTCAGTTAGGAGAAAAACATTTTACCAGGCTATATTTGTGTTTGGAGATCATTTTTTTTCTTTTTTTCTTTTTTTCCTTACTTTATCAGTTTCAACAACAGATCACAGCTTTTTCTGTGAAAATAGAAATAAACCTTTCTCATGGCATGACTCTTCTTTAATGCTCAATTCTTAATACACCTTTGTGTGAAGCTTCTCATGAGCACCACAACACCTTTTTTGTTAGCTGTTTTTCATTACCCATGATTGAAATCACTGTATTTTAGAAGACAGTATCCCATACATCAGCCTAAACATAAGTGAGGTTACATGGTTACTTGATTATTCAGCTAAAGCTGGCAAGCCTTCAATGTCTTTAGACACAGCCCAAATTTTATTGTCTATCACAGCTGTCTAACTCTGGTTTATTGTAGTGACCTATCTGTTCCTTGAGGTGCACCGTTGTTCAGCTCAAGACATAATAGATATTTTGACTATTTTTTTAATAAATTAGTCTTTATGAAAATCAAGAAAAATGGGCAAGAAATAAAGTAAATTAAATATGTTAGTGTCCTATAATAATTGTCTTGCAGAAACTTCCAGATCAGAATTATTCAGTTTATGAATCGAAGTGAGACTTCTTAAAGCCAGTGGCCTAGAATCTAGAAATCAGAATGTATACTTCAGTCCTGTTCATATCCTCACAAACCATTGCCAGGAATAATGACTCTGAGATCAGAAATCAGTATGTAATTTTCGTCTGGAAGACATCTTGAAAAAGAATTCAGAAAGTTTCAGAGAAAGGTGCTACTATAGGAAAAAAAATCTGCCTTAATTACAATGTTAATTGAATTTGCTTTGCAATATTAGTGTGTTTAATTTATGGCTGTTCAATTGTATTTGCAATATGAATTAATTCAGTCTACACTGTTACTGCTAGAGTTGATTTGATAGAGTGATATTCCAAAGTGCAGAATACTGCTACGCATTATGATACAGACAAAGTCTGATCACTGATTTTCTAATCACAGCTGTCATTTTGTTAAATAATGAAAAAGAACATCACTAGCTTTTGATTTGATTTTTCAATCAACTCTATGCTCTAGATGCAGCCATTATAAAAGGCTAACTATTATTCATCACTTTATTCCTAATGACGTAACAATAGGAATAACACCGTGATTATGATATTGTACTAGTCTCAAATCTGTGCAACTACAGTGACTTCTGAAGACTTCTGAATTATTTCAGTGTGACTGAGACTCTTTCCCATAATTTAATGGTTCTTTTCAATTTCTTTTTGTTGGTTCTTTATTCTTCTTACAATACATTAAAAAAAAAAAAATGACCAGACTTTTATTAGAGCATATCATTTTTATATCTCAAAAATACCCTGCAAGAGTAGGGAAGCATTTGTCATCTAAACGGTTGTGCTTGTTTTAATCCTTACAGAGCACTGAAGTAAAACAGTCTGCTGAGGCACATATTTCTTTAGGAGGAAATTTGCTGGGTAATAACAGACGGTTTTCTTTGACTCAGTAGATCAGTCTTTCAGTGTTGAGAATAGGAACATCCTAGAGCATTTTACTCCCATTTTCTTGAGAGTTGTGTCAAGCATGTTCAGAACTACAGTTAAGTCACACTATGTGCTTCATTGATTAACTGTGAAAAGAGTAATGAAAGTGACATTGATCCCTGTAGCACCTATTCTAAAATCCCCTGGGATCTCTAGAAGACTACTACTTGTTCTCTGCTCAGAGGATAAATTTGAAACCAACTGCTCAATCACCACTTAAACAGTCACTTACAAGCACTGACTTGTAAAGAAAGGCATCCACAATTTAGAACCTAGCTCTAATATGATATAAGCAAGCCGAAGGTAAATGCAGCTGCAATCCTTCTTAGGACGACTCAGCTTTGCCATTTATAATATTTTTTTGTTTGTTTAAATTTTTCTATATAACTAAGGGCTCTTCAGTTTGACTGCTGCAATGTGAGGTCATCTATGGAGTAGTATACAAGAAATTCAGGAAGATATAATTCATATGTGAGTGGGAGAAAAAAATATTGGAAGAAAACGCTGCTCAATAGATTTCTGCAAGTTTTCTGCCAAGAAGGTTCAAAAGACCAGGGTGGAACCAAAGGAATATCAAGATCTTGCAGTGCATCCAGTACCTCTGTTTATGCAGTAACATCTTGGGAATTGTTGAAGGCATTCTACAATGATGTGGGAGAACCACTTTTAAACCTCTCCTCAAAGTTAGACAGTGAAACCAAGTTAAGATTTGCCTATGTTTTGTTTGTGCACCTTATTATTTTAGTTTCAGGAAACACTTTCTCCTCATCCACAAAGCCAAATAGAACCATCTGCTTTCATGAACTAATTCCAGCTGTTACCAGATTAAATAACCAAAATAATTTTTGTCTGGTTGATTGTCCCATTAGATTCTGAAAATACACACTACAAAGAGACACCAACTTTTTATTTTCAATTTATTTTACTGGTTAAACTGGCAAAGTTAGGGAATAGTTAGGAAGATTCTTTTAGCCACTTTAGAAAAACAGTATAAAAGTTAAAAATGTAAAATCAAAGCATGAAAATTTGAATTCCTTTCTAAACTTGTCAGATTAAGCTATCTCATATTCCTCACTACAGTGTAGACAGAATCTATGCTCACATACAGGCTTTGGAGGTATATAATAATATATAATTAAAAATCATACAATAATTTTGAAACTTACTTTCTATTCCTCCTTTGAACCCTCCAGAGTGACCTTTCTCTATCTCTGCAAATAGAAAAGTTGCTGTAATGTTTTTTGTTACATGCTATATTCAAAATCTTTCCAACAAAACTCATCTGTCTCTATTGTAGAATTGTAGAATCATTAAGGTTAGAAAAGACCTCGAAGATCATACAGTCCAACCATCCAACTACCACCAGTATTTCCCCACTAAACCACATCCCTTAGTACAACATCTAAATGTTTCTTGAATACTTCCAGGGACTGTGACTCCACCAGCCCCCTGGACAGACCATTCCAGAGCCTGATTATACTTGGAGAAGAAACATTTCCTACTGATTTATCTCCATCAGCTTAAAGTTAACTTATTATCAAAAACTGAAATTAGACCCCAGGAAATCAAGAGTAATCTTGATCAAAGAGTAAATCGTCCATAGAATGGCTCAGTGGATGTATTGCAACCATTAACAGTGCAGCTACTTGTCTTTACTGAGAATTTTTTTCAGGTAAATGTTACTCAGAAGTAATTTGGGGTTGAATAAGAAGGTAACATTGTATTTGGGAACTAAAAAAGATTAGATTAAAGGTCAGTTTGGATGATCAGCTTACACATTTCTTACTACCTTATAAAATACTACCTTACTACCTTATAAAATAACGCAATGGAAATGATATTTGGTTTCTCAAATGATCATGATTTTCCAAGTTTCTTGGATTTACAGGGTGATTTGGATTAAATTCTCTGAGAGGGAGGATTTTAACCTCAGTGTAAATTATTAGTAGGTCAGAGACAGTTATTTCCTGCTGGAACAACATTACAGTGAATTTACTTTATAATGGACCTAGTCATCTTGACACAACCTTAATTTTAGGTTTTCTGTCATGTTTCAGCTTTCTTTCATTACTTCTTCCCACAAACACAGAGATAATTATCGCTTTTTGAGAATATAAAATATGGTGTTACAATGAGTTTACAAAGGAATCTAGAGTGATCACACAAATAGAGATTTTTTCTATTTTCAGAGAAAAGAAAAACAGAATATCCAAATTATGAACAAGTCAAAGGACTTCTCCCTACATGAATGAAAAGTCTGAATCATTCACCAGGGCTAAAATCACCAATATGAGAGGCAGAGAAATGTTGGATGAAAAGGGAGAGAATTCTGGAGAAAAATATTGTTTCACCAGTTTGAGAGAGAAGAGATATTGCACTGTACTATGACATTAAATTTTATCATCATCCTACTTGGTACTCACCTGATAAATTAAATCAGATTTTTTCTTGTCAACTCTACTGTTACATTTTCTATCAGAGTTGGTGAAATTTTAGAATATAGGTAGTGCATTACTAAAACTGTTTTGTAAGGGGACGCATCAATTATCTATTATATACCTATTATGCATGTAATAGGTGGGTTATATTCACTGGGGTACGGATGGCTGTGCAGAAGGCAGTTGAGAACTAAAAGAAACATGCATTAACATTTGTTTATCTGAATCATGATGAGATCTTGTATGCAGTATCTCTTTAATTACCATGTCTAAGACTCGAAATATTGTCTCTATCTATGAGTTGCCTGCAGGAACTTTTATTTCCTATATTTAATAAAATGTGGAAGGATTTCTCCCCCGTGGTACATACGGGATAGGAAGTGAATAAATTGGAAAGCAGGAGAGTATACAGAATCTTTTTTTCCAACTAATACAGAGACATAGAGATAGCATTATGGAGTCAACATATTTTTAGAAAGTACTTATCTCAATTTCTTACTCTCCTAAAAACACATCAGGTTGACTGGACTTCAGGCAAGTCCCTTAGGCGCTAGCACTGCTTATATAACAGAGACTGTGTTGGTCAAAAATTCCTTAGGCAAGAAAGAAAAAGAAGAAAGAATGAAGGAAAGGGAAGTCCTAGAAATTATTTTGCTTCTTCCTTCTCCCTTCACTATCTACCTCCATACGTGCATATTTATGAGCAAAAGTGGGATAAATTAATTGCAAAATAAACAAGAGCAAAAAAAAAAAAAAAAAAAAAAAAAGCAACAGGATTCCAGTCCTGGAAATATTTATGCATATATTGAACTCCAGAGGACTGACTAGTCATAAGCTTAAAATTAAGCATTTCTTTAAGTATTTTCAGTCTTGAACTTTGAGTCAGTTTGCTGGTTGCTATTTTAAATAACTCCTCTAACTATTTGATGTTAACTAGCAGTGTGAACTTTTTTAAAAAGACCACAATAATTTAAATAAATGAATGAATATTTCCTTAGAAAAATAAACAAGTGATAGCTAAGTGTAAAGAGCTTAAAGGACAAGTTACTTACTTTAAAGGAAATTATGGCAATTAAAATACTGTTTGCTTTTTTTTCATCAAACTTTGAAGGCATTTAATATCCATATATTAAATCTCTTTGCTAATGACTTACTAGTTTTAAATACTTTACAGTAATGACTTATATAATTTGAAGTGGTTATTTTCCATACTTCATTACTTTTCCCAAATGATCATTGATTTGATAATTAGTTGATATTTTAAAGCTTGAAGATGTGATGCCCTTGAAAATGCTTTAAGTGTCTTGTTCAGGGCAAAGATAAATTATCATCTTTGAAATGCCATTCACTGGTAATTTTAGTGGGCTGTTTTTTAGTGTGCTGCATATTGAGAGATTCTTTCATTTTATATTAATTAGTGGTTCGTGGCAAGATACCCAGAAATCAACATATTGCACCATGCAGAAAGATAACTCCCAATACTCAATGTGCAGCTATAATATTATTTTTTAATAAAACCCGTATTTTATTTGATGTAGAAATAATTCTAATTTTCACTGTGTTGCTTTTGTTGTGCATAGCAAGCCAATACACTGCGTAACTTTTGTCCCTTGTCCAGCATGTAGAATGCACTAGTGCATGACTGTACTCAGACTGAGTTTTTAAGGTTCTCTCATAAATATCTTGACCAGAATCTAGGAACATCTGAGCTCTTTGGAGAGATACTCACTGAAGTACCTCACAAGATCTACCAGACTGCAGGAGCTAGAGAGCACTTCCTTTTGAAATAAAGCTCTGCCATCAGTAGAATTAAAGCCTCAATTTACCATCTCTTTAACTTGAATTCACATACCTATAGATGTCAGGAATACACTGAGATTACAATCTTGTTCAGCATCAATTAAAATGACAAAAAGTTCCTTGATGTTCTGATATTTTTAGCAGATGTTTTGAAAATAAACCAAGATAGTAGTAGTAAATAATTTTATTTTTAATTTAATCTATGAATGATGATTCTCTTTATGGGTGGAAGGTAGTGAAAACACTATAATATTATACAGCCAAACAGACTGGTTAGGAATCATTCCACAGAAAGTGACAGGTTTGCAGGTGGTGCTTGTCATCAAGGATTGGATAGTGCACTCCATTGCATGGGTAGGGGAAAAGTCACCTCCATAAAGCACTGGGATCCCTACACTGGTTGCCATCTACAGCGAAATATAAGGGGATAAATTATATGTCTATCATGTTTATTCAATTTTCTATGTATTCATATATATTCAGAAGTTATATGTATATCATATATGACGAAATTCGCAATCATCTGATATCAAACTAATCTTGACAGGCTGCCAAATTTTCATCCTTTTTTTTTTTTTTTAACATAAATCTGTACTTTATTTGTCTGTTTTGGAAAATAAACTTTGAGGATTTCCATAGAAAAACAAAAGGGTAAGGTAAAAACAAACAAACAAACAAAAAACAACAACAACACTCAAGAAACTTCACTCAAGAAATGTTCATTTTTCTAACAATTTAAATTAAAATGCAGATCCACATTTTTTTTCTAAGATTTTATGTACCCCAGTTTTATTGGACCAGGGACAATTGTCAATATTCTAAATTAAGGAGTCAAAATTAGAGACTACACATGCTGACTTTACTAAAGACAAAGATGAAAAGATACAGATATTTGCAAGTTAATTAGGCACATTCTTATTTTTAATTGTATGTCTGAGTCCCAGTAGAATCAGTGAGTTATAATAATGCTTAAATTTAAGCATTTATTTAAGGAATTCGTTGATTTGGCAATTAGAAAGTACATAAGCATGTTCTCTGTCACTGTGAATTAAAAAACATACTGAAGTTCATCAATCTATAATCTGCATTCTCAGTCACCTGACAGATAAATTAAAAAATGTTTTTGCTTTTTAATTCCAGTCTGGCAAGCTTGGTCCATTGATTTTAATTCTATGTGCAGAATTTTCTTTCAAGATTGAAATATCTTAATTATAATTTTATGCATTTTTTTTTTCTTTTTCATTTTTCTTTTTTTCTTTCTTCTAAAGGGGCTAAGACCAATTTTAAATGTTTAGCCTTATTTTTTATTTTTAGGTCAGGAAAGGTTTGATCAGTTACTAGAGACTTCATTGTACATCACCCAAAAGAAAATTACTTATTGTTTTTACAGCTGTTCCACATTTACTATATAACTAGCATAAAAATTTCTCTCTGTTACTTCAGTTGTAGAATACTTTTTATTTTAATTTACGTATTTATATTTTTGTGTATTTTTTCTACATTAACAGAATTTTATCGTTTCTGTTGCAAGTTATTGCATATGATGTGAAAATTAAATTCATGTATAGTCAACTGGTACTTAAGGATAGAAAGTCTCCTAACAAAATGCCTCTGATACAATTTGCCCTTCACTACTACAACAGTGAGTGATCAGTTCAGGATGATCAGTAAAGAGAAATCTTCTGTATAACATCTTAATGCATTAGTGGGAGATTACTAAATCCCTCAGACTGTGTGCTCTGGCTCCAGTTTGTTTGGTTTTTTTTCTACCCATTGTACTTTTCTTAATAACCATATGCACATGAAGCCATCCAATGTGGTAATTATAAACCAATGCAATTATCTCCTAACCTTTTTGATGAGATGCTGAAGAAGGGATTGGGAACATTTTAATGTTTCTTTGTTATTTTTTTCCAATTTCTTATTACTGTTTCTTCACGTGTATATAGGAACTAGATAAAGACTTCTAGCTCAGTAATGTATAAATAACTGTGATAATAATTTCCTCTTAATTTGTCTTTATTAATATCAAGTCTTAAAAAGATGTTAAAATTCCAAATATTTATGGGATAGTATTAGGGAGAAGAAACAATTTGAACTCAGTAAACATGTAAAGGAGGGAAAAAGGAGGAGGAAAGAAGAACACTAAACATGATGACCTGCATGGCGAAAAGCTTAGCTATAGTGGCAAAGAAACAAGTACCCAAAAGATACAGCACTTGAAGGAGAACAGAAAAGGACACAAAGTTCCTTGGAGTAAAGTACTTTTTTTTTTTTTGTGAATGTACAGTATTGTAATACCATAACATCCCTGATACATATGGTAGTGTTTTATGATATTTCTTATGGGTAGATGGTGAAAAACCAAGTTTTTCTCTTCAGAAAGTTGGTATGGGAGACCAGTATTGATACACATTCTCCTAAGACCTGGAATTGAACTCGACATCACTTCTAAGAAAGAAATATTTTGTGGGTCCATGACTGCAAGTGATCATATGTTATGGCCAAGAATATTTTCTAAGAGCAGTCAACAGTGGTGACAGTGTATATCATTAATTACATAAATTTATAAAAGAAAACAGTTTGTTGTGTCAAAAACTACTTATGCTTGCTTTTTATTTCTTCCTGAATCTCAAACCTGTTGCTGTCCTCTTTAACAGATTGATATTTAAAGATTTTTTTAAAGATTTTTTTTCCTAATGAGTTCTTATAAAGGAGGAGCAGTTATGAAATCTTTATATATCATTTTGAGGATGTTGTTACCCTAACGAAACCCCAAATCTTAACCTGAAAAGCTCCAATAGTATTAGCATATCCTTGAAAATTATAGGGCCGACCATTTAGGTTAAAGAAATTTCAGCTGCTTACTTACCATTATGATTACATTTGAGTAAAATGTTGAGAGACATTCAGAGGTAGACTCCTACTGTTAAACAAATAACCAGATTTGTATAGCTTTAAGAAGAAAGTAAAACAAGACCAAACAGCAACAAAAATATTTTTTCTTCATTTAGGCTGATTCATACCATTGAAACCACTGTTAGATACAAAATTCTGCGGCTGAAGGAAAACCGTCTACTGCAGAATGACAGGCAGCCAATGAGGTGGACACAAAGGATTGATTTTCCTTGTAAGAGTTGATGTATGGAATAGGGTAGGTGTTAGACATGTTTTACATCAGCTGCAATGCCTAAGGCAGGGCAAGTGAGAACATGTTTAAAATCAGCTGTGATGCCTGGATACACCTGTCATTGATCTTCCCTAGTCCATCCTAGAAAGTGAACCTGATAGCCAAGGGAGACATTTCACTACTACATTTAAAGCTTCCCATCTGGAAATTGCCATGTTATAGTGAAGAAACTAAGGAAACGTCAAGACAGTCCAGAGTGGAATGTGGCTTTCAGACAGAGAAGGATTGTTGCAGACTTGCTCCCTTAGCTATCACACCAAGGAGGCATTTTGGGAACTTCTCTGTGATATAAGCTGATTTAGCAATAGGGATCAGTATATTCATTTAAGGACCAATGTATTAGTTTAGTAAAGGAATGAATGAGTGCTAGTTTTAAAACTTTCCATTTTAACTTTGCTTGGTGTGTGAACAGCCTTGTTTTTCTCAACAATTCTGGTTCACAGAAGCACTAGAGTCATAGTAGACTACTTTTGTCCTCACATCTGCCAAGTGCAAGGACTTTTTCCTTGGATTTCAAATGCATTGTTTTCGAAGTTGCTAATTATGGCCTAACAAGAGTGGAAATTTGCTGACTTGGGGAAAAACAGCTGTGATAAGCCTAATGATGGAAAACAGGGAGAAAGTAAGTGGCCCAATACCACCAGAGGCCACTACCGCACAGAAGGACATTAACATATATTAGTGAGTTTTTGAAAAAGAATGAATACATATGCAAATGTACAGCATATGTACATCTTAATGGTTTAAATCTAGAACTTGAACTTTGAGAGAGTGTGCTTCATTTGTCAAGCTGTCCAGCATGTATTGTAAGGTATAAAAGAATGCCATTTTCTAACAATACATTGGAGTTCAAGAGTTCTCTTCCCAGAGTTTGGATGACGTCTCTGAGGGAGGCTATATTTTTGTTTAGATTATGGACTTCTGTGCTTGAAATTCTTAATTTCTTCCAGTGCAGTCTAAACTTGTTGTTAAGACTTACCAAATACATATTTTATTTCTTTATCAATGTATATTAATCGGGGCCAAATCAGGAAGTTAGGGATATCATACTAATATAGCAGATATGAAGAAAGTAGACAATGGGTTGTAACTGTGTGCTTTCCCCTCCCACCAGACCCCTCCTTCAGTCTGCCTATTATGTCCAAGGCCTTGTCCTGTTCTGGTGACACTGTCCTGTTAAATATTATGACTATGAGGCAATTATCCAGAGCTTCTCTGGACAGCTTGGTACAGTGCCTTAATCCAACCTCCCCCACCCCCCCCCCCCAAAATGAAAAAAGGTAAATATTCCACTTAACATGTAACCAAAATCTTCTCTCCTTTCCTTTAAAGCCACCAGAGCACACTGACCTGCCTGTGCTCCTGCTTGGCATTTTACATCTGCACTCTGGAATAATCTTACCACATGTGCAGAATGGAAGAAAATGAAGACTACATGAACTCATTCTTTTTTCATTGTTAGAGAGTCTTTATACTGTTCTCATCTTCTCCTCCCACATCTTCACACATGTTCACCCTGGAGAGACATACTCCCAAGTAGAAACTATAAATATTCAATTTACTTATCACATAATATAAAATTAATTTCTGAGGGCAATGAGAAAGTTAAAAACAAAACAAAACAAAACAAAAAAACAACAGCAAGACCAAAAAAACCCAAACCAGATTATTTAACTTCTAATACTGATTAGAAGATAATATTCACTAAGAGTTTTTTTCCACAGTTGACATATGAATAGGTAAAAAATATTATTTTAGTAGCACATTATATAATTCCCAATGACAATAGAATTCTAATAATGTATGACCAATAATAAATTCATCATTTTTCCAAATTGCTTTACAAAGATTGACAAACTGTATCACAATGATGGTAAAAATGCACAGTTTTATCAGAAAATTGATCTGCATTGAAAACCTATGGGACTCATCTCTTGTTATATGATTGAAACCCAAAATTCTGAGAAAAGGGTAACTGTCTTCACATATATTCTAAGTTCTTGTCTAAAAGCAATGGGAAGTAAAAGACTCACCTAATCCAGCAGATGCAAAGGGTAAAACAAGTAACACAATATATCATACCATCCTGAGTATTCATTTCCTTCATGGTAAGGAAAAATCTGCCTGCAGAAATGTATGATACTGTGCAATTTTTCATCTGAGATAAAGTTACATTTAGTTTCAGTTTTGTTGGTTTTTTGTTTGTTTATTTTATAATTTTCCTCATTTGTAAAATAAAAGGTCAATGCACTGAATAGCCATTATGTAAACAAATACGTTTCAAGTCAGATGAAAATACTAAAAGCAAAACTCTAATTCAGCCTTCATTTGCTGATTATTTTTGTGTCTGTTAGTATGTGATTTTCAATAACATTCCTACATTCAACTAGCATTTTGTTTACTCTTTTTATAACTGATTTCAATAGTGTACCGGTTAGGGTTTCGCTGAAATGATGACCTTCTCTGCTGGATGCTAAGATATATCAAGACTTTATCTGTGCAAATAAAAGTGCATATTATGAGACTGGGCATATTTCCTACCACAACAAAGCTAAAATGCTGCATGATTTTCTATGCAGCACTGAGATAAACACAAAGTATAAAATTAACTAAAATGTTGACTTTCCTAAAATAATATTCAAATTTCCAGGTTAACCCTAGCATAAAGAAAATGCAGAGAAAATCCTTTAAAATTGACTTCTTTTTTTTTTTTTTTGCCATTGTTTTCATATTTATGCTAAAACATATGCATTTAGTTCTGAAAAACAGACTTACAAATTTTTATGATAAAAGTCTTTTTACTAAAATATTTGTTGACAGAGATGAAAACCATTCCCAATGGCTGGTCATATGCAGCAACTTTTCCAAGCTCATGAAGCACTTCAGTATTTCTTTATTCTAAATATAGTTTCAGAGTTACTTTGTTGAAAACAAAGTTGCTATGCAACTGAATTTCTGTTTTAAACATCAAAATAAAAATTGTTTGATCTGCTCACAACATCATTTTGGTTTTTATTGTATGTCCACTAACATTTCCAGGGCTGATTTTTCTCCATGATGTCACACAAGATTGAATAAAATAGTCTTAATGATTTAATTACCCTGAGCTGTTCTCGATCTATTTATCCACCAATCTGTACAGATTCTCAGGGTTGTACAAGAAACAACAGCTATAAAATGTTAAATTTGATGGTCCAGAATGAAATTTCATATTAGTAGTATGATCTCAACAGTCAGGTCTTTTCAAATATCATAAAAACAGCTCGAACTGAAACCATCTAAACATTTTCTGACCTGATGAAGTTACTTTTTGAGGAAAAAGAGTTTTGGTTCTGACTTTAGCCTCTTCTGGTTGTATGTGATAAAATCTTACAATAAGAAGGATTTTATCATGCATATTCTAAGTACATTCATGACTTTGGTTGTCTTCTAACAATGTTTTCTGAGGAGTTCTTCATATCTAACAAACATGCAAAAGAATATGCTGTATGACAATGGTAGAGCTGAACTCAGCATGGAGAACGACTGACATTTGAACCAACAGCACATTAGATGCAATGATGTATTAGCACGATACACAGAAACACAGGATAATTATGCAAGCCTTGTTAATTTATGAAGTGAGTTTAATATTAAAAGAACTACAATAAAGAAAAAAACACCTTCAGCGTGGTACCTAAAGATATGAGAACAAATGCAATTCAGACTTCCAGTGTTTGAAGATTAACTTGCTCATGTTTTAAAGAGGAGGAACAAAGTGTGATCCTTGAAATTTATAGACAAATAAATTGTTCTTGATCTTCCTGATACTTCTGTTAAGCTTGCTTGAAATTTACAATCTACACGAGTGTAACAGAGTCAAAGATTTCAGGTGGGAAGACAGACAATCATTTAGAACTTATTTCCAATAAGCAGAAAGTTTTCTGAGGAGGCATAAAGAATAAATCTGAATAAACTTGAAAGAATACAAAAGAAATTCATACTGGTTGCAAGAACAGATCAAAAACAAAAGGAGAAATTGAACAATGGATTTTGAAATAATATTTCTTAACACTAGTAGAGTGAAGGAAGATTCAGTGTTAAAAAAGCTTAAAAGCCTGGCTGGCTAAGGAGGGATTTTTATTTATATTTTGCAGAGAACACATGCAAGTCATAAAATTGCAACTAAAAAGGAAAAGAGCCAATTATAAACATAATTGCAGTTTTCTATAGTAGACAAAGATGCCATTGCTTGGAAAATATGGTGTAATTAATCCTTTCAGCCTCCCTTGCCTAGATGGTACAATGTAACTATAGGTTGTCTATCATCTAGTCACTTTCACAGGTGAGCAATTATTACAATAATTAATACCTATAAAAATTGCCAGGACAACTCTGTAGTGTTATATATAAAGAGAAGTTGATATTTATTGTGTGAATTTGCATTGTCACTGAAAATCCATAATTTTATTACTTATTTTCTGTATCAAAATTATTGGCAGAGTTTCATGTCCTGACAAAAAGAGAATCATGTATTCGAAGCTTTTTAAAAAATAATATAAAATAAAAAATAAGCGTTAGTAATGTCCAAAAGATCACTTGGGGCTTGCTGAAATAGAAAATGTAATGCTTTACACAAAATTCTAATCACCATTTTAGCTTGGAGCAACAAAGATGATGGGTGAACATACATTAATTTAATCTCTGAGGATTTAGAACGAAATATTTGTTAGTGTATTTGTTTATGAATGTTGCATACTGCTGTAATTTATACAGAAGAGTAAATGATTTTATCTTCTACATTTTATTTCCTACTAACTAGTTCAACTGTACTGGGAATTCTGTAACAACTGTTTTGATCTTGTTGCAGATTTTGTACTCTATGAGAAGACACAACAGGTAACAAAGCAATTCTTCCCGCTTAAAGATCAAATATAATTGTTTTAATTGATAATGAGCTAATTCTTTGAGATACCTAGCCTTTTCTCTTCCTTCTCAGCTGTAGCTCAGGTTATCTTATCAGCCCCACCAAACGCATTCACGCTTCTCTGACTAACTTAGTCTTTCCTTCCCTAGGAGAAAATCATACTACTAGCAAGGACTTTAGCCCTTGAGTTCTTTTCCATCCTGAGTCAATATCTGACTTCCAGCTATAAGGTGGTAACCATGTTAAACTTTCTTACTTTCCTAGGTTGAGCCCAGGGATCTTGTGGGAAACAGCAGGTACTGAAGAGCATCACTCTAAATACTGACCACTGGGGGCATCACTCATCACTGATCTCCATTTGGAAATTGACCCACTGAACACTACTCTTCAGATAGATCTCACAACCAGTTCTTCATCCATCAAACAATCCACCTGTCAAATCTTTGCAAAACATATTAATTTGCTTTTGTATTTCTGAAAATCACAATTGTATAAATTTCCAAGCATTAGAAGTTACACAAGCTCTTTCTATTAATATATGTGTTCTATCACTACACAAAGTTTTTCATAATTGTATTTCTTACCTGAGCCCTCAAGTGATGATATAAAAATATGAATCAGCAGATACATGTTTGACTGCATAACAGGAGTTCTTGCTTGAAGTTAATTAATAAATCACACACAACATACATAAATTTTGCCTGTGGAAGTTGTATGGGCTGTTCTCTGTCATGCTCTACACAGTCAAGCTTTGCTTTGAATAGCTCTCCTATGAGGAGAAGTCGTCAAGGGATTTAGAAAAAAGCAGCTTTCTGACCATATTAAATTGTCACTGTTTAGATCTAATTGAGGATCCAGAAAGGTTTACTTCTCTAACTCTACTTATTTTGTTTCTGTTCCAGGGAGGTAAGTTTTTGTTTTGTTTTTTTTTTTTTTACAGGGTGGGACATCTTGGAAACACTAGCCTGTCCACCGTTTTCTTAATGTGCATTTCACCACAGAGTGTTCATTGCAACACAGACAAGAAAAAGCAAGTACTTACCTGACAAGCTGGCATTTGCAGCAAGGTTTATTTCTAAGATAAATCATACCAAGCATATCTTTAAACAGCGGAACTGTGCTTGAAAGCAGACTTGTATATTTCTGCCTTACCAATAGGATATATTTATATGGCAGTATATTATAATGAGCACCTACCCTCAAAGCTTATTCTTCTTATCAAGTGTAGCTCTGCAGAAGTAGTTATTTTACACTGTAGTTGAATTCCTTTCTCTCTGAATTTTAGTCATATGACAAATTAGATTGAATTTGCATTTACACAGCAAATTTTATGATGTAAGTTTCCTAATACACTTCAGCTTGATACTGCGGCGAATTGCATTATCCCTAATGGGTCATCAGTTCTGAGATTTAGTATTTGATCTTGTTTTATTATCTTCCCTAGCTATATTCCATACTTAATTTTTTCCTGAAATGAACATTATTGATTTACTCATTAAATACTGTCTGCTTGGTGTGAATTTTTCATCCAAGCAGTATGATGAATCCTTTTTAAAATAATGATTATATGCTGCACGATACTTGAAATACTGGCTTCCTGAGAAGGCTTTTAATGGATTGCAACTAAGTACATTGTATACAAAAAAACCTGGTACCTTTTCAGCAAATGACATCCATTGATTATATCTCCTCAAAAAAGGACCAGTCGATAAATTATTATATTTCTTAAAATTAAGCTCATTTGAAGGTGAAGGATTATTTTCTTGGTTTTGTTTGGAGATGGTGTTTTGCTTCTGGACTACTTCAGTTTAAAAGTCAACCAAGAATCACAGAAAAGGGGTTGAATATATTTTCAATGAAGATTATGACATGCATAATTCCCAGGGAAGTGGTCATGGCACTGAGCTTGTTCAAAAAGCATACGGACAACATTTTCAGACATATGGTCAGATTGTTGGGTGGTTCTGAGTGGAGGCAAGTGTTGGATTCAATGATCTTTATGTGTACCTTCCAACTCAGGATATTCTATGATTCTGTAATTCAAATAATTCTATCAGATTTAAGATAACAGTCACTGTCTAATTGTTAAATGAAATGGACTCTAGCAGTTCAACTTAATGCCACAATGAATTATTAGACCCAGTGTCTGGATCTGAAAAGAGAAACTGCTCCGTCACTAAGAACCTTTGTGATATTTTCCTAAATGCATAGTGAAAAGAAGTTGGCTCGAAATTTGTTTATTCTGCTCCAAAAAGTATATATATTTGTCTGTGCTGATCAAAACTGAAGAAAATATTACACCTAAGCTTATGTGCACAAACAATGCTATAAACAACAGAAATACTTCATACTGTGTTGTTTGACTCAGGTCAATATATCTGAATTTGTTGAACCACAAAAAAATATTTTCAGAGCATTTAAACCTTAAACATATATTTTTCTTATGCACAGCCATTCATCTAAGGAATGATAGCTTGGATACTTTTATTTCCCCATTCTATTATGTTGTTTTTGTTGTCAAATTTAACATTTGACTTTGTAAAGAACTTTGTGGAAATAATGCTGCAGAGAAGGGAAAAAAACCACAAACAATATTTTCATGTGAAAATGGTCAAGCTGTAGAGTAGACTGCCTAGAGAGACTGCATAGTCTCAATTTCCAAAGGATTCCAAGTCTGGATGAAGCCCTGAGCTACCTGCCTGGGTTAGTGGTTTGGACTGAAGATCTCTTCCAGTCTGAATTCTGTGATGTGCTGATTTCATGAAATTGACATAAGTAGCTAAAAAATGGGTATGGGAAACAGCAGGAAGTGCCTTCATATAATTGTCAGATGGATAAAAAGTGTTTTAAACGTTCTTTGGAAAATTCTAACTTACCAACATCAAAGGCACAAGCTAGGACAATGCAGTCCTGGGTTCAGTTATCTTGCCACAATGCTATGGAAGTGTATGTGATCATCTTTTGGATACTGCTGTCATGAACTAAAGAAAGGAAGCAAAATCAGTAGCTACTGACTGCAACCTAATCCTGCGATATTAATTGCAAATATATGTGCATGACATGCTATTCATTTGTTTCTCAATGAGAGTTATCTTATCAGCTGCTACCGAATAGCTGATTACTGGAGACAGCCTCCAGACATTCTTCGATCTTGCATTGTTTGTGTCATTAATGGTAAATAGAAGAGACATTTCCCTTATGCAGGCTGCATTTTAAAACATGCTTATACATTTTTATCATCACTTGTTTCCTTCATGTCACTTCGTGGACCAGAGAACCCAGTTGAACAGATGCTTGCTTAACACAGCAGAAAGCGATCTTCATAAAGAACTGAACCCCACAAGACCTTGGAAAAACAATAAACTAATTGGCCAAATTCTGTCTTTTTTTCCTCCAGACCATTTCATTCAAGGTTTCCACGTGTCATAATTCACAAACAGCTGCAGTATACTACAGTGAATAAAAATAGGATTTGTCCCAAAATCTGAGAAAAAAATACTGCCCTATCAATGAGATAACAAAGATTTTCATTTTTTTGAATCTCTACATGGTTGCAATGGTCTTACATATTTTTTATCAATGTGTTTATATGGAACAGCATCCATTCACCTCTAAAAATTATCATGAATATTAGCTAGTTATCCCTAGCAGGAAATGGACTTGTCTTTACTAGCAAACATTTTGACATATATTTAATCATAACATCCAGGTAGATGCAGAATCATATTGTATAAAAAAAAAAATAAAAAAAAATTAACAACAGAAGCAGAATTTCTCTGAAAAAAAGCACATAGTTAAGCTTCACTACAGAGTTCATAAAAACAATTATTTGAAATTTTGTAGATTTATGAGACAGATCTTCGGCTAGTTATCACTGTTTCAGCTCCACTGAAGCCTACAGAATTATGTCTACATCTACTAAGTTTTACTCATCACAACTAATTGTCTCAACTAGAAGTATGCTGTCAATTTAAGATTTTTAAATAGCAATTACAGGTAATGCTTCTAAGATTTTATTTCTTCTAGAAGGGAACATTGGAAAAATAACAAATGAAATTAACTTGTGATAAGCTTTAGAGTGCAATTCATAATGCTGTGATATAGAAAATATGTGTTATTGCACAACACTGTGCTAAAATGGTATACCCAATATACCATTTAATCGGTATTTCTTGGTAATAGCTCTTTCCACGTGCTTTAAAGAAACGAAAAGAAGACAGGGAATGAACGGACAAAATTATACTGTAAAGATAATAAGAAGTGGATTCCTTCCGTTCTCCTTTAATTTCTCCCTTTCTGCCATGAAGTGTATGGATTCACAGTATTTAAGTAACTCATTTCTAATGCATTGTCCTAAACATAACAAATGTAAGGGATACAACAGAACTTAAGAGGAGTCGACCTTTCCTGAGAAAATAGCAAAACTCAACAGCTGCAATGGATGACTAGTAGCAAGTTAGGATTGCCTTTCCTTCTCATAACGACGTACAACAAGGATGATAGAACAAAATACACTCCCTTCCATAAAAAGGCCTATTAACATTACTGACAAAGGATGTTTGAGGCCAACCTGGGAAACAGAGGGACCTCCCATTCAAATGGAACCACAGTTGCTATTCTTTTGTATGTAATACTTGGATGGGATGCACCTGGGTAAATAGCTGGGTCGTAGTTATTATATAACCATTGCAGCTGCTGCAAATTCTCTTTTAAAAATAATCACAAGAAAGTATTTTCATCTGCTTTCAGCTTCTTGTCCCTTAGAAAATTTGCTTCTGATATGTCCACCACCTGAATCTTCTTCCTTCCATTTTCATTCAAGTATTTATGAATTTGCACACAGTTACTACAGTGTGAAATCTGTGTGAAAGGAATCATTTTGGAACATGTCCAAAATCATCCTTTTGATATTAGTTCGAGAATTTTCCTGTTCACTCTCATTATAATCATTCTAGATTCTAACTTTCCCAGAGTAAAAGGAGAGCACGTTTGTTAGAACAGTTCCCTACTCTGACTCATTGAGTGGTTGCATAAATCTTTGCTTCAGAATTTTAGTGGAGATGGGTCTGAGCAGATGGTAGAAGGGAACAGTGTAGATTAGTTTTGTCACCAACATCAAGAATGTGCCTTAGAGGGGCACTTTTTGATTGGTCTTCATTTGTTAAAGGACTCATAAAAAAAAGATGTTAAAACAAATCCCCAAACTATTACTCTAGCAAATATATGAGCCAGCAGGTTTGCCATAGCTTTGTCAAAGTGGTAGCCAGTGCACTTGCACAAGGTGCTAATAAAAAGGATAGCTTCTCTAACTCGTGAAAATAGTACATATAGATATTCTTGGGAAGAGAGTACGTTTTCCATTATAGTCAAATGCAAAACCATCGTTAATTTCAGTAAAGCTGCATTCCCCCTTCTGAGTAAGAGATAATTCACACTATTTGTACAGTTTTTACTACACTAAAGTACATGTATGTAAATGTAAACATATATGTGCTTGTGTGATGTGAGTCTTTGGTATAAATTATTAATAAATTGACATCATTAAAAAAACACAACATCCAAGCAATACTATGCTACAAACAATACAAAGACTTCTTTAAGAATGCATTTCAGAGTATGAGTTTACTCAAAATACTTAGAAGGTCTAAAGCATCCATTTGGAGGATTTTTTTTTACTAAAAACACATTTTCCAATATTCTGATAATTCTTTTCTTGAAAATGTCTCATAGCAAACAATCTTTTTTTCTTTTTTATATTTTTTATATTGCAGTATTATTATAATATCTTAACACTAACTTTAATGTAATAAAGTATTTCCAGTTAAATTCTTTGAAGAACATATTAATTCTTGGAGTTACAATTTTGAATTGAGACCTCACATCTGTATAACTAAAGGAATGCAGAGATGAAAGTAACCTCAGAGTTAAAAGCAACTGTCTCCAGTCCCCTGAAATTATGACAACAAATGACTTTTCAAGACCTTTCAAAGGTACTATCCCCAAGATAAAATCTCCTCATATCATAGGCACTTGTGTACATATTGTTATTAATTACTTATACTTTGTTATATATTTGTTATAATTCTTTATGGAATCTATATTCATGTTTCCTTGCAAAACACTGATAACATTTGAATAAGATAGAAATAAAACTCTGAAAATACACTGCATATTAACAACTCCTCATTTGAATTTGTACTATTATAAGTATCTCAGAAATAATGTTAGCAATTTTTTAACCTAATGGTAGTGCAGAATGAAGTTTTTACTATCTTTCTTTCCTTCTTGTGAAGCTAAATGTCATATACAGAATAAAGTAAGCAACAATATGGAATTGATTCAAATAATACTGCTTCTGATGTAATAACAAACTATGATACTATTTCTTATATGTTATCAGCATCCTTTTTTGTGCGTGTTAAAAGTGAGAGATTTGCTTATCACTAGCCAGTGACAGCCAGAATATCCTAAGTTGGCAAAGGGCAAATAGGTGTTCTGATTGGGAAAATCATTCTAAATGTCAAATTTGAAACATAAGTTTTTTTATATAGTACCCCTACTTTCTGTGGAAAGATAGTAATAAGAAATGTTAGAAATATTATAAATTAATACTTATTGTAACTCTAAACCAAAATATACCTTGAAAAAAATACACCTGGCAATACACTTCACGACATCTTGGAAGGGTGAGAACCAATATTACATTTCAATTTGGTTTCAAGCCAGAGAGGAAAACTTAGAAGGAAGAATTAACATATCAAAGGTTTTTTATTTGTGTAAAAAGCCATATACAATTCTTCAAAATCTTTCATCTGCAGCCTCACAAATGTACAAGTCTAATCAAAACCACAGTAATGTAAGTTTCTGTAAATAAAAAATAAGAAGGGGAGAGGTGCTGGAATGGAAGTAGTGACACAGAAAGACTCTGGTAGTCTCAGTGGTGGGAGAGAGACAAATCAATATACATCTTGTGTTCACATGAGTAGAACAGCTGTTGAATTGGCTCCATGGTTTCCAGGACTGAAAGGCATCCCACATTAATGACCACTGAGCAAGGTATCCCTGTCAGATAAAGATTTAAACTTTGTATCTAGACATGAAAAATAATTCTTCTACTCTTTTCTATGCTGGAATAAAATTATTATTGCCTCTAGATGGGTGAGAAACTCTTTCTTTGCCACAGGTAAAATCCAAGGAGAGTGGGACAGTTACAGCTTCCTGTACTGGAATCTGGAAAACAGGAGCCTCTGGGGCTGAATCCTCCTGTGTAAGATTATGTAGTCTGACTCCAGTAACAGAGTCAGAAGTGTCAAAAAATATTACACTACTACAATATGTATTAGCGTACTCTTTGTTTAATCAAAGGCACTTATGTGTGTTTGGGTGTGGCCATCTGTGTACCACATCCATTTACACGTTCACTTACACGTAGGCTCCCACCACATTTAGCAGCCTTGTCAGGAATATGAATTGTGCATGGAGGAATTAACTGAAATAATTCTTATAGAGAATCTAGTCTCTTTGGCAACCTGCAAGCTTTAGTTCCATTATCTAAATCTTTCATCTTCCTTTCTTCGTTGTAGGATAGCTTTCTGTCTATATTTCTCCGTGAATGAAGTACAAACCAAGTCCTCTTCTGTGACAGAACTATTCTGCCTTTCCCAAGAAATTTCCTTGAAGGTCTCATCAAAGACACTACTCTCTGAATTATTAGGTACATATTTTAAAAATAGTCATTTTGGTGTCATTAAAATAACGCTGACTCACTGCTAGGACTTTCCTTCTGTCCTCTTAATTTTTTGTGTGGTGAAAAGATCTATTTTATAAATATAACTACCTTCCTTTTTAAAAAAAAAAGTTATAAAAATGACATTTCCTCTTCCTATTTCTTTTATATGTCCTCTGAACACATACATAAATACAGTGCTATTCTGTAACTTCTCTTAGGATAGATAAAAACCTTGAGAAAACTTTCTAAAACCTAAATAATTGCATTTATAATGAGTATTTTATTATCCATTTGCCCCTTCCACTATAGTTTTTTAAATTAACACAAATCTTGATTCCCCAATCTTGATTTTCTTTCACATTCACTGACTTGATTTAGGGTGGATCAAAAGTAAAAAATGGGTACCCATAGAATTTGTTAGCACAAGAGTCTAAGTCCACTTGTAAAGCAATTTTGGATGTCACTACAGAAGAGCTTGTAGAGCTTGAGTGTTGTATGTGCTGCTTTCTGGATTAAACTCCTTACATTAGTTCTTAGGACTTTACTCCAGCCCCTTCTCATCCTCTTTTGATTCTGCAGCTCCAGGGTCACAGCTCTAGATATCTCTGGAATATCACTATCTTCTTCCATGTTCAGGCTCATGCTAATGCACTTTGATAAATTTTCCAAAATCTAAGCAAAATTGTACTGCTGCAGGAAATAAAGCCTTTGTTGCAAGGCCTTTCATGTTGTAATTTTCTGTCTTTTGTAATTTCTTCTGTAATTTTCAAATTTTCTGGACATAATGATATGTCTTGGTTGCCAGATCTATCCAATCAAAAGGCCTGGCTTCATGACACATGCTTTGTACCATACCGGGATGGCTTTTTCTTGCCTGTGCTACACAATGCTGCCTAACAAGCTGCTGAGTTCCAACAGAGCCAATAAACCTTTGTGTCTGTGACTCATCTCTCCCATCCAAGTTTACCATAGCTGAATAATACAGAACATGCACAGACAATATAGCAAATAGCATTTCACAGAGAAAGCTGTAGCAATACATGGAATACATTCTCCTGCCTAGAAAGAGTATTTTCTGTTCATCACAGAATTATACTCATGATGTGCAAGTTTTATAACAGAGAGAAAAAAATATACCCCTAACTTCCTATGAGAATGACATTTTCCACTAAGTTAGACCACATCACTGACCTTACCCTGAAACATGATGTGCAGTGACTGCATTCCCTTGGGCTTGGTCACCCATGACATTTTTGCTGGTCTGGAATTGCCAAATCAGGATAATAATACTGTGAGCAAGAAATGCCTCCAAGTAATCAAGTTACACACTAACAAGATACTTGCACAAGTAGGACAGTTGTGATACTCTTCTCTTTAAATTTGTTACAGATTTATGATTCCAGAAACAGAAGTTCCATTTGGGTGAATAGGACTAATTTATACACTTGCTCACAACGTGACAGAACTACAAAAGCACAGATAGCCATTTTGGACAATGAATAGAGAATCTGAGGAAATCTGTGGGCAGAATTGGTTATTTTTTTCTTTTCTAATTCCATCTCTCATTACCTTTCATGTCCTCAAGGCCTAGGATCAGTTTTAATAGTTGTTTTTTCCAGTATAGTCAATATAGAGGAATAGGGTGACCCTTAATCCTTGCTGTTCCCCATACCTTAAAATGCTCTTCCCTTTCCAACATGAGTAAGACAAGAAAGGACTAAAAAACTCAGACTTTTTTGTTTGTTTGTTTTTAACAAAATGAATCTTAAAAGTAGAAACAGATAACCAAGGGCTCAGCTCCACTTAGAACTGTAGAAGTTGCCATCTGTGGAGATATTAAAAACATCTCTGGACGTGATCCTGGCCAATTCGCCGTAGCTGACCCCACTTACTATGAGGTGTGGGATAGGTGATCTCAAGAATTCTCTTCCAACCACAGCTGTTCCAAGATTATGTGAAAAACCTTGATATACAGGAAGAGGAATTGGAAAAAGGCATACCAGGAAAAACTGCTCATTTTTACACTAGATCAAGGAAGTTGTGGTATCAGTGAGATGTTTTCTGATGACACAAGGTATCTCAGTGAAAATACTGTCTATTGCTGCCACAGTAGGAATGAAAAAAATTAGCAGAGAGAGTCTCAAAGTGCAATGACACCATCAATATCATCAAAACTAGCAGCAGGATGTAACAAAGTCTGATCTGACAATAGAACTCACTTATTTCCTAAGCTGCATTGCATTACCCATGTAATACCTTCAATCTGAGTCCGAAGTTTGTTCATAATAACTGTACTAACAGCGTTACCAGGTAAAGACAAAATATCTAACATTTCCAGTGAGAGTCTTATATACTGCCATTTTTGTGTTTAAGGAGATTTTTTAAGTATCAGTCTAACAATCTGCCATTTTTCTAAATAAAACTGTTTCTTTACTATGGAAGAAGTTAGCGATGGTTGAGAGGAAATCATAGAAGCATAGAATCACCAAGTTTGGAAAAGACCTACAAGATCGCCCAATCCAACCGTTCACCTATCAGAAATAGTTCTCACAAAAACATGCTCCTCAACACAACATGTAAGCATTCCTAAATACCTCTCCGGGCAGCTCATTCCAGTGCCTGACCACTCTTTCTGAGAAGTATTTCTAACATCCACTCTTAATCTTTTCCAATGACTTTCTTCTAAAATCCTTATGCAAGGCTGTATTTCAGGAATAAGCCAGGATGAGAGAACAATTTATGAGACCTGCAAATATATATAGAAGATATATGTATATATTTAGCTAGTTTGTTTGTTTACTAGGTGTATGTCATGGTTTTGTGGTCTTAGTTACCAGTATTCCGCATCATAACATCCGATAGTTCACTGGAATTTAAGGAGTTGATGCTCAAGTTCCATGGACTGTCAATAGTTCTGGGTATACCTGTCTCAAAAGAGAAGAACTGCTTACCTCAGAGGGCTTTGCACTACTTTGTGTTTTCCATTTCTCTTTCAGAGGGAAAGATAAAACTGTTGGCAAGTCATGAGACACACTCTTTTTCCCATTCTGCTCATCCTTGCATCATGTGTGCTCTCTAGATGTCTTGTCTTCAGCATTAGAGTATGGCCTTCAGTTTTTGGACACTCTCTCATTTATTTGTTTTCTTATCTTCAATTCCAATTACAATGTATTATATTGTTATTTTGCATTCTGATGTATTTAGTAAATTAGCTTTCCTCCTCAGATCGTTGTTGCTCTTTTGTTTTTAGGCTAATCTGCCTGACCTTTCCTGTTTTCCCCTTTCCTTTTCCTGGGGCATGGGTCTGTGGGTTCCCCCTTCTCCCCGCCACAATTTGTCATGGAACCAGGCTGAATTGGCTTGTAAACCATTGACAGTGTAGTAATGCTTCCACCATCACAACTGTGCCTTCCATTGCAAGTTCTAACTTCAAGTTTCCAAAATGATTTGAGCAAAAATCTGTTTATATTTTTGCTGGATTCTTCTAATTTTTACATAACTATTCCTTACTTGTACGGCAGGACATTTTCTTTGTTGCTTTCTAAGATTTAAAATATTTTTGTTTGTCTTATCTTTTGTGGTTTTCAAAAGTTCATAATTATTCCATAAAAATGTCTTCCAGAAATGGAAAAGAAAAAAATGTTTTGAAATTGTGCAACATTTAAATTCTTCTACACAAATTTTAATTATTCTACAGTGTTGTGGAATATTTTAGATTGAGGAGTAATTTCTTAGATCATCTATTTGTTCCCTTCAAGGATTTGTTCCCTTCAAGGATTAAAAACAGTTTGTACCTGAATTTTTACAAAGTTTATTACCAGGCATTGGTTGAAATAGTGAAATAAAAATTCAGATTTCTGTTGTTCAAAATCTGAGCCTAAGCTGCTATGCAGTATGCTTTGTCTATCTCAGGCTGCACTGAGAGCTTGCTTATCTTTGATACAGTCCACCCATTACTCTAATGTAATTATCAACGTTATGATAAATTCTCTCAGGAGTGGCTGGGTATGACTAGACTTCCAAACTCTAAAATAGTGACAGAATGGACTCTTAAAGCCCATTGATAGGGAAATTCAATTTCAAGTTGTCTGATCATGTATGTCAAAGAAAAGATGAACCAAGATGACCATAGAACATTCTATGAGGAATGTAGTGGGGAACAGAAAAATGTTACAATGGATGCAGGACATGAGTGTTAAGCTTTGCCACTGTCTGGCTATTAATAGTCCCTGTTCTGTTTATCTCCTGATAAATGAGCCAAGATAAATTGTCTTAATTATGCACTGCAAGAATAAGAAGGTCCTCCAGAGCTACCTTAGTAAGATGTAATCAACTTCCAGATAAAGTCAAGTAGCCTCAGAAGCTATCATTTGATGTGACATGTGGTGTAAATTAATTTATGTCAAATCTGACAGTGGAAAATTCTCCCATAATCACAGGGAAAAATTCCCAGTCTATAAGCCTTGAATGACATTTTCTCTTGTGTGATGCGTACTGTACTGCTGGTGCAGAGGGTACACTGATTTCCACTTTTCAACCCTTAATTTTCTGTTGTCTTCTGCTCTGGAAAATGTGGCAGCTCCCTTCTTCAGGTACCACCTGATCAAAGACACCAATTTTCCTACAAATTTCCTGTATATTTTCATACAACAATTCAAAGTTGAAGATGCCCGACAACCAGAAATTTGCATGTAAGATTTTTGGCATATCGTAAAAGAGATAGTCAGACTGTCCTTGCCCTTTTCTCTGTCCAGTTGACCAAATGAGACCAAGTTCATTTGCTGTGACTGTCAATCAATTACAACTCATGCTCTGAGCAAATATCAAACACTCTGCTCAAAAGATATTGTGCCTAAATATTCTGGCTCACAATTGCCAGCTTTAGTTATTAATTCTACGGTAGGTGAATCTGAGAGATAAATTTGGTTATAGAAGATTTAACAGAGGTTATATTTATTAACCCTTATTTAATCATCTCAGCCAAGCAAACAGCTTTGATCAACACCACAGAGCTATAGTTCAATATTTACACCTTGCATGAAAATATGGCATTTAATCTAATCAAGGTGGCCAATGCTGAACATGCCACATTAAATGTTTGCTCTTCAAATCTGGAGTTCATTCATTCTGTCATTCTAATTCCCGAACCCAATTTGAAAATAGTTTGCATTTCATGCTATCTTGCAGCTTTATGTGTTTGCCTACTAAACACAGGTTAAGTGACCTTGTCTTGTGAATGTGACATTGTTAAAATTAAAGAATAAATACGACAGTATTATCTGCTAAAGGAAATTAATGCATTGCTAACAGGAAAAATACAAAATATCTCTCTATTTCTAACAGTGCTTTTGCTAACAAGAGTAGAATTGTTTTATATTCCTCAGCAGAATGAGCAGCTCATATGCTGACTGTAATTATTTTCTTCTCATTCTACGCAAAACTTCTAGATCGTAAATTAAGAGATAAACAAACAAATGGGAAGACACAAAAAATACAGTGTAAAGTGAAGATTACTTTCAAAAAAAGGCAGTCTAAAATGAAGCAGTTAAGGAGTAATTTTTAGTGTGGAAGGATTTACAATGGGAGAAAGATCACAGCCAAAGCCTTATTTCATCATTGCTTCTTGGATTTCCTGTATTGGAACTGTGGCTATAAAGATCCCTGCTCTCTCCTTCTTTCTTTTTTTTTTTTCCTTTTTTTCATAAATATTTAACATTTACATATTTAGATATAGCATTTCATAATTGGTTTTGAGGGGGCATATCAGTATCTTCAACAAAATAATACAAAGATAACAACCATATACCATACTGTACATTATGCACTGAAAAAATTAGCTGCTTTTTCCATGGCCAGAAAGCCAGAGCAGGCATCAGACTGTCCTTGCCCCTTTCCTTGTCCAGTAGGTAAATGAGATATAGTTAATTTGCTATTACTGTATATCACCTGCAGCAAATATTGGATTTCAGATTGGATTAACCTACCTTAATTTAGGTATCTGTAAGTTGGATTCTGGAATCAAAACTACTTATCTTCATAATCAAAGGAGAAAAGAAAGCAATTTAAAGTAGCCTTCATCTTAGCCAGAAATAAGTCATTTTCTGGATGCCTAACTATTTCCATTCCCTATGAAAGCGCTGAAGGACAGCCAGTTCTGCTGTGAATAAATTTATATATTTAAATTTAGGTAATATGGACTTCTGTATGTATGTATGTATACATTTTTATATGCATGCATATACATGTCACACAGGAGACCTAGGTGATTTGCTTAATGTTCCTACATATTTTTCCTTCTCAACCAGTGGCACTTCATTCTTTCCTCCGCTTACAAAATATCTGACTGTTAAACACAATGAACTATTTTATTGTTAAGCATTTAACAAGAGATAAATGATGGTTTCAACGTTAATGCACCAAAGTAGATCAGAATCTTAGTGCTGTTAAATGGTTTCTGAGCCACTAGAGCGTAGCATCAGTGCTGTAAAGAAGCACTCCCTGATGGATTGTTAGCAATACTCTAACTCTTTTCAGGACAATAATATTGACTTCACATTAGATAAACATGAATCTTCTAAACAAGAGGCGAATACACAAGAATCAGCCTCTTCATGTCTAGCAGCTAAAAGGCAGTGGGACACACTCTATAGCGTTTAATTTTAACTGTAATTAGCTTTTTCAGTGAAGTGCAGTAAGGTAACAAATGAAGCACAGTGCTGCAACACAGGACTAAAGACAGAATAAAGGAGGTCATACACTTTACCTTGATAATTTCTGTTTTTCAAAACACCCATTATTAGTGAAGCACAGACATTAAATGACCCTTAAGCTTTCAAACAGATTGTTGTATGTGAGGAGTAAAAGCAAAAAATACTGAGGTATTGAAGTGCTTGGATGTGAAGTGTTGACACAACAGGCAGAAGGATAGTCTTTCCTCCTTATCTCTATGCCACAGATTCTGAGAAAATAATGTTTAGGCATTTCTTAGCATTCACTAATGGGAAATATATGATTTATGAAAACAGCAAATTTCACAGAGTTCAGAGAAATTTTTCATTTATGGGTAGAATTTTTGTCTGCAAATGAGAAACAGATCAAATTCTGCCCTCCAAAGCACTGGCATAAAATAAAGAAAACTCTCCTCCACTAACCCAAACAACAACAATAAAATATTTCTAGTAGGGAAAATATTTATAGTTATCTTGCAGCAGTTTTTAGAGTTGAATTTTTCATTAAGTTATCATTTGAAATATCAGCAAAATGAGATTTGTTGATTTTCAGAGTAATTAGACTGTTGATGTTTGAAATCTTATGTTATCTAGAATTAAAGTAGCAAGAGTCTGGAAAACTTTGTTCTGCTATCAATTGGAGAAATAATACTAAATCTCATCCCAGAGAGACTGATAGAAATCTTAAAAAAAAATGATACATCAAAGAAAGACATCTTTTCTATTGCTACCTATTACATACTAATTCCACTCTTGATAATTCATACATTTATTTTTTCAGATTTTAATATTCCAGCTGAAGTCATGAATACAGAATTTTTTGTTAAGTAGTATTTCTTATTTCATATTTATTATACTTCCATCTAGGAATAAAATTCAAAATTCTTAATACATTTGTAATTCCTATATTGTCTTTTGAATACAGGAATGTAAGAACTAGAAATCTAGATTTTGATATAACAGGTTTATTTCTGTCCTGCAGTCACTGATGCCTTCAGGCAGAAATTTGAGATTTTTCCTGCATCATTTCAATAAATACACCGGTAAATAACATATCTGGATGGACCTCAGGAAGCAGGCTAACCTGCACCCATACTCCAATTCTGAATCAGCTCTTCCCAAGCTCTACTTGACATATATCCGTCTCCTTGTCCGCAGGTTTGTTCCTCTTATTCAAAAATAGTGCAGGATTTTAAGAGCTTTTCTGTAAACTCCCTAATCTAAGCTGAATTCACAAGGAAACTGAGAATTCCCATTCAAATGTCTTCAAGCTGTTTGAAAAATTATTTTCACAGGAAAACTGTGATATAGAGAAAACATTCACTGTTTGCCTACTTTTTCTATATTTCATTAGGGTTTCATTTTAGTTTAATTCAGTGGCACCTTAAAATTTCTTATAGATTTTTCTATTTTTTGTCTACATATAATCTTGACTTGTAAATCACCCTCAAGTATTTTACATATAAGTATGACATTAGTAGAAATGTTAATTATGGAAATATAACTAATAACTTTCTTTGGGAACTTGAAGTGTTTGCACTGTAAGTTTAGCTACTACGGGGAAAGATGTGGAGTTAAAAAGGTAAAATAAACTTTGCCTTGAAACGACTGTCAACAAAGCTGCAACTTCCCTCAAAATTCTAGGATAGGACAAGGATAAGAAATGGACAAGAAAATGAACATTTTAGAAAGAAATAAAAATTAGTAAAAAAATTGCCATTAATTTCATTGCATGTTTAGGGGCAGAATCGTATCCTTATGTTTAAATATTTAGTCATATATAGAACTGTACATTAAAATAAATGTCCCTTACTATTTACTTCATCACTACTTTGCTCAAATATATTTTGCAGTATACCTTATTATATGATATATATATTATATATTATTTCACCGGCTTCAAATGAGCTGTGCCAGATTTAAACCAGTAGAAAATCCAGGCAATTTTCTTCATCATTTTACAAAAAGGTCCCTACATGCAGCAGAGAACTTGTATTAGAACATAAAGAAATATAAGATTTTCAGTGTATGCACAGCAAGTAAAATTACTAGCTTTCAGATATTGCAGACTTAAGGGATATATGAGAAGCTTACAAGTGCTCAGACCGTGTTATATTGCTTTGGAACCTGGACCAGGATAGACATGATGAAAAGGCTTAGCAGGATGCCTGTTAGATATTGGAATATGCTGTAATCATGCAGTAAAGATATAGCAGACAATAGAATACAATGATTTCATGAAGCATCAGAAGATCCCAAAAATCTCATTTTAAGTTTTATTTACAAATAGTTTGGTATCCAAGTACAGCAAGTTTTCTGCCTTTCTCCTGTTTTGTGTTTTTTCGTTCGTCTGTTTTTTTTAACTCCCCTTTCTTCCAGGCCATCAGTCTTAGTTTAAGATATGGTTTATAAAAACAATATGGAAACTCTTCCAGGACTCACTTAACATTTGGAACATTCTATATGATGAATTCAAAACTCATTCAAAACAAATTAAGTTTTGAATAAGTTTAATCCACTTAAAACTCAGAATAAACACTTTTTCCCAGTGGAACGGGACAGGACAAGAGGGATTGCTCTCCAGCACATCAGGAAAGAGAAGGAAATCTTGAGAACTCGTCAACCACCAATTTTGCGGTCACCTTTCCCTAAGTAGTGTTCTTCCTCATGTGTGGCCTTTTCTCAGATTTAAAGAAGGAAAAAATAGGAATGTATACAGATTTGGCAGCAAAATGCCATTTTTTATAGAGTTAGGTTAATTCAAAACTTTTTAGAAACTGCAAAAAATTCCATGCCCCAGGTACTGTTAGATGAATTGCCAAAAGAATGGAAGATGAAAATTAAAGTGTTGCCCCTCAGACAAAGAGAAAAGTCTCAGGAACTGGTCTGCCTGCTCTCAGGAGCAGAGGAAATTATAACAGCTGGTTTGGGAAGAATATAACTCACAATCCAGTACCCTCACAGGAGATATCAATGGCTAAACTTTTCATTTCATCATGAGATGAATGCACATTCGGTGATGGCCTTGTTTTATTACAAACTTGAACCAAGTTAAACTCAAATATCTTTAAAAACTTAAAAAAAACAAATTAAAAACTATTCTTCAATCACTTATCAAGTGATTAAATAAAATTTATCATAAAAGACCTTATTGTCAAGCATGTTTTCTGTTTAAAGAATGCTCTTTTTCTCCTGTCTGTTGAATAAAGAGATTAGATACAAGAGAATTGAATGTCAGCAGTACTCTGCAGAGAGCAGGCAGTGTCCTCATGTCAGGACTGGAATCAGAATATTTGTATCTCTTATACACAGGAAGTTGCTGCTCTTTTCCTGCTTGCTGCTCTGTTCTCTCATGATAAAGTACAAAATCCGTAAAACTTCGTTAATCTGCCTCTTCTTATATAGCTACTTCTCACTAGTGTGACTTAGAAAAGAAAAAAATACCTTTTTATATGTAACAACTTCCTAGATAGGATCCAAACAACATTTAGTCATACAAATATAGGTATCTAAATGCTGATACCTCCTGTACTCTAGATCTTTATGGTCCTATTATATTCGGTAGAAATACAGGCAAAAATAATTAGCAGAGCCCAGAACTCAAGCCTGATTTAGGGTAAAATTTTCTATGCATATTCCCTTTTCCAGAGCGAATGTAATTCATTTTTCCATCTTGGGCAAATATATTGTAATATATTAAAGATTAACAGATGGTATGAAATTTGCGATAAGCCATAATATTTCCAAATGTCCCATCCACATTCTTGGTTTCAGAAAATTTTTCCAAATGTACTGTAAAGTAGTATCGTTGAGCCATTTTAAAAAAGGATTTAAAAAATCAGGAGTATTTGTCAGGTAAATGGAGAGTTAAAACTATTTTAAATATGATTGCATATATTGGCCAATTTTTACTCTGGAAATAATAATCACATACAAATATAAGACTTACCATCTAATTTTTTTGTGGAATGTCATGAAATTATGTTTTTTCCTGAACAAAAGTATGCTCGCAGACTTGAAATGTCAGCTTCTAAAGTTTAACAGCACTGCTGTATCAGAACTTGCACCAAATGTTACCATGAAAAATTCAATGAACAGCTATCCTCATTACCAGAAACTTAATTTCAATTTGAAGAAAAAAGAAAAAACCCAACCCGCTGTTTTGTTCTACTTTTCATTCCTAACAAATGATATTCTTGTCACTGTTTCCAGAAGTGGTACTGTGCCTCTAAAAAGGCCCCACTTAAAATGATCAAATGATCCTCAAAAGAACATTAAAAAAAAAAAAAAAAAGGCGGTTTGATTTTTTGTTTTTTGTTTTTTTTACATTGTGTTTGAAACTTCAGCTTCCAACAGTTTCTTCTACTTTGATTCCCAGAAGGTGCAGCCAGACACGCACACCACATCAGCATGAACTTGGAGGCAATCAGAGCCAGCTTTCTGACTGTGCAAGCCTGTCACTGCCAAAATCTTTCTCTTCATCAGTGTACAAGTTGCTTTTGACACCAAAATTGTTACCTTTTCTGTAGCCCAGCAAGATTTTAATTTTGGAGACAGGAGAGGGTTTGTTTTTTACCTTCAGAGGATTTCCAGGGAAGTTGCATCCTAATTTGTCATAATGAAATTACACAGTGAATACATGGTGAATACACAGTATGCTAATATTCACAGGATAAGATTATTAATAGGCATTCTTCATTTATTGTATGGCTATTTTGACATTAATATATTTCTAGCCCAATCACTTGATGGTTAGCCAAGTCAACACAGTATCAGATCCTGGATTATATTAACTGATGATATTTCTACTTTCTGTGGTGTGTCCTCTGGTTCCAAGTTTATATCTGAATTTTATGGGGAAAAAAATAAATACATTCAAGAAGTTACTGCACAACGCTATATTTTCAGCATAGTACAGGAAAGAACTTATGAGTACCTGAGACAAAGAAAAAAAGAAAGTAGATTGAAAAATGCATTATATTTGCTTTGTAGATGAAGAACTGACATACACAAACTCAGTGGTGTTGACAACATTACATGGAGATAAATCTCTACATAGGTAGAGATGGGAACCAAATTCAGATCTTCTACATACTCTTGGTATAGATGCATGCTATGCTTTTTCAGAAGAAATTAACCTTTGAGTGCATTTTTCCTAACCCGTCACAATCTGTTCAAAGTTCTCAGAGAAGCACAATGGAAATTACAATAATATCTTCTCAAATGGCAGTTTTGCATACTCTCAGTCTAGTAAAACCAATGGAAACACGCTTACAAAGCTATGTGCAGCTCTGACTAACCTTATGAATAATTCTGGGGAGGTTCTTTTTGCGTTCCAGACTAAGGTTAGAGTTGACTGTCATTGCATTATATTACGTATGGATATCAGTGAGTGTAAATTTTTTTCCTTAATAGTCTGTGTGTTATGGAAGCTAAGTCATAGGTGATTTACCCTCTAGTGAGTGTTGTTAGTGCAGCATATTACACAGTTGGCTAGCCCCAGTTCTTATTCATGGCTTTTTATTTTTATTTTCAAGGATGAGACTAAACCACCCATAGAGGGTAGGTAAGAATTTTTATTCTTTTTCATACTGCTGTGCTTGAAGATATGCAATGAAGAAATACATTTATGAAAAAGGTCAAATTGCAGAAGCTTCACTTTTTTACAGATACTCGATACTAAAGAGGAATATGCAGGGAGGGGCTGAAACCTTCAGCTCCTTTGAGTTTACATCCGTGTCATACTTTATGGATTGAAGAAAATTTTGCAAGGGTGAAGATGAGGAATGGAACTGTGAAATTCAATTACTATGCTTTGCCAAATTTGGGAATATGTGCTGACTATCTAATAATGGGAAATGTAGTGACTATTGCACTTTCCTTTCTGCAAAAGCATCTAGATTTTTTTCCTTACTGCAAAAAAATCTTTTCTACCACTAAGAAAATCTCTCAGACTTTTCTATCTTCTGAGTAAAGAAGAAACTTTTTTTCACCACATAAGAGAGATCTAAGAGAATATTTGCAACAAATATATATTAAAAAAAAAAAAAACCAAAAACCTTAAACCTTTTTCTCTTTAACAGATAAAAATCCATCATTTCATGATAACTTTTTGGCTGATGTGAGGTAAAACAGGATGTGATTGGAACTGAAAGCTATCCAGTTTTATTTATCCCTGCTTCTCTGATTTAAAATGAAGCCTGGCTGTGTGCAGATGATAACTGTGAGCAAAGGTTGACATCAATTGGAGCTGTAGGACGAGCTGTCTCTGTGTGGGGGAAAATATCACCTTTTTAAAAAGATGCCAAGTGACAGTGACAAAATAGACAAGGCAGTCTAGATCAATGGCATAAAAATAGTTGTCAGATAATGATTAGTGAACTACTGCTCATAATATTCTTCTTCAATAGACTCCTCTGAGGATAATGTTTGATTATTTGAACACATCATGGTGCTAATTATGGTTAGGCTGAATTTTACAGTCTAATTTGTATTTTACAGTATGTGACATTTCAAAGCTTGAGGTAATTTTCGGTATCTTATTAGGTGTTTGAAATTCAGTTTGTAGCTTTTTCTTCAAACAGCAGACTTATAATTTAGTGCCTCTTTAGCAGAGTGGGCTCAATATGGAATAGTCATTACAGTAGTAACTACATCTATAGGAAGTCTCATGGGAAGGTGTTTATCGCTTTTTTCCTTAGGAGAAAATATGTATTAACAATCATAAATCTAGTTCAGTTCCTTTTTTTAGCTGCAAAACAGGGAGATTTATCTGACAGGAACCTGGGCTATCCTTAAAAATCACCAAACTATGGGTGATTAAAGCAGTCAAATAAAATACTAAAACAGAAATGTTTTGCGGACATATAGCCATATACACCAGAAGAACTCAAATAATTTAACAAAAATTAAGCATTACTGTGGGTCTGTCATTCTACCTCCATCCATTCAATTAGGATATGTCCAGTATACTCTGATATTTGTAAAGCACACAGTTAAGCTTTACCATACCCTCTTCAGCTGGAAACCTATTATATCCTTTGCTACACAAAATGAAAGAGAAATATAAAGAGAAATGCTAGATATATCTAGACGCACTCGAGATGTGTTCAGCAAAACTTGAAAATCAAGGATACTGCCTTAAGTAAGCTGTGGATGTTCACCTCATCCCACTTCAGTTAGCAACAGCAAGACAACTGCCTCTTCCTTTGTAAACAGTGGTGATCCCATTTGTCAGTTCTTCTTGAGATCAGCTGGCCTGTGCTTAAGGAAGTCTGTTTCTCTCCGCTGAATTGAAATGGTTGTCCAAAGGACAAGACCAAATGGAGGTATAAGTTAAATGCCTGCTCCGGCTTATTCATAACAGATAGGCCCCAAACACAGTGAATCTCTGTCCATTTGTAGGTTTTCTGGTGCTAAATGTTGCTTTATAACAACCATTCTCCAGTCTGCACCAGAACTGTCAGCGCCAAGAGCAAAAAGCTTGCTCTCTACAAATGTGCGTACTCAAGTGATTCTGTGTTGTACTTTGAATAATCTTTCTGACATTTCTGAATCCAAAACTCTGTCGCAGAACAGTTAACAGTAACTTGTGACAGACCAGAACTGGAAGACTGGGCGATGTAAGACTTAGTGATCTTCTGCTTCTGGTACTCAAGGCTCAGAGCTACAGTTTCAGTTATAAATCCCTCTTACATAAGAATAGAATCCATCCACAGAATGGATTCAATAACAATGGGATATGTTTCTAGTTACAGTGAGAAGTAACAAGTATTCACTTTACAGCTATTTATACACTTACCTCTAAATTATCAGACTGTACAAAGCTTTTAGAACAAAGCTGCATCTGAAGAGCATCACGTCAAATGATAAGAAATCAGAAAGTGTTAAATATCTACTTTTTTGCAGAATACATTCTAATTATAACTATTTAGGACAGACTCCAGACTACCTAATGGATAGTCAGAACATGAAAGACAGTTTGAACTACTAAATTTTGAGGCAAAAAACAAGTGTTTAATACCAGGAGCTTTTCATTATATTAATACTGTAAACACAAGTGATGCTGTTGATAAACAAAATCATATATTGAATGTAAAGCTAAATGATTAAATAAAAATTACCAGAGCAACTGTGTAAAATGAAAACTAAATTAATCAGAACTCTTCACTTTTCTCAGTTATCATCATGTCTTTCTTGTAGGTCAGGTTTCTCTTGCAGAAAGCAGATTAGCTCCTTTTTAATTGGATTAGGTCCAGTGGACTCAGATTGATTTGCTTCAGTTCCACTTTGAGAAATCACAATAATTTTCATTACAACTGAAATAATACCCCTTACTTCTGTTAATTAGAGGCAGAATTGATGCCACTCCCTACTGCTTCCTATTCAAGTGAACAAGTGTTTAACAAACAATGGACGGTGTCTAGGCACAAATATGAATGATTCACTTTACTCCACTAATATAAACCATTTTCAGTCATGAAAAGATGGCTAACAAATGTGATTCATTAGATCTAATATCCTGTGTGCTGAAAGTTGTCCATATTTGCTCTGAACTGATTTTCTTTTAAGATTATTAAATCAAGAATTGCTGGCATTTTGAATGAATTTGATAGTCAGAATTGTTTGAACAGAAACTCTGTCTTCCACAGTTCTCTTGGCTTCATTCAGTGCAGGAACTTGCTAAGACAGATAACTTATGTGGACTCGAAGCAGTTCTTTCAAATATCACTAACATTACAAAACTCAAAGACGATCAAAGGCCAAGACAAGGTTTAGAGAAAAAGAAAGGATGGTTTTTAAGGTATACATAAGAATTAGACCTATGGAACAAAGCAAGATTTCCACAAGTAATCATTTTCTTGGTTCCTGGCCTGAGATTTTGGCAACTGTTGTCATGGTTTTATGATTTCTGGTATTGGTATTCCACATCATAACAACATGTAGTGCATTAAGAGTTAAAGAGTTAATACTCCAACTCCATAGATCATTGATATTTCCGGGTATACCTGTCTCAGAAGAGAAGAACTACATTCCCCAGAGGACTTTGCGATGCTTTGCATTTTTACGTATTTTCCGCTCAGAGGGAAAAGATAAAAACCCTCTGCGGTCACGGGACACGCTCTTTCCTTCGGGATCGACTCAGCAGTGGGTGCTCGCTGCCGTATCGCCTTCAGCATTAGCGTAAGGCCTTCGGTTTATCGGACACTCTCTCTCTTGCTCATTTTATTTGATTTATTAGCTTCAATTCCAATTATATTGTATTATATTGTGTTATTTTGCTTTCTGATATCTTATTTAGTAAATTAGCTTTCCTCCTCAGATCGTTGCCGCTGTTTTGTTTCTAGGCCCATCTCCCTTTTCCCTTTTCCCTTTCCCCCTTCCCCTTTCCTGGGGCGTGGGTCTGCAGGTCCCCCACACCAATCGTCACGGAACCGGGCCGATCCAGCCCGGTAAACCGTTGACAACTGTTTTGAAGAATATTTTGTCATTCACAGTTGAATTGGTAGGAAATTGATAGGAACTGTAATTTGAAATGTTTAAGTATATGGACTGTGTCAGAACTGATCTACTTTTGACCTTCTCATCTTACTATTTCAATTCTTCACATCCAACTTGCCAGAATTATTTCCATTGATTTTAAACCGCTATTATGAAAAAAAATTCATTAATACTCACAAATGTCTCAGAGAGTTGAGAAATTCATACAAGAAAACACGTAAAGACTGTAAAAACTGTATGTAGCTTAAACAGTACACAGCAAAAAAAAAAAAAAAAAAAAGACTGTTGCTACCATGGGTTGACTCATCAACAAAAAGAAATTCAAAGAAACTTGAAAAAGAATCATGTGACCATCTAATTAAAGACTATGTCATAATATGTGCAAGATCCTGAAGCAAGATTGGGTAGCTGCTTCAAGATATCCTAACATTTCTGAGCTTAATTTGACATCCTCGCTTGTTTATTATTTAGTTTGTTTTTGCTACTTTATATGTTTTGTGGATAACATTAGAATGGAGGGAGGAGATAATACAAAGGGGACAATATTCTAGTTCTCAACTTCTTCAGCTTTCTTATTAACAAAGGCTGACGTCATGCACCTGGAAGTCCAGCTGTTCAAGGAAAACCTTCAGGACACAAACTCCTGAATAAATCTAAAGTACAAGAATCACATTCACACACCAAATAGTTGGAAAATGCGAAGTGTATAGGGATTCAGTATCAGATACTAGAAATCACCTAAAAAATCTCCTGGGAAACATTCCTTCCATGAAGGCACAGGTGCAGAAACATTTATTGGCTCTAATGTGTCTGTCACAATCTGCTCTTCACACTTCAGGACCAAACCTTCCAGCTGTAACTTAGAACAGGAGTGAGCCTGCACCACAAGAATCAGAGGCTACAGAAAAGAAGTAATTGGGTATCAAAGTTTATAATCTCAAAACTCATGAAGATCGGGATATTAATACATGAGTTGTCTCACCTCATCCAGTATGTTGTCCTACGGCATGCACAAGTAGCAAAAGAAAGAATTAAAATGTCCTGCGAAAGAAAGGATAGAACTGGTTTGTATTTCATCTACTGATGGATATAGATGACAATCTGGAATTTGTTTTCTTACTAATGAAGAGACTGGAATATAAATATGTGGTTAATATACCACATATTCTATTAACTGTTGGCATTTCTATGGTGATAAGAAAAAGTTGAAGATTTGAAGATTCTGAGAATACACTCTGGAGAGCTCAGAGGGCAATTTGTAATTTTCCTTATTTAAAAATAAAATGTTTTCTTATGCTGCAAAATTTTTAAAGAGAACTATTTCATTTACTTAAATAAAAACAATCTCTTAATTGAAATTATAATTCCAGTACTAAACTGAAAAGGTTAGTACTGTGATACTTACCACTGTGGATATTGACAAAAAATCTTATATTTCAATTTCAATTTACTCCCCAGGTAACTCTACTATTACTATTATTAACCTGCAGAGTTTATTGTCATTTCTGACTATTTTCTCAATTAAATTAGCTTAACAGGTAATTAAAAAACAAACAAACAAATAAACAACAACAACAAAAACTGCAGAACTGCAGTGTTTTCCTCATGTCTGTTTTGATATTGCAGTTTTATGAAAGTGGCATTTAAATTTTTGGATTTTCAGAAATGTCCTTGTATTTCCTGTATTTCCTCAAAAATAGACTAAATTAGGGCATTCTTAATCACTACATATGGGAAGTTACTGAAAAATCTGGAAAGCCTGATATAATCCTACTGTGCAAACTCTACTTTGAAGTCTGTTGTAGATTGTAGTTATAGTTGTAGTTGTATTCTTGAGTGAATAAAAGCATTAAAATTGAATGGATACAGCAAGACAGGTCAATGATAGCTAAAGAAGTTAGTATTATTTTTATGTACTGATTCAAAAATAAATAATTATGTCAATCTTCAATGGATTTGATCCAAATTTAGCTTTTTAATAACTACCCAGAATCTACCTAACCCTATAATCATCTTAATGTTTTTCAGTTTATGAGAACAAAGCCACAGTGTACCGATTACTATTTCACATAACAAGCTCTTCAACATTAACAGGCCAAATCTTTGGAGTCCAGTATTAAAAAGCAGAAAGACAGAGATTTATCTGCTACAGAGAAACAGGTTCAATTTTCTACATCAAACGACGTGGGGAGCTAAGGAGACTGTCATTCTCTAGCAGCAATATTAGGCTATTCAGGGATCCTGAACAGTTAAGTTAATAATGCAGCACCCACCTTGGTCAAGGAAGGGACAGTCATTGACTCTGAAGAACACAGATTCTTCTTCAAGTGGTGTATTTTTTTTTCTAGTCAGTATGTATGACTTCAAGATGTCTGTGAGTCCCAATGGAAGCAGGAGAAAGTCATTTTTAGGGAATACAGAGTGTTAGGTTTGGGTAGATATACAAACCCTCACATTTTCTTTACAGTTTATTTTGTATTGAAAATGTCTTGTCTTAGCCTTGTTAGCTTCAGCTGAGTAATGCTAGGAGGCAATAAAAAAAAAAAAGCACAATAAAACTACTTTGAATGCATAGATTCTACTTCCTGCTGACATATAATTGCAGCATGATGCCTTTTTGTTTTATGGACAATAAAAATTTCAGTCCTAATTTCTTTTTTACTAGGAAGCCATCCACCTATCCTAATCTCTCAGTAGGAATTCTCTGCTATCTGTGGGTCTTTTCCTTCAGCTGAGATCTTTCAATTGTTGATCTTTTCCTTCAGAAGAGCTTTGGTTGAAATTATTAACCTGACTTCTTCTCTAGCTGGCTTTACAATCTGCTTTACTCAGACTCCTTGGTAAATAAAGTAACTGCATCTAGATTATATCTTGTTTAGATCATAAATGGTTATAGGCTATACTGTGAAAAGCACACTTAGAAGTTCTACATCGGTCAGGAGGAGGCATATGTACTCAGAATTCAAGACCAGGGAAAATAAAAAGAAGTGAACAAAGGAAGTATCATTATATTATTACTCAAATACTGCTGGATTTTCTAGCAATAATTTACAGAAATGTATTATGGGGAAGTTCAGTAAAACAATTCATTAATGAAGAACAGAAAATTAGAAACTACACTTAGACTACTTCAGACATTCCCACAGAGGAGCAAACGCCACCTCCCTGATGTTGAGAGTGTCCTGATGCTTAATGGAGTGAAAACAAGAAAAGTCTTCATCTTTTTCCACCACAATTACCCCATTCATCCTGTTATTTCCTAAACAAAGATGTGGGTGTATACTAGATGGGATTGCCCTTTATGTTGGTATGAATTATTAGGGAAATAGGACCTGAATGGAACCTCCTTGCTTTTCACAACTGTAAGTTTGGGAGTAAATCATAACTTCATTCGTAACACCAACAATGTCTGGGTTCAAACACAATGAAGTTATCAGATATGATACATATCACAAGTCTAGGTGTTTACAATGCCAATACTCACATAGAAGTTAATCACATTATAAATACCTTCATACTCAGAGCAGAGTACTTAAAAGGGTAAATTCTTCTTATGCAGAGAGAGGGCAGTAGAAGTGCCTGTTTCTCCTCACAGATTGTAAAGGCAGTTCAAAGCCACTAGCTCAGATCCTGTTATCTGCATTGCAAATGTAGAAAGTTATGTGAATTGAGTATCTGGGAATATTTCCTCTGTTCTCACTGCATTTTTTAGGCTCCAAAAAAAAAAATCATTTGATATTCAAAATTTCTTCTGATTTAATGCAGAATGAGAAGGGTAAAAACAATTAAGTTGGAGAAAAATGATATTATTGCCTCATTTCAGAATTATTTCTTTTTGAGTCAGCACCAAGAACTTTCCAAGTGTCCTGTGCTTTTACTTTATTGTTTCCTATCTTCATCATCCCTGTGATGCTGAAGATTAAGAGGTTAAAGTGTCCATACAAGAGTAATCGAAAGATCTTCTAATCTTGCCTGTACCATTCTTCCTCCATGGAAAAGGCACTTGTAATCAGATCCTGTGCTTTTCTGAGATCACAGAATACACAGGTCTGTAGGGTTAGAAAAGAGGTACTGAGATATTTCCATGCACATCATTTGTAAATAATACATTTAGAAGAAAAGTATATGTATGCTTTTTTCTCATGATGGCATTCCCACTGTTTTGATACTGTGTGCACTTATGCAATTTACAGAGTAATTTTATGGTTGTTAGTATGGATGAGATAAATTTGATGGAAAAAAGGAACTCTAAGAATCTTCGTCAAACTCAGTAAAAATGCTTAGTATTATCTAACCAGTTATGAGGTTCTGATTTAGTACATTTAAATTCCATGGAGGTATTCTTTTCTAGTTCTTATCACACAGATTCTCCTGTCAGCTTGATCAGATTTCTTACTGAATTAACTGCATAAGAATAGCTCTTGGTTTTGTTTTCAGATCTTGAGTATGCTATATCTTTGTTAAGTATGCACGGTGAACCCTTGTATGCAGAATAAACTTAAGGTGAAAAAATGCTAGAGGTAGGACTTCAGGTTTGCCTCTGTGAGTGATGAACCTGTATCTGTTTTCCCCTCTTTTACTCTCTCCTGGGAAATAGTGTATACAGAATTGTTAAAAGTATCATCCTTCAATCTGAAAGCATCATGCTGTGGTTAACAGTTGGTTTTAAGTCCATGGACTTCAGTAATAGCAATTTCTTTGGCCTTTTTAATGTGGTGTAATGTCAGAAAGAAATTCTATGGTGTGGAAGTACAGGAAGTAGCATCAGAGAAGACTTCCCTCATTTTCTCTCTTCAAATAATTTTCTGTTGTTCACACAAACAAATGTGATACGAGAAGTAGCAGAGCCGTATAAATTTACAAGGGGAAAAAGCACTGAAAACTGCACCCACAGGATTTCACTTCTCTTTTTTAACCTCAGAATCACCATGCGAAAGGCCTCTGAAATAATTTTCTCTTAAAAAATAAGGGTAAAATATTATATCTTTAACAACAATTGAAGCACGTAGGTAAGATATTTGTTCAGTAGTGTGTTGAGACATCTGTAAGAACCACAGCAACACCATTTTTGTACATAGCATACTGTATCTGAAAGCTGAACTAACACTCAACAAATGCAGACTGGGCAGCTTCCTGTGTCTGGCAACAATCAGCAAACATACCTGCTGCAATTGAAATAACCTTCTTGGAATCATGAACTAGACAGAGGATGATTTTAGCATACATTTTCCCGGGGATTTCTGTGAAGCATCTGAAGAGAAAAATATTAATCTAGGCAGTGTGATTAGCAGTGGTGACTGCACTACTCAAAGCAACATCAAGGATCTCCTCCGCCCCAGCAGCCTGGCAGAGGACAGCCATGTGGAACCTGAAAGCCTCTTTTACATCCCTGGGTAGGCTTTCATTTTTCTTCTGTGCAATGTTCCTCAGTCTTTCATAAAATAAATGAGTATCGGATGATCACCCCTCCACTCTGCAGAGCTCTAATATGGCACAGCAGAGCTCTGGCATCACCAGCGTCCGTGGAGCGCCTCGTTCCCTGACCCGCAGCCCACAGAGATGATAGGAGCACGTTATTTCCCAGTGCAGTTCTTTCACCTCTCGCTGCAGCCATTTCCTGCACAGACACAGAATTTATATAAAAGGCTTTCCTCAGCTTTCATCAAATCTAGGTTGCAGGCCTATTTCGTAACATTAATTCTCTCCCTCACCAACCGCCACATCAATTCAGTACTTTATAAACTATTTCAGGGATCCGATTTATCAGGCCTGACAGAGCTTCACACTGAAATAAACAGCACTGCCTCTGCCGAGCTCGCTCGGTGGCTCCTATTTATCATTATTTAATTCAAGGGCCTAAAATTCTCTGACATTATTAATAGTAAGATGAATCACTGGAAAACTACAGAATCTGTGACCAACGAGGCTGAAATAATCCATTTTGGTGAAAATGTCTACGTGGAATTGCATTCCCTGATGAGTAGCTGCTCTGTCATTAGCAACTCCATATGCATGGGTGGTAGGGAACTGAAGCATGAAGTCCCCAAAGAGTGGGATACTTCAACTGCCATTCTCTTCCCAACAGCTTACACCAAAGCAGAAAATAAGGGAATACAAGGCAGTCCTAACAGCTCTGTCATTTGAATTTAAATGTAGTAATTTAATCCTTTTTGTACTTGATTAACTTTAACTTGTCTGAAGTTGAACTTTTGTGTTAACTGGACCTGCAAATCCATTAGTTCATTATGAGGACTGTATTACTTAGCCTCCTTGATGAGAGATAATCAGCAGCCTGGAATGTGTATGGGCACTTGCTGCCTTAATTTGGCACCTCATTAGTGATATTTCTCTATTTTGTTTCAGTGAAAGGGATTAGATCTGGAGTTCTGCTACTCACTATCATTCCCATCAACTAAAGTAATTTACTTTCTTCTTAGTGTTTGGGCAGGGTTTGTAATTTTTGAAAAGAACAAAAGACATCCTTCAGCATGATAGTCACCTGTTGTCATTTGATTATGTCTCTTGGAAGCAACGATTTCTTCCCTGAGCCACTGCATTTTGCAATATGGGAGGGAATCTGACAGACCATATCTGAATTCCTAGGTCTCACAGGATTAAAGTAGAATTCAAGTCTTTGGCTTCCATATTCATACTTCACCACAGTGGAAACTGCAGATAGTCACATTTTTGTTTCATTTCTTCCAGATATCTAAACTGTGAAATTTGCTTTGTGAGTTTCTTCCAGAACAGATTCTACCACTAGAATACAGAAAGTGATATTTAGTTTAATAAAACATCTTCAGATGTGACAATTTCAGCAACGTCAAGACCTGTGATTTTGTACTTTTATGCCAGGAAAATCTAGGGAGCATTGTGAAAAATATACATATATATATATTGAAATTCTCATATAATGAATAGGTTGCTCAAAGTAATAACAGCTTTTATTATTCAGTTTCCTTTGCAAAGTAGAAGTGAGTTTAGAGGAACTTCTGTGATCTTGAATAAAGGAGAAATTGCTCACAAAAGTTTTATTCCTGGTACTCTACATTTCAGTAATGTTTGTCTTATTTTTCCTCTCTTTAATTTGAGATTGAACCACAGTGACCCAATCCACCAGTCATTTCTCTTTATCTTGCTCCGAACTCAGTGTTCTCCCGGCAGCATCAGGCATTTAGATATGCACCAAGTTGTAAAGTCACAGCAAAAGAAAGAAGATCCAGACACATCTTTGCACATAAGCCAGCAGCTCGCAAAGAACTAGTTAGTGATTTCTAAATAATTTTTAAAGCAGAATTGAAAGTATGATGCAACACATTCATTACATGAATTTTCATGTATTCTTGTCCCAGGGAAACACAGATTCTTGATATTTACAAGTCATGTGCAGGGAATGCATAGCTTCTGTAATGTAGGATAATACCCAAAAAACCTTTTTTGTTTCTTATACATGAGAGAATAATTATGTTAATGGTACTTGTGTAAAACAGGAACTTTTGGCTTCAGTTACAATACATCATATTCCCCAGAGTGTAGTTTATCTTGTATGAGGATCCACATTCTTCCCAATTTTAACTAGCTGGTTCATTAAAACTCCAGAGACCTACCTACACACTGTGGAGACTTCTACAATTTCTCTTATCACCAATTAGCCTAATCCGTGCCTCATGTTCTGGAGCACTGGAAATATGTACATTAGCGGTAACTGCAGATGCAGTTTGAGCTAAGTCTATTACTGTTAGTGCAGCTTCTCAGTGAATGTCTCAGTGAACATAATTGCAACTATGTCTATTTTTGAACTTCTCTATTTAATTAGGGACAGGATTTTCACATTCTCATATTTTTTCCCTCCTGTTCTGAGGAACGCAAGGTTAACTCCCTAAAATGCAGGGAGGGGAGAGACTGTATAAACCTTCAAAGGTGATACAGCAGGAATTTACAAGCAGCAATAACTACAGTGCATGAAATTGTTCAGTTTTTCTCACTTCAGTCTTTTATTCAGGTGCCATCATAAAATTAGGTAGGAAGGATTTCATTACTAAATAATTGCTTACTATGTTCTGTCTCCAGACAGTGGCATTAAACCTGGCACACAGCAATTTACTCTAGTCACTAGAGAGGTTGAAAAAAGGCTAATTCCATGGAAAACGCAATGGGCCCTGGTTTGATCTGCAACGATCCTGTTCAAATGGATGTGAATCTCTGTTAACTTATGCTACTGAAAGGAGAAGCATTCACTTCTTTGGGTTTTTGTTGCCCTATGTACAAAAATATTTCTTTTTTCCCAGTCTTTGAATAGTAGTCCCAATAGTACAGCTGTAATGTTATAACCCAATGCTAGCACCAGCTCTGCCTGCTCACCCGACCTGACCATGGGCATTTGCCTTCCACAGTACAGCTGAGCACATAGCACTCACACAAGTGGTCCCAAAGCCTCTACACAAAGCTCTCTGTTTTCTGTAACCAATTGCTCTTCTGTTTGGGCATGTCAGTGACTGCCTCTGTAGCATTCGATTACTAGGAAATAGGTGATACTTTCTGTCATTGGTTCCCAAACTATGGCCACTGCAAGAAATCAGTCATTAAAAAGAAATCTGAACTCAGTGAATCCAGGCACATGACTTTTAAACTCCAGACCATTTATTTTAACAGGGCATTTTTGAACTGGATTTAATTATTTCATTTCATCTTTTTAAAATTAAACAAATGTTCTTTCTTTCTTGGATGGCAGTAAAGGGAAGACTTGTATTTTTCTACTAGATCCAAGTCTATTGTTGTAGGCTATTGATGTGACGCCTTTACTCATACAAAATTTGATTCCACATTTTGAGTAAAATCGTTACAATCAATCACGATGCTGAACCATCAAAACTGTTGGTTTATTTTTTCCATCCAAGGATCAGTTTTCCCTCCACTGTTCTTCACATATACATATGTATAGACATTGTCCGTGGTAGCCCTATTGCCATAACATCGTCTTCTAATTAGTGTAAGGAAAGAATGTGAAAGCACAGTCACTAGAGCCTTACACTTAGAGACCCAAACCACTTCCAAAATATAAATAAAAATACTGCATTGCAGTTTTGTATTTAGTTCAAGAGCTGATTTTCAATTTGTCTTTTCCTATAGCTCTTAACCTTTAGATCATAAAAGCAAATAGTTCCAGTTCCATTGCCAAGTGCTTCCCTCTCATAACCTCCTCCTAAATGACCAATGCTTTGTTTTTACTTATCCCGACATTCCTTTGTGTGTCTTTGTGCCTGTGTTTATTCAGTACTGGATGATGTGAGAAGTTTATTTGACAGTGATCTTGGACAAGCACACACAAATCCACCACAGAATAAAATATATGCTTGCCTAAAATTGGGGCTGTTACCAAGCTTAGGTTTATTAGGAAAATCCTTTTCTCAGATGACTTCTCAACTCAAAATAGTTATTTCTCATGAAACTTCTAAACCTTTTGTTTTAGTTAAAAATTGTTTGTTAAACTGTTCTTTTTTTTTTTCCCCGAGAAAATCCCAATTGTCATGTAGTATTTGCATCAATATGACGAATATTGTAAATGAGAGCCAACTATTGGAATAAAATATGGAAAGAGAGCTGCATATAAAACTGTTTTCAATTTTTCAACCCAGATTACAATTTTTTAAATAATTCAGCCAGAAGTTAGCACTTTAAAATTCCCCTATGGGAGTAAGGGCTTGTTGTCCTTGTCAGATTTAAAGTACCTGGAAAACATGCTGTAGGCAAGGAAGGACAAGAATTGCAATGAAAGTCACAAACTATTAAAAATAACTTCAGTTGTAATATGGAAAGAAAAGAGAGAACTGTGAAGAAAATAATCTTCATGGTTTATGGTAGATTTTGAGATTTTGAAAGGGACCTCAGCAAGTTAAAGTGTCATGACAAAAACTGATTAAAAAATGGAATATGAATTGGAAAATAATGATAAACAAATAATAATGAATAATAAATTTCAATCTTTTTACCCAACCTCGATGTTTTGGAAAACTTTCTATCAAAAAATAAAGTTAGTTCCATATTGAAAAGTAACTTGACAATTAATAGAATTGACAGACTTACAGAATAACTGAGGTTGGAAAGGGTCTTAAGAGCTCATCTAGCCCAACCTTTCACCCCAAGCAGGACCAGATAGAGCAGGTTGTTCAGGGCCACATCCAGTTGGGTTATGCATGAAGGACGAAGACTCTGGGCTAAAATAGTTTTTATTCTAACATTTATTTGTGATTTCTCCTGTTTCTGTATTTGTTGTTGCTTGTCCTGCCACTGGACACCATGAGGACAGTCTGGCTCTGTCTTCTTCACTACCTTTGAAACTTAAGCATACTCCATTGATAAGATTCCCCCTGAGAGCTTTCTCTTGCAGTCTGAAGAGTCGTACATGAAATGTTCGGTCCCCTCATCATCTTCATGGCCCTTTGCTGGAATCTCTTCAGTCTCACTTTGAGGAGTCCAGTGCTGGACCTACTACTCCAAATATATCTGACCAGAGAAGAATCACCTCTCTCAGCCTGCTGACAATGTTTTTCCTAATGCAACCCAGGAGGTTGTTGGCCTTTGCAGCAAGGACAAATTTCTCTCACATTTAGCTTGGTGAATACAGGATATCTCTGGGCCTTTAGGCTTTTCAGTCAGCCATCTCTCAGTGTGTACTGACGCATGGGGACATTTCTCACTATGTTAAGAAGGTTCAGGGCTTTGAACTTCTAAGTACATGTTTTGAACATGCACATCAGATATGCCATAATTCTGATTTTCAAATTAAAAAGAAATACTAACTGAAAAATGAAATCTCTTAGACTAAGCTATTACCAACAAATCAGTATTTTCTGTAGAAAGAAATAAATACCTGATCAGTTTTAATAGAAATTACAGCTCATAGAAATTACAGCATGATAAGTGACCTCTTTTCATACTTAAGAATCTCCAAATCCTCAAAATTTGTTTAAAGATAATGTTAAGGAGACATAATAACTTCTACAACTTCAACCGTGCACTTAATAACCTCTTATTACCTAGCATTCCACATTTCCCAAGATAACGGAAAAATTTAGGCAACAGTCCCTTTAATCACATATACACAAAAAGTCACTTATTTTGCACATTTTATTCCATTAGTTATAAAAGTTCACGTAAAGCTAAAAAGTGTTGGATAAACTCCAGTCTGCTTGAAAATTTAGAAGTGACACACTATATGTTACTATTGTGTTACTATAATTTTTTAGCTAGCTATTCATTAAAAGGCTAAGGCAGATCACAAGAAAATCACATAAATATCAAAAAGCATTTAATCTCATTAAAATATAGAAAAGTCAGTGAGATCACAAAATCACAGAATTGTAGGAGTTGGAAGGGACTTCTAGAGAACACCTAGTCCAACACCCCTGACAACGCAGGCTCCCTGCAGCAGGCTGCTCAGGTAGACAAATAAGTCTTGAATATTTCCAGAGAATGAGACTCCACAACCTCCCAAGACATCCTGTTCCAGTGCTTGGTCACCCTCACTATGAAGAAATTCTTACACACAATTGTGTGGAACTTCCTATGCTCAAGTTTATGTCTGTTTCCCCTACTCCTGTCCCCACAGACCACTGAAAAGAGGCTGGCTGTGTCCCTTTGATTCCCACACTTAAAATACTCATAAACATTAATAAGATCATCTCTGAGTCTTCTTTCTCAAGGGTGAACAGACCCACGTCGCTCAGCCTTTCCTCACTGGGGAGATGCTCCAGGCCATTTATCATCCTTGTGGCCCTAAAGTGGAGTCTCCCCCAGGAGATCCCTGGCTTTTTGTACTGGGGAGCCCAGAACTGGATACATTACTCCAGATGAGATCTGACCAGGGCAGAGTACAGAGAGAAGATTACCTCCCTTGACCTGCTGGCCACACTCTTTTTAATGCACCCCAGGATGTCATTGGCCTTCTTGGCCACCAGGGCATACTTCTTGCTCATGGCCAACCTGCCATCCACCAGGACCCTCAGGTCCCTGTCTGCAGAGCTCCTCTCCAGCAGGTCATGTCCCAAACTTTACTGATACTTGTGGTTTTTCTTTCCCAGGTGCAAAACTCTACACTTGCTTCTGTCAAACCTCATCTGATTCCTCTCTGTCCAACTCTCCAGCCTGTCCAGGTCTCACCGAATGGTAATATAGCCTTCTGTCATGTCAGTCACTCCTCCTAGCTTTGTATCATTGGTGTACTTGCTGAAGGTGGACACTATCCACTCATCAAGGTCATTGATGAAGATATGGAACAAGACCAGAAGAAGCACTTACCCCTGAGGAACACCACTAATCACAGATCTCCAACCAGTCTCTGCATCCCTGATCACCACACTCTGAGCTCAGCCAGTCATCCAGTTCTCAGCCCACCTCACCATCCACTTATCTATCCCACAATTTCTCAGACTTGTTATCAGGATGTCATGGAAGACAACCTCAAAAGCCTTGCTGAGGTCAAGGTAGGTGACATCCACTACTCTCCCCTCATCTACTCAACTGGTGATGCCATCATAGAAGGCTACGAATTTGGTCAAGAATGATTTTCCCTTGGTGAATCCACACTGACTATTCCTGATGATCTTCTTCTCTTCCAATTGCTTGGAAATGACCTCAAGAAGCTGTTCCATCACTTTTTCAGGGGGAGGATGACTGGCCTGTAGTTTCCTGAATCCCTCTTCTTGCCCTTTTTGAAGACCAGATTGACATAGGCTATCCTCCAGTTTCCAGGCATCTCTCCTATTCTCCAAGACCTGTCAAAGATGATGAGTGCAGTTTGGCAGTCACTTCTGCCAGCTGCTTCAGGATATGTGAATGCATCCCATCAAGGCCCAAGGGTGATCCCACCTAGTCAGTTCCAGACCATCCTCTCTTTAACCAGAGGGAAGCTCTCCATTTCCCAGACTCTCTCTTTCTCTGTTCTCTGCAGGGTCCAGGAATCCCAAGGAGAAGTCTTTGAAGTGAAGACAAAAGCAAAGGTATCCACCATCTCCATATTCTCAGCATCCCCCATTACCAGGACGCCTGCCTTGTTCAGCAAGGGGCCCACATTATCCCTAGTTTTCCTTTTACTGTTAACATACTTTAAAAAACCCTTCTTATTATACTTTATCTCCTTTGCAAGTTTCTGCTCCAGGTGAGTTTTAGCTTTCCTTGTTGCTGCCCTGCAGGCCCCGACAACACTCCTATACTCCTCCCAAGTGGACAGACCATTTTTCCACATCTCATATACCTGCTTTTTGCCTTTGATCTTACCCATGAGCTCCTTGCTCTTCCATGAAGGTCTCCTGCCTCTCTTTCCCAATTTCCTACTCTTAGGGATGCAGAGATGTTTAAAGGAATCCTACATAGAGAGATATAATTTTGCATAATGTCAGATAAATTTACTGCTGAGAAATACACAGCAATACTCTTTGGAGAAAATCATTTGAAAGCACTTTTGCTGAACGACAGATGAACTGTAAAGACAGAAGAAACTAATAAATAGAATAGAAACCAAATGAAAAGTAGTAAGAAATATATTGTTTTCCCAGTGCAGAAAAGGGTGATAAAATCTCACTTGGAATTCACTGTTTGATTGTATTCATTTTATCATGAAAATGGCCTATGAGCATTAAAATTAACCAGACTTGAAAAAAAAAAATCAGATAGATAAAGATTTATGTGTAAGAATGGACATAAGCCACTCAAACTACAGTTTAGAAAGAATCAATAATGACATCACATGGAAAGATGAATGAGCTGTTCTTAACATGCCATAATGTACATAATTAAGTCTGAAATATATCTTAACTATTAAATAATTCAGAAATTGAATAGAATTGAAAAAGTTTCAAGATAAATCGACCTACAACTTTTACCCAGATTTTTGAAGCTGCCTATATTGGTCCTTCTGGAATTCTATTCTGGTACACATTATGTTGCATAAAACAAACTTTTCTTGGGGCTTTGGCATTCGGGGCAAAGGGAAGGAGGACAGACAGTAAATCAGAAAAATACAAACAAATTTCCCAGAGAACAAGCTTGTTGAGTCACCAGACCAGATTCCAGGCCTGAATCTACATGTATGCATGTTGCACTAGAACTACATTAGACTTGATGTTGACATCTTCCCATGCTTTCCTGGAACTTAAGGGCTCCCTTGTAGCATCCACAATTTTACAGCATCTATTTTATTCAGATTCTATGATTATGCTAAACATAACAGTGTTAAAATCAGCTTGAATAAATATATTTAGAAACAGCTTAATTCATATGAACTTAAAATCAAGGGTAGAAAAACGAGAGGAGGTAGATTGAGCCATTAAGGTTTTCACTCAGAGAAGAGCCATCGCATACAAAGCAGTCTTCAGTTGCTAAAAAAGATTTTAAAAAATTTCTTTTCCAGAGATCAGGATTTTTACAATCTAGACAGAAAGCCTGAGCTTAAGATAAATGCCATGGAGAACACTGGTGAACAAAAAAAACAAGGAATAGCATTCAAGAATGAGGAACACATCTCCTTTCTCTTTCACAGAATCGGAAAGACAGCTTGGATTCACAAAATAAAGTTTGCATTGTGAGTTCTACAGAACAAACTCCTCTGAAATTATGATAAAGGAAATCTCCTCTAATCTTCATTGCAGCCATGCCATTAGGAAGAAATATGCAGTGACAGAAACAGCAAAGCTGTGCCCTGAATAAAAAGAAAAAATGTGAAGTATTTCAGAGGAATCCTGTCATTTCCTTTTATTGATTTTTATGAAAGGATAGAAAAAACTCCATGTTCTAATTTAGCACCCAACTACCTTGTTGCTTGCCATGAACAGTCTTTAAAATCATTGTTAGCTATGACACGTTTTCCATTTTAGCGCCACATTCTTTTTTTTTTTTTTTTTTTTTTTTAATTCCTTCCCCTTTCAAGGCTTCTTATTAGTTTAGTTTTTGATGTTTTTCTTCTATTTGGATTTTTTATTTACACTTACCTGCCTTTAGTCTCCTTCCTGCCCTTTGCTTCAAAGTCTACAGTGAGTTTTCCTACACTTCCACCTCTATGAGTCTTATATCATGAAGCTCTACACCTAAATATCACCATGTAGAGCAGTGCCAGAAGAGAAGACAGTAAATTGAGGGAAGAAGGTAAACAAAAATGATGGAAAAAATCAGACACAAAAAATGAATGTGATGTAGCCATCTTTTCCATCTTGTATGTTCACATAATAGACTTCTTTACTCTTCCTGGGCACTCCTTTTTCAGCAAGAGAAAATCAGAGCTACAGGATTTTTCAGATACACTTCAGTTGTCTTATTTTCCCATGTAGTGACAAATTAATAAACTAGTGAATACTTAATTTGTACTAATGATTAAATTAAAATATACTATTTTAATGAACACCATTTGTGTTTCCTCAAATTTCCCAGTAAGAAATCTTATAATTTAAAATGCAATCTCAATTTCTGTTCAAGCCTGAAAACACAAACTGTTCTGCTCCGAGCTTCTGTTTCTGCATATAGCAGGATTATGGCAAAGCAATTCATACTGCTCTACCTTTAATCTATATCAACAGGAGGCCCAATTTAGTTTGTCTGGGACTGGTACTTAAAAAGCCTGATAGATGTAACCTGTGAGAGGCAAGCAGAATAAGAGCAATGAGGGCATTAAAATAAATAAATAAATAAAAGCCAAGAAAACCACAAAACTTCTATTTTAATTTATGTGAGAATATTTGCATCATTCTTTAAATCTTCAGTTTAACAAAGCTGTTGAATGTTTTTTTTTTTTTTCTTTAAAAACATCCCATCCACGCCATCTCCATTTCTTAAACTTATTCTTTTCACCAGTTTAGCTGTGAAGTGTGGTTCTATGAAATATTTTTCTAAAGCTTCCCAGGAGGGTTTTGTTTCCTTTATGGTATTCAGACGCACTAGAGCAGTAGGAATTTACAAGTAACTCCCCTTCATAGTGTAGGGGCAGACTTCGCTTTTTCAACCAAACTTCCTCAGGCAGCTCTGAGTGATACGACCTTACCAGCTATGTAAGGACGACTTATTAGACCTGTGAAAACCAAACTAATATTGTTTGTCTGGAAGTAATAGAAAGACAAAGCCATGATTAAATGCTCCACTCCTAAGAGGTATCCTGCTGTGCCTGAGAACTACCTCATACTTGCAAGATCAATGTATTTGCAGCTTCTGGTTTTGGTTGCTTTCTTTCTTTCATACTGGAAGAATATAATGCACCATGATACATAGGTTCAATATGGCTTGTGCAGCTGCATGAATGTAAGAGTTTGTTTTGTTGATACAGAGTTAAAACAGACAAATTTTGAGGGGAGATTGGGTTAGAAAGCTCCCGGGCTGAGATAACAATGGAGAAATTTTTTGCCCATTACCGCCGTGGACAAAAGGGCCTGGGAAAAAAAAAAAAATTGATTTAATTTATTGACAATTAACAGGTTAGTGCAGTGAGAACTAAAAAGAAACTCAAAACACCTTCTTACCTATCCGTCCTCTTCTATTTTGTCACTCTGAACAGTGCAGGGAAATGGGGGTTCTAGTCATTCCATCTGCCACTCCATCTTCTCTCTTCCCTCTTTCCACCGCGGTGTAAAATCCACAGAGCCCATCTTTCAGGCGTGCACTGCCCCAGCACAGGCCTGTTCCACAGGCAGCAGCTCTTCCAGCTCTTCCACACAACTCTGGCCCCTCTCCGTGGGCTGTAGCTGAGGCCCCGGCCCTGTTCCTGCAGGGGTTCTCCATGGCTACAGCGTCCTCCAGGCCACATCCACTGCTGCACCGTGGGCTCCTCCGTGGCTGCAAGTGGAGATCTGCTCCGTTCTTGGAGCACCTCCTGCACCGAGCTTCGTTCCTGCAGAGCTGTTTCTTTCATATTCTCTCACTGTTCTCTCCCAGCTGCTGTTATTCAACAGTTTTTCAGAAATCTCACACCCACCGTTGCTCACGGCTCAGCTTTTACTCAGCAGTCCCTTTAGAACATCTGGAGTGTCAGCTCTGATCTGAGATGGGGTAGTTCTGGGCTCTGCTCACAAAAGCCATTCTACCTCCCTTCTCGCTAATTATTATGGAAATAAATGGGCATCAGTACGCTAGTCCTTCTATTTCCCTTTTCCAGTTCACCCAGCCTCCTTTTGTGCACAACCTGAGTTGTTAAAAAGATGAGTAGTTTGTTCATTGTGAGTGTGTCTGAGGAAAAAGCCACCCCTTGCTGCTCTTGATGGTCTTTAGAAGTGGTAATTGCCTCCCCATGTGCTTAGATGTTTGACTCTTGAGTTCTGTCTAGCACTTTCCCAGTACTGAGCAGTTGATGTTGCTCTGACCCAAATTGCCTTTCAGCAATCCATCTTTTTAGCACCTTCATAAGGGATCTCTAATCTCTGACAGAAGATTGAATTAATTTACTGAAATATGTGACCATACTTAACAATCTTTCTTACTCATACAGTTTCTGGTTTGGAGCCAAGATTTACATAATTATTTCTATTTTTGAGCTGTCAGGACTGACACATTTTCCAAATGCCTACATTTTACCATTTTTAGCTTACACTTGCCCTTACTGAAGTATAGTTCTTCATGTCCAGCATTTAAAGTACTTGATGGACTTTTGTTCTTCCGGGACTACAAAATATAATTCTATCTAGATAGGTTAGCAGTCCACAGAGACCTTTAAATAACTCTGCTCTGATTATATCAAACACATCTAAGAACCTTTAATGCTCTTTCTGTAACCTGTAATGTTCCTTATGATGTAAGGCACTTTCAAGAATTATAACAAATAATAGGTAACGTAATTTAGAAACTTTTTTCTCTAACGAGATTTGTCAAAAATAGTAGAAATTTTAACCACAGATATTCAGTGAATATTAAAGATTTTTTTTCCTGTCCTTCCTCTCAGTTTTTCACCCTTTCACTTATTTCTTTTCATTTTCCTTTAGATGTTATCTGAAGACTAGGAGGAGGATGTTGCATGTACTTGCCTTTTCAGAATGGTGCATACATGTGTCACACATACAGTTCTAAAGAATGGTTATCTGTTGATTGTGCTGTTTTCTTTTCACTAAGGCTTATGTAGATAACATTTGTAGAGTACCTGGGTACTTGTGTGCTTCAAAATGTAAGATTTTACAAAGTGGCAAGAGAAGAGAGAGAGAGGCTAAGAGAACTAAATACTTGTCCAATAAATAAGTGCTTAAATAGGTGCTTAATAAAACCATGTGATATTTGTCACTATTTCACATTCTTGAATTGGTCAGGTTAACACACAGTAAAGACCTAATGTTTTAAAGTAATGGAAGGCTTATGAGTCTAATCTGTCCACCTCACTGCCAGTTCAAAGCTTGGTTGTGTACAGTATGAAATTTGCACAAATATTTCTGATTTATGCAGGATTTGAGTCATGAGAAACAGGAATCATGGCATTAGGGTCAAATTTTATTGAAAGTATTTTTGTTTTCTCCAAGTATTATTTTATGTCTCATAAAGATCTGTAAGTATTGCAAGAAAAATTTTATTTAAAATGTCTCTTTTCTCCCTCCTCTGTCTATCTGTGCTAACCATCCATGCTGATGTAATCTCACCAGAAGATAACCCTGCCTGAAACCAGAATGCAAAGTAAGTCACTGGTGTGTCATTTTCTGCAATGGACTGCAAACAGATACCAGGCAAGATGGGAAAGACATTTCTGTAAAGCATTGGGAAAGATATCATATCTGTAAAAGTGAATATGGATGTCTCAAAGCACAGGTTTTTAAGTAAGTCCACAGTTTAGTTGCAACAGTGGTCCTATTACAGTATTCCCATGGTGATTTTCAGCAGAGTGAATCATTGCTCTTCCACATGCTGTCACTGAGGGGGGCCCTGCAGTCACGCAATCATCCATTATCATCTTGCAGAAGCCTCCAGCACAGCCTGACAGCAGGAGCCAAGCATTGCGGAACACGCTCCAAGCTGCATGGAATCCTGGTCTTGGAAGCAACTCTGTAGCACGCTGAACACTTGATGTAGCAAAAAAAAAAAAAAAAAAAAAAAAAAAAAAAAGTGAATATTTTCAGCCTCAGAGTAAATCACACTTGGCATTTGAGTCCCAGTGTGACAGTTGTTCAGACCTGCTTGAAATTCTCACCTCCTTTTTTGTAATATCCACTCCTCAAAACAATCCCATCTCTAAATGTGTTTTAAAAGAATTATGAAATATACATAATATAGATAGATAGATAGACAGTCAGACAGACAGACAGACAGATAGATACTTGCTACCTGATCAAAAAGCTGGTAACCACCCGATAAGAATCATTCAACTTTTTATGTACTATCCATTACATATCCTCTAGGATCCAGAAAATTTTGGGAAAAACTTCCAGGCTTTACACAGCATGAGAAAAGATCTATTTTTATACCTCCTCAGGGAAATATGGACTAGAAAATAGATGACAGTTATGGTTCAACCCTGCAGGTGGCTCAGTGTCATGCAGTCATTTGCTTTCTGCCCCCATTCCCAGAGGGATGGGGGAGAAAACTAAAAAAAAAAAAAGAAAAGGTAGAACTAAGAGGTTGAGATAAAACTATTTACTAAGGTAAAGAAAGGGAAAAGGATAACAATTATTATATTTTTTATTATATATAGATAATATATATAACAAGCAATTGCTTACCAACACCCAACCATGCTCTGAGAAGCAGAAGAGAGAGCAAGACAATTTCCCACTCCCTTCAAAACTCCTTTCACGTATTGTATGAAAAAAAAAAGTAGGGAATATCCCTTTGGCCAGTTAAAGTCAGCTGTCCTAATTCTGTTACCTCTCAGCTCCTTGGGCCCTTCACTGAGAATGGCCTTGGCTCTGTTCAACACTACTTAGCAGCTAAGAACACCAGTGTGTTGTCAGCATTGACTTTCTCCTAGAACCAAAACATAACATCAGATCAGGCACTCTGAAGAAAACAACTCTGCCCCAGCTGAAACTAAGACAACAGTTAAAATTTAATTCAGAGAACAAAGCTTATAGTACAGTACTTACAAAAGTTTAGTTACACATTCCACCAGTTTATCAGAATATTCGACAGAAAGTTATTCAAGAGTAGCTGTTTATAAACTCCTTTACTCAACAGCATTTGCAGGGAAAAAGGGGGCCATTCCCTATTGCAGATACTTACAAGCAGAACCTAAAGCGGTCCTTAATGTGTGCCCCATCAGAAGCTCAGCCCATGTAGTAACTTTCCACTATGTGTGCAGGCCACCCTTCTAAGCAACCAATTTGTGAAGTAGGATAGACTATGAGCAACTCAGTGGTCACTACACAGCAAAAATGCCTAGGAGCGATGCCCAGAGGCAAGAAAAACACAAATTTGGAGCATGGAAATTTAGCAGTGATGTCCATCAACTTGCATAACTTCTATATGCTGAGTAGTGAGAAAGAGTAAAGAGTTACTTACACCATTCTGGGACCAGGTCAAGGTCATAAAGGAAGCTGAGGCTGCTGCTGAGAAGAAAAATGTAGCAACAATGAAATATATTGGAAGAATATGAAACTGAAAAGCATAATGAAGATCTCATTCATTTAAGCTGGGCATACAGTTCATACTGCCTTTCATTTGTACAGAATTTTATACATGGGTGGGGAAAAATTAAGTGCTACTAGTGAGACAGCTTTTGAATCTTCACTGGAACATTGACAAGTGGCAAAAGAATTGCTTCAGCCTTTCTAAACATGCTTTTATCTTAGTAATTTCAGCTTGTTGCATAAATCCTACAATACTGGGCTTAACAACTCCACAAAGGATATGCTGGATAGTCTTGATGGTTCCTCATGAACTTTGCTCTTCAAATTTACTTTCCCCTCTTCTGCAGTCTTTCTTCAAAATCAGTAGGAGGTATGTTGTCATGACTCATGTGGAAGTTACACTTCAGTTCCCAGAAATTCTATTTGCCTTCTAGTACGCCCACAAGACAAATAGTGATGCCAAGGTGTTATTTCTTAGTGAGAAGAAGCCATTTTACTCCTGTGGCACATCCTCTACTGAAATATTGGCACGTTCCACCTTTGCATATTCCTAAGGATAGACTGTTGTACTGACAATTCTATGATTTTCAGCACTGTCAGAAAGTTAAGTACCTGTTTTTTTAACATCTAGAATTTTTTTCTTCATCTTTTTTTTTTTTTTTTTTCTGTTAAGAGCAGATGGGAAAGATCTCACAGACCATTAAATAAACAGTTTAAGTCTTAAAGTGCTCCACTCGAGCACTCAGTACAGAGGAAGACTGAGTTTAATTTGTCCTGGTATGCTAAAAATACTAAAGATCTGGCATAGCTTTTATTTAGGATTGTTTATGAAATCTCAGGTGGGTGACTCACCACGTATATGATGTGTTGTGTTGTTTTAAATTGTTTTCTGCATGGAGTTTGTTTAGCTACTTATAAAATAACTTCAATGAGTATGTTGCTGACTATTGTTCTTTTCTTGAAGCAAAGTTAGCTTTGTTAAACTTTAGTCAATGTGGGAATTAACTTATTGAGAAATCTGCAACTCGTATGCAAAATATTGGACGCATATACTGTTTTGACTATAACCACCAAATAACCTTAGTTCACTTCTCAGTTCCTGGCTTGATCTGTAAAAAGTGGACCATTAACTCAGTACAATAAAATTGATTTACAGTAGCTAAGAATTCATTTCAGGATTTTCCAGTTACATATATTCAAGTAATTCAGATGGAATTTGAAATTTGTTGATAGTCTTTTCTGAACTAACAAATTATGTCATTTCACTTACACAGCTACATATGTGCTGAGTTTGGTTCAAACTGTCCAAGAGATTTCAATAGATTTTTTCCCTATCATTTCTAGTCTCACATAATACACCATGATGGCTTTTAGAATATCTGTGATAGATGAACCAAGTGAAAGCATGACAAGAATCTTCTTAGAGAAACGTTTATCAGTGGTAACATGTCAAAAGCTTTCAAGAAAAACATTTTATTCTGAGGATGTAAGGCAGTGGCAAAACATTCAAAAAATTATAAACCTTTTTATGTATTAGTTTTACAGCCAGCATCTATACATATAAAGACTCTCAAAGTGAGATAGGGTTTGAAAATTTAAATAGTAATGGTTTTACTATGCTGAGCAATTCATACAGAATTCAAAAGGAGATATACGTGCTATCACTTGGCCATCTTCTGTACAGCTGTAGGTGCAGATTACATCTTAGCTGTTATCAAACACAGAATTAGGGCCTTCTAGCACTGAATGTGTAAGTTCTGACAGTTTGAGCTTGAGAGTTAAGGTCAAGAGTCAAGCAGCAACATCCAAGCCCATACACAGGAAAATGTGTAATATGTTTTGGGTGCTGCAGACAGCTGGGTATAGATTCACCTCAATAAATCAAACAAACAAAGTGAACTGGAACACTACCTTCACTGACAGCTGTAACTCCTTTGATTACAACAACTTCGACAGCTAGTTCCATGGCTGATACATACATCTGGGTATATTTACATAAGTTTGAATCCTACTTTTGAGTTTCACAACCAATGGGAGGATCACGATATTTTATGACAGGACTAGATCAGTTACTGCACTGCAGATGTAGAGAAAGTAGTAAACCAAGGATGCAGGGAAAAAAATTAAAAAAGGAAAAAAAAAGAGCAAAAACAAGAACAATGTTCTGCTGTTTAATAAAGAAAAAGACAACAAGCAAATTTCATTTTCCCTAAAGCTAAGGGTTTTTGTATGCACAGGCCAAAGTTATGTCACTGCAGAAAAAGTTACAATTACATACTCAGCAAAAAATAGAAGGAGCATTCCAGATAGTAGAGAAAATAAGGTTTCAGTTTCAAATAAATCAGAAACATCACAATAATCATACAGTAACTAGAAAGTGAAAAATATACTTTCTGGAAAACTGGAAAGCCAGGAATCACAGTGATAAACTCAGGTGAACAGTCCAAACTGGTAGGTAGTTGCTACCTTCAGATACAGAAAATCAGGGTATTGCATTAGTTTATCATATTGAAAACAAGTTGTTATAGAATCCTGATCTTTATTTTATTTTCATACCACTACTATTATCCCTAACTATATAATTATACATAAACATGCACAGTCTATTGATCTGCAGTTTCCCAAAAGGAGACTGCAGCTTCTGCAAAGAAAGCATAAAGAATAAGCTTCAGTGCTGTTTAAAAGACAATTGACTTCAAACTAGATATATGAAATTTGTCATGAAGACACTGGTTCTGACTGTTTCATATAGGACTGGCCCGAGTACATCACATAGCAGAGGTGGTTCAAGGTTTCCTGTTGGGCAGCTACTAGTTCCAGCAGTGTGATCACATGGCAGAAAGTGGTACTGAAGTAAATAAAGCTGTGTTGGTTTAAAATAGATGCAGATTTTTTATGTCAGTGAAACACTGACATAAAAGGTAGCATAATAATAGTGAGAATATGGGTGACTGATTATAAACATTTTAAAAAATACTGCATACAGTTTTACAGTTGAGAAAAGATTAGGAAAAAGCATGTACATTATGAGATTTTTTTGTTTTAGTATAGTATGGCATGGCAGTGAGATGCTATCTATACTCAGGATAATTTTAACTTGGCTTTGTGACAATATGAGTACACAATATGTTCATGCTTTGCACAAATGACTATATAATGTTTCATTAAGGACTGTAAATACCCATCAACCTAATCATGGAAATGCTGTTTCAGTGATTTTAGGGCCATTTAGTCTGGGCTATGATGATGGGGATGAATTGCTTTATTTTATTAACAGTTGCCTTTGCAATTACACAGAGAAAAATATTTTTGTGGAAAAATTAATCAGCATTTCCTGTTGTCCTGGTGCAAATGGACAATATGAACATCCTTATAGAGCCACTGCAATTGTCATAGGAATGCTTTTTTTCAGGTAGGTTTCTCTACCAGCTTTCTAATCTGCTGAAGAAAACAGATCAACTCCAACCATGTCATGCTATGCTTTCATCTCTTGCTTGTATTTCTTATTCTTACCACCCAAGACTATTTCCTGTAATGGGATTAGCTCATTCCAGCATTACTAGTCAAAAATAAGCTTGGCGACTTCTTTATCATCTCTGAAAAACAGATAAACTGAGGCTGTTGATAGGTTAATTATTTTGATATTCAAGGTTTTTTTAATATACTCTAGAACAAATTTTGTCATTTCAGTTAACTCTGACACTCATATGAGTCCACTGGTCACCAAAGAAATACTGTGGGAAGCATAATGAAACAGAAAAAAATATGGAATTATCTTTTTTATTTTTATTGTTCAGAAAATAAGAATAGGAATAACTGTAAGGCACTGAATCAGGTTTGGAATGAGTGAGAACAGCAGAAACGTGAGTGAAAGAGGGTGCACTGTTAAATGCATGTAATCAGGCATCCTTGCATATTCATAAGGAGTTTTTAATGGTGATTTTATTGAGTCATAACATCATAGAATATCCCTAGTTGGAAGGGATCCACAAAAATATTTAAGTCCAAATCTTGTCTCCACACAACACCACTCCAAAATCAGTCCATATAGCTGAGAGCATTGTCCAGATGCTTCTTGAACTCTGGCATCTTGGGGTCAAGCACACTGCCCTGGTGAGCCTGTTCCATTGTCTGACCACCCTCTGATGAAGAATCTTTTTCTCATGGCCAAAAAGTATTTCTGAATGTCTTGAACATATGTGGAGTTGTAGTTATGCTATAGTAGTAGTATCAGAAATATGTTCTTTGAGAAAAATCAAAATGCTTTTGAAATAATTTCTCAAAAACTACAGTAATGTACATACTGCACTTATACGAAGAGTTTAATATCTATGAGGAGTGTTAAAGAACCGTACTGTGACCAAGAATACAGGAATAAGCTTTTTGAAGATATAATGTGATCTAAGAATACAATATTGGGACTTCATCCTTTCAGTAACACAAGTTTAAAGATGTGTGACCACAAGTAATACTACTGATGACTTTGGCCACATTTTTAATAAAGATAAATCAGTGTATGGCAGTGTAATCAATGCTAAGTGATACAGCATATTGATCATACTTTGAAAGAGCTAATGGAGACAAGTAATGCCAAGACTGAAAATATCCCGAGAAGTAGTGGGAGAACTCTCTATCTTATTAACAAGAAAATCCATTCACAATCACACATCTTGTGAACATCAAGGAAATGTTTGCACACATTCAATGAAATCTCTTGAGACCGTAATAAATCCTACACAACAAATTATATACCAACTGGTTCTTAGGAGAATTGAAATAAATCCTCACAATTGCTTAGTGGGTAATCTCCAGATCAGATTCCCATTCTTCTTTAGAGGAAAATAATATATTGCTTCTTACAGTCTCTGCCAGCCAAATGCTATATATCAAAGATATGAACGTAGCTGAAATATTGGTCTTGATCCAAAGTGAAGCTAAATTTTAATACATTCCTCTAAAAGAAAGGGAGAGAAAGAAAGAAAGAAAGAAAGAAAGAAAGAAAGAAAGAAAGAAAGAAAGAAAGAAAGAAAGAAAGAAAGAAAGAAAGAAAGAAAGAAAGAAAGAAAGAAAGAAAGAAAGAAAGAAAGAAAGAAAGAAAGAAAGAAAGAAAGAAAGAAAGAAAGAAAGAAAGAAAGAAAGAAAGAAAGAAAGAAAGAAAGAAAGAAAGAAAGAAAGAAAGAAAAAGAAAATACAAGTTTTGGTAGAGAAAACCTAGATAAAAATGAAAAATAAAATAGAAAGTAGGATGATACATCATTTACCACTTCATTTACTTTCCCGTAAGGTAAAGAATAAAAGCTAAGAGTCTAATTATTCAAACAAATAATAGGAAGATCATTTCAGGGATGAAAAACTGAATGTTATATACAAATATGTTTAACAAAGAATCAGTTTAAAGCAAGATAGGGGACTTCCTTTAACAGGCTGCAATACAATCTGGAAAATATAAACACTGAAGAGAATGTCATTGTTGATTCTTGAAGGTATGCTCAGAAACTGGAAAGATATGTGCATGAATGACTTAGCTGCATAAAGCTTGCTAGCTCAATCAGAGCAAAAGATTTCTCTGTTAAGAGGTATTGCAGTTGCCACCCAAAAAATATTGGATGCTTGAAAGCAAACCCTCCGCTGTGTGGTATGGATTATGTACAGACCAAGTGTGACTTTCTAGATCATATTTAGCTAATTGATGTAGTTTAGCTTCGACATTTAAGTCAGGTTCTCTCCTTTGTTGTTCCCTGGACAGGTATGACATAGGCAAACATTATGATAAGTTACGTCCATCTTCAGTTTTATCTTGTGCTTCCAATAATAGTCTGCAAGCTTCTTCAAAGAGTTAACTACTGTGCAGTGCTGTTTGGTGATAGTCATGGTCTAGCTGGGGGAGCAGAAATATTGCAATTTTTGCATTAACTTTATTTTCCTCATAGGAAATCTTCCAAGGGCCAGTTAAGGCTGTTATTACATTTCAGAATGGAGTAAAACAGTCTTAAATTTACTGAAAAACAAGGCCAAAATGTCCAGAAAAAAAAAAAAATCTTGCCAGAAGATTAAGTATTATAACATGAAAGGGCAAGTCTTAAAGTTAAGCATTAATTGATTTAGAAAGCAAAGAGCTACTTCTCAGTTCCCCCAGAAAAGCTGCCAGTGCATCTCCCTCTGTGAGGTTAACTGGAAACAAAGCAAATTGTCATAGTTACAGAAGCCTGTGCTGGGGAAAGGAGACCACACATCTTTCACTAGTCACTGTACAAAGCTTTGCAGTTTAGAGGAAATGCTGATCTGTTCTCAAGAAAAGAATTATAGTTGAAATAAAGGACTTGCCTACAGCAGAAAATAATTAAGTAATGGATTTCAAAAGGAATAAGTAAGATTCTGTATGAGTGTAGGAACCCTCTGTGATCTCTTAGCACTTTGCTTACTAACAAGAAGAAAAGTTTCTAAATGCTGAAGGGTAAAATGAAAGTAGGATAATCCTCCAATTGTATTACAGGATAAAAGAGAAAGAAGGGAGGGAGGGAGGGAGGAAGGAAGGAAAAGATTATTTACTTCTATTTCAATTGTTTTCAATGGACAGAAAATGATCCTGCAGGCCATTTATCATCTTCATGGCCCTCTGCTGGCCTTTTTGTTCCTTATAGTAATGAACCATGTCCATATCTTCTTCAGAGTCTCACCCAGCTATTTTTCCTAATCAAAATTAGAGATAAAGCACAGATTATCTGAATGCACATGAACTCTTCCAGGAAAGATCCTGTTACAAAAGAGGTCAGTTCTTCCAACAGTTCAACAATGAAAGTGAAAATGTTATACTTTTTAACAAATTAGTCTGCACTGGAGCTCACAGCAGGGCTGTAAAAGCAAATGCTGGAGTTGCAAAGACTATCTTGAGAATGAGATTACAGCAAAAGAATGCTAGAAAAAAAATTGCTTCACTCATCCTTGGACTGTTGCTGTGGATTATTTACCTGAAAGTAAAGCTGAAGTAACTCTTAAGATTTCTGGTTGGCAAAAATAACACTGCTGAGACAAAGTACATGACTGTTCCACAACAATTTGTTATGGTCTGCCCTCTAATGGCTACAAACAAACAAAAAAAGGTCAGAAAGTGGTGAATTTGTATCTGCAAACAACTAAATTGTGGAACTAAAGTTGTATGAATACCCTTTGGGCTTTCTAGTTCAAGAATCCAATTGCATCATGCTTGTGGAATGGCTGGATTCCACAGAGAGAAAAAATGCTGTGTGGGATCAGATGACTTACAACCTAAGGCAGTGGTGTACTTACAACAGCTGTTTAGAGCACTGTATCTTTGTTAAGAAATGCAAAGTACTTGCTCAGTTCCATAATATCATTCCCTAGGAATCATCTTCTGCCTTTTGCAAACTGCATGTTCTTTGAACCACTCTTATATTTAAGTAGTCCACTCAAGAGAGTGAAAGCCTTTAAAGGTCTCAAAGTACATCTGACTGCAGTCTGAAGGACTTACTGTCAGATAAGGCTTCTAGGTTGTGAAAGGAGATGGAACAGCCTCGGGCTGCCCCCAAACTGGAATGTTTGTATAAAGGGTTGTTGTACCATCACCTTTTGCCCTCCTTCACTCATCCCCCGAAGAAAGAAATGTGTAACCACAGAAAGAATAAAGTCTAAGGCATGGAGGCTTTTTTTTGATGTATCACACAAACCTAGAGGGAATGCTAGGGGGAATGCTTATGCTATCTTAGAAGGGGAAAGCCTATAAAAATTGTGATTGCTATTAGCAAAACATTTTAACAAATTATTATTTTTTAGTTTGTGGGGGGGGAAAAAAGAAAAAAAAAGAAAGAAAAATGATCATCAAAATGACTATCAATAAACCAATACATTTCCTACAAGTGGTCTTATCTGAAAAAAAAAAAAAAAAAGAATGTTTGTAGAAGCTCAAACATCTGTTATTTAGTACCCAGGATGAAACACAAAAAAATACTCAAGATTTCCAGTGTGATCAGAAAAGGCAAGGAGAGCTGTAAGCAGCCTTAGAAATTAAAAACCAGACTTCCACGACAGTCAGTAAAAACATGATGTGGACAAATAATGCAACAGTTCCCATTCCAAACAGAGAATTTGAAGGATATGAACTACAAGGCAGACCATTTACAGATGAAAGAAATACTGTATTAACATCTAAATGAAAAAGAAAGAATTCCTGTTTGCTGAAAGCAGATACATTTCTGGGGGATTTATTCACAATAAAGACAGTTTGAGTGGGGTATTTATTTCTATTATTATTCCCTACTATTTTTGGAATTATATAAATGTTAAATTGACCTATGCATTAGCAAAATTCAGAGATATTTAGGAAGTGAAATACAATGAAGATGCACACAATGTGATATTATATTGCAGAATACAGATACAGAAATGTATACATATACATATGTAGAAGCAGTATTTTACTCTGTAATTAAATTATAAAAAATGTATTGACAGCAACAGCTACCATGATTAATCAAAAGGAAATCCTACCAAAAATATATGGGTTGTTGCTATCTACATAACTTAAACTTGGTAGTGGTCATGAAATTTTCTGCTGGTATCCTATGCCTCTCTTGGTTTGCTTCAAAATATAAGGGTAGTAGCTCTGCCAAAGTAAATTAAATGTGTTGTTTTTGCACTATACATGCTGGTAGAGACTACTGTGGAAAACTGAATTTAGAAGAAGACAGCTTAAGGCAACTCATGAATTTTCCATCTTGCTTTTTTTATAAGAAGTACTGCGGCAAATTACATGAACTGTAGATTTCTAAGATCAGGAAAACTTAAAGTAGAGAGAGTGACAGGAGTAAAATGATACAATGAAAAAAATATCAAATTCAGTCTATATTGGCTAGACACTGTCTTGAAATTGTGTGACTTTAGCTATGAAGATTATGTGGTTTTGTTCTTAATGCATATTTATTTCTCTGACAGTAACAAACATAGCATAGTGAAAATTAGTCTCTGTGCATATTTGCAAAGAGTATCTAGGCATTGCCTGCTACCTCTTTTACATTCAGTCAACTACTTTGATAAAATCATATTAGAAGTCTTGGTGTGCACGTGGGAAGTAGACAGTCACATAGCAGAATAACACAGCTACAGGTACAGGCAGTTGATCTATTTTATTGTGGAAGGTAGGAGGGAACACACTTTTACAAGAGGGGAGCACACTTTTACTGTCCACATCATTACAGGTCAGGTGCTGACCTGCTGGAGTGAGTCCAGTGTTGGGCCACAAAGGTGACTGAGATCTTGAATGTTCCCCCTATGCGGAAAGGTTGAGAGACATGGGGCTGTTCTGCCTGGAGAAGACTGAGAGGGGATCTAATCAATGCTTATGAATATATAATGGATGAGAGTCAAGTGGATTGAGCCTGGATTTTTGATGATACCCAGCATTCAGTCAAGGGGCAATGGGCACAAGCAGGAATGCAGGAATTTCCATCAGAACATCAGGAAAATGTTTTCCTTGAGGCTGACAGCACTGGAACAAACTTCCCAGAGTGTCTGTGGGACCTCCTTCTCTGGAGATATTCAAAACCCATCTAAATGCTTCCCTGTGCAACCTACTACAGGGAAACTACTTTAGCAAGGATTTGGATTAGACAATCTCTAGATTTCCCATTCAAACCCAACAAAATTGTGGTTCTGTAATTCTGTGAAGAATTGGTCCTTTAGGAAAAAAAAAAAAGCCAATAATGGTGCTAGCAACATTGGAATATTTATGGCATTAGAAAAGTCTAAACTGGATTGTACATCTCTGTCAAACATCCTTGTCTCAGCTCATCATTTATAAGAGTGATAAAGTAAAAGATGTATTTGGCAAGCACGTTACAAGGATAAATGAATACTGACTGTGATACTGATATGCTAGCAGGCATCACAAAAATATTACATTTAAAATGGACTATTGTGATTGTAGTCTGAGCTTCTGTATGACACAGAATATTGGACAGTTATGATATAACTTCTGCTTTCAGTTCAGCAATTCTACTAGAATTAAATAACAGCAATATTTCCAACAATAGAAAAATGTTCAGATTTGTTTTATAAAGTCTTCAGTAAGAGCACTTTATATATATATATATATTTATTTATTTATAAATTGCACCTTTGAAATTCACCTTCTTCATACTGGAAACGACACATCATAAAGCTGAAAAGTAACAGTAAGGTGTACATACAGCCAAAATAAAATCATTATAATGTAAACAAAGAATATGAAATTCTCCCATCTGCAGTGCAAGCCCTGACAGTGCTAGACAGGCTTTTTGTACAACTGCTGTCATCCCACATTCCAATTGCAAACTGAAATGCTGAACCAGATTTTCAGATGCCGAGATTTGGCGCAACTTCAATGATGTCATCCAACTTAGGGCAGAAAAAGTGCTCGCTCACAGAGAATACAGATCGTCTTCCAGCTGAAACATAGGGTTTATAGTAGCCTTAATCAGATATGAAAATACAAAGTTGGGAGTTAAAAAGAAAAGAAAATTTCATATAAATTGGGAAATATCATCCTCAAGTTTTCCAAAGAGGATAAAAAACAAACAAACAGCAACAAAAAGTTGTTTCGGATGAATAGTTCTTAAATAGTTTGGAAAGAAAAACAAGAGTAAAATTTAAATGCTGATAACCAGTCAACCAATTTTTTAATTCACAATAAAGACAAATAACAATGCATTCCAAATAAAGAAATGTATTCCCCAAATATTTAAAGCTGCATCTCATTCTTTTCAAAGACAGACCCTGCTCTTCAGCATGAGCAGAGCTCTGTAACCACTGAACTGCAGACATTTGTCCTTCTTGCTTGTTTGCCTTTGGCCCTTGCTGATTGATTGCAGTAAGAGACCCTGGGTGTATTATTCTCATTACTCCTTTTTGTTGTTAGGCATTCACTTTCTGTTAATAGCTTTACAACTCCCCTGCTCAGCATCTAAGCTATTCAGCTTGTTTTTGGCTGCATTTATATATTTTGATTGACATTGTAAGGATGGGTAGGTATCTCAGATATTCTGATTCAACATACTGGGTTGAATTTTGGGGTGTTGTGATTCCTAAACTCAACACCAAAGCACAGATTGTGATTATTTTCCTTAGAGCTGAAACAACTCCTGTATTTGGCATTATGGTGTTTAAAACATTTAAAGCGATATTAACTAAAAACACAATTTCAAACAGATGCTCTTTTAAAATATCCATGAATAAATTTGCTTTGTAACTTGTCTTCTGAAATGCTTTTTGCACGGTGGAGCTCAAAGTTGTTAGAGAAGCAAAATAAGGAAGGTTGTCCTATTGCTTGGGATCCAGTTCACTGGTCCAGCAGCCTGGATAGTAGGCATGATGAAATCAACTTCTGCTTTGTGCTGTTGCTTAGCGTGTTTACCAGTATAGGACAAAGGAAACAATTTATAGAGCCTCAGATGCTCTTAAACTATTTTACAGTCACTGTCAAAATAATTAGTTTCTTTAAATCTTCAGTGATATTATGCATAGTAAGGAAGAAGTGATTAGAGTCGAGAGACAGTTTTTGGAAAAATATCAAGGAGCATTTCTTCCAGTATAATGCACTGCTTAATATGTCAGCTACTCAGATTTCATTAAAGCTGATTCTATCTCATGTAAAGGTTTATAGAGAACTACAGCATGGCCAATGGTGACAAGATAAGCAGCTGACAGAACTATTTAACTACAGTACACTGTGCAGCTACTGAAACTGCCATTAAATATTCACAAAATGTATTTGTCGACATCGCTGCTCTTTTTTGCTTGTGACTTTCTTTTCTTCAATGATTTTACTGAACTATGGAATCTCCTGATCTTCTCATGATTTAAAATGGACAGCTTGGATTTTCTGATTTTAAATACTCACTATAGGGAGATATTTAGAAGGTTCAATTTTTTTGGTTTAAGTTTTTTTTTTGTTGTTGCTACAAAACCAAGGACCACCAAAATCTATGCTTATATAGTATTTAGAGTAAAGAAGCAAAGAGCTGCCTTTTTCTCTTTCTTCCCAATAAAAACATAGAAAAGAAATAGCAAACTTTCAAAAGGGCTAACTTCAGGTTTTTATTATTAGCTGTATAAAATTTATACTCAGGGAAAACAAAACAAAACAGACTGGAGGAAGAACTCCTGGAGTGCACCCCTGTGGAAAAGGACATGGGTGTCCTGGTGGACTAGAAACTGGACATGAATCAGCAAGGTGTGCTTGCAGCCCAGAAGGCCAACTATATCCTGGGCTGCATTAAAAAAGGGGTGGCCAGCAGGGAGAGGGAGGTGATTACCCTGCTCTACTCAGCTCTTGTCAGGCCCCACCTGGAGTACTATATCCAGGCCTGGGGCCCCCAGAAGAACTCTTAGAATGGGTACAGAGGAGGGCTACTAAGATGATCAGAGGGCTGGAACATCTCTCCTACGAAGAAAGGTTGAGGGAACTGGGCTTGCTTCGCTTGGAGAAGGTTCCTGAAAGACATTATTGTGTCCTTCCAGTGCTTGAAGGGAGCATGTAACCAGGAATAGGAACGACTGTTTACATGGATTGATAGTGATAGGACAAGGGAGAATGTTTTCAAACTAAGACAAGGGAGATTCAGGTTAGATGTTAGGAGGAAGTTTTACACTTGGAGGGTGGTGATGCACTGCCCAGATGTGGATGCCACATTCCCAGAGGCATTCAAGGCAAGGCTGGATGTGGCTCTGGGCAGCCTGGTCTAGGGTTGGTGACCCTGCTCATGGTAGGAGAGTTGAAACTATATGATCTTTGAAGTCCTTTTCAACCCAGGCTATTCTATGAATCTATGATTAAGGTTATTCAGTATTCCCTTCTGTTGGTGCAAGAGACTAATTGATGAGAGGAGACGTAAAGGGCAAAATTGAACTCACTGAAAACTTGTGATATTTTTTATTCAACTCTTCCACTCCAATGGTTAGTTAAAGCATTGGTCTTCGTAGAAAAATTTGACAGCTATTTCAAAGACAGATTTAAAAATCTTACAATCTTACTATCCATTCTAATGTGTTGTTATTCTTTCCTCAAATAGTGGAATTGAAATAATATGGAATGTTCTTTCTAGTAAAACAAAAAAGAAAATTAAATGGACAGTTTTGAAGATATCTGGACAAATATGTTTTATTGTTTAATTTCTGTATATCCTTTTTGCATTTTTTTTTTCTTTTTGTGCCTTTTCATCAAGAAAGATTAGTAAATTATTATGGAGTACCTGAAATTTTGTGGACTTCAGCAGAAAAATGGATGCTTAATACTTTTAGAGTTCAGGATGGGAACTTGAGATCCTGAGTCATTTGTTCAGAGACACTAGCTAAAATTTAAGGGGATTGGCTGACAACCATGCTAATATCAAGGGCCACAGACCTAAGATTGATATTCATCTTAATATATTCAGAGACCCACATGTGCAAAACCTTTTTGCTTTTTCCTTTTCTGTTTAATTCTCTTATCATTTTTATCTGAAATAATATTGAGCTTTACAGGAAAGTAACAATTTTTTTCAATGAAAATATATTGTTCGCATACTCTCTGTTGAAGTGCTATTTTGTATTTGTTCACAGCCATGTGCTTAAATGGTACAAAGTACAATTTCTACTCGTGTTTGATCACAAGTTTTTAGAACTTTAATCAAGAATGGACTGAAGATTTTCCTGGACCCTGTCTAAAGCAACCTTTCCTGGAAATTTCACTTTCTAGAGAGAAAAAAGAGTATTTAACACCATTACTTTTTCAAATGCTTGTGTTCGTAGTTAAGGACATTTTAATAATATGATATGTACGCTGAAATCAGGAATCCAGTTCAAATGTAATCAGTTAATTAGTATATAGCATGAACATCTTACAGCATTAAATCCATAGAAATCTGAAGAAGAGATAAAGGCAGAATCTTGTCTATGTCATTTCCAAGAAGATGATGACATAGTAAAACTTTGCAGAAATTGAAGTATTGGAAAGAAAATGTTGAGTGTTTTGGGAAAAAAATCTTTCTATTTTTCCTTTTTTTGTCCAAACACTAGAGTTTTTATGTCTGTCTTCAGTTCTCCTTGATCCGTGTTGATTTTTTTTTTTTTTTTGGTGAGGGGATGGGAAGGTTTCTTTTTAGCAGTCCTTGTTAAATTCAGATTTATAAGTATAGTACTGTTGGTCTCATTGTTGGCTGCTGCTTTTACTGAGTTTTGTACATGCCTGCTGGCATTTTTTTTTCTGTGTTTCATCAACTACAGCAATAACTGTATAAATTCCTTGAACTTTACACACCGCTGCCTCAAGGAACCTGTGAAAGAATTCCTGAAATTGAGCCTGAAGTTAAGGTGGTTTGGCTGTGTCATGTGGAAGAAGATTTTATTTCAAAAGTCTTTTCTATTACTTTGGAATATTCTCAAGGTCTCCTATAGGGTTTTTCCTCCCATTTCCACCAATAAGCTGTACTGAATATAGCAGACAATTAGCCTTAGAAGTGAGCACCAGAGAATATCACTACTCCCTAGTGGAATCAGGAGTGCTATTTTTTTATTGTCAGACACAACAACAAATCATATCTCCCCAGTCTCTTCTCTCTACTGAATTCTTATATAACATTTCCCCCCACGTATTTAATAAATCTTTACTTTCTGTTAAGTCTTTCATTTGACATTTTATCAGATGCCATTTTACGAGTTTGATAACATATCCCATATATTTCACTTCCTTTTATCAAGTATTTCTGCGACAGTAGAATAATTTGTTTGTTTTAAAATAAGCTGAACATGTTAATAAAACAACTGGAAATAGTGAAGGATATGAAAAGGGACACTTCAGTAGCAGAAACATAGAGAGTATGATCAACAAATTGAAGTACATTTCTTGCACATTGTAAGTTATTATTTGTACCAAGTTATTACAAGTTGTAGACAAACTCATGAAAGAAATCTTCTGAAAAAATATCCTGCTCATTTTATGACCAGGATGGTTTCAACTTAACTAGTTACCACACACCCACTACGCTGCTCTTTCTCTCAAGACCACAAAAAAAAAGGGGAGCAAATGTGATGAAAAAACTGTGGATTCAGATAAGGGCAAAGAGATGGCTCGCCAATTAACATCATGAGTAAAATAGCTTTGTAAAAAGGCTCATCTTCAATCTTGATCCTTCCTCCTTCCCTGCATTGTAAAGGGAGATAGAGAATGGGAATTGTGGCCAGTTCATAACACTTTTCTGCCTTCTGTTTCTCTCCACACAAAGCCCCAGCATGGAGGTACCTCCTATGGTGGTACTGACCTGATATAATATGCATCCTTCCCATATTAGGCTACAATTCCGACATGGGGTGCAATCTTTCAGGAACAGATTACTTCTAATTTGGTATACCATGGGCCATAGTTCCTATTAGGAAATCTGCTCCAGCTTGAGCTCTTTTCCACAGGCTGCAGCTCCTGCCCAGTATCTACTCATGTGGGGGCTCTCCGCAGACTGCATCGTCATCCAGGACACATCCACTGCTAACCTTGAGCCCCTCCTTGGCTGCACATGGAGTTCTGCTCCCCATAGCGCCCATGGGCTGCAGAGGGACAGTCTGCTCCTCCATGGGCCACTCCTGGACTGCAGGGAGCTTCTGCTCAGTGCCCAAATGTCTAATTTCAGCCAGTATGGAGTTGTTTTCTTTGGAATGTCTTATATGATGCTATGAATGAGAGATGTTGAATGAGAGAGGCTGCCAGTGCTCTACCTCTTCACAGACTCCTGGATGGTGGCAGATGCCCTGTGGGGATGGTTACAGAAATAGAAGTGGAACAACAGGCAGTGCAGAGGCAAACCCATCCAGGTTGCTGCACTGTAGAAAGATATTACTGACTGGGTAGAGAACACGTTTGTAAAGATACATCAGGGAGATGCTCACGTACCCAAGAGTTGTGTCACTGAACAACATTAGAACAACCAGCAGATAGATCAGGCTGCTAGGATTGAAGTGGTTCAGGTAGATCTGATCTAGCAACATAAGGGTGAACTATCTCAAGTTCAATGGGCCCATGACACTTCAGGCCATCAAGAAAGAGACGCAATCTGCAGATAGGCTTGGGATTGAGGGGTGGACTTGACAGTGGGTGCTATTGCACAGGTAATCCATGAAAGTAAAATTTGCTGCAGTTAAACGTGGATAAAAACTCATTGGTATGGAAAACAATGGCTGAAATATAAATATAGGAAGGTCTGGCAAGTGGATTATATCATACTCCCATGAACTCATCATGACAGATGCCATGTTCTTACAATGGTGGAAGCAACCACTGGAGGGCTGGAAACATATCCTGTACCTCATGCCACCACTCAAAATATTATCCTGGACCTTGAAAAACAAATACTGTGGTAACATGGTACTTCAGAAAGAATTCAGTCCGACAACAGGACTTGTTTCTGAAACAATCTCTCAACCACTTGAAGCAAGGAGCACAGCATTGGGTGGGTTTATCACATACCAGCTTCTGGAAAAATTGAACAATACAATGGAGTGTTAAAAACTACATTGAGAGCACTGAGTATCAAAATCTACCTAGTTAGTTAACACTTAGGGATCTGCCAATCATGCTGCTTCTGCCCAGTCAAACCTCCTGAGTACTGGTGAAGAGGGTAAAGTCCCATTGATGCTCATACAGACCATGGTGGGCAAGACAGTCTCTGTCATTCCTGCCTCAGACAAAAGCAAGATTATTTGTGGGATTGCTTTTGCTCAGGGATCTGGTACACATGGTAGGTAATATGAAAGGATGGGGGATGTTGTGTAACTCAAATGTAATTTGATGCTGGGTGAGAACAGCATAGTGTACGTTAAATTGTTACATAGTACTGTATGTCATCCTTATTATGATTATTATATGTCTTGCTAACAGTATTACAATAAGAACTGCTCAGATTAAAGAAGAACTAACTCTGATGGAGCCAGAACTAGCTTCTGCTAGCTTCTGCATGCATTAAACCATCACTGTCAGTCATCTCTCCTGCACTGAAGGACTGTTATGACAGATGGAACTTAAAGTTACGAACTAAATGAATACCATGCTACAATGGACAATTCAACGGATGACCCACAGACTATGGAAATAATATGTTTGTATATAGACATACATATATATAACTGATGGTAATTAGGGTATGTAGAAATATGTGAACTGAACAGTAAGTAAATGGCATGGATAGATACTGTTTTAGTTTCATCTGGGATGGAGTTGTTTCCTTCAAAATGTCTTGTATGATGCCATGTTTTTGGTCCTAGGAGAAAAAAAGATGTTAACACACCAATGTTCACAGCTGCTGCTAAGTAGTTGTTGTACCAGAGCCAAGGACATTCTCAGAGAAGGGCTCAAGGAGCTGGGAGGGAGCAGAATTAGGAGAGATGACTTAAATTGGCCAAAGGGATTGTCATACAATATGACATCAGGCGGGAGGAGGTTAGAAGGTGGATGGGAGTTAGAAGATCTCCTTCTATTCTGTTGCTTGGTTTCTAGCTGGGCATTGGTTAGGAGGTGGTGAGCAATAGCTTGTGCACTTGTTATATGCATTCACATATGGGTAGGGATGGTGGTAGGAGGATGGTTGGACTAGATGATCTTGTAGGTCCTTTCCAACCTAATGTATCTATGAATCTATCTATCTATATGTATATATAGTCATAACTATTAGCCTTTTTATTTATCTTAGTAAATAGTTTTATCTCAACTAAGAGTTCTACATTTTTCTTTTTTTTTCCCAATTCTCTCCCACGTCCCACTGGGAAGGGATGGAGTGAATGAATGTCTGTGTAGTGCTGAGTGAGCTGACAAGTTAAACCACAACACTGGAGCACCTTGTGCTCTCCTGCATTGACCTTGATGCCTTCAGGACTGTTTCTCATTTCTCACTGCTCTCTCCCATCTGCTTTTGTGCAGTATATTTTTCCCCTTCTTTTAAATCTGGTCTCTCAGAGCACAACCAGCATAACTCTGCCCTGTTCTGGGTCTCTTTTGGAGCAGCTGGAGCTGGCTTTGATCTGACATGGGCCAGTGATGGACTCTTCTCACAAAGACCTCCACTGCAGCCCCCTTACTACCAGAACCTTGCCACGTAATGGATTTACATCCAAATGCTAAATCTAAATGCTGAACGAGAGGTAGGTTCACACACAAGGCTGGGTGTTGCCACAATGCCCAGAGGAAAAAGTAGTGATGTGCCACTCTCAGCCTTCTTTATTGTCACTCATCCCGCAGATCTGCTCACTGATCAGTGTCATCAGAGACACTTTTGCCATCCTGGCATGTCAGTATATACACACTCATCTAAATTCAGTATGTCTTCAAAGGGATTAGAACTCCAGCTTCTGTTCAGCTTTTTACTTTTTTTTTAAGATCATTATTTTTTATTTTTATTGTCACGTAGAGATAAGAGATTGTCTGTACCACTCAGAACTTTTCAGCAGCACCAAGACTGTTCTCTCTCTTGGAAGACATAAATTTCCTAAAAAGACAGATAGAAAGGTATCTTTATTTTTCGAAAAGACAAATGTCAAACTGAGGGTTGTGTGAAGGAGGAGAGACAGACATTAAGCAACAAAATTACCAACAAACTATATAGATGACTGAGAGTCAAACTGAGAGGTAGAGACAATTTGAAAACAAGAGACTCTTGCTGAAACTGAGCTAATTGTAAATACTTTTACTACTTTATCTGACATCTTTCCTCTGTAGGTCTGCTTAGGTAGCAATAACAATGTTTTAGGATTCTTCCATTTGATAATAACAGGGTTGTTTGAAAGAGAAGGGCAATTAAACAAAGACATGCTTAGTTATATTAATATAACTGTTCTCCTTGTCAAATAATCTTAGTTAAGCCAGCTAAATGGTTTCACAGCTGTGTATCGTCTCTTTGATAAAAACAGAAAGTCTGCTTCCTAAAATTAATGCATCTAGCAATCAATATATTTGGCTGAAGCCAGGCAAATTGCCATCGGGAACTGCATAAATTTCCCTGACTTCTCCCAAGAAAGTCTGTGAATTGTAACGCGTATTTTTCAGGTGGTGATCTCCAGAGGCTGCTAATCATGCTGTAACATGGGTACACAGGCATCCTCAGACCAACTGCAAGACTCATTCAGAAGACTTACAGATAAAGCAGAGACAAAGGGTGGCAAACAACACAAGCAGACAGAAGCAGTTTTCTGGTATTCAGTAGAGATGCACAGAAAGGAGGGGACGCAGAACTGATGGATGGGTAAGAAATGGAAGTTGCTGACACCTGAAAGTGAAGACTGCAAGTTGACACTGAGCCATACTGCATTTCCTTTTCCTGCACTGTGGGCTACACGCTGTGGGAATACAAGAAAGTATATTCAGAGCAGAAGCTGAAGAGCAAGATAAACAGTATGAGAAGGGAAAGCTGAGAACCAAGAACACTCCAGAAGAAAAGGAAAACAAATTCAAGCAAGCTGCATGATGGCCAGATAATGATTGGAGGAAGAGCGCGTGGCTTGGAATGACTCATGACCCTGATTGGATAAGCACCTGCATACACGGTTAAGTAGTGTTTGTGGAATATTTTGTCAACATGTAAAGGCAGGTGGGAAAGTTAAAAGAGAAAACTTATGATTGTATGTAAGGGATATTAGAACCTGTAATAAATGACTTGCATCATCTACATCTGAGTCCTTGCTTCAGATGCTGCAACACACTGTAACAGGAACAAGGGACCCCAGTTTCTTCCTCTGTAAAAGAGTTATCTTGAGGAGCAACAGCACGTACTATGTCTTGGAAACCTGCCTGACATTTAAGTCCTGTCAGGCACTTAACTCAAGAAACAGATACAATAACAATAGTAATGTAAAAGCATAGAAGTAGTTTAGTAATTCAGTTAATATTCCCAAATCAGTATGTGGAGTACAGTGCAAGTAACAAGACCAATCAGGTAATTAAAGAAAGGAAGAGAGTAAAAGCAACATGAAAGACATAAAGCTTAATATTAAAAGTAATTAGAAAGACCAAGTATATGAAATTCTCATTTCTTCTGAGAGAAGAAGCTTTAAATATGCAAGAAAAATACAAGAAAAAAAAATACAGCACAAAAACTCCAAATTTCTCTTCGCTAAGTTGCAGTCACTTCTGGAAGAATCAGTTACAGTGCCCTTTCTCATGCATTGCTATACCAATATCAAATGAATTCAGTGGGATAACTCTTCCAACATGGAACTATCAGGAATGAGTCAGTGCATAACTAGTGGATCTTGACTAGTTTGCAAGCAACATGAAGGAAATGCCACAGGCAGGTCAGCTGCAAATTCGTTCTGAAATATCTGGAAGTGCAGCTTTGACCAAGACAGAAACCCCTAAGTATTGTAAAGACTTTTTCTTATGTGAAAAGACAAAACATACCCTGAGGTAAGAGTAGTCTTGCAGCACACCAGTGGAAAAATGCAATTCCCTGAAAAAACCCACCCCACATCAAGTTTGAATATTACATTTTCAGGAGACAAGTTTTCTTTTTTTTTTCTTGTTATAGAAAAAAGATTGGGCTTAAAAAAAAAAAAAAAAGAAGGAAAAAAAAACAGGTGGCAAAAGAGAATAGACATTTTGAAAGTTATGCAAAAATAATCAAGTAGATGTGCTTCTAGGCTTCTACCCTCAGCTATGAATGATTTTACATCCAGAGTACCTAGACTCTGACAATAGGGCTTAACAATGACAATGCATACATAACCCTAACCACGACGGTTTGACTGACATTTCAGTGTTACTGTATGCAACTGAGAGCCTTTCAATCAGCCAGAACAGTGGGATCCACTGAGGAATCGTGATCAAGTAGCTATTAGGCCAAGTGGTATTGTCAGAATTCCTCAATTTATGCAGCTTCTTTCAGATATCTGAGTCCTGAAGCTTCCAAATATCTAAAGGGTTCAATATCGAATAGAACATGTATTTAAGGAAAATTGTCCCCCAAATTACTATGCTATTGTCATTTGTTCTTTTCCAGATCACTTAAAGGGTAAAGTGGAGACTATTTTTAAAATTCAATACGAAAAAAATTACAACTGAAGTTTCTTTAGAAAAAAAGTTCATTTAACCAGCTGCATCTCTCTTTTGTACTCTGCTCAGATGTTAACTTGAATTACAGCTTCCATCTTTCTCATGCTTTTTTGTTGTCTGTCATTTGCGTTTTGGGAAACTTAGCGCAGTTTTAGATTTGAACTGATTTATCTTCCTTTGGCCAAGCCTGAGGCCCTCCAAATTCTTCTGGAAAAATACCACATTCACAATCACTCTGGCAAGGTTCTGCCTGGATTCCTTTCAAGTAACACAAAAGCTGTGCAGCATGGTATTTAATGCCTTATCCTTTTCTCATTGAAGTCTGCTGCAGAGCTCCGATTGACTTTGCTGGGAGCAAAAAAAGAGCCCCAAATGCCAAACTGATTTGGCTACTGCTTTAATAAGGGGATTTTGCAGCATGTGGTATAATCAATCTTTGTACAAGCTCAGCACTGGAAAAACTATGCACCCTGACAGTCTGCTTTTCCCATGATCTGCTGGCCAATTCTTGCCTGGCAGTGTATCCAGGAAGAAGTCTACACTCAATCTATCTGTCTGCAGTACTGCAAGTGCCTAGGTCCATAGAGAGAAAAAGACTTTTGGATCCCAGAAAGGCAATAGTGTCTAATGTGAGAATAAGTGAGCATTCCAAACACAAGATTTTGTGTTTCTCATCTGGGTACACATGTAGAAGCTTGTCATGATTTTTGCTCAAATATTAGGGGAAAAGAACTGAGCAGTTTTTACAACTCAGATTAAAATGGTATTGTAAAAGCTGCAGCTTCATTTGGCAGATGACAGTTATAAGCTCTTCATGGAGAAAGGAACTATGTTTTGCCATAGAGATAAAAAGAGAAAGAGGCAACACTTGCAGTGGTAAGCAAACGCATTGCAGCATTGTGGTCATGAAGGGCATGCCACTAGTAAAAGAAATCTTGTCCATAGAGGGTATTATATCAATTGTCTTGTTTTCCTTATCAACCTCATGCAAATGTGAAATAGAGATTGCTGATCCAGAGCCACAAGGGTACATCACTTTCCCAAATGTGTGATGGAACCAACTTTAATTAATTTTATTTTCCATCTTCTAAAGACAGGATGAGAAAGTTAGAAAAACGTGGGTACCTCCAGTTAAAGAAGCATTTACATGTATTCAGGGAGCAATACAACCTGATAATCATTAATTTGGTGAGCCTGAATCAGCCATAAACTGTGCAGTGCTTGCTCATATATAACTTTAATCTGTTTTTTTTTTAATCCTCACAGAGGCAGTGAGGAAAAATGACAGCTACAAGGAGTGCTGAAGTGGTGGGAACAACAGAAAACTGTGGATCAGGGAACCACTTACCACATTTTAAAGTAACTATTATTCAGTGAAGACACCATCTTCAGACTATTCTTCCCCTTAGTGGGATTCACTTTGCCTCTCCTTCTGAGAAAACAGAAATGGGTAGTAATGTTTTTAGGGACTGATATGCTCTATTAACAAACAGAATGATAAGGAAATGCCACAAAAGAAAAAGTGAATATCAGCTCTGCTGCTGCCAGGATGCCAGTCACAAATTCATTGCAAGATGTGTGTTACTATTAGTATGTAGTCAGGGGAAAAAACAAAGTGACTGCAGTTAGAACAGGAAATATAGAAAGGTAGATTCATGAGGAAAAAAAAAAACATTTTTAAAATATCTATTAGTAAAGGATTTTACTGCTGGTTAATATTTTTAGCTTCATAGTCACGCAGATATTGATTGATATTTATGTACATGCAGCATACACCTTTCATTAAATATTTGAAGTTTCCTAAACACAGTAGTCATATATGTCATTTCAAAGTGAGCAAAATATTATAAAAGGAATCATTAACTTCATTCTTGAAGTGATGTTATAGTTTTCTTGTATTATTTTCTTTTATTATAGATGATTTAATACTTTCGTGTCTTCAGCTACTTCTAAGTCTTGATCTCCAAGCAGAACGGCATAATGTGTAACTGTGGTGATTTTGTATAGAACTGAAGCTATATTATTATCTGGTCCATCTCTTAGATTAACTGAATAAGATAAAATTGAAGACAAAAGAGAAAATTGGAAGGAATAGCACTGACTGTTGAGTTGTGTGGTCTGAATGTAACACTATTTGTTCACTAATTACCAGTTTAAAAGCAAGTGTAAGTAGATAAAAAGTGATTGGGCTTATTGATTTTTACACTGAAGCATGGTGGGAAAAGGGAGCAGTTAAATTCCCTAATTCAATAAGAATCAACATGTCTTGTATGGAACAAATTTAATTATTGAAATAATTAAATAAATCAGGAAAATAACAGATACCGTTAGACGCCAACTTCAAGAGAATTTATAGCTAAGGATGTGAGTGAAAATGTCCAGATCTGCATCTCTACTTTAATAAAGACAATATTATTGAGTATTCCTTTCAAGGTGTCTTTCAAATATATGCTGCCTTTCAAAAATCTCTCTAAATTAGGTTAAGTAGGTTATCACATACCTGAAACACTAGAGAACGTGAAGTTAACAGCAGGATACTCAAACAAAGGTCTGAATGAGGTCACTGCGTGCTAGTCCATGTAGCAAGTTCCTCTGATAAATTTCCCACACTTATTCTTGTGATGTTTTCCAGGGATTTCATTACAAATATATGCGAAGCAAGAAATGCCTAACTATCTGTAAGAACTGCAAAGTGCGTCATGTAGTAATTAGAAACAATCTTTTTCTATCTCCCTGTATCCAAATGCATTATTTTAGCATATTCTGAACAGGACTGCATTTGGCAATGCACATATCCTGTTCGAAATGTCTCAAAAAGTCTCCAGTACAGAGGCTGAGAGATGATAAAAATCTCCCACAAAATTATTTATCTGTACTGCACAGACTGAAGAAAGCTTTGTCCTTTTTATTTGGGACAGTTTAATCAGATGTCTTTGAATATGCTGGGTAGAATAAAGTAAGCTTAATAAACATGCAGTGGCTGAAAACTTCTTTGTAATAGCTCAATATTTGTTTCCCTTTCTTTTCTTAATGCCTTTGAAAGAAACCATTTGAAGCTCTGTGGTGTCTGAACTTCTCCTGCACTGAAGTGTGTACAGAGATGAGAAGAAAAGCCAAGCTGACTATTGTGATCATGCTTTTCTTTTTGGTTTGAGAGATAAGGCTCCACAGAAATCTGCCATGTGGTACTGAATTTAAGAAGATGAGCAAGGCAATGGCTTGAAACTTCAGGCTTTCAATAATGCTCCTATATTTATATGAAGATACAATAATAGTAAGGAAAAAGCCTCTGCCCCAGTAAAAAATGGAGGAACTAATCCTCTACCACTGAGTACAATGGGAGTTTTGTTATTTACTTCAGTGGAATCAGAATGTAGTGCAGAGAATAGCATCCTCAGTTCAGCACACACAGAAACGAAGGTCAAAAAGACACTTGTCATCAGTGCCTCCAATACTCATATACTGAGATTTGTTAGTTTTCAAACCACTTTTCCTTTTATCTCTACAGTTTAAAAGTCAGGCTCTGTTTTTGTTGTTGTTGTTTTTTTCAAATGAACCAATTTCTGATTTGCTTATGTTTACTATGTCATTCCTGAGAATTGCTTCAACAAAGCAAGTAGTTCTATATGGAAAAAAAAACTGCATAACTTATATAGATGCATATTCATGCATTGCATATCTACACATACAGTTTTATTTCTATATAATTCTATATTTATACAGAAATTATACATTGGAAGTTAAATTATTTTATACATTTTAGCTGACATTTAAGTTTTCTAATCTATGATATAAGCATAGTCACTATTATATTAAAAATATATTCTAATTTTATATTACTTTTCACATCTAAATGAATATTTTAACAATTTAATCTTTCATAAAATATGTAACCAGCCAATGATTCAGCAGCAATTTAGTTTTTTACAAAGTTTGAATGACTCTGGTCAAATGAAGAAGGAAAAACAGACTAGAAAAAAACACACAATTGGAGTTCCTTTACAAAGGCTTTTTTAGACTTATCTGTGTGCCATCTTAATCATTCAACCTAAAAAAATTAACCAACAAAATTTTACTAAACAATAGACAATTTAAAAATCATCTCTATGAGCTTTCTACTAACTTTCTCATACCACTGTGTGACTCATTTTTTTGCAGTTTAATATTTCTTTACAAAATTATGATAAAAGTATGATATGATATAAAGAGATTATGCATTATTTCTGTATTTTTAAACTAGCCTATTTTTCTTTAGCTACACCTTAAGATTTTTTACTCAAAGATGCATTTTCTGAAATATAGGCAATTCCCTTTAAACACAAGAAAAATACATTTTAACAGTAAGGATAATTTAGTTCTGGCTTTGTGAACTTCAGGAGTTTCTGGCTCTGGGACCTTTGTGAGTCACTCTGCCTGGATGTGGGGCATTGTTCTACACGATTTCCAAAGATCCTTGCCAACTTTGGCCACTCTGTAATGTTTAAAATCACTCTGTCATCACTTGTTCAAGAACCAAACTACCAAATGGTGGTTGTATATGCAGGAAAATAAATGAGTTCTCTCGTATCACCTGCAGGAGCATATAACCTTTTGTTTGGTTTAAAGGAGATGCAAGGAAGTTGTTACAATGGCTGTGAATACAGCACAGGTGTTGTATGCAAAACTAATGCAAATAAGAACTAGACTTATTAGTTTAAAATACGGATAAAATGAGAGTGGATCCTACTTGCTATCGACAGATTTCTTGTCTGATTGAAGTTGCTTTCCATAGCCTGTTCAAGTATTGCAAAAGTAGTATGATTACAGTGCACCAGATCCCAGTATCCGCAGGGCGAGAAACACACTGCCCTATAAACAATCATCCCATTACAATAGATTATTATCAGAGGAGAACAGTGTAACAATATCTATGTTAAAATCTGAAGGTTTGACATACAAACAACAGTTTTTATTCCTGGTTTTGTTAGATGCAAGGCACAGATTTTGTCTCAGTGAAGAATGAGAAGACAATTTCTGTTAATTTAGGCAGACTACACAAAAACAGAAGTTATGCTTAATGTATTTTCAGCGTGGAACTACAAATCATACCTGAATTGTGACAGAATTAAAGCAATATGGACAAACAGTCTTTCACAGGTTTATCTGACAAAAAGAAAGCATTTTCTTAGTAACATCTCTGAATAAAAAAACAACTCTCATCAACTAAATTCTCATTTACTAATACTGAACTTATTTTACTGCCAAACTCCATTCAATCTGTGGATTGCAGACACAATCCAGGGCAGACACTCCTGCCAAAGAGAATAAAGGGTAGGAACAAGAGGTCTGAACAGTATCATCTGGGTTACATAGTTATCAGCAATTATCTCAAACAGGATTTGTCAGGCTACAACCATGTTTTGGATTAGGCTGCTCTGCATCAAAATCTCTGGATTGGAACAAGCTGCCTAGGGAATTGGTGGAGTCACCATGCCTAGAGACTTCTAGGATGAGGCACTTAGGAACATGGTTAAGTGGGCATGATGGTGACGGATAAGATGATCTTAGAGGTCTTTTCAAAACACAATGCACCTATGATTCTGTGATTTCTCTGCTGCTTATTTTCAGGGCTGAGGGCACAGATGGACCTCCCTGTCCCTACCCACACCTTGGGATCCCTGCACCATGGCCCAGGATCCCATTTCAGGCCCTCAGCCCCTGCTGCAATGAGGCCACATCAAGGCTGATCTCCAGCTCCCCACAGCCCTCGCTTGCCCATCCATGTTCCAGAGCAGCCTCAGTTCATCCCTTCCCCAGTGCTGGGGGTGTTCCAGTGCCCTCAACTGCCCTACTCCTGGTGAGGAGTGGGACAGGACCTGGCTGCCCTGGGTATCCCTGAAACCTGTTTAACAGCAATGCAAACACGTTTCTCTCCCTGTTCATTAACTGCTCACTTCTTGTTATTCCTTATTTGTGGCTAGTAAAGCTACATGGCATTATTCCTTTGTCATGCAAGGGTGACAAGCTGCAGAAAGAACAAACATTTTCAGTTACTAAAAAGAGGAAAACATATAGTAAATATGTCCTTCATACATGGGAATAATGTTTCTGGAATACAAATATTCACTGCTTATATGGAGAACAACCTAACCTGAAGCAGTCACGTAAATACAAATCCATTGTGAAAATACGGTAAAATAAGTACAAGGACAAATAACCTATGTCTGAAATGAACCAGCGTCTGACGTACAAACAGCAGCTCCCCAAGGCCAGCCCCTTGCCTGCAGGTGACTGCTGCTGTTCTGTAAGACAAGCTTGTACAAGACATATTGAGCACACCACTTCAGGTTTTCAACCCTTACCTATGCTGACAGAATTGCATTCTGTACCTACAATGAAAGAAAGTATATTTTGACTGACAAAATGTATAAAAGGTTCAGTGTGCAAGAAACATCTTTCACCTCTATCTTCACTGACATTTTACAGACAGAAGTTTTGGAAAAAGACTCCTTTTTAAAATGGAATATCCAGTGAATATTTGCAATGTTTATTAAGTTACTAAGTTTATTTTCTAATGTTTTTAATGTGTCTACAGAAAACACTCATCTTTTCAGCAAGGCAAATATATCCAATGGTACATAGAATTTATAAACACTGAAAACGATCAAGAATTTTCAGCCTGAAAAAAAGCACTCATTTCTTTACAAGTGAAGGCAAGAAGACAATTTTAGACATGTTTATAGTACCCTCTAGTGGAAATCGGTAGCAATAAAACTTATTTACTAAAATGTAAAGATAGTAAAGATATATTTTGGTACCTTCTGTAATTTCATTTAAAGCTAAAATTGAAATTGAATTAAAATATCTTAGAAATTTTTTACAAGAAAAAAAACAGAAAAAAACATAACCAACAGAATAGTGTCTTATTTTGTTTTAGCTTTCTCAAGAAACCAAGAAAAACACAATAATTATGAATTCTTTCCATATGATTGGAGGGCAACATTCACAAAGATTGACAAGATATACATTTTCATTATTTTATTTTGATATCATACAGATCTTTATTTCCATTTTGTAACAACTGGAAATGTTATTAACCTGTTATTAATCTAATCTGTTTGTTAGATAACCTAATGGTATTCATCACAATTATTTCTCAGAAGAACCATTAATATCCCTTGGAAACACAGGCTAAAATTAGAGAATGTCAAGGGATTTTTATTAAAATGAAAATTATTGGAGAATTAGCTTCAACAATCATCATTTAACAAAATCTTTTCTTCTCTAGGACAGTATCATAAATAGATGATTAAATCAAACTAAACTCCTGGCAGTTAAGAGCAAACTGAATCTTTAAATATATTGCTTATTGTCACTGAATCAGGAAGAATATGTTATATTTATGATGAACAACAAATATCTGAAAGTGTTAAAATCCCGTTTAAAACTAATTAGAGTGAAGGAAACATTTATTTTATTTTATTTTTTATTTGAGTTCATAATGCTAGCAACAACCACTGTTGTATTGGTTATGTTGGCAAATGTACATCTATCTGACCACAAGTCACTGACATGAAAAAAAAAACATGCATTTCACTTATATTCATGTCAGCTTCATGGTGGGCAATCATTTTACATGAAGCAATAACTTCCATGCAATCAGTTGTCAGTCCTCAGAGCAAGATTTCAAATAAAATGAAGATAACAGTTTTGGTGTTGTGGCGGCACCTGTATTCTGTTGGTCAGAATGTCCCTCCTAGTTTTGCCTGAGAAATACTGAAGGAATTCTCCATCAAGATTTTCTAAAGATGTTCATAAGATGACAGAGATGACCTAAGATCTCACTACTGTTTCGTAATTTGGCTGATTTCTCAGTAACAGATACACAAAGATGATTACTTTTAAGAAACCATGTTCTATTTATTTTCTGGCTTAGTGAGCAGAGCCAGCTCTTCCAGGAACCTAAAAAGCACCAGTATAGGTGCCAGTACAGAAGTGGAAGCCTGTGCCTAAGAGCAATGTGGAGGACAGTAGACATACTCTAGGAATGAGATGTTGGATCAGCTGAAATACATTCTTAAATTCACCTTAACAGAGAACTGCACATCAGCACCTCCAAGTCTGTATTTGACAGTTTTCACTGCAAGATCTAAGAGAACAGGGATCGATCCTACAAGCTCACCTAATCCATTTGAAGGTCAGTAGAAAAAGGAAAATGCACTGAAGATTTACTTTATGTTATTAAGTACAGTTTTGCGAAAGAAATACTATGACAGAAAATAAAGTAGGTGAGTGATCAAGTTATTTAGGAAGTGGTCAGCTAAACTGCATTAATATGAACATCTATATTTGAATTAGTGAAAACCAAGTATGCAAAAAATCCCAGGAGCCTTGTAGTTCCTAGAAAAGGTACAACTGTGACTTCATTCAGTCAAGCTCAAGTCATTTAATCTTGGTTATGAGTTCATCACCATAGAAAGTACATGCCTGGAAAATTAAATGAAGGAGATACATTATCTGTGGAAGGGCTTGTAAAGACCTCAGCAGAACTAACTCACTGAAACCTATGAGTATAAATATTTGGAAAGGCACATCATTTTCAGTTATGAGATAAGCATTTAAGATGTTACTGTATTGAAATGTCATCTGAGCTAGAGAGTGAATCTCTTGCCGCTCTTCTATATTGCTGCTATAAGCGCAAGCAGAAGTCATAGTCATCAGTGAGAATGCAAATTCCTCCCGTGCTGCATTTCAAACCTGAATAAGTAAGAAGAAAGTATTCCTTATGAGCTCATTAGGATTTAGATCAATGTCCCGGTGCTGGCTGGTTAATTATTTTAATTATTAATTATCTTTATAGAAGCTTTATGATGCTGTGTTTTGCATTTTTTTTATGAAAACAGTGGTGATAGCACACATACATTTTAGCTGTTACAGAGCAGGGCTTACATATACAAGAGCTTTTCTGTTTCTCATGCAATGAGCGAGTGGCCATGTAGTATCGCCTGCTGGGGTTAAAATGCAACTATCAGTCTGCTGAAAAGTCTGATCAATAAAATCAAAAGTAAAAATATAATCTCTTATTTTCACAGATTGATTAAAAACAGCTTTTTTGCCAAGTACAGTACAAAGAGTAATGCCCTAAAACTTGTATATAGGAAGTTCCATACTAACACGCAGAAGAGCTTCTTTATGGTAAAGGTTATGGAGTACTGGAACATGTTGCCTGAAGAGGTTGTGGAGTCTCCTTCTATGGAAATCTTCAAGACCTGTCTGGACCTATGTGACCTATTGTAGAGAACCTGCTTTGGTTGAGGGGTTGGACATGAAGATATCTCGAGGTTCCTCCCAAACCCTGTGGCTCTGTGATTTTGTGATTCTGTATTTAAATTACAATATAAATAACGGACAAGGGCACAAGTAATTCTAAGTCTGCTAGTTAAAATAAGTTAGTTTGTAGGCATTTACATAATTAATAGAGTTTTATGAAATTGTTAAACAGGTGTGATGATTCTAAAGTAACTTCAATGATTGATAACATCTCTTTTAATTTTTTATTTAATGTATGGCAGTACATAAAATCAAAATATATATAATTATAATGTATTGCCCTGAGTTTTGGAGTTGGTATGCTTCTGTAACGAACATCTTACACTTTCAACCATGAATGCCATTTAACACAGTCTTGTTACAATATTCACGTAACACTTCAACTTTTATAACTTTTATAACTTAGAATCCTAGAGATTAGTGCTTATTTATCTAAAGTAAAAGAACAATATTTAGCTGTCCAAGTAACAGGTGACTTGTTTTTATCTCTTAAAATCTGAGACAATTGTAGGTCAGAGCATTAAGACTGTATGTTCAGGAGTTATCCATGTCACATGACAAAACACAGTGTACATCTCGGTGGATAACAAAATATTAGAATTATAATAGCCATTTGATACAAAAACATGTGAAGATAAATTCTTTACACTGATCGATTTTCAAAACGTAGTGATATAGGTCTTGGAAAAGCGGTGATAACATCTGTACTTACTGCCAGAGCAGCCCCATCTCAGGTGCAGAATCTGGTACTTGCTGTTGTTAAACTTCATCAGGCTGACTGACCAGATCTCTTATTTGTCAAGATCTCTATGGAAGGCATCCCTACCTTTGAGGGAGTCAGCAGCTCCTCCCACTTTAGTGTCATCCACACATTTACCAGTATATCTTCAATACTAAATTCAACTAATTGATTAAAACATTAAGGAGTTGTGGCCCTAAAGCAGAGCTCAGGGAACTCCACTAGTGTCTGGCTATCTAATATAACCTCATTTATTATGACACTCTGAACCCAAATGTTCACTCAAAAGTTTACCCATCACATTATATTTTTAGTTGTGTGCTGAGTGTTTTATCCAGAAATATAAATTAAGAAACAATGTTGAAAGCTTTGCTAAAATGTGAAAATATTAAACCAGCTGCTTCCCTTGGTCAAATAGGTAAGTAATTTTGTTAGCTATATGCAATGGGATTGCCTGGTCACAGCCTGAACCAGTAAATGAGCACCTGAGTGACCAGAGCGGAAAAACCCAGATCCACACACCTTCTTTCTCTCTCCCTCTCAATGGTGCTTCCAGCTGTGCTTCAGGGAGCACATATATGCTCAAAGCCTGTGCGGGTTGGGCCCCCATCCCTTGCTCCCTTCCTTCCAGCCCACAGAGTTCGAATGAGACGCAGCTGTATTCCTTAACCCAAATGGCTGCCGGGAGGGGTGAGTTAATTCCCCTTTTCTTTAGTATCTTGTTGTATAGCACCTGTACCTCAAATAATGGCTCTGTCACCACCATTCTTTACACTATAAAAGGAGATTAAGTACATTAAATGTTACTGGAAAGTGCCCTTATGAACCCAAGTTTGCTGTGAAAAGTGTATACAACATATTTCAGAAGAAAATGAACAAAATCTGTTGCTGGTAATCCAAACTTTTGTTAGTAGTTCACAGCTTCAATATCTTCACATGAAAGTAGTTAGTAGGTTATATTTTCAGAAGATAAGATATAAGAAAGTATATAATTTTACAGCTGTTTCTACTCATTATGGATAGAACAGCCATATTTCCAGTACATCCCTATTCTTTAGTTGAAATTTTATATTCAGCTCTGTCCATGTACTATAAAAGACTGAGGGCTAAACATGAACTATATCTTTTCTTTTGGAAGAGATCAGCATGAGGTAAGGAAACATAAATGTATAGGCTCCATCAATAACAGTATATTGAACAAGAACAGAGCACAAACTAGTGCATAAACAGGTCATCATCTGTAGTATCAAACTGTTAGGATGTTTCCTGTCTTGGCTTTGGCCTATAATAGCTGGTTCTCAGTAACACAATGTAAGTCAGGAGAGAGAGATCACAGGTAGGTAGCTCTATAGCATGAAGATCCCTGTAACTTAATCAATAGACAGATTACTATGAGTCAGAAATTATTTTAGGCCACAGAAAGGTACCAGAGTGAATTTTCCCAGGCAAATGTATCAGAATCTACTGGGTCATAGGAGAACATACACAGATTAAGAACAACAAAGGAAGGGATCTCAGAAAGTGGAGCAACATATACTGCAGTAAAAACCAACTAATATGTCTCTGTTTCGCAAATTTAGCACCTCTGATGTTCTTTAAAGTGTTGGAAGAACACATTATATTAGCCTTCTGGGTGCATCTGTCTTGTGTGACCGACACATAGAAAGTGACAAATCCAACTTGTATTGTTTTTTTCTCCATAAGAGTGCTGATAAATTCTCCATTAGGACTGAAAGCCCCTCTAGGCTCTGTCAGTCTCGCCTCTATTTAATCCTAAATGAAGTATGTCTTATCATTTCATTCCATGCCATGACCCTGGTCAAGGTTAGACGAGGGTCTAGCTCTAAAAGAGCAAGAGATAGTAAGAAACAATTATTTTTACTTGACTAAGAAAGCAGTGAATTGCACAGTGGTAACAATTCTTTACTGCAAATGTATTCCCCAAGACATGTTCTGTTTACTCATTAAGAGAATATTTACTTTTTTCAGTAACATTTTAAAAATATATTAGGCTTCTTCTTTCCAATACTTTTTAAAGATGAGATTAAAGTGAGGATTTTATGTTTTTTTTTTAGTAAATCCTATTTATGTAAAATCTATATAAATTAATGCCACTTCTTTTTCAAAAGTCTTCTAGTGTCAAAGGAAAAAGTGAGTCACATGGCAAAATTAGTCTGCTACTATTATCAGTGGAGATGAGTCAGCTCTCCTACTGTTTGTTAATGCATCTGTCTAGTGAAGAAGGAAAAAAAAAGAGGAAAAAAAGCCCTTATTCTGGGGAACTGATCAGATCACAGTAGTTGGTTTTCGTAGGTTTTGATTTTTTTTAAGAATAAAAAAGTATTCATGGGAAATATGTAACAATGCTCCAGCCCCTGTCTATGCTTTTTCATCAGTCTAATTCTTCTCTGTATGTACACAGTAATTCCTGATTAATCAGATCAAAAAAAAAAAACAAACCTACCAACTGGAGTGAATTAGTACACCATCCATGAAGTATAACAAGGCCAACAAACTGTCAAGCTGTTGCACCTTTGAGAATACTGTCACTTTCTGCTACAGGGAAAACTACTACACATTTTATTTTGTTGATTTCTAAGAGAAATTGTCACTTGAAAACTATGGGAATGTGACCAAAGTTGTCAAAAGGACTTCATCAGAGGTAGCTACTTAGTGCTAAACTAACTTGTACAAAATTGTTGACTTATGCAATCAAAAAGAAAACACAAAAACTTGTTTCATTCAAAGTCAAGGTAAGTTTTTCTCTTTATTATTCTATGTATCTAAAGATAAAGCCTTGCAAAGGGATGGTGCAACATATAGCTGTAATGAACGGAGAAGACAGGCAAGTCATGAGTAGATAAACACAGGAAAGAAATATTGTATGCTCATACACAAAACGGGGTCTTCTAACCTCATTTTCCACCTTTAGATTTGTTTTAATTAAAAAATAAGTTACAAGTGTATAAGATTCTTGTTAGTCTCAGGGATAATTGAATGTGTCTATCACTCAGTAATAGAAAAGTAAAAATCAACATCTGCAGCCCTGTCTGGAAGCAGACTGAGCATAGTCAGAGTTCCAGAGTGCGATCACTAGCAACAAAAGAGTGTTGACACATGACCCTCAACACTGTTACACTGACATATGCTTCTATTATAATGAATGTCAAGCTCACTTAGAAAAAATATTACATCTATCAAAATTGAATGGCCAGCTGAGTGTTTTCTTGGAAATGGCCTTTAGGATAGATTTTACCCATTAATTTTACCAGTAAAATATGTATGAATGTTAATTAGATTGAGAGATTTATCCAATGGTTATGTCATCAGTTACTCTATTTTCTCCCTTACTCAAGACTGGAATTGGGAATGGAAATATGTGAGGCTGGAAGCATTGAAGATCACAAGAGGAGACATACTACAGATTTTTTGAATGGCATTGCACCATGTCAAGGAAGCCAAGACATAGATTCTACAAACGCTATTCTTTTTTTACGATCACTCCCTAGATACAAGTGAACCTCTCTGATATTATTCATTTTAATATTCTGACCATCTTCTCTGTGGTAATTATAATAATAGTAGTTATAGATTAGATTCACAGTCTTCAATAGTGATTTCCAATCCTTAAGCTGAGCAGGTGCCCAAGTATTTTTCTGACTGTATTATTACTATTGTAATGGTATTCTTCTGCTTGCTCCCAGTCTCTTCCTTTGGCCAGGCTATTATGTCCAAAGCCCTGATCAGGACTAATAACACAGTCATGTTAAATATTATGACTGAGTCAGTCATCTTAACCCATAAATAGCAAGCACCCTGAGAGCTCCTTGTGCTCTAATCTTAATAACAAGACTATGTGTGACTTGCCCAATTCCTTCTAAATATTGTGACGCTTGAGTGACAACAGTTTTCAGGTGGATTATGTGGAATGTTCACCAAAGGTGGCTTAGTGAAAGGTTCATCCCTTGAGAGAAGGTAAACTTCTTAGGGTGGAATGTGGTGGATAATCCATTCCATTATAGTTCCCTAAACAATACAGGACCTGAAAACCTTAGATTGTTAGCAAATAAAACGTGGAATGTAAAGTGAAGTGGAAGTCCTGTGGCCAAACCCTGTGATCATCAAATTATTTTGTTTTCCTGAGATAGTCCTAAGAATGCAGTTTTCCACCTTTCTGACAAAAGCGTTCTCTGAGTAAACATTTCAAAACAGGAGTATGCTTGACTAGAGTCACTGAAGTTCCACCTCAAAGTAAGAAAATAGTATTAAAGAAGGCTTACAGTAGAAGGATTTGGGTGGACGATATCATTGCAAATAAATCAGAAGGATACTGTGGCTTCTGGGATCAGCTGACAGGCTGAGCCTCCCTTCCTCCCCCATAGGATATATGTTAAGATGTGTACACTTGATTACACCAAGTGATTCTCCTGGGAAATTTAGAAATCACTGTAGAGTTATTCCATGACAGAATGCACTTATGGATGGCTGTATTATTCATGTTCTTAGTTAACTTCACATGCTTTGTAGACAGTGTAGTTATCACCAGAAATACAAAAGAATCTGTAATCTATTGCTTTCAAAACCTGCACTGTTCACTAATCTAGTCATGAGAATTCTCTTCTGGCATGGCCAAATTCTTCAAATGTGCTCAGGAGAGTCCATTCAAATATTAATAGATGAAGAAGGAAATGCACTGTTTGTGAATCTGAAATCATGATAGTACATATAGAAATCATGATAGCACAATCTTCTCAACAGTGTGTGGCAACAAGACAAGGGGAAATGGCCACAAACTGAAGCATAGGAAGTTCCGCACCAATGTGAGTGGGAACATCTTCACTGTGAGGGTGACAGAGCACTGGCACAGGCTGCACAGAGAAGTGGTGGAGTCTCCTTCTCTGGAGACATATAAGACCTGCCTGGACAGCTACCTGTGCAACCTGGTCTAGGGAGCTGCTCAGGCAGGGGGATTGGACTTGATGATCTCTACAGGTCCCTTCCAACCCCTACAATTCTGTGACTGTGACATATTGAATGTGATCCAACTTAGAGTATCAAACTGGGCATCACTCAGAATCTAAACTCAGCTGCACCCGTACCCTCTGATTTCTGAGGACAAGCTGGCATCCAAAGAGGTTAATTTTCTGCCATACTTCTCTGCCCTTTTCACATGACAGCCATAACGTACTCCCCAGGGCAGATAAACTGATATTCTCCAAGGCAAAGACTGCATGTCATAAGTAGTCAAAATTCTGTCAGGGTCAAGCCTTTGCTACATGTTCGTGTAGGAACTGCAAATTCATTTATGAAAGGCTCAGCTTTGCCACAGACTTCATATGTGACTCACTTAGTAGTAGGCAATAATAATCACTGAGCACAGTAGAGTGCTGCTAAAGGATGACTATTAGTCAGCAAGTAATTTTCCAAAGGTATTGAAGCTCTATGGAAATCTGTGAGTTTTTATTCCTCCTATCGGTAGGGAAGACTCTAATGTAGAAGTGTAGAGATCAGAAACGTTAGGTAAAGGTGTTAACAACAGAAACAGCAATTTTAAGATGGCTGAGATGATCTGACCATTCTGTATTAGTTTACATTACACATACCTGCTTTTATGAATTAAGAGTTTCAAAGTGGCTACATTTGAAGACATCTTCATACACTGTGATTTGAAAGGTTTTACAAGTGTGAAAACTGAAATCAAATCACTGGACTGTGAAATGAAATCCAAATCTTCAACAGAAAAAGTCTTAATTTGGTGAACATATTGTTTGCATCTGAGGAAAAAAAAAAAAAAAACAAGCAAAAAAAGCAGGCAAACCTTTCTGATCTGTGCTACAGTTTGCTAGCAGCTGAAAACAGATTTCAGTTGGTTTTAGAAAAAATAGCAGCAAAGTCCCATTGGACTTCAACAAGTCTCTAAAACATCTTTCATGGGTTGTAGAAAAGTATGAAGCAAAGGTGTGGAATTGAATTCCTCCATGTGAAAAAAAATGGCACCCATTTACATTCATTGATGTTTGATGAGCATTTATGTAGACAAACCAGTGGATGTTAGCACTGTTAAGCAGTGGGTGGTGCATTCCAGCAGAGTTGACAGTGACAGTGGATCACATCCACTGGGCAGATTTTAACAAGCGCAGCATGCGGGTTCTTCTTCATCACTGATGAAAATACATAGCTAATGGTGATGACTATCTTGAAAAGCAGCTGAGAATTTTTTCTATCAAATAATGTTACTGTGCTCTTTGTATCTGTTGTAGTTTCCATAGAAAAAAATAGGAGGCATTACTTTTTGAACAACCTGTGTAATTCATGTTGAGAAACGTAGCTTATATGCTTCAGTACATGTGAGTATAAAAATGACATTTTCAACAACAAAATATTATTTTTGGTAGTTCTAACCTTCGTCTAATCTCCTGTTTTCAGTGGATTTTGACTTCAGTTCTCTTTGATCCTGTAGAAAATGCAGTTAACTAAAAGAACTCTGGGCACGAATAGGCTCATAATATTCCATCAGAAGTCAATGAATACACTTTGTGGCTGATCCTTAATCATCTTCATTTCCTTCTTAACGATATAGAACACAGCTTGAATTCCAAAATAGCCAAAGGCGAATTTTTTTTACAGTTCTGGAAGTGAATGTTTTCAATTATTGACAAAAGACATAACAATTTACATATTTCTGAATTTTTGTTTTGATATATGTCTCAAGGGATTTTTCATCTAGATGAAACTATTCACAAGTAAAAAATGAGTGCCACTCAGTCATACTCAGTTCTTTGAAAGATAGTTTAGTACATTAACATCTATGTATTCTTTGTTATCCACAACCATTAAAGACATAACCACTTCTTAGGATTCAAGGCCAGAAAACCCCTGCTTCTTCAGTCACTGCAAAATTTCCAATTGGTGACTATTATACATAGCTACACATTTCACCCACATCCCCCTCTTCTACTCATAAGATGGCACATCACTGCCCAGACCAGAGAGAAGTCTAACAACTAAAGTCCTTCAGAGATATCAATGTAGAGTCTAATTCTTGATAGCTATAATCATAGAATCATAGAATCATAGAATCATAGAATCATAGAATCACAGGTGTTGGAAGGGACCTCAAGAGATCATCGAGTCCAAACCCCCTTCCAAAGCAGGTTCCCTACAGCAGGTCGCAAAGGTAGGTGTCCAGGTGGACGCCCAGTTCACTTAGCCTTTCTTCCTAGGGGAGATCCTCCAGGCCCTTCACCATCTTTGTGGCCCTGCGATGGACTATTTCCAAGAGAACCCTGTCTTTTTTATACTGCGAAGCCCAGAACTGGACACAGTACTCCAGATGAGGCCTCACCAGGGCAGAGTAGAGCAGGAGGATCACCTCCCTTGACCTGCTGGCCACGCTCTTTTTAATGCATCCCAGAATGCCATTGGCCCTCTTGGTCACGAGGGCACACTGCTGGCTCATGTTCAACCTGTCATCCACCAGGACACCCAGGTCCCTCTCTACAGAGCTCCTCTCCAGCAGGTCATCCCCCAGCCTGTACTGGTGCATGCAATTATTCCTCCCTAAAATAATAACTTAATATTAACTTAAAGGAAGATGTAGGCTATGTTTAGGATTTACCTTTTCCTGAAAATAGACATTTAGAAGAATCTTCTCATCTAAAATGCATTTCATCTTAAAAATTACAAGAAAAAAAAAAGTCTGCTTTTTGGATTTAGCTTCTAAAAAATTGCTATTTACTTGTCTTTGAAAAATTTCTGAGTGACTGACCCCATGGGCCAAGAAGTGAGACAGGAATGCTAGGATAAAGTAAAAAAAAAAAAAGCTACCTGTCACCAAACCCTATACCCGTAGTAAAAAAAAACAGTCTTATATCATTGTCAAAGGGTCAACTACATTCAGGATGCTAACTGTGTAATCAACAGTCTCTGACATTTAGAAGTAGCAGATAAAGACCTAATTGTTATACTCTTCATAATGAAATCATGGAAAGGCAATAGTCAAAAAATGATTACAACCAAGCTTTTCTGAACTGAAGGTGCAATATGGAGAAGGTGGAGAGATTAAAGCCTTGTGCAATCAGTGCCTAGAGATCACATGTCATTTCACATCAATTGGCATGATGAATCTTTTACATAACGTGAATCACAGTCTAATTGTGACTTTGATTGCATCTACTGTTCTGATCACAGAACCCCAGCACACAGAGGTGGAAAGGGAGTTAAGCTATTGTATAGAACTAAAGGAAGAAAGAAAAGCTGTGTAGCATGAAGTGAAAGTGACTACTCACAGAATATATACTGCTAAGATTACATGACTAATTTAACAGCTACATATATTATACATATATACTAATGTTATCAGGAATAGAAATTAGAGACCATCTCTTCCACCAGTAGAGATACAACACTTCTGAAATCAGCAGCCAGCTGCCAGGAAACTCAGAGTGAAAGCCTTGTTGCCACTGAAGAAACATTTAGGCCTACAAACTTACCATTAGCAGCAATTCAGGCAGAATACAACCAACCCGTAACTCTCAAAAGAGCTGGCAGAAAGAAATGGTACAGTAAGCTTCAAAGACATTTCTAAAGATCAAGTTCAGTCATGGATTCATCATAAATCATATTTCAAAACAAAGAAGAAATTGATTCTCTACAGAAAGTATATCACTTCTATTACTGTAATAGTTGACATATACAAAATCTGTAATGCATTTATTCCCAGAACCTAATAGAACTATTGTCTTCACTTTACAAGGGTAACACAGAAAAATATCAGACAGTTAATGCTACAGGACAGCTACAGAATATCAAGTAATTTCAGTCAGATGGTCAGGTAGGAACGTACCACTGTAATTGCTGGATATGTTGTGGTCTCTAGCTTGTTGGTATACCATCTGGATGCAACACATTACTAAATTCATTACAAAACCATTCTATTTATCAGTCTTGGAGGAAAAATATTTATGATCTAGGACTATGCAAACTTTGATTAGGGACATAAAGAGGTCTGATCATTGTAACAGATAAGGAGACAATTCAGATTTTACATAGGCTGCTTCACATCTAGAATAATTTTGAGATCTTTGAATGACAGTCTACATATAGAGGTGGCAAATTCATTATGATTAGTATTTATCAGCTCAATGTCACCATTCTTAATGCAGGGAAGACAGTGAAGGAAAAGAGTTTTGCTCTCACAGTCACTGTACAATATAGCTCACTGTCTTTAAGTATTTACCTAAATACATGGAACACCAAAGTCTACAGAAGTCAGATTAGGGAATGACAAGTGGAGACTGCAACACATTGGAAGGGAACAGTTGACAAATCTGCATAAAGTGGGGAAGTGGCATGCTCTGGAGACATGACTGAGCAAGCTTACTGTAGAGGACACAAATGTGAAGTTGTAAGCAGTAAAAACTACCATAACTGTCCTCTCTAACCTCAAATTACTTCTTCAAAAATGCAAAACGACCAACTTCCTTTGCAAAAGAGAGAATGTGACTGAAAATAATTAAAAAAAAACCAAAACAATTTATTTAAGAAAGCTCCATCTTAAACTCATAATCCTATCTTCCTTTGAGAGAAAAAGTATCAAAATGGCATGTTCCTGATTTTATAATCAATAGTAATATCCAAGAAAGCATCTTCCATCTCACAAGAGCATTCATGACACTGAATTTTGTCATTACCATTTTGGTTTTTAACTGCATTATATCCATAGGTCACGTCAAAAGTAATGCCTTTGATTTATTTTCATGGAAACTACAACAGATACAAAGAGCACAATAGCACTATTTGATGGAGCAAATTCTCAGCTACAAAATACTAATTTTCAACACAGTCACCATCCATAGCTATGCATTTTCACCAGCAATAAGCAACAGCCCGCATGCTGTGCTTGTAATATCTTCATGGCCATCCAGAACATAACTTGTCTCACTTCACTGTCAGCACTGCTGAAACACACCACCCACTGTCTCATTGTACTAATACCCACTGTTTGGTCTTCACAAATATTCATAAAACATCATTTAATGTGAATGGGTGCCATTTTTTCCACATGGAGAAATCCTGTCATACCATCAACATCTGCCATTGACTTTGTAAGCCAATATAACAAAATAGGTGGCATTATTTTTAGAGAAACCATCAGCACCAGTAATTGTTTTTAATCTCTTATCAGTTTTCCATAAGCGAACTCTTTTTTTTTTTTCTGAGAATCATTACAGCTAAAGACAAAGAAATAACTTTGAGCTTATCTTATGCGTAGGCGTTTGGTTATGGGTTTATTTAACTTCAGTTTAATTTTAGATAAATGAACGTGTAAAGTAGTTGAAATGTTTCTAAAAAAACAGACAGAAATCAATGGAAATAAGTCCAAGACAAAGGCTGACATGTCAGTTAGCATAAACTGTAACTTCAATGGCAGAACTACACTATGTTTACCTCTGCTAAACAACTGTTGAGAGGATTCTGAAAATAAAACTCAAATCAAAGATTTGCTATGCCAGTAAATCTTCTTTTATAAAGTTGATTGCTTACCTTATAAGCTAAATGTTTTGGGGGGCAGAATTTGTTCTAAATGTACATTTTATTTATTATTTTATTTTATTTTATTTTATTTTATTTTTTATGGAAAATAAAAAACCCTAATCTAGGATCTCTTTAGTAGATGCCTTTGCCAATTATCTTTCCAACCTATACTCAAATGTGTCTGATGTATTGACAGTCAATCATATTTCTTTTCACTTGACATCTTTTGACCTACTACCGGATATAACTTCATGTAAGTTGTCTAACTGTGAGTATGGAACTACTATTGCTCCTTGAGGACCTGCAGTTTGTTAACATGAAGTTAAAACTAGTTTGGCCCAGTAGTCTGTCACTGCAGTGTACACTGATGTTTACTTAACAATTATTTGCAAATAAAAATTTATATTTAACTATATTTCATTCCTTGGAATCCAAATAATTAGCAGGTAGAATATACAAAATCTTACAGATAACTACTTCTGAACTCTTCTTGTGTGTTATTTCAACTAAAGTTAGAAGTTGATTACAGCAAGGTCTTCCTTGTAAGCTGTCCTGGTTAGGAGGACTTGTCAAAACACAAGAAAAAGCATATGAAATTTTATCACAGGACTATGTGAATAAGAAAAGCATAATTTGTCCATTTACGCAGAGGGAGGAAAGAAAAAAAACCTCAAACTTGGTGATAAGAATGCCAAATAGAATCTCCCTTTATTGGTATCACAAATCTCAAGCACAAACGTGTTTACTGTGCTTTAGAGATAAGAAAAAATTATGGCTAAGGTAAAAAATCATTGCTGGTAATGTGGATTTCATCAAGACAAGAGCATTTTTGCTATATAATTTAAACACAATTTTTTTATCCTCCTGTCTTGCAAGGACTCAGTATCATGATGAGAACTGTAAGCACAGTCTTTTATCAGGAATAGGCTAATAAGCAGCATAAAAATATAGGTCTGACAAAAGTAATGGCCTTAACTTCTGGATTTTAAAAAAGCTCAGATTCCCCTGAGGCAGTCTCCATTCTCTTCCCATTAATGAAAAGCTGTAGTACAGAAGATTCAAATAATCATACAGGTATATCCTACATAGCTTCATCATACAGGAACATCATTTCTACAGAAGAAATTGGGTGTTACTTGTAAATGTCCTTTGACTTGTCTGGTACCGAAGGAAGATTCATATCTCCCACTGTAAACAATAATAACAATTAGTTTCAAAACAGCAACAGCAAAAAAGACGCAAACACAAGTTAGTGGCTCGTGACAGATACCCAGATAACAAATCATACAACTAGACACATCCTGAACCATTATTGATGGCATAAAAGCTGGTGAACTTCTGAGAGGTACACAGTCATGCTAGACAGACTCATTACCGCAAGCAGCATTAAATTAAACAGTGACATAAAAAGTAACATGATATCTCAAACTATAACACATCGGTAAGCTGATTACTTAAGCAAAGCAGTGCATAGGGGTCTATGTGCCAGTGTGCATGCATTTAAAGTATTACATATGCGTAAGTTACTCAGACGTTGCATTAAATTAAATAAACACAATTCGTTGGGCACATTAAATGAGTTGCAACCCATAATCATCTACGTAGCAATAAGGCATTCATTTAAACTGACCTAGATGGATTATGTACGGAGTTATTAAATAAAATGAGAATACAAGTTATAAGTAAGAATTCTTGCAACTCTTCTGGTTGAAGGGATTTTTATAAGTCAGTAACTGAAACTGTGCAAATATCTAACATTTTGGGACCTCCTTCACTAGACAATGGTTTATTGGTACAGTTTCTGTGGTTATGAGGTGGAAACATAAATAATGCATTTGTGTGAAATCCTCTGAAAACTTGTACTTCTTTACAGTAGGGTATACAACTCAGAGAAGTATTGTTTATAAGTGTACAAAATAGTCACCTGAGTCAGATATTTCCACAATTTCAGTACCTTAATGAAGAGAAACATTTGTTTGTACTTATTTGAAAATGCTCAACAGTTGCTTTGATAAGCTGTGCTATCTTATTCAGAATGATTTCATGGTTCAGAGAGAAGGACACTACTCCTTCCCTCAAAGGATTTGTGAAGGAATTCATCCCACTGTGCATTATGTGAGTCATTCTAGTCTCTGTGTATAATCACTAGAAACATAGTTACTATAGGCTCTGAAGTCTAAGATAGACATTTTTAATTTATCAGTTGGATTGAATTCTAAAAAAAAAAATACACCTCTGCAATGAATATAAAGGGAGCTTCAGCAAGAGCTGTCAATGCTACATGTTTAAGGATGATGAGTTGAGCTGTATTCCTAAAATCTACTCTTGACTTTGCTGATAACCTGCTGAATGGCTCTGGAAGTCTAAATTCTCAAAAAGAAAAAAAAAAAATCAAGAATCCTATTTCAGACTCCATTACTCCATTGATGACATCTATTAGGCAATATCTGTGCCTTTCTGACATCTACATCCATTCATGGTGACTCACAACTTTAATCTTTTTTGTACATGTGTTCTGCCTCCCAGGCTATCTGTTTTGTGTGTATGTTTACTGCATAGTCTTCAAAGAAATTGTCACTTTTTGTGTCAGTGTGTAACATAACTGAGCCTCAGTATCAGAAGTACCTCTTGGCTTATCAGCCATGCAGGTAGTTAATAATGAATTTTAATTATCATTGGCATCATCTGAGGTTAGAAAATTCTTATCAAGAAACATGAATAGGCCATAAAAGTTGGTATATTCTACTGTGCTGATTTAAGCCAGAAAGCACATATTCTCACTGTTTAAAAAATAAAAATAAAAAATAAAAAAGGAAAAATTAGTGCCTCACTATTCCATTACCCTAAATATTTCTGTTGTTAATAATTTAAAATACAAATATAAGCATATTCTTAATTAATAGTAGATAAGATTATGAAGAAATGTTCTTCAGAAAGATATCTGAAACGGTTACTGAAAAAAAGAGTGGTGGCAAAAAAGTGTTGTAGCTCTAATGTTCATGCTGAATATTCAAGACAAGAATAACTTTGAATATTTAAATGCTGAATATTTTAATGCTCAATGAATTATGTGTTAACAGAAGCCAGCCATGGTAATAAGCTATGTGTCATTGCATGACCTCAGTCAAGTTTTGTGCCCATGAAGTAAAATGAAGAAATGTTACATAATAAAAATGTAATAAGGAGTATTATAAAGTCATTACAATATGTCACACTTTCATCAAATTGGACAAGATTTCATTAGCTTAACTCATTCTGTATCCCTAGTAGTCCAAGGAATAAATACTTTTAGTATCAGTACTGTAGCACGGCTTGGCAAAAAGCCTGATTACCAGGTAACATTCATTTAAGTCAACAATAAAACATTTTTTAAACAAAATAAATTACCTGCTACATGTCTCTAAAATAGCCTATATTATAGCCATCCCTCATGTCAGCATACTCTTCTGAACTAAACTCTGTGAAATTAGATTGGACTTACCTAAGCCAGAGAGTTTAAAGCTATCTTTGGTGTCCTTTCATTACAATCCGGTCATCCTGATTGGTACAGCTCACAGATTAAGACATCTAAATTTATTTGTTTACCCACAAGCTAAGCTCCCATTATCATCAGTAGAGATCTAATTGGATGCATTCAGTGAAACTTAAAGATCTATTCAGTGAACTCTAAATTATACACTTGCATTCAGATGATTATTTTAGGCTATCCATAGAATTGTTACCAGCATAATATGTACAAAACAGTCTTAGGACTTTTAATTGGGTCAACCTTGATGTAATTTTGTCCTATTACTCTCTCATCTAGGCTTTCACACTAAGTGCTGTGGGATATTAAATGTTATTCTGTAGTTATATTTTACTCCATTTATGTATAGAAATGTATGTTTTCTATAAACTTACAGTACTGAGAAATGATGAATGGCTGTCAATATTACTTTTGGAAGAAAACAATTTAACTCCTATAAACACAGTAACTCTATAATGAGACTGCTTTAAAAGAAAAACAATTTTGATGGTAGCTCTGAAAGCTACTAGAACCAGCAAATCTTATTCTGTTTTCAATAGGCATTGGGAAAAGTCTCACTTTGATAGAATTTCTTTCTACATTTTAGGAGAAAATTAGAGAAATGGCAAGTTATCAAGATTGTAAGTTAGTAGGTGATTATCAGTAGAAGAGTTTTATCCAGCAAGATCAAATGCACATTTTTTCTGATTACATTTGAAGCAGCATATTGTGCATATGATTGCCTGCCAATGATTCCACTGGCAGAAGGATTAAGTCCTAATTTGCTTCCAAGGGTTGCCAACAGGATGACAATCTAGCCTCGTGTTTTAGCATCCACTAGAAAAATTTATCTGCCATTAGAGAAAGATATGTGACTAGCTATGTAAAATCATTTACAATGCACTTTAAGACACATTTATATACATTATATATTTTATCTCCCTGATTCATTCCTTGTTTCTCCTTGTTAGAAATCACGACAGCATTTTGCCTCCATCAGGGAGAGCAGGTGAACAGCTTGAGCCATTCTATGCACCTGCATTAATGTTAAATCAGCTTTCATGAATTGTGCATGAGATCCAGTATGTTATAGTCATTAAGTCTAGCGTGAGGTAAAAAAGCTTCTTCACAGAGAAGACTTTCTTTTACCATGTCAGGCCAGAAATACGTAAAAACTACAGAAGATAATGACTCAGACCCTCAAGATCTTTCCTTTTACTTGTAGTAAAGGAAGAACAGGTTTAAATTAGGAAACATCCACTGAAGAAAAACAGAAAAGATGAAACTGTGACATGCAAGCATTACTCATGATTAGTTCAATACATAACAAGTTCTACTGTCCATGATCCATATAAGAAACTGAAGTTTTAGAGTAAATTTATAGCCATTATAAAAAGAGCAAGACCTGTAACCTACATTCTTTTCCTTATTTCAATAACTGTGTTTTCTCCCTGCAAAATTTTAACGTTGCCGTTTAATGCAGAAATGTCACTGCAGCAGCTGTTTCAGTTATCTCTTAAGGCTGGAAGCTGCTCTAGCCCGGTTAAGTGCTTCCCTCTAGCGTTCACATACCACACATACGTAGGATCTTTTAAACCCGTGGGCCTGAGTTTATGTTAATTTTCATTCGTGGTTACACTCAGTAACTCAGAGGCTCATGGCGAAGATAAAGTAGGATCTTTTTCACAGATCATTTTATTTACAATTGAATTCTTTATTCGTCGAATTGTAATGTAAAGCTTTTTCTTCTATACCTCCATTACTATGTCGAAGATTGATCCCTGTTCACTTCCTCTCCTTCTGTTTTAAACATTCAACTTTTTTTTTTTTTAATCCACTTTGTTTGATGTTACCATCCAGACAGAATATTTCTTCTCCCTTAATTCTTTTAAACTAAGTATGTAGAGATCATCTAGTGCACAGTTACAGATGCTATTAACATCACAGACAACTTAAGGTAGTTAACCCGCCAGATTATTCCTAGCCGTGCTCGACAAACTAGTGCACTGATTTTCATTGCTTTTGATTGAACATCTCACCAGGGAAATTTCTATTATTCAGTTCCAGAAAATAAGTAAGTAAGTAAGTAAGTAAATAAATAAATAAATGCTAACTCATGCAACTCAGAGTGATACTTGTGCACATTATTTCAGATATTATTTCAGATACTTTTTATCAGACAGATTAATCATCATGGCCCCTTCAGAATGTCAGCTTAAAGCAGTTCAAAGGCAGTGTGTTGACAGAGTTTTCTTGAATTAACTCATAATTACGTGTATCAGCTCAGGACAACAAAATGAAAAATAATCTGAATCAGCTCAATAAAATCAAACCAAATTATTACTTTTTTATTTTCCATTTAGAAACTAAAAAGTATGTGGAAATTATTACTTTTTTTTTCTCAACAAATTTTCAACTGCTTAAGTATATCATTTTCTTTGGGCAAAATTCACTTGTGCACTTAAATACTATAAACTTCTCATAGCCATGTATGTAAGGACCTGCATTATTTTAGTGCTTATTTATACTCCACAGTAACTTGGGTTCTTTAGATCACAGTGTCCCTTGATATAAGAACTCAGTCTACAAGTACCAAATTTGTGATGTGTGTGTGAGAGCATATGAGTGTAAGAGATAATACATTTGAAAATTTGACTTGCCTTTAAATAAAACATTGCTGTGTTACTGGCTTTTCCCATTTCTTTGTATACTAGTCTGGACATTTTATGAAGACAGTATTTTCTTGTACTTGCTGAAATAGCGAAGTTTCAGATCTTCATAAAACATAGATGCCATTGCAACAGAAAAGCAATAAAAATTGAATAGAAAAGAAATTTCCTGCCTCAGTTCAAGTACATTAGTTATAGTTGCTCAGGGGTATGATGCTTCAAGAAATGGAGGGAATAAGGAGTAAAGAGAGTTTACAACTTTAGGAAAGAATTTATTTCTTACTGATTCACTTGAGTCTTAGAAATACCACTGTAGGCTTAAGAGTATCCAGAAGAGAATTTTAGTGGGACTAATCTTGATTTGCTTCTACAAACTTTATCTTTCTATCTACAAAAGAGTTTGAGTGATTTCTGCAGGTTAGTTTCTTCCTCATCTCAGAAAATAAGGCTTATATGGTTGTACTATGTGTCCATCCGTCCATCTAGCTGTCCTCTGATAATTATTTTTAACAGATTTCAAACACACAGGGAAGGAAGGAGAGAACTAAAATATGTAAGAGCTTCCAATGAAAACAAACAAACAAACAAAAAACAAACAAATAAATAAATTAGTGTCTTGAAAAGGACATGAGAAAAACTGAATATTCTTGTAGTAGGAAGATGTGCTAAGACTCATGAAGTCAGTCATCTAAGGACAGGTTATACAGCCACAACTCATATTACTGTTTGGTTAAAGCAGTGAAATTTCCCATAGCAGTGCTTGCGCAATTAAGTGCACACAAAACCAAAACCCACATGTCCTTTGTATATTAAAAGAACAGAAGGTGAGGGGTCTGCCTGTCTGGAAATAAGTGGCTGACTTCTTAACTTGTAGAATCTGGGTTCAGTTATCATAGAACCTTGCACAAATTCAAAGTATCTATATATCTGTTTCTTCTAGAATGGCATCCGATTACACATTCACAGTATCTTTGAGGAGTCATGATTAAGATTTCCAGACTTAACGTCAGAATAATCATTTATCTATGTCACGGGGATTATGTATGATGATGAAGCAATCAAATACTGCAGCAGTCAGTTCCTTAAAATTCTATTTGGGATGGCTAATGGCACCATTTCGCAAGAAAACAAAGAACTGTGACAGTTCAACAAAACAAGAAAAAAATAAAAATCCTTTCCTTTTAAAGGTAAAATTGTGTTTCCACAGGCAGGATGTGATCTGAGCCTGTTCTTCCCCAGAAACTTTAAAGTGCATGTGCTGTATCATTCCATGGATGCTTGTGTATTTAATGTTTTCCTTTCAAACTTGTATGTGACTGTGATTCAGACTGCTGCTGCTTAGTGGCACAGTATGTACACTTGCAAAGAAAGCCATTATGTCCTAGTTTCCTGTTTTTAAATGTCTGAATTTCTATGTTCCCTTCTCAAGCAATCTAACTCCAGTTTTCCTAAGCCATCCCTGGGTTTACATAAAGCAATGACTTACTCTGTATCTCACTGGTTTTACATGCCCAAAGGCTGGTTCAGAGCCATGCAAACTTCTGTCAAGCAAACATGGGATCATTACTCATGCTCATTACTGGCCACAAGCCTTGAACTGGCTTTCCTGAGGATCTTGCCTCTTTCAGCTCATCTGGATGTAATAGCAATACTTCTACTTGATCAGGTTGTTACATCCAGTAGGTGTCATTTTTGCTTTTTGTTTGTTTGCTTTTTCTACAGATACTGGTAGTAATAGTGTTTATCAGTTCCGTGTAATTACATAGTGATAGAGTGGTAGAGCACAGGAGTGATATGATAGCAGTGAGCACACAGGAGGCTATGTAGAAGAGTATAGGCATTAGGTAGCAAGAAACAGGCTGTAGGACAGCACTGAGGCCCCCAGAGAGATAGACAATCCACCAATGCTGAGTTAAAGAAATGGAGTTATGTGGCTCCGTAAGTATCTTACATACAACATTTGGGTGCAATATTAACTATGCAGACCAATTGACAATCAAAAATGTGAAAAACTGTCAGAAAAACTGAAGATGACCTCAAGTGAACCCATAGTGAAGAAGTAACCATGAATCTCATAATACCCTGAGAAAAAGGAAGAAAAAAACACCACCAAAATCACTCAAAGGCAGCAACAAAACTGTTGGACACGGAAAGGATCAAGACCCAAATGGACAATGAACAGGTGTGTATAATGACTTCAAGCATATAATTATTATTGAAACCTTTATTTTCACTTTTATTTTTACTATTTGGAGTATTTTTTTTCTTTATTTTCTTTCATTTTCTGCATTTCTTAGCTGTAATAATACTTATGATTTTTCTTATGAGATTTCACCTATACCAATAATAAATTCTTGCTTTTATACATGTGCAGTGTGTTTCTTTTTTGCAGTGCCACAAGTTATTTAATTTAAAAGAGTGTCAGCCAAATAAAATGATTACATAAACTCTTTAGAAGGCAGGCTTAGAAACGAAGTATAATTGCACCAACAGAGTGAGATTCACTCCCACCAATGTATTTTTTTTTTAAACTCCCAATACAACTCTCTGCTACTTACGACTTTTGTCAAAGATTATGAGAGCTAAGCCCTCCTTTCACAGCATCACTGTGGGTACTTTTGTATCAACAGTCTAAATAGAAACACTAATTCAACACTAGAAGAAGAGGCTGGTGGGTTGTTATAACTAATTTGATATGCATTAAGGGATAATTACTTAAGAATTTAAGAGAAATTGTCTAATGAAAGCAGTTAAGATTGGAATAGATTAGATATGGCAGTTGTAGAAAAGCTTCATAATTGGAGTTTTTTTTATTACAAGTTAACCAGAGTTAACAAATGAATAGTTCAAATGGAGTCAAACTTGACTCGGGGCAGTGGGATAGAACAGATGACCAATTCAATCCTCTTTCAGCTCTCTTTTCTGAGATAATTCTACACATGTTGCAGTAATATTTATTTGCTGGTTCATACGTTTTTCCTTTATTGTATCTTGGACTGAGGCTAAAAGTTTTTTATTCTATGCTAAAACCTCAGTGACAGGTATGGAATCCATCACACTGAGTGAAAAACAGCAGCTAAATGCTTCTGAAAATGTCTAAAATAAGAGGTTACTCCTTTATGTATAATTTTCCATTCCTTTAGGAGTATGTGATGAGTGTAGAACCTGTGACTATTCTGTTTGTAAAGATGACACAGAGAAAGAATTTCATCAGGAAGTTTCTTCTGTACTGCACATATTGCTGAAATGTAAGTTTAGGTGGATTCAGAAATATATTCAGTTAATCAGTATCCAGTGTGAAAGACAAAGGAAAGGAACAGAACATGTTAGCAACCAAAAAAAACACTATCAGTGGTCTCAAGGAAGACAAAATTTGATATGGCGTATTTGTGGAGGACTATGGGACTGCATAAATGTTATTATGGGATGTTTTGAAGTCATTACACAGAAATGTAAACCCCATCACAAGATGTCTGGAAAAAAAGCCAAAGGCAGTGGCAGAGAGCAAGGTGGGTGGGGAAGGAGCAGGTGTCAAGAGGAGGGATAGTCAAAGGGGGAACTTACAGGAAAGCCCTGCACGTGATCTCTGTGCTGTTCTGTTTTTACATATTTTTTGTGCAAGGATGCTCTCTGCCCTGTGGGTATGCATGTGTGTGTGTGCACATGCTCCGTTAGTGACCTTCAGTCTAAACTACGTGGGAAGTTATAACTTCAGAATCTGAAAGAAACCAAGGGCTGAGCCACTGACTGCATAAATGGAAGACTTTTATAGTAATGGATCCCGTATATTTAAGAGATAACTGTACAGGTCAAACAGAATGAAAAAATGCTGTGAAATGTCTGAACATTCTGTAAGTCTTGCTTCAGTCTTTGTCTGCACTGAACATAGGAATCAATACAATTGAAATACACACTATACAAACAAGCTTGTAGACAGCTTCCAAATTTATGCATAAATCAATAGAAAGATATAACATATTTCAGGTTTATGACAATATCATTAGCATCTGCATAGGCTCTACTTTGTTCTCATTAAAATGTATTGGAAATGTGTAAGAAAATACTTAATATATGCTCAGTAAAGCAATGAGAATGAGTTGTTACCTAGACAAGTTGACTCAACTGCAGTACTGAAACCAAATGTTGAATCTCTCATAGGTGGAAGAAAAAGCTATGAAGAATATGAATTCTTAGGGCCTTCCTTACCTTAGAGTCAATATTTAAAATGTAGACTCTAGATTCCAAACAAGAAAACATGTAAAAATAAGAATATTTTTCTGCTCATGGGTAGGCAAAGATGTATGCTGTATACTTTATTTGTAGAACTGATAGCTTTTATGGGAATTTTTAATGCTGTAGATTGTTTCCCTAATACAAAACATTCTTATCCTTTATTTTTAATTATTTTTTTTCTGTCACATGCCATCTTGAAGTCCACCATTTTACACTCTGTTTTTCACACTGACTACAAAGCTAAACATTTCTGTGAGGAAAAAAAAATTAATCTAGGAACAGGATACTCAAGCAAGACCTAACTGTGCATTATAAGGTATCAGAGTTCCCTCTACTGGAATGTTATGTTATTTCAGTCCTGAAATAAAATGCATAGAAAAATTCACTCTACTTAGTTCAAACTGTGTCTGAAACATCAAAGAATTAACACGTTTGCTACTTTGAAAATAGTCATTCTTTCACTGTTGTAATGTGCACTGAAATGGAAGACAGCAAACTAACACAGACATTTTTGAGGTAAATGTATTAGCAATATTTGAGTTACAATAGAGCCACCTAGATTTCTACTTCAGGAACATTTATACAAGTTGCAATGCTTCTAAACCCCATGTTAAAGGAATTGGTATTAGCTGAGCACTCAAATACTCCAGAGACTGAGTATTCAACTCCAAGTGTTATAAAAGTCAGGCTAATTTGCAAAGTCTCCTATAGAACAACCCAAAGTTTAAATTCCAAATGGAACTTCAACGTTATTGTGCTGCACTAATCAGTATGATGCTAGACCAAAAAGTCCCGGTGATGAGTTGAAAGAAACTTACAAGACTAAGAAATGGTTAAATAGCTGTCTTAACTGGAATACAGAAGTATTGAACCGCATGATCCTAAAAAATCTATCTATGTATGTATATAAATAAAATAAAACAAACATACATAATGTGAGTAAAGACATCTGGTTGTGGGAAGACAATTTATTCAAGCAGAATTAATAAACAGATTCTCCAGGAACAGAGCTGTGTGCTGAAGATTGTAGATAGGTACAATGGAAGGTCCTGCACCTGGATCACTGCAATCCCAAACTTGAATATATTCAAGGCATGGGCTGAGAGCAGCACCGAGGAAATTAATACAGGGTTATTGGAGGATGAAAAACTGAAAATGAGCTAGCAGTTACTACTCATAGGCCAGAAGGTCAACTGTATTCTGGGCTGCACCAGAAGAGAGCTGCCCAGCAGGTCAAGGATGGTCATTGTTACCTCTGCTCTGCTTTCCTAAGTATTGCATCCAGGTCTGGGGCCCTCAGCACAAGAAAGGCTGTTGGAACAGGTCCAGAGGACAGCTGTGACTGTGGTTAGATGAGCACCTCTCCTATGAAGAAATGTGGAGGGAGCTAGGCTTGTTTATCCTACAGAAGAGAAGGCTACAGGGAGACATCGCTAAGTGTTCCAGAACCTAAAGATAGATTATAAGCAGAAGGGAGACCAACTTTTTATATGGGCAGTGATAGGAAAAGGGGGAATGGTTTTAAACTGAAAAAAGGTGAGGTTTAGATGGTATTTTAGGAGGAAATTCTTTACTCAGGCTGTGGTAAGGCACTGAAACATGATGCTCAGGGAAGTTGTGGATGATCTGTCCCTGGAAGTGTTCAAGGTCAAGCTGGATGGGGTTCGGAATTAGATTGTTTCTACTGTCCATAATGCTATCAAATAAAGTAAGTCTTCTGGGAATTGGCATGATTAGAGGTAAGAAGACAACATACAAAGAACAAACAAAAATAGCCTAGTAAATAGGCTTATTTATCTCAGAAGAAATTTAGATTACTGAATTAATCATAATATGGAATAATGAGGCCTAAAGAAGGAGTTATCTTGTAGTTTCTGTAACAGGAATACACTAGGAATAAATCCAGAGAAGTTGAGATCTGCCAACTACTATGGCATTCTGTATAAAATGTCTGAGTAACCCAAGCATAGTGTAGAACTGAATGACTCTCTGTAGCACTGATTCATTGCTAACACTGGCAAGTGTCTGAAAGAATACATTCAGTGTAAAAATGGAAAAGTATACATTTGAAGCAAAGTATCAAGTGGAATGTTTTGAACTGTCCTGTGTATATCTGAGTTCTTCCGTACAGTTCTTAAAGTGTTTCTCCACAAGGAACTAAGGATCTTGTGTTGGTCATGTATTTTATCCTGCCATTTAAGGGACAACCTGTTCTGCTTCAGAAAGAATTTGTGGCTTTCTACATATTGCAACAAGCATGATGAAATATTTTCTAAGCTCTCATTTCCTGCTTGATGCTGAATGTTTTATTCATTTCACCTTGAACAGCTTACAAAAGAGAAAAAAAGTCAAAAGAAGAGATGAGCAGAAAGCTTGCTGGATGTAATAGAAAAGTACTCACTTAAGAACTGGAAATAACACCATAATTCAGTAGAACTTTCATGTCTTTTTTAGGAGTTGTTAATTTTGCATTAACTTGTCACTAAGATATGTTTGTTTCTAGAATTTATAGTGCATTCCAGCAATAGCTGTATCCTGCCATTGGGAGTAAAATTCATGAGTAAATACCATTTAAGAATAGCCTATTGCTTCTGAAAACATTTTACCTGATTCTCATTTGTGAAGTAAACAACTTTTACATTTTTGCTTATCAGTCTAGGGCAGCTAGAGAAAATATTTATATTTAAGTTTGACTCCTTGTGGAAAAAAAAAAAGAGCTGAGAGAAATCTTATGTCACTAAGATGTGCAATAGACATCTGGTTTAAAGAATAAGAAATCTTATTTCCAGGAGCATTTCACAAGGTGTCACAAAGAACAAGGCATAGGAACAGTTATGGCTGTTTGCTATGAAGTTCTTATCTGGATTATTATCAGTGTACCTAGTGAGCCTTAATAAGAGTTATTTCTTTTCCCACATACATGCTAATACAAGTATTACAGTATTCAAGAAGACTGTTTCATATGACACTCCAACTAATAAAAAAAAAAAATTTATATTAGATCCACTTGAGCAGATAGGGAAAGATAAGTTTTAAGTACTAGTTTTGGGAAAAATATATCTGATAATTCTTGTAGGTTAGTGGTTACAGATGGGATTTTACAGCTGTCTAGGAAGCACTGACATGTCTTCCTAAACAGAGCAATAAAATTTTAATATCTTATTCTTCTAGGGTTTAAAATAGCATGTAACAACAGGAGATGTGTTCTACCTCAAGAAGCCAACACTCATGTGGGGCCCATTAATTACAACAGGTTAAGCCAAATAAAGTTTTCAAGTATGCTGGATCCAAAGATGTCCTTTAAGTTTTGGCTTCTGTGAACACAACTTCTTCAAATGGAAGGAAGATTTTTAAAACAGAAAGGGAAATGGTGTTGCTTAACTCTGGTACAAATTAATTTCTTGTTCCAACGTGGCTGAGGCATGCACTAAGAAGTAATAACAAGTAATCACTCTGAGGTGTCTGAACACAGCCCAAGATATATGTGAGTACAAGTTCTGTAGAAATGTTGTTAATTTGAAGTACGGAATAGACTTTATAAATACTAAATCTTTTTCTTGTAAATTCAGTCTTGAAGTCCCAGTTAATCTGAAGATCTTTACCAAAAAGCATAGGATATTATCTTATTTTTAATTATTTAAATATAATAAGAACACTCATGTATGGTAAGATTAAGGTCCTAATTTAATATATACTGGTATAAAAGGAAATGATTTCCTGACTGAAACTACTGTTTGTTAACCTGGAATACATATTCCACACTTAACACACTCAAAGAAGGGAAAACTGTTGCTATACAAAAGGATAAAACACTCAGTAAACACTGGAAGCTGCAAGATGAGACGAGTCTAAAGATGAATCATCAAGAATGTTTTGTTGAGTCTTTCAGTTGTATTCTCATTTATCTAGAGCAATCAAATGGCAAAAAAATCACAATGACCACATGCTAGTTTCAGAATTCAGCCAGTTACATTCTAAGTAATACATAATCCTATCCAGTTCTCTCTGATTACACTGTTGGGCTTGCAGAGGTCAAAGCCTTTGTCTAAGAACTATGTTTGTAATTCATTCAACTTATTCTAACAATAAGCTATACAGGAAGAAATGTAGAAGCCAATGATAATCACGAGTTTTTTACAGTACTGAATATAGCCAGGCACCAAACTATTTGGGGCTCTTGTCTGAGCCAATTACATCTAGAAATTACTGTTTACTAAAGAGTTACAAAGTTTAATGCAATGCATCATCTTCAGTTTAACAGGCTAAGCTCTTAATTAACTCAGAGAATCACACATCAAAACTCATGACGAAGATACTCTTGGCAAACATAGCATTCCTGTCACATTTTAAATGTGATTGTTTGTTGTTTTTTTAGTTTATCTTTTATTTCTCACAGTGCATCCTAATAGTCACACTGGAGAAATACAGTCTGGATATGTAGGCCATGACATAAGTAGAAAATGAGTTAGACTAGTTCAAAATGTTGCAATCAGCAGCATGCAGGCCACCTGAACGTGAGGAAGAGTTTCTCAGGAGTCAGTGCTAAGGTCAGTCTGCTTAATGATTTTTTCAATGACCAGAACAATGGAAAATAATATAGTCCCAACAGGTACATAGAGAATATTATGCTGTGGGCTAGGGCAAGTGCACTGGAGGGTGGATCCCCAGTTGGAAGATTATCAACAGACTAGAGATATGGACAGATTTTATGAGCTTCAAAAAAGCAAATGGGAACTACTCTAATTTGTGTGGAATAACACCACTCAGCTGCACAGGCTGGGTGTTACCAGCTAAATGGCAGCTTGGCTAACAGGCCTGTGATCCTAGTTAGCATGAAAATGGGTCAACACTGAGACCTTGAAGTGAAGAAGACATACTGGCCTCTCTATTAGCTGTGATCATCAAGGTCCAGGGAAATGGTTATTCTCTTTTATACAGCACTTGTGAGAACTCATCTGGAGTCCACTTTTAAACTTTCCAGCACAAAAAAAGACACTGTCTTACTAGAACAAATTCAGCAAAAGAGTCACAAACACAATTAGGAGACTGAACACAAAATTTGTAACTAGAAACTGTGAAAACTGGATTTGTTAGTATAATAAAATAAAATAGTACTGTGCTTTAGAAAAGTGAAACCTAAGTGACTTATGTTTTCAACTCAGTTATACAGCAAAAACATGAATGATAGCTATCAATTGTAACTTTTGACTGAATACCCCAAGATCAAGCATTGCCTTTTGAAATGCAGCTCTGAAACCAGAATTTAGACGAACTCAGTAGAAATTCTGAGATTAATTTGTATTACTACACATTGGAACTCTTCTAAATAAGTAACTTCTGCTGGATTATTCTAAAGATATACTCACAGACAAAATCAGGCAGCTGGCTTCCTGCCAGGATGCAATGCTCAGTTCTTCCTTTTGAACTCAGCATAGCAAGGAAATGGGTCTGGGTACTGAGAAAGGAAAGAAACGAAAGTGTGTCAGATTTCATCTCAGTGTAGAGGCATGAAGCGTGGGGTAGCTGTAAAATTCCTCAATTCTCACTGTGAGGTCATGTTTAGAGATGATCCATTTGTTGCCAGGAAGCACATATGGAATTTAACAAATAACAATAATAAAACAATCCAGACTGAAATTGGCAGCATTGAAATGTACAAATAATTGTCTATATCCTGAAATGAAACTAAGTAAGAACAACAAAAAAAAAAACTGAGCTGTTCACTAAAAGACTGTTGCCAGTTATTGTAAAGTGAAGTGTCTGACTTATAGGAAGGGTGGAGTGTATCTCCTAGCACACTGTAGTGAGCAAACTGAAACCACCCAGTGCTACTCTGAGTAAGAAAAATGAAAATTTGGGGGAGAACATTATGATCTTGCTCAGTGAAAAGAGCTTGTTTAGCCAGTTGGAACGTCCAAAACCACAAAAAATTAAAAACTGTGCTATGTAAAATATTTTAGATATATATTTAGAGAGAGAGAGATTGTATTCAGCTATTGATGTCATTGGAGTGCTGTGGCATTCAAAGCCCACAGTAAAGCTGGTTAAATATTTGTTACACAAATATTAAACAAAAAGGTTTTTTTACTTAGAATTATGATATTTTTAAGTGCCAGCTTTTTAAACTATACTTACTGGCCTTTCAGTGCAACTAATATTTGTGCATATGAATGTGTACATTTATAGATTTATACACCTAAACAAACAACATTAGAATATCTTGCAATTACCTTTCTACCATTTAAAATATCTTTTTGAGTTCTGAAAATAACAGAAATAACATTAAATAAGAATGCCTCACTGTATCTCGTGATAATAGACAAGTAAATCTGCTACTTTATGACGACTTGAAAGATTCTGGAATTTGGAGAAAATTGGATTCATAGTAAACTATTAATACTGTAGAAAATAACAGAACTTTAAAAGTACCTAATAATAAATAAAATAATAAAAAGTATTATTCCAAGCACTTTAGCAACTTTGTGCTAAAGTTTAAACTCATTGGCAGTTCATTTTATGATGTTTTCTATGCAGAAATGAAAGTTTCATACAAATCATTTTCTAGGTTTTGTGTAAGGTCAGGTGCATATTTTCAAGGACAGTCTTTACACTGTGCCTTTCTGATGATGGTGAATTTTCTCATAACTACGCTGTACAAAGAAAAAAAAGAAAAAAAAAACAAAAAGAAAGAAAAAAGATCGTTACCCCAAGTCTAAAAAGACAAGCAGTGACAATCAACTATACTGAGTAAACTGCATCTTTCAAATGTCCATTTCTGGGAAATGAAAATAGACTGGCTTTATTCACATCACATGTGATACCTCAGTTTCCCATTCATTTTGCACCTCAGCTAAGCTTTCCTAAAGTACAGTGGCTGCATGGAAACAGAAATTGCAGAGTGTTTAATATATGTGCCAATTTAAAAGTTATCCTCTATAATTTCGCCATTTGCAAGTGATTAAAAATATTAATGTCTACGAAAATCTCATTAATGTTTTCAGTCTTATTAAATAATCAGTGGGTGCAGATAGTCCAAAACCCCATATTAATACTTCCCACAATTACTTGGTTCCCTTGCCACATTTTGAAAAATCTGCTTTAAATATCATATTAATACATTTGTGTGCATCACTCCCTAATTTAAGCATACCTGCATAAGGGCCATAAACCTAAAATATTTTACGACAAATTAGGCTTCCAATGATTACAAGATTTCACTTTGCTAAGCAGAGGACATTATTTCTCCTACATGAAGCAAAATAATTGTTCTTTCCCAATAACTTTCTGAATACTTTGCATTCAAACAAAGAATGAGTTTGGAAGGGACCTCTGGTGATCTTCCTATACAACACCCTGATCAAGCAGACACCAAGAACAGACTACCCAACACAGTGTTTGTTAGTTTTTTAATATCACCAAGGAGAAGACACCACAGCATTTCTGGACAAGCATAGAATGCTTCTTGACAGAACCTCTTGTGTTCTAATTTGTCCTCTTCTCTTGTCCTGGCAGTAAACATCACTGAAGAGAGCCTTGGCTTCATCCTCTTTGCACGCTCCCTAATATCTTAAGGTATTTTCAGACATTGATAAGATCTCCTCTGAACTTACTCTCCCCCAGACTGAATAGACCCAGGTCTCTCAGCCTCTCCTGAAAGAAGAGATGGGCATTTCTGTGGTCTTTCACTGGGCTCGCCAGTATGACCAGAACTGGACACAGTACTCCAGGTACTCCCCCTCCTAAGCAGAGGGGAAGGATTACCTCCCTGGACCTGCTGGCAATATTTTGCCTTGTGCAGCCCAGTACACTATGAGCCTTCTTAATGGTAAGGGCACATTGCTAGCTCATGTTCAACTTCCATCAGCATTCCCAGATCCTTTTCTGACAGGTTGCTCTGCTGCTGGCTGACCCGTAGCATGTTCTTGGTGCCTGGAGTTGGTCTCATCCAGGTGCAGGACTTTCCACTTCTCCTTGTTGAACCTTATGAGGTTCTTGTCAACCCATTTCTCCAGCCTGCCCATGTCCTTCTGGCACATCACCCTCTTCTCCCAGCTTTGTGTCATCTGTAAACTTGCTGAGGGTACGCTCTGCCACATCATTCAGATTAGTGAAGATGTTAAACAGTACTGGACCCATAACTGATCCTTTGGGTACACCACCAGTTGTTGGCTTCCAGTTAATTGTCACAACACTAATCACCATCCTCAAGGACCAACCATTCAGACATTCCTACATTTGCTCATCCAGCCCATATCTCAATAGATTCTCTAAGATGATCATACAGAAGGTGTCAAAAATCTTACTAAAATCTAGGTAGACAACAATACTAAGCCTTCGGAGTCCCTTTTGAAAACTCACTATTTTCAACATACACAAGCTTGTTTCTCTCTTTATTTGGTGGAAACCAATGGAATTTACTTTGTGTCTAGGAATCTAGTTGCCTGTGCAAGCTACATCTGCCCTTCAACTGCATAAGTGAAAGCACAGCTCACTATGTTGCAGATGTTATCCATATGAAGGAAGAATATATATATTTTCTTGTTATCTGATGTCTCAGTATACCTAATATGCTTTTCCAAATACTGGTTCTGTAACATTTCTGCCAATCAAAGAAGACCAGACTTCAAGTTATGAGTCATGTAAAATAAATGATAAATTTGTGTAAATCCGCATTAGAAAGTTAGGAGATATTTGAAAATAGATTTTCTAATTGATGGTTTCCTTCTAGCTCTACTTCAGTCTTAGCCTTTTTGCTATCTTTTATTAATTCTTTCCCAAAGCAGGAATTCCATCTGCCAAAGATAAAGCATGAGATCTTCTCTTGAGAATTAACTGCTTTTCCAAAAAAAGTATACCCTTATAGGGCAATACAGATTTTTCATGTATCCTGACATAAATTCAAGACATCATTGTTTTCAACAATTTCGAAATTTTCAACAGTGTTAAATCCATTCAGATTCCAAAAGTATTTATCTTTCAGTGTCTGTGAAATCCTACAGAAGATGATGAGAATGAAATAGTAAATTGAACTGGATTGCAGCCTTAAATACTAATTACAGTGTCACACTATACTGAATAGCTGAACTGTATAGATTAACAAAGGATTTTCCAAAAACAGTTTTATATTGTTTTCAGACAGAATTGTCTTGAATAGAATAAATTGTTAGCAAGTGTTATGTTCATATATGCATTCATGGAAAAAGCAAATTCTAGCTAAACTTAAATTTCTTATAATTACAAGAAAAAAAAAGTGATTAGACATGGCCATCGTTTTCAAGAGCAACAAATGAAAATGATATTTTAATTATGAGATCACCAGATGATCTGCTCTTGCAGGAAGTCTTTTGAAAATTTCTCAGACTGGATGCCAAAATAACCATGACTAAATGTTTCACAATACGATATTGTTAAATAGATTATATAAAACACAAAGTGCTATCAAACATTAACTCAGGAATGCTTGTGACATAGAGCAGGATCTTTGCAAGAAACATTTTGCAGAGGAAGAAATGAGTGGGAATTCTAATCGAGATACTTAACCTTCAGGAATAGAAAGTAATGATCATTAAAAGATATGGAAGGAAATGATACCAAAAGTGATAAGGAGTAATCATTCTCAGGCTCAACCTAGAATATTCACCTATTCCGATAGTTGGTATAATTATTTTAATTGTGGAAATTACAATTGTGAGAATGCATGAAAAAGAGGCAGCTTTTATTTTACTGACATTTTTGTGGATTTAAGACCACAATTCAATGTGGTTTACACAGAATCACAGAACTGTAGGGGTTGGAAGGGACCTCCAGAGATCACTGAGTCCAATCCCCCTGCCAAAGCAGCTCCCTAGCCCAGGTTGCACAGGTAGGTGTCCAGGTGGGTCTTGAACGTCTCCAGAGAAGACTCCACCACCTCTCTTTGCAGCCTGTTCCAGTGCTCCATCACTGCACTGTGAAGAAGTTCCCACACACATTTGTGCAGAACTTCCTATGCTTCAGTTTGTAGCCATTCCCCCTCGTCCTATCACCACACACTGCTGAGAAGAGTCCAGCCTCATTCCTTTGCCTCCCGCTCCTCAGATCCCGAGTTGTCTTTTTTCAAGGCTGAACAGACCCAGGTCTCTCAGCCTTTCCTCATAAGAGAGGTGTTCCATGTCCTTTATCATCTCTGAGGCCCTCTGATAGACTCTTTCAAGGAGATCCCTGTATTTTTTTGTACCGGGAAGCCCAGAACCGGACACAATAGTCCAGGAGAGGCCTCACCAGAGCAGAGTAGAAGGCGAGGATCACCTCCCTCAACCTGCTGGCCACGCTCTTTTTAATGCACCCCAGGACTCCATTGGCCTTCCTGGCCACCAGGATATACTGCTGGCTCATGGCCAGCCTGTTGTCTACCAGGACACCCAGGTCCTTCTCCTCAGAGCTCTTCTCCAGCAGGTCATCCCCCAACCTGTACCGGTGCACGCAGTTATTCCACCCTAGGTGCAAGACTTTACACTTGCTCTTGTTAAACCTCATTTGGTACCTCTCTGCCCACCTCTCCAGCCTGTTTAGTTAATAAATTCTGAAGAATTATTACTTTGAATCACACTTCAGAAAATACTACAAACAAATTTCTAAAATCAACAAATTCAGCCTCAAATTCTGATATACAATATCATTTCCTCAAGTTTGTATACTAGTTCAAATTATACTTTATCAGTACCAAATTTCCTCTTTCTTTCACACTAAAATGTAGCCCACTGATCAGGACAATATTGATTACTAATGAGGGATAAATACAATACAATTAAAAAAATATTTTCTTAATGGTGAGTTATTGTCATCATTAGTCTTTACCACTCACCCTCAGTATTATATATCCAGTATCCTGATATTCACAGAAATCTCACATCCTGTTACAAATTTTCATTTAAATTGAATCAAGGTGACATAATACATACTTTTAAGCAATTTGAATATATTTTCCAATATATATAGCTGCAGCTAAGAATGCTACATATATTTAATTGTGATAGGAAAGAGTCTATCCATTTCACATTTCTGAGTCTCCTGTGTTACCTGCTAAGCTCTAGTTAATTATTTCTGCTTCAATTTATAACAACTCCCAGCAAACAAAAAACCTTAAACTCCTCCAAGTCAATACAATACTGACTTTTCCATGGCCACTCTTTAACATAAGTTTCATTTTAGCGCTTTAAAGATGAGTTAGAAGCTAAATTTGTGTCACAATGAAGGTTTAAAGTAAAGTCAAGGTTTCATAATTTCTGCAATATCCACCTTCTTAAACAAGTGAAAGTAAAAATTTTAATTATGTTGCTATGTGGTTGGATATTTAACTTTATAACCTCAGTAAGTCTTCTCAGATTACTTTTCCTGATTATCAGGAACTCAGTTTCTTTTGGGTGCAGCTTTCACTTTCTGTGGATGTAATGTATGTAGTTTCAAAAAAAAAAAAAAAAAAGAATTCACACCCATGTCAAAGAAAAAAGAAAAAAAAGGGCTGGCATACCAACAGCAGCAGTATTTAATTAACTCATTTGAGAAAACTAGCTTCTTTTTCCTCTGTCAAATCAGCACAAAAAGGCCAAAACACAACAGAAATTGTACTTCTTATTCTAAGTAAAGCTCCCATACCTTTTTTTATCTTTAATTATTTCTTTCTCTGCCCTTTTTTTGTTTGAAATATTTTAATTAAGAAAACAACAGAATAGAAGTTCAGCACATTGCTGTTATTTTTTTTTTTTATGGAAACCCACAATAGAAGGAGAAAGCATTAAAGAAAGAAAACTAAATAATTTAAGATGCCTTGTCCTAGCCAATAGTAGAGTCCCAGTGTACAAAAAAAATGACAAAATAGCCCTAAGTATGAAAACTAATGTAGAAAGCTAAGCAGGAAGTAAGAAAATGAAGAAAATTTTCAAACACAGACATCTTTTATACATCTTTCAGACCATTCACAAGTCTATCATTCTCTCAGCAGCTACTGTCCATATTTTCACGATTAGGATTTTCCAGTGAAATTTTACAGAAAAAAATATAAAAGTTTTGATTTTGAAAGATTTTGAAAGATGATGTTTTAATTTCAGCCTCACTGCACTTGTTCCTTGAATATTCCCACCTCATCTATGTGATTCAGCTGAATGTTATTACAGGTACACTAATTTTTTAGGAAGAATAATTATGATTTAGTCACAAGACGCTACACAACAACCATTTTGCATCTTCTATTGGTAATGGAAGAAAAGGAAGACAAAGATAAGGAGCACAGGCAATTTTCATGCAACTCTCCTCCTCTGTCAAAACACTTCTCAGAATTCTTCCTATGGAATATCCATGGAAGATTTATCATATAAACTACATTTTCCAATTTTTACTGATGTTAATTAAATAGTCAACCTGAATCAAATATCACAGATTAAGTTCATGGTGCTACTGCTTAAAGATGCTTGCATTAACATTATTTGTATGTTAGAACCTGAAATTCAACCACCATGCTTCAGTATATAGAGAGTAATATATGTAAGTCACTCCGAAAGTACTTCCTCCTATTTATACAACAGATACAAAGAGCATAACACTGTATGACAGAGAAAATATTATTTTTCAATATCATCACCACCATTAGCCCATTTGCATGGATTAGACACTCTTCATTTCATGGTGCGACAGCTGTGCATGGCCTTCTGAAACATCTTGTCTCTCACATAGCTGTTACCACGAATTAAATGCACCACAAACCACCTCAGTGTGCTATTGTCCATCATTTGGATGTCAACTGTACATACCTATCCAGATACTTTACTTATCCACAGAAAAGTGACAAAGACCGTTCTTAAGCCAAGATGTTAGATGTCCTACGACAGTTCCTGGGAGTTGTCAGTACTAAGTAAGTGTGGAGCAGACAATTCACTACCATTTGTAACAAAATTTGCAAAGAAAAGAATTCATCCTGTAAAGGGACAAATTACAAAATTGAACATTAAAATACAGCCTCAACGAGCTTTCCAGAAGCAGGATGTTAGATATCTTGAGACTATTCAAAACTACTAATCTGTCCAAAAACTTTAAAAACTTGGTGCAAAATGTTTAATTTTCAAGTAGTGGTGCTTAACATTTGGACATACTATACTGCAGATAAACTTAAGAGAATAGAATAAAGAACTCAGACAGGTATGAAAGAAGAAGGAAAATATATTTAAATGCCACAGTTGCTTTGAATTTTGAAAGGATTTAAAAGCCATAGAGAGAAAATGGAATGAAAAAGTATTATTGTTATTGTTGAAACAATTTTTAATTGTTGGAGATTAGCTGTCTGAAACATAAATTCAGTACCTTTAATACTCAAACCTACAGCCAATGAAAGACTTCTGTAGATAACTTCATAGTACTTGATGTAATCTGGGGATTTTGTCTATACAGACGTAGCTGTAGCTATGCATGTATATGTGTGTGATGTATACATAGGTGACTAAATGTTTTTGCATCTTGTATTTATATGTAAATATAATTTTTACCAAACTCTAAAATAGATGTTCCATGAAAATTTTTAATGTTTGATATTACTTACACAAGCAGAAATTAAAATTGTTTGAAATTTTACATGTATTCATAATGTAAATACAGAAAATACTATTTATTCAAATAGAATAACAGGAAGATTTATATTTTATTAACTGTATGCAACTGTTTACAAACTACTAACTGTTAATTATTAAGCTGGTGTAAAATCTTTTAAAACAAATATTACTATTTTGCTCTTCTTCAGCTACCTAGTTTTTATCAGATTAAATAAAAACTTTAAAATGTGGCCTCTATGCCACCTACATATAACTACCTTCTTGACTGGAAATCGATGTACCTGTAGAAAAGGAATACTGAAAGAAGGAAGTTTCACTCTGCATCATCTGCTAAAAGGAGGCAGTTGCATATTTCTAAAGTGGGGGAAAAGTATTTAAAAGGGCCTGAGACAGCTGATGGAATGGTACCCCAGGAGCACTCCAGAAATTGCACTGTCAGGAGCTGAATACAAGGTAGGTCCCTTAAATTTTATTTCTGATGTTTATTTTACTAATTTAATTCTTCTGTTATAATTGGAGTGTCAAATTAATATCACATCTTATTTATTCAGAAGCAATTGTTTTAAATCATGTTACAAGTCACTGGTATTTATAGCAAATTTCTTTAAAAAAAAAAAAAAGAAAAAAGAAAAAGAAAATAGTAGAACCTCCAGTAGTTTACATTATGTCCAATTTACAATTGTAGACAATGCCATTTTTTTAATATACTACTCTTGCTTATCTATAAAGTAACATCAGGAAAATAAATACTTTTTTAACATTGGAATACAATTAACAAAGACAAAACAAAACACATCCAACCATTCATATATTGTATTGACAGTAGACTAAAAGTTTTCTTGCATTATTTTTTTTTCTGATTATACACTGAATAATATACTTAGCTTCAAAATGTTATACCGTAAAATTTTAGCTCATTAGGCCTACCAAAGTCAGTGTTATCTTCTACCCTCTGGAAACATTATGATTGCTAAAGTGCTGAGGCAAATTCTTATCAGGATAAAGTGGATATAATTGCACTAATTGGATTTAAGTCCGTGTTTAGGCATAGTTATGATCTTTATCTTTGTTAGAAACACTACAGAGTGAAAGTGAACAATCAGGGGTAAATGAAACCAACTATCCTTATACAACTTTACAACATTGTAAAATCATCCTGATTATGTTAGCCTACTGTTCAATTCTTTTCTCTTCCAAAGCTAGACAATGTATTGCCCCAGAAGCTTCTTCCTCTTAACTATCTGCTTTATTGCTACAACCCTTGGTAATCGACAAAGCAACATCCACAAATGCTTTGAAATTGTGCAGTGGAGTGAGCTTTTAGAGGAGATCGAGAATCTTGTAAGTAATGTGTAAAATACCATCATAATCTATATATGTAGTCTTCAATCTTTCTTCAGTTTAGGTGTAAGTTATGATATTTATTAAGTGTGTAATAATTGTGTGATTGCAACTTTTTTTACATTATAAAAAGAATTATTTCCTTTCTCCATGAAACCCAAAATCTTTTTTTTTTTTTTTCATTCAAATTCATCTCAGTATCTGGCAATTGTGTGTCTTCCATGAAAAGCTCCATGTACTCCACAGAGGAGTGACAGAAGTCACATGTTTTAGAATACAGTCCTCAGGGATTTCTGCAAACTTGCATCAGTTGAAGCCATAACACCATAATTTCACGGGGTGAAAAGAGCTTCCACAGTCACAAAGAAAAGATTTTGAGACAAATAATTTCTGATAGCAGTTTTGGCATTTTTGTGGCTTGCCTTTTCCTCAATACCTCCTCATACAAACTGAATGTTTGAAAGACGTGAAATAGGTGAAGAGTCCTGCTATACAAGCAGAGATTTGTTCCATTTTTGGGATGTGTAATTCAAATGAATCCTCTTCACACAACCTCATGATTTTCTCTATGGATGTAGTCTTTCACTGATAAGACTTCAATTTATTATTTATTTAATGAACTCTTCTATGATTTTTTTTTATATGATAAAAATCTTACGTGTACTTAATGACACTGATGTTTTCTTTAAGAATGATAGAGGCTATTCTTTGGAGTGTGATGAAGTGAGCAGTGAAGACTTGTGCTTCCCTGAGAAGATGCTAAAAGCAGTAAGTAGTAAAATAAATGTACTTGGTAGTATTTAATTGTAACAACTCTACTTTACATAGATATGTACCTAGTCATGAGACTTCATATTAGAGTTATGACAACAATTTTCTAGGTTTAAATGGTAAATCGGATTCTTGACTTTTCACTGCAAATTCTTTTCCCTGAGAGTTTACTGGCTAATGAAATACACCTAGTCACATATTCTGCAATCCACCAGGGCTCTCTGCTATTCAGCATCAGCTGAAAACATAATACACCATTCTACTTTGCAAGAAAGCAGTCCTATTCAAAATAAAGTACTTCCACCATCACAAAGAAACTTTTCCTGGGCACAAATGATTTCAGAACACATTTTTGCAAATCACAAATATCGAAGGAACATTTCCTTGCCCATTTTGTCTCCTTTTGCGATTTGCCCTTTGCTCAAGATTGCAAAGATCATATAAAGTAAACTAAGTGATCATTTAGTCATTAACCAGTTACCTTTTCAGTGTCAGATTCTGCAGTCCTATCATGAATATTACAGTGAACTCTCATTTGCTTTCATAAACTATTCCTGAAAATATAAAGGGTATTGGGAAGTAGGAAGAGAACAAAAAAACAGAAAGGTGATAAGTTCTTGTTTTATGTGTTTCCTAGTTTTTAAATTATCTTACTATGTGCAAGAAAAAGATAAGATGCTATTTTATCAGTATGCTGTTTAAAGTAGAAACTTAGTTGTAATTTGTCTGGTGTTCTGGAATCTACCAGACCAGTATGCCAGGTTTGGTTCCAGTCAGAAATAGATCCCAAAGTAGCACAGATGTAATTTTAAATACTACTCTATGCACGCACATACTATGTGCATACAGTCCACATTCAGATCAGATCTTCAGTGTAGCAAAGTAAGAGGGTGTTTGCCTGAGGGTGCATCACCACATGAAAGCAGCTCATTCAGCCCACTTCCAATTCACCTCTAATAAGGTCTCAAAACCCAACAGAGAACAAAAGAAGATACAATGCAGTATTAGCTACTTTTCGTGTTCCACCTTCTCTTAGAAAGTCAGCTTCCCCTCAGCAGATATGTAGTTGTGAGGAGAGAGCTGAATATTCTTACTCCCTTGGCTCGGATCTTAATATGTTTTATACTTTTGTTATTTTATTGATTATTTCTCATACACTGTATGTATTCATGTATATAAAAGCAGATAAAAAATGCAAGATAAATTTACTTTATAAAATATTCAGTTTATGAAAGAGAAAATTTGGAAATTGCATCTCTGATAAAAACTGTTCAAGAATTAATAATATCAGGTCTCAGGCAATTGGAAAAGTTACCATTAACTAAAATTTAGGTGCAAACTTCAGAAACAAAGTTAGTCTCTATTTTTTTGATTGTTCGTTTTTTGTTTTTGTTTGTGTAGGTTAAATATGATCACACAGCCATTGTTCATATAGTGCATGAAATTGCTGAGTTTTTCAAGAGAGCAGATGCACCTTTTCAAAACAAGAACAGTTTTCTACGAGAAATATATGAAGCTCATGCCCAGCTCAAGACTTGTGTAAGTACAGTGTCTTACATGATATTTAAATGAGATTATAGTCTCTACTCAGCAATGGTGAGACTGCACCTAGAATATTGTGCCCAAATCTAGGGCCCTCAGTATCAGATATATATGGATGTCCTGTAGTGTCCAGTAAAGGGTCATGAAGATGACAAAGGGTCTGGAGCATCTCTCCTATAAGGAACAGCTGAGATAGTTGGAATTGTTCAGCATGGAGAAGAGAAGGATGAGGGGAGCTCTCATCAGTGTTTATAAATATCTGACTATTTAGTGCAAAGAAGTCAGACCCAAACTCTATCCAGTGGTTCCCATTGTTAGGACAATACACAATTGGCACAAAACAAAATACAGAAAGTCATGTCTGAATACCAGAAAGTACTTTTGTACTGTGCAGATGACTTAGCACTGACACAGATTGATCGGAATGACTATGGAATCTCTTTCTTGGATATATTTGTAAGCTGTATGCATTATGCTATCTTTCACATTCACCCCTTCATAAAGCTTGTAAGTGGGAATTACATTACAATAAATGTCTATCAGATTTACCAAGTTATGTCCATTTTAATAATCATTTTTCAGTCTAACAGCTTTTTTTATTTTCCATTAAAAATAACAGCTAAAGCCCAAAATTAACATTATCCACGAATCTATAGTGAGAGAGTGCTTCCAAAAAATGGTTACGTTTGTGTCCAAGGTAAGTAGGCTATTTCTCAATTCACATTTTTTTCTGCCACAATACATTATGTCACTTTTTATAAAATAGCTAAAAAACACTTTTTAATAACCTTTTCTTCACAGACAAATGATCACTGCTCATGGCAAGAGATCCATGCACTATCAAGAGAGCTACTTCAAAGAATTGAAAATTACTCTTTCAGGAGAAGATCAGCACATTAAGAATGTTAGTTCTAATCAAGTATTTTTAGGATATATTGTTCCATCAAGATAAATTATCTTTTTATTTTTTTAATAAAGGAAGTAGTATATACATAGTTCTTTTTTAAAAATATGTTACTTAACTTATTTTTGTCAAGGCATTTTTTCTAATCTACTTATAAATTTGTCTTAATAAAAAGGATGCAAGAAAGCAAGTAAATGTGTGACGTTCTCTTGTTTTACTAAAAAAATTGAGTGTATTTCATAAAAAAAGATGGAGTAGGTATGGCCTATATTTTTAATTTTATATTCAGGATAAACAGCGAGCATAACATCTGTGCACTTGCTTTGATTGTGCATCTATTTGTAATTCCATATCTGTCCAATTTCCTTACCACTACTGAATTTATTTATTTTAAATGCACTTCAAGCTTTCATGTGCAGCCCAGTACCTCACTTTAAAATTACTTTTCAAAATTGCCAATATTCAATTAATTCTTTTTTTCAAAAATGGCTAGAGAAACCAACAACAGAAAACCCTACGTCTTTTCCAAATGAAAGAGAGCTATCGGACAATCAATATTATGAACATTAACCTTCTCAGATCTACATTTTATTTTCAAGTTCAAGGGCAAACATAGTTTTGATCATCCATTCAGTGGCATATTTATATATGGGATATTTATATGCCACTGAAGTTGGAAGTGATTTCCTCAGCTAAGTCCTCTCTGTGAAAGATTATTGCTCAGAGAGTGCAATGTTCCAGTAGCAAATTAATACCTCAAAATCAAGTTATCCATGCGAGAATAAAACCTCTTTAATGAATTAAGGTCAAAAAACAAAGTAAAATAATGCAAAACAAACAAGGAAACAAATAGAAAACAACAGAATTTTGAGCTAAGAAATTTCTTTTGTCTCTCACATTATTGTACGGAAGATATTTATATATATTGCAACAGCTGGGACATGGATGCAAACTTTTCATCATGAAAGGTGCTTTGCCAGTACATTATATGTAATGATAGCACTGAGAGCAATGATAAATAAAATCTTAAAATTTCCCTTTCCATTACTTTTCCAATGAGTACCTTGAATAGTTTTATTCTTTAAGTGTGGCCATTTCTAAATTGAGTTAGCTTAGGAGGGTTCAACTGTTGTGATAATACGTCTGAATATTTACTTTAATAATGGTCAGAATTCATTTTAATCAGATTAGAAAAAATACCTTCAATGCAGAAAATAGAAGCAAAGAAAAACAAGTCTGCGATAATAAAGGAGTTAAGAGATGCACTGGACTGCAAATCCTCAGCTAATTAATCATGTAATGTTTCATATTAAAACATCTATCCAAATATTCTGCCACAGAGGAAGATTTATTAGGATTAGGAATTTTTTAGGCATCTTGCAATGAGTTCCAAGCAGCAGCTACAGAAAGATATTTTAGTTCCTGCTGGAAAAGTTATACAATTTTAACCTTTTTAGATTTTCAGCAAAAAGAACTGTCCCACTGTCTGTGGGAGCATATTTTTTCCTTGTATTTATAGGTATGCTGGCAAATTAAAGCAATATATGAAACTAAGACATCTATAAGTGTTATCTGGAGGAAAACAATCAAAAAGATCGCTATAGTACACTATTTGTGCCAGATGGTGCAAAATATTTTGGTCTAGCAAGGATAAGGCCGATATGTTAAAGCCTGTTCAGAAGGAACAAGGCAGTACCTGAGGTAGCTTTTGAACTTTTGGTAATAACAGGATGATGAAAGTGTAGGACAGAGGTAATGATACCAGTTTTTCAATTAGGCAATGAAGAACTGATTAACAACCCTGATTTTATTCAGTACAAATGCAGCATGAGTCAAAAAAGTACTAATGTGTAGCTATCATGAAGAGTTTACTCTCTTTTTTTTCCCCACTCTCCCCCCCCGCCCAGAAAGTAGCATTCAAATTTCTAAAACCTTGTATGCTTTTTGTAAAAGAGAAAAATTACTCATTATTTTCTAGCAAACAAATTGTGTATTGATAGAATAAAACAAAGGGAGTTAGAAGAAAAGTTTTAAAAAGGAAGAAGTATAAAGGCCATAATATCTACCAGCTTTGCTCAAGACTCATTTATAACTTACAAAATCTGTTGTTAATACAGCAATAAAAAAATTCCATCCATCCATCCCAACATTCCAAATAAATGCAGCGTAACGCCCTCATTACGTTTCAATACATTAGCATTTTGTGATTGTACCTGCTTCTCTGAAGCAACTCATACATTACAGTATTTTTGAAGTGATGCATAAGGATTTCCCATCCTTACAGCAATAGGTTGGTTGATAGTCTTTGAATACTAAAGCCTCCATACTTTCAATAATACATAACATCCTCTTTGTGTTTCGGATGTAGTTTGGTTTGGGCTAGAAACCAGCATTAAATGCTTTCTGAGAAGCACTTCAATTTTTTCTGGTAGTGACTTGCAGAATTTATTCTGCAGATGTAAGTGAAGGGGTAAAAGCCTTATCGAATAAATACAAGTTTAATTCAATGGATAGCTTGTAAATAAAAAATAGTAAAGAATAAAGTATTTTACATCTTTCTTTTTTCACGAATAACAAAATACTGAACACTCAAGGTTGGCATAGAAATTAGTATTTTACAGTAACTTACAAAGCTCTTTCAAAATTGCCTTTCATATCCTTGTACTTCATTAAGTCATAATTAATACTTATTCATGCTTATGTACTCAGATTCCATTCTTTGGCATAAATCCAGAAACTATTTATTTAACCAAATTTATAAACATTTAATATTAAATAAATTAAATAATGACCTATAAATATGCAAATTATGAGATCATTTTCCCTTCTTCATATGCTCAAGTGATTAATTTTTAGTAGCTACAAATACTGTTCAAAATATGCTGAATGAAATGACTGAAATTAGTGAGTTCAATTAAAAAAAAAAAAAAAAAAAAGTCCAGAAGTACATTAGTACTAACCAATACACAATGTTTTCTCTGAATACAAACTCCTATTACAGATGCCAAAGGGAAAAAGGAACAGTAAGAAACGATTTACAGCTTCCAAGTAAGTGGTTGTTATCTTACTGAAATTAAGTTTCACTAGGAATCTGAACCCACATCAAAGTGCAGCCTGTGCTTCAGACATGATTTGCTACAAGGGTGGAATGGTTGTAAAACTGAAGTTGCTTGATTATAAATTAACAGATGACAAGTCTGTCCCATATGCCTTCTTACTATTGTTCATGTGCTGGACACATCTCACCCGCCAACGGATCATGTTTTTCCAATAAAGGATTGTTACTACATTTTGAATAAGTGGTTGCTGAGTTACTGGTGCCAGAAGATACCATGTAAGGCATTGCTGCTCCACACTTGGCTGCAGTAGTCAGACATACTCTAGAATTACCCTCAGTTTCGTTTTCAGTGCTAATCTGTCTCTATAGCAACATCATATCACTCCTTCATCCACCACAATGTAGACTGGCCTCTTCCTGGCATGCAAGGCTTCTTGAGAAAAGAAAGTGACGGCAATTTCACTTATTTTAGCCTCTCCATGCATCCATAGATTCTTTACCCTGAAAATCTCGGTAGCCCCTTGGTTTTCTTCTATCCAAATTATAAAGTGCTCCCTGTGTGCTCATCACAGTCTCGCAGAGAGACATTATTAATTCCTCTGACTGCACAGTAAATTTCCAAAAACGATTCCAAGTTTCTAAAGTTACACTGATTCTTTCTTAAAAAGATTTTTGGAGCTATTACTACTCAGCTGTCACCTTAATTGAATGTCTAAACCCCTTAGATGCTTTCATTCATAACTTCCTGAGGAAAAAAAAAGTATCACACCACTTAATGAAAACGTTGTATAACCCACGTTATACGTGTTCTAATGACAGAATGAATGAACTAAAACTTTACCACATCAAATTTGTGATGCTGGTAGATAAACAACATTTTCTCTGTTCTAGAGAAGGTTTCTCCATATTTCAGGGATTGAAGCACATTATATTATTTTTAAAGAAAGTTATCAGATCTTTTACAGACAAAGCAGTGCTTAATTAGGTGTACTGAACCTTTATTTATTTGTTTCTTATGATAAACTTCTGTTTAAATTTGGGTTCAAAACCACTGAGTTCAGTGATAGCTAAAGTCTAAAGTGCAGTGAAATAATTCAAGCTATTCTCATCAGAAAATTACAAATAGAAGCATAAAGTACAAAACTCAGAGCAGTAGTTTTTTAATAGTTCTGGAAATAATTTTCTGCACTACTGTTTTGTTTTGATTTTCACAGCTATAGTTTATCATGCTAGCATTCAGATACAATGAATTTTGAAAACCAGAAGAAAATAATATTTTCTGAATACTTTCAATAATTAAAATCTGTATCTTTTCCAAAAGAGTAGTCAGAAATTTAAGCCTTCATTCATTTGCTTATTTGTAAATTAATTTAAAGATAAATTGATTATTCAATTCTGATCCAACTATTACATTTATTTATTATCTTAGCTCTTTACAACATTGAGTATAATTTTTAATTATAGAATCACAGAATAGTTTGCTTGGAAGGGACACTGTAAGATCTAAATTCACACTCCTGCTCAAAGTAAGGTCATCAATGAATTTCAGACTTTGTCAAGGTAGGTCTTGAAAACATCCAAAGCAGAAATTGTTAGAAAAGTGAACATTTCTCATAGTAGATTTCATTCTACTGTGATTCTTAATAAATAATTTTTATTGCAATATGACATTTAAGACAATATTAAAACATTTTTTGGTAACAGATATTATCTTTGCTTTCTCCTGAAAACATTAAATATGCTCCATCTATGTCTCATCACAGAAATCACCATTCAATTTATTAACCACATGCTGATTTCTTTGACGTAACGATCCTAATCTAATGGTATTACTCAAGCATATCATAAAAAGACTTCGATCACTTGCATAAATAACCCAAGAGTAATTTCTCTTATCAGATTTCTACAGTATTCCAAGGGATCAAAGCCAGTTACAGAAAAATAAATAAATACACGTAAAAAGCCAGACATTAGTTATGTGCTTATGACTAACACATGCTCATGTGCTCTTGAATACTATGTGCCATGTAAGTTTACAACATTACTAATTCTGTAAATAGTAAAAGCAGTTTTTCTTTCCCCTCAGCTCTGTTGCAAAATTTAAATATATGCATTAAACGGATGCATGCAGATGCATTCTTACAATAAATGATGATTAAATACATTTAATCTAACCTCTTAATTCTCAGAGAAAATGAGAAATTTGTTACTAACAAATTTCACAAGAAGAATACTGATCATATTGCAGAAGTTATCCAGATTGACATTTTGTTAAGTCAAATAACACTGCTAGTTATTAAAGGATATTTATTTCTTCCATAAGTGGAAACATTGCATGTTGTTCATCATCAGTTATGATCTCATGTCAGTGTCATTAAAAAAAAATATATATATATATATATAAATAAAATTACGATTTTGTACCAGTTAAGTACTATACTAAAACTATTCACAGAGTGAGAAAACTCCTGACATTCTTACCTTCAGTGTTAGGAAGCAAAGATGAAGGAGATTGAAAGAAAGTTGCAAGTAAAGAAATCAAGGAGGACCAAAGGAAAACAGGTGGTTGAAAAACAAAGCAAACAAAAACAAACAAACTAACTAACAAACAAAAAAAAAATCCGGAAGGTAAACTGGAATAAGGAGGAAAAAGAGCAAGACAGAAAACATATGCTTTAGAAGGGTGGTGGGAGGATGGTTGGACTAGATGATCTTGTAGGTCCTTTCCAACCTAATGAATCTATGAATCTATGAACTGACTAGGAAACAGTACACTCAAAAGTTATGATACTCCTGAAGAATCATCTATGTTACTGTGTGTTATTTGTGACATCATAACAAAATAGCAAAAATAAAAGGTAATGACTGTTTCTTGAAATGCAAATAATTTTGAACAAGCAATTAACTTTATTACTTTATTTAAGCACTTGCAATTTCTCTCAGATATTCCTGGCTACTAACACACAAGCTGTAGTGCCGATTCCCATTGACATTCACCTATGCTTGCTGAAAGTTTATGGAGACCAGCCAGTGGATGTGAGCTCAGTGATGTGGTGGGTGTTGCGTTTCAGCAGTGGCAATAGTGGCATGAAAGACAAGCCAAGTTATGGACAGGCTTGTGGATTTATCCAAGCGTGGCATTCAATTTTTTTTCATCAGCGGTAAAAATGCACAACTAATGGCAGTGACTATGTTCAAAAACAGTGTTTTGTAGCTGAGAATTTGTTCTGTCAAGTAGTGTGCTCTTTGTACCTGTTGTAGCTTCCATGGAAATAAACAGGAGGCATTACTTTCGGAGTAGCGTATAATAACTGCATTGTCCTGTTAATTCAGTATTATAAAATTCAAATCTTTGTGAAAGGCAACTGCCATTTCGATATTTGTAGAGCATCAGAAATTATATTTACAATGAAATGAGGTTTACCAAACCAATTGAAGTAGTTTAGTTCAGATCATTACTTATTATAGTCCATTTTTTGAAGCAAAAGAATACTACATAGCTTTAAGTAGCATAATAGAGAATAACATTTCAGTATTTATCTGTATTTTTTGTTGTTATATTGTGCGTGTGAGAGTGTGTATTTTGTTTGCTTTCTGTTTTTTATGTTTTTTGTGATACCCAATATTACAAAACGGGGAAGAGTCTGACCTTCCCATAAAAAAACCTAGTCTATACCTAGCTCTTTCAGATTTTTTTTCCCTTCTAGTTATTTCCATCAAGACTGATGAGGGAAAAAAATGAGAAGCAGCTTCATGCCAAATGATCCATTTGGCCCCAATCCACATAAGCAGTTAGCTGATGTCTCCCATATTCATGCATTATTCTAACCAAATTTGCCTGAGGAATATCATAGAATAAATTTTAAGAGAACTCAATATCTTCATCTGAAATGACCTCCAAAGTTCTCAGTTTTTATATAATTCAGCTTAATAATTGCAGCTCCTGACCAGAAATGGACACTCCTTAAAACAGCTCCCTCTTTAGCCCAAGTGCATTGAAGCCTTCCAAAATCTGTCTTATCAGTCAGCAGGATATTTTAATTTTGTATGAGCATGCTCTAACTATCCTGTTGAAGCTCTTACAAGGATTCACTAATTCAGAAATAATGTATGAAGGAGAATAACATCTAATAATCAAGTATTTAGGGCACCCATCTAGAAGAAAGAAGTTATGTGTACCAGACAATATTGTAAGGATTTTTTATATTTTTATATTATGCAATAAATTACATAAAAATGCAATTCACATCATCACACAAATAGTAAGAAATATCCTCAATAATAGAGACAATTCATACTGCTTAAAATAAATCATTAGAAGGAGCATATTTTGAGAATAGCGCTATTAATCTATATTCTTTTCATGTGAACTATGAACTTCTACACTTCTACACTTGGTCATACTCATTTCACAACTATACACACACCTGTTGTGGGTCATAACACTGCAAGCTTACAAATTATCCTGTGGCACAAAATGATGGCTCAATGCTGAAGTTCTCGAGGTGAGAAAGACAGACTTACGTATTCTTCTCCCCTAAAAGAGAAATAATTCAGTCAATTTTATGATTCATTACCCATTTAATTAGTATGTTTCCTCTTAAAGAAATGACTGAAGCAGTTTTTTCTGTTTCTGAGGTCTTTTAAATGAAGCAATTATGATACATGTATGACTACCACAGCTCAATCATCCCAAGCCTAGTATATCTGACACAATCCATCTTTCATAACACAAATCTTTGATCTGCATTATTTTGATTGGTGTTTACCTCAGTGTTGAATTTTCCTAACCAATAAAATGAAAAAATACACTTTTAATGTAAGAAGTGGACTCCAGAGTTACATGGATCATGCCAAAACACTCAAAAACACATTTTAAGATTTAGATATAGTTTTTTTTTTAAAGTGTGGGTTTTTTTTTTTTTTTTTGGAAAAAAACAGAGTTTGAAAGTTAGGTTACGTAGAGTCACAGAGTCATAGAAACATTAAGTTTGGAAAAGACCTCTAAGATCATCCAGTCTAACCATCAGACCATCCCCACCATGCTCACTAACCAAATCCCTCAGTTTCACATCCACATTTCTTGAGCACTTCCAGGGATGGTGACTCTCACCTCCCTGAGCAGCAAGTTCCAGCACATGACCACTTTCTCAGAGAAAAAGTATTTGCTAACATCCAACCTGAATCTCTCCTGGCTTAACTTGAGGCCCTTCCCCCTAGTCTTATCACTAGTTACATGAGAGGAGAGGCCAACTTCCACCTCACCACAACCTTCCTTCAGATAGTTGTAGAGAGTGATTAGGTCACTCCTAAGCCTCCTCTTCTCCAGACTGAACAACTCCAGCTTCCTCAGTTGCTCCTCATAAGACTTGTGCTCCAGACCCCTTGCCAGCTTTGCAGGCCTTCTTTGAACAAGCTCCAAGGCCTCAATGTCTTTCTTGTAGTGTGGGGCCCAAAACTGAATGCAGCCTCACAAGCACTGAGTACAGAGGGAGGATCACTTCCTTGCTCCTGTTGGCAATTCTATTTCTGATACAAACCAGGATGCCATTGGCCTTCCTGGTCATGTGGGCACACTGATGACACATGCTCAGCAGAGTGTCAACCAATACCCCCGGGTCTGTTTCCTCTCCACAGCCTTCCAGCCACTTTGCTCCAAGCCTGTAGTGTTGCCTGGGGTTGTTGTGGCCGAAGTGCAGGACCCAGCACTGACTTTTTACACTTAATCCCATTGGCCTCAGCACAGCTATCCATCCTGTCTAGCTCCCTCTGAAGGACCACTTCCTCCCAACTTAGTACCATCTGCAAACTTAATGAGGGCGCACTCTACACCCTCATCCATGTCATCAACGAAGATATTGAACAGGACAGGCCCCAGTACTGACCCTTGGGAAGCACCACACATGACCAGCTATATGTGACTCCATTTAACACCACTCTCTGGGCCTGGACATCTAGCCAGGTCTTTACCCAGCAAAGAGTGTACCTGTCCAAGATATGAGCAACCAGCTTCTCCAGGAGAGTACTGTGGGACACACTGTTGAAGGCTTGCTAAAGTCTAGGTTGACTAAGTTAACAGCCTTTACCTCACCCACTAGGTCGGTCACTAGATCATAGAAAGAGATTGGGCTGGTCAAGCAGGACCTGCCTTTCGTGAATGCATACCGTGAACCCCGGGGGAGGGGCGGTGGGGGGGGGGTTCATTCTGCTCGCCATCCAAGACTTCCAAGTCAGGGGGTAGGGTACCCCAAGGATAACTAGTCTGCCTTTTAAAGACAGATATAAAGAAGGCATTGAGAACCTTGGTCTTTTCCTTATCCTCAGTGGTCACGTTCCCCTCCGCATCCAGTAAAGGACGGAGAATCTCCATAGCCATCTCATACTATTATTACATTTGTATAAAATTTCTTTGTTCTGTTTTACCCCTACAGCTAAGCTGAGTTCAAGATGGGTTTTTGTCTTTCTTATTTATAGAAAATTAGAGAAAAAAAATTAAATTAAAATTTATAATTAATAATTTTAATAGAAAAATCATATAGAAATTTATAGAAACTAATAGAATGTCTTCCATTAAAAAAACTAGATGCTTCAAAGCTAATGTGCTGAACAATATTTATTGGTTTCTATAGTATTCAACATAGATAGTATTCTGTAGTATGTTTATAGTTCTATAGTAACATCCTTATTCAGAAATACTTTATCTAGAAGTTAACTTGCTCTCACTTAATCTGATTGTTAAACTGTCGGATGGACAGATAGATCTGATCTAGGTGGAGCATGGGGAACATATAGGCAAAAGAAAAAGAATGCAGTAGACTATCTACAATGGTGAGTATCAGGAAACAATCAAAATTCATCTGTGCTGTTTCTATCCTGTTTAAACTGACTGAATACAGTATTTCAGTAAGAGAAAAATTAGAGCACCTAATGTACAGTACAGCTGGGCCGCTGAAGTTTTATTCATGTACAGAGTTTCTTTATTATCAGTTTGAATATCTCAGAAAGCCTATTTTCTCAGTGTCAGTATGATTTATGCATCTGTACCTAAACTGCATTGCAACTATATCCCACAAGGTTAAACAAGATTGTTTGCCCTAACAGTCTTCAATATTCAAGCCAAGAAATCAGTCCTGGAAACGGTAGTTCCGTAACTTATCTTAAGTACATCACGACTGTCTCCAGAACGAACAGTTCTACATCATTTCCTTCTTCCCACCTCTGTCATTAGTCTTTACACAGTCAAAATACAATTCTCTCCTGAGAGCTGTCCTAAAGAACAATGAGTAGTTGTAATAAATGATAAAAGCAGTGAAATTGTAGGCCACTTCCTAGTTAGACACATGGGAAAACAATTACACCAGCTATAAGGACTGAAGGACTGAATTCTTTATGTATCACAGAGCATATGGCAAAAAAAAAAAAGTACTTTCAGAAAACATATCTCCATAGCATCAAAGATATATTTGGAAGTAAAAGAGTAACAGGGACACATCTACTTCAAGGCCAAATGTAAATGGTTTAACAAAACTGAGTAAAATAAGTCAAAACTAAAGATGGGCTAAGTATCTGTACCAAAGCAAATAAGTGCAAAGCTTCCTCAAAGTATTGCTCAGATGAGAAATTATCACCCGTCTTTTATCCTGAAACTGTTGTAAAAATGTATGTTAGCCTAATTCCAATCAATTTTAGAGGCAGTGTATAAGCATTAATTTAGCTTTTCCAGAGCTACCCTAAGTAAACTGATGTGATTTCACATCAGTCAAAGTGGGATTTCGTAGGTGTTTATATATTTCTACAATAAAAAGTTTACCTTTGTTATTACAGTGTATTACTTGGGGATGTCTTCAAATACAGCGAAAGAACACAGCAAATTCCCTACATGATCACTAGCACAGCTACTTATACAGAAAAAGTACTCAAACTATGAGAACTATTTGAAAACATGTCCGTTCCATTGTCAGCACACTCACCTTACCTTCTGAGATTTGCAAATACGAATTGCCTACATAATAAGCATAGACATTTCTTTGCACGTACAGTTTCTGGAAGCATTTATCTCTGAGTAATATTGACTGAACTACTTAAATGACTGTACGTGCGCCTGTGACTGTGTGAAAGTTGACAGGATGAGAACATGTATTTTTTGAGTAAGAATTGTCTAATGTGATGTAGCTGTTGAATTAAAACAATAATTATTACAGCAATTAAAGTATAAAACTTGAGTCAGCATGTTGCTTCTGCTCCTGACTCTCCCTGACTTTGTAATTTTGGGCAAGTAGCTTAGCTCCTGATTCTGCAAACGCTTTTACGTACGTCTTACTTTATTCCACAAAGAACTGTTTCTGGAACAACACATTAATACGTACATAAATTAATAAAATCAGGGTCTTCAGCTATTTCTGCCATGACCACGGGCACATCGCACGATGATGTGGAACAAAAGGTATAGCAGAAGGACAGGGCTTCTACCCAGTTTCTCTCATTTGCTCTGCCTCTCCTCCTCCCTGAGACACAACACGTGTCTCCGAGCTGTGAATACTTGCAGACAGGGATTTCCTTTTCCTATGTGTGCCTGAATGCCTCTAGATGCCACACACACAACCGGGGAGGGAAGATAAGGAGTGACAAAGGATTCGTGAGCTTCTACAGCCTGACGAGGCAGACTACGACCAGGCCCTGTGACATAAGCCACACCACGGTCGAAATAAGCGGCTCTGCTCCTCCAGCGAGAGCTGCTTTCTTCACTAGCTCAGTCCTCTCAGCAGCAGCCAACCGAGAGGCCGAAAGCGACGCTGCACTGGAGCAGCAATAAAACACTGGGGAGGGAAGAGAAGGATGAGCCCTCGCAGGAGGGGATTCCCCCCGCAGAGATAAGCCCTGACAGCAGGAGGGACTGAGAGCTCCTCACAAGGAGGGGCTCCCCGGCAGCGGCCCCACGGAGTTACTCAACTCCCTCCTCCCCCTGCCCACACGCCAGCCATGTTCCCCGCACACCCCCACCCGGCGCCCCGGCGCCTCCCGCTCCCACCTGCGGCCCCTCCCCCGCCGCTCCCCCACCTGCCCGCTTCCTCACGAACGTCACCGCCCACCCTGTGGCGCGCTCTCCCATTGGCTGCTCCACCCGCCCGTCAAGCGGGGCGGGGCGTCGGGGGGCGGGGCTGGGCGGGCTGTCAGCGGGAGCGGCAGAGGAAGCGGCGGTGGTGGCGGGAGGTGTGGGGTGCGATGTGGGCGCTGCACGTCTGAGCTCACTCGCTGTTCCTTCGCCGGGCTTCTCGCTTTGCCTTTTTTTCTCCCCCCCCCCTATTGAAACGGGTTCTGTTAATACGCTCCAACACCGTTTGTTTTTTTCTGTTTGTTCGCTTTTTGTTTTTTGTTGTTTTAATCGGAGGCCGTATACTTGACGGAGCCGTTTTCTCGCGCCTCCGGGGCCGAGCCTCACCACCTCGCTCCTCTGCCCCCCTCCCCCCCCTCAGCCATGGATCACCAACCCAAGTTCTTCGAGAACCTCTCCGGCACCGGGAAGGCCATCGGGGTCCTGACCAGCGGCGGCGATGCCCAAGGTGGCTGCGGTGGAGGAGCCGGGGAGAGGGCTGGAGGGGAGGCCAAGGCCCGGGAGGCAGCGGGCAGCATGGGGGGGTGGAGGAGGGGAGGATGGTGTGAGGGAGGGAGGGAGGAGCGCGGGGAGCCCGAGTGGGAGGCGTGGGGGGGCTGCTCGGGGTGGGGAGGGGCTGCGGTCCTCCCGTTCCCTTTGGTCCTTCTCTTGGCTGTGCTCGCTGAAAGCCGTTTTCTTAACTCGGCCTCATCCGTCCCTCCCTTTCTCATCGCGTGTCTCGAAGCGTGGCCTCCTCCGAGCGTGGCGGGGCAGAGGCGCTGCGGGAAGTTTCGGCACCAAAATGTCTTCACGTCGGGAAATGGTGGGGAGCGGATGGCTGGTGGGAGCCGGAGGAGCTGCGTGGCCGCTGCCAGCCCTCGCCCCATCCGCTTCTCGCTGCGTGTTGGCAGCGGGAGGGCTTTCCTGTTCCCACCCGTGACTTAGAAACCTCGGGTGTTGCTTGGCTCTCCCGCCCATCAGGGGCACGTTGGAAACGTGTTTCACTTAAATGCCTGAAGCGTAGGGGGAGTTCTAGCCACCGGAACAAAAGACCTATAGTCTTTAAAAGGCGAAAGAGCCTCGATCGCAGTATACTTAGCTCTGAAGTTGTGTTTGCCTGCGCTTTCATTTCCCCTTTTCTACTGGAAAGGGGCTTAAAGTGTCCGTTGATCAAGGCTCTAAATCTCCGTGTATTTATTTATTTATTTATTTATTCACGCTGCTTAACAGGACTCCACTTTCGTCAGTTAAGCGAGGATTGCTTGTAGCTTTCTTTGCTGAAGTTACAACTATTTCATTACTTTTATTGGCAAAGAGAGCTTCGGAAATACTTTAAGTTAAATCAGTTCCTCTTAACACGCCTTTTGAGGGGTTAATACTTTCAGGCAGTTCCTCTAACACGCCTTTTGAAGGGTTAACAGAAAACAAATGAAAATGCCTCTTTGTGCGTGGGCTCGGTACTTCAAATACCAGCACTCGGTGCCCTGCACGTGGGCACGCGCCGGGATCCTGTCGCGTTTGGGGCATCCTCCCTATTCTTCTTACGTGGGAGCGGGACGAGCAGCGCTCTCCTCTGCCCGGTGCACCCCCGGGTCGGCAGCTCCACGGAGCGGTGCCTCCGCTCTCCCTCCCCGCCGCCGGTGTGTACGTGATCCGCTGCGAGTCGCTGCGGATTCCGCCTCCTTGCGTCATCGGGGCTGGGAGAAGCATCCTCCCGCCCTCTCCCCGCAGGAATAACGGGGAGTCCCCGGTTTTACTTGGATTATCGGGGATCTTTCTAATCGGGAGGGCAGGGGTTGTGGTACCAATCGGAGAAGGAAACAAATCGATGACCTTAAATGGCTTCTCTCTTGCTCCTCAGTCAGGTTGCGTTCGTTCAAGTTTTATCTACAGTTTGCACTCAGAGTCATTACTTCCACTGCTAAATGATTCCAGAAGGAACTGTGAGTCAAAGCTTCTCTGTGTTGATGGTCTGGTCGCCAGATCGCCATTTTAACTTAGAAGCGTGACAGGGCATTGCCTCAAGCAGCAGTAGCGTGTTCAGCAAGAGGCTGACTCGCTTCCGCGTGTCTGGAGATTATATAATGCATCAGCAGATGCATCTCTTTTTATAAAGTATTAATCTCCACTTGCCACTATGTGAATTAAGGCACTTAAGGGACTTTCAGAATCCACGGGTAGCATCTAGACTATTAACCAGCAGGTTGCAACTGCAGTGTATTTACACGGAGAGGTAAAGAGTAGCAGCAGTGAAAGTTGCTGTCTGAGGAGCGAGGTTGTTGTGAAGACTAAAGAAAGCAAACTGGGTGGCTTCCAAGATATTTTGTAGGCAGCTTTGTTACTTAGCATAAGAAAAATGCAGTTTTAGAGTTTGGTCCTTTGTACTTAATGACACAACACAGCCGAGTTTCATAAACCTTAACTATCTTGAGAACAACGTAGATGTGTAAAATACAACGTCCGGTCTGTTTGCATGCTAGGTTAGGTGTAGGACAAGGGACAAGATGAGTCATGCCTTGTCAAGGTCGTTTGCCCTGCGTAAGGCAAATGTTCTAGAGAAGTTGTGAACTATGAGCAGAAGGAAATACGGCGCTGTTGCTGCAGAACTCTTTGAAAATACGTGTTCAAGCAAAACTGTAGGGCAGGCAGAACTACTAACTGAAGTAGGCAAAAAAGTGAAAATAGAATAGCTCCGGACTCCTGTTTTCTCTCAGATTTTCTAGACAGACATCAGAAATATTCAGATTATCTGTAATGCAAACCAACCTCAGCAGGAAAGGCAGTGGAAAGAGCATCAATTATAGCTGCAATAAACATGAGTCTTCATCTCAGTAGGTGCCTTGATTTAGATAGGTGGGCAGTAAATCTTTGCCTAGAACAAAATATGCTTGATAATATTTTAGAATACAAGTTACTGCCTTTGCAGCTGTTGTACCTTTGAATAATTTAGCAGGAGTACCATTATGTAAAATACACAAGCTTCTCTATTTATAGGACATTTTAAAGCATAAACTACTTTCTCACCTTTGTGGTACTTCCTTGCAAGGTTTTCTGCTTGTCTTTTTGAGTAACTGTGGAATATTAAGGACTATATAATGTGTATATACCAAACTAGGGTTATTATGATTTAGTCATCATATTTTAAATACAAGTGTATTGTTTATGGTGGGATTAAAGAATGTATTATTGGTTTATTTTACGTCAATGCACTATTTATAACATTACGCTTCTTTTGTGTACTAAGATGTGTAAGTTCTGAACTTACAAGGCTATTACTTTATCTAGCCAGCTAAATAGTGAACTAAAGCAAGTATTTTCTTCCTTAATTGTAATCACCTTGAGAGGCAAAAGACATTCTGACAATTACTCTCAACGTTCAGGAGTTAATTCAGTTTCTGAGTTTCTAAATTATGGCGACTGCTGCTCAGAAAGCTGAACTGAAAATGGGTTTTGAGTCACTCTTCTGTCATCACACTGTGGCACTTGTCGTGATCTGCTTTAAGTGCAGTGGCAGTATTTTATACTGGTTACTGGTGGTTTACCTTGGACAATTTCTAAAGCTGGAGATCTCTGTTACATTTGTACAACCTCCAGTCAGACTGCCTGACGGGTATGGCTCTACTGCAAGCAGAGTCTTGTAATCTGAAATCTGATGGAAGGCAATTTTGCACCATTGGAAAATAATGATAAAAATTTGTGTCTGTTGCCCATCCTAATAGTTTGGGATTATTATTATTATTTTTTTTAAAGTGATCACATTATTTCTGAGACAAGCTCAAAGATTTAGTGTTGTGGAAGATAGCAAGTAAGGAAAGGAGAATATAGATTACCTGGTACCATAGACCATTGCTACTGAAGTGAAGATCTCCGTTTTTCTGAAGCGTTACAGGCTTACCAAAGGTGTTTCAAGGCAGATTTAATATAGTAGTATAGATATACTGCTCTGGTCATGACTGTTTACGTTGGGAAAATAAATTGTGATTGCTGAATAATACTAATAAAACATGGTCCCTATGATGTCCAGCTTGTAGATTTATTTGTTAACACTTACGTGGTTTGAAGATAATAATAGAGGCATATTTCTCAGCAAATGATTTCGTGCTTCTACAGACATAGGCATGCACAAAAAACATTTCACATATGGATGCACTCACATACATAAGTAAAATTAAGGCTTGTAGTTATTGTCAGATGATTGTATCTGTTTCAAGATATTTAATATTTAGGAGGAATTACATCTGTAATTCTAAGATTGAAAGTAGACTTAAGAAGCTTTTAAAATCTTGTAGTAGATACATATCTAGTATAGAAGTTATGTAAGTATTTGTGCAGTACAGGGCTCTGATCTAGTACAGTGTTACTGTCACAAAAACTGTATAGTATTCAGGCATCTAGAATTATTACTGTGATTTATTATGTAACATTTTATTGCATACAAAGGTAAATGGTAAAACTTTGTTCAGATTTTGTATTTGTTTTTTTTTTTATCTTTCAGTTTGATGATTATTGTCTCTTAATTCATTACAAATGCATCCATTTATGTTCCTGAATGAAGTCTTCTGGTTGATAGTGTTAAGACCTCTCTGTAGTTTATGTGTTGCACTCTATAATATTTGAGTTTCTTATTCAAGATAATTCCGAAGTATGTGCTTTGTGGTTTAGCAAACACATTTAAGCCAATGCCTAACTTTAAAAGTGGTAGCACTTACGAATTTCTTGATGTGTGACCAAAATGTGTTCTGGGCTTCTCCTTGGTTAGTATTACAGTTACCTAAATAAACGCTTCTTTTAGTCCACTAATGCTCAGCACAGTATAGCATCTTAATTTTATTCCAGCTTCTCTGTTGTAGTTCTGTATGCAGTCATGAGGCAGAAATATTCTTCTGAGGGGAGGGATTGTCTGTGAAATAAAGATTCAACAGTTCTGTTTGTAACTCTGCTATGAAAAGCTGGTGATTTCAAAGACAGTTGAATAGACAATACATTCTTAGACAGTTTTACATAATTTCTAAAGTTAATTCATGTAGTTGGAGGTAGCTTAAACGTTGCAGAGTCCAAAAGGACAAAGTAAATCATTTCCTCTATCAAAGGCTTTAATGCAATAGCAAATGATAATTGAGAATTGAGAACGGATTTGAATATTTCTTATGTTATTAGAAACAATGTTTTTGTCTGTGGCTTACTTTTGAAGCTTCTTTCTAATCCTGTATGTTTTATCAGTGCAGTATTTACTACTCAGAACTAAATTCGTGATTAACTGGATAAATGTATTTTAATAAGCAGAAAATTACATTTCATAGATATTATGGTAATTCACAAATGCTATTGTGGGATTCCACAGATAATGGAATAGAGCAGCGTTTTGTTAGGCAAGGTAGGCAGAGACTTTATGAAATAGTCTGCATTTACATAGTTGAATCACTGTAAGCAGCACAGTATTCAGATTTAGATAGACAACCCATTAAACTAAAGCTTCGGTGTTTCGCCTGTGTTTTGAAGATCCCAGATCACAGCGTGCTATAGTCCTCACAAAATGCTAGCTACTTTTGCTGGAGCTTGCCAGTAGATGTCCAAATCTTCCTGCTGTATAAAGAAAAGAAACACGCATCGCCAAATAACAACAATGTCTGTTGCATAAATGAGTTTCATTGTGGGTACTGAAGAAGTGACTTCTGTCTGGAACTCCTACTTCTTTCCTGGGCTCTCTTTTCAGACAGGTAAATTGTGAGCCTTACCAGTTTTTCATATAAGACACAAGGAAATGAAGAAATACTAAAAAAATGTATGTGATTATATTATGTATATGTTCATGTGAAGAACATTAATACATTTCTCATTTTGAGAAACAGACACTGTCTTACAAGTGCAAAAGTTAAGCCTGATCAACATTTGCTGGCTGATTTTTAAAGAAAAAATGTTATGACAGAATTTGGAGTAAGAGCTACCCTTCTTTAAAATCCACTATAAACGTGTGATACGTGACCAATTACACAGAAATATAAGTAGTAAAAAGATGAGTGTATATCCTTAATAGACACTGTAATCTTTATAATTTCATGTCTTTTTTTTTGCTGATAAAACTCTTTGACTTAACTTGCTTGGCTCAGGCACCTTTTCTGTGTTTCTCCTTGAATACTTGGAGTACAAAGACAGATGTTAACCCAAGTTAATGAGTGAGAGGCACTGTCTTTGTAACTGAACGTGCCTTACTATATTTCCTTGTGTGCCAGTCAGGAGGGATGTCAGAGCTGAACCTCTGAAGTTTCTTAAAGGATGCAGTTCTGAGTCGACCTTGGTGACTGACAGTGTATTCCCTTCCTTCAGAAAATGAACTTTCTGGCCACTCTTTTATGACCCTGCAGTGATACGGATAGTACAACAATTTGTTCTTACCTCTTAGAAAACAAAAGCAAGGCAAAAACAAAAACCTGGAAACAGCAAACAGTTGTTTATCAGTTAATGAGTTGAAGTGTGCAGTGGACTTTAATGAACGGAGTGGCTTGTGTTTGTCTCCTCGTGGTTTGCAGAAAATGGCGGTGCAATGACAGTTCATTCTGTAACTTGGAAAAATGAAAGGTTTTTGTCTCTTTTTCCAGAGGACCTGGTGTGTGTGTTACTGTCTTTTTTCATTATTGTTTGTTTGAAAATTGTTTCACTCTGCATAGTAGATTTGTTTTGATCTGAAATTTGGCATGCTAACTTTTTTTTTTTTTCAGCAGAACTTCTCAGAAGAATTTCTCATCTTTTCCTCGGCATCATCCAGATCTTGTTCCAAAACTGCTTTTGTTTTTTGTGCTCAGCCACAGGGCAGAGGGGCAGTGAGAATTCTTGCTATTATTTCCTGGTTCTGAATTTATGGGAAAACAGTTACTTAGTCTTAAGGCTAAGTACCTTAAGTATATAAACAACAAATCAGTCTCCATGACTTCTTTATTTTGGCAGACTATTTTTTAAGTTATGTTTTATATTAGGCGACTTTAGTAACTTTCTGCTATGTATGGATGAAATCTCTGAGAAAACCTCAGTCACATTTTTTATTCAGTCAGATAAGTATTTAAACTCAATCTTTTTTTTTTTTTTTTTCCAATAATGGCAGAAATTGTAGGAGTAGACCTTTGCAGCATATTGTGTTGTGGGTTATATACTGCATTTACCCATTTTTGTCCAGATTGGTGAGTGTTTAATTCCTACATTGAGTGGAGTTCACCTACTATTTTGATATTTTGATATTACTGAATGCAGCAGGTTTGGAAAATTTTTATTCTTATTTCTTCATGCTTTTGACATCCCTTTTTAACTGCTGAGCTGAGGTTATTTTGTTCAGTGTAGCTTAACTGCTGCTTTTGTACTCAGGCTTTGTGTAATCTCTTATGCCTGTGTAAGTGGTATAGAAGCAAGTAGTGTATTTTTTGTGAATTTAATTAACTAGTGAGTTGGCACAATATCTGAAGGGATGTATTATGATAAAAATTCATTTAAAGCATATTGGGGAGCCAGTAGAACTTCCACTGTTGTTCAGGAGATCAGATGTTTTATCGTTGGACTTGAGTGTAAGGCTTAATAATCATTTATTAGATGCGTGAGCAGAGAATTCCCACGTGCGACTGCATTTCAAGGAAGCATGTAGACATTTTTCTGTTCATTGAAATGAGTCAAAAAAAAAAAAAAAACAAACCCAAACACATTTGTTGTGTTGTTTTACTACTACTTTTTTCTTTCCTTTTAAGTGGGCGCCGTCGATGTCGGGAGCTTTGGTTGTGCTCCCAGCAGAGTACTGGCTGTATAAATTTGCATTATTTTGGAGAGCTCAGGAAAAAGCTATTGTAGCACAATTTTCCTTTCAAGGAGCTACACTGGTTGAATGTTTTACATTTCATATTGAAAACTAATTGTGACAAGAATTTCCATTCTCTTTCTGGTTTAGTAGGTCTTTAGATGCTGTTCTACTATCAGCAGCAGTTTAATCGCTGATCAGTGTGCATGCTGGCATTCATATTATTGTCTTAAGATTCTATCCCAGTTGAAGCTGAGACGATCATTGTATCAAAGCAAATAGTTCCGCGCTCTTTGTATTCATGGCCTGATTGCACTGTCATTAAGCAAATTCCTTGTTAAATACATGCTGATTGTTGTCTGTCTTTAGGAATGAATGAATGTTTTGGGCTTTTAAATTTGTTTTTTTAAAGGCACTGGAAATAAACAGTACACACACAAAGATAATCAATACTAATGTGATTTTGCTATTTCTTAACAGGTATGAATGCTGCTGTGCGTGCAGTAGTACGCATGGGAATATATGTGAAAGCCAAAGTCTATTTCATTTATGAGGTTGGTTTTTGTTTTTATTCATTCTGTGTTTATCTTCTGCCTTTACTTGAATAATCTTCTGATTGTATTTGTGGAGTCTGTGAAGAGCGAGTGGTATAGAATAAAAAAGATATTGTATATACCATTACCTTTATCAACATATGTTTTCATACTTAACTATTTGTGGAAATTGCTTTTCATATGGTTTATGATAAATCTATTTCATTTAAAAGCTACATTTTATAAGATATTGAATTTTTTATGTACTGCTGTAAGCCTGAAAAAGTTGTGGTTGTTCCTTAACTGTTGCTCAGCAGTGAATTCAAACTTTAATACACATTGATGTACTGTATACTTCTTAGATGTTAGTCTGGTCCCTGTCATTTTAACTTAATTACCTCCTTAAGCTTAGTTAAACTTCTAATTTTTAAGTCTTTGGCTTTTTCCCAGGATAAATGGCATCGTGGTCCCCATTTCATGGATAACACCAAGAGCTTTTGAACAGCTTTTTTATTTTTATTTTTTTATTTTTAACAAGAGTTCTGTAGGGCTAGTGCCATCTTTCCTTGTTTAAGTACTTGCCTTCTCTATCAGTAGCATATTCAGACATAGCATTTTGTGGTTGACGCTTTTGACTGTCTGTGCATGAAGGCTGTTAACCTGCCTAACGAGTTATTTGACACAAAAATGTGTAAGATAAGTTTAATATAAATTGAAGTATACTATCTGAGCCTCGTAGACCAAAACACACAATGTTAAGATTTCCCAGTTCAGTAAATTCTTCTTAGCAAAACAGTCATTCTGTTTACACTTGAATTCCTTTACACCTACTTAGAAGTATGTGACATACTTTTAAGAAAAAACATTTGTGAGGCAAAATCCAGTAGGCAGTGTCCTAGCACAATCTGTTATTAATGTGATTTATCAAAATAAGTTCATAGCAATGCTAAGAAAGTACTTTGTTTTCTGTTTTGTGCATGCAAAATATACAATTTAGCTTTAAAAGGCAGCATTTTATCTGTCTTCTTTCTCTGCTTATTCCTAGGGTTCATTTACTAAAGAGATGTGAAGTGTATTTAAATGCAAATAAGTAGAGCACTGTGCTCCAGAATTCTTTTGTCTTACACTGCTACAGCAAGTAGCTCTGAATACTTAGTGTGTGCTAATTATGTGACCAACTTCTAGAATTCTTTCAATCTATAACTGTTCTGAAGGCTTGCTGAAATGGGTCAAATATTTTTGAGGAAGTAGGGTTTTTTTTTGTTATCTTTAAAGGACAAAATTTGTGGGGTTTTTTTTGTTGCCTCTGAATTGAGAATTAACATCTTTATCTTTCATCCTAGCGTATATTTGTTACCATTTAAAGGCTGTTTTGTGTAATGGAGTGTATTTGAGTCATAAATTTCCAGAGAAGTGCTTCTGTTTTTCTGAACTTACAAGAAATTCCATTATAAGTTATGCTTTTCTAACAATTACTGTAATTTGCTAATGTGAAATTGTCATCTGAAACCTGCTGAATCCCATTACTAAACCAGCCTATATCAAAGTCATGGCATTTCTGGAGTGAAAGTCAGCTGTAGAAATCAAGTTACTCTTGAAGTCTTGATTATTGAGCATTGATGTGTTTTGGGGGCTGTGACCGCTTCCAGTGCTTGACCAACCTCTCAGTAAAGAACTTCCTTCTTAACTTCGGTGTGAACTTCCCCCGATTCAGCTTTCATCTTATCACTGATCACTAGAAAGAAGAAATCAGCTCCCGAGGACACTGTAGACTGCCATGAGAGTTCCCCACAGTCTTCTCTAAATTAAACAAACCAAGTACTCTCAACTGTTCTTCAGATGTAATGCCCTCCAGGCCTTTCATGGTCTTTGTTGCCCTACTTTGACAAATATTTTCTTAGTTGGAACCAAAAACAGGCTAAAAGGTCTTAGCCTTTTGTAGCTGACTTTGTTGTAGTTGTAGAACGCTTGTTTTTTTTTTCTACTGACACTTTTGTCTTCCCTCCTAAGAACTTTTGCACTCTAAAATCATCCATCTTCTACAGCTGTGGCCAAAACTAGGTCAGTATTCTAAGTAAAAAACAAACTCAATTTTGCCATGCTTCCTTCAGAGGTAGGAGAGAGACTATTATTGTTAATAAGCAGTCAACTAAAACTGAGTTTAAAGGTTTTTTTTTTTCTTTTTTTTAATCTTCTGAAAGAAACTGATGTTCTGATGCTATTTAGGCAGACTTTGATTCCCAGAATGGGGGTTTATGTGTAGGTGTGTGTTTGTTAAATGAATAAGAAGCCCACATGAATATTATAAATATTGAAACTAACTTTAGAATGAATATAATAATTAAGAAAGATCCCTAACAAGACAAACTTATCTTTTTTCATTTAAGTGGGCACATCTGAAATTCATTCTATTCATTTTTTGAAATAGTGCATATTATACACAGTTGCCATGATTTCACATTTCAATCATGTTAACATCTTTTCACATTTAATATTAGCACTGAAAGAGTTTGGAGTTACCCTCAAAGAATAGCATTGCGTCATTTCCCAATGCTTTCCAGACTGGATTCACTTTTTAATACCTATTGATTTATTTCACTTATCCTTTGAAGATCTTAAGAAGTGAAAGCACAGTATCAGGCTGCTCTAGGAGACTAGTGTAAGGAATTTTTTACTATTATTATTATTAATTATTAGTATTATTAGTATTATTTATTTATTTATTTTACTAATAACAAGATTTTGTTGTTGTTTAAATGAGAATGATAATAGTGGTGGCTCTCCTCTGTGACAGTTCGTTTTAGAATTGGATGTTTCTTTCTCCTGGGTTGAAGCACATTGTTCCTCATGGATGCATGCTCTTATCCCTGAGCTACGTAACTTTGAATGTTTGAAATATCAGATGGTGGGTAGAGGAAGAAAACATAGAAGATTTACTTTCAAGTATGATGCTTACTGTACCGATGAAATATTTCAAGTTAAATTCCACCTTCAAGATGTATTACTCTGATCTCAAGTTGGTGTCTGCATTTAAGTAGCTGAACTGTTAAATAGAAGTCACACTCTTTATTAATACTTTGTCTTTTTTCTTTTTTCTCTAACCTTTTCTAGGAAGCTTTCTTTAAAATCTGTGCCTTTTGTATCTGTCAGTTGAATTGTAGTCAAATTGTTTAAAGTGAGCTTAAATACACTGCTTAGTGAGCTGAAGCAGAACTGAGTTAAAAGATAATCTAAACAAAGCAAAAATGAATCTGGCTTGTTCCAAAAGCTCCCTGTCTTTGCTTTGCAGTTGGAAGAATCATTAATACAGCCCTTGCTCTTGCGTGTTTATGTAGAGAAACTATCAAAGAGTTGCAGAATGTTTGGTTGAAGTTGGAAACTGCTGTAGGTGTGTAGGTGTCCCTGCTTGAGCAAGACTTTGGCAAAATGACTTCCAGTAGTGACTTCCAGTGGTCCTTTCCAAACTCAGCCATCCTAAAATTCTGAGTCAGTAAGAGCCCATCTTTTTTGAAGCTGTGCTTTACAACATAGAACAGGTTTCAAGTGATGGTTTGTTCTTTCCCTGTTCTCTACGTTTTATATTGGTTAATAAAATATGAATTAGCAATTTTCATCCACAAATATGCCATTACTACAGCATACCTTTACTACAGTATGCCTCTAATACTTTCTTGAATGCAATTTGATTATTTTTCCTTTCAAGTAAGAATAAAAGATAATAGGAGCAAATATATGGACTGCTCATATTTTCGCCAGTTTACGCACAGCTTTTTGTAGTCTATTACAAGCATGGTATCATGATACACTTTCAGGATTTATTGCCCATGTTTTTCAGTGCTGTAGTTCTCAAAATGAACATGAGTAGGAAAAGCTTTCTATCTTGACGTAATGAACTTTCTGCATTGTTGTTTATTTATTTTTCTTTTAATACCTCTTTGATAATTGTACAGAATTTATTAGCCTTTTTCAGGCTCAGCTGGATACACTGCAATTAATCTGAGAATTCTTGTACTTTCTCAGAAAGATATCGCTACGTATCTTGTATATGCACACACACATTCAGAAATATATTGAAATTATGTAGGTTAAGTGTCTAGTTTCCCAGCTTGATCTTTAATTTTGAAGGAATTACACAAAAAATGTTTCAGCTTCAAGACACCTATTTTGGATGTGTGTACATTAGTTTGACACTAAAGGTATCTGGAGAGTACACAAAATACTGAAGAAATCTGTTGAATGACATACATCCAAGACCAGTCAACTACCTAGCTATTTCTTTGCTGTTACTCAGTCATCTAAAATATAAATTCCTTAGTCTCACTGAGCAAAAGCTTGTAACGCTTTCCCTTTGGAATCTGTACTAGAATCCTTCTGAGCTTAATTTGAATAACTTATACTTTTGTGGAGACTGTGTTTTATATATCCTCGCAACCTATTGTGTCAGTGAGTGATTCCAATTTTTATAGAATATACTATTTTAGTAATACTACAATATTGTATAATGAGTTACTACTTATTGGATAAAACCTCTGTATACTCTGGATCATCCCACATGAGGTGTTTCTAGTGTCAGTTTTGTTGTCTTCTAAACATATATATGTCTATATATTTCCTGATGTGATAGTTGCTTGGACATTATATCCTTTAAATTAATTAAAAACAGTGAATTAAAAGATACTTTAAGTTTCATTAAAATATACTTGGGGAGTACTATTACAATGGAAATGTTATAACTTTTCAAATAAGACTTCTAAAATACTTTACTTTTTTAGGGTTACCAAGGAATGGTTGATGGTGGTGATAATATTGTTGAAGTTTCTTGGGAAAGTGTATCAAGTATCCTGCAAGTGGTAAGTCTTCGGAAGAATGGGTAGAATCTAATCATCTCTCTTGCTTTTCCAATATGAACTAAAATTTCAGATCCTGGTCAACAGTTGTGATTACGGAATTTTATTTATGTGATAACCGAGTACCAGCAATATGTATTTTCTATGATGTGGTTGCCTGACACCTTAAGAAGATATTAGGGATCTCAAATGTAGTATGCAGAAATAATCTTGAAAGCCTTTGTTCTAGATCTTCAGTATCATGCGTTGTTAGCCTCCTGAAGATTTACTGACAAAGATATTTTAGTGCCAAAGTACAAAATAAACACTTGCCTTACAAAATATAGTTTCTTACAAAACCCTGTTGGCTTCCTGTCTAAATGAATCTACAATTATAATTTCATCCATTGCTATAGTGCCATAATCCAGAGCTCAGATAAGACCAATGGTTTTGTGCCTTTATGTTACAATGCTCTGCAGCTTGACCATTTGGATCTCCTTACACTTTTTCTCAGCATGAAAATATTATTGCCTTTTCCAGAGCAGATACTGTGTTTGGCAGAGAGGCCTTATTGCTTGATTGGCTTTCTGAAAACTATCATAAGGTGAACTGGATTTTTCTATGGAATGATCTGTAAAGCTAATGTAATAAACATCAATCAGTTAGATGAGAAAAAACATGTTGTCTTTTTTATTAAATAAAAGAAACGGAAAAAGCTTGAAAAGCTGTGAGATCTTATGCACATGTGTGTTTTGTAAGTTTTCATCCTCCGTCCATCTGGTATTATCTATGGCTTTATGATTAAGAGAAAATTGAGGTTGAGTGGTCAAGGATGGATGAACAGAGGCAGGAGCAGAAAATAGGCACGCTGAATGTATCCTGCAAGAATAACATCTTTCTGAGCAACAGAAAGATTCTCAGGCTGAGAATGCATTTAGTTGTTCTGATGACTTTCAGCCTGACATGTATTTCTTTTTAATTAGAACAAGTTGCAGTACATTGTTTCAGATGCGGTCTCTTTTCCACTCACAACTGAATTTTTTTTTTTTTTAAGCATGAAAATATCTAGCTTAGTGTGTTTTTTCAGTTATATTACATGTTACATTGTGAAAATGTCCACATGTATCCAGAGATGTTTTTGGCATTTTTGAAAATAATTACTTCTGTTTTCAGAGGATGGTTTTTATTTATTTTTTTACGTCACATTAGTTTATGCAGTGTGTAAATTAAGGGAATAGAAAATTGAACATTCTTCTCAGAAGTTCTGTGGAGGCATCATAAAAACTAATTTTTAACCTTAGGGATGGTTATAAATTTTTTGTGCCTGTTCATATATTTCATGATCTTAGTTAAAGACAGATGTACTGAATCAAATTCATCTGAATCTTGACTACTTTGTAGTGTATGGTTTACCTTTGTTATCACATATGAGTAAATATTACATAATTAATTGGAATGCTTCTGAAATTAATCCCAAATAATTTCATTTTTTGTTTCAAGAGTAGCTCTTTATCAGTCATTGCTGATTGTTTCTCTTTTCCTTAGTGAGTGCATCCACTCCTGAGATTGTAATTTACCATGAGCTTGACAATTGTTTTCGTTACTTTTTATTCACTGTAGAATTAAAGTGGAGGTTATGCTACACAGTATCTACTCATCATTAATGCAACTTAATAACAAACAAAACATCCAGTACTATACTGGATTGTAGATTAGAACTGAGTTCCCTTTATGTTCCCTTTTTCTAGGGAGGTACAGTTATTGGTAGTGCACGCTGCAAATCCTTTCGTACCCGGGAGGGTCGCCTGCAGGCAGCCTGCAACTTGGTTCAGAGAGGAATCACTAATCTGTGTGTGATTGGTGGAGATGGTAGCTTAACTGGTGCCAATCTCTTCCGTGAAGAATGGAGTGGACTTCTAGAAGAGCTAGCACAGAAAGGTAAGTTTGCATTTAGACCCGCTAGACTTACAGTTCAGTCTCTAGAGAAGATGTGCACTGTAACTACATATTCACAGACTATATTCAGAGGATATTTCTTGTGTTCAAAAATCAAATGCATGTGTTCAATGTAGTACACATCTCTTCATAATTTAATAGTTCCTGATTTCTGTACATCCTTTCCTGTATGCCATGTTGAGAAAGACCAAATAAACTACTAGACAACTGCCTGTGTGGTTTGTTTGTTTTCCCAATTATGAACCATTTCAAGGGCCTGAACTTTAAAACTTCTACTTAAAAAACCCCTTTTTTCAAGTATAAGATGAGATTGTAATTTCTCTTCTACAACAAGTTACACATCTGGTTGTTATTAAATTATGGTATTTTCCTGCCTATATGCCTCTGTCTGTTTGAAGTCAGAACATAGTGTCTGTTGGTAAAAATGTATGGAGCCCATTAGTCATTTTTGAGAGCATCCAAGAGAATGTTTAGTGGAAAGTACAACAGAGCAAGCTTGTATAATGCTGTGCTGATGCTGTATGTTATTCAGAATATTTAAGCTCTTCTCCTAGATTCCATCAATTTCTGTCTTCAAAACGTACTTAACCAGATGCTGTTATCAGTCCTTTAATGAATTTTTCTTCCTTGAATGTATACTATCTCCTTGAACATATAGATTTTTGCTGAATGCATTGTGTAGCAGTGTGTTCTACAGCTTCAAGGAATTTGTGAAGATTGTGAAGAATCTTCACCTCTTTATTTTGATCCTGCTGATTTCTAGTTTCATTTGGTGTCTTCTGTTTTTTGTCTTAGAACAGTGAATGATCAATCCTGATTCCTCTCTGCCAGTTGAAATTTTACGGCTGTTGTACTTTTCCATCTTTTTTCTAGAAGAAAGAGTCCTTTGCTTAGTTGTTCCTTGTATAAAAGTTGTGTATCTATGATCATCTTTGTTGCCCTTCTCTGAACCTTTTCCAGTTCTACCATACCCTTTTTGAGGTGGGGAGGACCCGAGCTGCACCCAGTATTCAAGATGAGGGCAAACCGTGGATCTACACAGTAGTATAATGATTTTTTGTTTTGTTCTGTTATTTTCCTAATATTTTCTAATATTTTGATATTTTTTCTGCCTTTTTTTTGACTGCTGTTGGGCACTGGTGCTGATTCATTAATGGAAACAGCATTTTTTTTTATTGTTAGGTTATGTTTTTCGTGTGGATTAGTTTATTGTTAGGTTATGTTTTTCGTGTGGATTAGTTTACATTCATCTACAGTGAAGTCCCTCTGATACTGGTCATTGTGTCTTGTTAGTCTTCTTTATTTCTTCATAGACACCCCACACCCTTAAGACCCAGATTCAAATTGATCAGTAAGCTCAGGCTCATTCCCTGTTACAGGTTATTGCTGAATATACTGAACAGTAAAAATCTCAGTAGTACTCCATTGGTTACCTTCCTCAGGTGCAAGAATCTGCATTTACTACGGCTTTCTGTTTTTTATTTTTCACCCTCTGTTTCATATAATCTATTCCATGCAAAAGCCTTCTCTAACATGCTGTGACTTCTGAGTTTCTCCAGAATCCCTTGGGGATGGGCCTTGTCATTGGCTTTTAGGTAATCTAAGTAGACTGTCAACCAGATGTCCCCTATTTGTGCAATTTCACTTACAGAACACTGGAAACAGTTTGTAAAACATTGTATCATTGATTAAAAAAACATTTTGACTCTTCTTCAGAACACTGTATTTATCTGCAAGAACATTAGTTATATTTTCTGTTATGATTTCTAATATTTTCTTTCATATAGACATTAAAAGTATGTAGTCTGGAACCTCACATTAAAAATCTGTTGTTACGTTTGCTACAATCCCCTCCACAGATACTAAGGTAGTTTTAAGCACTGAAGCAGCTAAGATAATTTATTCTTGAGATCTTTAGAACTCTTGGGTGATTCAGCATCTTCTCTGATGCCTGTGGAAACTGACAGTAGGAGCTTTTCTATTCTGTTTACTTATTAATCATGAAATCAGAGCCTTTCAGTGATGCAGAAGTCTTGAAGAGTGTAAATGTGGTGTTACGATTGCTTGCATATGTCTGCTTGCATCGTTTGCCCATTTTGCTTCTTCATTGCATGTCAGACACTGATACTCCAAATTAAATGCTATTATATACCAGCTATCCATTTTAAGTTTGGTTTCAAGATGTGATAATCTGTTGACGCTTCTGAAGTGAACTGAAAAGCTCTTGTTTCCCTCCTTATTGTAAGGAGTTCTGTGCAGGATTCTTTTGGTTGTTTGATTGGTTTTCTTTTATACTTTTGACTAACCTTGTTACTTGAAGTATCTAAATTGCAGCTAATGTTTGGGTATGTTTAATTTGTAGAGCAGCCAAACAATATGTCTAATAATGTCGGATTTTATTAAGTTTAATCTAACTTAATCCAGATCCTTCTCTGGATATTTTTTTACAGGAAAGATTGATGAAGAGGCTGTTAAGAAATATGCTTACCTTAATATTGTGGGAATGGTCGGATCCATAGACAATGACTTCTGTGGCACTGACATGACCATAGGTACTGACTCAGCCTTGCACAGAATCATAGAAGTTGTGGATGCCATCATGACCACTGCGCAGAGGTAAATTGTGCATGTTATAAGAAACAGTAATACACGTGTGGTTGTTTATGCGTCAGATATTTTTTCCTGTTGCCATGCAGTAATGGAGGGTATATGTTCATCTTAAGTTGTTAGGTAGCTTGTATGCATTCACACTCAATGAATACTACGTATACCTTGGCTTCTTTGCAACTACTTTTCTACCATTCCTGTCACTGCAGTACGTCAAGAATCTGATTGTAGAGGCTGCATCAGCTTTAGGGGAGGGCTTCAGTTTTTCTTTTATGTTTATGTCTTTCCTAGACATAATATTCTAGAGAAAATTCAGACAGTGTCCATTCGTAAACTTTTCTCAGGCAGGGTATAAGCAATTAAGTTATACTTTTATGCACTTAAACGGATATGAAAACTCTTCTACAGTTGTATCCCTAAAATTCTTAACTGTGCATTTATGTCACTTATGCTTCTAGAGGATGTTCACTTCTTAACTACTTTTATTTATTTTAGGGTGAAGTGTAATGAAAGTAAATCAGGTTTATGAAAAATAAGCAATTTGAATACATAGTTCAATATGATCTTTTATTTTGCAAATTAATTCTGTGTTTGGTAACCTGGCAAACAGAGACCCTTTTTTGATAACAGCTGTCCAAGAATCTGGATTAGATTTCTGAGATGCAGCGAGTTATTCTTTCACACATTTTTTTTTTGTTTGTTTGTTTAACAGCCATCAGAGGACATTTGTTCTGGAGGTTATGGGAAGACACTGTGGGTATGTATTGTCTTCATATTTGTATGAAACACTGAGAAATAGAACAATAAATGTCTAATTATTTTTATTGTATTTATTAGGTATTTAGCTCTTGTCAGTGCCTTAGCTTGTGGAGCAGATTGGGTATTTATTCCTGAATACCCACCAGAAGAAGGATGGGAGGATTCAATGTGTGTTAAACTTTCAGAGGTAATGTATTAGTGTGTTTTGACTTTTTGTGGGAACTTGTTTAAAAACACTGATTCAGCAGTGTGATCGGACCTTCAGCGCCTTTCCTTACTCCTTTGATGTTTCAGTTCATGAATGAAAAGCCCTCAATGTAAAGAGAACACTGAAGTGGTCAAGTACAAACTGCGAGGAGGCAAGGAGAGGGAATTTCCGTTTCTTAATCTATAATAATTGCTTTTAAAATTGTGCTGTGATTTTTTTTTTTTTTTCTTATATGGATATACTTTTGTTTTTACTGTAGAACCGTGCACGAAAGAAAAGGCTGAATATTATTATTGTAGCTGAAGGAGCTATTGATTGCCACAACAAACCTATAACATCAGAGAAGGTTAAGGATGTAAGTGTTAATATCCTTAAGATGCACTTTTTGTTTGTTCATAATAGGAAGGGTTTTATCTTTTTTTTTTTTTTTTTTTTTTTTTACTAACAGTAGCATTTCTATAATGTAAATACAGTTAAATACAGTACCGTTATAGAATGGCTTGGATTGGAAGGGACCTTCAAGATCACCTAGTTCCAACACCCCTGCTATAGGTAGGGACACCTCCCTGTACACCAGGTTGCTTAAAGCCCCATCCAGCCTGACTTTGAGTACCTCCAGGGAGGGGGCATTCACAGCCTTGCTGGGCAACCTGGTCCAGTGTCTCACCACCCTCACTGTAAAGAATTTATTCTTATTATCTAGTCTAAATCTACCCTCTTCCAGTTTAAAACTATTTCCTATTATTCTGTTGCTACCTGTCCTTATCAAAAGTCCCTCCCCAGCTTTCCTGTAGGAAAAAGTACCTTCTTCAGGTACTGGAAGACCTCTATAAGGTCTCCTTGGAGCCTTTTCTTCTCCTGGCTGAAGGGCCTCGGCTCTCTCAGCCTGTCCTTGCAGAGGAGGTGCTCCAGCCCTCTGATCATCTTTGTGGCATTCCTCTGGACCTGCTTCAGCAGCTCAGTATCCATTTTGTATTGGGAGCCCCAGAACTGAATGCAGTATTCCACATGGTGTCTCAAGAGAGCAGAGTAGAGCTCTGGGCAGAATCACTTCCCTTGACCTGTTTGTCACACTTCTCTTGATGCAAGAACAATCCATGTAAAACAGATTCTTAGACATATTTCTGGTTGTATTTTATATTTGTGCGCTTTTAAAATCCAGATTACATTTAAAGGGAAATTATTATATATATATATATATATATATGCACACACACATAATACATATATATATTTAATGAAAACACTACAAAAGTCGACATGTTAATAATGTACAGTATGTGAGATTTTTTATTATTACACTAACACCTGAAACAGAGCAATGCACGAATATATAAAATAGTTATGCTAAAAAAGCCATTACATTTTGAAATTTTTTTGCAGCTTGTGGTTCAGAGGCTTGGATTTGACACCCGAGTAACTATCTTGGGTCATGTGCAAAGAGGTGGAACTCCTTCAGCTTTTGATAGAATTCTGGTGAGTGAACCTATAATAACTTGTTTTGTCACTAAATGGTAGAATTAAATAGTAGGCTTTTACTTTCTTCTCAGTTGATCATTTGTGGTGGTTTCGCACTAACTGTAGCTGAACTACACCTCTGTATAGATTTTTGATATTTTTTTTTTTTAGGAGAAGGATGTCTCAAATTAACTGTCTGAAAATCTCAAATTTAAATTTAAAATGGTGAAGACCTTTGTGTTTAAAAAAAAAAAAAATTCTGCTGTAGGGCTAAGAAACTAAGCTGTAAGGATGATCATGCATGATTTGTAGTCTGATGTGGTATTAGGCTTCTGCAACTTTACATGAAAAAATATACTTTGTTTCAACTTGATTTGCAGATAAATCTTGAACAGTTCTGTGGTTGGAAGCCTTATGCTTTTAAGTGTTTACTTTAACACTAGAACATTTTCTATTTTCAGGCCAGCCGAATGGGTGTGGAAGCTGTGCTTGCACTTCTAGAAGCTACTCCAGATACTCCTGCCTGTGTTGTATCCCTGTCTGGAAACCAGGCTGTCCGTCTGCCTTTGATGGAGTGTGTGCAGATGGTGAGTTTCTGGCAAAAAGATGTTTTACTGTTATTCATTAACTATAAGAGAGCACTGTGTACTCTAATCAATGGTCTGTTGTAGTTAAAATGCGGATGGGAACGTATGCAACACTTACTTGTGTTTTGGAATAATGAACACCATGTGTGTTCTTTTATTTCTTTATTGGTAGCTTTCGAAATAGTTAATGCTTTTGCATATAGTGGAAGCACCTGATGGATTCTTGCATGCATTTATACATATGCACATTGTTCTAATTTCTTGACCAAAGTTGTGCAGTGCTACCTCAGTTTAAACTGAGAAAAGAAAATGCAAAATTGATATGCTTGTTTCTCCAGGGATTCTTCGGGTGTCTGTTTGTATTTCGTTTTCCTCCTGTTCATTGTGATTTACGATAAGGTCATAGAATCGTTAAGGTTGGAAAAGACCTCCGAGATCATCTAGTCCAACTGTCCACCTACCACCAATAGTGTTAATCACTATTAATCGGAGAGAAGAGTCTGACCCTTACCTTGCTACAACCTCCTTTCATGGAGTTGTAGGGAGCAGTGGTGTCTCCCCTGAGCCTCCTCATTACCAGACTTCTCCAGAGCCTTGATGTTTTTCTTGTAGTCAGGAGCCCACAGCTGAATACGGTATTCAAGGTACTGACTCACCAGAGCTGTGTACAGAGGGATGATGGCCTCCCTGGTCCTGCTGGATACACCAGGATGGAATTGGCCACCTGGGCACGCTACTGGCTCACGTTCCTCTAAGTGTCGACCAGATCCTTTTCTTACATGCAGCTTTCCATCCGTTCTACCCCAAGTCTGTAGCTTTGTTATTTTATGTTTGAAATACCACATTTTCATTTCTTCCCCTTAGAAAATTATTTTAGAATGTCAGAATGACAGAAATATTAGATGAATAACTTTTTCTGTTGCTTCAAATGTGTTCAATAATTGTTCTTTAAAGACTCAAGAAGTACAGAAAGCCATGGACGAAGGAAGATTTGTTGAAGCTGTGAGGCTTCGTGGCAGGTATTGCTGCTCATATCAGTTTATTTGCTCTAGAAAATGCTGCATTTTTCTGCATTTTTTTACTGGCATTTTTTATTTTAAATAAAATAATTTTTATCTATTTTTGTTTATTTAAAAGACAAAGGAAAAATTGCTTAAAGCAATTGAAACTCTTATCTCTATTTAAAACAAAAAAAACACCATGCAAACCAAAGAAAACAGTAGTTCTGATGACTGATATTAAGATAACTAGTTACAGAAAAAAGAGCTGCTGTCATGTTTGAGCTAGCTGATTGCAAACATGCTTGTTTATCCAGGGGTTTGAAACCAAACCTGTTCGATAAATGTATTTGTAAACAGCTGTTAGTTTTCCTACAGTATCTATACTTACACGTTAGTAAATAAATATATATTATACATAGGATATACTATCTTAAAAACATATCCTATAAGTCAGGATGCTTTCGAATAGCTTAGGTAAAATCTAAGTATTTCCTTGAAAATAACTATGTATTCAAAAACTTTATAACGTTTATTTTATCTATTCATTATTTAGGAGCTTTGAAAACAACCTTAACACCTACAAATTACTGTCACACAAAAAGCCAGATGCCGAGCTTCCAAAGGTGAGGTGTTTTTAATATGTTCAGTGCCTGTTTGCCATTGCAGTTTCTTAACAAAACAGTCTTTTTTCTCTCACATCCCTTAGTACTCTTCAAATCTGTGATGTAGGGTATTTTATAAAATTAGTTAAATATTATAACGACAGAGAAATGCTTGTAACAAATAATTTATAGTAATAACTTTTTTTTTTAAAGGGGGGGACATAAATATCTCAAAAAATAATGCTTCCTATTTATTTCAGTAAGTAACACTGTAACAGTACAGCACAATATGCACTATTTGGTAGAGCAAATTCTCAGCTATGGAACTCTTATTTTTCAGCATAGTCGCCGCTATTAGCTATGCATTTCTGCCAGTGTTGAGCAACAGTCTGTTTTGTTTTGCTATATCCTTTATGATGGATGACCCTAGAAGGAGTTGCAGGTCATTTGGAATAGATAATGAGTACTTGGATTTGACTGCACCATTCAAATCTGTTGGAGGCGAATTAAAAAGCAGATAAACTGTTGAGAAAAAGGCTTAGCTGATTAGGTCACTAGATCCTACTGGGTGCTTTGCTTCAGCTGTGTTGCCATGTCCAAATATTTTACTCTTATGCTTCCTTTGCCTTTTTTACCGTCCTTTGATTGTACTAAAGTTTGAACAAAACAAAGAAAAGAGTATACATCCTTTTATTTCTTTCTGTTTGACTAATTGTTGTTTAACAACTGCTGTGTTTTTGTTTGGTGTTCTTGTTTTTATTCCCATCTTCCAGTGTAAAGCAAGTAACTTCTAGATCTTCTCCAGTACTAAATTGTTAAAATTTTGTCATGTTAATAATTAAAAAAAAAAAAAAAAATTGAGATCACTGAATTGGTGTAAAGCATGATAAATTTCAGTATATAAGCTCAAACTGTCAAATTATATTGCTTTTTTTTTTTTTCTTGGTTTGGTTTGGTTTCTTTTTTTTTTTTTGCATAGTTTGTTATCGTTCTGTTTTGTTTCATTTTGCTAGGCATGTTTCTTGAAAGGTCAGGCATGTCAAGTTCTAATTCCTTATTTATATTTTGCTTTCAGTATAAATTTTAAAGTTGTAAGTATAAAACAGAGTTGATAAATTACAGTGCCTTCCTCAGATTTAAGTAGATGTTTATTTACACATGATAAAAAATATAATTCATTTTGGGTGTCAGTGATTCATATTGTCTGACCTTTTCTTAATCAGAGGCAGTGGTCTGTGATTTATCTGGTAATGTTCTATAGTTCAAGTAATGCTTCATGTACAGAAGTATGGCATTTCACATTTCACAGTTCAAATGTGCATTATGTAGAAAATACTACATTTTGTTTTTAAGCAGAACCTTATCTATTACGTTATCTGTGTTCTAAGTTAAAAATGTGTACTTGATATATATTTTCCATTTGAACGAGAAAGACGTTTACATGCAACACCTATAAAACTTGCGGGAGGGAATGATACTATATATAAACAATCAATTCTGAATCAGTAAGAAATGCTTTAAAATCTGGCATTAATCTGAAAATTTCTGGTGATACATCAAGATTCTGAACAATCCTGTTTCCTGCTATTCCTCCAGCTCCTCTAAAAGTCAGGCTGGTATTTTTCATTTAAAAGTTGCCACTGTGCATCTCCACTGATTACATATGCCTAACTGTTACAGTGCTGGAGAGAACAAATTCAGTTCTTATTCTTTTCTGAGATATTCTGGTTGCATATAGCTAAACTTGAGTAGGTAATTTGAAAGTGGTTGAAGAGCTTAGGCAGTTTTGTTTTTAGCTGAACTAGGTTATAGAAATCTGATTTGCCAATCAGATGGAAAAGCACAACACCATATAAGATTGTCACAAATGGGGAGAATAGGTTTATGTAGTTCTTGCTGACTTCACATTTTGTGTTTTTTTGTTTTGCAGTTTTCTTTCAGATATTCCAACATTTAACATCTGTGTATGATGGGAGAAATGGAATGAACATGCTGTAGAAATAAAAGTCCTTATTAAAATTCTTTTTTTTTTTCTCTTGCAGACCAATTTTAATGTGGCAGTCTTAAATGTTGGTGCACCTGCAGCTGGAATGAATGCTGCAGTGAGGGCTGCAGTGAGAGTTGGCATAACTGAAGGCCATAAAATGTTTGCTGTCATTGATGGATTTGAAGGTTTTGCTAGAGGGAAGGTCAGTATAGTATTGTATTGTGCGTGTCTTCCCACTCTATCATCTTGGTCACGTTCTTGGAAGATGTCTTCTGTGGCACTCTCCTGAGAAGTGATTCTTGAAGTTATTTTATTTCATGAATTCCTAAAACACAGATTTTATCTCTGTTCCACGTCTATTTGAGCCCATAGATTCGTTTATATTAAGTACTAATATTCACTTGCTACAGAACTATGTAATTAGTTCAGTGAATTTTTTTTTTTAATGCCTAGCTGGTGCTGTATATTCCCAAAACTAATATAAGCAAGCTAGCTTTAGAAGCTTGTGTTTCGTGTTCATTGAAAGAGAGTGTGAAAACGGGGTCGTATGAAATGAGGCAGGGATTGTCATGAGCTGGAGAAAGAGAGAACAAATAGGATGGGAAGGGACTGGTAAGAGATAGAGAGAACTTAAGTTAACATCTTGATATTTTCTGTTCTTGGCAGTTTCATTTTTGGTGCTATGAAAGTGCCCTACATCTTCGTTCAGCAGCTTTACATTTAGTGCACATTGTAGCATTCCAGAAGTAACTGGATAATCACTTAGCTTAATCTCCTTTTTTGCTTTAAATTAAAGATCAAGGAAATCAGCTGGGGAGATGTTGGAGGCTGGACTGGTCAAGGAGGATCAATTCTTGGTACCAAACGGTAATTTCAATATTTTTCCATTTCCTTTGTGTAGTGAATGTATAACTGAATGCTTTTTTTCCTTTCACTGAGTGTTTTAAATCTTTTATTTTTAGAAAGTTAATGATTTTTTTAAATTTTGAATTCAAATTTTGGTACAGTACAATCAGGATACCAACTCAGAAAAGAGAATGAAAATGGGTGTTGGGAACTCAACCTGAAAAAATTTCTAAGGTCCTTAACTCTTAGAAGGATTAACAACCTGTATTTTCCTCATGATTCCTGAACATGGTTTCTTACCATCAGCAAGTCAGGAAAGAAGTATTTGCTGGATAGATATGTAAAATAAAAAATATTTTATTTCTGCTGGAAGTTACTGCTTAATAACCAGTTCTTATTGCTGCAGTGTTTGTGAAGTGTTTTTATTTTTTCTTTTGATTTAATAATTTTCAGTACTCTTCCTGCAAAATATTTGGAGAAGATTGCTGACCAGATGCGCACTAACAACATTAACGCTCTTATGGTTATTGGTGGATTTGAGGTACAATGAAGATTCAATTTAGACATAAGTAGAATACATTCCCTGACACACACACACAAAAAAAATTTTAATTTTCAACCAATCTTCATGTAAAGTGAATTTGTTTGTTACTGTATTTTATATACAACTTGAGTAATGTTTAGAATCAGAAATTTTAGTGTCACTAATTTTTGTGGGAAGCTGATATTTAAGACAGTGACTAATAACTGCAAAACAAGATATGCTAAATGGATGAATAAGGCAATATGGAATTATGCTATTTTACCTTAAAAAAAAAAATAAAAATTCCCATCTGTACTGTATCAGTACTTACAACACTACTCAAAGTTCTGGAGTAGTAGTAACTGTACTGTGGACTTTTTCTTAAGGTATTCTTCTTATGTAATGCATTTCAAAATCTAGATTTAAGATACGTTTTCCCCTCCTTCCCCCCTGTATTTCATGTTCGTCACATTTTACCATTAGGAGTGGTCTTATTTCAGCAGTGTATTTATTAGTCAACTGTTTGCAGAGAAGAATGTGCTTAAATGCTTCTTCCTATGGAATGAATCATCCATTATTATTTTTTTCCCACTGTTGGATGCTGATATAGTAAGATTTCAAATCAGGAGTACCTGAAGATTGGGGAGCTCTCTATTATGCAGTATTTTTGTTGTACAAAACAACTTCATTATGTCAAAATCATATAGATTTTTGAGTGTTCTGTTTGTTGATTATTTTCAAATGTGAACCTGTTTTTAACCCTTTGTGTGTATATTTTAGTGGATCCTTACTGTTCTGACTTGAAGTGTGTTGTGGTAGAAGTGGCTCCCCCTGTGGCCCGTTCCATTTTCTCATTCTAACCTTGCCCTTTCTGTATTTATCCTGATTTTCACCCAATGCCTGTGCCCAACAGGCATACCTCGGACTTTTGGAATTGTCAGCTGCCCGAGAGAAATATGATGAATTCTGTGTTCCAATGGTTATGGTTCCTGCAACAGTATCCAACAATGTACCGGGTTCTGATTTCAGCATTGGTGCAGATACTGCTCTGAACACTATCACTGATGTAAGTCTATTCTGGTGTATGCGCTTACTAACAAAGCAGTTCTGGTTAAAACTGATTAAATTGGCTAGAGTTGGATATTTTTATAGACCAGAACTTTGGAAATCTATTCTGGCAAGTGCTGTAGTTACTTGATATAGCCAAGTCTATGGTACTTATTTAGAAGGCTAGTTTTCTGATACCAAATTAGTTCTGAAACTACAGTGACCTTTTGAATTCCTAAACTGTAAAATAGGATTATGTGTGTTCATTGTATACAGGAGGAAAAAAATCTAAAGCTTGGACTTGGTGATCATTTGATACACTGTAGAGGAGGAAATCCCTATTGCAGGTAAAATTTCAGTACAACCAGCTGTGACAAGTCCCAGGTGAAACTTATTCTGTTCAGAAATGAATCCTTATTTATGAAATACTTCTGTAGTAATAGCAACTATGTATACTCTAGTAATAAAACAAATGAGTATAACAAACAGCTGAGATACACTGTGATGTATTTAATAAAAAAAATTACAGTAAGTGCAGCACACATCAGTTAAAACTGAACTCAGTTGGATAGAATGAGAACTATCAAATAATCACACAAAGGATGTTGTCGAGCACGTTTACAGTTCACCTGAATCACTTAAGGAGCATTAATTTATTCTACCTTTGCTAAGAAAAGCAGTTTTGCTTCTATATAATCTGACATAATTTTGTCCATGCAGCAACAATGGGAATGTTACTTTTCAGTCTTATTTCTTTTCAGTATAATGTGTAGATGCATATGCATCACAGATACATTTGCAGATTGTCCATAGTTTGTTGAAAGCACAGGGAAGTCTTAATAAAGCATTGCTCTTAAAAATAGAATTTACGTTTTTACTCACAAAATAATTATTTTTCTTCTTTGTAACTTTTTCACTCGTTATACATATTGAGCTACATTTAACGAAGTTAAAACCAAGGAACGTGATGTTCAGCTTAAGTGGGAACACGTCTCAGATTCATTTTGAAACTGAACTGCCAGTTATTCTATCACTTTAATCACTGTATTTTGAGAAATTTCAAGGATTCCTCAAATGCCATCAGCCTTGAGAGCACTTACGTAATTTGCACCTATTATTTTCATTTACTGTAACATGAATATTTTTATATTCAGCAAAATAAACCCTTAGCAAATTCCAGTTTGTCAACTTATTGCCTTGAACAAAACTACAAGCTAAGCAAAATTTGCTTTGAATGTGGTTTTTATAGACAACTTAGGTTACAGAGGTTGACTTTGTTTCCAGTTCTGGTAAATACAAATATCTCCAAAATTATTGTAGTGAGTAAAGTGACTGTGCATGACACCTACTTTTCTCTTTCTTCCTCCATAATCTGTGTGTTTACTTAACTGCTTTCTTTTTATAGGTTATTTTACGTAGAGCAGGTTCTCTCCCTTTCTCCATGCTATTGTTGTGTTTTGCTTTTTGCTTGGATTCCTAGATATCATATGACTTTATTAGATAATCAACTGTCATTATTTCCATATTTTCAATGCGGTAGTTGAAAACTTATCAAACTGTTCTTTCTGATTAATAGCTTTTGTCTTGCTCTTTTTATTTTGCCTAGAATTTTCTCTGAGATATATGAAATGTAAGGACTTCTCAGGATTTAGATTCAAGCCAATAGAGAATTAAGTTTATGTTCTTTTTTTGTCAAGAAGGCTTTCATGTTGGAGAAAGAACTCTGCTTAGTATCTTTTCAGTTGTTTCCTCTAATTATTTGAATGTGATTCTCTAAACAGATAATGAAAAGCGTTTCCTTTCGTTCTTCTGTTACATGTTCAAATCAGGCTCAGTAGTGATGCTGTCCCTTATAAGACAGAGGCTCAGTACAAGTCAGATTTTCATTCCTGTTGCCACTGTTAGATGAATAAATGTGTCACAGTTTATAGTGCTTTCAGATTAGCATTTCTTAGGTTTCAGATTAGCACACCTAAATGTTATCATACTTAGTTTTTCTGTGGTATTACTTGCATTTTTGCTTTCCTGACAACTTTCAGTAAGGTAAGTACATTCTTCTTTGCTGGGTAATGACGCCGTGTTAGCGTTCGGCATTAGTAGGCATTTGTCAGTGTTAGGTTGCTTGAAAGTTACAAGGGAAAGCAGTCTAACAAATCCCAGATCAACCCCTCTTTCACTTACATGTAAGTTTGGCATTAACTGTTTCTTTCTAGGTGGATTTAGCAAAGGTAACATATAATGTGTAAATACTTAATTATAGATCTTCTGAGTAAGAGATTAGGTGAGAGAGACCAGGACTTGTCCTAATTCATGGATAGTGGATGGTACTTTTCTCAACAGCTACGACAGATTCTTTGACTCTTTGATTTGTTTCCATTTGTATTTTAAAATGTAGGCTTTAAATCAGTTGAGTAGTAGAACATGAGTTCTTCTGAACAGCATTTAAAATTTGCTTGTATACTCTATTTTCTCGTTAGTTTAAGAAGATTAGTGAGAAAAATTGTCAGTGAAAACTCAACAGTATCAAATAGCTGGAGAAACCTGGAGGTTTTTGTATGTGAGTAGGGTTTTAAGGCTTTTGTATCTAGGTAGACATAGTAAATTGTTTAGAATTGCAGGATAAGAATGAGAGTTTGGAGTTTTGTCAGCAGAAGCAGCAAGAAGGTAGTTACTTGAATAAAAATATCTATGTTCTCACATTCATACTAGTAATTAAATGAAATGAATAGAGCATTATTTCTGCTAGCAGACTTCTGAAATATGACAAGAAAGAAGTGTTCCGTTATTTCCACGCAAATATGAAGGCGATGTATTGCTGGGTTATTTAATATCCATATAAAAGAGAGATTATTTGTAAATGCTATGGGTGAAACTAATACATAGAATTCTACTCTGTAAGTAGAATAAATGCAAAGTTAAATTTTTCCACTACAGAACATGGGAAAAACATGGAGAAGATGAAAATATAGTTTGAAAAGAAAGCCTGATGATGGACTAGTGGACACTGATGGAAAGAGGAATAAACAAAAACAATGTATGGAATGGTAGAATATGCATTTGATTTAGGGCATGTAGAATTGATGAACTAGAGATGGAGGACAAAGAAACCTAAAAACAAAAGAGGCTAGAAGTCTGATATGCTCGGAGAAGTGACATTCTGCATTTAATTCAAAGGGAAGAGAGTACAGGCTGATCAGCTGGTTGTGAGAAAAGGAACAGCTTCAAGAAGATCCGTAATCACTGAGGAATGATGAAAGCTTGCTGAATGATCTTGATGCAGTCTTTTTGCAGTTTTCTTGAGAAGGGTTGACTGCTTTCCTGTATTCTGGAAATTATTTACAGTGTTGCTAGTAGTGTCTGTGACTGAATTAATCTGAATCAGGCAGCTGAACTGGCTGAAATTTAACTGTTGAAACTAACTATCCCATTAAATTTTCATCCATGTCAGTCCTACCAGTGTGGCTGTGCCAGATCTCTGGCAGTAAATCCATCCCTTTTAATGACCTTTTGCATTAGCTTAACATAAAGTAAAGAAATCACAGGCTGACTACATGTATTTTTATAAAGCATCTTTGATTCTGCCTGTACCCTTCTAAGTAATAAAAATGTATGAAAAAAAAAAACATATTTTTAACACCGTATAATATCCCTGTATGATCTTACTGTAGTCCTCATATGACAATGAAAGAAAGGAATTGTAAAGCTAATATTAAAACCAACAATTACTTACATTATATAATTGTTAACCAATTTTTCTTTTTTTTTTGTGGGGGGAAGTATTTTCATACTTTCTGCAACAATGCTAAGATACAATCATCTAATGCTTGTGCTTGGTGGAGGTGCAGTCTTTGGATATGTTTGCTAAAATCACTTGCATCAAATGAAATGGCAGTATTTAATGCAAGTAAAACATATCTTAACATATCATAACTAACCAGTTGTGTTAGTTACTGCTCTAAGTTTTCCTTCAACTCAGTTTCCCAAAAATCTCATTATAAAACTTTTTGGAGAAACTTATTGGTGTTTTCTTCCACTTCTTCAGAAAGCCTTGATGGTTTTACCACCATTTTAGCAGAGTCCAAAGTTCCAATTGGCTGAACTGGGCTAGGCAATTACTATACAGAGAAGTATTCTCAGTGAAGTCTCATTTGCTCAACAAAAATCCATGCTGTTTCTCAGAGTCAGAGTTACGTATCTGAATTAGCAAGATTGTTAGCAGCCTTTTTAGATTATTGCAGTCATCATACTGGAAATGCACTGAACTTAGTTGAAAGTCGCAGTTCCAAAATACACCTAAAGTTGGCATAGATTTTAGAAACTCAGTTTTCACTTCATTCGTGTACTGTCATATGGATGGTCTTGTCACCTAGTGAAATCCTATCTGTCTGGAGAAAGGAGTCTGCAAGCAGAGCTCTCATGGGTGAATCTTTTCCCCATCATTTTCTTCCAAGTTATTGCTTAAATTGGCTGAGTAGATATGTGTAGAGATAATGTCCTAATAATTTGTTTTGCTTTTCTGAACTGATTTGAGCAATTGAAAATATGAGACTTCTGTGAACATCATTCTTTTTTGGGAGAAAGACATTAACAAAGTGGAAACATAGTATGTAATTAGGCTTTCTTGTTGAGAGCCATTACATAGGCAGTTTGAAAAATTGCCACACATCTTAAATGCTGAATTAGTTGGGATTAGATAGAATTGGATTAATGTAATTTAAAGTGTTTACTTCAGGCTGTTTGTAAGTTCAAGTGTTTTGATCACTATTAGGAACACCTAGTCCTTTTCACATGCTAATTTATTTTGTAGTGTTTGGAATCCTCCCAACAACGTACAGCTGCTTCGCAAAGAATCTTTGAAATATACTTGTAATCTTTAAATCATCCATGTGCATGGATTTTTCTGGACGTCTGTCCAGTCTGTTCCTCAAAGCAGATGTGTGTTGATATAATCATGAAAAGTAGGAATGTTTTTCTTTTTTTCTCAGTAGAAAATGGATGTGTGTGTCTTGACTAGATAAGATAACATAGTGTTTAAAAAAAAAAAAAGCTTTTAAGTATTTCCTTCAAATTGTAGGTGTTCTTCTAGTCAACTTTCTGAACTTCTTAACACGTTTCAAACTGTTCTTTAAGTGTCTTTTTGTAGAAAGATTTCCAATCTACTTTTATGCTGCCTTTTTCTGCTAAGTTGCTTCAGACCTTTAATGCTGTGCACACTTCATATTCACTCTGTATTAACCTGCACTAATCTGCATTTCTTCAAAGAGCATTGTGCCAATGCAACCCCAGTGCACTGTTGTGGTATGTCCAGGATGCACCCCCAGTAATCTCACCAGTTGTTTTTGGGCCAGTGGGCAGCCAAATTTACCATCACACGCAAGGAGTCATTAGCACAGTAATCCAAAGACAAGGAATGTATCACTCATACTTGTACCACTGCTTCAGGCCTATGAAAGTTGTCTGCAGCTACATGAGGCACGTTCCTGCTTTGAGGAGTTTTGCGTACCTATCTGTGTGTTGCCTGCTACTATTAGCAACAATGTGCCAGGCACAGACTTTAGCATTGGTGCTGACACTGCCTTGAATGCTATTGTGGAGGTAAGGTTACGTATCTTTTAAAAGTTAAGATGATAAAATGCATAAGTTCAGGATACTTAAAGGCCTTTAAATGTCTGGCGTTCTGAAATAATTTAGCCACTGTCATTTTTATGTTTTAGAGATTATTTCCAAGACTGATAAAATAATTATAATTGGTGTTTATCCTCTGAGGGTTCTGTTTTGTTATCCACGTCTACTGCATTAGTGTTTAGAGGGTTTTGGTGTTTATTTTTTCTTTCTGACAATAAGATTTTGATTTTCTAAAATTTCATTCTGTTAATATTTTATTTAACTGAAGTAGCTCCTCTGTATTATCTAGCTGAAAGATGAAAGCCAATGTTGTTGATAAACCCTATGTTTGTTGTATGGGCCAATGAGTGAGCTTAGTGTAACAGAGCATTTTAAATACAGAGTTAGCGGTAAACACATGAATAATCCTATGGACTACCTTAGGGCTAACATTATGTTAAGTGCATGGTAATGTAAGGATAGCACGGGTGGTTGAGTCTGTCACTGATGCTGATCTGTGGACAGATTTTGCTATGAGTGAAGCATTCCATTTTGGTCAGAACAGTCTGCTTTTTCCCTTGGGTACAACTGCTGTATGGACTCTTTAATTCTTTATATTTCACAAAGTCTGCTGGAACAACAGAAAAGGGATGTGAGATGGTAACTAATGCGAGTAAACCTGTGAATAGCTCTGAGTTTTATTAGAACTCTCATTATCAATCCATTTAAATAATTATGAAGCAATTGACCATGAAAGTTTGAATAGAGATCCTGAGGTTTCAGAAATGTGGATTTGCGTTCCTGCTCAGGTACTGATTGATTTACATAGTTATTTACCTACAGGAGCTTTTAGAATATGCAGCACCAGAACACGTTACAATTTGGTGGAAAATGCAATACTTAACTTGCAGTTCATCTAAACGAAGAAATATAAGCTCAGTGTAAAAAGCAGGTTTTATGTTGGTTTTTTTTTTTGTTTTTTTGTTATCGCAATCACTGGAAGTAAGTTAAATTTGAAGTTTCACCATGAAAATGCTATAGGATATCATAAGACAACAATATGACAAGACACAGTACTGCAAATCCATAAGAACCTTGCAAGACATTTGGAATTTGAGACAAACAGGAATTGACGTGTGGTTTTAGTACCTAATGCTACCACTTGTCATGATGGTGGTTGGTATTGTATTGCTTAGAAAAGTGTTTAAAGATTGTCTACAGCAGGCACATGGATGGACCTAAATGTATGGCTGCTACATTGCAGAAGACCACCACTAGCAATAAATACATCTGTACACACAGTGATACATGTCTTTCCAAGCCTTGAGATATTTGATCTAGTCTGATTTAATGCATCCTGCAAGTTTTGAGACGAGTTGCTGGGTGAATAGGGAGCCTTATAATATATATTATTTGTAACTATCTGAATTTCTTTAAAATCCATCAGTGCCATTTTGGTATTTGAGTATTTCTGTATGCTAGCATTCTACAACAGTTCTTAAAATGCCACATCTGGAATGGGAAAGCCAAGTGATTGTATACACTGTCAAGTCCAAGACAGGTAAAAGAAAAACGTCTTGAAAAAACTGTGAAGTTCAGTCTAAAATTCTTAGTTTACAGAGGTACTTTCTGCTTAGGGTAACAGAATGTGTCTGTCTTCTGGATGCATTTGTGTGAATTCTGCATGTGTGTGTGTATAGGAGGTGATTGCGTGCATATATATTAAATAAAGTACACACATAGGAGATTACATGCATCTTTTGGTCACTGAACTTAAGTGAATGCATAGTGGTTTTAGTTATTGAATGTATTTAACATTATTAATTTGTTTCCTCATATAATTTTGGTATTTGTTATCTGTTCAGTTTGGTATATTTTTGAGCCCCCTGTAGCTCTCAATCTAAATTTCTGCTCGAAATCCTACTTTTAACCTACTTTTAATTATCTGATTTTGATATCTGGTTGTAAAAATCTAGGAAAGTGAAAACACCTCAAATGTTAGAGGATCTGTAACTGCTCATTTAGAACGTCAGTGAGGCATGAGGATTTAAAAAAAAAAAAAAATACACATAATTCAAGTCTCAAGATGATGAAATTGCCAAGAGCTCTCCTACAGGGACATTCTGAAAGAGCTGGGGCTGTTCAGCCTGGAGGAGAGAAGGCTGTGAGGTGACCTGATAGCAGCCTCTCAGTATCTGAAGGGGAGCTACAGGAAAGAAGGGGACACTCTTTAGCAGGGTCTGTGGTGATAGAGCAAGGGGAAATTGCTTCAAGTTAAAGGGTTAGATTTAGGTTGGATGTAAGGAAAGTCTTTTACAGTGAGGATGGCGAGGTACTGGAACAGGTTTTCTGGAGGTGTAGTGAATGCCCCATCCTGGCCTTTCAAAGTCAGGCTGGATCAGGCTCTGCGCAACCTGATCTGTCCCTGTTCATTGCAGGGGAGTTGGACTAGGTGACCTTTGAAGGTCCCTTCCAACTCTAAGGATTCTGTGATTCTGTGCTTTCATTTCTTATTTTTACCAAACGGACATGATGTAGGGACAGTACATCCAATTTACCCTATTTTTCTTCTCACCAACTCCTGTAGAGCTTTTTATTTATTACTTAATCTCTTCCTGAAAGGAAGCACCTTTATTTCTAACTACTTCAAAATAACTTCGAACAGTTGCTGTAGGAATACTTCCATTCCAGGAAGTGGCAGTTTGTCTGTTAGCTTCTTAAGTGCTATTATTAATACTCAGGTTGAGTAAAAAGCTCCCCTATATTTATTAGTATCTCAGTTATAAAACTATCACAACCTGTTATGTCCATGCACAAGACAAATTCATTTCTCAAATGTAAAACAAATGTTTTGATACTTACGAAATATTTTGACTGTGTTGCTTATGTATGGCTTATAAAAAATTAACCGTATCTGGTGACTGGTATTGAAATGGGTTATGATATGTTGGAACACAGTGTACTTTTTAATGAATTATTTTATATCTGTGTGACACAGACTTGCTTGGCACACATCAAAATATAAAAATGGAGTTTTTGATTTGTAATATGTCGTCTCTGAGTAGACGTGCGATCGCATCAAGCAGTCAGCCAGTGGCACCAAACGGCGCGTCTTCATCATTGAGACCATGGGCGGTTACTGCGGGTACCTGGCCAACATGGGGGCCCTTGCAGCAGGAGCTGATGCTGCTTACATCTTCGAAGAACAGTTTGACATTCGAGAGCTCCAGGTATGCAGCGTTAGGAATGTTTTCGTTATTTTTTACTGTCTATATTTGAAGCAGGTAGCTAACGTTTAAAAAAAAAAAATGTATCCGTGTGTTATAAGTAGAAGCTGTGCTCATCAATTGCACTGTCAGATAATTCCAGTTCTTCTGCCGTGTTCCCTAAAGGAACATACACCCTTATTTTTGGCATTAGGCTCACTGATGAAATGATTGTACTGGCCACTGAACATTATTAGGGGAATTGTTTCACTTTTATTCCTCTGATTGAAATTCAGGACATAAATGAAAAGAACTGGGTAGTTTCAGAAGAAAGATGAGATAAAAAGAAATGCCTTTTCCTCACCTCGCTTGTCAGAATGCTATACAGTCAGAAATTTAAGGGAAACTCATGTTGACTTTGATAATCAAATTATGGAGAGTATTTTTTGAGGTGTTATTAGAATAAAGATGTCAGATGAGGATGTGGCTGCACAGGGGGCAAGGTGATACGGGACTTATCTGTGGAGAGGCTTTTATGGTGGTTGGTGCTAGCTGCTGTCATGGACAAACATAAAGCTGAATACACAGTAGAATACGGATTCTATTGCAGGATCTGATCATTTGTGATAATTTCTGTACGTTTTTTATGTATTAAGTTTATCCAGCTTCTCTATGTGTATAGCATATAGAAACATAACTTGATGTAGCTATTTAAAATTAAGTTATTTGTGTTGTGGAGGAAGAAGTTATTTTTACTCCAAAGTGAATAGCCACACACTGTATGTTTTCCTGGATCTCCAGAACCGATTCGAATTTGCACATACCTGATGTGGAATCCTTTATAGTTAAAGTTCTCAGGATAAGGCAATGCGTAGGCTTTTAAAAGTTGTTTTATAGAGTTCTGCAAGGCTTATTAAAGATAGCTCTGTTTTTCCTAGGCTAATGTGGAACACTTGACTGAAAAGATGAAAACCAGTATCCAGCGTGGTTTAGTGCTGAGGTAAGCAGAAGTACTTCCAGTAGATGCAGTCTGATCTCAGCGCAGTGTAAGCTGTTGGGCCTCTCGTGAAGATGCTCCAAGTTCGTATTCCCTGACTGTTCCTTTAATACGAGATGACCAGTGAAGCTGTTGCTCCAGAAGGCAATTCTGGGAGCTGTCTGGAAGCTGAAGTCCAAAACTTCCTTCTTTCTGTGTAAATATATTTGCTCTGTGATCTGATGCTTTATACTATTTTCAACCTGTTCTGTCATTTACTACAGATTCTTACTAATGTGTAAACTACAACATGTGTACATATGCGTGGTGCAGCCTTTACTATGAAAACTGTACTTAGGTTGTACAAGATAAAAACCTTTTTCAAAAGTCATAATCCTTTAAATGTATTTTTAAATGATACATTCATAGGGATCCTGAATTAGTTTACAGCTTCTCTCTCTCTCCTCTATGAAGATGTACTTTCAGTGTGCTGATTAGCAAAGAGGTGAAAAATGAATGCTATAGTGAATTGTGTAAGGAAACCACTATACTTAAACCCTTGACATTTACAGTATTAATAATGAACAGACAGGTGTCATTCCTTATCTATGCTTTTATAAATTGTGTACAATTATGTAACTGTTTGGATTGTGCATCTTCCATCCACGTAATTAATTTGTTGGAATTAAAAGGGTATTTCTCACCAAGTTATTCAGTAATGGAATCCAGCTGGACTGTCAGTATTGTGGGTGTAGTAAAATAACACGTTCACGAAACATGAAAGCATCCAAGTGATGATTGCTGGTTTCAAGAAACTGGGAATGTCTTTACAAATAATAGTTGATTTGCTAACGCTGTTTGGCCTGAACCGTTACAGAAATGAGAACTGCAATGAGAACTATACAACTGACTTCATCTATCAGCTGTATTCTGAAGAAGGAAAAGGAGTGTTTGACTGTCGAAAAAATGTTCTGGGCCACATGCAGCAGGTAACATTGACCTTAACATTTCCGGATGTGTTCAACTTTATATCCATAAAGAGCGTACGCTATTTGAGTATGTCAGATTAATCTGACTCAAGATTGAAGAAAAATAGATTTTTGTTTGTAGGTAACTCAGAGGTGCTTGTTAACATCAAGTTTTACTGTAATTTCTTTTTTAACATCCATAAAAAAAATGCTTTCGTTTCTTATTTTTGTCTGTTATTAATAAATTACATTTTTCATAGATCCTACAGCTGTCTTGTAACATACCTCTCTACCCATCTGTAACCTATCTGACTTGAACTCTGGAAGGGATAAAATTTGGTTAAGAAATTATGTGCAGGTGGATTATCGTGGCAGAAAAGCCAACAGCTGTTCCTTACCATCTTTGTACCTTCCCCCTCTTTATCTGGCTGTACTGCTGGCAGTGGGCAAAGCCGAGTTTCTCATTTGGCTGTGTGAACTAACAATACTGAAGTAAAGAGCTGAATTTCTAAATTGTGTGTTTTATTTAATGCTGAGACCAGGTTACCCTCCAACATGTGAGAGCTTGGTAGTGCTTTGTGATCAGCACTGAGGGAGCCAAGGATGACAGGGCAAACACCACCCTCCCTTTATCTAAGTGAGAAGTATTACTGATCCCATGAGAATTCCACGCCAGACTAACAGGAACATTAATTGTTTCCATGTATTTCCTGTGGTGGGATTTTCATTTTTGTTTGAGATGGGGAAGGCAGAGGTGAGAGGTAGAGCAGGCTGTTATCAGGGGTGACCAGTAAAATGAAAAATGTAAGAATACTAATTAACTCGGTTCAATTTTTCACACAGGGTGGTGCACCTTCACCATTTGACAGAAACTTTGGGACAAAGATTTCTGCGAAAGCTATGCAGTGGATCTCCAAAAAACTGAAGGAGACGTACCGGAAAGGTGCAGCAATGCTCGGGGCTCTCTGGTGTTACTGCCTGTTAGCTGTCAGTGCTATCAGACTGCTTTCCCACAAAAACTTAGGGATGTATGTTAGTTTGTAAAGCCAACAGCTTCTGTGTTGGAAGTCTTAGATTCTTACTGTTCAGTAATGTCCCGCTGTGGTTTCTGCTGTAAGATTCCCCTCAATTGCTTGATAGTTCAGCTGTTTTTCTTACCTACTTTTAAAAAGTGATAGTGTGATTGCAGTTAATCATGTATGAAGGAATTGCTGACTACATAGTTACATCTGTTCTTCCTTTTTGTTTCATGATGGCTACATGGGAGACAGAAGAAGGTAATATGTCTTCTTCGGGAATTTTTGTAAAGCACTATTTACTAAAATCCAATTTAAATCTGGATGTTGAAATTCAGTCTTATTGTTTATTAATTACACTATTTTCATGGCTAATCACCAAAGATGAACTTGAAAAGATCTCCTAACCCTATTAAAATACTAATTGATGTTTTACTACTCTGTTAAATGTACAGTAATTGCAACTAAGCTCCCTGTTTCCATATGAGTGTGAACAAAAAAGGTGCTGAATTATTTCATTCTTTTTAGGGAAAGTATTTGCCAACACAGATGACTCTGTCTGCTTGCTGGGAATGCGCAGACGCAATCTCGTTTTCCAGCCCGTAGCTGAGCTGAAGAATGAAACAGACTTTGTGTACGTACACTCTTACATTGCAAACACCAAAACAGGCTTCCTTACACCACATCAAATAGCATCTTTGTCACGGTGCTGACACGCAGCATTTGCTGACTGTTCTGTTGTGCTTTTGTCTCTGACTTGCATTCAGTGATTCACTTCGATTATTCACTTTTCAGACAACTCCCTTAATACTTTCTACATACCCTCCTTCTACTTTATTAACTTATCTCATTGCATTTAATTCTGGGAGCCTGTTGTCCTTTTTCATTACTATGTGGTAATGTACAGAACTGGCTTACTGCTGATAAAGTTCAAGCGGGGCAGCATTTTTGTGTCTTAGACGCTGTTATACAAAATATACCACCTAGTACAGTCTGTTCTTTACTATTCTGTCCCCATTCGCTCCTGTTCATAAGGATTATTTATTATTGCTGTTAGTATTGTCTTGGTATTGAGTAATAACTCACTCTTTTTTTTTCCCTGTTCCCCACTTACACAGACATAGGATTCCCATGGAACAGTGGTGGCTGAAGCTGCGACCACTGATGAAGATCCTGGCCAAATACAAGACTAGCTATGATGTTTCAGATTCAGGCCAGCTGGAGCACGTTGCTATGCACAGCCCGAAGGAAGCAGAAACTGGAGCCATCTAAAGAGATTATTTTTCGGTTGTTATAATAGATGCACATTGTGAGTTAACAATGCTTTAGAATTGTTACAGCTTTGTTTTGTAACATTTAAGTTATTGTACCAGCACTTTATGTGAAACATGACATTGACACGTCACACAGATTCTCTGTCCTGTATTTGTGTTATGTTTGAAACAAACCCTAGCCTCTAAACAACTAAGCACCATCTTACTGATACGGAGTGCATAGAGCAGTGTTGCACTTAACTACTCTTCAATAAGTTACCCACTGCACTTTGTTCCAGAATCCTTCCACCCAGAAATAAGTGTAGCTGGCTAGCTTTGTGTTAAGTTACAGATGTGCTTATTGTATCTCAAGTGAAATAAAGTACTGTTGCAAACATCATGAATGTGACGTGTCACTACTGCGCTCACCTGCTTCTAACACGTGGGACACAATGCTTCATGCAGAACTCTCTTACAGACCTCGGTAAAGAGCAGCTGACTTTTTAACTTTCCTGATCAAGAAGTAGGACAGTAGTGCCACTGTCTTTCTTTGCTGCGTTGGCTTTAGGCTTGTGAGTCCTCACCCTGTTCTGGAACAGAGAGAACTTTTTGTTCCTGAAAAGAGATTCAGAAAAGCATGTGGTCTTTTTTTCACATTACTTTCCTTACACACACTGTTTACTTGCTCACTGTGTTTGCCTTCACCATAAACTTGGCTTTACGGTGAGGTGGAATGCACCGGGACATACCTGGGACAGTTAAGGTGGAATTAACATAAAGAATGAAACCAGTATAAAAGAGACATAGTTCTTTATATACCCAATGGTAGATGTGTTTTCAACCATTTAGAACTCTGAAGTCCTACAAGTACAAAAATATTTAATTTATATAGCATCCGTATGTGGTGGAAGGAGTGAGTCCTGAATAAAATATTAAAGCCTGTCTTTGCTACAAGAACAAATCATTCCTGCTCTCAAATACTGTATGGTTAGAACATTTTTCTACACAGTTTTAAGTAGCATTTAAGCTGGACCACAGCTCAGTTAAAAACTAATCCAAAAAGCTAACGTAGTCACAGAGATGGGCTTGTTCTGTCTGAGCCTGGATGTTCAGCAGCTGCTCATCGTTTGACCCACGAGGGATCTTTGGTGATATCTGTATTTTCTGGGCCGAGTACAGCCAGGCCCCGAGTGCTCTTCCCAACTGCAAGATACCTGCAAGAAGGAACAAAGAAGTTACTGTGACTAAAGCTGAAAATATTTCAGGAAAAAAAGCTGTGGGATATGGAGCCATTATTTACTTTTACAACACCTTTTTGGCTTTACAGTGTACAACAGCCAGAAACAGCCTATCTGCTTGAGATGCTGCAGAGGAATTCAAGTTTAAATCAGCACAAAATGGCAGGAGGCCCAAAGAACCAACTCCTTCAGCCAGGAGGCAGAAGTCAGAGCCGTCGCGCTCTTCAGGGAGTTCCTGGGCTTCTCAAAATTAAAACAATCACCTGCACATTCAGAATGTAGGAGGGAGGTGACATCTGCCAGAGTGCAACACGCAGGACATAATTAAATCTCTCTGGGTTACAAAAGCAAAGAGTGAAAGTAGGACAAGAGGCCAATGAAAGACAGACAAGAACTTAATTGGCAACTTTTACTAACTTTTCAAGTTGTTGGGCATTTGTGCAATCTTTAAAGCATGATGATCTTCCCTCCCCCCATCCCCCATAATCTGAGCACAGACTTACTCGTTTGCTACATCAACCAGGTTGTCTTTGTTAACAGCAAAAAGCCGCTCTCTGTGTGACTGCTTCATTTCGTCTGAAAGCCCGTACAAGAAATGGTCCATACCTGAAACAAAACAAAGGCATATCTGCAATAACGTACTGGGATCCCAACTACAGCTACAAGCACAGAGCACAAACTAAGACGAGTACTTGTGCAGGAAGGAAAGAATTGAGACTACAATCTGAGAACTGTTCTGAGACAAAATTTAACTGTAAATTGGAAGGTCGTAGGTTAGAGCTGGGTGGATTTCTGAGGTATTAGAGTTACCTGTTTAGAAAAAGAATTCACTGATACAGTTCTGTTTCAACTTCTTAAAAAAACAACTTGCATAAATTAGACATTAGTAGTAAAAGTGTGTCTGGAAAATAATCCCTCCAACTTCTGAATTAAAAAAAACCACAATTTCTATTATAGTTGCTCATATTTAACTCCAGGCCACTTTTTTTTCCTCTATTCTACCTTCATCTTTCATTCACCTACCATCAAGGAGCAGCATGAATATATATCCAGTCTTCTACTGAAGTACACATTCAGCATTTACAAAAAGGAACAAGGGGAATCAGCATCCACACCAAGTGCAAATTTTACCACACGATTTAGCGCAGCAAACTATTTTCTCTCCTTTAAATTTAAAGGAAAATAAATATCCCAGTGCTGAGAGGACTGAGAGCATACCTTTATCTGACGGAGCTATTGGTGCATCTACAGCAGCAAATACTGCCAACTTGGCTTCATCAATATCTTCTTGTGTGAATTCTCCAGACTTGGCCCATTCAACTGCTTTTTCAAATGTTTTCAAGGTGGCTAATGAATTTGGGTCCCTTAGTGGGGAAAAAAGTGAAATTACTGACTCAATTACTTCATTCACTTTAGCATGCATTACACAAAACACACCAAACATTTTACAGTGTGAACCAGACGTATTTCTGTAACCCACTGTCAGTTTGCTGCAGCAGCTTGGTCAGCACAGCTTCCATTAAGAACAGCAGCAGTATTCATGATATCCCGTATCTTCTTTAAGTTGCTTTTCCTGCTACACCTCTTTCTGCTTTCTGCAGAACAGGTGCAACAGGTCAACAGCTACTGAAATACTAACCAAGACAAGTCCAACCATGTTGAAAACTCTGCAGAGGCAACGCTGCTCAGATTTTAGCCAGGAATGTTGCCTAAGTACTGTGTTAACCTATCTTTGGTAAAGAAAACCATCTAATCCTACCAGACTCACGACATTTCTAGTGGGGATTATAACTTGTCTTCAATACTTCCAATTCAAACTTCATCTGTAAATGCCTTTGCAGAACTAAAGCAGGTTAACTGTTCCAGACTGACAAAAACTGGAAGAAAATATACTTTCTCCATTCTAGCTCATTACCAGCAATGCTTTCTGAAGGTTTTTTCTGAATCTCTGAAGATTGCAGCCAGGGTCACCAGAAGGGGCTGTGTCTTTTCAAAAGCAAGACCATCAGAGGAAGCGCCCTTCTGCTGCATGATCTCAAATGCTTAAGAGTCCCCTCAACCCATGACAAGATAAATGAAAACCTGTCTTACATAAACCTGGTGCAAAGGCAGCACTGGTTGCTACACCGGCAGAGATAAGCTTTACTTTCCCAGGGATAGAAACCAGAGCAACCAAAGAGAAGTTTGTTAACAAAACTTATATACATTAAGCAATTAATCTTAACTGCATCAGTGCTGAATCACTTTCCTGTCACTCAATGTTCATTTCAATTAATTTAATCTTGAAGGAGAGCTGCAATGAAGTCAAAGGTGCCTGCAAGTGTAGTGAGTAGTGCCCTCAGATACGAGCTTACCTGTAGGAGTAGAAAGTGAATATTCCATTGTGACTAAGTTTAGCACCTCCGCCATAAGCCCCTCCTTTCTCTCTGATTTCTCTGTGTAGGAACTTAGACGTCATCAACCGTGCAAGAATTCGAAGGCTGTAATGAGAGAAACAATAGAAAAGATGTTGGGGTTAGCAGTCCCAGGCTACTTCATCCCAGCACTAAAACAGGGCATTTATGGACCTATAATATCACAAAGAATACATCACAAATACACCACAAAGCTTTTACTGACACTCCATTTTCCATGGTCAGCCTAAAACATCCCGTTTTGGTTCGTGTGATGCAAGACACAAACAAGCTCCCTGCTGATTCTGCCTCCTACCTTGCATAGTCTGCAGCTGTGTAAGGAACTGTTCGAACGCATTCCCCGATATAGTTCACTGGGAAAGGAAGTACAAAATGGGTCTTCATCGGGCACGGTTTGAACGTAGGATCCTAAGAGAAAAGAATGCATTATCACCACAGCAGAGATGAGAGAATTCCTCTGAGAACTCTGGCTTTTTTTGGTAAGTGAAACTCTATCAAACATACAGACACACGCAGCTGCTAAAGCTGCCAGCTGACTTAGGCTGCACTCAGCGACACTCAGCTTGCCCCCATTAGCCATCAGTACTATGACTGTAGATACTGCACTTGAGCTACTCATCTTTGCTCACCAGCTTCCCAGCTGTCCATGCAATACGTTATTACCAAAGAGCTTTGATATGCTTACTGGCTATGCCACATCTTTACTGTGATCGAACAAAGTGCTTGTAACTCTCCACTTCTACGTCCATCGCACTTGAGTCCATCTACTCAACTACGCCTCCTGAATCCTGAGCACCCTTCTCCCCACAAGGAAATCTGCTTTATGGCAAGCAACAGCCACGTGAATTCCACAGATCTCCTGCAGTAAACCTGATTCTTATTTACAATCATATAATCTCTTTAGGTTGGAAAAGACCTTCAACCAACAACGTGACAGACCTCAACTCTACATCATGTCCCTTAGTGCCACCACTGCACATTCCTCAAATACCTTCAGAGACACAGTCCCCTCACATCAAAACTTCCAATCCTTCTCAAATCTCCAAACCCCTAAAGCACTCTTTTGTTTTACACATATATATATTTAGCTAAAAACAGAGCCTTAAACACTCTCAAAAATCTCTTGTAGTTACATTTCAGTACTCCCAAATGTTTCTCAACTCCAGAGATTTGTTCCCAGCCCAACACCCCACACATCTCTTCATGGTTGGGCCAAGCACAGCAGTGTGTGCATCATCTGTCAGTAAGCAAAACCCTGAGCTGAGTTCTCTCCATGGAGAAAACGCAGTGAGCTCTTGGTATTCCAAGTTGTGTTTCTCTTCTACGCTCAAAACAAAGTTTTCGCTTTTACTAAATTGTCACTGATGCTTTTCTATCCGGTGTCATTCAGACAGAAAATGATTTAGGGAGTTAAGGGAGGAAGCAGGGGATAACAAGGAACAATAGTAGACACACTGAATTCTGAAAGAAGCAATTTATACAGTATCTTATTTTTAAAGGGTATTTCCTGCACAGACGTGAAGTCATCTACACGACCTTCAATTCAGAACCAACAGGAAAACAACAAAAAGGATGACAGATGGATGAACAAGTTTGAGGAACTGTTTAAACAGTACAGCGTGGAGGTAAATTGGTGTCCTCAACCAATAACGTACTCACATTGATTAGTTTCCTTGTGATCTGCAAACTGTTAAGCACTTCGCTTCCCACAGGTCTGACTTCTGAAGACTTCTGCAAAAGATCCAACCCTCACATTAAAAGATGATTTAATTTAATCTAAGAATAATATAAATGCAGTCCGTACTCCCTCAAATTTCCTTTGGTAGCTTCTGAAACCACCATCAGCCCACATGTCTTCCCAAACATACGCAAGCTACTTCTTTCTTTATATTTGTATCTCTAAGTGAATGCTAAATAAACCTCCTTTCAAGAGTAGTTCTGTACAGAAATACACCAGGAGAAATATTAAAGAGCCCCCAGAAATTTCAGTTTGTTTCCTTCATGGGTACAGAATCAGGAGTCCATTCCAGTTCCAGAAATTAAGGCCATGTGGATTCTCAGTCAACCTGATTGAACCAAGTACGATTTGTGCCAAGCATCCCTCCAAACAATGAAGCAGATTATTCCCCATTTCCCTTTGGCCAGCACACCCAGTAGCACTCAGCTAACAAGAAGTTTTATGCGACAGAAAACCGAAGAGTTCATTTTCATTCATCTCATGCATGAGCAGTCACCTCAGGGTGAGATTGGACAGGTGATCTACAGGACGAAGACAAGCTGCTATGTTTTGCTACAAAGCCAGCCTATCACAGAGCTGACCTCTGAATGTATTCAGACATCTCTGTAGGAATAAAGTGTTTGAGTTCACTTGTTGTCTTCTGATTGAAAATCTGTCGATAAAGACGATGGAATTCAGCTGTATTTGATGAATTAATCCCAAATAAAGTGACTTCTTACCTCAATCACATGGGGACGGACAGGTTTTCTCTCCTTTTTACTTCTAGTTATGCCCTTTATGAATTTCTCCACTTCTTTCGATGCCTCTGACATCTGCTGAGGTGTTGCATTCACAGAACATCTATCAAAAGACATTATGTTTTTTAGTCTCTTTCTGTGGCTTTCACAGTCCATTACAATTGGCACCACAACACCTTAGTGCTTCCTACTGAATCTCAGGACGCTTCATCCGTGATCACGGATAACCTTTATCACAGAAAATAGCAAAACACTTATACAACATTTGATATGCCAAAAGAAATTCAGTCTAATTACTTTTTTCTCGTTTGCCCCAGAGCAGCAGTACCACTCATTTTTGGCACAAGGTGATACTGCACAGATCTCACAAAACAAACATCTCTGTATTCTGTCTCTAGGAGCACAGCCACCGTGACTTAAAACAGCACAGACACCTCAGTCATTTTATTCATCATTTTATTCTTTGCAAAACAATCTACTGCAATTTAACGTTAATGAAACTGATTAGAAACTAATGCATTTTATTTTTTCCAATTGGTTCTAGGTTTCAAGATGTCCCTATTTTCTATTAGAGGAAAAAAGGGAAAAACTAAACTATACTAAATTATGACAATGCAATATAACAGTATTTCTCTTGGGCATCTTTCAAAGTTAAAAAAAAAAAAAAGGCAAAATATTGATGGAATATCCAAAATATATCCAAGAATATCTAACATCTGAATTCTGCATTTGCTGTAGGCTTCACGCCTGTTAAAAATCAAACACAAGCCACAGCTTCCCTCACGTTCTTAAGCACATAGAACAGAGACTGAGCATTTCTGCACTACTTCCTCGGGTCTTCTGTTTCACAGCATTCCAATACTGATAAAAGCCCACTGACAGGCCATAGCCTCTCTCAAACCACAATGTCTCTTTCTGTTTAAGCCAGAACTCACCTGATGTTGTCACTATTTAACAGATACTTCTTAATGCGTGGCAGTTTGCGTAGGATTGGTTTAACATCAGGCATTTCTGCGATTCTCTTCATCAACTTCACCTGGAAGGGCAGAAGGACTACAGATGAAGCCATTAGAAAGACTCAACAGAAATTAGCACTGACATTCCTCAACAGAGGACTTGAGCCTCACTTAAAAACACCATTAACTTTTCACCTGATCCATCCCACTGAACATTTCCTGCAGCTCTCCAGAAGGCGTAAGGTTTTTGCTGGCCCTAATAGAAGCATATAAATGCCCACATTCTGGAATCCCATTTGATAGTTCCTGGGCAGTCTTCTTAACCAGCACTCTGAAGTGTTCTTCCTCCTCAAATCGAGGGCTGAAAAAGAGTAAAAGCAGGTCTTTACATCTCAGGCAAAATCGCACTGATGGGCTTAAATAATACTGCATCTTTCAAGAAAGAACCTTCAGACCATCAGTTCTTCATTCAGTCCATTATCCAGTCATGCAAAGGATGGAGTACTTAGATTTGCTGTCTGGATGTGAGCCTGAGTAACCTGGTCTAGGCGGCCCTGCCTGACTGGGCCTTGACCAGATGGCCTCCAGAGGTCCCTTCCAACCTCAACCATTCTAGCATTTAGAATCTGGGAGTCACTCAAAGATAGTTACAAAAACAAATCTCTAAGTCAGATCGGTAACAAACGATTGGGGCAGGAGGGAAAAGAGAACCCCAAAAACCATGCAAAAATAAAATAAAGCAAAACCCAAAGAACAATGTACAGTACTTGTTAAATATTTCACTCCATAAATGCATCATGTCTGGCAGATTTCTATCCAAGCACAGAGATGAAAAGAGCACACCCTGAAGGAAAAAAAAAGAAAACATACACAAAAAAACTCCTTTGGACAAATAAACTAAAGCAATGGAGAAATGTGCAAGAATTTTTGTCACAGAAGCGATGCAGTGGTGCCCACCTAACACTTCACAACACAAAAGCTCTTCAATGCACGCTGTATTACTAAAATTGGAGCAGACAGGAGATGTGACAGATCCTCACACAAAGCAAGCCTACTGATTACTGACTCTCAACTGTAAGAGAAGTTTAGGAACAATTTTACTTGTACTTCATAGGAAGAATAAGGAACTGTTCTGGGGATGAATCTGCGAAGTGTCTCTACCTCAACTTCACGATCCATGGGGAACAGAAAGCAGATCCCAGTAACTCTGAAATACTTTAAGATATATTTATTGCTAGAGCTACAGTGCCCAATGCTAAGATCTAACCAACCTGGAAACACTTAACTGTGATTCAGAAACATTCATAGTGACATATACACATTAACAGCATTTCCTATGCACAGCACTACTCTATTCTGTCCTCTACTCTTTGTTTCCAAAGAGTTCTGCAGTACTCAAGAATATAGCTAGATATGAGCAAAACATTGCCTTAAAATGGATGTCCATTCCACACGCTTCCCATAATACAAAATATTAACATACTATAGTTGTCAGATATATATTTTGCCCCATTCATACAGTGTTTTCAATGCACATTAACTGATGCTCCACTGGAAGCCCTGAGTGACCTTAACTATAGAGCTGTTACTGCAATTTAACATTATTAAGTTTATGGTTAATTTACCTGTTCATACACATCCAGGTGTGAATCATCTGGAATGATATGTGGGCTGACAGACATCCCACCTGTTTTTAGCTCTATCCTCTGGGCTTGTTCCCTGTAATCAAGGGCTCCACATCCCAGCCTATGAAAAATAATCATATTTATTTCTATTTTCACTCTACGGCAAAACCAAAGCTCACACACCAAATCTGAAGGAAGCTTCTAGGCAAAGACAATTTAGCAACTAAGCACTTTGTTATCAAGCAAATGTAATACTTCACAATTTAAACAGAAGTGCTACACCAAGCTATCAACCCACTGCAAATTGAAAACGGGGTTACTGAAAAGGTGCTTAGTGTACAGGTTTACTCTCAACATACACGTGGAACTAGAGTAGTAGCACCACATAAGCTGTTATCACTACTAAAAAGAACCGACTCCTTCTGGCACAGGTCAATATATCCAGTGATACTCTTGCGCCTTTGTTTGCACTTCTCTGATCACATCATAAAACTAGACCAAATAAAATTTCTGCAAGGCTCTTTTTCATTTCGATAAAATTTTCCATCTATTTGGGGAATGCCTGTGCTGACACTGAGGAACAAAGCAATGCAGAAACTGATGAAGGCTAAAGGAGTTGGCAACTCAGTGAGGAGAGGGAAGAGCCATTGGTCAGCAGTACATCAACTTATCGTTGTCTCCTTCCAACAAGAACAACCACTGAAATTATTAGAAGCAACATAAATTCAGAGAACTGTGCTCTTACTGCTTTAGTTTCTAGCAAAGTAAAGGTCTCACTTTGTAATGACGTTGCAAAACAGTGGCACGTATGGTTTCAGTTCCTCAGGAAGTGTGTTCAAACTGGAAACAGCTCTGAAGTACACAACCCCATTGGTTGGCTGAGTACAGTACTGGACAGGAACTTCATCAGCTAGGGATGAATAAACAAAATAAGAACAAGTTTCCTCTGTAAGTACATGAAAGCAAAATCCAATAGTTGACACTTGCTGACAATTTTAGTAGAAAAGTTTCTGTTAAAAGATCACTACAGAGCAATACCACCTGCAATATTTTGGCACAAACAACAAAATTGAGACTATGATTTCTTGTTTCCTCTCAAGCCAGGGGCAAAGAAAGGCAATTTTTCAATGAAGTTACAATGAAAAACTTTTCTTCTCCATGGCTCCTGCACGATTTACTTTTAAAACTAGGTAGGAGGTAGGAAGAGAGCACGAACAAATGTTTCCTGCACCCTGGACAATGCCGAAGACTTTGGAAAGCAGCAGGATTGCCCAAGAATAATTAAGCATACCTAGCGACTTCTCTGACTGCAGGGCAGGGCAGAGAGTGAGAAAGCTGATCTTTCTTTTTTATATTAATCTCACCCAAAGGATTCTAGCTACTCTGTGTTTAAAACTTGATTCCAGTCTATAATTCCAAAGTCTAAAGCTGTTTTTTTATTAGAGACTGGAAGCGTGGCTATGGGAGAACACAAAAGCCAGGAGTTACGTGGTCAGGACTTCTGCCTGAGCCACAGTGCTATCACAGTTTCTTTTGGGTATTGTATTTAGCTTGTTGGAACACCCCTGACTTAGACAAAGAGTCCAAAGCAAACAGCTCAGGCCAAAATGACTGCCTTTTCCTTCTCCACATGCTACTGCTGCTCACAGTTCTGTTTCAGAGTATGACTGTTTATTTACAGCTAGGTATGCACACTTTGAGATGGAAGAAATGCAACAGCCGGGCTAGTAGCTGAATAACAGTTCTTCTCAGAACAAATACTGGTTATACCAACCTGCAAACGTTGTCTCCAGCACAGTGAATGGGATTTTGGGCTCAATGTCAGACACCTGTAGAGCTGGTAGACAAGAGGCATCCTGAGGTTTGCTCTGAAGATCAATTAATTCCAAACCTAAAAAAAGAAAGCAGAATACTAGGGTTCATCATTTTCATCCTTTAAATCTACTGAGGTGATGCAGATCAGAGAAGTATACATTTTAGTTTAGCATTTCCCATCAGCTGTTCTTCCAGATATTGCACTGGAACAAATTCTGTACAAAATTATGTCAATATCAGCAAACAGAACACTATACCTTTGTAAATTATCTTTCCAACACATCCCCTTCTTTCACATTCTGCTTACAGGTGTTATTTCTTCAGGGTTTGAAATATCTGCCAGTCTGTTCTGTTGTCCAGCTCTGCAGACAGCACTAGGCAACACAGACCTTGGTTCTAACCCACAGGAGATCTTTCTCAAGCACAGTACACTGATGCAGCCAAACCGTGGTGCTTTACCTTACATTTCAGCCTCTTTCACACTCTAGCTGGCTGCCTTTAAGTACTCTGAAAATTATTTTTGTATGTAGACAAACTTGCCTGAAAGATTTTTGCCTTCCCCTGCTTCCCTCCCATTGACACTGCTTCTGAACATCAACTCAATTTTTTACGGGATTTCTGTGTCTAGATCAGTGTTTTCATGAAATGACATGACTGCTCAAGGTTTCCAAGTACAAGCTATTCCTCAGAATAGACCAAACAATGTTACTTTTATAGTTGGCTTTTTAAGTAGAAAAGATAAGAAATATGATTAGAAAATGTGAACTTCATAGAAGCATGGAACAAACCTCAAATGCTCATAAACAAAGAGCTTTAAGGTAATTGGTGGCATTAACCTTTCACTAATTGCAAATTAATAGGAAAAAAAAAAGCAGACTGCAATTTTAAAACGTTTTTTGTTCTGACTGTGGGCTGAAGTCTTTGATCATTCTGTTTTCAGAGTGCTAAAACTAATGGAATATGTCAACCATATAATTTAGTACAAACTGCATCTATAACATACACATTACACAAGCTACCACCACCAACAAAAAAAATTATCCAGTCCAGAACAAATGCTGGAACGTGTTTAATATATTTAAAGAATTTAAGACAGTTTACAGAGCAACAGCATAAAACAGCAGGGTGTATATTTCAACAGTGACCCAAACAAAAACTTGAATAAGTATGTTAACCTTTTTCAAATATTTGGGTTTTCTGTTCTTCAGAAAGTGCATCGACCTTCTTTTTCAGTTTTTCTGCTTCCAGTTTTGCTTGTTTATCATAGTAGTCTTCCTCTGGACTCATAGACAGAGTCAGTCGATGCGGATTATCCTGCAGAAATGTATCCCAAAACAGAATTATTAATTCTGAGGGCTCCTGTGTCACCTCAGATTATTGCTTCATCAGAAGATCAGAACAGCCCATGCATTATTTAGTTTTGCCACGTTATCAAGAGAATCACAAACAGGCCATTGAAGCTCCTCATTTAACGAAGAGCAGTCTGCTGCCAGGGAGGATACCAGAAGCAGCTTATCATGTGAACAACCATGAACAATTTTTGGTGAAATTTTAGTATGGAGTCCAACTCCCCTAACAGCATACAGCGCTCGTGTAGTTAAATCAAGGTTAAACACTGAGTACAACAGTACAGAGCAGCATGCCCTAAGTTATATCTGGAGAACGTTCTCAGATGGGGAATCCAGTTAAATGCAGGAGAATTTCATTAAACATCTCATTCAACGTGTCCAAGCTTGAGTGCACAGAGATCCCATATGATGTAAAACGTGCATGCCTTATCCTGCTCAAAAATGCCTTACAGTCTTGCTGCCAAAGAACTCCATGAATTATGCAAGCATCAGAACCGCTGTCAATTTCTTTGTTTATAACACTGCGCTGTGGAACTCTTGTAACAAAATTACTCAGCAGCTTCCATTTTATATAACAATAGGAGGCTATTCAAAAAGATGGTGACCTCAAAAATGCCCATTTCAAAGTAGGAGTCAAACAGTAACATCTGTCACTGAGATACACTGCCAGTAATTTGAGACAACATAATCAGAATCCCTGTCTGATGAGCTTATTTCCCCTGTGGTTGTATGGAAAGACTAAGGAAACAGTACTGACTGCAGAGTTAAAAAGTAAAACACAAAATTAATCAAGGAGAGATGATTAGAGCATCATCTTCTGACATCAGAAAATCCAACAATTCTCATGACCTCCACTGAGTAGTGTTTTATCTCAGAACCCTCAGCAGAACTGCTTTGTAAAGAACATACTCAAAAACACTGTGTCTGTTGTTCTTAATACAACAGCCAAAAACTTGACAGCTCCTTACTACTTCCATACACGAATAATGCCTTTAAGAAAACAGATGCCACTGCTTTCTGTCACCTTTGAATATATGTGAATGAGCATTTACTCACAGGTAACTCAAGTTGGCAGTTAAGTATAATAGATGAGTCCTTCGAAACAACTTCAACAATTTAAGGGAAACAATAAAAAAAAAAAGACAACCCAAAACATCACCACAACAAAACAACAAGAGACTTCAGCACTGCTGTCACTGGATTTTTTTTGTTGTTCTGACAGTAGTTAATGCTGAGAGCTTCGAAACAGTGTCATAATGCATTTGCTGCTTTTGAATCTGCAAGCACTCTTAACAGAACGTACACATAAGGAAACAAGGAAAAGAGCAGAAAGCAATTAATGCCATCTGCAGAATTCAGACAACTGAATGAAGTACACAAATGCAATCATAGTTACACAGCCAAAGCCTTTTCAAGGAAAAAGAGAAAGCTCTGACTATACCAGTTCCAAAGAACACAACCAGGCCCGTAATTCTGTCCATGCGTTTACGTCTCAATTGCCCTTCCATAGCATCGGGCATCACAGTTCAATTAAGCAACAGTACTTTATCACTGTCCTGGTACATGCATTTCCAAGTGTCCAATTTGCCAACTCTTCCAGTCTTAAGAAGTCCTACCTTCAACAGTTTAAAATTAACACGCTTCATTAAACAGCACTGCTGCTCACCTACACCCAAATGCAGACAGTCTGAACAACTCTGTATCCTTCAGTTCAACCTTAAGTACAAAACTGTCATTCAAAAATTAAGACTGCAGTTATTTTTCTGAACGCGTTCCTACCTTGAAATACTTTTTAACTTTCTCCTGTAGAAACGTGGGATTTTCTTTAAGGCATTGCCTGAACCAAGACACTTTATCTGCAATCTTCAAGAGCTCCACTGGATCCCCATCTTGATTCCAGCAGGAAGCAATATACTGAGTGGGAAAGGGCAGTTAAATAAGCAGGACAATCCATGTGCATTTCCATAGCTGGCAGCATCCGTGTTTCAAAACTACCTCACCAACTAGATCTGAACAGTAGGTTTGTAATAACTGATGAATGCTTTCAATAGATTGAATAGAACCGTAAAGCTGAAATATTTATTCAGATGAAAGAACTTACCATCAACATAACGTGTCCTTGTCCCCTCTATTCTCTCATCCGATTTTATCGTACCAAACAAACCCACTTCCTTTTTTTTGCATAGGGGTTTATGGCTGTATTCTAAAAAAATATGGCAATACTCTTTCCTCCTTTCCTTTGAAAAATGTTTTTTTCAGCCCAAGAAAGAAGGAAAAGCAGAGGCAGACACAAAACAGTGTATGAGTATCACAGTCTCATTTATCCTGTCAGTCTGATGAAGCGACTTAATCACCAGCAGTGCTCCACAGGGCCCAATTCTAAGGCCAGTTTCAGTTCAACATTTTCATCAACAATCTGGATGCAGGAGTTGAATGCATCCTCTACAAAGGCTTCCAAGTTGATAATAAACTGAGAGGTAGTGCTGACTCACTTGAGGGACAAGCGGCCTTGCTGAGGGATCTGACAGACTGGAGTTCTGGGTATACAGAGGAAGCATGAAGCTCAAAAAGAGGTTCCACACTCAGAAAGCAGTGATGCCAGAGACAGGTACAGAGGGAGGCAAGCAGCTGGAAAGCAGCCCTACAAACCCTAGAGAAAGGTGCTCAGCAGGCTCAGCATGAGCCAACAGTGTCCTCTGTCACTGAAGAGGAAGAACTGCATGTTAGGGTGCATTAAACATTGCACAGCCAGCCTGAGGCAACCCCGCTATATTTAGCACCCGTGTGATTTCACCTCATATACTGCAAACACTTCTGGTAACCAAGGGTGGATGTCAAGGCAGTTGAATGTGTCCAGGGAAACAAAAGGTGGTAAAAAGTCTGGAAGGTATGACCCATCAGAGGAGTCTGAGGACACTGCAGTTGTCTAGTTGAGACAGAAGGAAGCTAAGAGGTAACCTCACAGCTCTCTGCAGCTCTCAAAGGAGGGAAAGCAGAAGGAGGTGTTGATCTCTTCTCCCTGATAAAATGATACTCCATACGCTTTTCACACAGAACCTCTGAAAAAAAAAATGGTATCTGGAGACTGTTTGACTGTTTTCAACAGTTGCACAGATAAAGTAAGCAAGCCAGAACAGGCCGTCATTTTAAAACACTATTTCTACAGTTTTAATCACCTCAGAATCAAAAGGAAACCTACAGGCTAAAAAGAAAAGCTACCAGTTGCTGAATTCTCCTATTTATGTTTTAAATGAAGAAATCACAGAGAGCAAAGTCCTTCTGGTAGCAGAGTTAGCAATTCTATTTATTAAATTATAGTGGCACAACCCTAAATTCCAAAGAAAAATACAGTCCTTGGATTTGATTTCCACAAAGAGATAAGCAATTGGCCAAAACATACCGAAAGTCAGCATGGCATTCCCCTCTTAGAAAAGCAGTCAGTCCTACTGCAATCAAAGCTTCTATTCAGACAAAGACAATGGGTTTGTTGCCTGATTAAATCATACAGTGTGGAGTCTAGAAATAGCATGGAGACTGCTGAAAAGAACAGATGTATACAATATGACAAAGAAGAAGCCATAAAGCATAAAGTTTTAGGTATCAAGAGCCTACAAAATGACCCTATGTTTTATAAAGCTGTACCACACAGATTTCTAACTATTCCTACAGAAAACATCACACGAGCACGTGCACATACTTACCGACGTCAGGGCAAGACCGAAGCTCGTAGACTGATGCTTCAGCTGGATTTCAATTTTGTGAAGTAGAGCTTCAATCCTATCTTCTTCAAATCCTTTCCTTTGAGAAGGAGTGAAGAGAGAAGGCAATCGCACCCATTAGTACAAATCCCTCTAAGTGAAGTTATGAAAATGAATTACAGCATCGATAAGGGAAGCATTACAACATGAGATCTTACACACTGAATTAAAATTGATAGGAAAATCTTATCATGGCGCGTTGTTTAGCAAAACAGCACCAACATCATTAAACTCCTGAAGGTTATGCTGATGAATATGCTCCAGTAGAGGAAGTAGCAGATAAAGAGTTTTAAGGGTAATGAACAATATAATTGCTTCTTCGGTAGATTTTTCTGAAACTTAATTAAAATTTCAAGGCATATTAACACAGATATGTGTTCTTGTATTATTAGTAGTTACATATATAGACATACATCTAATTGCTAAAGACTGTGTGAGAGAACAGCATTCTCAAAAATTTAACATTACTCACGCAATAACTTCATCAACTGTTCTAGCAATAATCTGCTTTACAGTCTCAATGTCTTTCTCAGCAATTCCCTGTAGGCCCACACTGAAATAGGCTTCCCTTGTTGACCCATTAAACCTAGAATAAAACACATTTAACTCAGCAACACGTAGTAGAACATAAACATTAAACATGCCAGCAAAATCAAGCAGGAAACATTCTTTACATATACACACAGGTTATTAAACTCTGGATAGCAAAAAACAATTGCTGAAGAAATTGAACTTACAAGCACTTTTGTTCAATTTAAGTAGTAGCAGCACATTGTTAGGAAATGATACAGAATAAGATATTAGAGAAAGAAAAACAGCTGGAGAAGGAACTTAGTCTTTTCTGTTCATCTCCCAGTTCATCAGTAAGTACCTTCAGGTAATAAAACCTTTTAAGTGAAAAATTCACCTACCTGTGAAGCTGAAGACATATATTCCACTTTTAAGCAAGCTAGCAGGACAGTATATTTAATTAAAGCATTTAAAGAAGTCTTTGTTTAGTAAGTGTTGAAGATTAAGCATTCTGTTTTTGTTGCTACTGCTTTCAATAGCACCCAAGGGAAAAAAAAAAAAGTTTTGCCCAGGCTGCCAGGCACATTTAATTATAAGACCTTCACTTTACAGAGACAAACTCACTTGCAGGAAAATGTAGCATCTAACAGTTTGGATCAACGCCAACATGCAAGAGGTAATTAGCGTTAATCAAATCTAAAAATCCACTATATCATATTAATAAAAAAAAACAACCCCACAACAGTGGCAGACTCAGATGTCAAAGTCAGGAATACCCATCTCTGGGCTCATCAGCACAGTCACTGATGCGTGCTAAAGACAACTCACTGTGTGGATGAAGATATATTAACTTACAAAAGGCTTAGCTGACAAAACATGCAACTAAATCACTGCTTCAGTGTTTGAAGGCAGACTCCATGCCCTGTGGTATCAAGATAAGTGCACAGCACTGGCACTCATGACACAGGACTTGCAGCAAACCCAAAAGAGATAACTTCAAGCTGAGTAGATTATCCCAAGGCATTACGATCATACTCTGTTATTATGTTTAGGCTTTGTACTCAAACATCTGAGAGAGTGGAAACAAAGCATGATTTTTGTCTTCATCGAGCCTAATATCAGTCAGATGTTCATGCCCTGAAATTGTTTATTTCTGCTGACAATAAAGGCAGCCTACGATGAGCAGCTGAGCCTGTAGTGAAGTTAACAGAACCCACTCATCTGCAGACTGCAGTGCAGAGCTAGCTTAGCAGACTCCTTGCAAACACTCCATTCTGAATACATTAATGTTGGCATACAAACTCTTTTGCATCGTGGAGATGACAAATTAATTAACGGTATCTAATTGCACAAAAACACACTCGTGCCAAACCAATCTAGTACCAGCTAGTACTAAACCAAACAATTGAAATAAAAAAAACAAAGGTAACCGTGCTCAGAAAAAGCAAGCAAACTCATTTTTCACATTCTTTTTAGTAGTACCAAACACAGAAGATGAAAACTCCAAGTAAATTAGAGCACTGAAGGCATACCATGCTCTTATCTACACATTTTTCTTGTCGATAAACATTAAATAGCAGCACTTTTTTTAAACTAAAACATAGATACAAACAAGTTATTGACAAGTCAAAAATTACACATAACAGTGCTTTATCAGGAGAAACCATTCAGATACTGCATCAGAAGAATCTGATGTCTGTATGACAGATGACCTCTTCAAACTCGATATTGGTTTATATCTTTTCTAATTTTGTTTACAGTGATGAAAGTTAAATTAAAACACTCACCCAACATCAGGAGAAAAATCTGTACCAACGCCAGACTCAATTAAGGCTTTGTAAAATGGAGAATTTGGTCCATCAACCAATAGTGAAGACAAGAGGCTTAGCGTGAACGTTTCAAAAACATCCGTAATGCTGAAAACAAAAAAAAACAGTTATTAAAAATCATCAAGCTATGAATATCTAACACAAAACAGCTCTGATTTCATTCCAGAAAAGTTATTTCTACAGAACCACAAAGGGAGGGAACAGAGAAATGATTATGACTTATGAACACCTTACCAAACTTAGGAAATTAAGAGCTCTGGGTTTTTCACTCATAACTAGGACTTCTAGAAGCTTTGCAAGTTCAGTTAGTATGCAAAGATGTAAGAAACAAACTGGGTTAGACAGAAAAACTTGTATATGGAAGGCAATTGAAATACAAGAAGCCAGTTTTCCTAAAGCCAAACCCACTGAAGAGTTCTGTAAGAGAATGACTGTCCTCAACTCTACCTGCTAAACAAGAAAAACTCTTTACAAATTGCACTTTCCTTTGTTAAAGGAAACCAGTTCTCCCCTACAGGGTTGATAGATGTATTTCATTTTGATAGACTTACTCTGTCAATAAGTAACTGATGCTGACAGTTGTCTGCTTGGAAGGATCAGCAGCAAATGAATCTAAGCCACATGTTATATGATGCTCTTGCTGTAAAGGAGAAAAAAAGTACATTTGAATCAGACTACAAATAAAAAAATAAAATGACTGTTTACATCTTCAAATCCTCCTTGCAAAGACCTAAAATAATTTTTACTCATGTACGTATACGGCATTTACTCAGTATATCCTGAAAAACTCAGAAGTAACCCTGCTTTTTACAAGAGGAGAAATAAAGAGAATCAAGAAATTGTCTGTATCTAACACTCTGAGCTTGGTTTCAAAAAAAAAAAAAAAAAAGTTCAAGCTTCCAGACAAACTAAGGAGGAAAACAAATAAATGGAAAAACCTCCCTGATGCCAACCTTTGAAAGCTTAGTTAACCTTAAAGAAGCATATCCTGATACAAAGCATTAATACTCATATCCCTAGTTCTAGATGGTTTACAGTAATAAATGCTATGGCTCTCCAAATGCTGAGAGCATTTGAAAACTGAAAAAGAATGAAAATAAAGACAAGTGTGGAATAATTACATTACTGAAACCCTAAAGTAAACATTCTTTTTTAACCCCTTTAACAACAAAAAAATTTCAGCTCACTTAATACAACTGTACTTACAAACAAACAAAATAACCCCAGCAGGCTAGGCTAAAATGCTATCCCTGTCATACTCAAGTTTCTGTAATTCCACTATTGGAAGTGTACTTTTTATTTTATTTTACGCATATAGAGATATATTTTTAGCTTAATACTTACAGGCTTATCCCAGAGTTTCTGTTTTGGGATGTCAGTTTTTGATTCGATTCTTTCAAATTTTACCAGTGCTTCCTCATGAATTTGTTTCAAATGTTGTTCCAGGGGAAAATTGCCGTAAGTGAAGAACCTGCATTTCAAACAAAAGTTCAGAATTATGCATCAGATTTTTACATGAAATAAGTGGAAACAGTTGGGTTTGTTGTTGTTGTTGTTTTTCCATTCTGAATTCCATGTCATTTCCAGTGATTCTGCCACATCTACAAGGGATCAGGCTTTGAGGAAGGTTTAAGACCCATCACGGTTTGCCACGTACATAAAACCCACAGATGTACTGGTAAAATTCCACAGCACTTTTCAGCCTCTGTCTTAAGCTCTGACATCCACACAAACTTGAATTCAGTTAGTTGCAACACTGCAAGAGGAAAATACTAGCAACTGGAATAACTCCAGTGCAGTGGTGTTTCAGAAGACACAATTTTTATCATCCTCACACATCATATATAAAATACGATTATACATTCCTCAACTGATCTGTAAAACACAGCAGAGTTCTGCAGGTCAATCGATTTAAGCACACTCCCATACCTACAAGAAACATTACTAACTTCCATCAGATTAAATATGAGCATGGGCTATGTCTGAGGTCAAGGTTATTCCTCAATTAAAATCTAAGCTCATTTACATGTGAATATTTGGAATGATGAAAGAACAAAAGATGGTAAATTCAAAAATCACGTCACAAGCTGACGTTCCATAAATTAATTAATAACACACTGACCACATAATTGGTACAGAGGAAAGAATATCCTCATAACTTTCAAGCAAACATTTATCTTAACAGTACCAACAGAATCAGTGTCCAATTCAAATAGGTAACCAATATTTAGAATGCAATACAGTAATGTGATTCAGGAGCAAATCAGCAGTTGTGCAAGCACAACTTCTTTTTAAACTTACAATCTCTGTTGATTTGAGACTATGGGTTTCTATACCCTTTATCTGCGCGACCTGCTAACTCCACATTACTGCCAAGTACTTAACACACATTGCATTTCCTTCCAACACATGCAGAGAATCTTCTAAAAAGAAACTCTATACAGATGATCACAATCAAGGAGCCACACATAGTTTAGAAAATATACATCAGCCACCACTCATTTAGAAGTCTCTGCCTCCAGTTCAACCTTTATCTCTCTCTATAAAGCAAATTCCTTTCTCTGATGCCATGCTAGCTGCTGGAGAGTAGGTTATCTAAGTTGCTGACCAAGAAGTATGGAAATACAGCTCCCCTCATAAAACCACAAACAATGATAACTCACTATATAACCTACTAAGTTAGTCACAAATTTCAGACACCTGGAATTGCTGGGATGATAATGTAAGGCATGGAACTGTTTAAGCTGCTCCCATGTAAGATCAGGAATACTTAAGGGATGTCCACCAGATACTACACCATACGTGTGATCAGGAAGGAGTTTATTCTGCAGGTGCTGTGCAAATACTCTCTCATTATCTGTCTTAAGAGAAAAAAAAAACACCACATTTTAGTAAAAGTCATTAATGCACATTTTAAATATAAAAGGTGGTCAATATTAAGACCTGAGTTCTAACTTAACACAAGAACTCCCTGCATAGCATTTTTTCTATAGTCCTATGTACTTTGACAAAATTAGCTACGTTATTGTGTCAACTTGAATGTTTTACAATAAAATCCATTAACAAGGTGCTTCTCTGTATGCAAAGGAATGCTCAACAGTCTAACGTCATGAATAAATGTTTCATAGTTTGCTGACCTTACTGAAGAAATAAGAAATCCACAAAACTTACAAATGCCCCTTTCATTTCATTAAAAACAACTCCTTTGAAAATCAGTGGTGTCTGAGGATCAGTTGGGTTCTCGTGTTCTAACCTCCAACCTTCTTGCCTGAAAAAAAAAAAAGAAAATTAATAACAGGAAGCATTGCTGGAGTTCAAGAGATCTGTTTGCTTTTATACTTTTGTTCTTAAATCTAAAAATAAAAAATAAAAAAAAATTGAGTTTGCTTTTCATCTTAAGCTTACCAGAAATCTAGTTGCCGCAAACATGGAAAGAAAGCTGCATCCAAATACACTGACAGGAGATTCTGGAAATCCTTGGGATTTTGTGTTGAAAACGGATAGAGCGTGTAATCACTAGCTGCATACAAATAAACATAAAAGAGACAAGAATTTTTGAAAGTCTGAGCTATTTTGTTCTCATTTGTATTTTTTCATTCACCAATACAAATAACTGATATAAAAAAATTGAATAATACATTTACACTGCAATTATTTATGTAAGCATATAAACAATTACCTTTTTGTGTACAATAAAGATCTAGTTCTACCAGGCCTTTGTAACTGCCAAACCAAGATTTATTTTGTTGCCTTGCCTTCTTAGTTTTTAATTCCTCATACACAGTTAATAATAATGGCTCCCCCCAAAGGGAAAAGAATCACAGAATCACAGAATTGCTCAGGTTGGAAAAGACCTTGAAGATCATCAAGTCCAATCTTCACCTAATCCCCTAACTCTAACAATCACATCCCTGAGAACCACATACAGACGGATTTTAAACACATTCAGTGACGGTGACTCAACCACCTCCCTGGGGAGCCTGTCTCAGTGCTTAACAACCCCTTCCATACAGAAGTTTTTCCTGATATCCGACCTAAACCTCCTGGTTGCAACTTGATGTTGTTTCTCCTTGTCCTGCCACCACTGATAAGAGACCAACCTCGCTCTCACTGCAATCACCTTTCATGTATTAGAAGAGAGCAATAACGTCTCCCCTCAACCTCCTCTTCCCCAGACTACACAGTCCCAGTTCCTCCAGTCACTCCTCATAGGGCATACTCTCCCAGCCCTTCACAAGCCCTCTCGCCCTTCTTTGGACCTGCTCCAGCACCTCAATGTTTTCTCTACTGAGGTGCCCAAAACTGAACACTATACTTGAGTGGGGCCTCACCAGTGCTGAGTACAGGGGCAGGATTACTTCTCTAGTCCTGCTCAGCACACAACTTCTGATAGAAGCTGGGATGTCACTGGCCTTCCTGGCCAGCTGGGCACACTGATGGCTCATATTCAGCTGACTGTCCAAGAAGATCCACCTTATTCATTTTCAACAACATTTATTTACTTTGGGCTCACCTGTGAAAGCATTCATGAAGGTGGATAACGATCTGTTTAACATTTTAAAGAACGGATCTCTGCACGGATACTGTTGAGAACCACATAACACTGTGTGCTCAAGGATATGTGGGACCCCAGTGCTGTCCATTGGAGTGGTTCGGAACTGTAAACTGTAAAACAGACAGTACAGAGAGGAATGCATTTATGTGCTCTGAGAAGCCAACCCATGGAACTAAAGCAATTGACAAAGCTATAATAGTTGCCAATATCAACAGTTAAATTTATATTCTACTTGGAAATACAATATTTTTCCTCTTCTATTCAGTTAATTAGGTGAAAAACACACATACACACTTTTTTTTTTTTTAATCAAAATACTCAGAAAAAGTCTGTGGAAGACTATGGTAAAAAAAAAAAGTTTTATAGCTTACACCTACATATCAATCTATTAGGAAGTATACTTAGAAGTACTGGACTTCAAAGCCATTGTATAGTTAGAAAACTATGATCTAATCACTACCACTGAAACTTGACGGGACCGATCACAACTGAAGTACCACACTCAATGGCTATAAACTATGCAGAAAAGGCTGGCAAAGAGGCAGAAAATGAAAGGTCTGGGGAATGTCCTCTGCGGGGGAAAAAATAAAAAGGATGGAATGCAAAGATGGCAATGAAACACAGGTTAAGAGCTTATGAATGAAAATTATAGGCCAAACCAACGTAATAAACTTTGTGACTAGTGTTTACTACAGGCTGCCTGACCAAGGGAAAGATGCTGATAAAGCGTTCCTACTTCAAGTACAGGCAGCGTCACACTCGTAGGCTCTTATCATGCCAGGGGTCTTCAATCACCCTGACATCTCCTGGAAAAATAGCACAGCAAGCTTTAAGTGGTCGATGAGATTCTTGGAGTGTACTGAGGATGAATTCTTAAGCCAGGTGACAGAAAGCCCAATGACAGGAGCAGCATTACTGGACCTGCTGCTTACCAACACAGATTAACTAACTAATTGGAGAGGTCAATAACACTACTTACAGTCTGGGCTACAATGATCAGGTCTGGCCTTGTTTAAGGAAGTGAACCACTTTGGAAACCATCCTCAAGGATAAAGGAGTAGAAAAGAACTGTCTGCTTACTAAGAAAACTTTTCTTGCAGCACAGGGCCTCTCAATTCCCACGTGTAGGTAATAGAACAAGAGATCAGCACGGCTATGTAAGGACCTCCTGGTCATGCTGAAAGACAGCAGACGTAGAGACATACAATCCTGGGCAGAACATACTAACCCTGCCCAGGAATGTAGGGGTGTGATAAAGAAAGCTAAGGCACAGCTGGAGCTGAATCTGGAAATGATGGTAAAGAATTTGGTTGTAACAGGAAGAATAAAGAAAATGCACCCCTCTTCCCAGCAGATAAGTCAGAAGTAGGGACAACCAACATGGAAAAGACAAGGAAAGGTATTCAACCTTTTCCCCTCAGTTTGCACTGGCAAGCACTCTTTCCACATCTGTCATGTCTCTGAACCTCACAGCAGCATGTTGGAGAATGAAGTTCCTTTCATTGCAATAAAAGATCAGGTTTGAGACCTGAGCATCCATGACTCCATGGGACATGAACTGCATCCCAGTGTCCTGAGGGGAACTGGCAGACGCAGTTAAGCCACTCTCCATCATACTGGAAAAGTCACAGCAGGCAGGCAAAATCCAGAGTGATTTAAGAAAAGGAAATATCACACTCATTTTTCAAACTAGTAATAAGGATCACACCAGCAACTACTGATCAGTCTCACCTCAGTGTTTGGTAAGACCACGGAACAGATCCTCCTGGAAGTTACGTGGAAGCATAACAGAGACAAGGAGGTGATTACAAAGGGAAAACATGGTCCCACCAAAGACCAATTTAGCCTGACTAATCTAGTGGCTTTCTACAAAAGACTGACTATGCCAAGAGACAATGGAAGCTGGCCCCATAGCTGCCTTCCAATACCTACAAAAACGTCACGATGGAAACAAGTTAGTTGCACAGGTAAACGTGATAATAAGGGAGGTTCTGACATGGCATTAAGGGAAAAATAATCCACATATAGACAGTGAAATCCTGGGAAAATAGGTGCCCAGAGAAGCTGCAGAATCTCTGTCTTTGGAAGTTTTTAAGGCCCACCTGAATATGTGAGAAACTCGCTTAGAGTTAAATGCTGATTCTGTTTGGAGCAGCATGCCAAACAACAGACATCGCATCATCTCTTACAACCTGAATTATTGTAAGGAAGATCCTCAAAGAAAGAAATTTTGTATTTGCTACCACAAAAAAAAAAAAAAAACTGTTATGAAGCTGAATTACAACGTATAAAGCACAGGTTGCTGGATATGACATGTGATACTCTACCTGAATAGATTATTGGAATCCTCTCGAGCAACATGTAAATATCTGGCTCCTGTACCATCATGACTAAGCTTCACTGCAGTCAGGAACAGCTCAGGAACAGCTGTAACCTGTATTGGAAGAAAACATCTGTATTACAAAGTGACTGCCAAGACATTAAATAAATAACGGATAACATAGCAACAGTTAGCTTGCTGATTCTTTGTTTCACGTTTTATTAAGTATCACCATATATGTAAATAGAAAATAAATAAATAAAAAAAACTACACTGCAAGTGGAGAACTATACTCTTCTGGTATACATATTAAGACTAGAACAAACCATTGAAAATCTAAGGAGAAGGCATATATTCACATATCAGTGGCCAGGACAGTAGAAGGAAACTAAAAGAACTCAATTCTACTACTGGTTTTGTTACTGCTAATGACTGCAAGAATACCTTCATTCTCTACTTCAACTTTTTTCTATTAAAAGAAGAAATTTCCCAAATTATTCCTATCAGAAGTTTTCAACAAAGCAGTAAAAGTAGTTCTGGGGATAAGATACTTATATAACAACCAAAACTTATGATACTCTTGTAAACCAGCACACAGTGAGGTATCAACCATCTGAACTTTTAGAAGGCCACACCGAATGGTCAATGCCTGTAGCACACACATACTCCCACGGTGCAACATTTACTCAGGAACTGTAAATCCCCAAAGGGACAAGTGCTAACGATACCTAAAGAAATCAGATGCAGAAGGGTAAACAAGAGCAACTACTGCATCATTTTTAACAGACCACCCACAGCATCTACAGCATACAAACTCTTGGCCTCATTTTGCCATTTCTTCCATCAAGGGGAAATGTATCCACCCCAGCAACACGAGGAAGAGGCAATGCTCACCTGAGTTACCGTGAAGCCGTGGATTTGTTCCCCAACCCTATAGCGCAGAGCCCATTCGTTGGCAGAAACGCTCTTCCACCTCCACGACTTCTGGTTCAGAGACCTAAAACGGCACATCTCCTTCAGGCAAAGAGCATCGCAGGGCCACAACAGTGGGAGCAAAGCACGTTCCCTATCTCGCACTGGGGTAAGGAGCAGAGGGGCAGCTGAGCACACTCCGCTGCAGCCCCGGCGCTGAGGGGCAGCCAGCCCAGGGCCTCCTGGCTATGACAGGGAGAAAACACACCATTCCCCGCCCCCGGACTGAGCTTTTCTCCGGGCACAGAAGCCGCGGGGCCCGCGGGGCACGGAAGGTCATGCGGGCAGCGAGCTGAGTGCCAGGCAGACAGCGTCCACGGAGGAAACGATGGAGCACACCCCCACACCCGCTTTCCCTGCTTCATCCCCGTCCTCACCGCCCGCGGCTCAGCAGCCCCGCGGCCGCACGGTAGCGGCTCCACATGGCTCAGCGTCCCGCAGCAGGCCGGCAGCGGAGCGGACGGGCCCGGGCCGTACGGCAGCGCAGGCGCCGCAGCCCCACCTACATTGGCGGCGGCGGCGGAACGCCCCGCCCGCCACGCGGGCCCGCCCCCGCGCTGCTGCGCGCCTCAGGGCGGCCATGGCGCCGCGGGGATGTGGCGGACTCGGAGCGGTGTTAATTGCTCCGTTGTTGCTCGTGCACACAGGAGTCGGGTTGTTTACTTGGGCATCAGAGGCGTGATGATGAGAGGTAGACGTGTGAGCAGCACAATCCGCACTGCTGTCCCACACTGCTCGGCTTCACGCCTTCATCTACAGTGTTGACTGGAGAAATTTCAAGCACTGGGGATTTTTATCCTCTCCAACCTTCACCTCTTTGCTGTGTTCCTCCCACTCTCTTCACGTTCCAGCATCATCCCATGACTCTCAGTGCCCATCTGCAGTCTCTGCCCTTTGCTGCTGCCTACTCTGCTTTGGTAGACTCTGTCCATTTCCCTCCTGTCTTACTCGTTCATGTTTTTCATGTAATTTTTCCCATTTCATTAATTTTTACATTAAATAGCAAGGCTAGTGGCTTGCTCTAGTTAAACTCTGAATGTTGTGCATTAACTTAATCAACCTGTCATCTATCTTAATTACATTTCTTTCTCATTCATTTTTAAGCCCAATGAAAAGATCCAGTAACTTGTGAAGATTCAGAGCTCTGTGCCAGTGAATGTAGTTTGTTTACTGCCTATTTTCTTTGTACTTGATTTACTCCCTAGGTTCTACTATGAGATGATCTTAGAGATCTTAGATAATTTTAGAGGTCTTTTCCAACTTTAATGGTTCTTTTATTCTATCTGGGCAATGTTGGTGGTAGGTTGGACTCGATCATCTTAGAGATCTTTTCCAATCTTAATGATATAACTTACCGTATTTTTTTTTTCTTTCCTTTGACCTTTTCTCTTCCACTCTTGTCACTCCAGTTTGGCAGAAACTGCTTTCATTATGTTTCTAGGGGTTAATACAGTAAAACAGAACTGGTATGAAGTTGCACATTTTTTCAAGCTAGAAGCAAAGAATGACATAAGAATGTAATGAAATATGTTTTCAAAAGAATGAACATACAGAATGACTTACTTCTGGGATTCACATGGTGTGAGTTTACACTGCATAGTATAATTTTCAAATATTTATAGATATTTTCATATATTTATAGTTTACTTTCTTATAGTTGCAACAAATTTGACTTACAGCAATCAGCAATTTTTTTTAAAGACTTACTTATATATATATATAAGTAAGAATATATAAGAATATATATATATATTCCATTTACTATTTGGCTCCTTAGTTTTACTAAGTTTCTTAATTTGACCATGAGCTACTGTCTATTTTTTACAGATTTCTTGTCATCAGTATTGAATTTGCTTCATGGTTTATAACATTCATCTTAATGGAGCATCAAGTTGGCATTCTACTGTAGACATTTATTTATTTTTAGTTGATGTTTATGTTGGAAGGATGATTTACTGGCTGTCTGTTTTTGTATCACTGACATAGCATTTGACAAGCAACCTTTCACAAACTAAGAGAACATGATTGGGCAGAATTTCAAAATCTATCAAACATCATTCCTAAACTTTAACCACAAAATGGAGGTATTTTATACTACCCCTTACAGACTTTAAAAATGCTTTTTCTTTTTTTTTTTCCTGGTATTGTCTATCATGTATTTTACACATCAGAGCTTTTTGTCTGGGTAATTAATCAGAAACTAATGTATTTTTTTTTCATATTCTTGCTGTGTAAGATTACTACTGCATTGTCCTGTATGAATAGGACATTATGTTATTTGTGAGTGTACAGGTACACGTGTGTATTTACATATTTAAACATGACTTTTGTATCTTAAGAGTTCCTAGTTCAGATCAGTTGTGCAGCTGTGTAATAGCATAACAGGTATAAATTGATCTTAGTTGATTTGTCTTGACAGATGACTTAAAATGATTTGAATTGCCATCAGCAGATTTTGCTGTCAGTTATTTAGTGGAAATTTTTAACTAACTGCAATTACATCAAAGAGCATTTTAATTGGTGGAAATGAGGTGACGATTTCATCCTCCGTGTTTGAATAAAGGGATGCCTTTACTAAATTAAATACTTAAGCTAAAGATTCCCATGCCTGTACTAGTTTAGCTCTTTATTTCAGAATACTCAACTAAAACTGCTCAGGAATGAAAACGCTAATTATGTTTAGCTAAGAAATTTCATTATTTGCCTTTTCTTGGAGCGGAGTTTGGTCCCTTCTGCTTGTAACTTTTTACCGAGTTAAAATCTTTGAAAGATGATGCTTGTTGCTATTGGATAGTACATGCTTGCTGCAATGGTATAACTGTATTTTATAAAGTGCTCTTCTACCATGCTTAGATTTCACAATTTCTGCCCCCACAGAGCATGGACTGCATCTGCATATTTCTTCCAGAGTTCTCCCAGGAGTGAAGTTAATACAAATGATTTTCTCTGTGACCACTTGTGTTTTAATTTGCCAGGCAGCTGAGCATTACAGAGCCACTTGCTCACTCTCCCTCTATGGAATAAAGGGGAGAACTAAAAGAGTTAAAAGTATGAGAGTTCTTGGGTTGAGTTCAGAATACTTTAATGAGAAACAAGGAAAGAAGGAAAGAAAGATAAGAGAAATGAAGTGGGAAAATGAAGTAAGTAGGAAAGAGAAGGATAAAGAAAGAAAGATTGAGAGAGATAGATAAGGATAAAGAAAGAAAGACTGAGAAAAAAAAGAAAGAAAATAATAAAAACGAAGTGATGCACAACCCAGTTTCTCACAACTTGATGCCCAGCAATGGCAGTCCTCACCAGCTCTGTGGTATGGGATATCCCTTTGGCCATTTTGAGTCAACTGTCCTCATTTTGTCCTAACCTCCTTCCTGAACAACAGCATGAGAAGCTGAAAAGTCCTTGACAAAGTTATTTACCAACAATTAAAACACTGGTGTGTTACCCACATTATTTTCATTCTAAGTTAAAAACACATCACCTTATCAGCTACTATGAAGAAAACTGTCTCTTTCCAAACCAAAACCGGGACAGTGCTTTACCTTCCCAGGTAAAAGGCTGGTGATTTTCTGCATAATCATCTACTATCTGTTGTTTTTAGCAACATAACATTTCTTATAAAGTTTATAAAAAGTGAAATTAAAAAAATACCTAATCTTCTGAAAAATAGAAATATAAAAAAGGTATTGTTGTTATGTCAGAAATTCTGCTTTGTCAGTGGAAAGAATAATGAGGAGACTATCTGCTTGTCAGCCCTTTCCTGGAGGCAATGAATAAAGGCTCTGTGAAGAGAATTCCTGGCAATTACATGGCTCTCTATAAGCCGAAAAGAATAAGCTTCATCATACCAGATGCTCTGGTTCCCTTTGTGCACCACCCATCATATTCTTGATAAAGGATCTGGTGAGCATATATATCTTTGAGAAGATGTGAGCATGAGCACAGCTTCAGCTTTATCTTGAACATCACTGCACCCTTTGCTTGTATATCAATTTCCAAAAGTAATCACGTTCCTATTTTTGAAGGTATTCTCAGTTAATTAATTAATTAAGCTTGCACTACACATGTTAGCCAGCATTCACTGACATGCTAAATAAGAGAGGTTTTTCAAGCCTCAGTGTGCCTCCTAATTTGCTCTGTATTTCCTTCTGGACAAGACTGCAAGTGAGTGACAGAACGAGACAGAAGTTGATGTTTGTGTTGCTGCTGCTTTTTTTTACTTATTTCCTACCTTCCCAAATGCCTGTTTAGCCTGAAGCTGAGACTTCAGGGCACCCAAAGGCCTGTTAGTGGGAAGCCTGTCAGAGACAGATGGAAGATTACTAAATGTGTAATACTGTAGTGTGAAAGAGAAGTAGAGGTTCATCACAAAGACTTTATAGGAGGAAATGGAATGAAAACCACATGTAACGTTCATTACAATGATTTTTGGACACTTTTTCTCAAAGCTTGCAGGCCTTCCTTTGTATTGTACTATTAAAGTTAAGAATACCTACTATTGCTTCAGTGCTAGGAACAAGTTTTATTTCCAATGAATTATATGAGAGAAGGAAAGAAAGAAAATCTTGTGCCCTGCTAAAATGCCATATCACAAGTAGGGTAGTCTTAACCAAACAAAAAGACCTGGTGACAGTCAAGGGGAAAACCTTGCTTAACCATTTACACTTAACAAATAGTGTGACGGTAAAGAATTCAGCTAGAGGAAAGAGAGTGAAAAGTAGAGGGATAGCAGGGGTTGTGTCAAGGTTGAAAAACGTTTGTGTAATACTATGCATATACATCAGTAAGAAAAGCTAGAGTAACAGCAGTACTATTTGTAGGATAAAAGATATTACAAAGGATTATAATTAACTGAAAAACTTTGATATGGAAACTCACAATTACAGGAGTTGAATATTGGTCAACACCTCCATGTCTCAGGGTTTTTTTTGTCATGTGCTGCTTCCAAATGGCAATTTCGTACTGTTTCCAAACTTTGTAAGAGACACTTGTTAACAATAGAGGTGACAGTTTATGAATCTCAGGGAAAACAAAGAAAAAGAATGAATTAGCAAAGCAGCAACATTTCAAGCCATTGAGTATGGCTTAAAAATTTATGACATACAAAACTTCTTTCTATGGATGATTCTGTTTGGAAAGATCTTCCTTTGCTGGTTGCTTGTAATACTCAGAAATATTCACATGACTTAACGTAGTTTTATCAGCCTTTTAATTCATCCCTTTATGGTTTAGAATAAATCCACTTTAGCCATTAGTAATGCGATTTACTGTGGGAAAATAACAATAACATAGGTAATCATGAATTACATCAGTCCATCTTTGCCAACAGAAGAAAGACAAAAGCCTCCCTATTTACAAATTCCACCATTGTCTTCTTAGACCCATTCAAAAACTACAATCCATAACATCAAGAAAGAATAAACAAACAGAAAACTCTGCCATCTGCCCCATTCTTGATACTTACTGTGGAGATACTTACTGTGAATTTTCTTTTAGCCCTTGTTGGGTTTTATTTCATTTCATAACTTCTTTGTTATACCAGAGTTAGACAAGCCAGAATGGAGATTAATGCTGTGCAGATCTGATCTCTCACAAAACTCTAACGAAGTACTCAGTCCTGCTCCTGTCACCCTGCTGACAGAGAGCCTTTATTAAGAACTTAACAGTGCAGATACACAAGTTACACACCTACAGGCCAAAGTACTCTCCTACATAAAGAAGTTAGGGAATTTATGCTGAGTTTAATTTAAGGCAGCTGTCTGCCTGTGTTTACAAAACTGTATGTTAGATCCTGTGGAACCACAGTAATGGAAAAAAAAAAAAAAAAGAATATATATATTTTAAGAGAGTAAAACATACATTGGGAAGAGATGGGACCTATTTCATGTTTGATTTTCTTCAGAGCAGTTGGAAAACTGTTCTTTATTTCTTCACATTTAAGCTGCCACCTGCTGGAAATAATTGTTTCTTATTATATCTTAGGTCTCATTTTGGGAGAAGAAGGGAAGAAGGAAAGAAAGGTAAAAAATATGTAACCATGAAGTTTCTTTCAGTTTTTTTTAATTAAAAAAAAAAAAAAAAAAACACAAAAAACTAGTGTTGGGGTAGCAGGTCATCTGTATGATAAAAGGCATCCAGTAATTACAGAGACGAAAAAGGTTCATAAGAATTAAGGTCCACACTTGGCTCTTGGCCTCTTCTGATCCCTCTGAGTCCTTAAGGCATAGCTAGGGGGAGAGGACTTTCAACTTAAATTACTTGAAGCAGTGAGAGAGCTGTATTGAGGCAGTGATTTTAGAATATGAAACTGTACTGTGTACCACTGTGTGTGCAAGAAGGGCCTTGAACGAATCTGAGGGTAAAAAAGCCCATGAGTAAGCTGGGGAGTTGCATAATGTGATTACAGCCTAACCATCTTCATTTTATGTCCAGTTGCCTTTTGGATAAGATCTTTGAGCAAACTATCTCCAGAATCTCATATAGAGTAGCCTGGATCTGTACTCCAAATGCCAGAGAACCAACTCTTTGCTAATCTTCAACTTTTCATATTTGAATGCTAGTTCGAACACTTAGTGTACGCAGCCGGGTGTATTCTGGCAGGCTTAAATAGAAGTGATGGTTAAAAATGCCATATTTGTATCTCCGTCTGCTTTAGCTACCAGAATTTTGTTATGCGAAGAGGTAGGTGTTTAGACAAGTTGTTCTGCTAGCAACAGATATAAACAGATATCATTTCTTGTTAACTACATCCTGTACTTTGAAGTAAACCAATTCCCCGTTATCTGTCCCCATATTGCACTGCTCTCAGGGGCATCTCATCTCTTCAATGATTTTCCATTGCCCATGACAGCAGTGTAAAATCATATGCTGCATTTGATTTGGAATGATGTGTGAACAGATTGCTCAGAAAACTGAATATAAAATGCATGAGTTCTTCCTGCTTTTCCCTCATCTGAGCACTTAAGTTGTTCTGCAGCTCATCTGTCTCTTTTAACAAAACATGGAATTTAATGTCCCTGAGACTTCTGCTCTCACCAGATTCTATTGCAAGTAGTCATTCGGTGGAGGAGAAGGGAACTCAGTGACAGACAGGAAAAGCATGAGCTGCAAGTCTAACTGTCTTAGAAAACCAAGATAAAAACAAATGTACAAATGATATAAAGTTAAAGTAATCAAAACACTCTCCAGTTCACTGGCTGTTTTTTTGAGAAACGTGAAGGAGTGCTGTATCTTAAGTAGTACTTGATTTTAGATTTTTGACTGTCCTTACACAGCGGTTTGAAATACAACACAAAATGCATCTTGACTTACACTTCATTATTATAAACAAGTGCTAAGCAGAAACCGTCTGTATCTTCCATTGCTAATGTCTACATCGTGCTGCAGTTGGCCAACTCTTATAATCACATTCTAGACGCGAGACACAAATTAAGACTTTCTAAATATCTGTATTTTTTACTATCATTTTGCACTATTGAAGTAAAACTTTACAATATGTGTCATTGTTCTGAAGGTTCAGAGTCAAAACACTTCAGAAATGTTGAAGATGGTGCATATTTTTTCATTTGCTCAACAAACTTGTTTTCAGTTAATCTTTTAAGTCTCGTGGACCAAAAATAATCTTCTGACTTACATATGGTATAGTCAATCACACTAAAGTAGGTAGAATTTCATGAAACAAATGTTGGGGAAGTATTGCCCCACAGCTTTTGATGCTTATGGCACATTTTCCTTAGCTGAAGCTGCACTAATAGCCATTTGGAAAGGGAGGTGCAAAAGTATGGTTATCAGGACTGCACTCACAGAAAGACAGAGAAGCATCCCAGCTTGAGTGAGCATAGCTGCAGTTTTTGCAGTCCTTGCATTCCATCAAGAGTGTGAGTAGCTTTTCTTCCTGCAGCAGTGGTTTTCTGCTATATGTTACTGGCGGATTTACCTAAGTAAGGCTGCAGAACCGAGCCAGGGTTTTATCCTGCATGTTTTATTTTACTTAAAATTTTCAGGACGTGTAAGTCTATCTCCTTTGAATAATCCATAAAAGCTTCAAATAGGCTGTGTGACCTAATCTGCTGAATGATCTTATTCTTTGTCAGATGCAAAATATTATCCAAAGTGAATGAAAAGAGATAGTTTGAAGTTCTGGAAAGATGTCTCTGGAATGTATGAACATATTTGTTTCATCTTCCACATGTAAGCTAAATAAAGAGCCCATTATGATGTATTCCACATAGTATACAGTTTATTATGTTCAGCAATATGTCTTTCCCATCTTGTAGTAAAACGAAGTATTCTCTTTTATCTCTGTTTCTGATAAAGACCTGCCACCTTTTACTGCTTAATAATTGAAGTCAACCTGCTACAGAAGCTCAGTGTTGGAAGACTGCCTGCACCAGTAATATGAAAGAGAATCAAGTTATTATTTTTGATGGCTTCAGTAGTTATTAAAACTGAAGATTGCATGTCATGACTCCAGGAACCTTTTAACTCTGCCACAGACTTATGAGAAGAAACCCCAGCCTTGCTAAGGTTAATGGTTACTTCTGCATCATTTTAATCTCTACTTCAGTAATCATGTTTCCGTTTTGCAGTTTCACAAGGAAATCATGAGTAACGATTGCTATTATTATTTTACAGATGAGTTAATGGGTTTCCATTAATTAGTCACCAGGGCTCCGGAAAAAAAATCATTTTTGTGATAATCATGTAACACCTTTGTGATGAGTCCCTCCCTGACATGTATGAATGAAACTTTCTCCGAAGTTCTCATAGAAACACTTTTTACAGATACAAAATACAGATACAAATTTATTTGGAATTAAAATATATCTTTATCTTAATCCTTCATTACTAAATTCAAAAAAGATAATTTTCATAAATATTTATTTTGTGAAAAATTTTTAGCTATGAACACTGAATCCTTGACGCCTCCGCTGAGCTCCAACATGTGTCAGCAAAATATATATAATATCTTTTCGTTTTATCTGTACTTTATATTTCACATTACTGTATTTAGCAAGTCTGAAACCCTATAAAATGAATACCTAATGTAAAAATTGCAGCTAAGCAACGTTGTAAGTGGCAGATTAGGTCCCGAGATCAAAAGCTGAGCATAAAAGTGAGTGTGATAACAACTTTGACTTACTCAACTCTTAAACATAACTCAGTGTGTAGTTGTGCTCAGATGAGTGCAGTTGCATACAGAAGTACTGCTCTGGGCTGGAGCTTTTGCCCCCTCATGGTTTCTGTCTCACTGTTATGCTAAGCTTTTCCATTGTGATGACTCAAGCACGTGCAGTTTGCAGTTTCTAAAGAGAACCAACAAGATTTTCAGTAGATGGAGTTAAGGTATACTCTGAATGCCAAATATGACACTTATCATTAGAAAAGTAACTGTACATGCAAAAATCACTGAATGTATATTTTCCAGACCTGATGAGAGATACCTTTCTTTCAGTAGTCCACCAAACATGCTTTTTGCCTTCAGATAGCAATGTCTAAGATATTTACCTTTGTGTAATGAATCAAGCACCCATATATATATATTTATCATACATCTATAAAGGAAATTAAATAAAACATAAAAAATACAAAGAATGCATCCCATTCTTCTAATGTCGGCCTAAAACCTTCTTCTGGTACATCAGTACTTTCAGAGAGAGGTGATGTAATGAAATCATGAGAAGGCTGCATTTTTTGCAGAATAAGGCAGTCACTTTTTCTAACTCAACACATTCTTCAGTATGGAAAAGGTTAATTCCAGCTAGGAAATCCAATATGTTTTCATATTCAAAAATATTAGTTTTCCACATACAGACTTAGGAATATATCTCATGGGTAAGCTTATTTGGAGAGAAGATTAATAAGAGAATTACATAATGTTGTTAGTAAGCAATTAGCATTCAACTAAGCCTTAAAATTTAGGCCTTCAGAAACCCTGGTTGAATGTGCATTTATTACAAAAGTATAAATAGTAACTTGTTCCTAAGTGCCATTACATGCCATGAATTTGTAAGTGCTTTCTCTTAAATGATGAGTTTAGCCTTGCTTCTGGATCTTGGGAATACTAATTTAGATTATTGAATGGAGCTATCAGGAAAAAAAATGCTTTGTGCTACGTGAGTAGACTGAAGTTTTATTATACACAGCTCATACTGGGATAAAACTGGGAAATTGGACTGTTCCTCAGATGGCAGATTTTGCCCTCTTCACAGCTTTGAGGGAATTGATATTGGCAGCAGAGAATTTTAGGTCTGCATGCTGTTAGATTTTGAATTAGCAAAAGGGTCATCATCTCCCATCTTTCAGGCTTTCTGAGACTGTGAAGAAGTCAGATGGAATGTTATGGAATGGAACAGAAGGTAGCTGAAGACTTGTGCTGCCTGCAGGAAGGACACTGAGGCTGCATTCCTGTCAGCAAAGCCGTCCTGGTCTGGTTCTACATGAGGAAGGATGTCTCCACTTGGAGCAATGCTTGGCCATGGGCAGCAGAGCCTGGCAGAGCTTGGTTTGTGCTGGGAAGGGGAAGGAGGACAAGCAAGGCCGCGGGAAAGGGTGATAATATCATCTTTAAATGAGACTGAGGAGACTGACAGAGCTGTTATTCAAGCAACTGCTCCCATTTGTTCCAGGAAGATCACAATTTGCAAGTTTATAGCTCCAGAAACGTCTGAATCATTTTCCATGATAACTGCTGGGAAGGTTCCTGCTGGTGAGTCACCTCCTCTCTGCCTTCGCCACAGTCACAGGAGAACAGCAGGACTGGAGCCAGGGAGCAAGGAGGGCAAAGAAGCGATGTCAGCAACGTGAAGCACTTTCGCACCATTCTCCGTCTGCGACAAAGGATTTGCGAGTCTGAAAGAGGTTGTTGATCACTAATCCTCTAGAGGGCGAGTGCTCCCTGTTTTATCGTACAACCTCATAGAAGCAGGATTTTGTCCTGTCTTACGGCGCAGCTTCTACCCTTGTCTCTCTTAAAACTGATGTTATCGCCCTGTCTTATGCCAAAGCCTCAGCTTAACCCTTGCTTTTGTGTTGGTCACACTGCTGGTTTTTGCTTCCTTCCCTTTACCTCTTGCATTGCCTTATTGATTGTGCTGCTGGCTAAAAGAAACCTTCTGTTGACACAGTTGGCAGGGAGACAAGCTGTGCTCTTATATCTCATTAAGTTGGTAGGATTACATTCTGAAGCGAAAATTTGTCACTGCTGCAAAATGATAAAATACCTCCTTCACTATACACCGTCTTCCCTGAAAATCAAGTGTAGTTATTGTGTGTGCAATTTAAAATTCACTTTTTAAAGGACCTAGGTTGAGACAGAGTGATTTCACAGAATCACAGAATAGCTTGGACTGGAAGGGACCTTAAAGGTCGTCTAATTTCGACTCCCTGCCATGGGCAGGATTGCCAGCCACTGGATCAGGCACTAGATCATGTTCCCAGGGATGCATCCAAGCTGGCCTTGAACACCCCCAGGCATGGGGCATCCACAGCTTCTCTGGGCAGCCTGTGCCAGCACTTCACTTCTCAGTGAGAGATTCCCCCCAGACATTTCCACTGAAACCATGGAAAATTCATCATATGTGGTCATGGCTGCATTTGTCTTGCTTGCCTTTCCGCAAAGCTATCCATCACATGACTTAGATGGGAGATCATTTTGCATGAAACTTAGAGCAAAATATGGCGGGCTTGTAAATGGAGCCAAAGGGAACTATGTTTTAAAACACTATAAAAATTCTATCAGCTCAGAAAAATCAGGCTGCAGTTATCTTCAGATAGGAACAAAAAGGGATAGTCTTTTTCCCTACACAGTATCTACCTTTTCACAGCATATTGCAGGTAGGGATGTGTTTGTATGGCATAAGACAATGGCGTGATCTAAGTTCCTCTGCCAGCTTCAGCTAATTTGGTGCAGCTCACCAGTAAAGTGCATTACCTTCAGAGACACCTGACTGAGTTACAGAAACTGTCTGATTCTCTTAATATAGCAAAACCCATCCCTAGGCCTAATTGCAAAATGACACTGATGTATTTAAAATGCTTCTGGTTTTGAGAGTAGCTTGTCCAGCACTCCACTCCCTGGTGCAAATATGCATGGAATTAATAATACAAACAGTCATTTGTGAAAATTTGGGCAATGATGATGCAAAGCCCATGAAGAGATGGGAATCCTGTGTATCCTTAAGGCATTCGGCACTGAGCGACCTGAGTATTACTAGGAATACCAGTTTACTGAGTGCTGTTCTTTCTTGGCACTAAAGAACACTGGAAAAAATTAATATTGATCAAAGACAGTATTTGTTAATTAACAGTTGGCTAACAATATTAAGTCTCACATGTTCTGCGTGTTTGGTTTTGTGTATAAGTTAAAAACTTATTAACTTCACTTTGTGACACATAATACAAATACAGGTATCTCATTGAGTATTTCTCTAGAAGTGAGAGGACCCATGAGAAATGTCCTGTTCTGCAGTCTGGGGAAAAGGCAATTCACAGGAAAAATGACAGAGCTTTGGACAAACAACCAAAGAGTCCAAGGCAAGGAACCCTGCGGAGGTTCTGCAAAGCTGCCTGCTTTGGCTACTGCATGTTTGAAGGGCATGACAAATGAGAAGTGATCAGAGAGCTCTCAGCTTTGGATGCAAGCAGAATATACATTGGTCACTGGTCAGTGAATGTTGCCCAGTGTAAAAATCAAACTTACGTTAGCATCTTCCTGTCTGCCAAGGGAGAAGGCACTGTGAGTTTCAGCTGGCAGCTTTAGCAGGTAGATCGCAGGTGTCTCTATATACAGTATTTTCTTGAGGAAGTGAAACGTGGTGGTTGAAGTGAGTCAAAGGTTCTGCCCTTTGCACCCTTCAGATTTTCAGCAGAGGGAATCCTTAATTGTCCTGTAATGCAACAACTGGGTGAGTTTTCCCATGTCTGTTCAAGCTCTTGCACACCAGTAAAGAATTTAAAATTCTAATTTGCAGTAAAAATTATACATATATGCAAACAATGTGTTTATTAGTTGTTGTGTTTAAACACCATGATTAAAGATCAAAATCTTCTTGCCTGAAGGACTTCACATGAAAATGAAAGGATAGTCTTTGTCCACAGACTGGCCCAGGGAAATCAATTAAAATACTTCCCCATTGTGAACTATAAGTATGATTAAACAATGCCTCAAAATAAACATAATGAAAACATTATCCATCATTTTCAATTGTGTTTTTCCAATTAAATCAGGGCCTGACCTATTTGACAGTTAGCATGCAATGATGCCTGCGCTAGTGGTAAAAAAATATCAGTTTGACTTTGATACAATGAAAGCCTTTTTAATTCTTTTTTTTTTTTTAACTGTTAAGACATGTATGCTTGGAACCATAGTGATGTCATACATCTCCTGCTGTAATATATATCCTGAATGGAAATCATTATGGGAAGTTCAATCCTAAAGAAAGGGAAAAGGAACTGGTATTTTAAGTGAAAATTCTCAATGTATTTGCAACTGCAGTCTTGAGGCAGACAAAGAACCAAGAGACACAGGGTGGCAGCACAGATCAGCAATGCTGTCTTCCGCATATTGGAAACTGAATAAAAGCTTGTGCAGAAATTTGTGCTTTTTATTGAGGCTATTTTGTTCAGGCCTTATTGTCACCATGTAATCACCCCCCTTAAAAATTGTTCACCTTAAATTGGATTGAAGTCAAGCTAATCTTCTATGGCTCATTCTGGTTCTAAATAAAATCATTAGTGGGAGCTAAAACAAGCTCCTCGTCTAGAAGATTGGAGTGGGGAAATTGTGGATGCCCAGAAAAAATCCTGGCTTTGCTGAGATCAAATATTTTGTTTGGTTTGTAATGGACTTCAAAGGGACAAGGTTTTTGGCACAAGGTTAGGATTTTTAGTAGGTCAAAGTAAAGGACAATAAGATTTAAATATTTTAGTCAGTAACGCTTGAAGACAGAGTGGCAGAGAGGTGGTCTAATTCCCTCAGCTTTATTTGAAAATTCCAATCCCAAATCCATATTCAGTCACTTAACTAATTGACCTGAGTCACAGGGGTGCTGTATGTTTGCATTCTCTTTTGATTTAATGCAAATATCCTGAGGAAGCGTGTTACATCACCTTTAGGCAGCATTATTACCGGAATTTCTATGATTTAAAGGGCTTATGTTAGCAAATTTGATATATTGTTTTAATCTCTTTGTACTTCTCTTGTGCAGTAATACCCACAAGGGGGAAATTAAGCTGCTATTTCCAGGAGAAGTAAACTTAATATTTATTCCTTCGTAGCTAACATAGAGAAATTCCGATTCATTTCTGTGTTAATATTGGCTGCTGCGTGTCTGGGTTTCCATCTTACGAAGGATGTAGCTTTATGCAGCTGCTTCAGTTTAAGCATGTCAGTTTTTCCATTGAGGTCCATGGAGTGACTTCCACATTTAAACCACATGTTGGCAGGATCAAGGGCCCTAGGAAATATTTTGTGAGATAGTGCATGTTTCTCTAAAATCTGTGACTCAGCAGGGTGTAATAAATGAATAATGACCTTGTGTTTTCATGTTACAATGTCAACATTGCTTTAATTGAAGTCATTGTATTTATTTTCTCAGGAAAAGATGTATCATTTAATAGTGATCTTGGAAAAGAAAAAAAAATCATTTTTTCTTTCATTCATTTAGTCATTTGTTCTTTTGTATGCATTCATCAGTTGTCCATCCTGAAAGACTCTGTGGTAGCTGGAGGTTCAATGGAATTATAACATCTCAAGAGAAAAGCGGCTGAAATCTGAACAAATGAGAGAAGAAAGGATTTTTAGTCACTGTTACGACTCTTTTCACTCATTTTAACTGACATCCACTGAGCAGCAGTGTCTCTAAACATCCATGTGAGAAAATAGGTTTTACTTTCTTGATACAGCTAACACTGAAAATAGGTGCTTTTTTATACATTTTATTTCTCATCTTTTGGATTAAAACACCCTAAAACATTTCACTCATCCTTTAAAAATGCTGCAGTAAAGATAAAGGTCTATTGCTTTACCTTCATATAAAGGTTATTGCAGTAATCTCCTTGAACATTCCCTTCAAAAAGCTGACTTTTCAGTGCCCTCTATGTCTTCCTTACAGTCCTTCTCCTTTGCTCCTGGACATCTTTGTTTTATTCTCTATCACCGTTTGTTGGCGATGCCTATAAGCACACCGCTTTGGTCCAAATAACTGCACAGTGTACCTACTATGTATTAGAATCTACTAATTCATCGAAGACAGAAAGAGAAGTTAACTATAAGCAGGAAACATTCTGCAGTGGCTTGAGATGATCAGTGTCAGTGTAAAAAGGAGGAAGGACATTTGCACAGCATACATTATGCAGCTCTAAACTCTCTTATATATGCATTCTGAGCACATAGTCCAGGTTGTAAGGGGATTTTTATTCTTCATGGCTCCAACCTACAATGTTGTGCTGAAAGCCCAAACTTCTGAAATTTTGGAAGAGAGGGCTGGTTTAAATTATCATAGATCCACTGAAGTCTTTATTCTTACTCCAGTAGAAGTTTAAACCAGCAAATTCCTAGTCCTTTAAAAAACAAAAAAAAAAACAAAAAAAAAACAAAAAAAAAAAAAGGGACTTGACAATCCCAGGAGTTTTTCAGGATCAGATCGATAGACACACACAGCACTGTGGTATATATGCATCTATTCCCAATGGGAAGCTGAGATTTCATACATTTTGGGTATATATAGGGATTCCATTGCTAAGAAAGCAAGCTGCATAATTAGAAAAGGAATAAAACACCTTGCTAATAATATAAAGGTTAATATCTGAAGTTCTAATCCTGTTGTATTCTGATGCTCTCTCTCAGGTTAGATGTTAAATTAATTTCTTAAGTAGTCAAAATATCTAGAGATAATTATGACCGAATTGCCCTCAGTATTTTTATTGTTCTGTTCTAAAGACTAGTTAATCATTGAAATTCCACCCCAAATAGATCCACTATATCATTTAACCTCCAAGAAAAAATTACTCAAGATTATTTCAATAGCACATCTGAGCACTGAGAATTTTTATGGAGATGGGAGGTATAATGGGTAATCTGACAAATGTTTGAGCACACCACCTGAATAGCTCACTGCCTTCTGAAAGTAACAGTATGTTTTAGAATAGCCCAGACTCAATTCATATTGATCCACATAAAAAATAATGACCAAGCACACTGTTTCAGGAGAATTAATCCAATCTCTTTCCCTTCTTCTCTTGTTGAACCCTCAAGAGAGAATTATGGATTTCTTATACTGTTATGCTCATTCACTTACTATGTGGCAATGACCTACTTTCTGTTTAGCACAATGAACACAGGAATCTGAATGTAAGAACATACAGCATTAGGCTTATGCATATATTGTTCTGATTGTCAAAGATAAAATCTGACATCCAATAAATCTTTGATCTTGAAAAGAAATGGTGCTTATTTGCATCTAAGTACTTGCAAGAAATTGCAGGTAATCCAAATGAAGAATCAAAGCCAGAGCAACTTTCTGTGGGTAATTTAAAAATACTAGACAAAAGCAGTTTGGGTTTTATTTCCTTAGATAAGCATGGTCACTAAATTTACACAAGCTTAGAAAAGTAGCTTCTTTCAAATTCCCTGTGACCTTGCTTGTGGTCATTGGAAAATAAACACTTTCTTAAGCGGTATTTATTTATTCTTTGTGAGTCTCTTAATTGGGAATGATGTAACTTGCAAGGGAATGTTGATACACAAGCTATTCTATGATTATTAAAAATGAAAGACTTGTCATTTCAGTTGCTAAGTCTTGCACATGTACTAGAAGGACAGGTAATGAATGGCAAAATGGTTTGGCTTAAAGACTCAGAATTATGGGTACATATGTTGATGCGTGTACTGTGTTTTATGTCATCACTGTTCTGGTACAGGGCAAAGCTGTGCTCGATTCTGCATGTTCTTATGCCAAGCAAATAAATTTGCTTGTGATGTGGAATGATTGCAATCTTCATGAGTGATCGCTTTCATGTGAAGACAGGGAGAATCAAAAATATGAAAAGAATTTGAAAACTTGTAAAAAAAATTCAACTGGGAAGGGAAGTTTCACTGGAAGGAAAAAATGTATTTTTAATGACACTGGATTTTAATAGGAATGTCATCTTAAAATAAAAATCAATATTTTACTCTGAAGCACTGGGCAATATCTTTTGACAGAACTGACTTCCAGTTTTCCTCAAGTTTATATTCTAATAGCTGACTATTAGTATGTATGGATTTTGATCAAATTCATTTTGCAAGGGACATTTTTATATTTCTTCTTTTGGCCAACATTCCTACAGTGTGTCTGCATAAGATTTCTGGAGAAGCTGGGGTTTGCTCGCTGTGGATAATGAACTCAGTCTGGCTCTTGGTTAGTAATTAGGGCTTATCTACATGAAAACTTTCACCCAAAGATGGAGTTACATAGTGCTTATCCTGGGGTGGATGTCCTCATTTTCCAGTATGGTAAGTAAGCCTGTGAGTCACGGTTGCCCAGCCACATAAGTTAGAGTTCTCTACTGAAATTATTTGAGAAGCTTAATTTATTTCCAACTACTCAGATAGAAAGAAACTATGTAAGTGGAAAAAAAAAAAAAAAAAAGAACAGTTTTTCTTTTAATTTTTATGACTAGGTTTTTGTGAAGCTGAAAATATTCTTAGGAAACTTACATTTTTATGACTTCTGGAATTTTAAAGAAATGAGGTTTTTTTTATTGTTATTATTTTATTATTTTTTTCCTTAAGCTTGTTCCCTTTCTCATATTTAAGAAAAAAAAAGTTTTCTCTTGAATGTCAAAAGACCTTCATTACTGATACGAGGAGGTTCAAATACAAGTTCAGCTGGGGAAAAGCACCACGTGTCTATTTTTAACAGCGCAGATTGAGTATAACTTTTCACATTCTCTTGATTCAAACTACCTAACCAACTTTGCTCGTGCTGTAAAAATTAATTAGCTGCAATTACGACATTCCTTTTACTTTCTGACAAGCTGTATGTATATAATTATAGTTTTACGTTCTTTAATTCAGCACATTGCATCATGTGAACCTGTATGGTAAATGAGAATTATTGTCTCTGTGTTTTCTAGCGATATTAATGTTCAAAGTAACAGCAAAATGTCCTTCATATAAAGAAGTTTAATCCTACAGTAATTAGGTTCTTCTTTCATCTTCACTCACAAGACGGAAGAGGGAAAAAAAACACTAAAAACATTCAGTCAATGAATCAGTCTTTCCATGATGACTGTAAGCAAACAGATTGACCGCAAACTTTTTGAAAGAGTCAGAAGAAATACTTTCATGTGGTCTGGCTCTCAGAAACCATGTTTGAAAATATGTCATGTATGAAATGAATAATGCTGGAAGTAAGACTGCTACACTCCAGCCGCTTTGTTCATCATGCTTTCTAAGTTGATTGAAAACAATCAGTTGGAAAGACCTCTCTGTACGGGAAAATGACACGAGAGACCTTTACTAAGATATGCTATTTTCATCATACCTTGCTAATTGAAGAAAACTGCCTTAATAATACAAAATGATATATCCATATTGGTCTAATTTAATTAATGTTCCATAGCTAAATAGGCAATACACAAAAACACATAGAAGATATTCAGAAAGAGTTTATGGAGGGTGTTCAAACAACATTCCAAAAGGGGTGCTGAGGTTTACAGTTTCCCTGATGCAGGTCCTGCTTAATGCCATTCAACAGATTTTCTTCATTCTTTTTTAACCTTGTCATATAACAATCAGTGACTCTTCCAGTAAATGAGATTCTGTGGAGACAATATTGTGAAGTGACAAATGCTTCTGAAAAAGAAAAAGCAGTGTTTTTGGTCAGAAATCTTAAATTTCACTTTAAAGAACAGGAACAAATAAAAGTAAAATCTCTTTTAGGTTTGTCCTGAGTCACTCAAGTCAATAGGTATCTTTCAAATTTAACATGAACAGAATTTCAGTCTAAACTGCCTTAACCCTGATTTAAAGGACAGCAATGACATTATACACTGTGGAAAATGTAGTGCCTTGATCAGAACCATAATTTTATGTTTCCTGATTCATTTCCAAGCTCTTATTATATATTTCTGTTATATTTTCATGTCATTTCCAGTTGTTTTAGAAGACTATAAAACAGAGAGAAATGTAGCACTATTGGAGGGTTCTCATTTATTTTGAGCATAGACTTATTCTTTAAATAAATATAACTTTACTGATGGCAATAATTGTAGTTTACGTTTCACTATTAACTGTGGGAAATTTACATTTTCCAAATTTTGCTACAGAAGATTCCCCTTCTTTTTTTTCAAAATGTACAGAAACATGGACTTCTATAAAAAGGGAACAGTACTTTAAGTTTGCTGGTGCTATGTGTTTACCTGGTAACTACTGAAATGGAATTTAGATAGTTATCGCTGCATCAAGTTTGGCAACTGTAAGAGTTATACTGTGTGAGGGAGGGTCCATGTCTTTACTGAACATAGCGTTTTTCTAGCACTATGTGCAGGTGTCTTAAACACACCTACAGCCAGATAAAAACAAACTGATGATTCTGCTGTTAAAAGCCCCAGAGCAGCTGCTGAAGGAAGCTGAAGTTCAGCTTTCACTGGTGATCCCAAGCCCATGTGGAAAGTGGAAGGGCTCCCAGTGACTCCAGCCTGGGAGCTGAGCCCATCATCACAGCAGCTGCAGGACCGACTGTGCTCTTCCGAACTTGGAAGAGATTCACTTTCCAAGCCTCTTAAATCTTAACTTGTTCTGCTTAGATTGCCATCACATCTGCCAGTAAGTGCCAGTTACAAAGTGGTTTCCTGCTCAAGGAATGAGGCTCAGGGCGTCAATGAATTTCATAACCAACCCACAAGAGGTTACCGTTTGATTGGGTTTAAACCAGTAATCCAAGCTGAAAGATTCTGTCCAGTTATGTTTCCTATATCATTAGAACTTCCACCCCTGGGCTAAATTTATCATCATCAGTTTGTATTTTAAGTTAAATGAATATTTTGGAAACTTAATTTAAGGTAAAGTGGCAGCAGGAGGAATGAATTAATTTTGTAGCCTTGGCAGAAAAATGGAAACTGGACAAAGTAAAACATTTCAGCTTTTCTGGCAAGAGAATTGTAAAGCAAAGCTGTGTTTTTAAGTAGTCTGGCTTTTAAATAATGCATGTAAACTGTGTATCAGGTTCCAGTTCATTCGTCTGGTTCTTCATGTGATGAGATTTTTGCAAAATCTTATACTTTTCACAGGTAACCAGAATTAAAACTTTTCCTTCAGACTTTGCAAGAGAAAATGTTGAAGGTTTATCTTTCTACACTTCTAAACATGTAAAGCAGACTTTGTTGTTGTTGTTGTTGTTGTTGTTTTTCAGTTTGTTTGTTTTTTTCTATTAAGAATATTTTTCGTAATTTTGCAAATATATTATTGGAATGCAGAGTGAAAATCTCCAAGGTCATCTATGTTGTGAAACTGTGAATTTAAAGGAGATGATTATATCACTGCCTCTCACTGCCTTTATTATATCTCATTCCAACATCACATAATTTTTTGTAAACCTTTTATTCTTTCTCCGCTGTAACATTAAAATTGTTTTAGAGATTAATAATGGACCAATGGATTCTCTTTCCTGCTGTATTTACCTATAAGCAGAATGGCCAATTACTGGAACCAGAAAGACCGCTGGCAGATTTTCTAAGGTCACAGCAGTGGGAGATCAAGGTAGATTTCAGATACATGTTATAAAGGAAAGGACTAGAAGACAGGAAGTAGGGAGCTGATCTCATGCCCAGATGTTTGGCAGAGCTTCCAAGGTCAACCTGAACAACAGAAGGACAGGCATGGGCTGAAGGCTTAGACCAGGGATCCTAAGAGTGGGGCTAAACTTACAATGAACACATACACCATGCAGTTGACTCTACTTCCTGGTAATACATAGATCACTCCAAAAGTAATTCCTCCTATTTATTTGAATGGAAACTACAATATTTACAAAGAGCACAATAACACAAGTTGATAGAGCAAATTCTCAGTCACAAAATGCTTTTTCAATATAGCCTACACCTGGAGGAAACATTTTGCACCATATGCATTCACAATTTCCCCTTTCACAACACACTGGGAATCCAGCAAATCTCATACAATGATATGCAGTGAGCAGGCAAGTCTGGATCTGGAACTGAATGTGGCTGTGCTTGTCCAACCCTGCACAGCTCTGCCAAGTCACAAAAGGAAGTGGGGCTTACATGTGCTTTTGTCTGGGGCAAATCTTGGTTCTATCTGAGAGGTACAAACAAACCTGAAGATGTGAGTGGAGCTGTGGATATACACTATTCCTCAGCTGCAAACGGAAAGAATCTGTGGGGAAAAATAATAATAATAATAAAAAATCAAGTGGTAATGCCATTGATTTGTAATTCTGCTCCCCATATTGTGAGCGATGCCGAAAGTAAATTGATTATCTCTGATAGAAGAACAAAAACCAAGGTAGACAGATGAAAAAAAAGGTACAAATTAAAATCAAAGTAACAAAGATTGGTGAGGGGTCATTTTGTGCTAAAAGAAGTGAATGATATTATTGTGACTCTTGAATCAAATTTTGCAAGTTTACCAATTTTTCCCTCAGAAGAGATCCACCTAATCTCTTACAAAATCTGTTTTTAAGTTTTTTTTGAAGGTCACTTTTTTAAATCTTCATTTGTTGTAAAAAACAAGTTCTGATAGATACTATGAAGACAAAGAGATATCAAGAGAGAAAAACCTGTGCTTTTTAGTGAGATGATAGAAATTCATTATTCACAGCTGCATACACACATGATTTTGAGTTCTAACAGCCAGCAATTAGTTTAAACAGTAATACCACCAAGGGAAGCATAACTTAGTTAAAATTTACATTTAAATGAGATCATTTGGAGAAATCAAATGCAGAACAATCTGTTATTTTTATACAACATTTCGTAGCAGATTTTCTCAGTAAAGTATTTCTCACAATATAGTTTTATTACTTGCTGGTCTGAAATTATCATGATACATTTGTACTTGAAGGGGGAAAAAATGTTTCATTTACCATTTTTTCATTAACAACCTGATGCAGGATATTATCTTTGTCCAGAAAAGCATATTAACTGAATTTAACTTAAAGCTCTTGCTTTGTGCCTTGGAAAGCTAAGCTCATATATGTTGAGGTTTTTGTTTTGTCTGTTTTTTTTTATTCTGAACATAAGTTGTAATTCTAAATGCATTTACTTTGTCTGCTACAGGGATATAAGTTATTTCTCTGTGCTGAAGCTCTTTAAATTTGTAAGCTATTTTAATTCTTGTAACCAGTTAAAAACCAGCAATGTATGATCCAGTTGTAAGACTGTGGAGCCTCATTTGTTTGACAGAATTATTTTCAGATTTGACTGTGAGCTTCAAGATTAGAACCAAAAAAAAAAAAAAAAGAAAATTCAGTCTTTCTTCTGGGAAGCTTAGCATTTCTACCTTCTATTTTTTTCTTTTTTTTTCCTAATCCAAAAATTTGACCATTGTTACAATTTAATTTTTCCATGGAATTAAAAGTTTCGAAAGAACTGAATCTATAAATCTTGATATTCCCAAGTGAAAATAAATCCATTCCACTTTGTTCTGATGTTAAACATTAAACTGCACATGCCAATGAAGTATTTCATAGAGTTCCTGGGATCCCTTTTTCTGCTTTTTCTCTGTATTTGGGCTTCCTGTCTGGGGTTTGTAACACAGCATATGCATGTTTTAAGAATTCTGGAGAAAAACTGTCTTTGTGACATGACAGAATTTCCAGCTGATCAGCTTAAATATGGTCCAGACTAGGAGTGAGAAAAAGCATCAGAAATGCAACACCCTGTAAAAATACTTTTGAAAAAGTTTGCCAGAATAAGACCTTAGTAAGACATAGTAAGACCTTAAGACTGCCACCTACTACCAGTCTGGAGTCATTAACAGGGTTTTTGTTGTGAACTGTGTATTAGAATGGTTATGTCATCCTTTGTCAAAGTAGCTAATATCTGTGGCCTATATGTGGGCATCATTCAGAGGCACTGACGGGAATGCAACTTGAGCATTTACTGTCAAAAATACAGGCAGTCAGGGCTGCATTTCTGACTGCAAGTGTTGCAAGTGTGTGGTATTTGTGTCCACAAGCCACTTTTCTGCTAAATAAACTGAGTAATTCCATGACAGAGTGGGCCAGAAATTGTAATGGATGACTTCATTATCTGTTCAGCACCAGGAATAAGCCAGTGTTTTGTGTGAGACACAGAGTGACAGGTCTGTGGCAGAAAGCAATCTATAAAAACATGACAAAACAGCTAATAATAAAAAAACTGTTGCTTACATAAAATAAGTGGGTCTGGAATATCTGAACTGGATTTAAATTAGTAGTGAGGAGCCCTGTGCTCTATTAATTACGGAACAATCTCCTTTTTCATATCTTACTTTTATCACTATTATTTTCTTTCCTTTTTGTTCCTTGGCTTTACTGTGGTGGTTTTTAATACATCAGCAGCATGGCATTCTAAAAACTAAATTGGACGCTTTGAGCTTTCTTTTCTCACTACTAGACAACGCTAATAAAACCTCTCTTGAAAAGCATGAGGTAAATCTATTTTGAGATGGGTAGTTGGATGGGAACCAATCAGGACTGTGCCAGCATGAAATCTTAAAAAACATACCAGTGAATGGTCAAGGCCAAAAATGATGTAAATTAATGAAAACTTGGCCATCCTCAAACCCGAAACCCAGACTCATCACTCATTCCAGATCACCGCTGCGAGCTCCAGTGTAATAAAACAGAGTTTTAAACAGTCTAGTTTTGACATGTTTATGCATTAGTGATGCACTCTTGTCTCTATCTGAAAACGACCCTCTGGCAATGTCAGCAGACAGACGGAACAGGAACAGGAGAGGCGTGGAGGCATTGTCTCTGATGGTCATCTGTCTGCCCTGGTCAGGGGATGGCAGGGCTGAAGAGGCAGCCAGTTCCAATACAGCTTGTGCCTGTCTTGTGCTTAGGTCTCCTGCGTAGCCAGCCTGGCCACTTACAAATAGCAATAAAATTTGGTATTAAAAATATCCCTCTGAGGAATTTTAATAGCTGACACCAAAGCTCAGAATGATATCATTTCTTGAATTAAGAATTTCTTTTAGCTGCTAAGTCAGTCTTTTTTTCAGCCTCTTAAATTTGTGGTTTCAGTGTTTGTTGTCTGTTTCAAACAGGTCTTTGCAAAGAACCCCAGGCTTTCCTTCGTTGTCAAAAGTGACATCTTGTCAGGTTTTATAGTAACAATTACCAAATGTTTTAGCTAACAGTTATTAGAAAACCGAATTCAAATAACTTCTCAGGCTTTAGCATTTTCTTTATTCAGCACAGAATATTACTGAACAAGGTGTCGAGGCTGGGTAGAGTTATGTGTGATAAATATTTGGCTACTTGTCTCAGACAGTAAGTATCAATGGAGCAAACTCAAAGGCGTGAAAAAACATCAGAAGTGGTTCATTCTACATAGGTCTCTCCAAAAGTAGTGCCTCCTGTTTGTTTCCATGGGAACTGCAACAGGTACAAGTAGAACAATAACACTATTGAGAACATTCTCAGTCACAAAACTCTATTTTCCATATTGTCACTACCAATAATTGTGCATTTTCACCAGCAACGAGTAAATGCCAGCATGTCCAGCCTGCCATGCTCACAAAAATCTGCACCAGCAGAGATGATCTACTGTTGCCATTGCAGAAATGTGCAACCCACCACCTCACTGTGCTCACATCCACTATTTGGTCTTTATCAATGGTCAGCAAACATTGAAGAATGTCAGTGAATGCAATCTTTTCTTCATGGAGGAATTCAGTTTCATACCTTTGCTTCATACATACTTTCACGTCAGACACCATTCTGTCAGACTGCCCCTCTGCTGCCATCTGTCATGAAGCAGCAACATGGAATGGAATATTGTCAGGAAGGTTCAACCTCTCCTGTCATGCCTTCAACATCTGCCTCTAATGTAGTGAGCCAACATCATAACATAAGAGGCATTGCTTTTGGAGCAGCCCTTTGGGGACTATAAGAAAACTGCTGGCTTAAAGCGCTTTGGATTAGACATTGGGCTTCCAGCAGACCTTCAGGTAGCTCTTCTTCTAAGAATCTGTGAATGAGATTGTGAGTCAAATTGAAATTATCTCCTTGCTATGAGCTAGTTTTGCTGCAGGTTTACCATGAGGAAAAAAAAAAAAAAAAAGATCTGAATTGTCTACACCAGTATACATTTTCTTTTTATACTAAATCTTTCTTCCTTTTGTACTATATGCAAAAATGGACTTTCTGCTGTGCTGTTGTAGCTGTTGCCTTTTATGGTGCTCACCATGTCTTGAATGTACAGTCTCCAAATCTACAAACAAGGATGTGTCAGTCTTCAACTCACTCCGTACGGAAGAATATTGACTTTGTGAGAAAAGAGGTATGTGCTATGTGCATACGCTATTTCCTTGCATACCACCAAACACTTTCCTTGCACAACCAGAAGTATTTGGCCCTAAGAGAATAGTGAAAAAACTAAATACAAATATAGACTTGATGTGTAGCTTCTAGAATTCACACCCAGAGGTTGATGTGTGGAACAAAGGCATATTTGAAACATAGCACTGGATCTTGTGATCTGTGGGGGATAAATTAGCCTTCTCATCTTCAAAGCTCAACTTAAATTTTTCAACTTATTTTTTTAATTAATATTGCAATTTCTGAAGGAGTCACTTTTAGGACATTTTCAATTTTAAATACATCTGAACTTTCAAACATGTAAAAGCGTCCCATGATTACGTTTTTTAAAATGAAGTGAAACAAACTATCTTCAGTTGTTTACATGAAGAATAACATTTGCGTATCTGTTTCACTCCTAAAAATTTCCAATTTGTTAACTTTCTGTTTGGCATTGGAAAGGAAAATCTGCAGGCCTCAATTGGAAGTCTTCAGAATTCATATAGTATTAACATTTTATTCCTTACAGCATTCTACTTTTTAGATCTTTTACAATCATGGGCAGGAGCTCAATACACATAATATTAGACTTCAGAAAATGAGCTTTATCTGTCATGAAGATGCCATTACAAGACAGAAATGTACAAATTTACAACATTATTTGTTAGCAGTTTTAAGAAATTTGCCCTGTTTGTTTCCACTGTTATTGGAAATGAAAGATCACGTCTTTTCCCAGTCAAAGCTCTTGTAGTGAATTATTACTTGAACAGATAGACACTACCAACTAACCGAACGGTGTAGATTCTAGTTCAGGTGAACAGAGCAGGTGATAAAAGACATTTCCTTCTCTGGGAAATGATACCCAGACTTTGGCAAGCTGTCGGAATATTCATGCCTCAGTCAAGAAGCCAGTGCCCAAATGACTTAGAAGTGGGCAGAAGCCATTGACCTGTCCTTTGGTTTAGACACGATGGTGAATAAATGAAAACATGCTCTTCCCTTGTCTTCTTTATAGGAGTTTTGTTCCTCCTGTGCTCTCCCAGGTCTGTGTGAAGACATCACCGCTGCTGCCAGGCTGCACACTCACTGCACTTCCAGCTCAGTTCTGCTTCAGCAAATTAGAACTTGGTGCAATACGATGGATGCTCTGCCACCAATTGTATCGGAGTGGTAATTGAAAATGAGATTAATTCCTGAGGAGATGATACTTCTTGATCCTGATTTTGCTTCTAGCTATCTGAAATGTAAAATAAACTGGGCATGTTCATAAAAAGTTTCAGCAAATGCTTTCAAGATCTTTCCTTGCTTGTTTGTTTGCTTTTTGTGTATTGGTCAAATTCAGGCAGATTGGAAGCTACTGGTGATTTAAGATGTTAATGCTGCCAAGGACTGTGCTATCATTGTAAACCATGTTATAATCCATGGTTCATACTGATGCTGGGATTCTGGACTGAATTACAGTTTTACTGTTCACATACAGTGCATTCAGTGCCATTTGTAATGTAAAAGAACAACTCCAGAGTAGGAAAATTGATAAATATATGGCATTACTTGTAGGAAACTAGATTATTTATCTATTTCAGCTCAAAAAGGTGTCACAGGCTGTGATTTAAGAAGGAAATGAATGTAATAAATCAACTGAAGCAGGGACCTAGATTAAAGATGAGAAAACTAATGTGGCCAATATAAATGTGTTTGAGTGAATTTACTTATTTCTGCATATTTGCAAGGTTGGGTTCAGCAGTTGGTGTGGAACCTATCCTTATTTTTCTTGGTAACAGAACAGACTTACAGGCACCATGATGTTGCTTGGTCTACAATACAAGGAACATTTCATTTTAAATAGAATTCTATCATATTAAAGTCCATTCTACTTAAATAACGTGACAAATCAATTTCACTTTCTGAAACACTCTGAAGTGTAGCATGAACTGGCTAATATTTGTTGCCACAATTCTGAATTTATTGTTTCATTGACTCAGGGCTCATAATTCCCCCAGCTAAGTCAAATGTATGTATGTTCTTACATGCATTCATATACTTAGATCCCAGAAAGTGGTTTTGTGTATGTATGTGCATTTATACCCTCACACACATGTATGTGCATTATATATATTCACATGTGTAAATCTACATCACATACATGTTCCTTGTAAGTATGTAGAGAAAATAATGTTCATTTTTAATCTATTCTTTTCTTTACTCGGGCCTTTCAAAAGTAGCATATTTCATATTTGTCACCAATATTCCCTGCCTCTGATTTCACTAGAGTTGTTTTTCCTCTTTCTTTTTGACATCATTATTATTGTTATCATTATTATTAGTAGTAGTAGTAGTAGTATTTGTAAGCTTCAGCCATTTTATCTGCTTTAACTATTTGAAAATTATTTCTCATGAATGCAGCAGTGGAAAAAAAATCATATAAGAGAAATTGAAAACACGGGGAGAAAAAAATTGAATGAGAGAATGTGATAAAAATATGTGAAATAATAAACAGTATAGAAGAGACAGATCAGGAACATCTGTCTCATAACACAAGAATATGTGAACTTCTAAGAAATTAGAAAGTGGCAAATTCAAAATAGTTAAAAAGAAATACATTGTTGAACAGAGCAAATGAATATTAAAGATTTTTGCAAAGGATGCTGGTAAGGCTGAAGACTTAATGAGATGAAGAGTTGCTGAATGTTTATATAATTCCTAAGAATTATCCCCATTTACAGTAGTGAATGCTAATATGGCTTCTGAAAGATTTGATAAACTTCATGACATGAGTTTATGACGGTCTTTGTTATTACTCTAGATATGTCCATCAGGGATTATGCTTTTTCTGTTGTGTGAAGCACCTCTTCCTGTGCTTCCCAGGGAAAGAACTGTGGATGAGACTGATATTCTTATGTCAGTCCTTAAAGCACTAACATTAGAAGTGTGTATGTGAGTTTCTGGGCGTACAGAACTGTGAAGTAATCATTTTATTGAACTTATGGATGTACACTACAGGCAGGTACTGAGTTGGAAAAGAGTCCTTGCCCCCACACCTACTGCTCATTCCTCCCAACAAGTTTCTGGGTTGATAGCAAACTAGAAAGAGGTGAGCCTTCATTTGTTCCTGTTCCAGGGAGGTGATTAAAACTGATATAATATGACTCATAATCATGATTCTTGTGGTACAGCTGAGGTCATGGAGACTTGTGGGGCAGCAGATTTTCTTCAGCCCCTTTGAAGGAGGAAGATAAAAATACTGAGCCTAAAGCTCACAGAAGTATTATGAAATGCGTAGATCATGAATCACACATGACCAGATAAAAACAACTAGGCTCTCTGGATTAAAAAAAAAAAAAATCAAAGAAGATATCTCCTAAATTTATAACATTAAAGGCATTTAATTTTGAAAGGAAACGTAGATATGCAATGTAGTGCAGAGGGACAGGCCACTTCCTGTTCATTTTTATTTACAGATGAATTATGAATTGTTTTCATTTCTTATCAGCACTGAGATATTTCAAATAGACAGTCCTTACTGTTTCAGCCCTGGCAGAGTTCCCCCTGGTTCTGGGCGTTTGACTGGATGATGTGCTTAGGCCTCTAAGATTTGGCTCATATGCATTCAGCACCTTGGATCAGATTCATCTGACTGAATATTAGCATCTACCTTGGACATAAATGGTATGGATAATGACAAGTAGCAGACATAGAGCCTAACTTCTGAATTTGAGTCTGAACCTAGTTGGCCTTTATGACACATATTTGGGAAGTGTTATTTTTCTATTATTTTTTCACTAGGTTCAAGCAAGTTATACAATTTCCAAACCAGTCATTCCTAATTTTTGCCTGAAACAGTGAAATACTTCTAAACATTTTATTGCCTTATTGCACTCAATTTTCTTTTAAACTTTTGAACAATAGGAACATACCTCTGGCAGCTCATGAATTTCTTCTAAATTCCTCTCTTCTCATAGTCCCTTCCTCTTCCCCTCTCTACTAAATACTAAACTACCAACTTCCCCAGTGCCCTTCCCCAGTGTCCTTCCCTTCCCTTTCTTTCCCTTAGCAGCAGATATCAGTACTTTATATCAAATCTTCAAACTTGAAATATTGTCACGTTCTAGACTTTAGACATTGTTTTCTTGAAAAGAGTTTACTATAAACAGATGATCAAGGTTCAGGTGATAATTAAGGTTTGATGACCATTCATTATTATCCATATGCCAAATGCAAATTCACTTCCAGTGGAGTGATGTCAATATAGACCAAAGGCAGGAGGAAAGGCAAATAAACATCACATTTATCAGGACGTAGTGAAAAAAACCCAGTACACTGTTGTGCACAATGAAGATCTTCAAACACACAGTTTTTCATGATTCACATTATAGTTGTGGACTAGCCTTCATTTATTACTTCCTTCTTTGACTAACCTTCAAGCAAACAAGTGTAGATCTGACATTATACCTAGGCCAATTATTATTTAAAAGCTTCCATCAGTTCTGTACGTTCATGATTTTTCTCAGCTGTTCTTGATTTTGAAAAGCCATTTGTGTCTACTGAATAGACACAAGTCAAGAGTTTAGCTTGGGAACATAGCAAAAACTGCTTGACTTTAAAAGGAATGGTAATTATACAGGACTTATTTCTCACAATAAGCAAAATATCTTTGAACCTTTTCCTCCTACCACATTAATATATTCATAAACATATGCAGAATTCTTGATGAGCCTCTCCATTCAATTCCTAAGATTTAACCAGAGAGCTCTCTCCTTTTTAACCAACGTGCTTAGAGATTGAGTCTTCAGATAGAATTTGCTAATGCAGCTCTGAAGTTTTAGCAGATTGTGCCCTTTAAGACTGAGTGAAATTCTGTTGCAGAGATGATAAAATAAGCTCAGTTCAGATTATACATTGTGAAATCTAAATCCAAGAATGATGCCCCAAAGCATTGCCCCCTCAAGTCAGATGAAACTCCTGACTATAAAAAGAGTGACTGCAGTGTCACAGGAAAAGGGAAAATCAAATGAGACTGAATAACCAAAGAATATAAAAGAAATAGAAATGTTTATACAGAAATAGTGTTGGCCGTTTTAGGAGGACAAATGTTTACATGGATGCTGGGTGCTTGCTAAAGTCACTGTAGAAATTCCTTTCCCACAGCATCTAACTGAAAAGGGAGAATGAAAATGGGCATTCAGTTTCAGAAAACATATATTTTCCTGGAACTCATGTCTTCAAATGTGGCAATATACTTCAAGTAAAATGGTAATAAGCATAAGGATAGCCCTGTTCCAGTGAACAACCTCCTTATGGTTAACCCTACGTGTACTCCCAGTTTTAACTGGATTATACTACCTCGCAGCTATCTATATTAGCATTTCTGACATACTCAGCAGCAAATTAGTTAAAAGACATCTTTGGTTTTTCAAATATGAAAAAGTTTCCTAGCATAACAAGGTCAAGGGGCTTCAGAGTGGAAGAACTCACTCTGTTTTCTCTGAATGAGGTGTTAAGAACATAATGAGGACTTTATGAGTATAAATCTTCAAGAAGAAAACATTTTTTTACATCATTATCATATGCCTTCTGGATTTTTTTCCAGTCTGTCTTATAAGTCTTCATTGAGATGAGTCAGTTCCATGTTACTGTAGTTGTCCTCAGGTACTTTAGAATAGTGATGCTTTTTCTTGCTCATTAGCATGCAATGTCCGTGTTATAAATTGTGATTAAAGTGCCAAAATAATGAGTCAATTTCACAAGCTTAGGTTCACCCTAATTAATATTTTAAAATAGACAGAGAATGAGATAACATTTTGGTTACCGTCCAGGCAACTTATCTTGCCCTTCTGAATATGGCCAAATACTGTATATTGATCATAAGCCAGAAAATGCATTTTTATGGCTTTCAAACACACATGAAAGACCATAATCTTTCTGTAGTCTTCCTCTTTTTAAAGCAATCTTTAAATATTTTTGGTTTTAGTTTAAAGGCAAGAATAGATGTCTGAGTAATGATTAAAATAAATTCAGAAAGGCATTCCCTTTCTTCTCTGTAAATGGAAGGTGAATGAGGGATTAGTCAGCGTCTCAGATGAACTGACCTGGGAAATGGTGACTTACTAGCCTGTGCAATTATATTTAGTGGAAGAGCTCTGAGTTTGAGGATATCTAGATGTAGGAGGCAGACAGAGTTTTATGTTGATGATCAAACGTGGCAAAGGTTCTGGTATTTGTAAATTCCAGTTCCATTATCTCTCCCTGAATAATGATGACTTGTTTTGATGGCATGTCACGAAATACGTGCCTCCTCAGTTAGGAGCCTGAGCTCTGGAAGGGCAAACGTGGGAATGAGATTAGAGGAATGCTGATGTCAAAACCCTGCTCTGCTGCTGTCAGGTTGTTCTGTGGCTAGGGGAAAGATCAGCAGCAACTCTCTGCCTGATTTTCTCCCTTCTAAATGTTGCCTATGTTTTAAATGAAGCATTTATTATGGATGATGAGAATTACCTTATAGCTGGGCACTGGAAGAATAGTTTCATCGTGCAAGAAGAAACATGTAGTACCAAATAGTTGTTTGCTTCTGGCTTCTTTGAAGTCCCTGAATCCCAGTTTATGTTTGTCTGTGTATTTATCTCAATAAGCATCAATCCTGTGTATTTCTATACCAAATCCTTCAATAGTTAAACAGCCTGTTGAATGTAGAAAGTGTCCAGATAGGGTTTGTGATACATCAGTCATCCCTGTTCCATGAACTCCTACCTTCTTCTCTATTGACTGAGGTTTTATGCGTTTTCTGGGTCAGATCCTCAACTAGTTTCAACTGTCATAGCTCCAATGAAGTCAGTGACAATGTCTTTTAAATTAGACCTGCAGGGCCCGAGGATGACTGCAGCCAGCTGCATCAAGCTGTCATATTTCACAACATCGTATATCAAAGCTAAATGCAAATGTTGCTCTTGCATATGATACAGTGCACAGAAGTCAATCAAACCCAGCCAATTTACATCAGCAGATTAGCCTGCCTGCTATGTATAACCAAATACAAAACACTCACAAATAAAAAAAAAAAATCAGGAAAGAAAAAAAAAATCATACATGGAACAGTGAGATCATGGAGGAGAGACACAAGCTGGTTCCTCGTTTGGTTGCAGTGTTTTGAACAGTGGGGCAAGAGGGGCTCTTGAGGTTTGGCTTTATTGCTGTCACTGATTTATTGAATGACCTTGGAAATGTTTTTGTGCCTTACTGACCATCTGTAGCAGCACTTAAATGCCTTGCAAGCTTAATTATTGTTTCTAAAGCACTCTAAAACAATTCAGTAAAAGACATCATATCTGTTTAACGTCACATTATTTTATTTGAGATCCAGAAATGTTCAGAATTTGAAATGCTGATAAAACCATATGTCACATTTCAGTAATTCTCTGCAAGTTCCTTAGGGGAAATACTATACAATAAAATCCCATGAAAATCCCATGCTTCACTTCCTCAGATACTGTAGTTTTAAGTTATCCCAGACTTTTGTAGATCTCAATCTGAGGGCTTGTCTCAAATTCCATCTGCTTTTGTAATTTCTGAATTAGGGATGTCGTCCAGCTCCCACGGAAATCAAGGGAAGGACTTCCAATGACTTTACAGGATGCTGGAACAGGCTTAAAAAAATAAGAATATTTGTGAACAGCAGCCATTAAGAGGCATTCATGCAGTACCCCCGTGTTTCACAAAAGAGGAGAGAGACATATCTGTCAGTGATACTCACTTTTAGTGGCAATTAACAGGTGTGCTGTATAGAAGGGCTATGCTATTTAGTAAAATGAAATAATCTACATTATGTTATGAAAGAGGCAGCTAATTTTCATATGAAGCAATGCAGCATATGATGCTGCTGTGCATCTGGTTACAACAGGAAATCTTCAGGTCTCACTGGCCAGTTTGTCAGTATTTAACAGCGTGGATCTGATTCGTTTTTTAGTTTATGTACAAAGAAACCTAATCAGGCTCTCCTGTGAAATATCAGAGTGAAATTCTGTTGGTTTTGTTTTTTTGTTTGTTTGTTTAGCAGTATGTTTTATTTATATTTAAAGGCATGTTCCTAATTACAGTTGAGGCAGTGATTTGTTGAGGGCATGTAATTTAAAAAATTGAACACCTTGTCTTTCTTTTGATAGCATTATTTGCAAAGTCCTTTCCTGACTGTAATAGTAAAGGATAACACAGTTTTTGACCAGCAGCAAAACGCTCGGGGACACATAATCCGTGCATTCAACTATTCAACCCTTGGATCATTGTGAAGTTACAAGGAGAAAAAGAAAGCCAACGTTTGTCTTCATGTCTTTTCAACAGGTGTTCTGGTGTGCTTAAAGTCTAGAAATTACATTGCACACTAGGATAAAAATCACCATTGCTCTGCAGGATGTTGGCTGGATGCAGGAATAACGAACATAATGTGGCACACAACAAGGCAGTACTTGTGCATGGTGGCATAATTTGAAGATTTGCAGATTTATGGCAGTTGGCCCTTTGTCTCTCTGATCTTGTCTCACCTCTCACTTCCAGGAAAACAATACGTTCAGCTTCTCCACACTGTGGCTGATCTGTTGCTAAGTGCTTATTGCTGTCACATTTGCCTAAACAATCACAATAAACAGCATTATTAATTGCCTCTCTATAAAGCACTTCTAAACTACAAGCAACTGAATATAAAATCCTGCTTTGTTCTGTTTGCAGCATATTCCTTAGTGGCTGAGTTCCTTTCTTGCTGCACGGGAATTGCACCCAGCAGACTCCAGAGCTCTGCTGTTCAGAACATGTCCAGCACAGACTAATCGAGGATGGATGATGTGCTGTAACTATACTTCACTGTGCCTTCCTTAAAGTAGAAAAAGACTTTAAAGAGGCCAAAAATGGCCCCAGAAGATGTTTTATGAGAGACTGAGCACAAATGGTCTTACAGCCTGGCTGAGCATTATAAGGGGATTTGGGGATGCTTAAGGGACATCGCTAATACTGAACTTGTCAAACTCTATGTCCTCTCTGAGGACTAGTGAGAACAAGTCTGTCCTTCACAAAGAGCTGGGCAGATTCAGGCACAGCCCCCGCATTTAGGCAACAAAAAATAAAGCCACACCTGTCCCGTCTTCCTAACCTTGAAAAAAGTAGTCAGGATCCAACTCAAGAAACATACAACTGAATGCTTAGATAAAAGAACTAAATATCTCCATTGACAGCGGTAGAACTAGACAATTACTGGGAGGTCTGTTCCAAAGTACAGTATGTGTCCTATTCTTGCTGCTGATTATTCCCCCTGCAGATTTATTAAATCAGGGGTTATTTTAGGCAAATCCATCCTGAAATCCCAGATCTGTCAGAAGGCTTCTGTCTGGAAGAAGCAGAGGCTAAATGTAAGTGCTACTTAAGACCAAGGGTAAGAGTAATTTCCCTTTTAATATCAAATTATAAATCAGGTGCCTGTTCTGCCTCAATAATATAAAAGCTGGAGTAATCAAATTTAGAATAGGATGAAAGCAGAACTTGCTACTTTGCTCTGTCACATGCTGTGTCTAACCTATATACAGTAGAAAGAATCATCAAACGTAAGAGATGCTACATTAAATTTATATAACATTTGCCGGCAGAGGATTTTCATTTAGAGGTCTAGAGACAGTTTCCTACCCATTCATGCATATAGCTCTTATTTATAGTGCCGTGAATGACACGAGTCCTTGTCTAAGAGAGCGTGTTTCTAATCAGACAGAGCTATAGTAGTGATGCTTTTGGTTGCCTAGAGAGAATAACAGCGACAGTCCCAGCCTTCGCTTTCTGGTTTTCTTCAGCATGTCTGCGATTTTTGCAGGGCCCAGCAGCGAGGGATGAAGCGAAGCGCTCACTCAGCACCGCTGACGTGGGGGGTGTGGGACTCCGGGCTCCGCTGGGTGTCAGTGTGGGACTCGGAATGGGCAGGCGTGGGAAACAGCCTCGTTAGGGCCGTCAGCATCAGCTGGAGAAAAATGCCCCCAGAACAATAACTAGGAAAACGGAATACAAATTACGTTGTCTTTTCAGGAAAAAAAAAAAAAAAAAAAATAGAATCCCGTATGAGTTTAAAATGTGCTAAAAATAGAATTTGAATTTATAGAAGAAATGCACTGGTAATTATGTCCTCATCTCAGGAGATCCATGCAGTGAACTCAGGCTGGGAACTGAATGTATTTTAGGAAAGAATACTATAATAAAACTGGATTTTGTCTTTTTTTTTTTTTTAAAGATAAAATGATGTGTAGACTGGAGGGGGGAGGGGATTGGGGAGGGGTAAATTGCTCCAAACCCACTCTTCCAGGTGGAAGAAGCAGAAAATCAAAAATGTATATATATATATGTATGTGTGCGTGTATGAGGAATATCATAAGATGGCAAAAGGGAGAGATTCACTCACCATCTGTCCTGCAAAATGGGTCGGACAGACTGGAGAGTAAGGAAAGCACACTGGGGAGCTGCAGGTTCTCGGCAATTTCTTTTCCATCAAAGAAAGCAGTCATGAATTCAGCCCATCATTCTGCCTGGTTCTGCTAACCTTCTTCTGCAAGTCAGAAGTCAAGGTTTAAAATGAGCACGCAGATCATGCAAACCTGCTTAGAAAGAGACAGTGTAATGTGTTTCAATATCAAGGTATAAGAAAATAAAACAATATGACTCTAAGGAATTTTCGCAGTGGAGTGATTCTGAAGATGAGTTGTGTTTTTGCCTTCAGCGAGACCACATGGTGGGTTTCCACTGGATATGCTGAAGGACCTGAGTGAATGAGAGTGAGTGACACAAGCCAGGGTTGGGAGCAGCCTCCTGGATCTAGCAGATCCTCTGGAATCTATGCATCACCCAAATGAGACACTCCATGTCATAAAAATAGCCTATCTGTACATCAGAATCATACGATCACGGAACGGCTTGGGCAGTGCTGCCACCCAGCAGATCAGGCTCCCCAGGGCCCCATCCAACCTGGCTTTGAGCAACTCTAGGGATGGGACATCCAGAGCTTTTCTGGGCAGCCAGGGTAACTTCTTCTAAGGTGACTTAATGACATTACTAACACTTGAAATCATCCCATGGATTCACTGGCATCAGTGTTTTCTCATCAGTAAATTTACTCACAGCCTTTTTCATTACTTTTTTTCCTTTTTGTTTTTTGGCTGCTGATACGAGTATTCTGGGTATGGATGCAATATTCGGGAAGTTATGTGTGTGCAGTGTGATTGCTGATATCGAGTGTGTTTCCCAAAAGCACCAGATGCAGTTCTAAATCAAGCTGAGCCTCCAAGCTTTGGGAAGTGGCTGATATCACAGAGCCTCAGGAAGACTGTAAAGAAGGTGCTGCCAAATGGCACACATCCAATTAGCTCCCTCAGTGGCATATTTAGGACAATTAGGGGAGACTGGTGGATGTGGAAGAGTTATGGCTATGCATTCTTTTCCCCCGCCTCCTCTCCTTTCTATTTTCTTTTCTTTTTTTTTTTTTTTTAAGTTTAAGATGATATACAAGCTCTATGTTCTGAAAGATATGGGGTTAGATAGCACTTCAAATTTCATCCTGTTGACTCTAGGTAATAGTGACATTGCATTCTTAAGAATTAAAGGCAAAATATAATTACAAGAGGCATTATTTTGTGTTTAGCAGAGCACTAAATTAATGATATACGGGCATGATTCCGCTGGTGCACATCCCTGTTACTATGGCAACAATATTATGTCATGTGAGTCTGTCCTTGGTGTTACTTAGAGCAGCAAGGTCTCAGCAAGCTCCTCATTTATTTCAGAGACCTAAATAGGCACTTTCTGTGTGTGTGGAATGAAATCAGTTTTATTATAGCTACAAATGTTATATATTCCATTAATTGGTTCTCTTATGTTATAGTGTTAATTTACTTTACTTATGTAGTGCATTAGCATTAACATAAAACAGATAATTAGTGAACTGCAAATGACTAATGCACCCATATTGTGCAAATTCCTCTTTTCATATTCAAAGCACTGCCTTTTGCTCCAACTCCTCCAGCCCCAACCATTAACCTCAAGGATTTGCAGACCAAAAAAGGAGATGGAGTCAGTCCAAGAGGAAACATTCCCATCTCCAGAAGCACTATCTACTGATTCATAAAGAAGGAATGTCAGAAATCCAGCCTCTCTCCTTCCCCCATCACTTCCCTTTTGAGCTTCTAAAGAAGAAGCAATTTTGAGAAGGACTCCTGCTAGGGGCACAGGGTGTCAGGTTCAGTCCTGTTTTCCAGCAGGTAAACCCAAGTTCTTTGATCAGGATTGCAGAGTCTACCTTCAGTCTGGCAATGAATTGCAGTGTGAATAAAGGTATATCCTAAAGACTGTATCCAGATCGGATTTTGATCATTTTGATTTATTGTTCTGTTTTTCCAAATGTACTTTGATTTGCTATAGTAACCTCTGAAATGTTTGAATCAATGTCAGCGTACAGCACACTTCTCTCAGGTTAATGCAATTGCCTCAGCTAATTGGATTATTCCGCAGAGCAGCAGCCAGCAGATGGCAGCCTGCCTGTTACTGCTTCAACTAATGCATTTTTTATAAAATATGGGAAAGTGTACCAAAGGTCCATCCACTGTATGCATGCTGAGGGAAGGAGGAGGGGAAATGTTTTGCATGTCAGAATGTACAATTACTTTTTTCTTTTTTTCTTTTTCCCATAACCTAGATTAATTAATCTGATTTGTTCTGTTATCAATCCCGTTTGTACTAAGGTACGCTGAGTCCTGGTTAAAACAACATGATTTTCCTTTTCCCTTCCCCCACTTCAAGCTTTGCATACTTTAGAGAAATACTGTATCTCCAAAGTACCAGCTGGCCAATCAATTTGTCCTGACATTTGCAGCTGGGAAGTTCATCTATTAATAAGAGATTCATTATGTACCAAAAGACGATTAATGATAACCACATATCAAGATACAGACTGTACATAAAGCCATACTCCTCCCTCTAAGAAAACAGAATAGAGCTCCAACATGAGAACTACTGAATGAAGTTTTGTGTTGTCCATTCTTTTTAATTCCTGGAAAAACAGGGTGAGAACCTCAGCTTTTGTCAATCGCAATGTCTCTGATGAAGGCAACTGGAATGACTTTAGATCAACAAAAAATGTGACTCACAGGCTTATCTGTAGTGTTTCTTACTATTATATCTCCTTTTTGCTTTCCAAAAAAAAATAAGGCTAATAAAGGGTTTTTTTTATGCACACTAAAGAGTGATATTTATTGTTTCAGAGGAGACTCGTTGCCTTGCTCTGTCACTTCCTTCTTTTAGGTGGCTGCAGAAGATCAGCACTTCCTGCAAAGAGGAGCTCTGTGCTTGTCTCTGGAGGTCAGTGAAGACAGAATGTTTTGTGAAGTATCACTGTTTATCTTTCATTGTTCCTTACTCAGGTACGATGAAGACTAAAATAAGCAGCACAGACAGACATTTTTCTGAGAAAGAGGCCTGCTTAGCTCTCCCTGACCCTTCCTCATCCTTCAGATATCCCTTAGACTGATTTTATGCTTAGAAAGGTTGGTGACAAAACGGTGCTGACTTTTATGACCAAAAATCAGGATGTAAAGCAATGTTTTGCTCCATCTCCACTGAACATCATGGCCACTGAGATTATCGCAGTGTACTCTCAAACAAGCCTCCCTCATGCATCAAACATTAGGCAGAATCTGTATGACTTTATACCGAAGAAGGAGATAAACTAAATAACTCAGTGAAGAATTTACAGTTGTGTACATATCTCTGCCACATAATGCAATCTTAATTCATACAAATGGTCCCACTGATTTTATTTGGGTTGCTCAAGCAGGTTAGGCTTTCCAGTGCAAGTGCAATAAGTGCTGCATGGTCAATAAACCTTTATGATTCCTTTTCAGTCTCCTTATTTCTGACAAATCTCTCCTTAAAACTTTTTCTAGCCTAATGTACATTAAATGTTCCCTGACAGAAACTAATGTTGTCACATTGGTTCCATCTTTTCATTTGCCTAACATGAAGTATCTGTTGTGAAATATCTGTTCTGGCTATGTACATAGCATAAAAAGACCATGCTCTTAATAAACAAATAGAAAAAATAGGGATTTCTATATTCCTGTCCCACCTTTATTTGCTGCCTCCTCCTTTTTTCCTTTCCAAATGAAACAGCTTGATGTGCAATTTGGTAGAAGTGTTAAAAGGCAAATTACTAATCCCATTGATAATACTAAGAATTAAGGAAAAACAGTAACAAACAATCTTGTTCCCTTGAGCAAGCACTCTAAAATTAAATCCTTAGCATGGCTTCCTTTCTTCTTTCCTTTTCTCACCAAGAAAAGTTAAACATTGCATCATTTAGTTAAATCATTTTAGTTAGGTCATTTCTGCAGGCTACACAGGTTAGATGATTATTTGTTTCGTTTTGCAGATTTGCTATTCGTTTTTAGTTACTACTGACAGTTTCCCCATCACCACAGGGCACATTCTCATTGGAAGGCTGCTGGTGCAGTGGATTTTATTAATGGCCGTAATCTGCTGTCGTGTCAGTTAATACCTTCTCCAAGTGGTGTGACAAGGGTTGACTGCATCTTACAGTGATTATGGGAGTGAGAAATATGTGTGAGAGGTAGCTCTCCCCCATAAAGACTGTTTGGTGGTGTGTTTTTTTCTAGTAGAGAAATATTAAGGAAATCCCACAAAGGACTGAGAGCGGTGGGAGCCTGTATTAATTCCCCCTTGCTCTTTAAATTTGTCAACTTTGAGAGCCTCTTTTAGGTAATATTATTATTAATGAGCTGTTACCCATACATTTTATTATTCTTGTTTAAAAGTAACATAAGGTAGAAAAGACCTAATCCAGCAGAGCAAAGACTTTCCTTGATTCAAATTTAACAGGAGATAGAATTTTGAAATTAATAAGATGCGAAACTTGACCTTATTTGTCTAACACCTCCTAAAATGCTCCCCTCATACACAACACCTCAAAGAATTGTTATAAATTAGGAAGATACGGAGTTTGAATTCCTTGAGACAACAGTAGTATTTATCTTTGAGACTATCCTGATTTTTCCAATGGAGCATAAATCCTGAAAGTTAAAAAAAAGAAAATGTTGATCAGATAACTCTGCAGTGCCTCAGGAACACTGCAGCCCAAGCTTCTTGAGTAGGCATTTCTGTTCACTTCAGAGTTTCAAAAGACAGGTAGAACTGCCTGGCTGCAAATGTAGGATATGGGATAAGTAATTTTAGTTCGGGCCATCTAATTTTTTTGCAAGTCAATATGCAGAACATTTGAGGCTGAACATGTAGGTGGCACCTGTGCAGGGCACTGCTTGTTTAGGAAGTTCTTAACATGTATCCTCATAAAACTTTGTCACAAAAGATTTGTTGGCCTTGTTTTCCTCAAAGGAATCATGTTTTATCCAAAATACATTGTCAGATTCTCTGTTCAAAAAAATGTTTCTCATGCAACTACAAATAGATGGATCACAAACAAATCATATCTTTTGGAGAGACTAATGTCTCTTTCAGAAGGGGAGATAGAAAAGTTCCCAAAATATATTTGGAACCAGAGTAGGGAATGATATCTATCCCCATACTGTGAAAACAGAGCACAAATATTTTAAACCTGGATTCTGAATTCTTTGTAAAGTCCAGAAAAATTTTGGAGCACCCAGACCTTTCTCATCTAAGTAGGAAATTGACTATTTTCAGTCATTTGTTGACATCTACTGAAACATCAAAGAAAAAAGATGTGATGTAATTCTAATTGTTTCAGCAAGGATATGCCTGTCTTATAGGAATGGGAACTGGAGCACCAAATTCATCTCTGGATGGACACAGAAATAAAGAAATACTCTGTCAATAACAAAATTTATTCTTTGTCAGCAAGCACTAAATTCTCACTGCTGGACACAGGGGATCTTCAAAATGTTTTTAAAGCAATCTAATCACTTAGTGTTTTATTATTTTTCATGATCATTTGAATTCCATTGGTTTTGAGTCCTTATTATTCCTTTGCCAGAGAGATTCCCTCAGTGCCCTGCCAGAGACTCAAGAGGTTTCTGGACTTTTGTTCAGCAGCCATGACAGAAGGTTAATAATAAAAATAACCAACCTTGGCAAAGCATCAAATTGGATGAAAGGAACCGCCTAAATTCATGCGCTCGCCAAGAAAGCTGGCACAGAACCAAGATGAATGGTTACAAGTTGTATTAGTATTTCGACAAGAAAATAGCTCAGCTGAAGATTCAGAGCATCTCTGAGCCACGGAAAGACACATTCAGGATTTACAATCCTATTTCATAAAGGAAATGAAAGAGATTTCACTGATGATGAATAGAATTAATACTACAAATTTGGGACAATATAGGTTTTACCACATCCTGTTTCCTTATAGGAAAGACACTTCAAATTGTTGTGACTGCTCAAGCAGATGTTCCTCCACCATTCCTTTCAAAACCTAGGAGATAGGGCAAGATTAATTCTCCTCCTGTTTGCACCAGTCTTACCAGTTGCAGCATATCTGATGCTAGCATCAGGTCTAAACCATAGCATGAGGCTCAAATACGTCTTATTCTTGGCACTATTCTGATTTTATGTCAAACTTTTCATTAAGAGTCAGAAAATGATCACTCACTGAGGGATGCATCGAAGTGCATACTAAATGGCAGCTTCTCTGAAGAACTACTTTGTGAACACTTAGAGAAAGGCTTTGGAGACCCCAACATAGAATAAATATCCAGAATTACTTGCTGGCTATTCTTCTAAATGTGAACTTCTATACATATAAGTTTTTATAAATACAGTTGAGTTTTAATACTTAACTTCAGACTTCTCCCTATAACTTGTTTTGTAAGACAGGAGCTCTGACTATTCGTTCTGTTAGAGAACAGTGTTTTGCAGTTTCCCCATAAATGCAAAGTTTCCAGGTTAAAGTCACCCAGTACTCATTGGAGATATTCAGAGCAGAAGTAGTCCTGGCTATATTTTGAGCAACCTCGCTATTTGTGTAAATCACCTTAGTCTTTGAAAGCTATCAGTGGATTCTTATGCTATCATTTTAATAACCTTTCCTACTCTATCCCACACCAGACTTTGTAAAGGAAGCATTTTCTTTTTAAATTTTTTGGTAGACTTGGGATTTCCCCTAAATATCTTCTTGGAGAAGGGGGAAAAGAGTGGAGTAGGTACAGTGTGTTTGGAATTATTCTGTAAAGGATTTCTTGAGTATGATATGAAACTGAGTGGCAGTTAAAGTTTTGTTTATCTCAATCCCATGCACATCTCTAAAATTAAATCAGTGGGTGTGAATTCCTTAATTGAAAATCAGGTAATTTTTAGAGTATATCAAAGAGAAAAGAATCTGATGCAAATCGTTAACATTGACATCAGTCATTAAAGTATACACACTTTGACTAAACCCATAGGTCTACACAAATATCGTCAAAAAATCCACTCTAGCAAAGCAGAATGGAGTGAGATGCTGACAGAGCTACAGTGTCTTGCAGAGAATCTCCAGAGCTGTTGTCAGTAATGCAGGAATGGGGTGGATTGTTGTTTGTAGGAAACTGTAATTTCTACTTTCTGACACACAGAGTGTGTTATTCAGTCTCAGAGGAGAAGACTGAATGCACCAAGTTCATCATGACCCAAATATTTAAAACACATTTATTTGACTTTGCTTTTCTTTACTAAAAAAAACCCAAAATTTTTGCTTATTGTTAACCAACACATGTCATTGTGAATGTGTTCTATGTCACAAGGGTCTTTTGAACTAACAGAAGTGTCAAGAAACTTTCTTCTAAATCTGATGTAACACATAGTGAGGCAACATGCTCTAATTTTGTATCAGTGACACTACTCAGTAAGCATTACATTTGTTTCACCAGTTAACACATGGTCTGTATTTATGAATTAATCCACCTTGTAGGGATAACTTGCTTTTAGGCTGAGCTGCTCACCTTCTATTATTATTATTAGCTTTACAGTTTCACCTACAGGTTCCAAAACAACAAGCAAATTACACTATTATGAATGTTGTGCAAAAGCACAGTGAGAAAGAAGAAACCAGATTGTTAGAAAATATATTCCCCCTGTTTATAGTTGACTTGGCGTTGTCCTCATTTGACTAAAGTAGGTAAGTTAAGCTTCCTCCCATATGTGTGTTGTTATCATTGCACAGTCTACATGGTGATGTGCACATGTGAAACAGGAAGTTCCTGTAGTTTTGCTGCTACATCTTTGTCTTTTTCCTTTCTTTTGGGACAGGCTAAGTGTGAGCAGTTAGGAGCGGAGGAAATTAACATGAAAAATGTAATATCTTCCCCACTGCATGTGAAACTACTTAAAATCTTCATCAGTGAATGCGATGATAGGGCAAAATGCAGCCTCGGCAAGTTTTCAGATGGCACCAAAATAGGGAAAAGAGATGGTGGTACAGAAAATGGAGCTCAGCAAGCAGAATTCATAAAGTGAAATAAAGAAAAGTGCAAAGCAAGAGGATCGAACAGCCCTGTGCAGCAGCCCAGGCTGTGAACTGACAGTGTGGGTGGCAGTTCTGCAGAAAGGCCTGGAGGTACTGGTAAATAACTGACTGGACAAAAATTATCAGTGTGATCTTGCAGCCAGGAGAGCTAACAGCATTTGGGGCTGTTTAGCACAGAAGTAAGCAGCAAGTCAGAGGAAGTATTTTTCTTCTCTGCACAAGGCTTGGAAGGCCACATCAAGAGCAGAGTAATGTGCTGGAATGAGTTCAGCAGAAGGACACTACAGCTGTCAGGAGCAGGAGCACTTGCTATGCAGAGCATCAGAGGAAGAGTGGCTTGTTCAGCCTGGGAAAAAAAAGATTATTGCTGTCTTCAACTGTCCTAGTGCACAGTCTTACACAAGACTTTCTGTTCTTAGAGGTGTATAGCCGAAGGACAAAAGGAAATAGTCACACATTATAGGAGAGGAAATTATGACCAGAAATAGAGAAAAGAAATTCATAGTGAGCAGAAGAAATTGATTGATCTGAGGGGTTTTGGGAACTCCATTTTCAAATATATTGAAAATGTGTCAGGACAAGACCTAGAGAAAACCAGGATAACTTTTCAGCTACCACTATTTTGATTATGGGATTGGATTAGGTGATTTTCAGATGTTCATGCTGATATAAATAATTCTGTGACATGAATTATTCTGTGACCATAACTTATTGCATGAGATTAGGAAAATGTTTAGTGCAATCTAGTACATTAGTGATAAAAAGACCAGTCTTATTCTGGAAGGATATTCAACTATTATTACCAGAAACAGCTATTTCAGTATTAATGACTGACAGAACAGACATTTTCTGGCATTTAATGACCTGTTGAGTGCCAGAGAAGTAGCTGGCTTATCATTAGCTGACAGAAAATGACCAACTTGGAGGGCACTAGCACTATTGGAGACACCAAGAACATTTGAAAGAAGAAAAAGAATTGCAATTAGACTAAATTCTTTTCTTACTTACATAACATCAAGAGGTTTGAATGTGTATTACTACGAAGAGCAGTTTTGCAGCACAATCCCTTCCTTCCTTCCTTCCTTCCTTCCTTCCTTCCTTCCTTCCTTCCTTCCTTCCTTCCTTCCTTCCTTCCTTCCTTCCTTCCTTCCTTCCTTCCTTCCTTCCTTCCTTCCTTCCTTCCTTCCTTCCTTCCTTCCTTCCTTCCTTCCTTCCTTCCTTCCTTCCTTCCTTCCTTCCTTCCTTCCTTCCTTCCTTCCTTCCTTCCTTCCTTCCTTCCTTCCTTCCTTCCTTCCTTCCTTCCTTCCTTCCTTCCTTCCTTCCTTCCTTCCTTCCTTCCTTCCTTCCTTCCTTCCTTCCTTCCTTCCTTCCTTCCTTCCTTCCTTCCTTCCTTCCTTCCTTCCTTCCTTCCTTCCTTCCTTCCTTCCTTCCTTCCTTCCTTCCTTCCTTCCTTCCTTCCTTCCTTCCTTCCTTCCTTCCTTCCTTCCTTCCTTCCTTCCTTCCTTCCTTCCTTCCTTCCTTCCTTCCTTCCTTCCTTCCTTCCTTCCTTCCTTCCTTCCTTCCTTCCTTCCTTCCTTCCTTCCTTCCTTCCTTCCTTCCTTCCTTCCTTCCTTCCTTCCTTCCTTCCTTCCTTCCTTCCTTCCTTCCTTCCTTCCTTCCTTCCTTCCTTCCTTCCTTCCTTCCTTCCTTCCTTCCTTCCTTCCTTCCTTCCTTCCTTCCTTCCTTCCTTCCTTCCTTCCTTCCTTCCTTCCTTCCTTCCTTCCTTCCTTCCTTCCTTCCTTCCTTCCCTCCTTCCTTCCCTCCTTCCTTCCCTCCTTCCTTCCCTCCTTCCTTCCCTCCTTCCTTCCCTCTTTCCTTCCCTCCTTCCCTCCCTCCTTCCCTCCCTCCTTCCCTGCCTGCCTTCCTTCCTGCTTTCCTTCCTGCCTTCCTTCTTCCTTCCTTTTTTTTTCTCTCTCTCTTTTTCTTTCTTTCATTTCATAACCAAAACATTCTGACATTGCTATGGCTACTGTGTTTATAATAGCTAGCCACAATGCTTCCTGAAGAAAAACTATTGAAGATGTCCCATAATTGCTATGAGCTGATGCTGTAAGGAGTAGGATGGCAAGATTCCTTTCTCATTATCACTCCTCTTGTACAACATTTTACTTTTTCCTCCAACCACCCATTGCCTGTCTCATTTCTCTATGCTACATATAAAAGATATAGCTATTTCACAACATAATTACTTGATTTGAGTCTTTAATCTGTGCAGCTCACAAGCATTCATTGCTTTCTTTATTTTCAGTGAGGAAAGCAGTAATCTATCATGGGGCTGTAGGCAAATGACTGTGGCTTGAAATCTGTGCTCTGAGGATGCTGTTTGTTTTCAGTGTCACTAGGGAGAGAACTGGAAAAAGTGAGATGACTGTAGGTGTGGTCCTTTGATACAAAGCACAAAGACAGTGATCTTCATTCAGGGCTGTGAGGACAGCATATTTTTCTGAAAATGTTTTATAGGACTCACTGTTATTTAAAAACAAACAAATATGACCCAACCAAAAATCCAAACCACAGTGTTTGGAATTTTCCATAGTACTAAATACATAGGTCCATACAAAAATTAGTTAATGTACTAAAATACATGGAAACAAGTGATTTACGTTTACCTGACAAAAATACTTAAACTAAGAAATGTAGCTTAGTATTCTGAGAAGCTGATAAGATGCCTGCTTCTCTGTGCTGTTACATCAATTCTAGAAAGATAAATCAGTTTCAGAGAAGATGAACTGTATCTGACATAAATTATTGTTAAGACATGACTTTTCAGACTAAAGAGTCATTTTAATGGAGGTTTCAACTCAAACTTGACTTGGCTTGAAGGAGGAACACCATAAAACAAGCCTGGGGAGAAACCTGGGAGACTTTCTGCATAGGAAGTGTTGAAGGGAAGGTCAGTCCTGGCTATCCCTCAGTGTCACTGTGACACTTCATGCCAAGGTAGATTGTGGAGATATCTGATATGACCTCCACTGAAGGGTGCAGAGGGAACTGGCTGCCCTCTTTTATCTCTGAAAAGTCACTGAGGCCAGGCAGATGTTCCCAGTGACTGGAAAAAGGTAAATATCATATCTGTCTTGAAAAAAGGCCAGAAGATCACTTAAGGAAACTACAGGTTCATCAGATTGAAAATCACAGAGCAAGACTTTTTGGAGCACATTTCTGGGCACATGGAGGAGAAGGTAAAAGAGAACAGCCAGCATTACTTTACGAGGAATAAATAATGTCAGACTAACCTGATTGCCTTCTGAGATAAAACAACAGGATTTACTTGATTTTAACAAAGCTGCTGTCACTCTTCGATAGTATTCTTGTTTTGATGAGTGGACAACCAGTTGGGTAAAAAATGACTGGATGGGTCATACTTTGCCTGGAGACCCATAACATGTTGGGTAATTCAGAGGTTTGTCCTGGTATCAGCCTCATTTAATATCATTATCAATGGCTTGACAGAAGCAACTCTGAACAGGTTTGCAGCTGGAAGACAGGGAGGGAGAGGAAGTCAAAGGGGACTTGTACAGACTGGAAGAACTGAAAGACAAAAACTGAAATTCTGGCAGCACCAATACCCAGTCCTGCAGCATGGAAGGATTCAGGTGATATACAATCTAGTGCTACGAACTTGGTGGTCAGGAGAAGCTCTGTGATCAGCACTATAGATCCTGCGTAACATCAAGCTGGGCAGGAGCCAGCTGCAAATCCTGGCAGCAGTGTGTGACAGCAGGGCACAGCCAGGGTCTGGAGGGAAGGGTTTGTCCCCCTCTTCTTTGTTCTGCATGTGTTTAACCACACCTGGATATCTTGTCCAGTTTTACGGAAAAGACATCCTGAATCTAGAACATGTTCAGCAGAAGCCACTGCGGCGATCAGGGCTCTGTCCAGAGAGGCTGAGAGAGCTGAATTTGATCAGCCTTGGGACAGAACCTTTAGGAAAAAAATAAACTTGTGAGGACCTAAGACTAGCTCCCCTGTATATAGGGGAGGCCTTTGAAAAGACGGAATTGAGCTCTGCACAATAGTGAATGATGAGAGCAAGAGAGCCAGTGGGCATAAAATGAGAAAAGAGAGGTTCTGGGTGTGAGGAAAACCCATGACTCTCACGCAATGAAGAAGACAGTCTGGTGTGCACTGTTGTCATGTATTTTCAGTGTTGGAAGGTATACAACACAGTAGAACCTGATCTGAACTCGTAACTGACCCTGCCTTCAGCAGCGAATTGTATTGGAGGTAATCTGAGGTCCCTTCCAGTATTAATTATTCTAGTATCTTTCAGTTCCATGATTCCTATGAAACTTGTGGGCTTGGTAATTTCAAAGGTATGAAGATGTTATCAAAATTTCATTGCCTCTCCTTTGTTTCTGTATTTGGATAAATACGCACGTATACCTGGTTGGACCAGAATTCTTCCGAAGGTAAAGCAGATGTGTCATGAGTGGAATTACGTAGCAATGTAAACAGTGATTCTGTATTCAACTGTATTCTGACTGATTTCAACATAGATCCACCACCAGCAACACAGTGAACCAGAATTTAGTTTAACCTCAGCCACTTCAGCAAGCTGACAAAACATGCCACTGTGTAAATCCATGGCTCATCTGTGTCTGGAAGAAAGCATTCAGGATATCAAAAAGGCTGTGGGAGAAATTCAGAAAGGGCAAACAGGGTCATCCTAAGTGGAAAATGGCCTCCCTGTGAGGGTTGGTTATGTAGAGTATGGCTCTTCAGTTTGAAAAGGAGATGACTTAGGTGGATAAAATAAAAGACTATTATATATCATGAACAGGACAAACAAAGATCTGTTGTTGATTCTTTTCTCAAAGAGCTAGGAGGCATGGAGAGAAACCAACAAGCATGAGGTTCAAAACAAGGAAAACGATTCTTCATATGGATATAACTAAGTTGTGAAATTCCTGGCAACAGAATGATGTGGATGATGAGATTTTCCATAGGGTAAAAGAGTATGTGGATGGGCTGACAGATTGGGAAATTCATCTGAAACTACTGAAGGCAAAGTTGAAGAGATTCCTGATCTTTGCCCAGCTGCTCATCAAAAGAACACTGTGGGGCAGAAAACATCCTGCACTTCTAGGGCTGTACCAATGCCTGGACTCTGACCACTAGCAAAGACAGCTGGGATAGATATACTTTTGTCTGACACAGTATGGCTACTCTTACACACAGTTTTATGCTGAAGGTAGAATATTGTGCATGAAATGGAAGATTATTTACTTAGAGAGTGTAATGGTTTTATGATTTATTGGTATTCCACATCATAACATCATGTAGTGAATGGGATTAAAGGAGTTAATGCTCCAGCTCTGTGGATCATCTATAATTCTGGGTATACCTGGCTCAGAAGAGAAGAAGAACTACATTCCCCAGTGGACTTTGTTTTGCTTTGCATTTTTTCCATTTTCCACTGAGAGGGAAAGATAAAAACTGTTCACGTGTCACGAAATACAGGCTCTTTCCCTTTTGGATTGATTCAGCAATGGGTGCTCGCTAGCCATCTCATCTTCAGTATTAGCGTAAGACTTTCAGTTTTCTGACACTCTCTCTCTCATTGTATTTGATTTATTAACTTCAATTCCAATTATATTGTATTATATTGTGTTATTTTGGATTCCAGTATCTTATTTACTAAATTAGCTTTCCTCCTCTAATCATTGATGCTGTTTTGTTTTTAGGCCCTTTATCTCTCTTTTCCTTTTCCTTCCCCCCTTCCCAGGGCTTAGGTCCATGGGTCCCCCCACCCCAGTTATCACAGAACCAAACTGAACCAGCCTGTAAACTGTAGGCAGAGAGTTTACCCAAATCACACCAGATTAAAAGCATGCATTTGAGGACAATTGAAAAAACAGACATTTTGGTTAGAACTGTGGGCATTCAGAGCTCTCACTCTGTAGAAACTGTATGGTTCATGGTTCAAAAAGCTGTATTCTGCTGTGATACACTTGCAGTGTTCTCTCTGATATCACAGGAGCCATGCATGCATCCAATCCAAGACACAAATATATAAATAGTGCAAATAGATCAAAAGGTACCTATATGAGAGAAGTAACCTTATTTATGGAAAAAAGATGTAGTATTTGTCACCTGTTCAACCCTTTGTCACAGATTTCTGAAGGACAGATGGATAAAACCAAATACCTACTCAAAAAATCAGGGAAATAATGAGTACTTTTCTCTATAGTCATGCTCTGGAATGAACAAAAAGTTCACTTCTCTTAACATGACCTTTTGAAGATGGTCCCATCCAAGAGAACAAAGCCAAACGAGTAAGCTTCCCTTCAACTCCAGGAAATGCCTTGTTTCCCACAACAGCTTGACAAAGTGCTTATGAGAGGACCAAATTCTTACAGGCATTTTTGAAGTTTTAGATTAATTTGAGGAAATGATTGATCACTTACATATTTGGTAGGTTTATACTTGTATTTAACTAGATCTGAGAATGGGAGAAAGATTTAATTAAGGTGTAACGATAAATTCACATTGAAGCTCTAAATAGAAAACAGGAACTGGAATGAGTCTTCTGCCTTCCAGAGAGATATGTTAAACTAATTTGTAGATGCAAGAGTAATTTCTGACCTCTCAGCTGTTGATCATGTACAGAATTCATCTGCGAACTTATGATATATAGCATGAAATGTTACTAGGATAATAATTTTCTGAAGTAAACTTTCTGTGTGCAGGTGCATAACAGAAAGAGTGTGGCTGTAGTAATTTTGCCCCATTTGTGGTGTTTCCTTCTAAAATGCAGGTAGTTCTGTGTTAATTTTTCAAAACGTTTTTCCAGTCATAGCACAGCGTTATTTATAGGTTTTCTTGCTGATGAATTCCTTGTCCTTGCAGTAGCCCAGTATAAAATCTTTCTGCTCCATTTTTTGACCTAACGTGCAATCTTTCCTGACTTCTATTACCAGGAAGGAATTGTAATATAAAAATTAAGTCCTAGGTCCCTGGCAGGGAAATACTCTAGGACAACTCACTGGGCTTGTTTACTTGAGAGTGATTGGAGACCAGCAGGTAGTTTGGCTTCTGAGGGACATAAGACTCTCATTTTGCAGCTGGTTGAGCTAAGGATTTATCTGTTGTGTTTGTAGATCAGATTTTATCAGGTTGATTTTATATAGGAACCGCATTAGACACTCTGGAGAATATAAATTAAAAGGAATGCAAAAAGAAAATGCTGGAAAGCCACGGGAAAAAACACGCAGGATGAGGAACTTGAGAATGTCAAATTAAATATGTTTTTTTTTTTTCCATTTTAATAGATGTCAGTATATTAATAATAATATAACTAAAAGAATCTAGTTGTAGACAACCTAAATTATACTGTATACTGGAATTTGAAGATCATTATTTTCACACTACATTCTTTCTCAGATACAGTTTTTTATATCATACACCACTCAAATCCCTAAGCCATCATAATCTGTAACTCAGTTTCCATTTATACCTAAAAGACTTCTGACATCTGTTTAAACACCAATATCTCCACAAGTGCATGGAAATTTTACTCCTGCTGGGTATCAACTGAAAGAATCTGGAGTTTAAAATGACATTAAGCTTAACAAGCAACTCCTAGTGATATTCTGCTGATGCTGATATTTAAATGGATTTTTCTTTCAATAGTTCCTGTTTTGTCAGTGGCCTTTGATTCTTACGAAGATCTTTCAAATTGACATAAAATCTTTTGACTGAATTTTGTGATAATTTGATTAAACTTTAGATTTCCTTGTAGTTTGTTATCATAGGCATGTGAGCTTTTCTTTTGAATATCCATCAGCTTTTGTGAACAAACTGCATCCAGCAAGGCAAAATAGCTGAACTCTGAGACTAATAAGTGGGACAGTTCAACTAATTGGTTTTCAAATACAACTTTTTCCTCCATCTTTGAGACTTGTGCTTTATCTTCCACGTGCACACCTTGCATTCATTTTCTGGTCTCGTCAGGATGAATGTCTTAGAAATATATATATATTTAATATGATATGATAGCTTTGAGTAATTTAATCAAATATTCTAAATTAATCACATCTGAAATTTTATGTTTTGACCACACATTTTCAGTACTTCTTCCTGAATGTGTGATTCATAGTAGTTCCATTCCAGTAGGCACATATATAGCGTCCATTTTAACATGGATCTAGGAATTGTAAAGTCTTATAAGACATAACAGTTAATGCTGGGTTGTGCCAGTGTTAAACTAATTATTTATCTGCTTATTTTAGGAGCCCAGAAAAGAGCCAGAGTTACAGAGGAAATACTTGTTGCAGGTGTTTATTCTATTAATGATTCTATTTTGCTAACAATCTTGGTTAATCTACCTACAGGTATTAATTTGTCTTCAAGGGTATATGTCTTAACATGCCCATAGTTATGGCAGTGTCAGATATGAGTTTTTTGCATGTAACTGATAACTGGGTGTTGTGTGAAGGTCAAGATGTTTCTTGCCACAATCTATATATTGCCTCATTGTGGTCAAAATCAGCAATGGAAGATTACTGGAAGCATGGTGTTTTAAAGCTCCCTGACAGCTGCTCTTTCTTCATGAGATATTATTATCATTCTATTCAGTGGCTATTGTTAGGATGTCATCATGTTGTGTTTACTTTGTTCACTTTGTCACCTTGACACACAGAAGTTGAATTACGCTGTAATTCTTTTTGATCCCAACCTGGGCAGATTGCATTCTTATGTTGTGAGGCGAGCAAGAAAAAACATTTTATCTTCACCAGTCACATTTGCCAAAATTTGTTATTGTTATGCTGCAGCCAATTTAATTTTGCTAAGAAAAAGAGCTGACTACAAGTCTGGCATGATCTGCTTCCCAGACTGAGGGGGCTGTGACCAGACAGGTCTACACGATTGCCTCTGAGAAAGCAGATGTGTCTATGGAAAGGAAATCTTCTCTTTATTTTGGCTGAGCTTTTTCTGAGTCCTGAATAGGAGATCTGCAAAGGTTGTGTGGAAGCTCCAGGCTTTCACCAGGGCACTCCTCTCCCAGACACAAGGCTGCAATTGCTTGGCCTGCAAGCTCAGAAGGCAAACTCAGCTTACCCTGCAGTTTGTGGTTTTACATTTAAATTCTGAAAAACGGAGAGCACATTTTAAAATCCTGCACATATTAGCCCATCACCACATTGTTTGAGGAGGAGCTATGTTTGAATGCTTATTTTGTTGTGCTTCGGAGAATTCAAACTTTCTGTGGGATTCCCTGTTCTGCTTTTCTCCTGTCATGTGTTATGTATAGCTCTCATTGCATCAGCTCTCAGCTTGGCTGGAGGACATGACCTGAGGTTTTCTGTGCCTGCAAGGAGCATGCTGAACTCTACCCTCAGAGAAGAAAGAGTCAGTATTTGTCTCTGGGGTATTATTTACCATGCTCGTATTCATTCTGCTGTTGGCTTAAAGGGAAAACTTGGCACCTGGGTTGCCTCTCACTCGGCAGAGTAAAATGCTGCCTTCTCAGCTAGCTTGAACATGTTGTTGGTTGTTTCTTTATATGGAAAATAATTCTCCTACTGCTAGCAAAAAAAGAGTATCAATCTTTCGCCTTTATATAGCATGCATTAGCTCAAACTCACAGTACCTTTAACAACCAAAGGCAGAAGCATGATTTTTTGGGGGTAAGATGGAGGCAGAAAATGTGTAAAGTGTTATCCAGAAAGTTGGGGGTGTAGGGGTGCATAACCTGGATGCTCTGAGAACCGGTGCCCCAGACACAGGAGTGCAGGAGGCACCTATGTGTAGCGAATAGGCTGTAACAGGAGCTGTCTCTCACAGCCTGTTTCACCAGCTTCATTCATTTCTGTTGTTTTCAAGCATTTCCATATCACAGTCCCATTTGGGTGGTGGGGAATTTGGCAGTAAAGTGTTTGAAAACTTAGGAGGCTCCAGTCAGAGTGAGAACGAGATCTAATCTACCAGATTCAGAAGGAACTGAAGGGTACCCATGGCAGAGCAGCCCTTCTGCTGAGTCTCCTTAACTTCTCATGCTCAGGTAACATATACTGTATATTTATTTGTTACACTCTGTGTTCAGGGATGAAGGAGAAAACTTGTCTGCTAATCAGAATTCATCCATTCCTTCATAAGTTCAAAGCTGGGTCAGTACAAACCAGATCTTTGGCTTGGAATCACTTCAGCTTTTTTTTTTTTTTTAAATATAAATCTTGCATTAGTGCCATGTTTAACTATGTCCCCACATAAAAGCTTTTTGGCACAGAACGTCCTCCATTCAAGTCACTCTCCTTCACGTCACTGATTAATTTAGACCATTAACTAGGAAGCACACTGCTAATCATTTGTCCATATGTGGCCTGCGTATGTAGCAAGCTTGTAGGTTTATAAGTGCAGTTGGCTAGCAAAGAAACCACTGGCATTTCATTACATTTCTGTATATCTCAGCACTTTCTGCCCCTGCCCAAAAAAAATGAACAGACAAAGCACAGTCTGTCTTTACAGTGATTCCTACAAACACAGTATGAACCAGAAAAGCTCGTCATCTGACACTTTTAGTCCAGTTTCCAGAGGTCTAGTCCTTCTACTAGGTCACCTGATGCCAACTTCAGTTTATTTCTTGGGGTCTGCTGCAAACCCTAAGAGAATTGTTAAATTTGTATTGTAAATGAAGTGAAAGGGGGGTTGGATGTGTAAAAAAGTGATGTTAACTGAAATTTAGTTAGAAGTTAATTCATCATTGTAATCTCAATTTCTGCCTTTCAAAATTTTATTACAGATTATGTTTAACAGAAATCTCTGAGCTCCTTCCCACCAATCCCAGATTAATCAAGACCTTCATTTTCACTGACTCTCCTTCAGTATTTTCATAGTTCAAGTCTATAATCACTATTCAACAGTTTTAATTATATCTACTGCTCAAGAGACCTAAACCACTGCTATTCATATCTTTATGAGATGTTTCTTGTATGGAGCTTTGATGATCTCATAATTTATATGCTATTAAAAATGTCTTATGTGATGTGGAAGTGAGATCTGGACCATAGTGAATACCTGTGAATAGCTTCAAGATTTTAATATTTGCTTTAAACTTATTTTATGTAGCCATCACAGACTTAAAACTTGTAGGATGGATGTATGTACTGCAGAATTTCTTCCTGAGGCATTCAGAATGCAACTCTTCTTGAGTCTCTGTAGCTTTTTTAAATACACAAACATCACAAACTCATTGTCTCTTTGTGGGTCTGTATAAGCTTAAAGGGAAAAAATTGCTTCCTACAAAGGTTGTCCTCAGGTCAAGGTAGTGAGAAATAGGCTCTACTGACAAACATTCTTTTGCTCTGTTTTATGCTTTCTATAATGAAAGCTTTTGGCTGTCCCATATTGGTGAACATGCTCTATGCTCCATTGCATTTTCTTAGGATTTTCACCTCTTTTGATGATTTTGACATACTTTAGCAGACTTTACAAATACAACCTCTGTACACAGAATAAATATTGCTATCTATTGCTATCCCCCAGCTTTCCTTCTTGCATGGGATTTTTGGCTGCAAAGGAGAATAATTGCAGGTTAGGTTTCCTTGGGGAAAATAGGCAGTCAGTTTATCCTAAGTCTAGCTTTGAACACTTGTGTCTCCTGTGATAGACCAGTTGCATTTCTTTTCTAATGATAGCTTTCAGAATCTCCACAATCAGAAATTCAGACTGTGAGTATTAAGTATTAAACTGGTTTAACATTAGGCTACAAGGAAAATGATCAGGGAAATAAAATCCCACAGAATAGATTAACTGAAATAACTTTAGCATATAGATGGAAGAAGAGTCAAGAGAATCTGAAAGAATCTTTACTGAGTTGCAAGCCTCATTTATTTTTTTCAAAAACAGAGAAGAAAAAAAACAATAAATGAAAGGAAGGTAGAAAAGCAGTGAGAAAAAAAAAAGGGCTATTTGTTGAGATAAATGCATTGTTGGATATGGAAAATACTTGTCTCATGCAACATGACTGAGGGATCATATAGGGATTGTGTATGTTCACTTTATATTGATAAAGGGCAGATGACTCCACACTTGCCTTTCTCCTTTGGTGCTCATGATTATTTGCTCCATTTTCAGACACAGAACTGCTAGCAGAAGTTTATATGGTGTACTTGCTCTTAAGGACAGTATGTTCTGAAAGGAAAAGGTGTAAATGTAAGCAGAAAAAAGCAGAGATTTGTCAGAATTAGCAAAGCTATGGAAGAAAAGTTAGAACGTTCAACTCTCTGTTGTATTGCTTTGAAAATACATTTTCTCAAGAACAGCTTTCTTCTTAATTAAAAGAAAGCCTTTTCCACAGATGCTGTTTCAAAGGGACCAGAACTTCAAGGCTGGGATGTAAGTCAGACCTTCTGCTGGAAATTTCATTTGCTGTTGGTAGCTGTATTGGATATCCAGGTTGAGAATGGAAAAGCTGTCTGACTCCAGACTAAGAAGTAAATGATTGTTAGAGACCTGAGCAGCAGAGGGAGTGTGGTCCGAGAGATAAGGAAATGTCAGAGACACAGTTTTCTCAGAGTTTCTAAGAATCAGTGATAAACATAAGAAGACACTACATACTCAGATCCTTAAAATACCTGTAAGAAGAATCTGGGTTTAATCACGAGGATTAGGCATGCTTTTGATTCCAATAAAATGATTTATGAGTGTGCCAATACATACTGCTTGTAGAGATGCTATTTGTGATGTTCACATTCAGATCCATGATTTCAGAATGTTGGACATGGTAGAGATAGTCTGCAGTTGTTTAATCTATTTGTGAATACCTGATGCATGTATGTTGGATGACACTCTTATGTCCCACTGAGAGTGCCTTTGTTAGTTCCCTAGTTCCCATATTCCATTTCTGATTTTGGAATGGAAGGTACAAAATAATGTAAGATAATACAAATGTGCATCTACTTAGAGGAAGTTGTGTTAGTGGTCAGGAAAGAGATACTATATATCTTTTACTGTAGTAGTCTTCTGATTTGCTCTCTATTACACCATTGTCATACCACCATACAAATGCAGAGTATGGGAATAAAAATATTTGGATGATACACGTCTATTTCTGCATCTGAAAGTGACAAATGACCAATGACACAGAAAAGAGTAGGGCTTCGGAGTGTCCAGCAAAGCAATATGCTCCGTACTTCACAGTTCACATCAGTTTATCTCTAACCATGCAGCTAGTATTAGGTCTGAGCCCTTTCAATACTAGTATTTTAATACCAGTATCTAGTGGAGGGTTGTTAGAGTTAGGGTAGTATGGTTAAGTCATGGTTGGACTTGATGATCTTTAAGCTCTTTTTCAACCTGAGTGATTCCATCATTCTTTGAAAGGTCTTTTCTCACCACTACACTGTTTCTTCCCTCAGTGATAAAACAGATATTTTTATTTAAAGCCCTGCAGCAGTGAACAGAGATATGCCACAACCTGGTCCTTAGCTAGATAATATTTTATGGAAACAAATGATTCCTTAATAGAAGCCTTAGTACCAAAAGCCAGAACAAAACAAAACAATGCATGCTTCCCTTTTCCCTTTTATTTTAGTTTCAGTCAGCTCTGGGCTCCATTATCTATGAATAAGTTATTAGTTATGCTTCATAGGTACTCTGGTCCTACTGAAGATTACTTATAGTTACACAGCAAGGTTACTACATTAGTTGCATTTTTATTATAGTGGATGATATTTTCATTTTAGGAATATCTATACAAAATGAACTGTAGCCCAGGAAAAGTTTGATCTGGGCTGGTATATAAGCAAAACCAGTTTGGTTCTATTATTCCTTCAACTCATCAAAGATGAGCAGCAAGGAACTCGCATCACCAGCTCACAGATGTTTAACAAAAAGGTGAGCATTGCTGCAGAGGAGATTTTTTGCCCTGTAGTAGAAGAGAGAAGTGTTTCTGCATTTTGGAGTGTGCTTCTTTTTTGATAACTGAATATTTAAAAATAGATCTTCCTTTCCTTGGTGTCATAAAGTTGCTGAACCTGAGTGCAGAGAAAAATGCTTCTGTTGCTGAAGCAGAATATTGTAGTACATTTTCTTGCCATGTGTCATTATTGCAGAAATTCTGCAGGCAGAGTATGTAGAACATTTTAAAAGTTACAACCATCTTAAATCTCAGTCCAAGACAATGAAAGTTTATTACACAGGTGCAAGAAAACACCCATTTTGTAATCCTCTACTTATTAAAATATATATAATATAATATACATAGGCTAATCACATGATAATTATTTTTCCAAGTTCACAGTCATTTCTGTAAATTTTACATCTTCCCATGTTTCTGCAAAATATACACACACTTAAATGCACACATGACAATAGAGTTACACTCCAGTCAACAGCACTGACCCAACTCCATACTTCCCCCCACTTCCTCTTTTGTCCACCTCCAGGTTCTGCTCTATCCTTCCATATGTCCTCATCACATTAATTTCTCACTAATTTCAAGTCCCTTCTGCTCTACTGCTAACGTGCCTGAAAGAGATATCCCCATTCTTTCTTCTTATTAATGCCAAGGCTAATCTGAAAATATTTTTACTCTCCAATTAAGTGATTATCAATGGGAGTCTCATACAATGGTCTCCCTGTACTCCCACTCAAAGCTGCATTTCACCACAATATAATCCTGTTGACTAAAGTGGCATTTTATATTGGTGTCACCAAAGGAAGAGAAAGGATCAGAAATCTTTGTAAGCCAAGTTCCTCCAAAGGTTAACATTTTGAGCATCTCTTTGTGAAGAGCATCTTAGAATGTGAATGGTCAGATTTTGAGAAAAAAAAAAAAAAGAAGAAAGTAAATAAATTGCAGATGATTTATTTGCTATATAATTACAGTAACAATAACTGTGGTAAATTGCTTTCCATCATCCCCCAACAGTGTTTTGCTGGAGGATCTGAAGCTCCGGAGCAGATGGGGGTGTAGGGAGTGTGGCTGCTGCCCCCATCCTCACACTGCCCACTGGGCTGAGGAATCAGCAGGGGAGTGAGCCATGCCAAACACTGCTCACAGCATTGTCTGACAAGGGAGCTCAGGAGAGAACTGAGCTATTTCAGTAAAGGCTTTAGTTAAAAATAATGCCATAAAACACAACAGTGATCTAATCGTTTATAACAGGTTTATTCACAAGTCCTCATTCAGTGTTTTCTTAGGTAAAATGCTGGGTGATTTACCAGCTAGTCAATCAAAAAGCAAGATATTCTGTCAAACACTTAAAAATAAGTAGCCATCTGACCTCAACAGAGGAATTTTTGCCCCCCTCCGGCTGTTGTTTTTATAGAGTTTTCTATAGCCATTTATGGTGTTTCTTTTCTATTCTGCTCCTATGGCTTGTTTCTGTTATGCAATGAATTGTGAGAGTAAGACAAACTAGGAAAGATGATAAAGGCGCCATGTGATTTTTCTTTATTTGTTCTGTAAAGCATGTAGCTCATTTTATACAACTGTATAAATGGCAGTAAAATAATTGGCTTCAGAGGGAGCTTTATTTGGATAATTTCTGCATAAGGATAGCAGGCTGGGGCTTTCAGTGTTATAAGCATTTCCAAAGTACTGAGATATCTTTTTTTCACATTTGCACAATACCTACTGTTTATTTCATGTCTCTGTAGAGCTGGGGTATTTGGGCAAAAAAGGGAAAAAGATGAAATTTTTTTTTAGCAATGTGCAGTGTTGGATTGTCTTGTTTTAGAGATCTGCTTATGATTTCCATTAAAACTGATGCATGAAAGTACCTAGTAGTTTTGGTAATTCCATTTTAATTCCCTCCCTAAAGATACCATAAGGTGAACTGTCATCTGAGAGAGAATATCAAATATTTTAAATACGTTAATTGAGGTACATAATACTAATAGTGCATAAAAATCTTACTCTTGCCTTAGGGGAGGGGAGAGGTGGCACAAACTACAGCAGTGACATGTTGTAATGAGTATTTTGCAATAGCTGTTTCTAGACTGGTCAGGCAGAAATCTGTGCTCCACTCGAAGCAAGAGGGTACAGCAGACTGGCAAGCCACTTGGTTTTCCATAGCCTGGGGATCAGCCCTCAGCTGGGTTTAGGACCTTACGAGAATTTCATGTTGCTTTTGTCAAGGAACAAACAAGCAGGATAAGGATTTAACTGCAGAGGCAAAATGTGACATGATGCCTTTTTATCTTTTTGAGTCAGAGAAGCACAAAACCTAAGAAGCCTCTGCCTCTCACAGTCTGAGAATTGATTTTTTTTTTTGCAGAGTCCACTCCTTTCTGTAAATAATAAGCTTTCCAAGAATAACACTGAATTCTTCCTTTAAATATTTAAACTCTGAAGGAGATTTGGCTTAATCACTAGAAGAAACATTGAACTGAGAGTACATCAGCCTCAAAGATTTTGCAGCACAGATCCCTATTCCCTCAGTTTAAAAGAGCTACACTTACAGAAATATGAATAATTATGTTGTTGGAAATTACTTGATTCTGCACAATAAAGGAGAACCGGGGAAGTAGAAAAATGGGCTAATAAAGACCAATCAGGAGAAATAATTAAACATTTGAGTGGATGAATGATCTGAAAAGGAGACAATGTGTGGCATTCATTTAAAATGGTGATGAGTTTCTATTGGCCATTCCCTTGCATTTGAACTGTTCTGCTAAGATATATATTTGCTGTCCAAGTGGACAGCTGTGTCTCAAAGATTCCCTTGTAGATCTTTGCAGAGAATAGGTTACAATTTACTTGCCTTGGAATCCAGTATCTCCTTGCAGCTATGATGGCATTCCTAATGAGTGTAGAGATTAAATACAAAAGGGGCACAAACTCAGAGGAAAGGAAGATTTTCTTAAGACTAAGTAATCCTCTAACATTTTTTGTACTCTTCCTCCATCTCTCACATCAAGAGGCACTCAGGACCCAACTACAGCAATTGATATAAATGCCAGACAAAAAAGTACTTTTCTTCTTCTGAAAAAAATTGATACTGAAGTGCCATTATGGACACTCAGCTTTTGCCTAAAGGTCACATTTAGGAGGATAAGCAAATTCCCCTTGGATAGTCAGTATGAAGGGCTTCTATCTTGAAGCAAAAAAGACTTTAAAGTTTTGATAGTTATTTATATACCTGAAGTACACGGGCCTAGGCAGTGGAAGTATAGTTCTGTGTCAAAGAATGGAAAATATTATGTGTGATGAGAAGCTTAGCAGTCATGCAGACATTTTTTTACACTTTAAAAGCACATGGACTGATGAAGACAAAGAAAGGAGCAACAGCTTTCTTGGATATACAGTAAACCTGACCCATAAATAAGCACATAGAAGTGTTACTCAAACAAGTGGTATGCTTTCTAGAGGTTTGGAAATTGTGCCCACTGAGGCCTCTAGTGAGTTGACATCTTGAAATTAAACCTCTGCCTCTGAGTAGGGCAGCTAAGAACACAGCACTTCTAGGACCTTCTGGGTATTGATGTATAAGACCTAATATAATCCTTTATGCTTTCTTAAAAGTAGACTTCCACGTGCAAGGTGGCCTGTGTGTGAATAGACATGCCACTCTAGTATAGGGAGAATAAATTACTGGAGAACTATAAAATAAGAATGGGTTATAAAACACGCAAAACATGAAGGAAAATGGAGAAGAACAAGTTGTACTGCCAGCTTCAGCACAGATGCATATGCACAACACTGAGAAAATAAGCCATCTTTCTCAGACTCAGTGACAGTAAATAAAGAGCAATGGCTAACAAAAACAATGTGATAAAAGCTGGGTTGTGTAAGTTGCTCTTTTGCAGGAAACCCATGGTACAGCATATTCATTAGTCATTTTATTGTTAACTGAGTTTTATGTATAGCTTCCCATCCACACAACTGGAAGCACAGTGTGTACTATATATTTCCTCTGATGCACTTGCAGTGATCAAATCTAAGCTGGCTCTTGTGTAAGCCAGAAAGGAAATAGAAGCAGCAGTTCTTAGAAGGGGAGGAAAAGGAAAGCAAGTGAACATTAAGGACACATTCATTTAATGTGAAGTGAAAGAACAAGAGTACGTACCACATCAGAGAAGAAAAGAAGTATGGGAAGTGCCATTCCACAAGTACTAGACAAAAATCCATAGTAATTGGCAGTGCTTTATGTTCATGTATTATGTTCCTTGGCTCAGCTGCTGCCAGTGGTTATGTTTATTAAAATACATCCTGCAGAACAAAGGGTAACTCTGTGAAATATTCCCATTAAGGAACACTGAGAAGAACTGCCAGCATATAGCTGGCAATGTGCTTTATGTCTAGAGTAAAGGTGGAAGGACTGATAAAGACAACAGACAAACAATTTTGTAATTGGAACAAAGGGACTCTGATGTTTTAATTCAGAAAGAAAATAGCAGCTGATGGAGCAGCCTGGAGTGCTTCTTGGGTCACTGATAATCTTAAGAAGTCATTTCTGGAAGCTTTGGTGAATGTGAGGGCATCCCTTGATGAACTGTTTGTTCATCAAGTCCAGCAAAGGGTGCCAGAAGGTTCAATTGTGAATACGTAATATGAGTAATTGTCAACCTTTAGTATCTTAAAATACTCCCTAATTTCTCAACTTGTTCTTTCATGTGTGAGTTGAAGTGATGATGATGAGGTACAGTCATATGTTCAGTCAAGTGACTTCAAAGTAAAAGGCTACTATGCATCAGATGAGACTTGGCAAATGTGCTTGTGAGCCATCCTAGCCAAAGGCATATGTCGAGTGAGGTGAGACACTTTAGCTCACTGTAGAAAAGATTTGAGCTAAGTGCATCTAAGCTGCCCTGACTGCTGCTTTGGAGTCAGCATTATCACACTTGTCAGTACTGCTGCAACACCTGAGTGCTGTCAGTGTTGTCACACTCTCACTTTGAAGCATAAACATTTGCCATACTTGTGTATAAGTCATTGTTTCAGGTGAAGAGGGATTGTCAGTAGAGCCTAAGGAGGAAAAAATATCTGGAGTCCACCAAAATTCAGTGCAGACTGTTTAAGTAATTAAGGCTCCAATTAAATTATCAAGGTCTTGGGAAAAAATCAGATATTTCTGGCATAAATTCTAAGAATTGAATAGTACCAAGTTCTACTTCAACCTCCCCCCATAATCTCATTTTATTCCACCAAACATAGTTTACCTAAGATTTTACAAGCAATTCATTTCTCTTGACAGATATGACATTACTTTATTTTCTTACATTTGGATTGTCATCAGTCATCAAATCAGAGTTAGCACAAAGTCATTATACTGAGTAGTTATAATTTTTCCCCTTGGAGATACCACTGAGTCCTTACCTAAATTGGCTTTTCTCTAGGTACAGGAATAAAATTATAAACTCCAACAGAGTGAAGCCTGTCATTTGCACTCAATGGCTACGGCACAGGCCTCAGTTTTATCCTAGAATCATGGAATGCGTTGGTTCGTAAGAGGTCTTTAAAGATCACCTGGTTCCAAACCTGCTGCCATGGGCAGGGACACTTTTCACTGGACAAAGTTGCTCAAAGCTCCATCCAGCCTTCAACACCTTAGAGATGGAACATATACAGCTTTTAAGGGTAACTAGTTCCAGTGCTTCACCACCCTCATAATATTATTTTTTTTTCTTCTAATGTCTGATTTAAACCTACCTTCTTTTAGTTTATAGCCATTACTCCCTTGTCCTTTCACTACCCTCTCTGATAAGTAGTCCTTCTCCAGCTCTCCTAAATGACTGTGAGTTCCCCAAACCAGATTAATCCACACATTGCAGTGTGGATTCATGGGGAAGGCTCACTGAGGAGTTTTGTGATGGTCATTGTCAACTTCCTGCACAGCATCCTCTTGAACCAAGAGACTGTCTTGGAGAAATGCCATATTATTAAGACTCTGGTGCTTCCACAACATTCATCGACTAGTAAATTGTTATGCAAAATGTGAATCTTCCTAAAATCATATTTTGGTCTTACAGATTTGCCTAGTAACATGGCTCCAAGCCGCATACATAGTTTTCTGGTTTCTATTGCTCTGGGGATAAAAAGAAACTCAGCGTTCAGACGCAGAACTTGATGGAAGCTTATACAATCCATCAGATGTTTTATTGGCCAAAGGAGAGTCAAGGATTAGAGACTTAATCCTTGAAGCAAATTTTATTTCCTAACTTTGATATTACCCGCAAAACAAAGTCACCATAAACCCAGATGTAGGATTTACTGGCTGCATTATTCCAACTTGAAAGCAAATCTTTACCACTTTATACTGCATTTTATGAGAAAATGAGAGTTCATCATAGTTCTTCTGTACAGAACTCAGTCTCAGCTTTTTTTGCATTAGAGTTGCCTTGACAAGATGGCCTGACAAGCACAGAGAGCACCTCAGGTATGGCAGGACTAAAAGTGGTAAAGAATTGGATTGCAGATCTAATAAGATCAGAACTACAAGGCTTTGGTAGATTAATATTATTTCTAATCAGATTTATCCAGTATTCATGCTCAAGCTAGAGTGAAGCACTGAAGACTTAATTTTTTACATTAACTGACCCAAGCATTATGGTACTTTTTTGTTTGTTTGGCAATAGATACAGAGTTTTGTATGGTCAATAAAACTGACAAAACCAACCACATTTTAAGGAAAGAAGTGCCTTCATCTTCCCTTTGAGGAAGATTACACTATGGACTGGGGAGAACTGACCAGAGACAAATACCAAGCAGTCTGAGCAATAGAAAATACTATGATGATAAATGTGACATTCTTATTGCCAGGGCTGCCCAGATTATTGTCCCCAGTTTAGTAGACTGAACTGTTTTTTCTGGAACAAGTGCATAGGACAGCAGAAGTAACACTAATTGAAACAGTTTTCTGAAGGACTGGAAACAATTTGCTAACAGAGCAAGATTTAAGTATTCAGGTAACAAGAAAAATGAAGATGTATAACACTTCCAGCCCTCCAGCTTAGGTGACAACCTACTTTAAAACACAGAAATGAGCGTTAGTGTCAAGTAGAGCATGAAAAGTGGTGGTCAGGGAAGACAGAAAATTTAAACAAGGCAAAAAATATGCAAAACGATCTACTGTATCAGTATGGTAATCAGCTATGCAAAAACTAGGGCAAGGGGAACATAAAGTCATACTTGAGTTAATCATATAGTGATACACTGCATATGCACTTGATTATTTAGATACACAAAGAGTGTCAGTAGGCAAAAAATTAGGGAAATGTCAGTTTCTTGGCTGAACTCAATTTAACATAAATGAAACTTCTACTCACTACAAATGCTGGTAACAAGAATGTTCCTGTCATTAAATACTTGATATAGAACTGAATTTTAAGAAAATAATTTAATTTACCCTTTTAGAAAAAAAAAAGAATCTAAGTAGATGCAATGCAATTTTTTACACTACTTACTACCAAGTTTTCTAATCAGAAGAATATTTTTTGAAATCATGAGTGATGGGAGGTGAACAAGAAGAAAAAAAAAAAGAAGAGAGAAATGTTATAGTAAATTCTGCCTTTCCACAAGTACTCACGGGAAGTGCAAGTACAGCAGTGGAGAACGTGCTTTCATAGTTACTGAGGTTTTTGCCATAAAACTGACTGTGAAAGCATTTCCCATACCAACTAGCACAAACTGTGCTGCAAACTGGAAATGACAGGAGAGCACTTTCACCCTGTCTATAGCTCATTATGAGAACAGCAGCAAAGCCCAGGGTTGCCTTGACCTAAAGAAAAGCCAAATAGTTTGGCAGAACATACTGTAGGTTCTTCCAAATAAGGAATTTTCTTCTGATCTCTGGGCATATTTCAGCAGAACTATTTTTAAACATAATGTCCATGCTTTTCAAGTACTTTTCTTTGATTGGGAAGCAGGCAACATGGAGAATTGAGTAATTCTTGTTTGTTTTATTCCATTTTTTTGTAAACAGTATATTCCTGTTGTCAGAAATATCAAATAATGCTAGTGTATGTATACATCAGATGAGGATGATAACTGTATTTCTTAGCTCATTAAAGATACTGAATTTTGTGAAAAGAAAAAAAAAATATCCCTAAAAGCTACAGTTCTTTATTTTCCATCCTCCAACTAAGGAATGCAAATTATCATACTAGGGAGTTAAGCTAGTTTGCAAATAGCAGCGTAAATGATACGGAATTACTATTCTTCACTGTTTTTCAGCTTTCTGGGAACTCACATACAGTGTTCTACAGAAAGACATTATAAGAGCTGCTCCAAAAGCAGTGCCTCCTATTTTATGATGTTGGCCCGCAACATCAGAGGCAGATGGTGATGATATGGCAGGAGAGGTTGAACCTTCCTGTCAATATTCCGTTAATTCCGTTGCCATGTGACAGATGGCAGCAGAGGGGTATTCTGACAAAATGGCATCTGACATGGAAGTGTGCATGAAGGAAAAGTGTGGAACTGAATTCTTACATGTGGAAAGAACTGCACCCACTGATGTTCATTGACACTGAACATTTATGGAAGCCGAGCAGTGGATGTGAGCACAGTGAGGTGGTGAGCAGTGCTTTTCAGCAATAGTGGCAGCAGTGTGAAAAACAGGTCTTGTTCCAGATACTCATGCAGAATTTTATGAGCACAGCACACAAACTCTTGTTCATTGCTGGTGAAAATGCATAGCTAATAATGGGGACTCTTTTTAAGAACAATATTTTGTAACCGAGAATTTGCCTTATCAAATAGTGTTATTCTGCTTTTTGTACCTGTTACAATTTCCATGGAAATAAGTAGGAGGCTTGAATTTTGGAGTAACCTACATAATTCCAGTGCCTGTACCTTCACAGAAGTATTATAGTAACAATTTCCACCTTCGAGTATCTATACAGGAAGATATCAAATGAGACTAAAATATGAATACATTTGCTACATGGTTGTGTTAATAGAAGTAACAATGGCTATGAAAGATAGAGCTGTGCATCACTGCTAACAACACTGCTTAATGATTGCCATCAGCGTAGAGTTCCAGGACAGCCAACAGCCCTAGGCCAATAATATGAGTTATGGCAATCACTTCCTAAGTAGTAGCCTTGGTTTAAAGGAAATTCTTGTCCAGAAACATTTGAATTTTTGAAGCCCACTGATTACAAAGGTACTTGACCCAGAAAGACTGTATTTTCCATTTCTTTTTATAGCCAGGAGGTGGTAATGAAGAAAAGAGATCAAGATGGGAAGATGGGTTGTTTTTTTTTTGTTTTTGTTTTTGTTTTTGCATTATGATGGCTCTCAAGAGTTGAAGAGGCTCATGAGATCCTCCCAGTGGTCAGTCTGAATGTGGTTACTCTGGTTTCAACAGGTATAATAGTTTAGATATATGGATGACAGCCATGTTATGCCATTTGGCTTTGAGACCAATGAACATTCTCACATTTATTTCTGAGAACTGATGCAGCTGCTGATACTGTGTAGCAGTTGTGAAAGACCTGACACTAGTTCTGCTGTCGGCCTGTGATGCAAATCAATCCAAATTTGCCTTCTGTATTTGCCTTGCTTATTTAATGTGACATATGAACGTAAAAATCCTTTCTGGACCATATTGAATGCTTATTTAGTCCAAGATCTTCCTTTGACAAGGAACAAAATCTTACAGATGATTTTAGGCGGGCAAATGTAACAGCACTTGCCAAGAATTCTCTCTCAACTTCCAGTGATTTCATGTTCATGAACTTTATGAGGCAAAAGTGCTGTTTCAGTATTCCATCACCCCGATAGACAATACTTCTGTCATTGTCAAGCTGGCTAAACCCTTAGATCCACAGAGTGCCTTGAAGCACTGAGGTCTGTCTTGCATTCACATTGTGTGGGAGCCAAGTCCTCTTGTTTACTTTCAGTCTGACAACTGTTACTTAGATTTCATGTCATTGTATTGCAACAGAGAGCAGCGAATGATTGTTTTCTGATTATCCTCTCAGAGGAAAGTGAAAAAAAAAAAGAAAAGTGAAAGTGAAAATGAAATCAGGAGTTACAGGAGGGCCTTTTAATTGATTTTTCTTCCAGGGGGATTGCGTATTTGGTAATTCCTTATTCAGATGTAATTCCATAATTCTGGTCATCCTTGTGCTATCTCTGATCCTTTGCCAGTTCTTATTTGTCTTTTTTTCATATGTAAAATAAGTTTTTTTTAAGAACTTAAGGATGACAAACATATCTTAAGGAATTTGTGTATTGTCTTGAGCATGGTTGGTGCAGCTGTTATATAATATAATGGAAGAGCTGTAGATCCAAGGCAAGATTTATGCAGCTATTGAGGTTCCTTTGAAGGCAGTGGGTGACAAACTATATTTACAGAAGCATCTCAGCAAATTAGATACTTATGTACTCTTGATGGTCTTTTAATGCTGCTGATCTTTTGGATAACAGCCAATAGGTCAGTGTTTACAAGCAATCAGTGATACCTTATGCATACATAAAACAGCACCATTTCTTCTCAGGTATTCTCAGTACACAGATATGACTTATATGCAGAAATAGAGGGGGTATGGCAACTATAAATAATGTGAATGTTGATGATTCACAAGGGAAACCTAACCTGTGAATTGTAAAAGAAATCATAAAACAGCAAAAGGAAGGGAGATTCAGCAGCATGAGATTAATAAACTGTAGGAAATGAACTTGGGAAATTAATGAAGTTCTAAAAATTCTTGGAAAGAAAGATGCATTGCTCTTCCTTGACGAACATTATAGTTCATCCATACAGATGATTTTCTGTTTCAGTTAGAGTTTTTTCTTAAGAGTGATCTTGAAAACAAGTTCTAAGCTTATTAATTCCTCCCAATTTCATTATTCAAAGGAGAGATCATGACATATGAGACCGGTAAATTTTCTAGCAGCTTCAAAACTGTAGAAGGGAAAACTTGAGTTACAAGCTCAATAATTACTAAGAATTTTTCTGGTATCTTTAAACTTTGGGCAACTGAATTACTACTTTGATATGGAAACTATCCACTGGATAATCAAGAAAGCAAAAGGACATCTGCTCATTTGTTTTGAAAATGATAAATGTTGTAAAAACAATTTAACTGACATCATGTTATTATTATTATTATTATTATTATTATTATTATTAGTAGTAGTAGTAGTAGTAGTAGTAGTAGTATTATATTTGCTTACTGTGCTGAAAAGAGAAATATAGCTTAAATGAATTCTAAAGGTATAATTCTTTCCCATTGTGGACCAGCTAAATGTCTTTCACTGGTTACAAAGCCTGAAAGTTGGAAATGATCAGTTGGGATGCTGGAACAAAAAAGTGGACATTCTTGACCAGAGTTATCAGGTGCACAACTGAGGCTTGAAATGTGTTTTCATTTAGGTCTGTTGTCTTTATTTTGCCTCTGAAGATTTTTTGGTATCATACACTTTTTAGCACACTGTGTACAGGTAAACATAGGGTAGAATGAATATTCAGTGAACAACACATTCATCAAATTTTGTTGCTTTCTTTGTAAACAGATTTTTTTTCACTTTTTTTTTTTAATTCTAGAACTATTCTGGAGTAAATTTCTGCTCAGTGAATGAAGCTGACAAAACCAAGAATTAGTTCACTGGTTTGTGCAAACTGAAGCATGTGGATTTCTTGCAGCCATTTCCTGTGTTAACTCTGTGTACGTTTGTTATTGGGAATTTATTTTCAAGCTGCTCAGTTGTATGGATTCATATAGATCACAGCATTCCATGTACTTCCTACATGGGAACTGTTTTGTCTTTGACCACCACCACAAGTGGTTTTTTGAATTATAGTGAAATGAATGTTTATGAGTAATTTCTCTAGCTGCTGTTATAATATAATATCTGTGTGTAGTTGTTGTTTTATTGCAGGCAGAATTCACGTCCCTCAAAGAGAGGACTGTGTGATCTCCTTTTACATCAGGAGGTCTGTGAAAACATAGATGAATGCAGAGTATGTACTGGAGAAAATCTGGAGAAGTAATAAGTTTGCTTGGTTTAATGTCAAAGCTTCTGTATTTGGCTTATAATAAATGAAATTTAGAAAGGTTTTGACTCACAGCAAACACTTCTGATAGCACAATAGAGTGAAAAATGAATTTTTACAGGCCCTTACTCATGTAAACTATAACAGCAATTGGATACGGTGTCAGGTGAATGGCCTATGCATTATACGAGTGCATGAACCAAACACTTCTGTTGACATTGTACAGAAGTCATTACACTTTCAATTGATTTATTTTAATATTGCAAACAGTCTTATCTTCTCAATGGAAGAAACAGTCTTATCTTTGCATGTTTTTTTTAGAAGAAGATTTTATGTTGTCATGTGAAGTCTTGCTTTTAATAAGTTTTAAATTTTTAATATTTTTAACGTAGTTGTTGATCACTTTCAATTAAGAGATGTACAGACTGATAATTGCTTAAGGATCACTTCCACATTCTATTGACATACAGTCAGAAACAGTTGAAGATTTCTGGGGGGTATGGTAGTCTCCTTTTCATGTGACAGCATGTACTGCATCTGCCGTGGGACTGACAAATCCATTATCTTTATTTTTTTCCTTATCCTCCCTTACCAGAACCATTCTTTTCCATATAGTTATTCTTTCACACATTTATCTTGCGCATTGGCATGAGAAATAACAGCACTTCAGTGTATAGAAAAGTAAGTAGTTCTGAAAGATATTTGACTATTTATTCGATGAAGTTTCACTTTCCCCCACTTCATTTACCTAAAAGAACTGAATATCTGAACTGTCAAATCTTTTACCTTTATTGATTCTGTAGGTTGTCCTGATGTCAGAGCTACTGTGAAGGATTTCTGAAATTCCCTTTTCTTGCTGTAATTCATTGCCCTAAACATGTGTAATTTAGGGGACGTGTTCATATGCATTGCTTATTGTAGACACGTACTTCAATATACTTCTGAATAGGAGCTTTTGTAAGGCAGAGTTCCCTTGTGCAGTGAACAAACATGGCATGCTGCATTTGCTGCTAGAACTTCTGTTATCTATCTATCAGTCTATCTGCTGATAGAACTTCCTGTTGCAGACAGACTTTTTTTATGTTATTATTGCTGTAGTTCACTCCCATGTTTGTGGCCATTACAGTTATTTGAGATACCAGATGCTTTGCCTTGAGCGCCTGATGTTCTTAGAATAACTTGGCATGCTGGTGTTCAGCAAAGGATAGAGCCTGGGAACAGTCTCACTTGTAAGACTACACAAACTAACATGAAACCAAGAAGGGATGCAACACCATGTAAAAACTCTTAGGTCCAGCAAGACTTCTTACAGTACAAGTCTCACGCCAGCCACAATCACCTCATTAAAAAAGTATGCTAACAGCTGGATTAGGTACTGACTTCAATGCAGAGTCGCTGTCTGTTTTCTTCCTTTCCTGTGGAGGTTGTTAAGCATAACACAAAAATGCTCTTTACTAGGTCCACCTGCTCAGTATTAAGGATGATCTAATCTGATGATGCCCAAGGTCTTGGTGTTTCAATTTCTGGGTTTTGAGAAAATGCCATTCTGTAGATATAAAACACTCCAAAAAATTGCTCATATAATGGTACTTTTTGTTTTGCACAGTGACGGAAATAATAGTTTGCATTTGTTTCAGGAAACTTAAATGTCAGTGTTGTTCATAAATCAGAAGACAACATTTCCAGGTTTTCAGTTTAACAGGATAAATTTCTTCTTGACCTTGTTACAGTTAAAAAAGGAACCGAGAAGAAGGAATATTTATACCTCTTGCATTTTCTTTATTAATCTTTGCCTTAGACTTTGTATCATAATTTAGTATGATAGGCTCCTGAGCGAGAACTAAAATGGAGTGGAAAACTCATAAAGAAAAGTGTTTTTTATTTGTTACTTTGTGTGTGTGTGTGTGTAAATGCTTTTAAAAAAATGAATAGAGCCATTTGTCTAAAAAAATGAATTGACATTTTAATGGAGTTGTTTTTGGAAAGAATCAACGTTTAATATTAAATTCAACATATGGTTGTGGTCAAATTGTGCTCCTACTGTGTAAAATGTATGAATAACAACTTACTGCATTCTCCTGGCCGATATATGGAGAGAAGGTTGATTAATTTAACTAGTATCCCTTAATCTCCCGCTTTGGCTTCCATCCCATTCTTCAAGGGTTGATAAATCTTACATCCCCTGAGAAGTATTACAATTCCTAATAGTCTTATGCTATTAGGAAGAAGCAAGGCTCAACTGTACCAAAACATTCAGCACATGAAATTGTATAAATAATTTAGCTTTTCCAATTTAATTTTTTTACAGCTTTTCTTTGCAAACCATGATAAGAAAAGTTAGTTCAGACAAATATAAGTATAAAAAAATAAAAAAGGAAAACACTGTTCAGAGGAATTATATGCAAAAATAGGGCTTCTCTTGTCACTGCATTCACCACTATGGTAGGTGAATGGTAATGGTAGGAACCAAGGTCACTCGTATATTTGATTCCTTCTTAAAAGACGAAAATAGATTAGGATGAATGTTCTCTCAGGACCACCATCTACTTTCACTGTGGTATTGCATAGTCCAATTGGTTTACTGAAACTGCTGGTTTCAGTATGAAATAGGACTCCCTACTCTGCCACAGATTTTCTGCGCCTATGCAGACAAATCAGTCCACAATTTCCAGTAGACTCAGATGCAGTCAAGCTACTTGTACAAGTGCCTCTGTATCAGATGATCCGTAGTAATTTCCAATGCTTATACTTGCAGCCCATAGCAAATTCAGCTTGACTTAGCTTATGATGAAGAAAGTTTAAGGTAAATATCATAACCTTGCATTTGCTATTGGCTGAGTTAGCACAAGGACAGTCACTGTGCCTCAGATAATACATATTGAATTGTTGAGCTGCAATAACTTGGTCATATGACTGAGATTTATAGCTCATCTATAAATGATCTTCAAGGAGAGTTATAATGGTACATGCATTCTAAAAAGAAATAAGAACTGCAGGAAGTCTTAAAAACTGGAACTGTAAGAATCATGAAGACATTCAAGGGAGACAATCTTCTCAAACACAAAAAGATACATTAGACATTTCTGAATAAGGATGTATTTTTTTTACAGATATAGCAAAACGTACAAATTAACTGTTTATTTTCCTATTAAATAGTATAAGCAATGAGTATTGAGCTTCAGTAAGTATAAACATTTCTTGTATTAGTTTGAATCTCCTGCAGCAGACTATTGTCTTCATTCTGGCATAAATTCTCCTTCAATTAGGGAGATTTTTGCAGTATTTGTTTCTACAAAATAATACTGTGACTTCAGAAACAGATTGGACTCAGGAAGGTCATGAAAACAAAGCTTGATTCATGATTTCTCTTTATGAATAATAATGCTTTGAGTTCTTATATGCTATTCAGAAATCTTTTTTCATACATAGTAAAGTAAATCTTATTAGATCTGAGGTAAGTAAATAGTGTTATACCTGTGGGAAAAGAGGGACTTACAGAATTCGGAATGAGTGTTTGCAGGAGTATGTCTCCTAGTGAACGTTCATTCTGAGATGTTTGGTGCAGAAGTCAGAGAAGCTTTAGAGAGAATTCGAGCTGTGAAGTAAGGTGATGGTGAATCTTCCATCAGCGAGGAAGATAGAGGGGCTGAGGCTCAGTCCAGCAGCAATGGCCCATCAGACTCCAGTGTGACAATGTTACAGTGAAGCACGGAGGTGCAAGGTTGAGAGGACAGCATGATCCATGAAGAGGTTTGGTTTATGTCCTGGGACAAATTTCTTCTGAGTGATATTTGGGTCAAAGCATGTCACTTTTTGGTCACGTGGAGAGCAGCCAATCATGGGGAATGGTTCGCAAAGGGCATGTTTTGAAAGCTCAGCCTCATGAAGTTTTGTAGGTTTCAGGTGTAAAAAAGCCCTCTGAAAAGAGTGGTTAAAACACTGTGGTCCGTGTTTGTTGAGGGCCTTATAACACCCAGGAATCTACTAGAATACAGAGTTTTATATGACAAATACTGTAGAAGTGTGAGTCCAGAAGTCTAAAGTGATTGACTTCTGTCCATCTTCTCAGTGCTCATTTCTTTTCAGTTAGAATAATGAAATCATAAAATCATATAATTGAGTTGGAAAGGACCTTTGAAGGTCATCTACTCCCTTGCAGTGAACAGGAACACCTACATCTAGATCATGCTGCTAAGCTTGACTTTGACTTTATCTGGGGATGGGACACCCACCTCATCTTTGGGCAGCTTGTACCCCTGACTCAATACTTTAATTGTAAAAAACTTGTTCCTTACATCCAATGTAAATCTGTCCTTTTTTTTTTAGTTTGAAACAATTTCCCCTTGTCCCCTTGCTAAACAGTCTGTCTCCTTTCATACTGTTTCCCTTTTAGATACTTGCAGGGACCAATTAGACACAGAATACCTAGTTCTGATATTTGCACAACCCAAGTGCTTGGGGACACCAAGTCAGAAGTGACATAATCCAGGTGACGGGCTTTTTAGTCATTCTTCTAGAACTCTTGTGAGCCCCAGGCAATTTTAAATCCCTCTGGTCGTACCCCCATATCCCCTTATTCCTAACAACATGAGTTGACCTAAAATCAGTGCCTAAAGGGTGGCTATAAGAAAGAAGGTGGCACACTCTTTAGCAAGGTCAAGGGGAAAAAAGAAAGGGATGATTTGATTGAATATAGGGAAAAAGCTTTTTATAGTTAGGGTGCTGAGGCACTGGTACATGTTGCCCAAAGATGAGATAGATGTCCCATCCCTGGAGACATTCAAGGTCAGGCTGGACAAGGCTCTGAGCACCTAATCTAGCTGCAGGTGACCCTTTTCATTGCATGGGAGTTGGACTAGATAACCTTGAAGGGTCCCTTCCAGCTCCGACTATTCTATGATTCTATGGTCCTATGTATGACTGGATATACAGGGCCCATGGGGGGACCTCAAAAAATTGCTGCAGACTAAAAGACTCAAAGAGCCTATCTTATCACACATGCCTGAAAGTTATTTTAATTCTAAATTATTATAAGGTTTGTGCATTTGTAGCCGGAAAAGAGAACTCAACATTCCGTCTCCAAAGTGTAGGATAAAATCCATATAACTACCTTTTGTTCCTTTAAAAAATACCAGTGTATTTATTTCCCTATTCCTAGACTCATGAACATTGTATTTCTTATGCTTGCTGTAATAACACCACAAAAGACTCCATAAATGCACTAGTCAGTGGGGAATGCTGTGCAAGCTTGTGATTTTACACTTCTTTTCTCTAAGCCAGAAAATCTAAATGCAAAATGTAGTGTTCAGAGTCACTGAGTGGGGTTTTGTGATGCTCTCTGGAGGATGCTGGATTCATAAGAAAATGAATGGATTGCAGTCATTGATAGAGTTAGTTTTTCCATCTGTGACAGGCATACAATGTACTCTTGCTAACGTGCTTCATATTAATAAACCACCTAAGTATAATTCACTGCAGGTTGCAGCTATCAATCAGAAATAGCCTTCATTTTGTTCAGCTGTCTTGGGCGAGAGAGAATCAGGGGTGGGGGCTGTTTGTAAGGAGGAACTGCAGTCCTTGGATCCTCTCACTAAGGTGTAAAACATGTCACACCTTGGCTGCCCACCGAGATGCGTGACCCTGTCACAGGAGAGAGCCACCTTGTCAACTGCCATCACTGCTTTGTCTGCCAGTGTTTTGCTGGGAAACTCCCACCCATGAATGACTTTTTTCTAATCTTGCCATTGGGATGGCATTAGAGAAATCACTTCAGACCTGATTCAAGTCCCATTAAAGCTGATGAGTATTTTATTTTCTTCCCCATCCCCCAGCTTCACTGGGAGCTCTCACAGTCACTCAGTCTCTCAGCTTCCCTCTCTCTGCCTAAGAAATGGGAATAAACATGCCTAGCTCAAAGAATTGTTTTGAGGATTAATTAGTGAGCATTTGTAGGGCGTTTTGAGGATAAAACATGCTGAACATGGGTATTATCACACCTGGTGGTGTGGGTGGGTGTCTCTGTGCATTTTTTTTCACACAAAATGAACACTTTTGTACTTTCATGAATAAAATGTGCATATCAGATAACGTGCATGCCTACACCAACATATTCTTAGGTGAACAAATACCCTCAGACAATCTCCAGGCGATACACAGGCAAGCAGAAGCAAAGACAGAGGGCAACAAAACCAGGGGGAGATTGTGAAGAGGGAGATGAGAAAATCAGCAGAGAAATTTAAGGAGAGGGGGAATCTCTTTTTCTACAAATGCATATGCATAAGCTCTGCTGAATCACAGGCTAGCCATGTGAAAATAAGGCATTTCAAAATTCTTTTTGCATTATGATTTAGCCAAGCATTATGTTTTATGGTGACATGACCTCATTGTTTAGAGATTTTTGGTGTATTCTATGACAGCCTTTGTACGGCACTAATAGTAACTCACGTTAATTTTTGGCATTCCACGCATATTCATTCAGCTATTGGAATGTGCATAGCTCAAAACTAGCACATTGTAACTGAACAAACAGTGGATTAAATGTGCCTGTTTTGTCTTCTTCACTAAGCTAGGTGGGATCAAAGCTACCTCCTTCTGTGCCATAGTTTAATTACATTTTTATTCTGAGTGCCAACATTTTACAAAATGAAATGAAGCAACGACAGGAGAAAATGAAGCATTCAAATAGGCTTTAATCAGGTCTTGGAAGGATAATAGAAAACAACTGAAGCAGGTTTGCTAATTTATTTGGTTTCAGCCCATTGTAAAACCAATACACATAGCTGTTATTTCAGCGATGATCAGCTATGGTCTGTCTGGGAACACAAGCTGTAACTGCAGAGTGGATAGCAGGATAACAGCATGTTTAGATGGCCTCACGGTGGTACGTGCTATGCTGCTAGTGACAGACAATTAACATAGGGATGAGGAAGTGACTGCTGTGTGTGAATGAATGGTGCTTAAGCATCAGCAGTAAACGATGGTCCCTATCTATGCAATTAGCTGTAAGCTACAAGCAGGCAGAGAGCAATGGCACATTACAGTTATTGCCTTTGTGTTCTGTAATCTGGAGCAAAGACACATTTCTCAACGTTTTCTAGTCACCGCTATCATTCTAAATGTTTAGAAGATGTGGATTAGATTTAAATGTGAGAGGATTTCCACGTCTGTAACAGGACAGGGTTAGACCGCATCCTATTTAAAATGGTACTATGAATATGACTTACAGGAATGTGCTCTCTGCAATGAGCACTGCAAATCACACCTTATCAGAGTGTTGAATCCTCAGGGTAAAACTAATTCACTGACTACAGACAGAGGCACTAAGGAAGTAAAAAAAAGATGCAAAATTCCAAACTGTGGAATCAGGTAACTTCTGCTTCTCCTCTCTAAAATCTGAAGTGCTAGCAGGAAGTGCTGTGATAATTATTCCTTCTAACATCTGGCACTTCAACCTTCCTTCACACCAGGGGAAGTCAGCACACAAGAGCTGCAGGGAGAGGTGGGTTCCCCAGGGGAGGCTTTGTAGCTGAGCATAGCACTTTCCTGCCACGTTTGGGAAAGAAATAAGATTAAAATGCAAACTGCTTTCTTCACGAACCACCTGTGCTTCTCAGGGCCTTTTTTAAAGATGAGCCATGAGTGGAGAGACCTTCATTTGTAGTGCTTTTCACTTTTCTCTCCCAAGCAGCTTATGCAGCTTCTCTTCTCCTATCTCCCATCTCCCTCTTCCCCCCCCACCCCTCTCCTGGATGTTCCTCCTCACCGCACATCTCTTCATCAGTTCTGCCAAAGCTGCTGTTTGTAGGGACTTGGGTTGAACCAGACCAGAGCTGGACTGAGCTAAGCTAAACCTTAAAGAAACACAAAATGGAAAAATGGAGAGAAAAGGTTATTTCTGACAATAAATCTGGATCCCATCAAGGACTCTGGTGGTTTCTGAAGTAGTTCCATGGCCTCATGAGTAGGAAGAAGCATCCAGCAGCTGAAGGTGGAACAGCTTCAGAAGGAAATGTCTTGATAATGACAGCATAAAAGGACAAGGACATGAGGTGAAAGAGAAGCGAGGAGGATCAACACAGAGTAAATGACTATTGTGGTGGGTGAATACAGCTATATAGAGGATGAAAACAGGGCTTCAAACAACTTTCTGTCTTGTCAGTGAGTTCCCACAATACTGACTGATGGTTTACTTCCTTTACTAACACACAATATTTGAACTGTACTTAGAGATTTTCATTTTCCTGGCATTGCTCTGCTAATGTTATCATTTTTGTATGCAAGCTTCATTTAGCCCCCTGTGCATTTGTGTTTTGACACAGACTTAATTACATATTTATCTATTCTTTTTATTTATCTGTGTGTATAATTATTAAATAGTTGTTTATATCACCTTTATTCAACATACAGCTTCAGGTACTATTAATCACAGTCTAAAATCTCAGCTGAATACAATATCATTAAGTTCCTCTTATGTTCTTTAGTGGTGCTCTTTTTGTAATTTTGCAGTTCTTCACAAACGTTATGATTTTAGATTCACATCAGCCCTAGCAATTAAGTGTATTATTAGCTCCATTTTACAGATGGAGAACTGGAGAAAAAAAAAGGAAAAAAAAAAGAAAAAAAAGATAAATCATAGCCAAAGCAATCAAGATCTTGTGCTAACTGTTGATGACCAGCTTAGACACCTAGCATGTAATTTTTCAGATTCAGTAGTAAATAGATAATCTATATTCCAGTCATATCTCTGCATACTTCAGCTCTCCAAACCTCTGCAAACCACACCCAGAAAACAGAACAAAAAAAATAATAACAGCTGAGAGCTAATTGTAAGTTGCTGGCTCTAATTCCAACTAAATGCTGTGGCAGAGGTGGCAAGATGATGTAGCTGCCCTGCATACCATTAAGGGTTAATTAAATCTTTGTATGGAAACATCAAAATGGAGAGATTTATACTGTGAATATGTACATCAGAGAAAGGCATGTAAGTTCCCTCTGCTGTCAACAGAACCCAGAGAGCTGCTTGTTCACCCTGCACAGGAACCACCTGTCCAGTCAGTCCAGGACTTTGCTGTGCAGTCTCAGTCAGCTCTGTTGGGAACACAGGAACCCAGCTCACATATAGATACCTAGCTTGCAGACAACTGATTTACATTCTTGAATCTGCAGCCAAACCTCTCCCTAGTGCATTCTGTAATGAAATATAATACTTTCTGCAGTATCCTTCTTTAATCATTTCTTCAGTACCTTGTTTTCTGCAGCAAATTGGAGCTAGGATGCCACAGACAGACATTTTCATTCACCTTATATTTTCATTCACATGGCACAGCCCATACTTCCTGAGTTGTATTTACACCTAGTGGATGTAGGTCTCTTTCTGTACACAGAGACAGGTTTCTCTCCTCATAACCAGATTATGTTTCATAATGCTGTATATTCCCATTTGAGAAGACCTGATGCTATACCTGCATAACTTCATCTCTGTTTTCACAGACAAATCAAAATTTTGCATTATTAAACCACTGTGATGTTGACTAGTGAAAGGGCAACGGAAAACATAGGATGAATTTTAATTATACAGAAATTAGGTTTCATTTTTCACAGAATCACAGAATTGCAGGGGGTGGTAGAGACCTGTAGAGATCATTTAGTCCAACCCAATGCCAAAGCAGGCTACCTAGACGAGGTTGTACAGGTAGGCATCCACGTGGATCTTGAATACCTCAAAAGAAGGAGATATTTTCTCTGCAGAGTTTGGTTTTTATTTTTTTTTGATAAGTTAATTTTTGATACTGGCCAATCCCTTTGTTACTGACTACTCTACTAAATATACTTTAATTTATATGATAAATAGCAATCACCAAGTATCATAGAGCAGAATTACAAGTCTTTCCATTACTAGGAAAGGCAGCAAGGTGGTGGTTTGATCCACAGAATAGTGTGCAAGACTGGGAAAAAAGGAAACATGACCTGTTCCCAGCTTCATTATTGACTTTGTAGATGGAATTTTATTCATAAATGCAGATGTGTGCACTGAAGGCATCTGCATCTGGCTTCTGGCTTACTTGATGATCAGTGAAGAACTAGTCAATAGAATCCAGAGGGCAATTCATTGCCTCCTAAATTAGACATCAGAAGTTGGACAGGTGATTGGCACCCTAAAAGGGCATATTTATCTCCAGTGACTATAAATGGAACCTCAGGGTCTAGCTTGATTTTATATGTCTACATTGTTGATGTCTGAAGTCAGGTGAGATGAATCCCACCCTTCGTATCCCCAGGCCACTTATTTCATCTCAGTGTGCCTTTTATTTGTCTCTCTGAATGATCTAGCACAATACCTGCAGCAGTAGTGTAGAATTAACAAAGAAGTATGCCTTGACTAATTAGTTTCTCAGTAGAGCCTGTTTATAGATCACTGTGTTATTTCTATATGGAATAATGCCTTGCAACTTAGAAATACCCTACATGCTATTGTAAAAGGCATATGGTGAAGCACAGTACCAACATCTTCTTTCTAACTTTATAGTTTCTGCTGCCATGTAGGTTCATTTCCTCTGAAAAATATTCTTAAATGATATCAGTACAATATCGAGATTATAACCTTTGTGGTACCAACATTTTCATAGGGATCATAGAGAATTATTATTATTATTGTTATTTCAGCAGAAAACCACTGTTTTTATCTTATCTTTCTTCTGTCTCAAATGTTTTTTGTTTTGTTTTGCTTTTTTTCTGTCTGGAAGACACTGAAGCAGGAAGCTTCAGAAGCAGAAGCTCATGGCAAGCCAGAATGAATAATAATGCTGAATTCTGGGGATATTGCCAGGGAATGTCATACAGAATGCTCTGCAGCAGCAGCTAAGGAACTACAGGTGGAATTGCAGGATTATATGTTGCCAAGCTCAAGGCAAGCTTGGGAAGCAAAATGAACTCAGGTGGAAAGCAGAGGGGAGCTCCAGGTAGTTCCAGTTTACCCTGCTATGGAAACTTGTAGACTCATATTGTATTTCATATTAAGTCTACCATGTAGTAAGTATGTACCACTGTCATTCCCCACAGAATTTATTTTTGAATCCATCTAAAGACCAATGGTACTTTTAATTATTTATGTTAGTGTATCTCTGGGGTTTGCTATCTTTCCTTCTCTTTTTATTTCTGGGAAAGACATCTGTTTCCATCTCCAGCACTTCTCCTTGAGCTATAATGCACCTGATGTACTATCATCATCTCAGGAACTCAGAAGCCATAAGCTCTCCACTGTTGGGATACTTAGAGTAGATTTTTTCTTTCTTCCTCTCAGAATATCCTCATATACTCAGACTTTATGCTGATCTTTTCTAGATATCAGACTCCTACACCTCTACTCACAGTTTTCAACACTTGCTAAGAGCTGTTGGAATCAGTTGGAATATTTTCTGGAGACATCTCCAAATTCGGCTATGTGAGAGATTGTTTGGAAGCAAAATCTTCAGCTTGACCTGAGTGTCAACTCAGAGATAAATAAAATGAAGACTTACTTTTTTCACTGTTAAGACTCAGAATTATTTAGTGATAACTGTATTAGTGAATCTTCAAAAAGAAGCGTCTGTATCTTAACAGCATAGAACAGCATCATCTGATCTTTTTATTTTCCCCATGACTACCATCACAGGCTGTAAAATATCTAATCAAAGATTTATTGCAAATTAAAAGAATAATAAGACAAAACAAAAAGTATGCAGATTCAGCCTTAAGGTAATGAAAAAATCACCCCAAACCAAGAGAAGCTGATGTTAACCTTGCATGACCTTGGGATGTTTTCACCATGCAGCAAAGATTAACCATGATTTATGTGTGTGCGGGTTTGAGTGGGTGCGGGTGGTAGAGTGTGTGTGTGTGTGTGTGTGTCAGGATAAAGAGACCAATCTTTCTTTTTTTTTTTTTTTTCATTTACAGAGAAACAATGAAACCCAGTATTTCATATTTTGTCTTAGAAGAAGTGGAAGATAAAATCACAGGCTTGTGTTCTAGCATTCTGTTAGAAAAATGATTGGATGGTGGACCTTTCTGTTTACATGGAGAACCCAACATAATTTTTTCTTTAGATCTAGATGATCTTTGAGGTCTCTTTCAACTCAGGTCATCCTGTGATTCTATGATCCTCTTTAGTCACAAGGAGGAAGTAGCTAAGTGTAACATAAATATTTTGAATTTATCAGTGTTTTAAATTTGTCACTGTCTTGTAGTGGAAAATGTGGTGAAACTTCATTCACTGAGGCAAAACTAGGGGATTGTTTTAGGCACTAAATTAGATCCTAATTTCTTGATGATGAAATTTAAATGAAGCACAACTCATTCATTGGGTTTTGCAAAATGAATCTGATAACAGTTTTTCCATACTCTCACAGTGAGACATGCATTACAATAACAGCAATGTGGGTTGATAAAATGGCCCACACTTATGTCATTCTAACCATACACTCACAATTCCCAGAAAAAAATGTTGCCACACTCAAACAGGTTTACTTAAAAAAAAAAAAAAAAGACTAGTAACCACAAGAGGCAACAGGTAAGAGAGGATGTTTACTTTTAACTCCCTCCTGACATGAACAAGAATGACAATATGGACGTACCAGAGAAATGTAACATGTCAGTGGCCTCAAATTGAAGTAATTTAATAGGCTCAGAAAGAGCTTGTTTTTGTCACAGAAAAGCCTGAAATGAAAAGTAGATGTTTCCAGAACATCCTGTCAGAAATGAAAAAGATTTTCCTTAGGCACAAGCCAGGAGCTGGCCCACTCCCAAGGCCTCTTTCTTTTTGTTAAGCACTGATACTTTCATGCTGTTTGTATTGCAGGAGGAAAAACGTGGCAGAAGAGAAAACCAATATGTTCATATGTAAACTCAGCCAGACATCAGCATAATACATGAAGAAGCCAAAAATACCAATAAGAATTTCAGGGTTTTGTTCAAAGACTAATAAGACATTTTTCAAGACTGAAATTCAAGCCTGACTGAAATAGATTTTTTTCTTCCTTCACTTATGCCCAGAAGTGCAATGGTATTTCTAATTTGAAGTTTTTTACCTGTTACCTCAACACTGTGTTTTTCCTTGGTAACAGTGGAATATGGAGGCACAACATGAAGACATGGAAGTTTTCTATTATATATATATTTATATATATATGTAGTATATATGTACATATGTGTATATATATATATATATATGTAGTCAATGTGAATTTATTTAAATGCAACTTGTCTATTACCTGCGCATTCCAGAACAGTGATTATTAAATATTTTGGTCTTTTGTTTGACCAACCGATGATTTATGTTGTTTGCCAATTCAGACAAGGAGCTTGGATTTTATTACGTTATATCTGAAGAAATTCTAACCTGAGATATTTTTTACATACATACAGACTATTAAACAAGGCATCTTCAGTCTTCTTTGAAGATAGTACAGTGGATATTTATAGGGACTTTGTGGGAACATTTTTTCAAGCATTTTTATTAGAAAGATCAGCTGAATTTCCAACATCAAGCAAACAAGAGGCAGCAGAAAAGCAGCAGGATTTGTGATTCTTCAGATTCTTTGCTTTAAAGTAGACTGCTTCCTCCACTGCATACATGATACAGATATTTTACATCTTATCCTGAAGTATCAGTGCTACATAAGAGTATTTAGGAGTAATCCAGGTGTATATCTAGAGATGATCATCTGAAGGTTATTGGAAGAATTGCAAAAATCAGACCCCTTCTGAAATAAAAATAAATTGATATTATTTTTCCTTTTTTCTTTTTTTTTTTTCTAAGGAAAAGATGAATATTGGTCATTGTTCACTGACAGTCTCAGCACCTAACTTGAAGGACCACTGACTTGACATTCATTTATTGTCAATGATAAAGTCAATGGTTTCTCTTCAACCAGGATTTCATCAAGTAATTCAAATCTTATATCCTCTCATATGTTTAGATGCACTTTAATTTGTTGTGCTGATAACAGTAATCAATGAACACTGAAAGAATACCAAACACATCTGAAATGAACATTACTAGGCATCGAGTAATTGCTATTTCTAGAGAAATACAGGCATTTCAGTATTTTCTGCTGCTTGTTCATTCTCGACCAATGAAGATTAGCCACAAAAAGAAAGGAAACCTGCTTGCAAAAAGTTTAATAAAATGAGAATGACTGAAAGCATTTTGAAGTTCTACAGATGATTTGTCATTTCAATTACATTCAGATTAGAAGTAATATTAACAATAAATTCTGAAAAAATAGCAGAGCTGAACTGAGTTTAAAAAGCTAGTCTGAGGATCACAATTTCTTCTTAATAATGGGCCATGTAAGCCTACTTGTAAAATTTTGTCTTAGGGCTTGAAGTTCCTGACTTCAAGATTGTTTTACTTTTTAAAATTTTCTCTTTCCAAGATATTTATGAAACCATTAAACATTTTGTATGTATTTTCTTAAACTCTGTTTGTATTGTTCATAAGCCCCAGGAAAAGCTTCTTCCTTCATGACATACATACATCTGCAAGGCAAATCTCTACATGTATAAACTCCCAGTCATCTATTACAACCAGAGAGTATTCAGCCCAAAATTGTGTATTGAGGCTCACAGCACCCAGGTTTCCTTTAGAGTTGTGATCAGCTCCTTCAGCCTATGTCATGAGATAGTATTACAATTAAACAGAATAATTACTGTGAGATTATTCATGCACATCTGTTGTTTGTGGACCCTGAGAGCCAACAACTGGTTGCACAGCTGGTGGTGACAGGGATTTGTTTTCTAAAACCACAGTCTTCTTTGTGGACTGAGAACTTCAAGGAAGAGAGGATCCACCCAATCCAAGAGAGGTAGATATCTATGCCAGGAGGCTATCTGGTGTGCAGAGGAGAGAGCTTTAAACTAGGAAAAATAGAGTGAAGGGGAGACGCTAACACATAATCAAGAGGGAAAGTGATAGACTGGGATGGGAAACAAAACATACAGGCCAATGTGGAAAAGAGAGACCTCAAAATCAACATATATTAGCAGAAGACAGCTAAACCTTCATACATTCATCTATATATATGCAAATAAAGAATGGCCAGGAATGGAGAATTATAAGAGAAGACACTTTTTCTGGGAAAGCAGTACGCAGCATGGAGGAACAAATATGTGGAATGAGAAGTCTGCATGCATTTCCAGGGCTGCAATTCCATTGGGATGACAGATAAACATGGAATTCCATGTCCAGTGATGTCCATCTGTGCAAGAGAGACCTGGGCAAATGAGTGAGTCCAGTGCAGGCCCACAAAGGTGTATAAGGAGAGGCAGACAAAGTTGAGATTGTAGATTGCTACACAGAAGAGTTAGGGGGATCTTATTCGTGTGTGGTGGAAAGGTATAAATAAAAGGCAGCCAGGCTCTTCCCTGTGGCACCCACTGACACAGCAAATGGTAATGGACACCAACAGAAATACAAGAAATTCAATATGTATGTAGGAAAAAAACATTGCTGTAAGTCAGGCATGGCAAGTTGATAGGTCAAATGATACAAGAGTAGGTTTCCCAGAAAAGTTGTACAGTCTCCATCCTTGTAAATATCAAAATCTGAGTGGATTTTATCCTGAGCAACCTGCACTAGATGATCCTGCTTGGTCTAGGTTATTGGACTACATTGTCTCCAGAGTCTCCTATCCACTCCTATTTTGTGTTTCCAAGATTCTTGGAGTCCTAAGTTTAGATTCAAACAAAAAAACAAAAACTTCACAACATTTAAATGCAAGTGTTGTATTTATGCATTTATACTAGAAAAACATTTTTATGCATGTTTGTTTTCATGTACATAAACAGTGCATTTTCAGCAGTTCAGAGAAGTAGTTCATTGTTGCCTTGAAAAAGTTGGATTTTTGAGCATTTTTAGTTACTGAATTCCATTTTACTTCAGGAAAAGTAATGTACATAAATACCTCTGAAGGGAAAATTCCCAGGTGCCTAAACCTGGGCTTTTCCACTTCAATTATCCTAATCAGACTTAGTTACCGTGTGGTTTTTCCTAATAGGAGCAAACAGAGGTGATACTGTAGTATGCTAATGCAGCTTAAGGTATCATGAATAAAGTACCCAATTTTAGGTGTCTTACCTGAATGGTGCTGTCTTAATGGAAATGAAACTGCCATTGAAGGTCAAATTTATTCCTACATGTTTTACTTCAGGTCTATTTTTAGAAACTGAGGTATCTTCCCAGAATTCAGTTAATAATTACAAAAACAAACCTGCATTTAAGAACATATTCTGTCTGGTGTCTAATTTTCACTTAGAATATTTTTTTCTAAATATAGAAATTATGAAGTCTCTTAAGATACTAAGATTGCTTTCTTTTAAAGTGTTTGAAGTAATTCCAGCATATTTCTTGGTTTAAACACCAAAGGACCCATTGACTTCACTGGAAGTACAGATCCAAAATTATGGGCACTATTAAATGCTATTGTGTCTGTTGTTCTCTGCCTACCAGAAACAATATAAATACACATGTACTTCTGAGCTACAAATAACTGTATTTACTAAGCATATACAAACATTCAGTCCTGGCTGCAAGCCCTGAGTATTTTCTGGTGAATTCTAAAACAAAACAGTGAATACAATTACAGAGATGATAAAATGTTTTAAAGGATGCTTTTCTAGTTTTGAGTAATATAAACTCCTGTTTAGCTGTACCTTGAGGAAGGACAGCAGATCTGGGACCCTCTCTCCCCCATATTCCTACACACTGAAATTTCACAGCAGAACAGTATTTTGAAATACCAATTTTGTCTAGTTAAACAAGATGTGTCATTCACTGATTCTACATATTGTAAATGAAGTCAACCACAAATTACATTTTAAAGAAATAAAACACTTCTTACAGAAGCAAAAATAACAACCTCTATTTAAAGCTACAGATACAATGTTTGCGTATAACAAAAACAGTGGATTCTTATTTTACAGTTAAGATTATCTGATGTAACATTTAGAAATCAATATTGTATATGTAGACAATCTAACCATGATGTACTTTTCCTTATTTGAAATGACATTGGGATTATATGCACCAATTACTTAACATGTTTATAATAGGTTTTATTTATTTAAATATTTACCATTTTATTAATGGAATACGTTATCAATGATGTTTTAATTTTCATTCTTAGCTTTAAGCAGCATATCTATTCTCTTGATTTGGCACTATTTCAAACAGCCCTTGAAGAATCTGTCTTCTACACCCCTAGAAATCTCCCTTCCTTTAGGAAATCCTCTTTCTGAAATTTCCTTTTCATTTCCTGTTTTCCAAATAATACATGACTGTGTTCAGTGTACCACGAACCAGAATGTGGCCTAAAGCAGAGCTGAGGCCATTCAGTACCTTGGAAATTCACAAGCACCGATTCTTGTGTTGAGAACTAATGCTGCTGATTTCAAGGCATTAATCAAAATTTACATTAATGTAAAAAAAAATGTTGTTTGACTACCTTGACTTTAGGAAATTTGGTATCTGTTTTATCTGCTTTTCAACTTGTTTAATTTAATGTCTACAAAGTGCTTTAGAACCACAGAAAGGAAGAATTGCTTTTCCAGCTGCCAAAATTTCTGCTTTGGTAGATCTGGAGTTTGGGCATTTCCCACCCCCTCCCTGTTTCTCTTTATGAGATAAGTTGGGACAAAGCCTAAGGGACAAACACAGCTCTCAGATCTCTACTTGTTCTGAATAGAGCATGTCAACCAGTGTGGTAGGAGACAGCTGTTTACCAACAGATAACCCATAATATAGTCTTTCTCCTGTGTACCTACTTGGGAACATTCAGTTATGGTATTCACAGACTGAATCTGAAGTGATCAACTTGAAAAGCTATTGAAATCAAAAAGCTTTTGAAATCAAAACTGAATTGAAGTTTTCAAAAATCTGTGCTTGTACTTGGCTTACTGAATCCCCCCTGAAGCTATGAAGTACATTTGGCCTAATTTTCATATGGGAACTGACAGAACACCACATTTTTGAAAGCAGGTTACATTTATTTAAGAGTCTATAGTATGCTGTTTTTGAAACCTTGGATGAGATTTTTTATTCCAGCTGTGGCAAACTTCAAAGTCATTCCATCCTTTGATGAATTTTGGCTTGTAGCGTCCAGTCATGGAGGGAATGGCAACTTCTGATATGGCAATGATAATCTGTTATTCCTCTTGTGTTATGTCTGACTCAACCCAATTCACAAGAGGATCAAGTTAGTCCAATATAAAAGGCTTTCAGTATGCTTTTCCAGAGGAGCTACATTGTATCTGCATTATCACCTACCTCTGGAAGATAATGAATCTTTCAACTTTTCTCATTTTCTTCTAAGACCAGTAATATTCATTCTTTTTTCTTTTCCTTTTTCCTCTGGGAATGTTTCTTATATTCTAGTTCCTGTAGGAAGAGGCCAATAATCTCAATGAAATAACCTTGTAATTACTTTGCTAGATTTTGTTTATTATACAGTCAGTCCATATTTTGGAGAAAAGTGTTTGCCTAGACATAGACTTCATCACTAAATCAGGAGAAATTCCTTCCTTCTAAATCTGCAACCCTGGTGATGGACATGTTCCACAAATTTCTCAGCTTCTGGGCAAGTTCTTTTTATTTTATTTAATTTGTTTGGCTCACAGAGGTCTGTATTATTGCATGAAGCCATCACTGATGTTCTTGGTATTCAAGGGGAGGAAATGAAGTTGGGATCTGTGTTTAAACCTACCAAAATACAAGGGTGTGAACGGCTGGAAGCCCCACTTCTGCTACCCTGAGCCATTTTCCTGTTTTTGCTGGACACCTCACCATTGAGCAGGGATGTGAGGTCTCCCCTCTAACCCCCTCTCTTACCAGCTCATTCCCACATCATTTTGCATCCCCACTTCCCTGAACAGATTTTTTTACCATATATGAGAACCTGATTCATTGATTTTCTTTGGTGAAGGAGGACTGCTTTTAATTAGGGAAAATGTTCAGCAAGATCAGAATTCTGCTTTTCAGGAAAGGGCTTTTTGTGTGTGTTTTTGGACCTGTAAATCCAGTTGTCTTGGAAGCCTTCTGTACCTTCCTCCTTTATTTTTGCTACATAATAGACCTATTTTCTTCCTATTCTATTCTGTGTACTCTGTAACAATTTTTCCACAAAATGGAGACAGTTAAGAAATAATTATATTGGCTCATTACATTCCTAGACTTTTATTCCTTAATTCTGGTGCTAATAAACACCAAAAATTATATCCATCCTTCCAAATACTGCATGCCTTCAAGCACTAGTATAGTTTATATGCACATTATCTCTAAATCATAGTAAGTAGACTGCACATTGCCTGTTAGGTGAAGTCTAATGAGCAGTGTTATTTTTAGAAGCAGAACTATATCCTTTGATTTCTATTGTATTTTTTTATTGCTGGAATAATTTTTGTTTGTCTTGTGCTTTGCAGCTGCATATCAAGCTGAATGCTCTGGGGATTTGTTATTCTGTGCAACAAAGCCTAATATGCCTTCCTGGTCACTATGTGACTGCACCTGGATCATCTACTGCATCTCTAATGTCTGTAACAGATATTTCCTGTTTTGGGGCTCTTTTCATTGTTCTCTGCTTTGAACTTGCCTTCTTTAGGCAAGATGTTTAAATGTTTGAAACCTTAGACACCCATTTCTGCATAGCGACCCTTTACTTCTTCTTCCTCTAACGTATGTGATTTACAAATGTGGAAGGTTGCAGGAGCCTTATCATGTAGAACTATTAAATTCTATTTTTAAACACAATCTGCATCAGTGGAACAAGATTACTTTTTAAACAGATGTAGCTAAAATGATGCAAAGCCTTGGTGGATTCAGCTAAATTATTTCACAATGATTTCTTCTTGATTTAATTTGATTAATTAACCACACATAAGTGCGGTTAGAAGTGCTTTGGAGTAATTGCTTTCTCTTCATAAGGGTTTATACTGAACCTAAAACACTGAAGCCGATCCTGTGAGTAGTAATATATTTAAGGAAAAAGGTTCAATTGTGTATTTTAACTAAATGTGTATGCTATACTGTTTATCTTTGTTATAACAGATGTAAATTCTTAAATAAAGTGAAAGAGTGTAAGCTGTTATACGTACCACACTAACTTAAAACCTCAAATTGAAAAATTTAATACTTCATTGCTTACATAGCAAAAAAAAAAGGAAGGACTTATATTTCACAGAATGCTAACTTATTAAATAAGAATGGATGTAACAGTAGAAAATGTTTTGTAGCTAATTTAAGTCTTAATATTCTGTCCAAATGAGTTCTTATTAAAAGAGGAAGAAAAAGATAAAACATGATAGAATAGTTGTGAAGACTTTAAATGCTTAGTTGACGCAAAATTCTGAATTAAAAATGGAAAATACATTGATACAACAAGTAGAAATCACAAAAGAATTAGAAGTTTATCTAGATGTAATCACACAAGATTTATTCTGACAGAGGAATGTGAATTGCTGAGAACATATGACGTCTTATGAGTGGTAGATATATATATTATTACTTTTTTTCCAAAAATGGAATTCTCCCTCGTGCAGAGGTAAAAATGCTTTTAAGGGCCAGGATCTGAGTCATCCTTTCTTCCTTTCTTTTTCTTTTTTTTTTTTTTTTCCTCTCACAGCTGTGAGGAACCTAAGTGGAATGTACTTGTGTGAGAAGAGATAAAAGGATCAAGATCTAGTATTCTTAAATCCCCTCCATCCAGATGACTTTGTCAAACTGTATTTAATTTATGAACCTTGACAGAACTGGGAAAAATGAATGAACAGAGATGTTGCATTTCTTCAGGCTAAACATGCCTAATAAAACACAGGCTTCAACTTATTAGCTATTGTATAGTTTAATAGGATTGAGTGAAATACAGGGATAAATGATTGTATCAAAATTTTTAAGACAATTTTGGAGTCAATTCACAGGTTCTTTAAAGTTAAACATAAAATTAAACATATATCATAAGCTGGACGTCTGTACTCATACAATTGCCAATGGTTCTTTTAAGAGGGCTCCCATGAAACTAATGCTTCTTATTTTGTGTTGTTGGCTTACAGTGTCAGAAGCAGATGTTGGTGTTTGTTGGTTGACTTTCACATCAGTATTCTATTACATTTTGTTGCTCTGCGGTAGCTGAGGGGCAGCCTGACAGAATGGTGTCTGACATGGAAATGCGTATGAAACATGGAACTGAATTCCTCCATGTGGAAAAAAATTGCATTCACTGACATTCATTGATGCTTAGTGGATGTTTATGGAGACAAAAATAGTGTTTTTTAGCTGAGAATTTGCTCTATCAAGAAGTTTTATTGTGCTCTTTGTATCTGCTGTAGTTTCCTTGGAAATAAAGAAGAGGCATTATTTTTGGAGTGACCTACTTTCCTTTGATGTATAGACAAATAAAATCTACATAGTCATGGGAAAGAAACTAAGAATGAAGTTTGTTCCAAGTCTAGAGATATTCAAAAACTAATCAGAATCAAGGAATAATGATCATTTGTCACGCCTCCATTGAAATGTGTCTTTTTACAATCACAACTGACTCTATCATCTTGTTTTAAGTTTCAAATGATTTTTTTTTTATTTTTATTTTTTTAATAAAAAGAAAATTCCATATGCTTCTAGGAATTATAAGTGACTGAATCAAACTGGTGTTATTGAGCATATCATGCCCCTTTTTATATAACTAATGTATAGCACATCAGTACTTAGTTTTGTGCTCAGGAATGTGATTTTTGCTAAGCAATATGCTTAGCTTTGCCTACCCTAGGGAGCAGATTATTTGAGGTGATTATGATGTTTTATTAGCTTGTATTAATCACGTGCAAACACATAAAGATTTCAAATTTTACATGCTGCTTTTATGGCACAACACAAGGAATGACCTCTTCCTCATTACAGTCTGGGTGACCTCAAATTTTAGATCTTACTTGCAGCACCTCTTTGACAGGAAGTCTAAAAATTCAGCTAACAGCACAGCATACACATAATTGTTTCCTGGGGTAATTCATCATTAAAAGAGAAAAAATTAGGACAAAAACAAAAAAAATGCCAACAGAACTACAAGGCTTAGGAATTTTGCAGTTCAACCACAAGCTAACTTCCACCATATGTATTTTCATTCACGTCTATCCTTCATGCTCTTCAGCTCTCCAACCTTGAATAGACTCAATGTTACCAATATTGTTTTTCTCCTAAAGCCAAAACACAGCATTGTAACAGACACAGTGAAGGAAAAATCAAGTCTACCCTAGCTGAAACCAGGACAGTAATAGATTTAACTACACAGATTATCACTTCTCACGTATGCATGTGATTGTCTTTAAATCACATAAATAATTTTCATTTCTTCTCCAGCCTTTTATCAGGCTCTCATTTCACTGTGACCCAGCATCTAAGGTACTAAATGTTTTGCCATGTACTAGAGAGAAGGAAACCCTGATTATCATATCACAGGATGGATTTATGGCATAATGGTGTCTGGGGAGATTGTGCCTGCTAAATCAGATGCTGATTGTGGGTAATGCTATCCCATGGAAGCAGGATCTGAAAGCTCTGTTCTGCAAAAGAGAGATGGGAGTGCAAAGAGTGACCCTCAGACACAATGTATGGAAACTGACATGTCAGTGCCCTCCTGTGTATTTGTCTAATGGCCATCCTGTTTCTGTGGGCCTAGCATTATAGTTTTGTTTTACTGGTAAACGTAAGGTAAAGGAAAGCATGAAGCCATCAGCTTAGGAACTCTAATCACACTCCGGTGCTAGGAGAGCAGTGGTAACATGAATGTAAATGACCTAGTCATGAAACAAGAAGGGCAGGAGTCAGACGCTCCAACTCATTCTGGCAGTATTCAGCCATTGCAGACCATCAGTTCTGAAAGACCAGAATTTTCATGACACTAAGCTAGCTGAAGAATCAGCTAAGGAAATTTTTGCCAGCACACCTTGAATGCACAACCCCTGTGAAATAACTAACAGCACCGATAGTGTTTACAGGCACTGCACTGTAAACAAGTTCCAACACTGTAAAGCGTGAAATGTATGTGTCAAATTTATTATGCTTCCCTTGCCTCAGGCTGATTAGTGCAAATTAATATTTCACACTAATCAGCATCAGCAGTTAGCACACAATTTGGATTTACGGAATTCATCTGATTGCATTAAAAATGTATTTAGGCTATTTTTGTATTGTGCAAATAGAGCAAAAATACATATTAGGTTTGCAGTGTTAATGTCACCCTTCCTATAACAATATACTGTTGAAATTTTAGTGGTTTCATAGATATCAATAGTTTGAACATCTAAATTTTATGAGTGAAAAACTCCATGCTGAAATTTTTTGAAGTGCAATGAATAGTCAAATTTAAGACATTTTAAATATCTAGTTTAAGCAATGTTTAAAGAAACACATGAATAAATATTCTAAACCAGGTCCTGACATTACTTAAACTAGATTCTCAGGGAAAATAATTATCCTGAATATTATAGAAATAAAATTGTATATTCATTTAACTTCATCAGACACAGAGCTCACATCAGTTTCCTGCTGCTCTGGAGAACCAAGTGTGACTACTCACCATGTTAGAAGCTAAATGCATAGCCCACCTGTTTGCTCAGGCTTTCCCAAATTTACGATTTAAGATCTCTTATTCTCAAAGATCCTTTTGTAACAAACAAACAAACAAAAACAAACACAAGGCCAAATAACAAAACCAACCTCCCACTCCTCCCCACACACAACACCACCACCAAATAAACAGCAACTAACAAATAACCCAGCACTGAACAAAGCTGTATGCAAATGTCTCCTCCAAGTCTGGGGACCTTATAATGCAGAACAATTTCTGGTAAATTTACTGAGCAAGCTCTCACTGATTTCTGTGGAAACTGACTCATGTGCAGCATTTTCAAAACTTAATTTAGCTCATAGTTCTTGCAGTTGTCTAGAAAATCATTGCATCATTGATTTCAAACACCAGTTGGATGATGCAGGAACTGTTAGATCAATTTTTTAGATACTGTATTAGATTTCCAACAAGAAGGAATTTGATTACTTTGCACTTATTACATAAACATGCAAGCAAAGACACACAAACACATGCATATACACAATTACTCAAAATTAGGAATTAACTTCTGAAAATTAGACTTAATGTTTCTTTGGGCCAGTCTCCCATCATTACTATGGCAAGTGATGTTTGTGTAGCAAGAGGATATCCTGACTTCTGTAGAAGTTCTGGTTAGTAATGACTCCATGTTTTACATGATGCCAGATTCCAGAACTGTTTTCTTCCTTCATCAGAAATTTCTGAGATCAATGGAATAGCTTTGGATTTATAGTGGTATGATAACCGAACCCAAATCTTTGTTAATGTGGTGACCACACTGACCTCACGGTATTTGTAGCATGATTTCTATGTTGTGTTGTGTTTCTGAGATATTCTCAGGAAACAAAGACTTCTGAGATTTGTCTAGTTACTCCAGAGACCATAAAATTGTACTGCTTAAGTACAGGAGTGAAACCTTTCTTCTTTGAGTTCTGTTTGGATATGAGACCCACTCCTTAATATTTTCTTGCTGAGTGCAAAAACCTCAAGTAAGTGAAGGATTATATAAATTATAAATTGTAGCTGTATTTCTTAAGAAAAATAAAAGATGTCTGTATTGGGTTTGTTGTATACCAACCCAGGATCCTGCAGGGCTCCTTCCCTAATCCAGATAGCTAAGCTATGCCATGAAATGGCCTCGAGCCATCTGCATCTCAGAATGAGGTCTGCTTTGTGCCACAAAAAAATCAAAGAAATATATATCATTACCTAATAATTATTCATAATGCACATTTTAACATTATTATTTAAATAAAGTCTTTTTTTTTTATTTGCTTATCCAAACACCATTGCTATTCCCTCTGATTTGCTTTGTAATATATCGAAAATTAATTAATTGGGCATGTCAGCACAACAAATGTGTAATGTTCTTACAAATACTAAAATTGCAGTCCATTTGTCAACATATGACAACTTCAATAAAAGAAGTGCTCAGATCACATACAATGTCCACACACTCCTTTAATAAACACTGACTTCAAAATTTACTGCCTCACTAAGATGTTTTAGGACTTTGGAGAAAGGTTCAACCATAAATGAAAACATATGGCCAGAGGAAAGAAATAAGCCCTTCAAATTATCAAGTCTTATGGCTGATTTAAGTATAAGTAAGTACACATAGTGAAGTTTGTTAAATCTGGAAATCTGACCTCATACATTGCCAGCAAGCCCAACTAGAACTGTTTCAGTTGAAACTCTCATAGACTGGTATGAACCCAACCTGATTTAATAGTATTTGTGCTTTTTTGAACTTCTGACCTTTGCTCCTTTGAAAGATTCCTATGCTCACTGCATGTATGTCAGTGAAAAAGAAATGAGACTTTTTCCTGTGTATTTTAGGTACTTCTCCATATTTGCCAGTAAGGTATGTACTGCTGCGGAAAACATTCAATTCAACTTTTTGCTGAAAGTTTGCTGTTATATATCTTGACATAATGAACCAGCCAGTGGCAGAATCAGCTGTGACGCAGAACAATGTTTTGTTAAGGCTTCCTGTTTAGGAAGCTTTGAGCTTTCAACAGACATTAGAAGAATTATGCAGCCAACTCATCTTCATTTTCCTGAGAAGGCAACACTCATCTTTTTTAGGTGCTTTGAAAATTCTGGTACAGTTCATTAATCTCTATTATTTTTTATTGAATTCTCTGTTACAGCTTGGTAAGAATAACCTACACAAGAAGAATGTGAACAATGAGCTTCATATATGTTTCCAAATAGGATTAAAAAAATATTGTCAAGTTAGGACTTTAAAAATAAGACAGTGGATAATTAATTAGTCTCAGTACAATAGTAGTACTGGTGGCGACCAGTTGAAGACATCACAGAATATAAATGTCTGTACAAATAGAAATGTCCATCACACTTAACCTTAGCACAATTAGAGTAAAAAAGGTTAAATTGTATTGATCAATCTATTCCTTTACTTATTTTTACAAATAGGATAAAATATCTCAAAACCAATAAAATTCCTTATATTTTCTTGGATTACATTGTCCCCTCATCATGAGCACTGGTGCCCTCATCCTTCAGACAGCTATTTAAGAATTTTCTAGTTTTAAAGGTGTAATCCTATGTCCTTTATTCATTGTGAAAGTTGCATTGTGCTGCAAAACTCATTCTGTATTTATCCATCCCTATGTAATTGAATAAATAACAAAAAAAAAAAACAAAAAAAAACACTGTGGAGCCCTCAGGGTCTCCACACTGCTGTGGATACTGGCAGACCCAGCTGGTTATTGAAGAAAGGGGCACTGGAATCCCTGATACAGACAGTTTTGTTGTGGTCGTGCCATGGATGGCATCCAGATGGTGGCCTAGAATTAATGTGATGACTCCCAGAGCTAAAAGCTTATGCTGCATACTGTGTTCATCCATTTGAACAGGATCCTGAAAGGTCAGGGTGACAAATACATACATCACGCATTGGAGAAAGGGGGCTGTATGCAGTTCCCTTCCAAGTACACTTTCTGCAAATACATAAGTTGTCTTTTTTTCACCTGGAAACAAAAATCCTATGTCCACATGTAGTCTTCTCATCATCATGATAAATAGTTTCAAAGCAAATGTACTTAACGGCTAGGTGTACAGTTCTGAATGGAAAATCTTCACAGAAAAAGAGGTAAGAAAGTGGCAGCTCTGGGTAGGTATCCTATTAATTTATGTCAAAAACATGAATCACTTATATAAAGCGTAGCCTGAAGGCTTATGAGTGATATATTCAAATCCAGCTTCAGAGCCGAGGGTCAGGAAACTTATACTTTCATAGGAAGAGAAACTGATCCCTAGAGAAAAATACTGAAAAACACCACATGATTTACCCAAATTATCAATTTTTCATTGCAAGCAGGTCACGAACAACCTATAGAATGCGCACAAGCAACGCTGAATATATGACCTGTGATTTATTCAGCACTTCTTGAAAATCAGAGCCCTCAGAGAAATCTCTAAATGAACCTGCTATGCTAGGACATTTGAAATCGCTAAACACCCAGAAAAGTCATGATCAAATTGAAAAAGGTAAGAAACAACTAATACGGTTGGGAGAAATCAGTCAGGTCAGGAATGTTTATTGAGAGAAAAAAATCGAATTATTAGTAAGTGTGAGGGTCACCTTCAGTCATTGGAATTATTTTTACCACCAAGAAACTCTGAGAACTAAGAGTATAAATAATGTATAACTATACAGTATTTGATGATTTTTCTGCAGCGGAAACTTTTATTCTGAAAGCAAGTAATCTGAGTAAATTTGTACTTGAAAAGTAGGCTGTAGGTTTCCTTTTTACAGAGAAAGTGTGAAAGCTGCTGAAAATCTGTCTGAACAGTCTCTCTAAAAAGACAGAAATGTTTGTAAAGTACTATACTGGAAAATCTTCATCTTGACTTTCTAACTTTTGGTATATTAGCTAATACCTAAAGCATAGACAGCTGCAACATCAGAATAACTGTGTGAAACACAAGACTGCCTCAAAGAATGGATAAGCTTGTAGTAAAAAAATACTTATTTTTCCTATTTTTTATATATTTATCAGTTGACGCATTAACTCGTCAGTGTTAATTCACTCAGCTAAATTCAGCTACCTTCAAATTAGTACACGGTTAGCTAAGTTACAGAGGAAAGCTATTCGCCCCATCTATTTTTCATGTATCTCTTTGCATGATATGAATCATGTTCTGGAAACACCTCTCTCTCTCACCACTGTGTATAGTGCAAACTCCTTTATACTATTTAACTACTCGAAATGGGTAATGTTTGCTGTAGGCTTATAAATGATTTTTACTGAAAGGCCTGCCAGAGTTAAGAAACACTGATTACAAAAATTGCTGTAAATATGATGATACTGTTACAGTTTATATAAAATTATGTAGGTAAGTGTGCACGTATTTACACACACATTCTTTCTCTAAAGAAAGATTGCATCTTGTATGTATACGAGCATATGTGCACAATATTTATAGTGTATAATTTATTTTACATTATCACTACAAAATCAATTTCAGGAGGTAATTTGAATTAATGGGTTTTCTCCTCCTCTCTCTCATTTTCTTGCTCCCTCTCATGTTCTATGACCAGTCTGTCTCTCCAGACTTTACTAGTATCAGTTTTGACTAGGGGCATACATGAAGGAAAAGCATAATCACACCTCTTCTTAAAATAAAGTTCAGTGTAAAAATATCAAACTGAGCAGAATACAAAATATTTCTGTGATAATAAAGCTGTATTTTGAAGTCTTTTTTTTCCTATTTTTCTATATATAATTTTATTTTTATGTTTTATTTTTTGAAAATGCTGTGACAGAGTGAGGGTAGGATAAAAAGCCTATTCAAAATATATTTATGCATTGGTGAGGTAGTTCTGTGCAATGGGCAGAAATCACAGCTTCACAGTAGTAGGAAAAAGTAATATTTAATATATTTATATAGAAAAGTAAAGTGAAAACAGAAAAGATGTGAATATATTTGCTTTTTGAAATGATTCTAGTGTTGTTAGCACATAATATTCTGGCTCTATTATTTGACATCGTGAGAACTGTTTCCTTCCTTTTTAATCACTACAGTGTTCAACATCTCTGACACTGTCCATTGTTAAGTCTAACAGCCAAGCTTCTTAAATCAACTGAAGGATTGTGAAGTCACAGACCTTGATTAGCATGAGAGATTTGGTACTTAATTCTGAAAGTAGCTGAAAGCCTCTTTGACATCTGAAAAGTGTCAGAGTAATATGTCCCTGAAAAAAAAAAACAAAAAAACAGATCAAGTACAGCAAAAATTAAATGAACATCTGTTTCATTTTTTTAATTTTTAATTTTTTTTATGAGAAGAGCCTCGGCCTGGAAAATAAAATTTTTAGATGAAAAGTTTTTATTTTCTTTTTCCTAGCTTTTGATAAATAGGTGTCTTTCTGATTTTGTTGTTTGTGTTTTGTTTATTTAAATAAAATAAACCTATTATATACAAACGCAGGTCTATTCTGCAGTGTCCTTTTCACATAAGAAAAAATTCAGGCTCTGATTCTATGTGGTGCAGACATTTTTTGTGCTGTAAGGGAGATTCATCTAAGTAGACATACACTTCTGTAGAGGAGACATCCATGTCTGAGCTTGTCATATTAGCTTGGTGACTGAAAAAAAACAGGTATATTTACGTCATGACGAAAGTTAGTTAGTCTGTATTAAGCTGTATTAAGTCGGATGACTCATATCCTAAAATGCTTTTTCCTCACTGAATATAAGATCCCAATAAAACTGGCAAAATGTAAATGCCTGATGTTACCTCACAGGAATCATATGCTGATTAAAGAATGTTCATTTTGTGACGTTGAACATCTTGTGTCCTCATGCTTTATTTCCTGTTGTTTAATTTTCCATAACCTACTTGCTTCTGTTTCAAACTAGTTCTGAAGGTGCAAAGAATTCATCCAGAATCAACCTGTTTCTAAACCTTAGTCCATTAAGAAGCGAAACATTACGAGTCAGAGGTGACTGAAGCAATAAGCTTTCATATAATGAATGTGACACAAATTTTAACATAATAAATACTAAGATCAGCCTTAATAGAGCTCAACAGATTTTCAGGTATTTCACTTCAGCAATTCATACCACCCTGGATATAATTTGCACTGTGGAAATGTCTTTGTCACTTTCCAAAGATTGCAGTTTGAGCCAAGACTTTAAATTTCAGACTATGGCTGATGAAGTGAAACTCTTGGCCAGTACTGATGAAGATGCCAACCATTTTTGCTTTTGCTCCCAGTCTGCAAGATGTAAAAGGCCAGGAAAGCAAAAGCTCTGCCCTGCTGAGGGGCAAGTAGCAGAGAGGATAAGCAGGTAAACGTGGAGACTTTCATGTATGGAGGGGTTTAGTTGAATTCCTTGTCACAACTGAAATACTACAAATATTCTAGTGATATTTTTATAATGAGGATATGTTAAAAAAATAATAATGAAAAATACCTTGAAGAAAGCAATACACACCACTGATGAGAAGGATATAATTCAATGCTTACCTATGAATCTGGAGCTCCTGTTCAAAAGAGCCATGCATAATGTGATGTCATTTCATACAGATAAGACATATAGAGATACAGAACAATGACGTTTTTTGATTCTTAAATCTTAGTGGAGATTCACTAGGGTAAGAATAAATAATTACACAGAGAATACTATTCAGTCAGTGAAAAGGTCATGTAGGCTGTCTTAACTAATCATTTTATTTATTTATTTGTTAGTAAAGAGAAACAGGCTTATTCACACAATAATGTTTTTTCCTTTAGCATTTTTGCTAGTCTTGAAATGAGATAGTACCAATACCTACAGAAGTCATGGAGAAATTTTTCTGACAAGTGAGATTTGCAGGGACTAGTTATTCAATTCACACAACTCATTTTTATGCACTCAATTACCCTTTACAACCTGTCCCTAAGATCATGAGGTGAAACTTGTGCTGAAGTGAAAACTTTTTGTTATTTTCAGTGGGTGTAGGATATGATCCAGATGGGTAATGAATTTATGATCTACTATCATGGCCTGTAGTGCTGTATAGAAATATGCATGAAGAAAGATCATTATGTGTAGGGATACTCCTTTTATTTTAGCATGTCTAAAGGAACATATGTGCTACCTTATTCATTCTTAGCAGCAAGGTCACTTCCTGAAGGACATGGAACAAAAAAAAAATTGATTTACAAACAGCTCTTATAGCAGTTGCTAAATATCTAGCCTTGAAAATCGCTTCTAAATGCGGAGGTTTTTTCATGTTATTGTGTACTGTATTTTCATCTTTCACTACCAGACTGAATATTTACACTACCATCATTCATAAGAATGCACAAAGTCCAGCTGCATACATTTAGTGATATAAAAGATAGTCAGGATATTCAGGTATTAGGGGATCCTTTATCTGGGTTGGTGCTTTTGTCTAGTAAAAAATAGTATGTAAAAATCTTCTAAGTGAATTAAGAAATTTGATGCTAAAGAATTTAGTTATTAAATATGTTTAAAAATATTTTAGGGCAGATTCTGTCATCCACTAAGCAACTGCAAAACTGAGGTGAAAGCACTGACTGCCTGTGTAATAACCATAGACACAACTGGATGGACATTTGCTTGGCTGTCACATTAAAATAGAGGAATAGACAGGAATTAAATTGTAGAGGGTAATTATAGACAAGGAGCTTAAATGTTATGCAGAAGGCAAGTAGTAGTGGGCATAAAGAAGAATTTAGAATAAGATTTACATACAAATGTGGGGATTGAGGCAGAATTGAAGAAAGTAGATCCTTCCAGAATATCAGAGGAGCAAGCAGATAAGCTAAAGTGAAATTAACCACAGTATCTGTGTGTGTATGTGTGTGAGGGGAGGAATTTTCACACTTTTAGGGAAAAAATGTGGGAAACTTGTGGGAAATGTTCTATAACCACAACTGTGAATGCTTTCATTTTCACCTTAAAGGCAATAAGAATACAACATTTAGAGGAAAAATAAGGTGTCCTAGGAGGTTTCAGTCTGTGTTTTATGCTCCCTCTGTTCTCTGCAGTGACAGATTCTACCTTGCAGTTTATCTGTACTGCATGTTTTTGTGTTGGTCTTTCCTCCTAAAAAAGTAGTAAAATACTGCAGCATTTGGCAACAGGAGTGATTACAGTTTACAAACTTGGGATATGGAACAAAATGGGTAATTACTTTCCTGAATTTCTTTTTCCACAAAGAATCATAGGTCCCTTTAAAGTGGAGAAGATTGAATTTTCAGACAATGCTGATAATTAAATATCTGTGTTTTGTTGTTGCTTTTTTTTTTTAATCTAATCTAAAATTGTTAGTTTAAGGCATCTTGCCAAGAAAAAAACACCCACAACATTTTCTACGAAGGGTAAAAAAAGAAACAAAATATTCCTACTCTATCAACATAGACAGAGAAGCCTTCATGACAAATTAACTGGCTTTGTGAATGCTGGCCCTGACCTCTGTTGCACAGGCTGATGCAGGCGTATGGAGAATACTTTTTCCAAAGGAACTGTGAATGATGCTGCTACTGTCTTGTGACTTTACCTCAAAGTCCCATGTTATTTGGGCTTTTTACTTGTTGACCTAGCAACTGCATCCATGGAGACATGTCAAAATCTGCTCTTTTTTTCTTTTTATGGGTGTTTCTTGCCTTAATGTTACTAATGAAATTTGGAAACAGTGTAAACGTAAGGAAGAATCAGAATGCAAAGTGGCCCAAAACTTATTATGTATAAATATTTTAATTTTTATGCCAATCCTCTGATTCTGAAGTTCTCATTTTTGAATGCACTGGATTATCAAGAAGGATTATTCCTCTCTGTTTAACTTTAATAACTGGAGAATATTAAAATGTTATTACAGCTCAGTTTCCAACAATATATATGATTGAAAGCACTGGCTGCAGTGCTGAAGCTGGAATTCATTTCATGTGGGAGCAGGATACACTTTTGCTCTCTCTGTGCTCAATGGCATGCATCCTTTCCTAGTGCATGGAGTGGCTTGGATGGACAAGTTGTGCCTTATGTTGCAGCTGCTCAGCCTCTCTCATGCCAATTCCCATGTCCACATCATCAAGTACAACAAGGGGAAGGAGGCTGACAACAAGAAGATAGCCACAGTCCTTCTTGCATAGCTAGAAATGCCATTTTATTGCTCTGCGCAGTCATGTAGTCATCCCATAGATAAATCACAGTACATTCGTTAAGGCACTTTTACCTTAAAGAATATACTCTTGACAACTGTAGTGCTATGATGCTCTATTTGGGTTAGACTTGAACCATAATATTCCACAGGGTTGAGTGGAGTGTGGCCCATCCTAACCAGGCCCAGCCTGCTTTGAGATACAGTCCTCTCTATCTCTGGTATGCTCTGACCCAGCCCAATTGTCCTTCACTTTCACTGCAAAAGAATAAATCTAACTAACAGGATTCAGTATTAATAGCATGTCCAAATATTGGGCTGAAAGAAGCATTAGCAGTAGAGTACATAGCATGAACTTTGGAAGTTTCAAATTCACTCGGAGAGCTAGTGGGATATAGACAAATGTGCAAAAGTATTTGAGCACATAAAGACCCACAGAAACATCCATTTTGGATCCAGAATTAGTTACACATCTAAAATCCATGGAAAACAAAGTGAATTAGGTATTCATTCATTTCTGAAATAGTGAATTGCTTCCTCAAGACTATCATTATTATTTTCTATAGCACCTTTGAGAAATACACAAATATATGTGTCCCTGCACCAAAAAAAAAAAAAACATTTCATCTAAATCAACAAAGAATAATTAAAAAATTGTGGGTTATTATTTGTTTTGCATTATTGACAAGAGGCCAGCTACACTGTAAAAAACATAATAGAGGAATTCCCTGAACAGAATAAAAAGGAGGAGTTTTTAAAATATTTTTTAAACAGAGCTATACTGGATCAGACTGTGACCAGAGAAATATTTAACTCTGTAAAGTCAAAAAGAGTAATTTCTTTGTGATGGGCAGAGTGACTGGAACACACATCAGTGTATGGATGAACATATTTCTGGTTTACAGCAGATGGCAGAAGATAAAATGTAAATAAGTTTAAATCACTGGGAATTTTTTCCCCAATCAATATGCTATTATATTTCCTGTCTTTCAAAAACAGCTTACCTTTTATCGACTCCTGTTAGCTAACAACCTACATCACATAGCCGTGCAAATATGAGAAGACAAGACAGCTGTTTGACTCACAAAAGATAAATATCTCCTGAAACAGCTATTGTTTTCAGTTTCTGAATCTACTAAATAGTTTCATAGCAAATAAATGACGTAACCCAAAGTGAATCCAACAATACACTGGCAAAGTGACTTTTATGGTTTTCACAGGAGAATATTCAATCTGTGCAAACAGACTGCCATCTGTAAACAGCAACATAAGTGAGGAGTATATATATATCTGATGGGTCTGCTCACCAGATCTGATCCGTCAGGGTGCTACATACCCTGATCTCCTTTTAATAGCTCTGTAGGAGGATGTTTTTGAAACATCTGCAGTTTCACAACAAGACAGTGGCCTATGATCACTTTCCAATGGGACATGGCTTTAAGTTAACCTGGATGTTTTTTAGAATTAAGCCCCAGAACTCACTTAAGAAAAAAGAAAAACCCACAAAGCAATAAAATAAACCACACTACTTGTTTGCTTCCAAACTGAGAGAACAGTCAAAAGCAAATTAATCCATGTTTAGAGTTCAAAATGATACTGCTCTCTTATTAGGCAGAATATTTTTTGTAAAGAAAAATTTTAAGCAAGTGCTATGACTTTAAACTTGCAAGAAATGAAAAAAAACTTGTGAAAATTATTTTGGTGCACAAGGAGCATGCATTACATAAAACCGATAAAAAATAGATTAAAAATTAAACATTTATGATCCAAGGAACTGCTGAGCAGACTTTGCTCTGAAGAACATCTGTAACAATAAAACCCAGACCCTTGAAATTTGAATTTGCCTGTTGTGCTTTCTTAATTACTGTACACACTAACTTTTTAGACTCTGATAGCATAATGCTGCAGTTGTAGAAAATATTATTCCCTGAGGGACTTCCAATATGATTTCTAGGGGGGAACATTCCCCTTTTGATATACACACATGACTGCTGCAACCATTAGTGGAAGTTATGTATTCCTTTCAAAGGGAGAGTACACCCCTGAGTATGTAACTAAATCAACAAAAAACCTGTATTACAGTAATTCAGGACTTAATCTACTGGAGCACAATATACCAACGTAAAGAGCGAGCACAGTTTCAGCCTTATCACATGTATTAATGGTGATATTATCTTCTGTCAAGGGACTCAGACTACTTTTTATAAATCTAAGTTATAGCACTAAAGCAGAGCAGAATGTACTGACGGTGTTACTGAGTGTATGAGCTCTGTTTCAGTTTTACTTTTGTCTTTACTTGCTGATGCTGAGTGTATCAGAATCTCAACACAATAATTTTACTGAAATTTTCATCCAGTTTCTAATTTAGACTTTGCCCTGGAAAACTGATTTTACAACTACTGTCAAGCTATTTTCACACTGTCGGAGTAACAAAGTGAAAATGAGAATTGGGCAACCTTAGCAAGAAGTTTTGCCCGCAGATAAACTGAACTTGAGTACCTGAATGCTTAACTGGAAACATTTAATCTTCTGTATTTGTTAAGAACCACAAATTCAAATTAGGATATGGTCCCTTTCCTAATATTAATTTCAGGTATTCTTTTTCAATACCACAATTAGTTTTTACTTTATAACAGAAATCCCAATTTAACGAATTGCTCCTAAATTGGCTTTTAATCCCCTTATTTGAATTAACAGCTCTTATTAAGTCATTACCTTCACTCTTCTGATATATGCACAGTTTAGTGCATATAGATGGTTTGCAGGAAGCTAGAAATCCCCTTTTGATGCACTGCTCAGGAGACATTGAATAGCTCCAGTATTTTTCTTCCCTGTAAAAAGTTGTTTTCTTAAGCTAAGACCAAAGGAAATATCTTTGCCCTCCACTGGAAGAAGTGTATTAAATATACTTCCTTCTGAAAGTTGTCATTGGAGGAAAAAAAAAAGAGGAACCAATATGACCAAAATACTTATCTTATTCAAGAGTACCGAAGCCCAGGATAATTATTCTGTAAGCTTTCAGTATTTCACTCCTTTCTAGTTTAAATAGGATATAGACTAAATGTGATTCTGTTCTACTGCTGAATGTCCTCATAGTGGGGAAATTTGTTTTGTTTTGCTGTTGTTTCCAAGCTATATTCAAAGTTAGTTAGATTAAGCAGAAACAGCAGAGAAATATTGGAGTAGTTGAACTTTCACTGTTGCATCTTCTTGTTCTGGTCTATTGCAGAAGTTTCTGATAGATATATCTGAAAAATACATATTGATCATAAGTCTACCTGTATGATTATCCAATGTAAACAATCATTTATGTAAGGCAAAGATGCCATTGGTAAACAACAAATGATTTTCTGGTTCAGTGACTCCAGTTGTACAAATCAGATATCAGTAACAGAGATGTGGCTTCTTATGTCCAAGCTCATCAGTGGCACAATTGCCCTCTGTGTTTTAGAATGTGACAAGTACATAGAGATATATACATATACAAGAAAGATTTAAAAAAAAACAACAAAAACACAACCATTTTCCAACATGCAAATGCAAACATTCAATAAATTTATGTGAAATATACATTTGAGTTTATTATAGATGTCTAGTTTGTAGACTAGAAGTTACCATTTTAAGCAATATTTGAAGCAGTGGGCAGCTGAAGGAAAATGTGATTTTGAAAACTTCTGAGGAAACTAACGTATTCGTGAGATATTAGGTAGACATTTTATAAGTGACTTTTGGCAGGGTGATATATCCTAATAAAATACTGAATGATGAACAAACGAAAAGTCCTAAAATATGTCTATATGAACAATAATTCTGCATTAAGCCATGGTTAGTAAGGTTACAAAGATAACAGTCCTTTCTGTATTTAGTATGGATTTCCTAATTACAAAACACCTTATGATTTATTAGAAAGGCTATGATTAGATTAGGCCAAACAAATCGATATGCCTTTAATTAGTGGCATAGTTGCTGCTTCCCTGTACTGTATGCTAACACTGAAGAGTTTAAGATCCCAGTGTTCTTTAAAACTTCAACTTTATTTCATATTAAGAAGAAACCACTATGTCAACAACAACAACAACAAAAAGAGAACTGTTTCCAAGAAATGCATGAGCTTCTGTGTAAGTTGAAAGTAAAAGTAATAATCTTTTATGTTCTATCCAACAGATATGGACATGCAGTCATATTTCAGCAAAGTACTAGCCTGTAGTACAGGACACTGTATAGTATTTCATATTAATTAGTATTGCAGCCTTCTAGCCTTTTTCTGAGGATACAGTTATATGAGTGGATACCACAGAGTACCCAATCAATGAAACAAAAATTACTAACACAGAATAATTAATGGTGACTAATCAGTCACGTTAAATTAGAAAAACAAAATGGTCTCAGTTAAATCTGTTTGTCCAGTCCTCTACAAATCAACAGAAAAATTATGAACATTTGCATTGCTGAATTATAACTAATCATCACAATATTAAATAATTTAGAAATTTCACTTTTATCTATCTAATATTTTGATATTAAGGAATTCTTGGATAATGGAAAATTTTGACACCAAAATTCCATGCAAATTTAAGTTTTAATAGTAGACAATGTGATTGTATTTATTTCTAAAGAAAATATCCTTTAAAAATACATTCCTTTTCAACCTCAGCCATTCTGTGATTCTACAGTTCATAAGCTCTACGATTACTTCAGTGCAGAGGTCCACCAGAAAGAAACGTGGTCGCTACTTGGTTATTTTGCATTACTCTTTCCTTTAGACTTCTAGAGCATGTTTATCTGTTTATTAACAGATAAGAGTTAATCTCTGCCACAGAGATGTGCACTATTTAATCTAATAACTATAAATGTATTTGTTTCTTTCTTTCTTCTCTGTGATCTGGTACAGACAGACAACTCTGCTATAAGAGGAATGAGAATAAAACCAGGCTCAAACCACAACATAAAAAACAAACATTGTCAGTGTTTTCAGATGTATGCTTTAAAGAGACAAATAGAGCAGGAGGAAGCGTTCAGATACTTAGAAGTGGAAAAATTTATCTCCTGACATTTTACTACCCAATCAGGTCAATTCTACCTCTGATTCATATAAATTACAAGAGCATGGAACACCATCACTATGTAAAAATATTGGCACTAAGTAGCAGAAACATATCCTGTAGCTTCCTGTGTGTCCTGAGGAATTAAGAGGATTTAAAAATGGCCATAAATCATAGCTACAAAAAGTGCTTTCAAATCAGTCAAATTTTTGCTAAGTTGTAGACAATTTGCTGTTTATTTGCTCTTTGCCTACTGTCCAGCTCCTTCTCTGAGGGCTCATTGGCTTGATTGTGAAAAATTACTTTCCCCCTCCTACCAGGATCTGAGTTTGCTGTCTGAAATTACTGGCTGATTCTTTTAAATGCCTTCACATAAGTTTTTATCTATCTTCTGTGTGTCTTTAAGCTTTTCACATTAGATTCTGGAAATTAATATTCAAAAATAGCTTATGAAGTCTAAATGATTTCTAAATTGTTGCAGCTTGGATGTTTTAGTCAAATAAGATGTGTTTTTCACAAAATAATCAACAATACAATTTGACCAGTGCTAAATGAGCTCTTTTAGCTTTACATAAACAAGATAAAACTCAAAGTCCCCAAAATCTCATGGAACAGAATTCAAAATTCGTTTTAAAGGCATCTACTAGCTTTTTTTACAATAAATGTGTATCATTTCAAAAAGGATAAAAAGTTCTATGTTGTAGAGACTGCTGAAATGTCTTCATTAAAAAATGTCTATTTTAAAATGATATTTTTCTGTGGAAAAATTTTTCTTTTAAATAAATTTATTCTAAATAAACTTTCTAAATGAAAAAAAACCAGTTTTTTACTTTATCTTCATGTTAAAAATGGCCATCTCTTACATTACTTTCTCAAGTGATGAAAGACTAGCAGAATTTTAAAAGGCAGAGAAAATTACATATTTTTTGATGTTAGTATATCCCTGCATTTCCTCTGACTCAGGAATTCTCCAGCCTGTCCAAGTCTGTCTGAATAACATCATAATCATCTAGTATATCAAGCACTTCTAGATGAGTGTCATCTACACCAAGAGTGTATTCTATCCCATTATCTGTATTGATCAGTATTGGAAACAAATGATATTGATCCTAGGACTGACTCTTAGGCATACTGCTGGTGCCTGCACTCCTGCAGAAAGTAGTGCCTATATCTGAGTCAGGCATCTTTTTGATCATGTGTCTTCTCGATGGATAGCAAATACCTTCTGCAGTGTCACCGTATGGGTTTACTCACTAATCCTTGACTATAAACTGCCTGCTGGCTCCTCCTCCATCCCAAGACAGAGCTCCAAGTGTCCCCATTGCTTCCACGTGTATTGGGCAATTCCCACATTCCTCACAAAGTGTCTGCATCCATCCATAACAGCTCTCAGGCACTTGAACTGTTCCATCACATCTTTATGATTCCATTGGGATTGCAGCCTTGCAATAACATGCAAATTTCCAACTCCCACTGCCTGTTTCCTGTACTGCATGCATTAATGTACAGGCACTCGAGAGAGCCACTCAGGAATGATGTATGGGAGCCTCCCCCACCAAGCTGTGTTCTTGGTGTTTTCTTATTTCTGCACCTACACTTGGGACAACACATCTTCTGGACCTAAGAGCAAGAAGAAAGTGTCTGGTCAACTTCTCTGTCAACACTGCACTTGCCCTAGTAATAATCAATGAAGCTAGGGGACATTTCCTTTCAGTAAGATTTTAGTAATTTAGCTTGGGAGAATGGCTTGACAGCAGCCCTGAGGAGAAGGATTCAGGAGCGTGTTTTGATGAATGATTCAAAATGACCAGTAATGAATGCTTGCAACTCAGAAGGGCAATTATATCCTGAGTTGTATCAAGAGAAGCATGACCAGCAGGTTGAGGAAGGTGATTCTACTCTGCTCTCATGAGACCCCATCTGAAGTATTGCGTCCAGTTCTGGGGCCTGGAATACAAGAAGAGCATGGGGCTATTGGAGTGGGTCCAGAGGAGGGCCACAAAGATGGTCAGAGGGCTGGAGCACTTCCCCTATGAGGACAGGATGAGAGATTTGGGGGTCTTCAGCCTGAAAAAGAGAAGGCTCTGGGGGCACCTTATAGAGGCTTTCCAGTACCTGAAGAAGACCTACGGGAAAGCTGAGGGGAGAGTTTCTGTAAGTAGCAACAGGACAAGTAAAATAGTTTTAAACTGAAAGAGGGTAGATTTAGACAAGAAATTAGGAAGTGATTCTTCACAATGAGGGTGATGAAACACTTCAACAGGTTGCCCAGAAAGGCTGTGATTGTCCCCTCCCTGGAAGCATTCAAGGTCAGGCTGGATGGGGCTGTTAGCAACCTAGATTAGAGGGGGGTGTCTCCACCTATAGCAAGGGGGTTAGAACTAGATGATTATAAATGTCCCTTCCAACCCAAACCATTCTATGATTCTATAATATACTGTAATGGTCACAGTGTATTAGCTGTAAGGTGTTAATGCATTCTCTCTTCAGCTTTATGCTTACATTAAAATACACACTAATACATGTATGCGTATATGAGGGCTGCTCCACAAGTAGTGTCTCCTATCTTATGATATTGGCCCATGATATCAGAGACTGATGTTGGTATTACAGTAGAGGTTGAATTTTCCCACCAATACTTCATTACATTTATAGCCATGTGACAGATGGCAGAAGAGGGGCAGTCTGACAGAATCACATCTGACATGTAAGTGAGTGTGAAGCAAAGGTGTGGAATTGAACTCTTGGAAAAATGACATCTATTGACATTCATCAATGCTCACTGAACATTTATGAAGACCAAGGAATGGATTTGAGCACAGGGAAGCGGTGAGGCCTTTCAGCAGTGGCAACAGCAGCATACAGAGGCATTACTTTCAAAGTGACCTACATATATGTACAAGGAAACCAAATAGAAAGCCATGATAATATTTCTCACTTGGTATGAACACAAAGCAATCTTTTGTGTAGCCGGACTTGTTCCAGCTTGGGAACACTCCAAGCTATTTATCTTCATTTCCAGACCACAGTCTGCTGCATTAATAATGGGAATCAGCAGTGGGTATGGCGTTTATTCAGATAGTGTACACATATATCTAGTTATCATCTCTGAATTCAACACTGTTTTTTCCCCCTAGGTGTGGTGCTCCTGTCAGAGGAGCTTTTGTTTCAGTATCGCAGAGGCTGTTCCAGTTTTCAGGAATTTGGGTAACAGAGTGCCACCTGGAAAAATCTCTGTGTCCACCTAAAATTTCCTGATGTAGATGTTCATGTAATCATAAAGATATTCTTTAAGATGCTATAGCCAGAGGTAGCATCCTTTGAACATTTTGGTGGAGAGTAGTTACCTTAATTGATCCACAGGCAAACAGAGGTCTTTGCATACAAATGAGGAAACTACTTGAGCAGGAGAGATCTGTACAATTTCTTTGTTTACAAATTAACTTTACAAATTACAATTTAACTTACATGCTAACCTATTATTATGTAAAGACTCATAAGTTCCAGTTCAGAGAAACTCTCCAGCAAGCAGCACTAAAATTGCCTTAGAATAGCTTTACCATAATTACTAGAAGGAGATCTCCTTTGGCCTTAAAGAATAGCACATGAATAGCAGCAGCCTTTATGAGGTTTTAAAGGCAACACACTTGCATATATCATTTTTCATTGGGTGTTGTCACGAGGGTTTCTGCTTGGATCAAGAGTGAGTTTTTGAAGTAAATCTTCCTCTTATCCCCACTTAGTACGCTCTGGTTCTGAATGCTGAGCTGTCAAAGCTCAGCAACTGGATGTTAATATGAAACTAAAACATTTCTCTACTGGTGAATTGTGCAGTTGAGGAGTGGACCAATGGAGCACATGTCAGTTGCTGAGGTCCTGATGTTCAGTCTGTGAATCTGACAGGACATTTACTGTACTCTGTCTCTGTTCCACAGACTGAATAGCCACAAAAGCTGTTATCAGATGTCATTTAATTTTACTTTTTTCTTTTAGAGAAACGTATCCTATTTTTTCCAATGGGTTTTCAAAAATGATCACATTTTAAAATCTCTGAATTCCCTGGAAAGGTTTAGTTTCATCACGGGTTTGATATTTTCCCATTTTCTTTTTCTTTTTTTAACCTTCATAAAATCATGCACCTTGTTTGCCAGGGAAATAGCATGACCAATTACAAATGGAGTGATGGCCTTCACAGGACAATGTTTTCCCAAAATGTATTTTGTGCAATTGGAAATTATAAGATTCCTCTTTTTACCCAGAAAAACTGTACTCCACTTATGCCTTTGACCAGATAATTTTAATTTTCAAGTATTAGCTGACAGTTCTCCAAGCATGCTAAAAACTGTTTTCCATGGTTCTAATAGATTCTCATAGCTCAGTGAAGAAAAGAAAAATGTAAAAAGAATTGCATTCGCTGTCAGCATTTAAAAGCCCTAAATATCAAACCTCACAAGTATTGTCTGTGCTAGTGTTGCTTTATTTAACTTTAGTGTTCTGCTATGTGTTGATAGCTGAGGTTGGCACCTGCACTAACTACAGAAAGTGGTTCAGACTGTGTTTGCAGAGATAACACTATTTAGGCATTATCAAAATGGCTCACGTTCAAAATAATAATAATAAAAAAAAGGTAGTTTTTGATTTAAACCTTGATCCTTTTAGAATGCTGGGCCAGCAGTCAAGGCCAGGGTCCTGATACTCTGTCGCTGCTAGTAGAAATCTAACATCAACTCTAAGTACATGTTTTGATCATAGTAAATTAGTGCAAAAGTCAGATGACCAAATGCTGCTGCTCCTCTGTTTCTCACAGGTAGAGTGACACTGCTTCCAAACAGTATTGCCCAATATCTCCACCCTCTCTTCCATCCAGAACAACACAAGCGGTGAGTAAAAGGAGTTTAAAAATGTTTCCATACATTTAACATTTCTTCCTTGAAAGCACATTGAGAAGATTGTCAGAATTTTAGTGGGGAGAGAGAAATCAGAGAAAATGGCTAACAAACACTTAGGCCTTTACTTGGTCTGATGCATGCAAGGTTTGGAAATGTAGTTGCAGCAGCGACCCCTCATCCAGGCTGTAGTTATGCTTAAGAACATATGTTTGAATGAGATAACGAATCCCCAAAGCAACAATACTTGTCACCTACCAGTCTACAGTCAACTACAATACACACAGTACCACACCACTCCTGTTCTGTTGTTTGGTTCATACTTTGCCCATTCTCTCTGTACCTTGGTGGAAAAATCCCAGCCTTAGTTAGATCCCAGTTCCTTGACCCTCAGGTTGACACTGAACATGTCTTTATTTCATAGCAAGTAATCTTATGTTAAAGAACAGACTTTGTTCTTTCAAAGTTGTTTTCAAAAAAGATTGTTCTTCATTTGATGTTGCAGCTTCATATTGTGTTTTTGATCATAGTTTATAGACACATTTCTAAGAAAATCTGGGATTTCCTCTTCAATGAAACCTCCGCCACCCAGCATCCCCAAAACCTTGTTGTTACTTCAGTCCTGTTAGAAAACAATGCACTGTTTCTGCCAGGTTTTGTCAATCTTAATGCACAAGAAAACTTGTGGAATTCTTTTAAGTTGCTTGTACAAGCTGTGTTGCTTATGTGCAGAGTGGGTAAATTTTATACAGTAATTCTGTTAAAGACATTCAGACTATTCCATCTATTCACAAGGCATATTAGTAATCTCAGTTTTAACAAAAAAGAAAAAAGAAACTATTATAGAATTTTGAAGCTGACTTTCCATCTTACTGTATGAAATCACTAAGGGCTCTGGAAAGAGTTAAAAAAAATTGCTAGGGCAACACATACACTTCATTACATCAGCTGAGAAATATTTCTGCCTTGCAAGCGGAACAGTAGGAACATGAGCTATTCTGTTTCCTAAAACAAAGCCATTTCCTGCTACCCCCATTCACAACTGTCCCAGAGACCATGTGGCTCTGCTGCACCGCACTTGGTACCTTGTCAACCACTATGGGGCACAAGGCTGCCATGGTGTGGGGTCACTGTCTGTGTGTAACATGGACAGAGCCCCCAGAGTGCTTACACATGGCACATTTGTACTGTGGTGGACCTAAATCAGTGGACCTAAATCCCACCGAGTTGTAAATATTGACTCAGCAGTGTGGCTGCTGCTTTTGCTTCTTCACTGAACAATGCCATAGGAGATTATTAGGCTTAGCAGCTGATTTTTGTTTGTAGGATGGATCAGTGCTCATTGACAACAGAGGCACTTTTTTATATGCTTATTTTAGTCAACAAACTACTGTGGCATGGCAACCGTGGCTAGTCAGCTGTGCTGTAAATAGATTTTCCTTCCGCACACAAAGAGCATTTTCCTTCCTTTTTTTTTACTCCATAGGTTACAGATGTTCATTCTAAAATATAGTTCACATGTTTACCTACACTGGGAAGTGACAGAAGGAAAAGAAATATTTCCAATAAAAATTCCTCTCTTGACATTATTCTATACCATTTACCTCAGTTTTACTCAGAAGTCCCTGCTAAGATAACACTGCAGTGCTTCCTATTATGGGGACTTAATAAAAGCAAATGGCCTTCTCTAATCCTTGCTGGAGTTTTCAGTCTAGTACTAGGCATGGATTTATGAACAATATTCTCTCTTGTCCAATGAATAGATTATTTTGTTGAAGTGCTTTCCTGCCCACTTAAAAGGATTCATTTCTTCCTTGGAGCATCCTGAAATGTTAAGGTGTTAGAGTAATCATTAAAAATCCCCCTTAAAAAGCAATATGAGGTGAATAAACATAATTTTTCCCTTTGGAAAGCATATATTCTCTAAGAATATGCAAGGAGTTTTCGTGTGTCCTGTCATATGTTCCCAAGCAACATCTGAGTAGTTGATGATTACCACACTGCTCATAGCTGGTCATAGTTCAGTGTTAGAAAATGTACACAAAGTAAAAACACTGTTATTACAAATTGAAAATCAAATATTTTAATTGTAAGACAAATAAATGATTTTTGGGTGGAACATTTGATCGGACTTTTTTATGTGTAAGCATGTATTCTCTTGCATAAAAATTCTAACCCCTGTCTGGCAAAAAAAGGTGGAAAACAAAATTTGAATGATGGTTGCAAAGGGTACTTCAGTGTCACTTCTTCTAAAATTATAGATCAAAAAATAATTGCAATGTTTCTTTGATGACTAATTTCCAATAGGTTAATATGTCCATGAAAGTGTCATTGACAATTCATTAACACTACAAGAAGAAAAACGAGTTGAAGAAATGATTGGCTTTTTATGACTTATTTGCTCAGCCTTGGTTATTAGAGTTAAACGATGTAACCATTAGATATAATAACTATTCAGGCATGAAAAAAAAAGAATATTTATCACAACTCCATGCAGAAATAATTAAATGCAAAGATGTAGTCACTAATAGCAAGAACTACAGTTTTCTGTGTAAGGAGCTTCTGTTTTACAATTATTAATAAGAAAACAAAACATTTCAGAATAGAGACACAACACAGAAGTAACTAAATTAAGTGACATCTAGATGCAGGTGATCTTTATAAAGTAATTTCTGATTGTTTAGAGTCAATTAGTTTAGCCATTAACCTGCTGTTTTCTGATGTCTTCCTCAGTTTCCCCATTTCCCATAAAAATGATATAATGATTTCTTTGATGAAGCCAGAAAAAATCGTTGTCCTTCACAGGAACTACTGGAGGAGTCTGTTGGCTAAAGGGATTACTAATGTGCTTCTCTGCTCTTTTAGCTTCTCTTCTTTACTTCCTCTGTTCATTTAGTCGGATATTTGTGTTTATTTTGTGTACAGTTTCCTTTGGGTCCATCCAGCCGGTGCCCCTCATTAATCCTCTTTCACAAGGATCCCAATCTCTCTGAGCAAAATGTTTTACTTCTTGACTTCCTTTTTAAAAAGATTTCCCCCCCTCAAATGGCATCCAATCTCTGGCCAAAGTGTAATGAGCAAATATTTCTTGTACACTGAGACATAAACCAAGCTGGATTGTATCTTTGCAAATCAGAAGCCTTCTATGACATTGTGAGCAACTAAATCAGCTGATATATTCAAGGAAAAAAAAAAAGATCAATTTTAAAAACAATTGTAAAACCAAGCATCTGTAGAATAATGAACAAATGCAGCCATTTGCAAAAGATGAACAAGGTGAATCATTATGGGAAGAAAGTGATAACTTGCATTGAAACTCTATTCTATTCAAAGCCAGTTTGGCAGAAACAAGTATTTCACAGCTGCTGGTTTGTTGTCGTGTCCTAGAAGTAGCTAAGGTACTGATCATTCAGGGAGAAAATATTCTTTTATTGGCTTAGTCTCATCCCTCAATATTTATCTCACTTCTCCACTTATTTTCTCACCTCCAGCTCTCTCTTCTCTCTTTTTGCTAGTTCTTCTGCCATGGGAAATCAGAAGGAGAAAAGAGGCAGATTAAAACTTATTTAAGCTGAATAAATTCTTAAACATAAAATAATCTCAAAAATAATCATTTTCTCCTAGAAATAGACTTGTCATTTAATCAAGTCTCAGCAAGGACAATACTCTCAAAAATCCATCTTGAGTTCTTCTAAACCTGAAAAAATGATTCTCGTATGAGTAGTTCCTTATGCTGATGAAAACGTGGCCATCCAAGCTCGAAGCTAGAGGAAGACTTGGCCACTATGAATTCCAGGGCAACTATCTGCAACATCTACTGCACACTGAGGATGCAGTGAAGTTTATTTTTTAATATTGACAGTGAATTTCTCAAATACTTGAATGAAGAATGCTGTTGAAAAAAAATAATTCAATGCATTAATATGTCTCAAAAAGAGACATAGTAGTGGCATAATGCTATCAGGTGAATCCAAGAGAATGTCCTCCCTTTGAATGTTTACTAAATCCCAAACTGTATGTGTATAGATAATTTAATACTATTTCTCTTCATCTCTTACATGACAGCATCATATTACCTTTAGTTCTTTCTTATGAGAGATTCGCTGTCATTTCAGTGCCTGAACAAATTGGACAAAAATGTTGATGTAAATCCTAAAGAGCATCAATGCATTTGTGTATTGTGGCTTTTTTTTTCCCTCATATAAAACAGTTGTGATTTAATTTAAGTTCAAAAGACAGCAAAGTGTTATGGCAAAGAATTCTGAGGGAACCTATGATAAAGTAAAATAAGAATTGCATTATTAAATAGGCACATTAAAACTGGAACATATGATTTGGATCAGACAACTCTACCGCAGCAAGTGTTGCACCTGTGAAGACACATCATAAATCAAATGTACTGACCTCACTACACAAATTGAAGACGCAGGTGACAAAAAAAGAAAACGACTTGAAGAAAAACATCCCTCTCACAATACAAATAAACACCCCTCTCTTGTGTCTAAATAATATTCACTTTTGAATCTTAGAATGCCATCATTTGCAGCTTAAATTTTTGAAATGTTTCCTTAATTCTGGCAGTGCCTACTGTGTATTGATATAATTGGTCTGTCATATTTTTACTGATAAAAAACACCTTGAGGCGTTTGTAAGATGCCCTCAAAATTCAATCTGTGTAAAAATACAATGAGTATGACCTTAGTGAGTGAGTGGCAGACAATAAAACTGACAGGGACAAATTATGTCTAAAGAACAGTAGGAGGATTTGAGGGGATAAAAATGAAATGGAACAAAGGTGAAAGATAAAGTCACAAAATCGCAAAAACTTGAGAAGTATTTCAGATGCCTTTTTCATTATCCAAGGCAGATTGATACTTCCAATCAGGTTTCTGTGTTCATAATGCTTAAAAAGAATGTTTCAGATATATATTTAAAGTATATGAAGGATAGGATAGTTTTCAAAAGATGTACAGTAAGATCAGGGAGCTCCCAGGGTAACAGTAAAATATACTTGAGGTTCATTCATAAATGTATCTGTGCCCTTAAAATTTTTTGAGGCTGATATACAATATATAACAGTGAGATCAGCCTACTTGCATGTAGCAAAACAGTCTTTGATGTACTGATTTTCCACACTGGCAACAATACCTAATTAGTTCACTTTCTCCAAGTTCTTTTTTCTTTTCTAGTGCTCCTTATAAATAGGCTGTGTTTCTTGATATGATGAGGAGAACCACTGTCCTTTATTCCTTCCAACTTACCAGAATTTCTTCTGTGCTTCCAATAGGTTAATTAACTAATATTTGATATAGAAACTGAAAATAGTTTGCCTCTGAAAAGTATTAAATGAAGGTCTCTTAAAAGAGATGTCTAGAGAGAAATATCAGAGTAGATGAAGTGGAGAATTAAGATTTTATGTAAAAGAACTCACGTGGGAACTACATAATTAAAGGAAGTAAACAATCTTGACTGTTTTGTAATCATGTCAGCCAATATATATATGATTAGGGAATTTCATTGTTTGTGGAAATCGACTACACTGATTTTTAAAAACATATTATATTGTTTTTGTGCATTTTTCTGTTACAGACCCAGATAATTCAGTGCTCAATAGCCCTAGAAATCATCTTTTTCACTGACTACTCACATAAAAGTTTTTAACTTTTCATTTTTGTACTGCACAAATTTCCCCACCAAGGTCAAGAGGTTGAGTACCTGAGAAGCAAGCTTCTCCCTGGACTTGAATCTTGATTAGCTTTATCATATCACTCAACTGCTTGAGTTCATCAAATCCACAATCATGAACATTGAGTTCATCATACACATAAAATACACTGATAATCAGAACTGTCCTAGATTAAGGTCAAGCACGAATTGCTTCGCAGCAAGTCTGTGAGATGTCCATGTAAAAAAAGTCTTTATTCTCTAAAAGCCAGACAAATAGCAGTTTTGTGATAACCAAAGAATTCCCCCTGTCAGATGGGTGAATATTTATCTTGATTTTTTTTTTATTCCTCCAGAAGACAAGGGACACCGAATGGTAAGTTAATTTATTCAGAAAACAGTGGATGGATTTTTTCTCATCTGTCTTTCAACAGCCACAATGCGGACGTTAACATCACAGTTGGTGACCTAAACCTCTCTTAATAGTTAAAAGAAAGAAATAAGGGCTTTAGGAATGTGATTAATCTGACCTTTTTTTGACAGTTGTTTACCTAGGAGATGAATTTCACCCTGGACTGCCTTGTGTTTATTGACTAGATCTACTACATAGGTCTCTCTGAGAGTAAGCCTCCTATTTATTTCCATAGAAACTACAACAGATGCAAAGATCACAGTAACACTATTTAATAAAGCAATTCTCAGCTACAAAACACTGCTTTTCCACATAGTCACCACAATTAGCTAGACATTTTCACCAGTGATCAACAAGAACAGAATTCTCAGAATCATTGGAATCACAAGAATTTTCAGAATCCCCTGAAAAATTGCTTTATGATAAAACTGAAATATATTCAGATGGTAAATATAGACAATTCTTTTAGATGCACCTCTTCTATGAGAAAAGGTTGACTGAAATGGGCTTGTTTAGCTTGGAGAAGGCTTTGGGGAGACTTCATTGTGGCCTTCCATGCTTGAAGGGAATGTATAAACAGGAAGGGGAATGACTGTTTACATGGGTTGATAGTGATAGGACAAGAGGGAATGTTTTTAAACTAAGACGGGAGATTGAGGTTAGACATTAGGAGGAAGTTTTTCAATGAGAGGGTGGTGACACACTGGAACAGGTTGCCCAGAGACATTGTGGATGCCTCATGCCTGGAAGCATTCAAGGCATGGCTGGATGTGGCTCTGGGCAGCCTGCTCTAGTGGTTCGCAATCCTGCCCATGACAGGGGTTTGAAACTTGATGATCTTTGGGGTCCTTTTGGACCATGGGGGATTTGGACCATGGACCAATGGGGGCCATTCTATGACTTTGTGACTCTAAGACACTTAATTTTTTGTGTTTCTTTTTTCAAAATGATCAGAACATTCAAAATAGTAAGCAAGGCATTGTTGTTTTCGCCTTTTCCATAAGAAATTAAAATACATGGTTCTTTAGCATCCACTAAAAGGAAAGAAAACAAAAAAACAAAAAAAATATTCAGTCACTCCCACATTCCTCTTGAAAACTCTTCTACTTTTTTTTTTTTTTTTTAATTTGTTTGGAGAGAAAATCAGAGAATGAGAGCCTTGTGAGAAGTTAGCACACACTTCAGTTTTTTCATGTAGCCCACCAGGAGAGACTTACAGAAGAAAAACTAGCAGAAATAATAACCAGAAGCTATAGGAATAAGGGGAACATTATCCAGTGGCACGGAGAGAGGCAACAATCTGAGTATGCACTCACTTGATCTAATCCTACTGCATTGTTTTGCATTGCCATCTTTCCTACCTCAGCCATTTCCTCAGTATTTAGTTTAATTTTTAAGTTTATTGATCAGGTTTCTCTTTCATCATTTGTCCTATTTTTATTTCTTCATAATGAATCAAAATGATTAAATTGAAACAAAATCATTTCTTTTGGACAAGAAAGCTGGATTTGAAAGTACACTTTTTTCACTTACATCAAAATTTCCCATATTTTATATCTGTAAAGTCTACACTTGCGTGCGCACAACAATCAAAACTGTGTTCAATTTCAACTGAATTTCAATTTCAATAGTTGTGTAAATATTTGTTTACTGTCTTTGTAAGAGTAACAAGTTTTGAAACGTAATTCCATCTCACAGCAAAGTAACTGTTAAATTTCAGTCTGAAGTTGCTCAGCTTAACCTAAAGCCAAGGTGAGCTTATTTATCTGTGTGAATATGTATGAATATTCATCCTTTTTTTTGTAACATTGCAGAAGATGGTACAGCTAGAAGTTCTAACTAAACCCACTATTTTTAACAGATGCTGACCAATGAATATTTCAAGACAGAAAAGTGATTGGACTAAAGCATGATTCTTTTGGACTGGCAGTTTATTTACAGGTTGATAGTTGATATGTTTTTCATACCAAAAATGCATAGACAAGATTCTACACCCTGGGTGTCCCATAATCACAGCAGATAGTCAAATGACTAATGCAGAGTCACTCAGTTCTATCAGATTTAAATCCCTATAAATCCTATAAATACTAATGATCAATAATTTTAAGTATGAAGAAATTCAAAATAAAAAATAATGATAACTTATCATGAAACTATTGTATGAACTGATTAGCTGGATAGATTTCTGTATTGAACAGTTAACATAACTTTCTCATACTTCATTATGCCTTTAGGGTCCACAAGCTTGGACAAAAACCATGGGATTCAACAACAAACTGTTTGATCATAATGATATAAAGCATCCCATTAACGATTACTAAGTTAATGTTGGCAGCAATCTTAGTTGAATATCCAATGATTTTGAACTTGTTATTGGCATTCTTGGTGATCTTTTTTTTTACAGTACATAAATGAGAGGTTTGATAAAATGGAATACACTCTAGTTCAGTATTGTGTAGCACTGTTAACAAAACAAAAGGATCTAATCTAGCTATGAATAAATTTGTACTGAAAATTAAAAAAAGATTTTTATTCACTGAAGAGGAAAACTTCTAGAGTAGCTTCCCAGTAATAGGAAGAAAAAGTATGTAGTTCCAAGGTATCTCAATTAAGTTACAAAGTTGTCCTTGTTTTGACAGTGATAGTTATTTTTCTTCCTAGTAGCTGGTATCATGTTACAGTTTAGGTTTAGTGTGATAGCACACTGATGATTTAGCTGTTGATGAGCAGCGCATACACTGATATGAGGACTTCTCAGCTGCTTATACTGCCCTTCCAGAAAAGGGTGAACAAGAAGCTGGGAAGGGACGTAGCTAGGACAGCTGTCCCAAATTGGTCAAAGGGGAATCACATACCATAGAATGCCATGCTCAGCAATAAAACTGGAGGAAGTTAACTGCATGGGCTGTCATTGCTCAGGGGCTTTTTAGGCATCTGTTGTCTGGTAGGAAACAAATGCATTGTGCATTGTTTTATTAATTTATTATCATTATTTCCGATGATGTGTTTTGTTTTTGTTTTTTTTTTTTTTTATTTTCTTACTTGTTAAACTGTCCTCACACAATAAGTTCTAGCACTTTTGTCACTTTTTTTTTTTTTTTTTTTTTTTTGTTTGGTTTGGTTTTTTTTTCTGTTTGCTGATTTTTGCCTACAATATAAAACTGACTCATGACATAGTCAGGAATCTAACCTACTAGCACTCTCAGATAATTTTCAAGATATTTGTAGAGTTTTTATCAAATGGGTACTAATCTCAACACACAGTCTGTTTTGGAGAGTATGAAATATAAATGAAATAGTCATGGACAATGCCTTATCAGAATCAGAGAACAGTTAAGAGCATATTTTATTTACTATTATGAAAGTAATTGAAAACCTAGAATGATCCTTTCATTTCTACATCTATATTGTTATTTAATTCTTCTTTTCTTCCTTCTTTCTATTAAACTCAAACCCAACTCACATTATTTAAAGCACTGGGGAAAACAGAGGGGTGGCAGAGTATGCTTTATCAAGAATATCTCCATAGAGATTATTTTCCTACACAGATCATATAAGCAGCTCCAGAAACTTGAGTCATTCTTAAAATGAATGCATCTGTCAATGTGAGATAGAACAAACGTGTTACTGGATATCTCCCAGATATGTAAAAGATTGCATTCTGTAATACACACTGTATCTGCATCATACTCTCCGATCTACGTTTTCTTTTGTCTCCTTATCTTGATAAATTATAGACATTCAGTTCCTTTTAGTCCTTAAAGTAATAAAAAATCAAAATCAAAATCAATGTGTAATCTACATCTTTTGGTCTTTCCATGGAATTATGAAATGGTTTGGGTTTGGGGTTGATTTTAGGACCTTTAAAATCATCTAATTCAACCCACATGCTATGAGCAGGGACACAACTTACTAGATCAGCTTGCACAGGGACTCATCCAACCATGTCTTGTGTCTTGACTACTTCCAGGGATGGATCTTCCACAGGTTCTCTGGGCAAGGTGTGCCAGTGCCTCACCACCCTCTGAGTAAAGAATTTCCACCTAATATCTAATCTAAATACACCCCATTTTAGTATTAAACTTTTATACCTTTTTTCTATTACCACAGTCTGTGAGCCGCTCCTCATCTTTCTTACACGCACTCTTTTAAGTACTGCACTGAAGTCTCCCTGAATCCTTCTCTTCTCCAGTCTGAACAAGTGAAATTCCTTCAGCCTTCCTTCCTTCCCTTTCCTAAACATTTTTCTTTTCTAAGTAATGTGGATTAGTACAGTGTCATATAAAATCAAACAAAGGAATAAAAGAATTTTCCTGAATAATAATGAAAAACAAATTGATTTTACCTTTTGAAGATGTTAATCTCTCAATATCATCACAATTTATTCCCTTGTATCAGTCAGAAAAGAGAATTCTGGTGAATATTCAGAATCATTAAATTCCCATTAACATTTTCATTGTAAAATAGTACAGCTGCAGTTTCCCTAGCTGATTTTAATTAGGAATATTTATGTTCTTCGAATTTAAAAAGAATTATTGTGAATGCAAGTTATATTTATATACATTGGGAGTTATGTTGTTAAACTCAATGAGATTCAATTGCCAGGAAGCTTTCAGGAACATAAGCAGACACAAAGCTTAAAGTGAGTCATTCTTTTATGTTGAGAAATAGTAAGAAATACCAAATCATTTGAGATATAAATAAATGTAAACTAAATATTTTTTTTTTGTATTTTTAGATCTAATATATCTTGATAGTGGCAACTGCCCTAAATCTATCATTATACTATTATAAGATTTCTTCAGGCAAAATGTAGGTAATCAGGTTATTTCTTGCAACTGGTTTACTGCCCAGATGAGCTATTTCTTCTTTCTATAAGCATGTACCTGACAAATAAGACTGAAGTATATGCTTGATTTAAATGTTATCATCACAGCATATGGAATACTAACCAAAGATTGGTATAAGACTGATGTTTTTATCCTGTCTTAATGTAAAATAGCCATGAGAGATATGTAGTCTATATAGGCATAAGTATTCTCTCTCTCTTTCTCACACATCTACATACACATGCAAATTTTTGAAGAATGGGCAATTTATAAAACATCACAAACTACATTTTATATCATATTTAATTCTTAGTATATATGGCATTGCATGGGAGATTCTCAAATACCATGGTGACCAGGAGGAATACAATTCAATCATTTTGAATTTCATTTCTGATATTACATAAGTGTACTCCATTTTTAGAATCTACAGTGTGTTGGTTAGAAATTTCCACCCTGATCATCGCTTAATTTTTTCCTTGACTAACTGCTTAATTTATAATCTAATAATATGTTAAGCATTTCAAACTATTCTTTCCTGTGTTCATTACATTTTATTTTTCATTAGAGAATTCCATCTGCCATTGCAATGTCCAATTGTCGAAACAGTACTAATGGCATTGAAGAACCAGTTACTTTCGAACCAGTCCAGAATAAACTGTGAAGTAGATGTCAAAAGCTATTTCACCTGTTTTACATCTGAATCCTTGCTTTGCTTCATTCACTTTGCTACTGAGCAGAATCAATAACAGCATTCAAGATGGGATACAGACATTCAGTTTATAAGCTTTCAATACAATAGCTTTTTTTCACTTATGAAGAGTGGATGGGGAACAAATGAAATAGTTGGCATATGTGCCTTTTGTCTTTCTCCAAAGCCATTTCTCTTGTATTTATTGTAGTTTGTGCCGGTATTAAAGACATTTACCTCACAGTAAATTTGCCAGATTTGACAGGCAAAAAATAAGGGGAAAACGGTAACTCTAAGGACAGTATTTTTCCTACTTCTTGTTTCCTTCACTGCTGTTTTATAGGCATCAAATATTCATCTAGAGTGTGTGCTATGCTACATTTAAAAGGCAACAAATCTTACAGTGATTAGTAACATTTGGACTGCACAGATTTTGCTGGCAGACATAGAAATAATGGAAGTTTCTATCTCATTATTAAAATTCCAGTTTGATGTAAGAACTTACTCCTATAACAGACCTGACCTGTGTTCTTTCTGCCCATTCATCCCCCCACGTGCAACAAGTTGAAAACTAGAAGGACAACATGTATAGCTTTACCACAGATTCTGCTTGAACCCAACTATATTCCTACAGTATGTAGTAGCTATGGCCCTGTAATAAGTAATGGCTTTTGGTGCTCTCTGTAGCTGTAGGTCATGAGGCCAGACTACTATAAAATGTGCTCACCTAAGGTGGAAAAGGGGCAAAATTTCCAATTGATGAAGGAAGTTAAACCCATTAACACCTGGATGGGGAGTTGAAATTATTAGAAACACATGAAAATTTATCACGGACTAGATTTAGTGATCTACAGGATAGTGAGATCAAGACTGTATAGGACTTTGACTTAGAGCTAAGTAAAATGTCTCAGAACAGAACACTTTAATATGATGAATTCTTTTTTTGTTTGTTTTACAAAACTTTTCACTATCTTCATAGTCTTTAGATTGCTTATTAAAAGTCTGTGTATTCGCCCTCAGATATTAACTAGTTGCTGTTATTTTGCATTTTTTTTATTCTTCTGAAGCATAGGAAACAGCTTAATCCAGTGCTCCATTAAATCCAGGAAAATAGAAAAATAGCTGAAACATTAGACCGTATTGAAAGGAAAAAAAAGATAAAAATAGAAATTGTTTTAGAAAGCTACCAAAGTAAATTAAATTATTATTTTCCCTATAACCTTTCCCCTGTCACTATTTCCTTTCCTATTTCAAAATCTATACATCTCTGATAGTCAATCAAGGTTAGGGTTATATTCAGCCATTTTAAAGTTAGGCACATAGTCCATTGTGTTCCCTGGAATTCTTATTTCATGAACAAGAGTTTTCAGCTAGACGGTTTCAACAACAGATCTGATTATACAGCTGCTGTCATTTAGCTTAGTTGTTAGTGTATTAAAGAATAGGAAGCAACAGAGCACAGATAACAAATATATAGACAACAGATAATATACAGGAAGGTTAACTCTTTCTGTAGTCTAGATTTAGAAAATGCCCCCTTGAATGTTATCAGTTCCTTCTGTCATGTATTATATCATCTATTCATCAGTTGTTTAATTATTTTATTCATATTCCAGATTATATTTTAATATTCAGAGGCTGTTCATAGGCCAGAGAAATGCAGCTGCAACTAAGGAGCTAGAGCTTTTCTGGAAACAGTAAGATCATTGCTGTATTGGACCCATTGGTTCCTGTTGCCATGTTGAAACTGATAATGAAGGATTTGCAGTATTAAGTAGCCATTACACTAAAACATCCTTATTTAGATCCATCAGAAAGCTGCACTTGAACTGCTTGTTACTTGCATGAGGTTTATGAGACATAGGTGGCAAATTGTTATCATGGATCTTCAACTTTCTGACTTAAAACTTAGCCACCCTTATTACCACCTACTGTTGTATCAGCAACTTGAATTCTTCCTTTATTTGCATATCACCCTCTGTGAGAAACAGCAAGATATAACACTTTTTGGTTTTCCTTATGTAATTAAGTAGGTCAGGCTTTATTAATTAGTTTGTACAAGTTTTTCACCTGTGATTAAATGATATTCTATAAATAGGTCGTAACTGTATCTTTCAGAGATAGAACTGTTCTTAAATATGCATGGCAAAACAGAAAATGAGTAATTTATGTGATCAGTCACAAAGTCTTTTAAAATTGGCATTAAAATTTTTCTATCTGTAAACTCAAAATAGTTTTAATACCCTAAAGATACCTTAAAATCTTCCTGAAATCATCCTAGATGTTATTCTGCATTTGCCTTCGTCGTAGTTACATTTTGTCATTAACCCATCCTCATCTATATTCAGCGTATATGAAGTAACATAAAATTCTGCCAAATGCTTGAATCTTCAGGGTTGTCAGGCATGCATTGCATACAGAGCCTCAGTTCTAATACTAACATTGCTTCCAGTTTGTGACTCCACTGTGTTTCCTTAGGATGCTTTTAAAATCTATGAGAAGATAATAAAATCAAAATCTGATACTTGAGTAACTAGATTAGTATTTATACTTCAGCCTGATATTTCTAACAGTCCTAGTGCAAGTATCTTTTTGATTGGTTTTCAGCTGTCTTACAATCCTTTCTTAAATCATATGCTCTCGATCAGTTAACAGCATTCTGTATGGCTCACCTGAAACACTTACAGAAGCTGAGGTAGAAAAGAACTGCTATATTCCTTTTATGAAACCACAGTGGATATTCTGTTTTAAGAAAAAGTCTGCCATGACTGACTGTTGGCAATCTCTTTTGGATGACATTTTGCTTTTCTTTTAACATTATGCTTAACTATTTTTATCTTTAAGACATGATATGAAGTGCCACATATTTAGAGTAACAGAACACTTCCATGAATGTCTGTGAAAGAATCACCAAAATCAATCAAAACAATAGTACTGCAAGGACCTAACTCTTCAGGTACCCTGTAAGTAACAAAATTAGTGGAAATTCCCTCTTGATTATCAGAAGATGTAGATAAAATGTAGCTTTCTCTTTCTGTGGTGTGTAAATCTTGAAAACACAGTTCTTAGCATCGCTGTCTTTAAGTGAAAGATCAGTTGTAACAGACATTGGGAAGCTTATTTGCCTTTGAGGTTTCAATGAAATTGATAATGCACAGTCTAAGCCCAAAGGTTTGCCAAGATAGCCTAAGATATACAGCTACAGTGTGTGTCTAAAAAAAATGATAATCTTTGATCTTATGCTTGGTACTCAATACAGGTTTGTTCAGCATCATTTTGCTCTCCCACTTCTCAGTGCAGCGCAGTTCTGAAAAGAAAGGACCTGAAGATTTTCCAATTTTGTAATGCAATTATTTTGTGATAAAGTAAGAACATATCAGCTACATTGTTACTAGAGCCAGACATGAAGCTTTATTCAACAGAAAAAGGAAGTGTCATGACCTTTATAGATGAAAAGATTTTCCATTAGTCAGGTATAACATACTGTTGTCTGTCAGTAGTTTATCTGCGACATTCAACAATACTTCAGAAAGAATGACCAATATTAAAGTTCCCAGTGAAAGACTAAACATTCTATAGAATGTTTATTACTCTTCAAATTGAACTTAAAAGTCAGATAAAGAAGAGGCAAGATAAACTACTGAAAACAATGGCTACAATAGTGAAGAGAGACTCTGAACTGAAGCTTGGGTAAATCTCACTTTGATGCTTCCGCTTCTCTGCTAAGCTTCTTAAGGGAAATATTTCAAATCATTTTTTCTGCTTAAACTCTCTCTGTGACTCCATGACCTTGATATCAGTAATGGCCTCTCTTAAAAACAAACAAACAAACAACCATAGCTGAAAAAAAGCACCTGAGCAGTTACAAGTATTCCAATATATTATTTTTTTTAATGAGAGTTACTCATCAAAAAGTACAGTAGAAATGTAGTATCTGTTCATATAGCAGCATGGTATAATGGTAGTGCTTCCATGCTCAGCCAAAGACAACTGCCTAATTGAACTGAATTTCATTCAAAGACTTGTGAGTGGCCCAAACAAGGTAAAACATGCAATACTGAAATTAGCTGAGCTGCATGGTAATAAATCGTACAGAATTCCACAATAAAATTGTGAAGAAAGAAGAATTTCAGTAATGCAAAAGGCGCAGTTCATATTATTACACTATTTAATGTTCTATAACAGCTCTAGTGGGTCAACATAAACCACATACTGTGTTAGAGCTACGTCTGTAGGCTGCTGTCATATGCATTAACCTCGAATTTGTTTTAAAAAGGCAATAAAGATAAATGTACAGCCAAATATCATCATTCTACAAGTCTTTTTTCTCTAGTGAGCAGTAAATTTATAATTAACTAGTATGTGAGGTATCAATAGAAGAAATTAAGAAGAATTTACGGAAAACTGAATTGGAAATTAAGTAATTTTTTCTATGCCACTTCTTTGTTAAAATTGAGAAATATGACTGCATAACACTTATAGTATGCATGTTTGTAAATTTCTACTAGCTTGAAGGATTCTATATCTACTACAAACACAGATTATTACAGAATTGTAACCATCTTGCATGCAAATGCAAAGAAACAGATCAGTTTACTGAGTAGTGGAGAACTATTTTGTCCAAGAATAGTATAAAAAATTCAAGGTTTGATCCAACAAAACTGATATGTATACACAGATGGTGAGATCATAATTTCAAAATTCTTTACTGAATTTATTTCTGATTTATACCAGAAGGAGAGATTTAAATAATTAAAAGGAGAGTCACATTTTCAATCTTTTCTGACACCTCCACCCATTGGGACAGAATATAGCTGCTTGAATAGAAGAAATGACTGCCATCCCTAACAGGAGTGGAAACTAAGAACTTAGTCTATCTTTTTATTTCCTTCCACAACTGTTAGAAGTATCCTCTGGGATATGGAGTTAAGAACTGTGACAAATAAAGACAGACATGGTGGATGTGCCAGTGATCAGTAACCAGGACATCATTAATTAAAAAGTTATTTGCTTCTGCAATAGAATAGTAAAAGTCTTTCTCATCAATGAACTGAGAGGCTAAATTATTCTGTCAAAATCAGTACACTGACATACTATCTCATATTACTTAATTTACTTAATCTCACTCATTTCAGGATTGTAAAAATCATTTGTTGGGAAAATAAACTCTTCTGAGCACAAGTGCCTCTAGTATAGCTTGTCCTTTTCCAGTTTTACCTGAAAGTTTTGTACCTTGAGCCAGAATTTCTTCTTCTCAATATTCCTAACAGAAGCTACATAAAAGGATACCATCAGTTCATGTTCAAGTTCTATTTGCTTCAAATAATACAAGGATTAGAAAGGTTTTGTACAATATAAAGTTAAGGTTCACAGATACATTCATAGTGAATTTCCATACCAGCATGTATGCTATTTTTTCTGTATTTGATTCTGCAAGCTAAACACAAAGACAAGAATGCTTTTTCACACTTCATAGTAGAATTTGCTGCTACAGATTATTATAGAAATTAGTATAATATAATGAAAAATGAACTGCACATTTAAATGGTGAACACATCCATTAACGGATATTAATGCAAGGTAGATAAAGTCTTTGGGGCAGAAAGGTATTTAGTTGTTGATTCCTATGAACTGTAACAGTATAGCAAAAAGAGGATTACCCCATGCTCACCTTTTCCTCAAATCCTTTCTTAAACCTCTGTAATAGACTTCTTGGTCCAGACAATATTTCTCATGATGAAGATCTCATCCTCCTGGTGCAAGTACTCCTTATATCTGGACTTTCTTGCTCAGTTCACCCTTTCTAACATTTAATGCCTTTGGAATCTTGAAGACAGACACTGCACTTTTGACTTCAAAGAAGATATTGACACAGACTTAGACAGGAGCACTACTGGCAAGCTGTAAATATATAAAGAGTATGTGTTACTTTGAGATCCTTGAAGATGAAAAACTCTACATTATTTTGATTAGATTAACGTAGATCCTCAATGACATTACTATTCAATTTATAATTCCCTTTCCAGTATTTTTCACTATGTTAACTTCAAAACAGGCTACACAAGAGAAAATGTAAACATCTGCGAAGTATCCTGATAAAATATCACTCTTTTATTGTAGCAGTTGGTCAATGAAACTGATTTTAACAAGACTAGAGAAACATATCCATTAAATAAGGCACTAGCTCTATAAAGCAATTTCAGTGGTGAGGAAAATAATATGAAGTACTTTTTTTACTCATAAATTGCAGCACATTTAAAATTTATGTGTAATAAGATTGATATATAAACCATATCTTGAATCAAACTATTTCATAATAAACTGACAATACATAATAAATGACCATATTTATTGATTCACACTCTGTGGCAACAGTATTATCAGCAGCTTTAGTTTGAGACTTGAAATGAGATTTTTGGTTCCCGTCAATATCTCAAGAAAATATAATAATTACCCTATAATTTTCAAACATTTTGTACAAGTAAAAAGATCAGTAGGTTAATGTCTAAAAGGTTAAAGAATATGTATCAATGATAAGATTGTTAAACTGCTTATTGAATAAGAAGTCAAACAGAAAAGCCATTTAGGAACTCAATTCCTTGTGACTTCATGTCTATTTTCTGGTCACAGTTGTAAGTACACAATATATGAAAAAAGCTACTTCTTTTGATTAACTAGAAACTGAAAAGTAAGAACAAAGACATAAGGTACATTTGAAAACTTGAATTGATTGCTAGGGATAGGTAAAGCCCATTTTCACTGGAATTCATATTTATTTCTGAAACAGAATGTCTGTACTTCATTAAAACCAGAACAGAAGTTGATTACACATTGATTTTATCAGAGTAGTCATATGCAAGACTTCCACTGATTTCAACAGAAATTTTCCATGTAATTTCAGCTGTAGGTTTTTGCCTTCAACAAGTTACAAATAATGGAGAAATTCCAAAGGAGAAGTTCTATTTCCCTTCCACACAGCGTGCCATAGTTTGTTAATGAAAATATCCCTGGTTTCCCCCAGTTCTAATTCTTTGGCTGTTAATTACATGACCATCTGTATCATCCCTGCCCAAGCCAAAGCTTTAAAAGGCCAGGCAGGAGATTAATACAGAACAATAGGAGGGCAGAAGGTAGAGTTTCTCAAAGAGCACATTCCAGGCTCAATCAGCAGTAAGAATGAGCAGCTGCAATTACGCAAGGTCTTTCACATTCCTGAAGAAGATCCCTAACCTCCTCCTCTCCTCCTTAACACATATAATTTCAGGGGGCTTTTGGAGGCAGCTGCAGCACTCCATTGCAATTCTAAGTCAAGGAGCATCTTGGGATGGCTGGTTGGCCTGAGAGAATTGGAGCAAAATATTATTACTGTTGGGTGGATTTTGATAAGAAGTATGTAGGTATCAGTGACATTTCCTAAGTAAGATATTCTTGCCTAGGGACTTAAGGTCAATGACATATTTAGCTTCACTCCACAGCTTTGTCACTGACCTGCTTTGTGACTCTCTTTAGTGACTCCTTTCCTCTCTTCCCACCCGTATGTCTACTTAAACTATAGATGTCTCAAGGGAGTATTTAATGCCTTTTTAGGCATTTTTACCTAGCAAATACTGATTTTTGCTCTAAGTAAGCTTTTAGAAACAAACCCAACCTCTTCCATACCCTCACTTTCCCATATTCCAGTTACACCACCAAAATGATCAGAAATAACAATAAATAAGTTACTCTGAAACAACTGTGTAAATAGCCTCCTCTCCTCTCCAAATTAAAACTTGGTCCAAGAAAAACAGATGCTATCCAATAGCATATAGGACAGCACAATGGAAACATATATCTTCTGACACTTTGTAGAATAACCTAAGTCGTCACTAAGGTGATGTGTAATTTTCAGGTAACTTAGATCACTCTGCTAACATGTATTCATACATCATAACTGATTGTAATCAGTTCTATGCTACAAATTTACAAGATAATTTAGAAAATAGAAGAACTTGCTTCCTACTACCTCTTGATTATTATCTGAGGTATGCCCTGAAGCATAGCTAGATGTTTTTTTAATTCGATCTTAGATCTTTTATGTATGTTCCTGTTATCTTTGTTAATAACTAATTGTAGTTATACTAACTGTGTCAGTATCATCATTTCTTTTTCTTGATTTCTTCTTTAAATTAAGCAACTTTCATTCTATAGTGACTTTCATTCTTGATGACGTGTTTAATAATGTTCCCTGTTCCTGAACTTTTAAGAAACAGTGCAAATAAAAATAATGCACTATTCCAGTTGTGAATCTCTTATTTATTTAACTTGGCATTAAAAGTATTAAACTTTATCCTGTTTCTTAATCAACTTTGAATTTTACTTGTATTTTAAAGCAAAATTTTTAACGTATAAATCATTTTATTAAATTCTCCACAATTCAGCGATGCCATTTTTTTTCTTTTTTACTCTTTTATTTTCTTTTTTTCTTTTCTTTTTCCTTTTCTTTATTTTTTATTTTATTTTATTTTAGTTTGATCAACTGTAGAGTACAGTGTCAATCTATGTGCCTTTTTTAAGCTTTTAAGAAGTTCTTTAAAATATTCTTCAGTATAGATGGCTCTTTGGGGCCTGCTCCAACCTATCTGGGAGTGGGTACCCCATTTCAGTCCTATTTCCATCCATTTCATGATGATGCTGCAGAAGGGCTGGTCTCCAGCCCTCCATCACTCTTCCCTGACAGTCATCACTACTGGAGAGCCAGGGTCAACTGCATGACCACATCCTGCCCAGCCTCAACCTGTCCTTGCCTTCAGGAAGAGCCTAATAACTGGGACTGGGGCTTCCCTCAATGACCTCCATCTGCTTGTCTTCTTTTTTGGAGCCCAGCCTGCCAGACTGTGCCCTGACAGACCACCTCCTGCCTACTGAGGGCAGGTTTCCCCTACAGACCCCAGCTCCCTAGATCCTGGTCTGTACAGCATCCCAAAATTTCCTGACACAAGTAAGTAAGAAAATAGAAAATTGATCTTGAACAAACTAGTGATATGATAGAGGCAAATAGAGGGGACAATGCGTGTAGGTAAGATTAAAGAGGAACATCACTACACTCCCATCAGAGAAGGTACCATGAAGCTGCTGTCATGTTTGAGGCCTTACTATTTCTGTTTCATCCATGTAGATTTAATCTACACATTTCTAAAACTGCTTCTAAAGTGATACAGAAAGAGGATATTTGATTGAGACAGAACTCTCTGGACTGTGACTTGAAAGTGCTGCCAGATGAACTTTGCTTTAGCAAAATAGACCCAGACTTCTTAATTATTTTCCCAAAGGGCAATTAGTAAATATTTACCACTTAAACTCTAATTAATATAGAAACAAGAGTACAGTCAAGTTAAGTAGCCTGTCTTAGAGGTCATTCCAGTGCTTTCTGGCAAGCAACAATTACAGAAAAGCCAGGCAGATAAAAAGATCTAAATATTGACTGTAGTGGAATTTTTTATTAGTGCATGTAAAGTATTTAACTCTAATCTTGTTAGTTGCTTTTTATCAGAATTATTTTTGTTGTTTTTTTGCTTGTTTTGTTTTATTTTCTTTTTGGAAAAAGTATCATGTTACAATACCTGAAGACAATTCAGCATTTTTTACACTTGTCATAGAGGATGGAGAAATCAGTGCTGACATATTGATTTAATATGCCAGTTGCATTTAGCATAATGTTCATATACGTGGCAGACCATACTTAGAAAGTTTTTCTTGGATACACAGAAATTTTTAGAAACGTGTTGGGAGAGAATATATTAGATTTATGTGGAGTGTGCTAGAGACAAAATCCTATTTTGCAGAAATTTCAAATGCATAGGGATATCAAATGAGAACCCGAGTCTACACTAAGAAGACACCAGTAGTACGACCATTATCCATGTACACACACACATATAACCCAAATCAAAATCTTAACATCTCTGTGCATTGAAGAATTAATTTGCGTAAATCTTTTACAAGACTCAGCAGATAACACTGGATCACTGCACTAATCTTAAAAATGAATATCAGTGTATCTGAATAGATTTATGGCTGCACATGTTTATGCATACATTAAAAAATAGTTTGGTTGATTATATTTGTTCACCTACTGAATGTTAGAGGAGAAGGTTCTGACAGATTTTCAGCTTTCTGGATTTTGTATTGGTTTACTGTGGTGTTTTGCAATTCAATATGATCATAAATCTGTGTATTTAGACCACATTAGATGGAGCAATTGAGAACTTGAATGATTGCTTGCTCTCAAAACAAAACAAAACTTAATGAAAGAACAGAATTGTTCATGTTTCGTCTTCATTTATAAATAAAAGAAAAAAAATACTTTGTTCATCTGAACAAGAATATTTAAATTACTTCTTCAAAATGTGGGAGTTTAATTTAATAACAAGGGCATGACACTTCCTTGGTAAAAAGCCATATGCTACAGCAGCAGCAGAATTTTGCTTTACCACGATGAACCATTCTCCTGGCTATAACACTGATTATTTCATAAACTGCACTGATACAGGAGAGATTTATGCAGAACATTAACAACTTTGGGTTATCTTAACAGTAATATAGTTTTTGTCAGATCAAGATTTGTAAAAACAAATATGGTTGTTCCCATTACTAAAATACAATAAAAGAACAACTCAAAAAGAAAAAAAAAAAAAAGAAATGGTGACAAAGGAAGAAGTTGAATGAACAGGAATGTGCCATATCTAAATAGTAAACATAGAACTTGCTGAGCATTTGTGGCATGTTATTGCACTAATGTGCATGTAGATCTAAAAAAAAAAAAAAAAACAACAAGGTGAAAAAACTAGCATTCTCTTGACTGCCTTCATTATTTCACAGTCATGTCCAGTCTGTTGGTAATATGGACATTTGGCAAAGCAAGTGATAGGTGAACATGGTCCAAATGAAACCAGTGAATGTAGCTGACTTGTTCCATATTTTTCCCCCTCTTTTGACTCAAATAGATTGATAGATTCTGTGAAGAATACATTAGGACATGAAGTTCCACGGTGCTTTGTTTCTCACTTGGAATGTTCCATGTTACAGCAAGCACAGGTGCCATTTCAGTACAGCAGCACTTAAAATAACAATAGTCAATTTCCATATATTTCAAGAGGGGGAGGAACTATTGTTTATCAGAAGAATTCTACGTAATTGGCAACCATCACCATTTCTCCAGCTGGCTAAATGCTAATGTGTTATTAGCTGGATCTCTGAACATTTTGCAAGCATTATAAATAGCCATAGCATAAGTTTGTTGTTGTTGTTGTTGTTGTTTGTTTTTGAAAATAATAAAATTGACATACATATATAAGTACAGAAATATGCACGTGTACTCAAGTAAACATTCTCTGCATTACATTTCTCATGCAGATTTAAGCTCTAAACTGTGCAGTTGGGCATTTCAGATGAACATTAATTTTAGAGCAACAATGGATTAGACAGCTGTGACTTTATCATTGAGGTTTACTAGATAAAAGTGGGAAGACATTATTGCTATACGTTTTCTTCCTAGAAGCTTGAAAAATATCGGATTCTGGTCTTTGGAGGAGAGCTAACAACAGATTATTCGTAATGGCCACCAAAATAGCACAGTTATAGTTTTGATGGAACAGTCTACAAGTGGAAGGAAATGAAATTATGCTTTCAATTCAAAATAAGCAATTTTTGGTTTTATGTTTGATCTTCCTTGAAACAGAAGGCTAAACTAACTGCAGTATGGTAGAAATTGACATGAAAACTGTCATTCTACTTAGATAAGGTAAATAGTTCTAGTACTATTGTTTGAGGTAGTATAAAAAAGGACATGAGAGGCTTCCCTATCAAGTCAATTTACGGTGTGCTCTATCAGGTCATTAAAAATTGTTTCATAATTTCAGTGTGTCATCAAATGTGTTTCTTCTAAGAAATTCTGAATAAATTAAATTATGGAATTGAATACTGCAGCTCAACTCATCCTCTTGGAACATAATTCTGGAAAGTTTTTTTCATATCAGAAGAGAATTTTAAATATTTCCACCATTCATAAATTTCATGTGTGACTACACTGTAAATATAAAATCATTTTAATCATTTCTGAATTTAGTCAAGATTGCAGCTAAAGTCCAAAGGGACATTCTTCCCCTATACACACACTTTTAGCCTTATGAACTGTTTTCATCACAGATTCGACTATGATAGTCGCAGTCAATTTTTTTGGTCTGTTAAAACCCTTCTATTGCCTTTGACATATTCAGGATCTGGTAACTGATGTTAACAGGATGGCAAGCTCTATCACTTCAAGTTGACCGCTGAAGAAGTTGTTTTCACAGAATCTTTATCATTCCATTCCCAGAGTTAAATGGTGGAGCTGTGACAGTAACTGTTGAATTTGGGGTAAGGCACTTCCTATTAACCTTGGCTTATATAAGAATTGAACCCTCACAAAAACAGAAATTTACAGTGCAATCTATTCAATTTGTTTCAAGCACGTGTCTTGAAGTGGGACGCAAATCACTAAGTCTTTGCTCAAATGCTAAACAGAAATACTTTCTGACTGCCACATACCTTTAAGACAGCTAGAGATACATGAGGCTGTTTTTAATATGCAACCCACACACTACAAACCCCACAAAAAAAATCTTAAATGTAAATTCATTAAGATATCTTGGTTCACATTAGTATGAATCACAGTAATTTATTTTAATGAAGAGTTTATTATAGCAACACCCTTCTATGTATAGCCTAGATGTCATGCAGGCCCTTAAACCTGGCATTGCAACATCAACTTTCAGGTGTTTGGACACCGGCTGAAATTCACAGCCCTCAGTAACACATGTAGTATTCACTCCATTTATGTGACTAATTCAGGGAGAATAAAGAAGACAAAGGTAAAGGATTAAACTCCTTGTACAGTCACTGGGGAGAAGGAAAAGCCTCTTTTGTCAAAATCTGCTTCCTTTTGTGCAGAGTAATTAAATACTTATTGGACTGAGAGAAAACCTTAATGGCTTAGAAACTAGAGAGTCTCCAGCTTCAGGCAAAGTCTTAGGTTTCAAACAAAATGGAGAATTTTCAATAGTTGAGAAAGTACTGTCCTGAAATCACTTAACCTTGCTGTTACAAAGCAATATGCTGCTTAGATTCAGCCTTCTAAACTGCAAGATCTGATGTCATCTGGCTAACAAGAGGTACTTTTTTTCAGTCACTGGGGCTCAAAAAATGTTTTAGCCAGTAAATGCTTGTTCAGAAAGAGAAATAACTCTCTTAATAAAAAGAAAAGAGAAAGAATGTTCAGAATTTTCTTATCAAAGAAAAACTGCAAATTTTAAGATGACTTGGGATACATGCCAATATTTGCCTTCAAAAACAAAAGCTGTACTTGGGAAATAAAAAAGAAACATGGCGCCCTTTCTGGAAGTAGTAGGTATACCATTTCAAGCAGTTCTATGAATTAATAATTTTAGATGCATTTACTGAAAGTTCCACGCCTAAATAAAAGTGTACCTTATTTCAGTAGTTCCACAGTAAACAAAAACTGTATTCTTACAGAATGAACCCGATGAGTCACTTCTTTCAGGGAACACCTCTCTCATAGCTTTCCCACATTGCTAAACATACAAAGAAACTCCCCTTTAAAATATTTCTCACCACCTAGGAGGGAAAAAACATTCTAGTAGAGACGGGAGGAGAAAATCAGTAGATGTTTCAACACAGTGCAGAAGCACTGACCTTAAAGATTTTTTACATTTTACAAGAAGCACTCCCTTTTTGAAGTATTATCCAATTTATGATCATCACTCCTCCATGTAGCTTGTTATCTGAGAAGCTCAAAGAACCAATGCTGATAAGGATAAGATCAACATCTCAACAAGCGCTACTCTCTTCTCTTTATATGACACAAAACCAAATCTTGCAATAGTTTGCTTAATACATTAGTCAAGCATTTGTAATACTAATACCAATAAAACAGCGTTGGAATTTTATATTGACTCATTCCTTGCAGAAACCAAAATATGTAGGGAAAAAAAATTGTCAGATACAGAACTGAAAAATATGGCAAATAATAAAATTTTCATTTCCAGATTACTTGTGCATAAAACAGAATATCCTCAACTTTCTGCAAATTATTTTTTTCTCCCTATTGTAAGAAAAAGTGTTTTTGCTTCAAAATTATGTTCTCATCTAAGCTTCTCAACTCATATTAGAAAAAAAAGTAAGTTCTCAAGCTTTATTACAAACATCTTAATCTCAGACAAACCTCCAGCTATCTACCTAAACAGCGTTTAGGCATCAAGACCATCTCAATCAGCTCATCCACGTGAATTGGTGGATTATGATCAGGGAACTGTTTATGTAGCTGAATATTGGCTTCAATGAGTTGGAAACAGTGGTGGCAACTTTGGAATATCAGAAAGTTTGTTTTAGGTGGGTCCCATGTATGCACACAAAGGAACACTGCGTGAAAGTAACGCCTCCTATTTCTGCAAATTTGTCAGAACCTATTGAACCAATATGAGGCTGAAGGTGACAGTTTCTTGGATTGCATCATTACCTGTGACAAGGTATGCTATCACTACTATGAGCTAGAGTCAAGAAGTCCATGGAGTGGTGATGTTAATTCCCCATAGAAGAAAAAGTCCAAGACTGAGTTCTCAGTGGATAAAGTGATGTACACTGTCCTTTGGGTTAGGAAAGGAGTCGTCATTCCTGATTTCCTAGAACCTGAACAAGCCATCAGCTCTGTCTACTATATCGTGATGCTGATGAAGCTGAAGGCTTGAACTTCCATACTCAAAAAGAGAAGAAGACAATCTTTCCCTTGTAGCATGATAACATCAGACTTCATACCAGTTTGAAGACAATGCAGTACATTGGCAGTCTTGGCTGCTGTGGTCTTACCACACCCACCTCAGAGTCCGATGAAAGATGGACTGTGTTCACAATATTTTCCCAGCAACGATGTTATCATAGCTGCTGTGAAACAGTGGTTACTGGTGCAGTTTTACAAGTATGACACACAGGCCCTTGTTCATGGCTGTCGAAAATATATAGCTAATGATGGCGACTATGTTGAAAAACTGTTTTGTAGCTGAGTTTGCTCAATCAAATGGTGCTACTGTGCTCTTCATACCTGTTGTAGATTCCATGGAAATAAATAGGAGGCATTGCTTTCCAACTACCAAAGTAGTTGTGCTAAGTTTCATCATCTAATGTTCCTAATAAAAAATAGTACTTTAAAAGAAAAGGGAGATAGATCTACTAAATCATGTATAGAAAGCAAGTACTGAAGAGAATGATTGATCCCTGAGTTCTTTTAGAAAAACCGAGGAATTAGAAAAATAATCTGTGCAAATGCAGTAAGAGGTGCTTAGATTTATGAAAATAAATGTTTTCCAGACCCTTTCTAATTGCATATTGTAAACATCAATCTGAAAGAGCAATTTAATCTAAGGTCAAAAAAACATAACATAGCTAGATCCTGTATGCTTAAACAACACAGGAATGTAGGAACTGGATGCAAAGCTTGCAAAAGGGAGAGTAACTCAGTGATAACTGGAATTCAAAGTCTACAATGATTTACTGACAGCCTTATTTCCAAGAACAGGACAACACTGCTATTCATAAGAATAGAAAGTGAAATATCGTACTCCTACAATGTGCTTAGACCATACAGGGAGACCAATAAATTAACACATTTGAAGCCAGCAACTAGTCACATGAGGGATGGAATTGTGAAAGGACAGGAGAAGATAACTTTGTTCAGAGAAAGTCCATGTAGGAATTACAAATTAGTTGAATAAGTATCTGTAGTATAAGTATTAGGATAGTTCATAAGTACAATTATTTTTCTCAGGAATTTTATTTTAAGCCAATCATGTCTGATTGTGAAAGATTTAGCAAACACCAAAGTGATGCAATGCCTCCTCAACAGTATGGGCCGTATGGAACATTTACATTTCTTGACAGCTCATACTTTCTTAGCAGAAAATACTAAACCTTCACGTAGTCCCAGGATAGGACCAATCCAGTGTTTACATCTGTCATCTTGTATTTTTTGTTGAAATGACATGAGTACACCCAGTGCCCTAACTGGTTAGATATTAACCAGAAGTTAAACGCATAATTAACTTCAACCTCTATTAGTGTTTATTTCTGAAGAGATTACATTCCAATAAATAACTGTTAATCTTTTATTTTTGCAGAGTAGACAACTCCACTTCCTGTAAAGCCAGTTGATACCTGAAGTAGGAAAAAGGGAGACACCACACTATGTCAACCCAGCACACTATTTGTTTATTTACCATGGTGACTAGGTCCAATTGCTTTGTGGTAAAGTTAGTATGAAGAAAACTGCACCCAGCCACATAGTAGGTAGCCTGTTACTCAGTAGATTTTTTTCCACCTACCTAAGAAGGAAAAAGTGGTACAGAACTAAATCTTTTTTTTTTTTTTTTGTCGAGCAAAAATTTTTAATATAGCTTTTAGTAAACACTATTATTATACTTCTATATATTATTAGCCTTCACAACCACTATTTTGAAGCCCAAGATTTTAAAACTGAATTTTAAAGCATGCCATATCCAAAACACAGGCAGTCTTGTTCCTCTGAGGAATTCAGATGAAGTGTGAAAGTTTTCACCCTCCAAAGCTTCACTAGTTTCAACTGAAGTAATTGTATTGATCCAACCTCTAATGAAAGAAAATTACAACTGGTTTATTTCTTAGTTATTTATATCATTTCTTCCTTTAGGAAGAATTTGACTGATATTCAGAAGATTTTGAAAGAAAGACTGTGGAAGAATTTGGCTAATATGGGAATATATTTTACTGATTGTTCCTCGTAATGTCTTTCAATAGTGAAAATACAAAGGGAAGACTTCAATCCTTGGGCAAAGACATATTTGCATGTAGATTCTGAGGCATAAGGCTCAATGAAATGACTGCTTCTGCAGCAGAGCCCCCTTTTCTCCTATTTCTTGTGCAGTGCTACTGTATAGCCCCACATGTTAAAAAGGACATGGTATGATCAGTAACACACACTGAAAGCTAAAATTACAAAGTAGAGGAGAATCTACTGTTGTGGCTGCAACTCATGTAAGACATTACCTCAAAACTTGTGGCAGCTAGTATTGTGGGTCTGACTGTCCCACAAGGGAACTTCCTCCTATGATCTGTCTTGACGTGGGCAGTGTCCCTAGGGCAATGCTTCAATTACTCATGTGGGAAAAAAGGCATCTAAAAAAATCCCTTGGGCATCTGAATTCACACAAACCTATGAAAAAAGCCACAATGCACAAAGCAAACTCCACTTTAATACAGTTATCTTAAGTCATAATCCAGTTATACTACTCAGCACGACCTAAAATTAAAGTCCTTCAAAACCATTCAAATTCATTATCTTTATAGTGAAGACTTTAGATTGAGGAAACTATATATTTTTGTTGTTTATAAATCTTCATATCACTCTTGCTATTTACTCTCGATACATTACTTGTCTAGAGGTTTGAAATAATATTTTTTTTTCTGCTAAACAGAAGTGAATTATGTAATTTTGAAAATAGCTGAAGTTTAGCCACTGAAATAAGCTCAAATGTTTGTGATTTACTGAATACAACAACAGGAAGTATCCTTAGAATTAACTATGGTCAATTAGATGAGTTTCAATTACTACATAAATGTCAGGAACAAGAAATACAGATGTAAAGCCCAGATAAAGCAGGAAGGAAGGATAAGAAGCACTTTTGCAACCTGATAGGTTTCAAGCATTTCACCTATCCAACATAAACATAACCACTGAAATTAAGGAGAATAATGTTTATGAAACAAAGAAAAAAAATCTATCATGATTTTTTTCTTTAATATCCATCAAAAAATGATCGGAGGGAAGGCATTTAAAATTTTTATTTTTAATTATTATTTTCTTCTTCCAGCAAAGTTTGTTCTACTATGGAGGTTTAAATGAAATTTTAAAAATGCAGCAAATATATAGCATATTAAGATCAATTAGAAAAAATCTAAAAATTAAAAGGACCGGAAATACTATGTGCACATTACTCTCAAACACTAAAACATTATTAATAGGGACTCTCTAAGAACATCATATATCCATTTAAAATTTATATTTTTTGGGGGAAAATGAAAAGTGTTATGAAATTAATTTTTTTTTCAATTGTAATAAACCTAATTTCTTCAAACTTTGTTTCAAAAATCTCATTTAAAATAGGAACAAACAGAAATAAAAACTTTTTTGTACAACTGTTAAAGAGAATCTAACATAATTTCATGTCATGGGAATTTCAGTATTTCTGAACACATCTTTATCCTGCCTTGGGACAGAAATTTAGAAAACCAAAAGTCATCAAACAACAAATTGTTCAAAGTCTGCTACAAATGGGGAAATGCTGTTTTGAGGAATACAGTAATTCCTCAGCCCATAGATCTTGATTTTGTTGTATGATATTTTGATTACCATAGACAATTATTATTTTTTCATGTTCTGATGAGCAAGGAGTCTTGCAATGTGATTTTCAGCACAGAATCTTTGAGCTAATCACAGTGAAGGATATTTCTCAGTTAGTTCTAAAATTTCCTATGCACAGTCACCTAAAAGTTAGCTATCAGGTGCTAATTGCCCCCCTACAGGCAGCAAATCCTTTGAGAATAACTCATTCTTACTTATCATAGATTCATTAAGATTGGAAAAGATCGCCAAGATCCAAACATCCTACCATCAAACAAAAGGAAAGGAAAATGGTCTGAACGACTGTCTATCTTCCTCTTATATGCAAGGCCTAAATATCTAGTTCAGATAAAACAACTTGCTTTAAGATTTGTAATAGGATATAAATTTATACCATGTATGAGTTAATAGAATCATGATCTGGGAATAATGAACATAATGAATTCACACATTTTATAGATGAAAGTGTATAACTAAAGAGATGTGAATCTACATTACTTTTCATGCCATTTTCTGTCTCCATCACTGTTCTCGATACTCTCTTTTGTTAAGAATTGTTATTACTTACGGACATTTGAAAGATTTAAGTGCAACAGTAGTTTTATAAATCTGTTCCTTTTATTCATAACCATCTGACTTATACAATATTCAACTATCTTTATTGCTTTTCTTAAAAAATGGTGTTAGAATTTAATACAAATATGATTTTTAAAATGGAAGCTGTCACCTGTCTTGTATAGCCAGCAGAAATGTGCACCTAACAGCACAGACTCATTCTTTGAAAAGGGACTTTTTAAAATAGCATCATTTAGAAGATGACTTTTGTATTAATAAATGCTTTTGCTCTTAGGAAAGAGGAGTGTGTAATAGTCTGCAGGTGACAGCCTCTCTCCGATTCTTAAAAGTTGCTCAACAGTTTCAGTTGCTCCTGTCTTTCCAATAGTACGCAACATTTTGTTATCTTTGAGCATGTGGATAAGTCCTCTCACACTGAACTGTGAAATGATGTTTGATGTTTGGGGCAGCAACTGGTGAGTCAAGAACTACTGAAAATGGAACCATGCTAGCCAACCATACACAGCAGGTTTCAATATATGCAGAAGTTTGTCCGTGGCTTTCAAATAACATGTTCTGAGCAGCTCACAAACAACGTGACATTTATTCTCTAAATCACTAAGAGCAGTGAGCATAACCTGCTGGTACTATTTATACAGTAGACACATAAACTCTGTATACCTTGTTGCCTCATTTTGCAGTTTCTTCAATAGCTGGGGTGTGACTATAGTCAGATGGTTGAAGCTGACTGTGTGAACAAGTGAGTCATTGCTATAGCATATAGGAAGACATTTATCACAATAGCAATAATGTTAGGAAATACATACATCTGACTGCTGCGCAGTTCTCACAGTGATTCATGAGATCCTATCTGTAAGCCAGCACTCAATCCCTTTTACCCCCAAACTAAACAAAGGAGACAAAAGTGGGTGTGCTAGTAATTCCTCATGCATTAAATACTTAGAGAAATGACAGACAAATGCTCCCGTCTAGTGAGATGAGTGGAGGACTAATTGCATCATCTAAATGAGCAAGTAAGCAAAGAAGTACATAAATGTGCTCATGTTCCTGAACATGAGGTTAAAAATATAGTAGAACATATTAAGGAGAACGGACTCAAAATTTTATATATATATTGTACTGGAATACTTATTTAATTTTTTTCTTAAACTGAATTTCTACTTCAGAGAAATACTTTATTAAACAACAGTAGGGAATGCTTGAATACTGTTAATACAAAAATATTCTCACAGCTTTGCAAGCATCTTGAAGATACATTTCTCATCAATTTATTTTCTTCTGCTTTTGTTAATGCTGATTTTCTTAAGCCTAACTGGAAATATATAGAGCAGTCTGAGAAAAGAAAACCAACATTTATATTGTAATCATAGTGATAAAACATTGTGAATAAGAGCTCGTGATTTTCTACTAAGCAAAACAATAGATATGCTTAAAATGCCACAAAACTCCATAAGCATTTCAAAATTACGACAAAAGATTTCAAATGGAAAAATTTACATAGAAACTCCAACTAGGCTAAAACATTTGGCCTGTGAAATTTAGGTGTGCAGAGGTTGCAGAATTGAATATACTTATATATTATTTTTTATAAAAGCAGAATGAAAAATTATCTTTTTGGTAAATCTTAGAAAAACAATTTTGTGGTGAGACAGATGATTATGAGATATGAAAGTGGAGGGCAACATTTTAAAGCATATTCAAAGTGAGCTTTTGTGCACTGTTAACTTCGAATAAGACTTGACAAAGTTGTCTTTTGCTTATAGAATGCATTCAATCAGCCTACAGAGTTCTTTCTTTACCTTTGTTTTTGTAATTTTTCTTTAGAATGTTATCCTATTAATTCCTCATTCATGTGTTATTTGATGGTGGAACAATGAATGTGAGAACTGAAATTGAGGTGGTCATACAAACTGTGACATCATTTTTATTTCCTGACCGAATATACTGAACTTTTAACATCAGGTTACATTATTTGAAAAAGCCTTTGGGGACATGAAATTTCTCAGGAAGAGTAAGTAGCTGATAAAGAGGATTGAATTTTTTTGAAATATTTTAAACCTTTTTCTTTCTATGCAACATAAACCTAGCCTTAGGGATAGTTCCTAGAAAAATTAGAGGACTCCAAAATTGCACAGCTGAAGGCATATCAGTTTAAATTAAGTTTCCATTGTCACTTCCACATACTGTAATTATATGTGCTTGTGTGGTCTCAGCTATAGAAAATGCAGACTTTTGCGTTTTGCTTGAAGTACTGAAAAATTTGTACCTCTCCTTGTCTGAGACATTTTCATCATCAGATGAGTACGTTTACTTATGAGGTCAGCATTTGAAGGGATGGATTCAGGAAATGTAAGAGAAATTGAAAGGAAAACTTGAAAAGGTATTTTCCATGGAGTAAGATAAAAAATCATCAGAATAACTCAGCATAATAGCCATTATGTTCTTAGCTTATGAGTGCACTGAGTAGCAGGCCATGCTCACACTCATACCACAGTGAATATTTTAATAAAAATTTTAATAAATATTTTAATTAAATATTTTTTTAAGTGTGATGGTGGTTAAAACTAACATTGCATAGGCAGACTTAATAAATACCTCTCACTGGTAAGGAGTTGAAGATGTTAATTCTCCATCACCTCTGATTGTCTTCTAGTGCCATTCAGTAGCTAAGGGAAGAGATTTTCAAAGAACTACCCAACTGCCAGAGGGAGAAATTATATGAAAAGTAATTTCCCTTTCTTCAGACATCTCAAACATAAAATTATACATTAGTACTAGAAAAGGTCTGTCTTTGTGGCCTAAGCCTTCTGTTCTGACAATGTTTGAACTTCTGAATTTAAATTTTCACTTTTACTGCATGACTACAAAAGGAAAAGAGTATAATTTATCTTGGCAGATGTTTATAAGATTCAGAAAAGTAGCTATGAACTTATTTTCATAAATCAGCAGTGGAGATTTGAGCTGTTTCTACTGATGTCTTTTTTATATTTGGCTAAAATATTTCTAATTAGTTTACCTTTACAATCAGTCAATACCATGAAGGGTGGTCCAGCACAGTGTTCTGCATTTGCTGTTCAATTTTCAGTCCTTACTGAAGGTGTAGAATGAGGTCATTATCTGATTCAGCATTCTCTGATAAAATGTGTTCTGTTCATATTAAAATAATTCTTTCTAATAAGTAATGTTTTAAGTGAATCTGAGGTTTCAAAGATCAAGATATTTGGATGCTCATCAATAGTTATGAGTTACTTGATAATGAAATAAAACATGATATTTTTCACTGAAGATGGAAAAAGAGCAATTTATCAGAAGAAACAATTTGATTTATTCTGATTTTCAACCAGATTTCCCAACAAAATTTTCAAGAGAAAAGAAGACATCTAGTCTCAATAACTTCAAGAAAGGCTTATACATTTCTAACACAAAAGTTGTTTGGTTTTTTTTGAGTGCAGTCACAATGAAATGAGAGCAGTTCTCTTCACTGTAATGCAATACAGTCCAATGACCAGACCAATTTTTGAACTCATCTCACAGAAACAAAAACTGAAGTGTGATTAAATACAAGAATCAATGTAAACAGGTTGCAGCATCAAGTCTGATTCTCCTCTTGTGATGGTGTATTTTGGAAGTTGGTGAATTTGTACTGGGATTCCTCTTTCAGGAATACTACTTTTAACTATCTTTTCTGCCCGCAGTTAGATTGCAGGCAGAAAAAATGTACTGTAATGAGAATAAAAAATATGTATATATTGGGGGGTGACTCTTATTACTTTATTTTTTTATTTGAACTTCAGAAAGTTTTCTGAAAATCCTAGAAAAAGTGAACTTCATCAATCATATACCATGCATCTCACTTTCAGAACTGAAAAATGAAGCCAGTTTAATTTTAAAGCCACATACACTTACAAACTGTTTATAGTAGTCATGGAAAAAGTAGGAACCATCGCTAACCTGCTTTAACAGCCACATCTCACACTGACAAATAATATCAACACACCACCTACGCAAGAAACTCCCATCTGTCTGATTATTCTGTAAGCATATCACATGGCACAGACTTTGGTCCCTTGCAAGTGCAAACCACGGTCTTCCTGAGCCAGCAACATTCTTCTCAGTCTCACTAGGTAATTACATTATGGAAGGGTTTGTGTTAGGATACAGTGTCTCAAATTCGATGTTTCATGCGCATATATCTTCAGTTACCCATAAGCATTACTTTGTTTGCTGTAGAGCCATAACATGGTTTTAAGAATAAATGACCTTCAAGATGTTATCTACCCACAGCAATATCAAGGGATCCTCAACTGATTTCACTTTATTAATGTTTCCATACTCTCCTTACACAAACACTGTAAAATAAGATTCTGACATTCATTCACTATTTCAAGACTGGAGGTAACATTCTCACCCAGCCCACACTTCTATTTTAAGAGATTCAGTAAACTCAGATTAAATATTTTTAATAAATCATCATCACAAGCAAAACTCTTGAGAAATTTCCACACTGAAGAAAGAATATTATAGTTCCTAAACAGTGTGATGAGGTGAGAAGTAAACAATAAATGTACAATTTGACAGGCATGGTGAAAAAATAACCATCAGATTGTCTGTATCCATAAACCTTCAGCTTCATGTAGGATCATTCCCTACTACTACAAGCAAACACAATTAAAGTTTTCTTGAACATGCTTGCACATAAAGAGATAGGTTTCTTAATTACTACAAGGTATGGAATTTTTTTCTGCCTACAGCGGAGAAGATGAATTATTTTCCAAATATCTTATTCATATCCCTCCAACCCTACTAAGAAGGTTGTCCCTGGCTTCACTGAGAGGCTGAATCCTTTGACTGTGCTGCTCTGAGTTTCACATAGGATGAAGCCTAAAGTCATGCTGTGTTTCCAGGTACTTTAAAGCCATAAATCCATATTTAATTAGAAGTGCATGAAACACTGATGAAGATAAGATCTCTGTTCTAAAAATGAAATAAAAAACTGGGCCTTCGGCTTTGTTCTCTGACTCTGGGCCATAATTTAATTAAAAGTACATATCATATGCTAAAAATCTCATTGACAAGTCTTAGTTGAAGAACTCAGATTACTTGTGGTTCCTCAATCTGTGCTTTCTGTTTTGCTGTCATATTGTTACATATTCTTATCCTCTCCCCGGCACCCTCGCATCTCTCACTCCATCCTCCCTTGTTTCTTATGAACAAAGTGAATTCCTTTGAGGTTTAATGCTGTAATGTTGAAGTTTGAACACTGGCATCTTCCTATCTTAATGGATATCTTACCTGACAGCTCTGTGAATTTTAGCTTTCTTCTTTAACAGCATATATTTGTGGGAAAAGGCTGACACTGAGTTTAAGTGCAAGGAGATCAGGCAGGCTTTAAATGGAAACCTAGCTAAAGTAACTGTGATTTCTTCCTATTGCATTAGAAATCAGAGTAGGCTTGAGACTTCAAGAAGAAAATGGAATATAAATGATGCAAGTGGAAAGCCCATCATCTACATCAAACTTCAGAGTGTGATGTTCATGTTTTATTATACCAGTTTGTTATTTCCTTTTACAGCAAAGTTATGGACAACAACACTACGTTCTTGCTTGTATCCCTGGGGATTTATGTGTGTATGTGGGGAAACTTCTGTTCCTGAATTCATGAAATAACTTTCATATTTTGCTAGTGAGGGTCTGGGAGATAGAAACAAGCGCAAAAGTGCTTTTTTGGCCATCACCAGTATAATCTTGCATTTTACAAATAAATGAAGATACAAGACCATTTCCTATCTTTAGGATAGGCATTTCAGACCTTTCTCATTTCAGAGAGATCATCTTTACTTATTACGAAACAGTAGGCACTTGAGATTGCAAACTATTTAAAATAAAGTGTACTTGTTTTCATTGTATATACGCATCTATTTTGTTCCCATTGAATGGGAATCCATATCAGTGGGTATGATAGAAAACTGTTCATTGACAAAATACTGTTAGAATAGAGAGAAATCTGCAGTGCTTCCATCTATACCACAAAAGCCAATTTATTAATCTATATTGAGCAATAAAATATCACTGCTTGTATTAAGGAAAAATATTCCTGTTTAAAGGTGTTATCATAGTCTGAATTTATTTATCTATCCACTTCATGTGCCTCACTCTTATATTTTCAGGTGGAATCCAAAATCCACCAATTTTGTCAGAAATCTATTAATTCATTTATGTTGTTGAAGCCAAAGTTGAAACAGCAGACCATGGACATATGAATTCCTGAATGAAGAAAAAGTTCAAGACTCAGTCCTGAGCAGGTGATGTTCACTGTCTTCTGGTTCATGAAAGGGGTGATCCCTCTGGATCCATCAGCTCTGACCACTACTTTGCTATGATAACTAAGCTGAAGGCCTGAACTTCCAGAATCGGGCCAGAGAAGGAGACAGCTTTTTCTTGAAATACATTAATACTAGGCCTCAGATCAGCTTGAAGACAGTGCAATAAACTGTCAGTCTTGACTGAACTGCCCACTACATAGTCCAAATTTGATGTCATCTGACTTTCATTTGTTCTGGATGATGAATGATGGACTGCATGGACAACATTTTCCTAGCAACACCATCATAGAGCTGTGAAAGAGTGTAGATTTTTCAGAGTGCAGCATGAAGGCTCTTGTTCATCAGTGTTGAAAATCCATAGCTAATTATGGTGGCTATGCTGAAAAATAGTGTTTTTTTAGCTGAGAATTTGCTCTATCAAATAGTGTTATTGCGTTCGCCATACTTTTTGCAGTTTCCATGGAAATAAATAGGGTAAAAAGCATTATGTTCAGAGTGACCAAGCTGATGTCACTTTGCTCCTCACACATGGGACAAGCTAAGTTAAATCCTTAGGATACAGTGAAAAGTAACCTGATAATTAACTCAGGAGATAAGTCCCATTATTCTTCTGTGTGCTTCTAGTATCTGTCATAGGCTTCCATGGTTGCATGTACCTGTATACACACAGGAATTAAGTTAAAGTGAAATCCATGAAAAAATCCTAAAAGCATTCTGTTCTCTCTTCCAAGCATTATCATACTAAAAATACTGATGTAAAGATAGAGCCAGAAAGAATTGAATCCATTCCTGATAGCTAATATTGATGTAAGATCCAAGCAGAACAGAAATTGAAGGAAGATAAGGATTTTATTTTATTTTGTTTACTATGATAACCTCTGGGAAGGCTTGTAACATCTATGGTTTGGATTTCATTTAAGTGTTTAAGTGTTTAAAGGTGAAAGCAGATATCAAATATCATTTTTTTTTTTTTTGTGAAAGCTATAGGATTTAGGGGCAAAGAAGAGGCAAGAGAGTATGAAATGAGGCTTGAAAACCTTACATGAAGCTAAGCCAATTTACGTTGTCAGGAGGATGGGGCTTTAGCTTCTATATGACAATTTTCATCTGCTTAGCAATTGGCTTTCTGCTGATGATTGTAATATTGTTTGGAAATCTAGGGCTTTTTTGCAATAAAATTCATCAAGTGGCAAATAAAAAGCATTTTTGATTAGGATTAATTATAACACAGGAAGGCTCTCACAATCTTTCTGCTACAATGGCTTCAGAAATTCTATTTTCAAAACAAATAGATAAAAAAAAATTCCCAGCCTTATTTTTATGCACTATAAGATTCTCATGATTTGGCACTGCTGTCAGTGCTCTTTAGCTCAATATTTATCCTGGGTTTTATTTTCAGTTTCATAGTATTTTAATTTTTCTTTGTTTTTCACTCCTGATACTACTTTCTGTGTGATGCTTCCTCTCCACTTGTAAGAGCTTATAATCATTTCCAGGGCACATGCCCTGTGTAACAGAAAGATCTTGGGTTTTTGGTGAACATGAAATAAAGGGTGGAATATTGTGAGAGTGCTAAATTTTCCACATCGTCATGGAAAATCTCTAGCCTCTAGCATAAAGCTCAAGAAATCATGACTCTAAGGCCTAGGTCTAGTTGAGAATTACTGCAGTGCACATATCCTATCTCCAGTACTCACCTAGCAAGGACATGAGGTCGGAGGGTTAAAAGGCTAAGGTTCAATTTCCTTCTTATATTTTTTGTGTGATCCTTGACATGTTGCTAAGGCATTCGTAATACAAGCAGGAGTTCGTTCCCAACAAAGATTTAGCTTCTTACACTAAAGAACTTGTTTTACAGTGCAGCCAACTCTACTATCTGTAAAATTCTGAGATACTGAAACACAGATGTCACTGGAATTGGAAAGGAGAAAGAAAAAAGTGGGTAGAAAGTGGAAAGAGTGAAAATGTAAGGGTGAAAATGGACGCAATCACTGTAATCACATCAATGTCACTGAGAACAATATTTGATCTCCTACCAGTATTTCATAGGCTGAAAAACTCACCAGTGTCTCTCCCACATAACCTTTATTTGAAGGAAAAAGAAAAGAAAATGTCTGCAGTTCAGTTCCTGTTCCTTTCACAAGAGATGCTGTTACTCACGCAATCACAGTGTTTTTTTGAATTCACAGTGAGCAACTTGCTTACTTGTAATCCAACATTCATCCACTTGGTATTTCTGCATCATTTGAAATTATATTCAAGCTCCTGTTACCAAGATAGAAGCAGAACTGATGCACCAACTCGTGTGGGTATTTCCTTTGGAAAAATTTACTCAGATTAAAGCAGACAGCAGTGGAAATAAGGTAAGACAAAATAAGTAAGAATGAGTAAATTCCTCCATTTTTCCTGCTTATATGTATAGATTCAGACTCATACATATGTATATAAATGATACTTAGAAGGACTACTCCAAAAGTAATTCCTTCTTGTTTATTTTGTTGGTCCATGATGTCAGAGGAGGATGTTGGTGGCATGACAGTAGAGGCTGCAGCTTCCCTCAAATATCCTGTCAAGTTTTGTTGCTGTGTGACAGACGGCAGCAGAGGGACAGAGGGACAAAATGGCATCTCACTTGGAAGTGCATATGAAGCAAGTGTGGAATTGATTTCCAACCTGTGGAAAAAATGGTACCTGTTGACATTCACTGATGCTTGCTTAATATTGATGGAGACTGAAAAACGGATGTAAGCGCAGTGAGGCAGTGGGTGGTACATTTCAGTGGTGGTGACAGTGACAGGAAATACAAGCCATGTTTTGGACAGTCATGCAAATATTTATGAGCAGGCGTGCAGGCTCTTTTTCATCAGTGGTGAAGATGGTTGATGGTGGTGACTATACTGAAAAATGGTGTTTAGTAGCTTGGAATTTTCTCTATCAAATAGTGTTATTGTGCTGTTTGCAGGTATTGTCAATTCCATGGAAATAAATAGGAGCCATTGCTTTCAGACTGATCTACATATATTTAACCGATTGCATAAATTATGCCTTCCCTATAGATTTACATTTATTTTAAATTTTAATCAACAATTATTATTATTTTTTTTTTTTTTGTGAACTAATGTCTTTCACTTAGTATCTGTGTCTGTCATTTGCCTTTTCAGCAGCTGTTCCAGAGTGAGGGGTTTTCTGTTCTTGTATTCACAGCTCATAACTTTTATTACTAAGATCAACTCTCCTTCCTTCTCACCACAATTTTAAGAAACCAGTATTTTATGATGTGGTAAGTAGTACTGAGCAAAGTACAAGTGAATTCTTGCCAGAAATTTCATTACTACTTCCTCAAGTTTTCATCCTACATTTATAGCGCTATGTTAGCTTTTAAATTTATTCTTCAAGTTTTCTAGACATTTATGGACAGAAGACCATTATTGTACTAAACTTGTTGGGAACATACTCTCCTCTGCTAAATTTCTGTACTCTCCTTGCTTGTAGTTATAAAACATACTTTATATTTTTCATTTTGATCGAGAGAAATTTTTTTCTTCATTTACAAACCCGTATGCAAGAACTGAGCAAAGTCAAGAGGGATTTTGTTTCCTTCTTCCTTTCTCTAGGTTATAATATAGAGAAATTGTGCTAAGGAATTATTATTTCATCTGATATATATATGTTATCCTCTAAACTAAGAGCCTGAACATTTAAAATGAATTAAATACATCATCAAAAGATGGACAGTTTTGTGGTTTAGACAGTGGACTAAAACTCAAAAACCCTGTATATGCCTTTATAGCTCTTTTGCAGACTTCCTGTGGGCTTGTCTACATTGCAGAAAATGTTGTATAATGAAAACATCCTTGGGTTGATGCCAGGCCAAGGCTGAAAGTCCACAGTGAATAGTGCAGTGCTGGAGAGATATATTAGCTTGAGACTCAAAAGCAATGCAGTCATACTGGCCTGAAGATAATGAGCTTCTCAGTAAGGTATATTAGATGTAAGGCAACACTGGTGGAAATACCAACTCCCCATTTTGAAACTAGCCAGGGTCTATTCAGCTCTGTCTGTTTTGAATATTCTAGATTCTGGAAGACAGATATGCTTACAGTGACTTTCAGCAAGCAATTTAATCTCACTCTGTTTCTATTATTGTGCTATTATTCTTCCAAAACTTTGTTTCAGAAAATTATGCAAATATATTGCAAGTATATATTGACTGCTCAAGTTTAAGTTGATCTATCTAGAAACCCCCATATTTTATACATTGGAATAGAGTCTTGTGCTATGCTCTGTAAATGCCACTATGAGAGAAATAATAAACAATAATCATAGTGGCTAGAGGCTGTGGCTAAGAGAGAATATGTTGCTGTGAAACATTCTGTCTGTGTTGCTCAGTTTCTAGTCCATGAAGACCTGGTAGTAAATTGTGTACTTTTTAAAGTAGATATTTTTCCATTCTTCCATGCAAAACAAACAAACAAAAACAATGCAATGGAAAATAAAAAAATAAGAAAACATTATAGTTTAACTTTATATTCACTTGATTATCAATAGAAAAACAATATGGTAATACTTAAGTTCTCTATGGACCATTACCTTAAATAATCCTTCCATTATAACAGGCTGAGAATGTCTGCTCAGGCACTGCTCTAGCTAAGAAAGGCACCACAGAATACCTTTCTGGAAGAAAAGTGTACATAATCCACACTTACACACACACACACACACACACACACACATTCCTAGAAAAATAATTTTATAAATTTTTAACCTGACTATAAACTTCAGAGAATTTAGAAACACAGAATATCCTGAACTAGAAGAGAACCATGAGGATCACTGAATCCAACTCCCAACTCTATGCAGGGAAGATTAACAGTTAAACCATATATCTGAGAGCATCAACCAAACATTTCTTGAATGCCAACAGGTTTAGGACTGCGAGTGCTACTTCTTAAACAGGAATGGTTAAGGCTTCAGTGAAGCACAACCAATTCTGCTAATTGCTTTTCCTTTTTACCCTCAGCATAGCCTGTTTGGAATGAATTAGCAGATCACTCTGCTACTTTGGACTATGAATATCATCATCCCACCAAGTCAGCTGCATCTTTACATACACCCTCCATGATCTGTCCCATTTGCCCATGTAGAATAACTGGGAGGGCTTCAGTGAAATCATTGTAAGCCCCTAGAAGAGCCAAGGCTTTATATCATTCAATGTTTGTCTCTCCAGTAGTGTAATAACTCATAATAGTTATATTATGTTCTGGGGCTCTGAAATAGTACTAGTTCACAAGGAAACATGCCACAGGGTGAGTCATTCACACCACTTCTTTCCGTACATGGTATTTGGGCACTGTCTTTTTCACTGCAAATCTCCCTTATAAGTATAGTTCAAGGCAAACCATTTATAATTTACGAGATTTGAGAGCAGTCTTTTACTATGTCTAATCCAAATGTGATTGCAATTCTCTGAATTTTATTGGAGGTACTTTTGTTCATACAGTGAAAGCATATCTCATGTTCTCTTTTCTAAAACACACTGAAATAAACACTGAAATGTATTAATCCACTCTATGTGATTAAAGATAAACATATTCTTTCCTACAATAGGTAGAATTTTAAAAAGGGAAAATAATTTCAGTTCATTAGAACTGCTGCTATACTGTGGTCTGATGGACAATTACACACAAACCATGCCATTTTCATCTCAGCATTTGGACTTGTCACAGCAGAATGGCAACAGTAATTGATTGCAGGTGTTTCAGGCAGTGAGAGGCACAGGGAGAATTCCCTCCTTCAGCCTGCCTCAAATCATGCTGTGCCGGTAGGAGGATGCATGCAGCCAATCTGTTTGGCAGATACTGACTAGAAGAATTGTTTGGAAGCTAGCTTAAAACTTGCTAAAATAGCTTGTTTTCCCTAAGATTTCTGGATTTCATCCAGTTCGTAACTTTCTTTTCCTTTCTCAGAATCTCCTGCATTTAGGAAGTTGCAAATCATGACTTAGATTTATAAATTGCAGAAAATATGAGGAAGTCCTTAGCATCTAGACTCTGAAGAACAGGGGAGAAGCATTGTGTGAGGTACTGGGCCAAATCTGGCATAGGTGAGTAAAGGCAACTCTGATCAGATGAATGGTGTGTATGGCCCTCCTAACTCTCTCCTTATGCTTATTCCTCCATGGTATAAGAGCTAATACTTAAATTTGTCTAAGAAACATAAATGACCTTTCTCAGGGACCAAAGTGCAGTGAAGTATCTCATACAATGTAATCAAAAACTTGGTTTTATTTTAAGAAATCTTATTTCACCTTAAAAATAGCCAAGCAGTATAACTTCTTGAAATAAAGTCTGAAAATCTTGCCACAGAAAGTGACAGAAAACAGTTAAATTTTGGAGAACGGTGGATGAAGAGTTGTGTTTGCTGTTGACTCTTATTTCGAATGGCTGACAGCTGGAACTTACTGAAGAAAACACGGTGAATTAGTTCTAGAGCTGGTAGATCTACTCTTCTCTGACAAAAATATTTCCTGAATTTGATTAAAATTTACAATTGTATATTTTGCTGAGTGAACTAGCATTTAAAACAAAACAAAGTCTTAATTTTCTTCAGTCTTCCAACCAGGTTTGAGCAGCTAGTGTCACCTCATCTCACTCTGAGAATTATTTTTCTCCCATGACACTGCACGTGATTTGTCACCATTTCACATTTGTGGCAGAGGAGGACAGAAAGGGTGGCTTGTCTGCCTCATAACACAGATTTGTGTTATTAGGATTAGCTGAGTGCTTTATGGAAGAGTGAAAAATGAATTAACCTGGATTAGAGAATAATTTTTTGGATTAAGGAAAATGGTTGAGATGAAGTACGCAAACAAGAGTGAGGCAGAGATCAAAGGGATGATAGCTTTGCCAGGACCTGATGAGCTCCTGCTAAAATGAAAAGGGTTTTCTTTTACTGATTTTGATGGAATTCGAAAAGGATTCTGAGGACTGAAATGTCACAAGAACAGAAGTGAAAAAATGGATTGCAGTCACTCTAATGCTTGATGCTGACAATGACAACTGATGATCATGAGACAATACAGGGAGAAGCATTTGCTAAAGAAAGTGAAACAGTCTTCCTGTATGAGAGAACTATGATTTTGGAGTATCTTTGTTTTATCTCAGTCAAAATGATGACATTTAAGTCACTGCATCACTTACGGAAGCTGCATTCAGTTAGCAAATTGTTACCACGTGACAAGAATCTAGGGAAAAAAAAAAAAAGCACAAAGAGGAACTAACAGACTAGGAAAACCTAATTTTCTTACTATATTTTTGCCATAACTTATTTTACTTGGACTGTAGCCCATCTATACCTTTCATGAAATGGTTATTCATTATTTGCATGACGACCTCACCAAGAAAGGTGTACTTCAGCCTGTACAGGAAAAACTGTATTCCAAACTACACTGTACCTGTGTTATGGCACATAGCTGTGCTGTTTCACATTATTCATAGACCCAGAAGTTTCATGAGTTCCTGCAGTCATCTTGGTTCTTTGCCTTCATTCTCTATTGCTGAGAAGACCAAGCATAATGGTTCACTCTGATTCATCCTGACCCTCAGCTCTAGGTTTGACACAAAACCAAGGCTATATTGACCAAAATATAATGTCAAACTCTTGGTTACAAGACTGAAAGCGACATGTTGGAAGTAAGACAAACATAGAACAAAATTCTAGTTTCTACCTTATAAGCAGCTTGCTCTTTTTGCTGGTTTAGTGCCTCTCATCGGCTTGCTTGTGGCTGCAAAACTGGGGATCTGGGTTAAGCCATGCCTACCAGGTAGCTCCATGTCTCTTGCAAAAATTTTGTTGCAAAAATTCTCATTTATATTTCCTTGAAGTTAGGTCAGAATACAAATTGCAATGATTTTTTTCTTCTAAGTTTCAGAACTATTCATCAATGTGAGGAGTAAAATATAGAAATATTATTCAGGAGAGTTCTAAGGGTCAGATACTGCAGGTATTCATATTTTTACTTATCAATTTTCCCAAAACCAATCAAAGCCACTGATAAACATTGATTATCTGATACACAAGATAATAGTTATGCATGTTTTATAGTGCTACAGATTGCAGGTGGGCTTTCAGCATCCTGCAGAGACTACACAAATATCTAACCCAGTAAAAGGTGGTAGGAGATGATTTGACAGAGTTGTACTGGCTCAGATTTTAGCCATGTGATAGAATGTAGCTGTGATTGGGATTACTCACTGGACAAATGCTTAATGTTTAAGCATCCTGCAAGGAAGCTCTGGTAGAGTTCAGAAACTTCCATTCCACAGTGTCCTGAGAACTTTCACACCTTCCCTACTGAGGTCTGTTGATGACACTGCCATGATTGCTTTCAGCAGAAACAAAACTTTTTGGTCTTTAATATAAAAGTTCTTTGTAAGTTTAATTTTACTGGATGATTTAACTAATGTCTGTTGCATTTATCTGTGTTATTTGTTGTGAAAGAGAATATGATCATGGAAAGAAACAACTTTGGTCAAAAAAATTTCAAAATCTGCTTACATAAAATTAATAACCAGGTTATTTCATCGATAATCTGTCAAATACTTTATATTATGTACTTAGGGTATTTGGCTGATTTACTAAAATTAAATAGAGAAATTTCTAAAATCTTTGATAATTTAATTGCCAGAGCTACAAAACCAAAATAAATTAAAAGAAAAGAAAACAAAACAAAACAAAGCAAACAGCCAATAACCACTATAGATATGTGGATGTCAAGAGCAAATAACTGAAAAAAATTCCATGCCTTAGTGCCTGCATTAAAAAAACAGCTCAACCATTTGAGGAAAGAAGGGACAAACTGTCAAAAACAAATCATTGTTATGACTTTCATAATAACAGTTCATATATTTCTGTAATCTATGACATATAATGTTTTGACTTTGTTGTATTCCTACATCTCTTTTTTTTACTAGTTATATAAAGATGTAAGTTGTCACTGAAAATTTTCTTTATACACAGTAAAGTCTTGTAATCAGAAATTCAGTACATAATAATTTGTTTTAAGTAAGGAGAATAAAAGATCAAACCAATGGGAAAATATTACATAAATTTATTGATCTTCTTAAATAAAATCATTACATCAGAAATTCTTGGTTGATCATCTTCCTCATACATTTGAAAATAGAAAAAAAGCAGATATTGTTCTCTATGAATTCATGGTCCATACCCAATGCAAAAAAAAAGTGTACTATTAACACTGATAAGTCAGTTGAAGTCAGTAAATAGAGCTTGGATGAACTTAGTTGATCTATGCTTTCCCTTGTCTTTTATTTCTCCCACTTTGGTGGAGAAGCCATACAAACATTGGTGTTTAGTTTTGCTAGGGACTACACAGAATAATATATGCTTGTGCAACGCAGATATTACAAGGCAGAAAGAAAAAGTAAATATTGTCTCATTTCACAGATGGGAAACTAAGATATAAAAGGCTATTTTCCTTTTTTTCCCCTTTTTATTCTCTCTCTCTTTTTTTTTTTTTCTTTTATAATTTCTATTCAGAACAGCATATTGGCATGAATTTTATACCAAGTCAAATGTAAGGATTAGACAATCCATGGTCTCAGTTCAACAAAGGAAGTACTTCCAGAGCTTTAATTACATTAGCATTCCCCTTGACTTGTTAATGGACTGTCGCCAACAATGGAAGAAGGAAATCACTAGCATGTCTGGAAACTTAATCCAGTTTCCATCCATCAGGCTGTAAACAAGAATATAAATGCTTAAAGGATACCTTAATTTGCAGTCAACTACAAAATCACCCCCACCACTTTCTTTGTACCCCACAGAATGGACTCATTCTAGGTATCTGTGTATGCTCTTTCTGACTGTCTCTGTCAACAATTATTCCAGGTTAGAAACACACTTCTGAAATGAATCTGCTGATCCTTCTCATTCAACACACCTACATCTGCAATTAGTATGCAAAAATGATTGCTTTCAGGTGATATGCTCCAAAGGGCACCTACTGTACTGCAACCACTAGTCTGTTGAATTCAGATTCATAGCAAAATCTGAAGCATGTGGCATGGACACCTACATACTAGCTCCAGCAGCCCCTCCCCTACTGCCCTGCACTACTTATGAAGACTTACCTTCATCTCTGTTTTTGAGGTTGTCCTTATGCACCAGTAGTTGACAGAACAAGGAGTATATGGAGGGGTTTGAACAAGGAGTACATTATTTACTCAGGATTTATTGCCAAACATTCTGATCACAGATGCACAGTTGAGCTTCATCAATACTGAAATGGGTTACTAATTAGGTCAAGATATTGTTCTCATACTTGGAACTTTACAGTACCAACCAGGTTGGACAAGTCAGAAAAGATGGATAGCAAGATTTGCTATAAAGTGTCTATAGATTTGATTTTACACGACAGCAGACATTTTGTTGGACCATCTTCACAGGAAAAATCACTGCTTTTAATATATTAAGCCAAACATGAATATTATCTTAAGCTGGTATTGGAGAATATGCAGTATTTTCTGGATGACAAAATGTTATATGTGTGTACCATAACCAAAAATCTTGCGTTACAACCATTCTCATTAAAGCAGTATCAAAATCAGAGACAGAGCATGTGGCACTTAAATAATTCTAGAATAAGGCCCTAAGCCTTTTCCTTTTCACTCGCTAATCAGGACAGTTATTGCTGTTTGTGCATACTGAAATTAAATGTTGAACTTTGTTAGTTAAGAATAACAGTATTTATAATAATTTAGTTAGTTGTTTGACAGAGAAATCTGTACTCGTTCTTTCTTTTTTTTTTTTTCCTGTTCTTTTATTAGTTTATAGGGTAGCATAAAGATTTGGTCTTTTTACTATGAATAGCTTTGAGAATGAAAATTAGGAAATTGAGCTCTGCTCTGCTTCCTTTTTCAAAGGGGATTCTAAGTTCTTTCAAAGGATATCCATGTAAAATCTATGTGATATGAACAAAAAGATCAATAAATATATGAGAAAGGTTTCTCATGCTGCTACAAATTTTCTAGGAGTATGAGCGTGCAAGGAACATTAGTATTCATGTCAGAACAGATTGCTTCATTGCACTCTATGCTATGTGATGTGGAATTGTTTCTCTGCTAGCTTAACTAGTTTAGATGATTACATGATAACAAACCTTTTAAGTTTAGTGGAAGAGGCTTCCTTAGCCTCTCTTCCTTCTCTCAGTACTTGCTCTGCAGGTGTAGGAGCAAGAAACCCTGAGGCTGCACTATTTGTTCTCCAGCAGTGTCATTTTAGTTTGACCAGCAACTTGCAGTAAAACACACGTTTGCTGCTATTAAAGATTGCTGAGTTGTGTAAGATGTTGCATAAATATTAAATTATTTTTAAAGGCCAGATTTGATCTGTTTTTGACTGTTTTCCTGAGTTCTGAATTAATCTACTCAAAGTTTTCCTTATTAAAGAGAAAAGCAGGCAATCATTTTAACTGTCAAGTATTGCTTATTTTAAGACTTATTCTGATGCCATTGGAGGCAAAGAGAAGTATCTCTGGTGATTTCAGTATTACGGACCCATACTTGATTAAGAAATTGAGAGACAGTAAATGCTATTTGTTGTCACTGATGTTAAAAGCACACCCAGCTTTTCTTAAATATTTAGACTGAAGCAATTTAAATTTTGAATCAAAATTTTGGAATTAAAAAAAATGTGAAAAGTGGATCTTCTCAGATTATTTTTCTTTATATTTATGGAACTGATTTTATTAAGCTGCCATTTTTGCATGTTATAATAAAATACACACTATCCCAGGAAACTTTTGAACTAAGGGCAAGGCATTTCTGAAAAAAGATAGAAGATCAAATGAAACATATTCTGTGGGAAGCTGACAGACAGCCAGGAGAAAATATTACAAAACAGAGTCAGAAAGCTGTCAAATAAAGAAAAACGAAAACGAAACAAATCTTGTTCTACAAGCTCTTGCTAAAATCTATCATAATGTTTTTTGAACCTACAAGCATTTACACATATGTTTATATCTGTATATACACGTGTTTATATGTAGCTATATGTATGTTTTGGAAGCATGCTCTATTTTTTTTTTTCCAAAAATATCATGTTCTTCATTCAACCTGTCAACTATTCTCCCAAGTACTAACACTTACCAAAGGATTAATTCATTTTATTACTCATAATTACAAAGTGAAGATGTTTTTTTTTTTGTTAGAGACTTATTAAAGAGGAATTTTTTTGAGCAAGTGACATACATTCACTCTCTAAAACTAGCTTCCAAAGCACTCAAATTCACATACATGAAAATATATACATTCAAGACATCAGCTGAGCTCCTTCTTTATTCTTTCACCCCTAAGGTAGTTGGCTGGATTACTGAATTAAAAAAGTGGGATGATTTAGAATACTTGTGGTTTTGAAGATATTTTTAAATATTTCTCTTGAGAATATTTAAAATCTGCATGTTAAAAACTCAAATATAGAATCACAGAATCATAGAATGGTTTGGGTTGGGAGACACTTTTAAGATAATCTAGTTCTAGCCCCCTAGCCGTGAGGGACATCTCCCACTAGACCAGGTTGCTCAAAGCCCCATCCAGTCTGGCCTTGGAAATTTCACAACATTGTGAAATACTTCTAGGAACACTGTTGTATTTGGTGTAAGTTATAGAATCATAGAATCAATAAAGTTGGAAAAGGCTGCTAAGATCATCTGGTCCAGTCCTCACCAGTGCCCAGTAAACTCACTCCCATTCATCAGATGTTCAGCAGTGAAAGAATTACAATGCTAGTTCAGCATCAGCATCAACAGTCTTATCTTTCTCCTTTGAGGTTTCTTTGTTCCAGGATTTATGTAGACAGTGGCCATTTTGAACTATACTTCTTATAAGTTCTTTCTCTGGTTATAATATTGACAAAAATATATATGTCAATATAAGTCAGAGTTTAAACATGTAGCTTATATCAGAAATGTATATAGTAAAAGTTTTTTTTTTTTAATTTTGATTGGAAAATGCTATAAAAGTTAGAGCCACTAGTTTAAAAAGTTAATTTGATGACATATTATTTCAAAATAAATTTGGGCAAGATTTCCAAATTCACAATTAGATTTCCTAAACTAAGTTTATTTTAGGTTATCTTTAATTGTAATGAACAAAAACATCAAAACATTCATAAAAAGGCTAAAACAAAGTGTTGATTTTGACATAAACCACAATTTGAATTTCTAATCCTCAGAAATTGTGAAGTTGCCAAAGACAATAAAGTTTGAAAACATAATTGAAATGCACAATGTAGATTCCCCAAAACTCTGCAAATAGAATCTAAAACAAAACAACAAAAGCAACTGAAAACCAACAACAACATCAAAAAAAAAAAAAAAGCTGTACTCTGGAAACAAAGTGGGATACAGATGTGAAGCATCCCTCTGCCATCTGTTGCTATATCATGTTCTGCTCTAGCAGACTGAGATGTTGTCAGTGTCAACATATTTTGACTTATTCCACAAGCCAAGATTCTAATGATAACCAATCTTTTGGATGCTGTGTCCAGGTCTTTTTTAGAGCTCTAAAGCAATTTCCTGAGATGAAAACAGAGTGTACACAACTCTGCCCATCTTGTCCCTCCAAAAAGAAACATTAATTCTCAGATGAATGATGGGATAAAATGATTTTCTGGAAGAAGTCAAAAGGTTGATACATTAGGTCCACAATAACTTTATTGTGAATGTTCAGTAATGAAAAATGCTGTACTTTAAATGTGCTTCACTAACACTACAAATGGTGTAAATGTTGATAAAGCCTTGTTGTGACATACAGAGAAGATGTTGGGAATCCCTTCATGGATTATCTCCTGTGTTTTTTTCCACAGCTTAGGTTGTTCAAGATAACACTTATATGTTATTAAATAAAATTGAAAAATCACAAATTTGTTTTGTATAAATTATTTGTTTGGAGACAAATAAAACCACATAACCTTACTTTAAAGCAAGTTAGGAAAATGATGGCCATTTGTTTTGTTCTGAGTGTTCTTTTTTGACAACAAGAGGGTTCACACTCTTATGAATTGAGTTATATTTTGAATTTAGCATACATTTCAATCCATTTCTGTATACAGATGTTCTATGTTTCAAACTGATCTTTGCAGAGAGTTTGTAATGTGGAAAGCAGAGCCAATTGCCAGTCCAAGGTTGTACATCTCCAGGCCATGAATCAAAATGTTGTCCTTCTCCAGCTGCTGATGATTACAACCGTGATGTTTATAATCCTCGTATCTGATGATAAACCTTCCAATCCAATGCAGACTAGTTCAGTATAGTACAGTTCAATTAGTGCTCCTGAATGTGCATAGGCTCATGCAGCCTTCATGATAATAGGCTCTGGGCTTTTGCGTGAAAGCATTTTACCCACAAATTAGATATGCAGATTCTTATGACAATGATTTTAAAAACACTCATAACCACAAGCAAAATGAATTGCATACTTATCTCACAAAATAACAGCTCTCCATGTGTTTACTTTGATTCCAGCAAAATCTGTCTTTTTTTTTTCTTTTCACCTTTCTTAAGAGAAACATTTAGAAAATTAAATGTTTAGGTCACTCTCCACAAACTACTAAGTTGACAAAAAAGTTGGCTTTTAAAAGCTTTAAATTAGACCTGCTACTTCATCCAAATGAATAGATATATAGCAGTTTTATCAAAGTAGCAATGTCACTCTCCCTACATTATGATTCTGAGGGAAACTACAATGCAAAATGTTTAAAAGAAGTTGAATGAAATCATTCACATGATTAAAATGACTCATCTACACATGCTTTTGCAAGCTTAATCCTCAAAAACAGATGCTATTAGTTTACCAGCCACACACCATAACTAACCAGCTCCTAGAAGGAGAACGAAAAACAATTCTAAGAAATAATCGCATTAGCTTTCATTCAACAGAAGCAAATAAGATTAAATAATTTTTATAAGAGTAAACAAACAAACAAAATAGTTAAAAAACAAGAATACATTGTCCTTTAAATACCCTGGTATCTGAAGTATGCTTACTAGACCAAATCCAATAAAATGAACTGGGTAGATTAGCTCTGTTCATTCCCTTTAATTAAATACATCCTGAGCTATGCTCTCAATGAATTAGGAAGGAACATTTACAGCTTCTCATTTACACCCTTGCTAAAATAGCATTTGGAATAACTTTATTCTGACTAATAATTAGGATGTGGCAGCGTGTAAATACTAGGTGAGGGCTCTGCAAATCCAGTGTTAATCCCAAGGAGAGGGAAGGGATGATGCAGGTGAAGTTTACCTTGGAAGTACCGTATTTCCAAAGCATGTAATCCACGGTGTAATCCTGAATCCTCCTTAAGTGGAGGCTTTCCTTCAGAAATATTATCCTGACCTTTCTCTTACTGTTGCTATGGGAAGAAATGCTTCCTGGCTTCTGGCAAAGGGCCAGTAATTGTATTTAAATGGAGTGTTGAACAGCCGTAATATGTGCAGTATGCTATTATTTCTTTGCAGGAGGTTTATTATAGGCTTCTGGTATATAATCTAAATTAGATGTCTGAGGAAAAATAATGCTTTTAAGTTTGGAAATTGTATCCTCTCTTTAAAATTCCCTGATTTCCCTGATAGTCTTTTGAAGTTCTGAAGCTGTAAATGTTATCTATATTCCTTAATCAAACCATCCTTTCAAACAGCTGTAACAGAATGTCTCTCTTTTATGTTTATAGGAACTTGGATGCAATTATTTTACAGAGATGAACTTGCTATAAACAACCCTATCATTTCTAGACTTTCAAATTTCATTATCTAAAGCACAAATCAACAGTGACGCTGCTCTGGTCTGGCTCTGACATGCCGCTCAGAATTAACAAGGGTGGGTGGTGTTTTATTTGATTTCATTTTATTAGGGAATAAACTTATCAAGTAACTTAATGCAGGTTGGAGACCAAAGTTTTTCAAGGTATTCATGGTACTTATATCTTAACAATTGGTAGACACAGTAAAATGACTACATTATCCTTTTCTGACACAGGTGCTTGCAAGTGAATACATTTTATACTAAGATGCTGGTAATTGAGTGATCATAGGTAGCAGGGATTTTATCATTCTCATGAGGATCCACAAGAATTAATTAATGCATATTTGATTTATAAAACATGAGTTTTTTTCCTCTCCTATATTTTTTTACTAGGTTTGCTCAAATATGTACATATTTACATAAATGGATATAAAAGATGTTCTCGACAGTTTATAAACTTAGCCACAAAAGTCAATCAGGCAGACATTAATGGTTTTAGCTTCTCAACCCACTAAAACCAAATAATATTGATTTTGATTTCAGCAGATGCCAAACAATTCCAGACAGCTCTGCTTTCTCTAGTGTATCTTATATTCATAAAGATAGTCCTATGTCCATGAAGTGCCATGGAAAATAAATTCAACTTATAACATTTCATGTGATCTGAACGTCACACATGTCATATTCTTCTATCTCTGCCTTTTTGCTTGCAGTGACTTTTCAGCAAATGTTATCTATCTTGACTTTCTCTTGACTTTCTCCTGCAGTTTCCATCCTTAATGCCTCTGAAAGAGCCACATCTGCTACAGTCTGCTGTGAATCAGCTGCATAATTGTGTTCAGTAAAAAGGTAAAATATACACCTGCCATAATGCATTTTCCCTAACTGTGCTTTACTTAGAGATGCTCTACCATTCTCCACTGTCAGTTTACTAAGAATTGTACTGTACTAAGGCTGCTTAACACTTATCTAAAATAAAGTAGAACTACACTGATCTCCATAATCAAAGGAAATAATTTCTGACACCTCTCCCCACCTTTTAAAAGTGGGCAGGTTAGCCTTGTAATTACAGACAGCATAAACAGAATGGGCCAACCGTCACAAATTTCACAAAGTTCACACATGTCTACAATGACATTACAACTTCTGTTTGTCTAATGGATGATAATTATGAATTTATTAGTAAGGTATGTAGGCATACAATGGATAATAACACTGGTCTGCTGAGTAAGACTGAAGTTTCATCTAGTTCAGGATTCATTCCTTGACAGTAACCAATGATAGTTGCAAAGGGGAAGATTTAAGAACCTGCAAACATGTTGAGACACACTTCCCAGGAATGCAGAATGCTTGCTGCTTCAAGACTTTCTGAAAATGGATCTTTATATTTAATAGCCTTCATTTTCTTAGTAATTCTAATCTGTAAAATTACCTAAAGTGTGGGATTCTATATATTAATTACACATGACCTGGAAATTATTTCTATTTTTTTTCATTTTGCAACAATGCACAATTTTCATTTGAAGCAGCCAAGTGCATTTCTTGGAGAGAAAATTAAAAATCATTTCTATTCATATTCTCTGTACATTATGATTCCAGAGATCTTCAGAATTTTATTCATCAGCTATTTTCCACAACAAACAATAAGTACTCTATTGAATTGATTGAAATACTCCATGCCTCTGACCACAATTGTTATTTTTTACTGCATTCTTTTAGATAGGAAAACTGAGCTGCCTGACCATTACTAAATAAGAGTTTTATGTAAATTATAATGAATTAAAAAAAATAAATCAAGAACTTAAAAAATGTTGAAATTATGGGAAAAAAAACTAATTTTCCAAAACAAATTACTGTCCGTCCAATTTAAAATGCATGTCCTACACAATTATTTTCATGGCTGTTTAAGCTAATTATATTGTTTTGTAATTGATCTAGGTCAACACATAACATTGGCTCACCTTTCTAAAGTAGCAGCCTACCAGTAATTTTATACTGTAATTTGACTTGTGATTACCTGGTGCACAGTGTTTTGGCACTTAATGTACAATAGGAATTAATTTGCTAAATAAAAAGATACAGTTCCTAACATTCATTTCTACATTATTTTTTCATAAGGATTCATATTTTTCCTGAAGTTCATAAAGCTTTTTAAATCCACAGATAAGCATGCATTTTTTTACTGCTGGCACTTCAAGATTCAAATAGTTGTTAATGTAATAATATTATCTTTGACAAGATAGAGCACAGATAAAACCCAAAGAATATTGTTGAGTTGTATTTCACAGTTTTTTTCACAAAGTTCCTGTACATGAAGTATGCCATTGACACCACTCACTCACAATGTATGGTCTGAAGCAATCTGACTAAGAAAATCTGAGATAAAAGTCAGAAGCACCAGGAAGACTGGAGTGAATGAAGCAAAACATGTCAATCTGTGGAAGATGCCTGACTGCTTCCAATTGTACTGTCATGATCTTCTGATTTATCCTCTTGGAAGGAACGATTGTAATTATCTATCTATCTATCAATTATCCCCATCTACAAGAAAGGCCATAAGGAAGATCCGGGGAACTACAGGCCTGTCAACCTGACCTCGGTATCAGGGAAAGTTATGGAGCAATTGATCTTGAGGGAGATCACACGGCACGCGCATGGCAATCAGGGGATCAGACCCAGTCAGCACGGGTTCACAAAGGGCAGGTCGTGCTTGTCCAACCTCATCTCCTTCTACGGCTGGGTGACCAGACTGGTAGATGAGGGAAAGGCTGTTGATGTAGTCTACCTGGACTTCAGCAAAGCCTTTGACACAGTCTCCCACAGTATTCTCCTGGGGAAACTGGCAACCTGTGGTGTGGACAGGTTCACTCTTCTTTGGATTGAGAATTGGCTAGAGGGCCGTGCCCAGCGGATAGTGGTTAATGGAGTTAAGTCCAGCTGGCATCCTGTCACGAGTGGTGTCTCTCAAGGGTCGGTATTGGGGCCCATCTTGTTTAATATCTTTAGTGATGACCTGGATGAGGGGACTGAGTGTACCCTCAGTAAGTTTGCAGATGACACCAAGTTGAGAGGATATGTCGATCTGCCTGAGGATAGGGAGGCCCTTCAGCGGGATCTGGATAGGCTGGACAGTTGGGCTGAGGTCAATGGGATGAGGTTCAATAAGTCCAAGTGCCGGGTCCTGCACTTTGGCCACAATAACCCCATGCAATGCTATAGGCTTGGGGCAGAATGGCTTGAGGAGTGTATAGAGGAAAAGGACCTGGGGGTGTTGGTTGATGCTTGGTTCAGCATGAGCCGGCAGTGTGCCCAGGTGGCCAAGAAGGCCAATGGCGTCCTGGCCTGTTTTAGAAATAGTGTAGCCAGCAGGAGCAGGGAGGTGATCATCCCCCTGTACTCAGCTCTGGTGCGGCCGCACCTCGAGTACTGTGTTCAGTTTTGGGCCCCTCACTACAAGAGAGACACCGAGGCCCTGGTGCGTGTTCAGAGAAGGGCAACAAAACTGGTGAGGGGTCTGGAGCACAAGTCTTACGAGGAGCGGCTGAGGGAGCTGGGGTTGTTTAGTCTGGAGAAGAGGAGGCTCAGAGGAGACCTCATTGCACTCTACCACTTCCTGAAGGGAGGCTGTGGTGAGGAGGGGGTCGGCCTCTTCTCCCAGATAACTAATGACAGGACGAGAGGGAATGGCCACAAGCTGCGCCGGGGAAGATTTAGATTAGATTTGAGGAAAAATTTTTTCTCTGAGAGAGTGGTCAGGCACTGGAATGGCCTGCCTAGGGAGGTGGTTGAGGCACCATCCCTAGCGCTGTTCAAGAAGCGTTTAGATGAGGTGCTGAGGGAATTGATTTAGTAGCTTGGTGGATAGAGATGGTGGTGGGAGGTTGGTTGGACTAGATGATCTTGTAGGTCCTTTCCAACCTAATGAATCTATGACCTAACCTCTATAACGTACCAATAGGTACAAAAATGGAAGTTAAAATACACCTTGAGCAGAGTTTAAGATTTGTCAGTTTTATACAAAATCTCCATTGGGGTCTTCCTCTACCTTTGTTAGAATAAAAATAAAATTCAACCAAGCTTGTTGAAAAAGACTACAAAGGCACTAAGCTGTTACAAACTAAAAAGACCAAATATATATGAAAGAATATGCTCTGGGCTCAGATATTAGGAACACACACAAAAAAATTGTTATTGTGTGGTTTAGGATTTAATTAAATATTAAATATTGTGGTATTTACCGCTGTAAAAGTCTGATTCTTCTCTGCTGTAGTAAGGAGTATATAAAGAATAATTAGAAGAATCAAATATAATTGCATAAATTTTATGCCAGTGTTGGAAAACTCATGTTCTCTGAGTTTTAAGTACCTAATAAATATTCTTCAGAAATTTTCTCTGACTTAGGAGATTATTGCTATATTACTAAGAAGATAATAAAGTAGAAGCAAGCTAAATGATTTGCATAAGTAATAATAGCATGTCAATAGCAAGAGCTAGTAAAAAGACACCAGGAATCGTAGTGCTGTAAGTGGCAGTTGGAATCTGCTGTCAGAAGAAAAGAAATCCTGCCCTAATTAGTCTGCTATGATTTTTAGAGAGAACTGAAATTCCAATCAAACATATCTGCCTGTAGTAAAAAGGAAAAAAAAAGTAGTTTGAATGGATTTTTAAAATAAACAAAAATTTAGAATTGTTAAATCGAACAATTCATTTCATTATTTCAGATTGAACAAGAAAACACTGAAAAAATATTCAGTTTAGAACCAGAGTAAAGGAAACCTGTGTGTTAGAAATATCAATTTAAAACATCATTTTTTAATTTGAAATGGTTGAAAACTTGCAGCCAAAGGACTTGTTTTCAATCCAGATTTTTTGAATACATCTATTTATTAAGAAAACATGGAAATTTTCAGAGAAGTTCTACCTTTGGCAATTTACTAATTCAATCCACTTCCTCTACAATTATCCAAAGGATGCCTTTGTGCCTTTCAACAAGAGACTTTGTATTACATCATTTTCAGCATTTCTGCATTTCATAGTCTACTTCTGTGCATGCTTTGAGTCAGACCTTCATCAGCCTCAGGTCTTTTATCTATTCTGATACAAAATCATCATATAAAACGGAATGTCCCTGTGCTAAATCCCACTGTATGACTTTTCTTCTCTCTGGGTAAGTGGCCAGACTGGTGAGTCTGACCTCAAAATGGCCTTATTATGTGCATGAGACACCACAAACAGGACTCCTACTGTTTCCTTTGTCTGCACCTTGCCATCTTTTGTCTGCAGCTTGATTTTCTGAACCATAATAATGAGGATATCATACTCCAATTACTTCTTGCCTATGTGTAGGCCCTCCTGCCAGCCCTCAGGCTTGCAGAGATGGTTGCAAGTTTCACAGTGACAGATAGGTGAGACTGGTTTGGCAGATAGATTGAACTTGCACTTCTCTCGGGTGTCACCCTATCAAAATGCCTCACCGGGGTGGATGGTTTCAGGCTTTTGAGCTACTTTGCCTTTCCTCAGCCATTTTGCTTGTTTCAATTTTGTGAACAGGAGCAGGTAAGAAATACAGATAAGCCAGAAGATTTAAGGGGTAGAAAAGTGTGTCAGATTCCAATGCTTACAAAAATAAATTCTACTGGATCTGAAAACTCCTTCATGTAACTAGGGTAATGGATGCAGAAATAAACTATCATCCTTTTGAAAAGAAGACCCATAAGAAACTGTGTATACAAAAAATGAATCTGAGAGGAAAATCTTGCTGAAAACAGTTCTTGTCACAGCTACTAAGAATCTATCATTATATTTTCTGTGGAAGCTAGTGCTGCCATTAATTGGGCACACAGAGATATTTCTTTGAATGAGTTGTTTAAAGCACAGCTCCCTTCTCAGTGTAGTGCAGTCAAAATAAAACCTTCCAAACAGCCCTTTCAACTTTCACTGTCATCACCTGCCAATGTGACTCTTTGAAAGAGTTTTTGTTTTAGTATCTGCTTGAGATGAAAGAAGTGAAGTCATATCCACAGATAAAACTCATGTGATGAATCTCTGTTGCCATTTGGGCAAGAAGGAGTGCTTTTCTTCCCAAGATTTTATTGATTGTTTGTGAACTCATTGATAAAACAGGCTGTGTGCCTTGCTGCAAAATGCTGCCAGCTCTGCATGCCGTCTGGTTTAATAACGAATCCAATACTAAATGTCCTATTTATGACAGGAGCCTTATGAAAAGCCTTGCTTTTAAAATAACAAATGGTACTTTGTACATCGTTTTATTGAGGAGAAGCTACTCAGAGGAAAAGGGAATTAGAGTAGTAATTATTTAAAAATAAATAAATAAATAAAAGCAGTCATGTGCTACAAATTTACCAGTGGGAAGTTAAAAAAAATACCATGAATTTAAGCCCAAAATCATGGGAAAGAGGCAATCCAAGTTACACAGTACCACCTAGAAAGAGAATTATATATTCTTTTATCTGATATCAAAGCAGAAAAATTAAATTGTGAAACATCATAAGATTGTGGCTAGAATAAATCAATAGGATTCCAAACATTCAAAGTATCACCCTGCATTAGCAAGGATTAGCTATGTGCATTGAACTATAGTTAATCTGGAAATACCAACTAGATTCAGAGTTACCCTTAGCTGCAAGCAGGAAATTGCAGCAGTTTGTGATCAGTGTTTTTCCTCATGTTTGCTGTGAGTGATGGAGGGCAGTCAGCCTAAGCGTACATACTCAGATAATCAGTTACCTGACAGGGCTTTGGATGATGAAAAGTCTTTTTTCTGTCTCTGGAGAGCACAATTCTTATTTCAGACACTTCCTAGAAGACAATGGGATGGAAGAAGAAACTCTAGATTACACTGAGATGACAGTGATCTGCTAATAAAAATGTAAAGGTCAAAAGGCTTGATCCTTTCCTGGTGTAAACCAGAATTATTTCTGCTATGACACCTGCTTACCCCTGCTGAGTATTTTGATTACCAAGATAGGTTCTGTAACTTTTTTTTTTTTTTTTTGCTTTGATTCTCACACAGCACAAAAGCTATGCGGAAGCCAGATAAGGACAGTTAGGTCTCAAAATGTAATTAGTAGCCAACTTTCAGTCAGTTTTCAGAAAACAAAAGCATACAAATGAGAAACAAAAACACCAAAAAAAGCCCACAACCCTCAAGTTCAACAGCAGCAAAGACAACTGTGGGGCCTGCATTGCACTGGAAGGGCCATAGTAGGCAATCTGTGACTCACATTAGCTTTTAGTAATTAAGACCACCCCCCTCCTAAACAGGGATGACCTAAAGGTAGAGTTGATAATTGCATTAAAGATATAGAAGGAAAAAGCAACATCGCTGTGAATTTTATATTTTTTTCTACTTGATTATATATTTACCAAGTAAAACACAATTCCTTCAAGTGTGTACCTTCTATACTGAAGTGATTATAAAGCCCTGTCGATTTCCATTTAATTCATTCCTCTTTATTTTTTATTTCGTATTTATTGTTCAAATTCTTGCAGTGGAGAACACAGATTAACAGCTACGATGAAAGAAAAACATAGACAATATTAAATGGAAGATATTAAAATACAATTTGTCAAATCCTGACATGGTACTTCCTTGCCAAATGATTGGAATTCATACAGTCAAATTGTAGTTGATTGATATATGACAAATATACAGATATGTGATTTCCCTATACTTACATTTTGATGGACTGGATCTCAAAACTCGCTTTGTTAAGATTTCTGCAGTTTCTTCAAGGTATTAATAATAATAATAATAATATTGTTATTATTTTAATAATAATAACAATTACTTAAAGGGTGCAGTAAATGTAAATTAGCTGCAGTTGATCAGAGATCGTTATTCCTACTTTCATTACAAGTAGATCTGATTTGTGCAGGGCTTTTTGTGTTGGCCTTCCTGTCACTATGTGCACTCTCCAACAGCTCGGAATTCTCTGGACAGAATAAAATTGCTGATTGTATCACTCCTACTCTGCTGTCCTCGCAGTGTTTCTCTGTTTGACAGTAACTAGTTGCCATGGAAATAATTGTGGTGTCACAAATTCAGTGCTATGATTTCAATAGAGGATCATGTAAAGTAGAAGAAATGGCCTGCAAGAACAGCGAGCACAAATAGCAAAGAAACATTAAAAATATATCCAAGAGGACAACACTGTCTGGTAACTGTCTCTAAGGCTTTTCTGACTTGTCCTTCAGGTAGACTTTCAGGTCAGATTCCTTTTCTTCAATATTTCTGTTGATGGGAACTCCTCACTCTCTGCCACATTTTCTACTAATCTTTAGCAGTTAGATATTCAGTGAACTGACAGCAGCATTCCACAACAGCAGGTATCTACGTATAGACAAAGTACACCAGACAGTGTCTTATTTGTATTCTTCCCCACTTATGGCTGAGACACTGATTACATGAAGCACTGGTACGCAGCCATGGCCCTTCTAGCATTCAACGCATGCAAAGAAGTCATGTGCATCAGGCATGGAGGGAAGTGAGGTTTTTTTCAGCCAGCTGCTGCATCAGGAGCTACCTGTTCTTTTTTTTTTTTTTAATTTTTTTTCTTTCTCCAATCCTTTTTTTTTTTTTCCCTATTGTCATAGTTATTGTAATATTTCTCATTTGTTCTTTACTCATTAAAAAGCTGTCCAGACATTGATCACTGTATAAGGAAAATGTTCTTGTCTATTAGGAGACTCAAAATACTGGCTAATGTGAATTAGATAATGAAAATCTCCATGTATTGCACCAAGGATTTGTGAATGTTTGAGCTTTCTCACCCAGCTTGAGCATATTTAGTTTCTGAGAGCACTATCAAAGGTTTAACTCTTTAATTATGGTAGGTTAACCAGAAGTCCCAGTTTGACAGGAAAATATCAACAATGCTGGCAATTACTGTGCTGCCCCAGTCAATAGTTATGACAATTTATTTTTTGCACAGATTTTTTGCTAGGAGAGAGAAAACTTTTCCTGTTGCCACTATTTGAAATAGAGAATAAATAATCTCCAGAAAGTTGCAGTAGACAGAAACTTGGACTCTCCATTGGCTCACACTTAGGTCAACATATTCATTTCACCTACCTGACTGTAATTAGGAACTATTCCAATTTCCTTCTTTCCAAAAAGCCTCTGTGAGATTCCAACATTAGGATGAATGCTTCCTGCATGAGCCTGCTCTAATGGAATATCTGGAGTCAAGTTAGAGCCATGCATGAAGATATAAAGGTATAAAATATATTGTATACACAGCAGATATATTATAGATTATTAGCCAGAAATTCTATTAAAGGGTACAAAATCAGTCACTCTGTGCTTTATTTAATTATCTGTGGAACAAAGTAATTAATTTCTTTCTACTTCATAGGCAGGCATATTGCGTGGGTTAATACACTTATGACTATAAGAAGCTTACATTGGTATCCTGAGACAACACAGTAACCAGATAGGACTTTGGAAGGTGAGTTTCTTTCACTTTTACCAAACTATTTATTTTCTGGCATAATGGCATTGACTTTAAAGAAGCAAAATTTTTCATTGAATTTAAAGTTTCAAAATAAAAATACAAACATCTCCTCTGTGAGCCTCACAGCCTCTAAAAGTTATGGGTTAAGCTGAATTTGAAATGAGTCCAGGGTGTCCCCAGCACATACCAGTATACTTTATTCTTAATATTTGGACAAAAACAATTCCCTCTTGGTTTCTGGATCTGTTTGAAATAATCATCTTTCTCCTCACAAGCATTTGCATGCATGAATTAGTTCTCTCATGCATGGAGAGTGATTTTTATTTCAGACAGAAATTTAAGGAAATAATGAAAAATGATTTATGTAAAGCTGTGAATACTTTTGGAATTAATTTATATATCTAACTACAAAAAGCTTAAAGTGATATAGTTTGTTCTAGATCTTCTGTATTCTGAAATGTTAAACAAGTTTAGAAAAATGGCTAAACAATATTAGGATTGTATTTCTAGCACTAATCTTGGGAAAAATAACAATTAAATTGGTATGGGATATATAAATATTTACAGAATAATGCTTCAATAAATGGAAAGAAAACTAGTTGGGTTTTTCTGTAGCTGTTTTGTCAGAGCAACTAGATATTGGGCTTTTTTTTTTAATGGTATTTATTTTAGCTCTGTAAATCAAATAGTCGGTGAAGAGGTAAGTACAAGTATAGCTTGTATAGGAAGAAAGAGCTAAATTCTTCACAGTAGGAATCCCAAACTTCATAAATTGATTTTGGAAATGTTACAGAAAATTCCTTTGAAAAAGAAACTTGAAAGAAGAGATGGAAGAGGTAAGACTTACTGTAGTCTTCTGAGGGTGAATGCTCTAATTCTGCCTCTCAAACAGATGGTAGGCTTCACAGAAATGTGTGAGGATAGGAATTTCTGTTGCTTAGGAAGAGCTTCCATAACCCCTGATTAGGTGGGAGATCATTTTTTGACTTTCATTCCTATATGAGTTTTCCCATATTTTCAGGGCTCTAGTTAGGTATTTTAAACTTGAGCTTCTCTCCTTGTTCTTCCACATGGTTTGCAAAATAAACAAATAATTTTACTACTGAAACTTGGCACAATCCACAGACGTACTGGATTTTCTGGATGTAATCTACAGTTTTAAAACAAGAAGGAAGTAGAGATTTTCCTGCCCTTACACTCTTTACATAGGGCAAGCTCCCTTCAGGACTGATGAGTGCCTGAGCTCCCTGGGCCACAACAGGATCCTCCTGAGCTAAAGAGAAAATCAAAACTACTTGTGAGTTTTTTTGTTTGAAATGTCTGTAATATCAGAAAATTATTTTGCAATCTCACAGACTTCTATTTTTTTATAGAACGAGGCACATCATGTGCTTCAGGCTGTGGTAATGGACAGCTGAGACTGTTTAATGCTCAAAGCCAGCTAGGACGTGTTGCTGGAGGGCTGTGTGTGGTGAAATGAGCCCTAGGGAGGGAGGTGGCTCATTTACACAGTCTGGAGAGCATGCTCCAGGGGGAATTATCACCAGCACTGTATATGGCAGAAAGCTAAGTGGAGAAGTCTAAAACTAGCGAGGCTCTCCTATGTACTATGTATAAAAGTACTATGCATACAGCTTAGACTGATGATTGAAAGTTCTGAATATGAGACAGCAGTGTGCCCAGGTGGCCAAAAAGGCCACTGGCATCCTGGCTTGTATCAGGAACAGTGTGGTGAGCAGGACCGGGGAAGTAATCCTGCCCCTGTACTCAGCTCTGGTGAAGCCCCACCTTGAGTACTGTGTACAGTTTTGGGCACCTCAATATAGAAAGGACATTGAGCTGCTGGAGAATGTCCAAAGGAAGGCAAGAAGGCTAGTGAAGGGCTTGGAGAGTATGCCCTGTGAGGAGTGACTGAAGGAACTGGGGCTGTTTAGTCTCGGGAAGAGGGGGATGAGAAGGGACTTTTTTGCTCTCTTCAAAAACCTGACAGGTGATTGCAGCAAGAGTGGGGTTGGTCTCTTCTCACTGGTGACAGGTGACAGAACAAAGAGAAATGGCCTCAAGTTGCTCCAGGGGAGGCTTAAGTCAGATATTAGAAAAAACTTCTTTGCAGGAAGGGTCATTAAGCATTGGAACAGGCTCCCCAGGAAAGTGGTTGAGTCACCATCCCTGAATGTGTTTAAAAACTGTCTGGATATGGTGTTCAGGGATGTGATTTAGTGGTGGGTTGTTAGAGTTAGGTTAGTTTAGGTTGAGGTTGGACTTGATATATATATACCTATATATTTGTCAATTTAAGTAAAAAAATTGCTTAGCGTTTTTTATGCACCAGAATGGTAGGAGTTGGGCAAGGTGAGCCTTTCAGGCATAGTAAGCTGAATTCCAATGGATTGCCAGATCAGAGGTTATAAATGGCACATTTGATATCTGATCAGTTCACTGAACTGAACTACTCTCTTCCTGGTGTCTCTCAGACATTTGATGTAGTTCTGTATTACATTCAGATATCAAAATTATCACTACAAAATCAGTGAAGATCTCTTAAATGGAATAAAACTAGCTCAGTTTGGCAAATGACAACTTTCCAAAACTGCAGCCTTTGTGTGTGGGAGATTTGCTTTTGATCAGTTATTCTTAGACTTTGAGGTTCTCTCTGTTTTATAACATATTATATTATAACATATATATAACATATAACATCAGCTTTTCAGAAGATTCTGCCTTTCAGGTATTTTGGTTGATGTTGTTCAGAAATACAAGGGAAATATTTTTACAATACAAATTCATGTAAATAAGTGTGAAAACTCTCTGTGTACTGGGGAACAAAAACAAAAACCAGCTTCTTTGGCTTTTTTAAGAGTGGAGAAAAAAATCTGAAATCGTGAAAATTTTGCAATATGGAAAAATCATTTGCTATCCAGCTCTAATTAAAAACTTTCTCTAATTAAATATTTGTTCATTGTCAGATCTCAAAAGATTGTAATAATGAGTCATCACACTGTGGAACTAGTCCTACTGCAATCTGTTATTGACCAAATGCTATATGACATCCTTATCTGTAGTCTTGAGAGAGTGTAGACATTTTTAGTAAAAATTACAGAAGAAAGGAATCATTGGTGTAGTCACTAAAGAGGATAGCTACTTTCTGTGGACAGATTTGCTAATTCCCATAACGGTTGTTTTCCTTTGAAAGAATAAAAAAACAAAACATTGCAGTCCTTTTGGAAATTAGCAGGTAGGTCATGAGTGGAAACTAGTGGACAGTTCTTGAAATGCTGAAACACACAATATTGTTGTGGTGACAAAGAAGCTTAACATGAGCCATGTAATGCTGTAGGTAACAGGAGAAACAGCTGTGGTGCATACATATCAAATATGAACATGAAGTTGATTTCTGTCTTGTGTGAAATACAGCAAGAAGATATTGCAACACAGTGGTCAGACCTTGTGACTGTTTGGCAGACAAGATGACGTAAGCTCAGGTGGTTCAGAAAAGAACCTCAAAGACGCTACAGGTTCTGGAAACTTGATTTGTAATGAAAGAGTGAGGAATTTAAGGAGCTGCTAACCTGACTACTGATAAACCTACAAATCAAAGGATATCAGGCTGAAGTTGTCCTTTAGCCTAGCAGAAATAGGTATAATGAAATTTCATGTTTGGCAGCTGAAGTCAGCAAAGTCTAGGCTAGAAAAAAGACAAGATTATTATTTATTTAATGAAATGTAAATAACATCTGAATTGATGTTTCTTGGATTTTAGCAGCAGTAACTTCTACATTCCTTACCTTAAAGGCCAGGTGCTTTTTGAAATGTACATCTGACTGCAGAGAGATTCATACAAATTTTATTTTGATGTGTAAAGTATTTTAAGATGTGATTTAAACATGTAATAAAATGTCTGCGCTTCAGACAACTAGTGATTAGATGCCTTCCCCTGCCCCTATTTTCTCCTCTCTAATTTTTCCTCCTACTTTTGTGTCAGCTTTTCTGACTGCTTGGCTCCCGAATGGGTAAGAAGACATTAATCTGGCTGGAAACTGACCTAAAAACAATTAAAAGCAACCCTAGTGACTGAAACTGCTTGTCTGAAGCAGTGAGCAATTTGAGATCACATGAACCTATGCAGGTCTTTCTAAATCTGTTGTTTTATTTTCTTAAACAGATAAATGACAGCTAGATGCTCTTATCTCAGTCAACTCAAACAACATATCCCATGGAAAAAAATCACATTCTGACTGTCATTTAAAGGAACCAGAGGAACAGGACTACACAGCCCAGACAGCAGCTGTAAGAGGATTTACTACTTTCCATCAGGCAGAGTGGAGCCTGGAGCGTAATTGCCCACTGAAGAGATCTGTGTCCGAGAATACTGCTTGGTTGCTAGAGTGAAATCCTTCTATGACTTCTATTGTCTCTAGACTGGGACTAGTTTTATTTTAAATACAGCAATTTGTCTTTGTATACTGTGTTGCAAGGGACCAGAAGAGGAGGGAGAGCTTGTTGCTTTTCTGCCCTAAGAAAAGATGATTGCCTCTGATAAATCAGCACTTCCAAAGCCAAATGAGCCAAAGTACCTGCACTTTAGGACCAGAAGAAAAAAAGAAAAATAGACTCATTAGGGGTTATTTTTTAACATAAAATTTAAATGAATTTTTCAAGCTAAGTGAGTTATGCAGGATTTTTTTTTCATTTTTGGCTTTTTTTTTTAATATATTTCTAATGAAATTAGGAAGGTAAACTGATAGCTATTGTATTATTCTGAATTTTACCCTAAATTGTCTAGACCCAAGCCAGTGTGCCTATTTTGGATGCTTGCATGCTGCAAATAGTGCGCATTATGTTAATGCAATGAGATTTGTCTTTCATAACATGAGAAGTGAAGAGTATCGGGTGAACTACCAGGTGGTGAATTTAAAACACAGACAGTGGTTCATCTCTTAAGGCTAAATAAAAAAGTGGCACTCCTTGTTTTTTAGGAGTGCTAGAGTTGACATGAGTCCACCCAGATAAAGCCATGGAATAAAAACCCATTGAAGGTTAGTTACTACTAAGACATCATTTCTGGTTCTGAATGTCTCTATGCTGTAAACCAGTGGGAGATGTACTAACATATTCTGAAAACACACTCTTGGAAAAGCACATGTTTATCTCATTCCTGTTCTCTTCTGTACTCATCCCTTGTACCTGCTGCCAGGAACAAGACAGTTCTTGGTGTTCTAATTTACCCTTAAGTTATGCTCATCTGGAAAAACTTTGTGACTTTAACAAGTATACATTCAGCAACTTACCCTGACAACAGAAATTTATTATTTGAATAGTTGGTTCTTGACACTGGCCTATCATTTCTGACTATCATTTTAATTTGACATTCCATCACAGTTGGTTTGCTACCAATTTCAGCTGTTCAAAATCTTCACATTCAACTACAATTCCTTGTGACTACTTTCATCCAAAAAGCTTCCAAAAATATATGTGAAATTTATGACAACAATTTTCTTCCCAAAGGAATAGCTCTCACTTTTTGGCTAGAATTTCTTAGAACTTTTGATGCCCTGCAGTTTGCCTTACAAGTTCAGCATACTTGTCAAATGACAGTATTGCACAACTGAGTTGGGAAGAGAAAAATACTGGCTCATTCATGTGGTTTGGAATTAAATCTATCAGTGTTATTCAAAGTGACAAGTAGAGCTTATATGTACAGTAAATCAGCCAGCACAGCATGATAAATTATGCTTTCCTTTCTGTCAAAGGATTTTTGAATCACAATTGAGATATTTCTCCATGTTCAAATTCAAAAGGATTTCCAAAGATATGAGAGCTAAAAATACTTCAGGCCTTGGCTTACACCTTGAGTTAAGTGACAGTGTGGTTTTAAAGGTTTTGTCTGCTTTGGAATCTTTCATTCTAAAATAAGAGACTTATAAATATCTTCAGACATAGATCACTTTATTCAATAGTATATGAAACTCATGCTGATTAAAAAAATTCAAACCCCAAAATAAAAAATCAAGAAGGCATTTCTAGAATGAAAGTATATACAGAGGGACACATTTTTATGAGAAAACTATTCTGGTCAAGTCTCCCATCTAGACAGACCTTTAATTAATTCACTGTAAAACCATTATGTGGAAATTCTAATTCTGCTTTAAGCTCAAATTATATCAGTTTAATTTGTTTCCTTAAATTGACAGGTGTAAATTATATAAATAATTTCAATCTGGATACTAGAACATTTGAACATTTCAGTGTACTTGGTTTTAAAATCAATTTTGGGTCTTGTCAGTGTTCACAGTTAATTTAAGAAATTAACAATATATTTAGGCAAACCAGTACAAGAGAAAACGTAGTCGGATCATGCTCTCATCTGCCAAAGTCTCACTCGATTATAGTTCCATTTATACTTAAGTAGAAAGAGATTTCTCTGAGAGAAAGAATGTCTAGAAAGGCTTCTATATTATTTAAATAGAGCTCTGTGAGTCTGTGTGTTGACTTTTTCTTTCATACACTTGTTTATCCTTTACCCGTGCTTAAAATACATGAAGCTCAGTTGCCTGCTTTTTCCTGGATTTAACTGATCTGTATTGAAAAAAATGTTTGATCAGCTCTAGGAAAGGAGGGGTTAGAAGGGCATGGACAGCTGAGGGAAGAAATTTCAAACACTTCGCTAGTGAAGGAGAATGTGAAATTAAGCATCTCGTACATATCCCCTGAACAGAGGAAAATTCAGATTTACAGTTATGTCAACCACGCAAATAAACCGTTCCAACTGGTTTTCACTCCACTTCAGACCACTCCACAGGGAAGTCCAGGCCATACAGTACACCATTCGATCTTTGTTCAATATGAAATAACTTTTTAAAATAAGAAACCTTGCTTCACATTATTTATAGATCCTCATGATAAGTAATGCTTTCCTGCTGAACTGCTTCAGATGTACTCTATGAAACCCCTGTAGTTAAACCATTACTGAGTGCCTCAGATTCCGTTGCAGACATTCAGGCTCGCGTTCTAGTATTCTCTCCTCTCTGGTATGAAGACGTTACAAATTAATTCAGTAAGAAAAAAATATACTAGCAATTACAGTGTTTTCTGAGTGGGGGAGGGAGGAATATAAATGAGAAGAAAGGTGCCAAGATATCAAGACTAAACCATCTGGCTTATTGATAGCTGTAAAGTGAATTTTTAATGTAGTGATTTATTTTTTTGGGAGGGAGGGGGAGTGGGGGGAAGAGAGGGGAGGGCCTGATTTGAATAGAATCTATTTTTATGTTTTGTATAACATAAACCTCTTTCAAAAAAGGTCAAGTCAGACTAAATGAAGCATTACTAAAAGTCTGTGTTTCTTTTCACTGCAGTTACTTTATCATAAATATTTGTACAATTCCAGTAGTTAGTTAGAAAATTGAGAGAAAGGGGGAAAAAGAGTCAATATGGAGAGGACATTACTTTCATTTCACACTTGAGTCTTTTCTTTTGTCTTGTAATGAATGCTTACATTTCTGTGGTCATGTTCGAGAGAATGCTGGAAGGTTAGTTCCTATAATGAACACACTCTGATATGTGAAGGGCACATCTGCAAATGTTGCTGTGCATCTGAGGGAAGAAAGCAAAGTGAGGCACGTGAGGGATGATGAATTAAGGAAAAGAGACAAGGCTTGCTAAGTTGAAAGGCACAGCCCAATGAAAAGGTGGTAAGGAGAGTGGATTTGTCTGTGAAGGACCATTGTACTGTTGTTACACAGTAGTTTTTTTATTATTGTTGCTCAAACAGAAGTAAGAGCTTCTGGCCTCTTCTGCTTGCTTTCACTTAGAGCTGTGTATTTTCTGTCCCTTGAGAATTTCTTCCAGTTCTGTATTGTAGCCAGTTCAATTAAAATCCTGCTGAATGGTGTTATTTATTTCTCACAGCGCCACAATGATCAGCAGGAAATCACAGGAATAAGCAAATGTCATTAATTGCTGTGATCTTGAGGCAGGATGGTCTTGGACACAGACTGCATAACAATGACAATACAACGTAAGATGTTTGAGCACAGAGGTTGAGTTGCTTTTACCTATTATGATATTATCTATGCCACTTTTAAGGTTTAGTTACTGTAGTGTCATTGATAAAGTCACAGAACAGTTGGAGGATTTTTTTCTTTCAGTGTTTAGAAGAGGAAATTTCAGAGAGGAGAAATGCTTACATGTGTTACCGTCTACTCATGCTCTAACATTGACGTGGAGCGTGATAGTAATTACTGTATTTCATTTATAGCAAGTATGTTCATAACACTTGTGCTCTAAAAATATTTTAGTGCACAGATTTTCTGGAAGGAAAGGTAAATTGGTATTTTTCAAGTGAACACTGGGTAATAGCTATTAGTTTTCAATTCATACACATTCTCATCTGCACTATAAGACACTTAAAATTTGCTTAAGGAAGATCCACCAGCAAAAATGTATGCTAACTCTCCCCCTATAAAAAGAAACTCATTTAACTCCAACGCATGAGTTTACATGTGTAAAGTAGATCTACATTAGAAATGGCAAGTAACCATTAAGCTGTCCCCACTCTATAACTTATATCAAGATGCTATTTGAAGAAACATAATTTTACTTTTTTCCTCAGTGTTCCATTGCAATGATCATTTAAAGAAACATATTTTTTGTTCAATGTTATGTAAATCTTGATGTTTGAAATGAAAACAGAAATCAGGTTTCATAAGTAAAATGTTAAATAAGCAATAAATTTTACAGAACGCTACATAAAATTGATTCAGGTGCTCTAATTAAACTTGATTTTCTGTCTTTTCTAAACAAAATATCTAAAATGATGACACAAAAAAGGGACAATTTTAAAGTAGAGGTTGTGGTAAAGAAATACATCCAAAAGAGGGGAAATCATCACTGTAGCTTGCCAGGTCACTGTGGTTTGGTAAATTCTTTTTAAGATGCTCTAATTTGACATTTCCAGGGTAAAACTTGCACATTTTGAAGTACCAGGGCTTACCTTATGAGTGACATTTTTTTATATAGTGACACCACAATCAGTTGCTGTCGGTAACAATCACTAGTTATCAACGCTTATATCTTTTAATGTTTGCACTGAGGGAAATAACAAAATTTGTCAGTGATTTAAATGAAATCTGTAGGTGACATTTGCCACTGAGCAGTCTGATAAACCCCAAGGCGTTGGTGCACCCCTATCTATCTATTAAGACATTAGAATAAATTTTGTGATGTGTAGACTTTATTCTTAAATTTTGTAAAAGAAAAAACAATATCCAAAGACTGCTTTCTTTGAGAGGATAGGGAAATACACTTACAGCAAGATTCACGTCATAACTTCAGCAGTTTTTGGTGCTTTTCTAAGTAAAATAGTTAGATGCTAACATAAGTATTTCTAACTTAAGTATTTCTTGATATCTAACATCTATCTCTAGTAGATTCAGAACAAATAAATTCCAGGAGTAGATTCATTCCAAGTAATCCCAAGAAATCAGTATGATGTGTAAAAGCATATCAATATACATACTAACAATATTAAAACATTGATATAAAATAGTTAGCATAACAATAGATGAGAGTAAACTAATTGCTTTTTCCATTATATGAAGAAAGAACATTGCTGAGTTTTCAGATGTATATAAACTTCATGAAAACAAAACTTTTAATTTTACAGATTGTTCTTAACTTGGTTATAATAGAATTGAACTTCTACACTTCTATTTCTCCAAAAGGTTAGAAGGTTTTAGTTGAATCACAATAGCACTTGTTATATTTTTTTCCTATCTTTTTTTAAAGCAATGTATTGAAAATATTTTTTTTTCTGAAAAACTGTTTTCATACTGGAGAGATTAGTCATGTCTTCTGCTGTGCTTGGTTCATTTTGATTTTTTGTTTCTAAACCGTCTTTTTTCAGGAATGAATGTCTAATTTCTAAAATACCAACAAACAGGACAATCCTTCCTCTTCCACCTGCCTTTCAGCACTGATTTTATACAAGGAATATTTTTTTTCAGTTTGCCCTGTGTCAAAACATGTGCTGGCACTACCGTGACTTCCATTAACTTAATGCCTAACAAAACTGCTATATACCTGTAAATAGGCTAGAACAGTAGCCACAATAGCTGTTGCCTGCTTTTACCCAGTAACCAACATTTTTTTTATTTTTTTCCTATGAGACGTGCAACACTGGGTTTTAATGTTTTCAATATATTTCTGAGTTTTCATAGTACAAAAGCTTTGTCTGCCCAGTTTGAAAGTGTGGAACACAAAATAGTTCCTCAGTAAATAAACATTTCTATACGAACAATTTGCAGTGTAGATCTTAATGTGTTTTGCAAAGATTAATAAAAAATTGAAGTAGAGACAGTGAGGGAAAATCAGTTAGGTGTTTAATTACGCTTCGTTCTATTGGTAATCCCGTAGAGATGCCTAGAACAGCTATTTCTGTATGTCTCAATACAATGAGACTGTAACTGTGAGCGTATTATACGAAACCCGAATATGAAAGCTGACAACTTTTGAAAACCTTTGACTCATGGCTAGGCATACAACAGCTCTCCTTGGAAGTGGGTAATTCAATTGCCTTCATCAAAAATATTGCTTCTCAGATAACAAGCTCAGCTCTGGAAGTGTGCAGGCAGTGAGCACCATTATAGCACTGGCCATGTCTTGATGGACTCAGCTGGAGTTTTCCTGTTTTATAATGGGTTTGAGCGAATAAATAATTATTAAGACTTAGAAGGGCCCAGCTCTTCTGCCAGTAGTGTCTTGCTCTTACTACAAGCAGCATTCTTTTCCAAAAATTTATTCAAGCTTAAGAGTGATTCATTAACTAATCCCTCACTGATTTTGATGTTAAATGACCTTACAAAGGAGCGAGTTTAGTAATACTTTAAATATATTTTGTTACCTTGTGAATCCCAGAACAATGCAATTAATGACAAATAAAACTAATTTGCGGAACATTAATTCTCTTTCCATCTGTAGGAGGGTGTCACCTAATCACATTATCATTTTTAAGTTTACAGTTGGAAAGGGGAAGGGAGTACAAATGAAGAACAGTCAAATATTCCTGTGATAAGACAGAAGTGTTTTCACCTACATTTGTTTAACTGTGAAAATGGCATCTAGATGTTATGAAATAGCATTTTCCCTCATCTGTGCATTGTCTTTGCTGGCATCAGTTATATCTCACCTCCCCTTCATCTCAACTCAACATTACTTGTTTATGCATGCATAACATGTGCAAGTGTGAAAAAAAAAAACTTCTCATGTAGGAGCTTAAGGTGAATAAATCTTTGATGTACACTGGTAAGCTATTCTAATCTTCGCAGGCACTGTGTGAGATATCAGCTTTTTAATATTCATTCCTTTTGGAAAGCTGCACAATTGATCTTGTGAAGATCTAAGTAAATCTAGTATTTGCTGCTAGAATAAACTGATACAGATCTTTTTAAGGAAACTTACAGTAATCGGAATCTTTTGATAGTAGACTTGCATTATTGCATGTTATAAGACGATATATTTATGGCCAAATATTTTAAAATTAGAGTACAGAAAATCTTCATATTCTTTCAGTTTAGAGCACATCAGCAAGCCAGTGACCACGGAACATATCTTTATTCAGTGCAGAGTGACAGATTTTCAGGTCTTCGATACACTTTTTTTTTTTCCCCCAATTTGGAACTTCATTCAAATTTAAAATAATCATCAATTATAACATATTTCACTTATTTAGAGACTTTGAAATTTTGGTGTTCCCCGATCTTTAAATTTCTTCTTCATTCTTTGTCATGGTTTTATGATTTTTGGCATTGGTATTCCACATCATAACATCCTGTAGTGCATTAAGAGTTAAGGAGTTAATACTCCAGCTCCATGGAACAACTACATTCCCCAGAGGACGTTGCGGTGCTTTGCGTTTTTACATATTTCCGCTCAGAGGGAAAAGATAAAACCTGTCTGCAGTCACGGGACACTCTCTTTCCTTTGGGATTGACTCAGCAGTAGGTGCTCGCTGCTGTCTCACCTTCAGCGTTAGCGTAAGGCCTTCAGTTTATCGGGCACTCTCTCTTGCTCATTTTATTTAATTTATTAGCTTCAATACTAATTGTATTATATTGTGTTATTTTGCTTTCTGATATCTTACTTAGTAAATTAGCTTTCCTCCTCAGATCATTGTCGCTGTTTTATTTCTGGGCCCATCTCCCTTTTCCCTTTCCCCCTTTCCATTTCCTGGGGTGTGGGTCTGTGGGTCCCCCGCACCATTTGTAGCGGAACCAGGCCGAACCAGCACGGAAAACTGTTGATATTCTTCTTCTCCATTAGACAAAATAACCACATATAGTACCTTTCATTTTTATTATTAAAGTGTTTCTATAAGAGCAATACTGAAAAAGCATCTAAGCTTTATCGTGATCAGAGTTACCAAAGCATTATAAACATATAACAATCAAGATTGTTTTTCTGATGCATTTTTCTCCAAAAATCCTGGACTATATTAATACTCTTTTAAGAAAGACATCATAGAATCAATAAAGAGAGAGTGAAATACAACTCAATATGCTGTCTTTTTCAATTACTACACGCAGGTAATTTTACCCATGTAATTGCAAGTAGGAGTAAATTTATTACATGTACAACAAGCCTTACCTCTTGTTGCTGTTATTTCTTACTGGTTGCTGTTTTGACCAAACATTGTATGTAGTATGTGTTACGGGAAATCTAAATGTCTGGATAGTAACTCCTCTGATACATACAGGTATATTTCCTAACACAATGAGGTTTTTGGTTTAGAAATGAGTACAACTGTAATGCATAAGCAATAAAAGATAATAAACAGAAGGAATTTTAATTGTTGGTGTTTGTGTTAATAATGTAGAAACTGCCACAAAGTTATTCAGACATCTGACTGGTATTCTCTTGTATCAATTGATCCACTGTTATTCTTTCTTTGTCAATTAGCCAAGACTATGTAGAAAATTAGAATGAATTCCAGCTTAGCCCACATTATTTGATTGGTTCCTCCCATACTCATTCAGTGTTTTATACACTATTGATGAGAGAGCTGGAATTCATGCAACTGGCCCTGTAGTCTGGACAAATACAGAAGCAGCCCTCAATGGTTCATTCTGAATAAGAGAGACAGACATTAGAAAACAAAAAATTGCAGGATAATGAGTTCAGTTTATACAGTAACTGTATGAGCGTAAATGTCAGGATTTTTTTCCCCTTCTAACTCATTCTTTCTTGTACTCACAAACATTACTGGCAACCTGGGAGGATGGGTCATTTCTTAAATAATCTCAGTGGCCCAGAACCAATGGTATCCTTGCCCAGATCACACTCCACTGATCCCTTTCATGTAAAAGCTCTGAGCCATTCTCATTCGTTGTCATTTACAGTTTCTCCACAACACAAACAGTATTACTGGCAGTCAAGCCAGACTGTATGTCTTTTGATTCCGTTTGCATTTCTGGCTTGCTCAAGCTAGTCTTATTGAGATCACTGGAAAACATCATTTCCTTATTTAAATAGGATTTGCATTTCTCAGGCTTCTCGTGAAGTCTCTCTTTTGAACATTGGTTTTTGAAGATTTGCCCTGACATTCTTACCAAGCAAGTCCACATAAGAGTATTGATGGGCCCAAGTGTCCTTCACACTGTTAGCCTATTGGAGGGCATTATGACAGGAGAAGTAAATAAAAGTTAACAGAGATAACAAGGATTTTAATACAGAGAAGCATTAAGATCTCTAGAGTAGCTCTACTGTAAAATCTCAGTGACAGTCCTGGGTTTATGTCAAGCTGGAGCAGCTGCAGCAAATAGCTAATGATGTTAGTTCAAAATACATTAGTGCTAAGGTCAGACAAAGACAGACCCAAACAGAAGTCAATTTATACTTGTGCTCTTGCAAAGGCTCTCAAGGTGGTTAGACTCCAGCTCTTTGCTCTAGAATTCCCTCCAGAGTTGAGTTTTCCTTATAGATAGAAATTGGTTGACTAATATACCTGAGATCCAACTTTAAATCAGTGTGAGGGAGCAACACTTTGCAGAAAGGGTTATTTATTACCTTAAACACAGTTTTGGAACACCTCATACTGAGATGAAGAAACACAAAGGATCAGACTCAAACCAAAGAATGTAGGTCACCCCCAGAGCTGAAAGCACCGGGAGCTATATGCCCAGCTCAGAACTTGCTTTGTCACCCTAAGTAGGTGCTATAACTGTGTCTAATCTATCACATAAGTCAGTATCTCTTCAACCCTTATCCCTCCCATAGAAATAATTTGGAGAATGATATCCATAATTTCTAGGCAATTCTTTATTTCTAGAACTGCTTGACCCACTTTGATCTTGGCGGTTAGTAGGTGTGGAAAGAGATTAGACATTAACTTTATAGCTACTCAGACAACCTCAGAAATTAAACTATTATCCCGTATTATCATATATCTTTGCAATTCCTTTGTACTTGTGAACCCCAGGTTACAAGCTAGCACACTATGAAGTGTTCAGCAATTTCCATGCCATAAATTCTGCTAAGGACAAAAGAGTCTCTTTCAAGCATTATTGTCCAATTTCTGTAACATCAGGATTAGCTTATTTAGATGATCTACTACAACTGTGACTATTTAAACAAAAACTAACCTCACAGACTTTTAGGAAAATCTCTGAGTAACAGTTGTTTCCAGAAACACTACATTACTTCTTTTTGTGTCGGTGCAGTCTGTGCTAACAATTTCTCCCATTACCACTTCTTTGAATTGCTGTGAGCCATACATGGACCAGATCCAAATGCTAGGCGATGCTGAAGGTTGGTAATATCTTCTGATGGGAAACACTTTGAAATATAGTATCATATTCCTAATTAAATATTAAGCCCATGAAGTTGGTCAAGAATTAACTTTCATTCAATTAAAAGAGATGAAAGCAAAAGCAAACAATCAAAACAACCTGTTTTCAAAAATAAAATACCAAAGCAAGAAAGTTTCAAAAATACGTAATAATATATGTCCAAACAAATACCAAGAACTTCGACCCAACCATTCTGAATATACTGACATTTATTTATTTATTTATTTATTAATAAACAAACAGAGAAAATTGGTTGAGAGCGTGGAACTTTCCTTAAAAAAAAAATTTTCCCCAGATAGGCATTTCTTAAGGAAGTTCCTACTCAAGAAAAACAAAGATGTTGGTAAAAACAAACAAATCAAAATCTTATCAAATAATTAAATAGTTATTCAGCCCAAATTACAAGTTGCCTAAATACTACAAAACTGTACTGTATGGCTAATTCTAATGTTGTTGGAAACTCTTCTTGCCTTGTAAAGAAACTGGCGCCTAAAATACATTACATAATGATTTTCCAATTTACCAGTCTTGAGTTGATATTATGCACATTGTACATGCATTTCCAAAAATAAAAGGGTCATGCACTTTCTTCTTCAAAAGGGCAAGTGGAGATCCTTAATGAAAAGCTGCTGAGAATCTAAAGCAGTTAAAGGCAACTGCGACTAGGGGAAACCAATTTGTAACCATTGGTTTCACAGCAGGCTGTCATCGCTCTGCCTCTATTCATTTGCTTGTTTTCTGGTTCAGTAAAATCTCTGTTCTACTGTTATGATTTAATGGCATGGTAATATTTATAAACCTACTAGATTCTTCCGCAATATATTTAAGAAAAATAAATGTATAGAGGCTGGTGGCATACTCCTTCATTAAGATTCTTCAGGCATGCGGGTGCGTGTTCGGAATCCAAACCAATTCACACTTCCTACGCACGAACAAGACTTTGGTTGAAGGTAAGAAGCTGATGGTAATGTTTCCTAACACCCCATTTTTTAATACAAAAAATAAAAACCCAAGATGGAAATATTTTAACAGAGTTGAAATCTCATCTGTGTCAGTGGCTCTAAGTGACAGTGTAGACTGCTAAAAATGTATGATCTGGAGCGAAACTCAGGGTTACTGAAAGTCACGTATTGGGGCTGCAGTAGCTGGATGTGAGGGACACACCTGGAACACTTCCCACAGCAGTTCCCCTAAAGATTTCAAGGAAATTCTCTTCTGGAAGGAAAGCACACACCTGGAAATGACCTTTCTTCCCTTCAGGATAAACACTGCATCAGGACAAAGAGGATAAATGTGAAAAAGGAGCAGAAATGAAAACAGTACAACTGTCCAGCAGTAATTTTAGACAAAATACCTACGATAAACTACTGGGAATAGAAATAAGCGTGAGAAAAGTAAGTGGAAAAAATAAAAATTTTCCTTATCCCTTTTTTCCTAATGCAGTAAAGCCAAAAATTGACCCAAAATATTTCTTTGGGCAAGGAGAGAGTTTAATCTAGATTAGCCATACATTAGCATTTTCTAGGTATAGTATTTCATTTAAATCCATATTCTGACCAAATAAAGGAAGCACATTCAGTCCTGAAGATGCCCATAGCTCAGACACCATTCCCTGGGTTCTTTCAGCAGCATAAGATACCTCACACTTGTTTCAGAGGAAGGACATTAGGTGCACAGGCAGGAATACACAGAGAAGCTTTTCTTACACTTGCTTATATTTGTCCTAAGTTAGCAGCACAAGATTGTGCGAGAAAGTTAGAAACGTTGCAAAATATTTTCTAATATTTTACATTAATCTTTGCAAGCATACTAGCTTGCTAGAACATTTTATCATGCTTTGTTCACTACTCCAGAAATTGCTGTTTGTGAAATCAAACAGATCACTTTGGCTTATAGCACAGTAAATCAGTGGCACAGCATTACTTACATACCATTCATTGCATACTTTAAAATGTCAGCCTCATTTTCTCTATGAGACAAACAACCCAACAGTTTCAAGAAATGTCAAGTTTGGTATCCTTGTGCCTTCACAGTGAATGGACAAACAACCTTGGTCATACACAAACTCCTCCCTCAGAACATCCTGAAAGCATCAGTACTTTTCCCAGAAACAACATTAAAAGACACATGATGTTACTGATCTGCTTGGAGAATGCCAAAAGCCATAAACATTAACCAAAAACAAAATGTTGGTACAAAAAGACTAAACAAAGAATAAAGTCTTCGTATTATTCCCTAGCAACTACAGAAACACCTAATACGTTTTTGAAATCTTTCATCAGTGTCCGATCCATCGATTTCTTTAGTGTTTTCATGATGTAGATGCAATAGAAACACAATATAAAACCAGTGCAGAACATGGGTCCATTTAAGTGTTTTTTACATCAGTGATTACCCAGTGAATGTTTAACCTGTGAAATAAATCAAATATGTGTATATCCCAACAAAACCAATGCAAACTAATTGAAAGCCCAAGTCATTTTCTACTATATTTCTAAGATTAAAGCTGCCTTCTTTCATGCTATAATTCAATTTACAGTTGACCTTATGGAGGAAATCAACACAACCAAACTACAAATTATAGCACTGAAAACATTTTTAATGATTTTCTGAATACATACACCAACTTATTCTTAACAAGAGAGAACACAGAGACAGAAGTAAAGATTTGAGAGGACACTTATCTCTATTTCAATCTTTGACCAACTCAGGCCAGATGCTAAATCGAAAATTTGAAGAATCTTTGCTGCTAGAGAGAATTTTGCAACAAAAATACTATGGTCCCAGAGCTCTGCTGGGGTATCTGTCCCAGTCTGGTAAGGTAACCTTCAACATCAGTAATGATGATTTCTACCCAAACACCTGAGATAACGGTACCTGGACTGACTGTCACTGAACAGCAAAATAAAATTAGCTAAACACCAAGATGAGTACTGAGGATTTCATGTCAAAATCAGAATTGGCTGCTCATTTCTTCAGTCATCTCTGTACCAAGAACTAATGTCTTTCCCTGCTCTAATGCTACTCTCACTTTGGTAATAGTGTTTAATTGCTGAAAAATAAAAAAAAAAATATTAGGAAAAGACTAAATATTTATTCTGGTTTCAACTCAATCTCTGTAAAAAGAAAAGGTCAAATTGCAGGAAACCTCTGACTGCCCTAGTCCTTATCACTGTGGAAAGAACCTCCATAGAACTACTTGTACTGCAGCTTTATAACAGCACTTCAGTTTCTTTGCTCCTTCAGTTACCTTCTAGTCAGTAATCTATTGTTGGTAAAGTGTGATGGCCTGGGTTAAGCTTATTTCCATTATCAACATTTTCCTCCTCTAAAAAGGATTTAAATGGTGACTAATTGCATTTGTCTTAATCATTTTTGCAATTAACTGTGCAAACCTATCTAGTTGAAAGATATAGAAGTAATTAAAATAGACGTTAACATTCTTTTTCATTTTTCTTCTCTTCTTGTTTCCTGTTATCTTTGGTAAGGCTGCAAATATCTTTTTTTCTTTTTTCCCCTGAAATACAATCAGACAAAAAAAAAAAAATCCAGAAGGTAAGTTAGGAAAATCTAACAGGCTGTAAGCCTTCTCTCACACTACGTCACCTTTGTGCAACAGAAGGCATCTTTATTAAGCCCAGCCTTTACTGTAAATAGGAATAAGATTCAAATCCTCTTAGATAGCCATTTTTTAATCATTATTCATCGCTTTTTGTTTGTACTGCATAAGTGTCTGACTCATAAAACAACATCCGACACTACTGTGTTCTAAGTATACATGGGGATTTAGGTATATCCTTTTGGGTCCCTGCCAAATGGCTACACATTCCTATATCCTAGAAATGGATAATCATTTTGCAAGAACAGTGAAAGTGCTTTTTGCTTTTGAGGCAGCCAGCCTGTAGCACTCCTTTCCTCTTGCACAACCTGTAGAAAAGATGAGTTACAGGCTGTACTGTGCAAGAGCAGAAAGGTGAATCGTGCTCAGGTGCTCAAGGGGCAGAGCAAGAGCTTTCGCAAGGCCACTCACCTACGTGACCTTCTCACTGATGGTGGAACAGGAGGAGCAACAATGGAGCCCATCTACAGAACTGTGGTCAGTGCCTACCTGGGAGGTCTTTGTGTCACCACTTCTCACTGTGAAGCTGCAATATGGGAATGATGTCACAGAATCACAACATCCTTAGAGTTGGCAAGGACCCATAAGATCACGTAGTCCAAATCCCCTGCAATGAACAGTGACTTCCACAGGTCAGGGTGCTCAGAGTGCGGTCCAATCGGACCTTGAAAGTCTCTATGGACAGGATATCCACCACATCTCTGGACAACCTGTTCCAGTGCCTCACTATCCTCACCGTAAAAGACTTTTTCATTATACCCAACATATATCTATCAGTTTTAAGAGCCTGTCATACATTTGTAGAGATCCTGTCAGTCACCAAAGATGATGGTCATTTTTCCCCTACAATACCAGATGGAAATCTGGCTTTACTTTCCATACGTACATCTGTGTTATCTGCAGCTATGTTTTCATCCTGCGAAGAGAAACTATGGATGTATCCGCAAAGAGCAGCTGAAGCCTATGATGTTGCCTACAGAGAGGTCCCTTCCAGGGCAGAAAGAGGTCTCCAGCAGAAGTTTAAAGGATTAAAGTCAACTTGAACTCCTGTAGACAACAGTCCAAACGATGTTTTTTTGTACTTATTATGAAAGGAGTCTAGGGGGAGATTAAAACCACTGGGCTAACATTAGCCTTTGTACATCTCCCCTTAAAGATTTAAAACTCAGCTTCGCTAAAGTGAATGGGTATTTTTCCTCTCTATTAAACTGTCAATCTTACAAAATTAGCACTTCTTCCTCTCATACTCTTTTGTGACTTACAGTCCTTGACAGGAGAAAAACCTGTGTGTGTGAGCGCATCTCCAGTCAAAAAACATTTTATTTCCCAGCAAGCTAATGCACTTCATGAGAGAGCTGCCTTCCTCAGGTTGTACTTTTGGGAAGTGATGAATTAAATAATAAAATATCTTCTCCCATCTTTCTTTAAATACATGAAGGTCTTGGTGTGCACATCTAGAGAAATTCTACTACAGGCATTCATTTCTACAAATTCATTAAAAATTAAACAAACAAACAAAAAAAAACCCACCCGATATATCTCCTTTTTATCCTATTAGAAAAGCTCATCTTCTCAATCCAATCAGTGACAGCAGCAAATCCATAGAAAGCAACAATATATAAAACATGTCATAGATTTGGCTCCAACAATTTAATTAATTTAGTCCATTTGGGAGTAGATGACAAGGCTTTTTCTTCAGAAATTCACATTGATTCCTTTTAAATAGTGCTGACACAAGTAGTTGTAATTCAAATTAATGATACAAAGTTCTGCCTTGGGTTGAGATTTCTTAAGTGGTTTAGACTGCAGTCAGGATTAACCCACTCAAATTTAACACTTGTTAAATATATAAATATAAATAGAATTAAGAGAGAATTTTAGTGAGAGTCAAAACAAAAAGGAAGACATTCCATTCTTTCCTTTTGGTTCTCTTAGTGTTCAGAGACAGTTTGTAATATCTGTTCTCCTTTTGACATGAAAATGTTATTTCCAAAAGATATTGAACAGGAGTCTGTAAAGTGGAGATCAAGTCTTAGAGGATACACAAATAGACTAAATTATTTATTAGAAAATGCTCTGTGACTGGAAATGAGGAAAAAAATCTCACTTCTTTATGGTGATAATAATTATTTGCATTATAGTAACAAAGAGGGTTTGTGTACATGCAAAACAAGTCATAGAATCATCAAATTTTTTGAGTTTGGAAGGGACTAAAAGAGACCATGCAGTCCAACTCCCCTGCCTTCAATAGATGAAACAAATACAGTACCTCAAACTTCAACCCCCTGTACACAAACATAACAAATGCTATTTGCTTGTTGATAGTTATTTCATTCATTTTCTAAGGATGAACATGAAAACAGCACATCAACTGAAGATCAAGAGGAAACACTGGAGAAAGAGAAAAATTCAGTACTGCCTGCTTTAAGTCCTTATTTTTCACTAGCCCCTAACAATCATACATAAGTCATGTTAGGATGACGTTTCTGGCCAAAATAGTAGAAATGAAGTCATTATAGCAGTTCTAGTACTTAACTAACCATCCATGTAAGCTTCAGAGCCTTCATTGGAATGAACAAGGATAGACTGGGACTCATTTGGAGCTGCAGTTTTTCCATATACAGAACCAGGACTGCACTTCTGCTGAGCATTTTTTGGATGGTACCACCAGTAGATGTCAGCTGTAACAGTGGAGATTTGGAAAAAAAATACTAGAAATATTTTATAAAGGATAGATTGATAAATAGATTTGCTACGAAAAATACATTCTCTCCCTCATTTGTTGTTTAAGAATCAAACAAACTGTGAATACGTTGCTAAGAGTGACTGAGATCTGAGCTTGAGCTGAGGGAGAAATTGCACTAACTGACCTCTCAAGGTCCTTGAATTACTATTTCTGATTCACAAACAGAAAAATGAATCCTTCCCATGGAAGGAAAGCTTAAAGTGTGAAGAAATTTACATAGGAGGGAAAAGATTCAGAGCTTTGCAGAGGGATTAAAATTTGCTATGTGTTCCAGCATAAAAATGGTACTGTTAAGTGAAAACAGTTAATACTGTTTAACTACAGTTTTATCCTTCAGAGTAATACCTTTTACCAATAAGATAAATTGCCCTTTGATTAGGTCAAAAGTCACTTTCATGGTGAGTTTGAATGAAGATCTGAATTTGCCTTTGGATTTTCATTTGTTAGTTTATCTACCTACTTTCACTGGGATAATTTCTGTATGACTATTACATTGGGAAAGCCTGCTTTAAAAGGCGATGGCAGCCCAGTAATTGTGCATGGAGCAAGAACTCTGAGTTGGAAATGAGCAAAGAAATCTGAGCTGCACACCAAGGAGAATAACACCAGATAGCACAATCATCTTTCATTACACACTTGGGCCCAAATTTGCAAAGTGGGCAGCAATTCCAGTTGCCAGCATTTCTATCACTTTGGGCTGACCTAGATTTGAAAGAGGTAGGAGGGGGGAGGGAGGAGTAAAAATCCAGACCTCAGAGTAAATCTCCTGTGATCAAACTTTCGCGTTTCCAGCTCAGAGCAATTTTGAATTGAACAACATAAAGCTGATGCACTGAAGAACAAAGCCAGCAGATAATTAAAGCTGCATCCTTTTAGTTGGCCTAGGAGTTGGTCTTCCACTGTGACTTTGCTGGTTATAATACAAAAATAAATCCAAGGTCTGTACAAGAAAAGATGACCCAAAAGATTATATCATTAAACTACACCTGCATTCAAGGCAACACCGTAAGTGAAAGTAAGTTGACTACCAATACTCGTGTCACCTTTGTCTTCCCAGTTGAGTGATTTTTTTCTCAATTAACTTATATATGGTCACGTTTAATTGGAAAGCTTCAACATGACACCAGAGCAAGGCTAAACTGCCTCCATAACAAGATATCTTCCTCCTTGAGGCTCTTAGAAGATAAATCACGATGACCTCAATTCAAAACTGTACAAGATGAATCTTATTGTTTACCACAATTCAGAAACATTCTCAGAGTATGCTAAAGCTTTAGACTTTCCACAAAAGATCCATAGCATAATTTGAATACCCAAGTACTGGTACAACTTTCTTATGGCCTTGCTAAATAGGAAATGTTAAGTTCAGGAAACATAGCTGATGATGTCAGCCATCTCACACTCTGTAGCAAGTCCTGAGCAATTTACACAATTGATGAAGAAAGCTCTTTAAAAATATATATTCTCTCTCTCATGGAGAACCCTAAACATTTATTTTTCCCTTGCCCCAGATCAAGACATTGCTCATAAGATCTCTGACATTTTTTGTAACAATAGTATTGATTTTTGCGAGGGTAATCAGGGATTTTATTTGCTAAAATAAAATATTTGATGAAATATAATACTCTACATAAAACAGTAATGTTGAACAAAAAATATTAAAAAATAAATAAAAAAAAATTGAAAGGAATAGGACAATGGCTGACCCTTCTTTTCCCAAATCTTAACATTAGCTGGAGAAGGGGATCTTCATATTCTACGGTATTTCTTTAAGAGAACGGATAAAAATAGCCCTAATGAGCAGCCCTGTAACTACAAACAGCAAGAATTTCACTCTGGAAAGAAATGTCACTGTTAAGCTTTCAGTGGTTCTTATATATAACAACAATTGAAAAACATATACTGTAAAATGATAAAAGCTACTTTGACAGGGGCGCTTTTAACTCTGCAAGATTTATGGAAATATGAAATAAATATTTAGCGTGTTGATTTTGCATGCAAGAAGGAGCGAAATGCATGCTTTTAGCAACATCTGTCCTCCCCCTCACACTTCTGTCTTCAATGCAGGGAAATGCTTCTCACTACTGCATACATTCTCTTATTTCTTTGTGTTTGGAGATGCTCATATGGATCATTATTTAAGAAAAAATGCATGAAAATCTGGAATATTAATTATGTGGCATAGAAGAGCTCAAATTGAATTGAAACTCTATTCTCATCACATTGTACACTGTGTAGTATGTGACAATTTCAAATATTAAATAACAATGGAGATGAGAGAATGAATATTGTCTGTGAATGGGTACAGAGTTAATTGAAGGCCACCCTGTTGTTCTACTACCGTAATCCAAAACACACCTGCAAGGGCTTCCTTCCGTTTTCAGTTCATACATACAATTTGGGGGGAGGGAAGGATGGAAAGAGGGAAGTAAAAAGAAGGGAAGAGAGGGAAGATGAGAATAAGGGAAGAACTTTGTTCTTTTCCCATCATAAGAAAAGAGTTAAAGTAAAATGAGTGTTGTAATATCAGTGGGGGAGGGGAAACAAGTTTAGGAGATTAAGAGCATAAATGGAAAGGAATTTAGCCACATGCCTTTACAGTCAATAATACAGTGTTGTGTGTGGTTTTTTTTTTTTCTCCCCCAAACAAATATCACAAATAGAGCCAAACAGTAAGGGATAATTTGGGGTGGTAGTTCTGAAGTCCTCTATTCAGTGTCGAGAGAATGCATGAACAGTGATGCATGCTATCTGGCTGAGAAAAGGGAATTCTAAAGTAGGCTTCGTTCTTCATGGCCAGACAATTTCTTTTTTGTGTTCTGCCAGAACTCTAATTGTAAAGGCCTTTTCAATCGCACCAATCAGCCATGTCTTTCAAGTTGGCTCCCCCCATTCTATTATTCAGCTGACAAGCTGTTATAAAAAGAGAGATTTTTTTTTTCCACATAGGCAGAAGCTATACAAAGATAAGTGACGCCAGCTACATTTAAATTTTAAAACCAGATTCTTTCATAAAATTGTAGGATGCTGTCATTCACTTCTTGTTCTATCAAATGAAAACTGGCAACACTTTTTCTCCTTAAACAATAACGAAAGGAGATAAGCTAGTTAAATAACTCTGAGTAGGAGTATATACAGTGTCATAGCAAAATGACAGACTTTAGCCAGTCCAGAATAAAGAGATTGTAGAGTACTTCATGCTGCAAGGAAGAGAAACTACCATACCATTTGAGAGAACTAGATAACATATCACTTTATGATTACTAAAAAACTGCAGCTTCTGAGATTGAAATTGTAGCCAAATAATAGCATGTTTATAAAAAACGAAGTGAAAACCAAACAAGCAACAAACATATGAAAGAGAAGGAGTGCTGGTGGAACATGCTTATTTAAGTTGTTTGTAGTCATACCTTTTAAGGTAACAAAAAGCTAACAATTTCTGAACTTAGATCCTGTTCTTGTCCTGAATTACTACATGACTTACCTGATTTCAATTGTCTTATTTGCAACAGGTTACAACAAAGAGCCAAAAACCCAGCATAAACTGCCAGTTTGATTTACAGTTGTGCAAGTAATACTCTTCCATATAGTATCCCTAAATTATGGACTGTGCAGAGAGGCCTGTGAGAGTGAACTCCAGGAGTGGACTCTTTTCAGTGACATGCTGCAGTAAAACAAGGGGCAGCAGGAAGAAAAGGTACTAGTCATAACATACAAACCAAAGGATCAGGGACAGTAGTCAAAAGAAAAACAAAAGTCTGAAAAACACAATTTATGTAGTCTTCTCCAAAAGTAATGCCTCCTATTCATTTCCACATAAACTACAGCAGGTCCAAAGAACACAATAACACTATTTGATAGAGCAAATTCTCAGCTACAAAACACAGTTCTTTCTGCCAGAGATGAACAAGAGCCTACATGACATGACTGTAAAAATCTGTGCTGCTGAAATGCACAACCACCCACAGCCTCACTGTGCTCACATCCAGTCTTTGGTCTACATGGTTGTGCAGCAAGTGTCATTGATTGTCAATGGACACCTTTTTTTTTCTGCATGGAGGAATTCCGTTCCACATCTTTGATTCCTGCACAGTTTCATGTGACACTCCTCTTAGACTGCTCCAGCAACTATCTATCGCATGACAACAAAATGTAATGGAATGTTGGTAGGAAGCTCCAACTTCTACTTCCATACCACCATCCACCTCTGACTGTGCGCCAACACAATAAAATTGGAGGTGTTACATTCGGAGCAGTCTTTGTATAGTAGTGACTGATAAAGACCACATAACAAGAAAAAAAATTCTTTGGACAAACACTTAACATTTTCTTCTGTTTCTTTAATAAATAAATAAACAGTTTCAAGAACAGTAAAGTTTCAGTACGTCAAACAAATAGCTCAGTTACAACATTCTTCAAACTTAAGGCAACAAACATTTTTAATTATGGTATGTAGTATCAGGAGTATGCCATCTGAAAGAAGAAAAACAAAGCTAAAGAGGACAAAACCCTTAAAGATATAAATGAACAAAACAAAAGGATTGCATTCCTGCATTTCCAGAGTTGGCTTTAACATCGTTCAGCAAGCTAAAGAGAAAATAAATGATTCACCCAAGACTGTAAAGTAGGTCAGTGCAGACTCAAGAGCATAAGGTTCCTAGTATGTCCGTTAACTGTTAGACATTACTTCTATGACAAAACTGTCGCTATGCAATTAACCAGACTGGTCTTGCTTGCTATTTGTTATTAAAAATTGGTGTCTTCCTGAAATTCTACTTCATCTAATCCAAGCAAAATATATGTCTATCACATAAGCTGTTATCAAACTAGACAGAGAAATAGAAAATTGTATTCTATGGGTAAAGAGCTCCATTCAGATACATTACAAATTTAGAAAACAGCCAGGCATGATTGATTGACTGGTTATTCATCTGAACCCACTAGGAAATGCAACATCTCTTTATCAGCATGCTCTCATTTCAAGAGTGCTACGGCTGTTGGTTTAAGTGAGCTATTTTTCCTTGAGTTTTTTTCTTCTTTTTCTTTTTTTCCAGCAGAATTTTCTCCTGAGGCAGAACGCCAGCAGAAATTAACCCACAAGATTCCATGGTTCTGTTCTGTTTCTCAGCCTTTACCAAAGGTCTGTTCACATGGTTTCTAGTCAATTTTGCATGCAGATTTTATATGCATGGAACAACTGTCTCTCCTCAACATGTGAGTGAAGAGTCTAGGAATCTGTTTGGAATTATAGATTTCATTAAACAGTGAAGCAACAAAAAAATTGATTCAGCATGTAAGTACTCTCTACTCTAATCTGGGACTAGAAATTCAGTTGACAGGATGCAGAGTAAGAAAACCCATCAGCTCACAAACAATAAAAAGCCAATCCATGAGAAGTTCTGCTTTTTTTTTTTTTTCTTTTTTCTTTCTGTTTGCCCATTTCACTCTACACACTGCAGCATCAACTTCAGGCCAGTCCTGTTCCTTGGAGGCTTCAACATGGTAAAGAATTTTTCCTTGGATATCTAGCTTTGTATACATGTTATGGTCTGAAATTCAGCATGTACTGGGCCACATATTGAAAAATTTTTAAGGGAATTACTGAAATAAAATATATTGTAATACTGTGAATCTCATCACAAGAAAATTTTGGATGTTCAAGTTGTCTTATGTCAACTGACAGGTGATGAACATGAAAAAAATCACAGCTTTGAATAAAAAGCTACTAGAAGGAGGGAAGATAAACTGTTACAGAAAAATACACCAGAAACCAGAATAAAAATATCTAAAGATGGAAAAATGCCGAATGTACTCACTTTATACTTGCGATGCAATGGAAAACACAGCAATGACAGCAAGGTCCTAGGCTACAGCAAGTGAGGATTTGCTCAAATGCATGAGCCACGGACAAATAAAGAAAGAAGCTGCTCTCCTTCAGAAGGCCTCAGGTACGCAGGGATCTCCAGTGAGATGCCCTTGGCTCCACTGCCAACCCTTCTACGAAGTCTGGAAAAGGCTGGCTCTACCCCTTCCTCTCACTCAGGTACACTGCATGCACCTGAGCTCCAGTTGGTTGGCCCTGCCTTCCCACCAGGTGCTCAATCACTGTTTCAAGCTGTAACTTCACTTTTCTGCTACAATACCTGATGAAATTTAAACTTCCGTTTCCGTAGCTTTTGCTTTCTAGAAACAACTTGTAACATTCACATAGCAAGGAAGCACTGTCACATTTTGTGACACTTGTGTCCTATCCTAAACTATACTTTTCTTCTAAAGGCTCTAAGGAAGGATTCGCAGCATTTCTGCAGCTGAGACCCTCAGTGCAGCTATGCAGTATGTTGGAGTCAAATGCACACGTTACAGACCCATGGAAACACTTGGTACCTCCCTGTTAAAAAATAAATTCCTCATCTAAGAGACTTCCTTCATGGCTTGGGAAACCATGGCTACAGTCGCTTCCATACCAGCAGTTCCCAGGAACTCTTTCATTTGTTAATGGAGAAAAAAGGAATTCATGGGAGTAGATGGGAAAACTAATATGGCAAATTTCTAACTGCAGTGCTGTCAGAATGAAAGAGAGTTATGCTACAGCTGGGAAAGGACAAGAAAGCTTGAAAGAATAAGATATGAGCCATCCATCAACAACAGATATGGGATAATCCATCCACTGTAGAAGCGATCAGTGTAATTTGTTATCTGAATGACACAGAAATATTTCCCCAGATGCATTTAATCATGTAGATATTTTTTCTATTCATAAAAGCAATCAATTATTTCTAGAATCCCTCCTATGTCCTGCTATTGGCCCCAGCAATGACTTTAACAAGTAAATCGTGATTTGTGTGAAAAGACTTCTGTTAACTGGTCATGAATGTCATTGGGTAACCTTTGCTTATACTTCAGAGGGAAAAAAAAAAAAAAGTGAAAGGTCAAGATCTGCCTTTTTGCATTTATTTTGTATACATTAGAGCATTTCCTCATTCATTTCATCTGACAGAGATTTTACACTTTTTTGACAGGAAAATCGATATTTTCATACAATTTCAACTAAAGTAGATTCACATGACAGCCTTCTTAATGCTGACTAACAAGCATCCTAACCATACTAAAGCATTTCAAGAAAGCGCATGTGACTGTTTTGTAGCCCAGAAGCATTAAGACAGAGCCACGTATAGCATTATTTGCAACGTTTTGGGCCTTTTTCTTCTTCACAGTCTATAAATATTGTGCCTGTCAAACCCTGGCAGCGTGGTATCTGGATTTCTCTACAATGAGAAACTAAATGTCATTCGAAAGTTGTGTATTTTAATTAGCACTATACTAGACACACCAGACACCTTAAAACTGCAAAAAGTAGTGGTAACCAACTGATATTTTTTTCCTGAATATAGACTAAGTTCCACTACCCCCTCCCTAAACAGTACTTTCTGGTCATACAAGTCCTTAGGGTTAATGTAGCTATCTTTGACTACAAATACAGCTAAAAACTGTTTATAAACACAAAAAGGCAGCCAATGGGAGCCTTTCCCATTTAGGTCACGGCTGCAGAATTGAGCCAATGCTATGAACTTCTGAAAATCCCAACCTCAGAATAGCACAGGGAATGTTTTGATGAGTATCCACAGTAATAACAGTATCCGGTCAAAGCAAACATAATACTTCGTAAAACAATTACATCAAGCATGAGAAACAGCTGTGGCAGCAAATACTCTGTGGTTACTTGAGCTGTAAGGAAGACTTCAGAAAAGACACAGGATGTTCGGTACGCCATTTCTTCCTTTTTCTGTAGGATGACTTGAATAGAGTAAATAGACCTCATATTTTGTAGGCATTTAAAAAGTCATTAATATGCATTGTATCAGCTTGAATATAGCAATCCAGTGTTAATTTTTTTCCTGCATGTTCATACATAATGTTATACATATATGTATGGACCATGGATATTATGGTTATGAAAACTGTCAGTCGATCTATTTTCTTTTAATAAAATCCTACTCTAAACATATGGACATATGTAAACACTATGAAAAGAATTCCACAGCAATATGAATCTATACCAAACTCAGTGAAGTTTGGACATGTTGTGCCCTGTGATAGAGCTGTCTTCACCAGCACAAAGATTCGCAGAATAACCAGAAAATACCCAGTCAGATTAGGACTCAGCTTCCAACTTTGTATCACTATCTGTGAATACATATAGTGAAGGTAATTTTCTATCACAGGTTTTGACTTGTGAAAACTTTGAAGTTGAAACAGGTTTTATTAAAGAGGAGAGATTAAAACAGACAAAAAAAAACCAACATTATTCAAATCAAATATCACATTCTTTCACCACTAAGAGAGAAATATGAGTATTCAAGCTGCTTCAGCTATCTTCTCCACTGTACTGGTAACCTTGATTAATATATCTGTAGATTACATTTTTAAGATGACTACATCAAATTAATATTTTTCTCTATATTTTAATCTCTGGACCATCTGGAATTGTATTATACAAAACACAATAATGTAAAAATGACAATAACATGCTATGTTGCCAGGGCGTAATGAAGGACTATAATGGGAAAGTTTTCAGAAATTAAATCATTCACTGCTGAAGTATATACTGCATTTGACTTGGCAAGAGTTTTCATTTAGAAGAGTTGTAAAAAAAAACAAAAACAAAAACAAAAACAAACAAACAACAAAAAAAAAACAGTAAAGTATGTTGATGTACCAAAGGCAGGAAAGCATGAGAAAAGCCTCACTGTAGCTGAAACAAGTGTTTTCCTGTCTGTTTGGTCATGTGACATGTATTTGACTTCAGTCTGCCAGTTTACAGTGACAAGATGCTCTATGGAAACTGTTAGTAGGGCTTCTCATGTCCATGACCTTTCCTGCAGATTGACCTTGGCTGGTTTGTATTGCCTATGACACATAACAGAATTGTTCTCTTGGGGCTCATCTGCAGATAGCATCTCTTAAGCCTCTTTTCACCTACATATACTCATTTTCTCACTTCTTTTTCTGTTGCTAATATAGGAAAACTCTTGCCCATGTCAGAAACAAAATGAAACCCCAAACCTCACATATGATAAGGGATGCAAGTCATTACTTTCACACCATTTTACATACATTCCTGGCCTTCTTTTAAAAGCAGCAATATGGGACAATAGACACTGTTCATCATTTCTTCTCTGGAAGAATTCATATTGGTTGACAATACAAGTGTGAAGGGAATTCTTTTCCTGAATTACAAAAAAAAAAAAAAAAAAAAAAAAGTGTTTGACTTGGAGTTTAGCTTTCAGATGCCACATTAATGCTAATGAAAAGTCAATTTTATCAGAGAAACATAAGTTTTGTTCTCAAAGTTTCATCTTAAAGTCTTTGCAAAATTGAAACCTCACTATTCCCTTTTAAATATCTCTCAAACTTTCCTTCTTTCTACAACTGATTGTCAGAAACGTAAGTCTTTCGTTTGAACAAAGATTTGACTGTACATTGAATAGTATACATACAATTAAGCAGTTTATCTTCAGTAACTCTGCAAGTTTCTGTAGACACAATTTGCCTGATGTTCAACTCAACTGCTATTGAGAACCATGCAAGCATGCACACATACATCATAGTGTTAGAAATATTCTTTTTTTTTTTTAAAGAACAGTGCTGTGCAGCTGTAGAAAAGCCTTATTCTTTTAGAAAAAAACTTCAAGAAATTCAATTGTATGGTTCAGATGGCTTTTTATTCAATCAGAACAAGCAATACACTGTAATACTTCAGAACTTCCATATTTCCTTCAGAGGCAAACTGTCACTGGAATATTTATAAATTAAATAAGTTTGATAAGTACAATGAAAAGAATTTTAAATACATTAATGCTAAGCACCTGGAGGACTGACAAAAAGAACTTCTCAGACACTTGCACTGTCAAAGCACTTTTAAACTTGTGCATTTTGCTCAGAAGAATGAAGCATTAATATGATTGCTTAGTTTTGTTAAATTTGATAACTTTTCAGGTCCACGCTAAGAAATAACTTGTTAGGACTTCACAGTTAATCGATTTCGCTCTTGTGTTTAAGGGTCTCAGACAGAACAGCAAGTTGACAACATAAAAACATCTAGGCTGTGGGTGTCAGCCTTCCTCAACAAGTCAAAACAAGGAGTTGAATTCTGTATGCACAGGAGAGATTTAGAAAAGAAAAAAGAAAGGAGGTACAATGGTAGGATCTTAAATTTCATCACTTCAAATGGAAAAAGGGAAAAAGTTTGATCTGAACTTTTAAGTTTTTCTTTGCCATCTTTTTCTCTTTCACAGAAGACAAGAAGGAAATATTCAATGACCTTTTTCTCCCAGGAAATGTTAAGTCAGCATAAATACACTGCTATTTCAAGGTTATGTTCTCTCAGGCTTTGTACAGAAAAGAAAAAAAAAATTCTTAAAACTTTACTCCACTAAAGAACTGAATGCTTCAGACTGTTAGTGTGATGAGAATGTCCAAGATCTTCCTATGCAATGAAGGTAAATTTCATACTCTCCAAATAGGAGTTATAAAACCTACAAGTCCCCTATGTTTCACTGATTTCTCACAAGAACTTTGCAGTAAATAAGAGTAATTCCATTATTTACTTTCAATGAGGTCCACACATGCAAGTCATAACAGGGATGACCAAGCTCTGTAAGTATACCAAACAATCTGATCTTATAAATTTCATGACAAATTATTTGAAACGTTGACTTACAGCTATATTGTACTTGTTACGGACTAGCCTTTTATTTTCATGTTCTTTCAGCTGTGAGACATACTGAAAAATATTGAAGGATTTTGGAAGAAAAAAAAATCAGAATCTTCTAAACATTTTTAGTGTCAGCTTACTTTAGTTGACTACTGGCATTAAACTATGGCAAATCATCACACTGTTGCTCTCACACCTCAGAAGGCTGCAATTAGAAAATATTTCCACTACTTCTGTGGAACACCTTGGAAACCAGATGAAAATTCATAATTTTCAAAAGATAGGATGATGCCACAGCATTAGCAGCTTCTCCATTACCAGGAAATTTCTTCAGGGATCTGATCACTAAAATTTTGCCAAGTCTACACGAAAATGTTAAATCCATTTTTCTTTGAACAAAGTGGATATTTAAATCAAGCTGTATTTACCATGTTAGTTATTATCACTTCCTCCCTTACTCAGTTTTTCCCAGATGACTTTTTCTTTCTTAGGCTTAAAAGGCGTATTTTAAAAGCTATAAATGCTGGTAAGCTATGATGCTGTTCAGGGACACCACATTATTTAGACTCCTGACAATTCTCATGATATTTTTATTTATGATGATTATTTGATGATTTTTTCTAGAGCAATATTGTAAAGAATACAAGCAAAGGTGCTATGTTTAGCTCAAGTCAGAGCTATCCCAAGTAAGGTGATAAAGATTCAGAGATCATTCTACTCCAGATGAAACAATTCTAGAATTTGGGAAGGAAATAACCCTTATTACTACATGATACAGAACAAGTACAATATTGATGAAATATACGTACTGCAGCAAATAGTAAGCATGTACCTGGACAACAGTTAATAAGATAGATATCCAAAAACAAGGAGAAATGATTTAGACAACTCTCAGGTAACTCTAAAATATTTGAATACAAGATGAAAATGTAGTAAACCGCAACATGCATTTACCAGTAACTAACCTAAGAGCTTTCTAAAAGTTGTCAGCATAAAAAGCACTTGTCAACACTGCCTTACTCTGGCAGTGGAGCTACCCTGATCAATTAATAAAGTCACTCAACTTAATTGGCACAGTACTCTTTTTAGGTTAAAAAGTTGGGTGAGGGAGAAACAGCTTTCAGCTGATCCTTCAGAAAGATGTATCATAACTAAAGGGAGCAGTAAGAACTAGCAACTGCAAAAAGAGGGGAAAGCAAGATGACACCATTTGGTAGCCACAAACGTGAGATAAAAATAACTGATTATGTAGGTAAAAAATGTAGAATAGATCTAATCTTGCAGGGTTTCAATAAAACATTTGATATGCAAAATTAGTTCAAAGGGGAAGTAGCAGAGAGCTGTCAGGCAGATAGCAAGCTTGCAATCGAGAAGCCATCAAGGGTTGCAGTTCAGCTGCCTGGACTATGTCAAAATCAGAAATAGGTAGGATAAGAAAGCATTTGTATTTTGTAGCTGCATGCACAGCTCTTTGGGTTTTTCATACAACAGTGGTTGTTACCTCACTTCAGGCAAGCCCTCAGGTGACACAGGAAGAGATGCTCAAAAAGACAAACCAGGAGAATGTTCAGCATTTCCCTTGGCTGGGGCAGTGTTTCCTCATCTGCCGTGGGAGGTGGGGGTCAATCCAACTGTTCAGGGGTTCCCCAAGAAGGCCTAGTTATCTCCAAATAGGTATGCTAATATGAAGGGCTACACTAGCTTACAGGTGATTTTTTGTTTAAATTATTGTTGTAAGATATTAATGCACTATGATAAACTGATTTGAATATTTTGTCTTCACAAAATAAACTAAAACAATTTGAAGTACATTATTCTATTGATAAACATATATAAAATGCGTTATACACATCTGTTTTGTACCAGGTGACTTATGGTGAGAATATAACTGTAGTATGTTGTCAAATAGAGACTTGAATGCAACTGAGGAGTAGATGGAGATAAGCATTTAGGTGACCAAGGGCTGATAGTCTCAAGTAAGCTACTCTGATTAAGCTGCAGCTTGCACCGAAACAAGATCTCTGCCTCCTAACACAGATGTCAAGCTGACTGTTGGCCCCCAACACAATTTTACGGGTTTGTGTTATAGAACACAGTAAGACAGAAGCTTTAGTTACAGTTACTTCAAATGCCAGCACTAACGTGGACTGCCCCGTCAGCCAGCATAGTACAGAGTTTTATACTGAGTTAGTTTCTATTTGCTTCTAAGTAAACCAGTGGAATACAGAACAACAACAAAAAGAAGTCAGAACTGCTTCCACTGAATTGGTGAATGGGATAAGAATAGATTTTATATAAAAGTGAAAATTTTCAATCACAGCTAACAGCATTACTTCCAAGTTAATTCAAGAAAATCAGGCATCAGTCCTGAATTCCTGTGTGGAAGAACTGTCATGCAGAATAGCATAACTTAAATTCTACATTCTGTATACAATCTTAAAGACACCACATGTTTTTGTAGGTGAAAGAATATCTTTAAATGCCATATATATATATTAAACTGGATAAGTATTATACATTTTCAAAAGTCTCAATTTGAACTTTACACGTAATTGATGTTACAGAAATCTTTTCGCATTGGCATGACATCAGAGACTGTCAGGTTGGGAAATCAAGAGGATGAGCTTTATACTTGCCAACTAATGCTGTTTAATTATGTTGAAAATTTGTCTTAACAAATCCCAGCAAAATCACTCCTTCCCACAACCCAATCACGATTTCTAGAATGAGAAGTAAAGGCTTCTGGCTCACATCTGTCTACTACCTAGGAGCAGGTAGCTATTGCTAAAGATTATTTTTTTTATATTGTTTATAATCCTGTTTTTACACTCAGCTTCAGACACAAAAGCTAAGCCAAAAGACTGTGGGAAGAGGCACATTGCCAATTGAAACAGTTGAATAATCTTCAACCCTCTTCCAAGGAGTAGAAAGCTAGGGGAAGGTTAGAGATCCTTGTCTAAGAACTTCAGCCTCATGACACTCCTCATCACTATATCTTACAGGATTTCTGATCATCTTGGTGATAGAATAGCACCATTAAAGTAGAAAAATCTCAGAGAAACCAAACATAGAAACCACAGGGACCGATAGCCAGCTACAAAGAACTCTTGTGATACCAAGACTGAAGGTTATAATGCATGTACCAAATATCACATCCTATGGTCAGGGGTCCATAGTTCACAACTATAACAAGTTCAGAAGGAAGACTTTCTTGTCACTATTGAACATTTCTGTAAATATTGTTTATATGTAGCACCCTGCTCTGCAGCTCACTTCCAAAAGGAACCTAGTACTGTGGCTTCTTCCTTGCCATCTCCCACAAATCTGTAAGGCAGCACATTCTTTCCATCACAAAATCACAGACTTCTTAGATTAAACTGTTCTGTCTCTTTTCTAAGCATGAGCCCGCTCCTCCCAGGCTCTCGCTTGCTCACAAGAAACTGGACAATTTTCTCTGACCCAGTTCCTGTACAGGAATGCAGAAAACAGGTATAGGTTTGCCTCATAAAAGCAAAGACTTGGGCACTGCAGAGGAGACATGTAGTTACTTTGCCTTGAAGCACCAAGCGGCTAAGCAGCACGAACAAGGACAGCCAAATAATTTATTACAGACTACTTAGCTACTAAACGGAGAGATCACATATTTAACCTTTGAAAACAACATTGATTTTTCTGTACACCAAGTACAATTGATGGAAGAGATCTAGCTACTTTTAGGCTTTTGTTAAATAATGTACTCTATAATTACAGAATACTTACTTGTCATTGTAACATTTATTTGAAATACTTCTTTTAAGTATCTCCCAAATACTTAAGACAAACAGAATATTTTCTTGAAATGCATCAGAAGTCAATCTTTGTCTTTCATATTACCTTAAAGTAAACTTTCAGTATCAGGAGTTGAAGGGTATAATCCCTCAGATTATTTAATATTACATTTCTCAAGATTCAAAGCAACCTATAGGAATACATATGCCTGCTCTATTGTGCAACTGAGCCTAAAAACAGAATAGCAGCAGCACAAGACACAGAAACATCACCAAAGCAGAATCACAAAACACAACATTTTGCTCCTACCATGGAGTTAAACATATCTCCGGTACCAGAGTAATACAACTACTTTATCTAAAAACTATCTGAATTAGCTTAATTTTCACAAAGCCAACTAAGAACTTCAGGCAGTATGAAAAAAAATGAGCAAAAATCTCTACCAAATACACCAAGTATGAGTAAGTATAAACTCCAAAGAGAATAAACACCACTCTCACCACCTCTTCTTAGGCAAGACCACCTGGAACACCTTCCTCACCTTCAAAGTGCCTTAATGTGATGTCAGTTGTTATTGATTCACCTGGGGCTTATCCCTGGCACCTGATTCTTCACACTTACATGCTGCTTCCCACATGAAAAAGCCATGCTATTTCTCATTGACTACAAACCCAACGAGGGTGAAAGTGTCAAAGCATGGCCTAAAGCAAACACAGAGTAACTGAATGCTTACTACTCATCTCATTTACTAATGTGCACTGTGATGATTTCTGTTACATGTTCATGAAAAATTAGAAAGCAATAGTGCACAAAATTGTATAAAAACAGTACATAAAGATACAACAAAAATTTACTGAAGGAGACGAGGAAAAAAATCTTTGTCCTGTTTGGCACACAATAGTGCCAAATGCCAAACTGCTTAAATTCCCAGGTCCTAAAGCAGAAAAGCACATGAAACAAGCAGAAGATTAATAGAAGTTAGAAGAAAATACAATGTCAGAATGTGGTATGTGCCAGTAAGAACAGAATTAGAGTAATAATTTGGATGGGTTCTAGGCTGAAGATAAAAGCCCGATAAATTCCCAGAAAACTAGATTACTAAGAAAGCTATTTGAAATTAAAAAGAAACATAAATCAAAGCTGGAAGATGAATAACACTTAAATAATACTATTGAACAGATTAAATTAACTTTTATTTAGTACTGTTGTAAGAAAAAGAGATAAATAACCATAAAGTATTTCTGCGGTTATAAATAAAATACTGACATGCCTGATGGGAATTTCTTCATTTACTTCGGCTCTTTGCTACCTCTATAATATTATAGGGTTTCTTTTTGTAGTTATTATTACTTCATTTTGCGTTGTTTTATTTTGCTAATTTACATTGTTCTTTTTATTTTATCATTTCCATTTGGGAAACTACTCAGAAGTTATTTCTGTTTTGATTTGAAATGCATGTATGGCTAGGTCAGTACTGAAATTATTTGCCTAAAACAATTCAGATGAATATGGGATTAATTCCTTTTCAAATTGCTTTGCATGAAACTCCAGTGTAGTCCCAGTCACAATTCTTAGCATGCAGGTTGGCAGGAAGCATGGCTTTTGAATAAATTGTAGAGAATATGAACAATTAACAAATTTGGCTTTAACAACTGTAAATATTTGCATCCTCAACATTTTTATTGATTCATATTGAAATCATATCATACAAATTACAAATTCAAAGAGTGCTAGCCACACAGTTTTGATTTTGCATATAAAATAAACATTACTGTTCTTTGAACCTTCAGTAGTATATCAATTACTTGCAAATTGCTTTCAGTGAATAAGTACATTAGAACTAATTGTAGAACATTCAGATTTTATTCACTGGTATAATAAAAACAACAATTTCTCATTATCATTATTTTTTCCAACTTGCCCTGTCAGCTTTAGCTACCATGAAGAACTAATGGTAATGAGATTCATAATTATGCTTTCTTCCCATACGAAGTAAAATGGGAAAATGCTATAGCCTTCCGTTCACTTTCAATCCACCTTTATTATACAATGACAAGAGGTCTAAACAACGCAGCCTGTGACCTCCGTAATACATAAACTACGCATACCTTGAACAGTTTCTCAGTCCAACATAGGATGCATAGGTACCTATGTCACAGCCAAGAGCTGTCCAAATTTCACCAGCAGGCTAGGAGAAAAGCTAGACTGAGTTATTATAAAGAAAAATCTTCCCAGTATTACTTATTTCCAAAAATTAACATAGATCACTTATCCTGACACTTTTATGCTCATCATCAACATATTATGAGAGTCCTTCACTGTAAGGAGTGTATGGAAAAATAGTAGCTACTTCCATTATTATTATTATTATTATTTTTGAGCTGCTGAAAGAACACCAGTTCTTTTGCAAATGACAAAAGTACGTTTTTGCCTGGGGAAATTTTGGATCTGGAGAGTAAACTACTCAAGGTCCAATACAGACTGAGGCCAAAGAATTACAGAACCATAGGTGTTGGAAAGGACCTCCATAGGTCACCTAGTCCAATCCCACACTGTCAGAAGTACCTGTAATGGTATAATGTGATAGAAGGTACAGTGATAGTAGCAGGGTAGCAAATTTCAAACAGAGCAGATAAGAACAAGTCCAAATGCAGCAACCATAAACACAAAAACAAAGGAAGAAAAACTTCTTACCTTTAGAAGATCTCCAGTAGACAAGGATCTCCAGAGAGATACCCTTACCTCCCCTTCCACCCCTCCAATGAGACCTGGAAAGGTGTGGATCCTGGCTCCACCCCTTCTGGTCATTCAGGTTCATTGAATGCACCTAAGCTCCCCTAGGTTTGCCCAGCCTTCCCACCAGGTGTTCAATCACTGTTTTAGGCTGTGACTTCATATTTCTGCAACAGTCCAATACAGTAGGTTGGACAAAAGAGCATCCAGGAGGGTCTTGAATATCTCCAGAGAAGGAGTTTCCACAATCTCTCTGAGTAGCCTGTTATGGGGTTCTGCCACCCCCAAAGTAAAGAAGTTTTCTTCTCATGTTCATATGGAACTTCTTGTGTTCTGGTGTGTGCCTATGGCTTCTCTCTGGGCACCTCCAAATAATGACTCAGCCCCATCCACTTGACACACACCCTTTAGATATTTATAAGCATTGATAAAGTCACATAAGAAATCTCCTGAGCAATGAGGAAGTTTAATGTTAGTTGCTTTCAGCTATCAGAAAGAGGGACCATGTTGCCGTCAGCACTTCTGTAGAGGGAGTAGCTGGGAAAAGCAGAAATGAGGCTACACATTCCTTTCTCTGCTGACGCAGATCTGCCATAGTAAACTGATCTACCTATTTATCTATCAGAAAATAGTCATTTTTGCAATTGATAAATAGGAGGTGGTAGATGATAGTTATGACCATGAAACAAAGTTTCAGCACTGCATTGCTCTGTGCATCCTCCTAGACAGCAGTTCTCAAAACAACAGTATAATTTGTCCTATGGAGTTGTTTACCACAGGGGAAGGGTAATGGGTACAGAACTGAAGTTAGCCTCTTATGAAGTTGGTACACAGTATGCAGCTATCTCAAGCTGATTTGTCATTTGCTGCAGAGCATGAAGGCTCCAAGGATTATGCAATATAAGAACTTAGAGTTCAATGAATATAACCATATTTCTTCTTTAACAGGAGCATTTTCATTGACTATCTCTTAATGGTTAAATACATTAGTCAGATAAAAGATAAATATGTGAATAAACCTTTTTGTTGATCTTCATTCATTAGGATTTTTTCTTCATGAAACAATTATTTTGGAATCTCATTAAGTCACATGAAAAGCTGCACCAAGTTGTTATGGCAACTGAAATTTTAAAAGTAAATTAATTTTGCCACAAGGTGTACTAAAACCAGGTAATAATGGCCTTGAATAACAATGGATCCTTATTGCTTAGGAAGGATATTTTATCTATGTCTTCAACACTGGGCTTAGCTTAAACCAATACTCTTTTTTTTTTTTTTTTTTTGTAACCTCAACAGTCTTTAGAGCAAAGGACAAAGGAGAATAAGTTATTTCAGTCATACTATAAATGCCTAAATTAGAGCTTCTAGTCTGCAGCAGCATCTTTTAATTACATTGTATACTGGGTGGTTTAGTAGTTTGTAATCTTCTTAATAAAAGCAGGGAAGCTCGGTTTCCTAAACTGACATAAATCTAGTGCAACCCTGCTGTTATTATTGTTAGTGTAAAAGGATAAACAAGAACAATCAAGCTCCCAATATTTAAAGGAGGTTTTCATTCTGTCATGTAAACAAATATTTGCCCAGACCTTGATCTGTTCCATGGTGATGTCTGCTGTATTCCTCTACTAACACTGGAATTGCACTTCCATTGCTTGAGCTTCTACAAGGAATACTGTTTTAGGAAATAATAGAATCAAATGAAAGAGATATAATCGCAGGAAATAAAGTGCTTAATAACACAGTTCTGCTGTAAACTTTAATTCTGTAGGATGCTGGGGCCTGCTGAGAGGCAGTAAGTCTTTTCAGAAGTAGCTGATTCTTGTAATTCTAGCATTTCTATCCCAGTGGATGTGCCACCAGAGAGGACTCAGCTTTACTCTCAGATTCTGGCTGATATCTCAGTTTTGCAGGACGGTATCATAAACATTATGCCTGGCACAAAGTAAGATGAGATTTTTTACTACATAGTAATCCTGGTTTGGTATACCCTGCCTCTGATTTCTACCCTTTACTAATGACAGAAATTGCCAGCAGTGAGGTCATGAAACTGACTCTGTTAAATTTAAGTATATATTTAAAAATGCATATCTATGCATGTTTTTGACAAATAAATGGCATCAAATAGTTTCATTAGCCTGTTGTGTAACTGTTATGGAGGTGTTATGGAAAGAACTGACCTGCACGTAAAGGTATCTTAGATTGAGATCCTCATCTTTCTCTGAATAAATGAGAGAAGCAGGCACCTCCAAAAAGTACTTATGAATGCGACATTAGACAATATTAGATACTTTAATCAAGTGCTCCAAATAATTTCTTGAGAGCACCAACTTCCTTTCAATAAACATATAAGGCATTGCCAAAACTTCCAGAGAGCGAATGTTCCTTCATCCTCTCTGCATTTCAGTTCCACTTTTGGCTGTAGAGTACTCTTGGGAGTGTGACAAGAACAAATATTTTCTGTACTCTGAATTGCTGACATACTGTGGTAGTGGAGAGAAAGTACTTTGAGTATGTCTACACTGACATTTAAGATTAGGCCTGAATATTCTCCCTCAGCTTGCTTATATGAACGACCCAGCTTAGATCCACAGGCAGAAAGATCTTCCATACATAGGAATTCACGTTCAAATGGAAAATGATTTTCACAGTTACTCTTTGCAAATTGCTGAGGCAGACAATGGAGCTAAATGCTCCAGATCACTGAAGATACATGTCTTCTTCTTATGAAATTAGGAAAAAGGATTTAATGGTGCCTTTTCCACTCTAGAATAGAGTTATAATGTTTCCTCTGATGTACTGTAGTCTGTAGTACTGTAGATGTACTCTGGTCTCTCAGCTGTTAATTCTTTGCCTTCCCCACTGGATGAGTAGTTTATCTTCTGAGGTTTTTCACTTACCTTTTTGTCTTCTCATTAACATTGGAGATTAGCCACAACCAGAAATAGGCTGATAGATTCACAGTTTGATGTTTTTACTGGTATTAAATCTTCTCACATTTTGGCATTAGAACAATCACCGCTTTGGATGGAAGGAAGAAACATCTTCCTGAAATCAGAGAGGTGAGAATAGCTTTACTCTTTTAGCCTCTTTTGCAACAAGGATTTGGCTTCTCTCTTAGCATCACCTGGAAGTCTTATTTAATAAAACATAATAATAAGGCTATTAATCCTGCCTCATTTTCTTCTATGGCAAATGATAGCTGTGGGTTTTAGTCTTTTAACTTCATGGCTAATGTTACAGGCTCCTCGTGAATATTTTGAATTCTGTCATGTTGGTGCAGCGTTATGTAAATAATTCTGAGAATAATAATTCTAAAATAGGCATTTATTGCAGTTATTTCTCCCCATTTGAGAGAATTAGACTTGGAAACTTCCATGGCTCTTTGCAGTCCGATATTCATTTTCCAGTTGGTGATAGAAAAATCACTCATAGTTAGTATTTTATTATTGGTAATGCTTCTGAATTTCATTTTCAACTAAGATATTAAAACATATATTTACTGAACATTTTTGATTGAGACGTTAACTTCAATTGTCTCAGCTTAATTTCAAAGTTTATGTGCTTAATCTATATTATCAGAAAATGGACGTGAAAAGAAGTGAAAACTTATTCTTTGTCATAAAGAAACCATCAGCTTCATGCTTGTGTAGGAGAAAAGTCTGTGTAAGTGATCAACTTGATAACTCATGTAATTTTAATCAATGAGTGCTCTTTAATGATGTTTACACACTTGAGAAGGTATCCTAAAAAAAGTAAACAGATTGTTGCAATAGAAATAACTCCAGATCTGGTCCAATTCTGATTAAAATCAGTGGAAATTTTCCAATTGTGAGTTGGGTCAGACTCTGTTAGTTTAAATCTGGACAGAAGTCAACTAATTTACTTAGTTTTCCACAGTTAAAAGTGAGACTAGAATTTTGCCTGCAGCATTTAATGGCCGTGGAAGAAGTCAGGCATTGAAGTTTTGCCATAGATGGAGGTTTTGGGTTTTTTTTGTGTGTAACAGTGGTTCACAGGAATCTCTCTTAGTCACAGAAGGACCTCCTCTGTGGTGCAATCATACTCCCCTTACCTCTTACTTAGGCAGTGATTGTGGCAGCAACTAATTTCCTTTGTGAGTTTAGGTCTCCCTGCAGTCAGCAGGAAACTATAGAAAAGCAACAGGGTAGTAGAAGTTAACTTTTGTACAGATAATAGATAATGAATGCAAAAGATTGAATTTCACAGAAAGAAGTCATCTGGGGAAGCTCTAGGTATTCCCATTTTACCGGAAGAAGAAAAACCTATCAGAACAGAAAAAATAAAAATAAAAATAAAAGAATAGAAAAAGAAGAAGAAAAAAAAAAAGGAAGAAAAGTTATTTCACATTTTAAGCAGGAAGTTATAAAAAGAAAAACAATATAAATAAAGCAGAACAGTTTCAGACTAACCATGGCACTCCAGTAAAACCCATTAGACAACTATTTTCAACTCTAAGTAACTGAGTGTTTTAAAAGCCTGGCCCTCAAGCGTTTAAGTTTTATTGAAAGTGAATGAGACTTGAGCTTTTAGATTATTCAGGACTTCTGAGAAATTCCATACACAATGTTTAGCTTTGGAAAAGTTCTAAAGGTTTGCATGAAGTCCTATAAATCAAGGAATAGTCAGAGTAATTAATGTCAAACTTCAGCTCACAGCAAGAGAAACTGTGTTATGTGTCCCCAAAGAGAGAAACTTACAGAAAAAGCTTAATATATAAATGCACTCAGAAACCTCTTAAGGCATATATTTAACTGTGGTGTTTCAATTAAACTCATGAAGCTTAGCTTTATGCTGTAAACAACATGTTCAGCACTCAAGCATGAGAGCAGAAAGACACTATTTTTGATTTTCTCTGATAATCATGGAAATGAGATGTTTCAGACCTGGCTTTGTTCTACCTAACTTGATAGGATGCCTACATCTTTAGTCTTATCTCTATGGTTTCTCCTGAATGTTAACTGAGGGTTAATTGCACATCTCCATCTTTTCCATTTGCTTCGTAAGGAAATGGCTGTAAAGTATAAATGCCCTATGTTCCTATGACAGATTCCATATATAAGTACCTTTGAGTATGCTGGATAAACTCATGTTTAAAGCAGATTTATAAGAAAATAAATATTATGACATAAACACCCTTAGCTGGTTTTCTAGGAATTTCATTCTATTCCTTTTGTTTTTCATAGCAAATTTAAGCATAATACTATATCTTGCTTGTATACTTAATAGCTAACTGGGAGACCTAAAAGTTTGTTTCTCACTGGAGTAGAAAAAAAGTCCAACTGTAAAACTCAGCACAAGAGGCTTTGATAAGTAAAGTCATATTTATAAGTGGTTGAAGTAAAATGCACTATAACAGTGATTTCAAATATTTAATGTGAATGAATATCAACTTGTATGTGCTCTCAGCTTACTCAACTCATTTATGGTGTAACTGTTTTTAAAGACCTTTTAATGCATTATCGTTCAACCATAATGTTGAAATTTCTGTAAGCTTACATTTAAACACGATCTTGTTTTTTTTACAGGGATAATATTTTTACTCATCTTTGGCTTTCCAGAGATGGGTAGTTTATGTTCTTTCCATGTGCTACTAATTAAGTGTCCAACGAGGTTCACACTTTACAATTTTTACAAGTTCCTGTCTTATGTTTGTATCCGATTGTATATACAATACACTGAAGATTTTACATTAGGATTTCTTTATTCAAGACAAATATCCAATCCCCGGGGTATTAAACTTTTAGAGAAAATATTTTGAACCTAAAGCAGTCTCTGTTTCGGAATGTGTTGGTTATAGACAGTCTTAGCCTCTGCATGCTATTTTTCTTTGTCATTTATTCCACATGGACAATATTTCTAAACAGAGCATTTATTAGAAACAGACTTTAGGCAATACAGACTCTAGGAAACTGCTGTAAAGCTGTACTGTAAAGCTCAGGCAGCTAGAGCAAAAATCATAACGCTGACTTGGATGTCAAACATTCTTTATATACTGTGTGCGGGTATATCAAGTTATTCCACAGCATTCACAGCCACTGACATGGTAACACATTTCAACCAGTTTAGAAGTCAAGAAGAAAGACTGTATTTCAGAAAACATTTTCTGCTTGGACGTAATGCTTATCTGAGAGTTGCAGGTGGCTGTCTTTCAGAAGTGAGGTCCAGAGTTATGGCAGGGATTAGGTACCATTTCTCTTAATACTTCACTGGCAGAAGGGTTTAAATCATGAAATCAGTAAGAATACTTGCCCACAAAATAGAAATTCCCCATCTGACCCCTTAAGGAACTAAATGAACAGGCACCATCCATGCTGTGGCTTTATGCCATTGTGCAGCCTGGAACACAAGAATCGGGGACTTAGATCAGGCAAAAGGGAGCCTAACTTTATGCTGGTGGTCAGGCATCCTCAGGTTACTTTCAGAAGCTTGCGTTCCCTGGATATATATTCCTGCTTTTTCCTCCACACCACAACATTCAAAACAGAGATTTCTTGTGTTTGTACACGTTTAATTCTTAATTTCCCCTTAAAAGACATTTCAGGACACACCTAAACTGTAGTCTTTAATGACTGCATCTCATTTAGACTTTTCATTTAGAAGTGGCAAGGCTCTGGAAGAAATTTAAAAGTTCATGAAAAGCTGGGAAAGAAAGAAAATATGACAGATTTTTTACTTTCTTTGGAGTTTTTCCTAGAGGAAACAGGCATAACTTACATGGAAATGATAGCTATACATTGTGTGAAACAAAAGCAGAAGTTATATTAACTTACATGGATGTATCTGTTGAGCACTGTACACCACCTAATGTAAGTAGATAGGGGGGACACTAGAGTACCAAAGACACACAGATCACTTCCTCAACCAGAAGTAAAAAGGTGATGTTGAATCTCAGCTGAATTATGTACGCTGAAGAGTCAGCCCTTTGGAGGGGAAAAGAACAACAGGTAATTAATGGCTACAGCTGAGGGTTCTGCATTAATTGATGATACCTCACACACCACAACAATTTTTCATTTGGGATGTTTTCATACCAGCACTCTTTAATTAATTGGAAAACTGAGAGATTGAATCTTTCGGTTTCTTATCAGCTGAAGTGTTTTTTTTTTGTTGGTTTTTTTTTGTTTGCTTTGTGTTTTTTTGTTTGTTTTTAAGTTTTTTTTTTCTGAGGTCCCTCATGCGAAATGTATTTCTAAGGCAAGTATAACTACAGGTGGAGTTTTTTGATGCTCTATCCACTGCAGAGTGCTTCTAACAGACATGAGAAAAACAACTGTAGAAAGTACAAGGTCATATGTGTTAATAATTCAAGATGTTAAAGCATATTCTGTTGATAAATGATTATCTACCTTAGAAGAATTTGTGAATTGTGGCAAGAGTTACTTGATTGGATAATTGACTGTTACTGTTTAATTTTAATGTAGTCACACTGGAAGCAATCAAATACACTTCAGTTCGGAGGAAGGGAGAAAGGCAGGAAAAGAAAAAAACACAAAACTTTAATCTTAATATTCTATTCAAGACTGCTGCATACAGGAGCTAAAAATAGCACATGGTCATATTATTTAGGTTTATACATAATGTGTTGGCAACAGAGAACATACTTAACCTTGACCGAACAACGTTAGTTTGTCATTTCTCGACTTTGAAGAATATTTCATGCATGCATAGGATCAGCATGAATCTGAAAGTTAAAGACAAAGGAGCCTGTTTTGTCCAGTGAAATAAATAAAGACCAATATGATGCAATTACAGCTCTGCTCTCTGTGCAGGACATTTGAAAGCTTGGTTAGACTGTGATATGACATATCTGGAAAACCTCAGTTCTTGCACTCATGCCTTGATTGGACAGCACCAATCACTGAAGTCAGAGAAGAAGGGTAAATAAAGATCTTCCACTTGCTATTTCAAAACCTGATAAAACCTAAGCTTACAAGCACTTATCTGTTCAAAACTCTGTAAGATTTCTCGGTAAGGGAAATGTCTCATCTTTTATTTATCACTGAGGTTATGACAAAGAAAAATTAACTGTGTAAGCCAGTAGGTAGCACAAGCAGAAGGGGAAATCAAAGCCTAGTATAGTTCTTCAGTCACAAACCATTTGTTTTGGTAGTTGCTTACCTAATATATTGTGTATACATGCACATATGAAATACATCTAAGTAACCAGGATGTCTTTCAATATATTTTATTTTCAGATCAAATTATGTATTTTCTGTGTCTTTAAATAAAGTGGTTAGGAGGTTTTGCACTCTAAGAAATACCTTAAGTAACAAGTTGGCATCTGTTAGGTATTTGTAGATGTCTATTACCATGCTGATAAGTCTTCATGTCTATATGTATGTAGGTTCCTCTCAAAGTAATGCTTCCTATTCATTTCCATGAAAACTAAACAGGTACAAAGAACCCAAAACCACAATTTGATAGAGAAAATGTTCAGCTAGAAAACACTATTTTTCAACATAGTCATCACCATTAGCTATGTGCTTTCACCAGAGGTGAACAAGAGCTTGCATTCCACTCTCTTAAAAATCTGCACCAACAAAGGTTACCCACAATTACAGTTTTCACAGCTCAAACACACCACCCATCACCTCACTGTGCTCACATCGACTCTTTGACATTGATGAATGTCAATGTGTGCCATTTTTTTAGCATATAAGAATTCAGTTCCATACCTTTTCTTCATGCACACTTCCATGTAAGATATCACTGTGTCAGAACGCTCCTCTGCTGCCATCTGTCACATGGCAACAAAATGTAGTATAGTATTGGTGGGAAAATTCAGCCTCTACTGCCATGCTACCAAGATCTGCCTCTGATATCTAGGGCCAGCATAGCAAAATAGAGAAGTCCTTGTGTATGAGGATCTATCATGCCAAAAATTTAATTTTGTTTTTTCATGTTAGAAAGACTCTGAAGCAGTGTTTGCACATTATGTTATCCGTAACATCATAATAATTTAGAATGACATTAATAAAACAGAAGCTTTATATGTATGCATGTGCATATATGTATGTGTGTGTGTGTGTGTGTGCGTGCTTTATATATATATATATATATATATACATTCATGTATGCACTTTTATTTTACCGTTCAGTGTTGTGGATTTACATCCAGTTATTCCTTTCCTCATTACTGTTGCAACCCAAAAACGTATCCTTAAAAACAAAAACATGTTAGTAGAACAAAGAACTCCTGAAAGGAATGAAGATAAAAGACAGCCAGAATAAAACTATTATTATATGCAGGAGGTATACTTTTCTTGATAAAAGGCTTTGAGGAATCTGTGACTATACCAAATTTCATGAAATGATTCAGATGTCTTACATGATAATACATTAGCCAACATTATAGAAAGTGTTTCCTTTTTTATTTTTGTTATCCATCTTAGCTGAGAATGGGAATGTCTGCTAAGAATGCATTTTTGTGAAAATAAAATTAAAGCTAGTTTAATTGTTTGAAAATAATAAAGAAGAATGATAAAAATACCAAAATATCTGAAGTAACATTTCAAATGTATGTGAAAGAGAAAGATGGGATCCAACAAAACATCTCAGTTTGTTTTGGTTTCAATTTTTACCAGAATGATATTAAATCATTGCAATGTGTGAAACTGTAATTATAAAAGGAATCCAAAATCTCAGTGCCCAACACGGAGTTTATATAAGTACTAATCCACCATGCTTTGTCTGAAGGACCAGCACTATGGCTCAGTTGGAGCAGAATTTTATACCTAATTCACTTTCACAAAGGGTATAGACTGGTCACAACAATAAAATGATGAATGACATATTAAGAAACAGTAAAGAGGTGAAAGTTTATTTCCGTGTTGCAAGCAGAAGTTTTGTGCTGAAATCAGTTATACTGAGTTGGAAGTTCTGTTGTATTTTCTAATCTATTATTTATTTGGGATTCATTTTGCAGTGTTTGGGTCTTTACCCCTTGGTCTTCCCCCTTCTAAATTAGATCTGTTTGACAATATCATTTGATTAAAGCCTGCACTGAAACAAATAACTAAATTATTTTTTTTCCCATGAGAGAAATAAAAATAATTCCAATTTAAAGAAAGTGAAATTAATGTTCCTTCTGGACTTCTTTATAACAATATATGAAAATTGATATTTTGAATTATTGGAGTTGAATTCATATATCATTGATAGCTTTTATTATTCACATTCACTGTTCAGAATCCCCCAACCCCAACTATGGTATATATGCCTCCAATTCACTACTCAGTAAAATTTAAGACTAAGAGACATCTGAAAGAACTTCTTAGTTCAGTTTCTTGGTCAGCATGGTAATTCAAATATCACTGAAGAATTACATTGTAGAGTAAAGTTCTGTAGAGCACAAAAGATGTGGACAAATCTTGTTTGCCCTGACAAATATATACCTTTTCAAAGGTCTAGAATGAGCACTTGCTACATTTTACTTAAGGTCTACAGAGGCTTGATTCGCTTTTTGTAGATCCCATCTTGATATTTTGCAAAGTACATTGAAGGCACACTCAAAATTGTCCAGTGAGAAACAACAAAGAACAAAGGACCAGAAAGAAATAAGCTAATTTTTTGGTATCACTACACGAAGTTATTCTTTCCTGCATATTGTAGTCCTGGTAGGGGTGATGTTCCTTTTTAACAAGGTCACCACCATGATTTCAACATTTCCAGTGGCTGTTTCAGTAACAGTGAAAGTGGGAAACAACTGCAGCTATTTAGGGCAAGCTAATGAGAATACTAATAACCATCTTACTGAATTTTCAAAAGATATGCCTAGGACTTCATTTTATGAGGCCAGGGCAGTTATGAAACAGGATCCATGCTAATGTTTGTAAGCAATCTCCTTTGTCTGATGTCAGCCTAATGCTTGACACAATTGCTGACCTGAGAGGAAGACCGAATTACAAATCCCTCAAGGCCAAGCACTTAGAGCTCTCTTGCATGCTTTTTTTCTCTGTAACTCTCATGCTTGCTCTTTCTCTATCAGCAGGATGAGGGATACCGCATAGCTAATTGAAAATGCGAATAATATTGCCTAAAAGCAAATGATGCTACTGCGACCATTAATATCTTGCAATATCCTCTTTTGTTTCCCTTGTTTTCTTCACAGTTAGCTCAGTCCGTAGGATTAGGTTCATTTGCAGCGTGTATTCCTGGTAGTTGCACTCTACTCTCCATCATGGCCTGACAGAGCCCTTGCAGAGCTGAGGGTGGCATCTCCCTACCAGGGAAGAGGTATCAGAAATCTCAGGCAGCCAGTACAGCTGATCCTGCCTCACTGCCGCAGGACTCTGAACTCTTCAGATCATATAAACTATGTGGAATTGCCTACAGAGAGGAGAAGGATTATGTGCAGGCAATTTTTAAAATAATATTTTCATGCTTGATAAACTAAGGGCTTGATCCCAAAAGGTGATGCACAGCCTGGCTGTTCTGCACCTGAAACAGGATAAAAGTCTCCCACCTCTTCTTGCAAAGTGTCTGGCCCTGATGGGGCAGCATCTAGAAGGATCAGGTTTAGAATCCTGACTGGTGGGCTGAAACTAAGAGAAGAGTCAGCTTGCCTGCAGTAGTTGGGGTATAGGTGAAGCTGTAGGCATATTCACTACATGTCACTCACATGTTGCAGAACATATATGTCTCTGTCTTGTAAAAATGGAAACAAGATACTGCCAATGGCAATGGAAAGGAGATCATTTCCCAGAGGGAAATATCCTCTATCTGAGCAGAAATTAAATATTGTTATTGACATATGTCATACATATGGATAAGAAACAAAACATACTCCCATGGGATCTTTGTAAATACTTTGTTAATTATAAACATGCATGTATATGTTTTCCCAAGTTGAAGTTCATTCCTTTCCTTTTGCCTGTTCCATTTTGGTACTTGCAAATGTGGAATTATTGCCTAGAGAATATGTCTAAAGAAGTGTTTGTGTTTTCTTATTATTCTGGTAATGGACTGGAGCCAAAAATACCTGTTAGTCTGAGGAGGAATCCCATGAATTTGAACAAGATGTGCATTGCTTTTGCAGGAAACTACAGTGACTGTTAGAGTACTGCCCTCAGCCTGTGTTTTTCCTGCATGTCAGCCCTCCATAACTGATCCCCACCACCTACTCTGTTTCCGACAGTAGTAAACCACCCAGGCTCTTTCAGGAGGTTACTATGTAAAAGGACCCCTGAGTAAAGAAACTTCTCATCCACATTTTCCCAGCTCAGGTTTAACTCTTCCTGTACGTGTAGTGTGACATACTGTACCATGTATGGGTACCAGATGTGCCCCATCTCACTGCTGCTGGAACTACCTGATGGGTTCCCAGATAAAGGAAGGATCTTTCTGCTCAGGAGTGATGACATGAGCATTAATGCTTCTGCTCCCTTCCACCACTGACTTTCCCCTTCCTATTAGCTTTAATTTGTGTCTTGTACAGGTCCTGGAGCTTTTCTGCCAAGGTAATCAAATTCCCTACAGTAAACAGATATTTCTATATTTTGTGGGACTGGGCGTCTGCTAGTGCAGTGATGGGAACCCATTCTGTCTCTGTCAAGAAAACACCAGCACTGGGGAGCAAAAGGAGGAAAGATGTTGTAGAAGGGAGTGGCAGCACTGGGCAATCAAAAGAGGAGACACCATGGTTGTCCCCATTGAGCAACAGTGAACTACTGTGTTTGTTGTCTGTCCTATCTGGCCTTAGCCTTACTGTACCTACATACCACAAACTACCCTGTGGGATCTGCATCTCATTCAGGGTATCCAGATCTCAAATAAAAATTCCAAATGGGGTTGCAGTTAGGATTTAGACAGAAAGATGGAAGATTGTGACCTCTTTCAAAGACCTCTTTTCTGTTTTATATCATTTCTCTTATAGTAATTAGATGAGCAATAAGTAACAGAACTAATATTTGTCATACTCTCATTCTCTCCACAGGGAAAAATCTGAGAGCAAGGGAATGGTCTGCTTGATTTTTTAAAAACTATTTATACATAGACTCATATCCAAGTACACAAACATGTATTTATTTTTCTCTTAGGGGAGGCAAGGTCAAAAAGAAGCTTGAAGCTGACAGTGATCTTGCATATGCCTTTGAAAGTTTTGCTACTGCCTTAGAACAGTTCACCAGCAGCATCCTGTACTGAAACTGTGGGAAAGAACATATGCTGTAGGAGAAGGCTTTTTGGAAGTCACTAGAAAATCAGTCATGGTCTGCTTGGCTTCTGTGACAGCTGTAGTTGCTACACCTCTTTAAACAGATCTCTTACTGAGAAGTTGGCTTTTCCAGGCGCAGGCCTTCCATGCTATTACTGGGACAACCAGACATCCTACATAATAGAGGATTTCCCATTTTCTAGTTGGAAGACCCATATCACTTAGTGAAATAATGCAGGATGTCACATTCCTCGTACCTGTGGCGGAGCAAAGTATGGGAGAAATCCAGGTCACAGTGTCATGGGACTGACTGTGGAATGATTGCTTAGGCTGAGCAGCAGGATGATGTGCAAGGAGAGTTGCTTTGTATTTTTGGATGCACTCATCCACCCTGGTTGCTATGGGCTTTGCATGGGTGAGAAGTGAGATACACTGCTAGAAAATTTTGTGATCCCAACTACTAAGCTCTATTGATGACAAAGAAAACATTGATCAAGAAATATGACCAAGAAAACATTGTTTTGTCTTTTCCTTCCCTAAGAAAATGTGGCTACTTTTTAACAAGGTAGTATTTTTTTTTGTACCTGAAAAATTGTTAGATTCTTGTACTATAGAAACAAATAGGCAAAGTGATATGGAGATTTACTATACAATATGACTGGCTCTTGTGGTTCCTTATTGCAGACCATAAAATATTAATATTTTTCTCTTTAATCTTTAGATCAATAAGTGAACTTTTCATCTCTTATTTCTAAAAGAAGTTTGTATTACTTGGCTGAACAGAAAGCATCAACAGAGTAAATAAAACCTGAAGGTTATTATGTAATTTGTAACTCACTTTTTCAGTTTCATTTTCATCCATTGCTTTGGGCTGGCACTAAAATATGTTTTACTGGAATGGAATGAAAAAATAAGTACTGTGAGCTGAAGTCTCAAAATTCAGAGAAATACAAGCTACTTCTCATTCCTTTCTTCTCAACTTGCTTTACTTCCAAAGTCAAAATGAGAGGAGGACAATGCAACTGCTGTTCCCGTACCCTAACTATAGTTCTCAAATAGCTACAGAGGAGACAAAACAGGTATTTTTCTTTTTATAGCTCTGTCTATCTAAGCCATAACAGGAAAAAAAGTAACACCTTACCTGCTGGATGCCTTACATCTTGCTGCAGGGGATATTACAAAATAATCTCTAGCTGGAAACTACTCTACTCTTCATTGCTATGTTCATGCATTGTGGATAAATGTTCTTATTCCTGAAAACTGGTGCACTTAGAATTAAATCATTCTCAAACCACTATTTCTTGCTCCTTTTTTTTTTTTTTCACGAGTATTTAACTTTTAAAATCAAACAGGATAAAAAAACTTTTATGCAGCAAATATAACCAATGCGTACCACTAAACACCATCAGTTTTGTCCCTTTCTGTAGTACTACTGTGTTCAATAAACTGAACAACAAATGTTATTAGTATTAAGTGGCTAATAAAGTCAGATTTATATGCTCGTGTTAATAATAATCTACTTATGGAATATGCATAGTTCCCTATTAGCAACTTAGAATATTATTTCCAAGAATATTGGATTGCTTTAAAGAATTAATAGCCTGACTGTGGTCTAGATTTTACTAGTAAATGGATAGACTGATCACAGGCTTAATTAGCAAGAACATTAGCTAGCTTAATGACTTAAAAGCTGCAGAGGGAGGGTAAACTCCAGAGATTTTTCTACTGCAAAGTCAAGACCAAACATGAGTGGATTTTTCTATTTTACTTATGTTTCCTTTCTTAAGAAGAGTTAAGCAAATATATCCTTTGTAACTGATTCTGAAACTGCTTTGAGAAATGTAATCATACTTTGTGAGTCATTGTGAACATATTTGAATATGATGTCCTGGCCAAATTAATAAATTAACCATAAAAACCTCTATGTAATGAGAGGCAGTCTGATATTCATGGTTTATAGGTTCTTAGTTTACACTACTAGCTGAAAAAATACTGGGAATCCCACTGTAACAATGCAAACAATGCAAGATATATGCAGAAGCCATTTGAACAACAACAAAAAGCAGATTTTTGTGAAGATAGTGAATTGCTTTTGTAAAAAGTGGTGAAAACTATGTAGCAAACTCTCAGTTTGCAAGTTACAACTGGGTTTCTCTAGTAGGTGGGTGGTGGAAAAAGTTTTATAAAGTCAGCTCAAAACAGGAACAAAGATTCACGCATTGATACTGCTTTCCTCAGTGAAGTTCAAACTAGCGTCATCTCATATAATCATATAATCTCAGTTACATAGTTGTTTTGTTCTTTGACTGGAATTATTATTTATCACTGTCTATTCTACAGGCAATGTCATATTTTATTTATTCATGTCCATCTTTTGTCCTTCTCCTCACAGTTAGACTTGCCTATACTTGCAAATCATCCTGGACTATGGTATGCTAATTTAGACCTCATTCAGTTAGACAACCGTAAGTATCTAGTACTCTGCCAAGTTCCTGCGTTTATGTCGTGAGTGTATGACTTAATTAAACTTAACTTTAGCAATAGTTTGGTCCATCTTTGAAACTCTTCCCAGAAATTTTCTTTTTTTGAGGGAAGAAGATTTTTTAGAACAACTCGGAATTAGTTACTCACAAGAACAAGCAGAACAAAGTCTATGAGCATCAGGGTGAAAGAACACTGGATTCTCAGACCTCCCCAATACAAGATTCATCATGCTTGTCTCTCATCATTGATCAAGAAGTTTAATTGATATTTTCCCCAGATATAAGTAAATTTCTCTTCTTCTCTGTCACAGTTATATCTTCTAAAAGTTCATTGTCTAGCATTTCCCCCCAGTCTGAAACTAAGTGAAGAACCATACCTCTTCTTATTTATCAGATTTCATGAAATTTGGGAATAGCCACTTTTAAAAGGTGTAGTTTGATGCCATATTACTTGGAATTGGCCACTATATTAAGAAAGTGATGTGAAAAATAGACAGATAACAAATTTTTAATCTATTCTTAAGAAGTGTAGGAGACAGTAAAATATATCCTGTGAGAAATTCTAGTATTTTGATATGACTTCAAATTACAAAAAGTAAAATAAAACTGGAAGTGCCAAAGTTTACAGATAAATGAAAATAACATAACATTTTGATCAGTAAGTAAAACAAAACAAAAACTGAGAACAATGTGATATTGCGGATTGGTATATGGAAACTCAGAAAGTGTGTGGAGGATAAGGAAAACCACACAGTTAAAAGAGAAGGCATCCTTTCCCTTTTTATTAGTCTATGGTGTTAGATGTAGCAATAAAAACTTCACACAACATGCTTGGTGTTCTAAACCTTGCTAAAACACTACATGCAGATAAGCTCCAAAGAAAACAATTTCAAATGACAGTTTTTGTCAACCTCTTGCACTTAGAGTACTTTCTATTTTAATTCAGCTCAGTCTTCTGATAGGAAAACATCTCATATGCAATTTTAAAGTAACTTTACTAGACAAATTATATGTTTTCGAACTGTATGACTCTAACTGATGGCTGTTTTGTACATCCTGAGACATATCTGTATCATTTTATCTTTTCTGTTTCTTCTTTTCTGTTTGTATTTAAATGAAGCTAAGTTTACATCCTTTTGAAGCAAAAATACTTTGCCGTAATATCAGATCAGTATTCAAAATGAAATAAGAAAGCTGATCATTCACACTGATATTAAACTAACCAGGTGTCTTCTTCATGAACTAGTTTTGATTCGCAGTTATTTGAAAAATTTCTGTTCAATTCTATATTGCTTCAATTCCCAGGTTCTTGGTAAATGTGCGGTTTTATTGGCTTATATATTTTATAGCATATAAGAGAACATATTTTTCCACAGTTTCCAGGTTTATTACTCCAAAGTCAGTTTATCACCTGTTAGCATGTTATAAAAAATAATAAAAAAGGTACATCTCTAGGGGATATTAAAGCTGTTTTACAGGAGCCTATACTGCAATTTCTCTTTAGACCCAATTCTCATTCAACAGTGTATGAAGTAAAACACCTCAGGAAGACCAAAGACCATTACGCAAAAGCATCTCAGAATACATAGAGAAACAGTTGTGAAAATACTTTTTCCCTAAAGCCTTCAAATAAATTGCCTATTCTTCACATGGAGATAATCTGAATCTGAGAAATGTTTTTGAAAACAAACAAAAAATCCTCAAGAGGAAATAGTAAAATATTTGGTGCTGAATTTCAGTTTTGGCATGTGGAACAGAGAAATGCCTAATGATATCTAATATACTCCTTCTATACATATAATTTGCTCTGGATATCAAATCAGATCTGTTTTTTTTTTTCCTTTAAAATTCAACTGTCTTTAGAAAGCTCAACAGTTTTGACATCTCTCTGACACAAAGACATTGTCTAAATAGTCATGTTTTTTTTTATTATTATTATTATTTACAGAGTACAGGCTATAAAAAGTATGAACACAAATTTCCAAGAGTAAACTGGTAGGATGGGACAAAGTACTTGGCTGAATTCTACTGAATTAGGGAGAGTTAAACCAGTTCTCTCCAGCTGAGAATCAGACCTGCTAGTGTTTACTTTGGAATTGCACGTTTGCCTGACAGGTAGACACATAGCTCAATTTAATAGCTTCTCATCCTTCTCTCCTTCCTATATTTGTACTACATATCAACTAGTCTCTTTGAATATTCATATTTAGTTTACATGCTTTTACTTTTCACATTCATCTTTTTAATAATTACATTCTGAGAAGTGCAACAAAGGCAGCAAAATCATTTGCAAATCTGATTAGTCTTGTGTACTCTGTTACCTTTAGGCCTTAGTCCTTCTGAAGCTTTCCTTATGGCAGAAAGAAAGTTTCTATAGTTTCATGTAGCTATTTGTTTTCTTCTCGTGGATTTTAATCAAGCTTCCTATAACAGATATGCTACCTAATGTTTATTATTATTATTATTACTATTACTATTAATTTCACTTAATTTGAACACAAATTCTGAGTTATGTTCACTACTGTATAGTAAAAAACACCAAGCCCTGCCATGATAAATCTTAGGTAGCAAATGCAGAGCTGAAGGCACATCCTTGCAAATGATTTAGGTATTATCACAATATAGAGTGCCATGTATAAATTTAGGCATGGTGATCTAGGAATGGTGTGCCCAGTGTCAAGTCATTAGCTCCCTAGAGGCAATTTTGGTTTTAAGTTTGTTCCAGCCCTGGTGTTTTTGGGAGAAGCAATGAGAAATCCCCCTGAACATTTGACATCATAATTCAGATGTGACCAACAAAAGCGCATCTAAGAAGATTTAAAGGGCTTGGGACCCTCTAAGTTTTTAAACAGCCCCAGATCCCAGCTCAACAAAAATCTAGATTTTGGATAGAAACATAGTGAAGGGAACAGCTAAAGTAAAATCAAAAGGAGACAGGTATATCTCAGCTCAGTCTGTTGTTGACCAGAGAGAGAAGTTAAAAATCTATGCACAGGTGAACAGGATTGGTTCATGAAGGTGTTGGAAGTATGGACATATCTTGGAAGTAAAGGAGACCTCAGCACAATATAGTAACTATTTCTGGGTTTGTGCATGGGAAATGATGAAAATATTGTTGTTGAGTAGCAGTGGAGTGTTTTTATGATGTCCTCGTGCCTGGCCATTAATTTCTGACCCCACCAACTGCATTAACAACATTTTGAAGTAGAGATCAAAAGCAACAAACTGAATCCAGCTTAGAATCTCTTCCTTTGGAAGAGTCAGTGCCATGAAACTAAGGGAACAACGGCAACTCTCTAAAGCTGACTTCATTAACAAAAGCAATATCTTATTCAGATATATTTTACTCCTACTTAAAGAGAAATTTAAGTTCTAGAGCCCAGTTTATCAAAGAGAAATAAATTTGTACTTTATTCTGTTAGTTTGCAAAAGCGTGAATTACACTGAAGAGTTTCTTGCAGCCTGCTCATAGAAATGGTGTGGAAAAATTTTCCAAATTCTGATTCTATTTTTCAGCTCTCATTGAATTAAGTATTCTTAGAAGAACCATTATCCTAGTCAGAGTCCTGGAAATCAGAAGGCCAAATATTTCAGTTTCTCTGAACTTACAAATGCAAATAATTCATGGAAAAATTGTCAACTAACTGAGGTACTGAAAACAAGTTACGTGTTAACCTAAGAGACTGTGGTGCTGATACCAGTTCACATATGAAGCCACTCTTCCTCTTCTAGCAGGAACTATGGCTCTTTAACAGAGCTTTTTTCACCCCTATGGTTTAGAAGCTCAGCTGCTTTCCTCTGAGGCAGTTTTGCTGTAATGCATTGATTTTATGACCTGACCATTTGAGGACTGGTAGTCTAACTGTTGCTTTGAAAACATTTGTATTTTGTTGTCATTTGTGCAGTGGGCTGAAAATGAAACTGAAGAGTGAAAGGACTAATTGTAGCAAATTCCTACCATCTGAGAGAAGCAGCTCTGGCAGGGAAAACAAGCAGTACAGAGCAAAAATATTATGTCATATACCAGTCACAGATGAATTGAAATTGAGTAGAAATACTTCCAAACAGATAAGTCACTTGCAGGAGGTAGTGGATGTAGTGACTTTTATGTTTACATTTGTGAAGCACATCTCCATGTCAAGGTTTGATTTTGCTGTTCATAAACCCGAAGATAAAATACTTGAGATGGAGATATGGGTCTGCAGCTTGCACATCTTCCAAATATCTTTGTATCTTTGTACGTAATTTGTCTAGATTACTACCACATAATGCAATGAGTAAAACAGTAAAACCTTCCATTGTGGAAAAATATGCAAGTCATTTTACCACAAAAACTGAAGCAGAAACTGATTTAGGGTCGGTTCCAAAGCCAATGAGAGTCCTTTCATTGATTTAAATTGGATCGAACTTTAAAGATTATATATATTATAACAGAGGAACTGAAATCTGTAGTTCTAGTGTGATCAATGTGTCCTAAATATGCATAGAAAAATTTCATCCAGTAATTATTGTAGGACAAAAGATAGTGTAGATAGATACTTTAGGGTGTATTGACTAGAAATTAATCTGATTTCAAGAAGATGACAGACTCTAGAAACAGCAAAAGTGAAAGATAAATGGGTGAATGCCAGTATCAATACAAGAAGTTTGCTCGGCATCACTTAAATGATCATCTAAATGGCTCAGCAGCACAGACTTTCAGACAGACAATCATAGAAGACAGAATATACATATATATAAGTCTGGGGAAAGAAAAAGGAGCATTTTAAAATGTCTACTGATTTTGTTCATTCTGCATGGCTCAGTTATACTACTGAGTCCTACTTCATGGGTATGAATAAATCAGAATGAATGAGTGCAATGTGGTTACTTGGGCCTTACTTACTTGAGGCCTCTCACAATGAATCTTTGCAGTGATTAGAAAAGTGTTGTAGGGCTCTATTCATCTTTTTTCCCAATGCACTATGGTGATCCCAGGGCAGTGGCAGTTACAACAGTGCTAACATGTACTTCTCGGGTAAAGAAGGAACATTTCTTCCAATGTAAATTCTTTTGGCAAGGACTTTGCTCAGTATTGTATGGAGCCCCCAAATTCTTTAAGAGTACAAGTCAGAAATAGTATTTGCCTCCTCTCACGCTAACACAGCCATATGTGAATGTCTCCTCTTTGTCCTTTAATACCATTTACTGAATCATGATGAGTGACTGTGATACTGTTTTATGCGCCTTGTAACATTGCAAGACCAGAGTGATGACTGTACCAAACAACCTAGAATAGGTGCTTGAAGAACAGGTTACATTGAATCCTTTGTTTAAGCCATCCTTTTAATGTAAGAAAAGTAATTACATAGAGTTCTTAAGTCAGGAATATAATATTGTGCACTATCTTGATATAAATATCTTAAAGAGTTCATAGTCTGAGTGAAAAGAAAAATTAACTTCAACTCACAGATCTTCAGTCACTGAACTAGCAGCTTTTAACAACTTACTCTTTCAATAAATCCTTAATGACATTTCTTTGTTTCACAAAGTACAAATATTGTGAACCTTATTTGCAATGCACAAAACACATCACTGCAGCCTTTTTCAGAGAAATGCTTTGGGATTAATTTCATGTGATGGCATACTAGTCATATATGAAATATCCTATGTAGTGACTCTGGTGTGGTGTCCTGGCCTGCACTGAGTTTGGCAGTTGGGACACTGGGTGACAGCAGCACGACTAGGAGTACACCTCTGTACTATGAGCTGGAAATAGCTCCAGGTGCGTTTTTTGTCAACTGTTCTCAAAAGAATTAGTTAGTTCTTGACAATATGCATATGAATGAAGTTCAGTGTGACTGGGATCTGCTGGACTCACTACGTATGTGTTTCACAAATATACATACACAGGCAGTAGTTTGACTTTACAAAACATAAATAACTGTGTCCTAACCCCACATACACTCCTTGGCAAACTGCTCGCTGAGATGTGAATGTGTCCAAAGTGACTGCAGTTGTCTCATGGGTTATTTTCCTGGCCTGCAGGTTTTCATTCTTCCTGAATAAGTTTTCTGAGAGAAAAAAAAAAAAAAAAAAAAAAAAGGAAGAAATAGACAAAAAGTGTCTAGAGAAAGGAACAAAATTAGCAATATGTACTCTATTGCATTTTTGCTTTTCGGAATAGGGAGGGAACCTGACATTCTCAGGATTTCCCAGTCTAGCCACATATTTTAAAGAGCATTATCACGTGACTTCAGAAGCCCAAACAGGGTTGGAATCTGACTGCACCAAGTTTATGGCAACAGATATTGTCTGAAAGGTCCAGGAAGACTAAAGATATATACGTGGTAAACTGCAAGGGAACATAGAAAGTGCATTGTACAATAAAGCTGTAATCATAAAGCACAAGATGTACTGAGTTACTTTACGACCTTATTCTTTTCTAGTGAAGAAAGCCATTATAAGTCATTTCTGGCTGTGCCAGTCATGAATTATCACTGTCTGCTCTAAGGAAGATAAATATTATAACACATCATAGAACATCTCTCCCTTTAAATACTGCAAATGGATAAAGATGTAAAATCCAGGGAGATACAAGAGGAATCTGAAGTTCTAAGTGAAAAACTAAACCACGGGATAAGAATGAATTAAGCCAGAGTGCATAGCTTTGAAAGCAAAGCTTTGATATGGAATTTCTCCTATCCAGATGATGTATGGAGAAAAGAGAGCCCAGCTGTAGATGTCCACAGCTAGCAACGAGTTCTTTCATCACACCTACAAAGCAGACTTTGTGGTACACTTCAAGGAGAGTTCACTTGGATAGCAGGGACAGTGGGGTTGAAGAGTTAATATATCATAGTAGGAACAATGACAGACATCTTGGGGGGACAGTCCCCATCTCAGACAGCAAAGCTGAGCTGGGGAGATCATCTGGGCATATAATTCCTCTTGCTTTTCCCAGAAGAAGCAATGCTAGTGCTAGTGAATACCACAGAAACAGAACAGAAACAGCAGAGACCCTCAAAAAACACAGATGTTAGAAGTAATTAATATTTTTAATTTCTACAAAAACTAGCTAATTACTCTTTTGAAGCAATAGAGAAGAATCTCATTCAGGGACAGAACCTTGGATGAATACTGACACACTTGGAAAAAAAAGAATATAAAAAGAGGCACAAACAATTAATATGAACTTGCCTACAGACTGATAATTGTTAGTACAGAGTCATATAGATGATTTTCAGATACAAGAAGAACTAGCATGATTAAGTTATTTAGATTAATATTAAAATAAGATTAAGAGTCAAAATAAGTGAGCTTCAAAATGAAACATTGCTATGTTCTCTGTCCACTGCAGAGGTGTTGGAACTAGACGATCTTTAATGTCACTTCCAACCCAAGCCATTCTATGATTCTGTGGTAGTAATAAAAGTCATTAAGTATTTAATGGTTTCCAAATTTGTTCAGTTTTATATAGTACAGCAGCATTATTCAGAAGAATGCTTAATAGAATGCATCTGATCTAAAAAATAATAATAAATAAATAAAATCCAGCAAAATTTGTGTTTATTTTCATTGGTAGAGGGAAGTTTCAGGGAGGTTTTATGCTTGTGGATATTCCTAACTGTTGGTTTATTCTATTAATCTTGCTTAAGGCAGCTTTCATTTTAAAGTATGTTTGGGAGTTTTTCAAATTTTAGAGGTGTAATAAAACTGATCTCTTTAAACTCAAACCTTAAGGTGAAATTCAAGTTAATTTCTGCTACTTACTTTGAACAAAGTGCCGGACCAGATGAATTCCAGAGATCTTTTCCTGTATCACTCTATTATTTTCCAGACTACAGTAATGAAAAATTGAATGTAGAAATCAGATTTTTGTTGCTTGATTGGCTTTTTGTTTTGTTTTGTTTTGTTTTGTTTTGTTTTGTTTTCCAAGGGTTGAATGAGAAAAAAAGGAAAACCCTAATAAGTCCATTTCATCATGTTGCAGTGAGATTTCATCCTTTATACATGGACAAACTCTAGCGCTCTCCTGTTTGGGGAGGCACAGGCTCCTGGCACTCTGGCAGGTGAGCTGCCTCACAGCAAATCTGCCTTCCAGAGCCTGTGCCTCTCTCTGTCTGTGGCCTGGAGGAACTGCAAAGATATTCCCTGAATGTGGCACTGCTGGCAAGATGATTTGTGTCTATAAAATATACCTCAAGACAGGCCCTGAAAAATTTTCAGAGCAGTGAAGTTTGTTACCTATCTTACACAAATCATTTAGGCCATGAAATACAGAAAGATGGAAGACCTTTTATTTTCCTTAATAATCAAATAAAGTGCTTTTTTTTTTTTTTCTCTTATCTATTTCTGTTTCCTTTTGTCTCAGTTTGTACTATGAGTGGTAGTAATTATATATCTGAAATACTCATTTTTTGAAGTCTTAACTCCATTAAGCTGTCTTTCATTCCCACTCAAATACAACAGGAAAAACATGTACTCTTCATAAACAAGAGTGGTAACCTATTATGCTGTCAGTATTTATATCCTGGACAGATTCAAACCTGATCTAATACAGATAAAGACAAGACAACCAATTCCCTTGCACACCCATGAACAATAGTATTATTGGCTTATAATCATGACTTCTTTGAGAAATCTAAAGTAAAAACAGAAGCAATGTTGCTTCATCACAGTTGTCAAATTTCTGAGAACATACTTCTCTTTCAGTCTGCACCAAGGAAAGGTTGGAGGTACCAGTATGAATTCTCTGATCTTTAAAACCACAATAAAATATGAGTTTTCAAAATAAAGAAATAAGTGGGTAAGTAAGTACTTACAATGAAATCTGTGTTTGCCATAAATGTATATCAGTGTTGTTTCCATTATGGAAATTCCCCAAGGCATGTTTCATTCTGTTTTGCCCTGAAATCACCACAGGTATGCTCTTGATTTGAATGGCTGGTTTACTTGGATTATATTGGAAACTGGCACCTTGTGGTTGAGTCTATTCAAGCAAATGATTTCATCAGTATGACTTTGGAATAGTTCTTCGTCATCTGTTAAGAATACCTCACTGTTTGTAAGGAAAATTACAATAACCCAACTCAGGAATTATGCCATCTCTTTTTGAAAGTGATTAATTAGAATAAAAGAAACTTGCTGAGACAGTGGTCTCCCACAGTTTATGAATCAGTCTGTATTTCCCTTTAGATCTACTGCTTCACATTAAAGTTTAACTTAGCCAAAGGTAAACTTTCATATTTTTACCTTTGCTAATTTTTCATTTGTTTACATTTTCCAACATTTTACATCAGAATCCAACCCACTGTGCAAATAGATGTTCAAGATTTTTTGGTTCATCAGGAAGGAGGAAAGAAGAAACTTGATTTTAACTTAGATGCTGGCACATTTACCTGTGACTACAGTCTTGTGTTTGTTGGAGTAGTTATGCATTTCACTTCATATAGTTTTCAGAAATTAACTGAAACTCTTATAGAGATAGTGACCAAAGCTACAGATGCCTTTGCAGATGGGAACCCTGGATGAGGAACAGGCCCCACTTGCCTGCAGTCCTTTTGGGCATACTGCTGCTTTACATGTACTGGAAGAGTGGCACAGTTTTGATTAGAAGTTTTAAAATATTCCCCCCGATGATACCCTAGAACTCAGCTGTGAGGGCATTTCTGAATGTTATGTAGACTTAATGCCCTTCAGGTGTGCAACACCTAGAATCTGTGTCCTTCCACATCATGTGTGAGTGTGCAAAACCACTCAGTCATTGTGAAAAAACAAGTAGCAGAGATAGAAGTATTAACAGAGACAATCAGCACATCCTGTAGTTTCTCTTTATTCCCAAAATAGTAGTTTCTCTTTATTTCCCAAAGATAGCTACTGCTTTTGGCAATGAAATGAGGAGTAATTTAAAGTAAGAAAACTAGACTGGCTTTCTCTGATCTTCAGATGCTCAACTTCTTGACTTAGTACAACATGTAAGCTGCTCTATCATATTACTGTTGCACTGGAAATTGAGTATTTAAAAATTTTATGGGGCTAGTCCAAAGGAGGCAACAAGCCTTGATGAACAACATTCTACCTTTAGCAAAAATATAGGAGAAATATTTAATTCACGAGCTGTGTCCTAGACTTGAGTTGGACTTGATGATCCATGTGGGTCCCTTCCAGCTTGGGTTATTCTATGACTACTCAAAGGCCTCAAAGCCAAAATTATCATCTGATGATATTTTTAAGCTGTAGAATAAAACATCTAACACCAAAGAGAATTCAGTATGATATTTGTTTCATTCAAGGATTTTAATTATACTGAATATTAAGTGGAATACAATCACAACATCAAAGTAATACTTCAAAGATACTCGTTACACATTTACAGTAATACAAATATGATAGTACTGGTTTTAAAAATATTGATCAAAACAATGTGAAGAAAGTCCCAATGAAGATTCAGAATAATTTTACCTCTGAATCTCAATACAGTTAAGAGATCATCAGTGTGACTGAATGCTTTTTGTACATCTCCTTATGACTATATATATATGTAAACATATATTTCCTCTTTTGCTTCCTGTGGAGAAACAAGTTGGACGTCCACATCACAGTATATGTAGTAAGATCAGAGTCTAACCATGTACTGCAGCCTGCTGTGGTTCTGATGAGTTTAGTGGGTCCAATGGACAAAGCCTGCTCTTGCACAGCAAGATTTGATGAAAACTAAAGTGTTTACAGCAGTAATGGTTCAGTCAAGCTAAACAGTCTAATGACTACAGAGGGTATTGTGAAGGTCAAATCTATGTTAGTATTACATTTTGGTTAGAAATATGTTGTGAATGCCATAGCTTTTCATAATCTCAGAAGGATTTTCACTAGTTGATCAATTTGTTCTTTCCACTTCAGATTGTCACTGGAGATGAGCCAGAGGCTAAAGGGATCAAGATTAATTTGGCAGTTTTCTTTCAGACAAGAAAAAATCATGATGTTCAGAAGATTTGTCAAGGATGATATTTAGTTATAGAACTTGGAATTCTTAGCTTTTATAGTGAGCATCTGAAGCTCTAAATCATTTTTTAAATGTTAATACATTTTGTAGCTTTGAAATCAAAACTGAACAGCAAAAATTACAGCAACAAAAATTAGAAAAATAAATATAAAAGAAAGAAGAGGGAGTGGGAAAGAAAAAGAAAATGAAAGATCAAATGTTTGACTTTAATTCCTTCTGTAAGATGATTATTTATTGACTTGAATTTTATATTATATTACTGAAAACTGATGAAAACAGATATCCATCACCCTGACTAGTCTGGTGGTGGAAAATTTCATGAAAAACAAACAAACAAAAAGGCATCCATTGTTATTGTTCATCATTTCCAGAGTTCTAAAGACCTTGTCTTACTTTCACATGAAGATGGAGGGATAGCTATCCAGAATCAGTTGTCTGAGAAAAAGAGCACTTGGTATAGGGCCAGAAAGGCTTCTTGGCATGTGACTTCTCACATTTCACAGTTATCCACTTTCTTTCCAGATCATAAACAATTCCATTCCATATTTCCTACAGTTGTTCTCCCTAGTGTAATTGGGTATTATCTTTTAGGAGCTCATTGTGCATTCTGCTTATCATTATATTTGTACCTCGTTTTCTTTGTGCAAATCAAAGTAAATTACACCTTCTCTGTGAAGAGAAGTTCAAATAAGTTTGTCAAGAGAAGTCAAAATTTTCATTGATGCAGTAAATTCTCTACTAGAAAATTAACATATTGGTGAACGGCTGTGTTCCTGTAATGGAATAAAGCATGTGATAAATTTGAAGCTACCACTTACAGGACTAACTGCATAAATGCAAAGAAATCACACCATAGTATTTCCTGTTGGCTTATACAGAAGTGTTGAACATACATGGATTTGGACAGGATTGACAGAACAAAATTCAGGACTGCTCCTAAAAAGTCAACTGTTTCAATAGGTCCTTAACTCATATTTGCATGATTAGCCTTGAGTATATAATGCCTGCCAAATTAAACAAACTTTCTTTGTATTGCCTGGTAAGCAGAAATTAGAAAAAGGAAGATATGGTTGCAATGCTTTCTCCTTCATAACTTGCACAGTCTTCTCTGAGAGATTTACCTTTTTTATTCTTTTTCTTTAAGCATTCATGTAATGAAGTTTGACCTTCTAAAAGAATGTACACTAGAAACATTGTGTTCAACACAGTAAATTTTACAGTTTCCCTCATAATGATAGATGACACTTGCCAATGAGACTAAAGAATAAGGAATACCCAAACACCTGGCTGTGAATTTAGCCCCTTTTTCATGGAAAAAAAAATCTCACTGACTATTTAAAACAAGAAAATATATTTTAAAATCAAAACTTAAAGAAAAATAATCATCAGTTGCCTCTCTGTTTACTAGCATTTAGACTACATTTGTTTGTTTGTAGTTGTTCTGGAAAACGAAACATAACTTCTTATTTCAGATCACTAGCAATAAAATTCTGCAGTTGATCAGCATTGTCATTACCTTGCCACTACAAGGAGAGGTTGGCTGCTGGCCATGTTTTAATATATTAATAATAATACTTAGTGCTGTTCATCTCAAAAGCAATTTACACACATTAACTAATTAGGCTTCAGAACATTTGCATGATAGGTGAATAACATTCTTCCCACTTTAAGGAGGGGTAAGTGGAGACACAGAGAAGATAAAATCACATTTTCAATAAGTGTCTCTAATTCTGATGTCTATCTTGTCACACACTCACTGGATTTTCGGAAGTGTTAAGCATCTTCAGCTGCATATAAAGTCAGAAGAGGCAGCAAGTGGTCATCATCTGTGTATTTCAAGATAAAGGTGAATGTGAGTTACTGTTTGGAAAAGGAATAATTCATTAAATGCTTCAGAGATTGTTAGTTTTCATGCACATTCCCTGCAACCTGTATTTTTGCATGTGTGTACCCTGGGTTATTTGAGAAGTAAGTGCCAGAGCTTAGGACAAAGTCTGGAATGAACCAGCAATAAATAATGGAGGGTATAAGCTGCCCGGCAAAATACTTGTTTAGAGAAGAGGATAAAAAGCATTGCTAGCTGTGTAAAGATGAGCTAACCTGATTTGTGCATTTGGTTTTTGTTTGTTTGTTTGTTTGTTTATTGTTTGTTTGTTTGTTTTGATTTTTTTATGTTCTCAAGAACGCTTTCCATTTTATTTTCTGCCATGGGACTGATATGAGTTGTTGAGGTAGAGCCTCAGGTCTTAGGCATGCAGTAACAAAGAAATAAATGAAAAATGAAAATACAGCAACACCCCTATTGCATACCCTAGGAGTCTCCAGTCCCAGGGGAAGACAGGACAGAGAGGACAATAAAGGGGAAAAACAGGTGCCAATATTTTTACATTACTTCATATAGACCTTTAACAACAAAACAAAATAAGAGATAAAAAACAAACAAACAACAACAACAAAAAAAAAACATCCAAGGACTGGGTGAAGAAGAGAATAGCTGATTCTTAGGGACTGACACAGAGATGTTCATTCTTGCCCGTGGAGTTCAGACACCAAGGAGACTGGCACTTAGGTATATGCTTAGAAGCTGGCCTTGCTCTGCACCTTGGGCCTCCTGTCACACTTCCCTGCCTGACATAAATTGATTTTGAGACTATAATGTTTCCTGCTTGCTCTTTTCAGAGTGTTTACATTCTCCTTCTATGCTTTGCATTCAGCAAAACTGTCCTTCTCCCATCACTGGGGATGCTTCAGCATTTTTGATAGATGGACGTTCGTGATGCCAATGTGTTACTTTTACGCCACAGATAAATCTCCCATAAACAGAGTTCCACACTGAGAATTGCCAGACTCCAAGCACAATAAATAAAAGTAGGGAGATAGGAGTTCACCTGGTGCTGCTCAACCACTGCCAATATGCTATGACAAGAACTGGCTGCCATCATATCCCATAAAGTAGGAAGCAGCTTTTATTTTTGTCTGTTTCAAATGAACCTTGTGGAACTATTAATCTGTGCTTAATTACACGTTCCTGCCCTTTCATTACATAACATGTAGGTAACATATATGTTTTGACCCTTCATCCCTTATCAAGGTAAAAGCAATAATGTCCTCAGCTTCAGGGTGGGAAATCATAAAGCTGGTGTCAGTCTGCTATTGTATGTAATTAAAAAAAAAATTAATTAACCAAGATCTAAACCTTCTTTCGTATTTAAAGGTAGCATTGCTCACTGTAATGGGATGTGCTGGCAGAAATCCTTTGGAGTACTATAGAGACAACATAAATACACCTTGAGAACACTTGTTCTATTGAAGCTCACTGGCAGTTTGCAGACATTAAAGAATACCTTTTGAATTCTTAGCGAAAGAAACAATTTGTTGCAACTACTGCCTTGGTTTAAAGAACTGCTGACATCTCCTGGAAAACATTAAGAGACGTCTTATTAAAGTATTCCAACAAATATCCTTTTTTCTGCTGCTAGGCCTGCATATTGTATCACTCTTCAATTAAATTATTAAAGGCTGACAAAACAGAAATAATTCTAAAGCAATGAAAATAGCCTGCTGGGGTTTGTGTGTTTACTTGTTTTTGTTGGTTTTAAAAAGGTTTTTTATCTTGTCTCCAGGGTACATTGCATGATTTGTACAAAATCCTACTTTTCAGGTGTCCTTCAGGGGAATCTGCAGAAAGAGACAGTGCTATTAAAGACTGCTGGCAGAGTGATGGGATTTCATTGATTTGCCAAGGCCAATGCAAGAAGTTTATGCCATGACCCCAGAGGTCTTCCTCAGTTTTTGGAATTTATTGTGCATACAGAAAACCAGCAAGAAAAATGGAAGGAGTCTGTCCTGTGTTTGTTAGGGGTATACCATCCTTAAAAAGACAGTCCCTTTAGTTCCTAGATGTGGCATTGCTACTACCTCTGGCATCCAGGATGTTTTTTTTATTTTTATTTTTTTATTTTATACTTTTATTTTTTATAGCCGGTCAAAGAGAAAGCAGATTTCTGCACCAAACAAGAAGAAACACCATGTTTGCATGCCAGAGTCTTATAAATCAACAGAAATAACAGGCAGGGGAAGGCAACAGAGTGTGGATAGTTTTGTTTGTTTTTTGTTTTTTGTTGGTTTTTTTTTTGCAGTTTTCAGGTTTTAACCAATCTGTCCACAGATATTGTTTGAAAAGAACATCAGAGCCTGTAAATACAGAGTGGATGCTATGGGCCTGGGATGGCCAACACCAAAAATAAAATTGTTTTCAGTATTAAGGAAAAGATGTTGCTATTTGGCTTGAATTCAAGTAAAGGCTTCTACTGGAAGAGTTGGAGACAAGACTTGAAAAAGGAAAGCTCAAAATCATATAATTTTAAGTGTAAGGGGCAGAATCACTGGTTGGTCTTTCAAATACAGATACAAATATATATATTATTATTATCATTATTATTATTTTATTCTGGCTTTAGGTGTGATTTTTTCCTTTCCTCCAGCTTCATGATATTCGTAGGAACTAAAGCAAACATTTCCCTTCCCCTTATACAGACATTTGTGAGAAAAAGATACAGATTATATTTAGAGTTTTTAAGGATGAACAAGTATGAAGTATTAGCAGTCACTGAGAGTACTGACTATAACTTAAGATGTTTCACACACACTAAGCATTCCCAGTTGCCCACTTTCTGAATGCTAATACAAAGGATTAAAAGACCAGTCTTTATTTGCTGTTACTATTGTTGAAAGTGTTAGTTTCTCCCAGTCATGAGTGTAAAGCTTCCAGGTGAAAAATTTTCTATGAGTATAGGTCATATTTTTTCTGTGCTTTTCTTTCAGGGACAGAACCTCACATGTGCATACAGATCCCCTGCATCCAATTGGCTTGTCTATTGGTCTAATTACAAAGAGAATGCAGGAGGATGGAATCATGCTGGATAAAGAAGTGTGCAACCATGCAGAGGAGCAGTGCCCCACAGATCAAGTAAAACAACACCCAAAGTAGATGTGCACATCGCTGAATAGGAAAACTCTTACCTCTTCGTATTCTCAAAATGGTGTGAAGGAATATATTAAAATATGTCTGCAATGGTACACCTGTAATTCAGCACAGTGTTCCCAGTTATGATCACAACTGAAAACATTCTTAGTGTCCAGTGTTATCAAAATGTTTGCTCTACAACACTATGTATCATTGGCTACAAAGTCCTCCTTGACAATCTATGAAATATTTAAACTATTAGTTAAAAGATTAAAAGCTACAACAAACAATCAAACAAACAAATAAAATAGTCTATATTGTGCAATGGGAAGCGAGGAGGAAAGGTTGCAGCTAACCCAGACAGCACAACACTGGTTTGGCGAAAGTGCTCAGAGGAATAAGGTCCATGTCACCTCTCCAGAGTAGTGGTTATCAATATGACTTTGGGAGAAGTTAATTTCTGAGGCCAGGTGAATGAGACCACCACAAGATTGTTCAGAATTTATGGGAATGTCAGCACTGCCCACTGAAAACATTGCTCACCTCTCCAAGACTTCCTGGCAGAAACGCCTGAAGCATGCATTAATGAAGTAGATTGACACTACAAAAATTGTATCAACAGACAACAACCAATACTTCCATCAGGCCACTAAGGGGACATTAGCAAAACAGATACCCCAAAGCTCTGACACAGGTTTTAATTTCTGCGTCCCTGCAGTTTGAAACAATCCAATTCCTTAACACCACCTGCCTGCTGAGTAGCAGAAGGCTTCAAACAGTGAGACTCATATGGACTTTACAGCAGAGATGAAAAGAAGTGGATGGAATGAATTTCCACCTCATCTGTAGAAGATGCTGTGAGTAAGATAGAGCAGGAAGAGTAGACTGATGCATGACAAACAGGCAAAGAATAGGCGATGTTAACAAAGTTGTCAATGGCAAAGGGCAGTGTGATAATAATAAGGTCACTGAAGTAGGTCACAGAGTATGGGTCTACCTTATGGACCCTGATGCAGAGTGAGTGCAGGGCATTTGTGAGCCAGTGTGACAGAGCCCACACTGCCCTAGTCCTCTCGTTGTCTCCCTAAGAACTGAGTTTTTGATGCTATCAACACAGGATCTCACAGTCTGAATCCTGCCATGAGTTTTGTTGATGTTTAAGAGGTGCTTCTACTACCAGTGCAAGTTTGACCTATATAACAAACCAAGTAGGTCACTGAGTACACATTGAACCATGACAAATTGATTTTGAACCATCACTTATCTGGCTCTGTTGCTGTCAAGGAGGATACATCAGTGTGATTAATAAATTATTTACCAAATAGATAAAAGCATGCTTCCCCCACCAGAGATTCTGGAGGGTTTATTGTTTTAAGCTGCTGCACTAATTGGGCTGTACATTTACTTGCAATTCCAAGGGAGGTGAACGTTAGAGGAACAATGCTCTTTACTGCACATGGTGGTGACACAGCAGAGGCATCCCATGAATGCCTACAACAAATGATGCTCAGTTTAGTGTTTTGCTGGCGTAGCTCCCAGCACTCCTTCCTCACACTGGTCTCTGTCCAGAGCTGCCTCAAGCCTGACACTGGGGGAGAACCAGCCTCATGAGAGACAGCTTTAAGACTTCACTACATAGCCTCTCTTCATCATGGTAATGATCCTTCCATTGGAAAGATTGCTTCTATTAAGCTACTTTGCAAAATTCCTGCATAAGTTGTCTCTGTCATCTAAGACAGTATCTCTGGTCAAAAGCATCACTTTTTGCCTAATTACTTGTGCTTCTGATTCCTTTTTTATCCCTTATCTGTGGCACTCCTCCTTGCTGGTATTGTTTTATATGGGAGGACAATTGTTCACCTTCAGATCTGAGTTTGTCTTCAGTGAAAAAATCTTTTAAGGAAGAGAAACTACTTCAGGGTAATCTAAAATACATTTTAATCACCACAACTAATTATGAAGAGCAGTAAATCAGTAAGGGTCAGAGCTCTAACACCTTACTGCAAATGACAAAGAGCTGTGTAGCTGATTGTAATGGGATTACTCCTGAAAGTGGCTGCCCATTACTTTCACTGCAAGATTCATAGTCTCTTTGAAAAACTGTCTGAAAGACTATTAATAAAAGTATAATTAACTAGAAAACTGAAGACATTATTTCAAGAATTTCTGCAAACAATGAAAAAACTTCATTTATAGTAGAGTCTGTGCATTTGAGCCGTGAAAATGTGTATTTATTCATACCAACAGGTGTAATCTCATTTAGAGCATTGGGAGCTAAGGAGGCCAAAGAGACTTGGTTGACATTCAAGCACAACTTCATCCAAGCTCAAGATCTGTTCATCTATAAGAGGAAGAAATCAGGCAAAGGTGACAGGAGACCCACATGAATGAACAAGGAGTCAATGAAAATATTCAAATAAAAGAAGAAAATCTGTGGAATGTGGAAAAGAAGTCTTGATGGAGATCAAAGACAACAAGAAAGGCTTATTTATGTATGTCAATAAAAAAGGAAAAATAGGGAAAATATGAGTCCACTGCCGAATGAAATGTGTGCCCTGGTAATACAGACTGAGAAGGCAGAGTTACTGAACACCTACTTTGCTTCTGTCTCTATTGCTAAAACTTCTCCTCAGATATCCCAGACCCTGCAGATAAGATTGAGTCTAGGGAAAAGAATTCCTTTTGGCTGAGGAGGATCTGGTCACAGATCATCTAGGCAAACTCAGTGCTCACAAATACGTGGTTCCTGATGGGATGAATCCGCAAGTGCAAAGGTGTCAGGAGTCAAGCCACTCTCTAACATCTTTGAAAGACAATGGAGAGCAGGAGGAGTCCGAGATCTGGAGAAAATACAGTGTTACACCAGTTTTCAAATAGGTCAAGAAGAGAGAGCCAGGAAAATGCAAGCCATTCAGCCTCACCTCTGTCCCTGGGAAAGTGATATTCTGGATGTCCTCTCCAAGCAAGTGGAAGAGGAGAAGGTTATCAGGAGTAGCCAACATGGATTCATCAAGAGGAAATCACACTTGACCAACCTGGTATCCTACTATGATGTTATGACCAGCTGGATAGATAAGGAGTGAGCAGAGGATGCCTCGACTTCAGCAAGGTATTTGATGCTGTCTTACACAACATCAATGCAAGTAAGCTTAGGAAGTGTGGGGTAAGCAAGTGGACAGCGAGATGGACTGAGATTTGTTTGACTGACAGAGCTTAGATCTGTGTGATCAGTGGCACAGAGCTGAGTTGGAGGCCTGTAGATAGCTATCTATAGGTAAGTACTATGGAAGAAAGGAGATGTTCTTTATTATGTTATGAATTATTGCTGCAGATTTCTGTTGCTTACATTTTTATGTATCAACTCAATTTAAAAAAAAAAAAAAAAAAAACAACAAACACAAAGAAATGGTATTTGTAACATTCATAAAAAGCATCAACTTCTAAAAATTCTGGCAGAACTCTAATAATGAAAAAAGCACCTTGCAAAAATAAATGAAAATAATAAAAAATAAAATAAGGCAGTGTATTTGATTTTAAACCCCATCAGCATAATGGTTGTACTGAAATGGACTTTTGTCTCTTAAATACTTGATTTATAACTATGAATCTTTGTGGTGGATGAAGTTACTGTATTCAGCTTTCACAAACCCCAGTGCTGTTTTCCCTTGAGCTACTGCATCATGATAAAGGCATGGAAAATGTGAGCTAGATTTAAAAAGAAAAAGTACATATCTTCTTTTGTTTATTATGTTTGACCAGGAAGTTTACCTTCCTTCTTTATTTTTTTTTTAATCTTGATTTTTTTTTTTTGTCTTTCTTTAAAATGCAGTGTCCTTTAGTGGATAGCATTTGGGCATCCTTCCCAAGTCTGCCTGACAACATCAATGGTTAGCTCTTCAGGTGCAGTGACCCCACAAGCAAGCTGTCCTCTGCTATTCTGGCTGCACCTACTATTACTCAAGCAGTGGGAGCCAAACAAATACGACATTTGGATCTTTCCTACTTGTTTTGTAAAGCGTCCCAGCATGCATGGTGCATGGACACGCTGCATAAGAAATCGACAATTCCCTGCGATTACACAGCAGGACATGAGCACTGGCAGCAGAGCTGAGAACTTAACTCTGGGGTATATGGGGCTGACAAATGCAGAGACATATTGATCCTCTGCAGTCTGTCTTATCAGCAAAGTAGTAATGGTCTGCATATTAACACAATAGCCTTATAGGTTACAAGAGACAAGAAAGGACGCTTGAGCTAAGTGCCTAGAGGATGAGCATGCTGTGCTAACTCCACACATAATGCAGAAGGTTAACCTGCCACCATAGCTTGCCTCAGAAGCCAGACTCAACAATGGGTATTTAAGCAGAGGAATAAAAATGATGTTTTTTACTAAAATGCCTGTGCCAGGCTGCAAATTGCCGGGGCAAGAAAGTCAATTGCAAAATAGCAAGAACTTGCAAATTAAGCAGAAGGGAAATGAGATCCATAAATGCTGCACAAAAGCATTGGTTAAAAAGTACTGATTACAAAATTACTACTGCTTAATGAGCACACATCTCCAGATGGCAGAAAGGAGAGACCAAGCTCTCACTTAGTTCCTAGACACTCAGGTGACAGATGATAATTCTCTGCCTTCTGAGTACAGGCTGGAGGTATCACTCTAATCACCAGTCCCATGCCAGATTAGTTTGTCAAGTGACACTGAAGAATGATGCTGCAGTGTAGGGTGATTCTGAGTGATTAATACTGCAAAACATCTCTTGCATGAGTCATCTACGTAACATCTTCAGACCCTGTTCAGCACTTGTGTAAGTTTGTAAGCAGGACAAGAATCAGACTGCACAAACAAAACTTCAGAGACGTTAAATTACTCCATCAATATGCAGATCTAAATATTATCTGTGAAAACAAAATGGTAAAATTACTCAATGGGACATCATGATATCCTATAAAATTTCAGTTTTTTATGAAACAATTACTGCAGACTCTAAAGAGTCTGTTCCCTTCCTTCGTGTAGGTCCCCTTTAAATACTGAAAGATTGCTATAAGGCTTCCCTGGAGCCTTTTCTTCTCTAGGCTGAACAGCCCCAGCTCTCTCAGTCTGTCCCCCTAGGGAAGGTGCTCCATTCCTTGGGTTGTTTTTGTGGCCCTCCTCTGAATGTGACCAGACCAACAGGTCTGTCTCTTCTGTACTGAGAACTTCACATCTAGATGTAGTACTTCAGTGCAGAGGGGCAGGATCACTCCCCTTGAACCGCGGCCATGCTTCCTTTGATGTAGCCCAAGATCCAGTTGGCTTTCTGGGCTGTGAGAGCACATTGCTGACTCATGTTCAGCTTCCCACCCACCAGTATTCCCAAGTCCATTTTGGCAGGGCTGTGCTCTACCCTTTTGTCCCCCAGCTTGTATAGGTAGTGTTAGTTGCCAACACCCTGGTTCAAGATCTTACAGCTGCGGTTCACCTGGGCCCACTGCTTAAGCTTGTCTAAGGCTCTCTGGATGATATCCAATTCCTCAGGAATGTCAACAACCACACGTCTTGGTGTCATCCACAAACATGCTGAGAGTGCACTTGATCTCACAGTCAATGTCATCAATGAAGATATTAAATAGTACCAGTCTTAGTACTATTAATACTTTCCATTATAATTTCAAGTGGTCTATCCGTTGTATCAAAATTTCTCATGAAACATGAGTTCTGTTTCCCAGGAAACCCCAGAGTCCATTTCTGCATGTTTTTGTCTTTCTCTATCTGCTTTTATTTAAGATTTGTCTAGAGATTTGTAGAGATATTCTTGTGTAGGTTCTCTGGAGTCCAAGCTAAAGAAATCTAGAGGCTATTTTCAGGGACTCTGAAAATAGGATCTATACTAATCAGAGAGGTAGTTGTTCTTTTACTGGAAAATAAATAGGGAACTGACAAAGTTCACAAACTCATTTGTAGCTCAAAAGAATCCTGGCTGATGGTTGGGACTTTTAGTCACCACACTCACGTAAGTACAACCCATCAGACTCAACAGCCATGTGTACCTTGGATCTAAATTCACTGCTAAGTACTTTATGAGGACATTCTGTACTGGATGATGAAGACAAAATTTGATGAATTCCATGATTTCATTATAATTTTAGTATCATAATGCATCACTGATATTCCTTCATTTCTTCTTGCCAGAGACAATGGAAAGAAACCAAAGATATTTTTAAAAAGGAAAAAAGACTACATTTAGGTCTACCGAATACCTTATTGTACCCCATATAATCTCTGCTCTCCTTTGAACTGGTGAAATGCAAGGGCTGCATTTTGCCCATCATCAGGAATGGAAAAGCTCTTAAACCAGGTAAGAATGTAGGCAATGTCAGGAAATCACTCCAGCTCACAGTCACCCACACAACAGGTACAGGCTGACAGACATTGCCAGTTTAGTTAAGATAGGTTTCAGGATAGGGAAGGTACTGCTGTGTCAGTAGAGGATGTATTCTCTCTCTGCTCACACAGGATCTAGGAATGCCTTCCTGATCCAAAGCCACTGGGAAGTGAACTTGCTCCACTTCGGAAAGATCTTTTTGAGATATGTCATCAGGTTGTGAAGCTAGGTTGCTAGCTCCTTCCTGCTGGTCTGATATATTGATTTTGAAGGCAGCTTCTCAATATATCTGAGATCAAAATCTGCCTTGGAGAATAAAGCAGAGTCACAAACTGCATTTCTATTATGGGTTTTAATCATAGTCTTGACATTTTCTCTGTGCATTCTTCTGTCAGAAGGAAATATTTTCACTTTTTTTTTAATAGAAGCAATCAACACTGAAGAGTCAGTTGGATCAATCACCACATTATAGCCAATAGTATTGATTCTGTTATGTTGGTAAGGTAATATCCAGTACTGAGAATATCAGTGTTCAACACTTATTAGATAATTAGGCATATTGATGAGAATCAATAATAATTAATAATTTAATGTTCAATTGTATTAACGAGGAAATAGGTTAACTGCACACTCTTAGATGAAGCCAAGGCTCAGAGCATCTCACTTCACAGCTTTAACAAAAGACACATGGATATAATCATAAACCACACTGATTGCTTGTCAGAAGGTTAAAGAGCAGTGAAAGCCCGGTTGTAGTTTGAAATAATTTTAAAAATATTCCTTTTATTTGTTCATTCATTCATTCATTCATTCATTCATTCATTCATTCATTCATTCATTCATTCATTTTATGGAAACCATATTTTTTTCCCTAGGTCTAGAAAGAGAAACCAATCTCACTTGCAGGTGCCACTTCGGGTGAATTTTTTGTGACTTGTGGAGCAGACCATGTCCATGAACCCTCCACATTAGTTTGGAATGCATTGTTCTCTGAGGTTGGTGAAGTCTGTCCCCAGGAGATATTTGTAACCCTTGGTAAAATCTTGACATAATTTCCCTTTTACACCAAATGCCAACTCTGCACATGCTGACACCAAGCCCAGCAGCACAAGGCACCATTAACCGGAGATGTACACACAAACAGGGAGTGCATAAACCCTGCACAGCAGCCATCACTGGGGCTGAATTTAGACTCACAAGGACAGACATGTTGGTCTCAGAACAAAGTGAACACAAGGGAAAGTTAAAAAATATTTTAGAAGTGAATGGCCTTCCCCCCCCCCCAGATACATAAAAAATAAATATTATTGTTTTGTTCCTACTTCTGCATTATGAATAGCTTGTGCTCTTCTTGTTTTGTAAGATTTTGTTATTTTAATTTGCTGCATGCACTTATACATCAAATATGTCCATGCTGAACAGGGAACTGCACGCACACACACACACAGGAAGTCTACCATAAAATTTTGCATTGAGATCCCCACCAGCTAAAAAGCTTTAAAGCTGTCACTGATTCAGGTGACAGCCTTAACATCAGGTTACAGGCTTGACTCAAAGTAAATGATATCTTTTCCTCCACGTCTTCGTTTGCAATTATTTGTATAAAGTAGACCTGAAAAAGAGACCTCACTCCTAAAAGGTCTCAAAGCCAAACCCAATATAGAAACACCAGTCACTTTTTTTTTCTTCCAAAATACACAAGATTTATGCTGTTTTTCATTCCTCTGACAGTGTTATTTGTAAACTACCCTTTTGCTCTGCAGAGGTTTAAAGTGGCTTTTTTCAAGCTAACAGGCAGCAGACAGCCCTGCCCAGGGAAAAGCTGCCTGCAACTGCAGACTTATTTAAATGTGAGCGTGTAGCTGCTCTCCTGCATGCAAAATAAAGCAGGTGCTAAAATATTTAACTCTACCACTGTCCACTATTCATTACATCCAACTGGTGCTGTCAGAAGCAAGCTGCTTGACTAACCAGGGCCTGGGATTTAGTATGACATCTCAACTCTAATTACTCCATCCTCCTGATTCATTTTTTCAGCCTCAGACTTTCAAATTCAGCCTGGATTTAAAGTATTGTGGGCACAGCTTCATATGCAAGTTAGAAATGTGATGGCTTCTGAATGCAGAAAACAGCAGACCATCTTGGGGCCACTGAAGCAGTTTGCTATGAAGCTAAGGCAATGTAACTTGCTCTTGAGTGTCTTTGTGGCTGGAGTCTAACTCACTCTTGGCAGATGTGTCAAGTCTCATGTACGAAGCACAGGAGTCGTGCAGCTGGCTCTGACCCCAACTCTCTGCACAACCTGCTGTCACCTACACTGCGTCTCTGAGGCTCTGTCCCATCTGCCAGGTGTAGATAGGACATTCCCTGGCATGAAGGATCACAGAAGTGACAGCTTTCATATTGTTTCCAGTGTAGTGCTGCACTTGGGTTGGTGACAGCAGATGATTAGGTCACGTGGAAGAGCAGCTCCAGAATTCCAAGCTGCACATCTGCACCGTGAGCCAACCACGGATATGAAATTGCAAGGAAAATCATCAGAAGTGTTTTGAATAGATGTACCCTGCTACAGGGTTAGCCTTCCTGTATACCTTACATATCACCAAGAATATTCCCCAGTGTCCTATGAATTGACAGCACAGATAGTAAGAAACAACAGCATCTTTAAAGTCCTCGTCAAGTTGCTGTTTTCTCCAGCAATATGTTTACTTATGTTGAAGAAAGTGAACATTTTGTTGACGTTTCTAACATGATCTTTTCTTTTGAATTTTTTTTGAATGTATAGTGAAAACAAACACCCTACTTTGCCTTTCTTTTAGTTCTTCTTCATTTTCTTTCAGAAGAGAAAGAAAAAAAGTTGAGAATGTGTCATATTGTAGTGAAAATAGTGTTTTCCAGACTCTTCTTAGAAATATTCTACATTTTTGTCTACCTTTTATTTCATTCATCTATTTATTAAATTTCCATGCTCCAAGGTTAAAATAGAAGCTCTACAAGTATTTAGGGCTGATTTTGGATGGCTATCTTGTAGTACTTACAGTGTCTCCGTCCTTTTTTGGATAATTTATTTAACTGTTAACTAATGTGCAGGAAGAACATACATATTATTACATGACTTTTTCATAGGGAAATAAATACACCACACAGGGAAATAAATGCATCTCATAGGCCATTAAAGCTGCCTGTTACTAAGCAGTAAGGTGTGAGTCCTAGAGAGTGTTTCCCAAAGGCTCACCTTTCAGGTTATGTGACAGGAGCGTGCTCCATGTCAAGCAGCTTAATACGATGCTGGTGGCATGCCACTGCTGGATGGGTTATCGTACAAAATACTTCTTTTACTACCTGTGAGATATCAGTTCATCACAAATGTGTCCCAGTACCAAAGGCATATCATTTAACTTTCATGTTTCCTTTCTACTGCCCACTGAAGCAACGAGACCAGTGCTAACTTCTGTTTCCTGAGTATGCTGATCAGCCTTCCCTGCTGCTAGAAATGTTTTGTGGTACATGAAAAAAATTTCTAATGTAGAAAGAAAAAATAGAAAATCATGAGACTAAAATGGCTCAATCTGATATTAAAAATTACACCTGTAAAGCATAACAATTAGATTGCCCTTTTTCAGCTGTTGATCAGCTCTGCAAGTCCTTTGCCAGCTCTTGCTTCAGGTAGATGTGGAGCTATAAATTCTTATTTTGTTCAGCTGTCATCACTGCCATGTGTACTGGGCTTAATAAGAAGTTCATGCAAGATAAAGAATTTCTTAGAGAAGAACAAATTCATCCTGATATTAACAGTTCCTAAAACTGAGTAAATAGAAAGCACGTGAAGAAAAGATGGACAAATCAGATGTCTACCATTTATCACACATGGTGAACAGCTAAGGCTTCACAGTTCTTTTCTACAAAATCTTTCCTTTTATAACCTATGATGTCAATCCACAAATTGGAAATCCAGTACTGCAGTATTTCCTCTTCTATATGAGACAATTCACAGGATGTTCTTTCTATTTTTCTGCTCTTTTCACCCTCCCCACTCCCATTATTTATTTCCTCATTGTATTTCTCTGTTGACTCACTGATCCTGTTTTCCACTGCAAAACACTGACTTTATAATCATATCTTTTGAGTCACTTGCTTGACTGGGTCAAATTTTCGGCTAAGAGAAATAAAGAATCTACACTGGATTAATTTGTTGTCAATAGTAAGTTCTATCTGTTACCTCTGAGAATTTAGTCATGATAAGAACCTTTTTCTGTTGTGTATTTTACAAATATACAACAATACATTATTCGTGCTCCTGACTATTTATTGTCCAAATAGACAAAAGACAAGGCAAAAAAAAAAAAAAAAGCATACAAGGAAGTAGAGGGGGAAAAATCAATTGTTCTGTCTATTCATATTGTTTAGGAACAGTATTGCATTTCTGCAACTAGACTGGAATGCACAACTTCTCTCTTAGCGTTTAGTTCTATTAAGGAAAGTAAGAGAAACATCTATATCCATTTTCTGTTATATATTTATTTTGTGTAATGGCTTCTGAAAGAAATTGCTGACTTTTTTAGTTCATAGAATGATAGAATAATAGAACTGTAGAATCTTAGAACCCCAGAATGTCTTGGTTGGATGGATCATCCAGTTCCAACCCCCTGCCATGGACAGGGCTGTCCCCCAGCAGCTCAGGACTCCCAGGACCCCATCCAGCCTGGCCTTTAATGCCTCCAGAAATGGAGCATCCACAGCTTCTCTGGGCAGCTTGTGCCACTGCCTCACCACCTCAGTGAAAATGTGAGGTTTTTTCATGCTCTGTAGGGAAAACAGAAACTGAATTTTAGTGTTGTTTTTGGATATATTATTTCCTTTAAATCACAGATTAAAATACCATTTTAAGCCCTGGGCAATATGTTCTAGAGTAGCTTTATAGAGCTTTCTTTCTGGTGCCAGTCCCAGCATGAATTTTCTAGTGCATCCACACATTCCTGCTCCCCACATGAGGAATGGGACTGTGGGTTTGGCACAGGGTGGAAGAAATATAATGTGGCTGCTAAATCTCAGAGCTCAAGAAATTGTCTCCCTCAGACAAACAGAGGTATCCCAGATGCACCTTGATGGCTCTGCCACTCCATTTTGAATCATCTGAGAGCTTACAAGACTGTGCCCTTTCATTTCTGCCAGCAAATACCAGGGGAGAAAGCCACTTTCTCCCACTTCTAGTTCCAAAATCTGTCTATAATATACAACAAGGAAGTGCTCTGATGTATAAAATCACTACTGACTCAAGATCAAATCCAAAACAAAAAACCTTGGAGCTCTGTTCATTGTAATTTGCCTTTTTTTTTTTTTTTTTTGCTAGTGTATGTCAGCCTGCATGTGTAAAAGCTTGATTAAAGACCATAATACAAATAATTTAAAAATTTCTATTTCTTCCTTTTGCAGTACTGTCACACAATATAATTATATGATTTCTAGAGGATACTCAAAAATGAATTACAGGGTGTTTCCTTTATGCTCCTGGTTGCATGTGAACTACAGAGCCTAGTATTGCTTTCTGTAAATACCATTCCAAATAATCACGGAACATCCTATAATTCAATTATAAATAACCTCTGAGAACCATAAAATGATATATTCTAGGCTGGTGACACACACAGATGTATTCACTGCCCTGACTGCAAAATGAAACCTAAAACAAACCCAGCATTTTCACTTGCTTTTGATCTGTAAAGTGCCTCTGTGCATGAAAAATACAAAGGAGACTATACAGCCTGTAACACTCTCCTTGGAATTATTCCTTCTGAGAAAAACAAAGTCAAAATCAAAACAAAACAAAAAAACCCACTATGCTTTTGATTGAAAAATAAGCAATAAAAGCTTTTAGCCAGCAGTGGCTGAGATGCAGATATACAGGAAAAATCAACAGCTTTTGCAGGAAAATAGATAGCTTTTTGTGACACTACTTACAAAAGTTGTGATGTGATATTTTTAAAGATGGTTCTTCACTGTTTTTTATGTATGATCTCCTGAGGCCTTCCCATCTTGATGCTTGCTGCAAGAAGCCCTTTTTTCACCACCAAATGTCAAAACAAAATTTAGAATAAATGAAAATTGGGGAAATCAATGTAGTGCTTAACGTTAGTCAAAAAATTATTCCTTACCAGGTGACCAAAGCTCAGTAAGTCTGTGCTTAAATATATTACACACTCACAGCCCATGACCCAAACAGCATCACTTCCACCACCACTATCTCCTGAGCCTGGACCTGAGGCAGCTCCTAGGAACTTCTTGGGATAGGGAGGTGGGACATCAGGGGTTGGGGATGAAACTGTCTGATATGGCATGTGTCAGCAGAGTCATACATTTCATGATAAGGTGTGGAAAAAGATGAATCAAATCGATTAAGCACAAGATGAAAAGTTCAGCTTGGTGGGTTTGATTCCTTAAAAGCCTGGGAGAAGCCTTACAAATGTGTGATCTTGAGTGTCAGTGTGGCACTCATCTCTGCTCTGTTTTTCTTTTTTTTTCTAGCTCTAGCATCAAGTCAAAGGAATAAAATTGGAGATCTTTCATCCCTTGGTGAATTACCTTTGATAAATAAGTGCTGTTTTTCTGGAAGACTGTTTCCTTTCTATGCCTCTTCTTAAGGAGACATTTGGAAGAATTTTTTTTTGTCTAAGAAGCAGCTGTATTCCAAATCCTAGGTCATCCCCCATCTGTTTGTTGAAAACAAACTAGCTAATTTTGGGAATGCTAAAAAAATGAAGAATTTTAATAAGCCTCATTCACATGGACGGTCCCCAGCACTGGAAGAAAAGGCATACGGGAGAGCAGCAGTTGGTAAAACAGTTTTGTTGGTGGTACTAAATGGAGATAAAAGTGTTCTTGTGAGAATACATGATAAACGTTGAAAACAGATTTCACCATCACCCTTTTCTTCTTGTACTATTGATTATCTTTATTTATTTATTTATTATCTTTATACTGTACACCTGGTACTGCTTACTGGTATGTGTTTTGCTGTTCTAATACTCTCACTTGGAATAAGGAGGCAGAGACTCCCTGTTTTGTGGATTGCAGCTCTGTAGATATTAGTAATATTACAGTTTTCCATCTGCAAGCAAATTCACGCTGGGCACAGTACTGCCAGGAAGAGCAGATAAGCTGACGGGAGCTTGGAGGAAAAGAACAAAAGTAATTGTGAAGCTGGAAGGAGTGATATATAAAAGAGATAAGTATGCACAGCTCAACTAAACAATGACTAATTGCTCGGGCATAATAACAATTTGGAAAGGAATCTTAATTGATTTATCTGAAGAATACTCAAGGCTTCTTTTAAGAGGCTTTACTATTAGAACTATTTATCTGCCTACGTTAAGGGTACAATTGAGAACTCCATTCAATGACTGAAAGCTAAACACACACAGAACCATAACCATCACAGTGTTATTCACATGCCAGTAGCTCTTAAAGTATTCTTGCATGAATAGTCTTGTGTGTCACCAGAGGAAGCTAATGGGTGTCCTAGAGCCTAAGATGGTGATAAACAAAGACATTAAATGATAATGGTTACAGGGGTCTTAACAGAGTGAATTAGTCTAATCCAATACACAGCCTGACATGACCTATGAATTGCTGTGTGCTGAGGAGCATTAGCCATGAATTCTGGATGAAGTAACTCTCATAAAGCGTGCAGTGAAACTCACTAAATGCAGGGTGAAAGTATATGGAATTCTTTCTAAAAAGTTTAAAGTATTAGTTCATAATTTTCTGAAGACTGTATAAAATGTCATAGCTGCACTGGCTTCAGTGACACTGATTTGCATTAGCTGAAGTTCTGCCCCTAAATTGTTCAAGAAAATCCAGAATGAAACTATAAAGAATTTATTTTTGGAAGGACACCATCTGGTGTTTTATTGCTAGCTGACAAGAAGTAAGAAAGGATAGTCTGGCTGCTAGTTGCAAGAGCAGTGCACAATTTGCTTCTAACAGGAGCTTGTGAGGATGTGGTTAACCAAATAACTCTTTAACAGGTCCCCTCAAGCTGAAGATGAGCTCAAGCTAAATCCAGTGACCTGGGTATCATTAACGATCTCTGTTTAAAAGTAGTATAAACTAGGAATAATAGTCCCACACCGTCATGCTTCAGAAGCAAATTAACCCCTGTCTAGATTTCTATTATGTCAAACCAATCATCTCTATTTAATGGATTCGATATTTCTGTTGATTGTAAAGCTGGCTCTGATTATAAGCTACACCAGTTTTCAGGATTCATTGCCCACTGTAAAAATGAAGAACTTGAATCCTCATTTGGTTGCTGATTTCACTGCATTCTCTGATTCTCTCTTCTTTTTTCCCCCATGACTCTTTTTCTACTAAACCATTTTTTTCAGTTGTTGCAGCAAATAATTCACTGTAAAACTGTCCCTTATAGCACATTATTCTAGAGGCAAGTCAAAGTAGCTTTTCCGCAGTGCTGTTGATTAACTTAGGGAAAAGAACATTTTAAGGTGTGATTTTGACTTTGTTTTTGCTGTAACCATGTCAGATGCACTTCCTTTTATTTAATGTTCAGTGATAATTTTTGCTGAGCCTTTAGGTAGAGGCATCAGATTAAAGAACGACAGAACCTTTCTGAGAAAGATTAAATGATGATGCTCTGAGAGGCATCAGGGTTCTTCTTCACCCCAGGCAGCAGCCACAAAGCAAGTGCCAAAGCAGCATCTGCTGAGATAAGCAAAAGTGTGAGCCATTTAGCAAAGGAAAGCTAAGAAAATGAAACGATTGTTTTATTTGTCTGTCTTTATCATGAAGTACAGACATGATCAAATGGCGTGAAACAACAGAAAGTAAGGGTGCAACTTTCCTTATGAAAATGCATGTTAGAAAAAGATGAAACAAAATAAGCTTACTTTCAAGGTGTTTGTAACAATGTGTATGAATAGCAAGTATCAGTTGTAGGATGCAGGAAGAGCAGAAAAAAATCGTAAGAGCAGAATCATAGATTCATAGATTCATTAGGTTGGAAAGGACTTACAAGATCATCTAGTCCAACCATCCTCCCACCACCATCCCTACCCACTAAGCTATGAAATCAAATCCCTTAGCATCTCATCTAAACGCTTCTTAAACAGCGCTAGGGATGGTGCCTCAACCACCTCACTAGACAGGCCATTCCAGTGCCTGACCACTCTTTCAGAGAAAAAAATTTTCCTCAAATCTAATCTAAATCTTCCCTGGCGCAACTTGTGGCCATTCCCTCTTGTTCTGTCATTAGTTATCTGGGTAGAAACTTTTGGTTTCTAAGGGCCATAAGTAAAGATAATTCCACAGCATTAAGTGAGCTAATATTTTTATTATCTTCTATTAAAACTGCTGGAAAATACAATGTTAATATACAACTGTAATTACAGTAGGCTGCAATTATAAATACAGCCATAAATATTTTCCCTTATTCAGATTTGAGAATACAAGAAGCAACATGACTGCCTTTCTGCATTAATGTACTTAGCAGGAGATATTCCTGATGGAAAGCAGCCACACAGAGAGTGAACTGAATCAGGCAGATGGAGCCTCAAGCACCCCTCACAGTGTTGCAGAACTCAAACTGGATCAGTGGGTAAGTGCAGTTGAGAGGCAATGAAGTGGTTGCTCTTGAGGCAGCTGGGTTACAGTCACAGCCTAAATCCTCCACGAGACTGTGGTCCCAGCTAATCAGCCCTACTTCAGCAAAAGTGTACGAGCTTGGGCACTCCATAGGGTCACCAAACTGAAACCAAACTGGGAAATGAGCTGGTGAGAACAAGTTATGTTGGCCTGTGTTAATGGATTAACTAGTACAAATTTCCACTGCTTTGCACTCTACCTGCTTCTATGCATGTCTATCCATTTGCATAGCATATTTCTTAAATAATTAATGTGCTTTAGTGTCTCCATAACCTTGCCATATAATTTCTTCATGCCCTTCAGCAATTCACTTCCCGTCTCTGGCCTTCAGTTCACCATTTGTAGAATAAGTGTGCAGTCAGAGCTCAATTAACAGAGATAACAGAGGTGGAATAACTCAGAGAAAGAGAAAACATAGACAATTGAAGACATGCATTGAAACAACTATTCAGGAAGAGAATGGAGACACAAAAGATCATTGACAGTGTCAATTGTGGAGTGCAAGGATTTTTTCACTAGTCCTTAGCTAAAGCATTCAGTCCACCCTCCCCAAACATAGTCACATCTGTGCATGCATACACAGGTATTCTTGCGCAGTAATCTGTGATGTGGATAAGCCACCTAGGGATCAATATGGGATGGCTAAACTTCAGTGATAAAATACTCTGCTGCAAAGTGCATTATGAAAAGCAGTAGGAGTGTCAAATAAGACATAGCTCCTTTTATTAAAAACAATTAAATAAATACATATATCAAACACTGGGGTTTTATGAAGGAGCCTGAATGTACAACAATTAAGTCTAGTTTGATACTAACTGTAGCCTATCTCCATCTGAAAGTGATAATCTAAAGTAGGTAGAGCACCCTAGAAGATTTTTTTTACCCTGTATCTGAGTGCCTGTATTAGTTTTGCCCTTTGCTACAAAGACAAACATAGGATATGTTGTTAAACCTGCATAAATTCTTGATGTAAAAATACTTACAAAGCACTTGGTGATCTAGGAGCTTATACACAACTTCAGTCTGGAGTTTTTAGCCATATATCTCTATATATTCTATACACACATAAATGAATATTATCCAAAAACCAAGAAGAAGAATTTATGATCAAACTAGAAAATTCCCAGTATCCTGAACTGTGATTAAGCTGGTGAGAATTTTGATACGACAATTAAAATAAAAACAAATGTAACTGCACGTTATCTTTTCTGAGTAATTCAGTGTATTCTCACTTTGCTGATACAAGAAATTCTAACTTTTTTTTCCAATAAGTTATTAAAATATCCCGAAGATCAGACAAGAAGATTGCTCTTGCTTTCTTGGAAGCAATAATGGAGATGAGGTCAATCAATATAAAAGATTATTCTACATATTATTCCTTCCCATGGCAGGAGGTTGGAACTAGATGCCCTTCAAGGTTGCTTCCAACCTGAAACATTCAAAGATTATACATATATACATACACATATATTATATATATAATATATGATATTATATACATATATATACATATACAGAAGGGGAAAGGAAAAAAAAAGCTTGTCTAAATTATGTTTTTAACCTTCCTTCCAAGGTTGGTATATCCAGACCATGTCTGGATGGGCTTTGTCTTGCACGTTACACATCTTAGCCTTTCCACTCACATTAGCAGCTTGTTTTTCTGTGAAACATTCTCCTTTTCTTGTTTGAAACACATGGCATAATGCTACAAGCACACTAGAAAACCCATCATTTGTAGTTGGACATTTTCTGGACTTCAAAATTTTCTTCTGTATCTCCTGGTTCGTGTCCTCTCTGGTAAAAATGCAAGTGAAAAATACAAAGGAATCTTAACAACACACTGACATTTCCCTATGACTTTAAAACATCCTGAAGTCTTTGAACACTGAAAACTTAGAGATTCCTGAAGACAGAAGTTCTTTATGTCATATCTTACCCTCACTGTGATACCAAGAAAACCCTACCCTTCAGGCCTTGTGATTTCTCCAGCAAGTTCTTGTGTATCACTCTCACCTCATGCACCAGAGCACTCTGCTCTTAAGCGACATTCTTCATCCTTGCTTGTACTCATATTGACAGCAACTTCAGCCTAGGTTAGTCCCTCCCATACTCCTGTTGTAGTTTAACCTGTCAAGAAGCTAAACATCACACAGACTTTTACTCACTACCCCCTGAGTGTGATGGGGGAGTGAACTGGGAAAAAGTAGAACTCATAGGTTGAGAAAAAAACTACTTACTGGGACAGAAGAGGAAGAGAGAAATAGCATAAATGTGATGCACAGTACAATTGGTCACCACCCACTGATCGATGCCTAGCCAGTTTCCAAGCAACGACCACACCCCCTCATCCAACCCCCTTCAATTTTTATTTTTTTTTACATGATGCCATATGGCATGGGATATCCCTTTGGCCAGTTCAGGGCAGCTATCCTGGTTCTGTCTTTTCCCAGCTTGTTGTATTCTCTCAGTCTTCTTGCTGACAGAACAGTAAATGAAACTGAAAAAATGAAACATCTTTGGCTCTGTACAGCACTCCTCACCAACAACTAAAACACTGGTGTGCTATCAACAGTGTTTCTCTACCAAAACCAAAGTACAACATCATAACAGATACTATGAAAAAATCAACTCTGCCCCAGCATATGTATATAAAGAATATTTTTCTACAAGGATGGCCCCCTGAGTGAGAGGCATTTAAAAGTTATTTTCACGCTGTCTCAGTATTGACCTTCAGTGAGGTTTCAATAACCTTTCCTGTGTAAAGCAACTACGTTAGCTGAATTCAGTGCACAATGCTAATCCAATATAGAGATATGCCATTCAGCCACAGCATGTAAATCAGTGCTAGTGGAAGGAAAGAAGTAAGGAATCTATTCAGCTCTGCTGAAAGCTGCTTTTCCAATTGTACCATCCCCTATTATTGATGTATTTCATGGATAAAGAAACAAGGGATTTCAACTGAAGTCAGAAGTCATTTCATGTGAAACTTCTACCAAATCTACTGTTTCCAATGGATTCTGATTTCTGACTTTTCCAAATCAAATTTGCTGCATCATAATTCTTAATGTCTCTGGGTCTGGTTTGTAGAAGGATTATGCAGTCATTACCATTAGCTCCCTTAGTTCTGTTTCTCTGTGCTATTGATTATTGCAAAAAACAAAGACAAAAACAAAAACACATAGCCAGCAGAAGAAATATGACAAGAAAATACACAGGTCACTCTGAAACTAAGACCTCCTATTTATTTTTAAGAAAACTACAACAGAAGCAAACAATACAATAACACTATTGGATAGATAAAATTATCCACTAAAAAACATGTTTTTTCGACACAATCATCACCATTAACTATGTATTTTTGCCGGTGATAAACAGGAGCCTGCATGCTGCACTTATAAAAATCTGCATGGCCATCTGGAATAGGGCTTGTCCTTCATGACATTGTTACCACTGCTGAAACACACCAGACACCACCTCACTGTGATAACATTCATTCTTTGGTCCCAATACACATTTACAAGGCACCAATGGATGTCACTGGGTAGAATTTTTTTCCACGTGGAGGAATTCAAATCCACAGTTTTGTTTCATGCACGCTTGATGTCAGAAGCCATTTTGTCAAACTGATCATTCTCCCGTGTATCACACAACGAAAAATTGTAATGGATTATCAGTGGAAAATTCAGCCTCCATTGACATACCACCAACATCTGCCTCTCATGTTGTGAGCCAATATATTAAAATAGGATGCATTACTTCTATATTAAAAGGTATAAAAATGAGATTCAATATAGAAACAGTTATTTTGCACTGGAAAAATACAAGTGTTCTTTCTACTTCACAATATGTCAATAGAAGACAGAATAGAAAAATATAAAAAAAATAACTGATCAGAAAGTATGATTAATTTGACCTTTCTCAAGGTGTGCAACAATCATACTGTCATGTGATGGTGATATTTTATTTTCTTCTCACATGTTTTTTTGACATAGTTGATGAAAAAAAAATCCATAGTTATTGAGTATTGCACTGTGGTTTATTTTGATGTCAAGTTTCAGCCATCAACTCAAATTTTGTTTCCCTGAGATCAAATGTCCAGAGACAACAGTTGTGGAAGACTTCAGACTCAATTTGATCTTCCAAATCAATTAAAAAAACCTTGGGTCCTACTGGATTCAGCTTTTAGAAAACAAAGTGGTTTTTTATTTATTTATTTTAGGAATAAGTACAAAGCAGATTAATGTGAGCTTCAACTCAGCAATGCAAACTTGCTCCATAGCTTTCCTTGTAGAAATAGTAGTTAAGCACCTCATAGGATCTACAGCACTAATAAATGAGCAGAAGATGTTCATATACTAGAGGAACAGCCAAATGGTATCGCACTGGCTTCCAAACAGTCACAACTGCTATTCAATTCACAGTTAAACTGGACTGGATGAAGAAGAGACAAGTGGTGTTCTCACTGAAATTTAAGGACTACCCTGGGACTCCTTGCTCATGCTGTTCAAACTGAGAACAGGAAAACCTCCATCGAACTCTCACCATCACCTCCTTGAAATTTACTTTCCATGCTCTCCATTGCCTTGACATTTAGACATGTCTTACTGTTCTTGATGAGATGAAGATTTTATTGACTCATCTAGTGAGGGAAATTTCCATGCTTTGATATAGTAGTGTATCTCCCATGTTACAGATGAAGAAAATAGAGAAAAATGAAATTATTTCCTTGGAATAAAATGATCAGTCAGTGGCAAAATCAAACTGCAAAATAAATATGGAAGTTGCTTCTCGGGTAAAAGCCTCACAAATCCTTAATCTTTCACTGTAAATGACACATAATCTTTCCCATCCTTTTAATCCCGTTCTTTCACAATGCTTGTTCCCAGTGTCAGGTCTTGCCATCTATTAATTTTCAGTAACATGACTGTGCCTTTAAAAGAAGATAAGAAAATTCATCAGGGTCAGTGAAAGGAAATGACGTATAAACTCACTTTTTTTGCTAAGGATAGATGGTATTCCCTAAAGTATTAGAAATTCAAATACTTTTCCCCCATCAACAGTTTTGTTTTATTTGTCATTATTTGTGTAATCAACATATTTTAGAAAGTGCATGCTTTTGGTTCTGTTAAGTGTCCTCAGGTCCAGGGTTTATAAAAAGACACTTAGATAAAAAGCAAGGTACTGACTTCATGTACCTTGGCTGTTCTATGTGTAATTATGTTATGATTATCTCAATAATTAATGGGTCCGTCTGTGTTCCATAATAGCATCACTGGGAATCTTCATTTTCAGACCTTCATATTGTCTATTTTCCTTCATGTACATGGCACAAGTGCTTGGATTTAACTCTTTTTGTTCTTGTAAACTGGCATAATTTCATTGACCAAATTTAAAGAAGAAAATATGCAGACAACAATACCAATTCTTTTCATCATCAGAAAGGTAAATCAGGTCTATGCTATGGGCAGCTGGCTTAATATGCTTAACCAAATGCTGACCTTGTTTACGCCAAATTAACCTGGGAAGAGTCCTATTACAGAGCAACAGTCACAAAAACAAATCTCACACAAGTACAGCGTATATGATTAAGAGGGGAGACCAAGAAAAAGACCAGGAAGACAAAATATGTTGTTAACTAAGTTGTGACAAAATCAGAAACTGAAAATCAGCCAACAGCTCATCGAGTGACAATTACCATGGAATCTTCCTCTGTTTCACAGATTGTTTCATGCACCATCTGAAGAACCCATCTTGCAAATATTCTTAGCTAGCATAGGATTTATTATCTTGCATCTTTCAGGGGTATCATTGAAAGAAGCAAGCAAAAAAGTATTCTAGGAATTAATTAAAAACATCTGAATGTTAATGGATTGTTAAAGAATCAAAAGTTTTGAGACAAAAATGTCTGACTGATAACTACTAATAATTCAGTTAAACTTCTTGCTGATGTCTCATATTTTTTATAAGCATTTTTATTTTTCTAACATGCACATCATTTTTTTTCTGTGGTAGAGATATGAGGATGTCAAGCTTACCATCATGAATCAAATCAGTGGCTCTTAGTCCATTATTTGATCTGATGCTGCATAGTTGATTCACAACCAGTGTTAAAGGCAGAAAATATACAAAAGTATAAAACAAGAGAACCTGGAGAGAATAAGAACAGTCATTAGTCAATATCCCACACAAGTCAATTCCACCACTTCTGAGAAAGTGCTGTCATAGAAATATTCTCATTTAGGACTCACTTACTGCTTGCATTTAGGACTAATTCAGCAAATCACTGAGATGCATTGAGTAGGATTTAAATATGTTTTATTTTTTTGTTTGTTTTTTTCTGATTTAATTCTTTATGCTCTCTTAAATAATTGTGGAATTCCAATGTTTAATACAGAGGAAATCTATCAACAGCAGAACTGGACTGAAAACATAACAAAACATGGTAATCCTGAAATCACCAAATGAGAAAAGAGTCTACTATAGAAATAGAAAAAGAAAATATCTGTACCCAAGTAATAATCTTTGTGAAATGGAAATGCAGTCACAGTGATCCCCCTGAAGCAAAATCTTAAGAAAAGCAACTGAATTGTTGTGTAAAATTTATGAGACAATTTAAAGAGCAAAAGGACTTAAAGAACAAATCAGTAGAGCTAACATAAATATATATTTTTAAAGGATAAATCATGAAACTGTGAGGTAGCTAAGGAGCAATTAAGGAGGAAAATATATATAATAGAAAGAACATAAGTGGATTCTTGGCACTGTTTTTCTTTTACTCCAAAGGATGCCTGCACATAGCAGGCCTGCTCTTTCAGATAGTAATGATGAGGCACTCTCAGAGATTGTGGTGTCAACAAAAAATGCTGGAACAAGCTGATAGAATTAAGAATAGCGAGTCACCAGCTGTAGAGGAACCATAGATAACTATTCAGAATTGTGGAAAGGACAGCACTGTTCAACAGGTTCTGCTTTCTGTCATTAGTACAGAGATATTAAATTACAATTGTTAAGTTATAATCAAAATATTAAAAATAAACCCGTTTTCATCACCACATCTAGCAAAGGCTAGCCTTTTTTCAAAATGAGATTATCACACAATCATGCAATGATCCCTTCTGACATTTAAAAAATATAGAAAAAATGTTATAGATCTCTGAAAAGGTCTATTGTTAGTAACAGGATATTGGGCTAAGGAAATCATTGGTCTGCCTTTTAGGACAATTCCTAAATGTTTAAATTATCACTCATCTTCTGTGTCATGTTGATATTCTTAATGTCAGCTATAAAAAAAAATAATAATAATTCAGAAATAACAACATAACATTGTAAAACCATACGGAGTAAATAAGATTAGAAAAGCCATTTCCTTTACTGGGATTTGTGAGCTAAAGGTTAACTTCCAATTAGAGTTTAAAAGGAAGAACTTTTATTCTGCTTTGGTTGAAGCTTTTAGCAAATCACATTTATATGTGCAGAGCATTTGTATGTTTCCTAACAATTTTCCATTGCGTTTAAGGCTGTAAGCAAACCACTAGAACTTGTATAAAGAATCTGGACATAAGTTACTCATTGATAAGATTTGTTAATATTGCATTATCAGCTGCTATTGCCTTAAGACTGATTACGCTGGTGTTACTATTTAATTGCTAGGTAAATACTATACAATCTTGTTTTTCCAAGTGTAAATAAAACACAGCAGAGAAAGATTAGTTTCTTTGTCACATTCATATAATAGTAAAAGAACAATAATAGCATGGTATTAAAAATAAAGTCATGGAAAAAGATAAATAGTGCAAAACAGTAACAGACAAATTTAAATAATAGTGGACCCAGGGGATTAAGTAATACTTTCCTTTTTTACAGTGCTTTCAATATAAGGATCTCAAAACACTTCTCAAACACTGACAAAAGAAGCTTCCCGATACTATTTAGGTAGGGAAATATTATTATCCTCATTTTACAGATGAATAAGCTTATTTATGAGGAAGATAAAGCAAAGTGAAGTTTCCAAAGCCACAAAGCATATCAGAAGCAGAATTACTAATAGGCTCTGTGCTTAGATTACACAGAGACAGAAAGCTTGACAAATAAAACAGAATCCACACATTCCCTTGAAAAATAGTTCATGTATATTGCAGTCATCACCTAAAATTACTAACATGAAAAAGCTAAATTATCATTTCTGAAGTAAATATTAAACCGTAGTGAGAAGCTCTCATCACAGTGCTGCAACAACTATCCATGGACTCTCAAGGCAAAGCTCTGCTCATCGCATGCTTCACAGAATATTTTTCTCATGGATCCTAGCTTAAGTTCTCTGAAGGCTGGTCCCACGTTCCCCATCCTTCTTTAATCCACTTCACATGCTCTCAAATCCTTTTTCTAACAGCCTGTTGATTTTTTTTTTTTACTCTTCTTCAAATGGTAAAAAATATTTCGATATTTGCCTATCAATTATTCACATTTTAGAGTGGATGTGCACTGGCCATGAGAAAGGTTTTTGTTTTTTTTTTCTTCCTGGGCATATCTGTTTATTAACTGATCTAGTTATTCCAGAAATTTCTTTTACAGGTAAAACTGTAGTATGAATCACTAAAACACGTGCATAGTACATGACCTGGCAGGTAATATAAGGAGTGTCCATGCTGGATATTGAGAGCACAATTATGATAGAGCAGTTATACTGGAAAATCTGAGGATACTCTTGGTTTTCTCAAATGAGCCTGACTAAAAAAATAAAACTAAAAAAATAAAAGATGACAGGAAATTGTTGAGAGTGTGCTAAAATAATTCAGGTACAGTTTTGTGTACTTTACAGGATGACAAAGTGCGAAAGGGCATCTGGGGTAATTAATTTGGAGTCTGTTAATTTTAGTTGCAAAAGAACCCCCTCTGGGATTTTTCCCTTGCTTCCTACTCTTTTTTAATTGCTACAAATCCCACTGCTGCTCATTCACTGTCAAGGCAACAGAACCTTCATCAGTGTTACAAGAAAGAAAGGCATATATATATATACACACATATATTTATGTCCATATATACATGCATATATATATACAAATATATGTATCTATAGGAAGATCTCATCTTTTCAAGCAGGGTCACAGCAACTCTAATCCTCTTGCCCAATGATAAGTCTCATTCACCTCACAAAGCAGGTCAGGCATGCCCATTCTACGTGGGTATCTGCTGAAAGCCTTTGTGCCTTGCAAATGTGCTCATATCAGTTGTTCACACATTGAACTAGATTTTTACAACAGATTTAAGCAAATCCAACAAATTAAATTGAAAAGAAATATCAAAAGAATAGACTTTTTCACTGGATCTATACCCATTTCGCAGAACCAGCAGTTTTTCAGCATAATAACAGTCCACAGTTGTTTCAGAATAAAAAGACTGCGAAGACACAGTCTCCATCTTCCAAGGGCTCCAAGACTTTTTCCAAATCATTCACTGGCAATTTCTGATATTTGGGAAAATGTCCTATTTAAAGCTGATTTTAGTATGGACATACCCATACAGCTCTGCAGAACTGTTGCACTGGCATAGCTTCAAAAGTCATTCAGAATGTTTTTCCTTCCTGTGAATGAAATGAAGCACAAAAGCAAGAATAAATTCCTCTTGACATAATGTTTTCATTAAGTGGCACAAATGTCAAATACTTGATTCACTGACTATTTTTGACTCAAGTAGAAATAGTCTGACAACAAAAGCCAATCTTAAAAAAGTGTTGTGAGATAACAGATCTATTAGTATTTTATCTTTACAGAAGTAATTCTTTTTTCCATTTTTTTTAGAATGCAAATATTCCCATGCTGCAGAACAACAGGCTCAAATGAAATTCCAGAGTCACCATTCCTTACTTTGAATAACTTGAACTCTTCTTACTAAGAAACTCCTTTTGTTAAGTCCCCTAGTTTGCAGCTCACCACAGAAAGGAAGCAAGAGCCATCACTAGAGACTAAATATCACTTAGATGAGTAGTTGAGTATGTGGCTTATTGTCAAGACAGAAAACATTTGCCTAACTTGTTTTGGGAGAATAGCTGCCTTTAAATGATTTATTGTAATAAAGATGGGGAAAAGGATGTTGGGCCATCGGTTGGTATGTTATTTGTGCACATTTTGCACCTGCAGAAAGAACTCTATTCCCACACTTGCCCAAAAAGAAACCACTCTATAAACTAGGAACAGTTAGTCTAACACATGGAGGACTTTGTAAATGATGTAAAGTCATTTGGTGTCCTTAGGAGACTAATCAGTATCAGCCCAACAGCCAATTGAAATGGAAGGATTTCAGATACTGGAAAAAATTCCCAGCTGCATCTAAACCAACTTGCCAAGCAGGTCAATAATCACAAAATATCACTATGTATCATGTAGATGTTATTTAATCTTCACCAAGCAAGTGTAATCTGAGGAAAAGATCCATTCAGGTAGGCTCACAGAGGGCAAAAGGTGAAGCTTCAGTGGTTCAGGCAGTGTTTTCTGCATTTGGTGAAGGTTCTGGTCTAGTTTTACACAACCAAAACTCCAGCAGACTCCTCACCCAGAGTCTGTTACATATTTTAACATTCACAGGAGCAAACAGTGCGGACAGGGGCAGTATTGATGAGTGACATGAATTATAGCAAGAAGCCAATATAGGAGATCTGAGTCTTTAATAAGTGCAAAGCTAAGTTTTGCTTATGAATGGCGATTCATTTTGGATGAAAGAGAAACATTTGCAGACTACTGATGTTGTTTTCACATGGCCACAAGGACAGTGAGACATTTGGATTTTAGGCCTTTCTTTGACTACAGAATCTCTTAAATAATGTTGACTGACATAGATTTTGGCTTTTCAATGGCTCAGTATGTCATATGGTCGAAATCAGAAAGTGCTCTCATCATTTTCTGTTAGACCAAGTCTCACACTGTACTTCTGTACATTTTTTTGTTTGTTTGTTTTTACATGATTGGTTACTTTCCGTCAGACATACATAAAACAGCCTGAGGCAAGCTATCTTAGAACAACTTGAACCTTGAAAATTTCAAATCTTGTCTTCATTGACTGGAATGTCTGATGTTATGTCCACAGATAATTAATGTTTTTGGACTAACTGGACATAAAACAAACACTCAATAGAAGACATGTTAAAACTGCTGAGGAATAAGCAATGTATAATCAAGGTGTGATGATAAATCCCATGTAGCTTTCTTTGTAGTAAATCTGTACTGTTTTTAGGCACTTCTCTGCAATATTACTTCAGCTTTAAAGGAAAAAGGCAATAACAATGGAGACAAACAGCTCTGTATTTAAACTATTTGTGAATTATTTAGAATATTAATTAAATGATGGAATTCAGCAACCTAAATGATAAATATCCCAGAGTCCCCTTACCCCAAGTGTCTGATGTGTACATCCATCCCCAGTAACGTTTCATTGTTTCAGCCTCCAAGAAAAACAGGATGCAATATGCCTTCAGTCTATGATAAAGTTTCCTAATACAGTACAGTAATGCAATTTATTTTCATACAGCATCCTGCGTATAAAAAATTACATAACCCTTTATGAGAAGATAATGCATTACAGACTCAGGCACATTACTGTCTTGCAGGAAGAGAGTGAAGGATAATATTGTGGAAAGGGATTGAGGAAATAAGAGTTAAGGTACAAAAGCGGTTAAAAAAGAAAGTAGTAAATGTGTAAGCATTCTTCTTGAGCTGTTGAAGAAATGACACTAGCTTTAATAGAGGGCTTTAACAGGTGGCAGGTCAGCCTTGTTGCAGACACAGTGTAACACAAAATGTTTTGTACACACAGAAGGTGATAGCTCTTATCCCATGGGTTTATACCATAAATAGATGACAAGGTGAGTCACAGAAGAACCATGTGAATTCCCTAAGATCAAAGAGGCAGTTTGTGGTTCAAGCGAGGAATGAACAGGAATGCTCAAAGTCCCAGACTTCTGACAAAAAGTATTTGTGCAAGCAACGTTTTCTGTGATAGATGGGCCATAATTGCAGACCCAAACGTTTCACGAGTTCTGGGGATACTCACTCTGAGTGCTATGATGTAAAGGCCCAAAGCATGTGAAAAAAGCAGGCCTTTGTGCCAACTCCAGCCTAAAACAGGGGAATCTCAGATTTGGAAAAGAACAGTATTTACATAAGAATTTGCTCATTATTTGGACCACTGGAGTGAGTTATTTCTGATTCCTTTGAAGGCAATATATGTGAGTGAGCTAAAATGGTTAATCTTAGAAGTAGAAAGATAGTGTGAAGAGCGCAAGGTGAGACCAGTCATTCTGAGATTGTAAGGAAAGGAGATGAAATATGTTCTCTCTCCAAATGAGGGGAAGGATATTTTGGTTGGCATCTCTTACCAAATCTATGACAATTTATAAAGTATACTTATTAATCCTCAAAATCCCAAGATTATGTTTTAAAAGGCAATAAATGGAACAACCTTCTTCTCTCATTCTCTACCAAAAAAAGCCTCCCATGGACTCACAAAGCTTTCCCAGGAGGCTAACTCTTTCTCACCACGTAGAATTCAATCTAACTTAGGAATACAAAGGATGTGAAAAATTCAGGGTTGAATACAACTAGTGTGATTGGCTTCTCTTCCATATGGACACACAAGCCACTGAACATATTCATACCAACAGTAGGGAGAGAAGGATCTGAGGCACATCCTTCTCATTCTGAAAACCCATCCATTCAGTGTGGATTCTTTCCCAGGAGCTCAAGGTCTTCTGGAAGCTGTCAGGATTGGAACTGGGCTTCTGGTGTCACCTTGGTCAGTATTTCTAGGTGTGTACAAGAGGATGGAATCTGGCAGGGAAGAGCTGTTCTGCTCTGTGCTCTGAAACATTGAATATCAGCTAGATCCCATCTGGGACCCATATGGCCAAATAACCACATGCTGACACATCCTTTGTTTCAGGAGTCTCCAAATACTGCTGTCTCTTCCTCACTCCTGAATTGCAAGTCACTGCCCCAGCAGCTAGTCATAGGCACAGACAGACACCTGTGTCTTGACCAGTCTAAAACACATTTCACTATCTTAGTCAGTGCCTCCTTTCAATGAGGTTGAATCAGAACAGTGAAATGGAGCAGCTGATACTAGAGCACATCTGCTGAGCCAGATGTTGGGGCAGTAATCCCTGGTAGAACTGTAAAGCAGACAGCTGGTGGCAGTAAAGTTTGAAGAGGCCACAACTAGATTCACCCAAGAAAGACTTTCAAAAACCTAATTAGTTCACTCACAATGAGCTAACACAGTAATACGGCTTCTGCATCACAGCTGATTCTAGCTGCACCCATCTGTGTAAATACATATAAATCTCTCTTTGATTTTTCCCCCATCTGTGAAATAGGAGTGTATTACTTTGTTATTGTTGTTGTTTACTTTTTTTTTTTTCCTTTTTGAGTATTTCCTCCCTTCCCTCTTTTAGCCCTTCAGGACTGGGCTCTCACTTGTTGTAGCCTTGCTCGTTACTGTAACAGTGGGAGAAATACTTAATAGCTGTCATAGATGGGCATTCTCATTGAATTCAAAGGAAAAAACTGACATTGACTTTAATAGGAACCAGAAAAGACATTCAGAAAACCATGAAATATTCCATTTATTAGAACTATGTGAATTGCTAATATGATGATGATTCAAAGGGCTATGAGATTGGGACATTTTTCAAAGGTGTAGCTTTACCCAAGCCTAATCTCTGAATGTTTACAGATGTCTTATGTTCTTACAAAAATCAAAGCAGTTCTCATATTCTTGGGATAGAAGAATACATAGCATTGCCTGCATTTTAAAGAAATCATACCTTGAAAAGTGTTGTGAACATTAACCCTTGACCCCTTTCCCATGTTCCCTCCCACTTTTTCCCCTCTCCATCTTCAGAAGTCAAAGATAAGTAGTGAAAAAGGATAAAAGCATGAAATGAAAGCTAAAAATCAGAGTTATAGTGGATTTATGAAAAGCTGCTGCTGTTTGAGGCAGGGTTAGGGCAAAGATTGGGGGTGGAGTGAGGTAAAGAGAGATCACAGGGCTGCAGTTGGAAAGGACATACCAAAGGAGAGGGTGAGGAGCAAATAGAATATGGTTAAAGTAATTTTTTAAGTGGACACTGAGTGAGGGAGCTTGAGATGAAGCTTGGCATAGAGATTATGTTTAGATTGAGGCTTACGTTTATAATTTAAAGAAAGATAGAGGCATGACTCCCCTTGCAGTGGAAGTAAAAAATAGGCTACCAAAGCAAAATAATAGGACAGTAGAACAATTTCTCCACAACATAATTTTGGTCTCAGTTATAGTTTCTTGTTTTGTTTTTTTTTTTCAAGTTTGATTTAAAAGTTTTAATTTTGGGGGTTTAATTTTAAAGTTGGTGTTGAGAGACAAAAAGATCCTAGAGCTCTACTTGAATGGAGATTACAAACAACGTCTCAAAATAAGTGTAGGCTGATAAGACTTAAAGACTTGCTCTACAGACTTTCTTGATGTCAGCAATGACTGCATGACCTTCTCAGAGACCCACCTTACTTTTAAAGTTGAAGAAAAAGGGAGTTTTTAGCTGCAGTTGGAGATGGGCTGAAAACAGGTTTCAAAGAGAAAGAATAGTATGCCAAGAGAACTTTCTGGAAAAAAAAGGAAATCTTCTGGGCACCGTTTTGGGCACTCAACCTAACATTTAGCATTCGATTTGGGATAAGAGTTTGGGTGGAGGAAAGAGAGAACTGATAAATTCAGTCATACCTGGGACTGGATAGAGGATGCCAAAAGAAAGGGTATAAATGCAAAGAGAACCCATCTGAGAGAAATCTTAAGGGATGGTACTTCCTCAGATGCTTTACATAATGCTCAACCTGTAGTTAAGGTTACTACTAGATATTAGAGAAAGAAAGATCCTGCAGCTCCAGCTGGAGTGTGTCTTCAGAGTGATAGTAGAAGGAAAGTTCAATCTGCAAAGAGAACTTGTTTGCAAGAAATCCTTACTTAGGAGCATGGTTAGAGCTAGGGTGAGGGCTGATAAAAATAGAGATCCTAGATAGGGACTAGAGAAGAGATGGCAGATAGAAGAGTGGAGTGTAGCACTTGTAGTGAAGGAAAAAAGTAATCTCTGTTCTGATTCAGTAAGGAGGAAAGCCTTGGAACACACTGTTATTTACGAATTAGTTAAAGTGAATTTCATGTGCCTGTTAAAGAACTGTTTAAAGATGAGCAATAGGAAATCTAAAAATAATCAGTATTACTCTAATACAGATTTATGAAATAAGTCCAGACTTGCTTACATTTCTGACTTAGCCTAACTTCTGCCATTGTGTAGCATCTGAGGACCTAAAAATCATGGTCATAACACCCTTTTAGGTAGATAGGCATTTCATTCTTCTATAAAAGAAAGCAGAGACTAGAGGAAGCCAAGATACTTGTGGTTAGAAGGCAACAAAGCACATGCTTCTAATCAAGTTTCTAATTTCAAACCTTTCTTAGATGTGGTCTGGGATTTTAAGCTATTCATTTCACTGTTTGGTTTTACAGTTTTCCTTTGGAAGATTAGGTAACCTTAATAACTACCTAGTGGTATTATAAAACAACATTAATATATGAAGAACAGTAGGCAGCACCAGAACAGTGAGCACTCACTGTGGATATGGAGCAAGTCAGTGTTGGAAACAGGAATGAACTAACCAGTGAGTATTGCTCCTGCTGGATCATTTTCACAAAACTTGTTTATACTCCAGTGTGGATGGAAGCCCTGTGGATGCTTCTTACTTAAGAAGTGGTCTCTTTTTAAATAAATCTTCTACACTGAGAGAACATTGTACTCACTTTTATCACTTTTATCTACTGCTTATTTCTCCCCTACATCTTTTTCCTGCTCAATGCATACTTCAGTTAATTCTATAGCTCAGTTCACCTCATGATATGCTGGGAAACACCTGTAGGATGAAAACATTCACTACAGTGTGTCCAAAGTTTCTTTGTTGAACTGTCATGTAGTTGTCACTGACATGTTGGGCTGACAATTCACCCTCTTAGAGGTGACCCTGAAAGAGTCTTTTGTACCTCAGAAGTCAACAAGCTGTACAGGTGGTTTAAGATAAGGCCACCTCAAAAGCCACGTTGAGCGAAAGGTGAAAAAGGTCTTCTCTGAGCACTGTTGATTTTTCAGTATATTGGGCCATCTGCATGGATACTTAATGTTTCTGAAACAGGCTGATGACAGTAACTTCAGCTGTCCTTACAGCCCCCAGTCTTATTTACTACAGGATGCTGTAGAAATTAGGAACAGACCACGCAAATGGTGACAAGGATCCATTTTTCTTAGTACTGTCCAGTTTGAAAACTGACCACACAATCAGTTCTGATAATTAATTTTGTGTGGCAATGGGGCAAAATCCTGGAGCAAAATTAAAGTTAGCCTGACTCTTATTTGGTCTTAATCACTATGTTTATTCTGTAATATTTATTTATATTTATAGCATTTATATGTTACTTTACTTATTCAGTCAGCTACTTTACAGTCAAGGACCTCATCACAAGGAGATATAAATCCATGCTGCTGGCCCCTGGGAAAACTGGTAAATTAAACCATGTGTGCATAGACTTTAAAATACTAGAACCTATTATACCTTCCCTTCCCACTGATAAATGACAATGGGTTTTACTTGCTGAATACTTATGTATGAAAGAGCACTGTTTATTAATACCTCCCTGTATAAATATTAACGTTGCAAACTTATACGAAAAATATGTGAAGGGTCATCTTTAAATTGGGAAAAGTCAGGCTATTCAGCACAAATGTCCATGCTTCATTCTGTCTGGAGACTGAAACAGCCTCATCACCATAGTATCTGGAAGGTGCACACAAGTGTGACATGATTAGCATCTGTCATGTGTAGGTCTTTCTATTCCTTCTGCACTCCCTGGGGAAAACTGTGCAAGGATTTTTAAAAATATACAATACTTACAGTTTGCAGCATGTTTATATTAGCAAAGGCAAGGTAAAAGATATGTACCGTACTCCAGTCTTTCACTCACTTCATTTTAAAATATACGAATAGAGAAAGCAATATTATCTGTGCCATATATATATATGTTCAGATATCCTGGCATATTTCTTTAATTGTTCCTATTAAGGATATGAACAGGGGCTGAATAAAAAGTCGTTCAAATGCATTTGATTTCTTAGTATGCTGAATATGGTTCTTCTTTTTCCATTTCATCTCCTTTTCACGGTACTTAAAAGAACAGTAAAAATGTCTGTGGAAAGAAAGAAACATTTCTATGGCCTCTGGGTCACAGGCATAACAATAAATGTAATGGTTCCCTCATAGCCATTATAGGCTGTTGTGTCAATGCATATTATTAGGCACCTTTTGTCTGTGAGTTATTGACATGATAGATTACAACAGTGCTTTTGAACACTTTCTTACATAAAGTGAAACCAGCAAAATTGTTTCAGGTCTCATTTAAGGAGGCACTAAATATAAGACTCTCCTATGCTTTTGAGTTTTGTGTGAAATTAAACATTTGATGGCACTTGTTAAATGTATTTCAGGATGACCCTGTCACCCTGGACCACGTCTTTCCCTTCTACATGTCTCTCCTTACCCCATGGAAGGGACTAAACTTCAGCTGCTGGAGCATGGCCATCCTTGCCTGTTTCCATGACTACTCTCTCAATTGATGGAAAGATGCAGGGACAGTCGCCAAGATTTAAGGAAATAAATACACTCCCACCTTCATTCACTCTCTGCTGAAGTGTTACCTCCTGGCATGAAGGACAGCCCCAAGCCAACAGAGAAAAACTATTACAAGATGCCCTCCCTCCACTTTATCAGCTCACCAGCTACAGACACACTGGAAACTAAGAGTTTTCAGAATTTTCTGTTCCAAATTTAATTTAAAAATATTATTCTTATTCAGAAAAGGGATATTTATTTCTTATCCTTGATATTCATTGTCAGGGAAACAATTTTTTTTTATTGGGTGAAAATAAACATTTGCTGAAGATCCTGGCAGACATCAACTGCACAGGTGCTACAGTGCTGAAGACACTGTAGTCATGGTAATTTATAAGAACTTTGTGATGATAATGATTCAACCACTACTTGTGACTTATCCAAATCTCAGCACAGAGGACACCAACTCTCCCCAGATAGGAGAAGACTCATTGAATAAGAACAGAACTTGTTCTCCTTCATCCTTCTTATTCAGTTCTACATCAGGTCTGGATTTCCTCAGTGTGGCTTTTCCATGATACTAGAAGAAGTAGTGATGACATAAAGGTTACCAAGCCCCATACTTCACACAGCAAGGAGAGAATATGGAGATCTGTGCATGAACAAAGAGTGATATAATTAACATTTTTTGCCACTTATTAGAGAATGCCTTGATAGTACTTTAGAAACCAGTTTGGCTAATTTTCTGGGCAGCCTGAGGAACAGAAGGGAAATAGTTTTATGGGGTTGTTTTGTTTGCTCATTTCAATTGCTTGAAGAACTCTACAATGAGATTTTCCAAATGACAGAGGAATACAAAACATCTGTCGCCTTTCTTCTCTTTTCATAACCCTGCTAAAGCATGCTGGCCTTTTGCTGTGCACTGTCTTATGTCCTTTTTTTTCTGAGAGAAGCAGGCCAAATCTTAGAAAATAAGGCAACGTTATTCAAAATGAAGGTATTACTGGTTTGTGTAAAGACACATCTTCCCTTACTATATATATTTTTTTCCTTTTTCAGTCAATCTAACATCGTACTTTCCTATATCTGATAGAAAGTGAGCAGATGTCTTTATTGAGTTGTCCAAAGAGGCTCAATTATTTTTCCTGGAAGGACATGACTAATTCATATTTAGTTTGCTGTTTACCTTGGTTTTGTTCAGATTTTGATTTTTCTCTAGCAAAAATGGAAAGCCAAACTTTAAGCAAGAAACAGAGGAAACAGTGGTGACAAAATGAGTGATCCCTGCTTAAATCACTCTCATGGGCTAAGAGAGTCTACAACAAGTCCTAAGTATAAACCACTCAGAAGCAGAAAGGAGTGGGGAGAAGAAAACACTGACCATTGACAGACAATTTAGAAACTAGAGAGTAAGTTCAGTGGATCAGGAACCCTACCATTTGTTCTGTCTTCTATGCTCTCATTGTTGCTAGCAGCCTTTTTCATAAATAAATTAAAAAAAAAAGGAAATTTCCCCGATGAAATTTCACAGTGTGTACTTTCACACTGATTTCCCCTTTTCCCTATAAAAAGCTCCCTGTAAATTCATGCAAATCTGTTATCATTCACTTGGTCTTAAAACTGGAAGGGATCTCTGTGCAAGTCATCATAACCAGACTTTGGCATATTACACACTGCTCAAACTCCATGAGAGGGAGCACAGGTTCAGGAACTGGGATGTTCTAAGCAATATCTGTGATTGTCAGACTCTTACAAGCCTATGACTAATACTAGGTCTTTCTAACATTTTGGTTTAGGTGACTTCAGAGACCTGTTCTCTAAGTCATCAGTTAACCAGAATCAGAGCTAGAATCTGATTTCTGAGCCATGGTGCAGTTCTTTGTCCAGTTGTACTTGTCTATAGAAGGTTTATGCAGTAAAGCATAGCAAGAATTATGAAATAAAAAATAGTAATTCTATGTCCTACATTTCAAGAAATTCAGCACTTAGAGAGTGAAGATGTGTATAACGGCCGATATTACCACTGCATAGTCAGAACATTATGGATATTTTCTAACTTAAGGTTTCCCACACTTCATGCTCTCCCCAGACAGCACAGTAATGAAGAGGCAGAGTCCGTGCCACTGTAGTCCTGGTCTCTTGCCATAGAAAGGATCTGTGATTTTTTTTACATATTTTTCCTTGAGGGACAGGTGGAGGTGAGGGACAGGTGGAGGTGAGTGACTGGCTGAAGTCAGAGTTCTCTAACATTTAAAAAGGTCAGAGGAAGAGAGAAGGAAGGCTAAAATAAGGAGAGGAAATAAGAATAATTGATACTTTCCCCTTCCAAAGACCAGTGTCAAGGGCAGCTTTGACAGCTGTAACATTTCTATTTCTTCCTTTCCTGAGCAGTGGCACTGGAGCAAGTGAAGGACAGCAGTGGTCCTGGAAACACTGCAGCATGTAAATTCAGTTAGCATGACTGCAAGAAAAAACAGCAGCAAGCTACAAGGGCAATGAGTGAGATGTCACAGGCAGCCAGCACAGACACAAAGAGGCAGCAGATTTTCATGCGTGATATTTTTGAGCTGGCATTTACAATCACATTTCCCCTGAGAATAAAGCAGTAGGATGTACAGAGAAGCAAAATGCTGCATGAAGGATGCAAAGAGCAACCTGTCAACTGTGAGAGGATTGAAAAACAAACTTGCAGACTTCTGTCACCACCTTTCCCATTGCTAAACAGTGTCTTGAGTCTACCATTGAAATTATCCTCTCTTTTTTTCCCTGCCCAAGTGCTCATCAGCTCAAAAGGAAGAAAATGACGCTTTGGGCAGAGGTGAGTCCTTTGTGAGGGGATGAAAAAAAAAAAAGCAGAAGTTGATTGACTTGCTCTGACTAAGCTAACTTTCTCACATACTTATGACAATTATCACTTTCAATTCTCTTCACAGATAATGGGTAAATATAGATCCCCAAGACAGAATAAGTAAATACCTCTTAAATAAAGCTATAGAGATAGATCCAATAATTACAAAGAGAGTCAGCAATGAGTATCTCAGAATTTCTCACTCGATAGTGTAGTGATAGTTCTTGGCATCTGGTGTATACTCATCCTGCATAAGAATAAATATGTAGGCAGCTACATGGCTCAGAAGTTTCTACAACATATCACTTTTTGTGAAATAAATTAGTGGTCTCAAATAGCAAGTAAGTGGGATCTAATCTCTGCAGTGATCATTGCCATAACCAGATTTTCACTTTTTATTTGCTTTGACAAATGTATGTTCAGATTCTTCTGTGAACCCTTTCAACACTTACTCATAAAACATTGAAGAAAGAAAAATGAATATGAGGTCTACGTGCTTTTACTCTCAAGAAAGCAGTAGAGGCAACTCAGACAAACACATACTTGCTTTACTTCCTTAAAGCGAAGCTCTCAAGGAGGTGAGCACAGGCAAAGATGAGCAGTGACACCCTTCCTCCCAAGCTCCCACTGCAACAGCTGAAATTCCATGAATCATTCCACAAATCATTAGAGCAGACAATGCAGTCATTTTGAATGCCAGCATTTAGCATCAATGCAATGCAAGCAAAGGGCAAATCGAGCACATAAACAGACCAAGAGGTAAAACAGAATGTGCTCTGGGATTGCATGTCAGCCCTTCAAAGCCTCAAATTTAGAAGAAAATAACAATAAAATAAATAAATAAGGAAACAGGCAGTGGTAGCCAAGCTGGAAATTCCACATCTGATGCAATATCCTACAGTGTTACAATGCAGCTCAGCTCAGATCCCTTACATGAAAATATTCACAAATGACAAAGATCACGAGTTGCTAAGATCCAGATAAGGGAAATGACTGCTTTCCTCTCTTCTTCCTGTAAATTATGTAGTGTATAGAACCATCATAGCTATTGTCTGAAATTCCCAGAAGCCTAATGGAATATAAATACAAAGCCTGATTTGTCTCCATGATCTATGTTTGCTCATGCAAAAGGTACTTATCATAGCATCAGTTCATATGAGTGTTCTAACTGATACTTTTTTAGTGTTAGAACCAAAGGCTGCAGCAGGAGAACACAAATGCATAAAAACATAAATAAAAATAATGTATGAGCTAAATTTTCTTTTACCATGCATTTAATCTTGCTTTAGCTAGAAGAATAGTTCTATAGGGAAGCCATAGTTGGGGGCAAGGTTCCAGCAGACACAAACTGAATGGAAAAAGCATCTGCAGGGCATTTCTTGTCACAACTGTGAGCTGCCTGTGCTCACAAGGGTGCTGCATCATCAAGGGTTCAAAGAAGGAGAAAAAGGAATCACATAAGATCTGCTGAAAAGTTTCAAAGAAAGATGCAGAGGATTTGTAGGTGATCATGATCTGATGGATACTCAGAGCAGAAGAAAAGGTTAAATATGTGTTCTCCTGGATTGTAGAATTCACAAGATGTGCTCATCTAAATTGAAGATGTACATGATTGTAAGCAGAGAATTAGTATTAATTTCTTCAAGTGCAGAGGTCAGACCAGGCAGAAGGCTACAGACCCTTCCCATTGTGGTGGGTCCACTGAGAGGATATAGTTAAGGTAACCAGATGTGATAGGGAATTAAAAGCAGATTATCCACTTTGTGAGGATAATTAAAATTCCTTGAAATTGGAATATGTGTGACGCAGTAAAGGATTTGGGGATGTTAAGGACCAGTATCTTTGGTCTGACACTAAATTAGTTTAAATTAGACAATGAATATTTACCTTGACATAAAGGTATATTATATATATATATATATATAAAGATATTTAATTAGGATCTTTCTTGTAAATGACCACATTAAATTTAGTGTAGGAAGTCCTGTATTCTTGTAAAACCAACCATAAAGTTGTCCCTCAAGTTTTGAGCAGATACAAAAGTATTCTAAGAAGCAAATCTTATCAACTTTTTATCAGAAATTTGCTCTGGCTCAGAAGGAACAAATAAAGGAAAGTTATCTGAAATTTATTTTCAGGGCCACAGATACTTCTCCAGATTCACAAACCTCTTGATTTTCTTATCACAAGCTACTTCATTGTCATCACTTAGTGTTTGGAAGACATACCTTGGATTGCATAATCTCCTTATACAATGTTTAAAAGATCTTATTGGGTAAAAAAATGGTTATGTTTCATACATTCTATAGTACTGTTACACATGCAATGCTGTCAAATATTAACTTGTAAAATACCCTAGAATTTGTATACTAGCCCCAGAACCCACAGAGTACATATGTGAAGAACTTGAGTCTTCTGCTGTTGAAGTCTATCGTTCCAGGTTTACCTACAAGACTCTAGTTTTAAGTACTCAAAATGGAGCAGACAGTAGGTATCAAAACAACACATTCACAGGGAGAATCAAATGAGAGAAGAGACAAAGGCAACAATACCTTTAGTTCTGTAGTTATATACCTAAAATATTTTCAGAAAATCTAACCTATATTGTACTCAGTTTCCACAGCCTTTGTAGTAAGAAGTTTTACAATAAGCAACAAATACATTAGTACATATAGTACAGGAATAATAGTTGACATAAAACAATCTTCACAGGAAAATGTTTGAGGAGCAATGGGATTAGAGAAATCTAGCTCTGGTGTATGGGGTCTTGTCACTAAATTCATCAGGTGTGTAAGAGAGAGCTTACCCTTAGTTCCCTGCAAGAATATATTAACATAGAACTTCCTCCTTTGTTTTTCTAATAAACTCTACTGGTACTGCTTGCTTCATAGATAATATAAACCCGAGGATATCTGAAATCAGCTGTTTCATGTGCAGCAAACAGAACTAATATAATATTTAGTTCTTGATTTTCTGCCCAGTGTTCTCCAGGTATGTAGTAACCCTAGAAATCAACATCAGCAATAACTCATGATGTAAAAGCTCATGGGAGTATATCCTCTATTGCTGTAAGCTGCCAAAGCGCCATTTAAATCACAAGAGAAAATCTGACCCAGGGAGTAGCAGTAACATACAATAAACCCTCTCCAAGGATTACTAGAAACTGAATTCTAATAAAAGAATTCACAAAATAAAAAGCAAGGTTTCATTTCAAACTCTAAAAAAGAAGACAGGAAAATGAAAACCCTTCCAATTTTAATGCTGAAGAGAACATATTTGATCTCTGTGGCCAAGGTAGACTTGACCTATGTATTTATGGCCTAAGAGGGGGGAATTTAAAACTACAACAGGGAGAATGGCAATTAGAATGCATTTCTATGGGCTATTAGTACATTCCCCTGGCAGCTTCTACCAAGTGCCGTGTTTGTGGGGACCTTGGAACAGCATAAATGCCCTTCCCACTCCTGTTCAAAGAATTGCTTATAAAAAATCTCTTTAAGCTGGTAATTTATACTGTAAAGAGTTATTCGAGGCCAAAAAAAAATGCATCCACAGAATAAGAGCTTGAAGCACTGTTATCTGACCCCTTGTTTGCCACCATAAGATATTGCTGTTTAATGCAGAGTGAGTACTACATTTTGGGTTAGTTTGGCACTCAGCAAAGAACATTTACACTGGTTATTAACCCCATGTTCTACACTTCCACTGCAGTAAATATTTTTGCAAGATATGTAATTGTAATTATACGTTGTGGATATGAATTTTTTCATGGGAGCTAACCTCTTGCTTGATTAAACAAGTAGTTGGAGGTTATTTGCGTACGCTGTTCCACGATCATCTTCCTCTTCTAATTCTGTGTGAAAGATTGTTTCCTCTCCTCCAGTGAAGGGTATTAGGGGGCAGATAATTTAGATTCAAGGTCAGCATCCTTCAAAGCAAGTAGCCTGAGCTATTGCATGTAATCCTGTGACATGCACGGGAATTGCCCAAAGTGAATAAGATTGCAAAATCAGGTCATGCATGAACTGATGATGTTGGGAAACAGGAGGTATTTCCTTCCCTTAAATGACCTTGTGAGATGTTATATGCTCAACCTTTGCTAAAAATGCAACTGTGGAACTAGCATCAGTTTTCAAAACTAGGCTCCCTCTTACTGGTGTAGACTGTGAAAAATACCACTACGTGCAGGCAAGTTTAATTATTCTAAACAAGGGAACTGTCTAGTTACAGTTCACGCCAAAAAATATGACGTACTTACCTGTGAATTTTCCCAGCCCAGGAGAACCATGGTGGTTAAAATGACTCTTTGTTGCATTGCATAAGAATGTAAAAATGAGTCACAGAACAAACCTACTGAGAACTTCAATTAAAAAATCTGAAGTCATACTGTAGTCAGTACGTGGCAGTACATTAAACATGACACAAAACTTATTAGGATCCAATATAACCTGAGGGCTGCAATCTCAGTTTAGGAGGACTACTTGAGCTATACTGAATATGTATCAATTCTTTAGGGTGTACAATATTTGGCTAATTAAAGCAAGATATTTTTATAAGACAGTTCATCCGCTGCTCATCATATTGCCCTGAACAGAACTTGGTCAAAGACATAGACTCTGACTCAGTATAGACAACAAATACCAGTCCAGTTTGTATGCCTAATTTCTCAAACTGTAACCTCTGAAAGAAATATTTTAATCCAGTCGTGATGCTTGATGGTCTGAAATGCTGAAATGGTAAAAGACTTCTAATTCTTTGCAAATATTTAGCAGTGCTGAGGAATAACACTTTGCAATCAAACCTGACTCTGCTGTGCAAAAAGACAGTGCACACTCCCAAGCAAGGCAGCAGGCTAGAAAGCAGCCTTGGATTACATGGTGACTATCACACAGCTTTCATTACTCTCCCAAGGCTTGCATAGAGTGCAGGTCCTCACCTTAGTAAGATCAGTACTTCTCCCTTTATTGTTAGAATCCAGTCTAGCAGCTCACCCATGGTACAGTTCCCACGGCTCTCCACAACTTGTCCTTTCATTAATTGACCCCAGTCCCTCTGTATTCAAAACTTCCACCCTTACTAACACAGAGTTTTTCTGCTTTCTTGCAAAAGTCAGGACTTTGCAAACTCTTTACATGTGGCATTCCCACTGAATTGGTTGCAGATATACTTGCATTGTCTAGTCTTTACTCAGACCATATACCAAGCATAGCTAAATATAGCAAACACATAATAACAGAAAATTATATACATAAAAATATATAATATTTTAAATAAAGAATCATATCACGTTCACACTACCAGTGCTGAGTCAGGCAGTTCCTCACAGGTGCAAAAACCATGTGTCATAACAGTGGCTTAGTTACTTTAAAATCCATGTAGCAGAAGTGTTATTATATTTTTTTCCTAAGGCAACTGAGACTTCAATGCTGATTTTTTTCTTCTTTTTCTTTTTTTTAGGGAGGGGAGCAGGAACAGGAAAGGGAAAAAAAGAGGAGAATGGCATTTCATTAAATTAACCATGACTTAAATCAATATAATCTCTTAGATTGCAAAGAGATATTTTTGAATGAAAATTGCACACAGAATTTTGGTCATATCCCATTAGAGAGAGAACATTTTAGATCATATTTTTTTAATATCTTATCCTACTGTTTCAAGACTACTGCTCCAAATTTGATGCCTTTTGAAAGAATAGCATGAAATTACCTTAAAATGAAATATGAGTGTAATTACAAAGCGTTAAGCAGTTTTCTGGTGCACTTGTTGAATATACTATGCCAGTAGCATAAAATACGTCACAAATGATAAAATTTAGAGCATGCTCTAGTAATTTCCCATAATTCTTAAGAGCAGGGTAGAATAAAAGGCTTCTATGCACCTTTTCTAGATGCAGTTATAAATGTTTCATTGTTACTTTGAGAGACTAGATTGATTGGAAGTATTTCAATTTTCTTTGCATCAGCAATACCAGGGCAGATAGGGAATTTAGAAGTTAAAAATAAATGGTAATATTCACAGCTAGTGTAAATCACCATTGAGATCAATACAATTATGTCACTTTACATCAGATTAAAATCTAGGGGCACTGGCACTAAATCACAGAACCTCCCTGCCTAATTAGCTGCTCTACCTGTGGGCAGACAAGGTCACCATTTTTTGGCTGAGTGACACTGGTTGACTCCCGTTTGATTCAGTAGTTTGGTTTTGCTCAGTAGTTTGAGAATAGAAGCAAAACAATAATCTCCCTATAATATCCCACGAAGAACAAAAAATGAATCTAAGCTTTCCTCTGTCAATATGTGGTGCAGTAAAGCAGAAAGCAGATTAGCTGGTGGTGAAAAATTGGAATTTTCTGGCCAGAAGCTGTTAATCAAGAGGAGCATTGCCAAGGCTCTCCTGCAGCATGTCTGCAAGAGAAGCTGTGAGAGGGATCTGCCAAAGCTCCTGTCTTGTATATGCTCTTTCCTGCGTCCATAGGATGACAGACATTTAAAACTTCTAGTAGATTTGGAAGCAAAGCCTAATAAGTCATCTTGTCCTTTCCACAAACTTTACAACTGCTGGTAACGTGTTCTCAATCTATAACCAAGGAGCGTGAGAACAACTTGCATTTATACAGTGAACTTGCTCAGAGCAATATCTAGATTGGATTGCCACTTATTTTATTTGGGTATTCTCCATCATTTTTTAAGCAGAATGCTTTTGCAAACAATATAGTTAACAAAACAATAAATCACAGTATAAACGTACTTCAATATGGCTAACAATAGACTTTGCAAAGTGTAACTTTGCCTTCAAACACATATAGAAAAGGTTGTATTGTGTACCAATTGCACAGTTGGATAAAAAAGTGATATAATTAGAAGACAGAGTTCATCCAAAGACTCTAGAATTATTCATAAATGTTAATTTTATCAAATGTCGTCAGCATCTGGTATATCAGTAGAAGTGCAAAACTGGAAATCATTTACTCCAATTTCCTTCTAAGGTAGCGCTGACTGCAAAATTAAATCAGACTGTTCACGGCATTTTGCAGATGAGTTCTGAAAGTCTCCAGGAACGGAGATTCCCTGACTTCTTTCAACCAGTTCCAGTATTAACTTCTCACACTGAAATTTTGTTTTTGTTGAATTCATGAGAAATAACGTGGCTTCCTAAGAAAGAAAGACCCTAAGAAGTGGAATCTAAAGCCAAAGATCTCTCATTCAACGTATTCCAATATATGTCTCAATCACTTAGTTGTCCAAATTATCTCACTCAGAAAAAAAATACAAACTTGAACTGCAAATATGAAAACTTTCCATGATCTCCTTGGCAAACTATTCCAACACCTAATCATCTTTCTTAACACTGTGTGCCTTTTTTCCCATTTAAATTCATCTGGTTCCCTCTTCCAACTACTGGTCTTTTACATTTCTCCCACCTCTAAATTAAAAGCCCTTTACTTTTCAGCATTTGCCTATACCCTGTGACCTAAGTACGTAGAGGCATATTCTGCAATACAGGACTGACTGGAACTGCCTTTTTACAACGTGAATATAAAAGAAAATGAGCTCTAGCAAATAAGTGGTGATTTTTGTGTCCTGTCTTGTTCACCTGTGATGTGTGAGAAACCAAGAGGGGGTTTAGGTGCTGTAATCAAGTTAAATTGCAGTTCCATTTTTTTGCTCAGCTAACCAGACTATCTCCTTTGCATCTCTCAGGGTAAACACATTTACCTATGAGTCCTCTCTTATTCTTCAATGTCTGTATTCACAGATAGCTGTAAGAACTGCAGTTTTACTGCACCTTAAGGAAAAATGGTGTCTGTCCTCCTCCTTGTTCTTATGTATAAGCCAAGGGTCACATAAACCTCTCTCTTTCTCTCTCTCTCTCTCTCTCTCTCTATTTGTCTATCTGTCTGTTATTTAGCACTATTTAGCACCCCATTCCAGAGCTTATGGGAAATTGCTTGCAAACTAGACGCCTGTAATTCATGACAAGCAGCTGATTTCCATAGTGTAGTCCTTTACTAGAATCGCTTTTCCTAGAAATGAGGAGTTTCATTTCTTGTATTAAAATATATATCTGTGAAAGGCAACTATTCTCTCTTCATCATTTTGTTCTTGTTACTTAGTTTTTATTTGTACCATTCGTATACTTCTTGAGCAACAACTTTATACTTGAAATTCTCAACTGAAATGTTAAAACAGCACTGGGCACCTGTCAAACATGATTAGACCATTCAATTATGAATTCTCATAGATGACTATTATTTGAATTCTGCCAGTTAATTAGTGTTTAACTCATTTAAGGCATGATTTATTTGAAATTAGAGTATCTTATGGAACTAAGTCAAAGTATATATCCATTGGCCAAAATTATCATTGAATACTAAGTAGGAACAATGATACCAGTAATGAGGAACTTATAAATATGTATAACCACATTATTATTATTTTGTAGCATTCATTCTGCTGCTGTGAGAGAAATCAGTTCCCTGCTTCAGTTCCAGATGATTGACAGTCCAAGGGTCATACATTGGCCTGTTTCTCTTCCTAAAGGAGGAAATCTAATTTTAGTCTGAAAGAGACTTAAAAAATCCTAGAGCAAGAGGTCATCCAGCTTTATTAACTGCTCTTTGGGCTAAAATCTTTGATGGAAAACCATGAGTTTGGAGGTGTAAAAAGGAATTCTTGTAAAATACTGATGCCTTCACTTACAGCATGTAAGATCTTAAGATTGCTATGAGTCACATTAAAAAAAGAACATACACTGGATTTATCAGAGTCCTTCAGGCAGCAGGAAGAAGGGGAGGGGTCCTGAACATTTTCTCTTATGAATGTGCAACATGTGGCACCAGAAATACTTCTTTTGTTTCCTTCCTATCCTTTGTCCTAAATACTGAAGGCAAGTAAGGGATTACTAGAGATTGACTCCAATTTAGAAAAAACTCCAAATGTTAAATGTCAGCAATCAAACCCCATAGAAAACGTCAAAAGAAAAATATGAAAAACAAAAACAAAAACAAAACAAAACAAAAAAATACACACACACAAAAGCATGATGGATATACAGGCATACAAAATTACATACTGGAGATTTTGCATACTGTTTCAGTGAAGATACCAGCAACACACATCATATCAGAAAAGCAGACATAGGCAAGCCAGCATGTGCAAAGTCTTCCAAAGTTATATGAAGGATTATCACTGGCTTCAGCTGGATTAGGCCTCCTCAGTGAGCTCTATAAAATTTCATTGGCCTGTACCTGTTACACAGAGATTCATAGTCTGACAACCTGTGTAAACCAAGTCCAAATTACACCTGTCTGTGTTATGTCCTAGTTAACTTGTCAATCTGAGATTAACTCCTTCAATATGACTAAACCTTGCCATGAATATGTTTCCCAATTTTCAGGAGCCTGCTATTCTTTTAAGTTAAGGGACACTTAAACTGTTTCTGATTTCAGAAATCGAGATTTGGGGGTTAAATAAGCATTGAGAAAATAACTCTGCAGCCTAGAGGGAAAAAATTCCAGGTTTCTTCTCAATTAATATTTTCTTAATTTATTTTGAAAGAACTGTTTTAGTTGGATACTGACACTACAATATCAGAATCCAGAATTCCAGAACTATGGAAAACATGTGATTCCTTGCACCAAAGTGGGTTTCAAAGACACTTGGACATGGATCTCACACATACCTAGAGAGTATCACTTCTGCTGTTTGCAACAAAAGATGAAGCTGTTAAATGAATCTAATTCCAAGAGTCATTTGTAGCAAATCCAAAATGGAAGAAAGGGTTTTCCTCTAACCTTCCATCCATTTAACAATCTCTCATGGCAGAGCAGAAATCTGAACATTTCCTTTTCATTTTCCACTAATACTTTTCACAAAGCACAGGGTTTTTTGAACCCCATTTTTAAGTGTCTTGTTCTGCCCATAAACTATATAGAGAGGTCTAATTTCACAAGGTAGAAGGCCACCTGAAAAATGTTCAAATTTTTTTTAGACTTCATCACTTTTCCTTCTTCAGTCCATTTCATCTCCACACTAACTCTAAATTCAGACTGAGATTCAAATTTAGCATAAACTGGTGTATGTACTGAGCTACCGCGGTGCACACCAAATGAAAAAAATACTCAAAACTGGAAGTGACAAACCACTATTGTATGACCAGACAACAATAATAGTAAAGTACTATGAATGAAAACAAATTAACAGTCTAATAAATATTTTGTGAATTCATTTTCTGAAATAAAATAACCTATAAAATTAGGTTAATTAAACCTATAAAGTGTGCTCTTTTTTTTTTTTTTTTTTCTTCAGTCAGAATGAGATTCCCAGAAAGTAGCTGAACTCTCATTTTAGGTGTGCTGATTGAAAGAAGGAGAAGCGGTAGCTCAGATTACTTCCCAGATTCTTCTCTCTGAGCTGTTGCATGTTAGGATGGAGACGTAGAAAAAATTAGAACTCGCTGAAAAAGAAGAAGTGTCAGTAGCTGTAGAGGAAGATTACTTACCAACTTTGAGAAATGTTACTAACCATCTTCACCTTCTGTTTCCACATTCTTCTCAAGGGAGATATAAAGGTACACCTTTATAACACTTATGAAAGAACTTGGAAGCACATTGTCTTACCCTTGCCTAAATTTCAACCTTTAAAATAGACAACTTCTTGCAAGTCCACCTCTGAGAAGAGAAAATATACTTTCCTAAGGGCAAGTTTGTCAATGGTGGGGCCAGCTCAGCAAAGGCTGAGTCAAGGTTTTATCAAGTAAGTCTGGTATATGGTTAAGGAAAAATAATGTGGAGACAGAAATGTATGCAGTATACATTTTTACTCACCCATGCACTAATCATCCATTGTCTGAAATCTTGCCTACAGTCAGCTGATTCATCTGACCCACCAGTAAAAATATTGTGAAACATCTACGGTGCCACATGATGATTCATTTCATACCTTCACTAACCTGAATTCAGAAGCCGGAAGCATTTTACTTTCTTGTTTAAGACTTCATTAAGCTTTCTATTTATTTTGTCTGTTTTTCTTGTAAAAGAAGTCAATGATAGCAAGCTATGTAGTTTAAGATGCAATGTATATATACGTGCATGCATATACGCATGTAGATATGCATAAGGCACTGGCAACTCCATCCACGTGTGCTGAGACTGGTGCAGTGACTGCACATCACAGAGGATCTGGGTGGACTATAATTGAGATCAATGCTAAGCTCCCAGCTCTCTTTTGAGTATAACACTTTGGCAGCTGTCTCTTACTCAGAAAACAATATAGGCCTGTTTCTTATATGCGTGGCCTGAGTTCAGTCTTTGAATTGATGAAGATGGCAGATGTTACACAGACGTGTGGGATTTTATCCTGCTATCATGTCAGTTTTACACGGTTCTGACTCTGCTGACATTGATGGAGATATCCCAAATGTAAGCTGGCAGAAAGGGAAAGAATCCATGATGTTTCTGAGCTGATATCCTTAAGGGCTCAGTTGTATGCACATGTGATGTACTGTGTTCACATATGTATTCCAGTGTTGGGATTTAACACTGAAGTTTTAGTTTTAGTTTAGATTTATAGGTCTAGCAGCTGTGACAATGTTTTTCTTGCAGGAAATATAGGTTTCTGTGCAGAGCTATTTCTCAGAAATCTGGGTTAGTTCATGTATTCTAACATGGATTTTATTTTTTTCCACATCTCATACACAACAAGAATGAAACTTTGAAAAAACATTTAATGCATCTTCTATTGAACAAAGTTTAAATTTGTCATGACAATTTTAACATTTATACACAAAGCTTTTTATCCTAAGTGTGCATTTTAAGGCGAGTCATTCCCCATAGCGCAAAAGAGCAGGGGGGAAAGGATTCTTAAAAGTGTTTAACAGATATTTTATACTCAAGTTGAAGAGAAGGATTTGTGACGAGAGTGAACTTTGCAATTTAGTTGCTCCTGCTGTTCCGGTTAGGTTTCTTCCCACCTGCTTTTGCTGAACCAGCATTTCTAGAAAGATGGAGCAGATTCAGCACAGTGGGGCACAGGTAGGCTAATCTAATTTTTCCACTCCTTATAGGTCTGACTGTTTGACATTCTTTGCTTGCAAGCCTTGACAACAAAAATACACCTTTTGTGCAATTCTTCCTCTAGATGTGGCCTGTCATTAGGAATCCACAGAAAAGAAGTTGGAACTTAGAAAAATATCAGGAAACACTGATGCAACAGTGATGCTGATAAGGATAAAATTTGCTACAGTAACTTCAAGGTGAGAAAGGATGAAATGCTCTTCCACCCTGGCTGTGAAAGCTAGCGCAGGTGAAGGCACCAGAAGCAGTGAAGGCAGAGCAGGGTACTAGATTTCCATGAGATTTTCACAAGATTCTTACATGATGGAGGGGAAGCAAGGAGGGAGCTTCCCATGCAGACAGTAGTATGATTGACTTCTTAAATACAGCATTTATTTGTTGCAGCTGAGTGTGTCTCCTATCCCCTAAGAGATTTTATTGAAAACAAAATAATTTTGCCAAAATATGAATTTCAATCTTGGCTAGTATTTTACCTCATGCACAGCCTGAAATCATAAACAGGCATCATTTCATTTGAAGAAGACAAAAGACATGAGGGCAAAATCCTGAGGTCAGAATTTTCCCTACTTTGTTCTCAGAAATTAAAAAAAGAAGGGAGGGAGGAAGAAAAAGATTCTATATAAATACTCTACTGTTAAATCCTGAATTCAGAAATGAGGAATATCGGATTTCAAAATACTATTTTTCAGTTTTTATGATCTGTCTTCTCTTCCTTTCCCCAGTGCTCCCTCCCGTCAGCTCAATCCCTTTGTGTGTGTGTAATAATAGATATCCCAGCAAGGTGTCATCTTTGTTAGCATTTTTCTGAAGCTCTTCTAAGCTGCTGTTTTCAGTGAAAAACTGTACTGCAGCTTTACGATATGATATCTCTCAATATCATTCTTCTAAGTGATTCATATAATGATTGTGGCTACTTGCAGGGAAAAAAAAAAGGAAAAAAATCAATTAGGCCCTCAAAAATTGCACTAAAACCCCCTCTGACACTATATACACATGCCATTCTGTATCCTATGCACTGTTTGACTCACTCATATTTTGGACTGACTTCTGAGCAGTGATTCAGCTATGTACTGCCCAGTTTTCCATGCTGATAGCACAGGAAAATATGAGAAAATGGCCTCATTGTGTTCTCCCAAAGCCTAGAAAAAGTCTCACTGTTTTTTTTTTGCTGCAGTTGTGTTGACATTATTTTATGTCCATAGTATGGGAGCACAGTCGTTACACACTACCTTGATGACTGATTTTAAACACACTTTCCTCAGAAGTGTGTTAAGTACTAGAGGAATTTTCAGCATATGTAGCTCCTCGGGGTGCTGTCTCTTTTGACCTGATATGTAGGTCGCTCTGAAAGTAATGTTTCCTATTTATTTCTGTGGAAACTGTAACAGATACAAAGAGCACAATAACACTATTTGATAGATCAAATTCTCAACTACAAAATGCTATTTTTCAACACAGTCACCACCATTAGCTATGCATTTTTCCCAGAGATGATCAAGATCCTGTGTGCAGCACTCATAAATATCTGCCTAAGCAGAGGTGACTCATGGCTTCACATCTGCTGTGACAATGTAATTGCTTTGGAAAAGTTACCTATGCAGTCCAGCTTTCACTTTGCTAGCATCCTCTCTTCAGTCTCCATAAACACTCAGCAAGCCTTTGTACAATTTTTTTTCTGAATGGAGGAATTAAATTCCATCCCTTTACTTCATACACACTTCCATGGCAAATGCCATTTTGTCAGACTGCCCCTCTTCTGTTGTCTGTCAGACGGGAACAAAATGTAACGGAATACTGATGGGAAGATCCATTCTCTACTGCCATACTACCAACATCTGCTTCTGACACTGTGGACCAGCATCATAAAATAGGAGGCACTGCTTTTGGAGCAGTCCTAGTACTTGAGAGTATCCTGCAGACCCAAATGCAGGCCGGTGATACTGTTGTGCACAATGAGACAGGGGCAGGTACAACTGACCTGACAGCATGATGACCCTGTAGGAAGCTGTGATCCTGGGGTGGCCCACCCTCTTTAGAAGCAGCAGCTCTGCCATGTTCTACCACTGGGAGGGAGCCTGTGTCCATCACTTGGCAAAACCACATTCCCGTAACTTCTCAGCATCAAATATTTGTCCCTTTGAAACTGAACAACCTACAGTGGCCTTTTATTGTCTCAAACCTATCCACCTTGAACATGATTACTTAATTATATCCCAGACTGGGGAGACTAAAATCTCATTTATGACATGATCCTTTTGGTGTATAATAGTCTTAATAAGCCTTAATTTTCCACTCTGTCTTCCTGTCATAGTTACTTACCACTGCTAAGAATAATGAGATAAAAATGTTAGGTGGAACAGCAGAAGGGAAAAAAAATCACTTCAGAGCAATGCTCATGTAGACTTTACTCAGAAGAATGCTTTGTGAGGATCCTTAGGCACTTTTAAGGACTATTCCTGGATTTTAGGTGAATAATATTATTGGATTTGTGTTCTTTTCTTGCTTTAATAATTTTTTTTCAGATCTTATCAGCCTGAAAAATATGGCCCATGTATTCCGGCCCATGAAATCATTAGCTCTATTCTAGTAAAGGATTTTATTTGCATATGTTTGCCTTAGCATTATCAGTTAATGCCATTATATAGTACAGCCTTGAATATCTATTGTCGTAAGTTTTTTGAAAGTTTATCTTTCATTTTTGAAAAATAATTTGCTAAACATTTTAGTAACCAATACAATGAAAACATGTCCTGAACACACTCTGCTGGATCAAAAAATCTAGAATTTAAAATTTTTTAAAAAGAAAAAGAAAAAAAGAACAACAACATGTAACTAATTATGTAAATTCTCCAAGTTTTAAGGCAATTTTAACATCTTTTTTAAGATTTGGATACTTGTTTATGGAAGCTTGGAAGGACGTTTGGTTCATTACATTTATGAACAACCACAGTGCTGATATACTCAAATTCCCACAGTGTTAAATTTAAAAGAACTCTCAAAGCTGGCTTTATTATTATTATTATTATTTGCCTTTAATGTTGTTTTCTTGTTATAGTTATTATTATCTGCATCTGTGTCACTAGCGTAGACTTTGTTCTGTGTTTCCAGCTAATTTCATCTTACACCCTAGTTTAAGACTGATGTTACAATCAATCCTACAGATGAGTCTTGAAGAACGGCTTCATCAGAATATAACAGCATATAGAAAAAAAAAAACCTAGACAAGAAAATCTGTTTTCATTTCTATGCGTGTGTCCATTCATCTCTATAAATTTTAACAAATAAAGTCTGTTGATTCCTGTGCACCTTATTTGCCATCACTATTCTTTCTTTATCAACACATTCAAATTAAGAATCTAATTTCAGATTTAAAATTTTAGCTCTTATCAACATGTCAGGAGTTAAATGCACAAAACAGGGTGCATGAGGGATGCTGTAGGTTATATGGGAAAGCACAAAACAGAGACTATCACACTGTACACTAAAAAAAGGCCAGTGCTACCATAAGGCTGGAAGTGTTTCAGCATCATTGCTATGATATCTTTCAGATTCTTCTGTCACAAAGTGCTTCATCCTTCCTGGAACTTGTCCTTTAGTCTTTTGTGACCCCATCATTATCCTGAAATATTTAATGTCTAATTAAAAATATATTAATTAATATTGAATTGCACATATACATTTGTTTGGGTACTCGTAATTTTAGTTTCCTGAGCAGATATTCAATCTGTAGCGTCTAATCTGTTTGGATAAATGAAAGAATACACAAATACTCATTTTATTTTTAAATTGTGCATTAAATTTAGGATAAATAATGTCCATAACAGAATACAGAAATCCAAGTCTGCGTACATCCCACATCTGTAAATCCCAAAAAAATTATTGCAGAAATCTTCGATCAGCTGCTTTTTTGTGTGTTACCATGAAATTTCTTTTACCCACAGGCATCTAGGCTGAGTTTTTGTCCTACAAAGCAGCTGTGGTCTGGACTTTGGGAATGGAAATTAAAAGAAGCTACACAGGACTTCACACGTGCTGTGGAAACACGGCACTCTTTTGTCTCCTGCTTGCCCTTTCTTTCATTAGCAGAGTGGGATCGGCAGCAGCACACGCATAGGGGAGGCACAGAACTGTAGATTTCACCTGCAGTGCCTTTTTATACAGAACCACCGTGGCGTTCAATGCCTCTTCTGCTTGATTAAAGATAATAAGGGACAAGTCAGTGACAGCCCTTTGAGGCAGGGTGGTTTCTGGAGATAATTAAGGGCTGGATTTGTATCATCATATTTATATTTAGGTTTTGATTAGGTTTTGCTTCATAATTCTTGCTATATTTTTGGTTTAGTTTACTGAACATTAGAGCAGCCCTCTCTTCAGTGGCTGGTCTAATACCTCCAAAGCCCCACAAGGGGCTGTTGGGACACTAAAGACTATCAATCTTTATGAATAATGCATCAATTTCCTACTGAGGCTACAATTCCATTAATACTATAATGTTATTACATCTTTTATTTACTCTTTTCTATCTGTGGGATTAAAGATTAATTATCAGATTTTTTTAAAAATAATAAGAAATCTCAGTAGAGCTAAACATTTCAGATATCAAACTTATTGCCAGAAGAAAAGGTAAGAAAGAGAAAACTGGAAAACCAAATCGTGAAGTGATGAGAAATGTCCCAGCCTCGTGAAAAAAGAATGGACATTACAAGATCACACCTGAAAATGCTCACTGAAATGCTTTAGAACCCAGGGTTGTGCTTGGTGATTTCCCATCGTGGTGGCCAGGATAAGTCCGTCCGTGACAGGCAGATGGGACTGAATGGAATTATGGTCAAATATCAATAGCATTATCTGTCTGACCGGGAAAGGGAAAACTGCTGAGATGATCAGACCAGTCTTCAGAACTGCTTTCTCTCTCTTTGGATGCAAGCAGTTCCAAATGTGCCTTGGTCTAATTAGGCAGAGCCTGGACGAGTAGCCTCTCTCCCTGCAGGTTCAGCACGGTAAGACCTCAGCCTCCTCTGGATGTCAGATTGCTGCTGTTAATACTTCTACTGCTTATGAATAATTAATTACAGTGAAGATCTATTAAAATCTAGTTGCCCTCAATGTCCTCTTCGTAGTTAGCAAAAATAAATAAAGGAAAACCCAGAAGACTGAGTAACTTGCATAATGAAGTTTGAAAATGAACAACAGTCTTTCACTATCTCTGCAGATTCAAAGATAAATCTTATAAATTGAATAACATACGGCAAGGTGAAGTACATAAAATTCAGAAAAATACAGCTTTGCATGTGTAACTACATTTTTTGGTATATACAATATCAAATTGGAAAGGCAGCATATTACAGAAAAAATATATTACTGTATCCAGTGCAGATTTGCTACCTTCCTGAGTTATTACCAAAGTGTTTGCTATGTTAGAGAATTCAGTAAATACATCATCTTCCCCAGCCTGGCTGGGTAATCTGCCTTTGTCCAGAACTGGCCACACTTTCTGCTTCTGAAAGGCACAGAGGCAATAAAAAGAAGACGGAGGTTTAGCAAGTGAAGCACTGAGGGACTAATATTCAGCAATGCTAATTCCAGCTAAATTTATATTGTATTGAAAGAAAGTGCTGTTAAGGAACAGCTTGGCTTACATCAAGACATGTGGTTACCAGATTACTTTCTATCTCCGCTCAAAAACATTTAGAGAATTTCTCATTAAAATTATTTAAAGTGAAACAAGTCAAATAAATCTACTGAAGAGTGTTGTTACATTGCCTCATTTGTGCTGAAAAAATGTTGCTTGCTTTTTACCTTCTATTTTAACTGTACATATGAGGCTTTACTTGCCCATTAACAAAATGCATCGCCTCCCAGTTGCTTTCTATACCCCTTTAAATGTTAAATAGAAACGCATAGACCATCTGTTTCCTATCATGACACCAATCCAAAATGGCTGCACCAGCCACCTCCGCACAATAGATCATCCTGAAACACCTTAGTGGTTTTGCTCTATGGAGTTATTTTTCCTGTGACAAATTATAAACCTATATTTCAAGAACACTACCAATCTGTAGTCTCCATTGTAATTTTGGAATAGTGTCTCCTTATTTTAACAGAATGTGCTGGCGTGTGCTTGATGCAGCACTTTCTTTAAAGCCACAGACCTCCTTTGTTGCTATGGTATCCTACAAATGCAGTTAATTTCTTCATTTAATAATTCTCAGCTAAAGATTTTTGAAACACTGAGATTGAAAACGTAATGGTCAAACACAGTCACTACTATAACTTACACAATGGTTACAAAACTGTTGTGCAACTGAAACTGCAGTGCAAATTGCAAGCCTTTAATAAGTCTGCAATCAGAAATATATTTCAACCAAAAACAAACAAACAAACAAACATATTTCTGTTAAAAAAAAAAAATGTAATGCTTGCACTTTTAAACTCCAGCCAACAAATGCTCCCAGGAAATAAACAAGATGCAGCCATAAATGTTATTGAATCAAAGCTTGGGTCTGAAAGGATTTCAAATCCACCTCTTCAGGTTCAGCTCTGTGGAGAAATGACTGTCTGAAACCAGTTGAATTCAGGGAGGAATTTCTCCCTGACTTAAACGAGCTTTTGACCAAGGCCTCACAATATTAATGCAGGAACCTGCAAGCCCTTATTTCCCAGGGTAGCTCCAATGAAACCTAGACTGATTAAACCTCTGCAGACCTATGTGCAAAAGCAATACTCCATCTGCTCCTTCTCCCTTATATGTATGAACTGAAGTGGTTATGAGACAGTATTGCTACAGGTTTGATCAAAAATAAATGTCATATACCTCGGGACCATGAAAAAAGGGATGAAACGGTGTAGAGGGTAAAAGAGCTAAAGGGAAAAAAATGAAGATACTATTGCCTTGGACTGTATAATCTCAGCAGAGCATCTTGCCATGTCAAAAGCTCTGATTCAGAAGTACCTATCAATGCCTCCTGTCTGCACAACCCCACGGGACAAAGAAAAGCAGGCAGACATTTTCGGTGGGGGAGGGGTACAGGCTAATAGGTTTACTCTTGTTGCCAGAAATAAAGAACTGGTGCACTGATCTCGTTACCTGCTTTATAAAGTGATGTTAGCTGAGGAACCAAACCTGGAGAGCTCAAGGAAGATGTATTGCAGAGACTTCCTTTCCAAACCATTTTGTCTCCAAGGAATTCTCTACAAATGGAGAAAAATAGGAGAAAATATAGGTTATTTTACACTCTTCAGAGCAAAGGGAAAACCTTCTGTACATGTCCTGCTCCTGTGCAGTTAATGCTCCCCTTACCTTAACTCCTCTCTCCAGACAAGGTTTAGGAGCCCCCCAGTAGATAGACCATGACTCTTCCTCGTATTAAAGGCAATCCTTCCTTGCTGCGTGAACGTGTAAGATCACATGCCCCTTTGGGGCTGTATAAATAACACTTAGCTACTTTCTGAAACACTCACTGTAGCGTTTTTCCTTCTTGTCTGTAGTTTTGCTGCTGTCATTTGTGAGGTTTACAGAGGTTATTTTTATTCCTCTGTGCCTTCAGTGCACTTAATGAAAATAAAGAATACCCCAGTTAAGAAGAATGGGAGAGGAAAAAGGCAGAGGAATTGTACACAACTTCTAGAGAAGGAAGCATAAAAGAGTTTGTTTTCAACATGCGCTAAGAGGAACAGTTCTAGGTTTTGTCTGTGACAATTCATAATATGCTTTAGAAGGAGAGAGATAGTAACATTTAAACAAGATAAGTACCCAATTTAAGAAAATAGCAGACATCTGTCTATTGTGAACTTTGAAGCCTCTGTATATATAATAAATATACAGTTGTTCAAACAAGCTGGGAAACTGATTTGCCCTGCTTGTTCTGACCACTTGAAGGCCAGGATTTACTCACACCCCAGAAAAAAAAAAAATAAAAACAAGTTCTGTTTTGGGTTTTCAGCTGTTTCATCTTGACCCCTGCTTGCACATATGTGTGCCTAAGTGCATAAACACACAGAGTGTAAGCTTTGCAGTAAGAAACCAACATGTTGGCTCGGAGGCCCTGTTCTTACTTTCACCTCAGCTATAGCTGTTGGAACTTGCTGAGGCTACTAATAGAGGTCTGCACACTGTCTAAGCTACCTGACATCTTCACCCTTCAATTCATATGCCTTCCCATTCGCTCTGGGTTACAAAATCTGGAGTTAAGCAAGTCTGTCATAGATGCTCATGTTGAAATGTACTACCCCTGAAATGACTATTCCTTTCTGCTTTGCCATTTCCTTGTTGCCCAATATCTCTGCCAACAGCCTTTATTTATTTATTTATTTATTGTAAACACCCCCTTTTTTAGTACAATCTCTCAGAAAAAAAAAAAAAAAAAAAGGGTGGAATCTCAGCATCTCAGTAACATGTTTAATAGAGGATTTATCATGCCTTTTTTTGTAATGAAGGTATGGTAAGACACAGCCCTGGATGACATACACCCCATAAGCAGTCAAGAATTTGCCAATCCTTGTTCCGTATTACACACCCATTGAACATTTTGGGTGGAGAACCTCCAAGGTCAAGCTTAGTTCTTTAAAAATTTTTTCACTTCTGGCTGTACACAGAATAGAAGGCAAAATGTCACAATCCCTCAACCTCTGCGGCCTTTATTATTTCTGTTGCAACAAGTTTCTCAGAACCCTTCTGTTTGATCATGAGAAGTATTGTAAGTGGTAAAATGCGTTGCCTCCCTCCTGCTGCAGATCAGGATTTTGCTTAAGTTGCAGATTCTCCCTTGCCTCTACAAAGACATACTGCCTGCTTACTTGCCCACTGCAACTAACTGAGCCTTTCTGCCTCAGTTTGAATGCATTTATCCTTTATTTTTTTTTCCTGCAGCATTTTTAGAACATTTCTATTTTTAAACAATGAATGTTCGAATCCAGGGAGCTCAATTCACACGCTTAATGTCAAGTTTCTCAGCATGTAACTATTTTATTTCTGCCAATGCTTTTACTCAGTGCTTAAGGGCTTTTTAACGCAAGCAGGAGTGAAACAGAAGCCACAAGACAACATAAAATGAGTTCTGCATAGGTCCAAAGCTGGTGTGCATGCCAGTCATGCTTTGAAGAGCCAGTGTTTTTACTGGTCATAGAGGCTTGAAGTAAGCCGGCTGGAGGTCACCAGTGGGTTAGTGACCTACAGAACACTCAGGTCCATTCATCTGGGCCAGGAAGACTACACAGGGCTCCTTCCTTCAGCTGTGCCTTTAAGGTGTCAGGTTTGCTTTCCCAGTTGGAACAGTTCAAAGACCCACACCCGGTTTACGGGCAGGTGCCTCCTGCCCCGGCACTCACCGTTTGTTTCCTTCACTGTAAATGCTCAGAGAATCTCATTTCCCACAAGCAGAAGCTGTGTGCATTCACCCCTCCAGAGCCAATGATTCAGAGTCAAGGTGTGGTCTCGCAGTAACAACTGTGTTAACTATTTGTTCTGCTAAGACAAAAGTTGAATCAACAAGGGCTGTTCAGATATGGAAGAACATTGTGTTTCCACTGATCAAATTACTTTCTCACAGGAGGTTGTCTTCCACAAGGCGAACAGACCGAAAGCCATTTGTACATGTGATCAGATGACTCAAGAGAAAGTGTCAACACAGCATTTAGCATTGTTTGGTATGCATGCCGCCGGGAAGGAGAAGGATAAAGCCAGACACGTGATGCTGATAAGAATTTCTTTTTATGTTATTCCAATAAAAAATACATTCATACAGAAATATAACAATCTTGCAAAAAACAATTTCAAATAAAATCTTGTAAAACAAAATTTTTACAAAAATCTTACAAAGAGATTCTTTAGATAACAGGGTGCTTCAAAAACAAAAAAAGAAATTTCACTAATAGAAACTTTTTCTTCTTAAATTTCAAGCAAAAATGTTTTTTTTTCTTTTTATTTTTTATTTTTCAGCTTGATTGAGGCTCAGTTATCACCTGAACAAAATGTACTTGCTTGTTAAGAAAATTACAGGCATTTGACGTATGGCACACAGCCCCACCCCATCCACACAAGTCTGATGGTATTTCAAAATTGAGACAAGCCAGTGCAAGTTTAATGGTTTTTGTTTGGGGTATTTTTTTTTCTTTTGTTTACTTTCTTGCTTTTCAGAAGTACGGCTAAGCCAAGGACAATGCAAATAAGGAGTTACAAAACAAAACAAAACTCTAAATAGAAATCCACTTTCTGGAAATTTTAGTTTCAGAGGGGAAAAAAAAGTGCATTTTCAGGCAACTTAAAGTAAAAATGAAATGAGAATGATTCAAGCCTGTGTGTTCCACAGAACCAGATCACTGGCATATACTTTTTCCTAAACCACTTATCTACATACATTTCCAGGAAAGATATACCAAAGTATTAGCATAGTAAGCAAGACCAATAATAAATAGAAAAAGAAACAGATCACGTGTTTCATTGCATCAACTGTAGTGAGCTGGTTTAAAAAGAAAAAAAAAAAAAAAAAAGCTTTTGGACAGACTATTTCTATTCTAGGAAAAAACAGTCTTCATTTTAGCTGAACTATGCAAAATTAGAGCTCAACCACCACAACAACTAGCTCACTCACAGGTCCTTCCGTAAGCTGGAAGGACAAAATATGAGTGTACTTCATCTTCACACAGCTAATATTCTTTTAGCATGCCAATATTCGGTTCATATCATTCTTAAATGGCCACAGATACGCTATTCCAGACAACCTAATAACTACAAAACACAGTCAGCAGTCTGAGAAGGACTGAACGCCAACAAAGCCTTTAGCACACCATTAAGCTAAAGGTAAAGCCTCTAAAAACGCTAGATTTTAATAACTGTATCTCTCATTTCTTTGTCTCCTTAATGACCGTATTTGGGGGAGGGGGAGGGGGGAGGGGAAATATTTTGATGGGCTGTGGCATTTTCTAGCTATGCATTCTAAATTTTTTTCCTTTTAAAAAAAATATTTATATATTATCTATATATATACACACATACACAGACTGTACACACAAATATACATACACATTTTTCTGCCCACTTTTAAAAAAAAAAGTAATATAGTTTCTTTCTGTATGACCAACAGATAGCTAGATATATAGATGTGAAACTTGTGCCTTTTAAGCAAATACATATTTTAATACTCCTGTATCCTTAATATGTATGAAAACTCAACATATTAAGTACAGTTGGGGTGTGTATATACACAGTTGTGCAAGGTCAATATAAAAAGTCTCAAGGTGGCAGAACTGGTCAGGTATTCAATTGGCATATGCATTATACTGTAACACAGTCAAATTGTCTAAGTTAAACAAATACTGTACTGACATGAATTACTTTTCTCTCTATTTGTCTTTGTGAAGGAGGACCCTGGAAGTAACCTTTTTATTTTTTTTTTCCCTCATATTATACATTTGATACAGTACAATGCCAGGTGAAAAGAGAGCCTTAATAAAGCATGCATCACCCATACCCCTGTATAAGACCCCCTGCAAGAGAAGGTCACTTGCATAAGGCACCATTATTAAGGTCAACAGTGCATTAACAGCTAGAAAACCAGAAGTTAGTCCTCAAGGCATAAATAAGAGAAAAATTAGCTGCATGAGAAAAATCAGTTTCTAACCAATAGTGGTTTTATCCACCCAACAGAAAAAATTATTCATGTTCCATACATTATGTAACATTAGACCAATTGTATTTTAGCTGCTCTTAACTGGAATCAAAACTGCAGTCCTGATTAAAGAATGGAAAAGCATATAGTTCCCCAGAACCATGCAATAACTTTTGTATTATAATGAAAAGTTATAGTTGTGTTACATTTGTAAATACACAGCTTATACAATGGATTACAAATGAGCTCTGTAGCAAGTAAAACAAGCTACTTGACACATTGCACGTTTAATAGCTGCACCAGACACCTAAAGCTCCTCTCACACAGGAACGGGGAGGTCCCCATCTCCATTCTGGCATCCTGACTCTTTTTATTTCCCCTTTCCCCTCTCTGTTTTCCCTCTAGAAAGGTGCAGACAGCCCTCCCCCCATCCCTTGGAAATGATTGGTGGTCGTCCCATCTCACAAGATATTCCTCACATACAAGACATTCAGACTTTTTTTTTTTCTCTTACAGTTATAAAACAACCACAAGAAAAAAAATGTGCCTCAGCATACAATCGTCAATAGATCCTCATAGCATACAGTCGCCCAATCATTAACATTCTCAGTGCACATGCTCACGGCAAAGGCTTAGGAGCCACTCAGAAGGTTAGATACCAGTGTATGAGTCCAGGAAACCCCAAACATCACGCACTGTGGTTGCTATGCCGTTTCTTACATGACTTATTAGCCCTCAAAAGACCTTCAAGGAAGAGAGGTCCTGGAGGCAACTGGGTAGGGTGCAAAATGGCATGCTTTGGCTGGAACACGCATCCCTCTGCTCAAGGCTCTTCAACCTTGACGCCTCTTAGCCCACAGGATTCACCTCTTGACCTGTTCAGAGGTGTCTCTTCATGTGAAGGGCCAGGTGGTCAGACCTGGAAAAACACCTGCAAGGGAAGAATCGGCGTGTTAGCCTTGGGTTGCACCCCTGTATTCTGAGACCCCATAACGCCACTGGGGAAGGAGGAACTGGGTGATCCCCAGAAAAGCTGTGGGTGCCCCATCTCTGGAGGCATTCAAGGCCAGGTTGGATGGGGCCCTGGGCAACGTGGTCTAGAGGGTGGCAACCCTGCCCACAGCAGGAGGATGGAACCAGGCGATATTAAATGTCCCTTCCAGTCTAATCCATTCTGTGAACCCAGGACACACGAGTATTCACAGCGTCCCCAGGCACCCAGATACTCTACAGGTACTGACAGGTAGTGTGAGGGATTTCTCAAGACTAACATGCCCCACTGGGCTACAAGCTACATCCGGATTATTTTTTCCTCCAATATAAAGATATAATAATTTTGTAAAAATACTAGACACAATTGTGTCCACAAAGAGATTTCTTCACAAATTAATCTCAGGAAAGGCAGCCTAGATTCACTTTCCACCAAGCGTTAAAAATAACTATTTCTAAAGGTGCATTTCAGTCACATACCTGTCACAGTGACTACATTTAAAAGGCTTGGCACCAGTGTGCTTTCTGAAGTGTCTGGTTAATTCATCACTTCTTGCGAAACGCCACTCACACCCTTCCCATGAACATCTGTAAGGCTTTTCCCCTACAAAGAAAGCAGATTACACGTTAGTCATGACTTCATCCAAACAAAGATCAGTGCTATCCCATTCATTTTCTATGTAAACCTCCTCCACCCCCTAAAGACAGTCGATTCTATTTAACATATCTGAATGCCATACACGCAAAGAAAGCAAAATTCATCCACCTGATTCCTTCCTAACATTTTTGCTGCAACAGCACATCAACAGATCTCATTCTTATTGAAGAAGCGATTTAACAGGTTCACAGGAGACAAAGAAATGCAACCTTCTGACATTCCTGTTCATCTGTAATAGCACCCTGACTCTTGAACAGGTAGCATGGACCTCAAAGGTGATTACAGACAGCACAGCGAGGCTCCCAAACGCAATTAGGCTTCTGTATTGCATCAAAGCCCTCTGTCACACACTCAGCTCCATAACATGCAACCTCCTTCTGCTGAGCCACATTTTCTTGGAAGAGCTTGCATGTCACTTTGAGCATTGCTATTTCAGCATTTGAGAAATACCACTTCCATTCACAGGAATGCTCTCAGCCACACAGCACCAGGACAAGAGTTCTGCAATACCTCTGAGGCTGGCAGCTATTTGTGTCTGCTCAACCACCATGGTTTCACTGGAAGATGTTTCTTCCCCTCAAAATAAACTCATTTTATCGGACTTCTGCTTGACAACGGGAACATCCAAGTTTGCTCAGACTTCCCATAAAAGCCACAAAATGCTCAGCTCATGAGTCAAAACAGGATCTGTTCCTTGAATTTCCTTTCCACGTCATGGAGAAAAATACTGCATAGGTCTTTGCACTGGCAAAACCAAGAACACCAGGCCAGCTCCTTGCAGAAAGCAATGACTACGAAGCCAAGGCATAGCCCTACACATCTAACAGCTGTCACAAAAAATCAAAGCAAGTCAGCATACTACTTCAACCCTAAAATACTTTAAAGACCTTGAAGAATCTACCTTCCTTACTTTCTTCCCCAATAACATGCAGGGCTCTCTTTTTTCCCGTTCACGCTCCGTAACAATACAATGCTGTTACTCAGTATTTTGGGATGAAATTATACAGTCAGTCATACATTTGCAAGTCCAATTAGGAAGATACGTTCAAAGAACTACAAGAGTGGCTTTCCAAGATTTTTGCTGACATGACGGCTCACCAAATGTTAAATTATTTACAACTACAGCTGTAATTTATAGACTCAAGGCCTTTGGATGTCTGGTTGAACAGACCCAACGTAGAATGGACCACGAAGACAGGCTCATATGCTACTTTGTGATCCGTCCAACTTTCGAATATGCTGTTCCTTTTCTTTTTCTTTCTTTTTTTTTTTTCCCCCTCAAGAAAGTCTAACTTCCCTTTGCTTTAGCAACAAATGTGCACAGAAGTCTAGTGTGTATTTTGGCCAGTGACTCCTAAAGGCCACATGGCTCTGTAGCTTTTCAAGCACTGCCCAGTTAACCAAGCTGTTCCTATTTTCTATGACAGTGGACTCATCCACAGCCAAGTGTCTTCGTTTTGGCTGGCTGCTGAAGGGAATGAGGAAGTGATGTTGTCCGCGCTGGTAAGCCTCTAGCACTATTACATCATCTTTCCGAACCTGGGCTCCCACCCAGCGCTTGTGTAAGACTGTGAAACCCCCATCATCAGGGGTATTCCCTGCAGGACTTGCCAACTCTTAGCGAGCATTCGGTTACTAACCTGTATGAGTGCGCTGATGTGCTTTCAGATGTGAACTTTTGGTGTAAACTTTCCTGCAACCGTTAAAATGACACCTGTGAACACGCCTTCTGCCATCTGGCGAGGTGTCCCCATTGGCGGGTGTACCTTTTTCTGCAGTCTTTCCAGCGGTACCAGTACGAATTTTTCCCGGTGAATGCAACTCACCCGGCGTACAATTCCATAGCTGGGAAGAAGGCTCCTTGCTCAGCTCAGGAGACGATGGGGGAGTGGAAGTAACAGACGAACACAAGTTTCCTGAACTGGTTAAAACGTCACTTATAGGGTCAGAGGTAAACTTGGTGGTGGGCGAAAGCTCCTCAGAGCTATCTGAAGATTCACTGCTAACATCCGAATTCAAACTATTGGTCTCTAAGTTCTGACTGGTAGGGCTGTCCTCCTTTGGGAGGCACGCAGTCTTCAGCTCAGATTCCTCCTTTTTCTCACGTGCCAGAATAATTTTGGTCCAGAGATCCTCTTGGTTATCAAATTTGATTTCAGATGCAGACACATAGCAAGGTTCGCTTTGAAGATACCGTTCCAGCTCCAAACACGTCTACATAAAAGAACAGGGTAAAAAAGGGAAAAGTTAGAAGCTTGCTTAAAAATAAAGCCAATTTTATTTTACACTTCAAAAAGTATGTATGAATGTAGTGCATTCAGTGTGAGGTTTCTAGGTTCAAAACAAATTACAGGCTCCTCCAGCTCTAACTAGGTGACTGCCACGATGAAAAAAAATCAGTTCTGGGAGACCTGGGCAGGAGTTCAAACGCACAGCTGAAGGTGCAAGTCAGCTTTAGTTTTCAAAATAGCATTTTAATGAGTCATTCAAATTATCTTCACTCTCATCATAAATCCATGTTTTTAGGAGGCTGACGTTGAAAAGGACCACAGAGAACCACAGCAAATAGTCACCCTGCGCTCTCACTCCCTGTCTAATGTCAAGTTGTTTGCATCCCTCTCGCACAAACACAAGGCTGAGAGGATCCAAGCGAACACAATGTGCTGAATCTCCAACCAGAAAACAAAGCCCTGTTTCAGCATGGCCGCGGAGCTGCTGTCCGTTGTCCTGTGGGGACATCAGTGGAGCAGCAGACATCCTCCCATTTCCTGTGCATGAGAACACAGTGCGCCCGACTTTCAAAGAATGTCACTTCCAAGCACACTGGCATGCACGCCACATTGCTCACGCTGCTCCATGCACGGCTGGAGAAACACGGGGAACTTCAACAACAACAGAAGTGAGAAAAAGTTCCAGAATAGAAATGTCCTATTCTATACGGTGCAAAACGGGAAATTACTCTGAGGTCCTGCTGGGAGTCCCACAATGAACAAGAACTTTATCTACTGGCCAAGAGTACAACTGCATGAGTCATCGCTCTCTTTCTTTCACGCAATGCCAAAGGAGACTTCCTTATAAAATCCTGTCCAGCTGCCAAGAAAAGTGCTCTGTTCAAACATACATGCAACAGTACATGGAAAGCTTCCCCCCCCCCCCCCCCCGACTGCATTCCCCTCCGATCCACGAAATGAAACAAAACAAAAAACAAAACCACCCTAAATGGGTAAAGCTGCGGTTTTCAGTTGCAGCTCACCTTGCTGACTTTCTAGCCATTTTTAGAGGAGAACAAAAAAGGGTATGAACTGTTATGGCAACAAGCTGATGTTTTGGGATTTTTCTTCCCACCATAGGAAACGATCCATACAGAAGCATTACACAGAAAAAGGACACACCAAGTTTCCATAGCGAACTCTACTTATTTTAGCAAGATCATCACGGTAGCAAAACCTGATCCCAAATGCCATACATTCCCCTTGCAGCCCCTTCCCATCTGTCTAAACTGGGTCACATGTTGTGGCCAGACTAGGAGTGAGGGCAAAAAAAGGGAAAAATAGAAACAAACAACACATAAACAAGCCCACTGCTGCACACACTATTCAAGCATTTCCCTATAATTGGTTTGCAATGCACGCTGGAAACAAAAAAGGTTTCTAGAGGGATGACACAATAGCGTATTGATTTTCCAAGAAAATGGGAGGAAATGCATTTATTAAGATCTTGTTAAAGTTTAATATGCCGGGCTAATTTGAATTCCTCATTAGGTAGATTAGTAATGGGGGGCCGGAGAGAAGCTCTCTCCGAGTTTAAATGCCTCTGAAGGCTACTGGGAAAGAGGGCTGGCCCTGCGCCAGAAGCCCAAATGCCTGAAGGAAACTACTTAGCTCCATTTCAATCACGTACTATGGAGCTGCTTCTCTGAAAGGGGAAAAGGGGGGGGGGGGGGGGGAAGGGAAAAAAAAAGATAAAAACAAAAAACAAAACAGAACAAAAAAAAAAAAAAACAACCCAGAGGATTGCATACAATTAGCATTGCATACAATTAGTAGGCATGTGAAGGTTGTAACACTTTGCATTTCGGTCTTCTCGGGAATCAGAAGGTTGTGACGAGGTGGCAGGTTTTAGGCTCGGTCCCCGGGACCGGGGGGATACGGCAGAGGTGCCCACGGCCTCGCTTGGATCAGATTAGGGCACGAAAGGGGGGGAAAAAAAAAATAATAATTAAAAAAAAAAAAAAAAAAGCAACGCAACGAAATATGTCCATTAAAGGGAAGGAGCCTCCGTTCTTCCTCCTTCCCGACCGAGGCAATCAGCACTGTCATATGACTGACAACTCTGCACAGCTCCCTACGCTGGGAAACAGCTACATTGTATGTATACATATATATATATATATACACACATCGCATACATGTGAGAGTGTGCGTAGATATATATTTACGTGTTGCATATATATGCGTACATACAGGGCACGCACACACGCGTATATATATATATAGATGAAATAATATGTACAGACGCGCACGCACACGGCTGTAGGCTTTTCCCACCGCGGTCAGAAACAATCCGTAACAAAACGACAAGAGCAGAACGCGGCCGGTTCGGACGGGCCCGCGCCCAGCCCCGGCTCCGCCGCGCGGCCCCGCGCACCGAAACGGCGGCGCTCGGAGCTCCGCGGGAAGGACGGAGCTGCGGGACGGCACTCGTCCCCCCCGAGAAAGATCCGGCTGCAAAGCGAGACACCTGCTTGCCCCAGCTCGCTGCCGACACTTGGCTTTATTTTTGCGGGGTTTTTTTTTTTTTTTTTTCATTCCTTTTTCAATCGGTTCATCCTTTTCATACGGCTTTAAGAAGAATAAAAAAAAAATCCGACAACAACAAACAAACAAACAGACGGACAAACAAACAACACCGACATCCTCCTTTACCTGTTGCCAGTATTCCTCCAGGGACGGCAAGGCCGAGAAGTAGCCCGTGTCGTGCACAATCTGCAGTTCCTGGAAGATGCTGCACATGGGGAGCACATCCATGTCTCAAGTTGCAACAACAAAAGTCCGTGCTGGCGGCCGCGGACACAGACAGCTGTGTATCCTGTGCGCGGGGCTCGAGGGGTGTGTGTGTGTGTGTGTGTGCGTGTGTGTGTGCGCAGGGGGTGTCAGCCCACTGCTCTCAGTTTCCAAGCCCCCCCCCCCCACCTTCCTCCAGAGGAAAAAAAAAAAAAAAAAAAAAAAACAACGATTAAAAAAAAAAAAAAATCGTATATATATATTTATATATATATATACACACACAAACAGATAGAAATTAATTCCTTGGCGAGCTTAGGGAGGAAAAAAGACCCGAAGTTTCATGCAAAGTTTAATTGCACAGCAACGCAGGACGTCTCCCGAGGCGGCCGCTCTCCCCTCCCGCGGCCGGCGGCGGACACTTGCGCAGGAGCGGGCTCAATATTTGCAAACACGGCGCTGGCTGCAAATGTAACCCCCTGCAAAACTTCCCTATTCAAAGCTGCGCCCGGCCGCTCCGCCGCCCCCGCCCCCGCGCCCTCCCCCGCCCCGCGTGATCCCATGACGCCGCCCGCCGGCGCGGCCCAATCTCCGCCACGCACTCCGCGCCCCGCGTGCCAATGATGTCAGAGCTGCCCAATCGGCTCTCGGCAAGCATCGCGGCTCCTCCTGGCGTGACCGAGCCTGGCCGTGACGGCTCCCGCCATTGGTCCGATTCGAAATTCGCCTCCTCCTGATTGGCGAGCTCGGCTGCGGGCTATTTTTAGCAGGGTATATAAAGCGAGGAAGCGGCCGCTTTTTCAGGGCGGGAGGTGTGTGTGCGCTTGTGAGGCGGCCGAGCTCCTCGAGCGGGGGGAGGGGAAGCGAGGAGAGGCGGCCGCGCGCGGCGCTGCGGAGCTGAGCTGGGCTGAGCTGAGCGGGGGTTGTGAGCAGCAAAACAGCTGTTTGTGTGTTGGTGCTGGAGTACCCGCATCCTTAATGCTGGCGCTGTCAGTGATTTGGGCCTCTTTGTGCAATGAAACAAAATGCTTTTTGAAGTGGCGTTCGCCAAGAGGAACCAAAGCTCCTAATGAGTTTCTTTAATAAAGAGGCATCTGATTTTTCCAGCGACGTTTCCGTCTCTTATTTCCACTTCCCTGCTTTTCTCTGTTGCTAGTTACCTACACATGTTGACTGGAGTACTTAAGATTTGGTTCTTCTGCCCGTTGTCTTCTGACAGTTAGCGTCTGTAGGAGTCAAAGCATCAGAACTGAGCTTCCCACTCCCCAGCCTCTTGCCTCCCATTAATATGGCTATTTTATAAGCACACAGCTTGGGTTTTCTTCTCTCTGTGGAAGGAAAAAAAAAAAAAAAAAAAGTTTAAGGTCATTAACAACATTATTGTATGGTCAGAAAAACAAACGGGTGCTGAAAATCCATAACGTAAATCCTGAAAACTAAGCTCTGTAAGTCTTTTTTTTTTTTCTTTATTTGTCTTCACGTGGCCAATCGCATGAATATATTTCCAAAGTTGCCTTGCTGACCCCAGATAGTCTGGAAAGTTTGGGTCAGCTTCTGACCAAAACCATATTCTCCAAAGAAACGTACAGGAAGAAACAAACCACTACCGATAAAATAAATAAATAAAATTAAAAAGACCTTATTTAGAGAGTGAATTATGCACCTAATTCGAGCCTACTTTTAGTTGTGTAGAGTAAAATGTTTTGTGGCTTGAGCTGCAACGTGAGTTCTAGTCGTATATAATTCAGTAACGTGCTTCTGTAAATCCTTACTGTTTGTACAACTGACCCATTCCCTCTTTGGGTAAGCTTTTAGTTTCGGCCAAAGAGACAGTGAATGCCGCTGTTTGCTATTTATTTATTTGTTTATTTTAAGCTCACCTGTTTTTAGCTGAGCTTCATATACCAGAGGTCTGGGCTCCTTGGAGACTGAATGAGGTTTACTTTGCCCGTGTGGAGTTTGAAGCATAAGGGCTTCAGTCCCAAGTGTGAAAGAATAGGTAAGACTGTATAGCATCAACAAATTTGGTGGGTTTACTCAGTGCATTTTTTCCAGGAATTGAAATGAAATAGTGAGTCAATAAAATGCTGATGTTTGGAAGACTCTTCCATGGAATTAAGCTGAAGAGAGAGGTGCCAACAGTAGCCAGGCTGAATGAAAGGTTGGAGTGTGAATTAAAGGGAATTTATTGTAGTCTGTGGAGGATATTAAATATGAGCAAATTTTAATGAGACTCAAAATGAAATAAAATTAATTAAAAATACAGTTTGATTTTAATGACTTTCTTTAACCTATGCATAGTAGTATAATTTTAGATATCCTTTTTATATTACTGGCCTTTTTTTGAATCACAAGCCAGGGTGGAATTTACCTTGAGAATTTGAAATAAAAACATGTTTTAACTAAAAAGAAAAAAAGATAGAAAAAAAAAATCAGTCAGTCCCTTGGGACCAGAGCACTTTATTTAGATGTGCCAAGCAGAGACAGTGGCATCTTGATTTAGAGCCGAGGGCTGGTCATTGACGGTAGTGGTGAAGGGTGTCGAAGCATGTGTACAGAACAGGCAGTGCTAATGGGCAGGGAAGGAATACATCTATTTAGCTCCTTGGATAGATTTCTTGTGGCTGCTTTACAGATGAATCAGGATATGTGCCCCTGATTACGTGGAGGCAGTCACAGATTTACCTTCCATTCTGTAAATGATCGGTGTGTTTTTAACTCTGTATGATCTAAGTCATCTATAAAAGTAGCAAAAATGAGTACGTGCTATGTTATAAGATTACTCCAAATGCCAGTGTTCTGCTTGCAGAGTTGCACAGTGGCTTTTAAGTAAGACTGCCCAACAGTTAGCGTAATCAGCCAATTTATCACTCTAAGATTATCGATTTACAAATATGTACAGGAAAAAAAAAAAAGGAAAAAAGAAAAAAAAAAAAAACCCGTGTGCTTTGTTTTTATTTTTTGGCTCATAAATTTTGATAAGGTTCTGTCTGAAAAGCTATATTGCCACATTAAATGCCCCACCACTTGTCTGTAGTAGCCGCTTTGTCAGGGCTGGTGGAATGTTCCTGGAAAATCTGTGAGCCAAAGTAGCAGGCGACAGACGGTGTTTTCCAGGTGGGCTGAGCTCTGTGTGAGACAGGGGGAGCACCTGTTCTGTTCTGAGAATATTCATGCGATTTTAGAGGGCACATTAGCTCGCTCTGTGCTGTATTCTGTGCTGAGCGTTAAGAGGAGGAAAAACCTCCTGAAAATACTTCATGTATGCCAGATGCAGGGAGGTTACGTGGAATGGACAGAAATCAATAGCTAGTGGTTTGATTAGGATAAATGGGCTTTATTTGGGCGAAAAGAGAGAGAAAGTGTGTCAAGTGCATGAAAGCATTGTCAGTTAGCAGAGAGCACTACTTAAAATGCTCTGCTTCTGAGGTGGTAAGTTGCTAAATGGAAAACTAGCATGCACTGTGATTCTAGCACAGATAAAGTAAATGCTCTTTGAGGACATATAAATAGAACTGTTATGAGTAGGCAAGCAAGTGGGGTGTTTCCTGATCTGTCACCCTGGCAGAAGCAAAATTAGAGAATTACATTGCAGACCACAAGCTAGTGTAAGACAGCGATAGCTGAAAGAATTAAATCATCACAAAAATACAATAAGTAAACATTTTAGTAAATATAACCAGAACTTGTTCAGCAGATACAGTGATTTGTTAGGCTAGATGCGTTGTTTCCCTACAAATACTGGTAAAGAATTAACTAGAATGGAGGAGAAAAAATGTCATCAGCGAATGTGAACAGCAGGTGAACCAATGACCCACAACTAATTAAAAAATCAAAGAGAAGTGGTTACGTTTGTTTTGTTTTGATATGCTTTTCTCCTTTTTTCTTTTCACTCCTCATACCAAACCCAAAGCTACGTCATGTCTGTAGTTCACCTGTTACAGAGCCTTGGAGTTTATTCCTTTAAACTCCTGCATTTATTCCATACTCCTAGCAGCATAAACTACTGCTGAGAAGATAATGCTGGGAACTGCTATGTGAGCTCCATTAACGCTCAGAAGCAGTATTAGAACAAAAGGTAGTGACTTATAGTCCTTTTTTCAGGCATGTGTACTGCAGCGCATCTTCCTCAGGTCTATGTACCTTCACCTTGAAGGCAGGTACAGTTTCTGCTCCCACGGCAGTCAGTGGAACAAAATTCTGTCAGTGCTGTAATTACTGGTGACAGTCCTTAATTCCAGGCCTATTCTGAACCAGGTTATTAGACCTATTTCCTCACATGTCAGGGCTGTCCTTCTGTTGTAAGTAGTTGGTTTTTTTTTGTTTTTTTGTCTCCCTGATGCATAGATACTGAACATATTTATCACGAAAACAAAACCACTTTTTTTTTTTCTGAGCTGACAGCATTTGACTGTATTTCTACAAAATCCTCCGTTGATCAGTTCACTCAGTAGTACACAATGGTATTATTAATAGTTACAAGTCCCATTCAAATAGATGTTTTGTGGTTTCCAATATAGCAGATATCAATTATGTGTCTTAAGTATTTAAAAGCTCTGGCACTATACAGGGTAAATTAAATTAAAACTCCACTTCAAAAACATTATCACTTTCTATGGTCTCTGCATCAACTGTCTATTAAATCTTTGAAGTTTTACAAGAGCTGAATTTCTAATCTTAAAAACAAATATAAAATAATGAGAAATGAGTAAAAAGGAAAAACACACTTTCTTTGCAAAGCATGTTTAGAAAAGTCTTGGGTTTTAGGGTTAGCATCCTCGTAAGAAGTAACAAATACAAGCAACTGAGAATTGGTTGATGCCAAGTTACTGGCTGCTTTAAGAAAGTTACTGACTACTCCCGGAGGTAGAGGAGCAGAAACTGCTATGATCAGTGGTGAAAAAGCAGTCTGAGCTAGGAAAATAAACAGTGTTGCTGGGCATTTTGTCATTTTCTTATGGCCAATTCTTCCTTTTATTTTTTTCAATTGTTAGTTGGTGACCATTATCTAACAGTGCATTGTGCTGGGAAACTTAATTCAGCCAAATTTAGGAAGTACTGAGACAAGGAACCTAACATATACTGATCATTTGGTGAAGCAGAAAACTGGAGGGCTGGACTGTCTCCCTTGTGGCTCGTGTCTGTTCAAGTAAGGATTAGTACAAGTATCTAGAGTTAGATTATAACTGTGAACTTTCAAAGAAGAATGCAAATAATTATTTCTAAGCAGTGATGCCAATTAGAAGTAGCTTGCTTGGAGTTGTTGTGAAATTGCCTTTTCTGGGAATTAGTCAAGGCAAGACTAGGCAAGGAGTTATGTGCCAAGAATGGCAGACCTTTAGTAGAAATGAACCACTTTGCCTGGGATCCTTTTCCAGCTCATCCCATCTTTGCTCTAACCCTATGCTGTATGTGTTCTGTGGGTTGTAAGTTTTGCAAAGGGCTTCCCTTTGCATCACAATACTCCTTTCTGTGGTGCTCGGAAGAAAACAAAGCACCTAGTATGTTGCTGCAAAAATAGGGGGTTCCTATCGACAGGGCATAGGGCGATCTTTTTGGCCCTTGTAATTTGACTTGCTCCTTCAGTGCCACAGCATTAGGATAGCAATCTAACTGTACCTTCTTACATTGAGAAGTGGGAGCCAGTGCTTGTTTTTTTCCTTTCCATTAACATCAGCTGCAAAATTAGATATAGCGTCTGATATTCGCGTGGACATATGCTTTGGAGAGCAAAAGAACTGTGGCCTTTCAGCACCTTGCCCTTCTTCGGAACTCAAGAGAAGTAAACACAGTCGTTAAAGACTCAGCACCATTACCACATAGTGAACCTTTACTCACTGTTCCCACCTATTGTTATTTGAAAGATCCCATTTCCTGTTTTGAGTAACTGTTGCCAATGGACAGGATTCAGATCTCATTCACATGAGTGTAACTCTAGTAGCATCAGAATATCAGTGGGGGAAAGGAAATAAAAAGAATAAATAAAAGGCACGGATGAAGTAATGCTGAGTTTCGACTGAAGAACTCGGTTCAGTTCCAGTCAGTGTCAAAACTTAGCCCATTTCATGGGAAGTTGTGAATTGCTGTGTAAGACCTGAGACCGACCCAATATTTTCATTATTGCTACTGTGTTCTAGAATGATGGTAATAATAAGATAAGGAGATTTACTCTGTAAGTATCTGAGATGAATGAGTATATACTTATACATATATAAACATACAATGTCTAGTTGCTGGTTGGTTCATAGAAACTTCTTGGCTCCTCTCTGTGAGACTGCAAAAGTTGTGAGACTGTGTAATAAGAGAGTTTATATGTCAGTCTAGTGAGAATTAAAAAAAAGCAACATATAGAAAGCAGTTCTTGTTCAAGGTGTGGAAGAAAGGATTTATTGTCTAAATGCTATAATGAGGAAACAAACACAGAGGTAATTGGAGGATCACACCCACAAAGATACTTCTCAGATCTCAATTAGTCACCTTTCTCTGCGGGAAAATTTATTGGAAATATAAATGCCTATAAAACGTCATGAAACCTTGGCTAGTGTTATCTCTGGGTCTCAGTTCCCTAACAAGACAAAGAGGATACTGCTTTATTTCTTCAGTCTATGCCAAATGTAAGCTTTGGCCCAAAATCACAAATAGAGATTATGGCAGAGCCAAGAAATGAACTCAGATCTTCTGAGTCTTAATCCAAGCTTGTTATCATAAGCTCATCTTTCATTTGCTTTTGAATAACAACCAAAGTGTTAACCCTATTCCTATATGTTTACAACCTGATGGAGTTCTTATCTGTGGTGGTCATTTCATTTCCTGCTGGCAATTTCACAAGCTTTTCAAAGCATCACCCCCCCCACCCCCTTTCTTTCTTTCTTTCTTTCTTTCTTTCTTTCTTTCTTTCTTTCTTTCTTTCTTTCTTTTCTTTCTTTCTTTCTTGTCTTTCTTTCTTTCTTTCTTTCTTTCTTTCTTTTCTTTCTCTTTCTTTCTTGCTTTCTTTCTTTTCTTCTTTCTTTCTTTTTCTTTCTTTCTTTCTTTCTTTTCTTTTCTTTCTTTCTTCTTTCTTTCTTTCTTTCTTTCTTTCTTTCTTTCTTTTCTTTCTTTCTTTTCTTTCTTTCTTTCTTTCTTTCTTTCTTTCTTTCTTTCTTTCTTTCTTTCTTTCTTTCTTTCTTTCTTTCTTTCTTTCTTTCTTTCTTTCTTTCTTTCTTCTTTCTTTCTTTCTTTCTTTCTTTCTTTCTTTCTTTCTTTCTTTCTTTCTTTCTTTCTTTCTTTCTTTCTTTCTTTCTTTCTTTCTTTCTTTCTTTCTTTCTTTCTTTCTTTCTTTCTTTCTTTCTTTCTTTCTTTCTTTCTTTCTTTCTTTCTTTCTTTCTTTCTTTCTTTCTTTCTTTCTTTCTTCTTTCTTTCTTTCTTTCTTTCTTTCTTTCTTTCTTTCTTCTTTCTTTCTTTCTTTCTTTTCTTTCTTTCTTTCTTTCTTTCTTTCTTCTTTCTTTCTTTCTTTCTTTCTTTCTTCTTTCTTTCTTCTTTCTTTTCTTTCTTTCTTTCTTTCTTTCTTTCTTTCTTCTTTCTTTCTTTCTTTCTTTCTTTTCTTTCTTTCTTCTTTCTTTCTTCTTTCTTTTCTTTCTTTCTTTCTTTCTTTCTTTCTTTCTTTCTTTCTTTCTTTCTTTCCTTTCTTTCTTCTTCTTTCTTTTCTTTCTTTCTTCTTTCTTTCATTTCTTTCTTTCTTTCTTTCTTTCTTCTTATCTTCCTTCCTTCCTTCCTTTCTTCCTACCTTCCTTCCTTTCTTCCTTCCTTCCTTCCTTTCTTTCTTTCTTTCCTTTCTTTCTTCCTTCCTTTCTTTCTTCCTTCCTTTCTTTCTTCCTTCCTTCTTTCTTCCTTCCTTTTCTTCTTCCTTCCTTTCTTTCTTCTTCCTTTCTTTCTTCCTTCTTTCTTTCTTCCTTTCTTTCTTCCTTTCTTTCTTCCTTCTTTCTTCCTTTTCTTTCTTCTTCCTTTCTTTCTTTCCTTTCTTCTTTCTTTACTTTCTTTCTTTCTTTCTTTCTTTCTTTCTTTCTTTTCTTCTTTCTTTCTCTCTCTCCTTCCTTCCTTCCTTCCTTCCTTCCTTCCTTCTTCCTTCCTTCCTTCCTTCCTTCCTTCCTTCCTTCCTTCCTTCCTTCCTTCCTTCCTTCCTTCCTTCCTTCCTTCCTTCCTTCCTTCCTTCCTTCCTTCCTTCCTTCCTTCCTTCCTTCCTTCCTTCCTTCCTTCCTTCCTTCCTTCCTTCCTTCCTTCCTTCCTTCCTTCCTTCCTTCCTTCCTTCCTTCCTTCCTTCCTTCCTTCCTTCCTCCCTTCCTCCCTTCCTCCCTCCCTCCCTCCCTCCCTCCCTCCCTCCCTCCCTCCCTCCCTCCCTCCCTCCCTTCCTTCCTTCCTTCCTTCCTTCCTTCCTTCCTTCCTTCCTTCCTTCCTTCCTTCCTTCCTTTCCTTTCTATCTATCTATCTATCAGGAGATCAGCAGTTTCCTTCACGATATCTCCAGGAAAGCTAACCTGTCTTCTTTGGAAATGAATGCTATGTGATTTTTACCTGGTGGTGGAATCATCTGTTAGCATTTTTATATTACATGGTCTTCTTCGTCTTCCTTTCCCACTATTTGTATCTAACCCTTGTCCCTGAAAAACCTGCAGAATTTTTTTAGAGATTTCCTAAATGATTTTTGCCAAATATAAATGTATTGTTTTAAATCAGCACATTTAGAGTTCGATGCTCCAGGCTACTTGCTGTTTTCAAGGGGTAAAACAATTAAGTTAATATGCATGCATAAAAGCCAAAGTCTTTCTTTCTCCTGCAGTATACAAAATTAATTTGTATGAGGATTTTTTAATCTCATTTGGCATTAATTTTAAATCATGGATTTCAGACACATGATGGAAAGAAAAAATTAGATTTTTTGAAACAAAAAATACTGCCTTGTTGCTTCAACTTGAGGGATAAAGTCTTTAATCAGGTGATCTTTTCTGTAACAGCTGATTCTATAGAAAATCACACTTTTACTTCAGAATGCTAACGGTTCTTTAAGAAAAATAGTATTTTGAGAAAATTGAGAAAAGGATTAACTTCAATTTAAAAAGAAGTACTGTCTCATTTTACATTATTAAGAATGAATGGGCGGGGGAGGGGAGAGGAGGGGAGGGGAGGGGAGGGGAGGGGAGGAGTTCCCTAATGCAGAACTTTTAAGAGTTTTTCTAGTTTTTTGAGGGTCTTGTCCACCTGAAATCTAATCCATCAAAATGAATATGGATGTGCTTTGATCCAGAACATTACACCCATGAAGTAAATTAGCCACATATGCAGCAAATGTGTGTTGCTCCAGTGGAGCTAAGCATTTATACTGATGACCCAAACTGCATGGTCATCAAGGGAATTGAAATGCAGTGCCTTCAGAAACAAGGAAAAAGGGTTTTTTACTTGTGTAGTTATTATGCATTCTTTATGTTGTGATAACACCTAAAGGCCACAGCAATGCCGAATCCCATTGAACTACAGGAGCACAGCAAATAATAGACCCCATCCTAAATAGCTTAGTTAAACGTAACTTTAATTAAAGCTGATTGGTCCCTTTACAAGAGTCTATTTCTGCTGCTAAATATTTCAAGATACAGTGTGTTAATTATGATCTTTCTCTCTTTAATCAATAGTTGATGGCTGGAATATCATTAGAGGCAAAAATGTAACATGGCAATTTACCAGGATTAAAAGGTGTTCCAACTTGGCTAAGTTATGTTGAAGCGTGAATGACAAGGAGGAGTGGGAAGCACTACCTACTTAAAGGTGGGGATGTTGTATGTCACTGGCTATGGTGCTTAGATTTTGATGTCTAGACTCATTATTTGGAAGCCTCATGGTACTGGCCAATCTGTACAGATAGATGCATCCGATCAGGCGATCTCTTACTTGGTTTCAAAAAAGAGAAAAAAAAAAACAAAAAAAACAATGGCAAAAAGAAACATGGGTGCTCCTGGTTTACAGATTAGGAGGTCTGGAAATTTGTCTATGCAAAGAGATTAACACTGTAGTGAGATTCTTCAGTGGAACTGTTTCCTGTTAACTGACATGTGGTATCTGCGTCCAGATCAACAGATGGTTTTTGCTTTGCAGTGACTCAGTATTGCTACATGGTGGGAATGTCCACTAAAGTATAAGCTTTGGGTGTTTCTATCCTTTGCTTCTTTGTGCTGTTTCTGGGTCCAAGGCATTGCAGAATTGCTCTCTACCTTTTTTTTTTTTTTTTTCTGTTTGTAGTGTTAATTTTTAGCTGTGTAGTCAGCAACTGTGCAAAAGGCCGTGTTTCTTTTAGAGAGGTTGTCTCATAATTCGAAAGATGATATGCCTCATCATGATCACAAAGGAAAGAAGGCATAGAAGGAAAAAGAAGAGCTGGTCAAAACATCATGGACAGCTGTGTGGAAAGAGCAGCACAGAACTGTTAAATGTTTTAAAGTGACTTCTTGTTTGAAGGATGGTAAAAAGTTATTATCTGAGCGTTTAAAGGCCCCTGCACACAATGGTTCTTGTATACAGATAGTTAAAATACCATCAGTTCCCTGTGTCCACAGGCTCAGGGTATGTAATATCTCTGTACATATGTAAAGTATTACACAGTGCTGTAGATTCTGCATTGCAGATTAAAATGATATAAAAATTGAAAAATTCAAAAAGATGCAATTAAATGTAAATTAGCTCTCCTGCAGCTTTTTTTTTTTTTTTTTTTTGGAAATAGAAACACTGCTTGCTCAAGTAAAATTTCTTTTGAACCAGTTGCTTTCAATCTTCCCAGATCCCTGAGGAATGAAAAGATGAGTCTTGTGGCATGCTTGGAAGGTTAATGAATGTGGACTCTGGATATAGTCTCAGGGTGAAAAATATCCTTCTGAAAATATGTTACGAAAAGAGTTTAAAAGAGAGGGCACTAGCCTGAGCACTTATGTGACTTATAACAATAGTTCTACTCAGAGAAAAAATGTATTTTTATTTTTAGCTACTGCCTTCACCACTGAAATATAGTACTGTGAATGTCAGCCACAAGCAGGTAACTCCTGCATACACTACAGCCAGGTTAAAATGCTTGATTCATGAAATCCTGAATTACAAGATATCTGCATTCAGCAATGAGTCCAGAGAGGTTGAGGATGCCCCCTCCCCGAAAGCATTCAAGGCCAGGCTGGACTGGGGTTTGAGCAACCTGGTCTAGTGGGAGGTGTCCCTGCCTATAGGAGTGGGGTTGAAACCAGATGATCTTAAAGGTCAAACCATTCCATGATTCTATGATAGTAGCTCACATGTTTGGATAATTCCTTTTGAACCTTCACACAGGGAGCCCATCACTAGTAGCTTAGTTTGTATATTACCAAAGGACAGGATACTTACAGCAACCTCTTCAACTGGGATAAATGTTTTCACTTGTCTAATCAAGGAGAGAGGTCTTTGCCACAACTGTTATTTAATCCTAAGAGTACACTCCATGGTCTAAATAGTGCCCTGTAATACAGTCCTTCTACCTCAAGCTGTTACCCAAAACAGAATCCTTGACATTCCATTCATTTATTTCATACAGCATTTCAGCATTGCTCTGTTTTGTTTGTTTGTTTGTTTGTTTGTTTGTTTTTCAAGCTTGACACACATCCACTTATCCATCATCCACATTTCAGTCTTGATACGATACATGGAATGTTCATTGTCATACAGTAAGACAGAGTTGGATAAATGCATGGTGTATGTAATTCCTGCCTCCATCATAATCTCAGTGAATGTCCTCTTGTTTGAGTACAATTGCAATAGTACAGACTAGTTATATAAAATCTCCAGAGGAACTTTGTGAAATGACCTTTCCTGTGAAATTTCAATGTGATGGCAATATTTTGCCCGATATGTAATTATTTTTAAAATGCCCCCTTTCCCTGGTGCCTCAAAAGTTCTGCGTGTGCCTAACTACATCTGACACTTACGCAAGTCTAAAAATTTAACAATATTTAGTTTTAATTTTAAGACTTTTTTCCTGGAGGCATGTGAATAGGTCAAAATCTGAGTTGCACCGGAAAAACAGGCTAACACTTTTCTGTATTTGAAAAAATCTTAAAGCTTCAACCAAGGTGCCTTTCACTGACTCAAAAATTGGAAGTCCAAACTCAAAAATATGTATATGACAACATTAAAAATACTGGCTTCTGGAATGGTACAATGAATTTTAAGAAGCCTGACAAATAATATTTAAGATTTAATTTATGCTTGGGGTTTTTCTGTTACAGATTTTCATGGTTTTGTCATCATGCTAGATATTTTACTGCAGTTCTTCTGAAATCCTTGTGGGTTTTTTTTTTCATATTTTAATAGGATCTCAATGAAATTAAAAATACAGAGTTATAATCCTTCTGCCAGCTCCCATAGAAATTTCTCCAGTGTCTAATTTAGATTTCATTAGGCTAACATGATATCATTAATTAGACATTTCACTGATAAGAAATTTTCTCTTATCAATAGATTTTCTCGGGAGAACTCCGACAGATCTAATTTTCCTGGACTTCATGAAAATATTTGAATTGATATTTCCGTTCCTGACCTTGGAACAAGAAGTAGAAATGTAGTAATGTAATATACTGATGGCTGGATGGTGGGAGATATTGCCAATGCAGAGATGGATTGTGCTGTAACATAACAGAAAAAGAAATGGCCTTGAGGGCTGGGGTAATGTCAATGGAAGGAAAAAAATAATGTGAAATTTGGGGTCACGCACTTATGTACCAATGCCAAGAATTTATTTTGCACTGCAGAAGGTCATCAGTTAAACCTGACAAAAGAACAAACAGGCCATTTGACCACCGATCATGAGATCACCTGATCGTGAGATCACCTGGCTCACTGAAAGAATTTCAGCCAGTAGCAAGACAGTAAACGAAATCATGGGATGCAATAGGAATTTCCGGGAATAGATACTAATTTTCAAAGTCCTCAGTTGGATCATGTCTGGAATATCGTCCTTAGCTGTGTTCCTTCTTGTTTAGGAAATAGATTGCCTGTGAAAGAGTGCAGAGAAGCAAGACACATGATGTACAGAAAATCTCCTGTAAGACACAGGAAGTAAAAACAACAAAAAAAAGAAAAGCTCACTTAACCAAAAGAGGGCCACCTGAGAAAGCATATATTTATTCCCTGAATGAAGTGGGAAAAAAAAAAAAACCCACAAACAGCATTGGAGAAGAACCATTTAACAAACACAGCACAGGCAAAAGAAGACATTATAGAAAGACATGGACTGAAAATTCTGCTGTTTTATGATTTTGATTTTATAGAGAATGAAGATACGTATTCAGTCTTGCAATAGGAATTGTGGACTGAAAATCCCGTTAATTATTGGAAACAATTAAAGGTGGCCCTACTGAGTAAAGTTTATCGAGCTCTGCATTCTCTCTCTAATGTTGATAAAATTTATACAGAAATGCAGGAAATTCAAGTTCATCTTGTGGTAATAATGTACTGGATTTGCATTGTCCTTTTAAAACTCCCAGGGACAAAAATGCAGTGGCAGTAGTTTCAAGTAGGAGTCTGTGACAGCCTAGCCACTTTCTGCAATCAGTTGCCTTTGAATTCCCCTAGCATTGCCTTATTGGTTTTAGCTGCTATTTCTGTGCCTTACAAATTCTATATATAGACCTGTTCATGAATTTATCTAATCCCCTATTTATTTAGTTTATTTTTACTGACAGTTGTCTTTCATCTCTGATGATAGCAGTTTAGACACCGTATCTGGATAGGTTCCTTCCAAACATCACACATGTTACAGCTCTGAGCAGAGATAAATATCTTCACCTACTGGACTCCTGTGATTGCTTATGCCAGTCTCTGCATAATAAAAATTCTCAGACATGTGACCTTTTATTGTTAAGCTATGTTTAGCTTGTTAAGAGCAAAATGTTGTGTATCTAGTATTCTGATTATCACATTCTTAAGTCATCAAGCAATATCTGAAACAAATATGTATTCACTCACTTTTTAAGATTCATAGCAGACATATTTTAGCCTTTAAATAGGCTTTTGCCTTTTGAAGTGAACACTTCACTAGAATTGTTAGAAAAATTCTCAATTTCAAGTTCTGTCAAAAAGCAACGACCAGTGATGACTATTCACAATTTGCATGTTATACAGCACAGGAAAGGAAGATGAGTTTTAAGTCATTTTATAGTATTGTTGTTTAAAAGTCATTAAAATTGTCCTTGCATGAGTTACAGGCAGTGGGGCTGAAGGTAGATCTGAGCTGGCACTTACTCACCTCCAACACACCTTAATTTTCAGACTCTTGTGGGAGTCTAGATCTGTCTAGCTCTGTCTAGTTTGTTGTCTTCAACAGGGCTGCTGGTGTGTTAAGGGTGATTGTTATGCATCATTCTGCATCGATCACTGGCATTTTTCCTGTACCTGCCAGGTGTCCTTGGATGTCACATTTCCTGTGATAATTTGTATTTATTCAGCTTTACTTTTAAAGCTATGACTCTCGTTCTTTGTGTGTTTAGTCACAAAGAACTCAGGAACCGTCTCTTTGGGAACTCCCAAATACTTGTTCAAAACTTGATCTCCCTCTCCCTCTCCCTCTCCCTCTCCCTCTCCCTCTCCCTCTCCCTCTCCCTCTCCCTCTCCCTCTCCCTCTCCCTCTCCCTCTCCCTCTCCTCTCCCACCCATTCATTCTTTTATTTGTTTAACTTCTCCTAAATTAGTTTCATTTTTTGCTTAGGTCTATATCAGTTTCCTCAAACTGAAACTACAAATACTTTAATAAACAAGCAGAAAAGTTGTCCACTTTTACTTCCATTAATAGTTAAGTATCTTTTGTTGCAATAGTTTTAACAAGAAGTGTATTGAATTTATCCAACTGTTTCACAACAGACGTTTATGAGGATTATAGTACCTAGTCCACTGTCATTTATGCTGTAGAACTGCAAACACATCTCTCCTGTTAAGAGCTATTTATGATGATTGACAACTGTTTTATGGCCAAAAGGAAAAAAGTTTAAAGTGCATAGCAAGAAACTTAGAAGAGCAATGGGAGCAGGAAAGCCTGTTTTGTAAATGATATCATTTTGTAGCATTGAGTAAACATTAACTATATATAGTGTTAAGTTTAGAATTCATGAATAATTACTACTGTATATTTTTTTCCCTTGAAGTACACAAATTAGTAGTTGAAATTCTACTTGTACTTGCAAAACATCCATGTTTGTAATTGCTGGAATGTTTCTGGTAGGTGGTAAAAGTGTGGCTCAGTGGTGAGATGATACAGATGAGATTCAGAAACCCTGCTCTTCCATAAAGAACTTCAAGTTGAACAAATATGATTCCTTCTCCATGTTCTGAAAGGAACATATTAAATGAAGATTAATTGTACAGGAATAACATGCTCTATTAAAAATTGGTATTAGCATGTTTCCATAGAAAATTGTGCTGTGTTAGTGTCAACAGTGTTTAAATCAACAGTATGTCTCAGGCCATTCTTACTTCTATAATGGTGTGCAGAACTCATGAATTTCTGATCTCCTTCAACCTTCAGTAATTTTCACTATTCAAAGTATGATTAAAATAAAGGATCCTAGAGATTTCACCGAGTCCAGGAAGGGCACTTGATCGATACAGAATTTTGGATTTACCTATAAATGAATTCTAAATTTGGAGGAAATTATGAACTTTTCCAGAGATACACAACGTTAGATCAGAGTCACATCAGAAACTGAGGCAAGGGAAGATTTCAGCGAGATTGTTTAGTCCAAACCCCTTGGTCACGTAGGGTCACCTGGAGCTGACCATATTCTTTTGCATTCTATGTATCTCTGCAGATGGAGACTCCAAAATCTCTATGAACAGTCTGTGCCAGTCTTTGACTACCCTTAGAGTGAAAAGAGCTTTGCTGTGATCAGATTGAATTTGATGCCATTTACTTTGTGCCTATTGCCTCCTGTCCTGTCAGTGTCCACTACTTCGAAGAGCTTGGCTCCCTCTTTGTTGCATGCTATCAAATAAAGATACATGTTGATGAGGTCCATCTGAGACTTTGCTTCTCCAGGCTGAAAAATTGTCAGCTCTCAGCATATCTTTGTATTAAAGATGTGCCTTTCCACCAGTCATTTTCATGGCCTTGAAATCCGAATGCAAAAAATCTACAGGGCTTGGAAAGATACTCTTGTAAGACCTCTAAGAGGGCATGTATCCCATACAACTTCACTGTAAAATCTAGATACGTAGTCAAAAATAAAAGAAAAAAACACCAACAAACAAAACTATGAGGATAAATACAGAGGAAGAGCACAATGTTTGTAAAACATCTGAGAAATGCGTCTTCACTGGGTGCATATACTTGAAATTCCTTGAATACTTCATAGTTACATAATGCAGTGAAATCTTCAGGCAAATGGAGAATTTTAGTAAAAGCATAATTTCACTACAGGTAGATTAGGATTCTCTCAGTATGGTTCATTTTCCCTATTCATTTTTGTGATTCATAAAGCTTTGTTTTTCTCCCCCCTGGCTATTACTTCTCTGGCTGTGTTAGATCACTTTTAGAACGGGTTTTGAAGACTTCTTTCCGATTACGGTTTCTGTGTCTTCCTTTAGTTCCGGGAACATTTTCCTATCCACTCTGTTTTATTTTACACAGTTTCTGAACAATTTGTGCTTTCGTTGTTTTGTTTTGTTTTGTTTTGTTTTGTTTTTTGTTTTGTTTTTTCTTATTTTATACGTTGTAATAGCCAGTGAGAAGAAAAAATATCTGAAAATGATGCCTTTGATATACATATTCCACCAAAAGCTTGTGAATTTTATACAGAATCCATTTTGCATGCCTGAAATGAGTTTTCAGAATATTTAATTTGAGAACTTGAGTCTATTAAAATGCATTACAGCAGCATCACAAACCTTCCCTACTAGAAAAATACTTGTCCCTTTGAAAATATAACTTGTATTATCTTCCCAGCTTTACCACTCATGAATATTGTTAGCTGCTACTGTAAGTAAGTAATACTCTGTTCCACAAAAATGTAAGCCATTTATCTGAACACTCCAACTGCCTTCTATATCCCTAGATCCTGGTCAGTCCAGCCAGAGATGAAGCTGAGAGCTGCAGGCAGTAACAAGTGAGATAGGAATTTATCTGTTCCTGTCAATTGCTATTCCCAATTGAGCATGCTAAACGGGATCTCTGCTTCTGTAAGAAATATAACATCATGGTTCTAACTTATCAGTTCTACAATAGAGGCTTCACGTATGATGGAGGCCCATTAAAACATGAGCACTTTTGAAAAGAACACATGCAAATGGAGGATTTGTAATCATAAAACTGACATGGTGCCAACGGAAGATGGAAATGTATTTGTGCGTGTTGAATATATCACAGAGGAAGCTGACACCAAATGTTCGTATATTAAATGTTCTGTCCCAGAAAAATGAAACACTGGTTTTGAAATAGCAAAATATGGATTATAAGAAATATAAATTCCTTTTATTAAACTTTAAGTGTTAAAACAAACAGGAGTTGTGTTTTTCAGTCTATCTAAGCAAATATGAGATACATAATTAATGTATGTGTGTGTGTGTGTTCTTTTATGAAGTTGCATTTCTCAGGCAGAAAGTTTTGTCAGACAATTGCAGTTGTGCAGTGCAATCTCTTGATAAGAGACCAGATACAGAATAGGAAGTTCTGCAGCAGAGCTGAAATTATGTTCATATTTTATTCAATGGTTATACATTTGGACAAAGAAACATGGCTTCTCAAATTTAGTATTAAGCTATGAATAGATTGTGAGCCTTTGTCCATCACTTCAAGATGACTGTCTAGTTAAAATCACCTGATATATAATGGTGCTCAGCAAGGACCGCTACTGAAATGTAGCCTGTGTTAGCAGTTAAACCCTGAAACAGTATGCTAGAAATACCTTTCTTAACATGCCAGGCTACTTTGAAAATGTTAGGGTCTGATTGTCAGTGTATTTAATAGGTATAACACTGGAGTTACTTAAGCTTCTTCAATTTGAAATCACAGAAGCACTACCCTGAGTTAAGTAGTTTTTGTCAGATGGTGGAACAAGATAACTATTTTTTCCCACTAGAAGATTGAAATGCTATTTGCAAGAGCACAGAAAATCATGTTGCCAAAATCTGCTGTTTTAGTGGGCTGGAATTACAAAATACTGCCTGTGTCACAAGGAAAGTAACAGTGAAATAATATAGGGTTCTGAGGTTTCTCAGGATATGTTGCATTTAACACTGAATTGTAAATTCATATTCACTGCAATGGCTTTTCAAAGAAGTCTAATTTTTCACACTTTTCTTTTTTTAATAATGTGTTTTGATGTCAAAGTAGAATGCTCGAGGCCTTATTGTGTTCTTGAAGTGCCTGATACAGGGAAATTGTCTGGAGTTTTATTTTAATACCTAAAATTAGGTTCTGGTCACAGTATGGAGGCAACAGATAAATACTGTTACTATAGAGTTTGTAAGATATCCATGAGAACTTTTTTTTTTTGCCTGCTCCATGCCTGTGATAAAAGGCTGGCATTGTTGCTTATGTTATTTATATGTTTTCATGGGACATCTGAGTCATTATGATGTGGATTATTATGCTTCCTTGGTATTTTAAAAATACAAAACTGACAAAGAATCAGGAAAATATTAGGAAGATGACAAAATCCTGTTCTAGAATGCTGCAGCTGGTGGCATGCTTACTCCTTACCATTACAGGGAGGAATTTAAATTGGTCTGTACAACTAGTTTCTTTGGTATAACATTTATGCGGTTATGATATATGCTAAAAGCTATTTGAAGCACAAATGAGTAACACCAGTGTTGCATTAAAAGGGAAACTATTCTGTCTCCACATAGTTGTGTGAACTTATATGTAATGCAAAAGTTATACACAATATCTAACAGTACAGAAGCTGGCAAAGAAAGAAACTGTGCTAGGTGAGACTGGATGCCAAATATTAAGAGGTTATTTTTTTTAACACTGATTTTAGGTGAAGAAACATCACATCATATGCCATTTATAAATAACTGATGCAAGATCATGTAATATGCCATTATATAAAGGCACATATTTGCTTCGTCAGTAATGTCTGTGTGAAGTAGCTTTGCCTTGGCAGTAATGATGACATCAGTCATAAATAATTGTCATGGAAAGTTACTGGTCCGAGAACAGATCTCCTCGCTCATCCTCACTCTCATGATAATAATTTAACTGGCAATACTCACCCATGTGGGAGAATTCCTGCCTGAGGGGGAGGAATTTTGTATAGGCAGCACATTAAGAGGGTTAACAGGACAAGAAGTTTCCAGATGCCTTAAATTAAACCAAGTGGTTATTCCTAACCATAAGCGTTTAACTTCACTCCCTCAGCGAATCACTTTCAAAATAGATATTTATTTTCAAACAAAACCAGTTGCCTTGTGAAACTGTTGGTTGGTTAGGGGAAAAAAAATGACCTAATGCTTCTGAATAAAATATCTGATCTCTTGTTGCCAAGGCTGAGTCACTTCCTGTTACAATAACAAGACTGTCATCAGCAAACTTCTCTTGCCACGGTTTGCCAGCGTGTGCATGGCTTTATTTGTCCATGTTGTTAGAAAGTTAGTGTTGAAAAACAGACTGTACTAAATTTGGAGGCACAGCGTTGTAGTAGCGCGTTAGTGCTGGATCTCAGTTTCTCTTATTCCTTATAGTATGATCTATTTCTCGGTGCAACATGATCATATCCACCCAGCTATGTACAGTTATGCTGTAATTCTATCAAGGGATTCTGGACACAGCATGATGCGTTAGTATCAGCGTGGCTTTCTCAACTGGAATTTGCAGGATCGTAGTCAGCTGCTTCTTATTTACAGGAATAAGATTTGAAAAACATCCGGAAGTTCGTTCCTTTTGTCACCTAGCAGATATCCTCTAGTGCTTTCTAAACTGCGGTGGCTTTTAAAGCTGTGTTTCAGTGATCTCCCAAGCCATTCAGCCCGCTGTGGTTTCAGTCATCCTGCTGTGTTTGCCCAGGGCTGGAGTGGGACAGAGGTGAGCTTTTACACAACAGGTGTAAAATTCCCAGGCAAAGTAAGCTAGCAAAAACCCTTTCTGCTGTTTGAGCTGCTAGAAAATAAAAGCTTAATCCAGTGTTCAGTTTCAGTATTATTACTATTGCTTTCCCCTCCCCCCCCCCCACCAAGTCTGAAGTGTTGCTATCTGGGAGTGGTGTCTGGTATGCGGGTGCTCAGGATGACCGTCAGATCTGTACGTGAATCCTAACCATGACTCATGCTCTGTGACTCACTCTGAGCCTATGGATAAGAAATGTGGGGGGGGGGGGATGGGGGGGGGATGGGCTTAAACCTCCTTTTAGGTTTTGATCCCTATCTTTTTTCATAGAAATCAAATTAGCTTTGAATTAAGAGGCAAGAGAATACTTAACTTGTGCATTTTTGGTGCCTTTGTTTTACCCGCAAGAAGGAGAAATGATAAAACTTGTGAATTCACTGGGTATGCACAGATGTGCAGCACTATGTACACAGAGATCTCTCATCCTTTTGGGTAAACAAAAGTCTGGTCTGCCTGGGTTCTGGTTTTAACTCTGTTTACTGTGATTAATATCCTTCCTGCAGGATCATTTATGCTAGTTCTTCCCAAGAGCCGTGTGGTGGGTAGTCCTGGACACCTGGCATCTCTTATGCCTCAGTCCTTCAAGCACATCCAGAGAAGTCCAAATGAATAAAAGAATCTGTGGGCAACTGCTCAGAAGAGGAAGGGCATCATGCTGACACAAATTGTGTCAATTTGGGCATTCTTTTCACTCCAACTTTTAAAATGCAATTGTTATAATAAAGATGCAGAAAAAGGATCCTACTAGCGGCTGCCAAACTTAATCTGAAGTTTTCTTCATTTTGTATGTTTACAAAAATAAATAAAGAAAAAGAAAAAGAAAAATCAATTCCTTTTTCTCTTTCTTGCTAGCTTAAAAAGCAAAACAGAAAACACAAGTTGACATGTTTAAGTTGATCATGATGAATCTTGCTATGCTCTGTTCTCTGATAAACAGGGACATTGTGCTGTCCTGGATAAAGTCACTGATTATACTGTTTGAGCTGTGAAAGCAAAATGTGTGGCAAGCATTTTGGTGTCTGTAATGAAGCAGTTGTAAATGCTGCGGTTGGTGTCTAAGCAGCTGTTGAGGTCACTTTCAGAATTTCACCATTGCAAAGGAACAATCATGAGTTATTCCACTGTTTCAGGATGGAAAAGAACAGTTGTTTGTATACGTTTCTTTTTTTCCTAAAACTGAACAAATGTTGGCTGTTAACTGCGTTTACAGTGTTCCAGGCTATATCAGTGGAAAAGATTTGTATTTGTCTGAGATCTCCCTTGTCTTCAAGTGTAACATGTCAGATGCTGAGAGTATCACTGTTGCCTAAAGCTTCATTTTTCAGGCTTTGCTGCTGTGTTCATTCTGCTGTGGGCAACTTTCCCTGTACATGCACTCATTCACTCCCAGAATATATTTGTGAATAAAATCGAGTCATAAATTCGGATACTAAGAATCTCATGCAATTTTTAAGAACATGTATCATTTTAATAGTGGATTCAAGCCTCTTAGGTCTGTCTTGCAGCCTGACATGGGTAACTTCTGATTATTGAAGTGAGGAACAGTACAGAGTTTTGCCACTAGCAAATTACATCAAAGGCAACAGGTCAGCTAGTGATTGCCTGAAAATCCTAATCCTTGTGGGTGAAACTATGGTGTAAGACCTTTGGCACTCAAACCTCCTGCCTTGATCTATTTCAGGGAACGGTGAGTTCTCAGTTACAGGGAGTGGGAAGATGATGTCATTGAAAAGCTATTGCCCTGCTTTGATACTAGTAAATGTTCTCTGGGGACCTACAAAGCCTGGAAAAAAAGCCCTCCCTAACATAGTTGCTGTGGGATAGATGTAGTTTTTCTCTCTTTTTCTCAAAATTCCTTTATCAGTGTTTTTAGCTAGAATGCAAGTGAAGGGCATGTTGAAAAATGAGTCTGTATACACTTTCTCTTTGAAAATGTCTAGAAACTGACGCTGGTTGCATTTTTATATCACAAATGGAAACAAAGACAGGAACAAAAAATTCCAGACGTGTGTGAGAGGGAGAGAGTGTACATGTAGATGTGGGAAGTCAGGATGAAACCCTTTGCAAAACAAAGAAGTAGGTGCCAAGGTTGATGTTCTCAGGCATGCTTTTCACTAGTGTCTGTGATAACTTACTAACAATTGAAACCTGGAGGCCCAATTCCTCCTTCTTCTTTTCAACACGTACAGCTAGAAAGAAACAGAGCGAAAGATTCTGGCAAGATGCCCATCCTACTTCTCGGATAAGGGCTGAGTGATGCAACACCATGACTCCTTTCACATCTTGCCCATAACATGGGGAAGTGAGTGATCACTTAGTTTTTTTCATGCCTGCCAGCTCTGCTGGGTTTTGTCTTGATTGTTCTGGTGACAGGCAGCTTCACGCTACTGCTAGACATGTGCTGATCTCCCAGGGCCGAGCCATGCCTTGGAGACACTTGAAGTCTGATACATGTTTGTGTCTGACTTTTGCTACTGGACTGTGTAGCAGGGCCATCATGTGTAGAATCATAAAAACATAAAGGCTGGGAGACTTCTAAGATATCTAGTTCAACTATCCACCTACCAGCAATATTGCTCACTAAACCTTGTCCCTAAATACCACATCTACAGGTTTCTTGAACACCTCCAGGGGCAATGACCACCACCTCCCTGGGTAGCCTGTTCCAGTGCTTGACCACTCTTTTGGGTAGGAAATTTTTCCTATTATTTAACATGAAATTTTGATCCACAGAGCCACTGGCACCCATAAGCCTTTAAGTTGCCTCCCACTTCTCCCTTTCAAAATTATGAATGCAGCTTTTTGAGTTTTAGGACCTACGTGCTGTGAGTTTTCTTCCTAACCTGAAGCACGAGTTCGGTTTGTTTAGTCTGGATTTGGGGTTCTTTGCAATTTTCCATGCTGCAGTGAAGCTTTGAGCAGGACAGCGAGTATCATGAGACTCCTGATAACATCACGGGACCTTACAACACCAGTGCTTGAAGGAACTCTGCAGATTCAGCCTTTTTCTGGAAACAGCATTCCAGCAACATGGAAATAAACTGTTTCAGAACAATCGTGCAAAGTTTTTTAATTTCTCTCTTTTTTTTCCTTTTTTTTTTCTTCCTTAAATAAGACCCTCTTCAGGCTATCTAAATATGATTAGAACAGCCACATGATCAACTCCATGTCACTTGATCTGTGACATGACTCAGTGAGAGAAGGGAGGAGAAGGGAAGAGGGGAACATTCAGTTTCATGTGCAAAAGTAAAAAAATGTGATGAGGATGTTTGGAACTTGTTTTTAAACTCTCCCTGGCATTCACCATCTTCTTAGTCCATGCAGGCAGCAGGAAACAAGTGATGTTTAGTAATAGCCATCAGTGTGCTGCAGCCACTGGTGATGTCAGCAGTGACATGTCACACCTATCGCTCAGCTGCAGCCTGAGACTGCTGGACCTGTGCACCCAAGCAGCACTGCGGGGCACTGAGTCAGAGGTGAAATGCCAGCACAAGGGAAGGGTTGCCGGTTTCGCTGGCTGAAATACCAGTCCTGTTACACATTTATTGTAGTTACACATCAAGGCAACAAAGATAGAGCCAGGGAATAAACTGCAGGAGAGCTACATTGACGGGAAGAGACAGTATTGAAACATGATTAAGGAGAACAGCCATGATAAAAAAGGCAGTAAAGCTGTCTCATATATGTAGTGGCTGATATGATATTAGACATTTAAAAAGGCATTTTATTTCCTTAAATGAAGAGGTTTTCTTCTTTTTTTTTTTTTTTTTTTAATTATTTTCCTATGTTGCATCTTGTATATATCTCTGGAAATTTGCAGCTGCTCTGCTTCATAGGAGCAGGATGAAAGCAATGCATGTGGGGAATACTTATAGAAACATAGGTCCCAGGCATGCAGCTTAGCTCATGGACATGAAGCGCATGCATAAGCACAGTTCTTACAGTCAGGGATATACTTCAGTGCCTGCAATAGCAGCGCTTTGTTTTGATTGACTCCCACCACTTCCCAGGAATGAAATATATTATTACTATTGGCCTAATATGGAGATAAATATATCACCCCTTGCTCTTGGAAGCCAAGGAAACTGTCATTTTGTACTTTTCTCTTATTAAAAAAAGGGAACTAGTTCTGAAAATAGAAGAATAAATTACATATATTACTTGTTTTGCATTTTTAAAATTCTGTTTCCTTTACTTTGTGCATTTGTTTCATTTTTCTTAGAACTAACTCTGGACAACCTTCACTGGTACTATTTCATGAGTGCAAAAAACAACAGATTTTTTTTTTTCTTTAAGATGTGATCTATCTTGGAAAAGCCCTACAAAGTGATTACAATTTGCAGAAGTCTGGGAGTACTATTTTTCTGATTTCTAATTTTGAGGGAAGAATGCTTCAGTTAATTTTAAAGAAAAGCCAACTTTGGATCTGCATAACAATACCAGAAAACCAACAAAGTTAGTCAGTATTTCTGATGGATAAATTTTGCAATGTTTGGTCACCATCCATCATTTAAGATGAATTTAGTAACTTTATATAGACATAAACATTATGTAAGCCTGTCTTTCAATGGAATAAAATCACAGAATGCCTTGAGTTGGAATGGACTTTAAAGATCATCTAGTTCCAACTCCTTGTTGTGGACAGGGTTGTCATCCAGAAGTTCAGGCTGCTCAGGGCCCCATCCTGCCTGGTGTTGAACACTACCAGGGATAGGGCATCCATAGCTTCTCTGGGCAGCCTCAATGCCAGTGCCTCAGTACTTTCTGAGGAAAGACTTTCTTTCTAGTATCTATTCTAAATCTCCCCTCTTTTAATATAAAACCCTTTTCCTTGTCCTATCTCTATGAAGTCATGAAGCAACTCAATCTTCTTTATGATTATAAGATCCCTTTATATATAGAAAATATCTTTCTAAGGGGTAGTGGAGAAGGTATGGAAGGAAGATATAATGAATTGTGGGGTTGCCAGTAGTGGATTTCCTGCATTCAGTTGTCAGCATCATTGTTCAAAATATACTAACAAATGCAGGACAGAATTTCAACACCATCACAGTAGCAGACTCAACATTGTATCTGCAAGCTGAAAGTCAGAGGTTGATGACAGCTGAAATCAAGCACTGGTTCTACAGAACACAGATCAATAAGTAGGATGGTTTCTATCTTTTAGTAGATTCATTGCTTTTTCAATTTCTGCTAAGCTAATTGAAGTTGAAATTGCTCTGAAGTACAGTGCATCTTGCAGAATTAAACTTCAAACTCTTCCTGAGGATATTGAAGTAACCTGCTATCATAACTGTGCATTATTCACCATGATCTGTATGAAATAAAAATATTCCTGCTTTGAAAGTTGGTCTGTATGGAGATTTTCTGAGAGTGGAGATTGGATAATGAGACAGTTGGGTTAGCCAGTGACTTGACATGTTTCATTTATGGCTTGATTAGACCATGATTTAATGAGATACTGTACTACATGGAAGCACATCATCTTCAGTCATTTAACACCAACTGAAGTTTGAATGTTTCATTTAAGTGGTGTCTTTCCACTTTTGAAACTTAGAAAAAAAAAAGAAAAAAGAAAAAGGAAAGAAAGAAAAAAAAAGATACGAAGGCATAATTTAGGTAGAAAGTTTCATTCCAGCTATAGTAGGCAATTACAAAGAAAACCATTCTGAGACTGCCCACTTCTTTGCTTCTCTTTTCAGTCCTATAGACTATTCGTTAGCCCTTCTGAGGTTTTATTATACTGTGTAGAATGTGTTTAGAATTTAAGATTTGTAAGGGAAAAGCAGACAAAAGAACAATCTCATGTTTCCATTCAACTTCCCTCTGTGCTATTCCAGAGACTCAAAAGGGTGGTACATTGTCTAGGTGATTTTGTGACAGCTGAATTTCATTGTTACAGGGTATGTTAAGGTGACAGTAATTTTTTTCTTTTTTTTCTTTTTTTTTTTTATTTAACATTCTCTTTCGCAGGACTTCCAGTGGAGGGGCAGCTCTTGAGCACTGATGTGTGCCAGTGGATTTTGTCTTTTGAGTGGTCTCTAAGCATCCAAAAGCTTCACTAAATGGTCCTAGAGTTGTAGACCATCTGAGGTACTGTTACAGTGTTTTGGGTTTATCTCTATTTACAATAGCTTTGCACCAAATAGATTCCAGTTGAACCCAGTGACCCAAAGAACTGAAGTAACCTTACTGTTAGACTTTCCAGTATATAGTTCTCAATATGTTCTCACTTGTGAACAACACATGATGTCATATGGAAAGGCTCACATTCATTTCTTGGCTTTCATTTAATTCTGTAAACTGAAGCAGGAGTCTGAATAAAAAAAGGATATATTAAGAATACATTATGTCATTCTGAGATTAGGTTAATTGTTTAGCATCTGGCAAAAACATATGGAATCTCGGTGAACAGTAGAATCCATTCAGTCTGCACCTTGATAAGCACCATGTGTCCTTCACTGGCTGAGATGCCTTCCTGTAGTCCCTATGTATTTGCTTCCCACTTCCTCTGGAGACTGGTGAGACAGCATGTCACTACAGTTTAAAGTGATTGTCTTCCACTGCCTGCAAGCCTTTGGTAATTTGCAAGTGTGAATGATGTACGCTGGCAGATAGCTTCTTACTGTGTGGCCCGCTTGTCCAGCAACTTAACTTCACACTGAGTAGCTTGAGTAGGTTTGATGCTGTGTATGTGTCCTGGGATGGCAGTTCTTGAAGGCATTTTTACTGAGATATGGCCACTTCACAGTAACAGCGCCTACTAAAACTTTGTGCTGTTTTTTGGGTTGAGATTTGCTGGTATAAATTGTAATCTTCCTGAAACATTCCATAGTAAATTGTCCCTATGTTACCACAGGATTCAAATTTATTTCATACTAAGGGAGACATTTTTCACTTAACATTGGGACAACATGGCCACCTTGAACTTGTTTCAAGAGGAAGTCCCTGGAGTGGTATTTGAAGCTCTTATATTCTCAAGGAAGCACTTTCAAATGTGAATGACTAATTATTTGTATTTCTGTGCTTCTCCCATGCCTGTGTTGGATTTTCCGTGGCCTTTAGTTTTTTAGCAGCCTTTTTCATGTTCCATTTGAGTAGGTAGAAAACTTGTAAGATTATTTTGTATTAGCGGAAAAAGCCTCACTCCTGTTTTATTTTGCATTCATATGAGAGAAAAAATACAGAACTCACAGAGTTCCAGGTATCAAAAATCTCAGAAAGCAAAGAAAAAAATGTGAAATATCCTTGAAGGTGAAAGAATTCCTTTGGTTTAACATCTCTTCAGAGCCAGCATGCCCTGTCCCTGCTGGAAGGACAAAGTAGTACCATCAGTGCTGTCGTGTGTAGGAGAAAAACCTCGTATTTGTTATCCACTGGATTAAAAATCCCAGTTATTGCTGTTTTCAAGTGCTGACATTTCGTAGCACCTGCAGGTCAGTGCTACAAGGCTGCAGCGTTGCAGAGAAGCGTGAGTGTTAGGTGTTATACTCAGAAAACACTGCTCTGCTCTTGTTTTAAAAGAGTGTAAATCAGAGGTCATTGCACTGTAACCAGCAGATTTTCTTCAGTTGGTGTGAAATCTTCATCTGATTCAACAACTTCATGTCCCTGAATCTGGAGATACTCAGGCATGATGCTTCAGATGCTTGCCAAGGCACGTCCCACGTGTTTCCTACTTAACTAACACTTGCACAACTGATGGCCAAACATTCCTTCTTGAGCATTTACTATTTCCAAATATGTTTATCTTTCAAGTAAATAAATTTTGTGTTAATTAGTGACAGCTCACTGCTAAAATATTCACTTCATTCTTTTATCACCCTGTGGCAGGGTTCTGCATGCCATGCCAGCTGTCCTTCACAGCAGGTCTTAAAAGTTTGAAGCCTTATTTGGTGTCTGCATTGACCTTTTAAATTCCAGAGTAATGCTGGGGCTACACAACTTGCCAGTGTAACACTTGTTAATAAAATGTCAGCTTTCTAGCAGTCAGACTTATGTTGATCTCTTACATAGCATTTTCAGCTCATGACTGTGTACCTGAGGTGGTACCATTGCAGGAGGGGTAAAACGTCCCAAAAAAGCTTCTGTTCTGTCCCTATAACCAGCTCACAACTCTGCCACCTGGGGAAAAAATCATTTCCCCTATTTACATTCCAACAAACAGTTGGTTTCTTCACTGCTTAGGTGACCTCAAGTAAACCCAGAAAAGCCAGTTTTAAAGGCTAAGAGATTACCTAAATCTTCAATTCCATAATCAATAGCAATGCAAATAAATAATAATAATAAGAGAAGAAAAAAAGAATAGAGAGAGAAGAAACAGCAGAATGGCAAGAAGATGGTTCCTAAAGAAGATATTAACAGGGAAAGCAAGCAGTAAGTTTTTCTTTTTACTTTACAGCTCAGTTTACTAGCTCATTATATAGGACTTCTGAGCAGGTCAACTCTTGCTGAGGGACTGTTTAAGTTGAAAAATTCTTGATTTCCTGTTCAAGTGACTCACTTGATAAGATGCTTTGTAATGACATCATCAGCCATTTAATAGCTAAAACGTTTGGATTGCATGAACCCCTGTGGTTTAGATGGTTCTTGACCTTCTGCGTGTAGGTAATGATTACTTACATATCTGCAGGCATGCTGAAAACTCTCTACAATATTCTCAATAAAAATAACGTAGATACCATTCAAAAATATTCCTTTGGTCTTCTTCAAATGCAGATATTATAGCTGTTTAGATTTTAATGATCTGTATGTATAGGTGCTTGAAGCCATTGTTTTTCATCTGTTTAGTGAAAATGTACAAGAAGTTCATGTGGTATTTTAACAATTTGTTCCAGTGTAAGTATTGCCTATGTCCGTCTTGGGAGGCTGAGTCTGGCATCGCTTTGATGTTCAGCTCTTGTCATTCTTTATAAAGTAATTTGGTTCTTCTCTGTGGAACTAATTTTTCTCTTGTTGTCTAAAAGATTTTCAGCTGCAGAAAACCAAATGTTATCAATGCAAACTTTGCAATAGACCTCAGCAGATTTCTAATTGACTCAGTAATGCAGTTTCATTACTGGACAAGTACCACACAGCTCATATAATTTTCATATAATCTATAATATGGAATAATCAGAATATTTTGAAATAATATGTTTTCAATTGGTAAATGACCCATTCTGCATGAAAAAAGAAACCGACAAAAATAAAACGTCAGACCTTTGAAAATATCTGGAAATGCAGGAAATGATACAGGCTGTTTCCAAAGTATCTCATTTAGTAGAGGATGCCTACGCATGTCCCCAGGATTCTAAAATCACTGGGAGAGCTGTAGCTTCTTCACAAAATAAGTCTGTTGTTACTACTATCTTAGTTAATATAATGGATATTCCCAACTTTGTCCCAGTCCCAGTAAGTGAACAGTATCCGCTCAAAATATTATCAAATCATACTAAATGAGGCCACTGTTGAACGGCAGATGCAAAAAGGAGCTATATCACAATATAATCATAATTATTTTTATTAAAAGTTACAAAATACTGTAAACCAGCATTCCATAGCTGATTAGAGATTAGGAAGATTTTGAAGAAATTCTTAATGAGTGCTTCAGTAAATATTTAATAGGATAGGATGTATGTTTATATCTTTGTATTTTTATGGAGTTGTGCTCACATCACAGAAATTGGCCTGGAAACGCTGCACATCCAATGGCAACATTTGGTTGCAAATTATTTCAAGTTTACAGGAAAAAAAAAATCATTTGAAAATATTACCAAACTCCATAATTTAGATTTTGTGAGATTAGTTACCTATTGCAGCAAGGATATTTTTTAGCTGCAGTGAAGAGCACAATCTAAATGTGCTATCAAAAAAAGCATCTTCCTTCCCAAAGCAAGTTTGGTCTGGTTCAGCTGAGGTCTGCTATTTTTTGGTTCTTTCCCTCTTTTCCCCATTTAAAATAGTAACTTCTGGGTAGTTGAATAACTTGAAAAAAGAACATTTTCTTGCTCACTTATTCTTTGTGAGTTGTTCTATCACACCAGAATGCTGTCACAGCCAGCATCATTTCAATGACTGATTTACTTGACAAAATAATTTTGAGTGGCTTCAACTTCAGCTGCAGGCCTAAATATGGTGAGATAAGTATTGCATGCCCTGATCTGTTAGAAAAATGCATGTGATGTATCCATGTTAAGTGACATCCTCCATAGAACTGTATTGTGTGATGTCAACTGTGAATATGACAAAAGATTCAACTACATAATGTGGTCTAATAGAGATGATTCTTAGGCATTCAGAACTCTCTGTAGATCTCCTTGTAACTGTAAGATAAATTAATGCTCACCGTCACTTCTTTCAATCAGCAAAAGCTGAGTAAAAATAAGCTGTCACATTTTTTCGTTCTTTTCTGTGTGAAATTGAAAATATTTCTTGAGTTAATAAGCTCAAGTCTAAGACTATTGGTATGTGCTTGACTTTTTCTAACTGTGTGCATCAAAGTGTAGAAGCTAGCTAAGCTAACAGCTCATTCAGTGTAGTTATTGTGTTGGAGGAAGCATGCTTGCTTTAAAAATTTGAATAGACTTTGTTCTCAGTAATGTCACCCACTCTATGGCTGCAGGCATTGTTTGAACAGAGGGAATGTAAAGCATTTATTATTTTATTCAGGGTGTTCAGCCACTCTTGTCCTGGATCTTCTTATCAAAATGATGATGCAAGCAGTACTGGGGCAGCTGAGCAGACAGATGACCAAAGTGTAGAAGATTGATGCAATGCTTTAGCTGCATGCTCTTCAGAGTAGACGAATACAAGTGTCAGAAAATAAAGAAACCTTTTTGAATTAAATGCTTGCGATTGTCAGAAAAACTGGATCGGAAGCAAGTATTAATTTTGCTGTGTGCTAAAAAAAAGCATATTTGTTTTTGTAATTACCAATTGTAAGTGCAGATCACACAGTGGCTGGCGTCTGCTTCTCCTTGGTATTCTAGGTCAGTGTATTACAGACATCGTCCCATTGCTGCAATACGATTGTAAGATGAATGCCATCAGCACAAACACATTCCTTGTCTCAGTTACACCAATACAATCTGTCCCTTTGTGTTTATTTCAGCATTGAGTGAATTCTTTTGGTTATTTATAGATCCTTCTGAGATTGTGTCAGTGGGGCGAGAGTGAAGCTGCGTTAGCAGATGGAGTACTCCAGAGAGGTCTGTTGCTGTGTAAAAGGCACAGCAAAGGAGTGATCTTGCCTCATTGCTACAATAGAGCAAATGCTCCATGGATTTTGCTTTGGACCAGCAGTGAGAAACCTCAGAGCAGACTGGAGGAAGGGCTGTGACTCACAGTTCTGTTTGTTCAGCCCTGGTTCTCCAGGAGAGAGGTAATCTCTTTCCCTGATAAATATGATTCAGGGGTAGCATTGTTTGCCTGGTGTTCTTGAGAACTGGGAGTGAAATAACAAATTACGTGCAATGGGCAGGACTTTGCTTTATCCAAAGTAAGTCAAAGTACAGGAGAGTACTTATACAGATGCAAAATCTTTTCTTTCTCCATTATCTGACTTCTCTAAAAAGCCCTATAGCTCTATGCTTCAGTATACTTCTGCCATACGGAGCAGGGTTTCTGTCAGTTCTGTCAATCCTCCATGGTTACATCACAGTTGCTCAGAGACTCTCAAAGATGGCTAAGGAAATTAGATGAACAGGAGCTGAGTGGAGGCTTTCTAGGGAATGAAAGGATAGAAGAGTAATTTTGTAGGTTGGCTGAGCTCTTTATGAGATGTTTAACACTGCTGTGATTTAATTGTATTGCTAATGGTACATTAGGGTGTTTAAGCATTTTGGTAAGAGTCTTCTAGTTATTATTTAAATCAAAGGGAATGAAGTTTGGTAGGTGTCATTAAAAATCTCTTTATTTACTTTGGAGATTAGTGGCATTGTATATATGTATATAGTAAGAGATTTTGTTCCTGATCCTTATTTTCATGAATGCTTTTTTACACACTTGGCCAAAAAAAAAATACTCCTGATGTTGTCATAAATTATTTAGATTCTCTCTTTTTACTTTTGAAAGTTCTGTTCAGGCACAGTGCCATATTATGCTGCTTTTGAGCCCGCCATACTTGTGTTTTCAGTTCAGGAGCTAGCTCAGAGCATGAGAGTTTGTGTGCCTAAGCCTACTGAATAAATGAATCCAGACTCAACCTTGTGCATACTTCAGTCAATATCTTTAGACCACCTTGACACCACTGTGGTTTCTAGTCTAACCACTATTAATTAATGAAAGGCCAAGTGGCAAAGATAAGCTCTCAGAAAGATGGAGCAGATAGCAGCGTTGCTGTTTGTTAAAGATGTGCCCCTTCTGCATGGGAATACACCACCACACAGTCATTGACTGGATGTGATTAATCCTTTAATTGCTGTAACATAAAAGAGCTTCCAGAATTTTCTTCTATTAGCTGCTGTGATGTCTGTGAATTTCTGTAAGAAAAGTACTGCATACAAAGAAGAGCCCTAATATGAGGTCAGGACTTACTGAGAGTAATTTATTTTGGGTGAGTATTTCATTTTATCAGGATTTTCTCAGTGATTTCAGTAATTGCTTCTCTTCTGTTACACTTTGTTTTCATTTCACTTTCCATGTCTCTGTAACATTTTATTGTGTTTCAGAGATATCTCCTTGTGCACTCCACTGCTATAAGCATTTCAGAAAAGACTGTTGTAACGTCTAAAAAGTGTTGTTCTTCTGATCTCTTAACCTACACATTTTTATCTTCTCCAGAGAGGATCATTTCTAGAGGACAGCTTATTCCTTGTTTATTTTGGCTGCGTATCGATGACCTTTACCTCTGCTGCCATTTGTCTGTTAAATTTCAAGCAAAAACATTATATTTTTCTTGCCACAGAACCAAACAGAAGTTTTAAGCATTTTTTTTGTAGTGCTAGAATAGTGTATCAAATCCTTTGGAGAAATAATATTGCATGATTTCAAGACTAAAAGATAAAAAATTCAATTACAGTTTGTTAATTCCTTGTAGATGGACATACATTTGATTGCAGAAATGAAAATATAGTTCAGTGTTTCCTCTCATTCAAACTACAGTTAAAAGACTGTCAGGAATAAGTACTAGTGGAATATTACCTTATTAATGGTTTGGTTACTATTTTGGTACCGCTATAAATAAGAACATACTTCTGCATACTGCTTAACTATTTTGACTGTACTGAAATGACCACCATGGTTACTAGTCTTTGGGGCATGGGAAAAAACTCTTCCAAGAAAAGATATGAAGTAAAATGAGTATTCATGTGTCCTTTCAGTCTGGGGAGGGTATTTTTTTTTTTAATTTGAAATATGAGTTTTAAAACTAAGGACACTCTCTGCCTCGTTTTCTTCATTCATCGCTGAGCCTGATTTAAGACCGTTTTTTTTTTTTTTTTTTAAGGTCCAAAGTAGGGAGCTAGTCTGAAGAAACTAAAGGGCTTTCAGCCAGAGAAATTACTGCACATTTATCAAAACCAACCATTTTTCACTGAAGATGCTCATAAGACAAAAGACTCATCCTAATACTGTTCGAATTTAATGGAAAAAAAAAGCAACACCTCTTCGTGTCTGCCAATTAAAAATAACAATTGCCAATTAAACAAAAGTTTTCAGAAAAATATAAAACCAGCCTTCAGTATTGTAGTTTCAGTTTCCATTTTTTTGCTTACTTCACTGTAGTTGAATTATGCAACAATGTCAGCAGAACTGACCTCTGGTGATATGAAGATATGGAATGGAAACTTGGAAATTACTTGTTTATGGAAGATTTGTGGGTTTCAACTACTTTAGACAGTAGCTGCTTTACTTTGTGTAAAGCCTTTGGAATGGCAAATGTTTTTAATCTCAGAAATATATCTTTTCCTCTAATATTACTAATTGTTTTTAATTACTTCTCTGAGAAGATTATTTCATAATCAGTATTTTGATTAGAGATCTTTATAATTTATTGTTTACATTTTGATATTTACTCTTTTCATTGCTGACCTCTGAAGGAAACAAGGATGTGGTCATTAAGGGGTCATCACATAATTTAGTATTCAGCAAAATAAAAGTCGGCATCTGAGTGGGTGGGTGAATTCCTTTTAAAGTCAGTGGAGAGGCAGAAAAATTTTCAGAGTGTATTATCTCTGACATATTTTAGATGTTTGTTTCAGGAGGTGTGGCATCCTATGCTCTGCTGACTATGTTTACTAGATATCTATTGACTCCATTAACCCTGGGAAACTGGACTCTGAGTCCTGATCTGTAGAAGTCTAATGAGTCTTATCAAGAAAAGTACAGGCAAATCACAGAGATGATGAGAACAATCTGCAAGGATATGATGTGATACTAATTTGCAAATTATATAGCCCCATGAATAGGCCATTTGGCTGTTCCAGACTGCTGGCCAGTGTGGAAGAAAGGACAATATATACGTTGCACAGCTGGAGCAAAATGCTTATGCAGATGCTGGAACAGTCAAGAGAGACAGGCACTGATGATAAGTCATATCATATCATCCTGATAAGTCAGGATGCAGGTAATTCTCCAGCACAGGAAAGCTTTCTGAGACCTCTTTGTTATGTGAGATGGTGAGTGTCTGCCAGCAGAGAATTGAGGACTCGTTTGAAAAAAAAATCAGAAAACAGAAAGAATGGGTTGACATAATGAAAGAAAATATTAAATAAATATTCAATCAATATTAGATTAACTCATACACTGAAAATAAGACAATGTAAAGTGATCTAAGAAGAAGTTACTGTCCTTAGTATCTCCAGACGAAATTGAATTGTCATTGGACTAGACACAGGATGATCCTGAAGAGAGACATTTCAGTTTGAAAATGAGATACTTTGTTTAGATTTCAAAATACTTTTTTCCATGTTAAACAGACAGGTATATTGACTGGATCTAGGACCAAAACAGTGTTCTCTGGATCTTATGAAGTACATTGTCTTCAGAATTGATAATTATTTCTCTTTCCTTGTTCTTTTTTGATAGTTCCCCTGGAATTGTTTCTTGTGGTTCTTGCCTTCATCTACATGTCTATAATGACAGCAAAGATCATTCAGAAATGTATTTGTTGGAATTAGTACAGGAGCATTCGTACAGCTCAGCAGTGATAGCTTGGTCCATAAATCAGTGACTACCAAAAGCTTTATCTCAGCCGTTCACGAGTGGGTGGCATTCCATTGAGCTGCTTTGTGATACAGAAATGCTGGACTCTGCTTTAAGTAGAGCAGAGCTTCTATCAGAGTCCATTACATCAAGAGAATTAAAGAACTGCAGGTGGCCTGGAGAACCCATTTTGAACATTGTGTTGGATCTGTTCTCTTTAGTGTGTAGAACTGTAGTTCACTGAAAATTAGCTAAAAATCAATAAAGTGTAATGTCAGAAAACAGTTTTTGTATCTATATGAAAAATTATTTATTTGACAAAGGGGCTAAAATGGGGCGCTGTCATTAAGCATTTAATCCTACAGATCACAAAATTCCAACTTTTAAAGGTACAAATTCTGCTAATGGATATATAGCTAGATATTTCAAATAATGTGGTTTCAGTCAGAAAAGTTTTGTTGGAAGAAATTCAAATTCAGTCAAATTCAGATTTATTCAGATATCTAATTTTCATGCAGATTTCTAATGGGTCAGTATACACCCACTGAAGTCAATAGAAATCTCCAGTGAAAGTGCCTGTCGGTAACTGAAGTATTAATGTTTTCATAGTCAGATTTATGTCTTCAAGATTAATACTCAACTCTCCTTAGGTAAATACAAAAGTACATGTAAATATTTACTTAAAAGATTTAAGATTAGACTTAAGTTTATTTATATGCATATTTTATAATAGAAGGATGAACCCCAGTATATACTTACTCAATATGATGGATTATTTCCTTATAGCCTGGTTGTGCTTGAAGATGCCAGTTATGCCATGTAATAGGCAAGGTAGTGCCTACTGTCTATTATTAGGTTATTAAAGAGACACTTTTAAATTATATATGAAGCTTAACTGCAAAAATGTAATCACAGTTAGTAGATGTGGCAAACAGTAACTCTTCCTACCAAAAGATCTAAATCCAGTTTCCTTTACTCTAGATAGGTTCAGATAGTACAGGTGAGAAACGAATTTATTTACTTTTGTAATAAATATTTCCTTTTGATCCCCAGCCTGCCATCATCAGTCTTTGTTGATTCAAGGAAGCCTTACTTATTGTAGTCAGAGCTTAAATAAGGAAGGCTGGAAGCAAATAGAAGCAATGATAACTGGGAATCACTAGGAATCTGGAAACAATTACAGTTGCAATTTAATGTAGCTTCAGCATATGTGCATACACAAATTTCAAGTAAGTAAGTAGTGCTAACACTGTTTATGGTTTTGTGAATTGCACAGATTCTTACATGATCTTTGCTTTGGGATATTTTGTGATAGTTCTTTTTCTACTGGATAAATTAAATGAACATTATGAGGTGCCTATGCTGAATCCCGAAATCATGAGCAACATTTCTGATTACTGCCTTGGACAGTAGATCCAAGACTCCTCAGAATCTCTACCATGTCTTTTGTCTGCAGGTGGGGTGAATTTATTCCTGCTATTTTTCATTTCACTTTTATGTCTAGACTGCTCCCTTTCTTAGATTGAATTTCATCCCTGCAACAGAGTTCTCAACTTCAGTATGAAACATCAGGGAATAAACCATAAATGACTGCAGTTTACAACAGGATGTTCATAAGCTGCCCTCATATAAAAGCATAGAACTAGAAAATAAGTGCAGTGAAATAATAAAAGATGTAATTCGCTGATCACTTACTCATAACGTTGTACTAAAACCAGTGCCTGGCTCTAAACAGTGTGCCATATTCTTTCAGATGAATAAAAGAACAAGAATTGGTAGTAATTATTAATTTCTACAGTGATCAGAATGAAGATCTCAGAGGAAGACTAACATGAAGTTTATTAATGTTTTTCAGTCTATTGATGTCAGTATCCCTTGAAGCTTGCAGGTGAGTTTTTGCTTCCTCTTGAAGCTGCTAATGACTGGTGTTTTGTCTTCCACTGTTCACTTCATCTTTCTCAAATATCTTTGTATTTAGTTAATATCTGAAGGACTTGTTATACTGAGTCCCAGTAAATCACCCCTGACTGGGTGTTTGAATGAAATATATAGTACAATGTACAGGACAATATGCAAAACAGCAATTACTGAGGTTCCTCTTAACTAGCACCTCTCATAGACCAGCCTCTTATGCTGCATAATTAATTATGGCATAATTTACCAATATTTCTTCTTGATTTTTTTTCTTGGAACCAAGTAATGAAATTAAATGATGTTTTTACCTAACTTTTCATCCATTTCTTTGAATTTGGCAAATCTCTTGAATGATCTGTAAAAGCTAGAACATGGAATGGGCTTGTCTGGATCACTGGGAAGGTCAAGAGTAGTACTATTTGTAGCCAGTATTAGTGGCATGAGCAAACTCATGAATGATTAATCTTAGGACAGTTTAAGTATTCCCCACAAGTTCCTCTCAGTTTGTCTCCCACATCCATGAGGACTTGTAGTTTTAACCTTCGTATCATCAATTCCTTGCCATCTCTCTGTCGCAACTGTCTTTCCATTAAAAATACTACAGTTTTGAATTAGGCCATTATTTCATCCTTGAAAATCAGTTTCCATTTACCCAGTTCACCACTTTTTGAAACCACAGTAACTCATGATTGCTGGGGCCAGAGGGGAATTGCCTAGAGATGTGTAATGCACTGAGCTAACATGTAAGGCTAAAGTATAAAATTTAAGTTATAAATGAAAGTGACAAGTAAAATTTTTCTCCACTTAGCTTTATTAATGATGCAATTTTTGTGTGTGTGTGTGTGATTAAAGGAACTTATTGTCATTATGTTTAGCTGTAATTTCATTTCAGTCAGCTTCTTACCTTTTTTTTTTTTTTTTTTTTTATGATACCACTTTTTTTCTACGCAGATTATTGCTATAACATATGCCTGTACTATGTGAGTGGTTTTCCTGGAATAAACATATACAGATATTTATCTAAAGAAGCAATGGCTGAACAGTGGGCTTATTTTTATGCTTGTGAATACGTGGCTGAAATCAAGGCTGTACAGATTGTCTTTCTAAGTCAACTAATATAAACAGCTTTTTTTTTTTTTTGTCATATATCTGGTGACACTCTAAACAATATCTTCAAACATTTATTTAATTACAAAAAAGTCCCATGGAGAGCATAGTGGATATTTGTATTCTTTAAATTTGAGATCTTCTGGGCCACAGTCAGGATCTTGAAGAATAAAGACCTGTATTAGTATACCATATGATGAACATTTTTTGAGAAAGATTATGAGAATGACCATAAACAAGAGAAAAATTACAAGAAGAGAGACTGAAATGATGAAAGGATTTGAAGCAGAAAGGAGAGGAGTTAAGAGCAAATGTACCAAAAGCTCAAAAGCACACGAAAGACAGAATGATACTTAAATTGTAGAATGAGAATTTCCCTTTTCTCTAATAAATAGTGTACCAAAAAGGAAAATGAAAGGCAATCTGGAAGATGTTATAAAGAAGTTTTTTTTTTTTTTTTTTTTTTTTCTGCAGTGTATAATTAGGTGGTAGAAATCATTCTTAGGGGAAATGAGACCAATTACACTATGAGAATTCAAAGTGAGATGGAATATTTCCATATGTAACTGTGGTACCTAGAGTAGCAACAAATGATAAACAAGTAATAAAATAACGCTTACTGAAATAAATATTAGCCTTCTGCTCTAATGCTACCGTTCAAAAGCAGATGTCATCTGAGAAGGGACAGTTTACATCACACTTATCTGAAAGAAGGGTCTTCTACCTTCTCATCTGTCTGGTGAAGACCACTTTCCAAGACAACATTAACTCTTAGAAAGAGCTGAAGTGTAACCTAGCATAATAGTGCCAGTGCTTCTATGTATCTGTCTAATATCCTTTAAAAAGTATGAATCTGAATTATTTGCTCAGTAGACTGTTTGAGAAATTTCTTCAACTTTTCTTTAAAAAAATGTTAAGGCAAAAAAGGCATCGGATCTTTAATTAATTAATTAATTAATCAATTGATCATAACAAACCCCCTGATGGCTACTTCTTTTCATTATAGAATTTTTAGCTTCATTGACCCTTTCGCCACCCCTTGACTTTCACGACTTTTCATTGATTGTACTTTTTTTCTTCATTTATTTTCATATTGAAATTTTTATAGTACTTATATATATACTGTACTATATATATATCTATACTACTATACATATATATATATATACACATATATACACTATAGTATATATCAAGGATCTTCCTACATTGGGTCAAGTCTTGCACTTTCAGGGTATCTTTCATCTTTATTACCATCATTCTAAGTACAACATGGAAGTTTGATGACCTTGTTGAAATCTGTGACAGGGCAGGAGTAACACAGTACCTCTTGTGCTGTAAGTACACAGCATAAATAATAATGTCTGACTGTAGTTATACTAATTATGCAAAATTATGGGGTCTTTTAGAGATGATTCAAGATGGGATGACAAAATTTTCAGATTAACAACACTGCCATTTATGTGCATTTGTTTTCCTCGTGCAGTTTCAAATGTAAATTACAGAGGTTAAAATTTTGGTAAGCACTGGCATGCCTATAGTAAAAAGGTTCTGTTTCACTTCTCTCTCCTATTATATGTACATCTTAATTGTTTAATGTAATATTTCTTCTTAATTACAGGAAATAGTACCTAATATATTGATGGTAAAATGGACACAGGCAATGTAAGTGACATTGTACATTTTACGAGGAGAGAGAAAATGACTAATTATAAGATAGAATTAATTAACTCATACATCAAATATTTCTGAAAGGTGTTAGGATGTGGAGATAGGAGGGTCCTCTGGTTTAATTTGTTCTGTAGAGGAAATTAGAGTCAAATTATATTGGGCACTCAAAAAACAGAAATTCTCTCCATGACCTAGAAGAACATATAACGGTATCTAACATTTATAGAGACATACCATATCATCTTGAAGTTTATACACTGCAAGGATCACTTCATTTATCACTAGAAGTACATTGTAGCATCATAGCATACTCCACAAATTTTATTATAATGTATGAATTCAGTCATGGCTACTATAAAACAGCCAGAGCATGTGTTCAGGAGAGGGTATAAACATAAAGAGGAATCACAATGAATTTCATGAAGTTGAAGCTGCAAATTGATGACATTAGGTCAAACATGGAAAATTTCTGAAAACCTGATCTTAACCAGCAAAGCTGCTATGAGTCTATAAATTATTTCTGTAAACTGACCAGGGATTTAACCTACGGCAGTCCCTTGGGATGAATATTATTTATCTAGATATAAGTATGTATTTCAATATAAGTATGTGTACTTCGGCTTTCCTCTTTCTAACTTAGGTACATTCTTTCTTTCTTTGCTTTCACGCATAAGTATTTGTTGCTTCCTATCAAGTTCAAGTTGCTATTATGAGTGTTTTTAGGATTGATCATGTAATTGCTTGAGGAGCAATGTTTTGGAAGAAAAAAAATAAAGAAAGAACTTATTTTCTTGAGGAATCACCATTCTGTACATGAACCCTTGATGCAGAGTGCAGCATTAAGCTAATACCTGTAATCTCTTGAGAGTTCATGATAAACAGCATGACAAAAGCTTTCACCATTTCCATTTCAAATTAAATATATTTCTTCCTGAGAAGACCAATAAGTGAATAAATAAATGCATGCATAAATAAAGTTTTAGAAAGTAAAGGTACAATTTATTGTATTTATTATTATATTTATATTTATATTTATATTTATTATTAGAAGAGAAATTCTGGAGAGGTGGAAGGTCAGGTAGATCAGGAGACAGTCACTGTTTTGAACCTTGCAGTAGGGGAAAGTCCAAGTGCCAAAAGGAGGGAGAAATAAAAATGAGTGTTTGAGGTTCATTATTAAATATTAAGAATGTGATGATCTTTTCTTCTATTAATTCTAGTGAACTCTATCAATAGAGTTCATTTTAATTCCAATACAGAGCATAAAGAGATTATAAAACCTTTGCATTTTTAACAAAACAGGGTTTGTTTTTCCAGACAGCTGTACTGCTAACCAACATTGCGCAGGCATCTCTTCGCATTCCTCCCCTGCTGCCTCCCTCCTGTTAGTCCTTTCCCTTCCACATTCCTATACATATATTTAGAGAACTCAAAATGCTGCTAACTCTGCTGTCATCACAAAGACAGCAGAAATAAACATAAGTCACTAATAAATGTTACATCCCAAAGCTACAGCATGAAGAACAATGGCCTCTTTCCCAGAAGCTGTGCACTGAATATTTAAATTTGTTTGCAAACCAGCACTGAACGCTGTGTTGTCAGCCAGTGCACATAGCTAAGTGCAAGTGGTGCAGACTGTAGTTAATTAGTAAGTTTGGTTTGCTAGGCTGTGACTACAGCAACTTTCTTCTCATAAAATATCTTTCATGTACATAACTAGAAATAAAATGTTTCTCAAAGAAGTTCTGTCCATGTGTTTAACTGTTCTCTATAGTGCTGCCAAGTCACAGTCTCCTGGATAAAAACGAATCATTGTTTTCGTACAAGAGGTTTTTAATTTCTTTATCTCACTTCACTTTTACTGAAAGATTTCCTCTTGGCTATACATCTTCTCTGGTATTTTTAATGCACTGTTGCGTAAAATCTCTTTCACGTGCATCTATAAATATATTTCACATTTAAAGTGGTTACTGTAATGTAGATATAATTGCTCTATTGCGCATTATGTAATTAAATTGAGAATTTAAAAAATTACAAATAATTTAAATAATGTGACAATGATACTAAGTCATATGAAGTCTATATATATATATGGCTCAATGTGTTTGTCTTGTTGGTAATAGTAAATTATTTTTTTGAAAAGGTTTTTATTTCTGATGTGAAGCAAAATAACAAGACTAGAAGTGTGGAAGACAGGAACAGTGCCGGATGTAATGTCTTATTCCCTAGTTCATGAAGATTTATTTTGAAATCCAATCTGGTCAGGATTTTGGATGGTTGTTTATTTATTCATTTATGTCTTCAGTTTAAATCCCTTGGTCCTCATTTGCTTTTCTCACTTATACCAGAATAAATGGTATTCAACTCCACTGAAGTCAATGGAACCACACAGAGGTAAAACCAATAGAAGAAAATCAAACCTCTCAAAGAAAACCTACTGCATGTCTTTTGAGAAACTGAAATTAGTTAAGTTTAGTTGGTTTATCACTTGTTGAAGTCTGACACTGTATCAGGCATTAGCAACTGGAGTCTATTGTCTAGACAAGGATAATCAGCAAATCCTAGTTTATAAATGGTTGACTGGAAACAATGGTGCACAGATAACCCTGGAGAGGTTGAGAAAGACTTCAATGGAGTTTATTTGCATTGCAGTTCTACTGGAAGTCACAGAAGCTTGGCTTCCTACCTACTTAGTGCCATTTATTTTTGATATGCCCCAAAGCATCCCTGACACTTATTAAAATAGAACGGTGTCTAGGCAGCCAGTAACGCTACTGTATCTTGTTTAAACAGTTGATCTATTTTTAGAAGTTCCAAAGAGCTTCAGTATACTTAAGCCCAGCTATATCTGTTGATTCATGCATCTTAAGAAACCTTTGACCTAGATTAAAAAAAAATCCAACATTTAAGAAGGGAATCCACACAGCTTCCAGAGTCCACTTAGTGCTGTGGTTTAATGGGATGTACTTTACATTCATATCATTCATATCATTTTCCTGTCTTTTTTTTTTTTGTTGTTACATCATACAAATTGTTCTTGGCTGTGACCTATATAACTACACCATGCTAATCCATATTATGCACTTTATTTATCAACTATATAGTGTTTTTAAACATCTCTGCTCAAAACGAGCTTTTTTTGTTTTGTTTTGTTTTGTTTTGTTTTGTTTGTTTTGTTTTGTTTTGTTTTGTTTTGTTTTGTTTTGCACAGTTTCACTAACACTTCGTGTGCAAGAATTTCCCCTTAATCTCATTTTTGTGGCAAATTCTTCCTACAGTTTCTGGATGTGAGCCAGCTGTGTTAGAGTGAAAACTGGAGCTATTCTCAAGCCTGCCACAGTTCTCACAGCAGGGAATATTAGTTTATAAATTAACCCAGAGAGCAGTGCCAGTCATAGAAAGCTCTGCAGATCCATGGGTGCCAAATGACACCTTTCTGATATTTCACTTCTATGAGCATTCACATCCAAATGTAAACAGTGTTTACATTTAGAGCTTCACTCAGCTTTATAAAAGATGATTCTGCCTCTTCTACACAAGTGATATAGTTCTGTCTTAGACATTTTTTCCATACGGAATGTTAATGTGGTGAGAAATAAGCTATGCTGTCTAATTGTCCCTTACATATGGAATAGTTTATAACCATCAACCGAGGAACAAAGTGCCAGCTTCTCCAGTTCATTCTCGCTGTTTCTCCTAAAAAGCGGATTTTAGAAACTATGAGCATTGTGAAATGATGAGTCCCTGTCTTGGGAGCTGACAGCATGATAATGCCACAGCACAGAGAATATCAGTCAGATAGAATAGCCTGTAATCTGGTACATACAAGGACAGCAAAATATCCCCTCTAAAATAAAGGCTGTCAGACTGAAGGATACATTACTAGAGCATTTCAGTTAGTGTATCGCTGTATAAATCACTGCAGTTACACAGCTGTGAGGCTTCCCTGCAAGAACTAATTATTTGATGACAATTGTGTTGGCAGCTTCTTCTTCATGTTTAATACTTCTTATTTCCTATCTGCGGGTCTGCGATGGGACATTACATGGTTGTGCTCTTTACAGCCCTAACTTGTTCTCTGGGAACACACTGGAGAAGTAATTTGTTACTTAGCAGGTTTAGGATCTCTACCTACAGCAAATGTCCTGGACACTTCACAGAAAAGAAGTGGTACATACCCAAGGACCTGGCTGTGAAATTAGATTTCTACTTAGAGAATAAGATATAAACTTGTGCACTCGCATTGAATTTGTTTATCAGAGGTTTCCTAAGTGTTTAGTATATTCTGGTCTGGAGTACCTCAGAGTGAATATAAAATTAAATTTAGCTAAACTTTGCTTGTTTATGGCTACACAGTTTGTGTTTCTGAATCTCTATATATACAGAATGCAATTAAAATCTAATTGCCACTGGAGAGAAGTCACACTGACAAAATTGCACATACCCTTCTTGAGTCTAACAGACCACATAGCAGGAAGAAGCATCATTTAAGCATCTGTGAGGAAACAACACAGAAATGTGTCTGAGAACAGTGATCCAAGGCAGGTCTGTGGTCTTCTTTGTGTAATAAAAAGTGCTGACAGAAGGGAAATGACATTATGAGAAATAAGATTTCACAAATAGAAAGGCAAATAATTAAGTGGTAAGCTGAGGATACTACCTAAAAGATATAAACTTGGCTGGAGGAAGGGTTTGAGAGTGGGAGGGGGTATCGTCAGACAGCTGGGGTGATGCTCTTTGGCTGGACTTTACAAACACCCATTTACCTTTGCAATGTTGAAAGGCTGATTTCCATTAATGTGCATGACTCTCTCCCATCTCACCAGCAGCTCCAAACCTACAGCTGACCTTAGCTCCTCCCTTGCATCCTGTTCATCTGGGGACTTTTGGGGTGGATGGTTAGCAGCAGGAAGATATTTCTGTGGCTTTTCATCTCTTCTCAGTATTACCTGTCGCAGCACTAGCAGGGACAGAAGGATGGATTGTATTCTGCTGTTGCACACCCTCTGCAATGTGCTTTCCCACCATCTAAAGTTAGCTCCAGTGGTGGGTGTTGAAGATGCCATGGCAGGGCAGTCCAGACTCCAGCTGTTTGCAGGAATTTCAGGTCTGGAGAAAAACATTTTCCATGTTCTCCAAGCATGGCTTTTGTTTGTTTGTATTCAGATAAAAATCTCTTCAATTGTTTTGGAATGATAAGTCTTTCCTCTTGGAACTGAAAAACATAACCTTTGTGAGACAGACGTAGAGAAAAGCGTCTGGCACTCCTAACCTAATTTGGCATGAGCAAAGGATATTGAGATAACACAGTGTAGGAGAAAAAAATAACAAAAAAAGGTTTCTACTCTCCCTACTAAAGGCATACGCATATGTAATGCGGGTATGGGGGAGGCTGGATGGAAGAGGAAGACCCAGGAAGAAACATAGTTTCATCACAGTGTGGTATTTTATCCACCAGGCTCCTTAACATCTTCGCACGCCAAGCAGGAGTAATATTTCCTTCTCTCTCCCTCCCCCCTCCTTTTTTTTTTTAATTTGTTTTGTTTTATTTCCTGTCAAAACGTGTCATCAGAAATATTTGGTATTTTTGCGAGTTAAAAACAAAGATTGATACAAATGGAAAAGTGTACAAATACTGGTCACATTTTTATGACTTGCAAAATTCAGGAAAACAAGATTTTATCAAATTCTTCATAGGTCTCCACTTTTTGAGCAGCTCCTTTAAGAAGATTAGAAAATGTAAGCAGAGAATTTTGTAGACTATTATTTCCCTGTTTCTGTATTTTATTTTTACATTTTATATATATGGGATTTCACTGTGATTATGTATGTTTATAATTCTCCCTATTTTACAATAAATATTTTAAATAAAAGAAAGTCTGGAAATTTTTATTACATGTAGAGTCCTTGGCTAAGCCCCCGCTCTGAATTTGTTTCTTGTTTGATAGAAGTCAATGGAAAACTCGTATCAGTGTCAATGCTTTTGTATGGTTTCTTTTTGTTGTTGCATTTATCATGCCCAGATAGACAGATGATAGATAGAAAACTGCACATGCCTGGAATACTTTTTCCATGAAAATGTGACAGATATTTACAGATGCTATTAACGCAACAAAATACTTTAGCCTGGATTTCTAAAATTTCTTGATGGTTTCCATTAATCATGAGTGCAGAACTTATAACTATAGCTTGTACTATAAACATTATTAGAATAATAATTGTTGTGTTGTGTTATTTTTATTTTTTCCTGACATTTTTATTCCTATTTCTTTCAGAATTGAAATGATTAGTAGAGGCTGATGGAATCTGAAACAGAAAATTTTCTTCCCTGTACAGAGGTTTAGTGTTAAGGTAAATGAGCAAAAAATGCTTAAATGATTAAGCATTAATTACTGTTTAATGCTTAAACAGTATATTTGAGTAAAAGAATCCCTATGTGAATTAGTTACGCGTATTGTTCAATGAAGGACTAAACTGCATTTGGTGTAGAGTACACAAATGATTCCATTTTCTAAAAGTTGCTTGTTGCCTTAGACAAAAACACCTTTCTTATCTAATGAACCATGCCGATCCAAGCAGCAGCACAATTTCCTCATGGCTGAATACAGAAGTCATTCAAAATCTGCGGCTAGTTCATCATGAGGCAGTTCACCCTGTAGACTGCATCCCACCCGAGCTGCTGGCTCCTTGCTTCTTCCCCCAGCACCCGTGTGCTCCTGTTGCCTTTTGGCAAGAACGCACTTGTTGGGTTGGGGCCTGCGCGAGTCTTTCTATGCATCCACAGCAAATGTTGACCTCAGAAGCTGTGGGAGGTTAGTAAAACAATGCAAGGAAGTGTCAGGTAGCAGAAGGTCACATGGGTTTCCTAGAAACCTCAGAAACTTGCCCGAGCCTGGCAGCTTTGAAGTGTTGCCCCGCCTGACCCTGCAGGCCAAGTTCAAAACCCAGCAATGGCTGCCTTCGCAGTCAGCCAGCTGAGCAGAAGGCAGAGCTGTACTACACGGCCAAAACACAGATCCTCATCCTGTGTAAACAGGGAAGTGGCTGAAACACAGCTGTGCCAGTCGTCTCTAATGAAGGCCGTGAGCCAAGAACTCAAAGGGCATGTCTACACAGCTCAGACCAGTGGTGTGTTACAGATCTCTGAGCTGGCTTCAGGGCGTTTGGTATATGGTGCAGCAGTGTAGTTCCACACTGTAATATTGAGTTGGCTCTCAGAAGCCCCTTGGACTGCCAGCTAACTCAGCTACAAGAAGTCCTGGTTACTGCTGTACGCTGAGGAGATTGTTTTCCCTGCGGTGTTGTGTGATACTACACCCAAATTCACACAGTTCTGCCTGGTGACAGCAACACAAGCTTTTTATACACCAAAATATGAAAATATTTTGTTTTTAGTAATGTTTGAATAAGCAGAAACAAGCCCCGCTTTGGAGAGAAAATTGATTTTTCCCTGTTATTGTGGATGCGCTCCTGTTGGGAAATGCATCACATGCTTTTGTCTTCATGGCACTGCCTGTACTTAACCCTTGCATACTGAGGGTGCTAGAAGATTTGAAATCCTTTTCAGTGAGCCCAGTAATTAAAAATTACTATCTACTTACATGAAATTATTCAGATCTGTTCCTTGAGGAAGGCTATGTCAGACAGATATGCACAACCCTGCTGCTGGTGGGAGCGGAAAGGCCATTGACGGAGCTGGTCAGTGATATCCCACTCTGTCTTCATGTCCAGCAAAACCAGCTGAGACAAATTCTAGATCACTATGGGAAAAGTTACACTGTAAGGATCTTACAAGCAATGGCTGTATATTTCCATGATTTACAGAATGCCTCTATTCAAAAGGAGCCTGCAATACTATGTGGTGTCTGCCCCTGTGTACCAGGGTACTCAGGGACCTGTACACTGTTACACAAAGTGTTTCTATAAATCAGTGCTGGAGAGAGGCTGTTTTTCATTTGTCTTTTGTCCCTTGAGAGGGAGCAATCCAGTGGGTTTATTTGTTTTATCATGCTCGCTGCTGTTTAAAAGAAGACAAAATGTGGCAAGCAGCTCATTAAGAGAGATTGGGTCTGAGTTAATATGCAAATGCTAATCCATTAGGACCCTGCTCATACACCAATCAATCAATTAACTCATCTGTCTTTGTATTGTTCATTATTTGAAAAAATGGTTTTAATCATTTAGGTATGCATTAATTAATAGTGTGCCTAGTTAAAAGGGAAAAAAAAAAAAGAAATTTAGCAGTCTTTGGGGCTCACATGTACAAATATTTAGTATTCAGCTGTGATTCCATGATTAAGATGTATCATGTAGCCAAAGATAACACAAAGATTTCCAGAATTAGAGACGCAGAGCAATTTCAGTTTACATCAACAATTTCATGTGTCTTTTTTTGTCTTTTTTAAAGCACTTGACAGTATAAACCACTTTATATATATATATATATATAAACTCAGAATTGCAGGAAAAACAAATAAACAAACATACAAAAAAAACCACCAAGAAATAAAATACTTTTTTTTCTTTTTGCTATTTAAGAGGAATTTCTGGTCCAAAATAATAGCAAATGGATAAAATCTTCCTGACTTCAAAAGAAATACTCCAGGAGATAAAAAATTCAGTGAGACAGAAAGGCCATTCCAAATGGAACTGAATTTTCTAAACAGTGGCAGCTTTCCATGAAAAAAATAAAAAATAAAAAAAAGTAAAAAAGATAAAGAAGGAAATGGATCACATGGGTCATGATAAAGAAATGAAAATTCTAAACTGGGCAGTAGATTTGTAGTAGGACGGGCAAATTTAAATTGACAAAGGGGCACGTGGAATTATTTGAGACTAGGAATAGCTGAGCTTTCTGGATGTTCTGGAAGTAAGGCAGCATGACTGTACATGATGCATACTGGAGTTTGGGAACACCACAGAAAAAAAGGAAGTGCAAAAGTCAAGGTAAGAGAAGACTGATACACACGAGAATTTAAACAAAGGTGTCAGTCACAGCTCATTTCAGTGACAGATTAATAGATAGAAGAAAAATATGAGCTGAGGAAAAGTTCAGGATCAAGGCTGAAATGCAGGGGACAAAGAGGTAAAGGTAAATGTGAAGTTTGATTTTGTAGGAGTCAGGAATGGTTGGATAAGGAAAAAGGCTGCTTCTCTGCTACATGTAGTGTGGTATTTCTCTCCTTCACTTGGATTTGGTTTTTACACAGGTGATTAATTCTTTTAATTTCACTTTCTTTCATAGCAACTGTTGAATGCCAAAAAATCTGTACATATGCATGGCGCATGGATGCAATGATTTGCAGGCTCAGCCAGAAGGCTGAGTTCAATTTCTAGGTTGTCCCAGGGCCTAATCCTAGTCCCCTGTTCCTGTGAATGACTCTAGTGCTCTGTTTGTACTGTGAGTGAAAGGCTCCTCTTTCCTACTGCAGGCGTCTCCATGTATGATTGCAAGAGTGATCTCAGCCGTGGGACACACAGGAACACGTTCTGTCTTGAATCTTTGCATTTCATGACTGCTTTGTCTTTCATAAGTTAGTCCAGTGAGGCTAGGGAAACCCATGCATTGTAGACAGATAATTCTCTGCACATTTCTGCCTTGTTAAACATGACTCACGCCGCTCAAATTGCAGAATGTTTATCCATTGGAAAGCCTGAAGCTCTCACTGTTACAGAATGAAAATGATCCTCTCGCTTCAGGGTTTGTTTTTTTCCAAAATGTTATTAACTAGGAATTTCTTGATACGTAACTGTGTATGTTGCTCCAAAAGTAATGCCTCCTATTTATTTACATGCAAACTACGCCAGGCACAAATAACACCATAATGCTTTTAATGGAGCAAATTGTCAACAACAAAAAATGATTTTTCAACACATTCATTACCATAAGCTATGCATTTTTACCAATGATGAACAAGAGCCTGCATGCCATGCTTGTCAAAATCTACACCAGTGGAGGTTACCCAGTGTTTCACAGCTGCTGTGATGGCATTGTTGCTAAGAAAACATCACCCATGCAGTCTGTCTTTCATTAGCCTGAACACATGGAAGTCAGAAGGTGTCAAATCTAGACAGTACAGTGAGTACAGCAGGACAATCCAGCTGAGATTGTCAATGTCACTATCTTCAAACTGCTAGAAGATCTGACATTATCATGTTGTCTTCTTCTCTGGCCTGACTCTGTAGTTTTGAACATTCAGCTTAGTCAGCATCATGATATAGAAGTCAGAGTTGATGGTTTGTCCAGTTCCCAAAATTACAGAAGAATCATTACTCTCCTATCCAAAAAGACAGTACACATCACTTTACCCACTGAGGGCTGTGTCTTGAACCTTTTCTTTGATGGGGAATTCACACCTTGTCACTTCGTGGACTGCCATTTTGACTTCAGCTCTAAATGATCATTCCACTTGATGTAATTCAGGAAACTGTCACCTTCAGCCTTGTACTGATTCAATGTTTACCAAAAACTTGCATGAATTATTCTTTTCTTTTTTGCCTCTGTGAGCATTCTTGGGACCAATCTGTTGCAAACTTTGTGATATTCCAACATTGTCACCATCGTTTCCAGTGTGTTGAATTACAGAATCACAGTATCACAGAATTGTAGGGGTTGGAAGAGACCTCTAAAGAACATCTAGTCCAACCACCCTGTCAAAGCAGGCTCCCTAGACCAGGTTGCACATATTTAACTCTCTACACAGTTCCCTGGATGTAATCTGTAAATTTGTGCAGATGAGCTGATTGAGAAACTCTTCATTTTGTGGTGTGACAGCTGTGCATGACCATCCAGATCATGTTTTGTCTTTCATGTTTCTGTCACTACTTCTGAAATGCACCAACCTACCAGAGCAAATGTTCAGCAAGTGTCAATGAGTGTCAATGGGTACAATTCTTTCTGCATGTAGGAATTCAGTTCCACACCTTTGCTTCATACAAACTTCCATGTCAGATGCCATTGTGTCAAACTGCCTGTCTTCTGCCATCTGTCACACAACAACAAAATGTAATGAAATATTGGTGGGAAGGTTCAGCTTCTACAGCCATAACACCAATACTCTCCTCTGAAGCTGTGGTCCATAATTATAAAGTAGATAAGAGCAGCCTTTGTATTTCAATATAAAAATAATTAAGCTAGATTTCATTAGTGTGTATATGCTGAATAAAATGCATACCTATGTGAAATATTACCTATAGTTGTGAAGATATCCTTGTTTTTATATTGTATCAGCGTATACACTTCTTTTTTACCCTTAAATTTGTACATTGTGTTTATACGGTCTATTCTGGGAGGATAATTGAGAATCTGTTCAAAAGCAGCCTGAAGTAGTAAAATAAGCAGAGGGCAGGACTTCAGCATTTATAACTCAGGCCATAACCACTTATTTACTACTTATTGCTCATATTAATTTTCCCTAATAAAATTAACATATAATTTTACTGCAACAAGATAATTTTAGCAGACAGATAAAAATCAGCTTGTGCCTTTCCTGGTTAATGTTTGTTCTGAGTGTTTGAGGACAGAAACAGAAGAAATAGTATACAAATAGGGACAAACGAAGAGACTTATTCAAGGTCACCCTACATGAAAGTAGCAAGCCAGGAACAGATAGATACTAAAATGTCAAATGAGCACTGAAGAAATGCCAAGGACAAACACCTATGTTTCATTTTGGAAGCAATTGCTGGATGTGTGAAGTAGACCTACCTGAATAGTTAAATCCGTGCTCTAACATAGTGTATGTAACATTCACAGTATACCAGGCTTCAGGTGAAAAATGATGATGTGGAATAGATCATTACCTAGCAGCTACTGGGCAGGAGCTGGCTCTGGGGTGGATCGCAAGCAGATGTGCTGACTGCAAGAGTGGCTGCCAGAGAAGGGACAGTTCCCTGCAGTGACTGTCAGGTGCTGCGTAACTACTCAAATCACAGACAAAAGAGCTTTCTGGGATGAAACAGAGATATTGCTAGAAATATTTTTCAGTGTGTACAGTTTGGACTTAAGTTTTATAACTGATTTGTTTTCAAGAACTGTTCTAGAAGGTGTAAGAAGAAAAATGATTTTTTGTCTTCAGCCTTTTTTGTTAAAATAACTAGGGGTGAATGTCTTCTGCAAAAAGTAGCACTTGTAAGAACATCTTTATTTAAACAAACAAAAAATGTTCACATGAAAAATGTTGAGCAACTCTTATTTTGAGTACTGTGTAAACACGGCCTCCCTCCCTGATGTAGGATGTTGGAGCCTTTACAGCAGCTGCATGGATGGTGTGAGTAACTCCTGAGTATCACTGTGCTAATGTGACAGGGAGTGGCTGCAAGATGCAGGAATCGTTTTATTTATTAAAAATCATCATTCACTCACTGACAGGAAGGAGAAAAAATGTTGTTTGGGCAATGGTCCAAGACATGCAAGGCCTCGCACTCCTTTTCTGCTCTATCTGTATGCTGCTTCGGACTCGGGTAAAAAAAATCCCAGAGGTATTAAATGCTGACCCACTTTTATTTTAATTTGCCATCTATACTCTTGCGTTGCAACACTTCCCTGCTTCACACAGAGTTTTGGGTGGAAAACAGCAGGCAATGACAGTGGAGTTATACGGCCACCAAAGCTGGCAAAAATCCAGAGTTCTGTTGCTAAGGAATATTAAACAGGAATTCTGGAGGCTGAGATGACATTGTATCCCGCAGTATCCCAAACTCTGGTGGACACAAAGGAAATGAATAAATGTGGACCTATTCATCTCGGAATCATTTAAAAGTTTTGGACAGTGAGTACTTGCTGGGAAAAGACAAAAATCAGTCACAGAAGTTTTACTTTCAAGATCTGAAACAGGAAATTACAAACAATGGAAAGTTTAAAACATTACATCTAGCACCAAGACCATGAGTGTATTTCCTTTCAAATGCATTTGTTTAGATATGGAAAGAGTGAAAAATATTTATTGCCCACTTTTCATTTTATTTTATTTTTTTAATGGCAAAGGCTATGTTTTTTTAAAGTCATAGGCTTCTAGTCAGGGAATATGTTTATGCATAGCTGAGGCCAGATAGGCTGTAGATTTTATAGGTTTGTGTATGGAAATGCAGAAATCAGAGAGATATATATGTTTGCCTATCTCCCCCACATTCTTAGGAAAAATGTAGAACTAAGCACTTTCGACACTTGAGGAATTCACCAAGAGATGTACTCCTAACCCTGTGATTACTTCTATCTGTGCCTATAAACATACTGTAAATCATTATGGTATGGGAATTTGTCTCCTTGCATTGATTACAGATAACAGATGACATTTTAAACAAGAGAAAACTGAAGTCCTCCTGCTCCTGACATTTTCACTTCTTTTCTTTACTGATTTTCAATGTCAGAGACAGTTTGTGCCAAAGCGTTAAACTGTTGCTTCCATAGATTTGCAACACGAATTAAGCTATCCGTCTATCTCCTCTGATGAGAGTATTGTATTGATGAGTGTAGAAGGGATGAGAGGAACGGCCTTTCAGAGACATGTCTCATATTTAAGGATTAATACTTCGACCACTGATTTTCAAAGTAATTGTATCCCCGCTTAGACTTCCACCTCTGTCTCTGGCAAAGCTGTTGACTATTCAAAACTATGATGTGCACCAATTAATGCATTCTGGTTTACTCCAACTTCTTCCCTCACCACCAGTTCTGTTTCTTGAAGATGTTTGGTAGGTTTATTACCTGAGTTAGGTGTAAAAATTTGGAAATATGCTAATAAAAGTTCAATGGAGAACCAAACTCCAGTTGTGCTTTCCCAAGTAAATCTGTCCCTAGCATATTTTTACCTACCAGGTCTATTGCCCTCCATGATTCTCTATGAGTAACCCATGAGAAAAAAGAAATCAAGAGAAAAACCTCTCATGGATCTATGCCATCACTGGTCTTGAGTCAACAGAAATGATGAGCAAGTAAGTACTCATTGTCCAAGGTTTCCTGAAACAGGAGTTCCTAAAGAAACATAAGTAAAAGTTCACATGTATTGTATTATCTTAATTCATACAGATTATCAGGCCTCCCAAATTCACATTTTCCAGTTTCATTTCTTGTATTAGTAATCTGAGCTAGAATTTGTTGCTGTTTTTTACAAGTGGAGACCCAAATCTTTTCCCGTGGCTCCAGGAACTGCAGCCCTAAAACAGCTGTACCCAGCTCCTCCGACTAAATTGCAGCTGTGATCACCGAATTGAATGCTTTGTTTTTAAATGAAATTTATGCCACTAAACCTGCAAGTGGCTTTGTAAAAGGAAACGATTTTAAATAGACACACGTGACTCTGGGATTATTAAAAATTGCTTGTGTTGTAAATAATGTTTCTTTTTGGGAGTGGGAAATAGAGACACAACTGACAACCATGAGACTTTGTAGACTTTGAGGATTCTTCCAGACAGTGAACAGTTCTTTTTCAGTCTCACATTCATATGCAGAAGTTTTCTTAATAAACAAACAACAACATCAAAAACAGAGGTCCGTAGCAGGCAAGCAGGAAAAGTAGAGGCATTCACTGAGGGACTTCCACAGCTCTTCTCTGGTCTGGTTCTGCATGCTTGTTTCTGAGTCCTTGTTTGACCTCAGGAGAGATTCTGACCCCTTACTATCTGTTTGTGCCTTACATATCCTATTTGTAAGATGGATTTAATGATCTTGACTTCTTTTGTAAAGTACATTGAGATCTGCCAATGAAAACTGTCACAGGAAAAAGGCTTTGACTGTTGCAATGACTATAGTAGTCATTCCCATGGCTTTGGAAATAATGAAGATGATACTGACTCTGAAGTAAATCCATTCACAAATTAGGCACCAATTGGCTGTAAAAATATCAGTTACATCTCTTGGGTGGCAGATCTGTTTCTCCCTTTATTTAAAAGTTAGAAGCATTTTTCTGTGATTGCTGAAGGATCCCTCTTTGCTTCCTGTTCCTGGCAAGAAAAATATTTAAGCAGTGGTGAAATGTTTTGCTGAATCACATTTTCAAATATATTTGCTAGAAACTAATATTTTGTCTAATTAATTAATGGAGAGACTAAAGCCCACTGCTGGCTTTGAATTTCACTGCTGAGCTCCATTCATAGACACAAATAAATCATTCTCCTAACTCTTCAGTTTTGGATCCTATCCATTGCCCTTGTTTCAAATAACCACAGCAATGTGATTTTGTCCTGGCACTTAAATTGGTTTCCGTAAGCTTTGTGTGGCAGGTCCACACTACAAAACACCGATGAAGTCAATATGATTAGAACAGATGTAGTCTTGAGCCCAACCCTCATTTACTTTGATTGCATGTCTGGCTGCCCCCAGCACAGATATTAATGTGTCTGTGGACAAATGTCCAGGATTTGTGCCCACTAAGAAAATCAGTAATGTTTTGCCAACAATTTTAAAAGAAAGGCAAGCCAAATTTCATCACAGTGCAAATATGAATCAAGCAGTAGAAAAAGTCCATAGGATCTATAAATAACTTCTGTTAAAAAAAGTGCCTGAAAAAAGTCTTGGAGGCAATTACATTGGTTAAATTAAAACCCTGTTAAATAACAGCACTGGCTACAGTGAATCAAGGAGCCGTAGGTTTTTTGTTAGCAGATTGTAGCCCATAGCAACAACAGGATGATTAATACTGAAACTGCCTCCAGCACAGGTATCCTGTGTCAGGAGATGAGACCTATGCATTACTCATAGGAACTCCTGGAAAAGCCAAGCAAGCTTTCAGCTGTGCAGTTCCAATCTGATGCTACGTCAAAATATGTAGGTTTGGAAATGGAGATGAGAGTTTCACCTGGCTGGGGAAGTTTAAGAGATGAAGATACATTATCAGTTCCCATTCTGTTAGATAATAAAATGGATTTAAATGCTCTGCTTTGAGAAAAGGGTTGGTTTTTTTGTTGTTGTTTTTTGTTTTTTTTTGTTGGTGTTCTTTTTAAATATTTCTCTATCCTTTCCCTCTCCCCTTTTTTCCCCTTTCGTAAATCTTTCATAATCAAGATAGTTTTCTCATTACAATTTCTGTCTGACATTAAAAAATGTTTTAAAATTCATAGCACATTGCTTGATGTTAAACTTTGCTCAGTAATAGACCATTAGTTTACTTGATGCATGACTCTCTGAATACTTTGCACCAGTAAATATAGCAAACTCATGATAATTACTATGTGTAACATGTTTGCATTTAAACACGACCTTGAACTTACTTCTCAAACATTTCAGAAATGTCAGCTATTATGGTGATCTTTGTTCATTACTGAAAGGAGTTTCTGGCTCTGAATAGTGTACAACATATTTATATCTATTAAAAATGACACAGTGGAGCTATTTTTATTGTTTTAAAGTTTCAAAACACTTTTAAATCTCAGTAGCCCTCTGAGTCATGCGATCTTGTGACCATCTCGGCACTGTTCCAATCTCAAGGTCTATTAAAAGCTTCAACAAAAGAAACCCTCATTCATTTCAGAAGCAATAACAAGGCCAACCTGTACACCTATTAACACCATGCTAAAAATGACAGCCATAGTAGCTCATTTTGCTAAGAGGTCTAGGGTCCTAATTTTTTTTTTTTTTTTTTTGTATATATATATAGCATTGCTATGTGTAGAAACAAATGTGATCAAGGCTTTGCACTGAAAAAGATCTACAGCAAATGCAAGCAGTGCACTGATATAAAACCTGCTTTTTCCATCACCTGAACATCAGTTTCAGCTGGATTATCTTTCTGCAGTGGATGCAAATTGCTCAGAGGTGTGCAATCTGGACTAGCAGCACTCTGCTCTGGACACGTCTCACTCCATGGCAGAAGATATTTAGGGTGTAGGGAGGATTGTACACCTCTTTTCTTCATAGCCTCATGGGTTTGATTACCCTCCCTCAGATTAAGCAATGAAGTAAGTAGGATACAGCTGACCAAATGTTTTCAGCAACTTTTCATTGGGCAGAAAAATATTCACTGTACAGAATCACAGAATCACATAATTGTAGGGGTTGGAAGAGACCTCTAGGGATCACTGAGTCCAACCCCCTTGCCAAAGTAGCTCCCTAGGCCAGGTTGCACAGGTAGGTGTCCAGGTGGGTCTTGAACGTCTCCAGAGAAGGAGACTCCACCACCTCTCTGTGCAGCCTGTGCCAGTGCTCCGTCCTCGCTGTGGAGAATTTCTCATGCACACTTGTGCAGAACTTCCTATGCCTCACTTTGTGACCATTTCCCCTTGTCCTATCACCACACACTGCTGCACAATAAAATGATGGTGAAAATACAAAACTGCCAAAATATCCCATTCTCCAGCAGATGAAAGTGACATCAAACAGCCAGTGACCCTTGCCTAAAACCTGTTCTGTGAACACTTTGCAGCTTTTTTCCCAGTAAAATATAGCAGTTCTCATAAGGAAGAAATCAGCTTTTGTTGAGGAGCTGGTATGCCATAAACCCAAAGTGACTTTCTCTGAAACAGAACGTGGCACCACTTCAGTTGGAGCAGCCTGGGTTTGCAAGATGTGAAGATTTCTTCCTAGTTTCTACCAGGATATCTTACTCAAATCTTGCATTCACTAAGAGTTAAAATGAGAGGGACACTGCCCAGTTCCACCATTCATGTGCCTGTTTGCTTTGAGAACACTGGGATTACTTTTAAAACAAAGTTAAATTGATACTGCTGCCAGTCATTTACATTCCCCTACACGCATTTTCATTCAACTTCTCCTGTGTCTTTCCTACATTAGGTACTGTCCACATTAGAACTCAAGCCATGCTGGCCACAGATATGCTTAATGTGGTCTCATACAATTTCAGTGTACCATTTCTGACCATGGGAGAGAAAGGATTTTTAAGTTGTTTCTGTTTCTTCCAAAGTCAGTGTAAGCTGCACTACTGTGCTGATGGCAGATCAGGCCTTCAGTGTGGTGTTGGTAAAGCCATGCCTACTTTGACCTGCTTAGGCAGTACTACTGTTTTTCCAAGAGGACTTTACAGTCTGTGATTTGGTACTACTGTTATTCTAGCAGCCAGAAAATACATGCATCTTATTCTTTATGGGATGATGCTCAGACCTTTTGGGTAGAGACATAGAACTGCATAGAAGTAAAGCCCTCTGAGACAAAAAAACATTGCACGAGATCTCTGTTTTATAGAAATAATAGCAAAAACATTTCCACAACATCTAAATAGCAAGCCTATTTTTTCCTCCTTCTCAGGTTAAATGATACAACTACTGCTAAAAAGTATAAAAACATCTTTTTGAGCAGGAATTCTTTACTCACATACATGCCATGGATTCTGCTTTCACAACAGACGGAAAATAGAGATTTTAGATAACACTGTGATTTGGCTTGTACCAGTCAGTCAGTGGAATGATGCACTGTGATGATTCAGGGCTGTGGGGAATTCAGCACTGTAGATTTCTTTTTGAAGGCCATTAAATGCCAGCTTTACATTGTGATGGTCAAATTAACTATCCTCCAGGTCAGAAAGTAGTAATTCAACAACTGCATTATCCACTCCTCTGGTACAAAATGACTGAGATAAAACTGAGGTATTGGAGCAGAGCTTGGGACTAAAGTTCATAAACCAAACTGGAGGTGATCTAGTAATTTTTCTGTTGATGTTCACTGATTGATGAAATCACCTTCCCCATCCTGAAGTCAGGTTTAAATCCAGATATCTTTGCCAATGCCTTGGTTCTTCTGACAGAAAACTGTGCTACAGTTCACATTTGAACTCTGTTGAACACCTATTTAGCTTGCAGAATGTATTTTGATTCCTTGAAGTGAGAGATAAATTGCAAATTAAAACAAATAGTTGCAACACTACAAAAGGCAGTCCAGGAACTGCCACAAAACATTTCTGGCAGCGTAAAGGGTGGATGCAATTTTCTCACAGGAAAATAAGTATTTATGTCCTTAATGTTTCTTCCAAAGATCTTGGAAGCTGTTTATGGAAAGGTATTTCAAGTTATAATTAGGACACTCTTGACAGACCTGGTGCTTGACTTTTGGACCTAGGCCTAGCTGTACTAATGAGTTATGTGAAAGGTGAATTTAATTTGTCAAGCGCACTGTTTAATAGGATGGCATTTCTGTGAAGAGTCTGAGAAAAGAGAATACAGGTGAGAGGAAGGATAGTGGTTGTTCCTTGATTTACAAGGTAATTTTCTAACCAGAAGTGCTGTCTGTGCAACAGACACTAACTGTTATTTGTTAAGCTAAGTCAGTCAGGACATTGGAAAGTCTCTAGTATCTCACCCTGAAACTGAGGTAACAACATCTAGGAACACAACAGCTTTTTGCCCTGACCTATCAGTAACTTCCCCTCTACTTTTGGTCTACCAGTCTCCCAACAGAGAATTTTTCATCATGAGCCTCACCACCTTTATGCTTGGCATTACTGGCTTGAAGATTGCTTGCTGTAAGCTGGAGGAGGCCACAACAGCTGGGCAAGCTGAATAAGGGCTAAGGGCTGCTCATTTCTTTTTCAGAGAAATGAAGTCTGAATTAAGACTGGAAAATGCATTAGGGTGAGAAATACTACTTTTTACTCACCTACTAAAAATCTTGTTTTTAAGGCAGGGTAAATCTATACTACTTCTTAAGTTTCTTGGGAGAGAGGTCTTTAATGGTGTTGTGATTTAACCCTGCAGGTGGCTTAGCTGTCCATGGCATTTTCTCACTCCCCTCCTTCCCAGTGGGATGGGGTATAGAATCAGAAAAAAAAAAAAGAAAAAAAAAAGCAGAACTCACGGGCTGAGATAAAACTAATAAGATTGAAAAAAGGAAAAGGATAATAGTTATGACTGTATATACATTTATGCATGAATGTATATAACAAGTGATGGACAAACAATTGCTCACCACCAATGCCTCACTAGCCCCCCAAGCAGTGGAAGAGGGAGATGAGCTCCCAGCCCCTCAGAACTCCTCCCACATAATGTCATATGATATGGAATATCTCTTTGGGCAGTTTAAGTCAACTGTCCAAATTCTGTTTCCTCCTTTTTCCTTGGGCCCTTCACTGAGAATGGCTTTGGCTCTGTACAACACTGCTTAGCAGCAGCTGTAAACACTGGAGTGTTAACAATGTTTTTCTCCAGACAGTCTGAAGAAAACAATTCTTTCCCAGCTGAAACTAAGACAAATGGAAAAGTATCTCAAGTCTCAGTTAGGATGCTATCTCAAGAAGGCATCAAGATCACACATTAAAATTATCGAGCTGGACCTGCCTCATTCTTATACCAGCTAGGAATGTGGCTTTCTACTTCTGCGGAAAACCTCAGTCCTTTTATAAATTGTTTCAGAGCCTTTGATGATCTGTTGAATGGCAAATCTCCGTGCTTTAAATGATCTTTTTAACTTAACGGAATAGTTGTGCAAATAAAGATATATTTTTGGTGTTGAGTATATTTCAGAACTGTTAGTTCTATCTTCTTATAGAAGAAAAACCTTTGATTAATAAGAATGTCTGAAAGCAGTAGGTGGACTTGGGGTATGTAAAGGGCTATTATGTTTCAAACAGAAACATATTCTTTGGATTAACTGACTTTCAGTCTTCAAAATATCTTTGCTATATCCATGTTTGGTTGGAAAATGTATGTTTGCTTTCTAACAAGCTGTTATACTACTTCTGCCACGATATTTTACCACAGGGTTACCACAGGAACCATGATTCACACTATCATGTGTTTCAGACTACTTAAAATTACAGTTATTAAGCAGTTCTGAGAAAGGCAGCGATCTTAAAAAATCAGCATGTCTCGAATGGCCTCAGCTGTTCTACAAACTCCCCAGATATCAGTACTCAGCTCTGACACCTTACCACAGTGAATTCAGATAACCATTTTTTAATAGGATTAGGTGCAAAACTACACCCTGCACTACTCTCTTTTGAGCCACTCATCCTGTAAAAATGTGCTTACTTTTATTTCCTTTAGTTCTCTACTTTTCCCTTTCAGCTTCCAGATTTTTTTGCTACTGTTTACCACTTTATTTTTTCACTTCTCTGATCCTCAGAGTGCTCCTAGCTATCCTTTAGCTTTAGCTTCTTTCCAGCCTTTCTTTCACTTCATACTTCACCCTATGTGTAACCATTGTGCATTCAAATACTGGAGCCAAGTTTTGCTTGGACATAAAGCAATATCTAACAGAGTTTGCCACACTGCAGGGAAAAGAAGCATGATTCAGAGCAAGTTAAAAAATGCTACCGCAAACGGCAGTAGTTTTGGAACTGGGTGTGTCTGTCACAGTGGGGCCCACAGCTTAAAATAAATAAAATCCTGGGATGATTGTGGTGGCTAATTTGTGAGATAAGCCCTTTATGCTGGTGATTTTGTCTGGACAAAGTGAACAAGACTGGATATGCAAGCAGACCTCTTACCGAGGCTCTTGCATCACACGCACACATATCTAATACGTTAATCATCAACGTTCAAACACAGTTACCAGATACAGTGCCAGAAATAACTCCTGTCTGTTATTTTTGTTGACCTAACATATTTCTCCACTCTGGTATCTTGTTTCTAACCCTCATTCACTTTTGGTTTTGAAATCAGTCAACAGATCAAGAGTTTCATAAGAGCCTTCCTTCTCTAACTAGGCTTTTATAAGAAATATCCCTCTGATATGCCAAGAACTGCTGTTGGCTATTAAATTTCACTTAGCAGACTATGAATTAATTTACCACGCTGACATGGGCAGTTTGAGACGCAGTGTGAGTCACAACTCATGTTATAGTTTGTTCAATTATACCCCAGTTGTTTGAGCTAATTGAGTCAAATGATACAGTGTCATAGGACTTACTGTAAGTCCAGAGGATTTCTCCTTCTGCAAAAGCTGCTCATCTTCAGCTGTCAACAGCTCACAGCATTTAGTGTGATTGCTGCCAGATCCCTGGCAGTGAAAATCTCCAGCAGCCTGTGCTCCTGTGTGTGTCAGCAGCTGCCTGGGACCCGGTGGCTTCATTCATTGCTTTGCTTCTCTTTGCATTTGTTTTGCATGCTTTAATGCCGTGCCTTTTCCTCCATCACTAACCAGTCTTAAGCCCAACACAGCCCTACGAAATGTGTGTAGGTCTCTTGGTGCCACTGGGTCTTGGCTTCCCATTGGGAAGTGAGTTATGAGTCAGCAATACAGCAGTTGTTAAGAGAGGCTCTGAGCTCAGCCCGAGTCCTAGTTTTTGATTTGCAGCCTCTTGTGGCTCTACTCAGAAGAGGAGTGGAAAGTCATGGACTAAAACAGGGCTCAAAATATTTTTGCTGAGCTTAAATTTGGTGATAAGGGCAGTTGGCATTATTTGATTCTTACAATGACTTTTCCCATGTCCAAATCCTTCATTTGTAATGGGATTAGTCCCTTTTGACACTAGGGTAAATGACAGCAGCATTTATTCCTGTGTTTGTAATAAAGGATTGCATTTAAATATGGTGGTTTTATTTGGATTGTAAAATACTTTGCAGGTAAGTCTCTGTTAGCCCTTGGAGATAAACGAACATTATATCATTCTTTAAATTATGTAATTTGAAGCACAAAGAGACTGCCTAAAATTAGACACCTCAGCCCAAATGAGTATGTCACGAATCTGCTGCTCTTGTTTAAAAGCATCTATTCCCCTATAACATAAGGAGCATTGAAGTATGTGTAGTCTTTGAACTGTGCTTCACAGCCATGCATGGTAAAATCTCAGGGGAAAATTTTTCACTGAGATTATCTTCAGAGGAAACAATGTGAACATTAATATAAATAATTGTCTTGGCCTACAAAAAAAAAAAAAAAGTCAAAAATTGCCTTTGATAGAACATATTTTAGCTTTTATTTATTTATTTATTTATTTATTATTTTTATTTTTCCAGATGAGTGTTTTTGCATTTGTTCAAATGCTGCAATGGAACATCATGTGAAATTGTGAGAGCAGAGTGACTGTAATAGTGCACTTCAGAGACATCTTTCTGGCACTTCAGTTTTGCTTGAGGATAAACCCCAGGAAGGGTTCTTGTGTAGACTGCAGAAACAGACCAAAAATCTGCTAGGGCTTACACGTCAAGTTTCACTGAATCGTTCTCTTGTTTGCCTGTACCCAGACTGTCAGACATGAGAGATTCTCACCAGCAGTGAGCTAGCAGGATGTGAGGTGGTCATGCCTGGAGGCAAGACCTGTGAGAAGCCTTAGAAGTCCTCTCCAAGTCTTAGAAGATGGGATCTCCTAAAAAAGGCCAGGAGGGAAAAGCGCCAGTGGTGGTTTTGGCTGAAGATTGACAGGCCGTTATGGAATAACCTTTATCTCAGAAAGTCAGAGCCCAAAGGGAATGACTTTTCACCCCTGCAGATGCTGTGCTGTCTTTGGTAGTCAAATGGTGACTCCTACCAGCTCTCCAAACCCCTGACTTGCAGAAGATTTTTCATTTACTGAAACTAATTTAATTCCTTTTCTTTTCTTTTTCTGAACACCTTGAACTAAAATATTCTCTTTAAAGTAGAACTGAGAGTGAGATGCATCACAGGAAAGAAAAGTATCACTTTCTCCTCTTTTATTTCTGCTTTTAATCCCTGCTACAAAATAACCTTTTGCTCCATGCTTCACTCAAATAACATAAAAGATCTGTATTTGGTGACTGCACATGTGAAAAGTAAAGCTCTTACCAGGCAACATTTTCACATTTATTTCAATTAACTGACTTCCTATTGAATACATGGGCTGACTTTCTTACAATTCAAATTCCTTTTTTTTCCAATGCAAAACACTTGAGCAAAAGGTCAGAACAATGCAACATTGATTTAGATGCTACACGGGAACTATTTGCACATAACTAGTTGTAGAAGTGCATATTAGATCTTCACTTCAGACTGAAATTTAAGGGTTGTATGCAAATTACAAAGTGCTGGCTGATATATTACCTTGCCCTCCCAGCTCTAAATTGCCTTTGTGCCAGCAGGCACCAGTACACTGAAGTACTGCTACAGCCATCACTCTGAATGGATGGATCAAAGGAGGAAAACCAATACTCCAACATAAGTGATCAAAGGAGGAAAACCAATACTCCTACACAAGAGCAAAACTTGCCCATGAAGGAGATCTACTTATACATTTACAAAACAGCTCAAAACTACACATATTTATTGACCTTTCTTGTGTGATAACCCAATTTTCACATTCATTTGTTTAGCACTGCTGTCATAGTGGAGGATGAAACCTTCACAGAGCCACAGAAATCAGAGTAGAAACATGGTTGGGTGGGAACCTCTGAAGCACACTGACACCAAATTCTTGCTTGAGTTGGGCCTGTCACCGGCACTAGATTGAGTCAACCATGTCTTTGTCTAAGACAAATCTTTAAAAACTCCCAGGGTGGAGATTCCTCAGCCTCCTTGGGCCACCCTTTCTATCATTTCCTTCCTTCCAATGAAAAAACATCATTTGTTCATTGAGCCCAAACCTTCCAAGTTGCCGTTTGCTGCTGCTGAATGTTGCTATGTTGTCTGTGTCAATGGAGAAAGGCTTGTTACTCTTGTCTTTGTAATTACTTTCCAAGCAATTGTGAGAAATCCTGGAGTAAATAAAAGAAAGTCTATTTGCATTATCACATTCATTCATAAATTTGAAAACTTTTATATTGAAATAAAACAGACAACAGCTATTGGAGTGCAGGCTTCATTTGTATGAGCCCTTCTGAATTTCTGAGATTAGATTAATCCTACTCAACAATCAAACTCAGGTGGATATAATCAAGTTCTTGAGATACTTGGCTCTCATCTTGTATATATCTGCTAAACCAGCAGCTGGGGATAGAACCCAAAAGAAGGTAAAATTTGGTGATTGATTATATGTCCCATACTGTGTGTAATATTTTTTCCTGTGTGGAATTGGAGAGTACAGTTTATCCTTTTCAAACTGTTAAAAAAGCAGACACCAGCCTGGGTTTCACAAGTTACTATCACATCAAATACAAATCCACAACTCTCCCTTCTTAATTTCTGAGTAATCCATATGCTCCTTAAAACTTACAATACAGCAGGTTTTGTTTCCTTTTAAAATGAGAAAAAGGTCATTAAAAACCAATTAGATCCACTTCTAGTGCAAAACCACAATGGAAACTTATCTAAAATGGCAAGAATAATTTCTGGGATTTCTGGTTGTTGTTGTTGTTGTTGTTTTTGTTTTGTTTTGTTTTGTTTTTCCACTATTTTGTTGTTTTCTGATTTTGTTTTAGTTTGTACTTTTTTTTTTAATTTTTGTTGCATAGACAACATTGCTCAGCTATACTTGAAAAGAAGATGGTGTGTCCTAAACCATGAAATGTATAGCACTTGAGTTTTTAGTGGTTTTCTTTTAATCCTTAAAACACTGACAGTAGTTGTGACTGTAAGAGTTCTGAGTTTTCTCAGAGCAAATGAGCATATCTATCTTTTCCTTTCACAAAAAGTCATCTTAATAAATAGTATATATTCAAACTAGTACAAATATCTGTATTACTAGACTAATATTTCCATGGTCTCTCCACTTGCTTGACATTTTTTGGTTAAGAGATTGCTTTTCTTTTTGTAGATATTTTTCCTTTTTTCTTGTATCAGAGATAAAATTTTGATCAAAGTGAGATTAGAGTGGAGAACAACATCTTGTTATGTGCTAAGATTGAAGCACAAATTAAAGTCCCCTCTTGTCCTTTGACCACCTGCAAATAGACTACTGACAAGACTAGAAAAGACCTCAGGAATGTATCAAGTCATCTCTCTAGATGAGAAAAGGTCTTGTGAAGTGCTTCCTTACAGATGTTATTCTAATCTGTTATAAAAATCCTCCAATGTAGAGAGTCCACAACACAGAACACTTCTGTTTAAATCTTTTAAAGTATCTAGATTCAGCATCACAGTTTCTAATTATGGGATTTGTATTTTTTTCTTTTACTAACAAGTGAGCATTGTCATCACCTACTTGAGAAACTGAATTACAGATTACACTAGCTGTCACTGATGATGCATAAAACGCCACCTTCTCATTAATCAGCTAATTCTGCACAATGAATGTACACCTTAATTCTATTGTAATATCGTTAAGAACGTAGCAACAGTTCACAAATATTGATGGTATTATCCCTATAATTAACCTCCAATGTAGCAATTTACATTGAAAACAATAGTGCATTGTTTCCTGTATTTATTCTAAAAAGGCTTCTCTCTGCACATGGCATGTTGTTCAAAGCAAACCACATGGCTTGTTGCTTCCTATGTTTATTACTAAAAGCTTACAATAGATCTCTCACAAAAGGTAAACAAAAAGAAATCAACAAAAGAGACTGCATTTTGAAATTGAATTATCTTTCAAGGAAGAAAAAATAATAATCAGTCCAAACTGTAAAGTTTGAAGTAAAGTTCACTGTCAGCAACTTCTGTGATTTTAATGCAAATCTTGCAATCTTGAGTATTTGCATTAAGCCCAGATGAAGACATGAGATTCTTGTTTTTGTAAGGAAAAAAAAAATCAATAGAAATGAGCACAAAGAAATACACATTTAAGTGTCTCATGTCAAATCACAATGCAAAATGTTGAATGATGTACTCATACCTTCTGGGACCAGGAGGCAAATCTTAATAGATACTTGTTTTGTATTTTGCATTTTAAAAAACATAATTCTATGACTGCTAAAACGATCTCAGATTTGTCTGGAGAAACTGTGTGTTTATGCCAGTTGTAGGTTTGACCCTACATTTATAATATGGATGTATTTGTTTTTACCCGCAAAAGCTGCAAAATAAACTTACCTGAACAGTGAGGTCCTTCACCCACTGTATCAACTGGTGCTGACTATACAACCAAATTAGCTCTATTTGTTTTAAACTTAAGTTACATCTGAATGGTTTTCTACAATCAGTATCTGAACAAAAATACCTTATGGTTTAGGCAAAGCCAAGGACTTTGAAATAAACATCTTAAATTTCCTTTACAGGAAATTTGGTTTGATATTGGACTCTTATTATTTACCTTCATTAGTTATGATTTCCTTCCCTTTCTCCTCATATCTCTCCTAAAGGAGATTTGAGATACTTACCTTAGAAGGACCTTCCTGATTATCAAGTCTACTTCCCACAGCTGTAACCTAGTTTTATAAAACTTATTCTGCAACTCTGTCAGATTCCCCTGGATTTTTTTTCTTTTTCTCACCTTCCTAACATAATGTAAGATTATTCCAAAGCTGAGATTTCATAATATCAGAAAATTTTATTTTCCATTTTCTTTTGTATAGCAGCTGCCATTATTCTTCATTTTGTAATATTATTTATCCTGACAATATACATTTCTATTTGCATAGTACTAAGACTATTGGAATTGTTAAATTTTGACTTTGCAAAAAAAAATACGAGACAGAGTTGTTTTGTTGTTGTTGTTTGTTTAATAATGCATTTTATCTTTTTTATTCAGTAAATAAAATGTTCCATACAACTTATTGTCTGATTGGAACATTTATCCTATTTTAGTTTTATTTCTCAAACCTATAAAACACAGAAGAAATATTTTTTTTTTGGGAGTGGGCATATGTTGTTATAAAGAATTATCAAAGGCCTTTAAGATGTACTCCATTTCTGATTAAATTCAGAAGGAAATAACCACTATACTTAGTTAGTCTGTCTCACAGTAGAACCAAACAGAAAGAGAAGTCTGTATGAAGTTACTGTATGATAGTATATTGGTTGGTATTTCTGTAAGTCAGGAAAATTATTAATTTTTCCCAATTTAGTCCAGATGAATTTGAACTTCTTCAACAAATAACATAAAATCAAAATTTTCAGCTTTCTCATCTTCAGTGTAATCTAATTTTTCACCTCTTCTATGAAAATAGATGATGGTAGAAAGAAAATATGTTGAGAATCAAATTTTACAATAGATTCCAAGAAAAACTTTGTACAAACATTGCGTACTGCCATTTATGATATTTATACATCTATTCCAAAGTCTGCTGTATATGCTGAATAACTTCCTCCACCTCCTCATTTTGATCCTCCCTCTGGGAACCACCTCTAACATTTGGGGAGCTGCTGAGAATAGAATTCCTGATGATGCAACATTTTTTTGTCTAGAATATCTCTGCTCCTTTCGGTATCCATGATGACAAGTTCTTATGTCTTCTGTTTCAACGCTGCAATACTTCATCCCCCACTACTTTTTCTTCTCCTTTCCTTTGTTCTCCCTCTGAACAACACGGGCAACCTGCAGCTCAAACCTCTCATTAATTATGATGTCCATATTCTGTTCTTCCCTATCCTACTTTTGGTTTAAATCAAAAGCAAGAAAGTGTTAACATGAAACTTCATAAAGCTGATAATCTGTGGATAATATATAAAGTACTCTGGTTTCGATTGGCTTTATTTTTGTTTGTTTTTTCGTTAAATTTAAAATCTGTAACTCTTCAAAAAATCTATGTCCAAACCTAAAATTAGGTTTATTAATCAAAATTCATTGTCAAAAATCATCTTTTGAAAAAAAATTCCTAACATATCGAATTTTCGTTCACAAGGAAAAGCATTTTCAGTTGCAGACCAGAGCAAGAAAACTTTGTCATCAAACAGGAAGTGAAAGATTATTTTACAAAATTCCTATTTCAGAATAAATGGAAACAGGTACTATTGTATTTAAAAATTAGCAGTTATTTTACTGTTGTTAGTAGTTGAGGAGTACAAGAAATACTAGTTCTACAAATTTCTTAACTCTTGTAGTGACCTGGGGAAACCAGTCTTCTAGGCTGTCCCCGTTTACCCACTAAGAACAAATGTATGCAGACAAGGATAATTTTATTCTCGCCTCAGTATGCAGAATTATTTATAATAGCAGCAAGTGAACAGGCAATGATGGCTGGAAGAATTACTTATTATATATTATTATATATTATTATTATATACTTAAGAATTATTTAGAAGCTGAACCATAGCAGTTGGTGATGTAAGTGCTCTTAACCTTTTGCAATAGATGAATGTTTCAAGCAGTGTTTTAAGCTAATGTATTTCACTTTGGAGCTGAAGTGGGACAGCAGCACAAGCTCACAAAACTGCCTATAGCTAAATAAACAGTTTTAACTCATGTAGCTGTAGTCATTTGATCAATTACGATATGAATGCATAGATGAAATCAGGTCCATATAAAAATGGACCTTTGTGATCACAGATCTGATTAAGTACTATAACAATGTGTATTTTGAGATTTTTTTTTAATTAAAAATCATGCGTCCTGTTTTTCATAGAAAAACTTTCATACAAACAAGTGATCATTCACACAAATGCTTCAGATGCTTTGTCTGATTTCTTTCTCTATTTTCATCTTTATTAAATGTAAAGCACTACAATTGTGATTTTCCTGTAATGTTATCAAAATCAAAGTTCAACTTAATTCTACAGTGATACGAATGTCTTCTTGCTCAAGATCTATTCATTGATTTTACTCCAGAGACTTCTGAATGAATACCTATCATATTTCATTCACTTTTTTTACTCTCAAAACTTTTTTGTTTGTCTAGTCAGGAGCCATAAATATTCAGAGATGAAAAATCATTTTTTATTGCAGAAAAAAGTTGTTATCCCATGAAAGTAGGTAAAATAAATGATCAGAACTGTTCTCTCACTCCAAAAACAGTTATCACGATTTTTCAGATGTCTTTAATGCTTTGTGAGGTGGGTGAGCAACTGTGAATAACAAAGACCAAGTGATGAATGGCTGGAATGATTAGTTTGCAAACACATCATCAGCTGAGTATCACTTGTCCGAACTATTCACCAAATATTTCTAGAGTAAAAGAGTATCATGGCTTCAAAAACAATATGATTAGATCTGACATTCACTATGACTCGAGGAGCTCTAATATAGGTGGTGAGCCAGATTTAATGTGATCCCCAGTAACGAAAACAAGAAGTGCTTTTTTGGGGGTTTTTTAATGACTGATGTAGCAATCAAACCAGATACACATAGGATGGAATCTATAAACAAAGCAAGCAAACAAACAAACAAAACACTCACAAATCGAAACAAAACCATGGAAACTGTAGGAAAAAAAAATCCTAGCTGGTACCTTAAATTGCAAATTCATATCTTATTATTTCTGCTTTATTAAAAACTGCATTTGAATATTTTTTCTTTCTACCATCCTTTTGGAATTTTTTAATATGTCTTATTATAACATCATCTTCAACTTTAACTGATATGCTTATCCAGATAATTAATGAAAATACTGTAACAGTATTCAATACACACCTCCAGCCTGTTAACTAGAAAACTTCCCATAGATTTCAGGAGTTTGAAATGGGATCCTGATAGCAGTGCTTCCACACTGTAAACATACTTTTTTTAGTGCTAATAAGTGCTAATTCTGAATTGTTAGGGCATTGTACTGGAACCATTATATTTCAATAAAAATGAGAAAAATTATTCTATATTTCTTGGAAAACCTCCACTTTTTAGTAATAAAATAAAGGAATATATTTTCGACTGGAGCCTAAATTTTGATTTGAAAATTTTGTGTGACTACATTTTCCAGGAAAAAACATTTTTGTGGAAAAACATGTTCTTTCTTGAGACTTTGGATTTTGCAACATATTTCTTAAAATAATTAAGAAAATGTATTAACATTTGGACATGACTATTTACTTTGTTTTCCTGGGTTTCATCCAACATAGTGATTCTGAATTCAATAACTTTACTGTGGGATAACAACAAAGTGGAATGGAAAATTGTGATATAATTTCTTTCTTTTTGCCCACAGTGTTGATGTTAATAAAAAACAAATGTTTTCCTGCAAGTCACTCACTTTGTGACATAGACAAGGAACTTTACAACTGCTTTTAAAGACTTCCAAGTCATTCTGTTATGATCAAAACTCATTGAAGGCCGTATGTGCTTCACCCAATTAAAATCTGAGTTTGTTCTCAATACCACTTGTAGTCAGTAGGAATGTGCCCTGAGAGGCAATATAGTTTGATATGTGTGGGCAAGAGTCCACAAACTTTATCGAGTAATAGCTATATACATGCACGTCCTTGAAGCCTTCCTGTTAGAAAAAGTCTGCTCCCTAGAAGGGATTCTACCTTTAGGCGGAGGTAAATTCACAGCCATGGTTTTTACACCTAACATCTTTTATCCTGTATGTTGTCTCCAGATTCACAACTGTTAAAGTTAAGGCTGGAAAACTGAAAGCTCATTGAAAAAAAAAAAAAAAAAAAAGAACGTAGGCAGGAAATCTGAAAAGAGAAAATCATATCTCTATTGGACCAAAGTTCACTTAGGCCATTATCTTCCCTTGAATCGGAGCCAATGCTACAGGAAATGCTACAAAGCTGCAGTAATTTGGCCCCAGAACTCATACTAATCTCTGACAGACCATCGGAACACAAAATACATTATTTGTTCTAACGCATTTATTGTTGACAGTTCTGGATAAATATATTTTTGATATTTATGAAAGTATATAGACTATTTATTTGTGCACAAAAACAAAATTTTGACCTTTATAACTTCCTCCTGTTATCAGTTTTCCAGTGTGATCCTGTGATCAGGATGAATCTGTGGAAAACTACACAGCGAAAAAGTCCATGAATTCTTGAACTCCACTAATTCTTGAAGAAGCATTTTTTTGTGAGGGAATGTTCTAGGTTTGTTACATTTGTTTTTGTTTGGTTTTTTTAGTAATTTTAAATAAATTTCATCCATTATTTGTGTTCAGATTGCATGCCTGTTTTGAATGTTTGGAGGATGGTATTTTTAATGGTTATATTAAGCACTTACTTGTAAGGTTCAAGTTTTCAAAATCCACAAAGTTAAGTCTTTCTAACTGTTAATTGAAACGAATCAATATCTCCAGAGAGCCAATCTGAATTTATTTAAAAGATATTTAATTTAGGATTATGTGAACATCTTCTTCTCTGGTATGCTGTTTTTTCAAAAGTTATAGAGATTTACAGTGAGAGGGGAAAATATAGGAAAAAAACAAATACAGTAATATTGTGTATTTCTTACACAACATTGGAACATAAAAGTCTTTGCCTTATCAGGACTTCTTTTTAGACTGATGTGCAGAAACTGTGCTTAGTGACTTATGAATCAAGCACAGTCTCTGAGATCAGAGGCAATGCTCACCCCACACAGATCACAGTGTTGTCATCAACAAAACTCCCTGTGTGAATAACTCGGATCCTCCAGCAGATTTGAGGTTGAAACTAGGATTTATAAAAATTGCCCAGTGACATAAAATAGATTTTTGTTACAGGAAACATTTAACTAAGACAAGTTTTTCTTAGAATTAGTAACTTCTGCTTACTAACTTCCGCTTTTTGGTATCACAGTTTACATTACTGTGTCTGTTACCACAGGAACAGAGTATAGTTGTTGCCATGGGAACATGTGGTGTGCTATAAACAAACTGCACAGCAATAACTTAATTTGAATGCATTATTGTATGCTACTCTAAGCAAATGCTAAATATGAATTGAAAGAGAATGTGAACAATATCAAACATCTTTTAGGGTATCTTCTGGTTGTTATTTTAATCCACATTTTACTAAAAGTCCAGCGAGGAAAATCACCAAATCTTTCCAAAAATATGAAGTAGTAGTTTATGAAGATTAAAACTCTCTGTTTCTTTTAGTCTGGCTCTGTTACTTCAACTCTGGGCCTCAGATTTCACTTGTATGAAATCAGAATATTCACTTGGTTTTAGAAGTCAGATGAAATATACGTGGTTCAAGGAATGATTTTAAATAATTGTTGTTTTTATTGTTCAAATTATTACTCAAAATTCTTATGAAAAATATATCCAGAATGTATTCCTCATTACAGTATATCCGTTCACTGAAATATTAGCAATCTCACCTGAACCTGTATCTGGCACAAATGTGCATATTGCATCTGATCAGAAGCTTATGAGAGCCATCAGATATTGGACAATACCATTTTAAATCGTTTAAATGCTTAAAATACAGTAATTATAACAAATATCTCATTCTCACCACAGTCTGGATATGGCATTTAAAATTGTTTATCTTCGTAACCCAAATGAGAATAAACTATTTTTGAGATGATCTAAGCATCACTGCTGTGGTTTTCATGTATGCAAAGATTTTAAAAGAGAAAGAGTTTTTTCTTTTCTGTGTTTGGCTCGATAAAACATTATGAAGAATACAGTGTTTAGCTATGTAGGTCACTGAAGTTTCATAAATGTTGCACAAATAACATGAAGAAATTTATATTTGGAGACCTTAGTATTGAAAGAGAAGCAGGATCATGTTCTGTCTTTCAGCACTATTAAAAACATGTAGATTAAAACCCACTTGGGTAAATCGAGAAAACATAAGTGAATTTAGAATATGGTTCACCTAAATTGTACAAAGCCATTGTCAGATCTTTCACTGTGTGAAGAACTCAGTGTCAGGTCAGAACTACCACAACTGGAACGTTAACAAGCCTTCATCAGCCAGAAACAAACTCACCCTATGCAGACGCTCTTTTTACTGGTCAGATGGGGACTGCTGAGCTAGGATGTTGAGGCCTTCCAGGGGAGGTATATAATTTACATATGTTAACCAGCCTTGGGTTTTGCAATAATGAAATATACTCATTTAGTTTCTTTATACAAATAGTCTGATATGATCTTTTTTACTAATATGCCATCAGATGATTCTGTGGTCTTGGGCTAAAGACTTACTATTATCTGTTTTATAGAAGAACTTTGTCAGAGTATGCAGGGACTTTATGAAGAAGGGTAAGGCTTTCTTAGAACTAAATCTGGCAAGTGATGTCATGAAGTAAGGCTTCTTCAAATATATCAGTAGCAAAAGGAGCACTAGAAAAAATGTATAATGTTCACTTGAAAAAACGTAGAATGTTTCCTTGAGGACTCAGCATTTTCACCCTACTTACTATCTTCTCACATATACGTTGATAAGTGCATCTACTCAGAAAAAGCAAGGACCCAAATTGCTCAAAGAGATTGCTTGGTGGAAAACATGCAATAGTAGAGTGTTTTAGCTTACTCCTTTATTTAGCTGTCACAAGTAACTTTCTTCTGCTTGTAGTGGTTGTAGTGATGAGAAGGCACAAAGAGGCTTAAAGCATTGGAGTAGACCTATGCAGTGCACAATGCCTAGAAAACGGTACCTGGGTGGCTGCTGTTGCCTACTTGGCAACTGCAGCAAGTCTGAAGTGAACATAACTTACTTCAGTAGGCTCATGCAAGTGCCAAGAAGTCTTTATATCTGAGGTTACTGCTCTTTCTTATTTTTTTTTCCACTGTAAGAAAGAAGAAGAAAGGAATAGGACTGTAGTTTGTTTGAACACACATTCTACTTTCAGTTCCTGCAGTATTATGACATGTAGAAACTTCTTTGTCACAGATGAGCCATCTTTCCCAAAATTGTTCGATTATAATAGCTGGGGGGCTGACTTAAAATCACCTATATGCAGTGGATTACATTAACATTATTTGGCAATTTATTGTTATTTATTATTCATTTACTATAGTGAAATTTATGTGATTGAAATTTTCATGCATGTAGTTCTCTCAATCTTGATTACAGAAAGAAATTCCCAAAGGACTGAAAGTATGCTTTTGAAACTCATGAGTCAGTGTGGGGGTACTTGGCTGACTTTAAGGACTGAATGGTTAGAACTGTCAGTGCTTTGCAGGCTGATAAAGCAACAACCAGGGCTCTTTTCTTTATTGTATTTTAAAAGATAACATAGTAAAGAATAGAAAAACAGAGTCTAACCAATCACAGCAGTCTGATGAAAATGTTTCTTATATATATACATGCATGTCTGTAGGAGGGCTGCCCTGAAAGCAGCATCTCCTATGTTACTGTGTTGATGCAAGATGTCAGAGGTGATGTAGGTGGCAATATTCTGTTATGTTTTGTCACCATATAAGAGATGACAGCAGAGGGCCAGTCTGACAAAATAGTATCTGATGTGGAAGTGCAGATGAACTGGATAATCACAGAATTGTAGGGGTTGGAAGGGACCTACAGAGATCATCGAGTACAACCCCCAAAACTTGGAGGTCTTCTCCAAGACACTCACTGACATTCATTGATGCTTGGTGAACAATTGTGGAGACCAAACAGTGAACGTCAGCATAGTGAGGCAGTGGGTGGTGTGTTTCAGCAATGGCAACAGTGACAGTGGGTCACCTCCACTGGTGCACATTTTAAAGAGCAGAACATGCAGGCTTTTGTTCATTGCTGGCAAAAATGCATAGCTAACAGGCGTAGCTATATTAAATAGATATACATATATATATATTGTTTTTTTAGCTGAGAATTTGCTCTACCAAACTGTGTTATTTTATTTTTTGTTGTAGTTTCCACAGAAATAAATGGAAGGCATTACTTTCAGAGCAACCTAAATATTCAAATCCCGGCAGGATTAACTACAAAGAAAACAAAAGCCTGTCTTACTTAAAAAACGCAGGAAATGCACTGCTAAATGTGTAACTCATATCAGGGCTTGTTAATTCCATGCTATTCTTTGTAATAAAATCTCATGGAGAGCAGCTGCCTGTGAGGCAATCATCCCCAAGATCCAGAGTAACAGATATCTGAAAAAGGAGTCAGCTCTCAGCCCTCTTCACTGCTGGATGTTGATGGAAACTGGAAGATAATGTGTTGCTAACCCTCACCATACCCCTCAGAGCTCACTTGTAAATTCTTACACACTTGAGTTTCCCATTTTCATACCTCCTCACCTCACCCCTTCTCTTCTCCTTCACAGTTGAGTCTACACTTTGCAAAACTGCAAAAAAATACTGAATTATGTCTTTCTATCTCCAAGTCTGCACCTGACACATAGAAAGAGAACTCTAAGGGAGACCTTTACCAAAGACATCCATCCATTTGAGTCCCAAGCTCACAGAAACATTGTGTACACATTGCTGAGCTGCAGATTAGCATGACAAGTCCTCTCCCGCCACACCACAGATCAGTGAAGGCCAGCTTCATGTGAACCCTATTAGAATGTACTGGAAGAGCAGGCACTGGAGAGGTCTGTCTTTAAGGGCACTATGATCTCAGCCACTGATAGATTAACAAGTTTGTCAACTGGAGCAAGGAGGGGCTGAAGTCATTGATTTCGGCTAGGAGTTCCCCAGGACAGGTTCTGACATGATTTTACTGTCGTGTGCAATCCTTAAAGAAATTTCAGTTGCCCCAAAATGGATTTGACTCTTATACATTTGTCAGCAAGAAAGAATCTCAGTCAGCACATTTGCTTTGAGGTTGAAATGAAAAATTGGAGAGGTGGCAGCTCTGAATAAAAGACATTACCTATAAGTCATCTTAAGGACATAAGACTACAATGTTGGTTTGACAGGCTTTGTTGAATTCAGTATCACAGGATATTCTACATATTTGAATTAAACACCTTTGCACAGTAGATGGAATCTGATGCAATAATGTCATCTGACTGAACGTGTTTGTTTTTCTCTGCTGCTGAGAACATGTGAATTGCCCCAGTCAGGATCTGGTTGTACTGATCTGCATAGGGAGATCAAGGTTCCTCTGCACAGAGATCAAGGATGTTTCTCAGATGACTCATACACTTCTAAGGCTGGAGCTAAATACATTCAGAAAGAGTAATTTACCCTCTCCACTGAATGAAAAAAAAATAAGTAGTGGAGTTCAGGTCTTTATATATATATATATACATATATAAATGTGAAGAACTGCAGTGTTCTTTTGACATGAAGAACTTCAGGGTGGGAACTCATTCTTCAGTTCGGGCTGGTCTTTATCATGAGAAAACTCCTTGTCTTCAGAGGAGAAGACTGGAAAGAATTAGTGTACAGCTGCTTGTGTGCACTTGGGCTTAGTCATCGTTTGTATTTCAGTGCGTGAACTGACATCCAGCTCCTGCAGCTTCAACACAATGGGGCTCTGACTTCATTGGATACTGGGTCAGATGACAAGCAATAGAATAAATAGCAAATCAACATTAATTGAGGTCACCTATACTTTAAGTAATTACACAGCAGTATGAATGGCAACAGAAAACAAACACTGAAAGAACAACAGTGAAATGGCTCGAGCGGAGAGGATCTTTTAATTCAAGCTGACACAGTAACTGCTAGACATAGTTTTCAAATGAGCTGTCCCTCTTGAATTTGGCAAACACAGTCTTTTGGTTTCACAGGAGAAGCAATTCCCATTGGAGCAGCTCTAGCCCAAGTTGCAGCACAGAAGAGAGAGCTTGACAATTCAGGCCCTTTTAAGGTCATTGCTACTAAATTAGTCACTTGGAATCACTAGCTATTAGGTTGTGAGACAATCTTTTTAGTAGATGAGAGACTTCACATTTTTATTAGAACAATTAGTTCCTTTATAAGTCCAAAACCAAAATTAATCATTGTGGTAATAATAACTCCCTTGGTTTCACTCGAGCATGGAATTATCATAAAGATTTTCGTTTGTTTGCTTTGGCCAGGGAGTCTATGTGTGTCTTTTTCCTCCCAGTTTACAGCAAATTTTATAAGTAACCAAGTGCCTGGAGGCACAGATCTCTGAAAGCAGTGACTGGGTTCAGGAGGAAAGCTCACCAAAAAGGGAATTCCTTAGCCATTTTTACTTGCATCTCCTTCTTTCATCTGAATACATATACAGCACCACTGTAGTTTCCCATGAAACAGTGAAATGGCACATGCATATCCATATAAAAAGAAAGGCATAGTTACAGTCTACTCCCTTCACTATGTCTCTTCTCTCCTTCAAGACAAATTCTACCAGGATAAATATCATCTTGTTTCTTCATTTGCATTTTTTTTATGTCTTGTTTACTTCTTCATAGGCGTCATGGCATAGAGCAGCTTGTAGGTACTTTCTGAAACTGTCTTTAACTGTTGCTACAGAAGATGCTTAAATTTTGCTGTGATATGTGCTTTCTTATGCTTTTTTTTTTCAGATTCAAGTATAAAAATTGTATAATATACACAATCACATCAAATGTACCACACACCTTTAGAGACAAAAACTATAAAATTCAAGCTATCAAATAAGAATCATTTAGTGGCAGAAGGCACAATTGTTGTTGTCTTTGTTTAGCTGCACAAGTTAAAAATACACTTCAACTGGTGTATTTTGCTTTTCATTTTTTCCTGATCTCAGTATATGAATGTGGTCTTTTATCTCAGCTACTTCACAGAAAAGTCTGCTGTTTCAGCTCAGTTTTCAGGAGAATATTAGCTAAATAACCATTCACCATCAGTGCTCAGCTGCCAAAAAGCAAAATCTCTAATCTCACAAATTCAGACATTCATTCTAACTTCTCTACAATTAGGAGTTAAATGAGATTAACAAAATTTATAGATATAAACATGTGTGTGTTTCCACATGCATGATACAATGAAAGTATGTATTACATACCTCTAGAAGATAGTGCTATTTGGGGTTAAATTCAAGCAATCATTTAGCTTCATATTAAGGACCTTTATGAAACAACCAAATTACAATAAAAGTCAAAGCCAAAATATCAAACTGTGAAAACAGCAGTGACATTGCTAGTTCATTTAAATCTTGCAGTGATATTAAGTATTGCTGTGTACACACAGTGTTTAATAATTGCACCATTGAAATATCAGGATGGGATTCATTTTATTTAACCACAGAAGCCTGCAGATATGTAGTCACTCAGCTTGCTTTATAGATTTGGAAAGAAGTAGCACTTGCAAGGACAAAATTCTCCTGTATTGTTTGGAAAGCCCTTAGTGAGTATACTAACTTGTAATAAAGTATTTGAGGTCTTCCTAGGCATTGCCAATGTAGTTATCCACATCATATCAAATAGGTCCTGCCCTTATTGACTAGATGTTCTAATGCACATCACAGCCTTCATGAGAGTGGCTAGGAGTCTGTATTGATGACTGTCATTTTTCATCAAATAAAATCTTATTTTTGTTTATGCTGATATTTGCTGCAAGGAAATATTGACTTTAAGGCTGCGTTACTGTTGCTCTGCCACTTTTCTGCTTGAAACATCCTCTTTGTTGGATGATTTTTCCAATTTTGTCTTATGGAACTTTGCTATGTTCCATTTCAATAAACAGCAATAATACTTGTTCAGTTTTGATGTTTCCAAAATGGACTTCTAAAACATTTTTCCTCACTTAATATCTGGGGTATTTTGAATTACTTCTTCTGCTGGATGAAATTTCCATATTTTGACTTGCTTCAGTACCATAGGTGATCTCAGAAACTGCCAATTTACTTGAAGTATCATAGCAGGTGTTGGGTTTTAGAACAACTTTTCCGTAGAAGAGCCTAAAATCAAATTTATTCTAAAATGGAACAGCTTTATAAATTTACTTTAAAAGGGTGTCTGATGTGATTGCCTTCAATGACAAGGAGCTAAAATAGAGGGCACAGCAACTGAGGAACAAATTGTTGTGTGCTATGCTCCTATATCACTGAGTCTATAATGAATATTGTGGATAAGCATATTATGGGCCAAGAGGAAGACTGGATCTCAATGTGATCAAAAGGATCTGACAACTCTTACCGCATTCTAAGGACTTGTTCCAGTAAGAGAGAACAATAATAGTTAGCAATTAGTTTTATAGCCCTACTCCTCCCCTGAAGTCAGAAAGCTTGTATAGGTGTCCTAGTAGAATGACCAAATGGAAATGTTTGTTAATATTTGCTGGTTAGCAGAAATATTACAGCTCTCTTTGTACTTCTCTGTATTTTTGAAGAAAATGACTGTTGCTTTCCTTTCTTTAAACTTACTCTCACAATTACCAAGTGACAGGCTTGCATGTCTGAAATATGTGATTTTGAATTAACCACACAATATATAATTTATAAAAATAACCAATTTCATAAACTATTTACTGCATTTTTTTTTCAAAAGAAGCTGTGAATCTGATGCTACAACTTAAGTTTCCTGAGACAGAAACTTTGAGAATTGGCTCTTCATTTGTTAGTATTCCAGAAAGTTAGAATATTTCCTACAGCCTTAGACATGTTGGGAATTTCTGGGGATTGGGCTTTCAGAGTGATGCTTCCATCACTCAGAACCTTTTTTTGCTTATATTTATCTTTGAATACCTGTATGAACAAGGTATATTAAAGTCAGTGAAATTATTTGTTCATTTTACTTTTTTTCTTTAATGTTTATCTATTACATTTATTCCCTTGCAGAAACAAGTTCATGACATTTCCCAGCATTAGTGATGTGTAGCTTCTTTGAAGCAGAAGTGTTTGCATTTGAGTTTGTATCCTCATTTCAGAAAAAAAAAAAAAAAAAAAAAAAAAAAGGAAGAGTGCTGTATCTGTTTCCATTTTGAACAAGCGCATGTTTTCAGCATAACTGACCTGAGGCTTTTGCTGTAACTCCAGAGAATGGCTTCTTGCTTCTGGTTGCATACTATTATATATTATCCACTCTGGTAAAACTTTTCAAGGTAAAGCATTATTAGGGGATGTTACATATTCCCACAGCCTTCACTTCTTGAGCTGAAACTTAATTCTAGTGCTGTTTTTGGAACAAGAAAAGTTTCTATTTGGGCTGCCCAATCCTGTGTAATTGTAGCTTAATCCAATTGCAAAACAGTTGTGTTAGAATTCTGTACTGGATTGGTAAATCAGTGAAAGAAGCTTGCTGTCCTTTGATGGTAACATTTTCATCTACTCAATCAGCCATGTAGAGCAAGAAATCAGTCTTGAGCTCTATCTCATGTCAGTTGCTGAATGTCATTGATTTAAAGCTCACTGAGTATCAAACACTCATTACAAATTCATCAATACAGTATGTCCACATATTGATGAAGATGCAACATCAAATAAAAATGTCGAATGCTCTTGGAAGAAGTTATTAGGATATGCAAGTATGAAGCACATTTGTCTGACTATGAGGTAAAAGCAAGAGCATGAGTGTGGTGTAAAGAGGCTGCATATCTGGAGCTATACTGAGTTGCTCTTTTAACACTCTGTTGGGTGTACTCTCATAATCAGTGTTGTCTCATGTGTGAAAACAACATTGTAATGCAGATTGCAGCTGTCAGATGATTCTCTCAATTATAAAATAGTCTTCAGAGACTGAGAAATGGAACCACATAGTAAATGACAACTTAGCACAGATTATTAATCAAATTTATGATCTTATTCTGCATTTTCTGTAACTGAGGAGTTATTTGTGAATTCATTGCACTCGTTGCTCTTAATTAGAATCACATGTAGAAAAAGCTAGCTTCTGGGCACCAGCTGATACTACTTGCCCTTTAGTGAATCATGTAAGACACATGATCAGTGCATGTGTTCTTATGACTGAATGCAATTCATCTTATTAACGATATGCATGCTATTCAAGCAGACAGAAAATTTGAGCTCTAGCAAGAATTTCACTATTTTTGGAGAAAAATTGTGATCAGAATGTGCTTAAGTTTACTAAATTATTTATGACCTAGTGAGATTCTCAACAACGTGTAATATCAGAGAGTTTGGTAATTTCTTCTTTGCTTATTTTTATGCAAGGACTGTATTTTGCTGTAGATGAAAGAACTTACTCATGTGGCAAGATTAGTATACAAATGCTTTCTGTGTTTTTATTCACTTTTACTGAATATTGAATAGCTGCTGAAAATTATTTATCCTTTCAACTTTTTTGGTTAGCCTAATCAAATTGTTCGGTTTTCTTACAGTGGAGAATGCATTATGATGTGAAATACCCATGAAAAGCTGTGAAACAATGGCACTAAATTTGTAATGAATCTTTTATCTGGATTAACAACACACTCCAAAATATGACTTCTCACAGAGCCTTGAGATGTGTCAGTCATGAAAATCCTTATCTGTGGAGATGTCTGGACCTCATACGCAGACTAGTAAATCCTCAGAACTCTGAAGATATATTTGTTCTGTAATATAGTGGAGAGTAATTCATTTTATGGAAGGTTTTTGGGGTTTGTTTCTGGTTTTTTTTTCTCTTAGTGAATTTTGTGTAGGATATTGAGTTAGAATCTCATTTATCTTCTGTAAGTAGAGGAAATGAATTGATTTCAGTAGCATAACTCGTAATCTACAGCACTTCAAAGGATGTCAAATTCAATTCTTCCTGGTCTTTAGCTAAAATATTTTCAACAAGTAGTGGAAAAGCTACAAGTTCTGTTTTTCACACTGAAAAAATGTGTGTCTTAGATACTACAAGTTTATACTTTTTATTTCGCAAGTGACTGTCATTCATGGTTCCTTCCAACTTCCCTCCATTATCATAGCTGTCTTTTACATGTCTATCATTCTGGAAAGTGGGAAGTGGCAAAAAAATTGGCCAGTATCTTTGAAGTCTAAACTATTTTTTTTTGTGAGATTTGTGAAAAACAGGTAATATTAGGCTAGTATTTTAGCTCTTTTTGTCTCCTGACGCCAGGTACGAGAGAGCTGTAAACTGACAAAAGGATAAAGAGAACATAAACAAACACAAAACAAAACCACACTGAATATAATTTTAAAATCTCTACAAAAAAATGCTAATTCAGTCATTAGTCAATCTGAGGCATGAAGCACGAAATTCTTGTGGCTTTTCTACTTCATGTGTAGACCCAGTGAATCCTAACATAGGAGTTTAGGATATGGGGAGAGATCTAACTAGGAGTTCGTGTAGCAAGACACTGACATTTTTTATTTTGTCCAGTTAAGATTTTAAGGCCCTCAATGATCTTTTCTGATCTTTGTTAGAAATCAGACAGTCAGGAAAGACACATATTGGCCTCTCATCACTTCTGTTCACTCTTGGACATCATCAATTTTTGTTACATCCTAGACTGTGAATTTAGGTGACTGGAAAATGGAAAAATCCATTCTGCTACCTTTGGAAAAAGCTTTGCCATATAGTAGTGGTATTAGTATCTTTATTGCCACAGTTAAATTAGAGCCGTTAGTGAGAAGTGTATTGCAGCATATAAAAAGCATGAGTTTTCATAGATAAGATGAAGGAAGGAATCTATCATAAACTGTGTTGCAGTTCCCGAGAAAACACCAGGGACAGATTTCCTATGTTATTTCTTTTTCTCTTTAAGAGACATTTACATTACAGGATGTTTCCACAAAAGGATTTAACACTTCAATTCATTATTTATCCCTTTAAATGTAGCAGACCTAAAATCCCCATGCTACAGTGTTAGTTTATAACATTTAAACCAAGTAATATTAGATGCTTCTGCATGAGACTGCATTCTGACCTGAGTAATATTTTAGGCATCAGCATATGTATTAATTTTAAAATCTCTATAAACAATGTCTATTAGCTAGAAGTGATCTGGCATCTTCAAAGCGAGGGAATAAAAGAAACGTAGGTCCATTGTGAGCCCTCTATTCTCATTCTGTCTGAGGTGTTCACATTTCTTTGTTTTACTCAGTTCTTATGAATTATATGCTTCATGAAAGAAAGCTTTTGCTGAATCTTGTGCATGTTCTTGAATTCCTGTGTATACATCAGTGAAACTGAATCACAAGAAGTTCTAGCATGTGCTTTTCTTACAGGAGCTAACTAAATCAAATCAAAGTAATGTCAACACTGCTACTTTTTAATTTTTTTTGTTGTTTTTTATTAATTTTTTCTACTTGTTTAGCAAGCCAAATCAGCTCAGTGAGACTTAGATTTGATTCAGAGGCAGCAGCATCTTTCCAAGGTTGGTGAGAAGGGGATAGGACTGGGACTATGCCTTCTGGTACCACTAAACTGTTCTTGCAAATAATTATGTAATAAATTAAGAATTAGTCTTTGACTTTAGAGGTAAGGCGTATCGAGTCCTAAGAAAAATAATTTGTCCTGAACATTAGAAATGGTGATTGATAATGTTAATAACCCATTGAGTTTTCTTAAAAAGGGAATTTGTTCTTTCTTAACTACTCAGTAACATCAAACCAGTATGGCTATAGGGAGGAAGAAACAGCCACATGATGTCAAAAGTGCAGGCTATAAGAAATTCCACAAGAAAAATCTATCTCAAATAGGCCAGTCAACTCACTTCTTAGTCAAAAAAGTGTGTTATTTCATGAACAGGTTAATATACCTCTCCTTTTGTTGTTTGTTTGTTTGTTTTCCTACTGCCTGATCTTTTTAAAATATTTTGGTTTTGTTTCTTTTTCCCTGTGGTCAACTACAAAAAATTGAGATTTAGCTTAATCTTGTGATTCAAGAATCAGCTTAAGGTTTTAGGCTTTGGACCTACACTCTCTCTTCTTTTTTTTTTTTTTTTTTCCACTGCTTATCTTCTCTAGGGATGGAATGATGCTTTAAGACAGAAATGTACATTCTTGGCAATGTAGTACCTTCTGCAGAGGATGAAATGTAGCATGGGACTTCTGTATCTCCTTCTCTGAAAAGATGTAATTGTTGTGAAATCATCAATGAAGTGATGTAAGCAACTCATCTTTACATAATATAAAGGAGACTTTCCTGCTCACTGTTTTTCTTTTAGCACTGGGAGAACAGTAAGATACCTAAGCCTCTAATCTGAGCGAGCCACTGTTGTCTCAAATCCTGGTTCAGACACACTTGTAAGCTGAAGGGAACCTTACAGAATAAAAAGTTTGTATTTACTCGGGGAATAATTATCTTTTTCAGAACCTTTATAGTTCAATGGATTTTGAGGGAACTGTGTAGTGCTACAGAGCATGTTCAAATTATAGCTGTAGATCTTCTTGTTTTTCACAACCCACGTTTGTCTGTTAGAAAAAAAGAAAACATTTACATAGATTTATTTATATGAAATCTATAGTTTTCATTCCACATGACAAAAATACTAGAATAGCCTTATGAAATATAATAACTTAAAATTATCTTATAATATGGCACAAGGTGCATGTAAAGCAGAGAATTATACAGACATTATGAAGCATTCAGATCCACAGAGTGTAAAGAAAAATGATATTCAATTTTCATGTGTGGTTTACATTTGAAATTCTTTCCTGAGTTGAAGACATTAATATTTTGTAAAAGTAAAAGGTCGTTTATCAGTAGCATTCACAGATTGCCAGTGAAAGATAATGCTTCCCTAGTGGACAAGATTTTTTACAATATGCCTTCCACATACTAATGAAATCCCCAGAAAGCAATGGTTGGTTCTGCAGTTTGCTAGATAAAGGGAAAAAGAGGACTTCAGAGAGTATTTTGTGGTGAATAATGCATTTGATTTATTTCATTCCATTTTCTGCTTGCAAAAGACCAAAAAAAGCATTTAAATTTCAGATTTTTTTATAGATTCGTTTGTAATTCAAAAATGCTCAATAAGCACTCAGTTTTTTTTGTTTGTTTGTTTGTTTTTTACTGTTTGTTAATCACTAGTGGTGGCTTAAAAATATAGTGTTCATTTGTTTTCCTTCATGAATGACTTAAGTACCATATGTAGGAATAAAAAAGTGTCAATATAAATGTTTTAAAAATATATATTTTTATGAATATTATAATCAGTCTTAGAATTACAATTACTAGCTGCAACACCTTAAAGCTGTTCTTTCTCATCTGAGGAATGCTTTTTGAAGTTCCCAGGAGGTACAGCTGTTTTTCATTAATACAGAGAACTTGGAAGCCTCACCCAGTGGTAGTTGAGGAACTTATTTCTTTGGCAGTAAGAGCAAAATTAATTGGGTATTTCTTAATGACAAACTTCCCTCCTTGGGAAATTCCATGTTGTGGAAATGGGAACTTCCCACAGTAATCTAGCAGTTCCAAAGAAAAGCAGAGACTGGGAAGAGATAGGAAATAGGAATGCAGAAAAAAGTATCAACCATACACCAAGAGCCTGATGGTTAGCTTGCTCAGTACAAAATAGGAAATGCTGCAGGTTGTGGTTCTGCCTCTTTCAGACCAAGATTTGTCTCTGATGAGAATCACAAATAATGACTTGCAAGTGTGTCTTTTCTGCTTTTTCCTGCCAGTGATAGCTTCATTGAATAATAACTTTTTATCGATGAAAGTCCTTAAGGTTAGTGATCTTTAGGTCCTGAAGGTCAGTATCTTAGGCGAAAGCTTAAGCTTCCAGACAACTTCTTTTAGCTCTAAAAACTGTATTTAGATGTTCTTGCTGGAGTGATTCCATTTTTGATAAATGTATTTGGCACTTGACATATCAATTGTTTTCAAGAAAAACAAACAAAAAAAAAGAATAATTTTATATTCCTACCTCTACTCTTTATTGTCAACTTTTTGATTTATTACCCACCTAAAGCATCATGTCAGACAAGAATGTCCTGTTCATTTAACTATCCTAGGAAACAGTAACTAAAAAAAGAATAAAACACAGAGACAAAAAAAACAACCAACCAACCAAACAAACAAACAAAAAAACAACAAATCATCACTACAACACCAACAACCAACCAAAAAAATCACAAAAGTAGTGACGGAACAAGTGAAAGTGAACATGGTCTTCCATTCAGAAATATAGTCTGCATGCAGTATTTTAAAATGTAGAACTGACTATGTACTGAATCCCAATATGTTGAAATATTTTCAGTGCAGTTGAAATCTGCAGGCTTCAAAGAACATTGTAAAAATATCAGCTATAACAAGACCAATACCTGATATCTTTAGAATCCCACCGGAATAACGCATAGTCTAAGATCACTTGATCACACTTTCATTAAAGATAAAGCATTTTTGTATGCATTTTATGCTATGCATATCCTTTCATTCTAGACCTCTCTGGACCAAAGGCAAATATTTCCCATGCTTTGTAAAGTTGCGTAAGTTGCACCTGTAAACTCAAAGCTAGCTGAATCACAACTCTACTGCTTAGTTTTTCAAATAGAAAGTTAAAGTCAAAGACCTTGAAATAGCTGGTACATCATTGATTGAATTATTCATCCATCATAGTCTGTCTGTGAGAGTACTTATTGTTCAGCTTCCATAGAATAATTATTCAAAATCATATTTGACTACATTTCATGCAAAAATCTTTTAAAAACCTATTTGATTGCGTTCTACATTAAGTCACTACTACAGTTTGTATGCATACTCACAAGAAACTACAAAACTATGTAAATTAAGATATTTATACTTTTGGTTCTAGTCTATTTTTTCTTCTCCCATGGGACAAAAGTGGCTAAAACATGTGTGGAATCCGGAGTAATCTGTTTTTCAGCTACAAACTTCAGAGGCATGGATTCATTGCTGTCGATGAAAATCGTCCAACAGAGTTCAGTATTACAGTTATTTTACTTGAAGACAAAGCCAAAGTAAAAGGGAGTTAATATTGAACAAAGAGGGTGATGTTATTTAATGTGTGGAGTTTAGCAGTGATGTAGTATGAGAATATTTGTGATGATGATTATTTACAATTGTAGTGAGTGGCTGCTCTAAAACTTCCATTTTGATTACGGAAGGACAGATGATGTCTAATGAATATATCATGTGAGGTTATATTTCCAAATAAAGGACATTTATGTTCTTTCCAATAGCTCTAAAATGCTCATATTGCTCCTTCTGCATGAAATCATGTAAAAAGCAATGACAGTTCTGTTATTTAGTTCAGCATGTTCAGGATTTTTTCTTACGTTCCTGATGGTACTGACTGCACCAATCAAAGGCAGAAGGAAAGAAATGCAATTGACAATTTTTTCTTAAGGAAAATAAGGAAAGTCCCTTCACAGTCTTATACCGTTTTTCATATCCTGTAAAATTTCCTTGTCCTAGTGAGATAGTTTATTGGTCTTAGTGAGATAGTTTATTGCTTATGTCTTAGTACCAGATTTCCAAAATTCCAGGACTGATGTTGAGGTTTCGGTTTTTATCCGAAGCCATTCTTCCCTGAGAATCTATTTTTCAAAGAATCCAGAAAACGGTAACCCAGTTTTTCTCATGAATCATGATAATATGGTGAGAACAACTTGAGAAGATACAAGCTGAAGGACAAGAGGCTTACATAAATGCAAGCTCAAGAACACAATGTGGAGGCCAGAAATCTTGTTGCTAAGTGAAGATAAGAAAGTAATAGAAGTCCTGTTTTTGATGATAAAATAGCAAAACATATGCTCCAGTTTAATGTAACATCAGTGGGAACCAGTTCAGGCTACCACCCCTTAAAGGTTGGAAATTTACAGTGAAAATGACTATTAGCTTTAATCCCACAACCACCAGAGATGTCAATAATTTCTTGGAATTTCTGCTCATGTCCTTGGGATGTAACGAATATGTATGTGATATGCCTTTAAATATATAGTAGTTTCTCTCTTCGGGGTGCATGTTTGGTGAGAGATCCCCATGCACCTTGCGCTGTAAACAAAGGGAATCCCTGTCTGACATAACTCATTGTGATGTTAAGTTACTTTGTCAGTTTTCTCAGCTTCACTCAACAGTCCATTGATATAGTAATAGAGATTATTTTTGTTCTGAAGTAAAAAAGGCCTGAGTCATCTGTTTAAATTTAAAAACGGTTAACCCTTGTGTCGCTATTGGCTTCAGTGGGAATAATGACAATCTTAAAGGTAACATGAATGAGTGCTCTTGCTGATTCAGGATACTACTTCCATTCTTACTGGAGTACAGAGATGAATCAATGCAGCAGAAAATATGCATAGCAATTGAAGCAGCAATGCTTTTAAAACACAGTGTAGACAGGCCCCCATACCCTGAAAATATTTCACCATGCTATATTTTCTGTGACTTTATTTTGAAGCCAGATAAAGCTTGCAAAGTGGGAAAGGGTACACAGCTGCACAAATGCACGTTAGAAAGAGCATTTATCTTGTTATCAGAGATTGAGCTGATGAGTTAATAAAATGAAGAGTTAATTTAACAGCAGTTTTGGAGTAAAATACTTTACACATCATTATAGAACAGTTGTTGGTCGAAACACAGCCATTTACACTGAAGTTTAAGACAAAATAAATGCTGAGAAGTGTCAGAAGATCTGCAGAACTTTAGAGGGGATTACTTCTAAATACCGACAGAAGGTCCATTTCATGGATCACCAGCTTGGAGGGAGGTGTAGCAGAGTACTTTTCAAATTGTCTGTTACCCTGGGAGATAATTGAGATAACTCATCCTATGCAGGGAAAGATTAGCTCTTAGACTGTGGGTAGTTACCACAGAACCATCAATCTACTAAGCGCCACTGCCTTCCCATATTCCCACCACTGAAAGATGTTGATAAGAACAGAACAATTCCAAGGAATATAGCTTTAAAACTGTGATACTGGGGTTGAACATGAGTTGGTAGGGCATCAGTAACTACCTTTAATCTATCAGTAGCATAAGACTACTGACAAAAGTTAAGCAACTTTTCTTATATGATGAGATCAGGAAGCTTACTTGGCTGACATCGCTTGGTTTTCAATTAGTCTCCTGGGCCAGCTGGCTAGAGGAATGAGGCAGGAAAACATGCCCAGGGAGGGAGGAAGTGCAGCAGTTATATCATCTCGAACTGTTGTGAAACTTCAGCCTAAAAGCTAGAGCAAATAATTTTTTCTCTGGCATATTTTTTCACATCTTATCTAATTGGTAACATAAAAACTCTCTCATTGTAGGTCGTATTTGAACTGTCTTGAGTAATTGCCACTAATGAACTCATCCTCTGTGCATTTGAACTGTCTCTCCTTGAGCCCATTTGTATATTTGCTAAAAAACAAAAAATGGAATGGAAACTGTAAATATCTTATTTAAGGTTGTTATATTTTATCCTTACTCTCCCATTGTCTTAAGTAGAACTTCAATTATTTTTTTTATTGTCATTTTCCCTCTCCCCACACTCCTCATTTTTTTTTCCACACCACTAATCACCATTGAATGACAAGAGAGAAGTTATTTCAGGAGTGATCTTAAATACTAGAAGAAGGAAGAATATTATGCTTCCAAATGCAAGACTAGAAAACTATAGAATGAGACTTATTTTCACAAAGATAAACTCTCCTTGTACTTTAGCAGACGAAGAAAATCAGTAGACCTCACATGTATACACTGGCATTAAATTTTATAAACCCTTCCCTTTTCACTGTCAAAGAATAACACAGAATAAGGTAACATACAATCAGATGTGTTTTCCTGGAATGTATGTGAGTTTCATCATGTATGTCAAAGAAATTTGGTTCTGCTCTTATGGAAGTTTTTTAATGATTGATATGGCTATGGAAAAAATAGCTAAGTTTTAAAGAATTTTCAAATTTATTGCTTGTTAGTGGAAAATTGGGTTTCTGTCTATACTTGAAGTATATAGAATTTTAAAAAAGAAAATACAAACTCTTTCTGAGGAAAATAAATTGTAATTATGATCTTTTTTATGTCTATGAAATATAAACATTTTAAAATCTGGAATTTTATCAATTCTTTTTCTCTGTTGTTTTTAATGTAAAAGCAAGGATAAGCTTTGTATTATCAACTAACTCAGATTTTTTTCCAACTGAAACAAAAGTGTTCATAAACCCAGTTCTGATACAAGTTTATGGCTTCCATCTCTCTAGTGGCTTTTCAGCATGTTCTGTGCTCTGTTACAAACCAAAGATCCTCTGAACAGTTGTGTGGATTGTGTAGTGTTGAGTAGGTTGCCTTTCACTGTTACAGACATTAATGATGCCACACAGTAGTTAAGAGTTGGGATTTCATTGTCATAGCTAAATGACCTGCTAGTTTATATCATGCCTATGAAGTTTTGGAATTGATTAAGTTAACATATGAATAGATGTTTGCTACAAGCTTCATTATACATCAGAAATATCACAGTGAATAACAAATGCCATTTAATTACCAATGCAAAGAGTCATAGAAGGTTAAGTATATTTCTAAAAATAAATACAATAAATTTAGACTTAGATTATTAACGTTAAATATTGAGTGATTTCTATAAGTTCCTAAATAAAAGAAGACTATCCTTAAATCTGACAGGATGAGAGCTGATATATCTCCCATCAAAGTAAAAAAGGTGTTCTGAATGTTTAAACTTAATTAAGGCACTTACAGTATTCAAGTTCTTTTTACTCCTACATCTCTCTGGGCTTCCAGTTGTATTTAAGCTTTTATCCCAATTTCTTGAAAGTCTTCAGATATATCTCTTCTTTTGGATTCTCCTTCAAAGCTCTCCAGTCATAGCCCTATGACCAGAGAATAAAAACATCTGAGTTCTCACAGAGGACAGCTGCCTGGAAAGATACTAGATTTCTGGTGAATAAGTAAAACAAAATTAGCCATGGAAAATGTTGGTCAAAATTTGAAAACAAGTTCTACTTCATCTATTTAACCCAAAACAGTTAAACTGAATAGAAGATGCTGTTTTCCAAATGTGTCTTTGTGGCTTTTACATGGTTAACTCTAGGCTATTTTAATGATATTTTCTGTAATACAAAACTTTGCTGGAACTGCTATGTTGATGATGAGGGTGGTAAAATGTGATATGTGATTGACAGAACTACCCTGGTGAAATTGCTGGCGTAAGCACAATGATGTTGGCAGAATTGTGCTTTTGCTGATACTTTCTTTCATTCTGAGGAATGTAGAGGGGGAGGAAAAGGAGAAAGGCAGTATAAGATAAAATGATTGTAAGCAAAGAATAGTTTTATTGGTATAAAATACTTTCACATTAGGAAGCACTATATCAATGATTAAAAACGTCAAGTTTTTAGAGTCTCACATTGGCACTTCAAGTATGTAAACTTGTACTGGTGTTAGGGTAGGATAAATAGGTGCCATACAAAGAGTCAACATTTACAAAGAGGCCTGTGATATTTCCTTTTCACTGAGAGTATATTCAATAGATGAAAGAATAGTTACACTGTCACTGAGGAGGCATCTCAGATTTTTGTATAATACAGAAATAATTGCTCATTTTACAGCCTGAAATCGACAAAGTCTGTGATGATTTCAACAGATTCAAAGTTTAAAAAGCTGAACAGTAAAAGAAGTGGAAGAGACTAGTATATTATTGATTCATAGATCAGAGTAGCACCTTAAAGAAATTATTCAATTATGTTGCTTTAACATTTTTGTTTGTGTATCAAGTACTAAAGAAAAGAATTGTTTCACTTTGAACCGTCAACTCTATTGTATAATTACTTTAATTAGGTAGTTTTTGAGCACTGCACATTAGCTACATGACAGAGCAGAATCGTTGTGGTCTATTGAGTAATTATTTAATTAAGCCACATTTAAAAAGCTGTTTATCTCCCATATAATAGTTGGAACCAGCTCCTTCTGGTTTATTTTGTAATTGTTTAATGAGGCCAAAAGTATCTATTGCAAAAATAAATAAATAAATAAATAAAATTCAAGAACAGTACTACTCTGTGCTGCAGGGGAAAATTTAAAAAATAATCTAAGTTTAAACAGAAACCTGCTGTGAAGTGGTAAGAAATTTGTATGTGGTAATGTTATAATGATCGAAACAAGGGGGAAAAAAGGTTACAATATTTGTACTGAAATACCAGTGCAAATGAATAAAAAGAGGAAATGTTAATCCGTTCTGTTTCTGCTCTTTTTGAACTTTTATACATGTAAGAGATTTGTATGAGATACTTAGCTACACACTACAGATAAATATGTGATTAAATTTACAGTGCTAGATTTCACAAAGTGAGTAATTATCATTGCTATTTATTTATTTATTTTTTTAAATGAAGACTTGAAGAGATACAGAAGATGTGTATTTGGGAGAAATAAAATACATCAGCAGTGTCTACCCACAGCATCCCACTGTGAAGAATGTTATTCTTTAGATGTCAATACATGTTTTGCTGCTGGCTGACAAGAAAGTTGAAGGTGGAACAGTTTCAAAATAAAAGGAAAGGAATGGCAATAATGATAATGCTGCTGCAGTAGCTGCATGCCTAACCTTGCCTTCCTGAAAGAGAAAGAAAGTTTCAAATAAGAAGATGAGACTTATTTCTTAGCTTTAATATATTAGACCTTTGCCCTGAATCCATCCAGAATTATGTCAATTTAACAAATTACTACCTGCCAGTAGAAATGCAGGAACTGTATGTGCACACTGTGAGCCTGTGCCTGGTAAGGGGGTTGAATCTGTTCAATGGGGAATTTTTTTTTGTCTCATTACCTCAAAACTAAGAAGAGCTTGTGAACATTCATAGTAGTTCCATGCTAACAGCAATTAAGCCACCTGAGCTGTCATGAGCCTGAGCCAGTAGATTCCTGAATTACTTGGGAGCACTAGGAGAATTTGCCTTGCTCTTGAAGATGTGGAGCTCTAAAGTAGAAAGCTTTTAAATCCATGACTCATTATGAGCATATAAAGTTGGAATTCCCATAAAACATTGAATTCCTTCCAGCTGCTCTTTATGGGAACCAATGATTGTCCTGTACAATTACTTAGATATCAAGAAGAAAACAAACAAAACAAAGGAAAAGAAGAAAAAAACTCATGCTGCCCAAACTGTTCATAAACTGCATTTACGTGTAATGAGAGTCACACATGTTAATTCTTCTCTCTGTTCCACTCCACTGTTCAGTCAGTGGCTGCCTAAAATGATTTAACTTAAAGGCTTTAAAAACTCCCCAGGCCGTGTTTCCTGAAAAGGTAATGCTTCTGGACAGAAGTCAAAAAATTACCTTTCTTGGATTAGTCTCAGGAGACTCTTCTATCCTTCAGATGTACCTTCTATTATATCCTCTAATTCTATCCAGGCTATTGTCTCTAGTGGAAAAAACAAACAAACAAACAAAGAAAAACAACCCACAACTTGACTGTATTTTTCTTTTTTTTTTGGTCTCTTGATGTTGGGACAGATTTACTTTTCCAAGGAAATATCTGTTTCAGTGTCCAAGAGTATGAAAGTTTGAGAAGTTTCATTGTTTCCCTCACTTAGAAAATTATTCCTGTCAGTGTAGAAGGGGGAAATAGAGCTGGGAAGTTCAATTTTCAGGTGAGTATTTAAAGCATTTTGACCCTTAATATCTTGAGAATCCCTGAGGTCTGCTAGTATGTTGTAGTGAGTTTTTCTACAGCACTTTACCTTCTCACAGATTCTCAAATCATTACTCTCTCAGTAAGTATCTTATGGCAGGACAGTCAGTCTAACTAAGGCATATTTCATCTAGTAGTGATGCTGAGTAGGCTTGGCAGTGTGATAAGATGAAGGAATCCAAAGAGGATTCTTCTTCTTGAGGAGTATATTGTCTGTCTTGACAGTCTTTTGTTGCTCAAAAATTCAAGATTCTGGACTTTCTGCTTTCTTAAAGTGACTCAGTACTAAAAGGAAGAGACAAAAAGAAAATATGCTTAGCTAGGACTTCCCTATTTTTACATAAACTGAAACATACTCAGGGCTTTGTGTTCTTCTTGTTCCTTGTGTCTCTGAAATAACTGGCAAAGCTCAGAGGGTTGTGATTAGTGGTGCAGAGTCCAGTTGTACTTAACAGTGTTCTTCAGGGGTTGGTGCTGGGTCCAGTTCTGTTCAACATCTTCATCAATTACTTTGATGATGGGATAGAGTCCACCCTCAGCAAGTTTGCTGATACAAAGCTGGGAGGAACGGCTGACACACCAGAAGGCTGTTCTTCCATTGAGAGAGACCTGGACAGGCTGGAGAGTAGAGCAGAAAGGAACCAGATGAGGTTTAACAAGAGCAAGTGTTACCTAGGGAAGAATAACTGCATACACCAATACAGACTGGGAGATGACCTGCTGGAGAGGATCTCTGAGGAGCGGGACCTGGGTGTGGTGGATGACAGGTGGCCATTAGCCATCAGTGTGCCCTGGTGGACAAGAAGGCCAATGGTATCTTGGAGTGTGTGCATGTGAGCGTGGCCAGCACTCTACTCTGCCCTGGTGAGGCCAAACCTAGAGTACTGTGTCCAAATCTGGGCTCCCTGGTACAAAAAAGACAGGGATCTTCTGGAAAGAGTCCAGCAGAGGGTTCCAAAGACGATAAAGGGCCTGGAACACCTCTGTTATAAGGAAAGGCTGAGAAACCTGGGTCTGTTCAGCCTTGAAAAAAGAAGACTCAGAGGGGATAATAAATATAAATAATAATAATAAATATCTAAGGAGTTGGAGGCAAAGGGGCGAGGCAGGATGCTTCTTTGCAGTGTGTGGCAACAGGACAAGGGGAAATGGCCACAAAATGATTCATAGGAAATTCTGCACAAATGTGCGTGGGAACATCTTCACAGTAAGGGTGATGGAGCTCTAAAACAGGCTGCACAAATTGGTTGTGGAGTCTCTTTCTCTGGAGATGTTGAAGACCTGCCTGGATGCCTACCTGTGCAACCTGATCTAGGGAGCTACTTTGGCAGGGGAGTTGAATTTGATGATCTCTAGCAAACCCTACCAACCCCTACAATTCTGTGATTCTGTGATTCTTTGATTCTGTGAACTGCGAGATAATCTCTGTGTGTCACAGGGAAAATCTTTCACACTGTGGGCTGCTGATGTTATGGTCCCTTCAACCACACAATCTGTATGCTTTCTCTCTATCACCTAAATGCCTTGAACATTTCTTATTTTTAGCTAAAGTTTAGCTATTTAAAAGATTTCTAATAAAATACATTAATATGAGCTCTGTGGTATTTTGTATATATATATATATATATATTCAGTTGGTTGTTTTGATAGACACAAGTAACTCAGATTCTCTCTGTGTGTATATTAAAATTGAGAAGTCAAAGGGAGGAAAGATGATATTCTGCAGTACTTGTGCCTGTCCTTCATGTGCAAAATTTTGAGTTGTAATTTCAAGTGTATTTTTACAGGTTGACTGTAAAGTTTTGGTATTATTTCTATTGGATTACTAGCGTAAGCTGAACTATATAACCAAAAAGGTTCGATGAGCATTCTGAGTTGTAGTAAAACAAAACTAATAAAATTTATGAAAATATGAATTTAAGGAGATCATGCCATATCCCGGATTGCCTAAATTACTCTTCAGGAAAACCTCCTAAGTTCCCATATAGTGATCTGAATTTCCTCTCCAGCCAATTGTCAGAATATTTGTGCATGAATTAAATTTAATTACCTCATAATGCTTGACTGATTTATGTGGAGATGTCTGTACAGCAAGTGAGCCATTAAAGATTTTAGGCATTTAGTTTGCTGTGAGAAAAATCCTACAGTTCTGATTTCAATGAAAATGGGCTTTCTCATTATTTTCCCCACTATTTTCTAGTAATAAACCTGGCTGAAACAACACACTGGCTCTCAGTCTAGATTTATAGAGATTTCTCAGAAGCTCTATGTTGTCATTCTGGGATAGTGGAATTTCCTTAGCTCGTAAATGCAAATTTTAGGGCAATGGCACCTTGATTCAATATGTGTGTAATGCTTTTTTTCCCTCTGACAAATGCATTGGAGTATTATTATTCCTAGATAATAAAACAAAAGAAGTCATTAGAAGAAAGTAAGTTTCCTCTTAGTTTCTATGCTGACCTGTGAAGGTCTCATATTCTTGAGTAGTTACTGAACAATGAGAATGTTTGAGACCACTCACTGCAAAAATGCACTTAAGGGTTGGACAATGGGCAAGCACTGGAGTGGCTCTGGGCCAATGGAAGGGAAGAGCATCATGTGGAAAGATGTCTGAGGTAGTGGAGAGCCAGGATCCATGGAGATTCTCCATGTGACAAATAGGACAGAGCTGGGCCTGGTAGCCAGGGCCCTTTTCACCCCAAGACAGGAGCTGGACAGCTAGCAGGGAACCAGGGCAGCTCCAGCTCTGGGCATTGGACAGCCCCCATGGGGACCAGGCCAGACTAAGGCTGAGCTGTAATGCTGGCTTGCAAGTAGGCCTTGACTTAACCCAAGATTGGGTAAGGCAGGGCTGTGGGGAGCTGGAGAGTAGTGGCAATTTAGCATTGCTGGGGCCCTGTTTGAGGTGAGGGACACCATAAGGGGATGGGCTCAGATTGGGAAGCCCCTTCGTGCCCTCAGCCCTCATGCTGTCAGTGAGAAACCTTGATACTGCCGCCACTGGTACAGCTTGCAGACCTGAAGATAAACCATTGTAAATGACCTAAAACATTAATATCATGTAGCTCCATCAAAACTCATGTGATGGATTACCAAGAAGTAGAGCAGAAGCAGCTTTGCTGTCTTGTCTTGTGATTCACTTTCTGCATGTTGTGGAAGCAGCTGTTCTTCGGGTTGAACTCAGTTTCACAGACACCATTATGCTGCCTGTTGCAGAGCTCAGTCAGAGGCTGGGCATGTTCCTCATCATCCCTGAGGCTCTGAGCAGCCAAGGCAGAAATTGGGCATGAGAACAAGCCTCTGGGAAATGTCTTAGGCTGATTAGGAAGGTGATTTTTGAGTGTTAGTGTCTGCTGGTTTTGACACCACTTGCTGCACAGGGTTTCTGGATAAGCTTCTTGGATTTAAATGCCTACATTTCATCCAGTTTTCATGTCAGGCACAAAGTAGGCACTCTGGATCTTGTCTTGTAGTATTCTTTCTATAACCTACCTCCAAAAAAAAGGCAGTGTCAACGAACAAAACCCACCAGCCTGCTGGGCAAGTGCAGCTCAGTATGGGATTGGTTTTTTTATGCTCAAAATTTTTGAGCAAAAAAAATCTAGCTTTTCTTTTTTTTTTCTTTCTCAATTGTTGCCACTCAGCTAAAAATGACAAAGTGGGTGCCAACTGAAGAAAAAGAATTTCTGTATTGCCAAAAAAATGTTGTTCTGGGGCTCTGAATTAGAGGTGAAATATGGTCTATTTTCTCCTGCCATTATGTTATGCATCATTTAGGAACCTTCTCCGTCTCTTGTGTTTGTTTGTTTGTTTTTTTTCTCAGAAGAATTTGAAAGCAAAACAAAATCTTTCAAAAATTTTCCTGAAGAAATGATGTAATCATATATATATTCTTAGTTATCTTTTCCTTTTTTTCTGCTTTTTCAGATTTAAAGACATTTGAATTGTTTTTTTCCAGGCTAATTTCATATCTGGAACTATAGTGGACACTGTAGGTAAGTGTATTAATTTTCTCTTAACACACACCTCCTAATTTGTAAGGATAGATGCACACATTTCTTTAGCTTCTAGAGCGGCCTCCATAATTGGGCTGTGTTGATGGTTTTGAGATGCTGTGTCTTTTCAGGTTGTGAAGATATTAGCCATACACAGGTGCTACACATTCTCTGAATATGGCTACAAACTCACACAATAAATTATCTTTCAAGAAAAAAATGCATGAGAAATATGAATAAAAATAAAGGATATTAATTCATAAGTAGTTACTGATATCTATTCCTTTCTTTGCAACATTTTTATAAAATTCATATGTTTACATAACCAAGATGTTCTCACTAGACTACAGAAGATTCTCTTCAACATCTAATGTAAATTGATTTATTAGTCTTATACTTACAAAATAAAATATGCTCAATTCATAATAAAATCTTTTTTTCAATTACTCTCCTCTAGGAAACATACTCCTTAACCTTAATACAACCCTTACTAAATTGTTTGAAGTACAAATTAGATATTATTATAAATTTTATAGCAAACTGAACAGTCTATAGTTATTTTCTTTCCACTAGTGAACAGTAGGGTATCTGTGATGATGTATTCATCATTCTGAATGGAAATGCCTGACCTTTTTCTGAATAAATCTGTCCAAATTTGTTAGAGGCAAATCTGCTTAATGGAAGGCAATATGTGCTTAATAATATATAAAGGTACCAAATAAAATTTTCTATGGCATAATCCTGCTCATATGACTTTGCAAATTCGCTGAGTTAAACTGATGTGATTGAAAACTAAGCAGGAGAACTGAATTTCTATTCTGACCCCTGGCATATCACAACTCAGACTGGAAACTAAGCAGTTTTGTGCTTGACTACACCATGTTTTCATACAACAATTTCACTTAAAATATAAATTGAGAGAATATGTCACTTTTCTTGAGATTTTTGTTTTGATGATGGAATCACCTTCACTCTTCAAAATTATTCCTTTCTGTTGTTTTGAATGGGGTTAATTTGTTTTTCATCCAATATTATCTACTATACCTTAAACTATAGAGCCCATGTTTTCACTGTTAGTATCTGTCAGTCATGCCTCTTCTAGATCTAGATTCTGATTAGTTAACCAGGTAGAGTTCTGTAATCTCTGAACTTTGAGGTATTTCATCTGAAACTTGAGCGTATATTTGACATTTTTCTTTTGAAAAGTGGTGGGTATTTTGTTGTTGTTTTGTTTGTTACTTTGTTTTTCAACATAAACATAGATAACTGCCACGCTCTTCAGGAATAGATCTACATCTGTGGGGTTTATTTATTCATTTATTTATTGCATTTATACTTAAAATTCTTACTGAAAAATGTGAACTGTATGCTGAAAATACAGCCACCAAAATGGCTCTCAAAACAAATAATCATATCTAAAAAGCTTCATATTGGAATTACACTGAAATCAATGTAAACTGTCATTATAAGCCTTGAGAACTGTTCATTATTGACAGTCTTTAACAAATGAGAATTTCTAGATAATCCACCATTGTACAGCAAGAAGGAAAACTTCATTGTGACTTTTGGCCTTTGCTAATTATTTAATAATCTAATCATCTATTAGGTTTATTTTTATTTTCCTGGTCTCCTTTTTTTCCCTCTGTAGAAGAAATATCCAGAGACAATTCCCCTGGAAGGTGATAAATTCACACTTGGGAATAGGATATATTTGTCATTTCAACAGGAAGATTCATAAGTATTTACAGTGAAGCATTTAGCCTGTAAACCTTTCTCTCTATTGCTATTCAAGGGATTTAAATCAGAAGAAATAATATTACTTTCATAGTAGTTAATGTTAGGCCAAATGGAACATAATAGGAGTGGTTTTTTTTCTATTAGTGCAAAGGGAGAACTACATGTGTTCATACTTGATCGGTGGCTTCTTGTATTATGCATTGTTGAGTTCACAGGGTTTATTTTGCATGGAAGTATGGAATTTTTCCAAAGCAATTCCTTACATAGCCTCATTTTTCATTCAGGTATTGGGGACCTGCTACACCAGATCCTGAATATATTAAATTGAGGCCATCTGGACATCTGGATAATGTTTCTTCATGCAGATAAATATTCTTATCCATCATTTAAATACTGTGAAGACTGAGAGAGGTTGCTTGGTGGAAGCCAATCAATTCATTAGAAAGAAAAAGTATCCAAGTATCCTCGAAAAAGATTGGCATAAATTGGTACCAAATTTGACAATGCAAAGTCTAAGCAGCCATACTTGCATTACCAAGACATTTATCCAGTTCTCAATTCCTTTCTGGATACTGATTTACTAAGTTATCCTGATGTGTACGTGTGATTTAGAATATTTTTAAATACCATTAAATACCATCAAATATTTGAACATAGATCTATGGCCAGATCATGAAGCTTTTTTTCATGTGTCTCTAATATGCAACCTACCAGTTTTTGGCTTTGAATGCTGTGCAGTCTTACTTATGGAAAAGAGTTCAATTTACGCTCACTAAATCATTGATGCTTTTTTCAACTGCTTGTGATATTTCTTAACCTCTGAATTTCCTTGATATTTTTTCTTTCAAGCTGCAGATCTTTTCCCAGAATAGTGAAGATGCAGCCATCTGTCTGATTATCAGTTCACCTACCTGTAAAAGGAGCTTTTCATTCACTATTTTCAGTGCATAACTATGAGAAAATCACGGCTCCTGCTGAGAGGCTGTTGAGATGCTTCCAAAGTACTGTGACTAATGTAACAGAAGAATGATGCTTGTCATATACCAGAAGTTCAAAGGGGAATCAAGAACTCTGCAATATAATCAGAGTTAGACTTCAAATGAAAAAGACAGGTCTTTCAGCAGGTGATATTGTTTTCCCTAAATGTGCAGTATTGATCTCTTTCGTACTAGTTCTGTTTTCTTGTTAAATTCACACATATTAATCAGGGTGAGATGCTGTGTAGAATCTGCTAGGATTCTTTGGCAGATGAGGATCTTAAGCAAAGTGCTCATAAAGGCTTTATTCATGAGCTCTAATTCTGATCTATTCCATTCTTATAGTGTAAAATATAGATTACAACGATAGTGATGCATTAGTGATTTTTCTGTCATTATTTAATAAAAAATAAATTATAGACAATAATATAAATACATTCCTGGCTTGGTTGAGTTTGTATATTTTTGTTGAACTGAGCGGTTCTGTTAACAGCACTAAAGATGCATCTTTCTGCAAATTTTTATTAGTGGTTCTGTAAATCATACATGGGTTTCATCTCAATGAAAAATATGCAGGAGAGAGAAACATTTGCCATTCTGTGGTAAGTTGGTTTATTGAACTATAATTTCCATGCTTTTCAGCAGTATAAATGCTGTCAGCCTTCATAGTGTCTGTGCAGCCATCTGAGAGTACAAAAATGCAGCTATCTTCCTCCTGGGGCAGCATCATTGGTATGCTGCAGCTGACAGCTAAGCTGCAGATCATACTCAGGACAATCTTACTAAGCACCTGAAGCATCTACTCTTTTCATTAATGGATTTAAAACAAACTGGAGGAATTGTTGACAAAGCTTATTTCAAACATGTCACAGAGATGTGAGCCGGCACTTGCACTGCTGTAAGTGAGGCGAATCATAGAATCTCTCTAAAGTATTACTTGCCTCTATTAGTGCTCTGTTCAAACAGTTCATGGTCTTCAACATTATTTACCCTCACAAAAACTCTGCAGAGTGGCAGCTGTGCCTTCATCTCTGACTTACAAGGGAGGAAGTTAGAGCACAGCTGAACACCTTGCCTGAAGTCATACAGGAAGCACATAGTAACTAGAGAAGTTAAACTTTAGATTAGTTCCCTGTTCAGTAGACTTTTCTTTGTCATGATGTACTCTTTGTTTTCACAGAAGAAAACAAAGCAGTTGTTTACCACAAAATGTGGCATAGTATGGAGCATAAATTCTAATGCTTTTGAATGACCAATGGTACTTATTATGACTGAGCAATTGATTAATACAAGCTGGAATATAGTACGAATCATAGTGACATTTTTTTTCTTGGAAATTTACGCAGGCTGTATGAAAATTACAATTATTTTTATGTAAATAATTCACAGTAGTATTGCCCATGACTGTTGGAAAATTGGCTTGAAATAGAGCAGCAAACCACTATAAGTCAGTAGATGTGGAATGAGAGTAGGTGATGGACAGCATTTGCTGTTGATTCACACAGTGTGCTATCACAAAAGTTAACCGGAGGTGAAGTGCAGTCATTGAGACTTGTCTGTGAAGAAATAAAAGATGTCACGTGGATGGTAGAAAACATTTAGGTATTTACAATTTGTTACAGCATGCCAGGGCAACTATGAGATAGTAAACTGAGGATTAACCACTTTCAGATAACATCATATCAAGCACTTTTATTGAGATTCCACAGCTTAATGCTTATCTCAGAATTCAGGGAACTATCCAGGAGCCTTGTTTTACAAAATGTCTTCTTCCCTACTTTCTGAGTGACTCAAAGAAAAAGAAGGATGGGGGGCTCTGGATATAGGCTTACCACAAAGCATCTTAGTGAAAGATTAGTGAGACAGGCTGGATGGGACCAGAACAGTTTTAAGTAATTTTATATAAGGATTGTGTTATCCTGCAGGACAAAACAGACTGGAGTTGATTTGAGAAGTCATGTGATTTCCATTACATCCAGCCATCTGATTTTTCTCAGTTTGCTATTAATGGCACCATCTATCATAATCCAGGGTGATGTACTGTTCATAATCATTTCACTTTGTTTCTGCGTGCAGTGTTTGTTATAGCTGGGTGTTGCTGGAGGGTACACTAGATGGCATTCTTGATAACTGTGCTTTTCTATATACACTTGATGATGCTCAAATATGATTTAGGAATTCCTGGAATAATTTCAGCAAGTGTTCTAAATTCCCCATCTGTGGCAGTTGCTTAAATGCTACACACACATTTCTGGCTGTATATCCCTTTTCTAGGTTCAGGCAAGTGAATGACTGGTGTTTAAGCTTTGACAGATCGTTAACTAGCCATCATCGAATTCCTAAGTTACCTGTTTGGAGATAGTAGTCCCTTCAGTGTAAATTAGGCTGCCACTATTGACTTCAAAGAGAGTGGGCTCCTTTACAGTAGCATTGGATCTGGACTATTGCCTTTAAACCTTTACCCCCTGAATGGTGTCACGTGAAGAAGCCTGGGGCAGACAATCATCATGACCTCCTTCACAATCTTACTGTAACATTCATTCTCTTTTCCCTTGTAATATTTGGCACCACTAAGTTGCATTTAATATTAGATAAAACTAGCTTGGGGCAAAGCTTTTTCTGTTTATATTTTGAACTGCAGAGCATTCTTTGAGGACCTGTAAAAATAAAAGCCATAGGGCTGATGTCCATCACTTTCATGGTCTTTATATAATTTAAATGACTATAGTCAGTATTTAGAGTTTATGCAGAAAATAGATCCATTGTCTTTGCATTTTTATTAGCAATCTAGGAAACTTCAGATTTAAGATTTGTTATAAATAAATATTTATGAATTATATATGACATTTTTATGTGATGTATATGTAGCTATGGGAGGATTTTATGCTATATTAATATAAAAGAATGAAGTGTGATCAAAATGCCTGTGTTAGTTTGATTCAAAACCTCTAAGAAGGAAGTAATCTGTCAGTCAAGAATTACTCCTCTCTAGAGGGATATTTATCAATCATCCTAACTGAAAAAAAAAAAATAAAAATCAAAGAGCAAACTCAACCTAAATATTCATCATGATTTTGGCTTTTGAGATTTCAGATATGATTTCCTGGTCAGTGATTGTTAAAAAACAAAACAAAGCAAAACAACAACAACAACAATCTCATTATGTACCAACAAAAAATGCTCTGTTGATGAAAGAAGCTTCTCTGTTCCTCACAGTTATCAGACTATTGTCATCAAGCACGATCTGAAGTTTTGAGTCACTGAGCTGAAAGAAATCTTAAAATTTTATCAAGTGCATCTGCATACTTCAAAACATGTTTTTAATCAGTGTCAAACAACTTCTCCAATTATCATTTTGTGGTCCTTTTTCGTATAGCATTATGAACATATGTTATAGTTAACTAAATAAATGATTCAATCCAGCTAGATTTGTAAACATTAAATGTACTGAACATTAACTTGAACATTCAGCTGAGGAAAATGGGAAAGGAATGCAGAGTGTTGCAGTAATATTTGTTTTTCATTAAAGAAGTTGTTTTATATGTCATAAAACTATTTTACTGTTGATATATGCATACATTCCTTAAAATCTATGTTGCTCCTTTTCAAGTGTTACTTGACAATCCCTGTTAATAATTTTCCATTTGCACCTACTTAAACCTAGGGTTAAAGCAAGGTCAGTCACACTGTCATATGTAACTGGCTCAGCCAAGCAATTTGGTGAGCACTAAAAATTAGAAACAGTAATTGGGAAGTTATGTCACCTGGAGTTTTATTTGTGTAATTGTATCATGTTTTGTTTTAGATACACAAGAGTGATTCTCTCCCTGGATTCAATTTTGCCTTCAGGATTTAAGCTCCGGTGGAAGTTAGTGGGAAAAAGATATTTATTCACCAAACTTAACTGTAATTGAAATACATGCAATTACATTCTGATGTGCTTCAGCACACTTAGCATTTGAAATTATTCACCAAATGACATCATTCAGTCAAAGGTTGACTGTGAATTGCCCATGGCACCTTGTTTGTGTGCCATGCTCAGCACACTACCACTTCAACAACAAAAAGCAGATAAAAACATATGTAGATATATCTGAAAGTAATACCTCCTATTTGTTCCCATGGAAAGTAAGACACAAACAGTACAACGACACCAATTTTCAGCTATAAAATGCTATTTTTCAACATTAGATACACATTTTTGCCAGTAATGAACGACAGCCAAAATGCCGTGCTTGTCTAAATATGCACCAGTGGAGGTGACCTGCTGTCTCAGCTGCTGTGATGGTGTCATTGCTAGGAAAATGTCCATGCTGCCCATCTTTCATCGGCTGCAACAGATGGAAGTCAGAAGGTGCCAAATTTGGACTATACCGTAGATGTGAGAGGACAATCCAGACAAGATAGGCAACATGCTCCACTGTCTTCAAACTGATGTGGGGCCTGGTTTTATCATGTTGCAGTACAAAGATTGTCTTCTTCTCTGGCCTGATTCTGGAATTTTGAGCCTTCAATTTAGCATTGTGATGTAGTGGCCACAGTTGGCAATTTGTCCACATTTCAAGAAATCCAGAAGGATCACCCCTTTTGTATCCCAAAAGACAGTTCATGTAACTTTGCTCTCCAAAGGCTGCATCTTGAACTTCTTCTTCAGCGAGGAATTCACACAACACTTCTCCATTCACTGTCATTTTGATTCTGATTCATAGTGGTGATACCACATCTCATCACCAGTAATGTTGGAATCCAAGAAACTGTCACATTCAGCCTCTTATTAGTTCAGTAGTTCCTGACAAACTTGCACATGTTGTTCCTTCTGTTCTTGTGTGAACATTCTTGGGACACACCTGATAGAAACTTTGCAACATTCCAACATTGTCTCCACTGTTTCCAATGCATTGAAGCTCATTTTTTGCTGCATACGCAGTTATTTGTTTGTAAACTGACAATTTGCAGGGATGAACTGATCGAGGAGCTCTTCATTTTGTGGTGTGACAGCCATAGACAGTCATCTAGAATGTGGCTTTTATTTGATGTCACTGTCTCTGCTGTCGCAACACAGAACCCACCACTTCACTATGCTCACATCCACTGTTTGGTCTCCATAACATTTACAAAGCATCAATGAATGTCAGTGGGTGCAATTTTTTCTGCATAAAGGATCCAGTAATACACCTTTGCTTCATCCACACTTCCATATCACACATCCCTTTGTCAAACTGCTTCTCTTCTACCATCTGTCACATGGCAACAAAATGCAATAGAATACTGATGGGAAGGTTCAACCTCTACTGTCTCATCACTGACATCTGTCTCCAATGTCCTAGACAACATAAAATAGGAGGCACTACTTTCAAAGCAGCCCTTGTATCTGACTGGCTATTTTGAGTTTTTCACTACATTTATTATATTTGACTTTTTAAATAATTTTTCAGCCCTTTCGTATGACACACATTCTGTTTTCCTGTTGGATAAATTCCCACACCAACATCAGCTTTCACTGTCTGAGCACAAATACTTCTGCACACAGGTTTGCATGACTCAACTAGCTTTTGTGAGAGGTAAACAACAATTTGCAGATACAACACATTGGCAGATAAATAGAAGAGACAGTATGTGCCATAAAACTTAATTCACTATTGTTCTGAACAAAAAGGTATGTTTTTTTATCCTTTCCTATTCTTAATATCATCCATGTAAAACTTAACTTCCCTCACTGTCTGCTTAAATATATATATGTGTATATGTATCTGTACAGATGCAATTACTACACCCTCTAAAAGATCAAACAGGCATTACGGTGACATAAATGTGAATGCCAAGCTAATAACAAAGCCTCAACTAGGTGAGCTTTGATCAATTCAAGGTTTTATAACGAGATTTCACACAGAAACGTACAGATTTGTACTCTGCCCTGGTGAGGCCACACCTGGAGTATTGTGCCCATTTCTAGGCTCCCTGGTACAAAAAAGACAGGGATCTCCTGGAAAGAGTCCAGTGGAGGGTTACAAGGATGATAAAGGGACTGGAGTGCCTCTCTTATGAGGAAAGGCTGAGAGACCTGGGGCTGCTCAGCCTTGGAAAAAAAAAAAAAAAAGATTCAAAGGGGATCTGATCCATGTCTATAAATATCTAAGCAGCAGGAGGCAAAAGGACGAGGCTGGACTCTTCTCTGCAGTATGTAGTGATAGGATGAGGTGAAATGGCCACAAACTGATGCATAGGAAGTTCTGCACAAATGTGTGTGGGAACTTCTTCACAGTGAAGTGACGGAGCACTGGCACAGGCTGCACAGAGAGGTGGTGGAGTCTCCTCTGGAGACATCCAAGACCCGTCTGGATGCCTACCTGTACAACCTGGGCTAGGGAGCTGCTTCGGCAGAGGAGTTGGACTCGATGATCTCTAGCAGTCCCTTCCAACCCCTACAGATCTGTGATTCTGCGTGAATAGCTGCGTGGAATTGAGACACATGTAATTTTAAATGTAATGTAGTCATGTAGTTATAATGATTCTAGGTTGGAATGCAATGTTCCTTGTAAGAGGAGGCATCTGAGTAATACGAAGAAATAGATGTGATTCTCATATATAAAAACATGCAAGTATACCTCTGCATGTGAATATGTGTATCTAGTCATATAAATGTGATGGAGCATTAGAACAGATTGCACAGGGAAGCAGTGGAGTCTCCATCTCTGGAGGTGTTAAAAAAATGTGTAGAAGTGACACTTAGGGGACACAGTTTAGTGGGCACAAAGGTGATGGGTTGATAGTTGAACTTGATGAGCTTAGAGGGCTTGTCTAACCCTAATCATTTTGTGATTCTGTGTACATGCACATATGCATTTGTACATATTTATGTATATACATGTATAGAAAGATACATATGTATGCATATATTCATATATATCTGTTTATATATGTGTGTACATAAAGATTCAAACATCTGAATTTCCAATGTATTTGCATAATGCAAAATTTTTTACATATATATTAGAATTCTACCCACTATTACTTAAAAGAGAAGCTGGAGAGATAGCTTATTTAATTATTTATTCATAAGCTATAGAATGAAATACGATAGAATTTTTTGCTACATGTCTTAAGGAAGTTAATTTCTGATTCTGCACTGTACCAAGGACGACTCATGCATAATTATGTTACAATTTTTCTCTATCACTCTCTATAAGAAAATCTTATTGGAAAAGATAAATGTGGCTCTACTTAGTCTCTCAGAGACAATAATGGTTTCCACAGATATTTTACTTAAGTTTTGCTTCATACAGTTGTACATGGAAGTCTGATCTGAAAGTTATTACACAATATTGATGATCCTATCTGAACCATCTGCAGAGATTGATAGAAAATATATTTCATCTTTGATGTGTGCTCTCCCCCTTAACCCAGACCTTGCCTGCATATTAATTTCATTATGATATTCCTTGAATGCTGAGTCTTTACTATACAAAAGTCATGAGGACAGTAAAAGGTCTGGCATGCACTGTTACTGCAAAATATACTTCCTATTCTTGAATGAATCTCAAAGTACTTTCTTAAACTGATAAACATCCAGAAATAAAGAAATAAAGAAATTATATTACTTACCATCTTTTCTTTCCCTAGTTTGTATAATTGAGCATCAGTTGTATTTGTAGGCTTTACATGGAAATGTATGCCTAGGAGTTTGGGTTATTATAGGAACTGAAAAGGCACAGAAAGATACTGAATCTCTCTGTTCATACCTTCCGTTTAACATGCATCTTCTTTGATTTTGCATGATAAACATTGCTGTTTTATATGATGTTTGCTATTGTCAGAGAGATCAAGTTATGGCTAGCAATAGCTAAAAACTTTTGTTCAGCCTGAAGTAGATAAAAGCCAGAGTCACTTCCACTCACTTTGTGTATGGCATGTGAATACGGCACAGCCTGAGTTTGAGGCTTTTTTCAGTTTTTGGGAATCTTTCAGTTCCTCATTGCATATCCTTGGATCTCAGACAAATGCAATAACCATGGGCTCCAGGTAACACTGGTAGTTGGAGGAGGAAAGATGAATTCCACATGCTTGCTAAAGCTTGCTTTGTCACTTTGTAGAAAGGAATTCAGGATTCAGGGAGTTTAAAACAAAGATCACAGATGATATAACCACTTGTTTAGTAGCCAAGTCACAAACAACAGGTCACACTTACTACTCTGATTTCTTTTTTTGGACCCAAAAAACTCTTTGTATTCTTCTTCATTCTTTTTGAATAGCCTGTTACTACTGAAAACTGGAGGCAAAATAAGAAAATAGTAATCCCTTTGGCAAGAGATGGAATTTGCTTTCACCTCCAATTTCCTGGAGAATCCACTATGTTTTTAAATAAATTGAGTGCTCCACCAAGTACACCTAGCCCGTACTAGGGATAACACTAGTTACACTGTGTCTTCCAAGACTCCCAGAACTGTGAAAAGACTGCAGGTTTTCAGGGCATCTGATCTGGTTTATGTGCATAAGATCTACTCTGATAATCCCTACTATGTCAAGAAGGCCCATGGGGACCTCAGTGAAGGAATCCCTGGTGGACACCCAGCATGGTCTTCAGTTTTATCTGAATGGTATACTGTTCAGCTTTGCCAAAACATAAGTATTTTTGGAGTGATGAAGAAGTTAAGCTCTTCAGGAAGTTTCAGGAAGCCAAAAATTTTTGAGGGTAGGTGCTACACTTGAACAGTGTCTTTCTGGATCTTTATTTTGAACAGTGTCTAGAGTATCTGTAAGATAAGGTGTCTGAATCCTTTTCTTTTGTTTATGTTCATTTTGGTTTCAACCTTAAATCCCAGGCCAGATAAAATCTTGCCCCTAAGCAAGACTTGTTTGATCTTGCACTGAATTAGGTGAGTTCAACTATGAAATTGGCCTTTCAGTTACCTGTTAGTTACCTGAATATCCAGATAGTTCTCAACATGTCAGATTTGCAGATACTTAACCATGGGATCAATTATTTGAAAAGAGGGTATTTTCTCTTCTGCATGTGAATTGTGCATAAGTAAAAAGATATCTCCTGTTCAATCTCTCCATCAGCAGTGCAATGTGATGTGTAACAGTGTAATGATAAAGCAAGATACTCTGAGGAAGGTGTTATTTCCAGCTGCAGGAAAATCTTATCCCCATTAAGAACACATTGTTATTGATTCAAAGAGGACAGGACTTCTTTTTGTGATTGCTTGGCCAGTCACTTAACCTTTTCATTAAGCTTTATCCAGCAGTAATGCAGGAAATAAACATTTACTTAACATGTGTAGTGCTGCATAATTTAACTCCAAACTTACAAAGCCCACTGGCCCTCTGAGGAACAGATGAATAATCCTTTGTAAGTTGTCAAGTAGGCTAAGCTTTACTTATTTATTTTGTTCTGTATTTTAGTCCCAGAGGTTGTATTTTCATAGCAATTTTCTTATCTTATATACTCATCTCTGAATAGCTTGCTTTCTCCAAAATCAGGAAACGATTCTGATAACAAAGAAGAATACATTTAGGCAAATAGCAGCTGCAGAACCACTTCCTTTAAAGAAACATCAAAAATTGCACTGCAGAATCTGTTCAGGCATCTGAGATGCTTATAAAAGTATTAGCCATGATCAACACAGTACCGCAGTTGTTTTTATCACCTATTTTCTATGAAATCAAGAGGATTCATGGTTTTTGTTGTTGTTGTTGTTGTTGTTTTTCTCCTTGTGGCTGGAGAGTATATGTAGCAAACGAAGAATCAGTTCATCTCAGAATGAAATATGAAAATTCTTGGGGGAATCAGAGCTCTTGCTTCAGAGATTGAGGTATTCGACAGAAAGAAAATGTGTGAAATGAAGTTAGGTTCAGGCCTTTGTATATATTGACATACTCAAAAGAATATAAGGTCCTGGTATAGAAAAGTCTCTAGATCTACACTCTTGCAGATAAAAAACATTAAAGCTTTTATAAAAAGGTAGCAGAGCAAACAGCGCACAGTCTACAGAAAAAGATTTTCTGTCCCACCTGAAAATTGTTCAATGAATCTTTGGGAGATGTAAAGCAGCATGTACAACTATAACAGGTATTTCTTCAGGAAATGGAAATACGTAGCAAAGGCTCAATCTTCGTTTTACTGGCATAATGAAGACCCACTATCATCCTTCCTGCACAAGAGATAGTTTGTTTTGTGTGTTTTGTTGTTGTTGGTTGTTTTTTTTTTTTTTCCCCAATTCTTACTGCGGGCTTCCAAAATGCTGTGGACAGTGAAGTGTGTCCACATAAAAAGCCAGCAGTGTACTCCAGCAAATGTAATAGCTAAGCATAGACAAATTAGAATAAATTGTTAACAATTCCCTGCAGATGTCCCTACTTGGATTTGTACAATAACTTACCACTCCTGAGATATCTTCAAAAGAGTCATGTTTGTTTATTGTTACTGCAGCCAGACTCTGTGCTTTGCATTGAGAATATCACTCTTTTATTTTTATTTCTTTAATATTCAAAGAGAAAAATGGGCAATAGCTCTATGGCTGGAGTTTTGGTTGTTTTGATTCAAAATGAATTTTCTAAATAATTTTAACCTGATTCACCACTTCCTCACTCTTAGAAGTATTATTTGCCTAATGGGAATATTTTCTGAGGATGCCAGAAAATGTCTGTCTTGTTAAAACTCATTGATCCCTTCCAGAGATGCCCTTCCAATTCATACTGTTTGGGGAGTTTTGAGTAGGATTGCATCCACGCAATTTCATGTAACAGCTACTGGTATATTTAGCCTTCACTAGTTTCCTGAATTCCATTCTGAACCCATATGTGTACGTTTATGTGGGGAGTCTGTAAGCCAGTTACAGCGATGAATTAAATCAATTATGCTTTTAATGCTTTATCAGATTTCATTTTAGCTTAAAACCCTGAACATTTCTTGTTTATTAAGTGAGGCTTTACAAGACCGCATGGAAACCTCGCTAAAATAAGTGGTATGACTAAATGAGGTTTAAGCACACAGCAATCTACTTGAAATATGTAAGAAGAGTCTGAGTTCTGCATGGAACTGCAAAGGTTATAAATAAAAGACTTTGCGACTGCATGAAACTATAGACTTTCTGGTCTATTTCTAATCATGGACAGAATTAGTATGACTCACCTTTGACATTATTCTGCCAACACTACCAAATAAAAAGGCAGAAACCTGTTATTAAGCATAGCATGCTGCATGGAAACTTTATGAAATTTGTTAATTTCCTTACTTTTACATATCTACAAGGATTAGTTTACAATTTCATTAGTAATAAAAAAAGTACTGAACTCTCAATGACTTTTTCCTAACCATTGCAAATAATTAATATTTCCAAGTATATTAATAACACTCTCATCTTTAGAAAGACAGTTAATGGTTTCTCTGAGATAATAATGATTCTTATAAAGATTATTCTGATGATTCCTCTCTCTTCCCTCAACTTTCAAAACCTCAAACAGCTTTTTGCCAAGTTGTATTAGACACAGCTCCAAAGCAGATTTTCATCATCCATGTGTATTCCCCTTCATGAGTTTGTACTAATTGTATGAGGATACACAGAAGGAGCACTGGATAAAGTATAATAGAGAACACTCTTCATCTGCTGATAGTAGCCCTAATCCAAAGTCTGAGAAACAGATTCTGCATATACGAATCTTAAAACTATCAAACTACTACATTTTATTGGTTTGCCAAATTTTAATAAATCATTATTTGTTTAAGTTTTATATTTCTATATTTATCAGAAAGGGATATTGTATTTTCCTTTACTGAGACTAGGATCTTTAAAAAACTTAAAAAACAAACAAACAAACAAACAAAAACCCCTATGATCATATAATCATAGAATTACCAGGGTTGGAAAAGACCTATAAGATCATCCAGTCCAACCATCCCCCTGTCATCAGCGAAACAGCACTCATGACCCGTTACCAGCTGGTTTTAACTCCATTCACCACCACTCTCTGGGCCTGGCCCCCCAACCAGTTCCTTACCCAGCAAAGAGTACACCTGTCCAAGACATGGACTGCCAGCTTCTACACTGTGGGAGACAGTGTCAGACTTTGCCGAAGTCAAAGTAGACCACTTCAACTTGCCCTCATCCACCAGATAGGTCATAGATCATAGAAAGAGATCAGGTTGGTCAAGCATGACCAGCTCTTCATGAACCCATGCTGACTAGGCCTGATCCCCTGGCTGTCCCTCACATGCCATGTGATCTCTCTCAAGTTGATCTGCTCCTTAATCTTCCCTGGCACCGAGGTCAGGCGGACGGGCCTGTAGTTTCCCTGATCCTTCTTAAGACCCTTCTTGTAGATGGATGTATATGGATGTTTAAAGTGACAATGAATGGCTAAACTGAGGTAGTTGTTCAGTTTTGTAAACATGATTTCAGGAAAGGCAAATAACTTATTATTTTATATGTTAAAAGGTAAAACAGAAATTTTCACATAGTTTAATAACAGTCTTTTACTAATCATTACATTATCAAGATTTTAAAGAGACAGGCTATCAATTTCTTCCGCTGAAGCTTTTACCTGAAGTTATATATTAAAGGTTCCAGAGTGGATATAGGTAGTGCAGAAAAATTATGGGATCGTTTGACTTCCTTTATTTCCTTAACATTACTACCGGTAAAAATTACATCCCAGTCAGAGATGGACAGTCCAGAGAAGAACCGTTTAACTATATAATAGCCCTTAACACAATGACTTACTGGTCTTCTGATCAGTGCCTCCAATTGATGTAATAATGAGATTTATTTTAAAGGAAAGATAAGAAACTTTAATTTCTGTTTGTCAAGAGTCAATTATTTGAACCCAAATACACATTTTGTAGTTCTTTTATTATATGCCAACAACACATTTCACTCTTTCATTAATAAAGGAAAAAATATACATAATTTAGCAAAAAAAAAAATTGCAATGTCTTTTTGTGTGTGTGTATAACTGAGATTTTATCTTATGTTTTTGTTTTTGACTTGATTTTAATTCGAACTAATTGAGAAAAACTTATATTATAATGCATTATAATACTATTCCATCAATCAATTCAGAAAATACTTCCTTCTTATGTCTTTGTTACTTTGTCATTATATCTCCTCAGTTACCTGCTCTTAGGGCATCAGCGGTTTTTTAATTTTTTTTTCATACATTTGTTTGCTTTGTTATATTTTGTTTTGTTTTGATTTAGTTGGAAACATTAAAAAGTAAAATTTCTTTTAAATAAAATGGATCCATTAAACTGGTCCACAGATATTGCATATGAATAGCACTTGAAGAAAAATATGTTGTGTTAATTCAGTGTCCTCATACTAACTGAAAGCTCTCTGTTTTCGTGTAAAACCTGATAGGCAGGTGTGTTTCTGGGCAGAAATGAAAATAAAAATATGAAATATAAATCTGCCTTCTTTAGTGTGGCACTGCCGCTAACCATGTCTAAGTCTTCATAAATTGTATTATAAAGGCATTTAGCACAAACACCCATCCCTGTTTATCTTGCAGACCAATATTTAAGATAACATATTAAATAGGAGCAAGCAAAGGTACTTCATCTTGTTTAGAGTAACTCTGGGCTCAAGAAATTCACTAAACTGTACGAATGCATATTTTAAGGAAAAAAAAATGATTTAGGAGGAAATCTATTATTATATTTAAGACCTAATAATAATAAACTAAATGAGACCTGGCTATGAACACAAAGTTCAATACAACTTTTCTGCCAAAATGGTGACAAACAGATAATAAGCTACTTCTTATAGCTATTCTCTCTATTCGTACCAAGGAAATTTATGAGATTCTAATTTACACAGATTTGGAAAAAAAAATAATGACCAAGTTAATAATCTGAAAACACAGATAGACTGAGTATGATCCTTAAATGCATTTCTGAAAGAGTTTATGCTCACTTTCATGAAATATATTCCCCAGATCTCAAAAGTATATGACTTTTCTTAAGGACATTAACTGGAATTAGCAGCTAACTCTTGCCCAACAGTTAAAAGTCTTAGTTAAAAGTGTAAGTGAGAAGTGTCGTTTCTTTTTCTGTCCCTTTTTCAAATTCTTATTTCATCTAAGAGCACTGACTTTGGGGTTTACAGTTATTCTTTGTTCCTGTGCAGTTCTCAGTATGCAAAATGTTTGTAAAGTAAAGTGTAACATCAAATGAATGTCTTCAGATTCAGCTATTTAAAAGCTTATAAAAAATTAAAAAGTAACATGGAGATGCAAACAGTAGTAAGAACGAAGTTCTGATATGATCAAGCATTTTATTTTTCTCATGGTGTATTGTACTAGTCTGTATTTTAACAGAATAATGCCATAATAGAAGAGAATTCGTCAAAATGAATCTGTAAAATTTCTTCGTGGATATATTTAGATTATATACTCATACAGTAAAATATTAAGAGAAATATCAATACCACAGCCACTGTTTCACAAATTGTCAGTATTCTTAAAAGATGGAAAATTAACTCAAGCAAAGTTGTCATACTACTCAGAGATCCCTACTCCTAATAAGGATAAGAAATAATTACAATTCTTGGCTGCTTCAAAGGAACACAAAAAAACAGAACTGATAGCCATATATATTGAAAACTGGGATAGATAACAAGGTTGAAGGTGGCATCTTGGCTTCAGGGACTTTTGTGCACTTTGGAAAGGCTCTTAAAAGGTTATTGGTGGAAAGGAGAAATTGGGAAGCTAATGTTCTTCTTGTCTCTGGAGCTAATCTTTTTCTTCTGCATTCTGAAAAATGCCTCAAAGGCAAAACATCACCTCTAACCTTGTTTTCTGTTCTGTGTATTTTATTAACCTTTCTTTCCTAAGTCTACAGTTTTCACCCAAGTGCAACCCCAATAGCAATTCTAGGATTGACTGATTATTATTTTTTCAATGAGTTAGGTGTTACCATGATACTATTTCAGCAAAAAGGCTATATTTAGTTGCCATGACGATTAAACAATAATAGCTGTTATCTTTACTTGTCTATCACCATTGTCAGTTCAGTTCCTGCTTCCTAGTATCAAATATGGCTTTTTCTTTTTCAGTACATATTGCTCTATTCAGGTAAACGCAGCTGAGTTTGTATGAAGTAGAAAAGCAAGCAGTTGTGGGACTGTTATTAGTTGAAAAGTAGTATAGGCATCCATGGCAAAAGTCAGTGAGGGTCAAATGGAGGAATAAAATGAGTTATTCTGCCACAGCTGAATTGATAGATAAAAATGAAGAAGCCTGTGTTAATGTTATCTGTGACAGTCAAAGACAGTGTTTTCTATTCAAATGGTGCTTCACCAAAAAACTTTAAGTTTCCAAACTTTTGATATTCCTGGGACTGATTCAAACAGTGATTTGATCTATCTGCAAAGAAAGCAGGTATAAAGGTGCAGCCATACAAACAATGGACTTCCTTCTTCTTTAAAGAGCTAGAGAGGATGTGATACTGAAAAAAAGGGTGAACCTTTTCACCCTTTGAGTTTCCTTAGATTATGATTCTTACAAATTTAAGAGAATTTTCAAGTTCCCTCTGTGATACTGTTACAGTTAGGCCTGGTTAGTCCTCGTTCTGTGACATGAGACAAAAGGACCCATGGTCCCGCACCCTGGGAAAAAAGGAAGAGGGATAGGGAAAAGGGAGGGAGATGATGAACCAAAAAACAAAACAGCTGCAGTGAGATAAGGGAGAAAACTAATCTACTAAATATGTTAGCGGAATGTGAGATGATACAATATAATACAATATTATTGCAATCGTAGCTAATAAATCAAATAAATGAAAGAGTGTGTCCAAAAAAATGAAACCTTTAATGCTGAAGGCAAGAAGCTAGGAAGAACACACCACAGAGATGAGCACAACAAGAGAATCCCATGTGTCTCAAGCTGTTTTCTCTTTCTCTCTGAATGTAAAACAGAAACAGAACAGTGAAATCTTCTGAGAGCTGTAGTTCTCCTCTTCTGAGACAGTTACCTGGAACTATTGATAGTCCACATGACTACAGCATTAACTCTTTAATTTCCAGTGCACTGCATGATGTTGTGATGTGGAATGCTGATGAAAAAAGACATAAAACCATGACAGGGACATGTACAGTTCAGTAGTCTCTGGATTCCATGTTAAGTTATGGCCCAGAGAAATGCTGTTATCCTTCCTGATCTCTAGTTTCTATGCAGAGGAAACCATGTTCTTAGCTCTGACAGGCCTATGGTCCACTCAAAGAAGGAAAAGGGGCTGAGAATTGTCTTAAGTACATCAGACCATGGTCCTAAGTCTCGACATAACTTCAAAGTAGGAATACTGAGTGGTTCATTCTCAGCAGCAGCCATTTCTCACATCTTGTTGATTAAATTAATGTGGTCTCTCCACAATTTTTTTTCTTCTTGGCTTCATTTTGTGGAAATGTATCTGACTGAAGAACTGGTCAATGAAACTTCTTTGGACAAGCAAAAACAGCTCAATTAAATGATTAGACCACCTGACAGATGGTGACTGCTAATGTTCTCCTGTTCTATCAGATTATCCATTGTGCCACTGCACATTTAGTGAATAGAAGCCATTTCTTAAATTGTAGAGCATTTTTTTCTCCCTTAAGCATTTTCATTTTTCTAACAATACATTACTTAGTTAATTCACCTTTGCTGCTGATCTATTTTCAGTTCTGATTCAAGCATGACGTTGGCCAGCCATCATTACACATCTACTTCCAATTTTTGTACCATACATCTTTCCGCCCATGGCTTTTCATGAGGGACTATCTTGTATCTTCTGGTGATTCCTCAGAACTTAACATTGTAGCCTTGATCTCTCATGATCTTTGAGTATTTCTGATATACTGATCAGAAAAATTGTAGGCTAGTTCTATTAACTGTAACCTCAGTGAAAGAAATTATAGTGTATCTTGTCTATGGAACTTGTCTTGAACTGTAGGAAAAGAGAAATGAACACTGCCTGCATTGTTAAAAACAGTAAACAACCTGGAAAGGCAGGTCACTAGCAGTGTGCTCATCTCAGAAGACAAGAAAACAGGGAGAGAGAATGTTTTCCTGAATTCCAATGAGCCTTTATATTTGATTTGCCTTTGCCATGACCAAGGATTCACATTCAAGATAAACTAATAAAAGAGATTTTCTTTAATAACAGGCAAGTTGTAACAGGGTCAGACATATACCAGGAGAGCATGTCACAGCTGCTGACTTCCCAGTCTAAACAGAAACAAATTGACTCCTCAGCCTGTTCACTTACAGAGAGAAGGTACATCAGTACAAATTCATGAGGCTACCTTTGCTTGACTACTGATAGATACAATCACACTGCTTATGTAAAAGAGTTTCAAGAACTAATGACAGTCAACATTTACTTCTCAGACAACTCAATTTCCTTTTTTTTCTTTTTAACAAACTCTTGCAGGAACAATTGTTATAATTTTTGTATTATTTATCTCTTTCACAAAAGTAAAAGATGTAAAGGTGTGAGGACAAAGAGAAACATACTTTTTTTCTTTCATTGTTTCTTTCTTTCAAGCATTCTGATTTGTGCAGCATGTGATATTTTCAATAGCATACACAGAGAAAAAATCCTTTCAGAAGGCAAAATAGGACAACCGCAGTCTTTTAGAAAATCCTATCCAGTTGTTCAAAATGAGAAAAAAATATACTTACATCGTTTTATTATGAGCATGAAACTATTATATCTATCTATCTATCTATCTATCTATCTATCTATCTATCTATCTATCTATCTATCTATTATTTTATTAAAGCACCTTTTTCTTAAAGGGTTAATTTATAGCTCAAGAAATTCTTGTCATAAGAAAAAATGGAAGGTAGCATTGTGGAAGAGGTTGCAGTGCCTGTAGATATAGGTTCACAGTAAATGCTGTTATGTTACTGCAACTTTGCTTGAGAGTGTATCTTCAGTCAATGTTTTTTATATTTCTTTAAAGTATATCAGAATCAATATGTTGAACTAAATTTTGCTGGCCTATCAATTTCTGAATTTATGGAAAGTCATTACCTTCTGTGTATACTTGGCCAGACTATAAACTTTGTGCTCTGAAATGACAACACACAATCATCATGGGGGAAAAATAATGAGTCCCCAGCTGTCTTCACTAAAGCCAGTATGCAGCTTACAGTTCTTATGTGTTATTTTTTTAAAAACATTAACACAGTATAAGGAAATAGTCTTGGTAGCACCTTCTCAAAAATAATTTTCAGTTCAGTACTATACAGTAAAGCTCACGTTTCTTCTTCCCTTAAATCAGGAAATCAAGAGCCAGTTGAAGGACCATATGGTTTAAAAGTTCTTATTTATTTAGTTAGCTGATACCACAGACAGGAAATCAATGTATAGGAATTTTGCAACCACATTTCCATCTGTTTTATGTGGGTGATGCCATCAAAGAAGTTGACAAGTCTCAGCAATCCTCCAGCATATGTCAGCTTTTTGTAGTGTTACACGTCCAAAGTCCATTCTCTCACCTGCCTCAAGCAGCAGAAGGAGCCAAAACTGAGGATGAGCTCTGTCGAAGGCCTCTGGCTAGCAACATGTTCAGGTGTGAACTGTGATATTTCAACCTTTAGTTTTGTCTTTTTTTTTGTCATATAAGTTTTGGTGTAATTAGTACCAGCTGAAATAAATTTTAGTGTACCAAGATCAGAACAAGATTTTATATAATGTGTTGGCAGGGTGAAAATCTGCTCATCAGGTGCAGTGTCTACTGAGATTTACTTGTTTGTGGAGATCATAAAGGGCCCTTTTAAAATCAGACACATTAAATCTTACAGGCCCTGTACGCTTTGTAGTCATTCCCACTATCCATGTGTGGAGAGTTTAAAATAAAAACCATAAGTTGGATTTGTGTGTCACCTAGAAGGAGAGTTCATTAGAAAGATTTAGAAATATTATTAGTGTTACTTACAAGTCATGGAGAATATTGTAGCTATACGAGCTGTCATGATTTTCACTCAAATAAAATAGATTCAAGCTGTTTATTCTAGTTACTATTCTCAAAACACCAGAAAAATGATCAATTACAAATTTACCCTCTAAAGACAAATTTAATCAGGAGAAGATAATTTTCATTCTTGTAAAAATAATCAGTTGATTGTTGCAATTTGCATACAACTGCTTGTGCTTTCAGTTGTGGGTCTTAATTAGGATCACTGTTGCATCTTGTAGATAGACAGGCTGTTGATAGCTTGCCACCATATTTGGCAGTCCAACAGAACAAAAAAAAAACCAACATGTAAAATAAGCCTATTAAAAAAAAAAAAAAAAAAGACAGTAAAGCCAACGTTCCATCAGAAAGATTAAATCTAGATTTTAATATGCTATACCTTTCTGAGGATAAGAATTAATTTTCAGACTTACTGATCTCTTTCTACCTATTTGAACATTCTCCTCAGAATTCTATTTCAGGAGAAATAGTATTCAGAAGAAATTGTATTTTTGTTACTTATGGTCTGGATATTGATTAGCATTTTCAGATTCTACTGCCATCCATATAAGCAGTCTTGAGAAGACTGTCTGGACAAAAGAGAATGCTTTTGCTGTTTGCAATTATGCTTGGTCTGTATGATGGATGTATACATTTAAAGAAAACAGAACATAACTTTATATTTTCTATAGGTTTCACTATGTTCCTTCCTAAGATGAGCATTATTGCCAGATTTTGATTCCACTAATTCTAAGAAACAAATCATTAAAATAAGACTAGTTAGCATGGTATAAAAGCTTGGAAAAAAACAATGGCAATTCTATTTTGTCTCTGCTGTGAAGCTTTTTTTAGATCACAAGCTCTTCCATTTCCTTTCCTACTCATTTACTGTGCCTGTTTAGGGTGTTAACTCCCCAGATAAATTTTTCATTCTATGAATTTTAAAATACATAATATAATGGAGATTCAGTTTTTCTTGGGATATAAATAGAATATCAATAAAAACAAAAAGTAATAACAATTCTTATTTATCAAAATATTTATATTCATTAAGTCTATTTACAAAATATAGCAATTACTGATTAAGCACTATTAATATGTGAGCTTCATGCTGAAATGCAACACAGCAAAGATACAGAGAATCTAGAGTTACAGAGGGAGGGAACAAACACATCTGTTCTGTGTTTTTTTGCTAATAAAGAACTTTTATGCCTCCTCATCCATAATGCTTACCAACTAAGAGGTGTTTCCCTTCCACATGTGTCTTTCAGGTCTCAGGAGTATTGGGTACTCTCAGATTTCACTAAGAAATTCCTTTAGAATTTATATATATTTTTTAACCAGATAAACCGAAGAAGAATCCTCAGTACTGTTTGAGTATCAGCCCAGCATGTAACAGAAGCAGAAAGTCTAAATGGGACCTCAATTTAAAAAATCAAATATCTTTTTTAACATCTACAGATGACATCTGAAATATAGGCATTTACCAGATTTGATTTCTATTTTGTCTGGTTCCACATCTATTTTGTCTGAAGTGATATCTTTACAAGCACTTAAAATGTGCAGTGATTTTATTCCCAGAAGCAAACTATTTATTTAACTGATTAAATATATTACATTATATACACAAAAAAGTCCACAGAAGTAAAAAATATATTCATATTATTTTTAGATACTTTTGTAGTCTCCTATTTAATGTCAAAATTCCTAGACATTCTTTGAAGGAATAACATCTTTCGTTTTCCATTTTTTTTTCTTTTTTTTTTCCCTTTTCCTTTTTTCCTTTATTTCCTCCCATCTTCCCTTCCTACTTTCTATCTTTTATCCCTCTTTCCTCCCTCTCTGGAGAATTTAACTGCATAAAAGCAGACACACATATATATATTTTTTTAATTAGCCTATCTATTATTCTCCTGTGAATGGGAGATAAATCATTTCAGTATTCATGCAGTATACCACAGAAAGCCCTGAAAAGAGTTTTTGAAAAATAAATACAGCATAAAAAAAAACAGAAACAAGGAAGTTTTTAAATGCAACTGAGAATGATCATTTGTTCCAATGAGGTTTCATATGCCCGATTATATTTTAAAAATATGATTGCAGAAAAAGAAAACGTTAGCTTATACTCACACTAAATGACTTTTAAGGTCATAAAATACTTCAGCTTTGCACTGGCATTTAATTATCTGAAAATGCTATTTATTACTTAGAGCAGTCTAGGGTTATACTGATTATCCTTTAATTATACTACAAAACATAAATGTTCATAGATGCAGAATTTTATTTAGTTTAGGATTTATAATCCATTATATGAAATGGTAATTATAATCAAAAAGATAAATCAAAAGTGGACTCCGAACAGGTTTCATCTGTTTAATTTGGAAGGGAAAAAATAATAATAATTTCTTATTCATTCTACATGCTGAAACATTGGCATTATAAGTCTTACTGTTTTCTCTGACAATATGGAGTAAACTGCACATGTATTAATGAACATAAAACTACAAAGAAATTTCTGTAATATTTGAAGTAATAGAAAATAAAAATAAATAAAACATAAATAAATAAATAAATATTTTATAACTGTCTGCAATTTCCTAAAATGGTGACCAACTACCTTAAGTAATTATGATTATCAATAAAAATAAGATAGTGCCTCTCATTAGTTTAATAATTAACTTGTAGCCCCAAACTCATATAAAAGCCCAAGTAGCACAGAAGCAGGATAAGCTCCTTTGGAGTTATATTGTGATCTGCTGCAGTGTCATTTTTATTTCCTATGCTTGCTCTGAATAGTGGCTGTAATGCTACACAATTGTATGTACTGGATCCTAGAATCTCCGTGACAAAGTCTTCTGTATCAGTTGGTCAAAGACCTTCCTGCTGGTAGGAAAATGCAGGAAATGTTGACATTCCAGTGGTCTGTAGTCCAAAAGAGCTGTACTGTGCACAGAGACTGGAGGCTGCATGCATGGGCCTTAGACTATGGACTAAAATAATCAGGCAAAAGAGGAGAAAAAAAGCAACTTAAAAAAGAGGATTAAAAGAGCGACTTAACAGCAGCAAAAGAGGAACTAAAAGAGGATACTAAGAAAGGAAATAGTAATGGCAGGTTAAGGAGAGATTAGTATAGGGAAAAAATCATATAAGTAGTTGGAAAAATGCAAAGAGGAAGAGAAATAATGTGACTGGGATAGACTCTAGAACTGTATGAGTGAATATAAGTGAATTTGGGGGTTGGACCAGATAGATCTTAATAGGTCTCTTTCAACCCGTAGAATTCTGCGATTCTGTGAATTCTTTTTACGTAATTATTTTTTCATTGTTGGACAGTAAATTGTAGAAAAGAGCTTCTATTATATGAAAATGGTCACTGAAGTTTGAACTAATAGTTTTAATATCAAAATATATTGGAGGAACGCTGAATGATTTAGGTAGAGTGTTCCTTCTCAGGACTAGTGCACTGAGGAATGTAAGGAAGCAACAGACACTCGTCATTCCTGCAGTTTTTGTCCAATCTATCCTAATGAAGATATTTTTATTCAAACCTAGGATTCCTCCTGTTAAGTTAGGACTCCTCCTAATTCAGTCATAGATGACATTTTGGTACAGAATGGAAGACCAAAAAGCAATGATGACCTTTATAGTCAATCAGAACACAGCTGATGAGTGAGTGGTTGCCAAATGTTTTTGAGTCACAGCTAACTGTTCTGGTTAGCCTATCCATAAATATCTTTCTTTAGGTGTCCATATATATATATCTTACAGAATTTAGATGTCAGAAATAGTCTTGTGGTCACTGAAAATTTGGTCACAATAGTCAGTAAAGCACAGACAGGAAACACCTGATTTGAACAAAAGAAAATGCTGTGCTTGGCAAGGAAAAAACCTGTGCACTAGATGAGATTGGAAAGAATCTTTGCAGATAAGGCCCTTTAGGTTATGGTGACTCTATCAGTTTGGTATAAGCCATTAATGTGGCATAGTAGTAAAAAAGGGTCACTGACCTATTGGGCTGAGTTATGAAGAGATCAGTAGATCAAAGGATCTGACACAGGCATTGTCATGCTCGTCAGGAGCATTCTTGTCCATTCAGTACAATAGAGACCCAGTTATTCTTAACTATGTCCAGAGCAAGACTGCAAAAGTGATTAAACAACTAGCTCATTTGTTATAAATGAAACAGCTAGGAGAGCTGGGAACATTCAGCATGGAGAAGAAAAGACTCACGGGAGATCTTATGTGTGTATAAATGCATGATGGGAGGGGTTATAGATAAATTCATGCTCTTCTCACTGATGTCTAGTGAAAGGTAAGAAGCAAATAGGCTCAAACTGAAACAGAAAAATTCTATTTAAATAGGAGGTCACCAGAACAGATCGCCCAGAGAGGCTGTGGAGTATCTCATATTTTGAGAGGTTACAAATCCAACTAGGGAATGTTCCTAGCAGCCTGATTTATTTATATATATATATTTATTTATTTATAAGAGGTGTGAGAGAGATAACTGCCATGTCCTGATCCCAGCTAGTCCATGATTTTTTGTGAGTTTAAATCAGATCTTCAGTGCATACTCCATCAGAAATTCATCACAGTGACTTGTGATTTTGTTGGGATTCAGTCTGAAGATGATGATAGCAATTTTTAATACATGCATTTATTACTGATGGATATTTGATGTGTTTTGATGGTATCATTTTTTTCCTATATTTCCTTTCTAATATTTTCCTGGTTTATCAGTATTTTCAATATTTCAGATGCAAAATGAAGGAATACAAAAAATTACAATGTTTTGAGGATAGTGCAAGTATTTTCTGTTACCTGCTATAGACACAGGGAGAGAAAACTCAGTAGAATAAAAGGAAATAAATGCAGTTCCACTACTTTAATTGAGCAAAAGGAATAAATAAGGGCAACTACACCTTAAGGATTTTTCAAGTTGAAATTGTCATATGCTCATAATTATTAGATAGTAGCAAATGGTCATTTAAAAGTCAAAATGTGGAACACAGAATAGAAAACATAATACTGAATACTTTAAATAACAATATTGTAAGGTCAATATCAGAATTGGTTTTTTTGTTGTTGTTGCTGTTGTTGTTTTTTACTATCTGGTTGATTCTAAAGCCAGCAATACTCCAGGTGGTGCCTGTGTTGCCACAGACTCTCCCACAGATGTTTCATTCAAGTACTGAGATATTAATAGTGTCCCAGTAATACCACATCAGCTTCTCCATGCTGGTTCTTTACAAGACTGTGAAATAGACTCTGCCACTTGTACACCATCTGGCTCTGGGCCTGCTGGTCTCTGCCCATCTGTTTCTTGCCATGTACTGACCACTGTGTTTGCTTATTTTCATTTCTAGACCAGTGGCTGATGGGAGCATTATAAGTGGGTTTAACATTGCTATACTCTTAGCAAGTCTCTAATCTTTACATATACAGATAGATATTAATATCTTACAAATATAAATAGAGATTAATAACAAATGGGATCCCTAATACAACCAGAATGCCATCTTAATATTTTCTTGCTGTGAGAAAGACCCACAAAAATAAATATTAATTCAACAAAATTTAGACTCTACGGGTCCCAGAATTATGAAATTAGTGTAATTATATCCCAAATATACTTAGAGTAAATCTCTCTAACCATACAATTAGAACTTGAACTGATCCAATTATGTGATGTAATGGTGTAGAGCAATTATGCATAATGACACCATTAGAATTTGTGACTGTGAAGTAAAAATTCTTCTGAAACTTTGAGAATGGATTTTGGGAACAAACTTCCTCTCTTCTTTTTAAAATGAACAAAGTCAGCTGTTCCTCCAAAATTTTAATTTATGCCACGCTGGAAGTATGCAATCCATTATTAAAAGAAAAACAATAATACAAAAATGAAGAAGGAAAGAAGGAAAGGAAAGGAAAAATGAAAATGAAAGATAAGACTAAGAGAGCCTTTCCTCATAGAGAAGATGCTCCATTCCTTGCATCACTTTTAAAGCCCCCCTCTGGATGCACTCCAACAAGGCTGCGTCCAGATTTAACGCAGTGCTCTAAGTGAGGTCTCGTGGCACAGAGCAGAGATGTAGCATCACTTTCCTGATGTGCTGGCCATACTTCCTTTGTTGCAGACCAAGGTATGATTGGCTTTCTGGGCTCCAAGGACCTGCTGCTGGTTCATGTCTAGCTTTCCACCCACCAGTATCCCCAGGAACTTTTCAGCAGAGCTGTGCTCAATCCTTTTGCCCTCCAGTTTGTACTGATAGTGGGGGTTGCCACAACCCAAGTTCAAAACCTTGCACTTGGATTTTTTGAACCTCATGAAGTCCAACTGGGTCCACTGCTGGATTCTGTCTAGGTGTCTCTGGATAGTAACCTGTCCACTCAGCTTCATATTATCCACATACTTGCTGATGGTATTCTCAATCGCACTGTCATTGTTATTGATTAAGAAATTAAAAAGCATTGGTCCTAGTGCTGAACCCTGAGGGATGCCACTTATCAATGATCTCCATCTCAACACTGAGCCATTGACTACCATTCTCTGGTCATGACCTTGCACTCAGTTCTTCATTCATAGCACAATCTACTGATGAAATCCTTATGTTTCGAGTTTGGAGAGATGAATGCTGTGGGAAACAATGTCAAAGGCCTTACTGAAGTTCTGGTAGATGACATCAGTAACTCTTCCTTTGTTCACTATACATTTACATATTTATTGAAGGACACGATGTTGGCCAGGATGGATCTGACCTTGATAAAGTCTTGCTGGTCATCCCACATCAGGTAAAAAGTTGCTGAGTATCTCAGTATTCTACCTGTTACATATTACTTGTCTATATTGCTCACTTGGAGGTGCATTCTTTCCTGGACTACCCATATTAAGTTGTTGTACCTATAGAAGCCTTTCTTATTCTTTGCACCCCTTACCAAGCCCAGTTCTAATTGGGCCTCTGTCCCTATACAAGCTAACAGCATCTCTAGACTCCTCCTAGGGTACCTGTTCCTGCTTCCAATCCCTGGGCGTTTTCTTCTTGCTCTTCAGTTTGATCAGGAGGTCCCAGTTCAGCCATGCCTGTTTCTTGACTTCTTTCCTGACTTCCTACTCTTGTGCCCTGAGGAAAGCTTCCTAAGAGATCTGCCACCTTTGGTCCACTCCCCTGTCCCTGAGGATAGTTAACCAGGGGGTTCTGTATACTAACTTCCTGCAGAGTTGGAAAATACTTCTCCAAAAACTATTTTGAATTGTCATTCAGCATGGCATTTTTCAACCGGGGAAAATTGATTCTGAAGATATTTCTTAGATGCCATTTTTCACTTAAGTCCACTTGTGGTCATCTGCTTTGAGTTAATAGTATAGGCATCTTGGTGTCTTTACCGTTGATTAGTCAGTATAGTCAATTCTTATTTGCTTGAGGTAGATTTTTAAGAGAACTCAGTTGAATTAGCCTAGAAATGTCTATTCTCATCTTACATAGGATGAATAATTTCACTGTGTCAAATGAGAATATAATTTATTTCTTTTTTGGTCAGTGATATTGTGAAAACTACGGGGAAGTTCAGTATGCAACTGGTGTTTCTCAATGTGTAAGGGGTGTTTTGCTTATGTACCAAGTTTTGCAGCTCTAAGCAGAATTTCCCATGGCCAACTAATTTCCATTTCTGTCTGAATTATCTGAACTGTGTTGCTACTTTCAATTTTTGAAGATGATTGAGGGTACAAGCATAGTCACAGTCACTGTTGTCTGTGTGCCTTTGAAATGCCATTCTGAGCAAGACTTTTCCACAATTCTGTGTTAGTTAAGTGCTGTATTGGTCTAATAATAGCAGCAGACAAGGTTTTAAAAGGAGAGACAGTATCCTTAATTATGCCAACTGATACTGCTAAGGAAAGAAAAAAAAGCCTTTGAGGCTTACAGGTTGGTAAAAAGACCCTGAACAGAAAAGCTTACCTGGATGTTTTAAATATATTTCTTTCATACAATTAAGATTTTACCTCTCCTGCTCTAGGGTTACTTTAATATTAAATAGTTTTTTGCCTTTATTGGAGGCTTCATTTCTGCTAAGAGACAATGTGAAGAAATAAATTAATAAAATGTAGGTTTTGCTCCCTGTGACAAGATAAAATATCTGAATAAGAAATACATAGGGAATAAAGAGAATCCAGTCCAAACGCTTGGAAGGTGAAAGAGTATCCACAGTGAAATGTCTAGTAAGTAAGTGAGAGGAAAAAATGGAGTGGATTACTTACCATCTCAGGAAGCAGATACTTGTAAGTGCAGATACATTCTCCTAGATATTATCTAAAGAAAGAATATAGTAATTCAGTATGACAGTATGCCAAAGGAGACTGAAAATATGAGATCAGTTCTGATGATGAGCAAAACAATATATTGTCTGGTCTTAGAAGGTAAACTAAACTCTTGCCTGTTTCATATTTCACTTGTGCATGAGGAACAATAGGTGTTAGTCAGCATTGATTTGCCTTAATGTTCCGTGTCTTAATTAATACATCTGACAAAACGATGATGTACGCTTGTTGCATATATAGACTGCACCAATTCCAACAGCTTTAATTAAATAATCAGCCATCACGTGTGATGTAGCTATCTAAGATTACTCCTCACACCTCTTTCTTAGATGTCTATGGCTTTGATACCTAGATAAAAGAAGTAGCCACATCCTACTGGAGGGTTTCCAATGGAATTTTAAGACCTTATGAAGTATTAAGTACTAAATCCAATGCAAATAATTAGCAAGTGGCCTTCTTTAATCTTTCAAATTGCTAGTGTTAATAAAAAGCAGGCAGGAGAATTTGAATGTAGATACTCTGGGGAAAAGTGCCAAGCATTACTGGTTCCTCATTTCCAGGATCTCATTTGATTCTTCTATATTGAAGTGTTATGTGTTGTAAGACTCACTCTGTATATCCTTGATAGCAATTTGGCATCAAACCATCCTTTTCAGGCCATTGCATTGTGAACAGGAAGTAGGAGATTGTCACAGAAATATTCTCTGATAAACTGCTTGAAACAAAATTACTGCTGATGAAGATGAAACATTGATTAAGATTGATTAAGAGTTCACTTTCCTTGGAAATCCTTTTTCCAAGCTTATACTGAAATTGTAATTGAAATATTGCTTTCAGTCAAGGTCATAAAAACTCACAAATACATTCCCACAGCTACTAAGAGGCATTTAAAATATTTAAGTCAATGTTATTACTGTAAGGCCAAGAATAATTTTTTTATTTAGACCAAAAAGCCCCTACAAATCTGTAGGATAATTGTAATTAAAAATGCTCTCACAAAAGTACACAAAATTCTGGGTCAGGAACATAATACTCAGTGCTGTTGAAGGAATTGGAGGAGAATATTTGATAAGTTTTGTCAGCTGAAGTTGTATATGCGATATCTCTGCCCAAGGCATTAAAAATTTGGCATTATTTGCAGATAATACATGCTTCTGAACAGGAGCAACAACAACCAAGGGCTCTCCAAGAAGATAACCTGAGAGGCTAAGCCCTCTTTTACGGAGTCTTTTCTGAATGAATAAAAGAGCTTTTCTACATGAATATTATGCTGTGGTCAAAGGAACATTTGCAGAAAATAATGTAATTATTAGGTATTGTGGGCTATAATGAATGTATCCGTATCCACCCTTTAGCAACTGGACTACTTACTTTTGTGGGAATAAAATAATATTCTATTTATTGAAGTACTCATGGTTTGCTATTCAGACATGGTGTTTTCTATTTTTGGTGAAAATGCATCCTTTTTTCCCAAAATCCAGCTCTTCCCATTACAAACTTTTGGATCCACAACATGAGAACAAAAAATATCTGGTCAGGTGATGCATCCCATTTCATAATAATGCAATGCTTGAATAATGGCATGAGAGCTTGAACAAGGGGTTTAATAACTGAGACAAAAGATACTCCAAAGCATTTCTTTCAAATAGCAAAGTTCTGATAAGTTATTATGTCATTTCTTGACAGCTGTTAGTTGTCAGGAGAAATCTGATGAAACTGACGGAAAGTGATAGAGGTGTGGGTTTTCTAAAGATTTAGTGGTCTGACTTTAGAGGGAAAAAAATAAGTGATTTTGAATGAGATAGAACTTAACTTATGTGGACATTGTTTTTTCTGAAATAGAAGTTAATCATAAAACTTCCTACCTCATTCCACTGTCTGAAAACAGGAATTCAGGAGTCTTTCTGAGATGTAGATGTTCACAATGTAGCTGTTGGTGCTTTGGCTTAATCAGCACTATGTCCACTGTATCTAGAAGGTTGAAGTGTAACTGTCGACACAGTCAGCTGTGACCTCAGAAGAGCCTGAAAGGCTCTGAAAAAAAGCAGTGAAATATTTTTTACAGAAAATCCCAAATAATAATCCTTATTTCTTAACCATGAAATAAATAAAGTTATCAGTATTATCTATTCATTATATCTATTTTAAATAAAACAAGGGTCCTTTGGAGAAGATCACTTGACTGCAATTTATCAAGACTTTAGCTTGAATCTGTATGAAATCTGTTATCTTCATCACAACACATATTGTAAGGTAATATCTCTATTTAAAGGAAACTGTTCTAACTTGCTGATTAAACAAACTGAAGGCTGTGGCTGTGAAGTCACACAATGTCTGAAAGTAGCATGATAATGATAATAACAGCAAAATAAAAACAACACTTCAATAACAGAAAAAAAAAAGCCTAATACAAATGAAGTGGATCTGAAACTTTAATACATAAAGAATTCTCAGCTAGTGGGCTTTCTTACCTTCAGTCAAGGCTTCAAGCTTTCTGTCAAACGATGCACCTAGTGCAGTTACTAGATGTAACTCTTTGCAGATCGTGAGTAGGAAGCTCAGCTGAGTGCTGTCACTAGACTGATAGACACTGCAGACACAATCTTTTGACAGAAATTTTTGACTGGAAATAATAAAAAATATAATGTGTGATTGTTTTTAATTATAAGCTATAGAAATTATGATATCTATTTCTTCTAGTTACTCCTGAATGTTGCTGTAGGAGTCAGTCTTCAACTTAGAAGGACTTACTGACATTTATGAGAATTTATATCTGTGTTTGTTCATTGCACTAGTAAAGAGTTCTCACGGCTAGGAAACAGAATGATTAAAAAAAAATAAGGAATTTAGGCAACTCAGTCCTTTTTTGCTGTGCTGCAAGAATATTAGAAAATTTTCTAAAAAGTTCCAATGTAAAACTGATTATCAAAATAGATAAAAAATAAATCAAATTATGTCCATGCTTTTTGGTTGCATTTAAAGCCAACAGTCTTGGCTGATGAAGGATTGTATTGGGTTGCAGGAACATTATAAGAATGTGAAGGAAAGGAAATATATATCTGGCAAAATTTAATAACTTATCTACCATGTTTGCAAAGGGTCAAGAGGCGCTTTAAAAGACAAAATGAATGATCAGCATTCTCTTCTATGGTTTCATATTTGTTCCCAAATTCCTGAACATTTTTTGAATAATTATTAAATGTCATAATCTCTTATGCCATAATTAAATATAGTGGCTTCTAGAGTAAATATGTTAATAAAATCATAAAGCAATCGTATGCTGATAATCAAGAGAGATCTTTTAAATATCTTATTTTAAAAGAGTATTGTTTTGGTAAAATTGTATAAACCAAAGATTATAACAATTAATAATGATAACATTATAATTATGGTGCCCAGTAGCTCAGTGTTGTGTGCAAAACACTACCACCCTTTTTATAATTTTCAAAATATTCTCAAATATTTTTTCCTGTTATGAATTTTTCTATTTTCTTTCATTACAACTAGTATTACTCTGATATTTTTCTGGTTTTATGTGGTTAACATTTTAGTTAAAAAATAAATTATTTATCTTAATGAAGACTTTGGCATCTAATGCTGATTTCCATAAATATTCTCAATTATTAATTTAAATGATCAGATGAGCACTTAGCCAATTTGTCTCAGAAAACAAAACACAGTTATTGTACTGTTTCAACCATTAACTACTGTGAGCAATTTTTCAGTGCATACTTTCAAGGATAGAAACACATTTTGCCAGTAAGAGAAATTTTACATTGGCATGAATAAAACACAAACTATTATCATTCTGATAGCAACTCTATTTCTAATTAGGTTCTAATTATCCTTAAAGCTTTTGAATTTTCTTCATAATTCCTAAGAATTCATTTTCTACTGCTGCTTTTATTCTCTTTTACATTAAAAACTGTTGTTTCGTCACACAGGATTGACTATATTTAAGCAAAATTACATTTTCTATAACAATTCCTGAAATTCTGATAGCTTATATGAAGGGAAAAAATAATTAATAATGACTGCTGTATCCATACCATGGAGAAGAGCATAAGACCTTCTTGTTTGTTTTATTCCAGAAAGAAAAAAAAAGGTACAAAAAAAATTAAATTCCTTATAAAATTTTATTTAAAAATTATACTTAGAAAATTACAGGTCAGTTTTGTATTGTATAGCTAACTATATATAGATATATATATATATAGCTAACAATATATTGTATTATATATCGAACTGTGGTTATCTTAATAAGCTAACTGTTGTAATTTTCTTAAACATCATCTGTATTTTCCAAAACAAAAATAATTGCTCTTTTCATTAAGATGAGTGGGAAAGTGTCCAATTAATTTAGAAATCATAGTAACACAACCAGAACCAACCTTCCATACTATTATCATAGATTCATAGAATCATAGAGTAGTTTGGATTGGAAGAGACCTTTAAGGTGATCAAGTTCCGACTGCTATAGGCAGGGACACCTCCCTCTAGGCCAGGTTGCTCAAAGCTCCATCCAGCACCTGGCCTTGAATGCTTCCAGGGAGAGAGCATTCACAGCCTCACTTGGTAACCTTTTCCAATGTCTCACCACTCTCACAGTAAAGAATTTCTTCCTAATATTTATTCATAATCTACCCTCTTCCAGTTTAAAACCATTTCCTTTCATCCTGCCACTACCTATCCTTATAAAAAGTTACTCTCCAGCTTTTCCATAGGCTCCCTTCATGTACTGGAAGACCTTCTCTTCTCCAGGCTGAAGAGTCCTGACTCTCTCAGCCTGTCCTCATAGCAGAAGTTCTCCAGCCCTCTGATCATGCTTGTGGCCTTCCTCTGGACCTGCTCCAACAGTTCCATGTCTTTGTGTTGAGGGTTCCAGGACTGAATACAATACTCTGGCTCCACACTGCTGGCTTATGTTGAATCAGTTGACACTCCCAAATCCTTCTCCTCCGGGCTGTTCTCAAGTCATTCTCTGCACAGTCTGTATCTGTGCTTGAGATTGCTCTGACCCAGATGCAGGACCTTGCTCTTGGGCCTGTTAAACTTCATGAGGTAGGCATGGGCCCACCTCTCAGGCCTGTCCAGGTCCCTCGAGATAGAATCCCTTCCCTCTAGCATGTCAATTGCACCATTCAGCTAGGTGTCATAAGCAAACTCACTGAGGGTGCACATGATCCCACTGTCCACGTTGTCTAAAAAGATATTAAATAGCACCAGTCCCAACACTGGTCTCTGAGGAATGCAACTCATGCCACATCTCCATTTGGGAGAGAGTGAACTGTTGACTGCAACTCTCTGCTGTGACCATCCAGCCAGTTCCTCATCCAGTGAGTAGTCCATCCATCAAATCCATTTTTCTCAACTTGGCAACCAGGATTTCATGAGGGACACTGTCAAATGCTTTGTATAACTCCAGGTAGATGATCTTGTACTCCATGACTCTGTAACACCATCATTAAAGGCCACCAAGTTTGTCAGGCATGACTTACCCTTAGTGAAGCCATGTTGGTTACCACAAATCACCTCTCCTTTATTTTCCATGTGCCGTATCATGGTGGGTAGCATGGAGTATCACTGAGAAAATTTTTCTCTGCTTCTCTTAATGAAGACCTATCTACCATGTCAAGATGATTGATACATTCACATGCAAGCTTTTTATTTTATTGTTATTTTAAATTGAAATACATTTTTAAATCTTAGGTTCTTTCTAACTTAGAGTGATGCAGCAAAACATTCTATTAGAGGTTTAGCTTCTAATGACTAAAAACTGCCATTCAAAGTCAAAAGTTCACATACCTTAAAAACTAAGTGCGATGTTTAGATGACATAACTTGGAATGGAGGTTAAACGTCAAGATAGCTCTAGTTAAAAGCATTTTTCTAAGCAGGCAAAATGAAAATAAAGGAGAAGAGAACAACATACTCTACTCTGAAAAAATAAAATGCTATTTGACTTTTGTTGGTTTTGTTTCAGTTTCCACTTTTGTTTTTACAATCTGCTTCCTGAAAATTTTGCACAATCCACATGAGAAAGTTGGAGTACATACCTGGAAATTTTGCAGCAAGGAAGGCCATCTTTAACTGCAACCCAGGTGAATAATTTAAATTTCCTTTACTCCAAGGAGAACACATATAATACAATGTCTGTCTTTACTTCCCTGGGAGAAATTGCTCTAGAGCCTGCAAATGCGCAGTGGAGATTCTCACTCAAGATTTAAAGAGACAAGTGGGAGAAAACAGAGTATAAAACCTTTCAAAAAGTCATGATCCAGTTAAGATAAAAGAGAAAGTAATTAACTGCTTACTAATGATGTAATCATTTGCCTAGAATCAAGGTTTCAGCCTGTAATCTTAAACATTCACAGGAACTGAAGTTGCTCAGCACCACAGAGAAGCCTTAGGCTATTGCGTAGCACATTTGCCAAACACAGACATTATCTCAGCATTTGCTAAACTAATTAAAGACATTCTGTCACATAAAACAGTGTGAAGCTGGAAAAACCTGAAACACTGGACCCTGTTTTGAAAGAGCTGCACTCTTTAACAGTGTTTGCTTGGCAGGGATGATAACTGCTTTGTTCAAGGCTTTCTGTTTTGTGGCATTTTATTACCTGCCTACACAAACACACATTTTGTGGAGGCAGTGTGGGAAGTGGCAACCCACATACTGCGGACTAAGTCAACTCACACCTCAATGAAACTAGTTATGTTAATATCAGGAGTTGGATAGTAATGAAAAAAATATCAGGACTTTCTCACTTGTGTGTTTTAGTTGCTCAGTAGACAAATGTCCTTTTTTGCTGCATTTCCAGAACTAGTCCTTCAGAATTCATTCCGGACTAACTTCAGCAGGAGCTGCCTAGCCATATTAATTGCAAGACCAGAACTTAATTTTTGTATAAAAAAGGAGTCCGAAGCACTCTGGTCCATGTGAAGTGTTCTTTGTTAGCCTAGCCCAGTCTGAATACACATCTCAGGCACTTAACCTCAATCAAGGAACCACAGAATAGTTTGGGAAGGAAGGAACTTTAAAGATCATCTAGTTCCAATCTACTTGCCATAGGCAGGATTGCCATCCTTCAGATCAGGCTGCCCAGGGCCCCATCCAACTTTGGTCCTGGACACCTCCAGGGGTGGGGCATCAGCAGTTTCTCTTGGCATATATTAGCTTACTATGTAAGTAAGATTGAAGTAAAAGAGAAGGGAGACTAATTCATTAAGCTGGAAAGAAGGCAATTGCATTAATCTAGAACTGAAAAGGCACTCGTGGGAATATGGATGATCTTATGGTCTCTTCTAGAAAGACATACTTTTGCAAATATTCTGAATTTCTCTCAGGTACAAATTTCTTCTTCATTGTGGATGGAACTGAAGTTTCCAGTTCAGACTTGTCAGTTCTACTGGAGTAATTTTTCAATCTTTTAGAATTACAAAAAGCTAATGCTCAGGACATATTTATTTGACTTAAAATTAATAATTAAATCAGGCTCCTAATGTAGAAGTAGAGCTACCTTTATTTATTCCTTAGTCAGAGGTGAGATAAGAACCTTCCCACGCAGTACTGACAACTTGGTTAGACGCCTTGGTTTAGTTAGATAACTGAACCTAATTTAGTCAATGATGCTCACTTTACAGACAAAGAAAAAAGGGGGTGGATGTTGTCTGCCCAGTGAGATGACTATCTTAAAATGAATTGCATTGTGGAAATGTGTTTTTTTTTCTGAATCTGAGTGGTGTCTTGAGTATTTTTTTCAGTTTCAAATGTTAATGTTTTAGTTGCCCATGTTTGGGCAGATGAGGTGACTCGTGTTAAAAATCATCCATTAGCAGTTTGTTGTACCCTGAATCTGGTGACTGCTTCGCCTTGAATTTGATTAGGTCTCAGCAGGTGTTCTTTGACCTCATCAGCTTTTCCAATTTGCTTTTAAAATCTATAGTCAAACAAACACTCTGATGGACCCCTACTGAAGAGTGTTTCGCTATTTTTCTTTGGTAGCTCTGTAGTTGGAGTCTAGAATCTACAAATACTTTGATGACTATCTGATGAGTTTGACACTGATATAATAAATAGATTATATCCTTTACTCTTGCTCCTTCTCCCAATTCTTCTTAATGTAGGTTCAAGTAAAGAGGTTGCTGCTCATGTCTTTTTGAATTGTATAGAAAAAGAATGTGAGAGTGTGCATAGGGAATAAACCCTGAAATGGGTTAAGAAGGAGAGCGGTGTCACTTGAGTGAATATTTAATACTTGTGTTAGATTTGGAGGAAAAAAAAGAAAAATGGCAGAAAAGATAAAGTAATTATTAACCACAAAAATTAAAATGAAGGCCAAAGACGAATATGCAATTCAGTAATTTCAAGCTAAAGACAGATATTAACTTTGAAAAGACACAGAAAAAAATGAATAATTTTTAACTTAGACAAATATGTAGATCATGAATCATGTTTGAAGGCTAATGGAGATAAACAAAACAACGTAGAAATTACTGTCAACCAAAAAATTTCCAAATGTAAAAATTATACCAATAAAGGCATCAGTTAAAGATTAATCTCTGTCCCACAGACTATGTGCTAGAGCATTGCTCATGACTGCATAATTTAGAATTCTTTAAACTAGAACAGATATACTGCATCCACATTTCATAATTCTTGGCCTAAACTTCTTCTGGGAGAAATCTGGTGGCTTTAAAACTATCTTATATTTCATCAAAGAGAATAAATAAAGTAAATGCTGTGCCAAGATAGAATTTTTATATCATGGTGTTGATGAGGTCTGACAGGTGCACTAGGCATTGACATAAAGGTATATAGAACATACAGAAGAGACATATTTGATGGTGTTTGCGGAAAATGGCAAATGACTATTTGAGACGAAATACATAGCTGAAAGGAAACTAAGACTGACATGTCCCAAATCTTCTGAGACTTCTCCAGAACTTCATATGACTTTTGTCTCAAAGAAAAATAAGTACTATAAAATAAAATTCAGAAATGGTAAACACATATATGTGGACAATAAGAGAGTCTGATTATTTGTCAGTATGGATATATTCAGATCATTATATACATGCTAATTAAGGAGTAAATAGTAATGTCCATTTCTGAATGCAAGAATTAATGTAGGAAATTGCAAGTCTGATAGAAATAATCTTAATGATTCCACCAAAATTTTAGAATGGAGGCATATCCCTTCAGAATAAAAATTACTAAATATATGTATAAATAAAATTAAAAAAAGGCCTTTCATGTAATAAATAGCAAAAAGTTTTAGAAATTGTCTACTTATCCACTGATGATGACATATGATGTTGATGGCTTATGACTTAGAGGCATCTGTAAACCATTAATCAGAGGTGATCATGCACAAATAATTTTATCCCTAGTAAGTACCAGGGAAGACACAGTCAAATAAACAGATGAGAGTGTAAAGAAGACATAATAAAAGTGTTTTATGCAGTGTAATGCACAGTTGTAGTTGATTTTGTTCAAAAGAATAGCATTCACACTGGAAAATTTACAGAAAAAATGCTACCAGACTAAGCAAAGAAGTGAATCTTATTTTACTAAGGAAAATTGAAGGAGGATTTTTTTTAATCTTAAGAAAAATAATAATTAAAACACATTGATCTTCATAAATTCCCTGAATTCATAACCCATTATGTTGAAAGGAGACTTATCTAAAGTAAGTGCTGGGACAAAAATAAATTAGCTTAATCTAGACCTCGCATAGATACAAAATATCATGAGCTCTGTCTCAGTAACCTTCTAGCAAGAAAGTAAACTGGCTTCAGCATTCTGGGAAACGGAATTTGACATATTTTCCTGACACAGTAGTGTCAGTATCTGGATCTGATAACACTGACATCTTTTCCCATTTCTTTTGATCTTATTTCTTATTATTTTAATTTAGGGATAAAGAATGGGGATTTTTTTTTTTTTTATTTAATACACTTAGTGACTGCCAAGTTGTTTAGATAGATGCAATATAAAGAATTGGTGTATGGATTAAGGCAGGTGACATGATGTCAATGGTTTACCGGGCTGGATCAGCCCGGTTCCATGACGATTGGTGTGGGGGCCCCACAGACCCACGCCCCAGGAAAGGGCAAGGGGGAAAGGGACAAGGGAAAAGGGAGATGGGCCCAGAAACAAAACAGCGGCAACGATCTGAGGAGGAAAGCTAATTTACTAAATAAGATATCAGAAAGCAAAATAACACAATATAATACAATATAATTGGAATTGAGGTTAATGAATCAAAGAAAATGAGCAAGAGAGAGTGTCCGATAAACCGAAGGCCTTACACTAATGCTGAAGGCGATACGGCAGCGAGCACCCACTGCTGAGTCGATCCCGAAGGAAAGAGAGTGTCCCGTGACCACAGAGAGTTTTTATCTTTTCCCTCTGAGCGGAAAATACGTAAAAATGCAAAGCATCGCAAAGTCCTCTGGAGAATGTAGTTCTTCTCTTCTGTGACAGGTATCCCCAGAAATATCAATGATCTATGGAGTTGGAGTATTAACTCTTTAACTCTTAATGCACTACATGTTGTTATGATGTGGAATACCAATACCAAAAATCATAAAACCATGACAAATGATTAAGAGAGCCACTCTTCCATTTATCATTGGCATCATATGTAGTTAGATTTGCAGAGAAACATGATAGAGACATATGTAACACATACACATATGGAAAATGAATGATACTGTCAGGTAGTATTTCAATACATTCAATGATCTAAAAACTTATATTTGGACAAAATGTGTTAGAGGAATATGTAATATTTCAAAAAGTAGAGAATGAAAGAAAAATGTAATGGCAAATGAAAAATGAAATAACTTTTTCTGCTGATTTTCATTTCAGGCATATTTTATGAGTAACTTACAAGACTTCAGAAGGAAGAGTTAAGAAGATACATGTATCCTTCACAAGCTAAATCCTGTTCTTGACATTTTGTTTTATCTTCCATTTTCTAGTTCTTATTGCAGAGCACATTCACTTATTTAAACTATTTACACACAACAGACTTCTGCTACGTTTTTTTTTTTTGTGTGTGCAAATAAAAAATTATTCATTTTTCTGACTTTCCATGTCATTTTACTGAACAAGGAATTGACTTAAAGTTCTATCTTCTCAGAAAGTTTTCTTCACACAGTTTTTAGCAGATGTAGGACTAAATCTTGTGCTGACTTTGTGTTTCTGAAAGAAAGATCCTCAGAAGCCTCCTTACTGTTCATCAGAAGTCTCATGTCAGTAAATGATCTGGTCCAGTTACCACCAATGTGACTGTGAGCTTTGTGGTTGACTTCAAGGACAGTATTCTGTTATCCAAGTATGACACTTTTTTAAGGATTGATACACTGCTAGTTTTTCTTACATCTTTTCAGGAATTCAAATGCATTATTTTTATGACATAAATACATCAGGAATATATCTAAACATACACCTAACAGTACAGTAACCATTATGATCAAACATGCTTTCCTTGAAAACATGTAAAGACATTATGAAGTAGAAAATGCTATATTCACATCCTCATGCCATAAGCAGCTAGTGTTATGCATGGATCTATTACACTGATGATGCTTTTTCTCCCCACCATGAACTCCTTCTAAATATGTATCACAGATTTTTTCTTAAAGTTGATCATGAATGCCTGCCATGCCTACTTTTCATCAGTTCTAAGCAGTACGGATCTGAGTAGTAAGATGACGAGCATGCTGAGACATTAAAAATTAATGTAATATCATTCTGAAAAATGTGCTGTATCTGGTCCATATTGAAGATTACTGAATCAGAGGACTCAAAATTATGCAAAGTACAATAAAGTTTGATGTCCTTATTTCCAGTTTCTAAATACCTCTGCACTTATACAGAGAACTCTTTTTTTGTTGTTGTTGTTTGTTTGTTTAAATAAAATCTGGGGAAAAAAAAGTGTTACTAACATATCCATCAAAAATTGTTGTCTGGATACAGCTTTAGAGTTAAATAGAGAACCACTAAAAGAAAACTTAAATCACAGTGTAAGTTTTAAGACTTCGGAACATCTGAGCTGGAATTTATACAAGGGTCAATTAAATTAAAAACTCAAACCTTAAAGAATGTAACCAGAAGACAGGGATGCTGAAGAAACACTTTTGACAATGTTATTTTTAGATATTCAAGAGCCAGAAGGTAATCTGTGGAAACTGTAATATAAAACTATGCAATATTAGAAAGAAATACAATAAAACTATAAATTATTAAAAAGAAACACAATCTTCAAAAGAAAAGGTGAAATTTTCTCGTCTCGTTCATTATCTATAGTCAGATTTTGAGGTATACTGCATTGTGTTATTTTGAAGACATTTTAGAAATTGTTTCCCGCAAATTTTATTAAATTCTGGGAGACTGCTGAGAGTGAGTCTTGAATGACCTACAGAAACGTGGAAGAGGAGTGATATTTTTCACATGCTTTAGATAGAATCAAATGGTAAACTAGATTAGGCCGCAAATTTTTCATTCCAGCATTAGTCTATCAAAAATAACTGAGTTAAAAAGCAAATCACTTTGTAAACATATACTGCTTCAAAAATCGTTTAACAAAGAGCAAGTAGGACTCTGACATAAACCTGTTCAGTTTTTGGCTAGCCCACGTAAGCCAGGGGGGCACTAGTTCTTGAGGGCCCATAGCTCACTGCTTCTGAAGTTTCAGCATGGGGTATATTGAGGTAAACACTATTTATTTGTCTATTTACTCAGGTAAATAAATAAATAATCTTCTTCATTCCAAAAATATGGATGAAATGAAAAAAAATTGAACAGACAGGATGAAAAATGAGATAAATTTTGAGTCAATCTAGGTACTGAATAATCTATATAATAGAACTGTTCAGAAGTAATGGACTTTAACAATCTTGGATATCTAACTGCCAGATATATCTGCTTATCCAGGAAAAAAAATCAGTTTCTTTTCAGACACCAAGAACACAATTTCAATTTGTTCTTCCTAGATGTAATACATCTAGAGTTACACATAGAATTATATTTTTTTTTCTTTCAAATATAAATTGTAAATCAGCATAAAGAAATATCAGATTTTTTAAGATATTTGTAAACTGAATATTTCAGTTCTTTTTTTTTAAATCTAGATTTTATTGTCACTTTCAATGTTACTATTTAAATATTTCTTTTTTCTTTTTATTAGATTTACAAGTTTAATGATTAGTAAGGCAATAAAATCCATTCCAGAAAAAAGAAAAAGAAAAAAAAGAAGAAAAAATAAAACCATGTAAAACGTATTTTCAGAAAAGCAACCAATTTACATATTGCCAACTATCATCTGATTTAGATGAAATATTTATTTTAATATGACTTTTTTTTTCAATTTTTACGTGAAATACTGCCTTTGTGCCATGTGCTGCTCTACCTCATGCAAATTTTAGCTTGTGCATTTTTTCCTCATTATTATTTTAGTGATCATCAATATTTCATGATGAAAAATAAATGCTTGCATTAGCTGATGAAAGTGTATGCTGTGCCCTTCTCTATGTAGCAATCACCATTTATAAGCTGCCAGTTATCAATAATTTCTTGTTTCAAGTTTTACTTCTAATATTGAAAGCATAATTAAGAGATGATGGCCATTTTTTTCCACACTTTTAGTCTCCTGGAATGATTAAGAATATAAAGCCAAAAGATACTTCATATCTGCTCAGGAAATTAGCTCTGGAGTCAGTGCTGATCAGTTCATCGTGCAAGTTTGTTTACATTTATTTCTTTCTTTTCTTGAAGAGACAGAATTCAGCAGCATGGACTGTTTATATCTGTTGGTTTTCTTTGATACATATTACTGAGCTGAAAATGTGATATATTGTAATTACTAAAAATATGTAATTTGGAGAGCTTATAACACAATCATAATAAGTTTAAGTAAAATAAATCAAAGCCAATTTGTGCTTTGTTGTTTTGGGAATAACATTTCTGTTAAGTTGTCCAACAGTAATCATTAAAACAGGGGAATAATCCACCTCCTAATTAAACAATAATAAACAACTGTCAATAGCACATAATTGTTAGATGTCAACAAAGGACGCATTAGTGTAAACAAAGATTAGACATTGTTCTTGAAAATGAGAATGGGAATGTTATTTAATGTCTGGTGGAACAGACTAGACATAATAAATATTAGCAATTCTAGAGTTGCAAATATCTCCATCAATTTCATTTAGTTAGTAGAGAAGCTAAGTAGTCCATTAAAATTGAAATTAATATGTTGCACATTTTGTCTACTGCCTAAGTTTCACTCCGTGCTTTATAGATTGAACATATTTTCCCGTACTTCTAAATTTTAGGAGCAGTTATGTTTCCAAAAGATTTTTTAGGTCAAATAATGTCTCTCTGCCAATCATATTTTGGAAGTCACATACTTTAATTAGTGGGGAACCAAGATTAACCTCTAGATCTTGCATGTATCTATTCAATTCTAAGTTCTGTCACTAAGCTATAAATTAATTGAAGTATGAGGACACATCTACACCTACACACACCCCTACACACTTATGCATATGTACACACCTATAAATATGTATGTAAATATGTGCAATACGTAAACACAGGTCTGTGAATGTGGTCAGGCACCTGACATGTAAATCTTTATTCAGTGCAATTGAAAGATAACACAAATTCTCAGATGCCTCTGAGTATAGGCGCACAGACATGTCAGTAGGGGACCGAAGATAGAAAGCAGTATGAAATTTCAGGACTCCTGGAAACCACCCTAATTGCTTCCTTACTTTGCTTTGGTTGTTTTGTATTTATATATATATATATTTTCAGAAGACGACACGAATCTCACAGGATGGTATGAGATATCAAGTGTTCTAATTTAGCAAGTTAAAATTTGTCTTTGATCCATCTAAGGCTGAAGTTCTCCTCAATTCCCCATTTAGTAGACTCAAACCTATGCCAAATTCACGGCACACTTTCACAGTTCACACCTGCAGCCTAGAGTCTTGTTCTGCTGTATCTGCAAATGCTCACTGAAGAGCTCTGGCAACGAAGGGGGAGTTCATGTAAATATTTGTAAAACTGAGCCTTGAATTGCAAAACTCTTCTACAGATTTATACTGTTGCTATCAACAACCTGGTGAATTCAGCACTAGGATTACCATGAGTGTCAATTCCTTCTTTTGAGAAGGTTTTCTGGTGTTGCACCAAATCCATTTCCAGTTCATGTAGATTGTGAAAGAGAGGGAATTGTTATTAAGAATTTAAATCAGCTCATGAAAAAAACACATCTTGTGTAAATCAAATAGTATTCTAGATATTTATTAATGTTTTCTTCATATGTTACAGACCATGTTTATTATTGTTGTACTTTTACTGTTATCATTAATGTTTATAAACATATACATGACAACGATCAGGAAATAAATAGTCTACAGAAATTTAGAAAATGTTCCAAACTTGAATTTGGGACATTCTAGTGAATTCTTATTTATGAATGATAGGCATGTATTTTCTTTCACAGTCTCACAGATTTCCCCTGAAGGTAAACTCAGTAGATAACTTGGCATCCTTTGTAGTCTGTCCAGTGGAGAGATGATGTAATGAAACGTCATTGGATGATGGCTTGATGATTCTATTGGCATCCGTACACTTTCAAGGAAAACAGTACAGAAAATGTTAAATTATGGTAGCTAATCCCATCTATGAGTATCTCATGTATCATATATATCATTCTGCACAAATCTGTGAGAGATCATAAATGTTCATTTTACATATACTAGCCTCACTACTGTTCTCAGAATTAAATTTCATGCTATTTTCTTCAGCGGACAATAACGGAAAAATACATACACATGAATGTATTAAATCAAGAAAAGCAATCCATAAAGAAACCAAGATAATATTGATGTTTATGGCAGTTCCAGCAGTGATTTTCTCATTAAAGAAACAGTATTGTGTTTTAAATGGAAAAGCTTGAAATACCATCAATTTGAAAGTTGCCATCTGGATAGACTGTTGATACATATTAGATTAAGGACACTGACGAACTGTTTAAAAGTGTGGCTTTCTAAACTATGGAAAAAAAGTTGTTTTTAAAGAAATGAAGGAAGTCAGTGATCAAAGACTCAAAGGATCTGTCTTACATGTTTGCAGATGAAGATGTTCTTCCTGTATCTGACAAGAAAATACTTTTCAGTTTGTATAATGCATAATTGTTACTTTATATAGTCTTTACTGGGATTTCCTTTGTGAAGCAACTTCTTATATGAGTTTAGAGGAGCTATTTAAAACATGTAATTCAGCATGTGTAAGTGTAGCAAAAGCTGGTCTACTCCCATTTCCAAGTTCTACACTTTCCTTGAAAAAATAAAAAGAACTATCCCTCCATCTTCACCATCCTCCTCCTCTTCACATGTGATATCTTGGAATTTTTCTAGGAATATTTATTTTTCTCTTTAAACCTGGAATGAATCATTTTTCTGTTAATTAAATCATTTATCTTTTTTATTTAGTCATTTAAGGTGTTAATTGAGGAGATGTGATCCTGTTATTCAGAGATTAATTTAAAAGTATCACTGAAAGGGCAGCAGATGTGACCATATGCAACAATGTTAGGGACTTCATGGATATAATTCTCTGGCATGATTACAATAATCCTCTAATGAATTTGTCTCAGTAATTTTTAGGAAGATAAAATTTAAGGAATGGCTATTTTTTTTTCTACTGAGTAGAAGCCTCTAAAAATGAATAGGGCTATTCTAGTCTTCTGAAAGCTAGTGACAAATCCCTCACTGAGCCTTAGAGGAGAAGGTTCCAGGATTTAATCAGTCAAGATTTGGTAGAGGGTGTTGGTTACATATAAAGGGTCCTCCCAACCTAAACTATTCTATGGTTCTATATTTTCTATATGAACAGAAAACATATTTTGCTTAAGAAACAAATCAGTGCATTAATTAACTGTCTGATCCAAACCCCATTGAGGCTGGTTCACAAATACCTTGCAGTTGAGCTTATGTGTTCTAATTTGGTACATTTTTTCCTTCTTTTACTGAGACTTACTAAATTTTTTGGGTTGTTTACACAGCTCAGTGTGACCTGGTTCAACACATAATTACACTGGAATCAGAAATAACAGGGAACATGTTCTGATGTTGATGTTGATGTTGTTCCCTGATGAACAGGGAACATGAACTGTATCAGATTCATATCTGAAACTAGATTAAAATCCACACTTTTGGGTAATAGAATGAACGTGTAACAGAACAAGAGTTTTAATGAGAATTCACATACATTTTTTTTGTTTCTAATAACATTGTCTGGGTCTCATTCCAATTGTCCAGACTTATATACACAATGCCATTCATGTTGGTGCAGGTTTTATAAGACATAAGGCTAGCAGATGTGGGAATAGATGCCAAGAATACATGAGATCTATTGAAGTGGCAACTGAAAACCAGACTGAATATTTGTGTGGACAATGGAGTCAGGTCCCTTTGAACAACATCCTTGTCTCTCTCTGTCGTGTTCTAGATATTGTACATCATAATGAATGCACATCTGATGTTATTACTTAACATTTATCCAGAGATTTTAATTTCTTGTTCCAAAAGTAATTTTGAATAGATGGATTTAGAGTTTATAATCCCTAATTTCTTTAAGAAGGTATTCCTTGTATAATATTTGGAGCATGACTCTGGGTTATTCAAGGAGAAAAAAATCGAGCTGCATCTGTGTTATCACATTGACAATATAGTTAGTTCTCTTGACATTCTGGTGAAGATTTTAGTGCCATAACAATATTAATATAGTGTATGAAAGAGATTAAGAAATAAATAACACACTGAACAAAAACAGTCATCTGTGGAAATTAATCATCTAAAGAGATGTGCATACATACAATACTTATGCTATAGAGCATTCAGTACTTTCAGCAGTGAGATGGAAATAAACATAAAGTTACCACTGACAAATATGTCAACCACAGAATGCTTAACTGTGGTGACAACGAAACATTTATCATATGAAACTCAAAATACTTATTTAGCTTAACTCATTGAAATTAAATGTAGTTTAATACCTATTTAGTGGAACGCAGGCTGATGAGTCCAGTAGGAGAGACAGTTTGTGTAATGTTATGATGATGAGTGAGTCAATCTACCTGGATGAATTCAACTGTAATTTAACAGCTTACTTAATATTCACATTGCTGATTTTGCTGAAGATGAATATACATACAATATACTATTTAGAATGAAAATTAAAAATATACTTTTCCTATAAATATTCAAAAACAATTTAAGTTAGTACAAAACAATTATCATCACAAAAACTTAGCAGCAGCACTAGAGGTGGTATTATTATTTCCACCAAGTCATTACAATTAAATGATAGCAGATCACCAAGACCCATATCATCTCATAGAAACACATATTATATTGTATCAACATGGCACAGGTTCTCTGCCTTTAGAATTCATTGTACTGATTCACCAGTAATTATGGTTCTCCCTATAACATTCAGTACATTCCTGAAGGCTTTAAAACAAAACACTGAGCTCAGATGAACCCAATTAACCCATAACATCTAACAGAATTAAAGTACAAAGTAGTAGAGTTGCAGTGAGTGGTATTAAAATGGATTACATGTGTTTGGAAACATGAAATTAAATATAATAATAAAAATTACATTGTCAGCTGCTTCCAAATGTGCTGGAAAGATCACAGAGATCTGTTTGTAGAGATAAATTTTGTTGACCAAAAATTTTGCATTCACTGAGAACAATTGTGTGCAAATGAAGCTTTCAGGGTCAGGCAATGAGTTTATGGAAATGAACAGAAAGTAGTTTAGAAAATATTAAAATATGAGCAATACTTTCTATTGAGCTACACCTCCAAATTCAGGTAAAAAAATTCAGGTTTTTCAGCATATGCTGATCTAAAATTATAAATATGTTAGTGTGTTATTGAATTCGCCATAAAGAATTTGTTGCCTTGTTGCATTTGTAAGCATCTGTCAGAAAAGTGCATAACAAAACAAATCCTGCTTATTAGTATAAGAAAAGTGTGTAAGAGGCCAGTAAGAGGCCACTAAGGAATGCATGAAAGTAGTCCACAGGATTTCAGAAAATTCCTCAAAAATTAATAATTTGGAATTTAAATAAAAACTAGTGCTACTTCTATTTGTGACTTTGGATTCAATGAATGTATCATCATATTTTTCCACCTAAAAACTCACTAAAAATTTGCTATGCTTATGAAAATATGGCACGTGATCTTCCCCCTCTTCTCTGCCCAGGTGAGGCCTCACCTGGAGTATTGTGTCCAGTTGTGGGCTCCCTGGTACAAAAAAGACAGAGATCTCCCTGAAAGACTCCAGTGGCAGGCCACAAAGATGATAAAAGGCCTGGCACACTTCTCTTACAAGGAGAGGCTGAGAGACCTGAGTCTATTCAGCCTTAAGAAAAGAAGATTCAGAGGGGATCTGATCCACGTCTATCAATATGTAAGGGGCAGGAAGCAAAGGGTCAAGCCCAGACTCTTCAGTGGTGTATGGAGTTAGGACAAGGGGAAATGGCCTCAAACTGACACATAGGAAGTTCTGCACAAATGTGTGTAAGAACTTCATCACAGTAAAGATGACAGAGCACTGGAACATGTTGACCTGAGAGATTGTGGGATCCCCTTCTCTGGTGTGTTTAAGGCCTACCTGGATGCCTACCAGTGCAACCTGGTCTAGGGAGCTGCTTTGGCAGGTGGGTTGGTCTAGATGATCTCTAGTGATCTTTTCCAATCCCTACAATTCTCTGATTCTGTAAATTTAATCATTTGATTCAGTGATTCAATATTTACTCATTTTGTAACTAAAGATTCAAGATTAATTTAGAAAGGTACAATAGAAGGACTGGTTTTTTGAAGGCTTTAAGATCAGAACTTGCCTCGCAGAGTAAAAGCATGTTGTACTTCAGGGGAATTCAATTTCTTGAGATCATACAGCAAACATCAACACTACAGAAAGGGATGTAAGTGGTATAGTGCATTTCAAACAAATATGAATCAATAGAGTGATGTTATTGCAAAGAGCAAATTTCATTTGGTATATGTTAATAGAAGTCTCATATATCAGACAAGTAATTATTCAACTGCTCTCAGAAATGATAAAGTTTCAAAAGGGATGTTTTTCACACCATATCTCAAAAAGAGTTATAGACAAGGCAGGGACAGTCTAGAGAAGAATACTGGCAAGTATAGATTTATTTATTTCTTTTAAGAAAAGTAGATTTGTTTTTGTTGTTGTTGTTTTGTAATTATTTTTGTTTTTAACCTAAAAAATTATGAACTTTAAGTGACAAAATGAGAATGCAAAATGAAACTAAGAGAACTGTGGAAAAGAAGTCTTGCATCCCCTTAAGTATTATATGTGAAAGCTGATAGTAAAGACTGAATTTCTTATTTCTGCTCCTTCCTTTTAATCCTCTTCTTCCTTCTTATCTCTCTAGATTACTGTCTCTATTTCTCACAAGCTCTATGTATGTTTTTAGGTAGACACTTTTTATTCTCCTCTTTATTCTAATATAACTGTTGTGATAAAGATTTTTGAGTGAGGAAAACTGAACGGAGAATTTCTAAATCTTAAGTACTAGATGAAGGCCAGTAATGTAACAATCCATATAACCTTCTAAGACAGGCAGAGAAAGATTCTCCACAAATACTATTATCAATGTTTTGCTCCAGTTTCTTAACCATTAAAATTTAATTTTCCCATGTATGAATGATATTAGTGGAGTTACTTGTTTTTGAGAGACTTAACCCTCTGGCACTCTATGTTTTCTTAAAAAGAAAAAATGTCTTCATTATCATTATTACTATTATTATTATTTTACACTATTGTGTTCCTTGCTTGTATGTACATGCAACTTGACGTTATGCTGCTTTAACATGAAGACAGGGAAATGGTGATCCAAGAGGTTTCCAAGGACAAACAATCAACTACTTGCACAGAACACCTCAACAAATATCTGGCATTCACTTTCTCTGGAGAAATCACTATTAAGGAAAAATTCCAAGGAAATACTTCTATTAGCTTCCAAAACAGAAGTTCACATATGCATATATAGAAAATGGAGTAGCAGAAACATACACTGATTTGCTCAGTACTACTCCTTCGAGCCTGGCACATAATAAAAGTGAAAATGTCACCTAAAAAGAGATCCATCTGCCCTACATTAGGCATTAACATGGTAACTAAGTTACAAAGTAAGAGAGTTACTCTAAAGCAGAATGCTCTTGTAATAGTCAGTGAAGAGAAATACCATCACCAGAGAGTGATTCATCTCCTTCGAAGACTGGTGTCTAGGGCAAATTTGATAAACTGCCCTCTAGAGAGGTCTGTGTCTCTTTCCTGACTTTAGGGGAATAATAATAGCTTGGACTTGGATTTCTAACTTCTAGAACTCTGAAATCACATGTAATGAATTCCATTCTGATATGGTCAACACACTGACACAAAATCATTGGTCTGAAAAAAAAATCATTCCAGTTTAATCCTACACATTTTATACTGCAGAATACAAGTGAATGAAAATTCAAGGATATTAAAATGACTTTTAATTTGGCTTGATGATACTATCTCAAAATGATTTGTAATACACCTTTTTAACAACAAAAAAAAAAAATTACAGCACTGTTGATGTTTCCTCATGAGAATATAAAAGTCTGGAAATGAAGTATTTCAGCAGCCTTTAATGTTTATAATAGTTGTTATTAGGTACAATTAAGATATCTAATTATAGGGTAACAGTATTTTTTTTCCTTTTTTTTCAAAGACATACAAAAGACATAGGAACAAAGTCATTAATTTAGATTGGCTTTAGATACATAGTGCTTCAGGCTGTCTTAAAAATCTCTGCCTGAGCTGCTGTTGAGTACATAGTCATATGATTGTACATCTTCAATCCCAGCAGATTCAAAACAGTCCAACTGTGTTGAAGAGCTGACTTTAAGGCTGCCATTCACATGAGAAGGAATCACAGGATCAAGACCAAATAGTATTACCCTTATGATGTGTTCTCTGCTAAGATTATATTTTCTTTCAGGAGTTTGTAAATTTGTCTATTCTTGTAAGCTGTAAACTAAATAGACTATTGTCAAAAATTTAGCTTTTCTTTTGCCTCAGAAACCACAAAGAACATAAGTCATTGGTTTTGCTTATGGCAAAAATATGTACAGGAATTATGGGAAAACTAGGGTCACTGTGCTTGTGGGACAGTGGACCACACAGGGAATTTGTCAGGAACTTTGGGTAACTGTATAGTAATTTTACCATTATAGAGAAAAGGCTTCTAAACTCAGAAGGTATCTCTTCAAAGATGAGAGACCAAGTTCATTGGTGGAAAGAAAATATAACAACACCTTTAAGCAGCTGCTCTTTTTGCATTTTTTTACCTCTAAGGGGCTACACTCTGAATCTGGTAAAAAAGTGTCATATTTAGATTCATAAGGAAAAGCATTATGTTATTCTTCAATGGCATGAGTTCCTGTGCTATACAACAAAAGTCTTTTGTAAAAATTTTGGGTTAGATATGATCTACTATTAGTCAGTTAATTGGTTTCTTTATCAATAATAAATGTCTAGACTTGTTATAACATAAATATTTAAACATCTAAGAAGTTTGGAAAATCTCCATTCAGAGTACAGTATGTTAATTGATATAGTACGCATTGACCTCATTTTCTTTATTTGCCTTTGAGAAAGAAATTTGCAAAAACTTGTATCTTTTCTCTTTTTTTTTTTTTTTGTAGGAACATGGATGAAATATGGGAGAAGTATCTAAACACAGAAACAGCAGAAAGGGGTAGTTTGGCAGCTCTTGGTTTCCTCTGTATGTTCCACCACTGGGTTTAGTTGAACAAGTCACTTCACATGCCTTCCTCTTCTCAGCTACTTGCTACTTATTTCTTATATTCAACTCTGTGTTTTGCAAAATGACTATCTAAAATTAAAAATTAGAAGGTTTTTTCTTTTTCTTTTTTTTTTTTTAGTACAGCAAGTGGGATCTCCATTGGTTCTAAAAAAGTGAAGGTACATACTGGAAGGTGAAGTGTTTCCTCTGTTCAACTTCTAAACAAAAACTCAGATATTTAAAGGGAAAATGCTGGCTTTATTTTGAGGGGTAACCGTGAATCAGTTGAACTGCTTGTCTATGTATGTCTCACAAGTGAGAGTTTTTTCAATGACTGCCTTGTAAGGAGAGCGCAATTCATATCTGCCTCAGAGGATCGAAACACCTCAGTAGCCAGTTCTGAAGTGATATACTTTTCAGTCTGATCTCTTTTTCAAGTTTACTTTTTTGTACCATGGATTAATACTTCCCAGTTTTCATATTCACCATTTCAAATTAGCTGATCCATTCCTTCAGGGTTTAATCAATTTCTGTGCAGAACAGCTAATAGTGGCCTTCTAGAAGAGCGCTTTCTTGCTCTGGTGGCATTCTAGGTTTAGTGGAAAGACTTGTAATTTTCAAGGTACTAGAAATACAGACATTTAAATGAAACTTAAACTATTGCATACCATATGGATTATTTTGGAGGCAGGATAAAATGAGTGAACATTACCTCAAGTTGGAAGTCCATTACAATTAAATCATAAAGCTTGTCTGCTAATTAAATCAAGTCTGCATTGGTTAGAGTCCATGAACATTACTAAATCACTCTTAATGGTTAATGAGGTAAACAAATGAGATATGTAACTGATGAAGAAAGGTAAAATTGGTGGATTTAGCTGTAGGACTTGATTAGGTTAGGAAAGAAAACACTGTCTATTGTTTTTTCATTTTTCATTTCCTCATCCTTAAAAATGTGTTTTTCACTATTGATCTTTTTCTCCTTCCTTTTGCAACTATTTCCTATAGTTTCATTTTTTCCCACTGAGTATATTTGCCTCTTTCTTTGGTGCTATGTAAAGAGTTTTTATACTTCCAGTTTATAAGATGTTTTTCTGTAGGAATTTTTTGAGCTGTTTGCCTTTCTTTTTTATAGTGTTCGTACTGTTAAGGATCAGAAGGGAAATATTTTGGTAGCAGATACATAAGTTTGCAAATGTTAGCTTTTCTAGCACCTTTAGCATGGCAAAGCAAAGCTGCAAAGATTCTCACATTCACCATGCACAAATAATATCTCTATAGGCATTTATGTTGTATTTTTAGAGCAATCAATAATTTAAGAGAAATGTTCTGCTGTCAAGGATGAAGATTCAGGAGAACATGCATCTCTCCATAGAATCTCTGAAGGGAGAATGTACAAAACAGCATCTATGAATACAGACAAATGTATGTAGATGAGCGGAAGGAAGACTCATGGAGCATATCTAAAAAGAATTCTTCTTTAAAAACTTCCCAAACTATTAGGGAAAGGTTAAATAGAGGAAAAGCCTTGTATACTGATGAGAAGTGATTGGGTATATTGGGACATCATTCCATAAATTCTCAAGGTATAAATGAGCTCTTACAGTCCCTCTCACAGAGTGATATTTCTACATAACTAAAGAAATTGTATAGGCTAATTTATAATACTTACATCCAAGTATCTGTTTTACATAGTTCGATGTGTCTTTTTTTCCAGATAATAATTTGATATATTTACTCAGTTGAAGATGGTAATGGGTAATTCTCATAATCAGCTGTTTTTTCCTATAGGGCATGGGGGGATTCTATTTTATTTGTACAACTGAAAAGTTCTGTGTATGTGGAGAGAAGGATGTTTCATTTCACATAATACATTTGAAAACATTCTTTTTAAATGAACTAAGTCCAGTTGTTTTCTCTTAGACTAAAAATAATGAGAAATATCTTTCATCTGAATGGAGAGCTCAGAGGGTCAGGGAGTTGTTGCTTCCCACAGACGCACTGTCCAGCATGCTACATCCTGATTTTACTGGGTGCTGTTGTTAGGTGTCAGTTATTCCAGGAGCAGTACTTTCAAGCTCCATTCTCCTCTCTTGCCAGCCTCCAAAGATCAGCAAAGGCATCCCCAAACCATGCTGAGGAGAGAAAAAATCTGGGGAGGATATCCTCTTGTTTCTTTTCCTCTTTTACATCTTTTTCTACATTTCTGATAACTTTGCTGCATGCTCAAGTGTGTACAACGCCTCCTACACTTTTTCTGTTATGGGAGCTGTGTGAACCTACATATATTTAAGTAACACTTTGGATTTTGTTTTCCCGTGGAAGAGAAGCAGGAAAAAGAATGTGGTTGTTTGTAACAAATTTTGCTCAGTAATACTTGAGTACAGCTTCATGCTTATTATTTTTAGAGAGGCTTTGATATTTGGAGCAAGGAGCTCCCACAGGTGAGATGTTCATGAGATTTTTTTCATCTGGGATGTGAAATTCTGCTCATTTTTCACTCGTCTCAGACTTAAAAAAAAGCCTCATGTATATTCCTTAGATTGCCTTCTTAAAAAATTCTATTTTCTCCTGACTTCTTTAAGAACACAAACCCTTTGACTTCTTTCTGAGATATAACATTTCAAAGGTATGTTTTAAGTCTTAGGACCTCCTAGAATATTAAATCTGCCATAGGTAAGGGTGGGATTTAATTTCCTTTATCAAGGATGACAGTTTGATCCTTCACATACTGCCTGTGTCTGGAATGAATTCAGATACAGTTACCATATATTGTCCAAACAGTGGATTTCTCATCCTGTACAAGTCAGTGGTTCTGCATAATACTAGAAACAGGATGGGGAAGCAACAACTCTGGCTTTTTCTCAATTTTGTCTTTTTCATGATCTGGGAAACTGATATTGTACAGGGTACATTTCTGGCACCTCATGAGGCAAGCAACTCTTGGATATGCCAACGTCTATTTTAGATAAGGCCTTACATTGTTATTAATTATTACATGACTATGTTATTATATGACTCTATTAGATGAGGCCTTGCAGTGGGGTCTAGATAGATTGCTGCACTCACTAGATAATCAGCAGTGGCATGAAATTCAACTACAATAAATGCCAGGTGCTGCTCTTGGGACAAAGCAATGTCAGACTGAGGCACAGACTAGGAGATGAAAGACAGGAGAAACACTGATCAGAAACCTGGGGCTGCTGGTGACAGCAGACTGAGACAGCAGCGAGCCCTGGTAGCCAACAGTGCTAACCACGTAGTGGTTTTCGTTAAATGCAGCTTATCCACCCAGTAAAATAGATTGTTATCCCTCTATGTTTAGTGTTGGGGTGGACTCATCTTCAATATGAAGTATTGTTCTGATCTCCACAATATAAGAAGGATACTGAGTTACTCAAAAGCATGCAGAGCAACAGAGCTGGTAAAAGGGCTGTGCGAAGGGGCTGAAGACAGTTGTGTTATCTGGTCTGGAAAAAAGGAGGAAAATAAGTGATTTCCTTGCTGCCTGAAGATCCCTGAGGAGGGAAAGAACAAAGCTGCATCAGGGGAGGAAAATTTCTTTACCCTGAGAGTGGACAAACACTGAAACAGACTTCCTCGAGATGTGGTTAATGCTGCATGCCTGTCAGTATTCAAGAAACATTTGGATAATACCCTCATGAGTGTACTTTAACTTTTGATTAGCACTGAAACAGTCAGGCAGACGGACTAGATTATCTTTGAAAGTCACTTCCAATGAAACTACTATAATTTCTAAAACGTAACAGTTTTCTATAGTGCTTCCTAATTCCAGTATAATGGTTTGTTGGTATTTTTTTTTTACGAAACTTTATGTTAACCCAGACAGTCCCTCCCTCAGCTCTGAAAGCTTACATCAGAACTGGAGCGACTCACTGCTTACAGAGAACTGAAGTAACTCTGTGCAGATGGGCACCTTTCTTTTCGTAACAAAAATAAAACCTATTGCGAAACTGCTACTCTGATTGACACTTTGTAGAAAATATGCGAGGAAATTAAACAGGAAGAAAATATGACTGCACATAGACATATGAAGGCAGATTCTGGGGTGATGCTAAAGCATGCCAACTGTGCTGTGCTGAATGGGTAAATTATGTGTCCTGATATTCCTGCCATGAAGTGTTTTACTTCATGGTAATTTCTTAATGAACAAATGAAAATGGAACACTGGAAATCAGAGGCTTCTCTTTCCAATCACCTGTGGGATCCCATGTTTCTGTCCTCTATTACCTGTTCAGGTACCTTTTGGGCAATCTCTGTTATTCATAGATAAAGAAAAAAACAACAACAACATTTCTTTAGACATAATTAACTGAATATTGCATGTGACAAGGGCTTCTGCGTTTCAGGCAGGGGGTTATTACTGCCATCATTATGTTCATAACATGATCAGGAATAGCATAGCTGAGAGAGGGAAGTGGCTCTGCAATGGTTATGCTAATTCGACAATTTCTCTAAATGACTTCTGTGAGGCGAAGATAACTAAAGAACCCATTAGTTCTTGCTCCACAGTTGTTAAATAGCTGTTGATTGCACATCATTTCCAGATGGAGAACCAAGTTTTAGCCCAATTTCCTACAGTTATTTCACTATAAAGAAGATGCGGGCACCATGCAATTTTGAAAATCAACCACTAGTGTCATGACAAAAGTCAGTGTGGTAGTGAGTGACAAAATTCTGAGTCGAATTCAGAAGTTTTCACTTCCAGATATATGTCAATTTTTGTTTTTTTTTCTAAACATTTTTCAGAGCCACATATTTTCACCCAGATGGTCTAGATCTCTTCTTTTCCTGCCATATTGCTTTCATTGCAGTTACTCTTGGATCTGTATTCCCAAGATAAATCACTGCATGTTATTGAGTTTACAACTTTGCTATAAAAATGTGTTCTAAACAAGCATGGACTGGGGGAGGATTCATGCAAGTTTTCCGTGTGGGAAGATAAAGATGTTTTAGCGTTGCTTTAAATTGTCTGGAAGTATCTATAGATTATGTGACAGTGAATGGCACTATGAAGTTTTATTGTCATAACTTTGGAAGGACAATTACTGAAGGGTTGGCTATAGTAGCTTTCTAAACAAGAAGCTGTAAAAACCCAACTGTTCTTGCTGTACAGTATTTTGTTTATACAAAAAAAAAAAAAAACCTACTTTATTTTTAACTTATCATTCTGTCTTTCTCCAACTTTTCTATCTTCTTGAAAGTACAGAATCATAAGAAATGAGAACAAATATGTCACCATCATAGAAAAATATTTTGATATCAAATCTTCCCTCCTCCTGATCAACTACATATTCATCTAATTATTGTCAATACTGCTAGAAGGTAAGAATCTTTACCAATTTTTCTTATTCATCTTCAGGTGAACCCCAGAAAGTAATGACAAGCACATACAGAGTGCTTAGAAAGACATCTTTGACCAGATGCATCAAATTAGATTGATGCAATACAAAGAATCTCCTTTGCCTTCTTCATTGGGAAATATTTGGTTTTGTGGTTTGTTTAGAAATCTGAAATGTAACATGAAATCAGCACTCATACTCTTCAGTAATTTAAATGATTAAGATTGACATATGCAAGAAAACTGAATTAACTGAGGTTTTATGTGTTTTCATGAGCTATTTCAGGAGAAAAAAATATTTGGAAAATCTTGCCCTAGGATGAAATAGTCAAAATTATAGTTGAATTTTTATTCATATTTCTACATGTGTCTTCCTTTTAATATACATTTCTATGTTGTATGTGAAGTATAAGTATTTAGTAGTATTTATGATTTCTAATATAATAGCACCTGAGATCAAATGAGGAATTGCTTCATATTACAAGTGTTGCAAAAGGAAATATCTCACAGGCAAGTCTCATCCTGTAAAGAAACTCATTGTCTTGGTTATAGGTTTTTATGTCTTTTTGCATAAGCTACTATTTTGCTCATATATTAACTGCATTAATGTTCAGAAGTTTTGGCTAGTTTTTTTCTGAACTTTCAGAAATTGAATTTGGCTTTATTTTGTCCATGAATCTAAGAAATCTATCAATTTGTGATAATTAATGAAATCTTATTTCATGACTGAAAACTTAAGATCTGGGGAAGACTTTCTAGGGCTGTCTTGTTCCATGTTAGTTTTTTGTCATTTCTAATCTTAAAACATCTTGTAAATTTGTTGCAGTATGGATTCTTGTATATATGTATGTATTACTTCTTCAAGCCCTATGCAATTATCTCCTCTGTGATAGAAAACACCAAAGTAATGACATTAAAAATGTTTGTTAAAGTAATTCTTGTTGTAATGGTTTTCATTATGCTTATATTAGAAGTTAGAAGCAAACTAGTTGAAGTATTAATGCTGGACAATTTCTCAGCTTAGGCAATCCACTTCATTTGTTGCATTTATTTACTGCAGTCGTTTAAAGCTCCTTACACAATATGAAGTAATCATAAGAAGTAAAACACATGAACTATTTTTGTTCTTGGTATCATCTGATTAAAGAACAAGGACCACTCAGAACTATGAAATAATGTTTGTTACTGTGGTATGTGTTTTATGGTAATCACATGATATAGGAAAATTTTCTTTTTCAGCCTGCCCTGAATCAGCTGCTTTAATATTGTTTTGACATTCTGGATAGGAAAGAGTGACCATGCAAGCAGTAACATGCCAGTCCTGATTTACCTCATGACTGTTGTGATCATAAGGACTGCTTGTGTTTCTGCAGTCTCAGAGGAAGTTTTTTTTACCAGTTTTCTAGTACTTGAAGTATACAGAGCTCAGTTTAGGAAAACAGATTCTAAAATTAGTGGTCAAAAAATTGGTTAAGGTTTTCAAAATAAAGAATATTTTCCTTTCAGTTTTATTAATTAATAATTAGAACACTGAACCAGGCATTTCCTAAAGAAACTGTAGGTAAACAATTTGAAGGGAAAGTGGCTTGTCTTCATCAAAACAGAACAAAGTAAAAATATGCTGGCTTAAAACTGAACTGAACAAAATGAAGTTGTAACATGGGTACATTGAGATAGGGATTAATTTTAATATAGAGCTCTCCAAAAATATTGCCAAAAAAAAAAAAAAAGAAAAAAACCCTTTTATATTCTTAGAGATATTACAGGCAGAGGAGAAGATTAAGAGGGAACTGTGGAAATTAGATGCAAAATCCACATTGCTTACAATGGAACAGAATGTTGTCTGAAGGAATTAATGAACAGAGGACATAAAAGCAGTGCTGTGGTGTTCAAAATGGCAGATGGATAGTTTTGAAGCATAGTATTTCCCATTAACATCTGCTGTTGCTTTCAGAAATCACAGAATGTCCATGGTTGGAAAGGACCTTAAAAATCACAGAGTTCTAATCCCCTTCCACAGGGAGCGACACCACCCACCAGATCAGGCCTCTTCCAAGCTGGTCTTGAACACCTTCAGGGATAGGACATCCACAGCATCTCTAGACAGCCTATGGTAGAGCCTTACCACCCTGAGAAAAGAATTTGATTCTAATGTGATCTACAACAACTCCCTTTTAGTTTAAAACCCTTACTCTTGGCCCTGTCCCTACAGGCCCTAATAAAAGTCTGCTCATCTTTCTTATAAATCCCCTTTAATTATTATAAGGTCTCAATAATGTCTCTCTGAAGCCTTCTCCAGGCTAAAAAACTCTCTAAGCCAATCTTCATAGGAAGGGTGCTCCATGGCCTTTCTCTGGATTCACTCCAACAGCTCCATGTCTTTCCTGTACTGGGTGACCCAGAGTTGAACAGAGTGCTCTGACAGTGGCCACATGATGTCAGTGTAGAGGGAGACAACAACCTCCCTGATGTGCTGTCCATTTTTTATTTTTATTTTTTTTTCTGATGCAGCTCAGGATATGGCTGGATTTCTGGGTTGTAAATATATGCTGCTTGCTCATGTCCTATTTTTTGTTCACTGAAAGTATTCCCAAATACTTTGAGTGAATACTTTGACTGCTCACAGTCCATTAATTCCCAGTCTGTACTGATATTTAGGATAAATCCAACCCAGGTACAGCACCTTGCAACTGGCCTCCTTAAATTTCATGAAGTTCATGTGAGCCCACCTCTCAAGTCTGTCCAGGTTCCTTTGGATGACACTCCTCCAGTGTTTTGACTACACAACTTTGCCTGATGTCATTAGTAATTTGTATGTTCTCTCCCACTGCCTATGTCATGATGAAGTTCTTGAACATCACCAGTCTCAAAATGGACTCCTGAAGAACACCAGGAAGTTGATGGCTGCATTGGATATCATTATAAGGACAGTCACACAGGCAAGTGAAATAATTATTCTCCATGCTATGTCATAGTTGTTGTGTGAACTCCACTGCTGGAGATATGCAAAACTCATCAGGAGAAGTCCAAAACAACCTGATATAATGATGTTAATCCTGCTTTAAAAAGAGGGTTTGACCAAATGACCTCTGTGATACGACAACACAATACTTTTCCTGATAATAATATGATTAAATATTGTGTTTGTTTGTTTGTTTTGTTTTTTAAAGATAATGAAACAGTATTTTGAAATTATGATTAAGAAGTCCTTAGTGCTGAGACACAACTTAATATAATCCTTAGTATTTTTAAAATTTAGTTGCTAAATATGTACTTACATACCCATAGCTACAGTCAATACAGACTTTGATGAGATATTATTTCTTCAGATAGATGTGCAGCAGTGATGGTTACAGTATAATACTTAACATTGCAACTGTTCAAAAGGTTTTCCTTTAATATCCAGCAAAACAAAAAAAAAACAACCAAGGCAGCATCCTGTTACCATGGAAACATTAATGTCCTCTGCAAATTATGTTACGCTGAAAGCCATTTACAATAACATTTTGAACAACTGTTATAAAATACCTCATAAATTTCATAGAGAGGCAACACCCATGCTGTTTTGAAGTTTAGTTCTTTACAAGAACAGATACAAAAATGTTGGCTAGACCACCAGCCAGAGACTGAATTGGAACTTACACATTTTCTTACTTTGAGTAATAGGAAATGACTAATCCTGGTGTGCTGAAAATTCCCTTATTGTTGGAAATTCATCCATTGTTTTAAGCTGGAGACTCATAAGGAAAAGAAGTTATGCAGAAGGGAAATCCACATGACTGTATCGCTAGAAGGGTTCCCCAGCATGTTTAGGGAACTACAGGAACTCACTTCAGACTGGTGAGTTATTTTCTCTATCTGTTCTACTGCAAGCTGGACTTATTTGTCTGCCCATTCTGAAACAAATAGGTTTATGTTACAGTTATATTAGGCTCGAGAGCCCTCAAAAGAACTCCAGGGTGAGAAGTACTATTTGTCTTACTATGCTGATGGAAAACTTCCAGTTATTTCTAATGTTGGTTTAAAAGATTCCTCTTTCACCAGCTCCCAGCTAGGTCCATGGGCAATTGTCCTGAATTATGCATCTAAAATGAAAGAAGATATGCATTCTTATCAGCTTTTGTGAAAATCCAGGTGCTTGAAACCAGCTGTACAGTTACTAAAATAACACTCTTCAGGTGAATCCTGGAGAAAGATGTCCTTACATAGCTGTTATTCACTACATGTTACTAGGTGTTGCATCTATCTTTCAGTACACAAGCATTGGGAAGACCTGTGTTACAGGAAGGAATGTGATAAACTTTCCATCTCCTGATACCACAGAGGAAAACTGCCATTCCTTCCCTTCTGAGGGTTTCTAACAGCTGCTTATGGTAGCAGGGTGGAGTGAAGGCAAAATGCAACTCCCTTCCATGAACTGGTGAAGAAGGAGCAGTAAAATTCCTCAAAAGCAGAGCCTGAAATTTCTATGAATTAGACAGGAGTAGAGAGGAGCTGGAATCTTACACTTTCTTTCTCTGTTAATCACACCAAGGAAGGCCCAGGAACAGTGCAAAATTTTTCCAGTTTGATTTTTAACCCAAAATTCACGTGAAGCAGATGTCTTGAATAATTTCAACAATTCAGACATTTTCACTGACTGTATATGACCAGAACAAAGATCTAATTTTAAGTTTTTGGAAATGACTTTCAGTCCTCCTAAATGTCAATATAAACAAGGAAGATCAATCATTAATTCATACTGTTGTCTTTTTATGACAGTGTTCACTTTCCTTAGATACATATCTCACAGGACCACAGACTGCCCAGGCAATACATCACAAGTCTTTGCTGTTACTGTCAACATCACCATTATTTCTTGTAAGAACCTTTATTCCCAGGATGATTTATAAGTATAGCAGATTAAACAGGAAAAAAGCAGAAACTCTGACATAGTGTTCATGTGATGCAAGGTGCAGTACCACATTTCCATGGAGCAGTTCTGTTTTCATGGTAAACAGCTCTTAAGACTCAGCAAACATTGCCTTGAGTTGTCTCAGGGAGGCAACTCATCTGCATGTGCTCTGAAAGTATCAGATGATTGTTGGGGCTTTTAAATATCGCACAAATGAACTTCAGACTGCCCTAAAGATTCTTGAGCAATGAGGGATGAGCTGAATTTTGACACCTTGGAGACAGGAGCTGGAGCCTCACTCAGCTTGATAACAAAAAAGAATGATGAGGTTGGATAGTCAGAGGAGAGATTGGTGTTGATGGGGAGAAAAGGAAGAGAGAAGCCTGAAAAATGTGTTCAGTTTGATGAAAGGACAGGGAAAATCTGAACTCTGGTTCAATCTGTTCTGTCCTCCCACCTGTACTAAAAGGAACTATCTTTCCTTGTGCACCAACAGTCAGTGATGACCTGAGTTTACAGCTCTCTGCTGCAGACAACAGGATCATGAACAGTCAGCAGGATCATGTTCATTTTACTACGATTTTTGCCTATTACTTTTTCTCCCTAAACTGCTTCATATCTTGTTGCTTCAGGCTTTCCTTTGACAGCATTCACTGTCCGTGGCTGCATACCTCACATGACCACAGATTCTAACTCAGCAGTGCAAAACAGGTCTTTACTGTTTTAGTAAACTTTACCATTGTTCCATCCAGAAACCTTTATTTAATAAGTATAGCAGATTAAGCAGGCTTACTTTCTTCACATCTGTTTCTGATTGTGATGAAAAGTAAGGAATGACAACAAATATGAGTAATAAACAATTAAGTTGTCTGACCCCGTACTGAAATCATACAGCCAGAACTCTGTCTAGATGAACCATAGCTATTGCTTCAGAAAGAAATCACCTATACACTCTCGTTAGGGAATTTGTAATCTCAAATACTTTTAACCAGAATGTTCAACCTTGAACTGTTTTATCTGTCCAGTCTAGTGGCTCTTGTAAGACCTGGTATCAGATGTGTCTTTTATGACTCAGCACTCTGGACTCATAAGTCGCTGTCATCACTGACACAGTGACAGATACAAAATGTTAACGTGCTGTACAATCTCTTTGTCAGGACTGAAGTGAACTCAGAAGAAGCCTTTACTCTTTTAGCCAGAGGCTAAATAAGTAGCATCGTAGATCTAAAAATGCGCATCTGGACTGTGCAGAGACTTTCAGGATTCATGGCAACCTGAGGCTTTAGAGTGAATAACCGAGTAAAACCTTGAAACAAGAATTAAAAAAAAAAAAAAAAAGCTACAGACATAATTTAAAAAGGAAAAATGCCATCTGTAAATGTCAGTTCACATGAGAGAACTCTGGCAGATTATATATCTGATTCTCCATTTGGATGTGTTGGTAGAAGACAGGTGTAGCATCAAGCAGGTCAAAACTACTGAGAAATCGGGTGTGCCTTTCTCCTGTGTGAAAGCAGAAGGTATCATATGTGGCTGCTGAAACCACCAACTCACGAGTACCATCAAATGCTTGTAATTAATTCAACATGCCTAGTGCCTGAAATAGCAGTGTAGGCGTTCAGACAACATGTTCCTCTGAAAAGAATATACAGTGAGACAGAGCCTTATACAGATCTCATTAACGTATCTTATACTTACTGGCTCATGGGCCTTCGAGAAGATGGGATTCACTGGGAGTTCTGTATCTCCAATAGTGGACTCTAATGAAGGAATCCAGAAAGCTAAGAAATACTTGAGGCTTTAAATTTAAAACTAATCCAAGTTTTTCTGTTTGGCCATGGCTGTATGACATTGCTCTGGAGGGATAGTAAGGAGAGTTCAGTCAAGCCCTATAGAATCACAGAATCACAAAATCATAGAATATCCCAAGTTGGAAGAGACCTACATGGATCATCAAATCCAACTCCTCATCCTCACATCGCCACCAAAAATCAAACCGTATTTCTGAGAGTATTATCCAAACAGTTTTCATACTCTGGAAGGATCCCTGGGGAGAAGCCTCTTCTAGAGCTTCACCACACCCTTTGGGAAGAACCTTTTCTTAACATCCAACCTAACCCTCCCCCAGAGGGGCACCAGAGAACAAAGATCAGTGCCTACCCCTTCACATCCTTTGTGAGGAAGCTGGAGGCCACCATGAGACCTACCCTCAGCCTCCTGTTTTACAGGAACAAAAGCATCATGAGTTTTTTGGAGGTATCTAGTGGGTAACTGACCCTAAAAAAGTCCAGACAGAGCAACCAAGGTCAAACTCATGCACATGTGTATGTTCTTTCAAAAGAGAAACACACTGCTGTTGTGTGCTAAAGGAAATGTAGGCTGCATTTATAATCACTCTCATTTTCAGTGATCTCTGTACTGAAGCATGTTAGCACTTACAATAAACACGAAAGCTCTGGGCTACTGACCCATATTGGCATAAAGCCTAAAATTAATCTTCCTCTCCTACTCTTTTCCATCCTTAGTGGTGACTGAATATAAGAAAGAGCAGTGATTAGATTATTTTACTAATCTTTATCCTATTTATTAAATCGTGACATTTCATCCCCCATTGAATTGCAGAATTATACCACAGAGAAGTATAATATTATTCATTTTTCTTTCAAAACACTGAATAAAAGGCACATTTATTGCACATTTCAGAGGAAATTAAATAATGTTATTTTTGTGCTCAGAAATGAGATGTATTTTTATCTTGCCATGCTTAATATTCATGCTATTTCACAATGTACATTTTTACTGTTATCAGAAAAGCATATTCCTCGGGTGTAAATTTTATCTCCTGCCTGCTAACTCAGAATTATATGAACATGCCTTTTGGCCCATTTTTTATTTTTTTATTTTTTATTTTCTTAGATGTTAATGACAGTGCAAAAAAATAAAATATGTTTATTTTCCTGATAATTTTTACATCTTCTTTCTCTAAACTCTTTTTAAGTCCTTGTTTGAGGAGGCTGATATCATGGTACTATTATTCCATGCTCTTCTATCACAGAAAGATCAGAATTTCTTTTTACTCAAAATACTTTTAGCTTACTTTATGTTTCATTTCATAATGTTTTATTCCAGCGGAATTTTAATCATTCAAAATCTAATAAGAAAGCCATTCCTGTGGCTGAATTAAAGCACATTGTACTTTCCTTTTCCTTTACATAATTAGACCTGTCTAAACCTCCCTAAGCTCCTTGCAGGTCAGTTTAGAATGTTCTTTATCCATTTAAATCACAACACTATCTCATGACTTATTATTTACTTTTCTTTTTTAAATAAAATCTACAAATCCTGTGAGCTTTCCTTTAAACACCAACAGATGAAGTATTTCCATCAGGATTTTAGGGAATTACACATATAAAAAGATCAATATGGTCAAGCTTAATTGAAAAAAAGCAGGAATAAGTATTGCTAATCACATGGTCTGATAGTTGCCTGCTGGATAAATCTCTTATTAAAAAATATACAATTAAAAATTTATCTGGTTTATGATCAGCTATCTCCTTCTATGGGAGCAGTATGTAACAGGCACCTTAGCCACAGCTGAGGAGGTGATTTCTCTCTCTATTATTGTTTTCTAGGTTGCTATTGGGTGTTTCTTCTCTCCTTCTCTGAAGGCTTTAGCAGCATTTCTGGAGTTTGCCCAAGCACATGGTCACTACTCATATAAAATGAAAGACTTCCCATAACAGGTATTTTAGTAAATACAATTTGTAGATTAAAGTAGGAGACAATGAAACACACATGTTGCAGACTTGATGATACATGCTAATTTTAGTATACTGATGATGTCTCAATAGAATATTAATAGAAAGTAGAAGAGCTCTTTTATTAAAAAATACGTTTTTCTGTGTATGTGCTAACACTCGTCTGTGAACCTACCTTGAAACTGAAATATAGCAGATAAATGCATCCCCCAAGATGTGCATGGATGGCACAACATGTTTTTTACCTGCTGAAGAAATTACTGCGCTCAACAATTACATCTGCCATGCATCTGTGACTTCATCAGGGACACATGCAGAGTGAGACTGCTCACCAGACAGGGCCTTTCCTCTGGAGACAGGATTACAACTGCTATTTAGGGACAAAAAACCTTAGCAGTATAGAGAGAATTGCAAAAGACTTTGGTAAAGCATTTCTCCAGCATTCTCTCCCTTTGCTGTAATTGTTGGTCCTTGCTTTTTGAAAAACACAACCTGGCTTGGAAAGGAAAACTGCCTACTGATTAGATGTCTGTCACCAGTTTAGGTATCAAATAACATAAAATACCCATTTTGATAGTGGGAATCTGTGAAAGCTGCAAAAATGATTCGAATTTTCCACTGCTGATTCAATAGTTCTCTGATATATACACTAATGCTTTCAGTAACCCAATATTTCAAATACATTCACTCTGTAGTGTCAGAAATAAGTAACATTATTGTACTAATTATCCAAAGCTCACATCAGCAAAATAAGAATGTATTTTTGTCTACCTATATAGTTTTATAAACAATTCAAAATGTGAATGACTTGATTAATTTTATATATATATATATGTATAAAATATATATGGAGTAAGAATAGTCTCACTAAAAGTATAAGTAAAATTCTTGAAATTAGCTTTAAAATTCTATTCTCACCAATTCTGAATACTATTGTATCTGCTGTCTGTGTTGTCTTACCCAGGAGGATTTTAGAACATATTCTGATTGAAGTCCACTCAACAGAGTTCAAGAAAAGTATGGATGAAATCTGATTTCTTTGCTAAGTGAAGTATTTGGAAAAATAAAATGTTTCATCAGCAGCCTAAGAATAACAAGCAAAGTACTCCAAACTTTTTCTTAGACCTCTCCCACTGTCTGTGTAGCAGGCTGCAAGTAGCTGAGTTTTCTCAATGACTAGATCCATGTCCTTCATTCTAAAACACAGATGTTTTTTACTAAGTGTTGCCACCAGACTCTTGAAGAGATGATGAAATGGGTCCTGCAATACCACAAAGCCTGGTTTCTATTATCATCCGTTTTCTTTTGCTTATTTATTTATTTATTTATTTATTTATTTATTTTGCAGTATTGCAAGGATTATAGGATGTCAATTAAACAAACAAACAAACAAAAAAGAAAAAAGACACTTCTATATGTATATATTTTTAGGTCATTGAATTTTATAGTGGGAAAAATTCAGTATCATAAGACTTTGCCAGTAAATCAGGCCAACAAATTATGTACAACCAAATGCTTGGAAACATGGTTAGCTGATTAGATATTAGGCTGTGACTCAGGAGATCTGGATTCAGTTCCTGGCACTATCTGCATCACCTTAGGCAAATCACTTTAATGTTTTTACCCTTGCAATTCCAAACATGAAATAGCAATCATAGTATCATTTCTTTTACCCTTCTCTCTTCCTTCCTCCTGCTCCCCACCATTGCCCAGCAGTGCATCCCTGCCTGGCATAGGGAACCTGCTTTGGCAGGGGGGTTGGACTCAATCTCTTGAGGTCCCTTCCAACCCCTATGATTCTATGATTCTATGACTTGTACAAAGCAGAAAGAGTGGATTTTCTATTTAGCATGAAGCACCCTAGTGTCAGCTGAAATTTTGTTTAACGGCCTTAAAGCCACTCTGAAGTGGCCAATTATATAAATAATTATTGAAGAAAAAACAAGACATCCTTAAGAAAACCAGCTATTTGCTCTTCCTGCTTTCCACTAGTCTCTCTCTGGCAATGAAATACTGACGTGTTGTTAGTAGTGGCTGTAATGTAAGTATTGTTAGCCCTGCCAAAGCACCTGTGCTGCTGGCCTACAGGGAGGAGCATGCAAATACTGGGTGAGTGTGACTCCCTTGTTCCCAAGAGTGCTCTGGTTTGAACTGGGCTTCTGTGCCATAACATTTCCTTGTGGTGGTTGTGCATACTTCAGCATCTATTTGTGGATATGCTCCCTTCCAAACTGTCAAGAGGGAAAAGCAGAGGAATCACTTTTCAACCTCTGATCTCCCAAGTAATGGGCACGTATCCAGACATTTTCATTAATCTGAGTAGGAGCTAACTAAACCAGCTAATAAGTTGTCTCTGTTTTTCACTCAATTTCAATCAACATAACTAATCAACATGCCAGAGAATGCAAAATACTGTATAAGCCCTTGAGAGGAAAAGCATTTTTAATCATTGTGATTGTTCATCTGCTGTTAAAAACGTGTCTTAAAATTAATATAATGATAGCATGTGATGCTGAATCTTTAATAGCATATGGAAGGCACATCCAATACAGAGTGGAAAATGATTTTGTAGGATGTGTTCTGAATCACAAATATACTAATGTAAAAATTCAGGGGGTTCAAGGCGCAGAGATGAACCGGTAAGGATCCTATTTAGTCAGAAAGGGGAGATGAATAAGATTAAAAATTCAAACTGAAATGAAAATGTCTATGAATAAGCAACAAGAACACATGAATCTCATCTAGATATAAAGAAAAACAACATGGCTAATAATGTTTGTCATCTGTATCCTTTTGAGATTATCAAGCATTTTGTAAATCTGAGTGAATAAATGAAAACCAGGTCATTATAAGATTAATATTATAATTAATATTAATAAATATTATATTTATTTAAGCAAATGGAACAACTGACACACAGAGAAATTAAAACTATTATCACCAAAACCACACTCTGTAATCATTTAATTTTAAAATGTATTCAGGTGCTCAATAATTTGTCTATCTTTGACTGAGCAGTCAGATCCCTGAAAAGCAAACTACTATTTGTAATCTTAACTCTGAAAATCATTATTTTCCACACATAGGAATCAAACATTTCCAAAAATAATAGTAGAAGACATTATGATTCCAATATATTAGGCTATGTTTCTGAATTTGTCTGAGCCAGTCACCACAGATTTCCTTTAGAGTTAAGGAGTTTTCATTAGTACTGGCAATGGAATCTAAGTTGAGACTCATGAAATCCTAAAGTGGTTGTTTTAAACAAGCCAGGCGATTTACATCTTTAAAATGCCTGTTATTCTGCACAAACTATAGAGACAGTGGGGGGTGAGCGTCTGTAAATGCTACAGTCCCACATCTGGAACTCTGAGAATGCTCTGATAATGGGAGGTTTTTATTACATTCTGCCTTAGATATAAAGTAACTAGCAGATAATCCTAAATATATACAGCTATTTCAATTTTCTAAGATGTATTCTGATAATAACTTCCTTTTACCTATTGACAAGTGTCAAAAATATTTGCTAAAATTTCTAGAGAATACACAGTCTTTCATGAAGTATGCATATTTATGTGACTATTCATGATAGTTACTGTTGTCATTCTTGAAATTATACAACTCAGAGTCTGACCTGTAGTTTATTTGGTCTTTTTTTTTTTTCAGTTAGAGTTATATCATTATCAATGTTTGTGTTCAGTGAAGGCATTTTCCCTCATTGAAAATTATTCTGTATGTACAAAGGCCATCTAAAAATTAATCTCACAACTCCACTTTACAGCAAGACTCACTAACCTAGGTTATTTTTATAATTATGATTAACTATCTTGTCAATGGAGATCAAAGATATTAATAAAAATTTAATTTTGGTAGTGCTCATGAAGAAGTTCACTTGCTGTTGCAAATCTATATTCTGCTGGAAGTACGTGCTCCTGGTGTAGGTATGAACAGTTTTTGTTTTAAACTATGATACTTAATGCTCATCCAGGTCTTGTAATATAGGTAAAAAATGTTCCTACAAAACTGAGTAAATTCCAAATTTATTTGCAACGAACTAAGAAGCAAGCAGAAAGCCCAAATCTCATTTTAACATTACATTCAGGGCCCCATCTTGCTGCTGTTTCATGATAAGAATCACAGGAATATTCCATGTTTGTCTCACCAGAAGATCAGGTTTGATCAGAAGATAACTCTTTTTCCAGTGAGCCAGACCTGAAGGCACAATATGAGAGCAACTTTCTTTCATTAAATAAGTAAGATTTTCAAATAATAATTAAGCAACTTGGGATATTTCTCTACAAAGGTGAAACTTTTCTTGGAATTAACCTTCCAACTGCCTTTATAATGTTTTTCATCTACCCATCCAACTATTTTTTTTAATCTTTTCCAAGTAGACTCATTCTTTTTGTTCATATTCTGAAACATTTGGCAGTAGGATAGCTTTAATCCAAAGACTGCATAGTTAAATTATAATGAAATGATGGCAGGCTTTCATTTTGTATTGAATTTGTATTAAAATGGTTAAATGACATCTAGACTGAAACTAGATTTTACCTGGATAATTCCATGGAATAAGTGAAGTGTCTCAGAAATGTGCATTAAAGAACAGAACTGTTATATTCAATGTTGTCGAACTGAATAATCAAGAGACAGCTATGAAGAAAATCACATTCTGCTCAAACTGGAGTTTATTTCAAGTCCCCTTCTATGTCTCTGGGCATAAATCTTCAAGTTATGGAAATGTTTCAGCCATTTCTCTCTAAGGTTTGCTTTCTGTGGTCTTCAATGCTTTTTAAGTATGGAGAAATGGATTACATGTAGACCACAACTTACAGAAGTCTTACAGAAATTCCCAATTACACTAACTTGCCTTTATCTTATTCTTGGAGAAACACCTACAGACATTAGAAGAATCACTTTGGCTTCTGACTTCCACTCCTTCCTTTTGGACTTTAGTGAAATGTGTTGTAGTAATGACCCTGCACAAAGAAAGAGAATGACATAGGTTAATTTTATCAAACTTTATATATTCAGTTGCATTGAGTGAATTAAGAATGTGCATTTCATGTTTCCATAAAGCTGGTGAAAACGGATGTCAGCAGAGGGCTATTCAGCCTCTGCAGGATCTGAATTACCTTTCTTTCTTTGTCTAGAACAGTGATAAAGACTAATTGCTGCTTGTTCAGTGTCCACGTAGATCTTGTGTGGCACTTGTGGGAGTCAGCCATGACCAGCTATGGTTCAGAAATGCCACCAGATGCCAAAATACACACCATATCTTCTAAAAAAAGATGCTTACACTTGTTATGGTGGTAGATAAAATATTTTATACTTCAAGTAGAAGAAATAACTTGAACTTTATATCTATATTTGATCTTGAAATTAACTATAAACACTTGAGAGAAAATCCTGTGAGACACCATAAAAATGTTATCTGAGCAGCTGTCATCAGAAACTAAGAATTTACAAAGAACATGATAGAAACAAATACAGAAGTGTTAAGAAGATGCCGAACAATGTAATTGTAGATGTTCTATAAGGGCATAGCCTAGCTATCTTATCTCACCATATAGAACAGAAACAGAATTGAAACAAAACCAAGAAACCAAGGAACAAATTAAAGCTATAGAGAAAAGAGAAACATATTCAAGGATATGAATATTTGAGGACTGTTTAAATTGCAACAGGAATAACAAATGGATGAGCAACTTACCAGGAAAAAAAAATAATAATTGAATTGTATACAGTAAAGTGTATGTTCCATATTGTATCCTTTAATAAAAGTAGGGGGAATAACCAATTAAAATAACTGAAGGTGCATATTGCTCCTACTACTGCTCAGTAGAAGCAATTCTGAACACAACATCCAATTATTCTGTAAATATAACCATTGCAAGATGTCTTTATTATCCAAAATCTTTGAAAAATTTGAAAAGATAAACAGAATTCTCACATTTGAATGTGAGAATGTAAGAATATAACAAATCTATGCTAGATAATATAAATCACTAACTTTTGCCACGTAAATCTATATCTGATAATTCTGAATGTATGGTTATTCATAGACCCCATGGGATTTGCTACACCTGAGGCCAGTTAGCTTTTGAAAAGGAATACAAAATTAAATGAGCTGCTAGCTAGGCAGATACTGGAAATATTCACATCCTTTTCATGGCTTATTTATATTTCATATATTTTATATATTTCATATATATTATATATTTTATATATTATTCTGACCTTGTGAATAGAGAGCTGCAATGGTTTAATGTTCTGAGAAACTATAACAGATATAGTAGCTCTTCCAGTTATAGGGCAGATATATTCTAGTAGCATATGTTACTAGAGTCAGAGCCAGTAGTGACATCTAATCACTGTGAGAAAGCTCATTTTAACTTTGCTGCCAACAATTTAAGTTAGATAACAGACGTGCATTGACTTGATAGCATGCAGATAAAAGGGTATAAACTATGTTTTGTGCCTTCTGTCTGCATTACTTATAGATTAGCTGATTTTAGGAATTCAAGAAAGACTGTGTCATACAAATTTAGTTTCTGTGTGAATTAAGTACTTGTGAAACATGGCAGATTGGTAGCTTTGGATTTGAAATTCTGCAATTAACTATAAGAATGATAGATGTGTGAAGATAGTCACATGTCTGTCAAAAATTTAAAATGTGTAGGATGATGGGATAACCAAAGAATAAAGAATGCTTTTCTTCCAAAATTATTTGTAGTTTCTTCTTCATCTTCTTCCTTTTTTATTTTTCTTTTATTTTCCTCCATATTTTTGTCCAGAATTACTGTTCATGAGACAAAGCCACAAGAGCTACTTATGGTTTTGTGCCTTTACTGGCAGGGAAGTTCAAGTGCCAGCAATTGCTCAGGGTTGGGATAAGAGCAATTGCACTGAGCAGAGAAAAAATAAGTAGATACTAGTGCTGCCAGGTCTTGTTCTTCATAGCTATGTTTCTGGTTTGAGATGTACTTTGAAATGATAAAATTTATCATCACACCTCTGAAAAGTCCCAATAAAATTGATAGTCATATCTATGGAGAGCCCCATGTTTAATAAAATAGGCCTGCCATTCAAGTTATTCCAGTGTAATGTAGGCAATAGAAAAGAATACTTCCCAGACAAACCTTATCAGAATGTTCCAACCTTAATTTAGAAGCAAGACCTAAAAATGAAAACATAATTCATTCCATTAGTCTCTGGCCTCCTTGTTGACATTTTCAAGTGAAGAAAATCTACCAGCATTACTGTTCATATTTGACTTCTCAGAACTCAGATCTTCCAGAAAAACTGTAACCACATTAGAAAACTGTTAATCACTGCACAATCCACAGAAAATTGGAAGGAATAGCTTATAGCATTGTTTGTGTTTGTTATGTAATATGAAAAGAGGTGATATGAGTCAGTTTAAAAAAATGCTGTGAAGAAAACATGGTCAATGGTTTTCTGAAAATTAAATGAAGTTTTTCACAGAGCTTCTGGGACCCAGATATTTTTCTGGATGAAGAATGGCTTAGAGATGTCATACAAAGGGAGTGAGTGTAGGAATTAGAGAAGTCATTTCAGAAGGCCATTTCAGAAAGCTCACAGTTTCAGCTGTGTCACATTTTCAGATGGCTTCACTGCTTGAGGTGGACAGGAACAAAAGGGAGTTTTTAATAACTGTTTGCTGGACTGTGGCTCTATTCTGTCTGGTGCTCACCTGACAGTCAGGTGCCTGGAATGACTTGTTCTTCCTTTAACATTTAGCATTCTTGGTACAGTATCTCTATTTGTTCTCCTCTCACAACTGATGAACCTATAAACACTTGAAGAATGTGGAAACTGAAGCAATATGTTATGGCAACAAATGCATTATGGTACTAATGATTTTTAAAATAAAAGACTGAAGAACTAGAAGCCATTCAAAAGGACTTCACAGAATTTCTATTATAACTGAAGTGCAACTTCCATTGCACTTCCTTCATAGACTAGGGTGAACAATGTACTCAATCTGGCAGAACTTTACAAAACAAGGTAAGCCTTCATACTGCACTTTTTCAGCTGAAGGACTAAGTTACAGGCTAAAGACAACTGACCAGAATTTAGTACTCCCTGAAGAAAGCAAATAAAAAATTCTAAGCATTTTGTTTTCCAATCTATACTTTATGAACAGCGTGTTAGCCTGACAGATGTAAAGGAGGAATATTCTTTTGCTAAAAAACACAGAGTAGAAAATTTTTGATGTTTTGAAGGATATTTCTGAACAGATACTTACGTCATAAATGAATATCTATCTTCAGAATTAATAGTAATGAGAATAATTATAGGCAAACTATTAAGTGAGAAAGAAATAGCTACCAGTTCAATGTCCTAAAAATAACAATAATAAAAAAGCTTCTGAGATTTTATAGCTTGGGAAAGGGATGACATGAAGGAAGCTTGGGAGTTTTCTACTTTTACCTTTAAACAATGAAGTGCTTAAATCCTGCCACATTATTTTTTGGCAAACACAATCTGCAAATACCTAATGTTCAGTTGTCATTTGTACATACAGCAAAATTGGCTGAGAGGCCCCTTATGAGAAGTAGTTGAATATTTTGAGATACTTTTTAGATATTTCTTTATACTTTCATTTTAAAATTACTCTTATTGAGAAAAACCTTTATTTTTTCATCAAAACTAGAGATGAACTCACAGTAAAAATATCTTCAACCGTTATTCTATGAGAAGAAATTGCTGCAGCCAACCTACCCTTATATACAAAAGATATTCATAGCATCTCACTGGTGAATAAACACAGCATCTCTATAACATAATTCCAGTATGTTTTACATGGAACAAGCTCCCATTATTTGTCTTACCTTTGTCTTAGATGGGGGAAAATATTTTATTCTAGGAAAGGTAAAATATCCTTGTTGAACCACATCCAGATCTTTGTAACTGGACTATGTTCAGTGGCACTCCACAGAAGGTAGAGTGACCCAATTTATTCTGAAATAAATACCTCACCATCAGCTTTCAACAAGCATAACTTCTGATAATAAATAGAACAAACAATTCTTATATTTCTTAAACTTTCTAGAACCTTAAGTGCAGTTTTAGGAAAAGAAAGATTTTTCTAACAATGAAATCCCCAAAGATAACATTCGCCATAATCTTGTTCTTTATTATAATGAAATTTCTCTTTTATCTTTTAAAATGCATTTATAGTCAGAAAAGTATTCTGGTCCACTGTCTTTGAGATGAATAACCACACTATTACTTGCCTGTAAAATCTAAGTAGGGTTGTTAATATTACACAGGCAGCTGCTAAAAATTCAAAACAGAGTAGTTTTCATTTGGAAAAAAATTGCCATTTTAACCTCTGATTTCCCATCTGATTCAACTACCTACCTTCGTGCACACCTTGCAATGGCTGATATCCAATCATAAATGAAACTATTTCAAAGATCTTAACAAACCTGTGGGTAGTCTTCCAGTATTTAAAGATTCTACTATCAGTAGTCTACAGAATGCCTGTCCTGTACTCTATTCAGTAAGCAGAGTAGAAGAGTAAATAGGCATGGTTATATGTTTTTTAAAGGCATTTCATATTTCAAATGTTGTTTTCCCATATATGTACATTTCCAATTAGAAAAGTGAGCCTCTAAACACAGATTTATTTATTTTTTCTGATATCAAAATTTTGTGTAGTTTCACTTTTTTGTCTTCCAGTAAATGAACAAAAAGATATTCCACACTTAAGATAAATGCAAGTGAGAGTTACTGAACCTGAAACATAGCAATTTAAGCTTGGATTTTTTTTTATCTCATATGAATTGTGTGCTGACACAATCAACATGTCTTAGTGTAAATTCTGATCATTGAAGACTTCTTTAGAGCTAGAAAATTACTTTTCCAATATTATTCTTAATAAAGTATGTGAAAAAAAAAAAAAGACAATTGGAGACTTTCATTACAGTTCAGTATGACTTTCAGTTACTTCTGGAATCTCTTTTATCTTCATGGAGTGACAGATCTGGCGCCTTCTATCACTCCCTATTCTCTAAAGGTTCCCAGCTGTATGATGTTTTTTTCTATCACACAGTGCAGATTTTTGGTTAGCAGAATGCAAAATGGAAATTTTCCATATGAGAAAAAGAGTCATGTAATTATAGGTGGGTATTCCAGAGCATAGAGCAGAGATAATTAATATTGTCTTCCATATACCACTCATGTATCACGAACCATTTTTCTTTACTTAGCCATCATCATCAAACCAGGCTGAATGTTAACTGAGAAAATGTTTGCAACAGTTTTCTCCTGAGGGCCAAATTTATTTCTGTTTTTCAGTTGTTGCAGGATCTGGCTATCTAAGAAGAAAATCATCAAGGCTGATCAAATTCAAGCTTTATAATTCGCCTCATTTAGTCGTCATTTTCCCTCAGTGATCTATTATTCCTCATAGCAGTGATAATGTACTGTTAAGGCCTACTGCAAGGCTATGGCAATTCAGGCTCAAGCTAAACCTCCCTCCTTTGTTGTGGAGAATTCAGTGAATTGTGCATCGGCTGATCTTTAGAAATCTCGCCAGAGAAGTAGGATGTGAGCTCAAAACAGAAATACAGCTAATATCACTCAGTGGAATAGATCAAGATTGCTCTAGAAAGAATTTCAGTTTGCTTAAGTTGGCTTAAGAAAGAATTACTTTTTAATTTGCCAAGCTTCAATTAAAAATACCTGATTTGCCTTTTTTTTTTTTTTTTTTTTTGGATGGCAGCTGTCAGATTTGTATAAAATATAATTTTTTCACATGCAACAAGAATATTGCTAGTATGTTACCTTGTCATCCTCATTCAGCAACACAGTAGTCACACACATATTCATTCGCTCAATCCAGCAGAACAGCACATGCCAAATCACTTGAGTGTGTATCTCATATTTGACTTATCTCTACGTTTTAAAAAAAAATCCCATGTATTTCTGTCCAATATTAAAAGTTGCCCTGGTACGGTCCTCATGAGTCTGTGTTCTCACCTATGCATTTGCCAACTCTGGAAAGTCTAATCACACTGCACTGCCAACTCTTCTTTCAAGAAGTCAACAGATAATTATGCAATCTGTTCATGCACTGCAAATAACTTGGCATTCCTGGAGCCTACCAGTGTGATGGGAAATAAATCGTACTTCATGGGGATGAGAACACCTTCACTGAATTCAAATTCTATGCACTTCTAATGTCACCATATGTGGTAACATGCAAATATTTTTTAAATCGTGAACTAGCTTTGAGCACGTATTATTATTTTTGACAGCTCTTTCCTTTCAAATATTACACTTGTTAATGACCAGTTTTCATCTGCAGGACATGCCAGTTTTCAAACAAAGGCATCTGACTCTTGCAGTATCATATGTTTCCAAGAATAACACTGCTTGCAAAGTCTATATCACTCTCCTCCACTCCCCATCAGATCTCCTAATTACAGAAAAAATCCCTTATAGTGTACAATGCTGCCTATTTTTCTTCTAAGGCTATTTTACCACAGCATTTAAAGAAGTGGATCTTGTGAAACAGACTATGAGTTCTCAGTTGAATAGCTGTATTTATTATTTCATTTCATATATATTTATTAAGGTGACATCTACAAGATCTGTTACATTCTTCATATTCCTGAAAAATACAGAGACAATGGCTTTGATTGATCAAAGACTTTTTAGCAGAAGTGTCACAGTCTGATAAATAGTTACAAATGGTCGCTTTACATATGCAGTGCTGTTACTTGGTCAGATGGCTCTAGAGAAAGAAACAAACCCCCTCCTCTCCCTTTCAGCTGTTGGAATATCTATTCAATTAGACGTAAATAATTTAATGTACTTACATACTGCCTATCTGCACCTGCATTAATATGATTTGTATTTTCTGTATGCACTTCTTATAACACGTTAGAAGGAATACATTTTAACCTACAGGTAATAAGGTGAGAATAAGGAGTGTTAAAACATCAAGGGACATAGAAAAATTGCAGAGTAAGAGAATCTTATTGTTGTACAAGATTAATTTGAATAAATGTAATTTTCTATACCCACTATGTCATGATGACTCATAATTCTCCCATAATTAATTTACTTTAATAAAATCAAGATAAGACTCAGTTTATGAGGAAAGGAAGTATATTTCCTTCTCAACAGAAGATCAGTTACATAGAATCTTGTGAACATAAGCAAGAAGCATCGTGACCTAAGAGAAAAGGATTGCCTGAAAGTATAAAATGGGGATAAATGCAGGAGGGGATTATGCACTTTGCTTTAGAACATAAAAAGATTGTGTGCAGTTAATTGTAAAATCCAACATCACAAACAATGTACTCAAAATACAGTGGTAAAAAATTAGTATAACCTTGAACCAGTCTTCCAATAGCGCTGCCAAAGGTCTATCAACACCTTTTTATTAGAGTTGTAGCAATAGCTCTCCAGAGAGTTAAGCCCCTCTAAATTTGTAAACTCAATGAAATCAACAATAAGATCCACACTGATGAAGAAGCACAAAAATACCACTGGGCAGTTAATTCACCAGACACTTTCAAAGTGCTTAAGGCAGAAAAGCTATCAAAGTGATAAAAATAGATGCTATACAAAAGGTTACTGCACTGAAGCATCCTAAAATCAAAATGTGATTTCTTTTGGCTTGAAACCACAGAGATGTCCACTGAGTAACACATGAGAACTGCAGATGAGGAGGTGAATAGATAATTTGGCTAAGCTGAGGTGGAGCTTTTACTTTCTTTCTTTTGTTCTTGATGTAAATACTACTTAAAGACACTGAAGAAAACACAAAAAAGTAAATTCGTTATTCCACAGAAAGATCCAAGGTATATCCAATGCTGATTGCATCCAATTTACGCTTAAGAAAATGTCAGAAAATAAAAGCAGTGAAAAGTATTTCTAATTCTTTTAAAAAATTGGTTGATAATAACCAAAATAGAATCATAGAATCATAGAGTCATTAAGCTTGGAACTGACCTCTAAGATCATCTAGTTCAACCATCCACCTGTCATAAATAGTGTTTACTAAACCATGTCAAAGAAGATGCTGATGTTTGGCAAACTTTTTATATCTAGAGTAAATATACTTATTACTGAAATATTTTTCAATTGAAATAAATAAGAATATCTAGTACTCTCTTCACTTTATCATATAGAAAATATCTGAAACAGTTCAGACAAATCCTACATATGCCTGCTTCTTTCCATTAGCTGTAAAGAGATTATGATAATAACCAACTTAGATGTATATATGACTACAAGATAGAGGTCTAAATGTGGGTAGGGCATCACCTCAGCTATCAGAACAGACCACATGTTGCTCTGATTTCAGTTGGGACAGAGTGGGTTTTTTTTTGCTTTGTTTTTTTGTTTTTTTTTTTTGTTTTGTTTTGTTGTTTTCCTTCATATTGTCTGGTATATTTTGTCTTTGATAGAAAAACAGTACTGATAATACACTGACACACAGCAATTCAGCTGTTGCTGAGTCGTACTGTATAGAGCCAATAACGTTTCAGTTCCTCAGGTTTTCATACTCTCAGCAATGGGCCTGGGAGAGAGGAACACAAGGAGCTGGGAGGGGACAGAACCAGGACAGCAGACCTTTACTGGACAAAGTTATGTTGCAAATTATGACATTGTATTTAATACAGTATGATGCCATGTGAAATAAAAAACTTGAAGAAATAAAAAACTTGAAGAAATAAAAAACTTGAAGAACTGTAATTGGTTGAGAGACAGACGCTGTTCGGACATTGGCTGGACATCAGTAAGTAGATGATGTGAAATTACACAGTGCATCACCTGGTTTATATATGTATATGTGCAATTAACATTACTATTATCCTTTCTTCCTTGTCCTTTTCTCTCTTTGTATGGTCTCAACCCATGAGTTCTCCTTTGTTCTTTTCCTTCATTCTTCATTTCTCTCCCCCATCACACTGGAGCAGAGGGAGTGAATGAACAACTATGTGGAGCTCAGCTGCCTGCCAGATTAAACCACAAAATTATACAAATAACTTTTCCTCTTTATCGGAACAGCAACTGCAAATTCAGAAATTGTGTCTGCTCTTGTAAAGATGGTAGTGAATTTTTGCTGTATGTATGCAGAATCATAGAATTGTAGAATCACAGAATCACCAAGGATGGAAAAGATCTCCAAGATGATCCGGTCCAACCATTAACCTATCACCAGCATTTCCCATTAAAACATGTCCTCCAGTGCAACATCTAAATTTTTCATGAACACCTTGGGCACGGTGACTCCAGCACCTCTCTGGGCAGCCTGTTCCAGCCTCTGATGAAACTTTTGGAGTTTTTCCTAATGTCCAACCTGAATCTACCCTGAATCAAATACAACAAAAATAAAAATAAAATAAGTGGAATAAATAATTTCAATAATTTGACATTTTAAAGAGAAAACTTTTATGCACGGTGCTGCTGGTATTAATGCTTATGAAAACTTCTTGTCACTCTGTTTAGGGCCAACAAGCCCAGCGCTGTTTTATTTGAGCAATAACTTTAACACTTCACTATGGCTACCCTCTCTCTGGTATTTCTGGCCAAAAATTGCCTCCCTAACTTTTCTTCTGTATGTTGAATGCTACTCTTTTTCTTAGAAAAAGTGCTATCAAACCACTAAACAAGTGTATGGAGAAATTATTTGGCTAATTCAGTCCCAGGTATGTTCTTGAATAACTCTCTCCAACTAGCTACACTTCTCTGCTTGAAATTTTCATTAACTTCAATAAGAAATTTTCATTAACTTCAGTAAGAAATCTGAAGAGGATGGTAGTAAAAAACTTGCTGAATAGAAAAGATATTTTATATCTATCAGTGTGAAGTAAGGATATGAAAGGATTCGGTAGGTTTATTATACTTTGGTACAGGAATTCAAGAAGAAGCTATTTTATTCATGTTTCCTAAAGAAATGAAGGATGCATAATCACGCTGTCTATCCATCTGTATGTCTGTTGTTGTAATCCTTGGAATTTTTTGTCTGATTATATAAATCTACGATGAAGTCTGATGGAAGTATAGTCTCAAGATTAGAAGTTTCCTCTTATTTTATGAAAATGGGTTCCTGGTTTTAGCAAAGGCTTTCATTAGCATTCCCTTGAAAGAAAAGCCATTGCATCCAGTCCTGTAATCACTTCAGAATGAAGCAGCCAGCTGGCCAGTCAACACACACGTATGTTTGGACAGTCAGCACAGGTGCAGCTGTAAATCTGTCATAGCATATGCTTCCTCTTGCCCAGCCAAACACACGGGAGATGCATGAGGAATGAAGGTAGCAAAGATTACGTGGGAAAGACTTGAGAGTATTGTGAAAAGAGCCAAGGAATGATAAAAACAAGTTTGCATCATTTTTGTCACTCTTTAGATTGATTATTTATATATATGTTTGGTTTTTTTTAACTACTGAAGCTTTTCCCCTTTTCAGAAATGTCACAGATCATGTGTTTACTTTGCTTAAATTTCAAATCTCTTAATTTGTCATTATTTTTAATGAAACAATGTGTAGTACGGCTTGTGAGCAGGAGTTTGGAAGCTTACTTGTGACAGAAAGAAGGAAATATGCCTTTTGCACTATCATGAAAACATTACACAGGAACATATGCAAAATTCAGCTGACACCACACTCCCTCAAGGAGGACAGTGCTCTTGAATAATCTAAATTCTTAAAATGCATGACGTGCACAAATAAAGTACTAAAAAGTGTTTATATTTTATTGCCAGACACACAGTGAAGGTCACTTCTGACAGACAATATGGTTTTTTAAAAAAGAAAAGCTTTGATGATCAATGTTTTTCACTTTTTTAATGATCTCTTTTAGACAAAATTGATATTCTCAGGGTGAAGGAGAAGAGTTTAAGTGTTGTGAGGAAATAAGCCACAAGGCTGGATGTTCAATATGAATGCAAGCTTGTTGGGGGGTCATAGAAGAAGCACCAGACCACGCTTGCAGTCAGCTACCTTTTGTGTAAGCTGCTTAACTGCCTTCTCTGCAGTGCTGTACATTTGAGATTAATGGTAGGCACAGGAAGCTTAAAAGAAAACTTTACCATTGGACTGAAATGCTGAATTATACAATAAGTAAAAATATATTTGCTAAAGCTCCAAATTCCTGGGAGATCCATACTAATGCCAAGAAGAAAAAGAATCAAAACAAGCAGCCAATAAAATAATTACAATCTTTCATAAGCAATTTTTTAATCAACAGAATATTTAACTTTTGTATACATTACTAATGAAAAGAGTATTTCAATTTAGGAAAGGAGTAATAGAGATATTGAAAAAAAATCCTTCCTTGAAGAAAAACAATCTTTTATTTTTTCTTGCATGATTAAATACCTGGGCAAGAAAATTTTATTAATCCAGCTGAAATAATTAAAAGATATACCTTTTCAAGAACACAGCATGGCTAACAACCTGCATCTTTTTAGGTATGTGGATCCAAACTGAAGTGCTTAAACTCCTACTTTCCTCTGCAATCAGCTGAAAAGCCTGAGGGCAGATATGTGAAAATGATTAGGAAACTAGCTCCCATTTACTTCCTAAGAGTTAGATATAAAGGTATCTTTCTTGAATCTGATGTCCTTTTCCATCAATAAAGTGAAATGTGAATTATCTTCTAAGCAGTGCCAAATATCTGTGCTCCCTTCTTTGTCAGAAATCCTGTTCCTTTGCCTTGCCTAGATATCATCATCATGTCAATGCGTTCTCTATACACTAAGAGTTGCACACTGAAGTGAGAGGAAAATTCAGCTAGGAAAAAATGGGGTAAAGTACAAGTACTTCCTGTGAACAGATTCTAAGATGCAAGTCCCATTCTTTAGGACATTCTGATTTTTGACTATCATTCTAATGGAATTTGTTGTATTTCATATACAGAAAATGAAATGTTGTATACTTTTATGATACACAGTGTTTTGAGTTCATTGGGGATATGGGGCCATGTATTCATAGGCAATAGAAAGAACTGAACATAGTCCTCTTCCATCCTAGGCGTAACAATCCACTCAAGAAGACAAAGGGGGCTATTGGAGGGGAAAGGGCAGATGAGGTATGACAAAGTGATTTCAGGAAAGAGTAGTGAAGAAACTGCTAAGCTAGTGATGACATGATCTGCATCATCCACAGAGCACACAACCTACATTCTGAGGAGATCCCGTGTACTTAAGCACTGTGAAGTGAAGAGTGATATTATCTTAGCAATGGTATATCACAATGTTTTTTATTGTTCCTTACTACGGTTGTTCTTCTACATACCATAAAGTATGCTAAGATTGGCATTGTATTATTTAGTCACTAGCTGCTCATTCATTTTTAATACAAAATTACTTGTGATACAATATTTAATGTGGTAATCAGTGCAATTTAATCAAAGTTAATCAGTTGGCAAAGATTTGTGATGATGCAGCTCTCCCACTTCTGGTTCCAGAGCACTCCTGTCAGCAGTAGGATTGCATTTCAGCCCTGGTACAGCAATGTCTTGGGCTTCTAAAGCCAAAGGAAGTTTCACAGGAGGACTTGCCTCTCTGTTTGCCCTCCGCCAACCATATGTTTTTTTTCATGGGAGCCAGATCCATAGTGAGTAAGTCGGGCTTCTGATGTTCATTCATGCTAAGTAATATCTAAAGCTCTTCAAAAGGACATCTTTATCTTTTCCGTCTTTTAGCTCTCCACTTTGAGTGAGTTACGTTTCTTCTAGAACCTGTAAAGGCAGTGGAGATGGAGAGATTTTCAGCTATACATTTCTTGGCAATGTCTGCATTTTTTTTACTTTCAGTCCTACTACAAACATGATAGTAATATTTAATCTAAAAGCTGAAAATGCAGTATAGTGCAAAAAGAATTGTGCATTTGGAAAGTCTCTAAAATGCATGTGAGATTATATCTAGAAAACAATAAAAGCTCATTTTTGTACTTCACAATTTTATGTACAATGAAGATTGTTCTAGAGAAATAACAAATACAAACACTTCAGATATTTTAGGCCCTAGATTGCATTTAACTGCCTGAGTCCATTGGTGCTGGTGCTGTGCACTGCTAGGGAACAAAAAAGTTAAAGCTTAAAGCTTGCCCTTATAGTTTTGCAAAGGTGGCTTGTTATTGAATAAACAGAAACATTTCTATATGCAAAATAAATATTTATTCATTTACTTTTGTTTTAACCAGAGTTGTCAGAAAACAGTCGTGATTTTGTCCAATAGTAGGTGAAAATAATTTTTGACTATTTTTCTTGAGTAAAATTACATTATTCCCCCCCCACCCCCCCAAAAAAAAAAAAAAGGAAAAAATGGTTGTTGAAAGAGCACTGAAGGATTCACGTTGATATGAATCTTTTGGAAGATAAAAGACCAAGGGTAAGACACCCTGAAGGTATCCTCTGATTTTCTACATAGAGAAGCATTGCTGAGAAACTTACGTAAAATCATATTACTCTACCAATTGCATAACTAACATTTCCTACAGTTTCTTTCTCCAGAGCATGAATATTATCAAGAGGAATAAATGAATTCTGCAACTCGTTTTAATTCATACAACATTATATGCAACTTGAATCATGGAGACAAGTTTCTAAAAAGAAGAGTAAAGGAAAAAGTGAAGAAACAGTAATTGCTCTTTGAGGTAGACTGCATCCTGGATTTGAATACTTTGCCCCTGAGTGCAAAGGATAAACTTGATGTTTGTTCATTGTGCAGACAGATCAATTTATACAGATCTGTGGTGAAAGAGGTGGAGGGAATATGGATGTAGATCACATGGTTAAGTTTTTATTTATGTTTCTCAGATCTGAAGATTTTAGGAAGTAATAAACCTCACTACTTCACTGGAAATAGGTAATTTCTTCTGAATCTACATGTGAACATATTTTTATTATACCAGATAGTTTCAACTAGAGTAGTAGTGGTACAGTCTTCAGATTCAAATTAAAATTTACGACTAAAAAATTCAGTGAAATTAGAATGAACACAGAAATAATGCCAGCCACTAGGAAGACCTCACAAATTTATGTTACATGTAAAACTCATTCAGAAATTTCCTGACAAAACATTTGACTATTTATATATATATATATATATTTAAATTGAATGATCAGTTCAGAAACTGATGATGAAATAATTTTATATTGATTTTAGCATGCCATGCACAAGGCTAGAGAGAAAACGAATTGTTTTGTAGGGTTTACAATGTGATTTTCACTATAAATATATCTGACTGTATTACAACATTTGTTTATACTAATTAAAGTAAGAAATGCTTTAAGTAATTAATGTTATAATTCTGTCAAAACAGAACGAAACAAAATAACAAGCTGAATTGGTACTCACTTTGAGTTTTGACTTACAAAAACTAAGATGCATCAGTGCTTTGGGAGAAGAACATTTTTAACTTTTCCGATCAGGTATCAGTTTCCAACTCAGCAGTACTGCTGAGATAGTAGAAGTAAGAGGCAAGACAGCCAGCCACAAACAGCAGATATTTAGCCCAAAACACACCCACTTGTAATAAATACAAACATTTTTTGCTAGAGGCACTGTCCTCACGTCTCCAGATGGCCAAGACAGAGGGAATTGCTCTGGCCTCAGTGGCTGTGCAGATAGCAATTTCTCATCACCTTTATTCCATTGTGCATGTGCCTTACGCTGATATTTGTGAAATTTCTGCCTCAACTGAGGCAACAAATTGATTTTCCTCAGAGTCTGCTTTCCTGTAAAGTTCTCGTGCTCACAAGTTGATGCAATTTAGTGACATGCCAATAACAAGCCCTTTCTTTTCACAGACTTTGATCTTTTATCAAAAACTAATATCTAGTTCTTCAACAATTTTTTCTTGATTTGAAGTATACATATTCTGTATCATTAATGAAAGTTATATAAATCAACTTTGCTGAAGTAATTTAGGATAAAGAAAATTATTTATTTTCCCTTTTCTACTAAAACTCATACTTCATTCTTTCAGAAAATATGAATAGTCTATTTACAACTGTCTTCTTAGGTTCACTTGAGTAACTACAGAGAAGTATACTGAAACATCCCAATATGTAAGCAGATATGAAACTGGTAGTAAGGTACTGGGTGTACTGCAGCTCAGATATTGAAAATAGGCCAGCACAATATTCTTTAATATGGCATGCTATGCGTGTACACTAAGTAAACTTTTTGCTGAGGATTTACAACATCTAGTCTCTGTTTTTATCTTTGGTGTCTCCCAGGTATACAGTAGAACAGCTGCAGAACCCTAAGGTATGGAGGGAGCCCTCTGGCTCTTCCTTCCAAGGTTCAAGTCAGTAAATATTTTAAATTGGCTATTATTAGTTTCTTAAATCTTGCTAGTCAGACGCTTCTTCACCTTGGGATCTCAGAATAAATGTCAGGTATAATTAGCTGACATTTGGTGAAAATCCCGAAAGACAGACATGTTATTCTGTAAATCTCTCAGAAGGAATTTTAGAAACATTTCAATGTATTGCAATTTATTGCCTACAACTGAGACTCTAACACTATTCTGACTCTTTCCCATTCTCCTCTCCTCTCCTCTCCTCTCCTCTCCTCTCCTCTCCTCTCCTCTCCTCTCCTCTCCTCTCCTCTCCTCTCCTCTCCTCTCCTCTCCTCTCCTCTCCTCTCCTCTCCTCTCCTCTCCTCTCCTCTCCTCTCCTCTCCTCTCCTCTCCTCTCCTCTCCTCTCCTCTCCTCTCCTCTTGTGTGAAAACCAATATTTAGCTCCAATCACAACTGGAAATGATAAACAAACATAAAAAGCAAAGATGAGGGAAATTCAGTCAAGTGAAAACTCATATACCATGTTTCTTTTTTATTTTTATTTATTTTTTTCATTTCAAATAACACTAGTACAAATTCCTTGACCAGTGGAAGAGTCGGGTCACAGAGTACATGGAAGACTGAGGCAGGGGTCTGTCTGCAGGAATACAAACTTGAACATCTCATAGCACAATCTATAGTTCTAGCCATAGTGTTCTGGGAATAAAATGATTCATTTGTTCTTTATATTTATATATTCTTTTATATTTTTTCCACTAAATTGAAATACATAAACTTGGATTGGATGTGAGATTAAAAATCCTCTAAAATAAGTGCTCCACACATCAAGCTTATTGTTTTGCATTCATCCTGCACTTATCTATATTGTTTTGATCTTTAGCTCCATAATGGTTTAAGTGACAGACAACTGTGGGAACACAGAATTGCAGCAAAAATCAAGATTTGAAAGAAATAATCTCCAAGATGGCATTTAAGCTTTGTTTTGAATGATGGAATCTACTGGACTCAATCTATTTTCAGCAAGGAACAAAATGTCATTAGCGAATTTGTTAGTGTGTGAGACTTTTCTGGCAGATTTATTTGCTGCTCCAAAAGTAATGCCTCTTTTTATTATGCTGGCCGAAGATATCATAGGCGGATGTTGGAGATATGACAGCAGTGGCTGAACCTTCTTCCCAGCATTTCATTACATTTTATTGCCATGTGACATATGACACTGTAGGGACAGTCTGACAAAATGGCATTTGACATGGAAGTGTAAATGAAGCAAAGGTGTGGAATTGAATTCCTATATCCAGAAAGAAATTACACACAATGACATTGACTAATGTTTGCTGAATGTTTATAGAAACAGAACAGTGGATGTGAGCACAGTGAGGTGGTGGGTGTTGCATTTCATCAGTGGCAGCAGTGGCAGTGGATCCCCTCCAGCAGTGCAAATTTTTACACAAGTGACATGCAGGCTCTTGCTCATCACTTGCAAAAATGCTTAATGGACATGACTATGTTGAATAATAGTGTTTTGTACCTGAGAATTTTCTCTATGAAGAAGTGTTATTGAGCTCTGTTGTAGTTTCCTTGGAAATAAGTAGAGGACATTTCTTTCGGAGCAAGCTGCATAAATCACATTTTGATTTCTGTAATTCCCATGTTATTTATGTATTCCTATTTTGTTTTCCACAAACTTAAACATATGAGGTTGGGACATCCTTGTTGGGACATTCTTGGTCAGCCCACAGAGTTAAAAAAGGATAAATATCATCAAGAAATAATATTAAAAATAATATTGAAAGTCATTGTAAAAAAGAGTAATCTGTTCCCAGAGGGAAAATAAAATGTTTCTGACATTGCAAACCTTAAATTATACCTTTAACTCAAATGTTAATGTTTTTATAAAACATATGATATTGTATCTGTTTCCAACATTTATGGATATATACACCAAATGCAAAAATCTTTAGACACTTCACATACTTAATAAAAACTGACTTGTTTTTGCTGTTCAAAACATGTTGTCTTCATCCTTAAATAATAACTAGCTGTAAGAGTATATGAGTCCACTATGAGACACTAATGTATTCTGAAAATACATGAATTATGAAATAACCATTATGGGTAAGGCATTAAGAAATCTCATTCTAAGGTCCATTTCAGACATTAATGTTCAGCCAAAAGCAAACCCTTTAATATCTGTCTATGTGCTCAAGTCTGGATGCTGTTTAATGTTTCTTTGTTTGCTTCATGACAGACATGAGTTTCTCTATGAAACATTTCATATTTTCTTAACTCTTACTACAAGAATTCTTTGCTACATTATCATTCTTTTGTTTATATACCAGAAAGTGATCATTCTAAGAACTCATTTAACTATGATAAGAAACAATGCTGACTATTCCGTATCTGCAAATGGTAGTAAATAGCAGTACTGCAAAAACACAGATGAGAATTTGGTATGAGCAAAAAGCAAAGCCTGAATTTCATGAGAAAGAATTAAAATGTTACCTGTTCATTTATCTGAGCTTTCTCAGAAAGCTGTGAAGACCAGAATATGCAACAATAGAGGAAAAATATTTGCCACAAATCTTTGTTAGCTTAATGACATGCATATTTAAACAGTGGGATTTGAATGACACATCTCTTTCAAAGGGTTCTTTTTTATTCAATTTTTTTTTTCCTCTTTAGATAGGTGCCTACTATTGTAAGCTTATGGTTGTTATCACAATTCATAAAATGCCCAGGGAGGCATGAGAAAGATTGCTATGAAAGTGTGGGGGAGATCAAATGTCACTTTTTTCTTTTCTTGTCTCCAGCAGGTAAGGTATTAAGGTCAACAGTGAGAAAGTGAGGCTGGTGTTGCTTTCCTGGGCCATCATGTTTAGACATCACCAAAATGGGAACTATACGTAATGTGGACATTCAGCATAAGTCATGAAATATCAAATTTGAGTCTCTTAAGAGACAGCCTAGGGAAGAATTCAGACCCAGTTGGACCAGTAGGGCCTGGTTCCTGATTTAAATTCTTTGTTTGTTTGTTTGTTTTTAAGTATGGTGCTTTCTTCTTCCAGTTTTTATGCCACAAATATCAGCATTGCAATTGTTGTTTACATAGCGTTATGTGAACAGTTTTTAATGTGCAGGATTCTTCATTTCTTCAATTATAAAAAATAAATACAAGGAAAATATTCCTCCCTTCCTTTTGCCCCTATCCATCCACCTCCATGTTACAGATCTAAACTGAATTATTATTAGTCTAAAAATTACTATCAGAACTTACTGATGTGAAAATAGTTTCCATACTCTTTGTTTTGATTCATCTGATATGTGCAAGTGTGTGAAAATTTTGCTTCCAGGTGATGAGGCAAGAGACTTAACTTTCCATCTGTCCCCAAAACACTCCTAAATGATTTGCCAGTACATGTTCAAGCTTTATACCTACCTGATGCTATTTATTTATTGTGATTGTGAGCATGGTTACCGGATAATGTTCTATTTCAGACACATGGCGTAATAGAATTGCATCATCACTGCTACTGTACTCACTGACCAAATTCAAGGATTTATAGATTGTATGAAATAAGATATAGGCTTTTTCTGCCTAAAACTCAAAAACATTGTTTTCTGTAGGAAGATATTTTAAAGCATTAAAAGCAGCAATGGCTGTGCATTCTAATTATTTTTAATTTATATTCGTGGAATAAGATTAATTACTGAAAGTATAAATAGGTTTTGCAATGCTGTCATCTCAAGTAATTATTATTATTTTTTTAATGATTTTAAAGGCAGTCAGGGAATAAAGAAGTTGAAAAAGTACATTCAAAACAGAGGATAGCCAAATTTAACGTAATTTATCTCTGAAACCAAATACCCTGCACAACATTAATCTGTTAGTCTCTTTCTTGTGATATTTTAAATGAGGTCCAAAAAAACCCAAAAAACAAAACAAAAAAAAACTCCCAAAACACATGCACACACACAAAAAAAAAAAAGACAAAAAAAAAAAGGGAAATTTACATAGTGGGAACAGGGAGAACCTGATTTATTCTTGTTTAACTCAAAGTTGAGTATAAAAAATGTTTGAGTAACCAACCTGGCAAAAAAAAGAACCTGGAATGTAGGATGCCAAGTATTATGATAAGTAAGCAAAGCTGCACTTGAAATTAATCGTTCTGTGAAAAACTTGGCCAGGACAGACACTGAGTGCCTTCCCTCCTGCAGTTTATCATGAAGAGTAGTCCCAGACTGCTCTGGTATTTCACTTGCTCCCTGCACATGTGTAGATCATCTAGCAGAAGCCACTACGATCCTCATACATTCAACCTAGTGTACATACCCTGTGAATTCTCACTAAAACTCATGGGTTTATTAATATATTCAGTGTACAAATTTATTATATAAATAACACATTTGATTTTTAGGTTCAGAATGTTCTGGATGCAGCTGACCATCAAATGATTTACACAAATGTTTTTTGTGTATGTGAAATAAGTTCAAAGAACCTGGCACATATCAGATTTATTGTACCTCCAAGTCTCAATATGGATGTAAAAGGAGCAATGTGTTGGGCATATTTAAATCCATCAGAAATTGCCTTTTCCCTTCTTTCAGAAAGGCCTTCTTTAGTGGCAATCTCGAGGCCTCCTACTTTCACTGTATTCTTGAAGTTTCTATGGAGGTACAGACAAGATCAAACTGATAACAGAAACATTCTAAGACAGCCTTCGAAAATATATTGAAGTTATTCTTAACTGTCTAGCAGCTAGTCACAATATGGAGCAAATATTAATTTATAAGAACCAGCTATATCAGAATTAGGGTCAGAAAACAGAAGGAAGAGACAAATAGTATGCGTGTGCATGCACTTGTGGATGGTGGCATGGTGACAGGAATGTCCCTGAAGAAAGCAGGGAACGAAGTTGGGTCTCATTAGGCAGTTACAACTACAGTTCTGTTTAAAATGCCATCTCATGAAGTGTTCTTCCACTAGCTTCCTTAAGTGTTACTTCTTGATTAACTGCAGACATCAGTGTTTCAGCGCAATGCTGAGATTGGGAATTTCAAAAAATCCTAAAGGAACTGGCAGCCTTTGAACTAAGATAGCTCCCTTAAGCTCCACTGAAAAATTCAGAATTAATCTTTCCTTTTATTTCTTTCTACAAGCACATCTTTTTTTTTTTTTTTTTTTCCTCACAGCTTACTTGTGGACATCAAAGGGAATTCCTTTCTCTGCACTGGAAAAAATTATTTCCTGGCAAAATATAACTCACCTCTTGGGAACATTCAGAACACTGTCTGTATCTTAGTGACACCTGTCATCCACTGTCATTTGCATTGCAGAAATGTTGATGTTACATGCAAACACTTGATAGTGAAAGCTTATCAGGTACTTAGCTTGAAACACCTTTTTTTTCTTTACTGGAGCTCATGTATGCTGTTTCCCAATTGTATTATTGTTACTATTGTATGAATCAGCTTCTAAAATGAATGTTCCATTACCTGCTGTAAATTTAATAAAAGTCAGGTGATGCTAAACTACAATGTCTGTAGCTTCAATCTTAGTATAAAATATGAAAAGATTTATTCCTCTATATACCTATATTTATACACAAATCATTTGAATTTTGCCTTTCTAGAAAAGATGTTCAAAGGTGGAAACTGTTGCAGTATACAATATTGTTCACTGGCAAAGTAAATAGAAACTTTATGCTTGTAAGCTTAATTAAATTCTCAAGGATACAACTAAATATGTTAGGCTGAGCATCTGGGCTTATGAGCATTTGCTGAAGAAAAAAAAAAAAGTGAAAAAACAGGACACTGGAGAAGTGTTCTACAAATCGCACTAGAAAATAACTTGGTTTAAGTGTTTTATGGAGATGTGAACAGTGGCCGTTTAGAAATTCCTCCAGACACCATCTAAACCAGTTCAGTTTGTCTCCTTGTGGCTTGAGGCAGTTCAGCTTGCAATTCTTTATAGTGGTTCCAAAAGGGATTATCACACATTAACCTCTCAGTGTGTGCTTCCAAGTGCCGGTAGGTACTCTGGAATCAGTGAGATTTGTTTGCTGAATTTACCTGACCTTACTGAACCCTCTGTGTTCCCACTACTGGTATCCAGTCCAACACTGCCATGTTTCGGACATATTTATCCTCTTGGTACTAACATAATATCAATTAACAATGAATATTGTATTGTCCTCTTCCTGGTAAGAGGAATTAAGGAAGCGTGTCTTCCTGTGATTTTGTGTGTTATGTCTGGTCTCCTTGTTGCCAGAGAAAGAATAAGGTAGGAGTAAATGCTGCTGCTATGATAGTGGAATCTCCAGAGAAGTCTCAGAAGGGTGGTTTCTCTAGTGACCATAGAAGGGAATACTCACTCTGAAGTCTTCCAGAAAAGACCACAATAAAGCCTTTTTTTTTTCCTTTTTTTCTTTTTTCTTTTTTTTTCCTTTTTTCCTTTTTTTTCCTTTTTCCTTTTTCCTTTTCCCATTTCCCTTTTCCTTTTTCCTTTTTCTTTCCCTTCCATCCCCTTCCCTTTTCATCTTTCCTTGCCTCGCTCTCACCCTTATCCTTTCCTTGTTCCTGACGTTTATCTTTATGAAACTTGGAGGAATGAGAACTCTACTTTTGTTACAATCAGAAGATGCAAATGTATTCATGAGAAATGGAAAAATTAAATTAACATACAGACACTTATACATCAAGTGACATGTAGAAGTCTTCATTAAAAACAAACAAACAAAAAAAAACCAACACATTTTTTAAATGAAAAGAGTTTAAGTGAAAATATTATTTGTAGATGGGGAAAAGAGTTCTTGTCTCTTCCTCCCCTTCATCCATTGCTTTCTCAACACCTGCTGCACCTACCTTATAATTTTTAAAAGTCAAGCTAAATCTGAGCATAAGCATTTAATTCAAGGTCTCAAAGCAGCATTTCCCAACCTAGGAAATATGGAATGAAGCCTGGAAGTGAAAATAGAAGTGGGGTTATGAATGGAAACAGTTGGTTACTATGGTATAAAGTTTATTCATTCTATCTAACTAGATTTTCAGATAGATATTGCGAATATTCTAGTTAAAATTGTTTGTATGAATGATCTACAGAAAAAAGCAACATAGACCTAAGATGTCTCTTTATGCCCTTATGGTTATAGCCATCACATTAAAACACAATTTTTTAAAGCAAATTTTAGCTTAACAAAAGTGGAAATTCTGCCACGAGAAGAAATATATCTATACTCTCTTCCCTCTTCTTCCCTGTACTATCTTTCACAAAGTGGTCTCATGAAAGACAAGTGTAAGGCTGTCACTGTGTGATCTGATTAAAGGATGGAGCTCTACTGCTGATCGTGTTGAAATTTTCTCAGAACTATTGGCTGGAATCCTGTTTTTGCAACCAATGGCAAAAATTCCCCAACAGAGTTGATGGGAGGCAGGACTTCCCCTGTATAAGCAGCGAAAGGTGATTTTCATAGTGTGAGGATGGTTGTAATCAACACTGCTGCAGTTTCTTTGTGCACAGTTCAAAGAAATTTCCTGTTACTGTCCTTCAGTTTAATGGATAACATTAGCTTCCTCATTGTAACTCAATGCCTGTATGATTTTCTGTGAGTGTTAAAACAGAAGAGCTTGGAAGGAATTTGTGTACAGAAGAAGGAACAACCCAGAGTGTTTTATGTGGAAACTTTTATTATTATTTATTTATTTATTTATTTGCCTCGATGGTGCTCTTATTTATTTATTTATCAATTGATCATTTACTTTTCTGTCTTCATTGGGAGCTCTCCTCACGGGGAAACAAAGAGTAAATGACAGATATGCTCAAATGATTTTGAGACCTGTACCATAACAGTGACTGTTGCTGTGATGTTTGAGTCTTGAATGGCTCCTTTTTTAGTCATGCATCTATGTTGCAACAATTTTATACTGCTGCTTTGGACACAAATCCTATGGATGATTATCATAATCACCTCACATTTGTAAATACTCTTTGGAGACTTGAACCCAGGTCTCTTGCTTCTTTACCACTGCAGAGAAAACAGAATTAGCAGCTCCCCTTGTTCACAATTGCACTGTCAAGGAGTAGTTAACCTGAACCCTCAATTATGAATAGAAAATCTGCACATCCTTTCCAATTAAGATTTCTTTACCCATGGAGCAAGTTCTAAATTTTTCAATAGTTTGATTGGAATTCTAAAAAAAGCAAGAGAGAAGATTAATTGTGTTAATAATTAGAAAGCTGAATGGTAACATTTTTCTCCCATAGGAACTGTCTGAATGTTATTTCCCTCACAGCTAACAGCAGTTACAGTCTGTGTATAAGGAACCTGACATACATGTAAATTGGCCAACAGATTGCTAGTAATAATTGAAAAATTAATTGTAAGTTTAAAGTGAAGAATTTAATTGCGTCAACCTCTTGATTTGCGCTACAGAATTGAAGGATGCAGGGGCAAGATAAATCCACTGGTCCCATAACTAATATGGTCAACCTATCCTTTGTTTTCCTCGTGGTATATTGAAATATATATATATACTTTGTGGTATAAAAAAATCACTGTTTTAATAATGCCACATTGTCCTGTAAGTCATTATAGAGAGTTACATGCAGCACCTGTGGCAACTGAGGATGCGTGAGATATTGTTCAAACACAGTGTGCACACTATACTTTCTGTATAAGTCTGATAATTGTTGTCAGAGCTGTCAGATTAAACCAGAGCATGAGACAAAAACTCCTTTTGATGACTTCCAAAGAGGAGGTTCCTGCATTGCCTCTTATGCAGGGGACTTGGCATAGGGTATTCAACTGTCTTCTACATAGCAATCATCACCTAAAGATTGGTTCAGAATTATTATTTTTAGATAGACAATTAAAGGGAATCCTGTGACTTTTACAGTCTTGGCAATGGAGCTAAGGAGTTGTGTGAGAGTACATGTCAGATGGTTGCTTAATTACTGCCCTGTTCAGAGAAGAAACCTGAAACGACATCTTTCTCTTCACCAATGAGCATATCACAAAATCATATAATATTCCAATTCTTGAGGGATTGAAAAGGACTTCTGTCTCCATGTAGCATCACCCAGAAATCAAATCATACTTTTTGAGAGCATTGTCCAAATGCTCCATGAATTCTGGCAGCTTGGTACTACAATCACTGTACTGGGGAGTCTGTTCTGGTGCAGAATCTTTCCCTAACACCCAACCTGACCCTCACCTGATACAACTCCGTTCCATTCCCTTGGGTCCTGTCTTTGCCACCAGGGTGTAGAGCTCAGTGCTACCCCTTGTGAGGAACTATTAGCCATATTGTTTCTAGAAATGTAATTAAAAATGTAATTTCGAATAACCATAATCAAGTAATTGTCCATGATCACCTCTATCAAAGCACTTCAAGTTACTGTCTCATATAATCAGTTAATCACATATCTTAAATGGGTCCATAATGTACCTTTTTGAATTCTTATAATGCTCATTAGTAAGGAATGCAAATCATGGAAGAGGAAAGAACTTAGGAAAATCATTTTTGTTGTTAATTTGAGCTTTGGAAAGTGAAAAACTAAAAGTGTTTGGATCTTTTAAATAAACATTAAACATTTGCTGAAATACAGAGCTTATTTCTAGATTGGATGCTGCATGTTACAAGAAAGAATTCTTCAAGAACTGTCAGAAGAGGGAGGTGGGAAATTCAAAAGCTACATGGAAACAGCTTCAGGGTAACAATTAATAAGATATCTCATTTAAGAACATGAGGTTATTTCTCACATAGAATTTATAACCACAATGTGTCTTTTTACAGTCTTTGTAGCCAGAGTTCAAAGACTGAAGGGAGAAAAGGACAAAATACTGAAATAGTGGTAACTTCACGACTGACTTCATTATTTTTTTAAATCAGTGAAAAAGTAGTCCACACACACACACACACACACACACACACATATATATATACTTCCTTTTAGTAAAAGAACTGGAAATTTTTTAAAGAAACAAAATTATTAGAAAATTACATTAATTTTCAGCCCATTTTAAGTAAATTAGACATTGCAGTTAACCTACATGGATATATTAGAAGGGTACAGAAATGTGTAAGTCTTGATATATGGAGAAATGGTGTTGAGGCTAGAGCTGGAGAAAGTGTAGTCTAATCTACTTAATTGTGTTCTGGAGGCATGCATGAACTACCTGATTAGTAGGCTGAAGATAGAAAATAGGTCACAACGGCAGAGAAGATAACTGAAAGGTCAGGGTGCCATTTTATGAGGACACAGAAAGAAAGAAAGCTAGTGGCTGTGATCAAGTGGAGTAAGTACAGAGACTGCCACCACAGTGGGACGTGGAAGATGTTGATTTCTGACAGAAAGAAGGTTGATTCTCCTTAAAGTTGTCTTGTTGGAGAAATGGGGTCTAGCAGTAGGGAAGAAGGAGAACTACTGAGGATTCACTTGAACTGTTATGTCTGATCCAAGTCACGACGCAAAGAGGAAGAGTTTTCCTGTAAAGGAGTATGAACATCATCTACAATGTATCTGTTGTCTTAGGACACTTGCTTCTTATCTGGGCCTCAGATCTGGAAGAATGCTAATTACATGTGCATGGGTGACTGGAAGAAACCAATACAGATTCACTAAGAACAAATGCCTGATTACCTTCTATGTTGAGATAAATGGCTTAGTGACTGAGAGGAGATGATACAGAGTGGGTGAGTGGACTGTAAAGGAAGCGAAAGACTGTATTGACAACAATGATGAAAGACTAATGGTCAGTTGATCAAAGTTTGACTGATACCTGACAGTCAAGTATGATGAGTTGACTCTTATGCAACTATTGTTTAAAGTATTTATCAACAGCGTGATGGACTAGGATATTCATATTCACAATTTATAAGAAGAAAGAACAATGGAAGAACAATGGATATTCTGGAGAGACTTTGACAATCTGAATGAGCAGGCTGCAAAAATCTCAAAACAAAAAATGCAAAGCCCACGGAGAGTGAGTAGGGTGTAACTCTGCATGAAGTCCTCAGGGACAGTGACTGAACATGACAGTGGTAAGCCGTTGAAGAAATGAAGACTAGGTATACAATGAGTGGTATTAATAAGCCACAAACAAATAGATAGTTAAGAGAACAGATTACCCACTCAGCATTCATGAGGCTTGATCTGGTGTACTATGCCCAGTTTTGAAATCCCTGTCCTGTATTAGAGCTATATTGACGAACGGGAGAAAGTCCACTGGAAGACCAATGAAGTGGCTGCACAAGACATAAGAGGAATGGCTGAAGGACACAGGTTTCTTTAAAATGGGAGAGAGAAAATTGACATAAATTTGACTTATTTATTTAATAACTTGATAGAGGTTATAGAGATTGCAGCCTGAATTCTTTAAATTACACTGAAAAAGACAATGAAAAAGGCAATGTGCACAAATAATACTTATGGAAATTTGGACTAGATATAAGGAAGAAAAAAATAAACAAAAATGAGAGTGTTTAACCACTAGAACTGCTTTTCCAGAGAAACTGTTGGATATACAGCTTTGGAAATATTCAAAAGTTGGAGAAAGTTTTGGATGACTTGATAATGAATTTAAAGTCATCCTTGCTTTTAGCATGAGTTTGAATTAAATGACCTCCAAAGATCCTTTTGAATACAAATTAATCTATTATTCTATATTCAATTTATCTTAATACACTCCTTGAAGTGTTGGATATTTTATATGCTTCTTTAATCTAGGAATACAATGCATAGCAATAATTAGTACTGCAATTAGGATGACAAACCTTTCTGCATCTGAAACTTTGACTTGTCAACTATCTTACAGCACTGTGTGTATGAGAAAAACCTCTTATCTGTGAAAGCTTCATATAATGCAAATTTTTATGATCCCAGTACAGTGAAACTATATGTAAGCAGATGATTCATAAGGTTCATGCTTCTGTTCCCTGTTTCAATCACATCTGATTTATGATAAGTAAACAGTGGATCCAAATGCATATTAGCTGTCAGTGGTCCTTGTGAGGCAGTAAATATCATGAATTTCAGACTGTTTAAAAATCTTTCAAAGCTGCTCAGCATGCAACTGCTTTTATAGTTACATGAGCCTTTAAAATGCACATTTCCTGAAAGGCAAGCAAGCGGGAACAATTACTATTCATTTTTTTTCCACTCAGCTTACAGAGTTAAATTGTACTCAACAGTTATTTCTCCCTAGTGCATGATACAGCAGAAAATCTTCCAGAGCAAATGTACTGCAATCACAAAGTTGGCTTCAACAGCAGAAGCATTAAAAGAAGTAATGCAGATTAATGAATGGATGATGTAGATACTCTTTGTCAGCACACTTTGCTACAGGGATCTCCTTAAACTCTGGAAATGAAGGCTTCCCCTGGAATGCTTGTGTGCACAACCTGTGGCAGTAGATACTGAGGATGCATCCTTTAAAGGATTCTTTTCTCCCTTCACTGATTTCAGAAAGATTGTGTGTTCTTTTTCTGGCATTAAAAAGCTAGACTTTACAAATAATAAAATCCAAGTGCCAAAAGACTTCATCACTGTCAGCAAGAAGCCTATAATGTTTTCTCAAGGATCAACCCACACATTCATCTGTCTTTAATAAAAGCAGAACTGCTTGGCTATATCAGCTGATTTTTAGTGCTTGCCTTGGAGGAAGTTTCATTTGTTGCTGCTTTTTTTCAGAGGGAGGGATTTCAAGATTTATGGGTGTGCTGAGAAAACATGGGAGGAATCTGCCTGGAGGGCTGATGAATCTCTGTGGAGTGAAAAATGTACTCAATGAAGTACGTTTAAACATACTGTCCTTGGCTTGCTGTGTTGCTTTCCAAGCGTAAACCTCGCCCAGCCTCTTGAGAAACAACTTACTTAGTAGCTTTCTTCTCCATGTGATTTGTTACGGGAGCAGAGATGTTGAGGCATGTTGCAGACATTCGAGTCATCCTATTAATGAAAGTTGTTCCAAAACGAGAGAATTATGGGAAACAAAAGATCTTAAAGTAGTGAAACACATACGCTCATATAGTGTGAAAAACTTGTCAGAAGGTAAGGCGTTACAGAAAGATTCTACAATATTTATTGCAAGTCCTTGAGAAATTTTAGAAGAGAAGGGTACTTTTCAATAGCCTAGACTAAATATGTAAAACAAACAAACTACTTACACAAAATACTACCAATAATTTCATACAGTAGAGAAAGAAAAGGCATTTTACTTGTTTACAAAGAGTTCTCTGTAATACAGACAATTAGCCTGTAACTGTATAGTGGGTTAATCTAATTTCTGAAATTGAATATGAAATGATTGTATGCTTTTCTGTTTTTTGTCCTATTATAATCTTGCTCTCTGACCTCAGTGATCTCATAATCTGGAAATTCATTTAAGATCTACATGACCTATCTTGAAATCTCTTCTGCCATGTAAAGTAGAAAATATTTATTCCCTGAGCTCTCAGTTTCTGCTCTGGTTTAGAAATCAGTCTGTTTCTCATCTTTTTCATCTTAATTTACACAAAATGTTAAGTATGAAAGCCATGTGCTTAATAACATTATGAAGATGACTAAAAATCCTATATTTTTCCCATTAACTATTTTGCACCTGATCTCCACTGGTTATGTGCTCCGGTTGCTACAGACATGTATGCAACAAGAAGATATTGTCACATCTTCAGCACTCTTGATGAAGGTGCTTGATAATTTCAGAGTTTTTGGAAAGGCTGTAGATTTTATAATTATAGCTAAAATCATGTCTAAGTATGAAACAACTCTCTGTTTTCAAAAGATACATTAAATTGTTGGTTAATTAAGGTCAAACAAACAATTTGTAGTGAAAATGATGTTTACAAGATTGAAGATCACAGCTGATGTCTCAATGTTGATTAATAAAAGGGACGTATAAGCATTTAGATAATTTGGGGTTCTAGAAGCATTGCTAAGATATTTGGGATCAAACAACCCCAATGAACTGTGAATTAGGCTTAAAAATACAGTTGAAACATGATTTAATCTAGTCCTAGCTATTATGCAATATAGTTTAAAATGCGTAATAGGACATTACACATACACGGTGTTCACGGAGCATATGCTAATAAGCACATTTATTTCTGTATGTGTTAGCACAGAAAACAAATTGGATTACAACATTAATTACAACTTCTTTCCCACTTAAATTAGTATTCTTTAATTTTCATTTACTCTGTTGTTCTTTTGTTTCTCTGTGTGTTACTGGTTGACTACCTGCAGTTGTCCTCCTATCTGGTCTCCCAGATGTAAAATTCATGTTTAACACTTCATGTTATAGCTTTAATTTATTGACTTGCTGGTAGTGCTATATTTAAACAGCACAATGGGCAAACTGATTAGCTATACACTTCTTCAGTATGTATTAGTAAAGATATTACACCTGTTTTTATAAAATCCAGCCTTTTAAAATACATAAGTCACTCCAAAATTTATGTCTCCTATTTATTTCCATGAAAACTGCAACAAATACAAAAAACACGATAACATGATTTGATAAAGTAAATGCTCAACTACAAAACATGATTTTTCAACATAGTCACCACCATTAGTTTTACATTTTCCCAGTGATAAACAGGAGCCTATGTACTGCACTTGTTAAAATCCGCATTGGCAGGGGTGACTATTACTGTTATCAGGGCTGAAATCCACCACCTCACATCCATTAACTGGTTTCCACAAATGTTAAGTAAGATTAGATGAATGCTGATGGGCGTAATTCAGCCTCTGTTGTCACACCACTCATGTCTGCCTCTTATATCATGGGCCAGCTTCGTAAAATAGGATACATTACTTTTGGAGCAGCCCTCATTGATGAGTTGCTGACCAAAATGACTCTAGCACCATTTCCAGTAAAATCACTCTTAAATGAAGAACTTAAGGAAAAACATATATAAGTTAAAACATTATGAATAACTCTTTTAGCTAGTTGTTTTCTATAAAAAATGGATACTCAGTTCTGGTACAGACAGAAGTAATTATTTAAATCTAAGCTGTGCATAGGATGTCCCCCAGTGGCAGAGAGACCCACTAGTATCATATTCATAAAAGATCATGGAGTCACTTTTCAAGCTGGAAGACTGCGCAGGTTGTGAACTGAAATCTACCTGAAATTTAAATTGAATAAAGGATAAATAAATAAAGGATAGTTATTTATATGAATGTGGAACAATACTTCTGATTTTGATCAGTGATAGTGCAATGAGAATGTCCCATTCAGATGTGTCTGAGTTATTTACATTGCAAATCTGTATCATTGTGAGCAAAAACTGAAGGTGTTTCATTTTTGTATAAAAGGTAGCAACATACAAAACATGAAGTGTCTATGTCTACTCATCCAGCAGAAGATGGTTGTAGAATCCTTTGAGATGGGTTCTTGTACATATATCCAGCCAGAACTGGCATCTGTCAGGGAAAATACTGACCTTCAGTAAACATCCCACAGGAGTCATAGATAGACTAGATGTTTCATGAAGAATTTTAGGACTTACTCTTCATAAGTAGTTCTAGGGATCAGTTATCTGACTAATTCTCTCATAGAGTACTTTTATTTTTGTAATTCTTGGCCAGGTAGTATTTGCCATATTTTGAAATATGCACTGATGCTGATCTTTGAGTGTCTATAAGGTGGTACCAAAAGGCCTGTTGGCCATGGCAGCATGACCAGATGATACTAGTCCCAAGATTTTTCAAACTAAACAGTAAATGAGAATTCCAATTTTGTTTTTAGTTGTCTCCATGATAATTAAGTTGTCTCTTATACAGTATCTCACTCCATAAAGTACTGTGAATACACATCCAAAGAGGTTAATCTTTGAAAAAAAATCTCAGTCAGGGCAGGCAAAGACAAGAAATACTCTTCCAATATACTCAGACACTTCAGAACATCTACTTTGAAATCTTCTAAAATACTAACCAATGAAACTCCACCACTTTCCATGGAGGAATGTAATATGAAGATTAATAGGAAGGTGTTTGCCGATTTTCACAGGCTTTGGATCAGATGGCCTTTGAAATGTCTTCTGAGAATACAAACGTGGGAGGTAGCAGATTTTTCAGAGACACATGAAGAATGGAAGGGATGAGGACAAGGTTTTCATGCCCACACCTTCTTTTAAAAACTTTTTTAAGCGAGTATTCTCGCGCAAGCAGAGAAATAACAGGTCCACTGGCAGACCATTAACCTTCCATATGTAGTATATACTGTATACATCAAATCCTCTGTATTTTGTAATCTCAGGAGGGACAGAAAGAAATAATTTATTCTGGATATATTTTTCTCTGACAGAATATCTCCTTCCAGAACATTTCACACAATTTTAGATTTACACGATTTCTTCTTTTTCCTTCCTCTTTTATTTTTTTTAAGCCAACATGTTCTTCATCTTGCTAGAGAATGTTTAGAGAAGTAAGATCTAACCATTCTGACATTTAAAACCAAATGTCTCAAGGTAAGCACAGGAACAGCTGTCAGTAAGAATTAACAGGCGCCAGCACTTGACATGAGATTGGTATTTGACAGTGTTCATGAATACTACATTTCATACTGAAGATTTTACCTTTCAAACTTTAGATTTCCCTTTTCTTTTTAAGCAATGTCTGGCCTCATTCACCCTTTTAATGTTATGAAGTGATACAACCTTTTATACATGACAAGCATGAGAGAAGAACCCTATTATTCTCCCGTGTACATGGTGTAACAAGAATTAATGTAAGGAGGGAAATTTTCATCCATTTCATCAGGACGGTTGAAACATCTGCTGCCAAGATTCCTCGCCTGTCATTTATTATCAGCATTGAGAACATTTTTTATGTACTTAACAAAAGAGTTTTCCAAAACCCATTGAAATTTACAAATTTCTCACAATTTTGCAGCTTATAAAATTAAATTTCTATACGTTGCAGAGTTTATGTTGCTTTCTGTTTTTGGAAGTACATTTCTGAGTGTTCGAATTACCTTACTTGGAGATTTAGATTTGGTAGTAATGTTTTATGTGTCTGGTGATGTTTCACTGGTTCTATTATTAGAACGAGCATTTTTGTCAGAACATGCTTTTCCTGCAGATCAATTCAGCTCTAGGAGGGGGAAACCCTTTGAAATTCATCAGGGTTTCACAGTTTCTTTTGCAAGAGTAAATATTCTAATATCTCTAATGCAGCCTACTGCTAGAGTATAGGATAAAACTTGTCAGAATACATTATAATTGCATTATTCATTGTGATTTTTAATTCTGAAGTATGCTAAGCTATTTAAACAAATTTTGTCTGACTCAAAGGGAAACTGACTTCCCCACGGCTGCTTGCCAGCCTATGGAATAAAGCTCATTCCAGAGCAGTTGTTGGAATAATCCTAAAATAATGAGCACATTGACTCTGTTTCAATTTTGAATTTCATTTAGACAAATAAATATCTTAGAAAGCCTAAATAAAAACTTTTATTACACTGTAGTTTTATTAATTCCCATTGTACTTTGCTTTAGACTGTGTTGATCATGTACTTTGATAATACTGTCATATCAGAGCGCTTTTTAGGTTCAGTGTAGTGCTTCTACTGGTCAAAGCCAGTCAGAGAGACATGCTGTATACTAATATAATGGGACAAACAAAGAGTAAAAGCAGGCACAACAACCCCCCCCTCCCACCCTCCCTTCTCAGGAAGCTAAGGGAGTGGATCAAAGCTGACAGATCTCTAAGGAAGTTTTCCTTAGGGCACAAGAGCTCTCCATCCCCAAGAGTAGGAAGACAGGAAAGAAGTCAAGAAACAGGCATGGCTGAACTGGTTCCTACTGGTCAATCTGGAGAGCAAGAAGAAAATGCACAGGTATTGAAAACAGGGGTGGATACTCTGAGAAGAGTATAGAGATGCAGATTGCCTGCAAGGGGACTGGGTCAGAATGTCCAAGGCCCAGCGGGAGCTGTAGTTGGCAAGGAGTGCAAAAAGGACTTCTGTTTTTACAACAGCTGAATGTGGAAATTCTGGGAGGGCATACCCCACCAAGTGAGCAATACAGACAGGTTGTTATCAATGAGCAAGTAGAAGACTGAGATATTCAACAACTTTTTTGCCTCACTTTTCACTGAAAACTACTCTTCACACAACCCCCAAGCACATGGACCAAAAGGCAGGGACTTGGGAAGCAATGTCTCTTCTGCTACAAGTGAAGTTCAGATTTGCAACCACCGGAGGAACGTGAATATCCATAAGTCTATGGATCCTGATGAGATGCACTCCAGAGTATTAAGGGAATTGGCTGATGTAGTCTCCATATTTGAAAAATCATAGTGGTTAGGTGACCCTCATGAATGCAAAAAAAGGCAATATCTCAACTGTTTTTAAGAAGTGTAGGAAGGATGATCCAGGGAAGTCAAACTCACATCTGTGTTGGTGAAGATTATGGAACAAGTGATCTTGGAGACTGTGCTAAGGCACATGGAAGAGAGGGAGGCAATACAAAACACCCAACATATCTTCACCAAGGGTAAATCTGGTTTGATCAACCTCATGCTTTCTACGATGATGTAACTCAGTCAATGAACAGAGGAAGTGCCACTGACGTCATCTATCTGGACTTCAATAAAGCTTTTGTCATGGTCCCCTAAAACATCATTCTCTCTAAATTGTCAGGCTATGAATTTGATGGGTGGACTGATGGATGCATGAGGAATTGGTTGCAAGATTTTACCTAGAGGCAGCAGAAAATAGATCCACGTCTGGGGGTATGAATGAAATAGTGGGTCTCTCTGGGGTCAGTACCAGGGCTGATTCTCTTTTATGTCTTCAACAGTCTGATCAAGTGCACCTTCAGCAAGTTTCAGAATGACACCAAGCTGTGTGGTGTGGAGTTTTAAGCACCTGAGGGATAGAATATGATTCAGAGAGACCTAGACAGGCTTGAGTAGTGATTCCAGGAGAACCTCATGAGGTTCAATAAATTCAAGTGCAAGGTAATCCCCGTTATCAATATATCAGTACAGGAGAGACATGGATTTTTTGAAACATGTTCAGAGAAGTGCCACAAAAATAATCGAAACAATGGAACGTCTCCCCTGAGAGAGTCAGGGCTGATCAGCCATCTGGGTTCCATTCAGTCAAATTCTTTTTACTGAAAATAGCACAATCTTCACCCTTTTTTTGGACACAAAACTATGCCTGGGCATTATCTGAGAGAATGACAATTATCACAAAACATTTCTAAGTGGTGAGTGTACTATTAATTGGACACTAGAGATGATTAAGTGTTTTTACTCTTATTAAAGTAAAGGGAATTATCCACATTCAGAATATTTACTATTTTTTTTATCACAAACACTATTAAAATGTTGTTTGGTTTTTTTTCTGAGTTTGTGCCTGCCTGTAGAAATGTACTTTTTAGATATTATCAATAAGTGAATGACAGCAAAATAAAATGTAAAGCCATGCCTATAATTTTTTCTTTATTTCTTATCCCATTTTCTAAGCACCACATATTTAATGACTTTTTGATAGGCAAAACCTATATAATTAAAATTATGTCAAAACTTTATGGAATGTAGTGGTTTCTTACTCTTTTACTGAAGTATCTCAGAACCTGTAGTGCTACACCTTCTCTGTTGTCTTCATACAGACCACAAAGAAACAAAGACACAGAAACCCATGTATGCACATCCCTAAATATTTGTAATATATCTGTCCTTGTTAGTGTATTAATCTTTCTGTCTCCTTTTTATTCTATAAGTTTCTATGAGATGAGAATATCTATTGAAATCAGTTCTGTCTCATCTCTTTAGTTTCTCACCTTTCAGCATTTTCTTCTCACTGACAGCTGTGTGTTGTTACTGATGCAATTTTCTGTGTGTGTTCCAAACAGTATTTTTGCAAATATCAGGGGGAAAGTATGAGAAAAGAGGATCCAGGGGGTGCAAGGAAGTGCTTTATTTTAAAGAAATGTTAATTTTAGTATGTCATTTAACAGAAACTCACATACAGATCCAGGAGCTGTAAAGCACAAATCTGTCTGCGTAAAACTCAGCATCTACCAACTGGCACAGTTCAGCTTCACCACTGAGTGTGTATACCTGTCTGCAGTGTGACTAATGCACATCCTCTAAATTCAGATAAGGCTGAAATGCTTAGCTGAAATGAGATCTGGATTATTCCGGTGAATAAGCCTTTAATGACAGGTCAATCAACAGCAAATCTGTGTTATACAGCTTAAAATATATATTTTGTATTTAATTCATTCAGCATTTATAGATACATTTAATAAGGCGCTATGCCTTGCTAAGAAATAAGGATAAACTATAACTCCTTTGAATCTTAAAATATCTTCCAAAATTACAGCATAAATATCTAACTTTATACTTTCTGGAGACACTCTGTGTTTGCTAATTTATGTGGCTGCAATGTCATAATATCAGAAATTAAGATCTTCTGGTTTCCTTTTCAAGCCAGTACTCACCAGTAGTTTTCTGCCTCCTCCTAACAATTTACTACCTTTTCAGCTGTGTCATGACAAAAGTTTGGTTAGGGAGGATGCTTTAGAAAGGATCTCTAAAACCTCTGAGTTAAAGTTCCAGGAACAATAAGAGGAGATGAGGATTGTATTAAGTTGGCTTCACACAAAAGTTGTCCTCTTTCAGAACTATACCTTTGCTCCAATAAATAAGAAGATAAGTATATGTTACACAGATAATGCTCTAAGGTTTTGAGGAGAACTAGCACTTCAAAGAACTTAGAGAATTAGAGCAGACAGATGTTTTGAATATCAAATTCTTTGTAAAATTTGAAATATGGGGGAGGGGAAAGAGTCTGAGAATCAAGAGAAAGACAAGATTTGTGAAATCTCCGTTTGTTTTTCTCACAGTTCTGCATTTTGAGAGTAATATATTCCCATAAATTTGAAAGATGTACAGAACCACTACTTAAAAAAATAATAATATAAATAAACTATGCTATTTTTTGCATTGTGACTATTTTCCAAGGTGAAACCGATATGCTTATACATTTTCAGTGTGAAAATGAAATGAACTGTAAACGTGCTTTACTGAGTGCAGCATGAGCATAATTTCTACAGTAATTTCTCTTAAGAATATACAGCGCATATTTGAGATCACTGCAGCTTCAAATATTTAAGTAACCCTCTGGGAAAGGTCACAGTTTTCCAAAATACAAATCCAAAACTCCCTCTCATGCTCACAGCAGCAACAAATACCCCTCAATAGCTGTTTTGAGTCCTATCCATACCAAGCCAGCCCCTATCTGTTTAGTGTTTTACAGCAAACTAAATAGCACTATGGTTATTATGGCAAGATTTATGTTCTTCCACTCTGCCACAGCCATACGGCTGGAAATGAGGAAGACTGCTTCCACCACTTTATCTTCACCTTGATGAGCACTGAGCACCTCTGCAACACTTTGGCTCCATCCTGAGCACTGCTGGTTGCTATGGAAGCAGCGCAATGAAGCACTGCTAAGGACTGGGAGATGCTGGGAAGATTATTCATCATTTTAATACAGACATAACAGTGCTCTCATGTATACCTATACACTGTACGATTTTACTGGTAATGAATGGTCAAATATCCTTTGCTCAGAAATTGAAAAGACTACAGCTTTTTCTTCCTATGAGGGCATGCAGGAAGAAGAGATTTTGAACATCTGTATCCGCTTCCCCCTGAGCTTCACTGTTCTTTACACTTCTATCATTTTGTACATAGTAGAACAGTGCTTCTCTGCATGTTTTGTCATGCTTGACAGCAGGAGATAACAGAAAGGGAAAAAAAAGAGTGTAGAAGATGCTCCCCTGCTTAACCTCCCCAACATAGCCCATAACCAGCTCTGTGGACTGGCAGTGCAGTAGGGAGACCTGCCCTCACTGTGCCCTGAGAGGCCACTACAGTGCAAATGCTGAAGTGTTTCAAAGCTGGAGAGTCCAAGTCAACGCTGATGCTGTATCAGAATGACAAGGCACTTCGAGGTCTATAGAAAAGGTTAGATTTTGATGGAGTCCAAATTTGCTGCATCCTAATTCTCTATCGCTCTATCAAGTATCCTAAATTCAGTTCTCCAAAATAAGGCCATCAAAGACCTGAATCTCTTAAAGAATATCTTTTAATAAACTGCAGAAATAGAAACTATTTTCTTAACATTATAGGTACTCTTCATTTCAAAGCATAAAATGACCAGATAGAAGTGTCTGTATGTCACTCCAAGGAAGATATTGAGGCAATGAAGGCAAGCCAGAGAAGTGCAATTTAGCTGGTGAAAGAACACAAATCTTATGAGGAGTGCCTGAGGGAATTGGGTTTGTTTTGTCTGGAAGAGGCTCAGGGATACCTTAGCTCTCTTTGGAAGTACCTGAAAGGAGGTTAGGTAGCGAGGTGAGGGTCAGCCTCTTTTCCCAGGTAATTAGTGACAGGATGTGAGGCAATGGCCCCAAGTTACACCAGGGGATGTTCAGGTTGGATATTAGGAAAAAGTTACCCTCTGAAAGAGTGGTGAGGCATTGGAACAGGCTATCCAGGGAAGTGATGGAGTCACCAGCCCTGGAGGTTTTCATGAAATATGTACGTTTAGTTGGCATGGTGGTGATGCGTTGCCAAGTGGACTAGATGACCTCAAAGATCTTTTCTAACCTTATTGTGTCCATGATTATAAAAAGATATTTAGGTTAAGACTCGTTTTGGAGTACCTAGAAATAGTGCCTTCTCAATTGAAAATAAAATACGACATTTTTAGAGTGTGATCTCACTTTATTTATATATCTTTTGTGGATTGGATAGCTGCTTTCTCTAGAATTCAGTCTCACATCTTTCATTATATAAATATGAAGCATGAAGACTGGTGTCAACTTGAGCTTTGTTTATAGTGTAAATGAATCTAACCTCACGCCTGGTTGCTTTGTCCTAATTATTATCAAGACAGAAAGCATTATGTGATCAGTTCTGTCAGTCTTATGTTTTAAAAGCTGTTTTGTTAAGTTCTTCTACAGGTTACTAGCGTATGTTGTCTGGGGAAACCCAATACTGAGTTTGTTATGGTTAAGAAGCATCATTTTTTTTAGTTATAAATCTGCATGATATTAATTGGAAGGTCTGAGATAAAAGTGACATTTTGGTTTGTGGGTGAATAAAGTAATTTGTATTAAATCAGTAATTCATTTCTACCTGTTCTCTTTCAGTCTACTGAATGATTCCATATCATTTGTGTCAAAATAGTTGCTTCTGTGGAATGAGAGGTAATTTATGGCTGACAAATTCCTCTTGGAGCACCCAACGCATAACAAGTTTTCATAGGGTGTCATTCACATAATAACCTGGCATAAAGCCAGAACAGTTGGAATCTCTAGTTCTTGTTGAAAACCAGATTGGGTTTCTTGTTAATTTTCTTTCTGGCTTTCGGAAGGAACTTCTAGTAGAAATGAAATCTGGAATTGCTTCAGCCTTCAGCATCTATATGCTTCCCAAAATAAAAAGAGCATCTGTTTGTGGCATATACTCTTACAATTTTTTTAGTTATTGCAACACTGAGATGTAGAAGAACTCACAGCATGTGACCAGTATAAAAAATAAAAATAAAAAAAAAAGAAAGTGGGTAACATTGGTTGGATGGAACTTGAAAATGTCTGGCAAATAAAATATATTTTCTGTATTTTGTCTTGTAGAAGATTAATATTTCTTGTAACCTCATAATGCTTGGGCTGATGCTATATGTTTTCCCTTCCAGAGCTCCAGGCTGTAACCAGTAGGAGATGAAAAAGAGGCAGAGGAAACTCTGCGAGACCACAAGGCTTACTTAATATGCTTTTCAACAAAAGCATGGGAAAAGGTCAATTTCTGCACTAGTTAAAATACTGGAAATAATGACTGTGAAAATGGATAGTTGAATTTTAATGAAAATTGCCAAAAAATAACCACTTGGAAGAGGGGACAGCAATATTTACTGTTTGTCATCTGTATTACATGTTTTAGTCTTCCTGAGACATATTTATATTAAATCATCGCATCTCATCTATTATAATCATACTCACACTGTTGTTTCTGTGGCATACATTGACTGCAGTGAATAATATAAGTGAACTAATATACATGTATACATATTTCCCTACAACACAATAATTATGATATAACTATATGGAAAAATGTCTTGTTATTTTTTCTCATATGCCTTTGTGTGTATGTTATAAGTTGGGGATGAAATTCTGTCAAGACTTTAATAGGAAGATGAAGCTATAAGTAGAAATGAATGCCTTCTTAGAACACCAACAGAAGAATTTAATTTCAGAAGTTTTGAAGAAAGGCACAAAGAAAACAAAAAACAAAAATAAAAAATAAATACCCCGCAAAGGACAGAATTTCTTCTGTGGAAAAACATATTAGGTAAGGAATTTGCTTAAGGAAGGTTTGCTGTTCAGTTCTTTCTCCTGACAGCTGCGTATGTCCAAATGTCCAAATTATTAAGTTAAGGGGTAATCAAGTATAACATAAAGTAGTGCTCTTATTTTCCTGTGATAGGTTCCTTTTGCATGAGCAATTAAATGTTCATATCCATCCAGGCTTCTCTTTCTAAAGCAAAAGTCTTCACGTAAGCCAACACGCTGTGGAAACATTATTTCAAGTACAACAGCTCCATGAGAAAGAAGAGAATGACCCTCATCAAAAAGCAAGTCTAGTAATTCAAATATTCACTTGAAAAGAAAGATCATAAAGTTCAAGTCTCCCAGCTATGGCAGTAAAGTGGTGCTTACAGACATGTTCCCCTTCTCTAGAGAACAATGCAAGCATTTTATTGAATTATTTAATCTCTGGTTTAATTAAAATTTAGGTATTTTTTATAGAGTTTAACAGCTCCCAGAGGAAGGATGAGTTCTGTTGTGGTGAAGGAGACATGAGTGTGCATTATTTTAGACAAAGTTGTAGCTGAATCTGAATCTTCAAATGCAAGAATATTTGCCTACTTGAGAAAAATATATCAGGATAATGAACATTTATCTGGATATTTATTCCAGGTGGTGCTGATTCTACCTGATTTACCAATTGTGTCAACAGAAATATAAGAACAAACAAATTAATATTTTTTTTCATTTAGTATACTTTTATCAAAAATTTTCACACTTTTAAATGAAAATTGAATTTATTGTCATTTAAAATTATTGTACAAATGCTTATCATCAGCACAATATATTCTCCATGACTTTCATTCATTATTTAAGGAAAAATGCAAACTTATATAACAATACAGTGATTGTGGACCACTGAAATGGGTCCTGTGGCTGTGATTTATAAATCAGTAATTCAGGTTCTTTTCTATTATTTTCCACAGTGCTTTAGATCTTTTCTTTTGACAACACAATCTAAAGTTTATTTTTGTTTTAGAGATCTCATCTATTTCTGATTTATCTCAACCCTTTTGTAACAGAAATTTACAAATATGAAAGAAGTCTTATGATCTTAACAAACTCAGTGAAACTCAATATGTATAGATCAAAAGTTAACACATTCCTTCTGTACAAAGATAACCCATGTCTGGGTATACTGTCGGTTCATTTATCATTAGCTTATCACTTAAAAGTTGATGCCAGATCTCATAAAAAAAAATGCATATGTGCTTTCATCACTATTAGTGATATTTTATTTACTTAAAGACAACTGAGAAATGATTAAATATTTTTTCAGTGATATTAGGATATCATGGCATGTAGGGACTATTGATGTGAAGTGGGACTTTTTTAAGGTAAAGAAAATAGAACTTTTTACAAGTCCATTCAACCTTAATAGTCATTTTAAGAATAAGGTGAAATGAATATTCAGAGGCAGTGAATTATCACTGAAATCAAGAAACCTTAATAAGAACTTTCAATAGAATAATTGCCATATGTTTAGTTATAATAGTAGCAATAATAATAATAATGAAATACTATCCAACAAGAGGATATATGAAAAGGAGGAGTAGCACTTAAAATAAAAGATTTATTGTATCTCTCTTTTCACTTTTATACTTCAAATATTCTATTTAAACAGTATAACAGCAAGATCAGTCAGGTTCTTTGGATGATATTGAAGGAATTTATCTATAAGAATGGGATGATTAACAATATAGTAATTACATTTCCACATGGGAACACTGTAACACCTATCAGTACATCTATTTTGAGATACAGTGATGAAATTATTGCCTCAGTAAAATAAGTAGACCATGTGTCAGAGACTGCAGGAGAGCGATAGTTTCAGCCCATAATTCAGCACATCTTCACTGAATTCATTGATTTCCAGACAAATCACACACATAAAAGTTCTCAGGCACTATTTTTTTTTTAATATCTTTCAAATGCAAGTGATAATACCCCCAAAATACCACATAGGTTAGTTACTCATATTTTTCACAAGTTAGTGATGTATTTTCTAAAGCATGCATTGTCCAAATATATGTATAAAAACGATATCCTTAATTGACCCTTGGTAAATTAGCTACCTTATATTTTGTTTCATCAGTTCTAACTGTTTAAGAAATGTTGAACATGAACAGTGTTTTGAATTCCACTCAGGAAAACAGAGTAAACAGAAAATATTTACACCACACCAGTTTTGTGGTCCTCATCCTTGTTAGATGGAACTATATAGCAGTTCCTGTCTCATATATTAGGATAAAAAATATTGTAAGAGTTGTCATTCATGTGAAAACTAACACTAAAATTCTGAGTGGGTGCAATATTGCAGGTGTTTATTGCTGAGGAGGAGGGATACAATTCCAGCTGGTTTGGCTGAATTCCAGTGTGAATAACTTCATTCTGCCTTCAGAAAAAAAAAAAAATCCAATAACTTAATGACTGGTATCCTGTTTCCACTGTTAGAAATTTTCTCACCAATGGCTCTTCTTCAGTGCACTATTTTATGAAGGATTTTAGATCTCATTGCTGACAGAAGATGCTGCAGATTTGTACATTCCAAAGCTCAGATACAGAGCTATCAAGTTCTCTCATTTAAATTTTTTCTGCTTTTGTTTTCTTTAAGCCTCTTCTTACCTCTCCCAGTTTTTAACTTCTCAATGAACCCTTGCTGGCATCCATTTCATTTTACTTCCAGCTGGCAGATAAACAAGCTCCTTCTCTGAGAGCTGGTGCTAATGCACAAACAGACCAGAAGACATGTAATGTTATGTAGTAACCCTGCCAGCTTCTCTTTGCATTCCTCTCTGCTCTCCCAGATTATTATTAAAACTGCATTCCTAAGAAAGGATGGACAGGTAATCCAGCCTTGAACCTTCTCACATGGCAAGAGTTTATAATGTTTTGTGCCAAATAATCTGTTATGTTCTCAACAGGAATGCAGTTTCCCAGGATGTTGATCTATCTGAGCCTTCTCCCAGTCACTATCCTAGTGGACAAAATCTTACTTTAGAAATCATTTTGCACAAAGAAAAAGCTGGCAAGATAATAAAAATCCCTAATTACCTCAACCAGTCTACTTAAAAAAAAATTCTGCCCTCTATATGATGCCTGCTTTCTGCAGAGCCTTCCTGGATGGTAAGGTTGAGGTAAGTTCTGGAAGTGTCTGGCTGTGCCATGAACAGTGGTCATCATTGCTACTATCTTTTATGTATGTTAGGTAGGAATGAGTATCATCAGGACCGGCCTACTTGTTCTTGCAGGAAATGTCAGAAGTCAGTGTAGGTCCTGTTTCTATAGGACCCATGCTTTATTCAAGAGACAGGACAAGCGCACACAGGACAAAATTAAAGTTTCCTGGGCAATGCTTAGTATAGTATATCAAAAATTTAAAATAAATTATCTGTATACAACATGCGCTGAATCTTGTCAATATGAAATCATGTCTTCCAAGGAATACTATTAAATGTGGATTTTTTATAAGCCTATTAGCTACTGACTTATCCTACTGACTTATATGAAAGTGAGCTCAAGGACAATAAATTTCAGAGCCCATCCAATCATCATATTGATGCCATAAAGCACACTTTTAAATGCACATTTAGCAAAATAATGATTTCAACAACAGACTATTTCATTTTCACCAGTGAGACTGATGTGTCCATATTTCTTACAAATAAGAAAAGGTTCTTGCTGCAGGAGGTAAATGTACATCTCTTCAAGAGGAGTGATTTTATTCTGAATGCAATTCCACTCTGGGATGCTCACAGACCAGCATTTTGACGTACTATACAGAGTTTCCTCTGCAGCATTTTGCTAGCTTCATATGTTTTAATTTCTGATCTTATGTCTTTCAGTGTACTCTTTCTTGGGAACAGTGCAGCACTAATTAACCAGTGTTCAAGACAAAAGATGATGAAAGATGGTTTGGCTTTTCTTCGCAAAGATAATGTTACTGGTCATTAGTGATTTACTAATATCTTAAAATGCCTTGTTCATGGAATTTTTTTAATAATAATAAATATTAAAATATTGGCCACCACTTAATTAGCAACAGGTTTTTACAAGGATCTTTTCATATCTGATTGATAGTATTTATTTTTAAAGATGTTTTACTGACACAGTGTAGAAGAAAATCCATCCTTCAAATTCTGAAGGAGAGCCTTTGACTTCAGTGCTATGTCATTCACCAGTTACAAATTCAAGGAAACTGTAATACATAGTCCAGTCAGAGTTATTATTTGACCACTGCTAACAGGACAGGCATGCCCTTGGCCTTTCCTGTTGATTATGAGCTGGTTTCATTCTCTCTTTTTTTTTTTTTTCCCTAGTGTCTGTTATTCACCAGGTACTCATTAATCATGCCTCCTGTCCTGCACAGATCCCAGTGCAGATCTAGGCAGCTGCTGCAAGATAACTACTCTCTGAGTGGACATGAACCCAGAAGGCTGAAAGAGTCAAACATCTTAATGCAGAGTAGCCCACAGAGCCCAGAAATTACTTAGAAAAATAAAAAGGGGGAAACTGTGAAGGCAGAAGTACTGATTGTGAGGAATGTGACCAATAACCACTTCTCTAATAATATTTGGATACCCAAACACTAAGGATGTGTGCAAAGAAAAAGCTGGCTAATGGTCACACTAATAAAATTTCCTTATTACCTCAACTGCTCTGCTTAGAAGAAAGTTCTGCATTCTAAATAACATATGCTTTACACTGTGGGCCTAGAAGGCCATTTGTATCCTGGGCTGGATCACGAAATGGGTGGTCAGCAGGGAGAGGGAGGTGACAGTAGCCCTCTTCTCTGCATCATGAGGCCCTGCCTGGTACTGTGCCCAGGACTGGTGCTTCCAGCACAAGAAAGACATGGAGCTGTTGGAGCAGGACCAGAGGAGGCCAAATGATCATAGAGCTAGAGCACCTCCCCTGTGAAGAAGCTGGACTTGTTTTGCATGGAGAAGATAAGGCTCCAGGAGACCTCATTGTGGCCTTCCAGTACCTGAGGGAAGCTTTTGAACACACAAGGTGTGAACTTTTTTCATAATCTGATAGTCATAGGACAAGGAGCATGGCCTTAAATTAAAAGAGGGGAGATTTAGGTTAGATCTTAGATGGAAACTCTATTGTCAGAGTGTAGTGATGCACCAGCACAGGCTGCCCAGTAAAGCTATTGATACCCCATCACTGCAGGTGTCCAAGGACAGGCTGGATGGGGCCCTGGCAGCCTGATCTGGTGGGTAGGGCTCCTGCCCATGGCATGGAGTTGGAACTAGGTGATCTTTATCGTCCCTTACAGACCAAACCATTCTAGAACTTTATGAATCTGCAATTCTATGACTTTCCCTATGATCAGCCCAGGCAAATATTGTACTAATGTAGATACTCTTTTGCATGTATTAAAGCTATTATTGAGTAGTTTCAGCTCCTGCTGTCTTAGTATACCCGTAAGAGATTTCTCAGAAGAAAGTGCTAAGAATGAATACAGTACATTCACCACAAGTAAAATAATACTATGATACAGAAATGTGGAAAAAGTATCTGACATAAGGGTGCTGCAAACAACTTTTTCAGACCTGTGAGCATGTTCAAAAGTAAAAAGAGAAACTGGAAAATATTAAGGGAAAATCACAGTTTAGCAGGAAATAAAACTATTAATGTTCTTCTGCAAAACATACTGGGAGAGAAGACATTTTTTTGAGGGGTTTTGGAATCCTGTGAGATAGAAGACTATCAGTTGAGTAGTCACCTATGAGTACACAAATTACTGTTTTGCTCCTTATTTCTTTCCTCCAGCAAAGAAAAAAGGTCATCCAACAGAGCTCAGTAGCACAAGGTATACAAAAAGCAGAAAATGAAAGTGAAATAACTTCCAGTGAGGCACATAAGTGATATCAAAATTTGCCACACAGTGCTGCTTGAATATTCATGTTATCTTTCTGTGATAGAAGTAGTGTAAGTAACAGGACAGTCATGTTCTTTATATTCCATCTGATTAAACAGTGAAATACTAGCTTAATAAACGTTCTTTTTGTGAGGTATTTTTAGGGGGTATACATTGTCTTCCTGTATATTATGTTTTGAAGCTAAAGAGACATTTGATGAGACAAATCTGTGAACAGAATGGTTGTCCTTGGACTACTTCAAAGTATCTTCATAGGGGAATACAAAATAAAAACCACACGTTCTCCCCTTGCAAAGTAAAGCTAATATAGTACATTTACAAGTAGATGGATTTAAATCCATTCCAAGACACTGTAGGCTTTGTTTCTTATTTGTTCAGGTGACTCTCTGTCTTTTTTACTCATACTAACCAGCTTATATAGACTAATCCTTTTTCTTTTTAATGTCCATTTATTTGGTAATAGTCTTTCCAAATCATTTGAAATCTTGCAACTAGTGAGTCAGTGAGACTCTTCTATCCTGACAATTCTCTTTAATAATAATAGATGGGATTTCTCAACATAAGTTAGGTGACCCAGAAAGTAAAGTACAGAAGATTGCCTATTTTCTCAGGCAGTGGAAGATTTCTTTAGATTCTTTTCTGTGTTTGTTCACAGATTTCCATTCTACTCCTACTCCTTCTCCTATCCATAGTAAAATAGTAATTGACTTCTACAACACAGAATTAACTGGTACATGCTGAACATACATCTGACCATGTGTCAAGCTCCGATATAAAGGAGGGAGACGAGGTTCTTTAAGATTATGTGTATACCCAGCGTGAGATTAAGAAACAACGGTTCAAATGTTGGTCCGACCAGTTTATTACCAATATTGACCAGGGACATGGGGAAGGGGAAGGCGGACACTGTTAAGGGTGATGGGGAAGGGAAGGCGAGCGATAGGAAAGATAGGAAAGAAGCAGACGGTTCGTATAACGCAGGGAAAGTCACCAGCCAGGATCCCAAGGGCGGTCCGGTTGCAAGCGGCTCTGACGGTCCGAGGCCGAAGAGCAGGGCTGGCAGAAGCGGGGAGAACAGCAGCAGCGACGGGCAGCCTTGAGCAGCAAGCAGTCGGCCGGAGAAACAGCGAGGGAGGCAACCCCGAGAGGGGCAGCAGTGAACAGTGATCAGCTCGTGAGGTCTCTCCTAAGAGAAGGCCTCTCCAGGCAGCAGCAGTGATCAGCTCGGGAAGTCTCTCCAGGTAGCAGAGAAAACCCCCAGCAGAGAAAACAACCCCCACGTACAGAGAAAATTCCAAATTCCAGAAAAATCTGGAATTACCTGATCGTCAAATTTCTTTATGTTCTCTTATGAAAGCTAGAACCAGACCAGTTGTCATGGTTGTCATAAAACCATGACACCAGTCTTCTACTTTTTAATAATCTTCCTACTTAATACCATGTTGACTATTTCAATTTCAGGATTGATGAAAAACATTTTCATTATCAAAAAAGTAAAAACAAGGTTCACTGGGTCTAAACACTTGCATTTTTGGCTTTTGTGCTTTTAACTCTTTTCTGGTCTGAATAAGTAAATCCATTAATTCAATGATCTTGAAAGAAAAACTATTTAAAAATATCATGGAGGCTTCAGATGATAGTAGATGAAGATCTCTCCACATTTTAAAACGTGTTCCTTATCCTTTTTGTTATCTGTTTTATTATTTTTTTCATCAACTGATCGCATAAACTGCTTGTAAAACAAAGGAAAAAGTAGAAAAGTATGTTTTTAAATGTAATCATTCATTAAAAAGCAATGTTTTGTTTTTTTAATTGAAAATTAAACTCTAATCTCAAAATGAATTGAAAAAATTCAAACATTCATCAGTTTCACCTACATTTTTATTCGTATATACGTTAATATAAATGTAATTGATGTTAATAACAAACTAGTGAATAGTTCAATCCACATGAAATTTCATTTCAAGAAGATTGAATTTAATATACTTTATCAACCATGTACACAGTGTTGAGAAATGTTGAGAGCTGATGAAAGACAGAAGTGACTTAGAAGAGTAAGACAGAGATGAAATACTAACCTACATCTGCTTTTATATAAGAAAGGAATAAAATGATATCCAAATCTGGTATACAGTGAAGGCAGATGAGATATTAGGAAGCATGCAAAATTCAGCAGTAAGCAGTTGTTAAAATGTTATAGATTTTTAAAACTGACAAATCTCCTTGGCCAGAGTTCACGTACACAGAAATGGTAGAAGTAAAGTGGGGGTGAAACTTGCACAGCATTAGCAGCATTTTCACAAGTTCACTCGATTTTTATTCATTTCAAGAAGCAGAGGCAGATCTGAAGGTTAGGAAAATGGGTCATACCACTTCTTACTTCAAAAAGATGAAGAAGAGGAAGGGATACAGATGTGATAAAGTTGGTTCACTCTTTTTGACAGTACTGTTGAAAAAGAGTGAAAATGTTATGAATGATTGAAAAAAAAAAGTATCAGAAGAAATTTGAAGTACAGCAAAAGGTAAAATGTCACTCTGTTTGTTCAGCACTATTCAATTAAGGTCATCTCTCATCTCTCCAGAGGAAAGCATTTCTCTGTGCCTATGTGTATTCACATTCTTCACGATGTTACTATTATGTTAGATAAGGAAAATCAAAGAAAAATTAGTACACACCCTACTAATTTTTCCACATCATAATTATACTTACCTTAGAAGGTTCTTTGAGAGAGTGCCACCTTTTAGTCCTGGAGAAACACACACAAACCATAATCTAAGTTTCTGAAGTATCAATTATTTCATTAAATTCAAGAAGATTAAAAAAAAAAATGCAAAGGTATAATTCTGAAATGCTATAGTAGGATGAGATAAGTTTTTTGTCCACATATATCACGTTATTGTTGAGGTCTTCTTTATACCCAGGGCAATTTACCTGCAGGACTGAGAAGCTGTTTCAGTGTTCCTGTACACAAGCTCAACATTTTGTTGTTGTTGAAAGAGGATATTCAACCTCCATTATATGAAGCTTGTGATTCCCTGAAGAGCTGAGATTAGATTGTTCTTGACTAGCTGCCAGTTTTGGTAATCTTTTTAGATGGTTTAAGTTCAGAATTGTTAGATTGACTACTTTGAAATTTGAGTAATATTTTCATGGAGTCAGAACCACTGGTCAGTACAAATTACATGTAACATTACCTGAAATCTCAAAATGTTATTAGCAAATCTCATATACCTCCTACATTTTCCCTTAAAAAGTTGCTGCAGAAATACTCCCTTCCTGTTATTCATGGACATTATGGTTCAACCCCTACTGTGCTTGTTTGTTCTGATGCTGCTGATGAGAACCACCTTCTACCACTGGAAACTGGGGCAGGTATGACTTCATGCTGCTTGATGGCTGCACGGTAAAGCCAAAAACTGTGTTGTGGAGCAATGCTAATAATCACCGTACTTTTGTAACAGGGCTCATTTTCTGAAAAGCTTTGCGGTGAGAGAGCTACAGAATCACTGTCCCAGAAAATGCAGGCATATCTGTTTAAAGCGCATTGTCAAAATAAAAGCCCAGGGAAAAAAAAAGCCCAAACAAAATATTTGGTGAACAAGGATTGTACTGACGTTAGAATACATCTAATGATCTGCTACTATAGCATTTTATTTGGTCACTCTTTTCTCGATGTGTTCTTTTGTAGCATTATGGGATCTTTCTTCAGGTGGTGAAACGCTGTTAGATTGGCCATTTAGAATGTGGTAAATAATATTCATGTGTACAAACATGCCAAAAATTGAAATATTCTGTCCTTTTCTCTAAACATGCTTCTTCATGTAGTGTACTGAAAGAATGCCAGAAAACTTTTGGATATCTTCAGTAAAATATTAGACAACAGCTGAGCAGAAAAAAAAAATGATATGGAATAAGAATTATGCAAATCTTTCTTTAAAGAATAATTATCTATTTTTAAGGTAATAGTCTCAGATCCTATTTCCTTGATGAGATAATTCACCAGAACACATATACCATTTTATTCATAAATTGCCAGAAAGTCAAGAACACATTTTTGGAGGGTCAGCATTCCATTTCTGTGGAATGTACTTTTACTACAGCTTTTGTAATAGTTTTTGTAGCATATCCAATAGCTATTGACATAACTATTACTTGGCATCACATATTCATATTAGTCCAGTTTACAAGACCAAATTCCAGAGTTTTCAGATTTGACACAAGAAATAGATACTAATTTCAGAGAGCAATTGTGAAGGAAAACTCCATGGGTAACAAAAGTCAGTGGTTTCCCAGGAAATTCAGGAGTGGTACAAAAGAAGTAACACCCTAATACTAACCTTCTCACAGCTGACGATTTAGATTACTCAATTGGACTTCTTAGGCTGTGTCAGGACAGTTTCATTTAACTTTTTGTAAAGTACATTTGGTTCAAAAGATTGTCATGGTTTTATGATTTTTGGTATTGGTATTCCACATCATAACAACATGTAGTGCATTAAGAGTTAAAGAGTTAATACTCCAACTCCATAGATCATTGATATTTCCGAGTATACCTGTCTCAGAAGAGAAGAACTACATTCCCCAGAAGACTTTGCGATGCTTTGCATTTTTACGTATTTTCCGCTCAGAGGGAAAAGATGAAAACCCTCTGCGGTCACGGGACACTCTCTTTCCTTCGGGATCGACTCAGCAGTGGGTGCTCGCTGCCGTATCGCCTTCAGCGTTAGCGTAAGGCCTTCGGTTTATCGGACACTCTCTCTTGCTCCTTTTATTTGATTTATTAGCTTCAATTCCAATTATATTGTATTATATTGTGTTATTTTGCTTTCTGATATCTTATTTAGTAAATTAGCTTTCCTCCTCAGATCGTTGCCGCTGTTTTGTTTCTAGGCCCATCTCCCTTTTTCCTTTTCCCTTTTCCCCCTTCCCCTTTCCTGGGGCGTGGGTCTGCGGGTCCCCCACACCAATCGTCACGGAACCGGGCCGATCTAGCCCGGTAAACCGTTGACAAAGATTTAACTTAACCATCCTTGTTACATTCTGCACTTAAGTTCTGATCTTCAGAAGAACAGAAGAAACTGGAATACTCAGTTTGGTAAGGTGATATATCTCATTTAAAAAAAAAATGTGAAATAGAAAATGCAGATAATCATATTATTTAGTAAAAGTCTTCACAATATCATGAAACTAGAAACTGATGTAAGTATCCTATTTCAGCTAACACTTCTGTTCTTTATTAAACTAGACTGAATGATGATAATGTCTTGCATTTAAATAACCACTTTTAAAGAACAGATAATTAAGTGGTTTAGGGTTGTGTTCAAACACTGATCTTACACCAGCTCTCATCTAATCTAACTTCAGACACCTAAAAATATGATGCATGAGATAAATATCTAGTTTTACAATATAGTCCACATAGGCACATTAGTAGTTCCAAGATGATTCATACAACTTGGGTGGGAAGTTTTTCTCTTGGATGTGGCATAGTATGACGGTGAATCACAAGCTTGAGGTCTATAAATTACTCACTGGAATTTCCCCCATTATCTATAAAGTGATCACTCAACTGGTGTAAAACAGGAGCATCTAGTTTGGACGCATTAGTAAAATTACCCATAGAAATGAAAATGGTTAAATAGGTAGCTCTTTTGAAACAGCTGACTACTTTTCATAACACAGTGTTGTTTTTCATTTCTGATTGAATCAATTAGGTGCTTCAAACAATAAGAATCACTTTTAATGTACCAAAAAATACTGGCAACTAAGAATATATTGCAGGCATTCAAATATTTAACTTTAAATCCTCATCCATCATTGAAAGTAACTATAACCTATGACTGAATCAAACTAATCTGTTTTATGCAACAGTTATGGATATAAGTCAGAAGTATACAACACTGTGTAGTTTTTAGCAATAGATAACAGAAATCTTTGTCTCAAGACAACAACACATCTTTCTATTAGAAGGACAGAGACAGATGCTGTACAAGAAGTAACTGAGATCAGTAAAAGTGTAGAGAAAATCACAGAAATTTCTAAACAAACTTTACATGCTTGGGGAAAGTATTTTATCAGCTTCTCAGGTCTTGGTGGAACAAAATATTCTGGATGACATTTCTAAGCAAATGGAAGAGAATAAAGTTATAAGTAATGGTCAACATGGAAAATCATTTTAAGGGGAAATCATGAGTAAGCAGTCTGGTAGCCTTCTATGATATAATGACCCCCTGGGTAGATAAGTGAAGAGCAGTGTGTGTTTCGGATCTTGACTTCAGGAAGGCATTTCATACTGTCTCTCACATTATCCTCCTAGGTACCCTTAGGAAGCGTGGAACGTATGAGTGGACTGTGAGGTGGATGAGAAATGGCTGACTAGCAGAGCTTAGAGGGCTGCAATCAGTGGCACAGAGTCTAGTTACAGAATCATAGAATCATAAAATTGTTTCAGTTTAGAAGGGACATTTAAAGGTCACATAGTCCAACTCCCCTGCAGTGAACAAGGACATCGGCAGCTAAAGGAGGTTGCACAAACCCCTGTTCCATCTGACCTCCAGGGACAGAGCACTATAACCTCAATGGACAATCTGTTCCTAAGCTTCACTACCCTTTTTGAAGACATTTCTCCTTGTCCTGCTACTACAGGCCCTGCTATAGCATCTGTCCCCTTGTTTTTTACAGCCCCCCTTCAGCTGCAGAAAGGCCACAGGCAGGTCACCTCAGAGCCTTCTCTTCTCCAGACTGAACAGCCCCAGCTCTTTCAGAGAGTTATTGCATCCCTTGGACCATTTTTGTGGCCCTCTTCTGGATGCATTCCAACAGGTCCATGTCTCTCTTGTACTGAAGACTCAGCACCTGGATGTAGTTCTCCAGGTGAGGTCTCACAGCACAGAGTAGAGAGGAAAATACAGTTACCACACTTCTTTTGATGCAGACCAGGATATCGTTGCCTTTCTGGGCTATGAGGGCACACTGCTAGCTCATGTGTAGTATACCATCCACCAGTACCTTCAAGCCTGTTTTCATAGGGATGTGATCTATCCTTTCATTTCCCAGCTTGTACTAATAACAGAGGTTGCCACAACTCAGGCACAAGACCTAGAACTTGGTTGAGCCTTATGAGGTTCTCCTGGGACCATTGCTCAAGTCTGCCAAGATCACTCTAGATGACATCTCATCCCTCAAGCATGTTGACCGCACTATGCAGCTTGGTGTCATATGCAAACTTGCTGAGGGTGCACTTGATCCCACTGTCGATGTCACTGATGAAGACAGCAAAGAACATCAGTCCCAGAACAGACCCTTTACTGACACCACTTGTCACTGTTCTCTATTCAGACACTGATCCACTGATCACTATCTCTCTGGGTATAGTCTTGCAGTGAGTTACTTGTCCATCAATGAGTACACCCATCAAAACCTATATCTTTCAAAATTAGAATGTTGATGAGGACTGTGTCAAATGCCTTACTGAAGCCCAGATAGATTAATTACATCAGTGACTCTTTCTTTGTCCATTGATTCATTGATTATGTCATCAGAGAAGGCCACTAAGTTGGTCAGGCATGACCTGCACTCGGTGAAGCCATGCAGTTTTGTATCACCTACCTCTCTTCTATGTGCCTTAGCATAGCTTCCAGAATTGTCTGTTTCATGATTTACCCTGAGACAGATGAGAGGCTGACAAGTTGGTAGTTCCCTGGGTCATCCTTTCCATCTTTCTTAAAAATGGGTGTGACATTAACTTTTTTTCTAGTCACCAACTAGAGGCCTCTAGTTAGTGGTGTTCCCCAGAAGTCTGTACCGGGCTCAGTCTTGTTCAGTATCTCATCAGTGATCTGAGTGAAGGGATAGAATGCGCTATTAGTAAGTTTGTTGAAAGTACTAAGCTGAGAGAAGGGGCTAACATACCAGAAGGTTGTGCAGTTTTTCATCAAGTCCTGGACAGGCTGGAGAGTTGGAGGGAGAGAGGAACCTTATGAAATTCAACAAGGGCAAGTGTAGAGTTTTACACTTGGGAAGGAATAAACATATGCATTAGTACAGGTTGGGTGCTGACCTGATAGAAAGGAACTCTGTGGAGAAGGACCTTGGTATTCTGATGGCCAAAAGGTTGGCCATGAGCCATGCATTTTCTTGTGGCCTAGAAGTCCAAAGGTATCCTGGGGTGCATGCTCTCCTAAAAGCATGGCCAGCAGGTAGAGGAAAGTGATCTTCCTCCCACTACTCTACCCTGGTGAGGTCACATCTGGCATACTGTGTTCTGGGCTCTCAAGTTCAAGAAAGAGAAATTATGGAGTCTAACGGAAAGCTACAGAGATGATGAAGGACCTGGAGCATCTGCTTTATGAGGAAAATCTGAGAGACTTGAGACTGTTCAGCCTGGAGAAGAACAGACTGAGAGGGGAGCTTATAAGTGCTTATAAATATGTAAAGGATGGGGTGAAGTGTTAGGGTCCAAGATCTTTTCAGTGTTTCCCAGCAACAGAACAAGGGACAGTGGTCACAGTCTTGAAGATAGAAAGTTCCATACAAAGGTGAATAAAATTTTTATTTTAGATCGTTTTCTAGAGAGTGACAGAGCACGGAACAAGCTGCCCAGAGAGGTTGTAGAGTCCTCTTCTCTGGAGGTATTCAGAACCCTCCTGGATGCTTTCCTTTGCAACCTACTGCATGAAACCTGCTTTAATAGGTGATTAAACTTGATGATTTCCAGAGATCCTTCTAAATCCTACAATTCTTTGATTCTGTGATTCACTCATGAATATTGAAGTTTTTTAATGCTCTTTTCTTTCCAGTAATTACTCAGAAAAGCTAAGAAATTATCCATTTATCACTGTGGAATAGTATACATATACATATAGTAATGTTTATAGTCGCTGTTTCTTGGATTTTAACAAATTACCTAACGCTAATTCATTATCCAATTACAAGTACCTTTGCCATATAGACATTATTGCAATTTCAGTTTAAATGCATTCTTGTTTGTGGGATACTTTATTTAAAATAAATTCTTGGGCTTTAAATATCTGCTGCTCAAAATTATTTTTAATAAGAATCCCACTAAAGACGGAAGAAAAAACTTTAACAGTGATTGAGAAAATTTAGCCAGGAACCCTTAATCTCTGTTATTCCTTCTGAGACTCAACTGAAGCAAAGCTGAAGGGTTCAGCTGATTATTATACAATATGGAATTTTTACAAATACAAATCCAGCTGGAACATTCAGTCTTCCCATCTCTTCTACTTTGGATGGGAGCTGTATCTTCCATTTCATTTTCCTTCCATCACCGTCAGAAATATTTTCGTCTTTTGCAGAGCCTTTAAGCTTCTCAATAAATCCATCACTGAAAAATGAAGAGCTGTTGTTAATATTTTATGAGAGTGATGAATACCTCACACTGCCTTGGCAAGATCAAATAAGAAAGAATGTTTACTCTATAATAATTAGCAACTTTGGAAATGATTCAAAAATAGATGTAGGTAAGACTTGACTAGAAATTTCAAAAAAGAGGAAAAGAGACCTGCTTTTCAAGAGTGACATGGAAATATAGTTGTCACATGTTAAAGTTATGAATATTTAACGAGATGTTGAAATTAATACTTAATATACTCAAGTAGTGCATGACCCAAGTAATTGGCACATTTTTTTTCAAAATGAAACAATGCAAATTTTTTACTACATTCTATGAGTTTAACCCTGGTTTCTTTTCCATTCTGAGTGAATGCCAAGCACTGTTCTACAGCATTAATACATTATTTTTGATGTTACACATCTAAATCTACATGACAAAATAAATGCAACATGTCTTTCAAAGCTGTAATGATACTGGTATCAATATTTTTATTGATCTTTAGCAGAAGTATTTATTCTGAAAAGTACAAACATGAAACTGAGGGTAACCTTGCATTTCACTTTTTCATTTCTTATTAAGGACTCAGGTCCATACAAAATATATATATAAACCTAACAACTAATGCTGAATAATTTATGATAATAATAATGATGACAGTGAGTTTAATAGTCATTTACAATAAATAACTCCAACTGTTAGTGCAGAGATGGCCAATACAGTCTAGATAAATCAGATTTAAAGTGATTGTGGTTGGTCTTAAAGACCTGAATTACCCTTTCAGCAGGAAACCAGATTTGATCATCCAGAAGGTTCTTTTTTCGCTTATGTTCATATTTGGCTAACAAATTTATTGTTAGCCAATTGTCATTCCCATTCTTTTGCATATATAACTATACATACTATATGAACTTGTTCTGATTCAGTTATTATTTGTTTCTCTGTGAGGGCAAGAGAAGCTGGCATGGTTGGTTCAGCTTTTCCACCTTGATGGAGTGGGGAAAGATCAAAATAGATGAAAATAATTTGATACAAATTTCTTGTAGTCTCAGATGGTATGCTAGTAGACAGATGAGACCTGCATAATGAGGCAATGATCATGATCCATCTTTTCTGGACATACTCAAAAGAGAAAAGTTTTAACTTCTGTCACTCATACTATTTCTGTCATGTCCCACTCAAATTCTGCAAATATATAAAAGAAAAAACCCAACTGGTAGACCACTGCCAGTATTCCCACAATGGTGCAAATTGCTTTGTCTGTATCAACTGGGCTGCACTATGTAAATTCTGCCAGTTTATTACAAAAATCTTCCTGAGCTAGGAAGACAGACTGTTCTATGAAAGCTTGAACGAACATTTTGGTAGTTCATGTTACTGGTTTGCTTTTGTGTTACTATGCATCTGCTTTATTCATTCCCTGACCCAACTTTGTTTCTCTAAATTCAATTTGATCAGATTACATACAATTAAATTACTTCACTGAACAAATCATGTTCATAAATTTGTCTTATTGATTGTCCAGAACACAGTGCTTCACGAACCCAGAGTACTGCACGGCTACTGTGCAGTTCTGCAAGACAATAAGATGATTTATTTTAATGGACAACCTATTTATGATGAAAAAAAACAAATCCAATTTCGATTACTGCTTTAATTATGATGACTCATGAAAACTGGAACTTACGTTTTAGTATAGGTCAAAAAACAATGAAGAATGATTATTATTTGTTATGCAGCCTTCTTCTATTTGTTATTTACTGCTATAAATAATATATTTTAGTGGAGGGTTTTGTTTGTTGTTTTTTTTTTTACAATCCATTTTCAAGAAATAAAGATTTGTTTGTTCTTTTAACAAGGACCGAAAAAAGATACCAATATTGTGACTGATAATACTATGTGATATAGTTGTTAACAGAGAACAACATTAAAAGAAAGAAAAAGATAACCTGCTGCATCATTTTCCTGTCTATTATAAGGGCTTTCCACAACCCAGTTTCCATTAGTGTTTTTCAGAAGAGTAAGAGCCAGAAAGGAAGAAACAGGACCAATCCTACTTGCACTGGGTGGAAGACTGCTTTATTGTCCACTCTGTCATCCAGTTCTGTAATTGAACTCCAGAAAAGCCCAACTAGGATATGTGCGCCATCAGTATATGTAGATTACAGCAAATGTCACTCCTAAATATAGTAATTATATTACCACTTCTACATCTGAATATGCAGCAGAACAAGCTCCCCAAGACAGTTTTCTGACTTTGTCACAGATTTTCAGTCTAGGTCTACTGTCTTTCCCATTTGTCCTTCTCTACAGGGAGGGGAGCGGAGGGGAGGGGAGGGGAGAAAAAGAAGAAAGGGGAAAAATGGAAGAAAAAGGGAAAAAAGGAAAAAAAAGGAAAAGGGAAAAAAAGGGAAAAGGGAAAAAAAGGGAAATGGGAAATGGGGAGGGGAGGGGAGGGGAGGGGAGGGGAGGGGAGGGGAGGGGAGGGGAGGGAAGGGAAGGGAAGGGAAGGGAAGGGAAGGGAAGGGAAGGGAAGGGAAGGGAAGGGAAGGGAAGGGAAGGGAAGGGAAGGGAAGGGAAGGGAAGGGAAGGGAAGGGAAGGGAAGGGAAGGGAAGGGAAGGGAAGGGAAGGGAAGGGAAGGGAAGGGAAGGGAAGGGAAGGGAAGGGAAGGGAAGGGAAGGGAAGGGAAGGGAAGGGCCTTTTCCAGTTTATAAGCTATAGAAGCATGAATACAAGACTACGGCTCATTTTAAAGAGAATTTTCTGAGGCTGTGTTTGACAGCCCAAGTTAATGGGAGTATCCAATAACTTCACTGAAAAATCCTAGTTATTCTTAGGAGACTAGGATTTGTCAGAAACTCTCAAAGAAATAGAATTAACTATAAAAAATAATTAGTCCCTACGTGCACACTATTAGAGTTATTACACTATCTAAGTGAAATAATTTTTTACAATATGCAGTTTAACATCTATATCTGAACTAGATGTAGCTTAACTTCCGTGATAAAATATCAACAAATGTTTCATAGGTACCCTTTTCCAATGACTGTACAATTGGAGACTTCTATCAGCTTTCCATCCATGTGCTAGTGAATCCAAGGATTGTTTTAGGGTTGTATTATGACAGAGATCCAGGGTGACTGCGCTGAACTTCATCCAGTATCTGTAAAGAATGATTATACTTACTATGAGTATAAAATAATATCAGAAGTAAACTGATACTGCCATTTATTTAGAAAACAAAGAAAAATATGGATATCTGGTCTTTGGAGTCACAGTTCAACTGCTGTTCTTGTAATGAACATAATGTGTGGTGAAGAAGCTCATAATTGATATTGTCCATTTTCTTTTATGTGCAAAATTCCATTTGATGTCATTGGGAGAGCTGTTTTTTGTTTGTTTGTTTGTTTGTTTGTTTGTTTCAAATCAACTCAAGAGTGAATGTAGGCTTCTAGGATTAATTGTATCTATCAGGAAACCATTTTCAAATAGAAAACTCTGCATTACCAGAGAGTTCTAATGTACTTGGACAGCCAGTGTAACATTGTGAGATGAAGACTATATTTACTGGTCACAGATATTACAAAGTCATAGTAAATAATTATCATGAATGATCAGCAAAACTATATAGGCAATTTGGTGATCAGTTAAATTTCTGCACTGAAAAAATATATCTGACTTACCATCCTAGAAACAATTAATTTCTCATCTGTTTTGAAACTCCTTTCAGCCTTTGGTCAGACAGAGATTTATTTTTAACCCATGTGGAATATTATTTGACGGTCTTTTCTGCTGATCTCTAAATGACTGATTCACTGTAAGTACTCAGCTAATGCTGATGCATTTTACATTTGCTGGACACAGATTTGTCTTATCATAGAAACTTTCTTTTACACATTTAATGAATGTCTTAACATATATATATTATAATTCTTTCAGAAGTATAGAAAAAACCTCAAATCAAGATAAGAAGTATAATTTCAAAAGATGTCTGTCTGAGTGAAGTGTGTGGAATTTAATTCTTTTTTCTTTTTTATAGTAGTTTGGAAGAATAGCATAATGAAAAACTGTAGTGAATAATTGATGTATATTGAAAATAGATGGAAAAAATGCTTGTGTTATGACTAATGTTCTTTTGCTTTTGATTTCAGGCTTTTCCATGGTTTTGAAAGAAATCAATGGGTGTGTTCAACAAGAAATCACTGCTGTGTTCAGTGGGATTTGGACTAGGTCTTCAGTTACATACTAATAACTTCCTCTGATTTTGGAATATAAAAAAAAGCAGCTTCAGTTCCGTTAGATAAATTTGTATTTCCACAGAACAAAAAACAAAATTCCTACCTATTCCAGAGGGACAAGGGCTTTACTTAGGTCATTAGCAAGAGCAAAACTTCAGTATAAACACAAATACAGAAGTAGAACAGATAACAGAATATAATACAGTGTTTAACTAGCTGACTTTCCGCAGACAGTTAAAAGGAAACCTTTGCCTCCCCACATCATCCAGGGCTGATCATTTTCAAGTACATTTATCATAGTCTATGCTTCTGACATCTACTATATAGGAGTATATTAAAGTATATTTTCAGCTTCCACTGCTGTTTAAACAACAAAGGAAAGAAAATACAATATCAAATAATGACAATAATGGCAATAATGACAATAATAATAATAATAATAATAATAATAATAATAATAATAATAATAATAATAATAATAATAAAGCTGGCCAATATGGGGCTCTGTCTCACTACTGAAGCTTCTCACCACTGAAGTGTAGGAATTGTATACCAGGTTGAATTTAGGTTAGAAATGACTTGATATTTCAAGTATTAATGGCAGCATCTTCTATAAAAGAGAAAGGGTTCTCATGTCAAAATATTAATTTTCAATTTGTTTTTTAATTTTTCCTTCCTTCTTTATGCTGACTGTTTCTCAGTGTGTCACTGTAATGGAGTAAAATACTCCCATACACGCAAAATGCAGCTGTTAAACTGAAAGACATTTAATTCAGTACACTAAGGTGTGAAATTAATCTGAAAAAAAAAAGAGTAAAGAAAGATCAGTTTATCTTAAAGGCTGCCATCTATAATGTTCTTAGTACTGTCTAGTTTCTCTTTGAGTAGCTTTATTTTCTCAACTATCTGATGGACATGTAATTATCATTTTATTTAAAACTTCTTATTTTAAACTAATTCTCATGATATAATACAGAGATATCTGATTGGCAACTAATTAAACAATGCCTTCATCAAATAATTTCATCAACATATAACTTGTCTAAGGTGGTAAATCCATTAAACAGTTTTAGGCACCATAATATAAAAAGGACATAAAACTATTGGAGAGCAACAAAGGAGGGTTACAAAGATGATGAAAGATCTAGAGGACAAGATGTATGAGGAGAAGCTGAAGTCCTTGGGTTAATTCAGCCCAGACCAGAGGAGGCTGAGGTAAGGCCTCCTGGCCATACAGCTCCTCACAGGGAGCAGAGGGGCAGCACAGAGCTCTGCTCTCTGCTAAGAGCAATAAAACCCAAGATAATGAATGATGTGAAGCTGCATCAGGGAAGGGTCTGGCTGGTGATAGGGAGGAAGTTCTTCAGTGAGTGGATGGGCAGGCATCAAAACAGGCTCCGCAGAGAAGTGAGGGAAGTGGTCAAAGTACCAAGTCTGATGTAGTTCAAGAACTTCTTGGACAATATTTTCAGATATATGGTTTGATCCTTGTGGTTCCCTTCTAACTATGATTCAATGAAATTGAAGTTTTGCATAGTATGTCTGCATAGCCCGTATGAATGTTTAACAGAACAATGTAAACAAAAATTGAGTGTAGTAATAAATATTATTTATTTGGAATCACTTAAGAGGAAAAAAGGGAAGATATAGTAGAAAGACAGATCATTCAGACAAATCATTCAGACAATTCCTTACAGGCATAGCCAGAATTCTCTCTAAATTTTCATAATTTTTATGGATGATATAGTTTGCTCTTATGTACACATGCTGAATTTACTGCTTAAGTAATGTGGTTGTTAGAGGAAAGGAAAAATGAATCTCCTTCATTTTGGCTGGTCTGTTGCTGGAGAAAAGATGGCAAGAAGACTGCATCCTGCAGTGAGCATCTGGGTCTGAAATCTGAAAGAAGATAAAAGTGCTATTAGTTTTCTTTATCTTGATATTCATTATGCAGTCATATGCTGATGAGGAAGTATATGGTCTTGAACAAAAAGACTGCTTACCTACTTACATGTCTTTATCTCATTTTAATTGCTTCCTATTGTCCCAAGAAACAGATTTCAACCAGAACAAGCAACATTTTTCAGTACATTAAATTGTTGTGATTAGCATCAGGTAAATTAATTCTCTGAAATAGTTCAGCTACTCCTTTTCCTCTCTGTATATTGTTCAGTAATTTGTATTATTTTTTTCTTGTTCTATTTTTTTCCCCATTCTTTGCTGGACTTTAGTTCTATGTTCATTTCATTTCTTTAATTCAGTTTTTTGGAGCATGGCTTATTTCTTAGTGCTATGACTTGCTGCATGTGTCTATTATTACTGAAAATTTTAACAATTCATTATAGCCACAATCATTAAACTTTATAGGTTGACTTAAAAATCGTAATTTTCAGTGTAGCTACGTTTTTGTTCCTTCAATTCACCTCACAATTTCTTAGCTTGTAACTTCAAGATTAGATAATATTTTCCAGCTTTCTTCTATAGCTTTCTCTTATACTAAAGATAGCTTCAGTGTCCTTATATTTTCTTTTCTTAATATCCAATTAATCTTCCTCTTATTTCAATTTCTGCTTAGTTATCAACTTTTCTCATCTCAGGATTCTTTCTTTGAAATGAAAAATGCAGTTATTTTCCTTTTTCCTTAAGTCTTGTTTTGTAGACATTTCCTGTAGCATGTCTCTGAACTCTGATTCTTTTTGGGAAGGCACTTCCCAATATTGGACATAAAACTTCAGATGGAGATTTTCCAATGCTTTGCAAAGAGGAAGGATTACTTATGGGTTCTACTTCTGTTAACACAAACCTATTGATATTTGCCTGATGATGCTCTGGCATAACATTGCTTTTATTTAACCTGTGATCTATTATACACCTACACTATTTCACACCAAAATGAGACTTATTCCTTCTAAATCTGTTCAATAATTTTTCACAAAAATTTAGATATTTGCAAAATACCTCACAGAAGTATAACCTGTTTCTACTTTTCAGCATGTTTCTGCAGTGATTCCAATGCAGTATGTTAACATGACACTGAAGACTTTTAAAGGAATGCAACCTGTAATTTAAATGAACAGTATTCTCTTATACTAGTCATTAGTGAAAACAGAGAAGTACCCAATCCAGTTTTGACTCCAGAAGTCTACAAACATGAACAGTTTGTCATTAGGTATTCCTTAAGTATAATCTCCTGGATGTATGTGGCAGTACAACCACATAAACAAATTTTTAGGGCATATGGAACATGAAGAACATTTCAAAAATCTTCCTCAGACTGACATTATTTATCATATAACATATGTACAGATTTTATATTATTTATTCTTATGCATTATTGTTGGTTATTTTACATTTCCCATTAATTTCTAAGATAATGTTTGCAAAGATTTGTGTAATTTACCTAGTATTTTTCTATAATTGAAAATATACTAATATACTAAGCTGTCTATTGTTGCACAACTCTTCCTCTTTTTCCTTTTTTATTTATTTTTTTAATGAATATCTCTTGCAATCTCAGTCAAGAAGAAAAGATTTCTTAATTTTTCTGTGACACCTTAATTAAGAATCTAGACAATTTGGATACCCCTTCCAGAGACAACTTTTATATATTTGGGTTGAATAATAAATAATTCCAGAAAATTAGCTAATTTAGAGTTAAACGCTTAAAGATAGGCACTGAAAGCCATATTTATTCATGAATCACATTTCAAAAGGCTTGAACAGATGATTCATTCCCAAAATATAGCCATTATTGTTTTAGAGCTTCCTAGTGAATTGACCCAGAGTGAATTTCACTCAGTTAAACTGAAGATATTCACGTCTTGTGCAGGCTTGGTTTTTTACCCCTCAGTTTTTATTACAAAAAATTCAAATTGGATCAGTTGAAATTTTACAGAAGCTTGATGTAGAAGTGATATTAAACAATTAATGCTTCACATTATCCTCAACTAATATCTCTCTTTTCTGAGTAGCAAAGTAGGTCTCCTTCTTTTATCATTTTTTCATGACAGTATGCACACTATTTCTCATTGTATTTTATAGACCTTTCTAACCGTATAGTATTTTGTGCTTTGGATTTCTCATTCTTGTCCCTAGAGGATTTATTCTGCAGTTATCTGCAGTTATTTGACCTACTTCCCTATATACTTCCTTCAATATTTGTGATGACTGATGGTTTAAACAACTTAACCATTAAAAATATTTTCTAACCCTTCTCCACATTAGGATGGCAGGTTCTTGTACATTATTAATATTTTCTTCAGCAATTGCATGGATCATAGTAATGATGAAATACCACCAACAATATATGAAATGAAATGAAAAATTGGAGATTTTGATTGCAGTGATGTATTCCTTTATAGAGGGGTAGAAAATTACAGTAAAAAAAAGATACAGTAAAGCTTCAGAGCTTCAAGAATACATTTCAGTAAGGCTCCTTCTAGGCAAACTCAGGCTTCTCACCATGAGTGGCTCCTATATATACTTCATAAATATTTCATTCCTAATCTTCTGTCTGTTCAATCCATCCTTTACTAATGAAACAGTTGTTTTTGAAAGCTCATCTAGTTATATCCAGCTACTTCTCATGCACAAGCAGGATGCTTGATACAGAGAGATGAGTGAGACATAAATATAGATGTACATCGATCTCATTCTGACTGCAGTTACATTTGGTATTACTAGAGTAACCCTAAATCTGCAGATACATTATTATAAAACCAATGCATTTGAAATCAGTTTTAGATGCATACTGTTATGATGCTGGTTTGTCCATTAAGTTGAATTTCCTTATAAATAGAACATTAGGGATACAATATGCAATCTGGTAAAGAATGGTCATTAATAATATTTAATATAATTTACTAAAAATGTTTTTTGATATAATATATTGGTAATCTTTCAAAAATTTAATGATTATGTCCTTTAAAGGAGCTCAGGTTCTTAAGGATGCCATCATTTTTCTTACAGTTTCTCTGTGTGATTTTAGACATAAACCACTGCAATATCCAAGATATTAGCCAATCCTTTCTCCTTCTTATATTACATCATCAAAGGCACTAACATACTTAGTATGAGAATAACTAGAGATCTGCTTTATTTCACTAAAGTTCAAAAAATGACTTTAAAAATGTGCCTGGTCCTGTCTGATCCCAAAATCTGAGTAATGTTTAGGTCTGTACTTCTAAAAGTATTCTGATTTGCACATGGTATGAAATTATAATAAAATGAAATAATAATAAAAATTATAAACAGAAGCGAAAGGGCTATGAATCCCTTCAGAGGTTCATTTCTGGAGACTGTTAGACACACTTTCAAGACAATATAAATTTACCTATCTGTCTAAAATCTTACTCTTTACAGTGCTAGATATTTCCCAGGCATTTCCATTACTTGAAGTTGTGTAAAGTAAAAAATGAGATCATAGTAGTTTCTCTTAACCTAAAAATTCAGTAAAGAAGTTTAAAAATTAGAATTAATAGCAGTAAAAAATTATGGTCAGACCTTTTCCATGAGGTAAAATTGTACTGAATGGAAAGAAATCCATGTGCGAATTGACAGAAACTATACAGTGGTATAACATTTCCTGGTAAGCAACTGTAAGCGGTGGAAAGACAAGATTTGCATTCTGCTGGTGGTGAAAATGGAAAATGGTTTATTTTAACCTAAGTGTAAAAATTAAAGGCATTTGCAAAAATAAAACACCCACAACAACAACAGGGACTAAAACATAAAAAGGGGTAGCCACCTGGTAGCCAACTTCTGAAACTTATAATATTTAGATCGCTCATCCAGAAGATAAGGAAGGCTGAGTACTGGACTATAAAGATTTCTTAACAACTTTTTATGAATCCATCAGTAAACAAGCATAATCGTTTATTTATACAGTATGATAAGCTTTTTCATGGGACCTCAGAGTTTGAATGTTTTGCACTGCATATAAAAACAAAAATAGTTATGTTACTTAATGTTGGCATTCAAGGCCAAAATGGATAAGGCTTTGAGAAATGTGGTCTAGAGGCAGGTGTCCCTGCCTATAGCTGGGAGTTTTGAACAAGATTATCTTCAAGATCCCTTCCAACCCAAACCATTCTATGATTCTATGATCACCTTTTCTTTGACTGTTGTGTTGAACAACATGTTAAAATATAAGGTCTAGGCTTAAACAAAAAAGCAAGCAGAATAACAAAAATGAGTTCAGTTGCTCAAGGACATAATTGGTTTCAAATTTTGATTATAGAATGCCACACAAATATCACAATAGTGTTAGAATAATTGTTCATGCAGATTTGATGTGTCTGTCAATTTTTACGAAAATATAATAGATACTACGGAGGCTAACAATGATACACCTGCCAAAAAAAATGTTTGGAAATCAAAATCACTTCTGAGGATGGGAATGATTTGAAAGCAGCATGAAGGTTGGTAACACTGGATGTTAATTTTTAACTACTACTATCTAAAGAGATAATGACTTGCTTACATAGCTGGATGGCTTACTAAGATGCAGGAATCTTAGATTTTCATGTAATTTAGCAATCGGAACATTTATAGATTTAACCAGTGTCAAATTAAGTTTCTTGAAACAACTTTTAATTAAACCTAGTGTCTTTAGATTAAAAAAAATGAGCACATTCTTTTCACAGCATTTTAATTACAGTAGAAATTAATAACTTTTGCTGACAGACTGCGCTGCAGAAGAGAAAGAGAATCAGACCTATGCCTGTCCAGTATGTGGTGGTCAAACCACCACAGTGCCTGGTAGACTGAGCCATTTTCTGGGGTTGCTTACAGGGTTGTATACACAGGAATGTTAATTCAGTTTGACTTTTGTTGTTGTTTACTGCTTGCTGACATAGGGATATCACTTATATTTCCAGGGCTTTAACAAGAAAAGCAGGAAATTTCCAGTTAGAAATAAATAAATTAAAGGGGCTAGTTTCCTAGATTAAGCTTTGCACTGAAATTTGTTAAACTGCTTATAGGTGTTGTTCACATACCACATTTTGAAGAAATTCACAGAATAATTTAGTGTCAGAAAAATCTTTGACTGAGTCTGGAAGCCAGTTCCTATTGCTTGATGCATTAAATTAAAGAAGGACTCTTTTCTGAGCATAAAAGCCTATTCTAACAACTACTCCATATAACCTATGTTTCCCAAGTACTTAAAATATGTTCAGATTGCCCCCTGAAAGCAAACATTGTTGCTGTAGTAATAATATGGACCAATTTCAGATCAGTATCTTCACTAGAAAAAGTGTGAAAGCTAGAACAGATTTTACCTTTGCCACCCTTTGGATAAGGCCTATTACACTGTTTCAAAGTGGTCTTTGCATAAATCCAAAAATAAAAAATTTATGTTTCCTGATCATCTGTTTAAATGCCTTGTTCTGGACCACTATATTAGCAACTCTGATATATATTAAAATCAAATATTAGATTTATTTCCAAGTAGTTTTACTCTCTTTTAAATGCATAACCCCTTTAATAATGTATTATGTGCTTATGCCCTCTATGTTCAGTAAGACTCAAGAAAATGACAGCTTTGGAGCATATACAGGTGTAAATGTATTTCTCTACCACCCTCAAAATGAATATAACCCAGACTTCTTCTGAAGAAAGCCTTTAATTATGCATTACTTTTTATCTCATTATTTGTTTAAGCATTCACGGTTTTTGCAGAGATGACATTGAATCAGCGGTTTCTGTCTCTGTATCCCAAAGACACTAGTAATTCCAAAACACTTGGAAGATTTATGAACTGAAGCAGACAGTTTTCTGAGGATTCTTCAAGGATCACATCAATTTATTAGCATGCCATTGTGACTTTTTAAAAATTAAGGACAAAATAGTTTTCTCATCCATCTACTGAGACAGAAATTGCATTTTTATCATCTTTTGTATTTTTTTTTATGTCATTCTTTTTATTGATCATAGCTTTGAACTGAATTGAAGGTTTCTTAGGAAGATTTATGAAGTAGTCAAATAAGATATCATAATCTGTTATGAAAATCTGTTCCCCTGCTTTCTTTGATGCAGTCTTTTAGGTATGCAGTCTGCTATTTCTGGGCCTAATCTTCAGCTGATAAACAGCACTCAAACAACAGAGAAATGTAATACAGATAAGGTAATATTACTTTAATGTACCAGTAGACCAGTTCCATTTTCCACTGTTCAGAGAGCTCTGTCTTATGTGCGTACCTCATCTACCTGCTAACTGAGCACAAGAATCTTTTCAATTAGGTTTGTTTACAAAGGGCTCTGAAGATTCTTTGCTGCGATCTGTGAACTGCATAACACAGAATAAGTCTTATATTTAATCAAATCAACTGATCATCCTGATAATACTGCAAGAGTATTTGGGGAAAAATCAACTCTGTGACTATTCCATGTTATGGCCATAATTCCACTATGTAGACCATGAGCATGCCTACAAGATGTTTCAGTTAATTTGGCCAAACGTCATTTTTCATTTGTGAGTGAAGGAAAGATCAGACAGACATTGTATCAAAGCCAGTTTCTGTCAATTTTTTATTACAATATGTGCCTTAATTACTGATTAGCAAGTAGAAAAGACAATTGAAAAGATTTTTTCCATTCGGTAAAAATTTTGCTCTCAGGATAGCACTATTAAGAGACTTAGTTGCAGGTTATTGGTGGCCAGATTACTGTGGAATTTTGGAATCTACTCTTCCTTTCTTTAATTGCCATTTTTGTCATTGTAAAGTATACAGTTACACTAAGCATTTGTTTTTTACACCAGCTATGTGTGGACTTTGTATTTGACCCTACAGTAAAATTTAAGTACTAGCGAGTGATTCCTTAAAGATGAGTTTTTTAATGAATTTATTGCAAGACTGAGCAGAACGGAAAAGCTTTTCAAATATAAGCAGTAATTGCAATGACAGTTCAAGAAATTAGCACAAGGTACATTTCTTTTTATAGGAAAACTTTCAGAAGACTGCAAATTCTTTTAAGATTGATTATAGGAACATTTTCAAAGGCAGCAAGAACAGTTAGTTATCCAGTTCTCACCAAAAATTAATGGGGCTTGGGTACATGAGTCTTCTTTTGCACTGTCAAGAACTTCAATGGCACATTTAGTGGCCTCATTTGTCAGTTACGTGCTTCAGTTATTTTTTTTAATTGTTTTTGTCCCTCTTTCTAGAATTATCTTATCCCCAATCTTCTGTTTTATTTTTTTTTTCTTCTCTTTCTTTTTTTCCCACTGAAGATTTCTCCTGATGGCAAAGGGAAAAAAAAGGAGAAATCTGGATCTCAATTTTCTGAATTATTATGTTCAATATTTTTTTGTAAGAATTAAAAAAAAAAATTATTTTAATTTTTTTATGATGCTCCAAGACAACAAAACAAAAATGAAATATGTGGATACAGCACAAGTAACAGAAGACTCCAATATAGATCAGCTCATATTGTTGTCCTTGCTAATGTAGCTGGTCAGCCTTGCAAACCTATTGGATTTTTGGAAGGCTGCCACAGTGGTTGTTTTCTCCTGATGCAGTGCCATAAGTTGTTTATTCTGTGTATTTGTCACACTATCTCTTTTGCCTGCCTTGTGACACCTGTAATAGAGATCAGAACATTCATGTTATTGCTTTCGACAGTCTTTATTCTTTTAAATTACTTCAGTGGTCTTGTAGCTCATTCTTACCATGTCTGTTTCCTGTTTGCTGTCAGCGTGCTAGTCAAAATATCTATCAGAACTATCACTGCTCAGACAGAAAGACATTGCAAATGTAAAAATTCACATCTGTTACTTATGCATCTTTGCTTCCTATCATCACACAAAAAGATGTCCTTAGCAGAAATTCTATCAGTTAACAAGTCCCTGCAAGAAAGAGCTGGGAGTACTGTCATTTAATACTTCTTGCAAATACGATCAGTGACTTTAAAAACAGACCTCTGCCTTCTTTTAGAATACTCTAGATATACTTCTGGCAATTGCAAAGCATGGCTATGGGCATCATATTTTTTCTAGCTTTAGATCACTTAGAATATCCATCTTTATTACCATCTTTAACAGAAATTTAATTGAAAATAAATACTGAACTGATAATAATTAAAAGTGGCAACTTTTTGGACCCCAGGATACTGTGTACAGAGGCAATGGTAATTTTTAATTGATTTTAGAAAAACACTGATTTAGGCTTAATGTTATGTGAGATTATCTTCCTCCATTCAGAATAACATCCCTCATTCAAAACACTACCTTACTTGTCAAGTGTTGTTACTGAACTGGAAGCAAGACATCTCTCAGAAGATTGCTAGTTTACTATACATTTCCAGGTCTGCTCCTGTTACTCTTAATTCTCTATATTAAGATTTTGCAAATCATTGTTATAATTTTTTGCAATTTATTATGAACTGTACTAAACCTAAATTTGAGATATGACACTAAGAAAACTGTCTTTTTACTTACTCTAAAAAACAATTCCAGATTTCAACTACAGTTCAATACTTTCCTTGAATTCCATGTGAATTTGCGTTGGTATGAATTAATAAGTAATCACTGTCTGTCAAAATGAGGGGAAAGAGTAGTAGCCAGAAGGCAGAGAAAATAAGTGATACTGTAATGTTAGGGTAAGTTATTAGCAAGATGAAATGTTGAAATTTCCATACCATTGAATATATTATCTTCTGTATGGTAGGGAAAAAACTCCTACAGGAGGCATTTCAGAAGTCTAGAATAGTTCATCCTCTGCAGGTTAAATTGCTGGCCTGGGACATCTAAAACTTGTGTCCAAATTCCTTTTTCAAGGCAGGTGGAATATGAATTTTAAGTGCAGGACAATTTAAAATATTACCTGTTTTTTCCTCTTATCAAAAATTAGAGCACACTGAATTATTAAAGAAAATGTAAATGATGGGCTAGTTTACTATTATCATTATTAATAATAATTATTATTATTATCATTATTATAATTATCATTATTATTATTATTATTACTTTGCTTTTGTTTTCATTTTTGGTAAAGATCAACAGGCTTAGGTTTCGACTGGAACAAAAACGTTCACTGTTCAGCTTTAAATGAAGAAAAACACAATAATTAATCAAGAGCTTCCCTAAATCTGTGAGGGAAAAAAGGCAGGGAATTTGGAGTTGGCTACTCAAATTACTGGCAAGAGGCTTCTTTCCCTGGAGGAAGTCCTTGAATTCAATTTTGCTACTGGATGCTGAGTGACAGGCTCTTCTCTGAATTTACCAGTCTCCATTACATCAGTGCTGAGCACTGACTTCTCATGGTGTTATTATACTCTAAATGCTCAGTATTTCTGAAAAATGAGCAGCTTTTTTAAATATATTGATTAAGGCTCTGTACTTTCAAAATACTGATTTATGTCACTATGGACTATTTTAATTGCAATGATAGTATTAAAATAAAGTATAAAAAGCTATACATTTTTATATTGGTTTAGTTAAAATCTAGTCCCATAGATCATGGGTTTTAAAGTTGAGTCCTGGGAAAAAATAATTTGCTTTTGTAAGAAATAATCTTCTTCATGAATTATTGACTAACCTTACTGTATAAAAGCAAGACTCAAAGTTTTTGTGGGAGTATTACTCAGAAATTAGAACCAATTCCAAATATTGCCATAAACTGAAGAATGCAACTATAAATCTTTAGGGTCAAGTACAAAGAATGTTTTATCTTAAGCATGACTCAAATTATTTCTCAGCATATTCCTTTATTCTTCAGCTCTTCAAAACCCAACCTTTCAGTAATTCAAAGTATGTATCTAATGTGTATTTACACCCTCTATATTTGGAAGGTGTAACACAGTACATTTTCTTAGCTGTTTGAACAGTTGATACTCTACAGCAAACAATAGGAGTTCAAATTTTTGCTTTTGTATTGAACAACTGTTAGGTGTCAAATTACCCTCAGGCATTTTTGCTTCAACAGTACAATTGAGAATCCGTTTTTCCATCTCCCTACCAAAAAAATTCTTTACTCTTGAGAGATGCAGACAGAGATGTTGCGGATGTTCCTGCATTCAAATTAATATGCAACCTGAGAATACATGCTCAAGTCTGAGTGTAGAAGACAATCCATTTGAAAAGCTACTAATGCCTAACCTCCAGAGGAGGAAGGTGGGAGTTATAGATCTGGTAATCTCCTTCTAAGCAGGGCAAGTGGCACATGAGAAGATGCTGCAGAACACATTCACAGTATCCCAAAAAAGTAAAGAAAGAGCTGATTGATTGATAGTACTTCATGTCACTACTACTGAGAACTTTGTCACAACATCAAAAAAGGAAGGATAAAGCTTAAGTCAAAATCAGCTGACTGATACTATCTAAATATTTACTGATTCCTAAGTGATATTTATGGAAAATTCTACAGACTAAGAAGAATCTATTCCTTCTTTTTTCCAATACCTACTGTGATATTAAGTTTCTTCAATTTAACTAGATTTCATTTTAAGTTTGTAATAATAATACGTACAAGAGAAGAAAAAGTTCATATTTCTGCAAATAAAACTGATGCAGATTCAATCTTTGTTTAACATGTATGCTAATGTACAGACATAATTTGGTCTACTGAATATTTCTCTGAAGTGTTGACAGCTAAGCATATGAAGTACAATTGCTGAGTTTATATATGAAACACGCCAGCAGAGAGTAAATAACAGACTCTCTATATGCTACCTAAAAGAAGGCTCATGCACGTTTCTGTAAAGAAATTGCAATGAACCTAATGGCTTTTTTCTAACTTTAAAATGTCTTATATCAAACAAAATCCTTAGGGAGAAAAAAACAATATGGATAAAAAAAAATGAGCAGCTGTTCTCACCAGAGGCCACAACTTGCAGGCATTACTATTAAGTAGTTTGCAAAGAACATGAGTCTTATAAGCATTAATTAGAAAGTTCTAATGAACAAAAATAATAATTTTCCTTTTAACAATTATTTAATACTGTGCTACAGTACATAGATTCTCTATTTTAGTACATCTACCTACAACTAATATAACAAAATGAGGAATTAGGACAACTTGATATATTCTACAAATTAGGACTAGTGTGTCTATGATTAATTAACACAAAAAGGGCTACATTTGCAACTAGATATTTTGACAATGAATAATTTTACCAGGTTTACTTTTAGTGTATTTGTAAAGCAAGTTTCATTTCACATACTGCACAATAAATTTTCTCTAAAGCAATTCAGAAGACCAAAAAATTACAAACATAAAAATCAATTGCTTATTTCCATTTAAAATTTGGAGCAGTACTAGAGAGTAGTTTTAGGATGTATTTCTTATATATGGGAATGTCTAGGAAGGATATATATCCTCTATTATCCCCAGCAAGAAAAAAAAAGCTAATTTTCCTAGAAGCAAGTTGTTTGTGTTAATTTATTCATTCCTCATCCCCTTCAAAGTGGTTCTTTATAAAAACAGAAAACTATACAGTAAATTAAATGTTGTAGTGATTTAAAGAAAAAGATATCTTGTAAAGTTGGTAAAAGATACTTTATCTTAATTTATCAGCCTTAAATTTATGAATCATGTCCTGTTATGCTGACTGTATATATGAGGCTTAAATGGCTGCTAGAATATATAACAGAACGATGGCAATTTGAAATGCATGACGAGAATACTACATAAAATCTTTCAAAACTTACTCAGATCACAACAAAATCTTTAAGTTATTTTACCTCACTCAGCTATTTTCTATATCAGCAAAGGTGCACACAAATATATAACATTGATTTCAAGAGAAACCTGAATTCCAGTTGTCTTGAGTCTAGCATTTAAATCTGCTTTTGTCTAAAGTTTAAATAATTGGTGGTGCTGAGGTACGTCTTGAGACAAGAGGAACTGAGATGCTGATGAGAAGAGAAACAGAAGGACTGACATGTCAGAAGCAGTTCATGGATGTGCCACTATCACAAAAAGACACAAGAGAATGGAACCCTTTGTGTATCTAGCTGGTTAAATGGCACAGAATATCAATCAGTGATTAGAAACACCATACCAAGTTAAAAAACAAGACTCTTCATTTTATGTTAACCAGAGAAACAAGAAGAAAAAATACTTTCCATTCATTCAAACTTTGCAAAGTTATTTTTTGTTTTAATGGCCAAATGTGAATTGACAGTGAAATATATCCCTGGAGAGCCAAGGCTAATATGCTTTAAGTGAGATAAAGACAGTACATTCCATTATTACTGACATAAATGTCAATTTATAGATTTCAATAAGGAACAGGATTTTATTTTTTTAGTCTTCTGTAGAGATATTAAGTAGTGGGGATTTAGATTTCAATAGTTTCTTCTTTTTTTCCACTTTATTTTTCCCCTGGTAAAAACACTAATAATTTAATTACCATACTACATGTTTCATCACTTCAAAAGATAGCATATAGACAACAATATTTTTAATTTACTGCTGATATAAACTGCTGGATTTCTGCTAATCCTTTGCCGTACTTGTCTACTCATTTCAACCACACAACCACAGAAGTGTCAGAAGTTGTCATTCTTTGTGTCAATTGCATTATACTTGTTAAACTTAAATAATCAGGTTTCCACTGAACAGTAAACAAATGAGCTGGGGAACAAATGTCTGCATAGCAAATTGCATATGCACATTCTGTGATTATGTATGGATTAAATAATTCAAAACATGAATGAGGCAGGAAAACACAAGGTGTGCTTTCTAAACGTAGTTTTTGTAAGGAAAACTCAAGAAGGAAAAAATGCACCCAGCAAAGCTATTACCCAGCTAATGCACGGTACTTTTAGAAGATGGGGATGCTTTACATTGTATGTTTTTCTGATAGATATCATAAGTGTAGCCCTGTTCCGGCCTCCAAAGCTACCCAGGAACTTATTTTGCAAACAGCAGAGTATAATAATTGTAAATACAGAGAGCAAATCCCATGTAATACACAGAAAAGACTGAGTCCTGGATACCCCCCTACACTTCGGCCCATTGCAGTCAAGTAATAAAAGTTTGTCTTTTAAATGGGATTTCTATGTCTGCAGCATTTGCATTACATAAAATTTCATTGTCAGACTGGTAAGATTAGAAGTTTTGAAGCTCCACTGAGTAAACAATTTTTTTAATTGTAGAATTTGAAACACTGGAGGTCTATAAGGTATTTAATAAGCTGATCACAATTTCTCCCTGAGAACTGCAAGATCTCATCTGTATACAAACCTTATAGGCTTCATTGTTGCAAAGGAGGGAATGTAATATGACATTCATAAATGAATAGAAGTTAGACAGGCCCTTTTACTTAGCTTAGTTCAGTAAGCAAATCACAGAATCACTGAATAGTAGGGGCTAGAAGGAGCCACTAGAGATCATCGAGTCCAAACCCCTGCCAAAGCAGACTCCCTAGACCAGGTTGCACAGGAAAGGATCCAGGCAGGTTTTGAACATTTCCAGGGAAGGAGACTCCACAACCCATCTGGGCAGCCTGTTCCAGTCTTCTGTCACCCTCACTGTGAAGAAGTTCTTATGCACATTTGTGCAGAACTTCCTATGCTTCAGTTTCTGGCCATTTCCCCTCGACCTATCACCATGCACTGCTGAGAAGAGTCCAGCCTCATCCTTTTGCCTCCCGCTTCTTATCTTTTTTTTCAAGGCTGAACAGACCCAGGTCTCTCAGCTTTTCCTCTGAACAGACATTCTTCAAGACTTTTATCATCTTTGTGGCCCTTCACTGGACTCTTTCCAGGAGATCCCTGTCCTTTTTTGTACTGGAGAGCCCAGAACTGGACACAGTACTCCAGGTGTGGCCTCACCAGGGTAGAGTAGAGGAGGAGGATCACCTCCCTCGACCTGCTGACCATGCTCTTTTTAATGCACCCCAGATTATCATTGGCCTCCTTGGCCACCAGGGCACACTGATGGCTGATAGCAAACCTGTCATCCAACATGGCACCCAGGTCCCTCTCTGCAGAGCTCTTCTCCAGGAGGTCATCCTCCAGCCTGTACTGGTGCATGCAGTTGTTCCTCCCTAGGTGCAAGACACTATAGTTGCTCTTGTTAAACCTCATGGTTCCTTTCTTCCCAACTCTCCAGCCTGTCCAGGTCTCACTGAATGGCAGCACAGCCTGTTGGTGTGCCATTCCTCCCACCTTTGCATCATCAGCAAACTTGCTGAGGGTGGACTCTATCCCCTCATCAAGGAAATTGATGAGCATGTTGAACAGGACCGGACTCATCACCAATCCCTAAAGAACACCATTAAGTACAGGCCTCCAACTGGACTCTGTGCCACTGATCACAACTCTCTGAGCTCTGCCAGTAAGCCAGTTCTCAACCCACCTCACTGTCTGTGCATCTATTCCACAGTTCCTCAACTTTGTAATTAGGATGCTGTGGGAGACAGTGTCAAATGCCTTGCTGAAATCAAGTTAGGCTACATCCACTGCTCTCCCCCCATCCACTCAGCCAGTAATCATCATAGAAGGCTACCAGGTTGGCCGAGCATAACCTCCCCCTGGTGAACCCATGCTGGCTATTCCTAATAACTTTCTTCTCTTCCAATTGCCTGGAGTTGGCAAATGGATGTCTCTGCAACAAGCTCACTGTAGTCATACTGCTTTACATTATCTGGCATTGATAACACACTTGTCTATTAGTCTGTGGGGTTTTTTTGTTGTTGTTGTTGTTTTTTTTCTTTTGTACCTATTGGTGCTCAGCATGAGCATTTCTGCAATTTAGAAATTTATTACTTAATTATACCTTTAAATTGCTGGGTTTTATTTCTAGCTAGGAAAAGTTTCACTTCATGGAGTACACTTTTTATTCATTTAATTTTTAATTTCAAGAGAGTAATTTCTAAGATACAGCAAGAGAACAAATACATAAAGGGGAGCATATTTTTCCAACCTGGCATTTCTGAAAAAGATCTGAAAAGATTTTTCTTTCTCCTTTAACCTTCCATAAAGATCATATTTGAGGTTAACAGAGTAAGAAAACTCTTAGCCACAAAGGGCACATTTGTGAAAATTGAAGGCTGGGTAGAAATGTTTCAGGCATAAGTTTCATACAACTATCAATAGCATAAATGCCATTATACTTCCGTTAAATATGATTTCAAATATTAGCTACTTGCCTGCTGTGTTAAATATTTATTTTCTAGGAGTCCCATCTGTTTCAAGCTACCAGCCAAAGGTCTGAATAATAAAATGTAAAGTGTACACAATCACTAGGTACATAATATTTTTCAGGATGTTTGCACTTCTATTAAAAAGAACAAACAAATAGACCCACCACTGGCCAATACGTTTTTTACTGGTGGAGTTTTTATGCTATCTGTTATCAGCTTTTTGTGTTAAAGAACATTATAAAGCTCTATGTTCATGCTACCTTGCACTGCCAACTTTTAAATTGTCAGATCCCTATGGATTTCAATACTCTCTTTCCTCTTGTGACTAAGGTGTTACAGTAAATAATACATGATAACAGTGAGAGGGAAAAAAGCAGAGATAGAAAGACTATAGCCTGTAAAACAAAGATGTATTGCTCTATTTTCCATAATGACATACTATTTTCTTAGATCATATGCCATACAACAGAACTGCCTTAATAAAAGGAATTTGCAGTGAATCCAATAACCTCATCTACAAGGAACATTGCTTTATTTAATGTCTTTTTTTTCTTGTAATTCTGGAATGATGTTAAAAAACATATGGTTTATGTCAACCTACAAGAAACTTATAAATCCCACGTTAGTTAAACTATCTCAAGAAGTATAATACTACAATTATACATTCAAACATTAATCCAGTAACTCTCAGAGATTAAACTGTTTATATTATAGACTGCATGTTGTATAACTGGGAGAGTGAAGACATATCATTTGTACCCTTATAATCTTGACAGTTTGGAAAAAGGTTATTTAGATAAAAGGGCAATGCAGAACTCCAAATGAAGTTCACCTGCATTTAAATCTGCTCCCATGCAATGCCCCCTTCCACACTGTTTCTATTTCAGTATATCACTGGGAAAAAAACCACTTCTCAAAGCAAAATCTTGGAATAGATAAATTCCTTGATGTTTAGAGCTGTGAATAAAATATAATTTAAAGTAACATATTCTAAGCAACGTAAATTTTTCTAATTTATGTGACCTCAATTCACTCTGGACTCAAAATAAACTATACGTTTCCCAGTGATGTGATATTGGCATATTGTGTTTTCTCAGAACATTTTTAAAACACGTTTCTCCTTTTTTATATATATTTTCTGCTCTATCAACATCATTTAAAGGCCTCTGCTTTAGTCAAAATGAGTCATAGACATAAACTGTACTGTCTCCTGTAGTTTGGCAGTGATAATGTATCTGAGATTCCATAGTAATCCAGCAGATTATTTTACCTCTTTCCATGCAGGGTACATACTTCTGATGAAATTCCTGTTGTGTGAGAGGGTGGCACCACAAATCACACACTCACAGATGTGTTCTCCTGGGTTAACTTCTGTCAGGCTTTCCAGCAGCTGAATGTTGTAGCCTCAAGCTCACGTCAACCTTCTAGTAAATAGTAAGGGTATCACAGTATGGGCTGTGTTTGTTTTTTTCCGCTTGTCTTTTTCCATGAAGAAAACTTGGTGAAGGAAGGAAGAGAGGAAAGGAAGAAGGGGAAAAAGAAGAGGAAGGGGAAAAAAGGACAAGGAACAAAAATAAAGGAAAAAGAAAAAGAAAGAAAAAATAGGTTAAGAAAAAAAAAAGGTAAAAAATAAAGGAGAAAAAAAAAAAACAAAAAGCTTAAAAAAGGAAAGAGAGCACTTAGAAAAAACTATTTTCTTCCTACTAGTGTTTCCCAAAATTGACAAAGAGGAAAACCATGTTCCATTCATAGCTGCTGTTTTATGCATCTTAAGTTATATGTCTATGAAGTAACTTGAAATTTTTAAGTCCTTGGAAAAAAGCCTTACTTGAAACCAGTGATTTAATCAATAAATACTACAAAATATATTGTCATTTACTCTCTACTCAAGCAGTTAAAGGCAAATATGAATGACAGAGAAGAATGCATTTAAATCATCTTATATATTTGAGAAATGTTATTTCAGCAAGCATTTTATCATGACAGGTGTAGCTGCACTTTCTGCCAAAAGGACATTTATTTGACTGTATAGACCAGCATAGGCCATTTCCTGCAGCAAAATTTTATTCTATAACTAAATCAGAATAGAAAACATGTGAAATAGAGATGAAGAATCAAAGGACTGGGGTATTTTGAACTAAATTTTATTCCATGGTATATACTTTCTAGCAACTTGTTAAAGGAGCTCTCTGGTACACTGTAACATAACACAGGAAATCCAATGGATGTATGATGGGAAAATACAAATCTACAGCTGCACTTGGTGGTTTAGAGAGCTGGATGGCCTTGGCTCAAAACTAGTCTACAAGAGAGTAGACAAGGTCATTAATTTTGTATGAGATGCAGACATAAAATAAAAAGTGAAACTGGTTCTTCTAAGGCTTCTTAATATATTCCTTCTGCATGGAGAAGAGAGAAAGATGCAGTACAGAACAGAACCATTTCCAACATGAGACTGTTTTCATACTGAAACAGCATGAGAGGGAGAAATGAGAGTAATTCCATGCATTTGACTGTGAATATGGTCTCTCTAAATAAATTCTTCTAGGTTCATAAAGTTTCTTCTAAAGATCAGTTGGATTTGGCTTGAAAAGCACTAGAGGATATCAGATGTCATTAATTCTTTAAATATTCTCACTGACTGCTGAAGGCGTGGAGCTTTGTGCAGGGTCCCTGATCTGTCCTGGGCCATGCTTTTCCTTCCAAACTGAAGTATATGCTTTTCCAGTAGCACACTGGGAGTAAGAGGCTATATGAATAGCAAGGTAGAGTGGGTTAGACCTCAGGGTATGGAACAATTGCATTATAATTGTCATCTATTTTTTCCAAAGAAAGCCACATTTCACAACTAACCACAACTAATCAGAATTATTCACATTAAATTTGTGTTATTATATTATCACTGGAAGCTTTTTGGGTGTGCTTATTAAGTGAAATCTCCCTGCTTCATACTTATCTAACTGCTAATATCTTCGAGAAATATCTGATGTTCTCTAGCTTTAACCTTGACTATTGTATTTTCCTATTTCTTCATCACCTTCATCTACTTTTCTACATTTTTCTCCCTCTTTTGTCACTACTTTGGGCTCTCTAGCTTTCCAGTAAAGATAAGTTATTCCCTTACATCTTCACCTTCTTTCTTTTATAACATGAGTAGTGTCAGCTATTCCTCTATACTGAATAATTCAAGCTCCACAACTCCATCTTTAAATGTCTGTACGTATCAATTCTCATATCTATCTGCTAAGCATCACTTAAAATGCTTTTACAGATCCAAGGATGCAGTACTTTTTTCTTCCAGTCACTCCATTAAGAAGTGTTGGCTTTGCTCTTACAAAAGGACTGATCATTCAGAACTGCCCTGTTCAGCTATGATTATTTAAAAACGGGGCTACTTTTGCAGATTTGCAAGAGGGAATCTGGGAAACTTGGTCCAGAACCAAAACTATAACCCAAATTTCTCAGGAAATGATATGTCTGCCATAACTGGGAGCAGTTTAAATCACAGATTATTAGAGAAAATTCAGGTAGCAGGTGTGTTTGATCTTTTGTTTTTACAAGGTGATCTAGTAGGAAAATCTGCAAATCATATTACTTTAGGTCAATTTAAATGCAATAGAATAATTATTTACATACGTATTATCCATGTGGACACCTTAGAGGCATGAAATTAAAACAGTTTCAATACTAATCATGGTTGAAAGCAGACTATGGTCTTAATAATCAGAGAGGGAAAATCAAGATTTATAAAACAATTCCTCAGGTAAGAAATGATTGTCAAAATGGAACTCTCATAAAAGTAACATAAAGAGATGCAACTTAACGGAAGTGATATTAATTTTACAAACAATACTCTGAAATCAAGAGATAATTCAACACAGTTACTGAGTTACTATGATGTTTGTCATGATCATACATTATAAATTGATTAATAATAGAGTCCTACTGTGAAGCAGGGAAGTATCTTAATTTTAAAGAAATGTATATCTTAAATGTATAGGTTTTGCTAGTCTGTCAAGTCACAGAATTGTAAAATCATAGAATGTCTTAAGTTGGAAGGGTTCTTAAAGACCACCTAGTTCCAACTTGCCTGCTATAGGCAGGGCTGCCACTAGACCAGGCTACACACCAGGCCCCGTCCAACCTAATCTGTATTGCCCCCAGAGATGGAGCATCCAGGGCATATTTGGGCAACTTGTTCCAGTGCCTCACTACCCTCAGAATGGAGAATTTCTTCCTAACATCCAATCTAAATATGCCCTCTCTTAATTTATAGCCAATTCCCCTTGTCTTATTACTATCAGGCTATGAAAAAGTTGACACCCCTCCTGCATATGAGCTCCTCTCAGGTACTGATAGGTCACTACTGACATCAAGCCTCTGTGACCTTTCAAACAACTCTTTATTCGTCAAATAGTCCAGCCTTTGAACCCATATAATTCCTATTTTGAGATAAGGATATGGTGTGGGACCATGTCAAAGGTGTCATGGTTTTATGATTTTTATTATTGGTATTCTACATCATTGCATCATATAATGCACTGGGATTTAAAGGGTTAATGCTCCAGTTCAATTGAGTGTCAATAGTTCCAGGTATACGTGCCTCAGAAGAGACAAAGAACTACGTACCCCAGAGGAATTTGTGTTGCTTTGCATTTTTTCTTTTTCCACTCAGAGTGTAGGATAAAAACTGTTCATGGGTGACAAGACACAGGTTTTTCCCCTTTTGAACAGACCCATCAATGGGTGCTCCCCAGCTGTCTCACCTTCAGCATTAGCTTAAGAACTTTGGTTTTCAGACACTCTCTCATTTTAATTTTTTTTTTATTAGCATCAATTCCAATGATATTGTATTATGTTGTGTTATTTTGCATTCCATTATCTTATTTAGTAAATTAGCTTTCCTTCTCAGATTATTGCGACTGTTTTATTTGTAGGCCCATCTCCCTTTATCTATTTTCCCTTTCCCTCTTCACCTTTCCCAGGGTGTGGGTATGTGGGTCCCCCGCCCCATTTGTCACAGAACCAGGCCGAACCAGCCTGAAAACCACTGACAAAAGCCCTTGCACCTATCTGGGTAGACAACATAAGCTGCCCTTCCTTTGTCCACCTGTACCACCACTCCATTTTAGAAGGTCATCAGACGAGTAAGGCAAGATCTGCCCTTGGTGAAGACACTCCAGTTCCTTGTCTCAGAAGAGCTTTATGGTAGCTTCCAGGAAGATCTGCTCTGTGATCTTCCCAGTCACAGATATAAGGCTCAGTAGATAGCATTTCCCCAAGATCTAATTTTCTTCCCATCTTAAAAATGGGAGTGATGTTTCCCTTTGAATAGTCATTGGAGAATTCATCTGACAGACACAACTTTTCAAATATGATGGAGAGTCCTCACTTCACTGCCAGATTCGTTAAAACATCCCTTCTAACTTAAAAAAAAAAAAAAAAAAACACAAAAACCCTCATTTGTTATGGAATATTTTTGTAAATATTAACAAAGTCTACATTAATATTGTTCATATTTTACAAAATTATCACAGATATAAATTCAGAAGACATTCATTTATATATGCTTTTCTTCAACACAGAGCTTATGAGACCCTCTGTAAAGTTGAAGACAAAAACATTTTAACTTTAAAATACATTACCATCAAGATTATTATTGAGAAATATTATGGATGGCTATGTCTCCTTGTCCTCCCTCATAGTGTTCAGTTCGAATTTTGACTACTGCATGACGTAAGTCCAGTTTTGATACCCAGAGCAGACAGTAGTACATCAGTTGTAAGAACTCTGAGGGCTGGCAGAATCCTAGCTTGCAGTGATTGGAGAGCACTCTGAGGAAACCTGTCATATCCAACTCATTGGGATGTGGAAGAACATTTTACAGGGCCTCTCTTGTTAAGGAGACAGAAGAGAGAAGCCAAATAACAGCTACAGAGTAATCTGTCTGTGTAGGCAATCCTATCAAGGTTTCCTACACAACTCCCCTTTTTAGAAAAGAATATAACTGGAACAACTTTGTTTGCATTCATGATAAATAGAATAGACCCATTTCCAGTTTTTATTTACAAATTCAGAGGAAGAAGAAAAAGCCTAAGAAGCTTATCACATCTGTCATCACGTACTGAAGGTGTAAAGTTAAGGAATAAAAAGGCAATGTTGCCAGGATGAATTCTTCTAGCCTAACTTCACACACCTACATGCAGATAACTACATTGTAACCTGGATTCATAGTCAATCTGATCACAATCTAATCCGTTTTAGGCATTTATTTTAAAATAGATAAATTGGATCTCAAAAGCAACCTAACATTATAACTTGATGTTCAATAGCTGCCAAAAGAGCTTAGGGTGATTATACTGTGGCTCTACATTCAGATAAATCTGTGTTTGTTTCTGAATTCATCACATATATGTTACATATACCTCTGAGGCACGTTATCGAGAAGTCTTCTCATCATTTGCTGCAGATAGAATCACTGTCTGTGGCCTTTCTGTTCAGAGAGAAAATGGTGATCAGTTTCCAGCATGAAATCAGTTTTGTGCGGTGGCAGATCCTACTTTTCATGGTCAAACTCCTGTAAAGTTTTAGTTCCCAAGTGATATGGAAAAAATACTATACGAGAGTTTCCCTATCTCCACTTACGAACTTATTATGAGAAAAAAATAATTCCAGAAGGAGAAGAATAATTCCAAATATTCTTTTCTAGAGGACAGACAACTATCTCAGTACTTGCTATCAGCAAGGAACTAGTCATCACTTTCTTTTAGAAAGACATTGACACAACCTGCCTTTGTGAACATTGCCTTAAGTGCATTTTTTAAAACAGTAAGTGTTACAGCGCTTTTTTTGTGCACCACATAAAGCTATAAATGAGCTACTTGAGTGTGTCTCAAGCCTTTAGAGGACTATTTCCTGTTGCTGAGCATTTTGCAGCAAATGAATTCAAAACATTTTGTTGTTGTTGTTCATTTCAAGTATAAACTAGATGTACTACGTTCACATTTAAACTTTTTGAAGTTCTGTACAATTAAATGTACTTCTGTGATCCTGGCTAATTGTAGCTTTGTACCTGTACCCTTCTTAGATTAGGAGATTATAGGGTATATTTTGCTTGCCTCTAGAACAAGATTTAATACTTCTTCAGCTTGGTACGTATTATGGTTTAATATTTAACCAGGTTCTGGTTTAAATAATTCCTTTCTTCACTTGAACCTTCTCGTACAAATAAATTATAAATCATTTCTATTCCAGTATCTTGTTCTACAGATTCCACATCCATTCAGAGCAAAATTCACTAGCCTTACTGGATGATAATGAACATGAAGTACTCTGTGGGAACACTGTCATTTTTCTTCCTGTCACCCTGGGTCACACAGGATTTTGTATGGCCTCATGGCTATGTTCTCTCTATGAACATGGATTACTGGCTACTGCAGTTTTTGAACTGCTTTCTAGTAAGTGAAAAGGGAGACAAGCAGTATGTCTAATTTGAAAACACAGAATGTAGTAGGATTAAACAACTGTATTGTTTGTGATTTCTGAGGCTTTACATAATAATTTAAAGGATTTCTTCTTGGCTTATATCTTAGGCTTCCATTTCTGTCTTGTTAAAAAAAAATAAATAAAAAAAAAAAAAACACAAACAAACATATTAGGCACAGGTGCAGGCTGTCCCTGAGTCCCGTAAGTCAAGCTGGAGGGGAAGAAGGCCAGTGTGGATGAACCGGGATCTTTTGTTGAGACTCCGGGAGAAAAAGAGTGTCTATGTCCTCTGGAAGATGGGACAGGGTACTTGGGGAGACTACAGAGAACTTGCCAAGATTTGCAGGCAGAAAGTTAGAAATGCAAAAACCCAGCTTGAATGTAGACTGGCTACAGCAATAAAGAAGAGCAAAAAATCCCATGAGGGAAAATTCCCATGAGGGAAAGGCTGCTGATGTAGTCTACCTGGACTTCAGCAAAGCCTTTGACACGCTCTCCCACAGTATTCTCCTGGGGAAACTGGTAGCCCGTGGTGTGGACAGGTTCACTCTTCTTTGGATTGAGAATTGGCTAGAGGGCCGTGCCCAGCGGGTAGTGGTTAATGGAGTTAAGTCCAGCTGGCATCCTGTCACGAGTGGTGTCCCCCAGGGGTCGATATTGGGGCTCATCTTGTTTAATATCTTTATTGATGACACGGATGAGGGGATTGAGTGTACCCTCAGTAAGTTTGTGGATGACACCAAGTTGGGAGGATATGTTGATTGGTCTGAGGGTAGGGAGGCCCTTCAGCGGTATCTGGATAGGCTGAACAGCTGGGCTGAGGTCAACGAGATGAGGTTCAATAAGGCCAAGTGCCGGGTCCTGCACTTTGGCCACAATAACCCCATGCAATGCTATAGGCTTGGGGCAGAATGGCTTGAGGAGTGTGTAGAGGAAAAGGACCTGGGGGTGTTGGTTGATGCTCGGCTCAACATGAGCCAGCAGTGTGCCCAGGTGGCCAAGAAGGCCAGTGGCATTCTGGCCTGTTTTAGAAATAGTGTAGCCAGCAGGAGCAGGGAGGTGATCATCCCCCTGTACTCAGCTCTGGTGCGGCCGCACCTCGAGTACTGTGTTCAGTTTTGGGCCCCTCACTACAAGAGAGACATCAAGGCCCTGGAGTGTGTTCAGAGAAGGGCAACAAAACTGGTGAGGGGTCTGGAGCACAAGTCTTACGAGGAGCGACTGAGGGAGCTGGGGTTGTTTAGTCTGGAGAAAAGGAGGGTCAGAGGAGACCTCATTGCACTCTACCACTCCCTGAAGGGAGGCTGTGGTGAGGAGGGGGTCGGCCTCTTCTCCCAGACAACTAATGACAGGACGAGAGGGAATGGCCGCAAGTTGCGCCGGGGAAGATTTAGATTAGATTTCAGGAAAAATTTTTTCTCTGAAAGAGTGGTCAGGCACTGGAATGGCCTGCCAAGGGAGGTGGTTGAGGCACCGTCCCTAGCACTGTTCAAGAAGCGTTTAGATGAGGTGCTAAGGGATTTGATTTAGTAGCTTGGTGGGTACGGATGGTGGTGTGAGGATGGTTGGACTAGATGATCTTGTAGGTCCTTTCCAACCTAATGAATCTATGAATCTATGAATCTATATAAAAAAACAATGACAGCAAAACAACGAACCAAAATCACACAACTATGAAATCTCATAATGCCAAATTGATGCCACCATATTTTGTCAGTTTAGCTCATCTTAATCTTAACACAGAAAGATTGTACATGTAGAATTTAAAATTTGTTTCTCTCCATCAACTGTTGCATGTTTTCTAATAATTCAAAAATTTGTCTCATTTTTGCTATTCAAGATGTATATAGATTTTTTTCAATTGATTTTGATCCAAATTTCTCTGAAAATCAATTCTGTCTGCACTGATTTCATTTAATACCTTCGCGGATGCCAGAAAATAAAACAGGAAAGTAAAACCTTTCTGATAATTTGGAATACAGTAACTTTTATGGAGTTCAAAAATGTGCCACAACTATTTCCTTGTGGCGCTCAAATATACTTTACTCAGTTGAGCCCACTCCCAGGCTTGGCACTTCAAAAGAAGTAGTGAAGCAATGACAACAGATGGATCATCTAGATGGAAAATCTAGACTTTTGGCAAATCTGAACATGTGTTTCTTCTATCCTCCTGTCACAGACATTCTTTATACCTGCACTTGGACTAGATGCCTATACTTTCAATAAACTAGTTTGGACACAGAAATACTTTAACTCTTCATTGTAGACTGGTGGGATTACTTAGCAGTTCACATTGCCTGTAGAGAAACTGGCCCTGTTTGCTCTTTTCTTTGACTCCTACAGTCTACCACAGAAATGCTCTGACTTCTTCCAAATCTCATCCAGGTGTTCCTGACCAAATCTAATTATCTCCTCCACAGAATCACAGGTCTTCCTAAATATTACTTAACTAGGAACAAAAATCATTTATCTCATTTATAAGTGCTAAAATACACCACCACCATCATCCACCTAAATAAGTACTTCAGCACTGAGTACAAACAGGATCTGTAGTTTTAAACTAGGAACTCTGCTAACCAAAAAACCTTAAAGATTATCCAGACAGTCTGTCATTACCATGTCTATGGCAGTATTTAGAAATCAAAACTTTTCTGTTAACTTCCACAGTGCCTAAAAATTTGTGTGTACTGTTGTCATGCTTATAAAGCCCCAGGTTTTGTCAGTATGCGATTACTAGCCAAATGCAGCTTTTATTTTCGGTGTCAGTTTTTACCGTTACAATGCTTGCAAAGAAATAAATAATAAAAAAAAGCAATACAGTACTAACAAATAGTCAAACAAAAGCCTCAAGACCAAAACAAAACACATTTCTCAAGAAAGAAACAAACTATATTTTGAGTGGGTTAAAGCTGCAGAAATTTTAGTTGGTTCAATTTTCAGAGGCCTGGCAGAAATTTTAGAAATGCCCTTAGTTTTCAAATATGTATTTTGAAATATGTTTCTCACCTGATTTTTATTAGAATCTCATTCTATTTTGAAGTATATATTTTGCTTTATTGATGTGTTTAAGGTATTTAATATATCTCTTCAGCCTTTCCTTTTCTAAGCAATTTTGATTTTTATTGCTTTCTTACACTTATATTGATTTCCCTGTTCCTCTTTTCATAATTTTTTTTTCAGATTATGGATGACTTGGTGTTCACATGACACTGCTTTATGGAGTAAAAAGATGAGAGGTGATAGAAGGGCTTTTCAATGGTCATCTCATCTAAACTAGCATGCTGCCCTCACAAATAGATCACTAGTAACATATTGACTGAAATGTTTAAGCTTCAGGAGTTACATGTTGCACAACTGACATTAATGGTAGTTTGCAGCAGACAAAGTGAATGCAGAAACAGAGACAGAATTGCTATTCCATCACACCAGCTAAAAGTTGGATTCAATTACTGCTCTATTTCAAATAGTTACAATTAACTTCATTAATTTCTGGTAATGATTTCAGTATTTTTTTCACTGTACTACACAGAATCACATAATTTTTTTGTATCATGTTTTTTCCAAAGAGAGACAATAGCCCAATTCACACTAGTCAGTATTCATCTGCTTGTTTACATTTCCATAAAAAATTACCAGTGTACTATTATGATCTTTTTACTGCATTTTCCAAGTATCAAAATACCGATACTAGCTTTTCAGCAAGTATGCGTTTGACATGCATGTTCAGTTTGAACCACTCCATGTGTACCCATGGGAAAAAGATCTGAGATAAGCTTTCAAGTACCTGATCATGCATGTCTTTGGTTTCTAGTTCTTATATTCCTACACAAACTTACTGTGGGTTTCCTAAAAGCATGACAGTTGTTTTAAGTAACATTCCAGATAAATGAAAGATGTTACTGGAACGTCTGCAGAAATTTAAGATGCACATACTACAGACAAGAAATCCAGCTAGCAGGCACTATATGTTCAGAAGCCATCATATATCATGATAAGTTATGACCATGGGTTATTATAGTACTTCTAGGGCCAAGTTTAAAGACAAAGCAGAACAAAACAAACAAACAAACAAAGAAACAAAAAAAAAACACAAAGCAAACGAAAACAAACATTTATGTCTGCTTCAGTTCCTCTAGTTTTCTTCCCTAAAACTTGCTACATCTGAAATGGAATTCGTTTAAAAAAATTCCTTTGATTTTATCAAGACATTTTTCTGTTTTCTTTCTACTGCCTACTGACAAGGCACATTTATAATATTCACAGAAATTAATACTTATAGGGTAGAAAGATTTGTGGAGACTAAGTATACAAAAGTAAATATAATTTCCAATTCATTTGGAATACATAGGGGCAAAAATCTGTCTAAAGTTATGAAGCACTGCATTGTGATATACTACAAAATCTGAAATTTTAAACATGGCACAAGCTTTTTCAAATTCAACTGGACCCTATTTTAGTCACAAAACTTTGTGTCCCTGCTTTGTAAAGGCTGCATTTGTGTTTTTTTTTTTTTCTCTTTCTATATTTCTCTGAAAAAGACACCAGTCACCTGGACAACAATAATTCCCAGAAACATATGTGCTTTTTTTAACAATAGTATGACTTCTTCCTTGTTTTGAAAATAATATTCTGGCTTATAGTACCATCTCTCTATCTTCTTGTAGACACTGAGGAAAATTACTAAACTTTACCTCAATTGAGCATTCTCTTTGATAAATTATATTTTTCCGTCTCTTAGAAGCACTAGTTTATCAATCTTTGACTTTCAGATCTTCATGTACCTGAAATATATTTAATTACTTTTGTTCATTACGTGTCCTATTAATTTGACATCTTTTTCTCCTTCTGTTGTTCTTTCTTATGTCTTAATTTCCATTGCCTTGTTTCTGTGATCTCTTAGTTCTTCTCCAACAAACATGATATTTTATAGCTCATCTGTGCTGTCTCCTTAATTTCATGTTCATTGTTACATTTTTAAAGTGAACTGTGGTTTTATTGTGTACTGACTTGTATCTGACTTGTATGCTCCATTTTTTTCCATTAGGTTATGCAAATACCATTTTCAATTATATTACAAACCTGAGAGAAAGGAATAGTAACATTAAAAATTGCAGTGTCCTACTATATAACTATAGCGTTCACTTTACCTTTTAGATTTGAAAAATCCTACTTAGCAAAATGCTTAAATATATACACATACATATAAACATAAACAAATACACAAATATCACTTTGGCAAAGAATAAATTAGATACACCAAACACAGTATTTTGGGGACTTGCTGAAGGCTGAGAGAGGAGCTGGCATACCTATTTCGGTCTATAAGCAGGAAAACTCATGACTTTCCAGATGTTACTTATGCTGCTGCAATTCCTCTTCTTTTGTCCTCTGAGAGTAAACACAACAGCTGCGATCACAGATGGGGTGTGTTTGTCAGCAATAGGAATCTAAAACTCATAAATCTGGAATCAATAACCTCTTCAAGTGCAGGCTGGGGTAGTTGGTTACTGTGCAGTTTCTTCTTGAAAATGCTGTAGAAATATGCAATAAGAGAGTATATCCTCTGTTGACATGTAGGTGGGTGGTTTTCACTTTTGCATGTGCATGCCTGTACTGGACATAACAATCTTTGCTATAAGGCTTATAATACTCCTCTGAAATAAGAGTATAAATCTTCCAAAAGCCAACAAAATATGTTCTAATATATGTTAAGCAAAGAGATTTTTTTTAATGTTGTTCAATATTCATAGAGAAAGGTCACTGAGTTTCTTAAAAAGAATACACTATTGATTTAATTCCTATATTTCTTCATTAAGATCCTATCAGGAGATACATTTTCCAAAATTAATCATCACAAACACTATATCAATCTAAAAAATATCTCTAGTTGGCTTACATATATCCACCTTATTTCTGCAAAACACTGAGAATCAAATGTTTTGTTGACTAAGTAATCAGAGAAGTGTTTAATAAAGTGATAAGGATTTGATGCTTATTTATATTGAAGATTGCCAAGCATTTTAAACATTTGCATTTAGTTCTGAAATTATTTCTTTCAAATCACAATATTTAAGGTCATTTCTGTTCCATTTGCTCCAATGGTATTATTCATAACCTGAATATGAACCAATATTATATGAACAACCCAACCAAAATAATAATAAAACAAAGAAAATACAGGGAAGAAAACATTCAAATGATTGGATTGCCAAAAAGTCTTTTTTCTGACGCTCTTGTATGTGAGTACCTCCTCATGAATTTATTCTTCTACTTCTTCCTGCTCTTTCTCTTTATCACATTCATTTTCACCTGAGAGAACACTAACCTCCACAACAAAAGCAGAGCAAAACAAAAATACATATACAAGATAACAGCAAACAGTAACATGTCATTTCAATGCATCTTCATTCTCACAGTTTTGTCTATGAGGTAAAATTGTCCTGGAGAGAAAAAGAATGAGCAATAGTCTAACAGTAGTCATTGAAGTTAATATTTTGCTATTAAACAAGTTAAATATGTTAATAAAAATTGTTTAAAATTACCTGGGTTTAATGATTATGTATTTGTGCTTTTTTCCCCTCCTGTTTGCATTATATGTATATAAGGATTCAGCTTACTGACATTTTACATTGTTATTTTCTGTTAGTTTATTTGTTTTTGGTTTTGTTTTACTAAATACGCTTGATGAAAAAGTTTCTGATTATGAACTGTTGATAGCTTGCATAACAATTGCTGTCTACTATAAGAATAAGGCCAACATCCAGCATAGGATCTAGAAGCTGTTATTTGGGATCTGTCAGTATTTGTGGCTCTATACTTGGTTTCTTTACTTTCCTGATAGAATAATGAATTGCAGTTGATTCTTTCATTCATGAAAGCTCCTTCAGCTTAACGCTTTTGTTGTTTGTTAAACTTACAGTGCTGGGAGAACTCAACCTTGAAAATAAAGACACACTTTGTTTTAAGCATAAATTAAAAAAAAAAAAGAAAAAGAAAAAGACACTAAATGTAATCCCATACCTATGTCATTACTAACAGAAAGTGTAATCTCTGTATTTGTTATGTATGTTATTTATTGTTTATCCTGAATTCTATTTTTTCCTACTTTGGCATGCTGGTTTGACATGTTTTAGGCTATCATCCTTTTTCTTGTGGAAGGAGTCTTAGCAGATATAGTAATCTTCTATTGTTTAGTTTTTCTACTCCATCTTCACTCCCTGCTATATTATTATTATTTTCTCCATATTTCATCATTGCTTTAGAGGAAAATAACTGGAGGATATGTTCTCCTTTTAATCTCCCTTTGCTGTGTAATTAGAGGATGTATAAAAGCTGAGGAAAGGAGAACAAAGAAGATATTGTACCAGTAGGAAAGATTTACTCAGTTACCTAAAGGCATTGAAAGAATCTGGCCAAGATTTTGCTAATATTTTCCATCACATTTATTGACCTCAGCTTTGAATCAGAAAGCACCACCTGGATGTACTATCTGCAACATATCTCCAAATAAACATTATCATTTTCCACACACTCAGGGGATTCCCTTACCTTTGTTACAGGAAGGAAAAGCAATAGCAGAAGAATTCATGTAGCACTGAAAATCTTCCCTTTTGAAAGACTGGAATCCTCTCTATGAAGTCTCAGCAATGGTAACTGATTATTCAGCGTTCCATAACTAGGGCTTTGATAAGCCCCTAAGCAGTGTCGTATTAATTCTGACTGACTCTTATTTACCTTGACATTTCCTAACCCATTAAATATAGTAATCGTAATACTAAATGCTACCTTTTAACCAAAGTCCTCAGTAGGAATAGGTGTATGTCTATGCACCCTCAGGAAAATGTAATGGTTTATATATCACTAAACTTGAATTAGAGAAGGCTCCTAGCCAAAGATCTAACACAGCATTTAAGCAACAAAAGTGCAGTTGAGATCATAGTCAGTGGCCCAAATTCAGAAGTCATAACCAGATAAAGCCTAAACCTTTCTGATCTTCCTTAGCATCTGAAATGAAATTAAATGAAATATGGGTATAAATATCCCTGAAAACAAATACTGTTTCAGTGTATTCTTGGACTCATCATCCAGGTATTTGTGTTTCAATTTTGTGGGGTCTTAAATAAAATCTTTAAGGCTCTTATATTGTTAGGAATACTCTGAATATACCTAAATTCATAATGCTGTCAATCTTTTGTGTAACAGCCAATTCATTAAAGAGCTTATACAACTAACAGGAAAAATGACTCAAATGGAATCCCGATCTTTTTTTCTTCGACTAGGAAGAGCAGTAATTTTATCTTTTTCTTCTGAGAAATATATTATAAAATGAGGTTCAAGAAAGCCATTGTGGCTTCAGCTATCAAAGCAATGTTGAGAATACAAAGATATCAGTGTTTCCAGCACTTCCAGTGCAAGACTAATCCCATGCAATAATCAGTAAGACTATAATTCAATGCAAGTCTCAAAAGCATTTTGTAGTGTTGATCAGATACAGCCCTCTGACCAACAAATCTCATCAAATTGCAACAGATACTCAGTCCAGAGAACCTTCATACACTTAGGAACTGGTCCAAAAGAAAATGGAGAAAATGTGATAAGAAAAAATGCAGGTTCATATCTAGAGCAATAGAACCCTTTAGATAGTGAAGACTGGGAAGGGACTGGCTAAGTAAGAACTTTGTGGAAATGGTTTGTGTCACAGTCATCATGGAGAAGAATTTCCTAACTATGGAATGAGAAATGCAGACTTTCCCATTTGATGTCAGCAAGCAAAATTTCTTACAAATCCTACCCTCATCACTTAGCTATTGGAACTTTATTCTAAGAGCCTGAAACACTGATTTACATCTCGAATCACAGAGAATATGTACTTCACTAAATGAACAGAGAAAATGTGTAGTCAGTACTCATATGCATATTCAGAACACTTATTTATTCAGAGAATAAGGAATGACCCTTTCAGCCTAATGATTTTCATTAATGTGATGAAAAATCATGGTTCTTCTTTCTGCTTTCTCAAAAATAATTCCAGACAAAGTAGAACACCCTTAAGAGAGACTGAGAGAATCCCTAAAATAGGATAAAATACAGAAAAAAAAAAAAAAAAAAAGAGAAATATTACACAGCACTCAGAACACTGAATGAATCCTAGTCCTACTGCACCAGAATGTATTCCTTTGGTTCTGGATCACTCTATGGAAGTATAACTTACTGCTCCTGGTAAAGCAGTAGTACAGAAACATCTTCTGAAATTGATACAGTGTATTCTGTATTTTCTCAGTCAATTCATTTCACACACACACACACACACACACACACACACACACACACACACGTCAAAAAAAAAAAAAAAGAAAAATGCCTCATCTAATGCTTGGGATGCTTTATTTTATGCAGGAATCAAGTTGAGTCATCGTAATCTTCAATTCCAGGAAGAACGCACAAAAAATCTTCTATGCTGTCCTCGGTGTGGCAGCTATATTGTGAAGACCAGCAGTCTCTTTAAACACGTGACATATGTCAACATTCAGATTCACAATCAGCAGTATTTAGAAATCTGGCTGATGTCCATAATGGTAGGGAATGGGTTAAAATAGCCCCAGGACGAATTTTCCTCCTTCACTTATGACAGTGTCATCGACGAGGTATAGAGGATCCGCTCTTTCTAGGTACCAAGGGTTCCCTGTGTTATTTCTTCATACCTCTGCCTTTAGGGTGTGAAGATTATTTTCATGTCAGAGGCTGTCAGTCATTACAATCACAAGCTACATTCATATATAAATATTTCTGGAGAAGAAAAGCATACTTGCATTAATAATGCTGTATCCACACAACTAGGGCTTTCAGGAGAGTTTTATCAAAACACACATTTACTATTTGTTCTCTTAGCTAACTGACTGACTGAAGGCAACATTTTTTTTTCTTTTTCCTCCTCAGTGAATGTTGCCTAGCAATATATTACACCAGCTTTGAACAAATCTGTAATAGTAAATATTATGATTTCATCTAACTTTTCAGCTATGAAAATAAACTTCATGAAGTGGAGTTCACATAAGAGATACTGGGGTCAGAGATCATTGGAGTGACCATTCTACATCCATTACTACAGGCTACCCATAGACAGGAATTATTTATTGGAATATGTTATCAATCATGGCAATTTATAACACTACAGTCTCTGGAAAATTACATCTCCCAGTCTCAGGTAATGTTAGACTCACAGTACATACATTTTGATTAACTGAGGCACAAATGCAGAGTGGTCAAGTACTGGAATAGGCTGCCCAGGGAGGTGGTGGAGTCATTGATCTTGGTGGTGTTCAAGGTACATTTGGACGCGGTGTTGAGGGACATGGTTGCTACATGAGAGCTACTGTTGATGGGTGAATGGTTGGACTGGATGATCTTACAGGTATTTTCCAACCTTGGTGATTCTGTGATTCTGTGAGAGTTTTTTCCAACCTTTCCTAAAATTTAGAATGCTTACTCTTTCCAGAAAAACAAGCAAGGTCATATAGAATGAAGCATTAACAATTCTCACCAAGACAGCTAAAATGAATAAGACAATACATGAAAGGTTTGGCTGTTTATTTAGTTTCATTTTAAAGATTTTTGTCTTATCATTCATGATTTATATGCAACATGTACTGCCACTTGCTGGTCTGTTTTATAATTTATCTGTTTTATAAATACCTTAGTATTTATAAAACTATTTATAAAATGTTCTATAAATACCTTAGTAACCCGAATCGACATAATAGTTATCTATGCTTGGTAGATGCATTTAAGTTTTGTACTCCCTTAAAGTTTCACCAAACCATAAAGCCTTGTTACATTTCAGATTTAGCTAAAAATATGCTCCCATTAAAATAACAATCATCATTAAAATTACTTCCATAATATTGCTGATTGCAGTAACAAGTAAGGTTTCTGAAAAATAAGTATATTCTTAGGCAGAACCTGACAATCTTTTAAGATTCTAGAGAAGTAACTACCTGGCATAAAAATCTACAGGACACAGTTAGAGAGAGGAGGATGTCACTTGAAATAAAAATATTTTAATATATATGCATGCATAACAATACAGCCCAAGGCGATTTAGTGGTGTTCCTAAGAAAGTTTTAAATGAGTAGTTTTCAGTTTTCACTTATTTCCAGTGAAATCTGAACTGTGTCTTTCTGAGTGTACGGTTCCAGTTAATTAGAAGTTAAGCCTTCTGTCTTCTACCATTTCCATAAAAACAAATGATAGTACGAGGATTATGAGATGCAAGAAAGAAATTCGTAATTACTTTCTGGCAAGTGGGCATTTTTAGCCACATGACTAACTTGCTCAGTGTAACTATTGTAAAGAGGAAAGGGAAAAGCCTGCCCTCTGTGCCTGAGAGACATAGAATAAAAAATAATGGGTTCAGATTACAGTGAAAGTTATAGATTGTGTATGTAGGAAAAAGTAAATCACTGGTACAGAATGCTCAGAGAATTCCTGGAATTCACTGAAGAGCTTTAAGAAAAGGTTGTTTCTTGGGAATTACAAAGATATTTACAGGGCAGTAAGAAGTAGTATCTTGATGCCATCATTCAGTCAAAGTATGACACAACTATTCTGAAAGGCAATTAAGAGTCATATAATGTATTCCAAAGTAAAGAATCTAAAGAACATATTGCATGTTTGCTCCATATTCTCTTTCATTTACACCTGGAAAATGCTGAAATTTTCTTCATTTATTATTTTTATTTTAATATTATTATTACTGTCATTTGATTTCTTGAGTGTATGTGTACGGTTTCCATATTTTTAAACTGTTTTGTGAATCATTTCTTATATCCTGTAATACAAGTTAGTCACTGGATTAGAAAACGTCTTGAAGATCTCTTTCCTCTTATTTGCAATAAATAGCTTGTAAAAGATGGATTTTCCATGTAAGGCTTAAACTATGCATAAAATTCAACTTCAAAAACTCATATTCTAGTTTTTAGTCTACAACTAAATTCTAGTTTTTGACTACAACTGCCAATACTCTCACAGTTCTGGAAATATTAACATAATCACAGTTCTTTAAACTTTGGCACATTCAAGAACTTTTAAAACTGATACTAATACATTTTTAAATTAAGATCTTCCATCTCCACTAGAACACTAAAATGATGAGGGAAGACCTGCATAAGCCAAAAAATAATGTTTTTCTATACAAAAGAACATGTTGTCTCCTTAAGGGGAAATTAAGTTCATTGCTTTCTCTAAAGTAATTTATGCACCAGCCAAGAATTTGTTCCGGTTATCACCACCTTATTATTTTATTGCTCATAAGTATTGGACTATTATAGTAAATTCTAATTTCCATCAGCAGAACAAACAACGAAGAAAGAAAATCACTGGAAGCATAATGGGGCCAGAAGATGTGTTTGTTGATGCGCTAGAGCTTATATGTCAAGCAATTAAATATTGTTCAGCTGACGATAAGTGCAGATGGAGTCATAAAGTATTGGTGGTAGATGTAAATTGCAAATAATAGTAGGCTACAGGATGTCACAGACGATCACTGGGTAGTAATCACCACTGAAATACCATCTCTGAGCCTTCTAAATAAAGAGCAGTGGTAGATATTTTCAAAGGACGGTGTAGGGGAATGAAGAACTTGTAGCAAAGTGCTTTAATGTGTCAAGACAAGATAGAAATAATTAACTGGGACCTACCTGCCTGCTTGGTACCAGGAGTTTATTCTGCAGGACTCTCAAATCCCTCCTTGCCCTTTTGAACATTGCAGAAACATAAAGGAGTGACTTTAATGCCCTGAAACTGTTCCAAAGCCTCTGAAGTCAGCACACTTGTAATCAGCTCCATGACTTGGCTCAGGTGCTTCATGTGCATTGCATTCACTTGATACTGAACCTGCAGATTAAGCCAAACACAGAAGATGGGTTGATAACTGCCTTCCACCCAACTCCTAGACAGCAAATTTTGTCTCTCTTTCGTCCATACTTTGAAACAAGGAAGAGTGTATTTCTGTCTTCATCACTGTTCATTCCTCACTCTTTGCTCTCCCATCAAAGTTCCACTACACCACATCTTCACACATGGCAGATAAATGAGCAGAAACATTTTTTTAATTCATCAGTCAAGAAGATGGAAGAGCCACATGGGATACATTGCTAGTTCAATTTACAGAGAGGAAAAGATAATTTCCCCATCCTCTGTAGGAGAACGAGCTCTGCTCTGCTCTGCTCTCTTCTTGCTGTCACCATCTTTCTAAAGCCAAAGATGACTTTACTCTTTACTAAATGGCCATGGTGAAGTCTTATTTTTAACACAATTCAGTTAGTCACTGAATTGAGACATTCACCCAAAAATTCCCAGTAGAGATTCACTTCTCACTCACAGCAGTTAGTATATAGTCCCAGCCATTTCAGGAAGAAAAAACTCTGTATGCATTCCATCAGTCTTTAGATATACAAAATTAACATGATGGTTTTGGACAACTGCCTGTATTCTCATGGGAGCTGAAGGAAAAAGAGATTCCCTCCCACACCCAAAATAAATAATCCTCACTTTGGTACTAGAGAAATCACTCTCCAGAGACTTCTGTTTCTCTCTGAAGACAATATAGACTTCTGTGGGACAAGGCTGAAGGAGAGTCCTTCCCTTTAAGTGGTGCAAGGTCAGTTAAATGATTTAAATGAATTCTGCCAGCAGGCTTGTGCTGCTATAAATCACAGCATACTTGTGCCCAATCCTGTGCACACACAGCTTTCTGAAAGTAGCTGTAAGAAGTGACAGCTGTCTGGCAAGATACTAGACTAAACTCGAATGTGAGTAGATACGAAATGAGATGCAGTGTTTTGAGAGTTTGAAGGAAAAAAAAAAAAAGAAAATACAGATGACCTATTTTATACAGTATATTTTACAATTTGGGGTTCAAAGCAACATTTGTGTGATCTCCCCCAGTCCCTACTGACAAGAGAGGAAATCTGAAATAGGTTGTTTCTAGGTGTTTTTCATACATGTAATTAAAATGCTCAAGTGTTCGTCTAACACTATTTCCCCTCTATTATGTTCTTCCACAAAAAATTAAAAATTTTATAAAGAGTAACTTTTCCCTCCAAGCATCAAAAACAGGGTAAAAATATTGTTTCAGTAAAGTTTCTCATCTATCTGATTTAAAACCTGGACAAAAGTAAACCAAACAGAAATTTCAGGTGGTAAACAAGATCATTAATTGATTAGTGGTGATTGTGATAAAACATACTGGGGTTAGTGGCTGGTGTTATGTCTGGCTATATCTTTTTCATCATTAAGAATTCTCTTAAGGATGAATCTTCCAGTATTATCTTTTTAACAGTTTTCATCATGAATTATTACTTATTTGTTTCTTAAGAGAAGTTTGAAATTATCTTTTTAGCACAAAACAAAATAGAACAATAAAAGCAGACAAGTCTCAGACAAGTGCTTAACTGTCAATAATGCCTAAAAGCAATGTAAAAGCAGCATTATTGTCAGTGAAAAAGGTCTTATGAGGGCTTTGTGCCTGAGACATAAGTTGGCTTTTTTTCCTCCATTTCTATTGTTCAGTATTTTCTGAACAGAATAAATTAGGAATATTTAGAGAATCCTGGGTGACAGGCCCTTTATTGATTATAGTTAGTTCTTCTGTCTGCCATACTTGCAGTTTTTTGGGATTTAAGCTTCAGTTTGCAGGAATGGTGGTGATTGATATGTAATGATTAATATAGTATTATTAATATTTCTGAAAGCACTTAATTACATTTTAAAGGAATGTCTAATAAGATATTAGTATTAATGGGAATACTTTCCATGGTTTCAACAAGTTTGAATCTCGCAGAACAGTGCAAATATGAGCTGTAATGACAAAAACCAGAAAGATGTAAATAATAGTTGGTTAAGTTCTATACAGTATTTATATGTTGGCGATTTAGATTCACTTTGAGATCACACTGAGTGGATTTAACTACATAAACTCTCTATAAAAAAAAAAACTGTATAAAAAAAAATTATATTTTTTAATCAAAGTGGAGTATCTTTAGGGGTAAATTCCATGGAATCACAGAACCAGAAAACTGTATTCTCAACATTTTTTTTTTATTATTATTATGAGCCACAGAAGGCAGGAATCTGTTTCAAAATGACTTGAACAGGGGAGATGAGACTCTGGTGGGTATTCTTTCCCTCAGAGCTGCTCTTGGAAAGAATATACTCTTACCTATGTCTTTATAGCTAAAATATTTGTTAATTGGTTTGAGACAAATTCTAGTTCTAGTTCTTTATAATTTGCTGGCTAATGTCTGTCCAGAGAACTTGCACCTGGCTGATACTCAAACTTCTTAAAAAATATATTGCTTTTTATGGAGCATTTTTCAGCACTGAACATGAAAACATTTTCCGTCTCCATAATAATCTTGGAACTTAAAAAGATATTTTTATCACATAAGTTGTCTCTACTTAAAAAGGAATTCGTTTTTCATTTTAGTCTGCCATTATCCTTGAAGTCTGATGATAGTAGAATTTCTCTACGGCTTAACAGCGGAATTTTGTAAAATTAGTGGGTAGTAATCCCTCTTATTTTTTATGATTGCCAAATATTGCACTTTGGAGCATATCAGGCATTTGTTATGGTGAAAATCTCTAATTAAATGTTTTATTTTTCAAGAAAGTTGTTGAATTTCGCTCCATTTACTATAAAATTTGTAAAGACCAGATTATGTAATAAATATATGCTGAAAAGTCAACAGATAAAAAATATTCCTGTAATTAATATATATTAAAAAAATAATACACTATGAAACAATGTTTAAATGAGGTCATGTTATTAAGTTATGAGAAGATCTGATTTCTATCAAGAATTAGGAAAATCAGCTTACACTCCTTATATAATTCCTTTTAATAATTTTCTATCTCCAATTTTCTGTTTGTAACAAACTGTTTCCAAACAAAGAGTTATGCTCTAATTCATCATTCTTCTTAGTAACACTATAAAATGCCTAACAGAGCTCTTTTATCCCAGGGCTTTAGTCAAACACTGAAGAATCTCTTTTCATAGTCCAACACGTTTACTATTAAACAAAATTTTGCAGCGGGAGCAGAAAAAGCTGAGTATACATCAAGTTATCACATGGAGAGATAATATCGTGAAGAGTTAGTATGGCAGAAAGTGTGCTAATTATACTTTATTTTCTGTGAATTTACTCCTGTTTTTATGCATAAAAGTATTCATGGAAATCTTCTCTTGAGGGAAAGTAAGAAATTTCACCATCTGAACAAATTGGGTTTATCTGGGAGTAGCCTTGCAACTGAAGGGGAGGGTTCTCTCATTATATGCCCCGATGAGCTTCTTCCAAGTTTGTCCTTTTCCTTGAATTGCTCATTGCTCATTTATACTGTCATAAAATGAAAAAACAAAACAAAACAAAACAAAAAAATAGTAGTAAAGAACATCAACCTTTTTCCTCTGCTGTCATTTCTGTCTTCAGTTCCATCTGCTTCTAAGAGACAGTCTCATTGTCTTAAACTCTTGGAAGTGAAATGATCCATATATTTGATGGGAGGGTGAGTCAGTGTGAGAGCTTCATGTCTGTATTAAGGACCCTTAGAAACATGTATGAGCAAGCATGACAGTTGCAGAATACATTAGATTTCATTCTTATAGCAGAGGAAAACATCTGCATTTCTTTCAAATATTTCTTAATAGATTTTTATGCTCATCATTTCTGTTTTTATTTTGAGCTATTAATTTTTCTGTTACCGATTTAATTTGATATAAATGGTTGTAGTGTGGAGATACTGATAATTAGTTTGAGTCAGTTTTGCATTTAAAATGTTTCACTGAAGTCTGGAATCCGTTCTTCCTTTGCTTGTGATGTAGTTTGATTTAGTCAACAACAACAGTTTGCTGCTCCTCAAGCAAAGCATTTCAATTGCAAAACCCAATGGACAGAGTCATAGAGAAAGAAGATATAGCTCACAGTAACTAATATTTAGCAGTTCTAGAAGATCCTAAGTTAGCTTGAAGATAATCCCACCGTCTAAATACCCTGAGAGAGTTATGGTGACAAAAACATCTGTTTTTTTTTTTGGCAGCTGATTACCAGCTGTAATTTAACAGCAACAGATGTCTCAGCTGTATCCACTTTATTTCACAGTGGAGAAAAACAATGTTAGTACTAGGTGAGAAGAACCAGATAAGAAATATGTGATTAAATATAAACCATACAATTGAGTATTTTGTACCATAGGAATTTAGCTGGAGTTACTTCCTAGCTCTTTATCTTTATTTCCACTCTTTATGTTTGGCTATACTCTGTCCATGTCTTCAGGGGAAAAAAAAAGAAAAATAAAAACAATTTTCACAATTCATTTGTAGAGTTGGATGCCAGACCAAGAAGTCTTCATCTGTTACGCCAGCTTGGTTGATTTATATATGGATCTCTATACAAAAAGTTGGGTTTCTTAGGAGTACCCAAGACTCCTTCCCTTCAACCACCCAGTCACTTAGGTGAAATAATCTATTTCAGTTCAACCTTCAAACACACTAGAAAATTATTTATCTGTGAGTGGGCTAGCTAGTAATTAATTATTCACCCCCTTGGGAACTGAAGCACTTCAGTAGAGGGCCACAGGTCTTAATGCAGGGAAATTTCTGGCTTTATTTAAAACTATAATCAAATAATTAGGCTTTAAATCATGTATCCCATCTCAGACAAATCCAATTCCAGAAAAAGTAATATTTTTGAAAGGCATTGTATACCTGCACCAAGTCTACATCAGCTTTCCTGTCTGTTTCACTCAAAATATTCCTCACATACCAAGCACACGTTTCTTTTAAGCTTTGTATGAAACAACACAGAAATCACTGACAATAAACACCGCAGGTGGAGACTGGTCAAGTCAGGAGAAAGCAGTAAAAAGCAGCCTTGCATCCAAACCATTTTTCATCTTATCAACATTACATGACTGACATAGTTTCTATGCTCTGTCAAGATATAGTACAACTCATTTGGTTATATTTGTAGTGAGAAACATCTACTTGGTGATGACTTAATGCTGTTTAGAGTGATATTTACTATCCTGTTCACCATGACAGTGATGTAATACCTTTCCTTAGCAGCACTGCTTAATACAGTCTACGGGCACCATGTTAGGGAGAAAACAGACTGTTTCAATTGCTGGGACTCTGCATGATTTCTAGAGCAAACAATAGTTCATTTATTACCAGTAAAGCTAAAATATTCTATTTCTATTTTATTCCATAAAAGGCAAAACTGCAATGAGCATGAAAGAGGATCCAGGAGTCTGGATAACTGAAACATCAGCATAGAATGTGGCGTATACCATAGTGTTAACCTGTGGTTGTCAAACTGCAAACACGTGAAACAGTTTCTAGAAACAGTCTGGCCCTTTTACCCACAATCTTATCCAAAATGAATCAAGACTGGATGTGCTTTTAAATACTTACTTTTCAAGACAGCCTGTTTCTTTTCCATGCTTCTAAACATGTAAGCTACGTCTTTGTGCACAGCTGTCACAGTGTAATCTGTTCCAAGTTTGTGATTCAAGCTTCATCTCTCTGTCCAGGTGTGAGTGGCCTCACTACAGACTTCAAAGGTAATATTATCACTTTTTCCTCTTTCAAATATGAACACCATCACATATTTGTAATGTCAGTGTTTAATTTTCCCTTCCTCACATAGTTTTCTGTCATGATTTCTGTGGTTAATTTGTTTTTCTTGGAGGCAAAATGATTGAAATTACAAACATTTTAGGTACACGTGTATAGAGTATATATGTGTATGTGTGTATAGATATTCATGTACTGATGAGCCAGAAAGCAGCTATAAGTCAGCAACAGTACTTTGCATTTGTAAGACTGGCAGCACTCTAATAAAACCTGGGACACATTGTTCACTAGTGGTAAGAGAGAAAAAATATTTTACTAACACATCAAGAATTGGACTGTTACCAGGTGAAAAAGCATGTAATTACAAAATGAGATGAGCTGTTGTTTTGTTTTTGTAGTTTTGGTTTTGTTTGTTTCCCTAGATCTCGAGCTGTCTGACTGAACATGACTCTGCAAATTCCTATCATAGCTGACTCATACAGTTAGTATTTCAATCCAATCCAGCATTCTCACAATTTGCCTAATTACTGTACAGATCACATGCCTGTTCTGTGTGAAACTGTCCAATCTGAGAATAGAAAGCCAGCAGCCTGAGGAAGACCACTAACGCCAGAGGAAGTGGAGATAATAAGAAGTGAGCTAGATGGATCCTGTCCCGGTGTTAGGTAACAACAAGATGCCACTCCTACTCATATCCACACTAGTCTTTAAATATTAATATATTTCTTAGATTCAGTCAGGAGAGGCACAACTGTATGAGAAATTTAACAGCCTTGTGGGTTTTTTATGTATCAGTGAATAATACACATGGCCAAATATTTTATGTTTTCATTTGTTTGTTTGTTTTTCAAATTATCATCAGTGCAGAGATTAAAAAGATTTTTAACTTAAAGAAAAAAAGTGCTTTGTTGACCAGATTATTGGTGACATAGTTCCTGATACTATCAGAAGTAAAATGGCCCTATGCAATTTGATGAGGCTTTTGTAAGATCAGTAACTACAGAGTTGAGTTATGAGTACTGAAAGGTTAGGATTCATCCCGGAACCTCTTGTAAATGCCTCAGGAAAATTTATGTTCAGATTATTTAACCAGAATATCTATTTTTAAGTATAAATATATTCATTTGAAAACACTTATTGCAAGTGAAATCTGTTTCTGAAAGACAGACACCTTGAGTAGAATTCACCTGACCTCACAGAGAAAACTCATCATGAAACAAACCTCTGCATTTGATCAAGTGGTCTGTAACCCAGAATTGGTTCTGATTGGTCCAAACTCTAAAGAGAACCTTAAATGAGCTGACTTCTAAACTGTGGATGTCTAAAAGTATTAGATGAAGTAAATTAATTCCTATAGTTTATCGAATTAGATTTTTAGTATCAGATTTTTAGTATATCAAACATTAATAATTTCAACAAACTCTGCTTGATAAAAGAAGAATGTTGTCCAGGCTGGTGACACTCAGTCTCTAAGAATCTGAACACACACGCACAAAAGTGATCTTCTATGTTACTATATTTATAAGGTATGACTTTTCTTGACTGTACATATCTAAGCTATTCTCTTTATCTTATTTCAGTTTTAGGGATCTGTTCACGTGGTTTGAGCCTTAAATTGAGACCAACCATATACGCTCTTACTTGCATTAAGAATGTCACAGACAGTAAACTCCTGTATTTCAGGAGTGTTTCTGATCTTTAGTTCTTTTCCTACTATGTTCAGCGCAAATCTGACTTTCGCCTCTTTTTTTTTTTAAGACCAGTTAGACTGCAATAAACATGAAATGATCATAATTTCTTGTTTGGCAAGTGTCTGAGTGGGAGTTATTAATGTTTCACTAGTGCATTTTTGTTTCTTGTAAATGTGAGAATATGTACACTGTGTAACTAACTAATAGAGTCACTTTTGTTTGCTCTCACTCTAATGGACATGAGCCCAGGAGCAAGCAGCATCAAGTGTCAAGTTTCAGGGACATGATCCCCAGTTCAAATATCTCTCTCATATGCCTGTCCATTGCTATTACAACATTCATTTTGCCTTCCAGCTGTCCCCCACCATGCTGGTTCAGTGGCCTGTCTGTCTTTGCATAGCTGTGCTCAGTTAGAGTTTTGATTATTTTAGTGAAAGGCACAATGGCAGGAAATTCATTTTAGCTTTGTCTCCATGATTTACTCTATTCTTGACAATTTTAGGTACTTTGCAGTAATCACCACTTCTCCACCTTTCTCAGGAAAAGTGGGAATCTTTTTGAATGCTTTATAAAGAATGGCTCTATGTTGGCCATGCAGTCAGTGATGTACCACTAACTTTGAACAAAGAAAACAAATTTAGCTCCCGTACATATTTTCAGTGGTCACAAAGGCTATGCTTTTTGTGTTCAACCCAAGTCAAGCTTATGTCATTTTCTAGGGGAAGAAAAGGGATAGGGAAATATCAACATTTTCTTACTCTTGAGAGGTAGAGTTCTTCAAACATAACCCAGAAAATCTAATTTAGGAGTTGATATTTCTCCATTGACTATATAAAGGAAGTGGGCTCTGATTTGTAGCACATGGAAGCTTAAAAATAGATATCTGCTCTCCACCAAAGTATACAACTGACTTCCTTCCAGCAATAACAGAGCTCTAGTGGACACTTCAGCTAGTTAACCCTTCCATTACCACCCCCACATGTTTTTTACACACTCTTCAGAGGTATATGTGGAAAAAGGAACATGAGTTCTGGTTCTCTTAAGAAGTATCACTAGAAACCAGTGAAGTACCTATCAGGATGGAATTTGTACTGGAGCAAAATTACTTGAAGATTTATGGATAAAATTGCTCTCTATATTCTTTCTGTTTCTGTCTTATCTGCTGTTATGATACTCCATATCATAAGGTAAAAAATATCTTATTTGAAATGTACATTTTAGCAGATTTTCTAAGTGCAGATAGGGGGCCTTAAAACAGAGTGCAACTTGGAAGAGGAGGAGGAATACAAGAGTTTATATTATCCTTTCAATTTAAAAACCTTATAAATTGTTCATGTAAAGGGAAAGCTTGAAGATGAATTCTGAAAAATGTGCATTAGGCCATGTAGCAGATAACAGGATTAATCCAGGATTTCAGCTTTGGCTTTCTACCCTGCACAAAAAAGCTTCAAATCTGGTGAAAGACAGCAAGGAATGAAAGTCTTGCCCCTGCCCAGCAGGAACGAAGGGAGCAAGTTAACATGACAGAGCTTTCCCCTGAAGAACAATTTTCCCACAGCTGTATAGATTACTGATTTAATAGATTTTCACGGTGAGAGGAGATTTTATAATCACTTCACCTGTGAGGTGAGTATGCTATTTATATATGGATAGTAGTATTTCTCTTGAGAATGTTTCTTTCACTCCAGGCAGCAAGAGTCTGAAAGAAAGTGGAGTAGGAGAAGGCAGCTAGAGGCAGCCTGATACAAAGGTGAGGGCAGTACCTGAGCAAAAGCCCCTTTTCACTTTATGTGTCTGCTCTGGTTATGCTCTCCCACTACCTAATATCTTTCCCTAGTGACAGAAAGAGGATCTGTGGAAATAGCATGGAGCTGCACCAGGGAAGTGTGAAGGTGAACCCATGCCCTGGGAAAGGGAAGTGGGAAAAGGGGGAACAAGTAGGGAGATGGTCTTAAAATCAAACAGCAGCAATGATCTGACAAGGAAAGCTAATTTACTAAATAAGATTGTGGAATGTGAAATAATACAATAGAATGAATTAGAATAAAATAGAGGTTGTCCAATAACTGAAGGTGTTACTCTAATCCTAAAGGTGAGATGGCTAGGGAGCTTACATGCTGCCAAAATGAGCGAAAAGGGGAAAAAAAAGAAAATGTCTTGTGACATGTGGGCAGTTGATTTTTTCCCTCTGAACAGAAAATGAAACTCCTCTGGGGTATGTTCTTCTCTTCTGAGACAGAATACCTGGAACTACTGACGATCCATGGAACTGGAGCATTAACTCTTTAATCCCTGTGCACTATATGGAATACTGATAACAGAAGATCAAAAAACCAGGGCAGGAGGAATGGCAATAAATTAAAAGAGGGAAGATTCAGGTTAGGTGTTAGGAAGAAATTCTTTCCTCAAAGGGTGATGAGACACTGGCACAGGCTGCCCCATTCGTGAAGGTGTTCAAGGCTATGTTAGATGGGATTCTGGACAGCCTGATCTCATGGTTGCCAACTTTGTCCATGGTAGAGGGGCTGCAACAAGATGATCTAGGATGTCCCGTCCAGTCTAAGACATTCTATGGTAGTTCAAGAAGTTAAGAGATCAACTTTAAATGGTATGATGTACAGATTTGTTGGTTTTGCCGCTTCTTCCTTGAGAGGAAAAAATGAACATTGAAAGCATCTTTGAACAATGTGTTGTCTGAGGTTTACACAGATATACCACACCTGTTTGTTTCGTACTTCCAGCTTTCTTTACTGTGAGTATCTGATAAACTCTTTCATCTTCCAAAACCAGTGCTTGTATTCCTGATCATCCAGTGTCACCTATTCTTTATCACTTTGAGACGTTATGGTGAGGCAGTCTGCCTTACACACGTGAGGCATCTAAGATTCAATAAATTCTTTCTTATTAACTTCTGCGTGAAGTGCTGCTCTTTTTTATTTATTCATTTTCTTAATTTATTTCCAGTTTGGCAATATCTACAACATAGATCTTAAATATAGGTCTTAATGGTATAGGCATGTTCTATATCTATGTGCACTATAAGTGTACTGTGCAATATAGCACTTATTACTACAGGATGGATCATTTTTAGGAAAAGGACTAGCATAGAACCTCTAATCAATTAAACCTTAATCAGAAAGCTTAATTTTGTTGAATCTTTTGTATAAGAAGATTTTATGTAAAAGAGAATATCTGTTTTAATACGTTGTGAAGTAGTAATAAATATCTGATGCATATTTATGTGTCCTGTGAGGCTGATAAGTTTTATGGGAAAGGAAAGAAATTTAGTCATATCTGAGCAAAGCTATCAAAAGCTATTATAGGTATTATCCCTTCAGAAAGACTTGTGTTTTAAGTAAGCTGGGGGTTTTTAAGGGAGAGATATGTTAGATTCTCTTGTGTAGAATAGAACGTAATGCTTCAAGCTGCTGGGCCACACAAACTGAAGATTTTGCGTAATAAAAATTATGATTTCAATTGCAGTTTGATTAGCAGTTAGAAGATGGACAAAAAAAAACATTGGGGGAAATAAAAATATTTTATTTGATACAAATTTTATATGCTTTAGAAGATGGTTAAAATAAGTTAAAAGAAAAAGGAGAGAAGTAGGGAAAAAAGAAAAGCATTTACAAAAAAAAATAAAACACAATTAGACTTTTGTGAAAGAAAAATCAATTGAAGATTATTGTTTGCTTATTTTTTTTTCACTCCTATGTTTTTAATGCTTTAGGGGCATAAGAGTCAGAAGAATTGAACTATTACCATTCAGACTAAGCCAAATAAACATTTTGTTCTGAATTCTACCTTGGCCATCAGTCAAAAACTCTTCATCACATACAATGCACAGTAATTATTCTGTGCCTCTGTAATGCACAGACATCCAGGATTCATCCCTGTCATGGTTTCATGATTTTTGTTATCAGTATTCTACATCATAACATCATGTAGAGCCCTAGGAGTTAAAGAGTTAATGCTCCAGTTCTGTGGACTGCTGATTTTCCGGATACCTAGTTCTCAGAAGACAAGAACTACATACCCCAGAGGACTTTGTGTTTCTGTTTTCCATTCAGAAGGAAAGATAAGAGTGCTCACAAGTCATGAGATTGACCCTTTTTTTTTTTTTTTTTGCTGCTGCTTGTCTTGGTGTTTGATTTCAGGCCCATCTCTCTACCCTTCCCTCCTTTTCCATTTCCTGATGTGTTTATCCTTGGGTTCTCCTGCCCCATTTGTCACTGAACAAAGCCAAAACAGCCCAGAAATCGTTGACACCCCCTTACCTCCCCCATTTTTTGGAGGACTTTGGGCCCACTGTCCTCATGTTACGGTTACAGATAGATCTAGAGATAACTTTGTGACAATCCCCATGGCATCAGTGCATTGGAAGTTGTGGTGCCATTGTTGTGGAGTCTACTTCTCTGGAGATACTCAGAACACCTGGACACTCTATTTGCAACATACACTAGGAAATCTGCTTTAGCAGGGCTTTGGACTTGATTAAGTACAGAGGTCCCTCCAACCTCTGTGACTCTTTGTTTCTCTCATGTTTCCCATCTGTTGATTAGAGCTTGGCCAGACGGGCAGAATCTTCTACCAGGAACTCAGTTACCCCCCTCTACTCTCAACATCTGTCAGGATTCTTCTTCCTATGCTTGAAATAACACTTATTTGACTGTGTAGAGAAGCCATTTGTGACTACACAAAACCATACTTTGCTGAGACAGTCTGGATTCTGGTCAGTGTAATCCCATATCATGAGCATGTAAATGCACATACTGCCCCAGCACAGTTTGTGAGAAGTTTTTATTCTTCAATTTATAAAACACCTAAACAGAGAGTGGCTGTTTTCATGCTCTTTAAGTAAAGCTATCAAAACCTTTGTAGCATTCTAAAGTAGTGATTACACATAATTGTACGTATCCTTTCCACAACATTCTGACCAAGTTCTTTACACTTGTATGCTTAATATTAATGATGAAGAAATTCAGAACTTGAGGGAAAAAAAAAAAAAAGAAAGAAAATGTAGCAGAGCCCGCTGTTCATTATCTGGCACAACCTCACAAAACACCACAATCCTGCTCCACAAGATTTCCATGATTTCAATTCTTGACCCCTTCTGACGTGAGATCAATGACTGCGTCAAATTCTGTGGCATTTCTGTGGTTTTTGTAAATATGTACCAGAATAAGGTGACCAAATTCATTCAAACTGCTGACTTAGGACAATATGAAAACACCAAGATATTTAAGTGAGAAAGGATTTAGTGTTAATCCCTTTCAGTTCTTCGCTGCCCCTCCAAGTACCTACTATTTAATACAAGAGAAATTCAAAGATCCAAATAAATGTCATTACAAACGGTGACTGTAAAAGAACAGCTATGAATAAAATGTTCCATTGGAAATTATAATATATATCTGCTGCAATAATTTGCGTCAGTCAAACCATCCTAAAGAAACAAACAGTCAATAACAAACAAGATTCTGTAGTCAATGGGCCATAGTCGTTTCTGATGTGATTCCTCTGAGCTTAATGGAGTTGGAAGGGCAATGGGCTTAGTTTTGTATAAATAAATCATAATAGGGAAACAGTATACCATCTGGAAAATAAATGGAAGAAACAGTGGAAAAAAGCTAAACCTACATATCCAGGGTTTCAATTTCTCCTTTGGTATCTGCACTATCTAATGAGCAGCTGCATCAAGTTATCACCAGTTTTCCGGAAAACAGAATCCTATTTCAGAGTAGCCCACAGGTCTGAGCATTACTACAGCCATAAAAGACTCTTTCAGCTCATTAATTTCCCCTGATCTTTCTGTTCATTCCTGACTTAATAGATTCCTCTGTCCTTTTTTAAAAGGAATACCATCCCAGGGAAACATTTTTCTTTAATGCACCCTACGGCTTAGTTTTTTTCAGACATTTCCTATTTTCCCAAGGAAAATATTTCCCATAGACCTTTTACTCATACTGCAATAACATATTCCCTTATGAGCTCTGAATCATCATCTTTTTAGTGTACATTTTCTGATCCCTTTGTTCTGCTTTCTCATGCACTGATGAAGTGACTGTAACTCCAAAATTTACCTTCTTTTATTTTTAGTACTTCTTTTCAATAAGCTCACCTAAAATTTAGTATTTAGTATTTCTTTTTATGTACTACTCCTGTGGTGGGTACTACCTCTCTACCACAGTTACTGTTCCTGTATCCTATAGTACTGTTGCTGTTACTTAAATAATAACTGAACCAACAGTATAACTATACATACACATATAATATGCAGAGGTTTTGAGTCTGGAGAGTCCGTTATTCCCTATTTCCATCTATCAATGTACAATCAGACATCTTGTACACATAAATGTACATGTATTCTCCAATTAAATTAAGAAAAGATAGTAAGCTCAGAAAATAATATGCAGGGATATTATGATTTGGATTTTATACTAATGACAATAAATATAAACTGGTACATTTTTCTTACATTGAATTTCAGAGGAAAATCTTGAAAAATTTAATAAATAGAGTTAAAACAAAAAAGTTATTTTTCAGAAATGTTTGATGACATAACAAGGATATTTAAACCCTGGAGGAATCCTACAAGTGGGTCCAGCCCCTGAATATGAAATTAAATCTCAGAAATAGTCAATTCTAACAGAATGCTCCTAAAATGAGAGATAAAATATTTTCTACATTTCAGATGCATACAGTTATGTTACATTTCCGATGCTAAAGGTTATTTAGCTCAGATAACTAGAAAGACGTAGGATACAGACTTCTATGGCTTTGCTTCTCCTCTGGTGATCCATATAACCAATAGAGAGAAATATGCATTTCTTTCTTAGGGAGTAATTCATAGATTCATTAGGTTGGAAAGGACCTACAAGATCATCTAGTTCAACCATCCTCCCACCACCATCCGTACCCACTAAGCTACTAAATCAAATCCCTTAGCACCTCATCTAAACGCTTCTTGAACAGCGCTAGGGACGGTGCCTCAACCACCTCCCTAGGCAGGCCATTCCAGTGCCTGACCACTCTTTCAGAGAAAAAATTTTTCCTGAAATCTAATCTAAATCTTCCCCGGCGCAACTTGCGGCCATTCCCTCTCGTCCTGTCATTAGTTATCTGGGAGAAGAGGCCGACCCCCTCCTCACCACAGCCTCCCTTCAGGGAGTGGTAGAGTGCAATGAGGTCTCCTCTGAGCCTCCTTTTCTCCAGACTAAACAATCCCAGCTCCCTCAGCCGCTCCTCGTAAGACTTGTGCTCCAGACCCCTCACCAGTTTTGTTGCCCTTCTCTGAACACGCTCCAGTGCCTCGATGTCTCTCTTGTAGTGAGGGGCCCAAAACTGAACCCAGTACTCGAGGTGCGGCCGCACCAGAGCTGAGTACAGGGGGATGATCACCTCCCTGCTCCTGCTGGCTACACTATTTCTAATACAGGCCATAATGCCATTGGCCTTCTTGGCCACCTGGGCACACTGCCGGCTCATGTTGAGCCGAGCATCAACCAACACTCCCAGGTCCTTTTCCTCTATACACTCCTCAAGCCATTCTGCCCCAAGCCTATAGCACTGCATGGGGTTATTGCGGCCAAAGTGCAGGACCCGGCACTTGGCCTTATTGAACCTCATCCTGTTGACCTCAGCCCAGCTGTTCAGCCTATCCAGATCCCGCTGAAGGGCCTCCCTACCCTCAGACCAATCAACATATCTTCCCAACTTGGTGTCATCCGCAAACTTACTGAGGGTACACTCAATCCCCTCATCCAGGTCATCAATAAAGATATTAAACAAGATGGGCCCCAATACCGACCCTTGAGGGACACCACTCGTGACAGGATGCCAGCTGGACTTAACTCCATTAACCACTACCCGCTGGGCACGGCCCTCTAGCCAATTCTCAATCCAAAGAAGAGTGAACCTGTCCACACCACGGGCTGCCAGTTTCCCCAGGAGAATACTGTGGGAGACCGTGTCAAAGGCTTTGCTGAAGTCCAGGTAGACTACATCAACAGCCTTTCCCTCATCTACCAGTCTGGTCACCCAGTCGTAGAAGGAGATGAGGTTGGACAAGCACGACCTACCCTTTGTGAACCCGTGCTGGCTGGGTCTGATCCCCTGATTGCCATGCGTGTGCCATGTGATCTCCCTCAAAATCAATTGCTCCATAACTTTCCCTGATACCGAGGTCAGGCTGACAGGTCTGTAGTTCCTCGGATCTTCCTTACGGTCTTTCTTGTAGATGGGAGTCACATCGGCAAGCCTCCAATCTTGTGGGACCTCTCCAGATGACCAGGAATGCTGATAGATGGCAGAAAGCGGCTTGACAATCACCTCTGCCAGCTCCCTCAGCACCCTTGGGTGGATCCCATCTGGTCCCATGGACTTGTGGCAGTTCAGATGGAGGAGCAGGTCTCTGACTGTCTCAGCTAGGATCACAGGGGGTGTATTATGCACTTCATCCCAGGCTTCCAGGTCAGGGCGAAAAGTATCCTGAGGATAACTGACCTTTCTATTAAAGACAGATGCGAAGAAGGCATTGAGAACCTCAGCCTTTTCCTTATCCTCTATGGTTACATTCCCTGCCACATCAGGTAAAGTAGGGAAATTCTCCTTAGTTCTTCTTTTACTGTTAATATATTTGTAAAAGGATTTTTTGCTCTCCTTTACTGCAGTAGCCAGTCTAAGTTCAAGCAGGGCTTTTGCATTTCTAACTTCCTGCCTGCAAATCTTGGCAAGTTCTCTGTAGTCTCCCCAAGTAGCCTGTCCCATCTTCCAGAGGACATAGACTCTCTTTTTCTCCCAGAGTCTCAACAACAGATCCCAGTTCATCCACACTGGCCTTCTTCCCCCGCGGCTTGACTAACAGGACTCAGGGACAGCCTGCACCTGTGCCTTTAAGATTTCCGTCTTGAGGAGGACCCAGGCTTCCTGGACTCCTTTACCCCTCAGGAGCAAGTCCCAAGGGACCCTTGCAACAAGCATCCTGAACAGGTCAAAGTCTGCCCTCTGGAAGTCCAAGGTAGCGGTTTTGCTAGTCACCCTCTTGACATCACCAAGTATAGCAAACTCTACCATTTCATGGTCACTCTGGCCAAGACAATTTCCAGCCTTCACATCTTCTACTAGTCCTTCTCTGTTAGTGAAGAGCAGGTCTAGCAGGGCAAATGCAAATGGGGCCCTCAGTACCCGTGAGAAGGGAGCCTCCCACCACGATCACCTTTCTTTCTTTCTTGGTAGCGGTAGTCTCAATGCACGGAGTCTACTGCCTTGCCATTGGTGACTTCCTGGGAGAATCTTCTCATACCTCCCCCCTTATTTCTCCTTCAATGTCCAACGCTGCAAACCTATTGCTTAGAGGGACTTGAGGACACGAGGTAGGCAGAAGGGGAGATCGCCTACGGTACCGAGCAGGGACTCTCTGCCAGCCCTCCCCATCCCGCAGATACCCCCCCTCAGCCTGACGGGGGCAGGTCAGGGAGTCCACCACCAAATTCGGGGTATCTCCCCGGCGCCTTTCTCTCTGGCACTCGAGGGAGCTACTCCACCAGTCAATCTCCTGCTCGCAGTCCCTGATGGCCCTCAGTCTCTCAACCTCCTCTTTCAGCTCTGTCACTATGTTAAGCAGATCTTCAACCTGTCCACACCTCACACAAGAGATCTGCTTGCCACCCCCCTCCAGCAGCAGCAGGCTCTGGCACTCACTGCAACCAGAGACCTGTGTAGCCACGTTTCTAGGCAGACCTTCTGTCTGGGTCGCCTCAGCCTTTGTATGGCAAGCCCTCTGTCTAGTAGAGACCATGGCACAAAAAAATAAAAGAATAATAAATAAAAAGGATAAATAAATATATATATATGTATGAATGATAAGAAAATAAAAATAAAATAGACAATAAAGTAAAAAAAAAAAAAAAGTAGAACACAACTCTGAGAACACAGAGAGCAGTAATAAACAGGATGAATTCGCAAGAGAGAAGGGATAGAAATCCTACACCCTACTACACAAGCTCCCACACTTAGCACCTAGCTTCAGTAGAATAGAGAGAGGTGGCACTCACGCGTAGTTTGCTCCTCCTTGTCCCTGAGGCCTTTTCAGAGCTGAAGGTGTGCGCGGGGGCGCCGTTTCCCGGGCAACGCCGACGCCACGTCAGCCTCTCGCGAGAGAGCTGCCGAGAGCTGAAGGGACTGCCGGGTCTCCCTCGGTTCCCCTGAGACGGGAACCTCCCGAAAAACCCCTGTGTACCTCAAAATCTGTCACTGCGGCTCCGGCTGTGCCGATTCCAAAGCAGTAGATCTCGAGGATATTCGAGGATAATTCGTCTTAACTAGTGTAGTTATCTACCTTATGGTAACATTGATTTAGTCTTTAATTTTTGTTGACCATATTTCCTAGATCCATGTTGACTACAGAAGAAATCCATGGTACCTATCTCAGATTTAATAAAACAGATCCCAACAATAAATTATTATCCCCACCTTTCTCAAATGAAGAATTATTTTGTAGAAAAAGCTGTAAATAAAACCAGCATGACTTGACTGGGCAGTGCAGAAAACAAGTGGTTCACCAGTGGATTATCACATCTGAATTGACCTTAAGTACATGTTTAGAGCATGATGTGAATAGAGTAGCATTATTAAAAGTTTAGTTTTAATCATAGATTTTGAACACATTTTTCCAAAATCTTGGGACAGTATTCCTGTAGAAGCAGGAATAAGATCAGTGACTTGGTGAAGCTCTGTCAGAGACTATATTTGAAACAACTAAATCATTCTTACCCATTTTGTGTAGGGTGCATATAATGTGGCATCCATATCCTGTTGTAGTTTATCATATTCTGCTTTTTCACTCTCCAATAATTCAATATGATTTCAGAACTGAAAAGCTTTGTGAGATTCTAGAGATGATTATATATGTGCTATACTTTTTAAAGAGATTTTTTTTTCTGAGATTTCAGAATAGGTTGATATTTGTGCTTAGATTTATAGTATTTTCAGTTGACCTGAAAAATAATCCTGAGAAGTAACAGCCCCCAGATCTCTGCTCCCATCCCAATGTCAATTTATGCCTGAACATGGGAAACAAAGAATTTTCTACAAAGCTTTGTACATGTAAATATTACAAGCCCAATCTTGAGAAATTCCCAGTCTAGAATCATTCTGAATGTTATATATCAGGCCAAACTCTGACACTGAAACGGTTCAGTTGACCTGGGTTAGTTCGCATTCAGTGCACACACAAGCTTTTCTTTCTCCAGAATCAGTCACTTCACATGGTAAGAATATTCTAGTGACAACTATCAGATGCCCCTTCAATCAGCAGTTATAAATCAATCCATTAAATGAAAAATATGCTTTATTGTAAGGTATTTTTCCAGTTAAAATTAACTCTGTTGAGTTTTGCCAGTCTGTATATGGTGAAAAGTTAACCTAGGCAGCACATGTTTTTCGGCAGACTTTCTGTTCCCAGTTACGTTGTGTTTCTGAGGTTGGAGTTTGGCTTTGCCACTCAGCCCACACCCATCATGATGATCTCTTGCAGAACAGCTGCTCAGTGCCAGTTCTACACTTGCTATATATCTTGTGGAACTGACAGCAAGAAGGCACTGACAGAACAGACATCTCAAGTGGGACCTGGGGTATTTTTCCCTGCATACCATCCATGGGTAAGGATCATACAGCCCTCTGTGGTTAAAGACTGCTTGCTCATTTCCCAGCTATACGTGGATGAATAAAAACAGGAAAACAAACAAACAAACAAAAAAAGAAAACAAACAAAAAGGAAACAAAAGAAACTGTACAAACAAATACTGCATTACTGTACTGACATAACAAATAATGATTAGAGATGGTCCAATTAACACTAGTTACCCTTTCTAAGCTTATTTTTGTTTAGCTACAAATACTAATACCACAAAAAGACACAAACTTGCTTAAACGGAAATTAAGAAACAGTCAACATTCTTTTCTGTTGAACTCAAACATGTTTATTTTTTCAGACAAACGCATACAGTATTGTGTTCAGAAACATCATGTCAGCAAAAGCTATAAAAGTTGCTTCTGCTCACTCATGTAATTACTGATGGAGTATTTCTTAAATACATAATTTAATAATTAGAATAACATTCTTATGTGCAGCAGAAGACATTATCTTCATAATCACAGCATTGATAATTGCCATATCATAGTTATATGACAATGACAACTGAGAATTACTTATCATTATTAACTATTCTAGCAAAAAAAACTAAGCATAGTTATTTTATGTACAATATTTTATAATATTGTTTTATATATAAATATACGTAATTATAATATTTTATAATATAGTTATATTTTTATAACTATATTACAAAAAACAAACAAGTATTTTTTGTTAATTAATAAGGTAGGATATGGTAACCCACTCTCTATGAGGATATTTTTATGCAATTGTCCTTACTGTGTAGTTCACAAGTTGTGAAATAATGTGTGAATCCATTTCAGCTCCCTTTTTTTTTTTTTTTCTTTTCTTCCATAGGCAAGATCTCCTTTTCCTTGGAAAAAAAGGAAACACTCCAAACATCCCACTACTTGAGCAGTATGAACAGATAGAATTTCAGCCATGAAGTGTTACCTCTGAAGCATTATGTCCAATGTGATAAATAAAGATAATTCAGTAGGGATATAATTCCTTTTAGATACATAAATTAGAGAAAAATGCATGCAAACTGCCCATGCAAAAAAAAAAAAAAAAGTTCTGTAAAATCCTGTTTCTTCCTAAAAAAGACTGGAAAGACCAGTTTGTTTAATAAGGCTGTGTTTGCAGCCAGTGTCAGGTTTGTACTTCCCAAGAAGTGCCAGCTCAGTCAGATCCAGATAGCCTGGAGTTTGAGTCATGGCTTAATTATTAGAAAGAGATTTGACAGTCCACACCTCATGCTTTACAGGAAAAGCTGAAGCAAGCCCACAAAGACTGCTTTTCAGGTAACCCACACTGAAAGGAACATGCTGCATAGGAGATTGTTACAGTCTGTTTGTATCCTACTGTGTCACTCAGGCTGAGCCCCAGGCTGGCCCATGAGAACAGCAGCATGGCAGCAAAGTCATGATGTCAACCTGCTGGACTAGAGGGGCCTCTCTCAAGTACCTAAATACAGGCAGCATTTCCAAATCAACACTAAGTAATCCTTCTTTCTTTCCTTAACTGTATTCTTATTTGCTTAATTAACTTTATTTTTCCTTCGATTTGTTTGCCGACAGCAGGAAACTATTTAAATGAAGTCCTCCTCTGAGTTAGGTTATTGATGTTAAAAGGGAAAGCAAATTGCTGAGGTTTTTCTTCAGAGAACTTCAAAAAGAAATGACTGAAGGAAAGCAGTGAGCTAACTGTATTTTCTCAAAACTGACACTAATGTCTTTCAAAATTCTTATCATTTTGAAAGCACTAGGCCATTCTAATCATTAGCTGTGAGTAGAAAATCATTTTTAAAAATATACATAGGCAACACCCCAGGCTATTATGCTATCTTCTGAGCCACACAGCCAGGCCATTGGATGGGACATGTGGCACAGTGTCACCATCCCCTCCCAGGATCTTTGAGCCACCCATAGCCAGGCCCATCTCACCAGGCAAGATGAGTTGGACTCTGAACCGCAACCTGAACATAAAAATAGGGGTTTGATGCTATCACTAGGATAAATTAATCTCTCCCTGATAGTTCTCTGATTGTCAGTGTGTTCTCTCCTAACCTTAATCATTACAGTTATAAAGTTTTTTTGAGAAATGACATTAGTTCTGGCGCTGTCATTCAGAGGAACCTTACAACAGCTAAGATATAGTGGTACTATATAAATTAGCATAATGTAATCATAAATGTCAGAGACGGACTTCAGTTTTTCAGAACATCCCTCATTAGCTTAGTAGTAGCTACATGTAAAGTTTATTTGAGGGTGAGATTGAAATTAGAATCCATATTTCATTCGATTAATTTGACTAATTGTTTGTACATTTTTCAGACTTTTTTCTGTCTTTTTCTGGCTGTTATTTTTAACATTAATAAATTGAAAAGATAGTTATTAGCCTTAGCTAACAATTATTTATCCAGAAAACTATATTCTGGCATCTCATTTTATCAGGAATCAATAAGTACCATCATAGAGTGGTAGTGGGAGATTGACTGGTGGGGTGACTCTCTGGGAAAGACACCAGGTTTGCACACCCCAAACCATGGTGGACCCTCTCCTGCTCAGCGATACAGGCAGCCACCGTACCTTGGCTCTCCAGGTGCCTCGATGAAAATGAGAATGGTCTGTGGGCTGGTTCGGCCCAGTTCTGTGACTAATAGGGAGGGGGACCCGTGGACCCACACCTCAGGAAAGGGGAAGGAGGAAAATGGAGAGGGTAGGGAGATGGGCCTAGAAACAAAACAGGGGCATTGATCTGAGAAGGAAAACTAATTTACTAAATTAGATATCAAAATGCAAACTAACATAATGTAATTGGAATTGAAGCTAATAAATCAAATAAAATGAGAGAAAGATTGTGCGAATCTGAAAGCCTTACACTAAAGCTGAAGGTGAGACAGCTGGGGAACCTGCACTGCTGAGATGACCAGCAAAAGAGGATGTTTCCAGGACTTGCGTGCAGTTTTTTCTTTCCCTCTGGGTGCAAAACAGAAATGCAAAGTCTTCTGGGGTATGTAGTTCTTCCTCTCTTCTGAGAGCCAGGTACCTGGAAATTCAGCAGTTCACAGACTTAGAGCATTAACTCTTTAACTCCCAGTGCCTCACATGATGTTCTGATATGGAATGCCAATAACAAAAGTCATAAAAACATGAGAGGTTTGAAGTCCTGAGACAAGAGAGAGAAGTGAGTGAGGATGTGGCAGGAGGTCTGCCTCCAAACTTGTCAAAGGTGAGGCAGTCAGCTCCACACCTCAAGGCTGCCTCCACCAGGGAAGAAAGGAGGGTGATAGTTGTAGGCAACTCCCTCCTAAGAGAAATAGAGGACCCTACCTTTAGAGAGGTGTGCTGTCAGCCTGGGGCCCAGGATGAGGATATTGCTAGAAAACTTCCCAGACTGATCCACCCCTCTGATTATTTTCTTTATTGATAATTCAGGCTGGCAGTGATGAGGTCACTGAAAGAAGCCTGAGGACTAAAATGATTTCAGGGGGCTGGGGAAGTTAGTTGATGGAGCAGACTTAAAAGTAGTATTTGCGTGTATTACTACAGTGGCAGGGATGGACACTAAGAGGAGCAGGAAAACACATCTTACAAACACATGGCTGAGAGGCTAGTGCAAACACAAGAATTTTGGGTTCTTTGATCATGGGGCGGTCTACTTGGCACCTGACCTGAGATCTGTTGATGAATGTCACCTGACTCAAAGGAGGAAATAGATCTTTGCCTGGGAGCTGACAGGGCTTTTATAGAAGGCTTTAAACTGGATATGAAGGGGGAAGGGGATAAAACCTTATCACTCTCTATAGTTGTTTGAAGGGAAGTTATAGTGAGCTGGAGGTCAGCCTCTTCTCTTGTTTAACTAGTGACAGGATGAAAGAAAATGGCTTTAGGTTGCGTCAGGAGAAATTCAGACTGGATGTCAGGAAATACTTCTCTAAAAGAGAATGGGCTGCCCAGGGAGGTGGTGGAGTCACTGAATCTTGGGGTATTCAAGGAACATTTAGCCATTGTGTTGAGGAACATTGTTTAGCAATAACTATTGGAGATAGGTGGATGATTGGACTGGATGATCTTGTATGTCTTTTCCAACCTTGATGATTCTGTGATTCCATGATTCTATGAATTATTTGAAACATTACCTTGGAGATTACTTACATCTAATACCTTTCTGTTTCCAGTACTAGTTCATTAAGTTAAATCAGTAGATGTTTTCTTTCATTTGTTTACCTCTTTAACTGTCTACCCACTGAAATTCTCAAGAAGAGTTTATTTAACACAGAATATGGTACAGATTTAACTTTGGATAATCTTAGTTTCAGCTAAATAAGTGGAAACAAATAAAATAAACAGTGACAGAAATATTATTTCTGAGAAAATATTTCCTAAAGAAAGATTTTCAGTGCTCAGTGAAATCATTGATATACAATTGTTGGTATCTCTATATCATCTGGTGATGAGAATGCTTTTTATTTTAAGCATACACTTCCTCATGCCTTGGAGGTTCACAGGGTTGATTTCTTTCAGCTGTTCAATTGTCACCTGGTTATCAAAAATCCTGTCTCTGCAAGACAAGTTACCTACTAGCCTATTTTCAGTTTTCACATTATAGGGGCCTTGCAGCAAAATTTCTTTTCTAAAAATCTTTTCTTTACATCAGTAAAACAATGTGATTTTCCCTAATGGACTTCTGTGAATCAAATGAATATTTTTCCTTTTATGCCACAAGAAATGCAGTCTTTAGCAGAAAACTAATGTGGTCAATCTCCTTTTTTATTTCATAAAGTTGTAAGCTGTTGAAATCAGGGTCAGGCTATCTTATCAGTTTTCTGTACCAGCTGCAGTTAAATAAATGAGCATTAGAAGTGAAATGCATTTGCTGCAATTATCTCTTCATAAGCTTCAGTATGACAGGAATAGAAGCAAAATTGATCCTAATGGAGTGTAGGGGGGGTTATAAAGTATTTCCTGGGGTTGTGACGTGTGACATGGGAACACGCATATCCTGTGGCTAATAAGAGCTGGGGGAGCTGTACTTTCTTCTCCATTTGCTCACTAATAAGCCTACTATGCTTTGGTGTGGGAAAATGCAAACAAACAAGGGCAATTCTTAACCCTGACACTATTTAAGATTTCATAAAGCATTTTAGAACGCAGGCAAAGAAGTTTCTAAGCAAACAAATACCTTCACTTTATTGAAAACGTTAACCCTGTTGATAGAGCTCTGATTGTGACCCAAAGCTTCCTTGGGAAAATTTACATAAGTAATGTGTTTGGTAGAATGAATACAAAATAATAATTATAAATGATATAAATGATATATTTAATATTATTTTAATGTGTACATGGAATAAGTATTATTTATTTTTCTTCTCTATTACTGTGGAAAGAAGAAGGTATCAGGGCATGAGTGTACCCTTCATTTTTAAATAGTTGCAGTGCCTTCAGCAGAGAATGTCAACTACTTTTCAGAGTGTGTAAGTCACAGTGAATATATCCACTGCTTCTGGGGCTTATCTTTTACAGAGGATAAGAGATCTCTACCTCCCTGCAGAAAGTTACATTCCTCTAACCTTGTCGAATCCCATTGGATTATGTGCAATCCAATAATGTTCAAGCAAAAAGCTCATGTACTACTTTTTTGCCTTAGGGCCATATTAAGAATTTTGCATCTTCAGCATCAAAAGCATGAATATGTGTTGCTTTTGCTAAAAGAACAGTTTATTTATGTACTAGCTGTAGTAAATACTCTTAATCAGACCATTCCCTTCAGGGTAGAAGACTTAGACACATCTAGAAATCCTGTAGATCTCCGAATAAATACAGAGAATGCAGTAGTGGACTTCAACTTTCTTTCAAAGTATGTTGATAAATGCTCTGGGTGTAAACAAAAACTCTTTAGTTTCTATTTTTTGTTCATCTTGAAGATTACAGTGATTGATATCTAGCTCAATGTTCTGAGAAACAGCCAGTCCTGCTGGGGGCTAATCAATACCTAAGAGATGGAAATAAAGTTAATATTCAAATTCAAGGATATTCCTACAGAAATTCTTCTGGAAGTGAATTTATTTTCACAAACTCAACATTAATATTTGCAGGCAGTAGTTAGACGAACTGAGGTTTGTTGCAGGTTGTAGCAACTTGGACTTGTTTGATCACCTAATTAGTGAGTCTGTGGTAGAATGCGGCAGCTTTCCCTAATGCCACTGTAATTTCTCAGATTCTTTCATTAACCCTTTTAAATTGTATCTGAAATAATCTTCAAGTCTCATTTATTTGCTTGTTCTTTGACAATCCACAAAAAAATTCCTTTGGGAAAGGAGAGAACTGAAACATTCCCACCTGATGCTAAGTGATCCACCAGCTTAAACTACCATTGAGTTCAAAGTAAGATGTCATCTAAGAATTGTTCTATTGAACTAATTTTGTGACTTCTATTTAGTATATGAAACCTCTAAATCAGCTCTGGGCTTGTCTTTCTATAAGCCGTTTAAGTTTATCCTTTTTCCTATCATGTTTGAAGAGATCTCTATGAATGACAGCTTTATTCTGCCCGGAGGGAATCTTCTGCCCAGTATGTGCTTAAACAAATTTAGCTATCTCCATAGCTTCTCAAGTACAACTGATCTCCACAGTCATCTATCCCCCCACTACAACCATTTTTTTTCTTCCTTTCTAAATTATAGTCTGTAAACTTAACACTTAGGTTCTAAATACATAGGACTGCAATTAACTTTGTTGTTAATGTTAAAAGAGAGGTTTGGATAGCAGCTGAAAGGAAACAGCTCAAATTTGATGGCAATAATGATTGATGACCTTTTGGTATTCATTCAAGTACCTTTGCAAATTTAGCTGGTTGACAAATCTATTCATGAATTTTATTGTATGCATTGTACTTTTCAAGAAAAGTGTCAAAATTTAGAAATAATAAATCCTCTCAGTTTTATTCAATTTGATGGTATTCATAAATAGAGACTTGAGCATGCATCCAGAATATTCTGCATCTGTTATTGTGTCTGTGTTATCATTTTGTTCCCTTCTAGTTTTGAAATATTCTGTAATTTTAATAAATGAAAAAGCTTAAGTGCAGACACAATATACATTTATGGTAAATATAGACTGTAGACTTACACATTTTTTAGAAAAGCTCTTGGCTTTGACTTGAAAATGAATGGTTATGAAAGCAGATAATTTGAGTAAAATGCCAAGTCTTTCCATTTCTTTTCTACTTGGTAGTGAATGGTGAACTTATTTTGAAGTGAATTAGTAACATGATGCTATTGCATGGGAATGCACAGTCTGTTAATCATCCTTCACGAGTCTCCAAGCATTCTCTGTACAACTATTGTTGAGAATGAAAAATTATTACTCATCTACCTTGAAGGCTTCACAGCTGTAATAAATGTAAAGTGTCAGCTACTTCATTTCTAAGGGAATTATTTTGTGCTTCCTGCAATTTCCTAAAAATGAATAAAGTTATAAAGAAATCTGGATAAAAATGAATTGCATGTTTTAGCTCAGATTGTCCTACTAAATTCTACCACTTCATAAATAACAAATTAAAGAGCTGGAATAGTAAGAAATTAAACAGCCAACAGTATTTCTGCCTCTGTGCTTTTTCCTTAGTTCTGCATAAGTGAATCTGTGACTGACAATCAACAAATCTATATCGCCTGTTGAGAAATAATGTAGGTACTGAACATTTTCTACATGAGTTGCCTTTTCAAGGGTCAGTCAAAGTAACCAATGCAGAAGGAAATGATTCATCACCAGTAATAAGATGCCAAATTCATAGATTGGATTTTGAGGCAGAAGTTGCTTAACTGACAGTAAGGACAAAGATTTCAATAACTCAGCTCTGCTTATGTCGCTAATTTTTGCTGTAATGTTTGTGGAAACATTCAATTATACAAAAGGACATTGGCTCAGCTCTCTCTCCAATATGAGGAGGTTGCTCCCATTTAACTCAAGGTGAGCTGGGTTTTTGAGTTTAATTGTAGAAACCGGATGACCAAGCAAAATTAATCCTAAAAATAAGGAAAAGTTACAGGACTTCATCTTGTCTCACTGATAGATTTCTAACATATTATTTCTTATCAGTCTAATACATACTGTCAGTAATATTACAGAATTATTACCAATTTGCATGATGCTCACTATGTGTCTGCATCTACATTTTCAATTAAATGAACTTTTGAATTTATAGTGCTGATAGATTACGGTTGGTCAAGTTTTGAAGAAAGGGTTTTCAGGAATACATATTTAACTTTGAGGTAGCTGTTTCTTTCAGTGGTCTGCAGACAGATAATAAAATAAATAAATAAACAAAATATAATGAAAAACATTAAAAGCTGAAAAATTTCAGCTGAAAATTCAGAATGCTTTATTTACATTTTTAGTTTTAGACACTAGTAACTTCATGAAAATATTCTCTTCACACATAATTCGGAATCTGACTATATCTTCTAAAATGTATCACAGCATTTTCCTTCTACTGATAAACTATTTTTAGTATATTTTACTATAGGGAACAGTTCAGAGAAGAGGATGGACACCTAATACCATTACAGTTCCCTGCAGGGCTATGGTGGTACTTCTGAATTTGATAATCAGAAAAATTATTTAGTTGATCAGAATATGCAGTTTTTAGGAAAAAACAAACAATCAAACAGCAAAAAGAAAAAAAAAATTACCACAGACATAATGTTACTGAAGTCACTATTTCCCTCAACAGCCTTTTTTTTTCCACAGAAATATTGTTAACAGAGAGATGTACTATTCTGTTCTTGTGTATTTTGGTGGTTGAAAATACAATGTGTGTACATCATGTACATTTACATTAATTTTATAAACTGAATGTTCATCAGCGACATACATCTAAACATGCTATTTTAACTGTGCAATTCTCTTGAAAAATAAAAGTGAGGGGAAAAGAAATAGAAACCCTTTGCATGCATCTATGCTAATAGAAGAAATAATATGTAACCACAGGTGATGATGATCAGAGGGCTGGAGCCTCTTCTCTCCAAGGACACACTTTAAAGCCTGGAGAAAAGGTGGCTTCACAGGGACCTTATGGTGGCCTTCCAGTGCCTGAAGGGGGCCTACAGGAAAGCTGGGGAGGGACATTTTATGTATGTAGTGACATGACGAGGGGAAATGATTTTAAACTGAAAGAGGGTAGATTTAGACTAGATATTAGGAAGAAATTATTTACCGAGAAGGTGGTGAGACACTGGAACAGCTTGCCTAGAGAGGTTGTGGAAGTCCCTTCTGTGGAAGCATTCAAGGCAATGGGTTGGACTTTTAGTAACCTGGTCTACTGGGAGTTGTCCCTGGCTATAGCAGGGGGTTGGAACTAGATGATCTCATAGGTCTCTTCCAACCCACAGTATTCTATCACAGAACTGAACAATTGATCAACTTTCTATAAGATGAAGTCGTTCTTCAAAAGTGCTTACCAATAACAATAATATGAGCAAAATTCTGGATTTGTCCTAACTGATTGTTAGCCGACATAAAGATTACCTGTTTCAGAACAGATTTCATTGCAGTACATAATTTTTCTATTCTGTAGCAGACACAGAAGAAGAAATATTTTTGTTAATACACAGAAAGGAACACTAGGATCAGAGAGTCACAATTTTGCCATCTATATTCACTCTCTGTTTAATAAACTCCTTAGAGGGGAGTTCTGTTTTTTCATGATCATATGCCATTACTATACATGACAAATATATATATATATATATATATGTATATATATATGACAAAGTGAATTTCTTGCTCATTGAAAGCACATTTTATACTTTGAAGCAGGAAGCAGAGAGTCAGCAAACAGAAGGAAAGCTGAGAAACTGTTCTTCCAAGGGAAATAGGCACTGGATAAAAAAGTTAGAGGGACTGTGTCAATAGCAGGAAAATTCTCACATGCTTCTGATGACTGACTCCAAGAATTTCTGTAACACTGCGATAATAGAATAGAGACAAGCTATTGGGAACATAGTGTAATCACAAGACTTGCTCATTAAACTTCATTCAACCATTTGTAGTTTTCTCTGTCTGTCAATAATGCAAATTAGATTTTCTTTTTAAGGTGAGGTCTCCTAAGCATACTAGTTCATCTACTTCTCCCCTTTAAAGACATTTTACCAGTCCTAAGTGAAAGTGACCATAACTGGAAACGTAAAATTAAATTACATTGCAGTTATTTAATTGTTATGCCTAGGCTGAGATACTACATAGAATTCATACTGATTATTTCAGCAGGAAAAAAATTAATTAAAATAATACATTGTTATTTCTAGATATAAGCAAATATGCTGATCTATTTTCAAGATAAGATTTCATAGAAAGTGTACATTACACTAACTGTTTTTATTCTAATAGCCTAGAAAAAGATGTTAATATATATCTTACAAGAAGTAATTCTATTTGGACTGTAGCTTACCATAAAATGTTTATTTACTAATTTTGTACATAAGTACCTGCAAAAGAAATTCCTCCTATTTATTTCCATGGTAACTACACTAGATACAGAGAGCTCAATAACATGATTTGATGGAGCAGATGCTCATCTTCAAAACAATATTTTTCAACATAGTCTCCACCATTAGCTATGCATTTTTACCAGCAATGTAGAGGAACCAGCATGCTGCACGCATAAAAATATGCTCCAATGGAGGTGACCTACTGTCACTGGCACCACTGCTAGAACACACCACCCATCACCTCACATCTATTGTTTGCTGTCCATAAATGTTCAGGAAGAATCAATGAGTGTCAGAAGGTGGAATTTTTTCCACATGGAGGAATTCAATTCCACACCTTTGCCTCATAGGCACTTCCATATCAGACACCATTGTGTTAGAATACTTGCTGTTACCATCTGTCACATGGGAAGAAAATGCAATTGAATATTGGTAGGAAGGTTCAGTCTCTTCTGCTGTACTACCAACATCATCCTCTAACATTGCTGGTTGACATAATAAAATAGGAGGCATTACTTTTGGAGCAGCCCTTATACAATCTTTGTTTAATATACAAAACAACAACAATCTTTAGGTCACTAAGATTTTCCTGTGAGAACTCTAACCACAGGATAGCAAAGTCTTCTGCGTCTTTCTATCCAGAAAAATCTGACTTGTCTTTTTCACACTGGCTGAGACCTCAATAAATTTTCTTGTGAGTCTCAGTCCTTCTAGAGAGACTGTTTCATCATTCTTGCTGCCATAAAAAAAAAAAAAAAAAAAAAAAAAAAAAAAAGAAGGAATCAAACCATAATCTACATTATTCTGTGGGAATGCTGCAGCTACTCAGATTTTGTATCAAAGTGACTTCTTCACTACCATAGAAATATCCTACGTATGAAGAATCGACATAAAAAGTTCTGTGTTCTTCTTTCAGGGCCTGAAAACCTTACAAAACAAGGCATAAATTTGGGAGTGGTTAACTCCACCTGATATAAAATGCTGTCATACTGGGCGGATACGTGGGTCCAATATATGTCATATCATACAAGTGAGTTTGACTTCAGATTTTCAAACACTAAATCGTTATAAATAATGTAATAGTCTAAGAAGAAACATTTTGGGGTGTGCATGGGATTGTAATGGTAAGGAGCTTACTGAGAAAGACAAAATTTAAGTGCACTGAAAAATGCCTCTTTTCAAAAACTGTCAGTAGTCAGGGTGAGACCATATAAAACTGATGATATAGATGATATAAAACTATCATTCTTTACACAATTACCTTATTTATGCTTTAGATCTGTAAATTTTCATGTTGGCTAAGACAGAATGTGGCCTTAGCTGATATGACCGTAGAGATAACGTTCCCTTAGTGGGGGTAAATGGAGCATTTCTAGTGGCTACAGAGCCCTGAGCACTTTTATGAGGGACAGTGGGCTAGAAATACAGGAGTTTGGAAAATAAGATCCAAAATGCTCTAGAATTTCATCTTTTTTTTAATTTTGTTTTTTTTTTTCTTTTTTTTTTTTTCAGAGCAAACTGACTTTCTTTTGAATATGTCAGATTGTTTTCTGTCCAGAATTCAAAGATTCATGCAAACTTTCCAGCTTGGAAGCCCTCAGAAACTTTGAGACTGATTCCTTTCTCATGACACCAGCTCCAATGGTCTATTCACAACCTCTGTCTGAGAAACACCCACCACTGTTTGGTTTTGTTTTTTTTCTATAAAATGAAATGCATTACACTTCTTGTATACATCACATGCAAATCTGAAAATATTTACTTCTGAGTGATTCCTCCATTCATAGTAGAAGTTTGTTATTTTCAAGGGTACTTTGTAGTTTTTCAAAAATTTTTTGAATAGTCTGTCCCCTCTTAATATATTTTTTATACTTAGGCTGAACCAGGAATTCAAAGATACAACATTGGACTTTTAAATCAATACTAATCTTCCTAGAGCTCTTGTTGACTTGAAAAAATGCCATTTTTGATCCTGTGACTTTCAAGGTGTATGGCACTGGAGACAAGAGAGAGACAGCTTAGTCCAAAGCTTATCATTATCACTGGAAAAGGTTTTTTCCCCAAGCCCTTTTATGCATCTAATTCGTCTGATACATTTATCATACCACTGGTTTTGAAGGAGTTGTTGAACTGTTTAAAATTAGTCTTGTGCTTACTCAGTTGAGGTTTATGAATACAGAACACATACACTGGAAGGAATTTCTCTATTAACATCAAACATTTTTGCGCATTCCCTCTTTATAAAAAGGAAAGGAAGAAAAGAATTGAGTAACGCTCAGTCTGACTTTTCTCCTGTGGTTTGTTTTCTTTTTCAGAGACATTCCATAAATGTATTCCAGATGTTTTCAAATCCTTGTAACTTATTTTCCGTACTATGTATAACTTTTTCTACCATATCTGTTCTCTCTTCCCTTCTTTCTCTAATTTCTGTCTCCTTATCTTTTTAGCCTCATTGTCTTAATATTTTCTTTAATTCTAAGTTCCAGATGACTTCATTTGTATTCTTTCAGAGGTCCTGCTTGGAAACACACATTATCTGCTAGAAGACATATTGTTGTACACTCTAATATCTCTTCCTTCGTAAACTTCTTAATTAAATAATAATATTTAGTTGTGTTAGCTGGATTTTAACAATTGTAAAGGATATCAACTTCAACAATAAATGAGCTTTTGAATATTAAATTGGCATTGAATTTCCGCACACTTACTCTCTGATAAAACACAAATTATAGTCTTATCTACTATTCACTATGTGAAGTGTGTCAAAAAAATACACGTTTCCTTTGTCTGGCTAATTATAAGCCAGTTGCTTAATAAATCTTTCCTTAAGTCTGCTTCAGCATAATTCGACAGTTTCATTGTTGCAAAATGTTGCTTGTCATGAAACAGAAAGTGTGTGTCAGCCCTTAGAAGGAGAAAGTCATTTTAATGAAGCCCAGGATATTTTTCCAATCATTCAGATGAACTTGGTCAACATTCCTTTCTCCACATGAACTAAACACGTGAAGTTTCACCCTTCTCCTTGGGAGCTGCTGCTTGGCAGTGATGTTTATACAATTCTTCCTGAGGTTACAGTTCTGCTCCGCAGAGCTGATGGGAAACTGCCACTCTCCAGTGTTATTGCTGGAAGAGAAGTGTATGGGAAAAGGCCAGAGCTCCACTGGGGGTTCCAGATGCTCAGTGAAAAGAAACAGATTTTTCACAGCCTCAGAGTACCTACTCAGGACTTGTTAAAATTCTCTTTACTTAGGGTGTTGATATTTTTTCTTGATTGACTAAGTAAAAATAGCTCACAGCAGTACTAACAACAGTATCTGAGCTCCTTTTTTATTTAAAAGGCAGACAGCCAAATGATATACAATGCAAATCAGAGCAACATTGACTTACAGCAACAAGGGATCCTCTCTATCACATCTGAACAAATGCAGATGGCAACTCCTCATCGTGGGCATATTTTTAGAAGTTTAAAAAATATAGAAGCAATCACATCTTCAAACATTTTCATACAACCATGAAGACCAAAGACCTAAGTAGACCTTCGGATGACATATCTCGGTAGTGACTGATATTTTGGAAGTTGGAGGACATTTTACTTGTGTTTATTGTGTGCATATCCTATCAGAGAGGAAAATTATTCCAATTAGAGTTGAACTTCCACTAAATTCAAGGTTCTTGAGATTAGGGAGTTAATTATTACTGGTTATGTTTTACTGCAATGGCTTCTGGTAATCTCAGCTGAAGTCAGAAATCCACTGTGGTGTTTCTTGTACACAAATAGAGCTCTCAGTTCCTAGGAGCTTGCAATCAATGGAAAGGAGAAGGGAAGGAAGGGAAGGAATGGAAGGAAGGGAAGGAAGAGAAGGAAGAGAAGGAAGAGAAGGAAGAGAAGAAAGGAAATTAAGGAAAGGAAGGGAGGAAGGAATTAAGGAAGAAGAGATATTTAGCAGGATCCTGGCAGAAATCTGTTGGACTGCAATAAGTTCCGTAAGTTTTGTACAGCTCTTTAATCACAAAAACACCCTAATGTTTTTGTTATTGTTTTTGTTGTTGTTGTTTATATGTATGTTTTCAGTTTTCAATCCAGAAGGGAACACTTCATATAAGAATAAATCATTCCTGTGCAGTTTCAAAATAGGATAACTTTGTCAAAACTTGTCAAGAGCATGAAGCATAAAAATGCTTCTTTAAGGAAGAGTACAGCACTCTGGAATCATGCCACCATTATGAGTTTACTTCTGAAATAAAGAAACAAGTTGTCTTTGTTCTAGGATTTAAATGTTCAAATGTCAGGGCCAACATTTGTAATGTTTGGAAAGAGAGGGAGGAGAAAGGAGAGAAGGAAAGAAGAGCTTTATTTTGCAAACTCTGTTCGAATTGAGAGTTCCAGAAAAACAACGGAAAAAGAGTGCTTTGGCAGTAGACAGGATGTACCATGAATAACAATGTATCCTGTGGATATTTACTACGAAATGATGTTTAACTGAAAGGAAAGTGGGAGTCACCACAGCAAGCAATTCCCATCCGATTGCTTACCATGTAAATCAGGAGCACAGAAAGGCCATTTATGGGAGTCTCACTGAAACAATGGCTTTCCCTGTGCCAAGTGGTGACATCACACTGCACAAAGGAGAAGGAAGAGGGCTAAGTACAGGCTGCCTTGCCAAGAGCTTTGTTTTGTTTCCTCAGAAGGAGAAAGGAAAAAAAAAAAAAAAAAAAAAACAACGAAAAGAAAAAAAGCAGACCAAAGAAGCATTTTTTTCTCAAGATGATAATATTACACTGAGAAGAAAAAAAAAAAAAAAAAAGGAAAAAAGAAAAACAAATTTCAAAGAAATTGCCATGTGGCTGATTCAGTGTACTTTGCAGCTCTTTAGTGGGATTTGAACTGTACTTGCAAAAAAATCATTACTAATTTTAAACTTATGGTATCCAAGCAAACTGAAAGCAAACACAAACACACACGCACACATGCACAAACACAGCCAAAGAGATGAACATAAGACATTCTCTTTTTCTCTCTGTGAGCTAAGCTGTGGAGATTTTCCACAGTGCCCAGCTAACCACAACTGTATTTTGCAGATGAGTAAGTTCTGAAATACTGTTCTTCTCCACATAAACTAATAAACTAATATACAAATAAAAAGTTTGATGTTCATGTTTTCTAAGAATTTTACTGCATAAAGCTCAAGATCATGAAGAAATCCCCACACAGCCCCTGTTTCCTAATGAGAATGGGATCTCAAATAGTTGTTGTCATCTAGAATTACTAATCTCAAAGCAGGTCAAGAATCTGAGAAAAGATCCCTCACCTTCCTTCATATTTTTAAAAATAGCAGAATCAAATTAAACCACTGGAACATATAAAAAGAATTGGAAAATTCCTGGGCTTCTGAGTCATAAAAATGAGGAAAGTTTTGCTATTGAATTTACACAAGCCAACAGTTACTTCTAGCTTTTCTGTGTTATGTGTTCTGTAGTACATTATAACATACTAGGGAATTTCACAGTAATGATCTTCTGTGACATATACATGGCATTTATTATTCATAACACTATCCTGATAACTAATAGTTTTGTTAGGGAGGAAACACATATGCTTTTACAAAAGTCATCTGTTTGGTACCACATGATTTCAAAAAACAGATTCCACTTATGCTTGAGTCTTGCACACAATACAGAAGTAACAAAGCTAATTTATATCACAAAGATTAAAACATTATAAAAACCTTCACAATGTTTGCTGTCATTCATTTCTCATCCAGTACTTAGGACGAAAAGAGGGAAATTTTTGCCTAGAGAGGTGGTGGAGTCTTCTCTAGAGGCATTCAAGACCCACGTGGGTACCTACCTGTGCAACCTGGTCTAGGGAGCCTGCTTTGGCAGGGGGGTTAAACTAGATGATCTCTAGAGGTCCCTTACAACCCCTACAATTCTGTGATTCTGTGAAAATGAAGCTAAAAACAATAACAAAAAATGTATTGGAATATTTCAGAAGGTGGGAGAAGGTTCTGGGTTTAAATGAAATTACTGACTTCAAAACAAAAATACAAAACTGTGCATTATTCATTATTCATTATTTTATGTGTATATCATTCATTCCACTGATAAGATCAGGAAACACTGTGAGAAGTAGAAAACTATATGCTTTAGAGGCTTTTGTTGAAAGCCTCCTCCTATTAAAGAAAACTGATACTCAGGGAAGGATACAAAATTACGTATAATGATCAAAAATCTAACACTGCTGGAATTTATATGTCTTCATTCAGTAGAGAAAGACATCCAAAATCATCCTCCCTAACCAACTTTAGGTCATGAGGAGTTGCTCACACATTCTAAGTCATCCCTGTTATTGCTACTGTTTTTATACAGAAGACCCAATTCTGTGATTCTGTGCCTTAATGACTTGATAAGTTAAGACTGACCCATGATCCCTGCAATCTCTGACGTGGTAGATGTGTTTAATATACATCTGAAATGTAAAGACACCACCAGGAGTAGGGAAGACAAGAAGGCTGTGCAACCTATTTGATTATGGTCTATAGATTAAGGAACATGGGACAACCATGTGTATTAGTTCTGCCATCTCAGAGTAGGAGCAGAGCTTCCATCTCCCATACCTCAGATCCCTCAATCTCATACAAGACATATCCAACATACAAGACATATCAGATTATGAAAAATGAAAAATATACTAACTCTTTATATTGCAATTGAAACTGGGTCATACATTAGGGAGAGGGAAGACATATGGAGCATGATATTGTAGCTTGGTTGGTTAGACTTTGTTCCACTGACAGGTCCCAGGAGATAAAAAGCAGAAAACACGAACATAAAGTTGGTCACAGCAGTGAATCTACATCTCATCTGTTAAACAACTATGAGATATGTGGCACTATGACATTTTAAGTCTGCTTTTCAGCTAGCAGAATCATATCCATAATCTTTAGGAGGTGTGAGAGAAGGCCCAAGGAACACTGTCACCTTAGAAAGCAGCAGGGAAAAACTTCAGATTTAACCCAAGATTTGACCCAAAGAAATTCAGGATGGCTCCTCAAAGAAGGTAATGCAGCTGATAGCCCAGCTGAAGTGCCTCTATTCCAATGCTTGCAGTATGGAAAAAAGCGAGAAGAGTTGGAAGACATGGTACAGTAAAAAAAATTATTTCTTTGTTGTTTTCACAGAAATGCATATCTAGGATGAATTGCACAACTGTAATACTATGATTGAGGGCTAAAAGCATTTTAGAAGAGACAAGCAGGGCAAGAGGGGCAGAAGAGTTCCTCTCCATGTAAAGAAGTAGACAGACTGCAAATAGCTGTCTGAATAGCAGTCATTATTAGACTGAGAGCTTATGGGTTAATATTAGGGTCTGGATCAATGAAGGACATCTTGTGGTCAGTGTCTTGTACTGAGGTAAGTGAATCTTTGATTATCTTAAGAGTGAATCCAAGGTGCACTACTACTCAGTAATGGCAAACTTCATTAGATTTAAATGAAGAGAGTGGATGTGTGCAACATGAAAAGATGTTATTAGTTCAACTATTCAAAAAGCATACAAAGGAATGGAGCACAACTCTCAATCTTTATGGACGTCTTCCTAAAAGAACAAGAGCTCTCCATTCCCCAGTGTAAGTCAAGCAAAGGAGCCAGTACAACAACATAGCTGGTCAAACTCAAAGATGTAGCCTGGGAAGAGTATAGGGATGACATCTGGATATGCAGAGATGGGATCAGGAAAGTCAAAGCACAGATAAAATTGAATTTGGGAAGGGTTGTGAAAAACACCAAGAAGAAATTCTGTAGTATACTTGTCATGGTTTTATGATTTTGTTATCAGTATTCCACATCATAACATCATGTAAGGCACTGGGAGTTAAAGAGTTAATGCTCCAGTTCCATGGACTGCCAAATTTCTGGGTACCTGATTCTCAGAAGAGAAGAAGAGCTACATACCCCAGAGGACTTTGTGTTCCCATTTTCCACCCAGAGGGAAAGACAAAACTGCACACAAGTCCTGAGACTGCCTTTTTTCTGGTCATCTCAGCAGTGGATGTTCCCTAGCTGTCTTGCCTTCAGCTTTAGCATAAGGCCTTCTGTTTTGGACACTCTCTCACTTTATTTGATCTATTAGCTTCAATTCCAATTATGTTGTATTATATTGTGTTATTTTACATTCCGATATCTTGTTTAGTAAAGTAGTTTTCCTCCTCAGATCATTGCCACTGTTTTTTTTTTAGGCCCATCTCCCTACCCCTTCCCTTTCCCCCCTCCCCCCCCACTTCCCTTTCTAGGGGTGTGGTTATGTGGGTTCCTCACCCCATTCATCATGGAACCCATAAACTGTGGATAATACTGATCAGAAAAGAAGGGCCAAATAGACTGTACCCACTCTGATAAAGAGCAGGGAGAACTGGCTACAGTGGATGTGGAGAGGGCAGAGGAATTCAACAAAGTATTTCCCTCAGTCTTCACTGGCAGTCAGGCTTCCCATGTCTCTCACATACCCAAACCTCTACGTGGTGGCTGGATGAAAAAAAGTCTTTCCCACTGCAACAGAAGAGCATCAGAATATGATAAAATCAGAACCAATGCTAATTGCTATTATTATTGCTAGCTCACAAAGGATGATGCAGACAGCTATAAATTTGAGAGGTTCTTGGAAAAAAAAGCATTTCATAGTAGTTGTTATGACATAAAGACTTATGTTAAGCGGAACATTTAAAATTTACACACTGAATATAACAAAGGATCCCTGGCAATGAACAATTTTTGAGTAGCAAAATATAGGTGAGATAATTTCAGATGTGATACCTCACATTCTTTTGCATGTTCTCCCACTATCTCTATTCATAAAGAAGTCATCGTTTTTTGAAAGAACTCTCATGGATGAATGGATAGTTTAAATCAAGGTTTGCATATACATTCCAAGTCTCTATATGTAACATATTTCATTTGAGAAATTTGTGAAGTGTGAACATGAAAGTGGCACTGCCCACAGGGAAGGCAAAGTATATTTGCATTCTGTATATCTGGTACATCTTTCCTCTATGGGATATGTTTGCAGTCTAGGTTGAAATTTCCCTAGAGAAGAATCTTTTAATCCATTTATACATCTTTAAATAGTAACACTATATCTCTATAAAACTCCCATAGAAATGATGAAACTGAAATAGCTTTACTTGAATGTTAACTGTAGTGGATATTGATTTCATAGTTACCCCTCAGTTTAGGGGATATGAGAGATCATTTCTGAATTCAGTGAGAACCACCAGACCGTGCACTTCACTGCACTGCTCAGTAGAGGATCGAACCCCAAAAGTCACAGTACTAGTGAAGTTTTGTCATTTATATTAAGATCAGTTGAAATCCATTCTTCTTTCATTTTGGAGGCTTCTGTGTGTGTGTGTGTGTGTTACTTGGTCATTAACAAGTTGCTCTACACTACGAATTGAACAAATGGAAAGATAAGGGATTTTCTGTCAGAAAGAAAGAAAGAAAGAAAGAAAGAAAGAAAGAAAGAAAGAAAGAAAGAAAGAAAGAAAGAAAGAAAGAAAGAAAGAAAGAAAGAAAGAAAGAAAGAAAGAAAGAAAGAAAGAAAGAAAGAAAGAAAGAAAGAAAGAAAGAAAGAAAGAAAGAAAGAAAGAAAGAAAGAAAGAAAGAAAGAAAGAAAGAAAGAAAGAAAGAAAGAAAGAAAGAAAGAAAGAAAGAAAGAAAGAAAGAAAGAAAGAAAGAAAGAAAGAAAGAAAGAAAGAAAGAAAGAAAGAAAGAAAGAAAGAAAGAAAGAAAGAAAGAAAGAAAGGAAGAAAGAGAAAAAAAATGATTTTCACAATTTTAACATGGTAAAGTTCCCTGCTTGAAAATTTCACAGTACAATGGGGACAGAGACAACTGAACTGCTGTAAAGTCATTGTAATTTGAGATATTCCTGGAAATTTGTTAGGAAAGCTATGAACAAAACTGTAACCTGTAAATATACAAGCTATATTTTGAAGCTCATATTGTACTGAACATAGCTGAATTAAGTTAATAAAATAAAGCAGTCATAGAAGAGTAAAACAGAGCATATTAAAAATGTACATCATCTTGGTGTATTTATCCACACACACACTGATTTCAGTATCTTTAAATAACTACTTTGGAAGTTATTCTTTTCCTGCTGAGTGTGAGGTATTTGAAACTCATTTACTGAAAGTTGTGTTTTGTGGATTTCCATAGATAATAGGTATAATTCTACCTTACTAAAAATACCACCAATTGGCTGTCATATGAGTATTTGAAAAGCCATAATAAATCTTTCTTGCCTGTTTTCATATGAACTTTGGGCTGAATTATGAGCTGCACGTCATTTTTCCCTCTGTCACCTTACTAATTCTATTTGTTCTGACTTTAATAGATGGTGACTCTGTACACACATAGGGGTTGTAATTTTGCATGAATGCTGACTTGTTGACATTGCTCCATGTGACCCTCCTTTTGATGTGTGCTGTACTGAAATTCCCTCATGTGCTGCCTACTTCAGCCTAAACAGAGTGGAAATGGTTAGTGACTCTTCACATCAGGTGGATGTTGAAATATATAGATAACTTAAGAAATATATTGTCTGGAACTTAAGTGCAGCATTTGAAATCTGTTTATTATTATTGAGCCTATTTTAATATACATACTTCAAAAAACAATGGTGATGCTCCATCTTTATTTACATTTTAAATGTAGTCAAAGAAATAAATTGTTTAAAAAATAATGCAGAAAACCAAAGACAGATCTGGGAATTAGGCTTGCATCTTCTGAGTCTTCCTCAGCACATTACTGACCATATTAGGAAGTATAGATAGTAAACCTCACTTCAGAAGTAAACTCTGGCTTCATTTGCCTAAGCTCTGGTATTATTCCTGAAAGTGAATGAGTTCTGATACAGTTGTGATCCAGGTTCCTAAAATAATCTTTGAGGAGTCTTTTCTCATTTCTTGTCATTTTAAAATAAATAAAAATTTACACTCAAAATTGTGTTGTTTTTTTTTTATTTTTATTGTTATTTATGTAAACACATTTTATTCTGCTGTGAAGAAATCTCCTCCTGCCAGTTTTACCTGCTATGAGCAGCAACCTCTCAAATAAATAAAACATTAAAGGTCACATTGAAAGAAGGACATATATTATTTCAGATACAATTCTCAGTGACCTGAAAAATGCTTCATTCAGATTCATAAAAGCTACAGCAACTTGAAAGGAACTTCAATTTGTTGACATTAAAGCATTCTTCACCATTTCAAATGATTACCTAAAAGGATTTCTGCTCTAGTGTTAACAATATACTTATGTCTAAATTAAGTCTATTTAAATCTTGTCAATAGAACAAAATTGTTTGAGTTTTTGAATGGAGAGAAATTTAAAGTAATTTTTAGGAAAGGAAAAAAAAGGATCTACTTTAGTAAGACAATGTTTATATTTCCCTATGCTTTGTGAGTAGATATTGTCTGATTCTCTGAGCCACAGTAATTTTCGTCAGTGATTTATTTTGTATAGATAGAGTCTCTACACTGAAGTATACGTGAGCGTAAATGTTTTTCACTGAGACTCAGAAGCAGCTGTGATTTGTATGGTTTATCTGAATTAACTCCAAAGTGACTCGCTTGAAGTGTGATGTCTGGAGCTTGGATACTGATTCCGTCTGCATCTGAACTCATTCTGGCTAGGCACATCCCCAGAAGTTGTTTTCATTACTTTATGAAGCATACGAACTATAAAGTACTAGTGATGGTATGAAAGGGTTTCTACAGAATTGGTATTTTTCATCATGGAAAACATTCTGAAATACTGTTCTATCTTAAAGTATCTCACACAGGTGACATTACTAGACTACTGCTTCAACAAGAGGGAGAGGATCAGTCTGTGAAGAAATTAACAGAAATGAACAAAGCACAGAGTACTGTGCAAGAATAACTGAAGTAAAGCTGTGCATCAGATTACCCAGTTAGTTTTACAACACTTTCAACACTCAGTTTCAGGTTTTTCTTTTATTTTGCACTGCAACTACAGCCCAAGTACTAGAAGGTTTTGTCTGACTTGGATTAATGAATCAGTATCTACAGATGTCTCTCCACTGGCTTTTTAATTCAGATCTGGAGCAGTCCAATTGAAGCAAATCTCTCGTGTATTCCCTGGTCTAATGTTGGCACTCACTACAATGCAATCTCCAGGTGTTTGAACTGAATCCCTTGCATATGAAATTAAATAAGAATGTACGATCCAGATGTGTTCCTGACTTGCTCCATACAGTGGCAGGTTATGGGACTATGTTAGAATAATTCTTAGGAAAACTCTTCCAAAATCTGCGTGATGACAAAGAAGGTTTTCAGCTGTGTGATGGCATTCAGTGTCCCTTGGTGATTCCCAAAAGAGGGAATAACAGTTCATTGTAACTATTTGGGACTTTCCTAGCAGAAGTGAGAAGGCTTTTTTGCTTGTACTTGCATAAAGCTTTCAGATATTTCTGCAGTCATTTCTTTCATACAGCTACACCAGTTGAAAGAAAAAGTAACACTTGAAGGTTGGAAAGGCTGATAGGGAGATGGAGGAGAGACAGTCAGCTAACAAAATTCTTCAAACAGTAATGATTTTTTCTTGCTGAGCCATAAAACAATCCCTCTTCAATGACCAACAGCTCAGAACATAAAACCAGTAAGATATGAATTTTAGTAACCTTTCAAGAAAACAGGCTACGCAGAATCCTTGGAAACATTTTGTCAACAGTCTTCATAGGAATAGGACATGGTAAGATTTGCCTCCATTCTCTATTCGTACCAATGTTCTAAGAAGAGCTTCCCGCCACCTCACCCACCCCTTCCCAGGGATTAAAGCCACAGGAAGTAGAATGAAATGCAAAAAGATGAGAAAAAGACACTGACTTTGATACTGCCTGAGTGTTCTTTTCCTTCATGTGTTCAGTAAAATTGAGAGCCACAAAAAATAGATGATGAATTAAAAAAACTAACAGTAAAAAGAGTTAGATGAAAGACTTCTTGATCTTTTTCAGTCCAACAAACGTGTGAAAAGTAATGTTCTATCTCTCCCTACCTAATAAAAAAAACACAGTAAGCAACCGACTGTCCCTGAAGCAAAATTCTCCTTTACAGTATAATGCTTAATCAAGCATGGTCTCAGAGTAATCACTGTACACAGAGCTGAGCAATTTCTTACTTTCCTTGTCTTTCTCCAACATATTTAACATTTAACCATTTATGGCCTTGTTGAAAACTTAGCTATGTTTTGCAATAACAAGAAATGATATAGGGTCATCAATACCATCTAAAGGATCTAAAGGATCTGAAGCACCAAGGAGATATAAGAGAGGATTTGTCTTCTTTGGCTCAACAAAGTTTTAGCAAGAATTAGTTGATTTCTTGATAAAAATAAACTTCCTGTCACAGTGGAAGGAGAACTCCATAACCTCCAGTTTTTAAGTCCCTCTTCTGCAGGAACAAGAAGCATACATATGGAAAAGTCATCAGAGAAAGCATCTGATGTTTAGCAGGGGTGCATCAACCTTCAGACTTGCTGTAGTCTCCCAGAAGTTATTCAAAACAACAACAGCAACAAAACATTTTAATCTTCTGCTATCTAAGATAGCCTTCAGTGGGTGAACAGTGTATGAATTGCTGCAGTTGAGGTCTTTCTGTTTTATTGGGCAGCCTCTTTCTGAACAAAAAGTAGTACTGTAAACTGTTTTTTCTCATTGTGGTAGGATATGAATTGGGAGCTCCTTTTGCAATCATTCCAGACTTAACACATTAGCTTTATTTTTTCTCATCTTACAAGAAAAAGAGCTCTTGGCTCTTTATGAAAAATCACAGAGGAGGAAGAGGACTACATTATAAGATCTGCATAACCTCCCATGGGTAGTTCTTTGTACTGATTAGCACCTCTAAGAGACAAGTTTATGCAGGTTAAGGCTTGGGATAGCAGTTTCCTTTGATTGTTTTTTTGGAATCCTTTATTCTCCCAACCACTTTAACCTTGAGGCACCATTTAAAGGATAATCCACGTTTGTCTCTTGCCTAAGCCAAATGAATATTCACAACTGGAAACAAAAGAACATAGAGGATTAACTTTGAAACCACCTATTAAATGTTGAATGATGAAGAAATACAGATGGATATGAATAGCTATGAATGAGCTGTTAAGCTTCACAGTGTAATTGAGAAATGTTTGAACTAGTCAGATCTACTGCCACAGTTTTTTAAACGGTAAAGTTATATAAGATAGGACAGAAAAGTACAGCTGAGCCTTCTGGCTATTTAAGAAGACCAATGATGAAAACTGTTATTGTCGAGGACAGGAAACAAACACAGTATATTACTTTTCTCATATAAATTCAGACTCACTGGAAGCCAAGACATTCATCTGTTTACTAAGGTGTAAAATCAAAGTCGCTTGATTTCAGTTTAGTTCTATTATAAATTAATATAGTCCATTTCAGTGCCATGAATTTGATTTGTAGGTGGGTAGTACAGGTTAACATATGTTTTGTCAGACTGAAAATGCAAATTACTCAAAGAACGACATTCAGAGTAGCTCAAAGGGCAGCAGCTTGATGCTGAATGGTTTTACTATATAATCAAGTGGGCTTTGTTAAAAATTCTACATGATTTGAAACAAATCATTAATTCTTTTATCAATATCAGCTTCCCCACCTATACAAGATAGAATCATGATGCTTACTGACTGCAATGACACTGTACCCTTTCAATTTGGAATGGTAACCTTAGATTCCTTAAGAAAAATAAAGTATTGCACTAAATTTTCTGTATGTTTGTTTTTTAAAGTAATATATATATTCAGGCGTATAAAATATTTATATCCAGAGATTTATCCACTGAAGTTACCACCCTGCATGTTGATCCGTACCGAAGTCAAACTGGACAAGTATGGAAGGTCTCCATGTAGAATGGCATTGGTTAAAACTGGAGTTGGTATACCCAGGTAGCTCCCTGGCAGAAGTACTTCCATCTGACCCCACCTACTAGAGGGAATCTGTGTCATGTCAGTGTTATTTACCTCTACTTACTAAAGCATAGCATGGCACACCACACTTCGTTGCTGAGGGAGACTAAAGGATTGCACACTTCTCTCGTGGAAACAGAAGGAAGGTTAAATATCCTTAATTATTCGCCACACGAAAGGTGTGGAGGGATGCATACTGAATCTAAGATCATATTTTAGCGAAGCTAGTATGGCTTAAAAACAACGAAAATTCACTTACTGTGTATCTGTGGACAAGGCATCTCCACTCTGAGAGATCTCTGCAGGCGTCAAGTAACCTTGAGAGGTATTCGAGGGGAGATTCTGATGTGCAGTTCCTTGCAAGAGCTCTCAAAGTGGTCCTTAGGCTGCTTGCTATTTATGAGGTAGGATGACTGACTCACAATCGTACAACTTAGAGTTGGATCTATTGAACTAGGTATCTGTTATCACTTCTCCGAACATCTAAGTTAAGGCAGTATGTTGGTCGTTAACTGCCTGCGGTGAAACCTTGATTGCTCTCAGCCCTAAGGAAAAGGTCTTTTGCATTTCATTTTATGCCCTAATCCGGGCATAATGACCTGCCTGGGTGGGGAGGCAAGAAGAGCGCAGTCACACAATTTAATAGGATTATTGTCACCACATTTTGAATCTCTCAATAGGATTGCTGAACCTATTGTTTCAGTATTTGTAAGTAAAATGAACAGAGGGAGGATGAGAGTCACCGTGTCTTTATTTACACTGTACAGTGGAGCACACTGTATGTATTCCTTGCCCATTACTGACTACTTCTAACCTGGCACTGAAAATTCTGTCAATGTAGACTTGGCTAAAGGAAGATCCTTTTCTGGAATTTTGACACTCATATCTCAGATCTTATGACAGAATCTGGACTGTAGTGCTGCAACTGGAATGTAAAATCTTCATCACTGTAGGGTACCATGGTCCAGGAACAGTCGATCACACCAAAAAATTAAATGCTGACATGCAGCCGGAAACTGGGGATAGCGTCTTGTTTGACTGGGTGCTGATGCTCAAATGCAGTTGAGGAGCATGACAGTGACAGAACATCACTGATCAAACCTATAATAACCCCTTGAAAAGCTGTTAACTTATGAACAGAGCTGTGATAATGCTAAAGCCCACTCTTCAATCTGAGCTATCATATTGATTTGCCTGATACTAGACATGTCCCAGTCCACAACTTCTGCTCTGCCTTCCCTGCAGCATGAAGTGGGATCCAGACTCTACCCAAGCCATTATGCAGACTCAGAAGGAAAGTTTACAGCCTTCACATCTTGTCCAATTTGCAAAAGAATTCCAGTAGCTGTAACACTATCAGTCACCCCAATTTAAGCACAGATTAATATTCCCCTAATACTCTTTGATTATTACTCTGCATGTTCTTATGATCCTTAGCCTGTGACTCGATTTTTCCATCAATTTTCAGATTTCCTTGCAAACCTATCTGTGAAATAAAGAATATGTATAAAATTGTAGCTTTCCTGCCTTCTCTATCTGTAAAGAAGATATTTTCACTGGTTTGTTTTTAAATGTATGAAAATGACAGGATACATGCAAAAGAAGCCAACAGTTTTAAGGTACTCTGATTTAATTACGTAAAAAGTACTTCATACACCAAAGTTGGAACAAGCTAACATTATCCATCATCTCCTTCCTCAGATTTTTCACTGTGAAGTTTTTTGGCAGAATAACAGAGATCCTCATGTCCAGCATAAATAGAAGTTTTATATGGGTGACTTTCACAAGTCAGATCTGTAGTGCTGAATGAAGAAAAGTTAGAAAACATTTAGAAGTCATTTACGTATAATATATACATATGTAGAAGTCCATATTCTTCCTGGGGAATAGTATGGATGAGATAAGAAAATTTTACTATTTACTGTTTGGGGACTGCTGAGTCACAGCCTGAACCACTGACTGAGCACCTGAAAGAAAGACCTGATCAACCCTGGGAGCACAGGTGAAGGTGATTCTTCACCTGTGCGACCAGAAGGGGTGGAGCCAGGCCACACCTGACTGCAGGTGACTTCTGACTGAGACCTCATTTAAGGGTTGACAGGCTCTGGGGAAGGATTTCTTGTTGGAGGTCTCTCCTTTGGTGTTTTTTCCCTGTGAATCCATGTTCTCAGAGATGGGTGGGCACTCATTTTTTACTTCTTCTGTAACATCTGCTCATTTGCACTGGTACCTTTGCCTTTACATCTATGCTCTAAAACTAACTTTCACTGTCTTTGTGTTTCCTGTGTTGTTTCAGAACTCTCTTTTCTATGGTTGATTCATTTGGCATATTATGCTGTTTTTTTGTTTTTTTTTTTTTTTTTTTTTTTGCAGCTATTTAGGAAAGAAAGAAGGAAAAAAAAAAGGCAAGGTAACATAGGCTTATAGTCATTTATTTTTCCAGGTTATTTGCAGGTGTTTTCTTTAATTCTGCCTTGTCTAGCACAGTTTCCTGTTTTCTTTCTATTTAGTAGCTCCTTGCACCTGCAGATCTAAAAACACTGCAATGTGGTGTAAAGCAGTCATAACCTAAATCTGTTAATAGGTAACAAGCACAGGGTGATAAAGTTACTTGCTGAAGTTTCAAAGCTGTCCAGTTGTAGAAGTACAATCTAACATGTTATCAGCTGCAACATACTGGAGAACACTTCTCTGCCTGTAGATGAGCTGTTCAGAGCTGGCCTGAATTCATTTGCTGTATGTCTGAGAAAATTCTGGAACATGGAGCACAGTAATTACAGTGGCTGTAGTCAAAGTAACTTATAAATATTTTTGCCTTGCCCTGTCCTTTGCAGATCTAAGAGGAATGATGGATCAGTCCATCTGGATATAGATGCCCTTCTCTGTTACAGACTTTCAATGGCAACATCTATATCTGTAATCTATGTCCTGTGGAGATGTATCTGCCTATGAGGTGACTTTTATTCCTGCAAAATAAACAAATCTGGTTTTGTGGGGAGGTGGGAAGTGAGTGGGATGAGTGTTCTTCCTCTATGAGTGAGATGCACATCTGGATCTTGTAGTTGAGTAGAGTGTACCAATGACCTGGTTTGATCCCCGATCTACCCCACTGGTCAGCAAACTGACAATGTACGTGGAAAATTGTCACCCGCTTATCTTTAGATGGGATCCTATGGTGTTAGAAACAAGAGAGATGGATTGTACATCACTTCAGGCCCTGAAACAGAAAGTTAATTTTAGAGAGATTGTCAAATGTTGAAATAAACTATCAATAGAAAATAATTTTAAAATGTGTTATTTGAGTTCTTAGACTAAGAGACATTTCAGTCAAACTGAGTTTTTTTTCCAAAGTAACTTTAGTTTAAAATCATTGCATGTACAAAACTAGTCTCTTCACAACTCATGGAAATTGCAGTTACTTTGATGACCTGCAGGATGGATTCAGACAAAGAAAGGGAGGAAGTTATGCTGAACTGGACAATTATATGCTTTATGCTGATTCATTAATGTAGTGCAAAAAATTATAAATAATTTATGTAATTGTGACTATTGGTAAGTAAAACTGAACAGAAGAATAAAGGGAAAAAATGTTCCCTATGATCTTATACATAACAAGTTTTCCATCTCTCCCTTCAACCTTTTCAGTCTTGTGCTACTAAAAGAGCAGCTGGATGAGATGACTGCCTTAAATTGGAGGATGTGTCCTTTGTCTTCTATTTTCCATGGTTCATGAGATACAAATGCCTCTGAATACAGTCATAGATCTGATTGACATCACTGTACCTAAAAACTAAACTGAAGTAAATTGCTGCCCTAAGGCATCAGCAGTCAAAACATTGCTGATAATTACTCTCAAAGTTAAAAATTCCTCCTGGAACACCTTCCCTAGAAATTTAAAACCACGCATTATCAGACCAAAGTTTTCTACAAGTTGTTTTGCTTGGTTTGACAGACATGGGGAAGTTTCTGCAATTTTTTTATGTTCACAATGCCCCTCCTTTTTTTTTTTTTTTTCTTTTTCTGATTTATACGCACAAACCTGCTATGAGCTCACAGTGGAGTTTTGGGACATCTGACAAAATATCCTTGCAACACATGCAGGAAACAGCTTGTGGTCCAGGTGAGCAGAAAATACTTTGGGGCTGCTTTTCCCTCATCCAAAATAGGGAAGAGTACATTCCTTGTGTTAAAATTTGTTTATTTGGTTAGCTTAAGGTTTAGCTTCCGTTTATATACTACTTAATGTGCAGGATGGTTGCAGTCACCTGAAACTTTTAACTCATTCCACAAGTATGGCATCTGCCATCACCATCAGTGTATCAGAAATCATTTAGTATGTGGTTACTTGCTGCAGCAACCCGATTTTCTCCTTTTTGTAGAAGAGGATATTAATATTACACTTCCAGAATATTCAAAATGAACATACTGCCACATGAAACAGACTTGCAAGAGATTGAATTTTGAATGACATCTGAACAGTAGAGTCAATCTTGAGGCAGGCATGTCCCTAGTCTTTCCATGAAACCCGCTGCCATGGTTAGATTTCCATGGCCACCACACACCCAGGCACAGCCCTCTTGGAATTCATTGGCGTTATCTGAAATCAGGTCTCTGTCACACTCCTAATTCACGCTCCCCTATCAGCAATACAACAAGGCAATTTTAATTAAGGGACTGTAATTGTATGTTTCAATGACGAAGGATAAATTTAAGCACCTGTGAACTTTATTCACTTGCTTATCTACTGTCAAGACCTCAGTGCTTTAATTTCTTGCTGCGGAGTCTGCATGTTATCACTGGAAGGAAAGGCACTGTTTAAAGTCTTCTCTGTAGTTAGCTTTAATGAGTCATCAGCAGCACTTCTTTAAGCCTGTCACACTGACCTTTTGCTTCACGTTTTCTCTTTTTGCGTTAACAGCATTTTTACTTAATACCCTGTTGAAAAAATGTTACGGAGAAGGATTTTAAAGCTTTCATTTTAATTCTAACAATGAAATACGTGTATTTCACTTCTAAAACCTGCTGACAGTACAAAACGTGCAGCTATAGTGGAAAAAGACACTTTGTCAAGATGGCACCTTGACAGTGCATATGTATGAGCCTCCCCTAGTGATTTCCTTGTCATGTTTGCTTAGTCTAACAGTCAGAGCAAAGCACTCTCTTTCATTTGTTTGCTCAGCTATTCCCAGTCCTAGCAGGTCAACAAGATGACTAATTTTTTAAAAGTACAAAAAATATAAACTAATCCAGCCTATAATATTGCCAGTCGCACTAAAAACAGAAATATTTAGGCATAGAAATCATATTTTCCCTTGACTTTGAGTTGAGCAACTGATCTGATTTCACTGTCAGCTTGTGTACATCTGAAGTCAAATGAGCTAGGTATGGGCAAAAGTTGAGCAGAAGAGAGAAGGAAAAAAAAAGACAAAAACAGTAAGAATAAGTGGGAGACACAAAGGCATTAAACAGAAAATAATATCATACATAAAGTTTTGGTGATTCTAGTATGCAAATGAGTGCTTATATTTTGTCCACAGTTGATTAAGCGGCAACTGTTTCCTAATTTGTGATTTGGATTAACCATGCTAGGCAGGACTTTGCATATAAAAAATGCACGTACAGCTCTATTGAAATACTTAGTATATTCATATTTTTTTCCAGTTGTACTTGTTAAAAATTCTGGAAAATAAAGGAAAACATTTAACTTGAACATTTTTTTAAAGAAAATGCTTTGCCTTTAATCGATACTAAATGTCCTTTGGTGCCGTTAAGGTTCATTGATTGGATCTGCTTTTAGAGCTGCCAGCAAACAGAAAAACCTGTTATTCATGCAACTTTATATATATAGAACATGCATATGCAATTGAGAACACTATACAAAATTAAAATAATTGTTTGTGTTTGGACTTTTGCTAGATCCATTCTGAAGGACTAATGCTTTCCACGTATATAATTTTAATCCAGAATGTACAGTTTGCTAGTATTTGTATACTGTTTCAATAATATCACAATCTTAAATTAAAATCATTAATCTGTGAGTTTGCCACCTCGATAAATCTAAAACCTAAGTTAGAGGTACGTGCAAAACCATTTTGTAGTTGTTCCATTCTTACTTATGTCTATACTATCTTGTAATAGATTAAGTATTAAAAATTCTTCCCTGATGTGAGGTAGGAATATAGAAGAATCACAGCATGAAGGTGTTTTTGTGTCAATTTATGTAGATGCACACTTACGCTTTGTCATATGCAGTACTTTTAACCCACATTTGTATTCACATCAATAACTATTCTTTAGCAAAATTTGAATTGGAATTAGATGGCAAGGGAAATTTAGCAGGAAGTTTCTAGGCCAGTAAAGCTTTTGAATTATGCCAAAATGCTTATTAATACTCATTTCTCATTACCAACTTTTCATTACTACCTGTTGTTCTTCCTATGTGTTTAACACATAACCAATTTTAGGCCTGCTAAATTTCAGGTGACATATGAGATTATACATTTCATTCTGTGAGAGGTCTTCTCAGTCTGCTGGGTGTGTTCTCATTCTAAAAAGTGAGAGGAAAACCTCTGAAGTATAAGGTTTTCAAACACTTATCTCCTAGCCTCTCATGCATTTGGACTATTTGGTAATTTTGAAATTGTGCAGTGGTCACAGTGATCCCTGAGCCAGTGATGGACGTGAGAATGGATGTAAGGCAGAGCTGGGCTTTGATAAACAGCTCCCGCAAGGTTGTTAAGTAGCATCCTGCCTGCAGACTCATTTATTTTGCATCTCACTTTGTGAAATTGCATTACAGAACATCTTTGAAAGTACAGCCTTGGAAAGGCAGCAAATGGATCATCTGACAAAGTGCTGGAGCTAAGAGCTTTTGGCTCACATGAACCTAAAAGCCAAGATTTTACAGGGCACTCTTTGGAGTACCTGTGCTGCTGTAGCACACCACTTCAGTGGTGCAGCAGCCTTTCTTCCAAACCTCTGTAGAGATCGAGAGGGAGGTTTTACTATCACAAACAGTTCTGGGGCATGCTTGAAAGTCTCAAAGAGAGGCAATTATCTAAAGATTTTTCCTCATTTACTTTTCACATCAGTGCTTTCCAGCAGACAGTTCCCCAGGTCAGCTTCTACAGAAATGGCAGCAGCACATCTTGGGAAACACTTTCCCTTCTGACCTGAGAGATGTGAGCACATGTAAGCATTTTCATAGGGTATTAAAAAAAAATTATAACAATTTCAAAGCAAATATAAAGTCTGTTTATTAAAGCACAATTCTGACTAAACGGAGTCAGGGAACAAAGAATATGATTAAAATGCAGATATGCCATTGTGAAAAAAAGACATTTTAAATTCAGAAATAAAAGATTCATAGAACTTCCACAGTGAAATAAAATGAATTATCCTTTTTTGAGCAGTCATTGTTTTCCATGTAGAAGATTCATAATATATGATCTGTGAAGGGGAAGATTTCAATTCATGCACTTCCTTGTGATACCTCTAACTGATCAATTTGGTTGTAATGAATGATGTCAGGGAACAAAATGGCAAAGTATTATCCCATCTGCACTGTCCCTATTTTTAAAGTACCATATTTAAATTCTGCTTAATTGATTTCCTTGATCACAAACTTCATTGAAATGTGTATATTGAGAGTCTGCCTTTCTTTCCCTTTGTTGAACATCAGATACCAGGTGAAACAATAGAGGAGTTTGATAGGACTGGCCTGTGACATGCTTCTTATATGTTCTGTTGTTTAATTCAAGATTAGTGCAAAGTTTTTTATCCTGATCTTTCCACATTCATCTGAAGAGGATAGCCATGTTTCACAGCTGGTGAAGATGCAAATTGAGGAGAGCTGCAGTGGTTTTAAGTTAACTTTTAAAATGTTTATCTGTTTTTGCACTAAAGTATATCAAGATTCAGGTTTATGATCTAAATGTCATCTCTTTCTTAAAGAGAAGTGTCACCCTTAATCTTCCTCCTTGTCTAACACTGAACAATACCATCAGGAGCTTATTCTTCCAGTCTAAAATCTGAGTTATCTGAAGGTGTTACTAAATGCATCTAATGAGCCATCTGTGTTAATTAGGTGGGTGAGCAAGGTGCCCAAAATGCAATGAAAGTAAGGCTGTGATTCAACCATATGGCCACTTATGGTATCTCAGATACCTGGGGATGGCAGCTTCCATCAGAAGGGCACTGCTGAGTAGGAGTGAAGATAATTCCTTAAACCATACCAGAGCTTGCTTTCCTATGCCATCTGCCAGAGACCAAAATGCAAACAAAATAGTTGTTTACAAAACAGAAAAATCTCTATAAGTGGAGCTTTTGGTCATTTATTCACCCTTTAATTTACAGTAAATAATATTCAATTGGATTATATCAGAGTAGAAAGTCATAATGTTGGGAGTAAATTTAAATTAAGTACATCTGGAGAAATTAGTAGATCTATTATGGTCTATTAGGTGTTAATTACAGGATAGAGGTGAAATGTCGATGTTAATTTCATTTTGACTTTATTATTATAATTATTCATTAACCACTAGGTTTCTAACCCTTTTTTTTTTTTTTTTAATTCTGGATCTATCAAACACGAAGTATTTTGAAGGAACAGATGCAATGCTTGGATCCTTTTCTTTCAATCTAACCTGCAGGTAGCAGATAATTTTTAAGCATACATGAATTTGAACAAAGGCTTTCAGACTCAAGAGTTGAAAGTCAAGCACACACATTCAAAGAGAACATACTCTATTTTTCACTTTTTCTGAAAACAGTAACTTCTTTTATATTTGTTAGTAACTTCTTTGAAATAAAATCCTAGAGGAAAAGAAAAGAAAAGAAAAGAAAAGAAAAGAAAAGAAAAGAAAAGAAAAGAAAAGAAAAGAAAAGAAAAGAAAAGAAAAGAAAAGAAAAGAAAAGAAAAGAAAAGAAAAGAAAAGAAAAGAAAAGAAAAGAAAAGAAAAGAAAAGAAAAAAAGAAAGGAAAAGAAAGGAAAAGAAATAAAAAAGCCTGACTTCTTAAGAAAGGTAGCAGAAGTCAGGCTTACAAGATGTATGGATACTTCAGGACAGTTATGCTTTAGGAGTCTCCTTTAACTGTCCAAGCTTGAGGACATTAACTTGCAATAGTCATCTTCCAGGCAAAGCATTCAGAATCTGTGACATAGCATTTGGCTGACTCAAGCTTGTCTCTGTAACAGAAATTGGCTTCCCTAGTACCCCGTGACTTACCATCACAGTGGTAAACATTCTCCAGAACCCTTTTGAAAGGGATGATTCATCCCTGGAGTATTTTTAGGAATTTGTTAACTTGCATTTAGCTTAGTGTGCTAGTAGCCAATAAACAGAGTGAAGACAAGCTTTGAGTAGTCACACATAAACCATTTTGAATGCTATAATTGTACTACATTATCTTGGTCTGTAGACTGAGTCATCTGCTGGTTAGGCAGAATGGAAAAAACAGCATAAGACTGTTGCTATAACAGGGAGCTTAATAAAATGCTGGAAAAAAAAAATCTGTGCTAGCAACTGGATGTTTATCTTCCCAAGATTACACCTGCTTATTCCAGACATAACTTTCAATACACGGTGATTTTTCCAAAGTTAGTGAAGTCTTACATGGGTATATTACATGAGTCTAAGTGCCAGTGTCACAGAAAGAATTCGGTCTAATGTATTAATGTTTTCTTTTTGAGCAAATTTGACTCTGTCTTATGGCTTGTATTTAAAATGGTCTGAAGAACGAAACTTATTGTACATGGCTGAGGACTCTGTTTTTGCTAACACTTGGAAGTATGCCCAAATTAGGGTAGAGTGAAAGAGAAGGGAGAGGGATGAAAAAAATAATAATAATAAAAGGAGTGAGAAAAAGTTTTTAGTAGCTGAACATAAGTTCAAACAAAGGTCAAACCGAAAAACAAGTTTTGCAGCTGTTAGCTTAACAGGCAGGTAATAAGTAAGTGAGATTTTACAGCGTCCTTAGGACTGAAACAAAACCCAGCTTTTGGCAGTCAGAGCAGGGGAATGCCACTTCATGGAGAATGGAAAGTGAGGAGTTACAGGAACGTGGCACACTGATCAGATCATCTCATCCTCCCACTCAAGGCAATAAGACCCTGGCATCCCAGCTTACGCAAATATCAGAAACATGATCTTCACCAAAGCACAAGTGTATTAGAAGCCAGTGACACAGTCTGTCATGTTCCCCTATAGAGAGATCTCCTTAAGCACATGTCATTCAGCTGTCTAGCTACACTACATGTAATGAATTAAGGCTGTGAAGAAAATGTTTAGCTGTTTGGAAATAAGAATGATTTTTTTTTCCATTGAAGAATGCTCAATTAGTTAACAAAAAATTTTTCCTGCGATCCCCGTGAGAGTGCAGCAGAAGACAGAGAGGATTTTGACAGATTTGCTAAAGCCAAAAATGTTTCAAAACCCTCTATAATTGCATGCCAGGGTACCTGCTGAGTTCTTTAGCACCTGATTAATGAATAAACAAACACGTGAAAGGACAAAGCCACTGGGAGCCTGTCTCCTTTACAACTTTCACAAAGGTTTCCAGGGTTTTCAGATTCACAGATCAACAGATGGTCTCATAGATTTAGAAGCTTGGAAACTCTGAAAGCTTCACTGTTTCTGCCCTGCCTCTGCAATGGCCATGATAATTTCCAGCTTTCCAGATAATGTTGCTTTCCATTTCTTCAGTTTGGACATAATGAAATATTCATTAAACTAAAAAGAGATGTTCTGTATGTGTTAGTAGTTTTGGAGACCACTTGATTTTAAACAGGGATATGAATCCAAGCTGATGGATGTCTTATTTCTAAAATATCAGTTGGCAGAAGAGCTGAGATTCAAATCACTGTCCTAATTATCAGAGTATAAAGCAACTTTAATGCCTTGATGAATATTTTATTTTGAAATGCAAACTGGAAGCGAATCATAGAATCATTAAGGTTGGAAATGATCTCTAAGATTATCCAGTCTAACTGTCAACCTATCACCATCATGGCCACTAATCCATGTCCCTTGCTGCCCCACCTGCACATTTCTTGAACTCCTCCAGGGACAGTGACTCCACCACTTACCTGAGCAGCCTGTTTCAATTCTTGACCACACTTCTGGGAAATAAATTTTTTCCTCATATCCAACCTGGATACCTCCTGGCATAATTTGAGGCCGTTAACTCTTCTATTGCTGTTATCTGGGAGAAGAGGTTGGCTGCTGTCTTGTCACAACTTCCTTTCAGGTAGTTGTAGAATATATATGGTCTCCCTCAAGCCTTCTCTTTTCCTGATTAAGCAATCCTAGTTCCCTCTGCTGATCCTCATAGAACTTGTGTTCCAGACCCTTCCATGGCTTCATCCCCCTTCTGAGGGCATGCTCCAGGACCTTAACAGCTTTTTTGAATTGAGGAGCCCAAAACTGAACACAGTACTTGAGGTGTGACCAAGTGCTATTTTTGATTCAGGCCAGGATACCACTGACCATTTTGGACACCTGGGCACACTGCTGTCTCATGTTCAACTAACTGAAGACTAATACCCCAGATCCTTTTCATCTTTCCAGCCACTCTGCCCAACTCCTGTAGCCCTGGATAGTGTTCTTGTGATCAAAGTGTGGAACCTGATGCTAGGTCTTGTTAAAGCTCATACAATTGGCCTCAGCTCATCAGTCCAGACTATCAAGATCCCTCTGTAGGATCTTCCTACCCCCAGGCAGATCTACATGCCCTATATCACCTATAAATTTATTGAGGATGCATTCAATTCCATTGTCCATGTCATCAATAGAGGTATTAAACAGAACTGGCCACAGTAACAACCCTTGAGGAAAACTAGTCATGACTGGTCACCAGCTGGATTTAGCTCCATTCACAATCACTCTCTAGATCCAGACATCCAACTAGTTTTTTACCCAGTGAAGAGTACACTTGTGCAAGCTATGGGCTGCCAGCTTCTGCAGGAGAATACTGTAGGAGACAGTCAAAGGCTTCATTAAATTCAAGGTGGACTACATCAACAGCCTTCCTCTCATCCACCGGATGGATCACTTTGTCATAGAAGGAAATGATGTTGGCCAAGTAGGATCTGCTTTTTTGTTGGCTGGGCCTGATTCCCTCATTTTCTTGCACATGTCATGTGATTGCCCTCAAGATGATCTGTTCCATTACCTTCCCTGGCACCTAGGTCAGGCTGATATATTTGCAGTTCCCTTGATCCTCCTTATAACAGTCATTTCAGATGGGAGTCCCTTTGGCAAGTGTCCAGTCATCTTGGACCTGCCTGGTTGAAGGTGTTGCTGATAAATGATGAAAAGCAGCTTGGCAGTCACCACTACCAACTCTCTCAGTACCTTCAGGTGGATCTCATCCAGTATCATGGACTTGTGACAGTCCAGGTGTAGTAGTGTCATGGTTTTATGTTGCTAACCACTTCCTCCTGAATTGTGGGTATGTTTATTTTGCTTCTTATCCCCGTCTTCCAGCTTAGAGGACTAAGTACCCTGAGGATAATTGGTCTGATTATGAAAGATAGGAGTAAAGAAATTGTTGAGAATCTCAGGCTCCTCCTCATCCTCAGTGGTAATGTTTCCCACTGCATACAATAAATGATGGAGACACTCACTGGCCCTTCTCTTGCTGTTAATATATTTGTAAAAATATTGTTATTATCTTTAACAATGCCAACTAGATTAAGTTATTGCCTGGCTTTTGTCTTTCTAATTTTCTCTCTGCATAACCTAGAAACATCCTTGTACTCCTCCCTTCTTGCGTGTCCAGTCTTTCACATAAGTTCTTTCTCTCAGAGTCTAGACAAAAGCTCTCTGTTCAGCCAGGCCAGCTTTATTACTTGCCTGCTCATCTAATAGCACAAAGGGAAAGCCAGCTCCTGCACCTTTGAGGTTTCTTGCTTTGGGAATATCCAGCCTTTGTGGACTACTTTGTTCTTCAAAACTGACTTCTAAGTGATTCTTCCAGCCAATGTCTTAAGCAGTTCAAAGTCTGCCCTCTCTAAGCCCAAGGTAACAGTTTTGCTGATGCCCTCTCCTGACTTCATCAGGAATACTCTACAATTTTGTGATCACTGTGCCCAAGGCAGTTTCTGACCATCATGTCACCCATCAGTCCTTCTCTGTAATCAACAGGTCTAACTTCTCCTGGTAGGCTTTCTTACCAGCCTTCTCTGGAAGTTATTTTCTGCACACTTCAGGAATCTCCTTGGCTGATTCTTCTCTGTGTTATTGTATTTCTAACAAAGAAATAGTCAGATAAGTTGAAATCTCTAGCAATTGTGTGACTTCTGCCAGGTATTTGTGGAATACTTCATCAGTCTCTTTATTCTGCTTGGTATGTCTATAACAGACTCTCACCAAGATATTAGCCTTGTTGGCCTTCCCCGATCCTACCCACAGGGACTTGATACTATCATTCACGTCACTGAGTTCTACAACATCAAAACACTCCCTGACATAGAGAGCTACCCCACCACCTCTCCTTACATCCCTATCTCATCTAAAGAGCTTATACCTTTCCTTTGTATGACTCCAGGAATGAGAGTGATCCCACCATATTTCAGTGGTGGTGACTAAATCATAGGGTTCCCCACCCCACTAATCACAGAACTGGGCTGAACCAGCCCATGGACCATTGACACCTGTCAGCTTCTGGGCCAGAATTCTCTTCTTGCTTTCAGACAGGTGAATTGCAGGAGAGACTGAAGAAACCACCTGTCTCAAGTACCAAACTTCATCGATTTTTAGGAGGTATTAGTGTTCAAATTCTTTTTAGCAAAAGCAACAGAAACCAAGTCTCCTAATCCCGTGTTGCTATTTAGCATTCAGGTGACCACACACTCCTTGTAATGTCTGGAACTTTATTGTGTTTTAATACACATTTGTAAAATAAGTTTTTGTTCCTATTATATCATTTTTTTTTTCAGAGAACTAGCTGTTATTTAAAGAAACAAGATACAGTGCGAAGTTACCAGATCTACTACAAATTCCATAAGAAATCAGACCATGATAATGACTTTGTAATGTAATGCTGTATAAAAACAAATTTGCTATTTAATCACAATTCTTACACAGTTCTTACATAATTTAAAGCAGTAAAAATGTTAGAATGTTGAGATACTGAGTGCAGTGACAATGAACCAATATTTTCCAACAACTGATTTATTTAGACACTTTTATTGATTTAATTATTGCATACACATGCGCGTGTAAAATGCCTCATTCCGTCAAAATTGCTTGTAAGAATTATATTCTGTGTTGTGTGTTCTTTCACATTAGAATTTTCTAAACAAAACTTGCTAAAATTTCAAGCCTGCATTTGAGATAAAAAGCTCGCCATTAGAGCTCTCCATCACCTGTAGGTTCAGTTATATATTTGGTATTCCCTCTGTTTCTGTAGGTCTATGTTGACTTGACAGAATGTGTTTTGGAATATCTTCACTAGCTTTACTGTTATTGCTCTGTAGGTTGTGAACAAGGTGACATTCATGAAGAGAATGCCTCTTCAAAGGCTTTCTGGTGTTAATGGTGCCTACTAAGATGAAGGAGTATACAACAGACATGAAAGGTTTATTCTCTCTTTTGTTTCTTCCTCTGCAGAGAAAGTTGTCTCATTAATTCCTACAAGAAAAACACGGTATCTTGCCACAGTATCGTACAAGAAGGCACTGACCGAAATGAGAGCAGCTGCCAGTTGGTAATTCTGTTTGGAGGAATTTCTCTGTCAAAATTAGCAAAACTGTGTTGGGGTTGTCTGTTGAAAGAGCATCCAGATGAAAGCAATGCTGCTACCTGATATTTCTGTTGGGATATCCTGAGTGTAAATTCAACTTTCACCCACTTTCTGGAGCATAACGCAAAATAGTAACAGCAGCAAAATGGAAAAAAAAAAAAAAAAAAGGAAAATGTTAACAGATGCAGAAAAAATAAAAATACAGGAATTCAGGAAGCAGTTGGTAGTATGAAATGAAAGCCTGACACCCAAAGGCTGAAAGAGAAGCACTACAAAGCTGAAGACAGACTACTGAAATTGTAAAATATCAGCTATTTTTTTTCCTCCATTTTATTCCTTAAGAAAAAAAGTATTGCCTTCTTTTCTTCTCTAGGAACAATCCCAAACAAATGAAAATGAAGCTAGGTTGTAATCTGATCATTGAAACCAGATGGATTTCTGCATATAACCCTTATTTCAATGAAAATATTTCCTAAATATCTATATTTATAAATAGCGTATACAGACAGGATATACTTATATACACAGGGCAGCAATGGTAAGAAAGGTTTTGTGTTCTGTTCTCTGTCAGCTGAACTGTGATCTTTCAGAATACTGTAACACCTATGGAAAATCCCAATCAGAGTTTCACATAGGGGAGGTAGGGAAAAAGAATCTGCAGTTCCCATGGGGAAATTGAAGAACCCTGGTGCCTCAAATGTACCCCCTTTCATGCAGTGATACTGCGCTAGTCCCTTGTGGGAACTGATCTACCAGGCTGGCTTCTGCTTCTTAATGTGTAATCGAGATGATTTATTGCTCTACATATTTCCTTGACTGACTGCTACCAAAGTAAGAACAGATCATTAACTTATTTTCATTCCTTCTGTTTTATGTCATTTACCTATGTGACTTTATATGTACTCATACTCTCGTTTTTGCTTTTAGTCCACTGTGTCTACTTCTAACACCATTTTTAAATCACCAATAAAACATGGTTGACATCTCCTTGTTTAATCCAAATCTCTTTATTTCCTTTGTGTGCCTGTGACATAACCACTCTGGCCAACATCTTCCAGCTCCACCCACAGTAATTTCCAAAATGAGATCGTGATTGATTCTCTGGTGCTTTTATACTGAGAGTAAACTTATGTTTCAGTAGCTCCATGACCAGCAGCTACTCTTTCAAAGTCTTAAGTACGATTTACAAAGGGATTTCATTTTAGATCCCTGTTATTTATGAGCTGCATGACATAAAAGTGTAAAGCTCTATCAAAGAGATAATGGAGTTTTTAGTTAATTTCCACATTGATATGTCTTAAAGCATTTTTGGTGCTAATGCAGTAGCAGTTATTTTGTAGTGGCCTGTTATCAACGCTTTCAATTGCTCCTTCTCCTACTGTGCCATGTCCAGGACGGAAAAAAGAGGAAAGAAGGAAAAAAACAAAATGTGCAAACAACAACAACAATGAATTAAGAGAGAAATCTGAATATTCACTTGTGTATAATTGATGACTAATGGGAGAATTTACTATTAGCTGAAAAACTCATTTTCTTGAAGACTGGAAACAACTGTTTTTAAAAAGTAACCCCATGTCTACTTTGCTGTTACAGAAGTAGAAATGATCAGAACCTCAGCACACTCTTCCAAAGAAAACAAATCACACAGAAAAGTAATGCCTACACTAGGCACCATTTTACTTTTTTGGAATTTGTATACCTAAGCAATATCATATATAGAAAGAATAATTAGCATGAATTATTGATAAATTTGTGCTTCTGTGAAAAAACTGTTCAAAGCTTTTCAGTGGTGAAATGCTTCAATGAGTAACTGTTGACAAAAGGGGTATGTGGGGAATCTGTATAAAACAGCTTGAAAAACTGTTTGAGAGGATCTTATTCTTCTGAGCAGGGTCATAAGAAATAATCATCTGATGCGTGTAGTGTTTGTTTCATGTACAAGGGCTGCTCTGAAAGTAATGCCTCCTATTTTATTATGTTGGCCCACAACATCAGAGACAAATGTTGGTGATATTGCAGTAGAGGCTGAACCTTCCCAACTGTATTCCATTACATTTTGTTGCAGTGTGACATGTAGCAGTAGAACAGTCTGTTAAATTGACGTCTGACATGAAAGTGTATACGAAACGAAGGTGTGGAACTGAATTCCTCTTTGCAGAAGAAAATGGCCCTTACTGACATTCAATGACCCTTGCTGAATGTTTATGGAGACCAAAGAATGGAATTGAGCACAGGAAGGCGGTGGGTGCTGTGTTTCAACAGTGGTGACAGTGACGATGTGTCGCCTCTGCTGGTGCAGATTTTTATGAGCCTGGTATGCAAACTCTTGTTCATTGCTGGCAAAAATGTAAAGCTAATGGTGATGGCTATGCTGAAAAAAAAATAGTGTTCTGTAGCTGAGAATTTACTCTATCATACAGTGTTATTGAATTCTTTTTATCTGTTGTAGTTTTCATATAAATAAATAGGAGGCATTACTTTTGGAGCAACACGCATAAATCTACAAGAATCTTATGAGGCTACTGCATCCACACAACAGGACCAACATATTAAATAAACACGATGAAAATAGCAGTATTAATTTAGAGTATGAAAATGGCTCAGGAGTCCACATGCTTTAAGTATTAACTTAAATGTATTGGCATGGTTCTCTGTAAAAAGAGACGAAGACACATTGAAAGCAGATCTGTCTCTTAGGAATATATTGATATCATTACTGTAGTTTTCATTTCTTCCAAAGTGCTAACATAAATGAGTGTGTGATCTTTTAAAGTTATTAATCTTCTCTCATATATAGAAGATTTAACAGTTACGATCTTTTTTCAATACATAAGGAAGAAGATCCAAAGTTACCACTCAACATATACACAGTAACTTTGTAATATGATACAGCTGTTGCAGAAACGGTCTGCACAAGCATTGTCCCTGCAGAAATTCTGTTTTTATTCAGTGGACACTAGTATTGATTCCAGTTGCTGTCTGCAGCCATACAGGTGTCATTCCTTTCTGTCTCTTGAAGACTGGCAGAAGTATCTGGGCAGCTGAATACTAAGCAGCCTGTCCATAAGGAGCTCCCTCTGTGTATCTGCCTTGATATTACGTTTTGATTTGCTTACATTAATGCCCTAAGGAATTAGGCAGCTTTATCCTGTTGAGATTGTCTGCAAGACCGAAAATCCCTATTGATTTAAACTTGTGTGGCTGACTACTTTTGTCCCTTTTCTTCTGGAGGAAAAATAGATTCATCGTTATCACGACCTGGCATTCCAGGGAGCCAAGAGAAGCTTCTCCCTGTCTTGGAGGACCACAGGTAGGCAGATCTGTAGCCAGTTCAAGTGTCTATATGCAAGGGAGAGGCAACACTGAACTGCAAAGTATGTCAACAGAGAAAAGGTTGTTATGGTTTCCATGGAGGTAAGTGCAGGGAGGAATGCTGAATTGTTTACATTCTTTTATATGCAGCCTGCTTACATTTCTGGTGTCCTCCCCTTATCAATCACCTTCCTGAATTCCTGCAGTGAATCACGTATGGAGAAGCTGCAATCAGTGGTAATTTTACTCTCAGGTGCTGATAAGAGTGTATTTCTGCTTGTGTCAGCTTCTACTCCATAAACAACCTCATTGACCCATTTTCCTTATACCCTGGGTAATAAATGAAGGCTTTTCAAGGATTACATTCTTAAAGTGAAATTAAACTTCATTATGCTTTTGCAGTGTTGTTAGTATACCAGTATATTACACAAAACTGTTTGCGTTGCTCAGCCATTTTCCAGAATGGACAGGAAAATTTTGGAAATTCTCCACAAGTACTCATTCTGAGGTTTAAAACGTCTTCAAGTATATTGTGTTTCAGTAACCTTCAGAAATGTACAGTGTAAATATCTATATATAATCCCCCACTTTTCTCACTTCTGTCTTTAACAGAATTGGTAAGATTAGGTACTTTAAGTGTGATCTCTTCTACTCTAGAAATGTGTAGCTGTCTCCACTGACTAAAAAGGAAACCTAGATGATTAGCCCAGATGCAGATGCCCACATTGCTCATGTCACAGTTTAATAAAATAATTGTCTGAGATTGCAGATTTGCCTGCCTGGGGGAAGTTTTTTTTTTTTTAAATCTGAAGATTGAGGGGCATTTAATGCTTTTTTCCAGATTAGTTTGATGGTGATCATCAGAAGGGAGAGGACTCATACTGTGGCATGGACCTGAGGTCTTCTTCAGTATATCAATTCTCTTATTGCTATTACGGAGTATTCTACATCATCCCACATCGTACTAATGATATATTGTCTAATAAAATAAATACATAAATGGAATATAGTAAAATCTTGAATAAAATGTGTCTTTAATTTTAAAATAAGATTGGTGTTTTATTCTCTGTTCACTCAAATGCACTTCAGAACTTGAAAACAGCAAAAACTAGAAAGAAGGCGTAATAAGCAATATCAGTTGTAAAATATAGGGACTTCTCAGTTGCGTAGAATGTTTAATAAATTATGTTAATTCACATAATGGAAGATTGAGTTAACAGAAAAAAAAAGTTTTCTTATATTTATGCCAAATTTGAGCTGACATTGTTTTGCATGAAAGATCTCTGAGAAGAACAGAATTCATTGTTGCTCAGCTACATACCTTTCTGTCATATGGTGTAAGAAGGAACAGGAATTTTCTAAAAGATGGTTCAATTCACATGCCACTGAAACAAGTAAGATAAGCTGTTTAACATAATGTGGACCTGTTTTGCTTTTGAAGCAACTGTGATGAGAATAGCATGATTTGGTTTTTAAAAAGCTGTCTTTTAAGAAAGTATTTATAGATAATTAGCTCTGATATCAGCATTTGAAGTAGAATATTATTGCTTACCTCCACTTGCTTTCTTGAGTCAAGGAATTCAGAGCATTCCAGATAAAGAACACAACTGAAAACAAACAAACAAACAAACAAACAAGAACAGATAGTTACATTGGCTTATTTCTAAAAAACTGACTGTGAGAGGTAGCAATGAGTAGTGAGTAAAAACTATTCACATCCTTAACGATAATTAAGTTTATTGCATTTCCATAGCAATACAGCATTATTATCTGGAAAAAAATTATGCCTTCACTAGAACAAGTCACTAAAAGGCAAGAAAAATTATCAAGGCTCTATTCAGAAGAGATTTATAGGGAGGTTATGAAGTCATCTTCTCTGGAGATATTCAGAGTCCACGTAGATATCTTTCTGTGTAACCTCTAGGAAATTTCCTTAGGGAATTTTGAACCACATGGTTCTATGATTTGTTGATTAAAACAAATCAAAACAAACAAACAAAACTCTCACACATACAAAACAACAACAACGACAGCAACAAAAAACTCACACAGTTTATTTTTCATGATTTAGAGACAAAAATTTAAAAAACAAATCTAAACGAAACAACAGTATTCTTCTTTATCAAAAGATACAAACACCAGAATTCATGAAAAGCCTTTCATTGTGTCTTTATCTGGCAATGTTAGTCAATATTACTGTATATTAAAAGAGTAAATCTTTTGTGACCAAGCAAAATATTTATCCTTAAGCTTCCATTGTGAGTTGGTGTACATTTCAGTGTAGAGTTAATGGTAATCATTTAATTGCTTCCTGGAATAGTACATGCATATTATATATATGATATCTGCACTATAAAAGAGCTCTCCCAGTTCATTCATACTGAGTTTTGAAGTAGTAATTCCATGAAGGCATTTCATGACCTTAGTTAAATTTTACGGTTATGGGTCAATACACAGTTAAGAGAATCACAAGGGCTTGCTGTGGAAGGGATCTTAAAGTCCATCTAGTTTCAACTTCCCTGCCATAGGCAGGGTTGCCAACTATGAGATCAGGCTGCCCAGAATCCCATCCAACCTGATCATGAACTACTCCAGCAATGTGAAATGTTCAGCTTGTCTGGGCAACCTGTTTCAGCCTCTCACTACCTTCTGAGTAAAAAATTTCTTCTTAACATCTAACCTACATATTCTCTCTTTTGATTTAAAGCCATTCCTCCTTGTCCTACTGCTATCAGATAGTGTAAAAAGGTCAGTCCCCCACTTGACTGAAAGCTCCCTTCAAGTACCTGAAGGCCACAATGAGGTCTCTCCAGAGCCTTGTCTTATCTGGGCCCAGTTCCCTCAATCTGTCTTCATAGGAGAGGTGCTCCAGCCCTTTGATCATCTAGATCAAAGATGGGGTCTATAGATGGGGCCTCATGTGGGTAGACAGAGACAATCACCTCCTTCACCCTGCTGTCGCCTTTCATTTTATGCAGTGCAGGATATTGTTGGCCTTCTAGGTCACAAGAGCATAATGCTGGCTGGTAACAGTTTGTGGGCTGGTTTGGCCCAGTTCTGTGACTAATGGGGTGGATTTTTTTATTTGATCACATCGGTTTACCCCTGTTGGCTTTGTGTCTTTAACAGGAGTATGGAGACTTCTTAGAGTGCAATACTGGGATTGCAGTCCCTCCCATTAGCACTACTTGTAGAGAGATAGCATTTTATGAGTAAAGCAGCTATGTTTCTGTGCACCTTTTCTTCTTGATCAGCACAGTACCCATACTCAGACTTTGACTAGTAAACAATATCTATAGAAATTTATTCAGTTCCTTTCGTGGCATCTGTAGTTCATTTCTCTTTCAGTTTCCATGCCTATGTTCAGTGAACCTCTTCCTTTGCAGCGTTGCTATGAGCCATGCCACTCAGAGACTGTGACTGGACGTGCCACAAAGAGGTACTGATTTATAGTGCTTTGCTGCTATGATCTGTGCAATTCTCTTTTGGATGGGAGGAGTTAATAGAGTAATTTGCTTTATATTGTTTTCCTTTTCATTTCTCTCTCTCTTTCTGTCTCTCCATTGTTCTCTAAACCTGCTAGATGGTAAAATGTTGATCTTGTTTGTCTTCAGTTAAAGGAGGGGGCATTGATACTATCACTAACACACATCACATATCAAGTTCCAATTCTTGTAGTTCAGTTTCAAGCTGCATGACTTTATGATCCTGAGAGTTTAACCACAAATTCATTTCTTTTCTTGGATATCTGACCAGAAGAGAAGTTAATATAATTTCTAATAGGTTTAAACATGTTGAAATATCATGAAATTAGTGATGGAGGAAAACACTGTAACACTGCTGTTCTCAAACATTTGCATTTGCTTGTTTTAATATTCACGAAGAACTTTTAGTCAACTTTAACAGAATAAGACTAACTCATTTATTTTGCCTAAGAGTGGAACTGTTAGAATAAGACAAGACCAGTACAAACATTTGAAAACCTATTTGTCTATGACATATCCTGAGGGGCTTTTGAGCTGCCTATTAGAAATCTGTTCTGTTCTCCACTACGAAGAGCTGGAGATCCCTGAAGAAATGTTCAGCAATGATAATTGGACTGTGATGGCTTAGTATTGTATCATTAATTATATAATTTCATTTGATTAAAAATCCCTACAATACCAGGTTGCACTTGATCTGGTCTTTATGATGAAAGAAAAAGAAAATAATATAAAATCCTATTATGTATTAGTAATTGTAAAATTGGATTAAATATCTAGTGCTGCTACTCACAGAAACTAGAGTAATGTTCTCTTAAAATACTAGAAAATACAACTGTTCCAAATAGTCTTAAGGTTGACATTTTGACTTAAGCCATGTGGAGCCTTTTGCTAGTGTCAGCCCCTGGTATGTAAAAAGAGCTGCTCATTACTTTTAATGGAGAATTCTTTACAGTGACTGACAAATTTTCTCTGAAAAATGCCATTTATGATAGAAATAAAAATAATTAAATAATTTTAAAATATATGGATTGGTCTCCTCCTGACCCTTATTTGAGTATTCTTCCCCACACTTAGTATAACCATAAAGAGATTGAGTGCAATGGCAGCTTCTGAATGAAATTATCCATGGCACTTCTGTACATATCCAAGCAAGATTCTCCCTGGGATGAATCTTAAAGTTGTCATGTAGGGGAATGAGCTGCAATAGATGGAAGACAATTAATAGCAGCCATCTTATCAAGAAGGCAATGTATTTAAAGACTGCAGGTGTAACTGATAAAGTGTGTACACTGACATATTATTTTCTGTTGGAACACTTCAACATAGTTTTCACTGTTCATTGACAGCACAGTTCAAGGAGACAGGAACATTTCAAGCGCAGTCAAGGTCAGCATCCTATAAAATTCAGGGAAACATTTTATCTCTCTCAAAAAAAAGTAAAATAAAATAAAAAGAATGTCTTAAGCTAACTGCATATTTATTTATTGCCATTTAATGTCATAACAGTATAATATCACTAATATGTCTCCCACAAGTTGGTAAATACTATCAACTTTCACTATGTTTCACCCCAGAAATTCTATTTTGGGGTGGAATCAAGGAAATATAAATCTAAAAGAACTGATCTCCATGAGATTGGTGTTTGTCTCATGTTCTGATTTTATAACAAACTTAATTTTTCAAGAAAACACCCCAAAAATATGCTCTCATAATTAGCTATATGTCAGCCTCCATTCATTAGGCCATCGCCAAATAAAAAGCAGAATATCAGTGTTGCTTTTGAATTCTATTTCATGCCTTATGTTAGAGATTTGTAAAACTGTCTCTTGCTGACATAACAATGAATTCAGCTTGAGGCAAGCAGCTTTTCAAGCAGACCTGTCAGGAGACAGAAAGACAGTTCAGAGTAATTCATTCTTGTGCTGTATCTTAAGGAGCTAGTGAAAGATTCTGGAATATCAGAAATGCAAATATCACTGTGCAGGCATCACTGGGGTGGTGGTTAGGGGAAAGTCAAGTACTTTGCCCTCTTCCTTCTCTCTCCACCTCCCCTACAAAAGAAGTCTACAATCCAACAAGCAAATAAAATAAAATAAAATAAAATAAAATAAAATAAAATAAAATAAAATAAATAAAAATGCATTATATTTATCATTTGCAGAGAAGCTTGAACTAGGAAGTAAGCACAAGAATCACAATACATGACCTAATTGACAGGAAAAGAAGGGTCCATATCTTTTAAGTGCTTTTTAAAGAGTGCGCAGTTCAGAGTACAATGGAGTACTGGGGTTAATCCATTCTCAGTACTTTTACAAAGCACTTGCTTGAGAAAACAAACTCTAGGACACCAAGTGGAAATGAACTGTGAACCTAGAAATTAAAATAGAAATTGCCAGTTGGAAAATAATGTGGAGAGGAACAACTAGAAATACGCAGAATCAGCTTGCAGCTACATACTTACAACTAAACAATTCAGCCAGCAAATCATTTTTTTTTTCCCAGAGAGTAAAAGCCTTTAAACAGCATCTAGATTGGATTTAGAGCTTCCACCAGTGCAAAGTGCTGGATTTTGCACCCGACTATACATACAAACTGGGGGATGGGAAAACCCTGCTGAAATGGATCTGGGGGACTTGGTGGACGGCAAGTTTAACATGGGTCAGCAACGTGCCTGGGCAGCCAAGAAGGCCAGTTGTAACTTGGAGAGTATCAAGCACAGCATTGTTAGCTCATTGAGGGTAGTTCTACACCATGCTCATGTGGCCTTACCTCAATTACTGTGTACAGTTTTTGCACCGAAGTACACCGAAGTACAAAAACAACACAGAATCATAGAATGGCTTGTATTGGAAGGGACATTTCAGATCATCGGGTTCCTACCCTCCTGCTATTGTCAGGGGCACCTCCCTCTAGACCAGATTGCACAAAGCTCCATCCAGCCTCACAGTAAAGAATTTCTTCCTTATATCTAGTCTAAACCTACCCTCTTCCAGTTTAAAATCATTTCCCCTTGTCCTGTCACTACATACCCTTATAAAATGTCCCTACCCAACTTTCCTGTAGGCCCCCTTCAAGTACTGGAAGGCTGCTATAAGGTCCCCCTGAAGCCTTCTTTTCTCCAGGAACAGTCCCAGCTCTCTCAGCCTGTTCTTGTAGGGGAGGTGCTCCAGCCCTCTGATTATCTTCGTGGCCTTGCTGTGGACCTGATTCAAAAACACTATGTCCTTCTTATGTTGGGGGTCCCAGAACTGGCTCCAGGTGGGGTCTCATGAGAGCAGAATAGAGGAGCAGAATCACCTCCCTTGAGGTGATTTCTTCCTTGATGTGACTTCTCTTGATGCAACTCAGGATACAGTTGGCCTTCTGGGCTGCAGGCACACACTGCCAGCTCACATTGAGTTTTTCATCAACTAACACCCTCAAATCCTTCTCCTGAGTGCTGCTCTCAAATCATTCTTTGCTAAGCCTGTATCTGTGCCTGGGACTGCCCCAACTCAGGTGCAGGACCTCACTCTTGGCTTTGCTGATCTTCATGAGGTTGACATGGGCTCACTTTCAAGTCAGTCCGTATCCTTCTGGTTGGCATATCTTGTCTCTAATGTGTCATGAAACTACTAGAGAGTGTTCAAAGGACAGCTACAAAGATGGTGAAGGGGCTGGAGGGGAAGATGCCCTGGGTTTCCTTCAGCCCAGGCTGAGGAGAGGCCTCATGGTGGCTTACAGCTCCTCACAGGGAGCAGAGAGGTAGTGCTGATTTCCTCTCTTTGGTGACAGAAATAGAAACCAAGGGAACAGCATAGAGCTGTGACAAGGGAAAGTAAGATGGGATATGAGGAAAAAATTCTTCCCTAAAGTGTGGTTGAGCTCCAGAACAGGCTCATCAGGGCAGTGGCCACGGCACAAAGCTTACTGGAGTTCAGTACACATTTAGACAGTGCGTTCAGACATATGTTCTGATTTATGGGTGGTCCTATGTGGATCAGTGAGTTGTACTCGATGATTCTTACGGATCCCTTTCTACTCAGGATATTCTCTGATTCTAAAATTGAGAACTTTTGCCTTACTGTGGCAGTAGGACCAACGTCACAGATGAAATTACAGATATCTCCATGTACATCTCCAATATGACTCCACATCCTTTTCTTATTCCAAGAAAATATGCTGAGATGTTCTTTCTGCTTTTGGAAGAAATGTTAGAGATTTATGACAGGAGAAGTATAAAATAAAATGTGAAAGGATAAAACAACCTTTTTTTTCTTTTTTAGATTTATGGCATTATTATGGACTCTGAGTTATGAGTGTCTATGAAATACTAATAAATAAAAATGAAGAAAAAACACCAAGTAGCTCATTGAATACAATCCACTTCACACACACACAAAAAAAAAAAAAAAAAAAAAAAAACTTTCTCTCTAACGATTCCTCTGAAGATGAATCACCCATGATGTTTTGGTACTTGTAGCCTTTTCCCATGTTGGTCTTATTTAACAGAGGAAAAAAATCTGAAGACTATTAAGATGCAGTTTACTACCTTTGCTTGCTGTTACTGGAACAGAAAAAAACAGGGTGGAGAAAAATATGCCCTCTCTTCCGATGAATCACCACTTCTTCTGTCACTGCTTAGGATTGTTCATTTGTCTTTTTAAACTGAACTGATATTTTAAAATTCTCTTCTAGCCTATTAAATATACTCTATTTGTAGTCAAATGCCTGCTCCAGCTGAATGACCTGAGCATTTGCAGGAGCAAAGTACTGCTGGCCAGAGGAGAAGCCCTTTGGTAAAATATTAATCATACACCTGAGAGCATCCTGGCTGAGTCTTAAAATAACTGCACTGCTAGCTACTGTAATTCTCTTTCCTCTAAAAAAAAAAAGTTGTGAGTGACATAAAGGGGCAACCTCAGGTAAACAAACAGAAAAATAGAAAATATAAGCTGCATTTAAGGGAAGTGGAAGCAAAGAGAAAAAAATGTTATACTCATTGGACAGGCTACTAATAATAACTATTTATTTATTTATTTATTTATTTATTCTGTGTGGAAATGGTGAGAAACTGGGACAGGTGGTGGAGTGGAATTTGTCATGAAAAGCAAATTTTTTCAGGAGAGTGTAATGGATATGATCTTGATCGTGCCTGAGTTATCTTCCTGTCTTTGCTAGTGATGCTAATAATCATTCTCCTTGCACATCACAGATAATAACTCCTCGTGCAACTCTGCCTATACGTGAAGTTACTGATATCTGTGGTAAGTTTTGTATCAGTAGTCCACTCTCAGTGCCTTTGACCTTTTCATTAGCTGTCAGCACTGGAAAGGAGAATGTCATTGAAAAATACCTAGGAGTCACCTCTGCCAAGGTGGAAAAAAAGCTATGTTTCTTTTGTAGTTTGAGTTCACTGTCCCAACCTAAGTAATTTGGTGCAGCAAGAAGGAGCCTAAAGGATCCAAAAATGTCTGTATGTGAAGTTCTTGCAGATAATGACGAACTGTACTTCACTGGAATTCAAAAGATATACAGGAAAGAAGAGACATAGTGTTGGTTATCTTAAGAAACACTGGATTAGAAGATTAAAAGGAACAATGGAAAAAGAAAAAAAAAGAAAAAAAAAACACACTGAAGTAAATTTTTTTTTTTTTTTGGCCACATGGCCACATTCTAGACAGGGATGATAGTCCCAAATAATACTGAGTCTCAGAACTTATTAGGACTAAAAGTAAGAGTAATTAAGAAATGGTAAAGGAAAAAATACATGTATAAACTTAATCAAGCATCAGAAAAACCCAAAAACTTTCAACTCCTCATTTTAACTTCTAACATGTAAGTGAAGTGGTGAGCCCAGTACTTTGATGGAAGAAGACTATTTTCTCAGTACTCAAGTACAACTTAAACTATGTGTACACACAGAGTGTTGTTTCAGCATTTCTGCTAATTTTTTAAAAGAATTTAAGCAAAGCAGAATTTAAACACTAATAGCAGTAGTATAGCCACCTGTGGTCCTAACTGCAAGGTGTGAGTTGATTCTACATGACACTGACCAGTCTGTGGCAAAGAGCAAGAAAAGATAACATTTTTAACAGAAATCCACACTGGTTTCTGAAGAAAAAAAAAAAAAAAAGGAAAGAAAAAAAGATGAAAAAAAAGTCTATTTAAAGTATCTTCTCCTTCCTTGGTCTTCTCTAGAATTTCACTAGAGCTAAGGCCATGAAGTTTTGTGGATACTTAAGTAGCAGACAGATGAAAAGCTTCAAAAGCTTCACAAACCATATCATAGTAACGTAGTTATCCTTCTTGTTGAAAGATCATTTCTTAATGACAACATTACTGAAGAAGATTTAAATTGTTTTAGGGGAATTAAATACCTACTGAGATTTGACCTACAAAAAGTAGATGACAGGAGTGTGTGGGAGGAGGTGAGATTTTTTTTTATATGCTTTTTGAAATATCTGTAAGGATTCTCTGTCAGGATGTGAAACATTTCTTATACATTTGCTTTGGAATTGAGGCAGATATAGTTTATTGCAACTTCATCCAGAAATCCCTAGTTTCTTCTCCGTTGTTTTTAGTCAACATTTTTCTACAACTCCTCTAAACTTGAAATTTGGATGAATATATAATGAAGGTATAACAGCCTCTGCAAAATTCCTGTACAAGTTAAGACTATGTACAAAGGAAAGAGAAACATACAGAGAAATGGAAAAAACAGATAGCAAAAAATACAGACAGATTGCAACTATACAGACAGATAGCTCCATCTCTACATATCTTCTTTCCACCATTCCACTAGATGGGACAAATCATGAGCAGCAGTAGCAATCCAGAGGTCTTATGGAATCACTTTTTTCTTTTTTTTTTTATTTGACTAATAAAGCATCTTAGCATCCTACAGTGTTTCAAGAAAACTGATAATTCTCAAGAGTTTTCCAGGAGGAAGCAGGCTACACAGAGTTTATGAGTTTCAGAGCTCTTATAATGTGGCTCTTGAAGAGCCATTTTCAAAGGTCCATTGTGAGATCCAGATGAGATCAGGGATTATCTTCTTCCAGAACTGTAAATGTCCATAAAAGTGTATTTGTTGAAGATATATGAAGGGATGTTGTGTTTGATGTGATGTGATTTTCAGCCGCAGTAACTGCTGAGTTTTTGTCATTACACACTGACTTCAAACAGAAAGCATTCTCTTGTTAGTAACAATGCCTTTTGTAAAGCTGAATCAGAGAACTACTGCAGTCAATTCATTTTTTAGGTTATTTTCTACTCACATACCTGAGCAAATTACTTCCTTATCTCACATGCTGTAATGCTCTAGTCTATAGTCTTCCTTACATTGTTAAATATATTGTCAACAAAGAAAACATATTGAAGTTATACAATAAAAGGCTAACTCTAGAGTAAAAGCAATGCATTCTATTGTTACATTTGTGTAAAACTGAACTAAAACTTCAAATGTGGTATTTCTAATTGTAATTAATGTTCTTCTTCTGAACAATTGATTTTACTAGTAACAAAAAGCAGAGGACAAAAGTTATTCTCATGTACAGATCATTATTTGAAAGGGCGAATTATAATTCTAATTTTAGAAATGCATTTAGAAGTGCTAAAATATAATCTCATCTGATCTTTCTTTGAAAAGATAAAGAGTTGCAAAGAAAAAAACAAACCAACAACTTAATTTAATACACAAAAACATTACTCTCCTCTGAACAGGAAAGACAACAACAGATAAATTAAATTCAAATATATCCAGCACTTACCCTTTTGACCTTTAGTTTCAAATTCATTTTTCTGTTTGCATCAGGAGTAGGAGGGGAAGGGAGAAGAGGGTGAGAGAGGAAGACAAATGGAAAAGTGAAAATAACATGTTGTCTTTCTGTTAAAATAAATTTCAGACTGAAAAATGGAAATACTCCCTAGATTATTTGATGGATGAAATTACGTCCTCAAAAGCATCCAATTTTCTTAATGCTACTTGACACAACACTGCTGCTGTCACATTGGTTTTGGTTATGGGGCCAGATTCTCTGGCTTGAGGGCACAATGAGAAAAATTTGTGCCAGTGTTACCTGGCCAGGATAGGAAAAAACACACAAATGGTCTCTTTCAAGATTTCAAGTGTACTGGGCAGGATAAAGTAGTGACTAGGGCTCAGGGCTTCTTACACAACCCTTCCGTCTTTAAACAGATAAAGCAAAGATAAAGCATGCTCTGATCCAAAACCAACAAAAATAAAAACAAACAAACAAAAATACCCCAACTGGTTTCATTTTAAGTAGAAAACTAAAAAGAAATAAAACCCACTAAATTCAAGCATGCCTTCCTAGTGTGTATGGTGTGTGCACACATCATACGAATACAATCTTCCTGCATATGGATGGTATATGGATGATAGTGATATTAGATAATAAATAGCTTAACATCAAAATTCTTGTCTCAGAGGGAGATTATATGGAATAAAACCGTGGTAATATTTCACTAAAAAGAACATTCATTTATTTTCTGATCTCTAGATGCTACATTTCCACCTCTTGAACTTGTACTTAAAGTCAGCTTTGCTCTTGCTTTCCTTTAATATAATTTTCTTGGTAATTTTAAGGGAACTGGGGGCATGAAAGGTAAAATAGTTGTAATAGTTTACTACAGATGAAATGTGACAGTTATATTTTGTGAAAGAAATCTATTAATCAGAGATTAATGAGAAAGATAATTCAAAGATGTTCTGTGGACGTCTATGAGTAAAAAACATTGAGGAAGCATGATACAAAATATAATCTATAAAAGTGACTTAAATTAAAACAGAATCTTACTAAATACAAATAGATGAATCATCTTCATTTTAATTTTTTAACAAATTTATATAAAATATTAAATTGATCTAATTCTTTGGGTGATTATATCTGTGTATTTCATGAAGAAACTCTAGCTTCTGCTCATGCATAATGTTTGATAGTTGTAACTTACTGAAGCACTGATTTTCTTTGTATAATGCAAGACTGTTTCACCTTAGATCTGCACAAAAGCAATACATTTTCACTTCCCAAATTTATTATTTTATTGAGACTAAACATTTCAACACAGGAGTCCAAAAAGACTATATATGTCTTAAGAAAACTTTCAGAAAAGGAAATAATACCAGATAAAAATATCTACACATCCTTATTCAAAATTGATTAAATTTAAGGAAAAAAAAAAAAAGAGTAGAAAAATAGAGAGAAAAGCATAACAATACTTCCACTAAAGACGTGTGAAATCTCCAAAATTTTAAAAATTTTAAAAAGGAAGCAGCAAGTATTAATAAATATTTGTAATATTTTAGGGTGAGCTTCCAACCATGTACAGCAGTTATTTATGAAATTACAAACAGTAATGTTGAGATTTGGAATATATTTTTTTTATTAATATACATTTTGTTGTCATATTATTGGCAAGTGAAAGTCGCAAAAAGATATGCACAGTTTTTTTAAACATATGACAATAGAATTTTTTTACTTCTGTGCTTTGTTTACCAGCATTTTTAGGAAACTATTTTAGGAATTTACTGAATTTTAATTATAGCAATTTACATCGTCTGTTATTTACCATGCTTTATGGACACATTAACCATGCTGGTTGCAAATAGGGACTTCTTGAAAGCAGAGAGTCAAGCATTATGAAGATATTTTATAAATAAAATGTGAACTTAGTATTAATAGCATACTGTGCTTCATTTTCCACGATTCCGAGAGAACTGCTATTTCTTTCACTGTAAAAACCTGATAAATTAATACTTGCTTTTAGATTTTAAAATCTAACATGGGCACACACAGGTGTAAAGCACTCTTTCCTTTAATATCTAAAATACTTCATGTATTTCCCTCCTGAAATGTTTATATCTAACATCTTATGAATGGCTTGAACAACCCCTAGTAGCACAAAAAAATTAACTAATCTGGGTCATATATTGTGGGAATGATTTCTATATAAAAATACATCACTCAACAGAGCATGTAAACTTATTAGTGGATTTAACCTACTGTGGCTTAAATAGATACTCTGAAATGATCAGAATGTAGGGTGACATAGGTGACAGGTTGAATTCAGGACATCTGTTATCACCTGAGCATGTTTACAATAGAAATCCCTTATTTTTATTGAAAGATCAGTCAAAGCTGCAAAGAAGTTAGCAGTATCAAAAATATTCATGGAATCAGTGTCATCAGTGCTGACATGGTGTAGCTCAGCAACTGCAGTGTTGTACATTTTATTCCAATTATTTAAAAACCTTATTTCCTTATTATGATTTTTATTACTTGTCAATTTTCTTATGCCACGACATAGCTAAACTAATACTAAAAGGTATAACTATTTTTTATTTTTTTTCAACATTCAGCAATATAAAATTTTTTCAACCTCTGAAAATCTGCATAGATAAATTATTTTTTAAAATGTAAAATCCAAATAACTCCTTGCAGTATTACCAATGCTTCCTTCCTAAATATGTTTCCTAGGTAACTAGTAGATCACTACAGAATTAATTTATGGCACAGAAAGAAGTAAAATCCTGTAGCATCTCCTCTAAAAATGAGCAACAAAGATTTCTGCCTTGCGTGTGGATCTTTATAACTTAAAAATCACTACTTTAAGCTTTCCTTTTTCCTATTTATACTTTAGACTTTTTTTTTTCCCATCGTTATGCAGTATGAGATTTTTAAGTGGAAGTTGTGTCATGCTATGTTGATCACTGTGTAGTTTCAAATTTAGGAACTGTATTTTTCTTGTGAATTTGAAACTAAAGCCAAAATAGAAAGTGTGGAGAAAGTTTTAAACAACTGGGAATGGGAAATAGAGTCATTATGGGCTTCATCTCTCCTAGTTTTATACACGTAAAATTCATGTATAAGAGACAGGCTTCCACGCTATCTTAAAAATAAGCAAATGTATACATAAATAGGAACTGGAGTAATCTTTAAAGGGCTGTTGACTCTTCCTGAAGTATGTATCCAGGATATGGGTCACCTGTGAGAAATACTTTTCTATATGGGACCAGAATGACTATGGAGGACTATAGATTATGAAGGAATGAAAATAGGACTTTCACTTTGGTGAATCACCTTATATCTATGAAAGATATACTTCACTGTAGGGGTTATCTATTTTAGTATTCTGAGGTGAAACCTGCATTGTTGCTGGTTTTTGATAAAAAATGCCAGTTGACTGTGTAAAATAAATGATAGTTGAGTCAGTGTGAGAAGAGAGTCATAGTATTTGTTCAGTCAGGTAATGTCTTTGGTCCCTTGAGTATGCCTTTATCTTTTACCATGTTATAATGAGAGCTGTGAGATAATATTTGTATTCAGAGAAGAGCTGCCACATTTTTTTGTCTTTCCTCCAGTTCCACTTATGCATGAGCATTCCTGAAATGTTGCCAGACATATTTTGTGTTCATTCTCAGTCATTGAAAGCAGTTTTTGCATTAACTGGTATTAAAGTCTTTTGTCCATCTAAATTTATTTTCCATAACTCAGTGGAAACATATGACACATCTCAGAAGTAATCAGATGGAAGATGGGACTGAAGTCCTTATGGTTTGTGAGTTTGTGAATGACAGCTGTAGTTGCAATTTCCCCACCTTTTCTATTTTAACGAATGCTTTAACAAAAATCTGAAGGTCACTTTTTGTTGTTGTGGTGGTGGCAGTTTTTTGTTGTCGTTTTTAGTGATTGGCAGGATTCCATCCAAATCTCGGCTTTGAATAACCTTCCCTGAAAGGTCTGACTAACAGTGCTGAGGAAGCGATATCTTTGATGACAGATAGGCTAGCCTGCAACTCATTCCGTAGAGATCAGCTCCTCTTCATGCCTCAACTGTACATGAGTCCAGTAGTTTATTTCATACATAGCCAGATGTATCTGCAAAGCTCCACCATCACTTTTCACGTCTAAAAAAGTGGAAGGAAACAGCTTTCTGATTTACCACATACTGAGCACTGCCCTGCTGATTCCAGTAAACAGCAAATATCTGCAACAGTGGGTAATGGAATATTCTCTTCACCCTCCTTGGGAAAAACACCTTTTGTAAAATGTTTTCAGGGTACTTGGAGACCTAATCTGAATTCAGTGGGGTTTGTTTGTTTGTTTGACAGGATCTCAAAAGCTGGAAGGGACTTATGGAAATCATGGAGTCCAACCCCTTCCTAAGCAGGTTCCTGAAGGTAAGTTACACAGGAAAATATTTTCAATACCTCCAGTGTAGGAGAATCCACAGGCTTTCTGGGTAGTTTGTCTGAGGGCTCTGTAACCCTCTGTAACCCTCAGATTAAAGAAGTTTATTCTCATATTCAGATGAAAATTCCTCTGTTCCAGTTTGCGACCATTTGTTGCTGGGCACTACCAAAAAGAGTCTGACCCCATCTACCTGACACCACACTTTAGATATTTATAAGCATTGGTAAGAAGTCCTCGGTCTTTTCTCCAGGCAGAATGGTCTCTCAACCTTTCCTCATAAAGGAGATTCTTCAGGCCCCTAATCATTTTTGCAGCCCTCTACTGGACTCAATCTTTCTTGAACTAGGGATCCCAATGCTGGACACAGTGCTCCAGATGTGGTCTCATCACAGCAGAACTGAGGGGGAGGATCAGCTCCCTTGAATTGCTGTCCATGCTCTTTTTAATACACTACAGGATACCACTGGCCTTCTTGGCCATAGGAGCACACTGCTGACTCAAAGCCAAACCTGTTGTCCATGAGGACACCCAGGTCCTTCACTGCAAAGATCCTCTCCTGCAGGGAAACCCCCCCCCCCCCCCCCCATTATTCCTCCCCTGATATAGTACTCTACATTTTTTTATTGTTTTTAAATTAATTATTTTCTCCATGCTTTTTACAAAGCAAAAAAATACAAAACATAAAACATAAAATATAGTTCTCTGGCCAAAAATACACACTTCGCTTTAGGTACATTTGACAGTGCAACCACTCTGAACTCAAGGTACAAGTTGAATATATTAATGAAGTTCTTGCTACACTCTTTTTCTTGAGTACTCTATTACAAATTTCAAGAATATCTGCATTTTCAAGTAGATTATAATGAGTAGACATTGCTTGGATAGTTCCATGCAATCTATTTTCATAACATTATATCTGTTATTTGATAGATTAGAAATTAAATAACTGGAGTTGGAAATATGCAGCTTTATTGCATAGCATCAACAATAACAACAAAAGGCAACATTCAGAAATAAAAACAAAGTGAATTTCAAGAACTATCATCTATATCCATAGACTTAACAAAAGGAGATGATAATGGTATTCTAGATTGATAGGGTATTTCATGTTTGTCTTTGTCATTCTTGCCATTCAGAATAACCTCTGAAAGAAGCTGTATGTTTGTGTTCTCACTATTGCTGAAATGACCAAAGCTGACAAAAGTGACCCTTACAGATATTCTTTAGTAGACTACAATACATGCTTGGAAAATTCTATTGTCTTCAGTGGAAGATTGTTAACATATATTCATGATTTATGATATATTCATGATTCTGCAAAAACAGTTTCAGAAATAATTAGTCACGTAATCGGGAATGTCATTTAAGATATTTTACCTGGAAGATAATTAAATCCAAAATGAAATAAAAAATAAAATAAAATAAAATAAAATAAAATAAAATAAAATAAAATAAAATAAAATAAAATAAAATAAAATAAAATAAAATAAATAAGCAAAATATGAAAATAAATTAAAGCAACAAAAATAACAACAAAAGAACCTCTACCATAATAATACACTGATCAGAACTGGAGACAGAACAAAACAAGTGGACAAATGAAAGTTTTTCTGGAAAATGTCATAAGCCGAAAATGGATTTTCCAGTTGAAGAAATCCCTTACAGAACAAATTGATAGTTGAAGTGAAAATAAATGTGAAGAGCCAAGATCTTTTGGAGTCCGACTTGCAGCCGCAGTGTTGAGAAAATAACTACCAGTGCTGGTCTACAGCTGGCAAAAGATGAGCCAACAGTGAGCCAGCAGGTGGTAAAGAATGCCAATGACATACTGACCTGCAACCAAAATAAAATGGTTATCAGTCCTAGGGATTACCCCACTGGTACTGGTGAGACCATGCCTCTAATATTTTGATCAGTTTTGGTACCCTCACTACAGGACATATTTTGAGTTGCTGGAACGCACTCCAAGAAAAGCAGTGAAGGTGGTGAAGATAAGATATATGAGGAGCAGTGGAGGGAACTGAAATTATTTAATCTGCAGAAAAGGAAGCTGAGAATAGATTTAATTGCTCTTTTCAACTACTTGGAAGGAGGTTGCAGCAAGGAAGTTGTCAGTTTCTTTGCTCAGGTGACAGGTGTTAGGATGTGAGTTTCAAGTTGAGCCAGGGGAGAGTGAGATTGCTTATAGAGAAGAATTTCATCATGGAATTGCAGTCAAGCATTGAAATAGGCTGCCCAGAAAAGTGGTGGAGTCTCCATCCCTGAAGGCTTGTAAGTGGTGCGAAGGTTTGTAAGTGGTGCTAAGGGGCATGATTTAGTTTAGTTTTAGTTTAGGCTTCATAGGGAAGGCAAGTGGTTGAGTTTGATGAATCTGGAGGTCTTTTCCAACCTTGATAATTCTCTGATTCTACTTATGTGGAGAAGAACAAAAACAGAAGCAAAAATAAAACAAACAAACAAAAAAGTAATTAAACAAATAAACAAAAAGCACAGCAAACAACAACAAGAAAACCTCGGAGAGATTCCTAGTTCCACTGAAGAATCCATTACTCATATTTTCCAATGTATACTTTGAGTAACATATTCAATTCCAAGTCTGATACATGAATCTTACTGATTAAATTGCATTTCCAGTGTCATGAATTAATACTCCTGGAGATGTCCTAATTAAAACTAAGACAGTTTTTCTCTATTATTTCAGGAGAATTTTTTTAGTTAGTTAAAAATATACAATTTCATAAGATTGTATAATTGTAATTTTGATATTTTATTTGTTTTAGTGGGATTTTTCTAAATCTATTCTTTGCAGTATTCTAATTCCATTCCAATCTTTCCAGTATTTTGGAGGTTGATTTGGACTTTCTGCACACTGATAAAGCAGTCTGATACTGCTGTAGTTCAGTGCAGTGACACTAGTCAATATGAATTAGATGTGAGCTTAAAAGATCATCCCATCTTTCCAAGTCTTCCCATTCCCTTGTTGCCTGTACCACTGGCATATTCTAGAACTAAACATAACCAATTCACATTGCTTTCTGCTTACTAGGTTGAAGATATATCTTTAAGAATTATGCAATTATTTTCCACTTTCCTTCCTCCACAGCAGGTGCAGTGCACTGCATGCTTTGCAAGAAAAAAATGGGTCAGTTTGCTCCTCATTAATTTTCAAATAATTTTCAGCATCGTATGCATTGAGAAGATAGGAAAAATGTGCTATATATCAAATTAGTCAGTAGTTGCCAAATCATGGCCACCTCACCCCCAGCCCATATGCTAGCTTGCTGTGCAGATTGTGATTAAATAAAGAACAGAATCCTACTGTAAACAGGCAGAGCTGTGAGTACAGTTTTGTTGAATCATCAAATCCTTTGCGCTCCTTCTGATTTTTCATACATATTTTCTACTTTACTCTCTGTTAAATGAAAAATCTCCTGAAGGCAAACATCTTGTGAGGTTGGATTGTCAAGATGATATTCTCTGTGGGCTGCTGTAATAGTACAATAGTACAAGTTTAGGGGCAGTGGGACTTCTTTCTCTCCCTTCATAATTATGTATTGAGACTTGTCAGGGAATTATCCAAACATTTTGTATGTTCTCATCTTTCCACTTTATCTGAAGATTTTGATATCAACTTTAACAGTTTTGTCCTTACCTGATGTGCAGTGCACATTCTCAGTTCACATATTAAAATGTTAAGAGCTCATTAGAAATCTTTTCTAAACACTGTGAATTTATATTTTGCCATTCATTTATGTGAAGCTGATGTGGCTGCTGATGATCTTATGGAAGAATAAGTATTTCATATCTGACAACTTATATAACCTCGCATTCTGTGAATCAAGGTAAGGTCATTTTCATACAATTCAGTGTCTTGCCAGAGTTTGAACATTATGCAAGATTATTCAGTTAAAGAATCTGTAGAGTACTAAGGGCTAGCTAGAACATACTGGAGAGAGTGAAAAATTGTTAAATGGAATCAGTGAAAGTGTCTATTTGCTTTCATATTCTATTATGGCAAATGTTTCCAAGCTAGCCTCAGAAATCCTGAAAAGAAAATTTATCTTTTTCCCCAAGAAAGCTTAGCTGACAGTTTTAGAGTTTCATTACTATTAGTTACAATTGAAATGTTGTATGAATAATTTTTAAGTAGATCTCACAGTCGAAACTGGCAGAAATTTCTCCTTAAAAATTGATAACGTGATTGGATTCTGTAACAAAGGCATACTTTTTTTTAGCATGACTTCCAGTCAAAGAGCTCTACTGACAAAAGTACATTAAAAAAACAGAAAAAAATTGTATTTGTATTTGAAAACAGATCAAAAGTTAATAATGATCTTTCCCAATATTTTTGATAGGACATTTCATGGAAGATCTGAATTCTATGCATGACATTACCAAAGGTTCACATGAAAAAATATTGTTTATTGTCTTTAGATAATTATTGTGCCTTATACAGGAATAAAGACTGCATCAATCTGCAAATATTTTGTAAGTTCATAAGAGTATCAAGAACAGCACTCTCGGACTTCAATACTACTTTGAATCTTTTCAGTCATGAATGTTTCATGCACATCCTCTTACTCTGCCTGATCCCATGTCTGCACTTCCAAGACCCAAAATGATATCCCAGTTCACCTTATACGTATTTTCATGTCTGATAGCAAAAGACAATGGAAAAGCTTAGATTTTTCCATGAGGAAATAAATTTGGAATCCTTTCTGTATTTTCAACACAGTTATTCTGCTTATCATGGAGGACAAATATACTTTTATAAAGAATACTTTTTTAATGTGCAAAATTTAGAGCAAGAAACATGGGTTGATAAATATAGGAAAGGTTTTTAGGAAGAAGCAAGATTAGAAGAAGCTTGAAACCGTAGAGAGAAAATGACAAGTCTATTGTCAGCATGAAAGGTTAAAAAGATCTTCAATGCCAGTCTTCAAAATAGCTATCATAAGGAATCTTTCCTCATGAACATGTTTTTGTGAACTGCAGGTGAAGTGTAAACAGTTCCTCACTTTCAACAGGACATCAAAGAGCAGGACAAAAAAATACCAGCAGGATACACATTGCCTCCCCACAGCTGCCTTCAAGGTTTGCCAAGTCCCCAGGGTCTGCAGCCTCTACGTGAGTCAAACAGAAGACTACATCTGTAAACCACTGCATGGCATCCTCCTGTGCCCAGCTCTGAGGCTTTCTCTGCAGGAGGGAGAGAAATGTAGCACACTGTTTCACCTTGTACTGAGTATCTGCTTTGCATCCATCTCAAACCTCTATCACTTTTCTCTTCTTTGTTTCACCTCAAGGATTTTAGTCACAGGAAGGCAGTGCTTGGCCTGGGATTCAGGTGTTCGTAAATTTTCTTGAGCCATCACACTATTTCTCTTCTCCCTCCACAGAGGTCCATGCAGGCAGCTTACAGAGCACTCTAAACATGAATAATGAGTTAGTTCACTGTATGATCAAATTCTCCATCCTTTTGTCTTTCTCTTTCAAAATGATTGTTACAGTGGAAAAATAAGAAGGTGGAAGCATTCTGGATTTAAGGAATATGGTAACTGATTCAAGAACTGTGTGAAGGTTACTGCGCAATTTTAAAAGGACTTACTGTCTAATTTTTCTTAAAGTTTAATCTATTTCAGTCTTGACTAATATCTAATGGCTTTCTGTTGTAATTTAAACGTCATTGATTTCCATGACTCTAACCTTTTATAGAAAAGCAGGTATTACCCATAGGCTTTTTGTTTATGTTTCATACAACTCAAAGCAAGCACTGTTGGTCTGATTTGAAACAGAGATTGCCTGAACTTCAGTCTCTGCTGTCTCTGATATAAGGAAGAATTAAAAGGCAAGCATGAGAAATCAAGTCCCACTCAGATGAAAACTAAATTTTAATTATTTATAAAAGCTGAAAGAAGCAGTTGAATTCGGGTATGTTCTCCCTTATAGTCAGAAATGAGCAAATTAATTTTTCCCTGTGTATCCATTTATGATAATGAAATACACAATAATAAATACCTACGCAAAATAACTGAAATGAGAAAAATCTTTTAATGCTGTTTGTCATGGCTGAAAACTCACAGTATATGAAAGTGAGTAGATTTTATTAAAATAAGTCCAGTAACACCATGAATTCAGTGATATAAATTAAGTTACTGAATATATAAAATATAAAGTCAGTGAAATTGGAAAGATAACTCTTCATATGAAGAGCTGTCTTACAAAAAGTTGTTCAAGTTCAGTCAAATTGCAGCATTCATATAGCAGAGTAGCACAGGGAAACTCAGTGGGACACCATTTTTGTCAAGGCTTCTAGCAATTCCTGTGTTAACCCGAAGATGTGAAAGTGTCTGTACATGCTAGTTACTGAATTTCTTGTCAGCTCAGTTTATTGATGTTTTGACTTGAATCTGAATTGAAGTATTTGAAGTTTTTCTTGCTAATAAAAAGACTATCAATCCCCATAGTCACGTAACTTCCTTGTTCCTGTTAGCAAGAGGCTACTGAATGGAGAATTATCTGCATACAAATCAGTTCAGTTTTTCAGTGCAGGCATCCTTTGAGACTACATGGTCTGACTAAGATCTTTTGGCTTCTGTTCACACAGCTGTAAAGAAGAGATAAAACTTCTATTCAGATGTACGAGATTGCTATATTCAAAATGAAATCATAATCAGATACTCTGCTGATGAAGGCCATATACATACCACTTTTATATTTTCCAGTCTGTTTTTTCCTTATGATATGGTGTCATTCTTATTATTTATTTATATTACTTAACCAGTGCTAAAGGTGATCTTACTGGACTAAATGTATCTACAAATGCAATCTATCAAACTGTAGAAATTACACTGCAGGGGCTGTTTTCAGAATTGCACTGGATCAATAACACAAGATTGTTTAAGCACATCTGCCTTCTTTCCACCTCTAGCAAATGGTTTGATTATCTCTTCACAGAGATTATGACACAAGATGCTGACTGTGCTTTTAATTTTATTTGATTGATGGATTTAGATTTCAGCTGCACACTATCTATCTATGTTTATCCACCCACAGATCAGTTGCCACATTGATATGCCCTTTTTTACTTGTGTGTGTCTCATCTGAAGAGTAGAGATGATAAAGTGGAATAATAACTCTCCAGTTTAATATTCCATTCAGCATCCCTGAGTACAGTTCAACAAAAGCAAGACTGTGAATGTAGCTCATTACATCTCTTGGAGCCAACATTTTATTGGCCTTGGGATATGCTAGGAGAAAACAGAAGCATCAGAAACAGAATGAAGAACATAAAGAGAAGGACTGGTGGAGATATCATACCTGAAAGGAGTGCAGAAACACATTTTTTCAGTTGTGTCCAGTGACAGGACAAGAAGCAATGAATATAAACTGGAGACCACTTTTGTACATTAGAAATTCCTTTTGCTATAAATGATAGAACACTGACATAAGTTGTACATACTGGTGATTGAGTCTCCATCCTTGGCGATATCCAAAAAGCTGCCTGGTCAACCTGCTCTGCATGGCCTTGCTTGTGCAGGGGATTGGACAAGAGGTTCCTTACAGCTCCAGACATTCAATGGTTCTGCAATTCTGTGAAAAATTAGAAGCCCAGAAGCTCAATTATGAAGTTGAAAGAAGTTACTTAAATATCAAAGAAGTAGGCAAAATACACCATTTTCCCATGGCCTCTTGGAGGGCATAATTATATTGGAGCTAATGGAGTCTGGTTCTCATAATAGTTTTTTTCTTTTTTGTTATAACCTACAAAAAATCATTTTAAGGGTACATATTATCTCTCATAGTCAAAGAATTCTAGGATGTCACAGTATGTGAAGTTACTATTAATTTATCAATTAAGATTTTGTTATACAATGAGATCAACAAGGTTATCATAGCATTGTTTACAACTAATGTCACCTCTTTACCTGTTGTAAAGAGGGGTTCCATTTTCACCAGTGTGAATATAGATGCAAGCAATTCAGGAGGGCTTTGAAGATCTGTGACATGTGCCAGTTTATCTGGAAATGCAATGTACCCTACAGGGCTTTGGATGATAGATTTAAGAAACCCATATTTGAAGATCCCCATCTTGCAGTTTTGGAAGGTAAATAACCTCCTGCTATTTGTTCTCACATTAATTATGATGTCTTACTAAAAAAATCTTTTATATTTCCACATTTAGAAGTATGCAAAGAATGTAAAGGTTATAATATTTTTTTATATTCTGCAGATATTTTATAGCCAAATATAGGGAGCAGAAATAAAGGATAGCTAGTCTCCTGAAATGCCAGCATTCCTCATCTAGTCATATAATCAGAAAATGCCAGCATCTGCTGGTGTGTACCATTGTTAAACCAAATACTGTTTGTCCAGTTCTCCATCAGAAATTAATACTCAGCTTTTATACCAGAATAATTTTGCCATTAAAAAATTCTTTACCTAGTAAACACAGAAGGTTGAAAAGCATTTTAATTCCCTGTTATGTGCATGCAAGATATTGCCATTATCTCCCTATCCATTTGAGATCTAATAGCTTGTTTGCCCAACCTGTGAAATGAAACCCTAGTTCTCCAATTAAAGTCAGTAATAGAAATTTTGAGACAGATAAGAAGTATAAACCCTTGCTCACAGTTTCACTTTTACATTATGTCTTTAATTGTGATGACCTTTTCCTGTGCACCACTTGGTATTGAAGTCATGGTTTGGAATGTATGCTTTTTATCTTTATACTACACTTTCATTGGAATTGTTCTTTATGATATATACCTAAAGTTCTGATTTCATGTACAGTGATGTACATTTAAGGTCCTTTCATTGAATTTCGTGTGAGATTTAACCACTAGTTAGTTCTGTATAAAACAATGAGTCCATCTCTAAAATGTTTACAATGAAAATAGAAAAAAGAGGAACAAATTTTAATAGAATATATTTTATATATAGGAAATATTCCTTTAGCACTTAAATAGTCATTAATAAGGTAAGGAATTAAAAGCCATTATTGAAAAATAGAGTGTAAATTCAAAAATTTTGGAAGGCAAATTCTTCAGAATTCATTCATAAAATAAATATGGACCATCTGATGGATTAAATAAATATGGATGAAATAAACATTAAAATAAACTTTTTATGAAATAAACATGACAATGATCATGAAATAAACATAGAACATTGACCCTGGAGAGAAGAGGGGCTCAAGAAAGCTGAGTAATATTCAAGGATCACTTCCTTCAATCTCCAGAGCAGCCCATCCCAATGTGCATAATGTCAGGCAAAGATGCCTGAAGGCCTGAGTGAATGAATGGAGAGCTCTTGGTTGAACTGAGACATAAAATATACAGAAGCATATATTTCTGAGTTCACCAGCATAACAGAGATGGAGATATTGTACATAGATAGGTGAAGAGTCTCTAAGATAGTTAAGAGGCTAAAGTATCTGGCATATGAGGAAAAGGTGAGATAGAGGATTGCTTGGCCTGAAAACGAAAAGGTTCAGGGGGAACCCCACCAGTATATATAAAAATCTGAAGTGAGGCTGTAAAGAAAATGTAGCCAGGCTGTTTCCTTATGTATTCAGTAACATGGATAAGAGACAAGGGGAAAAAACTGAAACACAGAAGTTTCTATCCAAACATCAAGAAACACTTTATTGTGACAGTTGCTGAGTACTTTTTGCCCAGAGAGGTGGTGGAGTCTTCCTTCTTGCAAATATTCAAAAGCTATCTGGACATTATCCTGGGCAACAGATTCTAAGTGACTTATTTGAGCAGGAGAGTATGGATCTCCAGATGATTTCCAGAGGTCTCTTCCAACCTCTTCCATCCCCTACGTTCAATATAAAACTGAAGTTGATGAAGCTAACCATAGTAGCTGAAATTGTATATTATTTGAAATTGTATATCACCTCCAGGACTGGAAAAAAGAGTTTTTACTTCCAGAGGTGTTTATCCAAAAGGATGTTTTCTTACACTTTTGGAAAACAGACTGCACAAGTTGCACTGTATACAGAGGTATAGCTTGTGTTCAACTGGGACACTAAGAATAAGTTTGCTCATGAGAAGTGTTCCCAGAAACAGGGAGTTTGGGCAATTTACCTGAAGAAAGATCACTTGTTGCAGACTGGTGTAGTCATGAATTGACTTTTAAAAACACTATGATAGCAAATGAAAAAGAAATTTTGAATTTGTAAAACAAACTGGAGAAAATACAAGCACATAGCAAATGTCTAGTGGAAGATTCCTATTACTTTAAAAATCCCATTCAGTTAAGTACAGGGATATCTCTTTTTTTAAGAAGATTAAAAATGTCCTGCTACATTTATAGTCCTCTCTAGAATGCTCAGCATTTCTGCATGATCAGCCCTTTTCCTATCCTTGTTCCACCTCTGTATCATTAATCTTCTTAGAGTAACTGCTCACTTGCTAAACGTATCCATCAGTAAAAGATAACTATAATATATGACAAATACACCTTGTGAAGAATTCATTATAGACACCAATCTGACATCACAGAGTAGCGATATGTTAGCAACATCTCTTCTCCCAGAATAGGCTTTGAAATCACACTTTAAGATAATTGCATGTCTTATCTAAAATTCTCCCACCTAAATTGATACTTTATAGATGACTAGTGAACTGTTCATCCAAAGCCAAAAATCTAAATTAACCTCAATCACGAGAGAGATTCAGTGGCTCTGCATTAGAAGTTAATATAAAAAGAAAAGTTTAAAATCACTTTGGTACAGAATGTTATCTTAATTATTTTTTTCTTATCAAAGTAAGAATAAAGTTTGCAAACAATACACCAAAGATTCAGAAGTTATGACATCTTGTCACCTCTATTTCTTTCTTCTTGTCATGTAGCCTAAGATAAGTCAGACAGAATTTATTTATTTATTTATTTTCCAGGTCCTTCTGTTCATAGGCTTATTATAACCCACTCATTAAAACTTTTTCTGTCACAGGTATTGTGAGGAAACTGAAGTCCATTCAGTGATAGAAAATTCTCTTCTTTCTAACTGTACTAACCTCAAATTAGGGCAATTTTAGGGGAAGCTGATAAAATACTGAATTTCATTACCACTGCAAAAATGTCTGAAAATCTGAAAAGATACTATTTTAAATACTTTGTTTTCTCTCTTTGCTTTTATTTTTTGGATCCACATGTCATGTAGAACTTCAAGTGAAATCACATTTAAAAAAAAAAAAACAAACCAACAGAAAATAATCCAGAGATGTCAAACAGTATAACAGCCGAAGTACTTATTAATAGGAGTTCCATGGAATACCAGCTGCAGGAACAGTAATGTCTTCATAGAGATAGCCCCCCATCCGTATTAAATATTGTTCTTCCACAGCAAAGAAATTTCTTCAAACAAAATGTTGCCCTCAAATCCAGCTTAATTTACAACAGTTGCAAGCAACAACTGAGTTAAAATATAATTGATTAAATATTTCCTGAAAAAAAATCCAAAGAGTCTAATATTAATTTAATAATATCTTATTGCAATGACCTTCTGTGTTTTTCTGAAGATGTTAGTTTCTGTTATTATCTCTTTGTAGGACCCAGAGGAATGTTGTTAAAAATCACTTGAAAATGTTTCTTACTTCAAAGCCTTAAAACATTTTATCACTTCAGTTAGTGACATTTTCAGCAGTGACAAATTTTGTCTGTGTAGTGAATACTAGCTGGATTTTCCAAGTACAGTGCTCTTCTAATCAATCCTACTCTCAGACAAAAAGTTGAGAGGTAAAAATCAATTGATACTTTTGAATAAGTTTAAACCTTTGATTTAGCTCTCCACAAGTACTGTTTTATGTAGCTAAGTTTATGGTTTTGAAAGTAAGCATACACCTTGTATCTTCACACTTTGAATATATTTAGAAAGCATTTCTGAAGTGAGCAAATCTAATACACTGAACCCAGAAGTTTCTCCTTACCACAGAAATGTTCAATTTTACATTCCCCCTCCATGCAATTAAATCACTACTGAAGGCAAAAGTAGCACAGATAGTTTGGAAATATTACCTTCATGACTACTCAAAGGCCTGTAAGGAACCTTCTTTTTTATCTGAAAGAACTTCTGTATTGATACTTAGAGCAAGTTAGTGGAGATTAAAAGAAGATCTTACTGTCATTCATTCTATCAGGAGATGAGTGAGGAACGATCAGCACCCTTGGTTGTGTTGAATATTGACTTGAGAAAGAGTCAATCACCTATTGGCTTTGAAGTTCAGTTCTGTTATAGTCCTTACTCTACTTTTGAGGTAAAGACACTGACTGGTGTTTTGCCTTGAGCATCGATACTGAGAAAGGATTTTAACAATTCCAAATTGAACCATGTCCAGGGATTGTTCAACAGATGTTATTTTCCTTGTACTCTTTTCTCCATGGCCTTGTTAATACAAGAGATTGAATTTGTTCTTCAGGGATTCAATTTTTATTCTGGAAATACAGGTAAGTTCTTTCCTTTATCAAATAAAAAGATGACAATAGAATGTCCTAACATATATCTGTACAACATCAGAGAGGAAAATAGGCTAGAATTTTGACTGTTCTTAATCAAATTACATCCATATGTATTTGATAGAGATTCTCACTGTACTGAGATGCGATGTTAACATGAATATTGCATTGCTCAAAACAGGTAAAAGGCAAAAAGAGAAACAATGTTAGATATTAACAAATCTTTCAGAGCATCATGAATGTAATTGCTGATCTTCATTCTCAGACCTCAGTAGAAGATGAATCCTGTTGATCGAACTGAGGAATGGTTTAGTGGTGGATTTGTACTGTTGGGTGAATGGCTGGACTTAAATATCCTTATCAACTTAAATTATTCTATGGTTTTATGATTCTAAAAATAAATTTCAACAGCAAGTTGAATAGCAAGTTCAACAAATATGGATTTCCATGGCATCTTAATCCTAAAAAGATAATTGTTTTATAACTGCAGGAAGTAAATTTTGTTGACTCAGTGTTGCTCTTTGCAGTCTGAGTTATAGTGTTCCCTACACAAGTTTAGCTGAGCCAAGCAATGCATTGCTAAGGGACTCAGATTCACATGTTCCTTTTGAAATAACAAAAAGATGTATACAAGTTTACTATGATTCAATTAACAATTCTCATAAGTTGCTTAAATTTCTATACTTCTGATTTCCACACTCTATGTGCTTAACTTTACACTCTCTTACAGGGAAGTCCAAGCATAGACTAGAAAGTAACTTTTCTTAGGGCTATACTCAACACAGAGGATTGGAAATAGCTCATGATTTTCTTCCTACACCTTACAGAATTCTCTATTCTAGATTATTCTAGAAAGCACTTATTGTGTTTTTAAAGAATTTTAGCAAAGATCTCGTTATTCTGGTTTGTTAAGAAGCAACAATGAAGCATTTCAAACTGCTAAAATGCTTAATAACCTAAGAGATAAATCCATTAATAAATTCTCTGCTATCTGTATACTGATCTTTAAATGTCAGTAATTGTTAATAGCGAGAAAAAAGTCCTCATTTTCTATAAAGTAAACCATCACAACTCTTCTTACAGTTGACAGCTATAGACGTTTCTGTAGATACCCACCTCATATGCATTTCTAGGTTTACAGATTGAACCTTTCAAGTCCTCTTCAGAAATCACCAAGTCTGTCAAGAGTTGTCCTTGATTTGTTTGTTGACTGTGAAACTGCATGTATTTCAGAATAATGCCAACAGATAAACACAGAATGAAGAATTTGAGGAGCATAAGAATGTCCAGTTTTCTTAGGCTTTTATTGTCATTATAATATAATTAACATTACTTCTAACAATTAAAATCAGAGTGATAACCAATATCTAGAACATTCGCTGAGCAAAATGTTAGTAGTCTCTGTAAATTAAAAATGTTGACATTTTTTTTATTCAGAAAGAATAATTGATTAGTTATATCAGTTTGAGCCCTATGATTCCAAAGTATTTTCCAGCCAGGCAAAGTAAATCCTCTACAGCGTTTGCTTTCTGCAGTAAGATCGTTCATGATGCATGAAGATTTAAAATGTCTGAGACTGTAGGTTTAACCAGGGTCTCCACCAGTCAGCAAGCTTGCTACAAGAAGCTACAAGAAGACTGTAGCAACTCAGATGGAGGACCTGCCTCGAAGTGTGTTGGTTCAGGCCTCTGGTTGTAGGGAGTACCTGAGCTTGATGCTGCTGGGGGAGGGTGGCCAGGATTTCACCTGCACAATGTGCGAGCAGGTGAGTGAGCTGTTCAGCCTGCTGGAGGAGCTCATGGAGGAGGTGAAGAGACTGAGAGCCGTCAGGAAGTCTGAGCAGGATACTGACTGCTGCAGTGAATCTCTGGCGGGTCAGAGGGAGAGATGCCAGGGAGATACCCTCAAAAAAGTGGTGAACCGCCTGTCCTGTCACAGTCGGACAGATCTGACATGTAAAGAGGGTTAGAAAAATGTCCCAGATCACTATAAAGGGCGCACCCCCTGCCTGCCTACCCAGCTTCCCCAGGTCTCCCTAAGCAATAGGTTCGGGGTACTGGAAACTGATGAGGAAATGGTTGGGGTGGCAAGGGTGGATCCGCCTAAGAGGGGGACTAGGGAGAGGCGGTCATCCCCATGCCTCGAGACTGCCTCTGACAGGAAATACAGAAGGATAATTGTGGTAGGTGATTTCATTCTCAGGGGAATGGAGGGCCCCATATGCAAACCCAACACAACCTGTAGAGAGGTGTGCTGCCTCCCTGGTGCCTCGGTCAGGGATGTCACTAAAAAAACTCCCAGGTCTGATTCGATCTCTGATTATTATCCATTATTGATAGTTCAGGCAGACAGTGATGAAAATGTTCAGGGAAGCCTGAGAGATATCAAAAGGGACTTCAGGGGTTCAGGGAGGTTTGTTGAGGGAATAAAGCACAAGGGGTGTTCTCCTCCCTGCTTTCTGGGGTGATGAGGGATACAGAGCTGTCTAGGAAAACTCAGGCTATGAATAAGAGGCTGAAAGGCTGGTGCCACCACAAGAACTTTGGGTTCATCGATCACGGGACGATTTACTCAGCAGCTGGCCTGATGGCTGAAGATGGGTATTACCTGTCTCTGAGGGGAAGGCAGATCCTAGGCCAGGAGCTGCCAAGGCTAGTTGAGAGAGCTTTAAACTAGGTATAAAGGGGGGAGGGGAGAAAATGTCCCTTACTAGGGTGAAGCGAGTAATTCAGAGTTGTCAGCTAGATCTGATGAGGAAGAGAGTGGAGGTCAGTGTGACAGAGAAGGGCTTGGGGATGCTGTCGTTGTAGGAGATAGCAGGGAAATATCTCTGGATTGTACTGTAGGATCTTTTGAAGACTCCCCAGAGGAGTAACCATTGTGAATTCCCTGCTTGAAATCTTCTCAAGCCCCTTTAGGGATACCTACACCTGCTGTTTCCCTAAAGTGTCTGTATACTAATGCATGGGAAATAAACAGGAAGTTAGAGGTCTGTGTGCAGTCACAAGGCCATGATCTCACAGCGATCACAGAGACATGGTCCGACAGCTCGCATGACAGGAATGCTGCCATGGATGACTATGTGCTTTTTAGGAAAGACAGGATGGAGAGGCGGGGTGGTGGAATTGCTCTTTATGTGAGAGAGCAGCTAGAATGTATCGAACATCACCTGGGGGAGGGTGATGTACCAGTGGAGAGCTTGTGAGTAATAATTAAGGGGCAGGCTAGTGTGGGTGACACTGCTGTGGAAGTGTATTATAGGCCTCCTGATCAGGAGGAGGAAGTTGATGAGGCCTTCTACGAGCAGCTGGAAGTAGCCTCATGATCTCAGGTGCTGATTCTTATGGGGGACTTCAATTATTCAGATATTTGTTGGGAAAGCAACATGGCCAGGCACACACACTCCAGATGGTTCCTGCGATGTGTTGAAGACAACTTTCTAATACAGGTGGTGGAGGACCCAACGAGGAGTGGGGGGTTGCTGGACCTTGTTCTTACTAATAAGTATGGGCTTATTAGGGAAGTGAAGGTTAGGGGCAGATTGGGATGTAGTGATCACAAGATGGTGGAGTTCAAGATCTCGAGTGGAAGAAGCAAACCAAAAAGTAGGATTGATACCCTGGACTTTGGGAGAGCTGAGTTTGATCTCTTCTGGGGCCTTCTTGGAGCTATCCCATGGGGTAGGGTGTTAGAAAGCAAGGGGGCCTGTGAGAACTGGTCATCATTTAAACAGTGCTTCTTCCAAGCTCAGGATCAGTGCAACCCTGTGAGTAAGAAACTGGGCAAGGGTGACTGGAGACCTGTGTGGATGAGCAAGGAGTTCATGCATAAAGGTCCATGAAATGTGGAAAAAGGGTTTAACCACTTGGAAGAACATGGGAATGTTGTCAGAGCCTGCAGGGATGCAACAAGAAGGCCAAAGCCAACCTGGAATTGGACCTGGCAAAGGAGATAAAGGAAAATAAGAAAGATTTTTTGAAGTGTGTCAACAGCAAAAGTAACACTACGGAAAATGTGGGTCTCCTACTAACTGAGGCAGGTGGTCTGGTAATGGGGGATGCAGAGAAGGCAGAGATGCTGTATTCCTAAAGAGGAATTTGCATAAAAGAACAAAAGGGACATCTCCTTTATAACACAGAAGCTAAGTGTCATTTCCTAGCTGAGAAGCAAAATCTTGTTTTACTGATTCACTGTTGAATGTAGCAAGGAAACAGCTGAATAATTCCCCCCCGCACACACACTGAACACATCACACAAGTATACTGGTGGTGTTCCCTGTGAGAACAGGCACATTCTTATCACTTAGCATCTGTTTCCTTTTTTCTCAAAGTTGTTTACCAGCATTTTCATTGAGAAGCTTACATACAGAAAACAATATTGTTACTATCTCATTCATTCATGATGGAGTTACACCTTCCAGCTGCAGCTATTTTCAGAGCTCTGAGAGTTAGGTATGTAATTTTTGAATGTGACTCACATCCTATCAAATAATGAGCTAAAATGCAGTACAAAACTTTTGCAATCAAAGTTGTTTATAGTGACAGTTAACTTAAACAATATTATTTTAAATGATGTTTCTTTGTCTTATTTGGCAGTAAAAAGACAATGATACAATGATTTTCAGTTTCAGACTAAAAATAAAGAGATTATTTTAATAAGATATTAATAATCTACATCAACATGAAGTCTGTTATTCTAACTCATTATAATATAGGAGCTTATTAAAGTAAAAAGTCTAGATGAAAAAGGCTCATGCTGGGTTTGTAAAGGTTGGAATCAAATTGCCATTTCTAGGAGTTTCCATGGAAACTACAGTCCTAAGTGAAGCTCTGAACAAAAAGAGTTTTTTATATTGTTGCTAAGGGTTCTTGAGAAAAGAACCACACTAGCATCATTATAATATCTAGCCAAAATAAGAGGAACAGTGGTTGAATAATGTATAACATAAAACTATTGTGTTTACTCGCAGAATATTTTAGAGAGGAAAGTTCAAGCATCAATGTGACCTTAAGATTTCGAGCTGTATAGTTCTTACATGTAGCCTTGCCAAGGTGTTTGAAGTGAATCAACATGTTTAAAATAAATAAATAAATAAATAAATAAATAAATAAATAAATAAATAGATGTCTGAGAACACCTATCAGGCTATCAATTTTTAATATTCCGTTCATACTTGAGAATGCTACTAAATAAATCACTTATTTTGAATACATCATTTAAAACATTAATTGATCAACATTTTTAACAATTTGAAAGATACATGAAAGAGACATTCTGTCTGTAACAATCTTAGTTTCTCAGTTCATTCTGAAGTACACTGATACAACAAATATGTTGATGTGGTCAGTTATTCTTAGTGTTAAAAACATTCTTCTATGCTCCAATTTTTGCTTGTAGTTAAATATAGAAATTTATGTTAATCAAATTCAATTTTTCCTTTCCAAGAACAGATGAAAATTTGTTAACAAAAAAGGTAAAAAGCTGGACAGGATTTTTTGAAACCAAGCAAGCAGTATATTGAAATTTCAGATTCTATTTGTTCAAAGACCAACTCTGAGCATTCTATTTCTGCAGCCATCTGAGATAGCTTTCGTATCTTTTTGAATAGTCAGATAATTCCACAATCAAGTCAAAAATGTGGAGAGTTTAATACCAAAAAAGTGTTACATAAGAGGATTTTCCGAGGGCAAGAAGTATGTAAGAAAACACTGGCCAAAACAAACCAGTATTAGCTTATGCTTTCTTAATAATATGCTTCCTATTTGTTTCTCCAGGATTTCCACATAGCTGTAATGTTAGGAAATAATTTTATCCAGCCTCTTTTAAAGGAGAGAAACTGAAATTCATGCCTGTCTACATGCTATTCGTTCTATTGTTAATGCCGTATTTAGAAAGGGCCTACATTTCACTGAAATAATGAAATAAATGCCTGTGAATATGAATTATTAACATGATTGTTGATACGATATCTCAAACCTATTGATTATATATTTTTTTCCAAAAGCAGTTGTATACTAAAGTGAAGCTTTAAATATTTAATTAAAAGCTCTGTATTAATAAAAAATGATTCAATAAGTTACCAAATGCAAAATTCTACACCGATGCCTCTATAAATTATTTAGCAACCCCAGGAGTGTTAGCTTTAATAAATTAAATTCAAGGACATCTGGTCAACACCCTTTCAAAAACTAGAAGTATAATTATTTTTATCAATAAAATAGTCTGAATTTTTATATTCTTCCATGAGAAACTGTAAATTTTGCTGATATCTTCATCTTTAGAAGTCTTTATTTTTTTTTTTGTTTCAGTAAGCTATTAATTCTACAAGAAATTGTGATATGCAGGCAACAACTTAAACATATAGATCTATATATATCCTTTATATCTTAAAGAACTGGTTTGTTTGCCAAAAGCTATAATCAACAACATTTTTTCCCTCTTCCTGAAGTTAGCTGGACATCTGTTCTTGGCACTTAGCTACAGATGACCTTGGGACACGTATTTTTTAATTCTGCCAAGAAGTATGCTTTTCCATGGAACGTATTTGCAATTTTAATATACAAACTCCTTTAAAATGCATTTCTACAAACTCCAAACTTTATTTCTAGTTTATTATTGTTCATAATTATATCCAGCATAGTAGTCTCAGTGGCTACACATATTAGTTATTTCTGTTTCAATCCTATCTTTTAATCAGTCAATAAAAGCATACACATATTTAACAAATGGAAGGCTGGTCTAGTTTGCTTTGTTATTTAAATATGCATAGACTGAGTATCCATAACTTGATATTTCATCAGATTTGAATCTTGCTCTTTAGTCTGTAGTGTATACTGTTTACATTAAAAACATTTTCTCACACATTGTTAATCAATTATAAACAAGGGGAATAGTTATTTAAGGTTATTCTTAGAAAGACTTTTTTCAACAACAATAGTACATCTGAGAGTAAATAACTTCCTGTTGTTTTCAGTATTCAAAAACCTTCCCACAGTTCAATCAATACCCTTCATTAAAATTAACTCAATTGTACTGATTGAATAGGCTTTATGTTTCCATGTTTCTGCTACCAACTTAGGTTGCTTTTTTTTTTTTTTTTTAATTACCATTTTGTGAAAGAATTACTTAAGATATTTTGAAAAGACTAGTTTTCACTTACATTTCATCTGAGGTAACTGATCAGATTTTCAAAAGACCAGAAAACACGTGAGAATTAAGTGCTACTTATCAATGCTTACAATCATGGAGGTCTTGGCACCAAAGTAAACACTAAATGCATTCAAAGTTTCAGAATAACTTAGAATAACTTTGATGTTCAGATGCTATAGATAACTCTCCATGCTTTCTTACTATTTCTTTCTAATGTTTACAGTAAGCATAAACCAGAATTGTGCATCTAGGAAGACAGTAATCACCTGCTGAGCAACAACTGACCTTATCAGAAGGGATTATTTTCAAAGTAGTATGTGGGAAAAGAAAACATCAGGCCATAGAGTTCACTTAGATTTTCAAACATAATTCTTTCAGATTTGGGGAGGAATCTCACAGGAATCCATGAAACACAAATAAATGTTTAGGCACTACAGCCAGTGAATGTCTTAAACAAAATGCAAACTTCTTTTGACTGCACAACTCAGGTATAACTTCCACCTCTGCTTCATAATTGTTCAGCTGCTTTATACAGTGGACATGTCCCATGTGTAAATAAATCATGGACAAAGTACAAAAAGAAGCAGGAACAGATAAAAGGCTAAGTGAAAGCAGCAGGGATTTACTTCATTGCTCCTAAAATAAAATATATTAAAAATGAATGTACTGATTTTTTCAGAAGCCCAGAACTAAGAATTCATGGGTGAAAATGTAACATTTAATCTACTATAGGGAATGCACTTCAGCAGATGGTTGGACTAGATTATATCCAGAGGTCCCTTCTAACCCCTAAGATTCTGTGATTTTGCGATGCAATGATTCTTTGATAGTTCCATGATGAAGTGTCATCGCTACATGAGTAAATACATGTTTAATGAAGCAGATGACTTATTTTTTTTTTAAAGCCAGTGGTAAAAATACTTCTGAATGGTAAGAATTTTCTGTACATTTTCTTGTTGTTTGAATGAAAAGACTTTAAACTTCAGATTTAAAAGATATTGTCAGCATATTCAACTTCTTACCAATTATCTCATGACACAAGACAGTATAAGACAAAGCCTGGGATTTATTTCCTAAATTTATTCTATGTTCTTGTTATTGTAGTGCTTTGATTTCATATTTTGCCTATGATATCAAGTATCAAAATCACAAATCCTTCTTTTTGAACCATAATCAATCAATGGACAGTGACTAACTGTCATGGTTTTATGATTTTTTGGTATTGGTATTCCACATCATAATAACATGTAGTGCATTAAGAGTTAAAGAGTTAATACTCCAACTCCATAGATCATTGATATTTCTGGGTATACCTGTCTCAGAAGAGGAGAACTACATTCCCCAGAGGACTTTGCGATGCTTTGCATTTTTACATATTTTCCGCTCAGAGGGAAAAGATAAAAACTCTCTGCGGTCACGGGACACTCTTTCCTTCGGGATCGACTCAGCAGTGGGTGCTCACTGCCGTATCGCCTTCAGCGTTAGCGTAAGGCCTTCGGTTTATCAGACACTCTCTCTTGCTCATTTTATTTGATTTATTAGCTTCAATTCCAATTATATTGTATTATATTGTGTTATTTTGCTTTCTGATATCTTATTTAGTAAATTAGCTTTCCTCCTCAGATCGTTGCCGCTGTTTTGTTTCTAGGCCCATTTCCCTTTTTCCTTTTCCCTTTCCCCCTTCCCCTTTCCTGGGGCGTGGGTCTGCGGGTCCCCCACACCAATCGTCATGGAACCGGGCCGATCCAGCCTGGTAAACCATTGACACTAACGATTACCTGGGAGATGGGTGGAATGTTGACTATTCTATCCTCATTTTAGCCATGCTTTGCAACTTACAAAAGGGAATGAAAACAGGACCATTTAACACAGTCTGTGGTCACTTGCCTCCTATGTGCTCTCACAGAAGCCTTAGTGTTCCCTTGGTTCAGAAAGAGTCCTTAGCCATTTAATTTAATTAAATTATATTTAATATAATATTAATTATAAATATAAAATATATATAAAATTATATATTATAAAAAATATAAATAAATAAAAAAATAAATAAATAATATTAAAATTATTTTAATATATTAAAATAATATTTATTATATAATATAATATATAATATTATATATAATATAATAATAATATATAGTATAATATAATAATATATAATATAATAAATAATATAATATAATATAATAATATATATATATTATAAAATAATATAATAATATATAATATATTATATAATATATTTATTTAATATTAAAATTATTATTAATAAATAAAAAAAAATAAAATATATAAATATAATTATAAAATTATAAATATAAAATATAATATTTAAATTTAATTAAAAAGTAACAAACTATTGTGTAACCCAGCTTTCTTCTCAGCTACATAAGGCTAATTTTGTATTATGTATGAAATGTATGAAGATGCCGAATGGGAAAACAGAGTTACAGTAACTGTGCACAGGGCTTAATAATAAATGTACTGTGGGCTGACAGGGTGTATTATGACAATATCTGCATGGGGACAATAGCTTCAAAGTTATGAGCAGGTTTGCAAATATTACTCCGAGTGTATTTTGCCAAGATGGGAATATTCAAGAGCACTATTGCTATTCAGGGCAATTCTGCATAGCAATCACTTTCTATTTGCAAATTGAAGGTAGGTAAGATGTCCTTAAAGGAGGTTACAGATGAAAAGAATAAAAAAACATGACTGTTCGATTAATCAGAGGGTTACACTTCAAGAAAACAGAAGATGAAAACAGAAATGAAGGGTTGAATCTCTTACACATTACAAAGTTTAACACTAAATAATGTTTTGTCCAAATCTGAGAAGTGCAAAGCTGTTAAAAGCCTTAATTTGCAAGTACTAATTCAGCAGTTACATTGTTTTATAACTTCAAATAAATACCTTTCTTTAGACAATTCTGTAGGAATACATCCAAAAATATTTAGCTTGAAAAATCAACAACAACAAAACAACACAAAATCTAATTTGAATCAAAACAAAACAAAAATAAGATTACCTAAAGATAAGTTTAGGAAGAAATACCTCATTGCATTTTGCCAGGAAATGTATTTAATTATAGGGGTAAAGGATCAAAGACAGAATTATGAAATGAGAATAGAATTCAGGACAAAGGCAGAAATATTCATACATTCAAAGAATTAAACATTACTTTTGGAAGGAAGTAACGGATAACTTTCCAGATGTATCTTAATGCTGATCTGGCACATTTATACTGGCATGCAATAAGTGAAAAAAAAGCCAAGGACATTTCTGTAGCTCTCCACTGGACTCCTTCTAGGAGATTCCTGTCATTTTTAGAACTGGGGAACCCAAAACTGGATGCATTCAAATATATAAGAATTGATTCATCAAGGACAAATAACAACAACAAAACATTACAATGAACTGTTTTACATCAAAAGTGTTAATCTTCAGATTCTATATGTAGTTGTTACCCAGCACAGTCAAACTGTACAACTGCGCCAAGACAATAAATTTGGAGGCATTACTTTTGGAGCAACCCGCGTGCTTTGAAAGAAGGAATATTAGTGAAGTAGATACAAAGTAGCATGTAAACTTTATATACGGATCTATTATATGTTAACAACTTTACTACAGTATTTTCCTTTGAATCAAGACAGATAAAATCTTCAGACTTTCTTTAATGGCCATCTGTACAAATGCTCACAGTTACCTGTTATCCTTAAGACAGCACAATGTACTGCTACTTCTTATTAACAAACACTGAATTTAATTGAGAAGCATTTACCTGGTGCCAAGGGGTTAGCTGGTGTTTACCCAGGTGTTTGAGTGACAGTTCCAGCATTGTGTTACAGAAATAAAAGATTCAGAGGGAGAAACAAGGAAACAAAATAACAGGGTTTCCGAGTAATCTTTTTGTTCTTGGTTTACACTATTGTCTTCAAGGATTTTATTGTTTGGCTTTGCTTTATTTTGTTTTTGTTTTGTAGTTTTTGAGTTAGGTGGAAATTTAATTTTAGTTAGATTTACACTACTGTAATGTGTACGTCTTCTTGATTCACCAGTAAAAGTGTATTAGTAGAATATAAACAATTAGTAAGTAAGGTAATGTGTCCATCAGAATATAAGACAGTGAAAGAGCCTCAAAAATGGCATTTCACTGTCTTAATGGGTTAAAAATAAATCTGAATGCATATAAGCTCAGTTGTCTGTGAATCTCTCTGATTACATATATGTAGTCCGATAAGTAAGAGTAAAATAAAAGTGTATAATATAATATAATATAATGTAATGTAATGTAATGTAATTTAATGTAATTATATATAATCATATATATTATATGATATATATTATTATAATAAAATACAAAAAAATAAGAGTAAAAAAAAAACAAAACAAATTCTACTTTGAAATTTCTTTGTTATTTCTAATTTTCAGTTATGAAAATTCAAAAAGGATCATATATTAGTTTCACTAAGGTTTTCAAGATACTATCAATATACAACTGCGGTAGAATAAAACTACTATTCTCATTTTAGGAAGAGTATGTACTGATGAGAATTATCAGAACAGCAATGCCAAGATATAGTAGGCAGGAAATTGTATATTTTTCTGAATGTCAGAGCAGATTAATTACTGAGCTGAACCATGCTAAACTAAGAAAGGTACATTTGAAAAATTAATGCTACAATTTATCATGTAAACCTGCATTATTTTGCACAGATCTGCAAATGTTTATAAGGCCTGCTACCCAGTCTGAATTTCTGATTTATGCTGAGGAGAATAACAAAGACACAAAATTAGAAGTCATGCATCACATTAAAAAACAAAAACAAAAGCAAACAAACAAGGAAAAAGAACAAACATAAAACAAACCCTCCAAATAATAATAGTAATAGTAATAACAATAATAAATAATAATAATAATAATCAAAACACTATGAGATAAGATTTCTGCATTTCTGTTTGGTTGTGGGCTTTTTTCGTTGATTTGTCTGTTTCTTTGAGCAACTTTTTTGTTTGTTTCTTTTTTTGGATTTTTGAGGGGGGAGAAATGTGAATAGCTATGGAAGAAGACAGAAATTCTTCACTTTCCTTCTCTTTACTCACAAACTCAGAACTGAAAAACTGTTTTAGCATTTCTCTCCTGGAAACCTGTGAAGTAAACTAATCTTCACTGGACATCATGTGAATTTGCACTACCAAGACATAATCCATTAGGACTGGAGCATCTAATTGAGATATGGTAGAAAAAGACATTTGCTCTTGGAAGTCATGCAAAGCCTTCAGCAAATTGCTACAACTGCCTTTGCCATGCAGTGAAGCACCTTACTCCATTTATTCAGTATATCAGACTAAGTTTGAACTAAACTAGTTTGGACACTGGAGCTATTCAAACGCACTTTACATGACAGCTTAGATTTTAGTAATAAAATTACTTACATTTACATACAAAACATCTCTTGCAAACTACATTCTTACATTTTCTTTTAACACACAAACACACATGGCACACTTTTTCAGGAGGCTCCTTTAAGAGATCAAATTTGCTATTTCACGAGGTGCTCTGGTGACATGGTGCCCTCTATCTGAACAAGTCTAGTGCTTACATGTTGTATATAAACACAATGAAATTCAGCAGCTTATAGCAGACTCATAGAATGGCTTGGGTTGGAACAGACCTCAAGGACCAAGTTCCAGTTCCCTTGCTGCAGATAGGGTTGGCAACTTCTAGATCAAATATTAGATCAGGATGCCCAAGGGATCCATCCCACCTGGCTTTGAAAACCTTTCATGCAATTCAGCTGAAGGAAGAAGAATGGAAAGGAATGTACATTAGGTATGGCTCTTCAAAATCTCTCCCATTCAGTTTCCATTTATTGAGATATTTTAATCAAGATTTTAATAAGTGGACTAAAGAATTTAGATGCATGCTTTTTTAAGTGTAGCTGCCAATTAATTGGTTTGTATTGTTGCAACACAGATTTGAGTTTGCTTTTCATTTCACTTCCAACAGTGCTATTTTACAGAGCTTCACAGAATTGTTCCTGATTTGTATTACTATGACTTAAATGAGATTTTAAATCCTCTGTACAATCTCTGCTGTTATTTGCTGAGAACATGATTTCCTGAGTTGCAGGAAAACAAGAAAAAAATAAAAATATTTTCAATCCATAATGTTTTTTCCTACTGATTTTGTGTTTGTGGAGTCTCCATCCCTGGAGACATTCAAGACCCACCTGGATGCCTACCTGAGCAACCTGGTCTAGGGAGCCTGCTTTGGCAGGGGGGTTGGACTAGGTGATCTTCAGAGGTCACTTCCAACCCCTACAATTCTGTGAATCTGTTATTTTCCCTTCATATTTCTCCCTACTTTGTATCCTCCATCTCAGGATGCTTCCATAACTTACAGCGCATATTGAAGGGACTTTCAGTTTACTCAAAGATTATCATTTAAGCTGTTGCTTTCAAGATTTATTAATAATGTATTATGTTTTCTATCTTATGTACTACATTTCCTTGGAGAACACTGCTGAAAGTACATTTAGAGGAGAAAAAAAGTATTCTGAAAAATTATAAGAAAGTAGTTTGCAAGAGATAGTGAAATTTTATTACTAGAAACAAATTCTCAATCTGCAAGTTCTTACTTGCAAATCTGGTTATCTTTATCTGTATCAGCAGAAAGTTTGGGCCAAACATATCAGTGACTCTACAGCAAACATAACTTTTGACAAGAGAAATTACAGGAATTTTTTTTATCATTGTCAGTTCTTCTATGCTTCTCTGAAGTATGAAGCAGGAGTAGGAAAGTAAACACCTATTCCTTATATGAAGTTGATTATAGGGGTTGCTAGAAGACAGAGTTTACAATATTTTTACTTCTGATCCAGAAACAGCTGACATACTTAATCTAGTTCTTTCTCCAAGGTATGTTCACTGTTTGCAAACATTTACTAAAGCACTTCATTTTTATTTTTCCTTAGTGTTCTATCACAAAAAAAGGCTATAAAGATGGGGGAGAAAGGCATCAAGAACTGTCTTTAGGTTATAGTAAACAGCAAATAGAAATCAATAGACTTGCTGATGACCATGGTTAAGTCATTTGATGACTTCATACTTTGACACAGAAGACTAAAAGCAGAATTTCACTGAAAATGTAGAGCTATTTACAACTGAAGCTTTAATCATTAGTAAATAAAATTAAGCCAAAGTTTTATGGAACTTCATTCTAGTTGTGCTATATTTATAGAGATGGGAAGTCACAGATTTCAAGTTCGTCTTGAAAAAGAAAAGAAGATATGATTCTTCAGTTTATTAGTAACCCTTATGCAAGTCCAACTACAGTTTACATGAAATTCTAGTGACTTAGTAAAAGCAATAAGTATGTGTCTTTGTTCTCTTGTTTAGGGAACAAATTAATTTGTTATGCTTGTCTGACATTCCCAAAGTGCCATTATTATGACAGTGAAATTATTTTTGACACTTTTAAAATATGAGTCATTTGTAGGAATTCAATTAATTAGTTGTGCTGTAAGCAGTACACTAAAGGGAAAAGATATATAGTTGATGTTATGGGTTTGTCAAGAGAAAAATAGTCATGTGGCACAGTTAGGATCTAGCTGGAGTCCATCAGTTTTCAGGGAAACTTAAATATCAGTGATAATAATTGGTATTCAGTATAAGTTAATGTTGAATGATCATTCCCTGAACCTGGTGGACACTTAAGAGTTTGTGGCAATGGTGTTTCAAAAGCAGACAGCCACTGACTTACACCATGTTGCATGGCTAAACGGATATACTGGGAAGACTGCTGTGTTAAAATGAGCAGGTATTTCCTGTTGTTGAACCTGGTGCTCCACATATTCCTCTCATCGTACAAAATCCTTATAGCCAATTCAGTGAATGAAACATCAAGAAATCATCTTCTGCCCTCCATACTATTCCTGCTACTGTGCTAATCAAGTCTGCATGTTTAATAGCACATTAAACTGGAAATTATCTATATTAGCTGTCTTTATTTTATGATCTGGGTTGATCTAGGAGAAGAGAAATAATATTCAGCCTCCCCTTTTCATTATCACGATCATCATTCTCTATTGTTATTTTAGCATTAAGTAGTTAAATTCAAGACATGAAATTGACAGAGAGTTTGTACTGAGTGAAAAATATAAAGTTGTTTTGCTTTTTTTTTTTTGTATGTGTGTCTACGCTGCACTCTGAAAGTATCTCATGCAGCATCTGAGGCACGGATTCAGACATGAATGATCCAAATCATTTATTATGATGTGCTTATATTATGATATGAGAATGATCAGAGCAACAGTCAATCATATTTTCTTACTTTTCAGTGTATGCTATTTTGTGAAAATTGTAGTTGAAAGGACAACTGTTAAGGTTAAGCAACACAGGAAAAAAAATCTGAGTGGAAAGCAATGGATGCAATTCTAGTAAGACCTTCGATTATGGATTATATCAGGAATATTTGTGAGAGAAACAAATCTGACTAAAATATTTCTTTGTCAGATTTTGTTTGTTTGTTTTAATTTTCCTTCTATAAGTTTAAGTTTACGGGACAAAGGATTTTACAGTAGACTCTCACTGCTGTTGGAATAACTGTGTCATGTCCCTTCTGCATCGTATGATATAGGAACACTGCAGCTGAGCTACCAATCTTTGGTCTTTGTTTCCCTTTTTTACCAGAAAGCCCAGTTTTAGATATTGTTCCTCCTTTCTATTGTCATAAATAAATTTTGTTATCAACAGAAACTTGGTTCTCAAATAATTTAAGTTCTATGTATCCTGAAAAACATATTTATATATGTATTTACGTAAAAACTCACACCTGTCTATGGCTTAGGGAATGTTCTTTACAGTAACTAGCCACACATCACTGGCAATCTCTTTCAGCTTAAAACGATAAGGAAAGAGGTGGATGTTTGCTTCTGTTAAAGCTGTTTCAAAAGATGGATTTAGTTTTTCTAATCTAAACTAATACTGTGACACCTTTATTCTAAATCAATCAAGCTGCTTGTAAAAGCTAAGACTCCAGAAAGTCTGAGGTGGGTTAACAAAATCTGTACAATGTGTATTAAATCCTCTGCTTCTTAGCAATACTTTAAATTCTGCCCATTTGTAAGAATGAGTAAAACAGAATACACATATCATCTGCAACAAATAAAAAGCAAATGAAATGAAATGTTATCCACATTTCTGAGCAAGACTGTCAGATAATAATCCTTGCTTCAAAATGGACAAGAATCTGGTCCATAGATCTTTGTCTATGTGAAAAGGACTGCTGTGTAACAAAGCCCACAAACGAAAGGAAGTGACTAGCTGCAAATCCTATATCCAAAGCCATTCCTCTCCTTCTTATTAAGGATGATGAATCTTTCAAGGCAAGTGACCTCTTCAAGCAAGTTTAAGTTTGTGAATTTAGACAGGCAAAGACTTGGGTTCAGTCTTTGTAAAAGACTTCAACATTTGCTCTGCACTGTCCTCAAAGGGCTCTTGGTAACTGCAGTTCTGTACTTAATTCTATACAAAACCACTCAAGAGAAAATTATCTTGCATACAGCTCCACTGATGTTAATGAAAACCAGAGAAAGAGTTATCCTTAATGAGAAATGGCTAATTTATTTCCTGATAAAATATATGCTTAGAAAGAAAAAAGGTTTGGGGTATGTATCAGCAGTCTCAAGTTAAGTGCTTCCCAGGGATGTTTCAATCATGGTCTCAAAATTCAGATCCCTAGCTAAACCTCAGATGAAATCTAAACATATAAGGAATTAAAACATCTCGCCCTTCCCTGTCTCTACATCACATATTTATGAGTTTTGAGTAGATTCCCTTTCTAAGGTGAAAATAAAAACAACTTTTCAGTTAGTACATTAGGAATGAACTCTTGAAAGAGTATGAGTATTTAAAAATCTTAGCTGATTTTACTCTACTCTTTGACTTGATTTCTGGTTCAATTTTATTTTCTTTTATTTGCTTTTTTGCTCTAGACTATGTACATTCACTGATTCCAGTGAAAATACTCTTGATTTACAACAGTGTAATTGGGAGGAGATCTATCCCTCAGTGGAATATTATCTTACATTTCTTCTCTGTACATGCGACATCAGCCTGGATCAACTAATGACTACTGAGGCTGATGATCAGTAAATTAAAAATCCTCTAATGACACTTTGATATGGTATAATGTAATGGCTCCAGAGGAGACAATATGGTCTACTGGGTCATTGATTTGTTAGCTACAAGTTCCCTTTGTACGCCATAACATTAATCAGCTTTAATGGCTCTGATGGAGGCATATTAATTAATTGCAGTACCATGAATAACTCCCTGATTATGTATTTACCTGACCTAAACTGTACAGTGAATTTCAGAAACTCTTTTATTATATTTTACACAGTAGTGGTTTCAAGGGAGATTGTAAAAAGGACACTGCAGGTAATATTTTTTCCAACTAGAGGAAATTTGACTAATATTAGGCTAATTTTAAGACAGATACAGTGAAACATTTTATAGCTTATATAATGGTTATAAATTAAATTCATATAAGAAGACAAATGAGAATTGAGTGTAAAGTACCAAGTTCATTTTTAGCCCCAGGTCCCGAAAAAAACATTTGTTTACTGAAACAATGCATCCCCATAAGGCAGCATATGAAACCTTTAGCTGATCAAAGGGAACCATTCTCCTTCTGTCTCCACAAGTACTAAAGCCTTTGGTAAATTTAATAACCTTCAAAAATCATGTTGTGTTGCACTTCTGTGGACAGTCCTTCAGCAGAGAAGGTTGAGGTTGAATAGAGTTGGGATGTGGAGGCTTTGCAAGCAGAGCTGTTACAAAATACATGGAAGCTCTGTTAGAGAGATCGCTTCCACATTATGCAATAGAAGATAAATAAAACAAAACCTCAGTTTACCAAGACTGATCTTCACAAACTAAATTTAATAAGTGTTTATAAGACAAGGAATTAAATTTACTTCTATGTAGATTTAAGTGTGTTGCTTTTATATTCCATATATATTTATATAACTGCTTTATATTCATGAAAAATAGGTATGGAGCTTGGTCTATCCAGTGTCTTGAAGCCCATATGGCAATTATATCTCTTCCGGTAGCATAGTGATTCTAATTGGAGAGTTATGGATTTAATAATTCAAAATAATCATAAAGTCTTCAGAATCTAGCTTTTTTAATATAAAGATGAGCAATGGTTGTGGCTAAGAGCAGATATAAACAATTGTTGATGCACATCTTTCAAGCAACGCTATTTTTTGCATCTCTGCATTACAATGTTTCTGATAATAATTTTCAGGATTTTTTTTCTGATAATTCATTTTGTGTATATATTTTTTTGTCTGTTTGTTTTTATTGATTCTTTTTCTAGAGAAAAGGAAAAAAAAATAAATTAGAAAAATTAAAATTTTTATCTCCATCGAAGCAAGCTAACTAATGTGAGCTGCATTGCTCACAAATGCTAAGGTAGAGTACGTCTGTATGATTTCAGGATATTTATCTCCTAGCTCTCATATTCATCTTCTGCCTATCAGCATTTTCCAAAGAAGTTATGGAGTTTAAACACATAAATCAGATTTTCTAGATGACCTTTAGTGCCATAGCAGGGAAAACTTTAGCAACAATTCAAAATAGGATGCCATGGGGATATTGGGACAGATTTACTTAAGAAAAAGAGATCAAAATTTATAGGCCATTGAGATTTATTAAAGATGAAACAAAGCTTTTCCTATTTTCTCTCCAGCTCTGCTGATGTAGTCCATTCCTAGCAGCTGCAGTGATATATTGTAAACATTCAAAGCAGTGTACTGTTTCTCAGGTATGAAGTTGTGATTACTTGCGAACCTAGTGGTATCATAAACAGAAGAAATTTCAGGAATGTTTGCACTGCTCATTCCAACCTTACAAGTTGATCCTATCTGAAAACAGATGACAGGATTTACCACGTTACGTAAGGGGCAAGGAATCTGGAAGGGCTTACTGCTGCCGAAACTCAAATTCCAAACACAGGACTAAGATTTCAGGTTTTGTTTTTGTCTACTGGAGCCCATCAGCATCATTCTTAATCTTAATTTAGTTTGCAGAGAGCTAATGCAACAATTTCTTATTTTATTTTTAGAGATACAATGTACATATAAAGGTGCTTATGCAATATAAATGATAATTTTCCATAATTTTCTTTTCTTGGGTCTATTATTTCCCTTGACTAAGATGTAAAAAGGAATTGAACAGTTATCAGAAAAAATAAAGTGAGAAAAGAAAAAGTTGTATACTTCTGAAATTGAGAGAGTTTTTTTGGTATAATATTATATTGATATAATGCTGAGGTGATAAAGGAGTTATTCAACAGCAACAGGGATGAACCACATAAGACTGTGACTATTGCTCCAAATTATAAGACGTGAAAGTTTCCATTTAGGTCACTGGGCAGAGCTGCAGACACACCACATGCCATACAGAAGTCTCCCTTGATCTTTCATCAGTCACCTCACAGCTGCTTCGTGGCCTGGACAAAATATGAAATTACCTACTGCGCCTACATGATGCAATATATAGTAGTGGCACAAAACAGGGCACAATATAAGCAGATGACCAACCAGCAACAGAAAACCCTGAGTGCCTGAGGGTCAAGAAGATTGCACATTACTTTGCCAGAATAAAGATAAACTAAGAAAACAGAAATTTGGGCTCACTGTCCATGATGTTGTTCATCATGGTGATTTTCCCAAAGTAGAGAATAAAGCAGCAGTTTTATGATAATAATATTGGCCTCAGGTCTACAGGTCATCTTGAAGGTGATCACATGGCATGTGCAAGACAACTAGGGGATCAGGCCCCTAGCTCTCCAACCTGATCTCCTTCTATGATTGAGTGATCAGCATGGTGGGTGAGGGAAAGGCTGTTATGTAGCCTATCTAGACTTCAGCAAATCCTTTGATACTGTCTCCCACAGTAATCTCATGGGGAAGCTGGCAGCCCATTGCTTGGACAGACCTGGGAGTGCTGGTCAACACTTGGCTGAACATCGGTGTGCCCAGGTGGCTAAGAAAGCCAATGGCATCCTGCTTTGTATCAGAAATAGCATAGCCAGCAGGAGCAGGGAGGTGATTGTCCCCCTGTACTCAGATCTGGTGGGGCTGCATCTTGAGTACTGTGTCCAGTTTTGGGTCCTTCTCTACAAGAAAGACCTTGAGGCCTTGAAGGATGTCCAGAGAACAATGGAGCTATAAATTGTCTGGGGCACAAGTCTTATGAGGATAGACTGAGGGAACTGCGATTGTTTAGTCTGGAGAAGAGGAGATTCACTGGAGACATTATTGCCATCTACAACTACCAGAAAGGAGGTTGTGGCAAGATAAGAGGTCAGCCTCTTATCCTGGATAACAGTGAGAGGATGAAAGGGAATGGCCTCAATTTGAGCCAGTGAAGGTTCAGGCTGGATATTAGGAAAGATTTCTTCTCTGAAAGAGTGGTCAGGAGCTGGAACAAGCTCCCCAAGAAGGTGCTTGAGTCACTGTCCCTGGAGGTCTTCAAGCAACTGTAGATGTGATACTAAGAGATGTGGTCTAATGGGAAAATGGTGGTGGTAGGTGGGTGGTTGGAGTTGCTGATCTTGGAGGTCTTTTCCAACCTTGGTGATTCTACGATTCTATGATAATAAATAATGCATATGTTTATAAGAGTTTTATTATGTTCAAATGAATGAGATCAACTGAATCTTTAAAGTCTTGCAGAGTAGGACTGGATTATTCTCCGAATTCAATCCCAAGCACCTCACATGTTAAAATGATCATTTCTCCATTTCTTCAGAGGGAGAGGCAACCACAGTAAATCAAAATTAACTAGCGTAAGTAAAATATAAAATGAATGTTTCAGTGTGTCTGTATATTCTTTTAAAACTTTTTTTCATAATTTAATTAGTTTGAAATTCCTAATAAAAATAATTACTGAATTATATGTAGTTCATAAATCTGATTATGGGAACATGAATTTTATACTGAATAATTGTAAGCTCTTTCTTGTTATCTTTACAAGTCTTCCACTAAGATAATGCATACACCACATTGCATGAAAAATCAGAGTATGTAACATTATTATTTTTAAATTATATCTTCTGGATATGGTTAGTGGGACATCTCTGTCTCATCACTTCATGGATTCATTTATATGTCTAAGACTTACATTTTTTCATATCTACTTTCGCTTTAACATATATATATGCAATTCTTTATTGATACACCCTTAGATCACAGAAATAATTGTATATTTTTGCCTGATACTCCAGTGACTTACTGAAAAAAAAGAAAAAAAAAACCCACAAATATTTATTAATCATTTGAGCTCAGGATATGAAGTAATTTTTCAAGTTGTCCAGCTGAGCCCATCCAGTTACATTTTCCCATCAGTTGTAAGAGATGGTATAAAATTGGCCCTGAATGTCAATCTGTCTTGAGGAACAGCTTTAATTTCAGCCTCAACCCCTGCATCAATGCTTAGACAGTGAGTTATGAATTTTCAGCTTCCTAGCAGGACTATTCCTTCATAAGTTCACTTCTGGTATCAAAATAAGAGCATGTAGAGTTTTCTTAGTTTCATAAAATGTCTCCAATTAAATTAAATTAAATAAATGAATGAATAGAATCTCCAAATATCTCTTCCTGATATGTAAGTCATAACACATGTAGGAGTCACTAGGTTATCAAGCATGTCTTATTTTTCAACCACTTCTTCCCTCCATTTAAAAGATACTGCTTTTTCATACCCAACATGAATTCGTGTCTGCGGAGAGAAAATCTCTGCAACCAAACTCATTCACTTGAATATTCCCATGGGAAAAGATAATCACCAGTATCAACTCATTTTTTAAGGGATAATTGTAGTGTTGGAAAACACCGTTAATATTTAATTCAATCTCAGACTAGCATCTTTGCTGTAAACAACAAGAAAAGAAGCAGTTAAGTACAGGATCTGCTCTGAAAGTAATACCTCATATTTTATTATGTTGCCTCTCAGTGTCAGAGGTGGATGTCAGTGGTATGGCGGTAGAGGCTGAGAACATAGAAGAGTCTTACATTTATTCCCAAAGACAGTCTGGTCCTTGAGAGCCAATTTCTTCAATAAAAGTGAGTTGATGATTTTGAAACAGTTCAGGCACAGTACAGGAGCACACCATTGGCTGACAATCCTCTTGTCTGAGTTTTGCCAAGGATAAGTATATCATTCCAGCTCATCCACAGAACAGGTAGGGATACACTTTTCTCTCTCCTTCCTAAAACTCAGTGTTTCAAACTGGGCAGTGCTCTCTTCATCCTCATATCAGAACTGCAGTTTCTGGTCCTGGAAGCAAGTCGAATTCTCCTAGACAAAACAAACAAACAAACAAAAATCTGTTTTCTGAACAAAAAAATGTGACTTGGGCAATTTTTAATGCACCGCAGTCTTGATAGCTTGTTTTGTCTGTTTGCACACAACTTCACCCTCACTCTGCCTGTCTATAAAATGTTTCTCTTTTCAATGTTTTAGTACATGGATGTGCACTTGTAAAGTGTTATTAACACTGTCACAGTCATACTATGTTACAAATGGGAGCTTCTTCAGCTGTCTGTTCATGACCATTTCTTCCTGACCATCAAGACAGATGTAAATGTTTACATGCTATCATTTTTATTATCCATTAGGTGTTCATGGAAATGAGTAAGTAGTAGTATTTCTAGAAGTCAGTAATTACATACTTGGGGAGACAGGATTCATGCACAGTACTAAGAGTCTGTGTCTAATTCTTGCGGCTGCACAGTGTTTTCAGGGTTTCACTGGCTCCTCAGACTAAGAGTGAAAAGCTCACAGTGATCATCTAGTTTAAGTTCTGGCTTTTTGGTAAGATGATAAATTATCTGATTTGAAAGAATCATGCTTTAAGATATTTATGCATTTGTGGATTTAAAAGATTTATCATGTAATTGTCTTTCCCAGACCGAAAGTATTTTTTCTTGTACAGAGATTCTTCCACACAGATAAATAATTCATTTTATAAATTATTTGTATTCCAGGTAAGTGTGGCTTATTTTCCTGAAAAGCAATGTAAATGCACAATATTAATAGTGTATTTTTTTGTCTTTGTAGCTATATCAACTATCATTCTTATAGACATTTTGATAACATACTATCTCACATATTAGTAAAAGAGAAAATCTGATGATGTCAAATACTATTTATAACTAATATGCTTGCAATACATGCAAGGGATTCCTCTTTAGAGTGATCTCACTCCAGAAAATAACAATAAAATTCACTCTTTTCGTAAGCTTCTAATGCATGCAAATAGAAAAGCATGAAAATAGGGAACTTTTGCTATAATGAGATATTCTTGAAGTAACATTTTCTAGTTATCTAAACTCCTCTTTCAGTCAGTCTCCTCTCAGTCAGTCCATGGTCTTGATAGTACAGAAGAGATAAAAAGCTGTAAAGACAAAAAAAAAAAAAAAAAAAACCAAAAACCAAGTGTTGCTGTTGTTGGCTCTGATCTGAGCAGGGGGTTGGACTGAGCACACTTTCAGACATGCCTACCACTTCTTAGTTCTTGGTTCTGTGAATGTGCAGATCTTTAACTCAGAATATCTCTATATGCAAATACTTTTTTTTCAATAAATCTATAGTTTTCTGTAGAAATTACTGTGATTTTTTCTTTCATGACAACGACAAATTAATTCCCTGTTCAAGGGTTATGGGTTATTATGCTTTCAGGAGAAAATCTGAATTCAAAGGTTTTAGTTTAAGAGAAAGAGAAGAACACAAATTATTTTTATTCTGCAATTTCCTTTAGAGGAAGCAGATTCTAGGTAAAGAAAAGAAACATCTTCATGTCCTCCTGATTCAAACTGGAATTATCTAATGATTCCTGTGCACACAATGATCAAGGGTACAAGAAATTTTGCATCCATGGAATTTGACTCTGCTAGAACAATTCCCAACACATCCTCCACTGGAATTAAGCCACCCTCAGGAAGATCTCCACTTGAATATGGAGTGATGACAATTGTTGTGATTTACATTTGACAACTGGGATTATCCCGTGGGAGTCCAATCTGGAGTCAGTATCTTAATAGGATCAATAGCCACTAAAGAAATAGCACTATTAAATTTAAAGGGGGAATAAGGCTAATCTTTTACTAGTGACCATATAATCTAAAAAGGAGGTAGATCAAAATTCTCACTCTCTCTTCATTATACAATTAAACTTCTGGCAAATTGTTGGTTCCAGCTGTTTTATGAGGCTTCAACAAAAATGTCATGCTGCCAGACCAGGGTATTTCTGTCAGTCTTTAAGAGCTAATACACCTCCAGTGTAGGATCAAATATGTTTTGGTAAATTACAGGCAAGTCTCGAGCTAACTAAGGACTTTAATATCAACTTAATCCTCCATTAAAACTCAAACTCCTCACCTTTTTTGACAAGGTGAGAATTGGGACCAAACCAAGGAAAAGATTATTTTTCTTGGTAATATTTTCATTTACCCCATAAACTAAATGTCTAACACATAAAACAAAAAGTTTTTCTAGTCATGAGTGTTTTTACATTTATGAGACAACATTGGTCTTGCTGAGGTCAGATTGTAAAGAGGTAGTTCCTAATCTTGAATTTCCACAGTTCTACTCAAGTCAGAAAAATATCATAGAATTACACCAGACAACAATCTGATTTAACACAAGGAGAGGGGATAAAAGCAGGGGCTGTTAGTTTTATTCATCTATTTTGTTTTTCAAATGTTATTGCAGTGCATGCCAACAAAAAAAGGACTTACTTACAAACAGCAAATGAATGATCCTTAAACACAAGAGCAAGTAAGGTCACTGATATGAAAAAAACCTCTGATTTTTTCCCCCTAAACTCATATGGAAAATTTCCTTCAAGTCGCTCCTCATAGGGCATATTTTCCAAGCCCTTCTCAAGCCTTCTTGCCCTTCTTTAAGCCTGCTGCAGCATCACAATGTCCTTTCTGTATTGAGGTGCCCAAAACTGAACACAGTACTCGAGGTGGGGCCTCACCAGTGCCAGAGTCCAGGGGCAGGATTACTTCCCTAGTTCTGCTCATACAAGCTGCTACAAGCGAGGATGCCACTGACCTTCTTGGCCACATGGGCACACTGCTGGCTCATGTTCATTTGGCTGTCCATCACTTCACCAAGGTCCCTTTTCATCAGAAAGTTTTCCAGCCACTCCTTACCAAGCCTGGGTCTGTTGTGACCAAAATGCAGGATCCAACACTTGGCCCTATTGAAACTCATGCAGTTTACCCTGGTTCACTGATCCAGCCTGTCCACATTCCTCTGTGCCTTTCTACCCTCCAGTAGATGAATGCTCCCTCCCAACTTGGTGTCATATTATTAGTTGTTGACAGATATGAGGGTTGTTCTGAAAGTAATGCTTCTGATTTTATTATTTTGGCCTGCAACACCAGGCGTGGATGATGGTAGTATGGCAGTAGAGGCAGAACCTTCCCACCAGTATTCCATTACCCTTTGCTGCCATGTGATAGATGGCAGCAAAGGTGCAGTCTAACAGAGTGGTGTCTGACATGGGAGTGTGTGTGAAGAAAGGTGTGGAACTGAATTCCTTCAAGCAGAAGAAATTCCACCCATTTATGCTAATCGATGTTTGCTGAACTTTAATGGAGACAAACCAGTGGATGTGAGCACAGTGAGGTGGTGGGTGGTGTGTTTCAGCAGTGGTTACAGTGGGTCAGCCTCCACTGGTGCAGATTTTTATGCAGACTTCTGTTCATCCCTAGTGAAAATGCATAACTTTCATAAATGCATTCAGCATTTTATAGAACAAAGAATTAGTAAAATCTTTTTGAAACATCTGAATTTATGCAGTTCTGACAAAAAAAAAAAAAAAAAAAAAGCTGGCAGTCAGCTGATTTTGCCCAGTTAAATCCAAGAGGTCAGGGGCAGGAATTTTTTTTTTTAAATTGGGCAGATGGAGAAAGTTTTATCCAAACAGACAGCTGATCCAAAATCAAATGTTCCAAAGCCAGAGAAGGATATGAAAAGAAAATCCTTACAAACAGAAATTTTACTAGTAGTAAATGGAGTGAATGCATATGAAGTGGAGGAGGGAGGTACCTGTCTAAATGTACAATAGAAAGGCTAAGTGCACATAATTGCTCATACTGCAGATTTGATGTCTTCTTTCTGATATGCACCAAGTATTCCTACCTGATGTCAATAATGGCATTCAGAATCCCAATGATACTAGAAGAATAATGGTATTTTTTTTCTCTTGGACACAATTAGGGAGCTTGCACCAGCACACCCTCACACAGAACTACAGAGATAAATTGCATACTGTGATAGATGATGAATATCTCAAAATCTATGAACAAGACTGAGAGGCTGTAGAAAGAAACATGCTGAATTCATTGCTGCACATGAGAAATGCATTCTGGTGAAAAGTCACAAAAACTCTCTCACAAAAGCTATTGAGCGCAGGCTGGTAGCTGTGGCAAAACTCTCCCAAATGCAAGGCACACAGACCTGTTCATCAGACCCTTGCAGTGCCAGAACTGCTGGTCAAGGTCAGCCAGAAGTAGATCTAAGAGGAAGTTGGATATCTGTTGGAAGAAAAAAATTGAACTGATCTGCAGTGTGACAGTAGAGTATAAAATGAGGTAAACTAAACTCTTTCTTGACTGAAAGAAGGGGAATCGGGGAATGTGTGGGGAAGATAGATACGGTTGTACACATCACTGAAACACAGGAGTTCGTTTCACTTTTCTATCTATATCTAATACTTTTCAAAGCAATTTTAATTTCTCAAAAAAGTAATAAAATAAATATGTTATTAAATTTATGTGAGAACCTAATGAGCTAGCAGAACACCCTCCAGCGATTTACACTAGGTGCTCTTATTATCCATGGCTCACTGACATGATCGAGCATAATGACATCTGAAAGAGTACTTGGAGACCACTATTATGTGTCAATGAGTAGTTAAGAAGCCTTTAGCTTTTTGGAGCCTCAGTTTATTGTGTCAGTATGTGGAGAAACAAGCATTAAAGGCAGCAATATCTCCAAATGATGGAGCCAACTGGCATCCTAACAGTAGCCTGCTCGTATTGTACTTGGAAATGCTTTTTATTCATGGCTGAATAATGTGAAAAAATCTACATTTCATGATATTGCTGTGTGTTCATCTTCTTGAATACAGAGATATGAATTTGTGTTTAGATATTTCTGTATATGAAGCCATGAATAATTATTTTTAATTCAGACTTCTTGAAACAGACCTAAATGTATTGTAAGAACATGTGTTAATCCTCTGACCTTCAAAATCACTGTGGATGATCCGTCGTTTTTAAACTACCATTGTTCCTGATGTGATGGTTCATAGATTGTAATTTCTAAGTGGAGATGCCAATCTCACTTAACTGGTTTGTAAGTTTTTCGTGAATCCACCTTCAGCTTTTGCTAATGTTTTGAATCACAGTGCTAGAAAACTTTGCAATCACCCACGAAATCATTTCACTAGAAAACTTTTAGTCCTAGAAACTGTACCTTGTCATTATGCCAAAAAATTTGTCTAGAAACAGACGAGGGCTACGTCTGATATGATCAAATGGGCAAAGCAGGCACATTTCTTTCCTTTCCACCCCATAGGGATGGGGAAGAAAAACTGAAAAGTGAAAGCTGGAAAACTTCTGGGTTAAGGTAAAGACAGTTTACCAAGTAAAGCAAAAGCTGTGTGTGCAAGCAAAGGAAAACAAGGAGTTAATTTACTATTTCCTATCAGTGAGCAGATGTTCAGTCATTTCCAGGAAAGCTGGGATTCATCATGTGTAATGGTTACCTGCAAAGACAAAAGCTGTAACTCCAAACATCCCCTATTCCTCCTTCTTTCCCTTAGCTTTTATTACTGAGCATGATGTAATCTGGCGTGGAATATTCCCTGAGTCATCTGGGGTCAGCTGTCCCAGTTATGTTCCTTCCTGGCTTCTTGTACATTTCCAGCTGCTCGCTGGGAAGCAGAAAACACCTTACCTCTATGTAAGCACCACTCATCAACAGCTAAAACATCCATGTGTCAGCAGCACTGTTTTGATCCCAAACACAAATATTATACAAGCTGCTTTGAACAAAATTAACTCTATCCCAGCCATCCCTATGTTCAATTATTGTCCTACTTGATTTACAGAAGCATTAAGTACTGACAGGGAAGCAAATTCTATTTGCTGTGTGTTTGTACAAGATCTACTGCTCTGAGATCTATGGCTTTCTCATTGTGGTTGTTCAGTAATATCACAGTATATTGTAACAATAATAAAATCTGTCTCACTGAAAGGGCTGCTGATTTAAAAATCTGTAGCTCTCTGATGTTTCAACATCCTGCCTGCAGATCCTGGTCTGACAAGTCAAATGGGTACAGCAGTCATTCCCTTCCTGCCATCAAATCACTTTTCTGTACGGTTTATTTTCATCCATGCTTTTTCAGTCTTAAACAAGAGAGACAGCATGCAGAATACAGAGTATTCCCTTCAGATTCTGATTCAAAACCTCTGGGAGTAAAAAATCTTTCCACTGATTTAAGAGGTTTGACATAAATCCCCAACTCTGTGGAATGCAGAGTTATTAGGGCTGTAGAATATATCTGTGGAAATCATTGTTATTCTTTTATTAGTGACTGATTTTGTAGAAGTATATTACATGCAGGAGTTTTGTATACCTTGCTTAATTCATGCAATCAGCATCTCAAACAAAAGTTATAAATCATTTAAGAATGTAAGTAAAGCGCTTCTCAAGTTCAAGGTGCACGGATTTAAAAGAACTACAGTGCCTTTCTGTCAAGAAGACGCTGGTCACTTCTATTCAGCCACTGAAACTGTGCTTCTCCTGTGTCAGTAATGTTTGTCCTCTTTTATCATTGGAAAATGGCCTCAGTGGTTGGAGAGCAGTAAAAATTACCACAGTTCTCTCAATTTCATGTTGTACCAGAAAATCGCTTGCTACATAATTTCTCTGATTTTCTAGTAGAGTTTTATGTCCATTTCTATCCATGTATATTCTACTTTGGATTATGTTTAATATATGAATTAAGGGAAAACAAATAAATAACAACAAAAATAACAAAACAGGCCAGGCTTAGCTCTCAGAAGCCTTGCTCTCCTGCAGGTTTAAATATATGAGAAGTACATGTGCAAAGAGACCTAAAAGAATGTGTCACAGATAGCATTTCCTTCTGATTTTGTATTACAAATGCAGTAAGCTTTTCATTCCTTCTTTTTTCACTGATTATGGGAAAAAAAAAAAAAAAAAAAAAAAAAAGTACCACGATGACTCCATATACTGAGGAGAAAGTCAGCCTTGAGGATAAGGAGACATTTCAGAGTGCTTGTATAGATGGTAGAGATCCTTCTCTTCTTTCAGTAAACAGCTCATGGCTGTTCACTGACATCTTTTCCCTTAGTGAGCTGCAGTAAAGGAGATTTCATCCCATTACTCAAACAGTGTTGTGAAATTTCACTTTAAGCTGGGATGCAAGACTTCTGTTTGCATCATTTATCTCCTTTACAAGATATTTCATTCCTGCCCTCCTGTGTGAACACACATCTGAACATCCTCATACAGAACAACTCTGCTTTATCAGTGGTCTGAATGACACCTGTGGGAGAAAGAGATGGGATTGTTCAGAGATAAATGAAGAGTTAAGTGAAGTATTGAAGAACAGCCCTAAGACCGTTTACAGAGGATTACAAAAACAAGATGACCAGAAAAGCAGCATTGATTTCATGATACAGTGTCATTATTGCCACCTAATTTTTTGGTTAATACTGTTAGTACTCATAGATGAAAGCTATCAAAATAATGGGACAACGGTATACCTTCTATTGCAGTCTGGATGATGATGCTGGCAGTGTTGAAGGATAGTTAATAGTCCAAAATGTTTCAAGCTACTGTTTGGTAATAGCTCTGATCTATGCAATTTCATCATTAATTACCTATTTATTGAAGAGATGTTTATATGTTCATATGTTTATGCTTATAAGCATATGAACAGTAATGTTATGAATACTGGTAGGCAAACTAGAAGAACTGAAGAGCTATTAAAAAACACTGCTGGATCATGGCTTTTGAGTACTTGACATTGAGTGTAATAAAATGTAACTATATAAGTATTTCTTTAACATTTTCCAGTATATTAGTTACATTGAGTTGACAGTTTTGCCTTATGCATATAGAGTCCAAATAACACTGAGTAACAGATACATCATGATAACCAACAGCCACTGTTTATGCTAAGGGGCAAGCAGATGTGCTATTCCAAATACCAGACTGCAATGCTGAAAAAGCTATAAGATATTGATTGTCACTCTCTGAAGTATCCATTTGCCAATAGGCATCCTTCATAAAGGTTGCTACTCATTAATGAAACAAACATCTTGTAGTCTGGCAACGCATGCTATACATACATCGATTAACAGAATGCAAATCACCATGACAGACTTTTTTTTGTTCCTGCTACCACTGAAGGTTCCCTTTAATCCTGTTAACCTTGGGAAAAGGTTATCAGATCTGAAAGCAATTAAGCTTTCCTTCTATATGTGGCTGTTCTGCAAACAGAGGTACCGGACAAACAATAAAACTGTGTTTGAAGAGAAAATAATTAAAACATTTTGCATTCACATGTTTTATGCTTCTGAGTATCACCTGATAAAGACATCAGCTGTTCAAAAGTGCAGTTAATTTTTGCATTGGGTAAGACTTCAAATAATTTTTGGAGCCTGCAAATTTTATACTGACTATTCCATCTGAATTTCTTATTGTCATTCTTTACTGAGAAATGCATGATCACTGTACTACAAAACACAGGATTAGCATGTGGTGTTCACAGTTTTCACTTACCTCTGCAGAAAAAAGACACCCAGAAGACAACAAATTTCCTCTATATACACTCTTATACGTGCTAAGTTATTTTTTCCTGAATTTTAGTATCCTAAATAAGTCTTTGAAAATTGTGCTATTAAACAACAGGAAAAACAGAATCCTTCTGAGATTTCATTTTAATCATTATTCACCTCATTATTTTCTAAATTAACTAGGTAAAGAAACATTACAGAATCCCCTGCAGCCTCATCGTGCTTATTTACAAGATGATGAATCAGATGTTCTTTATCACTGCCATTGTAAGACAGTAATTTTATTTTCTGCAATTACCCAAATATTTTGTGAATGTGTATTTTACTTGCAAATCTCTCAGAATCTGTCCTTGAACAACCAATGATTTGTACTGCAAAGTTGTTTGTCTCAGTGGAACTACCTAATCTTTCAGTGCTTTTCAAGCCTATGTAATTTATTTGCACTATATTCCTCATGAAGTTCTGTTCTCTGACACCTTTGAAATAGCAATAGCTGCTACACATTTTGGAGTCAAATATACTTCTATCAATACTACCTTTAGATCACATTGCTTTGAATAACACTCACTAACTGTTCCCTTAATTCATCATCTAAACTCCCTCCAAATTGGCAGTGCTCCTTTAATTGCTGTAATCCACTCATATATTCCACAAATGTTTCATTTTCTTGACTCTATTTATAAAAGCAGAAATGTTTTGCAGGTAAAATAAATAAGTAATTTTGCAAATTTCCACAATCTCAGTAGAAGATTTTGCTTTAATAGCAACTGTAAGGCTATGCTACAGGATATAAGTTTGGTGGCCATTACACTCAGCAAAACAACCACCTTTTACATAATATTGATATTATAAAATAATTTTCATGTCTTCCAGTTTAAGTAGTTCTTCATCAAACTAACAGATAAACTATCTTGTCCAAAATAATTCAAAACTTCTTTTCTCCCACCTACTCAAAAAATATGCATATATATAATCTTAGTGCAAATGTTGTAGGCCTGTCTCAGCATCAGGTTCTATCGTATAAACAAGCAGCCATTCTTTCACTGCATTCTGTAGCAAGGATCTGTTCTTGATGCCGACCAAGATTTGACTTCCAAAATAGCAAGAACTGAAAAAAATAAAAAGGATGCCTTGATGAAGCAGTAACATAGTATGTTGCCACTCCGATAGGATTCCAGGTGTCTTTTAAAGTGTATCCAGCATGAAACAGAGATGAGTATGCTCTCAAGAAAACTAAAGTAAGAGACGCTGCATGTTCATGTGATACCATACACCATTAGGCAACAATATCAAAACAATGCACAAAGTCAAGTCACTCTGTATAACTAGGAAAGCAGCAGTAATTACAGCTTTTAATGGAAGTCTAGCTTGCAACACATTAATGATATCTGTGCACTCATGCACAGGCATCAATTGCTGTCAGAAATTCCCTGCTATATCTGAATGTTACTCAGAACTAACACCTATGTTTTGGGTCCTCCAGGACATCCATGGAAGATGCTGGACAGCTGTTGAGATAAGGGACAGGTGACATCAGATTCATGATTAGGCAACTGAGCTGAGCTCTGGATGTTTAGAGTGAGGTAAATGTCTCTCTGCATTTCACCAAACATTTTAAACAACTATCCATGACTATAGTAAGACTTTCAATACATTTCAGAAACTCATGTTTTGTCCACTGAACCTTTGAGCAGAAATTCACTGCAGAAATGTGTTCTCATGCAGTAATTCAGTGAGCTCTACTTCTCCAAAGTAAAATAATAATATTAATTTAATAAATACTTCTGGCTCTACAGTAGAACTTGCATGAACAAAGCTGGATAAAGCCAAAATGGAGCCAAGCAATCATGAGACCACCTCCCTGTGGATTCAAAGGTCTTCATTCTTCTCTTTCATCCCTCAAGTAAACTCTCTCTCATGGGAAAAGGCCCCCCTGCTTTCTCCTGCATCCAGACTGTCATGGTTTTATGATTTTTGTTATTGGTATTCCACGTCATAACATCATGTAATGCATAGGGAGTTAAACAGTTAATGCTTCAGTTCCATGGATCATCGATAGTTCTGGGTATACCTGTCTTAGAAGACAAGAAGAACTACATACCCCAGGGGACTTTGCACTGCTTTGTGTTTCCTGTTCTCCACTCAAAGGGAAAGATAAAAACTGTTCACGTGTCATGAGACACGGGCATTTCCACTTGGATCATCCCAGCAGCACATGCTCCCTAGTCATCTCACCTTCAGCATTAGGACAAGGCCTTCTGCTTTCACTCTCTCTCTCTCTCATTTTATTTGATGTATTATCTTCAATTCTAATTGTATTGTATTATATTGTGTTATTTTGCATTCTGGTCTCTTATTTTAGTAAATTAGCTTTCCTCCTCAGATAGTTGCTACTGTGTTATTTTTAAGCCCATCTCCCTTCTCCCTTTTCCCCTTCCCCTTTCCCTGGTCATGGGTCCATGGTTTCCCCTGCCCCATTCATCACGGAATCAGGAAGAACCACCCCATAAACTGTTGACACTGATGTTACTTCTAAGCCAGAATATATTAGAAGAAATAGAACCTAATGTTAAAGTGAAGGTGAAAGCCCAGTGCAAACACCACAAGCATTTTTCTTGTTTGGGCATACCACAGAATTGTTGGTAATGAGAGGAGCCACGTTCTAAATTCTGAAAAATCTGAGAACATAAACCACTTTGTTTTTAAGTGGGAAATATATTGACAGTTTTTTCTCATACTTTTAAGATATTTCTTTTTTAGTTTATTGAAGAAATGCTGAAGGACTGCAATACAAAAAATGTAATTTACTTGTAGATAAATCATAACCAATTCAGAGGTATCTATAAAACCAACGCTTACTCCCTTGAATAACTTTGGATGTGAGAAGAGACACAAACAAATCAAGAAAAACAATAAAAATTGCACAAAAAAGTGTCTGTTTTTTCCTAGCTTAAATATAATGAAGGAGAGTGGTTCAAGAGAGAGAGGGAAATAAAGATGCTTATTTTGACTCCTGCTGAAACACAGGTCAAACATGAAAGTGACACATATTTCATCAAGGGTTAAGAATCATCTGAAAGTTTTTTGAAGAGGCTTACAGAATATTCAAGATGAAATCTGTTGGACTTGGGAGTAGGTCTTGATGACATCCAGATTTGGGAATACAAGTGATTACTTTGCTTCAGATTCCTCTGGCAGTTGAAAATGTTTAAGAAAATTTGCCATCTAATTTGCATTAGACATCTGTGGCTGATAATTTTGCTATTTATTACCTGGTACTTGTCTTTTAGAGTAAAAAATGCATATGTTTCTGAAGAATATACAATGTAACATTAATCCATCTGCATTTTAAAAATCTATAGAATGATATAAGCAGCTGTTTTTTCCTCCTGACTACGTAGAGAGAGAGGGAGAAAATTCTGCATTCATTAATTTGTTGTATCTTTGGTTTCAAAAAATATATATAAATATATATATAAATATAAAGAGCTAAAACATTGAAAATAAGGAAAAAATATACCTGGGAACAGAGCAACAAATTGCTTTCACAAAAACAAACTAATCTCCATTTTCAATGTGTGTGATTTAACCTGTGAATGCAATTTGTATATTTGAACACAATATTTCCTGAAGTATCTCCATCTAAAATTTGACCGGGCATCAATACACCCCAGAACATCCCCAAAACACTATAATCTCTTCAGTGTTTTAAAAATGTCCAATGATTAAATTAATATTTCTGCAGAATAATCAGTGTCTTTGACCAGAATTGAAACTATTCTGTAAATATTTGGTTATCATCTGAGGTATGCATCTGAAATCTACGGGGTCAGGCCCATCTGCATGTTATATGAAGCTGTACAGGACTAATGAGATTGAAATGACTAATGTTAGGTGTCATTTATACCATATTGCTTCAGCCTGAATACGTAGATTTGTTTTGGGCAAAAATATAATCTACATTGTTTAATCTACTAATTATCAAGTATATCTAGAAAATACTGAAATTTTAAGAGACAGAAAAAGAGCTCTTACATGTGAGCTTCATGTACTGAAAAGTGTGAACACTCTCCAACTGGGGGTCTTTTCTGTATTCACAGTTTAAAAGCAAAAGTTCAGCCTTGCTCTAAGTTTCACAAACCAAGTTTAATGTGAAATATGGCCATACCTTGTGTTGATGAAAGAGTGACACCATCTAGCACAGTGACACATACAAGAATTACAGATGAACATTTTGAGGAAGTCATACTAAAGTTAGGTGTTAAAATGTTCTGTGACAATCAACCAAGTAGTTTCAGCACAATGTTAACAGAAAATTGAACTGAGTTTTACAAGGTGTGTTGATGAACACAGCTGGGAAGTAATAACAACCATGGGTCCTCCTCTGAGCTCTTTAGGCTCCTCATAAAACCATGGAGAGCCTTAAGCACAGAGGAAAAATTTGAGGATTGCCAAAAGATTGGTTCTGCTATTTACATTCAGGGCCCTTCCTATAACAGAAAACCATCAGAGAGGGATTTAAGACTGTAGGAAATGCCGTATCCAATCATCGAGTGCTGGATCATGAAGAGAGACCCTGAATCTGGATGCCACAGATGGGATTTTTATGTAAACCAGAGGGTTGTAACGTATACTTGGTGTAGCTGAGTATCTCTACAGGAACCAACCTGGACACAGGCTCTTTCACGGAGCTTTCATTCTTCATAGGTTTTCCTGGCAACTGAGGACTGCAGTTTAAAAAAAAGCACTCATTTTGTTTCCTTTCACAAAGGACAACACTAAACTACAAATCATGGAGTTAAACCGAAGTGCATAACAATAACACATTTTCTCTGTAAAGGTACAGAAGCAGAGCTCTTTGAAAGCTGGAAAAACATAGGCAATCAAAAGCAACACAAAAGTAATCTTATTTCTATTACATACAAGGAATTTTTCCCAAAGAGTGTCGATGCCTGACAAAAAATAAATAAGAAACTAGGATAAAATACAGAAGGAAGATTACTAGAGTCAAACTGTTCAGCCAAGTTTTACTTAACTACACATGGTCATGAGAGGTTGGGTTTCTTCTGTGCTCCGCCACGACTGGTCAAAGTGGCAAATAATAGACGCTGCAATAACCAGTTATTCATGCAGTCACTGAATCTCCAACTTGCTACATCATTCTAAATCCACATTTCTAAGCCCAGCCATAACTTTCAAAAATCTCCAGTTATAGGTGCCTAAACTGTAATTATTAATCCTCAGGTAACATCAGAATCAGAATAAAAGAAATAAGATAAATTATCTCTAATGGTTTAATAAATAAATAAATAAATAAACAGGTACATTTTACAGGTATGTTTTTTCTATTGAAAGTTTTTTACAAGGATTAATGTGTTTCAGTGAGCCATGGAACCAAGACCTTACAAATCTGGCCTAAGTTTGAAAGAACAGAGAGCTGTTACATAAGGAAAGATATTACTATGGACCAGGAAAAGCAAGACCCACCTACAGTTTATAGAACTAGACAGAAAGCTTCTGCCATGTGAAACACCTATCTGGCAACCTAACAGTGCTTCCACCAATTGTATTTTAACTGAAAACTAAACTCAGTTACAAGGCTGTTCCTCTGTTTCTCTGTTTTGATTGTGAAAACTCTTCGCAGGGCTAATCAGTGGGAAACTGTGCCATTTTTTTAATCTAGAAACAGGAGAAAAAGGCCTGCTCAGATGAAGCAGTTCCATCTCCTGAACAGATGCTGAACAAACACTTCTAAAAGGAGCTCAGGCAGGGAATGGCTTGGGCAATTGAATGAGGTATCTTATCTCTAGCTTGTCCTCATGCTACTTCACTCCATAGAATCACAGAATTAAAAAGATTGGAAAAGACCTACAGGATCATCCAGTCCCACCATCCACCTATCTCCAATAGTTCTCAATAAACCATGCTCCTCAACACGTTAGCTAAATGTTCCTTGATCACCTCCAGGGTCAGTGACTCCACCACCTCCCTGGGCAGCCCATTCCAGCGCCTGACCACTACTTTTGGAAAAGTAGTATTTCCTAACATCCAGCCTGCGTCTCTCCTGGTGCAACTTGAGGCTGTTCCCTCTAGTCCTGTCAGTAGTTACACAAGAGAAGAGGCTGACCCCCAGCTCACTACAGCTTACCTTCAGGTAGTTTTAAAGAGTGATAACATCTCTCCTGAGCCTCCTCTTCTCCAGACTGAGCAATCCCAGCTCTCTCAGCAGCTCCTCATGAGGCCTGCGCACCAGACACTTCACGAGGTTCACTGCCCTTCTCTGGACACGCTCCAGGGTCTCGATTGCCTTTCTTGCAGTGAGAGGCCCAAAACTGAACACAGTTCTTGAGGTACAGCCTCAGTAGCGCTGAGTACAGGGGGACAATTACTTCCCTGCTCATGCTGAGAACGCTATTTCTGATACATGTGTATGCAAGTTCTCCTGTTCCGTCTACTTGCTTCCCCTGGTATTCTTTGACCAATGTTTTATTCCAGATGTAGGTGGAGAGTTGCAGTGCAAATTGATTTGATTCCAAATGGTATTCATCCCTCAAACAGGGTCGAGTCATTAGAGGAATTTATGGAAAAAAAAGCAGGCAGATAGGCAGAAAGAGCCAAAATACCTGCCACAGTTTTTCAGGCTGGTATGCAAAATGGGCCCAAGATGAGGATCCCAGTGAGAAATGGCCCAGGAAGGCCAGACAGAACAGTGAGAAGGGGGAGCAGCTAAAAACAAGCAAGTCAGGGCTGCAGTGGAGCCGCACAGACCAGATAGAGACTGGGCCGTAAAACCATGACAGCCAGTAAGGTACACCCAGGGCCTGGACTTCATGTTAAAAAAATATTCCGGTTCAGACAGCTGGGATCTGAAGAGGTAAGTGAAGCTGTGTACAAGAGCATTTTTTTTTTAACTAAGCTTTCTCTACTCTTCTAAATGCAAACCTCACAAAAGTTGCTGTTTTCAACAAGATTTTCAGGACTTACTTTGGTTTGTTGTTTTGATTTTTCTATTATTATTATTTTTGGCTTGGTGTTTTTGAGCTACAGCAAGAAATCTTTACTGTATTATTATTATTTTCCTTGTAATTTATTATATCTTCTGAACTTTAAAAAATCTTGCAGTAATTGGTTGAAGTAGAGTTGTACCTCATAGTGATCTGTGGTTGGTTGTTAATCTTTTCCCATACTTGGTTTAAGTACAGTAGTAAATGATATAAATGCCTTTTCTAATTGTAACTTCATTTCCATCTACAGTGAAACAAAGATTCTTACTTGGTGATTACTAGACAAGCAGTTAAAGAAAAGATAGATGGTTTCTGTGGTTGTTGAAAGCTTTACTAAATAAGATTGATTTCAGCCCTCTATCTTTTTTTCCTTTTTTTTTTTTTTTTCAAAAAGCTAGTGGATTCTTCTTTAAGTTAAAAAGAATCCATTATCTTCACATTTGAGGAGCAGAGATTGATGTTTCTTCACCTGTTCAATATAAAATACAAATAATAATAATTAAAAAAAAGGATTTGAGTTTGCTGTATTTTATAAACTGAAAAACAGCAACAAAAAAAGATTTCTGCTTCTGTTAACATATTTATTCATAACACTTGATATTGCAAGCGGGTTTTTTATTTATTTATTTTTTAAATCATTTATTTTGCCAAACAGGATATGAATTTTTGCGGTTAAAAAAAACATTGATTCCTACATATAAGAAAACTAAACAGTACATATTAGGAGCTCACCACCAGCAATATGCAACCATACCTGTTCAGAATGTATTTACATTACGCATTCTTTCTCAATTTCTTTTCTGAATTTTGATGAAAGGACATTTTAGTACTTAAGAATTCTAGAAAGGTGTTCAGAGCATCTGTACTTTCTTGGAAAGCAGCCAAAAAAACATCAACTCATCCCAACCACTTTCTCTCTTGGCACTGATTCCAGCACAATGTTCTGTCCAGAAGATGCTATGAAAATATTAGTAAACACTGGACTAAACTCTGTTTACAAGGGTTTGGTGGCAGAAAGCAAAAAAGGCCACAAATACGAAGTCAGAAAGCATGTGTCAATATGATGTGAAATCGCAGATAGACAAGCACTGGTTCACTGTTTGGTTCATACTCTGAGCCACAGAGGGCCAGATTGTTATGCCTTGCACCCAGCTGGACTGAGCAGTACAGTTAAGATTTTCTCCTCACTTCAGGAGTGAAAAGTCAAAACCTGCAGTCCCTCTCACTGTCCTTCATGAAAGCAGGGAAGGTGTAAGTAAGGAGTCAGGAAGTAACCGAACTTCACCTGGTTGATCATGGGCACCAGGCAATGGGGAAGGGAGGAGAGATTTTTCTGACCTGAATTTTTCTGTGTCCATTTCATGAACTTTCATGATTATATTCGAGGATGTATATAAGTTAGATCATGTAATAAAACAGAAGTATGTCTAGTGAAAAGTAAAATCACATGAAAAAAAGAAGAAACATTGAACTAAATCTGTCCCTTGGTATATTTCTAAATTGGAAACCAACCTATATAAATTATAGGAAAAGTCAGAGAAGACATTTGATGCCTTCCTTGCACAAGTATAGCAGGAGTGTATACACGCAAAACAAGTAAAGAGCAGAAGTTTCTAGATGTCATCCTGCAGGCAGAAATTTGTCTCTGACTTCTCTGTCTCTGCATCATAACTAATATTCAGATTTTGCAATACCCAACTTACAACAAACACCTTTGTCTTCTCCTGCCTTTACCCTGTTGCTGCCATGGAGATCTTGATAGCTTTTCTTCGTCTGAGCCAATTAGTCAGACATAAACTCCCTTCAGAAAATAACAGATGTGTTGGCGTCAGAGTGGGTCAGCAGATGACCGATTGCAAAGCACAGGATAGACAAAGAAAAAAGCTAGAAAAGATGCATTTGCTAGTCATTACATTTTCTTTTATGTTTTGGATTAACAGAAGTACTCTTCTTCAATAAATATCTCATTACTGCTCTTCTGGGGAACATAAATTCTGTTAGAACTTTGCTTTTCAACCTAGAGATAATCCAGTAAAAGCATCGTCCTACACAAGACCCTAATGTACTTCAGAATCTGTGGTGAACTTGAGAACATAGTCTGTTAAATTAAGAAGCAGAGTGTGATTCAGATTTTTTTTTTTTTTGGTCTTAAAGTCAAGTATCTCCCATTAAAAATGAATAATAGTGGAGAAAAATGAATAAATGGTAAGTTTGCTAATTTTATAGCCAATGTTTTAACTGTGGTAATGGCAGCTTTAGCTTTCCGTATTATAATGAAAATTGACACAGCTGTATAAAGTCACCCATCCCTGTTGTGATTTAACATAGCTGTCTAGCTCTTAACTATGCAACTTGAATATCAATTCAGAGGAATTAAGCTGGTGTATTTATAGCAAAAAATTTCCTTAATGACCACTGTGCTAGTATAGAATTATTGGATTTGAACTCTGCTCTACCACACCCACTCCTTTCCTTTGCTAATACATTCCTTCCTCCTCTGACATGTCTGGTATGCTTGCCAAGGGAAAAAAAAAAAAAAAGCCAGCATTTCTTAGGATCTGGCTAACTTTCAACAGTAAAGATTTCCGTTCTGACAAAAATACACATATCTTTAGGGAATCTGCTTCTTGAAGCTTTTGCAATGGTCTGAAGCTGTCTAACTTCCAGATTAAGAAAAACATTTGGAACCCAGCATCCTTGCAACTAGTTTAAAAATGAAGTGACAGATTTGCACATATAAAGGACTTCATTTCTTATTTTATTTTTAACTCCGTTTCTTCTGTTCATTCACAGCTGTTTTTCTACCACCATCCTGCAAGATTCTTTATATCCTGTAAGACTCTAATTTTGCCGAATAGATTACTATGAAGCTTCCATTATAAGCCTTTGTTTACAGCCATATCCTACAATTCTTCTACACGCAGGAGCCCTACTGGACGCAGTCTGACAATGCCTTTTCGTTTTCCCTGGAAAGCCTCCCAGACACAGCTTTCAGGGAAGGAAATGAATGAATGGCAATAACACTAACATAGATTCACACTTTGCCACCACTTAAAAGAAAGGAGTGAGAAGATATCACTTAATTACAGCTTTCATGACCAGTGATAGATTCCTACCAGTGATTTTTTAGATAAACCTAGCACAATAAAAAAGGCATTACAGGCATTTTGCAAGACAGCTTCTGATTTTTATCCTATTCAAATCTGGCAACATTGCCCTTTCCTTTCTGCAGTGTCTGTCAACCACATGCCAGGGGGAGATATCTAACACTTTGGTTATTGAAAATATTTTCCAAATGATTACGATTATTTTCATGTTTTGCTTTGTTTTGTTTTAAGATGGTGGTGGAAGTGTAGTGGCAAAGCAACCTCACTTTCCAGACTACAGTGGAAACCCTGGAGATTACAAATTTTGGTTTGTATCTACATCTTGATGTACCACTAGTTCTGCTGAAGTCACTAAGATAAAGCTCATTGGGAATCCACTGCAGGACAAGAATAAAGTTAACAAAATATCACAGTAAATACAATAAGGATTGTTTCATAACTGGCACAGATCCAGACTGTGTTGTGCTATCTCCTCTGTGAGGGCATCATGCCTCTAGATGTGCAAAGGGAACTTACCATTATGAATCTTAAGCCAAGAGCAAAATGGCCCAGATACCCCAACTATCATTGTAGATATCCTAGGAGATAGCAGGTACCCACAGCAGGTGTCAGATACTAAGTCTTAATGCTTACTAGAGAAAAGTATAGCACTTTACCATACAGGAATAGAACAAACAAGAGACCAGGTAGCTTGTTACAGTCTTCCACAGAGTCAGTCCTTCTAGAGAAGAGAGCTGTCTTAAGGGAATGTTCCAGGCTTTGATGCTTTAATTTTAGAAACCAGAGAGGTGAATTTAAACAGCAATCACATGCTTTACACTGTTTAAACCCAGATAAATTCCCTCAGCCTCATTGCATCAGTTTGCTGATAGAATCAATCAAACAACAGATGACTAAGATAGCAGCAACTTTAAGAAATCTTCATCAGATATGTCATCATAAATCAATAAAAATGTTAAAAATTATGTTACATAAAGGTCTAGTCACTCTGCCAGTTGAGTCATGCAATTAGCAAGAGAAAATACAGTATTAATGTGTCATGATATTAGATACTACAAAAAGCCATTCATTAAATGAAAGAGTTAAATAATTGAGCTATTCTGATCTCAGAAATTTCATGCAGATTTTACAAACTGATTTTGTATCTCCAAATGTCACCTTTCAGAGTTCCCCATGTCCAATTTGCAATGTACACAAGATTGAAAACTATCTAGTTCTGCAAAATTATAGAAATACTGGTTTCTTACCCAGTACATGAGTTAATTCTGGTTAACATCAGAACAGAGTTGTAGATTCTGCCCCAGTAAGTTTCAAGTAAGGCTGCATAATCCAGCGCTCAAGGAAGCAACTGGAAATCTTGCCACTGTACTTTCAGTACTTTATTTCAAACATGTTGTTCAATTTCTTTTGAACTTATATGAACACAATACCTAATTAAAAAAACAGAAAGAAAAAAAACCAAACAGACATGCTGCTCCAATGTGAAGATCATGGAGCGCATTGCCTATCTTTCCTAGACTGTCCTACAGCACCCACTGAATAGATTGGATTTGGTGCCTTCTGACTACCATCTGGTAAGAATTTTCCTGGTAAAGTTGGCCTCGTAGTAGCTGTGAAACAATGGGTCACCTCCTCTAGTGCAGTTCTCCATGGGCATGGCATGCAGGCTCTTGTTCATTGCTGGCAAAAAAATACATAGCTATTGGTAGTGATTATGATGAAAAATACCTGTTTTGTGTCTGAGAATCTGCTCTATCAAATAACTCTACCAGTAGTTACTGTGATCTCTGTGTCTGTTGTAGTTTCCATAGAAATAAATAGGCATTACTTCTGGAGCAATCTATGTAGTTGTAATGAAATGAGAGGAAAAAATGAAAGCTCTGTTTTAAAAATAAATAATATACTTAAGAGATTTTATTTAACCCACTGATATTATAATACTTCCCGATTAAATAGCTCACTGACTTCCTCAAAAATATCTTCTATGTTTATTTAAAAACAGACTACGGACAATTCAATATTTATTTTACTTTCAATTTATTTTTCTGATTTACATTATGCATAATATTTAATTTAAATATTCTCATTTTAGCTGAGAAAATGATAATTACAATGAAATTCTTAGATTTTTTAATTACATAATATATTTTTAATATGCTAAAATAGCATTCTGACTAAGAAAACAATGATATCAATGGAGTTTCAATGGAGATTTCACACTCTCTATCAGTAGGAATCGATTTTCATTTTACAGGACATTAACTCTTGTCATTTCATCATTTGTTCTAAATGTTCTGTACAAAGTGTTAAGATGCACACATTTGAGTGTGGTTAATTATTATAGAGGAGAACACCATAGCTTTTAGTTGTTCTGGTGTTATTAGGAAAAAATATATTCTGAATTTTCCTTATGTTTTTCTGGAGTAATTACACACATTTAATTAATTTCCCCTGTATTTCTGATCTGTACTTTTGTGTATTTTTTCTTCCCCAGTCATCTGAGGAAACCTTCTATATATTGGTCAATTACTTATTTATAAGAAATAGTATCTTCTTCCAGTTTGCCAGTATAGAAATTTGGGAAAATATTTGAGTGCTTAGAGGAAACTCTACAATTCATTTGAGGCTCTGCAAGTCATTAAAACTATGTTCCTGGACTAGGAGCATTAATTATGTGCCTCTGGATATCCAATTCAGAATTGGTTGTTTTCACTTTATATATCAAAACTTAATGATGTAAAGTTCTAGATTAAAAAAAAAAAAAAAAGGTATTTCTGTCTAAACACCAGTATTTTACAGGCAAGAACTGAAACTTCCACTTTGCAGATGTGTTGTGCAGTAATGCCACTCTTGAAATGTTCACTGCTGGTAGAAAATTCTACCAGCATTTGTCAAGGTTTTCAGCTGCAGATCAGCTTCACTAACTCTGGATCCACCTTCTCTGTTCTGGAAAATACAAGCCAAATTCGAAATGCTTTGCGCAATAGGTTTAATATTTCTGAGACACTTTATCCGTATATTTCTTGTAGCAGCAATAAGAGCCCCATACTAGAGATCAGTGATCATCATAAATTGACATTAGTCCTAGTAAATTCTTTGGAAGAAACAACATGAAATATATTTAGCTGTTGAAAATGTCCATGGGGGAATTGTATTCAAAGCAATAATATCATCATCCAACTACTGAACACACTGAAGATCTAATTGGAAAATGAATACAATGACAAAGAGTAAAACAAATTGTTTCAGTCACGAGTTCTTTTGTTTGATACGTACTACTATTTTGGAAACTTAGAAAGAGACATCATTTTAAGGCTAGTTGTCAAGTCAATTAAAGGTTTATTTAAAAGGAAAAGTAAATGTGCGGTAATTTGCAATGAATTTAAAACAAATACAAAACAAAAAAAAAGATTTCTTCGGTTAGTTAATTATAGGTGCAGGTAAGACCTATAAGATGATATACTGAATTTAAAACAGAACAATATTTAAGAAAAGGATGGTACTGCTTAAATAGAACACTGCAATAATGGAAGCGGGTAAACTGATTCTTGAATGTAGCATCAGTTTCATGAAATATTGGACTGGCTTACATCACAAATTCACCTCAGATGGAAATAACATTAGTTCTGCAATGGCTATAAAATTATGGCTGTTAATCTCTAGTGGAAATGTATTCTAGCTGACTGTAAACCCAAAGTTTTGGGTTTTTTTCAGATTTCAGATTACACAGGGGCAGAGATCTATTCAAAAACTGTCCAAAGTCTGACTTACTAATTAACACCTATTTAGAGACTTTAAAAGGAAAACAGAAGTTCTATGGGTGTGCAGACTGCTGCTTTCCAATATCTGTGTAAACAAACAAAAAGGAAAATGCCATACCAGAATATACTACTTATTGATTCCCTTCGGCCCTTACCTCAGAAATGAAACTTATCTGAGTGAAACAGCTTATGAAAAAATTCTGCACACCCAGTTGATTTTGTATATGGCTTTTACTTAAGATCTCATCAAAGAGAAGAAAAGCCTATTTTATATTCAGCTACCTCTTCATAAAATATTTTCGCATCAGTAAAGCAGAATGCTTTGGAGGTGGTCACGATTCAGTTCTTAATGGACCTGATCTGGCATACCAGAGAGAACAGTTGGAAGCACTCAAGAATAAATTATTTAGGGCAATTTTTATTCAAAATAATTATTGAGTCTTTCAATATATTACTAAAACTAAATAAAAATTCCTTTGTATCTATCTATCTATCTATCTATCTATCTATCTATCTATCTATCTATCTATCTATCTAAAATTTGAGTCCTACATAACAGACTAATTTCCAATCTATTCTTTGTTAAATTCTGGACAAGTTTTAATTAACTGTACAAGTGACCTGAAACCCTTAACAATATATCGTTGCATTGCAACTTAGCAGGGCTTCACATTTTTTCTATCAGATGAGTTATACAAGTGCAACCATTTACAACCAAATTATCTGAATTTGAGTAATGATATATTCTTCACATATAGAGAGACTTAGACATCTACTGTAATCTATCAGAATGTCTCTATAATACTGAAAAGATCTGAACAGAGTAGCAATATGTCACCATGTGATTGCTGCAGATAATATTTGCCAAGAACTGCAAACTCTGATTCACTTATTTTCTATTTGTCCTTGTTTCCTCAAGGATCATTTGGTTCCTAAATCCTCCCCTTGACTTTCAAATATAGTCTTAAAGCTAGTTGAATTTATGTTGTTTTATACCAAATGAGTTTCTAACATGCATAGCTACTGGAATTAAAGAGACTGAGAAAATGTTCAGCTCTGAATATAACCTGATATTCATGAGGAAATGAGGGTGTTCAAATCCTCAAACAGTGAATTCTAAAATGAAAACATTTGCTCTGCAAATAACAGCATTTTAGAGGGTATGGAAAGGACATACCAGTTTGTAACTCTAGGACATTTTGGATGGCCCATATTAACTGCCTCATATAAAACACGAAAGAGGATCACTGCTGTGAATAAAACCTGTGAGAAGCAAACAAACAATTCATATTAATGGAGCTAAAAGTAATCAAAAGTACAATGGAGCATACTGTGAGAATGATAAGGTTTGCTACTTTTCTAAGTACTTCAAAGTTTAACCACAATGCATCTCTGATTACATTATAACACTTCACTATCAATGCTGGTTATATTGTCTTTTTCCTGCAAAGAACACTTTAACATCTTTCCTGAATTGTTAATTACACTAAAATGTAGTTCTTTCAGCAGCTGGACCTAAAAATCTTTAGAGGAGGAAGACGTCTACAGACACAGAATATAAAACTCAAGGTCCATATCGTGCTTCACATGAGATGGCAATACTTACATAACTCCAGCAATAAGTTTGTGTATCTGCATGCACATTCACACTGTGTATTTAGGAATCCTAATATCTAAGCTGTAATAATTATAAAGAATAAAAACTGAGTTAGAAATTACAATCATTATGGCATAAAATTGATCAAATACATTACAATAAGTGCAGTGGTATTCAATGAGTGCAATTAAATGTGAGATTTCTTGTTCTTTAGGGGAATTTTCTTCTTTGTGAGCAAGATCAAGCACCGTGAACAGTGGCACAATGTTCTTATTAAAGATAAAATAAAAAAACTGATATCATGAACAGTGTCCATCCTGGATGCTGTATGAGTCCCATGAAAAAGTACACAATTGAAACTAACAGCACAGTTACATGACGAACACATTGTAAAGTTAATTGCATTTCCTAGTCTTTAACAGTCTGGACTGCACAAGTGATGAATACACACAGGAGTTACAGAGGTAAGAATTAGTTACAGGAATGAGTCCTAATTTTACACATCATAATTCCATTTCTTGGATTTGTCCACCTAAAGTTTTCTATTTGGTAGTGACTTTCAACTTTTTGAAAGAGTAGGTAACAGCAGAGCAAGGGGAAATGGTTTTATGTTGATGAAGAGAAGACTTAGGTTGGATGTCAGAGGGAAGTTCTTTACTATGAGAGTGGTGATGTGCTGGAACAGGCTGCCAAGAAGGGATGCCCTGTCCCTGGAGATGTTCAAGGCCAGATTGGTTGGGACCCTGGGCAACCTGGTCTAGCTGGGGAGCTTGGTGGCCCTGCCTGTGGCAGGGGGGGGGTTGGAGATTTATGATCCTTGAGGTCTTTTTTCCAACCCAGGCCATTCTGTGATTCTGTGAATTTGTTTACTGTCTTGTTTTTGTTTCCTTATCTGAAGGTTAGAATATAAACAGTTTGAGAAATATTAAAGACTGAAAAAGAGCTTTTGTCATACTGGCCAAACAGAGGTAACATGATACTTTCCCTGTACTCGCAGATTCTGTCCTAGCTCAAAACTGGAATTTTCCTTTCTTAACTTCCAATGTAATACGTGAAGGTCACAGCTACTTAGAATAATCTGTGCAGGGAAGAACCCCACTCAAAGTTCATCTGATCTAACCATCCCTCAAGCAAAGTGTCCAGCTTTGAAGCCAGATCAGGTTACTCAAGGATTTGTATATTGCAGTTTTGAACACCGCCAGGAGTGAATACCTCACAACCTCTTACGGGAGCACTTTGATCATAGTCTTGATGAAATAAAATAATTTAAATACTCAGTCTGATTTTCTCTCATTCCAACTTGTGTCTGTTGTCTCATATCCTGTCACTAAGTCTAAGATGGTTCTAACTGTCTGCTCCACACATGCTCAGTAAGTGTTTCCAGGAAATACTATCTTGAATATGCACAGGTGAAAACTGTTTCACTCACTTAATAAAGGAATTTAAAAAATATTTGAAGAAGTAGTTACAAACATTGTATTCTTTGATCATTACTTTGGGTTCACTTCCCAAAGTAGTCTTCTTGATCCAGCTTGCTATAATTACAAAAGTAAAACTATGATCTCAGCCCCACAGGTATGCCTGACATGAGCACTGCTGAAGTACGCTGGCTTTATATGCATTTGGAGATTAGATTATTTCTTGATAAAGGACTCTGCTTTCAGTTGCAGAAACACAAAGTACTGCAGAATATTCTTGTACTCTGGACCTTTCCCTTTCCTGAAGACACACAGCAAACACTGTCCCTGTGCATATACTTTAGTACTTAAAGGGAGCCTATAAACAAGATGGAGACAAACTTCTTACATGGTTTCATAGTGACAGGACTAGGGAAACAGCTATAAAATAAAAGAGGGGAGATATAGATTAGATGCTAGAGGATCGTTTTTCAGAGTATGGTGAGGCACTGGAACAGGCTGCCCAGAGGACTTGTGGATGCCACCTGGAGGGGGCAAAGCTAGACTGGATGAACCCTGGGCAAAATTATCTAGTAAGTTACAACCCTGTCCATAGCAGAGGGTTGGAAATATCTTTGGTGTCCTTTCCAGTCCAGGCCATTCTAAGATTCTGTGATTATGCCACTCAACTATTGCAATTCCTGTGTCAGTCTCGTACTGACCAAGGTCAGATAATTATTTTAAGGGAAAAGGGAACTACAGCAAATACAGTGAGTTTGAGGATTCCTCAGGTAGTTTCTGTATGACTGAACCATGTCAAACAACTTAGTCATGAGTTTCTTTCAGGTTCTGATTCCCCAAGTCTACTTCAGTTAGTCAATATAGATAGTTTGTCTCTGTATATGCAAGACACCTATAGTAGAATTCTAGCAAGTTCTATCTCTTTCATGTCCGCATATGTTCTCACACCAAGTCCAGCATTCCTTCAAACACTATGAACAGAAATAAAAAAGAAAATGTGTTTAGATGGTGTATGAGTGTTTTTAAGGTCTCAGAGATGAAAGGGTCACACAGAATGTGTGAAGTGGAATGTCTTTGAAGTTTCTGGCCTCCAAGCATTAGTAAACCTAAAACCTAAGTTTTGAAGCAGATGTCCTTCATGGTGTCAACTGAACAATCCTATATATGAACATTTATATGGATGAAACTCATGACATATGTTCCTTGGAATCAATTTTCAAATTTCACAGAAGGGTTTGGGTTGGAAGGGACCTTTCAAATCATTGGGTTCCTACCCTTCTGCTATAGTCAGGGGCACCTCCCTCTAGACCAGATTGCACAAAGCTCCATCCAGCCTGGCTTTGAATGCTTCCACAGAGGGGGCATCCACAGCCTCACTGGGCAACCTGTTCAAGTGTCTCATCACCCTCACAGTAAAGAATTTCTTCCTTATATCTAGTCTAAACCTACCCTCTTCCAGTTTAAAATCATTTCCCCTTGTCCTGTCACTACATACCCTTATAAAATGTCCCTACCCAACTTTCCTGTAGGCCCCCTTCAAGTACTGGAAGGCTGCTATAAGGTCCCTCTAAAGACTTCTTTTCTCCAGGCCGAATAGTCCCAGCTCTCTCAGCCTGTTCTTGTAGAGGAGGTGCTCCAGCCCTCTGATTATCTTCGTGGCCTTGCTGTGGACCTGATTCAACAACACTATGTCCTTCTTATGTTGGGGGTCCCAGAACTGGCTCCAGGTGGGGTCTCATGAGAGCAGAATAGAGGAGCAGAATCACCTCCCTTGACCTGCTGGTCGCACTTCTCTTGATGCAACTCAGGATACAGTTGGCCTTCTGGGCTGCAGGCATACATTGCTGGCTCATGTTGAGTCTTTCATCAACTGACACCCTCAAATCTTTCTCTTCAGTGCTACTCTCAAACCATACTCCTCCCAGCCTCTATCCATGCTTGGGACTGCCCTGAGCAAGGTGCAGGAATTATTTTCTGAGAAGTGTGTGGTATGATGCCATTTTTCGATTCTGGGAGTAAAAAACAATACTGATAACACATTAATGTTTATAGCTACTGCCAAGCAGTGTTGTACAGTGTTGTGCAAGGCCATTCTCAGTAAAGGAGCTGAGAGGGAACAAAATTAGGACAGCTTACAAACTGGCCAAAGCGATATTACATACCTATCCATGACATTAAGAAGGAGTTCTGAAGGGGGAGAGAGTTCATCTCTCCCTCCTGCTGCTCAGGAGCTAGCTAGGCATCAGTCAGGGAGTGGTGAGCAGTTGCTTGTGCATCACTAGCTACATACATTTATATACATATATATATGTTTGTCATAATTACTATCCTTTTCTCAATCTTACTAAACAATTTTATCTCAACTCACAAGTTCTACCTTATTTTATTCTGATTCTCTTCCCAACCTGCTGGGAAGTGGGAAGGGAGTAAACAACTGTGTGGTGCTCAGCCATCTGCTGAGTTAAGCCACAAAAGTCATTTCAGTGCTTAACACGGGACTCAGATTGTTGAGATAACAGCAGACCTTACCAGACTGCATTAACTCAAATTGTGGTAGTTTGATAATTGCTGGTCACAATGTTATTTCTTTGCCCATTTATGGAGCTCTTTGAAAGCTGGAACTATATTGTGTAGCACCTTGCTTGCTGTCGATTTTCTCTGCTGGTCAGCTCTAGGGGTTAGATTAAGACTTTCATTTTGATATGCTGTGTGGCCATTTCTTATATAATGATAAAATTGGCAGCCTGGAAACTGCTGCTTTGTGTGTATTTAGCATTGTGATAATCCTCAGGCTATGGAAATCATACTGTTGATACAAACTAGTAATTACACTCTTTATTTTGCCTCCTTGGGGAGCTCAGGTATGGAGGAAAGAAACAACAGAGAACACTTTCCAGCAGTTCCTCAGCCTCCTTCTCATTTTTCCTTCTTTCCATAGCACTCAAGATCTAGTTACAATAGCTTTTAAGAACTTCAAATACCCGTGGGATGTTCAAAACAACATTCTCCTATTACTATGTGTCATGAGTGCATTTCAGATTATGTTTAAAATTAAAGTTTTTTAAGAATATCACCCAGAGATCTGTCACAAGATGGGATAGTTCTGAGTGGCAGGAATTATGAGCAGATACTTTCAGCAGTGGGTACACACAGTAGTTTGGAACTTCACCTCTGAACAGCTTCAGAATCCTGAAAAACAAGTAGAATATATGGATAAAGCCTGCTGTCTCTCTGACAATCCTAAGGAGGCACAAATCACTGCAATGTTCTGGGGCCTGGCCTATGCCTACTGAACTCTGTTCAACACTATTCAGCACTCTCATGGGAAGAGGATAACTCTGGATCAGAAGGCAATAGAACAAATCCTCCAAATCCTGTGACAGGCCCTGCAGCAGCTCCAATTCTTGCAACAGGTCCTGTGGTTACTGCAAGCACTGTAACCGTCCCTGCTGTCACTCCCAACCCACATAGCAGGGCTATGGTATAGAATTACATGGAGGACTTGAAAAGAATAATTCAGTTTAACAGTAGCAAAAAATAATTATTGATGTAATAAAGGCACTGAATTCAAAAATTTAATAATATAGATTTAATCTTTCTTTTTTTTTGACACTTTACTGATGATCTGGATAAGGGGATAGAGTACACTGTCAGAAAACTTGCAGATGAAACGAAGTTGGGAGGAAGTGTTGATCTACTTAACAGTAGGAAAGTCCTACTGAGGAATTTGGATGGCCTGAGTTGAGACCAGTTGTATAAGCTTCAACAATACCAAGTGCTGCGTCCTGCACTTTGTTCACAACAAAAATAACCTGACAGGTTCTTGGCAGTGCCAGGCAAAGTATTTGCTGGTAAATCAACAATCACATAAAGATAAAGAACAGTTGAACACACCCAACCAGTGAAGTGGTGAATCTCTAACCATGCAGCAGTCCTTCTTAGGAAGCAGCCTAGGTTCAAAATAGATTCTCCCTTCACTAGCTAGTCCTTATACGAGCCCAGCAGGGATTCACCCTGGGTTCACTCCTTCTGGTCTGTGAGGAGTACAGGTAAAAACAATTAGCCTGTGCTCCCTGGGCCAGCCATACCCCTTCACTTTGATTGAGCACCTGCTCAATCATCAGTTCAAGCTGAAAGCTAACAGGTTCCCTACGCCAGATGACAGTGATAGGATGGGAGGGCATGGCTTTAAGCTGTGCTGAGGGTAGGGTTCAGGTTGAATATTAGGGAAAACGTATACTCTGAAAGTATGGTCAAGGCTGTCAGGAAGGTGATGGAGTCATCGTTTGTAGGAGTGTTCAATAGATGTGTAAATGTGGCACTGAGGGACGTGGATTATTGGGCATGTTGTGATGGCTTAATGGTTAGACTTGATGACCTTGGAGGTCTTTTCCAAGTGTAATGATTCTGTGATTCCCAGCAAGGGAGTATTTCTAAGCAATAAAAAATATTTCAATTACATCATTCGTTATCTCATGTGAAGTTCTGTTTTTTCTGTTTTGTTTTGTTTACAAAATTTATAAAAGGAAATATAATCACATTAACAGTATCATTGGAAAAATTAGAACATTTAAGCATGAAATCATGAAATTAAAATGTTCCCATGCAAAATAGGTGATTATACACACAGAGTGACAGTCACGTTATTAGAAAAAACTTATTAAAAAAAAATCTAAGAAAACTGATCTGCTACGTATTCATAAATGCAATATTGGATGCCAAAGTACTAGTCCTAAAAGAAGAACCACCTCAGCTCTCCATGTAATTTCTCTAAAAGAAATGAGTAGGAAATGTTCTGTCTCTAAAAAAAAAAAAAAAAAAAAAAAAAAAAAACAACGCAAAGGTTTCTGATTCATTTCTGAATTTGCATTCTGAACATTCCAAGGTGCTGGGATCCTGGACTGCTGCCGTTTGATGCCCCTACTAATAATAATAAACAGAAAACACAGCTTGCACCTATTTTATAAGGTGGGTCATTAGAATAATATACATTGATGTAACTTAACCCAGTCCTACAGGGCATAGAAGTCCTTTCCTACTGAATAATTCAGCTCATTCAGCTTGATTGTTCATGAATTTCTCAGATAGGCAATTCACGGTGCTGATCAGAAGTGACATTAATATGCTGCTGTCATGTAATGCATTTAAACTTGCCTTTTACTGTACAATGGAAGTGCATTTTCTCTGAGAATTTTGAGTGCAGCTTAATAGCCAGGCAGGAAATAGGATAATTGGTTAAAGAGATTCACAGTGCATTATTAGTATTTTTATTACTGCTGTAATTTTGTAGTGCCTTTGATTTATGAGACAGTGGAAAAATAAAAAAAGCATTCTGTATCTTTTTGGTTGCACTAGGCTGTTCTGCATCTAGAAATTGAAGTGCTGAGTAAGATGCTATAATGAACCTTAGGAATAATCATCATTATTTTCCTGATTTAGCACTTGTATTAGTCTCAGAATTGACACAGTAATATGACTACTGCTGCAAATGAAAGCAGTCTCTAAACAACTGGAAAATATTGCAAATGTATGTTTTTACCAGCTGTGCTAGCTGTACTATAAATTGTCAACTGTTGCAAATGTTGTGATTATTAAAACAATATTTGGGTTAAAAAAAAAGAAAAGCTTATGCAACTAAAAGGAATAATAACTGAAAAACCTTAACTATGAATGCAGGAATTTTCTACTGAAACTTCCTTTTTCAAACTGAGTATGCAACCTGAAATTGATAACATTTTTATTGGAATGCTCTTTTTATTTATATATATATACATATTTAATGATGTGATAATCTTTGTGGTATACTGTATGATGTAATAGATGGCTGTTAGTCAGCTCCAAACTTTTTACCCAGATACAATGTCTGCTGAAAACATATCGCTATTGTAAATGAAGAATGATCAAATATACTGATCAATGCATGAGAGAAATTCAAGCAAAGTTGGAGAACAGAACATCAAGAAGATGTAAATTTACTTTCCTCATGCATGTTTTCTTTTGACCTTTTTGTCTGCTTTAGAAACATCTATGAACTTAAAATGTCTATACAACTCAAATTAATTACATTTCCTCCCCAGCTCTCTGACAGAGTAAAAAGAATCCATTTTATTGGTGACCTAAATGGAGGAAAATTGAAATTAAGTACTATATTGAAACTCACAAATCAGATAAAGAAATAGACATAGACAATCAAATGTCACTAGAAAAACTAAAATAAAATCAGTAAATACATGGGTAGAACTTTTTGTGTAAGTCAAGTGCACAACTGTCTGAAACAGTCCTGTATCGGTATTCTTGTGCAGTTACTGGACACCCTGCTCTGAAAGGCAACGTTGTCATTGGACAATTAGTCAGACCCAGACAGGACACATGCAGCCATATAAATCTCAGGGTGGTGACTGGAATTCAAAATGCACTCTTAGTGACAAAGAAGAAAAATAGTTCTGGTCAAATGATCAGTTTGTGATAGCTAAAAAAACCACCCATGAGTTTAAAGGACTACCAAGAAAGAGTTAGTGCTGCTCCTTTCAAAATCTAGCAGGAATACAGTGGAGTACTGGAAGCACTTAAGAGCTCATGGAAGCTACACAGAATATTTCTATTATTACCTTTTGCTGCTTTTTCTATTAAACTCAATTCTTTCATGAAAAAAATATTTTCAGAATTGTACATTTTGGAGAATGATGATGTCTGACAGTCTTTTGTCTCCAAGATCCTGAGAGGAAAGCACTTAAATTACTGTTTTCACCTTGCATACACCTTACTGGAAAACCACTGATGACATAGAAGCTGTTAGAAATGAACAGAGAATTAGAAATTTAAGTCACTGCTTATGTTACATACTGCTATGGCTTACCTCATTTCCAATCAGAAGTCACAGATCAAGCCTGAGTACATTTCACAAAGAAATGCTTTTCTTTTTCTTTTCCTTAATGTGCTCAGCCACACTTATAGTTAAAAGTATGAAGTCATTTTCAAATTCTAGTTTACTAACATCAATCTGTCTGCCTAAAATACCTTCTACAGTGTTAATTGGATATATTTTTATTGTCTTTCTGCCAAAAACTGTTAAACATTTTTGCTCTGTGTTCTTTGACAAAAATTACATTTCAGACCAGTGCTACTGTTTCAGAATTTGGTAGGCCAGTTTATGCATTATGTCTATAAAGTACTTGATAACAAAAGGCTTTGTGTAAGTGAACATTATTGTTCTCAGTTAAAATTACCTGGCATATATATAGGCAAAGCTGAAATTTTGGTGGCCTCACAACATTTTCTTTTCTTTAGTTCCTAGTTTTTTCTTTTGCCTACAAAAATAGTTCAAACATGCTGTCCAAGTCATTAATTCATATAATATATACTTCACCTTAAAATGCTTTCACTTTGTTGTGTGGTACAAAATATTTTTTCTGGAGTAGGGTACCGAGGAATCTGAAACAGACATCCAACTTTTGATTTTGTTTTTTTCTGTATCAGCCTTCTAGTTTCACTTAATTGAAAACAGAGCTTGCTGTAAAATATCATGATTTAGAGGGAATCATATAGATGTCCAACCTTCTGTTCTGTGCCTTTGTGAATAGTACTGTTAGTGCGTTCACATTTTCAAGCTATGATGAAGTGTGCACCTACTCTTAATGCATTTCCAGCCATCTGCAAAGCCCACATTTAAATGGGTGAGTAAAGAGGCTGTAAAACATGTTTTGAAATGCAAAAGTTTCCAATAAAGTGCACTTGCCTGACTTGCAAACTTTGAATTGAAGACTCTAAGTTTATTTTATTTGCTGCTTGCTTTTATTATCCCAGAACAGTAGTGACTATTGCTTTCCCCTTCACGCTGTTCTCACTTGTTTCTGTCATTCCTCTCAGGGGTATCATGCCCTGGGTAATAATACAAGAAAAGGTTCATTCCTCATGCAGTGTTCTGCACAGTGACTGATTTGTTCTAGACTCCAGAGGCTGAGAAAGGCAAAACAACGTGAATGATGATAGGTGAAAAGGTCATTGTTTCATTCTTGGATAAAATAATTTTTGGTGCCCATTTCATTTCTCCTTTTATTTTTTTCCTCCCCGTCTTGGAGGCTTTTGTTTTAAGTCTCTTTTTAACTCTCTTTAAATGATTTATGATCTGTTTCACACTTTGTTACCTTTCTCTGCATTGTAAATGTCAGTGTGCCACATCTGAGAGATGGGAAGTTAACATGCCGTGGGGTTTTATTGACGAGCCTGTGTCAGTGCAAAAAGAAAATGTTTTTAGATGGTAAAACACTGCATTTATTATCTAAAATTGTCTGACAGTCGTAATAATAACACATGAATGAGATGAAATACTGTCAAGACCTTTTCAGTGTGCTGGAGCAGAGTATGAGTGAGATGTAGAGAAAACTCCAAGATTTCAGAAAGTAGATTCTGTAAGAATGAAATCAAATATCACATTCTCAGCATATGTGAATACATGTGTGTGCCTGGCGTATACACACACTTGCGTTTACATATAGATGAGACAGTAGAAATCAGAAGACAACACTCTTTCGCCCTCTCAGCTGAGAGGCAGCATCCCCAGATGTACGCTGAAACCACCTGGGATCTCAGAAAACCTGCACTCTGCCTCCTACCAGCCACTAAACTCCAGCTGACCTTTAACAATTCACTTCAATTCTCCTTATGCCAGTCTCTTGATATGTAAAATGGAATTATTGATCCTTCTCTCCTTGGAAAAATGCATTTGAGATGCACTAATAAGCCATGAAATAGGTAGAATAATCTGTGAAACATCATGCACCTGCATTTATAACACCAAAAGTTGCCTTATGGAACTGAGAACTGGCAAAATTTTCTAGATCATCTTTCATAGACACATTCCCTCAGATAGGAATCTTAATAATTCCATATACTTGAAAGTCACTGGAAATGTTTTCCTCAAACTCATGGAAGGAGATAAATAGAATTATCATAAAATCTTCATATGATTAACAGCAGAAAAAAATTGTATGACTGTTGAGGTTTAACCCAGCTGACTGCTCAGCGTCACACAGTCATTTGTTCACTTCTTCCCTTTCCAGTGGGATGAAGGAGTGAATCAGGGAAAAAGAAATGTACAACTTGAGGGATGAGATAAAACAATTTAGAAAGAGAAGGAAAAAGATAATAGTTATGATCATGTTGCTTTCTTTAGGGAACAAGTCACAGAATGAGAATAGTTATGATCATGTTGCTTTCTTTAGGGAACAAGTCACAGAATGAGCCAATACTAAAATTGCGTTCCATATCTTCTGCAATATAAAAATTGAATTTTAGGAAAGTTATATCTTGTTTAGGTCAGTTAATCTGTGTCACAAATGCAAGAACTATACTGACTATAAATGAATCGCATCCTATTGTAAGTGCAAATATATGCTAAGACTGAACCTAGATTTAAACATACCAAAGAAAGACAAAATTGTCTCAATTATTTTATGTTTTATTTTAATGACTGGCAGGTGGTTTATTTATTGGATAATAAATTGACTAAAAGAGTAGCTGTAATAGACTTGATGTCAAGGTGGTGCCAGTGATGAGTGGCATACCTTCAGGGTTGGTCTTGGAACTGGTGCTATTAAGAATGGTTTTTTGTTAGCCTCTCAAATTTTGAGCATATATCTACTAGACTGTAAATAAGCCACCAGCACTCATCATATTTCCTCTGGCTTTTTTGCAAACAAATTTAGAAGAATCAAGGCTAAGAGCAAAAGAATGTTTCGAAACTGAGACAGTGTTAGGGCTCCTAACCATAAACCTGGAGTTTGCTCTCATCTTGGCTCCCATGTGTATTGCACACAGTGCCTGACTGAAGTTCAAAAGAAATACTGGATAAGCCAAACAAAGCATCATCAACAGGTGCTATTTCAGTTATATTCAGATTCTAGACTTAGACAGCATCCTACCATCAGGTACTGTAGCAGCTTTAAAATATCAGCCAGGAACAATTTGCTGAATTTATTTATGTATTTTACACTATGGAGTCACTGAATAAGAAGAGAAGGAAGAAAGGCAGAGATGACTGGTTAATTGAAGAGTATAAATTTTCAGAGTAAAACACAAAGGAAATAGGACCTCAGGGCTGTAATACATGATGATATCAATAACTTTAATATTTGTGGAAAAATAAACCAAATCAAACCAAAGCAACAACAGCAAACAATTACTAGCAGTGATAGAGAATGTCTAAAGCAAAATTAAGAGAAACAAAATAATATTTTGAAGAGTACAAACCAGGCATAATATCCATTGGTATGTTAGGGGACATGTAAAGCCACTCAGTATGACAAAAGGAAAACCTGAATCAGAATTCCTGAAAGAAGTCAGGATTCTAAGAGCAAATCTGAGAAAGGAAGAGATTTAGGAAACCAGAGAACTCTATCAACTGAGTAGGTCTCCAAGAAGATTTAAAAACAGGGATATATGCTGAGATAAGAATGAATTCAGAAATCATGGCAGTTAGCTTACTAAATAAGAGAGGAAGTACTTACTCAGATATTGGATATCTTGGGATATCCATGAGGGCAGTGCCTGTGAAGGAGCAGAACAAGTTTAGGCCAATTCAAGTGCTCAGATGCTTATGATAAAGCAGATCCTAAAGAAGTTTGCAGAAAAGAAACGAACACATTACAATAAAAATATTATGGGTTTTAAACAGGCTTTTGATAGCATATGAAGGTGGAAAGGTTTCAAAATATGAACTATTTCTGACAAATAGATCCAGCAAACTGAGAAAAACATAGAGAGTAGACAAGATGTTGACTGTAGCAAGATGTTCAGGGTAACTGTAGTGTTCTGTCATGAGATATATTCACTTTTCTGCTAGAATAAATCAGTTATAGCTCTGAGACATAAAATGGAAATCATACTAATATGGGAAAATAGTGAGTAACTATAGATTTATAGATGGTATTGAATTCATAGTCCTAGAGAGGATGATCTATTGAGATTAATTTATTATGTAGAATGAGAAAAAAGGAAAGGGAAGGGAAGGGAAGGGAAGGGAAGGGAAGGGAAGGGAAGGGAAGGGAAGGGAAGGGAAGGGAAGGGAAGGGAAGGGAAGGGAAGGGAAGGGAAGGGAAGGGAAGGGAAGGGAAGGGAAGGGAAGGGAAGGGAAGGGAAGGGAAGGGAAGGGAAGGGAAGGGAAGGGAAGAAAGAAGATTAAAACAAAGACGGCTGGATGGTAATAAAAAATGTATATACATATCAAAATTAAGAGACAAAGGCTGTAGGAAAAACACAAGTTTTGAAAGAAAACCTAGTAATGAACTCACATAAAAAGAGTAATTACTGCTGAATTTGTTAAAATCTGAAAAATCTGAAAAAAAAATCAAACAGTGACAGTAAGTAAATAAAAGTCATGATTGTGTCGGATATGGATACTGTTTTACAGGTTGGCATCATAGAATATAAGAGAAGAAACTAAAGATACTGACTCTACAGAGGAGTTCCCTGAGGAGAATAATGCAGAATACAATAGTGATGTGGAAAACATAAATTAATAGTGTCAACGGTTTACCGGGCTGGATCGGCCCGGTTCCGTGACGATTGGTGTGGGGGACCCACAGACCCACACCCCAGGAAAGGGGAAGGGGGAAAGGGAAAAGGAAAAAAGGGAAATGGGCCTAGAAACAAAACAGTGGCAACGATCTGAGGAGGAAAGCTAATTTACTATATAAGATATCAGAAAGCAAAATAACACAATATAATACAATATAATTGGAATTGAAGCTAATAAATCAAATAAAATGAGCAAGAGAGAGTGTCCGATAAACCGAAGGCCTTACGCTAACGCTGAAGGCGATACGGTAGCGAGCACCCACTGCTGAGTCGATCCCGAAGGAAAGAGAGTGTCCCGTGACCGCAGAGGGTTTTTATCTTTTCCCTCTGAGCGGAAAATACGTAAAAATACAAAGCATCGCAAAGTCCTCTGGGGAATGTAGTTCTCCTCTTCTGAGACAGGTATACCCGGAAATATCAATGATCTATGGAATTGGAGTATTAACTCTTTAACTCTTAATGCACTACATGTTGTTATGATGTGGAATACCAATACCAAAAATCATAAAACCATGACAAATAGAAAATAATGTATGATCTTAGATTGAACCGTGACTGCATAGATTTGTGCTAATTGTAGTCCCCTAATAAATGCAGGACATGTTAACAAGAACTTGTTCAAACACTGAAGCACAGTTTATTTATGAGATACACAAATGATTAATTACTAAGCAATATTAAAGAGAAAGAGGTTTTAACTGATTAGTAAGGGATGGGAGAAAATGTATGTTAAAAAAATTATTTGAAAAAATGTAAATATACATACAAAAAACACAAGTTCTCTGATAACATAGCAGCAAATCTATGGGAAAAAACATTCTGGTGCCACACCTGAACAAAACAAAATGAAACAAAAAATTCACTTCTGTTGCTTATCTTTTTAATGCAAAGACTTTAAAACTCCTTTGCACACCCACTTCAGTAGAAGTTTGCTGCCACTCTGGATGCTTTTCAACCTGCTCAACTGATTATTTCAGTAAAAAAGTGTTTCAAACTGCATAAAACTCAGTAGAAACTTTGAACTTCCACAATCTACAAAAGCAGTGTAGCTACATCTCTGGTGAGCAGGCAGGCACCATTGGTTGAATTAAGGACTGAACCCTGGTAGCCATTGTCAGTTGTGTCTGCAAACAGGAAAGAGGCAGAATTTGCTTCCAGCAGTCTCACAATATGTCTACCAATGTGTCACATGGGGAGAATCATTTGGAACCCTGACCGAAGCGCCTACTGTTTATTTACTCTTCAGGAAGCCCAAGCACCCTTCTCTACTGCACTCTGGAGATCAGGCGCCCAAAACAGGTACTTTATAAGTCAGTTTTTCAGTATCTGGTTGTTGATGCTCCTACAGTGAGAATGACTATAAACAAGAATGGGACTCCATTCTCTTCTAGTTTTGTTTGTCTTGGTGTGAGCCCTGCAGTCAATGGAGATCCATCTGACACGTGTCTAGAGAGCTATTGAGATGGTTGAACATTAAGTGCCAGACTTTCAGTGAAGAGAAAGAGTCTCAAAAGTTTCTATTGATTGCATTGATTAGATGTCTGCTCTAGACTTCTAGCTTACATTTAGGAGTAGTGTCTGAATTTACACAGCTAAGTGTCACTTCAAATATTAGGGCAGTTACTTTTTTTTTTTTTTTTTTTTTTTTTTTGTAATTAGGTACCCAATTTAGTACCTAATTACATCTAAGATATCTATTTGGGATGGTACTTAGAACCCAGGGGAGATCTGTATTTTCTGTAATAGCTTTAGATGCCAGACAAAAGAATCTGAAATGTCACTAACAGCCAGCAGATGGGCAAGTGAAGCAAACCTAAATATATCACATTCATCATATGCAGTTTAAATGTACAGCAGACTGGACAGTTGTTTGAGCTTTAGTAATATTTTAGTAGGTTTGAAGAGGGAAAGAATAAGACTTTCTGAATAACACAGTAGCTGAAATCACTTTACTAAGTATTTTCTATCACATTCTCTCTAATGTATTATTTTCTTCCTAAAATGTTTTTAACTCTATCAGTTTGGGGTAAACAATTTAGATATTTTTTCTTTTTATTATTCTTAAAGAAAAATAAATGCCTCTCATAGAACGTTTTCCATTAAGTTGACAGGGTTTATTACACTTTAGCAAAAACATGACAATTTCTGGCATTTCCAGAAATAACAGTTACCCTTGGTCAAAATTAAAACTTCAACAAATAGAAAGACATGAAATATTTTAAACACATACAACAGTGTGTTTAAAATTCCTTCAGCAAATATGGTTAGTGAAGTGAATATCTGTTAAAGAAATAGACCCAGTCAAAATATCTGTCACCTGTGAATTGAACCAAAACTTAAGCCCTGTGCTAGACCCATGCTGAACAAGTAGCAGCTATTAACTCCTATTCACCAACATCAACTTCACTTGTCTTTCAAATCTCTTTTCTGATTTATGCCTTTGGAAACTGAAGGGAAACTACAGGAAGAAAGCTATAAACTTCAGTTACCAAGGAAATGCTTCCCATATAAATGCATTCTTGGTTACTGCCTGAAACAGAAGACCTTGTTTAAACTGGTGTATTTTTTTTCTTTTAATCTGGAATTCTTAACAGAAAGGTGTTGGTTTTGGTGTATATATCTTTTGTGTTATTGTTTTTTCTCAAAGGGATGTAATTTGATGATTATAAGCCTAAAACCTAGAATTGTCTTAGCAATAAGTCAATGAAATTCTGAAATATCTGAATTTTAAACAGGATGACATGCTTAAAGCTCATCAAAACCCTGCACAATATTTAATTGTGGGATGTAAATATGGTAAATACCATTTATAAATTCATTGATAACCTTAAATTGTTTCTTTTTATCTGACTAATCATTGTAGACTTTAAACAATCTTCCTATCACAGATATTAGAATAAGCTCTGAAACTGTTACAAGCAGAAACATATGGAAGGGTGAAGCAACTTCATTCCAAGACATAGCCAAACCTTCATTGTATGCCATCCAGCAACTTTGGAACATTAGCTGGTTCCAAAAGCAACAAAGACAAAAATCACATCAGAATGTTCAACACTTTGTAATATATTTATTTGCATACTGACACCTCCAAATCACTTTTATGTTCATGCCTTTGCAGAGCAGAGGCAATGCAATAATTCTGAGAATAACTCAAAAATCTGTTCCTATTTCTGTATTCCCTTGTAATTGTCTTATAAAATCAAAATAGTAAATAAAATAGTACAATCCCCTGCCTCATAATTTTTCATTCTCTCTTGTTGTTAAGTGTTTGCTTTGAACGCTGTGTGCATGCAACACTGTATGGAACACAGTCAGCCACAGAAATCTCAGAATAACTTTGATTTATGAACCAGAACAGTTTTTTGCTTCATCAGTTCAAAAGCACAGGCACTGAAGAGATGGGTTTTAGGTTACTAGTGAAAAAATCTTGTTTTTCATAACGAAGGAAAATTAGGAGGTGTCAACAGTTTATGGGCTGGTTTGGTCCAGTTCCATGATGAATGGTGTGTGGGGACCCACGGACCCTCTCCCCAGGAAAGGGAGAAGAGAAAAAGGGAAAGGGCAGGGAGATGGACCTACAACAGTGACAACGATCTGAGGAGGAGAACTAATTTACTGAATAATATATCAGAATGCAAATTAATACAATATAATACAATACAGCTAATAAATTAAATAAAATCAGAGAGACAGAGTGTCTAAAAACCAAAGGCCTTACTCTAATATTGTAGGGAAGCCGGCTTGGGAGCACACACTGTTGGGATGATCTGGAAGGGGAGAGGGGAAGTTTTGTTGTGACTTGCCAGCAGTTTTATCTTTCCCTCAGAACAGAAAATAGAAAAATGCAAAGGAACCCTAAGCCCTTTGGGGTACATAGTTCTTCTCTTCTGAGACAGGTCTACCCGGAACTATCAACAATCCACAGAACTGGAGCATTAACTCTTTATCTCTCAGTGCATTACATGATGTTATGAATACCAATAACAAAAAATCATAAGACCATGACAGGAAAGTGGCTCCAAATGTAATTTCTCCTATTTTATTATGTTAGCCTACAATGCCAGAGGCAGATGTTGGTGGTATGGCAGTAGAGGTTGAACATCCCACCAATATTCTGTTACACTTTGTTGCCATGTGTTAGAGGGGCAGTCTGACAAAACATCATCTGAGAGTGTGAATGAAGCAAAGGTGTGGAACTTAATTCCTCAATGCATAATAATAATAATAATCATCACCGATAGAATAGCTGGACTCCTTCTTATATATCACTGTCGTTTTGAAACTGAGGAGCCCAGAACTGGACACAGTGTTCTAAATGTGGTCTCACCAGGGCAGAGAAGTTGGGGAGGATCACCTCCCTCAACCTGCTGGCCACACTCTTTGGATACCATTGGTGTTCTTGGGCACAGGGCACACTACTGCTCATGGGCAAACTGTTGGCCACCAGGGTAGCCAGGGCCTTCACTGCAGAGGTCGTTCACTGCAGAGGTCCTTCCCAGCACACAATTCCCCAAACTGTACTGATGCATGTACTTATTCTTTTACAGGTGCAGGGCAACACACTTAAAACAACATTAGTTTCCCATCTGTTCAGCTCTCCATGTCAGCTCTGACTTCCTTGTGGTTAACACTTTCCCTCAGATCAGCTTGTATCTTGCTTCCAGAAGATCTCTACATTTATTCAGGATGTTTTAATGAGTGTTTTCTGTCTAATCAATCTCAGATCATTCATGCCAATATGACCCAGCTGGTACAGTATTCAAGTGATTTACAGTTATGAATAAAATCTATCCTCACTTTGCCCATGGGAAGAGTTGGGGGAAGCACCAGCAGCTAGCTCAGCCCTGGAACATCCAGAGCACTTGAAAACACAATATGCACAGCTGGATGAGAACTTCAAAATGCCTATATTTAATCCTGTTTGCATCTAAGCAAAATTCAGAAGATGTATGAACAGTGAATGGATTTTCATTATTCATTAACAACTTGAAAGGTGTCTTCAAAGGAAAAAATGTCTCTTTCCATTAATAAATGAATCCTGGGAGCCCATTTTAATCGCTACTTTTTATTATTATTATTTATTTTTTTTCTACTGCGGATTTTCTGAACTGATCTTACACGGTTTTGGTGAGCATGCATTGGAAATGAAAAAGATGTTTAGTATGTAAACACATGGAGACCAAGGTGTTGAATTCTGATCTACTCGTATAGGCAGCTATAACAAGAAATTGTGGTACTTCCTAGTTTACTTACAACCATCTATGTTTACTTAATGTCTAGGGTCCAGTTCTGCTTCCAAATTAACCCTGAAAACATTAATCCTTGTTTTATATAAGTTACTGGCAGTGTGTTTGCTGTGAATTTCCTAGGAAGTAATGATAGCAAACATGACTGGAAATTCAATTCAATACAGGCAGTCTAAGATAGAAGATAAAGACTTCATTGTATAATATGCATACATGAGAGTCTTGTTTACATATATATGCAGAAATGGTTATTATTACACCTGCATGTATTCACAGAAATATGTACATGTACGCATGTTTTGTTAGTAGCAGCATAAACATGAGTTTTAATGCTGCATTATTTTTCTGTTGTAATCCTATGCGGTGAGCACCATTTGTCGGCGAAGGGAGACAAGGACTCCACGCGATCAGCAAGTCTCAACTTTAATCAGAAAGCTGCGTACATTTATATTAGTGGTAATAAGGTTCATACATATTGCAAAACCCAGGCTCCTAATAGGTTAGTGATATTAGTGAGCAAAAGTTTCATTGTTAATTCTTACAGTTAAGCTGAAATTTCATTGGTCACTGCTTCCCTAATCTTACCCCTACACCCTTCATGTTGCAGCAAGGTTATTGTGCCCTAGTTTTGTGATTGGACGGTACCTCATCATGCTTCTACTTGAGTTGCAACAGTTGTAACATCCCTTTACTGCTTGGACAGCTACAGCTAGTCCCTGTAAAGCCCCTCTTGGCCTATCTCGGGCATCAGCAAGAGGTTTTCCTTGCTGTGCCCTTTGCTCTTCAGCCAGTCTTGCATAAAATCCTCCACATTTTTCTATAGAGTGAAGTGCCAGAATGCAAATAAATACGGTGCAGATAAAGGTATCACATACATTTCCAGCAGATTATGGCACGTTGTTTGAATATATTTAATTATGAAACTTGTTAAACATATAGATATTCACTTTCATGTGCATACAATACATTTGTACATAACTACATGAATGGATTCAAGCAATATATATTTTCTTATCTGGTGTTCTATATAAATCAAATAAATTATGTAATGTTAACTAATCTTCATAAAAACAGATTCCTTTGTTTGCTTGTTTGTGACTTTAACATTCTACTCACCTGTCCAGATAGAAGACAACAGAAAATCTGTGTGGCTTTGCTGTTTACATAAGCTCTTTGTATAGGTAATGCTACTGCTTGGTGGTTTTTACACCTTGCTGACAGTGGCAGTGTGATCTAGAGGAATCAGACCCTTTCCTGCTCTTTATTTTTGTCATATTGCAGTCAGGTGTAGTATATGTTTTTTTTATAGGAAACTGAAATTCCAAGGAGTTATTCCAAGCCACACTATGGAGAAGATAATAATATTTCTCTATGAAGAATAATGTAATGGCTTAGTTTTTAAACATGAGAATGACAGATGAAACTAGATTGAGAGTCACATCTAGGATTTATCTAGTCTAAGTCTATGACAAAAGCAGAGGATGACCTTAACCTATTTTGCATTACATCTTCAGTAATTCATTTATTAAAAAAAAAAAATCCCTATTGTGAGCTTCTCGAATGATTTCTCAGTAACTAAGACAGAAGATAACTGCAAATGTTTTCAAGTAAATTAATACTTCTTGAACTGCAGTATTAAGTTTTCCTAGAGTTACACTAGAAAGGAAAAACTTGGAATAATTCATTTGAATTATCTTTTCACTGGATATTGTAATACAATTTAATCCCACAAAAATAAGACCATTTGTGATCCATGGTGCTATTTAAAAAGACATTTTTCCTGCCTCAACTGAATGAGCATTCACAGTTTGTGCTTGAGCAGAATGACACACCATTTCCATGTTAAACAAAAATTCTGAAAGCATTAGATCTTTTCTGTTATTAAATGCTAATTAAATTGAAGCATTTGATGCATCGTTGCTGAAAAGAAGCAGTGGTTTTTAAAATCCTAAAATCCAAGCAGATTCTGAGTAGTTGCACCAATTTTTTTTTATTATTTCACACAAACATAACTACAAAAGAACAGATGTTTTCATGATAACTTACTATTTTTTGTGATTCCTGTGGAATGACTTCAAACAACGACAGTAATTGTTCTCTGTGAGTCAGGAGGATTTTCTGAGGCATGCATATTGCTCTTTTATTTCATGACAGTGGCAGGCTGCTGCTGAAAAGGACTCATTTTCTTATTTTGGAAGGTCTGATGCTCTGACTCCTTAATTGTTGTGATCTGAAATGTATTATAAAATGCGCAAATGATATCTCTTTAATTATTGCTCTAACAGAAATGAGAAAGGTTATTGGTCTGATCATTGAGACAAATTTGTCTCTTCTAGCATTTTTCATAATGAAGTGACATTAGATTAATGTTCACTTAAGTAGCATGATTAATGGCACGATGAGAAAGTAGCTTACATTGGAATAGAATGAGTGTGAAATATCTAATCAAACAAAATGATTGTGTTTTTTAAATTGTTTATAGCTGTGTAAGGTCATATGAAGTCCATTTTCCTAAGCCATATTTCTCCTCCTGTAGCTTAGCTCTTCCTGTCTGTCTCCAGAATGGTCATTAGTTATAATTAAAGGAAAGCAAAGCAGTTAGCTCGACAAGCTCAGGATCTGGGAATTATTATAGTCATTAAAGTACCTTCTGATAATCATATTAAACTTCATCATCCACGTGCCATCAGGCTTCTCTCTGTCATACAGAAAGCAAAGTACATCAAGCACAGCAGTGTCTCAAGAAAGCGGAACAAATGTATCACCTGATTTAACTTCACTGAACTGAATGAAGCTAAACTGCAGGTTTATTTTTCATCCAGTGACATCCACCATTAAGAACGTTAAGAATTAAACCAAAATGTCTCACTTAGAAGAGTTCTTGGAATCCTTGTCATTATCAGCATGTGGCAGTATCACGTGAAATCCTCAAATGTATCTTTAGGTTTGATTTACTGTTTAGCTTCATGTTCTTCTTGGATTGTCGAAAAAAAAAAAAAAGTGAGCAGAAACCTAATTACAACGGCTTGTTGCCATTTTTAATGCCACTGAAGTCCTTGAGCTTAACTGATTATTTCTCATACCATTTGAATGCATAACATCTCAGCCAGGATGAACATAAATAACATACTGAAAATTAAATAAACATGGACAACCTGCTCTAGGAGGCCCTGCTTGAGCAGAGAAGCTGAATCAGATGACCTCCAAAGATGCCTTCCCACTTCAGCCATTCTGTAATAATATGGTATTCATGAATCCATAAGTGCATGTGAATGACTAAATGAATGTTTATGACATTTCATAATCTTTCTCTTAATATTTATGCAGTGGAAAGGAACAATATCTGAGGCACAAAGATTAACTGATCCATGCAAGAGCACCTTAACCTTACAAATGTGGGGAGAGGAAAAAATCTGCCCTTCCTTAACAGAGGTCTGAACCCCTGACACAAAACATCATAACACACTATTTCAACAGATCAGTTACACAATGCAGTGCAACTCCATGCTGAGCATGGTTGTGGGCTTTGGAATTTTTTTACCTGCAGGCCATTTCTGGCAGTGGTCAGAGGTTACCAACAAGCTGATTAAAAATGTGCCTGCTAGACATCTTTCAATATGTCACAACATGTCACTTCGTGCTATACATTTCACAATGAAACAGCATTCTCCTTTTAAAACATTGTCATTTGCTTTGTCAGTTTGCTTTAGATTGCAAAAGTACTGTGCTCCTTTGACAATTAGCTCTACAGAGCATAGCTATTTTGAAAGCACAGAAAAAAAAATCTCTATTTTTTGTCTAAATCATAAGGGTGAAGAGTAGATATTTTGTGATTGCAAAGTCTTTCAATTCTTTCAAAATATTGTTTAATCAAATGTCAGTAAAAGCAAAAAAATAAATAAGAGAATATTCTCTTTTTCCTACCGAATTATAGCAACCTGCAAACTTTCTATGTACATTATTGTGTATTATGAGGGAAAGCAAGGCAAAAGTGATTGTGCCCATTCACTGTCTGTTGGAGGAATCAGGCTAGATTTTGTGCCACTTGCTTAACTTGTATGAATTCCTTCCAGAAATAGTTTATGAGAGTGAATTTTTGCAGTGTTATGGATGAAGTTCTGACTATCTTGGAATTGAATTTCTTTCTCATCACTTTCCCATCACTTTCAGTCTAAATTTTTTTTCTTACAATCCCAGTGGAGGATTAGGAATCCCAGTGAAGGATTAGGGTGATCAATTCATATCAAATTCAGGAAGATTAGAATTCCCCTAAAAGACAAATAAACTGCAGTAACCTACAGAAGGGAACTTAATCATAAGGAATGCTTCTCCTTCATAGAGGAATAGGAGGAAAACATCCATATACCCATTAACTTAGTAGCTGAGGCTTCACATGAAGATTTACAGGAGAAGGTATTCACTCTTTTTATACTATGCTGGTAAACAGAAGATTCCAGGGAATTTTTGTTGTTTTCTTTTTGTTTGTTTGATCGTTTGTTTATTTGTTTGTTTTAATGACTTGGACTCCCAAGTTTTTACACATATAATAGCCATACAGAGATACTTCAGAAGAAAACTGAAGCATATCTGCATATATCACACATCTGCGATACATTCAGAAAGGCACTTAAAACTAAAACAATAAAGGAACTTGAGTACCTACTGTTTAATTTTCAAAATCCAAATCAGATACCATCTAATTCTCATATTATAAGTTTCCTTTCTCACACTGGAAGTGTTTTGGATCAAGTTCTTAGAGTCAATAGCTTGGATGTAATCATTTATTCCAAATACAAATGAGCACAATGGAATTATTCCTGTAATGGGGTGGCAATTCACAAGTACAATTTCGCCAGAAATTAGTTTTGTGTCATTGACATTGGTGTGAAACAGCAGATAACTAATGAAACAAATGACACAAAACTAATGAAAGGACATGGTTAATTAATATGCAACCCTTTCAATTTCTGTAAGCAGCTAAAAATATCTCTAAAGGCATTTGTTTGTGATTATCTCTGGTCAGTGTTGTTGAGTCACTGATCACATTCAGGAAACAAGGACAGGTATACGCTTCTTTGGGTAAGGAACTGGCTAGAAGGCTGTGCCCAACAGGAGTTAAGTCCAGCTGGTGACCTGGTACAAGTGGTGTCCCCCAGGGGGTGGTACTGGGGCCCATCTTGTTTCATCTTGTTACTGATGACCTGGATGAGGACACTGAGTGTACCCTCAGTAATTCTGCAAATGACACCAAGCTGGGAGATGGCGTCAACCTGCCTGAGGGTAGGGAGGCCATCCAAAGGGACCTAGACAAGCTGTATCACTGGGCTGAAGTAAATGGGGTGGGATTCAAAAAGGTCAAGTGCTGGGTCCTCCACTTTGGCCTCAATAGCCCCATGCAGCGCTATAGGCTTGGGGATGAGTGGCTGGATGACTGTGAAGAGGAAAAGGACCTAGGGTTGCTGGTTGATGCTCGGCTGAACATGAGCCGACGGTGTGCCCAGGTGGCCAAGAGGGCCAATGGCATCCTGGTCCGCATCAGAAATAGCATAGCCAGCAGGAGCAGGGAGGTGATCATCCCACTGTACTCAGCTCTGGTGAGGCCGCGTCTTGTGTGCTGTGTTCAGTTTTGGGCCCCTCACTACAAGAAAGACATTGAGACCCAGGCACGTATCCAGAGGAGGGAAATGAAACTGGTGAGGGGTCTGGAGCACAAGACTTATGAGGAGCAGCTGAGGTAGCTGGGGTTGTTTAGTATGTAGAAAAGGCGGCTCAGGGGAGACATCAGAGCACTCTACAAATGAGGAAGGGATTGGCCTCTTCTCCCAGGCAACAAACAGGACCCAAGGAAATGGTCACAGATTATAACAAGAAGGTTTAAGAAAAAACTTTTTCTCTCAGAGAGTGGTCAGGAACTGGAATGGCCTGCCCAGGGAGGTGGTGGAGTGTAAGAGACTATTATTTTATACCATTGCCTCAAAGTTTGCTGATGAACATGTCTGAACACGTCCAAGCTAGTCCTGGGCAAGGGCTGTGAAATCCTTTGTCTAAGGGACAAGCAGATGGGCACGTCCTGGGGCAACGAAAGAGAGATAAGCTGCAGCTCAGTGTCCGCTTAACACTCTTTTGTTTGGTACTCATCTCCGTGGGGAGATAGCCATCTCAGGAGACTGCCTGCCCGGCACACCAGAACGGGATTTGTTACGGGGTTTGTCCCTATGCTACTATAACCCTATGCTTCTTTCCTATCTTTCCTATCGCTCGCCTTCCCTTCCCCATCACCCTTAACAGTGTCCGCCTTCCCCTTCCCCATCTGCCCGGTTAATACTAGTAATAAACTGGTCAGACCAACATCTGAACCGTTGTTTCTTAATCTCACGCTGGGTATACACATAGTCTTAAGAACCTTGTCTCCCTCCTTTATATTGGAGTGTGACATGGAGTCACCATCCCTGGCAACGTTCATGAGGTGTCTGGATTAGGAGCTACAAGAAATGGTTTAGTAGCTTGTGGTAATAATGGTAATGGGTGGATGATTGGACAAGATGATCTAGTAGGTCCTTTTCAATATTGTAATTCTATGATTCTAGGATTTTACTACAACTCTGACAACCTGAACATGCCAGCAACCAATTATGTTAATTTTTACTGGTGATCTACTGTGCTGTTTATTACCAAATGGTCCAATTTCTTTTTATTAATATTCTCACTTTTAGAATTAAAATATTTTCATGTTCCATATGTTTTTGCCTTTATTTATTTCATAAAAAACTTTAAAAGTCTCTAGTTCTCTTTTTTTTTTTTTTTCCCTTGACATATTATTTCAGATAATATTCAGTGAATCACCAACGTGATCTTTACTTCCCCGCGTTGCTTTTGCATTCAGATGGTTGGAGGTATACAGTCGGATATGGTTGTAGGCTGCACCTTGAATTTTGTTGCATTCAACATGACAGCAAATTAGTCATCTCACATGACAATATCAGTAATACAAAACATGAGAGTAAAAGTCTTCATAGCGTATGCATGGTTTTTACCATTTGGACAAGAGAACTATCTGATAAAGAAGTGTTACTCTGTATAATTTTTCAGACAACTTTTCTACATTTCCTTGAAAACCTTGGTATTTGTCCCTGTAATCCTAGAATTTAAAGTGCATTAAGCTGTCTGACTAGCCCTGAATAAATTTCATGAAAACATTTGTGACCGCAAAAGGGTGAGCCTTGTGAAAGCTTTCTTACACTGAATTTATACCAGAAATTTTAATAGGAAACTGAGAAACAAAGAGAAATTAATCAGGAAGAAAATATTTTCTTTTCAAAGGTCTGCAATGTGTATTTTTACATGGACCTTACTCTTGGAAAAAAAGAATAATTTATCCTAGAAAGCCTTGGTCTTTTTTTTTTTTTCCTTAGAATATTATATGAATTATTGCCATTGTTGTGATATTTCGGTATTGCCAAATTGAGCCATTGCCAAAAGAAATAATTACGGATTTGCAAAACTAAAAACAGGTCTATTCTTTCTGATACTAAAATAATATGGTGTTGGTTAAAGGTTTTCATGGAAGAATTTAAGAACATTTCTTCTTTGTGTTAACTTGGATCAAATTTCCCAAAACACTGTCCTGACATAGATCTGAAAATAGTAATTGTTATTTTAGTACTCTCTTTCCACCATGTGCAATGGTGTCAGATCTACCAAATGTTCTATTATCATCTTATTTCTCTTTGTTACTTCCGCGTATATCCTTTTGTGACTGCTGCTAATCCAGACATTTACTAATCTGGCTCATGAGATATCTTTAGCAAGATTAGCAACATTTAATACTTAAGAGGAATGACTTCACTATAAAATGCTGACATCTGTCAACATAATCCTGATAATGATGTGTATTGTTTTTAATAGTCAAATGTTGTAAACAAAAATTAGAAGGTATTATGTAGTAGTTTCCAAATGACACAACTCTAATATCCTCTGAATTAGTTTAAATCTGGGTCCAAAGATATTTTATGCAAATATTCAGGTGAAAGTTTCTATGGTTTTCAGAAAATAATATTTTACATTTTAATAGCATGAAACTTATTTAAATTATGTTGATCAGAAGTATTTGCATGATTTAAATATAACACAGTGACATCATACTAATTATTGATGCGGGTACCAAAAAAGAAAACAGTTGTATGAGTGAGACCAGTGAATTTCAGAGACTTTTTCCTCTTTTCTAGAAAGCTTTCTCGGTACTTCTTTGTACTGTGAGGAAGAACAGTACCCAGAAAACAAACACTGATTCTACCCATTTCTCTTCTGTGTGTAATCCAACTCGTGCAAACAATTTGATTTATTTCTGTTTTTATCACTTGAAGGTCTGATCTCCTATGCAGTTCTGACAGACAAAGGAGAAAATAATAATGATCTGAATACTGAAAGGCCTGTTTGTGAAGCTCATCACTGAGAAAACAAAATCTCACAGAGAGGAATCACAGGATGAGCCAAAAAGCACAGTTAACTGTAATGCACATTAAACTGGTACCAACTGTAAGCACTCAGCTTCCTCTAGCTGACCGTGAGCAGAGGAGAACAAAGAATAGTGATTCACTGTCGTGAGAATGAAGGCAAATAAATAACATCCTCCAGTGTGAACTCTGAATATGTTACCCTGAAGTAGCAAGGAATAAGGATGCAACCACATGACTTCTAATTTTGCACTTTCATTGGTAACAAATAAAACAATGGTGAAAATAGACTTTTTTTTTACCTTAAGACCCCTTTGCAAAAAAATGGTTCAGAATACATTCAAGGGATATCATTTCTTTCCTTCTTGACTTCTATTTTTTCTTCTTAAGGCATTTTTTCTCCTTCAGTTATCTGGAATTTCATTTCTAAAATGATTTTCCAGTCTATAGGTGCTTCAATATTTTGGATGTTCTGGGCTTTCATTTCTGTTCTGTTTGTCTCTACAGGACATATCTGTCTCAAACAAAGCAATCATGCAGAAATAGTAAATCTGTCTCTGAAATCAAAATCTATCTGGTCACATCAGCAAAATATTCCCTACAAGACAAATCATACTCTTACCCTCTGTTATCCTCAAACTAGCCGTGAATCAGTATTTTTTTTTCTTTTGAAATTAAGTGTAATCTCCCAAGAAACATTCAGCAAAGGTCCAATGGAGATATATACAAGTGAAAGAGACTTTCACATATATGATTAGCTGTAGTAGTGACAATTATGATTAAGATCCTATCACATTCAAAGGCAGATCTAGTTCAGAGATATTTAGACACTCACTAGTTTGGGAGTGTCTAGGGAAATTTTTAACAAAGGATTGAAGCACATCATATGAGGAAGCTACCTGCATCTTCTTTGACAGGACCTTGCAAATGTATGCAGAAGGACATAACTGTAATATTCAGCCTAAAATTTGCATGTCTGCAGCCACAAATTCCTACTTGAAACTTATAAGTCCTAGTTTTGATCAAAACACAGTGTATTTGTGTAAAAGTATAAGCAATAACTAGGAAATAACTAGACTGATTCATAAATGCTAATATCCAGGACATAGAAATTACAAAGCAAGAAGAGAGACCTATCTAGAACTTTATCAACCGCATGAGTACAAGTGTCTACTACATATCCACTCTTGGACTGAGATTCAGGGTACAAACTGCATTCTGGAATGGCTTTCTCATAGAATTGGAAATTATGCCATATTTTACATTACAGTTCAGCTTTTGAGAGTTAAAAAATATTGCCTTCTTCAATACGAAGAAGAACAATATCTGGTAGGTGGCATTTCAGCAGATCTTTCTACATTCTTAAATGACCATTTTGCACAGACTCCCTAAACAGAAAAGGAGTGGATACGAGAAGATTAGGTGTTTATGACAACCAGCACATTACTTCATCCTTATTTACATCTGCATTTTAACCTGGTTGCAGTCTAGTATGAAATTGGATTTGTAGTTTTCTGTATACACTTATTGCTGCCTCATGGCATAAATGTAATGAGTGAACTCGTGCATATTAGTCACGCAGGATAATCTATAGCTGATGTTGAAATCTTTAATCAACACCTCAGTTGAAATAAAGAGAACTAAAAATAGAGACATCATTTTCTTAGTGCTTACTCTTACCATTTTGGGAAAATCCTTCTTCAGACATTCATATAGCTGAACTTGAAACAATCTAATCATAGAACCATATCATAGAATTGCTCAGATTGGAAAAGATCTACAAGATCATCAAGTCCTACCATGACCAATCAATATTTGAAGACTGAAAGTCTAGATTTTCAGGGCACAGAGACTTTCAGTGATTTTTTTTAATTTAAAAGGGTTTCAGATGAGAAATAATTAGCTAAATCAGTTCAGCAGCAATAGGTCACCTACTGGTCAACTCAGAATATTCCGTCATCAATGGCTTTTGCTTCATATTTCAGGCATGTACAGTATCCCAGGTTCTGCTGGATTTTTTCCAGTCTACTTACCTGAATTTATATATATAAATTCTGTCCAAGTGCCATCAATGAGCTCTCCTTTCCAAGCTTTTAAAAATGCCATTTAGGAAGCAGTAGTAAAAGTTCATCTGCTTGGTCACAGTGTATTTCTGATATTCAGTCAAAGGCTCCTTTCACCTAAACACTACTTAGAATCTATCACTGAGAGCATCAAATATCTTAATTTTAACTTCAGAACCAAAATAATTTTAGTTGAGCATATATTACCCCATCCTGAAAATTACAGGATGAGCTTCAGCATGATTCTGAAGCTTATTGCCAAGAAAAATATTTGTTTAGATTAGATTTTTATATTTAGATTTTTATTTTTAATATATTATTTATTTATTTTTAATATCAGATGCAACGACTTTTAACAGATGGCTCTGAAAGGTTCATGTAAACATATACATACATAAAAAGTTTCCTCTTCTATTTTAATAGATTTTGACCATATATCACATTCTTTGATAGCTAAATAAGAGGAATGATATAATTGATTGATAAATGCTCACTTTATTGTGGGTGTATAGATGGCTGAGTGAGAATCTTACTGGGATTTTTGACTGTTGTTTTATTTGCTTGTATGTTTTCCTAAGGGAAGTAGTTCAAGTCTGAACAAATCAACACATTCATAATTAAAACTCAGCTTCAGTATTACTGTGCTCAGAATGATTATAGTTTATGAATGGGTACTCTGCACTCAGTAAAGAATAGATGGAAGAAGGATAAGCTGGAAAGACAGAAACCAAAACAAATCATGTGCTTCACATTCAAACGTTACTCTATGTGACTTGAATTAATATAAAAAAATTAGGTGTAAAAAATAAAAGTAATTAATGCTATCATTGATGTTTCTAGTTGTCTCATCACCTCATAGAAAAGTTTAAAAATTCTAAGAGGTGTTCAAGGGCAGACAATACTCAGATGAAATGAACATTTATAAAAACAGTGTTACTATCTTCTCCCTCGTAATCAAACTGAATCTCATGAGAAAAAACTTCCATATATAATACTGAATCTCACTTGGAAGAATGCCATGGATGCACTCCTGGCACATTTAAGGATGAAACACATTTCAGGAGACATTCAGTGCTATCAGAAAAGGCGAGGTTCTGGCAGAGCAATTCACTTACTACAAATGGATATGTTGGAAAAGATGATATTTCAGAAGTTTACAGAGGGAACAGTATATTGATGTCTGATATTTAGTGATTAGAAGGAGTTCACAGCAAGTCAGGATTTCTGGGTGCTATTCCATCAATGAGTGGCTGAGTTGATCACTCACACTGAACTTCTTTTGATTAACCATTTCTGTAGGGTGGTTTTCTGTCAACATTAACTTCAGATTACTTAAATTTCATTCTTAGAAAGGAATGTTTATCTGCTGTCCTTTATTCAGGTTTTTCAAAACTTTTGGGTGAAGTAATCCACAGTCAGACGCTCCCTCTCAACTGTAAAAAAACCAACACAAGCAGTATTTTCATACATCATATGCTCAGGAATGCTTCTTTAATGTCACGGAGGGTTTTGAAATGCCTAATTAAAAGGAAGAGCACAATCACAGAATCACAAAATAATTGTAGGGGTTGGAAGGGACCTCTAGAGATCGAGTCCAACATCCTGCCAAAGCAGCTCCCTGGACCAGCCTGCACAGGTAGGTGTCCAGGCAGGTCTTGAGTGGTTCCAGAGGAGACTCCACTGTGCCAGTGTTCCATCACCCTTACTGTGAAGAAGTTCCCACGCACATCTGTGCAGAACTTCCTGTGCTTCAGTTTCTGGACATTTCACCTTATCCTATCATCATACACTGCTGAGAAGAATCCAGCCTCATCTCTTTGCCTCCCACACCTTAGATATTCATAGATGTGGATGAGATCCCCTCTGAATCTTCTTTTTTCAAGGTTGAATAGACCCAGGTCTCTCATCCTTTCCTCATAAGAGAGGTGTTCCATGCCCTTATCATCTTTGTAGCCCTCCACTGGACTCTTTCAAGGAAATCCCTGTCTTTTTTGTACTGGGGAGCCCAGAACTGGACACAATACTCCAGGTGAGGCCTGATCAGTGCAGAGTAGAGGGGGAGGACCACCTCCCTTGAACTGCTGGTCATACTCTTAATGCACCCCAGGATTCCACTGGCTTTCTTGGCCACCAGGGCACACTGCTGGTCAATGGCCAACCTGTCATCCACCAGGACACCCAGGTCCCTCACCTCAGAGCTCCTCTCCAGCAGGTCATCCCCCAAACTCTACTGGTGCATGTGGTTATTTTCCTCCGTCGGTGCAAGACTTTACATGAGCTCTTGTTAAATCTCATCTGGTTCCTTTCTGCCCAACTCTCCAGCCTGTCCAGGTCTTGCTCAATGTCAGCACAGACTTCTGGCATGTCAGCCATTCCTCCCACCTTTGTATCGTCAGCAAACTTTCTGAGGGTGGACTATATCTCCTCATCAACGTCATTGATGAAGATGTTGAACAGGACCAGACCCAGCACCAATCTCTGCGGAACACTGCTAAGTACAAGCCTCCAACTGGACTCTGTGCCACAGATCACAACCCTCTGAGCTCTGCCAGACAGCCAGTTCTCAGCCCACCTCACTGTCCAATCATCTATTCCATACCTCCTTTATTACAAGGATGCTGTTGGAGACACTGTCAGATGCCTTGCTGAAATCAGGTTAGACTACATCCACTGCTCTCCCCTCATCCACCCAGAACAACACAAGGGCTCAGTAAAGCCAAAGGCAGTGTAAATATCCCTCACAATGATGCAGAAGGTAATAAAACCAAAAACGGTGGTGAATAGCAGCAGTTTCAGCCTGATGAGATGCTTCTTTTTCCATGACATAAAGCTGACTCATCTTGTACCTTGCCACAATAGCTCTTTCCTGGCAAGAGTATGGATAGAAAAGGTATTTCATGTACTCTACTGCAAAGACAGTTCTTTCTGGAAGAAGATCATCACTCACATTTCTCAGCTCAACTCATCAGCCTGGCTGTATGCAGTGACAGAGCAATTGAATAATCTGAAGTACCACGAGGTACTGTGCGTTCTAAAAACACTATAAGAAACTCGTCATTTCCACATGGAAATCAAGTCAGCTTTAGATTACTCTTCTGGGAAATGTCATTTCAGAGTCTGTGCCTCATTCTGGAACTTTGCCTCTGCTCTGAATTCCCCTGGATAAAGAGAATTCAAGTCTTATAAAGAAGAGTGTATATTTAGCAATGACATAAAATGTTACCTAATAGTAATATATTACAAGTACAGATACAATTTCCCTAACTTCACTGATTCTAGTAGATATGAAATGTACAAATGAGGACAACAATCAGGACTGGAAAGAATATCATAATATAAAATGTCTAATAGGATGTATACAGAACCAGGTGAGTGGAGAAATCATGCATTCTCATTCTAGTACTACACCATTAAAAGCAGATTTATTTTCTCTTTCCAAAGCAGATGTCATTTAGCATTTCAGTTCAGAAGTAGAACACAGGCAGGGAAGACGTTGTATTCCAACTTAGTACAAGTTTCAGAGTTGTTCTGTCTTGACTCATTGTTTTTCTTATTTCTGAAATAAACAGTTGCTTGCTTTTCATATAACAGATTCATACTATTCAGAAAGAGTGCAATAGTCAAAATGTAGTCACTGAATACTGGAAAAAGATGTGGCAGATGAAATAGTAGTAAAACAGTATAGAGGAGGCATAATTCTCTCTGTATATAACGCTATAGATAATGTAGGGTAATGTTACCTATGCTGACTGGCTTGGACTTCACAAATTAGTGGGCTCTATAAAATAACGCAATAAATTCTTTTCTATGTAATTTATGAGCTTTTAACTGCATTTTCTCTATTAATTTCAAAAACCACAAATTCTAAGTAAAAGATTACTAGGTCAGCTAACCAATTAACCAACCAAAAAAACAAAAAAAACCCACAAAACAAACAAACAAAAAAAACCAACACAACTACTTAAAATAATTTAAGTAAATACTATGTTATACTAATCTCGCCATTTTGTTTTCTCCTTAACAATATGATACTTTCCTCTTGTTCCATTTAGCAGCAAACGTTCCCTTGAAATAACATGCAATTTCTTTTTGTCATGCCTGCATCTTGTTGATTTATTATTTTTGTCTCGTGGCATTTATGTGTGGAAAGTATACATTAGTCTTTGATAATGATCACAGGTAAACTAGGGATTATATTATTCATATGTATTTCAGAAATTCTGCAGTGTAATTTCATGTATTTTTGGCTTTCTTATTCATATGCATTTCAGAAATTCTACAGTGTAATTTCATGTATTCTTGACTTGACTCCCAAACTCAAATGCATTAAGATCTGGCAAAGTCCAGACAATTTTACTCTAATTCCTGCTGCTCAAAAGGACAGGTTAAGGTTCCTTAAGCTTCCAGAGATAACGTTAAGTTATTCTGTGCTAAAACATCAATGAAGATGAAATCATACTAATAGCATTAATAATGTGACCCTCAGTTGGCTTTTTGTATCAGAAATAATAGGTCTGTATTTCAATATTCAGCTTAACTGAAAGTGAATTTTTAATTAGCAATATAAGAAACAAAATATGAGTGTAACATCATCATGAAAAAGTTCACACTAGGAGAACACTAGGACAAAAAATAGCCCATTTTTACAGGATTCCTGGTTTGCCCAAGTTAGCATTTGAATGTGACACAAAATTTCAGTGAAATAGAATGTATTAGGAATGTCAGAGTAAGGAGGAAGCTTTATGATATTTACAGTTCAACAAAAACAGCTGTGGCTTTCACGTACAGAAAACAAAAAATATTTTCAAGTGTGCTTTTGTTTCTTAAGAGCCTGCTAAATGTCAAAGGCTTTGGAAAAAGTGCAGAAAATTTCAATGAAGTGAAAAAACCATTTAAGTGGCAGGTAGACAAGGCTGCTGCTTGTTCTGTAGTTTTCGTAAGATATAGGATGGGGATTCTCTCAGAAGAACAGAAGTTGTGCAATAGATGAAGGCTACATCCAAAGTTGTCACTTATCTTGAACATGAAGGGCATAGCTGTGGCCTTGTCACAAGCTTGGTAAAATAAAAATGACTATGGAAGTGTGGCCCTTATAAGAAACCTGAAGATAAAATGTAATACTGAAATACATGCTTTAAATTCTAGCTTCTTTCTTGCCTTATAAAGGAAGTCAATGTTTTAACAATTCTACAGATTCTCTGTAACTTGGTGAAAGGCTTTCTTCAGACTGTAGAGAAAAAAATGAGACTTTCTGGTCCACTCAATCCAATGCATATTCACAGTGGAGAGCTTGATGTACATCAAGATCTGTTTTCTCTTAGTTTTTTTTTTTTTTTTTTAAAGATTTCCTGTCTTTACAAAATTTGAAAGATTTACAGCACCTTTATTGGGCAGAGAAGAATATCTGTCTTGCTATGATGGTAAGGAAATGAGGCACAGACCAGCTTTGAACCAGATCTGCAAAGACATTTGGGCTTCCAAAATACAGTGATGAATTTCATTTTCTGAAAAGCATATGTAGATATAAATATCAGGACTTTATTGCTTTGCATTCATGATGTTTCCAAGCCATGCTGTACCCTAAAATGCTTTTGCATTGTGTTCATCACTTCAAGGATTCACAAAGTCGTTACAGTGGAGTTCAGGATGCATCAGTTTTCAGTGCAGTCCATTTCATATCTACTGTAAAAAAAAAAATTAAGTACAATTTATTTTAGCCGTTGTTATGAAATCAGAGTTGTGTATTTTCTGTTTAAGTATGAATAATTTCGTTGATTTGGTTATTCATATGGGTGTTTGTTTGTTTTGGTTTTTTGTATTTCAGTATTTTACATAATTAAGGAAGAACACTGAAAATTTTATAGTTCCTGTAAGACAAAAAAAGAGTGTGATAGTCTCAGAAGCAATGAATATGCCATCTTTTATTCCTTTTTCCTAAGTGACTGCAAATGAAGATTTATCAGAAGCTGTTTGTTTTTACCAGAATTTTAAGTAATCCATTTACAATTTGGAAAATCTCTAATCTCTAATAATAACTGGCGTGGCACTTATGGCAATATAACAGAATCATTTAGATAATTGGGAGCAGCTAAGTAACCAATTATTTGAAGATCTCCTTGTGGCTTTAGGAAGACAAATAAGAAACTACCCCCGAAGTGCATATCCAATATACAATTTCTGTAAATGTTTCACATTCAGGCAGTACAATGGATGTGTCACTTGCAGTCACCTGAATCTGAAACAGTGTGCTCCTGCAATGTCACAAGAGGAATGCAGAGCTAATACTTGAAATACCTCTGAGTATCCCTTCCAAATTTGGAGTCCTGCTGTGATATTCTACTAAATTCGGAATCGCACCACCCTTTGCAGTAGCCAGGTGAAGCAAAATTCTTTCAAATCCCCTGCTCTACTGTCCTCTACTGGCATAAAAAATTGTTATTTTATTTTTCTCTACTGTGTCTTTCTTTTTGTTGGCCCAGTCACACTGAATAAGATATAAACAAATAGCAAAACTTGCAATAACTATTTCCAGAATGCTGTTTGATAAAAGGAATGGTGGGGGTTGTTAACCACTTATTATGGCTTTTGGACTGTGCCTCAGTGAAGCCCATAAATTTCACTTTTCCAAAAACAACCAGTTGTAAATTACACAAGGAGTTATTTTTATATGTTCTGCCAACAGTGGAGCACTCTGGTCATTAAAATACCAGAATATATTTTGTGTAATTTATATTCTTCACAGTGATCTTATTTTCTTTCTTGGCAAGGCTTTCTTATAATGGTAATCAACAATTAAAAGAACAACAACAAAAAGCATTATAATCTTATTGCAAAGGTAGGGTTTTAGCTTCCTGCTGCAGGATAGTGTCAATAGTCAGCACCTTCTTTAGTTTGATTAGTTGGCTTTTATTCTTCTCTGACCTTTAGAGAATGGGTTTTCCTTTTCCACCTCTTCATTGCTGGAGCCATCTGTGGGCTTTTGCGCAGAAACATCCATTAAGAGTATTAGACAGACAGACTTATTTTCCTAATTTGTACTATTGCTGCTGCTTGAACAAGGACTTCAAGTTTCTGAAGTAGTTTGGAAATGAATCTGTCCCTATATGTTTGTGATCTTTTTTCTACATTCTGACTGTGATACAGCGGTGTCCTGGCATGCTGGCTCCTTGAAACCACATCTCTGCCTGTGCAGTAAGCAGCATCTGAGACCAATCCTGGATGTTGGAGATCAGATACTTGCATTCTTTGTCTATCAGGATCATCCTTGCTTTGCTATCTGCAAAATGATCCCCAGGACCTCCCTGCTCAAGACTTTGCCTGTGTTGCTCATATTGCCAATGAATATTTTGCACAAGAGACCTCAGTGATAGAGGGCTTTAGTAGCATGAATCGGACCATTCAGTTGAGGAATATCTTAGATCAACCAGGGCTTCATGCTTTATGTCTTTAGTTTTCTTTCTGTGAACATTGTAATTCAAAAGAATTACAATCCAGTCACTGAAAACTGACCCCAATAAAAATTCAAGACCCAGATGGAACAGATATTGAGACAGCTATGACTTGGGATTTCTATTAAGCTACCAGTGATCTAGAAGTGAGTGAAAAGAGTATGAGGACTGGATGTTTGGACACTTTACATCGCACTGCCAGTAAAAATATCATCACTGTTAATCACTGCTGTCATTTCCAGGCAGGAATCAACTGAGACAACCACAAAGAAACGGCACAGTTTTCCCATTTATGTTTTTCTGAATGTTTTATTTTCACCTACTAGCCACTTCTTCATCATTCTAGTTAAGATATGTTTTAAAATTTTGGCCTCATATTTAAAGATTTTCCTGTGTTCCTTCTTTGATTCTTTCATACATAATATACTTCTTGATATATGTAGCAATGGAACTTAATTTTGGAACGTATGAATGTTTATATCTCTTGCTCAGTTTTTAAGTTTATGTAAAATTTAAATTGAGTTTACCTGTGTGATCCAAGCTGATTTCTATATTTACCTTACTCCTAATCTCATTAGTGCTAGATGATTTTTTTTTCATTTTAACTATTTTTTCTACATTTTACTAGAAATAGTTGTACTGTATTTATACTAAACACTTGAATCTATTTTAGAAATCTGAACTCATATAATTCAATTTTTAGGAAGTCTGTTTTACTTCACAGGTACATAAGCTCCTGAATTATTGTTCCCTTTCATAATTTGGATATATCCAACTTAAAAGAATTTTGGAAAATAAATTTCATCTTATTTTGAAAAGACCGTTGTTCTCTTATCACACTCATTTTTAATATTTACTTTTAAAATTTATTTCGTATCTATTTATTCTATATTAAATGATGTTGGTATAAGGTCATGCCTCGGTAAACATATCTAGAAATGCACATTAATAAAAACTGAGAGACAATTCTATCACATTAGTTCCTGGAGACTTCCTCCATAAATCAGAGTAAAATTTTCTAGGCACAATAATAGTGAAAATATTTTATATTTTCCTATCCCTCTAACCTATCTATACCATCCCACACTTTATCACGGGCAAGCTCACTATCACTCTTCCCCCCCAACATTTTCTTTTATTTTCGTTTGTCTAGGTTCTGCTTCTACTAACTTCATTATTATCCTCTTGTTCCTTAACTAAACAGTCTATCAACAGTTTGTTTCATGTATAAGTAAACAGTATATAATTTATTCCTTTAATTTTTTAATTTTGTTTTTTTGCTAAGAGACAATAGATTAACTTCTACTCAGACTCTATTTTTAGATTCTGTTGTTATTAAATCCTTAAAATATTACTGCATATTTTCCTAAATCATTTCATATTTATCAAGATCCTTCAACATTCATTGTATCTGTACTATTCCTGAATCAGTAACATTAGTGTGAGCCATAAATTAGTCTCTCATTTTCATGTGAAAGGATCTTAACCCATTCACCTACCACCTAGAGCCGGGAAGTCTTAGTAGATGATTGATCACTCATCTCCACTGGTCACCTCTTTGAATGTTTTTGGTCTGTGCCAACTGGACCAAATAATTTTTGAGCACAAGTCAGGTGTTGAGTAAGGGCTGGAGAGAATTTCAAATAGGCTTCTGTCAGTGGCAAAACATAGTTTGAAGTCCAAGAATTTTTCCACATCGACCGACAATATTCTGAGTTTTTTTAGTGTAGCTGCTCTTCCAGGATTCTTCCATTAAAAACCATCCTTGTTTCCAGAGGCATGACTTTGTCAAACCTGAAGTCCACTTTTTTTTTTTTTTTTTTTTTGCCAGGGCGGAGCTGTTAATCAGTCCAGATTGCCTAGCATTAATTGATGGGTAACCTGTCTTTATGATCATTTATTTTTCTTTCAGGTTTGAATAATTTGCGGAATTTACTAAAGATAATTATACACTTTCTAGATAATTAACAAAATAGCCTAGGATAAAGAATCAAATTTTGTGAGAGTTTTTCAGAAACATCCACTTACTTATGATTAGTCATCTGCAATTTTATATAGAGATCTCTTAATTAGCAGTTTTTAATCCACTTAATGTGTTGATAGCAAATTGTTCAAGTTCTTTAATCAAAGGGCATGTGATGTAAAATTAGAAGTCTAATCATATTACGTGAACACTGCTATCTTTATCTGTCAGATATTTAATCTCATCAAAAAAATATTGTTAGTTTGACATGATTAATTTTTCTGAACCTGTGTTGATTGGCATCAGTTTTATATTTTCTTTCTTTAATTCTGCTAATTAAGTTCTATAAATCAAGCTCTGTATCAGCCATTCTGATACCACTCAGTAAAAGACTACTTCTACCCCTTTAGGATGACTGAAACATGAAAGAATGAAACATAATCAAAGGTAGTGAGTGAATGATTTAAGAATGAGTAAGAAACAGTATGTGCTTTTTTATTCACCAGCACTGTAATTACGAGCAGTGACATGAAATTCAGCAGTTCCCAAGATTTAAATGGCAAAATCATAGCCAGGAATAGTTCAAAACATGAATTTGATAAAATTGAAGGGCCTTTTAAATTGGAACGTGATACATTATCTTGTGGCAATGTAGACTCTTCCACTTCCACCCATTCAAAAAAAAAAAAAAAAATTACCACCTCATTGTATTTATATTGTAATTCACATTACATTATAATTTATAGCCAATCAAGTAGGATACCACTAGGTTTCATTTACAGTTTTTGTCAAAAATATTTTATGTCATGGTTTTATGATTTTTGTTATCGGTATTCCAGTATATCATCATATAAGGCACTGGGAGTTAAAGAGTTAATGCTCCAGTTCCATGGACTGACAGATTTCTTGGTACCTGGTTCTCAGAAGAGAAGAACTACGTACCCCAGAGGACTCTGCATACCTGTTTTCTGTTCAGAGGGAAAGAAAACTGCACACAAGTCCCGAGACTGCCTCTTTTTTTTTCTGGTCATCTCAGCAGTGCATGTTTCCTGGTGTTTCACCTTCTGCTTCAGAGTAAGGCCTTCACTTTTGGACACTCTCTCACTTTAATTGATTTATTAGCTTCAATTACAATTATATTGTATTATATTGTGTTATTTTGCATTCTATTCTATTCTATTTAGTATTATAGTTCTCTTCCTCAGATCATTGCCATTGTTTTGCTTTTAGGCTCATCTCCCTGACCCTTTCCTGGGGCATGGATCCATGGGTCCCTGCCCCATTTGTCACAGAACTCGGCTAAACCGAACCATAAGCAGTTGACATTTTTACAACAGAATTACATGGACTTATTTTTTTTCCTGAATATGATTCCATGTTTAATCACCAAATATCCAGTCAAAATAATATTTTCTAAAATCATTTTCTTAGTCTTATTCTCAGAGATCAGGACAAGCCAATTAAGAAGGAAAATAAACATGTGGGTAAGTTCTTTTGGAAATCCTTGTATTTTGCAGCAATTCTGTCCTTCGAGTAGAGGTCAGATATTTCATCTCATAACTTGTTTTTAATCAGAAGTGGGTTTAGTTTAATTTCAGTTTCCTCCTATGAAAAATTGTTCAAAGGCAAAATTCCATTCCTTGAGGCTTAGAAGTGGATAAACAAGCATGGAGATCAAACTCCACTACAACTATGTCTTTGCAGATCAAATTTTGACCTAACTGTCGACAAAAAATGATAGAAAAATGCTAATTAATAGTGAAGACAAAGTTAATGCTAGTAGAAACAACACTGTCAAATGATAAAATCAGTATTTTACACACTGTGCTCTCATTTGTTAATTTTATGAAAAAGGAGAATTTGATTTATGAAAGTTGTCTTCTCTTTAAATTTTGACTAGCCATTATTTTTCAGTGCTTCACATCTAAATTTTAAAATGAGATTCCCTAGACCTAATTCACAAATTACCCAAGTAAGATTGAAGAATACCTTTTCAAAAACACTCTAGCTTTACACAGAACCTTAGATTTTCCATGTTAAATAAGGGAATATCTATTTTTCTTTCACTGACTGTATTGCTTCCTTAAAAACTTCTATAAAAAATGTAAAAAAAATAAAAAAAAAATAAAGAACAAGACCATATTCAGCAGAAGAATTCAAATATATCCAGTATCAGAATTGAAGTCATAATAATTTTACCAGTGGTCTTCTGTCTAGGCCCCTCAAAAGACCCACGCTTTTAATCTCAGCGCAGTCAACTTTCAAACTTTAGAGTAGATGTCTATTACAGTCCCTTATCATTGATGCAAATCTTCCAATATACTTCAGTGATTTTAGAATTTATCCTAACATTATAGCTGATATGTAAATACTAGGAAATGGAATATCAGGCACAAGCAGACACAATCTACCAGCAGAAAGCAAAAATAAGGTGATTCTAGTCTAAAATTGTTAATCCTGATGTGATTTCTAAATACTTGAAATATTTTAAAATATTTCAAAATATTGTGAAAATATAGTAGCTATAATCTTAGAGAGACACATCTCCTCTTATCCACAGGATAATAGATGATGGCCCTATCGGAACATGCTAGTAGTCATTTTCCAGTGACTCTCTCCACCAGAGTATCCCAAGTAGCCACTTCAATGATTTTTGATGGTAATTTTTTGATCCTGTGACAAAGTTGCAGATCACTTGACTTCAGCAATATTAATCAGTGGCTTCATTTCTTTGGAGAGAAGATAATTGGATGTAACCAAAATTGAAGCAAAAGAGGCAATGTTTTTCAAAGTCAAGCTTCCTTGATTTAGCTGATAAACTGAATTAGATAAGTGTGGGTGAAATGACAGTGGAACTGCTTAATGGATCTTCTTGTAATTCATGCATTTGACTCCTTTGATACACCTTTTCTGAAACGGCACTGGAAAAAAATATGTATCACCCACTGAATTTTATTTAGGTGTTTTGAGACATATTTTCTATACATATTTCCCATACACAGCAACAGATAGAGATTTCCAGAGATGTAATAATTGACTTGAACTTGGACAAGGTGAGTTGCATCCAAAATTAGAAGCTGCTACTAAGTGATACAAAAGCTGAATTTTGATGTTTTTTTGTCTCTTTTAACAGCAGAAATATGAAAATTAATCAGCTTCAATACTTCCTTGCAAAAAAAAAAAACAAACCTGAAAATATACCATAGTTATCACATTGATCTTTTCCAAACTGCTATGCTAAAGAAAAAAAAAACAACAAAACAGGATTCTAAAACATGTTTGATATTTCCAAGTCAGTTTTATAACTGTTTTATAACTGCTTTCATCACTCTTAACTCTGAAATGGTATTCTGCAATTTAAAGTCTTACAGAAAAAAGATTATCATGCCATATGCAGAAAGGTATGAAAAGAGGTGCATTTTGTAGCCATTACCAAAAGTAGTTGAAATCTGCTCCATCTTCTCTTCGGTGTCAGGAATAAAAAAAAAAAAATTGTTCTAAATGTAATGGGCTTTGGACTGCTTCTTCAGGCAGGTGATCAACACTTCACTGCTTACTAAATGTTAACGTTTTGTATTGCTAGTAATAGTTCCAGAAGTGTAATTTTTTTTAGGGGTTCTCCAGACTCATGCTAAACTTAGAAATAGTAAAGAAGCCTAAAATAAGATTTATTATTTTCTAAGCATAATGAAAATCATAAGGGGGGGAAATACAAGTTTAAATCTCAAAAATCTTGTGCATTACTAATTATTATTATTATTACTACTATTACTATTATTATTATTTTACAGGGAGAAATATATGTATTAAGTGCCAGTCTAAAAGAAGAGAGTTTTTTTTAGAACAGAACATAGTGGATGTGTGACCTAGGAAATTGAAAGGGTTTTCATATATATACATATTACATAAAATTATACCCATACATATATTCATATATGCAATTTATAAAATAAACTAGTTTCATTTGTGATACTATTTCATGGTTATGTGCATTATCACTAGGCTTTTTCAGAGGCGTTTGGGAATAGGAATTTGATAGGTTATGAAAAAGAAAGTGTTAACTAGTGTCAAATTCAGTATCTGAAATGGCTTTCTTGCAGTGTTCTCTAGATAGTCATGGGACTCTATGTGTCTGATGTGTGTTTGTTATGTATTTTCAGAAGACAGTAGATCACTTTACAGTTCTTTATTTCACCATAATTCCTGTTTGGTCTCTACTTGATCTAGCTAAAGCTAGCTGTGATAGTCAAATAGGATAAAATCACTTGGATTATACTGAAAAATATATTGAAAGTGCTTTACTATGTAAGTTTCTTGTTCTACAGCAATCTTTCAAACTGACTTTTTAAATATATTTAAGGCTATAAAATGTAAAGAAAGTTATTATAATTTTTTCAATAACCAAAAATTTTTGATGAAGGATTATATATACATATATATATATATATATTTCTAAACATAAATTTTGGCCAATGTAGATCACCTGACTTTCCATTTCTAAATCCTTATTTCTTTGGTTTTGAATCATATCCTAATGCTGGTAGAGAACCTGCTGTTAAATATCTGAGTTTTTAAAGATCATGTTAATCATCCATTATTCTTTATTGTACTTCTTTTAAGAAGGAAACTAAATTCATTTTTCACCTCCTGCAATTTATCAATATAGAATCTACCTTCCTCCACAAAACTCATCCCCCTTCTTTTCTGTAATTTCTCTTGTACTATAACTTTAACTGGAGTTTTCAATTGCCAAAGAGACATGAAGAATATTGCATGGCAGTGGATATGCCAGAAAAATGCTGACTTAGTTAGCAATGTAAGTCACAGCAATAAAAAAATTTAATTTTTAGTCTATTATTCTTTCTTTACAGAATTTGCATTTCTCAAGATTTGAGAAACGCAAAACTGTGTAACACATAGCAGTGATTGAATTTGCAAGATAAGAGTCCCTGGAATCATAATAGAATACATGTTAAATAGAATATGTACATTTTTTTGTTATCTGCTAAATTCCTAATTTAAACTAAAAACAGAAAAAGATCACTGCTGGAAGTATTACATCTCAGTCTTCATTGTCTTTCAGTTTTAGATCATGCACTGGAAGTCCAGAAAGGATTTTTATTTTATTTTATTTTATGGAAAAGAGAACAGTATGTAAAATAAACTGACAGGATGCAAGACACACCTGAACAGCCACCAAACAGCAATATACCATTTTCCACTTATTTTAAGTCACTCTAATGTTTTCCCAAAATGTACTGCACTAAACTCCATTTTACTGTCTCTTATCTTTCTGTATGATAATGATTTGTATTTAAAATGAACTGGCACAGTTATTAAATAAAATAAAAAAATAAAAATGTACCTTTGAATAATAATCAATGAACAATGTTCATTTTTCAGTGTTCATTTAGATGTTTATAGTAAAACATTAAATCGTCTTCATTTTCTGACAGAAAGTAAAAGATATCAAATTATATTAAAAACTCTTCACATCTATAAGGTAATCTGTAAGGTAAGGTCTCTGACATGCAAATAACATAGCTTCTTACCATACTGTTTGTTCCATCTCATGAATCACCTTGCTAGCTAAAAAATGGTCAGGAAATGGAAAACGAATATGTATTGGGACACAAAAAATTGCTTTACATATAAATGTTAAAGCTGAAAAGGCTTTAATTTCCTTTAACATTTGCTCCTAATTTTCTTCTGTAGCATTATCACACTTCTATTTGTCTTGGAAAATGCTTTGCCCATTCTGTGATCAAGAAGACTAAGTCATAGAAAATATACTCAAAAAACACTGGAGGCTCAAAATACCCATTTTAACAGAAACCATTGCAGTCATCATCACCATGCTCTAAATTACCATCATCTTCTTCTTCTTCTAATTTCTAGATAAGAATGCATTTTGTATGTCTCTTTGTCTCTTAGTCAGTGTCTGTTTCAGTCACGTTGCAAACAATGCACATCTTTCACAAATGTGAGAATTCTTCTGTCACAGACTCTGGAAGAAAGGTGAGACAATTCTGTTCCAAGAGGGAAGTGTTCTCTTGATGAGTTTTCTTCAAATTAAAGCATCAGAGAACTCATGTAATGACATTTACACTCTATGTAGTTTGTGTTCCATGAAGAATCCTGAAGTCGTAAGGAAAAACACAATTATGTACTGAACTGTAGCCAGAGATACCATGACCTTACACAGTGCCAAACAAACGCAGGAAAATATTCTCGTTTCTCTTCATATGGTTCTATCTATAATAGCCAGAGCTTTCATGTTTTCCAAAGAACTGTTTTCTAGAAACTTGTTCCACAATGCAATAAGACACATGTACTTTGCTATGGGAATTGAATGAAATTCAGAAGAACAAAAAGGATAAACGTATGTTTAAAATGACAACTCAGAACTCTTTGCACCTCAGCATTGTGAGATATACACTCCTCCAACTTCACTGAAGTCAAAGCAGTTCTCGTGTCCACAGCTCAGGAGTCTAATTTGCTTTAATTTTCTTCAGTGTGTTTCATTGGAAAAATTAGATTCTATAATTTAATGTAAACAGAGAAAGTAAGTTTTTCCACTCAAAGTGCATGAGTTTTTCTCATACCCTATGCAACAACAATTTAATGTTAATAAAATCACTTAGCTAAACCTCTAGGTGTTATCTGTTGGAACCTTAAGTAAGATTAACTTCTTGAAGACAGTATACGCAATGACAACTGGTGAAAAATATAATGAGGCATATCCATCATTTTCAGTGATTATATTTTCTTGTTTAATGCAATGACGGATTAAAATTCAGACAACTGTATTGCTATTGCAATCACATTTTATTACTTAAATTACTTATAATGAAATTTAAAACTTTAAGATCTAGATACTACTGCTCAGCCCCAACAGGTCACCTGTCATATATATAGCATAAGTCAGACTTTGGCAGATGAAAATAACACACAGCTAAGAAAGTCCAGCTAACCAAGTGTCTTGTTTCCAGTAGCTGTCATTAGCAGACACATTAAATAAGAAAGAAGAACCTTCCTGAAACAACCTCCATTGTGCACCTTCAAGACTGAGTCACGGGTGTGTAACTGCAACTAACAGCCTTCATACCTCTATTATTTTTCCTTACTTTAATTGGCTTAACAGTCTAGGTACATTTCTGACATCAACAGAGCCCTGTGGAAATAAATTCCTCAGGTTAATTATGTGTGTTAAAAATTGTGTTTATTTTAAACTTTGTATGCAATCATTTTCATTGAGTGCCTTTGTTCTTCCACTGGGGGCAGATAAAAGGTACTCTGCTCACTTGTAGCTGTCTATGTACATAGTGAAAAATCAAACTCCCTTGCACTAAAATCATATCGGTATGATTTCTTCCTGACACTTTTTGTGATTTTCTTGTATTTTGTGATTTATTGTAAATCAACATGGTATTTTCAAATAATGCATACTGAAATATTATGAAGCATTTTTAGGTTTTGCTGTCTTTTATTTCTCTCCAAACCAAGCCTACGCCAATAATCCTTGTTACAGATAGTTTTATATTATGCAAGGTAAGTGGGGGCACTAAGAGTTTTATATAGTAAACTATGCACAGCGTGCTGTCTACTTATGCTAAAAAACATGCTCAATATCTCATGTAATGTTTTAAATTTTGCTCTTTGCAGCTATAATGTGTGAAATGTATATTTGGTATGTGGAGATGAAAAGTGTAGAGTCTCCCCACAAAATCCTAACATGGCAAAAGTGCATTTTCTGCTACTTTTGCAGCCCTTTCCTTCAACATCTATATCCCAATCTATATGAATAGAAGATCCAGCTCTTCCTGTGGAATTAAAACATTTGTTCTGAGTTAATTGCAGGGGGACTTGTTTTCTTTGTTTGACAGGTTGATTTGGATAAGTAAGCTGGAGGGATGTGAAATAACAGCCCAGTTACACACTATAGATATCAGGAAGAATGACAGTCACTGGGGCTTACAGATGGCACAGAGTTTGCTCTCACAAATGTTTTCAATATTTGCTCACTTCTCAAGGTATTTTGCAGCCATTATCTGCTTACTGCAATACCCTGAAACAGAAGCAATTTCCTTACAAATCATGAAACCATCTCGGTCTGAATCAAAACCAGAACTATTTAGATCAGCCCTCCAGAGCCTCACAATGCCACAAGGAACTGCTCAAGTTTGACAGCAACAGACACTCGCCTTCCAGCCCTGTCACTCTCCTCATCTTATGGTGAAATGAAACAATGATGCCCTTGGCTGAGTTGAACATACCAGGCTAGCTTAGCATTTTTTATCAGATAGACATCCTTGTATGAGCACTTCAATCAAGAAGTAGCTACAAGGATTGTTGAGTCAATGCTACCCATTAACACACTAGGCCTATGTATGTTCTTACAATTTACACTTACTGAAAATAAATATTCCTTTTTTTTAAAGTAATGAATAATACTTCTTTTACAGAGGCCAGTCTAATTCTATTCAGCAAACTTCTGTTGCAGTTGAGGTGCCATAACTTCTGTATCTCATTTACTCTAAGAGATTTATTTTCAAATTGATGAGAAAACTGGACAAAAAATAGCCTTGCTCACGGCCTCAGTGAATCATTAGATTTCAAATGAAAGTGAGAATTTGCTGTTTACTTAACAGAATGCACCATCTCTGAGACACGTCTAAAGAACATGTTGATTTCCATTTTTTTTTTCTCTTTTGCAATTCCACTCCTTCAGCACTATTCTTGCAGAATCAGCAGGAACAAACTATAATGACTGGGTCAAATGCTGAAGAAATAGTTTGTAGCCTTTCACTGAGAGCTTGTGGTGCGCAGACTCAGCATGATCAAAACCACTGAATTTTCTCTATGACTAACTGGCGTCTTCATTGCTGCTCTGCAATTTTATAACAAGGCTCTCCATCTCTACTTTCTTTTATGCCAACTGCCCCACTTTCAGCTAGACAATTCTCATTTTTCTTATCTGATTTTGGCTGTCACACACTTTATCTGTTATGTCCATTTTGTTTGCCCATGCACACTACTGCAGCCAAATCAGAGGCTGTTAGCAACAATACACCCATGAAGGCGCAGAGGGCCTGCATTACTATTGTGTGCTACATTTAGAGCAGGCTGAAAGTGGAGTAGAGTTTAATTTGCAGGTGAGGGGTGTGGCTGTCTGTTCAATCATCTGGCAGTCAGCACTGCAGTAAAGCTAGCTTCAAAGCAAAGCAAAACCTCATGACATACTCCATGCATTGCCTTTGTGTATTATAAGCAGAAAAGAGCTATTTATATATTCATTCAATGGTATTTCCTTGTTGTATAAAACATCAGAGCCCTTTTTAATGTATGACATTCTGATGCAGAAGTCTTAAGCAAGTCAGTTCCTCAAAGAACAAATGAGTACAGTCATTTTAGGTGCCCCTTTCTCTTCTTTCACAGACAAATGCTCCATTAAATAGATTTCAGAAGCAAAAATAAATGAGAGTCCTGGAGTACTGATCTCATCCGATACCTCTCATCTTCATTCTTGATGTCAGCTTTTCAAATGGCTAAACTAGAGTTCAGTACCTTTGTTATAATCTCCTGTTAAACAAATAGCACACTAATAGAACAATGTAATTGCCACTTGTTAAGGGATAGAGACACGAGTCTGGGTTTCCTGGCTCATGAAGTCTCATCTAGTTATGTGGCATGAGTTTGTGACAAGCAAAAGTACTAGTACTACTAGTAAATGTAATAACTAGTAACTCTATCAGGGAACCTGGATTTCTTTACCAGGCTTTGTAGCAAGAAAATAATTAAAAGAGTACATGTGAATGCTTGTCATTCTCAGGAACAAACTACAGCAGGTCCTATTAATGATTCATAGGGTGGAGTTTTCTGGTGGAGTTGCATGTTCCAGCTAAGCATGCTGACATTAGTAGTATCAGTAAATCATCGGTTTTCAAAGTCAAAAATGCCAAAGGATACCGGCAAGATTCACAACACAAAGAGGCAGAAGGAAGGAATAATTAAAAATACTGAAAGCAAAAGAAAGTGATAAGCTAACATATGTTAGTCATAAGCAGTGCAGTACTAGCAATGCAGATGATTGTTATTACAGGCAGAGCTGATCAGGGGTACAGTTATCAGGTATACTATATACTAGGGACATACATTGTATTTCCTGCAATACAGCAATTAGGGAAAAATGTGGCCAAATAAAATGTATTTTGCCTCAACAATTTTGGTTTGATGGCCTGGTGTTTGAAGCTGCTGGGACATCCTGAGTTAATATCTCAAAGTCAGGTTTGCCAAGTAGATTTGCTTGTGCCAAGCACCCTTCTTACCTGAAGACCTGAATTATGGGAACAAGCCACAGACTGATTTTTGGGGGCTGCAAGCTATCTCAGGCTGAACTCCTGGAGTAGAGAGACTCCCTGGGACAATCCTGGGGGTCTGAGTGGGACTGATAACAGCAGGGAGTGATCTGCCACCTCAAGATCCACTTCAGATCTCACCACAAACCACCCAGGTCTGCCATTCGTGACCCCATTAGACAATGAGGAGACTCTTAGCTTTGTTTCTTCTCTCAAATTTCTCAGACCAGTTCTTCTATCTTTTCTGATTTGAAGGGATTGACAGATGGGAAAGAAGGAGAAATAATTTTTTTTTTTTTAAAAGGTTTCTGAATTCCATTTCTGTAGAAAAAATCTGGATTTTTCTGTTTAGGTACTAGCTCAGTCTAAAAGCTTTTCAAAATAACGAAGTATCCTAAATATCCCCAAACCCAGCATTTGATTTGCTGCAGTTATACTCACACGGAATCATCTTAATGAGAAAAGTCTGTGGTAGGAGCATCTATTATTGGCATCTTTTCCATCTGTCTGTGTTGCATCTGTACTCATCATTCATGCATTTTCACTTTTTTAAAATAATAATAAACATATCAGCATTATATGAATTAGTGACATGATATTGAGGGATATTTGGATTCTGAAAGACTGATAAATAGCTCAGGAGACCAGCAGATGAACAGACAGAAGTGCAGAAAGCTCCCTGCTCTGAAGTTACAGCAAAAGCATGTAACTCAACTTACCCACTTTGAAGCCAGACTTCAAAGTAGTCTTGTGTTAAAATGAGCACGATATGACTATTTACCATAGTAATAAGAGAATATGGCAGTACTCCCTTATTACAAAAAAAAAGTTTGTGTCATTTCTTTTCTTTTGAAGTCAGCTGTTGATTTCAAATCAAGTGGTTAACGTAATTTTTGTAAGTCCCATTTTAAATGTATGTAGGTCACTGTGTTTGCATTAAGTACTAGGATGGGAAAACTGCCTTAGTGAAAACTATTATTTAATGTAGTAAATTTGAGAGGTATTTCTTCCTCGATTACTCATGTTTCCTCATTCCATAGGAGAATTCTGACATTTGAAAGTAGATAGCCAGCTGACAGAAAAAGGGAAGCACTTGAAGCCCTTCTATGCTACTTGGAGGAAAATTCACAGATGCATTTCATTAAAGTTCTTTGAAATTCTAAGATGATAGCAATACAGAATTGCAAAATATTTTTATTATGAACAGAGATGGGGAATTCTTCACCTTTTAAAAATTCAAAATAAAATAGTAAACATCTTCTACTAGGAAACTTCATTGACTTTTTTAACCCCAGAGTATACTTCAACCTCCCTTTTTCTCACTGTTTTTCCCCTTTCCTCATTTGACGTCAGTCTGTAGAGCTGTTAACTTATCATCCTATTTTCCTCAAGGCAGTAATAGAACTGTGTGAAAATATCCTTGGCAGATGTTTGTCTAAACCTACTTTGACAAACTTCCAGAGAAGTGCAGCCTTTGCAGCCGGTTTGTTCAAATTATGTTCACAATAAAAAGCAGAGTTAGAACAGTTTTCCTTATGTCAAACCTGAACCCTCTAATCTTCAAATAAATATACTTTCTAATTTTTTAAGAGATTTGAGAAAAGTCATTCAGAAAATTTCTGATGACCACTTTCTAACTGTACCTTTTAAAATTTGACAGAATTTTCTAACATCTTTTTCTTCATATTCCTTTCCTACATGAATCATTCCATGAGTTAAGATTTGCAAGAACAATTACTTTTCTTTGCTCTCTTGGAGACTCTTGTTGGGTTATGTCTCTTGTAAAGCCATGTCTTACTGAGATGACAAGAGCTGGACACCATTCCTCAACTGTGATCTCAATAGCATGAGGCAGAATAAACAATTCTCCTGACTGCGTTCCAAGATGAAAGATACTTTCTTTAAAACAGCAGCTAAATTTTAATTAATCAGCAGCTTAGAAGTATCACAATCTGTAATACTGGGGCTCGGTGATAAACAGAATGATTTATTACAGAATAATTTATGATGGAAGAAATCTCTGGAGTTTACTCAACTGAAAGTATGACCAGTTTATGTCAGGTTTTCCAGGCATTTTTTCTTGAAGTTTAAGGTTCTCTGAAGGAGAATTTTCCAACCTCTTCTTTTCTTCCAATGTATAACAATTTTTACTACTGTTTTATTTGTTGTTGTTCTTGATGTTTGTTTGCCTTCCAAATAGCTACCTGGCATTTATCTGTTTGTAAGCAGTACACATTGCTTTTTTTGCACACTCGTGGCTTGACCTTCGTTCTGTTTCATCACTACAGGTTTGTCTGGCAAACACTGGAAGTCATTTACCCAATCCATCTAGTGGAACTCTCGACAATGAGCACAAATCCCAGCCTACTTTGCCCTTGCCCTTGGTTTTGGATTCAGCTTTCCTCATGGAGCAGTCTGTTCTACTATTGAAGTCTTTGACAGATCTATAAAAGGATGTTGGATTGTTCTAGTTATGTAGAGAAAATATTATTATACTAACAATGTGTGAATTCCAGCTATTTTCCGTCTTGTGCTTATTAGTTTACTTATGGAAAAAAAATCACATGGAATTTATTACAAAATTAATTACATTAAGTGATAACACATGCTCTTTAATACTCAGTAAGTACAATACATACCATGTCTTTCATTGCTTCTTCCTTATGTTTCATCTATGACAAAAAAGTCAAAATTGCTATTCATCTGAGGGATGACTATTAAAAAGTGTGAACATCCTGCAAATAAATATTTCATTACAATTAAAATGTCTTCAAACTTACCTGAAAAATACATTTTAGCATACAGTTGAAATCAAATCTTTTCTTAAGAGTTTGGTGGAATACTACTTAATGTAAAATGTAATACTATCATTCATTCTGTAACACAATTATTTTCTCTTTGTTTACTCTTTATTTGCTCTATATTCCATTCTTTGAAGTCCTTTACATAAGAATGTGTGGCGATTGAATTCATCATCAATTCATGAATTATACTTTGTGTTGATACAGATGTGATGTGAAGTAGAAAATTAATGATTTTCTACAAGTTCCTTCTTGCAGATAAGATGAGATTATGTAAACTATTGATTCTGGAAAGGTGCAAAGAACCATTGTAAAGATATTGGTCCAAAAGTACAGGAGAGTGCAAGGGCTTAAGAGAAAAGGAATAATTAAGATCTTGCCCTATTTTAAGTGACTTCTTGAATGACAACAGGAAAGAGCAATTCTTCCAGGAACACCAGCTTGATAATTGACTGGAAAAATTTTTTTATGTGTGAAATAGAATATTCTCCATCATAATTTGTCAGAGAGCCGTTGAGAAGTTTCCACCGTGTAAAGAACATGAATGCAAACATCTTCATATATACTGAGACAAATCACATGTAAGTAGAGCATTTTGACTGTATATCTCAAGGTGTCCAATATCTATAATTTCTAAAAATATTTATCTTCAGAATGTCTCCCTATATTGGGCATAATCCTATGTGTCCGTGTTCCATGGGAGTTATACATCAGAGACCTGAAAGGCAACAGGTCCAGACTCACACTGTACTGTGAGATTTAGGTGTTAGGGTTCTTGTCCTGCTAGGATACACAAAGTCTGCCACCACAGACTTAGAAAGGTGACTTTCTTCAGGTTTAATCTAGGCAGCTGAATACACCCAAGGCTTTTTGAACTTCCTTCTCTACCATTGCTATTTCAGAGAGGGATTATAATGTCTTCCATTTCCAACCACATCATATAAGCACATAAAATGATCCTATTTAAAATCCAGCTTTAGAATTTGTTGCATAGCTTCTGTGCTACTTCAAACAAGTATTAGAAATCATAAACAGCCCACAACAACCTGTGTCTGCCCTTAGCAACTCAGTCAGCTGAATGTTTCAGCAATTCTTCTTACATCCCTTCTTCCACAGCACAGTAACTGGAAAATGACTGTCATTTGCTTGTCTTGCTGAAATACACTATATATCACTGAACTCCCACTCTTTTATTTGGCCTCATGCTGGGTTTCTGTGGGCAAAGCCAACACATTTTATTTCCTCTCATTTGAACACACTGTTGTAATTAGGTGCAGTTGCAGAAAACTATTGCTTTAGATCCTTATCCTTAAAATCACAGATTAGAGAATGGAACTGATTTGTTAATCCAACTTGTTTCTTTTCTTGCTATTCTCATTAAAAAAAAATCAAATCATATTAATTATAATCATTGAAATGGTACCAGTAGGGTTCCCTGAATGTTATTTCAAGTATGATGATTTTTTTTACCCTAGTTGGACCAGAAGACCAAGATAGGCAGAGATCACCCTCAGGAAGAACCTTTCTCAAACTTTCTACTGGCTCCACAGTCAGGGACAGAAGGGAATAGTGTAGGCATGGAGCTCTCTGTGCATTCTCACCAGCACAAGTATACTTCATTAACTTTAAAATACAGTTAGATTTTATACAATGTCTGTAAAAGCACAGAGTGCAGAAGGATGCTAACCCATCCTTATCCAGGTAGATTGCTTCTGGAAGTTTGCATTCCTTTTAGAAACGATGCCCAGAATTGACACTGACCATTAACAATTCCAGTCCCGTCATACCCAGACATAAATTTGACTGGTACCTTCCACACATGGTTTTCCCTGCTGAAGAAGAGCTGCTAGGCTTACCCAGGCATTCCTAGGGAGAATGGAGAAAATAAAGGAAGTTGATGTATATAAAATTCTTTATAAGAAGCTATTTAGACTTCAGTGTTCAGAATGCTGCAGATCTGTCTTAATATCTAATATGATAGAATAATAAACTTCAGAACGTGTGATGTAGTTACTGTCAGTGCTCTAGAATAGTTTACATTTTTGATCTTACAAATGCAAAATTATTCTTGGAGAGCTCACAGTAGGGAATTGCAGGAAAAGTCAGTATAGTATGAACTTTAATATTTTTTCATGCTACAAAAAAAAAAGACAGCAACAAAACAGTGCAGTGAAGGATTGACTTTCTTGATGATTTGCTTATTTCTTCAGTTAACACATCTGGAGTAATATGATCTGATATCACATTCAAATATAACTCTTCCATCGTATATCTACAACCTACTAATTTAAGCCACAGTAGTCTTAGCAAGTCACCTGCTAGAGACTTTGGATAAGAGTCAGGGGTTTCGTTGAATTCTCAGTTAAGTAATTCTGTATTTTTTCACTGAAAACATCTGTGCTGAGGAATGGGATGGCAATGCATACATATGGTCTTTTTAAATGTCTTCTGCTTAGCTAAACATTTCTTCAGTATGGTGATGCTTTGCAGATTTTACAGATTTGTTTCTCTCTTTCTGAGAAGCACGAGTGTAAATCTTTCCCTTGAAATACTATCTCATTTAAACTGCTTGCTATACTTTGAATATGACCATGTCAAGTAAATGAATAATAATGAAATTGTAAAATCGAATTGTGATACTAAACAACCATCTCTCCCCTCTGTTTCCTATACTCGTCACTTGTTATGTTCAGTCCCTTGAAATCACAGGAAACAAAGTGCTTCAAAGCTAGTTTATGAGTAGATATCCCCACACTCCATAAGCTAAAAAAATCCTTTCCAACATTCATTTAAAAATATAAGACCCACAAGGAAAAATCAAAAGGAAGAAATACAATTTTCCACTTAAACACAGTGGGAGAGAAGTGTCCATAACTGTAAGGGAAAGGTGGCCAGAAAGTGTTTTTTTTTCAGTCCTTTACAAAAAGGTCCTTTCCCAGGGGTAATAAAAATGATAAAATGAAAAAAAGGATCACTAAAGCAGAGAGCCTACCAAAAGAAATATCCTCAGTTTCTCCAATCTGCTCTGTATGAAAATTCCCTTCATACCCCAACTCTTAAATTTCGAGAGTATAAGGAAGATATCTGTCATGTTTTGAAGAAGTGAATTTCTCTTTGTTATTTCTAAACACTTCACCTCATAGCCTTTCTAACTAGGACACATTTCCTTGGCCTAAAGGAAGGCATAGAAGTCATAAAAGTAGAAATCAGATCTTTCTGCCCTCTCCACGGCCATTAGAGTCACTGGAAGCCCCAGAGCGTGGGATTAATGCAGTTTAAGTACAGAGCAAACAAAGAATGATCCAGTTAAAGCCAACCACATCCTCTTCCTTTAAGGCAGAAGGATTGTGGTAAAGCTAAAAAGTAGCTGTCTTTTTGTGAATAGACAATGGGAAAAAGAAGATACAGAGAGTTATTTGGTCCTTGGGGATGGGACAGTCATAACATCTGTGCTTTTACAGGCTACCTTCTGTGGGATGATAGAATAGTAGGCATATAAAGTCATTTGTTTCTCTCTTCAGAAGTCTGTGATAAATGAATGTTAATATATTTGTATTAAAAAGAAATTTAGACACAAGTTATAAGTAGATGTTAATGTAGATACAAGTTGCAACTGCAATATTCAAGGCATAAAAATTTATTTTCAACACACACACACAAAAAAACTTAAAACTTTTTCCATTCTTCATATTCATATGCTTACACAACCTTCCTGGAGCTTGGATTTCTACAAGATTAGTTAAAAACTACTGTTATAATATGTTATTAGCAACTTGAAAGATCATTAGAATTTTTCATGAGAGAGAAAAGTAGAAATAGCACTCCACCAAATCTGGCATGGACAGATTTAAGGGAAGACAATCAGCTTTGTATGACTTTTTTTTTCGTCATTTTGACAGTTATTTCTCCTGAATATACTTTCCTCCAAGGGTCAAATCATTACCAAGCATAAAAGCAAGTAGTTCTGAATCCAGTGAAACAACATCAAATAAAACCTGATAAGCATCTTCCTTCAGTTTAAATATTGTCAGATCCAAGGTTAATAGGATAGATCTTGAAAACAGAATTTCAGAATTTAATCTTTGTCTGTCATGGTGTATACACATTTTGTTATTACTTTGTTGGTCTTACTATTAGGAAATAAATCCTAATACACACTTCAAAATGTAATTAGACCAGACAAGGGTAGTTAAAGCAGATCAGAAGGTTCATGTAAAAATTGTTTTTGACAGAGTAAAATGTGTTTATAGATATGCATGTGGAACTTCAAAGCAGCAAATAATATAAAGCTCTACTGTGTGTATTTGGTTTGCATTTATCTTATGAACTGTGATGAAAATAGCAGCTCTGGAAGCTGTTCCACAATGACCTTATGAAGATGTTAAAGTGCACTGGTGAAAACACAGCAGAAATAAGCATGCATTTCTGCTTAACTAAAAAGATGCTATTGATTCAAATGTAGAGGAAAAAAAGGTTGAAAAGCAGACTAGAAGTGTCACAATAGAGTCCAAGTGATTATGGTCTGATAAACATTCAAAGTTCATATCAATTTGATTGAATTGCCTCAAAACAGTTGATACATTTCAGGTGGTATACAATACCACCAGTAATTCGATTGCAAAAGAGGAAACTTAACTGTTTCGTTTCTTTTTAGCATGTAGAGAGAATCCTAATGGAAAAGATTTCACAACAGACTTCTATGAGCTGATGCAGCAAAATACCAAGAAAAAAAAACAAAAACAAACGAAGAAACAAAAGGAACAGTAAAAAGGAAGAAAAGTAAAAACTTAATTTATTTGGAAAAAATTTATGAGAATAAGCAGTATAACAGTTAAGTGAAAGTATTACGTATTAAGCAAAACATATGTTTTAAGAACATAGCCCAAAATTTTGATAACAGATAGAAATCCATTAGGTCATGTTATACGGCCATACTAAATATTTTCTTGTGCTAAAATCTTCCCATCTCAGCGTAAAAAATGAATAGGAATTAATAATAATAATAAAAAAGTAGTTGTCGCCCAAAATAAATAAGAATTAATCATATGTTCTAAGAAAGCAGTATTCTGTTGTCCTCCTCGTTCAACAGGGTGCTCAGTAGATGTTGGAAAGCTAGAAACTTTAGTAACAGCAGACTCTCAAGGGGTCTCAACAGTTTATGACTATATGTCCTAGTGATTCTTTTTCTTGTTATATGGAACTCTAGCTAAAAGCTACTCTGGAAGAGAGAAAGTGAACCAGTGAGAACTAAGGTCCTTCGTTTAGGAAGAACTATACGCATAACAGTAGTTCCTCATTTTCTTTTGATGTTGCTTTCCCAGAAGAATGTAGACTAGTAGCAAGTGTGGTATTTTGTTACATTACACTAGAAACCTATAATCCTCAGGAATATCAAAAGCTCCAATTTATTTTCCCATTTAGCACCAAGAAAATTAATCAGAATATATTAGCATGAAATGGAGTTCTTAGACTGTTTGTAGCTATGCAATGGAACTGATCAAATAGAGTGAAGAATTTATTTAATTAATTGTTATTTATTAGGTTACTATATTTTCCATTCTTGTAACATTAATTTTCATAAAGCTTTAAAAGCTTGAAGTCCTACTGAGTAAAATCCAGTAAATATAATGCATTTCTCAAAAGAACAATGTATTATCTTTGCTTTCTGATTGTGTTAACAGTGTAAAAGATTTCCAGTGTTCTTCTAACCCCTTAGGGCATCTGAGGAACTCCAGGAAACAAAGATATAATTCTGTGCCTTCTGTTCTTTCTACAAGCATTTCATACTTGCTGTGATATACATGTCCTAAAAGCACATGAAAGACCGTACCCTAGTGTGATCATGATATGTATCACATAGTGCCTCTTCTTACTTTTTCCTATTTTGTTTTGTTATCTGGTATTCAAATCCACTCTGTGGTAACCTTATCCATGTGCTGCTTGTTCTGTTCCTGCAAATCTTTGCAGACATCCTGGATTCCAGTGCCATCTGCATCTGCTTACAGTCCTTGCCTTTCACAAAAAAATCAGGAGTTAGCTAGACAGGTGGTGAAGCAAAACTATTATCAGAGTTGATCAGGAAAATATGCTATTTTAAAGACTTTTTAAAACATAATAATCCTTATTCAGACATTAATACAGGAACACATTGTGCAATTACTGTTACAGTTACATTGCTTCAGTACAGACAGCACAACAGCAGCCTTGGGAGGAGAGAGATTTTACTTTTCATAATATCCTCAATGACCCTGTTTTATATCAGTCCTCTTCTCATGGGATCGCAGTGATATCATTCTGACTCTGTTAATAACTCAATAGTTCAGATGAAGAGAGACAAATTGATGCTTAGTCGACAGGAGCTGAGCGTTTCTTTTTGAGAACTACATGTTGCTGTAAGGAGAGGCATCCTTGTAAATCCATGTAGTAATTAGCTTGTGCTTAAATGCACTGAATCTCCTCTATGTATGAGTACATACCTCTTGCCTTTACAGCTGTGAAAAAGCTTTGCAAAACAAAACTAAAGCAGTAGAATTTCTCTCTCTTAATCTTTCATATCCAAAGTTTTTATTTTTATGTCTAAGTTAATCATCCTTGGACCTCTGAATAACTAAATAAGCTAAAAAGGCATTCAAAATTAATATATCTGATCTATCACAGATAACTATGTTAAAATGAGTCAACATCTAAGAAACCACTTCATTGCTCTACACTGACAGTAAAAGAACCAATGAAGATTTAATCATCTGGTTAGGGGCACTTTGGTAAAAATACAGTCTGATAAATCTAAAATTTCACTGTTCTTTATGTATTTCTTAGAACTCTATGCTGTGAAAGCTAAGAATTTTAAGTAAAGTTTTAAATGGAGAAGTGGCAGAGGATAACATGAGGTTCCTTACACTGAGCGTATTAATCTGTGACTTAAGCAAGAATTTCACTTTCCTTTCTTATTTGTAAAAATCTTCACACAGTTGATCCAATGGTTTGTAAATCAGGATGAATACTTTTTTTTTTTTTTTTTTACTGAATTCTGTTATACTATAACTAACACTTCAATCATGGAAGAATTTCAAAATATTAGAGTGTTTTCATTTTAACTAAAAGAACATTACAAGTTTGTCAGGATGACCCCCCTAAATAAATAAATAAATAAAAACATTGAGGGTTAGAAGTATGAATTTGTCTAAACTAATAGAAGAGAAAGAAAAGACACTCATCAAAATCCATTCTCCTGAAGTTTCCAACCAAAGATGAAAAAAACAAGTGCATCTCTTCATTGGAATTCAAGCTTTGAAAGGTTCCTCATCTATTTATGTATCAAAGTTGCATAAAAGGCTTAAATAGACAAGATAAATTTAGTTCAAATAAGAACAATAATTCATCTAATGATATAAAGGTGAGAAAATTAATCAGAAATGGTACAAAGACAATTGGCTATCTTTTTAGATTTCCACTTACAGAACAAGCCAGATTCTGAAGGCAGACAAGAAAAGAGATTTAAAATAAAATAATTAAAAAAAAAATCAATTTATTAAAGCTAAGGTATTCTGAGGTCTGTGTAAAAAAAAACCACAGCTGTTGAATATCAATGTGGTTTTATTAAAATCAAGGACTTCACACTTATTTGTCCTAATTAATATCTTCCTAAAGTAAGTCTAACTTCAAAAACAAGAGCAATAATTTTACCAGCTTACTTAATTCTCATAATTCCCATTTCTCTATTATGTCACTAGTATAGACAAATTGATAGAAAAAAATCACTAACATATATATTTTGAGTAATAATTAATTTCATTCTCCCAGTGTGTAACTAAACCTGTTTTCTCTAATATTTCTTCAGTCTTCTCAGACTTCAAAGGCTCTCCTTTTTGTTCACATCCCTCTTTGAACTTACTGTTTACCTTCAGCAATTTTTTTCTTGGTTCTTTTTCCCTTTATTTGTTGGTTCTCTATGCTTGCAGAGCAACTATCTTTTGCACTTCAGAAGTAAACTTGAGATCATTTGACTTCAGGAAAACTCACCATTCATTCTTCCAATTATATAATTCCCATTTAATAAATACAATGCTTGTGACACAGGAAGCAGCTATTATATCTTGAATTTAAATCATCCCTCTCATATGTTGTATTTCAAAGCTTGTGAATATTAGGGAAATTACATTAACTGCAAGTAAATTCATGTAAAACAGATAAATCTTTATGTAAATAACTTTCAAATAATTCATTAATTCAGCTTGGAAAAGAATTCAATTGCTAAAGATACTAAGTTTACATAGATTTGACTACATTTCATAGAATCAGTCGTAGAATCATAGAGTCATGGAATCATAGAATCATAGGGGTTGGAAGGGCCCTCAAGAGATCATCGAGTCCAACCCCCCTGCCAAAGCAGGTTCCCTACACCAGGTCATACAGGTAGGTGTCCAGGTGGGTCTTGAATATCTCCAGAGAAGGAGATTCCACAAGCCCCCTGGGCAGCCTGTTCCAGTGCTCCATCACCATCACCGTGAAGAAGTTCTTGCGCACATTTGTGCAGAACCTCCTGTGCTGCAATTTCTGTCCGTTCCCCCTTGTCCTGTCTCCACACACTGCTGAAAAGAGTCTGGCCTTGCCACTTTGTCCCCCACACCTCAGATGTTTATAAAGCTGGATCAGGTCCCCTCTCAGTCCTCTTTTCTCAAGGCTAAAAAGACCCAGTTCACTTAGCTTTTCTTCATAGGGGAGATCCTCCAGGCCCTTCACCATCTTCACCATCAGCTTATTTAAGTTAGTACAATTTTTAAATAGAGATGAAGCTAAAGGGAAAAAAAATAGTAACAAAAATAAAAAAGAAACAATACAGAACATTTGTATTTATTTGTTGGTCTTCAGTGCTAATTGTCTTCTTGCTTTTAACTTTACATGATGTGAGAAGAATATTTTATGAGAATTACTGAATTACCTTATTTTTATTGATTCATATTCAGTTCTTCTCTGGAAATAAATTGCAACTCTGTCTCTTCTTAAATACATGACTTGTGTTTATTATTACATCTGATCTCTTTATACCTGAGGACAGATTTTTCTGCTTTTCTTGGAAGCCAAATATTTTGAGAAATGCTCTTTACTCCACCAAATTTGCTGTGAATGATGTAGGTTAGGTTGCTGTTTCCATAGAGTAAAACTTGATCATATCAGGTAGGTATTGTGCAAATATTTTGCAAAACTGTAGTACCCCAAAATCTCAACAGAATTTAAAAGATTACACAAATAAGTTATCATATATGTTTATAGAGAAAAAGAATCATAGAACAACCCAAGTTGGAAAGACTTTATCATCTGGAAAGACTAATTTTTTAGTGTAATTCTATTTCTAATAAATAACCTTACCAGACCATATTTAGTGTTCTTCAGAATTAATATGGTGTTGGTAGGATAACATCCATATATTTTAAATTAAAGTCATATTTTTGTAATTATCCTTAAAATGTATTTAATTGCTGCCCCATTTTGTTTGAGTGCCACCTCAAGAGCACTAGCAAAGCTCTTGAGTTACTCATCAGCTAAAATCATATAGATTTAGAGAACAGAATCATTTTGTTTATCAGAAAGAAGCTTTTTAAAATTTCTCAAGCAGAAAAAAATAATAATCATGAAGGCTTAGAGGTGAGAGATTGAAAAAGACATTGAAAAAGACAAACATATTCTCTCTCTCTGTTAATTCAATGTTTCCCCTTTTCATCTTTATTTTGTCTAGTTTTTAATCTCTTAAAGTTTCCAGCTCAGTTTTCATTGGGAAACTGTTTTGGTGTCAATCTCCGTCTCAAGAAATTTTCCTCAGTGTTCAGTTATGTTTATATTACATAAAATGACAGATAAATAGTTCTTTTTGGTAAGCAACTTACATATGTTGTTCTTTTAATCTTTTCCAAACATTTCTGCAAGAGCTTTTTGAATAGGGGAATAATGTATTTATGAGCATGATTGTTAACAATAATTAAATTAGACATATTTATGTCCCTTTCTTCAAGGGTTTCTGTGAAGATGACGCTGATATTTTGTGTTTTGATATTTCTGCTTGGAAATTGGAATATTAATTGACAGAAAGAATGAGACTGATTAAACTGATGTTTCGCACTGTGTTATAGAATGTTATTTTCCACATACATAGTGGTATGAAGGTGTAGGACAGACAGAAGTGGAAGATCTAGTAGAAAGCAAATCCATATGCATAACCTACTACGCTTACACTTCATATACATCAGTATAAGAGATAATAGCGAACAAATCGAGAAGTATGAAGCACACTAACAACAACAACAGAAAATAAATATTTTCATTCTTGGATTGTTTAAAATTTCAGAAAGTTTCAGCCAATTATATTCAATTTTTTTTGTTGTATTTGTTCATTAGCAACCTAAATATCTAACTAAAAGCTGTAGTCATTTTTAAATCTGAGACAGTCAAATCAGTTAACAAAAACAAAAGAATATGTGATTTAGATGATAGATCATGATAAAGTGGTTGTAGCTTTCAGTTCACTGAACTGCTTACATGAAATATACCTAGATGGTAGTTATGATCTGATGATTTATTTAGAGAAATACACTCAGAAAATTACACTAATTGTAATAATAACAACTGTAATTGAGGTATCCATTTTTCATACTGAGTAGACTGCCCAACTCTCTGATGGTTAATTTAACTATATATGTCAATAATAATAATAATAAAAGGTAGAAAATCCAAGAACATTGCACATATCTTCATACTTTGTGCTTTATTTATATTTTTGTAACTCATGGTTCTGATCTTTGAAGTTCACATCTTTAGTTCTAACTAATACTAGTTTGTACTAGTGTAATGTTAGTTATAAATAGTAGGGAATTTTAACAATTCTTTGCATCTACTGAAAGTTAAGCAATTCCTGCACAAGACAACAAATTACCTATAAGCCATACTAAAAGATGTTTACTTTGAAGGCGAGGATAGAGTACAGTTGAGAGTTATGAGAAAATAAATCAAGAAATCTTACAGTTTCATGTATAATTGCCCATACGGGTCTATGGCCATTAGGTGAAGTGGGGCTGGTGTAAAGAGTAAAATAGATTTCTTGTGGTTAGTCATTTAGATGTGATAAGTTTACTGAAGCTGCAGCAATCTTAGGTCCAGAATACTTTCTGAAAACTTTATATAAGTGGTAGTGTAAAGAGCAATGTAATCACAGAGGTTTCATATCTATCTGCCAATGTGTAGAAAAAAAAAATACCAAAAGGAAACTTGAATTTGGAAAAAATGCCTTGCATGCATCATTCTATAAAATATTGTAACTAGATTGTAATGTATTCCTCACTACCCTTTTCGCTGTGCTGAATTTGATCATTTGGCATGACAAATTGGCAGATATTCTATTGCTCAGCCAAGCACCTAATGTACAATTCAGATTTCCATTCAAATAAGTCTGTGTTGGAGGGGTGGGGGTTCTTCCACGGAAAAAAAAAAATTACCCAGTAAAGATATGCACTCCGAGACCTAGGGCTACACAGAAACCACAGCTATAGTTACCTAATTACAGAACTTTACATAGATTTCAGGGGCACATGAGCACTAGAAATCCTTAATTTAATGATTGATTAGAAAGAGATGGGGCAAAAGATATAAGAATTACTTTACATTTCCAGCTATTTCCCTAAAGATGAATACGTGTAGTATAAGTCTTACAGGTACAATGAATCTTACAAATTCAGATCTTTTCTGTGTCTTTGCAGGTGTCAAGTATTCATAAGCAGGCATTTGGTTCATCTGCAACTGAAGTGTTCTTGAAGTAATATTCATCAGTATTTTTACATCAGTCAATTATTTTACAACTTACATCTTAATGAAATTTTTTAATAAATGTGTTGGTGAACATTTTTATCATCATTTTGTTCTTCTTGTATTATTTTTTGCTCTAAAGCTTGATGCATCTTGTACATTATTCTGCTTACATGAAAGTAGATCTGACTAGAAGATTATTCAAACTGTCCAAAGACTATTCCACCCCTCAATTTTGCCCCCCCCCCAAAAAAAAAACACAATAGAAACTTCTTTTCTATTAGAACACATGAATATAAATGAAGTATTAATCCTAAATTCTCAAAGGAAAACCCTATATTTTCAAAGGAAAATGAAGGGCTGGGCTTTGCTTCACAGATTTATCCCTTCTCAATTTCATTACAGTGATTTCTATGCTTGATAACATTTTGATGTACATTGACATAAAGTATGACTTGGAAGAAATATTTAAACATCAAATAAAATTGAATATGCAATTATGTAGTTTTTGGATGGAAGAGTATGGATATGATAGCCACCCCTTGTGCCATCTTCTGACCACCCAATTTGCATATTTCTCTTGCATAGGCAGATCATGGAGTGAATGCCCACTCCATAACTTCATCATCTTCTCAGAGCTTTGGCTTCAACCTCTTTGCTGCAAGCAAAGGACTTTCCCTGAGGAGTGAAAATCAAGGGGAGAACATCTTTGACTTTCAGGGTCCTATCTTTTAGTCAATACTGCTTCTGTTTATGTATTCTCCCAATAACATGTAGAATCTGAAAACTCAAACAAATTCTTATTATTAAAATATCACTGTATGAAAGAATTAATATAATTTTACATTAATAGAACTGAGTGTTGCCAATCATTGCTACTCCATATTCTCACTAGAAACCTTGTACCCAGCTAAGCATTAATCCCACGTTTAATAACGTGAATGTGTTTTTACTTTTTTACCTCTCTGAAAAGTGCTATAAATCCTTTTTTAACCTCCATTATGTGTATAAAAGGGAAAAGAAATTATAATCATTGAAATTCCTCTGTAAGGATGTCTGTTTACCTGTTCAAAGGAAGCTGTCCATTTTACCTCTCAGAGTGACTCTTCCTTATCATCATTTCCAGAAAAAGAAAAAATTCAGAGAGTAGAAGGCTGGGACACCAAGTTAGTGAATACCACAAACTGGTAGATCAATTCTAGCAGATGCATATATCTTGTCAGATTAGCTCTGTATTCTCTTTCAAACTGTACAGTGTATCTAAAAATGACTAATAAAGAAGCAAATGAAAATTGCTTGAAGAACAAAATACTGTGTAGCATGTTCACTATTGCTTCTGAACTGCACCAGGCAGTAGTCTCTGTGTTCTCACTGCACTCCATCTCTCATAATCCCCCTTAGATCAAGTTTTTAAAGAATATTGTGTATTTAGAAAGAAGGCTTCTAAAATTTAATAAATGTTGCTGGCCTTTTGTAAAGCTAATATTATCTGTTACTTCTACTTCAAAGAGCCAAAAAGCTGCTGTTACCAGCTGGAATCTCTGACTTTTAAAATGAAAAAGTAACTGAGCCTACATTCCTTATACAGGTCAGCGAAACAGGATACTATTATAACTCAAGCTTAAAAACATCAGAGGGGGAACTGAAGAGGCACCAAGTGAATTCATCCTCCATTTTAAGTGATTTGCAGCAATTGAGAGAATGGCAGTCTTCCCCATTAAACCAGTGGATTTATTGGAAAAAAATCCTGCATATAGTGTTATTCTTCATATTGCTCGTCAGTATTTTCTGTGTCAAATGATATAGTTAAAACCCAGTTTACATAAAAAAGGACAAATGAAATGTTACACTACTGTTCTTCTAAAATAATTATGGTGACTACAGCAATGCTATTATCATAGAAATATAGAATCAGAATTTCTCAGGTTGGAAAAGACCTTCAAGATCATCAAGTCCAACTGCAAATTAACCATACTACCCTAGCAACCCACTGCTAAATCATTTCCCTGAGTGTCACATCCAAACAGATTTTAAACACATTCAGGGATGGTGTCTCAACTACTTCCCTGGGGAGCTTGTTCTAATTCTTAACAACCCTTTCTGTAAAGAAGTTTTTCCTAATATTCAGCCCAAACCTCCCCTGACACAACATGAAGCCATTTGGCCTTGCCCTGTCACCTGTCTCAATTGAGAAGTGACCAAACCCACTCTCACTGTAATGACCTTTCAGGTATTTGAAGACATCAATAAGGTCTCCTCTCAGCCTCCTTTTCCCCAGACTTAACAGCCCCAGCTCCTTCAGTTGCTCCTCATAGGGCATATTCTCCAAGCCCTTCACAAGCCATCTTGCCCTTCTTTGGACCTGCTCCAGCACCTCAATGTCCTTTCTGTATTAAGGTGTCAAAGGCTTTAAACTTTAGATTTCTGCCAGACTAAATATAATAGCAAATCAATGACTCCTTCTGAAATAGCAATTTTAGAGATGCTGTGTATGTAGACCTTTTGAACTATATTAGAATATTGACAGAGAAATAAAAGAACAGGAAAAAAATCAAGCTTTTAAATTATGCTGTTCTAATATTCCTTGCTCCTATTGTATCTGTCAGTAGACACATGATTCTCAGTAATGCTTGGATATAACCCATCTATAGCTTCTGTACAAATGGAGAATAGAGATACTGAGGATGAGATCTGTGGTCACATTAATCTGTGAAAAGCCACGTGCCTATCCTAAGGTACTTGTGGACAAAGACACATCAGGAAAGAGATCCATGGATAGTATCTAGAAATGCAAATATCTGATTCCCCCTTAAATATTGCTTCTCTCTTTTCCCACTGACTGTAGGCAGAGTTCAGAAAGTATGCTCAAAGATCTGAGTTTAAGAGGTTAATTTAGGTGAAAAAAATTGTAACCAAAGCAAAAGCTAAAATGGTTAGATAAGTCAGATACCCAGAGACCCAGAACACAAGCTAGTGCACAACACTGCACTATCCTGATATCTTCCAAGGTAATTTTCTATGTTCATACTGGAAACAATTGACTGAGATATTTTAGCATGGGCTAATTCCTTGTTGTGTACCATCTATTCTTTCCAATTATTTATTTTATTCTAGTAGTTTTTAGTTATGCAGCCCAGATTAAAATTGAAAATCCTGTCTTATCATTTCTCTTGGGAATCTATCCAGTAAATGTCACCAAGAAAAAATTCCCATTTTCAGCTTTTAGTCTGTTATTCTTTAGTAGAGAGTCTCTCAGTGCAACAAGCAATTCTTTTCCTGCACTGAAAATAAATTTCCACTATAAAACTTGACTTACATTTTTATTTAAACTACCTAAGGAACAGATAATAGAATCTGCCCAAAAAGAGGATATCGTCCCTTTGATACTGTTGAATGATGTGTTTGGCCTTTCGTCTAAGTAGTTTGGAGTTTGCTGATCCATATGCTTCCAAGAAACACCTGCACTGAAATGTTGACCTCGTATAGCCATTCTTAGCTTGCAAATTGTCAAGATAGTAGCAATAATTTTATGGTTTCTCTTAATTAATTTGCCATTATATTTCCACAACCTTGAGAGAGAAAGAGATTTTTAGTGGTTTATTCATTTTCTAATATCTGTCCCTTGGCTGCAGTCCTGAAGTTAATGTTCACTAATAGTGTATTCTTTGTCTGCCCAGTTACCAGGGTCATCGTTTTTCAAAGGAAGTCACCAGAATGTAGAAATGATTCTTCAGTAACAGTTTTTCTTTTTAACAGAGACCTTTTCTATGTTCTCTTTTCCATTATAGCCAACAGCTGAGGTGATTTGCTCTGCCAGTTTTTTTTCTGAATAATCCAGTTCTTCAGTCATCAGAAAATGAACTTTGCATTTGATTGTTTTATTAGACCATGTAGAAACTGGTATAAATTATCCCAACTGGAGAGTATATTATATGACTTGAGTTTATGCACAACCACCAAAATATTCCTTTTAAACTTTCTTCCTTAAAAAAACATCACTGAAAGGTGCAAACAGAATAGGATCAGTATTCTTCTTATAACAAAATTACGGTCAAAGGCATTATCCAGAATGAATGGTTATCTCTATGAAGAGCATCTGTAAGTGAATCTTTGTGTTCTGTGGAATTTTGATGTTTTTAATTACATTCACAAAAACAAACAAACAAATGAACAAACAGAAAAAAGTACAAAATGTGAAAATATATCTATATTTTTCCTGGGATTAGAAATAGAATGAGATTCGAATGTAGGAGGAAAACAAGGAGGGAGAACATGAAAGGAATTTTTTTTTTAGATGTCATCACTCGACTTTGAGTTGTAGAAGTGGAATGTATATGGCTTAAATCACACTAGCTACCATGCTAGAGGAAAATGGAAGTCTTGAAGTGGGTTGTGAAACACAGTAGTTATGATAAAAATATTAATTTTAGTTCTAATAGGCTGAGGAAGGTTGTCATCTATTAAAATATTTGTAAAGGAAAAGTTTCCTATTTCAAATACAGCAGATATCAACCTCTTCCTAAAATAGCCTTCCTGCAACCACCAGGCTGTTCTGTTCACCTTTAAAAAAGAATATCCTGGGTTTTTTTGTTTTTTTTAATAAGTTTTTCTAACTTCATGAAGTATATCAAATTATATATTAGTTACTTAGGTATATGTTTTTTTTCTGATGAGAAGCCCAACAAAGCTTCACACTTTCAGTTGCTTTTGAAAAGAGAAAATTTAGAGCCATAGGAGTGTTTTGGAGCTCAGAATTATTCATAATATAAAGACATTTCCATACGGTGAATGCCTGCAGTCCTACACACTTATAGATTTCCTGCTGAGAGGTATTTAAAAGCCTTAAGTGTATTCCATGAACTTTAAATTTTGTGTGACCTACATCATTGCATTACCACCCTTGATCTTTTAAAAGCTTCCAGTTCCCTGTATTTTTTTTAAATCTTTTCTATGACATATCTATTCCTTCAGAAAGCTGAATAATTTAAAATACACAAGCAACCTGATAAATTCAAAGAAAGCCAGACATAATCTGAAAAGAACTAAAGTAGATTTCTATAAATTAATAGGAGAAGCTTGTGTTAGACAAACATGAACATTAATTGTGTGGTAGGATTGCTTCAGGTGTTTAATTATTTGGCAAACATTGAACAAATTTCAAGAATTAATACTGTTGAATTATCATCATGTTTTACATTCAGTTGTTGATAAAAACATACACAGGTATTCAGGCACTGAAGATCTGATCATCTGTTATTTCAAGTTCGATATGATTTATCTTCCTTTCTAAAAGTACTAAGAAAACCTGTTTTTTCACATCTTACATGTTCAAGAGAGTTTACTGTTCATGCAGGCAGATCACAGTTGGTTATAATATATCTGTGTGTCAAAAATTGGAACAGGCTGTAGACATTATAGATGAATAGCCAGGAAATTACCACAAGTGTGCTGAATTCCCAAATTCCTTCAAATGACTTAACGGGCTTGACATGGCAGCTCAGTGTTCAGTTTGCTTAGGGGACTTTAGGAGAACCAGCTCTTCCAATCCATTGCTAAGGTTTGAATTTTCACATTTACATAGCAAATAGGAGCTTAGGGAACCTGTAACTGGCAAAGAAAAGCCCTTATGTCAGTGTTATCACAAATAATACCATTTAAGTTCATCTATACAGTTCTAATTAAAACCTCTGCTCATCTAAGAATAAACAGATAGGCAGATCATGCTATTATTGGTGCATTGTTGATAAGCAGCATCACCTTTGGTCTGAAAGGCTTCCAGTTCGCAGCAGCGCTGGCAATAGTAGACACACTCATTCTTGCTGAGACAATGAAGTGTGTAAGGGTGACAGGATTTGTGGCAAAAGACACTGCATACCTTCCACAAATCACTCATTTGCCTAGTTCCGGATGGTATAATTCTGTGACCTATGAAATTAAAAACAGAAACCTTGATGTTCTCTTTATACTTCCTTGTATCATCTGGGATAGAGAATGACTGTCAGGCTTTCGTTGCTACATGAAATTAAAGGCATTTTGCAAGTGTAGTGTTATTCTGCTGTGGTTGGGGAATTCCTCTGTAATGAAACAGTTTGCAGTCTAGCATCTGGGAATTTACACATACAGACACAAGGTGGATAAAATGAAATAAATGGTAGTGTTTATATCAAAATAACTATTACTATGTTTTCTCTTTTTATTTCACAGATCCTTTAAATTAGCATAAAATTTGAGCAAATAAGAGTTGCCCAGACCTAGTGAGTGACAAGAAAATGGCCACCAACAAGATTTTACTAATTTAGAAATAATTGAAATTAAGGTGTGTCAAGCTGTTTGTAAATGCTATAACTGAAGAATTTATTCATGTTGTTAGAGCTTTGCTGATTTCCAAAAACAACCTGTCTAAAAATAAAAGCAACAGAACTGAAAATTACTGAAAAATTGTACCACATCAAACAAGGGCTAAAGATACCAGGAGATAATTGGTTTGATTATACCAGTGTTCCTTTTTTACTACGATATAACTATACAGCAATTAGGTTATTCTTGTAAATGTCATGGCGACTACAGGTGTAATAAGACATCACTGCCATCTTCTGGTAATAGCTCATTTGGCTTGCCAGTGTGAGCCTTTTTATTTCATTATTTCCCTTTTTATAGAACATCACGTAGGCAATCAGGGTTGAGTTGGCTTTTTTGTTTGGTTGTTTTTCATTTGTTTATTTATTTTGCTGTTATTTTCTCACAAGAACAGGGGAATGTAAGCATTATCTTTTTGTATTTGGAGTTATACAATAATTTTATGCTTTTCCAGAGCTTCCAAATTTCTTTTATTTATCAGGACACCAGAACCAAGAGCCTCTTGAGCAAAACTGGTGATTCTGAAAGGTCTATGCGTCATTACAAGGTGGACTAGAGCATGGCCAAGCCTCTCTGTACCATCAGTAGAAAATCATTGTAAAAAATCAGAGCAGACGGGGGGGAGAACTGGCTGGCTTCCTATGTGCTGGGCTGGAGACCTGGCACCAGCAATTATCCTTGACTGGCATTTCAGAAGGGAAAAAAAATATTTCCCTTGTACCTTTTCTGTATTACATGCCTAGCCTTGATTTGTGTCCAAAATATTTAAACATTAATCTTACATTCAATTGCTCACAGGCACTATGAAAGTCATATAATTCTTGGAGTTATTTCCCTTTCAAAGCAGCCATTCTGTCCTCAAATGGAGAGATCTGAGATGGTAAGTTTTTCAGAATCATTTCTTATTGAAAGCAGAGCTGTTCTCCACAAATGCAGGAGCCAACCGTCGCTGAATCCAGAGCTGGATGGTGTATCTCATCGTCCATTTGTGCCAGTGACAGATGCCTGGAAATCAAAAGCTTCTTGTCAGCTCCCAGACAGGAAGCACTGAATGGCCACCTCTGTTCTCATAGCAGAGGCTGATGGTTAAAACAAGGTTTCTTGATGAAGTTGGCATATGTTTTCATACAACGTCACTCAAAACTGTCTCCATGACAGCAAATCTCCCAGCTGTGAGCCAGCTGGTGATTTTTAGGGAGGAAGAGCCTAAGTCTAGTAAAATACTTTTAGTTGTAAGCAATCTTGCAAAAATGGAGTTGTGGTTTTAAAGAGCCCTCCTGAAGCACACAACTCTGTTTCTAACTGTTTGGGTTTTTTTGTTTTTGTTATTTGGTAATTTGTGGTCTGTTAGTGTACAGTGCCTTTCTGAATGCTGATTTAAAAGCAAAACAAACAAAGAAGTGTAAAGAATTACAGAAAGGGTTTCGTTTTGCTTCTCAAGCATCTCAAGATAGTTGTGTCTTTTCCAGGTTTTCCACAAAACTGGGCTAAGAATTGTAGAAGCCCATTCTTAACATTTAGCTATAAAGAGAGTAATGTTAAAAGCAAAGCCAATCCCATCTATCAACCCTTTAGAAATAACCTCCCACTTGCTACATGGGAGTAGTAGGTTACCATGCTTAGTTGAGTGCTTTTGAAAATACATCTGAAATTCAATTAAAAATATTTCAAACGTCAGACTGGTCTTGAAATTTATAATAATCTCTCCACCACAAAATGCATTACACTGTAATCAATAGCAGAGGCACAAAGGGAAGAACCTGTAACATAAAAAAATTTGTGCTACGTGACTAAAATGACAGTATACTACTGCAAGGACCTGTATTCTTAGACTTTCACTGATTTCACTACATTCATCATTGAAAATACAAGGAAAGTTATGGAACTGTAACACACAGAGAAGGCTGCAAGTGCTACAGCACCTGAATACTATTTACCTTATTCCTTTCTCTACAATTGTTTTTACTTTCTTTTTTATATTTTCTCTCTAAGTTTGAAATGGATTGTGTAAAGAGCTTCCTCAGAAGCATTTTCTTACCAGAAACCTTTAAATATAATTACCAATTATAATTACAAAATTTTTCATTGATTTTTCATTTATTGACCTACCACAATATTTATTTTTAGTAATTATTCAACCTCTTCCAGTGGTCTTCTCTTTGCAACAAGTCCTACTAGATTGACAGCTGAAATAATACTTAGGAGTACCAACATTCATAGTTTTCCATGTTATTCACCAATGAAAGTAGTTCTGTGCCAACACAATTACTAGAGATTCAGTGGCTTAGCCTGCAAGTTTTCAGAACAGAAGATAGACTAGCAGTAGTTATATTAATGTGACTTTGCAATGACAGATTTGTGTTAGCTTTCTTTCAGTTAGCTATGAAATTCTGTTGTGTTTCTTACAGCTTTCATTTTCATTTAAATTTTGTTTATATTATTAATGTTTTCAGTTAATAATAAAAAAAAAGATAAGAATTGGTATACAAATTAACAACTTGAATATAAAAAATCATGAATCGCTCAAAAAAAAAAGTCATTTTAAGATTGATTAAGAATCTGAAATAAGGACTTTAAACTTTCTTAGTGGAACAGACTATAGTTTATGTAAACCAGTTTAAAATTTCTTTGCTTCCTTTCATTTAGCCTTTTTGTTTTTCTGGTTAATTCATATGTAGTTCAGAGTTAATCAGAGCGTAAACTAGATACCACAATGTCTGCCCCCTATTTCAATCCATAAAGGCATTTCTGTATTTCCTTAATTCTATAATAGTTTTATTGAAGGCAGTGGGATTAACTGTGTACTTAAAACAATGCTCTAACATCTTCCTGAGCTGGCTACTTGTCCCGTCAGATGCTGGGAAGAGGAATGTGAAGATACAAGGAAGCTGATGTAATGTCATCAGTTTCTTTGTTTTGCAAAGGTCTTTCTTCGGGTAACTGGTTTTGTTTGATTATTTTTAATATTATCATGTATTATTTACATTTTAAAATCTGAGAGAGATCCTCTCCTATATCTCTGAGTTTGGGGGGAATGGGAATTCTCAGGAACTGCCTGTGGTTTCCTGCTACTGCAAACTGTTCTCTGCTAGAATACTGGAAACTATTCTTGTGGCTAGAACTGAAGGAGTCTAATAAAACCAGAATACTGGGGTTTTCAAGCTTCTCATGAAATATTATTCCACAATTAGTGTGACTCTTTTTCATTTCAAACCTGTAATGATGCCAGTACCTTTCCACTGTTCAAATCTGGCAATGTATGGTACAGTGCTGCTTTACATGTCTGGCTGTAAGAGACATGATGTCAGCTTTAGTAATACCTTCCAACCACATTATCTTGCTGCTGTTATGTTCTGCTTCTAGACTTTCAGAATTCCTCATCAGCTACTAATTCATAATGTTCAAACTGGAGACCCACTGATCACTTTAACAGTTTTAGTGGCTAAGTCACCCTTACTAGTCATTGTTACTATTGGTCATTGTCATCAAACTAATTATGGCCTAACACTCTCAAACCTCTGAAACATGCTGAATATCCAAAGGTAAAAATAATGCAATGCAAACAGATCAATTATTGAAATTGCTTAAGTCTTCAGTGACAATAGCAACAATGTCTATGCCAATAAATTTACATCACTCTTGGAGTATTTATTCTTACAAATACAAACAACAAACAAACAAGAAAATTTCTCCAGCAGGATTTTTCAATACATCTTTGCATAATTACAAGCTTTCAGTAGTTTGTCAAAACAAAATATCTGCTACTTGATGCTGGTCTTTTATTTTAAAATGTATTTTAGCAGTTATGGCATGTATATAAAAGACACAAGATGCCAAACCACTCAGTGCATACACTGGCAATTTTTTTCAACTTCTGCAAATGTTAAACAGATTTAAGAAGTGGAAAGTGACTACTGTTTGTTATGAACTACATTCATAAATCTGCCTTGGATAGACTTAAAGTTGATATGAGTAAATGACTAATGTACTTGAAATATTGAACTGTTGCTTGCAGTTCATAAATAACATACTTTTTCTTAAAGCTGGCTGTATTTTGTCCTACAAGCTTGGTTTCTAAAAGCTACTGCATTAGAATGAGTCTGAACTAACAAGCTTTTTCAGAAACTGCCAAAACAGTTTCTGAAATAGAAGTTGCCATAAATTTAAAATAAATAAACAAAAATACATCCTTCCAATGTCCCGAGGAAAAGACACATTCCTTACAACATACTTATCTCTACAATGTGCCTCTACTGGAATTTACTGTGTCTCTTCCAGACTTGCACAAGTTCTGTGGATTGGATAAACTGTTTACTTTGAAATGATGTAGCTTAATAGGAAAAGAAACTAATCTTTTAATAGATGTCCCACTTATTGCAGTCTACTTCTACATCTGAACAAATGTTCATTAAATCTTACAATACTCATTAAACTTGGGTATGGCATGCAGAGGTCATTTTGTCTACAACTGAAATGCAACAGTCTCTATAACCTTGTATCTTGTATAAGTAGGCACTGAGGCTTAAAACGCTGCATAAAAGGTGTTTTCCTTCCTATACTAAGTTTTTTTTTCCACAATCACCCTCTGAGTCGAAGGAAGGGTTATTTCTCTGCTTTTCTTCTTTGCATTTTGATCAGTAAAAGAAATATTCTCAAGCGGATCTTATCAAATCATAAAACAGTTATTATAAAGGTGACACTGATGCTATTATTTATTCTTTTTAAAATTTCTTTCTAATAATTTCTACATCACTATCTCGCTTGCATGTAAACAACGGCACATGACTATAAGTACTATACTAATTATTGAATTTCAAGGAATAAAACTGCAAAGGACAGTTGTATGTGTTTCATTTGGAAAAAACAAAAAAACAAAAAACAAAAAACAGGCTGCCAATAGACTCTACAAAAGCAGTTTTGAAAGAGAGGTGCAAAACTGACTTCATCCACGGTCAGTCTTTATGGATACATTTTCCCTTGCTCTTCCATATGTCCTCCTCCACACCAGATTTATTACCATTAAACTTTCTAAAGGTCGCTATCTCCATTTAGAGATGACAAAGCCTGAATGACATCCTTGTACATATACTTCATTCTTTTCATCCAGTACATTTTGTCATTCAGTCAGATAAAGAAATCAGATATTTTTGGTATAGCTTTATATTGCCATTTCAAGACATGCTTCTAGTATCTTCTAACGCTTGCATCCATTTTTCTTTAATAAACAATGATGTGCTTACCTTTTAGTTCACAATCATTTCAGAATAATAGCAGCTATTCTGGGGGTATATTTTTTAATATGTTTCTAAAAAGTATATTCTGTGTTTGCTTAGCAGTAGAGATTTAGCCAAGGCACCATCTGCTGGTGGTTCTGATAGCAGCTAACGAGAGAGTGAAATACTCATCATGGATATTTATAAACATTTAAAGCTATTTTAGAGCAACTTCAAAGGTCAAAGTAATGCATAAGCATTGCTCATGACTTTTTCTGACTTCGCTAATGCAAATGGCTCTGTATGTGGGTAAAAATGTATCATGTATGTTCTTTTCTAGATAAGAAGAAATTCTGAATGTCTTTTATCTACTTAGCATATGTACTGTAGGTTGTGTTATTTCTAACAATATAGATTTCTGTTACAATAGATATAAAAAAGAATATTTTTAAATGAAGGCATTCTTTAACATGAATTGTCCTGCTCTATTCTGCCCTGATCAGGCCTCACCTAGAGTACTATGTCCAGTTCTGGGCTCCCCAGTACAAAAAATATAGGGATCTCCTCAAAAGAGTCCAGCAGAGGGCTATAAAGATGATAAAGGGCATGGAAAACTTCTCTTATGAGGAAAGGCTGAGAGACCTGGGACTGTCCAGCCTTGAAAAAAGAAGACTGAGAGGGGATCTGATCCACGTCTATAAACATCTGAGGAGTGGGATGCAAAAGGACAAGGCTCGACTCTTCTCAGCAGTGTGTGGTGATAGGACGAGGGGAAATGGCCACAAACTGAAGCACAGGAAGTTCCGCACAAATGTGCATGGGAACTTCTTCACAGGGTGATAGAGCACTGGACAGGTTGCCCAGAGATGTTGTAAAGTCTCATTCTCTGGAGACATTCAAGACCCGCCTGGATGCCTACCTGTGCAACCTGGGCTAGGGAGCTGCTTTGTCATGGGGTTGACCTTGGTGATCTCTAGACGTCACTTCCAACCCCTACAATTCTGTGATTCTGTGAACTGTCTTTGCTGTTCTTTCTGTTTTTGAGGAAAAGAGGAATTTTATACAATGTTGTAACAGTTCTTTTTAAATTTCTTTTTAAAAGAACAATTCAGTGTTTCTTTCTCCTGTCAAATTTACTGTTATTTTATCTATAAAATCTTATATATATATAAAAGAAGTAGATCTTTAAACTTAGACAATTTTTGTCAAATCTGGATTTTTTCTGCCACTGAGAGTTTGGAAATAGTTTTCCTTCTCAAGTTAGAAGATAAAAAATTTTAAAATCATATGATGTTCTGCAGAAGAATTATACTCACTGACCATGTATTCTATTGCTCCCATATGCTCGTTCTTGTGCCTTAACTTGAATGAACTTTTCCCCCAATAAGAAGATAAAGTCTTTCTGCTTCCAATTCCCCAGAAAAGGATAATCTAGATTCCCAAACAAGTTATTAACAATTACAATAATACAGAATCCAGTGCAGGTAATGGATATCAATAGAAATTACAATTAGTATGTAATATTTGCAATAGCACAATTACCTTTAATATTTCCCTAAACATGATAAAATGCAGCATATTTTTCCATTTCAGTCAGGCTACAGTGATGCAGAATTCCACAGAAAGGTATTTAACATTGTTGTTGAGAAGACACAAAATATAATGATCACTTTTTTTACGAATAAATTGATAAAATTCTCATATTGGGTAGAATAGAGAACACTAAATTGATAGGAGCCATTAACAAATAAAATCCTGTGTCAGAATAGCTCTGGATTAGACAAGACCTAATTAAAGCCAGTATCTTTGGCACTGCACCAAGCCCCAGTGACTCAGCTTACAGCTAGTTAAATCAAGGGAGACAGCTGGAAGTGCAGGGAGAAATCCAACCCTTCCAGCTTGCAGAAAATAGAAATAAAATGAGACTATTCTGTGATAATTGCTCCAGCGTAGTGCCTTGCTTTCCACTCCATGGAGACCCTGGCACAAAGAAACTGTTTATCTGGCTCCTTGCTTCTTATTTTCTACTCATTAGCCTGCATAGATAACCAGTTAAAATATCTGACAGTGTTGGCCTGCGTCAGGTTTCCTATCCAGCATCTTTTCCTGGGTGCTTTCCCTTTGCTGTCATCAGTACTCTGCCAGATCTATGCTGGTGCTACATAGGTGAAAATCAAAGACCACTGCTCTTTCTTACCTATGACACTGTTCACACTCTGAGACCCTGTGAATGGTTTAAGACAATAACAATTACGAAACTATTTTTCTTTTGGAAAAAGCTACTACATGAGAAATATCTATTTAGAACAAAAACAAGCCACAAACCAACAAACAGACAAACAAAATACAAGGTGAAGAATTATGTTTCCATCATAGACTTTTCCATAAATTCAGAGATTCACAAAAAGCCTCAGAGCATTTATGAAAGCATATTTGTAGGAATGAAGTTGTTGGAGAACAGTCATGAAGATAACAGAATCATAGAAGCACAGAACAGTTTAGGTTGGAAAAGATTAGAATATCAGCCAGTCCAACTGTCAGCCGATCCTCACCGCATCCACTAAATTGTGTCCCTCAGTGCCACATCTCCATGTTTCCTAAATACCTCTGGAGATGATGATTCCACAAGCTTCCTGGACAACCTGTGCCAATACTTCTCCACTTTTCCTGCGAATAAATTTTTTTCTAATACCCAATATGAAAATCCTCTGAACAAACCTAAGGTCATTATGATGCCTACATTTTGACCATGAACATTGAGTAAATCTGTTCATTGTGCAGAGATCAGCCCCATATCTCATCAGAAAATCAGAAGCTTTTACAGTCATGCAGCTATCATGCCTCATTGTCTAAACAATGAAGTACTTCTCCTCACCTGCTTAAACCTATTACAATTTTCATTTTGTTTCAAAATTTAAAGAAGAGCAGTTTTGTATATAAATATGCATATGACAATCTTAAAATTTTATATCATTTTTGGTTACTATTTTCTGTTGATGTTTATATCTTCACTCTCTTCTGTTTTAAAACTTCAAGGGTTTTTATTTGTTTTGTTTTTTTTCTTTTTTCTTTTTTCTTTTCTCTTTTTTCTTTTTTATTTTTATATAGAGTGAGTAAAGCAAGAATCTCAGCTGGTAAAAAAAGCAACACAAATTTGTTAGAGCCTTTGTACACGTTTCTTTTTTTAAGTTTCCTGTTGGCTTAAGCACATTGTGTTCCTGTGTATCACATCCTTTTAGAGCCATATGTGGGAGCAATAAAGTGTATTCATGCCTTCAAAGATATGAAGTATTTGCTCAGCTAACTGACTAAGGAAAATACTATGAACTCATTAACAAATATGGTTATGTGTGGTCATTTAACCACAGAGAGCAAGCTGCATAATAGAGCACAGGAAATATTAGTCAGCACAAGCAATGGATAACTGTCAGTTACTATTCTCAGGATTTCTTTCCAGGGAAAGGCAGACATCAGATTAGCAACAAAATATATCATGTCAGCCATCAGTTTCCACTAAGATCATATTTCCACGCTCAGAAATGTTTGCAGATATTGGTGGTGATTGCTGACTAAATTCAAAAGGAACATGTTATTCCTCAAATACAAGGAGTACTGCCTATTTCAGTTGAAGCTCATGTTGAAAGAAAAACACGCTGGATGGGAAAATTTGTTCTTGCAAATGCCTCTTTCACCAGTTCTGATACATATTAATTTGTGTCTACACTGCTCATTGAAGCATAGCCCCATCTAAAAGAATGAAATTTCTATATTTCTCTGTAAAATAACTGTCCATTCCCCACACTCTTCTTGGTGTGACAGTCAAGAGCTTTTTATTCTCTGTGCAAACTTAGAAGGTGCACTGAAGAATGAAACCCATTTTGCATGATCATGAAGTGCACATGCCTTGAACGCTTGACAACAAAAACGTTTGATGATAACTTATTTTCCTTTGTTAGCAAAAGAAAGAAATTATTAACTTTTTCCCAACATATGCTGTCCACACCAGAAACCCTGAGAACGATGGTAACATCAGGTCAACAGATTTGTCTGTCCTATGCCGAAAGACAAAGTTAAAGTAAGATTGGTCTAATGTCATGGAAGAAAAATTTAAAAGGGAACAGCTGATCACAGGAACAGCATTTGATTGCAAACATCCATTAATTTTACACGTGGAATTGAATTTTTTTATTTTTATTTTTTTTATATTGAGAATCACCACTTAGTTTTATAGGTATGCTGTCTTGGGGAACTCAGTTGTGCATTTAGAAAGATTTTCAAATATCTGTGACTTTTTCTGTCTTTTTAATCTCTAAAATTTGGTGAAGCTTAGATTTTTCTTGGTGCATAAGTAACAACTCCCATCAGACTGACTATTTTGATTTCCAGCAGAAAGTAGATACTAATAGAATGGTAAGAACAGTAAGAATTGCCAAGTGTTCAGACTGCAGCCCCTTAACCTCCACCTTATGACCTACCTCCTGGCATACTGGTTGCTGCTGTGCTGCATATCTTCAGAGGGTTTCAAGTCATTGCCTGTAAGACCTCAGCTTTATTTGTTTTAGAAGCTGAAGAGTACGATGAGTGAATTCAGACAGAAAAGCTGAACTTCACAGTTAAGTCGTAAAAGTATAACTTCCAAGGATTAATTACTGTACTGTGGAATCTCTACATGCAAAAATGCATGTACACAAAGTCTACAATCAAACTGAATACAAAGGTGCATCTAATCAGATTAAATAGATGTGTCTCCAGAGTAAATTCCCTCCAGGGTCAAGATCTATTCAGAATAAAGTATGGAAGGTAGAACACAATTCATTTCATTTCAAAGTTGTCTATAATTTGCCAAATTCATTAATCCTTAAATGAGCTTTATATATTCTCCTGCTAACAATGACAACAAGGTACTAAGAAATGGAAAACAAAGTTAAAGAGAATATAATCAGAAAATCTGAAACAGAACTGAAGTTCTTTGTACTGATAGTTACTGGTTGTTAATAATGCTATTAATAATAATTACTATTAGTAATTTATATATATTTTGCATTTCTCTACCTCAAAGACTATGGGCAGGCTTATTAAAGTATGTCACGGGGCGACATTACATTCAGTATCTTTCACAGAACTATAATAATTAAGTAAAAGTATGTCTGTGTCTGAAGCATGATACAGATCTGTGGTCAGTAGGAGAAAAATTGAGTTATGGCTGTCCAAGAGAGAAAGATCATCTTTTTTGAACTTCACCAGGAAGTTTTTATGGAAACAAAAGCTTTGTACACATATTTCTTTATATTCTATAACTTCTATGACTTACATTTACCACAGCCTCAGCTGAGGATAGGAACACACTGCCGTTTTCATTTATTTTAACAAAATCTTGTTATTCTTCATTGCAGATCGCTTCAAGTGTGGCAACATTGTGCTGAGTCTGAGCAATGATACATATTCCACAACAGAACATTTTTCTTTGGTTGCCCTTGTTTATTCAGCTGCACTATTCACTCACCTGCTGCTTTGTCATTGAAAAGGACTGTCATTGTTCCCATTATAAAATGTAGATACTATGATAGAAAGCATTATTATATGTATAGTATAAATATGAAATATTTTCTAATATTTGTAAATAACACAATAATATTATGATAAAATAAATATATTATAAAATATAAATACTATGATAGAAATACATAACAGCAACTCTTCCACAAAGATTTTAAAAGATCTCATCTATAGAGTTATTTTACATTACAAATGAAATGTTACAGATTTATTAGTCCAGAATTTACATTAGTCCAGAATGTGAGCTAGTTGTTTGACAAAACGAATTAAAAAGCCTAGGTTTATTTCGTGTAGAAGAGTATAATCTGCACATGTGCTGTAATTACTTTTTGTTAGAAATTCATGAGAACTGTTGTATCTCTGGACTAACACTGTGTAATTAAGACTCTGTATATGATACTGTGTGGACATAACTAGTATGCCACCTAAAAGTTCTAAATTAGCTGTTGAAATATGGTGCATATATGGACAGATAAAAGAGCTCTGAAAAAAATTGAAAGCTGCTCAAACATCTGCTGTCATCAAAATCCAGCAAGTGTGAAAATGTATTGACTTTATACTAAATAAGGGAAATAGAGAATTTATCTCTATACACATGAAAAGGAACCTTGAATTTCAAAATACAGATAATAAAATTAAAATTGATCTTAAATTTTGACTTTTCTTCACTGGAAAGGTATATATACAAATATACTGTGTATATATATATATATATATATATATATAGACTATGTTAGGCTTTTTTATTATTTTAGAGGATTAAAGGCCATTTATGACTTCTAAAATTGAATATTATATTCAGATATGTTGAATTTAGTCCTAAAAACACTTAACTCATGAACAGAAATATGTCTATTTCAACTGTCGTCACACAGAGTTCTGGATGTTACTCACATTTCCAGTATAAAAGAATGACTCAGTTTTTTAGTCATTTGTCACTTCTACCAACTACTATACAAACATAGGCAAGTAAATGTAATTAGTACAAACTGCCCTCTCTGGTTACCAACCAGGTCCAACAAAACACCTCCTTCCACCCAACTTAGCTACAAAAGCCAAGTTTTATTTCTGGAAGTGGATATCAATTTAAAAAAAAATAACAACAAAAGCTCAGAAAAAAAAATAAGAACTACATTTGGCAAAATGTTTACATTTCATTGGTTTAAACACTATCAAAAGACAGAGTTCCTTTTTTCTTCTTTCTTTTTTTTTTTTTCCTTCTAATTTTAGTATGTTATTGAAGCTTTACTTATCAAAATGTTCAGTCTGTGCCAGGAATATTTTCTTTTAAGGCTGAAATTCCTGGTGTTCCACAGAAAAGACTTGCAGAAATAATGCATAATTATTTTCAGCCTTCTTTAATAAACAAACAAACATATAAATAAATAAAAAGAAAGTCTGCTTTCTGAACATGATTTATAGGAATGCAGAATATGTGTATGTGTGTATGTTCTGAATAGGACACTTATTAAGATTTTAATTTGCTGTCAAGGACAACTTACCAGATCAAGATGAAACTATTTTATGATTCATTTACCAAGTGTGACTGAGGCAGCTGAGATTAATTTAATCAGTGGTTTTGAGCATTAGTATTCATAAGGAATCAGAAGCACAAATAAAAACATTCAGTCTTTCTGTTTTCTGAACAGACAAGTTTTTTGTTGTCTGTCTAGTGAAGTTCACATTAAGTTGTAGACTTTTAAACATCTTTATGTTAAAATAGAAATACTGAACTGAATAGCACACACAAGAATCTCACAGGCTGGTGTCTGTTATATATGCCTTCTGATGCAAACTGAATAAGAGATGTAACAACTCACACTGCAGCAGAAGGAATGAACCCTCAGAAGATATGGATCGGAACAGGAAATATATTCAAGGGCATATTGATTCAATAATTTCATATTTTATCTATGGTTTTGCTTTTTTTGCACTACAAATTTTGCTTTTCAATCCAGACAGCACTCAGCAAAGGCAAGTGTGTTTTAAAGCTCCAGCTTGCTGACTTTGAAATAGAGATAGTTGGGAATACAAATATTGAGGGTATGCTGACTGTGTAAAGCTAATTAAGTAAAATACAGACTCTTTAACTTCCATAGATGTAGCCATATGACACTAATAATAGCTTGGAGATGGGAGATAGTGGAGGAGACAGCGAAGGAGTTTCTAGGCTGAAAAGTAAAATACATTTACTCATTCAGGAGAAACTCATCTGGGTGTATTTAAATAGCCAAGAGCATAATTGTTGTATTTGTACTTCTTCAAAAGGAGTAATAGAATGAGGTTACACAGTAATGTGTAAGCAAATTAATTCAGTAAAAATGATATTTCACATCTAAATTAAGTGTGCCTAGTTTGTACGAACATGACATACATTAACCCTAGGCTGCACAAAAGATTCTCCATCTTATAATTCACAGTACATATTTATGTCTTTTTCTTTCCTACATTCATCCTCATATCCTATATTTTCACATCACATCAACTAGAAATCCAGTTAAATGATCAAATTAGGAAATATCAGTTGCCTTTAAAGAAAATTAGTTTGATTAATTGTTTTGATCTTTCAGTATTTCAGTGAATGGAATATAGAGTCCCTCTCTGCTTTCAGATTTTCTGTTTCAAACAGAAAACTTTCATTGGTCTTGTAAAAGAAAATCAGTACTGCCTTGCAGTGACATATCAGCAGGATTCACTGGTGAAAGTTTGAAAGTTTAAACCTGAAATCTTATCCATGTAATTGTAGGCAGATGATTTTTTTTCTAAGCATCATCACCCAGACTGTAATGATATTAAGACTGAAATGTGTGCTTGAACTGGGACAAAAACAGCCTGTAGGTAATAAACATGAATGGTTTTCTCTTGAAAAATCTCATCAAAAGGCAGTGTTGAACAGAACAATGAATTATCCAAACTAAAGCACCTCAAATCACTGCATTGTAATGAAAGATTCCTTGAAAAACAAGAAGGAAAATGAGTTACCTAATTTTGTTTGTTTTGATATCTTTTAACTCAAAGATTTTATTCACTCACAAATACTGTAGACAGACTGCAAATTTTTGCCCAAGGTTAGTCAGTCAGATATAACAATATCTCCACTATGTGGGAGGGAGTAAAATCTGTCTCTCGAATGTCTTGTGATATATTTCCATTAATGCATCTATTTCTGACGAAACTGTAACTGAATTTTGAACCACAGAAAGATCTGCCAAGAGTTCTGGTTTTGGAAGTACTGCACATAAACGAGAAATTGCCACTGGAAAACCAAAAACAGATGGATGCTTTAATCTGTAGCCATTTTTCCATCATCCATATTGTAATGTGCCCCATAAATATTATTTTTGGAAAAGTGAATAGTACAACTAAAAATATAGGAAGAGCAGCTGAAGTACATTAATGATATTTTATATTCCTCCTTACAATATTTAAATACACCTCCAGTATATCTGATTTTACATTATTTAAAGTAAAGTCAGTTATTTATGAGGGCTGCTCTGAAAGTAATGCCTCCTGTTTTATTATGTTGGCCCACAGTGTCAGAGGTGGGTGTTTGGGGAATGGCAATAGGGGCTAAACTTTCTGCCAATATTCCATTCCATTCTGTTGCAGTGGAACAGATGGCAGAAGAGCAGTAGTCAAACAGTGAATGTGAGCACAGTGAGGAGGTGAGTGGTGCATCTCAGCAGTGATGACAGTGGCAATGGAAAATCAATGATGGCTCAGTTTTTACAAGTATGACATGCAGTTTCTTGTTCATTGTCAAAAATGCAAACCTAATGGAGGTGACTATTTTTATAAAGTGTTTTGCAGCTGAGACTTTGCTCTATCAAATAGTATTGTGCTCCTTGTATCTGTTGTAGTTTCCATGGAAGATGGTGGGAGACTTTTCTTTTAGAGCAAGCTACACAATTTTCATCTGTTTCCCCCAATATAATTACTACTTCAGTGAAAAGATACTTCTGAAATACTGTGCTTCCCTATGAAATTGTGGTTTGTTGATCTTTTTTTCTTTTCTATATAGCTTTTCTTTTTTTTCTTTTCTTTTTTTCTTTTCTTTTTTTCTTTTCTTTTTTCTATATAGCCACTTATGACTAAGGGAAAGAAGAGAAGCCAAATATTTATGGTTAGAACCATAATCCTGGGAAAGTGCGTTGTCAAAAAAAGAAAGAAAGAAAGAAAGAAAATTATTCATTTATATAAAATTGCAAATTATCAGCTCCCAGTGTCAATCTTGGCCCAGAAAAGAGAGTAAAATTTAATTCAAATAAAGACTTAAAAAAACTCTCTAAAATTTATCCAAGAAGAAACAAAGTTTAGATCACAGAAAGTGCTTTTTTTATTTGTTTGTTTGTTTTTGGATACAGTCCTTATGTAGCTAAGTGTAAGAAAATGGTTACTATGAAAAAAAATAATAATAATGTTGAAAAGCAACATAAATATCACCATTCCAAGGACTTTCTGTAAAACAGGTCCAGAATTGCTGCGTCCTTGGCTACAGGACGCAGTCACATTTCTGTTCCAGAGCACAACTACTTATTTTTTTCTATTTTATTGCTGTTCCTGTTTGTTTTCTGTTATTTACTTAGTAACAATAGAGCTTCTAATATATAATATTAAAATACTTTATGGGAAAAGGGAGAAGAAGCCAAGGCTACCAAATTCAGTTAAGGTCTTAACAAATAACATATTGACACACTTTCTTCTGTTTACTCTAATTCTGATCTTTGACATTCTCTCTGTTGATTATTTCACTATGTGCACTAGGATAATTTTCTATAAAATGAGAGATGGATGTTTATTCCTTCAAGAAAAGAAAGCTCTTTAGTCAGAACTTCTGCTTACATAGAAAGAGTTCTGTCAATATCCTACCATGCCACTGAAAAAGTGACTTAATTGTCCTTACATAAAAATGATGACAACAGTGTCTTGTATGGGTCATGAGCCTACCTAGATTGTGAATGCCAGGTTTTGAAATAAATTCAGACCTTCTTTCAAAGCATATCAAAACTACTCTCTAAAGAGTAAAATTCCAAGATACACAACTCAATTAAGTTCCCATGCTTGAATGTGTAAGTTCTGCTTATGGTAATGTCTGCCTACAAGTGATGTCATCCTTTTTATTCTTTTGGATCTCAGTGCAGGGCAAGGCTTTAGATTAACTATGCATTTATTTTAGCTAGAAGCCTAAATTGGTTTGAATTATATTTTGTGTTCAACTTTCCAATATTTTGGGGAATAAGGATTTTGCAGTTCAATCAACTTGAAAATCAAGCAGAGTAATGAGTATTTAAATACCATTATGGAGTGCAGCCAAGTCCTCAGCAGTCAGTATTTGCTGGGAAATTTGCTTTCTTTTTTCCTTGTATTCTGTAAAATTTTCTAATCTTAATTTTAAGTTTTCCTGTAGTTCTTTTTTGCATGTTATAAAAGGAAATAAATCAGTTGTAGTCTTAGTCTCTAGCTCTATTTCTCCATCTTTCCTCTGTTTCCTTTTTCTTATTTATTCATCATTGATTTTCCATGTCCAACTGTCATTCACCATAAGAAGTAAATAAAATCTACTGAGAACCTGCAGCATTTAAGAGTTGGTTGCAACTGGCAGTCATATGAAAACACTGAATATGCCACATTCCTCTGCAAATACATGTTTGGTATATGAATTCAACATGTATAACCTCTCCTTAGTTTTTCTCCTCCAAACTCATTTTTGAGAAAGGGAAAAAGGAAGGCCTGGGGAACTACAGGCTGGTGAGTCATATGTCTGTGCCTGGGAAGGTTGTGGAAACTATACTAAGAAACATGGGAAATAAGGAAGTGTTCTGAGATAGCTTTCACAGCTTTACCAAGGGCAGACAGTACCAGTGTGGAGGCTCCCTATAATGAAGTGACAGCATTGTAAGGGGACAACAATGGAGGGGCAGGAGGGGTTGGAAATTATACAATTAAATAGAAAATGAAATAGGTTCTTACTTTTCTTGAATCAGTTTCATGCAGTAATATCCTTGTTTTTACCTTAGAATTCAGACTGAGCATTCACACTTTTTCACCATTTTTTACAAGAATATGGACTTCAGTCATATTTTTCTTTAGGCAGTTGTTATTTGATATTTAGATTACATATTATGTAGTAGAGAAATGGCCACAGTACGCTACACTGAATCCCACCGTAGGACTTTATTTTATTTAATTTTTGAATTTAATTTTCAATACATGTATTTTTTCTCTTCTGCAGTAAATTTTCAGGAGAGCTGGGAAGCAAAAGCTATCACCATGTATCAAACTGGGCATTTGCTGAGGGAGAAATGATGGTGTCAATCACTGTTTACTACAAGATAAATAACAGCGTGTAGCAGTCTGTTCCTGCCCCTTTTCCCTATGGTAGATGTTGCTGTACTGTAATTTCCGGTGAATACAACTTCAGTTTCTTTACAGTTGTCCCTGTGTGGCAGTGAACGTAAGGAATAACGTTCTGTTACTTTCCATCCTAACTTTTTACAGCAGCACTCATGCAAAGAACTTAAGTTAGTAAAAGGTGATCGCATCTCTTCCTTTTGTATTAATCCTAGTTGAATTCCTGTCACTTGTGCTGACCGAGTCTCTATTTGTACTTTCAGAATTATTGTAAAGTTTCTCACTAACAATTTTCTTAACCTGTCAGAGATAATTATTTTTTATGCCATTGCCTCAAAACTTGCTGAGGAACAAGTCCAAGCAAACGTTGGCCAAACATTGAGAAGTCCTTTGTCTGAGGAACACAGATGGACATATCCTGGGGCAATGAGGGGGAGACATAAGCCACAGCTCAATGGCCAGAGAGCAGCCTTTTGTGTGATCTCATCTCGAGGGAGGTAGCCATCTAAGAAGGTACTCACATGACACCTGCCCAATCACCCAGGGATGCCACCTAGGCTGGAAAAGTGGAGGATAAAAGAGAGATCAATAACCCTGAGGAAAGTTCTGTCATCAGAACCCTCACGAGCTGATCACTGCATGCTGACGGACTCCCTTCTGGGCTTGCTACCTGAGACCTGCTGCTTTCTCCTGGACCCTGACGCTTCTTCCGGGTAATTGCTTGCTGCTCAAGGCTGGCCACCACTGCTGTTGCTCTCCAACCCCCTGCTCTTCTGTCTCAGATCATACGAATGGAGTGCAATGGGACTGCTGCTGGATCCGGGCTGTGACTATCCCTGCTTTATGCACTTCTTCCTTCTTTCCTGTCTTTTCTATCACCTGCCTTCCCTTCTCCATCACCCTAATTGGTAATTGTGTCTGTCCTCCCCTTCTCCACTGCTCTGATTAAACTGGTTGGGCCCACATCTGAACCATTATTTTTTAATTTCATGCCAGGTATACATATATCAAAGAACCTCTTCTCCCTCCTGTAAATTGGAATGAGACATAACTAAAGTCATTCAGATCAATCATTTATTGCTAATGGAATTGTCACTTCTGAGAAATAATCCAAATTAGGGATCTCTCTTTAGTACAGTCCTTCATTATTTGTATTGTTTAATAAGTAACTCAGTGACCATGTACTTGTCCTGTCAGTAGAGTGTGTCTGAGATTTCCCTAAGGAAAAATCTTTCCAGAACACTTCAGCATATTGATGTACCACTACATTTACCTGTACTGCTCCCCTACTGAATAACCAGAATGATAGTGTATCTGTCCTGAAATGTGCAGGACTGGTCTGAGAAGTGTGTACGCAGAGGGGATCTGAAAAGATAGCTCTGTGTTAAATGATTTATGATGAAGCTCACATTATGAAAAAGTGAGCTTCTAAAATAAAATGACTACAGACCTCTACTCTGGGCAGAATGGGAAATGAACATGAAGTCCTACTTTAAAAAGATGAAGAAATGCTGACCTTACATCTACATGGGAATAAACCAACTATTCTAACTGAGTGTTCTCTTGAAAGTCTGAAACATAAGAGTGGGGTTTCTTTCCCTCTTTTTAAGGCTTTGGACAAATTCATTTCATAACATTATCTCATTCTGTGTTTTCTGTCCTGTATAGCTAGTAATCACTGAGGTACGGACAAAGCAATAGATGTTTGTTTCTTGTTCCCTAGTGAATAGCTTACAGCTCAAAAATGAATGCTCTTGGGTCCCTGTAGGTTTCTTCCTGGGTATTTCTGTGGAAGCCAGTCTTTGTAGACTGCACTGCTTACGCACTAATACCTTGTAATCTGACCCAGTTTTCTGTTCTGGATTCTAAGAAATGTCTTTGAACCAGAAGCAGAAAGGAGTTTAAGAATTCCAGGCTTGCTGAGTGGACTGCTTATAGAAGATATCTCTTTTTTCCCTAGAGCTCTTATCTCAGGAAGGAAGAAAAACTCAGAATATCCAAAATGTTCTTCTTTCCCTTCACACAAATCCAAACACAAATCAAATACCTTCTAATCAGTGCAAATGCCTTCTTTTTTCTGTTTTTCAAGACATCATAGATAAGAAACTGGAGGATTCTGTGTGCTGCCATCATATATATAGGTATGCCAAAATAAATAACCAGGGAATGAATCTGGAGAAGGAAAAGATTAAAGCTCAGCCAGGTGATCTGAAATGAACTGATTTACAGTAGACGAAATCTGTTAACAGCTTATGTGCATGTGTTCTTTGAAATCTGCCAGAAAAATGACATTAAACTCAAAGTCTCACATGCACACTGTTAACTGTGGTAGTTGAGAAATGATACAATTTAGGGTAGCCTTCACTGAACAAGCCTTGATTTAAGTTTGTATATTTGTATCAACTATTAGTGTGCGTAGGTTGAGCAAGAGGGACTCAGCTGTCACCCACATACTATGTATAGAAAGCCTCTGGCCTTTCATTTGTTATCTGCATACTAATATGTAGAGAAGTCTTTCAATAAGAAATGAAAAAAAATAGTAGCATAATTTAATGAAAATGTGAGAAAAAATAATGTTGCTCGTTATTTTAGCCAACTGTAAATTTATTATGTAAACAAAGAAAGAGAAATAAAGCTAAAAAGAGAGTATCTTCCATCAGCATTCTGAGATCATGGGAGATGTGTGCAATGTGACAACCAGAAGTGATGCAATTTGTGCCTGCTGCAGCCAGACCAAAATTTGTGTTTACTGCTTGAAAACTCAATTATATAAAAAAATGTAATCTATTAAAGATATGTTTGATCTCATACACTTAAAAAAAAATACAAAAATTGATGTTATCTTAAGAGCACTAATCTGTACTTTAAAAATATTTTTCTAGAAAATATAGTTGAATTTTCATTAATGCTTGCTGGAAATGTTATATGTCTGCTGAAATGTATTTCAATTTACTTTAAATGATTATTGAAATATGAAATAGATATGCATATGGATATGGACATACATGTATAATTGATTTAAAGTATTTTGGAAGGAAGCATATTTAATGCATAGGATTCATGACCAAACATTATTCCCATTACTATTAACACCAACTAAATTTCAGGTAGATAAAATCCAATTGGATTCCATGTAGAAGGAACACATTTTGCTAAAAGTCCACCAGAGGGAGTAAAGAATTACTTTAGGAAATGCAGTCTGTAAAATGCAAACCTACCTATGAGCAAAGTCCTGCATGCAGTAAGGAGCAAATGGAACAAGTGAAACTGGAAGATTGACTCCAGGGCATGTCACTCCTACTTTGCTTAGAAACATCTTTCACAACCCTAATAGGACTTCAGTATACAAATTGTTCACACTTGTTCAGTTCTGTGTTTTGTTTAACAGTGACACTTTGTTTCCCTAGACATTCAGACTCCTCAACAAGTGTGTTAAGTAAGGTGAATGTTTCCATCTCAAAGACTTATAGAGCAATCAAAAGCTACATCCAGCCCTGCCAAGTGATTCCCAGAACGATCTGGTACAGATAGGAGAGGATCCATGCAGGATGGAACTTGGGTTTCTGAGCTTAAGGAATCTGCTCCCTACATAAACTTTTTCTGGATGTGGTAGCAGCAGGGTCAGAACAACAGTTCTGCACCACTGGAACCTTTGCACTTCTTCCCACCAGACTGAAAATAGAGCCAGGACACAGACACCACAGAGGTCCATGCACCACACGGGCAAGTAGGTGCTCAGCTGAGTAAATCCCTGTTAGTAGTCAAGAAGTGACACAGAGTTAAATGGAAATATTGGAGATAGACCAGTGTCAGACTCCATGGAAACAGAAATGAGAAAGCAGCATATGTGCCATGTGTGCTGGACTGAGCCAGTCCTTCTGGGAAACTTTGTAAAGCTCTTGCCACAGGCTAGGCAAGGTCAGGAGCACAGCAAGGAAGCATTAATCTCACAGTCTCTTAAAGGCCATATATCTCTCTTCTCCTCACTCTACTTAACACAGAAACTCAGCATATCTGTGGGAAAAACTGAAAAAGACTGAAAAAGGCAAGTGTGTAAAAAGTGTTTATCTTTTAGATCATTTTCCACTTTTCATTTACTGTCTTTTTATTTCATGTTTGGTATGAAGTCTGAGAGTTTGTTTCAGTCTTAAATGTAATTTTGTTTTTCTGTGCATTTTCTTTAGTATTAAAGTAGCTATTTCTTCCTTCTCTCACCACCACATCTGAAATAAGTTTTTCCATAGCAGTGAGGGAAACCGGCTGAAGTGTTTCTGTGGTGGAACTGATAAGTCTCTGAGGATGATAACAGCTGTTCTTTGAGCAATTGTTGCTCCTAGATCAGCACCTCTCAAGTCCTGATGACATTTCTGCAGGCTATGTAATATTTTTTTTTGCTGACTGAGTCTGGGAGACCAGCTGTGAATGTGTGAGAGAAAGCAATCCTATTGTGTTTCCACTTCCTCCTCATCAACAAGCAAGGGTTGTGTCAGACCCCACTGGTATGCTGCTGTCTGGGAAGGAAATCAAATTTTCAGCACCAGTGTTTCCTAAGGTGATTATGCAAAGCTTGGCTAAGACTACTCAGGAAAAGGAGAAAAACACCCTATGTGTGCATAGAAGTAGCAGATGATTATCATTAACTGAATGCATGTATTTGGCAACAAGGAAAGATAGTACATACTGTGCTATAATATACCAGATGGCTTCCCAAAGAGACTCCTCTGCACATGTTAATACGCTGGGAACATCACCAGACTAAGAAAACACATACAAAGATATTTCTTGAAGCTTGATGAAAGATAAATATCCCCATAAAATAGTTCCCTACTCTCAGAACTTAAAATATGATATGTAAATCAGATACTTTCTCAGCATATTTGGATGGTGTTGTGTATCTAGTACCTACAGCATTAAGGCTATGTGCAAGAGTGACAGTGAGAAATGGCTGAAAAGAAAAAGGTAATTTGCATTGGTGAATGCTTGAGAAATGTGGCCGAACCTGTAGCAAGAGTGTTACCTAATGAGCAATCTTATTTTGCGTAGGATTTTTGTTGCTGTTGTTTTTTTCTAAGATGAGTAATATGGACCTATCGTAAGAGAAAGGTGACCAGGATTAGTGTTCTCCAACAGAAAACTTCTTCCTTTGGGAAACATAAAACAGCTCCCAGGGCAACAAGGAAGCAGACAGACGTACATGCAGTGCCAGACAAGATGAAAACAATCTGTACATTTCTCCACAGCCTACCAAGCAGGTGAGTAATTCAATGAAAGCTTAAGAAAGCTTATTTTTGAAGATAGTCTTGGCTTACGACTTAGGAGCACTGTTCAGCCACTAGCTTAAAATGTCCATCATTTGGGAGCTCTGATACTGCAGATTAGAGGGGAAAAAATAATAATAATATAAAAAAAAAAGTGAAAAGAATGCTGTGGGAATCTATGGAATCTCATGGGAGAAGAGTTCAAACTATTGGAGGAACAGTTTCTCAGAGAAGTCCTGATTTCATACAAGTCTACCTTGATAAAGTGTGAAGGTATACATGTCTTTTACATTATTGCTCTCATAATGTTTTTCTTTATCCTGATTGCTTTAATTGGCTGACAGGAAACAATCTCAAGAGGAAGACTGGATATTTAATATTGCCAAGTGCAGACATTCCTGCTGCTCCTCAAACATCTATGTTCATTCTACTGCTAATACTTCGGACGTCACTCCTGTGTGGCTTGTTGTGTATTTAAAGGGTAGAGATTGGCCTCCAAACCCATTCCCTTATTCCTTGTGCCTGAGATGCATACATATATATATTTCTAAAGTACTGGAAATAGTTCACAGAAGAGAGGACAGCAGTCCATGGAACAGTCTAAAGAGGTTTTACATTAGCTATCTAAAATATAAAATATAAAAAAAAAATAAATATAATAAATATAAAAAATATAAAAAATTATATATAAAATGTGCTGGGTGGTATCTCCAGGTGTAATTTTATACTGTTTTGCCTCCTTCTGATTATATGTAGAATGTAGACTTTAGAATTACATGTTTATATTCATTTAAATATGACACTGGAAATTTAGAATTTCCACTGAATCCAAGATAAATAGAATTTGTAAAAAGCCGTTATCTCACAGACCAGAAAGAATGGGATAAATTCTTTATATGATCAGTAATTGTATTTGAAGAATTCATAGGAATTACAGGGAGAAGATCCAGGGCTTACTATGAAGGAAAGTTGGTTAGAGGAAGCAGCAACAGGACAAGAGGAGATGGATTTAAATTGGAAGATGGTAGGGTTAGACTAGATATTAGGAAGAAATAATTTACTGTGAGGATGGTGAGGCTCTGGAACAGGTTGGCCAGTGAGGTTGTGAATGTCCCACCCCTGGAAGCATTCAAGGCTGGTCTGGATGGGGCTTTGAGAAACCTGGTCTAGAGGGAGATGTCCCTGACTATAGCAGGGGGGTTGGAACTAGATGATCTTAAAGGTCCCTTTATGAAGTCTATGAAGTAGACATTTGTATATTGTTCCACTTTCACAGATTTTCTATTTACATGTTTTTCTCCTGTATAATCAGAAATAAAACCCAGGAATGACTGAATCTTCACAGATATTGAAAGCACCTCTAGTTACAAGACAAGAAGACAAGCACTGAAAACAATAGCCTTTATTTTTTGCTTTTGTTCATTTTCCAGTTGAAATTCACCAATTCGCTAAGACAGAAATGAATTAAATATTTTTAATATAATTTTTCACTGTTAATGCTTGTTAAATTTAAATACAGTTCTTGGAACATTAGCGTTTAAAATATACTGTACTTATTTGTAGTTCTGTATTACATATATGATCATAAATCCCAGCTTTGTGGGAAATTTAGGAAATTTCCTAGATGAAAGAGTCTCTAAGTGATATAAAAATGGCCTACTATGCTCAGCATCACCTACTTCCTTGTTCAATTTACCATCGAGGGCATGATGCAACATAGGTGGTGTTCTTTTGGCCAGTGTAAGGAGATTGCAAAGAAGTGTGTTAATGTTGAAATTTCAGTCCATATAATAATATATAATATTATAATAATTTCCTACTGTGAAGAACTGTTCATCTCTTAGCCTTAGCTTGTCTGAAATGTCTAATCTGTTTAACCATAGTGGGCCATACATGTGTGTATGTTTTTGTTCCCTACCACTGCCTCCTAGTAAAAAATAAATTTAATAAATCAAATAAATTTAAAATAAAGTTTTAACCTGTGCAGCCCACATTTTTTGAAGCAGGTAAGAAAAAAAAATCTACAGTGACCGCAAGACAATTATTTGCTTGCCCTGGAGGTTTTGCCAGATCTTAGTGGGAATACACCCTTGAGAACTGGGTAAATGCTTGTTCTTCTGTGCAAGAATAAATGGAGTCCGACAGACACTGATGACCAACTTCTTCAGGACATGCCCAGTGCATAAAGGAGCTCTTCTGCCTCTATTATATTACAGAATCACAGTAATGTAGGGGTTGGGAGGACCTCTAGAGATCATCTAGTCCAACCCCCCTGCCAAAGCAGCTCCCTAGACCAGGTTGCACAGGTGGGCAACCAGGCGGGCCTTGAATGTCTCCAGAGAAGGAGACTTCACAAAGTGATTTTCTCTGGCATAGTGAGATACTAAAACAGTAAATCAACAAGATCCTGTTGCTTTCATGGAAATGCAAAAATTAAAATCGTATGTCCACTATGCCATCTTAGTTCAGAATCTGTGTGATAATGATGACAAAAAGTAGTAGATGTGTGGTATAAAAGAAATGACTGTGTTTAGTGATGTCTGAAATCTTTTCGACCATTCTAATTGATTCAATTACTAGTCAGAATCTCATGTTTCTAAAAATAACTACTCGATTTTTAAACCTATTACACCACAGTAAAGAATATTGCATCTGGTACACAATTTTTCAAGGATTGCATGCAGTCTCAGTTCAAAAAAAACCTAGTTTTCTTAACAGTATCATTTCAAGGTGTATTGATAAGGCAAAACTGACAACAATACTCAGAAAAAAAAAAAAAGATAGTAAAAATGTCAAGGCAAATATTTTGCGTTTCTTACCATTAAGAGCCACGATTCTTTCTATCTCACTTAGATACTACGATGGAATATACAAACTATTCATTTAGAAACTATGTTTGTAGGACCACTAGATGGCAGTAAATACCCGTTAATAGGGCCAGCTGCGCGGCAAGCGGCTCTTCAAGTCTTCTGAAGGAAGGGCTGAAGGTTTGCTTCATTTCGGTATGAAAAAAAAAAAAAATTCGTCTGCTATTCTGATACTGTCATTTATTTATTTATTTCTCTACATTTTGCCTGATCCAAGTAAATGATAGCTTGGAATTAATTAAACTTCATGGAATCGTAGAATTATAGAATCATGAAATCACATAATGGTTTGGGTTGGAAGGGCCACTTAAGTCCATGTTCCCTTCTATGGGCAATGACACCTTCCATTAGATCGGGTTGCTCAAAGCTCCATGCAGCCTATCTCATAAATCCTTTGTCAGAACATTTTTGTACAGACTGTTAAACAAATTGATTAGTATACAATACTCATGACGTTAAAACTTGCACCTACGTAGTAACAAGAAGAGGGAAAGGGAGAATGACTATAACCAAAAGTTGTTTCTTTGGAATAGTAGCTTCCTCCTGTCTAATGAAAAATTATTTTTAGTCCAAAATGTAACGTGACAATCTACCTGTCCCTGATTTCATTTGCTGAACCTTCAATACAGGTTAATATCATACGGAGGGTGATTTCAAAGGAAAAACCTATATCAGACAGTAATGAGAGTTTTTCTCAGGGTCAACAGCTGTGCAATTATAAGAACAACAGTAACAAGTGTTTTATGCTGGGTGCATAAGGACATTCTCATGGTGAATTCTCATATGAAGACCACAGATTCTTTCCTTGGCCCAATATAAACTGCCAGGAACTGACAAATTTCCACATAAATGTAACAATAGGGCTTCATGAGGCATAACAGACTAATTATACTGTTTATATCAAATACACAAGTATGTCATGGTATGTTATTTATCAATAGACTCAGACAGACCGAAAACAAAGGTAGTAGCATACTAATGCAGCTGTGCTTCATTTTTACATCAGCATTAAACTTGTTTTTATAAACAGAAGTAATAGGAGTTCATTCTAATTCTAATACATTTACATGCTGCTGTTTTTCTGAAGAAAAATTGAGTGCATCTCATAAAGGACAGGTTTTCCTATCAAAATAATCCAATGAGAATGTTGATTCTTGAACTGAGAAGTAAGATATGTTTTACTAAACATATAGAATGACAACCTAATAACAATACCAGCTTCCTAAATCCCTAGTAGAAAAGAGGTAGATTAACATTTCCAAAACTAACAGATTTAATACATTCCCCTTGCCTCATTCCCAGGAGATATGGTTGAATGTTCAACTAGTCCTGTTGACTGAAAGAGACTCCCCTTTGATTTTTATTCTTGGGGGCTATTTGGACCAGTCTCAGAGGAGCGACTACACAACTGTTTAAGCACTTTGCTGGATTACTGGTGTTCAGCAGCTTCACCTAAACTGGTTACAATCAGCAGCTCCAAATCCCATACACATCCTGAGAGTTAGCTGAAGAAAGAGACATAACTGCAACTAAGTAGAAACTTCAAGTATTCTGGGCACAAAACTTTTCTAAATGTGTTTTCCACTTGGTCAAAAATAGTAGGCTGAAATAAGAGGTATTTTAAGCTATTCTTAAAGATTTATACAGAAGATCTATTGTCCCTCTCAGACCTTTTTAATTATCTGCTACCAAATTATCTAAGAGGTTCCATCTGTTCTGCAAATAGTTCACACTTCAGCTGGAAGCTCTACAAGGCTGGTAGGAACAGCTCAGAGAAAGTTCGGAATTTTGTCCCTTCCAACTCTCTCCACTGCTCTGTGCTCCACCCTCTCAGTTGCTTTCTTTCCCTGTATTGCTGCTTTCCTTAAATGTTTTCCCTATTTATGACAGCGATCAATTGCCCTGCCAGGATACAAACACTGAAATGTGGAAAATGAAGACTTATAGGCAAAACAAAAGTATGGACAAGGAATTGTCACCAAAATCTTGACTGAAACACTTAAGGCAAGAAAACTTTTTTTGAAGAACATGCATTTGAAATGGCAGCCTTTGTATTACCGATACCAATGCTTAGCAGCATCCAGATCTCTTGTGGACTACTACAGGAGCAGCTGGAGATTCTTTGCTTTGGCTCTTTAATTAATATTTCACTACTTTCAGTTTATTTGCACAGCAGCAAAGTTTTAAAAGAAGTGTGTTGTAGCTTCAATTCTAAGTGAAAGCTGAGATCCATGTTCTGTTTGCCCTGGCTTTTGTTTGGCTGGGACTACCACATACATTTAGCTATACAAAATTTTTAACCTTCTTTCAAAGTAGCTTCTTAGAATGATTTGTATTGTCATTGTGAGACTCTTGGGCGGAGGGCATAGGTAGGGCATGTCTGCATTTCTTCCTGTCCCTTAATCTATTAACAAAACACTTGAGCACAGTCAGTCAATATTGTCTTGAGGCATTTGGGGACTCACAGCCAGCTGCTTTCTGGCTGGATAATACCAAAGACAAATCTAGAGCAGGACTGGCTTTGGAGGGCTGAAGGGGACTGTAGCATAGTTGGAACAAAACCTAGATAACTGAGAGAACTGCAGAATTTGAGAGCTTTCTGTCACTTAGTCACGTTTACCACTTAAGCATTTCTTTTTTCCATCTCTACATACTGCAGTTTTTTGCCTTTCAGAGGGGTAGTGTAGCCAAATTAAATAGAAATTACCATACTTATTAAATGGCAATTAGGGTTTGTTTGCTGCATTGCATTTCTTTCAAATTAATTTACTATTGCTATATTGGTGAACAGTTAAACCATTTCATGTGGTTGAATGCGCACATTAATATAATTGTGTATTGTAACGCTGAATTAATTTATGCCAGCTATAGTTGATTACTATGCTTATTAACATCAGTAAGTGCTCTTTAACAGTCAGATGAGATCTAACACTAACTGCCTTGTTAGAGCTAAATTAAGTGCTGGAGACACTCTGCTCACTGTTACCCTATCCAGTTTCACTATAGTTTTCTTCCCTCTACCTAGTAACCACAGAAGCTAGATTAACTGCAGCAATTATATGCCTCATTTGCAATAAACAATACTAGCTGGCTGCTGGTGTTTTTTGTGCCACAGGTGCATGTAGCCATTACAGCCATCTCAGCAGAGGGGGATACAGCAAAACCTCCTCTCTACAGAGCTCCTAATCTCAGCTGTAAATAGATGTTTCAGTCTGCTAATGATGAAGCAGGAGAGGCAGTGTTGACATGCCTCATAAAGCTGCAGAGCAAGGAACAATAGATGGTGCTATCTTCTGATGATAAACATGACAACCAAGACAAATACTTTTTAAAAATTTCTACCTAAACAAACTTTAATACCTACTATTAATCTAAACAATGTAGAAAATATTTTTCTATTGTCCTTGACTTTTACCTATAGTACATGGCTTCATGTAAATAAGTGTTGACTCCCAGGTGCATCGAATCAATTTATCTTATAATTAAATGCTAGTTTATTCAATCAGAAAAACTATGGTTGGTGTTGGGCTTTTAAAGATGTGCTGGAGCTTTCAAAAGTTTATCACCATTTTGGGGAAGATAGATGTGTTTTGGACCCTGCTCCAAATCTTTGTATTTTCTTCATTGGTTTACTAGTGTAAAAAACAAATAAACCTGAAGCTACCTGTAGCGTGAGACAGTATAGATAAAGAATTATGCTGTAAGAGTCTTTGCTGGAGGTTGTGATGAAAGATGATTCAGAGACCATAACATACTTGAGAACCCCCAGTTCCTAACACCTTGCTGAAGACAAATCACAAACCTGCTGCCTGCCCAGGGAACCCTCAAGCAAACAACTTCCTTGCAACTGGAGAAAAAGTCTTAAATCACTAGAAGCCAGCAAAGTTTCAGACTGATTTTAACAGAGGGTTGCAAAGGATCATTTGGAGTGCATGGAAACTTCTGCAAGCATTTCCCAGAGCCTAACTGAAATTTCACATGGTATTTGCGTTGATCTACCATAAGGCTTTGGAATGGTCTTCTCTTACCAGAACTAATTTTTTAAGTAGATTTCATGTGTTTATACCTTCCTATCTATCTAATTATCTTCAAGCACGCAGGCAGACATGCTGCTTGTTTCGGATGCTGATATGATAAAGGATAAAATGGAAGCCTCTGTGCAAAGGTGCACAAAACAATTGAACAGGAAGCAAATAGTAACATCACTATTTCAGCCACTGAAATTAGAGTTGCAGGTCCTTTCTGTGCTGTACAAACCTGCAAATGCACATCCTTCCTTTTCTTCAGTTAACGGAGAAGAAAAGATACAGATTTTTATGTCTAGAAGGGAACATTAGTGCTATGTATTACCAAAAAGAATAGTTTCTTTGGTGGTAATCCTCTTCCAACTTCTCTGTATGGAATCGTACACCCCTGGGGTGGCTGGAGAAGGAATCCGGATGCTCCTTTCCACTTCAGCCTGAAATCCAATAGTTCCATAAACCACTGTATAGGAAATGGGATAAGAAAAAATCCACAAAAAGCAGCTGCAGGAAAGCAGTTACCATCCAAAGCACAGCACAAGAAAAGGGAGCTTAATTTCTGTTTGCTCTGGTATCAGATGAAAAAAAAGAACTGCTTTATGAACTGTTGTCAACATCCAAATAGTGGCCACAATATAATGAGCTTAGAGAATGAGAAAGAGTATGTAACAAAAATAACCATAGCACTAAATTGTAAATGAGAATTGTCTAAAAGATGCAAAAAAAAACATTACACTAATTAGAAGCAAGAATATCAGTTAATCCCTGTATTTGATGCAGAAACATTTCCTACACAGGACAAGAGACCCTCAGAACCCTACAAGGAGGGATGTGTGAAAGGATTCGCTACTGGTTTTAATAGCAGTGGTGTGCAGGAAGGCAGAACTGTTGGGCAGAAATGCTTCAAAGGCTGGAAATATGTTTTGGTAGGCAGCAGAATACAAGCTAGATCCTAACAAATAAAAGTGTGCAATAAAAAAACAAAAACAAAAACAAAACAAAACAAAACAGAACAACAACAACAAAAAAGAAAACAATATTAAATGCAGAAGCTCAGTATGCTGAATGCTCTGATCCAGAAGTAGGAAACTGGATAATAAGGGAAGGAACAGAGGGAGAGGGGAGAAAATGTTTATGGAAAATACACTGGCACCAAGCTTTTATGAGAGGACATGGAGAATATTCATATTTTTGTTTTAAGGTGATAAAGATGATCAAAAGGAAAACTGCTGTTTTCTGAATTTTGTTACCAAGAAGTAATGGAATGTCTGAGCCTTCAAGTTTGGACGTACCAATTTCTGCTACTCTAAGCACAGAGGAACCCTTTCACTCTGTACTCTGCTTCCAGACTCAGACCTGTCAAAACTGGCAGGTCCACAGGCAGCGGTTTTTATGTGTCTCATTTTCGGAGCTATCATATGCACACAGTACATCTGCACATACATGACAAGTCTGATGTATCACAGACAAGTCTGGACTGTGCACAGAAGAACAGCTTTCCCCTTGGTATTCAGTTGAGCTGATCTTTATATACACCAAGGTCATTTGTTTGGGATTTTTGAACATCTGGTAGCCCAGGCTGCTAGCTATCCTGAAATCTAACAGTACAGATATACATATTTATCAAGACCCAGAAAACTGACTAGTGGGAAATATTGATTTCCTATTCTTCCATATATGAAATATTTTTCTCGCAATTCTTTAAAAAAAACAAAACATTAATTGCAGAACTCTGAATATCTGCTCTCAGCTGGAGCAGAGGGACACCAGACAGCTACTATTGGGCATATCTTTGAGGTATATAATTCCCTGTTGGAGAGATGCTGGCAGATGTTGTTACTCCTGATGTGTATGTCCGCATGCATCATATTCACATTCTACTTTAGTCTCCAGTGTTAGTCCAGAATAGGAGACATGACTTGGACCTGTGCTGGACCAAGTCTGATCAGACAGTGAGGCGTCCTTCCTCCAACATGCTGCCTAAATTTCATTTTTAGTGGATAAACCCTGCTAAATAACATGCATTTTGCTGTTGTTTATGTGGACTTCAGATGTTTCAGTAAAGAGGAAAACCTTGTTTGATAGATTATTGCTTCTGTGTATTGCATTATTGTTTTTTGTTGTGTAATCCATTCCCTTAAAATATGATGAGGGATAAAACCTGGTGAATCTACTCATCAGGTTCACACTGATTCAGCACTCTGAGGCCAAGGTTTTTCACCTCCTGTTGTATATTAACTTTCTTCTCTCAAATCTTTTTTTTAATTTATTTTATGGTTGTTACATTATAGCAACAACTGTTTGAATCAGCAGAGATGATGCTCTTAGTGTGTTAAGCATAACAGAAGTTAGTAAAAAGATCCATGCTCAGACAACATGAATTCTAAACGAGTCCTTATGTTGATTGATTTTCTAGGTGACACTTCTCTTTATGTAGACTCAGAAGTTGAAAGTGAAATAGCCAGCATCCTGTGGTAGTTTTGGGGCAATCCATAGAAAGGAATTAAATTTTCCATCTGGGCTGCTCTGGAAGTAATGCCTCCTATTTTATTTTATTGGCCCATAATGTCAGAGGCGAAAGTTAATGCCTTAATAGTAAAGGCTAAAACTTCCCGCAAATATTCCATTACATCTTGTGACTATATGAGAGTTGGCAGCAGAAGGGCAGTCTGAAACAATGGCATCTAACATGGAAGTGCAGATGAAGCACAGGTGTGGAACTGCATTCCTCTATGCAGAAAAAATGGCACACACTATTCATTGATCACAGAATCACAGAATTGTAGGGGTTGGAAGGGACGTCTAGAGATCATCTAGTCCAACACCCCTGTCAAAGCAGCTCGCTAGACCAGGTTGCACAGGTAGGTGTCCAGGAGGGTCTTGAGCAACTCCAGAGAAGGAGACTCCATAACATCTCTGAGCAACCTGTCCAGTGCTCCATCACCCTTACTGTGAAGAAATTCCCATGCACATTTGTGTGGAACTTCCTGTGCTTCAGTTTGTGACCATTTTCTCTTGTGCTATCACCACACACTGATGAGAAGAGTCCGGCCTTGTCCCTTTGCCTCCTACACCTTAGATATTTATAGACATTGATCAGACCCCCTCTAAGTCTTACTTTTTCAAGGCTGAACAGTCCCAGGTCTCTCAGCCTTTCCTCATAAGAGAGGTGTTCCATGCACTTAATCATCTTTGTAGCCCTTTGCTGGACTCTTTACAGGAGATCCCAGTATTTTTTCTGCTGGGAGCCCAGAACTGGACATAGTACTCCAGGTGAGGCCTGATCAGTGCAGAGTAGAGGGGGAGGATCATCTCCCTTGACCGTTTGGCCTTAGTCTTTTCAGTGCACCCAGGATACCATTGGCCTTCTTGGCCACCAGGGCACACTGCTGGCTCATGGACAGCCTGTCATCCACCAAGACACCCAGGTCCCACTCCTCAGAGTTCCTCTCCAGTAGGTCATCTCCATCGATGTTTGCTGGAGACTGAAAAGGGGATGTGAGCACAGTGAGGTCATGAGTGGTGCATTTCAGCAGTGTTAACTGTAACCTGAAAGGCAAGTCATGTTCCAGAGGGCCACACAGATTTTACGAGTACAGCATGTAGGTTCTTATTGAAAGGCTGGTGAAAATGCACAGCTAATGGTGGTAACTGTGTGGAAAAACAGTGCTTTGTGGAGGAGAATTTGTTCTACCAAACAGCGATGTTGTGCTCTTTGTCTATTTTAGCTTCCATGGAAATAAATGGGACAGTACTTTCAGAGCAACCTACATACTTCAAAGTTTCAGCACCATGCAGTTATTTGCATCCCTGTTTTACTCCACACATTTTTGTATTTCCCTACTATTTCCCTAAAAAAAAAACATACCAGTTTGCAGGCTTGCTACCTTTCTAATACCAACCAAAAAAAAAAAAAAAAAAGAGGAAGATTTGAGCAGAGCACAGTGGTTTAATGCCATGCAGTCTTCATGCTGCTCTCTCTCTCTTTTGCACACTGCAGGCCTTCCTTCCTGCAAGCTGGCTGACTGACAGGCTCCTGCAGGCTTTGGAGACGGACAGAGAAAGGGGAAAGAGCTATATTCAGAAAGAGTTTCATTTACTATGTCAGAAATAAAAGCAGCCCTTGAAATCTCTTTGGGGATGGGGAGGAGGGAACCATACTACAGTTTACAAACAGCTGAAACTTTATCCTTTTCTTTCTCTGTCCCTCCATATAGCACCCTTGTATTGCAATGTTAAGTGCTTTTTAAATTGCTTCTGGGGTAACTTTATTTACATATTATAATGTAAAGTAATGAAGAGAAAGATGTTATGCAAAGCAGTTGCCTCTTATCCCCCTCTCCTGAGTGCAAGGGCCAGGCACATTTCCTGCCATCTGTTTAACTCCATCTCCTGATGCTGATAATGAACCTGGCAGTGCCGGGCAGATGGAGATAACTGGCAGGCAGAGCTGTTTACTTGCAACGACAGCCCTAATTTGTTAGAGTTGCCAGGCAAGTCCCTGGTGGTCAGAGAGCTCATAGTGATGGAGGGTTATTAAAAGAGCTCAAGTGAAAAAAGTTCTTCACAGCATATGGGCCAGAGCAGAGGGCTGAGTTTTGCTGCTGTGCCAAACAGCAGCATAGCTCGGTGGGGCTATTAGCTGCGCGTGGGGACAGGTTCGCTGCCCTTGGCTTGGGTGGCAGCTCTCACTCAGCCCCATGCCAACCTGGGCTTTATTATCTGCAATGCCATCTGCCACAGATCACATTTATCTCAACTTAAGACCCTAGTAAACTATAAGAAGAGAAATGTGATTAGGGTTTGGGTGCTGGCTAAAAGGCCTTTGCTCAATAAAAGGCATTTAGAAAGCCATTCTAAAAGAAAAAGCCTATATCAGAAAATAAATGGATAACTGAATAAAACACAAAGTTTATGGTAACATTTTAAGGGATTGCTGGTTTGTCTGTTTATATTTCTATTGCATTCTGTTGCCTCTCACCCCTCTAAGATAGAGATGAGTAGTTGAGTGGAATAAGCATTTAGTGTCACTTCAATTGGAACCTTATGAAAAGAATGCAAGAGCAGAGGAATAAAAAAATGTGATGTGTACAGTCATCCAACAAACAAACACAAAAGGAATAAAATTTTTATACTACAATATTATTTGTCTCACTTTTTGAAGTTTGCTTGAAACAGGGAATCTTAAAAAAATTTTAAAAAAAAGAAAACAGCATTCATCTTAACAAAACATAAGTATTTTCAGGAATGCATTCTTCTGAAATGTCCATTGGCCATGTGGTCATCATCACTCTAATTTAGTATTCAGCAAATGCAATGAGATCCATCAGCACTGGTGTTTTGGGTAAATTAATGAATATTACTCCATGGGAGAAAACACAAGCTTGAAATTACCATTTTATATAGGGCTATGAGAGACAGAATTCATCATAACCCTGTGGTGAGTTATTCCCTAAGATACAGCTCTGTCTTTTATTTCCTTCTTCTCCTACATTCTCATACTGTTTCCTGCAATGACACATTGCATTTATAATGTCAATATACTTCATCCAGGCAGAACTCCTGTAATATTTCTTTAGGAAGGATGAGTTAATCTTGGGCAGAATAGAGCAGTACAGATTTAGAAGTGATTGGCTCTAAAACAAGTACTCACTGAGATAATATGCATGATTTATTTATCTTTTTATAGAAAGCAAGTCTGTGTATTTTATAGCTGTTCTAAAAAAATCAAAGAAAATGTTAGTTCTGACAGTTTCTTGCTATTCATCTAATCTGAATTGTTCAATAATGACACAATTGAAATCCAAGCATCATAGGTTGTGACCCTGCTAACATATATATATATATATAAAGTATATATAAAGTGTATATATACATATATAAAACACACATACACACACACACACATATATATATAAAGTATTTAAGTGATAAATTGGTTTATGGAACAGAAATAAGGGATTTCAGATTCTCATCTTTATGTCAAATAAATTCCCCAATATATAATCTTTAAAATACATAGAAATATATTTACTAGAACATTGTATGTTCATAATTCCCAATAAACAGAATAATCACATCCCATTAGCTTCCACTACCTGTCTGCTTCAATCCGTGCATGAGATTTCAGCTGACATCTTGTATAAATATCCTGGACTCCAGAAAACAATGTACAGTACAGAAGAAAAGGAGAAACATCATATAGGAATTATTTACAACATATATATATATATATATATATTTCCCTAACAGAATAAATAAATAGCACAGCAAATGCATGCTGTTGAGGTATTGGTTGATGCTCACCTGAATGTGGGACAGCAGTGTGCCTAGGTGTCCAATAAGGCCAATGGCATCCTGGCTTATATCAGAAACAGTGTTGCCAGCAGGAACAGAGGATTAATTGTCCCTCTGTATTCAGCACTGGTAAGGACACACCTCAAGTTTTGGTTTGGGACCCCTCACTGCAAGTAAGATATTGAGGCCCCGGAGAGCGCCCAGAGAAGAGCAATGAAACTGGTGAGGTGTCTGGAGTACAAGCCTTATAAGGAGTGGCCGAGGGAGCAGAGATTGTTCAGTTTGGAGAAGAGGAGACTCAGGGGAGATGTTAATAGCTCTCTATAACTACCGGCGAGAGGTTATAGTGGGCAGGCAGTTGGCCTCTTGTGTAACTAGTGACAGGACAAGGGGAATGGGTTCAAGTGATGCCAGGGGAGATTCAGACTGGATGTTAGGAAATATTTCTTCTCTGAAAGAGTCGTCAAGTTCTGGAACAGGCTGTCCAGGGAGGTGGTGGAGTCACCAACCCTTGAGGTATTCAAGGAATGTTGTGTTGAGACACTGTGTTGAGGAATATGGTTTAGCAAAAACTATTAGTGATAGGTAGATGGTTGGACTGGATGATCTTGTAGGACTTTTCCAACCTAGGAATTCTATGATTCTATGGTTCTATGCCCACTTCGAGAATTGGAAGAGGACTTTCCATTTCACTGAGAGTTAAGCCAACTGAAACCCAGTGTTTCTGCTCTGCTCAAATTATTACTTTGGAAAACCAAACAGCTTTCTACCAAGAAATAAACTCTTACACATTAAGGAATTGCTATAATTATCCTACTGGGTTTTATTTTTTAATTAAAAAATAAAGAATTTAAGTTGATATTAATGTTTTAGCATGCCAGAAGTTATGTATTTGCTTAACATCTGATCTTTGTCATGCTGTGGTTTGCTACGTCTGTATATAGTACAGGGAAGCAACACCTTGTTGACACAGCTGTTAAGTCTGGGACTGCTGACTGAGTTTTTAAAACTCTGCTGTTAACTTCTTCCTTTTAAGTGGAAGGGTCTTCATTATGTAAGGTGGCTAAATAATAGCCTTCTTGGTATTCAGTTATCATGGAAGACAGCTTCAGTATACCTGTCTAGTCAGCCTCCCATGGCTTCATGCCACAGGTTTTCAAAGGAGATAGGATTTTTTCAGGGAACTCTATATACTCAAGCACAAATCATTTTGGTCACCACCTGAGAGCTGCTAATCCTTCTGTAAATGGCTGCTTTGTTCCCTATAGCTGTAGTAAGCACCTGAGTTTCTTATTTCATGCAATACACATCAACTGGATAGTGAAATAACTCTAAGCATTTGTGCTTTTTTAGTAAGAATTCTCACTTTTAAAGTATAGTCTTCATGAATGTTAAGATTTCAGTAGAGTAAGAGTAACATACATCTTTAAATAACTGTAGGTTTCAGAAGTAAGTAAAGCCTTTGTACCAAACAATCTTCATGTTTCCAAAACAAAAAAGATGAATATGAGTTTGGCAGTAAAACAGCTGCAAATCTGTATGAATAAGAGCCTTCAAGTTATGGAAGTTTTTCCACTATGTCAGAGGACATTGCTGTGTTAGACCTTCAGGTGTTATTTCAAGGTCAATAATCTTTCTATGGTAAACATACAGCTAAATTTTACAGTAACAAGCACAGAAAAAAGAAAATAAATATATATATATAGACAGTTTTTAGGAATGTGAAAAATATCTCTGAAATTCTTAAAAAAAAACAAACAAAAGCAAAAACAAAAACAAAACAAAACAACAACAACTAAAAAAAACAAACAGAAAAATCTGGCACTGACCATTTTTTTTCCGAATGTGTAAGATTTCTGAATGTGGAGTAACTGTTTTGCATTACTTTATATGCACTGAATCCTACTTCAGATAAATTGATTTCATACTTAAAACAGCGGCATCTGGGCAAAGATCAGTTCCAAGCAACAAGTTGACTCTACATCATTGCTGAGTGGGAATGAGAGTAGTTAGATGAAAAATAAATTGCATTCAGTCTGCAATATGTATAATATCACACGTCTATTTCTGTCCTACTCATGAGATAGATCAGAAGGAATATATAGTCATTAGTAATTATTTCCTTGTGAACAAGCATCCATGAACACAATGTTCTTAAATACCCTCAGTATACTGCTAGCAAAATAGCCTGATACTTTTAGGGTCACCAGCTTACGGTATCTGTCTGAACAGGTATTTTGGAATAGTCAGCATCAGGAAAGAATCTGTAAAAAATAATGTAAGTAGGTGCTAACACAGAAGGAAGAAATCACCTTAAAATATATTAATATTTTTAAATGATTGCTTGACTTATCCGAAGAATATGGCCTATCATTCAAGACAAATTACATTATGAATGACTTTGTAAATTTTTTTGAAGGCTGATCAGACATATTGCCAGCTCTGGGTGTCGATTTATCTTAATGATCAATCATTTTTCTTAATTTTGAACTCAGATTTTGAAACAGCTCAGATAAATATAGCATATTTTCATTTTTATGTATGTATATTAATTATATACATACATAAATATAGTAAGAATATTAGTAAATATTCAGGATAAGTTAATAATAGTAAGGTGGTTTTCTTTGTGAATAGAAGATGTTGATTTACACAGTACTTATTTATTTCCTCTTAAGTTATTCAGCACAGTGTTACTAAATTAATGGAGTAAAAATAGATCATTAAACAGTAAAGGTAAAAAAATTGTCAAAGATTGTGATTGAACTCAGTAAATTATGATGTTTAAAAAATAAAATATTCTAGGAACCCATTATTTGCATATTTGCCACACTAACCAATTACTTTTATTATTGACATCATGCATGAGTCCAGAAAACAAAGGAAGTATACATTAAATATAGTGAAATTACACTCATAATCCATAATCTCATGCTATATTTTGAGTTTTTGGTGATTATACTGAGGTATACACAATGTAACTTTTAAGTCACTTATAATACTGCATGAACATACTTTGGTGCAATGTTATTATTTTCAAATTCCCTCTGAATATTGCTTGAGCACTCAGTTAATGCAGATGAAAAGGATGCATACACCAATTTTTCTATATATGTTGTTTGACTGCGTCTCAGTAGATTGTTCTAAAAACCAAAAAAATGTACCTATCAATTCTCATCAAATTTAATATCACTAGGTACTTGTTTGCATACCCACTCACATAAGAAAGTATCTTTCAAAAAATTCCATGATAATATTTAAATTAATTTATTGGTGCTCTTACTTCTCCACAACTTTTCACCATGACATCACTTGTCATATAGCAAGGAAGGTGATGGAACAACTTCCATACTTATTATTAAGAGTTGGTCTCTTAAGGAAGAGAAATACATTATTTAAATGTCTTTTCTTTTTTATGTAATTATTCTCTGTAGGTATTCTAATGACTGAACTAAAATCTTTTCTGGATGTCTAATCTACTATTGCTTTCATATTTTAGTGACAGGTGTTTTTTCGTTTGTTTGTTTGTTTGTTTTCCCAGAATTCCTAAAGATAATCAACTATTCCCTGGAAACTTCTTCACTCCCGCATACACTGAAGAAGAAGAAGGCAATAGATCATAAATTGCAACTTGAAAATCCAGTGGAAAAAAACACCTCATCTGATGTAGTGAACACAGAAGTTCGTGAAAACAGGAGAAAGATTGGTTGATAAAGTTGTCCAACCTTACAGTGGTCTTCTAGTACCTAAATGGGGCTTACGAGAAAGATGACAATTGACTCTTTATCAGCGAGAGCAACAATAGGACAAGACCTAATTGTTTCAAACTGAAAATATTAAAATATAAAATAAAATAAAATAAAATAAAATAAAATAAAATAAAATAAAATAAAATAAAATAAAATAAAATAAAATAAAATAAAATAAAAATTAGCCTCTAGAAAGAAATTGTTCATTATGACAGTGATAAGGTACTGGCACTGTTTGCCCAGAGAAGCTGTGGATGCCCTATTCCTGAAGGTGTTCAAGACCAGATTGAATGGACCCTGAGCAGCCTGATCTGGTGGGAGATGTCCCTGCCCACGGCAAAGTTTTGGAACTAGATGATCTATAAGGTCCCCTCCAACCAAAATCATTTTATGATTCTGCTATCTTTGTATATTTCTGGAAATATGTATTCATCTTACACTACATATATCCCTTCTTTTGCAATAACTGTAAGAAAGCAATGCATCTCACTTCATATATGCCACAGCTGGTATTAAAACTACTATAGTATCAATACGTGATACCCCGAAGCTCAGGATTTAACTCATGTCTGATGAAAAGAATGCAAACCCGTATTTGCATATCTTTTTATGATTTTTGATAATGCATGAATACACATATGGTATGGTATTTGCATCCCTAGTCTGCTAAGAATCTCCACAGGCTTTATTGGGTTATATTTTGTCTCCTTCCTTAAAGTTTAAAACTGCTGTGAACCGGAAAATGTGTTTTTCTTGTCACCTTTTCCTGGCTAATCTAGGCCATAAGTTTCTCATTGTGCACATAAAATGACCCAAGAATAAGTTTCTACCTTTGATTTTGTTATTTTTTCCTTAATTTCTAAACACATCTCCCACTGACATCGTTGGTAGGAATGTTTTCCAACATAATGCAATCAGTTACAATAATGGAATATGATAAATTAATGTTAGCGTGGCAAACAGTCTCAAGGATGTTATTCTTTAAAGAAGCAGGCTGAGCTTAGACTGCTTTCTTGCCATGCAGCCTCATTACTCAACCTTGGAGCTACATGTGAGGTAATCCCAAGAGCTCCTATGGCAAAGAATAGAAATATTTTTGCAAGTAGAATTGACTGAGAGCTACTAAATTTAGGTAACTCTTATAAATGTGGTACAGCTCTAGGGCTGAATTAGACTCAACAGATTTTATCTGCAACTAGGACTCCAGTTTTAGTTCAAAAATATGAAATCGATGGAAAGATTCCTCCTAGTAGAGGAAACCTACCTACTTCAGATGCATCTCTGAAGAGGTATAATTCAACCTTTAGAGATGTCTGTATCACTCTGAGAACAGAAGCAGAGTCTGGACATTTTAAATGCTGAAGTTAGGGCGCCCTAAATTCCTATACCAAAATATAATCTGTCAGTTACATGGCAAGTAATTTACTTTCCATTAATATAAGACAGACTCCCTTTCTTTTAAGGTTCCATCAGATAGTTATTCAGAGGCCAATACCCAATGCAGATAGTTGTCATAACACAGTAAAATTACTACAGACTTCGGAGGAAAGAAGGGCAATTACTCTTGGGGAAGCGTGCTTAAGAGACACTGGGAAAAATTGGATTTTGTCATGTTAACCATTTTCAATGCACTGTCTCACGGTCATACAAGAAATGTAAGTATAAGGTGAAGCTTTAAGACTTTGCATGAAATTAATGTCAAAGTTAGATCTGGGGAACTGATTCATGCCCACAGTGGACAATGCAGTCACAATAGCTCAACTACCCTAGAGAATAAGAAAATTCTAGTATTCAGAGATAACAATATTATGTTGTTGATTATCTCTATCATAAAATTTAAAGAGTACTGCAATTTTCCTTTGGTGGAATAGCTAGCATAGGAGGAGTAATCTCAAAGGAGCACTGTTCTGTCCAACCATATGCAGGAATATGTGGCTGTCAAGTTTATACTGCATTGTCTTCAGACTGGCATGCTGCCAGCCCCCAGGCAGGCAGAAGGAAGATATATGTGGAAAGAGGTAGTCAAATTGCTTCCCTATGGCTGCTTTATAAACATACATATGTTAAACACATTTATTAGGGCAGTCATCAGCAGCAAGTGCAAGGGCCTTCTCCCTCATGAGGGATAGTTGTTGCTTACATAAGAGTGAGAAGCTGGAAGCTGGCCCAGTAATCTGGAAAGCATATTACATGGCATTCCCCATGGAGGATCACTTTGCTGCCAGCGTATATTGCTCTGGGGTTTTGACACACCATCAATCTGGAACCTGGCAGCCACCATTCCCCAGCTCACCTCATCTCATGCAGCAAGCAGACACAGTGCAACTATTTGTCTCAGATTGCAGCCCAGCCATTCAAGCAAGGGGAAGGGGGAGGGAGGGAAACGAAAAGTCTCAGACAGAAATGAGCTTCCCATTATGCTGCTCAAGCAAGCCATGAGTTGCAGCAATGTGACCATTCTTAGAATGGGCTCAGTGTGTTTGGTTGGATCATAAACAATGGCAACCATTGCATTTTGCACAGCTATGGCCTGAGAAAGGAAGAACATCCAAATTGGAGCTTGCAGACAAGGTGCTGTCAATTGTGCATCAGTGTGAGCCATACCATTAGTTAGAAGACTTATGAGAATTTTATAAATGTCAATTATATCTCAAATAACATGTACTTAGGAGTGCAGCTGTTTCTCAGTGAGAATTGTATTTTTCGTGGGAAGCAAGTTTACTGATCTCCTCTCCTGGAGACCTTGGCAAATTAGAAGGGGATATCAGTGATCCACATTACACCAACTGGGTGTTGTAGATGAACATTCCTAGCTTGGTCAGCCCTGCTCACATGTCATGTGGGTAATGTAAAGCTCTCAGTGGAGTTCAGGTCACATCTTTTGTCCTTGCTCCCCTCCTCCTTGCTGTATTTTCCTGGCACATTCCCATTAGAAAGACCTAGAATTAACCAAGAGAGCTAAAAATCTACCTCTAAAACACAGTCATTCCAGAATTTCCTCCTCTTCCTTAGCAGCAGCTAATCACGCTCCTAATTTTAGTTCTGCTTACTACTTCTGGTTGACCCTTATAGTCTAATGCCTCTGGCAGTAAAATTATTGCATCAGCAGAGAACTACTATCCAGTCATTAGTATAGCTGCAAAATGCCAGCTTGGATTTACTCCTAGCCACTAAAATATTAACATGCATTGAATTTTTCTGTAGCTCGAGGCAAGTTGTTATTGTAGTCCTTTGCCTGCAATAAACCTGGTCTATCTCTCAGATTGTACCACAAATATATTTTGAAAATTGCACAGAAAACTAAGCACTGGCTGTGTTGCAGTTGTAAGACTGACCAAAGTTTGTACTTTCAATTAATCTAAAACAAAATGTAGTGTAGGAAGTGCTACTTCAAAGGGGAAGCACTGTTTCCTCTTAACAAAACCAAAATATTTTCATAGTTTTGCATCTCATTTAGATTTTTACACTTTAGTTTCACGCTACAAACTGGAGTGTGAAGCTGGAAGCAAACATGTTACAGGCTTAAGGGAAATCAGCGCCCAGACAAAGCAGTTCTCTGCCTGCTCTTGGAGACAGATGGGGGTGAGAGAGCTCCAGTTTGGAGTCCATCCAGTTGTATTTGCTCATGCTGTGATTGAGCTAATTAGTTCTACTAAAAGCTTGAATCTGACAGTGTCCAGCTGGGGAGGCATTGCTCGAGAAAGGTGAATCCAACTCAAACCTCAAGCTCATATATGAATTCAAATAGAGTTTTGTTTTGTTTTTCTCTTGTAATTTGTTTTTTGATTATTTATTTTTAAAATAAAATACAGACCTAAGGGTCATCTGTGGGACATACTGATTTAAATTTTACATCATTATATAAATAGACCGTTCCCAAAAGAGAACCTGAACTCCTTTATTCCTCTTTCCAAAGAGGGAAGGTGAATTAAAACAGTAAATTTCTCATTGGTGACATATCAAGTGTATAAAAAAAAAATTTTAATCCATTTTGTAACTAAATGTCACCAACGAATTATCTAATTTTGATATATGTGCAGTATAAAATATATAGTTATAGTATGCATTTCACATTTTAAAAGTTTCGTTTTGTAATGTGTTATGTACAGGAACCACATCGTGTAACAAATGGCTTGCAGTAACACAGGATGATAATGGTTTTGTGTGGGAATTCTGTGTTAAAATCAAGAGTTATCTCTTCCTCCCACACTACATTGATTAGGTAACACATAAGAAACTTGCTTGACCTGTTTGTTACTTAAGGTAATAAAATAAACACACACACACACACAATAAGCTTGTGTCTATTTGGACAGCTGCTAGCAAATCTAGACACTTGTTTTGTCACTCACAGTTACATGAGGAGAAAGTACTTTTGGAAATGCAGAGTTGTGAAGATCATTATAGTGCCTGTGTTTCTACCTTTTTTTTTTTAATCCTAAGTACCTAAACGTGTGTGCTTTTGTGTCTTATGAGTATCACAGAATCTCAGAATCATCTAGATTGTAAAAACTCTTCAGATCTTCAAGTACAACCATCAGCATGACCTACTGAGTTCCATCACTAAACTGCGTGCACCCATGTGTCTCTTGCATATCTCCAGGGATGAAGAATCCACCATCCCTCTGGGCAGATAGTTTCAATGCTTGACTATCCTCTGCATAAAGAATTTCCTCCTAATGACCAATTTCAACATCCTCTGGTGCAATTTGAGACTATTTCTTCACTCTTATCAATCATAAGGAAAGGAACCAACAATCTTCTTAATGCAGCCTCCTTATAGGAGCAAGAAGATCTTCCCTAAGCCTCTTCTTTTGGACTAAACAACTCCAGTTCCCTCAGTTGCTCCTCACATGTCTTACTTCCTAGACCTTTCACTAGCTTTGATGATTTTCTCTGCCCTGGCTTGTGCAGCTCAGTATCTTTCTTGGAATGAGGGACCTCAAACTGAACATATTACTCAAGGTGTGGTCTCTCCAGTGTCACATACAAGGGAACAAATAACATCAGAACTGGGAGGAGAATGGTTTTAGGAAGAATCTGAATATGCTTTCTCTGTCTGCATCAAGAATTTATGTCTGAAGTATAAATCTCTTGTTAGTTTTTTAATTTTATTTTCCCCTTAGTTGTTAAGTTTCATGTTTTGGGTCCAGATGTACAGACTGAATAACTGATCTTGTTTTATTTTTATGAAGTTCACGTGTCTTATATATCTAAAGAAATAGATGATGCAAAAAGGAATTTAGAAAATGGTCTTGGCTATGTTTGGAAGCCTGAAGAAGCATGTATGTCTTTGGATTTGACCAAGTCAACATCTCATAGCAGAGTAGGAAATTCTATTTTCTTTGAAACTGGAAGGAAATAGAAGTACCATGCTGGTATAAGAATAGGCTATTCATTGGTGAGTTTTCTTGTAATTTCACTAACTTAATTTATTATAGGAGATGTGATAATTTATGCTAGGAGATGTTGTTTTCTATGATGTTTCAAATAATTTCCTTGTCACTGAACTTCAGAAAAGTCCACAAGTTCTTTTGATCCTTAAAATAGTTTGTCATTAAACCTCAAGATTATTTTATTTCTACAAGGCTAACAAAACATATGCTATTTAACTTTGGTGTAAGAATCTTCATGCCTAATTTTTTTTGTTGTTTGTAAAAAGGAATCTTGAAATAAAACCATACTTATAAATGACTTAAGGTTATCATGTTGTATTTCACAGCTAATAAAAACATCTAAAGACAACATTAATTTGAAACAGGTGAAGCGTTGTTTACTTTTTCATAATTTTCTCATGCCACCTGGAAAACTAATTTTCATTTTATTTGTGTATGTAGTATTCCTTGAATTGGCAGAGAGTTGCTCTTCTAAGAACTCCCATGAGAGTGGTCCTCCAGTCATTTTCCAAAAAAACTTAGCTCTTGACAGGAGGCACTTCCAGACTCTAAATGAATATCCAGGCTGTCCTTGTTGATCTCACTGAAGGTACAATGAATACTTCAGTGGCAATCTGCTCAGTGACATATATAACATACCAACCTATCTGTCATTCTCAATTTTCTACACAAATCTGTGTATCTTGCTTTGGAAATCTGTGTGAAAACTTCTTTGGAGATCTTCTTTGGAGTTTTTATTGTTTTCTCTTAAAATTTTAGGTTTTCTTCTCGCAGAACTATCACAGAAAATGGTTTTTTTTTGTTGCTGTGTTGTTGTTGTTGTTTGTTTGTGTTTTTGTTTTTTGCTGTCTTTCCAATAAAGAGTCATAAGTTTCTCTGCCTCAGTTCTGGTGACCAGTTCATTGTATTTTTCTACCCGGAGATTAGAGAACAGAGCTCCCTTCAAGCCCCAGGGCAACACCCTTGCATCTGTGTCTTCAGCTTTTCACTACAAATAAACTCAATACTTTGCCACTGCCAAAAATCTTACTATCTGTCTATCCTTCATAACTGTTCCTTTCTCCTTCTGTTTCTGTCAGAGGAAATTAACAGTAAAACATTCCTGTTCCTTATATATTCTCCTGCATTAGTTTTTCCCCAAACATACTGAGTTTTCATATTCAAACCATAGAACCCTGAATTCATGCCCTCCTTAGACGTTGGTGACCTTGACACATCTTAAAACTCATTCTAAAACTCTTGTTGGATCATGATGCCCTTAACATTTTCCTCCCCAACATTCCCATCAACTTCACAAATGGTTCTCCTTATGGGAGTAACCCTTGAATTATTTAATTCTGCACTGCAACTTCTGCTACAGACTACCCAAGCTTATGGACCCGACCTTCTGGTACATGCTTACTTGGATTATATTATGCAGAAAATCAGACTCCATCTCTGTGCTGACAGTCTACAGAGATGTATATTTCCTTCAGACTGTCTCCTGTTTAGTGTAAAATCTCAGACTATGACACCTCATCATATATATACGTTTATCTATTCATGCACAACAGGACTAAAAATCCCTTCTGTAAGCTTTCACAGGCTTATTTCTACTTCATTATAATAAACAACAGTAAGCTACCCTGCAAGTCACTGCAGCCATTAGTTGGGAAAACTTCTCAAGCAAATTTTTCTCTAGATCTTTTTACCATTCTGTCATGATTTTGTAAAGATCTTTGTGTTTTCTTTCAACTCTACACTCTTTCTTTGTTACAGCTTTATATTTTCCTGCATCGCAACAGCCATAAGCCGTTTGTCCTCAAATCCTCCCCAAATGTCAATATCTTAAAAATATTTTTTAAACCTTAACCACAAAAGACATTGCTCTGTGTTTGCAGCTTTGTGCAAAGCTTTGCAACTTTTTCCAAATCATCAGGTCCATCTTATCCTACTTGTTAGTTTGTAATGGTCTCATGACTTTCACAGTGAATGTAGAAGAATCACTGATGTCACAATCTGACAGATTTTTGTCTTTTGTGATACATTTTTCACATGCAACCTTTCTGAAACAACAGTGTCTCTCAAAACGATTGAGAAAAAAATTGCCTGTGGTGCCTGATACAATTTAAAGAAATATATTTATTTCTAGAGCAGGAACACTACATTTCTTTTGAGAATATTCGCTCAGCCAGATCCAGATATACCTAGTGTAAAAATTTTAGTTATAAACGATTGTTTGACATATGTAGATTTTCCTCTCTAATTCTGTATAATTGTCCCAACAGTTTACAGTTGCAGTAAATAAAGGTTGTTAGGGATCCACCTGGCGTCTATGTCTTCCTAGCAATGAATTTAGGCGCTTCATAGAAACACATTTTGGCAATGTTTACACTTGACCTTCTTCTTGATCTAAGGAGAAAAGTACGTGCCTGTAGAAGAGAGATTCAGTCATCCCCTGAAATGATCTCTATTTTTACAATGGGTAGGGATATTTTGTAAGGTTTCATTCCAGAGTTTCCTGACTCAGAGAACTGTATTTCCAGTTTTTCAGACATGGAAGAGGCAATTCCTTAAAATGTGCATATGTGCTTACTGGAACTGAGTCCAGACTATGAACCACTTGAAGTTTGCCCATCTATACTATGGGTCTTATTAGTTAAAAATGCATATAGCAGCTTGAAAAAGCATTTTTATGTCCTCTGGCTGGGAGTAGTTCAGTTAGCACACGCTTGCATAACTAAGTAGTTACTGAAGCTGCAGAACTGCTAACCTCAGTGGTTTTCTTACTGGGCATTCAGTTCTTCCAGTTAATATTCCTTTTTCTCTCTCTCTTTCTTTTTTTATGCTTCTGTACCTCATATGGCCATGAATGCTAAACCAGAGCTGTTGTTATTATAGGAAATGTTTGTACCAAGCAACATAAATCTCTTAAATTCTGTTTCTGCACTCTACTTTCCTAATAATTAGTCATGCCTACAGTTCAGTAATGACCACTCCAGCCACTCAGGCAGACTACAGTAGTAATTTTCCTGGCAGTGAGTAACTAGATAGTAAATTACTATCAGAGTGAAATTTTCATGTGCCCCTTAAACCAATGTTAAGACTAAAATATCTTCTGCTCAGCAATTGTAAGCGGTGGGGGGAGGGGAGAGAAAGAACAGGAAGAGGCATTTACTAGTTCTCAAGCCTTTACATTGATAGTAAACTTCATTTGAAACCAAATATTTGCAGGGATGCAATATGATCATTTTTATTTGCCTTTTTTTTTTTTCACTTTAACAATTCACCTATTAAACTAGAAATAGAAATAGACCTGGATGAGGGAAAAATAAATTGTGACTCACCGAACTAGAACAGTAATGGAGATTATTATTCATTTTTCAGTCTACACTGAGTCTGTACAGACACCTAATAACGTTGAGCTCCCTCCCTAATGGGGAAGTGTGTATTCTTCTGCAGTTCTAGGTGCAGAAAATAGGGTCCAAGAAGGCCTTGTTTTGAAAACATTTCTTAAGAGCAATTTTCATCCAGTGGAAAATAACTCTGGCTCCTACTTTTGGCGATAGAATATCCCTTATGTTTGTTACTCCTTTCCAGACTTGGGACCTGCCAAATCACTGCCAACCCCAAAGTTATTACTAAAAAGAATGATATATCCACCCAGATTTGTGCAGCTTTTGATTTTTGATTTTTTGTCTGGTTGAACAGAAGAGATTGCCTTGGTTTTATTTTTGATTAGAGAATTACAGTTTGAAAACCAAAGTAATTTTAACTTGAACTAATTGAACGTCCTAGTTCTTCGAGGTCATGTGGATATTTAAAGCAGTACAGAAATTCTGCCAGGTACATAATAGCTCATTTATTGAAGTAACACCTGAAGGTTCCTGTAGTGACATATTCTGTTACATGGATGGCTTTTGCCAAGACATTTGAAAAGATTTTGTCTTTGTGATAGTTTGATGATAGTTGTGTCACATCATTACTCAGTACAGAAATATTTGCAAGGTAGTCTTTGGATTATGACAGAAAAATATTTTCATAAATAACACTTCAAACTGACCAAAGGCTCAACCTTTGTTTTAGCCTGAACTTCCAGTGATCCTTCCAAGCTGGGCAGTTTTCTTTGTAAGTAGAGAAACAGTCTAAAATATTTATACCAATCAACTAGTGGAAAAAACTTGCTTTTTCTAGCACAGAAAAGACAATAATAAGCACTGATGAGAGGATTTTCTACTGCCCTTGCCCAAAACAGTGTGTTAAATTGTCTAACACTGTGTGTTACTGTGGAGCAGGACAACAGTGGTCACTAATGCCAGAGAATGGCAGTCCTGAGTTACAGGGAGCCTGAAAATGTAATATGAGTTTTTTAGTCTGACAGAAATCACTCTTACAAATACATAGTTTCAGAAATCACTTTTGCATTCAATTAAAAAAATAAAATAAATTTTAAAAAAGGTAACACCATATCCTGAAGGTTTACTGTATTTCTAGTAAGTTGCCTTCTGTTAGAACAGAGGGGAATAGCTTTAAAATAACAGGGGAGATTTAAATTTTTCAGAGGGTGGTGTGGCTCTGGCACAGGCTGCCCAGAGTATGTGGGTGCCCAATACCTGGAGGTATTGTTAAAATAAATTATGTGGATTATATCTTGTTCCTCTTTTTTGTTGTTCTGTTGTTTTGTTTTGGTTTGGTTTTTTTACAATGTTAGTGATACATTTTGATTATATTCACAATATTTACACTTTCTTCATGTCTAAAATATAGTATACATTTCTTTAAAAAAGTCCAGAGTATTCTGAAATTACTCTTCTCCAAGAGGTGATTGCTCAAGAGAAGCACTATGAACTCATGAAAACAAACAAAAAACAAAAACAGAACAGCTAGCAGCTGTATGTACAGACTTGCTTAATAAGTCAGCTGAGCATCTTGTTGCTTAAAACAAGAGAAAACTTCTGTCTTTTCTTTGCACATAATAGAATAAAATAGAACTGATTTAATACAAAACTTATCATTTAACAGTGAAAAACAGCAACCAAAGTTTCTGTATCAAGAGAGTCAGAAAATGTTCAGATGGAGAGGTTTTTGACCTTTTTTTTTAAGAAATAAGAAAAAAATATTTTTTAGTTTTAAAATTTAAGAAGTTGAAAGTCATCGTTTGGTTTTCAATATTTACACAGTGAATATTTCAAACACTGGATGTTTATGCAAAAAACCTTTTTCAGTTCAAGAGGAACATTAACGTCTAGGGGAACTGTTAAAGAAGATAAGAATGTAACAAATCCTTGCTCTCAAGCCTGCTTTGAGATATATATGGGCACAGTTTCCATTCCATAGTGAAGAAGTTTGCCCTATATTACTTAATGCATGCAAAAGATAATGGGAGAGCCACTACAGCATTTGGCAACTTTCCCATGGACATGGAAACAACTGAGGCAGAGGCTTTCAAGTTATTTTTCAATATGAAGTAGTAAAATCAAGCTGGTCTTCTGATTTACACTTATTTTTGTGGTAGCAATAAACTTATACAACTTGTTTCTGTTGAGGAATTGAACAGTGACTGCGTTATTGTGCTGTCTTGTAAAAAGTGAGGAAGAAAGTCAAGCTTTCTTCTGAGAGATGTCACTGATAATAATGAGGTATATACAACATATATTAGGCAGGTAATGATACAAAGGTAGAATCTAGAGGATAGCCTTGTGATTTAGTGCTGCTGCATTTTCTTGTAGGACAGGAGTCACAGACTCCAGAATAAGCCAAGTGGCATGTACAGCAGCATTATTTAGTGATTTCTCTATCTTGCAGGGATTTCAAGCTGCTACAATACTCTAATGTACTACAGAAATGTGCAAGGCACACAGAGCTCTGCTCAAGCTCTGTAATTGCTTTAACGCATCTCTCACAGGAAGACCCTGAGGCCCATAAAGCCAATACAGTTGGTTCTCACAATGCAAGTAGAACAAAATTAGAGGTCCAGAGGCAACAGCACAGAGTGAAAAGTACAATCAGTACTCCCACTGTTGGAGTTGCTTTGGCCGATACAAATGGTACATGGGTCTATTTTGGGGATATGGCTCTCCCAAACCAGAGTATTTAGAGGCACTTCTGCATTCCAGCTGCATGGGGCTGGAAGCTGAAAACTGGATTCTCTCCTTGCACTTCTTTATTCTGCCACTTTGAGTAAAAGAAAATAATGAAAGACAAATAGAGAGAGGACTGGGTGTCTTTTTTAGGCACAAGCTGCTGCTAGAAGAGCAATTAATACCTAAAAATTGTAGAATCATATGAGTAGGAAGGGACCCTTGTAGGCCTTCTGGTCCAACTCCCTTGCAGTGAACAGGAACACCTACAGCTCAATCAGGTGCTCAGAGCCCCAGCCAGCCTGACCGTGAGTGTCTCCAAGGACAGGGTATCCACACCACATCTCTGGGCAACCTGTGCTAGTGTCTCACCATCCTTGTTGTAAAAAATGTATTCCTTATATCCAGTCTAAATCTCTCTTCTTTTAGTTTCAAACCATTTTCCTTCATCTTATCACAACAGGTCCCACTAAAGAGTCTGTCTCGTTCTTGCTTAGATAATAGTAATAAACGCATAAGCGAAAGTGAATAGCAGTTTTCTTTCCCTTAACCCTGAGTTAAACACCGAGGACTCTTCCCCATCTGCCTTTTTTGCTTGTGCACAGCCGCTGGTCCCGCTCGGCTCATCACGGCCTCTCCCACGGCGCCCAGGCGGGGCCGCTCTCGGTCCGTTTAGCGGAGACCCTGCAGCTCCCACCTCCCTCCTGTCTCCCCCGGCACCTCCCTCGCAAAGGTGCAAACGTGAAGAAGGTTTTCTGGCACGAAAATCGAGAGGAATGCAGAATCCGAGTACAATAGCTACCTGTCCCACTTCTGACCCCAGTTCACTCTTCCTTTCGATAGATGCTTTGAATAAGGCAACATAGCCTGTAAATCTACAGATACATCATAGCCTGACCTAATGAACATTTACTAAAACTCGGTTTATTTGGTAGGTTTTGATGGCACAGCAAGTTAATGTATTCAGCTGTAGGTGACAGTGAAGCAGAAAGCAGACCCCACAGAGTGTCACATGCCTTAAGCTGCAGCTCGGTGTCCTGATGAATTAAATTCCTCTAATGACATAAAGGGAAAAATATAGGCTTTTTTTTACAGAATGTCTTGGTGGAGTGAAAAACAGCAAATATATTCACCAGATATATGCATGACATTTGACCACCACTGAGAAGCTACAGGAACCTAAAATCATAATTTATTTTATATCTGAAATACTTGCAAAAAATCTGTATTTCTAAAGTGTTTTAATTATACTTTATGCAAATTGTATTGCAAGTGCTCCTTAACCTAAACCTCTTGTCAGTTTTCTGGTCGCAGATAGTCCAAAGCAGTCAGGATCCCCCAGCACTTCTCTCCAATCACCAAAGCAGTCCTGCTTTGCTCTGGGAGTTGTTTAGCTCAGATTTTCTGGGCTAAATATCTAACTTGTTGCCAAGAAATCCCAACATTTCAATCACATGAGCAAATATATTGACTTCCTCGGTGTTTTAAAAGATTTTTTATTACACAATTCAATTTGTAATACTGTGATGAAAGCAAAATTATACAGATTAAATCCTCCTGTCCATTGTAACATCCTCTTTCAAAACCCATTGCAAGAAGTTGTCATTACTTTGAAGGCTAGGGTACATCCTGCATTCGTGAGGCATTAGACTGGCATCATTCTTGATCTTTATGAAATTGACACTGAGTTATCAGTCAGAGTTTTTCCAGGAAACTTAGACTCTCAGTTCTATAAACATTATCTTTTTATCTTATGCCTAATTGTTCTTCAGCGGCACTGTTTCCACACAGCAAGCAGTTCATTTATTTGTTATAAAAAATGATGAGTTAATTCTGTGCTACAGAAAGTACTCATGATTTCAGGTAGTATTCTGAGAGGGTCTGTAAATATAAAAATAAAATATTCATTATTATTAAAGAAGTGCTTAAGATCAGCCCTGTCTCTGCTTCTAATTCCAGAGCTATGTTTATTAAATTTGATGTATATAAGATTTCTGTCTCATTTGAGTCTTTTCATTTCTCTTCACAGTGGTACGCTTTCACTTCCGTTCTATTTTTTTACCACTCTGTTGTATCCACTCATTGTATCCATTCCTTGATAATTTTTCTTAATCCTTCATAAATCTACATTAGAAATTTTGTATCTTAAGTTACTGTTGAGGTTCCCTTACTTTATTGAAACAGTTATTGAATTAGAGTTAACATATTAACTTTATGGAGATTCCTGATGGTATTCTAACTTAGTGACTGTGCACTCGTATCTACTGTATCAAGTATGAAATTCCAGAATAATCCAAACTGAAAAATGAGAAATAGTTGGAACCAGTATTCATATATCACTTGGTACCATTTCAAAAGCCATATGTTTCCCACAGTACAGGTCATTGAAACTCAGCCTATTTTTCTCAAATGATTCACAAATATTAGCAATTCACAATGACCTTCACTTAGGTTTTGAATTTATAAGGAAACGTGAAACCAGAAGATTCATGGGTGGTTTCTTGTTTCACCCTGAATGATTTACACAGCTGTAGTGGGTAAAAATATTGATGAATAAGGTCTAATAGTGGTGTGTCATTTCTCATGATGATTCGGAGACCGAGAAGTCATGTGAAGGTTTCTGAAAAGAGAACCTACTGCATTTTGAACACATGTTTGAAGCTGGCAGATTTTTATAAATCTGAAATAGGGTATCTGTATAGATGCAGATCTACAGTGAATTGTGGTCCCTGAACTTTGCAGTCATATCATGATGGTTACATGTAGCACAGGGAATATATGAAGGAGACATGCAGTTGGTTTGGATTTTTTCTCCACCTCCTTCTGACGCTTTCCAGCAGGCTTACAGTCCTGATCAGAAAACTCAGTATAAGAGCACTTACCCCAAAAATGAAATCATTGTATTTGAGAATCCATCTACTAGAAGTGGTACAAGATTCAACTGCAATCTTCTTCACATCAAAAACATGGATGCAGGTTTTTTTATAGAAACATTTATTACTAGGGCAGAGGAAGGAGGAAAAGTCCTCAAGGGCTCCTTTTTTAAGTGACAAGCAAATTCATAGCTAAGCATCTGCTCAGAGAGGAAAGTACTGAGGTCAGATCTTGGCCTTGGTTTTAAAGTGGGTCCAGGGAGCTATATATCTACTTTACAGGCAGCAAATATGTGTCTAGTGACAATATCTTATGTCTTGTTGCTATTTTTTTTTCTTCAGAGTAGAAGATTTTCAGCTGTTTTATATTAGAATCAAGATGAGGCTTAGGTCAGTCAGGAAAAACCCTTCTGAGAATGATAGAAGGCTTGGTAGTAAAAGACCCCCAAATCTATTCACGTGTACCCAAAGAAAAGGGGAAGAGATAAGAAATAAATGCTACTTTCTTGTTGCTTTCCTACTAAAAGCAACACTAAAAATAAGGAGATTCACTGGTTATGCGAGTCATTTCAGCTCTACAAAATGCTTCTCCATTTAGGAATAAATCAAATTCCCTTTGTTTATTGTGACGGTTAGAGTATTTCTTTTGTAAATGTAGAAAAGTTACTCCAATAACTGGCATATTCACCAATTAACTGTGCATCGGGATTTCCCAAGAACAGGCTTTCTCTATGTGTGGGAATATGTATTTGGAAAGAGATACTGGAATCACTGGGTGACTGCAGTTGTTTTGGCTAGAGGGTGATAAGCGTCAGCTGAGGGTGATAAGCGTCAGCTTCTCAGCTGATGTAAGTCAATATTGCTCCACTGTACTGATTTACACCAGCTGTGCTTTTGGCCCATTCTCTCTCACATGAATGGCATGCTAACTTGCCAGTGAATGAGGTGGTTGCAGTAGTGATATTCCTGGTGGGCTGCTCACCACTCTGATGTGGCCATGACCCACAGAGGGAGGTGCATTTGACATTCTGTCAAGAATAAACAAGTCAGAGTGGAAATGAAAAACAGAACCCAAGGCCTTGGGTAAGGCAATGAAGTTGTCTAGCAAAAATTACTGAGACCTGAGCAGCTAAAAAAAAAAAACAAAACTAAATTTGAAACACAACAACGCTTCACCAGAGGCATGACAATCTTCATCTGTTTATTGTTTTATTGGCAAGCAAATATGTTCAAATAATTTTAGTGTAAATATGGAAAAAAAATCATAAAGAGTTTATAGATAGAATTGCAAACAATTGCCTTAGTTGTCTGTGTTGTTTTGAGTAGATCTGCTATTTCTTTGATTTGTTACTTTTGCTAGGGTTTTTTGTGTTTTTTCTTATGAAAATATAAATGACGTTCTGAACAAACTGCTGTAATGTTGTCTGCTATAGATAATGCGGTTCTGAAGTAAAAATTTCATCTGAATCATGCTCTGAAATCTGGAATTTCCTTGTATAAAGGAACTGAAAATGGAAGAAAATATCTTCTGCATTCTCTATGTTCTATAGATTAGCAATGAAGAATTACTTTCCATTAACTATGTGGACAAAGTGTACTATTGTAGGAAATCTAGAGACAGCCATTTTCATGTCTAATTATGATAACATTATCTTTCTAAGGACTGTTTATTGTGACCCTGTGGCACTCATCTGACCAAATTAAACCTTCAGGCTCCAACTTAGTTAGTTGTCATCTCCGTCCTTCTTCAGCAATATATACAGTAAAATCTTGATTGCATAATCTAAAATGAACCAGAAAGCGTAGCAGTCTCTTTCTGGCCTAGAAAATGAGAAATACACGCTTGGGACTATAATAGCATTTTGGTACTTTTTCAGTGGAAAATTTGCCTTTTTTTTATTGAGACAAATGTGCATTTCTGTCTTTACTCTGCTTGCACTTCTACATTTCAAATACTTTAGAATAACAAACCCAAACTAGTGCAAAGCAGAGAGATAGTATTGTTTTCTGAGGGAGATTTCAGACTGAGCTGATTAAAACTTCCAAAGCCATAGGAAGTCTTTGCATATGCTATCACTATTTAAATGACTGAGTGCTTGGGAGGTGTAAAGAAACATGATACATCTGAAAAACTTTCATCCGGTGTAAAAATCAGCAGTGCAGTTATTCCAGTGAAGTACCAACATCCTACTGACTGACTGATTTTGAGGGGTGATTAATCATCTACCAAACTAGTGTCAGTGCAGAACTATAGGACTACTCTCTCTGTGATCCTGGCTAGCAACGATCTCATCTGGAAATTTTATTTTAGACATGCAATTGAAATGTTGATGCTGTAGTTCCTCTACCTTTGTAAACCAGATCACTTCAACATTGGGGGTTGGACTAGATGATCTCTAGAGTTCCCTTCCAACCCCTACTGTTCTGTGATTCTGTGATAATGATAGAAAATACTTGCAAGTGAGAACACTATTATCTTCAAAACTTGAAATATTCACAGGAGTTTTGTCTTTTTGTTTATTAGTGATACAATATAAAATGTTATTTCTCACAGGTTGAGACTGACATGTTGGGTAACTGAGTAAAAATATTTAAAAATAAATTTTGCTTAAATAGAAAATAAAGAAGGATAATGAAATTAATTTTGATAGTAATTACATCTAAAATTCTGTTTGGTACATACTAATTGGGAAAAAATTGTTCTAAAAAAATATTTCTCCTAATTAGATATGATTTTACAGTACTGTTGGCTTTTATTATTCTCAAGTTTTCAAATAGAAAAGGGAAAATTGGTGAAAAAAAAATTAACTTTAAAACTATTTTATTATTCTGAAGTATTTTCCTATATGGTATCTTTCTTCTCAATATAAACCTATGTGGCACACTGAAAATGAAATCATCTGTATGTTTGACACATTGTCCCTGTTTATAATATGCAATAAATTACCAGTTAGGCAAAGTCTTTAAGCCTCTTGCCTCATGCTTAACTAAATATGGTAAAATCCAGAATGTCCTATTCATCAATTTTAAGCAAAGATAATACTCTTTTCATTTCAAAATAAAAAAGAATTACACGAAAAAAAGAAAAAAAGGTCTCACTGACATTAAATCTAATGTGAATAAAAATTTCCTTCCGGGCATTGATATTCTCAAAAGGTCCATTGTTTTTCCTTAAGGTGACCTGAAGGTATTTGTCATGGCTTTTTCTATGGGACTTAAAACAATAACTTCAGAGACAGAGAATACAAAAACTAAGTGATCAAATGAGAAACTCGGTCAAGAAAGCTGTCTCACTTGAAAAATACGGGAGACTCCTTCTGAGTTTGAAGAATATCAAAATTACATCTCCATGTAACAAAAATGTTTCCAAAATGAAAGCCAAAACTACATGATTTAAAAAAAAAAAAAATTCTGCCATGTTTATTATACTATTGATGTTGAGTATAAATTAAGGCCTCAGAAGAAGATGGAAAGTGCATCTTTCAATTCGGCAGCCTTGGCATCAGAAGAAAGTACTATATTGTTCTTCACACAAACCATCCCCATTAGAGCTCAAGATGTTCTTTTTCTTTTAATCCTCATTTGTACCCCTTAACCATTTGTTTAGAATTAAATTAACTGCAATTTGGAAAATGTGGATGAAAGGTAGTGCATTGAGTAGATATCACATGTTTCCTGAATAGTGCCTGTTCTGCCTCTTTCACAGCCATTCATTGTGCCTGAAAGGGTGTAGTGTGTGAATTGTTGGACTGTCACTCTGCGGTGAAGTCTAGTAGCCAGTATTGCCATGGAAACAGCAGGAAAAAGACAATTAACAAAATGGTGCTGATTTTCCTTATTTCTTGGGGGAAGGGGAGTTCATTAGTGATTTCTTTGTTTTCTTTTGTTATTTTCCAAGAGGAAACACTAGGGAAGGGGAAGAATCTTCCTTTTAAATTAGATATTGTCATCACTGAAGGCCTAGTAATACAACAGAAATGTGTGTTTGTATAATAAATGTGAGTTTTTAAGTGTTGTCTAGTCTTATTCCTTTCTTTTCCATCACAGAAAAGAAGCCTTAAATATTCTTAGGTGAGCAACTGTTAATGAGCAGAGCCTGTGAGTTTAACCCTCACACATTCATTGGACTTTTAATTAGTCGCTCTCAGAATTACTCCTGTGACAGAAACACAATATGGGTCTGAGAGGAGTTTAAACCAAAAGGGGGCTCTCTTTAGATTTTTAACATTATTTAAAATGCAAGCACTACTTCTTTACACCTCTTCAGATGTATACCTACAGGTATCACCATTGAAATGCTTAAAAAAGTAGACACGACTGACTACAGTGTTTGCCAGAAACACCCTTGAAAATGTACAATATATCAAGCATGTTGTTGGGATAGATCTGTCCTGTACTGTGCATTTGAATAGTACCTACACATCTGGGAATCAGGATTCTACTAGATCTGTAGAATAAAATGAGAGGATGGGTAGATATGGAAATTTCCTTCATCCACAGAAGCATAACTAATGTCTGATTTTGAACTTCTAGGTTACAGGAGATGCAACATAAGTGTAACTGTAAGGGAAATTCGGCATTGATGATATACAAAATTATTTAATAGTTTATCATGGAGAATATGGGTCTCTGTTTCTATTTTGTTTAACTCTGATAAAGGAAATTTATGTAGTCCCTATGCTCTGATCAAAGATCCTTTCAGCAATGCTAGTATTACCAGTTTCTGAAACATAGCTTCCTATCACTAAGAAATCCTTGCTGTTGTTCTTGTTCATTCAGATTTAGATTGCAACAGAGATGTCAGCAGAAACCCAAGAAATGCAGAGTAATCTATTTGAGCAAACTATTTACTTAGAGATAAACCATACCAAATACAGGCTTTTTTTTTTTTTTTTCCTACTTCCCTTTACTGTCATTATTTCAACAAATCTCCATTAACTCCCACAAACTGTTTTATTACTGGTTGAGGAAATTGTTGTTTTTGTTGGACTCAGCATGTTCCTTTCTTCACTTATCCTTAGCATCAACAGTAATATTCTTAGAATCCAACTCTCTGTAGATTTTTCTGGGGTTTAAATTCTTCAGGAGTGAAGCATAGGTTCTAGCATCTTCCTTAAAAAAAACAACCAATTCAATTAATGAGAAAGGATTAGAAAAATGTAGCAGATAAAAATATGAAAATTTTGTTGTAAACTTAATTTAGCCTCAGTCAAATAAAATTTTTGTTTGATAAATCCATAGGTTAATTAATGAACCACTCTGGGGCAATTACTCTGAAGTACGCAAACATTTGGTGCCTAATTGAGCAATGAAATCAACTATCATCTGTATATCATCAACGCTGAATACACATAGTCTGAAATTTGCAAATCAGGATAAGAATTTTCAATCTTCTTGTGAAATTTTCCATTTCTGACCAAGTTGGAAACATTGATAAAAGACTTATTATATCTGTATGTTTAATTTCTAGTCAAGGATAAAAGTGAGATAAGTGTACAGAAAAGATACTGTTGAGTTTTTACTTGCAAAATGAAGAAGTTAGTAGGATTTACTCAGGCCTCTAGAAATTTAGGGATGAGCTCTTAATTAGTCAACTTCTTCCATTAAATCCAACTTGCCTATGTGTATAAACGTGTGATTTTTAGATATTTAGATTATTTAGATATTTTTTTTTGCAGAAACTCCTTGCCTTTCCTTGCCTTTCCTTGCCTTTCCTTGCCTTTCCTTGCCTTTCCTTGCCTTTCCCTGCCTTTCCCTGCCTTTCCTTTCCTTGCCTTTCCCTTCCTTGCCTTGCCTTGCCTTGCCTTTCCTTGCCTTTCCTTGCCTTTCCCTGCCTTTCCCTGCCTTTCCTTTCCTTGCCTTTCCCTTCCTTGCCTTGCCTTGCCTTGCCTTTCCTTGCCTTTCCTTGCCTTTCCCTGCCTTTCCCTGCCTTTCCTTTCCTTGCCTTTCCCTTCCTTGCCTTGCCTTGCCTTGCCTTGCCTTGCCTTGCCTTGCCTTGCCTTCCCTTGCCTTCCCTTCCCTTCCCTTCCCTTCCCTTCCCTTCCCTTCCCTTCCCTTCCCTTCCCTTCCCTTCCCTTCCCTTCCCTTCCCTTCCCTTCCCTTCCCTTCCCTTCCCTTCCCTTCCCTTCCTTTCCCTTCCCTTCCCTTCCCTTCCCTTCCCTTCCCTGTCCTTCCCCTTCCCCTTCCCCTTCCCCTTCCCCTTCCCCTTCCCCTTCCCCTTCCCCTTCCCCTTCCCCTTTCCCCTTCCTTTTCTATTAAGAGTATAGCATCCATTAAGCAAAGTAATAGGGCATCAATAGAGCATTAGTAGAAATAAATAATGACATTACTAGAAATAAATTTTGACATTGGTCTGTTTGACCATCGTACACTTCAGAGAGTAGTAATAGTCATTTCCAAATAATGAAAGCTACTGCAAGTCTTTTATTGAGGAAATGGATGAGGTTTTCCAGTTTTCATTTAATTGACACCCCAGCTCATAATACCAGCAGTTTTTTCCTGACATTTTACCAAGTCATTAATTATACATTGCCATTGATGAAAAAAGCTACCTTTTCTTTGATTCTTATCTCTTCTATCTGAAAGATTTGTAGCATTAGTTGGGCCCAGACCCAACTGTCAGCTGAGAAAGTGAGTTTTCATTCCCATCATTTGTTTTGCAACCTAATGGGACATCAGTATGGTCAGCCAGAAGTTGAGGGTGTCCATATGCATTAATTATTCATTTACAGTACTTGTCTTTCTGGTCAAAGATAGTGATTAAGAAGACAAGAATGTAAAAAAACTGTACGTACATTTAAACTAGAGAACACATTTGATTTCAGTCCTATGCAAAAGATGTTCATTGGGTGTTTAGTGCACTAGTGCACAATGTGCAACAGAAAAAAAGCCTAAACAGTTAAAAAGAAATGTGCAACCTGTGAGGTTCATTTTTCAGTAAGCAGCTGGAAATCAAGATTTGCTACGAGACATTCATTCCAAAAACTATGTATGCCAGAAATATGTCTATGTGAGATCAGTATAAGAATTTCCTGAGTATAGGGAACACTTAAAACTTTTCTGCAAGTGCTGCGTACAATAACAGTGGAGACAGGTAGATAGATAGATAAGCAACAAGATTCTTTGCCACTTGACACCTCCTTGTTCACTGAAGTTATTCAATTATCTCATTTTCATATTCTACCTGATACCAGATTTTTGGATTGGATATTGGATTTTATTGGATTTTTAATACCTATTATTCTAAGAAGATGTAACTGTGCTTATATGTTTGAAATTGGTATCCAGGTGGTTTGCTGATCGATATCATGATAGTGTATTTCAATTCAATGTGACAATGTCACAATATCAAATATAGTTTATGTTCACATAAGTGGTGTTTGAATAGATGTCTAATAATGCAGTATGAATTCAGTCCTTATTAGAAAGAAGGGACTCTGCAGTGAAAAGTTATGGTTCTATTAACCTGGCACAGGAAACCAACTCTTGTTCAGAGCTTGTGCTACGTCTGACACTAGAGAACAGTTTGGTAGGTCTCAAAGACTGATAAAGCTCAGCTTCATTAGTTCTACTGCTTCCAAATGTATTTATAACTCAAGCCATCCTTACATTTTTAATTTTAATCCAGAGCTGGATTTCAAGCTTAAATAGCTATGACTTCCCATTTGTCTCTCATAGTATTAAGAGCAAAGCATTCACTCAGGTAGAATACTCAACTGCTTCACTGATCTTAGAATTTTTTTTGTTTTCTTATTATGTCTGTCTAGCTACACTGTCTTCTTACGATTGAGGAGCACAGCCGTCGTCTGGCTCTACTGTCAAAAATTGTGTCAGTTTTCACACCACTTTCACCACACAATTTTCATGATATTTTTGACCTCCAGGTATCCTCTGCAGGGTAAGGAGCTCAGGACAATTAGTTGGTGCCTGTCAGTAGGAGATTAACTAGTCATAAATAGCCTCCAAAGAAAATTGTAAGCTTAAATGCAACTTGAAATAATGATTTTCTCATTTGGTCTCTTCTTGTTGTTTTTTTTTTTTTCTGTTTTTTTTTTTTGTTTGTTTGTTTGTTTTGCTTTGTTTTCATGTGCTTTGTTCTTTAATGTATGTTTTCAAACTCTCCTTTTGGAAAAAATATTTCATCTTTCCAACGAAATATATGCAGAGATAATTTGATCTTCTATTATTGTGAGTGCAGTTTTCTATCTGCTTCTATTGAGCAGACATTTTGTGATAGCTACATTATTAATACTTCCTAGGTTTTGTCCATGAATTAACATATTCCTTACACTTTGAATATGGAGGAGTATATCCCAGGCTTAGGCATGAATGTGAGAGAAAAGTTCCACTATATTATTTAAAATTTAATTCCAATGTGAAGATAAATGAATTCACCAAAGCTATTTTTCACCATACAGAAATAGGAAAATGTAACAATAAGTAATATTTTAAAGGTCCTTTATAATACTACAGTGTTATAAAGTAGCTGTAACATGGAAGATAAGTATTTCCCAAGGGTATGGATGAAACATCAAACTCTTACAAAAATCTGGCAGAAGTCCAGGAGAAAAACTGTGGAAGAATTACAAAGAGAGGATTCCATGCCGCCAGAATTCCATAGACTGGCTGTCATAATCCTATCCATTAAAAAATAAATAAAAATTATAAAGTGAGCTACTTGGAACTTTTTCTAAAAAAGAACATGATCTTTTTCACTTGTGTTGAGGTCCTGTGAAATGTGTTAAATGTGCTTCCACCATCCTCTATCCGTTTGTTTGTTTGTTTGTTTTGTTTTGTTTGTTTGTTTTAAAGAGTAGTCCCTCTTCAAAGCAACATTCCTATTTAATAGTATATTCAGTTTAAATGAATCTATCTTAAAAACTGCTGGATTGTCAGTGGCAGTTTGATGTCAGGAAAAACAAAGAAATCCCAAAGAGTAAAGAATCAACATCTGTTCATTCTCACTCTTTCCCTTCTGTACTATTGGTAGCAGAGGGAATCTTTATTTGGAGATACTCAGACAATGCTGGAGTAACTTCATCCCTGATGTAATTACAGTGTAAGTGTAGCTACACAGAGTAGTGCTCTGGTCTCATCACATAAAAGCAAAATGCAGTACTAGTAAGAACAAAGCTAGAAGTAATGATGGAACTGTTTTTCAGCCTCTGTCTAGTAAGAATCTGTCTTTAAACCACCACGATACAATCCAATAGAAAATCAAACCTACTACATTTAAAGATTTTATCTTCATTTAATGCTTTATGGAAAGGGATGAAAAAAACTCCTGTGATACAGGCACACAGAATTCATAAAATGCATTTTAAACTAGTGTCAACATTCTAACCTTGGGTTAATATCTAACTGAAATCTAATTTAGAATTAGATAATATTAGATAATAATTAAGAAATATTTAATTAAATACAGATCTAGATATTGCCTAAAATTCAGAAGAAAGAAAAAAAAAACTAAAAAATTGTTTCTCATTTAAAGGAATTTTAATTGTCATTATTCAGACACACATGCACAAACATTCTTTGAAATCAAAAGCAAAATTATTGCAAATTACCTTTCTACTCCATCTCAACTAGTATAAGAAAGCACTTTCAGTGGCATGCGAAAGTATGCCTTCAGACACTAGAATTCCCTGCAGATTTTTTCAATCTTTCAGACTGTTTGCAATTTGGATAGTTTTCTGATACTTATTATGTCTGTTTCTTTGTGAGTTGGAGAAAAAGATATTATTTTCCATCCTAAGGTATGTTATTTTTAACTTATTGGAAGGCAATGACCATGTTTTTTCTTTTCTTGTTTTTTCCTTTAAAAATGCAGTTTTCCAAGAAGTACTAATTAAAAATTCCCCAAAACACAAAAAATACCATTTTATAATAAATTTAATATTCAGTTGATAAATGATCCTGTTTCTCTATTTTATGCAGTCAAAGATTATTAATTTGTTTCTTTTCACTGGGTTTTGTTCAATTTCACTCTAAATTTCTCAAACTATTTCTCCAGTCTGTTGCTGACAATTTGAATTTCAGGTCTGTTTTTAAGTGTATGTTTAAGTCTCTCTTACTTTCATGCCATCTACAGACTTAACACAGATTTCCAACTGCTCAGGTCATGGCAAAATCCTGAATAGAAACAGATCTGGGCAGACCCCAGCAGTACAACTAAATATGAACTTTTACTTGAATTACTGATACATTTTCTCTCAGCTAAAATCCATAGTTGTATGTGAACATTTAATGTTCAGAAATGATGACAATTACCGAAATCTTCAATGGCTTGAATGCTTTCCCCCTTCTTATGTCATCACTTCAGTAATTTCTATATCTCTACATACTACATATTCACTGCTACAAATAGACAGTCAGGCATAAATCTTCATATTTTTTATTAATTGCTTTATTGAAGTATAATGTACGATGTCTCTACAGATTTAAGTTGCTTCCTCATTTTGTTGTCACTAAGGGAGATCGTGGTTTTTATAAAGTTTCTTGCTTTTATATTCAAGAGTTCTTGTAGCCTAATAATTTGACAATGAACTGTTGCCCTGTTTATGCTTGATTTTTAAGATATTTATGGAGAAAAATGTGTAACAGGCTCTCTAGTTACATACTGTGTGTATTTATCATCATCATGGATTACTTGTCCAAAGGAAGACTCTTCAAACGTTTTCAGAGCTCCACTGGAGAAAAAGATCAATAACATAAATAAAGAGAAGACAACGACAATAAGCAATAATATTTATTTATATCAATATTTAAAGAAGCAATGTCACTCGGCCAGTTTGTTACTGAAATTCTTTTAAATGCCCATTTAATTGGTCATTTCTAAGTGGATCTGCGCAAGCCTGTACAAAAATAGAAAACTGAGACAACCCAAGGACCTGGCTATTATCCATGAATGAAAATGCAGTCTGGGCTCCTAAAGTTGGCTGCCCAATAACAACAACAACAGAAATTCTATGTTAAGAAATTCAATGCGACCCTGAGTAAAATAAACCAAAAGATTATCTTCACTCATAGATGTGATGTTAAAGCAAAGCTTGTAGCTCAACAGGAGCTCAAATTAAATTTTAAACTAAGTCTAAAAATTAAATTAAATTAGTAACATTTATGTCAACATATTCAGTCCCACAAACAAGTAAATCAGTTCTTTATTGGAATAAAAAGTTCTTACACAGCATAGAATTACACCTTTTGCAGAAAAGGAAGTTAGAGAGACAGTGAAGAATGAAAGAGGAGCCTGCTAGAGACCTGATAATTAAAAGGGTCTGTCTCAAACACAAACAGAAGATTATAACTTCAGTTAAAGAAACAGCAATGGTTATATATGCACTTATTATCAACAAAGGTCCTTGCATTTAAATGAAAAACACTTATGAAGAAAAATAAGATGAAATATAAGCATAAATGTTTTCAAAGCAGAATGTTGTTTATGGATTTCCATAAAATAATAGCAAGTGTTTAGAAGTGTCTCTTTTAAATTATCATGGACTAAATCAGAGACAGAACTAAAATGTAGCCACTCTGAAATATAATGGGAATGAAGGCGGCTGTTCTTTTTGTGTTTTATTCATATTTACTCTGCAAACATATAGTTCAGTTTAATTAGCATGTGATTGAAAAGTGTTGACGTCTTGTGTTCTGTGTTGCTGAATAGATTTTCTCATACTGAAGAATATGTAAATTCCTTGAAGAATTGTTTATGCTACCAGGGAGACTTTTAAGTAATTTTGATGACAAGAATTAAAGTAAGCAGTCAACGCAGTCATTTTGAGGATTTAATATAGTTTTGGACACAACAGTGTAAATAACTTTTTCAAGGAGCTGAAGCAGTCTGTGAAAACAGCTGTACAGATCTTTTTTTTTTTTCATGGAATGGAACGGTTAACTTGAATTGCAGCTTTTGTCCCTTCTTCTGCTAGCCAGAAAAAGATCAATAAATATTATAAAGCAAAAACAAGAAAAATAAACCTCCCCTCCAAAGCAATGAATATCATTTAAAGAAGATGTAAGTCCTTCTGCTTGGGTCTTTTCTCACTTGTGAAAACATAAAATGCCTGTAACTTCATTTATTTCACAAAACATATTTCTGATCCACTTCCCCTATATAAGAGAAAAATATGCATTAAATTGTAAATTCAGCTCCTTTGAACACTACTTATATTTAATTGTCTGAATAGCGCAGCAAAAGTACAGTCAAAATCTAGCATAGTTCAGATAAATCTAGAAGTATATTGTGAAATTTTTACATCACAGAAAAAAAAAGTATATCTTCAAAATTAGTTTTATTCTGAGTCAGTGAAAAAAAGGTCTCATCATGAAACATTATTCCCAGAAAAAAAGTGTTCTTTGGTTTTATTTTAAATAAATATGTGTGTGTGTATGTATATATATATATATATATATATATATATATATATACTGCTGTATTTTTCAGGATTTAAATATATTTTAAAATACTTTGAAAATTAAAATTACTTCAAGATGAAGAAGCATCCTCAGCAAGTTCATGGGTAATGCCAGGCTGTGTGGTGAGAGCAGCACATCCGAGGGACGGAATGCCATCCAGAGACACCTAGGCAGGCTGTGCAGTGGGCCCCAGTGAACTTCCTGAGGTTCAACAAAACCAAGGTCAAGATGTTGCACCTCGGAGATAACGATGGAACAAAGCCCTTCTGAAGAGGACCTGGGGGTTCTGGTCGGTGGCAGCTGGACATGAGACAGCATTGTGCCCTTGCAGCCTAGAAAGCCAACCATATTCTGGGCTGTGTAAAAAGAAGCACAGTTGACAGGTAGGGGAGATGAGCCTGCTCCTCTACTCTGCACTATGAGGCCTCACCTGGAAGACTGCGTTCAGATCTGGAGTCCTCAGTAAAGGAGAGATGTGGACCTGTTGGAGTATGTCCAGAGGAGGGCCACAGAAATGATCCAAGGGGTGGAACACCTCCTTTACAAGGACAGGTTGAGAGAAAAGGAGCTGCTCAGCCTGGAAGAGTCTCCAGGGAGACATGATAGCGGCCTTTTGGTATTTAGAGGGAGGCTATAAGAAATAATGGGACAGATTCTTTAGGAGGATCTGTTGTGCTAGAACAAGGGGAAATGGTTTCAAACTGAAAGCAGGGAGATTTAGACTGGGTATAAGGAGAAGGTTTTTTACAATAAGGGTGTTGAGACAGTGACACAGGTGCCCAGAGATGTGTTGGATGATCCATCCTTGGAGATTCTCAAGGTCAGGCTGGACAAGGCTCTGTCTCTGAACACCCCAATCTACTTGCAGGTGTTCCTGTTTGTTGCTGAGGAGCTGAACTGAATGATCTTTAAGAGTCTCTTCTAGCTCAAATGTTTCCATGATTCTAAGCTGGAAAACATTCCTAATATGAAAATATCAAATATCTTTTCTATTTGTTTTTGAATTAGAAATAAAATTGAAATGAAATTAAGGGATAGTTTTTCAGCTCTGTTGTAGTGGATAGATCTTAATAACCACGAGAACTTTCTAAGCTCACATAGGAAAATTCAGGGAATATTGTACTTCTGGGGACTGGGCCATCTGTTGTAGCCAGATGTTTATGTTAAAAATTATTTTTCCTTGTAATGTCAGAATAAATCATTTGGAAAAGAAGATCATATTCCTTTAAATCTATTGTGCTCACAGTTTCACAGCACCAATTGACAATCTTTCTCAATCTTTTCAATACGTAATAAATTTAACAGAATTGTAAAGTAAGGAAGAGATCCTACCATCAGTCGCCTAGTGTTGGACATTCAGGCATGTCTAGTTTAAAATTTTGTAAAAGGAAATCAGCAAGTGCTTTAAAAAGCAGATTGATTTGAAGTAATATGTTGATAACTTTCTTGCTTCAGCTGTGGACAGCATGATCAGATGGTTTTGATTTCCAACTATTTTAAGATGCAAACTTAAGTCTGCTTGGTAAAATAGTTATTCATACCCTAGTACCTTAAGTAAGACAAAAGTCACAGAAATTCAATGAAATTTCTGAATATTATCTTGCTCTTAGCAATCAAGATGGCTGAAGTATTAATGAGTGTACAAATCTCAGGTTTTTCAGCTGAAGTAGTATTCAGATGAACTTAGTGATTCCTACTGCAGAGAAGTAAACAAAAATTAATTTGGGAGTGTTCTCTTTTCATAATATGAGCTTTTGTACTTCTATTATGAGAACAGATGGAATATGGGAAAAATTAAAAGTGTTAATTGATTTTGTTTGAATCCTGTTACATTCTGTTTGATGTGAATTGTTAAGTTGTCAAAACACTAAGTTGTATAAGAAATTGAGCAGAGAATAAAAACAGACAACTAATGACATCAGAGGTTTGTCTTCAGCTAACATTCTACATTCACAGTAGCTATCCCATCTCATAATGCTAAAAGACAAGAGGAATAGCAAAACAGCAATAAAAATTAAAGAAAAATCTGTTCTCAGATAAATAAAACTAGTTTTGTTTTCTTAATGAAAATAAATTCGCAAATGCAGAATTTATTTTGAGGAAATCAGTTGAGTTCAAGAATCATTAGAAGATCATCTCACGACGATGAATATGCCTGGGATCTGTGTTAGATAATTTTTATTAGCTTCTGGTTTTCTACCTCTCACAAGAAATAATGATTCTTTTATGTCCTGCCTCTAGAAGAAGATATACATAGCACTTGGAAAAGCTAGATAACTTCATCACACAACTCAGAAACCATGAAGAAGGTAAGAGGACAAGCACATTCAGTTTATATTCCCATTTTTTGTGCAAAATCATTTTATTTGCCAAAAATATTACAATAAATTACTAACTTGCAGGCCTTGGTAAGAGTACTTTGGTTATATAATCAACATGGTTGAAATAGTTATGCATCATCAAAGAAATCTCAAATATCAGAATTTTCCTCTTAATGTATCTGTTCACATTGGCATTTATGTAGATTAACATAATATTTTGTTTAACATCTTTGATCTGTTGATGGATGAGAGGAACGGCTGTTGCAATTTTTGTCATATAAAATGTGTTGGGTTTATGTTAATTTGGACAACTTTATATTACAGAAACATTTTTCATCATGGTTTTGATTACTTATGTTGAAACTGATATAACTACCCATTTAGGAATTTACTGAGCCTTCTTAAAGCCAGATTTTGCTTGGCAATAATAGCTTTTAAAAGAAGCTATACTGGTTTTAGATAGACAAGTGAGCTGAATTCAAGTAATGCAGAGTCACCACTTACTACAAGGAAGAAGTTGGCCCAGGGTGCCAGTGAACAGCCAGTTGCCAAGAGATTTTCAGCTCAAAAGAAAGGGAAATATTTGTAGAGTTGAACAAGTGCAGGAGTATCTCTCCTTTTAATCAATATTCCACTCTATATAATACTCTCTATAATATTCTTACCTACTCTGGTTTTTGGTCAATCCAGGAAAACAACACAACTTATATATTACAATGTAAAAAGGGAAGTGAAAAAAAAGACAATTGTGAACAGAAGCTATTGAGAAAAACTGATACATTTATCCTGTAGGAAGTTTGATATTTTCCCTTTTAAGATAATATATTAACAAAACAAAACAAAAACAACAAAAAATCATGTAGTTCTTTTGAATTTGAAGGACAAGATTACATTATTTCCTAAAATGCCTGCCATGTAAGCTAAAACTTCTTTTCCCCACTTCCAAGTTAGGTTCTCATCCAAAACATAATTAGCAAAGCAAACAAAAATTTTGTCAAATCAGTTTTTTCTCCCCTTTCATGTGGAACTATTCTTTTATGAAAGAACGATGTTAATCAGTCTGCATTATCTGTGTTAAAATACACCTTTTATACCAAAATCTTTATACTTAATTCAAATGTTGTTCCTAAACTACCCCTACAGATTTAGAACATAAGTATGCAATAACTTGTTGAAATGAAATGTTACAGTAAGTGTAAAGCTTGATCCTGTTTATTTCAAATGAGTAGGAAGCATTATCTGGATTTCAGTGGCACCAGGCATGTCCTAATTACATGAATTCTAATCCACTCTCTTCAAAGTCTATTTATATTACTGACATCCCAAGGAATCATCTTCATCTGCAGTCATCAAGATTGGCTTGATAGTGGGGATGTAACAGAAGCTTAGTCCCACAGAAGTGCATACACTGTGAAAAACAAATTTTAGGATGTTTTCCACATATTTATTTAACGTTATTTCAATAAAACATTAGGAAATGGTTGAGTTTTTTTGTCACATAAGAGAGATGGAAATTCACGCGAAGCTCAATACCATGTTGCAAGAGGCTGAGGTTACTTCAATATCACGTGCTTCCAGAAACAGTCTTTTTCCAGTGCAGAACAGGTTTATTGTCTTCCTGACAAGGAATGCCAATTTTCTAATTTGTCATGGAAAATCTGGATGAAAACTGCGTTCCAGCTGAAAACCAAGGAATGCTTGAAGTTGAAAATATGAATTTGTCTTCAGCAAAAGATCATCTCAATTTTTCATCTCCTGCTTGTAATTTGGTTCTGATTGGAAAAAGTGGAAAGTGCATAGAGCAGTCAATATAAAGACATAACAGGAATTTAAAGGGAAACAAATCAACAAAATTAGTAAGGTATTGATAATCTCTAACAGCAGTTTTTGAAAGTATAAAAGCAGCCAGTGCTCATTTTAAGAGTAAGAAGCATTCCTGTGAAAGGTAAGTATGGAAGGTGTTAAAAGCAAAAAAATGTTTCCCAGACAACTAATTATAATTCAATAAAAATGTTTTCAGTAAAAATATGCATTGTGTTAGATTTAAATATATAGCATATATGCTTAGAAGTCACTTCAGTAACAAAAATAAATGAATATGAATGCTTGTCTAAGTGCAAAATGCTTCATTAAGGTAAAGTGAAAAAAGATTGTTTAGGATTTATAGAATATCTATAATAGAAAGGAATACAGATCACTACTGTCATTTAAGGATTCTTAAACACTAGCTTCTGAAGGTTCCTAGCTTTTCATATTATAATAGCTACAAAAAGAACTTGAAAAGAACTGCCTTTTAATGTTTATGACAAACCCACTTCTGATCCTCAAAGTGTTGACTATAGGTGTTTCTGCACTGTGGTCAAGTGTTATTTAACAGTAGCTTAGAGAAGAACAGAAGTGTAACAAGTGAACTTGAGCACAAACTACAAAAACTTAGCTTGGAATCCTTGTTAGATAATTTACCTACCTTGGTGGTAAATGTTGTATTCATGAACTAAAGCATACAGCAGAATAGCTGGCAATCTACTGTCTTTTCGAGACTGGACCATCTAGTACACAAGCGTGCTGGAAAATTTCTGTCACCTAATATGAAATTTCCAAACTGGCCCCCTTAAAATTCCTGTGCAGACTCATCAAAAGGCTGCTGCTTCACTCTCATACATATCTGCATTACAATGAACTGAATAGTTTTCTGGAGATACTGATATATTTCCACAACTGTAAAAAAACTCTTTGGAATCTTGCTTCAGCCTTAAATGTATATACATTTACATTATATAATAATATATAATGTAAATGTATAAAGGCAAAGTAACACCAGAGACTAAAACAACAAAATACTCTTAAAATAGGTTTTATAATAAGTTCAGTAACTGTTGAACAACCAAAAACTGAAGCCATTTAGTTTTGGACTCAGTAAGGGTCAGGAATCTGTATAAAAGGGATTAGATTAAATTGTCACAAAAAATGTATCTGTTTAGTTATGCATTTCATTTATTATAATCTGTACATAACTGGAATATTATTCATTTTCCTATAAAAATTTCTTCCTCTGCTGGTGGTTTATTATCTTATAGTACAAATTATCAAAAAAAATGGTGACCTGTTTTACTTTATCAACTTCCTGACCATGTCACTGGGATGTAGTCATGTAATCAGCCTGATTCCAGTGAAGTCTATAGGATTACATCTCTGACAGATTTGACTCTAAGACTTAGGAAAAAAAATCTTTGTGTATAAAATGCAACCTATTTGGTTAATTAGCTTAAAATTAGAGATGCAGTATAGTCTGGAGATGCATGTGCACTTCAGACATAAAGACTTTATATTCTTTATTCAGACATAAAAAAAGACTTACTCAAAATTGGATGTTCAGCCTCAGGTATGGAATGTGATCTAGCAAACAGATATTTCCAGAGCCTGCTTTGGCACAGGGTTGGACTAGATGATCTCTAGAGTTCCCTTCTCACCCCTACGTTTCTGTGATTCTGTGAAATGTTGTCTTTTGCCCAAAACACTGTGTACATATTATAAGCAGTTAGTGGATATCTTGTAGTCACTGAAGGGAGTTATTCAGCACACCTAAATTAGATAGCAAGAGGTATGTGCTTGTTCTAAATTGGCATTTGTCCTCAGCAAGACATGCCAAAATAAAGAAAAAACAATGTGATAAATTCTTATTTTTAGAGAGGAAATTCCTGATTTCCTCACCACATATTTACACTGATATGGAGATCAGTCTGTTACTCTGCTTGGAAGATAAAACGGAGCAATCAGAAGGGAGTATTTGAAAAAATGTTCATCTTCTATTTTTGCCTTTATAATCTTTGCATATGCTCAGATATACATATGAAAGAGTTTGGTCACTAGTTTTATGTAGTAATGAGCATGTTTTAGTCTACAGTGAGCACAGGATAGATATATCAAAACACAGTTGTAGATTTACAGTAAGAGCTAATAGTAAGTAGTGAAGAGATGTCATAGTGACACAAAGGAAAGAGAGAAATGATTCCCATCTTATTTCATTACAAAACCTCTCCAGCTGGTTTTCTTGGCACAGAATAGTAGAGAAAAGAAGAAAAGCTATGTGGAGGACGCAGCTTAATTTGAAAGTGAAAATCTGCCTGTAAAAGAAAAAAAAAATATATAAACTCTTTAAAAAAAATAGATTCTGCTGAATGATTCATTATTTTAATGTCTTCCTGTTTTCATGTACATCCCCTCCTTTCCTTCGTGCAAACTGTTTGAGTAACTGTTAAGGATTTAGTCTTACAATGAAGCTTTTGTAACATTCTGGATGTTTGTCATGTTGGCAAGTTAGTCATTCCCTTTATGTAAGGACAACAAGAAGGCAGAGAGCAGTTGTCCTGCTGGGATAAGGAAAGATTTAAAACAGAACTGGCCAAGTGTTGCTTTGACATACAAAGTTAGTTGTTTTTTCCCTTAAGAACCAAAGGTTGGCAGGTAACAAGTGTGGAGGAAACTTGAACTTGATTCAGTGTTCTTTATTCCAGCAGATGTCACTAAGAGTCAATAGCACTAATAGGATGCCCATGTAAGAGGCAAACAAATATTTTGAATGAGAAAAGTATGTAAAGACTTTTCCCAGATACCATAGTAATGTTTCACCGCTGAAATCCCTTTTATTTCTTTTTTTTATGGACCCTGGTATGGAAATAAACTTCATTTCAAATGTTATGGTAAAATGCACAGAAAAATGTATGAAGATCTGTTACTGAGAGTATTCTGATCATTATGCAAACAAAAAATAGTATGCAAACTTTGGGGTGAAAGAAGAACAAAGAAAATTGTGAATATTCAGGTGACTATAATGAGTGTGCAAGCTCTTTGAGAGAAGGAACACCTTTTTGCTGTTACTCTGGTGTTGCTGTGTTATCCATTAATGGAGCCAATTGCAAACAAAAGATACTGGTCCATTACGTCATGTAACAGATTATTTTCCATATGGTTTTAATAAGAGCAAAACATAGACTCCACTTATATTTGCTGTTGTTCTGTCTGCTGTCTTTAGCAAATGTGCAATTTGCATGAATTTTTCTTGGTTTTTAGTTAATGGGCAGAGTTTGAGGTCAGAGATGGAGCTATGGTATGTAAGAAAGGAGAGGAAACTGGGCAAAAAGCTGACTTTTGAAAAATAACACTTTCCCCTCCAAACCAAAGGTGTAGCTTGCAACCTCTGCAGTGCAGTAACAAAAACATTCAGCTAGTGTTGCAAGAACATCAGGAACAGATGTTGATGCAGCGCTCGAATATTTGCTATTTCTCCATCCACCAGCCTGTGTTATCTAATCCCCTGTCATCATTCAGCTTCCTAGTAATAAACTATTCTTATATTTCATCTGTTTTGATATTGAATCTGTGCTCACAAATTCTGTGTCAGTTTAGTGCTTCTGATTTCTATAGCTTTACATGAGAGGCAGGCCTTCGGCTTCATTAAAAATGTGTAGCACATTCTGTAAGAATATAGAGCCCTTCAAACAAACAAACAAACAAAAATCAACAAGAACAACAAAGAGCAAACACATTTCACTAAAAACATGTAATAAATGCACAGTGTAAAGGTAGTATACTTACTCTCTAATTTGTTCTGTCACTAGCTTCATAGATTCGTCAGCTCTTTAAATACCAAAAACCCCAATGATGCTTGGAAGAACACAAATTCAGCTCCTTAAATGTTTATGTTTTTAAATGGGTGTAGTTCTCACAAGCATCTGTGTCTCATCAAGAATTCATCTTCATAAGAAAGTTCTTATTAATCCCCTAATTGTGGGTTATGGCTGGCCAAATTTTGAAGACTGAGAATGTCAGCAGTTTTTAAAAGCACTACAGCCTCTCAATTTTAGATATGTCACTAGGTCCCTATTACAAAAGTTCTCTGCTAGCTTCATAACTTTATAATATTCTATTATTCATTGCTCTCTATTCCTCTTCTCTATTCCTTTTTAAAAAACCCTGCATGAATAAAGGGATCATAACATCAGTGCAATGGATCTACACCTTGGATGGAACAAATCAGTTATGGGCCAGTAACACTATGGTACTCAACCACTGCCAGCATACAAAACCTGTCCTTGGAAGCAAGTCAGTGGAATTCAGTGGTAGACTCCAGCCTCAGAAGGAGAAGCAAAGAGTAACTGAAGCAGCTGAAACTGCTTACGTTGGCAGAACGTGTTTGAACTAAATTGGCATGTGATCAGAACACCAGAAGTTAATATCTCATTGCTTTAAAAAGCTGGGGTTCTGTTTAATAAAAAAGTTGGTGGTATTGACTTAATATCTTATCTGTCAGCTCTAAAATAAGAAGAAATCCCATAATCCATCAGAATATCTTCTGTTAGCATTGGCTCTTCTGGCAAGTTGCAAGTCATCACAGCAAAGACAGCACGAGTGTGCATGTTCCCAATGAAGATACACCATTTACTAGCCTGGCCCTTAGGCCAAGCTTGTCACGTGGACATATTGGTAAAATACCAGTTGCACTTTTTGTCTCTCCTCATCGATATATGATTCCATATGATTGTTTCTCAAAAATGAAAACACAGGATTTTTTTGTTGTTGTTGTTTTGTTTTGTTTTAATTTTATTTCTAGGAGTTTGAATTATCCTCCTTCTTTCAACAAGCCTTGACTCTGATTCTTATTATACAATTTCTGCATTCATTCCCAATGCATATATGGAGCATTAGTCATCCTTTCAAATTTTCTTTTTGTTTTGCATTTAAGAAAGATAAATTTTGCTTGTTAGATAGCTTCTTTGGCCCAGAGTTTCAGATACAAGGAACTGGCAAGGAGCTGTGAAAATATTCACAATTTTGATACTTGCTGAAAATGGAGTCTGAGGTCACATTTCTGTAGGAGCAGAGAGCTGCCTTTGTTTCTACCAAGGCCCCAGAGAAACACAGCCTTACAAAAGAGACTGCCCTCCACAGAGTATGTCATAACTAGATTGAATGAAGTCAGAAAAGGACTAGAAATGTATTTACTATCAGCATCCTTATCAACAGACTTAAGAATAGAGCACACACTACCAACAGTTTTGTTAAATAAAATAAAAAAGAATTTTTTTGCTTTATTATCTCATGTCTATGAAAGAAGAAAGCTGTATACTAAATTTTATTTGTATTTGTTCCCTTCTCTCTTCCAAGAAGTCATTAAAATCCTCATTTATTTTAACCTTTATTATGCAAGTGAGCCTACAAGTGTCTCTTAGATCTGTGCAGAGCCCCACAGATGTAAAAGAGAAAGTTTATAAATAGTAACTATGGAAAAGGTTGACTAGGGTCTTTCGAGAATGAGTAATATTTGACGTCTGAAATATTTGTAACTGGTCGTAATTTTCATTAAGAAGGTTAGACATTCTAAGTTGAGCAAACCTTTCCTGGTGAATGAATATATATGTTTCTTCATTCTCCTTTGAAGAAAGTTTTTTATTTGGTGAAAAATATATTGCAACATTTCAGTCATTTTAGGCAGTGTCCGTTCAAATTGAAGGACTTAAAAAAAACACCTAATAAAAAGTAATTATGGAAAGCACACTTCTTGACTGTAAATGCTTTCTGCAGTCTGTGTCTATAATGAAAAATGCACTCTTACAAACCTCAAATTAAACAACAGGATTAAATTAATTCAGGTAAGGCTGGTTCTTAGGCAACTCATCTTTCTGAATCCCAGGATAATAGCCCAATAATAGAATCCTGACTTTTTTTCGAGTTTTGAATATAAACTTTATACTTTTCTTAGAAACTAGTATCAGTATCTCTGTATAATGTTATCAATTGCCTTTATAGATCCCATTTAGAAGTAGGATAAATACTATAAAGAATTTAATTAACTAATTTAGATTTGGATTTACATAAAATGTCAGGACAATATAATTTATAGAGTAACCTAATAACCATGTTATATTCATGTTATTGACTCCCATTTCTAAATATTACAAATTATCCCATAAAATCTAGTGGCTGTGAATTCTCTCTTGAGAAATTTTGATGTTGTCTATATGTTCATTTTAAACAGAAAAATACCATGTAAAATTTACTGTCCCAAACATTAAAAAAGTATATTTAAAAAATCAAGATCATTTTGTTGTTGCTGTCTCAAGGATATTCATTTTTTTTTAGTTTTTGAAGTCACCAGTATCTCTAGAACACACATTATGTTGAAGATGTCTTTGAACAGAAGAACTTGGAAGAAGAAAAATATTTTACTGTAGAAGATTTTTCTTTAAAAATATTACTTGAAATGTCAGCATATGGACAGTAGGAAAACAGCTAAATAATTCAGAAGAGCAGTTCTGGAAAACTGGTGAAGTAGAGCTCAGGCTTCCCTTTATCATTATCTTTAAAATCTGTGAATTTAGGAGTATCTGAACATCAAGAGTATATGACCCATTCAGTAATTCCTGAAAACTACGAACCATCAGCACTCAACCGCAGTTCATAACAGCCAAGACTGACATACTCAGGCTGCCTACGATTTTCTGATCACTGTATATGAAAATGCCACATGATACGTTTACTCTTCATCTTAACATGTATATAGTCCCACAAAACTCCATTCAGAGATCCTATTATACTCGCACAGATGTGTCATCAATTTCACAGGCATATTAGTATTCCAAAAGTGTTTATGAATCAATTGGTGTTGATATATTTCAGCCCTGGATTTTTCTATGCTTATGAGTACGTAGATTAATGAATATATTAATATCTTTCTTAACCAGATTTAACTGTAAGAAAAATTCTAGATCTGAAAACAGTTACTCCTACTTAATTAATATGATGCAAAGACACAGAGTGACTTTGGTATTTCTTTCCCCTTTGGTAATCTAAATTGACTGTTTTATTCATCTTGGATATTGAAGAACTATTATTAAAAGATAGAGAAAGTAAAATCTCTCATTTTTGTTTTTATTTTAAAAGACAAAAAAGCTCAGTTCATGGTTTATTTTTATGGTGTTTTCATGATGAAAATTTTCATCAACTTATCTTTTACTTGGCTGAATAATTTACTGGATGAAACTTCATAATTTTAATAATAAAGAAACATTATTGTTCAATTTAAAATAAATTCTAGTGCAATGTTTTAAGAACTATAAAAATGGGATGTTAACACTTAATATCCAAATAATAAAATGACATATATAAATACTTAATTGGATAATTCCAAATATGTACATTCCTCTTCACAGATAAATTCCTAGATTTATGACCACAATTATAAAAAAGTTGAAATTCTGCCTGAAGTTTTAAAATATGGTATTTGAAGACCTAATCCATGTTAGAATCCAATTTTATACCTCACAGTTTTCCTAACCAAGCAAATATACTTACCTCTTTGTTCCTTGCCAAGGCTTGGCCTTGTAACACGCTATTTAAAAAAGCAAATAAATAGCATGAACTTGTTCAAACTCTGGGAATATTTCAGCCTACAGCTCAGCAGAAACCTTTGTCTGAAACCAGTGAACTTCTCAGGACCATTGAGAATTGACCAGAGGGGCCAATTAGCTGTTTTACTGTCTCACTGATTCTTTGTAAATAATTTATGGAACTGAGAAGGCAGGCAGGTTTTTGCCACTCATTTCAGGTAATCTGTGCCACTCAGCTGAATTCAGTGGGTCAGTGCATATCTAAACCCGTGGAGAATCTAACACAAATTGGTACCTCTTATTTATCTAGTGTATTCCTTCCATCTAAATATAAACTTTGTTCACCATTAAAAAAAATAAATATCAATATTATTTTTATAACAAAGTCAGTTCTTTGCACTTCTTTTATTTCCAGAGGTAGGGTAAGGTGGAAGATAGCTCTCATTAAAAAGAGATTGGTTTCACAGCAAAGGCAGATACCTAAGCATCAGTTTGCTGCCACAAGATAGAAATAACCAACATCCTAAGGCTTGTTTAGTCTAGTCTGATTGCATCCTGTAGCTTTTGAGAATACCTAAGAAGTTGATTTAATTGAAATGTCATACACTGCTTTAACTATGCCTGAATATTATTGAATTCAGAATGTTTTACCATTTATAAAAGATATGGAACAAATGAATGTGGCTTTCTCCATTTAGTCAGAAGGCAGTACCTCAGGCAGCAGACCCTGAGCGATGTTTCCTGCTGAAGAAAGTGTGAGATGTGGATCCACACTTAATCCACTTGTTTGCCAAATACAGGGCAGAATACAATGCATTCTGGGGTGTAGAAGGCTGACATTACCTAGCTGGCTGAATTTACTCACTCATTTGATATAGGTCTGTAAGACTATCTAAAAGATGTTTAGACTGGGCCCCAAATGAAAAATTGCTTTTTGGCTGCAGAGTTATCTGGGCACATGCTTCTGGCTCTCACTGCTGTTTCCAGCTGTTCCTAAAATCCCTAAACTCTTTTATTATTTTTATTTTTATTTTTTTGCCAGCATAAGTGTAAAATTCCATCAGTCTTTCCTGTTAATAGCTTCAAAACTAAGTATACAAATATTCCAAACATTAATTTGCATGTAGACAATCCTTGTTTTTGCCACTGTTCAAGATTTTCTACAGTGGGAGAGGTTTATACTTATATTCAGAAAGGATAAATGGAAACAACTGCCAGCTTGCTTTCTTGTGAGTGCTACAAATCTGGAAATTAAATTAAAAAAAATAAAATCTTGTTCCTGATATTTCAAATAAAATATGTCTTTCAAAATCAAAGTAAAATAAGAGGCATCTTCTTCTTTTTTTCTTTTTTTTCTAGGCAGCAAGATTAAGATGATTGTCTTGGAAACAGAAATAGATATGTCAGTTAACTAACCCTGTATCATTATGAGTACTTACAATCCTGTAAAACGTGAATGATCCGTGTCAGTGTATTCCATCAAATGTCCTACCACTTACTTCATCATCATATCCTCAAAGATATGTTTATCTTCATTTTCATCTTTCCTCTTGAGAACTTTAAAGAATTGTGATCTAAAATGGACAAGGAAGGACATATTCAGAGGGGTAATTTTGTTTATGTGATGGTTTTGATTTGTTGGTATGGTGGTTGATTTTTTTTGTTTGTGGATTTTTTGTTTGTTTGTTTGTTTGTTTTTCATAGTTGTTGTTATCAATCTTAATCATCACCTTAGATGAGATCTGCTAAATCTGTTTTCTGTGTGAATTCTTCAATGACTGATGGTCCTAGCTGCTGCAGACAGATATCTCATAGCAGCCACTGGTATCTTTCTGGAAAGATCATATGAAGATAAATTCAATTAGACAAGGGTTATTTTAAAAAGACAATGCAGACAAGTTTTCAGGAGACTTAAGAAGTGAGCTCTGCTTTGGATTTCACAATTGGTGGGGTCCAGAATAGTATAATTGTCTCCCATAGAGAGTCCGTTTTGTATCAGCCAAGAAGCTTTAGGAAAAACTGACTCAGTTTGAAAGCACAATAACTCTTTCCTGAAGCTACTGTATCTGGATATCTCAAAGTTACTGCACTCAAATTCTAGGATATGACCTGACTAAATTCATTTTCATGAAGTATAAAAATAAAGTCTTTAGCTTACTTTACTGTTGAAATTCTGGCATTGCTAACTTCACAAATATTCTATTCATATTTAACTGTTAGAAGATAAATTTATTTTAAAAAGTATCTTTAAGAGGACTCGATGGGTTTAAGGCTATGTCTTTTTCCATCAAAATCAAAAGTTAACTTGGAAATAAATAAAAGGATGTAAATTAAATTTAGTGAATGCCATTTTATGATCCATCCCAATACATATAATTGCCATAGGTAGAAAATACATCTGTGGTAAAGAAGTGGAAAATTGGAACATCATGGAGTTTCCACCAAGCTCCCTTGTAAGTGAATCTTAACTAATCTTTAGTGAATTCCTGAGAAAGCATGAAGAGGTTTCTCATCCTAAAAAAACTGCTGAGCAAGTGAAAACAGAGCCAGTACAGACAATGACACTTTGCCTTAAGAATTTGGATGTGTTAGTTAATTTGATTTCTGCAAAGACACAACTAAACAGAGATGGCAATTGATTCTCTCTGGGGTATCTGATAACCTATTTTAAGTAAACTTAATAGAGATTGTAAAACAAAAGCCTTTTAATGAAAAGTTGTTCTATACTGGTGATCAAAGTGAATTATCCGAACAGATTCGCAACACATAATGCTCTAGTTAAACTATTGCTAAGTTTACTGCAGCAGCAGATTATAGTGTATTTATACGTGATAGGATTTTAAACAAGCCAGTCCATGAAGCCAGTCATTTGTGACAACATGGAGCCTGGTATTTACACAGATTTTTGGACAGAAATTTCAGGCTACTTATGCAGTCCTACTAACGTATTTTAACTGCACTTTGATCGAGCTATACTGCTGAATATCCTTAGTGGGTATTATAAGCATGTATCAAGAATAAGAGTTTCAGAAGGATACAGACTAGATACCCCTACTATTGAAACAAATGGAGAGAAGAAGAGAAGGAAGTTATCCCCCACTGTTTATGTCATCCCAGCCTATTGACAGTGGCACACTGGGAGACCCATGGCACCCAAATGATCTGTCCTGATTGGGCATGAAAACACCAGGATCTAGACATTACAAAAGTATTGAGACACTAAGGGGTTACAAGTGCTACCAAATGCTAAGGGTAATAGGAGGCTTAAAATGCTGCAGTCAGCAAAACAATCTATACTTAATTAGAGTGCCAAGAGCTTGATGCTTCTAGCCTTGTTTCCCCATGAAAATCTTTCCTAAATTCACAGAGCTCTGTAGTGAATGTATGTTTGTACCGCAAAATTGTTGGAGAGAGAATGCTTCAGAATATTTGTCCAGACATGAGACCTATAATTTTACACCAAATTGGGTCTAATTGCCAGCAAAGACATTGCTTATGCTGGGGCACTCTCAGAAGACTTGCTTTAGCTGCAATGAAAGTCAGGCACTCCTACAGTCTGTAAAGTAAAGCCCTCTGACCCAGGACTAATTTCTCTGTCTAGGATTACCCACTGAGAAAAATACTGAGAACTAATGATCTGTCCTTTCCTTCCCAGAATTGAAAGGCAGACTAGGAATCACGGTGCCAAATTCCATCTAGAACTGAGTCGAATGAAAGTAGAGGGAGGTGTCTACAAAGCCACAGAGGCAAATTAAGATGCTGGAGAGAGGCACCAAAGTACAAGACAGTGGCAGATGTTACCAGAAGGAAACTGTCCTGAGGCTCCAAAAGGTATATTTGCAGTTTTATAATAACTTTTCCAAATGGAGGAGAAGAAGAACCATGTGCTAGTCAGACCATTAGAAAAGCTGGATCCAATAGCTCTTCTGCCACAGATTTTCCCGAGGGTAGTCAGATAGCAATTTTTTTATGGCTCGGAGACATAAAATTCAGCTATAATGCCTCTTTTTCCCCATTCAGCTGCAAAATTGAGTGACAGTTCTTCACTATTTCACAGAACACACTGAAGACTTTGAATTGCAGTAACATTAGGGTAATGGGAGCTGTAGAAGCACCTAAGTAAGTGTGCTTTTACTAATAAACAGAATTTCTTTTAAGGAAGCTGCTTCTTTTCCTATTCACAAGTCTCCAAGGAGAAGAGATCTACATGTCCATTGAGATCAGTATAACAGCAGTGTTTTCATCTACAGTTTGTCCTAAAATGAAACTATAAAAAGCTGTATACATTTCCTTAAGTATGACACCTTAGTTTCAGATCTTGGAAGAAAGAAATTGTAGATGACAGAACTTGCTGTACTTTAGATAACTGCCATCTCAAAGACTACCAAAGATCACTGTCTTAAATTTTTTCAATAATTACGAAGAATGCTTAAAAAGGAGCAAAAATCTGACAACAGTATTATTTACGCTTTTAATTTTCCTTTGTGAGCACAGAGAATCTCAGGAAAGGGAAACCTTATTCAGGATTTCCGCTTTCCATGTATTACTGATTGTGTCTGTCACTTGCTGACAGCTAAGTCCAGATAAACCTGTGTATAGCTTTGTATGAAGATGAAAATGGCAGTCTTCAAGGTAGCCTATTAATTCATTAACAAAATTTTATTTAATTTTCTTTTTATTTTAGATGGACTTGCATTCAAATTACAGTTGTTATCTTGCAAATGTTCAGAAGAAACAGATGAAGAAAAGAAAAATATCTTTAAGATTGTCACCCCTTAAGCTATAAATGAGAAAGGGGTCACCAGAAACACAGTTAAGTTTATTCCATTTAAAAGAAGAGAAAACAACACTTATTTCCAGTCAACAATTACCTGCTACACTTTTTACTGTACTTTTAGAAGACAGAATACTTAACTCCAGTTTCATGTACACAGTCATTTGTAAAATAAATTAGATTCCTGATTCTGCAGTTGTCATTCTGCGTGTCTTGGCGCAGAATTGGCAAGAAAATCCCTCTACCATGCAAGCCAGAGTCGGCAGGTGAGGTCATTTACTGAGGCAGCTGATGCTTCAAGCCCTGGAGAGAAAGGTCTGTGCTTCCTCAGGAGTACATTTCCAGTTAGATCTCAAATTGTTTGTATCTAGCTTCAAGTGTATCATAAACAAGACTACATATGAATAGACTTTTAAGGCTGTTCACAATAGTAAAAGGACCAAAGTGTTATAAAAAATCAAGCAGCATTTGCTAGCTAAGAACACAGGTGCAGAAAAGCAAACCACTGTATGCATTCCCAACTGAGATGCTGGAATCCTTTCCTTTCACCCAGAATTACTGAATCAAGATATTATTCTTTAAATACACTGTTGGCGTATTCTGCTCATTTATTTTTCCTTGCATTTTTCTACTCCCATCTTTGTAAACAGCCCAGAAATATAATATCAAACATTTTTTCATAGAAATTCTGTGATGTCCTTTACACTAAGATTTAAACCAGTGTTTTTCCTATGCAGCATAAAACCAAATCTCAGACTCTGGGATTTGGCCTCCCTTAATTCAAATGTGCTGGGATATATTTAAGTATGTAAATAGAGAATATCCTTTCATCTAGTCATAAACAATAAATAGCCATATTTATAGATGTGTTCAATATTTTTAATTATTATAGAGAATTAAAATAATTGGCATTCTAAAATATATGGGATTATTTGGGGTATTACCATGCTACAAGTTTTTTTTATTAAATCTATTGTTTAGTATTGATCATCTTATAGATATTGACCTTTAAAGGATGAATTTATATCAGATAAATTCAAAAGGTTTTATGCAACAAACTGAAGGAACTTGAAAAAGAAGAAAAGTCTTTATCATGTACATTTTCCTTTTCCATTTTCCTCAGCTTACTCCACTGGACTGAAGAGGAGATCACCCTCTTAGCAGAATAAAAAAGAATGTGTCAACTTTCCTTACCTACAGAGCCTTCAGGCAAAATGCATCACTTTTTTGGGACTGTCAAGGAGTGAATAAATCAGAGATAAGTGGGTTAAAATGTCAGCACCCATTGGGACCAAAATAAATCTACGGCATTTCTTTATCCAAGTGAAATGCTAAGTGTAGTACCACCAGCACTTCATTCATTCATTTAGGAAGACAACATATAACTCCTTAGCAATTGCTTCTTTTATTGTTGTTGTTTTGTTTTGTTTTGTTTTTTCTTTTAAACTGGGTTTTGAAAATATATATATTGTTGACTTTTTCTTTTTTCCCCCCTCATAAGTCTGTGGAAGTCATCCTGTGCAAAAGCTCAGATAAGCATGATGTGAAAGATGGTGTTAAAAGGCTTTCAAACTTTGTTTATTAATAGGTATAACCTTTTCACCTCTGCTACATCTGTCACAGTTAGTTTAAATATCTTTTATCTATCAGGTCACCTGGTTTCTCGTTATTAGTAAAGGAAAATTATGCAGTAGTAATTATAATTATAAATAATAATAAAAAATTGAACAGTCAGATACCTTTTACGTAAAAATGCAAGAGAAGGATTGCCTGAACCATCCTAATGAAACATAACCTAACATGGATTAACTAAAGGCACTGAGGGTAACCTCTGTCTCTAAAAGCATTCACAAGGTCATTGATCATTGAAGACGACACATGGTGACCTCACACAAACACAATGTAAACTCCCAAACTCATTGATGGCATTCCTAGGGCTCTGTCTGAATTTATATTGCCTCTTTGTAAACTGTTTGACATAAGTAGAGAAGGATGGATACAGAAAAGGGCCTCCTCACTGCGGTGACCATAGCACCAAATGCAGCTGGATGCAAAAGAATTAACTCCAGTTTACTTTGATGTTTAAAGAAATCTCAGAGCAACATGTATGTTAATAGAACATTTTAATACTCTTGTAAATATATTTTTCATTTTCAATAGCTGTAGTATAGAAATACCCAGAGTTTTTTCTCAGAAGTTGAAGAAAATTAATAGAAAATATATACTGTTTTACTATGTATTTCTCAGGATGAATTTGCCATGTAAATTAAATCAAGCACTCAGGAAACATTTATATATTTTTGCACACTTGTTCACATATGGATTATGCTAATGAATCTGAAAAGTATTCTGTATTTCTGTTTTTACCAGATGAATATTCATTTAAGATGAGAAAAAATATCTAAAACAGAACATTACAGCAAATACTTGAAGCAAAAATGACTGAAAACTATTGTAGACATTATTTCTCCTAAAACACACATTTTTTATGCTGGCCATTTCTGAAGTGTAGCTTCATGAAATTCCTATCCAAATGTTTATGTTAATCAGCACAAATTAAAAAGTAACAGTAGAAGGGTATAGTGGACTAGAGAACTGATTGTATCTTGCAGTGTTTGATGTGTGTAAAACTGAGACACTCTTCAGAAATGAATAAAAATTCGCAAGTCTCAGTATTTTTTAGTTTACTTATTTATGTTTTAAATACCGGAGAAAGTTTCTTTTGTTTTGTACTCCTAAATCATTTAAATTAATTGTGAGGCAAAAGCCAGCATGAATAGAGGAGAACGATGGAAAAAGCGTTGTCATTGAGTTGTTTAAAAATAAATATGTATTTAAAATATAATAGCTTTGATACTGATCAATATTTAAAGTAATGGTTTCCCTTCCTCATATTGTTTTAGAAAGCTTAGGGATTAACAGAGCGATATCTCAGAAGTTTAGTCTATTTTGGACATTTCATACATTTTATTCCTGATGCTGGATATAGTACAGGAAAGAGGTATTACTGGAAAGATCTTACACTCCCATCTGTTTCTCAGCCATGGGTAATACTATTAAGTTCTTCTCTATGCAAAAGAAGAAAGAATTCAAAAAGATACAGTGAAGTTTCCACTGTGTTTTTCACTCTGCTTTTCAAACATAGGAGACAACTTTTCTTGAGAGCTGATTGCAAAATTACATTACAGCCCACTGATTATAGACTTTGAGATGCTACTATTTGATTTTTCTGGTTTTGACTGTTATTGTTATGCACACTACAGGAGCTGTCATAAATTTTGTGACTTAAAAATTATCTTCTGTGCAGGTTAACATATCAAAAATGCAGAACCATCTCTTAGCTTAGAGGTTTAAGCACACAACACCACTTTTAAGTCATGAGAAAACATCCATTTAGACGGCTCAAATTTTCTCTTTAGTACAGCAGACCGCAGCTACAAGAAGCTGTAAGGAGCACATACATGGAAAGCACAGATATGCGTGTGAGAACAACTGCTATAAAGACAGGTAAATATATATATATACACATACATATATATAGCATTGAACTATAACTTGAAACTAAAATAACAAATTTTCTCTTCAGATTGGTTACGTAGGTCACCAAGACTAAATTCCCCTTTCAGTTTCATATTGTCATCCTTTTCTACATATCTTAGCAGACAGCTCAACCTAAAGCATGAAGTTGATAGGAGAAACTATGGGTAGATCTTGACTCACATTCTACAGTGCGTGAGATATTCCTGCTTGCTCCAACTTGCCATTGGCCCTTCCTCAGTAAGTCTTGTGTTCTTGCAGATCTAGATACTTTCGCACCTCTTTCTAGAACATTTTATGAAATTTCACACAGATTTTCTCTAAGGTGATCCAGGTTCCAATAGAAATAGCAATTAAATCTTCTCCCCCAAACAGTGTTCTCATGTGATTCAAGTAGAGGAACAAAGTCTCTTGTCCCATCAATATAGGCTTAGGAAACTATACGTTGAGATGAGAATCCAGGCAGGTAGAGATTAGTTTGATTTCTAATCCATTGCCCTCTGGTGACATTACACCCACCCACTGCTTCCTAAGGTTCCAGGAGAGCAGATTTGATCCTTTTTCAAACAGCAGCCTTTCGTAAATGCATTGTTTATTTTAAATCCATTTTCACAGCCTATATCTCCCCGTCTCCAGTCCTCCTGGAAACTCCACTCATTACTTATTCGTAGTTAGCTATGAAGTGTAAATAGGTAGAACTTGTCTCAGGGCTAGCTCAGCATCATTAGCCATTTAGCTGTTTCCCCCTTTTGATTATTATTAACCTGTGAGTGTACTTTCTTACTCTGGAAAAAAAAAAAAAAAAAAGAACGAATGTGAGAGTCTGAAGGAAAGGAAGTATAACTGAATATTCTTCCATGAACCCTGTCATATTATTGGTTTATGTTCTCATCTGACATATGAACAGGGTTTTGGAAATAAGAACAAATGATTTTAAAAACTTATGAGCCACAGGTTTGACAGTGATAAATGACATCACCAGAAATTACTGGCCTCTCAGAGCACTGGAGGGGCACAAGGACTGTGGGGCTTCCATGGAGGTACTTAAATCTAGACTTGGTGTATTTTGGCTCATTAAGTCACTTGTTACAGAAATCTTCAGTGAAACATAGCTTACCTGTGCTCCCCTAGCTCTGCTGTTGCTACAGCTTCTCAATCATCCTTCTAATACTTCATCCCTGGTCTGCCTTTCCTCCCAGCCCAGTTCCTGGTGCCACGTCTTCTCTGAAAGGAATGACTTGACACACTTGCTTTGGCTTTATTTCTATTTCAGATTTTAACTGTAGACAAATTCTTACTTCTTGTATATCCTATGCAGAGGACCTTGGACTTTAAAAATGTACTACAGGGTAGCAGAAACTACCTTCTTTTTTCCCTTCCAGAAACCTAATTAGTTGAAAATGAACTCCAAATAAAAGGATTAAAACCTTCAAAAATGGCACTATAGATCATAGATTCATAGATTCATAGATTCATTAGGTTGGAAAGGTCCTACAAGATCATCTAATCCAACCATCCTCACACCACAATCCCTACCCACCGAGCTACTAAATCAAATCCCTTAGCACCTCATCTAAACGCTTCTTGAACAGCGCTAGGGACGGTGCCTCAACCACCTCCCTTGGCAGGCCATTCCAGTGCCGGACCACTCTCTCAGAGAAAAAATTTTTCCTCAAATCTAATTTAAATCTTCCCCGGCGCAACTTGTGGCCATTCCCTCTTGTCCTGTCATTAGTTACCTGGGAAACATAGTGCAATCAGAAAAGAAAAATTGACTAATAGCTCTAGTCTGATGAGACTAGTTTAGTGGCTTTACTATTTTTAGTAAAAGTCACGTCTTCCAGCATTAATGCTGAACTCTGATGAAATTTCTCTTTAAAAGGCAAGGTGTAAAAAATACAGTGAATGATGTATGCAGCACTACTTCCTTGTTCTTATCAGTATCATCCGAAGAAGTACAATATTATGTGGAAAATGTGTATGAATATAGAGTGGATAGATTTATAAGAGGTTGGTATTTAAAATAAGATTAAATATTTCAGAATTGAATTTCATATAATCTCAAATTTAAGTACAGTTTTCTCACATCATGTGTGTTGGCTTTTTGCTGCTATAGCTGATAGATACAACAGGCTACTTTGGAAGGACAAATTCTCAAAAATCTCAATCAGTGAGGTTAACATATGACTAATCCAGGACATTCTGAAGCATCTGTGATTTCTCTTCTGGGAATGACCTGTTTGAAGACAGATTTGGTTCTTAATGTGCAGTAGTTTATTGACTTTCTCAACAAACTTACTGATGAAAACAATGCCAACTACTGGTTTCTCAGTAGAGTCCTTCAGGTCTCTTTCAGACTCAAATCCTCAATCTTGTCCTTCCTGCAGTTGTAAGTTCTAATATTTGTTAGACATCAGTCAGTCTCCTGACTCATGACTCTTTCTGCTGCTTTGCTTGTAACTGAATTGCTGCATAGCAGGTCCCTCTGTCTTGTGTTTATGTTAACCATTTTACCCAGAATCATCTAGTGTTTCTATTGCTGAAAATGTTATACAACCTTAGAGAAAAGTGACTGGAGTACTGCAATTCTGCATTAAGCGTATCAAGACGTCATTAATTTTCTACTCACAATGTACTTTATAAAACTTAAAAAAAAAAAAGAAAAAAGAAAAAAAGAAAAAAAAAGAGAAACAACACCAAGCCCTTTTCCTATTTCAAAGATTTTGACAACAGGTTGTGATTGCATATTTTTAGACATCCATATATATAACTAAGATTTACTGGAACAGAAGATAAGAGGATTCTGAAACAGTCTGTTTTCACCTTTTCTGTTGTGCAACATACATGCATTGCTTTGCAAACATATACATCAACTAGGAAGTGCACACACAGCAAATCGTTCTCATTGACACCAAATTTTCTGTGCACTTGTTGTAGGACCCTTTTGCCTGATGCCTAGGCCAGGAACCAGTGGGTTAAGGATCTAAGACGAAACTACAAGATACTACAATCACATTAACCATTTCTGAACAACTCACATATTATATCAATTATTTTCATGCCTTTCTTCTAATCTGTAGTCACACTTATTTTCAACATTACCAAAAAGTGTGGTTTAACCATCATCAAATAAGTCTATTATTTGCATATTACCCTGCAGAAATATTCCATAGAACAGGAAAGTCTGTGGACAACTGAATTCTGTATTTTAAGATGAGACAAAGTGAAAAGGATAATTTTAAAACTATGTAGTAGAACAGCAAAGAGAATGGATCCCCTTTGATTTAAAAAAACACGCTGGGTGAGTATTGCATGCTCTGAGAATGCAGGAAGCTTAAGTAGTTGAACAGAAGACAACTGAGAAGTAAGATGGGCCAAGGGGAGCTTTGTGAAATGCAGTGACAGTGACCTAGGTGTCAATACATAAGGCTGCTAAAACATGCACATGATTTCTAAATATTTGAAGTATCCAGAGTTACAGATAAATATATAGAGCCACATTCCCGAAGTCAGAATAGTATTATCCCGCATAAGGAATTCTAGCAACACTTCTGAACATCTGTGAGCACCTGGAAATCTGTTGAAATCTGACTCTATTGCTCTGGTCCCAAACATGAGGCTTTCTCAGCTTCAAAGTAACTCTGATCTGTTCTGACAACACGTTGGATTAGAGACTGTGCAGGGAATTTGTCCTTATTTTTCTGGGTTTTTGTCTCTCTCATGGAAACACGCAGTAGCATTTAAAGAATTAGAAGTTCAAGCTAAAGCCATCTGTGTCTACCAAACAAGATGGTAACCTTTCCTAATCTGGTTTTAATTGGCTAGGTAAGAAACCCTTTGACTATGAGCCTATTGCATATAGCAGAGAAGTACATTACTGCTGCATATTTAAAAGGACTCTTTCCACAAATTCAATAATATGATCCTTCTTACTAAAGGTTTCATTTGTTTGGGTTTACCTCAAATTAGTTACATATTGGTGCAACATTTTTCTCAACTATTTAGCGTGCCATTACACTAATCTTTCAGTTAATCCTTGTTTCAAGGACTGCTCACTGCAAGTGCAACATTTCCTTTCTGCCCAAGGACATGCCCTGCTCACTGCTAATGACTACTACTATCGCTGAGATCTAAGCAGGCTACATATTCAGGGTCTCAGGTAATTATTTAATGGGGGTGCTGCAGATCTACGTCCTGTAGGAATGTAGAAGCTGTTCAAATATAAAATTCAAAGCCTAGGTTAGAGTTTTAGAAGGATAATAAATAGACTTACACTGCAGGTGCAATGAATTACTTAGCCTATATCAGAGTAAAAGTTTAAATTTATAACAAGAAATCACCCCAAAAGTCTTCAGAATGCTCAAGTACTATCATCTGATCAGAATCTGTCAGTTACCCATCACGTGTTTTATGAATATCTGTGGTAAAGAAATAGCATTAAATATTCAAAGTGAAAGACGTCTTAGTCTCAGAAAAGAAAATTGACTCAGCGACATAGAGCAAATAGTGACACAAGATCATCTGGAAGCTAGTTGACAAATTTATATATTTAAATCAGACACACAAAAAATATAAAACATAATTTTAAAAAGTTTTGAGAATTAAAACCAAGTATAAGTGAAATTAAGAATTAACCCTGATGACGCATTTCCCTGAAAGTTTTATCTATTTTTTTCATTGTTGCTCTATCTGTTTAATTATGTGATAGGTACTTCACTTTGCTAAATGTTGTTTTTCAATTGAATTATTAATGCAGTTATATACTTACTTGTATCAAGCTCAGTTTCCTTGATTCTTGAATGCCCAATAAAGATAATATACACACAGGCTTCTATCAAGTAGAAAAATAGAAAAAAAAGATAACTCAAAATTAAGAATAATTTATGAGACAATATTCATGCCCAGCTCTTGTTCAGTGATAAGACCAATAGGTCTTGGAGATTTTTGTTAACATTTCCTACAACTTGTTAAATGGATTGCTTTTTTTCAGTTCTAATAATCACAAACTGTATTTTCTCTAGTCAGTGAAACCATATGATTCTGAATTTAACAGGAAATAGTAGCAATTCTATCATTTCTATTATTATTGAAATGTTTGTTATTACTGGTTGACTTTTCAAAGCTAAATTCTACTGTCTTTACTCATAGATCAAAAAAAACCCAAAAAACAATGATTCTTTCAACAGTGCATTCAAAATTTTACCTTGACTGAATAAAATCAACCCTTTCAATAAGTACAGTTCTCAGTGTTTATGAGAGCTCACTGTCCTGGATGCACTGAGCCCTGAGCATGTTGCTGCTGTTTGACCAGTGTAAAGAACTGATCCACCAGCTTCACAATAATCACCCTGATGATAAAATAAACTGTCATCAATTGAAAATCAGGCAACCATCTTTGCAAAAACCATCATATAAAAATTCTATAGCAGGTCATACTCAGCAATAAAAGCTGGAGTAAAGGAGAAAGAATGTTGGAAGCAATGCCTTTTTCTTCCCAAGAAATCATTACATAGGATGAGCTTTCCTGGAAGTAGTTACTGATAGAAGGTAGCAAATCAATTCTTGGTTTTGATTTCCTTGTGTGTACAGCTTTGGCTTTACCTAGTAAACTGTCTTTATCTCAACCCATGAGATCTCACTTTTTCACCTTTCTCATTCTTTCCCTCATCCCACCTGGGGTGATTGAACTAGCAGTTGTGTGGTGCTGAGCTGCCTGCTGGGATTAAACTACAACATTCCCAGTGGTGCTTCAAAAAAATAGAAGCCAGTGAATTTGCTTTAATTGAATGGAACAAAATGAAACATTTTTTAAAATATCTGGATTAAAAACATTTTATTAGAAAAGAAAATTTCTCTTCTCTAAATAACTAAAGGTTAGAATGATGTGTGAGTAGTAACTGTTGTTGTTATTTCAGATTTAATAGTCAGATCTGGAGTATTTAAGTACATATAGTCAGACTGACAGTATTTGTAAACCTTTCCATAACAATGCCTGTTCTAGATTATCAGATTTATAGAGGAATAGAAAAACAAGTGAAATAATTACTTTATTTCTACAGATGGAAAATGTTAAAATAGTGTGCACAATTTATTTAATATAATGTATGGTTAAGAAAGACCAAATATTAATTATGGTATATATTTTTCCTTATTTTCCTCTTCATAATGCTTCTGTTCATTTCTGTTCCTCGTTGCTTTATACTGTTTTTTTGTCACATTTCTAAGCAGTGCAAGGCACACTCATTTATTCCACCCAACATTAGAGAACAGCACTGGAAGACTTGACTGTAAGGGCTGAATGCAGTGAATTGATGGAGAATGGGAACTGTGGGTTGTAGTATTTTTTTTTAGTAGCAGGAGGATTCAGACACTACAAATTTGTTATTTGTTTATTTATTTTTTTAAGGAGATTATCCTACTGATCTTGGCCATACAAATTATTTATCAATTTATTTATCTTTACTATTTGGTTGACCTTTGCTATACTATATTGGAAATGTACATTAATTTCAAGCTTAAGATTCTGCTTTACTCAGTCTGCATCTTTCTAAGAGTTGGAGGGAAAGAGTGGAGAACTGCTGAATAAATTCTGCTTCTTAAGGGACATATGTACATGAAAATCTGTATAGTATGGTACTTGCATTTAGCTGCATAAGGATTTTTTTTTCTCCCATCACCTTCTGAAAAGATTGGGGTATTTCATGTTTTGCAGTAAGTCCAAAAGATTATGCTTTCCAGAAACCTGTCAAATGAATATGATTGTTGCATCAGTGAAAAGTAGATATTGTGAAAAAATAGAGTATTTATACATTAAATAAACTAACACTCTCCATTCCAGAGGCTTACAAACAAAACAGCAATTAAAACATTCGATTCTTGCATTTCAAAATACAAATTGACTTCATGGAAAGTCTATTTAAGGTAGTGATGGTATTGTATCCTATATGTCAGAACATTTACATTGGATCATATAATCTTCCTGCTCAGGACTGTAATTTTTAATCATTTTTTCTGGGGAACATGCAAGGAAAAAAAGGGTTTCCAAATTGTATATTGATTTTGGGGAGGAATAGATTTTATTGTCTCAAATTATTTCTTCAAGTCAGAAAAATCTCTCATAAAGTTCCATCTTAATGTAATTAATTATGACAAGGTGAGGCTCTGATAAGCCTCAGCTTACAAGCCAAACATAATTTCACACCAATAATTCCAGCAGTCTTTATTCATGCCTGATATCAGTATCAGTTTCTGAGACGGTCTTTTTGGATGTTCTACTCTTGATAATCTGCACCCAAAATAAAACAAAAATGAAACAAAAAAATGACCTGAAATATGGTTAAGTTAATATTGCTTTGTATACTGATAGCTTTTATAATTTTAATCAGCATTTTGTAGAACTTCTGGTGTAGTCCTTACATCTAAGTTTTATTGTTTAAAAATTAAATAACATTAGATTCTTACCAACACTGCAAGGAATTAATTGTAAAATCTTTTTAGAACAGGTTTAGGTATGTTGGATATTTTTTCTTATCTGATTCTGTGTAAATTTAATTGTTTTGGTACTTTATCCTCCAAACAATGCAGTTTATCAATTTATCAGACATCAGGGTAGCTGTAGAGTTGTTTATGTACTTGTTCTTTATACATTGACCATGATCTGCAAATGGAAATCACATAATGAAATGTAATTCACATTAACTGTGATTTTGATTGACCTGCATTTGCTTTCACTAAAACAGAAGTGCAGTTACCATGGATCATACATTATACAGTTTTAAGCCACTATGATCTTTTTGTTTTATTTGTTTTTAACTTATGATTAAAACGTGGAGCAGACCCTACATGTTATACCATGAATTTACTGCTAGTCTTGCTAAAAACTAACTAAAATACAATAAATGAATACATAAAGCATTCAATAAATACTCGCTATTCTTTTACTACAATCTAATCCACATTATCTATTTAATGAAAATAAAACTAATTAATAATAACACAAAAATTGTTATGCAAAACATCCTATTTTGTATGCCTTTCCTCTAGACATGCTCATTTCCACCACAGCTCTGTATCCTCAGGCCAGTAGAGACAGTCTTTCTCAGAAAGAGTGAGACAGCTGCAGCAACATCATCCCCAAGGATAGTGATGTTGATGATGGGATATCTTCCTTTCTTTTGCTGGGAGCTGTATGATGCTAATGGTTTCTTTCCCCTTCCCCTAGGGTCCAAGTGGGGATGTTTTTATAACTTTTTATAGACTGCACGTTTTCATACCTAGCTCTTTTCCTTCACTCCACATGGTACTTAAGTTTAAAGTATGCAATATGTTTTACCTATCTCACATATTAATTCTTTATTCTCATTTTTTCACTCTTTAAATCAGTGCTGCCTGTCTCCCATATCTGCCCCTTCTTAATTGATCATTATTGAGTTTGTTCCCCAGTGCCTTCTCTCCTATGCTCCATGTTTTTTACCTCTCTACAGAGTGTCCAGTGTTCCCACTGCCACCACATCACATCTGAATTGTCCTAACAGCGTCTCATGAATCCAGGGTCAAGTATTTTGTTTTGCAAAGGATAAAGACTTGTTAAAAATAGCCACTGAAATATTGCAGCTACTTTATACAATAACACATACAACAATCAATAGTTAAACTAATTAGGAAATACACATCTTTCTGGTCATCAGGAAGTTGTTACAGCTTAGCAAGGTAGAAACACAATAAAAATAAGTCAAGAAAAGTTCAGACAAGATCTGGCAAGCAATCAAAACACATTTTCTCTTTCCTGAATTGCTCTTTCCTATCCAGTTTAATGGATATACACATTTTAATAGTTTTTTTACCTGAATTTTTACCTGCCTAAAACGGAGTTTTGGGAGCTATTGTTGAATAATTTTGATTGAAAATTTTAATAAGAGGTGATTCAATCTGACAGATGAGACTTCCACAAATGATGTCATCTGTCACTCTATACTCAGTGAAAGGAAGTAGAAGTACAGCTGGTTTCAGTTCTCTTGAGTTTTATATTTTCCTTACTTCCAATCATCCAATCCAATTGAGTCTGAACATAGCATAATATTTTTATTAGGATGAGAACAGATTGGTTGTTCTTCACTAGAGGTTGTCATATCATATCTGTTACATATTGTAGTTATATCTTCTTTGGTTTCTAAATCTAGTATACATATCTTTTATGTGGAAAGGATCACAGATTCTGTGTAGACTGGCCTAGCTTCTCCAGTTCCCTCAACTGACACTATATTAGATCCATACAAAGAACTGATTAAGTTATTTTTTATATATTTTACCCTTTCCCTATAAATCAATTTGATAGCTAGTATCCAAGTCTTTTCAATAAGGGAGGAATCAGTGGGAGAAAACATTCAGACTCTTGTAATATCTGCCAGAGTACAGACATGAAGCAAGTGGAATTATGTGACCACATAATTAATCACTGTGTACACATGCCTTAAACAAACTGGAAAATAATTATGTATTCTAAAAAAACTACTTCTAGCATACATTAAATTTGCAGAACTTGCATCCAATGATCTTTTTTTAATTATTATTATTTAGATATATAAAGTTATATATATAATTATACATATAATGTTCCTTAGATATCCCTGAAGAAAATACGAAATCCCCTCTTGAAACATCACACAGATATCCTCCTGACATACCAGTGACTTTGGGATCCTATTACAGCATTCTGGTGAATGTCTGCCTGGCCATTTGGCATGAATGCAGAGAGACATCCTTATTTCACAGCTGTCAGCTCACTGTAGGAAAGGGATGTGAGGGATGTTAGAATTTAGGGAATCCAATTCTGTTTCAATTAGACAGCTCTGTCATTGTGTCCACAAGCCCAAACTCCTGCCTGCATCTTTGTCTTCATCCAAATCCAAGGCTTTCTCCAGTACTGCCAATAACAATTCTGTTTGGCTCCAAGCTTCTTGCAGTGGCTTAAGAACAGTGAATAATTAGTCTCACACATAAATCTGGATGCGGATGTGCTCCCAGCAGGGTTGCCAGAGCTGAGCAACTACATGACTGCACCACCATGGTGTGAATAAGACATATGCTTCAACAGACTGGGCTAGTGAGGAAGAAAGTAAAAGGAGTAAAGAAAGCCTCTTTTACTTGACTTCCTCCTATTTCCTTTTTATTATTCATTTTTCAGGTGCTTTCTTTGGAAGTCAGGAAGATGAAACAAAAACAGTGTATAAGAGCTAGTACATTACGTTGCACTCATCTGTTTAGTTCTGCAAGATCAAGTGCACAGTTCTGTGTTTAACAAATATGTAGCAGCCACACCTATGCAAAACTAAATAGCAAAGGTTAGAGAAAAGGAATACAGTTTAAATAATCTGAAATTGTTTTAGTGAATATCTTGGAAACTGCATGGGAATGACTCATGAAGATGAGATTTCTTTACAAAAAAAAATGGAAAACCAGTCCCCTTGAACAAAAGACAGAAACCCTAAATGCATCAGGGAAAGACCAAAATCAAATTAACAGTCATGAAACTGAAAATGGGTTAGGATTCCAGACCAATGGTGAGAGCAGAAACCGCCAAGCACATGGATTTGTAGGAACAATAGACTTCAGAATCACAAAGGCCATTTAACGTGTAAAATCTGTGAAACAGAAGAACCTGAACAGCTCAAAGAAAGTAGGAAAATAGTGTCAAGACAGTCTGAAGAGGATCCAGGGTCAGTATTGTTTAAAAATAAAAATGGTAATTAGGGATGTGGTTCAAGTTCATAAAGACAAGAACCGGCTAATGATCTCATAGCAGGAAGATACCTCTGTAAGAGAAAATAACTGCAAAAGGAGGTGAGGTAAAAATCAAGTCTCTAATAAATCTAGAAGCTGGACAGAGAATGATGCAACTGTGCTTTAAAATATTGTTTAAAATTAGTACTGAAATGAAATTAGCAATTTATTTATTTATTTTGGTATGAAGCCAGAACACTATTCTTTCTCTTAGGTCAAAGCTATCTTGAAGACCTGGCCCATTATTGTGAATTATTACATGGCAACTACAGATGGAAATGTAAGAGCTTGCTTTTAATTGCCAGCTGAATACTGAACAGACCTAGCTGTCTGCCAAACACAGGACATGATGGTCAGTAGGAAAAGAACACAATTATTGTTAACAGATTTGTGTTGCCAGTTGTATCTGGTGCCTGAAAATAAAGAATACTACCTAGGTATGATGGTATATAAGATATGAGATCTATGAATACAAACCATGAAATAATACAGACAACCATATGGTAGAAAGCTGATGGCAACAAATAACCCAGAATCAAAAATTTAAATAACTTAGGGTATGTAGCATATAAAATATACAGGAGCAATAACAAACATTATAAATGGACAGCTAGATAGCTTATTCTCATTTGGTAGTGTTTTTTCACTAACATATCATGCAATTTCATTTATGTCACTTTGGTTCAGTATAGAATAGTAATGAAACCGGATTGGGAGTCTGTAAATCTTGGATCTTGAGTGACTTTGTGTGAACTGGAAAGCCAAAGTCTGGAGCTACCTCTAAGAACATGGGAAAATGTCTGGCATAGTGATTCTAAAAGTGATTGAATTGTTGAAGTAACTGTTATTGGGAAGAAAAGTTTGGAAAGAAGTAGCAGATTGTTACAGACTTTACACAGACATTCTGAAAAACTGTTGGTTAAACTACATTTCAGGAAGTCTTAATTAGTTATGAGTCACTTGTTTATTTTTCTTCAAATAAACAGTTTATTTTGTTAGAACTTTAGAGGTTAAAAAATAACTCTTCACTTTATATTTAATTAAAAATATATATATATTACTTCTGAAAAAGTCTTGATGTCTACTAAACATTTTGCTAGTGATAATTTGGTTATTCAGACAAAAATCTGAAAATTAGTCCATTGTTCTTTTTCTGTAGCTACTTATCCTGTCAAGCAGTAAAATGAGAAATACATTTGTGAACATTTTCTATTGGATGGGAAATGCAAGTATTTTAGCATTTTTATTAGCATGTGTAATCACTGTGACATTTAATGCTCAACTGTTCTGTGCATGAGTTGTAGTCACACAAAGACTCTTGAAATTCAAATAGTTAAGAAACAAATGTGATCTTACAGAGCAGCTGTTATTTGCACTAATGGAAGGTATAGTGAAGAATTTCAGAGCTTATATTTTGTAAAATTTGTTTCAGAAGTAGCAGTGGGAACTATTTTCATTTGACTTATTTTGTTTTGATTTTATTTCAGTCAATAACTGCTTGACAAGATAATATATCTTTTATCCAGCCTAGCATTTCTGTTCATGACTTGCTTCTGATGTCAGCATCTGAGTTAATCTGTCTGAACCACTTTGTTATTAATTTACCACAGCGTAATCTGGGCCATGAAGAAAATAATTTCTCACTAGTTTGTGAGGCAAACACTTAAGTGAGAACTCTATCTTCACCACAGGTGGCCTCAATTGCAATCACAAATATATTATTGGTCTAAGTTGAGAGAGAAAAATAGAGACAGAGATTTTGGCTTTGTTTTCAGATTAAAAATAAATAAATTAAAAAACAAACAAACAAAAACAACCCACTAACAGTGATAGATATATATATATATTTGCTTTGTCTTTTTATAATTACAGCCATTTTTATATTTCCTACTTAATGACATATTAAAAGCAGCTATCTGAATGGTGCTTGACATAGTGGGAAGACATTAATTCACTCCAGCTGACACTCTGGCACTGTAAGTGGTGCAGATGCAGCCACCAGGCCAGCAAGTACCAGTAGCATCATACACAAGCAATCATATTTTCTCTGTGTGGTGTAGAGAGTGATCGCCTACTTAGTGCAAATCTTTTCCTGTACCACTAATCCTACTGGGTGTTCACAATGACTGAATCAATTGTTTATTCATCAGAATGATTAATTTCAGCTGGTGCTGTTTTGCTCTCTCTAACAAAAGGGAAAAAAAGAAAAGCAAAACGAAACAGAATTCAACAATCTTTAACTGAAAGAGAAGCCTCAGCTCTCTTATTCCATGCAGATGGTGCTGTTTACCAGTTATCTCTCAGAGCAGGAAGAAGACCAAAGCCTAGATGTATTACAGCTGGTTCAAGCTAATCCCAGAGAAAAGTTGAAGTTAATGAGAAGAAAATTTGTCAAAATATGTGATTATCATGCTCTCATAGCAAGTCAAACTATAACCCCAATAGTAGTTGAGTCTGTATGCAAAAATTGTATCTTTGATACCCAAATCACACAAGTGCCAAGAAAGTTTTCTGCATGAAATTGTTACAGACTTCTCCAATTTCTGATTAAAAAGAAAAAGAAGAAAACACTTTATCTTTCTACTTCATAATTAACCTCCTTTTCCTGTCATTTAGGACATTACTTCCGACAGAGTCATGTGGCTACCTGTGTTGGAAGAGGAAAGTTATGCAGGAGCTTTGTTATTAAAAGGCAGTTGCTGAGGAAAGAGACAAAAGTGAATGCAGTCAAACTATTCTGTAAGTCACAGGGTGTCCACTGTCCTCATCCGGATAGACTCACACCAACATACTGTTCTGTTAGCAATTTAGCCAGTCATGGCTGTTGGTCTCAGAGACTTACCAGGGAAGGATTCTTGGTACAACTGCAGGTGAAGTAGAAGTAAGATGACAAATACCACTTACATTGGGAAGGATCTAGATGGCTGTGTACCATGCAGAATGTATGCTTTTTCATAGCATCATAGCTTGAAGGAAGAATATGTCAGTGATCTAGTTAAATATCCATTTGCTGTAGATAGCTAAAGAGTAATTTTAAAAAATAGAAAAGGGGGAAGGAGGAAGAAGGGAGTAGTCAGCTGTACACATCTGCTGTCTCTGTATATAAGGGATTTGTGAGCTTCCACATGAAACTGCTGGCTGTCAGCAGAGCTGTGGTGCAAACAGAAGCCACATCTATGTCAAGTAGACTTTGATTTTTGGAAACAACATTTCTAAAAGTTAGAGAAATCTCCCTGCTTCTCTGTTGTATAATTTGTCTATGTGTATACAAAATTCTTGGCAGGCATAATTACTAACATTTTTTTGCCAAAAAGGTTTTTATTTACTGATTAATGAAGTGAGGAGTCATTAAAATTCTTAAACTTAACTGCCATTGCTGGAAGGAGGCAAATGTTGGATTTGGACTAAAGAAACACGTGAGAAATCACTCTCTGATGTAAGGAGGCTTGGGCAAGACACAAGTGTCATAACCTTATTGACTTCCAGGCAATTTCAAGAGTTAAGAACTGACAGAGATAAAAACAGCTACTAGTACCCATTTCATGGAGACTAGATTAGACAAACATCTGTCAGGAATCATTGATCTTGCCTTCAGGCAAGCAGTGGTCAAGATGACCTCCAGAGGTCTGTTTGCAGCCCTAATTTTCTATGATAGTGTGATGAGACCTAAATTTCCTTAGGAGGATCAGGTGATTGAGAAGCACTTCTTGTTGTGTTAGCTATCAGACTCAAAAAGATTTTCATAGTTGGCTGTATAAACATTTTTGTTAATTTGAATTGTTACTGCTTTGATTATGTCTCCATTATGCCTTGTTGGAAGGCTTTGCTGCATACCTTCAGGCAAGGTAAGTCCTCAAGGAGAATGTTAAAAATATTATTGGATTAATGCATATTTTTTGCTGCCTGCAGACAAGAGCAAATGTTTTTTAGGTGGTACTGAGTCTAAAGTGGAACAAATCTGGTAGTTTGAAAGTGATAGAAAACACAGACCTTGTTTTCAGAGACCTGCCCTTTCTGTATTATGGAATGTACATACTGCATTGTAGGACTGCTTGATTTTATTTTTCTATTTCAGTAAAAGATTCAGTTACATATGGCTCTCCATTTATCCAGATGGATGTTGTTAGGGAAAAAAAAAACCACAAAAAAAATTACAGGGACATATAAAGTACCATAATTTCATTTAAAATTATTTAGAAGAAAAAGATTTCAAAGCTTCAAATTGCGTTCCTTTGTGAAGAATAAAAATGTTGTCATTCTGTGACAGGCAAAGTGATCACTTGATAAGATTACTCAGATAACGTGACATTCATCATTTTTTCAGACATAATTATATACAACAAATGTAATAGTTTAAATAGATAAGCAAGCACACAATAGGTAATTATGTGTATGGAGCTTTCTCTCTTACTGTGTGTAGCGCTTAATTAGACCTTAAGGGACAGTGCAAATTTGCTAATCATATGTGCCAGTCACAGCCAACATTTTGTACCAAAGTTCCAGACTCCTGTCTACATCTGCACATAATTTACTTATTAGTTTAAAAACACATTTTCAGCTCTTTAACATTTGGTTTTGATTGGCTTTGCTGTATTAATGGGATAATAACATCATTCATAATCAATGTTCTCCAAATGTAAATGATTTTAATTGTTCACATACAATAGTGTTCTCTATAATAAAACACATCCTGATGCCTAGTTGAGAAAATTAATTTACTGTGTTTGTTACTATAATGAAATAAAAGTTGTTCCAATTTAATGAATTCAGCAGTAGATTTCATAACTTCATTATGAGCGCAAACTCAATTTTCCAGGGGTAACTTACCATTAGTTCAAATGAAAAGATTCATTCTCTGGAAAATTCAGGAGTCACTGGTTCTATTTCTTCGGGTCGTTCCAATTAATAAAATGAGAAATATTTAACAATGCCATAGAGTGTGTATCACAACATAGAATTGAAATAATTCTTCCTACATCTTGAATTTCACAGTTTCCACAGCTGAATTGCCATTTCTAAGAAAGTTTCTCAAGGGAGAAAACAGAAAAACATAATGACAACATCAATTAACTATTCTTACACTAAATTATTTATGTTTGTTGTATCTTCTCTCAGCAACTTGAAATCAATGGCTCTGTTTTTATTCATCAGAACAGCAGATTTCCAGTATTTATCACAATTCAACTTGAATCAAATCAATTACTTCATTGAAGAAAAATATGTACTTTTAAGGAATAGATGTCGGAAGCATCAAATAGGAGAAATATATAGTATACTGCTGGGCATAACACTGTGGATATCAGTACTGAGATTTTACTTTTGGAACAAGTTCAAAATGATAACAAACTCAGTCTGACAACTGACAGATAGTTCTGGGGCCTTTTTCTAGCCCTTAAAACCAGCAGTTACTAGTCTTCAAGACTCTGGGGATGAAACCTTGCGGCTACCAGAAAAGTAGCAAGTTAAGACGGTTAAAATGAAACAACTTGTCTTGAACCCTGATATCACAAAGAATTCTCAATTATTTTGTATGCTTAATTTCCAATTAGGTTATTATTCTAGATTTACTTACTTAAACAATACATTTTTGGACTCCTAAAATCCTTCCTGGAAAGTAAATCCCATGCTAATAAGGTGTATAGGTCTTAATCTAACAAATTGTTGTATCTATTTTAATTCATCTTAACATTTCTACTCATATTCTCCATTCTCTTCCTGAAACACATTATTTGATCGAGTATGAAATTCAAAATATAGTTTATTTGACAGGTCAAGATTAATTGTATAAGGCTTTCTTCATATCTTCACACAGAACCAGATCTTTCTCAGCATTGTTTTTGGTGTTTTTTGTTTTTTTTTAAGTTTATAGACTTACAGTCATACTTGATTGCAAGCACGTATTTCTATGTGAAATCAAGGGATAAAATATTCCACTCTGTTAAAATTACATTGTCATACTCTAAGCTAAACAGTTTACTATACTGAGTTATTCTTGTCATTCAAGGAAGTTTAAAGCTCTGCTAGATTTAGTAGACTACATTTATTATCAATTTTATAGGGCTGACCTATGTATATTTTGAACAAGTGAATGGGTGGATTAAAGGAATAACAAATAAAATATTGTTTCCAGCTCTGAGGGTGATATTGGAGAGTTCATAAGGTTTCTCATTTGTTTTCCTGAATTTGCAGTCAGTTTTGTAAATTCATTGAATTAGAGCAAAAAATGATCATAGCTTTTTAACATTTAGTCAGCAAATGGAAGCTTCAGACTTTTTGTTTTTAAATCACCTAAGAAGAATGACATACTAATGGAAATCCTTCAGTTCTTGGTAGTACGATATAATTTTTCTATAAGTAGAATAAAAATCTTTCAGTTCAGCAGGCAACCATAAATATCTGCGGTATTTTCAAAGTATTGTATTGTACAGTCATCTTCAAGTATCTGCCAGTTTTTCATTAAACCCTAGTTTTCTCCGAAATCTGGTTATGAGCATAAAAGCAATGGTTTATGTAGCTACATATGAATTTTAGCTCCGATTTACTAGTTACACAATTAAATAAAAAATGATCCTCTCCTGAACAGAGTCCAAAAGCAAACATTTAAAGTTACAATAGTATTGATAACTAATTCAAACCTCAACCTTTAAACATGTAATAATAAATAAGTAAGCAGGCAGGCTGAATACTCTCACACTGGATTTACTTTGTTCCCATTTCTTTCCCCAAGGCATAAAGAAAATTTACTTCAACTTATTATATTACCACCCTTTTCACCCCTCTGCAAATCCATCCATGAATGGCCCTTTATCTTTCCCCCACTACAATTCTATAAGCATCTGTTTGCCCCTATCTTTATTCCATAACAAATATCCAGCCTATGAAAAATATTGAGAAGAATGGTTTTCATTCATTTTAATTGGAGAAGTGTGAGAAGTTAAATGTCTACATAACCAAACTGCCTGTTACAAATAATGTGTTGGTCTATAGATGATTTCTGACAGGATCTTTATGTTTTCTTTTTGACAGAGTTCTAGTTCTTAGCAATAACAAAAATGATCCTGGTGATGAAAAAAAAGAAAACTTGCTTATAAAAGTTTCCAGTTATTGTTTGTTATGTACAGTTAGCAAAGGAGGGTGATATAAAGAAAAAAAAGTTATGTTAATTCCATAATAAAAGATTTAATGAAACCAGTGGAGTTTCAGATGAGAGCAGAAATATATTTATGTTCTTCTTAGAGCAGGATTAGAAGCTAATCTTTCACATAAACAAAACCCTCTCTTTCACATGAGCCACCCTCTGTAAAGCTGCACTTCCTGGGACTGATTTACACACAGAGTTAGAGGAAAAATGAAAATGTATACTTCAGTCTTCGTCTTCTCTGTTTTACAGAGAGGATCGAGCTTCAGGTTCCAGAACATTTCCAGCTAAACTCTACAAAGCTCTGTAGTAAATTTCAAAAGTAGATTTTGTGCAGGATCTATAATAAGGCATTTCAGGTCAATTCATTAATCAGTTCTCTTAGGATTGCTTTAATTACAGTGCTCTGAAACCAGAGGGAAAATGGTAAATACTGTAGAACCAACAGACCAATATTCCTAATTAAAATGGATTGCAGCAGAAAGTGTTGACTAAAAAGGCTTGGATGAATTCTCGAAGGGGTAATGAATTATGATCAAGGGGGATTTATTAAAAATAGACCTGCTAACAATACTAAAATTATATGTACTTTCTAACACCTTTGACTCACAAACTTTTCACAAACATTAATTAGTTCTCCAAACATTTTAATAGCTTAAGCAACTATTAGTATTGCTAGTAAGTATACTGACAGGTATTCAAATTCAAATACTTGCCCTAAAGACCATAGAATAACCTTGGGAACACAAACTGCCTGTTTGTTTGCTGTTTGTTTGTTTGCTTGTTTTCAAAGTTGTAGTATGCCAGGTCTCTGTCCTGTAGGGTCTAATCCAAAACCTACCAAAATCAGTAAATGCATTCAATGGACCTCATGAGGCTTTGAATTGCCTACGAACAGACAGATCAAAGGTTGATCAGCGCTATCGCTAGTAAAAGTATCAATTGCAATGATACAGAAAATCACGGTATTGTGGGCAAGAATGGATTGTCCTTTCTCCTACTTCAGGGTAGTACTCAGACTGTAAGAGAAAGTCTCAGGGGATGAGTACATTTTATGATGTTTCTCCCTTGCAGCACTGGACCAGTGCCTCATTGTGGTATGACAACATGCCATGCTTCTTTTGTATAAAAGAAAAATGCAATCCTGTTAGTAAGTTAAAACTTTTGCAAAAATAATCAACTATCCCAACTATCTAGCTGAAGTCTAGCTAATTTTTACCTCAATATAATGCCTCAAAAATTCTGTACTATTACACCAGCATATTAATTTGATTACCCTTTTAAACCTAAAAATATGCCTGGAAATATTTTCTTTGCTGATTGTTTTCGATTTCTTTCTGCATAGTTTTAAATGTCCAACTTCCAACTGTGGTTACACTTAGCTGTTTACAGTTGACAGCAGTTAACTGTGGTTAACTGTGGTTACTATGTACAGTGTTATAGTTTGGCTCCAAACATAAGACACTGCAGTTTATGATCTTGATGTATAGAAGTCCCATTGACTTTGTTAACGTTTTGTATGTAAAATGTATGTTGAACATGATGTATTTTATGAACTTTCAGTATGGAAATAATTTTACTTTTTGTAATATAAGATGTATTGTCATAATTACATGAGCCCTGTATAGTGTAAAATTCCTTTTGCTTTGTTAGGTAGATGAGTTGTATCAAGAAGCTCACAATGACTCTTTCCCAATTTTAATTTGTATGACAATTTCTGGATGTGATTTGATTAAGGGACCGAAACAGTACTGGAAATCTATTGCATAAATATATGATTGAGGGTATGCAAATGTATGATAAACAAGCAATGATATATATATATATATTTAAATAAACTGTTAAATAAATGAACTGTTAAACAGTTTAAATAAACTGTTGTTTTAGCCCTGGCTATGAGTAAAAACCTTGTAAATATTTAGATAAGATTCCCAGTATCTAAAAGGTTGTGGCTAACCTTGAAAATAGAGCTCTAGTCAGTCACCGGAGGGCACAAAATGCTTTTGGATGTAAATGGAAGGTGTGCACCAACTCCCTCATACTTGTTTTTAAATTAAAATCTCTTTTTGTTGTGTACAGCGGTAAACAGTACAGCCTAATGACCAATATTAGCTCTTATTTGGAACTAGAAAGCCGTATTTGTTTTGCTGAATAAAGCCAAACCCACACATATATTAAAAAAATAATAATTTTTTTACTCCTTTTTTTGAGAACAAATCTCAAATTTATGAAAGCATGTTGTCAACTTTAAGGTACTAATGGAAAAATTTATACCAACAGTGTCACCATGGTAAGCTGTTCCTACCTATTTCAAGGGTTCAGACATTGCACTCTACTGGTATGGATGAAAAAACTAGAGGAGACATATCTAGGGTTGTGAGTTACCTTGCTTTGACATGCAAAGATACATTGTCACAGGTTGTTTCCAATGCCTACTTATAACTGTTGATGGCTGTGCTGATCTTTCATCTTGCTTTCTGGCTTCCTGGAAGCTGAGAACAGCAGCATGACAGGCTCTGGAAAGATACACAGAATTTCTTTCAATTCGTTGTCTACTTCATGTTTCTTCTGACTAGTCTGTGGTATTCATGCCTAAGTAAAGAACTGAGTTTACAAGTGAGAAAAGATGTGGATTGTTCTGAAAGTAATGCCTCCTGTTTATTTCCATGGAAACTTCAACAGATGGAAAGAGCACAATGACATTGTTTTACAGAGTAAATTCTCAGCTGCGAAACAGTATTATCAACATAATCACTGCCATTAGCTATGTATTTCCATCATAAATGAACAAGATGAACTAAGCCTTCTTGTCTCATTTTTTTAAATCTGCATCAGCAGATGTGGTCCACTGTTTTTTAGCTGCTCTGATGGTGTTATTGCTGAAACACACCAATCACTGCCTCACTGTGCCAGCGCACACTATTTGCTCTCTATAAATGGTAAGCAAACATCAGTGAATGTCATTGTGTGCAATTTTATCTGCATGGAGGAATTCAGTTCCACTCCTTTGCTCCATACAAACTTTCACATCAGACACCAATTTGTCAGACTGTCCCTTTGCTGCCATCTATTGCATGGCAACAGAATGTAATGGCAAATTGGTGGGAAGGTTCAACCTGTTCTGCTGTACCACCAGCATCCACTTCTGATGTCATGAGCCATCATAATAATATAGAAGTTGCTACTTTTGGAGCAGACTTCATCTGTTAGCTGACAAGGTTTATGAGCAAGACAAGATGGTAAAACATTTAATATTTAAAATATTGTTTGTCGTCCTTCTTTTGTTACTGTGGATGTGACTACCTAATCAGACAGATATCTAGCATGGGTTATGCAAAAATTTCCACCTGTTTATCTGAAAATGAAATGGAACAAAAAGCTGTGAGAATATGGAGTAAAGATTTGAACCATTCTACTGATGACAAGATCTGGAAAAAACAAGTCCTCTTTTGATTTCAGATTGAAGACTATTAAAAAAAAAACTGTCATGTTGGGATGGTATGTTGAGATCTTAATCCCTGAATAAGCCCACTTGTAAAAACAATTTTAGCTGAATCATATATGTACAAGTAGAATATGGATACATAGTATGTAGTCTTATGGATAATGACTGTTTCACTACCTGCTGTTGGTATCACTTATATTAGTAGGATATTAGTTTAAAAAGTTTCTCTTTAGTGTAGTTGAGGCCTTCTCTTACTGTGATGAAAGTCCAAGGTTCAGTCAGTCCTTGGCTATTATAGAGGCACTGTACTCCAGGATGTGAGCTAATGTCAACAGTATCAGGTAAAGGAGATTCTGATTTTTTTTAATTTTTTTTTTCCATCAAATGCTGCGTGGAACTGAGGCAATTCCCTAGAGTGACTAAAAAAGTCTTCCAAATTAAACGCGCTGTTAAACTAGATTAAAATGACAAAAAACAGATCAGTCAGATTAAAGTCTGATCCTACTCCAACCTTAATTCACACTGCTGTAAAATTTCATCATTACAGCACACAGAACAGTGAATTAAAGATGAAATGCCAGGTTTAAATTTAATTTCTTCACATTTGCCAGTTTTAGATTATCTAGTGCTATCAGCATGACTGACACTTCACAGGCATGCCTGAAAATAAATTCCTCTAATCCAGAACCTCTCCTGCCAACATCTCAGTTATCTCCCAGGCTCCTCAGAATGGTTAGATTGAGGACCCAGAGGAATAGAAGGATGTTGGAATACAGCACTAAAACTAAGGTTCGTTAAGACACATGAAGATTAAAGATGGGGAAAATAGGTTCAGAATAGATGTGAAGTGTGGAACTAAAATGTCTCTTTGCTCCTACTTTAGGTATCACCAAAGGAAGGATTTCCTGAAAGAATTTTCCTTATCAGGGTGATAAATCTAGGCCTGTATTTTTGTCACGGGTTGAAAACTGTGGCAAGACATTTCAGCACAGGGGAGATGTCCACCCATGTCTTCTTTTCACTGTAAATAGTCAGATTCATGCACAGAGAAAGGGGAGGTAGTTTAGAATAAAAAAAAATATTGCTGAACAGAGTGTATTTGAGGCAATGACTGTTTATTTCTCTGCTTCACAAATGTGCTGAAGTATAGTATTTTCCTTGCTAGAATTCCTATGCTCTTTCTGAGTCACTCCTAAGTTTGAATGATGTTAGCTGGACTCCAGCTCCACATTCATGCCTGACACAATGTGCAGGAGGATTGGTAGAACCTGATACAACCCTCAGATTGGCTGATGTTTTCATTGAGACTCTCACTTTAGAAGTAATGGTACATTGTTCTACTTGAATATGACTCAACAGATTTTTATCCTGTGGGAGGATTATATAAATAAAAGGGGTCCTAAATAAATATTCTCAGCATTCAGTAAATAAAGCAACCACAAACCATGCAGGCTATACATTAAACAAAAAAGTCACGTAATCTGCAAGAGACCACAGATGAACTTGATGGTATGTTGATGGAAGAGCACTACATAAGATCATCCTTGAGGGGAAAGCATTATACCCCATAGAGCTTTTCCTCTGGATATAAGTGGATATTACTCTTTTGTTAGCTATTTAGACTTTCCTGACTTGATTGTTAATGCTTAGTAAACTGAAAAACACAGAGTTTTAACCTAAGGGCTAAAACAAACAATAAAGAAGAAAAATAAAACTTCTCCAAAAGAAATAAGAAATATTGAATTTACTCCTTCAGAAGCCATCTGAACATTTACCTTGAAACATCTGAAAACAGCAATCAGATTCTTGTAAAAATTTATGCATTTTTCAACTTTATTTATATAAGCAATTTCAAATTCTTAATGATTTGATCAAATATGGAACACTGAACACATAGAAGTAAGTTTTAGATGCGGTAATTTTGGGACAAAATCTACAAATGTCCTTCTCCACAGGGCTACTCTCCAGGAGTTCTTCCTCCAGTCCAGCACCTTGCACTTGGCCTTGTTGAACCTCATCAGGTTCACAGGGGCCCACTTTTTCAGCCTGTCCAGGTCCTTCTGGATGGCATCCCTTCCCTCCAGTGTACTAACTGCACCACTCAGCTTTGTGTCATCCACAAACTTGCTGAGGGTGCACTTGATTCCATTCTCTATGCCACTGATAAAGATGTTGAAGAGCACCAGACCCACGACTGACCCTTGGGAGAGACCACTCGTGACCGGCCGCCATCTAGACATAGAACAATCCTTTGGCTGCCATCAGCCAACCAGTTCTTAATCCACTGATAAGTCATCTTTCAAATCCATATCTCTCCTGTTTAGGGAGAAGGATGTGGTGAGGGAACAGGGCTTTGCAGAAGTCCAGGTAGATGGCATCTGTTGCCTTTCCCCTGTCCACCACTGCTGTCACTCCATCACAGATGACAAACAGACTGGTCAGGTAAGACCTGCCTTTAGTGAAGGGAAGTCTTGCAGTTTTTTGACATTTAAAATTGTTCCACTTAGGACAGGAGGGAAGACAAGGAGAATGACTCTGTGTCTTAGACATTATAGCTTTTATAAACAGGGGAGGAGTTGAAGGCCCATCATTCTTCACCTCTAAACACTGATATACAGTATTTAAACCTAACCAACTCATTACCAATAAAATATCCTAATCACTACTTTCTCACTCAGAAAATCAGAAAATCTGTAGAGTCCGTGATTTTCACAGCAATGGCAGGAATAAAAGAATACCTCGAGGATACCTGCTGCATTCTGAGTATTTGGAACCATGTCAGCTCTCCCTCAAAGCTGAACACGAATTTGCAGTTCCTGTTTGAGAGCTAGTGAACAAATGGTACATTAAGAGAACACAAAGCCTTTCTTTCTCTATATTTTCTATAACATCCAGCCTAGCAAATCTCTTCTGAGGGATACTACCAGCTCTAGGCTCTCAGAAGAGACATATAAAGCAACATCTGAGAGATCTCTGCAGAGCAGGGGTGGTTCTGGATTAGTCCACAGAAATATGGCCTCCAGGTGATGCAGCAAGATGACTAAGATTTGTAATAATCCACATTTTGGATTTCAGGCTTTAATTTGTACTCCATCTTTATTCAGAGAAGCAGATGGGCAGAAAACACTGCCCACATTCAGTCATATAGATGCATCAAGAAAAGACTTGAGGTCTCATCAGCTTCTCAGTCACCCCAATTTCAGCAGAAGTGAGTGCTACACGAATAAATGGTGGTGACAGAAACTGCTTGTCACCTACACTGAGGTGCAACAAGCAAGCTCTTGTTCATTGCTGGCAAAAGTGCATTGTTAATGTTTTGTTGCTGAGAATTTGCTGTTTCAAATTGTGTTATTGTGCTCTTTGTGATTGTTGTACTTTCCATGGAAATAAATAGGAAACATTACTTTCAGACTGACCTAGGTAGAAGGTTGGGAACTGAAACCAGATGCACAGAACTCATAACAACTTTCCTTTATTTTCTCTGAGTTAGCAAAGAAGAGCCATCATATCTCCTCAGTTACTGTATTTAACCCTCTAATTTTAAAATGAAATCATGTATTCCAGTAGCTGATTGGAACACTAACTCTTCGTTTCCATCTCTTTCTCCTCTCAAGTGGCAAATTGATAGGACACAATGTAGAAATGTTTTCAAATGCCCTGCCTGGAAACCTTGACATGTATCTGTAATAGATTAGTTTCTGAAAACATAGATGTTTGTATAATGTGTCCATATCTGTGAATTTCTGCAGATTGGAGTTAGCATCTGCCTACAGTACCAGCTGTTTAACTCAGTATATTGGTCAAGTCCATATCCAGGGAGAAATTGAAAAAGACATGAAATTCAAGTTCTACTTCACAGAAAAAATTGATATGTGATCTTTAAAAGCTTACCATGATTTTTGCTGCTGATACCTCTTTCTCCAGTGACAGTTTAGAACAAAAAGAAAGTTCTAAGAATTTTGTTTTGTAGAGACTCAAAATGTCTTATTTTGTGTTTGTGAAAGCATTTTGTAAACACAGTTTGCACTAAACGAATAACTCCCCTGGTAAACTTAACAGAGATTTAGAGTTACAGTGTAATATATATTTTCACATGAAGTACAAATATGTGTTTTCTGAGCAGCTCCTAAGAAATACTGTTTAATAAACCAAAATAAATTAATAAATAATGTTACCTAAAACAGAGCGAAGATTTCTTTATTTTATAATTTACTTTTATTTCTTGCTGTAATTTGCAAATCAATGTTGACGTGTTTGTCCAAATCTCATTAATGATTTCCATTTCCACATAACTTATTATCTAAGTTGTTCAAACACGTATAGGATGCAGCAACTCATCAAGAGCAAAATAAAGCCAAATTATCCTTTTACATATCCAAATGTTGCTAGCATTAACTGTACCAAAAAACACAACAGTCAGACAAGGCCTGCAGATAAAACCTTTGTTTTATGGGAGGAAATCCAGAAGTGTCAGAACACAAATACAGAGACGGATTCCATCCCATTCTGGCTCAAGAGTCATTAACAAGACTGTAACATGAGGAAGCTATAGCACCGCTGATCCAACAGTAAATAAACAGCAGTCACTGAGTATCTGATGAGGCTAAGCCCAAAATATCTCTCCCTTTGATCCAGAGTCCTTATTCTAAGAAAGTTTGCATGACAAACGATGCATCAGTATTAAATATCTTCAATAAATACATAAATAAATAGTTCATCTGAATATTCTTATATATTGAATAGGTTTTTAGCAAATTTTAGTCCCTGCAGTATGTTTTCATCTCTTATTAAAAAAATGAGATTTTGTAGTTTTGGCTAGGAAAATAACATTTGAACAGTAGAAATGCATTTTTCTATGTGTTTCTGTTTAGAAATAACAAAATGTTTCATTTCCTTATGGCCTAAAAGCATTAGACACTTGCAATCTAATTTCACTTGAAGTTACTGCAGGATAGTCTTCCTCTGCCATATCATGCTTTTCCCAAGTGTTTTTCATAAGCCACTCCTTTCTCACATCACTCAGAAACGTTAGGTAAATTCTGATCTGACAGATGAAAATAAATATCACTGTTATTCTCATATTGGACATTTGGAATTTCAGTGAGAATATTTCAATAGCCTTATTAAGATTCAGTAGAGATTGATCCTTTTTTTTCCCTTCCTCCAAGTCTAGAGGTGGAAGCTATCATCACAGAGAACAAAGCACCTAAAAACGTTCAGTCATCTCTGAAAATCACATGGGAGAAACTTCCACAGATACCACCCTCCTGAATGGCAATCTGTAACTGAAGGAGAATCAGTAAGACTTGAGAACAAAGTAGATTATCATATCCACTAGGATTTTCTATAAATTCTTTCATATACTTTATTTCTGGTTCACTCCAATAGCTTCCAGTCACTTAAGCTCCTGCAACTTCTATGAACAACCAGGAAAGATTTGGATGATAGAAGTAATAAAGAATTTAAGAGGGTGAAAGAGAGAAAGGTTGGATCAGACGAAGATAAAAACAATCTAGCAAGGATCATTACCTCTATTTGCACCTCCATTAACATTTTATAAACAATTACAGAAATTGGTTCATGGTGAACCAATGACAGCATTATTTTAAGCTGTCGTATAAAACAGTCTGGATCCACTGGGTATCTCCTGCAGTTTTTTAGTGGGATAAAGTGGCTTTAAAGCACAGACAGTTTACTGTGGTAAGTTTTGAATTTATTTTGCAATGTAACAGAATGTTATTATGCAAGATTCAAAAGAAGTCCGAATCAGAATGGCTGCTTAGCAAAAAGCAGACCATACATAAAAACATAAGGTTTATGTATGTCTTGAATGATTTTTATTTCATTTTATAATAAAGATATTTTACCCCCTTTTTTTTTTTTTTTTTTTTTTGAAGAAAATTAAAGAATTTCTGATAAGGGCAAGCAGACATTCTTACAATGTTTAGTCTTCATATCTCTGAAGTAACAAACCCTTTTAGTGTGCAATTCAGGAGCTACCAAATGTGTACTTTTGCACAGCATATCACATTGTCTCCTATGGTCTTCTTTGTCAATGAGAGTTTACTTATCTTAAAAATAATATGCTCTGTTCTGGGGATATGATCCAGCGGCTGAGCAAAATAAAGACAGATGGCAATGGATTAATTCCAGCATATTTCATTCCAAGGCATAATTTACACTTTGAAAGTTATGTAATGACAAGACCAGTTTTATGATCTGTACAAATGTCTGTATGATACATAATGGATGGTATCAGAAGGTAGATAGATTTAAGTTTATATCTGTTTATTTCAGAACTATGTTGATTTACATCAATAGGACCTTGGACACGTTACGTAAATATACCACAAACTTATTCATTTAGCCTCTGTATAAATATTGTTACTTCACTTTTTCCATGTGAACAGTGACCACGTTCCTCTACACTTAAAGATAAGACAAGCAGTTCCCTTGCTGTGAGAGATCCTAACAGTATTTTGGTGAAAATCAAAACACTGAAGATTAATGGAAGGGATACTCCCTGCAGACACTGTAGACAAACGTTTTCACTTAGTTTCTTCTCACTGATAAATGTTATAGGTATTAGAAGTTAGTGTAAATTAGCTCTTCATACAATTTCTAAATGCATTTTTCTTAAAAGCCAGTGACAGATGATCCTGTTTAGAAACCAAAGGTTGCTTCAGGAATTCTATAGGCTGATTTCTGCTTTCTGATTAATGACACAGGATTTTTCAGTAATGACAAAGTGTCCAGGGGAGGACACCATTCACACAGATGTATCTGATACATTACATTCAGAGACTTGACATGCCACTTAGTCTCTGTGATTCTACTAACATATGGAATCTTGTAGAAAGATTTATAACTTTGGCAACTTTATAATTATTCACCTTTGATAGGCTTCTGTGAAAGTTAAATATCTTTCAGTTTAATCAATAACATTAAGGAAAATAGCACACTTTGAAATTTACACCAATATAGGTTCTATTTCACATAGTGATTAAAAACAGAAGAGGTGCTATAAAAAAAAATACAGAAGAAAAGCCTTGTTTTCAGTATAGGAAAGAAAATGAATGATTTTCAATGCCTCTCAATCTTATTTTACAGGTTTGAAACTACTTTTGTTCACCTGGCATTTCTCAGACTTCCACATCCAAAAGTATGAAAATAGAATTAAAGGCAAATCCATTGATAGCTGCCTTTAGGAGATATCTAGAGGAATTTCGTGTTTCTGAACAAATGAGCACACAGATAAAATCAAATTTATCTTCTGATACACCTCAGTGAATCAAACGCATCTGTGATTTGTGAATCCTGCCTCCCATATTCTGTCACATCTACAGGCGTTGTCATTTTCCTCATCATCAAAAATATAGGCCACTGAACCATTCAGACTTCAGTAGAAACTAAAGGTTAACATACAATAAAACAGGAAAAACAAACTAGATGTTTTTACAGAAAAAAAAAATAATAATAATGACATGAGAGCAGATACATGGAGAGCAATAGAACACGGATGTTTTCCTTAAATATTTTTCTGATCTGGCTTGCCATTTTTTACACCATGGTGACTTCAAGCTGAAAGGTAGACATGGCAAGATTTACTGCATCCAGATCAAAGACTTTTGTTTGACTGGCAGCATTTTGTAGGTAAATAACTCTTAGTTCTTATTTTGTGCTGAAGATTTGAACTTTCACCATATTTTTCAGCAGTTGAAAAGCCACTTGAGCATGTCACCAGAAATTAATGCAGTATGATACATCATAGATCTACCAAACAATAAGTATTTGCTAAGATAAATGTGACAAAACGTTTATCTTTCATTTAGAAGAAAGAAAATAGAAGAAAAAAGAGAAAAAGGAGGTGCAAAATGTTTTTGATGAAATACTCAGGCAAAGATGAAACCTCAGGTAAGGTACTCAACTAATAGATTAATGTCATATTTCTTTCAAACAACTGATAAAAATAAATATTGTACATATCAGCTTATCTATGAGTTCTAACTAGGGATATTAGTTTAAGTGAAACACCCAAATTTAGTGGTTGCAGTTCTTGACACAGAATGAATTAAACAAAATCAAGGTTGTCTTGTGTCAGTAGTTATGCAAAGAGCGAAATGGTTTATACAAATAACCATACACACTTTAAATAAGGCTTTTACACGTGTATTGTTTACTCTATTGTTTTCTTTCTGTCTGATCATTTGAAACCAAAATTAGATGAGGCATTTTTTGTTGATAAGGCCCTAACTGTGCATACACTAAATTGCATTTTACATTTGCATTTAAGGAAGCAACAACTCTTCTCAAATGCCAGCTTTTCTAAATTTGTTTAAATATATTTGCAGCATAGGAAGTTCAATTGTTATTCAAGTAATAATGTTTTTGTTTTGTTTTTTCTTCCTATCTCGATAAGAAATGATGCATTCAGCTATGGGAAAAAATCATAGTTTCCTTGCCATTTTTATTTTTCAAAATCCAAAATCAAACAACCTCCTCTGTCCATGTTAATTATATTGTAGATCTTATGCACAATCTTCTTGGTTTTGAACCTCATTTCCATGTATCTATGCCTGTGAATAAAATACAGGGAGTAGACATACAAATTAAACATCTTGCTGTGTCGGAATAGCTTTTCCATTATAAGTTAAATATTCATGCCAGACCAATCAAGCTGAACTGAACTGTTAACTCTGAAAGGAGACCTTAAGAGAGAACACAAAAATACCACTGCAGCCATCCAGTCTCTCAAAATATCATTGCTGTAATTGCCAGAATTATAGCTTGTGGTTACCTGCCACATTCTTTAGTGCTCAACTCATGGTCATTGTGCTGCCACAGTTTAAAACATTGGCTCAGTGCTGTTTTGCAATCCACATAATGCTAGATCTACTGAACATACTAGTATGTCAAACAACAAACACAGGCATTGAGACAAAGTGAGCTGAAACATACCCACATAACAAATTACATTTTAGATAAATAGAGAACACTGCACACTAGACACTAGTTCAAAGAACGTATCTTAACCTTTGGTTGTTAACCATAATGTAATAGCAATAAATGTAGATGGAACTTTGCATCTTTCAACTTCTGTGCACACAAAAAGACAAGAGACTTTCATCATGTGACTTATTTCCCTTTTCCCTAGATATTCTTGACACTGATAATGAAAGTAACTTAACAGAAATCGTAGTAGGGACCTTATTCATGCATAGTCCAACTTTGACACACTGTTAACCTTGTCAAATAGCTCAGTATGTCAAATACCAGGGGTATTAAATATTTCCAGATAAGAAATTGACTTCTGAAACCATAACCTCACTTTCTATCACTTGCCAACTGAGACACTCACCTCACTAAAACCTCAGGTCTCCCTTCAGCCCTCCTCTTCTCCACTCTAAATAATTCCATTCTGTCAGCCTGTACTTAGAACAGTTATTTTCTAGTCTCTTCACCAGCTTCATTGCTGTTCTCTGCACATAAGGTAGTGAAGAATGTGAAAAGCAAAAAGGTGGCCATTTCCACGCAATATGTAGACTGGAAAACCAAATTTGTGCACCCTCAGCATACCTAAACAAATTTTAATTAGTTAGTTGCAATCATTTTCTATAATAAAATGGAAAAATAACATGAAAATGAGGAATTTTGGGTGCACCCCAGGGGTAATGTCCACTGTTATGGAAATGCACATAAGATTCTATGAGTCATTAAATATCTGACCTTTTCTGAAAGATGTTGCATGACTTACACATATAATCAGTCCATTCTTGACTGTGGCCACTAGTGACTTTTCTTTACAAAGTTCCAGTAATTCTATGTTGCTTTATACTGCCGTGTCTCCTCCATCCCTTCACTCATACCTACCAAATTTGAACAGTTTATTGCAAAGATACTTTTTCTGACCTGAAACTATTCAGTCAGGATGTCATTTTATGTCTGTATTCCTCAAATGACAGTAACAAAATATAGAAAGCAGCAGAACTGAAATAGATAGCATGAGCTTATGTATATAATTTCTAATGTTGAACTTGAAAGACTTCTAAATATATTAACATACAAAAGCATCAAAAAACATCAAAATAATACATCCTCTGCTTAACAGTGTAACAACTCCATTTATTAACCATGCTACTTTGGGTGATGGATATAACTGTCTGAAATTCCATATTTAGTTGACCTAATTTTTGTAATCCTTTCTTTTTTTTTTTTTTTCTCTCCCCTTTTTCACACAAGGTATTTTAGTAAAACAGAACCTTGAAACTTAGAAATTAATCTTATGTTCCACTGAACAATTTGTCAAGTTTATTTAGATTTCAGCCCTATTGACAGATACATGTACTTTCAGATTTCTATCAAATCCAGTCACTTTTGCTTTTGTACTGGGGATTTGTGTTTAAAGATAAAGGTTTATAATAATGAAAACCATAGGGAGAAATGTCAGCAAGAGGAACAGCTAAATAAAGAACAACAGATATTAATGAGATTCATCCATCATTCCAGTTTAGATGCTTAAAATATTAAAATCCATTTGTTTCTTTTTCTATGCTAAAACTAGGCAAGAGTTTCAATTTTCTTTTGAGACAATACTATCTCACTGTACCCTCTTAATACAATGTAAGATAAGAAATGCACAATAACCAAGATTTAATTTAAATCAGTTACACTAGGATTTTGCTGCGTAAATTAAAACCTAATTTGAAGGAGGCTTGTTTTTTTTCCTTCTAAAAATAAATGTAATTTAAGAAGTTTGCAGTTATTTAAGACTGCAGTTCATACTGGTTAGATGGTGGAAGCATTTAATCTAAACACTGCGTCAGCTGAAGTTTCTCCCAGTGGAAACCTGGAGTAATTGGGCTTGTCATTTAGCATTAACTAAGTCCCCCTTTACCTACAGTAAAGAAATTTATACTTTCCTTCATTATTCTGCAAATAAAGCCTTCCTCTTGAAAACAGCCATCTATTCTAATTTATCTGTTTCAATTTATTCTACAAGTTCTTTCACAGTGAAAATTGTCCCCTTTACAGTTCCAAGATTCACTTATTGAATGTATTCTGCACAGTTAAAAAACATCGTCAAAGTTGTAGAGGATGAGACACTGCTGAAAGCACCGAAGATTTTCTTCTGCATGGTGCATATTTCAAAAAAAAAAAAAAAAAGAGAACACAGGTATATTATATTTATATCTTGTCAAATGTCATTTTCAAATAACATATTATGTCAAGTATATATAAAGTCAGGTATGTTTAGACTGTTCTGTGTTCCAGCTCCAAATAATAAATGTCCTTTTCACAATGGAAAATTGTTCATTCTGTTTAGAAGGAACATTTCAAATCATCTTGACAAAGGTACTGCAGAATTACAGTTTTTTAGTTTTGTTCCATTGAGAGATAAATCATGCATTCTTCTTTTACTTGAAAATTGATTCTGATGAAAGGTACATAAATAAGTAAATCAATAGCTTGATTTGTCATTCAGCTTCATAAAACAGCATCAGAACTTTACCACCTGAGATGACACTAGGATCTGTGACTTTGACAATTCTCTTGAGTCTTCAGTCACCTATCCATTCTGTAGAACACACACAACCTGGAGATGTCATACTTTGTCAGAGAATTTCTGGGAGAATCCACAGGAAATTCTGTAACATAGAGATTCTGATTTCACTAGTGCATTTCAGTGGATTTCTCAAATATGTTAGGAAGCCATGTTTCCTGGAAAAAGAAAATGTGTCAAAGACAAGTCTGCTAGGATGTTAGTGAAAAGTGATTTCACACTCAGCAGCTAACAATAAAAGTTGTGTGACATATAAAACAAGGAATAACTCTTGGATCTACAAGTCCTTCAGTTTTCTTTTAAAAGCTTGTATTAAGCACTCTCCAGGCAATGTGGGACCACATAAAAAAAAAAAAAAAAAAAAAAAAAAAAACTACTCTGCAAGAGGAAGTATTGTATTATCAACATTTTATACAATTTGTTATTTGAAGTAAGCATTTGTTTGTTTGTTTTTTCTTTTTTCTTTTTTTTTTTTGCATGGATGCTGAAAGATTACAGGTGGGTATCCAGCCAAAACAACTATCCTTATGTGTGAAAACACCAAATCTTGATTACGAGTCTTTCAAAGAATTCTAAATGTTTGAGAAGTACAGAGGTAAATGGAAGAAAATCTGTGTCCCAAAGCCTTCTTTCACATTGGCTTTTTGATGATGTCCAGTACAAGACAATGAGAGGATTTTCAGGAAAACTTACTATCCCATGCAATTACACTGGAAAACATGTTGTGTTCCTTAAGTTCTTATAGAGATTACAGCTGTGTCTCATATCTAGATATCACAACAGTTTCAGAATTAAAGTATTTCAAGGTTTTTTGTATTCAAACAAGGAACTGGATACTTTTATTTATAAAAGCAGTAATAAATAGGCAAAGATGATACACCTGTGAAAACGGAATGCAGTATAAGCTTTTATGACTGAACTTCTAGGAAATAACTTTAAAATAAATATTTAAAGAAACTATTTTCAAAGATATTTAAAGCTCCTGTTAATCTGCTCAACTTCTTGTTATTTTGAGGGAGTACTCTGCAAAAAGTAGCTTTTCTTGGAGTCCTTAAAATTCTCATGAACAGGAAAAACATATGTGAATATCCCACAGGAAGCACCTATCTGATAAACACAGGAAGTAATTATTCAGCAGGAAAGTTTGGAGGAAATGAGTTGTTTTTCTGTCAGTTCTGGTATGCTGTGGTTTCAGGACATCAGCAGTAATGAAGGAAATAGATTTGCAATTGCAGGGCAGATATTGTTTATGTAGTGTTGACACCAAATGTCACTCTCCTAGAATTTACCTTGTAAAAATAATTTAATATTGTGCCAAAGCAAAGCATTCTTTCTTTTTTTCTAGCAATATATCATTTGGTCTTAACATCTGCTCTGCACTGAGGAGGTCTGACGAGGAAATAATTCAGCTGGCAAACTAAGAAAGTCAAATATATATTAAATGATCTAAAGTATTGTTAATAATGTTCTATTTCTCGTTCTCAAGATGATAAATCTTTACTTTACAAAGTGATTCAGGAATATTGGAGCAGTACAAATCACACCTAAGAGAAGATGAGTTTTTAAGTTGTTATACATTATCAAAAATGTGAACTATGAACCCAAATTTCCTTTGTCTAAATCAACACGGCTGAACATCAGGTTCTAGCTAAACATTTGCTCTTTTAAAAATTTATTAAGAAAACTTTCACTGAAATAAATATGCGTTTCTATAAATGACTTCAGTTTTTCTTTTTGGGAAAAACATGGGAAAAACATTTAGAATCTTCAGTGGTCATATCTCCCTCCAAAATGGAGAAAAGTCTGGAAAACATTTATGGGTGTGAAAGGTGTTCTGTTTTGTTCCAATAGTAAGATAACCAGTTTTGTCTCTTGACATTAAGCCACATGGAAGAAAGGAGATGACAAAAAGCAAAAGAAATATCCAAAAGAAACAATTTTAAGTAATGTATTCCCCTTCTCATATGCACAAAGAGTTGACCAGAAAAGCAGAATTACAACATCTCTCCTCCCTACCTCCCACTCTAAGGATTACAGAAATTATAAATAACCCTGCATGGTTAAAGACAAAACTATAGATATCCTTCAGTAGCTCTCCTAGTGCTACCAGAAAAGACAGAAAGAAACTCCATATGGCTTCTTAGATGCATTCTTGTTCAAGCTGCGTCAGTCCAGTGAGATTCTGTATCTTACATGTTTATTTTGGTATTAATTTTGCTGTACTTCCTTGCCTCCTGCTTGATTCAGGCAGAGATGTGGGTAAAAATTTCGTTTAATAGATAAATGTGTTCTTAAAAAAATTTCAGGTCAATTTACTAGGAATGTTTCTACAAGAATTTTAACATCTTATTTTGATTTTAGCCATTCATAACCATCATCAACACCTTATCTATAAATTTAACAGTATATCCAAAAAATCACAAAAAAAAATACCAGAATCTTTAAATACCTCTTTCCATTTTGATTATTAATAAATTGGAGTTGACTTTTTTTCATAAAGCCTGTTAATATAATAAAGTAATACTTTTTACAAATGAAAAATTGAAGTAACAGTACAAAATTATTTGGTAAATAAATTGTGACTTGTTCTGATTGATTTTATTTATAAAACTTGAATTGCACTCTTCAAGTAGCATTGCATTCAACCAGATAGATAAAAAAAGATTTTTTGTTACTCTTTCAGATTGCTTTCTAAATGTACTTCATGTCACAGCAGTTTACCTCTGAAGCAAAAGGTATATCTAGGTTTTTTTTCAAAAATTTCTTATACATATCCATTGGTCATTCAAAGAACTAATGCTTTATGTTCTGCACATATAGAATTTTTTGCATGAGATAGTTTTCTGTATTACAGATATAGATATGTTTGAACTTGTAAAGCCAGATTTCAAACTGATTTTGAGAAAAACAAGTTCAGAAAATGTAAACTTTGGCATTATTACTCACAACATGTACTGTGGAAATCTATTCAAAATTCACAAATTTAACTCAGTGTCATAAGAATGTCCTGTCAAACTAGTCAGAATCAAAGGTTTTTCTTTTGGAAAACCTTTTCTTTTTCATTTGGAGAGCTGGTAAATCTGAGACAGAACCCCATTTGTTGGACGGAAGTAGAACATTAACAGCTCTTGAGCCCCATGAAATATGAGAAACAGGAAGATAATCTAGATATAAATATTCCTGGGAAAAGCTCACTGAGAAATAGGAAGGCAAAATATGGATATGTAGAGTTGCTGCAATTGGTTTACCAGCTTTATTTCCAAATGTATGTCTGTCAGCCTTCTCCTGAAAATTTCCAGTATGCAATGACCATTGCATCATTATTCTTGAAAAGATACTGGACAGATACCTAGTCCTTTTTCCTTTTTTCCCCATGACTTCTGAAGTGAAACAGTTCCCAAATTACACTCTTTAAAGCCTATATCATAAGCATGACCTCTAAGACCTTCTGACCACAAATTAACATTTTGTAGAAGAAATTATCTTTTGCCATTTTACTGGTTCCTAGGCAGAACATGAAAGGAACATGAATGGGCAGCATCATTGGTGACTGTCACAGTAGTTGCACCAGAATTATTTTTCTACCAAGGTGACCTTTACTTTTGAAATGTGACATCTTTTCAAATTCTTACTTCATAAATTCATAAGTTGTAAGAAAATTAAAACATCTCTGTAGGCTAATAAAGCCTCTCTCTGACATTCTCATACAATTCTTGAGGCTCTTGAGCAACCATATTATGGAGAATTGATAACAATATATACTAAATTCAATTATTATTGTATTTCAACCATGGAATAGGCTGTTTCTGTGGAGTACATGTCTATCCCCTAAACATTTATTAGTCAGACTAGAGCTTTTGGTTCTCAGATTCCAGAGTTTTAGCTGTAGCCTCCAGCTACCTTTTAAAGATTCTACAGACCTCTTGCCTCTGGTCTTCTGTTCTTGTTTGTGACTTTAAGAAAGTTTTCTTTAAGGTGGTCTACATATTGAAAATCAGAATGATGGCTTACTAAGTAAGGAGGCTGAATAAGCAACAGAAATCTCCGTTTAAACTGCTAAGAGAAAAAGAAAATAAAAGCAAACATTGTGACCCCAAATTACCTTTTTTCTTCAGAATCTGATTTTCTTTCAATACGATTTTCGTGTAATAAACAATATGTATTAGGCAGTTCTTTGTTTTTTGTTGTGATCCCATATAAAATTAATTATCTCTGTAAACATGCTAAAAATGACCATAAGTAGCGACATTTTCAAGGTAAAAAATTATTTCCTTCAATTCCTTTTGCTCAAAATGTAGAGCATAAGGTTCCCCTGGTGCAATGTCTTTTCTTGTTTGGAAATAGCTTCCATTTACAGTGTTTTTTGAAGTATCCAGTATATTTAACTCAAAAAGCAAAGAGAAAAAAAAGTTATTTGAATAACAACTTTATGAGAATCAGAGTTTTTACCCACACACTCTCCCCTGGAACACCTGGATTACATGCTTCTCTAGCCCTTTTCATAAGGCTATACATACAGTAAATTCTCAGTGTCTTGCAGACAGTCACTCTAAACTGTTTAGAACATTTTTCTGGGTGCTGACAAGATATTAAAAAAAAATATGAAAAAACATCACAATCATAAGAGGGGTAACACCTTTACTGAGCCAAATTTGATTGACATTGTCCAAAAGTGATTGAGACCTGACTTTATGGCTTAATTCTGCTCTGGAATTCTCAAACTGTGTATTATGGCTCATTTTTGTACTCAGAGGGAAAACTGTATCATCATCCAGTTAATTCCAATTCAAGTAAATATGAAGATCTTTGAGCAGAACAATACCAGTTTCAGTTACAGAGAAGAGGCCCTGATCTGGAGCCCATTTAGCTCCCTTTATTTCATTTTTTCTTATCAGTATCATGTTCTTTCTTTATAATCCTTTGAGGTAGTTATGAAATGACATACCAGTAATATCAGAGATCAATTAGTTGTTCTATAGCCTGTATTTATTGCGGTCCTGAGTGTAGAATGAAGTCTCTCCCTCTCGATTTTCAAGGTACTCTATTTTCACACCCTGTTCTTTGCTCCACTGGTTTGAGTTTACATGACTCCTTTGTGGTTAAGCAGGACACGGGTACACAGTGCTGCTCTCAGCTTCAACTTGTTCCTTCTTTTATTTAGTACTGTTCTTTCCTCCTCACTCATAAGCACTACATCCAGGGATTCTAAAATACATTTTAGAGGTTTTTTTAATAACACAGTTAATAACACAGCAAAAATGTGGAGGAATTGGAGAGGGTCCAGAGGAGGGCGGAATAGGTGTTCAGTGGCTGGAGCACCTCTCCTATGACAACAGGCTTAAGGGACTGGATTGTTCATACCAGAAAAGAGAAGGCTGCAGGTAATTCTAATAGTGGCCTTCCAATATTTTAAGGGAGGTTTATACACATGAGAGAAATCAACTTTTACAAGGGTAGATAGTGATAGGACAAGGGGGAATCGTTTTAAATTAAAGGAAGGGAAACTTGGATTAGATGTCAGGAGAAAATTTTTTACTGAGACAATGGTGATGTGCTGGAATGAGTTCCCTAGAAAGGCTGCAGATGCCCCATACCTGGTGTTCTTTAAGGTCAGGTTGGATGGGACCCTAGACAATCTGATCTACAACTTGATCTAATGGTTGGCAACCTGCCTAAGGCAAGGGGGTTGGAAGATGATGATCATTCAGGCAGCATCCAACCCAAGATTTCTATCATTGTACAATAAATTGATAGAAAAAGTCAGGATAGACAAAATCACTGAATTCAAGTCAATAATGTGCTCCAGTTGCTGGTGTGACAAGGTTTTGTCAAGGGAATATACAAATGTACTCAAATTGCACTCATAGTAATGTCTTCTGTGCATTTACATGGAAAAAAATCAACAGATACAGAGCACAATAACACTTAAAAAGATAAAATTCTCAGCTACAAAGCATTATTTTTCAACATAGACACCAACATTAACTGTGCATTTTCACCTGCATCTTGCAATCACAAAAATCTGCACCATCAGAGGTGACCACTGTTTCACAGCTGTTATGACAGCATCCCATTGACAAGGAAGACCAAAATAGCTCTAAGGGACAATGCGGTCTGCTGTTCAAAGGTACACATATGAAAACATCTGAATTACACACAAAGGAGGGGAAAGTTATTAATTTTACTGAAATAAATGGAAATAAAGGATACATTCCTGTATTCCTGTATTGTATTTAAAACAAACATTGCATTGTAATTCTAAATCATTCTCTGTTAAGTTTACCAGGGGAGTTATTCGTTTAGTGCAAACTGTGTTTACAAACTGTTTTCACAGAGACAAAATATGACATTTTGAGTCTCTACAAAACAAAATTCTTCAGGTTCTCTTTTTGTTCTAAACTGCCACTGGAGAAAGAAGTAGCAGCAGCAAAAATCATGGTAAGCTTTTAAAGATCACATATCAATTTTCTCTACAAAGTAGAACTTGAATTTAATGTCTTTTTCAATTTCTCCCTGGATATGGACTTGACCAATATACTGAATTAAACAGCTGGTACTGTAGGCAGATGCTAACTCCAATCTGCAGAAATTCACAGATATGGACACATTATACAGACGTCTATGTTTTCAGAAAATAATCTATTACAGATACATGTCAAGGTTTCCAGGCAGGGCATTTGAAAACATTTCTACATTGTGTCCTATCAATTTGCCACTTGAGAGGAGAAAGAGAAGGAAATGAAGAGTTAGTGTTCCAATCAGCTACTGGAATACATGATTTCATTTTAAAATTAGAGGGTTAAATACAGTAACTGAGGAGATATGATGGCTCTTCTTTGCTAACTCAGAGAAAATAAAGGAAAGTTATGAGTTCTGTGCATCTGGTTTCAGTTCCCAACCTTCTACCTAGGTCAGTCTGAAAGTAATGTTTCCTATTTATTTCCATGGAAAGTACAACAATCACAAAGAGCACAATAACACAATTTGAAACAGCAAATTCTGAGCAACAAATCGTTGTTTTTCAACATAGTCACCACTGTTAGCCATGCATTTTCAACAGTGATGAAAAAGAGTTTTCTGTAAGAAAACTGATATGACACAGTTAATTAATGCTGCAAAGAACATTAAATAAAGTTTCAGTAAGTTACTCTTCCTTTATTTTGTGGTACAACATAGTTTAATGAATTTATAAATATATACTCAGTGAATGCATGTGATGTTTAAAGAAATACTTCAACAAACTGTTTTTAAATTTACTGTCTTCTTGGTGTTCAAAAATGTAAGTGTACAACATTTTTCTTTAAAAAAATGCATAGAAAGTTCTAATATTACAAATCTTTTGCTGATTCAGGTTGAGAATAACACATGGCACTAAATCTAATAATGTAGTTTTCAGCGTATTCCAATTGAAATTGATATCTCTGTCATTTTATATTTTAAGTATATATTCATCTCAATAGTTTTGCTCAAAAGATATTTATTTTATGAAAATAATCAAGACAAGGAAATAGTTCAAACTGCTTTGGGACTGCTACAAGTATTTACACTTGAAAATCTTGACATTAGATCTCTCAGGTACAAATAAAGAAAGATTAATGCTTCCTTGTTTTCTCAGAGATTAGGAAAGAATGAACTACCAACTTCATTGCAAATGAATTGCCAATAAAGTAGATTAGGAAGTTACTGTGAGGTGGTTTGAATATATTTAGGAGAATTTAAGTGTAAACAAAACTATATGCCAGTCTATTAACCTGTGCTTTAATTCATATTTTTTAGCATGCCATTACACTGTATTTACAGTATTAGGTAATCTAAAAATTCACCATCTTTATCGAACATATGCAAAATAACACCCTTTCCCATTTATTTCAGTGGGTTTTTTTATTTTTTCGTTTTCGTGTCTTCAAGACATGAAAGTTGTGCTTAAGATTCAATAATTTTCAGTAAATTAAAACAACACATTTCTGTGCAATAAGAGAGAGCAGAAGAGTTCAAGTACGCACACATTGAGAGTTGGTTTCATTTCACAGACTAAAACTTCTATGTCTTCTTCATGTCTCTATACAACTCTTAGAATTAAAAAATTATAGAATGACTTAGATTGGAAAGGGCCTTAAAAATCATCTACTTGTGCCTAACCATTGGCAGGGTTGCTACCTACTAGATCAGGGTCCAAGGCCCCATCCAATCAGATACAAACAGCTGAGAAGCCAACAGCATCCTCCTAGCCTCCATCTGTTAGCCCAGAAGGATGAAGATTCAAGTTCTATCTGCCAGCCCTTTGACAGTGACTGCACTACTCTATGGATTTTCAGCTGTTTAAGCCAATTAATTGAAACTAAGATATACAACCAGCAGAAAAGGGAGTTATTCAGATGGGATGATACAGTACTTTGCTTTAAGGTGATCTAAATAACTCTAAGATCCTAGTGTCCACATTGACGAGATCTCCACTTAACAGTAGTAGGACTTTAGATGCCTTGTACACATGCCTGAGTTTTGAGGTCTCAAGTCTCACCGTCCATTTCCACCTCTGTTAAGAATCAAGATGTTTGGAAATTTGTGGCTTTAAAATCAATAAAGAAAAGAGTATGAAGACTTAACTAGACCCTCTATTTACTGTGATGCATTGCTTTGCAAACCTTTCAGTTGTCCACCTGTCTGGTGCACAGTGAGTTAAGAAACCCAGGTTGCTCACTATATAGTCTTACTTGTGTAGGGCTTAGGTTTCTGTTCACATCAATATGCTGCTGCATTGTGGTACTTTCATCTAACAAAATGTTGAATCCATGCATGTTCTAGCTTTTAATAGGGCTGCTGAATGAATTTAATATCTAATATATTCTATACATTTTTTCACCGCAACTTAAGTTTGGCAGTCCTCAGGGGCTCTTTTCTTACTATTGGAAATGAAAGAGGATTGAATGGCAAAAGTTAGAATTCAAGACTGTTAATGCAAGATGAGAAAAAAACTTCTGTTTAGATGGCATAGCAGATCATATGATATACTGTGGGGCTGTTATGTATAAGCAATATCATAAGCATGAAATCTCAATAGCATGTTATAACCAACACGGAATGATAATATTCTGGAAAGGGATACATCATCACACAGTGGTGTGAACTTTTTGAAAATTTAAGTGTGCAAAGACAGGAAAAAGGGCTAATTCTTTTATTTGACCATTAGCAGAGCTTCATTCAGGAAGACATCTGAGGCTGCCCTTCAATTTTGTACGGGGAAATCTAATTAATAGAGAAACATAAAAAAACAGACTTAAGGACTGTTGTGTGGTCATTCTGGTGGTCTTAGGGACAAAAGAAATCCTGTATGTTAGCTAAACATCCCTTCCTTTAGCTGAAAAAAGCATTAAATGAAATGAAAGACTTTAAACAAGTTTCTGGAGAGAATAAAAATATCTAGAAATACTTTCATCTCTTTAAACCTAATACATAGCAGATCAAGTTTTCCCAAAGTCTTTGTTTATATATGATTAACATCTGTAGTTGAAAACAAATGCTCTACTCTCGCTATTTAATCTATGCACTTACTTAGACTGCAAGAAATCTGTTTATATTTACATTTGAAATAAGAAAGGTAATCCTGAAGTTTTCCAAGACTGTCACTGCAATGATTGCCTGCTAGTCAAACAAAAGAAGTTGCTTCTAACTTTGTCACTATTACAAAAAGAGAATTACATCCTATTTATTTTGGGCTTGGTAAATTACCCTTAGGGTGATGAGCTGATAATAACGTTTCTTTCTTCAACTGATGGTTCAGGGTATAGACATGGTAGTTATTTGCTTTAACAATTAGAAAATTGTTCAATTTGTACTCTAATTGACTAAATTACACCTCTGGTCTGAGGACTTTTCATTATCACTTGTGTAAAAGCAACATGTGTTCTATTACCTACTTTGTGTTTTTTCCAAGTTTAACCCCATCCTTACTAGTTGTTTTTTTTTTTCATATCTGTACTGCGAAATTCTAGTCATTTCCAAGCTTTAAGCAAAATTGCCTTTTGAATGTATACCATCAATTACTATAGTAGATCAGTCCCATTTTATGATATTTTGATGATTTTTCTTTTCAGAGTTGCAGTTTCAAAAAGTGCATAGAAATAATTCAGTACCTAGAGTAAATCACTCTAATTAACAGCAAGATAAATATACGATCTTAGATAAAATTTGCAAAGTAATTTCTTTAAAGAAAATGTAAAATTTGATTTCTAGAGGATAGACATAATATCAATTCATTTATACCAAGAGAAATAATAAACCTCTTACATTTAGATAATGACATTTAATAGCTATTTCTCTCATGTATTCGAGTGGTAACCTCTCTAGTCATGGCATCTTGTATTCTGGAATAACTTGATCCTCTTGATTTTCCACTAATTTTAAATTAGTAAATGGAGCAATAAACAGGGTTTCATTCATCTCTTTGTTACTACACCAAACAGTTCTTGTGTCATTTTTGAGTAATACAGCAGCATCCTCTGCTGATGGCCAGTTCTAGAAAGACAACGTTATGCTAGCAATTCAAACTCGTGTAGAGAACTCTGCTGAGACTCCTGAAGACATCTGATTATGACTGGCTAAATCAATAGGAAATCAGCAGTCTACACAGCATATGTCACTGACCTCCTGTTTCAATTTATACATTGTATATTCTATTTCTCCCTGTTGCTGTTGTAAGTGGGTCTTTTTAGATCTGCAAATTGAGAAAGACTGATAGTAGTAAGTAGTAGAAGAATCTAGAAAGATCTGCCATCTAATTCTGCTGACTTTTGGATATACTTAGATTCATAGATTCATTAGGTTGGAAAGGACCTACAAGATCATCTAGTCCAACCATCCTCCCACCACCATCCGTACCCACCAAGCTACTAAATCAAATACCTTAGCACCTCATCTAAACTCTTCTTGAACAGTGCTAGGGACGGTGCCTCAACCACCTCCCTAGGCAGGCCATTCCAGTGCCTGACCACTCTTTCAGAGAAAAAATTTTTCCTCAGATCTAATCTAAATCTTCCTCGGCGCAACTTGTGGCCATTCCCTCTCGTCCTGTCATTAGTTACCTGGGAGAAGAGGCCGACCCCCTCCTCACCACAGCCTCCCTTCAGGGAGTGGTAGAGTGCAATGAGGTCTCCTCTGAGCCTCCTTTTCTCCAGACTAAACAACCCCAGCTCCCTCAGCCACTCCTCGTAAGACTTGTGCTCCAGACCCCTCACCAGTTTTGTTGCCCTTCTCTGAACACGCTCCAGGGCCTTGATGTCTCTCTTGTAGTGAGGGGCCCAAAACTGAACACAGTACTCGAGGTGCGGCTGCACCAGAGCTGAGTACAGGGGGATGATCACCTCCCTGCTCCTGCTGGCTACACTATTTCTAATACAGGTCAGGACGCCATTGGCCTTCTTGGCCACCTAGGCAAACTGCCGGCTCGTGTTGAGCCAAGCATCAACCAACACCCCCAGGTCCTTTTCCTCTATACACTCCTCAAGCCATTCTGCCCCAAGCCTATAGCATTGCAAGTGGCTATTGTGGCCAAAGTGCAGGACCCGGCACTTGGCCTTATTGAACCTCATCCCATTGACCTCAGCCCAGCTGTTCAGCCTATCCAGATCCCACTGAAGGTCCTCCCTACCCTCAGACCAATCGACATATCCTCCCAACTTGGTGTCATCCGCAAACTTACTGAGGGTACACTCAATCCCCTCATCCAGGCCATCAATAAAGATATTAAACAAGATGGGCCCCAGTACCAACCCTTGGGGGACACCACTTGTAACGGGACGCCAGCTGGACTTAACTTCATTAACCACTACCCTCTGTGCACGGCCCTCTAGCCAATTCTCAATCCAAAGAAGAGTGAACCTGTCCACATCAAAGGCTGCCAGTTTCCCCAGGAGAATACTGTGGGAGACCATGTCAAAGGCTTTGCTGAAGTCCAGGTAGACTACATCAACAGCCTTTCCCTCCTCTACCAGTCTGATGACCCAGTCGTAGAAGGAGATGAGGTTGGACAAGCACGACCTGCCCTTTGTGAACCCGTGCTGGCTGGGTCTGATCCCCTGATTGCCATGCACGTGCCATGTGATCTCCCTCAAGATCAATCTTGATCAATCAAGATCAATCCACTTCTAAGACTTTAGGGAACATAATGCTTATCTTCCTGTCTCATAATCAGTTAAAGTTTTATTTTTGCTTTTTACTTGTCTGTAATCACCTTGAATATACATTCTGAACAGGTATGTATAACTGGGAGCTGTAATTGAGTTGTAGTTCCCACTGTGTTTAACATTTCTCTCTGTACCACTGTTTTAACAAGAATTCTGCATAAGGACCAGCAGAGTAATTGTTTAAATATAGTGTGCATGACCTAAATTTCAGTGAAATGAAAGATAAAAGAAAATCACGTCTATAGATAACTTTTAAACTTGCAGAAAAGCATGTATCAGCAATAATCCTTTTAGTACGCTTATTTATTAGAAAGTAAGAATAACAGCTAAAACCAGTAATCACAGTGTACAGGATGGGCTTTTTTGGTACTATTTTCTATAATGATGATTAAATGTTTCTTTCATTTGTGTTCTAATCTTGTACCTAATCTTATATTCCAGTTTGTACTTCGTGTGCTATAAAGATACCACAGTACCTTTACAGGAGACATTATCTGCAGTGATTTTTGGTTTCCGGGCCAGATCTTCAAGTTTTGCAGCAATGATCGTGACCTGACATAGAGGTGCATTGTTATGAAAACTATCAAGAAAGCAAGTTGTTTCAAAGATTATATTGAATTAAGTTGATTTTCCTACTAACTCTGCCACCTGCAGCACTAAGGAACAAATGTCTCCATGGTGGACAGGTCAAACATTGTTTTTCATAAGCTACTCAAAGCTGTTCTTTCTTTTCCTAGTGAATTAAGCACTTCTTGATGTTCATTCATGCATGTGTCCATGCAGTTTTAAGGAGAATGTGTATTCATTGAATGGAAAATGTAGCTTGGAGGTCTCGTCTTACTGAATCAACCTCATTATCTTAAACCTACTCATATGGTCTTCAGTGCTGAAGGAACTAAGCCATTCAATACATGTATTTGTGAGTACATATGATGTTACTTAGGGTGAAAAAATGAATTTTGAACAATAAATGCTGGAAAGATCAGCAGGGAAATGTAACAATGCTATTTTATGTAACTAAACCATGAGGCCTACGAGATTGAACACAAAGTTAAAGGTAGGTGATGAAAATGAGACATACAGTATTTTCTTCTCCCAGTTTAGAAGGTGAAGAAAGCTAAGAATGCATTTTAGGATTATGGAGTAATCTAAAATTAAATATAATCTGCATGACAGAAGTGAAACAATAATTATTAGTAACAGAGAATGCTGTGTCTTACACTGTACTTATGTGTGTATGTTATCCTATTCATCACTTGGACCAGTTGTTGGTTGGGTTTTCATATACAATTCATGGTCATATTAGTTATAATAATATTAGGAATGATCTCTTACATTATGGAATGCTTGTACACCAGCTAGGAAGGCTAGCTGTATGCTTCAAGACATTGTATGGTAAACAAAAATTTAAATTAAACTCCTTGAACAATGAGAAATCACTTATTCAGTATTCCTTCATGGTTTCCTAAAGTTCCTATGTTACCCACATTAATATGAGTGCAAAATTTTAAGATATTTTTAGTTAATTCTTTTTTATGATTCAGTGTATCTTATTTTTTGTTTTTAAATCAACTCACAAATTAATTTGTTTTCAAAATATTTCTGAAAATTCATGGAAGTCAGAGAGAAAGTGTTTACTTATTTATATCCACTTGTAATTTCTGTAATTCCTTTCTACACTGGTAATTCTAAGAAATATAATGAATTTGTACTATTATACTATTTGTGAGGAAAGGAAATAGTGATCATTCAGAAGTTCCTGATTTTAATATATATGAGAGGTTGTAAAATCTTTCTTATAAAGAAATACAGTCAAAAAATATTATTTAGCTTTCTTCAAAAGTAAATTAGTCCATTAAATTTCAAAAGTATAATAAAACAGGGATTGTTCTTTGTTTTTTATTTAAAAGAGAGTGAGAGATCTCATAAACATCTGTTGTTTTCTGTTTCTTTGTATCTTCTCTGCATGCTTTGCTACTATATGAACTGGAAGCTTGCTTTTGATTCTGTATGCAATTCCTCTATTAACATATATATCAGATATCAGTATGTATCTGTGTGTTTACTTGACTTAGCCTTGTAAATATTTTAGATTGAATATTCATCTCTCAGTCATATAAAAATTTTTCTGGCTTAACTGGAGTTTTTTCTGTTATCTCAGGACTTTTGTTCATGTTTCATCTCTTTTTTTGCAGTGTGTACATGTATGTTTAGAAACATAAAAATCTGAGCACATATCAGCAAATACTGCATCATACTCAGCCCTACAAAAAACATTCATTAATTAATTTCAGAGACATTTTGTCAACTATGCTGAAAAAAGAAATTATGGAATAAGAAGAAATTAATTTATTAGTGCATGTTCAGCTATCTTATCTGATGTAAATTTATTTATACTAACTCCTAATTAGTCCTTAAGAGTATATGAAACTTGTCCATTTAGAGCTGACCACTGAAACACAGCCCATATTTATTTACCTGTGCAAGGTCTTACTCAAAATCACTGGAGTAAAACATGAACTATAGACCATGTTGTTTTAAGTCAGAGTATTTGCTTATTTATTCTAACATTCACCAGCTCTGAGCAAACAGTGGGACTTTTTAAAAATTCCCTTTTGTCCATCACAGTGAGAGCAGCTAGTTTACTGCAGAGTTTCTAATACTTTTAAGTAACTTTTCAGGTTTTTGTTGTGGTAAGCACTTAGGCACTTTAAAATGGGACAAATCCAGTGTAATCAATCTAATTTACGGTACTGTCCATTTGTATTCACAAATGTGGACTGCTCTTCAGTGTTCATGGTTCAGTGAAGAAGAGCCATCTTAACTTTAAAATCTTGACTTTAAAAAACTTAGGGCTGGAAATACTTCTGAACTTATTTTCTTTTTTCTTCTTTTTTTTTTTTCAGACTAGCCACAGATTAGCTCATTTGCTTGCAATAAAAGAGACAAATATATTTAAACTACAACAATGTAACTATTACTACTTAGCAGTTAATTAACATTCATTCATGTGGGTGAAAGCAACTTCTCAGGCTGACCTGAAAAATATTTTAACTTTTTCCAACTCTGTTATGTTTTCATTTAATTTGTGTTATATTCTCTATATGGCAGAAATGGCATGTTTATGCAGAATATATTCCATTATTCTGCATTATTTTAAAAATTGGGTGATAAACGTATAAAATGTGAAGATGTGTTTCTTCAAAATTCCAGATGCCTGTGTACCTGCCTATCTTAGAGGTCATATTGCCTAAGGAATCTTTGTGGGTTTTGGCTCTGTCATTTCTGTATTTCATTACACTTGGCAGACAGTTTTACTGTGTTTCTGTTTTGTTTAGTAATTGGGTAGAGTGGCTACAGCAAACCTTACAGGCAGTGTCTTGAAAGGCTGACAAAATACACAATGTTCAGTCTTGCTGTCAGAATAGCTTCTCAGGGCCCCATTTTTCTCAAAGCCCTTGTGAATCAAGTCTTCCCTAATTTGTAACAGTCATTGCCAGAAAGTGGTGTACTTCGAAAAGACAGTGTCAAAATAAATTGTTAGAATTCCATGCAGATTGCATCTCACAGCTTGCAATGTAAGAATTCACTCAGATGGTATAAAGCTTTCAAGTTACTACTGTCCACATCAGGTCAAAGAAGCCAAGGAAGGTGAGGTACTGAAGGCTTTGGCCTCACGAGGGCTTCTCTGAGAGCTGGAAACCCACAAAGTGGCATTTTCTCTATTTTCAACCTTTGCTTTCTGCTTGTGAATAAAATGGAATACTCATTCTGATCCCATGTGCCAGGTCAGCCAGATGCTACATCCAAAATTAATAGGATCTGCTCTTGGCTGTTTAATAACATGAGTTTGTCAATCAGTATTACTGTTTGTGAAAATCACTGTATGACAGATGCTGAGAAGTTCTCAGTAGTTTCAAGTCAATCTAAGTTATATTCTGTCATTATGAACATGTTTATTACTATTAAATACAAATTTTCCAGAAAAATTTTAAATACTTGCTTTTTTTTTCTGGTAAATTCTGCTTCAATTTTGACAGTCATTTCCTTTCCAAGGAGCCAATATGAGCAGACAAACACTCTCATAAAAAGCACCATAAACTCTTTCCTTTCTGTCATTTCCTGTTGTTCTACAAGAAGATGAACTTCTCTAAATCTGAATTCCTGCTTAGCTCAATGTTAGATGCAGTTTAGCCTGTGTAAAAGTTCAGATGTCTGCCACCATTTAACAGGGGTATATAGCATTTAGATATATTAGCATTTATCAATATCCCAAGCTACTGTTTAATCTTAAATTCTGTACTAACATGATTTTTATATTTCCAAGTGTTAATGACTTGATCATCTATTCCATCTCTGATCTTATGATTTGATTTGATCATAGCTAATTGAAATACAATCACTGTATTTTTCCAATCTTATTTATGTCTTGTGCTTATCCGATGATTTAATAAAGAAAATAGAATGTAGATTTGATACAAAATGTATAATAAGCCATGATTCTCTCAGGAAATTAAGAAAATATCTGCTTCTAATTAATGTCAGTACTTTGGTGGATTTGGCACTGCAACCTCATGTCTAGTCTGGTAAGATTTATTCACAAAAATGGATTTTATAAACTATAATTACTTCAAACATAACTTTTCCTTGTATTTTTTATTTACACTGTGGTAGTGAGATAGAAAATTTAATCAAAGGCAGACATATATTCGAAGAAAGATTTATACAGTGTATTCAACTAAAAGACTCTGTCATGAAGGAAGAAAGAAGAGGAAGACAACCTCTGAGAAGGAAAGTCACTGAATCATGTCATACTATGCTTCCAAGAGCTGGCCAAGAAAATTAAGATCCAAGTCTGAAATTTCAGTGTAGTATTTTATCAACCTTAAATCAGAAAGATCTAGCAATGACACCATGCTGAGTACTGCAGTCAACAGGTTGAATGGAAAGGATGCAATTCTGAGAGATGTGGAAAGATTTGAGAGGTGGGTGCATGAAAACCTCATGGAGTTCAACAAGGTCATGACTAGACTGAAAACATCTCTGTGGAGAGTCGCTTGGAGGTACTGTTGGACAAAAACAATATGGGCCAGCAGTGCATGCTTGCATCCCAGAAATGCACCCGTATCCTGGTCTGCATCAAAAGAATGGTAGCTATCAGACTGGGGAAGGTGATTGTCACCCTCTGTTCCACTCTCATGAGACTTGATCTAGAGTACTGCATTCAGATCTTGTGCCCCCAGCATAAGAAAGACACAGATCTGTCAGGAGTGGTCCAGAGAAGAGTTAGGAAGATGAACAGAGGGCTGGAGTACATTTTCTTTGAGGACAGGATGAGAGAGCTGGTTTTCTTTAGCTTAGAGAAGAGATGGCTCTGGGGAGAACTTACTGGGGCCTTTCAGTACTTAAAAGGAGCCTACAGAAAAAATAGAGAGGAAGTCATTATAAGGAAATATAGTGATAGGATAAGAGGTAATGATTTAAAACTAAAGATTCGTTTAGATTAGAAATTAGAAGGAACTTATTTTCTCAGAAGGTGATGGGACACTGGAACAGGTTGCTCAGCGTCTGTGGATACCCCATCCATGGAAGTCCTCAAAGCCAGGTTGGATGGGGCTTTGGACAAACTGGTCTAGTGGAAGGTGTCCCTGTCCATGGCATGGTTGTTGGAACTATATAGTCCTTAGGATCCCTTGCAACCCAAATATTTTTATGATTTCATGATGGAATCTGTTGTAACACATAATTTTGATTAAGCTGCACCAGCATGAAATGTAGTGAGAGAATCAGCTCCCTTGACCAGATGGTTATGCTGTGTTTAACATCCTTGAAAGAGTAATTTGATATCTTGGCTGCCAAGAACTTTGTTAATAACTTTCAGTGTGGAATAGATCTATCCTAAAAGGCTAAAAAAATAGTGAGATGAAGATTTGTTACCCGTCCAAAGAAGAACTTCGTATTTTTTTCTCAAGATTTGGCCCAAATTTCAGAAAACCTGCTGGAGCATAAAAGAATGTGATCTTGCAGTGGAAATAATGCAGCAGTGATGAGTACACAGTGGTAAAACAGGCAGGTAAGAAAGGAGAGATTGTGTTTCTGTTGCAGTCAAATTTGATGTTGTGGCTTTTGCTCCATAAATTTATGAAAGTTGAAAATTCAGCAACTTCTTTTCATAGAATCATAGAATCATAGAATAGCCTTGGTTGAATAGGACCTTAAGTTCATCTCGTTTCAACCCCCCTGCTTTGGACAGGGTCACAGACCTCTAGACCAGGCTCCACAGAGCCACACCCGGCCTTGCCTTGAGTACCTCCAGGAATGAGGCATTCACAGACCCTCTGGGCAACCTCTTCCAGTGTGTCACTGTCCTCTAAGTGAAACACCTTCTTCTAACTTCTAACATAACTCTCCCCTTTCATAGAGTAAAACCATTCCCCTCTTGTCCTATCACTATCAATCCCCAGGCCTGGATGCAGTACTCCAGATGGGGCCTCACAACAGCTGAGGGGGACAACCACCTCCCTCTCCCTGCTGGACACCTCTTTTTTAATGCAGCCCAGGATATAGTTGCACAGGGCTGCTCTCCAGCAGTTCTTCCTCCAGTCTGTATAAATACCCAGGATTGCCCCAGCCCAAGTGCAGCACCTTGCACTTGTCCTTGTTGAACCTTGTTAGGTGCACAGGGGCCCACTTCTCCAGCCTGTCCAGGTCCTTCTGGATGGCTTCCCTGCCCTCCGATTTCCCCTTTATCCTTGTTTTCTTCTTGAATAGGTCTTTTTTATTGCAGTTGACCTGCAAATGTTGGACTGATTACTGTTTCCTGATGATTGCTAGTCTTCGGTCTCAAAAGTCCTTTAAGATAAAGCTGCCATCCAGGAGCACCAGATCTTTCATATTCCCTGGGTAGCGGAGGTATGCTGAATACATGAAGTACACTTGATTTACACAGGGAATATAGAAAGCTCTGAATTTGCACAAATCAGCTGCACAGCATGCACAAAGGAAGTCCCACTGAATCAACAAACAACAAAAACTTGAATTCTATAAGTGCCCATATTCCAGTGTATAACTTTGAAGACTATGGAAATATGTGATACATATTTCACAAGGTTACACTTAAGCCAGCAAACCTAACTAAAAATACTATGTATGAATGCATAGCCACTAACATAGCTACACTTATTTCTGACATTGCATACTGTGTAAATTAAAATCATATATTAAAATCATCTTTGTCACACCATTAGATTAAAAGTTACTTATCTTTTGACATTCCAGCACAGTAAGAGAGGTATTCACAATCTGTGATTTCGGATAGCTTTTTCTTTCTGAAGTGATGTCTTCTGAGAAAACAAAAGAGTTAATGGCATAAGATGTTCAGAACATGTTTCACAGGAGAAGCAATGTATCATAATTAACAGGCTATACTGATCCTTTCACTTTCAGGGTACTGCAGGCCTTGAAATATTGTGCCTTATGGCTTTGTTCTCCCAAAAGAATGAACTGGTATACATCAAGTCTACTGAATAAAGTTTCTGACATATCTTATATGGTTATGTGTCAAATAGGAAATGTTGAAAAAAATAGCCCATATTACTGTTTAAATAACATACAGTATGCATTAACACTTTAAACAGATGTGTTACTGCTGGTGTTACTTTTGTTTTTGTCACATTCCTGTTTACACAAACTGATACTTAACTGGAACTCATGCTGGGTATCTATTAACATCTTTTCATACAATCCAAAACCATAACAGATGTTATTAGTCTTCAAAAAGGATTAGGGACTTTTTTTCACTGTAGACAAAAATGTTATACACGTCTAGTTGACAAATATATTAAGAAGACAAGGCAAGCCATACAGCCATGAAAAAAGGGGAAATATTCACTTACTGATGCTTGTAAGTGGTGTTGCATACTTGGTATACATATTAGAATATATATAATATATAAATGACTTAGAAATTTTACAGAAAAATATTTTGTTCTAGTTTTATCATTCTCCTGATGAGAAATAATGAACTAACTTCTACTGTGCAGTCAGAGAAAGCTTTCTGACTGACACCTATTCATTATAGTATTTTCCATAGTGTGTATAGTTATTAGCAGTAGGTGGAAGAAATCACTTAGCTTCAGGAGCCTGACCCCAGTGATTAAACTCCTCATCCTCACTGAATAAAGGTGTGTATGTATTTTCAAGAGGGTCTTCTGAATTCCTGAATTTGGCAGCAATTAGGATTCCCACTTCAATTTTCTGAAACACTTCTAAACGTAACTTTCTATGGGTCTATGGGTAAGCTAAAAGACCTCAGGCTTGTCAATATGAACATCTCTCCTCTTCCACTGCATATTCATCAGTGGGGCTGATGACAGTCAGCTGTGAATGAGTCTTCCTAATCTTTTGCCTGTAATTACAGACATTAGATAATGCAGCTGCAGTTTAAGCAACTGGCTGTAGGTCTGAAAATTCATATACTCCCTAAAATTGACTGAGCAGTAAAAACTCGTGGAGCTGTATTAAATTCACTTATTTATCACTCATACCAATGAACATTAGAATCAGGACACTTCTTTGGGAAAACACTAACTCTATGTAGTCCCAGTAAATTAATTTAGTAAATGTTTATCTGTTTATCCGTTCATTTGTACATAGTCACACAAATATTGTCAAGGAAATGAAACGTTAGTTTTCACATTAACATTTTCATGTTAACTATAGCAAAATGTATTTATTGACAATATATGCACAACTTTGAAGTCTAAATTTAAAAATTAACAATAAAAACTCTTTGAGATTTAGCTTCTAAAGCTAAGTACTGCCAAGCTCTCTGTTAAAAATGTATATCAAATTAAAATAAATACTTCTCAGCACTATCTGAAAAAACTTTTGGATGAAATCTGGAAAAAATAAATAAATTAAAATTCCATGACGTAACAACATTCCAGCAAATTAGTTGTAAATGTTAAATTACTCATGACGACATCTTCTAAGTGCTATGTCACTTGCAAGAGAATTGCTGAAAGGCATAGAAGTAGCTGAACGTATGAAAACTAATTAAAAATGCTTATGCTGAGAAAAAATATATAGGACTTCAATTGAATAGAATGTTATCTGATGCAAACCTAGTCACTGGCATGTGCAGTGTGTCAAAGTCATTACTCACAAAAAATCTGTAAAATATTCAGTATTAAATTCTTATGGCATTAATACAGGAAAAATATTTTATCTATTTTGGGACTTATAATAAACTGTACAAGAATTTTCCTCCATCTATGCCAGTAAACCAGCACCATCTAACACCAAATATAATTAGTAACAAATTGCCTATTACAACTTAATTAAACTTCCTTGCCTCTCTGCTGCTTTAAGCAACATGTAGATTCTTTTATGTACTTGCCAATTAGTGCATGGGGATTCTGCTTTCTAATTGGATAAAAATGTAATAAAATGAGCAATGCACTGTTGATAACCAGTATCAAATTTGTTAAAAAGTAGTGAAGACAGGTTTAATACTTCAAATATTTATCTCAGTTGAAATTGATTAAAACAATTTGAGGTTCTATTAGATATAGATACAATCCTTTAGTTAACAAAGTCCATCTGGTCTAAGAAAGAAAATTAAGATTTGCTAATTGAAATTTGGAAGCTTTTTCCAAACATGCATAATTCATACTGACAGAAAACAGAAGCTGCTATTCACCACAAACTGTCAAGTAGATGAATGTTTCATTTAGATGGAATTTAAGATTTCACCCAGCAAGAATCTACAAATGCTTATGGTAAGTCACAGTCTGAGAAAAAGAAAATCTGTTCTCTTTTTACTGATGCAGTATTAAAATCTTTTTTTTTTCTTTTTTTTTTTTTCCATTCTGAAGCCATTTTGACTTTAAATGACATCACATTTGACCTTTCATGTTTCCAGTAGTTTAAGAACCTGTCTAGACCATGAGCACAATTCTGCTCCACAGTGCTGCAACTTCATCGGCTAGTGATTCTTCTTTTATTTCTTTTTTTAACTCATAATGTATTCACAGAGTTTTACTTTTGTGTCAGTATGAGTTCTGTTTTATAGAATGGTTAAATTTTAGTATTCCTCTCCCTGGTTGCGTTTCCTTCCCCCATACTCCATCTCTGAAAAAACAATATCAGATCAAATCACTTATTCAGCCCACAACATGGTGCAACAAACCATTAAGGCAACTTAAGAGAATGCAAACTGAGAAGTAGATGAAATGAGTAACTGCAGAGAAGATGGGCCAGAAAGTTTTGGTTCACTATGGCCACAAAAGACAGCACAGGAATATTGCAATAGATGCAATATCATAAACCCTTTATGATTCAGCTCTCCACTCAAACCTGGGACAGCCACAGGTGATCTTTTCCAGGCACAATATTCACCTTTACTCATCATTTCTGAGCTGCTTCTTTATAGTCAAGATGGTTTTGAAATGCTAATGAAATTATTACTTTTTACCTGAAGGGTAGGTAGTGGGAAGTACTCTGTATCGATCCTATTACTAATTTCCAAGTGTGTTTAGTCTTTGGTGGATAAATATATATGCATAAATATATATGAAATTATGAAACCTCTTTCTTCACATAGAGACTGGTAATTCTATCACTGATTTTACTAGTGTTGTACTTTGCTACTGACACAATATTCACTGTTTTTTCAAAAAATTTCCAGATCTGAAAAATAATGATTATTAAGGGTGGGGCAATGAGAGGAAGAGAATGCTGAAACGTGTGCTACAACTGGAATTTTCTCTTCAGCTTTACAGTATGCTAGGGATGTATGCTCAACTGAGACCTTTGCTGAGCTGAGCTGAATAATCTCTAGAGTTAGTGCACTCAGGCAAGAAAAACTCAGCCATCACATTCTGATGGAAACGTGTGTTTCCAATTCACAGTGTACCACCTGCTCATGGATACAGAAGATACATGTAGTAGACAAGTCCTCTATTAAAACTGAGATCTGATTTGATGATGATTCAAAAATGAGGAAGATCATTAAAAAGACAAACATTAATTTGTGTTTTATAAACTCATCAAAGTCATGTGTTATGGTGGAAGACATTACTCCTTAAGTCTACACCATACAGTGAGGCATAAACCCACAAAGCAAAACAAAATAAAGTGACTCTTGTGAAAGCTGGAGAATAAGATTGCAGCCAATGGCAGTGTGGAAGGTGCCTGACCTAGTTCAGGGAGTTTGTCAACGGTTTACCGGGCTGGATCGGCCCGGTTCCGTGACGATTGGTGCGGGGGACCCACAGACCCACACCCCAGGAAAGGGGAAGGGGGAAAGGGAAAAGGAAAAAGGGAGATGGGCCTAGAAACAAAACAGCGGCAACGATCTGAGGAGGAAAGCTAATTTACTAAATAAGATATCAGAAAGCAAAATAACACAATATAATACAATATAATTGGAATTGAAGCTAATAAATCAAATAAAAGGAGCAAGAGAGAGTGTCCGATAAACCGAAGGCCTTACGCTAACGCTGAAGGCGATACGGCAGCGAGCACCCACTGCTGAGTCGATCCCGAAGGAAAGAGAATGTCCCGTGACCGCAGAGGGTTTTTATCTTTTCCCTCTGAGCGGAAAATACGTAAAAATGCAAAGCATCGCAAAGTCTTCTGGGGAATATAGTTCTTCTCTTCTGAGACAGGTATACCCGGAAAATATCAATGATCTATGGAGTTGGAGTATTAACTCTTTAACTCTTAATGCACTACATGTTGTTATGATGTGGAATACCAATACCAGAAATCATAAAACCATGACAGAGTTGCAGCAGCTGCAAAGCAGCAACCACAAAGAGTTCATTACGTCTAATTTAGCCTATTCTTTAGGTGCTTTGGCTATCTAGAAGTTAACCTATATATATGTGATATGAGAAATTCTTTTTTCTTTTCTTTTTTTCCCCTTTTTCTTTTTCACTATTCCTAAACATAAAGGAAGAATCCTGTGATCTGTAAGCCAGTCTTCTAAGTGATTATAAATCCAGCATGACAACCATAAACATTTCATTTCCAAAACAATAAAACTAGATTAACTACACTGACTAGTCAAAACAATAGTATTTCTTATTTATGAAAAGATTCTGGTTATTAATAATATTGGACTGAAAGGTAAGAATTCATTTTCAGTAAGTGTCCTGTTCCCCAAATACTGCTTTCCTTCAAAAATGAAGTACATATATAAATCCATGAATAGAAAGCTGAAAGACCTAAGTATACCTTGCCTCAGATATTTCTCAACCTTTATTTTTTTTCTGGAAAGTGTTGGAACATTTTTCTTAATATCAGGTGAAATTCATAAATATGTCATCTGAAATTTGTTTTAGATTTCTCTATTTATTTTAACAATATAGCTAGTAGCTAGAAACAAATACAAAAAACTATGTTGTATAATTTATAGGTAAGAAGAACAGACAGAGTTTCTCAGCCTGTGTTTATCTGGGCCTCCATGTATCCAAATGAGAAATAAGAGGCCCTAGCTGACAATAGTGCTAGCGTTCTAATTGTATGTGAAATAAAACCCCAAATATAGGGGCAGAACAAACCTGCTCCTTGTGATTCAAGACTATGGGATTTAAGTTGAATTTATTCAAATTTTTTGCTGATACTGATTATTTCCTGTTTTTCATCAATATTTCTGCATTAGTGGAAAGATGGTCTGCATGACCTAAAAGCTAGTTACATTCTTCTACTTTTCTGAATAGAAGGATGTTTCCAGGGGAACCATTAGCAGTTCTGTCATCTGGGCTGTAGCCATTTAGCCACTGCTACCTTGAATATATTTGAATATATTTCCTGCTCCTTGCAAATTCTCTGAAAGGTTTCTTTCCTTTGTGCCCTCAGTCTCACTTGCTCCCCGCCCACACTCCTGCTCTTTCTACAACAATTTCTTGCCAATATGAACTCTACAGCAAAAAGCAATAACGGGTCTTTTCCACCATGAGCATGTTTTAATTGCCACACTGCTGTCAGACTATGGAAACCCGTAGCTAGATTCCTACCTCAGCCGTAATGAAGTGACAAGAGGCTTAGTATAAATCTGACATCATGGTTTACACCAACTAGTATTACTAATGGAGTATGCAAATCCAGTTTTCCGACCTTAACTCATAACTATCAGTCTGAAGTTAATCACCCATTTTTCTCCTTTATGCCTCATTTATGCTGATCTTTTCATTACAAATAGCCACAACCTCAGCACCTTCACTTCACAATAAAAATAAAATAAATCCAGTATTCAGAAATTACATATCTGAAGCATGTTAACTGAACAGATGCATTCCACGTATAATGTGATTTGAAATTGCAGTTTAAATGCCTGATTAACTGTAAGTTCTTTGCTAGTTTCACACGGACCTGATAGATGGCCAGGAAGGATGATTTATGATAGACCTATCTTTTACAAAGTATGTCTTTCCTCTGCTATTTATTCCAGCAACTATCAGCAAGGACAGATTTCTTTTATTAAAATACAGTCAAGCATCATTTTCAAACACATCTAGAAGAACAGTCAAATTATTCAATACATATAATACTACTGCCACTTATGCTTAAACACAGCTGTAGCCCTTCAAAGCCAATTTATATTACCTCTTTTGTCTCAGAGCTTTGTGCCAGCACAGAAATTTAGTCCTGCAAAATGATAAGCATATCACTTAACCTACTCAATGACCAAAGTTCAAGACAGGACTTGGAGTTCTGCAGGATTAGGACAATTGTGTGTTCCTAAAGAGAGAATCTGTACTGAAATATCCCTGAATTGTCTGCTGTTACTTTTCAGACATAATATTGGATATTTTCATGTGTAGGTTTTTGTTTGTTTGTTTGTTTAATAAATGGGCCAAAGTATTGTGAATTAAAGGCAAAAAGAAAAATAAAAATGTGAGCTAAATTTCCATTTGGCAAAAATGTATCTTTAGATCTTTGCACAAATTCTATTAGCCCATATCAACAACTATAAGACTGGAAATCAAGTGTTCCAAAATAATTGAAGTTTGTTAATCAGTGCCTAAAAGAAGGTGTTCAGAAAAAAACCGCATTCAAAACCTGAACCATTTAAACCATTTAAAGATTATTAAAGTATTCTTGGACAGAAAGAAACTGTAAATTCTGTTAAGGGTATTCCATTATTTCCATGACCTTGCATCTCCTATATTCCAATTCCAATTTCACCTAAATCAGCTGCAGAAAATAAGTAAATTGATAAATAAATAGAATAATATAATGAAATGATTTTTATAAATACAGTAATTTTTTATGGCTAAACATGGAGGAAATAGGAAAATTCTGAAAGTCACTGTATCAGTTGCCCACATTACACAGCAGTAATTAATATAATTTTAACTTCCAGTCAAATTTGGTCCCTAGATACTAATAACCAGAAAAGAAAACAAAAACATGCAGTAAAATTTATAAAGGTTATGAGTGTATGTGTAATATTTAGGCTCTTTTATTTCCTTATTACTTTTTTATCTGTGAGCTGGGACACAAATCATTTTACTGTGACTCTGTCCTTACCTTAAACATTGCATGTTTGTACTTGAGATCCAGTGAAGATAAATTCCAAAATAGATCAAAATGGATATTACTGCTATATTTCTTATCTAGAGATGGTTGTGGATTCTTTAAGATACTGTGGTTTTACATATTATATAAATTCCTCTAAGCTGTTGTTTATGTTTGCTGTGGGTTTTTAAAAACTAATAAATAAAGAATACTATTGTAGGCATTTTGCATAGAGTACAAAACTGTGATGTATCAGCATCTGTTCATCTAAAAGTCATTAAAGCAAATGAAAGTTCAGACTTTTTCCAACTTGTAAGGTCAGTTATTGCAGAAAGCATTGCATAAATGGATTATTAACCCTAAATAGTTAACTATATTAATACCTTTTCCCACAGATTGGTCAGATATCAGGCTGTCAACAGATTAGCCCTTATGACTTAGCAGGGGACCTGTGAGTCAAGTGTTATCAAGTTATCAATTGTTTTAATATTTACCATGCTGGGGCAAAGTGACATCTAGCTACCAGACCACCTCGATTTGGCCAACCTCAAATATCATTACTATGGCTTTAGGATTAGGAGAATAGTCAGAGCTAATGACAATGGTCTTGTTTATGTAAAGGTTCTGAAAGAACATAGAAGAAAGAAAGGAGCATTCCCTGTGTTTGTTTGAGTGACATTCACTGGAATCTGGGAAATGATTTCAGTCTAGATCTTAATGTGCAAGAGTGCCAATCTAGTGGAGCCACATACTGCTGCTAATTGGGATCCTTCAGCTGCAAAGGGCATTAGTCTCACCAGATAAGAGCAGGAGCAGAAAAAATAGTCTCCAGAACTAGGTGAATTTATCAGATGTTTTTCTTTTAAGAAATTATCTATATCACAGGAAAACAATTCAAAACAAGCAAAGATCTCAGCTCTCAACATCTCAGCTCTTTTCACACAAAGCTCTTTTGAAATATTCTAAATTATTGCTAAATTTGGTCTAATTTCAGTTCTAGTATTTTCAAAAAAAACCCTCTGGTGATGATTAGTGCAAGAATTGTTTTTCTCCTTTACATACAATCAGTTCAACAGTGTTGGACAAACTGGACTCATCAAAGGAATGTAAAGATTGCAGATAATTTCTTTCTTGCTGTCAGCAAAGCAAAGTTGGCAAATGAACCAAAAATTACTTTCTTGTTAGTGAATGAATGGGAAAACTAAATCCTATATTCCAGGTAATATCATTAAGCCAGTTTAAAAAAAAAAAAAAAAAGAAAGAAAGAAAGAAAAAAAGGCAATGTCCATATTTACTCTCGTAAAATATCAGCTTTTCTCTGTTTCAGTCACAATGAATGTGTCTTATTTCCCTGCAAAATCTAGCTAGGAGAATAAACTGTTTCTTTTTTAGCTACTTCTTTTGTTTACTTGTCTTTATAAATAAGAATGAAACTTCACATAGATAAATTAATGAATTCTCAAGCCCTAATTTAGTATTGTCAAGTCTTTACTACTGAAATTTATCTGAGCATATTACATGATAGAACACTCATGGGGAGTATACAGTGTTATTATCTAGTCTGAAAATATCATGTAGATTCATAATATTTCTTTCTTCAGTTTTAGCCAAGTACAGAAACACAAGAATATTTTTGTAATGTGGACCCATGTAATGATTTGACTCAATTCTATTCCAGTATCAGAGTTCTGCTTCAGTGCGGTATACGAAGTGATGAACTTGGATACTGCTGCTCTGCAGATGAAAGGAAATATGATGTGATAGTGTCCTACGTCTCTGGACTTCTGTAAAACAACTTGTTTCCAAGAGGATTACGTATCCCTCATGCTGAACACAAGAGTTCCAATAGATGTTTCCCTGGCTACCCAGGCATGAATATCTTAGAATGTATGAATAACGAGCACTGTGCTTTTACCCCCATACACCCTGGCAATGTTCCTGCCTGAATGGTCAAAACTGGTTAACAGAAGTTTGAGCAACATGAATTTGCCTTATTGAAATAATAGCACATTTTCTTACTTAAAAATAAAACCTGTTCATTTTATCCAACAAGAGAAGCATTTGTGCTCAGTAGAGACATAAAGACACTTATTCAGCTGCTGGTGCTCTACCATTTCTTCATAAAATTCTTCTATTTACGTAGTTGCTAACCAGTAACTGCAATAACAATTAAGCATGTTCCTTTCAGCTGGATAATTAAATGCCAAAAAGCCTCACCGCTCAATATGTAATTCACTCAACATCTTGTTGTTTGAAGGGACTAGTGTTCACAGATAGGATGGATTGAATTCCTAACAACATCTGGCATGAGCAATGGACTTGGCTGTCTCAGTAATAGCATTACATTCATGGTAGGAATGACAGCTAAATGTAGGGAGATGGATGGGCCTTTTCTTTGAAGTGGCAGATTCATGGTTGTAGCCTAATGAATCAGTATGTTGTAACCCCTGGCCATGTACATACTGGCCTGTTGGTAGTGACAAGCTACATCAGGAGGTCCAGAGTAAATTGTAGTTGTCAGATCTAATGGAGAAAGATGCTGGCTTATAAATTGCTGGGAAAGCTGAGTATAGTTTCCATTCCAATAATCTGGATCAAAACATTTCCTGATCGCCTTGGTCAATTTATTCTGTCACTTAATTAAACAAAAAGCATTACAAGTTTCCACAGTAAGAGTGAAGGACAAAATTAGATTTTTTAACCTTGAAGAAAACAAATCTAGTTGTTAGTTCTCAAGCAAAGTTTCCTTTTTTTCATAGGACCTGAATTTATAGAGTTAGAGAACACGAGCATTTTAATGTTCCTGGATGTCCAAAGATTGTAGCACATTTTTTACATTGAAAACAATGAAAAAGAGGGATGCTCAGTGCAAGCTTGTCTTTTGACAGCATCCTGATACCAGATACAGAAAGAACTACGTAAGAATGATAATTCTTCTGTCATCCAAAGGATGAGATGATGATCAAACTCCTGAAGAAACAGTACAAATCTTAATAGATTGAAAAAGTATTTCCTAGTTTTCTGTATGCTTCTGATAAATTGAAGGTGGAAGAAAGAAATATGGATTAAAAAAACAACAAAGATAAAGTATTATTCTATTTATTTTTAATCATCTTTTACTTAGCAATTAACTAGAAGTGATTGCTGGTTAGTGAGTTTTCTGTGGGTTATTTTTTGTTTATTTATTTATTTTTTTGGCGGGGGGGAGGGAGGGGGGAGGCTGTTTTTTGTTTTGTTTTGTTTTGTTTTCTTTTTTTTTTGTTTGTTTGTTTGTTATTTTTCCAGGATTCCAAGGACACAGGAGTGAAATAATAGAGGTCCTGAATGCATACTATAGACACTTATCAATATGACCCCTTCTACCTTTTTTTAAATTGCACTACATTAATTAGCTGAAGTCAAGCAGGAATGATTCTTGAGTACTTTGTGCTGAGCAGGCTTGTCCCTTGAGAAATTAATTCAGTGTGTATGTGTCCATTATTAGCATTCCCCTGTCTCACTGAAATATATTGTGCTGAACTATGAAACACCTTAAGCAGAAACCATTATGCTGCGTAACATAATACATTCTGCAAAGCTCCATAGAGTGCACTGTAACCTGCCCAGTGTTTGCACAAATATTTTTGCGTCTACCGTTGATGTGCAATGACTCCTCCATCCTTTTGTTTCAGTATGCCTAAACACTCTTAAAAATATGATTTGTCTCAGGAGAAAAGTTGTTTCCTAATAATGTATATTTACTTATTAATGAAATGTATGTAAGCTCTCGAGGAATACAATTGCTTTCAAGAGAACCTTCAGATCAGTATAAATTAAACAATAATTAAATTTTGCTACAAAAACAATACCATGGCCATTTTATTTTCAAAAGAGTGAGGACTATGTACTAGTTTTACTAGTGATGTATCCTCCAAGACACAAACACATCTCAACATGCACTTATAATTTCTTAGATTCTGAATTAACATATCTTTCTCCATAGGAAAGTTTTGTTCTTACTCATAATCTGAAATTGCACTTTGCAAATCTTGAGAAACTGACAGGTATTTATTAACATATGCACTTACATTCAGATTGATAATTATTTTTTTATTATTCTCACATAGATTCTCCTATATAGTTACTTCCTCAGTAATACAAACTTGTTCAAGCAATAGGAATTTTTATATTTTGTCACTGTAGACAAAGAGACACAAAATAACAGAGACAGAAACTTTGTTTTTATTTTCATAGAAAATGGACTGGTCAGGTTGGAAGATTTCTGTGTGGGATTTTCTTAGAGAAAGAGTGAGAGAGAGAGAGAGTCTGCACAGTGCCTGAAAGAAGAGGTCCATTCACTGTTGAGGAAACACAAAAGTAAGAAAGAAATATTAATTAATAATCTAATAACATAAAAATAAATGCACAACAAATGTAAAATCTCTGAGTTCATGACAGTGGGTCTAAGAGTAGAGTTTGCATGTATTGAGGGAAAAAATACATTATTTAGAACTCTTTAAGAAAGAGTTCTTTAAAACCATTTTCTAAAGGACAAGTTGTTCTCAAGTTAAAAAACTCTTTTTGGTTGTCCAAAGTTTTCTTCCCTTTCTCTTCTTAAACCAATGAAATGTTCTGCCAAAATCAAACATTGGTAGAGATAGCATACTTCTTCATTTAAAAGGCTTTGATAAAGATACAGTGTATTTCCACATATTACAAGCATAGTAACAAGTAAATACATTTGGCTGCTGTTGAGTTTGTAATGGGAAGTGAGGGAAGCAAAGGCATTCCTGGCAGGCTACATGCAATAGTAACAGTCCTACTGACTTAATAATGAATGTTATCACAAATTATTTTTGTTTTTGACACTTAGTACCTTGCTGTTTCTTAATTCTACTCCAATTTGAATAGAAAAGGGAGATTTGTCATAGGATGTTTTGTCATGAAGTTAACAGATGTAGAATTCCCTTATCAGTATGGAATACCAGGGGTCAGATTGAAAACATAATTAAAACATACCTTAAAAGCATATTTTCCGATCTATATGTTCTCACAAAGTTTGGTGAGAAGGATGGAAGTAAAGAACCAGCCTAAATAATGGAGGAATCTGAATTGTGCTTATTGAAAAGACTGGTGGCATTTTAAGATCATTTGCAGGTTCAGCTGACTACAGAGTTAAGATGCTATATTCCACATTTCATAACACAACTTTAGAAATAGAATCAAGTCTATTTGTTTTAGATATTGGAACTTCAGTATTTAAAGGCAAGTTGCGGAGAAACAACAAATAATATCTGTACTAAGGTATAGGACCCATGTCAGTACAGAAAGCTCTATTCATTATCCACTAACTCAGAGAGGGGAAAAGTTAGGCATGTAATGTGTGCAGCACAAATTTTCAGCAACTGGGAAAGACACCGACATTGCATAATGGAATTGGCAAGTATCCACAAACCTGACTTCAGGTCACTGTAACATAACAGGAGTTTAGAAGTCAGAATATAGGAAATCCATGGAGCATTCCTGAAAATATTGGCCACTGGGGTGCTAAGGGCGGACCCTTCAAGATTTATAACCAGCTTCTAAGTATGGACAGCAAAAAAGTTTAACTATAATTAGTACATTTTTACATTTTGAAGTGTAGAGCAGACATAGTAAAAAATAAATAAAGCAAGCACTTTTATTTTAAATTACCATGTTGCTAATACTGCAGAGTGAAGCAGATCATCACCTTTTGTGATCTATGAAAAAAAAAAAGGTTTTTTTTTTGTTTTTTTTTTCTATTGGTCTGAATTCAGCAGTCCACTTACTATTCGTAATCCTTGGAGTGGATTGTTGAAATATAGCATGGAATGGCATCTTGGATTATGTTAATTGAAATTTTTAAGTTTATTGAAAATGTCACTTCGAAGAAATCAAAGAGATTAAGGCCTAGGAGCAAACTAAACTTCTGAAAAGCTCACACCAGGTGGCAAGAGGAAAATAATTTCTGGAACACAGAGACTGTGAAGGTGAGACTGAGTCTGAGGTGGAAAGTTTAGGTAGAGGTTTGTTGTGTTTTAACTTACCCACTAAATGAGTTCCAGAAACAGGAGATACCTAGAGATGACACATGTGGCATAATTTCTCTCTGTGGCAGTGGGAATTGTTTTTATTTTCCTTATTTTATTTTATTTTATTTTATTTTAGTTTAGTTTAGTTTAGTTTAGTTTAGATTAGATTAGATTAGTTTAGTTTTGTTTTTTTTTGTTTTGTTCTGTTTTCATTTCACTTCATTTGTGTCCTGTATCAATGTCAGTCAGCTTTTCTGCATGACTAAGAATTGTTGAAATGCCAGTTTCTGAATTTCTATGGTAAAGAAAATATAAAGAAAATATTCTACTGATGCAACCACGCAATTTACTGAAATAGAACCTGTATTTAATTTTTCATCAGATCTTAATTCATCTACTTCTCTACAGGAGCAACAACTGGCCTGCTAAGATATTTAGGAGAAGGAAGATAATCCTTATTTATTGGCTGAGGAAAAGCATTTTCCGAATCAAACGAACAAACAAACATATAGCATAGCAGTCTTGACCAAAGAAAAATTTTGCATTCTTTCTTACCTTTCTTCTTTCATTTACATGAAAAATAATTTGGTGCTTCAACTATAACATAATCTCCAACCTATCTCAATTTTGAATTTTGCCCTATGATATCATTTTTGTCATTGAAGAACTTTCTGAACTTTCTCCAGACGAATCATGGAGAATGCGTACATTTTCCTTGAATAGCAATTCTGTAATGTTGGCTTTATAAATGCAAATTTTGACAATGATCTTGAGTATTCATGAACAGATAGCTAAAGAATAAAAATAAATATCGATATTGATTTCACATCAAAGCTGAATGTAGCCAAGAATATTTAGATCTGATTAAATTAATGTCAGATGAATTGACTTATTTACTAAGGTAAAATCTTAGCTATTTAAGAAAATGAAACTATGGGACTCTATTTGTTAAGAAAGGGGAAAAGCTACTATCTGTTTGATAAGAAAGAGGGGAAAGTTATTCTTTCTTTCTTATATTTTATCACATTAAATGTGTTTTGCTGTCACATTACCATAAATCATGATGCATGCATACATGATATACAGACACACTGATCCTATGTTGGACAGCATACAAGGATCTATGTAAGATATCAATGTAAAATCCACATGTACATGTTAAAACCTTAATGTATGTGATTTAATCCATTGTAAATCTTTTAACTGACAGTATGTGTTCATAAGAATTCTATTGTCATTTATGAAGTAAATATTTGATCTTTATTTACAAAAGGAACACTATTAGATGGTGTTATCTTCATGTTGTCCCTGATTTCAAGTGGTTCCTACCTGGGAATAGTACAGTTATCAATTCTTTCTTGCTTCTCACTCCCACCAAAAGATAGGAACTTAGCACCTTCCAGATACCATGTGATTTTTTTTGGCCTTGAATGTTTTTCTTTAGACAGGAATTTTTAATCAATTTTTAAAAACTAACTGTAATAAAGTTTTAATGAAGTTTGAATCTCATTAGTAAAATGTAAACACAGGTTTTCTCTCAAATACACCTCTTTTCCCTCAACAACTACCTCTAATCCAAGTAAATTAATGTTCCAATCTTTACTTTTAATCCATTCTGGAATTTTAAAATTAATTTTCTCTTCAATAAAACTTTAATTTGGCTTTTTCTGTTTCCGACTCCCCAGCCAAAAACGTGTCAGCAAACTTGGTCATACACATTAGCTTTTTGTATTAGCCTTGATAGCAGTGGAGTTCCTGGGCAACCCTGTCCCTTAGAACAAAAGAAACTTCACAAAAGTGTGCAAAAACACAGGCTGTGCTGCAGAGGTGCTAACATCTATAAATGGAAAGAGGAGAGGAGAGGAGAGGAGAGGAGAGGAGAGGAGAGGAGAGGAAATAGAAATTAAAGAATCCTAGACACATTTCAAAATAAAGTTTATTAGAACTACTAAAGCTCCAAATGAAAAAAAAAAAAGGGTGACCAAAAGTTTAGAGCAGCTTTTGTAAAAGAAGTTAAACAGTTATAAAAAAAAGGACTAAGGAGGTCTACAAAATCATAAGTGGCACAGAGATTGACAGACATTGGTAACTTTTCACTCTTTCTTCTGGCAAATGACCCAGAAAGTATTAGAAAAACATAGTAAAATCACATTCTCCATAAATGAGTGGTGGTCCATCTTCTCATATGGAATGGGATTTGGGATTTCTTGACGAAGGTCATTTGGGATACCGAATGTTTATGAGCACTTAAGAAGAAACTGGACTAGGAAATAGATGAAGAATTATATTATACATCTTTATTTGTCCTTATCAAGACAAACATTATCCAAGAAGAACAGATACCTACACATAACAGCACAACTCATGACCACAGTCAGATAACCAAATGATCATTCTGAGTTAAAAATCATGACAACTTATTATTTGTATTAAACTAAAATTGAAGAATAAAAATCAGTTCAGAGTATTGTTCATTAACCCTTCCAAGAAACCTTCCAAGAAACTTCTAAAATTATTTTGGACCCCAAAACTTGAAATACATAAGAGCACATTTTAAGCAGCTAAGTCAGGGGCAGAGATTTGTCAGCACCTTTGCTGCTGTATCTAGGCAGGCTGATTTTCTACATGCTGATAAATGTATATTTTTAGCTACCTCTCCAATGACTGTTTCCATTGTTCCATTGTTGGCTTTTGTGTTTGATTTGTGTTTATTCTTTTTCTGGCAGATTATAATAATGAGTTACTTGTGCTAGGAAGTGCTGCATTTCAATAGCAGGAAGAGCTAGTTGAGATCTAAAATAGGAATTACTTCATACTCTTTCAAAGGAACAAAGTGATATAAATCTAGAGATCCTATAAGGCCTTTAATTTAGCTAAAGGTAGCCACGATTATTTGATTAAATGGCAGTGATGGCAAGTACTTTACTATCAGCAAATAAATGCACCATTAGGTAGCAATACCAAATGTTGGCTTTTTTTCATGCTTGCTGAAGAAGAAGGAAAAAAAAGGGTTTGGTTGATGACCTTCCTGTATCACTAGGGGCCAACCTGACAGCATTTAGCGGGACTTATAGCACCATTCTCAGAATTCCTGATCAAGAAACCTCAAAGTCAAGAGCCTGCAACAGTTTCTGTGTTTTACATAGGCCAGTGGCTTCTGGACCTTCACATGTTTTGACCACATGTAGAAAGCAAGAAAACATAAGCGCAGATGTTTGCTTGTTGTTGGTTTTTGTTTTTTTTGAAAAGAACAGTTATTTCTTTTTCTAAACATAATAACACCAATTCTTTTTCAAGAAAATTAATATATCAATCATACTCTGGGAAAAAAAAAAAAGAAAAAGTCGCCAATTTCATACAAAGTAATAAAAATAAAATCCTCTATATATTGGAGTGCCCAATTCATAAAGAGTCCTGCTCACCACTCAAATACTCTATTTTAAAGCAAGTCATGCATTTCTTTCAATTCATTCTCAATTATAATTTTCAGGGTGACTTTAAGGACAGGCAAAGTAGGCAACCATGAAAAAAAAAAAGAATAAAAACCAGAAAAAAGAAATTATAAGTTCATTTTTGCTGTAACTAGAGCTCACAGGCAAAAAATGTTTAATGGTCAGAACTGTCAAATTGGTAACATTGATGAGCCTAATATTTGTAGAATTTATTGGAAATTAATCAGGAATGGCAGCAAAAAAATTTTCTCTGACCTTAAAAGCTACACAGGAGTCAGAGTCAATTTGTATTTTGTGTATGAAGCTGAAAGTTGAAGAAGGCATAAAACTACATACATTTATGCAACTTGTGAAATGAAGGCTTTATTTTTAAAATTAATGTGATTTTTTCCTAACCCCTTTCTTAGCATCTACCATAATACCAGTAAATTAATTTTCCATTCAGCAGTCTTCAGCAGTTCCTAATCTTCTCTGGCATCTGAAGTGTGGTTTCTTATCAGCAAGGCTGACTTCTCTTTCTCCTTCTAGTCCAGCTAAAATATCTAAGGATTCCGATCTACATAGCATACTGTCTGAGTTATGCTGGCCAAAGTTTAATATATTACACAGGGAATGACTGAGAAGCAAAACAGTCTAATGGAGTGGCAGCATTCACTGTTTTTAATTCAAAGTGAAAATTTCACTGCCTAGCAACTTGAGGAGTCTGGGCAGAGCAATTACTTCAGATTGTCATTCTGCAATTTCAATTTGTTCGGTAGACAAAATGTAATTATCATCTTTGCTAATAAACTTAGCATGTGAATTGTTTGACAAAGAATCAGATTCATGAAATTTTCTAAATATATTTCCTTTAATTCATTGGCTAAAGAAAAAACCTTGAATAAAGCGTTCTAGCTCTTGCTTATTCTCATTCTGTCACTGCAAGATTCAGATTTATCCATAGAAGAGTAAACACTTGAAATTTTCTACATAGAAGTTGGATAATTATTTTAGGTAGTAAAAAGTGTGGGTATAGAGCACAGACTTACGTCATTTGACACAAATGGATAACAGTATGTAAATACTAAATTTAAATTGGAATGTGGGGAGACCACAAAAATCAAGTACAACTGTATTAAATCTCTTACAGAAAAAAAGCAATTTAGAAATCCAAATCAGTGGAATCCAGTATAAACGCTTCAGAAAGAAGGAGAAAACCTTCCATTCTGCCTTGCGTGTCAATTAACTTTCTCCTTTCTCCGTAGACAAATTGCATCAAACTTTGCAACCTTACCAAAGGTTTTCACAACATTATTCTCTTCCCTTGACATTAGCAGGGAAGCAAACTGAATTACAACTCTGCGCACAATGTATTTGGGAACAAGAATACAAGGACTGTCTGTACAGGACTAACAGAAGTAATTTAAAGGCGCTGTAGCATTTTGATATTGTACTAAGGTACACAGTTTAGTGGGGAAATATTGGCAATAGTTGGGTGGTTGGACTAGATGATCTTGGAGGTCGTTTTCAGCCATGGTAATTTTATGATTTATGATTCTATGATTTACACTGTGGTAACATAGCGTGGAAGTAACAAAGGAAGTGATACCTGAAGTAGGAAGAAACTATTTGCTGTGAAGGTGGTGAGGCACTGAAACAGGTTGCCCATTGAGGTTGTGGACATCTCCTGCCTGGAAGCATTCAAGGCCAGGCTGGATGGGACTTTGAGCAACCTGGTCTAGAGGGAAGTGTCCCTGCCTATAGCAGGGGTCTTTGTATTAGATGATCTTAAAGGTCCCTTCCAACCCAAACCATTTTATGGCTGATTCTATGATTCTAAGTGTGTGTGCAGTAGGTGTAATAAACAGTAATTTGTAGCTTGGATATTACATAATTGCATCAGGTAACATATGATAAACATGAATTTACTAGGAGGAGGGAGCACAGAAAAAAAAATCAAAGAATTTACTGAAAATCTAAACTATCTTGAATTTAAAATAAAAACCCATACAAACAGTTGTCCGTACTTTTTGCTGTAGTGTAAATTAGCTTTTTTGCACTATGTGTTTTGATTTAATCAGCATTGAAAGTCTATGTTAATACAACAACAAAAAATAGCAGCTATATTAGTAACCAGGAAGTAATATATTTCAAAATGTGCTGATGAAATGTAGATATGTTATGCATACCATGAAAAATACACTTCTCCATTTCATAAAAAAAATAAAGTGTGCTTCTAGCATATTATGAATCATATGATAATTAACTTACACATTGGCTTGGTTGACACATTATAGTCTGAATTTTTTAAATATGGAACAGTTATGTACATGAATCAAATCCAGACTAATAACATTCCTTTGTTATCCTTTTCTCTATCTGTATGGCTGATTATCTTCAGATCATTTTAGTATGCTTTCACACTACTAAGCACTTGTAAAATATTTACACAGTTCATGTCTACATTCCAGAACTATAGGTCACTATAATCTCTGTCTATGTATCATAAGACCTTGAAAACTCAGACATGCGTAATATTTTCTAAAGTTACCACAGTCAAATAATCTTCTAGATTCTGGTTTTAAGAATCAAGAAATTAATAAAATATTAATTCAACTTCAGTTTGCAATGCAGATTGAAATGCTGCCAATAATTACATTGCTTTGGGACAGCATTCAGAACGGAAATTACTATTGCAGATTTAAAAAAAAAAAAAAATCCTGAGCCAAAAGCTGCAGACTTCATTTCACAACTCTATAAAAGTGTGTGATTTTTTTTTTCCCCATCCTCCAAGGATTTCTCATCATGCAGATCTCTGACACATATTTAACAGTAATATTTTTACCCATTTTTGTCTTACTTGTCCATGAAAAAAATAACATGTTATGGGGAGACAACACTGTAACACTGCACATAATATACACAGAAAGCATGACAGCACCACTTAGAGCAAATAATGCAGCTAATAACTTAGCAAAAAATTCTAGTTGCTAATCATATGATTTCTAATATCAAAATATGATTGTACAATTTTTTCATGTATTTTGTTTAGTCATTTACATTTTATGATAAAACAGCACCCTACAGACTTCACTTGAAACCTATAGTGAACCTTCAAGGAGAAGAGATACATTCTGTAACCCACTAAGGAAAAATGGAGAAAGAAACAAGCAGAAGGTCTAGTGGGAAACAGCCTTGAGTGGAGAGCTGTAGACTTCTAAATCTGCTCCACAGGTTGCTTTTTTACTGTTTCCATTAGAGAGCTATCACAACAATCAAACAAACCACATTGTCTGAGAAAATTCCAAGAGAACACTTTTGACTTTCCTCATCTAGCAGGCAGGATTCTTACTTTTACCAGCTGTCCTGTAGCTCTTCAACTTCTAGTCTTGACTGCCAAAAAGTATTCAATAGAATTCAATGAAACACAAGTAGTCTTTAAAAAGTAATCAGAATGTAGCTATAACCACTGTCAAAACAAAAATAGTACCTCTATTTTATAGCCTTTTAAACTGTCTATACCGTCACCTTTGCAATAGTTTTTAAGAAAGTTGGCCTATACATTGCAGAAGTAAAATTTTAGAGGTAATGAAATTGTTAAAATCTGACCTTGTTTATTTTTGACAGATCATTTATTCAACTTATTTCTGTTCCTGTATTTCCTTAGGAACACGTTCATCAGGTATATGGTTGAGTCCTATAGAGAGCCAAAGTCAGATTGTGAGCACTGATACCCAAGAACTGCAAACAGACTTCAGTAACTGTGATCTAAACACAGTGAAAGTTCAAAAACTTCAGTTTAGACCTCCAGAGAAACAGTTGTTCATCGAAGCAGAAATAGATGTGTATTATTCCATTTACTCAGTGGACTTATATAGCTTCTTCATTAATATCCAAAAAGGGATTAAGGCAGAATGAAGCTATTCCCATGGTTTCTGACTAGTTTTTCAACCTTTTGCTCTACTAAAGAAGCATTTTCCCAGGCAAGTGATGACACTAAGGCTAATTCTGAGAAATAATATGATACAATTTATTTTTGAGCATTATTTTATCCCAAATAGACAGAAAGAATACAGAGGGACAAATCATCTTAATTTTCCTTTTTTATCATAAATTCATTATTGTTTTCCATATTCTATTATTGTTTCCAAAGAACGGAAGCATTTTCTTGTGAGTTATCTCATGGCCTTAGATTTTATTGCTACTAGCGATTATACTCTGCAACTTCCACATCTCAAAAGCAACGCTGAGAATGGGGTGTAGTTAGAGTTTCAGGAGACACCACCAACGCCAAACATGAAGACAGTCATAACAGTCATATGAGATGACAATTTTAGAATATGGTCTAAAGTTTGCCAGTCACCTTGAGGAACTGCTTACTTTCAGTACCAGGTGAATCAATCATACCAAATGCCTTGATATAAATCCCCCAGGGGATGCCTGAGCCAGCTCAGTTTGAGTCACTAATGAGTCATAATGCTTTGTCAAAAAATTGCTCCCCAGCACTTCAGGTTCGAGCAAAGGGAATTCTGAACTCACACTGGTGCTCCATAGGAGGTTTCTAACAAAGCAAGATAAGGTCTGTAGGCAGACACAGTACCTTTTATTCTACCACCTAGTGTGGCTGGAGAAATTAGACAAGCTTTCAGGCACACAGGCCCTTTTTAGGTCTGAAATAACTTTGAAAACTAAATAAGAGTAGAGAGCAATGGCTCAGAGTTTAGCTGGATACTTATCAATTAGACCATCTTTGAAAGAAAAGTTAGTTGCTGACTGTGGAATAGAGATGTAATTAGAGGAAGGGGAAAAAGAAGCAAATATGGTGAGGTACTTATAGCCCAGGGAGAAGAGAAAGAAAACTATCCTGTGGAACATGGAGAGGCTGAGAGGGCAAGCAAGAGAGATTTTATTCTGCAATATAATCAATACCTCTCTATAGAGTGCCAGACTAACAGTAGACAGACAAATTTTAGTTCTCAGCTTCTTTCAAAGATGTTTTACGTTTCTTTGATTTTTTTTTCCCCAATTATAACTGTGCTCTAACAGGTGTTACCATCTCCACTCACTGTCCTATCTTCCTCACTATCATGCCTCTTTTCATATCTACAGTGAGACTTCACTGTAGTGAAGTAAGGAAGAGAAGAAAATAATGATCTACTAACTGAAAAGAATAATTGCGTATAACCTATAAAGGAAAGAAAGAAAGGTTAATAAAGTACAGGACATATCTTTTTGTTAAATATTGACCTAAAATATCATTATTCAGTTCCAATCTTTTGTAAGGGTACATTATCTGGATTGCAGGAGTTAGAAACTGTGTTAATGGTAACTGACTGTACACAGGAGGAACAACAGAGAATTTTTCTCTTAAAAAAAATAGATAAAAAAAGGAAATTGCAAGGATCTATAGCAAGTGCTAGAGTACCTTTTTTCAAAGTTACTGATGAAAAAATGTGTCCATATCCAGTCAGAGAGATTTGTACCATTATTTTTCATTCTAGAAAAAATTTTCACATTTTGTAGTGCAAAAGCTTTGCTTTTCTGCCCCATCTGGATGATGATTTTCCAGTTTTCAGTCCATTTTTTGTAGAACAGTCCCACCATACAATTACTGGTACTTCTCTTTCTCACTAAGCACTATGGTCCAGTGTGAGAATTATGAATGATTACGCTAATAAACACTCATTTACTGATAAATGCCTACATAAAAAATGCAGTTTTACACTGGGAGGTGGGTGTCAGTGTCAGCCATAAACTGCACTTCTTGAGTACCTTAAAGTATTGACTGCAGTGACATGATGGGTTAACATCATCAAATGTCCAAATTACATAAAATTTATTTCTGAGCCCTGATTTTTTTTTTCAAAGGTCATTTCTGTTTCTGAAGTTTTATTACCAATTACAAAGACTTGGTGCCTCAGTTGACTAGGAAAAAGCAGTATTAATATTACTTCATTATTGATCTGAGTATCAAAATGGGTTTTGTCTTTGTTTATATGTCCACTGTAAAAATAAATAAATAAAGATACTGCTTAGAGATTCTTAAGAGATTTCTTCTGTTTGTCAGTGAAAAAGCTAATCCATGAAACAAAAATTATCTCTCATGACCTCAGAGTTTCCACTCTACTATGAAAATCAGACTTGTCTGGGGAATTTTTTGAACCATCTTTGAACATTAATCAACACTTCTCCATTGGCAAATGTTCCCACTTTTCTGACATTAAGTGCATGAGTTTGCAACCCTAACACCACTTCCTGAGCTATGGTGCTGAAACAGATAATTCATCAATGCTCTTACTTCCGCCTGTAAGGTGGTCCAAACTGAAAATAAACAAATTTTCCATTTCCTTTCATCAAGAATTTCTCATCAAGGATTTTTCATCACATCCTAAATACAGTCACCACCCATATTAAGGATCTTCACAGTGAAAAGCTGTGGATATGTCTTCATAATATGGATTCTCCATAGGTAAGTATAACCAAGAAGACATACAACCACTTCTTCACTGTCAAACACATAAAGAACAATCCCATAGTCTATGTTCTACTAAGAGGACATACCAATCCTTGAGACAATTTTCTTTTATCAGTTATTGCATCTGCTTTTTTTGGATTACTTTTCAGCCAAGTTACTATCCTGTTCACTACAATATTGCAAAATGTACCCCTAGTCGGTATCGACCGTGTTCAAAACATCCCAGATAATCTAATTGCTTGTAGATATACACAGTTGCCTAAGCAAATTGTTTTTCTTCTCAACATTGATGCATATGTTACAATGAAATACGAAAATATGAAATATTAATGAGTATAACAAATAACTAATGAATTTATTACTATTAGTGAAATGATTCTGATAAGCATAGAAAAACATAAAATCTGTAGATTTCAACTAGTTAACTGGTCTTTAGTCTATTGTGGAAGTAGGATACATTTGTTCAAAAAATGAGCTTGCACAGGCACAGGATGAGTAAATAGACTCAGGACACCTACACAGGGTCAATACTTTCACACATCCTGAGTGATTTGGTTGCACTGACTTTTGTTTCTAAATACTAAGTTCTTCCATATACTTGGAAGTATGGCTTCAAACACTCATACACACATATTTATTTGTACATACCCAAGCACAAGCGTGTGTGTAGATGCTTGGCACATTCAAAAGCCTGCTCCTTAACACTCACTGTTTATTTATTTTTCTTTCTTATTCTTCCTCCTTCTTTCTTTCTTCATTTTTTTTCCTTCATTCCTTCATTTCTACCTTCCTTTCTTATTCTCTTGCTTGACAGAACAAAATAAGAACAGAAATCTAACACACTTGATATTTTAACCCATGTAATTTTTTAGTGTGTGATCGTTTCACCTAATTTTAGCTACATAGGAAGAAGTCACTGAAGTTCCCTCCAGATGAAATATGGATCAACTGCCTCTATCTATAAAAATATCTAAATGAAAATGAGAGGTAAGATGCATCTCACAGGTAAAAACAGAGAAACATGAGTGCCTATATAGAGGCACCTGGACAATTCAGAGGTCAGTCAAGACTCCTATATCCAGTCACCTGGGTGACTCTCCAGACTACATCATCTGAATTGTGTAAGGGATGGATCTGGTTTCTGAAACTTAGATTTCTAGTGCAGTTTGATATGCCCTGAAAAATCTAAGATGTCTATGTAGGACTCAGAGAAAACCCACAACCTTCTACAGCACAGCATGGAAGCCAGTTGAGATAACCAAAAGCATCTCAAACTGACACTTCTTGACTATTTTTAGAAAAGAGAATTGAATGAGTAAACTCCATGGTCTGTATCAAGAGCTCTGATTACAATCATTTTCCTAAATGTAGTCACATTATTCTTAGTCTTTAGTTGATAGCCTAATAATACACTCTGCATAGACTTTAGCTGCTTAAACATAAGCAACATAGTATCAGTTGTGACTTTCTAAAACATCTGAAGGATCTGAACAGAGTTTATAGGCAGACCAGCAGACATCACAGATGTGCTAATGTATCTTGAGTGTCAGCTGGAGGCCATGAACAAGATACTGCAAAACCTAAGGAACCCTAGAAAATGAAAATCATTAAATGCTCTGATTGTTAGTTCGCTAAGAATATTTTCACTTATTGACAAAATTAACACATGGAAGGCCTGACTTTGTATTACCACATCTAATAAGGTCTAATCTACAGAAACAATGAGTTTAAACTAGAAATACTCCTAGAGCTCCCTGTAGTTATTGTTTTGTAAACAACTTATACACGTCATAATGCAAAAAAAAACACCACCACCAACAACAAACAACTCACCTTATACCATCTGAGATTACTAAAAATTAAAAATATATGGAACTTGTCATCTTTTTTAAAATTAGTATGTCCATATTTTATCAAGTTGTAGTGGTTTCAACAGAAAACATGACTGAAACATGTTTATCTGAAGATCCCAAGCAATTTAACAGGTGTGAATACAGTTAAACTAATACAATTTCGGTCGTATCACATTCCAGATTCTCTTTTGTAAATGATTCATTGTAACAAAATGAAATGTTCTGTAGTGTATGAATGATGTGCTATGAAAAATACATAACTCATACATGAGTGCTATAGTATAATGCATTTTCTAATTGCAGAACTTTGATTGATTGATATCATTTATTCTGTTTGTTGAAAATATTCCGCAAAGAGTTTAATTCACTACAGACTCAGATACAGAGACAATAAATTTTGATAAGCACTCCTGAATATTAGTTTCTGAGTCAATCCATATTGCCACTCCAGAGAAAAGAATATTTTCCACTTCCTGTTAATCTTTATTTTGTACAACTATGTGTTTTTTTCTTTCTTTCTTTGTTTTTTTTTTTTTACAATATGTCAAAGTTCACAATTTTAGCCATCTTACTCACTTGAAAATCTGTATTCTTAATGTTTCTCTTGCTCCTGATCTCTTAATCAGGTTCCATATTCTAAGGTTTCTGTGTGTCCTTAGGATATATATGGGCACAGGTCAATATTGATCTAAGCATATTTCTTTTATTTCATCATCTTTCCTATCGTGCAAACCAAAAAACCCAAGCAATCAACCAACCAAACACAACAAAAAGTGAACACCAATATAATTGCTCTATGTCTTAGAATCAAATAGAGATCTTTTCCTATGGGATTTGGAATATATGTCAGCAATAGCAATTGCATGACTAACTGAGGTTTTTCAGGGTATTTGTCTTGCAGTTTCTTTGGAAACCCATGCATTTAGCATGCGTTTAAATGTGAAGAAACCGAGGTATCTACTAATAATTCCCTCTGCATTGCTCCTAAATTCTGCTAACTAACAATTAGCAGAATGGCCAAAGAAGCACTAAGTCATGAGAGATCTTTTATGTGTAATCAGAGTATTTCCCATACTAGCTACTATCATCCATTCAATCTGAAAACACAGCACATACATTATTTTGCCTGCAGTGATTCTGCATAAGAGCCTAGTGTTTAGTGCCTCTCTCTGTTCATGAAGTAGGAAACTTTGGCCTTCCAGCCAGTAGAAATGATTGAACCCATTGGGATTAATCCCACATTAGTGAAGAAACAGTAAATACAAACCTTGGATTAAAAGCTACTCTTAACCCCATCTGTCAATACTAAATCACCTCTCTTTTTATGATCATGTTTTATAACATCTGCCTTCTACTGTAATGATAGAAGAATGCCCTAAAAAATATATGAGCAGGGGAGATGGAAAATACAAATGCACTGAGTCTATGCACTGGAACTCGCTTTTCTACAAGAGATAAATAAACCACAAATACCTCTCTGTCAAAGTATGTGAAAAATTTATTCCTTTAGTTTACTTTTTCTGCACATAAAGTTCTCTCTATAAAAATACAAAATCTCATTAAGAAATTAGAACTCTACTCACTTTTTTTTTATTTTTGTTTGGTTGATTGGTTTTTTTTTGTTTTGTTTTGTTTTTTGTTTTGCTTGTTTTGTTTTGAAATAACATTACTAATACTTGTATACTTTGTGTCATCTAGCTATTCAAGTTCTAGGAACTATTTAAAAGGAAACAGATGGATATTTCAGTTTTTCTTAATATAGCCAAGGAAAAACAAATCTTCATTATGTTTATTATTTTAAAATATTATAGATATCTATATATAAGAATTATCTCTTATCATTTATGAGGCACAATTACAGTGCTGAATCATAATCTGTTCTAGCAGAAACTGAAGTCCTTCTTAAATTTAAAATGGAATCCCTTTCATTTATTTTTCCTTAATCTATTTTTGAGCATGCTTTGCTTTGAATTGGATTCTAGAGTTTGTAAGCTTTGTAATAGAAAAGCAGGAATAGAGAAATGAAAGCTCCCTCCACAGGGAATGCTGAAGTATTGATTTAAAAAAAAAAAAAAAAAATAGTCAATCTGTAACATTCAACATTTCGAAATTATTTTTGCCCATATCTGCAAGCATATGTGCAGGTTAAATTGCCTCGTTGTTATAATCACTGGAATTCTCCACATTTCATTTCTGTAGCTTTTGCACTTCAGTCCTCTGAGTAACGGGATGGAGCAGCGAATGTTTAGAATAAGCTCCAGCAGGTGGGGATAGAGAGTAGCAGCAAACGCGACGTGCCTTCAAATAGTTCAGTCTGGTTTTCATCATCTGGGAGTTTGTGTGGTTTAAATGACACCACTTGACAGAGAAAGATGACTGATTCAGTGCTACAACCACTGCCATCCTTAGTCTGCAAAACCAGTAGACTGCCTGGTGCCTCTGTGCTGGCAGTGCCTTGGGTTAATCACACGCCGGCAGCTGGCAGCAGGACGCCCTGCTCAGAGCCAGCTGCGCTGATTCACTGCCTTGACCTGAAGTTTCTGAAGTGACTAACAACGTAAAAGAGTAAGATCTAGCCGTAATGAACCTTGCTGGAAACGCATAATGTCACCAACATGTATTTGTTTGTTCTTGTCAGCTGACCAACAAGTCAGGCTGGTTGTGCAGACAACTTACTGCATTTTCCTGGAAGCAGCAGCAATCTGAGTCTTAGGAATGTCAGTCTAAGGAATCTTATCTGGGAATACGTAAATGAAGAATTGGCAGGACTCTGAGGCTGTACAAGTAGCAAGCAGTGATACAGACAGTAGAACAAATCTCAGTATTGCTCACAGTAATTCAGCGAGAAAGGAGCCAATATGAAAAATTAACTCTCTCCCTCACGGGTGGTGAGTCAGGATAGTCAACAGATTGTGTAACAAACCAAATCTCTTCAATTACAATAACTTTGTATTGTGTAATAACACAATTTGTTGACTATGAGAACATCATCATGAAAATATTGCCCCACAGCAAAACCAAAGGTCCTGAGTTCCTGACATGTTAATTTTTGACTTCTTATCCTGAAATAATTTTCTGAATTATGAGTGCAACCTGGAGTCTTGCATAACAGAGAGCACATTGCCTACAGCTGCAGAACTACACGCAGGATATCTGCCTTATCTCTGTCTCTTCACTACCTTGGGCTGGTTATTACCCTCTTTTTCTTCAGTAAGAACAGGTAATCTGTTAAAGAAGCATTAAAAGAAACTGGCAGGTGTTTTTTACTCTTTTAGAAAGATGTGCAAAATACTGGAGACTATTAGAGAGATACAGCATAGTCTTTGAATTATCACTGTCCACACTTGAAAGACAAAATATAAATTTCAGAATGGAAATGAGCATGCAGGTTGTTCTTTAGACATGCTATAGATTTCTCAAGTTTTCCTACAGAGTTTCTGGAGACTGTATTTCACTGAATCAGACAATAATTTCAGGTTTAATTGTGCAGTCTTCAATTAGTCTGTATTTGAGAAGTGACTGGAGCTGTATCATGCCAAGGGAGTGCTGCCATGTTAAACAGAAAAGTGGAGTTTGAGAACTTCAGTCTCTATTTTGAGGTGTGGATTTAGCTCTGCCAGGAAAAGTTGGACTTAAAAGGTCTTGTGCTCTTTTGAGTGAGAGGAACAGAATTCAGCATAGTTATCATGTAACTTACCCAAACAGCAGGGAAAGTCACCCTGGGATGTTGTTCCATTGGAAAAGTTTTAGTTTTAAAACTTCTGTTTTCTCAGCATGTACACTAGTACTGGACTCTTTTATACTGAGAGTGGCTGACTGTTGAAATGCATTAGAGCTTTTCACTGTACCTGAATTTCATTTTTTATTAATATTAAGCAAAATCTCAGTTCAGTGGGAAGCAAGGGTAATAAGAACAGACATGATGATAGAGCAAAAAAAATTCTAATTATACCTGTGTCTTTTTCAAACTCACTTATTCTCATTTCTGATTGGTCTTTATGTACAACAAAGAGAAGAGAAAGTGTAAATATATAAAGTTATTCTGAGTATCTTGCTCAGGTCAATGGGACTATGCTCATTCACATTTCCAGGATTCAGGACAGAGTGTTTTCCTAACTTCGGATTCCAAAAACCTGATTTTCATTTAATTTAGTATTTTAAATTATTTCCCTATAAACATAATAGGAACCAGAATAATTTGTCCTTCAAATGTCTCATGGCTTAGAAAGATTTCAGTCTGGCGAGAGCATTAATTCTAGCAGCTTGATGTGGAATTAGTCTTTTTCTCCAAAGAGACATCTATAACTTCTTAATTGTCATTTTCCAACCTTGAGGAATAAATTGCCTACAGTACTTACATAAAGCACTGAATTCCATCACATCAGTTACCATTATGTATCTAAGTTCTTAGGCTGATTCCTCTAACAGCACATTGTCAATATTTGCTTGTAAAACAATAGCATATATAAAGCTGTTTTTTCTGCTGAAAGTATTTGATTCTCCTATGTGATTATTAATAGGAATAAATATAGTTTCAGCTGTTTGAAGATCTTCTATATCAAATACTTTAAATATAGAAAGGCAAATTCCTGTCATTCTAATCTGTTTTTTTTAATAATTGTTTGAGATTGTTAAACTTAACTTTTTAAAATATGCAATTTAATCCTCTTTGTGCCTGTTTTTATAGTCCATCTTTTCTGAAATTAGGTACTGTATAACATCTGATATATGAGGTATGATAGTAAGTACTGAAATCAGTCTTCAAAATACTAATGATTTTATCATATCTTTTTCAACAAATCTGAAAAACAGATAATTTCCACACATTTTTTGTTTCTGATTTGAATGACCAAAAGAACCATATAATTCATTTAGTGGTATGAAATCCATATGACCATCTATATAGACACAACAAACCATAGGTCACATCTAATGAAATAAAGCTCAAAATATTAATGTGTTTTATTTAAAATGTTACAAAGACCCATAAAGTCTTCAAATTCTGAAGGCTCTTTTAGAAATATTTCTCTCTTGTGAGAATACGTTCTTATGTGTGTGGTCTTCAGCATTTCTGTATTGGAGAGCAATGAATGTTTCATTGAGCCAGTGCTGTAGTTGTGCTCAGTGGTATAATTTTTTTACATAAAAAAGTCAAATACATATGTAGACAAGCAGATACTGTACACTTTGTTTATTCTACTAGTCTATCTGTGATCATAAACCCTTGGTAAATATTTGCTCTTCTGAGATTAGATTTAAAATACTCACATTTAGTTGCAATTAAAATGTTGCCTTCCTGACGACTGTTGCGTGGAGTGCTGTATTTCATCAGTGACATAACATAATGTAAAGATAAGAGTTAAATGGAAAGAAGTCTGTTGTGAATTTGGCTCTGTTTTTTTTCTGAAATCAACAGTTTATGGCAGCTATATTTGGATAATTTTTCACCTTTATATACACTTTGCAATTTGACACTATCAGATCCTGAAACTGTAAGAAATTTTCTGGGCTTTTTTGTTTTTGTTTTAATATCATCATTTTCACAGCATCTACCATATTTGCTAAAGAATAAATATACTTTTCTTCTTTCCTTCTATGATTTACTGACTATTATACACCAAACACTTCCAAACTGCTTCCAAAGGCAATAAAGTAGCAGGTTACATACTAAGAAACAAATGTACAACTTAAATTACAGAATTCACTTGTTGACTCTAAAAACAGAAAACTCAAAATTGATGCAGTATTTACTCCTGCCATTTATGTTTCTTAGACTAAATGTTAAAAGGTCCCTTTATTTCTTCATACTGAATCACTCCAAGAAGTTTAACCTGGTATACAGGAGGTATTTATGATGCAAAACATAAAACAGCCCTTCAGTAGCTCCAAGCCTGCAATAGTGATACCCTTTTGTATTTTCTCTCAGCTTTTCTTACTAAGCAGAAACATATCTAAAGCAGATGGCGTTATTACAGACATCGAAATTGTATAATGCTTTTAGGGACCACATTCTCAGCTGTTAGAAACCAGCTTTGCTCCACTAATTTTGGTTCTGTTTCATTGATGCACACAATGTGAGAATACGTTAATTCCATACAGACATATTCTGCCCGTGCATGTTTGTTTATACACATGTACTGATAGCAAGCAATTCCAAAGAAACTGCTGATAATGCTGGTAACTTTGAAAAAATCTATTTCATAGAAGAATTAACAATCTATTCCAGAAGTAAATACAGATCTAAAAGTCTAGAGATAAAGCTGCTACCATCTGAACTTGTTTCCCCAGTCTTCCCACTTGATAAATCATAATTTCCACTTCAACTTCATTTTCTACTTGTTTGCCTTTCAGTTTTCAGAATTCTAACATCACTAACTCAATCTTCTCATCTGTCCACTATTTTGTTCTAATTCTACCCAAAAACTATGCTGATTTCTTCCCTCTTACAATTTTATCTTTTATGGCACATTTTTAATGGGAACTTAAACCCATTTTCTGACTGTTAACTCTTTTTGAAATTTTTCCTGAACGATAATCCAAACACTAATTACAAATTATGAAAAAGTAATTTGCATGAATAGAAGAACATTTATGTGTTGTGACACTTTTTTTTTCTTATTTTTTTATATTCTTTTTACCTCCAGACAACACAAGCATATTTTCAATTACATAAATTTTTCCTCACACAAATCTGCTTGGAGAATCAGAGAGAGAAAAAAAACATTTTCCTTGGGTTTGCTTGCTTAGAACAATAACATGCAAAACATCATAACATTTCTGTGATAGTTATCCTTATTCATAACTCTTTTAGGATGATCATCCTTCAGCCCTGCTATGCACTCCTGCTGCACCTGGAGTTCAACACTAATGGGCTGAAAGTAGGTGAAAGTAAAACACAGATCATGGTAGCATGTAAATAACAAAGCATGCCACAGAACATATGTTCTCCACGAAAAGATCTTCAGTTTATAACATTATATGGAATTCCCACTGGTAATTCATGAAGCCATGTCTTAGGCCAAGTCACTGCTCCATCACTGGCCATAGGAATGTATGGACTCTCCTGGAACTGGAAGGTTTCCTCATTTATGTGGTGCTTTGTCAGTGGTGGGGAATCATGGAAACTGTAGTCCTTGCAAAATGCACTAACCACTCAGTGACTTTTTCCTAAATTTAAGATAATTCCCATTCAGCACAGGGATCAAATTCAAAATCTAAGAAAATAATTGATAAAGTTTATGTCTACTCCTTGCTTGATCAATTCAGGTGCTATTTTTATGGAATGTATTGCCATTGTTCTGATGACTCAAAATTGTTAAAAGTATCCTTGGATTTCAAAACAAGAGTCATTTCTAATAGGATCTAGGGTTGTTTCAAAACATCTTTTCCGGCAGAGAAATGAGAAAATCTCAAGAAGCTGTTCTGACACAGAACCCAAGGTGCTTTTCCTTTTAGGTGGATAAAAGAACAAATTTCTTCAATTTCAGTTTATTTGTGAGTAAACTTCAAAGCCCTCAAATGGTCTCTGGTTTCATTAGAAAACTTCTTTTTCCCCTTCCTCCTCTACCACACAAGCTTAACTAAAGCATTTATTTTAATAAACCAACTCCAGAGTTCAAATGTATTTCTTGATCTTCCTGCCCCTGTCTTTCACCTAATGCAGGCTGAAAATCCTGACCTTTAGATTACTTTGTAAGACCATATTTTCTTCTATTGGATCACACAAGGAGGTAATTAAATACTATGCTAAAGATTTCATAACTAGTCCCAGAGAACACTCCAGATGTATTAAACTCAATTATTTAAAATGATGCATGTGATTTAATTAACGTGACATATTTGTGCATATGGTTAGTAACATTTCATATTTTAGAAATCATGCTTTAGAATGTTACTAATGATTACTAATAGATAAGCAAATGTAAGAAAAAGCTAACACAGCTATTACAAGAGCTCAAAGTCTTTCCTTCCTATTTCTGCTAAATACTGAACATTGAAAAACATAAGACCCACATTCTCAGGGTGTCTTTAAGTTTTGCTGAGTTGTATAATAATATGTTCAAGCTTGCTTCCTATCGGCCCTAAAATATTTTGGTTAATGAAAGAAAACTTTGAGAAACATACTTATGCGTTAACAAGTTTTTCATTAAAATACTTAGAATTGCAATTGCACAAGCCAAATTTTATCTGATAGCAGCTTGTAAGTTCTTTTTAATTAACTGCATTAAATAAATTGATTGCACTTTTCCTATTTCTGTTAATTAATATGTGCTAAGAATCATTGTGAGAAGAAGTAGGATGAACAGTACTGATGGTATCGATGTTGCTGCTGCCAGTCACATCTGCCAAAAAATAGATTGAAAGTTACTAAAAAATAATAAGATACATTATAATGAAAACTTTGGGGAGAGGAAGTGATGAATACTGTCATTTAAGACTTCCATAGTAGCTCTTGCAGAACTGATGACTGCAAGTGGGTGTAGCTGCCAGCTGATGTTCTCCAAATAACTTTATTACCTAGGGAAATGAGAGACTCCATCAAGTTTTTATTTTTATCCTCTTGGAATTAATGTACACTTGCACGATGCCAAACAGATATCTAACTGTATTTTTAGGGTGAATGTATATTATCCACAGTACGGTTACACATCAGCAAAATATATACCATTTGAGATAGTTCACTTCTTGTTGAATTTCAATAAAAATGAAATTAGCTACTTTCACATCCACCTTCAAAAAATTGATTCTTAATTTGCAAGGGTTGTTTTTTCTCTATATAAGATATAGATATATATAGATATGCATATGTCTATATACAAAATAAATGCTACTAAATTCAGTCTTCACTGTACAGTCTGAGTGCATCACGTTGTACAAATAAATCTATCTTATTTAAGGCTTCCCTATTAATCTTCTGTAATCATATTTTTCTTCACTAACCTACTATATTTTCTGCCTCTTGGGAGAGTGGGCATTTATTTGATTTGGGTTAATTTTGATTGCAACCTTCCTGACTCCATATTAAATATTTCTCATGCATTATGGAATCCCAGTCAAATCAGTTTAACTCATTTAATATTAATTCAAGTACTTGACAAAGTAGAAATAATACTGCTGTGCCTAAAGAGTTATAATACTTTCCTTCATGATTTCTAATGTAGTAATTCTATGATTAATGTAGTACTTAAAAACATAGACTAACATCATGAGCAGTTCTGAATTTAGAAGATTTAGATACTACTGCTAGATACTACATATATAGATTATATATGTACATATAGATTCCAAATAAAATGAGAAGCTATAAAACTGTTTTTCTAATCATTTAAGATCTTGTTCAAACTTTTGTCCATGTGCAAGTTTGTTTTTTCAATAAAAATGCTATGTAAAAACATTTTGGTCTTGTAAGAATTTCCATTCCAAATAGCACCTTCAATCAGTTTGAATCCATACACTTTTATCAAAGGTATAAGAACTATCAATAAATCAGTAACTAATGAGATAAATTGGATTAACTGCAGCCCTTGAGAAACATGATGTATTTACAAGGGCCATATCATGAGCTTACTTGACATGGAGCATATGGAGAGAGTGAACCATCAGTCAGTTTGGAGATCAAATGGGCACAGTCATTCCCAACATGTTCTTGTAAACTTTCTGTCTACAAGCCTATATTTCTGCATGCTGTTACATCTGAAATGTTTACATTTGTTTCCAGAGAAAAGTAAAATTATCTTAAGTTGTCTGTTTTTAAATAGGTCAAAACTAAGGTAAAGATTTCTATCTAGGAGAAAAACAATGAATCACTGGCCTATGATATGATGACTCAATAAGAAAAATAATTTCAGTTGGAAACTGCAGATTCGTCTTTCTATATAAGCTCTCCAGGACTCAGGCATTCCCAGACACATCTCCTAACAGCCTGATGGATTTGGAAGCAACTTCCTTGACCTTTGGCTGGTAACTGGTACACTGTATTTTGTCTGAGCCTCAAGTAATTTTCTGTACCAAGACAATTCTACGTATCTAATTACAGCATTAATGTAAAAACTGTTCCAGCTGTCCAGAAGGTTTTGCTATTTGATGTTATCATAACCAGTGTGTTATTAAATATCACAGCAGCTGGAGATGTGACTCCAGTCAAGTGAGGATCCTATGGTGAAATAAAGTAGTGACGGATTTCCTGCATATTATTCATTAACAAAGATAGAGATGAGAGAGATCTTTTAGAGTCTTAATATCAGAACAATTTTAAGATAAATCTAGATTGCCACCTGATTCACACTAAAACTATTTTAAAATTTGAATGAAGTTAAAATTTGCTTATAATATTCATTATGAAGTCTAAAACCTTTTTAGGTAGTGAATGAAATTCATACAGTAAAGACAGGTATTTTTTTCCAATTCCTGTTTCCAAATATTGCTAGAAATAATGTGGAAAACACAGTATCACCATATGGCTAAGATGTGACAAAGTACTTTTCCAGCTTTATTCTGAAAATGAGTTATTTTATTATAAATGTAAAGTGTACCCTTTCAGTAAAATAAAAAAGATAGGACACAAAGAAGACTTTAATCTTAATTTTGAAACACATGAAAGAATCTAAAGCCTTGCAGACATTTCTGTATACTTTATATTCAAGTCCAAGTATAATCATGCTGGACAAATAAATATTATGCGTGCAGCCATTTTCTCTAATTTTCATGTTGAATTGTTTTTTCTAATCCTCTTAGGACACTAGATGTATTTTTAAAACATCAGTTTAATGATGATGTTTCTTTTATTAAAAAAAAAATAATAATAATTAAAGAAACCAATGGTTACTGCAAGAATGCTGCAGTACTTTGGAAAGTCATATTGTACAGCAAGATCCACATCTACAAGGCATTAACCTTGTTTAAAAGGGGACTTTTATTATGAACTTCATTTTTATACCTAAATTAGGAGATTTCATTTTCCTTAAGATAAATGAAGAGAGATGGGTAATTGCAGGAATTACAAAAGAACATGTGTTTGAATTCAGCATAATCTAGGTACCTGATTTAAACAACTCTGTATACCTAATGTTCTTCTCCACTTCCCACTGCTGCCTAGGAAATGTGAAAGACTACATTCATGCTTTATGTGAATAAGTTCCTAAAAATGTGGATTTAGTACCTTCCTTAGATTCATGTATTAGGCTTGAATCACACTGGTAGGTGCTTACAAATTAGACTTAAACAATTTCCCAGCCTGTAGCTGAAGTTACCTGAAATACCTAATGTCATGAAAGGATGTCAGCTTTATTTCTCCCATCCTAATTCATGCACACAGCAAAACATTGCAAGTAGTAAACAAGTACTGTTGAGCCCACAGCCTCTAACTTCTGTCTCTGAATTAGATAACATTAGATAACTACTCCTTAACTTGAAATAATAGATTACATAGCCCTATAGAATCAATAAATCTATGCTGATATGTAATTATTTCTAGTACTATGTTCTTGATTTTACTGTCATTGTAATAGCACTACAATTTTACAGGAAGTTTTACTTTTTACTTTTTCTTTATCCATAGATCTTTTAACTATATCCACAGCAACAGAGGGATACTTGAAGTAAAAATAGAGGACAGAAAAATAAAGTTAGGGAGGGATGGGAAATCCGATTTTGCCAAATTTAAATCCTATCAAAAACTGTTGGGTTCTGTATTGCAAAACAGACCTAGAAACTTCTGAGTATTGGTGCGTATTTTTTGGTTTTTTTTAACAAGTTTTGGTTTGATTTGTTTGTTTGTTTTTCTTTTTCCCACTCCTTAAAAAGAAATATCTATATATATATATTCTTCTGGTAACCTAGAAAAAGAGCAAAAGCTTGCTTTCTGGGAAGAAACACTGTTTATTAGAACATACTTACATTAAGAAAGAATATGTACTGGAGGTGGAAAATGGAAGCAAGTTAAATGGTTTCTTTCTTTTGAAAACTGAGAGGTCCTCACTCATCTTTTGTGTTCTGAGATGAACTTCAGCCCAAAGAAGCCTTTTACTCAAGAAGAAGCCATTACACTCAATCCATGAACTGAAAATAGACAATATACATGTTCACTAGTATACCCTAGAATCAATCTTTATTCAAACAGATAACTTCATGTACTTCACACATTATAGCCTGGTCAGTGCTTTACAAAACTAAATGATTTTTCTTTTTCTACACATTCTTTGGAGGAGTGATACATCAAAGAATAGTGGTATAAGAAATAAATTCCTTCTGTGAGAAATACTATAGGATAGCAAATAATTTTATATCATTATTACCTTCCTTACCTGGTAGCTTAAATTCAGGAGAAAAAAAGATGACTTTTGAAAGTGTCAGTTAGTTTGAATGTATATTGTATGTATGACGGAATTGTAAGATGTATGTTGTATGAAGGACATACATACACTACTTAAACGCACAACTTCTCATCAGAACTCTATTTCTGAGAGGACAGTTATTAGCTCCCTTGACCTTCAGTGACTAGCTTTCCCTGCTTCTAGGAAAGGATTCCAGCCATTCAATAGGGACTTATTAACATCTGAATTTTCGAAGTTTCAACACTGAATGGAATCTACCATGCTGAAATAAACATAAGTTTTCCAAGTGGGACGGAGGAGGATGATTGGGTGCATGTATGCATCTAATCAGATGCATACATGAATGCACGCAGATAGACAAAAATCCTCTTTCCACCCTGAGGAGATTCATCATGCAATCTGTGCCTCTTGCTTCCTTCTTTCTGAAGAAAATTTCTCTAAGGCAACTATCCGTATCCCCAGCTAAAGCTAGCGAACACCTGGCTAGCTTGTGATATAAGTTATTTAACTTATCTGATCACGCAGTCTTGCTCTAAAAATATGATTCACTAATGGAGATTTAAAAGACAATAATAATCTTAGATTTATAATGAAATCATAGTGATCTTTAGAAAACAGGCTGTATTCCCTAGTGCTGAAGTAATGACTTTCAAACTTCACCTAGCTACACCAATAATAGAATGACTGGTCAGTCTTCTCTCCTAAAAACAAACGAACAAACAAAAAAAACCCACCAACAAACAGGACAGATAGTCCTCTCTTGTATTTCTAGCTTAGTATCTACTACTTGGCTGCACTGTGAAACTGAGCTTAATTTCAGTTTTGCATGGGAGAGCCCAAATCAACAACTTTACAGAGGAAATTCTGTAGCAATTAGACAAGAGAGTAGTAGCTCTCTGGAAACCGTAGCTAAAAAGGATTATCTGATACAGGAGTTGCAGAATTAAGCCTATGGGTTCATTTCATGTTTCTCTACTTTTCTTGGTACAAATGAAGCTGGTTTGGTCTACACCTATTCATGATCCCTTATATTATTGATAGTTCACCTTACTGCCATTGTGTCATGAATCTATAATTATAACATACTCACAATATATACTACAATAGCAAACAGGGAGGATGATCAGTTAAAAAATTATTAAATCCACAAACTTTAAAAGTAGTTTGTTGAGTAGTTTGGTCTAAAATGGAACTGCATAAAATTTGAACTGGTATCCAGAGGCACCATTTTAAAAGCCTCTTTCTGAACATGCTCAGTCCTAAATCCAGAACTGCTAAACACTATGCACCTGTCAAATCTTGTATGCTCAAAAACCCTTTGGGCTGGCTGGAGATGTATTCTCAAGCAGACCATCCCAATCAGTCACATGAAAAATGGTCTTCTCCCACCAAGATACTCTACCTTAGCTCAGTAATTAGAGTATTCACTCCAGAGGTAGGCAACAGAACTCAAATGTTCATTGCTGGTAATGGAGTGGAAGCTCTAACCATGACGAAATACCTTCACTAACCACTTGAAATCTACGATGTTATCTGATTTGCTACTGCTAATGAGAATCAATTTATTAATTAGATATTTCTAACCTTGAAAAAGAATCTATAGTAGAGCACTGACCCATTTCTATAGTTTGAACTCCATAACATGAATTCAAACACAATCTAGAGAGGTGCGATCATCAAGTTGCTCCCCAAGTCAACCAGAGTTTGGGGAATTAGTGGGATATGTTTAAATATAGAGTTGCAGTATTACTACATAAGCTGTGATAGAGGCATTGGAATGAGATCTAAAACACAGCCTTACGTTATAGAAACCAAAACTGTCCCCAGCAGAGTCCTTGCACAAGCATCCACAAAGTGGCAGTCCCCACATAACACAGCTCATCCTCTAAATAAGAACATAAATCCTGTTGCTTCAGTCTTTGGAGGCAACCTCAAAACAAAATGTTCAGATGATCAAGATTTATGATGGGAGGGGTGCATTTCATTCTACACATGTTGCAACACTGTAGCACAATGTTCTGTGAGAACAATGGAGTTCTAGATGTAGTTCTACAGGAATACTTTAAATAGATTTTAAAGTGAAAGTTGAAGTACAAACTCTTGCACCTGGGGGAAAAAAAAAAAAGAAAAAAGAAAAAAAAAAAAACACAAGGAAAACATGAGGAGAAGAGAAGAAAACAGAAGAAAACGCCATATATTTGGAAGAGGTTTTAGTTTATAAATGCAAGAGCAAAATTTTCACAATTTTCTGCACTGCTTCTGAAAATATGTCCACACTAAAACAAAACAAAACATAACAACAACCAAAAAAAACCAAAACCCTAAAATGAATACAATTTTTCAGGCAATTTAATTTTCAATAGGTAGTTTTGGAAGTAGCTTCAGTATTGTAGATTTTTTTCTAAGATATTCCAATCCATCACACATAGACTGAAGTCTCTTTCAAACAGTTCTTAAGCTCTTCAGACAGACCTAGACAGCCTCAAGCAAAGGGCTCAGATGGACATCATGAGGTTCAATGAAACTACATGCAAGATCTTGCACCTAGGTCCTGCCAACCCCCACAACCTGGAGCTTATAAAGATAGATCACAGCCTTGCTGAAAAGAATCACAGAACCACGGAATTGTAGGGGTTGGAAGGGACCTCTAGAGATCATCGAGCCCAAAACCCCCAGGAATCTGGGGATGCTGGTGGATGGCAAACTAGACATGAGCTGGCAATGTGCCCTTGTAGCCTAAAAAGTCAGCAGTATCCTGGGCTATATCAGAAGAATCATGGTCAGCAGGGTGAGGCAGGTAAACCTGTCCATCTACTCTGCACTAGTAGGACCTCACCTGGAGTACTGTGTCCAGATGTGCAGTCCTCAGTACAGGAGAGACCACAAAAGAGAGAGGAAAGCTGCAAAAATGGTCCAAGGGATAGAGCACCTACCCTACAAGGACAGTCAGAGAGAGCTGGGGCTGTTTGGCCTGAAGAAGAGAGGGCTCTGGGGAGATCTGAGAGTAGCCTTTCTGTATCTAAAAGGGGGCTGTAAGAAAGAAGTGAACAAATTCTTTACCAGGGTGTGTTGTGACAGACAAGAGGAAATGGTTTAAAACTAATAGAGGGGAGACTTAGATTGGATATAAAAAGTTTTTTACAATAAGGGTAGCAAAACACAGGAAGAGGTTGCCCTGAGAGGTGGTGGAAGTCCCATTCATGGAGACATACAAGGTCAGGCTGGATGGGGCTCTGAGCACCCTGATTGCGCTTTTAATTGTAGGGGGAGTGGACTAGATAGCTGTAAAGGGTCCCTTCCAACTATGCATTTCTATGATTCTATTATAATTAGTATTTAGCTGCAATTAACAGGACATTTATTTATAACCACCTCTGATACCTTAAAAATTTCCATAATAGTACGCTGTAGTTTTACGTGGTCTCCTCTGAAAGTAATGTCTCCTATTTTATTATACTGACCCAAAATGTCAGAGGCAGATATTAGAGGTATGTCAGTAGAGGGGGAACCTGCCTACCAACATTCTGTTACATTTTGTTATTATATGACAGATAGCAGCGCAGAGGAGCAGTCTGACAGAATGGTGTCTGACAAGGAAGTATGTATGATGTGAAGGTGTGGAACTGAATTCTTCCATGTGGAAAAAATGGCACCCACTGATACTTATCAATGCTTGCTGAATGTTTATGAAGACCAAATAGTGAATCTAAGCACACTGAGGCAGTGGATAGTGCATTGCAGTAGTGGTGTAAATGGTTCACTTCCACTGAAACAAATATTGACAAACACGCTGAGAAGGCTCTTGTTTGTTGCTGGCAAAAACTGAAATAAAATAAAATAAAATAACAGAGCAGCTAATGGTGACAATGTTGAAAAATAGTGTTTTGTTGCTGAGAATTTTCCAAATTGCATTACTGTGCTTTTTGTAACTGTTGTAGTTTCCACAGAACCGAGGCACTACTTTCAGAGCAACCTACATAAGACACAGTTTCAGATGCTTAGTGGGATGTTGCATTATTACTGTTGAGTTTAACTGCTTGTGTTTTTAGCACTAATTATTTGGGAAGTATTTTATCAACTGTACAGGGAGATTCTGTAAAAAATCTGCATATACATATGGCATCTTTTGCCATGTGGTCTGTATTTAAAACAACTGCTTGGAAGTAGCAAAGTAGTACTGTAATTTCAACTAAAATTGATAAGGAGCAAAGGATGAAAACATTTGTCAAAAGTCAAAATGAACACCGTGGGTGGAAATAGAATCTGTATTTTGAATGCTTTGTCTTTTACTATTGAAATCTTCCCAGTTTTGACTTGCTGCTTCTCCCATAAATGTGCTCAAAAAGGTTTGGAAGTGAAAGAGATGTCTCAAGGAATCTATTTCAGGTCCATTTGTTCTGTAGTTTGGGCAACTAAATCTTTTTGCTTTTGTTTTAGTGCCTCCTCTGACTCTGATCATGCCTGGAAACTGGGAGTAAGATGTCAGAGGGAACCTTTTCTCCTAGGGGGTCTGAGCTCTCTCTCACGTGAGCACAATACTTAACCATGCCAAAATTGCAACCAGCTGACCGTTAAGACACTATGCTGCTAATTGCTGCCTGTCAGATGAAATAGATGTCTGTTTCATAGGGTGAGTAGTCTTTCAATTAGCGGTTGAAGCAAGTATGTTAGATTCATGTACTGGAGCAAGGATTGCAACAGGTTCTCTGCACACTAGACTCTGTATCCACAAAAAGAGGAGAAATAAGGTCTTACTGTGGTGGGACCACAACCCTTATAAGGATAAGGTCAGACATGGTATAAATCTGTGGAGTGAATCTGGTCTGCATTGCCTTGAAATATACCTCTTAGTGAATGAGTCTAATCCTAGATTATTAGATAACTAGTGTTATCTAAAATAAAGAAGAAATAGAAGCAAATGGTTGAAAATCATAAACAGTGCTTCATAATAGGGAATGAGCTGATTAGCTAGATCAAACTGGAATACATGGGAATAAAAGTAAGCACAATCAAACCGCTACCTGATGGGAATTCAGTCATCCAGTTTGTACTAGTATGAAACAAAACAGTGAGAAATGCATGATGTGGATAAGGGTCCTTTGCACCTGTATTTCACTTTACAGATCTACTCTTACAAAGGCACATCATGAGTGAATGTAGACAAAGCCAGTGATTCAACCAGAAAAAACATCCTCTTTGGTTTCTCATAACTTTTTCTTCATACCTCCTTGTGTTTTCTATAAAGGAAAGTAAAATGTGACTGTTGTGTTTCTGTAAACAGTTAAGGGACCCGTCAAAACCAGAAAATATTGGGCTTTGCACATATTGCAAGTGTCTAAACTCAAAGCACATTCCTCTGCTAATCATTATTTATCAATAACCAAGAAATATAAAACCAAGATGCTGATGATCCAGTTATTTCAGTTTATACTGTTGAGCTAAGCCTGTCATTATCAGCTCGTTACAGCAACTTTTATGTCAAGGTCCTCATAGCTCTGGAAGACTATTAGCATCAGCAGATAATACTAAAGCAAGTGAGAGTTGCAGAACAAACCAGGGAAGATATTCAGCGGTTGCTCATTTGAGTGTTTATACAACAACTATCCTGCTATAAAAAATTTCAGTATCTTCGGCCCACTGTATTTAGACGATATGATATTTCAAGTTAAGTTCACATGATTCTTCACAACCAGTCTCATATATTTAAGTAAAGTCATATGCTGTTGAAGCAAGAGAAACTTCTATATTATTAGCTCCTAAATGGGAAAACAAAACAAAAAAAATGTATGTCACAGGATACAGGTGGGACATAGAGAAGCACTTCTTGAATCAGGATGTATCATTAAGATATTTTCCTTCTAAGCGATAATGAGTATGCTTTAGTTTGGTTACTTGTATCAACTGTGTAAATTTACATAACAGCAACACAATCACTGGAGGCAAAGCAGAGAAGAGGTGACAAAAGGAGCACAAATCTAGATCACTTCTGCTTGAAGATTCTGAGCACTTCCTGAAAACTCATGAATACTTCTGAATTATGTGTACCACTATGTACAAATGCATAGGCTTAGGAAATATAAATAAGAACATTAAGCAAGTTTTTTTATTATTATTTTTAAGTCTATTTTGTAAGGTCATTGGCTGCAGAAGGAAATGTAACAGTACATTTGTGACAATTTTTTGTGTGTGTTTTAAGTGTGTGGATGAGGGGTGGGTGGGGACTTGGACTCCAGCTGCCTGAGCCATAGAAGAGGCCAGAGAAGGGGGATAAAAAGGTCAGAGGGACCTTGAACTCATTACTCTGATTACTAAACTGTGTGTACCTTGTGGAGGACATTGAGATCCTGAGGTTGGCATTTGTTTGTTTTTATCAGCAGGGGTTGCTTTATGGCCTCCACTAAAATAAAGAAGTACAATCTCCATGGTGCAAAACAGGAGCCAGTAAACCTTCTGCCAAAAAGCGGAAAAGGAAAAATGGTTTCTGGGCTCTCCTCTTTTGGGAAACTTACCAGGTGAAACATTTTTTGATTTCTCCACCACTTACAGAAACATGATTCTCTTCATAATCACAGGAATTTGGGAGGTTGCCTTCTATGTTTTTTGTTTTCTCTGCTACTTAGAAAAATATATTGCCATTGCCTTATATACACTGGTTGTCCAGTTTTAGGATTTGTCTTTTAAAAGAGCATGCTATAAATCTTTGCATTTTCTCACCAGTATCGTATTGCACAATTGCAGCCAAATTTTACAGTTGCAGAAAACATTAGCAGGCCAGGCCAAGAAGTACATTTGTCTGTGATTTAATGTGAATTTCTACACTGCATCCCCAGGTCTTTGTATAGTCACTGTAATTATTTGGCATGTTTCAATTTTTTACACTGACTGCAGAAAGGCACTCTCTCCACCGTCATCCCCCTCACTCCCCAAGAACAGTAGTGTCTGAAAGAATCAGAATATTACTCAAGACCAGAGAGGCCAGTCACTCAACAAACTTTGTACATGATGTGGTATTATTGGTATTTCATAAATCTTAACTGTGCAGACTTCCAGTCTAAACTCCTTCTACTTTTTTGTGAATGTTTCTGTATCTTTAATTTTCCTGATTCATAAAGCATATCTCTTTTAGAACTTGGTCAGTTATTTATAGAATACAGAGGGCACAGTATTTAACAGTATTTAATATATCTATCAGGGATAAATCACCTTCTTAGAAAAATACTGAATGCCTGGATTCTGCCAAGGTATTCTGGTACAAATGTGAGTACCATGCTTTGACAAGATTAAATTGCTCTCGAGCTTCAAGGTGTAGTAAAGGACTACACCCTACTCTACCTTCCTTTTGGAAATCATAGCCTATTGCCTTACTACACTTGATCTTTGTAGGACAAGAAATCTTTTCATTCTCCCTCTTCTTCATCCGCACAAATTCTTCACTAATCCCTTTGAAACTATCTACGATAGTTTCTTTCTACGATAGAAACCAAAACGTGAAATTTCTAAAATGATAGACAATATATATATATGGGATCTGTGAGAAACAGTCCCCACCCGAACTGGGGAAATAGGCACTTCCTCCTAGGAAATTAGAGCAAAGGAAAACCAACTAAGCCACCAGAAGAGCAGTAACACCATTAAGCTATCTTCAAAGCAGTATAATGAGGGATAGTTCAAAACTTAATTTGCTACAAGAACTAGTTTCCAGCAGAAAAAGTGTCTGTAAAGCGGCCCAGAAGAAAAGGAGGTGCTAAGGGATTTGATTTAGTAGATTGGTGGGTAGGGGTGGTGGTGTGAGGATGGTTGGACTAGATGATCTTGTAGGTCCTTTCCAACCTTATGAATCTACGAATCTATGAATCTATGAATCTATGACCTTGGGGGGCTGGTCAGCAGGCAACTGAACATGAACCAGCTGTTTGCCCAGGTGGCCAAGAAGATCAACGGAACCCTGGCCTGCATCAGAAACAGAGTGGCCAGTGAGATCAGGGCAGAGTGTGCTCTTCTGTACTTGGCATGGTTGAGGCTATATTTTGAACACCTTGTTCAATTTTTAGCCCCTCAATACGAGGACACTGAGTTGCTGGAATGTCTCTGGAGAAGGGCAGTGAAGTCGGTGAAGGGAAAAGAAAACAAATCTCCTGACAAGCAGCTGAAGGAACTGGGGTTGTTTAGGCTCTAGAAAAGGAACCTGAGGGGAGACCTCAACAATCTGTACAACTCCCTGAAAGAATGATGCAGCAAGGTGTCTGTTAGTCCCTTTTCTCAGTTGACAAGTGAGAGCACACAAGGAAAAGACCTCAAGTCACGCCAGGGAAGATATAGATTAGATGTCAGGATTAATTGCTTTCTGGAAATAGTGGAAGCAGTCATGAAATAGTGGAGCAGTCTGCCCTGGGAATTGGTGGAATCCTCATTCCTGGAGGTATTTTAGTGATGTCTGGATGTAGCACTTAGCAACATGATTTAATGGAGAACTTGGTATTATATAATGAACTTTATGGGTATTTTTCAATCTAAATGATTCTATCGCTATGTGGTAGAGACTGAAGTCTACCTTCATGTGGTTCTCACCAACTGGTGTAAAGCTCAGGCTTGAAAGTAATTATATATTGTTTATAGTGAATAGAGATATCAAGGAAGAGAAACATGTTGAGAACAGTTCAGGGAGAGGGTTCAAAGTGTAGACAGTAATGAGTCTTTAATAATGGAGCCTTTACAAGTTAGGCACTTTGTACTGTAGACACAAATGGGAAGATTACTGAGCAAAAGATATCAATTGATTATACAGGTATAAAAATAACTTATTTCTAAAGAAAACATATCAACTTCTTTTTGCACTGTAATGTGATGTAAATACCATACTGTAACTGGTATCCCTAGGGGATGTTCAGCCAATGCCCAGCATTCCACTAGGAGAATCTAATTTATCATTGTAGCTATTTCTATTGCAGTTATTCCACTGAGAGTTAACAAAACCCCGTGAGTTAATTTTTTTTTCTTCTTTCCTCTTGTTTAAGATTAATGCAAGTTATAGCTCCAGAGAAAGCATTTGGAATTTCAGACACAGAGGCTTGTCAGTCTCTCTGCATGAGAAATTAAAGTTCTGGTACAAATAGAGTCTTGTCTCCATTTCACATCTGGAGAACTTTATCATTAGGAATTGAACTAAAGTGTGAATTCTGTGCATTAATTTTTTATTTGTTTATTATACTCTGAGGCATCCCACATGAGGCAAAAGGCTATTCTACAGAAAAACATAGAGCACTCTGAAAAAATGAGAGGTTTTAAAACCATGAGAATAAACAATTATTTTCACAGTAGTGATTAAATTGCTAAGTAAAAACTGAACAATCATCTGTAGTTTAATTTTGATATGTTTTATTGAGGTGTTTATTAAAAAAAAATCACTTAAGGGGGATCTAATCAGCTAAAAATGTTAGACGGTTTAGTGAGAAGATATGAGGAAGCTTATACTCTGAACTTTTTAATTATTTTTGGTAATATTTACAAAGAACTAGTTTCCCTAAAGTTATTATTATTGTTTTTGGTTTTTTTTTATTCAGTATGGCCCCTGAAAGCTCAGATAACTTTGTACATCCTGTACGAGACAATGATAGCCTGGTTACTGAATTGGTATTTCTTAAAATGGAGGTGGAATTGAACATTTTGTTTCACAGAATCTCCTCATAGTTTTAGCTGTAGTTCTGACAGAGCTGAAATATAGACAAAAATGATCTAACAGATTTTTCACTTCCCTCTCTACTGGGGATTTTCTCAGTGATTAAGCAATGTGAATATTAAACACTGGAACTCAAAAAATGTTGGCAGACAGAAGTTCCATGAATATTAAAATAAGGATTAGCTGAGCTCTGAATCACTGGCTCCGTTGATATATCTTAAGAAACATAAAACTTCTTTCAAAATGACATATAACAGGGGTACATTTTGTACAACAGCACATTTTTTAATGCAGGGCTTGTAAAGGTTGCAGTTGGATGTATCCGTACCTTTCCAATGATGGCATCTAATCTTTGATTCAGTCACAGTTCTTGGAGCAATTTCAGAGTGGCCAAGTTGCAGTCCCTTTGCCCATTAAATGGAGCATTTTCTGGAAACAATTCAACAGAAAATGAATAGAGATGTACATCTTCCATCTCTAGCAATTTTTGGTACAAACCAAACACAAAGGAAAAAAGACTACAGTTTTATTAGTACTTCATTGATGATAATTTTGTGAGGCTTAGGCTGAAAGAAAGAGAATGAGCGCCAAATTTGTAATGTTATTTAAGGAGAATAACATAATTTTCATTCTTTGATTGCTTTGGAATAAGAAACTTTAAGAATAGCTGGCATCATGAATACAAAAGCTTACTAATGTGAGTAATCTCAGTTTATTCCCTCTGTGACATATTAAGCATCTGAAAAAAATACTTTCTGTTGTCTGCCTATTCTCTCACTATATAAACAAAAATTACACAGAAAAACAGAAAAATCAGCTATTTTCTGTAGGTGCCATTTTTTTCATCAGTGCATGCGGAAATAAATTCTGTGACTAACCTATTTTGGCAAATTTTCACAGACTCCTAATAAAAAATTTCTGTGAAAATGTCTAGTTATAATAATAACAGAGGAATTGTAGTTTAAGTAGGTCTGCTGTCCATAGCTGTGGCTTTATGTAAGTAGGAGAGACGTAGTCTCAGAACTAGACTTCCAAACACTGAGAACTTTATAGCTTCAAGTCAATATAACTGACTACTCTCTGTTCTGTTGCTGTCAGTATGAGTTCCAGATATCAACAATTTGCAGTGCTTTTAAGGCAAGCATTACTACAGACTAACAGTCCTGGAGAGACTAATACATGTCTGATAATACAACTGGGTGAAAACAAAATGCCAGACTGTGCTGACAAAAATAAAACAAAACCAAAGTTTTTCAAGAAAAGTTTATGAAGGAACATTCTGAAACCACATTGCAAATAAGATGATCCCTAGATTCCAAACCAAAATTGAAATTTAGCTGTGCTTCCTCAAAAAGAAGATATAATCTTCTTTCTTCTAAATCCTTCTTTCTATCTGCTAATCATTCCAACCCAGACAAACGCTTGCCATTCCAGTAACCCACATGTTTTTACTACGTGTCCCTAACCTGCTAACCTGGCCTTGGGCTAAAGGGCATGGGAATAAAGGATAAGAGAAAAGTGGACATCACTGGTACCCACCTTATATTTATTTCATCTCCTTGTTAATACACCTTACTTTTGTAAGGGAATACAAATGAATAAAGAAAAAACAAACCAGAAAACCAATAGCACACCATCACAACACCATTTATAGCTATGACTGTGCTTTATACTGGGCTTCTGGGTGTTTCTTCTCTCAACTACTTTGGGTTAATTTTTGTGTTAAAAGATGACAATTTCACACATTTTTTACCCTTATGGCACCAACTTTTGATTAAGACTGCTTTTTCCACATGTGATACCAATCTGAATCAATTTCTTTCTAATATTTATCTTAAAAATATTAGTGAAGCCTATGCAAACATCAGATTCCCATTTTGTTAATATGGCAGGGAGAAAAAATGAATGCAGAAAAATATATACAGGTTTATAAACATCTTTTTTATTATTATTTTAGCTCTTTATAAATCTAAAACATCCAGCCTTTCATCCTCACTCCTTCAGACTCTTCAGCAGGCACTATCTCAGTGGGCATTCTTGTGAACAATATGAAGGGGGAAATGGTAAAAGCCAGAAGGCTTCTTTCAAGAGTTTTGGTTTGTTTTTTTCTAATTTTCTCCCAATTCATAATGATCTGTGCATAACCAGAGCCTCTGACTTGGCTTTATATGCATAAAGGGTGTGGCTGGAGAAAAAGATAAGAGACATTTATAGGAAAAAGATGCCAAAGAAAGAAATAATCAATATGACAGAGAAGTAGGAAGGTATACTACAGGAGGAAGAGATTTGATGAAAACGGAAATAAGAACTGCTGCATAACAAATGAGAAGGTTTGGGAGCATGCATAAGTCAGTTCATAGTGAAGCTGCAGTAAATTCAAGGAGTACTTTGAATGAAGTAGTTTATTTCTGTTTGGCCTGAAAGTTTTCAGCTATTAGTAGAGTCGATGAATATACTTCATCTTGGGAATACATTACAAAATAGTGTTGTGGGCTTTCTGCCTGCTGCCAGGAAGCCTAAACTATTTCTGCTGAACAAGATGGAGGAAGAAAATCTTATGGAGCAAGTTATTTACAGGGATTTAAATCACCCCGCTCTTGATTCACCACTCTGCCACTGATCTATTGCGCAACCTTAGGCAGGTCACTTCACCCTCATGCCACTGTTAACCTACTATACTGAAATAACAACACTGAGCCTTTTGGGGCTTCAGGATGAGGAAATATTTGCTTCCAATAGCTAAATATCCTCTGTGGTGGGGGAAAAAAAAAGTGAAAAAGTGATGAATGCAATCCACCTTTCAAACTAAGCAAATACATTTTTGTGTTTGAAAAAAAAATCATCCCAAACTTTCTCTGGTTTTTCACTTCTAATCTGAACTCATAGCTGATACGGAAAGGTTTGGTTAAAAAGAATCATGAGTGTTTCCTAATGTGAGCCAAGGAGTGGATGTGCAAGGATCTCAGTGGTGAGGAACACATACATAACAAATCTTAGTCCCTTTGCATTCCCTCCAGCATGCCTCTGGCTGTAGGAGCCAGAATCTAGCCCTAAATTAATAATTAGCACTTTAAGTTTAAGCTCTCCAGGAAATGTCATGGGGAAAGACAGAAGGAGTAGAAAATGTTAGTGGGCAGTGCAGAAGGATAGGTGCCAAGAGATTTATACCCAGCATTCCTGACAAGCAAGAACAGAATATCAGGATTTAAATAACCCACTTGCAAGACCTTTCACATCAATTTGGCTGTGGTGGGAGGAGAAACTCTTCAGGGATGGCCTGTGTGTCTTCACAGGTAATAAGAAAAAGGTACCCACATCAGCATGCATGTGAGTATGAAAAGGGCTAAAAAGACTGCACTTACAAGTGGCTAGAATCCCATATATTAGAAGTTAAGCTTGCATTTAGCTGTGTATGCATTTTGAATTCTGTGGACAGAGTCCCAAGCCATTCAGATCAACAGCAAGAAAACAGATCCAACAATAGAATTAACACACACGCTTAACATTAAAGACTGCTTATAAAAGTCCTCCCGACCAGTACAACCTAGCTATACACTTTTTCTTTGAGATAGGATTGCCAATGCTCACTATATTTTTAGAGGTGAGCAGAGTAACACATTATAGGCATATATTTGATGAAACCCCAAACCAGCATCCCGTTTTATACACATGATAAGTCCTAATTATGACATTTTGGGTGCAATTACCTAAATCTTGCCACTTTCTCCTATAGGTAGATAATTTAATTGGATTTTTTTTAAGTCCACAAATTAAAAACAAAAGTTTGTTCTGAACAACTTAACTTCCAACTATCCTGTGAATATATGAAGTAGGTCCTCATCTCTGCAGAGTTGTTACTTTGTTCCTTCATTTTGTAATGTATGCCTGGTCAGTTGGAGAATATTTTATATTAATGGTTTTACTTTTTTAAGAATCATCTTTGTAAATATTTATTTGAGTAAAAACATCACAATGTGACATCTGTTTTACTCCTTCATTTCTTACTTTCTAGATAAAAGAAAGTGAAGTCTTGTATGGAACTTCAGAATAGAATATCAAATTAATTCCACCTATGTTTGAAAAAGGTAGGTATATATATCTGAGGAGCCAAAATGACATAGAGTCAAATGCCATTTCATTTTGATCATTATTGGACATATACATGTTTGTGTGCACCTGTCTGAGTATGTATAAGTAAGCTGAAAAATGTGTAACTAATATATGTTTGAAAACATTCATATACAGTGTATGTTTGCCTGGGGAGGCATTGGAGTCACAGACCCTAGAGGTTTTCAAGAAAAGGGTAGACATTGCATTCAGAGACATGCTTTATTGGGCATGGTAGTGGTGGGCTGGTGGCTGGACTAGGTGATTTAAGTGGTCTTTGCAACATTAATCACACAGAATCACACAGAATGTCAGAGACTGGGAAGGGCTTAAAAAAATCATCTATCCAAACCCCCCTGCCAGAGCAGGAACATCTAGATCAAGTCTTACAGAAATGCATTCAGGTGGGTTTGGAATGTCTCCAGAGAAAGAAACCCCACAACTTCTCTGGACAGCCTGTTCCAGTGTTCTGTTACCCTCACAGTAATAAGTTTTTTCTTGTGTTTATGTGGAACTTCCTATGTTCCAGCTTGTGCACATTGCCCCTTGTCCTATCATTGGTTATCACTGAGAAGAGCCTGGTTCCAATGATTCTATAATTCTACGATTCTAAGTTGTGTGTATACAAACACACAAACACACACTTGTATATCAAAGGAAACAGATATAGATAAGATCAAGCAAAACATACCACTGTGCTCTACAGATAAAAATGTGCCTCCTGTCTGTATCAGAGAGAATACCATAGTTAATCATAATCTCATTTGAGGAGCCTGTGTGATCTACTCTGAAGACGTTCAAAGATTCAGCTGGCTTCTTCTGGTTGCTCCAACAATCTCCTGGGTTAGCAAAGGCTTGCCTCCAGGTTTATAGACATGTTAACAGCCACAGCAGCACTTTTGCTGCAACACAGGTGTACATACAGTGTATGATGATCCCACCATGAAAGTCATGACTGAATTCAGCCCTAAACTGAAGCGTCCTAGCCAAACTAAATAAAAAAGATCAGGATTCTTGGCTGCAGAATATACCAAACTCTGGGCTTTGGGATAAAGCAAATTTCTGTGCACATACATGCATTCACATGTGTGTGCAAATGGGCAAATCATATGCGGAAATCCAGGGGCCAGCTGCCCTGGGGTGTACCACTGTGGCATACTGCAGCCCATCAGGTTATGTCTTGTCAGGAAACCTGCCAAAAGATGCACTGCAAATCATTTGGGTTTCAATTCCTGCTGAGGCTGAATCATGAATAAGAGCTGAAAGCTCTCTCAGGACAGTAGGATTTACTTCTGTTTGTGTTCCCTAGTGGAAATACAAGCATCTTTACTGATTTTACTGGCAGCAACTGAGGCACCTAAAGGGTTAGACAATAAGCCAGGATTTGGAGGATCAGAGTGTTGCCGAAATGGGGATTTAGTTATTGGTACTCATTTAGGTACTAAAATAACTTCAGTTAGCTGGCAAATTTGAAACTGCTCCTCAGAAAAAAAATCTGGCTTTAATTGTGGCTGCTGAGCAGTTTCAAAAATCTGGTCTTATACAAATACCCCCTAAATGTAAGCAAATACTGATCCCTTGCTGAGTTCTCAGATCTATTGCAAACAATCCAAGACTTCATAAAAATACACAGCTTTTCACTTATCCTATATTTTGTCTCATATTAGGTCACTAGCCAAAAAGCCTCTTGCCAGCATTCAGTTTAATAGGGAGAAGGAAACAGTCTTATTAGTTGAGTTTATTTATGATGACAAAAGGAAAATCATGAAAACCTCAAGTTGTAAATGGTAATTTATTCCTGATAAGTAGTAAATCAGCAGGATTTCACTGCCCACATGGGGACCTGCAGTTAAATAATTAATGGTAAATAATGAGCCTCATAAATGTTCATAGTGTTTTTGAACAACTATTTATACATGAGCTCATTCTACAAATTCTCCTGCTGCTATAATCATGATAACCTAGTGTCCTTACTGCATTATAAAAACATAAGATGATAACACTAACCATCTCTGTGGTTAAGTTCATAATGTTCACTGCCAGGTTAGACTAATTATTCACTACCTCCAAGAAAGCTCTAAGTTAATGTTTCAATATGATGCATTTTTTGTCCTGATAAACTTAGCTCATCTTATCATCAGACATTCCAATGATGTTGCCTTTGTCTGAAATATACATATAGAAAATTATTGAAAGAAATGAACAAAAATTAAAGGAAGCATACTTTTGTGTGCTGCATCACAAACCTGTAAAAATTCCTGGTACTAGTAGTAAGAAAGATACATATAAAAGTACAGTAAAATGTATTTTCCTATCGATCAAAGTACCTGAACGCTTCTAGATTTTGTGCATCCTTCTACATTGCTGCCATTCAGCATTAGCCATCAGATGAGTCCATACTCATACCCTGAGAAACTCCTAACCTTGGTAGAAAATATATTGGCTGATAGTGTCCTCAGTCCTCCTTGACCTATATTCTGATGAAGCTCTCAGGATTGTGCCAAAACCTCTTTTTCTGTTTTTCTTTCCCTTTCCAAGGTCCTAATGTTTCTCCTGTATTCTCTAGCTATTATCTCATTAATTTCTTGAGGACAAAGAGCTGGAACTTCAAGAGTTCAAAGCTGTAGTGCTGTTCCTCTTCTGTTTCATTTCAGAAGTACTCACATTGACACAACCTACTGAGGATGAGGGTAGTCTTCACAGCTGTCTTTAGTTTTGGTCGACCAACATCTTCAAAACATGGCCATTCTAGTACATAAAAATAACTAAATTGAACATTTGAGTTGATGTTCAGAGTTCTACAAAAACCTGTTCTTTCAGCTGGACTGTCATGGTCAGGGAGGGTTTTAGCTTTTGGAAAGATTTTGAAGTAGTCCCTAACCAATATATTTTAGGCTAGGGGATGTTTGTGCAAAAGGTAATGCATTCCATCTCTCTGTCAGGTACATGGTATGTGTTCAGGTTAGCAAGCTGCATGGACACCCAATCTCTTTATTCTACATTCTATATTCTCTATATTCTCCATATTTTGAAATTGATAAAAAAATAAATGAGAGTAAGAAGAGAACATGGCCTGATTTTTTATTTTTATTTTTTAATTTTGGGAAGAAAGAAGGTGATGTGTGTGCAAAGAGAATAGAGAATATTGATTAATAAGAAAATAGTGCATACATATTAACAAAGTTGAAACAAAAAACAGCCCAGACCACACTTGAGGTACGTGCCTTGCTCAAGTGGTCCATCATAGCCTGTGCCAGGCATCACTCAGGTACCAACAGGCCGAGATGCATTTGACTAGGGGAGGTGAAAAGCAACAAACTGGTCTCAAGAGGTCTCCTCCCAGGTTTTGCTGGTCATTTGGTAATGGAGTAATTGGTAGTGGTAAGGCACCAGCCTGCCACCGAATGACCCCTTTGCCCAGGGACTGCAGCTCTTCAGGGACTCCTGCTTTTCAGGCATCCCTGTTCCTTCATCCTGCCTTCACTTGGTCTCCCCACCATGACTGCCCATGAGACACACAGACATACCAAGGAGATGCGGCTTTTCCCCAAACCCCCATCCTGCTCTCTTCAACAATGGCCTTACTCTGCCTCATCTCATCTCAGCCCCAGAGAAAGCTTAGTGTATTTTCCTAAATTAGCAGGTTTTCGTGTTGCCTTGCACTTCTGTTCCCTTTTAACTTGATTGTCATTATCTAATCTTTTTGAGCAGGGAAAAAATCAGCATCTTTTCTCACTCTGTATTCCCTAGAATATGAAACATTCTTTGAGATCTTACTGCATTGTCATAAGGCAGACACGCACACTAGGCATGTGTTTTTGGTATTGTAAGGCAGATCAAATGTTGAAATGTTTTGTTTCTGGAGACTTGTTTTTTTAATACCAACCTTTCTTTTTAATGGTCTAATTGAATTTTATCCACTTAGGAAATAAGTGCTTGAACCATAAGTGAACTCAAAGCAAGGAGTCTCCTTCTATGTATTTATGACTTGATAAGTGTGGCTTTTTATTTTTGTTTTTTTAATATTATTATTAATATTATTAATAATATAATATTAATATTATTAATTTGTTTTTTAATATTATTGACTGCACAAATTATTGGTGATTATTTTAGTGTAGATTGAAAATGGAAAAAAAATAGACTTATTATTATGTTGTTGCTCCAAAAAAGCCAGTTTTTCAGTTTTCTTTTTTCTCAGTCTTTCCTTAATAAAATTGAAAGACAATCATTTAGTATGAAACACCTAACAAGCAACATAACCATCACCTGACATTTCTTTCTCAACACTGCACATTCAGTGAGAAGAAAAATTTCTTTCTCTGTGACACCGTTGTTTTTAAAAAAAGATTACTAAAGTTAGGTTCCACACCCCACCTCTATAAAACCACACCAGACTACCTTATTTTCAGAGGAGTTGCTTAATAAAATCAATGGACCATAACATGATTTTCATATTGAAAATGTTGAAATACAATAAAAATTTGACAGTCTGTGAGAAATTAGAGTTTCTCAATTGGCTAAACAGGAACAGAAACAACACCATATGCAAGTTTTTCAGGACCTATTGAACAATATCAGGCTGAAGGTGACAGTTCCGTGGATCTCACTGTTACCAGTGTTGAAACATGGTATCACCACTATGAATGAATTCCTCATCAAAGAAAAAGTTCTAGACACAGACCACAGTAGGTAAAGTGCTGTGTGCTGTCATTTGGGATAGGAAAGGGGTGATCCCTACAGATTTTCTGGAACCCTAATTAACCGCCAGCTCTGACCGCTACATCACAGTGCTGACTATGCCAAAGGCTTGAGCTTCCAGAGTCACCCAGAGAAGAAGACGTTTCTCTTGCAACACAATTATGCCAGACCCCATATCAGTTTGAAGACAGTGAAGCACCTTGCCCGTCTTGGCTGAACCATCTTACTACACCCACTGTACAGTTCAAGATCTCCCACCTTCTGACTTCATTTGTTCAGACTGATGAAGGATGGAACTGATGAAAGACAGACTGCGCAAGGAACATTTTCCTAGCAACAATACCATCACAGGTGAAACAGATGATCAGCTCCACTGGTGCAGATTTTTATGAGTGTGGCAATGCAGTCTTTTGTTCACCAGTGGTAAAAAATGCATAACTAATGGCAGTGACTATTTCTAAAAATTTGTGCTTCATAGCTGAGAATTTGCTATGTCAAATAGTGTTATTGTACTCTATCTGATGTAGTTTCCATGGAAATAAAGAAGAGGAATTACTTTCAGAACAACTATGTACATACCTACATAAATATCTGTGAGAACATACACACATATTAACAAGTCTGTGCTGTTTTTTTGTTGTTGTTTGTTTTTGTTTTTAACATAGAATCATTCTGAACTATGAATGAATACTTTAAAACTGGCAAACCACTGGAGGAAAACTTGGTTTTCAAACACATTCATGATGGATAAATATTTCTGTATTTCTTCATTAGGATGGGAAAACTCTTAATACTCATCTACATGAAGCAACTTGTAGGGAAGACTACTTCTGTCCTCAGGTATGCTGGAAATAGCATGAAAATTGATTCTCTTAAACATTTTGTAGTGGACTAGAAGTGCACAAAATTCATTTGTTGAATATGACCTGAAAGTCTGTGACTCCCATCTGAGAAGTGATAGCTTCTTAAGAAACTCTGGCTTGATCACACATTTAATTCATGTTAAATTTGTTCCACAGAAACATGAGAATACCTCCTTACATCAGATCATAATGAGAAAAAATAAAGTTCTGTGGGAGAAATTGTAGATCTTTCAATTAAATAATTGTCATCACAAAGTGAAAAGTTTCTTATGGCTTTATTTAAGCCACAAGGAGTTGAAAGGCTTATCTTCCAACAAAACTGAATGTTTCTGGTTAACGTTACTGCAGACGCTCCTATACAAAATCTACATCTTCTTGGAATTCTTCTAAGCCCTTAGCCTTAGTAACATTTTGTTACAATGATTTCCACAATGTAAGAAAGAAAAGGTATTTTCTTTAGTAGGAGTCTGTCTGTTGTCCTTCTTTGATGCCCTTTGTCCTTTTGTTGTAAATGACTTGATGTGAAGACTAAAAATCAGAGCTGCTGATTTATTTTCTCAATAACATTCATTAGATTAGTTACCTTTGTTTGGTATCCTTTGATTTATCACCTCTCTAAGTTCCAATTTTTTCAGTACTTTTTCATACAGAAAGCTTTTGATCATCTAATAGCTTCTGATATTCATTTCTGCAGTCTATTTTTCTATCTGTTTCTATATGTAAGACATTACCAGCACTACACACAGCCATGTAGTTGGTAGCAGAATGTTGATACTTTTAGTATTGTTCTGTGCACTCTCTCTTTAATATCTAGGCATTTTTGTTCATTGCTTAAACTACCAGACGTACCCTCATGGTTCTCTCATGCTTTCATTGTGTTCTTCACAGGAATGCATAAGCCAAACAAAATGGTGGACAATTTAACCTAAATTCATAGAGGGGTTACATGTAGCCATAGAAAGGAGAGAACATAGAAGATGAGGTAACTGTAGTGTTCCTGTCCTCTCAGGGGATAAACACACAATCACACTGTGTAAGGATATTTGGAAAGTTGAGAAATGGGGGAAGGTAATCTGTAACTACTCCCCTTCATATAGTGACAAGGTAAGATCAGTGTTGAGATACGTATTGACAAAATCATTATTTTTCACTAAAAGCAATTTTTCCTTTCCTGCTTTGGCAAGGAAAGAGTCCTCATAGAGACTCCATCTGACATTTTGTCATTACTGGCATGCAAGGATCATGAATTTACACTTCGTGTCATCAGGAGTATCAGAGCATGTGCAAATGTTTTCCACAAAGTACAGGGTCACAGAGATATGGCTTTTCACCTGGGGCTGCCCAGAAAGCACTGTGTCAAAACTGGTGTTAGGACTACAGAACACACCAGTTTGGGGGATTTGCCTTTTGCCAGGAATATCTGCGCTGTGATGTTTTCTGGACACAGCACTGCTTTCTATGAAAAGGCTTTTCACAGCATTTTTTCTGATTCTGAAGATTTTCTTGAATTCTGTGCATGTTAGGTACAAAATGTGAGTGCTGCTCTATCTGCTGTTACTTTAAGACTGTGTGCTACTGCATTAAGACTCTCCTAAGCAGCATAAAGATCTTTTTTCTTTACTATGTGAATAATGAAAAACAGACAGATGTCTGCTATTAAGATAAACCACTCAGTGGGTTTCTTGTGTTTTGTGAACTGAGAAATAGAAGCTACTCTCCACGCCACCGCTATGGATTATCTCACTGAAAAATCATAGAATAGCAACAAACTATTAATTATCTCTCTTTACTATAAACTACTGAAATCACTCTGTAAATGTTTTTCTTTTACAAAGATAAACATTTCTGTCACATAGTTTGTATAATTAATCTTTTTTTCAATTTAAGGGACAGTCTCATATTCACTAGGAAACTGTTTATAAAAATACTTGAGAGTGAAAGATTGATAATAAAGTTTTCGAAGTGCATTATATTTTTGGGGGTTTAACAGTCACTCTATTTGTGGGATGTTTGCACTGTTATTCAAACCATGTCAAATTATATAGCTAAGCTGTTTCCACAAAGGAACTGAGGAGGAAAAAAAGTGGACTTGGGAACTGTCCAATTATTATCACTTCAACTTTGGTAAAAGAAAGTTAAATTTGTAAAGAAAGGCTCTTTGAAGCCAGTTTACAGGACGAAAATTGGAAAAAGATAATTAAGAAGATCTGGTTATGTTCATCCCCCAAGCTAATCAAATTATTTTTAAACTTTATAATATGAGAAACCAAGAACTCTTCCTTACTATTTCTCATATTTACATCACAGAAAGCAACAGTACATGGTAAAAGTATCATATATCTCTCACTTCCTTAACAGCTCTCTGATTACACTCCCATGAGCATCTTCTAAGATTCTAAGTTCTTGAGAAAGAACTGGTGGAATTTCAGATATGAACCTGTAAATAAATAAATGAATAAACAAAAATGTGTTGCTTCATTCACTGTCATGATGGAACTTTTTTCCTAATTCCTCGACTGAATGGAGCTCCTACCTCAAAAACAATTTTCACATTCCCAACAGTATCCATACAGTTTTCTTGTGAAATTGAAGGGCTTGAAAGAAGAACTTTGTTTGAAAGGACAATTTTCTCTTGATTTCTGTGATTCATATGCTATTTTATTAATGCCATCTAGAGTATCACTTTTGAAAAATCAGTTTTTGGTTGACTACTAAAGGTAATACAATTCTTATTCTTCGTGCACCTGTATATTACTGTAAGTAACATTAACTTTTTAACCCAAGCATTAGAATTTTCCATTCAAACATATTTTACTAAAGGCTTCTTCCCATATCAACTTTTACATATGAAAAATATTGATTATTTTTAATGATCTAAAAAGTAAAGCAAACAGCTGTAATTCAGCTATGCCAATATCTCTTCTGTATAAGTTGATTACCCTTAATTTCCCATAAGTTTCCCACACTGTAGACTTAGAGAATTTAAATAAATTTATCTCTAAATGGGTCTTTACTCTGACTGTGGAGTTAAAAATAGTCATCTAGCAATTAAGCTACTATTGAGCTTCTACTCAATTCATATCACTCAGTTGATACCAACTTCCTCAAAATTAATAAAATCAAAACAAAGAAACAAACAAATACAAAATATATCTAGTGGAATCATATTTATGCTGCTAGATGTTGTGAAACCATCCTCATTTTATTCCTTGCCGTGGTTCTGAGAAAAAGAAGAATGTATGCAGACTTTCTTCCACTTAATGTGATTGTAGTATACAATTTTAACTTGTGAACATCTCTACTTGTTTTGCTGTTTATGATCTCGTATACTCGGTTGCAATGCATAGTGAGACTGCCAGGACAAAAAAAAAATAGTAAAACTAAACTAAATAATATAAAGCCTTTAAATAATATTGTTGTGTTTCATGCAATATTTAACTATGACCTGATGATACTAAATTCCATCCAAACAATCATGTTCAGACAGCAGTGTGGCCAAACACTGATGGAACAGTTTGAATATCTGAATTTATCTTTGTTGTGTGATTTTTATTTTGTAGAGATTTTTGCATGAGATCCCGAACAACTCATTCCTTCTTGATTAATAACAAGGTCACATATGCTACATAACTTTTAAAGCAAACCGTGGCAGTGATGAAGAAACAGAGTGATGATTCTGGTCACTGTAAGTATACAAGGGTAAAGTATAATAATAGTGAGGTTATACTTGTTCTCAACTCACAATGGTGTGCGTTCAAACATTGCCAGGTGAAGTATTCTTAATCATTTCCCCCCCTCCTCTCCCCGCTCTTGCCCCCACATAAATGAGGATACTGAAAAGCTACAGAATTAGATAGAGGCCATGCTGGAAACTGTCAATTCTATCTTCTCAGAGCTTTCATTACCCATGTCATGTGTGGTGACATAAGAAAAAATTCTTTGATCTTGCAAGAATTAAAAAAAAAAAAAATTGAATGTGAATTGTAGTATAGTAGACCTCACACAGCTTTTTAGAAAGGCAAAGGGTTCCTGAGATCACGCATTTCATCCATTGTCAGGGAAGGCCCACCTCTATCTTGGAAGCCACCTTTTCTAGTATGAATGGCAAGATATCATCTCAGACAAACTGGGATGATTTTCAAAGGGATGTGCAGGAGGTTCACTAACAATTGCCTGTATTTGTCAATGGGTACTTAATAAACACACAGCTTTGAAAATTTACCTCTGTGTGTCCACTCTTCTTTTAGCCATACAATGGCAGCAGCCAGTTTTCTAAAGAAGCTCCACCCAGCCAGCCTTTCCAGCTGGGAGGGCAGAGGGACATCTGGCTCCCGAGCCAGTGTCAATCATATTCTAACAATCAGTGTTTTTCCTCAGCTGAATTTATTATTTGCACGAAGTGATTGGTTTTTCTCAGCTAGTTTTCTAAGCTCCCTTCTCTAAGGTTACTGCACATGAGATATAAAAGTCTGTCTTTTTTTTTTTTTTTTTTTTTTTTGTCATTGAGACGCTAAGACACGTTCTTTATATATATGATTTCTCAGATTCTTTCCTGATGGCTCTTCAGAGCTTTTACCCTGGAATATCCCTGCCAGCTTTATCCCTCACTCTAATGCTTCTCTCACTTTAACTGTGTTTTCTCTTTTCTTTTGCACTAAGATTGCTTTTCAAGGGAAGGGTTTGATTTTTATTACATACTTTCCCAAACAAAGAATTTGTTATCTTCCAAGTTTGTGAAGTGACATAGGTAATAAACATATCACAATAAGAAATGATTATACATGAAATAACTTGCTGATTAGATGAGACAGTGTTGCGTATTTTCTCTCCACTTTGAATGTTTACACAGAATCTTGTAGGCAGTTGTTATGTCTTTCACCACTAGTTATCTAGGCCAGCAACAAATATTTCAGCACATTCTATGCATCATTATTCCTCTATGTGTGTGTTTTCCTTCTAATTTTTCAACAGAGCAAGGATGATTTTAGATACAGATAAAACTGAGATACCGAACAATAATCTCCTCAGGTGTATTTACATCACAGTATTCTTGTATTAAATGTTTAAATGTAGTTATTTTCATTCCAAAAGTGCCATGGTACTTATCAGTTGGTAAGTGAGCAGGCACAAGCTCAGGATATGCTCAGGAAATCACATATGTCCTCAGCAATCCTAGATAAAGCTATGTTTATGTTACCACTGCACTGCTTTGAGCATTTAAAAACTATTGTCGTGGATATTCCAGTTTGAGTACAGTCTTTTCTGGAAAAGATTAGAAGTAATACGAGGCCATGCTGAAGACTGAGGGAGTTGAAATTATCGTTTAGATGATCCAAAGTCTGTCTTTTTAATCCTGATTTATTTTTTCCTCTCAAAAAATACAGGTAATTAAATCAAATCATTTTCTTGGATCTGTGCAGGGGGTGAAACATTGTTAGTAAGAGCCTCAATACTTGGTGAATACGTACTAGATACCTATCAGATTGGTCATAAGGGACAAATCATAACAGGACTAAAATAAGAGGTTTTTAGGGCAATTTCAGAGATACAGCATAAATCTATCGTAAGAGATGGATTTAGAAGTGGAGCATGTAAGTAGCTGAGAATGGAGTAAACAGTCAAGAAGCAGAATGGCAGAAGACTACCATCACTCCTGCTGTTTTATATTTATCTTAAACTTCAAGCATCCTTCAGTTGTAAGCATTTCACAGAATCACAGAATTATATGGGTTGGAATAGACTTCCAGAGATCACTGAGTCCAACCCCCATTCAAATAAGGCTCCCTACAGCAGGCTGCCCAGGTAGGCATCCAGGTGGGTCTTGAATATCTGCAGAGGAGGAGAATCCATTACCTCCCTGGGAAGCCTGTGCCAGTGCTCTCTCATCCTCAATGTAAAGAAGATCCTTTGCATATTGGTGCAGAACTTTCTGTGCTCAAGTTTTTGTCTGTTTCCCCTTGTCCTGTCCCCAAAGACCACTGAAAAGAGGTTGGTCATGTCCCTTTGACTCCCACACTTAAGTTATTTGTAAGCATTACTAACATCACCTCTAAGTCTTCTTTTCTCAAGGCTGAACAGTTCCAGGTCACTCAGCTTTTAGTCGTATGGAAGATGCTCTAGGCCCTTTTTCATCTTTGTGGCCCTCTGCTGGACTCTTTCCAGGAGATCTCTGTCTTTTTTGTACTGGGCAGCCCAGAAGTGGATACAGTACTCCAGCTGAGGCCTGACCAGGGCAGAGTAGAAGGGGAGGATAACCTCCCTTGACCTGCTGGCCACACTCCTCTTTATATAACCCAGGATCCTATTGGCATTCTTTGTCACCAGGGCACACTGCTGGCTCATGGCCAACCTGTTGTCCATCAGGACCCCCAAGTTCTTCTACTCAGAGCTCCTCTCCAGCAGGTCATGTCCCGAACTGTAGTGATACGTGGTTATTCTTTCCCAGGTGCAAGATTTTAATTTCATTAATAAGGTCACCATAACTTCATCTTTCTACTACAAGCAATATGGCTACTATCACTTTGAGAATATACATAATACAGCTTAGTACTTGGAAATTTTTATAGGAGCAGCTAGCAAAATGGTAGGATGCATGACAGACGCCAGTACAACAATGTTCCTCTCTGCATTCCCTACTGCTCTTTGCCATTCCCATCTTCAGAAACAGTACTGATTCTCTGCAACAAACCATGTGGGATACCTGAAGAGACTCCCATTTGCTTTTGTCTGGAATTGAAATTTGCTTAAAATGATGTTCATAGCTATCTCAAAAGGAGTCTCACCAATCTGACAAATGTAAATACATAATCAGTGGTCCAGTTAATTCTGCTGGGTCCCAGATTCTCATTTTCATTCTGGTCTTTCATATCCAAGAAATGAGTGTCAGAGTTAACCAGCTATGTAAGTTCATCCTTAAAAATATCAACCTCTTTCTGAGCTAGTTAAAATAGAGGGAGAGGAGGGAATTTATTAAGCTGTCAGTTATGCTGAGAATACAGATTACACCTCTGGGAATATGGATGCAAGACAGAATGCCTGGTGTTCTCATGTTAATATTAATACAATGGATCCTGTTCCAACTCCCTTATTTTAATACTGGAATTTGAGCATTGGGAATAGATCTAATTTGTAGAGTTTTAGATTCAAGTGAGAACAAACATTACTATATTTCTTGCATAACAGTCCATGTCTCCAGAAAGTAGCTGAATTATCGTTATTTCTCTACTTAGGATTAAAAATGCTCTACAAAGTAAGTTTTCGGAGGTACTATATAATTCTTTTGGAACTAAGTAATTAAAATTTCTGTTCCACCTCTTGGTAACCAGAGGATAGAAATGAGACACGGACTTGGTTTGAGAATGAGGTAACTGTATATGAGCATAGACTGAGCCTCCTGCATTGAGAGAGTATAGCTAGTCACAGCTCTTACATTAAGGATTTATGGATGGCTGTATTGTGTCCCAGCATCTGTTCTGCATCTCAGTATCTGACATGGAGAAAGAATCTCCCACAGCGATTTGAACTAAGACAACACTGCATTCATATATAATATGGCAGATGAAATTTTGGCCCTGAAAACAAAATATTTTTTGTCTATTTGGTCTGAAAGTAGTAAGGTTTCTTGCTTTATACTTTGATGTATTTATTAGACATTAATAACTAAATTTGTGTTATTATGTGATCTGTATATAATGTGCCAAAATACAACTTTGCATTTTAAATTAAATTAAAATATAATTTTCTCAATTCTCTCTGCAAAATTTAGTCCTTATTCTATCAGAAGCTTCAAAAATAACCTTTCGTTGATAGTGGATCTACAGTTTATGAAGTCCAACAGACATAAAAACTGGAAGGTTTACATTTAAAGATGCCTCATACGAAGGTGTTACTTAAAAATGAGCTTTTTTTTATTTTCATGAAATTTTCATCATTTCTAAACAAATATAATCACTTTTAATGATTGAAAAAACATACTTTGTAGAACAGGAAATATATATATATATTTAAAAAGCAGTTTTAAGAATCAGTTTGTTGGGAGCAGAGTGAAACAACTTGAATAACCGTTCCTCAGAGGGAATCCTGAGAAATCTCTAATGAAATAAAAGCCTTTCTTTTCATTATTTTATTTTTTTTCTGATGAGAACTGAAGAGTAGCATCAATAATACCTCACAATGGGGCATTCTAGAACAAGCAAGTGTAACCAAGATCTCCTTCACACAGGTCAATACCATCAACTATAAATTGGAATATTCAAGAGAAAGTTCACTCAGGATGCTATAAATGCTTCAAATATGACACACTAGCATACTGATTTGGCTACTGTTTGGAGGCACAGTTTGGATTCTGACATACTCTATTGTTGTTACTGTTTGGGAAGAATAGCAGATACCAAACTGCTTTCCAAGAAACAGGGAGAAATTGATTCTGAGATTCTTCTGGAGAGAAGGGATACACTGCATGGTGTAAGACAATAAAGGAAGAGATAATGCATGGAAGACTAAATTTAATTTCTCAGACAGTCAAAGTAAAATATAAGAAAATATTTGACTGTCAGTAGCTTTGAAATTGCATGTTTTAAGGGTGATAAAGTAGTGACTGCACAGAACAGTTTGTGTTTAATGGCAGCAAACATCAATTGTGAGGCAATTAATGAAATATATATTTCTACCGTAACACCGCCTCATATTTACTTCATCTGGTGCCAAATTTTACTGAATTAGCAACAACTTATGGAAAAAGGACTCAAGACTAAATGAATGACTCAATAATGATGAATCAGGGTGCTGAAAAGCAGCACACTCCGGAAAGACATAAAATTATTCCAATATAGTATTGCCTACAAACTCCTTTTGAGTGGGAGTAGATTATGTGCCCAGGTTAACTCTTCCAAAGAAATTTAACAGCAAACAGAAGTTAATACACCATCTAGTTGTGTGTCCAGTTTTGATCATTAAATTCCTTTCCTCTCTCATATTTTTTCAACTTCAGAAAATGTCCTGTATGTAGCAATATAAATGTTGAAAATGCAAAATGTTACAGATCTTGTATGGTGTTCTGAAAACACCGTCCTTAACAAAGACAGCTCAGTGCCAGCACCCTCTGTTGTTCACTGTGTGCTTTGTGTTTCGGTCCAAGTTGATTTCTTCACAGAGGGGATATTAGAGAATTACCATTAAGTGTGATCTGTTCTTTAATAAGGAACTCTTAAAAATAAGGAATTTTTGGTTTCTGTAGTCTGAATTGAAACAATTAGGAATTTTGGTCATGCCTGGTGTGGAGTTTTCTGCTGCTAAATTATTTTAATTTTTTTACAAAGATCTAGTGTATGTGGGTTTTAACCTTGAAGATAATGATGTAGTAAGAGAAAGAGATGCACTGCACCAAGATGCCGAGTTTCCGATACTTCTCTGATCTCACTGATGCTATTTTATTATCAATATCTATGCAATCCCAAGTTTGCCTGTGTTCAGGGGTATGTCATAAATGTCTTAAGGGTTTTCAATATCACACTGGGAATAAAAAGAACAACTAAAAGATTTTCAAGATGCACACTTCAATATAGAGTGTAGTATCTTTTCCTGCTCCTCATAACATTGCAAATTGGAACTAACCACTGGAAATGTCCAATGTAAATATTTAAGTTAATTATCCTTATCTTACTCGTACATTAGCTAAAAAGCACAAGAGGTTGCCAAGCAAACAGTTCTGAGGAGCTCTTACTGAAGACATTCCAGTTACTGCAGTGAAAACACAAATAGTGTTTCTCCTAACAATTAACTGTAAGAATAGAAATAATGTGAGCATTCAACTAGATACAAAACAGTAGAGTGTGGAAGTGCTTTTCTTCTGAAGAATTTTTTTTTTTTCTGAAAAAAACATTGATTCCATGTAAGTATTTGTTATCTAAACTAGTCTCAGGTTCAGTGTTCTTTTCCAATCACAAATATGCTTTTTAATCCCCACAAAATGAGTCCTGCCCTAGACTAAATGATGCATTTCAATCACTTTTGTAATTTTCATGGTAGAATATTGGTCACTTTTTAATTAAAAATTTGGTTTTTGTACAACATAAACCCATACTGTCTATTCCTCATTCATACAAACTGAATGATTTTTAATGTGCTTATTGATTATAAATTTAGCACTGAGTTATGGGTGGACCAAGATTTGCTGTGTGGTGAAGTTGGGACTGGATGTTTAAATGACCATGAACACATGACAGAATATGTTTGTCCATGGCTAGCACAAATGAAAAAGACCACTAGATAGTTCTGATATTTTCTCTTCATCTCTATGACTGGAGTATTCAGATAACTGGTGTAGTCAATGATAAAGACCTTCCATGCAGTGGTACCCCGATGAGTGATTCTGTGCACACCTGCTAAAGCTGCTTCCCTGTTTGCACATTTTTCTGATAGTGACTGCATGCTTTTGCCTTGACATGATCTAGCTACAGCCATAGTTATGTAAAAGATCTGACCCATAAATGCAATCAGATGTCCTCAGAGAGAATCTCAAACTTTCCTCGTTCTTTCAGTTCTTTTCACCTAGACCCACTGGGAGAAACCTATTCTTACAAACAGATTATATGTAGTTACATGCTTCTAGGAGTTCTTTGTTTTTCTGTGTCTTCCTTTCCCATGCTATGCATATTTAGTTTAAATTTTCAGTTTGCTGTAAGACTGAAATCTGTCTCTCCTCATCAAGAATTCTACTTGACTCTGTCCTAGTTTATCAACAGAATGTTTTGAATCAGTTAATTACTGTTGCTGGAATGCATGCTTGACATGTGAACAATTCTGTAAAAAGGTAGTAAAATAAATGAGGACTAGAATGGATTGCACTGACCTCATGACAAGAAATAAACCAAGATTTAATTCGGAAAAAAAAAAAGTATACCCTTTCTACACCGGTTTAAATATGATAAAATGATAATACATACTTTGGAAGTAGAATATGTACATAAATAATTCTAAATTCTGGAGAAAAAAGGTCACAGATCTGCTCCAGAGAAAGGACATTATATTTATGTTTTATAATTATGTTTTCACATGTATATTTTCATATGTATCCATTCGTACATGAGCATACATAGTTTTGTGCATATACATCTGTACATTGTACATCTCTAGATAAGAATAAGAATATATGTAAGAATAAAGAAATTATTTTTCTTAGTTTCCAGATTGAAATAATAGTAAAAATCACTTGAGTTAAACACAGAGGCACTTGTCATTGAAGTGTCATCATTTTTCACGTGTACTCTCCAGGTACAAATGCAGAGTCTACTGCTCTAGATATATTCTCTCTCTCATTCTCTGTCCTAATTTTGTGTTAGAGAACATACTAAAAGAAATTTACCTCCACAAAGTCTCTCTCCTACATCATTATGTTTCCATCAACTCTTTTAACTGAAGAGTGATAGCGGACTATGTTTTCATTTGATCTCTGCGTATTTTGATTTCTGCATATAGTTAACAGGTATTTTTTCCACTTAAAAGGGTATTTATTTTATCACTTGATGAATGTATAAGTGGTTTTTAACGGTGTTCCTACTACCAGAAAGAAAGCACTTAGCTCCTCATGCCCTAGTCATAGAAATATGTATAGCAATTAGAGGAAGTTCACGGGAAAGACAAAAAAGATTGGATCTATTTCCATAGAAGGAGACTCCACAACCTCTCTGGGCAACCTGTTTGAGCGCTCAATCAACCTTACCGTATAGAAGTTCCCTCACATGTTAGTAGGAAATTTCCAATGTACAAGCTTTTGGCCACTCCTTTTCCTATCACTACACACGACAAAGAAGAGCCTCACCTCATACATTTGCCCCCCACCTCCCTTAAGATATTTGTAAATATTTTTCAGATCCCCTCTCAGTCTTCTTTTCCCCAAGTTGAACAGTCCTAGGTTATTAAGCCTTTCTTCATATGCGAGATGCTCCAGACCCTTTATCATTTTTTGTGGCCTTCTGCTGGACTCCTTCTGAAGGTCCCTGTTCTTTTTTCTTTTTTCTTTTTTTTTAACTGGGGAGCCCAGAAATGGACAACAGTAGTCTAAATGTGGCCTCACATGGGCAGAGTAGAGAAGGAAGAGAACCTCCCTCGTCTTGCTGGTCACACTCTTCTTAATGCTCCCTGAGATAAAATTGGACTTCATGGCCACCAGGGCACACTCCTGGCTCATAGCCGACCTGTTGTCCACTGGGACCCCTGGGTGCCCCTCTGCAGAGCTCCTCTCCAGCAGGTCATCTCCTAACCTGTTCTGATGCATGTAGTTATTCCTCCCCATGTGAAGGGGACTTTAGGTTTCTTTGTGGTGAAATATGTTGCAGTGAAACTTGGAGGAGCGATGTTTAAGTCAAATTGAGAGAAAAAGTGTCTCAAACTTTGTGCCAGAATGTAGGTGCAAGAGAAGAAAGAGAAGACAATCTATTTCTAATTTATATGTCCTGATTTGTTACTTTTATATGAGTAATTACCTCTGAGATATTCCCCCGAGCAGCTGCACAGCCAACACATTGAAGCACACTTTTTCCACTCATTCCTTTCAGCCTAGAAGGCAGTAATATCGGATGTGGTTGAAAATAGCATTTCTGGCATCTCAGGTGCCTCAACAGATTGGGTGGGGTTTTTGGATCAACTCTCCTGAATCTAGGCACCTAAATTCCACCTAAATTGCACCTTGGACACCTAAGTACTAGTTTAGTGCTGGAATAAACATGCTGCAAATTATACATGCTCACAATTACATCATTTCCTACGTGCCACATACGCTTTGTATGGTGTGGGGAATGATGAAGAGGAAGAACTTCCACCCACTTTACCGCCTCCTGCTTGGCTGCACTTGCTCATCTGTGTGCATCCTAATCTGTACTGCAGGGACGGTGGGCAATACAGTGGTGTAAAATTGCCCCAGCAAGCCCATAGAGAATTATGTGAGTGTGAGTGAGTTTATAGGGGAAACTAAAATCTCACAGTGAATCTACAGGATAGCAGCAGACTTGCCTTCAGGATCTTATTGTTTTAAAAATAAGTCATTCCAGAGAATTCACATATCACTATATTAGTAAGATAAAATATAGAGTTCCAACTGAGAAATTCCAAAGTTTCTAACTTCCTCCTATATGTATCCTTTAAAATCTGAAGTTCTTAAAAAAGCAAATTTGGAAGTTAAAGAGTAAATGCGAGTAACATTATCAAGGCTTTAATAGTAGGATATTATTGTATAATATTGTTTTAGGACATTACTTAGCATGAAAAACAAACTGCAAACATTCTGGGTGTACCTGATGTTCAGCACAGACACTGAAACATGGATCATCACATAGCAGTTTATATTCCAACATCACTTCACAGCAAAGAAGCTCTATAAAAGTTGCGAAAGTTTTAATGTGCTTCAATAATAATGGATTAGATTGTCCTAGATGATAATTCCTGTATTCTTACTCGTGTATCTGTGTGTGGGCCTAAAGACAATTTGCATAGTACAATCTGTATTACTGCAAGATGGAGCAAGTAATATCTGTTTACTTCAGTCTTTCACTTAGCTTGTTTTTTTTGGTAGGTTTTTTTTTTTCTTTTTTCTTTTTGGTTTGATTTGGTTGAGGTTTTTTTTTTTTTGTTTTTTTTTCAGCATCTCACTTGAGGCATTGAAAGTTGTGTTTTAAAAGCCTAAGTTTATTTCTTTAAGGACTGTCATTATTACTCTTCTCAGCAGGGCTCATTAGCTCAAGAGGGAACCATGCTAACAGAAGACACCTAACTTCTTGAGGACACGCAGCCAATTTGCAGTGTAAGCACCATAAGCTCAAGTCTTCATTGAAGCACCTCAGTGTAGACCTATCCTCAGTGGTTGGGTAAATAAGAGAGATGAAGAGCTATTGTCTCATTCAAAAATTCAAGATGGCATTGTTCATATCCATACAGGTAAAGTTTTCTTCTCTGATTGCCTTCACTTAAAACTATGTGTTGGTAATGGTATATGGTTTGCGTTGTGCCCTGAACCACACTCAGTTACATCCAGGGAAGTATAATAACATGTCTTGTGCTAGGCAAACTAATTAATGGTTATTAACAATAAGCATGAAACTGTACTCTGGCCTTCAGTTTACTATTTTAGATACATCTCTGGAAAAAGAAGCATTTTTGTTGTTTGGGGTTTTTTTTGTAATAGCGGCAGTGAATAATGGAGTGAAATGAAAGTCAGTGTGAAAAGGATTAGGTTCCCAAGCAAACATAGCAATCATTTATACCAAAATCTTCAGAAGCAGAGGTCGATTTGATGAATTAGCATTTTTGCATGCATATCTTCAAGTCATTCATTCCTTATTTGCACATATAAAGTGAATACACATTCCTTGAATACCATTTGGGTGTTATAGAGCTCTCAGGAGTAGAAAGATTTCTTCTAAAATATTTGGCTAGTGTCAAAATTTTATATCAAATTTATATCCTCTCAAGGGCACTGTAAATACATATTAGTTTTAAATTATCTGAAATATTAAGTTGTTTGGATTTGCCCATGAGAAATTTATGACTGAAGTGTGATCCCAATTGTTTTAAAATGTCAGCTTGGTCTCCAGAAATTGTGAAATTCCTTCATGATCTTGACTAATCACTGTTTAACATCATTTAGTGAGCATGCAAAGGAGGAATACATTCTCCAATATCGGGGTATTTGTTCACTTCACACTGTGTTGGACATATTAGAGTAATATTAGCAGAGTTTATCACAGGAGGGAGATCTTTGTCACATCACATCTGCTTCAGGACATCATATTCTAAGACACACACTGGATATTTCCTGGGCTGGTACGGTCAAAAAGCAGTTGGAACAAAGGCACATTTTAAACTAAGCTTCAGGTTGTCCAATCAAGTCTGAGCATGCCTGAGTCTCTGTTGGGGCCTACAGAGAGATTTTCCCACCCTTCACTAGTGGAATTTCAGCATAACCAGTGCATGGGTGACATTACAGATGCCTCTTTGCATGTTGTATTCATATCCACTTTCTGAGAGTCAAGTCTGTTCATGATTCTTGACACAGCAAACCTAAAATTTAAGGCACTTAGGGCTATTATTAGATGTCAAAATTAATGTAAAATGAAAGCAGCTGTATTCTAGTTCAGTTAAAGCAAAAGTGCCGAAAGGCCATATCCATTCACTCCTGAAAGGTCTTTTGAACTTACGAGGTGCTGTCCATGGAAAGAGGTTATGTTATCTTTTGTGTACAAAAAATTCTACTGCCACATGAGTTGGGAAAAGTTGGATGTAAAGAAACAAAACATCAGAAAGAAAATGGTTACCAATTAAAACTGCATTTGCTTCTTCCGTATTGGACAAAGAATAAGCAGATGAGATAATAAGATGAAAATGAGGGGAAATTTATACTCAAAATACCTAATTTTCACTGTTAAATGGAGCAAATTACTAGAGGAGGTAATAAACAGAAAACTAAAAAGATGAGAGGGAGCAGCTATTCAGCTTCTCCTTATCAGCATGCACGGTAGTGGAGATAAATGCTTATACTACCCATTGTTCTGGTCCAGTTTCCTTTTTGACTGTCCTGGAAAACACTTAGTAAAACACTGACAATTGATGGAAGTTCAAAGAACAAGCAACTTGATTTTTTTGTTTAAGAAATAAAAATCAGAAAGCATTTGAAAATATTAATTCAACTTCCTCCTTGGATCTTTAGGTCATATTCTGAATGTCTTTGCAATGCAAACACTGAAGAATGTAGTAGGCATTCCCTACAGTTTTTTTCTTAAACAGATAAATATGTTCATTGAATTTATATGTCATGTTTTTTGCAGAAATTGCTGCATGCTTCATTACCACTTCCAGGAATTTTTTTTGTTAATCCAGTAAGGTCTCAGTTCACAATTCAGATGAGAAATTCCAAAGAAAAATATTACACTAATGGTGATCATGCTGGTAATGCACACCGTTGTTCTAGTTCTGATTCCAGTTATACTAAAACTATTCAATACATTTATCCATACAAAGATATTAAAACCTTGGCTAAAGATTTTATAAGTCTCCCAACTGTATCATAGCTGGGTAGTTTGAGTTGACATCTTTTCTCTGATCTTGTCTCAATTCCTCTCCTAATTTACTTCAAAAAACCTGCTCAGATTATAAAAATGAAACTGAGTGGCAAAGTTGACCCCATATTATAGTATCTTCATAATAGGAAACAGATGTTTAAAATCTTATGAAAGGATACATCGAGAACTACCACACAGCACAGAGAAAAAAAAAAAATGAAATGTGCAGTAAACTTCCCATTTGTTTACAGTCCCATATAGGGAAATAAATGTTTGTGTTTATTGCATTATACAAATGAAAAGCTCAGAGATACTTGATCATGTTTTAGAAGGGAAACTATCATACAGTGTCAAAAGTAAATCAGAAAATGTTCTCAATTCTACCTGAGAATTTGACATCCTGTTTAGGAAATCAGCCTGAATTTCATGATCACTGTTCCTCTCAAATTTTTCTCTAGCTTCAGCTCACTTCTGCACCCTCACTGGCAATTCTGATACTATCTTTACTATCTTTATCTTTACTACTTTCACCTATCTAACATCAAATTTTGCAAGGGCAGAAGGTGAGAAGCCTAAGGAATTAAAAATGGAAATGAAGATTATTTTTCCAACAAAAAGCTTAATTAGTGAAACAACATATTTGGAAAAGCTGTGAGATCTTGAACTTTGCTTGGATTCCTTCCAGAATGTACATTTTAGTCCAGAAGAATTTAAAATCACACAGTGAATGAATAGGCGTTTTGTTCATGAAATAAACTTAATTGTACATATTTATATGTGAGAAATACTATGAGAAACTGACTATAAACTTTCTTAACATCTCAATACATACATAAAAGTGGCCCAGGAAGTGGAATCTCAGCAATATTTCAACCACAACGTCAAGTACAATTGCTACCACACTGCAAATAGTGCCCAAAGAATAGGAACAAAGGTGGTTACCCAGTGTCTCACTGGCAGAGCAAAGAGCAAGTAAATGCAACAGTGCCTGCTCCTGTTGGCAAAAATAAAGAACATTGTATGATGTGAATGAGAAATTATTCATACCTGTGCTACTGGTGTTAGTTCAAATACTGTTTTGGCAATTTCTTCTCTAATCCTGAAACAACATACATGGTTAGTGAATCACTGGGCTCTGCGCAGAAATTACCTTAACCCATGGCTCTATCAGAATATCTCTCATATGACTAATCCTTTTTTACTGTTTCTCATTAGAAATATAAGATTAAAGAAGCTGCTATTCCATCTAAAGTTCTATAGTTTACATTTTTATGCCATTTTATGCAATGGTGGATGTTCTTGCTAGATAGTTCTTGCTAGAAGAGACTAGATTCCAGAACCTAGCCACAAGGCACAGAACTTTGTAATGTATGCTTCATTATATATGTCACATACCACAGTGAAAAGCTGAAGACTTAAAGTCACACTTTGAAAAGCAAATTCCTTATTGTTTTTTCCAGTCTTTAAAAATAAGTACTGACTTGGCTTCTCTCCACATATAAATTCTCTGTTGATTCTAATGTGGAAAAATTTACCCTTACAGCAAAGAGTGAGCCAAATTTTTCTGAGTATTAATTCTGTAAAGTAGCTTTGGTTGTTCCATCTGATTCAGTTAATTTGGAGCTAAAATGTAAATGGAAAACAAAGCTTCTGCATTAATATTTGCCTTGAGCTTGATCCTGAGTTCCTCAAGTTCCTTCTTGCCTAGCTCATTTTAACCTGAAATCTGGAACATTATTTAGGACACTTATTTAAAATAGGTGAAATTTCAACAAAATATACAAATAAATAAAAAAATAAAAGCAGAAATCTCATTGCATTATTACAGGAAGTTAATGAGATGTTTATCCTTTTTCTACTCTGATACTGTCAGTGCTGCTATTATAGATATTTGTCACGATCAATTGACCAAATTTCTCATCCTGAATGCAGACTGGCTAAAGTAGAAGAGCTCTTTATCCCAGTAAAAGTTTATACCATCTAAGCTGTTAGGGATATTGATGAGAATTTGCAGGGCTTATGAAATGCCAGGTATCTGTTTCAGTGAGTAACCAAAAATCTAGTGCTTAAGGAAATAGCTCACTGATAAAAGAATGTGTAAGTTGGGTTGTGCAATGTGGATTTGTAAATGAGTAAGATAAATGATGTGTTAAGGGATTAAAATGTGAACTCATTTGTTGTGTAATGATGCGTGTTCTATGTAGTAATTATTAAGTTTATTGTTAATAAAATGGAAAGTTATGGCTTTATGATCCTAAGATAAGCAGAACAGCAGACAGAAAAAAAAAAAAGAGAAATGAAAAGAAAAAAAAAATTGGTTCAATTCTTAATTCTTTATAAAAACCTAGCCAAGAAACGTGTCAAATGCAGACAGAGTGGAAAGAAGTTAGCAGGAGCTTGGGAGTGTCAGCCTTGCAACAGATGGAGGTAACTGTAGGTGCTAGAGGCATGGTTATTATCCCATCATCATGGGATACTAATTTCACAAAAAGCACTCTTTGTTTTTAACTTCCTGAGTCAAGATGAACCTTATCTCTCTTGAACTGAGCAAGAGTTCTATGGTTATAGAAAATCTGTCTGAATTTCTTATTATCTTTTCATTTTGAAACTTCTGCCACTAAAGACACTTCAGGTTCAGTGAGGGATGTGCAGCACAGAAAAGCCTTCCACCAGTGTATAAACTAAACATTTCTGATTCATTCAAAAATATATATATATATTATTTTCCAAATGGCAAAACTAATGTGAAAGGTCTAATAGAGATTCAAGAAACATTTCCATGCTCAGTGTTTGAAAAGATCATGCAGAAGAAATGTGATGCAAGCACTCAGTAATTACCAAGAACACAACGATAAGTAGGAGATGTAAAGCTAAAATGGATTACCATGGAAGTGACTGAAAAGTGACTGTCTGGTCTCATCCTGGACAGGAAAGACATCAGCATATTGGAGCAAGACCAGTGGAGAGCAGCCATGATAGTTAGGAGAATGAGGCAATAGGCATATGAGGAGAGAAATGGATCTAGTTAGTATTGAGGAAACAGGACTAAAGAGAGATTTCTTCACTGTCTTCACAATATCTAGTGGAAAGATAAAGGGAAGACAGTTTTCTCAGTGGTGCACAATGGTATGACAAGAGGCACCATAGCTTGAAAAGTAGAAATTTCAATTAGAGCTAAGTAAAAGTGAGTGGTAAAACACTGGAAGAGTTTGCCCAGAGAGGCTGTCAAATCTTTGTACTTGGAGGTGTGTTCGGGACTTGACCTGAGCAAGTTGGTGTGATTAAACATGCTTTGAACAGGGGCTTTGACTAGATGACACCCAGGGGTACATTTTGAAGTAAACTAGCCTTTGATTCTGTGCCAAAAAATAAAATACCAGCTAAAACGTGTAAGAAGCTGTGATAAGACTACAGATTTGACCCCATTTTTGCAGATAGATGGTATTTTTATCTATCCTTTATTTGTTTTTCTGTCTATCTTATGCAGTTGTTCCAATTCTACTGATGCTATACTATCAGCTAGTACTTCTTATTTATGTATATGTTTTACTTACAAATAATGTTTATATTTTTGAAACTGAGATCCATACCGTCATATTAAACTATCCATACCGTCATATTAAACTATTAATCAGAAAGTGGATGATTTTCCTAAACCATCTTTTTTAAAGACATTCTGTGAATATATTGCTTTCTGATAAGTGCTTTATAGCATGCATACATGTACTTATAATTTTTTGTGTGTGTTGAAAAAAAACATACTTTTAGATCAGAAAAACAAAGTTGATACAAAAGCAGAAGCCCATAATATTTATAAACTTTCAGAAAAACACAGATACATATTAAATACACAGACCAGTCCAAAGAATTCCCCAAGACTCGTCTTTATATCAGATGTAATGTTATTTGAATATTGCTTTATGAAAAGAATGTAGATATTCTAGAACACACATGATAAAAGCATTACAACAGTTACGAAAAATAATGTGATGTAGAAAAAAAATAGCCAAGAGAGAAAAGAAGAAGAAAACAAGCATGTCCAATCCATGGCCTGCTGGCTGCATGCAGCCTGGCCCAGTTCACAATACCACCCCACCAAGAAACCTAGCCTGGCCCAAAGAGCATAGCCATTGCTCAGTGTATGGGATTTGCTGAGTCACAGCCTGAACTACTAAGAGAACACCTGGAGAAATGACTCTGTCAGCCCTAGAAGCACAGGTGAAGGCAATTCACCTGTGTGACCAGAGGAGCCAGGTTCCTCTGCAGATGGCAGCAGAGGGACAGTGACATAACTGTATCTGACATGAAAGCACGTATGGAGCAAAGGTTTGGAATTGAATTCCTCTGTGTGGAAAAAATGGCACCCATAGACATTCATCAACACTTGATGAATGTTTATGGAGATGAAGCAGTAGATGCTATGGTGAGGAGATAAGTGGTATATTTCAGCAGTGGAGGCAGCAACAGTGGGTCACCTCCTCTGGTGCAGGTTTTGTTGAGTGAGTCACGAATGCTCTTGTTTGTTGCTGGAAAAATGCATAGCTCATGGTGGTCACTACATTGAAAAATAGTGTTTTGTAGCTGAGGACTTGATCTACCAAGCAGAGCTGTATCTATTGTAGTTTCCATGGAAATAAAAAACTTTCAGATCGATGTATATGAATTCTAAGACAATTCCTCTTCACTCAGCTAGGCCTAGGCAAGCCAAATAGTTAGACACATATGGCATAAAGAGTAAATGTATGTCTCAGATGCTTATTTACACTTTACACACCTCCATTATGATGCTATAACTATTTTATATCTGTGTTTGAAAACGGTTCTTAATGATTGCTGTTAATCTTCTGAAGTATTGCATGATGTACTTCTTAGCTGTAAAGCTTGTATAGAAGACTGGCAACTTTCAGAAGACACAGTGTATTTATTACATCATATTGTATTTTATATAACTTGTCCTTTTTCCCACAGAGAAAACTAGGTTAAACTTAATATGATTTGTATGTAGATAGGTGTTAACAGATACCACATTTTGTAACTGGATGTTGGGTAACAGACTGTAAACTTCATCTACTTTGGAAGAAAAAAAAACCTGTCACTCAGGTAGCACTTCACTTTACGTACATGGATTTCCCCTTTTAAAAATTCTTTCTCCATTGGAAGGGAAGCCAAATTCTTCTTGCACTTCTTGACATATTAAAACACAACATCAGAAGTAAAGATGGATTAGTGGATAAAAAGAAGCAGAATTTAATGCATCAATTACATTACATACGGTAATTAATTCTGCTGTTCTATGGTGATCCTAACATTGCTTACAAATATCAGTTGTGTCTCACACGTCATTATGGCCTTCCTCCAATGTGTTATTTGTGAATATACTTCTGACTGTTGTATTTAGAAACATATATGGCATTCTTGTCCTTATTACACTGGTAGAGAATTCTGTAATTATTATTATTATTGAATTGTCTTCCAGCAAGATATAGTATGGAAAAATTGGTATGATTGGCAAAAATATTCAGAATTGTTATTGCAGATCCCAAATGAATCCACTACAGAAAACACATGAAACTGTCTTTCACTGTGTTAACTCATCATCTCCTGAGGGACCTAAGGATATTATTCGACTCTCATTCAGATTACACTAGCTCATAGTTCATTGTATAGACTAGAGTTAGAACATATGATTCTTCTACTGCTAAAGGAGTTTTCTTATTTGAAAGATGCCTTACCTACATATATATTGGTTGTATAACAAAACAGTTCTGAAAATACTGCTATTTCCTCATCTTCTCTGAGGCTAAAATAAATGTCAATTTAAAAATTGAAAAGAATTAATCCTGCTATGAAAGTTGTCATTATGTGGTTAATATCTAAATAGTGAAATACAATTAATGTGTAGACTTAGTAATATTTCATGCATCCTATCAGGAAACTTTAAGTCACATCTCAACTATTCCCAAGATTTCCAGATGCAGCTTGAGTTAATAAAATGCTTGCATGAAATTATAATTTAAAAATTAATGTAATCTGACTCACTGATTATTGAGTCTGAAAAGCCATAAGTGAGAATTAATGGTATATCAACACTTCACACAAGTAAGAGGCAGACAATCAGGGGGTACTGGAATTCTTGTTTGACCTGCTGCAGTTGAAGCCTTTAGCCATTATCTGAATATGGTGAAATGAATAATAATTCTCTAAAGGGAATAGTCTTTCCTCCAGCTGCCTGCACATCATTTATAAAAAAATCCCAGCATACTAGGATTGTACAAGCTACTTCTAATTTTGATTTAAAAACAAACAACAACAATAAAACTTCTATCAGATATTCAAATGGTTGTGCTCTTTGGAAACTTAACAGGAAGAGCTAGCCAAGAGCTGTTTAGTGTGCTTAGAGTGCTTTAACAGGTAGCTTGCATACAGTAAAAAGTACTTGCAAGAGGCAAGAACATTACATATGTCTCTAAACACATCATTCAGGAGTGTATTCACGAATCAGAAAACATTTGTGGAAGAACCCAACCCCAACAATTTGAATTCAGTGGAATGATTCCAAAATTAACTTGATCAGATAATGACTAATGACATCCTGAGAAACTATAACTATTTATGAGGAACAAGCAAAACAGATTACAGGTTAGAGTACAAGAAAATTATCTGTGTATAAATATTTCAGGTTAATGAATTAAAGCACTGAATAATCAAAGTAGACTATAAAAATTCCTGTGTTAATGGTCTCCTTAAATCAATGTAATGTGGTCTTTTATATTTTTAAGTACTCTATAGGGGAAAAACCGTACGATGTTCAGAACACATGGAGAAGAAGAAAGGGTCTTGATTATATTTTCTGCTAAATGGCTACATATTACCTTAAAAGAAAATATGCTTAAATGCTACTCCTGGTGCACAACAGAAATACACGCTTTTAGTGTGGTATAGGACTCTAAAACAAACAACATTATTGGAATTCAATGCCTGAATTACACTTAGTGAAGAACATCTGTATATTGGTTTTGGTATTCCCTGACTTTGTGAGTAATACAAATATTTCATGCAGATCATTAGATTACCTGTTTGACTGCTGCAGACAGTTAAACTTCTGAAGAGAAGTGACTCATCAAACCACCACAAGGAGTCACTGACTGAACCTGTGCAGAAGAAATTACATATTGAATACAGTGTTTGGATAGCTGTCCTTTTCTTGTTTCCTATGAAGACATCAGGATGATGTACTAAATCAAACCTAGCACTTTTGTAGAAAATTGAATTACAGAGATGCAGAAATGCTATGCATCACCTGGACCTTTTTTGTACCTAGATGATAGGAAAAGTATTGATAAAATTTAATTGTTCTGTGCAAAAGTGTTAATGATAGCTTTTATATATGGGTGCGTATATATGTAGACATAAACAAAGCATAGCATTAACAGAAAATATTTTAAGTCTTCCTCATGTGTGACTGAGGCACAGTAGTTAAAAGTGATCCTCTGAATTCTTTTAATTGTCCAAACAGAACTGAATTACTTGCATTGGTCTGAAAATCACCTTTGTTTACTGCTGCACAGTGATGGTCTTACTTATTCTATTACGTAAAGTAACTATCTTTGAATTCTGGCTTGTCCAAAGTTGCCTGGGGCACAGAGTGCAGAGTAGATCACCATCTCAGGTCCCATCGACTCAGAAGAGGAAAAAGGATAGAGCTTAGTAATGCCAAGCTCCTTCCAGCACTCACTGAGCTGCTGCTTGGATCACTGAAGAAAATATTACCTAAGTAACACATGGCATGGACAAATAAGGAGTACTGACAAGCAAGCCAGTATCACCTTCTTTACAGACCAGTAGTCACTATGGCTGATTCTAGGGCCTGCAGAACAAGCTTTGCTGTTACCACCCCTCCCTTATCAGGCCTCTGAGAGTCAGCAGAGCAAAGAAGTCTTGCATGCCTGAAGCTAAAGCATCTTCTCCAAACTTCTGCCCAACATGTGCTCACCTGTGCCTTAATAATCCATGTCAAATGCCTGTAGCTGGCATATGCAGCAGATTTCCTCATACTTCGTTTTGGTTGAATATTGGCTGATTTCCATTCAGATAAAGATGTATTCCTTTTTTTATTTCTTCGTCAGGATCCTGAAAAGGTTTAGAATGCATCTGTGTTGTTCTAAGATTTAATTCTAGCAGTAGCAAAAAAGCGCACTTCAATAGTCACCCTCTCAATGCTTCCCACCAAAGTATGAAGACTAACATCTCCATCCATGACCTGTGTAAGACTGTAAAACAGCATGTAAACATAGCCTTACTTTAAAAATATCTATATCTATAAAATAGTAGTGCAGATGCCTGACTAGCATATCAATGACAATTATGAAATAGGCAGTGCCCAACCAACATTGCTATTTCAGTCAGAAATTCTCTTGGGAATTGTTTTAGTTGCCATCCTCCACTATATAATCTGAATTTTAACATAGTCATATTGAATTATTATCACTTTCAAAATCTTGGAGAAATAAGGAAAGGGAAGGGTGGCACTACACATCCCCTTATACTCCATTTTAGTTACCGGGAAAAGGAAACACAGTGATTTCCAAACCACCCTTATTCCCTATAAATAGGAATCAAATGATAAAAATTGAAGGAAGCAGTTTTAGGAGACTTACATATATTACTTACGTAGAATAACAAGCAAATTTTAGTCTGTTCTAATTATGGTTTAGGAACTAAATTTAAAGGAGACCTTTCATCCAGTCTGTCTTATGGGGAGGCAAAGTTCAGTCACTATCAGCTGGGCCCACAATTTTCTATTACCATTTCATTATTCATTTAAGCTCAGGCACAGCTAATGTTCACTGGGCATTTCTCTAGGGTCAGTATATGCACCTAAGTGAATTACACATGCAAATATCACTATAATGAAGTGCAGATTCAAAACCATACCTACAAATCAGGAAGACATTTTGAGCAATCTGGACCGTAAAAGTATAAGAATAGTTATCTGTGTTGACAGTTGTATGAACCAGAAAATAAACTACAACATAAGGCAACAATGTACGTTAATATTATATCATTTTCACTGGACACTAACTCAGTTTTCCCTTCTCTTTATCTCATTTTGTCATCTGTTAACAGCATACAAGATCTTGCTGCTAAAATATCAACATAATAATCATTTTTAAAAGTGTTTCCCACCAGCAGAAAAATAAAGTTCAGCCAAGAGAAAAATAATGGAGTCAGATCACAAACAAATATAACTTGTTTGAAGGCCCATTAGGTTTTTCCACTGGGAAAGAGAAAAAATATCCTACCTGAACAAATGCTCTTAAAAATCAATAGCTATCAATATTTTATGCTTGAATCGTGAAATTGAGCAACACCCAACACTGGTGACGTTAGAGCAATAAAATTTTAGTGTTTGTCTTATGCTGGTGATACATTAGCTTAGTCCTGCTTAGCTTTGAAGTTTGAGAGCATGCTACATTTATTAACAGAAAAGGAGGAGATTTGTATTTTGAGTATCATAATTAAGTTTTAAAATGTGGTTTTTAGCCTAAGATCTTCAGTCATATACAAAAGTAGTGACTCTTAGTTCCCCCATAAAAATGAGGAAATGAAGAATGTTTGAAGTGGTTAGCAAAAGTCACTTAGCATATTAATGTCAAAAGTGGGATCACAAACTCCTCTTCATGATTGGTACTTTGAGAACTAACAAAACTCAAATGACTTCCAAGGATTTGTGGTGCCTTCAGATAGGTATTTGTGTTGATTACTTGGAGGATACAAGTTAAAAATTAGTATCAAACTAAAGCAAGACTCTCAATTAATAACACTGTCACTGTGAGGTCTTCCCTCATGCTGAAGGATACAAGTAGGTCTTATCTGCTCATCTTCATCAGTTAGTAAATAACTGGCAAAGTTTCACAGGTTGCAACTCATATCTGTTTATTATGAGGTCATATCTGTGGTCTACAACAGTTATTCCTTAATGCAGATCTCCATTTGCTCTGACAAATAAATAAGTAGAGAATAGAATAATCACTGGATTTTCAATCATCAGATCATTCAGTTATTCTTCAAATTAAGGACTGGATTCTTCTAAGCCAACTTGAACTGTCTATAACAGCTTGTCAAAACTTAATTAGTCCTCTGTGATCCTCTTAAGTCATTGAAAAGAGATAGGCAGCTACTGAGAACAATTCATTGTTCCTATCTCACACACTGATTTTAATGATGAAAATGAACACACTATGGAAATCTCTCCCTCCAGAGAATAGATTACATATAGACAAACTAGAGATAGATAAACAAACATGCCTGAGATTTGTTAAGCAAGTTCTACATTAGTTAAAGATATTCAATCAGCTAGGGTGTTTAGGTGTCTCTCACATGTAGATTTCTATGTTCATTTGGATAGTCCGATAAATCTCATAGAAGGCTATGACCCCACCTCAGACTAATAATTTTCTCCTACTTTATTTTCCCACATTGTTTGTTACAAGCTTCCTCTGCTTTCTGCTATCTCTTTGCTAATGAGGTTATAATATAATAATGTGATAATGTGGGAATATTTTGTAACGACCTTTGTAATCTATATTTGTCACTGGTGTATCTGTACTACATTTTTGCTCAAAACTTTTTGTTTCACTAGTAAGTGAAACTGTTAGAAATTGTAATGAATAAGTTTATACCGACAATTAAAAGAAGTTTAATTTTGTATTTGTATACATTTACAAGAAATGCTAGAGAAGATTTTGTATAAGAGTAGGATAGTGCTTTTTTGTTGTTTTCTGAATACTGAAATGGAAGCAAAACCAAAGCCATAAATCAATATTAAATACTTTCTGCTAGAGATTTTGGTCCATCTGGAACTAAGTAGCAAATTGAAAATTGCCACATTTTCATTGTAAATTTGTGTCTCTTTAACTTTCCATTTTTAAGGATACTTTTTTTTTCAGTCAATCAAGTGTGCTGAACTTAATTAAACAGGCTATGAATGAATTTTGCATGGTCAAAGCTAAACTGACAGTTAAGTAATAAATGTGCGTGATATCCAACAGAAAATATTGATTTTTTTTTTCCTTTAAAAAATTTGTTTTGTGTAGAGAACAAAAGAGTTTGTTCTCTACCTAAAGCTATTGTAACTTTGTCATAATTAGGGACTATATGTATCTTAATTCCGTGAGTCGATACTATGCAGTGTTCCACTTTCTGTTATTATACACGGTAACACTTTGAACTTTCACATGCCTATATTTATTCAACAGATGGCAGAGTTTGTGAGAGGATCAAACATCTTCCCGACAAGAGAGCAGCTCATTTTGTGCAAGGAAACTGCCAGGTATCTTTACTGGATGGTAAACAAACTGATGGCCTGCTTCTTTTCCCAGGAGGAATTAGCTGCATGCAGCAGCCACAAAGAGGGCGGAGAGGCATGAGCTGCTGAATCCTACAAGCCTTAATTCAGTACCTAGTACCAAAACATAGAATGCACTTTGCAGTAGAGTGCAAATTTATTCTAAGACAAGAAGTTCACCTTCAAAAACTATAACTATCATCTGGATAATAAGCACTTAACATTTTCTTAAATGTTGTAGAGAATGAGAATATTTCTGCAGTTTTCTGTGTGAATATATATGTTCAGAGCACTTGTTTAAATAGTTACAAAGACAACTTCAACTTGTCTTTTTACTGTCATTAGTGTGTAAATGACAAATAGCAAGCACTATAGCAGTCCTATGTCATGTATTGAAAAGATGCACTTTCAGATATTTAAAAAAGACAGTATTACTGGAACTGCATAATTTTAACTCTACAATTTTGTTTTTTTAATAGAAGCTTATTTTTACCAGAGCATATTGTTTTCATTTCTGATAACTTCTCTAGGATCCTCTATAACAGATCATATCCCAGCATGAACTCACCAAAATTTTCAGAAAAGAGCAGACCTAGCTCTACAGTTCTTTGTGCCATCTTTAAAGTGGAGTACCAGAGAATTCAACAATTATCCTTAGAAAACATTCCAAGTTGAATGAAATAATGCTGAAAATACAGCATGAATTACTGAAATCAATGTGAGTTAAAGTAACACAGAATTGGGAAAATCCAGTAGGTAGTCTTTTATAATAGCAGCAGAGTCTGCTTTCTGAAGTGCCCTTGGAAACAGAAATATGAGCACTGTTGCCCAGGTGACAAAATCCAAATAGCTGGTGCCTATTTTGAACATAGAACATTTTCAGTGTCTATAAAAAATAATGCTTATTTGTGTATATATATGCTATCCATCTTTGGGACTATGCAGATGTGAATGTAGAGCTTCTTCAATAAAAGTGTTTTTAAAAGAAGTTAATCTTACTGTCCAGAGATGATTCTGTGTAAGTTCCACTATTTCTTTCTCATGTTTTTGCAAAATCAAAGAAAATAATTTGGGAGATTATTTTATTATTATTATTATTATTATTATTATTAGTAGTAGTAGTAGTAGTAGTAGTAGTAGTAGTAGTATTTTGTTTTATTTTATTTTACATTGATGATTATGTCCCTGAAGGAGATCAAATGACATTTGTTCTCTTAACTTGACTATTCATTTCTATTTTTTTTCCAGGCTTTTACAAAGGTTCTGACTTCATAGAATCATCGAATCATCAAGGTTGGAAAAAACCTCCTCAAAAATCATCCAGTCCGACTGTCCACCTATCACCAGTATATCCCACTAAAACTTGCCCTTCTGTAAAATATCTAAATGTTTCTTGAACACCTCCAGGGACAGTGACTCCACCAGTTTCCTGGGCAACCCATTCCAGTGCCTGACTTCTAAGAGAAGCATTTTTTTAACCTCTGATCTGAATTTCCCCTGGCACAACTTGAGGCGATTCTCTCTAGTTCTGTCACTCATTAGATGGGAGAAGAGGCCTACTCTTACCTCACCAAAACCTCCTCGGGTTGCTGTAGAGGGAGTCGGACTCCAGCTTAAAAAACCCCAGCTCCCTCAGCCATTCCTCATAGGACTTGTGCTCCAGACCCCACCAACTTATTGCTCGCTCTGAACAAGCTCCAGGGCCTCAGTCTATTTCTTTTTGTGAATTCTGGCCTCACCAGTGCTGAATACAGAGGGATGATTGCTTCTCTGCTCCTGCTGGCAGCACTATTTGTGAGCCAAGATGTCACTGGCCTCCTTGGCCACCTGATCACACTGCCTGCTCATGCTCAGCTGAGTGGCAACTAGTACCCCCAGGTCTGTTGGCTGTACGCAGTCTTGCAGCCACTTTGCCCCAAGCCTGTAGCGTTGCCTGAGGATGTTGCGACCAAAATGCATATCCTGGCACTTGAAGTTATTGAACTTCATCCTACTGGCCTCAGTTCATCTATCCAGCCTGTCCAGATCCTTCTGTAGGACCTTCCTACCCCCTGGCAAAACACTTCCTCCCAGCTTGGTGTCATCTGCAAACTTACTGAGGGTGTGCTCAATTTCCCTTATCTAGGTATCAGTAAAGATAATGAACAGGACAGGTCCTAGTACCACACCCTGGGGAACACCCCTCGTGACCAGTTGCCAGCTGGATGTCACTCTCTGGGCCTGGTCATCCAGACAGTTATTTACCCAGCAAAGAGTGTATCTGTACAAGCCACAGACTGCCAGATTCTCCTGGAGAATACTTTGGGAGACAGTGTTGAAGGCTTTGCTGAATTCTAGGTAGAATATGTCAACAGCCCTTCCATCATCCACCAGGCAGGTCACCCAATCATAGGAAGAGACAAGGTTGGTCAAGCAGGATCTGCTTTTCATGAACCCATGCTGGTTGGGCCTTACGCCTCAATTGTCCTGCACATGCTGTGTGATCTCTCTCAAGATCATCTGCTTCAGAATCTTTTCTGACACTGAGGTCAGGCTGACAGGCATGTTTACAACCCTTCTTGTAGATGGGAGTCACACTGGCAAGCCTCCAATCTTCTGAGGCCTCTCCAGTTTACCAGGAACACTGATAGATGATGGAAAGATGCTTGTTTATCACGTCCACCAGGCCACTTAGCACCCTTAGGTAGACCACATCTGGCCCCATGGACTTGTGGCAGTCCACGTGGAATATGCTTTTGCCTTTCTAATTTTCTCACTGCACATCTTATCAACTTCTTTGTACTCTCTTAGAGTTGCCTGTCCCTTCATATTGCACAATTCCGCAAAAAGGCACAAAATTAGCACCTTAAGGGTAAATTGTTTTCTTCTTTTCTATCCATTCGTATGTTCTAACTTGTTCTGGAAAGCACTGTTCCTAATTAAATTTTCCTTTCACATTAATCCCCTTACAATGAGAAAAAATGTTTCTTATTGGTATTCTCATGGAGGTAATGGGCACCTACATCCCTTCCTAGGAGATATTTAACCCTTACTAGTTCTTTTGCATTTTCACTTGAATCAGCATCCAGTTTGGTTACTAGTTACTATTTCTCCATTTTCTTCTATGTCATACCCATAGCTTATTGTCTAGCATGAAGGAGAAAGCTGACAACAGATAAAAAAAGTTAATCTACAGTGTCCTACCATCTGTCTTCATTCAGGTACTAAGAACTCCCATGTCACACTTCTCTCTCTCATAATCACACTTGCCATTTTTATAGTTAGGTGCTTTTTAGAAAGAAGTGATAACAGATCAAAACTGGTGATGGTGTATAAGTTCAATCACATTTATCTGATCAGAAGAAAGTACTGAAAGGATTCATAGTAGTGTGAAGACCTTTTTTTATTATTATTATTATTATTTTTTACATTTCTGTCATAGGTATCTTTTGCAAACCAAATTATTTCAGTGTTCTTCTCTCCCATAGAAGTCTGGAGTTTACTGCAATAAAAACCACTGACTTCTCTGCTTTTCATATACTGTTATGCTTTAAAAAGTCAGCAAAGGAGCAAATGCAGGAACAAAGAAAAGCAAAACAAAAACAAACAAACAAAAAACAACAGAATGGAAGAGATTCATAAGAATTTGTGTGTTTATTGTTTGTTTGTTTCATGGAGGATTACAGATTTGCTGGAGCACAAGTTGTATGCTTGCACACAGCTCTGAAAAAAAAAATCGCAATTTGAAGACTGGTGAAAAGTCAGTTTTGTTGCAATGTGTACGTATTCCACGTGGAAAACTAAAATAAATATTTAATAGCTGGTCAGCTCTCATTCTCAATGACACAAAAAACCTGAAATCCTAGTCTTGAACTTTCATAGGTTAAAAGTTCTGAAAATCAGGACATTTCAAACACTTCTTTTTGTATTAAAGGTGTTAAACAAAAGTTTAGGAATTAAATAGACTGGATTACTCCCAGTACTACCTAGCTCATTAAAAGTCTTTACTTGTATTTAATGGCATAGCTCAAGGTTATGTAGGTGATTCAAAGGATTATTCATGATAAAATAAGGTAGTAAAAGCTAATTCTCTTCAATATATCAGAATTTTTTTCATCTTTCCTAACACAAGATTTGTCCTTTATGGGAAATATAATTTGTTGCCTAAAGAAATACATTTGTTTAGGTGTTCTATTAGTTGACATTGGCTCTTTTCACATGTTCACCAAAGGCTAACTAGCATCATCAATTTCCTTCAATGTTGAGTGACTGCTCAGATGAAGGTGTACACATCTAGGCAAAACTGGATTTTTTTCCTCGAGAAAATGCACACCTCAAGAAATCTGAGGCCCCTAGCTCTACACAAAAGCAAAATAATCCTTTAGAACAATGAGATAGAGCGCACGCCATAAGCTTGGTTTTACCTATAACTAGCCTCATACATTTTTCTTGGAGCTGGCGTCCTACATTTTATGATTAGAATTATTCACAAGTGCATTTTGTGATGTGTACTGTAAGTTTGTGTTATGGTGATTCTGGTTCTGGGCAGAAATATTTTGTTTCAAAGCTTCAGTTGGACATGGGCATCAAATAGGCACATTTACCAACAGCCTTTTAGGTCACTGTGGTATTACAAACAAAACATGCACACTAGCAACAGTAAGATAAGAAGGAAAATTCTGAGAAAACTGAAATGTTTTCAGAACTAAGCAGCCAGTGAATAGTAATACCCACCATTATAATTGTGAATATAGATATTACCTTTTACATTAAGTTCCAATTTTAAGATGCTAGGTTTTTTAATTTTTTTTTTTAATTAGGCAGTCACTGTTGCAAAAAACAGATATTAAAAAAGCTGTCCTGTTCTGGAGTGGAACACAGAGACCTGCCTTAATCCCCCAGCACCCCAGCAGTGTAGCTGGCAGAACTCTTTGTATGCTTGCAGAGAGAAAGTTGTAATGGGATTAAATCACCTTGCCTGACCTCTGATATAAGACAAGCCATAGGACAGCAGAGAGTGGAAAGAGTACCAGGAGGAATGTTGAGACTATTCAGTCGTTCATCCTGCCCTGAGAATCCTTAGATCACTTTTAAGAGTTGCTTATATAGTTTGTACTTATGATCTATCAACAATAATTTTTTCTCATACCTTTAAACTCAATCGTTTTCCCTGTTATAAATCATTCCTTGATCATTTATTGCTATTGTTTAAGCCAACTGGTATTTGTCCTCCTAGCTACAGAGACAAATCAAACCATTTTCTGTCTTTTAGTTGTATTTACATTTCACATTTGAAGTTATTCTCTTTCTCTTGAGTATGTTTTAATTTCACAACTCAGATCTTGCTTTAAACAGAACCACTTATAAAGGGTTTGGTCTTGATAAGTCACTCCATATGTTCCTTACACTTCTTGTGAATCAGATGTCAAAAGCTTTTAAACTCTCTACTTCCAATTCTGATTCTATTAAAAATGATTCTGCATTTCTCACATCCAAGGCTGAGCCTCCTGAGAAAATAAACACTTCAGAAGGACAGAAAAATGGACTCCTGACATTAGAACAGTTCTCTGGGCTTCCTCATTATGCAAACATTAAGAACAGTCCATCCTTTCTATCCTTTTAACACAGGCTGGTATTAAAAAACAGCAACAAAATATTATGTAGCTCACAACTATGAAAGATGCTGTCATTGGTCACCAGCTTCATGCTGATTACAAGCAGATTCTCAGACAACACACTCAACAGTTCTTATGTTTTTCCTGGAAATATGCCTTCTGACTGCCATAGACTTTTATCACCGTCATGCTCTGATTAACAACTGAGATCCATAATGGCACATTAGGCAATATAATGGCATCTTGTAAGGCTAACTAACACTTTACTGAATTCCAAGTGAATTCCGATATCGTTTAAGCATTCAACCTCTTTTAATTAGTGAGTCTGTTCTGATATAGCTGCCTACTGAAAGATACATATCTATTTCTTCCTTTCTTGAGCTGCTTTCTGTCTTAGTTTATCTGTTGTAATAATAAAGACTCATCTTAGTTATGGGAGATACAGTCTTCTTATTAGGAAATATATAAACCAGTATCTAGTTCATGTTCACTGGAAGCATGTATTCAAAGACTTTTATTATGATTTTTTTAAAACTATGTGTTTTGGAGCTCGGTTATATTTATCATTCTTATTTTACACATGAAAATCCTCTGTACTTTAGTGGGAGATCCAAGTGTGTAAGAAATGGCATTTGGAGTTCATTAAGTAGACTTGGCTTTTATTACTTCGAAGTAGTTTGCTCTTGCATTCACACACAGTAAGAGGAGAATATACACACGTGTTGTATTAGAGGTTCTGCTCTTGCTTCATTGTAGACAATGACTGGGCAACACTCCAAACTATTCCTTATGAAGATGTATAAAATGCAATGGTTTTGGAAAAAAAAAAATAATAAGGGTATTGCACGGGGTCAGATAAATGTAAAACAGTTCTGCTGGGTACAAGAGTGCTAAGAATAAAAAGTGTGAATTAATTTTTCTTTGGCAGCAGACACTATTCAGTACAAAAATTTTAGCTTTTTGAGATTCAGATGATATATATGTTTGTTTTTTCTAAAGCTGGCAGGGGCATATATGTGTCAGTTTTCGTTAAGAATAATTTCCCTCAGGATCTTTGGCTTAGGTTAACCTTCAGACCTGCACTGACCCCTTCCAAGCCATCAGGGTTTCTTTCTGTGTGTTGTTCCATGGATAAATGTACCTGCCAAAACATAAGTGTCTTCAGAAGACTATACTGAATGTATGTCTGAGCAGTTCTCAAAGAAATGTGCTTTGCAAACTGTGTTCAGAAATTCTATACCTCTCTTACCCCTGAAATGGTTTATTTCCTCAGTTTTAATGAGACGAACACTTAGGTGAATAGCAATGATACTTAAAAATAATTGTCCTCTGAGTCAAAATGTTCCTTTTTGAAGAACCACATTGTTCTGTGTATGCTTAATCCCAGTTCTACCTCTGAAAAGTTCTGCTTGCGTATAAATGACAAAGCAAGCCTCGGCAGTTCTTGAAATAGAATCTAATCAGATGACAAAATATCATAACAACAATATGCATCTCAGGTAGTTCCTCTGGGCAAAATGTTGCTTTTTTGGTTAGGAGGGACTTCAAGAAGACTTAAAGTCCTGTTAGTGCACCAACACGGATACACATCTGTGCTCTGCTCCATTCCTTTCTGACTCTATAGGCCACCCATTTTCTTAAGAGTTAATTTTGTTCCGTTAAAATATAACAAATAATATCAGGGTTATGTCACTGTTGGCAAGTAGAGGAGAACTGTTGAAAGTAAGGAAGTTTCCAGGGAAAAGCAGAGACTGAAATATTATTCAAGGATCCTTCTGCCTAAAAATCATGAGGTTATTGTAACACAGTGTTCTGGTTCACACGATCCACTGATGTTAGTAAGAATGCTGAAATGTTTTGATTTGAAGGCTCTGTTGGAAAGACTGTGTTTGAAATGAATAATTTACTTCAGTTCTGCACCCATGAGTGGAGAAATACATTTAAAATATGTATTTTTCTCTTAGAATGCTTTAATGAGAGTCTTATCTTTCCCTTAGACAAAATCACACAATTAGTTATTTGTGAAAAGCTATCAAATAGGGATTTTGCTGGAAGACCAAGATAAGGGATTACCATCTCACTGATTTGCAGTAAACTATGCCATAAACTATACCAATAACTGATTTTTTAATAGGTAATGGTTAGCGATTAGAAACCCTAAAATCACAGAACTTTTAAACATATAATTCCCAGCAGGGTTTATCTATTGAAACTCCAGAGGTATAAGTACAGATTTAATAAAAGATTTCTCATTTATGCATTTGTATGTTGCAGAGCTCCTCTGAGAGTATAAACTAAGTTATATATACTAATCATTGTGATGGGTTATAGAAAAGTAATTTCAGAAGCTGTATATATGAACTGCTACCTAAAAGGCAGAATTTCCAAATCACTCAATTTGTCTTTTAAATGACTTGGATACAGAGGGTAACTCACAAGTGGGGGAAATCTAGTGTTTATCATCAATAGTTTGCACACTAAAGCTGAAAATCATTCTTATAAATGTACTGTCTCTATTATCCATCATTTACTCTTCATTTTACTGGTTCCATTGCAGCTTTGGACATTTTTGGGTGGTTCAAAGGTTTTCTATATTCTGTAGTGTGATATGTCAGTAGCCAAACTAGAGCTAAACAAACACACTCAGAAATGTGGACAGGTCATGACAGGAAAGTACACAATGACACTTATGTATACTACTGGATTTAAAGGAAGATACTTTCTTAGCAGAAATAAATACAGAGCATGTCTATGTGGTCAGAAGACTGATAGAATTCCCCTGTGCTGTCCATGGCTTGAGGCCACTGAAATGTTGTGCTAGTTACTGTTCCCACCAGGCTTGGGGCCAGATCTTCCTAATGTACTCTACCCAAAAGAGATTTCAGAGACATCACTGATCTCTAAAATTTGCCGTCTCCCGTATTTCTTCTGTGTCTGTCACATTGTCCCTATTAATAACTGAGGAACAATATCAGCAAGTGCCTTTAAATAAGCCTTTATATAGGTATTGAAAATGAATGTCCTTTATTCCAGTGTTCTAGACTCTACTCCTAAGTCACCACGTTTTTTAAGAATTGCCTATCCAATAACAAGACAGTTTCCCCTGAAGCAATATTGCTGGTCATTGCAGAATGAGTTAAAGCTCTCTTTAGCTTGAATTTGATTCTGAAGTAACAGTAAAACTCAAAAATAATCTTTCCCTTTTAGAAGAGTTTGATGAGACCAACCAGCACTCTTAAGAGCTAGTTTACATCTTCTGTTGTTACTAATGATTGCAGAGCATTCTTCAAGATCTCAAATACCTGTCTCTCATGACAACTTTACTTGTTACTGTTTTTGTGGATGATATGATTCCCTCAGTTGGGCTAATGCTGTGGAATGTATAAACTGATACAGGTTAGCTTCCAAACCTCCCTACTCTGACAAAGAAGCCATCTAGCTCCATAAATTCATACATCCCACCTAACTTATACTACTCTCTCTGTCTTCTGGAGAAGATCACGTTTAACATCAGTTATAAAGGCAGTTTAAAATACTGGATTAGTCTAGATGCCTAACTTATAGGTGGCTAAAATCTGTTCTGATAAATCCGACTCTATAGCCAGAAAACATATTGTATTATAATGTTCCTAATCAAGAACTGTGCAAATTCATTTTCACAATCTATGAAAACAAACCATACCTCATTCTAGTGCAATTTGTCTGAAGTAATCAAATAATCAAATATGCTTAGCATTATATTGTATGTTATTTTTCACTACTGCATCTATCTAGTGCTGCAAATGTTAGTATACATCTTTTAATATCAAGGGGAACTAGGATTCAGAGGAAGTTGGCTCAGAGGGATTGTGATACTGAAAAGACCTCAAGTGACATTGAATGGTAAGTAAATAAAAATTAAATGAAATTGCAATTCAAAGAAAATTAAGTGCAAACTAGTCCTTAAACAGAAAGCTCGTTTCACTCAGTCTTTTTGAAGTATTGTCCTTAGTACAACCTGCAGAGGACTTGGTCAGACCTAACCACACTGGGGAAATGTGTCAAAACATTGCTGTATGGACAGAAAACAGGCAAACAAAATGACACTAATGTGTGATGTAATATTAGGTGCCACAAGACTATGTGCTTTGTTGACCTGTGCTTTCCTTTTTAGCTTCATTCTGCTGGCCCTAACATCACACTCTTTAAAAGAAGGGAAGCATTTTCTTCAGCTATGGAAAGGAATCTCTTACAAACATTTCCAGAGAAGCGTCACTGGTTTAGGACTCTAATTACATGAGAATCGAGTAGCTGTTTTCTGTGCATCCCAGCCTGAGATGAGAAACCCCAGGGGCTGGAGAAGATGTTTTAGAGTTGTGACGCTGAGTTGAAAATGTTCTAATTTTGAACTGGATTAATTGACAGTTTCACAAATAAACTGCTCTCACAATTTTCCAGTTTCTGCACACCAAAAATTGAAAGCTACTAAAAATCTCTGTTCATATACAAATCTTACGTTAGAATTGTCTTAGTTTATTTGTGGATCCTTTCTCCATTTACTCTAAAGATGAGTAGAGTACACCAAGCAAGGTACTTCTGGAACGGATTCTAACTGAACTGCCTAAGCATCTTATCGCTATCCAAGAAGGTGCTGAAAGAGATACAGAGAGTGTAACAAGCAGTGTTATTTCACACTATTTTGGCTTAATGGGCAGCTGCAGATTGGAGAGTGAGCCATGGGACTACATTTGCAAGTACGTTTACAGATACAGTATTGATTTCCTTGCTCACTAAGAGCATTTCTGTTCTGCCACTGCTTGCAATAAACAACCTCGCTAGAGCCTACATGGGTTGTGAAGACATAATACATTATTTAACAGGAGCTGATCAATATAAAACAAGCATTCCCTTTGTTACAGGAGTGTTATTGACAGAATGCTTCTCCCTTTTAATTTTTTATTATTTTGCATTGATTGCTGCAGTTCTTCAGTCTTCAACAATGTACACTGAGCCAAACCTGGCCATAAGTTTCACTTTTTATATAAAAACAAATTGCCCCATTTTGGAACAGAATTAATTTGGAAGAGTATCCAGCATTCTAAGAAATCAATGAGCATAACCATTAACTTCAGTGGAAGAAAACTCAAGCCTTTGATCAAGTATAAAAATCAGTCCACTTAACTGTCTCTGGAATAGAAGGTCAATACCCAAAATAACCCTTCTGATTCCCAAATAAGACCTTCACTTAAAGTTCAACTGTAAAGAATGCATGGAAGTTGCTAACAGATCTTTGCTACGTGTTATTTTAAATAATATTTTCTACTCTGTGTCTCAGATTTGACCTACAATTTTACTGTCCTAGTTTTAGTTGTGATAGAGTTAATTTCCTTCATAGTGGCTAACATGGTGCTGTGTTTTGATTCAGGAGAAAAACAGTGCTGATGTTTAAGTTGTTTACCTGAGCAGTGTTACACTAAGTCATGAACTTTTCATCTTATATTACCATATTACCCTGACCTGCCAGCAGCACATGTGTTGAACAAGAAGCTGGGAGGGGCAGAACTAGGATATCTGACCCAAATTGGGCAAAGGAATATTCCATACCATATAACTTCGTTATGAACTATAAAACTAGGAGGTGTTGGCCAGGGAGCCTGCCATTTTTGGGGGACAGGCTGAACATCAGTTGGTGAGTGGTGAAAAATTGCATTGTGCATCACTTGTTTTATGTATTCTTTTCTGTCCTATTGAACTGTCTTTGTCTTATCCATGAGTTTTATCTTTTCTTTCTTATTCTCTCCTCCATATCACCGAGGAGAGAACAGTTGTGTGCTATTTTGTGCAATGTCAGGTTAAACCCCAACATCTATTAATGCCACACCTGCACCACTCATATGATAAAGAAAAAAAATCAAAAAGTAAGAGACAAAATGCAATTTCAATTGTGTAAAACTGGACTTCCTCCCACTGCCTCTGAAAAACTGAACAGGTACATGTCTCTGGGGTCTGATGACACACATCCCAGAGTCCTAAGGGAACGTTATTACTGCCTTAGGCTTATAAACAAGATGGAAATCAAATGTTTAGATAGGCAGATAATGGTAGGGAACATTTTTAAATTAAAAAAAAAAACACCAAAGATTTAGATTTGATTTTAAGAGGAAATTCTTTACTAGGAAAGCAGTGAGATAGTGGAGCAGGTTGCCTAGAAGAGCTGTAGGTGCCTCATCCCTGAAGGCATTCAAGGCCAGCTTGAAGGGGGCCCTGGGCAACTCAGTAGAGCGGTGGCAGAACTAGTTGATCTTAAAGGTTCCTTCCAAGCCAAGACATTCTATGATTCTGTGATTCTATCATTCTATGAATCTCATTCATTCCCTCTCACAAATCTCCACGGTGTTCACTGGGAGAAGGGATTAAGTAGGTTAACCATTAAACTTGAAAATTCTACTTCCATTTCTTGGGCTTTCACTCAGAGGAATGTTCTCAATCAGTGAAATGTTAGGATCTTAATAATTCAACGGACACAATTGTCACTTACCACATCCTACACTTATACACTTGACTGCTATTTATTAAATGCCAGCAAATCATTTAGGGAAGTGGATGATCTAGCTTATAAATATCTAAAAAATCCTACATTATTCTGTTATTTGAATGTACTTTATTACAATTTTATAAGATGAAAAATACAAGCTTTCCTTTCTAGTCTAAAATCTAGAAGAATTAGACAAAAAATTGAACTCTAAAACTAACTTGTTCTGATTATTTTGGCATTTCTACTACTTACTTCACTGGTGGTTTAAAATATTGCTTCATGTTGAATGATTAATTGTCACATCCCACCCATGACAGTTAAAGAAATCTTTTCAAATCATAATAGGAGACTACCTAAACAGATTACAAATATTTCCTAATTGTTTAGAAGTATTCTGTATTACATCATTCTACTGGAAGAAAAAAAGAGATGAGAAAAAGAGACATTCTCCAGAAACTTAAAGCTTATACCTCATAGCATCAATCACAGTGAAGAGCATTGCTTGCCAGAGGCATTTCCTTTGTAATCTAGAAGACCATCTGTACAGTGTCATGAAATAATACGAGCAGGAATTTTCATAATGGTATCTGTGCCTATGCGCATATATGCACCTTGTGCAAAAGATGAAGTACCTTCTGTCCAGCACACTGTGGGGAAACATCATTGGTGTTCACCTTCTAAATAATCATTCAATTTATTATTCATACAAGGTTAAAAACATGTCCCAGTCACCACCCTTGAATGCTCAAAATTCTGCCTGTGTGAATATGCAAGTTGGCCACAGAAAAGTTTCCAGTGCTTGTAAAGGGGTCAGAGATTCACTGATACACTGCGGGCTTTTTAGGAGGGCCCAAGATTTCTCTCATAAGAATGTGTGTTAAATGACAGGGAGTATTGAACTAGGAGACTAGTCCCCACCTGGTAAAACATATAGTGATATTTTTTCGATTTCGATTAAGTTTCAATTAAGCTATTGGAAGTGCGAGATCTTTGCTTAATGGGAGAAGAGACCCTCCTGGGGTTCTGCATAGAATTTAGAGAGCACACAGGCCTCAAGCACTGAACGGCTTAGGTAGTTTGGATTCTGAAGTGGAAAATTAAGTTTTTCATCTCAGAATCACAGGGCAAGCATAAAACAAAGCATCTCTAAGAGATGCAAAATTATCTCTCAATGGGGAGAAAGAAGAATTCACCTGGAATTTGTGAAGTGAAGCCATATGAAAGGCTGATTCCACCACCAAAAGCAGGAACTCCGTAAGCAGCTGTACTTGGCAAGACTGAAGGGCAATAGTATGGATAGTGAGACAAGCCTCAGGGCTTCCAAAGCACAGAAAGTCTGACAAAAAAGTACCACAGCAGCTTAGAAACTACTGATGACTGCTTGAACAGGTAACTCCAGATAGAGATTAAATGTAAAACTTGTTTCATTTACACCAAGCTTATCCTTGCAAGATTCTCACTCATGTCATGGGCTAGGAAAACTTCCATTTCATGGAGCATGAAATTACGCACAGACATAAATTATTGATTTATTTATATTATTTTCCAAACCTAGGGAAATTCATATTATTCTGTGAGGGTGCTATGTGTTTTTTTTCCTTTTCTATGCTTACTGTAGAGACCATCCAGTAAGAAGGGCTGTCGATACTACTATATATCTGAAAAGACAAACACTTGACAACTTGGCAACACTTAGGCATTCTTCATCCTTATTCTTTTAAGCATCTTAAGGATCTGCTCAGAACACCCACATACATACACAAACACTGTGTCACTCACACATAATACACTACTTTTTCCAACCACAATTTCTCCTTTCCCAACAGTTCCAAATTTAATTCACTGGCAGAGCAAAGTCTTGGAATGAGTATCTCATTAATCACTGGACAAAGACGGGTCTTTGCTTTTCAGCTCTAAAGGCCAAGGTGGAACTGTCTGCATCTCATTTGTCATAAACTCCAGTAGATGAGTTAGTTTATATCTGCGTGGACTGAAACAGGCTAGAGTTTACAGCAGCATTTTTTAATGTTTTAGTCAGGATGGGAGCAGAATTTACAGTTCTGAAGCTCTGCTTTCTCTGCTGAATGTCTGACTTTAACCTGCCTGCAAGAACTAGCACTGTGGTTCAGAAGAGCTCCCTGGAGTGCTTAGACCAAGTAGTTAAAGTAACTTGCATAACACCTCACATAAAGAAACTGCATTTTTGCAGCAAGGAGTCTTGTTCCATTCGTAGACTGCTTGCAATCCATTTCACCTTAGCTACAACAAGAAAAAGCACCAAAACAGGAAGAAATAACAGAGAAGTCTTATGTTCAGTTTACTAGAAGATCAGAAAAGATACTGTTCTTTTTGTCTCAGTATTTTGGAAGTGAGTTTTCAGGAAGAGTTTACATAAGGACTGGTTAATGGCCCCTGAACAGCAGAACTCTCTTAGAAGATATCTCACAGTTCCTCATGCTGCCAAATTCACAAGATACCACCCAAGAAGGGATTGTGCCTGAGGCTTACTCTTCTGCTCCACAATTACTTGGTTTATGTAGATGTATATGTTACAGAAGCTGTTAAATTAGTGCAAAATATTCCTCTCCCTTTACTCCTTCTTAGCACTGCTCCCTTAGATGGGGACATGTCCATCACACTCTCCAAATGTCATTTAGCAGGCTATGCACAGCCTATCAAGTTCAACCAGAACTACCTGCGGACTTCAGATTCTCAGGATGAAAGCCTTGAGTTAAGACGAAGTACTCAGTTAATGAAGCTTATTTATAAAGTGGGAGAATCCTTAGTAAAACAAACATTGTATCACAAACAAATTTGGACTACTCTGCAAAAATAAATAAATAAATTGAAAATAAAAGCCACTTTTCCTTCCCTGGGATATTTCTTGGAAAGGAAAGACATGGGTTCTCCATTGTCAGAGGAGTGCCTTTTTCTACCCTTTTGGGCAAGCTTCCTTCTGCTGATTTTATGAATGGTGTGCAAGTCTGACACATAATTTATCTGCTTTTGCATCTAAAGAAAATGTGGAAATGTAGATTAAAATGCTTTTTTTTTATAGAAGGGACATTTTCTCCTTTTACTCTCCTTTAAACCATTTCTAACTAATTGTATTTATCGACACAGAAGCAAAAATTAGGAGGTGTTCGTTAAGACTCAGCTCAATCCAAGTTCATTTTCCTTTTTTAAAGATCATCTGCTTTTAAAGGGTAAAATATATAGTGTTGTAAATTAATCCCTATTCTATTACTTCCAGTTCTATGCTATAAGACTTAATAAATTAAGAAACTGGGAATTTTACGGGCAACATTAAATTTCCAGGCAATTTAACTGATTCAAATGCTTTGCTTTATATACTTGCTCTCAATAGCTTTTATATTTCCAATTTTTAAAAGTCACCTTTTCCTCTACATAAACCAATCAGACCTGCTCCTCCCATTTTCACTTTTGTTCCTCGAGATCAGGGATGCAGTGTTCTGCTTTGTACATAAGGCATTGGACACATAAATAAATACATAATCTTTTCTTGGTGAAGTGCACATTTAAGGATAAATAGGCCATTTTAAAATTTCAAAAACAGCACTTATCCAAGAATGCAGAGATTGGTAGTTTCTCAAAAAAATTAAGAGTATTTTTGGACATATTCGGTTAACAAAATATCTCAGGTTTCCCACCCAGCCTCAACAGTTGGCTTTTGCTGTGCTAACCACTGCTGTTAGATTATATAGTGCATGGTACACTTATGATGGACATGGACAATTGGCTATAGTGAACAAAAACAGATATCCCAAACCAAACACATTAAGTTCAAGACATTCCTCTCTAGTTATAACAGAAAAAACTTTGGCCACAATGCCTATTTCCCTGCTTTTTTTCTGAACCCTATAAGTGGACTGAATAGAACTGGATGCTGGTGAGGTTACAGAAATATTCTGTTTCTAAAATAGACTGTGCCTTTAACCAGAAACTGATTAGGATGGTAAATGAAGTTATGCCAGACTAGCCCTTTCTGCAAGCCTGACTGGCCAGTGCATAACAGATGAAGGCAGAATTTTCTTTAATGTGTTCACTTGTGCTCAAAGAAAGAGCCAGCTTCAGTAGATACAGAACTGTGGGAGTGCAAAGACTATGAGTAATGACTCCTTCACAGGATGCTACCTGAAATGTCTGTACTGCTCATGTGCAAGGTCAGAAAATCCAGGACACTCTATATGACATTACAGTTTTCAAAGCAGCCTTTTACATCCTGTTTTTGTTAATATTTGCAAAGGGGAGAAAGGAGGTGGGTGAAGGAGTTAAGATCTACTTCTTTCACATAGAAAAAAGACAAAGCAGGACATAATTCAAACTTACATATCCACAAGCATCCACTCATACCTACAGAATGGCTTTGGTACAAGCAGAGAGGTTTGAATTTGTATGACTAGGGACCTGCAAGTGGGCACACCGTCCACTGGTGCTAATGGAGATGAAGAGCCGATCCCAGTTGTAATTCTGCATTTGATCAAGAAGCTCTATTTTATTCTTGATTCTTTTTGGAGTTCAAGATTGTAATTCTGCATTTGATCAAGAAGCTCTATTTTATTCTTGATTCTTTTTGGAGTTCAAGATCTTCAAAGCACAGTACTGGCTTCTCAATGTCTGTAAGGATAAACAAGTACCTACTACTAAAACTTAGAGAAAATGTTATTTTTTGTCTGACCACATGGTCTACATATGCAAAGTAGAGAGAGAAACATCTTAAGTCAGTACAAAATACCTTGAAAATTATTTGGTCTAAAGTTTACAAAGATGTCCCAACACACAGTTTTGCTGCAATGGTCCTGTATATTTTTGTTTGTTTGTTTGTTTCAAATAAGTAAATACAAGAATAATTACTGGGGCTTTTTTTAGAAATATCATGGTAAAATACCTGTGATCTACTGTAGTTTTGGTTAGTACAACATTTATCTGAAAACACTAGGCAGACTGTGCAGTGATTTTCCAGTTTCTTCAATTGTTTATTCAATAAGCAAGCTGGAACACTGTGACTGCCTAGAGTCTGCTGCACTCAACAGCAAGATGCTTCAAACCCATTCAGTTTCGGAGAAAGATTGCTATGGCAATTTCTACTACAAGTGTGTAAAGAATACATATTTGGAAATGAACTTGCCATTTGGAACAATAATTAAAGCAGTAGAAAGGTGCATTCAGATAAGGTGTATTTTCCCAAAAAGTAGAAAATCTTTAAGTAGTTAAATCATTTAGAGGTTTTGGAATTTCAGTTTCTTCATTTTTGCAGAGCATCAACATTGTAAAGCCTGTTTCTCAGTTATTAACCTTTACTCAGCACTAACACACAAAATTTGCTTTGGAAGGAGAAGTTTCATCAATAGATGTGGCTGTCATACAGTTTTCTGGGCATTCAAACAAGCATCTTTGTACACAGCTTCAAGTAGCTACTGGACTTTCTCTTAACTGGCTAAATAACACAAAAATAAAAGCATCAATTTGTGAAAGATGTATGATTTTCCTAGATATTGTCTTAAATAATTTGGATTGCATGTTGATCTCTTCTTATCTATCATCTTTTCATTTCCTTGGTTAAAGTTACTGTATTCATAAAAAGTGCATTAAGATTACATTTGTCATTTTGAATACAACAAAAGATACCCATAGGGATGTTTTATTGTACAGTCAAGTAAACTCCAGCTGTCAGCCCTGTGATCACTTCTTCAATTGGCAAAAAGGACTCTCAGCTCCAACCTGGCCACATGCCGGTTCCCACCAGTATAGTAGTAACTGATGTTTTCTTCCATATAAATTGCATTTACAATTATTCCTTGGCTTTCAAGGAGAACTTTGAAATAAAAATGAAACTAGACTTCCTAAGTGAGTGCCTTTTCTTCCTTCTTTTTCTTTTTAAAATAAAAGGCTGCATATCTGTTTTGATTAGAGAAGAACCAAAATCTTTTGCTTCATATGAAAACTCCAAGAAAACTTGCAAAATCTTGTGTTTTTAATGTGAGCTTTGTAAGAGAATGTCAAGAGTCAAAAATATGCTAAGTATGACCATCTGCATGGAGAAAGAACAACTATTGCACATGTGGAGTCAGAAAATGCATTGCTGAAACTTTGATCACTTCTTTAAATGTGTCAGTAAGTGGAGCAATCTCAGTCTCACTAGATTAGGATTTTTGACATTGATTTCATTTGGATCAAGGTTACAGTAGCTGCCTACTGACAAAAATTTCTAGATTTGGTGTCTATCTATGTTCATTCAAGATCCACAACTCACAGGAATAACATGTATAACTAATCACTATAATTGATTTCCAGCTCAGGCTGACATTTTCCTGAGAAATGGATGTGCTCTTTTAAAGTTTCTTGAGGAGGAAAATGATGAAATCAAACTAACTTTATTTTGAAAATATTTTGGTCTTACTTGAAATGTCCTGTTCTGGTTTTTGTTTGGTTTTTTTTTTCTTTTTTCTTTTCTATCTTCCTTTTTTAGTTTCTCTGTCCAATTCTTTTTCATTTGGAAATATAAAGAATAAAATAGAATGGGAGAAGTGGAAAAAAAACCACAAAAAACTAATTTTGATGATAGTTATTTCAGAGAATAAAAAAAAAATAAAAACAAAGATGTGAAGTACGAGGAGCAGTAAGTATACCATGTAATATTTAAAAAAAAAATCTACAAAAATGCGTAGCAGGTATATAAAGTTAATAATTTCATTTTCACTGGCATGTTGCCAACAGAAATTTGTAAATGAAAATTTTAAAAACTCAGTATTTTGTACAGAATTTTCTGAGTTTTAAATGTTACCTAATACAACTTTAATACCATCAGTTGTATAGTTGTTCTCTGTACACACTCAAGCAATGAGCAAAGCATATTTCAAGTTCTCACACTTCATTATTCATATCCTACATAATCTGTATGGCAGAATGAGATATTGTTTGACACAGTGGAGCAAAAAGTTTACCACAAATCCTGCCAGAGTCCTGGCACAAAGCAGAGTTTCTGACAGTTACCTCAATAAGAATGGCAGAGGAAAAGTTTTGAAAAATTTAATATCTTTACCTAAGGACATCCTGTGTTACACAGCGGTAAAGGTTTACACTTGACAATCCTTTCATCTAGCATTTCTGTTGAATGCCTTTTAACAACTGCTTTGCCTGCACTCCATGGTTCTTCTTTTAAAAAGTATGTTAACCTAAGGAGACACTTAATAACCAGAAGTACCATAGTAAAAAGTATTACACACATCAGCCTGAGGAGTGACTAGGGATAAATATCTTACTGGTGGAGGCTTTTGTGTCCATGAGCGTGTTGTGCTGCATTCTGCTACTTAGAGGTGGGAAAAGTCTTTCTACAGAAAGGGAACAAAACCTTCACAATTCCATCACTTGAATGTTCCAAGTAAGTGCAGGAAATCACAGCCAGTTTGGTAGGAATCTATTGCTCTACCAGCTCTCTATTTCTGGGCTTCCTGGAATCACACAGATTTCCCAAATGTAATGGTTTTTGCACAGATATACTCCTCAGTTTAATTAATGGATTAAGGCAAAACACATAATGTGATCTCCTTTTCCACAGCTCTGTTGTCTTAAGATTGCGTACTGCTTTACTGAGGCTCCCAGTATCTCTAGGAGAGCTGGGAGAGGGACAACATTTAAAAGCCAGGAGACAGCCAACAACCCAACTACAATACAGATCTGTTAGACATGAGAAGGGCATATCTGAACAACCCTGAAATCACAGAGAAAAGTGAAGGGAAACAGCGAAGGAGAGCTAACACATTCCCCCTGTACACAACATGACTCATGTGCTAATGGTGGACTTGGTAATGCCATGACTGAGCAAGCACCACGCTTCACCTCAACTAGAAGCACACTTCTAGTGCCACACAGATGTTGTTCTACTGTTGGTTTCTGCAGTAGATCAGCCCACAGTAGATAAAAAAATCTTTGCACTGTATTCCCAAGTGAGGATAAGACAAATCCTCAGAGTTGACACTGGGAGAATTTCTCTAGCCTTTATAAAACCAAAGCAGTCACTTTCATCAGGATAAGCTCAGTATCACCAGTGTTCAATCAGACACTTTTTAAAGAGACACTAGAAGCCTGTCTTCTAGATTTATGAAATTCTACATTTCTAAAATCATCTGATGACAATGCACGAGGTCCAGATTGAGTAAACTAAACAAAAACTCTTCAGTATACATTTCTCTGAAATAAACACTGAACTTTCATAGCTGCAATGCCATTTTTCAAAATGGTTGCATGAACTGCACAGCTTGGGGAAGTTTTTCTTTCTTTTTTCCTATTATTTTCTTAGATGTCAAAACAGTACTTACATAGCAGAAAAGATAGTCATTCTGATCAAACTGACTTAGCAAATACAACTAATCCACACATATAGCTTGTGTAATTACTCCATGTGAGGTTTGAAACTGGGGAAAATAATGAAATTATCTCAAAAATAAGAAAGACCGTTTTAATATACCTGTTCTTTCACAGTAACTAATGTCTCCTCTTTTAAACTCTGTTCTATTTGGAGACCAGATTTGTGCAGGTTTCGGCTTCTGCTCTACTGTCAATACGCTGCTCCTTCAGTGCCTCAAAATCTCCTATGGCATTGTCCATTCACTGACATATTCAAAGTATTTTATATTTTTCAGGTGATTTAAAACAAATGAGAGAAATGTAATGAAAGTTTCTTAATTTCTTACTATGGTAAGAGTATCCTACAATTTAAAAGACATGCACATATGTATAAATGTAATCAACATATGTTTTATAGGAAAAGTATCCTGAGAACACTTTTTTCCCCTCACAGGCTCATATTTTGATGGGAAAGTTTTCCAACTAGTATAAATGACTGGTTACATTAACTGGTATTTCCTGCAAATGTAACACATTAAAATACCTTCTACATTCTTTCCAAGCAGCTCATAAAATCTATAACAAGTAAAAATGAGATTAAATTTAATTAGAGTCTCAGTCGTGTCAGAATAATATTTTGAAGGTAACTACAAGTCTGTTCAAATTATGCAAGAAATCACTTTCACCAACCATTTGAGGTGAGAATGGATATAATACCTCCTATACATTTGAAAATCAAGAGCACTGAGGTTAGTGCTAGAGTATTATATCATTTTCTAATTCAAGATCTTGAAGTTCAAATGATTGACTGACTGAAAATTTCAATAAGCGGTATTCCTCATGCAATGAATGCTCATCTTTCAGATATACTTAAAATTTTCTACTGTATGCATACTATATATATTACAGAATATACAATAAGCATATATATACTATATGCATACTATATACTATATATATATTCATACTATGTGCATCCAGGGGGTTGGAGTTGATGACCTCTTGAGGTCCCTTCCAACCCCTATGATTCTATGACTCTATGAATTTTAGAGAAATTAACTGAAAGATATTAAGGCATTTTTATGTACTGTAATCAGTGTGAGAAAATATACATCTAAGTGCCAATGTATAACCCTTAATGAAATCTTTTTTTATTTTTCCACTTTGCTATAATTGTGTTCATAATTGAGACACATATATAAGAAAAATATCATATTTTTTTGCTGAAAACTTTGGTAATTGAAAAACTATGGCATAAGACTTCAGTAGAAATAAGACTACAAAACTGTAACAGTACAACAAAAATTTTCAGGATAATAGTAAAAAATATGGAAGACCTAGGTTCTTATTTATTAATCCTTAGCATTTTTTATTATTAAAAGTCTTAGAAATTTTTAACTGATTGGTATTCACCTAATGCCCAAAGTTATTTCTAATAGGTGGGAAATATTTCAAGATTCTTTCAATACCTCTTAATAAAATTTCTGAAAGTAGCTATTCTTCAAAATTACTAAAAAGCTGTGCTGAAAAAAACAGAATCTCTTCTGAAATTTGTTAGGAAAACAAGCAAACAAAAAAGAAGTAACTATTACTTGTTATACAATCTATTAGTGATTAGATACTGATTAACCTTTGTCATAAAACCTTTTATATACTTAATGAATGTCAAATACTCATGTTCATCTTCTTTCACATTCAGAAACAAATATTCTCCTGTTGAAATTAACATTTAAACTATCCACAAATTTTGTCATAAAATGATGTTAAAATTATTTGTATTTGCAATTTTTTTCCCTGTCTCAATTTGAAATTAGGGTACAAATTAGCTGAATTCTATTTGGCTGCATAGTCAGAAATATCATTTCAGTTATCAGTTTTCATTTGGATCATAACAGAGTGCTGTTTTTACTGTCAATTCTCTAAAGTTCTACTCAGTAAATGAGCCAATATTTTGCTGGTAATACATGGAGCTTTGGTCCTATAATAATAATCGCAGTTCTGCATTTTAGGGATGTTTGTTTATTCTTTTGAGTTCACAAATAAATATGTTTGTTATTTTAGAAAGAATCCTTTTGCAGAAGCAAAATTTTTCTGGTCTTACTGTGGACAGCTTCCAGGCATTAGACACTAGGCTCATTTCATGATATAAGTGATTCTCAGATGAGATTTACAGTCTCATCTGAAATCTCCATCTTATTGTAAGATTCAATGAAACTAATTTCTCTTCCTTGCATCACCATATCCCTGTCACAATATCATTGGCACCTTAGACTCCAACAGCAGAACCCAACACCAAAATCACATGCAGACAGGTCTCCTACTCTTTGTAGACTTTTGCACCTGGAGAAATATTTGCAGAGAGATGAGAAATATTTGCTGAGACAGTCTCCAACTAAATTAGCTAGGAGTTTGCTTACAAGTGCATTGTAATTTCTTGACCAAACCTTTGCAAAGAAAACCACTTGGGAACAGCTGGCACTTTCAGAATGACGAATGAAGAGTTAAGAATATGCTCCTTTTCTAATGACATTCCCCAGTCTGAGTTGAAAAGTCTTGAGACAGTACGTTGTTTACACAAAGCAACTGTCAAGAGTGGAAGGTAATACTTCTGCCAGTTATAGCAGGTGAGCACCTCACATTACAGCAAGAACAGCACCAGAGTACTTTTTCTTTGAGCTCAGTGATTGACATATTTAAAAACTTACTACTTTAATTCTGAAAACAGATTTAAATTAGGTTGTCATTGCTTATTGTTGCTCCGCTAACTCAATCAAAGCTTTGACTTCTCTTTCTTAGGGAGGAGTTGATGCCCTACTATAAGGTAAGAGTAAGATCTTAAGAGATACTACTGCACATATGATCAACTTAAAAGCCATGCCATTTTAGTTCCCTATTTTCTGATTCTTTTGCCTAAATCATAAGATTTATGCAACATGCAACAAATTAACTTCAGCAAATTTTCTGAATGCTATCTCAGAAAAGGCTGAGAAATAATTGTCACCCCAAATTTAAAGATTCCAGTCTTTTCATTTGACTTTCTCTGTCTTTTTCATATAAACAATGCATGCAAGCCCCAAAGAAAGAAGAAATACTATTTTTTCACCTTTCATCCCAATTACAGCACTTCTTTTCAACACTCTAGTTCCTTCCTTCTCTTCAGATTGCTTTTCTGTTCAGCTTCCACCTTTCAGCTCTGTTCAGCTTGCAAGTCTGTGTTTTCTTTGACCCATAGTAGTTCTGTTTCTGACAGGACTTCTGCTCACTTTCATTAAACCATAAAGAGAAATGCAAGAAACCTGGTACAGAAGTGATTTCAATGCAGAGGTATTCTATTGCCAAATTCTAGACTGATTTTCAGAGCCAAAAAAAATAAAAAATAAAGATGGAGATTGGCAGGCTTTAGGAAATTAAATCCAACTTATGTCCTTCAAATCTGTAACTAACTCTCTGCTAGTGGTCAAGGCCCTTAAATCTTCTAAAACTATTCTAGCACCTAAGGATGGTGCAAAGGGCTGTGTTTTGAAGAATAGGGGGTGGTAGGACCTCCAACCTTTAAAATATTTCATCTGTCCATTTACAGTGATGTCCAGAAATTCGAAAAGAAGAATTTAATCACAGAATTTATTCAGACAGTCCAGCTCTTGTCTGAGACACTGAGGCTGTTTCCTAAGCTTTTAGAAATGGCATCACTCGCGTGTCTCAATACTTCAGCTGACATGTAGCTCAGTAGGCAGTCAAAAAAACTAAGGTGTTTTTTTTGTTTTTTTTTACAAAGTTTTTGTTTCTCTACTGGCTACCATGAATTATATTTTAATTTTTGTATTTTATTTGGATGAACACTTGAAGACTGTACTGAATTCAGTCCCTAGGGCACCAGACAAAACAAAAAGAGAATTTCAAGCTTCACAGCATTTCTATAACATCATGCTGCTATAACAGTGTCAGTTTATCCTCAGATTTTGAAGGTGGTCTCCAATCATCAGGAATGAGATCAGAGGGCATACTTCTGCTGCACAAGATTCACACACTGGCAAATTCTACATAGATGCAAATTATCCAATCGACCACCTCAAGAATTATGAACTATCACCTATTTGTAGCTCAGGGACATATGACTGAGTTTACATTTTTGGCTGAAAAGATTGTTTATCTGGTGAAAGAAAGAGCATAACGGTTCTTGTTAATGGAGCCAGAGTTTCCAGACAAGGTAAATAGGGAAGAGACCTTTAAAAGTGATAGAAACCTGCAGTATTAGTACTGGCTCTAGTATGATTGCTAGTATTGACATTTAACCAACTAACCACCTTCAGAAATGTGTTGTTTTTTTTCCTGCCTTCAAATTCACTGCCTGTTTTCTTCGCTCTGTCCTCAAATGGCTTTCAATACATGCTTGTCTTATACTCTAATTCTTGGGTGCAAAGGTTGTTTTTCCTTTTGTAATTGGAAATTTTTTATACATAGTCACAATATAAATACTTTTTATCTAGGCTGCTGGAATGCCCACTCAGTACGTTAGCTGAAGGGCTGCATATTCAATCACTTCTTGTTATTTTCCAGGGATTGTCCCACATTTCCTGGAGCTTATTGCCAACAGCATGGGAGCATCTGTACAACCAGTTGCCGAGTTTCAGAAAAGTAGTTCTTTTCCCATGGTTTTTGTAGGAAAATTAGATAAAGTCATTTTTAATGATCTCACTAAAAAAAATGATCTCTGCAGAATCTACCATCAGTGAAGCTGTGCGTATTACCCAACACAACATGCTGCAAACACTGTTGGCAAGGGCTGCCTGATGAACTTGTGCTGCAGCAACTGAGTTCTGCACTGCTAGCCAAGTGACCCCAATCTCAGAGGCACAGAGTCCAGAAAGCTGAGTTCATAACACATATGTATCCAGAGTCAGGGAGAAAGAATTGGAGAAAAAAAAAAAAAAAAACACTAAATATTTCTTCTCATTCTTAACACGTGGCATTTGAAGTACAAAACCTGCCTTTAAATTTCTGACCAGGTCCTCTCTTTCTAAGTTCCCATCTTCTTTGTGTTGTTATATTGTTGCTCTGCAGAGGTCAACTGAAGTTCCAGCTGACCTCTGTGGAAGATTTGTTGAATGAACACAACAAACTATTGAATTTCTTGAGTAACAACTTCCTTATATTTCTCTACTGTAAAGTAATGGATGAGGTTACTCACTCTATTGTGTAAAGTTCTTTAAGAACTACAACAGTAAGGCAAGAAATTGTCAGTGACTAATTCTGACATTAATGCAGAATAGCTACACCTCTAATTAAAACAGAATTACTCCATTTGAAGTACAGTACATATGATTTAATCATATCCCTTGCCAACTAGCTAGTAAAAAGCCACACATAATTAGACTAAGTCTGTGTTTCCAGGGAGAATTATGTAGAGAATCTATTGGAAAGTGAAATATCTTCCATATTAATATATCTTTCTCAAAATGCATCTGTTTGTACACTCCGTAGGCAGGGGAAAATAATACTGACATCTTAACACCTTAAAATTAACTAGGTTAATTAAAATTACTTTCTCATATGGAAGATGTTCCATTCCTTGGACCATTTTTGCATCCCTCTTCTGGATATGTTAGAATAGGTCCAAGTCTCTCCTGTACTCAGGACGCCAGATCTGGATGCAGTACTTCACGTAAGGTCTTGCAGTGCAGAATAGAGGGGCAGGATCATCTCCCTCATCCTGGTGGCCATGCTTCTTTTGATGCAGACCCCGATACAGTTGACTTTTCTGGGCTGTAAGGGCACACCTGCTGGATCATGTCTTGCCTGCCATTTACCAGTAACCCCGGGTTTTTTTCAGCAGGGCTGCACTTCATCTTTACATCACCTTGCTTGTACTGATAGTGGGAGTTGCCATGACCCAGGTGAAAGACTTTGCACATGGGTATATTGAACCTCCTGATTTTCTCCTGGGCCCACCTCTCAGCATGCCTAGGTTTCACAAGATGGCTCATTGTCTCTCAGATACGATGACAATCAAACTTACTGAGGATGCTCTCAATCCTAGTGAGTTTCCTTTTCAGCTGACATCAGTTACCCTAGGCATCTACCATTCAGTTATCAAGAATTTCTGAGTTTCATAATTTTCTATTCATTGCAAGGTTATCAGAAGTCCTGCCTAATCATTTAATGTGGACAAAATGCTTATAATGATAAACAGAGCCCATTGAGAATCTTCACATTTCAAAATATTTACATAAAAACACAGACAGATTTAAAGGAACAGATCACTTTAAAATGTAACTGTTTTCAGCTCATCCTAGTAATAGTATTTCATCCAGTCATAATAAGTATGATAGGGCTTGATGGTTGAAATATCTAAACAAATACATGAGGTGAGTTCATAGCAAGTTATGCAACTTGATATGATCTATGTTATGTAGATGATTTCATAAAAGGAGTTATTTTTCTTCATTTAGACACTGGAAATCTGTTATATTTAAATGTCCACTCTGCTAGCATCTTCAACATAGGACTCTAAATCTATTTAGTGACAAATGCATATAGGATGAGGATTAAAACAAGTGTATCTCACTTCAGGGACCAACCACTTACGTCGAATGTGAGCAAATTATCCACTACAGTCAGTGTTCAAATTAAATGCTGTAGTTCTTTGTCATATAACTTTGATTCATATTTTTCTTTTAATGTTAAACTTAAAATGATGAACTATGAAATTACATTTATCTAAAGAAGAAGAGACAAGGAAATAATATACATGATATTCCAGTACGTCTTAATTTAGTAACAAATCTGAAGGTCCATATTCTATGCTTACTTCATTGGAAGGCAAATAGTACACTACTGATGAGATGATTCCCAGGTCTTTATTTTCTGCTTTTATATTGTTTTGCTTTTAGCTTAACAGAACAGAAATATTTAGAGAGCTGAGTATCTAGCTAATCTCATTTCACAAGCATCAAGAAAGAGGTTAATGAGGTTTCAAAACAGGGTTAAGTAGTACCACTACCATAGGAGCCGTGGATGTTTGCAGAAAATGCACATGAAAGAAGATCCATTTTAATAGTTCAGAAGATTCTCACTTTCATTTCTTCTAGCAGGGCAACGTCAGAGAGATTTTTAAATTTTTATTAGAGATGCAAGAAAAAATGGAACAAAGCCACATTTATTGATCTCATATCTCCTCTAATCAGGTTGCAGAGATCAATTAATAAAAAAAAAAAAATTAACTTTTTTTTTTAATATGTATTACTCTTAGAAATATCTCTAGCAAATACATAAAAGTGATATCTCATTACATGTCAGACTGAAGTCAAACAGCTTAACCTTGAGGCAAGGCGTAATACAATCTCATCAATAAATTAATGCTTGCTATTTTACTTTGAAAACAAAATCAAGCAAAAATAAACAAATGTTATTTTCTCCAGTTTCACAGAACTAATAGTACCAATCTTTACTTTCTTACCTTCCACATAATAGGTAAGAAACTTGACGACAGAAAATCACCTCTCCCTTTTACAGTCACCAGTACCATGTTTATTTTCAGCAAGTAAGGAGCTTCTTCAATGTCTCCAAGGAAGAGTATATCATTGCAGGAATAGATGGAGCTGGTTCATTTCTAGCAGTTGGAAATCCAAGCTCAGCCAGCTGAGAGAAAAATTCTTTAGCTAAATGTTTTCTGTTGAAATATTCCTAAAGGATTTAGCCTGAGGCAGCCAGTGAGTATGGAAAAATTCAGTCCAAATAGTTGAAATATGATGAAAGTATTATCAGTTGAAAATGGGATTCTATCACGAGATGTGTCAGACAACTTCAGCAACAGATCTCTGCCTACCTTCCTAATATTGTTCTGTATAGAGGCACTAGTGGCTGCTGTTAATTCCAGTCTTGGTTAGTGGGCAGTGCTCTTCTTATCCTCTTCAGACTAATTTAGAATCTGGTATCGGGAAAAATAAAATATTTTTTCACGAGCCAATTGTCCCAAAGGAAAAACAGAACAAAGACAGGCTTCAGCATCCACAAGTTTTTTTCTGCAGCTGGTTGTATATATACCTTAGAGAGGTATACACTCATTTCATCTATTTTCAGCCTACTGAATATTCCTCTTCTGCAAACATTACTCAAAAAATCTTCCTTGACATCCATTACCCACCAGTGACTTGGTCCTTTCTACCTAGTCCACGGGTACAAATAGAGAGAAGCCTCACAGAGTTGGAAATTAATTTGATCTAGCTTAAAACAAGGTTGAGAAGAAAGCATGGAGCTCTAGAGCAAAAGATACATGTGGAGCAGCACATAGCTCTCACATGGACAAAGTATTTATTTATTTGTTCTTCTTTTATGACAGAAGGAAGGGATGACATCCAAAGAGACCTCAGCAGGCTTGAAAAATGGACACATGAAATGAATGATGTTCAAAAAGGTGACATACTTGGGTTGAGGCAATCCTAGATATGTTCACAGACTGGGATTAAAACTCACTGAGAGTAGCCCTGCAGAGGAGGATTTGGGGGCCTTGGTGTATGAAAAGCTGGACATGAGCCAGCAGTGGCCTTGCAGTCTGGAAGGCCAGGTGTATCCTGGGCTGCATAAAAAGTAGGATGGTCAGCAGGGGAGTTGTCCCTCTCTGCTCTGCCCATATGAGACCCCATTTGCTGTACTGTTTCCAAGTTTGGGGCCTACAACAAAAGAAGACGTGGAGTTGTTGGAGTTGGTCCAGAGGAGGACCACAAAGATGATCAGAGGGCTGCAGCATCTCTTCTATGAAGGAAGACTGAGGCACCTGTGTTTGTTCAGCCTAGAGAAGAGAAGGCTCTGGGAAGACCTCATTGAGCATTTCCAGTACTTAAAGGGAGCTTATAAAAAGATGAAAAATATTTTTTTTTTACACAGTCTCATAGTGATAACACAAGAGGGAATGGTTTTAAACTAAAACAGGAGAGATTTAAGTTAAGTTAGATGCTAGAAGGAAATTCTCTACTCAGAGAGTGGTGAGGCCCTGGCACAAGCTGCACAGAGAATTTCTGAATGCCCCATCCCTGGAGTAAAATATTTAAAGCCAGGTTGGATGGGGCTCTGGACAACCAAATCTGCTGTGTGGGAACCTGCTCCACTGCAGGGTGTTGGAACTTGATAATGTTTAATGTTCTTTCCAACACAAGACAATCTATGAATTTATGAAATGAACAATTTGGCAAGATATGGAATAGCAACTTCTCATTCTAAATAAACAAAATAATTCCTCAAAGGAAATAAAGGTTTCTTCTAACTTTGTACCATTTACAGACTACTACTGTGATAAGGGGCATCTCTGCTCCAGAAAATGTAAAATTTGATAATTCCCCTTTTTGAGAAACAATTATTTTTAATCAGTTAGAACACCTTTAGGAATCGCTATGAATCCTATTGCCTCCTTCTCAATCTAAAACACTCATACTATAATGTCAATATCAATCTAATTTCAACAGAACAAGAAATTTAACTTAAAAAATCAAAGAATGTGTAGTCTCTACTCCTTAAACTGTTTTAATACGTTCAAGTTACAATGTGGAACTTTTTTCTTCTATAAATATTAATATTTTTCCCATTAACATACTTTGATCTTTGTATCCTGAAGTGCAAACATTTTCCAGAATCATTAGCAGAACTTAATTGCCATCTTTGCCATTCCTAAACATGTTTTCTGGATGGCTCTCTGAAACAGACTGAAAAAATCCATCTAGATAAAGAAAAATATCTCCCAGAGGGATTGCTTGAAAAACAGATGGACTAGCACAGTCTTTTGACTGTTATTGTTGTCTGACAGTAGGCGATAAGTACAGGTTGAAAAATAAATTTTAAAGTGACTTTTGCTTACCAGTTGAGCAGAAAATAGCAGGCTGGTATGGAATAGAAATAGTAAATGGGAGGCATATGTGGGTTTGGAACTCTGAAGATCCCCTGATAGGACTGGGCAAGCAGTTTCGTTCCAAGTCCAAACAACCTAAACTCCAGCTATATAATTATGTTTGGATTTGGGTTTTTTTCCGCTTGTAGTATTTTGTTTGGCTTCTGAACTGTTTGGAAGTTAGAATTTCTTCTGCTGCCTATTTACTTACGACATTCAGTGTTGGCAAGGATGTTGCATTTCTGAACTGTGGAACACTCTAAATTCCCAAGGATACTTGAAAACCATCATTGTCTATAATAAAGTTTAGATGTTGTGGGTAATAAGAGCAATTCCAGTAATGAAAGGCTCAGAATGTATCAGTCCTGTGTATTTTTATTTTGTTTGCTTGATAGCTAATGGGTTGATCAGCAAGTGTTTGCAAGCATTCATCCTAAATATTATGGAGGTACAGTAGTGTCACTAATAAAAATGATTCAGTGTTCTGGTAGTTGGCTGTAGAGTAAAATCAGGGTTTATTTTTTGCCAGAAATGCTAGTTTTCTTGATTTATTTTTTTGCAAATTAATATCCACCACAAAACTTTTCAAAATTCCTTGTAAAATCTAGACCTTGGAGCAGCCCAGTGTTCTCATTAAACAAATCACTAACTTCACCACCAAAATTATCTCAGATAAAGTAATGTTACTGCATTTACATTGCACTGCACACTCAGAACAGTAATTATTATGTATTCAAAGGAAAGATTATATGGCCAAATGTACAAGCAAAATTATCCTTTTGGCTTCTAGAAAGTGGGAAAAGCTATCCAACTGCTTCCATAGAAGATGTGGTAGGTTCCTGAAATTGATTGAGTTCAGTTGATCTCATTTTCACTAATTTGTTGTAAATGTATTTACTAATTGATTGACCTTCACCTTTTAATAGCAGTTCTCTCTCTCACATCATCTAAAGCAACCTCTTTGCTGACCAAGAATCACTGCTCTTCCTTCAGTGCTTCCTCTCTACTCTACAGTTATGACACAAAAACTTCAAGCAGTCTCTACATGCAATGTTGACACACTGGTTTTGCCCAAACAGGACAAGGACAAGAATTGCTCCTGTATGATGACTTGGTATTTTCCTCATTGATTGAGTGTTAATCTAAAAATAGTATAATAAAGTAGATTCAGTGGTATAACATAATCCAACTTTCTCTGTGAGCAGTTTTGTTACCTGGTTGATATAGATTTTACTATTAAACATGAAAAAAAACATGTTTTTAAAGACTTCAACATTTCAAACAAGGCTTCCCAGAAATTGGTCTGCCACTACTTGAAATTTTATAATTTCTGCTGCTAAAGTTAGACATTTTAGTATAAGTCCAATTCCAGATATTTTAATACCATTTTAACCGTACTAAATTGGATTTCTTGATAAAATGTATCCTGTCAAATTACATCAGACAAGACACCTCACAAAATCTTCAAATTCTTCTTGTAGAAAACTGAGAAGGATTCTATGGGGACCATTTTATTTAGTCCAAAGCTCTTGTTGGGAAGAATGAAAGAACTTTTCTAGGACTTTACACAATGAGCCTTCATTAGAAGACTATAAAGTTTCCTGAGTAAAATATAAGGGGAAAAAATATTTCTGACTTCCATGATGTGTAACTCCATGCAGTGCTGTAAAAACCCTTCCAAAATTGGCCTGTGTGGAGGTCAGACCTTCTATTTTTGCCATTTCTTATAATCACTGATATAATTAAACTTGTCTCAAAGTTTCCACCGATCCCAACTTGAGGAGTTATGATTCAGCTGGAAAACTTACTCTAGGGTGAAATTTAAAAATCAAAGGCTTACCTCAAAAGAAAATTTTAATTGTACTGATTTGAATGTGTGTATTTAAAAATTTTTATGTTTTTAAGCTATTAAGATTTTCATGTTCCCAACGTACAATGCGTCTGGACTATGTTATAAGAAGGCATTCTACTTATGGCATGGCTAAAAAATTGAATCACATTGTACCAAAACCAGTTTTTGCCCCAGTGATGCCTGATATTATAGGTGCCAGAGCATACCCATACTCTCCAAGGCAGTTAGCAATACTCATAGAATTCAACTAAAATATTAATGTATATATCAGTCAAATACGAAGTAGGAGATTAAAGACCTAAGTTCAATCTCTCTTTAAATGTTTAGACTCTGTGGTAGCTCAGGGCTCTTCCAGTCACCCTTGCATGAAACAAAGTACCTACAACCATGAAAGGTGGACTGTTCTCACTGGTGGCCCACAGCGCCCAGTAAAGCATGATAGGAACCATTGAAGGATCACAGTACACTCACAGGAGTATGAATTTCTTCCTCACAGTCAGCTCTATCCTCACTCTTGTCATGCAGCTGTTCCCATACCCTTGGCAACTGAGATGAATTCACAGCAATAATCTGGAGCCACAGCTTTTCACAGTCTCACCAAGTGTGCTGTGTAGGTGCTTGCTCACTTGTGGAAGCTGGGAGTTGCTTTGCAGCATAGAAACAAATTGATGCAAAATTTCAGGGCCTTGCAAGACAGCAAACCCCCCCCTTTTTTTTTTTTTCTTTTCCCTGCTGATTTTTCTCTAAGCATTTTTATGTCAAAATAGCCAAGAAAATCTAAACCATGGGTTTTTTTTCAACTTTGTAAAGCACAAGCCTGCATGGTTCAGCTGTGCTCAGCCATGGGCAAGAAGGGTATCACCTGAGCCTGCATCTCCAGGGCACAGAACAGACTGAGGATACAGCCCAAGTTTATGGGCCTCATTACACTGTTACTAACATAGAATCAGAAATTATAAGCTGTAGTTTTGGGGTACTCCAAGGATTTCACTGATGTGTGAAAAAGAAAATGGGAACAAATAAAAGAAAGAAAAATTCTTACTCTTCTGAACTTCCTTTTTATGTCTACTTCTGTGCACTTTAATAAATTACATAGAGGAGGTTCAACCTTACTGCCGTACCATGATCATCTGCCTCTGAAATCATGAGGGAGCATAATAAAATAGGAGGCATTACTTCATACTATTCTGTTTATCAGCTGTCAGTTAAGTAAAACAAATACTCATCAACTTGTGGATTTTTAAAGTAAGAATTTTGCATTTTTAGCTGTTTTGCTCATGTGTTTGACCTGCTCTCTGTGGATAGGCTGTATGATCACTCTACTGCACACATTCTGAACTGTACCTCAAACAAACCGTACCAAAGGGCATCTCCGTGTCACCCAAAGACAACGCACACAGGTATTTTAGCTTTTAAATCCTGCATTAAATGGAACCAAACCTAAATAACTTTGCATATCTGACCTTTGCCCATAAGGTTTGTTACATGTTTAGCAAAACCCATTGCACATTTTCAGTTTCAGGAGCTAAAGTCTTCCCATTCACTGGTAAATATTGACCTTGAGCAAGTCTATATGGTGTGTATAGAAAAACACTTTTTATTTTACTTTTCTAACCAGCTGCTTGCCTCAGTTCACTTACTGAGTACTATGCTTTCAGAGCCATCCTGTCAAATTCTCAGTTTAGAAGATTGAATGTTAGCCAAGTATCATTATTAGTGTTAACTAGATCCTTAGCTTAAAATGCAGCTCTGCAGAAGACGTCTTACATACCACACCTTTTAAAAGCTTCAGTAACGTCTAAAGCATGCTCCAGCTTGTCAGTGCCCAGATCCACTTTTCACAAAGTTGCCTAATGTCTGAGAACAAGGTTTAAACACACTGTGAAAATATTATATGCAGACCTCTTGCAATATTTTGCATCCATTTTTCCAAGGAAAAAGTGACTGAACTGTATAAGCTGCCCCTCTTCCATTTTATTGTAAGAATTCCCTGTGCTGTTAGTTCATTCAAAGCCAGAAGTATCACTTTACACAGTTTTTCATTGTACTCAGGGGAAGTATATGGAAATTTTACAGCAATAAGCTACAAGTGGGGAGCTGGACTACAGCCAGTCTGCATCCTTCTCATGCCCTTACGGTGTTTTTCTCCAGCATTCAGCATTCTCCACAGTGTATAGAATATTTATCCTGCAAGGCTATCATATTTGTTTTGGAAATGCAAAATGCAGTAAGTGTACCCTTCACAGAGCTGTGTGGCTGGCAAAGATTACATTCTTTCATTTCAAGAGATGTTCGTTAATGGAGTTTTAAAATCCTTACCTTGTGCAACTCTTACATTTCCATTTATTCTTTTGTAACTGATTAGCAATTACTCTTCTGGTGCTATACACCTCCATACCCATTGCATCTCTTGTGCAAATAGTTGACAAATGCAACATACAGGTACTAGATGGCCTGACTCAGGGACTGCTATGTTTTTTCTTTTTAACTTGGTAAGGAGCAAGAGGGGATAACTAGAATACTATTAAGGAAAATATGTTTTCCTTGATATGATATGATATGATATGATAGAGGATACAAATGATATGATTATATAATGCTAGAGGAAAATAAATACCATAATATGAGTGCTTTTAAAGACCAAAATATTTAAGCCCATAGTCAAATCTCTGATTCAGACTTCTCATGGCATGATGAAGCATCCATTAATAACAAGCAGAAAATACATGTTAGTGGCAGGCTAACGTGTTCCATCCTGCATGTATGTACACAAACACAGCCATTGCAGACACAAAATTCACTCTTTAGAGAGTGGTTGCCCCACAGAAAAAAAAATAATAAATAAAATTGAACAGAACATGAATCCCTAGAAAAAAGAGATTGCTGATTTCTTCTTCCCAGTACATGAAACTCACTCCAGAGCAGAAGCCTGCATGGATTGTCTTTATAAGGAATACTTCATTTTCAGAGCTTTTATAGGTCTTGTGTGGGAACTATCTCATTCACTTATGTTTTAGACATCTACATCTGAGCCAGGCACTATATCTGCCCTTCCCAATAAATGGAAATAAAGTGGTAGTCTATGATCAAGATTCACTTAAAAAAAAAAATAGCACTAGAGACCCTGTTAACCCAGTCTCTTCTTTGACTAATAAGAGGAACTGACGTGACTCGTTCTGATGTGCATTTATACACTAAAAATTTTAAAATCGACAGAAATAAATCCAGTACTTCCCATCCCACAGTTGCTAACAAGAACACCCTCATAGGTGTGTAAGAGCCCTAGATGCAAGAGTTTAGTGAGAAACAGGGATGAATAACTAGGCAGGTGGAGTGAAGCCAGGACATACTGTATAGCACATAAATAAGAAGTACCTGCCTCAAATCAAAAGCCTTTCTCATTATAGGTCAAGCTCCCACAACCTTTATAAACATTGGTTGCTCAAAAAGTAATGCCTCATATTTATTTCCATGGAAAATATAACAGGTGCAAAGAGCACATAACATATTTGTTATTAAGATAAATCTATACCAGTGGAGGAGATCTACTATCATTGCCACCACTGTTGAAGCACACCACCCACCACCTCACTGTACTCACATCCACTGTTTGGTCTCCATAAACATTCAGTAAGTGTTGATGAACATCAGTGTGTGAAATTTTTCCACATGAAGGAATTCAAATCTACATCTTTGCTTCTGATACACGTTCATGTCAGATGCCATTTTGTCAGACTGCCCCTCAGCTGCCATCTGTCACAAGGCAGCAATATGTAACAGAATACTGGTGGGAATGTTCCATCTCTACTGCCGTACCACCAATATCTGCCTCAAATGTCCTAGGCCAAGACAATAAAACTAAGAATAAAATAAGGAGGCATTACTTTCAGAGCAGATCTCATAGATCAGTCCAAACCATTCAGGATAGACATAAAATCTACCAAAAGCAGTAGCAAAATCTGATGTTTATAATGTGGGCAGTATTGTATTTTGAATTAGAATCTGTTCCCAGATACCCAGTTTTCAGGAGGTCACTAATACTTTCATGATAGAATAGATAACAGCTAAAATACCCCATCACTGATGGTTTATGAAGTAATCAACAGAAAGAATACAATGGTAACTAATGACCAAACACTGTGAAAAAAACATACTTTGTAAGTGCAGGTTCCTCACTGTTAACATAATGCACATATGATCAAGAACTTAGAAATACTTTGTTTTACATTCACTGATTTCTAGAACATTACTACTACCATATATCCTGCTGTTGCAGCTTCTGTAGATGACTTCTCAATATAGACTCTAATAGTAAGCATATTTCAAAGTGAGAATACATGCTCCTGTTTCTGTGTTTCTTTACGTTTTACTAGCAATATCTGCAATTATACTGGGAGCTATATTTCCTGCATTTTTACTGCCTTTACGTTATCATCACTGCCAGAGGAACACAAATTTTTTTGTGCTACTAGAAGATTTATGAGTAAAGAAAAGAGGAATGTATTTTCAATGATGTATATAAAATAAAACATTGTGTTTTCAATGTTTATTTTAAATACAAAATAAACAGTCTGTAAATGGCATAAGATTTTCACCTGGTTACCTTCCAGTACTGCTCTGCCATACATAAATAGTTTTACCACATCACTCTGTATGCATTCATTCTTCATGATGGCTCTTCAGGAAGATGTGAACTTTTGACTTCCCACCTTCAACACAAGATCTATTCATTAATAAAATTTAAAAAAAAAGAAGAAAAAATAGCTTACACACTTGTACACACAACGCACATCATCTCGGTTGCAAGAGGCAGACTTAGTTCCTCAGGAAGGCAGAATACAGAAACCTTTCAAATAATTACTGTGGACCTTCAAAAAATTTTACTTTAAAAAAGATTTGGTCTTAGTGGTGCAAAATAAAACACTAAATATTCATACAATATGATATGTTGTATACTTCCATACGTTATCAGTTCAGTTCTTCATTTCACACACACACAGAAAAAAGTTAATCAACAGCTATTTTTCCCAGGGATTGTGATGATTTCTTATTTGTTGTAAAATTTTGGGTTTTGCTTCACTTGAAACAAGACTTTTTGCGCCTCACTGTGCTCACATCCACTGTTAGGTTTTCGTAAACATTGAGTAAGTGTTGATGAATGTCAGTGGGTGTCATTTTTTCCACATGGATAATTTAGTTCCACATCTTTGCTTCATTCACACTTCCATGTCAGACATCCTTGTGTCAGGCCATCCCTCTGCTGCTAAATGAAGCAAGATGTAGCAGAATTTTGGAGGGAAGGTTCTGTCATTATTACCATACCATTAAGGTCCTCCACCTCACATGCAATGTGGGACAAACTGTTGCTTGGATATCCATGAGTGATTTGTCTTCCTTCCATCCCTGGCTTACTAAAAGTCTAATCTATAAATCTATCCTAACAACCATCACATTCAGTTGCAATATAGGCAGCTAGCCGCCTAAGTATTTAGTGTATTTTATGTTTCAGGTCAACCAAGATGTGCCTCAAGGTGAGATCTCCCATTCAGACTCTGAAGTATTTCAGGTTTGAGTTGCACATCATTCTTTGGAGTTGGATTGTAAATTTTTATCCATCAATGAATTCCTGTGAGTTTCACATTTGTGAATGCTGTAAATAACTAATTCCTTTTCTAGCTGTTGATTTGTGAAATATCACACAGAAGCTTGAAAAATAAAAAAATAACAAAATAAAAAAACAAGCTATTACAATCAAATGCAAGCTGTAGATGATTGGCCTTGTTCTCATAATCCACAACCTAATTTGTTGGACAATACATGATAGATTTGAGGACTCATTAGCCAGTGGTTGGGTCTGATGAATAGGTAGGCAAGCACAAATTGCTTTTTAAGCATGGTTGCTGGTGTCACAGATACCAAAGGTCAATTAGCAGTATGTCTGCAGAGACAAGATAGTGGTGATATGAAGAGAAGTTATTACCTTCTTAGGACATAAGGGAGCCTTTCCTGCTAAAGCACAGTAATCTGTATAGACAGGACGGCCTACCTCTGAACAAAGGCAAAGTAGTGCCTTGAAGCCTCAGGACATCATTTCCCTTGTTCTCAAACTCAGTACTAAGCACTTGAGGCAAGGTTGAAATGTTAATGCAGGGGGTAAAGAGGGTCTCCCTCATTCTCCTGCTTGTCTTTCAAGGGATCTTCTACCAGATTTCCATTTGAATTCTGGGGAGGAGATACATCAATGCCGTCTTTCAAAAATAAATGAGGCCACAGGCACCCACTGGCTGTTCTCTATTTAAAACTCTCTTGTAATACTTTGGTTCAGCCAGTCCATAGGTTCTTGTACTGTGCAAAATCCCTACTGAGTAACAGGCAGTGCTACTTAGAGAGGTGCCAAATCAGCACTGCAGGAATCCCACAAGTCATTGCAGACCAGCAGGTGACTACAAACTACCAGTAATGATCGACTGGATACATACAGGTCTAGATTTTGATGATATAGACATATGGATGAGATACAGTAGAGATAGAGAGACGTTACAGAGACAGAAATATAGGCAGGCATTGATGGCACTGACAATAGTAAAAGTAGAGAAAACAGAGCAAGTATTTAGTTTAACTAAATATGTCTAATGAGAAAAGGCAGAGTCTACTGGCTCAGACAATGGTTTACAGAAAGCCAGAAACTAAAATTTTGAAATAGTGAGCAGTTATTAAAAACAAATGGGACAGCCTGAGATCTCTCTAAATAATGCAGGGCTTAGGAATTCTAGATTCTAAACTCTTCTCCAAATTAGAAGAATTAGAAAATGCATTTAAAACATTACTTGCTCATTTTATTAGCAGTTAGGGTTTACGCTCACAGATATGCTTTTGTGTCTAAAAGAGCACATTGTTGGCTGAAAGACCTAAGGACTTTTGATAAATTAGTAGGTTCTGGACTCCAAACATCAACCAATCAAACTAATCTAAAAAATCTTGTTATAACTGTTCCAGGCAAAGTAGAGTTCTATGGTTAGATATCTCTGACACCATTATTCTGGTGCATGTTTCTTCACATTTTATTAGTAAAATCAGCAAGGGAGATTCTTTCACAATGGCTGAAATATTCCCAAGCTCAGAACAAAAATTATTAAAATTTTCTAAATCAGGATTATTTCACGTCAGATTAATAGTAATATCAATTTGTGGAGTCACTGAGAAATGTATGAACCAAATGACCATGGTTTTGTAGTGCACTTTCTTTATTCATGTGTATTTTGCAGACCCAGTTTGAATTTAGTGACTCCCCAGCTCCCCTACAAATGAATCTGATTATGTGAAATGATAAAATATTGGTGTTAATTTTTGAAGCCTAGACCTAGTATGGGATTGGCAAAACTGAGTATGTCCCTTTCTCTGCAGGAAAGTATATACATGCCTGTACACACTGTGAGAAAAATTGCCACTGCAGTGTTAACTGCAGGCAATGCAGAATACAAAGTAAAGTGTATTAAACAGGAAAAACTCAGAAATTATAAAAGCATCCTAAAAGTCCAACACTGAAATGGATCTGTGAAGAACAGAATTTAATCTTTCCACATGAGATTCTGGAATTTTTAAGAGGAAGGTTCTAGAAGGGAAGTATGTTAACCACCAAACAGTTAAATAAAATCACTGAAAGAAATACAGGAGACTTTTCTGATGGTAACAAAAATGTAATGGTTTTACCACAAGCTAAGTCTTATCTAAAACTCAGTAGCTGGGATAAGTTCTATGAATGTGTCCAGAAGGAACCTGGCTAATATCACAATCTAAATCACAGATGCTTGGATCATTCCAGTGTAGAAGTGATATATATTATTTAGTCTGAAACTACAAATGATTATAATTTCACTTCTTTCTTTCTAACATCCAACACTTCAGGCCATCCCAGAGTTCAATGTCAAGTGTACACGTCATCCTTACACAGTGGAAAAAGGTAGATATCAGAACAAACGACTTATGCCATTTATAAGGTTATATCCCACAAGTCCCCATATCTATTAATTGTCAGGAACAATGATTAGATGGGTGATTTTTGGACAAGGTTCAAAGTTCTTCTTCTTTTCAAAGTTCAAGGTTTCTGTGAAAAGGAAAACCAAAGTCTTCTGTGTGTATGGATGAGTCAAATTCCTTGAACTGCGTTAGCAGCAATTAGCAAAGACAGTTAGTGTGTGCAATATAGGTATCAAATCAAATTACAAATACTATTATCAGAAATAAGTTGAAGTCTTTAATTGTAAGGTGTCTTTTCTCTTAAAAAAAAAAAAGGCAAAACAGAATGAAAAGACTAAAGCTCAGGAGAGCTTAACTTATTGACATTTTTCAGCTCCAACAAAAACATCTCCAAATTTGAGGCCAGGTTCCCTAGTGACAAGGAATAGGTCCAGCCTATCTGTGTCAGGGGTACTGGGAGGGCAACCCCATTCTTCTGCCAATAGTGACACAGAGCAGCGCTCTGCAGGAATTGTTTTACTGCTTTTCCAAACTGCATCAGTGCACATACCTACTATTTCCACCCATGGAAGCAGTTGGATAAATGGCTGGGTGACTAACCAAAAACATCATCCTGAAGACTCCTGAGGAAGAGAATGTGCAGCTCTTGTCTTATCTCTAGCATTCATCTTTTTGAGCTCTGCAGAGATTCTCTTACAGATGCTACACAATTTCTCTTGCTTGCTGGCTGCCCATCCTCTTGGTTTTGTCTCTGTCAAAGCACGGTGGACATGTCAAGTGCTGCTGCCACATTCACAGTTCTGCTGTTAGTAAGGCTACATCTCCTAAAATAAAACAGTTCCTAGCTTTCCAGTTTCCTAGTGCCAGTACTAGGTGAATCACAAGCAGATTGTCAGGTATTTAAGCACTCCAGCTATTCACATGGGAGGAATTATGTCAGAATACATATATGAGTCTTTGTCACATTTTAAATATAAACATTTGTGAAATTTTAACTGTAGAGTCCTTTAACAAACACACTTTAAAAATACACAGGCGGCATCTACTTCTGGTTTTATATATAGAATTGAAGAGTATCAAAATGCTATCATGTCTGTTTAGTACACTCCCATTTTAGCCTAGAAGCTAGCAAAGCAGAGTGTGTATCCTGACTGATTTCAAAGATGTTTCCAACAAGGTTATTTCTTCTCACAAGTTCATGTGTTACTGACAGTCACTGGTCTTATTGCTTTAGAAAGGCTTGTCACTTGCCCTTGCAATGAAAAATATGTCCCTCTAATAAATTTCCTGCTGGTTGATTTAATTTTTAAGGTATATATATACTTCCACTTGAACAAAGTCTGGCAGCTGATTTCTAAACTCAGAATCTCAGCCTCTCCCATATTGATCCATTTCTGATCTTCATATACCTTCATAGGTATTTGTTAGGTTATATAGGTTATATTATATTATTATTTATATATATATATATATATAGTTATATATATTGTTAGGTTTTATATATATATATAATATATATATATATTGTATAGGTTGTGTGTTAGAGTACTTGAGAGTAGTCCATTGTTTTCTAGTCAATCAGGCAATATATTTAAAGTGCTTCAGACAGAACACAATTTAGATTTTGGTTAAAAATTTATCAAAAACCATTTTATTTCTCTGACAAGATGCACTGACGTAACTGCATTTTGGTGGAGTGGAATATAATAGGGAATGTATTTCTCTTTCTTAAAGACAAAATGAAACAATTAATTACCTTAATTGTCACACTTTGTTTTCTCCTATGTTCTATACTTGGTTTACTAACTCTTACTTCTTCAACATGTCATTTCTTTTGTTTGTTTTTTTGAGTCACCTCTCTTTCTCCACTAGCCTATAAGTCTAATGACTGAGATTTTGCTAAGTATGGAACCAGAAACCCTCACCAAGCGCAGACCCAATAACACTACATTGAAAGAATAGAACGGACTATTTCCAATTATTAAAACTGTCTTTTCTAGTATTTTTCTATACACATCATATTAATTTGATTCAAACTTTTATTCAAACTGCTCACTCTAACACTGTAATAATTAAAGAAGTTTATATTTTGTTGATGTTGTAGTTAAATTAGATCTTAGTTTTAAAGGATTATTTCTTTTTGAATTCTGTGATATTTTCCAACCAAGATTTCTAAAGGATTCTTGCCAGAAGGTTCTATAATTCCCCTATGATTCAATACACATTCCTCCCTCTTTCCAGTCTACCTTTTAAGCTGTTTTTACAAGTTCTCTAGATACTCCAAAGGGTTCATCATTTATCTATGAGACCTTTTGAAGCATTCTCAATATTGTTCATTTTTATCTACTTCATGCTTTTAATTTTGCACATAAAACAAAACTTGTTGGCTTTTAATATCTTTGTCAAGAGTAATCTCTCCTTTTCTATTTCCTAAATTCAGTAACACAGGGGATCAACTCACAAAACCTTCATGCTTTATCATGAGAAGATATTGACACTAGTCAACATTAAACCATGATGCGTACCTCCATTAAATCAATATATTTCCTCTAGCACTCTGAGAAATTTGGCCCTTAATTTTCTTAATGAAATGGATATATTCAGACACACTCTATTACATGGAAAAAAACAGCAATACATTACCAAATTATCATAAGGAAATTAGTCCCTTTGCGTGTCTAGTCATATTCTTCTTGTTCCTGTAAATGGTAAAGAATGGATATATTGTGTGATGTTTTGGAGAGAAAATGGGAGTAAACAAATCCATTACAAATAAAGGTCAGTTAAACTACACAGTCCTACTTTTAACCTTTTCTTCTATTTTCTTGCAGAAAATCTTCAAGAAGTGCAATTTAAGACAGACCAAATAGCATGTAGTAACTTGTTCCTGCTCAGAACAGCTTTTTGACGTTTCATTTAGGCTTCCACTGTTTGCTCCACGACAGTTGAAACTCCACTTCGAAACGAAAATACGGAGTGGAAGACTTACAGGGCAGGAACAAGGACTAGTAGATGTGTGATTGAATTTGAAGGATTTGACTTCTCTTTGTGATTTTGTACAAAAAAAAAATATATATATACCAAAACATTATAGGAGTAAATGTATTTGGCTCCTTATGCAGTTCTTATTCAAGAATAGAAAATCACACTACTGACTAACTGAAGAATACTTTAAACAAGGGAAAATATATATTTCTGGCTACCTATCCAGAAGCTCATTTACATTATTTCTTCAGGTTATGGTATGAATAAAGAATTTGTGATTCAAACCTGTCTCACAGTTTTGATTCTGATTTACCACAGAATAGTTTTGTTCCTTCTGCTACCTAACATTTCCTGGCATGAATTTCTCCTGGACAAAGTTCTCAACAGTCATCCTGGTTTTCAGTGTTTGGAGACTATAGGAAAAAGTTCTTAATCGTTCTTTTAGGGACAGCAATTGGACCTGGTAAAATAATAAGGTCTTAAAATCTCACTGAATATTATGAGGATTTTTAAGGTGTTTGCAGGAACAAACCATATTCAGAATGAGCTCATAATGTTAGTACAGAGGGAAAAAGTGAGATAGGATATGTTACCTGATTTTCAGTACACAGTGAGTTCCAAATTGAGAATAAAAGAGACCCACAGCTGGAGAGAGCTGACTCTGTGGGAGGTCTGAGTGAAATGGCCCATAGCAGAAGGCAGAAGCCTTTCAGGAAATGTGCCCTTCCATCTGTGTTAACTCTTGCCTCTCTTGAATTATTGCTATTAAGCTCTCCAGATCTGGTTGCTGATAAAAACGTGCTTCTAAAAGATTGTCTTGTCCAGGGCCATTTCAGGAGTGGCAGCACAGGCTGCTGAATGCCTTTCTGCATACAATGGAGCTTCTGTGAGAAATGTATGGTATAACACTGATGGCATTTTAAAGTGCCATTTAGCATCAGAGTAAAAGTTTACATAGTGTACATAATATATAGCTCAGTTGCTAAACGTCTGCTGCCAGAGCTTCCTGATGTCAACAATGGCTGCCATTGTTTAGTCAGTGTAATATCTCTAGAAATATGGCTGTGAAATTCTTTCCTCAAATGCAAATTGAACTGCCCAAATAAATACACTGAATTTTAGCTGACATATGAAATTCCCATTAGGGGTAGGGGAAGCTTAAGAGTTTTGCTAATGTGGCATTCAGTAGTATCCAGAGTTAGTGAGTTAGGTGGACATTTAAAAGTTCTCAGCTTGGACTGAATCTGTTCCTGCTAAGTTCAAGTTCTCATTCACCTTATGGCCAAAACAGAAAATACTCAGTAGCACAAAATGAATCTGAGTCTGATGAAGAACCTCCTTGAGAGCAGCACTCTAAAACTAGCCATATTACTTGCTCATAATTGTTGCTTTGATTTTGAACCCTTGAGGTTTTGTTTTTCATACCTCCTTCTTTAATACCATATCTAGAAAATCCTTTCAAACAGAAAGCACAGTTTTAGATAATTTTCTCAGAGAATAAAAAAAATATGATAACAATGTCTGAAACTCTCCATTTGAAAGAATTTCTCTGATTCGTTCCTTTTAAGGATCCTTTAATGGATGTCTCCCACATCCATTTCTTGCTTCAGGATTCTGCAATTCTGCAAAGAAATTCCTTTGGGGAGCAAAAGTGCGTTGTCAGTTTTTTTTGTTTTATTTTTCGTCCCCCACAGCTCCTTTCTGAATTGTCCAAGAGATACATAGTGAATAAATGTGATTTGGAATCCCACCGTTGATTGGAGAGAGAGTGTGGAAGATAGAGGAGAGTGGAAGAAAAGGTAAAAGAGAGTGTCCCATTTGCAAGAACATTTAACTTTTTTGCTTTACAATGCAAATTATAGCAATAAATTATGCATGAACTAAGACAGGAAAAGAACAGCACTACAGTTTGCAAAAACAAGCTCAGTTTTCCTTTTGTTTTTATACTTCTTATTCTTTCCCCTTGTACAAATCTTCTGGTCACAGTCAAACACATGACTTTGCTGGAACATCCTGTAGAGCAGAGTAGAGAAGGAGGTTTGCATGCTGAACCTTCAGTCTGCTCCATCCTATCTTTAGTGGTACTTCTCTTTTTTAACTAAAAAGAACTCTTGAAGTTTACATTTTGAAATACTAAATTTATGTAGATTAACAGTATTATTCAGTAGCTTGTTTTCCCTACTATCTTTTCCTGTACAATAGATACTGAATTTTATCATTCTCAGTCAAGACTAATTCCAGTATCAAAATGAGAATGTTATATTACCCAATCAAAGTTTGCTCCCTTGATCATTTTGCTCCCAAATTTTAACTCCTGTCTGTGGCAGCTTTCTGTACTCTGCTTCTCAATCACACAGCCAAGTCTTATTTTCAAAAAGTAAGTAGCATATTTTCTGCAAGCAAGGCATGAAAGAAGGTGTTCTGCTGAAGAAGGACACAATCAGTCTGTTCTCAAATTATTTACCTTTGAAGGTGCAGTCTTCTCTTCACTGGTTCTGTCTTCAATGCCACAAGCATTGGTTTGCTGCCTGAAACAGCAATTCTTGTTCAGTTAGAGATGGCAGTGCAACACACAATAGCACTGGTGTTGGCAAGACACGCTGCTAATAGCAGGTTTAGGGAAATGTATGTGATTCAAGAAGTATAATGAAAAAGCATGTAAAAGAGTTTTTATTTTAGCTTGTCATTGTTCTGATTTAGGATTTTGGTAATGCAACTGCCCAAAGATGTTGAGCTTTGCCTGTACTAAAGCACCATCTGTACCTACCACGTATGGAGTAATTCCAGTCATAGCACAATACATAAAATAAAAAAAATCTTAAAAGAACAGCTCTGCTTTGGCAAGGTTCATGAAGCCAGTCAGCCTTGATGCCATTATTGCATACATACAGTCATGCTTCCGGCAGCTTTCTGCAGTTCTGGAATAATAATGGTCTAGTCTCACATCACTGAAAGAACAATTTATCTTATCAAATTTCCACAGACCTGTGCAATAACATGTTTTAAATAGCATACTACATCATATACAGTTATTTCTAGTCAGATCTATAAATCTCATTTTAAGTGAATCCCAGTACATGATATTCTCCAAAAGCATGGTTTTTTTCCATTTAGAACTTTAGGTTGAGAACAGTTTTCAGTGCTTACTCTTTTTAACTTCTCTTATTTCCCTGAAACTGAATATTTCTGTATATCCAAATTTGGATGCGTTTGCTACTGATGGAAGTAGCAATAACAACACTAAGCAATAACGTATGTTTTCTTTCAAGTTCAATCATATCTAAGACATAAAATTCATCATTCAGAGTCAATTTTGGATTCATTTACACATAGCTGGAACTTAAAATATTTGTGAGTTCATATTAAGTGGAGCAATATTGGAAGCTGTTTATGGGTAACTTCAAAAAACATAGTTTATATTTAGAGTGCTTAGTGTAATTCTTTGCTTAGCCCACTCTGAGCACTGTGACTGCATGTCTGAATCACTACAGCTTTTGTTGGTATTAGTGCTACAATCCCTCCATTTTGAACAGAAAGTTTACAACAGAGTGGAAAGATGTATTCCACAATGAAACTCAGCAAATGAATTTGTCTCTCACCGGGAATATGTTTTGTTTGTATATTTAAATGGATACTGTCAAGTTTGTTGACTAGAAGACTGTTAGACCTTTAATAGTTTCCTAGGACTGTAACTAGAATTTCCAAAAGTAAGAGCTCTGAAGGAGAGTGCTTTTGACCATTACAGTATAGAAAGAGCTTTTTCTAGAGCTGTTCCTTAAATTACATAAGGATTTCTATGAAAAGAAAAATATATATTTCCTTAACTTTCAAAAGGCAGTACTGCATTCTGAATTGTCAGAGAAAAAGGTGATCAGTTAAAAAAAGTATAATTATTTTTCATTTTTCTTTATTATGAATTCCAGCTAGGCAGCCTCTATCTTCAGTGATATTGTAAGAACTACTTCAAAAAAAGCAAAACAAAAAACGTTGGAGAAAACAGTTGTGATTTTGAAAATGAAACAGTTGTTTAGTTTTAGAAAACTACAGGTCTTCTAAACTGTCTAAAAGTGTGAGACTTCCAGGCATTCTGCATATCAGTAAAAAGTGGAAAAGATAAACAAATAGAGCCATCATCCTATAGGACAACCATTCTCTCAGCTTGCATAAATTCTGTAACCTTTCACAGGAAGGCATTCCTTTTTAATTTTATCTTGCTGAACGTTAATGGTTTAAATCTACAAACAACTGATAGCTGTCTAGAGGTTTGTATATAATTAATAGAAAGCTCATCTGATGGTAGAATTCACAGCTGAAAAATAAGCTTTACCCAAAGCTACTAACCAGTTTCCTAGATGATGAGAATTATTCACAGACATCTTTTCAAATTCATCTGTGTTCCTTGCTTGAAAGAGAAGTAGTTTAGGAGGGTGTTGCTCTTCTGAAACCAGAGACGTGCTACCACACTACGTAAGATCCGTAAAAAACCTGTAGAAGAACCCATTTTGTAGGACCAAAGACAACAGCTACAAAGCCAACACTAGAGCAGAGCATCTATTTTTCATTTGTTTCTTTGAAAATCTTTTACACCAGTACTGCTTTCTTAGTAACAGAATTGTCCTTGACATGTCCTTCATAATGTTAAGGAAACATTGGGATTTTTTTTCCAACATTGAACTCAAAATTTCTATTTCATTTTCAGGTATGGGGGTGGGGGGAGTGTAGAGGTATGTGATGGTTTTGAATTAGTCTGACAAAACGGAAATGGACTTCTGTCTGCACTGACAGTCTTGTTAAGATCTCATGAAACTGGCAGTTTATGTGTAGAACAAAATGAGTCTTTCATGAAATATTGCCATTTTGCTGATAGGGAACAATATTCTTTGAAAGACTCATATATATTAAACATCCTGAAAGTAACTCTGTTTCTGTGGCTTGTGTGGTTTTCACTTCAGCATACATCTAGATGTTATCTTGCTTCACTGAAGGAAGTAATGCCACACAAAAGTGGAGGCTAAGGAATGGAAAGAAGAAACGAAAGCAGTGTGTGAATGTTTATATAACCATCTCTGAGTTACCATTAGGTGTTTGGTTTTATTAGTTTCACCTGCAACACATATGGAGTTGAATAATTCAGCCTATTCAGAATGTGAATTTGTAGTATTAGCACAGGTGAGTAGCATTTAGAAAGATCAAATGTTCCTTTAAATATATATATGTAAATTGCCAAGTTGGTTCATGTGATTTCAGTCTTCACCATTTTGATAGCCCCATATGTGCTTTACTCTGTCACCAAGAGAATTAAAACAGTCTGTCATCAAGGATTCCTCATGTACCTGGAAGGTCCAAAGCCGTGACCTTTTAGGAGATTTTTCATTTCAGCAATTAGAAAAAGGTTAGAAAGTTTTGTTACCAAAGAGAAAAGGGAAAGACAATCTTGCCTTCAAAATCTGCCTGAAGGTAGACCTTAATCTATCCTCATATTTTTATTACTTCCATGCTAACATCAGTTAGCTGTGCCAGCTACAATGATACAGGCATAAAGAGTAGCAAACATGGCTCCTGTAGCATCCCAGCCTAGGAAACTTGGGCAGTATAACACACTCCGTACTTTGAAACAGGGCATAACATGTATGAAAAAGATGCTTCTTTAGCTGGTCACAGAGTGGATGAATAAAATGCGATGAGTGCTGTAAAACACTGATTTTTATATTTAAAGAGCAAGAGTGTAGACAGTGATAGACAAAACAGAGATAACCAAAGTAACAAGACATTGGCATTTTGCATGCTAATGGCAACAAGAAAAAAGAATGAAGCAACCTTTTTCATTGCATTCCCAGGTTTCGGTATGTAGCTCTAAAGGCCTTTGATTCCTGACTAATTTCTGATAATAAGGCTGCAAAGCAAACCACCTATGGAAACATGACTTTATTCCACAAGAGAAGTTAAAGAATAGACTAAAGATGATGGTGCAAAGACTTATTGTCATTAAACACCAGCATCCAGAAACAGGAGACAAACCAATAAATGGTCCCAATTGGGTGGGAAAGTGAGGTGGCACGCCAGTACCTGCTACGGGGATTCTATTTTGTCACATCAAGGGCTGAATCAGTGCCAAAACTCTGCTCTTACTATCTCTGCATGTACACAAGCTACATCCAAAAGCAGGCTGCTGCATTGTTACCAGGTACACATATACCAGCTCTGAACCTGTTGGAGCACATCCAGAGGAGTCACAGAAATGATCCAAACAATGGAACACATACCCTACGAGGACGTGCTGAGAGAGCTAAGGCTGTTCAGCCTAGAGAAGTCTCTGGAGGAAGGTGAGAATAGCCTCTCAGTATTTACAGAAGACCTGTAAGAAAGAAAGGGACAGTTTCACTACAAGGGAAAATGGTTTCAAACCGAAAGAGAAGAGATTTAGACTGGATAAAAGGATAAATTAAATGAACATAAGCTTTTTGCAGGAAAGATAGTGAAGCACTGGAACAGGTTGCCTGGAGACATTCAAGGTCAGGCTGGACCAGACTCTGAGATGTAGATGTCCCAGTTCATTGCAGGAGAGTTAGACTATCTGGCCATTAAAGGTTCCTTCCAACTCTAAGAATTCTGCGATGCTGCGTGTTTTCCCAGTGCAGACTACTCCTGCAAACACATTTTAAGAGAATGGATTTCCAGCTATAGGATGCAGTCAGGCACAGTCAGCAATAGGGCAACTTGAAGATAAAAAAAGTGCTTTACCAGCAAGGCTTTTCACTACTCTGAGCCACTCCAGCAGAACATAAAGTAGTTTCTCCACCTCAAAAGTATTCTCCTCATTTCCTTTGGGAAGCCAGGTTTCCATAGGAAACCATGCTATTGAAAGCTGATTCTTCCATAGGTCTAACATTATTCCCTCTCAGGCAGAAAGGCAGTTTAGCAGGCCCACTGGGAAGGAGCAGATGGATAGGAAAATGACATGCTTCCCAAAACTATTTAAATATAATCTCCCTTTTGTTACAGCTGTGTAAGACCCAAATAAAATCAAGTAACATGTAAGAGAGAAGAAGGGTCGTGGAGGAGGAGTCTAAACAAAAACTAATGCTAAGGAAAAAAAAAAAAAACCTATTGCAGATGGTTATGTTAATAAGGTAAAACTTCAAAACTATGAAGCAACACAGCAGATAATCATGTGTGAAAGAATATCTAGAGGATTCTTTTTGGCGCTGATCTTCACTCCTTGTTCTGAAGTTTTCTGAACTGTCCCTCTTACCACTGCTGCAGGACAGAATTCCCACAGAATTTTCCTTGAGTCAAGTGAGGACTATTACTTGATGAGATCATTGTTCTCAGGCTAATACTTTCCCATTGTATGGATCATCATCTTTTAGGTAAGCTGAAGCAGATATGCTGCTTGTACATAATAAGCTGGTTTCCCCAGTTACCTTATACCTCATGCACTGAGGATTTTGGTCACTTTGAGTAATCTCCACACCTTTAATTACTAACTTGTCTGAATACAAACATATTTCTAACTGCCAGTGGGTCCTGAGATAGATTCAAGTCAGGACTATCATCATCTTAGAGTGACAAAGCAATGGGATAAGCTATAATTTGCATGCACATAAACTGATACAAAAATGAGATACGGTATGTGTTAAGGTAGATTTAAGTAATAATCTGCCCACAGACAAATTTCCCCAGGAAGGAAATGTGCTTTAAATTTTGTCAACACAGAAAGACAGTGTCCAAATTTATCCTCTCACTAGGAAAGGTGGGTGAAAATGACTTACTACTTCATATGTGCATAATTTAAACCCCTTAGACTTACTGCAGAAATATAGGATGCCATGAATTTAGACATCATTTCCACCTAAAATAAAGGTGAAAGTTTTTCTGTAGTATAGGCCCAAGGTTACAGATACCCTCAGAAAAATGTTGACTTTTATGTGCAAAAGAACATGGTAGTGCAAGTCAAGGTGAAGGAGACAAAGTACAGATTCAGAGCTTTCTATCAGTACTTACCTAAAAATTAAAAACTAAAAATATTTTTCTAAGCACAGGCATGCAGGCAGCAGGATTTTAAACTGCAATGATTCTCAGCCCTTTGCTTGTTCTAATATATTAATCATATGCCTGGTGTTTTACAGAACTGGTATCATAGCCTCTATGATTAGAAGTTTGTTTACTGTAGTTCAGCACAAGCTCACTGAGTTCTTTATGTTTGGCATTGGTATTCCACATCAGAACATCACGTAGTGCATTAAGAGTTAAAGAGCCAATCCTCCAGCTCCATGGATCATCGATAGTTACAGATATGCCTGTCTCAGAAGAGAAGAAATAGCTTCCCCAGAGGACTTTGCGATGCTGCATTTTTATGTGTTTCCGCTCAGAGGAAAAGATAAAAACTGTCTGCGATCATGGGACACGTTTTTTTTCCTTTGGGATCAACCCAGCAGTGGCTGCTTGCTGCCATCTTGCCTTCAGCATTAGCATAAGGCCTTCAGTTTATCAGACACTCTCTCTTGCTCATTTTATTTGATTTATTAGCTTCAATTCCAATTATATTGTAATATATTGTGTTATTTTACTTTCTGATATTTTATTTATTAAATCAGCTTTCCACCTCAGACCATTGCCACTGTTTTGTTTCTAGGCCCATCTCCCTTTTCCCTTTCCCCCCTCCCCTTTCCTGGGGCGTGGGTCTGCGGGACCCCTGCACCAATTGTCACGGAACCGGGTCAGTCTAGCCCAGTAAACCATTGACATTGGTTTTGCCACAAAGCTTCTTTCAACAAGTGTTAATAACATTTCCTGGATCCCATAATACTTCATACAACAAAACTACTGAATACAGCATCAGTCTCTGTTACTTGCATCAACATATGCCACAAAGATGCAAAATCTGCCGTATTTTCTTTCTACTCCAGATGTGACCTTCAAAATGGTGATCTTTTGCTAAACACCTATTTTATTTCAGGGTCTGAACTATGACAAGCATTTTTGCACCAGTTTATAGAAGAATGTTACTTGTAGTCCTATAATAGAGCTGGGCAGGTGCTTGATCCTCATGACAGCAGAACTGACTTGAAGAACTAGTGTTCCCATTCTGATTTTTTCTGCTTTGATATGAAAGGAAGCAGACATGGCATTCAAACAAGATAACTGCAGAAGAAAGAGAAAAGAGTTAGCAACAGATGACATCAACCAAAACAACATCCAGTATCCCCATCCTAAAGGTCATGTAGAAGACAATTTAGGTGTATTTTATGGCACATATTCTCATGTGATGTGGTTTAGATAAGTTCAGAACACCATTTAAGTTAAAGATTAAAAGCCTTAGAAAAAGTGTTGATAACCTATTTTGACAAAAATCTGTTTACAAAAAATGAGAGTGCACATGCAGTACATGGGAAAGACAAACTTGACAGAGAAGATAGTGAGTAAGAGGATAATTCAGAAGTCTTCAGTCAAAGAAACAGTTCCACATACTTCATTTTATTTTGAGGATAGATATGATTCTACAAAGAAATTTGCCATAGTCTTTTGATAACTGTGTGAAGGAGAACAGTTGATGGTAGATAACAATTTGAGTGCTGGTCTAAATCAAAGAGACAACAAAGCATCACAGTATAAGGGAGGCATAGGTATGCCAATGTTAGAGATGTTTAAAACCTACTCTAAGTTTGTGGTCACAGCACAACGAATAAAACAGCAGTGTAAAATTAGTATGATTTATGAAAATCTTAGATGTGACTTGACCTGCAGATGACACTAGTTTAAATTATGCTGAAGAATCAACTCTGACTCCTCAGTGCTACCAAAATACTTTCTCCTGCAAACAGTGGAATTATCTCCTCCCACACATACCAAGATTCACTGAAAGTTCAATGTAACTCAGCACATACAAGGATTTGGGCAACATTCATTTCATACTTGTTAGCTGAAGTAATAACAACTCAAGGAGTTCTCTTGGGGACAGATATGAAATGTTCTGTGCTACCAAGAAAAGGAAAGAAAAAACTTGGAGATGATAAAGATAACAGTGCAAGATGTACTGAATGTCCTAAAGGGAAAGTATACCCTGCAAAACCCTCTGCTCAGACATTGTCTGTTCTTACTCTGAAGCCTTTCTCACTGGAGAGCATTACTCACTTCTAAAGTGATTTAAGTGCAGGCCTCTTCAGCTTGTGGATTTCTACACTGACTTTAGTCCTGTGTGATTCTTAGTTTAAGTGATTACTGAGACCACAGATGTCATTGGGAGGTTTGTTCCCAAACAAACCTACTGCCACTGAAGGCTCTCTGTAGCCTGAACCTTCCAGGCAAGAGGCGTCTCTGGCCTTACCAGCACAAGACCGTAAACCTGGAGTGAAGCCCCTCCAATGCAAGTTAGTGCTTGAATTCTGCTGTTCTACTTTTCTTGTCATTTAGGTATCATGTCTTTCTAAAACATATGCTACAACCACAGGACACATCAGCTTGGTGAAATATTAGTGGGAAAGAGCTTCTGTGAGATATCATACAAAGGCATAGACTAGATCTTACCACATTTACTTTCTGACTTTGGAACAAGTGAACATACAACAATGGTAAGAAGCTCAAACTTAACTTGTATTTGCATTTCATAGAATATTCACAAAAGATGTGCCTGTGTAATTACTAATATTCTCCTAGTAATTGTAGCTTTAATAACAATGCTTGTGATCACTGAAAAAGGGAAAAAGTAAATACTCATCCAGAACATCGCGTTAAGCATCTGGATGAATCATTGAAATTTAAAAGGAGAAAAATAGATTTTCATAGTATTTTTTTTTTTTAGTGAATTAGTCATGATCTAGACACACCTAGCAGGTGTCAGAAAGTGTAGCATCACACCATCATAAGTGACAAGCTAAAGCACAATAAGTTTTTTTATTCTCTCCTCTGCATTCAGTGACTGGATATTTGGCATTACTAAGCCTCAGCTATAGGAACCGTCAGATTACACTTTCCCCAGTCTTCAGAAACATCACCACTTCTGTAAAGGTTGCAAAAGCTAAGAGACCAGTGTGAACAAGAAGATGCTACAAAAGAAGGAAAATGAATGCTCACCCATCTCCAAAGACGTAGGCTTGCAGGGGAGGAACTCCAAACACCCTTCCTCAGTGACAGTCAGCCCATAAATGAGGTCTAAGAGGGGTGCAACCTGGCTCCACCCCTTCACACAGGTGAATTGCCTTCACCTGTGCTCCCAGGGCTGACCAGGTTTTTCCTTCAGGTGCTCATTCAGTGGTTCAGGCTGTGACTTAGCAGTTTCCCTGCAACTTCATATATTTGTTTGAAGTCAGTAATGTTCAGTTCGTTCTCTATCTCATTTTCTGCAGAGCTTTACCCTTTCACAAAATTTCTAATGTGCTGCTTTACACTCTTGTGCTTCTGTAAAGCTTTGTACTGGAGGAGGCACTCAAAGCAAAACTTCTAACTCCAAGATACTATTTATCAGTTGCTATGTTTTTCTGCTAAAAACAGAAAAAGATACCCTGTTTAGTCTTTCATCAGTTAGCCTAGAAGTTGTGAAAACTTTTCTTTCTCTCTCATCCACATTTGAAAAGTTTCAAACTCACTATTCTGTTGATGACAGGATAGAAGGGGAGAAGAGCATCCCTCCAACTGTTAGCAGCTATCTTGGTGCAGAGAAGGGCTTGCATTCAATTGCTGCAGGCTGAGGGCAGTGAAGCAATCACACAGCATATCTAGCTCCCAACTGTCCCAAATTTTTTCATCAACAATCTACATAGTTTGTCCCCTGTCTAGGGGCTTCCCTTCATTAAGTATGAGGATTTGGAAAGAATGAAAAATGCTTGATTTTAAAAGCAATAGCTGAATACTTCATCATACATTCCAACTCCTTCTCTCACTCGTAGTGCCTTGCTCATATTTTCTCTTTTGTTTTTATCTATATTTCTGCTTTTTGCCATAGATTTTTTTTGTTTTGTTTTTTCCTGTCACTTGCATATTGTTTCATTTCAATTCCCACTTTTCTATTGTGTTATACATCCATGAAGGTTAGCAGATGAAAAAAAAAAAAAAGAGAGAGGCTAAGTGGCAGAGTGTATTGACTTCTCTAGCTATATATTCCCCTCAGTATTCATAGTAGTTTAATTAATTTGGGGACTTTGCAAGATTTCTGCTTCCAAAAAAATAAATGTGTATGTAGGCCAATTAGGGTAGCTAGGAATCACAATTTGAGTTAGAAATAATAACGATTCAAGACAGAAAACGTTCACCATTTTTGGTCTCTTTGTTTTCTGTAAGAGGTTAGAGCCAACACTTCCACTGAGTTCAAGAGGGAGACTTCTTTGCCTTTATGGTCAAGTAAACACAGTTAAAATACATAAGCCAGACATATACAGAAAAAATACGTGGCCTGTTTCTAAGGCCAAATTTGGTAACCAATCACAATGAGTTCACTGTTTCTAAATGAGGGCAGAAGTTGTTCCTACAAGACATTTTCCTTTATTTATGATTTTAGTAAGCTCTTCTGAGTTTATCAAGACCTGCTTTTTTTTTGTTTTGTGTATGCAGACTATCTCATAGGGTGGATTATTGTTCCTTGTCTCAGAGAACATGACAGTTTTGTAGTACAAAAAAAACAATGTTATAAATCCTTATGTCTGGTATTTCTTCAGGATGATAGTACTGTTTATGCAAATATTGCAATTTGGAGATAAAAGAAAGGACATATTCCTAAATGTAGTACAGTCCTCAAATTTATACTATCTGCATTTATTAAAAAAAAAAGAAAAAGCCAGTTTCAGTTTCAAGACGTCCTCTGCAGAGATCCATGGAGAAACTAAACCTGAAATTTTTTCCAAGCAAAATGAAAGAACACACTGTTGCTAATACACCATTAACTGAAGTTTTCCTAGGGATGGGAATGAAGCTCAGTTCCTTTCAAGAGACAGTCTGACAGCAGCCACACTAGAGCCAACTGTACAGTCACTCTCCAGTGCAGCCAACAAACAAGCTGGGGGAAGACAGCTAAGGGATCAGACACAAAACTGAAGTAAATTATCAGCTGGAGTATGGGACTTACTACACCCAGAATGACTAATATTTTCATGCTGAAGTAAAGTTCCCAGACTGCACTATCAGAGACCACTACTTATGACTGATAGTATCAGGGACAGAAAGTGCAGGAAAGCAGTCAAGAAATTGCTCACAGAAGGCTAAATCTGAACACCTTTTCCCTCCGTGTTTCTGTGGTAGTTGCTGAGAAGATGTTGATGGTTTCAAGGTCAAAGTTCTCTGAAGTAGGTTCTTAGATTCTCTTGGTGAATTCTCCACTACCACAGACTCTCCATTCTGCATAGGGAACATTTTTTTGAGGTACAGATGAGAATTACAAACCCAATTCCCATTATTACTCAAGGCAAGTACATGCTTAACTACCCTTTGTGCCTTTTATAACCCTCCTTTTAGGAGTCAGATGTCTATGATTACATAGATTATCTACAAGTTTCACAACAGTAGTACTTTGAGGTACTATAAAATGCTATTGCAAGGTTTGACAACTTACAGAAAATGTAGAGTAATGATCATATAGTCTATGGGTTGTTTGTTTTAAGAAGCTGAGATTTTAATGCAAAAATAGGATACATTTTTAAGGAAACATACCCTCAGCCTAAAATACATATAATTGTGGTTTATTCAGTTACTCCAGCGGATTAAAACATTCATTATACGAGCCACAGATAAGATATAATCTGGGAGGTTGATGACTTTTGCAACATCACAGAAGATTAAAGGGGAGATTTTGTTGTAAACTAATTGAGTTTGCAGCAGAAGTCTATGTTCACTATGTGGTAAAAAGATTGCTGTCACTTTCAGCCCTGGGTATTCTATTCCATTTTCCATAGTCTAGCTGGCTATAAATCTTCTAAATTGCATAATGCCAATTAAGAAAAATAAAGAGCAAATTGAGATACCAGTACTTGTAGAGGAATGTTGTTGGCTGAGGCCCCAGATATTTTTTGTGTCTCCAGTGATTTGCCTGTAACTGTTCCAGGAAGTTTGGGAAAAGCTTTGCATTGACATCATGCTATAAATGCTGGAAAAGCTTTACCCTGGGAAACATTTGAGTACTAGTTCAGTGTCCTGGGTAACCTATCCTATGACTTCTATGGACGTTCTCAAGGTTAATGAATTCAGCAGAAATCTAACCGCTCTCTCTCTATGCTTTCAAAGCTGAAGAAAAAGATAACAAATTGTCTATATCTGGATTAGTTTTATCCTGATTTTTCTCTTCCCAAAGTCTTTTTCTTTCTTTTCAAGTGCAGCTGCTCCTATGAACCACATTATAGGAGAGTATGTTATACAATTATACTTCATTTGAGCAAATAATTTAACAGTAATTTATTCTCGCTAACCTAAGAAGCAGATGAACAATGAGTCACCTCTTCTTAATACATGGTCATCAGGTTTGTTTGGTTCTTTTTTATGAATTAAAAGCAATAGACATAATGACAGTAGACATAGATCAAACTAATTCCTGAAAAAAAATCAAAAGGGGCATTTAGATTCAGTTCAGAAATAGCCACTGTGGAAAGTTTAATCACTTACAAGTGAGCTTCTGAATAGGAGGAAAAGGATCAAATGACTGTTAGGATCAGTGTTTAATCCCTTAGTAGAAAATTGAATAAAATTACTATTTAGAGGGCTTTTAGTTTTTCAGTAATTACTGTTACTTCCTCTTGTTTATGAATGGTTGTTTTTTCTGTTCTAAACTCGAATCAGAACACTTGTGATTGCGTCTCAGAAGAAGTATCAAGGACAGGGAAGCTGTGCTGCTCTTGAGGTCTCTGTCTCTCACAGTGATTGAGAGAAAAGCCAGCTGACTAGCCTGATCTAGAAGCCCTATTTTTTGAAGAAGAAATTTGGGCAAGAAAAAGGCTAACTGAATAAATTCCAATTACTATATTGCTGTTCATTTAAAAGTTAAATCTTTCAGTATAAAAGATCTGCAAAATAATTTTGTGAGAAGTAACAATAATTCTCTTGTAATAGTGGTTGGAAAAAAAAATAAAGGAAATAGAACAACCTTGCAAGTTCATAAGGAATGAATTTCTATTGCAGTTATTGCTACGTGCCATTTTTTCTGACTTCTTATTCTTTGTGTACATTTTTTCAAAGTACGTTGTACAGGAAAAAATTGTTTTAATAACCTCTCACATCTGGCAAACTGAAACCCTGATGTCTCATTTCACTTCTCTGATATTTCACAGTCAAGGATTAGCAACATTTTAGAAACAATGCTAAGACTGTGTGTACTTGTTGTTTTTAATAAAACTGTCAAATGCTTAAACACTATGAGCGCATAGGTATATTTATAGATTATTTCTCTCCAAATGAATAGGAAGAATTATTTAAAAAAAAAAAACATTCCTGAATGTAAAGCTAGAAAATAATAATTTCATTAGAAAAAAATATGAAAAAATATGTAGATTTTGGATAGACATAGAAAGACATAAATGTTTAAGTATTCTGAAAATAATCTGATTCTAAATAAGACACACATTAAAAAAAAACTATTAGAAACTAATTATTTCCTTTTGCTTTCAGTGATTTTTACACTATTCAATACAGTCTAGTCAATTATAATTTAGAATTAACATTTCCGAGTATATCAAACATTACTGAACTTCAAAAATAAAGGGAAACATTAAATATGTCCTTATAATACTGGTATGGAATCTCAAGTATAGGCAGACTGTGCACAAGTTCAAGTATTTACATTTAGTCACATAACTTTGTACCTAGCAAACAAATATTTAAAATCATTTTCAGATCTATTTAACTATGAAAATCTCAGTGAGTTTAGGCAGAAGGGGAGCCCATGAGGCAGAGCTGCAAAAGTATTCAGGCTGCTAAATTGCATCAACAGTTGAAGCTGGATGCTGAAACACATTTAAGAATATGACTGTAATACTGAAAATGCATAGAAAGTATTTCTTAAATGTCAAGATAACTTATAAAACGTTGGTCCTTGTTACTTATGCAGATTTACTCAGTATATCAGGAATTATATCAATACATATAGGCACTTTCATATAGTTGTGAAAAAACCATGAATTTAATCAGATTACCTGAAGCTTGAAGTAGCAAAAAAAAAAAAAAGAAGAGTATTTCAGACACAGTCTTGAAATATAATTTGGCACGCATTCTCAGACAGTTAGTTTTTTTATGTTTGAATCGTTTATTGGATTAAGAAACCCAAATCAAGCAATCCATCTATCTTCATATAGTCTTTACCTTCCACATTTACTAAATCTGAAAGATTACCACTATCCTTTGTAGACAGTCAACAAACCCATCCATTTTATTCATAAGCTTCAGAATCTGGAGTCACATTTTCCTACCTGATACCAGCTCCAGAAATGTTAGAAATGATGACTGAATCTTATGGTTCACCGTGATTCTTCTAAAAGCATCAATACATCCGGACATTCTTACAGTGGCAATAAGAAGCTGAATAGCTCTACTTACACCTACAGATTCACCAAGACATTAAGAGTAGTTCAGCTTAAAAAGTAGAAATAATTGGATTTGGTGTCAACAGTGGGTTCTCTTGACAGATTATGGAAATCTACTCAGTAGTTCAGATTGTGATTCATATCATCCTAAAGTGCACACTTAAAATAGGTCAGAGAAACTGTACTCTAATCAAGTCTGTTTCTCTTCAGAGACTTCAGATGGAGCCTGATGAACTCCAATGAAGAAGGCTGAAGTTACAAGAAATCCATGCATGTACTATACATTACAACATTTATACAACGTTTACGGACTATTGTAATCCACTGTATCCAGTGTTCCATATTTCAAAAAGGAAAATGGAAAAAAAGAATTTAAAAGAGGATAAAGATTGTTAAGTCTTCTGCAGTGTTACCTGTAAAATATATCCCAAAATTTTAGTAAGCCCTTTTTAGGATTGTAGTAAAAATACTGTAATGAGACTCTGAAGAATTAAGATCTTTAAAGAAAAAACAAAAAGAAGCAGAAATTAAACATGGGATTTCAAAAGCAAAGAGATTTGAATGTCTAGTATATCTTAAGCAACCATATCCCTTGGGCTTCTTTGAAAGCCTAAATGTTAGTAAAGGGAAAATTAAATTAAGAAAATATTGGCTCTTCTCACCATTTTGTTATTGGAAAGGGACTGCAGCAAAAAACAGCTAGTTTTCTTAGAGCTCATGTGTTAATGTAAAGACATTGTTTCCTTCATTCTACCATATTTAATTTTTGGTGAATAACAAGCATTTCAGTAGTCGCATTTTATTCAGTTCAGATGAATCTATATTGATGGAACCTCTGTCTACTTGATTTTGAAAAATTTAATAGTAATCTTGAAACTACAGCTCTTTTTCTAAAGCTCCATTTAAAAAGTTTTAAAAGTTTGCCTGTATTCCACTCCAAATACATAGCATTAAGCTCTGTCCATTAAAGAGTTTCTGAAGAGATTCTGACAGAAAGACTTGCAATGAATACCTTGACTAATAAAAATTTAAAAATACACCCTGTATGTATTTATATTAGTCTGTCTCTTTCAACAGGAAGTGTCATAGAAGTGTGATTACCAGACACTCCAGGTTTTTAACATATAAAATAGAAAAGAGAGAGGACAAGCTGTGGTGAGGAAAATGCAAGCATTGTACAACTCAACAGACCTCCTGTCCCAGAGAGATTTATTTACTGGAAATTACGGTGAGAGGAAAGAGACTAAATAACTTTAAGTCCCCAGTTATTATGTCATATGTAGCTCCATAGCACAGTATAGCTACAATCTGCAGCTCTGTAAACTGAGCTGTCAAATAGTTGTTATTTTAAAGCTGCTGCTTTTCAGGGTCCTCTGACAGCCAGTGGTCCCAGCTCTCAGCCTGATTCATGACTGGCTCTGAGACAGAGGAAGTTCTCGTCTGCTATAATCTAAACACTTCGCAAATGGAGCATTGGAACAGTGGTGAAAGAAGAAAACAGCCCAATCCCTGTAACCCAGACAAGAATCCTACAAAGCTTCTGGGAAGAAGAGAAAGGAAATAAGTAGAACCGTACAAACTGAAAGAACAGAAGTATTAATGTAATTTTATTTCAAACTCTCAGCATTTCAGGCAGGGGGAAAACATTGATTTTAAGCCACTTAACTGAAAAGCAGTGAAAATTATTCTCTGTCAAAAATACGGAAACAATGTCCCAGATGTGTAATTCTGCAACATCTGTATTTTCCATTTCAAGCATAAATATTAAAAGGTGGATTGTAGGAGGATATCTCCTACTTCTCCATTCTCTTCTACTCCTGAGAGTTGTTTGCTTACTTCTTAAATTCATATCAGTGGTTGATTATAAAGCATAAAGGAATGCAGATAATTTCCATTACTTTTTCAGAAATGTCACACAGATGGTAAAGGGATAATCTATTACGGGGCTGTGGTACTGTGTGCCTATGCTACTGAGGCAATGAAATCAGATGTGTCTATAGCTTACTATTTGTGAATCAAATGCCCAAATTCACTGAGAAATCTTTAAATAATAATAGTAATAATAATCTTTTCCAATTTTGCTCTAATTAAAATATTCACACATTAGTAGTCTTCCTAATCTCCACTACATATTTGTTCTTACTTTTCTTTCCAACCAAGTTGCTCAGAATAATGCTCATCTGCCAGTAATTTCTCTCTTTACATTCTGGTCTAATGGAGTATAGAAAGTATTTATCTTAATTACTTATATGAACCTCAGCTTAGGCTTACATGTAGCCTCAGGGTAGCATTACAGCTACAAGATTCTCTAAACTGTCAAGAAAATATATGTTTCTGCATAAAAAATTGTAATTCTGCTCTACCAGACCTCATGACAATTAAAAAAAAAATGTATTCTTGTAGTTTGCATCTGGTGAGTTACAGCTCACTTCTTTAGCATTCATTGTACTGATAATAACACAGGACAGAAGGAATTGTTGCAAAAGGGAATAATTTTTGAGAAAAAATAGTAGAATATAATGTACACATTCTGTTCAGAAAGGCACAATGTTGAAGGTTTTGGCAACTTAATTCAAATGCTTATAGCAGCCGTAATATTTGCCTTTCAAACAATGATTTATGGACAGCTGGATTTTACTCACATTGGTTGGAATCTGTGGAATAATCTATACGGTCATTCATGACCTTCAGAAACATGGAGACTGCAAAGCAGAGCAATGGAGAATATGGAAAGCAAGCTCAAAAAGCATCTGCAAACCTGTGCCAATCTTACTGCCTTTGTCTTCAAGAAATTGAAAGGTTTTTCTAGTTAAATTCAGGTAATTAAAGCTCCCTGCTCTCATTAAAAAAGCTTCAACAGTCTTCTGCTGTTCTGAAGAATCGCACTGAGTGAATGTAAATTTTAATTTCATGGTGAAAGTGTTAAATTATTGCTATCTAAACTGTCTGCCAATGTTACATGAAATCCCACCACATTTTAATAATTCTCCCTTTGTTTTGGATGGGAATGCCACATGTGTTGTGATTTGGAAGTTTTTATGTGCAATTAGAGCCCTGAGAACCACAACAACATAATGACATTCAATTCACCTAATTGGACAGAGAGGAAACTGTCATTCATGAAATGGTTTGTTCCCTTTAGAATGCCTGTGTGTATACACACTCATATAAAATGAAACTTATTTTCTCACCCATCCTGTGTGAAAATGTAATAGAAACTCCTGATAGCTGAAATTGAAGACATAGCTGGGTGTTCTGTATTAATCTCAAAACAGATGTCTGTGTGTGTGTGTGTGTAAATAAAAATCTGTCCTTCTAAATGCTGGAATTCTTTCCTTGTATTTTGCAATATCTTTGCAATATCTTAGTAAGGATTTGTTATCAATTCCCTCCCTTTACAGTGCACTTGATGACATTTTACAGATCATCAGACTAAATAAATAGGAACCATCATCTTTGATTTAGAAGAAAACTTTGATTTTTGAGAGTTCAGAAGTAATGACGAACTTGACAATTTTCATGAGATCACATCACTTTAAGTTACATTACCAGTAAGCCATTAGCTTTACAGGAACAGACTTAATACATTTCATGCTGAAACTACCTTTATGATCAACATTTATACAATCTATAAATACTTTCTATATTTGTATAATTGCAACTATGAAGACATGGGGTATCATTAAGACTGACTTGAAGACGGTGATTATTTAAGGTATCTTACTTCAGTTTAGGAGCATTACTATGAATGCTGTACAGATCACTTTCTCTTCTTGGTCTGAATGAGACAGTTCTTGCAGCAAAAGCTTATCGAGCTCCCTCAGCCCATTGCTTACACTGTAAATGATGAAAAAAGTTAATGTTATGCTTATGGTTACATAACAGTATGGAAAATACCTCCTTAGAATCAACAGGGCATAACATAGGCATAACATAGCATTGTTTTGAACACACAATGCCAGGCATCAGGCATCAACATTTTTTACTTCACATTTGTAAAGCTAGTAAAAACTATTATGGCATGATAATCACATTGAGATATTTCTAGTGCAGTTTTTTTTTTTTTTTTCTAAAATATTTATAAGGTTACATAGAGAAATGGAAAAAACTGGAAAACTAATTAGGTAAGTCTAAAATACTTATGAGATGAACAATTTCTCTTTAGGCATTTGTTGCAAAATATAGTTTCATTTCTTTTCTTTGTGGTAGTCCAGAATATGCCCACTAAGATCCAGTCGATAATATTACACTGGCATTTCTATATGGCCTGTGGCTCACTACCTCACCATTGTCTAAAGTTATTTGATATACGTTTATCATATGTGCCTGAACAAGGAGGCCCACTCTCTTTGAACTCTCAAGAGCCAAAGAGGTGAAATCTAGAAAAAGACAATAGTCTCCTCTGACTTTAGGGTTTGTGCCCAGACAGTAAGATAAGAATTGCAAATCTAATCATATTTGTGCTCCCAAGGCCTGTTTCAGCACCTAGATTTCCATCAGCACATGCCAGTAAGGCATACAGAGATTAATAGAGTAACTGTCTTTGGGAACATATTGCACCTTCTTCAACCTATGGCAATTAATCCTTTTCAGGGGTCATGGACTCTGAATATCAGACATTACCCAGTGGAGTTCCTTCAAATCCTTCCAAAGATCCTTCCTTATCACTGATGGGTTCAGTCATAGAAAGGAGGAGGGAATCAATTATCAAGAAAAGATAACCAAGTCCTTATTATCCATTCAGAATAAGAGAACAATATAAATATGTATTTCATTCTTTTATTTCAGTAATTCCCATGTAATAGCAAACATATTCTGCCAACTTCATTCATTGTCTTCAATCTTTATTTGAAGCACATTGTGATAGATTTCTGGATCTTTTGATTCAGTGTTAGGGGAAAGTGAGTATCAAGTACATCACAGTGCCAACCCATACAAAACAGAACTTTCATGTTTGTCTGTTTGGTGGGTTTTTTGCTTGTTCTGTTTTTGTTTTGTTTTTGCATCTTTGTTTGTTGCTGAAAAGTCTGGGAGTACTTCAAGGATAATTTAATTACAAACTTTATATTAACAAAAGAAAAGTGAAATCTTTTTTTTTTTCTACTCAGTGTGGAACAAGATACCATCTATATTTCTTAAACATTGTATCAACCAGAATTTGCAAATGGAAGTTATTAACTTTAGATATTCATTCTCCCTTCTCCATAAATATTTAAAAATACAAAGTCAGTCCCTAAGTTTTTAATGAAATAAACTACTTTATTAAGATAAACAGCTCGAAACCATCAATGACTGAGTTCACGTGTACAGCCTGAAAACTGGTATGTGTATTGCAAGTAAGGCTTAATGTTGGAAGGCTCAACCTTGTAAACAAGCCTTGTTTACACAAGAAGACAGTAGGACTCTTCTTTTGTTTCAGAGTTTACATGTTCAGAGGCTGAGATCATTATTTTTGAAATTTGATGATGGGAATGGATGGTAATTACCTTTGTGAAGGTTTCACAATGAATCCTGTAAATAAAGTCCATGACAGAAATGTATGGTGTCTCCAAAGAAACAATTATGATGTACTATGTTTGAATAAAAACTCAGAATGCTTTATCATCATCTGTTTACATAATAACTCATAATAACTTTTCAAAATATGGTGCTTGCATTTTTCTCATTGTCTTAAGTGCACATAGGGGAATTACTACAGCCTAGAATCATAAACTTTGTAAAACTTTGTTGAAGACTGTAGTTTTATCCCCATCCTCTTCTGCTCAAAAAAAAAAAAAAAAAAAAAAAGAAAGGAAAGGAAACAGAACACACAAATAAAAGTACACTAAAATAATCCCATGTGTCTGGCTAAAACAAAAGACAGGAAATTCTTAAAACTGTGGTTATAAACTGAAAAATGCCTATAAGCATGGCTTCTGACAGTCTCATATTTATATATTCATAATTATTTTGCTGTCAATATTTTCCTTGCTTATATATATATATATATATATATATATATATATATATAAATTTCATTGCTTAACAGCAAAGACCATGTTCTCAGTCTGGTATCTTGAATACAGACCCTGCTGTCACTGGCTTCTATTGCAGGGTTAAAATGGAACTGAGAGGATTTCCTAGATTCAGAGATAGATAATTACATGAGAGGATTTTGAAAGTCAAATGATGCCAATCTATGTAATTTAGGCACTCTATCAGAGTGGAAGACTGTGGCTATTTCTATCCACTTTTGTCCAGAGATCATCAGGGTAATCCAACTCTTGTTTCTCTTGTTTCAAAGGCACTGTTTTTTTAAAAAACATAACCACTGATTGAGATGAGATGTTAATGATGCTGCACAGAATAATTCTTAGTTCTACTATTTAATGAAAAATTACACAGAATCACAGAACTGAAGGGACCTCTGGAGATTGTTCAGTCCAACACCCCTGCCAAAGAAGGCTCCCTAGAACAGATTGCACAGGTAAGCACCCAAGTGGGTCTTAAATGTCTCCAGAGAAGGAGACTCCACAACATCCCTGAGCAACCTGTTCCAGTGTTCTGTCACCCTTACTGTGAAGAAGTTCCCACGCACATTTGTGCGGAACTTCCTATGCTTCAGTTTGTGGTCATTTCCCCCTGTCCTATCACCACACACTGCAGAGAAGAGTCCAGCCTCATGCTTTTGCCTCCTGCTCCTTAGATATTTATAGACGTGAATCAGATCCGCCCTGAGTCTTCTTTTCTCAAGGCTTAACAGACCCAGGCCTCTAAGCCTTTCCTCATAAGGGAGGTATTCCACGCTCTTTGTAGCCCTCTTCTGAACTCTTTCAAGGAGATCGTATCTTTTTTGTATTGGGGATCCCAGAACTGGACACAATACTCCATGTGAGGCCTCACCAGGGCAGAGTAGAGGAGGAGGATCACCTCTCTTGACAGGCTGGCTATGCTCTTTATAATGAGCCCCAGGATCCCATTGGCCTTCTTGGACACCAGGGCACATGCTAGCTCATGGCCAGCCTGTCATCCACCAGGACACCCAGGTTACCCTCCTCAGAGCTCTTCTCCAGAAAGTCATCCCCCAGTCTGTACCAGTGTATGCGGTTATTCCTCCCAAGATACAAGACACTACACTTGCTCTTGTTTCTGGTTCTTTTCTGCCCAACTCTCCAGCCTGTCCAGTTCACTCTGAACGGCAGCACAGCCTTCCAGTGTGTCAGCCATTCCTCCCAGCTTTGTATCATCAGCAAACTTTCTGAGGGTGGACTCTAACCCCTCATCAAGGTCACTGATGAAGAGGAAATAGGCATGCACATGTGGTGCAAAGACAAAGCCCAAAATCAAGTTTACTCCTCAAAAATTGTTTCTTTCCTTATCTATCCCCATGAATCAGACAATTTTGCAGTTGTAGAGCACATCTGTACAGCTGTGTAGACTAGCTTGGCACCCAGTGGGTAAGGGTGTGCCTCTTCAGAAAAAAAGTTTAAAATGCCTGAGAGCAAACAGATGTAAAAAGTCTTCTACTTCTGAAAGGTTCCCAGTTTTGTTGGCATATACTATGTGTATCTGAGAGCACTTTCCAGGTCCCAGCTACAATCTAACACTATCATTTATCTTCTGGATTCCCATACTGCTTAAATCAGACTGAGCTACATGCCCACTTCACCCTGAACCCTTCTGAGAATGATAAGAAACAGAGTATCATGTGCCCTCAAAAAGATTGTAGAATCATAGAATCATAGGGGTTGGAAGGAACCTCAAGAGATCATCGAGTCCAACCCCTTTCAGAGCAAACCTGGAGGACAGTTATGTTTAAAAGACACTGGTCAGGCAGATGCTGAATACAAAGTTTTCAAGTCACAGTTTCTACATAGGCACCTTAAATCTTCCAGTATTCTACTATAGGTAAGTAGTTTTATTGACTCTAACCTGCTGATTATTTATGAGATATAAAAATGTGCAGATATGTCTCCCACATCTGATGTTGCTTCTTTGCTGCTAAGGAAGAGAGAAAACATTACACTTAAATTCTGCAATGAATGAGCAAAATAAGAACTCAAAATCCATCATGGTTCTAAAAAAAGTACAATTATTTTACATGGAATGTTTCTGAATTCCTCATTATTTTTCCAGAAACTCTTTCTGATGTGCATCATTTGCTTTAAAGTTATCCCTTCTGCAGTTGCATTCTTAAGGCACAAAGATCAAAAGGATAGATGGGTTCAGAGCACAAGCTGTAAACTGCTTATAATTCAAGGTGACCTACAATATTTTAATCCTGTTCTGACAAAAAATATAAATGACTAAAGAAGATGGATTCTTCATGACTATTTCAAACAAATTTCTGACTAGATAGAGGTAAAACCAGACTAATCCTATGACAAAATAGAGGACCTGGGCTCAGCACAGCAGTACAGCCATCATTGTGTGTCACAAACAGAAGTATGCGCATCGCTTGTTTTCTTTTCTCTGGTAAATCCATACTTGTGCCTACAAGTGGTCTTTTATCCCAGTCCAATTGGCCTCTGTGTGGATCCTTTTCCTCAGACTTACAATTACCTGATAGTGTTCCAGCAGCGTTATTGGTCAACAAAAATACCATTCATAGTTCCATCAGTGTAGTCAACATAGAGCATTGGAACATAAATATTTCCTATATAATGGTAGAACTTTTTAAATCTTTTTAAATCTTTTGTTTAATTATTAACAGCCTTATAATCTGTCAAAGCATGTAACAGTCTGAGTGAACCTTTTTCTGGGGGCAGCATTTACTAGGATGTAGAACATTCCAGTTTATACATGGGAAGGAACTAGTTTGTCATCTTAGGTCAACCAGTTATCACTCCATTTGCAAGGATCTTTAAAAATGGTACATTTTATTTTGTTGTCAGAAAAGAAAAACTTTAACAAATATTTGAATCCATTAGCAATTTAATGTTGTCATATTGCTCTGTTGAATTTTACATGTTGATTTGAAAGTTTACATAATCCTTATTCAGTATTAAAATCTATAGTGTTCTTGAATTATTTCTGAAACCCTTTTGACTTCATCTTTCTTCCACTGCATAATTTTTTCTCATTTGAGTGTGGTCCTCTTTCAGTGTACAGAACATTCCTGTCAACACTGAAGTGAAACAATATCAGACTTTAATGTTGGAATCTTTCCCCATTTAAATTTATCCAACTAATCATTTTCTCTCTATTCCTGGTGTTTACACACATCAAATGATTGAAGATAGTTATTCTTCTTATGAGCCACTTAGTTAATCTTCGATGTACATAAGCATATTTTACTCCTTTAATCTTTCTTCATAAATCAGTTTCTCTATCCCCCTTAATCATAGATGTTAGTTCTCTCTATACTGTCTCCAAAACTTCTTATTTCTTCTTTCATTTTGGCTTTCAGATCCATTGCTTTAGAAAGTTCATCATTTTAACAGTGGTGAAGCAAAAAATAAAACAACAAAACTTGATAGAAAATAATAGTAATAAAAATATTTCCCATTTTTCCATAAGTTCCAGCATACAGCAAATATATATACTGATTAAGGTAGTGTATGTTACTTACAACTCTTCCTTTCACAAATACTGTTGGATTTTCATAGTGTAACAAAGAACCCTTACTGCACTAGAATACAGGATGAGATGTAATTTCTCTGTCTTATGGGTTCTAATGTCCTTTCAAACCATTTCTCACTGCCTAAAGCTTGATCTGTTTTAGATTACCAAATCAGGGTGAGATTTATCACAGCATGGTTGGCTTTGTCAGAAATTAAGAGAGCTTAAGACATTGAGTGCCTGAGCTCACTTGAACCTAAATAATCAGGGGTTTGTAAATACAAACTTTTGCATTTGGACAGATGAATCCCACCCTTGTGATTTCTTCCATACCACACAACTTGAAAACATAGGAGGACCAAAGCAGGCCTATTATTCCACAGTACAGTAGCTCTTCAAAACCGGGATAGTTAAGGTGGTGTATTTATCTGGAGACCCCCAGGGTTTTCAGCCTAAGATACAGGTTTGTGTCGAACTGCAGTCTAGACAACGCTTAGATGGGAAAATTCTTGGTAATTAAATATCAAGACCCTCAAGGCATTACATCATTCTCTCAAGGAACTAAGTATTCAAGAAGTTAGCATCAGAGTCAACATTTACACAGAGATGCATACACATTACATAATTAGAAGATTAAGGTAAAATTAAGACACTGCCTTTGGGAAAGTCTGTCTCTTAATTGGCAGAAAGATGATTAAACCTGCCACATCAGATACCTCTGTTAAATTGAAGATCTTAAGAAAACAAACTTATTTATAATTCTCATCCCCTTAACTCCTAAAGAAGAGCTGGTAAACTGCTGCATTTCTTGTCAAAATAATCATGATAAAAAAAAAAAAAAAAAAAAACCCTGCTGTGTTTAATCAGTCCTTCCAATAATCTTCAGGTAGGTTTTCCTTCATAAGATAACATATTGCTCCTTAGGGAAACATCTACTTCCTAGGACCCTCTGTCAAACATAGTTTTTCCTAATCAACAAGCATAAGAATTTTAATTGGAAGTGATCTACAAACCAGTTACAGATGTGTTACATCGAGTAAATCTCCTTTACCCACAGTTAGCAGAGCTTCTTCATTATTCCAGCTTCAGTGATTCAGAAGATCTGCTTCTTCTCAGAGCTGTGTTCTTAGAAACATGGGAAGACTGGAGAAGTTGCTGAATGACCACAGGACTTAAGAAGATGCGCTATCGCCTCTGTTGATCTGAGAGTCAACATAATGCTTTCTCAGAACAGCTTCTGAAAAGTCACTGTGAGCTTCTAAAAGGTGTGTGAATGTTTCCTGTAAACAGCACGGAATCAGTCAGCCTAGCAAAGGGTGGTGGGACTTCGCTGGCAAAATATTTTTGTAAGTGAAAAACAAAGCTTTCCTTCCTCAGCCATGCAAGACTATGACTTCCAGAAGTGATAAAATGTTCTGTAGTGCAACAAAGCTCAATGTGCACCTGGCATTTGGTTATCTATATTGTACTTTCTATATTTTTTCAGTGAACTGAAAATAAGTCCATTATTCTGATGGCAGAGACAACAATCTGCCTCTTTGATAAGGTGTTGCCTTTTTTCCCTTTTCCTTTTTAACCTGTTAAGATGTTTATGTAATAAGTAAGTGCTAGCAAGTCAGACTGTTGAACTAAAGTAAAATACCAGTAATGGAATATAGTGTTTTCATTGTTTTAAAAGACTTTCATAGGTAATAAATTGTGCAAACAAAAGAAACATTTTGAAATATTAGCTCATGCTTGCTTTATATTTCTTTTTTAAGGATATGTTTAAAAAAAAATAGAGACAAGAAAGTAAAAGTGATAGCACTCAAATAGGCAGAAGACACTGAAAGATTTTGTTTGACAAAAACGTTGCGGTTCCTGTAAAAACAAAGCTTAGCAGATTAAATTAAAAAAGCTATAATCAGCCTGCTAAATAAATTTCTCTTTTATCATTTTCCATCAGAAAAGCAAAAATAACTAGAACCTTTTTAATTTAGTCTGTTCCTGTAAATTAGATTTGCATTATTTTTTTCTCCCACCTTTTCTGTACTGAACAATTTTTCACCATATATGCTGTTTCAGTGCAAGTCTTCAGTTTCAAATATTTTAAAGACACTTTATGCCTTTCTGCTTTCTTTCATTTGCAGGTTTGTTCTTCATTCTTGCATCACAGCAATTGCTGTACCTTTCACCAGTGTTGATATCATCTTACAGGAGGGGTCTATGACTGAATTTGAAGTCTCTCTAGTACCACTTGTGGTGGTTTCACCTGGATGAGCAGCTAAACTAGTACACCATCCTCCCATTACTCCTCCACAAAGGAAGAGGGGGAGAAAATTAGATGAGAAAGGGCTCAGGGTTTGAAATTACCATCACTGATCAGAGATTATTTGAAGAAATAAACACAGGGTGGAAAAAGGTTTGTATAGTCATTGAAATACCCAAGTATGCTATTCAACTAGAGATTTAATTAAAGAGAAGAAACTGACCCTCAGACTCAGAAATTTGTTTCCTTTACTATCTGTTTATCTGTCTATCTATTTACCTATCTATAAAACAAAGCTTTTAAAGAGTTTCTATTTATAATAATAAAAACTGTAATTAGGATTGAAGAGAGAGAGAAAAAATTTAAAAAAATAAATGGTTTTCACCTTGATACAGCTAAGAGTTTACAACAGGAGCTAAACTGTAGCATAGCAGTGTAGTAAAAACAGAAAGCAAAGTGCACTGAGGACTACCTTACACCTAGTTGTATGTGTTCAAGAATAATAAATGGATAACAATGATGTAAAAGAAAATTATAGAAAAATAATTAAAAAGGACTCCCAAACAATGAAAGAAACAAAACTGATACAGCAGAAGATTAAAAAAACAGATAAGGAGAGCAAAATAGAGAAAGATTTTACAAATGATTATGAAATTAGAGCAAAAAATTTCAAACAAGCAGAAGAACAAACTGTCATTGAACAGAATGGGGATTATGGAGGATCATTTTTTAAGGGATGAGATAAAAAATGCTCAAAAATTTAAACAAATTCTCACATAGCTGTTCAGAAAAAAATGACAGCATGCAGAGGTGTACAGATATAAGTATGTATTTCTTGAAGCAAAAGGAAAAAGAAAATACATAAGTAAACAGACAATGTACGTGAAATAGTAGAGATGACAATCTTAGCATGTAACAGATAAAATAATTCCTCAGTGCTAAAACATGTATACTTCAGAATTCGCAGAAAGGGGCAAAAAACAGCATCACTTTTCACAAGACTAATATACATCACTTCACCATTCAAATAACTTTTTCCTTATGCAAAATGTTGCTTTGAAGTCAGATGGGCTGCTCACATGACTGACTATTTTTTCAATGTAGTCAGTGAAAAAGAAGTTTCAGTGGATTTAAAGAAAAAGTGATGGAAAGAGTGCAGGAGGTGTCTGTGCAAAGAAGTGCCCCATGCAACTCCTCTCACAGCTTGTCTCTTAAAATTCAAGGACTGGGTTTAAATGAGAGAAACACTTTATCTTTCTGGCATGTTTTAGCAATACCTTCTATGCAGGAAAGCGATTTGCTTCAAGACCAAACACAGAAATGCATACTAGTAAGAGTGATCTGTTATAATGTATTACAAAAATAACAGAGAACAGCTAAATTCAGCAAATTATGAAAACAATGGTTATTTCAGTTAGTCAGATATTCATCTAATGAGATCCAGGAGTTTTAGCTCTGAACAAAAAGTGATGAGCTCTCACAACCTGGATTCAAGTTTAAATTCCTACAAATAACTTCTATTTTACATTAAAGGTAACCATCCATCACATTTTTAACTACACGTACAAGAAAGTTAAGTAACTTCAGTCTAAAAAATTCAAAACACAGACATCTTTTCAGCCAAAACAAAGCCAGAGCCAGCAGTAATTTTAATTCTTTTCACTAAGTATTGTTTTGGCCATGAGACTATGTGTAAAATGGATGTGGTTGAAGCCACAACAGACTATAGGGTTTATAGGATGAACAAGTTGCTGAGGAAGAGCTTGCATGCCTAAAAACTTACATTATTCCAGCTGGAGTGCATCCTGTAGCAACAGTACTTCTTTATTCTTCCATATCTTCCTGAAAAGCTCAGCGCTCTGGCTGAAGACAGGCCAAGAGGTACATGAATGTTTGTCTTTTTCACGTTGCCTGGAAACTTGGTCCTTGTCTCATCTGGGAACAGGACAGTCATGCTAAGTAGGTGCATCTCTCTACATCTATGGAGAGTCAGCAAATGTGCTGTCAGGAAAGTACCTGCATTCTAGGAGGTAAGAAACTGTCTTGGGCTGCTTGATTTCACTTCTACTCAGAGAAATGGGGTAATGAACTTTCAAATAAACAGGTCTGCTTTACAGAGGAGTGACCACCTTCAATCGTTCCACCAGATGAATAACTCAAGATTCCAAACTTTTAATGAAATAATTTTATCAAAAGCATCAAAAATAAGTAACAAGTAGTGACTAAAAACAATTACTAAGATATGACATGCATGTAGGGTCCACTGGCCTGTGAGTCAGTTTTAATCTGCTACTGGTTAAATCCTTCATGCTGAGCAAAATAACTTACCAACACAATACTTACAAAGTAAATAAATACTCAAGCAAAACTTACGTCCCACATCCCTACATCCACTCAGATGCCAGAAGTGTTTCCAGTCTGAAAAATACAATGATAAGTAAAAACAGTGTTTCTCCACAAGTAAACATACATCATTCAGAAGAAGCATTGTTAAGGCAGGCAGTGTGTTCTTTAAAACACACTCCCATTAAATAGATAGATAGATAGATAGATAGACAGACAGACAGACAGATAGATAGATAGATAGATAAAAATATAAATAAATACCTCTACTTGCACAGCTATCTGAAGACATATTTTCTTTTCCACTTGTTAACAAGTCAGTTGTTCTATAAAAGATGACTGTACGATCAAAACTTATAGCAACAACTTGCACAAGTATAAAGCTGGGCAAAAACTTCAAGCGAAGCATTTCTGACAAAGAAGTATATGAAACAAAACAAAACTGAACAATGAAGGTGCTATCAGATGACCATTTTGGCATTTAAAAAATACTTTTTGAGGACAAAAGAGGTTGCCATGTCTTTTCACTCAGTATATGCCCCAGAGTCACACGTTAAACTTGTCAAATCCCAGTGTACTGGCACTAAGCTGAAGCTTAAAGCTGCTTCCACATTCTTCATTTCATTTACAATTTTGATTGGAGGTTGTTATTTTTCTTTTTAGGTTTCAGAAACCTGAGGGGAAAAAAGATTATCCAATTGTCAATGAACTGAAAAAAACAGGTAGTTATAAACTGACCTTATATACTCTTATATAACATGCCTCTTTTCACATCATAGTTATTCGTTCCACTCTGTTGCTATATTTTAGTGAAAATACTATGAATACAAAATGAGAATATCACACAAAGAGCAGAGGTGAAGACTTGTCCTATTAGAAATCTGCTTTTTAATTTACATTTACTGAGGTTATCAAGTACCTCTTTATGAACTCTACATTTCTTGCTGAAAGGTAAAGTTGAAATTGGGAGATAGATTGCATCAGTTATTGGGCACTTGAGGGTTTTCCATGATTTTATGAACTTTCTATTTGCCTAATTATAGCTAAAAAGTAACATTTAGGAGAAATAGCACAGAGCTCATGATTTCCTCCTTCACCCAGTGGCCAGAAAATGCAGGTCAGAGAACAAAATCTTGAAGGTATTTGTGATCATGACCCATTCTCATTATCTGTTTCCATTCTAAGATTTTTATATTATGTGAATGAATATTTAAAGTGAAATTATAGTATTCAATGGTAAATTAAAACTACATGGGAACAGGAGAGGATTAAACCCATCATTTTGCTTAAGAGCTCCAAAGTCTGAAGTAATTGGATGATAGCTGTAGGGCATCTTTTTGGTCTGTAATTAGGTCATTTCTTTCTCATCCCTTCACTATGTGTATAATTATGAATTAATTTGAAATCCCACTGTGAATAAAGAAAATCAGTTTAATGTAATGGAAGTGCAAAAGCCACAAGATATTACATTTTTAAAGATTTTTACTGTTTATGTCAAAATATTCAGTCTGGCCCAAAGTTATATCCCCATGGACTGTACGGCTTATATTCATTTTTTTGCCAACTTTGTACAAGTGCTGCTCCAAAAGTAATGCCTTCTGTTTTATTATGTTGGTGTATTATGTCAGAGGCAGATGTTAGTGGCATGCCAGTAGACGCTGAACCTTCCCACCAATATTCCATTACATTTTGTTGCTCTGTGACAAACAGCAGCAGAGGGGCAGTCTGACAAAATGTGAGAAGAAAAGACATGGAATTGAATTCCTCTATGTTGAAAAAAAATTGCACCCATTAACCTTCATTAATGCTTGCTGAACATTTATGGAAACCGCACAGTGGATGTGAGCACAGTGTGGTGGTGGGTGGTGCGTTTCATCAGTAGTGATAGTGACAGGGGGTCACCTCCACTGGTGCAAATTTTTACGAGAACAGCAGACAGGTTTTTGTTCATCATAGGCTAAAGTGAAGAGCTAATGACAGTTAAAATGCTGCAAAATAAATACTGTTTGTAGAATTTTCTCTATGAAATAGTGTTATTACATTCTTTGTGTCTGTTGTGGTTTCCATGGCAATAAATTGCAAGTATTATTTTTGAAGCAATCTATGTACTTGGATGTATTTTCTCTTTTAATATAAATGAATTTTCAAAGCACCACACTTCACTCCAGTACTGTCAGTAGGTGTCAACGGCACAAAAAGATAGTGAAAAGAAATGAAAAAGTAGTCATGAGGATTTTGATAGACAGAATTAAGATCAGAGATCTTAGAGGCAACTCAACCTACTGAACCATTTTATCCTTAGTTTTACCATTATTTACTTGCCACTGGAAATTTATCTTTCTGCTTTTACCCTGAAAGTGTTAAACACTGTACAACCCTAGCTAGCATACCTGTTTCTATGTGCAGCAGGAGCTCATCGTTTCATCTCCTAGCTGAGATATGCTGCTGGCAAATTCTGCTTCCCTTCCTTTATCACAACACCGTGGTCGGATGCATCAGACCTCCTGCCTGCCTTTGCGATGATACAGGTAAAAACATGCACTTCTGACAAATAGATAACCCCAAGCAGATCTGTGGAGACAATGTTTTGACTTGCTGAACTTCCTGTTTCATTCAAAGGACAAATGTGTTTTCATCTGTCCCCAGAAATCTTGAAAGGGGTTGGTGAGAGGGTCCCAGGTGTGATTTGAGCACCAGTGACATCAACAGGAAGCCAGGGGCTGCTAGGGTTGTGAAGTTGCGGGGGAGAGAACAAGAAAAGACTGTTGGTGCAGGGAACAAGGGTATTGAAATTTGACTGTATTTGTAGCAGTGTTGTAAAAAACTGTAGAACATCCCATTCTGTTAGCATGATAAGATTAGATTTCTGCCAGGAAAAAAAAAAAAAAGAAGATGAAGAAAGAGAACAAAAAGAAAGGAACTACTTAGATATAAGTTCCAAAGTTCATTAAGAGGGTTCTTTTCTGCATAGCTCCAAAGCTGTGATGTGCTAAGGCATGTAGAAAAATACGGAGGTGTTAAAACCTACCAAACTTCTTAGCTTTCAATAAAACAGTTCAAAGTCCTAGTCTTTGATTATTTACATGGTGACCTCCAGGCCTATTCATGATGCCAAAAAAAACTGTATTCAGGAAGGAAGGACGAGATTATCAAAAAGGAAAGAACTTCTGTTTAATCTAATAATAACTTGACAAAAATATTCTTTTTTTTTTACTTAAAATAAAAGAATTCATTAGAAAATTTCAACGTATTTTTAGATAAAAATAATAGTTGGCAACATAGCTGGAAATAAGAAACAGAGAAAGAAACTTGCATGCCTTTCTTGCTTCCAAGAGAATTATGAGGCAATAAGGTAATCTAGGCTTCTCATTCTGAACAAAATAGGCATGATAATTGAATATATCAATCAAGACATTTCTGGACCAATTATGTCACTCTGTACTTTTTGAATCCAGAAATTTAAAATTCATGCATGAAAATAAATAGGTAAAATATGTCATCTTGAAATTTTTGTTTGAGTGTATTTTTAAAAAATAAGAATAAAAATAATTTGTAAACCTTTTTTTCTTACCAACTTAGTCTCATTTTATACTCAGAAAATTTTCTAAAGAAAACCTCCTCTATGTAACTCCTGGGTAAACATGGAGGCTTTATGGAAACCACATAAATGAATTAAATGAATACAAGAATTATTTGCTCTAAATATATTATTTTTCTTCTGATGTTACTATAACACTATATAAATTATAAAAAAAGGTTACGACAGATATAGAAGTAATATGTTTTGGTGATAAATCTTCCATAGGAAGAATTTACTAGATCATATAGATATACTAAAGATATTCACTTACGCTGTTATGGATTTTAAATCTAAATTATTCTGATTAGCAGAGGCTGGAGGCTATCAGTGAGACCTCTTGTTAAAAAAAAAATAAAAAGGCCAAAACAGAATAGTTAATTATTGAGTTTCCTAAGAATATTAATCTTTCTAAACCACAATTTAAAAAGGGGTGGTTTCCAATTAGCCCTAAATAATGCAGTTAAAATTATGTGTATAGTGAATTAAGTTCTTTACCTCTAAGCTTTTACAAGTCTTTGTTTGCTATGTAAATAATTCATGACATTTTACTTAAACCAGATCTTGGGAAACAAAAACCAATAATATAACATTTTTTCTTCTTCTCTCATTACACACTATGCCTCAACAGCAACAAATAGTCTGTAGATATATGTATGTTATAAGATAGCAAAACATTTGTCCCTATAATCTTTCGCTTGTTCAGGAATAGACTAATGCACTTAGAGCAAATAAATCCCACTCAGTTTACCCACACTCTACTCCTCAGGATGCTACTAGAACAGTGCAACATTCACCTCAAACCTCAAAACCACTTGAATAAAACCTTGGTTTGATGTCTTCCTGGCCCTCAGGCCACGCTTGCAACAGTTCATGAATACAACTTCAGATTTTGTATGCATCTAGGAAATTAGTGGTCTCCAAACACTTAAAGTTTACCAGGTGGTATTCTTTCTACTTCCTTCTACCTTTCCTGATTGAGATGCCTGTGGAAAAAAATACATATATGTATATATATATATATATATATATATGTATATATATATATATATATATATATATATATACATATATGTATATATATATACATATATATATATATACATATATATATATATATATATATATATATATGATGATGGTAATTTAGAAATATAGCTCCTAAAAAATTAAGGAGTAACATTAGAAAAAAGATCTGAATGAAGGATGGTAATTCTGCTTGAAGCAAATTTGAGACATTTCTGTGTCTCCCACATTCGAGTTTAAAAAAAATAAATTATGAACACATTTTCTAATATATATAACTGTAGTAGTGTTTTCTTCTCAAGATCTGACGTCAGTGAAGGAAGGAGGGCTATAAGCACAGAAGGCCCAGCTACAAGCCTGTGAGATAAATAGCTTTCTTTATATATATCCATCTGAACAAAAACTTACTCCATTCATGGAGCTGCTGTAGCCATTCCCTGCAAATTCTGGCCATTGGTCTTCTTTTCAATAGTATCTCTTACTCATATTTGTTTTACTTTCAAAAGATCCTACTTCCCTAAGCACTCTGTATGCTGTTCTGAGGGAAATATTCTACAGTGTTGTGGAACCATCGTAATAAACTTCTCAAACAATACTTTTATATTTTTAAAATCACTTTCACTCTCTTAAAATCAGATTTTAAGATACAATTTATAAGATAGTCACTTGTGCGATGATTCCCTAAACCTCAGTAAAAGTATGAGTCCTTACTCAGGAGCATAGCAGAATCTACTAGCCTAGCAGCAAAGATGTTGGAGGATGTGAGTTTAAACACCACTCACTGAAGGACTCACGTCCCCAACACAAGAAATAGGTGAAGTGAATCCAGAAAAGTTTCTTCTCCTAAAGAGTGGTCAGGCACTGGAATGGGCTTTCCAGGGAGGTGATTGAGTCACCAACCCTGGAGGTGTTCAAGAAACATTTGGATGTTGTACTAAAGGACATGGTTTTGTGGGGAAATATTGGTGGTAAATGAAGAGTTGGACTGGATGATCTGGGAGATCTTTTTCAACCTTCACAATCCTATGATTTGATGCTCAGAGGGCTGGAAAATCTCTTCTATGAAGAAAGATTGGGGGAGTTGGGTTTGCAGAGTCTGAAGAGAAGATTCTGGGGGAACCTCATTGCCGCCTTCTAGTACTTAAAGGGTGCTTATAATTCAAACAGAGAATGACTTATTACACAGTCTGAGAAGAGACGGAAAAAGACAGAATGTCTTTAAACTAAAACAGGAGATTTAGGTTGGATGCAAGAAGGGAAGTCTTTGCTCAGAGAGCGGTGAAGTAGTGACACAGGCTGCTCAGAGAAGCTATGGATGCCCCATCTCTGGAGCCATTTAAGGCCTGGCTGGATGGATCCTAGTCTGATCTGGTGGGTGACAGCCCTGCCCATGGAAGGGGATTGGAACTAGGTGAGCTTTAATGACCCTTCCAACCTAAGCCATTCTATGATTCAGTGGTTCAACAGGGCTCACTGAATCCTCCATCCTAGCACTGGCCGAACCCTGTATCACTGGGTAGAACAAGGGCATTTGAACCTCTCTTGGAATTCTGGTGGTTGTTTTTCCTTCAAGTGCTTGAAAATAAATATTTCTCATTGAGCTAGATAAGCAGTTCCTTTTAAGAAAGAATTATTTTCATTTTTGCTTCTTATTATGGAAATATTATTAATTTTCAATTATGTGCCATTCAGCATTGACACGGGCCGTTTAATCTATTATTCTAGACCAGAAATACAAAGGTGGAAATCTAATCTTGGTGTTATCTTCTTGTAGGTGGGAGTACTATAAAATGTAAGCAATGTATGCATTCCCTATAGAAAGAAAGGTTTTTTCTTGTTTCTGTACCTGATCAACTAATAAGGATACTGAAGGTAGATAATAAGCCTTATGAATGTGTATGAATGTAGTGTACTCTCAGAAGTAATGCATGTTTGGTAGAACTAGTTTCAGATAAAATTCTATTTCCAATGAAGACACTGTCCTTAACTGTGTTCCATAAGATTAAAGCTTTCATTCTGAGGTAAAATGTTAGGTACATATTGCCAAGACATAACAACCTATAATTATTTTAAATTTCGATTCAAAATTGAGAAACTCTGCTGTTTCACCAGACTTAGATCTATCAGGATTTATTTTCATAAACATGAAAGATGTCATACTGGTGTTTACTAACGGGAATACTTTCCTGTCTTCTATAATGGATGTTATTTTATTACTAGGAAAGAGCATGCATGTTCTTTCATTCATAGTGTGAAATGTTATTAGAGTACATAGAAATTCTTGCTTTTCAGATGTAGTAATATGTCTCTTACTTGAAGCAGGAATAAGACTAGCTTCCAGATTTTGTGTCTATGAATGAGCATATATTAACAGTGTTCTTAGGAATAGGAAGGTACTGGGATGCAGCTAAAATCTAGTTAAATGTTGTCTGCAGATTTGCTGAAAAATGCATGTGTTCTTAAGCTTGAAAGTGAAGAAAAATTAAAAATAAAAAAAAAATAAAAAAAAATAAAAATAAAAATAAAAAAGCTACTGGAAAAACAAAGAAACAAACAAAACAAAAAAGAAAAAAGGGTTGGATTGAGTTGCCCAGTGTTGTTTAATGAAATTATTTTCATAGAGTAAGCTCAAAGGTGTTCATTCCTTCTGACCTCAAGTATAACGTGGCCCATAGAACTTCATTCAAGAATCTTGGCCTTTCCTCAGTGGATTTGATCTTTTACAAAAACACACAGTCTCTGTTGAAAGCGATGGGGAGTTTACACTTTTTTACTAAAAATCTTGTAGGTAATATTGCATACAAGAGGTTGTCACACTTCTAAAGTTACGTAGTCACTAAGAGGAAAATTCATTTAAGAGACAATATAGAGGTATTCTGAGCAAATAGGCCTTTAATCTCTTGCTTTATCTCCATTGAAGGTGATTTTATTCTGGGATCTGAGGAAAAAGACTTCTATGATTGCACTGCCTGCATATAAATATCTGTTTGATGACTTTTTAACCCATTAGCCAACCATGGGATACCAATCTCAAAGAAATAAGTACTAGATAAAGAGAGTCTGGTCGTGTCCTAGTGAACTTAAGTACAGTGGTACAGTTAGTTCAATTTTTAAGGGTCTATTTTGTCTAAACCAAACAACGCGTGATTCTCAGTAGCAGAATTTGTTCTGCAGTAACAAAAACCCATTTGGAAGGTGCAAAGCCAAAGGTTCAAAAACCAGCTATCTGGAAGTCAAATAGTATGAGAAATCATGCTATAAGGATGAACAGTATACTGACCTAAAGAGAATTACAAGCAGGGCAGTAAAAATATTAAAATGATTCTGAGTAAATAAAAATAATTCAGAAAAGACTCTTCCCTATTTATTCATTGCTAGTGAAAGACAAATAAACCTTCTGTGGATGAGGATGGCATTATGGGGCCTCCCCTTCCCACCCCATGCCATACCAAAACCCATGGGTATAATGGAAATTGGAAACAGCACTCTTTCTTTGTGTGAGGTGAGCCATTCTATAGGCCTATACCAAAGGTTTGAGATTTTAATGGGTAATCAGCCAGCTTGAGACATTCCCTCGAGGTACCTGCATATTTTGATTACAGAAGAACTCAACACTACAGCTCTGCTGCTAGGCTGAGTCCTCTGTATCTATACCTTATGTTATTAGGCACATATTTTGTATTAATTTATACCTTGGGGAATAATGACACATTAGTTTGCAACTTGAAGAAATCACCTGTCTCTTTAAATTGACATCAGGTAAGGCTCCTACAGCAGCATTGTGAAAGCTTCCTCACATACACATATTCACCATAAAAATAAGCCTCTCTCAGGGACTAAAAGGTGACAAAAATGGCCACTTAGAAGCCTTGTTCAGCTGCAATATTGCTTGCTCTTGGCATTTAGTTCTCACTAGTAAAACTTCAAAAAGATCGTGAAAATAGGCTTCATTCTTACTTTATTTTTATTATTGTTATTTCCAAATTTTTCTCTGTCACTCTGAGACTCAGAGTCATTGAATTCTTTAAAAGTGAACACAGTGATTTTCACCAAAACACATTACTCCAGTGTCCTGATTTCAGCTGAGACAGTGTTAATAGCACATTGATGTTTTGATTGTTGCTGAGTGATGGGAATCTCCATAGGATTTTTGTACAGCCCAAACATGCTGGTATGAGGACATAATCTCTTCATATTCCGTATAAAAACTGAGCCAAAATGAGTGACTACAGCACATAAGCTGTGGCCTGTCTTAATTAAGCTCTGTTTGCTATCTGGCTTTATCTACTGATAATCCTTTGTTCAGTCTTTTGTGAGTATAGGCAGAGTGCATACAAACTTCTGCAAACAGGATTACAAATCTTCACAACCAAGTATCCAAACACAAAACAGCTGCAAAACAAAAAGCTGTTGCAATATTATGCTCAAGATAGAAAGTCTGGCTGAGAAGGGCAAAAGAAACAAGGCTCGGTGCCTTATTAATGTGTAGCTATTTCATTCACTGATGATAAAGAAAAGGCATCACATGTCCATCAGTGTACAGCTACATGGCCATGTAGTTTAGCATTATCTCTAGCCACCTTCCCCTGTTTCGTGACTAATTTGCTCACATTTTTTTGGATCTTTCATCTTTCTTGTGAACTGCCTCCTGCTGACCATATACATCTTGAGATCCAGCATACTCAATGGATGAGATCCAAAGATAATATTAGAACAGCACTTCCATGAAATCTAAGATGCTAAATCCAACAGTAGTATTGTCACAACTGCTATAGATTCGCTATATTTAAATTAGAAAACATCCAGCTTTTGAACTTAAATATATCCAAGTTGCCTCGAGCTCTTAATCTCTCATATCTACAAATGCCTTGTGAAGCCCCATCTGGAGTACTGTGACAAGGTCTGGGGCCCTCTGCACAAAAAAGAGGCAGAGTTCTTGGAATGGGTCCAGAGGAGGGCCGGTAAAATGATCAAAGGGCTGGAGCACCTCTCCTATGAGGAAAGGTAAAGGGAACTGGGCTTGTTTAGCTTAGAGAAGAGAAGACGCTGGGGAGACCTCATTGTGGCTTCCAGTACTTGAAGGGAGCATAAAAACAAGAGGGAGAATATTGTTTACACGGGTTGATAGTGATAGGACAAGGGGAAATGGTTTTTAAACTAAGACAGGGGAGATTTAGGTTAGATGTTAATAGGAAGTTTTTCACTCAGAGAGTGGTGATGCACTGGAACAGGTTGCCCAGAGAGGTTGTAGATGCCCCATCCCTGGAGGTATTCAAGGCAGGGCTGGATGTGGCTCTGGGCAGTTTGGTCTAGTAGTTGGCAACCTTGCCCATGGCAGGGTGGTTGAAACTAGATGATCTTTGAGGTCCTTTTCAACCCAGACCATTCTATGATTCATCCTATGACTCTCTGAAAATACAGAAGCAGCCCACAAAGCAGGGATTGAACATCACACTTCCCCCTCTGAAGTTAATTTGTCTCTGTGTGAAGAATCAATACTGTCTTTCCCAGTGACTGCAGTCAACCCTTAATCACTACAATCACTGCATCACTACTGCCACTATCTGACCTGATTCCCTGGGAGAAGGGCGTCTTCTTTTACTTAATCTCAATGAGCTGAGATGTACAGAAGACCTGAGCCTCTTGTGGTTTACTTTAGGACTAGTGGTACAATGACTCCCACCTCTTTTAGTCTATTACCAAAAAGAAAAATCTCAGGATCTCAGCAAATTTACAGATCTTGCCCTGCAGGAGAAGCTTCCTAGCCATGAATTCATCACATGAAAGAGGACACTGCTACAGTGTTCTCAGCAAAAGTCCTAAAGTCTGACAAGAGGAAGGAATGGTATGTAAAACACTTCACTCATTACTGTTTATTTATTACTTAATTAAGTGCTTCTGTTCATGGCTCTGCTTTAGGCATACAGTTCTGTACTGCAGAGCCTCAGCACTATCGCTTGGACTTCTTGTGAAAGCTGAGATGAAAGTGCCTGCATCTTTCACTAGAGACTACGTACCAAGATTCAGAAGACAAGAGCTTGACTTAATTTCTTTAAACACTTTTGAAACACTTTAAGAATGTTTCTCAGAAATCTCTGTTCAGTCCTTAGATTCTCGTCCCTTTCCCAATTTAAATCTATGATGGATTTTGAACTTAAACCTAAAAATACAGGCCTTGTGTTCATGAACATTCTTGCAACATTTTTGTGACTCTTATCAATCCATTTTTTGGGCTGATACAGGTAATTTATTGGAAGATATTTTAAATTTATCATTTCATTCAATGAACAATTATTTTTTAATGAAATTGATATCATTGATAGTGATTTGTATTTGCATTTGCTCAATAACTCAAGTTGGTTTCTGATGCAGTATTACAAGTATTATGGAAAAATTTATATCTAAATATTAGAAAAAATCTTGTTTCATGGTAGAAAATTTAATAATTTGGGATACAACTCTGATATAACCTTTTCCTATTTCAAATTAAGCTTTACTTACTTAATAAACATCTCATGGCAATTTTGTGTCATCACCTCTAGAAAACTAACTCCAAACTTTTTAAAACACTCTGATTATTTGAAATTCTAGACTACTGTACAGTGGAAAATTTTAGATGTGCTGGATCTCGAAGGAAGTTTTTCCTACTGGAAAGGCCAAAACAGTATAGAGGTGAAAACAAGTTTTGACTGGCCGTGTATGGACAGTGCTAATGGTCTGAGTCTTCAGCTGCACACATTCTGGAATTAGTTTAAACTTCATTTGCCAACTTTTAGGGTGTATTCCTGTGGCGCATTTTTCCTCTCTATTACTTTGACAGAATTATCTAACACCTGACTTGAAAAATACTCTATGTTCAACTGCTAATAGCTGCCTGAAAAGAAACCTCCAATATCTTCCAGAGTGTCTCTGCAGATGCATCTGGTGGGGGCTAGCCCTTACAGTAAGCAGTCTAACACTGGTTTGAGAAAGCAGGCACAAGCAGTTGTAGCTGCTTTCCCATCCTCTCACAGCTCCCAGATAGGCACAGGCACAGCTATGCCTCAAGCCCACATCACATGGTAGTCACAGGTCTTGTAGCCACCAAGGTGGTTAACTGATGGGTGGGTGGTTCCCAGCGGTGTGCTGATGGAACTGCACTCTGCCACGGGACAAACTTACTGTTTTTTGCCAAACCTCCCTTTGCAGCCACTTCCTAACCTGCCTAAATGGTCTTTCCCAGGGTAACCATATTTAAAAGTAGTATTACTATTTACAGAACCAGCTTAGAGTGCAAAAATGCTGGCAGAGCCAGACAGTATACCCAGCTATGGAAATAGAAAGGCTTTAGAAGCATTTCAGCGCCTGAAAGCAGCCTAGCTGTAGTTGGAACAGCATGTTGGGCTGCAGCTGGAAAGTTCTGCAGCCACACTGATAAATAGCTGCACCTCATTATGGAAATATATAAAACCACTCAATTTCAAAATAATCCTAATGACCTGTGATTCCTCCTGAGGATTGCTGGGCAATTTAACTGTGGTTATATGGAACTGGCACTGATTAGGGATGGCTGGTGTGTGGTAATACCTGTTTGTTTGTGGTGAGTGGCGGTGTTGAGTCAGCCTGATGTTTAGCATATGCCAAATAGCATGAATCCCACAAATATGAAAGGAAAGCAACATTTGGAGGACAGGTTAAAGCAGACAGGATATCATAGTTCCAGGAGTGCAGTAAACAAAGGAAAAAAATCATTGAAGAATATGAAAAAAACAGAAATGTGGTAAAACTGTTTAATTCATAGAAGAGGATGGTCTCAGCTGACAGAGAAGTCAAAGAAGGCAGAACACAGCAAACTGATAGTAGAAGAAGGTCTGGGAAAAGAGTAGTCAAGCAAGTCTACTCCAGTTTACAGTGCACTGACCCAGGGGTTACCGTCTCCAATCTCATCCCACATCTACTTGTCAGCCCTACAGAACTGCTGGCTGAAATGACTCTCTGGTCACACCATGACCTACCTCAGTCAAAATGAATAAGAACAGCTTAAATAAACCTTTGCTGACTGGACTCGTTTTGTCTGAAACTGTTTCAGAATAACTCTAATTTGGAAAAAATTAACTTATCCCAGAAATAATAAGATGAGGGCAGTAATGTTATTATTTAGTATAAATGGCACCACACAGTACCACGTGTCTAAGTACAAATAGCATCACTTGGCATATATCCTGCTATTCCTTCTTAGTGAGGTGTGGCTGCCCAACACTGGCCAGAACCACAGCCAGATGGCTGCCTCAGATTGCCCAAGGATAGACTTCTTCATGACACTGTTCAAAACAGAACCATATTGATTTGAAACATAAATGCTTTCATAATTGTGTGCTTCTGGAAGGGAAAGCAGAAAGGAGAGAGTACTCCAGAAATTCTCAGCCATTCAGAGGACTGAGAAAAGGATCACACTATGTATGTTATCTTTCCCATAGTCCTATCTCAGCATTCATTGCAGAATAGTTGCAGAAATGGGATCCTAGGCCAGACAGAGGATGCACATGATCAGTATTGCAGACTTTGAAGCTCCTGAGGATCCATATGCACTCATAAGCAAGTGATCAGCCATAGTAACATGGGGAACATCCAAAAGATCCTCCTCATATTGACTGGAAGTGGTTCCACTGAGTTTTTCCACTGAGTTTTCCTGAATAAGATAAACAAAGACTTGGCCTTTACAATACTCTTTATTTGAGAATACTTTATCAACAAACAGTAGACACTAGCAATGGATTGGGCAGGCAGAAGAGGATCAGAAACCTGGGTAGCTGATGAAGTTCCATAAATGAGTAAAACAGCATATAACATGGTGGAAGTCAGACAAGCAGAGGAAGTGGAAAGCCACTCAAATTGTGTGTGATATATGATACAATCCATTACGGTATTCAAAATATTAACACCTATTGAGAGTGAGGGTTACATTCTTCTTTGCATTACTTCTACGTATTGTGCCTCTGACTTTTTCAGACATGGCCATTACTTCTAGTGTTGGGTCATGCTGTCAGCCATCAATGTAAGTCACTGATCTGGGCATATAACAATAACCCATTAGTTACTTTCCTTCTACAGCAAAGTATTCTGTGGATGTAAGAGGGAAATTTTGTCTTTGCAGATCATGAAGCAGTAGATTTTTAACCAGAGTCTCCTATTTACCCTTTCACACTTTACTTGGTTGAAATCTCCCTAATTTCTTTTATCTAAATATATTTCAAGTCTTTGAAGAAAAAAGAACTTATATCAAATAAGCATACAAGCAAATACTCAGCTACTGTCCAAATGTTACTTTCATTGTCATTACAAAAAAGTGAAAGAACAGTGGCAAGAAACTGCAAACTTAAGAATACAATTAAATCAACAGAAATCACTGCTGAGAGAAAATATGTCTATGATGTGGATTAACCCAGCAGGTAGCTCAGCAACACACAGTTGTTTGTTCCCATCCCTTTCCAGTGGATGGAGGAGAAAATCAGAATGAAAACGAAAATTGCAAAAAATGACAAAAAACAAGAAACAGAACTTGTGGACTGAGATAAAAACTATTTACCAAGACAGAAAAAGAGGAAAAAAGGATAGTAATAATAACAGTTATATATATATATGTATGCATGTATAGATACACAAATCAAGAGATGCACATCCAGTCTCAAGCAGCTGCTTGTTCTTCAGGTTTTATTCACATGATGTCATATGGTGGGGAATATCTCCTTGGCCAGTTTTGGTCAGCTGTCCTGGCTCTGCCCTTTCCCAACTCCTTGTTCCCCCTAAGCTCCTCTCACTGGCAGGCCAGTATGGAAGCTGAGAAACTGAAATGTCCTTGGCTTCATACAGCACTGGCCAGCAACTGTTAAAACACAGGTGTCTTATCGACACTTTTTTTTCCTAAAGCTAAAACAGCATCAGACCAGACACTTTGAAGGAAAAATCAACTCCAGTCCAGCTGAAAACAGGACAGACTTCTGTCTTTAAATATATCAGAAAGTAAAGCTGCAGAAAGGAAAACTAGTATCAGCTCTCTTCCAGTGCTAGCAGATACTAGCTGGTGTGCTCTATTGGGGTGATTTAAAACATTAACTCAGTCCAGCTGTTCACACACACTGCAATCTACCTTCCACATCACCTGGAGGATGTTCTGTGGCAAAGAAGAGCCATCCTTCAGCCTAGTAAATAATATGAACTGCACACTGGGCTGGACACTAGAGTGTCTAAGGTGCAAGTTTGCTTTCTGCCACATGTAATCTGTGGACAGGACTCACTAGAAAAGGTCTGCTTGGACTCCAGGTCCAAGCAAATTCATGGTACCCATCATTCCCTCAAAACCCTTCTCTTCAGAGTATGGTGGGAAAGAGGGAAGACCTAACTATACCTATTAGTTTTCATCTCTTTGAGGTTTCATACACAAACTTCATATGTTTCCCACCTTAGTTATGATGGGTTTATCAGGTTTGTTGTCTCCACATTAACGTCTGCTCCCATTAGCATCAGGCTCCTCAATAAGAGAAATTATTAGCAAAAAAACATAGGAAAATACAGCATGTACATTAAAGAATGTAAAACTAGGTTCTTAATTCATTGAGTCTAACTATATTGACACTGAAGAGGTAATAAAGTTTTAGCTAATAAACGCTGGTAACCTATAAACATGGCTTAATAGTTTTGATGTAATGACTTTGGACTACATCCAATGATAGAATTAGGGTCCCAAAAGTGTTAGCTTTCCTGTGCAGAGCCTGCCGATTAAGTGCCAGAATTCCAAAAACAGAGACCCTAGACAGCCAGCCCAGTGGGGAGCAAAAGAGCTGCTCTCTCCAGAAGCAAGTGAGGAGTGGGTTTCTGTCCTCGTGAGATGCAAAATCTATGATCCTCTTCTAAACCTAATGTTTTTTTTCCTCTGGGAGAGCAGTGTGAGGTTACTTTTCTTTTTAACCTGTAGTGGAATCAGAAAAAAAATATATATATATATATACATTTTAAAACTATTTTAAAGTTTAGTGATTTCTATCTCTGCATAAGAGTTTCTTTAGAGTAAATGATTAGAGCATGTATATGCTAGGAAAATGGCTGAATCACAAGGCAGTGGAAGAAGATGGAACAGTTCTTAGAAAGTGAGGAATGTTTTTAATGATAGCGTCTGTTAGAAGTAGCTAGAAATCTGACTGCTAAGTAATTGGTTCTGGTGGAGACAAACTAGTGAGAAAGTGCAATTCAGGCAGACAGAGGTGAATGATATGTCTCTGCAATATATTACATGGCTCTCATCACTTTATGTGATATATGTGTGAATAATTAAAAACTTGAGGCTGCTGTGTTTGGGTTGGAAGTAGAGATTTGATTTCTGATATATAATATCTAAAAGTAAGTACTTATCAGTCACACTAAAACTTACTGGAGTGAAATCTATATAAAATGAGAAAAATAGGAATGTAACACGTAGTTCTCTAAAGTGAAAAGCAAGCAGGTTCAAACAGTTTTGTTATTTTTATTTCTTCTCTTCACCTTATAGTTGAGAACACAGCTAAATTAGTCAAGAATCTTCATTTATCCTTTTTCTGTGAATGATTCTTTCACTCCCCCCACTAAAGGAAACTAAACTCAGAGAATTTTACAGGCATTTCTATTGACTCTGTGAATAGTCTTGACGCAGCAGATTATCCTCAAGCAGCTGTGGAGAACACAAAAGCTTTTCCCTAGAACACAGGAAAAAGAATACCAATGCAGCCTGGGGCAGATTTTTTTCCTCAGCTCTCAAGTGATTTTTAAGAGCCGGCTGGTCTGGAAAACCATGTATTTGTTTGTAGCAAAGGTAAACACTGCCAAAATCAACAAGTTCCTTCCTTAAGGGGCTGTAGAGCAAATTGGTCTACAGATTAAGATAGTTCAGGCAAGTCATGTTGGGGCTGACATAAACCCTTCAGGCTCCCAAGCTTTTACCCCAGAAAATATGAGGATAAATGATGAATTTCTTCAGGTGGAATTATACGTTATAGGCTCAGGAAAAAAAAAATAGAGAGAGAGAGAGAGAGAGAGAAATTAAAATTGATCTTTTCTGTAAGTATCCTGACACAGAATGATTGGGGAGGGGAATGTTATCTGAGATGGCCAGTAGGTTTACTAGTGGTTTCCTTTACACTGGGTCAAATCGGCTCTGTCTTGACTCACTAGACTGGTATTGGTGAAGGATTTAATGGTGATTAGAGCTGTGTAAAATGATCTCATATGTTATCACCTGCCAAAGAAATTTCAGTGGGTGAAGGCTAACCCTATTTGCAAGTCATTTATCGAACCTAAGCCAGGAAATGTGTTAAACAATCAGAGCCACAGCGTCCTACTTCTTCATGAATGTGCAGGATGCAAGGGAGATGGGAGAAACAGTATTTTACAGTCAGCTTTGCACTTTCCCAGCATTTTTTTGTTTTGAATACTCTAAAGAATGAAGACAAACTGTTTTTTAATCCTGTTAAGGAACAAAAACATTCATCACTCTCATTTCACAGGTCAAGAAACAGAGGGAAATAGAAATTCATTGCTGATGCCAACTCTGGTGCTATAAATTATTAGAAAAAAAAATTATCAGAAACAATGTAATAGGAAATCAGGACAAAGTTTTCAAACTGTTCTGTTAAACTGAGGTGCCTAAAACTTTAGCAAGCACTAGTGAATACTTTGGCTGGCTGTAGCTGACATGGCCAGGTCATGCACAGTTCAGCTGGACTTTATTGGCATGACAACATCTTCGCACACAGCTACAGGAAATCAGCAGTACAGCTGGGAGGGAACCTGGGTCTCCTGACTAGCAGTTCTGTGTACTAATGACAATGCTCTGCTTCCTAGTCCCTTACATCCTCACAGCATTTTTCAAACATTAACTAATGCACCAGTCAGGTTTGTTTGAGAGGGAGACGCAATGAGCGAGCTGAAAATGAAAAGCATGTAGGGCCACCATTTCAGTGGGAAAAGGTTAAATCACTCTAATTAAATCCCATAGAGCCTCTCTGTACAGAAACCACCACATTTTAAAAGCAATGAGGGTTAACATCTCATTAGCAGGGAGCCTGGTTGCTGTAAGGCTGAATATAAAAAGATTTTTAATAATTATTTGTGCTGGAAATCAGTGTTTGGGACAGTTATATTCAAAAATCTCCATCAGAAAGGCTAAAGAACTGCTAGCCAACACAAGTACACTCTCATTTTGATCTAAATTTATATGATTCTGCAGACTTTTTCCTTTTTCTGCAGATCTATGCATGAGCACCTACATGCTGTGTGATGAAACTGAAGGGAGCATGTATGTACAGAAGATCATCTGATGGACTCATGACAGATATGTTACATTTGCTGGCTCCAAGAAATACCAGTCCTGTTTGCAATGTATATGATGGTGCACTGCAATGTTCAGTCTCCTGTGAAGCCAGCTCCATTCTGGTCCAGAACCCCAAGCACCAGTAGGGTTAAATGCCATGGAATTTGATGCACAAGACACAGCACAGCACCAATACAGCCTGAGTTTGCTTCTAGGGGTGCTACATGTGGATCTGGCTTGTAACAATGATCTCTGTCTTAGTAATTCCTGAAAATGAACTTCATTATTACCAGCCTGGGACCTCTCTTGAAAATGTTTCACATTTATTGTTGTCACAAAAACAACAACAACAAAAAAAAGTTTAATATTTGGTATAAGAAAAAATACTTGCTTATTCTTAAAAGATTATTGATAGAGATTATTGAAGTGCTGTTTAGGAAGTGAGTGACTAAGAAACATTAATCAGTTAAAGAGAGACCCAAGGAAATATACACACCATGTGTTAGTTGTAGTCAAGGAAGAGAAGAAACCTGTGCTAGAGAGAAGAAAATAGCAAATAAGCAACATATGTGCTGTTAGCAATTCAAAAATATAACACCCAACTCTATTAATTGAAGAATAAGTATACAGTGTTTCTCATGGTTAGAGGAGAGAAGGATTCTTCCCTACCAAATCCATAGGTTAATAACTTCAAATAGCTTCTCATACAACTGAAAAGCAGTAACAAAAATCATAGTTGTCATTACCACATTCTGGTAACAGAATTCAATCAATTCCAAAGAAAAATCCTTAACATGTCAAAACTTAAGCCTAACTGAGTTTAAAACTGAAGTGTAAACCCAGCCCTGAGAATGGAAAAGTACTGGATAAAACTTTGGAAAATACACTGCAGGGAACGATCCCACTTTGGCAGTGAGATAGATTAAATGACCTAATACAACTTTTCCATCCCTAATTTATATTACTCTGTGATTCAACAAAAACAAAGTGCAAAATTAAAAACTAAAGCAAGTCTATAACCTGTCTGCTATATTTTATAAATGTGTATATACACATTTCTATAGGTATTTAAAACAGTGACTCTCTTGGCACCAGTGCTACAGGAGATATATTCAGACTGTCAGATTTTCTCTTAAAACATTCATCTGGCTGCCAGGCTGAACAGCTGCCAGTAGCCTAAAAGGTAGACCTAAGAATAACCCCGAAGACACTCAGAAAAGGAATGATTGCTAAAACTGAAAAAGTCAATTATATTGACTGCTATGGGCTAAAACTCCCATTTTGTTGTGAAAATGAAGGCAACATCAAAAAAACAGGAACAGCAGGTAGGGAAGGGACCTGGACGTGAGCGACTTTGCTGGAGGATGGATGCTCTTAGGCAGTAAGTGTTCTTTAAAAGGTTGTGCTTCTGCTCAGCAGGGGATTAGAAGAGGTAAGTGTTGCTGGAAAGTCCTTATAGTGTATTTATAAATACGCAGCTCACACTTGTACAAATGAAGTCCAACACTTGAAGTAACCTTTGAGCTGACCTTCAAGGAGTAGGCTGATCAGAAGACATAGTATTCAATTCCTCTTTCTGGGTATATGCACATAATCAGAAAATTAATAAAAGTATGGAATATATCCAAGTACCTTCTCTTTTTTATTTCTATTTTTTCTGTTTTTATGATCTTCTTTTAAAGAAAATCAGTACTCACAAGAGACTGGAAAGTGAGATCTATATGTGTAGGTTCTCTTACCTTACTATTAAAGTTTTCCAACATGCTCTAACAAAGGTTGTCCTGTTTTCTGAGAAGGGAAATATTGACTTTCAAATGTGTTTCCCCATGCAGATAATCCTGTGACCACAGAGGTTCCTGCAGTTGTAAATAACTCGAGACCACCTGGACATTTGTCTAATACAGACAGCCGAAGGAAATAGGTCACTCAAAAAGAAAAACGAAGTCTTCACTTTCGAGACCCTCAGTACATGTCTGTAGCTGAGGCAAATCGATTAGTTCTCAGAAGAATGGGTGGCTCTGTTCTGGAGCACCAACTTCACTGCCTTTCCAAACAGTGGAAGAGCACTGTCATCCTGCTTCAAATAAGCAACAAGCCAGAGGAGGTCAAAAACGTGCTTTAAACAGTTTATTAAAGCAGCAATTGTAAAAGAAGAGATACATCCTTTCCTTTTTTTTAAAGGAATTTTAGTTCCACACAAGAAAACAGCTACTGTGAATTGCTTTTCCATGACTATGAGACTCCAGTTATTAAAGTTTTGGGTTTTTTTGTTTGTTTGTTTGTTTTGTTTTTGTTTTTTTTTTTCCTCAAGGTAAAAAACAGTAAAATTATTCGGAAAAGCAAATGCTGTACAGACCATATTTGTAGAGATTATTATCATTGGAATTGGATAAAACAAATTTACTTGGGAAGGTGTCTCAGCAGTAGAATACAAACACCAGGCATTCAAAACTGCAAACCTCTCCACTTGTTTTTAAACCCTTTCAAAACTGCCTTATTCATTACCCTCCCACTTCCCACATCTGCTTTAGCCTTTATTGTACAGCAGATGTTAACTTAACAGTCAAATCCTTACAGAATCTCACATCTTGTGATTTAAGAATATTTTCAAAAGCCTCTGAGAGATTTAGGAGCCAACAAGACTCATTTTCAGAGAGCTTTGGGCTCTTGGGACAAGATTCACAAGTTCTTTTGGAGAATTTCTATTCCGAGAGTCAGAGCTCTCTCCCAGCTGTTGGTAGTCCTGGAGGCCACACGAGGCCTGGAGGCCATTATTCCCTGCACAAGAGTAACAGAAGACCTGAGCAGGAATATGATGCTGCGTTCCATTGCTAGCTGCAATCATTTTCAGTTAAGTTTTGTCAGTACTGGAAGTTATACATTGCATTGTATGTTCAGACTTCTTGACCTTCACAGACCTAGAATGGATACTCGACATGTGCAATTTTTTGAACAATTTGTAGATTAGCTCAGAACACAGAAATATATCCCCAGTAAATTAGCAACCACGCAGAAGATAAATGTTCCACAAGGCAGATTTAGAGGACATTTTGTGGGTTTAATCCACAAGCCATGGACTTTCCAAGCTAGAAATCTAAGCCCGCCACAGAAATTAAAAAAAATTAAATAAATAAATTAAAAAAAAAAGAAGAAGAAGAAGAAAGGGAAAAGTAGAAGCAATCATATCCTTAGCTTATTATGATTAGGACATTAATTACAAAGATCCACATGCATAGTCCTCCTTACACAATTGAATCAGAGCCCAGCCTTCTCTAGACATCTGCTTTTTAGTATCTGGAGACAATGTTTCTCTATTCCTCAGATCTTTCCCTTTCTTTTAATTAAGTAGTCTTCACTTTAGGATAAAGAAAGTAAGAAATTACGTGAAGGAAAAATTACCCCCTAACTTTTCAAGAAGAAAGTGTTCCTGAGAATTAGGGCACCTGAAACTGAAACAAAGTTAGATGCAAACCCTCTCTAAGGCTGTGTTCTCTAATCAGTCCATTCTCGTGAAAATGAGAGACACTAGAAAACATGTAGGAAGTTAGAAACAGCCTGGGTATGTCTAGACATCAAGCAAAGTATGAAATGACAGAATTGCAGCATCTGAGGCACCCAGGTCCCTCTCCTCAGAGCTCATCACCATCGGGTCATCCCCCAACCTGTACTGGTGCATGCAGTTATTCCTCCCCAGGTGCAAAACTCTACACGTGTTCTTGTTAAACCTCACCTGATACCTTTCTGCGCAACTCTCCAGTCTGTCCAGTTCTCTCTGAATGGCAGCATAGCCTTCCGTCATGTCATCCATTCTTCCCAGCTTTGTATCATCAGCAAACTTGCTGAGAATGAACTCTATCCCCTCATCAAGATGTTGAACAGGATCGGACTTAGCACTGATTCCTGAGGAATCCCACTGAGTATAGACCTCCAACTGGACTCTGTGCCACAGATCATAACCCCACAACCCTCTGAGCTCTCCCAGTCAGCCAGTTCTCAACCCACCTCACCATCCAAATATTTGATGATGTATTGTATGGACCAAAGTACTACTGCAAAGATTTAAATCAATCTCTACACCAGAAGTGAAACTAGAGGAGATTTTAATAGTGATGTGCAGGCAGCTAAAATGGTTTTTAGTTTTTTATTTTAAAAGAAACAGGCTGATGACAAGGATCTGTACTTTACTTACAAGTGCTTAAATAGGGCCCCTCTGTTAAAGGAACCTCCAAGAACTAAAGTTGTTTTGGAAGCTAGACACTGGTGCTTCTGAACTTACCTTTGCTGTTGTCCAGTAGAGTGTTGTCCACAGATATTCTAATGAGCGTCAGACCTCTAAATCTACAGCTGTGCAAGGTGGGTCCAAGGGTCTTCAGCACCAAGAACATTGGATTCTGTGGATGTCCCAACCTGAGCAAGATGACTCAATTTCTTCTTTTTGTTTTATGATAATTAGCTACTATCTTTAATGTCTGTATCTAAAATCCAGTCCTCAAACACTTGTTGCTTATGTTCCACTGTATGGTTGTATCATATGTATGTATGTAATCATTCTCGCTGATTTGAGCTTTAATCTTTCTTTAGTTCTTTACACCCATCTATCTTATCAGTTCTTTCTGGTTATTTGGTGCTCTACACACAGCAAGTCTGAGTAACTACTGTAGGAAATTGAGAGTAATATGCAACTGTCTGGTGAAAATGGGGAAAATATGCAGTGTCGCAATATTTTATTTCAAAAAATATGATAAAATTTTTAATTTTAATGGCTGACTTTTTTAAGCAATAGTAAGAAATGCCAGTGTTGAACAGATTTTTTCATCTTAGGAAGCTGTAGTCTTTGAGAGTTTGGTCCCATATGGAACAATGCCAAGTTTTTTAACAGCTTGAAATATTTTATATAACGGAATGTCAGCTCTCCTCATTCTTTATGAAATTTAGTCCGTTAGTTCAAGTCAAATATCTGGTTTTATGGGATCTGTCCAGATAGTCTAGATTCTTTGTTCTGAATCTGCAAGTGTTTTTTCTATCCATGCTAATTTTTCTACTGTGTGTGGTCCCATTGAAATCACTAGGACTCCTCAGAGTTGTTATACTAAATACAAGCGTGAGTGTTTGCAAGATCATGGCCCATGCCTACCTATTCCCAAAGAAAAACACTTTATTTGGGGAGAGGGAAGTTTCTCTGGGTTACCTGACACCCCTATTATTTCATATGAACACCACAAATGAAATAACAGTGAAACATTTTCAAGTTTAAACTCCAGGACTGGAGGCTTTCTTCTGTGATGCCAAGAATCCCATAAGTCAAGAACTTTGGAAAAGGCAATGAGTTTTTCAAATTATTTCTTATTTTCTTAAGTTGACTGAGCGGTGATATTTTACATGGCTCTCAATATATTATCTTTCATAATAAAGAATATTACTGGAGAAATACAATATTATTGAATATTGCCAAACATATTATTAAATCTAATCATGGTAAATGAGTTTCCTTTACAAAATTGTATGACCCTGTCTATCTTTCTCCAAGATATTTGGGTAACTGGCACCTTCATTCTTCACATGTTTCAGGCTCCAGTAGTTATATTATGAAAAGACCTTTACTTCCTGGTATGGGAACTCTGGTACATTAACACTGCTCCTTCTGAGAGGGGGCACAAGTGCCAAAGCAGAGGGACCATACTGCTCCTAAAAAATTTGAAAGGTTTAGGCTTTTATATTCATCTGAAATTAGACAAAAAGGTTATTTTTTTTAGAAGGGCTATGAACAAGAACACTACTCCTTTCTATTATTGTGTGGGATTAAAATATCACCAATTTTAAAATGTCCACCATTTTAATTTTACTATTGGAAAAAAAAAAAAATCACACAAAATCATGTGAAATCAACTTTAGTAGAAAGTAATGACTGGTCCCAAACCTCATACTATACAGAGGAAAATTCTATAGTCAAACAATTGCTGCCAGATGTGATTTTGAGACAGAACAGCTTTTCCTCAGCAATAAACAAGGAGTTATCTCCAAAGAGCATGGGTTGATGTGCAGCACATTCAGTGGGAACAACTTGTGTCACATCTGTGATGAGCTGAGCTTGGCCAGCAAAGGAGAATACCTGTGCCATGGCTTGTCTCTGTACAGTCCAGAGAATGTAACTCATCTGCACTGTAGCCATTTTTAGGATTTTTCTTTGCTTGTATTACCATGCTGGAGCAGCAGCTTATACAAGAGTTTTAGATCCAAAACAGGAGAGAATCATGAGCAGGGGAAGCATTCAAGAGCAGACACTAACAAAAATTCTTCCAAAAGTCCCCATGAAATATTATCTCTCACAAGCAGCTGTTAAACATCTCATGATGTGTGTGAGACACTGCTTCCCTGCCAGCCTACTGGACAGAACAGTATGCACATCTCAGCTTACTTTACTTTATTTGATTGTGAATTAAAAAGCATTACTCTCATTGTTCAGCCAACAGCTTCCTTTACCAGTGACTCACTGCTGCCCTTATAACCTTTACATACCCTCAGCTCTACCCAGGCCATAATTTGTTTCAGTATACCACACACTGTCAAGCACACAGAAATGTGGGTTGATCCGTTAAAGGAAGTAGAAAAAAGTCTTGCTTTATATATGTACACGTGCCATTTTGTTTGGTAATTTCTTCAGTCCGTCTGAATGGAGAGTTTCTATTTGGTGACAGTGTGACATCCATGAATGTAAACCCAAATGAAAAGTATAAAACTGGATGTTTCTACTCCCTGTGAGCAAACCTCTCAGACCCCACCTCAGTCCCAGCCTGACCATGAGCCACTACACCTGTGTACTACTGACAGAAGACTGCAAGTTGAATTGAATACAAATAATATCAACAACTGTTAATCTGCTGTTCTCCTAACAAAATAATGAAAGAGAAACAAATCTTCCATATGAGCAATATGTATATACAAACACATGAGGAATAATTCAAAGAAAGTTTGCAATAATTTTCTGTTGTTTGGATTACTTAGTCCAAATAAAAATTTCTTTATTCACAGTCTTAAATCCAGTCTGGCACTGAAAGCTTGTTCCACAAGGCTTGGTCTCCGATATCGCTGGAGTTTAGAGAATGGATTCAACAAACCTAAGAGAAAATTTTATTGCTTGTTATGAAATGTCATCATACAGCAAACGTGCAAACACCTCTCTAAGTAGTCTTATCTTTTAACAACTTTAATGCAGATTGTTTTCTCTCAGAGAATTGAAAATAGAAGGCAATAATTCCCTAGTTAGTCTGGCTAAAACTCCATGCATTATTAAACAGTCATTCAGGCAAGGTCAAAGACCACCTATGAGCCCAGCAGAAGCACTACATGAAAAAGGGCATATTTAGGAGATCTGTAATCTCCTTCATTTTTCAGCTGTACTGTGTAATAGTAATTTTTAGTGGCAACGAGGAAAATGAATGTCCTGAAAAATGTGTATTACAGCAGCTTCTATTGCCTGGTCCTCAGCCACTCACTGTCTCTGAAGGTCAGAAAGGAGTCCTCATTTCTGCTACAGTGGGGATGAATGTGGGGAAACACATACCAGTCTCACCACAGAAGCCAAATCATTATGCAAAAGATGACTGTAATGAATGTCAGAAAGATCAAATTAGGGTCAGGATAGCTTGATCTCCTGCTTGCTTGCTGCTTACTCAGAAAGAATTTCTTCTTTATGTTAGTCATTTGCTCAAATGAGGTTTGTAAGAACTGTTATTTGACTCAGCCTCCAGGCAGTAAGAGTCAAATCAATGGGAGCATTGCTTGTGATTTCAAATGGGAGCGAAGCCCAAGTTACCATATACTATATTATATATATTTTATTATATAGTTGCTATGTAGCATGCATTCCCCACAAATGAAATGAATCTGAAAATTAGTAAAAATGAAAACCACCTAAAATTATATGAGCTAAAATAACTGTTTTCTTTACAAAATTATTATATTTTTTCCCCTGAAAGGAAGCCTACCATACAAATAACTTCAATTGTCATTTTAAGTTAAAGATCACTGTATTTCGCCAGTAGGTTTGAGGACAGTATTCCACTGTCTCTTGAGAAAACTATACCAGAATCTCGACGATTTAGTGTATTAAGGAGAATGATTGAAGTTTCCAAACAGCTTCTGCTGAATTTTCAAGCCTTGTTAGGGTTGCAGATACCCACAAGTTAGTGGTTTCTTGTTTAGTTTTAGAGCCATTTGCAGAAAGACAGAAGGAATCCATTATTAGCCACAGCATATGACATATACAATCTCATATATAATATATAATCTCATATTGCTCTACTTTTCTACTTAAACCTGCAGGTGGCTCAGCACCACACAGTTGTTCTCTCACACTCCTTCTTCCCAGTGGGATGGAGACAAGAATCAAAAGGAAAAAAAAAAGTAGAACTCTTGCACTGAGATAAAACTATTCACTAAGATACAGGATACAGGAAAGGAAAAGGGTAATGGTTATGACCAATATACGTATATATGAACGTATATAAGAAGTAATCCACAAGCAATTGCTGATCACTCACTGACAGATGCCCAATTAACCCCCAGTGAGCAGAAGAGAGAGAGCTGAACTCCCATCCCCTTCAAAAGTCCTCTTCCATGATATCATATGGTACGGAATATCCCTTTGGCCAGTTTAAGTCAGCTGTCCTGATACCATCCATACCCAGCTCATGCACTGAGAAACCAGAATGATCTTGGCTCTGCACAATGTCACTTAGCAGCAACTATGAACACCAGTGTGTTATCAACTTTGTTTTTCTCCTAGAACCCAAACAAAGTATCACATCAGACACTCTGAAGAAAACAATTCTGTCTCAGCTGAAGCTAAGACAGTCCATAAGGTGTGTACGGGAACAGTTGAATCATGGCCTGAACCACTGATTGATCACCTGAGGTGAGCACTGAGTCAGCTGCAGGAGCAGAGGTGAAGGCAATGTACCTGTGTGACTGGAAGGGGTGGAGTCTGGCTCCACCTCTCCCAGATCTTACTTAATGGCTGACCACCTCTGGGGAAGATTCTCTTGTTGGAGATCCTTTTTCTGTGAAGTTCCAGGCAGGACTTGACCTCCAGTGACAGATAAGCCCTTCATGTATTATTATTGGGTATCTTTATACCATCTGTCCAAAAATATACTATCCATCTTGATTAGACTGTTTGTGAATTAGTCATTCTGGGTAATCACCCTTCAGGGTACTATTCACTCGGGTATTCACCCTGCGAGGTGCTAAATGATTCATTTATTTTCCTTTCTTTGAAAAGTTGTCTTCTTGTCTTTCTTCATTCCCCTACTTGTTGGGTTCTCCATTAACTTCAGATATGAGTTATATCTTATCTAGCCTTTTGGGACAATAGACAAAGCACTACATGAACATTTTGATTTTTTAAAGACAGCAATTTTAGTCATTAGAAGATGTTGACAGAATGTTCATTACCTTGTAATGAAGCCTGAGGTCTCTTACCTCTACTCACAGAAAAAGCAACACAATAGTTTCTGCAATTAACCTCACTGAAACAAATGGCTGTGTCATTGCCACACCAAGCAAATGAAGTTTACAAAGCAGAGATCCTCCTACCCCTTATCTTCATTAGAAAAAAAAATTACTTTTTTTTTCCTTATTATCCTCACGTTCTTCATATGTACCAATTTTCTTCCTTATACAAACCTTGCTCACATCAGATTTGCTTGTAGCTCTTTCCTCTGGTCAAACAGACTGCTGATTTCATGCTGTCCTGTTCCACTCCTTTTTCAACCCACCTTTTTCCTCTCCGTGTCTCAAAATGCCTTGCTTTTACAAGCAGTCTTGCATGGCTGACTTCTTCCCTTGGAGGATCTTTAAAAGCACATCAGGAGACAGGAAATCTGCCATTGCTCGTACTTAAAAACTACATACAAAGTGCAACCTAAATAAGAATCCTCCTCCTTTGGGAGAATTTTGCATTTCTTCCAAGGCAGAGAGGGAAGCAGAGCCCAGTTCATGAGGTTTAACTAACCTGCTGTGCCTGGTTTGATCCAGTCCAAACAATGTCTCTCTACATGTTCCTTCGTTTCTTTATCCAGAGACACAAATAATGAACACCTAGAAGAACCTCCATCCCTAAAGTGTTAATATTAGAACAGATACCATAGAAACTAGCTTTGATTTTTTTCAATTTTTTTAAAAATCAGAAACTATCCACCACAGCAGGAAAACCCCAATTCCTTCTAGCCTCAGAATTATTTTTTTTATTTCACCCCATGTTCCTCAATATGTATGTTGATTTGAAGCTCTGCCTTCATCCAGCTAATGCCCAGCTGCTGCTGAGTTAATCAAATGGCAGCAGGAATGAGGCAAAGGTAGAGAACAGACCTGACACTTACATGCTTAGCAGCCAGTGACAGACAGGCACCCAGTCTGCTTCAGATAAACAGCTCAAAATTTAGACCCTTATTCAAACTGTTTCTACCTCACTGCCTGAAAAAAAAATAAAAATTATAAAGAATGAAATACTTGAGTAATGGGAATTTATAGCAGTATTTGTACAGCTCTATGATTCTGTTTTGAAGAATATAACAAACAAAAAGTGACTACCAGCAAAAAAAGAAAAAAAGCCAATAGATGCAGAGACCTAAAACCACATTTTTATAAGTTTCTTATTTGCCTCTCACCACCTTCCCCGCATCTCTATTGAACTCCCAAGTGTTATTTTTAGAGGTTGAACAAGAGGAAAAAAAATTTTCCATACTCTAAAGGAATTTCTTAGGGAAATGATGACTGTCTGACACAAACGTGTCACAGAAAGAGCTTTCCATGGATAAAATTCAGCCTGACTCCAGGCACATTTCTTCTGGAAGGTTTGAGGCTTCCTGGGGTTCTGCTGAGACTCACAGGTTACAGTTTTAAAGCAGTCCCTCAAATGCAAGACAGAATTTGTATTTATCATCCAGCTAATTCTCTATCATGCCTAATTTCTTGTTTTCTTTAAAGGAAAAATGTAAAGGGCAAAATTTCATTCAATTATTGCTATAATCAGATGCAACTTAAGGAGATGATTTCAAATGATGTTGCTGTCATTATTAATGAAAGTGTCTGCTTCACAACTATCCTTTTCTCAACTGCTTTCCAAATAAATGTAGAGGAGAATTTCCAAATACTGATGTTTGCCATGAACCTTAAACTGTATTTTTTTGTCATCTCTGGCCTGGAGCTGATTCACAGTTAAATGCAAAATCCAGCTGTTCTAATTAAGTGATGTGGTTTTTTTCTCCCTATTTCTTACCCTTTTCTACCCAGTGCTATTGAAGATTGAATAGAAAACTTCTCTTTACATGTTAGAGACCAACAAACTGAACAGCTGTTAAAGAAATCAACCAGCCCATTCAATGCAACTGATTTTCCTTCCATCAGACAAAAACCTATGCAATGAAGGCCTGTTAAATGAATACCTGAGAAAGTTGGTCTCTAGTGCATCCAACACAATGGATAAAAGATATCTGTTAATCTATTTTCAGAGTATTGAAGCAAAATGAATTTCATATGATGTGATAGCTTGCTTAAATGTTACCACTCACTCAGAGAGCTGCTAAGGTATTTTGAGACAGTGTGGGTATATATTCAGCAGATTCATATCTTAGATGTCATAACCCTTTAGAGATTTACCATGCTTATGGCTTCAGAATCAGACCTTAAGACTGACTACTAGTAGGGACTTTAGCATCTTTTCCCATGCATAAGAAAAACTGTATAGTACACTGATACTGAATTTCAGAGCTGTGTCTACTCCATGTACGTGCTTTTTCTTGTTTTGAGAGGACTTCTAATTTCATTACATTTCTTATGCGAAGCTAGTAGTGCTGTCACCAAAGGAATTTTTGGAAGCCAAAAGGTTATTAAAAAAGAAAAACAAAAACAATCTTAGTTTCTCTTCCTTTTCCTTCCAGAATTAAACTATCTGGGATAAAAGCATGATTCCAGCATAAGTAGAACATTACTCTCCACACAGTCATGACAGACAAAATTTTATTTTATTTAAAAAAAAAAAAAAAGGAATTTCTTTCAAAAAAGGACATAAAGATGTGTCTTCATCCTGGTTAACAGAAGTTTTCCATTGCAATTAAAAATGGCAGAGCCTGTTCATATGGTAAGTCAGGATTCTGACAATATTTTCCTTGTGCAAGAATACTGATTTTGGGGGAAAAAAAAAATTCTTTTTCAGATAGATAGTCAGTTTCCCTGAAAGATCTGCTCAACCTCTGGTAAGCACGAAAAGCTATCCAGATTTTCTAGAAAGATGACATAAGACACATGAGAAGGTGCTATGAATTATTTTGTCCACATTGTAACACAATGTCTTACTCTCTCTGTACACTGGTTAATAATACCTTCTTGTCTTAGGGAAGAAATTCTGTTGAAAATTCAAAGTAAAGCATCAGTAGGAGTTACTGATAACATAAGGCTATGTCTCCTAGATACACTGAAATAAGATTTGGTTGAAGGATGAAGCAGTGATGATTTCCGGCTGATTTCAGCAGTGTCAGTCAATTTTTCCTTAACATAATGCTGAAATTTCAGCAAAATCCATTGGATTTGTAGAGTATTTGAGTTTCACTGAAATATAAAATGAGCAGGATGAGTGTTTCCAGAAAAGTTCTGCTAAAGACTGAAAATGGTTGGCTGGAATTCAGTTCTAAAAGACTGTTACTTGTCCTTCGGGACACACATCTACCACTACAGAAGCAGACACTCTCCAGATCTGATCTGTGAAAGCAGAAAAGCTCTTCACAGTGAGAATAATCTGACTTCTCTCCCAAAGAGAGAAAACATGGACTCACCAAGTTATATACCACCTGGAAAAGTTTTACAGGTCAATCTTCAAATACAGTGAATGAGAGAAGAGTTTATTTTCTTTTTGTCTCCAAGAAACTCTTTATTAAAACTAGCTCTGTTTGTGGGATTTGTCTCACCTATACCCGTAGACAGCCTACACAAAGCTACTTGTGTGCCATGAGGCCATCAAATAAGCTGTTAAATAAAGACACGAAGTAGACATCACGCATGCAATTGATTTCTTCACCCGGATGATGGTATTTCATTGTTTCCCCATATGAGGACAGAACAAAGACAGCAGGAGTCTTAGGAAAAAGCTCTGTGAGATGAGATATAAGGCAGCCTTTTGCCAACTCAAGCCAATAGAAGGTGCAATGAGACTGTCCAGCTGGAAGTTGCTTTTTCTGCTTCTTACATGCACGCTTGTAGCCAACGTGTGAATTTGTCATCAGGCTCTAACAAATTGCTATTTGTTTCACAGGAATGAGTAGAGTGCAGTGCAAGAGGCATTGCAGCTGGTGCTGCAGCCCCCACTGACAGACATGAGACAACTGTTGGGATTTAGAAACACTGTCCCTGTGCAGGCTGATTCTGCTCTTCAGATTTGCAGCTGGTTTCCCTCACTCTGCTTTGACTACACTCATATTGCAATGCAGTTTGGGATTATGTGGGAAAGATCCCTGGTTAGCAGATGCTGTAAGCCAGGCATTGTATCGGTGTGACTGCTTAGAAATAACCTGAGCTTGTCAAAACAGTCCCAGGTAAGGACACCCTGCAGGCAATGAGACTGAGCTACTTTCCCGACATGCATGGAACAAATATCAATTTTTCATTTATTTGTAAGACAGTATTAAGAGATTGTGTTGCAGTAGAAAGAGATTGTGTTACACAAGGAGCAGGGAAGTTGTCATTTTTTCAATTTCTGCCTACAATAGAATAATCCCCATTGGGTCAGAGGATGACAGATAAGTAATTAGAACCAGGAGGTTTCTGTTCTTTCTGGAAGATCAGTAGAAGTGCTTTCTCTAGTTTTAAGATCATTGGTTGTTCTTGCTCTTCCTCTATGAGTACATGTTATTTATGAATATTTCTTTGAAAGTAATGCCTCCTATTTATTTCCATGGAAGCTTCAACAGATTCAAAGAGCGCAACACTGTTTCATAGAGAAAATTCTCAACTACAAAACACTATTTTTCAGCATATTCACCATTAGATAAGTGCTTTCACCAGAGATGAACAAGACCCTGCATTCTGTAACTGTAAAAATCTGCACCAACAGAGGTGACCTACTGTGACTGTCATCACTGCTGAAGCACACCACCCACTGCCCCACTGTACTGACATCCACCCTTTGATTTCCATAAATGTTCAGCAAACATCACTGAATATCAATGGGTGAAATCTTCTGCATGGAGGAATTCAGTTTCACACCTTTGCTTTGCACACTTTTCTAAGTCAGATGTTATTCTGTCAGGCTGCCCCTCCGTTGCCTGGCAATAAAATGCACTGAGATACTGGTAGAAAGGTTCAACCTCTACTGCCATACCACCAACATCCCTCTCTGAGGTCGTGAGCCAGTGTAACAAAATAGGATGTGTTACTTTTGGAGCTGCCCTCATGTTATGCTGGAGCCTCACCACAGAGAGGAATTCTTTTTGTCCTCTGCTGTTTAACCCTCATGTGTCAGCAGACAGCAGACCTCTCTGCTCCCTTTTCTCTTCTGAAATTCAGCTCACTATACCTATTTATTTAACAAGCATCCCTGTATAACCATCTGTTTACCATGGAGGACTGGACAGCTAAAAGGGCTTCAAAATAGTCTGTACCTCCCTCCTTTTTTAAATCACAAATTTCCAGCTCACTTAGGACAGTGAAAAAGAACTTCTTGTGGCTCATTGAATGATCAGCATTTAAGTGACCATAGTGAAAATAGTGAAAAGAGTGACCATAGGCAAAATCTCTATTTGAAAACTGATGGGACTTTGCTTAGAAATCAGACTGAGGGGGAAGAGGAATAAATAAGCAGGCATAGTATGTCAGTTAAGAGATAGGACTACCCTTGGATGAGAGCCTATGTAGTGACCAGGTACCATTTTTTCAAAGAGCAGTACAAAGCCAGTAGGGTGAGCCTCTTCGCAGGTAGATAAAAAGAGATCTTCAGTTCATTTCCTGTAATGCTAGGATGTCCTTTCACTTTAATCAGTTGAAAGATAGCAGGGATCTAAGTGCTTGTTTGCAACCTGCATTGTACAGATTCTCTAAATGAAGGATAAATAATTCTGCCTTAGGTCTCGTTCCAGAGTTACATGAAATCATGGTGTAACACGAGGAGAAAGTTATTTATTGTCAAGAAAGAAAGAGAGAGAGAGAGAGAGAGAGAGGGAGTATTAGAGTTTCAGCAGACTTAATACATGGACTTTATGACTTTTAAAATAAAGTGAAAATTCAGAAAGCACTTCATGTGTTGGATGCTTTGAAGTGAGCACCATTTTAATTCTCAGTCATGCACCTCACCCTGAATTTGTAGTATCTGCTGTCCTGGATCTTTGTTCTTAAATCTCCATGAATCATTGCAAAGATGGAAGCTGCTCTTCTCCACTCCTTCAGCCTTAATGTCCTTCCCTCACTGTTACTTCTCCTTGGTTTGGTGCTTCGTTCTCCACTTATCCTTGCTCTCCCCTTGAGCTCCTTACTCCTCCCCTGTAACTTTCAGTCCTGTCCACTGTACTCTTTTCCTCTTAGCTCTTCATGTTTACATCACTTGTTTCTCCCACTTTCTACTTCCTCTGTTCTACACCACATTGCTCACTTCGTTGCTCCGAAACAGTGATTTTACCTGCTGGATTAGAGCAATAACTCTAGTCAGATCATATTATCATTCTATGGTTCTATGATATTAGACACTGACTGTAGCACGGTTCTATAGCTCAGAGACTCCAGGACCTCTGCTTTACATTCTGACTTGTACTTTTCATGCACACTTTTGTTCTGGTATATCGTAATAGGAATTTAATAATAAGTTAAATAAGTTAAAAAGGACATACTGTGTCAAGTAAACAATTAGATGTGAGATGAAGAAAAATATGGAAAGGACAGATAGGAAAAGAATCAGAAGGACATCAGAAAGGAAAACTAAAACAGTTTTTATAAGATGCCCTTTAAACTGTGGCAAAAGAATGACAAGGTAGGAAACAGAGGCAGAAGGAAAGAAACAAAAAGGCATATATAAATAAGGCAAAAATGATTTATTTTGTTTCCTCCATGAGGAAAAAAAAAAAAACAAAACAGTAAGAGAGATGAGTGTCAAAAAAAGAATTCTCCATAACATTCCCATCCTTTGAAAATACTCAGCTACCTTAAATGAAGCAGTGTGATAGAGCCAGCAGTATTGGTGTCACAGTGACTTGGCACAGAGACATAAATCAGATGGCAATAGGGAAAGGAAAGATAAAATCTTGAGTATACAGATATGAAGACAGAAAAAAAGCTCATAGAGATCTTGGCCTGGGACTGATTTTACGAGACAAAAGAACTTAAATTTGTCAGTCATGATTCTACAAAAAGGATGGGGTTCCTTACTGTTAGCAACTTTTGAGGGCAAACTACTACAAATGTTAGTTTCAGAAAAACAGTCCTAACAGTTATGTTACAACAGAAGTGCTTAATCCTGACCAATGCTGGACCCTAAAACAAAGTAATTTGTGGTATTGGTAGTACTACTGACTGGGTGTATCTCAGGGAAAATGATGGGGTTTTTTTTCAGAGAATGATGTAAAAGAGAAAAATCTTAATAGATCATTAAGACAAGTATCTGGAGCTTGAACTTTATTTTCCAGATTTGAATGTCCATGTAAAGATGCTCACAATGTCTTGTTACACAGACTTTAAAGAACAGCTACTTCAATTCAGGAAAAATAAAAAAATACATATAAATGAAAAGGGGCAGATAATCTATGATTGTATCTGGGCAGATTTTGGAAGTAAATATAGCAGAAATCTTTCTGTACTCATACCTCCTGAACTCTCAACGTGGCTGATGGCTCAGATGTGCTGTTCCTGTCTCAAATCATACACTTACATAGTCACATCTTTGTCATGAGAGGAAATTCTTCCAAGACATGTGTTTCTTCCCTTCTGTGATTTGTCTTGGCAGGAATACTAAAACCACTTCATTACAAATATTTTGCTTACTCAAATTTTCCATTGAATGTCTATCTTTGGATTTTTCCCTATCATATGAACGGGTGCAAGTAAGCAAACTTCACTTCTTGCTGGCTGGAGGAGTATCACACAACAAAACAATATACTTTAATGACTAAGCTGACTGACCTTGTGACTTGTAATGCCAGAAACATATCTGTTTTTTTAAAGATACATTTTCTCATCTTTTCAATTCGGTGTTGTGGTAGAGACCACAAGAAATGACCTAGAGGAGGAAGGTCTCTGCTTACTATCTGGGGGGCACAGGGGATGGTATGCTTCAACACAGCGTTTTGCAACATTACCCTTAGAGGACTGACTCCAGATAGAGCAGGTCAGCTCTGTCTCTGTGCTCATTAACTCCACGAATCCTCTGATAATATTTAAAGAGAACTTGTTCTAGGAACACAAAGAGTGAGTCAAAACTCTTCCTCACTTCAGTTTCAGTTACATTGTAACTACTCAGTGGTGAATTAAAACACTGATGTCAATAGATTAAGGCTACTTAGCTTAAAAGAAGCAAGGAGTAGGCACTGAGTGCTTCCTCTGAAGATCTACATAGCAGAAGTACCTGTATGGGAACTGCTGAATCACAGCCTGAACCACTGACTGATCACCTGAGGCAAGCACTGAGTCAGCCACGGGAGCACAGGTGAAGACAAATCACCTGTGTGACCAGATGGGGTGGAGTCTGGCTCCACCTCTTCCAGACCCCATATAAGGGCTGACCACCACTGAGGAAGGATCTCTTTCTGGAGATCACTCTTTTGGAGTTTCCTACTGTGTGCCTAGCACACAGGTGAGCATTTTCTTTTATTTTGATTATCTTTTTCCATCACAATAATCTTTCTAACTATATCATCTGTAAAATATCTCAGCTACAATACTATTTGGCACTTTTCATACTGCTAACCTTACAAGTACTCACTAGCCAAGTGAAGTGCAGGGTTAGGTTTAGAAAAGAGCATCTAATGGAGCTGAGGGCATGCAGAGGACTTCTGCAGTTTGCCTCCAGCAGGGACTTCTTCCCAAGGTTTGATGTCAAGAATTCCTTCTTAAGAGGACCCACTAGCTAACATTTATGTACACATTTTTAACTGAAAATGAGGCTAAATGTATGACTTGGACAATGGTGCCCCTGGCAGATTTCAGAGGTAAGTACAACTCCCCTCTTCTCCAACATTAAAACAATTCTCAATTAGTTGAAGTCTTTTGATGCATATTCATGGCATATGTTCACGTTGGATCACACAACCAAAATTAGCCAGTGTAATACTCTATGCACGTGAACATGTTCTTTTTTGTTTTGTTTTCCTTTTTGTTTTAAGTAAAATAGGATTGTGGATATTTTTCTTAATCCTAATCCAGATTTTATTATGAGTGACATATTTTACCTTCCATTTGATGAAATCAAACATTGAGTCTAAACTTTCCAGAAATCTCAGTATATTATGAAATCCATTACTTTAGCCAGTTCCATTATTAGCTAATCATGAGGGATTTTTACATTCGTCAGAAAAAATTGTTCCAACTCATGTCAAGTTATCAACAAATTTTAGAAGAGCAAAAAGTTCTGAGGCCCATGTATCTCTCACGCTGCAATTTAAAAGTTTCTTGGAAAAATTACATAAGTTATTCAAAAGTAACTCATGCTCTATGACAGGTTAAAAAAATGATGTATTTTCTTTGCTGCTACAGTTTGTTCATGGTTGTGGTTCAAGTTTAGTACTACTGGAAACAAGTGCTACTTCTTTCTATACTATTGAAGAAAACAGCCACATGCAATAGAAATTATTACACTTCTAATCAGCTTCTCCTAATGTTAGAGAAATGTGATTTTTTGTGAATAAGCACATTGCATTCTGCCATGTAGAAACAACCTTGCTTGTTCTTCAGTGCAGAAGGAGTTAAGCCAGAACAAAAATATACTCTGAATCAGAGAAGTATTTTTGGAGACACTACTTTGCAAAGGGGAAAACTTGCTTGGTTTTTGTTTAAACTAACACCAGTGTTGTATTGACAAGTCTGGATTAGGTTTTCAGTGCATTTTTCCAATCTGTTGGACACCTTCCACAAATTATAAAAATGACACCACAAACACAGGTTAAGAGAAAGAGAATATTACTTTTGCACACAAATTGCTCCCTAGAGGTTTATAAAGAGGGTCCATACATGTTTTTGTGTAAGAATACAGGACAAATGTATACAATAGAGATTAGCAGGGAGTAAAAGCAAATTTATTACCATGTTTCTTCTATGAGGAGAGGTTGAGGGAATGGCTTGTTTAGCTTGGAGAAGACTCCAGGGAGACCTCACTGTGGGAATGATTGTCTACATGGATGGATAGTGACAGGACAAGGGAGAATGGTTTTAAACTAAGATGGGATATTTAAGTTTGATGTTAGGAATTTTTTCACACAGAGGGTGGTGATGCACTGGAACAGGTTGTCCAGAGAGGCTGTGAATGCCTCATCCCTGGAGGCATTCAAGGCAGGGCTGGATGTGACTCTGGGCTGTGTTGTCTAGTGGTTGGTGACCCTGCCAATGGCAGGGGGGTTGAAACCAGATCATCTTTGAGGGCCTTTTCAACCCAGGTCATTCTATGATGCATGACCACCTCATCTAGCACACTCTGTGGTTTCATGTGCAGGAACATATTAAAAAAAAAAAAAAAAAAGGATCTGGAGGAGGATCTTTTATTTTACTTGCCATGGTTTTATGATTTTTGGTATTGGTATTCCACATCATAACAACATGTAGTGCATTAAGAGTTAAAGAGTTAATACTCCAACTCCATAGATCATTGATATTTCCGGGTATACCTGTCTCAGAAGAGAAGAACTACATTCCCCAGAAGACTTTGCGATGCTTTGCATTTTTACGTATTTTCCGCTCAGAGGGAAAAGATAAAAACCCTCTGTGGTCACGGGACACTCTCTTTCCTTCGGGATCGACTCAGCAGTGGGTGCTCGCTGCCGTATCGCCTTCAGCGTTAGCGTAAGGCCTTCGGTTTATCGGACACTCTCTCTTGCTCCTTTTATTTGATTTATTAGCTTCAATTCCAATTATATTGTATTACATTGTGTTATTTTGCTTTCTGATTTCTTTCTTATTTAGTAAATTAGCTTTCCTCCTCAGATCGTTGCCGCTGTTTTGTTTCTAGGCCCATCTCCCTTTTTCCTTTTCCCTTTCCCCTTTCCTGGGGCGTGGGTCTGCGGGTCCCCCACACCAATCGTCACGGAACTGGGCCGATCCAGTCCGGTAAACCGTTGACATTACTAGAAGTAAAATAAATTTCCTAATGGTTTTATATGAAAAATTAGATAATGCAGTGGGGATTTTTTTAATAGTAACAGTCAGTTGCATTTCCTCACATTACTGCTCACTGAGGACAGGTGCTGGGAGGTAACAGCAGCTTCACAAAAAAAAAAAAAAAAAGCAAAATTCTCTGAGTCAGTCATTGTTCCATAAGCCCCAAGCCCAGTTGTTACACAGCATTCCTGTAATATCTTCACTCTTGAAACAAGTCTGTCCCCTACTCTCTAAGAACTAGAAGAACAGCTTCAGTTCTTGGAATGAGATGGAAAAATGTTGATTTTTTTTTCCCCCTTGCAATTATTATTCCTGATCTGTTGTGCGTGCTTTTTTTTTTTTTTTTTCTTGCTATATGGGGTCTAATGGAAAGACTGTAGCAGTGAGTGCATTTTTATCCAGTTTAGGAGCAAAGAGTTTCAATAATGGGCTAAGATGGAGATGCTTTTGTTCCTCACTGAGCCCCTACATTTTCTAGATGAATTCTACATTTGATTTCTGTAGATCCCTTATTATCTTTTTTTTTTTTTTTTTTAATACTTTATTGGTGCCAGTGACTCTGTCATGGCCACAGCAACCTGGATTCTCCCTGGAGAGTGTGATAAGCTTGGAGGTTGCATGTACTTAGTACATAGATTCCAGATTCAGTACACTGCTGAGAATTGAACTGTCAGGTTATTTGTAAAAAATAAAAATAAAAGTGAATTATCATACAAATTATTCTAGAATTGTGACAATAGCTAAATATATAATCAAATCTACACCAAAAATCCAACAATTCCAGGGTTTATCTAGGATTCCTAATCTTAAGTAGTGCCTGTCAGTTGTCTTCTATCATATATAGGTGTGGCAGTTTGGAAAATGATTGCAGTATCCTCCAGCTTTCTTAATAAGAGCAAGCATATAGAGGTGAATAACTTCTGATTTGAATCTTCAACAGTGCTGTGTTCTGGCAGACTCTGAATGCAGCCATAATTTTACATCATTTTTTTTTTTCTGGTTCTCTCTGAATTCAGAATCTTCTAAATCATCAAGAATCAATTAATTTTCAAAGCACTACTGGAGTTCAGTGAATAACACAAGTAAAATGCTCTTAAATACATGATGCTGAAACCACACTACGTATGCAATAGATAGTTGATGCTGGCAGGAAATTCAAAATGCCTAAATAGCATGGTATTTTGATTCCAGCCATAAAGCCCTTCAGATCACTGAGGTCTTCAGGATTCATAGCTGTCACCATCTTCTGAAGGCATTTCCCTTTTCTCACTTGTACTCTGTGAGCCCCTTACTGTAGGGATGAAAGCGAGGACAGTGCAGCACCTACTTGCAGTTTGTTACTTAACAGTAACAATTTGGGCTTCATTCATTTTGATGTGTCTGAAAGGCATCATGGTGATAGTAGGCTTTGCTTAAAGTTTTGGGACAGTAGAGCACTCCCTTGGCAGAGGTGTGAAGCTCAGACTGAGATTGCACTTTATAATTTTGATGCATATTTTACACTTTTCTTCAGAATACATCTTTTGGTAACAGTTACCATGTCTGTTACAAAAAGAAAACAAAATCAAATAAGCAACAATGTTTGCATCAAGAATTGAGACTACATGAGATTCTTTTGTACTTATCCCCATGATTGCATGCTAATTCATGCACTGAATATGCAGATAAGTCATACTAATCACTTTATATAAGCATGTATAAGGTCTTTAGAATAGCTAGGAATCTGGACCTGATTCAGGCAACAAATAAAATTGCCAAATCTGAATGTTTTTTTACTAGCAGTTCATGTGTGGAAGGGAAAAATTTTCCCCTATGAATTGCTGAAAGTGTTCAAGAATCCTTATTCCTCTAACTAATAGTTATTTTCATCAGAAATGTAAGCATTTGTCATGGCACATCATAAATTGCTGATAACATATCACCAGCAAACATTTGTGAGACAAATGCAATAAGTATTTATACTGCTTCCAGAGCAGTTAACACTCTGCCACCCTTCACCACCCAAGTTTGTTGGTATATGAGTTATTTATAAACCAAAGCTTCACGTCTTTAAGTAATTTTTGTAGTTGTACTATATTGTTATCCAAGATGCATAGCAGAACTCCAACTCCAAGTCAGTTATGAAATTCTCCCCCTCTCTCACTCAAAAGGGGCCCTTGTTGATTTCTCAAGTACTTTTGCAGCCAATGCCCACAGTTGCTCTATGGAAAGACGTGACTCATGCCCAGTTCATTCCTTTAAAATTCTCTTCAGCTCAAAAACTTCTGGCAGTCATTCCAACCCGTTCTCTGGGTGTCAGAAGCACACTGTTTTAGCTGGATAGTCACTCTGGCTCATTAAATAGAGGAGCTGGTTTATAATTTTGTAACTGTCAAGCATGTACTGTTCACCAAATATTATAGATAAGCTGAGAGAGAAGTGAGGCCTTATTTATCACTGAAAATCAATGTTGGTTTTAACTGAAGTAATGTTGTTTTACAGCAGTTGTCCATTATATCAGTCCTTGTAATTTATTGGAAATAAGGGAATTTTACAGAAACAGATCCAGTAAGCGCAAAAAATAAATCTGTATACTTCTGAACTAAAGTCAATTCAATCAATCCTTAAACTTGTATTCCAAGAACTCCCTCCCCCCCTCTCTAGCAGACTCAGACTACTCATCAACTGACTTTCCCCAAGCCTGCTTTTTGGAAAGGTGAGTCTGTGTCCTCCAGCAACCTCATTGCCTCTCACAACTTCTTTAGTAAACACATGGCTTCTCCTGAGAAATGGCAGACAGTGAACTGCTTTTCTTCACTGAGCTTTTAATGTTCCAGCACTTCCACCCTTTGGCAGTAGAAAAATTGAATCTATGTCTAGAAGACTGGAGATCGGACTGCCTTGAAAGAATCCCCTGGAGATAAAGACAGGGTAGAGCAGCCAGGAACAGAAAATGGAGTAAGCCATGTTTCTATATCCCCACTTGCATCCTGCTGCAACCAGTTCACAAAACTGCTCACTGGTCACAAGGATATCAAAAGGGCACAGCTGAAGAAGAGGAGGCATGAGTGAAGAGAGGAGGGCAAGCCAGAGTAACATGACCTGGTCCAGCTCCCATTTAAATAATTTTTCAGTTCTTTCAATTTTCATTCTTTTTAAATACATGTTAAACTAATTCAAAACCAGTCTCTCTGTTATGATTTACTATAGCAAAATCCCGTAACTTGCTACCATCTGCACAGAGAAAAATATAAGGGTAGCATTCATCCAAATTGCATGCATTTATCTTATCACAGCTTTTGAGACATTGTGTCCAAAAGTGCTTTTTCAGATCCAGGGACAAATATTTTTGATACTAATTTGAACATATTAATAACAACATTACTAAAGCTGTGAGAAAAAAAACTCATAAGCATCAGTTTTATTGTGCTTTCTGTGTTCTGAAGCCTCTGCTCACCAGTCTGCTAAAATACTTTAATAGCATAGGCAAACATCAAGCTCAATACAATCTTCAAGGCCTGAAATGAAAAATCCTTTTAGATTATTTCCTAAATGTTGGATATACAGAAAATAGTAACTAGCTCCATCCTCTTATTTTTTTTAATTACAATGCTCTCCAGCCAATTAAGATGGTTCTGCAACCCTACACAACTGTCAGAGTACATCTGACTTACAGCCACATTTTGCATTGCCATCTACCTGAACTTGCTTTTGAGAACTTGTTGACATCTTTTTTTTTTCTTGTTAATATTTGTAAATGGCAGATTAAATCTAGTACAAATGATAGCAGAACTTGCAAAAAAAATTTTAAAACCACTGCAAAATTGCAGTTCAGCCAGTTAAACATATTTTAGCTGGAATTTACCACACATCTATATATACTCAGAACAGGAAGCTTCACCTGAGCTAGACATCTCCTCTCACTTTGTTTTCAGTGAAAAGATGCAATCACTCTACCTCAAACCTATAGTTCAGTTCCAAATTTTGTTTTTCCAGAGACTGACAACACAGTCAGAGGAGATTTCCAGTGGATCACAAGACATCTATGATTTATAATACCTATAAAGGTAAAAGTAACCTTGGACTTAGCTCTATTTATTGGTGAATTGAATCAGCCATTTCAATGCTAGTTTCCTTTTAAAACTTCAGTATTTTCTGTTTACTGTAGTTTTCACACTTGTATCATACAGCGCACTGGACATCTTCTTTGAAGAAAAAATATATCCTCTCAAAAGGTAATTTTATAAGTTATCAAGAAATACTTTCTGAAGGCAAAAGCTCTCTGAAACCCTTAGCCTTAAATGAAAACACCAACATCTGAGCTATGCAGTTGTCTGCTGCATTATTAATTGCAGGCAAAATAGAGCTTCCCATCTTCTCAAGAGACTCTGGAGCTCTACCTACAGAATCAGCAAGGCAACCATAACTTGCTTCATACTAGACGTGTGTTAGCAGCACTTATGAGTCACAGCATTGCTAATTAGAAAATCCTAGCCTTTTGGCCGATTTTAGTCCCTATTGATTTCATTTTAATTTTCCTCCTTTCAGAAGAAGCATGCATATACAGCTTGGGAATGGGTATGTTACAAAGAATAGAGAAGAAAAAAATAATTATTAAGCATTAATTGTTCCTTCTGTACTTCTTCAAGGATGAACTCAAATAGATTATTTAGAGGAAGGCTAATCAATTTAGACCACAGCTTACAACAGCTGCCATCAGATGGGGAGAGATTGGGGGGAGTAATCTGCCTGAGGTGAAGAGAGGCTATGAGAGAAGCAGGAAAGTACATGCTAAGAATGCTGCCTTTTTGACAGGTCAAGTAAAGTGCAATTTATGAGATCAATAAACAGACCTGCCATTATTATGGATTAACCAGGCTTTTCTTCATTTAGAGACTTCTGCCATGCTAGAAAAAAAATGCATAGGAATCATGGACCTTCTGAAATGGGCTGCCTAGGGGTAAAAGTGCAGGAAAATTGGGATAATGGGAACAGAGGATTACCACAGACATTCAGCTTCCCCTGCCCTCTGTTTTGTCAAAATATTCCTATATCTATACTTTGATAAGAAGTTTCAACTTTTTTTCTGGAACTAAAATGTTTTATCAACACAAAGTTCCTAGTATATACATTTATTTAAAAATAAATGTTAAAGTCTTGCCTTTTTATCCTTAGAGAATGAGAATTTTCCTTAAAACCTCTGCTTGAAGTTATTTTCCCCATAACTCTTAGACATGTGTCAACCTGTTCATCAGCAGTACACTGAAGTGACTAAACAAAATAAAACAACTAATGTTTATTTTTTTTATGGTGCTACATTCTCTCAGGTCTCCTGTTGTCTGTGTCGTCTGCTTGGGACCCTGTTGTAATTGGTTAATATACTCCATTGTATTCTCTGACAATTTTTTACATTGTAGTACTGAAATTAATGAATCTAGAGCAATAACACTGTTGAGCATCCAAATGAACATCACAGCAATTTCCACTATCATATAAAATAAATGTTAATATTAAAGGAGGAGATGGACTATCTTCACTAAGAAGTAGCATGCAGAGTGGTGAAACCACTTACTGCCAAAATTGTAAGCTTAAGGCTGTTTTGTATTTTTGAAACGTTAAGGCTAACATAGCATCAATCCTGATTCAGGACCATAGGAGCTAATGATACTAGTACTACGAGTCCCATTACTGAACTTTTTAGAGCATATTCTATTATGAAAAATTGTCTTGCTTAAGGCAAGCCAGAACAATTTATATTCAAATAACTCATTATTAATAAAAACAGAATTAATTACAATAAAGGGAAAAAAAAAAAAAACCACAGCTCTTGCTTCAAGCTAAAACCCAAATTATCATTGCTTGTAGACTGGTTGTTGGGTAGGAAGAGGCATGAGCCTCATGACAGAGAATAAAATGTGACAAAAAATACTTTCTTGTGAAGCCTTTGTAAAACAAACAAAAATGTAAAATCCTCTAAGATCGTATCCTCTCTATTTCTCTCCCTCTTTCTGTATTTACACACATGCTTAATTCTGTATTAAGATTCTTGTTCATAATTCTGTATTAAGATTCTTGTTCATAATGTATCTAAGGGAGAAAAATCTACTACATGAAAAGTAAGAGAAAGAGATGAACAGTATGTAAATGTCAGTAAATGTTCCTTACAGTTATTTTAAGTAACTAATCTGTGTTGCTGAAATGTTAATTATTTGTTGAAGGAAAATGAAATATAGGAATTTATTTCATGAAGTAAATTCTGTTTTTTAAAAAGAGACCGTGATCACACATACCATCTGGCTTGTCCTACTCAGGTATATACTATTTATTCACTTTCATCCTAATTTATTCAAGAGATTGGATGCTATCATAACATCAATATATCTGGTGTAGGGAACCTGCTTTGGCAGCGGGGTTGGACTCGATGATTTCTTGAGGTCCCTTCCAACTCCTATGATTCCATGAACAGAGCTTTGAGTATATAAATATTCTTTGTGTATTTATCCTTTCACAAGTGTTAGTACAAGTATTGCGGTCATCCTGTGGCCTTTGCAGACCTTTATTTTTACCTCTTCTCCTGTGTTAGACAGGACAAAAACCGAGTAAAAAAGTTCACTACTTCAAAGAGCCACTTTGTTTTAAGATGCTTTGTTCAGTATTTCCTCACTATTGTTACAATGCAAGGCATGTAGACAAGTACTAGAGATACCACAAGACGTTGGGAGAAGGCTTTCAAGCTCAAAGGCAGGAGCCCTACATTCACTCTTAACATATTCCTAAGCTCAGGACCCTGCCTTCACATACTTCTCACTCATCTTATACCTATAATTTTAGGCAACTGTCTCCTTTAACTACTGTAATATTTACGCCTTCAATTTTCCACAAAAAACCTCTAACCAAATGCTTTTCCACATCTCAAGAACCAACCTCGTGTTCTCCAGCTCCACATTACATTACTTTTTTCCCCTGCAGACTCACTCCCAGTCACAGAATCCTGGTCTTCATAATTCATCTGAGAAGAACGCACTTTGGATAAGAGTAAATGTGTAGAACAGAGGAGACCCAAAAGTGTTTCCATCCCCTAGACAGATAATTAATTAATCATTATTCAGATAGTCCTCCAGCATTGGAGGTGTGATGGCTGTACAACCAGGCAGATTTGAGACAGTTTTAAGTACTAAAGTATTACAAGATAGACTCCAGTGGAGGGCTACAGGCATGATTAGAGAACTTGAGCATCTAAATTACAATGAAAGGCTGAGAGATCTGGGACTGTTCAGCCTGGGAAAGCCTGAGGGAGGGATCTTATCAATGCTTATAGATATCAGAAGTGTGGATGTCAAGCAGTTGGGGCCAGGCTCTTTTTGGTGATATCCAGAGAAAGAATAAGGGGCAACAGGTACCAACTGGAACACGGGAAGCTCCATCTGAACATGAAAAATAACTTCTTTATGTTGAAAGTGACTAGAACAGGCTGCCCAAAGAGGTTTTGAAGTCTCCTTCTCTGGAGATATTCAAAACCCAACTGGATATGTCCTGCTGTAGGGAACATGTTTAGCAGGTGTGTTAGACTACGTGACCTCCAGAGTTTCCTCCCTGTGATTCTGTGTTTGTAGTGATGGTATGGTTGCATAGATTTGAAAGTATGCTTACCACCAGCTAAAGGTCTATAACCACAGATGCTAGTGCATCCTCGTTTCAACAGTCAACTGATACAAACACTAAATCCTATGTATTCTGCCTCTTGTTCTAAGATTTAAGATCTAACTTTAAAATGTTGTCACCTTTGCAAAACCAGTTTTGCAGACATAGCAGTGACTTTGTCACTTTATTTTCCTACAGACTAAGTTGCAAGTTGCTAAGCTGTTCTGTGTTACACCGCTTAGGGTATGCCATAATGCATACAGAATTAGTACCTGCGCAAGTATATAGTTAAATTACCTTTGGTCTTGAGACAACACTAATCCTGTCAAATAATGCTCAGCAGGGTAGCAAAAGCTGCTTGAGAACCTGGAATCCATTGCAAGCTATTTGCCTGTCCTGAGTTCTAGACCACTAGATGTGCTTTAATCATCCAAGTGAGACGATCACTGCAAAGGAAACAGATCCCTTATGATACACAGTTTAGAAACTTGCTGTAAAAGAGAAGAAAAAAAAAAGAAAAAAGACCTAAGGCATCTTCTATTCCCCAAAATACTCCTCAGGAAAAAGAACGACAAAACAGCACAGTGATTAAAAAATATATCACCACAATTAGCACTGGTCTAATCATAAGCCAAGTGGACATGTGTGTACTGAAGTTTTACAAACCGAAGTTAAGTTCGTTTGTAAATTCCACCATCCAAGTCACTCAATAGTAAGTTTAAATGTAGCAGCACCAAAATACAGTGTCATCTTAAAGACAGCAAAAGGATATGAGTAGAAAAGATGAAAAAAAAAACAGACAAACAAACAAAAAACTTGGGCTAAATTATGACCTACCTGTGCTGGTACACTATATCTTTCAGGGTGGAAAATGTTGTGTTCTGTTTATTTTTCCTCTCTCTTCTATGGAGTTAGTTTTAAAGTTGAGTCATTTGAAAAATCACATTTCTTCAAGAGCAGAAATAATACCTCAGAAGTGTTTTCCCAAGTGGTGGACAGCATCAATATTAGTTATTTGCACACACGTTTTACAACTAGATTTTATCTAGGGCTGAGGGCTACAGGCCTGTTTGTTCTTCAAAGTATAAAGCCACATTTACTTCTGTGAATATGCTTAGAACATAATTTCATAGGCTGATGAATGGTGAGGAGACAGCGGATGGTATAAGATGAATGTCACTGTCCTTCCTCTAAAAATGCAGTACTGCCCATCTAATGCATTCTTGTATAATCTGTTCAGGCTGTTACTTCCAACTGTCTTCCAAAAGTCATTTCACTTTGTGTACTTTGACTAGTTTGAGGATTTTGAGAGAAAATAAGCAGGGGATCTTCTGGAGTCTCAAAGCAGTCAGGAATCCTGTCAGATCTAAAATTTGCTGCTCTGAATAGTCTTAAAGTACTTAACTGGAAATAGTTGGTTGTCACAGCGCTAAAACAGCCACCATGAAAAGAGTCCAGCTGCTGTGTAGTCAGAGAGCAAAAGGGTCTGACAATTAGAAAGCTATAGACTCATTTTTCTCTTTTCCACTATTGTTTTACTCTACATTTCCAGAATAAAACTTTCAGTATTCTCAGACTGAAATGCTTTCAGTTCAGCATCTGAGAGGATTTTTCATTTCATAATTAGGCTGTATTTTTAACAAGGTTAAAAAAGGATTGGGAAAAATTGTCAAAGCCTCATTTTATCCAAAACACCCTTCAACAATTTGATACTGTCACTTTACAGAGAACAGCTATATCTGTTATCTGAGCTAGAGCTGCTATCCAAGTTTAAGAAAAAAAAAAACATGATCATACATTCAAAACCAGAACTTACTAAATACAAGTGAACATAGATATTTTTAAATTAAAGAGTAAAGCAAATAAATTTCAAAAGTTTGTTACTTAATCCATAGTCAAAACTACAGCCAAGAACTCTGAACTGTCTTTATTGATCTATTTTTAATGCACTCCTAAAAGTTACTAGAAATAAATTTTCCCATGTCAGGGTTTATTAGTTTGTTTTTTCCTCCAATGTTTTTCTATGATTATTACAAACTACAACTTTGGATACACTGCTTCTTTAATATCCAAATTCTTTCTAACACACCTAGCCTAAGAAGTACAAGATAAAAATGATGTAGGATAAAAATAGGTTATTCATTCCTCCTGGCTTCACCTTTTCTCAGGCATTTGAAAGTTAACAATTCAGTCTAAAATTATTTGATATGATCCCTCAACACCAAAATAAGCATCTCTGGACTGACATTCATGTGTCTGAAGTATAGGATCCAAAGATCATCTAAATTGCCTCATAGAGGAGTCACGATAACAAACTGTGAACTTTTGGTAAGCAAACTTAGAAATTTAATTGTGTCTCTTTCTGTGTTATACTTGTCTTCAACAACATAAAATTAATCTTGAGATTTAAGCAGCAAAATCCCTTCACTTTCTCCATATGTTTAGAGTTTCTGGGCTAAAAAACATTGCTAAAATGCAACAGAAGTGTTAGTGATGCTCAAGGATGTTTATACACAAAGTGTATAGTGTCAGTGGTTAGATTTCTAGGCTCAAATTGTAGATTAAGCTGTTCTCTTTATTAATTTTTTTGTTTTGGTTTTAGCAATAAGTTGTTTTTCTCCTACAGCTTCAGGAATTCAAGAAGTAGCACTATCTTGTCGCAAATATGAAACAGTATTTCAGCTCTTACAAATTCTCATTTGGAGCATCTCTGTGCAGCACCTTCTTAGGGTAAAGAAACAACAATAAAAATAGACTCAGTACTTCACTTTAAAAAACACCAAAATTTCCATAATCCTTTCTTTTAAATGCTGAGTGTTCAAAGTCTTACTTAGATCAGCCATTCTATGTTGGTTTCACATTACTTCCTTATCTTCTTACATATAGGAAAAAAAAAAAAAGTGCTTACTGAATGATTAAGATTTCAGTTCAGATCTGCCCTTTATGCTTACAACATTATTACATAATTGGAAAATGATTTAGCAACAGGCTGTGAACAGGGAAAAAAAAAAAAAAAAATCAGTGGACCTTGATAATGAGATCTGTCCTGCTTGTTATTAATCAATTATTAACAAAAAAAAACAATATATACTACAGGAGGTACTGCACATGTTACTAATATTACAAGACATGTTTCATATCCTATTTCACTAATAAGGTCTTGTGAGGAAGGGTGAACTCTGCTTAAACTATCATTCATCTTCATTTCATATCTGGCCAAGTTCCTAAGCAAGGCCAGAAGGGCATGAATCTTTTGTGAAATAATAAACTATTCCTTACTCTGAACATTGATGATATTATCTCTACTTAACTCGTAGAGCATCTGCTTTCTACCTCATTAATCACAGACATTAAAATGCAATAAACCCTGTTCTTGAGTCTTAAAGAAACCATTTATTAATTATAAAAATATTTAGCTTATTTGGTCTTATCTTTTTGACAGGTTCTTTGCTGCCTACTATAACAGCAGAATGGTTTTCCCTTCATGTCCTTATATTTCAGTATATCTACTTATAATTCAGCTATCTATGTGGGTAATTTTTTGCTCGTCTTTTGATACATTGTCTTTTGATCAGATTACTTCACTTTTGAAGTAATAAATTCCATTGCCATGCATATTAGACCAATTCCTTGTGATAATAGTTTTCTTATTATTTTTGTCTGGTTAAGCCTTTTAATTCACAAGAACATCTGAGGTAACAACATGGACATTGCTGACCTGCACTGGGTGCTTGATAACTGCAGAGACTCAAAAGAAGTAACAGCAGAAGGAATTTATGCAAGCTCAACCTTAAAGTCACCTTTGGTTCCACTGTTCTGGTGTCCCCATGGACAAGGACTTTGCAGTAAGAGTTTCATTAATTCCTATGAGCAAAAAGGTAATTAATCAACCTCTGTAAAAATGATGGAAATTAACTTACTAGAATGTAGCCAGGAAAGCAGATAGACTTTCTTAACGCTTCACCATTTTCTCTCCATTCTTCTGTTCTCAGTCACAGATCAAATACACAAAATTTCAGGTATGGTAAGCTATGTGTTATAACTGTCAAGAAAGGAGCAGAGAGCAGGGCAGAAATCTGAACAGGTGGTAATGTTTATCTAAATGGATAATATACTTTACAGAAGACTTATTACACTGGATTGAAAGCTGTTATTCTTTGTCAGCATAATAATATTTCTAATCTTCCTTGGGAGGTCAGTGATACACGCTTTGAAATGTCTCTTAAATTATAATCTAATGTCTAAAAGTAGTAGTTACAGCTAAGAAACCAAATGTGAGAGACATTTTGTTAGTGATCACCTCATACTTCTATGAGACCTACCCCTTTTATATGGGAAGACAGATTATTTATAACAAAGGTGGACAGCTGGAGAACAAAACTTTTTTTTTTTCATCCTTTCTTAAATCATGTTTCTTCACAAACGTTTTTATGTCAGTGCTTTAAATATAAAGGTACACCAACAAACATAAAAGATACAGATCTTCTAAAAAGATTTGGAAATAATGACACCCAGAAGTGTCTTGAAAGAGGAGACAAAGTGAGACTTGAGAACTCATGAGAGATTCAGCGAGGTGCCTATGGAATAAAAGTCTAAGTTCAAGAACTTTCAAAAGCACATGATTAACAGTGTGTGTTTTGGGGTAGTTTAATGGCAATCACATTTTATTTCTGATCTGTTTTCATAGCTTTTGGCATGAATTTGGATAAGTATTTCAAAATTTCTCCACAAGAGGATAACTAGAAACTGGTTTTGCTGACAAGATCTGCAATTCAGCATCTGCCACAGAGTTTTATAAAAAATGCCAGATATTCAGAAGCTGGCAAGAAAAATAAAATGAATAGGCAACACCACCTACACAAAGTTGTTCTGCAAGTGACCAGGATTGATGTCTCCACAAAAAGGAACACCAAGTTCAGAACCATCATTTTTATGGAGCCATTCTCACATACTCAAAGTTTTATAGCTAAACCTCACATCATTTGGATCAAGTCTGTTCTTGTCATTTTGACTGAAATGAATTGACCTTATTATCTTTATGACTGACAGCATGTGTATCACAGATTGCCAAGTTCACAGCAGAGCATATGTCAATAACTACTGGTTATAAACAACTTCTAAAAGTCATCTTCCTTTAATCTTATATTTCATTTTGAATGCTGACTTTTCTGATTAAGTAATTAGGAAATTTCTGTACTCAGTTACTGAATCTGCCATCAATAAACTTATAACACTACTAAAGACATCTAGGAAAGGCTAAGTCAATTTTTCAGTGGAAACGGTTCTATTTCTGAGATTCAGTCCAATCCAATCTTAGGAGTTCACTCAGAATAAGAACTCAGGCGAAGTTAAATATGTATTTTTTTAGCCATCTGTAGGGTGGATACCCTGAATGAATAGTGCCCACACGGTATAACAAAGTCAGATAACATATTTTTGGACAGATTATTCAGATGGTATAAAGACACACAATAAATCAGGAAGGGCTCACCTGTCACCAAAGGTCAAAGCTCACCTGGAACTCCACACAGAAGGAATCTCCAACAAGAAATCTATCCCCAGTGCTGGTCAGCCCTTATATGGGGTCTGGAAGAGGTGGAGCCAAACTCCACCCCTTTGGGTCACACAGGTGCATTGCCTTTACCTGTGCTCCTGCAGCTGACTCAATGCTCACCTCAGGTGATCAATCAGTGGTTCAGGCCATGATTCAGCAGCTCCCATACAGCCAACTAATGTGTTAGATATGAACACAATAATATATGGAAAATTGCATCAAATATAAATTCAAAATAAGGCTTATCCAACCCAGAGAGTGATAAGATTTGTTTCTGTAGAAAGTCTACACAGGGGCTAACAAACCATTAATGGTAAAGGAATTCTGTTCCAGTTCAGATTCTCATCTTCTACCCAGTACTGAACTGTATAGGAATTATTTATGCTGAGATCAATCACACTAGTTCTGCCTGGTATGTGCTGTAGATTCAGAGTTGCTGACTGTGCATGGGCAAACTGAATAGTCTCTCGCATGGGACTGACAGCATTCCCAAAACTCTTCAGAGGTAAATATACATGTGCCATAAGAATGCACTATGTTGGACATTCTAAATTTAGATGAGATAATACACTCCTCCATAATCTTATATGGCCAAATAAGTTATCTCATAATGAAGGAAAGGGGGCTCCTTTTTCTGTCTGTGTGGAAAGCAGACAAGAATGTACAGTTTCACCTCAAACTGGAGTTTGTTCATAGTATTGCAGCACAAAAATCCCTTGATTGCATGATCTAAATTATCAACACTAAGCACACAGCCAATCATGACCTCAACCTCAGAATCTTTTAGAAAAGCGGCAGACATCTTCATAAATCTTTGGCCTTTCTTTCTGTTTATATTTCTGCTGTAAAAATCTGGCATTTTAGCCTCACATTGTCATCTCTGCTTTGAAGAAGGCTACAGTAAGACCTGTTCGTAAGCTGGGAATTCTTGGTCCAGTGGATGATTACAACCCTATTTTTAGACTCCTATCCTTGCATTACACACAAAAATAATTAATGCAGGAAAAACTGCGGGGATCTTGAACAGATACTGAATCACTGCTCATGCACTAATCTGACTACAAAGACCACAGCTGAGATAACACTTTTAAAATTGCTGAGTGCTCTCACCTTGGCCAGTGATAAGAGAAGATGATGGAAATAACTTTTGCTGATTTTGAAGAGCATTCTGTCCAGCCAAGTAACTATGCTGCTGGGGACAAGCATGGGTTGCAACATAGGGAAATTATTTTTCAATTAATAATAAAGCCAGACAGAAAGATTAATGGAATTGATGTAAATAGTTGACCAAGGCCATTTTGAAAGCTCCAAGGTAATCCTGAAACCAATAGCTACATATCATAGAATCAAAACTGTGGAGAGCATCTGATTTGGTTCTGGAACAATTCCCAGCCCTGCCTTGCATAACAAATAGATGTAGTTAATAACATATGTTTACACTATTTTATAGCTTAGGAGTGTTAAGTAATAGTGTGTTGGCCTTCCTAATAGCTCTGAAAACTGAACAGTTAGGCCTATAGTTTCTGAAAGATTGAGAGGCTTGCTCAGCACCTTTTGCAGATATGGAATAGGCGCTTGGAAAAAGTGTCATTTATGACAATCAGGAATTGATCTTTAACCTAAGTTGATCTTTTTCCTCAACAAAATAAATGTAAACACTCTCTCCGTTGAAAACTGTAGTGTATTCTGTAACTCTTCCTATTCCTTTTGGCCCTCTGTTAGTGAACACTGAGGAATGTATCTAAAAGCAATAAGTTTGACAGTAAATGGCAGGAATAACAGGGTGGTACTGTGTGACTAGAGCTGTTCTAGAGCTGTATGGCCAGGTTTGCCAGGCATCACATGGTAGGAAATCACTCCTATCACATAAAGACTTATTGAAGATACCTCTTGCAGCAGCTCACACTGAAGGTGTGCAATCCCACTTTGATCCACAGTTCCACCACATACATGTGTTCAAGTCAACCTGCACATCCTTCCAACACAACAGCAGAAACAGGTACAGCACTGCGCAAACATGACAACGGAGCCTCCAGTTTGACACTGTCTTCCGTCCTGAGCTACCTGAAGTAGTAGAGCAGTAGTACCTCTGGTTTAGGCAACCACATGAGGTGATGCTAACCACAAGGACAGTGCTCACCAAACCATCCTTTAAATCGTCATAGGGACAAACTTAGTATTTGTGCCATTAATTATTGCATTTTTGAGCTTGAACCTTTTCCTCTCCCTTTTGTTAGCCATAGGGGGCTGTTAAGGAATTATGTAAGACTCTCCACCATAAAGTCTATCATATTCTTTATTGATTAACACTGAACACATCTGCAAATGTTTGCTCATGGAAAGGAAAGCTCCTGCTCCACTATGTATTTCCAGATTTCTGCAAAGCTATCATTATCTCACAGAACATTTCACAGTGCAACAAATATTTCTGGCTCATAGGAGTTTCTGGAACAAGAAAGAACACGTAGGTGTTGTGAAAGTCTCTCAGTGTTTTGTTCAACTAACAAAGAAATGTGTCCTGTTACTAAAATCGCTGTCCCATGGCTGGACAAAAAGCACTTACACTCCAAGCATTGCAACAGCTTGAATCCTGCATTATTCATCTCACCACCAGCCCTACAAATCAGAGCCAAATCCAAACCAAGGCTCCTCCTGGCTGCACTGGTTCGAGCTATGCTAAGCTATGCTCAGTAGAGAATGAACATTCAACAGTTTCCAAATGCTGATAATAACAGCAATAAAAAAAGTGACAGCAATCTTAATAGCTGTAATAATTATAATAATAATAATAATGATATATCTACATACTTCAAGCTGCATTTAGAATAGCTTAAACCAGATTCAGCATGTCACAGTCTGAAGAATCCGCCCAGGAAATTCAGAAACACTTAGCTCACCACAAAGCAAAGAGAAAACAATGAAAACACTTGCAACAGATTCTTGTCAATGGGATACTTATGGGCCAGTGCTTAAACTGTAAAAAAATTGCTGAATATTTTTATTCAAGAGTTAAAGTTCTGTTTTTCAGTATTTCAGAATTATGACATTGAAAAGTTTGTTGATAGTTATAAGTCAATAATGATCATAGAAATGAGATTAAACTGTCCAGGCTGAGGGAAACCCTCAGCCAGGGCAACTCGACAAAGTTACATCAATGGAATTATACCAAATTACACCACCAAGCATTTGGCCAAATGTGCAAGGAGGAAAGGGAATACAATTGTCTACACAGGGATGCCTGAAAGCTGGAGAAAGACAGCTAAAAATATTATATAAAGCTATAGAATTCAGGCCCTTATATTATTTTCTCTGAGATTAAAATAATTTGTTCCTTTCACTTGTATGGATGAAGATTTTTCCCTACATGAATAAGGAGAACTAATTTTTAACATTCTACTTGCAAGCTTCTAGCCCCTAGCCAGAATTCTAGGTTCCACTCTTGTAGAATATGCAAACAAATACTCAGGATAATTAAAAATACAAGGAAAATGAACCTGTTCTATTATATTAAGCTACTTACTGAAACAGTATCAAGAAATAATATCTCTTCAGCTCGAAAGACAGATGGTTTCCTCAGAATATTTCTGTCAACAACAATTTTAAAAGCATGGCACATTCGTTTAATTGGTCTATTACAAGATTTTGTGTGGGTGAGACTGGCTCCTGACTTACATTATCTTCAGTGTATGTGTGTTGCATGCAGAGTGCCTCACTCAGCTTTACAAAATCAGCCCAGAAGAGTATAGTTCTTAGGAAAATACTTTGCAATATCAACTGCCTCACTTGGATGGCTGACAGTCTAGGGCATCTGAAACATCTATCAAAGCTTGCGTTTAGTAAGATTATTATTAAGATCAGTTTCAGATTATATGAGCTGCATACCTAATGCATCATGAAATTCTGGGGTGTGCTGGGTGCTTTCAGGTGGGCTTTGATACTGAAAGATAGATATCTAATACAGCTTGAGAAAGTATGGATTATCAGTTTTCCATAAGCAAATAGGAGATCTGAGGGCAAATTGCATTTTGGAAAAGCACCTAGAAACCAACTAATATTCTACTTTTCATGCCATGAGAAATGCCAGACCCTGGAGTCTGAATCGCAGCTCAAACCCATGTAGACAGTGAAAACTAAAGTTGCCAAGGTAGTCATCTGCCTTGGGGTGGGTGAGACAAACAAGTCCAAAAGCTCCACACGCTTCAGTTTAAAACACCATTCCCTGTAACAGAAATTTATAATCTCAGTTTACAGGTCAAAATACAATCACCTAAGTTTAGTTATCTGAATCAGCAAAGTCACTGACATCCCAAACGCCATAGTAAACTGAGGAAAATGGACTTTACTCAACAGCAGTTATCTGATCTCATTTAGTCCATATAGTGACATTAAAGTGATTTTTTTTTTCAAGAAGAAACACTTTATGGTAAAATCTAGGTTAAAAATAGAGATGCAGAATGGAGCCAATTTTCTAATTTTCAATCCTTTTCCCAAAATGAAGCTCTAATCTTAAATATTCAGTGTTCAATATTTTTAAATGCTCAAAAAAGTATGTTCAGTTCTCTTTTGTCTTCAGTTTCCTTTTCATAAGGGCACATATGCCTCCAGAAATGTTAGAAATTGGTTTCATTTCTCTGGACACATGCCTTTCAATTCTCTCAGTGCCAGCAGGAAAAAAAATCATGTATTTTCATAGGTAATAGAGTGGTACTGTAAAAGGGAAATCGCTAAGGAAGACTGAAGTGTGCAAACACCATGGCTCAGAAAAATATATTTCCACTCAGGTGTAACTGAATATCCAATTTGTCTGCTCTTTTTCTCCTGGTATCAAATTCTTTACTGCATCTGAATGCTTTGGATCACAATACCTTTTAGCATTAAAAATAAAGAGTCTCCACAGCTGGATTTTCCTTTGTGCCTTTCCCTGAATTCTGTTCACTTCCTTTATCCTTCTTCCTCATCTTCCTCTCACCCATACCCTCCCTAATGGAACTCAATTTTTTCAGACACTACTTGCAGAAATTTATTTCTCCCTGAAGGCAAACAGGAGCTGAGTGTGTCTTCACACTTCACACAAAGAGTTGCATAAAGACAAAACTTGGTATGTCTTTCAGAACAGGTACAACTACGCATCTCTCACAGCTCTCTCCATGGCAAGGTGGAGTTCCCCAGCCCCTGTTGATTATACCACCATTCAAACCACACACAGCTGCTAAGAATTTTTCAGCAATATAGAGGACTGGTTCCTGAGGCTTGTTTTAGTTTATTTTTCTTGTTCCCTGCCACTGAAACTAATCTTTCTTTTCACAGCCATGGCACTCAGTTTTGTTTTTATAACACTAATTCTCCTGATTCATTTTGCCCAGATACCAATGCTCACCCATGCACAGGCCCTTGCCTGTCCATAAAATCAATGTGATTAGTTTGTTTAGCATGTCATGTGTCAGCTGCCACAGAAATTCCTAACACTTGCAGGTCACCAGTACAGCAGTGATCTTCTATCACACATCCCTACTGACCAGCAATTACTCATTGCCCTGATGAATGTAAATGTACTTCACAGTACCTATATGACGAAGGAGATTTAGAGTTCTTCCTAACAGAGTCTGGGGTAGACTCCTAAGTCTAATTTTGCTTCATGTTTTCTTTGCATCAAGTACCAGGATGTAAAGATTCTGTTCTATAACAAGCAAACAAGTTATCGAATGGATTCCTAGATTCCTTCTTTTTAGTCCAATTCCACTCCCTGAAGCCTAGTGAAGAACACAGGTGTTTTGTCTAAGCAGAAGAAAAAGAATAAAAGAGAAAATATAGTCATTGCTGGAGCTTCAGAGTAGCCAGACTAAGTGAGCTCAACTACCATTTTTCTACTTTACCACAAATAAATTAAGTACGTGACTTGCAATTGTTGTTAGGAATTTTATTCATCTTTACCATTCCACAATATGTTTGTGCAAAAGGTAGACAACTGTAGTATTTATCAGCACTTAGCCTTGGAGACACAGAGGAGGTAAAAAAAGCAGATAGGATAGGAAGACAGAGCTGAAAATCTGAGCATCCTTTTGTGCTGCTTTTACTAACCTTGAGAGAAACTTTTTTCTTGGCCTAATGTAAGGACTAATATTTTTCTCTCATTCCAAAGCAGTCTGACAGTAACATCAAGATGAGACAGATTGTGCTCTGTTGAATCTAACAAGATACTACATGCTTGAAAAAGAAGTCCTGCTCAACTTTGTCTGAATTATAGCAATTTTATCTACCACCTCTGATCCAATGATCTGAGTTATCACTCTTGAAGCTTCTTTAGCTGGAGCTTTTACTATTATTTTATAGTCTACTTACTAAGGAATAATTTATTTAATTACCTTTTCACATTGTTTTCATTTTAGGGACAGACATGAAAGAAATTTTTTCAACTTAGTCTCAGGAGAATAACTTGTGCAGTTTCATTAATTTAGTATCTCAGTGCAAAAACAACTTTTTGACACTAATTTTTTCTTTTCTGATTAGCAGCCTCTGTGCTCCTGTGTATTTTCTATGTCACTCACACCTTCTTCTGCAACTACATAAATCCTTCTTTAAAACCCCTTACTCAAAATTTATTATACAACAATGTATAGTAGAGCCCATTGGATACTTCCTTTTCCTGTGTAAGACTGATTTTTTGCTAAAGTGATGTTTATTGAATGGCAAAATGAAGCATGAGGTGCTTAAATTTAGTCCCAAATAACATCATGAAATTCATTATGAGACCTATAGTGGGGATGCTTTTATTACTACATTAATAGATCTTCAGAAATTCAGTGCTCTTTATTCACTAGGAAGAGAGAAGTGCAAAGAAATGGACATGAGCAATGAAAGTCTTGCAATAATAAATACAGAGAAAACATGTCAAAGAACTGTACCAGTCAGTAATCAAAGAACTCAGAGAGCAGTTAATGAGAAGGTAACTCAATATGAAGTATCATTCTTAAAATGTTTGTAAATATTCTTAGATTGGAAGCCTAGAAAAAACAGTTGTGATTACCCAATCTGACACTTGCATATCAAGGGAACAGATCTTCACCCAGTGAGTCCTGCAGCAACTCCATGGTATCTGCCTATATCAAAGCATTTATTAAAAAGATATATACTCCTAGTTTTAAAACATCCCTAGTGATAAATAATCTGTTGCAACTAATACAGTATTAGCCAGTGTTTACTTATTCTCACTGCTAATATTTGCAACTCACTCCCAGTTCTTTCGTCAGTGTTTTAAATCTGACAAAATCTTCTGTTAGCATCCCACGGCTGTTAGCATCCCACAGCTGGGTTGAAGCTATGCTATTTTTCACTATTCAGTTTCACCTTTCTCATGAAGATACTGATGGATGCAAACAAATCATCTATTTGCTCATGCAAAAAAGATGTGGGTCACAAGTCTTATCAGGCAGATAATTATAGCTCTTGCAATTTTATCCAACTTGCTAACCTCCTTTTGGATGGATACAGTAGTGTGACATAGTGGCACAACAGAGATAATACATATTAAATCTGCAGAACACCAGTCTTAGTCCCTGTCTAAATTTCCTCAGGCTCATCCAAGGATAATTCTTTCCCTGTTGCATCATGACAAAATTTCACATTCAGACAGGTCTTTACCAAATCTGGAAGACCTTTCTTACTTTCAGAGCATTGTCTGCCATACTATAAATCTAGACTGTGCATTTAATTCCCAGATGTGTGAGATTTAATCTGGCAGTATCAAAGGCAATATTTTCAGTATTTCTTAGCCAAATAATTCACATTGTTCAGCATTATTTACTTATACTGTTAATATCTTCTCTACTAGCCTTTGTGACATATTTGTCTTACCAGTATTTCGTTTATGCTTTCTTTCATATCAGTGACAAAAGCAGTAAATAATATTTCGCCTAGGATTCCTATTTATAACACTTGGAGTTCTTTCAGCAAGCCTTTTTTTTTCATTTATAGAGTACTATATTATATTATTCATTCTTTTCTTCCTGACAGTTCCCATAGTTCTGTGCACTGTCTACATCACTTTCACCTTCTTTCATGGCTGAATAAACCTATAAATAACTTCTGTTTGAAAGCCATGAGTCTGAAAATTGAGTGTGGTGTAGCTGAATATTTTAAGACACAATGCACTTCGTTATTTTCTTAAATGGATGGGGAATTTGAGTATCTATCATATATTTGATCAGTTTCTCAATACTTACTGATTTAAAATAGAACAGAAAGCCCTGACAGACTTGTGAAATATCTATCAACGTAAGTCACACACAATCTACTTAAGAGAAGATCTGTTTGTGTCTAGTAACCATTGCTTCTAAAAATTTCATAGTCATTGAAGTGACAGTACCTACAGAGGAAAGGAGACCCTGTCCAAATCGGGAGCTAGATTTCTGTCTTGAAACTGGATATATAGACTAAAAGAATCACCCGGGCAAGGGTCTCCTAGGTAAGGACTGATGCACACCTTCAGATCACTTTAAATACCCTAATTTGGATTTTAATCAGGATTATCTGCCTTATGGAGTCAGCAGTGCCTCTCTGTAGAGACTTAGATGATTACCTTTAAACATTTTTTTTTTAAAGTTGAGAGATGAAAGCAGATGTTGATGCTTAAACTTTGATGGATGTGAATTCTTGCTAGAGACATAAAAAATTCCATTCCATTTGCTGTTACATAGAGAATATACATAGGTACTCACAGTCTTCAATAAACACTTCACTAAAACATATGTGCAAATGAGATGCCTACCTTGGACAAGACATTTATTTTTATCTGGTATTGATGCAATCTGATGAAACAGATTTCAAGTTTTATATGTCCTACTTTTCATAAAATCTTGCTAATTGCACTACTTTTGTTACCATTTTTTAACCTTGCATTCATTATTTTCCAGATTACTATTTTGACAAAGATTGTAGTGACTCCTCTCTAAATAACAGCATGCATTAAAGATTTCTGCAAGAATCTTGAAGTTCCCAGGAGTTGCAAGATCAGCAAATCAGTGAAGCAAATTGTTCAGTCTCCTCACTCTGACACTGAAGGGTGCCAGTCCTACTGAATTCAGAAAAATATTTTGCTTCCACTGTTTTTTATTTATGATCCTCCCTATCTGATGTCTCAGTAGAAAGTATTTCCTTAATGTTTTATCATAAGAATACACCGTCCTGCTTTTCTACAGGAATAGATAAAAAAAATTCTGTTGAACACTTCCTTTTCGGTGTTATGATTACTACTCTTATATTGTGTAAAAATGGTACAATTGTTGAACTGCAGTTTGTTCGTGATACATTTAAGAAACTCTTTACCAAATTTAATCCTTCTGCTCAGAGGTTTTTATTGATAACTTGAGCTTCCCTTGTTATCTGTCTCTTTCAGGTGATATTTATCAACATTTAATATCAGCTTAAAACATTCTTCTTAGCACATCCTTAAATTTAAAATATTTTGAACTGTTAAATCTGAACATCTTATTGTATAGGCAAAGATAATCTGAGGACTGTCTCATCAATACCAATGAGACAGCAGAAGGATGCAGAACAACCAAACACCAAAATGATGGGGAAGTCTCATAACTCCACTCCTCTGCAGTTTTGTGTGAGACTCAAACTGCCTGCAGTCTCTGTTGCCCTTTTGACTTAAGTCTTTTGTGGCGGAGTTTGCCCCTCTGAGCACTGAGCCAGAATTTTGTAAATCTCTTACTGTTTTTTTTCATAGCAGATTTTGCTGTCATTGCAAGCTACTGTATTGCTGAGGTTCACAGTCAGTCAATACTTTGCATTACAGTATTTTTCCGTTTCAGATTATCACTGTTGCTCAGATGTCAATCAAAGCCACTTGTTATGAATAGATTTGAAGCCTGCAGAGATTAACAAATCCAGACCCCTGTGATACCATCCTGAGAACTAAGTGGAAGGATATAACACCTTGAAGCCAGGTTTCAGTGAACTTTGCCTACTCTGTCCAGATGTTTGGAGGGATCTAGGTACGTCAGAATCTTCCATGTCTCAGCATATCACATTGTCAAACGCAAAAATCAAAACACTATGAGAAAAGCTAGTACCATATGCTTGCAGCATTTTTAAAGCCATAAAATGCTAAGAATATCAAGATTTATTGCCCACTTTCTAATCCAAATAGAAATGAGTTTGCCATTCTTTCTTCTGTGTGGGACTACAAGAGAGTTTGATGTACATATTCCAAAGCTGATAAAAAATGAACATGTATTCTTTTCTAACCACCTTGAATTTTGGAAATTTAAAATATATTAAGAATTAAAAAATGTGTGAGATTATGCAACATCCATGAGGTGAGCAGCTCACACTTTCTTCAGCCAAGAGAGACAAACATCTTTAGTGGGTTGACTGTATTTATCCTAAAATGAAAGTAAATCAAAGATCACATTTGCCTTCAGTGAGTTCACAAAGTGAGACTTTAGTGTAAGTTGTTTAGACAGACACATCTATTTACGAACATATTCAGAATTATCAGAGAGAAATCTTACCCCGCTTTTTCAACTTTCCTTAAACTCTTACTCAGTTTTCTTAGTTACCCCCTGAATAACTATCAAAACAAAGCCATATAGCTGACATTCACTTTCTTCTCTAGGTGGTTCCCTTTCATTCTACAGCTTTCCTGAAGACCTTTTTGCCTTCAGATCCAACCTTCTTCAAAGCTGGATCAGTTCTACTGGATACATGGCTATGGAAAGGAGGAGGTCAGGAGGAGAGGAGTGGGGCATTTGCGCTGTTAATAGCGGTTCTTGTTCATACAGGTACTATTTTCCCAACTACATCACAATATTGGTGTGAACTGTAATCCGCTGTATAAGTAATTTGTTTGTGTTTGCAAGCATTGCACCATTCTAAATAGCAAAGAGCTAGAGAGGTAATTTCTCAGTCCAGTTAAAAAAAGTCTATACTCTGCCTCATTCTGCCTCAAAAAGGTAAACCACTCCTCAACAGAAAAAAGGTCTTTCTGAAGTATTAGACATGGAGCTGTCTAGGTTTCACATAAAAACTCCCAGCAGTGCTTTCTCAACTGAAATGATTACTTTGTTTACTAAACTTCTAATTATTTTGCTGTTTTATATAATTAGTCTGAAGGAGTGCTGATACGATACTAGTATTGCTTAAAGTTGACTCCGTTTCTCTCCTCTTTTGCTGCTTATGACTTTCCTGAATTTTACCACACCAGTCAGTATTTTCTACACAAGCACTGTTCATTCTGATACATATGGAATGAAGAGTGAGTAAGAAGGGAGGAGGGAAAAGGGAAGAAGTCTGCCGCATTGTCATATCAGTTTCCTTGAATAAGCATAAGGGAAAAAAAAGTTCTTTTTCTCAGGTCAGTACTCTAATTCTAGTAAGTCACTGACAAATTTTTGTGCTTTTGTGGTTTGAATTAGTATCTGAAAATCTGAAAGACAAGTAGGGACCAAAATGTTAAGCATACAAATCTGCCGTCCCTGTAAGAATACACCAAGTCTCTAAAATTTCAAGACACTCACTCAGTAAAGTTTTTTTGTTGGTGGTGGTGGTTTTTTTTACATTAGGAAAGGAAAAAAATTGTAAGTATCTAATCTAATTTCTATGACATCTGTGGCAGACAGTTCTGTGGCAGATTGTTTAGGACTTCAGGTAAAAGCAGGAATGCTTCTGCAAATGATATTCAAAGTGCTGATGCTGATGTGAGCTGATGAAGGGAAGTAGTCTTTCCCTAGGATCCTGCTCTTCATCCTCTGTACCCACAAAGAAGCTTAGAGAACAATGTAGTGAAGACAAAGGATTGTTGTTAATTAGACAGCAGTAGAGTGATAGAAGACATAAGGGTGGTGAGTAATGATTGAAGATTTACTCAAAATGGACAATTGCTATGTACTGCTGCCTGCAATGATTTTAATTAAGCCAGAGAGTAAATCAAAATCTTAAGTTTGGTAAGTAATCACATGGAAATTCATCTGAGTACAGGTCCAACTGATAACAGTCTCTGAGAAGATCTGTTGATGATAGTAGGTTTATCAGCTTGATCTTTGTTGCCAACATGTCTCAGATTTTTCAGTGACCAGCAGAGCAGTTATGGAATTTCTATTCAGGTTGCCTATTCTGCCTCTATTATCTGATCTGCATATATGTCTGATGACATATTCTTGAATGATATGATTTCATAACTTATTTTCCATTCAGTGAGTGAATCAGAAATATAAGTGAGGCAATATTTTCTTTCCATTCTCAACAGTTGTAGTGTTTTTTTAAGCCCCATTTATGGAGAACTATCCAAACCTTCCACTGAAGATAAAGTCACTCATTATCTTACCAGCTTTTCTATGGGCATTCCTAAATCACACAATGAAGGGCGGTGTAAGGACTGTTTGGAGAATGTTACCTGAGCCAGCTCTTGAACCAGAATCTTTGTTGCCACATCAGCAGGGTGCTGCAACTGAGGTAATTAACTTGGTTGGAGCCGGAGATAATTAGTATGGGTGCAGTACTGTATCAACATCATTTTTTATATCTTTGATACTTGCATAGCTGTGCATGATGGATTTTTTTGCTGTCTCACGGCTAGCTGGAGGAGATTTGCACCATAATCTTGCAATGTAAATATGCCCAATTACAGTCATCAACATAACACTGAGATACGCACAACGGCAAAGGTTTGACAGGTATCTTGCCACATCCCCAGTCTTTTAAGCTGTTTTTTAGAAACATTGGCTAACTCTGCAATCTCTCATTTCCACACATAGATTGAAAAACCCTTCAGAAAACTAGAATGAAATTAGAATGTCTGCCCCCAAACATTCTGGAGACCAGCAAATAATTTAAAAACATTTTCAGAGACAATTCAGCAAATTTTCAGGACACTATGCTTTCACTGAAACAATTTTTTTCATTTTCTCTGATTGTAAATGAGATTAATTTAGCTTTCAAAAAAAAAAAGTGAAAGAAGTTGATATTCTGAGAACTGTGGTGGCTAATACTTGCTTTAACTATCACTATTCTATAACTTATAAGAAAACCGTATAAATGTATGGAGATAACAGTCACTAGATAGGATGTCTTCACTTTAGAATTCAGTTTTACTTGACAGATACAGTGTGAATAATATGTGGACAGTGCCATCCCGTACGTGATGAAAACATGTTAAAAATCTTCTGTTAGAGATACAAATTAGTCACAAACGAGCAGGTTTGAGAAACACAAAGGGGTAAATTACAAAGCAATGTGCAGGGATTTAGCTGCACGACTCCCATTAACATCAACGGGATTTAACTGTGTGACTCCCTGTGAACCACTTTGCAAATTTACCCTAAATTGACTAGCGTGGTAATTCTTGGACAACATGCAGTGGGAAGTGACTGCTTCTGTAAACACAAGGGACTGTTGATTCTCAAACGCCTTCACGCTGCACTCGACAAAGAACAAACATTCAAAGAAACATTTTATTCCCTACATCACAGGAGGACAGGAAATATATACACTAGCTCAGAACTCCTGCTCCATAGGGAAAACAGTTCCAGAAATGCAATTTGGGAAAAACAAAGCTGTTAATGAACACTGCTACTGTCAGATTCCTGACCTGCTGAGTCTAAAAATTCTGATCCACTGATACTACACGGGAGCTGAGGCCGCAAATTAGAGTAATTCTTGTACAAAAATAGATTAAGAAGTGCAGAAGAACATTTGATTCTACTACTCTCTTTGATATTGCTCTTCCTGAAAAATTATTTTGGATTCAGTGATTAAAGTTTATGTTTTCTTTAAAAAAGATTTTTGCTTCCCTCTGTTCTTTTAAAACTTCTCTCATTCTTTCAATATTAGGTAGCTGAAGGTCCTTACTCACATTTTATTATCTTTGCATACTAGTTGGAACAGTTCTATTCCTATAGGAAGAAAAGAGTATTTTTTGCATTTCATGTTTCCCAAAGTAGAGAATAAATGTAAAATGAACATAAGAACCATACTACATGCAGTACAGCAGAATATTAGCATGCTGATGCTGTTCATTCATGGCTTGAGAAGGAAAGAAAAAGCTGATGGAAAAACATGGAAAATGTTAGAATTTATGAAGGAAACAAAAAATATGTCCCTTTCCTCTAACTGAGGAGCTACTTCTGGATTTTCAAAGCTATCTTCAGTTTTCTCTTACAAGGAAACAAAACCATACCACTCCCTTTTCCTTCATCTCCATTAACAACACAGAGAAAAGAAGTCTCAGGGCTGTTTTATTCCACTATTTCCTATGTTTCACAAGTGTTCAGCAGTAAAGGGATTTTTCGCATCTAGCCATTGGAAAGGTAGAACCCCTTCAAACCTGTGAAAACACTACTGGACTAATGAAGTCAGTCATACTTGTACATGCCTAAAATGTCTTGGGAATGCTTGCAAATACATCTATTTGTGCCAAATTAAAATTCCAATAAAGATCATGGCTTTTCAAATGTGAGATGGAAGGAACCACAGTGCCCATTCTGTCCAGTCGAAGCAATGGAAAATTCTTTGACAAGACAGCTCCTGAGTTGAAATTTCTCTTGGAAAAAAAGGTGGTAATTGAGAGCAAAAGGCTGAGTAAGTATGAATCAGCATAAATTCACACTAATGGTTGTCGTCCTGCAAATTTTCCCTTCAAACCTGTATTTGATTTACAGCTTTTGCCAAAGCACTGTGACAAAATCCTCTCTAATATAATTGTCTACCATATCAACTTTCTGTTTGAAATCATCCTTCTGGTTTAAACTACTTAGGTCAAATCTTGGACCCAGCTGACTCAGGCACACAAAGTTACTTACTCTGGGGAAGTCTGGATCCTCATTTTCTATCTTCAATGAATGAAGGAAAAACATCTGAGGGAGGTAGCTTTTCATCTTTTTCACATTCATTTCTGACCGTTCCACAGAATGTATCAGTTTTTCCATCAGTCTTACCTGCTTTCACCTCACAATCTTCTGGTCAACATTGAAACCACTGACTAAGAACAAAAAGGAGAAAAAAAAGGAGAAAAAAGAACACTAAATGTGAAAAAGAAAATGATTGCTACATACTTTATGGCGGGCAAATATTTTTTCTTCAGAGGGAAGAAGGAAGGACATGGCAGAGAAGACACTTCATCATCATTTAAAATACAACTGGTCTGATTCATAGCAAAAACATATTTTATGCTGTGATCCAGATGTGCTATTCTACTGGATGTGTAAATGTTGTTGCCAACAACCCTGCTTCTCAAAAGGTAAACTGATAAAAGTTAATGTGAAGAGATGGTTCTGTTCTAGGGGAGATGATGCTGGAAATAACAGGACTGAATCCAATGCTCCACAGTATTATGAGAGCAGTTTCAATTTTTTACCAGATAACATTTTTTTTTTCCCTCAGAAGACTTTTTTCAGCTACTAATCAATATCAATTGAATAAATCTCATTCTGCATAGAGATTGCTGAGCACTTTTAAACTGCTGGGTACTTCCTACAGACCTTGGCACAATGCATGCCCATGAGGTGAGTCAAACCCCAAGAAACAATGCTGTAGACCTGATGCTGTACAAATATCAAAAAGTAAAGCTAAGCTATTCTGATTGCATTATTCTTTTTGATAAGTAGTCATTATTCCCATTTATACTACGATAAACAGATTCTCAGGAGGAGAAAAAAGAAGGAGCTGTAAATGGGTGATAAAACACACAGGAGTAAAAAGTCATAGAAGGTCAGAGACATATGAATTACATCTACACACGTTTCATTACTATCTCTCCAGTCTACCATCCACTCCATTACATTACTTGTTTCAACAGAACAGCCCTCCCCCCATAACATATTTTCTGGTCCATAAATATTCCCTGAGTTAGCATATGAAGTTCTGATCCAATGAAATGAATAAGTTGATAAGCAGGGGCCCTGCATGGCATCAGCTTCTTTCCATACTCATCACTGAGGCATTTTTTTTGAGCCTAGGGGAAGATCACCAGGTATCCATTTCCACTGTTTTATCTAAAGATTCTCATTTTCATCTTTCCATTTGAGGAGTAAGTAATACTTCTGTATCACTTAGCTCCTCTATTAGCACCGAATCTCCTGAGCCCCTTTAAAGTGGATTCTCAGATTAAAATCAGCTGTCCTCACAGTCTCTTCATTCAAAATGCACTCAAAAGCACTGAGAGGGAACTGTATGTTGGATAATTATCCTGATAGCGCAGTGAAAAGATACACGCATCCCTTTCATGTCTGTGTCGTTCTAAGGGGTGACCAGTTCAAGACGGTTCTCTCCGATTCAGATACTAAAAGAGAACTTGTCCCAGACTTACTGATTTTCAAAAATATGATATAAAATCTTATTACATCACTGGGAAAAAAAAATGTACAGAAACTAAAACAATTCATCCACTTTGCAAATACAATTCTGTTTAAAGAATACTACTCCCTATCATATTCCTTCTCCAAAAAAGACACACAAACTGATACTAACATAAATCCCACAGTCAGTTTTGTAAATGATCTGCAGTGTGCTTTGGAATTTGTGTAAGTGAATGCACAGTTCTCATGTACCAAAGAACATATGCACTTCATCATATAAGGGTTGCTCCAATAATAATGATTCCAGTTGTGTCATGTTGACCCACAATGTCAGAGGCAGATGTAGGTGGTATGGCAGTAGAGATTGAACCTTCCCATCAATATTCTGTTAAATTTCGATGCTGTGTGACAAATGGCAGCAACGGGGCAATCTTACAAATTGCAGTTTGACATGAAAGTGCATATGAAGCAAAGGTGCGTCATTAAAGTTCTCCATGCAAAAGTTTTCACCCATTCACATTTTTGCATGATCACTAACCATTTATGGAGACTGAGCAGTGGATGTGAGCACAGTGAGGTTGTGAGTAGTGCATTTAAGTGACATTCCAGATGGCCATGCCCAGCTGTCACACCATGAATTGAAGAGTATTTTGATCAGCTCATCTGTACAAATTGGCCAATGGCAGTGACTGTGTTAAAAAACAGTGTTTTGTTGCTGAGAATTTGCTTTATCAAACAATGTTATTGTGCTCTTTATATCTGCTTTAGTTTCCATGGAAAGAAATAGGAGGCATTAGTTTCGGAACAACCTACATAATTTTCCGTTCTAAACTTCACACCGCAAAGAACATGGTGTATATTTAGTGTCTCCTGAGGTTTTCTCTAAATCCATTGCTTTTAACAAGACCCCTACAAGCACTTTATCTGGTCCATAATTTTTAGACAAATATAAAAATTTTAACGGGAAGCATTAATTTGATCATCCTTTAACTTAAAACTCTCATTCTTAGATACGTCCAGTTAGAAAAGGCTTTTGACTTACTTATTTATTTTTCCTGTCTGTTTCTCATCTACATGCAGTCAACAGTTAGCAAGAAAAGTCTGCAAATATGTTTGAAAGCAGCTGAAAAACACAAATATGAAAACCACCTACTTACATTGAAAGTATTCTTTGAAATGTTGTTGTTAGTTGCTGTACCTAAAGAATTAGCTTGTTATATTGAAATAATTATTCTTCGGCTGTGCTATGCTCTTTTGAGAACCTTGCCTATGATTTTGGAATGCCTAGAGCCAAAATATGTTGAAAACCCTGTGTTGGTGACAACAATTGAGAATGTTTAATGTTGAATTCTCTGCAAGAAGAGAAAATTCTTCAAATGGCATATTTTTTTCTGCTTTCAAAAGTGTGGAGGTCAGTCTGTTATAAAAGCGTGGATGTATTTTCTCTTCCCCTAGTAAGAAAACCAAAGAGTACTGTACAACATCTGTGGCAATTATTTTCATTGACACATAAGATTTGTTGACCAGAAATTCAGGTAAAACCTTTTAAATTCACTGGTTTATAAATTTCAGATAAGAACAAGAACTCAGGATAAGGACAAGAACTACTGTCATTAGATTCAAATTGTCCCCCATGGATTTAAATATCCTTTTACTTCAGTTATGTTGATCACTCACCACTGACTTAGAGAGTCTCTTCAGTTCCTACAGGCTTTCAGCACACTCACGAGAACTCTCAAACAAGGAGTTCTGTATGTACTTTGTAAAAACTTATTTGGCAAACATCTTTCAGTAGCAGGAAATAACTGTTAGCTGATAGCAGATAATCAAAATGCCTAGTGTTCTGGTAACAGAAATTACTATGGTATTCATCAGGTAGGAGAAAAAGAACTCATTTGTGTTAGTAACTATGCCAAAAACAGTTGATACTGTAAAGTCTGAAGGAGTATACACTGCATGCATAGCTTTTATTTTCCTGGAAAAGTTACAATCAGATAAAATATATTCATTGGCTTTAAATCTCAGAGAAAGCTATCCAAGACAGTCACTGTAAATCTATCATTAAGTGATGTCTGCTATATTTCACTGAGGCTTTGATTTTCATTTCTATATACAGCTTCAGGTGGAGACATTTTGGCTAGCATTAATGCGATAACATTAATAGCCTCCTTGCACCATTTTTTGACTGCCTAACAAAGTAATTTATTACTTAACTTCAGGAAGTTATAACACGGAGAACAAACTTGTAGGTTACAATCCATTAAAGCTGTGTACAAGTGTTGGATTTCTCAAATCATGGGCTGAATATCTAAAGAAAGGAAAAAAACTGCAGCCTAGCTGCTTGGAATGAGAGAGCTCTCATTAAAATGAGTTTGAAATGCCCAGTACTGACATCACAGACCACTGTTCTCTTGATGCATTTTAATGCAACAAGTAATGTAGAGGTTACAGTAGGAGGAAAAAGCAAAAAGGGACTAGCTTGACTGACACCCATAGCAATAAAATGATAAATAATAATGTATGGAGTGTGTTGACAGATTCATGTGATATTCAGTGCCCTCTGTGCTACCTTCAGCATAAAAATGGGCCAAAAGCTATGTAGTCCAGGGCATTAGTAGCCAAGTATTTACGTCCTGTGTTGTTGATGTAACTTTTGAGTTGCCTCCATGGCTTTGATACAAGCTTTGACAGAAACAAGCCACATCTGTACATAGAAATGCAGCTACTGAGCTTGGACATTTTTCTAACACTGATTCTGCCAACTTCAATAAACCAAGGTTCATTCATGGAAAAAGAAAACCATCTGTGGTGTGCAACATATTGGGGCTTTCTGTAAAGTTTCCTTCCATCAGCTACCTCAGTATTGTACAATTCGTAAAGCATCTGTAGAAATACAAATAATCTTGCCAGAATTACATAGCCAAATTTTGTTAGCAAAAGACAGATGCCTTGTAGGATAAGCTGTCATGTTTTACAATTGCTAATTCATGACTCTTCTGGACAAGTTATGGTAATTCTTTCATCCCATATTTGCCTAATTTAGTGTTCCTTATTCAAGGAAACCCTTAGTTCTACTTCCTACGGGAGTTTTGCCTGAGAAAAGAGGCCTGAATAGATCCCAGAAGAAAAGAAAAATTGCTAACAAAGTAGACCCCACTGTGGTGGAAAATCTACATTCCATCCACACTAACACTAAATGAGCTGAAAACTACATGTTCTACTCCAAAAGTAATGTCTCCTATTTTATGATGTTGGCCCAAAGTGTCAGAGGCAGGTGTTGGAGGTATGGTAGTAGGGACTGAACCTTCCTACCAGTATTTCACTATATTTTGTTGCTGTGACAGACGGCAGGAGAAGGGCAGACTGACAGCATGGCATCTGACACAGAAGTACATGTGAAGCAAAGGTGTGGCATGCATTGACATTCGTTGATGTTTGCTGAATACTGATGGAGACCAAACCATGGGTGCAAGCACAGTGAAGTGACAGGTGGTGCATTTCAGCAGCGGTGACATTGACAGAGTTTCAACACCACTGGTGTAGATTTTTATGAGCACAGCATTCACCTTGTACACTGATGGTGAAAATGCACAGTTCATAATGGAAAAAAAATATATATTTTATAGCTGAGAGTTTGCTCTATCAAATGGGGTTACTGTATTCTTTGTATCTGTTACATTTTCATGGAAATAAATAAGAAGCATTACTTTTGGAGCAACCTACATATACTTAAGTGTATATTACACTTGAGGGGGTTTCATGTATGAGCTTGAAAAGCTGCTTTACAGTGGTCAGAAAAGTGTTTTGAGATGTCAACTTTATGAAGTAGCAGAACTATGTTAAACTGTGGCTGTAACACTAAACCAGATAAGAATACCCTAGAATTTGTCTAACTTCTGGATAGTTACTCATCCCAAACAATCCCAGCTGGTTTCACTGCTCCAGAACTATTGTAAAAATGTACATTTTGAACAGTCTCCAATTACGGAAAAATTCCAACTAGAACACGGGCTTTTCATGTCAGGAAGTTTAAATTTTCTGGTGGTGATCCTGGTCTCTAAATGAAGAAATCCTCAGCACATTTATATCTAGAAGACAAAACAATCATGGAGCTGCCAAATTTTATGTACATTTATGGTTAATCAACAGACTTTACAGTACATTTCTACCAGGATATAAGTAAAACAAAATTTGAATTTGAATATCCAAGGGAAATAAATCATATTTTTATTAACTTAGTTCTGCCTTTTCAAGAGAGTTAAAATGTAGATAAAATGTATGGATTTATTTTTAATTACAAGACTGAAGTTAGAGTTTTTGTCAGTTCTGCAGGAATATTTTAAAAATTTATGCAAAGTATTCATTTAAATATTTACTCTTTATTTTATCATTATACCTCAGCGGGTTACAAGCAAAAAATGAGTACAGCCCCTGACAAAAAAAAGCCCTTATAAGCCGCAAAGTCAAATATCAAATATAACAAGTGTATCCTACTCATTCCTGTAGCAGCTTCTAACTGCAGCTAACTGACATAGGCTACAACACAATGCAGTGGTTTATTTTACTTAGTTTTGAATCAAAATACACCACTATCTCAGACTCCCTGACTCTGTGTGATTACTTGTGAACTAAGGTTAAGTCTGTGTGGTCCCTGATAACTACTAAGAGCTCAAAAATAGACAGCAAATTATTTCCTACAGCTTGCATCACTCTTAGCTCCTTCAGAGGGTATGAGTAAGATGGTAACACTGAGTCAAAACAAATGTTTGTAAGAAGCATCACACTGAGGAAAAAGCTCTAAGTAAATGAAGACAAAAGATTTAGGCTAGAATTTATATTTTGTTGCCATTTAAATAAAGTTCTTTGAGTAAAAGGCTATGGAGTCTGTCATCAAGACACCAGTATAAAGTAGGAGCAAGTTCAGAGAAGCTCATACTAGATTCCCATGAACTGCTTTATATGGCACCAGACCTGGCTTCAACCTGGGTGCCCCTGGCAAAGGAATGCCTTGGTCACTGCTTTGCTGGGAGACAGAACTGGAACTAATTCACAGCTGTATGAGACAAATTTGCAAGTGCTTGTTTTCACCTTGCAATGAACAAAACCAGAATCTTAGACTTGGAATAATTTCATAAAATAGAGTTGTTTTGTCCCTATACTCAGGTTGAATTGTTTATTCTCTCCTGCTTTTCCAGTACATTTATCAAAAAGCAGCTATTTTGTTCCTATAAATCCCAACTAAACTATGCACTCAAGTTTTACCGAAGGCTTTACTTTCGACTATTCACATTGTCTTCCTATATTTAAAGTACATATTTATAATGGGAAAAAGTAAATAAAAAGTATATCACATCTCAGGCAACATATCTGAAATCCATAGTAAACACCTAAGATAACAAGACTAAAGGTATTTGCCATAGGTTAAGGAAGTAATCATTGTCTCTCTGGGTCCCAAACCATAGGGACAACTGGAAGGCTGGTGACCACCATTCCAATGTAATGCAATAGGTCATAACGATTTCAGAAGAGAATTTTCCTTCCCAAATCTCTCCCAATTAAAGCCTGACTATTTTCTTCAAGCAGGAATAAAGATCTGACAAGCAGGACAAAGGTTGCCTGTCATCCTTTTGAAGAATACTGAATTTAGAGAACCATGAACATTATCTACATTATCTAGAGAACTATGAACATTATCTACATAAGATCAAATTCTGCAACACTGATTTTTTTGCGATTTCTCTCCCCAGGGAACCAAAAATCTGACTCAGTAAATTGCTATTCAGTTAAATCAGGAAAGATCAAGGGTTAAATGTTAGTTAAAGCTGGCAAGCATCTTCTCCATATTTTACCAGCCTTTCCTTCCCATTCCTCATGATTTCCAGTGCTACCCTTTTCATTCTTGTGTAAAAACGACTCCCCACCTTTGCATGCTTACCTTATCTAAGGAACTAGTTTTAAGCAAACTTTACACAGTAAAATGGTTTTAATAACATCAGTCTTTCTGAGGATGGACACTGTGGCAGGAGAGCAGATAATGAGCTGGCTGTAAGCCCACCTCCCCGGGTGGTGAGAAGCAGAAATGGTAAGCAAACACACACCTCGCATTGTGATGAGCGGGAATATGTGACATAAAGATAAGCTCAGCCAGGCAACTATGCAGACACTTGAGTTTGCAGGATTTGTTCAGTTGGCGTCAGAATCCCACACTTGTTTAAATGTATATAAATGTCAATCCCCTAAAAGCAGGGGATGCGTGAGAGCACATTTGGTCTGCATTAGAATACAAAAGTGTAAAGTTTCATAGTGTATTTTAATTTCATAGACACAGGGTTATTTATTAAACCAGAGCTATTTTGATTACCTGACAAGATATCTAAAAGTTTTACTCTCTTAAGAGTAACACCTTTTCATACGTACAGAGTTATCTTAAACACTGCTTCCAATGTCCGTCAGAGATCCACAACACCAAGTACTGATCCATCCTTCCTCTGGCTCTGCAAAGCATCAGTTATCAGAGCATGGCTGGGAGAGGTGAGGAGGGGTTGTTCTCACTTCTGCTCTTGAAATCTATCCTGCAACACTGCTAGCTCCTTATAATTCTCTGTTAATCTCACATATGTTCAGACATGAGGTGTTCAAGACTGCAGAGGACATTAGTATTGAGGAACATATTCATACAGTGGTTCTAACATGCAGATCCTGGATAGATGGACAAGTTGTAACACCTGTCCCATGGTGACTGGCCCAGTGATTGTTCTTAAAACAAAAGAAATAATGAAATTTTCCACAGGTAACATACTACGCTATGTTAAACCAAATCACATCACATGTGCTGGAGGTTTTGACTGTATGGAATTTTTAGGCTCCAATATCCCCACTGATGCATTAGACTTTCGCAGGAACTTCTTCAAGAATTGCATAGCCTCAGATCAGGATCGCATCATGAAGGTTGTATTCCTTTATAATATTTAACGCCATACATATAAAGGCTCAGGCACATTTAATAATGGTAATCAGGTATTTTTTTCTGTGAATATTCCTCGAACTCATTAAGCCAATGCATGAAACGTGATACAATAGACAGCAAAGAATAGCAGAATTTAGCTCACAAACTGACCAAATACAGAATCGCTGTCTGTTCCAAAGGTATCTTAAAAACAAACCCGGATTTGCTGCAGGTTTTGCACTAATGACCACTAGCCATGCTCTTTCTGCAGTGCTCTCCCTCACCAGGAGCTTCTGAGAGCACTGCCAATCCACACTGCAAGCTCAAGTTCATCATGCAGCAGAATGACCTCTTGCACTTTTTCCCTCCTTCAGGGAGCATCCCATGACCACCCCTCCCACCCATAAAGAACCACAGAAACCCAAAGAACAAAAATAATAAAACATCCCTATTGCTTATAGTAGAGCAGTCATCAACCTCATGCAGTGAGCACCTCTCTTTGATCAGAGCTACACTCGCTACTTACAGATGTCTAAAACCATCACGTTTCTGACCGCCATAACTCTTCACAATTACTCAGCAGCACACAGTTTTAGCCTGAAATGGTCAAGAGGACAACGCATTTGCCCACTTTCCCTGGCTTAAGCTTGTTGCCTTTATTGATTACAATCAGCTGTAAAGCCTGTGAATTCTAGGTGCTCCAGGGTTTTTTTGACAGCTAACTAAGCCTGAGGCAAACACAGCCTCATGCAGCTCCAAACAATTCTACCTGGGTTTCTTCCTCCTCCCCCTTCCACCATGCACTGCATTTAATGGTAATTGTTTATGATAAGGAGATTGTAATTAGAAACATGCACGGGTTTAAGTGTCCAGCATTTCATATGCTGAGCATGTGCCACCAGTGCAGTCAAGATACTTCCAAAGATTCTTTTAAATTTTTATGATTTTCTTACAGCAGATAAAGAATCCCTTCCCCCTGTGCGCACAAACATACATTTATGCAGCTTAACTCCATTTTCTTATGACAGCTGATTCAGATACAGCCCAAGTTACTAACACTGCATGTACGGAGTCATTGGTTCTTTCCCAGTAAGGAGACAACTGGCACAGAAGCCAATGCAGTGGGCTTTTAAAATGGCAATCAAGCAGAGAAATGTGGGGCAGAGCATACGAGCAGACAGGCAGGCAACATCTCATTCTCAGCCTGGTGATGAGACAGCATGTAAGCCTGCCTTTGTGTTTGCTGTTCATGTTGCATAGATTATTAAAGGATTTCAGAATATAAGAAGGTATGGAAGTTATACCGCTCCTTTATTGCTCCATTGCAAGTATACACAGCTCTAGACCCCGAGAATATAGCACTCCTCTGAGAAGGGGAGTGGGGGCTTGTAACAGGCAGCAGTGGGAATGGTAATTTGAGTCTTAAGTTACCTCTCTTTCTTTAAAAGTTGCTTATTCATTCAAACAATCAACATGTTGACTCATTCCTATTTGGCTAGAGGTAATAGCCGTACTCTCCCATGAGTTCAAGTTTCAACCAAATTAAGTGGAAGCCAGGATTCTCAATCCCCGCCTCCCCACCCCACCCCCCCACCCCCAGGCAGACAGTCTTACACAGCTGTCAAGGCAGCAGAAGGTTTTCTCCAGGTAAATGAGATCTGCATCGCTATGGCACAGTTCCTGTTAATCCTCTTATCTGATGGTGCCATCAATGAGACCCATCAAGGAAGAAATATGTGCCTTGCCCACAATTACACCTACTCTGATAATTGAGTTTTCTTGCAAAACAGTAAAATTCTAGGAGGGAGGAAAAGTAACCTTTGTATAGCTGACAGAATTAATGCCTCAACCGTTTGGAATGAACTGTAAATAGTAAGAACAATACCACACCAGTTGCATATTTTTAATGGATTTTACTGGCATTACTATGCATTAACCAGCCTTGACCCACCATGCCACATAGAACAGCCTACTACCAACTGTCTAGAAATACAGAGAAGCCAACAGACACTGCCCTTAACATCAAGATGAAATATTCCATGTTCACAGTACACAGAGAAGTAACACAGAATGTTTCTGGGCAGTACTGACATTATTAGCATCCCAAAAACTTTAGGTCCTCTGTGTCATAGTTAGCATTTCAGGCTTTGACCTTTGAAGTCTTTCTATTCCTTTACAGAACTTATTAAAACCAAGTTGTGATTTTCAGTTACTTCATTAGTCTTTCTTAACTTCATCTCCCTTAACAGTACTAGTAATTGTTCCTCACCTCAGAGCAGAGCTGTGGTTCCCTGCTCCTATGTACCAAAATAACAGCGCAGAACAATCCAGCTCTTACAACAGACTGTTTCATCCGGCCAGTCAGTACAGATTTGCCTTTATTAGGATAAAAAGTCAATCTTAGCTGTTTTGAGTACTGTCTGAGGTATGATCAACAGCATTAAATAATAGAAGCAGTCCTAATATTTAAGTTGCTTTTAGATAATGAAAGATTATTACCTTTTCTTGAGATACTTTCATACTGGAAGCTTTTGCTGCAGACCTTTTAAATTCAACAGAGGAAACTCTTGGGCTAAAGGAGTGCTTTCCACGTTGTCTTCTGAAATTCCATACACTTTAGCTAATCCCAACTGCTAATAAAATAAAAAAAAAAATACATTTTTGTTCTCTCTTGCATTCCCCTGAATATTAGAACAGCTGCAGCAAGTCAAATTAAAGGTCCATCTAGCTCAGCTTCCTGTATTTCTGACAGAGGCTAGGAGCAGATGTTTGGGGAACATGTAAAATATAGTGCATGCATGTCGTGCCCCTGTAAACCTCCCAGATTCTGGCAGTCAGCAATTTAGAGACTTCCAGAGCCACTGTTCTCTGAATAATTAGATGGTATATTTCCCATGTGCACTACTTTGCATTTAGCAATACAGATTATGTCTGCACAGTCATTCAGTAACACAAGATTGTTGCCCATTTCTTTTCTAATTCTTTTCTTGGTTTTTTTAATCCCACTGAACAATTTTGTATCATCATCACTCTTTATCAAGTCCCACTTCATCCCTTTTTCCACATTATCTTAGATGACACATGTTCTGGAACAAGTCCCTGTGAACTCAGACAGTAATCCCATGCCATCATAAAAAAATTATCATTTTTGCTTATGCTACGCTCTCAGCTTTTGTAATACATTTCATTCTATGATGCCTTGATTTAAAAATCTTGAGTAAGGAATCACAGAATCACAGAATTGTAGGGGTTGGAAGGGGCCTCTGGTGATCATCAAGTCCAACCCCCCTGCAAAGCAGTCTCCCTACAGCAGGTTGCCAGGTAGCTGTCCAGATGGGTCTTGAATACCTCCTGAGAAGGAAACTGCTTAACCTCCCTGGGCAGACTGTTCCAGTACTCCCTTACCCTCACCGTTAAGAAATTCCTTTGCATATTGGTGCAATACTTCCTGTGCTTAAGTTCATGACCATTTCCCCTTGTCCTGTCCCCACAGACCACTAAAAAGAGACTGACAATGTCCCTTTGACTCCCACACTTAAATCCCAATAAAAAATCTTTTTTTTCAATCTATCTAGAACCTGTCAACCAGGGCAAACCTATCTGCATGATTCTTTATTCCTTCAAGGAACTCCAACATAATTATCAGGAGACACTTTATTCTTCACAAGCTGCAGTGGTTCTCTCCCACTGAATCTGTTCATCCATTCTGTTATTTATTACTATTTACATCAGTCATCCTGGAGAGGAAAACACTGATTCATAACTCACTGGAATTCATTACAGATTTCACTGTTATGTTTGCACTCCCCTTCCGAGTTCCTTTAGAGTTTATGGGTGAACAAGTGCAACAATTTGCTGCTGTACTCTATATTATTCCATAGTGAGACATATCAGTTAATTCATAATTTTTAGAAAATTCCTCCAAGTAACCAAACACAAAAGAGCCATTTATGTAAAAGATTCTCCTCACCTTGTCCAGAAATCAGTACTAACAGAGAATTTTCCTCACATGGATTTCTACTGGTTTTTTGTCTGCTATAAAACTGAGCCAGGTTTGTAGTGCTTTTGTTTGTTTTCAAGATTTTTTTTTTAATGGATGGACTATACCTATCCTAAATATGTAACATCACTCTTGTAACCAAACTTTTTATCTTTGTGGCTGCCCCTTTTAATGAACTGCCCTAATTTTATGTAGTAATCCTTCTGAAACTACGTAGCAGTGTTTGTTTGTTTTTTTTCCTGCTTGTTCATTACTGTTAATTTACTGAGTTTTAGTACATTACAATAGCACAACAGTTTGCACTTGAAGGGGATTCCCAAGTTTCTACAACACTAAATGAGAAATTATCTCTACCCACTCACTGACAGTTAATATTAGAGTACCATAATTATTTGGTTCTTAATACAGGTTAGGACTCCAGTGCACAAGAACTCTGCATCCCTTGATGATAGATTATTAAATTTGATTGATTCAAAATTTTCTGACCAGCAACAATAATAAAGTATTCTCCAATAGGTCTATCCTGCTCTTTGTTGCTTCCAATTGTAATTTCTCAAATTTCAGTTAAATATTTAAGAATAAAAATCTAAGAACTATATTTAAGAATACAGTATTAGTCACTTTGCACCTGATTAACAACCTTCTTGACCTATTCCATTGGGTTTCTTCCTGGTTCAAACCCAAAAGTTCCCCTATATTAATTCATACCATTAGAATCACTAAAAATAGAGTAAGGTGAATTTCTGGTCTGATTCCTAGTCAAGTGTTCCCTCTGCCCTAGAATGTTCCTATTTTTCTAACCTGTTTTTAAAGCTCTCCAGAGCCAGGCTTTCTTCCAGGAAGTCCACACAGTCAATACTCCTCTTATCCAGGGTAAAAAATACTTCATGTCTATCTTCTTGCTTAGCCACTGTAGATATGGAGAAAATAGTATTTCCTTCCATTTTGATTTTAAATACTGTATGACTCTTATCATACACCCAACCTCAGTCCACTCCTGTGGAGACTAATGAATGATCCTTCATTTTCCCATAGGCAATGCCTTTCTCCCTGGAGTATCATCAGTCTCCTGCTTTTATCTGGCCCACAGAGAGCAGGAGCCAAGTGTACACACTTCTCCCTCCTGAAGATTTACCTAAGCAGAGCAAAGCAATCACTAGGTTCTGTCCTGTGAACTTCTATGATCTATCTTACTTCCAAACTTGTCACCAGGGATTAATTTAGGAGCAAAAAGCTCTGAAGGGAATTTAAACCTTTTTAATGTTGTTCTGAAAAACACACTCAGTGACTTTTAACTCAGCTACAAATTACATACAACTTTTTCTAATTCTACATAATTAGAGGGATCAAAACGAGAGATGTTAGTTCTCTAAACTACAAATAATGTTCATAAAATTGCAGCTGCTGTTTATACAATTTTTACTTTACTGCAGACATTTGATTCAAGAAATACCTGCACAAATGTTTTGTGTTCGAAAGCAGCTGGAGGGTGAAAGCCTCTTTGGATTGAGCATAGCTGTCCCATGTAGTTCTGCTGCCTTCTCAGCCTTTAAAGTATGATAAATTCTTTCTTTTTCACTGATACAGCCTCTGGACACTCATAACGTGGCATCTGCTATATAAAAGGACTTCTTTCCTCAGGGGGACAGAAAAGTTCAGTGTAATAAGTAAAGAAGATTTTTTATTCAGAATACAGACAAGAGGCACAACCTACAGTCCTCACTGGATCTTATTTCTCTAGACCAAAAAACACAGGTAGCATTACAACTGATGCTTAATCTTCACTTTTGTGTGATAGCTTTTCAAAACTGAATTAACACACATGAATGACTATGCAGTAAGCAGAAGAAAATAAATTCTTTGGAACCATCACTTAATCTTGCTATATATTCTAGTATTGGAAATCATGTTTGTAAGTAAAAATCATGGTTGCTTCTAAAACATCCAGGCTGGATGTTTTAGAAAGTCAACAGAGATATGAAGCAGCTGAAACTCTTGATTTGAGGATCTTGTAAACTGAAAACAAATGAAGCTTTCTGGCACAAATAGGGGCAGCCATGACTGGCTTTAAACTTTGAAGAGAAAGACCTCCCCTTTCACCCTTGTGCCACATCTGACATCTGTGACAAAATATATTGGCCTGATATTTGTACTAAAATAAATAACTATTGAATGTATAAAGTCTAAGTGTTCCAAATAGGAATCAAGCTGTATCAGCAGCACAAATGATCCAGCATCTCAGCCAGTAGACATGCAGGAAGCTCCATCAGTCCTTGCAACATAAAGCTATGAGCACCTGTAGTTTGCAGCTAAAGTCTAGGTTTTTCTCAGATAATGCCTCTGACACAGATACTCAATCTTGGATCACTGCTATCAAAGTTAGACTTGGTACTATTTGAGATAAGGATTCAGTAACAAATCAGTGAGCTGTAAATGAGCAGTCAGTCCATGGAATATATCCCACACACTTCAGCCATGCTATACATATGGGTGTATACCAAACACACATCATAACCACAGTCAATGTGATAAATCTCACCATACAATACTGCATTAGCACCCATTATCCTTCCCCATGCTCCTTCACTATGTGACAGAGTTACAGTTTGTCTCTCTTCCTGCCCACCAGCACTGACCACTTTGCATTAGCCCACTAGTCTGACCCTTAGGTAGAATCCAGATGAAATGTAGATACTAGTTCAGTATGTCAATTTTTTAAGAGTAATATTATCAGGCTTTGTATTATGTATCTCTTTGATATGAAATACACTGCCATTCAATTACCTGAAAGCCCAAACAGAAGGAACTGAACAACTGTAGAGTTCTTTAAAATCACTTTGGAGCACAATTGTCAGAAAATACACTGCTCAACCCCATTTATTCTGTGAAGTCCAAGTTCCTGAAACAGAATTATGCCACAGATTCAGAACAGCTACAATATGTGTTACTGCATATTGGATACACTGACTTCCTTTAAGCTTAAATATTTCAAAATAAACACTAGAAAACTATTTACATTACCTTTTTTTCAGAACACTAGAGAAAAAAACCTAAGCATTCATACATTCCATCCACAGTTTCCATGGAACACTTCCAATCTTAATTTTCATTCTTTCTTTAATGTTGGCAAGGAGAAATTAATTGCATTAATTCCTTAATTCTTAACTAAGGAATCTAACTTTGATTTTTAAGATATGGCAGTTTCCTAATTAATTTCATTTGAGAACTTTCTTTCCCGAAAAGGTACTTCAGGCAAGGTTATATGTAACTACTTATTTTGCCTTTGTTTGGAATCCTTACAGTACTACAACTTTTAGTACTTTCAAAGTAATTAATAAACTCAGAAAGTCTCTCATTACATCACATTCCAGCCATGTTAAAGCCTCCTGCTTTAATCTCCACTCACTAAGCCTGGAGTAAAGACGTGGAATTTAGCTTAGTTCAGAGAAATAAATTAGTAAAAGAAAAATCAGGTCCATTTTGTGCTTCATTCTGCAGTCTTGCACAGGTTCATGAAACTTCCCACTAATGTTGTATCTCTCCCAAGATAAACATAGCAGCATTTTATGCAACAGAAAGAAAAAAAAAAGGGTTAAAATAAAGTGGGACATAAATACCTGGATATTTGCCAATTTAAAACATAGAAATATGTTATTCTCGTCCACTCCAGGTTTACAAATTTTGCTGTGAGCTAAACATATTTTTGCTGCATCTTTCCCTAAGTAATTTTCCCTGGGTAGAGTATAGCTCTTCCTTGGAGAATTTTCTTTGCTAGAACTTTTATTTTTTTCCCTCATTAAAGGCAGTTTTGTGGAGCACGATAAATGAACTACCCTCTGCTAGCCACCTAATTATTCCAGCATCCATAAATATCAGAGACAGGCAGTAACAAAGTAACAGTTCTAAATTCTACCCTAAAGGTTCCCTTCTCCACTCTTTCCCAGCCTGCTGAAGCAGGTGCTCGCCCAGTTGCTCAAAGACATTCACCTGATGACATCAGAAGACTCTTCTTTTTGAACTGCAAATCAGGAAACAAATCTTCATTTTGGTGAGACACAAGAATCCTCAAACCATCTTTCCCAAGTAAAATAAATGTATGGGCATTGTATTGCCAAAATTATTATACTTTTCTTTAGCAGTGCTTAAACTAGCTCCACCATCTCACAACTGTTAATTCATTACAACTGGAGCACCTCCTGATGCAGGCTGGTGATATGCCACTTGTTATTCAAAATAAGGAACAGATTTTTTTTCCAGTCTCTATGTGTATGGCATGAGAAAATCCCCTCCTTCATGTTACTGAAGGATGTTCATACTATAAGTCATGAAGGTATCTTAAAGCTACTTAGTTCATTTGGCCAAGAAGCACAGAGCTCAGCATGGGCGACTAAAGCCTATGAAATTGAAGCCCTAAGATATAAAGTAAATAGAATTAAGTCCAAGAATTAATCCAAATAGAGCTGTGTTAGCTGCAGTGACCAAAGTACTACTGTGCCTTGGGCTAAGATGCTTAAAGCTGATAAGGAATGTCTTAATTTATGGGCCATGTCCTCAGTATTCTTCAAAAGCTCTTTTTTCTTTTTGTTCCACCTCAGTTGGATATAGAATCAACAATGCACAGCTGTTGATTTATTTTTTGCATGAAGTAGGCAAAATCATGCATGTCCAGTAGCTAGATTCTACCTCTATAGCCCACCCATTTCACAACAGTCAGGGTTTTTTTTTGCTTCCTTTCCTTTTTTTGTTGTTAGAATCTTTTTTTGCTTTTTTAAATGAAATAAATGAAATCAATCAGATCTCCTGCTTGTAAATCATTATGCTCACCAATATTTTGCTGCTTACAAAACACTCTCCAGATGCAGAAAGAGCATGGAGGGAAAAGTGACATCTTCCTCCGTAAAAGTTGTTTTGGAGTCAGGATTAAAATACTTGGTAAATCAGTGACTTAATCTGCTACAGTAAACCAGATGCTGTTCTATTCAGTCCTTCTCAGTACATAGACAACAATAAAGAAAAGGAAATGACTACGGGAGAGGTAAATAAAGCTTTAAAACAGCTCTCAGCAAAGCCAAGATCATAAACTGCTACATTTAAAAAGTAATAATAATAGAATACTAATGTATTTAATCAGATGAATAAACAAAAGGGAAGTGTAGCTGAAATAAGAGTTAAGACCTTGGCTTCAAAGCCAATAATAATTTGTGGTTGTCACAAAACTAATCAGAGCCAGCACAGGAGGATAGAACCACCAGAGCAAGGGTGAGAGCTGATCTGTGATTTGTGCTTGGGCACTGAAGTTTCACACAGCTCAGAAGAGGGTGTGCTTGTAATAGTTCAGTGTAAAGTCGTATACTTTCTTCAGATTAATTAAATATAATTCTACCCCAACACACAATTTCAAAGTCCTGATCCCAGACCAACACAGTGAAGGGGCCTCTGAGCTTACAAATATGATGGCTCTCTACTTCAAATTTCACCTGAGACCATAAGAACTGCAGGCATGTACCTATCTATACAGTTACAGGTCATAGTCAACTCATGTACTCTGTATATTCAGTGAGAAATATCTAACACATACTCATTATGGGTTATAAATTGCCAGTAGACTTTTGACTAGATCCACATTTACCTGGGAGGTCACCTATACATATCCAATAGCGCTAGAGATAAAGTTCTTAAGTCATCATTAACCAGGATTTTTTGTTTCATTTATATAATGGAAAACCAGACATGCCTTACATGTGTATTGAATCCCAGAATTAAATCCTTGCTGAGAATTTTAGTGTTGAATATATTTTGGCAAACTGCATACACACTCTACATGTACTTTATGAACTTGCACACACTGAACAAATCACTTCTTAAGACTACATCAAATATGAAGATGTGCCATGCAGTATATAATGTGTGAGTAAAGCATTTAATATTTTTCATGTAAGATATGTGAAAGCGTATAAGCTGTAAGCACTAATCATTTGAGTCTAGCCTCAAATGCAGCTTTTATGTTGCTAAATCAACTACTCAAACCAGGAAATTCCAAAAGTTAATGGGCCATAGTCTTCTCATCTATAACTCCATCTGAACTATTTTGCATTCCCACAACTTACTGACATAAAACTCATGAAGCATTTCTATTCAGTTTGATTTATTAATGTTTGTGTTACTTAATTCACACTGGAGACTAGAAGGAGATTCTACAGGGACAAGTTAACATCATGATTAAATTGAGTTAATTTCATCCTGGGTATAGAATTTTTGCATAAGAAACCTGAAATCAAGACCAAGTGGTCCATGAGATTAGTGAACTATTTAAGAGGTCAGAAATTTGGCTAATTTCCTCTAGATTTCTATGTAAACTTATGCAAGTTACCTAAATCTGAGTGTAATATTCACATATTGGTGTATTTGATATAGAACAACTTCATTTATGTTCCAGCTCCTTTATTTCCTACTATGAGAACAATGGAACAAGCCAAGCTTGAAGTGGGCACCAGCTGCATTTTTTATTTCTTTGAATACGTGTTTTTAAATCACATCAAATGTAGCGTATCATTCTCATGCTGCCATAACAAAAATAGCCCCTCTAATTCAAAACAGTCACACTAGTCATGGAAAAGTCAACCTTTTGGGGGGCAAGACTGACTTAAATACTGTTAGAACAGAAGTTGCAGCTCATGAAGGAAATTTGGACAATTATCCCATTTACTTCACTGCTGTAGCACTACTGCATTGAAAGTTCAGCTGATTGGGAAGAAACATGCTTAAGTTTTATGAAAAATATTGAAGTGAATATTTTGATAGTGATCATTACTATTGATTTCTTTTCAGGAAATAAGACAAAAGAAACTTTCTGCTGTATTTTTGTTCCTGCATTTCTTTTCCTTTACTATGGTCAGAGTTAATCATGGAATGCTTAATATTTTTGAGATTTTATCAATTAAAGATATACTCAAAAGTAATCAGATATAAATTATGGTTTTTATTTATTTTGGACAATGTATTTAATTTTCCCTTAACTTAGTTTTCCAGTGAAAAAAATCTGATCATATCTATTTAGTCAAGTTGATGTCCAAACTCTATAAAGACAATCATAAAACTGCAAATGCTACAAAGTTTTGCTACAAAAGTAAAGCTGAAACTTATTAAAAATTACAAAATGCTATGAGCAATGTAGAAGAACTCCAATCCAACTTATAAGGAAGAAGTCTTTTACAGAGAGGATGGTGAGGCACCGGCACAGGTTGCCTGGAGAGGTGGTGAATGTCCCATCACTGGGAACATTCAAGGCCAGTTTGAGCTAGGCTCTGGGCAACCTAACCTAGTGTAGGTGTCCCTACGCATTGCAGAGGAGTTGGACTAGATGACCATTAAAGCTCCCTTCCAGCTCTAACACAAATAAGCATTTCAAAACATTATTTTATGTATCTTCTGGAGAAAATATTTAATGAACTTTCACATTTTTCTATCATATTCATGTGAACTTTCTAGTGTAGATTCACTTTTATAAAATAACATATTACATATATAAGCACTTATTACATTTACAGATTGCATAATTCTTTTGCTGTGTACTCACAGATGTACTGAAATGTTCTGTAACATTAAACTGTAACATCTCAAGATGAACAAATGCATTCTATTGAAGAGCATGGCCAGCAGAACTAAGGAAGTGATTGTACCCCTGTACTGGAAACTCATGAGCTTATACTTCAATTACTGCTTTCAGTTTTTGGGCTCTCACTGCAAGAAGGATACTGAATCTATGTAACACATGCAGAGGAAAGTTAACTAAGCTGGTGAAAGGTCTTGAGCACAGATCTTATGAGGAGTAGTTCAGGAAACTGGGATTGCTTTATCCAGAGAAAAAGAGGCTGAGGGGAGACCTCATTGCTCTCAAATACCTGAAAGGAGGTTGCAGTTAAGTGGCTGTTGGTCCTTTTTCTCAGATGTTCATTGATGAGACAAGGCAACATCCTCAATTTTTCCCAGAGAGGTTTAGACTGATCACAGAAGGGTAGTTAGGTGTTGGAATATGCTACCCGGAAAAACAGTGAAATCCCTAGCCCTGGAGGTAGTTAAGAAACATGTGAATGTGTCACATAGGGTCATGGTTTAGCAGTGGACTTGATACTTTTAAGTGATTATTGGACTTGATGACCTTAAAGGTTTTCTCCAAATTAATGATTCTATGATTCAGTGATTAATCAAAGCAACTTGGTAAGAATTAAGGAGAAGCTTTGCTCATCCATTAAAAAAAACTAAGAATAACATTCTTACTTACAGTTTTAAAATCATCTGATATATGTCAGGTTACCTGAAATATCAAGCTTTAGAATCACCTGATACATAAGAAGAACTTTACCATTTGTTTTGTCTCTCTTGGTAGGACTACATGATACGCTGTGTATTAATTAAAGATGCCCCCAGACTGCCACACTCGGGAGGTCACTCTGTTAACTTTTGCTGCTGCTGCTTCTACAAAGAATGAGAGCTAGGATAAAGTCCTCCTAGCTCATAAGCCCACAACTGTCCAATTGCCCCTGCACAACTATTCCTATTATGTAACTTGCAGTGATCTATGGAAAGATTTTTTTCCCAGACAAGAAAAAAGTAAAAGACAAAGTAATCTGTAGTGTTACGAACAGGGAGCAGAAGACAGAATTTCCTCTTTCCCAAGAAAGGGACCTCCTCAGTGGCTGAGATCAATAAATAGCCTTTGGATGCAGGTCTCAATGCAATGTAGGGGTGTAGGGTTCTGGAAATTCCCATAAACCACTGTGATATAATTGCTTATAGAGAAAACTCCAAGTTGCCTGGAGATATGGAGAAGAGATAAGTGTCAGGCCACTCCTGACAGATTCAGACACATCTATGTCAGAGAGAATGCTTCAGCTTCTCAGACTTTCTTAGCTAAAACTATAGTCAAAGCAAAAAGAATATGCACAGTTACTGAAATGACAGTTGACTTATTTAGTCCTCTAAATCATCTCAGTTTGAATTAAAAATGCTTTCTGAAAAAGACCTAACATTTTTTCTGCATTTTTAATTTTTAAAAATAACAGCATTCAAATATTATGACACTTCTGTAGACTGGCTTTTCATTTGCTTATTTTTTGGTTCTTTATTATGAGATACATGGCAGTCTCCTAGTCTTTCACTATAATACAGCATCTGTCAGAAACAAACATGTTATTTGGGTACAAACTTTTGGCTTGTGCAACGTGTCTAGTCAGCTCCCAGAGCAAATGAATGCTGTTTCATGTACCACAGGCTTGAGTAAAAAATATGAAAACTGTAGTGGAGTGTATTTACAAAGGCCACCTTTGGCCTCAGGGGCTAACTTCCTTCTCCAATGTCTCCTGGCTACTTCTTTGAAATATCCTCTGCTGGAGCAGCTCTTGCCACTGAACATAGAGAGAATTTAGGAATCAAAAATACCAAGGCTAAAGTAACTATTGTGAACATCCCGTTTCTAAACATGCAGGACTTATTTTGTTAAGAGATTAAAATGCAGGTAGATTGTAAATTAATCATGTACTCACAGACTGTTGTCTTCATGTTGCCTCCAAACTCTTCTGCAAATAATGCTCCTCTCACCAACCTCCATGCAAGTGGTTACAAAACCCACATGTATTCCTATATTCTATCTGGGTCTAAACCTCAGCAATACATAGAATTCCTGAAGTCTACAGGATTAGCAAGTACTACAAACCTAAAGCTAGTCACAGAAATTGTAATGCATAATGTATAATGTACAGAGGCAATGAATGCTGTAAGAGAGCATCCCCAAGCTGTACAAGGTGGACAGACTCAAAGTAACAGTGATAGAAATGTTTTCAGCAGTCAAATTTTGAATACATTTGTGAGTACTCCACAGTCAAGAGAGATGCTCTATGAAGCACAAATCTGCAAAAACAACAGCTTTTGATGGAAAATACTATGTATTCAGCAGTATTTTTTGCACTGAAATATTTTCTGCAGGCTAATCAGAGCCATCATTTAGAACAAACTCACACTTTTCAGTTCATGAACTTTGCACAGAAAAGGCTATGGATTCCACAGAAGGCATCAGTCCAGAAATTGCTCTGCATGGGATAAATTCTGATATTCCATCTGGCTTCCAGTGAAATTAATGGAGTTTTATCACTATGGGCATCTGAAAATGTGGGGGTGATAAAAGTCTGAAAAAGAGATCAATATTTAGATTAGAAGATAACTCTCCTGAGGGCCCAACCTTTTTGCAGTGGCCATCCATCTCCACCAGAAAGGAGCTTCACATCCAGAGAAGAGCAATAAATCTTATGAATGCAACAAAAGCAAAGGGAATGAACTTACTCTAAAAGCCATCCAAATGCACAATACACAAAACACATTTTTGAGAGAAAACAGGAATATCTGTATGGATATCATCCACAATATATTGTGCCAGAAGGCTTACAGCTAAGGACAGGAAGAAAAGATACAAGCAAGGGTTCAGAACACTTTTATGAAGAAAAATTCTGAAATGCAAAAGCCACTAGTTCTTTTAGTATATCCCAGTTCCCTTATTTTTTCTGTCATGAGAGACAATATTATCTGCAGCAAAATGGCTAAAAATACTCTCACGTCATTCAACATCTTCTGTACTGTCCCAGAATAGAGATTGACTTCAATCCAGATGTTATTCTAATGCCTAGGTAAACCATACTCTTAATTTGGTCTAGCCCCTGAATAGAATCTGGAAGAGGAATAATTTAGTTTTCAGATCACCTTTTTGAACATTCATGTGAGTAGAAGTATATAACAATAACTACTAATTTCTCCGAAAAGGATTAAATACAAAATTCCCCAGAAATATCTAAGTTGAACATGTAGTAAGGGACTAGTCAACACAAGAACAGACTGTAGGTTCTACCTTTTAAAGTTGAATCATTTTATTTACACTTAATGTGGTGCAAAATTGATAAATAGTAAAAGGAAAGATTTTAAGAATTGTTTTTGATTAAAATATAAATAGGCTCATTTGAGTCATGGCTTTTTGGCTTAAGTTGATTAACTTCCCTATTTCTACTCTGTTCACTCTTACTGCATTATCCAAATCCAGTTTTCAAGACAATGCCAAGTCCTTGATGAAAATAACCTTTCCGCATATGTTAAGCAATGGAATAGGAGTAGACTGGGTTCATACGGGAATAATTAATCATAGCTTACATTTAGGCTATTCAGCACATTTAATATACACAGACAACATACAAAAGGATATATGTCATTAAAAGCGTTGTTTTGACACAATTCAAGAAAATATGAATTAAAAGTATTCTAGGTCATTTGGACACATCTTTCTTACATTAGTTTTAATGGAAGAGATGAACCAGATTCCTAGATGGCTTACAGTCATATACTTTCACAGAAGTTAGTTGGGCCATATTGATTTACTGCTGCTAGGAATCAGGGTGTAAATCTTCCAGAAGAGCTTCTCCATTTTGCAAATCAAGATGAAATTATGTAGGAAAAATGCAATTTTTTTTTTCTCGGACACTGATCAAATACACTGACTTATATCCTTTCCACTGAAGGTATCATTCATACTGGTTTCAATTTACCTTACTACTAAAACATTTAGGTCTTCATAAAACTGAAAGCAGTTTCAAGGTCTTGTAAATAAGCACACAATTAGCAAGTTAACTTAAAAGATTTCTAAGCAAATTTACATTTTCCAGAAGTGTTGTTGTTTAAATGCAGACTTCCTTCAGAAATATAAATTCCGGAACAATTTTTTTCAGCAACTTACCCAAGCAAATGTGTTTCAGTAACTCTGAATTCCAACTCTGTAAGAATACTAAAATCTTTTTATTTACTTTATATTTAGTACCTTATAAAATACTTCATAACGTAGAGATAGCAAAATAAAAATGAAAGCCTTTCGTTTGTTAAGATTTGGGTTTTCTTTTAAACATATTTCTGCATGCATAAATGTACTGAACCATAGGGTATTGCTGAATATATATAGTTGTCAACATAATTTGTGGGTATAGATTGCAAAGTATTTCACAGCCGGTGGCTTAGGTTGATAACTACCTAGATAACATATTTTAGCATACTCTATCAATGGAATAAAGGAATTAATCCATGAGAAGATTTGAGTTATCATCAAATTATGTTCTATTAGATAATTTTGACTACACGAGCAAAGCTATTAATAATGAAATAATAATGAAATTTAAAGAGCAAATTTAAATGGGAATGCAAACAAAAGTTAAAAGATCCACTTCTGTCACTTTAATTTTTCTTCCTTAAATTAAAAACTTTAAAAAAAATCTCTTCATTGTACAAGGATAGTTCCTCAAATCACATGAGTCTCCAGACTGAACTGCTAGTAGTCAAGGATAAAATCCAAAAAAATGTTTATAAACTCTTCCTGTATCAAAACAAAAACATAATGAGAAAGTTTCTGAAAAAAAATTGAAAAAAATACAGGAGGACTGGCTGTTAAATCTGAACTGAGGCAGAAAATAGCAGAAAATACAGAACTAACCTTTTCATGATACTTTCTAGGCATGTTTAGATGAGAAGAATCTCATATAAATGTATAATGAAAGCATAGTGCAACAGTCTCTAGTTCTCTGGATATTAGTTCTTTGTAATCATGATTTTAAACCTTTGTAAATAAACTTTCTACTCAGAAACCATATTCATAGCTATGAAGAAACTTTTGATGCACTACTATCTAAACCTACACTGAAATTTATTAGGATATGTGTCTTTCCTTCCAGGCTTTAAGCTCATTCTGCAGTAATATGGAACTAATGGCATAAAACTGAAAATATAAAAACTTATCATACCATGAGCAAGAATTCAGTACATACCAATCAACACCTTGTGCCATTGTGTTGCAGGTTTCTAAAATAACAGATGTATGTGACTTTTATCTTTACAATTATTTTCAAGCTTCAAGTAACAGTGGATGGCTAATCTTTCTGGAATATCAAGTCTGATTACGTTACATAAAGGATGACTTTTATTCTAAATAAAACATAACTGCGAATATAAGTTTGAATGTAGGGTAAATCTGTGTGGAGATGAGAAGTATTATTTAATTGGCTTGTGCTGATAGCTTGCTATTTTTTTGTTTTAATAAAACATCATAGCACAGTTGTGACTTTTCATCTACGTAGTTAAATGAAGAACACCACAAGCTTTAACAAACACAGACTTTTTTTAAAGTACAAATCTATGCAAGTAACAGACAACTGTAAGATATCCTGCCTGCTAATAACAGGTTGAAAAGCTTTGTAATTTGCAAAATAAGCAGGGCAAAGTATATGAGGAAAAAGAATCTGCAAAAAAAAAAAAAAAAAGAGTTGCTTTGGTTTATAGCTCTGAACCTTTTATTTTCATTTTCCTCCTACATTTTGCTATATGTTCTGGGGGTATGGAGTGATTCTATAGTGGTTTGAGCAATGCAATTCCCTCTTTCAGAGGACCTTTGTTATCTTCAGCATTGTAAAGAGGATCCCTCTGGAGGAAAGGGCATTGAAAGGTGATGAATTTGGCATGGAAAAGACACCACTGAGCAAAGTCACCATATTGGCTAGAATGCTCATTAATCTCATCTCATTATAACTGCTTGAGGTATTTCATACGCACTCAGCTTTACTGCCATTTCCTGGACTATTTGCTTTTAACACCTTGTTCCTTTCTTTGTGTACCTCCAGCACTCCCACTTTTTATCTCATCAGCCATGAACTCCTCACCTTTGCCTCCAAGACTGTGCTCCTACTGGCTCTCATGCACTAGCAAAATGTTGCCCATGTCTTAAATTCACAAACAAGGATTTTCACATTTAAAGTCCCTGACAGTGGCTAGGCAGCCAGTGCCTTGAAATCATTGCCACACATGGAGGCTCTGCTTTGCCTCATTTCTTAGTGCTTCCTTTGGTTTCAATGGACCTAACTGTTGCACTCTGTCCTGCTGTTCAGTGAAGAATTTTCTTCTGAATGTTCACAGATTATATATTACAGGTGAGTCAGGGACAAACAAGTACAATAGTAACATGCTGCCAAGAAATAATAGATTAATATTTGCTCACAAGAAACTAATAAATACCATGCTAGTTGCCTATCCTCTTCTGTAAAACTAACAGAAGTTGCTTAAGATAATAAGACTCATCTTCAATATATGGCAACATAAATTAAAGTAGTGATAGTGCTGTTGTTTATTTTCAAGAATCCCCTAAATCAAAAACTACTGTTTATTACAAATATTTTGATGAATTTAGACAGTTGATAATTTACAGCATTGCCTGGCTTTAAAAGCATTTATGTATGAAAATTCTATAAATATTGTTCCATTTTTAAAGCAATGTCATAGCTGAAGTCTTTATTTCTATAACACTGTGTCCTTTGCAGGGTTTGCAAGGTATATTCTGATACTCTATGATTTATAGCTATTCATTTAAATGACGTTTGCTGTATTCTGAAGGACCTTCATGTAACATATAGCATTTCCTTTCTAATCCTTAAATACATGCACACTCACATACAAAAATGCATTGAACAAGACAGATGTATTATCATTTGTTAGTAGGTCAAACTACAACATTATCAAGGATGTAGTGTTCTCTTTGACCTGCTAACACTTAAGCAAGCTGCAACAGCCCTGTATAATTCAGATTGTAATATGCTTTACTTAACCTTTGTTAATGAACACATGAAGGAACAGCTTTTCCCTTTAGTGAGGACAAAGCATAGTTATTTCAAAAGGGCATATGTGAATTGAGACTAAAGCTCCATACCCAGTTAAATCCTTCATTTGACTGCTGAATCTGTTCTTTCCCCTTTCCACCCTAATCCACACTGAAACAACAACAAAACAAAAAAAAAATAGCTGAATTGAAACCACTTTTGTTTTCCATAACAAAACAAATATAAAAATGAAAACATAAAGCTCCTATTTGTACAAGATGTCCTCTGGGAATGAAAATGAATCCACTAAAAGCACTTGTCAGGAAAAAACAAAGGTATGAAGGACAAGGTTCACAGATCTGTCACATCTCAGTCAACATTGGCTTAGCCACTATTGCAGTCACTGGAGCATGCCCTCGCTGGAGAGCTATAGAGTACTCTGGGCTACTTCTCAGAGTACTGAAACCAAGGTCAACATTCTCATCACTGCACTGGAGCATATCATCTACTTGTTCAGTTTCAAGCATCATTTGAGCACACTGAAAACTACTTCTGTAGTTGGAGCTCTGCCTCACAAGAGCAAAGTCATCCACTTGAAGGAAAAGTTATTTTGTGCAGACTCACTATTTGCCTAACACTGGTCTCTTCCATCTAGATTCAGCAGCCTAGTCACACTGATAACTTCTCAAAGTTTTGAGTCTCCAAAACATTTTTACTTTGTTCTGTGTTTGTCCTTTGTATAGGAAACACAAAGAGAGACAGAGAGGGAGAGTCCTTTTTGACTCAATCCGGCTCAAAAAAAAAAAAAATCACCACCCTTTCCTCAACACTGAAAAAGAAGACAAACAGCTTTCAAAATGTCTGATTATGTCTACCTTAGAAGTATAAGAAGCAATATAACTTATTAACAGATTTTTGTTCTCTAAACAACTGAGTCACAAGCAGGCTGATCTCACGTTTCTGCTTCACTTACCTGTTCTTGCTGTGATGTCAGGTAGAGATCACACTTACCAAGCACACTGCTACTTTGCAAAAACTTTTTAGTTGATATAAAGTGAATGGCTGACTTATTCAAGATATCCGAGTTTAGAAAACCTGGCATTTAAGTCCAGGATTGCAGTAATTAATGATCCTTGAACCTGTTGCATTTGAAGGCCTTTGGAAATATCTCCTTGTCGTTTATACTAAGGGATTGAGTTCTAGGCTTTGTATGCAGAAGACTTAAAATAATGCCTTTAGCCTATAAGCATTACCTTTCATAAATGCCGCAGCTCTGAAGTACTGGTGAAAAACTTTCGCAAAGTGTTCCCATATTTAGGTGTCAATCTCAGTAGTTGTCAACTGCGTGGATATAACACAGATCTGCAGAATGGATGGAGCTGGAGGGGACCTCTGGAGATCACCTGGTCCAATCCTCCTACTCCAGCATGGACACCAACAGCAATTTGTCCGGGACCAAATTCAGATGGCTTTCTAGTTTCTCCAAGAAGAATAAAACACAACCATTCACCATTATAGCAAATCCACACCTGACAACCTCACATACCATCATGAGATAAGAAAACACCCACATGAGCCAAATGAAAAACATGACAAGAATGCTAGCAAAAGAAACAGTCCACAAGGAGCTCCAAGGACACAAAACACTTTATGTCCCTACAGCTTGTAATTCTGGAATGTCATGGAGATTGCCCCTGGCTGATAACAAGCCCTGAACTTGCCCTGGCACTAGCTGAGTGTCACTACTTAACGAGAGAAAAAGCAATGAGTGGCTGTACTAACATCACCCTACTGGGACTCAAATCCCAGAACTGAAATCTATATTATGACATGCCAGGGAGATTAAACAAACTGTCAAGCACAGAGATATATCATAAAGACAGTTTAGGGCATAGATTATTTTAATTCCAGCTTGACTTTACTCCACTTGACTACTCTTCATTTCCAAATCACCCAGCTTCGTTATCCTTCCCAAGAACTCAGTATATGGAACCTAAACAAAGACAACACTAAAAGCAAAGCTCATGTATGCAGAAAGCATAATTCTGGTGAGCATGGCAAATCCATAAGAGACGAAAAGCTACAGATCCCTTGTGCTCCACTATCTCCCAGGTGGTCATGATTTTTTCTTTGACTGTTGGGAATAACTGTACATTAATAAAACTACAGTTCAGAAAAAAAATAACTAAACATCATCATCTCTATAAACAATTTTCTTGCTTATTGCTGTGCTGCAATGGTTGTTTTATATTCTTAGTTTTAGGTACAAGTTGCACTTCTGTTGTAAAGTTATGAGATACTTTTATCTCTTATATATCTTTTATACCTCTTTCAGCCCAAACAAAAGAATGTAATTAAAAAGACTTTGTGTACATTTATATTTGGAAGACTGATTGAGTTTGGCTTTTCTGGTCATATGTTTTTGACATTGCTCTTTACTTTGTTACTAAATGTTCAGCTTTTTTGTTGTTTGTTTAAAGAGGAATATGCTTCCCTAATTGTCTCTTTCTCTCCTTCCCCACAGTTGAAAATATAAAGTGCTGCCTCTATATGTTAGGCAGCACTTTTAACTGTCTGCTCCCTTAAGGGTACTCAGTAGTCTAACACCAAGGATATCAGCTCAACCTCCAAATTATGTTTGAGTGGAAGCATAAGAAAAGTGGGAAAGTATAATTTTTCCACCATCCCCCCATCCAAATGCACAGGCATTTCTACTTTTAAGACACACACTGTGAATTACTGCTTTAGTCCTTCAGCAAATCTACCTCAGGAAAGAGAGACTGAACTCCAAGAACGTTATTAAGACTCTGAGGCTACTGCCCCAGCCCTAGCTTTCTGGTTGTTCCTCTCTGTGCAGGGAAGGAGTCAAGGCAGTAGGAGAGTACCTTTCCTGCACAGCTTCAACTGTCATGGGTTTGGCACCAACAGCTACATCATGTCCAGCCCAAGAGTAGACAGTGAGGTGGACTAAGAGGTGGCTGACTGGCAGAGCTCAGAGGGCTGTGATCAGTGGCTCAGAGTCGAGTTGGAGGCCTGTACTCAGCAGTGTTCCTCAAGGATCAGTGCTGGGTCCAGTCCTGTTCAAGATCTTTATCAATGACCTTGGGGATAGAGTCCATCCTCAGCAAGTTTGCTGATCATACAAAGCTGGAAGGTATGGCTGACACGCTAGACAGCTGTGTACCATTCAGCAAGAATTGGACAGGTTGGAGAGGTGCAGAGAGTAACTGTATGAGGTTTAACAAGAGCAAGTGTAAAGTCTGGCACCTAGGGAGGAATAACTGCATGCACCAATGCAGGCTGGGGGATGACCTGCTGAAGAGGAGCTCTGAAGAGAGGGACCTGGGTGCCCTGGTGGATGACAGGCAGGCCATATGCCAGCAGTGTGTCCTGGTGGCCAAGAAGGCCAATGGGATCCTAGGGTGCATGAAAAAGAGCGCAGCCAGCTGGTCAAGGGAGGTGATCCTCCCCCTCTACTCTGCCCTATCCAGGCCTCACATGGAGCATTGTGTCCAGTTCTGGGCTTCCCAGTACAAAAAAGACAGAGACCTCAAGAGTCCAGCAGAGGGCTAAAAGATTATAAAGGGCATGGAACACCTTCCTGATGAAAAAAGGATGAGAGACCTGGGACTGTTTGGCCTTGAAAAAAGAAGACTCGGAGAGGATCTCATCCACATCTGTAAATATCTAAGGAGCAGGAGGCAAAGGGATGAGATTGGACTCTTTTCTGCAGCGTGTGGTGATAGGACGAGGGGAAATGACCACAAACTGAAGCATAGGAAGTTCCACACAAATGTGTGTGGGAACTTCTTCACAGTGCAGTGACGGAGCGCTGGCACAGGCTGCACAGAGAGGTGGTGGACTCTCCTTCTCTGCAGATATTCAAGACCCACCTGGATACCTACCTGTGCAACCTGGTCTAGGTAGCCTGCTTTGGCAGAGTGGTTGGACTAGATGATCTCTAGTGGTCCCTTCCAACCCCTACAATTCTGTGATTCAGTGATTCATGAACTCTAAAACCGGGCAGGTTAATAACACTTTCCTGTGTGAAGATATACAGTGTTTTTCTTTGGGGTGATGGTTCTCTATTCAAGCAGTAAAATTATACTATCTCACAATTCTGTTTCATTGTGTTTGTTTTAATTAACTGCTTTGCATTCGATATTCAAGAACACACACACACACATGTATATATATATATAAATTTAAGGACAAAATTTTATATATCAGCCAGAGCATTAACTACTGTTCAACTTTTATTGAAAACACAAATTTTACCCCTCTAAAAGGCTCTCATCTCTGAAGCACACAAAACTATTTACTCAATTAGCAGGAGTGGAAAAAGTTTATTTCAGGCACTTCGATAGACAAAGTTCTTTCATATGTATTAATGCATTAAAAAGTAGAATGAATGACCTGAAGCTAAAACAGTACCTGGGATAATTTTACCAAATCGCTATTCAATCTGAAAACATTTATACACTGAAATGTTTAATGGAACTAGCTAGGAACCAAATTGCTTTCCCTTCAATGGAAGAAATTCAAAATTAATAAATAACCTTAAAGTATGTAATATAAAAAAGCCAGTATTAGACTCAGTGAGATCATAGAGAAGCTAAAGTATGACACTGTTTGCTCCTCACCAATGAAATGGGTAAGTTATACTGGTACATGAACAAGACAAATCCATCTCCATCCATGCTTCAACTGAGGACAGTTTTCATCTTTGCTCTATGTTTTTCTACTGTTTCACTATCTGCTGTCTTACGAGTGGGGGGTATTTCTCAGTTTCTAAGGAAAAACAGATGATCCCCTTTTTCAAAACAGTTTGTTTTTAATTGCACAACACAGGTCCTCATCATTTCTGAAGCTAGGGTGGACAAGACTTGTGTGATTGCAAAGCAGAGCTAAACAGGAACAACTATTACAGACATATTCAAGAGAAAAAAGCAAAATTTTTATTTCCTGTATATTTACCTCCAAAATCAGTTAATATCCTATGTAAAGCAATGGAAAACACAGCAATGACAGCAGAGTAACAAGATCCTAGGCTGTAGCAAATGAGAACTTCCTCAGATACAACAGTTGTAGGCACAGAAACAAAGAAGCTGCTTATCTTCAAAAGGCCTCAGGTACACAAGGATCTCCAGCAAGATACTATTGCCTCCAATATCAACCATTTAATAAGGTCTAGAAAGGGATGGATCCTGGCTCCACCCTTTCCAGTCACTCAGGTGCACTGCATGCACCCGTGCTCCCCTGGATTAGACCCAACTTCTCATCAGGTGCTCAATCACTGGTTCAAGCTGTGACTTAGCATTTCTGCTACTGCCTAATAGCTCTGAGTTACAAAACTCTGTACTCTCTAAATTGAGGTTGTCTGAAATCTAGTATCTATATCACAGCACAAAATACTCAAGAGATGTTGTCACTTTTTAGCAGGCTGCAGAAACATCAGGCTTGAATTCCTTGCCTCCAACACTCCCATTTCAGGGAAGCAAGGTACCTTCTGTAATAATATTTGTGTAAGATCATTTTTTATTATTATTTTATACATACAGTGATGTTTTAAGCATCAAAAAACTGTATCCAGCTAGTCATCATTGCTCATGGTTTGTTAACAGCTACATGCATAATATCGAATAAACATGTAGAAAATGTTTTTGTATGTGACTAAAAAGAAGGAAAAAGCATCTCAAGAGTGATTAAATGTATTCCATTTTCCTTCATTTTTTTATGTTTAGTCTTTCAAACAAGCAACTTGCATGATGAGATCTTTCAAGACTTCAACAAAATCCTACAGAATTAGATTATTCCTTGAGACAATTAAAACTGACTGACTAAGGAGATGCTATAATTCAACTGACTGATTATCACTCCCTTGAATTACTATGCAAGGTATTTTTAAATTGAATGAAGTGATAAATATTGGTATTTTTGTGATACTTGATGAAAAGAGCAGTACAGATTCATCTTTCCTTTGCATAGTTCAATCTTTTCAGTATCAAAAGCAAATAAAAGATTAGTACAGTTTCTCCAGTCATACAGTTCAGTTCACTTGCTATTTCTAAGGTTATTTTCTCAAACTTAGTGTCACAACCATGTTCTTGTAGAAACTGAAATGTCAATAGAAAACTGCATATGAATGCAGTGAAAGAATTTCACAGCTTTTTCTTCATACTTACAAGAGATTAATCTCACCTCTATCAGGTATCTCTGAGTGTGCATGAAAGTTGGATGGCTGGTAGGGAGTAAATAGTCTGAATGGAATTTTTACTCCCAAAAGATATTAAAAGTACTGGAAAGAAAAGAAATAAAGAAAAAGAAAAAGAAAAAGAAAAAAAGAAAAAGAAAAAAAGAAAAAGAAAAAAAGAGAAAAAAGGTTCCAAATTGCCCAAATAGACAAATGAAGAAAAAAAAAAAAAAATAGACAATGAAGGAAGTAAAACTGAAGGAAGTAAAACTGATTGTTTCTTTTTTCCAGTCAGAATTGAATATGCCATAGGTTGAGGACCAAGTCTTTAGATGCCTCTTTGGTCATCCATGAACTTTCTGTCAGGGTTCATTGACACTTTCAAAGCCATTCTCATTCTCATATTCACACCTTTGCAAGCCTCTAAGTATTAAGTTCTTTCCTCTCATGCTGTCACATATTGAAGGAAGGAACTGGTCCTTTCTAGTACAGGTTGGAGCCCTCAAGTGGAATTCAGTGCTGGAAGGAAAAGCAAATCCCCTTTACCACCACTGTCTTATGGGTGTAAACTGTGTATCCATTTAATTTTTTCAGTCTGCTATTATCACGAGAAGACCATCTGGGAAAATAGCAGGAAGAATTTGGAAAATACACCAAGAAGATAGAGATGGGTGTGGAAATGCATATGAAATGAATGTGAAGAGAAAAACAAATGTGACTGGAGGACAGAGACAAATCCAGCTACTATGAGGAACACACACACAGCTGAGTCTGTTAGGATGCTCGTTTCCAGAAGACAGCCTCAAATGAATCAAATAACTTTTTTCCTGAACATCATCCATTTGCTTCAGTCTGCTCTTTACTTGCCTAAGCTCCTCACTCCGTTTAACTTAACAATTCAAGACAATACTCCTGGCCTGAGAAGAAGACTTCCACTCCTCTGACTGACTTCCAAAATCCTTTCTTCGATGTTCATCATTGTCAAAACTTTCCACATGCACCAGAGTTGGCCCCTGCCCTAGGCTGAGCACTTATCCAGTTTGCAGACTGGCATGAGGTATAATGACTGTGTAAGGAGAAAGAAGCTACTGAGGTTTTCTCAAAAGTACCTAAATTTGTAAAGGTGTTTGTAAAGGTGTTTTGTAAAACATTAATGTCAAGCTGATTCATCTAAAATCATACGTACACTAAAATGACAGAGACACTTCCCACAAGAAAAAGTAGACCTCCGAGTTTCAGAAAGATCTTTAATTACCTCAGCATTCCTACTTTCTGACAGCTATTAGGCAACAGAATAATTCCATAATTACAGTGCTTAAAAGCTCGTAACTTGGGCCATGCAAATTGAACTGAAGAATTGTAAACCCACATATAGAAAGCTGACCTGAATGGAAAGCAGATATTTTTTCAGTCACTGATTTTCTGAGCTGGAAAAAAGAAACTGAACACCAAACTACAGACAAATGTAACCACTGGCAACTATTATTTTTAAGATATCCTAAAAAAGATGAATAAATGAGCTTTCTGCCAGCTGGGGATGGTACTACTGAAATAGGGTGATGTAATTTAAAAACAATTTGAAACAAATGAAGTCACATCTTATTTCAGCATCTTAATTTTACTTGTAAATTCACACCAACATGTCATAAGTAAACTGCTTACAGGATATGTTAGTCATTTAATCATTTTCTAGTCAGGAGTTAAATAAATGGGAATTCTGGGTAGGCCATTTGCCTTGGATTTGAATCCAAAAGACAGAATTATTTGGATGTAACACAATTAAGTCTGTCCAGTTATGATGGCCATTTAATGAGCTTCAGCAAGGCAGAAGGGAGTTAGCTCTACCTGCCTAGGCAGGGTTTTAATATGACATAAAGCTAACATAATAAATAATTTAAGTGCTGAAATATTACAAAGCTCAGACTTTCCCACTGACTCGGTAGTACGGGTTGTCAAGCATGGAGACAGCATTTAGAAATCCAACAGATAACAAAATGAAAAAGAGTAGATCACAATATTTGACTGCTAAATAGTTAAAAATATGCTGTCTCTCTTCATAGGACTGTGTTATGGTTTGAGATAGTTGTAACTTGCACTTGACAGACATTTATGTGGTTCTGTCTATGGGTCTGCTCTCCTGTGCCGTGTTGCTAGAAGGCATGGTCCTGTGGAAGAATGAATGAATGAGTGAAGACAGGGAGCATCCCATGGTGTAAGAAATCATACACTGCCCTATTTTAAACAGAAAACCCAAATGATTTCTATCAGACACTAAATTAACCCAGCGGGGATTTCTGACTGTTTCAGGCAGAAAACTACTTTATTCATAGAAATAATTGGATATTGGAGAGATCGTCATGTTTCATATTGTGGGTTGTAAATGTCAGCTCATCTGTAAAGGATTATCATGGGGTCCGTGTGTTTTTATCAAGGCAATTATGCAGCTAGTTGAGTTCAGCGATGCCCTGAAACCTAGCTCTAGGACAGAGTCAAGGTCCTAGACCAACAGAAGTTAGCCTCTTCAGAGTCAAGCAGGAATGGAGCTGACAGTAGTGTGCTAGGAGCCTCCTCTGACATTTATGACACTGGCCAGCTAAAAAAAAAAAAATGGAAATAATGCTATCAGGAGAAATGAATGGAGAGGAAGGATGAAAAAACTGTCCACCTTTAAGAAGGAAATGTGGAAATTAGCCTGGAGTTAGGGTCCTCCAGGAATTAAGGGAAGATATGATTTTTTACATCTGTTGAATTTTCCAAGTACTCTTTTCTTTTTGGTGACAAAAAATACATAATTCAAAGACAAAACATTTTTTCCATCACTGTAAAAAGTTCACAAGTTATGAGGTAATTGCATTAGCACACTGAGAATAGAGTATGCGAGAAATCCTGATTGGCGTTTCTCTTTTTAAAAGGAATTATTTTCCAATACCTGAGCATGCCCAGAGGAGCTAGTCTCTGAGCAGCTGTGAAACAGAACCTTTTTACTTCAGGGTTAGTGCAGGGAGCTCATTAGCACAGCCTCAACCCTCAGCTAAACAGCCTTGTTTGCATATTGAAGCAATAGAATGTGAAGGTGTTAAAAAGGAAGAATTGCAGCCGCTACTCCTGACTGACATGTCTATCTAGGCTCTTGTGTTTACAAGAGAATAACGAAGCTGCCCCAAAGCCCCTACTGGGCCTGATTATTATGCAGAGGCTTCTTAGATTATGTATAATTGATATCCATTTTCCCTCCAGCTAACCAATGGCAGCTCTCAGGAGTAATGCTCACTCTCCTGCATCTTACCAACCATGCAAACACTGGAAATTGATATCTTTTACTAGGCTTAATAATTTTTAAAGACCAAAAATTGACATTTACATTTTTCAGAAGCATAGATGACTGCACTGTTGGTGGGGTTTTCCTGTTAATAACAATCAAACAGTGGAGATTTTGTTTAAGGGTGCTGTTGATCTGTGGATATGTTTGTGTATAGTTTTTGTATATTTATATATCCACACATTCTATGGATTATGTACATAGTATGTGTATATATCCCAGTTTTACTACACATTAACAATGTGGTAACAAAAAGCAAAGGAAAGTTCTGAAAGCTCATTTTCTTGCCATTTTTGTAAAAGAACTGCAAGGTGAATTATGCAGGCAAGGACATTCCTTCAATTACATTTGCTGGTCCCCTTTCTGTCCTTACAATAGTTATCTTCATCCTTACGATTTAGGCCAAATGTTAAATTCCTAAACCCAACACAGGCATGAAATTGAGCAGTGCCATGCTCATCTTTTACTGCTCAAATAGTTCTCCGCTCATCCAAGAGAAAATCTCATTGAAGTTTTTCCTCAAAAAATGAGATATTTTGCCTTTAAATTACAAAGCAGTTATGAGACAGGGTTTTTTTATTTCACTGGTCAATATTGTTTTTTTGTTTTGTTTTGTTTTTTTTTTTTCATCTGCTTCAGAGCTTTTGAAAGAATGTCTGTGGGGGAGGACTGGGCACCAAATTTTTAAAGTTTTTTTCAGTAAAGAGCTGATCTTGAAAATGAAATGCTAATAGCTTGAGATAAACAGGCAAAGTCTGTATAACCCTCTCAATGTACTGTACTTCAATCCTGACCTTCAGTCTCTTTGCTGTTTTGGTCCTGGATATCTCTTCAGCACAAACTGTAAGTCGCATGGAGATTTTTTATCCATACAAATAGTTGGCAGAATAAGGATGTGTCCAGTCCAATCATTTGCATGTCACCTTTCTCTCCAGAGGTGAGGACCCAGCTCACTAATCCTTTCTGCTTCCTAACCTTGGCAGAATTTTAATTTTAATCTTCTCTCTGAGGAAATGCACAAGAAAATGCAAGGAATATTAATACATGGGCTGAGCCGAGCTGAATGTGAAAAGGTGATAGTTCTTTCAGTCACTTAGATATATACCTATTCAAAAGCATAGCCATTACCAGTGAGCTAAACCCCTCTCCCTGCACAAAGCAACTCAAACCAGCAGAAAGGAAGAGCCTAAATTAATTGAACTACTTATGACACCTGAACCACTGACAAAATTCTACATACTGTTTCTATGCACTGAAGAATCTGAGCAAAAGTGGATAATAATAAGCAAGAAGCATACAGCCTTTATACAGCTGACTTTTGTTCCTGCAACTTTTCATGAACCAGTGAGTTGTTACAAAAGCTGAACAGTTTGCAGCTGCCCTTACCTTACCATAACTACCTGCACATTATGGAAACATAAATAGACAGAAACCAACCACCTACAGAAAATACAAGTCCCAACAGGCAGTCATTCACATAATGACCTCCTGACCCATATTTAACAAAAGCTACACAGTAGTACTGAAAAAGACTGAAGTCAAACAGTCATTTCAGAGAGCACCTTTGGCTAGTGGACTGCAGGACTGCAGTATGCACTATCACAAGAGGCTTTCAGGTCACGTAATTGCATTCCAAGCAGTGTCAGTCCTGCACTGACCACATAGATCAGTTAACATCAGGCAGGAGGCCTTTCTTTTTTATAATGTAAACTTATCCTTTTGACATAAGTCTCTGCAAAGTGGTCATTTCTGTTCAGCAGAAAGACATCTGGTCACACAGGTCTGTCTCCCCACCTCTTTTCAGGTGCTAACTTTCATTAAAAGAAGCTTTAATGAAATATTAATTTATTAATTATTTATTACATAGTGCTTTTCCATTCTAAGAACTGCTGAGCTTGCTTTACAGCTGTTATTTGATCTCCAGGAATATAGGAATCGGGCTGTAGGACCATGGATGGGAGGGAGAGATAGTCTGCACTGAGATGAAACCTACATTGTGAAAGAGTTCAGAAACATTTAGTATTAAGTATAAAGCACAAGAATGCCTCTGTTATAGGGTATACTAATGATGTTCACATCTCCAATATATGACTTGGAGATGTCTCTTTAAAGTTCCCCATCACCTTTTTTTTGACAAAACATTGTCAGAAGGACAGTGACAGCTTTGCTTTCACATTCACCCTTATGCACACTGAAGCATAAGACCTCTTTGACTTCCACCAGTGTCCAAAAGAGGTTACAACACATTTTTCTTCAGAAACATAAAACCAACTTACTCCTTCAGGACTGAGGTCATCTCCCGCAGGTCTCTGTCACAAACAAAGAGTGTGTCTGCCCTGGTTTTTGCCATTTGCAAAAGCTATCAACAGAGATAGGGACTGGCTTAAATAACACAAAATCTGGACTGTCTCATATGGAGGTGTGACTCTTCTTCATCATTCTTTTGTTATATTAGTTTAAAATAGAAACCTAAACTCATCATCGCTCAGTCTTCTGGAGAGCAGTCTGCGGCTGTGCCTCAGCACAGACTCTGTTTCTCAGGATAAATATATATAATGAATAATGAATGCTATTCCTTTTTAATGTAAAACACTTTCCAAAGTCCATTTACCATCATCACAGGGATAAAATTTGTGCTGACTATCTGACACAGGTCATAATCAGTAAATATGCAAGGTGATGTACAGATGAGAGCTTTGGTCCAGTTTGCCAGGTGATCCATCAGCAGTAATTAAGAAACAGTCATCAGAGTTTGGTCCAGGAAAGCATTTATGTATTAAGTTATACATATTATATCTTGAGTTTAAAAGACTGACTGAGAACCTTGTAAGATGTTTTTATCTTATTTCTATTTTCTTCTAGTTTATGCCAGATTTTTTCATTCTAAGTAATTCTTATTCCAGACACAGTGGAAGCCCAAGCATGCAGTCACACATGTAAAATTTATACTCTAAATCTGCAACACTTTTTTTTTCTATTTATTTCTCCTTGCCATTTTTCTTGGTAGTAGTCACTGCATTGCACCACACTGATGGCACATGTCACAAAAACTAACCCAGAAAAAGAATACAGGACATGATTACAGCAAAGAGTAAACGAAAGCCCAGGAACCTATGGTCCAAGAAAACAACTTTTTGCTTGCAGTGTGCTCTGTATTCATCACTATTCAGTTGCAGCACCATACACAAATACAACAAAATGTTTGCTCCTTGCACTAGAAATTCTCACAAGCAAAAAGGTAAAACAGTCTAAACTGGAGACAGAATAACTGTTGGAATGAATATTTAATGACTTCTTCAAGAGGTTAGCACAGGCAGGGTAAAGAACAAAGTCTGCCTTTCAAAGATTGTTCCTGTGTAAGGTCAGTGCAATTTGTTTAACATTGTTCCACATTGTTTCCTACTTCAACAGAGGAACATAGCAAAATCATTTTGCATGGTTCAGTTGATGCCCAGGAACTACTTTAGTTTTTCATTTTCTTTGTATTTTGCTGGGCTACAGCAACTGTGCGCTGATCTGACTAATCATCAATCTCAGTAACATGTGAAGTTTTCTTGTGAGTAGAAGAGTCTCAGAGTTGCTATAGATTTATTTTTCTTTTTATAAGAATACTGAATATAATATTATCAGATAAATTAATGACTTTTGAGGAGACAATAAAAGCACATTTATATAAAACTGTCATTGTTCAGCTCAGTGTGTTAAAATTTCATGCTCTAAGAAACTGATTTTGTCCATATAAACACAAATCTAACAGTATTCTAGGTGCTACAAAGATCAGCCATTATTTATTTATGAATCTATTACTCTTGAACAATCTTTTGGTTTCTTTCATGTCTATCACTGGATTTTCCTTAATTTCCTGCCAGATCAACTGTATGCACAGAATACTGTAAAGACAAAAGAAAACTTCCACAGTCAAGCACCATTCACTTGTGCTGTTTTTGTTCCTCAGAAGCTCTTTTTCAGGCAGCACCTCATTGCTGCAACAAATTAATCTCCAAAGCCCTGCTCTGGTAATGAAGTGCTATGGATCTGAAAAAGCTCGAAAGGCACTACTACATCTATTACCTGAAAGAAAAATGAGGTGAGAGCTCAACACGGGAAAATTAGTACAGTGGTGCTGTCAGAGGCCAGTCTTCCTCTGATGCTGTTTCTAGAAATCTTAGAAAATCCCAAAACACTATTAGTTTTCATTTGGCCCAGTCGAAATAGTTGTCTATACATTTGTGTTTGAAATCTAAGGAGGAGATCAATTTTGCATCTGAGCTGCATGGATCTTGTATTTGGTTAAATGCACAGGTTTGCTGAAACAAACAGTTCGCAGGCTAGCTAGTCTGATCCCTTTAGTACTCATAGATTCTTAGATTAAGTAAAAATTATCATGAGTCTGTTTTCATCCTTCCTTTTTCCAAACCGTTTCTAACTTTTATCACATACAGAAGGAATGACTGCGATGCTTATGCTATTATACAAGTGGATAAATTAATTACATTCTAGCTAATCTCAAAACATTTTTACACAGATCACTTACGACAGCATCTCCAGGAGATTGGATGGATTTTGGCTTTAAATTATGCAAGAGGATGGAGAAAACATTAGAAATGCATAAATATGGCATTTCCTGAGCTCCACTGAAACATGCTGCAGAAGCATTCAGCATATGCCTCCTCTGACACTGAGTCTCTGAATCTGTTACATCAGTCCATCAGTTTCTCATTTCCAAGCTAAGATCTCCACTTCAGCTCCACAGCTCTTCATAGAGGGAGGGACAGCAACTGCTCCACAACATCATGGAATCACAGAATTGTAGGAGTTGGAAAGGACCTCTAGAGATCATTGAGTCCAACCCCCCTGCCAAAGCAGCTCCCTAGCCCAGGTTGCAAAGGTAGGCATCCAGGTGGGTCTTGAATATCTCCAGAGAAGGAGAGTCCACCACCTCTCTGGGCAGACTGTGCCAGTGATCCGTCACTGCACTGTGAAGAAGTTCCCTTAAATATTTAATATTTTAAATATTAGATATTTTATGAAGAAGCTCCTTAGATACTTATAGTTGTGGATCAGATCCCTTCTGAGTCTTCTTTTTTCAAGGCTGAACAATCCCAGCTCTCTCAGCCTTTCCTCATAAGGGAGGTGTTCCACACCCTTTGCTGTTGGTCCAAGCCCCTACTCACAGGGATGAATTAAGCACCAGAAACCATTCACCACCAAATACACCAGCTCAATTCTTACAGAATGGATACTGTAGACAAAGACAAATCTTGGCTCCTTGCAGAGTAGACGTCGCCACATGAAAATGCTGCTCCAAGTTCACTGAGCTCCCTCTACGTTTCTTTCTCTTGCAATTACTGCAGTGTAAAACAGATGCAGTGTCAAGTGCATTGTATTGTACACACACAAATCTTATGAGCTCAACAGCAAAATGTATTGCTGACCTTTTAATGGAAACTCATCTCTTAGCAATAAAGGAGAAAAAGAAATGTGTACAATGAAGTTTTCTGTTAAAGCATTGCCCAAGCATACCAGGTGTTAAACACATATTGCACAAAAATAGACACAAAGGCAATCCCTGTTCTTCAGTTTTTCTTAATGAAGAGACATTACCTGCCTCTCCAAGCAGTATATTTTATTTCTTTCAGTTGAGTAGAATAGCTTATAGTTCATTGCACTGTCACAGGACCATGGTACAACCATTAAGCTAAACCTTTGATAATTTATAAGAAAATTTAAATAAAATAAATAAAATCATTTTATTAATTAACTGAAATAATTTATAACACTATCTGAACTATGATTGCAAGATAACATTTAACATATTTCAGCTGAGTACATAAGGATTATATTTCACTTGATTTCCATCACATTTAGATACCTGTAAAAACTCTTTTTGTTTATGAAGCATAGAGTGGATATTGATTTTATCCATTGAAAAACAGGTGCTGAAAATAAAGTAATCCAAAATGCAGCTCACATCACACGTTATTGAGAGCTGCCCTGAGGAGAAGGACTTGGAAGTGCTGGTTGATAAGAAACTCAACATGAGCTAGCAGTGTGTCCTCGCAGTCCAGAAAGTCAATCGTATCCTGAACAGCATCCAAATAAGCTTGGTCAGCAGGTTGAGGGAGGTAATTTCAGCCTTCAACTTCAAATCCTTGAGACCCCACCTGAAGTATTGCATTCAGCTCTGGAGCTCCTAGCATAATTAGGACATGGACTTTTTAAAATGGGTCCAGAGAAGAGCCATGAGGATGACCAGAATAGCTGTAAATGCCCTATCCCTGGAATTGTTCGAGCCCAGGTTGGATGGAGTCCTGGACAGCCTGATCTACTGGGAATCGTCCCTGCTCATGGAAAAGACCTCCAAGATCATCTAGTCCAACCATCTACAGTCCACCTACATCACCCACTAAACCATGTCCCTAAGTAGTACATCTACCCTTTCCTTAAGCACCTCCAAGGACAGTGACTCCACCATCTCTCTGCGCAGTCTCTTCCAATGCCTAACCACCCCTTCTGAGAAGAAACACTTTCTAATATCCAATTTGAACCTCCCCTGGTACAACTTGAGACCATTCCCTCTTGTCCTATCATTATTTACCTGGGAGAAGAGGCCAACACCAACCTCACCACAACCTCCTTTCATAGAGTTTTAGAGAGCAATAAGGTCTCCCCTGAGAATCCTCTTCTCCAGACTCAGTTCCCTCAGCTGCTCCTCATAAAACTTGTGTTCCAGAATCTCCACCAGCTTTGTTCTTCTTCTCCAGACAATCTTAGGGCCTCAATGTCTTTCCCGTAGTGAGGGGCTTAAAACTGAACATGTTACTCAAGGTGCAGCCTCACTGGAGTTGATTATGATGGGACAGTCACCTCCCTGATGCTGCTGGCTACACTACTTCTGATGCAAGCCAAGATGCCATTAGCTGTCTTGGCCACCTGGGCACATTGCTGGTTCATGTTAAGCCAAGCGTCAACAACACCGACAAGTCCTTTTTTCTCTATGCTGCTTTCCAGACACTCTGCCTAAGTCTGTAGCATCATATGGGGTTGTAGTGACAAAAAGTGTAGGACCTGACATTTGTTCTTGTTAAATGTTGTCCCATTGGCCTTAGCCCAGTGATCCAGCCTGTCTCTCTGTCAGACCTTCCTACCCTTAGTCAGACCTACACTTCTCCACAGCTTACTGAGGGTACTTTCAATTTCCTCTTCCAAATAATCAATAAAGATATTAAACAGGATGGGCCCCAATACTGACCCCTTGGGAACTCCACTTGTGATTGATTGTCAATTAGATTTAATTCTGTTAACCACCACTCTCTGGGCCCACACATCCAGCCAGTTCTTACCCAGCAAAGAGTGTAACTGTCCAGGCCATGGGCTGCCAGCTTCTTCAGGAGAACACTGTCAGAGATAGTGTTAAAGGCTTTGCTGAAGTCTAAGCAGACTATGACAACAGCCTTTCCCCCATCCATCAGACAGGCCACCCAGTCATAGAAGGAGATGAGGCAGGACCTGCCTTTCATCAACCTCTGCTGGGTGGGCCTGATCATCTGGTTATCTTGCACATGTTGTGTGATCACCCTAAAGATGATCACTTCCACTACCTCTTTATAACCCCTGTTGTAAATCAGAGTCACACTGCAGACTGCAGTCCTCTGGGGCTCCTTTTGACCCAGAATTCTGACAGATAGTATAAGCAGCTTGACAATCACCTTTGCAAGCTCCTTCAGCACCCTTGAGTGGATCTAATCCATACCCATGGATTTGTGACAATCCAGGTGGAGTAGAGGGTCTCTAAATTTTTCCACCTGAATTGTGAGGAGTTTATTCTGTTCCCCATCTTGGACTTCCAGGTCAGGAGGCTAAGTACCCCAAGGACTCTGACTACTAAAGACAAAAGTAAATAAGTTATTGAGAACCTCAAAATTTTCCTTATCCTCAGTGATCACGTTCTCTGACACTACCAGTAAAGGATGGAGATTTTCATTGTCCCTTCTCTTACTGTTTATATATATGTAAAAACGTTTTTATTGCCCTTTTCCACAGTGACCAGTTTGAGCTCTTGATGGGCTTTAACCCTTCTGATTTTCTCCCTGCATAGCCATTAGAAGATCTGTACGGTCTGTTCCAACTGAAACCATTTTACAGTTCTGTGATTTTATAGTAGGTGTCTGTGATGAGGATAATGAATCTGAGGTGTCTTAATCTGTATATCTGATATTAAGATGGCTGAAATTAGATAAGATGAATAATATTATAACACTTTGGAGCAGAACAAGGCAGCAAAGAATTTGGGCACATATGGGAGTACTAACACCATTTGTATGAAGCCATTTCTGCCACAGAGTTCAGAGAAGATATAATTCTGTCAGTATTTCATGGATTCTCTGATCACAGGTGACAAATTATAATTGAAACTAGGGGATAAATCACATTGTACATTTCATGAAGTAATTCATTTGAGATCATGTATTAAACTCCAGTGTGCTGATTCCTTTTCTTGGAACAGATAAGCTAGTAAATGTTGGGGTCTATTATGTCGAAGCACAGCGCAAGGGGCAGTTTGTAGATATAAATGACAGAAAAGGCTTTCAGAAATAGATTCATCTCAACCCCAAAGGATGATAATCCCTCTTTATCAAGATCTTTTTTGCATACTGTATCTTTGCTATGCCACACTGTCATTCTCAGTGTCTCTCATTTTCATCATCTTTCAATACTAAAAGGCCTGAAGTGGATTTTCTCTAAGCTTTCTGGATTTTGCCATTGAATGAAAAAATCATAGTAATCAAATGGGTGGAACATTTTTTACACTGCCCTTCAGAAAATGTATTTACAAGAAAAAAAGTTGCAGATTGTGTTCTAGAGATGAAGAGTTTGGGTATGGTCAAGGATCTACTGCTCATGGAATACTCCATGAAAACTAAAAATCAGCCAGCCTACATTAAAAAATTAGCATAGATAGCAAAGTCTCCCCTGAATCCAAGGTAACAAAACACCCTTATTTAGGGACCTGGCAATCCTTTTAACAATCAGTCATCATTCATTATTAGCTTTCACAGTAAAAAGCAAGTGAAGTATTTCAAAGAGTGTCGTTTCAGAATTGCTGCCAGAAATTGAAGATGAAGGCTTTGCATTATCAGCACGGAAAACAGAAATCTGGCAAAGACCTAGTGTAAACTAACAGTAATGAAGAAAAGTGAGAGGCTGAAGTTCAAATGACTTTCTACCTGCCATTCTACCCTGCTTTGATATTATAGTTCCTATGTTTGAACAATTGGAGCAGAGAAGTTGGTCTCGCCTTAGAGTAGTGTTTGCTTGGCACATTGCAAAATGAGAGCTTGGCCTGTGATTACACCTCCTGGCCATAACAATAAAAATGAATAGTAAATCTATCATTGTTAAAGGGGTAATCTTTCCACAAATCTCTTTTTATGGAACAGATCTTTCTCTCAGGAAATTTTTCTACATCTAATGCTATAAACTTCAATAAAAATTATATATATATATATATATATATATATATATATATATGAGGGAAGACTAAATCACCAAATGCTTCTGTGATCTCCCTAGTAAAAAGAACAATGAACAATCAACTCCAACAGGAAGTTTCACCTGCCAAATCTTTACTTGCAACACACTAAATTAGAAACTTCATTCCACGTTAACAAACACAAGCAGTAGTGGGAATTGCGGTGATAAAGCTAGGACAGCCTACAGATATAAGCACTGTGAGCTATAGGATGGGAAATGACATTCTCCCATTAGACTAACTTTTCTAATTGGAAAGAAAGGAAAAGATTTTCCTCAACTTCTTCAGAATACAGTGTTATCCTTTGCAGTTACAAATCATACTGAGTCATCATCTTCAGGTCTTGATTACTTCCAGAGCATAGATACTAATCCCATTGACTATTCCAACTCCCTGAAATAAATGCTACCTTCTATGTAAAGAATGTCATTAAGGAAACATACTTTGCTTCTAAGAGCACAAAAGAACCTTTATCAGCTTTGTTAAGGTAGGCTTACTATGTCATTTCTGCACCGCTGTGAACTAATGAAACCTTATCCAAAATTGTGCTGTGCACTCTAAAACCACAGTGAGAATTATTCCTGCATGTAAAGGTTTGTCACCTAAATAAAGAATATAAAGAGAATGAAAAATAGTATATATTATACATGGGGAACTGAGAGACGGACTGATTTCCTGACATATGACAAATCAGTGGCAGGTCTTATCCCTTCCTTTATGCAGCCCTCCCAACTTTCCCTTTTTTTTTTTTTTTTTTTTTGATTCTTCCACCCATTACTTACCTTTACACATGATCAAGATAACTATCACAACCATGGTGCTATGCTATTATATAGCACTAAGTATGAATAAAAATGTGAGCTATGGAGTATATCAGTTTTATATTGTGCTTTTAAATGTCACAGATCTCCACCCATAACAGTACTGCATCACTGTTTCCATAGAAACAAGATAACATAAGCCACTTTCTTGCAAGTTACTGTTTCTGAAAGCATCCAACCTGAAGAAGAGAATAACATATTGGACTTTATAAATGAATTCTGATTTGTGTTTTTTATGTGCAAGTAACTCAAAATGATGTACCAACTGGAACAATGCAGTTATTTAACTGAATGACAGCAAAGACAATATTATAGATAGAAAACAAGGTTCAAACTATGACAATGAGCTGGAAATGTTCTCCTTTTAGATAACAGGAGTTAGGAGGTAACAGATACTCATACTAAATGTTTTTTGAGAAGCTTATATTTAATTGACAGGAAGGAATTACAGTATGGCAGTGACATATTAGGACTGGCAAAAAATGTAGAGGAATTTAAAAATAGATCTGTTCCTAAAACACAACCTGATATTTGGGAAAAAGGTGTGATATGAACTCATTCATACCAGATATATAATAGTAGCAAGCCAGGAGTTTGCATGTCACAGTAGCTAAAATCTAAGGGATGACAGATACAGGTATGAGAATCCAAGACAGAGAGCTGGGATGCGTGCAGTGATTCTGTAGGAAAGACAAGACAGAGAGCAATACTGTAGAGATAGTTCAAGAGAAATCACGTACAAGATGTAGACAATTCACACCAGACCAATTCCTGAAGTTATTTTCACCTCTTCCAAAACTTTGACCTGAGGCAGAACAATCGCACTTCCCACTGAAGGGCTACAAGTCCACCATGTAACCTCACTTCCTCAGCATATTTGCGGAATGTTTTTCAGGATATTGATTGTTCCACAGAGTAGTTTAAACTGTGAGATGTGTAATGCATAAAGTGGATTATAAAACATGGGGAATTTTCTGACTGACTCCCTGAAGGAACATGACTGAAATACTGTAATATGATGCATCCTTGTAATTCAATTACATTCTTCATATATTTCATCTGTTTATATATTTTGTCTACCTTTTGATGTCTAAAAGTTAAATTAATTCAAAAGGTCTGTGCAGCTATAAGAGCTTCCCATCTAGAAACAAGGATTGCTGGGCTTGTATTCTCCTATCGTATGTATCCCTTTTATTAATGGCTCAGATTTCAAGGGGTTGACAGTTGCTCTGTGCTCTAGCATGTACAGTGGAAGGTAACTTGGCAGTGGTATCTCTCTCAAAAATATAGAATAGAATAGAGTAGAGTAGAGTAGAGTAGAGTAGAGTAGAGTAGAATAGAATAGAATAGAATAGAATATATAAAATTACCTATTTCCATGGCAGATGTACACATCAGATCTTTGTGCTGAGTGCCACTAAACATAGATGGAAGTTATGCACTAGAGCAGAAGCAGTCCCTCACTGATGAGGTCAGCAGCCACAGGAGAGTATAAAATGGGGCTTTAATCAGTCAGTCTCAGGAGAGGAGAGATTAAATTTCCTCTGCTAAAACACTGACTAACCTTCACCAATAGGAAAGTCTTCAGTTAAATGGTCTTTTCTTCTCTTGAAACTTTACTTCACAGGGTTTATAAGAGGAACTCGAGGAAATCTTTGTAAAATCAGGAATAGGCTTGTGTGAAAGTATAAAAGTGTGGCTGCGTCATCTACTGAGCAATAGTTTTCACCATAAAATATCCTATCCTCCTATTCCTATTCCTGTTTCATAGAGTCTGGTGGGGCCATATTAGATCTAATGAGAAAAGCATGAGTAAAAGCCAGTTACACTGATTCTGAGCTGAGTTTCTGCAATAGTATTTCTCAGGGGACAGACAAGCTCCTGAGTTTAAAATGCCACTCACTTACTGAAGAAAGATAACTGAGATGAAGGGAAGTCTAAGCATGGATCTTAACAGAAGAGATTTGCACAGAGTCATGCAGTGATCTCACTCCATGACCTGTCCTTCGAGCTGCCCCACGAGAGCTTCACTCCTTCGTCCCTAACTGCTATGGCTGTACTACACATTCAGAGGTCTCTGCCATTTCAGAGCACCTGGTCTACAGCTGTCTTTTGCTCTAGCACTATTCAAATTTCTCAGGAGTTCAGAAATGACCACGTGTTTTACAAAATTTATTTAAACTTTCAAACACAGCAAGAAATTTCACTACCTATTGTACATAGTACCAGCACATAAGGTGTCATGCCAAAAAGCATCATGCCCTAGCTGCAGAATATCCAGATGACATGTATTTAACCTTCAGCACATAGAAGAGCAATAAACAACTAGAACATTACCTTATGGTAGGGAAATGTGAAAATCTTGTGCATGAGGACTATTCATATTTCCTCTGGGTGATAGGTAAAACAAAAACTTTGCAAATAAGTTCCCTCCTAGTCAGGAAGAGTTTGAAGGGGATGATTTTGTGAAGTGTTAGTTTTTCTTTGTTTTTTTGGTTCCAATTTGCAATCCTGCAATTTTCAGTGAATTTCTGCATTACATTGTCTCTATATCATTTGGCCCCTAGACTATTCTTCTGTCACCCCATTCATTGGTTTTGCTGCTTTCTCTTTGCTTCATCTCAGACCACTGCTTCTTTGAGAAGCCTCCCAGCCTGGATTTATGTTTCACCCCTTTCCTTCCCATTAAGGGAAAGGATAATCTTTATTTTTATTTTCATCCCAAATACTCCAGCTGCAGGCAGAATAACAGAAATAAGTTTTCTTTTTAACTATCTCAGTACACAGGATATGCACACCAAACTGGAACAAAAAAAAATCAAATGTCAGTATCAGCATCCCTAGTATGGAACAAGATAATCTCATCCTTTCATCAGGATTCCCACTTATGACTTCACATCATCTATGAACTCTAGATGCAATGCTTGCACTTAGATGTCTGCAAAATAGAGAAAAGGATGGATGACAAAAGGTACTCTTAGAAATAAGGTGTAACAAAGTAGGCATTTTATTTTCATTCAACAAATTGTAATTGCTTATTTTAGGCTGACATTAGTAAAATCTTACTTTCCAGGGGTTGCATTTCTAGGAGTAGGGCCTTAGTCATTTTGTAGCTTTGGAGGCACTAACACTGACTTGATTTCCCCAGTGAAATAATACATTAGTGGATCAAAAGTAGAAAACATTTGGCAGGTACTTATCTCTAAAAGATTTAAAAGTCTTGAATTTAATTCCTCTGCTGCCTTTTGATATGACAGGGTTATTTTAATTGCCTAAGTGGTTTAGGCACAGACCTCTGGTAGAAATATCACTCTGCGATGAAAAACACCAACAGTAAGTGAAGAGTACAATGAGGAACACATGGAGAAAAAATGGAAAATATTTTAGGACATAGCTTAATGCTTGCCAATTATGGGAAACAGACTACTTAGAATCTTTATAGGCTTCATATTTTTCATATTTCATAACCTCATCTAACCAGAACAAGTAAAAATCCAATTAAAGCCAATTAATAATGGTCTACTCAGCTTTTTCTTAACCCTTCCTGAAACTTTACAAGTCCTGCTGTTGGACAGCTGGGTATTTCACACTCACTGAGAACTCTGTAACAATGTGTAAGTAATCCTCTGCAGAAAATGGAATAATTTCTCACTAAGATTAAGCTAGTCCTTAGGTTACAGAGAGAAATATGAAGTGATACTGTAGATACTCACCCCATGTTTCTGTTCCTCTTGTTTTTTTTTCCAAAAACGTTAATTTCAGAAAAAGGCTGAAATGATGTGCTTTGCTCTGTTGATTATATAAGTTAGACTTTCACCTAACCAGCTTTTCATCCAACCATTTGTTAGGGACGAATCCTTCATTGGTCTAACAGTTGCTTCGATGCTTTATAAAGATCAGCTTCTAAACAGAAACGCATCTCTGAAAGGATCTCAATTTCCAAAGCCCTGTCAGAATACTCCAGAGTAACACTCCATAGGAATACTCCATGGCTTTTATATTGTATCAGTTACCACAGATGGCTGGAAACCTAGTCTTTTCTCCTAAAAAAAGCCTCCTGTGGTTTCTTTGCTAAAAGAGTTTCATTTCAGCTGTTGCACTGTAATAGAAGCACTCTTCAACTCAGACTCAGTCCCTATAAACCCAGTTCTCCTTAGTTCCCACTGAATTTGTGGACTTGCTTTGTGTTTTTTTCTAAGACAGTTGTTCACAATACTCATAGGTGCAGTCTGTGCTAGCTGCCTCTCCTGCGGTCCCAATCTGCTGAATCTGGAACCTGCTACCCTAGCTCGGTTTGCTTCCCAGCACACAGGGGAGAATGGAAAATTTCTAAGAGCAAATGTACAGCTTGAGGAAAGAATATAGGAAACAGATCAAGTAGGGAAGTAGTCCTATGATACATCATCTCAGCTTTTGGCAACTAGAGGTTTAGAAATTTCTTCTGCTGAAAATTGAATCAGGAAAATCATAAATAGTAGCTACCAATATACAAGCGCATATGAACACATTCGTTTCCATGTAAGATCTGCTTATGTTTTTGGTCTCCTAAACACTTTGAGTTTTATATGCTGCACAGGGAATAACCAATATATTACCAGTTTTAAAGATCTGGGTTCACCACTGATTCACAGAAAGTCATACAGCTGCGTTCTGATCTTCCTTTCTGACAGTGGGAAATGATCACAAAAGAAGTGTGCTGTGTAGGATCTGCTCAGAACTAGCTGACAGGAAATATTCAGAAAAAGATATCACCATTATATCCCCTTCCACTTTGGGGTTTTAAAATAAGATAAATATTTTAAAATATTAAAAAATATTTTTTATTTTTTATAAATAAAAAATACAAAACCTTTTCTTAAGGAATTCAAACCACAAACCATAGGACAACCCATGGACTCTTCCTGAGCATACAGCAACATGCAATGCAGCATATTCAGTGAATCTGGGAGAGCTCTGGTTCTAAGTCTTTCTGCTGGTGATGATTTAAAGCCATTTTTCTTGGGTCTAGAGAAGCCCTCATGAAGGTGACTACTTATAGGTGGTTTTCCTCCCAGGTGATGCCTTGACAGGCAGGGGAAGCACCGAACTCTCCTCTGGCTCAGCAAGTTCTGAAGGGCTCCTTATAAGCAGAGGAACTCCAGAAGCAGTAGTCTTCTTTTCAAACAAGAGCAGTAATAGGGTACTGTCTTCAAAGGTAAGAAAGGCAAATGTAAATGTATAGAACTGAAGAATTAAATTGGTTTTCTGCAAGCTGATCAAATGCTACAACTGGTAGGCTGCTGTACAAAGGAAAAGGAATGCTCAAACTGTCCAGCTTTGTTAAAAGAAAGAGGAAGCCAAAAAAACAAACATTCACTTGATTTCAAGAGCCCCAATCTAGGCTACATTTAATAATGAGGGCTCCAGAAGCCATCTTATGTTCTACTGCTGAGATACTCTAAAGTTATTCTTCATTCCTGAAATTCTTAGCTCAAAATCCTAATTTTTGTAAATACAGTATAAAAACAGACATTTGTGCATGTACTCAATGACACTTTCAGGAAAGAAGATCCAAGAGATTCTTTTCTGATTTTTATGGCATGTGCAGGCTTCTAGCGCAGTATAGCTCACAGCAATAAAAGAGGGGAGTTGTAACCAACCTGACATTGCAGTCTACCCACAGTGAAAGACAGGAAATTTTTTAGCCTTTTTCCTTTGCTTTGTTGGTACATTTTTTCTCTAGATGTTGGAAATTAACCGAACAAAAGGAAAAGTGTGCTTGAATTCAGAAGAAGTGAGGCTTTGATCTTAAAGAAGGTAAAAATCAGAATGTGGGGAGTACATATATCAGTAGGTCAGGGGAAGTGATGTCACACTTATAATGAGCAACAATGATACTTCTAAAAAAAAAAAACTTCAAAAAATGCCTCCTAGATATTAAATTAAGGGGTATGTTTGCATGTTAACTGCCTCCAAGCTATCTTTTATATTAAACTACTTTATGTGCAAGACTTCCCAGATCATTTACAGGGCAAGTGCTTAGGAAAATAGGGGCTTTCCAAGTGCCTGAAAAGATTGTCTGACTGATTGTCTGTCTACAGATTTTCTTTTAAAGCTATTTTAAGTATATGATCCCATCCCAGCTATTTAACTCAGGAACCTGTCAATTACATGCTGCCTAATTGAACTCTCATATACTGTAGGATAGCAAGCCACAAAGCATATGAACAAAAACGTGAAGAAAGGATTTTCTGCTGTGATTTCATTCTTCAAACCCAATTTGAAAAGGTCAGATTTCAGATTGCACAACCCTATTGAGACTTAGGGACTTAAATGGGACAATCATACACCAAAAAAAAAAAAGAAAAAAAGAAAAAAAATCCACCCTAATTTTTCTTCCTCTGCTGAAAGGCAAAAGGAGGTCTTTAATATGAGTTACTTACTGGGTCTAATAGCAAGGGCTGTGGGTGTAGAAAGGACAATGAAAACTGAAAAAGGGAAACAGCTTTTGTACTGCCAAGCTAGTAAATGGACGACTGACTGACTGTCTGACATCTCCTTCAGAGACACTTTGCAGTCCTGCTTTCTCGTTTGATTTTTTTCTTCAAAGAGAAAATGTGGGATATGAAACAGCTTTAGCAACTAAATAAGGGAAAATATAATTACAAGAGATTTTAAGAAAGGCTGGAAATAAACTGTGCATTTTGCAAAAGTTAGACTATCATTCTGAACTAAAACTCCCTGAGGTTAATTGGGACCATTGATTTCAGCAGGATTTGTATCAGAACCTAAAACACTATGTTTTACAGAAATGAGAATGGCAATATCTATCTTAATATGCATTAAGTATGTTTAAACTACTTATTTAATCAGCATACAAATGAATTTACATTCACTCTGTGTTTATTGATTGACTGCATAAACAAGCATGACCTCGGTTGCTGTAAATCCTCAGGACTCCATCAGCTCTAATAGATGAATGATAGTTCATTTCAACAGGAAGACCTGATCCAAAAAGAACAAGGGATTTTATAAAGTATATGACCATCTATCCTCTTAAATGGTACAAAATATGACTGAGTGAGCTCATGTGAGCTGAGGAGAAAGAAGAAAATGCATCTAACCTCATAAGCTCACATAGCAGGTGGCTTGAAATTATGATGATCCCTAAATGTTGTCAGAACTATGCCTGGCACCCTCTTTGATATTTAAGGGGTAATTGAGTGTTAATTCCACTGACCTTATTCACAGAACCTCTTCCATCCTGGGAGCATTAGTGACAGTCAGGCAGCACACTTTAGATAGCTGTCTACTGGACATTTTTCTTTTTAGTGATTTTTTTTTTTTAACCTGAGGCATTTCAGTCACGTAACTTCAGCAATCAATTTTGGCCCAAAGCAGCATAGTCCTCAGTCACATGGAAGCAAGTATTTGCATGCAAGCTTGCCGTTAAGGCACCAGGGAAAAGAGTGAGTCCACAAAAGCTTCAGAAATAGGAATCTGAGTTGAATCATTGCAGTCAGCTAAATTACAGGCCCTGTAATTAGTCTTTTTGGAGGTTTGTTAGATTGTTAATCCCTTTGCTGGATATAATTGCTTTATTGAATCTAAATTAATGCAATGTTTTAAGAAATAATAATGCAATTCTAATGGCTACATAAAATTATTTAAAAAAAAAAAAAGGGAACTATGTTGTTAGAGACCTAATTTAGATTAGACTCTCTGAAACAGCTTTGGGAATGGTATTTTGTACAGAATATTGTTGGAGGGGCTGAGTTGAGGGGGTAATATTTTATTTACACAGTGTATGCAAAGTAGTTGTATTTAAAAATTCACTAGATTGGGAGCATTCACTGCATATGGAGAGTGAGTCAGTGCCAAATCAGAACTGGATCTATGCCAGGAAATAAAGCCGGCGGTTAGACATCTGTAAAGTGTTGGATGGGATGGAAGACAAACTTAAAACACTTCTGTTCATTATACATCTAAGCTGTTTCCTAGCTATTCATCTAGATCTGAATTTCCAGACCAAAACTGCTGTACCTAAAGATGGGCATTTACATATTTTGCAGTACACAGGAATCATATTGGGTCCCAGAAGGACCAACTTAACCAGAATATATACCTCTGAAATACCAAGGTACAATCAGATCTTATCTGACCCTGTCTGGGAGTAAAAAATATCTATATCATCCAGGTGTCTGGGAATTCCAGCACTACCAGGAATTAACTCATTATCCTACAGCACTATCCTCATAAGATAAAAGGAGGATGGGGGAAGGACATGGAAACATGAGAAGGATGGGGGGAAGGGCATGGAAACATGAGAAGGAGGGGAGATAAAAGGGAATTGGGGAGAAGAAAAAACATGTGGAGTCTTAATTGAGCTTGGTGAGGAAGCAGGAGGAGAAAAACATACTTGGCTGGGTTATGATTTATTCTCTCTAGTGATCTATATTTGCAGTGAATTGAGACATGCTCTTGTTTCTAATATATATTTTATATTTTGTTTATCAAGTGTGAAGTCAAGGATCAACAACTTTAAGTTATGGGCGAAGCATGGTGCTTCTTCAGAGCCAATATCTTCAGGCTCTACTTTGTAAAGCCCACTGAGGGTTTTCCAAGCTATTACAGATGATATTACTCTGAACCTCAGCTCAGTGAATATATTACTCTAGTATGTTACAATAAACTCTGTAATATATTACATTTCTTGTAATCCCCTATATGCATCATGTATGATCTTGATCCCCCGTGCTTCACAAAGAAATCATTACCAAATGACCACAAGAAAAGAATTTGAGGCAAAATTTGCAAAGAGAAAGGGGAAAAGTGCAGAGCTAGATACTCAAACCAATGGGTGTACAATCATTTTTCCTCTTCCACTTCTAAAAGTAAGGAGGGTTGGAAGGGTAGCAGGAGAGTTCTAACACAATGATCACTAGTAGCAAGTTTCCAAGGATTCATAGTCATAACTCTTGATACATAATTTGCATTTTGATTGCTTTTTGTTATATATTTTGCTACTTTAAAAGAAATTTCAGAGGTTACAGGTTTTTGTATATACTTAAAATTCCATACTCATATTTACAGATACACAGTTTTTCAACTGTGAGGGGGAAGGGAGAAGGGGGAAGGGAGAAGGGAGAAGGGAGAAGGGAGAAGGGAGAAGGGAGAAGGGAGAAGAAGGAAGAAGGAAGAAGAAGGAAGAAGGAAGAAGGAAGAAGGAAGAAGGAAGAAGAAGGAAGAAGGAAGAAGAAGGAAGAAGGAAGAAGGAAGAAGAAGGAAGAAGGAATAGATGAAATAGATAGCAAGCAAACAATTACACTGTATAATTGCATGAGGAGCAATAATGCCAGATTAGAGAAAACGAGCATGTTGTATGCTAAATACACAGAACACTCCTTCAACTCTATTCAGAGTTGGTAATCCCTCACCCAGTGCCACGTGATCACTGCAGGTTTTAGCATGTCAAGGGATATATCAAATATCTAGAGAAAGTTCCAAGAGCAGAAATGAGAGTGAACTTCCCAAAATGATGATCTAGCACAAGACCTGAGTTGCTGAATCCAGGAGGGAGTAAGCTAGGAGTTTTCAAAGTCTAGAAGAATTCTTTGTGAAAGATGGTAATTAATTGCTTCCCACAACCCTGAAAAGGGGAAAAGATTGCTATAAGGAGGAATTAGGGTAGAGGTGAGATAAATATTTCTGTGTGTAAGGCAGACTAGACAATGAGTAATAGAACCACAGAGATTTTCCTGCTTGACAGTATGTTAAAGGGGTTACCTAAACAACTGGATGTGTTTTCTGTACTGATCCTGCTTTAGGACACACTTTTGAATTAGTGGATCTCATAAATATTGCACAAAAAGTATTTTTATCAACCAGTATGCAATTTCTTATGCTTGCTCAGTTGCCTAGACTGTGGTGATAAACACAGACTTTCATTAAGGTCATTATAATGTAAATCAAACATGAAAATTGAAAGGAAAATTATTGCCATAAGCAAGAATTCAAAATTCCTTTGGCTAGGAAGTATATTACTGAGTATACCAGAGGAACAGAAATTGGAGATATATATACTCTATTCACAGATCTCTCACAGTAGACTTCTACTTTCTGTCCAGATATTTCATTGCTCCAAAATAAAAGATCAGAGTTTAATTATTGATTATACCCACAAAATGTGTCTTTGTGAATAGTCCATATTGCACTGGCTTCTCAGATTACTGCATGCTCTACAGTTTTCTGCTTCTTCACATTAAAAAATAAAATAAAATACATTTCTCTATCTTGCAGTTCTTAGCTCTGGCACATCCATTATTTCACAAATAGCAATTATTTTCACTTTCTTTCCCACACTGAATTTTTCAGGTCATTATTTATATAATGCTGTTAATACCAGCACATTTCTGAACAAACCTGTAACCTTAATATAGATATCAGCATACCATATGAAGGAAATTTCTTTATGCAATCTGTGTAGAATACATCTCTAAGGTTCTCAGAGAGCTGAAATAATGAAAATTAGACCTTGGGCCATTAAGACAGAGTGGTCCCTGGCCTCACTAACATAACTAACAACATACGTTCCCTGCTTTGTTATAGCATCCAAGGGCTTATAACTTCTTACTCTAACATTCATAAGAACAACATAGAGATGCTTAATTAAAGCCTGTGATGCCCTTCTTTGCCAGATCTTAATAGTACATTTATAACACAAGTGTGCTGTTAGACTTCACCATCTTGTGGAAAAGTATTATCAAGGTCAGTAGAAATTCTGCACACACAGCTGTCAGGAGGCTCAAATCCATGAACAGCTGGAAGGCAAGGTGCTGAGTTTACCCAGAACTTTGAAACTCCTCTGCTTTCTTAAAACACTTTTCCTATTCTTGCAAACAATGGACAGTAACAAGGCATACCTATTGTTAAAGAAGCTGATATTTTACCTGTTACTGTATGCTTAAATTCTCAGAAGTCATTCAACACAATCTCACTCACGTTCTTAAATTTATGTTTGAAAAAGATGTCATAAGATTATATTTGTCAGTATGGATTCCTGTACTTGCCTATGAACAAATCTATGCATTTCTTGTAAGTGATCTATTAGGGACTCATTTTCTCCTCATAACATCTTACACAATGAGAAAATATTTTTAAAAGTTGCTTTACTTCCTTGACAGGATTTCTTCGGTGTCACCAAAATTAGTATTTGAGAGAGGTTATAAAGTTATTTTAAAAAACAAATACATATATTTTGTGAAAGGAAGGAGAAACCTTGTGGTGAGCAATACAAAACCACAACCTACTGGTGCCCTAATTGTTACTCCTATTACCAGTCACTGGACCACATGCCAATACAGCTATGATGACAGGGTCCAAGAATAATTGTGTTAAAGTTTTGGAGCTGCCTCTTGCTATGTGATTTTCTTGAGCTACTCCTGTTCTCCCTGGTCTTCCTTGCCCTCCTGAATGCCATTTCCTTTCCCTTCAACATGGTCTCTTATAATTCGTCTCTGCTTTATGCATTAATTGATAATATCCCATTCAAATCCCACATACATCCTGCTATAGGCAAGGTGTATATGACAGACCTTCAAGCTGTAAGTGCAGGTTTATTTCAAGTAGGAAAATGGATTTAAGAAATGTGTGCTCTCTGCCTCAGGAATGTGCACCTGAAGCCTTTCTACTGAAATGCACCCTGATTGACCACAAAACCAATCTGCTCAGCTTTCAGTCCAAAGCTTCTGCAATCACACACCATGCCTCTTTTGTCAAGTACCCATTTCCTACTATACATAATATGTTTTTTTTTCCAGCTAGATCCTGATTCCATGTGGAAAACTTAGTCTTGGTTTCACATTCCACGTGCCTTATTTGGCCCTGGAAAGTTTAGTCTGATGTATTTTAAAGATGGAAAAAAGAACATCTAGAGCTGGGTTCACTTTGAATTTCGTATTCTGCCATTGAAATAAAAATAGAATTATGATGTGGGAGAGGGAGTATCTCTGCTGCTCAGATAGAAAGCTCCTGGGAGCTTCCAGAATATCCTGTCTGTCTCTATGCTGAAGGCTTTTAGGCCTCTCCCAGCATAGCCAGGCTGTACCTTCTGGAAGCGTACGCAAGCAGCAACCCAAGCTTACCCTTTATCTGTATCATGAATGTACAGTGAACCCACCATGCAAGCCTTCATAACACAACAGGTCTTGCAGCTAGATAAACTGCAAAACTGGCACCAGTGCCAGGCCCTCCATCAAGCACCTGCAAACCTGACAGTGAATGCAGGCCCAGGCACACCATGAGGGTCCCCAGAGCAGAGTGACACAGCCCTTTTGGCTGCTGGGCAAACCTGGGAAATGGAACATAATTTTCCAGAGCATCTCAGAGGATGCTGCAAGATCTGGCAGCATGGGCAGTCAGGGCATTTACCCTTGACAGCACTGTAAATGCACTGGGGTTCAAGGTTCAGCCATCTTGCCAACTGTCTCAGTCATCCCATTTGTAACCCAGTGTTACAACATCCTGCATAAATAAGTGCTTGTCACCAGGAATAAGATCCTTCAGGGTATAGCTTGAAGCATGGCTGTACCATGGTACAGGCTGGGGGATGACCTGCTGGAGAAGAGCTCTGAGGAGAGGGACCCAGGTGTCCTGGTGGATGAAAGCTTGGCCATGAGCCAGCAGTGTGCCCTGGTGGCCAAGAAGGCCAATGGCATCCTGGGGTGCATTAAGAAGAGTGTGGCCAGCAGGTCAAGGGAGGTGATCCTCCCCCTCTACTCTGCCCTATCCAGGCCTCACATGGAGCATTGTGTCCAGTTCTGGGATTCCCAGTACAAAAAAAGACAGGGATCTCCTCAAAAGAGTCCAGCAAAGGGCAACAAAGACGATAAAGGGCATGGAACACCTCCCTTAAGAGGAAAGGATGAAAGACCTGGGACTGTTCAGCTTTGAAAAAGGAAGACTCAGAGAGGATCTCATCCACATCTATAAATATCTAAGGAGCAGGAGGCAAAGGTACGAGGCTGGACTCCTCTGCAGTGTGTGGTAACAGGACAAGGGGAAATGGCCACAAAGTGAAGCATAGGAAGTTCCGCACAAATGTGTGTGGGAACTTCTTCACAGTGCAGTGACGGAACACTGGCACAGACTGCACAGAGAGGTGTTGGAGTCTCCTTCTCTGGAGATATTCAAGACCTACCTGGATGCCTACTTTTGCAACCTGGGCTAGGGAGCTGTTTTGGAGGGGCGTTGGATAAGATGATCTCTAGAGGCCCCTTCCAACCCCCACAATTCCATGATTCTTTAATTCTGTGAAGGCACTACTTCTCTATCTGCTCATTTCCTTGCATGGTACTTCTCAAAATGACCATTGCTGCCCTGCTGGATATACAGACACTGTGTAGAAAGGGGAAAAAGAAAGTTAGGTGGGAAGGAGGAAGGGGAAAGTCTAACTTGGGTTCCTGTCATGATGGACTCTGTTTTGATGTGTGGATTACAATATTATGCGATTGATGCTCCATGGACCTAAGGATAATCCTGTTTTCTCCCTTATTTGGACACAGAACGTATTTCTAGAAGGCTGAAGGGGAGGTATTACAACTTTTCCAAGTTCCATTCAAGTTGCTCCACACAATCCACTGCCAACTGTTATTTCCCAAGCACTGCATTTCTCCAGCAGCGAGCAACTTTTACACCGTACAATTCTTAGGACCCAATTTTTGCACTGAGACAAAGTCTACCTTCTAGGAATGCCATAAGCTACTATGTATGCATTTACAGATTCAAAAATAGCTGGCAAATTGCCTCTTCAAAAACATTAAGAATGCACATTAGATACTATTACAAAAAGACACTGTTGCACACTGCAGGTGACATTCTTTTTTCCAGTGCCTCCTGACCTCAACCTGTCTCTATCCAGTGCTCTTACCAAGACAGAGTAATCACTGGGACCTGAACACGGAGAGGAAAAACAAAGTGTCCACAGTATGTAAAACAGTGATTCAGGAATGTACTTCCCTAGTCCATTATTACACCTGTCAGGCAATGGTTCTTTGCTTTCTTAACATAGTAAGAATTCATATGAATTAATGATCATGATTAATCACATTAAAAATGTACATCATAAACTGTGTTTATTAATTCTAGGTTTGAGGAAAAATCCTACATTCCTTCAAATAACTGTGCCAGTTCTGCTAGGAGCCTTTTTCTTGCTGCTCAGCTATAAATAGTGCACAGCACACATGTGAAAAGCATCACGCTCTGTTCTGAAGTGGGAAATTGCTGAAGAAAACTCTTCAGGTAAACAAGCCCTTCCTGAAGGCTGTCAGAGTAATTGGCAGCAATCACAACTCCTGGATTGCCCTGCTGACAGCGCTGCCCCAACTCCTCCTTGCTGCTAAAACAATGCTGTGTCAGAGATGCCAGAGAACAGTAGGACGGAAACCAAGAAGTCTAGGTGCTGACCTTACAGAAAAACCGCCCAAACTGCACTCTTTAGCAAACTACCTCCTTGGTGTGGTTCAGATGCACACTCCATCTCCTCCCTCAGCTGCTGTCAACATCTCCCTTTGCCAGCAGCCACAGCTTCAACTCAGCCCCACGTAACAGGTCCTATAAACATGGTTCTCCATACTAGAGATTAGGTACAGCCGCTTCACAGCCTCCACATGCAAAAACCTCCATTGCTACCTGTAAGGCTTTTCCAATATCTCATGTTTTGCTGTACTGCTCACCAAGCATATGAATAACAAACTATCCTCTTTTGTGCACTTCTTGGTTTATTTTTGAAGCTAGACAAGGTTGCTATACCCAACAACAGTATTTCACACAGTTCAAGACTATTAAGAGCTCATAGAATCATACAATCATACAATCATTAAGGCTGGAAAAGGTCATTAAGATCATTAAGTCCAACTGTCAACCCATTGCCACCATGTTCACTAAACAGCGTCCCTAAGATCATCCAAGACCATCCTGTTCCAGAGGATTAATGGGATGCAGGAGTGGTGCATTTAATTATACAGTGTAAAGTATGTTTAAGGGATCACACACCTCTACTCTGCTCAGTTTCCACCTTCATCAATTGTGTGCAAAATGCTAACTGTAAATCTGCCTCAGCTCCTGCATTGTATCTGTGCCAGCAAGACGGAATTCTTTCCATTTCATGCATTAAACCATATTCACATGAACATAAAACATGCCATCTGACACAGCTATTAGTAAGCATACCGTGACACTGATAGAAGTGCTGTTTGTTGGTTGTATTTAGGCTGCAGCTGAACACAATGGGACATAATCATACTGTCCCAGGTGACAGATCACACAAGTCACTCTTCATAGGTGCTCCAGCCTTTCCATTGACTCTGTGAGGAACTCAGACTCCTAACTTTTGTTTTATCAGATCGTGTCTCACTCTGATAAATAAAACAGACAGTGAGATAATCCAGCATCAGCTTGAAATGGGTGATTAGCTCCTTTTATTCCTCTTGGCATGTAGAGTATTTTAGAAAGATCACATACAACAAACCTCCCAGAAGTGTTCAAGAGGACAAACCTCATTGGCTCAAATACTTCCAAAAGAAGGAGCCCAGTCCTAATTTAAATGAACTTGTTTTTAAGTGTAGGTGATAGCATGGGAAGTATTTTGGAGTGTATCTAATTATGATGAGGCATCTAAAGCAGAAGTGCCACTGGTCAATACATATATACCCGTTATGTGGTCGATATCATGTTTCACTGCATGGATAATACATTCCAAATCAGCTCAGAGATAACCAGATCTTCACAGAGACAACTTGTTTAGTTATTACTGACACTTGGAATATGCTGTTTGTTTTCCTTCCCCTTTACAGTTGACAGTTACTGCTTAAGAAAGGACTTTGATAGAGCCAATGACATGCCTGAGGGTACTTTTTAACAGCTGTCAGGGGGGGAGGAGGAAGAAAATGAACACATAAAAATAATGTCTGATCTAAATTAGTAAATTACATGTTCCCAGATGTTTCCTTCTTGAGTCCCCATGTAGAGAAACTGTGTCAGGACACCAGTAGTTTAAGATTTACAGTGGTCAGCCAATCTTTCCTCCTTTTTCATAAGTTGATCTCAATTTCCCAGAGTGATGTTGTTTTCACTTCACATCTTCTGTACAAACAAAGTATTCCCTCCCCCACAAACACATGCACATGCACACGCCGCTCTTTGGTCTGCATACAGGAGCTTGGCACCAAAAAGATAAGTGATTAAGATTTAACAAGTGTCAAAGCCAAGTGGCTCACAGACACTTACCTGGAGATCAGAATGTGGTTTAGGTGTGTTCTGAAATTCAAATTAGCAAGTGTCATTCTTCCTGCCTTCTTCCACACTTCAGGGAATGTTTGATCTGCAGAGAGTGAATGAAACACAGAAAATGAGCAAGACAAGCCCCAGGATGCAGGGGCTGATACTTCCCACTCCCGGGCACTGCCATTGTTTCTGGGAGCATGTGAATAATCACATTTACACTTTGTTATGTGACCAGATTGCAGGGCACCAATGTAGTGTACTGTAGAATCGACTCCCTCATAAATATTTAGGTCAAGGATTTCAGCACAGAGCAGCACAATTAACAATTCAAAATGCTACCACTGAGTTTTGTTTGGCACCATCAGCTGGAAGTGAGCAGACGTGCCTTTGTTAGGTTACGATGTACTCTACCATTTGTAATACACCATCAATGTAACAGTCCCTCAGAGCCTTGATCAGAAATTTCATACTCTCTCTTTTTGTTCACTAACGTACACACTTTAGAAAGGATGTCATGGTCTCATGCTATTACCACGTTGCTAAGAAATAGAAGATATCACAGGAAAAGGAAGGAGATCTATCACCTGATTGACCTACATGGGTTTCTTACTGTAAAAAAATGCTAGATTTAGTTAGTTCTCATATGAGGGAAAAATGAAATAGGTACTGAAAATACTGAAAATGCATTGTATACATCAAGTCCAATATGAAATTTATACTACATGTAGTAGTCAAAATTACTGTATCAGTGCTTACCTACAACTAGTCCTTCCATCTCTCTATTACACTATCATACAGGTGCATCAATCACAACAAACACAAACACAAGAGCAAGCTGTAAAATCAGATGGTAGGATATAACCAAGAATGATATTTTATTTTTTTATATTTGTCCCTTGTCCACCTAAGCAGAAATTGTAATATTACTAAGTGAAAACTGGAAGATGAAAGGGGGCAAATTAAAAAAAAAAAAAAAAAAAACATGAAGTGTCAGGAAAATAGGAACCACTCAAGGACAGGTTTTCTTTTGCTCCTTTGGCCCAGCTCAGAATCATCTGTTGTCATCTTGCACTGCAGTTTCTGTGACAAGTATGCATGTTCAAAGTAGAATGGCCTGTCCAGCCTCACACTGAGCAGGGAGGATGAATTCTAGAAATATTGCATGCAATGACATTTTTTGCATTTGAAGACACTGTGAATAATTGTTCCCTAAAATAAAGATGATGCCCAGTTTTTCACTGAGTGTTCTAATTTTGTACAAATTTGTTGCATTTGAGATTAATTCTTTCCTGGATAGTGATGTTATTTCAGATATTGATAAAAGCAATGTAAAAAGTTCAGGACATAGAGGTAAGAAAAACTTGAAACACTGAGGTATTGTAAAACCTTTGTCTTCTTCACAACTTTTTCCTCCAATTCCTTCCTTTGTTTCCAGTCCTCCACTAAACCGTAGAAGGATCCGCTGCTCCAAACCCTCACACAGAAGGCAATGGTGCAGCACATAACAAGCACCTGGCACATGAAGAACCCCCCCCCCACACAGCTATTCCATGTGAAAGGTGGACTAACCCATGCCAATTCCAAGCTTTCTCTTGATGGCATCTAATTCTAAAGTAATCTGTTTTTCTACTCCAGAGCAGTGCAAGACCAAGGAAATTAATATATCTGAAACTATATGTGCCTTTAAGGAGGACTCGTTAATAATAGAGTCCACTTACATGTACAATTGCTTGTCCTTTTTAACAAAGAATCCAACTGCCCCACACGGTGACTTGCTGATCAGTTTTAAATGTAGTCAGTACAGGATGTGCTCTGCAGTGTGCATTAAAATCTTCACAATCATCCCCTACTTTGCCTTCTAGTGCTGCTAATTTTAATGTGGCTATTTTTTGTAGAGAGAAGGTAAGATCTGAGTTTCCCTAAAAATAAAAGAGGATTTAAAAGGATGAAGGTTCTGGATCTGAAGGTAATCTTTTCATTTTATTTCTGCTCTTTGGTGCATTTTGCAACCTATTCTTTTTGACTGATGCAGTTCATTCAGAAAAGGCATCATGCAGCAAATTTGATTTGGAGTATAAAAGAGCAACAAAGAAATCATTCTGTTCACCTTGTCCCAAAGACTTTTTTTTCTAAATGCACATATACACACATATATAAATGTCTTTATTTGTAGCTCTATAGAACTAAAGAAGTGAATAAGGAGAAAAGCACTGAATAATTCATTGCAATCTCTTCCTTTATCACTCAAGTCAAATCCTCCCACTTATATCAAAACTAAACTGAATCTATCAAATTATTAATATTAAAAATATAACTGCAAAATGTTATTACAAAGGGAAAACAAATATCTTGTTATTCAGCACTGTTAGCTTTCCATCACTGCATCTGGAGACAGACTTCCAGATCTGAACCAGCTACCCTGTATTTTGTGCACAGTCAAAGGAGATTACAGCATCCAGGGACTGAAATGTCTCATCAGAGTTCTCTCTAAGCAAAGAACAAAAATAAACCATTCAGATACATTCCCAAAGTATCTACATCTGCTGACTAAAAAGGGAGCCTAGAATAACTAGCTGAGGTGTAGATTGCCCTATCCCTTCTCCCACAGATAATTAATGTCACAAGAAATTAAACAAATCAATTTTTCCCACCTCTGACAAACCTTAAACAAACTAACCTACACAGCTGAATGTTGAGTATAAGAATTATGTCACACAAATGCATATCAGTATACCAAAATATTCCAAATATACTCTTGCCTTCAGGTAAGTGTATGTAACTCCTGTTAAAATGTTGTTATGCAAAGAATATCCCTTCTATAGGGCTTACTAATTTAGCCTGCAAGTTCATGTTTAGAGGAACATTAATGGTTAACCACCCTGTTCTAGTCTCCATGTGCAGACTGTGTGTGTAATTCCCAGCACTCATAGAAGAACATATACATCCAAAAATAAAGCTCTATACAGAGTTTTCCAGTAGACAATTGCTCACTCATTTAAAATGTATGTTTACTTAAAATTTTGCTCCCTGGGATGGCCTTATGAAAAATGCATTTCATTTTAGTAGGGATTCCCAAAGGAGTCAGCTGCCAAGCAGTCTTCTTCTAGCTTCTTCAGTACAAACAATTTAAAGCAGGACACTAAATCTGCACTCAAAATTAGCTTGAGCTCAGTTTCTGCTGACAGTGCCTCCTGAGGAGTACCTGAACAATTCCATTAGCATGCTGATAATTCCTTCCTGTCAATTTGTTATCCGACATTAATTTTATACAAAACCATGACACTTGAACACATTCCAAATACAATCATTTTGGGGAAGGTCAAGGGACAATAGGAAATGAAGAACTGAAATTTTCCTAGTTTTGAATGTTTTCAGCTCTTCATTACAAACTACTGCTAGGTCCTCGCAGAGTCACTCTACATGCTTTTGTATTAGACAGTGCAGATATTAACTCTCCAGCTGGAAATCTATCTTAAATTCTATCCCATTTTTTGAGATCAGGTAAAAAAAAATGTTAGGAAAATAAAAATTGCATATTTTAACTCTTGCATAGTGTCTCATGAGCCGCTGGTGATTTCAGTCAGAAGTCCTGATATCATACACCAAATCAAACTCTGTCCAGAGCAGGATCCTCAGATACGTAGAATATGTGGCAAGGGACAATTTTGCTCACATGGTCACACTATTTCCATAGCTAGTCAGATTAAAATAATATCTATATACAAATGAAACGATATGTTTAGAACTAAAAGTTTACTGAGGAAGTTTGTGTTTTGAATGAGTGTCATATCATGGTTTATTGTATATTACAAATCCTTCAAAAGCGATGTCACCAGTCAAAACAATCAAGACACGTTACAAATTTTTGGCTGAAATAAAGGACAATAAAGTAGATGTATACTGCTTGGCAAGAGTCCTGAAGATATGTATATCAGAAGTCATTTGAAACTAAATCAAAAGGGATTCAGGCTCGATGGGCTACAAGTGATAATCAGCCAGAAAATCTAACCTCTGTGAAATTGTAACACCAGTAAAAACTTTTAGAATTTATTATTTTGCATCAAAACCAATTGCAGGGTAAATGTTTGGAGCTGGGCTGAATTGACAGACAGATCTCCTGTTTCTCTCACTCAGTAAATAAACATGGGAAGAAAATATAAATGGTCTTATAGAGAAGAACTGGCGTAAACTCCAGACATAGCTATGATTTCCATTAAGGGAAAAAAGTATTTTAACTTTGAAGAGAAGAAGTGATAAAAATAAACAGTTGAAGAATACGAAAATTGAGAATCTGTCTCCACAGAGCTTTAATCCAGCAACCATTACCAGAGGCGCATGGTGCTCAATGGGGGGTAGGGGGAAGCTAACTGCCCACACAGCACTGAACGCCGGATGGGAGCCTGCTCACTCCATCAGCCCTGTCAGATTTGGTGAACGACCAACTCCAGCAAAATGGATTAAAACTGTGGGATATAAATATCTAAGGTGCAGGAGGCAAAGGCACGAGGTTGGACTCTTCTCTGCAGTGTGCGGTAACAGACCAAGGGGAAATGGCCAAAAACTGATGCATAGGAAGTTCCACACAGATGTGTGTGGGAACTTCTTCACAGTGCAGTGACGGAGCACTGGCACAGGTTGCACAGAGAGGTGGTGGAATCTCCTTCTCTGGGGACGTTCAAGACCCATCTGAACACCTACCTGTGCGAGCTGGGCTAGTGAGCCTGCTTTGGTGAGGAGGTCAGACTAGATGATCTCTAGAGGTCCCTTCCAACACCTACAATTCTGTGTTTCCATGACTGTGATTCAGTCACAAAGAGTAATCTATAAGTTTGTTAGACCTATAACTAACATTTCATTGAAGGAGCAGAGAGTGGGAAGCATGTTAAAAGAGGTATGCATGGAGCTTTATTAAATAAACACATATACATCTACCATAACCAGATACCCACTATTTACTATAACTCTCATGCTATCTCTTCTACATATTAAAAAAAAAATAATAATCTGTACTACTAACACTTCTGCTTATCTTAATAGATGTATAAATACTTTAATTCAATTTGCCCACCAGATAGCTGATAGAAAGAAAAAAAATCTGCTATTAGGTTTCACCCCTATTAAGTAAGTTTTACTGGATTGCTGAGTTACCGTTCATTACTGTTGTATCTCAAAATATCACCTTCACTTCAGCTGTAAATAACCCAGGAAAACAGTTCAAACCTTAAGAGAAACTTCCAAAGGCAAGATTTTTTTTTTTTCCCTCATAGCTAAGACCTTTCCCAGGGGAACAGACCACTTTTGGAGGTGTTAATGCTTCGTGTTTGTAGCAATGCAAAAAAAAAGTATATAGAAATAATGGGTTGGCTGAGTATTTTATGAAAGCATTGCTCCTATTAGGGGATTCTGGGCAAATAAAAGTCAAGATAAAACAAAGCTGTGATGGAAAGCCTGGAGAATTTGTACTAGTTTCTATACTGAAACTTGCTTCCATCTTCTAAATTGCCAATTGTCATATATCGTTACTGGTTAGGCTGTTAGCTGCTTATTTGATTATACTGTAACCCTCTTTCTTGAGTGTCAGTGTGTCTATGTATAAAATTGTAAAATGTGTTTCTGCGAGCACAAAAGCACAGGAAAGCGTGAAGATGATCATTAAAAGTATTTTGTTGCTTTTTTTATGCATAGATAATATGCATCTACAACATAACAACAAAATACTGAGATGTTTGATTTTATTTGTCCTTATAGAATTTGTGATTGCTTGTACTTCAGTAGTTACCAGGAGTACTTGCACAGTTTTAATACTAATTTATGATGAAGCATAACAAATGAACCACAAGTTATTTAAGAAAATGAAATAAGGAAACTTTTGAGGCTTTAGCAGACAAACAGACTGAAGTGAGTGCAGTCTGATGTAAATGAATAGACAGCTTCAATGAAAATGAAAGAGAAGAAAACTCCCTCCTGGGGTTCATTATGCCTCTTGAGCTGTTGGTAGTAAAGTTAATTTTTAAATGCTTTGAGGTGATTAAGAACTCAGGCATCACTCTAAATGTAAATAAGTCCTGTTTCATTTCCTTGCAGTTAACTGATTGCAGCAGTCACCAGCTACTTAGTTTGCTGATGCATTTGAGATCCACAGTCTAGTTCATAATTAACCCTCTTCACATGAAGTGAAAATGCTAGCAAGCCTTGTTTTGAATGCTTATAACTCAGATGTGACAAATTAACTCATTAGAGAAAAATAATGTTTATATTTGTAAATAAGAGAGCATTGTTTGAAACATGAGTATCAGAGTGAAAATCAACATAGAAAGGAAATGTTTGCTTTTCTAAAAGCAGCTTAAAAGCACAACTAGAAGAGTTTTGGAACTTTAGCTTGCATAGATGAATTATTCACATTAATTTAATTAATTTCTATAAAGTTGGAATCCCACCAGGTCTAGTAAATGGAAAGCCTCTATTGAGATTGATGAGTTGCAGCCTGAACAACTGATTGAGCACCTGAAGGAAAGTCTCAGTCAGCCCTGGGAGTACAGGTGAAGGCAATTCACCTGTGAGACTGGAACAGGTGGAGACAGGCTATTAGATGACATTTTAAGACTGACTGCCACTGAGGAAGGATCTCCTGTTGGAGATTCCTCCTTTGGAGTTAGGCCCTATGAGCCTAGATCCTCAGAGACAGATAAGCATTCGTTTTTCCTTCCTTTTGTAATATCTCCTTGTTTGCAGTGGTTCCTTTGCCTTTACACCTTTGTACTCCTTTCTAGTTGTTTCAAAATGATTTAAAGTTCCAATTATATATCACCATAATGATAGTACATAACATTAAGAGCAAAGATTTTTATTAACAATACAGGTATTCAAAACAGAAGATTTAACATCTCTGTTGTTAAGCATTAGCCCAAAGCCCAAGGACTTTGAGTTCAGCTCCAAACTCTTGTACTGAACTGTATTCTCACCAGGTGTAGAGTCCCTTTGTGACTCACAAAGGGCAACTGCTGTAGCAGGGGAGTGGGACTAGATGATTTCCAGAGGTCTTTCTCAATCCCTACAATCTTGTGATTCTGTCTAATTTGACATTTCTCAGAAGATACTTTAGTTATTGCAAATGTTTTGAGGCAGTGGACATCCTACAGGGATGTCCATTTTCACACCTACATCACATAGCTAGTTTAACTCCTATTTTACTCAACATTTGAAAAAGAAAAACAAGCTCATTTTTCTTTTATTCTCTTGATTTCTAGAGGGTTTGTAGGAGGAAGATGTACACAAAATATATATGGAGTTTTCACTGAAGTTTTAATGGTGTTTTAAACCAAAGAGGAAAAAACATCTTACAGATGCTGGGTATAGAATTGCCCTAAAGAGAAAGGAAGATTGTGCACTTAACCACACTAAATCTAGAAGGAGCCAAGTAAGACTAAGTGAACTAAACAAGGAAGTAATAATTTCTAAAGGAATAACAAAACAGTAAAATTGTTATAAGTTCTACAAGATACATTTACTCTTTTCCCAGTGTTTCCTAAACTCACCAAGGCAAAGACTTCTGGAAGTAGCTGTCAGTCTGGGCTTAGCTGAACACAGCACCAGCTAGGATCCTATTTTTGCTTTTAGATCATCATGAGCTGTCAGTAAACTTGTTGAAATAATATTGATTTCGTCCATTTTGAAAAAAATGTTCTCCTCAATCTTGTTCGCAGATTAAATATTTCATTACAGTTTTATCTTCTGAACATCTTAAATGCAAATGAACAGCTGGATTTCTAATACTTTCAGAAGATAAAGCTTAATGTAATAATATTTGCCTAATGAGTATTTCACTGCATTTAACTCATAGCTTTTACACATGTTAACAGGAAGACAGGTTCCCTTCCCTGCTCTTCTCTAATTCTTAAAGCAAATTATGACAAATATTACTCATGCTTCACTTTCCAAACTTTATTCCTGCAGTTGGAAAAAGATGGGAAGGTGAGAGAGGTTGATCTCATCATTTATTAATGTGAGGGAGCTCCAGGCTACGTGGACTGAGAAGGGGAGAAACGCTGTTATTGTTCTCAGCAAATGAGGCAGGTCTGTCAGCCTTTCAAACAAAATTTCTTCAGTCATTCACATTTGCTAAAGATAGGTTCTGTGGCCAGCTGCCTGCTGACATCCACTGAAAGGCATTAGCTGGAATTAGTGTACACCTCACAGGCACCTACAGGGAAAGTAATGTCACCCCAAAAGAAGATTCACAAAATTTCACAGCATTTTCTAATAACAAACTAAAAGGCACAGGAAAATTGCTAGAAAGCACACACTGAAAGATGTGCATGATTGTACAGGTGTACACATGCTATTTAGAAGGAGTTAGAAGGCTGTAGCATTTCTAGGACATACAGTGGTTTTTTTTCTATATTCTAATTATGCCATCTTCTGAAGTCAGGTTTGAATACCCTGTGATTGGATATGTGCTTGGACCACCACTTCATCTTGTATGTGCCTTAACATGCTAATCAGGAGGATCTGCTCCATAATCTTCTCAGGCACAGAGGCAAGGTTCACTGGTCTGTGGCTCCCCAGGTCACCCTTCCTCCCTTTCTTAAAAATGGGAGTAATATTTCTTTTTTTCCAGTCACCAGGGATTTCACCCAATGGCCATGATTTTTCAGTGTCTCAGCAACCACATCAGTCATCTTACTCAGAACCCTTTCAAAGGATTAACTTCTTACTATAACCAGAGGTCTGTTTGTATCTTCACAATCATGGCAACACCAGCACTTCCCAGTGCTCAAATGTGGTTTCCCCAAGAGAAACTCTGCTAGAGCCTAAACCTCAGCAATAATTCCTAAAATTCAGAGTGTCTGTTTATCAGAGTATAGGCAGGACAAATTACCCAAACTCTGACCCTAACAGAGGTCCTAGGAGAACTTTAAATTTTATTTCTCAAGCAATATAATTTAGTTGCCTCTATCCCTCAAATCAAGTCAAAGACTCAGAGGGACTTAAGAAGAAAAACAATCTTCTTTCATTGAAAGTGGGACCTTATCACAGATCTTCTTGATTTGTATTATCCTGACAATGGGGAAGATTATGTAACTGTTTATCTTCTATGAGGCAATAGAGGTTTGCAGATATGATTGTAATTCTATGTGCTTACTTGCAAAACTATGCACTCACCTGAGCTAGGCCTGGTGACTGGTGCAAGCTGCGAGCATTCCTTGTGTGCACGTATCAAGGGCTTCATGAGGTCAGAGGGAGACCACTTAGCTGAGCTTTGAATGCCTTGTCAGTGTAAGCAAAATTCTTATCAATTTGAGAAAAATATTGATTTTTTTTATCACATTTCTCTTTTTCCAGTAAATGTAAAGATATTTGCATAGAAAACTCATTATCACATGAATTGTTTTCTGCAATTTAGGTTTTTTTTTTTTTTCCTATTATGCTATTTCTCATGTTACCTATTTATTCACCTGAATTCATATCCCTTTTTCTCCTTGATCATGCCAGTTCCCCAGTTCTGAACAATTCCATATTGGGTTTGAATCTATTCTCATTACTCAAGCTTAGGGGCATATCTTTTTCCGTAAGCTGATGAAATGCACATCTTCTAGTTATTGACAGCCTTTTTTAATATCTCCTGAGTAAAAGAACAGCCTTACAGGATGGAAAGAAGATTGCCTGAAGTATGTGGTGACTTACCAAGCGAGGACAGCTGCAACTACTGATTACAAAGATGCATCTTTCCACTCTGACTAAGGCCAAGCCCTTACAGTAAAATATGATGCCAATTAGTGTTTACCCTAGGCCAAAAAGACTAGTTCTTAACCTTCTCTGACACTATAAAGAGTGGAGGATGCTCAATTTTAGTCACCTGATAAATGCGTACTCAATCATCTGGCAAAACTAGCCTCTGTATCAGGTAATCATCTGAGAACAGTTAATTATGAAGAGAATGAATTATACTGGAAAAAAAAAAAAAAACATTTTCAGACCTTTCTCTTGGGAAGGGTGTTCTCTACCTCTCAAGAAAGGACTGAATGTAATATTTGTACTGGTATGCTATTTAATCAATCAGATCTACTCAGGCTCATTAAACCTTTGAGGGTTTTAACTTCTAATTAAAAATCCCGAGGAATGATACCTCTCTTCAGTAACTTCATTGTTTGTAAGTGGAATCATAAAACTAGGAAGAATTAAGCTGGGAAGGTGGTTTTCCAACAATCTCATTTCAACATACTAAAATTTGATAGAGATTGATCCATTTCTTTTCCAGATAAAAACAGCTGAATTGAGAGTATGACCAAAATTATCACTCACCAAACAGTCTGGGACTTCCACTCTACGGGTATATTTCAAGAGCTAATGGAGGACTATAAGATTAAACTCTCTCAAGCCTGACTATTTTCTGCTACTTTGTTTTCTCATGGATAACTAGCGAGTTATAAGCATCTCAACTATACATATACATTCCCACAAATGAATTTCAAAACTCTGTATTGCATATGCTTATCCCACTTTAGGAAAAAAAAAATCCAGATGCAGAAGATGTTAGTTATAGTTGTTAATGTGGATCTGGAAGGCAGGATGCTGTGTGCTATAAGAATATACAGGATGCAAAAACTAAATGGAAATGAGATTAGCAGAGTCTGTCTCTAGAGGCCAAGTGATTATTCAGTCAAAATGATTATTCAAAAAGAGCAGAGTCTCTGACAAGGGGAAAAAAAATGAAGATGGAATGAGGGTCATTGGGAGACTGTGCATTGTTCAAATATTAATAAACAAGCAGCATGGAAGCATATAGAGCCTAAGGTACCAGTCACAGCAACTGGAATTACCTATTTACCAGATGCTGAGAATTACTGAGGTGAAAATCCACTGGGAATGGACAGCACATAAGAACGCAGAAAGAAAAACAGCCCCATGTAGAAAACTCAGAAACCTTCTGACAGGGACAAAGAGGTAACTGCCATTTCCAGAGCTACTTACAGTAGGAATGGAGTACCACTGGCCAGTCAGAACACCTTTGTATTCATAAAATAAAGTGGAGAGGGGAGAGGATGATGTAACTGTGAACAACTACCCTTAAAAATGAAAAGGTATTGTATAATTACTGCTCACTTCTTAAAATAACAAAGTTTGGGGCTCTATTTCTACATGATTGTCCTCATGATTTTTATTTACAGCTACTGGTCTGTAGTTACGTTTCATGCAGTGGCCCAGTTACAGGAAGATGTGAATATATGTTCCTCCTAAATTAGACTCATGTGTATTAGTCACTATTTTCAGAAAGGAAAGACAGATCTTGATTTTTTACTCTTATTTACATAGATTTTGATTTGATATAAGTCCAGTGTCTCCCTGCATCAATGTGTGACCTACCTGTACATGTGGGAAGTCTCCAATCTGCTGTTTCAATTAGTTTTTCAAGATATGCATTTTCTTCAAAATACTGATGATACACCTTCCCCCCCCCAAAAAAATGGCTACATGATGTTCACAATGCCATAATTCAAAAGTCTAAACAAGGAATTTGGCAGATCTTACCTTTCTAAGAGCACTTTCTTCCTTGCACTGCAACGCTGTGAAAGAGAGCAGTGCATATAGGAAAAGAGGCTGCTGTGTTGTTTTTTGTTTGCACAGCATAATGGAGTTATTACCCCTCTGCAAAACATCAGCAGTATGAGTGAGCTTTCTCTTTCCCCTTTCCAGTAAAATTAAAACAGATTTGCACCACTAGATTGCATCTTTTCATTGGACTAAGCATAGAAACTTTTATTCACCTGTTACCTTTCAAGAAATTAAGTGGTAAGGATGATGAGAAAACAATTTATTGCAATAGAATTTTTTTTAATGACTTCAGAGTACACTGAACTGTCAGTCTGACATTCTAGTATTGTTGTACTTTAAAACTGCTTATGCTAATTGGTTATGTCAGTGATGGAGAAAGAATGTGCAAAGAAAGTTAACTGAAATCTCCAGCAAAAAGTTTATATTCACAGCTGATATTGTTCCCAACTGAAGCTGTGAGCTGAGCATCACCTCTTACTGATATCCACTACAGAACTGGGGGATCCTCTTTTCCATAGGGAGACAATGGTTTTCAATGTGCTTTTCCAGTATCTCTGGGGTTTCACTTTCTCCTGATTCAGAATAAACAGAGTTCATGAATGTAATAGCTGGTACTGAGACTTTACATTAGAAACTGAAAAACACAGCAGGTTAAACAGTAAGATTGAACAGGCCTAGAGAAATAATACTTCCATCTGAATGCTCTGTCTCTTTTTTTCTAAGATAATTATTTTGATTGTGGAAAAAAAAGTTATCTATTTGAATACACAAATAGCTGAGAGGGACAGTTGGGTTTCTGTGTATGTAAGTGGGCTAGATGAGCAAGAAATGTTGCAAGGGCCTTGAGTGCAAGTCTTTGTTTATTGAGAATAAGTAATCAATCAGTCAGAGCACACAACAAGACTTTGTTCAAACAATGGATAATGGTGAGTGCCTCAGTCACACAGCTGAGATTGGACAAGCAAGCCTGACACTACCAGCAAAAAAGGCAAAGTCAACAGCCTGAAAATCACAAAATAAGAGAGTTCAGGGAGGTCCCAAACACAAGAATGTTAACATGCACTGGAATGGACAGAAGGCTTTCTAGAGATTTGTCTTAAACAAAATGTTTATTTTTTAAAACTATCAAAACTGCCTTGGAAACGAGTTTAAATAAATTCCCCACTGTGACTCAAGGCCCACTTCTGTTACATTAATTTTCATGAGATTAATAACATCGGGATTATTTTTTTCTTTGTGTATGCATTTGTATATGTATTCCAGACTTCATTTACAGCAATTGCACTGTTTATAAGCTTCACTGACAGCAGGCCAAGTGTGAACAACAGCATGGAAGTGAAACAGTCCACATCATTAAGAAAAATTAATGGAAAATCTGGTGCAAAACAAGAACTGTTATTCTGGGAAATACACCTCTTTCCTTTCCCCTTTCCAGCAGTTTCTTAAATACAGCTTTCTGTATTTCAAATGAAGTTCTAACTCCCAAATTTTGCAGTCTGTAGATCCTGACAGTCTTCTGATTACCAGTGATGAATGAACTTGCACTATTTACACAAAAATGGGAAAGGATGTCTGGGGAGAGAAGAGAGACCAGATATGCAGCACAGTTTCACATCCTTGGGTTAATGAACAATTACAAGATGAGAATGTCATTTGCTTCACCAGCCTGCAAAGTATATTTGAAAACAGAATTTGATTCGACATAACAAGTATTGGTCTGCATTACTCACTGCTAACTATCCAAGCTCATGTAGTCTGCATTTTCTCACATTCTCCTGAAAGTTAGCAGAAATCTTCATATTAACAAAACTATTTGTGTGAGAGGGTTTGCAAGGCCATAAGAATGTGTCAGCTGTCCTCTAAGATACTGATTGATTGACCAGGCTGTTACTGCTAACCATTTCTATGCTGCATGCCAACAGCCCATTCCTCAAACTACTGGCTGGTCAGGCAACTTGATTTTTCTTGAGCTCTTGCAGAACTTTTTGGTTAAGAATTTTGTTATGTGGTTGCTGAAATAAATTAAAACAAAAAAAAAGAAAGAAAGAAAAGAAAAAAAAATTGCCAAACTTTTTTTTTTTTTAATAAACTGGGCATTCCTCCAGTAACAGAGGGTATACATCTCCACAAATAAGCATCAGCCTTATCTCATTTATTTTTCCATGTACAAGAGAGACAAATGCTGGAAATGGAAGTTTGAGATATATTTCATAGCAGACAGAACCAGGATGCACTTCCCTCTCCAGAGCTGTACTTAGACAAGGCCCTCCAAGCCCTCAGCATCTGTGGAAGCTATGAAACATTCATTTCACACAGGTAGAAAGAAACTAAATTACAAATTGACCACAGCATTCAACTACTCCTTTTGCCCAACTGGGAAAACACTGTGCTGAATTTCAAATGAAGTGACTTTGGAAGACTTTCAGAGTGTGAACTGTTTGATGCCCTCTGCGCCCCAGGGACTGCAGAAAGGCAACAGGCTTTTGGCTGCTTGAGATTTCAGGGGGTGAAGGGGCAAAATCAATGAAAACAGACTTTGTGCTTTGTTAATTTACCTCAATTTGGAAATATAATATATACATATACATACATATATACATAAAGAAGCTACTACTTATGATAAAGTCTAGGAAATTTCTTCATAACTATATACTGTCTTTCAGATGTTTTAAAGCATTCTACAGAATGAAAGAAATAAACATACACAAAGGACTCCTATTCACTCAAAACTTTGTTTTTGGACACCTTTTCATTCTAAGCATTTTTATTATTTTTATTCCAAGATACTAGAGCAATTTTGGTGACATATCATTGATGTGATCAGTAATCAACTGTATGAGAATTTTTCACAAAATGGAAGAAACCTATGTCTAAAATATTTTCACTCTCTTTTTTTCTCAGCTGGCTACAGAGGCTCACAAGGGATTAGCATGACACTCTAGCAAGTGGGTGACTTACAGCACAGCAGATGAAAATTTGTCGGGGCTAGAACATTCTAAGGATGGTGGTCCAAAGCTCAAAGTCTAAATGCATTCTAGTTGCAGGTTGTGATCCCAAGAAATCAGTGAATGATTTGACACTAATTTCTTCATCAGTGAAGAGGGCTGAAGAAATGGAAAAGGTCACTGCTGACACCAGCTGAGGGAAAGAGTTTCTGCTCTGCGCTGGGGATGGAAATGTTCCTTGCAGCAGTACAGTCTGGGGAATGACTGCCTAGCTAACAACTCTGCAAATGGGGCTTGGGCAAAGGGTGAGGGATAATTGCAGATTATGCTTCAATAGCAAAAATACATAGCCAAAAAGACAAGGGGAATTACTTCTTTAATTCGGCTCTCGAGAGGTTGCATCTGCATCCAGTTTGGAGCCAAAAGAAAAGAGTCCTGACAAATGCCACTTAGCTGGGGGCTGAAGTAGACAACATTCAAAGAAAGGCTAGTGAAGCATGTTTGTTCAGGCCGGAGAAGAAGGGCAGGAGAGAACCTAATTATAGTCCTCTGCTGCAGAAAAAGTAGTAATCATGAGGGTGGAACCAAACTCTTCTGAGGTGCTCAGCAAGAGGCAACAGTCAAAACAAGTTGCAGCAAGACAAGTTCTAATTGGACATAATAGGAAAAACATTCAAACTGCAAGTGATTAAACACTGGAAGAGGTTGTCTAGGGTGTGGTGGAATCTTGGGAGATTTTTAAAACTAGACTGGAGCGAGTCCTAACCAACCTAATTTAAATCTGAAGTTATGCTTTCTTTCAGTCAGACTAGATGACTTCTGGAGATCTCTTCCAATGTTAATAATTCTGTGATTCTATGAATGGCTCGGTCTCTTCAACTTAACCTCATCCTCATTGGTACAGACATCTAAAAAGGACAGAGATGTATTGTGGTCTTTGCGTAAACTGAAAAAAAAAGAGCTGATCATCTTCACTAAGCACAGTAGATGCATGCAGCAAATATGGAGAATGAGCTGTGCTAGTGCATTTCCACACTTTCACTCTCTTCTGCAGTGTTTGAATAGCACTGAATATTGCTGGAATGGAAAAGAAGACAGAAAAGCAGTTTGTCCAAAAGACCTGTGTTCTTGGAGCCTGCTCTGCTGTCAGAAGCTTTTGCATAAACTCTGAATCTCACTGAGAACCCAGAATGTGACTGGATTCATATTGAGTCAGAGTGCAGCCCAGTGAGAACCAAGTCCTTTGGGCAGCCTCGTAATATAAATATTTATTAATTTGAATTACTATAATAGCATACCCATTTACTGTCTGTGACAATTGCTTCCTTTTGGTCTCCTCCCTGCAATTTTCTACATCTGGAAGTTGTTCTTTCTTCACATTGCCTGACTGCCCTCTGAACTCCCCCTCACCTCTCTCCATCCTTCCTGTGCAATTGGCCTTGGACTCTAATCACAGTTTGCTTTTCCACCCTGCTACTGCTTCATCCATCCCCTCCCAGCGCAGTCACTCATTTGGTGCTTTTATGGCACCATACATCTACTGTCACTCTTATCATTCCTGCTGCCACATTCTGCATTATTTTGCTCTGTCTGTTTGGGTGTTGGATCCGACCAGGTGCTGAGCTACTCATGGGAATGGATAAGGTGAAAAAAAATGTACAGCATATGGTAACAGGAACTTCATAACAGCACTGTGAATATCTAGAGGGTTAGGTGTGCACAAACTGCAGGAATTCAAGGTCCTGGTAAAAATCTATGGAGTAAAAGTAGTGAGATGTATTTGTATTTTCTAATCAACAGTCTTTTCTGAGCTGGCCTTCTGCTGTCCCTCTACTGTTGTATGGCAGCACCAAACAGCAGTGGTATGTGTTAGCTTGCAAAGGAATGAAGGATCTTGCCCTTCTGTAAGATGCAGGCACTAGCCCATGAGAATTTCTTCATCTTTCTCATATTGTGTGCTCCAGTAACACACAGTGAAATGCTACAGTCTTTGATTTGAGGATTTTGTTACTCTTTTTAAGGAAAAACAAAGAAATTGTAGGTGAATACTCTCCATTAAACTTGTGGATTTGCCTCTTCATTGGGCAAAAGATAATATTGGCTGTTTTGTGAGCCCCCAGTTAATGCAGTCTGACAGATTAGAACATCATAACTGACTGACATTTTGGGGTAGGCATGAGCTCCTGCTGACGCTCTGCATAATGGAGACAATCAGAAATGTTTTCATTTTTTATTTTCCCCATGTTCCACAAGGGGTGAAGTTAGCTTGCAGTGTGTCAAGGTGCTAGTACAAGCTGTCTCTTTTCCCTCTCTATCCACTTAATATAATAAAACTTGTAGAAAATTATTTGGTTTTGACAATTTTATTCTCTGGTCAAATTAAGGTAAAATAAGCTTTCCTTGTCAGGTGCTACTGAAGGGAAGCACCCAGATACAACCAGGTGTGGTGTATACATGCAGACACACAGAGGACAAATACATAAGTATCATCTTCCTGGGAAATTTCGCTAAATAAGTGAAAGCAAAGAGTTGCAACAGAAAAATATACTTAGTAATTAAATGGGGTGGTTGGGGGTTGCTTGTTTTTTGAATGAATGGGTTTGGGACACATCATTCTACTTACTTTTGGGTAGTTGGGCAATTCCAACAACCATATCTCTACTCGTTTTTTTTTACCACTATAGATATGTAAGTCACTACAAAATCTCAGACATTTCTCATCTAGACTTCAGGTTTCTGATAAGGATAGCAATCCATAAATGCAATAATTCAAACCGCTTTATACAGGCCATGAATGAGAGGTACTTTGCACCTATCGGTCTGCCAGCTGTTGTAATTACAACAACTTTTGAACAATAAACTTCTAAAAAAATCTATCTAGCTTTTAGGTTTTGAAATAAATACAACAGGATGTTCATAAACTCCAGGAAAAAAAAAAATCTTCCTCTTGCTCCTACACATGTTCACAGTTGTATTTTTAGGCTATACATAGTAGGCAGCAATCTTTGGAAGCCAACACACACTTCCCCAGTGAACTGCAGGATACACATAAATAATCAGGGCTGGAGAGAGGTCATCACATGGTTTAAACTGGGGTTACAACAGCACTGTGCAAACCGATTGTTCACAAAGCCCTAAGCAACGCAAACCAAGCTAAACACAACATGACTGACTGTGCTGAAAGCTAAGAAGAATTAATCATAGGGATGCACCAACCTTGAACTTTATTGTCCAACAAATTTTATTAAGAATCAATGTGCAGTGAGAGAAGTTAAACAGTTGAGCTCAAATGAATAAGAGTATGAATATGAACTAAGGAGTATTTAATAAAGTCCAAGGATCACCAGCTGAGCTATCAGGAATCAAAAATTAAAAGCTTGGTCCCAAGTTCTCCTTATTACTGCAGTTGAGACAATATTAATGGTATATGTTTACTTACTATTCAGGATTCCTGAAATTATTTCCCCCCCCCCAAAAAAAAATAAAGGGAATATATTGATAGGATTTAATCAAAAGTTACTTTTAGAAAGCTCGATTTTTTGTATCTGAAAATAGAATTGTTCTAATTTCTATGTGCTTGGTTTCTGTTTCATGATCATGCCGCAGTCTGATTTGCTTTGCTGTGCCAGGATCTCTATGTAGATTTACCTGCACTATCTCCTGTGCCCAAGGACTCCCATGCTGCAAGCCAGAGTGCCTTTGCCCCAAAATAGAAGATGTCTTCTGGAAGACACAGGTACTTCCACAGAGTACAAACCTCTCACAGCAGCTCATAGGTCATCACAGAGCACATATCACGCCAAGAGTCATTGCTCATCAAGAAGAAAGGTAGTAGAGGGGAAAGCAGGAAAATCATGAGGTTTTACACAACTTTCAATTGAATTATTGTACACTTTAAGCATAGATTTCCAATGCTTATGAGGACGTTTTGCTCCATGATTTCCAGATAGCTGCCTAAATATGTTAGAAAATCCCTCAGGGACAATTGAAAAATGCAGTAACTCCACAACAGGACTGTAACTAAACAGACTGAGTTTTCAGTCTCACTCCAATCTGTTCATAAAGTCTGTTTCCTATCTGAAATTTCTTCTGTATGTTCCATATCAAGGAAATATAATTGTTTGTTTTTCTTTTCTCTCAAAAGTTTCTCATAAACCAAATAAGACATCTTGCTTTGAATTCTGAAGGCTTTTTAAATTAATACTACACACTTAATCTTGCCTTAGCATGCTTTTTGGTTTGGTTTTTTAATTCTGGTCTAGGAATTATATTTGATGGGATGCAGCAGTTGTACAATAAAAGTGATTAACAGAAGTTCACTGTCATAGGAATGTCACAAAACTTAGTTAACCAAAGTTTGTAAAAAGCATTTCAAAATCTTAAATAAAAACTGTTTCGTTTTAAGTAAAAAATTGTTATTATGAAGAACTCCTGATTAAACGTTACATAGGTAAAACTATAAAACAGAGGATCTATGAAAATCTTAGCTAGATGAAGATCCTTTAACAGAATTAGAGGGGTTGAATACCATATGCTGGAGTGTGATTTCATCTACCTGAACTACACTTTTGGGAGCTGAGTTACTCCTGATTTACACCAACATAAACAAGACCAGAATCAAAGCCATGCAGGAGCCCTAAGGGTATGCTTAGAATGGGAAGAAAAGGAAAGAACTCCATGCTAGACAAACTCACCAGCCCAGGGGAATTCCTGGTTTGAACTGCTTGCTGTATGACAATCACCAGTCCTCTGGCAAAACTGCAGCATGGAAAGTATGAATGCTTACACTCATGAATAAGAACATTTCTTTTCCACAGTGGATATATGAATTCAGTCTTTGGAAAGGGATTGGTATCCAGTCATGTTCAGAAAAGTGATCTGGTAAAAATAAATGTTCCTTCCTCATAGATCAGATTCATTTCCTGTACACCTGAAACAATATTTTATCAACAAGAGAGGGATTTTTATTAGTTAGCTGCAAGCTGATTGTTCTTTTGAGGCCAATCTGAAGCACAAGGTGAACCTTTTCTTATATTCCCAGCAATGGTGTTGGTGAAACTCCATTTGCAAGCTACCCAGGAGCTGCAGAACTTGCAATGGAATCACAGCACACCCAAGTGTGAGGAACATGACTGGACTTTGAGATAAGCTTGCAGCTCTTGAATAAAAAATTAGTCTGCATGTGTCAAATGGAAAGGTCCGTCAGGAACAGACATGTATGTCTGTCTTCTTCTAGGTTGTTCAAAGAATACTCAATGCCACGCAGGAGAGAAAGTTGTTGAGGAGCTATGTAGAACAGTAAATTCAAAAAGGGAATGACTGCAAGGTAGCTTAAAGCCCACAGAAATCTAGCTGCTTCCTGAAGATACTCTTGTTTCATGATACTGTCTTGAATTTAATTCTGTCATTTCATGTTAGTGTTCATCACCTGTATTAACTGCTTGCTTCATATCGCAACATTGCCTAGAGAGAAATGGAGTCCCTGTGCAGTTGATCTGCCACATGCTTCAGAACTCCATTTTGGGGCTGAGATTTCAGTGCATGCTTCGAACATACCCAAAACCATTCATCCAAAATGCACATCGGAAATCTGTGGTGAAGCCAAATACTACAGCCAGATCAGCAAAGATCTGTTAAAGTATACTTATTACAGGGTTATTTTTCTTCTCCAAAGACTCCCAAAAATTCTGGTTGTATTTCAGATGCCTGACAAAATACTGTATCCTAAAGAAGACACAATACCACCTTCTACAGTACAGTAGTTCCCTCAATATCTGTATATAGCATAGAAAAGTATTTCCTAACTCTGCCTATTGACTGCAGCACTGGATTGGATCCCTGAAATGAACATACTGATAAAGGGTCTGTTCTCTTACTTGAAGATCGTTAGTCCTGTTTGCCAAGAACTCATCCCACAAGTTGACTGTCAACGTACCATCAGCCAGAATCTCCCTTAGGTGTCTCCAGAGTGATGTTCCTGGGACAACCTCTCCTCCAGTACACTAGATTTCAATTCTTTCTTCCCAAATAACGTTTGAGATCTGTCAGTATAATTTCTTTTCCTTAGTTGGTGTTTTCCCAGTCCTAGAGCAAAAATTGTTATGTAAATTACTAAGGAAATGGTGAGTAGATTTATTTACCACTTGACACAAATTCATTAGCCCGCTTTTTTACCAGTATTGACATACAATTTTTTCTCTTGTGCCACTTCCCTATCATTTGTAATTGTACCATCTCCTGTATTAATAGACCAGTAGCATTCTTTAGGATTCTTCTTTCTTAAAAAATGACCAACTTTCTTATAGTCTGTGACAGTGCTAGTCGTGGATTTTTCATTTTCTGATTTTGATTTGTATTCATTGATAACAGCTTCTTCATTAGTAAATACTTTCCTATTTGTGAATTTATATAACAACTTTTGTTCTCTTTTCTACATCATGGAGTTTTTTGCCTTTCTTTTTTTAAGACACAGATTTCTTTCCTAAATAGTAGAAATGAGTTTTGAAGGATGTACTAGAGTTTTCTTAAATCCCGCTGTTCTCTTCTAGCCCTTTTTACAAATGAAGAACCTTTGTAAGTACACATCACAATGCACACAATTCCACTCAGAAAACGCATACATATCTTTGTGCAGTAGTAAAATGTTCTTTTATGATATCTCATTTTACTTTCTTTTATTAAAAAAAAAAAAACTTTTATAAAAAAGTAGTCAGTATGGACAGTACTATGGTCTTTTTTTTTTAGGACAGTAAATGACAACCAAATTTTTTATTGTGTTTTTCCTGCTAAGACCTCACCCAATAAATACCTAAAATCTCTCCATTTTACTTGTCAATCATTTGAAAATATTTCCATCTTCTTTTACTTTTACATACAATCCTTGGTTTCTTTTTCCTTAACTGGCTCTTCCTTAGCTTTAGCACTAAATTTTAACCCTCTCCATCATCACATAACATAGATATAGAAAACATCTGAATTCTGTTGATGTTCTGCATCAGAGAATGTGAGACAACATCACACAAAGATTCGTAACTGCTTGTTCAGTGCATTTCTGTTCATCACTCTCTCCTGCTTTGTATGCTGGTACCCTCTTCTCCTGCCCATGGTGATTAGAGCTGAGTAATTTCATCTTAGTTTTCACAGTCTTTGATTCCTCAACAGCCAGATCCCTTCGTCATGGATCTGGAGTAGCACTGTCATAGTAAGCTCTCCAAGAGCTATAAATCTTCTCTGAAATGCCATACTTAATTTCCTTGTTCTTTATTTGCTAGATCTATTCACTGCAGTAGAAAGGGATAGTTTTGTATCACATTCCCTTCCAATTTGCCACTATCTTCATACTTTCCACCTTCAGCTCTTTGTTTCTAAATTTCTGTTTTGCTCAAGCCAATTTTGATGAATGAAAATAATCAGGAAAAGCCAGAGATCATCTTTACGCATCTTGTGTACTGTTCACAATAATCTTTCTTTGTATCTAAGGTGACTCTGATTACACTAGCACAATTTGTTTAAATGGAGTTATATCTGACATTATATAAATGACACAGCAGTCAGCTCCACAATTGCACAGCATAGCAGCCCACTTTAGCTAAAGAATATTTTTATTATTATTATTTTGTAAAAATAAGATGCTTACATTCTGACCTAGATAAGCATTTCTTTCCCCTCCTTCCTTACGACAACTATGAAAATGAGATTGTAAATCTCCTATGGAGAAGAGACTTGGACAAATCAATAATTTATGTTATGATTTTGAGAGATTTTCACCTTGAGGAAGTGCCAGCACTATCGTAATTCCGTAGATCTTTGAAAATGTTTTCCATTACTAATCCAGAGAACCTTTCTTTTTTTCTTATTATTTATACAAGGCTCCTTTGATTTCCAGCGTGTGACACTTCAGAATGAAAATGGTGTCTGCATTAATTAAAAACAAAGATGAGGACTCTTACCTTCCTCCCCTCTCACGTAAAATCCCACTGAAACACTGGCAGGCAACACTCAGCATGTAGCACTCTACTTCCAACCACGAGCCCCTTTTATAGATTTCTGTCACTCCAACTGCTCCTGGCTAAAATCAGCGGTACTAACAGAAAACCAGTTTTCTGTTCTTCCCAGTGGTTGGGAAGAAAAATGAGCAGACAGTTAGTAGCAAAACAGGGGCTAGGTGCACATGGCAATTAAATAAGCCTTCTAGAGATCTCAGGCAGAGAGCACATCAGTCATACAGCCCCTGCACAAGACCCTGGCAGTGCAAGGTTCATGCTGAGGCCTTTGGAGGAGAAAAACTTGTGATTTTATGCCCAATAACCTTCCTGTCGACCTTCAGAGCTCTCTCCAGCATGGATTGCCATGTCAATAGCTTAGTTTCCCAAATCTTTCATTGTTTCAAGAAATCATCATTATGACTAGTAGCAGCATGTTCAAACCACTTGCTTGTTTCCCTCCACAGTCTTGTGAAGATGAAATAAGATCATCAGCAGTCACTCATTCTCACCCATTGCACTACAAGTAAGAATCACTTGGAGTATTAAACTGGTTGCTGATTATTAGCATGTCTAGGTATGCCTATATAATGTACACAGATGACAGTACAATATATAAAATGGTATAATGGCTGGTAGAAGATCCACATTTCTGTTTTGACCACCAAAGCTGTAACATCACTGAGCTCTGCCTACAAGCAGCAGATGACTTTCAAACCTCCTGGAAGATCCTTTATCTGACTGCTGTACGCCAACTGAGAATTATTCCCTCACATCTTCTTAGCAAACCAAATCTAAGATGTGCCAGAGAGCTAAGGAATCTGGTATAACAGGTCAGTACGGAACACTAAAAAAAAAAAAAAAAAAAAAAGGAAATGATATACTTTGGCCTGAGATTTCCAGAGATACTTCTGGCTTTCAAACCCTATGGACTCAGCCTTCATTTAAACTAAGCATCATGCAACAGACTTGAAAGAAGTTATGCGCTTTGTGCAGATAACTGCCTACTACTCCAAACACCTCTTCTCCTAGTTCACCATTACCAACATGTGATAAAATCTACTTGATACTGGAAATATTCACCTATTTTTTATCACACTCTGAATAAACAAGCCAGTGGTTTATTCGAAGTGGGAAAAAAATTCATTTGATTTTCTTAAAACTTTCCAAATCTTGATATAGCTTTATGTTAGAATCTTACATCCCTAACAAATGCTGGCATCACATCAGTCAGGACACAAATCTTAAACAAAATCCAGAAATAAAAAATTTCATTAGAAGACAAAGCATTTTTATTTTTCTTGCACAATTAGAAATAATATAGGGAGTGGATGAACAGATAGGATCAGAAATAGCTTCGTGGCTCCTGGAGAATTTAAGATTATTTAACCCCTATCTCAAGGTAAGAAAGAGTTAACTATTAGCTTTTTAATAGCATCAAAAAATGATCAAAATTCCCAGTATACACCAAGAGTTATACTAGGAAGGAAACTCTGTAAGCTCTAATTATTCATGAGCAGAAACTGGGAACTACAATGTTAATTTCTACTCTCACTTGATACATCTCCTTTCATACTTGATTTTCTTTTCCTTTCTCCTCACCTCGCCCCCACAAAGCAGTTGAGATATTCACATATTTACACAGCACTCATGGCAGCAACTCCATGGCTAGTACAAACAGGTAATTATGCAATATGATCTTAAAAAACGAATGTGAATAATGCAAAAACATTGACTTAATGATAATTTTCATTTTGCCCCTTAATTTTATTATGTGTCAGTTTATCTAACAAAAGGCATCTGAATGGATCACTTGTGTGCTGAAACCTAAACAATTCATCTGGCTATATAAGGAGAATTATTGGAAATGAGTCAATGCACTGTAATTCTTCTACCACAGAATGGGATAGGGACTTCCATCTTAACAGTTGGTTTCCATCTTAACAGTCAGCAACCAGAAAATTTATAAGAATCTTTTCTGCATCCAGAAGATTGTCATAACTATTATTCATTTCAGTTTCTGGAACTGAAGGGGTGATACTTATACTCACAGACTGTAAAAACAGAAAAGTTTTCAAAATTTATCATGCTATTGTCATTCCTCGTTATCATAAAAGTGATTTTTTCTACACATACTTAAAGCATGACAGAGATGGGCTTTCATTTGTGCAGTGGTGCATGACAGGTATTCATAGAGGAACATACACACATTAGAAATGCTTATTCTTAAACCTTACAGATTGCTACCTTCAGGTATTGAGTACAGTATCAATCACCAGTCTGTCTAGCAAGATGGACTAGTTGGGCAGTTATCTCAAAACTTCAGCACCTGCAGATGTCCATTTTCAGAAGAAATACTCAATGAAAAATCTGATAGAAATTATATTTGCATGAAACTCTCCAAATAATTTTGAGTGGACACATTCTTAATAATTCCCAGCAATGTTTTTTTGGAAGCAATAAAACAAAACTTTCTTTAAAACAAAAAATCAGTTCACTTTTTCTAACATTTCCAACTCATAATTCAACTCTAGAAGTTTCACTGTCGTTTTTACAATGAATGCTTTATTTTATTTTTTTTTCACCTGGGTCATTTCCCAACCATGTGAATGTTCTATCTCACTTTTTGTCTTCAGCAGTTTGAAAACTTTAGAGAAATCATTAATATTAAGAAGAATGCAAAGGATGATAGTTTTCTCATCTTGCCTTTGTTTCTCTTTTCCTCTGGGCCACTTAAGGATGTTCAAGACAGCAGAGACAGTGTTGTTCTTTAAAAAAAAAAACTGCCGATTTAATATTTAGTAGGTGATGGATTCCGCCTCAACAATCAGACTCAGGAATAAAAATAGTCTGAATTCCACTCAGTGCCATGCACAAATCCATAGATAGAAATCCAAAGTACTGCATAGCACAACATTTCCTGCTTGCTGAGATAGAGACAAGCAACTGTGATTCCCTACATATATACATACATTCTGAGCTGGTGCCTGTCAAACGAGGCCCTGGTTAAGTGGCAAGCATAATATTGCTTCCTTTCCCCAGAGGTAACTGTCCTCATTACAGAAGCGAATGAACCCCTATGTGTATAATAGAATCTTCTTTAAAATATTCATCAGATGACAGTTGATACTTCAGCCACGTTTGGCTGGAATGCTCAGTTTTGGGGAATTTAGGCCTCCATCAACTATTAACCCAGTACTTTGCTCACCATCTGATTTTTTTTAATAATAAATCATTAAACAATTATGATGTTACATTAGCATGTAACACTCCACTCCCACTCTGCTGAGAAGGATGTACAGGTGAGGGTTTCCCTGCTGCAGCAATGTCCATTAAAACAACTTTCCACTTTCACTCAGCCAGAAAGCACCGATATCTCCAAGGTGAGTCACACTGCCCAGTGTGGTTCAGCTTCCATCGCACTTCTCAGAATTAGCACTGTGGGCTGTGAAAACCTGCCTCTGCCAGCAGACCTCAGAAAGAACACGAGCAGGGAAATAAAACAGGGCCAGAATACTTCATTAGGAATCAGAACAAAGCGTCTATGAACACGGAGAAAGGAACTGTCAGCCCAAACTTTTCCACTGTAAAATACTAAATATTCGTTTTCTTTTTGCTTCTCTATTCTTATTTCTTTCTTAAAATACTGCAGATTTTCCTTTCTCTTCCTCTCAGTCTCCATGTTTCTAATAATAGCTACAACTTTTGGGAGCTCCTGTTCCACCTGCCCCTTCAGTCCCAGCTTTTGCAGCCCTTCCCAGATCTGGTTTCACAGAATCATAGAATCATTTGAGTTGGAGGGGACTCTTAAAGGCCATCTGGTCCAACTCCCCTGCAATGAAGAGGGATACCTACGCTAGATCAGATGCTCAGATCAATCCCCATCCAGTCTGACCTTGGGTGTCCCTGTGGACAGGGCACCCACCACCTCTATGGGCATCCTGTGCCAGTGCATCACCACCCATACTATAAAAAACTTCTTCCTCATATCCAATCCAAATTTCCCCTCTTTTAGTTTGAAACTATTTCCCCTTGTGTTGACACAACAGACCCTGCTACAGTCTGTCCCCTCCTTTCTTACTCCTGTAGATGCTGACAGGCCACTCTCAGATCTCCCCAGTGCCTTCTCTTCTTCGGGTTGCACAGCCCCAGCTCCCTCAGCCTGTTCTTGTAGGGAAGGTGTTCCATCCTTTGGATCAGTTTTGTGGCCCTCCTCTGTTCCAACAATTCCATGTCCCTCCTGTACCAAAGACTCCACATGTATAGCACATCAGGAAAGCACACAACCAACCACCACCAGTGCCAAGGGAGTGGTACAACCATCCTGAAGGGCAACACAGGAAGGTCATACAGCACTTGCTCAACTTTGGCAAAACCTACCTGACATTAGGTGGGTCAACACAGCGCACCAGTGCAAAGCTGTTATTTTTAAGTGATTTCTCACAGGATTAGGACCATCTCTCCTTTCCCACATGCTATTCAAACACCAGTGGCAAAAATTTCATCCTTACTCTCATCAGGAACTGTTTGTCATCAGAATCACTCTTTAGTCTTAGTCATTAGCTTAAGTCTTAATCTACTGATCTCATTATGCTGCTCTAATTAAAATCATTTGCTGACGAATGTTGTCAGTAAAGTTACAGCTAGCTAAATTAACACTGACTTAGCCTTAGCTCGAATATCAGCTTACTACACGGTACTGATTGATGAGCATTTAAAAGCAGGAATTCTTTTCTTCAGGTAAAAGGCATAAAAGGAGAAGCTTAAGTTATGAATGCGATGCATTAACAAGTATTACCAAAGAAAGTTGAATACAATCTTGTAGCAAGCAAGCACCATTCCACAGCTTCCCTGCAAGATGGATAATCACAGCACAAATGTATTTGGCCCAAACAGCAGGAGCAGAGTTTTATGTCATGCTCTGAGACTGCACTTATAAGTGGCATATCTTGTTGTCTGGCTCTTATTTATTTATATAAATTCACTATTTCTAGACCACAAGTATTCCTACAGACAAAAATTAATTGCAATACGCATCACCATATATGTCTAAATGATAGGGATGTTGGAATGTTTTACAGTGAAAACCCATCCAATTTTAATGAAGTTCAAAAGAAGAAATGTTTATTTATGGATTAAAGTACACAAAGATCTGCAGCTCATAGCTTCTGAAATACTGACAGCTTCTTTTTTTTTTTTTTTTTTTTTTTTTTTTTTTTTTTTTTTAAGAAAGAGGGAGAACATGCATGCAAGGGAAGAAAAGGCATCGTATGTTGTGCTTAGCTGTGGTGAGTGGATCGATGCTCCCAGAAGACAGGCAGAGAGCTCTGGGCCTTCTGACACTAGCTGAGCGCAGTGATATATGACTGAAGTCTGAAAGCAAAGTTACCTCTCTGAAACGGCTGTCTCTGGTGAAAGGGTGGAGATGTGCTGATAGCCCATACAGCTGCAGGGGGATGTCTCAGCACGTCCTGAGACAGACTGCATATTTCTGTCTTTGGGTCTCAGCTTTGCTGCTGTTCAAACTCAATGACATCATGTTAACACTCCTAAAGTTATTCTGGAGAAAAGAAAAGGAATCCAAATTAAAAGAATACCCCAGAGGTATTTATTTTCTGATTAGTATTTTCTTAAGAGAAAAAAGTGTGGTTGCATATCTAAAATAGACCCTTTTCCAAAGGCCTAAGTAAAAACAACTTTAGAGAAGATCTCAGAGTGGCGTGTTAATGTAAAAAAAAAAAAAAAAGGAAAGTAAAAGAAAATCCCAGCTCTGGGACAGGAGTCCCAGAATCTTCTTTCCCACTTCAGGGATTTACAGCAAACCACCATCGAATGACAGCTGCTGCAGGTGGTCCTCATATCAGCTCACACCAATTTTCGGTGCACAGAAATACTACTAGGGGTATACAGAAACATAGTATCAGCCTGCTTGGGTTCAGATACTGGGAAAAAAAGAAAACGCTGACAATGCCAGAAGACTGCAGCTGCGCATAACTTGAACTACTCCACATTGTATGGCCCAGGTTTGCACAGGCTCCAGCAAGTTACCTAACACAAGAAATCCTGACTGGAATAAAACAGAAAGAAGTTGTTCTGGGAGCTCTCTGTTCAGGCTCTGTCTGGTTAGTTCATTTTCGGCAGGGGAAAGAAAACAAGAAAAGAAAACACGACAGTCAGGTAAGTGCTTACTGCTCCTGGAACACCGCTAACACCAACCTGCTGTTAGACCAACCTCCAGAGACAACGAAAGGTGCACTCTGTTGGCTATAATATAGACTGTCTGAATACTCTCTGTGTTCAACCCATGCAGAATAGTAAATCCAGAGTTAGAACCTAGCCAATATTGAATGGCCAGGAAAATAAATACAAAAAAGAAAATGAGGAAAAAAAATGCTTTTTGCTAGGCCAGCTAACAGCATGCTGCTGCAGCGCTCTGCCTGAGGCCATGCAGCCTCAGCTGCACCATCTGCCCTGGAAAGGTGCCAGAGAGGAAAGAGCAGCTGAGACAGTAACACCTCCAGGATCCAGTCCAGCCATGGCTGTTCTGGGCTGTGAGTTCACCTAACCCCCCCCTTCCCAGTCCCTATTTCTTGTTCACACGCACCTACTTTGTTAAATTGTTTTTATCATACATCTTCCTCTACTCTGCTGTCAAATGATTTATTTGCCCATGGGTTCTGACATCATATGCCTTTCCAGTGCACTACCTACTCCCTCAGTTCCCAAGGGATGGCACCCCTGGGCAGCAGCACTACAAAATGCCACTCACAATGGAGGGATTAGGCACCAAGAATAAAACACAAAATGAGATTTCTGTAAGAAAAGAGCAGAACTACTCCAAAATATTTGTGACATCAATTACCAGAGATTGAAGTGCAATGTTTTCTCCTGTGTTCTGCAGCAAAATTCCCATTGACATCATCATTGCAGGATATGTCCCTGTACACTGAAACAAATCATCTGTATATGGATGCAGACAGGGAGAACTGGCCTCCAGCAAAGCAATGTTTAATCTTTCAGTTCTGAGGAGCAGTAGTAAGGGAGTCTCTCCCTTCGATCTGTATCTCAGTGAAGTCACCCTCAAAGACATGCAATGTTCTGGATGTCAGTCCTTTGTTTTCCTTTCCCTGACATCTTATCATGCTTCCCATTTTGTTTATACATTTCCTTTTGATACTTGACATGCAAAAGTGACTGATTTCATACGAGGCCAAAATGCAAAGGTATTTATGCTTTCTGAGTGTAGACAGGGTAAGATGAATGAGGAACAAAATTTGACTGTCTTCCACAGGTAGGAATCTCCTGATCAGGTTGTGGCAGCCGTGGGCCCCTCAGAGTGAGCACTGAGTAGATAACACAGCCAAAATATATTGCTCCCCTCTCTGAGGTGTCAGTGTCAGGAGGAGAGATGCTGACATGGTGGGAGGTGACTAGTTGTATGGAAAACACACATTATCTGGAAACTGTCTTCATTTTAAAGAGATACTTTGGTAGAATCTACCACTGTTTTCACCTGTACAAATGGAAATTAAAAAAAAAAAAATCAATGCAAATAATTGAGAAAGTCAACCTTATTTTTTAACCCACTTGCATACAAATAATTTTCTGTATTAGCCTTTTGGTACTTGACACCTGCTTATTTCCATTGGCCTCTGTGCTACATAGAGGCACATTGCCCTGCTTCTAGTTCCTCACATCACCAAGGTCAGAGGAGGACCTGCTACTACTTGCTGAAAATGACACTGTTGTTTCAGAGCACAGAGCAGAATTTAATGATCAGAAAAGTATATATAAGACAGGCAATTGCAAACACTTCAGTGCTTGGGATTTTGAAAGAGATTATTCCTATGGCAAATTTATGTGGAATATATTTTGAAACATTCACATATATATTTGAATCCATCTTTGGGGCCTGGATGTGCAGCACATGGATTACAAAATCTGACCTGCAACTGTTTTACTGTCACTGCTGACTGCTGCCAAAGCCATCTCCTTTGATATCTCTGACATAATCCTGTAATCACTTCAGGGAATACAAAGAGATACCTGGCAGACAAGGAAAGGGTGGAGGTGTTCAAAAATTACAGAAGTCATCAAATTTCATAGGCCAGAGAAGAATGTAAAGAGAGGTGAAGGATGATAGAGCAGATCTGTCCTTCCCACCCACTGCAGTAAGTGGGTGTGTACACATCTCCCTGCATTTGCTTCAGCTCTCAGACCCAACTCATCAGCAGCTCCCTTCAGTTCATGGGGTTGCACATGCAACTGTGTGTGGCCTCTGTCAAAGAACACCAGATATATTCAAGGAGTTAGTTGCACAAAAGTAAGGCAAAGTTATCTCAAAAGTATCAGTATGGACAGCGTGGGTCAGAGGAGTGGTCACAGGATGCAGATCCAGCTATCTGTTTTTCCAGCTATCTGTTTTAAGCTCTTACCCAGCACTATCAGCAGCACTTACCAATACGTGAAGTAAGCCACCTGATGCAGCCCATATCTAGTGGGCATCCACCAATGTCACATCACCAACAGCTGGCACTGCTTTGCCTGTCCCATCAAACAGAACAGTGAACCCAGCAGAGAGCAGTGATTTCTGTCTCTTTAAGGATGAGGACTAAGACACATTAGAAAGACCAAAAGGAGAGGTGATCTATATTGACTGCTTGGCATACATGGAGGGGCTCTCACCTTCTATAAATATATCCAGAGAGAGAAGGTTACCTGTTTCTTGGCACTTCTTGCTGTGTGCTGTATTTATAGCCAACTGTATTTCCCACAAGTGCAAATGGGAATTTCCTGCCCATCCAAACAAGGACAGAAACACAGAGCTGTGCTGCATATTCACTGGCAGAACCTGTAGTGAGCAGTTCAAAGGCAGTAAGGATGAGGCCACCCAGCCCACAGCACACATGCTTCCTTCTCTAATGGTCATACCAGATGTCCTTCTATGCATGGAAAGAACAGTGCCAAGGAACCTTTTAAGGCAGCAGTCTCTCTTACTGTTGCACTCACGAGCTTAATGAAGGTAGCAATCACAAATCAAGTGGAGGAGCTCTGGACAAGATCAAAAACAGAAAGTTGGGGAGCAAATTACTGCATGGATAATAAACTGGGTTCCCATCTCAAAATTTTTAAGTATGTGTTTTGAATTCTGTAGCTATTTCCCTCTATAACAGCCAAGATAGAAGAAGGAACTTTGGACAGAAGTTTATAATATTTGCTTTACATAAATTTACCATTAAAAAAATCTGACTGTATATGAAACTCCCAGTTTCACAGACTTGCATCCTTACCACTGAGATTCACAGTCCCAAATCCTTTCAGGAAATTACTGACTAAAACGATGCTACTGCAGTTAGTGCAAGCAGTGTGATAGTCTATACACGTTTAGATACAAGACAAAAAAATATTTATTAATAAGTACCTGATTCTTTTTAACTTATCTATTCATCTTAAATGTATAGCATCAGTCAACTACCTGTATTAAAGAAGGAATAATACTACCCATGGCTCAAATTATAGTTTGTGGATTATGACAGGCACAGAAATTTGTAATCTAGCTTCCTGTGTGAGGAGATCATTGGGGTCAGCCAGACAGCATGAGCTTGCAAAGAATGCAACTATAGGGTCAGTAACAGTTCCCTTTCTTAAGAGGCCATATATATCCATGCATTACTTTAGGATCCACTGATTTTTAAGACCAACATTATCCTACTTTAGGGACAAACTATTCCCTAAAGGGAATAATCTGTAGGAACCAATTGGCACCTTTTTAAGACCTGCCCATTCAGAGTCACACTCCAAAGACTCACACTAATTGGAAGAAAAAATATGTCCTATAGTAAGCTGTGACATATTGCAAATGCAGTGAATACTTGATGTTTTTATGATTATGCTAATATCGTGACATTTGATGTGTTTATTTATGAAAAAAAAGCACAATTAAATACCCTGAAAGAAAAAAACAAACAAACAAATTAAAAAAAAAAAAAAAGAAAGAAATGGGAAGAAACAAGTCAATCACTGAGGCAGGAAGAATGAAAACTGCTTCCACCGGCCTTGGAAACAAACGCTTGTTAGCTGCTGGCAAACAACACGTTTGAACTAGATATTTCAGGAAACTTGTCAGTTTTATTCTGAAAGTAAAGAGCATTGATAGGCTGGCTTTCAATTTTTAGCAGAAGCACTGGTTTGACTTTCACCTGTTCCCTCTACCTTTGAAGTATATTAGCACATACCATAAAATGAATACTTCCATCACTGACGGAATTTTTTAAAAATCTGGTTCTACTTAGAAAGCTCAAAACTATGGGTAACCTTTTAATTTCATCCCTGCTCAAAATGCTTTTCTCACTTGAGTTAGACCCCAAATTAAAGCAGGAGAGGAGTAACATTTATAAGTATCAGTATAAATAACTGTAATAATTCTCTTTTCCTGCAGACTGAAAAAATTAAAAAAAAAAAAAAAAGACTAATAGGAAGAACCAGAGAACTGAATGAGGCACTACTGGAACTGCTAAATGCTTGACAGGAAAGCAAAATGGATCCATGCTGTGGAGTCAATAAGAAACGCAAAAGAACATCTCTGGGATGGATTCAGAGAATAAGATGATTAGAACCATACCTTGGGGAGTTAAAGGGAGAAAAGCTGTTTCTGTCATGAAGTACCTTAACATCAAAGTGTGGATGAGGAACTCCACAGAGCTTTCGCAGAATCTTAGAGAGAGAGAGAAGCAGTGCTTTCTGATAAACAAATCACAAAACCAAACATATCTACATCAGAAGTTTCTAAAGTCCAACCAATATATGACATCAGACTCTTGAGTAGAACCAGAAGGGGAACCAACTACATATTTTTGGTACAAATCTACAAGGAAAGGTAAGAAATAGCAACAACTTGATTATAGCAGTGCTAAGAAAAAAGATCCATCTACTGTGCAAGATTCTCTGAGGGAGCAGCTCACAAAAAATGCTGCAGTAATTTAATAGCAATGCTGGAATAAAATTAAAAGAACATTCATAGCCTCAGGGACTGTTTAAATGGTGATGGATGGAAATCTCTTGTTAAATACTAGCCACACTCTGAGTTTAATAAGTCTAACTCAATGTAGATATCAATGATGATATCAAGAAACAGCTTAATTCCTTACATAATAAATTGTCAAGGCAACAACAATAAAGTGCGTAATGTGCCTAAAAAGTTTTTGGTCCAGAAATCAAACTCATAGTCAATTACTAAAGAGTTAATTTCTGAAAATAAAGTTATATAGAGGAAGAAGATAAGAAAAAAAGAAAAAAGATAGGACAACTTTGGCTAATTTTCTTCTGATAGTGTAAGATAACAGATTTATGTTAAAAAAAAAAAAGGCTAGAATTCAAGGGAAGAAGTAAAAAGATTATTCAAAGTCAAGAGGAATGAATCAGCATAACAGAAAGACTGAAAATACAAGTCAGAATAATCCTTTTGGCATATTCAGAGACTCATACAAACTTCCTTCTGTTCCTTATGAAATGTGTACTCTTTAAGTTTGTTAATTTTCTTAGCATTTGGCTTAATTTTCAAATACACCCACTTTGGGAATAATAACATGGAGCCACTTGTTTTACAGAAAGAACTCCTTATAATTGGCATGGTAATTGATGGAACAGTTCTTTACCAGAAGCAACAATTAGGGGATACCCCTTCTGCCTCTCACACAAAGCAACACCCTTTCAAAGTCACTTTCCTACCTACACTCTAACACTACAACCAAAGCTTCTCAGGTTAAACATCTTTCTCGGGAAATGTTTGAACTTAGGACAGCCCCATGCCCCGTGTATTTCTTTTCTTGAGCTCAGTCTCTAATAAATACTTTTTGCTTTTGCTGGCTGCAAAGCCTTTGAGAAGGTTTGCCCTCTGGCTAGTGATGGTCAGAAGGGAAAAAAGACCAGAAGGAGGTAATTTTTCTCCCCAGCGAACTATGCTCTTGGGAAGGTCTATTCCAACATTTAAGTCCAGGTACAAGCAACCGCTTACCTGCAAGCATTCAGTTAGAAATTTACCGCAAAGTCACAGCTTCTATTAAACATAGAAAGTAGAAAATTCTAAACCTTGGATTAAGTTCACTTTCCCAGACAAACTCTACTGGTGGAAAAAATATGGAACATAAAGCAGCGAACTGCCAGTCCTTAGGCCCACCATGAACTGATGTGGGAATTTAAAACCCAAACTAGACTACAGAGGTTTTTTCAAAACCCAAACTCATTATAATTAAATGTAATTACAACCCCCATAGCTTTAGATCAAGGTTTGCTCAGAATGAAAACAGCTTCTGCTAAATTAAATTATTTTTCTCTGTAGGTGGTATGGTAAAAGTTGAACTAAATAAGGCAAATAAATCAAAACAGAAATCATGCTAACAGACTGATAGATACACATTTTTCTTAATACAATATCATTGCAAGCAGCAATTAATGAGTTAGCTATAATTATTACAGCAAAGTCAAAGAACTAAAGTTAAAAATAATCCCAGTACTTCTCAAATTGTCTTTGAGTTTGGCTACCTTTGCTTTTGTATTACCTGGTATGAAAAGCCAGTCCTCTCATTTCAAAGAGCAGAATTCATTACCACGAAAACTAATGACAGCTTGTACTATTTTCTAAACCTGATACAGAATGCCACACCCTATTCCAAATTTAGGAATTACTTTTGACTATATTTATCAGAGTAGTTTGAATAAAACCACACAATTTTTGTAAAGAACCAAGTAAGAAAACCCCAGAAAAAAAAAAAAAAAGTCAATCTCACCTGATTCTAACCTTTGTCTTAACAGTAAGCACATATTACGCCTCTGGTAGCTTCCTACTATGCCATACAAGTTCTCAACTAATAAGGTAGAGCTTAGACCAAGAAAGATCAAACCTTGGTTTCACAAAACACAGGGGGAGTTCTGACATTAATCTCAATCAAGTAAAAATTTGCCTCTGATGCAGAAATAAATGGGATGTACATATGTGAAATTATTTGTCGGATTTCTTATCAGCCAAATCTTTGAGTCATTTTATAAAAATATACATATAATTGTTTACTGATATAATGATCAGTAGTTCTGCAAATGTTTTGTTTGGGATTTGCATTTTTTCATCAAAGCATACTGCTCTGCCTTCATATGCTGTCAGCCTCTTCTGGTTGTGATAGCTCAACACAGAGATGCCTCTGCTATATCAGGAAGAAAAGGAAATGCACTAAACCACAAAAAAAAAACCTTACATGCTAATCACAGACATTTTGAGTTAAGTCAAGGAGGCTTTTTAATGGAGGGAATTGTAGCAAAATAGTTTGGTTTGACTAAATAGCATGCTCCAAAATTGAAGTTACCGGACATTCTTAAAAAAAAAAAAAAAAAAAAAAAAAAAAGAAAAAAAGAAAACTTACTAAGAGTGATGCAGAATGAAAATCACTAAGGACTTTCAGCTTCCACTGCCCATTTCTGACTTTAAAGTGTCTTGATTTTGAAGTACTTTTAAAAGATCTGCCAAAGATGTGCTGCAGACCTTCAGCCATGAGAGGGCAGTTGATAAAATGGAAGGTTCACTAACGTGTAGACACCATTCATTAAAGAGTTCCTGAAGTAGTTCTAGATTTCAGTAGATCTCTCCCACCAGGCAAGAATATTTAAGGAGATCCAAATTGATTCAGGTTGTAAGATCATCTTGAACAGAATTTGCAATCACTCTTCTTAGACAGATATTGCGGATGGGGTTTAGTTGGTTGGTTTCCCCTTCCCTCACCAGTTGTTTCTTTGTTGTTGTTTTGGATTTTTTTCGCATAGGATGTTGTCTTCCATCTTTTTGTCAAGATTTAAATAATATCTGAGCAGTTCTGAATTCCTTAGAGCACCACCAAAGCCAATAGACAGTTCTTTGAGTTGCACTGGTTTTGCTAAAAAGGCTTTCACACAGATTTACGGCTGGCTCTCAACATAATACTGTGATAGGAAGACACCCTTATTAAGCTTGTTAGCCTTATAAAAGGCAACACAGCATACTGCTGCTGTTCTTTCAGCATGTGTAAATTTGCAATTACCATTCACATCCTTTGTATAAGAATATACTCAAATGACTTAAAAATATGTATTGCATAGCCTGCATGGTCATTATAACAGTTTGAAATTAATGGACCTTACCTGCCATGAACTCTGAATAAAAATGATTGTGAGAGTTGTGAATGAGAAACAACCTTAATACATGAGGAAGCAGGTAGGCATGCAGTTTAGTAAGAAGACAGAGCACCAGTTCTAAATATGGGACATTCATGGTATGAAATACATTTAGAACCCACTGCTTATTTAGCTATGCAGTTTAACAACAACAACAACAAATGCTGGTTTGCCTTTGTAGAGGGCAAGGCTTCAGTTTATTATTTATGATGTATAAAAATCTTTTAAAGAATTGAACAATTGAACAAGATTAGGGATTACTTTTGTATATGGGATGTTGCCATCTAGTCTGGACTAATACTTTCATACACAAAATAAAACATGAGAGATGGGCCTGTTTCTTCCAACGGTGTTTGAAAATGGAGGACAGGTAAACATGATTCTAGATTTTCTAATACTAGACCTTAGTCTCAGAACACCAGAAATGATGTCATCTGGGGCTAAATGAAATGTTAATTTACAGTACAAGAGTACTTGTCCATTAAGGATGAGGTAAGTCCACAAACTCATTCCACCTCACAGGTAAGAAATAATAACATACTTCCTTACTAAAAGTAAAGGCAAACTAGAAATCAACCAGCCACACAGTGCATATTCTTCTGCTCGACGCTTCCATTTCCATTCAAATTTTGTGCCACTATTTTATTTCATATGATCATTAAGTGAGTGGCTGCTAGAATGACATTCCCTACTCATGTAGCTAACATTTGAACAGTCTGGATCCACTGCATGTGAAGGGCTAGAAAACAGCCACATTCAGAAGCACAGAATGATTCAGGTTGGAAAGGACCTCTGGAAGTCATCTGGTCCAACCCTCCTCATCAGGCAGAGCCACCTACACACAGTTGTCAGGACTGTGTCCCAGTGTCCTCTGAATAGCTCCAAGGAAGGAGACTTCACAACATCTGTGGGAAGCCTGTACAAGTGCTCTGTCACAGCTGAAAAGTATTTTGTCACTTTCAGAAGAAGCCTCCTGTGTTTCACTTTGTGCCTCTTGTCCTGTCTCTAGGCAACACTGAAAAAAACCTGCCACCATCTTCTTCATACCCTCCCTTCAGGTATTTATATACATTAATAAGATCCTCCCTAAACTTCCTATTCTATAGGCTGAAACAATCTCAGCTCTCTAAGCCCGTCCTCTGACTCTCTTCAGAGTGTGCCAGTGTCTCCTGTGCCAGAACTACCCCAGAACTGGTCTCCAGACCTGGCCTCAGCAGCACTGAAGAGAAAGTTAATCTCCCTTGACTTGCTGGCAGTACATCACCTAATGCAACCGGGGCTACCACTGGCCTTCTTTGCCACAAGAGCACACGGCTGGCTCACGTTCAGCTTGGTTACACCAGAATCCAGAGGTCCCTCTTTGTAAAGCTGCTTTCCAGCTGATTAGCTCCCAGTTTATACTGGCACATGGGGTTGCTTATTCCCAGATGCAGGACTTTGCAACTTCCTTCTGTTGAATTGTATGAGGTTTTTTTCAATCCACATCTCCAGCCTGTTCAGGTATCACTGGATGGTAGCACCATCCTCTATGTACCAGAAGATAAACATGAGCCTGAAGTATAAAACCTGGGATGGATTCCTAATGATTTGTTCCAGAACCTACAGCTACAAGACCTCAGGTCTGGTCTTCATAGTAAATGAACAAGCTGTCCAGGGGAGTTTTGGAATCTCCTTCTCTGGAGATACCTCTTGAGGTCCCTTCCAACCCCTATGATTCTATGAATTATAAGACCTCACTTTCCTGGGAGAAGCAAGCAATATCCACTCTCACTAGGTATATCCACTCAGTTCTGTGTTCACTTCATGACAAGTGATAGCTCCATTTCAGAGACAACCTTTTTTTTAACTACGTAAATAACAATCCTCATTAGAATGCCAGCCTTAAGGCAGTGAAGGTAGGAAGAATTGTGATTTGCACTACCTGGTTAACAGTGATTGCTCTTCCATCAAAACAAGCCTCAAAAGAACAGATTTCTTTCCCAAATGCTCCACCAGTTTTTAAAAGAAAACAAGAAACAATATTTGAAGAAGAAAAAAAGTAGACTCATAGAAAAAGTGAGGAGTTTTTCCTGTGGAAAAAGATCAGTGTCACAAGGTTCAAGTATTCAAAAATATTAAGTAAATTCACCATAAAAGAGTGGTGTTCAGTGGAAATGACAAAGATCCTTGCCAAACAGTGACATAAAGAAAAAGAAAGTCTTCATTTTAGCCAGAAAAAGAAAAAAAAAGCAGCTTAATACTATTTTGAGACTCATTAAATTCCATTATTTTTTTTTCCTCATTAGATGCTGTTAACTTAAAAATGAAATACTGAAGTATTTTTAAATTTATTGACTTCAGGAATGACTCCAAGAGAGCAATGAGGGCAATGAAAGAACCAGACCCTAACATTTGCCTGTATAAATGCTCACACCTTTACATAGTAACTTTTTTTAAAAACATGACTGCATTTTAGTGGAAGAGATCCTGCAGACTGCATATTCCTCAGTCATCACCACTGCCTCTTTGTAAAGCATGTGTGTAATGTGAGTGTGATATAAACCAATTTCTCATGTTTGCCTGAGTACTGTAGGCAGAGTTTTTGGACAACAGTAGTGTGAATGACTACAACACTGAAGTCTGCAAATAGAGCTCTGAAAATAGAAGACTGAATACTCAAAGGGGAGTGGAACTTTAGTATGCCCTAAGGAGAAGGTTTTATGAGGTCTGTAGAAGACACAATATCAAGGTAAACAAAAGTCATCCCAAATTTATTTAACAAGGCTGGACTGATATGATACTCATACAATTTACTTCACAGTTCTTAATCATTAAATTCATTTTAGATAATCATCTGATACTCACTTCACATCCAATAACATTTTTATTGAAGCTAACATAATTTGCACATCTTAAGAACTTTGTTGACAATGTTCCCTTAGGAACAAAATTATCTGCAAAGAGATGCCGTGAGTTGTGTGTTTTGTGGGTTAGACAGTGTTGTAAATACACATGAAGAGAACACATCATTATGAAATAATTCTGAAGCCTTACACGCTCCTTGCTTTAATATGCATAGTAAATACTTTGCCCATTTCTTTGGTGAACAGCACTGATTTATTTATTCTGGAGAGGTTAAGAGAAGAACTACACTAACTGTAAGATAGCGTTTTACATTTATCTTGTTCTTTTCTGTTTTGAGAAACAATCTTTTCAGACCAGACTGTTGTTCTGCTCCCCTAGGATTTTTCTCCTGACTTCAAGGAAGCTCTTCCCGTTAAAATTACATTGGCCCTGATCCTGGAAGCTGATCTGTGTCAGTGGACATACACAATATCCCACTGAACTCAGTGGAGCTCAATAGTAACATGAAGTTTTTGCGGATTTAATATGAAAACCAAAGTAAAATTCAAAGGTTTGCCAAGCTGAAGTCTGAACTTATACCTATAGTGATTAGCTGATTAATGTGTAGCTTCAGGTCACACTAGCCTACCTTCCTGTTGAGATGTGAAAAGGACCCAACGAGAACAGTAAAAAACTTTTAAATTCTCATGGATAATTTTCTGAACTGGATCTGTATTAACTTGTAACGAGCAACTTCTTTCTAAAGAGGCTTCAAAACAATCTCACGAAAGTAGGCATTTCTATTCCCTTTCTCAAAATTATCCAATTTTGAGTCACGCAAAAATAAAGCACTCTTTCTTTAATGCTGTGCCTGAACATTCTCGTTTTGAGCCTTAGGAAATAGACATTTTTGGTGAATAATTTCATTAGTTACAACTGTACTGAAGATGAATTGACCATATTTGATTCTTGACAAAATCCTACCCCAAATTTAAAGGTTTCTTAAGTAGAAATCTAATAAATCTGCAGCCACAAAAAAAAAAGTCAAAGTCTTTCAAAGACTTAAGCTCATGTAATTTTTCTTCTGACTTACTCAAGGAAAGTGAGTCAAGAGGAAAATTCCAATAAAACTGTATGTAAGCCAAAGGTTTGTTTATGTTTGTATGGATTAACATTTACACATTTCCTGTTACTAGACTTCCTATTAGTGATGTTTAACTTTAACCACATATCTCACGTTAAGGAATAACTCTTAAAGTCAATTTCCTGATTAGGCTAAGAAGGGTTAAAGGTTAATTTTGCAGCCACATGGTTAAGCTACCAACAGCCTTGTTTTAACATATAAAGTTACAACAAATATTAGCTAAAGGAGGCGGCACGCTCTGGTGATTACACAAAAGTGTTGGGAAAAAATAAGCCCAGAGGCTTATTCACTCAAAGTGAAATTTACTCTCTTCACGTACACACACAAAGTATACATTGTTGTAGACATCTCTCAAACACAGTAAAACCAGCCTGGCAACTACAGACATGAACATCCGTTTATATGTGGCTTTGTGACCACTGCCAGATTCCAACTCTCACCCAAGAAACTCATGTACATCCTATTAGACTTCCTTGTTCCAGATCTTCAAGAAGAAACGAGGTTTGACATTTGATTTACTGAAGATAGTCTTGATATTTGGTTACTTCATTACAACTATTGTGCAAACTAAAACAGAAGGCTCAGAAGTAACTAACTCAGGCTGTATGTCACAGTTCTAACAGTGGAACTAACTTAAGAGCTAGCATTGCTACTATAACCACAGCACTGCTAGGGTACATTCTCTGTTCCTGTCTCTCTCAAATTATCATTTACAGATGTATCAGTGAGGTAGCACTTACATAATGAAGACCCCTTTATAAGACATAAGTCAATGGAGACAGTCAATCATCACATTCACTCAGGATTTCCTGGCTGCTTATGAACAATAGCAAAGTATACTTTAAAAAAATGCATTTAAATATAGATATAAAGGAGACAACTGTTTCTTACATTTAGATTTAGTCCAAGTCCAGTGAGAAGGAACTGTCTCTATTTGCACATTTAGGCTACTCACAAGACAATTTCTATGAATCATTCACAGTCATTTGGTATTCAATCCTTATAAGCAAAGCAGATACCAGTGAATGCACATGAACTGTTCAATTGTGAACTTAATATCTGGAAGTCATTTTTCCAGCCATGTGACTGGAAAATCTAGTCAGACAGTAAAAGCTGACTAAATTCCCTAAACTTTGTAAACAAGCATAACATTTGTAAAACAACTTGAACTGTCCCAACAAAATGATGAAATTAACTTAGAAATGGCAACTTTAGACAAAAAGAGCAGTCTAATTAAATTTAGTATGCTTTAAGAAATCTTCATTCCTTTCTGCTGAGGGATATCTGTGTGGCTAAAGGTGCAATTTCAAATTAAAAAAATACTTTCTTTTCTAACACACAGTGGAACAGCAGAGAAGGAGGAAAGATATCAATCAAATGTATTGGCTGGATTTCTCTTGTCACATTCACACCACCTCATCACTTACAAATGCAGCTCGCCTGTCTGAATAGGAGCTGCCACGTTACTGACCTCCTCCTCACTTCTCCCCTGATTTAGTTTAGCTTGATGGTTCTTCTTTGTTTGGAGCTTTGACATTATATCAGCTTATTTTGATTAGTTATCCCAAAACCTGAAATTCTAGGATCCTTATATTTTACACTATAAATGCTTTTGTAGGACATGTGGTGATGTTTCAGCAGCACAAGCTCCTCTGATATAAATCATCAGGTCTTACTATTTGACCGCACTGCAGATTGGAAAAAAAGATTCTCTTTATTATAGAGCTGGAATACAGTGATGTTTATTTTCAAGATCTCACTTATCACAGTGCTTTTGCCCCCTTCTACTTGGTGGAGGGGATGCCTGTACAATTGCACCTTGAAAAATCACTGCATTTTTTTTCTTGTGCTTTGCTTCCCTGCTACCTACGATATTTGCTTACGTATATCCAGTGCAAACAGAATTACTGGATAAATGATTCTGGCAAAAAATATAATCTTTGACAGCCAAATTCACTGATGTTCTGTCCCATGTGTCTAATATGTACCCCACAAAGAAGTTAGCCTCCACCATCCTAGAACCTATAGAAGGGATAAACATTTTTATCAAAAAATTGCCAGTTTGTGCTACTGCTGTTTTTAGCAAGGGAGAGTTTAGGGACAAAGTCAACTTCAATTGTGTATAAATATTTCACAAGTCCCCCCACTCTGTTGAACCAAAATCCCAGACAAACAGCCACTGTTCGCTAGTGATGGGTCCCCTCATTAAATGGGCAGTGAGGTAGGTTATCTAAGTCTCTCCTGTAAGCAGGCATATTGCATACTTTTTACACTGATGGAAAAAAATTGTCATGTCCTTGCTCCAAAAGACAGTGGAGCAACTAAACCATATAATCAGATCATGGGAGACTTGGCTAATATGTTCTCTTGAGACAAAATATGTTCGTTTCCTGTTTTCAAAGAAAGGACCATAACCACAAAATTAAGGCTTACTCAAAATGCTCTAGTACAGCTTTGTGTTACATCACAGAGCAATATATGAACATCTACAGAATGCTCCTAGAGTGGATGCTAGTTTTATATTTGGGGGTGAAGGGAGAAATCTGCCCTGTGGTTAGATATCAGTACTGACAAATTCCTAGAATATACACTGACTGTATTCCTCATTAATCACTGCCTACAAGTGACAAGATAATACCATAGAAACTCCAAGGAAGTTACAACACATTTACAGTAGTAGAGCAGATAACAAAACTTGGCTCCATATACCCAAACATAAATGGAAATTTTATCTGTTTAGTGCATGCTGTCTTTTATTGAAACTGAAACAGTGAAACAAAAGTCATCCTGAAGAGACCAAAAGAAACTTAAATGTGCATTTTTTTCTAAACATATGAATATTTTATAATTTATGGTTTCCATAGTGCTTATTTACTTTTTGTTTGTTCGATATTTCTGAGTTGTCAGAACAGGCATTAAACAGAGCAACAACAGAAAAATAGAAAATAAGTTAGTAACAAGTGGAGTTCTTGCATTTTTCCTTCAGACACAGGCCTGTGACACACCCACTATCAATGCATTCCAGATAACAATTTTTTTTGTTTGGACCAAACAAGCTGCAACTTCAACCCAGAAAGTATCTAATATTTAATTTGAAATTAATTCTGAGCATATAAAAATGTAGAAAAGCCTCAAGAAATAAAAGTCATAGAAAGTGAAGCCAAATTAGGTAAAGTTAGAAAAGAAAATGTGTCTTCAGTACATGAAGGGAGCATATAAACAGGAGGGGGAGCAACTGTTAACACGGGTGGACACTGATGGGACAAGGGGAAATGGTTATAAACTAAGACAGGAGATTTAGGTTAGATGTTACAAGAAAGTTTTTCACACAGGTGGTAATGATGCACTGGAACAAGTCACCCAGAGATGCCCCATCCCTGAAAGCATTCAAGGCAAGGCTGGATGTGGCTCTGGGCCAGCCTGGTCTAGTGGTTGGCAACCCTGTCTATGGCAGAGGGGTTGAAACTCAGTATTTGGGGTACTTTTCAACCCAGGCCATTCTATGATTCTACGAAAATCAGTTGAACAGATTAGCAAGTGTCTTACTAATATGTAGAGTGAAACATCAAGTCATTCATTTGTAAAAATAGTTTCAGAAAAGGCTAAAGTTGCCAGGGATTCTTAAAACCCCATATTATTATTTCATCTAATTACTATATTTGCTTAATCAGAATTAAATTTGTATTTGCACTTAGCATTTTGGTATTTGTTTTAAATGCATCATAATCTGCTGCTTCCTTTCAGGTCATGATGGAGTAGAAAACAGTGGAAACCCGTTTGCTTGGGAGATGCACAGTATTTTTGCCTGTGTCTTCTCCAGATTCTGTTGTTTTCCAGTGAAAAAGAAACAAAGCTATAAATAATTTAATTGTCTCCCAAGACTCTACCTAACCTTTTACTTAAGTCCCACTCTCTGCTCTCAGAGAACCTCAACAGTAAGGCAAACTGAAATCTTTCTTTGTTATTCTGGTCTATGGCGCCGGAACAATGCCAAGCAAAACTCAGAGCTCTTAGGGAATAGATTTCTTTCTATCCCCTCCTTTACAGCCAATAAAGAAAAGCAAGTCAGTTTTCTCTCTCACTATAACTGACAGCAAAAAAAAAAAAAAAAAAAAAAAAAAAAAAAAAAGCATCTACCTCATGCGATGACTTACATACAGTTTAGCTTCCCTAAAATCAAAATTAAAATACATTCTTCTGAATCTCCCTTTGATTCCTCATTACTATTCATCTACATAAAGACATTTACCTTCCTATGGTATGAAGTGGTTTTACAGGGAATTTTTGTAATGCAACAATTCATAACCATAAACTAAGCTAAAATACGTTATCTAAATTGCTGTGGTTTCAAAGTTTGCAAAAAATGTGTTTCCCAGAACACTACAACTTCTCTTTTTACTCCAACTAAAATGTAAACTCATTAGGAAGACTAAGAATTTAATCAAATAATTACACACTTAATATTTTATAGTTTTCTAAGGTCTTTAAAGTTCCTTCCAAACATTATTATTCAGATTCTTCCATCATTCTTCACACAGACTGGGAAAATATAAGGAACAGTTCCAAGAGCAAATCATATTTAAGTCCTGAGAAAAATAAGGTCCTGATTCAACAATTTTTCAACAATTCTGTGAAACAATTTCCACTGTATGGATTCTGCAGAATGGGAAATAACAAAACAGACTTTGAGGCACTTCACTCAACAAAAGAGCAGAAAGCCAGTTTATCATTTAAGAAAAATCTTTGACTCTAAGTACCTCTCAGAGTTGAATAGTTCCAAAAACAAACAAACAAAAAGAGGTCACATTTATTATGGAAAACATAGGAGCAAAATTCCATCTCGCATTTTTTTTCCACCAATCCTCCACTTGCTGTGCTACACATCAAGAAGATACACAGTTACGAGCTATTGCTTAGAGTGGAATATTCCATGCTTATTACATATCAAATACCATAAGAAGGTAGATAATTGAATATAATTATAATACCCCCAAAACCTTAAATACTCCAAGTGTGCCATTGGCATGACAAAGACTTCAGCAAGTATTCAAATTACATACTTTTCAAAGGCATAATTTGTTAAACAAGGTAATCAGAAATTATGATTCAACATTAGAAGAAAAGACAAGGCAACTACTGGATCTGATAAACCTGAGTCATTTTTAATTTTTTAATAGGCAAATAGCAGTGACTTTAAAGAAATTCAGAGTATTTGGTATTTAATTAATGCTTAATAAAGTAAGGTACAAATTAAAATATTCAGTTTCTTAATTCTGCACTGAAAACATCAGTTCAGCTGTTGGAACCATGTCAAATCAAATTTTTACTTGGTCTGAAAAAACCTGCATATATTCATGGTTTCCAGAGGCTAGTCATGAGTTTGAAATATTGGTCTTGACTAAGTAGTCAAGACCAATTCTTTCCACAGGAAAGTAATTCTCAGAGGAAATTATTTGTCACGTTACTTCCAATCTGAAGATCTAAACACAATCTTTCCTCTAGCCTTTGGCACAACCCATAATAATTGGGCCATAGGAGAGAGCAACAAAAAAAAAGTGGATCCACAAGACGCATGCGAAACATCACTACTGACTGGCTCAGTCATTTGCTTTATCACCCTCCCTCCCATCAAGAATAATCAGTAGCTGATGTATTAAATGGCATGTCACACTCATTCACTGATGGAAGAGCAAGACAGAATGACATATTCTGCTGATCATTTACAGCCATCCATTGCTATAGGGCATTAACGTGTAATACACAACCCTGTTTGAATTTCAGATGAGCAGATGGCCAGATGGATTAGCCTGTAAAATTAATATTCCAGACCATACACTATGGACTTTGTGCGGGTACTGACTACTTCAAAATCTATAAGTCAGTTAACGCATTTTATTCTTCAGGCCTTGCTTGTTATTTTCCACTCCAGTGCTGAAGCTTGCAACTGCAAGAAGCAATTCTGGAATTTCTCTGTATTTTGGTGCCACAGTTTCCCTGACTATTTATTTCACAGTGCCAGGAGCAATTGCTTCTAGCACCCACCTGGAAAAGACAAAATTCATTTCTCACTTACATGTAAATATTTGTACATCTGTTGTACAACAATATATCCTTAGCTGCCATGCACCGTGCATAAGATGCCTGTTTTTGGCAGTGGGTTTCAGAAGTATGTTTGAAATTATTCCCTACACTTCAGCTCAGCTCCTACTTCAGTTCCTTTCAGAATTTTTCTCACAGCTTCCCCTAAATAACTTGTATGTGGATATACAACTGGCAGAAGTCATTTGTGCTTCCTGAATTGACAAGAACAGGAATGCAGACGTGGTGAAACAGGAAGGAGCAACCCACCTACTTGCATTTGTTGTGATTGCAGACTGCAGTACGCAACCACAGCCTTACTGACAAGTTCCAGATATTAATAAACTGCTAAGTTGTCACATTCCTGGACCTTTCTGAAGAGCTTACCTCAGTTGCAATCAGTCTGCCTTGGCCTCTGACCCACTGCAGATGAATACAACACAGGTCTTGAAGGAAACTGCTATCTTTTTAGTCACTAGCTTGATTACTATTGATTATCTACTTGCCTCTATGGTAATTTCCCTTTGACAGGAGCATTTCTGCCAGACTGCTCCTTCTGGGACTTGGAACCAATCTGGGAAAAAAAAAAAAAAAAGAAAGACCAAGAAATCTATTCTGATTTTTGTTGATTTTTGTTTTGGGCAAAGCAAGGGAGGTAACAGAAGGGGAAATCTAAACTCTAAGTGTAGTGAAACTTTGTTTAAAAAAAAAAAAAAAAAAACTCCTTCATTATCCCGGGGTAAAAATATGATGAGAAAAAATAATTGAAAATGAATAATATAGGTGATACTAGAATACTCTTACACAGTTATAACCTTGCTAGATAACATGAGGAGTGAATGGATTCCTACAGTTAAATTACAATGTACTGGAGAGCTGAGTTCAGCTCTGCAGCTGATTCATAGATAGATGACCCAGTTGAGCAGCTCAGTAACAATGAAGTTGGGCCTCCAAGCAGCAGATGAAGCTTTTGTTTTATTTGTTTGACAGTAAATATCTGGCCTGTTGCTAAGCAGCCATGTCCAGAAACAAAGGCGTTTCCACTGTACAGCAGGTAAATCTTTCACTGCAATTACCAAATGGAAATGAGAACAGAAAAGATAATTTCAAAACAACAGAACACATTTGCTTCCCATAGATGTTTTAAGCACAAAAAAAAGAGTCAATTTTGGATCTCTTGATAGCAGTGTGAGAAGATTTCATATATATTATCAAAATCAGCATTTTTTAATATGCTGACAGTCTTAGAAATGGAGACCAAAGTTTTCAAACTTCTTTCAGCTGTAAAATCCATACTTAAGGGCATTAGATAACCAAAGCCTCTCTCAGAGACTATGATCATTTACAAACATTCCCAAATTTGATGGAATTGGCATAAGCCCTAGTAGCATTCCACTCCTCTGGAACTGAAATACAAATAACAGAGCATCAGAGACTGAAAGGCTTTTGTAAGGGTTTACATAATTTTATACGTATTCTGTCAAGCCTCATTTTACACCATTGCTGACACAAAGACAACCGAGTACTCCCCAGTCCTCAGGTCACAACCTGTGCATGACACTTAACATTTTCATGCAAAAGTCTTTAGCTTTAGCACCTATTATTCCCGGAAAAAAAAATAATAAAGGAAATACCAAAGCTACTCTTGCATATCACAGCTGTTCAGCTTTACCCAGGTACTTCACTGAGAAAGTTAGCACTCAGCTTCACTGTGCAAACAGAAAGGACCAAACTCCACTCCTGGTCACCCTGGGGTATTCCACCAGGAACAGTGAATCTGCATATGAATAACCTCCAGAAGAAATTTGTTTTCAGATACCTGAGCTTAAAAACTAAAAAATGCTGGTGTGAATACTGTCATCGTATATTTTCTTTCAGCAAAGGGCTTGGGCTGGGTTGTTGCTGTTGGTTTTTTTACCCTCAGAGTTGATCCACAGGGCATTGTCATTATGTCACTGTCTCACCTTACAGTTGACAGACAGACTTCCTGCTGCAGAGACATTATTATTTAACCGGATCCACTCATCCTGCCACTGATTTGTTTTATTTTTGTTCCTGGCAAAGAGCAGCAGCTCTAGGTAAGGCTACTTTTCTCATCTGACTAAATCCTTCTAAACACTTTAGTAAATTAACCCCATGTAGTTCACTTAGCAAACAGGATCTCCTGAAAGGATTTATAAAATGAAATCACCTAGAATTTTCAGGCAGCCCTTGTTTTCCTTTCATTTTGTCCACGACAAGCTTAAGAAAAGACTCAGGAAGACAAATGTGATTAACTCCTCACCAAATAGGAGCTGTAAGCACAACATGGGAGAATGAGAGCAAAAAAGATAATTTTTTAGCAAGCAGTATAAAGGACAACATGCCAATTCTGACTCAGAAGTTTGCGATAGAGGTATCATCAGTTTCTGATGCAATAAATTGACTTTAAGTACATCAATTTTTCTAGTTAGAGGAACCCTTTAGCAACTGTAATCCCTCTCAGAATTCACACCTTCTTTTTGGCCACAACTAAATTCTCATCATAAATTAAATTTAAGCTGTTTGTATATATACACATGTATGTGTACACAGCTTTACAATATATCCTGTTCTGTAAACTGCTGCAGAATGAAAAGTAATAGGCTTTCTGAAAACACTGTCTGAAATTTTGTCATCTCAATAAGGCCAGACCAGAAAATTATAATAGTTCTTTGAATTAATCTATGAATCTATCAAGAAAATACATTCAGCGTGACTGTTCAATAGAATATTCTCCCTCTCACTTTGCCACAGTTTGAAAACTTCATCAAATGGTAAAAGAGCTTTAAAACATTAGGTTGTAGATGGCACTGATAAAACCCTTCCTGGAGGATCCAATCCCACCTTATGTAGCAGAGAATGAAAAGATTCTGGTTAACTCAGACAAGCCTTGAATTCAATTTAGAGTGCCCAGTTACTCACCACCTAAATACCTATTGTCTGCTTTCTAACTACAATTAGCAACACAGTTTGCTTAGTGGTGTGTGCACCCCAAATTAAAGATTCTCTTAACAGTACAGTGAGACAGATGTACCTCAGAGATATGAAGCAATCTCAGTACAATGAAATCACAGAATGATTAAATTGGCTCTGCAGGACACCAGTACATTCAGCACCTCATCCTTTGGTGTGGTACGTGACAATACCACAGCACTACCATGGCTGTTCACCAACAAAATGTGTCCATTCTAGCTGGACTGCCGTTTGTTTTTTTTTTATCACCATTCACATGTTTTCAGTTGCAAGCAAGTTAACATGAATGATTCTTATGAATACTTACCAAAAACACTTCCACAGATGCTGAATATCCCTGCATAGATGTTTTAAATGGTGCTTGATTTAATTCCTCTAATCGATGGAGGACTAAACTATTCCATCAAGGAGACAGATAGAATAATAGTGTTTGTACACAAGTAATTAAGAGCAAGCAACCAGATAAAATAACTTGTGAATAAGCCATAAGTTAAAATGTGCAGGTTTTTCTTCGTTTTTTGTTGTTGTTGTTTTGTTTTTAAGAAAACATGGCATAATTGAAATAATTATTCACATAATCAAGACCTACTAGAAGACAGAAGGTGAACATCACAAAGTGCTGATAAACTGAAAATAATAGCTCTACATTTTTGTACTGACCACATTCAGGCTGGGGGACTGGAGACCTGAAAACTGATTTTTGCATGGGAAACAGAAACCTGGAAAAATAATTGCACTAGGATTCTCTGTGTGGAGAATATATGAGTCTGTGGAATATATATATTTTCTTCTTGCCTCACTGCTCCCCATGTGCTCCAAGAATCACCAAGACAACAGTACACCTTCCAAAGTCTTCATTAGTGCAGGATAAAAAAAGGGCTTGTGACCTAAATGGCAGCACTGTGGTGTAGAGCTATTAGGTATCTGAGCACAAGGGAGGAATCCATGGATCAGTACACTCGGGGATATGCTTCATATGGGGAAAAATGAGATGCCTTCTGATTGTTAGAAGTTAAGCAAGAAGTGAGAGCATATCTTTAGGCTCCTCAATTAAGATTCAGATACACAGAAGTAACAGGCAGGGATGACAAATATATGTCTAACCTACATGCAGTCTGAAAATATACAAAGCAGTTTTAAGACCAGTGTGAGTACCAAGAACAATCTTATTCCAGAGCACAGAATTTTTTGCATGCTAATCTGTGCAGTGTAATCAACAACCTCCACAAAGCACCAAACTGCAATAGCCCTTATACTGAAAGTAACTCAGTGACAGCTACCATAGATACTTCAACACTCACTCTTCTATAGTCCACTCCCATGGAGAAAACTCTAAAAATATTACCCAGTATACTAATGGCAGCAAGAACTCTGTCCTGAGTAATTAACATTTTTTAAGCTGAGTTAGAACATTAACATCAAAGGAGAATTAGCAGAAAGCACCTATGAATGAAGTACAAGCAGATAAGAGCAAGTAGGTCTGTAAGACAACTCTGCTGTGAGGGAGACAAACAGTGTGGGGCAGATGGCTAGGTATGATTGGGAAAAAGAAGTGTTTCATAGAAACTTCTGAGATTTATTGGCCTGTGTTGCCCCTCCATCAGTTTCTTCCAAATAAAACTCTTTAACAGAATGACCAACAGCACAAAGCCATTAAGAATAATCTCTCTTATGCCCCATGTCGTGTTAGTTACTTAGGCTCCCCAACCATACTCTGCACGTTGTCCCAGATCTCCCATAATCTGTTTTGTGTGGACAAAGAATTTGCTGCTTTTCATACCACTGTAAGTAATTGTTTCAGACCCTGCTCTGACCAACTCAGAGCTCAACATAGCATTTTGGCACACATAGGATATGGCAAATCCAGGCCAGTAATGCACAGTGCTAAAATGAGTACGAGCTCCCAGCCAAAACTAGTGAGTGGGTAAAACTGCGCTTAGGAATCCACCCAGCAGCTGACACTCCCTTAACCACACAATTAAATACTGGTTAGAGATACCCAAAGAAATTCAGATAGCTCCCACCAGTAACTCTGCTCCAGACACGCCAATAAATCCATATAGCTGTTCTTTTTCACTTAAAATATTCTGCATCAGTGCATTTAAATCTCTAAATACTTGAGGTTAATAGCCCTAATTTCAAACCATAGACAGTACAGGATCAATTTCCTAATTACATCTATTAAACTCAGCTTCCACTTGGCAAAAGAAAAAAAATAATGAGCTGAGGACAGCTATAGTAACACAGCTACCACACAGTCATTTATCTATAATGAAGTCAGGGCACTCGAATAAGAGGTTTTCAGCAAGATTTTTTTTTTTTTTTTTTTAATTATAAACACCAGTTTCCTTCACTTATAGCCTACCAACCATGGCAAAAAAAAATATTCTCTAAGCCAAGGATGTTCTGAAGGAAGACAAAACCACAAAGTGCCAACACAGAGGCTTAGACGTCTTTCTAATAATAATTTTGTAACAGCAACCTATCAGGATACACCAGTTCACATTCCTCCTTCTCCCCAAAAAATGTCTTCTCCATGATGGAATTTCTTTGGAAGATCACTGTTAGAGAAAAGGAACTGCTGTCTGCAAGGAGATGCATATTCCAGGCACCAAGAACTAATCTGCAAAGCTTGCAAAGATGTTTTGAAATGAATGGTAGTTCAGGATTTTTTTAATATTTCATCTTTTATACAGAACTTTCCTGTCACATCGTAGCATTTTATCTGTTCAGAAAATAATCCAGCTCTTGCCACCACTCTGCAGATCCACCAGGGGACCCATGTAAAACAGGTAAATGAAAAGGAAAAATTATAATTAAGCTCATTGAAATCCAGATTTTGAATTTAGACAGAACAAGATTGAGAATGACTGAAGTACACCCCAAACTTAAAGTAAAACTTCAGACTGCTGAAAAAAAGAAGAAAATCCACTCTTCTTAGAAAAAGAATCTATAGTCACATATATTGTTATTTAATGAATATCCCTCCTTCATTTCAGGTCTCTACAGCTATTAGTACAAATAAGTAGTACTATAACCTCTGATTCTCTTTAAGACAGTCATCCAAATCAAACAATATTTCTACACAGCATCAAATATGATACACACATCAACTGTGATACATAAATAGAAAATTTTTACGGCCAGAAGTTAAACAGTGTTCGAAAGGAACAAAAGTAGCTCAAATGAAAATCAACAGGAAAAATAAAAACTTAAGTTCCATACTTTGACTCACCCACTTAGCCCCACAAGGTAAGATGCTTAGCAGGGTTAGTTTTAGTAATCCACTCTCAAGACTAAAAATACAACTGCCCATTGAATTTAAATGTCCCTATATTCTTCTATATATTTCTTTTACTATATTTAGGAGGGCAAACTGAAAAAGTTATATCTCACTGAGACACAGATTCACCTCACTGACTTCAGGAATTTCTCTGGGGTGCCTAATTAAGAGATTGAATCAACAAAGGGTCCCTACATAAGTCAATACCAAAAGACAGGCAACTTGAAAGGATAATTCAGTGTTGCTGCTGTCTAAAATTGCCTCTTCTTGTGGGCTATAGAACAGGGCTTCTATTCTCAGCTGGGTACAACAATTAGTTGAATTTCATTCTGGCCCAGCTCCCTAGGGTTCTTTCAGTAAAAGAATTTTCCTTCTCTTTCTTCATTCTCAAAAACCATTTCTACTCACAAATCCAAGACATGCATGGGATGGCAGCTCCTACGTTCCACTTGGCCCTGCAGTCTTCTGGCAATCTACGAAAAATACCATCCTTATTGGCTTCACAGATACAACCATTACTGCCACCTTACACTGTGTTCAATATTCCCGGTAGACTTTTCTAGCTTGAACTTCAAATTCACCCCTTTTCTTAGTCACTGCAACCCTCCAGTAGGAGCTTCAATAATCTAAAATGGAAAAAAATGAACTGACCACAACGACATGGCTCTGCATCCCAAACCTATGATGCTTTGAGCACAGATGGGTGAAATAAATCAGCCCAGAATGATTCTCCACATGCATAACCCAAAAATTAGTATACTCCGGAGCCCTGAGGACATTCAGGAAGCACAACTCTCACAAATGCATTCTACTCCCAAAGTAAGCTAGTGAATTCAACAAGAATACTAAGAAACAGAAGTATCAGGTGCAAGTATGGATATACCTTCTTCTCAAGATGTACTTAAATACAAGCAAGGGACATAACCTTGCAGAATCTTCATGAACTCAGACAAATCCAGTAGTTTTTCAATAAACTAAGTAAAACAATATTTGTGTTAATGATATGCCAATAATGTAAGGGTCATCTAAGGATAGTAAATGAGAATTTTAAGCTTCCTAAGGTTTGGATAGGGGTGATGAAAGATAAATAACTATTTCCCCACACTTAGTTCATTGATAGAATAATCCTAGAGCTGGTTTGTTTAGGAAATGATATCTCATCCTTTCATACTATTATCTACAATGTATGAAAAACAAAAAAACATCAAGATGCTTTATTTTGGTTTTAGTCAAAATTCAGGTCTATGTAGTCTGCAAAGCTTCAGTGACTGAAAAATTTATGAAATTATGATGCAAGAACAAAGGAAGAGGAAACTGAAAACCCTACAGAAACAGAGATTGTGTTGCCCACTGTCCTTCAGCCAAGATTTTCAAGAATAACTAATGAGTTTGGCTGTTGAGATAACTAAGAACCTTTTTGGGAATTCAGTTTCAGAAAGTATGAGTGCCCTTCCTCTGAAAATCAGACCTCTTAAAAGTGTACATAGTTGGGAAGCCAATAATGGAAGCATGGAAGCTTTCTCTAAAGTTAGATTGCTTTTTTAAACACTTAACTACAATGTTCAAAAACATACTAGGAAATAATAATGAAATTGTTAAGGCATCAGATTATCTGCTCTACGGTTACAGTACAGAAATATTCCTCTTGAGATATTCAGGCAGCTCATGAAGAAAACTAGGAAAGAGAATACATTATCTGACACATGTAGAGTTTAAAAATAGGCAAAAATAATGCCTCCAGACATTTTTACTTTGCTATGCAAAGACTGATACTTCTGAACTATGTTTTTATGTTTACTAGACAGTGAATTTACCATATTAGTGATTTTCAATAACAAAAAAATTAGGAGTTTTTTTGTAGCAATTAGTAGGGTTTTCTTCAAATCCAGACGCACTCTTGCAGTCACAGAAATCATATACATGAAGCCCATGGAAATTAATAGATCTCATCTGCATTTGTTATAAGAACAAATCAGCAAGGCAAATGAGACTAGAGAGGTGACTTCATTGAAGTAGGTGTTTAATTGTCTTTGTAACATTAGGACCTTACCTATGATGTGTAATCTTTACTTGCAGTCAAAGATTCAGTCAGCCTAACACAAACAATTACTACAATCCATGTGAAAATACACCTCAACACATAAGGTTATGATCTGCTACAGGATACCATTACTTAGCTTCCAGTTTCACACGGAATTCATAAATTCCCAGCAAATTGCAAGACACGAGCAGCTGCATGCAAGACGAAGTCCTCCACCTCCAGAAGTTTTAAAAAAGTTTTGCATGATGTATATTCACTACGTGAAGCTAAGTGCCCACCAATCAAACTGCTATGAATGCCTCCAAACTAGTTATCTCCTTAGAAGATGAAGTGTGCTGTTTATATAACTTATTAAAGATGGCACCCTTGCATTCCTTTTTCAGATAAAAAGTGTGAGGGCACTGCTTTATCACTTTAACTATGTGTTTCTTTGAACATATTTGTGCTTTAAAGTAAACACCAGTGCTATTTTTTTTATGACTACTAAAATCAAAACACATCTTTCCAAGCTAATCTGTACAATGGTTGGGAAAAGCCTTTGATTCAGTAACGTAATTATAAACAGGCACTTAAGTCAGACATACTAAAAGAGCATCAGTCATTTAAAATCAAATTAACAGTTTGATTAATCAAACACCAGACTGTCAAGTCAGATAACATACCTGGTGGCTTTGTTCAGTAACCAAAGACGGTTCACTTTAAGCACCACAGACTTCATCAGCAAAATAAAATTTACTCAAGCAGAAAATTTTGTTTTACTTTAAACAAAATAAACTCTGCACCATTACAAAAAAAAAAAAATCTCAACTAGCCAACTTCACTTTCATTTATGTACTCACATGGGAGGAAAAAAAACTTTACAGATGTATTTCCTGTGTCTTTGAGGCCCACTTAGGCAGGAAAGCACAGTGGGATTTAAGAAGACATACATTAGGAGAATCAGGTCATGCCTAAGATTCATGCCAAAGTGGCAGAAAATTAGTTTATTGACTTATTTAAAAAATAATCACCAGCTTCAAAAACAAGTGCAAGAGTCCAGCACACAGTAGGTCATGCACTACATGCATTTTCACTCTTGAATCCTCCTCCCTTCTATTATTTTCTGTTCCAAGCTTAGAGAACAGAGTCTGAAGATCAGCCAACTTCACAAAAATTTGAAAAGACCCTTAGAATTAAACAATACCTTCAAGACAGAAACTTTGCAAGTAACTCATTCAGCCTCATCACCCTGTACCTCTCTGAGCAACAATTAATATGCCTGAATTACCTTGAGATAAAACTAGGAACAGCAAGATTAAAAGACTTGTTCAGTCTAAGAATGTCTACATAGAAGCAAGGGATCATGCCTAACACTATTCTAACCATTAAACCATCCTTGAGAAAATGTCATTGTTGTCAGAATATTAAAATCACAGAATGGAAAAGTCCACATTATGTAGCTACAACCCCAGAGTAGAAAAACGCACCAGCTATAATCTATCATACTAAAACAGCCACATATCTTTAGAACCATCGTGGAAGACCTCAGCCCTATGTCACAAAATGTGGTATTTTTCTGTGTCAGTGGGATCAACCAAACTCAAAGTGTGACTAAAGAACTGAAGTATCCTTGTCTCTGATCCAATGCAACAGCAGCTCACAGCAGCGCACCTGTCACTATGTGTCTCCAGGTATGTTACATGTTATTTGTGAAGAAAAATGATGCTAGCCAAGAAGCAAAGAAAGCAGATACTAACAGTTCAATTGACCACAAAGGTCAAAAATAAGAACTTCAGGAGACAAAATCCCTGTCCTTCTGTGGTACCTAAATGCTTCTGCTGATGGTTAGAGGCAGTCAGGCAAAGAACCTGCCTGCTCTGTATTAAAAATTTTCAACTTTTGTTCTTCAAAAAATAGCCTGAATACATCAGTGAAAGTGAAGCAAGAGAGAGATTCTCACTGTATTGGTCTACCCACTATTATTAGACACTGGAAGATTGCACCTGTGACAAGCATTTGCAGTTGTGAAGCAGCATCAAGGAGCTGATGTATGCTTCTGGGGATAGGCCTATTTTCAAACAAATAATTCTAAATGCATATCCTTTGCAGTGTCTGATCTGGAGCCCATTTCCAACATGGCAAGGAAGGATAAAATGGAAGTATGCCAAGAATACCAACATAAAACCCCTACATTCATAGCAGACAAAATGAATGGGAATAGGGACCAATTCAAGATTAAACAGCAGCAAAGGAAAAAACTTGAAGAAACAAAACCCACCACCTCGTACACCAAAGACCCTTCTGTCATGATTCAATATGCAGCCTGCATAATATCTCTGGATGCGTAACTAAAGAAAAATCAAAAATGCTTCTTGTAAATGGTGTTTTGAAAAACTGATAATTTTTTGGCTTCATTCCACCACTGCTTTTGATACTCACTCATTTATGATTACAACTCAAACTTTTAACGCCTCTATATTTACAGCCTAAAATATTCATTATTTGCTTGTTGCTTTCCAAATGACACTTCTTCCAGGGAGGATTCTGCCTATGGAACTATTTGTGAGACAGAAGAGTCTAATTTAACTTTGTGTACTTTAACTTTCAATGCTGTCCATTAGTATTATATGACAACTGACTTTGAGAAACAAAGAGGTGCAGAAAAATAATAGGGCAGTGGAATATTCCACAACACGTTACAAAAAAAAAAAAAACAACTCTAAAATTTCAAAAAATACAAAAAAAAATCAATGCATGGAAAAAAAAAACAAAACAAGACACTGCTTAAATGCATTAAGAGTGAAATGAAGATCATGGGTTATAGGAAAGCTAAAGTCTTATGGTAAAAACATTTGTCTTGCTTATACTGGCAGAAATACAGAAGATTTCAAAGAAAACGTATCTGCTTTTTGCCAATTTATTACAGTAGTCCTGCAAGAAAGAATTTTCAACACAGGTCAAAATCCAGTGATATATGAACCATAATGCCTTCTGAGGTTTGGAGCAAGAATGTACTGAAAATTATGGCTGCTTATCTAATCTCTGAAGCTTCCTTTCTTTTCCCTTCGTAGTCTTTTTCTTTCCCTCCACAGCCTCAACACAATTTACTACTAGTCATCATACAAGCCCTTTTAAATGTTTTTACAATATCATGAATAAATTCTACCAAAGCCTTTTTGCTCCTTCTAACCACAAATATCAGTTGGATGGCTGTTTCAGAAATCAAACCTCAAGAAAAAAGAATGGTGTATCTTGAGTGAGGCTTTTGACACCGTCTCCCACAACATTCTTGTAATGAAGCTTAGAAAGCGTGCAACAGTCAAGCAGACAGCTATCCCATGAGGTGATTGAGAACTGGCTGACTGGCTGAGCTTAGAAGCACAGAATCTGGTTGGTTGCCTGTAGTTAGCATTCCCCAGGACCCAGAGCTGGGTCCAGTCCTGTTCAACATCTTCATCAATGACCTGGATGAAAGGATAGAGTCCACTCTCAGCAAGTTTTGTGATGATACAAAGCTGAGAAGAGAGGCTGACACATTCTTTTCAACACTGCCCAGCAACAGAACAAGGAGCAATAGGCACAAACTGGAAAACAGAAAGGTCCGTATGAACATGAGGAAATTTTATTTTGGGAGCGACAGAGCACTGGAACAGGCTGCCCAGAGAAGTTGTGGAATCTCCTTCTCTGGAGATATTCAAAACCCTCTTGGATGCTTTGTTGTGTAACCAACTGTTGAGAGCCTGCTTTAGCAGAAGGTTAGACTCCATGATCTCCAGAGATCCCTTCCAAGCCTTACAATTCTGTTAAGACAGTGAACTTTTCCAGAAGGACATCCCAGCTGAAATAGACACTAAAGTTTCATTTGCTCTAATCTGGCACACTAAAACATATATTCCTCGCTGTTCACAAGAATCTGTTAGAGTCTGGACCATTTCCTTCATAAATCTTAGGGGTGCAATAAAGAGAAATCTTTCACAGAATGTCACTGTGAATCTAATTCCATTAACAACTTTATTTCAACGGAAACTGTGGCCCCTCCAGATATGCGCTGCTGAGATTGCAGGATTTTCTTTTCCCCTTTGCATTACTTTTAAACACAGACTCATACAACTGTGCAGAATAATAACACTCAAAGGAAAAAAAAATGGTATAGAAGGAGTTGTAACCAGCAAAACTGCAGAAAAAGGGGAGTAACTGGATTATTTTAATAGCTTTTTCATATTGGTATTTCCAGTATGTTTAGAACAAACATTTATGGAAATTAGATCAATACTTTCTCAGACTTCCTGCTTCCTCTGCAACATTCTCTCTTTTTTGGCCTGAGTACTGCAGAACAGATTTAGCTCCATATTCATTTTCCACCTTTAGATCATGCTATCCAAAGGGCATTTGAAGGAGAACTGCAACAAATCAGTTCAAGCTAGTAGTATCTAACTGCATGGAGTGAGAATCTCTTCCCACAGCAAATAAACTGGGCTGACCCGCCTTTTACATTTTTTAATTATAGTAGGTACTTCTCATGCAATAATCAAAGAACAGTTCGGCCATCTGTATGAGAAGCTACTCTGCTGTAGCATTGTTTTAGACATCTGAAATACAAATATCAATAAACACTGATAGGAAAAAGTTCCCTTATTTGACATATCTTGCTTCTGTCCGAGCACTAGCCAGTATAAAACCAGAGACTGAAAACACTTTAGCTATCGGTTCAAGTACAGTGTATTAGCCCTCTTTTTTCCCACCACAACATGAACAGCTGCAGTTAAAGTAACACTTCACCATGCATCCTTGAAGTCAAGTCTTAATTCACTTGCCCACTCCCATTGTGGCTTTCCCTGACTGTGGTCTTGAGGAAGGTAACCTGACAGCATCACATTCAGACTTCTTATCATCTATAGTCACAAAAGGACAATAATCCAGGGCCACATCTACTTTCCTAACAGCAGATAATCGGGAAAGAGGGTGTATCACTTAAACAAAGGAATTAATTATTTATTACATTACCAGCAGAACTCTGAGTTTAATTTACACTATTAAAAGTAACATCACCATTCATTTAAATACAGTTTCCAGCAATCTGGAAGGGGAAAACGCATTTCATGAAGATTGCAGAATGTCTCATTAAAAAATAAAATAATAAGGTTGCTACTATTTCGGTTTAAAATATTGTGATGTTTCAACATCTGAAGACTCTGAACAAACAGGGCTTCTTCTGCTAGGTATTTCAGTAAAGTATGCTACAGAATATTGCTACAAAGAATACCTTACTTAAAAAAGATAAGGAGAGCAAGAACTACATACTTGTTTCCAGACTATCAATCCGAAACTGACGGCAGGCTACACTAGAAAGGTGTAAGTAAAACACCCATTGTAACACTATAATGCAATGAAAAGCACAGTAATAATCACAGAGTAGCAAAGTGCAGATGAGCACAAATACAGCAGCTATGGATACAGAAACAAAGAAAAAATTGGCTTACATTTGAAAGGCCACAGGTAGGCAGACATCTCCAGCAAAAGACCCTTACTTCCTCTGCCAACTCTTAAATGAGATCTGGAAATGGGTGGATCCTGGCTCCACCCCTTCCAGTCACTTCGGTGCATTGCATGCAACTGAGCTCCCCTGGGTTGGCCCTCTCTTCTCATCAGGTGTTTAATCACTGGTTCAAGCCATGACTTTGCATTTCCGCTACACCTATCAACATATCTTCCATTGCTAAATCACAGTCACAATTTCTCTTTGTTACTCCAAAACCTTTTTGAATGTTTTAACATACACAATTTACTTCTGAGAAGCACTGTATGTAAACCGGACCTTCCTATTTTTAGACAGCACAACATTCCTTGAAATTATTCCAGACCTGAGTAAAAGTTTTAAAATTAACTCCAGTCACAGCTTCATTCATCCTCATTCACGACCCAGCCCTGGAAGGGGCTAGAGATCAAAATCACCCAGGCTCACATGTGTTCTTACATAAGAGTGGCCATACTGGGTCAGTCCAGAAGTCCACCTAGCTGGATATCCTGCCTCTGACAGTGGCCAGTAGTGAATGCCTGAGGAAAAGTATCAACAAGGCAAGCACGCACCAATCCTTCCCTCAGTTATGCTTCCAACATTCTGTGGTTTCAGGGCTTCCTCTGAGCCAGAGGCTCTGAGTTTTGTAATGCTAGATTCAAATTCCCAGCCCTTTACTTTGTGTAAAAACAGGAGAAAGAAATGTTTTGCAGTTAATTAATTCATGTGATAAGCAAGATATGCTTTTTTAGCCTCAACACAATTTAAGTGCTCCTGCTGCAAACTTACATTTGTTTAGGCAGATTTCCATGTCACACATCTAGACACGAATACCATCGATCTTCTCATTTCATTTGCTGTTTGAAGTTGCAAAGAATCCACAGTTTGTCCATAACAGATGCCAAAAGCCTAGAAACTTATTACACACTGCTCACAGTGTGGGTTCAGATACATTATCAGCATAAAAAGAAAAAGGCAAATTAGGCCACAGTAGGAGAACACATTTTTAATATTGCAGTCTGCAGCTTGCATCTCTAATTTAATGCTGCCATTTCCCAGAGTTGTGCTGTATCATTCTCTGTTGCTGAATTGAAGAGATGACAGTGAGCTAAATTTTTACAAGTGACTGGGCAATGCGTGTAGTCAGTCAACATGATGAATTCCAGAGGAACCTTCAGGACCAAAGGGAATGAACCATTTTCAAAGAGTTCTTTAGGTATTCATACTGACAGAAATTAGGTATGAATCTGTTCCATGTATCAAACCCAGGGAAAAGGGAGATTTTAGTGCATTGTTCCAAAAGAACAGAAAGTAGAAACACTCAGTATCTGTAAGCAAAACCATGTAATTTCTATAAACTGTGTGCGGTCCTGTTGGTTACATACACACACCACACACAGTCCTTACCAAGAGGATTATCTGTGCCATTATGGCTTCTCTCTGGAGCTGACGGAGGATTACTTTATGTACCATATCCACTGTTTATTCCAGATACAACAGAATTCTTGAAAGTAGATATCAAAGAATTGCAAAGAAATATAGTCAGCAAGGAAAAATATATTGTAAAACTTGTAGTTACATGATACCTCTTTCCAAGTCATGTGGGGCAACTATGTTTTGCTTTCTTTAAGGAGAATCTCCTTGAAGGATTAGTAACTGATATTACAGGATACCTCAGAGACAAAGAAGCTTTAAGCCATATTTTTCTTATGAAATCATACATTTTCCCATTTAGGAAGCAAAAGCACAAGACAGCTGATATGTATGATCAGTTTTGGCCTGGACAGATGGAAGCAGAAAGGAAAAAGCCCAGCACTTGCTGACATCAAGCTACACAGATGTTCAATTCCAATAGTTCCAGTACTCTGAGATTTTGCAATACTATTCAGAAGTGACATACATATCAGAATTTGCCTGGTAAAATTACTGATGAGTTCCCACACTGATTGTTTATTTTGCTAATATTCAGAGGATGTACATGCATGTGCCACAAGACCAATCACCAATGCGGCATCAAGTCTGCTCTGGCTGTTAGTGAAGAAGTGGCAGGCACATTAGAAAATAATTCAGAATTATAATTGAGCTTGTGATTATTCAGCCAGCTTTTCATTCAAGATGCTTACAGCAGGTCATTTTAAGTTGTCCAAAATAAGCAGTCTGCTACCATTAGATATTTCCCTCATGCAAAAGAAAGAATTCACATTACACAAAGCTTTCAAAAAGCACTACATAATAGTCAATGTTAATGTCAGCAAATTGTTATCAAAAATGGCAAAAAAGTAGCTGCTCTTTATGATGGATATTCAGCATGTTTAGGCCTCTTCTGCATTTCTAGGCTTGTTCTGTGAATGAAGGGTTTGAGACCTTTCAGTCTCCATTATAATCCAAACTATTGTGTTACTTGAGCAAACAAATGAAATATAGCAATTAACTAAGAAGACGATATCTGTGATTCTTGCTACCCTGAAGTGGAATTAAGTTAGCAGTGGCACTCATTTATTGAACATACTGTTACTATCAGATATTTATTCAGCAACACTGCAGGCCCTTTAAACTTAATTTACATGGCCAGTTTTTAAAAGAAGAATGAATAGTGCATGTGTCTGTAGTGTCTGAGATACATACAGTTTGCAGGATTGAATCACCAAGCAACCTTTAATTGTCATTTTGATTGTTATTTGTTTGGGAAAATATATAAGTAGGAATGATTTTAAATGATAGGAATCGTTTAAATATTAAAAAAAAAAAATAAAAAAAACATTTGTCCCTTGCACACAGGAAGAAAACAGAAACTGTTCTTGTAAATGCAAGCTGCATGAAGAAAACATCCAGTTGTTTCAGTTTCACTTTTTGTTTTGACTGTTCTGAACCACGATGCCTCCAGACTCATGTTATGTTTCTTATTCCTGCACTTGAAGAAGCAATGAATGCTTTTCTGTTTTATCAACAACTTCAGTGTTTATACACCATTTTCATATCAGTTGTTCTCTTGCAGACATTCAGGCTATTTCTTCATCAGGCTAAAATATCCTATTCTGTCCAGTAGTTAATGTGTTTTCCCTTTCTGAAATTAAATATTACCACAGTTGTTTTTTTTTTGCCTTCCAGAGGATGCAAACTTTGAATTTGTTCTGATTCCTCCAGCCTGACAAGTAGTAACATCTTGAAATACACTCTGTGCCATGTTAAGGATTTATTCAAACATCACTTCTCCTTTCCTGGATTTTTGACTCATCACTAACAGGAAAGCTTTCTAAAAAATACTAAATATGCTATTTCTTACTGAAAAGATTGCAAGCTTTATCTTCTAATACAGAAATATTCCAAAGCCACAGAGACAACTTCTACATGTATAATATATTACAAACCATGAATTAAAGATTGCTGTTGAATAAAGTTCGTAAGTATCTTTCATATGATGAGCAATATTGTTCTTTCTATAAATTGAACTGATTGCTTTTAATTGTGATTTTGCTACATAATACTAGGATTCCTTCATTTTTATATGAATTACAATTATTACTAATTATTACTTGTGTTTATATTTTGAGTATGTTTGTAAGAAATATAAAGTTAAACTCAGTTTCAACGGATAGTTATTTTACAAGGTAGCAACTAGAATCTGAAGAAAACTAAATAAAACAGAAGATTTGCCTACAACTAAGGCATTAATTGCCATAGTTTTGCTAAAAGTATGAAAGAGTATGATAGACCAATAAAAATCCTGGCATAACTGAAGCTGTATCACCAAAAAAAAAAAAACATTAGTTGTGTAGAGGGCATCTGGGAGTTGAGTAAAAATACCTACTTCACATTTCTGCTAAAATGATCAGTTAAAATTACTGGGGTTGACATTTAAAGGTTTGTTTTTCAGGAAAACTAGGCATTCAACACGAAGACACCTAACTAGCAGATGTATTTACAGAGGACAGAAATGCATTAGTTTGATTTCCAAGGATGGATCCTGTAAGCTTTTGGGCACTCTGGCTTTGCAGCACTTAAGCACATGTTTACTTTCAGCACGTAAGTAGATCCACTGAAGTCATGGGGCCAAGCGCACATTCAAAATCCCTCATCTATCATGCCGCAGGCTTGGGGCCAGAATTTTTAACACCTCACAGGAGACACCCCAAAAGTAGTGGGAAAGCCTGGGCACATGTCACAAACCTGCCTCAGGTACCGAGGCTTGATGAAATTAAGGAAAGTTTGTGTCCAGCTTGACCAAGTCTTCCAGTAGCTGAGGCTATGATCACTTGTGCTTGTTTGAGGAAAAAAAAAAAAAAAGAATGTACATCAGATCTAGCTTCACTGAACAGAAAAAAGTAGTACCAACTATGAATATAATTATTTTGAAACCTACATCTGCCCTTCCAGTAAGTGCTGTACATTTAAGCTCTGCAAACATCTTTACAATCCTTGCTGTCATCTCTGCTCCTCTATTTCTTTCTCTTTTCTGCTGTCCCTCATGTGCAGACAGCTGCACATCAGCTGAGCCAGCAACCATTCCCTCTGAAACTTCTTATCCCAGAGGTCCGAGTTCATGTCTAGGTTCTCCACAACCTTGGACACTTGTCTCATGTTATTTCCGCCATTACTGCATGAAGAGAGTTCGCTGTTCTCTCCCTTTAGCCTAAATGAAAAGTGATTATTGCTAGTGAAGAACAGCTGGGCAGATGCCACCTTTAATAAGCAGAAAATAAAATGCTGCACAGAAACTGCCCTAAGGGCTGTCATGGCATCATTGTAAACCAACCATCACAAATGGGTCTGTGATCACAAATAGAGGCGGCAGCCATTACTGCCAACAGGAGTTGTCTGCTCCTATGCTGCATGATCACACATTTCAAGTCATCATGGACACCACCACTGTTCTGTGACAATGGGCCTGTTCCTGCATCACTCTCTTGTATGAGTCAGGAGTTTGCCATCTGGTTTTACAGCTTCCATTAGTAGCACTGTAACAGTGCATCCGGGGATCTTTGCTTTCATTTTATGAAGTCTGACATCTGCCCAGATGCAGCTCCCCTGTCAGGTGCAGTAAGCACTGGTCAGTGGGGCCAAAATCATCGTTTGAGTTGCAGCGCTACATTTGGTGGCATCTTTTTGCTACCATGTGCACTGCTTTACAAAGCCTATCCCCTGTCTTCACTCTTGCATACACACACGGAGCTGTGCCAGCATTCTCCACCAAAAGAATGTTAACTTCTAGGAATTTATCACTTCTACAGAAAGCTCGTTGGATAAAGGGAATTAAAGCTGTTCTTTAAAATGACGCACATTCATATTATGTGTAGCAAACATCACACTGAAAATGCAGTAAAAAAAAAAAAAATAACAAAAGCATTCCAAGCAGCCAGCAGCTGTCAGGCATCAAAGATTTCATTTCAGCATTATGTCAAAAAAATCACGATGCTTTAAGGCTCGTCAAAGCAGGAATACGTCTCCAAAGCAGGTGTCTTGATTTTCAAGGCTGCTGGATGGCTGGATCATAAAAAACTTACAAAAAAATTTTTTTTTTTTTTTAAAAAGCACTAAACTCACACACCTAACATTCTTAGGAAAGAAAAAGGATTTATATAAACATAACACAGCACAGTTACCCTCACTTTTAGATTTCCTTCTAATTTGGCATCTGTATCCACTAGACTTAGCACTCCTTTTCTTAGCTCCTGAGGCTCTTACAAAGTGTCTTGGTACGTTCTCTTGGTTCACATTCCAATGGCTCTCCAGTTTTAAACAGTCACTGCTTTCAGTGTTATTTTTCCCCATTTGTCTCTGCATAGATCATGCTTTTATTAAAAAATCTATTAATAGACTGCAACAATCTACCAGGTTAAGAATTAAAAAATCACATATGGTTAACAGGGAAGGAAAAAGGAAAGAAAACCAAAGGAAAAAGGAAGGAAAAAAAGAAAAGGGAAGGAATTGTGGTCTAAGTTAACATTAGCAAACATAATACTGCATGGATTCTACTAAACAACTTTACTTAAATTTTGGAAAAAAAATAACATTCTTCAAAGGTCACTGAGATTCAAATAGGGGAATTTTTCAGTTTCAGTGGCTTTACTTTCATCTCAGCATCACTTGAAATGACACAAAATTCAATGATAAAGTAGTTAAATATATGAAAGATGTATTAATTGCATAAAGATGTACAAAACTAGATTTATAAAACAAATTATATCAAACTAGTCCTATTAACTTCAAGGTTGTAGGGGAAATAGCCATTTACATGAGCTATAGCAACAACAGATATCTAGAGTCTTGGGAAGACTTTGACAACTTCTTATTTGATAGATTTGCACATACCTTATTAAATCTAAGCTGTCCTATGGAAAATTTTGAGACCAGATAAGGAAAATTAGTAGATTAAATAATTAGTTTATAGATAGAAAAGATATTGGAAGATATCAATCTGAATAAAAATCTGAACACCTTCTGCTGTGCAGATGAGATCGTAGTGACCTCAGTCTAGATTCAACCCACAGAACACTAACAGTTAACTGAGGTTCTTAAATAAGTGTTCTTAAACAAGAATCTCGGAGTTCATTTATCCTTCACAGGATCTTCTCACTTCAATAGAAAGAACAGATGCTTCACACATAATTCAACCTGTGCTTGATAGCCCACCTCAAAACTAGCATTGACAAGCCACTCAGATGGCTCACTCAGAGAGAAGGAACTTGGGAAGGGATTCCTAAACTCTTCCAAAATGTACAGCAACCTCTGAAAAAAAGGATAGGAATGAAATTCTTGTCACAGATTATGAATGAGGAAAATCATATTAAAATGACTTAAAATAAATTGGAAGAGTAAGAATAAAACAGCAGAGTGGACAGGAAAATAACAAGTTCCTACAAAGTGGTAAAATTGTCACTACTGTATGCAAGCACAAATGTAGATTAAGTGGTGCTCAGTAAATTTGAAGAGTCATCAGTTTTGTATCCATAAAGGTCTGTTCACCTTTCTGGGACTCATTGGAAATTTTGGACTAGTCAAATTGTTTTTCACCAACTCCATGAACTACAGCCTACTGAGACATTCACAATGCTTGAACAGGTGTTTGGACTAGGTGACTGCCAAAGGTCCCTTTTAATAGTGATGACTTTGCTAATGATGGCGACTATGCTGAAAAACAGTATTTTGTAGCTGAGAACACTCTCTATCAAATAGTGTTATTGTGCTCTTTGTATTTGCTGCAGTTTCCATGGAAATAAACAGGCATTACTTTTGGAGCAATCCACATACATTTTCCTTTTCATGCTGATCTCATTATGTAACAGCTCTTAGAATGAGTCCCTAGAATCATGTAGGCTAGGAAAAATTTCAGTCTGTAGGATTTCAAAGGCTATCTGAGTCCCAGCTTCCTGCAGCATGATTTCACTAATCCTACATCACCGCTGACAGATAAGTATCTTGTTGAGTCTTGCATATTCCAGTGATACTGGTTACAAAACAGCCCTTGGCAGCCTACGCTATTGCATAATTGCTCTTAAAAAGGACCTGACTTGACTTTGTAGAGTTTGAAACTTGGCAAATACCTCACTCTTTTTTATAAAGTCAAAAAAAATTATCTGAATTTGGGATCCATCTTTCTTAAAACTGAAATTCACCAGACATGAAAAGGTTAGGCTTCCTTACCTTGATACTTAATATTATCAATACACTGAAGATTCCTACTGTGCTCTATGTATGTCTCCAAATACCTTTCTTTCTGAAAGCAGACCCTTTTTTTCTTTTTGCTCTCTTTTACTCCAGTCCTCCCTTCACCTCCCATTCACACAAAAAGCAGTTTCAGTGATTGAATCCTTAACCTCACAATGAATTCAAAACTAGGAAGGAGAAATTTGTCTATTGATACTTCTCACCAGCAAATTGCAAGGTTTTCTGATTCATTCTTCAAATATGAGTTTTCTCCTTCCTGCTGAAGTTTATGGCTATTCATTCTTGTTGTTTTCTTATTAAGCAGATGAAGTAATTAGTGACAGTAATCCACAGATATCCTTTGAATGCTCACAGACATAATCAGGTCTATTTCATTATGTATATTTAGATTTCAGCATGCAGTGACAGCATCTATAGCATTTCATTAGCCTGGTGCATATGATTTAATTTTCTCCTATCACAGCAATAAACACTCCTCAGACTAGAAAAGGACAGTGCTATCAACAGCAACTTTCATACTACACGCACTCCTTCAGATTAAATGACAGTGATGACTGGTTGGAATTACTCACACTCTCAGGGTCTGAAGAAGCTACTGCCCCCTAAAACCTGTCTTGCCAATATGAAACATATTGCAGTTTTACCCAAAGCTTCAGTAAGAGTTGTTTACATGACTGCTGGAAGTTGTTGATTAGAAATAGGAATGTTAAATTCCAGTGTTTTACCCCTCTGGAAGAAGGCCCAATGAAGTCCCAGCTGCTATTTGTAATTTATAGACAATGACAGTGAATAAATGTTTCAGAGTGTTTTGTTGATGCTTCTGTCAGCATCAGTAAGAATGAGCAATGGGTAGAGACCCAAACAAAAAAAGACTTGCCCCAACCCAACATTTTTTCTGCCCTCGAATACAGGGGAAAATCTACCTGCACAATATGCAAGGAAGCTTTTACATTTATGGTAGGCAACAGGCTTTGCTGTGTTTCATAATAATCTGAGCTGTCAATGTTTACTCTAAAGCTAAGATCAAGTCTGAAACATATGGTAAATTAGCAAAAGAATTTAAAGGCATTTATCGTACATACCCCCAAAATCCTAAAAGTATTTCAATGCCAAAACATTTGGAAACACAATTATTTAATGAGAAATAAAAGTTGAAATTATGCCATACTCCATTCCAAAGAGAAAGCTCAAAGCACTGTTTCATTGACTGGGGGGGACAGGAGAAATTGTCCCTCATATGATCAAATCCTTGGTCAAGAGTCTTACTGTCTAAGTTAAAAAGCAGCACAGAGTTTGCATGCAGAAAGCTACATTAGTACATAACCTGAGCTGGAGGAATTACCTATGTGTTGCTAGAATGGATAGAGCCTAGAAGACTTGCCACTGACAATACACATAGGTGGAACGAAGCCTCAGAGAACTCTGTTGTAGTGAACAGTCAGCACATGACAACAGAAGTCTCCAGTTTTCCAGTTTAAACTATTACTCCTGGCAGTTGACAAAAAAAATCTTTGCTCATAAGTGCTTTTTTGCATACTATTTTTTACTCATGAGCAATTAAAAAGTTACTTTTTATTTGATAGTGCTGAATTTCTCTTTGCTGTTTGTCTATTTAATGTACAGTGGTATTGTACTAATGGTGCAAGGCTTGCATAACAAGATGCAGATAACTGTGCCAATTGCATTTAAGGAAAAGAGAAGCAGAAATTAACAAACAAACAAACAAACTAGAGTACTTATGAAGATTCTACAAGATATTTAACAATTTTCCAAAAATTTAGTGGGACCAACATATTTTTGCAAAATATATTTTTAAGGCCTTCTCAATCTTTCTCTGAGTAACAAAATGAAAAGATAGGAGATAAGCATTACCTGAAATCTGACCCAGTTCTCTGTTACACTGTTAGTAGAACTACTGACTCATAGTTCCAGTGTCTAATGACTAGTTCCCACGTCATGATGTGTTTTCATACACATCAAGCATGTTCTTGCTCTCAGTAAAATAAAAAAACCTTCACGGCAGGGAACAGAATTGCATCCTATATCACCATGCTTCAACATACCTATCTGCAAACACACATCTATCTAAACAATTCAAGTACAGTTTTATTTCCCTCAGTCAACTGCAGATCACAGAGGAAGCTCCAAAGACAGCAAAGACAGATGATGAAAAACGGATCAATTGCTATCACTTCAATTTAGATAAAAAATCACTCACTTTTCAGCTCTGCTTGGTGCCCAGAAGAGATTAGATTAGAACTAAATCAGGAGGGAAAAAATCTAAACAACACCTAAAGAAAACCTCTTCTAGCTTTTCTAAGCGTCTTCTGTTAATTCTACCACCTAAAGTTTGGCTACCAGCAATGGATAAAACAAATTCCATAAGGTTTTTGAAGGTTATCAGTACTACTGAGCACTCAGAGAAAATTAGCATGATATCTACCTGTTTGCTAAGGTTGTTCTCCTCTACAGAAGATTTTGGACCATATTAGAGAAATTTGCAGAACATGATTGTGTCAAACACTACAAATTCTTGTGTTATCATTACTCATTATTATATACAGCAGTATTGTATGTGATTCCAAGATGTTCTGGTGTTAACAACAACTTGTAGAATCACTTCAGAAAGTTGCTAACGTATGTCTGTCACATTCTGATGTATTTCAGTTTAGTGAGTTATCTGCTTTATCTCAGTGGAGATTAAGCACTGAGACTACGCAGGAACAGAAACTGATGCTTCAATTTGTACTGGAATAACCGATTTGTGAAAGATTTCATTAAGAACGTGAATTTAGCTTGTTACAAAAAGAATGCTCAGACACGAATAGCATGTCTTAGCTGCACCACACATGAAGGCACCCACCACAGACTTTACGTCTCTTAGGAACCACACATACTGCCTACGAGTGACCAACTATTTAGAAGTGTAAATCTCATCACATGACTGAGTATATTCCTCTTACACAGCTGGGCATACCAAAGCCATCTCACTATTTAATGCTCATGCCCTGAACTAACAAAGCAGCACTAAGGAGTGCAGCAAGGAAGGGGTTCAGGCACTTAGGTGACACATCATCACCTTACACTGCCGAGGAGCCCACAGGAGAGTAAGTGGAGTAATGAGTGGATCTCAGACTGTGTTGACCAGTCAGTCAGCCTGTATCGGGACCACCATCACCACCTCTGCATAAGAAGAACATACTGCATAACATGCATAAGAAAGAACAATACTGTTTTAATCCTCATAAAATGTTTCTACATTGAGATGTCTTGTGTAGTATAACTTAGCCAAATTACCTCAACATACCTCATGCTGGCTCAAAGCTGATGGCAGTAATGAACCTGTGAGGCAGAAAAATAATTCTAGTATTCTTCTGTCTCTACAGCTACCATAATACTGGTTTTCCTTCAGGGTCCTAACTCCTTGGTCAGCTGAATGCTCTGAAAACATGCAAAGAGAGACAGAGCATACAAGTAGAGACACCCCACACAACAACTGTAAGTGCTGATCATGCACTAGCATATTTAGAAGAAACAAAAATGAGGTAGAAAATTTGCACCAGGCTATGCAAGAAAAACAGGGGCAGTCAACCTAAAACCTTGGGAGGCAGAAACAGCACACAAAGCTGAATTACAGAAGCCTTCACATCTCCCAGAAGCCACACATCTTCCAAGCAATTCAGAGGTACTGAAGCTGACCTGAGTGTCCAGGCAGGACGTTTGTAGGCCTCTTCCCTACTCTAAAGTTAGCCAGCTGACATGCATTACACTAGTATGAAGGGATTGAAGTCAACCAGCTACAAGTGTAGACAAGCCTCAGATTTCACAATTGCATAGACACTTGCAAAAGCACTGTTTGGTCATGTTTTGTTTAATATTCCCATACATAATGTTAGTCAACTAGAACAAAAATACAGATAGAGCACAAGAAGTAACAGTTCTCCAGTAAGTCAAGAAAAGGGGATGTGTATGTTCAATAGTTACATTTTCACTTCATGAAGAAAACATTAGTTTAAGAAATTATTTTTTTTTCCAATAAATTATGTTTATTAAACAAGATTTGACTTTTAAAAATGCAGGGCTAGCATAAAAATGCATTCCATAAACTGCAGACGCTATATTTAGGGATTTATTTTAGTTTTTGTACTGTTATTACTTTACTCTAACATTGATTCACAAAAGTACTGCACAGTGCCACAGTGATTATGGACAAGTTAGGAAAAAATGAAAAAAAAAAAAAAGAAAGAAAGCACACGTCAATATAAATGCTCATTTGAAAATGAAATTACAAATTGTTATTTTGGAAAAATATGGTAACCCTACTGCCAAATATATATATTGATATATGTTGATATACAATTATATCCGCGTTTCCATTCCAGAGAAATGCAGGAGAATTATCTCCCACAAGAGCCAGTATTTCCCACAAAACAAATGTATGATTTCACCCAGTCCAATGGGATACATGCAGTATCCTGTCTTCAAACTACATTTCCCCCCTTTTCTCTCCTTCTTTCCACAGATAAATTAGATGGGCCTAAACTTCGCCACAGACTTCAACGCAACAAATAGCTCCCAAATTGCTAAAGACTGCTAATTACTGCTGAGATAACAACTACATCTGCGAAGAGGGAACTCAAGAAAATGAGGAAAGACAGCTCATCAGCAGCCTTTCAGCTCTTCACAAAAGAGCACATGCACGCAGTACAGGCTGCCTGACCGGACGCTGCAGGGCCTTGGATTTTCAGCGCTGTGAACATACACCACAGCGTGACTTTGCACTACGAGGAACAACTACTACGACACAACAGTCCCGCGTTGCTATGTGGTTATATGTAACGTTCTGGGATTCGTTTGGCTCCCATATAGCTTTGCTATGATTTTACTGCTGCATTATTTTTCAGAAATTCTTGTTCCTAGATGCCCAGACTCGGGATTTGATTGATTACCGTGGTTTTGCTGGCTTGCCCACTAAGTTAATTTGAGCAATTCATTTGTTAATATACTGAAACACATGTTCAAGATTACAAATTGTTTAACAAGCCTTGACAAACAAGTCCCTTGGTGGTCTTGAAGATTCTCAGAAGCAGATGGATGAGGCACAATTTTATAGATTCTCTTTCCTATTTGCGTAAAGCTGCTAAGGACTGGAATAAGCTTTAGTGCAAACAAGGGGCATTGTCAGACAATAAAGAGACAATTGCCTGTGTTAGCACAACAATTAATTTATTTGCAGAGAACCACTCCATCTATTTGTTACCAGAAACGTGCTAATTATTCCTGCTAATTACATGCAAAACCTTCATTATCACCTATATGAGGAAGAGGACCCCTCAGGTTTCAGTGACAAATTAATTACTGTGTTTTCCTTCTGAATGTACTTCTAGACAGTCCTTGTTATCTAAAAAATAAATTGGCTAGCAGGAATCTTGTCTCTCAGATGCATTCCGCAAACTAAAAGCAAAGACAAATCTCATATCAAGTCACCACTGCTGTTTTTTCAGGCAGGTATATCCTGAAGCTCTCGAAACTACTCTATTAATTTACAAAGTCTTAAACCTAATAAAATATACTACACACTGCTAATTTACCCTACATAACTGCTTTCAGAAGTCTTTATGCATTTAGAAAACAATTAATAAGATAGCAGGCAGTGAGTGTTAAAAATGCAGCAAATAAACCCTATGGTAAACTACACAGTCAGTACAACAGACATAATTTCAGTGAATAAATGTAAACTAAAATTCATGTTAAAACTCATAATTATTAAAGGTAAAAATAAATAAATAAATAAAAAGTGGTTGCATTACCAGTCCTTCATTACCACCATTCTAAATTAAAATATACAACAGCTGTTTCCAAGCCTTTCCAGTGCACTTCATGGGCAGTAAAGTTCCTTGCAGAAGAGCTAAGAAGAGTACAGGACCAAAGCTGTGGTTTGGCAAGTAGGCAATGTGGTCAGCAAAGGAGCCCACTGAAGGAAGTAGAGGATATGGTGAACTCTCAGCACACCAACAGATAAATCAACTAATAAAACTGTGAAAATGTTTCTAGCTCTCTTAAATCTTGCTTAGATAAGTTAGGCATGTTTCAGCCATTCCTACATGAGGCTTTGTCAGCAGCTTGCCTCTGTATCCACTGTCCATCCTGTCTGTAGGTACTCCAGGCCTACTCACTTTCTGACTGGCAGAATAGCAATATGCTGATAATCCAGAGTATCAGCTGCATCCATTAATGGGCTCGTAAACATCATAGTACAATTCCAGAATGTGAACTTAACATTGCAACTCTAGCAGCAACAACAACACTACATTGTACGAAGCAATAGCTAAATCCATAGATGTGCAGTCTTGAAGACAGTGCAGGGTTGGACCAGACTAGCTCAGATAGGGCTACTGAAAGGCCAGAAATAGATTCATAGTGAATTGGGTGATGATTAGCTTCCACACAAAGTCGATTCCAACAGCCACCCCACCAGATGAAATAAAGCAGGAGTGGGGGATTCGATTCGGTATGTGGATGTCCACAAGGCACAACCCCAGGCCATTAGCACTTCAGAGATTAGTCATCTTACTGAACTTTCCTTCACTATTATCAGGGTATCATTTGCCACACATTTAAACATAAGATACTTCTTTTCATCTTTACTCGCATTTATAGTCCATTCCTCAGAGATTCACATCTACTTTGCGTATTTAGAGACTAATACAAGTCCCTAACTCACCCATGATATCTCCCATACATACTTGTCTCTCTTTGAGTAACTGCTGGTGCAGTGCAATGTTCTCCACAGGAAGTAAGAAATCTTCAGTAACAACACTAAAGCAACTTCTTTATTCCCATTTCAGCCTAACTTCCTCCTCTCCTTTCACTTCAGCCCTTCAAAAACCTCAACAATAGTAAAGATAATTACACATTCAGCTTTCATATGCTGTGCTGAATACAGTTTCACTGCATTTTCCATCTGTGCATCTTCTCTTACCTATTGTGTTGGAGGGTAAGTTTGCTGAAAGCAAGAACCACCTTTTTGGTGTATTTCCGTAGTAGTTAGCAGTGGAGGTTATAGTTCATGTCTTAAACACTACTACGCTATAATTAATAATAATAACAATAGCAGTTGTAATAGGAGGAAGAGGAAGCACAGTGCAAGTTTTCCAAACCAGAAATGCAGGGAAAGATTCAGTATTAGGAGGCCAACATTACATTTATCATTAAAAAAATAAAATATTTACAGATGTTTATGTCAGACCAGCAAAGAAAGCATGCCAACTGGCAATAGCCACAGCTGCATGCAGTTATTTATTTCCATTATTTATTTCCAGTCTGTAGTCCTAACTGAGGTTTTGGCATATTGTCTGCTCTAGATCAACACCCTCCACCATTCCAGTTAAAAAAAAAAAAAAAAAAGAAGCATTTGGATGAGAAGGAATAGAGCTGTAGTGTATTTGAGTGCTTGAGTGCAGTAGCTTTTTGTTTATTTTTAAATCAGAGATACGCACACAGAATGTAGAAGGTGAATGGCTTTATTTCCCCAAAATAGTAACACTGATAAAAGTACGACTAAAGCTCTAACCCTGATACAAGCACAGCAGCTACTTTATTTTGTTGGTGTGATGTTAGTCCAATTCAGGAGGATAATAAAAATACAAGTTTTACATCTGAAAAATTCTCACCTCCAAATCCCTTCCAGTCCACTACCAGTTTTACTGTACCAAAGCACTTAAATGTTTACTTTGCATTAGCAAAACATCCTAACCATGAAATTTAGAAGAACACCCTTCTTTTGGCAAGTATATACTTCTGTGCAACTGAAAACTTGAAAACAGCAGAGTAATAAGCATTGCTGCTAGGTCTCTAACAAGTGGCATCCAACCCATTCTACACAAAAATAGTTCAGGTCCAGAAAATGTAAAATTAACCTATTGTCAATCTCTTGAAAACAGATCTCAACAAATATGTTTTTACTAGCAGAATGCAAAAGCTGGTCATTACTTGTTTATGACAGAGAGACTTTTTTTCCCCCATTTATTGCAGCCAAGGTTTTCATTTGATCCTTATGTCTGTTTCTCACCAGCAAGTACAGCAATATTTGACTGACTTGAAAGATGGCTAGCAGCAGAGAAAATGTGGCAACAAGAACAGGAGGATTCTATACTTGAAACTGATGTAGGAGGACCAGTCTGAAAAACTGAGATGCATAAAGACAGCTGCATGCCATCAAAATTGCTGAGAGCTAGAAGCAAAGGGGAAGATGGAAAAGCAGGTGATTTCAGTCTGTTTTTTCCTATGACACTGAAAGGAGAAATAAGACATTGCTTTCACAGTAAAACATTTGAGTAATACAATTATGAGTTTGCCTAGAAGGCAAACCATTTCAACATCTTCTAATTTGCCTGGAGTGAATGATGAGGACATATTTTTGACCTGTCTAATACCACAAAAAATGAATATGTTTAAGATCATCCAAATTAGCTGAGAAGATGCTAAAGCAGAAGGGAACTTTCCCACAGAGACAAGAAAGTGTGGGTCAGCGCTGGATTAGCTGACACTCAGACTTCATCTTGCGTTCCAGTGTCTTAATCATTTAAGTTGAAACTATCAGCATGTAAAAATAGCGAGAGAAAAAAAATGATATACTCTGTCACAGCTGGAGATGGCCACCATGTGACAAAGAATGACTCAGTAATATCTCTTGCTTCCTTTCTATGTATGAACTTTTTAGAGATTACCTCCTCCTTCCTTATTTCTTCCGGTCTATTAAGATAAGAATTTAAGTAGTCAGAATTATAACAAGTTCAGTGATAAGGGCAATAGTTCAAATGTAAGAGCCTAGGGACTTTTACACGTTACAATTGCAGAGACTGCAGGTCCACTCTTCCTACAATACTGGCATCAGCTTATCAAGTTCTCTAAGCAAAGCTGCCAATACTGAAGTTGGAAATAACTGGCCTAATTCACAATCACAGTACTACTAGAATGTATTTTCTAAAAATCTGTGTGCCTGAAGTAGCAAGTAATTTTAATTTCCTTTATACTTGGCAGGAAGGGGGAAATGGTTATTAGGTATGGGTTTTTTTCTACATTTCCCTTCAGGTTTTCACATGCTCCTGAATACACATTTCCTGGCTCCATATTGTGTTTGTTCACACCACAGTACTTTCACAGAGGCATTTACTTCCTGCTGCAAAGAAAGGGGAGGGGAGCAGTGTGTAGTTTAACACCATTTATCTTTTACAGAGAAGGTTTGATTTAGAAGAGAACCAGCCACAACTTGTAGGGCACCTAGAGCCAAATAACTGATCTTACTATTTGATTATCCCCATCATTAAAAAACAGCATCAGTGGCAATTGCATTCTTTCTTGTCATATTTGGACCTGGACAGCATGTTTGTCTTGCACATAAACACTGGGTTTCTGGAGCTGAAAGGCTCCCAGAGCTGTTAGTTTTCAAGTATTTTGTCTTGGACTGAGTGCCTTAACTCCTCCCTATTCTCTAGTACAGAGCTCAAATGGAGCCATCCTCCTGGAGCCTGTACAGCCCACAACTTCCCTAGAGACCCCCACACCCTTCCTGTCACACAAATGAGTGGCATACTAACAGGGTGTGTAATTGAGATAAATTAGCTACTAACTTATCCAGGTGGATGTCAAGGAAGAAGTGAGTTCCAAAGAGGAATTTAAACTGAGAAAAAAATGTAGGAGTTTTATGGTTCAACTCAAGAAAAAGTGCTTGCATAAGATGCTGTATGTAGGAAAACAAGAAAATGGTTTTGAATAAAATAGAAAGTAAGTTTCCAAGGCTTGCATTACTAATGGAATTGAGAGGAAGGATGAAAAATGTTAGTATTATCTCTGTCTCAGGAAGGCCCAAAGCCATGATTCAGAAGAAGGTAGGAGAGTACACCAAGAAAGGATCAGTACATGCTTGACATTTTCTTACACTCTCCCCCAGGCTGCTGTCAGAAACAGGATACCCGGCTAGACAGATGTTTAGTCTGATCCTGTATGACTGTTCTTACTTTGTGATAGTAAGACATAAATGTGGATAGAAAGAAAGTTATGTGCAACTCAGGGGATCATGTGAAACTTGAAGGTGATGCAGGCATAGCGGACAGTGAGGGGATTCAAAAGGAGGCGTGTCAGCTCTGGGCAAATTCCTGTCACTATGGGCTATACACCTGAGAGAAGTTCATGCTGTCCAAAATATTTCTCATACATTTTTGGACTTGGCTTTAGGATATGAGGCACCTTTTCTAACCTCCTCTGGTCCCTCACCTAAATATTTCATTATTAAAAACAAAACAAAACAACAAAACAAACCAAAAACTCTCTTTATGTGAACTAATAACTGTCATCATGCCATTGCCAATGTGGGCATTTTCTACTCTTCATTTTCCAGGTCTTTGGAGGAAAACAAATCTTCCCACTGCCACTACTTCTTTTTAAACACAAGTCAAAACATACTAAGTACAGCATCCATTATCCCTCCAGCAGGGGTTTGGATAGCAAAAGCAGATATGCAGAAGCATTTTGTAATGTAATAAGAATGTCATGAATTCAACCACAACTTCTAGGTTGTACAGAGATGCACCAAATCATCACAGACCAAACACAGCTGGAATAATGGGTTAGGAAAGGTTTTACTTCCTGTTTTCTGTATAGACTACAGTGAACTGAAGAGCAAGAAATGTCATTCAGCAGTGCCATCAGAAAGACTATTTTTTTTTGCTCCTAGCCATTTTAATTCATTCTTTTATTACAGTCAGCCAGGCTTGCTAAAGAAACTGTATACTCAGAATGTTATACAACATTTACAGCAAGTGTCTGTACAGCAGTTTGTCTCCTATGACAAATTGCACATAGCATGCTGCATGCCAATGCTCCATGTTCTCTTCTGGGTCACTGAATTGATTCTGGTTCATATTCCAGACAAACACATTTCACATGCAAAACTAGTGAAGGACTAGCACTATTTTCTTTTGCTAGTTCAGGCTAGCTTCTGCTCTAGGAGATAGGTATTCTACCAGGCAACATGGATACAAACCCACTGAGATTTTTCTTGATGGCTATCTTGCCACTAAATGTTACATAAAAGGGACCTGCACCATCCTCCTCCCAGCAGTAGCAGCTGTCACTGCATTTTATGAGTAGATAAAACTGTCCATGGATATTGTATGCCTGAGAACATTTCCCAGACCAGCTCTCTCAGGTAACTGATCCCAGTAATCTGATTTCTGTGTCCCAGTCAAGCCTAAGGAGCAGGGCAACGAGATCTGACAAAACAGGGCTGTTTGGAGCATCACTTGCAACAGCACACTAGGCACTGTGGAACAGTAAAGTTGCTTGCGGGGCTTAGGTTCCTCCAGAAACAAACTGCAGCAGAGACTCTGACATACAGTCACTGTTTTATACTTCAACAGCCTGAAGTCTCAGTTTAGGTTTATATTCAGGAGGGACAGAGCAGAAGGGGAGGAGGAGGTGACAAAAGATGACTTCAGTGATCCATATCTCTCAGCAGTACAGTACACTCTGGAAATTAACTCAACTCATTGACAAATTTCTTAAAAGGTGATATTTCAGTCATCTTTTAAAGTGTAAAATCTGGTATTTTCTTATTTAGTCGTCAAGGTAACAGGATATCTGCAGCAGTATTTCCTTAAAATTTCAAAATGCAGTGTTATTACACCTTTAGTTGGTGTCAACAAACTTTTCTGCCCTGGGATTCTTACCGAAATGAGACTTGTGCATCTACACTGTGAAAAAGAGAAATCCTTAAAGCAGCAAGAGTTGTTAGATTAGTGTAATCTGCTGTCTGACAGCAACACCACTTCTTACTGCTTGGTAAAAACATATGTGCGTATAAAGAGAGACGCAGAGGTGGATATTCTGTTAATTTGAAAGAATATTACACATCTTCAGTCTGCCTTTATATATTAGGCAGAGTTTACCATTTCTATTATAACATGCTTTCCAGTTGTAACATTGCGCTTTTATGGAGGACCACAGTTAATGCCTTACCTCCCCAAATAATACTTCAGTGACTAGAATTATTCAGGACACCTTCCACATCAATAACCTACAGCGCTTACCAGTGAGACTGAGAGGCATATTTTCTGATGCTGTCAGACACCAGATGAGAAATCACTTCCTATGGAAATACGTAGTGTATATGAGGGAAAAGTTGGTTTCTGAGTGCAGAAGTACCATTTTCTCATTTTGCAGGGTAAGTCTGTCCTGCTTCCTTAAAAGAAGATGCAGTATAGGAAAATGCAACTTCAGGAAGATTTGGCGTTTGTGGCATACAAAAACTCTTGCTCCCAACACTCCACAACCCCTGATGGTTTCATTAGGAAAGAAAAAAGACGCAGAAGAACGAAAAAACAGAAGGGTGATGATGATATCATCAGCAAAATGCCTTATGCTTCACTCAATTATTTTATATTCAAGGCACAAGTTCCCATTCATATATTTCATTAAATCTGCTTAATTTATACCAGACTCCATTGCCTCTTTTTATTTCGAGGGAATAGAAATACATGAGATATTGTGGACAAAAACTGATATTTCTTGTTGGAATAAAATCCAAACAGAAGAAAGAGAGACTTAGACTTAATCTTCCTTATTATTTGATAAGTAGCATTTTCTGAGTAAAGGTACAAGTCATTTGCGGTTCTGATCACTCCACCATGCTATTCCATACCTAAGTGTAGAAAATGTTTCAAATATTTAGCAAATCAGGGGTAATTATATAGAATAATTGATTCCTTAATATAAAGCCTGAGGTACTTTATTCTTTGAATGTTACTTATTGCTGATGTGATTACCGACAGAAGAGAGAAATCTACAGACCCACTAATACAAACAAAACAGTAAAAACTACTTTTAGTTTTGAGAAAAACACTACGCTCTGGATACAGTTAATAACTAAAGTTCAATTATCTTCCCCCCACCTCCCCCAAAAATAATAATAATGTTTTTTATGCCGTGTCTGTTTTACTAAGAGAAGAAATGACTTTCTATTTGAAGCAATGCCTACTAGAAATAAGTTACTCTAGGGCAGTGTTTTATTGATAAAACTTTTTTCTTTATAATTATATGTCATAACATCTCACAGGATTCACAAAATTCATACTTTTTCAAAGGAAGAAACAATTGGAATTTCTAAGAGCTAAGAAAAAAAAACAACTGTCAAGAGTTGAAGTAATTTTTGCATCTTAAACTGTAGGTGTGGGGTTTCTTAAAAACAGGAAAGGTCATTTGTTACCATAAGAGCTACCATTTAAAAACTGTTATGACTATTTGCATACATTTACATGCACTGAAAGCACAGCCATTCAGAACAAACGAGGTTCGTTATGAAGACAAATATGCAGAGTATGACTGAGTGACAATGAACACAATGGCTGATCTGAACTTTATTGGTTTCTTCCATTCACTGGACATTTTTCTGACGGCGGAGAATCAGCTAAGGATGTCTTACATCTCTTTGGCCACTTTTTTTTTTTATAAACCCTACGGCTGACACTGTTAAGGTAAGACACTATACTAAGCAATATGTTCAGTCTGTTGAAACATCAAATGTGGTCTCCGACTTGCAAAAAGCAACCTTAAATGCATCGCTCTCAAGCAGCGGAATTGTTAGGAAAACTGATTTAGCAAAAAGACATACTCGGTTCCCTTAAACAGTTTAACTTTACGGCATGTCTGCATGCATTCCTACTGCCAGTGACAATAGTAACACTTCCTTTCAGCCTAATAGGTCCTGAGCCCCATCCTTTGTCTGCTGATTAACTGCTCTATTCATTGACCAGACCACTAATTGCATGCTCCTTATAGTTACCCTACATTACTGTAAGAATTAATGAGACACAATTACAGCTCCCAGAAATCTCAGGACCAGCCAACTGCAAAGCACTCCAACTGAATAAGAACTCCCCAAGAATAAAGAGAAAAATTCAGCCCATTGTTCACAGGAAGCAGAATGTTTTTTGTTAAAAAATTGTATTTATTTGAAGCTGTTTCATAATTAGGCCCTGGAGAAGAAAAAAAAAAAAGGAGAGAATAGAGAAAGAACTTGGGAACCAGTATTCACAGAGAAATCACAGTGGTGGATGCAAAGAGATGCACAGATAGTTCAGATATGAGGAGAAAAACCATAAGGAATGAAGTGCATGAAAAATTAGTGCATGAATAATACAAACATTTCTACCCAATCAGCTGTTTAAAAACTGCAAGCCCCGCTGTATGGCAGTTACCATTACTGTGTATGACTAATATAGCTTCGATTTGGAGCGAATTAAAATAAGCACGTAGCATGCATTGTACGCACATATCTCTATTATGGGATGAAGAAAAAGAGATTTAATTTCCCATTGCTGAAGTTTAATATGTATTAGAAGTCAGTGTCATTAGCCATGAAAGTCAAAAGACAGAAAACACTGAGGTTTTGGAAAATCAGCTATTCTGAAAACTGCACTCACATTTAATCTGTGTAATCAACGGCCACAGCTATTCAAAGTCCTAGTGACTACAATCACTACCTATTAGCCTGTAAGTAGTTCAAAAGCTATTATTCTCACTTGAACAATTTTCCAATACACAAGAGACAGGATTAAGTTAATGAAGTTAATATACAAAGTCAATATCCTTTGTTATGAAGTTGTCTTCTTCCACTGGTTCATCTTCAATATATTCTCACCACCTAAATTTAACTTAATTTATATGTATAGTTTGATAAATCCACCAGTACTTAAAACAGAGCCTGAAATGCAGCACTTTGCCTTATAATCCCAGCAACCATTTTCCAGGGTACAATTTATAGCAGTCACGGAGACCCCAGACTAAGAAAGTCATAGACTGGCACGGCTACATTCCAGAATCAACACCTTTGGACAGTGACAACATTTTTTGTGTGACTCTACAGGGATTCTCAATAATTGCACCTAACTGCAGTAATAGTTTAAATTCCTGGAAAAGGGATGTTCTTCTGATGCTATCGCTCACTGATATCACAGCAGAACGCTTTCCTGTATGAAGCAGAGTGTTCCCACCACATGGTGCTAAATCCCAAGTAGGAAACAAGACACGAATATGGATCAGAGACCTTTGTGTTCATTGTATAATATGTCCAATATCCCTGCCATAGAACAGCAATCATTAACTGGGGGATCTTTTGTTAAATGGCCCCTGTGGCTGGACTGGTAACAGCAGGGATTATTTTGCAATTGCTGTATCTCAAAATATCTCTCTTTTATTATCATGATTACATCCAATGCCATGGTTATATCTCCACTTGCCACCCTCCAGACCAGATTCACCTAAGACAGAGACAGAAAGCCTACAAATGTATACATTTCCAAGGACCTGAGGTGAAAATAACAATTTCTATTAACCTGAGCTAATTCAACTCCATTGCAGAACTGCAGAGCTTATATATGCAGCTTTAGTTCTGGCAGTGTTATTTGAAATGGGTTTCCAGCATCTCTTAAAGAACTCTTTGAGGAAAAAAGGAAAGCTTTGTCTCAAACAAAATATTACCAAGCTCATTCAAGCTATTTCTATCCCAGACTTAAAAATAGAACAAGTCCATATTCCCACAGAGTATGATGCAAAATTATTTCTGCTAGTGAAAATAACGTCTTCTGCTGTCTAGTCCAGCTTTCATTTCTGATGTTACAAAATAACTTGAAGAAATAGCAAATATGAATGCAGTTGAGGCTAGATGTAGGTTCCAGTTAGGGTCTCTCTTTACATAGCAGAAAAAGGAGTTAGGCAGACACTAAAAGCTCACTCTTGATCACTTCCAACTAAGATAGAACACACTGATGAAAACTAAAGAGGCGTGCAGGTACTAGAAAGGTTTCAAGACATAAACCTTAAGTTCACTTACATGACTTCTACTGTCCTATTCCATTACCAGCTTCCTTAGAACTACCTGAGACTTATGATGCTCCATGTAGGATCAGCAAGCGACAATCCTCTTTTTTTTTTTTTTTTTATGGATTCATCCAAGGAAGCTTCTCACTTTTGTACTTCTCATTCTTCAGTGTGTGTGCTGCACATCACAAGTGTCACTAGTGTACTTTCCTTCCTGTCCCTCCTTCCTGCATTGAGTCTACTTTCTTCCTGCAAGTAGTTCAGTTAAACCATTAGCTATGCCCATCCTGCCTAAGTGTTGTTACTCATGCAACTTGCAGCTGTAAGACAAACCTGCAGGTAGAAAATGAACAGGAGATAGAGATCAAGTGCTTTTCTTCTAACTGCTCCAGAGGTCATTCTTCAGAGTGACGCAGGCACAGGCTATGACATACATAAACTATGTGTGTAGTGATAAACTTGCATATGAGTCCCTGCTGGTTGAGGCCTACAGCTGATTTACACTAGAAAGGTTAATATTGAAATTATACTAAGAAGAGAAGTCTTTCCAAGCAACTTATACTTATCCCTCAAGAGAAGTATAACGTACAGGTAAAATAACTTCTTACATAGCTTCTGTGCAGGGAGTTTTGCTGGCAGAGCAATGTCAGCAAAAAATTCATATCCATCCCTGACAGACCTTGATAATATTTTTAAGTACAAACCAAGTGTTAGTACTTCAGTTATGGCAGAAAAAAGAGTTCTACAATAATCATGAGCTGAATGTGTCACCTTCCATGACCTGAAAAGCCCTTTTTTCTAAGGAGGTCAAACCTCATGATCGTGTTTTCTACCAGCACTGATTAACATGATGCTAATACGGTAAGGTACAAACACATACAAAGTTGGCAAAAAAATCACATCAGTTGACAAGCCAGTTTTATTAATCATTTCCATCTAAAAACTGTTTATTTATACCAGTTATTGCAGTGTGGCTACACTGAAGCACAAAAAGCAGCAAACGGAAAGCACTAACGCTTCTATGTAAAAAAATGCTTTGATACTAAAATTAGGCAAAAAATAATTTAAAATCTATTCATCTTTAGACATTTCAGTTGGTTGCATTCAGAAAAATTCAGATAATTCCAAGAAGAGGTTCTGTAGACTGAGTTTACAGATACAACTGATCATGAAACAAGATCATTAAGTGCAAACACCTGGCTTTTTAACAGCGCCATTAGGTAGAGAGTTAACAGTAGGGGTTTAGGAGAATCTAGATAGTTTTTAAATACAAGGTTCATAACTACATTTCTAGGACTAGCATATGGCATCCAGCAACAATCCCACAGCTAAACAGATTAGAAGAAACCATAACAATGCAGGCAGAATTGCAGAACATCCCTCAAGGCTCATCAGGATTGTACCTGTTCCTAATCTAGTTTACCATATTACTTTTCTTATCACCTCCCATTCTGTTGCTCCCTGAGCCTATAAGATATTTATGGAATACGTTTAAGTCTTGTACTGATATAGCAAGAGATAGGGCCCTTTGAAAACACCCCTCATGGAGGTGTAGTGCAAGGGTCTACCTGGGGTGCCCCTCAGAACAAGAGATAATGCCCTGTGATGAGAATCAGCAGGAACTAAATAAATTATTACTGACTACCTGCAAATGCAAAACTCAGGGCCATTGATTAATGTGTACGCAATTAGTATTGGAACAGCAACCAGCACAAATCCATGAGCTACAAGAAACAATCAGTCATTAATTTCTTTAATAAATGTTCCTTTTGTGAATATACAGAGAGGAGACAAGCTTCACCGGCAGCCTATGACAATTACTAACCTAAATCACTACTGCAAACTATATCCTGCTCCTAAAACTTTTTTTTTTTTTTTAACCATTTCGGGATCCTTGATAATCCACAAAAACAATTCAGAGACAAAGCTGTGGCACTGAGAAAAACACTGCAATCACTCCAGAAAACAATTTACCTTCATAAATCAGCTTTATTCTTGCAAACAATTGTAGAAGGGAAACATTTTTGCAGAGAGGCAACCATGGCAAAAAGCGCATGACCCCTTCCATTCTTTCCATATCCTTTGCCCTTCTGGCACTCATTCTTCCATTCATGCACGATCCAAAAATCCTATAATCTTGGCCCAGTTCTTGCCCAGGCAATTTCCTCTTTTTTGTGTGGATCATTGCCATTGCCTGTGTACACTCAGCACTATATGCTCAGACTTTCTGTGTCAAAGTCCATAAGCTACACAAACAAGACTACTGTCATCCCATGCTGGAGCTAGAAAGCGCTTCCCTGGTACAACTTTACACACCTTTAAAAAAGGAGTGTGTTAAGAAAAAGCAATTGTGTTGACAGAATCAGAACCCCCCCCACCTCACTCATTCACTCTTTTCTCACCCCTCTGAAGCCTGGAAGCTTCTTCTCCTCACCATTCCAACTATAGCACGTAGTGACACTTGTCTAGCTCATCTCCTGAGCAGCAGCAGAAGTCAGCATAGGTAAGTTATTTGTTTTTTTCCAGTCACATCCAACTAACAAGACAGGCAGGGAATTCTTCTTGCCCAAGAAAACCTCCTGAAGCATCGGTGACTTCAAATAAAAATTGTCACTCTGCCATACCTGCATTTAATGTCCTACATATAGGACCATTTAATACGTATTAGCATTAGAAGTTGTATTGAAGAAACACAAGAGAATGGGGGAAGGGAAGTTGCAGGTAATAGTTTACCATGAACCTACCTACACGTTCAGAAATAAGAATCTTTTCTTATTTCCTCTGTAAAGCTGCCAGGCTTTCTTCACACACAATTATCATGCTTTATTTGTACTACCACAGAACCCACAAGCTCAGGTCATGGATCAGCCCTACACAGATGGAAAGAAAGAAACATGTCTTCACACAGACGAATGCCACCCCACGCAAATACCAGTCATAAGACAAATTTTTACAATTTTGTTGCCTTAGAATAAATCTTATAATTATTCCCATTGTAGAAGTTTTTATTTGCATTACTTGTATTAGCCAAATGAGTTTACAAAGGAGAAATAATCAATGAAGCCTGAGGAAATTGTTACAGCATTATAGACAATCCAGATAGGCAAAGCAGATACCTTCTTTGTATAGTTTTTGTTTTGTTTTGTTCTAATAAACATAACTAAATAAAATATATTCTATGTAAACAACACATGAAAAGCAAAGGAATTAGAACTACTCTAGCAATTTTAATGTTGAAGAACTTTCTGTCCTAACATGAGAATATATCCATATATAGTTTATTTCCTACCAGTAATTTACTCAGAAACATAAAGATAGTATAATTCCATGACATACACAAAAATCATTATGAGGAAGCAACAGTGCAAACTTGTGTCCCCTGTGCAGCCTGATGCTAGCATATAATGTTTATTATATTTTTGTGAAGATATTCTCAGCAATATATGTATTTACACCTTTTTTTTTCCTTCAGACTTGGATTTTATTTCAGTTACCTCACAACTTACCTTGCAAGTTTAAGAAAAGGACCAAACCCTAATGTCTCTCAGCCTCCTTCAGTTCCATAGATGAATGGATAAAAGAAAAATTAAATGGTTTGCCTTACTGAAGTTAATGTCAAGATAAGCTATCTATATTGTATTTCTGTTAATTGAAATTATAATAACAAAAAATAAACAATAACAAAAATCAGAGCTTGTTTTACTTCTTTTTTTTTTTTTTTCAGAATACACTCTCATAATTAAACTTCCCACTTCTCCAAGTAGCTGACTGTGTATTCTTGCACAGTGGGAGGTTTCCTCCACAGACATATTGACTTGGACAATAAAGAAAGCAGAAATCCCTGACTAGAATTTACAGCTAAATTTAACCATGCATACTGTTTATAAAATTTACATATCTGTCTTTCAACATTCAGAAAAAAAAACAGAAGTTGCAAATCAATGAACTTGGACAATGAAAAAATAAACAAATTAAACAGAGATAAATTATATTAAATTCATAACTTCCGTAATTATGGATGCTGTATGAGAAAGGAAATCTGTCCAAAAAGTTGCAGTGCTGCTTTAATGAGATTTGAAAGCAAGGAGCTTCTCCTTAACAAAGATGGCCTAACTGGTACTTTATTCTATTGATGAAATGATACTGAATTATAGAAGACATTTCCAGCAACTTTTATCTCCCCATCCAACCACGAAACATAAAAACACTCAATATGGTTTGAAGACAAAACCCATCTTTTCCCCACAGCACTGAATTTCCCCATGAAACTTTTACAGACAAGTCATCACAGGTTTCTTACAATTAAAGACAGCAAAAAACTTTTCAGTGATATTTTTTCACTGATTCTTTGTCACAAAGCATCATCATCGCTAACCTATTAGCCGTCAGCAACAAGTATTCATCTCTTCTTGTTTGATTTTTGACTCTCTTTTAACAGCAACCGGGATGTCTGGAAGTCTTAGGAAATGAATTTAAAGGAATTAGTCTTTCTAATTCCATTAAAACTAAGTCACTTTACCCAGATTGACCTTTTCACAAAGATTAGAAATTGGTACACAATTGTGCCAGGCTTTGTATTGCTTCATAAGATACTGTTTGCAAGTAATCAGATTTTTTTATTCTGCAAAGTGCAAAAAAATCTAGGAAAATAATTTCAGTTATGTAAAGCATTTACCTAGAAGCAAACAACATTCCGTATGCATTCTGGTCCAGTCACACAACCAAATTACAAGAAAAAAATGATTTCCAGTGAGGTGACCACAAGACACTGAATGCTCACCAAGATCACAGAATCACAGAATCACAGAATTGTAGGGATTGGAAGGGACCTCTAGAGATCATCGATTCCAACCCCCCTGCCAAAGCAGGTTCCCTACACCAGGTGATGTTTATGACATTGAAGGCAACGGGAGTCAAAACATCCAATTTTCCAAATATGAACTGCTGGGTAGGAAACCAAGCCAGCAGTTAAACATTTCAGAATCAGGCACTAAAATTAATAAATTAAAGATGACTTTACTCAGACTGTGTGTACATGGTCACCTCACGGGGCCATCACCAGGAAGACAAGCAATCTTCTTAGAAGAACTGGCTCTACCTGAAGCTAATTAACAGATAGGCTGACTGTAAATAAAAGCAGGAGGTGGTAAACTGAAAAGAATGGGAAGCTTGATGGGGCTCCCAACTGATACTGTGTGTCAATAAACGTCAGTTAAAACATAGATACTGCTTTTGTATTCTCTTAAGGAAATAATTATTCTGTAACACAGCCTAAGCTAATCTCCATGCTATGTAATTGGAAAGATAGTTTCTGGTGAACTCTACTTTAGTTAATTATGCATTCAAGAATGTTGCATTTATTTTGTTTTACACAGAGAATGAAACTGCTTATTATTTCCAACTTTATTACCCATAAAAGTACAAGATATTTCTTACTTCCCAGTCCATCCAGTGGCCCTTGGAAAAATACCAAGCATTTCAAAACCACTAGTGAGATAGCACAAACAGCTATATTTAACAAAGACATTGTTAAAACATTTTTAAAAGATTGACACACATATATTGGCAGTGTTTTTTTAAGCATAGACAGGCCTTTTCAACTTACCTTCATCATTTCCTAAGACTGTAGAAGTTGCATTACTCAACTCTTAGTTTTGGCATGAGATTCCACATGTGTTTTACCATCCCATTTTTCTTCATTGTCTCTTTCACAATTGTTCCGCCAACAGTTACCTGTAAGACAGCTCTGGTAGTACTGAATATTGCAGAAATATTGATGTTTATTCTCAATTTTTTGCTCCATATCTCTTAAAGTTAAGTCCCACTATAAAATATTTCCTAATTCACTTTCATTTGAAGACCGAGTTTTACAAACCTCTCCTCAAGCAAGCAGATACTTTAAAATGGCCATGATTGCTGACATTAGTATAGACTATTTTCATGAGAAATTTTTGAGGGATGTCATCTTTTCCTTGAAGTTTCAATAGTTATTATCTACTACTTAAATGAAAGAAATTTAATGTTCTCCATTCAACTACTTGTTAACAAGTTTATCTCACACCCAATTACTGCCTACAGTAATTCTAGTTTCAAAAGAACAGACAAATCTGGCAACTCTACATGTCTCTCACTTCTTGACACTACAATTAAGATTCAGATTAAGACATACTACTGATGTAAGAGAGTTTGCACTATTCTTGACATACATTTAGAGATTGGATTACAATCTTTTCTTTCACTTCACAGATTTCTAAGTCACTTTTAAATAAACATATGTATATTTGTTGCCTTTTAAGGAAAATGTGAAATTTCTGTTTTGTTATTGTTATGTTTGTAAAACATGAATTCTAATGTACTCACATTTCTTCCTGAAAAAACAGTTACTTCGGGTGAAGATAATCAAGCACATAACACTATGGTTCAAAAAGTATTTTGATTCCACACATAAACAAATGGAAAGCAGTACCACTGCAGCTTTCTCATTCACTAATGTGCTATCTTTTCTCCATCTTCTCTCTCACCACAGTTTTGGTAGCAGAAAGACAAATTTCTTTCTAACCATTACTCAAACCATTTCTTTCTTTCAAACTTGGTCTGGCCATTATCTCTTCCTAAGATTACTTACTTACAATACTTCCAAAGGAAAATTACTAAACATCTACAGAAAATGTAGTATAATCAAATTCTGCTGACAGAAATTTGAAGGAAAATTTCTACACCTTGTAAGGAAAAGATATAGAATCTATTTTGGTCAATATAACTGTCAAGTAAACTGAATTACACAGGATTTACCGATTACAGGTACTGCAGAAGCCTTACACCAACATTCTATCCACTGGCTTTGGAAGAACACCCAAAAAGGTTTACAGTTGTATTTAGGGCACAGTCGTAGCAAATTCTTACTGCTACAAGAAGAAATGGAAGTTGCAAAAGCAAAAAATTCAGCACAAAGCTTGAGACACCCCAAATCACAGCCTATTCATATGAAATTAGATTAGCTGATGTTTGCGTTACTTCTAACTGGCTCGCACCTTTCCTGGATGATTAAGTTTTATTTCTGATAAATTTTACTACATTTCAGGTTACCGAAGAACAGAGTTAACCATTTATTCAAGTATTTCTCCTTATGCAAGGGTGGCTATGCCAATTCAGATCAAAGGTCTGTTTAGCTCAGTACTTTACTTCCAAACGTGGCCACAAGTCAGAGCCAAGGGTATAGACTGCAATCAAACAAATAAAACACAATATTTTCCCCAAAAAACCCCCAGCCTTCAACTACCTTTCAGTCAGGGTGATTCCTCAGGCTGATACGATTTATTCATTCAGCTTCTTCTATCGGGTCTTATCTTTCAAGCACTTAGCCCATTCTCCCTCAAATCCACATGTTCTGTTTGCATCCACAGCACCCCGAAGTAAATCCACTTTGGGCACAGAACTGAGAACTGTATTGCAGTGATGCTGAGTTTTGTGGTTACTTACTATTCAGTGGTCATAGCTATTCACATTTGCTCATTAAAAGACCACCAAAATAAAACTAGCATGATTAACACACCCCTTGAAAGAAACTTTGGCTGTGCACATATCACCAGTCAGCTGATTCCAGCAGGAATTAGCATTCTACACACTGAAAAACGCTGGAAATGCAGGAATTATAGCAAGGTTGAATATAGCTGGAAAATCAGGCAGATGTCATGCGTGAAAAAACAGACACCTTAAGAAAAGCAGGAAAAAACATCCATCTGCCTCCCTCAGTCCAACACGTGAATTCTGATCCAAGAAAGTTAAATATAGAGCTGTTAGAAATTTTTCCACTGCATCTATTTTTGATGGGAAACAGGGCTTTCAGCTAAGCACTTTTTGGTTGGATTATTTATTTATTTATTTGCTTTTAATGCCTCAAGTATGTGCTTCTGCAAATATACTTTTCCTAAAAGCCATACTTACAAAGCAAACTATTTTGATTGAAAACCATATTAATTTGTGGATTACCTGCTCTAGTAGCAGATCTTCTCTATCACCTGGACTCACCATTTAAAGCTCAACTCCGCTAACGGGTCACTTTGAGGGATTCCCTACTTACTACACTCCCTTCAAAGAGCAAGGACCATGGTGCAGTGTCACGAATGGCTGGCACACTCAGCCTTACAGAACATGACCAGCAGGCTACCAGATTATAATATTAAAGGAGAAGTATAGTAACATTTTTCAAATTGAAAAGCTCAGGTTTTCAGACAAAATTTTCAGTCCTCTGAAATCTGTCAGAGCAGGCCATGTTTTTCACGGAAAATAAAGACAAACTTTTATAAAGCTTTTTTTTTTTTTTTTTTTTTTTTTTTTTTTTTTTAATCAGAAGTTCATGCAGGAGCTTCATAGATCAAAGGTCTTATTCGTTAACCTGCAGACTCCAGCCTAACGTCTGGATTTGTCGATACAGGAATCAGAAACAGTTTAAACAGAAGTGCAATATTTCAAGTATTCCATAACAGGTTAGTGAGACTGTTCAAAGGCTAAGTAAAACTAAATAAAAACAGTAAGGCTTCCTTAGATGGGATAACTTAGTGTGCAAGTCACAGAATCATAGATTCATAGGTTCATATAACGGTTTACCTCGGAAAGGACCTTAAAGATCAACTAGTTTCCACCCTCCTGCTGTGGGCAGGGTTGTCCCTCGGTAAGTCAGCTAGAGCAGACAGCCCAGGGCCCCATCCAACCTGGCCTTGAATGCCTCCAGGAGATGGGGCATCCACAGCTTCTCTGAGAAGTCTATGTCAGTGCCTGACTGCCCTCTCAGGTAAATTAGTGTATGAGTCCAAAGTTACAAAGGACTAACCAGCCTAGCAGCTTAGGTCAGCAAACAACAAAGAAAACTTCTGAGTGTCCATGCTTAGTAGATAAGAAATCTTTAATAAATAATGATAAATAATAATACACCAGGATCATCAAAGTAGCAAGAAAACAAGATATTCCACTTATCAGTCCCTTTCAAAGGTCTCCAGTGATCTCCAGAAGGAATTAATTTTACAAGGTCTTGAGTACAATGAAGAATAAATTATCCCATTCTGGACGTTATCACTCCTTTTCTTGGGACTGCAACATCCACTGGAACAACTGACAACATCTCATCCAGAAAGCATCCCAACCAGACAGACAAGCACCCAACAAATACCACGAGGGACAAAATTTATACTTAATGTTAGCCTTAAAGGTCTGTTATCCATCTCCTTCCTTGTGGTTGTTTCCAGTCACACAACTCCCCCACTGTGACCCTGCCCCAAATGCACAACAAATGAACGTATAAAAGAAATATATCAATCAAGACTGCACCTTTTGTAACAAAGTTGTGAGCCCACAAAAGACAACTGTGAAAAATCTCCTACCAATACAGTACTATTTTCTTTTCCCCCCACCACACACACACAGGACTATTATTGCCACCATTAGCACCAACTAAGAATTAAGACAACTCAAAGGAAGGAACTGGCAAAGAAACATCCATATTAAAAACTCAGTGGGTAAAATGAAAGGAAGGACATTTTGCTATTACAGTGAAATTCCTCTCAACGCTTTGCTTTTCAATCACACCATTCTTTCACTAAAATAAAAATAGAAAAAGGTTTTTAAGAGTGAGTTTCTACTGAGACAGCACCTGAGTGTTCCATGCAAGCAGTTCCAAGCACTGCTTACTGCTAATTCACTGCACAGAATTAACATCTTTGGCTGCATAATGTTATAAAGTGAAAAGTGCTAACACAACTTGTCATTCTTGAGGCCAATTTATTCATCAAAATTAACACAAGCCCAAGCCTGCTGTCTTTATTCATATTTGGAACCACCAGCCACTTATGTATTGTCCCAGCAGAATTAGTACAGTGAAGGATTATTCAGGATCTAACCCTAGAGATAAAAATTTTGTTTACAGTAAGTGAAACACAAAGAGTAGATATCCACAATGGGTGATGAAAGATATGTTTGTTATTTTCATTTTAACTCCAGGGCAATGAGTAATTTCTGTAAGAATTTCTATGTATGATTTTTATCACTCAACATTTTAAAAATGACTGTTGTGCATCCTCCATCAGAAGCTGGACTGGAAGCAGTGAAACTTAAAACTCCAATTCAAATATGGATGAGAAATGTTATCCCTTTCAGTTATGCTATTATGCACTTACAAGATGCAAAAGGTAGTGTCAGAATTTCTGAACAACTTTGTAATGTTCTAGGGTTTTACAAAACAAGTTCCTCTTCAAATCAGTTATATAAAGTTTGGGTTTTCCTTACAACTGGATTTTTCACCCGTGCATTTCAAAACTAAAAGCCTTTTGTCCAGTTCTTCCTTGTAAGAGCATGTCCTCATTAAATTTTTCATTTAATTTACAGAATGAGGGAGGGCATACACATAAGCTACTGTCCCCATACAATTATACAGCACGAAAACTGGTGAGTCAGACTGGACTGCACTGCCTAATCTTGTCTCTGCAGCAACTCAGATTGCCCAGGCTAACCTGCTGGCAGATGGGGCATCCTTAGCTCCAAGCCTGACTTTCAAGTCTACTTCCACCAGGCTGGATCAGCTAGTACAGAGTAGTCCACGGGCTGGGCTAAATTTCCTGGCAGGAGTCACATGCTTGCTCACAATGTAGCAACTGAGCCTTTACAAAATTGATTTATGGAATATGAGAAAGAACTCAGCACTCCCCAGCTTCTCCACCTATCAAATTCAGTACTCAGAAATACTCAGAGTAACTTGTGCTATCAGCATCTGTTACCACATAACCAAAACACAGATACCTTGAAGTTAATAAGATAAAAAATAGAGGCTCCCCTCATTCCTTCAATGGATTCTGACATTGAAAGCCGGACATATGCATGCCATACCATCTTAAGATGGTAATTCGTATTTGCAAGCCATTCACCTCAGATGGCTACAGCTCAGTCAGGTAAGCCAGATGGCAATGAATATTTATGAGAAAATTTGCAGGGGCTTATGCCCAAATTGGTAAAACTGAGGTTTCCAAAAATGAAGATTCATCAGAAGGGCTTCACAGCCCGTGCCAGGAGTAATGATGGTGCATGCGCCATTTAAGCATGTATGAGCATTAACGACGTTCTGATGAAGCGTAAGGAGAGAATCATATCACCACACAAATGTCACTGGCATGCTGGAGAACTTCAGTACTCACACTGGGACAAGCTTTGACTTGCAAGAATGAACACTGCATATGTATATTCTCGTATTAACACCAGAGACCAAACTTCTTGCCAGCCTGGATCCACGGAACCTTACCTCAACTCAAGAGCACACTTACACACTAATGATCCAGCAGTTGCTTGAAAGTAAGTTACTGGTTACCTGAGCAATCAGAGGAAGACGACACTACTCACTACATCCATACATACCTCATGAGTAGACACTGAATTGCATGATACTTGTATTATTTATTCTCCACATATGATAAAAATGAAAAAAAAAAAATTACTATCGCAGGAAAACTAAAAGTTTGCCATGTAATTTATAACATGCAAAACATCCCACCATGAGGTATTGTAACCTGTAGCAGAGGTACAATATAAGTAAAATAATTGCAAAAATGTATTGCTAAATAATAGGAAAAATTGAAAATTAACGGCATGGAGGGAAAAAAAAAAAAAAAGGTTGTCAGATTGTCCTCAGAACATTTATTTTCATTCGTAATCCTCACAAATCATGTTTACTTGTAATCCTTCCTCCTCCATTGTTTCACCAAAGGGAAGTGAGACATTATATGATTATAGAGATTGCAGCCCAATCTGTGACTTCACGGTGTGAGGGAATACAAGTAAACCTTTTGATACACCTTGACCTTACGTTGTCCTCATGCTAAACCGCTGCTGCCACTAACTTCCTATGCTGATTCTGCTGCTCATGCTGCTTCTTGCTAAGCCAGTGCATCCAAAGCAGCCTCAGGAAGGAGTCTAATCAAGATCTACTCTTCTGTTCTGCAGAAAATCCTCTAGCTACAACCTGCAGCTTCACTGCTACGCTGTTGGAGCAATCCTCAGAACACAGCACTGATCAATCACTTTGTCATCCTCCTTTATGGTGAAGGGACAGCAAAGCAATCTTCCAGCAGCTTCTACTCCTCTGTCGCCTGCTCACTGCACCCTAGAAGGAGGAAACATAGCAGATTGCGCACAGCATTTTTTCTTTTTCCCTGAAGCCTCTCTCCTGTATGACCATCACGTTAGCAGGCTCATTCGCAAACAGATTTGACAACCCCGAAAAGATATAAACAAAACATTCTTCTTCTTGTCTACACGGAGTTCTCAAGAATCACAGAAAAATATAGGCTACCTCAGAAGCTGTGTCAGTGCTATTTAATTCCTCTGCAAAAGGAAAAATACCTATCAAAATGTAGGATACGTGTGAATACTTGTACTCTACAATCCCTACTTTTTTGTTTGTTTGTTTTGTTTTGCAAGTTTACATAGAGCTGGATTTTTACCCATAATTTCTGCTTTGCTGACTTCCAGAAGTGCAAATCAATGCATTCCTTCCCATACTCGGACTGCTCATAACTGCTCAGTTTGAGACCACGCATGGCATGTGGAAAAAAAGTTTGAACTGATAAAAAAGTTTTATCTCTCATTTACATGGTACTTTTTAGGGGAAAAACTGAACATAGCATGATGCCATCTTAAGCTACAGCACCTACCTGCAACGATATTCTTTCCCCTGCTTGCCCTTTACTCTGTTCTCACTACATGCCACCTCCTCATTTCAAGGTGTTGTTCAGCATGCTGCCCATGCAAAATCCTGAGTCTCGCAGGTAACCATTGTTTGCAGAAAGTGTCTCTGGATGAAGTTTTGTGGTCTGCGACGGGAAGATCAGCCTAAACAGTCCCTTCTGAATTTAATCCATGAATCTGCCTTAGGATCATAGAATAGCTGGGGTTGGGAGGGACCTTAAAGATCATCCCGATCCAACCCCCTGCGTGGCCACTCTGCCTTCAGTCAAGGCTTCATTCTACCAAGATTACTTGAACAACTTCCATCGAGTAAGATTTCCCGTTCAAACAATTTTTTATAAAAGCACCACTCACTGACCTATCCAATATAGACAGTGGCCCATCACAACTTGCTGGGGAAATTAAAAAGCATTTTCTTCATTATGAACTAAAGAACTGTATTTTTTTAATAAGCAAAGCACCACTTAAAACATTTTATGTGGTATTTTACATTCAAGTAAAAAAGTAAAATAAATTAAGGGCCAATTTACCATCCCCAATTTACCATCCCTTCAAACTAAAAAGCTCTGTAGTTTCCATTATCAGGTTTGATGTGATCCATACAATCAAATGAGCAAGGCCTTAGAAGCAGTCAAAAATTAGGCTTAGGGAAGCCAATGACAGGCAATAGCCAAAACACTTGAACTAAAGTGGCACTAACATTTGTGGCAACAAAGACTTGCCCAAACAGTAACTACTTGTCAACTCTACAGGTTTGCAGAGTTGAAGCATCTGTAACGTTTTTGCCTTCATCTGCTGGCTTTCTATTTCTGCATGACTTGATGACTGGACATTTGTTTGGAAACCACTACAAAGCGTTCTAAAGTAATCTGTACGGCTATAGCAAAGCACAGTTCTTCTAGAAAAAGCAGCTGCTGTATTTTCTGGAAAAACACACAGCCCGAGGAGTTGAGCCTCGGTTCCTTCATCTCAGTGCTTCCAGTGACTTCAGTGAAGCGTCAGCACTGGAGGAACACACAATGGCTGCGATTCCACAGCTATAAGCTATCCAGGCTGCTTTTCAGTCAACTAAAGCAGAGCACGGCTGCGCTGTTTTATTTCTCTGAAAGACAATTTGAGAAATTATCACGGTCTTGCAAGGAAATTTGGATACGCCATCACTATGAAGTTCCATAGTTCCACATTTTGTTACTCAGCAGCCTCAAGAAACTCAGCGTCTTCGTGCCGCATCTCTTCTCCCACTGTAAGAAAACAAGAGCACGTATGAACGACAGCAAAACTGAAGCCAAGCGCGCTATTCAGAAACTTGGTATTCTCTTATTTCTGGGAGAGTTACGGTGTAATTCTAAACTGCAGCATTCGGCATGTCTCCTGAGCTTCCTTGCTGAAATATTGCGATGGAAATCGCACAGCATCTGTGTTGCTTTTGGAAAGCATCGCTTCACATCTGCTGTCTCTAGCGCAGAGCTTAAGTTCAGCGCACAAAGGTACTTTGTAACAGGCAATAAGGAGCCTGAGACAGAGGTAATTTACAGGCTCGCCCGGCTCTCCTGAGCAGACCGGCTCGCTGTCCCGTCTCTTTATGAGGTCACGGCTCAGAACGCCGTCCCGCCCGCGGCTCTCCGTGTCCCCGGCGGAGGACGGGTTTTCCATTCGCCGGGCGCTGCCCGGTGTCGTCGCACCTTACAGCGGGGAGCTGCCCGTTGTGCGGGAGCGCTCTTCGGGAAACGGCCGCTGTTACGGGAAAAGTTCTTGATCAAATGTATGTACGCCATTGGTTTCGGAGCCCGCAACCGCGCTGCCACGTCCTCAGCGTTTGTGCATCACGTCCGAGCAAAACCGCTCCCTACAGGTGGGCTGTGGGCGGAGAGCTCTGCAAACGACCGCAGTGATTACACACCGAACGCGTTTATCGCTTCGTTATTGCCCATTTCCTCCTCGCCGGGAGATCCGCGCGCCCATTTACATGGGGAGGAGAAAGGGGCCGCGGAGGGTCCCGGCTGCAGAGGCAGCGAACTTGGGGCAGCGCTTTCCCACCCGCCCCGCGCGTTCCCGCGCTCGCAGTCCTCGCGGCCGCAGCGGGAGCTCCACGCGAAGCGCAACAGCGCCGCAATTAACAAACAAACGCCCCGGCCCGGGCGGACGGCAACCCCGCGGGACGGCCCCGCCGCGCACCGGCCCTTAAGGTGGTCCGGCGGGGAGCGACGCGGCGGGAGAGAGGAGGATGGGGGGAGGAAAGGAGACCGGCGACGTCTCACTCGCCCTGAGCCCCAGCGCTGGGGAGCGGCTGCCCCGGGACCGGTCGCGCCGTGCGGGGACAACGCGGTGGCCGCAGGGCGGGATCCCGGCTGCAGTTCACCTGCCGGGACGCGACGGCGCCGCGGCTGCGGAGCCAGAGCACGCGCCTCCGCGGCGTGGCAGCGAAGGGGCGGCAGCGCGCGTGTGTTCGAAACTCTGCGTTTCGGCCCAAGCCGTGCCACCGCTGCGTGTGTTTCTCCCTCTCAACCCCCCCCCCCCCCTCCCCACCAGAGCAGTAACACCGCCCTTCCGCCGAGCCGCGCACAGAGAACTCGCGGGCACCGAGCCCGGCCCGGGGCACGTGCGGAGCGCGGAGGTCCGAAAGCGGCCACAGCCGCACAGCCCCGCGCTGCCGATCCCCCGCTCCACCGGGAACTCCCGCTAAGCGAAGCGCTCCGCAGGGGACAGAGTCCGCAAAAAGAGCACAACGTCTCCGCGGCGGAAGGGCCGAGCAGGGCACGCCGCACCGGGGCCCGCCGCCCGCTCCACCTTAAGGAGTGCCGGGGTCGGCTCCGCGCTTCACCGCCCAGAGCGGCGCGATTGGCGGCCGGGGCGTCGGGGGCGGGGCCCGGCGGCGCTCGCTATAAATATTCATGAGAGCGCGGCGGCCGGACTGGCGCTGCCGGGGCCGAGGAGCGAGAAGTTGCGCCGAGGCGCTGCCGCGCTCTCCCCGCGGCTCAGGTGGCGATCGCGGCCGGAACGGGAGCGGAGCGAGCGGCGGCCCCGCCCTGCCCTGCCCGGCCCCGGCTGGCGGCAGCCGGCGGAACGCAGCACTCCGTGCGGGCGGCGGGACGAGCCGCTCCGGCCGCGGCTGCCCGGCCAACCGGGGCGGTGGGAGCGCGGGGCGCAGCGCCTCGTCCCGGAGCCGCCTCGGCCATATTGACCGCGCCGCGCGGGGACCGGGGACGAAACTTCTCTTGGCAGCCGCGAGAGCCCTCCCGCAGCCCGGAGACATGCGAGGCCGGCTGAGCGGCCTCCCCTGAGCGGAGCACTCTTTCCTCGCCCTCTTTTCCCCCCCCCCCCCCCCCCTCCCCTCCGCCGGGCGCGGGGCCGCCCCTCACCTGCCGGGGCCGCGGCGCGGGACGGGAGGAGGGGAGGCGGCCGTGCCCGCCGGCGCCCAGCATGGAGTGGAGCTACCTGTTGGCCGTCACCCCGCTGCTCGCCGCCCTGGCCCTGCTGCAGCGTGCAGGCTGTGCCGCCGCCTCGGCCGCCGCCGCCGCCGCGTCGTCGTCGTCCTCGTCGTCTTCGTCGGCCAAGGAGCTGTCGTGCCAGGAGATCACCGTGCCGCTCTGCAAGGGCATCGGCTACAACTACACCTACATGCCCAACCAGTTCAACCACGACACGCAGGACGAGGCCGGGCTGGAGGTGCACCAGTTCTGGCCGCTGGTGGAGATCCAGTGCTCCAGCGACCTGCGCTTCTTCCTCTGCAGCATGTACACCCCCATCTGCCTGGAGGACTACAAGAAGCCGCTGCCGCCGTGCCGCAGCGTCTGCGAGCGGGCCAAGGCGGGCTGCGCGCCGCTCATGCGCCAGTACGGCTTCGCCTGGCCCGACAGGATGCGCTGCGACCGGCTGCCGGAGCAGGGCAGCCCCGACACGCTGTGCATGGACTACAACCGCACCGACCTCACCACGGCCGCGCCGCCGCCCGCCAAGCCCCCCCCGCGCGGCTCCCGGCCCGGCGGCCCCGCCAGGGTGCCCCCGCCTCCCGCCGCCGCCGTCCCCCCTCCCGCGGCCGAAGCCCCGCGCCCGCCGCCGCCGCCCTGCGAGCCGGGCTGCCAGTGCCGCGCTCCCATGGTGTCGGTGTCCAGCGAGCGGCACCCGCTGTACAACCGCGTGAAGACGGGGCAGATCGCCAACTGCGCGCTGCCCTGCCACAACCCCTACTTCAGCCCCGACGAGCGCGCCTTCACCGCCTTCTGGATCGGCCTGTGGTCCGTGCTCTGCTTCCTCTCCACCTTCGCCACCGTCTCCACCTTCCTCATCGACATGGAGCGCTTCAAGTACCCCGAGCGGCCCATCATCTTCCTGGCCGCCTGCTACCTCTTCGTCTCGCTGGGCTACCTGGTGCGCCTGGTGGCCGGCCACGAGAAGGTGGCGTGCAGCGGCGGCGCGGCGGCGGGCGGCGCGGGGCCCGGGGCGGGGGGGGCGGGCGGCGGCGCGGGAGCGGCGGGCGGGCGCGGGGCGGCGGGCGGCGCGGCGGAGCTGCAGCCCGAGCTGGCGGTGGCCGAGCACGTGCGCTACGAGAGCACGGGGCCGGCGCTGTGCACCGTGGTCTTCCTGCTCGTCTACTTCTTCGGCATGGCCAGCTCCATCTGGTGGGTCATCCTGTCCCTCACGTGGTTCCTGGCCGCCGGCATGAAGTGGGGCAACGAGGCCATCGCCGGCTACGCGCAGTACTTCCACCTGGCCGCCTGGCTGCTCCCCAGCGTCAAGTCCATCGCCGTGCTGGCGCTCAGCTCCGTGGACGGGGACCCGGTGGCCGGCATCTGCTACGTGGGCAACCAGAGCCTGGAGAACCTGCGGGGCTTCGTGCTGGCTCCGCTGCTCATCTACCTGGCCATCGGCTCCATGTTCCTGCTCGCCGGCTTCGTCTCGCTCTTCCGCATCCGCAGCGTCATCAAGCAGCAGGGCGGCCCCACCAAGACCCACAAGCTGGAGAAGCTGATGATACGTCTGGGACTCTTCACCGTGCTCTACACCGTGCCGGCCGCCAGCGTGGTCGCCTGCCTCTTCTACGAGCAGCACAACCGGCCCCGCTGGGAGGCCACGCACAACTGCCCTTGCCTGCGCGACCAGCAGCCCGACCAGGCCCGCCGCCCCGACTACGCCGTCTTCATGCTCAAGTACTTCATGTGCCTGGTGGTGGGCATCACCTCCGGCGTCTGGGTCTGGTCCGGCAAGACCCTCGAGTCCTGGAGGGCCCTGTGCACCCGCTGCTGCTGGGCCAGCAAAGGCGCTGCCGTGGCTGGGGGCACGGGAGCGGGAGTGGGCGGGCAGGCCGCCATCGCTGCTGCTGCTGGAGGACTCGGGGCCGGTGGAGGCGGCTCCCTGTACAGCGATGTCAGCACCGGCCTGACGTGGAGGTCTGGCACTGCCAGCTCCGTCTCCTACCCCAAGCAGATGCCTCTGTCTCAAGTGTGAGGAGGGGGGGAAAGAGGCCATAGGTTAGGGAATGAGGGGCACTGGCCTGCCTGAAATGCCCCCTCACTGTTTGGTGCCATTAATGAACCACTAATGGTCCTTATTAGCCACAGCTTGTATAGAACAATGCAGCTGGCAGAGGCCCCAGGCTCCGGCCCCCTCCTCCTTCCCCTCCATTCATATGCAGGGAGCATGTACTTCAAGGAGCCGGCATGTTATTTTGCTGGCGGAGGAGGGCAGAGGGGCGCACCCGTGTCTTGCAGAGGGCGAGGCGAAGCGGCTCCCGATTCGCTCTGGACTAACAGCAGCTTCTGGGAAGGAGAGCCTTCCTCCCCCGTCCCGAAATGGGAGTCTGCTGGAACTACAGGTTTTTAGGATATCGGTGACCAGGCAAATGCCTTATAACAGACTGAATCAAAACATGTCTTAATTACACACCCCAGATAAATACGGGTTTCCTACATTAAAGGATGTATTTATATAATTATTTGTTACCTTGTACAGATGTGTAAAATATGTATATATCCAAAGCTATACAGTCTGTAAATTTTTTTTTTTTTTTTTTTTGTAAAAAAGTTTAGAGGCTACCCCTGTAAGAGCAAATATGAGTATTCTATTTTGTCAATAAAATGACTTTTGATAAATGACTTCTTCAGGCTTTTCCCCTACCCCTGCCCCGGTTATTGCAGCAGCTGTGTCTGCGGGTGGTTCTCACCGGGGAGGGTCTGAAGGAGGAGCTCCAATTCTGTCCGAGTAATAAGTGGCCAGCTAGGTTAAGGTAGAGGTATATCTCAGCACAAGAAAAACAAGCAATTCCGAAAGAAGCGTTTGCCAGAACTGGGGGGTACCTCGCCACCGTTCCCTGGTTTTGAACAGTGACAGTATCTTCAAGACGAGCCTGTTTTGAAGTCCTCTTCCGTGGCTTGAGAAGCCTTTCAGAATGGGTGCTATTTTAAGAATGTGGACACACACCTCTCATATCTGTTGTCCGTGCTTCTGTCAACACTTTGCACGCTTGTGTGTACAAAGTTTATGTTTTAAGTTCATCCATCGCATGCTACAGCGACCCGAGATTCGTTAGATCTATCTCTCCTTAACAGATTAAACTAGCATCTTAACCTTTCATACTTAACTTTTGTATATCAAATATGTCCCTTTCTCGAGAGAAAAGGCATTGTTCTTCTGTCAGGACTAAGCTAATTTATTTGAGCAGAAGGCTGTTGAATTAACAGAAGAATGCTTTGGCAATTGTTGAACTTTTTACCTGTCTGCCCAGTGGCTCAGAACATCATTCCTTTAAGAGGAGCTAAATGAATAGGGTTAATCTGTAGGGAACTTGGTTTCTTTTGAGTTTGGGAAAACTTTGATCTTTTCTCTTCACCAAACGTGATGTATAGTCTGAAGTTTCTTTCCCCGCTGCCTGGTTCCTCTTGTTGCAGACCAATTGGCCACCATGGAGCCTTAAAGTTCTTCAATTAAAGGGACATGGGACTTTTTTTTTTTTTTTTTTACTTTATTTTAAGAGGAAGACTTGTAACAGTTAGTGAACACCAGAGGGAAAAGGGAGAACAGCCTTTTAAACAGCTTTTCCCTGCATTGTTAGCCAGACTGCAGGCAGCAAGGCATGGCTTGGAGCATTATAGAAAAGAGCTATGAATGCCCTACAGGTGGTCTGCTCACATAATCTCCCCAATTTAAAACATTTTCCTTTACAGGACAATTGCATTACAAAACTCCCTTCTCTTTTGCTCCTAATTGAACCAAAGAACAACTGCAAGATTTTCTTTAAAAATGGAGCGTCTTTAAAAAGGAAAAAAAAAAAATCTAAATTCTAATTTCTTTTCTAAAATCGCTGAGAATGCAAAGGCTAAAAACCACGTTAGACCTATTTTTCTGTTCCAGATATTTTTACGCCTTCTGCTTATATTCTGTCAAATTAGCAATAATTTAAAAGCAATTGGTTAGGTTGTGTGTTAGCAGTGAAAAGATAGCCCCAGGTCCCTTATTAACCTGTCAGTCATGGTAAGAGATGGGCAGCTACCCTGCTAATGACACAGATATCAATCATTATTTGTGGGAAAAACCTTGTTCCATTGAGCACTGACTTGATTATTTGGTGTCCCTTTCAAAGTTCCCATGGCTTAATAGAGACTTCCACTTCTACAAAGTTACCAGGATCGTGAAAAGGAAGAATTGAAAATGTCCATCTTTGACTCTACGAGTGAAAACGACATTTTCAATTCCTTGTTTGTAAAGGATACTCCACTGGGATTTGTGCTTGCTGCACAATGTATATGCTAATCAATCAGAATTCCACCTGTGTTACTTAGACTTGCTTTACCCTGGTGTTTTCCTTTAGGTGAGTTACACTGTATTGCTGGAACTCTCTTTTAACAGTTGTTACAACATTTGAACTGGTGTAGTCCCCTGCTGTCAGTGAGGCTGTGGAAAAGGTTTTCTTCATGCTAGAGAATCCCATACATGTAGCTGGGAAGGGGAGCAGGAGCTATTCGGTGGGAGTTTGTTAGAGGAGTCTCTTTCAGACTGCTGGTACGTGCTGCTGGTGCTGAGATTAAAGCATTTCACAGAAGCCAATAGGAAGTAGCCCCGTGGCTCAGCCTACTCACGAATCAGCAACGGAGTGGTGCAGGTAAACACAGCCAGGGAAGCAGTCCCAGAACTAGATTACCAAGATGCCTGAGTAATACCAAGACTGACTGAGCAATAACACAAAGGTTAAACAAAGATGAGAGAGAATTCAACTTGCCAGAAGCCCAAACATGGGGAAACAGTGCTAGAGAAATCATTTACCAGCGCAGATTACTGTGAATCAACATAAAATTTTGTCTGGGAGAGGAGTAAAAACAAAAATAAAAATAGCACTCAGGTATACAAGATACATAAATCCACAGCTACAACGGACTTCACATTATCATGATAACTTTTATCAGACTTCAAAGATAAGTTCACTATGAAGGTCCCCCAAAAATGTGACGTGGTAGGAGTTGCATACTGATTTTCAAGGTCTGATGCTAAACCTGCCTTCTCCCTAGAGCTGCTGGAGAACTACTAACAATAGTCCCAACAGATGAGTGAGCCAAGTACTTGCTTACAGAGCAGGAGGGCTGCAGGCGTCCCTGGTACTGGCTCACCCGTGGGCAGCAGCAGCACCCACACCAGCTCATGAGAGCCTCACAATCACTGGTGTGACTCCATGGCACAACCTGAACAGCAGCGTCTGGAAGGCTGCGTAGAAGGCAACTGAGAACCTCCCGCTGCTCATAGAAAGGTTTAACTGCTTCATTCAGCAGAATGACTAAGTCAGTAGAGAAACACGGTTTGGGATTTTTTTTTTTTTTCTTCTCTATTAAGCAGCATACCTTTTGAGTGTTCCTTTTCTTTCCAGGACCCTTCCCCTGCTTTACATGTTCCTGCTTCAAAAGGAAATCCTATGGATTAGCCTCCTCCTGCTGTAATGACTGAATAATCCCGTGGCCTCCAAAGGAGCTAGCCCAGCTGCCTGTGGGCTTTTTAAAGGGGCAGAGCAGCCCAGGTGTGCTGCAGAGCACTTGGGAGGGACAGCTCCCTTGGAGTTAATGTAAGTGGCCTGCATCCTGCTCCAAAACTTCCCTTGTTCTGGGAAAACTTTTCTGAAGCTTTGATAAGCAATTTTCATGAAAGGGAAAAGACTTTGGACAGGGAAATTCTTTTACATTGAATTAATGTGAATGTGGCCAGGCATTCTGGGAAACATTTTATAGTTCCTGCAATAAAAGGAATATGAAGGCTGAGACTGGTGCACAAAGAGTCTTTTTTTTCCCCTTCTTTCCTACATCAGATTTAAAAATTGAAATATCGTGGTGCTCGCCCATTAGCAAGTTCTTCCAAGGTGCTGAACCAGTCCTAATAGGACTCACGGATGAGGGTAAGAAACGCAGGCATAAAATTTAGGCAAGATACACTGGCCACTTAATGTTGGGAAAAACAGCGATGACGGACAGTCAAAAAACAAGAACATTGAAAAAAACCCACAAAAGTAATATGGTCTTGGAGCGAAGGCTCACCTTGAGCCAAGGAAAAGCTGCAAGAAAGCTCAGTGTGGTATAGGCAAAGCAGCTTTTAGAATCACAACCAGCTTCCGAAGCGCTGGGCACAACACTATTGCAGCATGCCCTGCGTATTGCTGTTTCTCCAGGCACACACTTCTTCCACCATGGAATTACCCACCCCTGGCCCTGCAGGCAGCAGATGAGGAACAGTCTCCCTCTGTTTCCCATTCTGACCATGTTCTCTCTTTTTTTCACCCTGGATGGTACTGAAAAGGCAGCACACCTCTTCCCAGACTTCAAGAGGCTGGGCAGCAAAGGTCACCATGAAAAAAACAGAGCGAGCCTTAAGAAAGTAGGGAGAGTGCTGTAAAAATAATGGTCTGTGGGAGAAATATCAAACAGGGCAGAATCCCTGAATGTGGTTATGATTTCGTAGGCAGTGTTTAAGAGAACTGGATTGGCAGCGCTTCAATAGCTCTATTTATTTAACCGTCTGCAAATGGCCATGACTGCAATCACGTGTATGAATTTCACTAGTTCAGCAGAAGGATTCACCCATCGTAAATGCTTGGTGGAGTGGAAATAACCGGTGTCTGGTATTAAAATGTGGAGCCACCATCAGGGGTGATTAAGGACAGTCAGATCACTTCAGAAACTGGTACCTGAGGTCAGGTGCCGAGCTGAGCATTCTGAAGGCGGAGGCAATACCTTCTCACTCCCACGAGCCCTTTATCTGTGATCTCACAGCACTCCACATTCATCAGCGAATTAACAGTCAAATTCCTTCTTGCGAGACAAAAATTGCAGCAATACTCCGGCTAATTAAGTGTACGTGTCAAGTCTAGAAGAAGAACCTGGGTTTCCCGGCCTTTTCAGCCCTCTTTACAAGCGCGCCCTGACGCGCTCGCCCTCCTCACCAGCGCCGTGCGGCAGCGCCCTCTGCCGGGCGGAGCGGGGAACTACAGCCGCTCTTCCCGATCCCCATCGCCCCATCCCTGCGCAGCGATACCGTCCCTTTCTCCGCTCCAGCAGGAACCTGTGGCTGTTTTCGTTGTGATTTATGGGATGCTTCGCACACGCTTCACGTGTTAGCTGTGTGTTCTTCCCTCCAAATTTTAGCCAGTGCTAAGATACGCCTCCGATTTATTTAATTCATTTTTTAACCGAAATGTGTTCGTCTCAATTCTTATTCCTGCTTGACGTTATCCACGAGAGACATTTACAAGAGGGCCACGGTGTCTTACTGTCACGTCTGCTGGAATTGGAAATGGCTGTTTTGGTGCCGTGAGCTAGTGTGATCCAGGAGGTGTGTCAGACATGGCACGCTCACCGCTGCTCCGGGGCTGAAATGGAAATGTCCTCATTCGATGTAAATCAGAAAACGCAGCAATTTGGCTCATGAAGCAAAATGCTTTCCTTGGCCGTCCGACCAAACACAGGGCGGGAATAAAATGAAGTCTGGCTTTTTGGAAGGAGAGGGATGGCTTGCCATCCAGCTCCAGGCCCTGCAGCTCCTGTACACTGCTGCCATCTGGAGCTGTGCTGCAGAGCCGGGCAGCGGCAGTGTGTTCCTGGGCACAACACACGTTTAACACTGTGATTTTTAAGCTGAAATTGCATTCCCCTCCCCTCCCCCCCCCCCCTCCCCACAAACTCTAGGGAAGCAATATTTTGCCTGTAGTAATTAGGAAAACCACAGTTTTCCAGGATACAGAGCGGGGCGTAGGAATAGTCAGCCCAGGAAACCACAGAGGCCCACGAGGAGCTTCGCTGCTGCCATCCTCCAGCTCATTAGTGTACCAGAATTGTGTGTGTTGTTTTTAGCGGCTGAAGAGTTATTTATGGCTTCTATGTTCTCAAGCCAAAGTGAGTGAGGGGTGCAGCCAGGGCAAACGCATCAGAGCAATGCAAATCACTGACAAGGCATCATGAATGCAAGCTGAGCAGAATTTAAATACAATCCATGAATGAGAGGAAAGATTTGCATGAAGGAAAGAATCATTAGAATCTGATTTAACAAGCAGTGTATAAAATGGGTCTTTGCAGCTTAACATGAAGCAAAGCACATTCACGTTATACATTCTTAATGAAAAAAAAAAATCACAAAACCCCTAATTTATTGGTAGGGGTTGGAATAGAAATGGTTTTCACAGAATACCTTTAGATCCCGATTCAGAAACTCGTGCTTGATTGCTTTCTTGAATAGAAGTGGATCATAAGCATGTAGGGTGGCAAGGACTATTTAAGTGCATGCCAAACTCCTATTGATTTCAGTGAGATTTTATTAGATGCTTAAAGTAAGAGTATGCTGAAACGTTGTTCTGAACAGGAGTGCTTTTCTGAATTAGGATTTAACTCATAAATTTACACAGTGCTTTCAAACACAGTTCCTTCTGGTAAAAATAGGAGATATTAGAATTAGGTATTAAAATATCAGCATAAATATATTAGATGTGTATAGAATTCTATAAAAATACGTATTTATGTATGTCATAAAATAATTCAATGGAGAATTACAAAGGACAGAGTTTTCTGTAAGATTCAAAAGCCAATAGAGGAATAATCCGTGGAAGCTGTAAGTGAGTAACATTCACAAGAGCAGCGTGCATAGATTCTGTACTGATTTAATCCCAGATGAATAATGGAAGATTTTTAATATAAGGTTTGATACAGATAATGGCAGACTCTTGGAAAAGGGATATATTATTCTACATTAAGTGATATTATGTTCTGCCTTTGAGAAAAAAAAAAAAATTGCCTTTCAGAAACTCCTGGTGGTTATCATTTCCAGTCAGTGGCCACAAACACTGGGCAACAAACTTTAGATTAATGTCTCCTATAATGCAGTGTGTCTAAACATTTTTTAAAGCAATGAGTGAAGTGGCAGACTGATATGCTGTATTTCCTCATGATAGCTGAGTATGTATTTCTGTAAATTCTGGTCAGTCTTTTAGTTTTTATTTAAACATTAATTGAGCTATGGAATTACATCTCTTAGTGTATTCCTGTAGAGCCACAGTGCTTCTTTTTATGCAACTGCGGTTTCTCTCAAGAGAGGTATTAGCATCAATACACACAAAAGTTATACAAACTCAGTCTGCCAGTGTGTGTCGATTTTGGCTGTACTTGTGACTGCTGGATTTTGTGTCAATTCTTCCTTTGGAATTGTGTAAGTTTTCAGAGTGCTGCAGTGGAGATCTGCAATATGCCCTTTGGAAATCTATGGTTAGCGTGGTTTTGGTTTTTTGTTCTTCTCCTAAGTATAACATGAAAATGTTGGACAAAAGGTATTTCAGCTTAATAGCAATGCTATTCTGACTTTGCTTTCTCTGTCTCTTTGGTTGAGCAAACGCTGTATCCCATGTGGTGAAAGGCAGCATTCCCCACAGTAGCACTCCTCTGGCTCTGATCATTGCTTACACATTTCTTGATATTTTCATACTCTAAGTTTTTACACCTTTATTCTTCCCCCCTGCTAGTTCCATGTTTAGTGAAGGAGTTCAGCTCAAGACCAATATAGCAATAGTGGAGGAGTGTGGGCACCTCCCTTACAGATAGGAATTGAAATGTAGGTGACTTAACCTTGAGCTGAACCCTGCTGTGAGACTGGCAATTTTTTTTTCCATCTGTCACAGCTCTGTTGCAACATTTCAGTAATTTCAGTGGCATATTTGCTAATTTCTGTTCCCTCAATTTTTTGGGCTGTATCTTGTCTTTGCATGAGCCAGTACAACTTCTAGTTTTGACTGCTCAATAGAGAGGTAGCTTCTCAGAACCACCCAGGAGCACTCTGCACATTGTTTCTGGGGCCTTGGGAGGGGTTATTCTTGATAGGATATTTGATTGATAATCATAATTTGTTTAACATTTGTTATTTTAGTGTCATCTTTTTTGGCTGTTTCTGTATCTGTAATGATATTCATGTTCTGTTGTTTTTGTTTGTTTGTTTAATATTCTTTGCAGTATGTTCAGTTATTTATTCTTTATTTTGTACTTTAAAATTTATTTTGATGCAGCTTCATTTCCTGACAACCATTTAGGGAGGCTATTGTTTTTATTTCTATTTGTTCCTTCGGTTTTCTTCACTTATCCAAACTGTAGGCTGGCTTAAAGTGTGTAAGCATATTGTTGAACCATGCAAGTTCCATCAGTTCCTCTAGAGAGCAGCAAATATGTTCAAATAAAATATTAACACGCTTCAGCATAGTGTTTCCTGAGACACTATTAAATGAGCTAGCTAAGCACTGATAAAGAGCAAAGAGCAGTGAGGAATGGAGGTCCTGCAGTCAAGTCTGGCCTTTTCAAGCACCTCCTGAGAGCTGTACTAGCACTTACTGTGGATGCAATCCCTTATCCTAAATGTCCTGCTTGACCCTAACCCCTACTCACCAGCTTAGCATGGCACAAGGGAAGAGGAAAGCAATGGGGGTGCAGCCTGGGCTGGGCACCAGATCCGTGGGCTATAAACTTTCCTGTCCTTACTCACACAGGACCGTGAGCCAAGAGGAAGCACTCCATTTCCAAAAACACCCACAAGCTGTCTGTTCCTCATGGCCGTCAGTAGGTGTCTGACAGATGGAGCTCTGTCTCCTGGTGTGCACAAGGGTTTAAGGGAACTTGGCACCTCACAGCCAGCCACAGATACTTGTTTTTTATGAAAAATAGTCAAAGTAATGAAAAGTCTTCCCAGCTGTAGACCTCTTCAGACTAATACCACCATGTGTTTGGCCCTAAATAATACATAAATCTTTAAAAGAAGGACAAAGCCCCCTTTGTTCCTTAAGATCAGTCTCCAAAGCAAGATTGACAGCTGCCTGCCTAAGCACTTGGACAGCTGACACAGATGTAACAGCAAAGTGAATTCAGTCTAATGGGAAAATCCATGAAAAAGTGTTTTCAAAATCCTCTCATGCTTGCAGGGCTGTTTTTGGTAGGATTTTGTGATAGTAATGCTTCTTGGCCTTTGCTGGAGTTTGCACAGATGTCTAAAGCAGCTTTTGCAAAGGTTTTTCGCACAGATATAAGCCTGGCCAATTGAGCCAACTTAAGTCATCCCAGATCTCTAGAGGGTCAGTAACCACACAGACCAACTCCACCTTCCCATTCTCTGTGGACTGAAGTAAGTTTTGTCAACACAACCACCCCTCCTGAAGGCATTTGTTTCCAGTTGTTGGGTACTGAGGTACAAAATCAGAGCCTCTTTCCGCAAAGTAACAGCCTGAGCTCTGTTAAATGCAAAATTCAAAGAGGCAGCACTGGATGAACAGAAAACAGTCAGTGTAAGCTAATGCCAAGGCCACAGGAAAGGAAGATGCCAAAAACCCTCCTGGGAAATGGACTTAGTGTGGACTGAGGCATGACTAGACATAGAGGGGCCAGAAGAGCAGGACAGGGCAAATATGCATCTTCTCTTGTTTGCCTCATGGGCACTCACCTCAACCCAGCATACTCACATAACACAGGGAAAGAAGGGGTCAAGTCTGGCAACGAGGGGAAGGGCAGCAAAAGGGAATGCTCTGTATGCAGGTAAAAAACATATTCATCATCATTTCTTCCCCACTTCTTGGGTAACTGACCTCATTCATACCAGGAAGCTTCTTCAGTAACTGCATGGCACTGGCTGCCTTCTGCTAGTGAGCTGGATGCACAGTCAGATGCAATCAGTGCAGCAACACAGACAGGCTGGTAAACAAGTTGTCTCACTTCTGGAAGCACAGTCGACAAAAGAACTTGGAAATGGTGGAAGCTATAGTGCACACTAGGTGGTGAAGGCTGTACCTTCCTGCTTTTTGAGTGGTGGGCTGGCAACATGGCAGCCCCATGTGGAGTGCAGCTGGGAGCACTCAGAAAACACAGCCTTCTGCTTCATGGAACCTCACCTGGTACTGAAGCAGAAGCAAGAAGCATCACCTGATGCTGCCCACAGGTGTCTGAACAGAAGTAAGCAGCCTAAGAGCTTTGCAGAAACCAGGCCTTTGTCTTTAGTTCACAGGCACTTTGGGTCACACCAATTGAAAGCTCTTCAAGAGGTAAAATGTGTCAATACAAATTGTTTCTGGGACTGATCCTTTTATTTCTAAAAGGAATATTTCTATTTTAGGAATCTCATCCATGAATAAATCTACTATATCTTTCTTTCTTTGGAGGGAGGGAAGTGGAGGGAGATAGACTGTCCTGAGGAGGAATGAAATGTCAGCCATCAAGTTTAAATCAAGTTGGTAACATTTTAAGAATTTTTGATGAAGTAGAAGAGCCACCAAAGCGCGAACTGTGATACTGTTGTTCTAAAGGCTGTCCTGTGGCTGGTACTGTGACTAGAGGTCATGAAATACATCACTCAGACACAGGTCATTTGTCTAGATTTTTGGATAAATTATTTCCTATTTATTCACACGATCGCATGGTTTCTATTGCAATAGACCATGAAAATTGAGACAGATTTCTCCTAAGTTGAAGGAGCTGTGTGTGTCACATAATTCAGTTCCAGGCTATGAAGCTGACAGTTGTTAACACCTCCATTTTCATTACAGAAAAAAAACAAACACTAAAAAGCAGTGTTTAGACCAATCCTTAATTTAGTGTCATCTATTGAATGTCAAATAGTTTAATGCTCCAAAGGAGCATAAAATTTGCTGCGGTTCAAATTCTGCTGTTTTCTCCAGTCAGAAGAAAGATCAGGATCTTTCCTCGATTGTGCATGGAAGCATATGTGAAAGTCTCTGGTGAAGCCGTGTGAACAGGTATCTATCATTCCACCACATTTGGTAAATTGTGTTAGATATATTCCATGTTTGTGTTTCAGTAAAATGCTCTAGAAAGAGGCTTGCTGAAGCAGGAGAAAATAGTGGATTTTTAGCCAATGCATTCTACTTCTATTTTTTCTAGCCTTTCAAGGATAGCACAGGGACTTAGGAAAAAGCGGATGCCAAAAATAAGGAGCTTATGACACTGTGTATGGTCTGCCAGTGCAGGAGGAGTGGGTGTCTCATTTGTGAGGACAAGGAAGGTACTGCTTAGCAAGCCTGAGTGGGCTCTAGAAACACCCTATCCTGTTGTTGTCATTTGTTTGTATTCATATTGCACACTAGCAGTAAGAAAAGGAGGAAAACCAGAGGAGAATGCAAAAAAAGTCTTTCTACTGGCTCACAGTATTCTGTTTCTTTATGTTATGATTATTTCTTCTCCAAAAGCAGAAATTTCAGCGAGAGAAAATCCCCAAATACGCACTGGCGTGTGGTGCTTAAAGTCCCGTAGTGTTGATGCATATAGGAAAGCTAGAATTGGAGGGAATTCTGAGGGATTTCTGCCCCCCACCCTCATCTTCTTTGGGGGCAGCATATATGAACTAAAGAAAAGCTCAGAGTCTGCCATCATCTTCACTCAGTAGATCGTCTATCAAAGCTAACCCAGTACTCCAAGTGCTAGCAGCAGAACCTGAATCAGAGGCATCTCTCTGTCTCCTGACATTTCTATGTTGTGAGTGGCACAGGATCAGAAAGCAGGCATTGGGTTAGCACTGTATGTGAACTCCCATAATTAAATCACTGCTGTGGAGATTTGGAGGTCTGGAATATCCTGCTTGTCCAACCCAAATGGAAGAATCATAGAGTAATAAAGGTTGGAGAAGACAGCTAAAATAAAATCCAACTGTTGATCCATCCCCACACCCTGCCCACAGAACTGTGTCCCTCAGTGCCACATCTCCACATCCCTTGAACACCTCCATGGCTGGTGACTCCAGCACCTTACTGGGCAGCCTGTGCCAGTGCCTCATCATTTCTGAGAAGAAATTTTTCTTTACATCCAACCTGAACCTCCCCTGGCACAACATACGGCTGTATGAAGTGGGAGAAGGAAAGGCCAAAGCGAGCAAGCAAGACTATATGACTGCAATCTAGCTACTGGGATGCTAGATAATACAAATTGTAAAGATACCATTCATTCTTTCTGATCAGATTTCTGCCTCTCCAAACAAATTTTCAAGAATTACCACAAACCAAGAGTTCATGGTATGACTTTGAATAGAAGCCATCACATTTGCAGAATATTTTAGCAACTCAATTACGGTGTAGGAGAACTGTAAAATGACTTCCCTATCAGCTGAACACAGGCTATTAAGAGCAGTACAAAAGACAGAAGTTAAAGAACAGCCTTTCAACTACTCAACTTTCCTAATTTCGGAGTTGCATTTTTTATCATCTTAAAATATTACAAGCAGTAATAATTTATCTGTTCTTCATTGTAATAATGACATTAAAATAAAATTACGTGCAATTAATATCCTCCCTAATGATCCCTGCTAGAAAGATAATCACTGCAATAACGATGTATCACAAAAGGGCAGATAATTTTAATAACTTGAAAGAATACACTAAGGATCTCTCTGCAGTGTTAACTTCAGATTTAATACCTATCATGGTCTGAACTGAGAGATTCATGGAGAGCAACCGCTGATAAAGGGAAATTATGCATTCCCCAGACACCTGCCTGCAGTGTACTTCGCAAGAGTCACAGCTTTCCACTGTGCTGCTGAGAGTAAACCAAAGTGACCCAACCGAGAGAGTGAAGAAAGAAAGTGATTATAGTTGATGGACACTGGGGTTTTGGCTTTTATTTTGGTATTAAAAATCATATTCCAAACTACAACAAAGAAAAATTTGTTCAGAAAAAGTGTTTTAAAACCTAACTTATTTAATATTGAGAAATAGAACAGATGTTTTGCTGTTGTTGTTTCTTAGTCATGCTGATACTGCCCGAACTCCCAGGGATGCTTGGTTTTGCTGCATACAGAACACAGAAGGTGCAGGTTTCAGACATCCTGTCAGAGTAGCAGGGTGCCTGCCCCATGGTTCTGGCGGCCCTTGCTGAATGCAAGCCAGAGCCTTCTGAGGGCAATGGTAGGAGCGTGGTGTGGTCGGGCAGAAACGCCTCTTCTGGAGTAGCTGAGTCTTAACTTAAGAGTTATAAATACACACTGCAAACTTAACAAGCAGTTTTTGCAATATTTTTCTGGGTACTGAGTGTGTTCTGAAAAGACACGCAAGATCCAGTAATGTCTAAACACTAAATCTGTGCTTACCTAGAATAAAATCTTGTGACTTCCTTGCTCTACAGCTATTACTCCTTTACTCTCTTTCTATGACGTCAAGTATTGTAATAGTACCTTAACAACCAGTAATTCTGAAAATACGCAGAATATAAGAACAGGAGCGATCCTCTGTGTTTCTTCTTTCAAAGAGATCTGTAGTGCTTCCTCCTTCCCACTGCAGATGCCCCCACCAGCAATGTTTTCTGATTTGCTTGAGCAGGGGAAGCTCAGAACAGTACAGACATCTCTGCACATCTTCTCTTGTTCTTCCCTTTCTGGTAAATCCACCAGTTTGTAAAACTGCGCCTTTGTATTTTAATAAACAAAACCTGCAAAGAGTTATTAGGAGACTTAAAGACATTCCCTAAGGAATGAGTGTTTGAAGCCAGAAGTGTCCTTCCCGCTTGTACCATATAAGTCCTGCAGTGTCAGTGCATAGGTACTTATGTTAGGAGTCAGAGGGTGCACGAGGCCCTGCAGCAGCCAGGTCTGCAGCTGAGCAGCGCAAACCCGGGTCACGGTCTCATGACCAGAAACCGCCAACAGAATAAGGGAGATTTTCACTCATTTCACTTTCCATTCCAGACACAAAAAGGATCTTCTCAATTGGAAATGAGGCTCTAAAAGATGTCTAGCTAAGGGCACAAATAAGCAAACTGAGTCCAGCCACAGTGCATTTATTATTGAACGCATCCTATTTATATCTCACACTGAGGGATGTACACACGGCCTGAATCCACATTTGTTCCTTGCATTCCTCCTCACAGCTGAGGAGAGGCAGTGAATCACAAAAGGTCTCATTGTTGCAGTGTTTAGTTCTGGTGTGGGTAATCAGTGCAGACCCCGTTACAGAGGCTTTGGAGGATGAGGAATTTAAATATTTAATGGTTTTCCGCCTATGATAAATTTAATAATTGATGCCGCTTCTGTCCTGGAAATGACAAAACATACAGCAAGCACACATAATAAAAGAAACAAACACAGCTAATGAAGAGGAAAACATGACTTAGAAAGTAGCAATTAAAGCCTTCTTTAGAACACTTCTAGCTACTTTACAAAAGTAAATTCTACCTCCAAAGAGTAGCTCTGTCCATCCAGTAAGCTTCCCAGTTTCTGAGGGGATGGAGAAGGCGAGGGTCATTAAGTGCTGGTCTTTACTTTGTATATGTGAGGAATGATAGAGTTGTGAGCCAGGCCGTCCCAAACACACAGGAGAGAACAGGACAAACATGAAAGCAGTTTTCTCTTGCTGTCGCAGCGAGGAACCAGTGGTTAAGTCATTACAGGCACTTGTTACATGGCGAAGTGAGGGGCAGACGGGGTGTCAGCTTCTTTTTGCACATGTAAGAGGAGTGGGAGCTGCCCCAGCTCCAGGCTGCTGACACCAGCCTGTGCCATCCCGTAGAGCAGCCTGTGGAAAAGCTCTTCTGTTGGTGCGTTCCCTGAGCACGTGCTGCTCTGCACCCACCCCCACTGATATCTGCAGGTGTATGCAGCCTTCAGCCCCCACTCATTGCCAGGTATAAGGAAATTCAGCTCACACACTGCCTTGCTTCCCTGCTGGACCACGCTTATGTAAATGCAAGAGGATTAACATCGAAGGAAAGCACAAAGCATGACAGCAATAAGTTACTCTGTGATTCACCCCATTTAGACATATTTTCCAATGATTAGAGCCTGTCAGTCACAGAGGATGAGTACTTCTGCATAGATATTGCTGCTGTATCCTTCTCTGGGATAAGAAATTATTTTCCCTAAGCCCAAGTCTGGGATAATCATATAATGGCAGAAATAGGTACACCCTGAAGGTGACTCATATTAACCCAAGGGATGCCTGGGACAGATCAGATAAATCATTCTCCCTGCTGAAACAGGGAGCCTAGAGTGACTATTTCAGATTAAGATGTAACACTTTGTAGGCATGTCATTAGTAGATCTAAAATCACAGGTAGTAAGTGGTGCCAGGGCATGGGCACTGGAGCTCAACCCTGCACTACCAAGCTGCTGCTGCTTCTCTCTTCCTGGGAAGCTCTGTAGCTCAGCACTCAACGGTGCAGCCACTTCATTTTGGAGTTCATGGATCTGAGTAACACAGACACGGTCAGGCTGTGCCAGCTGACCTCAGGGCCAGAGAAAGTACTGCTGTGGTGCTGCTGAGTGCAGGTGTGGTCTTCAATATAAAAAAAAATCTGTGAGATCCAGGCTTTCTTTGCATATTAACTCTTTGTAATTACACAATTATTTTTATTTGCACCTACTCTGACTTTGTCTTTTCTTAGAGTGGTCTTAGGGAGCTTATTTTGAGGAGATCAATTAACTTTCTGAGAATGGATAACATACAGCCATGCTTAGAAGTCACACCTTTCCTAAGTTCAATTTTTTGCAGTAGGTGCGATCAAACAGCTGCACAAATGAACTCCTAGAAAAACAGGTCAGTCACAGTCCACAGCTTTTTAGAGTCACTTACACCTGGAAAAGCATAACTATGCGGCAATATCCTTTACATTCTCATCTGAGCTTTTCTTCCTCCTCAGCTGAGGTTTGTTTCTCCTTTCTGGTTAGCCATGTACAGCAAAGCAGCAAGTCTCTGCCCAATAGCCCTGTGACTTTCAGACAGCCCTCAGGAGCACAGCGATCTGTCCTGCTGGCCCAAAGCGTAGGGTGCTCTCAGGGCTCTATACCCATTCTGACTTTTTTGATCTCAAGCAACTAGCACTGCTATAATTTGATTGCGCACTGGGATTTCTTAGCTCAGCTGAAGGGTAGCATCCTAAATGCTTGCTCTGCACTACAGAGGAGGAACCTCCAAGGTGAGACTTGCTCTGAGGTCTCAAAGTCAGGGCAGTATCTTTAATGAAGCCTTGCTGAAGCTCGGGTCTCACCTGCTGGCATGCAGTTCCTTGCTGGTCACCAGCACACAGGGGTTCTTCAATGCTATCTTGCTTAACAGCAAGATCTCCTGACATGCAGGGCTTACAGCTGTTGCTGTTAAGGGTAGCGCTGGCAGCTTGCTGAGGCACATCTTCAGGATGAAGAGTAGCATCCTCTTCCTCTTCAGAGAGAAGTGAGCAGGAGCCGTTGCTGGTCTGGCTGCCATTTGATACTGGACAGTCTTGATTTTGGGGTGGGGAAGAGCTACCGGACTGTGCTGGGGGAATATTTAAAAGGCCCTCATTCTCCCCGCGGGGGTTGGCCAGCAGCTTGTTCCTTTGGTTTCTTGCTGTCATTTGCCGGAGAGCACAGACAAGGTCAGCAAGGCTGAGCAGAAAGGACAGACTGGTGACACTCCAGATGAAAACCATCATAATGGATTTCTCAGTGGGCCGGGAGATGTAGCAATCAACTGTGCTTGTACAAGGTGGATGATAGCAGGAAAAGCGCTCGGGAACAAAAAATCCGAAAAGGAAATACTGTGCAGCTGCAAAAGCAGCCTCAATTAGTGTCCTAAAAAAAAGATGAACACTGTATGCCCCAGAAAAATTGAGGACAGTTATGCTGTCCACATCACAATCCATTCTGTCACTCCTACGAAGTTCCTTGAGGTCTTTGGGATTCGACAAACCCTTATTCCCTCTGCATCCATACACCAAACAGTGCATTCTTACAATGTACATAGCTGCCTTGTGCAAAACATAAATGCTGAATGCAGTGTAAGGTAGCAAGATAGACACAGTCTGAATGAGCCAGAACCTGAAGTGAGATATGGGAGAGAACAAGTCATAGCAAACATTGGAGCATCCAGGCTGCAGGGTGTTGCAGACGAAGCGCTCCTGCTCGTCTTGATAGAGTGGGTAGCCTGCTAACACCACCACTGCCATTCGCAGCAGAACTACCAGCATTAGCCAGATCTTTCCTGGAAGAGAACAGAAGAGTAGAGCGCTGAGAAGGAGAGAAGGTTGGTTGAGGCTTTCTGTATACAGTGCAATTGAAGGGATACCTCTGAAGTTAATTTCATCTTTGAAAAACATGTCCTTGGCTTTGTTTTGACTGGGACTGAAACTTGTGTGAATGTGATAGCCAGCATATTCCATACCTTACTCCTAGGCTTTGCAGTGTAGAATTCTGACATACAGTAAGCCGTGCAAACTGAAAATGCAGCCTAATAATCATACTCTAAACATGCCCAAATCTGGTAAAAAGAATTGAGTGAGTAATCCCATTTCTCTTGGTGTCACACTTCTGCACCTGGATTTTGTCCTGTATTGATGCTGATCAGCTAGCACAGCATGAAACTCCTCTAGATACAAAAGAGTGTTCTATGACACAGCATTTGTTCTTTACCTTGGCCATGAAGTCCTACATAAAGTATACTGGAGCGTATTTATACTGGTATTTACTCGTGAGCCAGTTAACAGGTGCTACTAGAAAATTTATTCAAAATGTACCACAGATGTACATTTGTGTGTGCACGTGTTCCTCATCACTTCTCTCTAGTACTTCTGTGGTTGTCTCATCTGGACCACACCTCCCCATCTTCCAGCACCTTGGTGTGCTGCATCTCCCTCCATTCAGACCAAAAGCTCCCTTCTGTCTTAACACCAGGTAAAGCCTTACAGGTCTGGTATCCCCACACACTTTTATTTGTCTTTTCCTGAATTACTTCAAATGGGTGTTTTAGGTAGGGAGAGATCAAAATTTAACCTTACTGCATCACACTGTCAATAATGAAAAATCAGAAACTGTAACCCTGTACGGCATATCTTTAGAGTGAGACTTTGTTGTTCATGAGAGTTTCTTGGAGGACTTTTGGATGGGGCAGGTTTTGATAAAGGCTTTTGGTAAAGTTACACAAATAGTTTATTTTTTAAAAAAAGAAGCCCTTTTCCTGAGCTGGATTGGGAAGCCTGAAAATCATCTGTTATATGGTCAAAAATTAAAAATAGATGCTTTGTGATAACACAAAAATACACAGAAAAAAGTAAAGTTTAGCATTTGAATTTCTCTAGTTTCCCTATGAGCACTGTCACTGCTTCAGTATGTGGTTGTGAAAAATTCTTTTAATTTAACAATCCTCTGCTTCAGTTTCATGTATTTTTAAAACACATCAAAAAGTAAAAAAGAAAGAAGAAAAAAAACACTTAGGAACAACAACAACAACAAAAACCACACACACACACACACACACGCACATAAAACAAACAGCAGAGTGTGATGAGTTGAATTCTGTACTTTAAGGAACATCTAAGAATCTGATTGTAGCCACAGATGCACAAACAGCAATGCTCAGAGACTACATAGAAGCATGCTATATGCAGTTAACAGTTGAGAAATGCACTGAATATGTTACGTCATGGATAATGACTGTACATCTCACACACACAAAATCTGTGACACAGCACCAATACATATTCTCAAAGTCTTTTTAAAAGTCCAGATCTCAAAGCCTGCTGCTCCAGGCAAAATAATATACTACCTAAACGGATGGATCTTTAGTCACCTGAACCTTAGCGGTGGTTTTGCTGTATCTTCAGCTCCTTGTATTTTGATGTGCAAGCTGTGCTGTTGCCCTCTTTTTGGTGGTGAAACCACCAGCTGTATAGACTCAGTCACCTTTAGTAAGCGATATCTCATAATGAAGTTGCATTTTTTCCCTGTGAGGACCTCAAAGTGTTTGAAACACGTTTGTTAATTAAGCTCAAGATACTACATGCTATTTCCCTATCTATTTTTAATTAGAACATGTACAATGGGGAGTGCTGCTTAAAAAAATTAAAAATCAGTGGCTCCTTAGGAAGCAGTTTAGTATGACGCTCATTTTAGAGAGAACCCTCCATGCATCACTTTCCCCAATGGCTCAGTCCTCATTGCCCTTGCAGTACCCAGCCCCTGCCCACGGTGAATGAAAGGACTTCAAAAACCTGAAAAGATTTTATCTGACTCACACTTTGCTCCAAGCAAAGAGGGAGAGGAAGAGTGTCTTATTTAACTAAGAAAAGAAGCACCCAGCCTACTGTTTGCTGACAAAAAAACAAACTGTGCTTGTTTGTTTATTTTCTGTTTGTTTTTAATGCATATGATCTTAACTCATTTATAAAAATGAAGAAGAATAAGCATTACCATGGCAATTAACCACAACGAAATGTCTTCCTGTAAAAGAGAGGCATTTTTCCTTCTTTAAATGTTTTGATTCATCACTATATGCAGCTGCATATACTCTATTATTGGCTGTATGTGATCTAAATTAAGAATTATTTTTGTGTGTTTTCACCACAGTCTGTACAACATTCACTACAGCTGGTGTGAACCTCGTGCATCAAAAGCCAGAATTCTTTCCTAAAAGTCAGAAAACATCCATCAGAGAGAAAACAGGAATCAATTTAACAAGAAAAGAAATACAGTGACCAATTTTAAGTCACATATCTAAATAATAACTTCTTTTTTAAAGGTTACAGAGAGATAACTAGAAATCAAAGTGGATGACCAGTGTCAATGACCAGTTGTCCAACCGAGTGGACATTTGAAGAGCTTCAGGCTAGGAGCAGCAAAAGAAAGAGCATAGCAGTTTTAAAGTACTCACCTATAATTGTCACATTATAGTTGAGAGTGACAACCAAAAATCCCAGTGAGTCCCAGTGCTCCATGTTGGATCAGGTTCACAGCACTGCTGGCTCCTGACGGCTCAACTGGTTTGGCATTTTCCAAGTAGGATGGACCTAGACAGGGAATAAAGAAAAAAAGAAATACTTGGTAAAGCGTCAAAGATGAAAACAAGAAACCCATCCTCAACAATGTTACTGGTGCTGGATTACTTTGAATGAGACTGATAGTTCTGGATATGGGAACAAATATTCCGAGGGTTTAAATTTGCCTTGGAAAAACTCTGGCTGCTCAGATCCTGCTGCTCTTACCTCTTTCATGGATCCTCTGTCCAGACAACTGCAAGCAGACAAACAACGACAGGAGGGATCTTTGCCATTGTAGACTATTCTTAACCTCCTGGGGCATACCAGCCTCCTGGCATTGCTGAGATGTTTCAGTGGTGAAAGGCAGGGAGTGGGGAAAGGGGAGAAAAGCATGGACCAGGAATTAACCGAGGCCTGTCTCCCCAGAGAAGTACAGATGGACAAAGGGACAGAAAGGGGACACAGAAGAACAAGCACCCCTGTATTTGAAAGACACTTCCTGTTCAGCAGCCGCTCGGTGGAAGCTGTAAATCCTCAAAGCAACTTTATTTCTAAAATGCAGACTCCCTGACAGGACATCGTGGCCTTGTCAATCACTGCTGTGCCAAAAATTCTGCTGCTGAGGCTCCCAGCTGGGGTGACAAGAAACGGGGGAAGCCTTTACTAAACGCAGGGTGGGGGCTGGTTTGTATCAGTTCTTTCTGCCACAGGCAATTGGTTATTGCCATCAGCAATGGCAGGGATGAGGGCTCACAGACCAAATGCCTGGCAATGGCCAAAGTCATGCAGGATGTTCCACGGGTCCCTCCAGAAAACTGTATGTGGAAGAACACACAAGCCCCTCCTTCCTCACCACCACCCCCCCACTGTCTTGAGAGCATAACCTACTACTGCTTTCCACCCACTGCTCAGTGCCCGTGGGATGTTTTGTGTCACTCTGTCCTTTGTAATTCATGCTATAATAAACGTAATATGGACACTTGTTATCAGCAACTCTCATCAGTAAGTAGTAAAACAGCAGAAAAATAAAAAGGATTTTGTGTGATACAACAAAGGAGAAAATGATATCATGACAACCAGAGAGCTCAAGACATTCCACTTCACACTGCAGCCCTGCACGTACCCTTCAGCACATGAAGGGTGGCTGATCCTGCTTTGTGAGGTGCTTACAGCCAGCCATAAAGGATAAATTATCATTTAATAAAGCAGAATGTAACTGCACAAAGACAGTATCTCCCCAGCTCTACAGTCCCAAGAAATGTAGTGCCACAGCAGATCATACTGAGCATCCTTCCTGTAGAGAACCTCATTCTCTGCAGACACTATAGAAGTGGATTTTGAAAGGATGGCACTTAAAAACAAAGCGCAACTCTTTATTCATTGATTGAGTAAAGAGATTTTCAACTACTGCGGTAAATATCTTACTTTCAGAACGGTTCTATGTAAAAACTTTGCTGAAAAAACACTCCTATTACTGAATTGTATTTATGGTGTGTGATGCTTGTTTGAGCTTCATTTCTCCCTCACACCTTTGGTTTTTTTTGTTTTTTGTTTTTTTTTTTTTTTCTGGGATGTGTGTATATGTGAGAGGTACAGAAAGGAAGGAAAACTGGATGAAGAGAACAGAGAAGGGAAAAGGTGCAAATGGCCAAGAGGAAAAATGTGTTGTGATATGAAGGTATTCTTGTTAAACATCCTTTGTCAAAATCAGTTATCAAAAATAGTCAGGAATGTCAAGATGGTGGCAGGGTATGAATGCTCAGCAGCTGCATTCACACAATAGGCTATAAATTGTCTCTGTCGACACTACCGGTTAAAATACCCTTGGTTGTCACTGCTGTGAGAGACCTCTGCCATTTGTGTAAGAGGATAACTGTTGGGGATTTACTGCTGCCTTCAGGGCTGTCCCAGACAGCATATCTGGTCCCGCAGCAGGGTGTGCTGAGGCAGGGTGGCCCATTTTCTGGAAGAAAAAAAAAAAAAAAAAAAAGAAACCAACATCACCCTCCACATTCACCGTGCAGCCTTACTTAGGACTGGATTTACGTCAGAAAGCCTAAATTCTATTTTAGCTTTTCCAGACAACTTTAGCTTTTCTATTTTAGCTTTTCCAGACAACTCATATCTGACTTCAGTCCAGCAGTTCCCCTGGTTTTGGCATGTTCTCTTTCCTGTCCTTTTCCACAATATCTTTCACAGTTGCTAACCGGGCATGTGGTTTCATAAAAGGGATAGGGATTTTTGTGGTAGTCTCCAGGTGACCGCATGTTAAGGTTTAGGGTTTTAAAGTGGTTTCTGTGTCAGCTGCAGACTGTGCTGCCCAGTGGTTTTGCTCTGGGGGTTAGAGGAAGTTTCTAGGCAGGGGAGCAGAAGGAGACTTGGGACAGGTTGGTCTGAGGAAGGCAGGGAACGTAACCACAGCCAAAGTCAGGGTATAGCCCTCAGAGACACTGCTGTGATAGAAACTGCCTCTGAAGCACTCATATGCCTGTAGCATTGCTACTGAGGACTGAGGGCTGAAAAAGCACCAGGACGCCCTGTGTGCACCCACCCTACATCTCCTCCTGCTGTGGCTGGAGAGTCTGAACAACGCCACTTGTTCTCCGCTGGGAGATGTTCTCTGTGGCTCACACAAACTGTGGGCCCCACCTGGGCCTGGTTGGGGTGCATCAGCCAGGTCCAGCAGTAGAAACAACTGCTCTAGGTCTGCTCCAACACAGCTAGACACCTCAAAAATACTCATGTTTTCTAGGCAGCTGTGGCAGTCTTCCTACCAGCAGAGGGACACTGGCTCCACAGGACCACAGATGGGCTGGTGCCATCTTGCACACCAGGGAATGGGCACATCCAGACGTGCTCCTGTACTACCATCCCACAGACAGCTATTCCTAGGCTGAAATAAAGTTCAGCTCTAGTTAACTGTAGTTAAATAGGACACATAGAAAAGCCAGACGTGGCTTTGGGTAAAGCTAAGCTTCCAAATGTAGAGGTATCTTATCATGGCTGATTTTAGAAGGAGTCTTTAAAAGCCACATATTCAGAGGCCAACAGTGAAACCAAAGAAGACGCAATTAAACCTATTTAAAAATCCACAACTGCTGTCTACGTTTCTACACCCTTATCACAGATGAACGGGGGCTCGAATCTGCAAACATTTGCAGATGTGGCTCCATCACTGTGAGTGACCTGCTGGAACATTCTGAGCTACTGGAGCTGCATTCCACGGTGGATCTGTCTTTGGTCCCCTGGGTTATATGTTACAAAAGCCCAGAAGAGTCACTTTGCATGGTCCTTGGCTCAGACATTCAGAGGTAATGCAAAATCAGTCTTGAATCACTTCAGGACTTCCCATCCCGGGAGCAAATCAGTCACCTGAAGGCCACTGGCCTCCACCACACACCCAAGCCCCCAAAGCTAGCAGCAGCCCTCCAGTATTCCCAAGTCCCATTCACCACTGTCTCACCCAATCAACACCTACATTAATGATATACAGCCGTACTGCAGTGAGAGTTACTACAGGAGACCCTACAGAGCATCTGCCAACAGCATCACAGACTCCCTGTGACAATTTAATTAATGTTAAGGCAAAAATAGGTCAATGTTGCCGCTCCCCTAATATGGAAGGGGAGCTGTCATTTCTGTGGAGGGTCTGTGGTAGATTTTTATTTAAGAAACATTAGATGCATACCTAATATTTTAAAGTCTAATTCTAAAATCTATCAATTTTTTCTAGTTAACAAAAGTGATCTACTAGAGTCTAGTCTCACAGTAAATCTCTTCAGAGAGTGAGATGTAAATTGAAGGAAAAAATAGCCCATTCAGAAAGGACACTAAACAGTATTAAAATAAAAGCCTAGGTAACCTTATTTTTTTAAGTTAAAGAAACACAGCAGAAGGGTGAGAGAAAGAGAACAAATTAGTCACAAAGGACAACAGCAGAAAAGCAGCAGGAAGAGCTGCCCAGAATAAATGCTTCCTCTGCACCTCCGTGTGCCACCTGGAGATTCCCCATCAGCAGCTCTCAGTAAAACAGATGCCATTGCTGTGCAAACACCGAGCAAACAAGAACACAGCTATTAGCACCATGGAGCCTATGTGCACTGAGGCAATGGAGACGACAACGTTTTCCATCATGAATTCAACGGGAGCTTAAACAAGGTGCTCCTGTTCCCACTGCTGGCCTCAAACCCAACAGTCTCACTGGGCTTTGTTCAGAAGGTGTTTTAGGAAACTCTTCCTCTGCTGTCTGCTTTCCACTCCCAAGAAGGAGATATGGTGTACACATACTCAGACATCTATAAATTCAGAGGACATGCGGCTGAAACAGTCCAGTACATCCAGAACAGAGGAATTCAGCTCTTTCTTAGCTGCTCAGATGGACTGGACTCGAATGTAACTTCCACACCTCTAGGATACTCATGCCTGGTGCCTGCAGTGTCTTGCATGCCTCTTCTTCCTCTTCTCAGTTAGTGAATGTTATTGACTGTATACTGTCAATGACTTTGGTTACTCTAACTCTTACTTTGCCTCAAGCAGATCCCCTTATAAATATTTGAATGTTCAGAAAGGTCATCTTCCTTAAAGAAGACAACAAACAGAAAAAGTGTCTCTCCTTCACATTTTCATTCAGAAAAGTCTACATTACTCAACCAAGAACTCCAACAGTTCAAGCCCAATCTGAAGGGAAATTTAGTAATGGGAAGTATATTCCCACTCAGAAGCTCAGGGCCAATTTCTTCAAAAGTATTTAATTTCACTAAGTAGCAAAAGCACAAAGTGAGTCCATGGGACTTTTGAAAGCACATTATTAATATCTGCTGAACTCCTGTTAAAATAGGTAGCTGCACTAGTAAATGACATTATTACTGACATTTGCTCTGCTGCAACACACAAAAATCTAGTATATGAAATATTCCAGGTATTTTTTTTTAATTTTTCATACGGTATTTGACATCAAATTTTACACTTACATTTTGGCATAGTGCAAATTTGAAGGCTTGGAAAGTTCTGTGATCTCCCATTTCACTCTCAAGCTAGTGATGACATGCTTAATTGGTGCCCAGCTCAGGCAGCTCCAAAACTTTGTCTGCTTGTCCTTGGAAGAAAAGACATTTCCAACCAGATGGGCCTTCAGGTATTGCTTTGCTTCACCTTGATAATAGCACCGTGAACATTTTGTTCTTTTTCTGTTACTACCCACTCCTCCCCTGTACCTGTGGAGATTGCTGAGCAGAAATCCTTTGCACAGAATCTTCCAGAACACAACAAAAGAGGAGAGATAACTATAGAACACCCATAGAATCATAGAATGGCTTGGGGTGGAAGGGACTCTGAGAATCAAGTTCCAAGCCCCTGCCACATGCAGGGCCACCAAACTCCAGATCTGGTACTAGACCATGTTGCCCAGGGCCCCATCCAACCTGGGGTGTTGGAACCAACCCAACCTCCAGGGTTGGAACATCTACAATGTCTTGTCACACCTAGGTGACAAGGAGGTGTGGAAGAAGCATTGAGGTGACCACTAAAGCACCCTGCCTGGCACACATCCACAGGGGACCTCTCGCAGCAGCACACAGCGGTGTGAGGATGGGAACTGTGGCAGTGTGGCTGAAGGTGCCAGACCAGCACTTGTTCCTATGGTATACAATGGCTTTGACATTGTTTGCAAATGGGGTTTTTCACACCACTTCAAAGTATGGTGTGATGATATTGCCAAAATTGTTAAAGTAGTCGTGGAAGAGATTTCTTAATGTGATGACGGCAAATATCTCTATGGCTATATGGCTATATGGCTATACTTTTAATTCGGTATTTATGTAGTAGCCTTTCTTAGCATGAACACTGCAGGGCACAAATAGACCACAGCTTTCAGCAGCCCGAACAGAAGTGGTTACTGTGTTGGTTCTGGATATCAGTAAATAAATCAGTCATATCATATGTAACATACAGACAACCACCATGGAATTAAAATCAGAGCTCTTTACGCTTTCTTGTACTTCATGGCTGATAATTTTAGGAAACAAAACCCATTTTGTTTTCTGTGAACACTAACAACACTTGCTCTTTTCCTAGGGACAGATGAATGGTCATCAACAGCAGGCACAGAAACCCAGTGTCAGCACCACGGGAAAAAAGGATAAACAAGCACAAAAGTGAAAGAGGAGAGTTGAAAAGTGAAAAATGATGTTTTCCCCTCTATTTCACACATGACTCAAAGGAATCACTGCAAGCAGCACTGAGCGGGGGTGTCTGCATGTGAAGAAATGTCATCTCCAAATTTAATCCATTTCTGTGCAGAAATCAAAAGGTTCATACTTCTAAATCTCAACTATGCCATAAGAAAGTATGATTTTAAATAACCAAAAAGCTCTATCTTGTACATAATAAACCTTTACCAAATAAGTTGAGTTCTTCTGCCTGAAACAACTGTATACTTTTATCACTTTGTTTCACAGCATGAGCCTTTGATATTCAGTTATGTTTTGAAAATAATGAAGAAATAATCTAGCATTTCTCTTAGTTGGAAAATAATAGATTCCTCGCATCACTGTCAGGATGGACGTGTTACCTCTGCACACATAGCACTTACAGGACAGCGCTAAAAGGAGTTTTTGAACCTGGTCTTGATTTCACTGACTTCATCTGACCTTAACTGATGACCTGCTAATATCCTGTTGTTTAAAGTCTTTGCATAGGAAGTGGTTTAAACAAAATGCATCTAGTCCAACCACCACAATATTGGGAAAAAGCAAATTGTCAGTTCAGAAGGTGAAGTTGTCCTCCCCAAAGGTCTGCTTCACAATACATACCTATCTGCTGTTTCCATGGTTTCTGCTTTGTTTTCTCCCAAAGAGCCTTGTTAATAATCATTGCTAATGAACTCTGAACATTCTGGACAAGACAGGAGGAACTCTCCTGTTAAATTGTTATAGTATTCATATTTAATGTGTTATATCAAGCAGGATTTTCATTTTGAAGAGAAAGACATCGCATCACTGTGATGGCTTCATCCGTGGTAAAATTAATATCTGACTCTCATTTAAACTCATCATAATCCCAAAACAGCAACATGGATCCTAAGTGATTTATTTTGCTGTTTAAGAGAGCAAGAGACGACAGGTGAGACCTGCCTACCCCAAGGCAGATTGAAGCAATAAGGAGGTTCGGCAGTAAGGGAAGCCATGCTGTAAGTGGGAGGGAAGGTTGACGTGAGGTCATACTTCAGGACCATTTAGGTGGGGGAGATGAAACAGCTGCTGCAGTGCAGTGTCCAGTCCATGGGGTGCATGTGCCCAGTGCCTTCGTGCTGGTAGTACTGATAAAACAGAACTGCAAAGCACATCCTTCCACCTGCTCTGCACTGATAGGCACTTTGCCACTTCGGCCTAATGCTGGATCTACAAAATTGCTGCGAATTACTGTGTTCCTAACAGGTTTAGTCTCGGGGACTTAGAGATTTTCACTTTCTGTTTAGCAGCTTTGCTCCATTTAGTGCTTTATGGCAGAACTCCCAAGACCCCATTTTGTTGTGTCTGGGAAGAGTGATCTGCAAGAACTCCTGTCCCGAGCTGTCAGAAGCTCAGGGCAGGGAACAGCAACTTTCACTTCGAGTAATGCGCTGCCTTCACTGCTGTCTGATTCATCAGTTAGAGGTTCCAGCTCCTCTAGTGCTGGTGAAGAAGCCATGGGCCCACTTGACCCCTGCCCACAGGTGACAGGCCTGTCCCCAACAGGACACTGCTGGCCAAGTCAAGGCCCAATACCACCGTACATGCTGCTCAAGTGCATGCAGATGAATAAGCTGAAGAAAACCCACTGGCTAGCAAACCTCCTTTCAACTCAGATGCGCAAAGAAAGGTTTCGTAATTCCTGCTGTATTATCCACATTTGGTTAGCAGCAATCTGGCAGTAAGACGGGCAGTGCTGCTAGTGCGGACACAGCTGCTGGAGGGCAGGCCAAGCCTGTGTGAAAGCATCACGACCCCATGACGATCGTGACCCCATCTCTGGGCACATCAAGAGCTGCCACTGTGGAGAACAGCAGGGTGTCCGTAACACTATCGATAGGCAAACAACCCTGTGGTGTGGGCCCGCCCCACCCCCACACCTCGCACCCATCTCCCAACACAGCTCTGTGCTGCAGCTTGATGTCATGAGGGCACCTCGAGCCTTAAAGAGTTGTTTGGGAGGTCCTGTGCAAATCCTGAGGGACAGCGCTCAGGAAAATGCACGACACGACACTGGTTTTTAAGCACGTTTCATGAAACCACTAAAACCAGACCGATAAAACAGTCTGCAGAAGAAATTAAAGCTCCTGTTTTCTTCTCCTGTGAAAACTGTATTTTCTGAGAACGCACTTTCCTGTTCTTTCCTTCTGTGCTTTGTGGGTGATGGAGCACCAGCACAGGCTGCCCCAGTGCCGTGCTCTCCTTCCCTGGGGATCTGCAAAAGCCGCCTGGAAGTGGGCAGGGGTAACATGCTGTGGGGGCCCCTGTGGGAGTGGGGGCTGGACCAGATGGACCCAGAGCTGTGGTTCTGTGATTCATACCACAGCACCAAGGGGACAGTTCCAAAAAGCAGGCTCTAATATCACTGTGTTTCCCTACTCTTAGCAAGCTGAAGACCCAGACAAATGCGCTGCTCAGGGGAGCAAACAACGGGTTCAAATGACACTTCAAATAACGCTTTTTCTATTGCCAGACATATAAAAACTCTTTATCTAACGCAGTTAATACCAAAAATAGCTGCTCACACACAGTAAAATTGTCAAGGAGAATTCAGTTTACATCTGAAATTTACAAAGTCTGAAATGGAAAAACTGCAGATTGCATGTCAACACTGACACTGAGGTAAACACTGCAATTCTAATGCAGGACATTCAAGATTTTTAGGTGTTGCTCAGTACAACACGGTCTTCCTCCTCCTAGGATTTATGACAATACAATCTGCACATCCTGTGCACTTTAAAGGAAACAGTTTTGCCCCTCAATCTGCTTGCCCAAAAGATCTATCATCATCAAGCTATCCAAAGTATCATTAACATCTTTAGCTATTAACACTGCAGGAGATGCAAATAAATTTGCCCTCCTGTATTTCCTTATTTTAAACTACCCACACAGCTAATTCTGCCTCCTAACATCTCCAGCACTCCGATTTTCATCTTTTTGACCTCTCTGGTTTCTACAGAAGAATGCTCAATGTGCCTGGAAGGCACGAAAGACCAGCGTAAGGTCACAGGATCATCAGTATCACTTAAATAGAAGGCAGCAACGATATTACAGCTGCCAGTTCCCAACATACTGTTTGCATACAGAATAACTTGTACTAATATTTAAGATAAAGGGGCACAAAGAGAACAATTAGCTCTAAACTCAAAGTGTGCAGCAGAATCTCTTACACAAAGGAGATCTCTTATTCTAATGCCTAGCTGAGGAAAGCATGCAACGTCTCCTACATCTTCATCCACCTTTGGAGCAGGTGCTTCACTGCCAATTCCACGGGAGACAAGTGAAAGGACTTCTACCCATAAAATTTTATTGCTTTAGTTACCACAGCACTCCAAAAATAGATGTTCTGGAACTGTGTCATGCAAGTACACTAATGAAGTCAGAAAGTTCAGCAAGTACAATTTTTGACATTTTGTTGTCGTTTGTTGCTCTCAGTCTGTGGAAACCATCAACGTCTTCACAGAAGACTCTGCCCAGTGCCTTGAGTGAGCTTTACAAAGACACTGGAGAACTCATATGGGAAACTTAAGTACATTGTCACCTATCACCAGAGCAAGCACTATGCTTTGCATATCATAACCAGAGTATCCCCAACTAAAAAGCCATTTAAAGCTGCCCCAATAATGCTGAAGTACATTACACGTGATGTAACAGGCATACAAAAAAAAACCCACCCTGCTTTACAAAAATTGTATCAGTCCAATCATCTGAAAGAAAACCAAGAGGAACAGCCTATTCATATTGCTCTGCCACTTGCCTTTAATGGTGCATTTCTGACTGTTCTTTTTTCCATTGGGAATTGCCTGATGAACTAAGCCCAGACAAGAGAAGTAAAGAGAAGTGTTGCTTTCTTGGCTTTACTTTTCAAACTGTGTTTCTGGGATTCACCAGTCACTTCTTGGAGATACTTAAGACTGAGAAAAGCAGGTTCATATACAACAAAACCATCATTACCACCAGTGGCCTTTATTCTCAATCTCACTTCCTCTTAAAAAGCATCTTCTCCTACCAGCAGTTGTTACACATCTTCTACCAGTACCTGTAGTCCACAGCTACTCCAACTCTCACCAGTTCTGTGGTTTCCTCAAGATGCAGGTCAGCTGATGAGAAAAAAAAAACAAAGAGCAGAAAGGCTCTCACTGCACACTTTAGGTGTAGCTACTAACACTTCTTTATAGACGTAGGTCACAGTCACACAGAGAAGTGTTCAAATGTGAATGGTCTTCTGAGAACATGTTAGAGATTCTGAATGGGCACTCCACTGCAGAGGTGGGTACATGTTTTCAACAACTACAGATTCAAGTTAAAATAAAAACGATGAGCAGAGTACAGAAGCGTGTTTGAAATAGTAGTGAGAAAGCTCTGAACTCCAGGTTGAGTAAATTCTTTAAATATACCACAGAGAAGCAGAGCAGCACACGAGCCTGCAGCGGATGTGCAGCATTCCAATTAGTAATTTAAACATGTCATTAGAAAATGCAGTGCTCATTATCAGCAAAGGATGGCTGTAAATCATTTGTTGCTTCAGCTGTTAAGGCTCTGTTTTTTTCTGTTCTGTCATTTCAATTCCTCAGTCCCCTCCCACAGACTGCTATTTTTACCTATAGCCAACACTCCCAGATGTCACTTTCTCATCAGCCACCAATGCACTGTCACCCTTTTCTGATGAGACTTTTGCTCCTTCTGATTATTAGTTTGTATCCAAGGTTTACAGCATTAACAAAACTGGGAAACAGAGAAAGAGGTGTTAAAAAAAACAAAGCCTGAACTAAGACTTCAGAAACACATAAACAGCTCTCCCATCATGCATTGGCTTTATGTGGTAAACTCAACTATGATAAGGTAACTGAATCTTTTTCTCTCTCCCACAAAAAGGCTAAAAAGCAAATTAAAAAATACAGTTATTGAAAAGGACCCCAAAGGACCTGCTATTAGATTTTCCGTTTTTAGTAACAGAAAATGTGAATCATTCAAAAGACTGATAGGGCTTATCAAGGGGGAAAATGTTTTTTTGCCATTTTTCTTTTTTCCACACTTTATCACATGATTTCAATGTTCTCAGTCACAAAAGCATCCATCGGAATGAAGTATACAGCTGACGAGGAAAGAAAGAAAGAAAAATATAAACAAGTCTTCAGATGGAGAGAGGAATTAGGGAAACACCTCAGGGCTGCAGAGGGATGCGTGAATAAAAACTCTTACAAGAAACCTTTTTTAAGTATTTATCCAATTATCAATGCATAAAGCAACAAACCCAATGCCCCAGTGGCTCAACACAGGAAAATAATTCCTTCAGACAATGACACTCGAAGGGACAGGTTTATTACATCACCTACACCTTTCAGTTTCTGAGCCAGTGACCAAAGCAATAGTGAAAACCTTCATCCAGAAAACATTTACAGCAAATTATGTTTCAGATTTTGAAATGAAAACCATAATTTACTTGCGCTGTTAATGAAAACACTGTCTGGTTCTCCTCCCTTCTCAAACCCTGGATTATTCTCTAATCTTGCAATGGCATTTTCCATAGAGTAATGCTTAAAAAACGGCACTAAACACAACATAATCCTAAATAATAATTCATTTTTTAATTACATGGTATAGAATACCTTGCAAACAAAAGACACTTATTCAGATTTACTGACCAGTACTGTTGGTTTTGTTTTTCTGTTTGTTTGTTTGGGGAGGAACTTGGAACAAATGAGAAGGAAAAGGAAAGAATTATTTTATAACCATGAGGGAAAGAAATAACCATTCAAATGATGAGGATTCATATGACAAAACTTAAACTAAAGAAAAAATCCATGCTTACAGCAGATTTTGTTTTTAATTCTTAGTGCAAGAAACATAACCAAGTTAATCACAGAATCAGGACTAATTAAGAATATGGAAAATTCTCCTATACAGAGGTAGAGTCCAGTGCACAAGGCTAAAACGATATTCAATAGTCTAAACAAGACTGAGCCAGATTTTACGGAATCCACTTTTTAAAGTATCAGACTGTATGTACATACATACAATAAATAGACTATACAATCTTTAAAGTAGTTTAATAAACTTCACAAAAATTATAGAAGATGCATTGAGATCTTTACAGAATCCAAAGTTCATATCTCTATCTCCCAGAAATGGATAAAACCAATATTTCTGATATCAAGTTAAATGGAAAATAGTTTAGCAAAGTGTTGATAAATCAAAATATTTTACATATTTTAAAGCCTAAATTTATGCTTAGAAAGGATGAGTTTCAAATGCTTTGAAAACGTTCCTTTTGATACCATCTGTAAAGAGGTTTCAAATGCTCCGATTGGCATTTGTATTGTTATACTTTCCTTACATTCCACGTTCAAGGGAAAAATGGACTTGGAGACTCACAGTTCTGATGCATTGGCACAACAATGATGAGAATTAGATATTTTCAAGGCCCAAAGGACATCAGGAGTACTTTTGGACAAAACCTTCATGTCACAAACCACGCAAATCACATTAGAATGTTAACAGAAACTGCTTGGTATCACTACTTCAATCCTGCCACAGCCTCTCCATCTGGAGGCATCCAGTCTGCAGTGCACTAAAGTGAAGCGTGCATCTCTGGGCCCCTAGGTTTGCTACAAGCCCATAGGGCTTAATAAAAACAAATATGGAATTTTGACGTTTTACCACAGTAGTGCATATATTGGGGAATGTCTGTTGCCACTCATTTCAGTGACAGTTGCAACGAAAGGATTTCAGGGAACTGAGAATTTTCAACCATATCTTTCTAAACCGTGCAAAAAAATATTAAAAAAAAAAAAAAGGAGAAATAATCACCCTTGGGTATTATGAAGCGAATATGCATATACTGACAAATTATTTTCAACAAAAGCCTCTCACAAATCCCAAGGGGACAACAGCCATGGTAGGAAGGAACTAGAAGGAACAGCAACAGAACAGCTTAAGAAGTGGAGTTGAAAATTATGTTCATGGTTTGGTTATTTTTAATTTCTGTAAGTGCCTAAGCAAAAAAATATGAGGGTTTGGATTTTAGCTTCAAAACTGATTCTACTTGTGACAAGTATCTTGTTAGAATTTGTACTCTGCTCTTCTATAGGCCTTCTCAGTGGAACTTTTTTTTTTATTATTTTTTATTTTATACAAACTTTGATTTAAAGTAAACATATAAAAATTGAGAATATTGCTTGCAACAATGGACCTGGAGGTGAAGGAATGAACTAGTCAGGCCATACAAAACAAATCTGCCTCTAAATGAACTCTGCTAAACTTCTAATGCTATGAAAATTTGCAAAAAGGATCACAAGATTTGTTGCAAATTTCAGAGATTTGGCCCAAGTCTTATAACTATCGTCATCTGAATATTTTAACAACTGTATCTTTATATTAAGGAAAAATAATTGAATCCAAGAACTCAAGAAGGCACACGCACGCAAGTATACTATAAATAAAACACATCATGAAATTACAAACGATCTCCTGATCCCTGTACACACTTTTGGTTCAGCACTATGGTCAAGTTCTCTCTTCTGAAATACAATAGAAGGCATAAGAGAAATATAACATATGCATAACAATTATGAAGAATAACGCTAGTAACAGCTTACAGAGAAAAGTGCAGTGAAAAAAAACAAAAACAACACTATTTATTCAGGGGCTTGTGCTACTGTGTATACAGACTTGGTATTTGCTGCTGTGCAAGGGGAAAAATTTTTCCTGGGAAGCAGCAATGAGGAATGGAAAAATAAAGATTAAGATATTTAGAGAAACCTTTAAGATGGAACTCTCCCAACGTCACTCCTCTAGTGCACAGTCATCTGACTACATGGTTCATTTGCATGCTGTCATTTCTCTTCAGAAGTACAGCACATTGAAAAATGGCACAGTTCTGAAATAGTTTTTCTGCCTCTACTTCATTTTTTGTTTCTTCTTCCAAGCACCTGATGTGGTGTTTCCTCATAGAAAGGATAAAGCTGTTAGTGAAAGTGAGGAAAAAAAATTGTCGCCCATCTTCTCTCCCAAACACTGGCTTCTCCACTTCAGCTCCAGCTAGGTACTTTACTCGTGTGCTACACAATGGGGAGGCACTGTAAAGGCAGCTTGACAGATTTAAAAAAAAAAAAAATCAGAAGTCTTTTTCTCTCCCCTCCCACCCCCCCTCAACCCACCCCCCCAAAAAACTGGATGGATGAAACAGTATGTCCATAGGAATATTCCAGTCTCCTCTGTTAGGAGATAATAGCAGGAGACCATCTAACCACAGTCAGATTGTCAGCACTGACTGACCGTTTCTTTGCAGATTTCCTGAAGTCCTTGTATTTATCTTCACACAAGCGGGAAATGGCCTGTAACATGAAAGAAGGGAGACATCTCAATTGCATTGGCCACAGCCGTACAAGTAGAAGAGAACTAAATGAAGATTTCTACAAGTAGACAAAATTACAAATCAGCATTTAACTAAATCAAACATGAAGAACTTGTCCCCAAATCTTCTTTGTTTCATTAACCTTACGGTAATCAACACATTGCCACTGCACTGCCAACCGTACTCACTTTTGAAGCAAGAGTACTCCAAGCCTTTACTGCCTAACTGAGGTGAACCTAGTCACGACAGCTGACAACAAGTAATATAACACAGATCACCTCACTAACGACGAACTATAGAAATGTTCCTAGAAATTATATTTGGACAGCTCAGAAGAGGATGACTTTCTTTCCTTTTCTACAAAGTCTTGTAGTAACTGTACTTCCTCTAGCAATGAGCACCCTGTCAGAGGACTCGCCCTGCTGTGCTAATCGGGCTGACGTTTGCCTCCAACATCTTCTGAAGAACATGCAGGAGATGGTGATTTCTATGTGAGCAGCTGTCTTACAAGCTGCTAAAGTGTCACTCAGATTCAGAATAATTTTATTTGCTTTAAAAATACACAGAAATCTTGCAAGACTGTCTTTTGAAGAAAGAGACAAAGATTATTCAAATGTTGAGGCGTACTAAACCACACTGAGGCTAATGTTTTATGTTCCTATTACTTCTATCCAAGTTTAAAACAGACCTTCATTATCTACCTCTTATACCTCAACTCTGTAAGCATTCACGTGGTTGGGACAGACTATGGTTTGCATCAGTGAGGATGTCAACTCTGGCATAGAAACATGCAGAGCTGCAGAGAAAGGTCATTCCAAAGAGTGCTCGAGGTCAACTCAGAAAACGTGATGAAGTAAAACAGTATTTTTATTTACTCAGGAATGCTTCAAAGCGGTGTTTTAAGACTGGATGTTTAACAAAAAGTACTGCACAAACAAAAACAGTACAAGTGTCTGATTATAAAAGAATTATATAAATATAAAAGATATATAAAAGATTATAAATAAACAGTCCAACTCCACCGTGCATCATTCGCTTTCTTAATCTTTACTTCCATAGCACAACAAGTTGTAGGAGTCCTAAACAGTCCTAAAATCTCAACTGTCCTGCAAAGATCAGTGGCAGACATGGCAGAAGCACATAGCTCCTGCCCCTGAGAGCAAGCTCACCTAGTACTATGGATATTAGCCACAAAACATGGCTAAATTAAATTTAAAAAATGAACAAACAAACAAAAACCACCAAGAAACCAGCTGCTACTTTGCAGATGGAGACTGAATTTCCTTTTGCTACAACCATTTAATAGTTTTCTTTCTTAGCCCACATGAAGAGAACAGAGTAAAATAACACAACTATTCTTGTTGCTTTGTAGACCATAACTTAATTCACTTAAAATTGCTCAATAATATTTTATTTGATTTAACCAGGAACTCAATGAACTGGGAATGTTTATGCAATTCAATTAGATTTAAAATCCAATGGATGAAAACTATTAAATCATGGAATAATGTGTTGGGACATGGCATGTGCTGAGCTGGAGGTCAGCTTCCAAGCAGAATCACAGAATTGTAGGGGTTGGAAGGGACCTCTAGAGATCACAGAGTATAACCCCCGTGCCAAAGCAGCTTCCTAGCCCAGGTTGCACAGGTAGGTGTCCAGGTGGGTCTTGAACATCTCCAGAGAAGGAGACTCCACCACCTCTCTGTGCAGCCTGTGCCAGTGCTCCGTCACTGCACTGTGACAAAGTTCCCACACACATTTGTGCAGAACTTCCTATGCCTCAGTTTGTGGCCATTTCCCCTCATCCTATCGCCACACACCGCTGAGAAGAGTCCAGCCTCATCCCATTGCTCCCACTCCTTAGATATTTATAGACATGGATCAGATCCCCTCTAAGTCTTCTTCTTTCAAGGCTGAACAGCCCCAGGTCTCTCAGCCTTTCCTCGTAATAGAGGTGTTCCATGCCCCTTATCATCTTTGTGGCCCTCTGCTGGACTCTTTCCAAGGGAATAGATATTCTCATGTCTATTCTTTTAGGCATTAAATATAGAAGGTAATCACCACAAAAGTCACTACAAAATTGTGTGTTCAATAGGAAAATATTTCTGTCCTGGCACACTTCAGACAAAACGACATTTGCTTGGAATTGATACTCAATATTTGGCAGCTCCAGTCCCTGGTGATTATTCATATAGATGTAAAACATTGACCGTGGTTTAACGCAATCCTGTACCTACTGGTGCCAACTAATTTGCAAATAATTTACAAAATTGACATTTGAAGCCTATTTGAAAATTCACTAAGCCTTTGAAAAGTCACTAAAGTGTCTTGTAACATATGGGAAAACAAGACAAAAGCAGAAAATTTTAATTACTTTGTCTGTCAGTAAAGATAAATCCATATAGATTAGAGCATCTCTCCATCATCTGATTTACCTATTACTTTTAACACCAAACTAATTTCTGCCTGTTGGAAGGTATCTTTTCTCCCATGAAATTAAAACAAAGCACTATTAAAAACAGCAACAGCAATCAATTATGCAAAATTTTGTTGGGACTTGACTGCAGACAGCTGCAATCAGCAACAAATATTTTTTTCCATTATATATATGTACACATAGAACTCTGTTTCTTTAACAAGACACTTTACATGGCTCTAGGGGAGATTTTCATCATTGGTAAGGAGGGGGATGAGGAGAGGGGATGGGGGAGAACAGCAGCAGAGCCTAAATTTTGGCTGCATGCACACCATTGTGCAGAGCTGGCTACAGATTCACCACTGGAAATGCACTCAGCCTTCAGTGCTGCAATACTCTCCAAAACAGCCAAACCAGAGAGAATGTAGGGAGAGACAGAAATAAGTCTGCATGGATTATGTAAAAAAGCAGATGACCAGAACTGAAAGCTTTGATGATGGAACTTCTCTCGAATGTATGGAGAACAGAAAGAAGAATCATTAGGTTACTACTGACAGTAAATAAATAAATAAAAATCACAGGAGTTTTGCTTTTTAGTTACAAGGTTCTGAACACACAGGACACACAGGTCTGCCATCAATCACTGTGACAGTGGGAAGCTGGAGGGTAGAACTTCTCAGCTTGTACCTTAACAACTTTGTCTCCTCTTTTTAGTCTCTTTGATCTATGGAATACTACCTCTTTAGGGTCAAGAAAATACAGTATACAGTAGTTAAAAGAGTTCTTCCTCAAGCACTATCCTAATAATAAAAAGCTGAGATAACACACAGTCTACTCAATTGAGAGTGCACTAACAGATGCTCTTACAAAATCTAGTCCAGAAATGAGCGAAGTGCCAAGATCACAAGCAGAAATAGGATAGGTATGTTTTGTGAACTTATCAAATGAGCAGAATCTGACTCATATCTAGCTCAGTACGTGGGAGAAAAACCAGGTGCAAAAGTAGGAAATTACAGAATAGTGGATTACGGTTGGATATCTGACAATCTTCTCGGAATAAAAATCTCCTGTGTTAGAAACTAATTTTGCAGGAGAAGAAAAGGAAGCCTTGACATTTGACACAATTAGAAGGAATGAGAAAATAGTACAAAATGTGCTGTTCTGAACAAGGAGCACTGGCAGGTAGGCTGGAAGATTTAATGAAAAGTTATTTGCTGTTTTTGACTTGCAGGATTTCATACAACGGGGAAAAAAAAAAAGGGTCATGAAAATGTCTCCTGACTGCTAGGTGGACTGGTACAACAAATTCAAATTCAGCATGCTTCAGGCCACATTACTTTCATTTAATCATTGAAAAGACAAAGCTGCTTCTTTGTATCAGTTGTGGAAACCATAAACAAGGAAAAACATCCCCTGCAAAAGCTCCATAAAGAACTACGGTTTTTAAGAAGCGTTAAAATCACTCTTAGCTTATCAAATCTGGTGGGTCTCATCCAGCATTTCCATTTGACAAGGAGCAGCGATCACTAGCCTGATCCTTGGGATTTTTTTGGCTTTATTTTATTTTATTTCGGTCACTGGTACATCAAGTTCTTGGTATTTGCAAAAACAGCAATGCAGATTCTGCCATGAAAGCTCTAATACTCCTCCTTCAGATACTGAACATGACTGTAAAATGCAATCATATCGACTGCCAGTAAACAAGTTGTTTGAAATCTCTGAACTAAGCAAAGTCTTTTCAATTTACCAGGCATGGCAAATCTTTCCACTGAATGTGTACGTTTGCTACCAGTCTGTTGTCTTTAATCACAGACCACAGCTTTACTCTCAGTTTCGGAAATAGAGAACTCTGGGCTGAAAAGTGCATGACAGACCTTGGGAAGTATTGCAAATGGATTTTGATAACTCCTGGCAAGCTATACTGAGCTGTGCTCAAGGAAATAGGCTATACATTATGCTGTCAACTATTTTCAAGGGTATACGAAAGACATCCAAATATCACCAGGGAACAAGGCAGTTCCCATCATGTTCCTTTCCTTCTGGCCATAGAAGTGAGGCAAGGAGCTGGCAGACCAGGTGCAGTCTCACAGCAGAGACTCTTCCTCTTCCCTGAAGCCATCTCCTTTAGCTAGCAAGCTTACTTCAAAGCTGCCCTGTGCTAGCAGCACAAACCACCTCACCTTGGGAGAATTTTTAATAGTGTGAACCTAATTCAAAAATATCCCATTAGATCTCTTAAAATATGCATTGTCTTTAGTTAGTCCAGAATAACCACCAGTATTCCCTGCGTATTTACAGCTATTTTCTTTTCTTCTGAGGTTTTAGGAGCTATCTCCCCTTAAATTCACTTGTAACTCATCAACAGGTTTGGGAAATGGGTATGAAATTCTCTTCAGAAAGTAATATACATAATTTTAAGTGTATCTGATGGTGATAATTATCAAGACCTAACATCTAATAACTTAGTAAACCACTTCTTTTCATGCTGATCCCAATGATTTTTTTGTATTTTATTATTCTAACTCTTTAATACAAGTAAAATCTGATATTAATTTTGTGAGATGTAAATTTGCAAGTCTTTCCATATACCATTTCCCTTCAACAAAAACTGTTTTACAGGAGCACTATGAGTTTCAAAACATCCAATGCTGACGTTCATCCATAGCCATACAACCTATAGTGCAAAGCTGTTACCTAATTAAAGACATCCATTGCTAAAGGTAGTTAGCAGCTAATGGCAGGTCTCAACATTTGGAAAGAAAAGTGTACATATTCATGCAGTAACACACATTTTTGAAAAACTTAATCAAGACAGAAGTCTTGCAAAGTATCCATAATTGCATGATGACTTTAAATTCCTCCAGTGTCTGTAGGAATTCACAATGCCCTGAATTTCCAGGTACATCTGACACAGTGCTCTACGCACATGGTGTATTCAGGTCTCACATTATTCACCCAGCAGTGATGCGTGCTCATTTATTTCATCACTGAGAATAACACTGCTGAGATGGCAGAGTTGGATTCACGTGAAATACAGCAGTAACAGGTAACAGGCACACAGACCACTGATTTTTAGCATAACTTTTTAACATTCTGTCTTGCATAGTCAGTTTTAAGAACAAACAGAATCAAACTGTGAGTGGAGTTATCGCAAAAATTGAGGGTACTTTCACAAGGCTAATATAGACAATTAGAATGGAAAGAAATTGAAAGCAAGACAAGATATGAAGTAAATTGGGCCAGAAGGGTGTTTCCATACCCACAATTAGATAGCACAAGGAAAAAAATCAGTTATGGATATTGGGCAAATTCTAACATTACACGGGAATATTTGTGAAGAGATGGACAGAGAAAGGAGAAATGCTGCCAAAATTCCAAATGAGCAGATATATGGTCAGCTGAGCAACAGAAAAATAAACTGCCTTACCTCAAGTTTATATGCCCTATCCCTGCTGAGGGGCTCCAAAGGAAAACTCAGGTTATTTGCTTCTGCCAAGGAGCGCAAATCAAAATAATACTTGGCATAAACACTGGAAGGAACATTAATATTGAACTGCAACAGCTCCAGAAACTGGCGTTCCAGCTCATTCCTGTAGAAAGATGATAAATGTGAAAATATTTTTCAGACCGTGCATCCTGAATGTAATTTACTTTAAATTGCAAATTGTACTAACCAAGTTCATTTCATATTCTTGACAGATGCAATTATTCCTGCCTAAAGTTTGAACTAGTCCACCAAGTTCTATGAGCATACACGCTTCAGGGAGGAATATTTCAGTTGCTGCACTTTGCAGCTGCTACTGCTGTGCCAATCATAGAACCATAGAATCACCAAGGTTGGAAAAGACCTATAAGGTCATCCAGTCCAGCCATCTCCCACCACCAACAGTTCTCACTAAACCATGTCCTCAACACAATGTGTAAATGTGCCTTGAGCACCTCCAGGGTCGGTGACTCCACCACCTCCCTGGGCAGCCCATTCCAGCACCTGACCACTTGTCTGGTAACACAGTATTTCCTAACATCCAGCCTGAATCTCCCCTGGCATAACTTGAGGCAATGCCCTCTTGTCCTGTCACAAGTTACACGAGAGAGGAAGCCGACCCCCAGCTCGCTACAACCTCCCTTCATTCAGGTAGTTACAGAGAGTGATAAAGTCTCCCCTGAGCCTCCTCTTCTCCAGACTGAACAATCCCAGCTCGCTCAGCTGCTCCTCATAAGGCCAAACCCAAAGCCCGAACCCAAACTTTTGCCAGGCGAAGAGACCCTTTAGTTTAACTAATATAAGCTAGGAAAAGGGTAAAGCTAGAAAACATATAGTTCGTGTAGTTTCTGCAGTACCTCCACTAGGTGGATCTGCACACACAGCTATACAAACACAAAACAGATATGCCCTAAATTTGTCAGACACCCCTCAGAGATGTTGTAAATTACCTTAACATACAAATGACTGGATAACTTGTTTATTCTCTTTTGGCTTTCATAATAGATCACGTAAAACTAGACACAGGAAATTTGATTTTTTCAGCATACCATTTGTCTGGGCTTATGAGCAGAACACAGCAATTCTTCCCCCAAGACTTGCAAAAAAAATTCACCTTGTCAATCAGCACCTCAAAAATGTGCTTTTCAAAAGAAAGGATTGGAGCAGAAGGCCTGCTTGAGCTCCTTTAAAACTCTGCTGTAGCAATACACTATTAACCACACCAGTAAAATAAAAAGCACATAGGTAAATAGGTAAATAATTAAACAAAAACAAAAAACTAGAACAAATTTAAAGCTTTCACAAGTTGTATGGTAACTAAATGTCCTAGTGTATGGAAACAAAAAAAAAAAAAAGGTGGTAAATTTTGCTGAAGAGTATGGACTGCATAGGTTTGTTACCAGCAGGTATCGACTGACTGGTATTGCACTCAAGTTACATGTTGACTGCAGTGTATGTGCACAAGGAAAGTGCAGGAATTTGTCAAAGGAAGAGGAAGGTTCTGAGGATATATGAAGAAAGAACAGTGTGGTACAGCAGTTTTCAACGCTGAATTATTTTCTTTTTCCTACTCACAGTATCCAAGTGTCTTATCTGTAAGTGCATGAGCATGCCCCATTTTAAGCAATCAGCTGTCTCCCAGCTTTGAACCTTCTCCTTACAGATCATTTTCAGACTAGCTATAAAGTACCTTCTCAGCAGTGCAGACTTTGAGCAGACATAGCAGAAATGCTTCATCTTCACTGCACTGAGATTGCAAACTGAGATTTGAAAACCACACCGGCTGTGTAAACATTTTTCTTGTTCACTTCCTCCCTTTTCTCTTAATAGTATGGCCACAACATAAATATAAAATAAATGCAAATATAAATAAATGTAAATAGTATTTAGCCACAGTGAACTGTTTTTGTTGACTATAGTTATGACACAACTGAGCTAAAGTAGAAACAGGTCTATATATTTTTTATTAGAAACACCTCTCCCTGTTTGAAAGAGCTTAGAAACCCAGAGATACTGTACTAAAAACATCTCTTAAATCATTCCACTGTCAGTAGCTCTTATGAAAATGGGAGTGTTGCCGTAGATTCAAACTATGGACTGAATGCACTAGTCTTTGTGGCCCGTTCAGGAATCTTGCCCTCACCAGCATAATCCCAGCACCATGCTGCCAGCTTCTGCCATTCTGGTGGCACTCTCACATGCACATGAACTCAAACAAGGGCAACTGTGAGCTGGTGCACGGTGTGTGACTCAGCCCTGAATGCTATGATACTCAGGCACTTTAGTAAATACACGTAATACCTACTAACCAACCGAGAACACTCAACTATTTAATGGAATAAATATTCATTTTAGTATTTGTAAACATTAAGATCCTAATTGTGTTTATTCTAATCACAGTTCCTTTTATTACTGCTGCAATACACTCTTAGAATGACTGGGAAGTATCTAGCCACGTTCTGTAACTCAGTGCCACTACAAGACATTTCTTAAAAACACCATCATGTAAAAAAATGGAAAAGTTATCAAAACAAATTTTCTCTTCTCAAGTTAATATATATATATATCTTTCAATCTTGCAAGTAAATTCAGCAGGATATGGAAAAAAGAGTATCTGAATAATGGCAGAAATGTGGGTGATCATTTAAGGGTTGAGTAATGGCAGCTGTAAGTGGGTGGCTGTCTACAAGCTTTTAGGATCAGAACAAATCTCTTTCTTGTCTTACACACTGTTCTGCTGTCCATGCAGAGAACCAGTATTACTGCAAAGGCTGCTGAACTGAAGACAAGCAGGCTCATCTGACTTTCTTTTGTGTGTGTGTGTTTCAAGTCATAGGTTTCAATATTCTGCAAGTTCAGTGTGTGCGAACATTCAGCACTAAAATACAGTTTAACAACAACACAGTTCATGTTTCCTACATAAGCGACTCTCCAGCAGACCTTGTGCCACATAGATCAGCATCCACCACATTTAGATACTACGCAGGCACTCAAACTTTATATATTTTATGAGATAACTTCCCTTCTCCCCTCATATGCACAGATAATGGACAAAGACAAGCACACTGGACTCACATGTCTTCGACTGTGATATCTTTCAGGATCTGGCAGTAATCCACATTCCACACCGCTTGGTCGTCCCAAACCTTGGATGCCAGCAGAATAGCACCCAGCACGATTCGCTTCCAGTTGGCTGGACAAATATCTATCTCTGCATAAGTTAGAAGTCTTTCAAGATATACCTGTGGAAACACATTAAAATCGAGACCTTTTCAGTTCTACTTAATAGAAAAATAGATTAAGTATTCTAATAAACCCATTACAGCAATTTCAAAGCAGTAATGTGGTCTCAAGAAAGTTCTTTTATAAAACCTGAAGTTTAACATATACGTTTAAGCCAAGCTCAAGACTGGATATGATAAACACATGTTTAAGTTGACCTCTGCTTTCTGACCATAATACCAGAAACAAAACTGTTATTTTTCTATCTGTAACTGTTGCTAACATATTTGTATGTTCAAATGAATTCAAATGACAGTTTAAAGAAATTATTAAAATAATAACATAAACAAATGCTAATTACTAACGTGGAAGGCAAGCAAATTATAGTTATTAGCTATCATACAAACAACCATGGCTCTGACTTCCAGACATAGGATCATGTCATGCAGGTCCCCTCTAGCAAACCTGTGCAAAATATCACTAGCCAGACTGGCAAGAGCACCTAAGGCCATAGAAGTAAACAAATGGTCACTCCAACACAAGGATTCAAGACAGAGACTCAGAAAAATGTGTGTGAGTGGGTGAGGTGAGAACAGCACTGGAGACTCAAAAGACTCACTACTCCAAGGCGTGCTCCAGAAACATGTACAAAAACCACAGAAACACAGAGCTCAGTAAAAAGGCAGTGCATGCATCTCAACAGAGCCCGACTACCTCATGGTTCTGATCCAAAGGCTGCCTTTTGCTTCTTCGGCAGCCTGTGTAAGCCCCTTACTACTAATACAAACATACTTGTTCAACTTGGCAAGCCAAACTGCTCCTTGAATTATGAGCTAACAATTCCTGGAATTGTCCCAGGTAAGTGGAAGGCTATTTTAAAGCAATATACACTACTAACACGGGGAGCTTCATAAGTAGGAAGTGTTGCAGTACCATGCCACTCAAATTAGGGCAATGGAAATTAACTTCATTTGCTTCACAGTAACACTGAACATGACCCCTTACTGTAAATGCAAGCTCCTTACGTTTCACCTTTCCACACACTGGATTTCAAATGAGTACTCCACTGAGACACTCATCTATGTATATATAGAGAGAGAACAAAGAGCAGATAAAATTCAGAAAGTAGTACTATTTCCCACGTACAGCTCAGGTTAAAAAAGAGAGAGAGGAAAGAAAGGCACAAAAAAAAAAAATAAGAGCAGCGGTTCCACTGTGCACCCAAATTCAAAGTTATTCAGAGAACACACACCTTAAGCAGATGAACTTACCCATAAGTAAAAGGGGAACATAAACATGCTGTTACCTTCCCACCAGCATATAATTGAGAAATCAGCTTTAAAAATGGAACAGCTTATTAATACAGTACTCTTTACCACCTGACATTTGAATATCTTCTAGCAGCATGGTAACGGATAGGAATAATAACTCTAGTCCTTGATGATAACTTGTGCTTAATTCCAGAAACACTGTTTGCTGAAATGAGGCTCTACATCATCTTCAGATAAAACTGAAGGTGATAAATGCTTCACCAGGAGGAAAGCACTTTGATTGCCTTCCAGCTCCTGAAAATGCCTTAGAAGAGCATTTTGTTTTGTACCCTCCCTCTGGCCTCCCTGCCTTAGTCTGGAGCTTTAAGTGTGTATTGAAGAAGACAGAAAAAGAACAAAGCTCATGAAGTCCTCAGCTAGTGTGAGAATTCAGCATAAGGTAGGATTAGTCGCCAACGATGCCTATGATATCCTAATAGTTCTTCAGCTTTCAGTCAAATCCCTCAGGTAGGTGATAGGTAAAAAGGAGAAAGAAGAAGGGGTAAAGTCTGCCACGTGCTCAGCAGCCTACATTATTTCAGGACTGCTGCTTCTGGCTGCTGTGAAGATGTGCTGAATCAGTACAGACTTTTGGAGAATGGCCAGGTGGCTCTCAGCCTGTTTAAAGAAGGCTGGTGGGCAATCAGTCACTCTGCTGTTCATCCCAAACAAACACGTGGCTGGTGGGACAGCAGCGCCTGCTGTGCTGGCAGAAGAGAGTCTTCCCATGTGCAGGCAGGCACACTCCAAGTACAAAAAATATACATATATCTCTGGAAAGGTTGTTCCTGTAATGCTAAGTGTGACATACGGAAATGCCACTTGCATTCACCTTAGTTATACAATTACACAAAGTCTACATATTAACATCTGAAACACAGGGGCTCATTTTCTTAAATATGGGTTGTGAATCACAGACTTGGGATTCTGTTTACTTCATGGCTCAGTATGTATTTGTGTGTTGTGATGAATTTCACTCATTCCATTTTCAAAAGCCAAACACTTCCTAAATCTTTGTTAGGAGTAGCTGCTATAAGGTCACACAAGAAAGTCGGCTTTTAAAAGCCCACTGTGGAAAAGAATATTGTAACTCCTGTCTCAGGATGGAGGTAGAAATGTATGTAAACACTGAAATACTAAAACGCTCAGAAGTCAATGTAAGAAATTTCTACTAAAAAAGCTGAAAAGCCTCATCTCATCTCTGGATTATTTCAGCAGGTATTTCTTTACAGAAACAGAATTAACAAAAAATAAAAAGAGATTTTAGAATCAAGAAGAAACGTGTTTTAAAAAATTCCATGATTTGCCTCCACCCACTTTTAACAGTTGGATCCATGCTTAGCAATGCATCTAAACCTTAAAACAGATTGAAGCTGCTAATTTTCTGTATAACTCATCTTTTGCAGTGCTTCTTCTCAAAGTGAGCTTTTGTGAGCAACACTTCCCTGAGCACTGCTAAATATCTGAAAGCTGAATTCCAAAATGACAGCAGATTAATTCTGCCTTAATTCAACCTCTAGTTCACGTCAAATAGTTTAATGGCTTCCAAGAGCCATCTTCACAACACCTGTCATCATTCACCAAGTTCTGTGACTGCATGTTTTCAGATTTTTACATAGCAATAACACTATTTAAATAAATGATTAAGTTTACTGATGTGACACAAAGAGAAACTCTCAATGCTTCCAGTCAACTAACACACTGTTCTAATTTTCTCAGCTCGCAAAGAACAAGTATAAACAACACCAACACTAAAAACTTCAGTACTCATTTGTCACATACTTAATTTCCCATTTGAAATTAAAGTGCAGTTCTGAGCTGAAAAATACCAACAGGCATTGGCCCACCAAGACGATTCCATTAAAAACTCAGAACCCAAGAGTAAGATGCCTCCATCATTAATGTACCGTGTTTGGAATGAATCACATGTTCTACACAACAGTGAGCCTCTAACCGCTTTTCATGGACAGCACTTGTACCTCACTGGAGACACTGTAATAACTCACGCACATTTCAGAAGACAACCTGCACAAAGTTAAGATTTCAGAAAAGCACTATTTAATTCTTATTTTTCAGCTTCCCACAGATTTCCACCAACATTTTGTAATGATTGATCTTCGAACTTGGAATATCAGCAAACTATCATTTAATCATGAGTGAAATGAATAAGACAAGTTGCACTTGTTAAGAATTAATTTATCTGAATTAATGAGAATTTATTTCTCCTAATTAAATAAGCTGCAGGTATAGATTGGCTTGGAATTTGGAGAGGTTCATTAGCTTGGATGCAGCACCACAGACATGTAATTAAATGGCTTCCAGAAACATTTCAGGTCCAAAAGAGGTATAGATCTGATTTGCTTCAGCATATATCTTGAGCTAATTAATCTGCTGGACCTGAAATTACTCCATGATGAGTTAGTCTAGATGTTTTTGATCTTAATTCCCAAGATCTGGACATCCAATAGCACGGAAGTGAATTTAGCCGTATGTTATTAACAGTAGGCCTGGAGACTTTTTCTCCAGAAACAGAACTGCAAATGACACAAGGCTAACCAGACTGGCAAGTGCATCCATGCTCCAGCACAGATATGGCTCCAGCAGGACCACTGCTGAGCCACACCTAATCCCCAGGGTAATTATGTGCAGTTGGGTGAATCCATCCTCATCTTCTCCACAGTAACAATCTCAGAATCCAACTGTTCCAGTTATGTGGGATGTTCCACCTCTCTGTGATTCTGGATACCAGGCAGCTTGTTACACAACTTGCCAATTAACAGCATGTAAATTCATTTGAAGAAACTGAAAACTAAAGACAGCGCTGAGGAGCTCAGTTTTAGGGCGATGCAGCATTTAACTTTTTTCCATCTCAGAGGACACTACAACGTATTTTGTATATTATACTATATTCTCAATTAGGAAGAAAAGTAAAAATACTTCAGGAGGCCTACTTCTTTTTCTTTTCCATTGAGGAGGATATATACCAAAAACAGAAGTGTCAAATAATTTCATTTCAACATTTCGTAATCCAAAGCAACATACAAACTTTATTAAAATCTTAGTATAGGATTGTTTCCAAAGTTTTGCTTTTCTTTGTTACTTAATTTTGGAACTGCTTAATAACAACCTCCAATATCCCATTGAAATCTCTTATCACACTGGAGTTGCAGTTTAAGGATCCCAAATCCTGTAATTATTTTTTTTATTTTTTTTTTTTTTTACTTTTTTACACTTCATAAAACATTGGAACAGATTTTTTTTTTTTGTGGAGGTTGTGTGATTTCTATCTTCAGAGAAATTCAAAACTCAGCTGGGCAGCCCTTAAGCAACCAAATTCAGGTGGTCATGCTCAGAGTAGAGGCTGGACCAGATGTGACCTTGGGTGTTCCTTTGAACCTAAACTGTTCTATGATTCTGTCTGTCTGAAGTACTGGAGTTTCCTGTGGTGCAACACAGAGGCCAGAAGTTGCACATTCCCTTCGAGTACAAGTCTTGGCAATCACCAAATAATGTCACTAATGTTTGTGGAAAAACTCAGAATTTAAAGGCAGTAGCAAGAGTACAGTATGACCTTTTCTCGTACTGTTTTTGTTCCACTTTATGTCAAACTCTATTGTACCAATAAAACTGTAGTGGCTTTAACCCATACTCAATAGATTTACACTGATAGATAGAAGACTATGCTTCTAGTATTTTAAGTTCCACAGCTGAAAATCTACAAATTAACATGCATTTGCAACAACCTGAATTTCTCCCTCTCTCATTTAAACTCAAAAATGACCTCACAAGGTAACTCACATTATTAGCTGCAGAAGCACAGAATAACTAAATGAAGACAGTCGCCATCCCGAAACATCATAAAGCAGTAAAAGAAAATACATAGCCTTGTCTTTTTAACGAGGAAACTTCGCAGTGCCACAATGCCATGAAACTGAAAAGCAATCACAGAATCACAGAATTGTAGGGGTTGGAAGGGACCTCTGGAGATCATGGAGTCCAACCCCCTGCCAAAGCAGCTCCTCAGCCCAGGTTGCACAGGTAGGCATCCAGGTGGGTCTTGAATGTCTCCAGAGAAGGAGACTCCACCACCTCTCTGTGCAGCTGTGCCAGTGCTCCGTCACTGCACTGTGACAAAGTTGCCATGCACATTTGTGCAGAACTTCCTATGCATCAGTTTGTGGCCATTTCCCCTTGTATTATCATCACACACTGCTGAGAAGAGTCCAGCCTCATCCCTTTGTCTCCCGCTCCTTAGATGTTTATAGGTGTGGATCAGATCCCCTCTGAGTCTTCTTTTCCCAAGGCTGAACAGCCCCAGGTCTCTCAGCCTTTCCTCATGAAAGGAGATGTTCCATGCCCTTTATCACCTCTGTAGCCTTCTGCTGGACTCTTTCCAGGAGATCCTGTTTTTCTTGTACTGGGGAGAACAGAACACAGTACTGCAGGTGAAGCCTCACCAGGGCAGAGTAGAAGGGGAGGATCATCTCACTTGACCTTCTGGCTACATTCTTTTCTTTGAGGGTCCCATTGGCCTTCTTGTCCACCAGGACACACTGCTGGCTCATGGGCAACCTGTCATCCACCAGCACACCCAGCTCCCTCTCCTCAGAGCTCCTCTCCAGCAGGTTATCCCCTGACCTGCACCGGTGCACGCAGTTATTCCTCCCTAGGTGCAAGACTCTACGCTTGCTCTTGTTAAATCTCATATGGTTAATCTATATGAAAAAGTTGTTGGTGGGTCCCATACAGTCAAATTATAGCTCTAAATCCACTGAATTGCCATATGCTCTTTTCTTCTAGTTCCCCAGTAAGATGCTACAGAAATAACTGTGCTTCCAATTGCCCAGATGGCCATTTAAGATGTTCTATAAAGGTCTGGCATCATCCATTTGGTAGAAAAGGGCATCAGATCATAACTGCCCTTGCAATTTCCTCCAATTTTTATTTTTGAGACCAAATGTCGAAACACAGTAATTAATGCAGTCATAAAACTGAAAATGCAAGTAATTGAAAAGTAGGACTGAAGATATTTATAGGAAATGCTAATGGAATTGAGAGCCAGATCACACATCTCCAGGTTTGCCCTCCACTTTATTCATTTTAATTCAAACATTTGTAATGTATATAAAATACACCCGTTCTATTAGGCAAGATTAACTAACTGTTCATACTAAATTTGGGATCGATATTCGTTCTTTGAAACTCATGCCCTCTTCTTTTGGGGAATTAAAAAGTTGTTGATCAACAATAATGGATACACACAACTGCCCTCATGTTTCTTACATGAGGTGAAGCCCAGCTTGGCCACTGTTACTGGAGGAGAATGAAAGCCTTTAAACCAAGCAGTAAACAGTACTGCGTGTTGTACTCTGAGGTCCGCAGAAGAACGTTCACCTTCCATTAGCTCTATATAGAGTGCAGTTAGACCAGTCTATTTGAAAAGGACTTCTGCTACAAATTAAGCATCTCTAAAGTCTCTGGTAACATTTTTTTCCCTTAAAAACCAGTAACTGATTCTTGCTTCAAGAAAATGAAAACATGCAAAAATGATAATTTATCAGCACTTAAAAGCAAAAACATTCCAGAGAAAGGAAACAATTAAGGGCTTCCTCCTTCCCTCCAAATAAACAGAAAATTATCCTCAAATACTACAATTTTTTATCACATAGTTTCACACTATAAATTCAAAAATATTCTCTCTTCACCTAGTTGCTGAAAACATGACTGAGAGTACAATAAGAACCAGGAACATCTGGCTGGATTAATTAAATCCCTGTTTATCATAAGGAGAATTTACTCTTACGTACTTCAATTTTCAAATTTCCCAATATTAAATCTCTTCAGTCACAGTATGAACTCTGCAATACATTTCAAAACATTCTTCTCATAACTTTGCATAAATAATTCAGATCACGTACTACATGAACTTAGATATCATCATATCTGAGCTGAGCCTATAGAGTATTTGTCTATGCAAAATGTAACTTCTTTGAAAATATTATGCATACTGAAATTTCTCTGGTGACTTAGACTTGGCCTACTTGCACAAAACTCAGAAAGTCACATCAAGACAAAGCAGAAAACTTGGACCATTCTTTTCAGGTCTTGTTAATAGAACTGTATTGTTTTCACAGAACAGAACAGCAAAGAGAAAATATTCAATTCCTTTGACATGTGAATGCTGTACTGTTTTCAAATTGGAATGGATAGCATTACTATTTATATTTTTTTTCTTATTCAACTAATACACTAATATAAGTGTTCAACTTGCCACTCTGCATTCAAGGAGATAGAAGAGATGACAGGCATTTCTCAGTTTTAGCAAGAACGGGAATACTCTGCATCAAGGGAGAAGCACTGGTTTGTTCCAGAAGTCAGGTCACACAGTCCAGTTCAGCTGTTCACTGGGACACAAAAACCTTTTTTTTTTTTTCCAAGACAGAAATCAGCAACAGAAGTAATTCTTAAACTAATATTATCCTTAAGGTATTATTTTATAAATAAACAATGTGAATTAATATTTAATTGTTTCAACCTGAGATTTTAATTTCTCACCTATCAATATGGGAAAACTCCTGGCAGCTCTGGAGGATGTGCAAAAATTAAATCTTTTGTTTAATTATAAATTGGTTTTGCTGTAACAGCGAGACTTTAATTGAAATATTTTAATTAAGTGCTTAAAGCAATATGATGCTGACTAGTAGCTTATCTAATAGTCTAGAGTATCACATTTATCCTGCTCCAGTGCTGCATACAGACTCCTGTATAGCCAGCTCTAACTGCTGCTTCTGCCTGGCTAATGGCATACAAGAAGACAACAAGTGCATCCAACTATACTCCTTAGTCTATGATAACAGTTTGGGTTGCCTGAGTGGAAAAAAGAAAAAAAAAAAGGAGATTAGGAATGCTTAAAAATAATGAGAGTGAAATATAATAGCTGTAACATCTAGTTCAAAATGTATTGTGATCTCCACAGATATACCTCCTACCTTCTGGCAGCTCTTCCCCAAGGAATAAGTGGCAGACTGGGGTATCATATTGCTCTCCAATGCATGACTGAACTATAGCAAAACACACACTTCAGCAGTGAGTGCTGCTCCTGCCTTCTCCAGTCAGGATATCAATACTGATAACATTTGGAGGATTCATCAATAGCACTATCAACACTATTAATATATCAGAAATGATGTGGGGAAGAGGGGGTTGTCTGCTTTCTAACTAATTAATTTCTGCATTCGAACATTTAAAAAACAATTATCTGTCTCTGGGGCCTATTCTGATGACACTAACAAACAAATGGGATCTAAAGGAACAGAGAGAACAACATCATTAAAATTGCATACTTGCAAAATTCTCTAGCTTTCTGGAAAGAGGAGTCAGGCAGGTACTACTATCTCAAAAGTATGAGTAATAGTAGCAGAACAGTAATGTTGATCACCTACACCAAATCACCTGCAAACATCTGCATGGCCACTTTGAGAATCAGATTATAAAACAACATAGCTGATACCAGTGTCGGGCAAGAAATGCAAGTCATCTAAAGTTTCAAGTGCTAACACCTACAGAAACTGCAGTATAACAGAGGAGTTAAAAACATTTGTATCTAATTGCAGAACATACTAAAAGCAGTACCACATAAAGAAGCCACATGAGAAATGAGAGGCAAGGAACTAGTAACAAATGAAAGATACTCAAATACATGCATGGATAAAGATTTGCGGCAAAGAATTTTCCATGCACTGCAAAGACAGGAAGATACTGTTATTTAAAAAAAAAAAGGCCTCTTCCATTCTACTAAAGAGTGCCCTCATTGATCAAATGACAGATAATTACAACAAGGTTTCACTGTATTTGACAGTAGATTAATTAAATTATACAAGAACATACTGATTCACACATGTCCTGCCTCCAGCAGAAAATGCTCAGGAAGAAAAAGAAGGACAAGTACTTAGTGCAATTATGTAAAAGAAAGAGACAAAATGTCATTTCGGAAAACGAGTAATGGCTAGGTCAACTAACTTGGCAGAGTAATAACTTCAAAATGCAAGGGTGGAGCACTGTGGGGTGTTTCTTGCCCTATTTCCTTCAGAATTCCTGTTCTGTACTGGCTAGTACAAATCAATTTGACTGTCTAAAGGAGAAAAACCTGACAACTAATTTCTCGTCCCTGGCTTCTAAGATAAACAGAAAGGAGTCTTGCTTTTAAAATCCACCTTCTCCAATTTCCCCTTTTACTATCTACTGTGCACAAAAAAGCTGTTATGAGACCCCACGTTGTATTTGTAAAAACCACATTTCATTCTAGTATTTCTGACTCAAGCGCCAAAATTGTGCCTGAAAGCTGAAGAGATTTGACAGGATATAAATTTCAGGAAAATGAAAAAATTCTCAGCTGGTGGAGATCACTTTAGCTCCTTTAATCCACATAGCTATGCTGATCCACACCAGCTGAAAATCTGAGCCTTTTTTGTATTGTGCTATTTTTAAGTAGCTAAACTTTAGCCTTGAGCACAATTGTTCCACTCTATGATGCAGTCCTGAAATACAAGTATAGTGGAAGTCAAAAAGGAGCCATCACTAAAGTGTTTCAGTCATTGACCAAATCCTTCATCTGTACACCAATTCTTATTAGTGCTATTAGATTACCTACAGCTGTCCCCTGACTCTTTTTTGGGAATTACAGCAATACACAATAAACCCCCCAAAGTGGAAGGATTTCAGCTTTTAACATTCCCTCCTGTCCTGACTGCTTATGCCACCTGTGCTTTCCATTAGTCACTCTGGTGGCCTGTAATGCTATAGCTCCATGAGGGACAAAGCCCCAGCTTTTGTGTCACACGCTATCCAACCTTTTCTTTGATCAATTACTCCCCCTAAGAAAATTAACTGCGGTATCTCTTCCCATCAAGAAATTCCTTTGGTCTCCATGGTGAGAAAAAAATCCCCTGGCAACACCTACATTTATTAAATCACGCAAAGCAAGCTTTGGGAACAAAACTGAGTCTGTTAGATAGCTGATGTCATCTCGTAGCCACTCACCAGGGTGACAATGGCACATTCAGCAGTCAGTTGAGCAGCACTGAACAACGTCCGAACAAAGCGGTAAATCTGTTTCTGCTCTGGATCGTGTTTGTCATAATCTGGTGGCACTTCGGATTTCTAAGGAAGAAATATTTCCAAATAGGTTACTGAAACAAAACGAAGCAGACAGAAAGGCAGTTCACATGAACAGGAAAAAGAGATCAATGAACTTACCGAAAGGGGATGAAGGTTTTCATCAAAAATATCTAAGAGCATTCTTCCGTCTGTATCCCTAAAAAGTATAAATCCAAAGTAGTGTCACTAACAGAACACAGCAACATGCAGCTCTCACAGATGCAAGTGTATCACTAAAGCTCCAACACTCCCTGCGCTGTGAGGTACTCAGAAATGCTGCACAAATGTGACTTTGGACACTATCATAAACCTCACAAGTAATATGAAATCCATATTATAAAGTAAGCAAAAATATTCAACTTTCAACACCTAAGAAATAAAAAAGCTTTTGTGCTCTCTACTGTAAGGCTTTTTTTCACAGCCCAAGGATGTTCTACAGTAAACTTCTAACATAATTAAATCAACTATTCTTTTCTTAACTTCACCGTGTTGATCCTTGCCACATCTTTTAATTAATTTCTCCTCCTCCTTTACTGTTAAGGCCACAAACATTTGCAAATATGCAACACTATTTTCACACTTATGCTTTCTTTAACTTCACTTGTGTTTCATTTATTCACTATTTCTCTCAGATCTCTGTTGTTCAAGGTCAACATGAAAGTGGATGCAACTTCACCTATAGTGTTCAGAAAGCAACTTAAAATTTCTGCTGTGTGTAACCTCAGCAGGAACTTCAACAGTGGTATAACAGTGCCTGTCAGAACTGGACACTTTCTGGACAGATGCATCCATGTGACTTTCTTAATACAACACCATCTTTATTTACTGCATCCTCTGGTTACAGAAGTCTAAAGAGAGAAATCACTGAACATGTTTTTCTGTCTTCTTTCTGTCTCAGCACATACCTCACAGAGTTTTACAAATAAATTCATGTCTACAAAATGTACTTTTTGATGGTTAACAGACTTAAACCTCAGCATCTGAAGACAATTATTGTTTCTGCTATAAAGCCTACTCACACTGAATATCAGCACCATTCTTTTAAAAAAGAGTAGTTAATTTAAAGCCAGCAAGCAGAGTGAGATAATTAGTTCAAAACTCCTAATCAGCAAGGATGTTAGGGCAGACTTTACCCCTACAGGAAAGTGCTAGAACACTAATGCAAAAGCAGTCTTTCTGGAATGCAATGCTACAGTACACTGCAGCCCTTCACAATGAGAAGACAGAAAGAAAAAAACACATTTTATTTCTTTGAGTGTAGCTGCTGCATGCTAAGAAGGCACCTTGGACTGCCATATAAAAAGATCTATCAGACACACAAAAAAATGATGGATAGAGCTTTGCATCTTATTCACTAAAAGAAATTCACTCTACCTTTTCAAAAAGGAATTATCTACTAATAGATCCAAACGTTTTTTCACTGTTAGTCTGTTGGGTCCTATTTTGCTTATTCATTTATTTAGCAAAATCAACCATGCTTTTTCTTCCAAAAGCAAGCTATGTGTAGCTCCTGACCAGATGGAGGACAGTGTGACAGAAGCTGGAGAAAGTCGGTCAATGTAACAGTGACAGGAGACAGCAGGAAAAGCAGAAAACTAGAAAGTCACAGACAAAATGTGGGGAACATATGAAACATACAGTTTCTCTGAAAACTTGCATTTGGGGTTGGTCATGGATTAGAATATTCGAAAATAACCGCTTTATGCTTAGCACAGAGGAGTAACAAATAACTGTTATCTGAAAATACTTTACCTCTGGCAAAGCAGGTGCTTGATTTGTTTTCTGTCAAAATGAACTTTAACCCTACCCAAGGGCTGCAGCAGTTTCATGCTCCCCAGCCATAAAGAACTCAAACCTACCACATACATCAACAACTTCCTTTGGCCTATAATGCCAGGAAACAGAACATATGTTCTACTGTTGCTGTTTCAGCAGCACATACAAACGAATGCTGTTGTCATGCTGTTATCACGTTGCTCCCTCCGTTCCTAAACGAGAGACAACTGAAGACAGAACAGTTGTTTCCACAACCTTCATTTCAGATTCATTTCAGAGGAGAGGGAGCTGGGTGTGCTGGTGGATGACAGGTTGCCCATGAGCCACCAGTGTGTCCTGGTGGACAAGAAGGCCAATGGGACCCTCAAAGAAAAGAATGTAGCCAGAAGGTCAAGTGAGATGATCCTCCCCTTCTACTCTGCCCTGGTGAGGCTTCACCTGCAGTACTGTGTTCTGTTCTCCCCAGTACAAGAAAAACAGGATCTCCTGGAAAGAGTCCAGCAGAAGGCTACAGAGGTGATAAAGGGCATGGAACATCTCCTTTCATGAGGAAAGGCTGAGAGACCTGGGGCTGTTCAGCCTTGGGAAAAGAAGACTCAGAGGGGATCTGATCCACACCTATAAACATCTAAGGAGCAGGAGACAAAGGGATGAGGCTGGACTCTTCTCAGCAGTGTGTGATGATAATACAAGGGGAAATGGCCACAAACTGATGCATAGGAAGTTCTGCACAAATGTGCATGGCAACTTTGTCACAGTGCAGTGACGGAGCACTGGCACAGGCTGCACAGAGTGGTGGTGGAGTCTCCTTCTCTGGAGACACTCAAGACCCACCTGGATGCCTACCTGTGCAACCTGGGCTAGGGAGCTGCATTGCAGGCGGGCTGGACTACATGATCTCCAGAGGTCCCTTCCAACCCTTACAGTTCTGTGATTCAGTGTTTAACTGATGTACAAACTCCTGGTGCAGTGTCACAGTGTCACTGCTTACAATGTATCCCACTGCACCTAGAAACTTTGAGTGAGAAGCAGCCACCAGTTCCTGCTGAATAAATTCCCCTTCCATCCCCAAAAGTGAAAACACAGATTGCAAGAAAATGATAATCAGAATGTGTCTGATTTCATGTCTTGGGCATGGGATCCTTTCTTTATTCATGTCTACTCTCACTATCTTGGAGGTCAAACTTGTACCAGGTTCGGTAGTAAGACCACGAATGTGCATATTTTCCTGCAGTCAGAAATCACAAGGAAGTGAGCCTGGCTTCCTTCATCTCTGGATTTCTTCCTGACTGACTGTGAGCTCTTTCTAAAGTTTCTCCCCCACATGCAGTCCCTAACGCGCCCCTGCTCAGCTGAGCTTTTTACTCATTTGGCACAGCATTTAACAGACCACTTATAATATTGTTCCCCAAAACTTTAGAACCTGATTAACTCTGGGATCTCTGTCAGTCAGTCAAGCATAGACAAAACTGATTAGCTGGCTGAACTAACCCAGAGATGCTGTAATGAAAGGGAAAGAGGGAACCACAGATGGATAAACAAGTAAACCAAGCATGATCATTAACGCTTCATTTCCTAGGAAATTAGATTAAAAGGAAAAAAATATTTCTCTCCAACTTTTGCTTTACAGATTGCCATGTTTCAGGTCCAAGGCCCACTGAGATCTTGGAAAGTCTTCTAAGAGTTCTTAACAGGGATCAAGCCCTAAACCTTTCTGCCTTTGTGCACTTCTAAAGGTTTCTTCTGAGACCCCAGCTTCGTTTCAAGAAGTGCAATGTGCTCCAGTGACCTGAAACAAGGTCCCAAATGACGCACCAGCTTAACTTAAAAATTAGGAGCAATCCCCTTTGCCCTAGTTGGACTTCTCACAGCCCTGAAGAATAACTTGTAAGTTTGTTTGTTAGATCAAGATCTAAGCCAAGTTCTCAGAGAATACACACTGAAAAGCCACATACACAGAAGTCACTGGAAACATGTATACAAATCTCTTAGAAAAAATATCAGAGAATATTATTTTATGATACAATGATGTATTATATCATGACAACATAGAATTTAAGAAACAAAAGTGCAATTCAATGGCAACAGAGTTAATTCATGTGCCAAGTTACCTTTTTGGAGAACCTGTTTTCTATTCAATTTTAATAGTCAACTTGACTGAGTAGAGATCTGAAACATGCTACACCAGAAGAGAAAAGTCAGGAGCTGCTCTATTTCTGCAGCATCCTGAATTACATTTATTGACAGTGTCACTCTTACTGTATTTCAAAATCTATTAACTGCTTGTAGACTTGCAGTTAATTTTACAAAAGGACAGTCTAAAAAAGTGAACCTGAAAGACATTATTAAGATTTCCTCTAAACATAACTGCAACATATATTAACACAGAGGTGCCCAGGGCATATAATACCAAATACTGAATCATCAGAGTTTTTAAATCCTAACTGGACCTACAGATTGTAATGATACATAATCCTCTAACCTTTATTCCTTTAAGCAAAATTGGAGAACATGTTTCTCCTTTCTAACATGAGAGAGAACAGAAAAAACATCCAAAAACATTCTCAAAGAAACCAAAGCATAGATTTTTTGAGTTTCAGAAGTCCATTTGTTTTGATGAGAGATCTTCAGTGCAAGCACACATACCTGTTTTTGATGTGGTAATATATTGCAAGAGCTACACTGTAAAGAAAAACATAGAGTTAATATTTCATACATTATTTGTGATGGTAACACACAAAATTAAAACTTAGCAGAATGTAGGACAAAAAGAAAGCTCAATGCCTCTTTTCTTCTGTTCATTATTAGATGTCAGAAAAAAAAACCTGTAAATAGATTTAGAGTATTTGACCAGCACTCTCAAAGTGGCTCCTTTTCACTACTAATGAAGTACCTTACAAAATACTCAGAATCCATATACCAAGTCATGCACAACTTCAATTTAAAGCCCACCTCCACTAAAGCCAATGGTAAAACATTACTGATTTCCAAGGCTGAAGGAAAAGCAACACAGCATTGGGCATTCAGTCTTACTGTTTGATAAGGATGGGGCTTCGAGCAACCTGGTCTAGTGAGAGGTGGTCCCTTCCAACCCAAACCAATCCACGATTCTATGATAATGGCTAACTTGAAACATGTTTAACACCACTGCCTTATGCTTTATATTGACTTTATGTATAAATGCACTAAGTTCTGGCTCCTTCTATGTAGCTGCTCACACGGGAGACTCAAATATTGGGCTCCTCAAGTTACTTATTTCAACTCGTGAACAATGGTTCCCTGAATAACTTACTGCATTATGCATTTCCCATACTTTCAATCATACACCTAAGTATCTCTGCATATATTCTGCACAAAAACTAAGAATCCTTATATTGACAGAAAGCTAAGTTTTTATTTATTTATATAACTGCATTCATGTTTGAGCCTGAAGAAAACTAAGACTTGGCTTTTCACAGATATTTTCCATTTTCCAACTTGTGACTTGAGCTTTATTGTAGGATATCTGCTTTATTACAGATACAGCTTCACTGAAAGTTAAGAGCACAAAGAGCAGCCTCTCTGATTACTCTAACAACACAAAATCCAGCAAAAACTAAAGAGGAACCAGAAAATGGATGATTTATTTTGTCAAATTCATTGTAAGTTGCTGGTCTTACACCGATGCAAAATTGCCCTCTTTTCCTACTGAAAGCCTTTTAAAAGAATAACTGATTTTTTTTACATACATATATTTAAGAAATTCAAAATTACCATGCAATCAAGGACAGTCAAAAGACACAGTCCTCACTGAACATGAAAATCAAATTTATGAATGAATTTGACTATTTAGCAAATTAATTAGTGCTAAAATCTAATTTTAAATGATGTCCCCAGGAACAAACTTGCAGTTCCAGTTCATTTTATGAAAGTGGATGTAAGAACATACTTGCAGAACTCTGCTTGCTGTCCATACTGTTGTTTTTGTAACAAAATGCCAAATTAAGCTTAGGAAAATATTTACTCTTCAGAAATCTATACCAGAATCTGAAGGTCTCTCAGAGCTGTAACAGATTAACTCAAACCCAAGTTTTATTTTGCTTTTCATGCACTGGTTCAGCTAGCATTCAGGGTGCCCTACCTAGCAGCTGACATAGCTTTCTATAACCATACTTTGCCAGCCCACCCACTCTGAAGACCTCCAGGTAACACACTAGTATTCTAAACACACCAATGCATAAAATGACCCAAAACATTTTGGCTGGCTCCTTTATTTGTATCTGTATAGATCTACATATGTGCATAGTCACTCATCAGCAGCGACATCCAGGAAGGGCAAAGGAAATGAAGTTGTGCTACAAAAGCTGTAATCCTGCAGCCTCCCCATCCTTAATTCTGCCACTCCTGGGGAGACGAGGATGAAAGAAACTCCTCCTCCCGAGGGCTCATATGCTAGAGTCCAGTTCCTCACCCCACATGACCCTTTCTTCAAACCCTCTGACCCTGTGCAGCTGCCAGCCCTTTCCACGCCAGCAGCCAGGCCCCATACCTCCCAGAGGCAGCTCCCCTCCGACCCAGCCCTGTCCCACACAGCTCTGCCCTGAAATGCCACCACCATACCCCCAGCTCATTACCCACGGCCTGGTTTTCTGCCAGCCCTTTCACAGCCCTGCTGTAAGCACTGCATCTTGGCTGCTGCAGCCCCCTGGAGCCTCTTGTTTCCACTAAGAGCCTGAGTTCCTGCACTGAAAGAGACCTGAAGCTGCATCTCACTCCACTCCCTTGAAAGACTGCACTTAAAACAATCCGTGTTCAAAGGATTTTAGAGCAAAGAATTATGAAATTCAAGGGAACATCAAAGCCCCCCGAAAGATTTTCCTCCATTATTTTTAAGTTACTAACTAAAGAAAAAACTTGAGGAAATGCAGGACTATTTCAGACAAATATCTGAATATAGTATCAGGCACAGACTGCAAATCTCTTCTTCCCTCATTTTCCTTTTATAGCACAGATTTTGTCTTCATTAACATTTGCACTTAAGTATGTTAAGTTCTTAAGTACATTAAGAGTGTATCTGCAATCACGATAAGCAGCAGAAAATACCCAAATATTTGTTCTCACATTTTTCCTCTTACCATACAGTATGTAAAGAGTAAAACACCATTAATATCATTTTTTCTCTAAACAGACAAATACATTAGTGAAACCTGAAATGAACATCTGCAGTATCCCCCAAGGATAAGTCCACATGGATACCACATACAAAGCTCCCCACTGCTGTGCACTTAAGGGCCAGTGTCTCAGTACTGAATAAGGAAATTAATTTGGAATCAATTAACTTCATTTCAAACAGAAAACTGGAAGGTCTTAGAAAATCAGCATTTTCTCAGGAACAGAACAAAGCTCTTCAATTTCAGAAATTTATTCAGATTTTCAGAATTACCTGAAATCTGGAACCGAAGTTCTCTTATGAGAACTTACCCAAAGCAAGTACCCAACTGACTGCTGAAGCACAAGGATTTCAGCAGCTAGAATTGAGGAAATCTTAATTGTTGGTTTCTTGTGAGATATGCAGAAATAAAAGTATGATTCCTCATGAACCTAAAATCAGAGTAATAACCTCATCCTATTCACTGCCTCTAAAGCAGGATAAGACTGAACAAGTCTACTGCTTCAAAAACTGAATTCTATGAGAATTGCCTAGTAATTTGTAAGAAATGTGTATACATATTCAGTATATAATGCAGATTCAAGCACTCACACACAGACACACACACACATCAAACCCACCATTTGATGGTATACTTGAGGTTTGGTTGACTGACTGTGCTGTCATCCAGGAAAATAGTGGAGCAGGAACTGTACTTTCTCCTCAGCTGTCCAGGAGGATGCTATGAAAAAACACACAAAAGAACAATAGCAATTACGTAATAACAAAGCATTTTTCTGAGGAGATGTAAGCACTTTGAGAAAATAAACTTTTTCAGTCTCTCACAATGACACACACAGTAATGTGAACATGTTTTGAAGTGGTTCAGAAAGTTCAAAAATAATTACCACTGTAGAAATCACAACAACTCCTGCCTGACCTTTGCCTAATGCTTTCTCCTAGCCTCAGTCTCTCCTCCTTCCTTCTTTTTCCCTTCTCCCCAAAACGCCACAAAACTCTTTGTGCAGAATTACTCAAATTAAATACAAAGATTTATAAAGAAAATATGAACAAGTTCCATGTTCCTGTAGTTATTACAAATGAACAAGCAGAAGAGTGAAGAAGATACCACATAAGAGATGAAGATCGGTTTAGAAACAGGTGCAAAACAATGCTCGGAGAAAAGAGAATTTAGAACAAAAACAAAACAAAACAAAACAAAAAATAGAATGAAAGAGGATAAAGAAGTTTTTGCAGAACTATTAAAAACTAAAAAATCAACAGGGGAGACTCATAAAAATTAGTTCACTAATAGACTGCTATAGATAGGAAGAAACATGCAAAAAACAAAACAAACAAACAAACAAACAAAAAAAAAAAACCCAAAGATAAGATCTCCTAATTGGGGAAGTTCAAGAGATTTCAATCATAATTCTGCACTTCTATAAAAACACACTGGAGAGAAGAGCCACAGATGACATTTGACAACACTGATTATTTCAGAAGACTTTTCCAGCTGCTAAGAGCAGACAGCACTCTAGCAATCTGAAAAGAATCACAAACTAATAGCTCTCAGAGTAATTGACGCTGTTTAATTTTATTCTTACTTATTTTACTTAAACTAGTAAATAACTTGATCAAGAGCTCCAGTCATGGAAGTGAGGGCAAGAGAAATTTTTCACTCAACTTAGAGCAGAACAGATTCAAAACTCAGCTGGCACATCCACACAGAAATTTTAATTTGCCTTACAATTAGTGTTTTGGTTGAGAGCCCAATGTCAGCACCTCCAGTAGAATGTACCAGCACAGAGTAACTCAGTGCCAAGGTTATGGTGCCATCTCAGTACTCCTTCCCGTGCCTAATCCCAAAACAGGTATTATTAAAAACAGCAGCACTCATTAATGTTTTGTGCATTCATTACATTCAGAACAGACAGAACAGACTCTTCACAAACCCATATGCATCTGAATCATCTTCCTTTCTATTTTACCCAACTATGAGCAAAAGAACATTCAAAGCATTCTGACATTTGAAAAAAAAAAAAAAAACAACATTTTCTGAAGCTCTTACAGTTGTAGCAATGTAGTATTAAAATGATTTCAAAATTCATTATCAAAGTGAATTTTTCACTATCAGGGTGCCCAATCTGATCAGTACATTCGGAGGCTGAAGTACCTTTCTTGGAAATTAAAGTTTAATGAAAATAACGGAAGAGATTTTACCCCCTCAAAAAATCACTGGGAGTTTGGAAAGGTACTTCATAATACTTTGGAAGCTCACAATCCATCTGCCTTCCAAGGTTTGTGTACAAAGCAAGGCCAACACAAATAGAAAATTCAGATGCTCTGGAAGTATGAATGCCAGCAAATATATTGCACTGATATATACAGTGAAAACTATTAGGGTTCTGGTGATTTACAGCTTTTATTCTATCACACTTTTGTTCGTATTTCTGGATTAGAATGTTCAGCAACTTCCAAAGAGATGACAAAAACTTTAAAAAAAACCTCTGAAAATGAGACTGTTCCATTGGTTGGAAAAAAAAAAAGAAAAGAAAAGAAAAAGAAAGGAGAGTTATGGTCATAGCACCATAAAAAAAAAAAAAATCTGAAAAGTTCCAATTCTACATTTTAAGTGCAAATGCTTTTTTTGAAAGTAGATACAATTTATAATAAATAGACTTGGCCCATCCAAAACAAGCATGAGAAAACCAGAGAAGAACTCTACAGCAACATCACTATCTGGTTTAAATTTTCTTACACAAAGAGAACTTCAGCATTTGAGGCACACACCTTACTTCTGAAACGACCACACCACAGACCTCTCCATGGTTCTCAGACCGCATCGGGCTTTGTAAGGCTTAGAACTTTTCATATCTCAGAAAAATCTGTGGCGTTTCATGCCTCACTACCCAATCATAACCACGTGGCAGTAAGGGGCACTTCTCACAGTCTGAAAAATCGTTCCAAGTGTAACCCTACTATCTTAGGCACATTTTGCCATGTGAATAACTAACCTATCAACAAAGCAGTGTTCCCAGATTCTACTCTGATGTCCGGATGCAACCATACAGTAAGCCAGAAAAGAGATTTCATGCCTTTTCCAAATTAATGGAAAGTGAATTCACAGTTTCATATTCTAGCTTGACTAAACTAGAAGAAATCTAAAGTCACAAGGACCAGCCAAACAGTCTTTTCTGAACTTACATAAAATACTGCAGGTGAACTTTCTCCATTCTTGAGAAGAATCTCTCAGTATCCATTTCTATCCTACACAGAAACCCCAATTCAGTATTCATTTCAATGGAGTAAGTCCACCCAAAGTTGTACAGGAGCCTCACATTTCAAGTCCATCCAGGCTGACCACAAAAAGCCTTCTGTTTATCCAAGTCATAGAGGCTATAACAGATAGAAACCATAAGAACCAAGACAGAGTACACAGCCTTTTCAAGAAATGAGCCAACTTCTGCATTAGTTGGCTCCTCTTCAGCTATCCCACCATTAAGGCTGACCTGTGAGACAGAAAGGGCTGATACAATTCCCATGGTAAACCTTCATATGGAACCATGACAGTGAGTACAGGACACATGCAGAGCCTTAACAATCTCTGCAAGTACAAATAATTACAAAAGCATCTCACTGGCAGGAAGAGGGATTCTCATTTACATACTCTGTAACCTGCACTAATAATGTTTTGTCCTCAAGCTGAAATTCAAATCATGCTTTTTTTTTACTTAAGCAAGACTTCTGACTCCTTCTTGCACAGAACAAAACAAGGATAGCGTGGTAGGTAAAAACTGCTTGAAAAGCTGTACTCTGGTTACCCAAAGATCACTTCCACATTGGAAGGCTGAAGTAAGGGAGAATCCACAGAGGTCTTGACTACTCAGTATCAAATACTGAACAGTAACTTTGATAACAGAATCAAAGCACTCTTTATTGAATTTACAGATGGCTTTAACTTGGAGAACAAGTATGTATTAGAAAGCAAAATCATAATCCAGAACAATCCCATCAAACCTGGGAAGTGGTCTGCACAAAAACACAGCCCTGACATCTATAAAGAACAGATATAAGGCTGTACATTTTAGAGAAGAACCATCTGTCTAAACATAAAATGGCAAACAACTGCTGAGGCTTTCATCAGAAAGGATGTGTAGATCACATGACAACAAATACATTCTTGTAAAAAAAAAAAAAAAAAAAAGGAAAATATCATGTGGGACTTATAAACAGAGCTACCATAAATACAACAGGAGGGGGCACACCTTCCCTCTGCTCAGACGGAATATTATGTCCAGAAGAAAGATAAATTGATTTGGTAATGAAGGATGACACTAGAGGAAAGAAGAGCAAGCTCAACTAGAGGTTCAAACCATTTGATTTAGAAGGAAAACTACATATTTTCTTAAAGAACAAAGCAACAATACTTATTCTATGTCATTTTGAAGGGAGTTACAAAGGGAACACTTTTCTCCATGACCACTGACAAAGGCATGAGAAAGAGCAGCCTTATATTGAAGTTGGGAAAATAAAGAATAGACCCGCGATGCTGAGAGGAAGTAATGTCAAAAAGCGAATAACCTTTTTTAATGGCAGGAATAACAGAGTTCTAGCTTGAGTGACTTGAGCAACAACAGAATCTTCACAAGTGCTGGAAATGGAGAAGAGGAAAAACAAATTATGGCCAGAATAGCTTTAGAGGTAGGACTGCTCTAAGACATGAAATCAGGCTGAACAGCCTCTTGAGATGAATTCTGGACCGACTGTCTATCATACTGTGAACGCTTTTGAGGGAAAGGATTCACAGGCCTTTAGTCCAGAAGCAGTTGTTGTTTTCTCCTTGCAGGCAAAGAAGTTCATTAAAAATAATGACATATGAAGTCTTACGTTGTTGCTGTAACCTTTATATCATGAAATTCCTTTGTTTAAAGGAAAATATGTATAATGGAAAAAAAATTGCTTTCTAACTTGCTAAGTGTTTGCACGTACAACAGAACAAGCTCTAAGAGATCAAGATCCAGTGTACTTCCATTAGTAATAGGCGTCTAGCTCTTAAAAGCATCAGCTTGGCATTCATGCACAGCAAGTACTAAGTAAACATCACTTCTTAAAGCTTTTCCCAGTTTCACCCTGGTACCTTCCAACTTTTCAAATCATGGCTTTGTTTGTTTAAGATGTTTGAACAATATGATTTACTTGAATCTTACATAAAATGCATCTTGTCAGTAACTGAGTGGCTTGGTTTGCCCGATGTTTGACTTTTCTTTGCAAAAGGGCAGGGAAACTAAGTCAAAACCATACAAGCTGTGCCAAAATGTTTCTAAAAACCTGCTATGACAGAAATCACAAGGGATTCCTAACTAATTCATGCTGAATGTAAAACGGATGACCACCTCCCAGGATTCATTTTAAGATCATTGTGAAATGAAACCTACATTTGCAGAGGAAGGGGAAGCACTGTTATTTTTCTTTATGTTAACATGGTCAATTTCAGGGTGCTCCTGGGTAGAAATATCTAACAGAGAGGTGTGCACTGATCAAAGCCCTTACACAGAATTGACTAGAACTGGTACAAGCCATTTCTGTCCTGGATGCTATGCAGCCACAGTGGTATGGCACTCTGCCCTGACACTCAGCAGCATCTGTCACTTGGGCACAACACTCTCCTAATGAAGTTTTCCAGCTCTTACTCCAGAGCTGCAGTGAGCCAGTCAGCTTCCAGTTTTGCAGAGCAACTTCAGTCTTTTTCAGTTCTCTTTTCCACTCGTCCATCAAAAGATGGACAGCTTCTGTTTTAAATAACATTGGTATTGTTTCTTCTATCAAAACAGGTGCCTTTGTTTAGAAGTTTTAGAAGGTGCTGTTAGAACGTATCGCTACCATGGAAAACTTGAAGCCATCCTGCCCTGATGTGAAGAGACATGCCCAACAGCTTCAAGGCAGCAAAGATGGGCCAAAATGTAACTAGGCAGAACTGGCACATGAAACCAGATTACAACAGCAAAACTGCTTCTGACTTGGAAAAGGGAGGGTCTGAACTTAGGGATCTTCTATTGCTTCAGGATATGATTTAGTAATGACAAGATCTTCCAGAGAAGCAACACAATTTTACATGTCAACAAAGTGCCTCCAAATTCAATCAAGCCACGCACTGCTCTGCAAAACTCTGCATTTACTTTCAACTTGCATATTTTTTTGCTACAAAACAACTATCTACATTTAGTACCGCTCGAGCGCGGTGTATTTACCTGAACAAAAGTAAACCACACCGATGTACGCTTATACATCTCTGCCAACATCTACAATAAAAAAAATGTAATAAAATCCAGACCATCTGCTCTTACATGGTATCTACTGTATCTGAACAGTCTATGGCACGATTTAACTTTGTTCTCTGTTGATCAGCCTCATCGAGGTTTTGATAATGCTCAAAACCAATGCCTTTGGCTACATCCCTATTTGTAGTTTTCACAAACTCTCAAAGCTTGCCCTTACTTACGTCAAATACAGAAAGCTGTGTTAGGTTCCACTGAGTGCCAGGATGGCTCACCAACCTCTGCTAAACTCTTCTGCAGCACATGCAGACCTCACTAAACCAAAGATAAAGCACCCTGAAGAGATTAAATATTTCTCTGAGCACTAAAAGTCGCTTGAAGGCTTATATTTACATATTGCTAGCATTGTGCAATTTGACCAGAGGGATTTTACCATGCTCCCAGTGAAGAAACCATTACACAGTCATCTTGTAAAAGAATTTTCCCGTGCTCTCATTCCACCTTAAAAGTTATCTTCGCTTCTCTCCCTACAAATATGTCACCTCAAAGAACTTACTGCCTTGAGGCTGACAGGAGAAGTTAAAAAGCCTTCACCTTAGTGGACAGAAAAGAAAACAGCTGAAAGATATTATGAAAAAAAAAAAAAAAAAAAAAAACATCTAAGACAGACAGTACCTGAGGATTCTAGCTTATTGGGAGCCTGAAAAATGCATCCTGAACAGCATTTGTCAGGAATGGCACTGGTACACTGAACCTGCCAGATGGACCAGACAGCCTATAAGGGTGCCTCTGGCCACGCTGATCTGTGATCTTGCAATGGAGAGGAGCAAAGACCAGATTAAGCAACCTGCAGGAGAGCTGCAAGAGCACCTGAGAAGCCTCTAATCTACCTTCTAGTTTATCTTGTTCTTTTTAAGTAAGGAATGTTAATTAAGATATCTTAAAGAGCTTGGCCAGCAATAATAAACTTTCTGAACAGCCAGCCTCAGGCAGTCCACATAATGAAAATTTCATCTCCTATTTTATGTTGTGCTTTGCATTTTTCATAAAGTATCTTTCCAGACTGTGTCCCTCCCCTTTCAGTATGTACCATATTTACTCTCATAATCACAAGCCGCAAGTATTTGATTACCAGTTGTGGCACGGTAGTCTCACAACAGGGAAGCGGAACAGCCTCTTGATCCACTCTGACAGGAAAATTTGGGGCCTACACAGGAGTAAATAACCACACATCATTTCAAGCACGCAAAAAGGCTCACGGAAAGTGCTTGTGCCACAGAACATACACCACAGGGCCCTTCTGTTCTCTGCAAGCCCCACCAGCAGGTCTGCCTGTGGGAAGATGCTTCCCTGGCTGGGAATCACGGAGGACCACTCACAGGGACTGGTTTCTGGCACGACTGATACCCAAGAACCTCTCCCCAAGCTGACAAAAACCTTTGGTCTATACACAGACGTTCCCATATTTTCACTGCATATTACTGTTCATAAACACCAATTAGATTTTAAAAGCATTTACCACCACGGAGAAGAAAGTTCTTTGGGAAAAAAAAATCATTTTCATCCTATCTGAATGCGAAGGATTCTAGCAAATCTTTACAAAAAAAGAAAACAATTTTTTCCTGCTCTGCTCCTTTCCCCTGCAAAATAAAACCACGCAATACAAAAAAAAACCTTAAGTTCTGCAAGTAACAATAAAACATCCATCTTTCTCCACCCTCCCCCACTAGAAGCACAACGCATATCTTCCTGTTTGCTTTCCTTGTCCAGGCACAGATACCGATGCAATCTCTTCTCACTACGAAAGGAAACGCCCACACCTCGCTCTGCATCTCCATCCCCTTCAGCAGCCTGACTAAGCAGATTGAAAGACAAGTGCACACTGAAGTAGCATTAAAGGCATAACAAAACACAACAACTGCCAGTTCGATGGGAAAGTAATGTGGGGCAACTGTTTGGAAATTAAAATAGGCTGGAAGAAAGCAGGCACATCACATCTGCTGTCGGCAGGTATCTCCCTCACTTTCAGCGAAGATGAGCGCTGCAGCTGTGCAAAGGCTTCAACACCATCCTAAAGCTGTCAACTCCCCGGGCTCTGGGGGAAAACAGAGAGATGACGGCTTACCCATGGCACCTGTCAGCCCTGCTTTCACTCCTTCCCCACCCAAAAAGAACAGCTGCTAGCTTCTTCCATCACACCTACTGACAAGGTGAAGCTGAGGATTGGAAACTGCCAACCCATGGCAAAGCACAGTAAATCTATGCAGGAGCCCCACTGTTCATTTGAGGATAAAAGGGAAAAAAAAAAAGCTAAGGAAAATATGCTATAAACAAGAGCAAGCAAGGAAAGGAAAATGGCTTGGTCACAGTGAGAAGGTGCATTTTTAAATGAAAAACATAACTTTATTCTCCTGTTAACTATTTGACAGAGATTTCTTGAAGCTTCCAGAAAGCTATTCCAGAGAATGTCACCAATTGTTACATACAATCAAAGATCAACTGTAATTTATTTGCTGTTTCTGCCAGGTAACATTTTGAAACTGTATTCATCTGCTGCTATACACTCCTAGACAGGCAGTTAAAAAAGGAAAAGCACAATATTTATTGATACTTCTCTCACTACTCATATTGATTGTTTGGGAGATATTCAGCTTTTCCTGCAAAATAAGATATTGCACACAGGATAAAAAATTAAAATATTTAAAAATATTCCTAATTATTTAACACGAAAAGAGAATACATATATACAGACCTACAAAAAGAAAAAAAAATGGTGTTATGGAAAAAACACAAAAGAGAAGAGTGCTAAGTTATGGTGAGGAGTTCTTACAGAAAGAAAACAACACTCCAAAACATATGTCCTCCAGCTTGCATCCCGGGCAGAGCAGAGGTGGGGACAGTGCATCAAAGGAAACAGATGAGCAGCAATAGCTCCTGTTAAAAATACCAGTAACACATACAGAAAAAGGGTGAAAAAGAAATGGCCAACTAATAGAGCATACTGTAAATACTACCCATGATTTATCATATACATTTGCTCAATCTAACTATTTCCTCACATTTCTTCAACCAAGATGGTGTAGGGAAACCAGAGTGGCTCCCTGCATCTTACAAACCCAAACAGGGCTCCTGGACACATTCAGAAGGCCACACCAATCACTTCAAAAATGTTCACCAGTTTGTACGTCAGCTTTAGCACATCAAATAATTAGGAGCTGCTGAATGAATACTTACAGGTGTGTTATAGTCCACCATATCTCAAAATATCTCATTTAAGATGTTAACAACTTAAATACCACAGGCCACACTTGAAAATATGGGTTATCTTTGAATATAAATAACTTGTACACACACACATGCATCAAACTACAGGAAGGACTTCAGCTTCATAATGCTGACGTTTTTTAACAGCTTTGTAATTCAGAAGAGGTATTCTGTATGTACAAAGAAGTCAGATTTTAGTAGTAAACCACATAGAGAGAAGTTTACATCACTGCAAGCTTAGCTAATGCTTTAAATGCTACATAAAAAAGGAAAATAGGAAAAGGTATATTCCCTAGGGTATCAAATGCTGATACACCCAGTTCCCAATAATGCAGCTCTTCAGTGACATGATCTTTATTCCCCATTGTGCAACAAGCCCAGCACTGCCTGTAACAATTTGATATCAGAATTTACAACAGTGTGCTCATAGCAGAATTTGTGAGTTCTGCCTTTTCAATCTGTCCTAGAAATCCATCCTCAGTCCACCTAAAGCAGAACATAGGACACAAAGCGTGGCATGAAAAGATTCTGGGACAGATAAAAATGTCACCCACACGGTGAGGTGACTTGTCACAGACACTCTGTTAATACCTTGAATAGCAGTGCCTGCATATGCCTATTTTTGCTTTCAGGATTCCAAGTTTGAGGCTAAAAAGCCTGCAGGAGATGACTGAAAATACATTATTAAGACTGTAGCACATTAACTTTAAAATTTTGTCATGATACAATTATAACACAAACTACTCTCACATGCACTGTAATGAGTAGAAATGTTTTGAGAGGAATAGGGGTGGGAAGCATAGACAGTGTCTGCTGATATGGTGTGGCCAACTCTACAGACTGCATAAACTTCACAGTATTTCATGACTTTCTCAAAATCTTGGGAAAATGTGAAAACCTCAGCATGCTTTTAAAGTTAGGCCATAGTTTCAGAAACACTAAATCAGCACAAACTTGTTCTGTACAGACATGAAGCTATCCTTCATCCCCATTCAGATGCTCATTTCAGCCCCCTTGCCACCCCACCCTCCCTTTGTGAGCGTGCAAGCACTGATGTAAATCACACTGAGGAACAAATACATTTTTGCTTGTAGTTATGCTGAATCTACTTGCACTCACACCCTAAACCAGGTTAGCCACAGCGGCACAAGCATTGGCACCAGCACAAGAGGAGGGAAGGACTCACTCTTTCAGCAGTTGTACCAGCTTAAAAATGGTTCATGAAACTATGGATTATAATTCCAGATAGAGAAAATTGTGATAACTTCTCCCCGTTTCACCCTGAAGATGAAAATTATTTGAGAAACAATTATTTCTTTCCTTCCTTCATTTCACGGGGGCATGACTCTGGGTACTTCAGCAGAAAGCTCAACGTTTGGACCCGCTGGTTACATGTGTTTTTTGTTGCACAAAGGGTGCTAAGAGGGGATCCTGTACCCAAAGCTGGCTATGGGAGATTCACTCTCAGCTTCATTGGGAATTAAGTTCAAACAGAGGAGAACTGAACTGAGAAAATGCCCAGGGTACGTAAGCATACCAAAACCCCACGTTCACACTGAGCATATACCACATAACAAATACACATTTACATTGCATCAGCAGTGGTTGGGCACTTCAAGATTTCTGTGGAAAAATGGAACACCACACACTCTCTGACAACAGCAAGCTTACATAAAAATGCAGTTCAAAATCATACCGATGTCTGAGGCTCTTCATTCCAGCTAGCAGCTGCCTGCGTATGCTGGTTGTGAGCACGGCACTATTCTCAAAGCAACAGACCCATTTCACTAGCTCAGTAGCTGAGACCTATGCTTCTGGATCCTGACGCAGAACAGACTTCTGAAGCATCAGCATCCTCTCACCAATATGGAAATCATATGTGCAAACTCTTAGTTACTGTATAATATAGACAACAAGGAGAAAGCTGCGTAGCGAGGCATTTTCACTTACGTGGTTTATATAGAGACTCTTGCGTTTTTCTCTCACTGCAAAAACACAAAATATGATAGAAATATTACATGACTATTTTTCCTGATTAAGCTTCTTATATACCATTTATAATAAAAAGAACAGGAGGCTATCTATGTATGACACTGTCATTGCTCTTGTGCTAACTGTGTATACTTATATATCAAATACAGAATAAACATGTATTTGTATGTTTAAAAGCATTTACGCTCACTAGTGTGGTGATGGATTACAATTCTCATCCACTTGGGTATTCACCAGGCATTGGTACACATGGGAAGGTTAACAGCAGTGAACTACAGACCAAGTCAGCAAGGGATCAGCCATCTTTCAACAGAGATCTGTGCAGGTACTCTGCATCACGAGCGCCTCTGTGCAAGGTACTTTGCTGCACAGTGACCTACACTATCTTGCAGGCACAAAAGCACCCAGCTACCTCATGGAGTTAGCAAATTCTCAGTGAAGCTTACTGTGCACTAACTCCCACCAAAGTGCCTTGAAAAGATATATGCATTATATCCCACTGCCTTCTCTAATGGTAAGGTGCGAGCCTGAAGCTGTTACTCAGGTCAGATGTAACAATGGAAGTCGGTGAACAGAACAAGTCATCACAAGCAAGGGTTGCAAGTCAAGGCCGGAGTGATCAGCCAAAACACTCAGTAAACAGCAGCAACAAGGGAGACATGTATAGTCTTAAATATCAGGCAGATGTTTATTACAGCTGATGAAATATATTATATTTAAATTTTTCAGCTCTTTCCCAATTAACTCACCCCACAGAGCCTGTGGAGCTCCCTTCCCATGAAAATACCAAAGCATTTAGGATACAAGTCTGGAGGCAACTAATACATAAATCAAACCGCAGGATTAAAGTAATAATGGTTTCATGCTATAGATGATTAAATGCACTTTGGTGCACCATGATTTGAAAGCTATGCGACCCGATGCACTTAGCAAAATAAGAGCGTTTGCAATGGTGGGATAGCCTGTCCATTCCCTGTTGGATGAGAAGCCATTACTTGTGAATTGTTGATTTATTCAGTAAAAGCAAGCAATCTAACATAAACAAGGCTGTACGTGTGGATACTGTGAAATAATTGTTTAATGCACACATAAAACAAAAATAAAGTAAGAAAATACTTTAAAAAATCCTTACATAATTTTCCTCCCAGGGAGCAGAAAGGAGAATCACACATGACAGATGTTAGCCATGTCACTTAGTACATGCTCAGATCCACAGTTATGGACATTGTATAGGAGACAGAATAAAACAGGAACAGCAGGAGAATTCATTTTGTTGAGCAAATAGTTAAACTGCTTGAAATGCTGCTAAACCACTGCACTACGTGAAGTTCCATACAACCAACAAAAGACATAAGTAATCCAAAGGGAAACAACAAAACAATAGAAAGTACTTCTCAGAAAAGAGGAAGTATTCGTCAAGCATTGCATATTGCAATATACAGGCAGTAAACAATTCTGATAAGTTGCATGTAAGCCTAATAGAGTACATAAGTGAAAATTAACAGCTATTAACTGTGATGTTTCAAACACAGTTAAATATTTAACTGACAACAATCACACTTATCCCTCAAACAAAATTATCATGGACAAAATCCAACAAACACAGTTTGCACATACACTCCAAATCTCATTTTTAACCACCCTTTTTCCCTGACTCAGACTTTATCTTCTGTGTATTTTCCCTTGTACCCATTACACTGTTCCACTGCCTATAAAAATACTATCACTTACCAAAGCAAGAATATCACTTACAGCTCTTTCTTACGGTTATTTCCTAACTCCAGAAAAATATACTACTGTATTTATACATATCCTTCACTTCTCCCTGTTCAGATACCACTTTGTGTTGCACATTTTTCCAAGCACTATCTTGAACCTCTTTCCCTTCTTTTTCCCATATAACAGAAATTCCATTAGCTTTCACTGTCCAGTGAGGGACTACGAGAAAGCAGCTGTGTCTCCATGCTTCTGGACCATTCTACCACAGCCTAAGGCTCAGTTCTTTCCAGAACATATGCCAATGGGAAATATGGCATGGGAGAAACCCACTTTGTCACAACTTCTCTCTTTTGTGCTCATAACCTTCCCTTTAGACAAAGGACTGACAATTACAGCAGAAAGCTGTTTCTGACAATCTTCCACTAGAACTGTGGTAAAGATCTCAAAAAGTCTCTGCTTTTTGGCTCCAGTGAGTTTGGAGATGTTTTGCAGTGCCCACGTGGCACAGTATGGTCTTCAGCAGACCACAGGCTGTGGCTTTATAATTAACCATCACTTTGAAGCATGAACTCCTAACTGCAACTTCGGGCTTTTGACTTTCAGCGATGGGTTTTGGATGAAACGAAGCCAAACAGATTTATAGTCACAGTTTAAACAATTGAATGAAGAAACTTGTGTTTTCTATCATCTTTAAAACTTGAAAATTAGAATAGAACTCTTCAAGCTGAGACTGGTATTTGAGATGCCACCAAATGTTCTTAATTTTCCTCATTTCCCATTTCTGCAGGCACCTTCTATTATTGTTGAACTTTAGTACCAGAGTAGGGAAACATATTATCCTGAAATGAGTGAGGAAATAACACACGTGCATGTATGTGTGTGAATAAGCATGCATGCATTTTTCATTGGGCTGTAACATAAATGTTACCCATATCATCATAGAGGACAAAATCATTGAGGATTATATCTATGAAGATATCTCACTTTTTGTTTGCAGATCATTTCATTTTATCTTGTCTAAGAAACAGGAAACTCATCCTAGTTAACAGTAAAAATAGAATGCATCCTAATTCACATCTATTCAAAATCAAATAAATCTGGTTTCAAAATGTGCTCTGTCTAAAGCCAATTGTTACACTCACTTTGCAAAAATTTGGCCAATAAACTCCACATGTAAAAGTTAGGAGAAAGGGAGAGCTATAACACACTTGCAGGAAAGATCATTACCAGTACCCAGAAAGAGCAACAACTGCATTTTTGCTGTTATAAAGAAGTTACACTATTGCAGCACTAAGGCTTGAAACCCTAGCTTAACCACAAGATGCTGAATAGCGCACAGCTTCTTAGTCACCTAGCTCATCCTTTTACAGGCCAAGTTCATCAAATAAGCAAGAACTGGCATAAAGCACTCAAAGAAGATAAAGATTTAAAAAGTGACATCTTCTAATATCTCCCTATACAGGGAGAACCTCTCATTTAAGACTTAGCACTTAGAAAACTCCCATAACGTTTTGGAAACGTTTAGAAAAGATATTTTGGTTATGCATCAAATTAATATGTATTGTGTCTTCAATTTTGTTCTTTGGAGTCACTGAACTCTCAAGTAATTAAGAGTACATTGAAACTACTGGCTATGAGGGACAGTACAGATGCAGAGGCCTACTGTGGCATTTAAGTCACAGAGAACAATGGGAAATTCAGACCACGTAACAACCAAAGATGCTAGGCCCTATTTCATTATCTTTATTGCAGTTACCCTGTTGCCCTTCACACACATGCTGCTCACAAACAGCTCAAAGAGCAGCTCCCGTGCTAAGACCACAAGATCACCAATGATGCTGTAAGAGCACAGCGTTACTAGAAAGCCAGACATGGGTTACTGGAAAGCCAAATGTGGAGCTGCCTGAAGCTGCCAAGTCACTCTTTCATGTACTTATGGACTTGGCCCTTTCCCACTGTACAAATACATCATGAACACCCAAGAGCCACAGACAGATCTTGGGCAAAACCTGAAGTACTAAGATCTCTCAACTCTCTAAAATATACATTGTAAACACCTTCATTTCTGCACGATAAAAATATTTAGGCTTGCCAACCCAGTACTATATAATTATGGAGAGTGGTAGCTACATGCCCCAGTTAGGTGTTTACATCACTGCCAGCGCAGGTCTCCCTTTCCATGCTGACTTAAACCTAGGAGATGCCCTAGGCTGCACAGCAGGCTGTCAGAATACAATGTTACATACCTAAAAAAAAAGAAAGAAAAAAAAAAGAAAAAACCCTTACATTTTCCTCTTATGTTTTCCCCTTTACAAGCACACTAATGCATCTGGCATTAGGCAATATAACAGCACGCTAACTCTTAGCAGCTCATTTATTGCCACAGCAGGCCCAGAGTACAGAGAAATGTTTATGACGGTGAGCTGCCCCACCAGTATGGGATAGTTCCTGGCAATACATCAGTAGATAAATGTTCACAAAATCTTACTTCTTTTATACAAGCCATTGGATTTTTACCACTAACATCAGGGATAGCTGAACATATTTTATATCCTTGTTTAAAAGTTTATATAAACTCACTGTTCTCACTCAAAAATACATAGAGCTCTTTATATTACTTACACTAGAATAAGGTTTCATACACCAATTCTAGCACGGGCGTAAACCATATGCGTCCAACCTACTGGTTTTATGGTTTTGTTGCCCTCATTTTTTCACAGTTTAATAAAACATATATATATATATATATTATTTTATATATTTTTATATATTATATATTTTATATATTTATATATATATTATATATATATATATATATATATATATATATATATAATGTTTTGTTATTTATATCCATTAATTATATTCTACATGTTATATGTGGCCCAAGACAATTCCTCTTCAATCAGTGTGGCATGGGGAATACAAATGGTCGGACACTCCTGGTGTGCACTGTCATTTAAAAGTCTGTACAGTTAACTGTTCTGTAATAAATTAATCACCATTATGGCGACGAAGAATAATTATCAGGTGTGAGCAAAATTTAAGTTGTTGGAACTGAATTGTGTCTTTTTTTCCAACAAGATGTAATGAGAAACATGTAGCATCCACATAGGACTACACAGTCTCAAAGCACTTTAAGAATAAACATCACTCTTGACAACACACTGCACTATGGAAATGTTATCACAGTCATTTTACAGATTACCAAACCAGACCAGGATGGTACATCACATCAAAAAACACAGAACAAACACACGCAGAATAAGCCACTGACAGAATCAGAGCTGAATTCAGAAGGTCAGTCTGAAGGGCAAAAGAAGTACTCAAGTAATCAACTCTTCAATCACAACCTAAATGCATTCTCTTTGCACTAGTCGAGCTCAAAAATTAGCACAAAATATACAGCAAGTGAAAACTACACTTTTTTTTCTTTTCAAGTGATGTGCTTGACACTGTAATTTACTACGTAAATAAAAAATGGCATTTACAGGAAACAGAAAGAAGGACAAAGAATTCAGACAGTCAGAATTACAATGTAGAAAATCCTTTAAAAGTCTTGGTAGAAAATAATGCCTTTTGCATCAATTATTCTCATTTGCTTCTAAAACAACATGTCATACATGTCCAACAGGGAATGAAAGTGCCAGAGTAAATGGCTTCTGTTCTGCTAGGTCTATCAAGAAGCTTGCTTAACAGATGTAATTCCAGAGTGATCATCTTGTCTACAAATAAAAATGCCAAAAAACTCCAGACAAATGTATGATTATATCAAATCCATGAGAGAAGAAGACAGAATGTTTGAGTGGGAGGTGGGTTCTTTTGTTATTAAAATCTAGTACTGAACTCATTTATAGTGTCAGCTATAACACAGGAAACTCTGAACTGTCTTCTTAGCTAATGTAAACAGGCATTTTTTCAGTAGAATACTAACAAATTGTATTTCTCAGAATCTTGGCCTTCTGTGCAGAGCTTTAGAAGATAAGAAAAACAAGCAAACAGTTCCACAGAAAATTTTGCATTTAGGGAAAATATCTTCCATCATAATTATACTCAACTTTATCCACAACAAATTGTAACTCACAGTTTCAACATGACATGACCTTCTACTACTAAGTCTGACAAAACAGTAATTAATTTGGCTTCTTTCAACCCTAATACAATGACTGTGAAAGCCTCTTTTTTGGAGTGAGGGGAATTATTTATTAAGTAGCTATCGCATGCACTCTAATAAAGAGTTTAGAGGTAACTACAATAGTAAATACAGTAATAAGTTCAGTAACCTACCATCTGTTTGGGATTTACTGAGAAATATCGTACTGGCTCGTGGATGGTCTGATGGGTTGAACTCCATGTTCAAATCTGGAAAGAAACAAACAAAAAATAGCACGTTAAGCATTTAAGATTATCCAGCAGTATACACAGATTTTCTTTTTAATACAACCAAGTTTATACACTTAAGCAGTTATTGTAAAATAAAATCAATTTTGAAGCTCACTTTTTTTTTTTTTTAAACCCTTCCTCACACAAGTAGCTGTTTTGGCATGCAAATGGTTTGCATCAACACAGCTTTGGGATTAGTCTTTGGTTCTAAGGGCTATTTTGCTTTCTGATAAAAACAGATAAAGGAGCTTAAGAAGTCCACACATAACAAGACAGGAATTATCCATTTTCTATTAGTTTCTTCCCCCATTCCCTGAAGCCACTACTAAGAAGAGGAACACAACTTGTTTTACATACTTATACAAGAATGAAGCATTCTAAAGTAAACATTCAGCCCTCCATTGATAGATAAGTTTCCATATTTAGATGTGATTAAATAAGCAGTTGTTGAAGCCGAAGGTAAACAAGTTACTTGCAGGCCAGACTCTTAAATTTTAAATGATTAAGATTACGAAAGTTGAGCACTTTCTGATATTTCACATGAATGTAATTCTTCCTGGGATGGAAAAGTTACCAAAAACATTTACAGAGGATTTGAATCTACTGTAGCATATGTGAATTTCAAGAAAAAACTATTTTCCCTATTGAGATTAAAACCCCTTCAATTTCCTTGTTCCCAAATTCCATGCTACTATTAATTCTTCGAAACTCCTTATGTCTGCATCTACTTGAAAGCATGCTACTAAAAAAAGCACGTGACTTTTTATCATTTTTCTTGCTCTCCCCACTTGACTACTACAATGTTAGTTCTCTTATATTCTCTTGATCTCTAGATAAACACTCCCTTCCACCTGATAGAGGCTTGTATGCAACACTACATATAAGCTTCGATAAGTTTGTCTTTGACTAACTCAGGCTTTCTGAATTTCTTGCTCCCCTCCATCTCTGAAAACTCAAAAACGATAATTAATCCTCAGGTCTTAGAAAAACAGCAACAAAAGAAATACTTTTGCCCAAGGACCAAGTTCTGCCATCTGCAATGTTCTCTCTTCCTTCACCATCCATCACCATGCTTTGTTTTTCATTTCCCTTCCATTTACAATTTTACTCCGGCCCTCGGGGCCGTGCCCCATTGTGCAGCCCATTAATGCCCACCGCCCTGTGGTGCAGAACTTTCCCCTGACACAGCTCCATGCCGTTCCCTCGGGTCCTGTCACTGTCACACAGAGCAGAGCTCAGCGCTGCCCCTCCGCTCCCTGTTGAGGAGCTGTAGGTCACCATGAGGGCTCTGCTCTGGGCTGAGCACACCCAGGGCCCTCAGCTGCCCCTTGAATGTCTTCTGCTCTAGACCCTTCATCACCTTTTATCTCTGCCCTGTTGAGCAGCCTGACACGCTGCTGGCATGGAGACCACTTTTGGGACAAATAACAGACCTCCTACTCAGCAGGAAGAAATCAGGAATACAAACGAACAACTCTTCAGTTAGAAAGGAGCCTTATTACTATTATCCAAGCCACAAAGGAAAAATGCAATAAAATTTCCAGAGAAAGTCATTTTGATTCTCTGAGAAAGCACAACTCCTAGCCTAGAGGAGATTTTAGGTAGGTCACCTTACCACTGCAAGTTCTGATTGGAAAGGACTGCCATATAGAAAGAACATTTTCTTATTACTTTCTGCATCTTATTCAGACTCAGGGAAGACATAAAATTACCCTGCGTGATAGACAGTGCAAGTGAAAGCTGCTGTTCATTTCAAGGTAGTTTTTTCCATTAAGATGAACTTGAGATGTAAATCATTAAGTAAAGAGTATTCTGTATGTATTGGCATAATATCAGTATTTTAATCAGCAAAATACACTGCCATTTATCATCCTCTTCATTTTTATCAAACAGCACAATACATTAGCATAAACAGAAAGTGCCTTAAAAAACAAAAAACACTGCAGACAGTTTTTCTGTAAAATCTTTTAAAGTACAGCAAGGCAATTTCAACTAACAAAACAGGACTGATAAAATGCAACTGAACTCAACTGTCAAAACACTGTCCCCAATGCGACAAGCAATCCTTTCCTTCGTGCCTAGAAAATTGTCTGCTTGGGGAGTAATAACAGCCTGGTACAGGCTTACAGTCTGCTTGCAGGGCTGAAAAGAAGGGAAACCAACTGCCACATCTAGCAGTCAAGTCCCAACTATTTCAGATTCCTGTGTCGTAAAAGACTATTATGTGGAAGAAGTGGAACAATGGAGGACTTGAAGTCTTTCTAAAAAAGCATAAGCTGTTTTCCGGTAGGAGTTGAAAGGCTAGCAAGACACGAACTCAGCAGCTGCAGAGGCCAGAGCATGGATCTAGAAGTGGCCTGGGCGAGGCAGCTGCCTGGGCTCCTTCCCACCCCACCTGCCCCAGACTAAATGGTCTAAACCCCTCAAAGTACACATCCTCTTCTGTCCACACCGCTTCTGCCACGCTCTCCCTCCAGTCAGCAGCCAAACATGTCCTGTTTGTTTCTTTTTTATAGACTGTCATCACCAAAATTAGAAGTGAGTGACATGGGTAGGTGAGCAGCAAAGCCTGCCACGGCTGGTCACCCAGCTCAAGGTGACTGTAAGAAGACAAGCACTGCTACAAGTCTCCCCTCCCTGGGAGAAATAGCACAGCACTTACTCCCAGGTTTCTGCAGGCAGAAGAAAGCAGGCTGTGTGCTGTGTACCTGCAACCTCATCGCTCCCTGTCCCTCCCAGCAGAGCATGAGGTATATCCAAGCACTCTAAAGACACTGATAGGACCACAACACTCCAAGCCACTGCAGCTGCAGTACGGGGAAATTAAAATGGATACAGTTTCACAGAGCAGAAGAAAGATTTCGGCTTCTATAGACTGAAATTTAGTGTACAGTTTGGAAATAAATGCCCTTTTCAATCTGGGAACAAATTCTTACATGTCTGCAATTAAAAATAGTGCTGTAAGAGAAAGTTATGAAATGTTACAGACAAATCTGAAGTTACTAACTCCTTGCCTAAGGGCATCAACCATCAAGAAGCTACCTCCATCCTACAGTCATACTGCTTTAGTGATACCTATTGCACTTCCTAGCTTCTGAAAATTAAAACAGTCACAATATGAATGCTTTATCCATTTTGTAATGGAACAGCTAACGTTAAAAAGAGATGTAAACTCACACAGGCAATATTCAACTGTTAGAGAGAGAAGTGAGAGCCAGAATTTCAATTATCGAGATGTGTACAAAAATTTTATCCATTACCAGCAGTCTGCTCTATGACTCATCATACCCTTGCAAAGGAAGGATTAAAAGTGGATGTTTTTCTAGCAGTTACCCTGCATTCCAAATTGTATTCAGAAAAAAAAAGGCACTGTCTCAAAGATAGTCCAAATCCAAAATCTTTCACTATACATTTTCTTTCCAGGCACTACTGGTCTGTGATTAACAGACAAACTGCGTAGTTACAGATCCTTTGAGTTCAGAGTTTCTGTGAGGCCTTACTACATTAAAAAATGAAATAACAAGTAACAACTGACACAACAATTTATAGAGCAATGCAGTGTCTCAAAATAATTTATTGTTATAATAGTTACCATTAATAATAAATACAAAGAATAATAAATTATTAATATTTATTCTTTTAAAGTGATATCTAAGTATAGATATATGATATGAAAGTAGTGTGACATTGGCAAAGGCCTTACCAATGATAACATCTACTTCTGAAACTTGCTTGAAGTAAAGCTAATTAAATCTGGAAAAATGTTAGTAATAAAAACACACTCTTTTCCTTTTAAACACCTGTTCCGAATACTGGAGTCACTGAAGATCACAATAACAAGTTAACTGCATGCTTGGAACATTCCTGAAGCCTACTCAATTTTGCCCTCAGGGGACACCTCATCATTTTGGAATACTTTGTTCCAGTAACACTAAATGCAACAAATAAAACAAAATAAATAATAAAAAACCCCTAAATCCACAAATAAAACAACAACTCCTGACTACCACTGAAGTAAAATAAGATAGGCTCTACTCTCATGCAAAACATAAATCCCTTTTACAGTATCATTTATAGTTCAGAACTCTCATCCAAGATTCCTGAAACTTTATGATTAGTCAAGCCTGGAGCATTATTCCACCTAACAATAACAGAGACTTCTAAAGTACACTATGCAGTGAAATGTTAAATAGATGGGAAATATATTCCTAGATTCTTCAAAGTTCAAAGGTCAATCTGGATTTTTTTTTTAATTTATTCTTACAGCTCTAAAGGACAATTAAGTTATGCAAAATACAGTTCCCATGCAGCAAACAGTTGGATGTCCCATGAAATTTCAGGTTTTCTGTATCCTCAGGATTATAAACCAAAGATGAATGTCTATATGTCTATACAAGTATGCATACACATGTACACATGCACGTATCCTTACCTATACCAGAAACAAAGATGTCTGCATAGATACATCTCTCTGAAGATACATGCTTATTTTATATATATATTAAAATGTCATTTACATGAAAATGTATACAAAATGTCTTAATGATACATATATATACATATATATATATATTTAAGTCATGTCTTATTTTGGTTAGCCAAATAAAATTCAGACTGTGGTGCACTTCAGCAAAGTGACCACATGCCTAAAAGCAATTTGTACAATATGTGAGTATTTGGGTAAGACAGAAGTTACAAATAAATGCAAATAAACTTAAGATTGCATTCTCTTCCTCGTTTAGTATCATGCCAAAATCGTAAGTTCTTGCTTTCTGATTTACCACATCAAATAAGTTCACAGTCTCTCCAAGAAAAAAAGGAAGATTCTGACTATAACTCAGTCTGAAGTTTGAGAGAATCACGAGAAGACTGCAATGAGATTCTCACGGGGCACTGTGAGAAACTTTGTCCCTGAAGCCACAGTAGCTGCATTCAAATATGGCCATAAAAAGAAGTGAACTGTAAAACAGTTCAGTTTCAGAATTGGACTAAAGCCCAGGCAAGATTTTTTATCTATACACAAGGTCTTAAAAAGCATTGTTTAAACGACAAATACTGGATACTGATTCAGTTTGCATATTTCAAAAGGATAAGGAAAAATTTCAGATGAGTGTAGAAAAGAGCTTCAAGAATGACCAGTAGAAAATGCCTTAAAATAAAAGCCTCACAGAGTTCAAGCTGTTGAGCTGATGAAAGAGGAAATCCAGGAATTTTTTGTAGCTCACGAGTATCTCCACAGGGGGAGAAGAGTAAGCACTGGAAATTCTCTCCAATCCAGCACACAACAGAAGAAAAGTAGTGGAAAATGAAGCAGAAAGATCTTAATTATGAATTTGGAAGAAAAAAGATTAATTAGGCAATGTAGCTTCACACCTAACAAACTCAACATATGTTGATGCTTTCCCTTTGTAGGACATTACTTTCAACAGACATCTTTAGGCTCTAGCCTTGCATATATGCTTAGGCTTTTTAAAGAATAACTAGATGCAAGTTCATCAGCTATGATTTATGTACGTGCTGGTCAGACCAGATGATCCCAGGGACCTCCAGCTTAAGTTAATCTTAAGTCAAATGAGTGGTTAAATTACTAAGCACAAGATCTCAGCAAACCTCAGAAAGCTTCCAAAAACTGCAGTTCTTACTTGGAAAGATTTACATTTTAAGACTTGTTATTAGAATATATTATGCAAGTTAAAAAACAGAAAAGAATGGGATGACATTGTTTGTGGTAAAATGTTAACAGAAAAATAACTTTCTTTTTTTTTTTCTCCAGCTCGGGAGTGCTCTGAGATAGAAAAAGGCACCAGGAGAGGAGGAAGGATGGGTAGTGTAGCAACTAACCTCTGAGTAACACGCATCAAAGCTTCTGCTGTTACACAAACAGGAAAAACCAACACTGTTGCTGCATTGTAATAGTGCCTGTGGGCTGCAGGAACAGAGAGCAGGCCTGAAAATGTGTTTATTCTATCAGAAAAAGGTTATTTCCTTTCTTTTAAGAAATGAAAGTCAGGTATGTTTATACTGCTAACATTCTGATGCTAACGCAATGATGATCTACTATCTAAACTGAGCAAAACATTTATTTTTTCAGAAATACTGAAGTGTAAAACACTTTTCTTCTCTTTAAGATGGGGAGGTTATCAATGCCACCACACAAACACCACTGCAGTTAAAGGAAAGACAATGCCACATTTTAATTTCAATCTACATTTCTTCTTCCAAGAACATCTGTTTGTTCATTAATTAAAGAAACTTTGGGTAAAGAAAAGAGCAGACCTGCCAGGGGCCAGAGAGGAACCTGCAGCTGAGCTGGACCTACACAAATCAGTCAACCTCTTTACCATCTTTTCTATACCCACAACCTGACATTACAGAGCAACTCCCTGGTCCAGCCTAGTGGTGGAAGGCAAAAAAACCACCGTAAAGTGTTTATCAAGAACTTAAAGGACAACAGTGAGAACAACGTTTGAATAAGCCCCCGAGTTTCAAGACAGCACAGTAAAGGGGCTCTGGTGGTCTGCTCCCTTCTGTAACAGCCATTAGCCACTCAGATGTACAGTAATGCAAATGCCCCCTTAACAACCACTGCAAATAAAAAATAATTCCTTTAGAAGCAGGGAAGAGCTAAATAAGTACCTCAGCTAAGAGGATTTCCCTCATCTGTCTCCTGTCAAATGAAGCGAAGAAACCCCAGAGATTAAAAAACAAGAGAAAGAAACAACTCTAGAATTCAACTTCTTATGATTATCGGGCATTTTCATGGACACTTTTTATTTCACAACAGCATGATTTATGTTAAGGAGCCAGGACACATTTGGAAAACCACATGACTAAGCTAGTTCTAAAGCTTCCTTCCACTTCAGACTTCTGTGCATTAATTTGGGGTATATCTCTCAAACACTGAATGCACCAAGCACTGTGATAACATGGGATAGTTTCTGCTCACAAGTTTTCACGGCTTTTAAGCCAAAACAGGACTGCACTCTGATTTCACTTAGTACTAACAATAGCTGCACGAGCTTTTACACTAAAGGTTCAAAGATGTGAGATCCACTACATAGAAGTTTCAGCCTATGTCACTCAAACAAAATGACTGCAGCAAAAACAGTCCAACAAGACTTACCAGTACACTTCTAGAGTACTTTACATCTAGTGTAAGCAGCTAAGCTACCTCTAAAGAAAATGCCTCTTCACTGCTGAATTCTTGTGACAAAGAATGTTAATGATGACATCCCAGTGCTCTGCCACAATGATTATGAGAAGAAAAGAAAGTTGAAAACTGGAAAGCTCTCAGGAGGCAATTGGCTGGAAGAGTGAACTCCTTCTGATTTGGCTCGATGTCTGGAAAAACTTGTATATAATCTTTGCTACCCTGGAGAGATAGGATTCTCTGCCTATGATTCCCAGGAAATAACAGACACATTTCTCAGCAAGTTCCAGTGACACCGTTACTCTGTTCTAGGTACTCCTGTGATTTCAGACTTTGAGGGAAACACAGCTAGTTCTTAAACACAAGGAGTGCTCTGTGGCAAATAGTACTTGTTTCTGTATAGTTTCTCCTGACCGGTCAGTCAAGTTATGGCATAGAACAGTTCTCATGGACACAGCTGTATTTATTTCGTGTTCTAGAAGGAAAATCACATATATAAGCTTTGATAGAAAAAGGCCAAGGAAGGTTTTTTATCAAATAGTTTTAGCGTTGTATTATTTTTCAGCATTTGTTTTCCTTTTGCTACAGTCTCTCCCAACCAGACAGTTCTCAAGAGCATGCTGCATCATCAGACACACAGTGGTACATTTCTTTGTTCATGTCTCCTTACATTTAGAACAGAAAAGATGCCAACTTTTACTGATGTAAGCTGCATATGCTCTCACTTCTGACTTTCCCATTTTGTGACAATACCTTTTTTTGGCATTTGTGAAGACAGCGTTCAAGTTTGTCAATTCTACATTCCCTTTGAAAAACACTCCTGCATTAAATTCCACAGAACACGCTACATGTGGCCGTATCAGGAGGTATCCCATTAAAAGCACATGCTGGTGTCTCTCCACATTGTGAGTACATTCTTACATAACATGGCAAACCATCACAACCTCTACCGCTCTGCCATGTGTTTTGGGTGGGTTTTATTGACACCCTAACTACTGCCTGCTTTTGTCAGTGTCACTCATGCACCATCTGAGGCCGGAGGCACGCACAGCAACAAAATGAACCAAACTGCTGTCCTATTAACCTTAAACTGAAATCAATGCATTCATCCAATGCCCCAGTGCCACTCAGCATTACAAATGATTTTTCCCTGATCTATTTTTTACATCACATATACACCACACTAAAAAGAATTTGTTCTGTTCGATACATTAGATCCACAGGTTGACCGGTCAAAATGTACACAGTTGTGAAAGATTTCTTTTAAAAATATATTATTTATAATAATAATTAAAAATATTTTTTCTCCTCATAAATATTTCAGAAAAATTACATTATGGTACACTCTTATTAAATAAAAGGTAATTATTTAAAATGATACATGGAAACCATTAACAGATATAAACATGGTTCGTTACAGATGTGAACAAACAACACCAGCTGCTGCCAAATCAAATTATCTTACTGGCAGTTTCAAAATGTTCAAGCAGTACTGCCATGTTCTCCACCGAAAAAAGACATCAAGCCATGAATGCCACAGGTAAGGATGGCTGCGATTTCAGCCAACCTCTCCATAAATTTAACACTGATTTTAGAAAGGAATTATTTGTCACAGTCAAAAACACACGACCAGTCAGCAGAAGCACTGGGTTAACCTGTAGCAAAGTGAACCAATTTTACATGAGGATACAGATCAACAGAAAAAAGCATAATCATTGTCATCACCATCCTCCTACAGTTGAGCTGGCATTGTAAGCTTTAATCTTAGATTCATCTGCAGCTTTGCATCAAGGTGTATTTGTTCCACCATTTCTAAAAGCATTCCTACTGCCGTTAACAATGTTAAGGCTGTGTTATATTCTACAAATTAGGCCCTAAGACTTTGAGCAGTATCTCAACTCTTCAGTTGGAAAAAAACAACTCCATAACAGTAACGCCATTTCTGCAGAGTCCTTACAGTTGATTAGCAGAACTGATAGAGCTTACCCTTCCTCATTCCCGTACAGAAACAATAAATTACCAGACAGAATTCCATCTCTTCAGGACATCTTTCTTTTTGGCTTGCTATTGAGCTGTGATCTGAAGTTAAAGGCTTTATCAAACAGCAGACAAGTAATCAGTGAAATAAGAACAGAAAGAATCTACTCCGGTTTCTCAGAAAATTTAGTGCAAGTGTATTATAAAGCACTTGTAAGGTTATGTCTGTGATTTCAACGGCAGCAACTGCTTTTTTAATAAGCAAAAAACGTAATTTGCAATCTTTTCTGAGAAACGCCACAGGATACTTGATAAACTACAATAGTAGGCTTTCAATTTTTCCCCTGCAGATTTATATTCACATGGCAACCAAATTACCCTGCTACCAAGACACAGCGTTATTATTCGTACTACATGCAGTTTTACCACTTAAAACTGAAAAGCAACTGGCACTGAATTAAGAATCTCTCATCACTGAAATTCTGTGTTTGTGGATGTATACAAATACCTATGAACACATACTGCTATAACAGTAAGCTTTGGTGCAGTCCCTCAGCCCAAGAAGCTCAGCCTCCCTAAAGCCTTATGTCAAAACACATATAATACAGCTCACCCAAAATATATCTAACTTGAGATGCAGACAAGTAATTGTTGCCTGAACTCAAGTCACTTACAGCTTGTCAAAACTAAAGATCTCCAACCTCCAGATATGTCTCCTGTCCACTAAAAAAAAAAGTTAATCTGACTCACATCCACCTCCTCTAATACCTGGCAAAGAGAAAGGAGAAAGAAGATGGAGAAAGATGTGTTAAACTTTGACCAAATTAAATGCAGATCTTTAATTAAAATCTTTTTAATTGATACTTTTAATTGATACTTATTTTCAGAAGAGCTCAGGATCATTAAGTGCTGATCTTGGGTAAGCAACATATGACAACTCAGTATATTGTACAACTGCCAGTTCAGGAAAAATACAATATCAGTATACTGTTTTATTTGCTGTGAATTTACAATGACTTACTGTCATACATCTTCACTTTGATTTACCTTATTACTCTGAAATACAAATAGCTCCAGAAGTTTCATACATTTACTTTTAAATATAAATAATACATAAATGTTTTGTACTTATCCCAAACATCTACTTATTCCCCAAATTATATTGGCTTAATGCCTAGGATATTGGTTCTTGAGCAGTAATTAGTTTCAGGTCTGGGATCTTGCAACTCAGTAGCTCTAAACAGGAGCTCTGGGCAAGTGAAAGAAAGGATAAAGGCATCTTATTGTTTGTTTTTCTCCTAGACACATGGATACAGCCATTGCATACAATATTCAAGTCTCAAAGCTGACCTGTTTAGCTTCAAACCAGATAGCCAGAAAGACAGAAGAGCACAGTGACCTCAGGAACACAACCTTATCCAATCTTAATACCTTATTAGATACCTTAATTAGATCCTTAAGTCAGAGCTATTCATCTAGTCACCTTACAGTCAGTAAAGCATGCATTTTTGGAAATGCATCTTTCTACTGGCTATTTGTCAAATTATCTCTGCTTTTACAAAAGACTGTGATAGAATGGATGGGTCAAAGTCTGAGCATGGTGACTCTTTCCTATTGATTGTATAATTGAACTACTGGAGACTAAAAATAAAATTCAGTCACTCAAAAGTAAAACCAAAAGAATCTTCTCTCAGTTACAAAATTTCTGCCTCGACAATGTCACACAGGATAGGCTGTAGCGTATCTGGACTCCTTCTTAGGAAAACCCACTGACCTGTGAAGCTGTTAGTCTCAGACCAAATCCAGGATCCAGAGTACTAAGAGGCATTTTGACTTGATGATCTTTGTAGGTCCCTTTCAACTGAACTATTCAATTTGAAGCCTCATCATCAAACAACTTTGTCTCTGATGTTTCTCAGGCATGTCAGGAATGGAACATTTAAGACTCCCTATATACTTCCTCACACATTTCTCAATAAAAGATATGGGAACTAATTCAAAATACACATAAAATAAAGTGCTTCACAAATGTGACCAAAGATTGTTATAGCCCACTTCTAATAATTCACATCTGCACTTATTTTTAAGCAATAGCTTATTTTGAATGATGGGATTTGTTCTATGTACCAAGGCTACTAGAAAGACGCAGGCAGATGTCAGACTCTATGTAATGTAGCAGTTTTGGACTAACACTATACATTAACATCTGGCAAAGAAATATTAATTTAATTCTCTGAGCTTAATATTTTTGAGCATTTTTTTGCCTCACGTATCTCAATAATTTCAAATGTTCACTACATATATCCACATAAGCACAGCTTAGACTGTGTTCAACCTCTGTGGTAGATACATAGAAATAACAACTGTCATTTGCTACCACTGACAGTTAACACTGCCTCATGTAAGTCTACAAGACTGCCTTCAGAGTTGCCACGACAAAAGAAAATTAAAAAAAAAACAACAAAAAAAAATCCACAATATGTTAAAGTAGAAAAGATAATTCCTAATGCAGCATACTAATCAGAACAATTTCATATAGTCTCTTACAAGACAATCTACTGAGGGAATCTACTGACAGGGAAGAACACACACATCATTAACAACGTGTACTCCTACCAGGAATGCTTTTAGTCATGCCATAGATTAGAAGTTTAAGCAATTGCTAAGCAGACGTGAAATTTTCTGTTCTGAATGTCTGATTTGCCAATAAAAATTAAATTCAGTGGGTCATTCTACTCAGGACAGTAGTTCGTCATTTCAAATCTGGTCAGAAGTTTTTCCACTGCAGCAGGCCAGACAGCTGACATCACAGAGAGGTTTAACTGGCAAGTGTGGTGCACAGAGAAAGTGGCTACCCCATCAGACTCTGACTTGAAAGGAAAGGAGGACGAAATAGTCACCTTTCAACAGCTGAGGACAGTCTGCTGCTTTTCAGTGCATTTAAAAACATGAAATGAACATGGTTAAGATGTCTGCTGTGCTGTGCTCTATCATTTGCAGACTGACAAGCACCAGCTGTGAAGAATGTGGTAATTACCAGTCAGTACATTAACAGATAAGTGCAAAACACTGGTGCACACAGAAATATAATTCCAACTTCTCCCATCAGCTCCAGTGAGAAACAGGACTGCAGGCCAGCCAGAACTTATTAGGTCTAACCTACACTGCTCCTGCGTACACTGAAGTCCTGTTACACTGTAATCTGATACCAGAAGAATAAACAGCTTAAACTGAACCAAATAGGTCCTTTGTCTCTGAGAGTTATTAAAGCATTTGGGTTAGCTAAACCTAAAGCAGGGAATTAATTAGACCAGCATGTAGTTCCTTAAGGAGGAAAGGTGTCACAGCCCAGTAGTTTACCATTAACCAACTTTTCTCTGCTGCTACAGTGTCAACTTTTCAGTATCAGATTTATTGCAGCACACGGATTTTAATCCTCCGGGAACACCAACCAGACATGCATTTGGTGGCTGATGTTCTGGAAAGGAGAGGGAAATAGAGGTATTACATGCCTTGTGCATGTCCTACAGGAACTAAAATACAAATAGATCAGAAGTGAAGCAAATTTTCAGTAAAGGGGTAATTATTCATTTGCTTTGACTGTGCTACAACTCCTGTTAACTTTCAGGTCAAAGGATTGCAATGTCGTAGTTTCTCCAGTCAGAATAATGCTCATTTCCCTTTTAATACTATGTACACTGCAGATTGGCTAAGGATTTGGACTAATGCAGGAAGAAATGATCTTTAACCTTCTTTCTCTTACCAGTATATATCTAGACCAAAGGAACATCTTAAAAAAAAATTTTTTTTTTTACTTAGATTTATCAAACTAGAGTTGTCTTTTGATTAGAGAGGAACAGGGACTTCAGGTTTTGGAGTTTATAATTTGTGTTGTTCTCCTTTCCATGCCTCTTTCAAAATGTACAGGGTTTTGCAGGTCCTTCCTAACTGCGAAAAACCAAGATGGATTTCAGTTTTCAACTGCTTTGCTCACTCTGGTTGCTATGTTTTGCACTGGCCAGGTGCTTCAGATATGTGGAACCATGTGAGAAACAGAAAAATGGAGGGCAACAAACACAGAAATAGGAAGAGAAAGAGACAAGGCAGTAAAAGCACAAGGGGAAAAAAAGCTGCAACAGATAATAAAAGAGCATTTGAAATGCAAAACTCTACTCAAACACAGGTGGGGGGGAACAAAACAAGGGATGGCATAGCAACAGCTAATGGGCTATTATCTAAGGGCTTCTGTTAACACTTTTGACTGGTATTTTTTAAACACGTTATTCGATGCATAATTTGTAACACATTTATATAGCAAAGTGAAGTTTCAGAACAAGTTTGGCAGTAAGGAGGGCCTGATCCTGCCTGCACAGCAGTGCCCACACTACGCTGCCTGACACTCCAAAAGCACATCATTGCTCAGTGAGAGTCTGAGAAACTTTTCACATTTCACTAACTGCAGACCAAAACTGTCACTGCTTTTTAGGCACCCCAAGATCTTGGTGAAATTATTTTCTGTGAATATTTTTCAAAATACCACTAAAAGAGAACATCGTTTTCAGATCTGCAGAAGCATTCAAGATGCACTGTAATTTTTAAGTTGTGGCCACTGCCAACTACGGAGACAGATCACAAAAGGCAAAGAACAAAACAAAACAAAACAAAAATCAAAATGTGGCATTCAGATGTTCCCTTACTACCTTACATTTCTTCAGAAATGTGAGAAGATAAAATATATGTCTTATAATTTGCAGCTGGCCCCTGACCACGTGCAAAAGGACAACAGAGATGTCTTTCTCTGTCTTCCCTTCACCTGCATCCTTGTTGCGCAGAATAATGACTTAAGTAAGCAGAGCTTCACCTGATGCCTGGGTTCCATGTGGATCCCATCTATATTTCATCCTCACCACCCCACCAAAAAGAAAATTCCCACAACTTTTGCTGCAGTGATGGTGCAAAACACGGCAGTTCCTGGCCTCCTTTTATATAAGAATTAATTTCACTTTATTGTTTGTACTTTGTCCTACCGACTGAAAACACACACAGGGTTTGATTATATAATCTGCAGATAAGTGGGAAGGTTCTGAAGTCATGCCTAAAAACGTTCAAGAGCTCAGCAGAATATTTTTCCAAAGCATATGTGTATGTAGGTAAAATCATAACTGAGTTCTTTCATTCCGAATCACTGACAACATTACAAAGAAATAAAAACAAAGCAGATCAGATATTAAGAATAATACTTTTTAAAAATGCACAAAACATCTATTTAATAACTTGAGCTTGGTTCTGATGTAAATGGGAACTGCTCCAAAGAAATGTATGGATTTACACCACTTTACACTATCTGGTAACTTCAGCAGTTTCAGTCCAAATACCAGCAGATCAGTCACAGTAAAACACAGCCAACAGAACTGACATTGACGTCACTGCTGCTGGCAGACTTTTCTGAGGATCTGTGGGCTGGCTGAACCTTAGCCTTCCCTCAAGAAATGCTCAAGCACGTAACACATCAGTAGTTCCAGCAACAGCAGTGCTAGACAGGTCTTCATGTTCCCTCTCATCAGTATTCAATGTGTCTTAAGGTCTCAAGGCAACTGGAAGTCTTCCAGGTATCAGTGAAGTCAGTCTGGTTCCATTTACCAGCTATTAGCCAAGATTTGCAAAGACACCAAAGGAAAAAAGTTTGAAAATTCACTCTTCTGCAACATGGACTCACCTAAAAAAAGGCTCCAGTTATTCTATTTGAAGACACACGGAGTTGCAGAAAATATAGAAAACAGAGGTGGTTCCATTCTTGACATATTTTTACAACACAAATAACTAGGCAAGGTGAATCTAGCTCAAAGGTATAAGACTTTGAAAAATCATCTCTGTTTTCTCTTTTTCAACCTTTAAAGCTTGATGCTGTCTCCATCTGACTTCAAAAGCAGAAAATCACTCATTCTCAGTACAAGTACACGCACATTGAAAACAGCCTTCTGAGTTTTGGTTTTGTGTGTGTTCATATTTTTAAATTTTGATTACCTTTTTTCTTCTTCCTCTATCTTATTTTTGAGATAGGTAGATGAAATGTCCACAACTGGACACCAAACTCCTCCTATATAAGTAAGATGAAAGCAGGTAATCTGTTTCTGAGGCCCTTTCAAGATCTCATCACTTTTCACCAACACTGACAAGAGATGCCCGAAATTATTTTGCCCTACTGAATGTGGAAAGGAATTCTGCAAGTTAATGGTTCTATATCTAGTTCAAAATACCAGGAAGACTGAAGAAAGATCAACAACTTTTGAGAGTCTCATCTCTTAAAGATTTGCTATGTGCTGTGCTTGGCTTTGTGTACATTATACTGTATTCCACTGCATCTGTGTGACAACAGCAACTGGCATTTCTGATGTTGGCTTTTCTTCAGTATCATAAAAAGATGGTTGGCATTACAGCTGAGGGAAAAGGCTGAGATTCCCAGAATTTACAATATACATTTGACTTAGCCACAAGCTAATTATGTGAATCTGCATAATTTCCCGGGCTTCCTAACCTTGCTGTACTGACTCATTTAAAATTCTAAACTTTTTAGAAGAATTATCATTTTTTGCTGTAAGAAGGCCACATAGCACCTCAAGGTTCACACAGCAGTCTGTAAGAGATCCTGTCTGCACTAAAGCAGTGTGAAGTAAAACATAAACATCTGAACTTCGACAAAATGTTTGAAGGACTAATGAGAATGACTTGAAGATCTGCTCTTCCCTTCTGTGTAAAGAAAACGAGTTCTGGTACTGAAAGTATGGAAGGTAAGAGGAGGGCTTTGGGAGCATCTGAAAAGGAGAAGAGATGAATGTGAACACTTCCACAGAATAAAACTGGATCCTCCTTACAAATCAAAGCCATAATCCAGATGAGAAAACCGAACTGAGGGTACACCGTTTTGCCTAATCTGTGTGCATTTAAAACTGTTATGTACGTAGCAATGATGTCCTAAAATACTTTAAAAGTATAAACTGACACCTAACTACTCTGCTCTCGTGAAGCCTGAGCTGCTGGGTGGCAGCATAGTAGGATACTGGAACTAGATGATCCTTTCTAACCTAAGATGTTCCATGATATTACAAACCCATACATACAGTAGATGCTCCAGAAGGCCTGTGTAGATGAAGATCCAAGGCACCATAGTGCTTAAGTCTTAAAATATCCTGCAAGTCAGCACAGAGCTGAGAGGCTAGGGCAGTCAGAATGTAAAGCTCCATTTTGTGACAGGATAACAGTAAGTCTAAAACCAGGAAATCTTTCAGACATGCCAAGAAAGAAACAATACCACGGCCTACTGAGACACAGAAAGCACAGCAGATGTCCCAGGATTGCTGAGAACAGGAGAAGTCTCATGCTCAGAAAGGTCACTATCAGCTCCACAGAGAAAAAAAGGATGAGCTCTGTAAGAGACAAACTACAGTTAAAAATGACTGCATTTCTGTGTGAATCCACCACTGGGTGAGCTTCCACTTTCCGTTTTGCTGACACTATGCAAAGAGCCACAATTAAATTAACTGTACATGCAGGCTATGCTGGCCTCCTATTTTTGAAACATGAGTTACGATCACAACAGAAATCTGTTCTGTATTTCCCCGACAATCTACCAGGATTACATCTTTTTTTTCTGATAAGCCACAAATGCATGTTTACATTTTTGTTCCAAGTCTGGGACACAAGTGTCAGAGGAATCGTCATTTTACTCACAAAGGACATCCCTTCTAAGCCACCACTTTCTTCACTTCTGATTCCAAGGTGGGCTTAATGATCTAGCAAAAAGAAGAAAAGTTGTTCTCAAAATCAGTGTAAGAAACTTGGGCTGAAGAGTGGGTTGGTTGCTCTTTTTTTTTTTTTCAAGCAGTTTTTTTCTCAAGGTTTTAAAATGTTATAAGAAAAATCTTTCTCTATGCTTTTCCTCACAATTCACCACACTAGAAAAATTTTATATCCATCCTAAAATAAATTAATATGTATTCAACTGTTATACAGTAAAACACATACAATCAGGTGGAAAATTGTTCCCCCCAAGCTATCACAGAAAGAGTCCATTTAATATGCAACAGCATAAAGAAAAAAAAAAACAAAAAACAAAAAAACAAGAGCTTGCAAAATATTTTTTATTAACCTCCCCTTCTTTTCTTTCAAGAAGATTGATTTACCTTATTGGATTATTGCAAGAAAAAAAACAACACTACCAACAGCCTTTTTAAAGTTAAATTCATATTTCCTGGAATGAAAAGAAGTATGTGAATGCAAGTTTTTACCAGCTACATATAACCTGTGTAGCTTATAAACTGCACAGCATTTTCAAGGAAGTTAGAAATTAATACATGAGCAAACAATGCACAGAAGCCTTACGAAAGCAGCTAATACTGTCCATTTGTGTAAATGATAATTAACAGCAACCCAAGCTCCACTGCTGCTCACTGTATTCACAGAATCTAATTCCCATTTCCAATTTTCTCATTTAATCTCTGACTTTCTCATTTCATCACTGTCAAACCCTAGTCTCAGCTATCTTCTGTTCATACAGGAAAGAACTCAGCAATAAAGGCACATGAAACAACAGACCATGGCACAGAGAACTCAATTCCTGCAGTCAATTATTTCAAGCTTTCATTGTTTATAAGGAGAGAAAAAGTTCACACCATTTACTGCTAAAAATTGATTAGACTTAAAAGAGAAACCTATATTACCACAACTATTGGATTTCTACTCAGACCAAAATAGGAGCTTTAATTGTGATCTTGCCTTGGGATACCTTTAGTTTGCTTCAGTGACTCCTGCAAGCACTTGAATTCTCAACTCTACTGGTGAATTCTGATGTCCACACAGCTGCTACCCTCCATCTAAGGGATTGTTCTGCTCTTGAGGAGATGATTAGTTTCTTAGTTAAAAGATATTCATACATACACATTATCTTGGGAAGTGGAAAAATTGTCAGAGTATGGAAAAAATTTAACTACTCTCAGTATGCGTTGGTATGTTGCCCTGCTATGAGAATTTAGCTATTACTTGAGCCTCAGTAAACAAAGCAAAATCTGAAAAAGGATTATGTGATTAAACTCTTCAAAAGTAACCCCTTCTGCAACGGATATGATCATTTCCCCTTCTCTAAATACAAATAATTCTGTCTAATTAGTATTTGCCAGTGATCATGCATTGTTATGCTGCAGCTTCAACTAAGTACGTATTCTATCATTTTCCTCCTTTTCCATGTTGCATACCACACAAGCATGTGCTCTGGTACTTCTTGCCACAATACCTTCCAACACTGTCAGTCTCTGAAGGTTGTTTCTGATCACATCTTCCACTCTAATAAAACACCTAGATAATCTCTAAACACTGCTTAGTCCATACAGACTAGAAAATCTTAGCCGGAAGATTCAATTCTTCATACAAAAATGGAATACATGCCATTTTGCAAGTCGCCAAGCCTCAACTTGTAAATACTTGGAAACAGTAAAATAATCTAGTAAAAGGTACAGGTCAGTAGAAAATTAAGTTTTCAAGATGGCCAGAAGGTACCGAACAACAGTAGGTGACTGTTTTTGGAACAAATTCAGTGTAGACGTTACACTACCAGCTGAATCCTGGAGACTGCTCCAGGAAATTCCACTCTGCTGCTATGGGCAAGTACTTGTGGCTCTGCAAAAGGGCTCTAGAACATGGCCTCACAAAGGTCTCCTGCCAAGAGACACAGGAAGAAAAGTCCCTGATCCTCCCAGAAATTCAAGGTAAGGTGCAGAATACAGAATAACAGAAACAGAAATTAAGTTAATGTTGCGGTCTTTTCAAGACAGAAGTTAGAGTGACAACATGTTCACACACACAACATTGAAGTCAGGCAGTGTAAGTTACCCATACAACTGACACAACAAAAAAAATGGCTACTAATTTGTAGGCGCATGAAACACGAAAATCTTGTATTTCTAGCCTCTTTCCTTTCTAGTTAAACCACTTTTGCAGTCAAACAATTTTTTCCCCATATCATTCCCACTCCATGGTGATCTCCAACCTCCAGGAACTCTCAGGCTTACTTAATTGCAGTGTTCAACGGAGAAAAGTCTAAGCAAGATTCTAAGCTGCTCTCATCCTGTGCTAGATGAAGGAAGTCTAGAAATACAGGTGCTAGCACAGCTCTAATGTCAGGGACTGTTGCTTGGTAACAACAAATTCTTTACTTCCAACAGTCTGTGAATAAAATTATCCCACCAGAGTGCAACAAACTCACACTTTGCTCTTCCCAGTCAGAAGTGAAGCAGATCCCTATGAAAGGTGAAATGGAAGATGAACGGGAAGAAAAGTAAGGGGCCAAAGGAAGATAATCCAATTACCATTTTGTCTTTTAAAAAGCAAGGAATTGGAGCAGCTTGGGTTTTGCTTGTCCTAGGTTTGGGCCTCAGGGTGTTTAAGTTCTCCCTTGCATTTTCAACCAGCGCTTTAAAAAAGTTGTAAGCAAATCAAGTAAGGTAAGTTGCTGGCCAAACATCCAACTAGTTTGTGTCAACATCAGCTTCTATAACGTGCAAAAGCTGTTTTCATTAATGCAACAGACTGAAGAAATCAAACGTAATTCAAAACAACAGAAAAGTTTACTCTATGAACAACGCCAAGAAAATTGAATCTTTAGGTCTACAATACCAAAGGAAAACGTGACAAGAAGCTGTTCAACAACAGTTATTGCACATTCCTCCTTCAGGAATTCAAGGAATACATTTATACTTCTTTCCTGCTGTTCTTAGTGAACAGCTTCCTTTATCCAATCAGACATTTTCTTTGCATTTCTCTGAAATCCCTAATTCCCTGCAAACAGAGCATGGCATACACTGTTTTAAATTTCAATTGTATTAGTACAATTGTATTAGTGTTTCAAGTATATATACTTCTCTTTTAATCAAGCACTCCTATTTCTGCTGACACCCCAAAAAGTCAGTTTCCTATATCCTTATTTGAATAAGGATTAAAATACATCCTTATGTTAAATAGCTTCTAGTTTATTTACTGGTTCCTTCTAGGTTTTGGAGACATTCTTTGTAATGTAGCTTCAATGATCATAGCACTCTTCTTCAGAACAAGCCAATAGATGTGTACTTTAACATTTATATCACTATCAACTAGAAAATACATTTCGCAAAATCAAAAATTCTGTCAACAGTTTTATGCTGCCTTTTCACAAATCTATTCAGAATAGGTACAGTGGAAAGCATATACATACACACAAATGTTTTTTTCCTTGACTTCTTGCAAAATACAGACGTGAAAAATGCTGTGGGATAACCGTAAGAAAAGCTAAACTTTCATTCCTAGTACAGAGAAGCCACTGCTTTGGAAGTGAAATGCTTAAATAGCATCACACAATACCTTTAGCTACGCCTGTTTTCAGTGTACGAACCCTGCTGATTAGAACCTCATTTCTTTTACTGCACCTTTGAAATTCTTCCTGTACTACAATCAGTACTGCACAATTAAACAGTAATCCCCTGCTAATTTCACTTTGCACCAAACGAACTGATATTCTACTATAATTCTGAGACATTGCAGCACTGGTTGTTGTTTTTATCTGAGGTAATCAACATCATCAATGACTATGCCAGGAAAGCAGTAAATTATTCTATTTTTAAATCATAAAAACATATGCTGTGACATTGTTGTTTCACAGAGAGATGTAACCAATTATTAGTAAAATCACTTAAGAATATCTGGATCACTCTCTTCCCATCTTTACTACTTTGACCCACTTTCATTATTTTTTTCCCTGACCAAAACATCTTCAAAGTTTTAGGTGTTGGAGAAAGATGTTCTCTAGTCCTTGGGGTTTTTTAATGGGACTGGCATTAGATCTTGGAGTCAGTTCAGGAAGATTTTTCAATTTAAATGGCAAAATCTTCTCGTTAAGCGATCTCTTTTTCATCTTGCTTGAATTCCCACAGGTCTATTAGCTCTGAGGAACAATAGTGCATGAAGTTAAAACAAACAAACAGTATGGGGAGGGCATTCCCTTTTGATTTTCACATGAATCATGCAAAGACAGCTCAAGAGGAAAATTACAACAAATGTCTGCAATGTATAGAAACAGCAGGGGGAACAAAGCCAATAGGGAACAACTCTAGTAAATGAAGGGGAAAATAAAAACTTATTTGTACCTCTCATCAAGCACTTCACTATGAACTCATTTTTAAAAACATACCAGTAAGGATAAGCTGCAATGACTTAAAAGTCAAATGAGAAAACACTGCCCATTTTCTTGATGCAATTAAAAGCTTTGCACCTGGCCCCTCTGCACCAGGAGCAGCGCAAAGCTGAAATGACCACACAGGACAGGGTGATGGACTATACCAATTCACTGACTCATCCTCTTGGTGCTGCCAAGTAACGCTACTGTATGGCTTACCACATTTAATGTCACGCCTCTTCTCAAAGCCAGGAAAATCTTTGAGATGTATTTCTGCTTTTAAAAAAATGCAGCTCTGAAATCCGGAATGCGAACATGAAGAAAGCAACATTTGACCAAATCTCTCTCTTCACCTCTCTGCCTTCTCTCCCATTTTCTCTGAAGCGCCAAAGGAAAAAAATATCACAGGCCCAAGAAAGCAGAACTTAAAGGTAACTGAGCCATTAAGGCAGCCAGCCACAGAGGAAGGAGGTGGCCCTGGAGGCCCATCGACATTCCCTCCCTACCTTATTTACTCCTGCTTTGACCATTCCTTTTTATACCACAAAGTAAACAGACATAACACATCTGAATTAACTGTTTCAATAATGAAAGATGTAAAAATGATTAAAGAAGCTAAATAAAGAAATAAGGTATGACAAAAAATGTGAAGAAAAAATAATGCAAAACAGCATTCTAATTACAGAAGCACAGAACTGTAGGGATTGGAAGGGAACTCTAGAGATCATCGAGTCCAACCCCCTGCCATAGCAGCTCCCTAGCCCAGGTTGCACAGGTAGGTGTCCAGGTGTGTACTGAATGTCTCCAGAGAAGGAGACTCCACCACCTCTCTGTGCAGCCTGTGCCAGTGCTCCGTCACTGCTCCTTGACAAAGTTGTTATGCATGTTTGTGCGGAACTTCCTATGCCTCAGTGAACGACAGTCCTTTTCAAATATGCATACACACACGCAAAACTATGACACCATTTCATTTTATTGCACTTAAGTTGTTAGTTTTTAATGAAAAGAACAAAAAAACCTCTGGCCACTGGGGGAGAATTTTATGCTAAATAACAAATTCAGCACAACCATTCCAGATTTATACAAATCTGACCAATTAGTCAGAAGACTGCAAAACTAAAAGTACATGAGGGAGAACAATTACAAGTCAGATTTCAGAAAAATAACAAAACAGGCACAGAAAGAGACACAGGGTCTCATCTACTACAGCAATCCTTTTGTAGAGCTGGAAGGTAAACCAACAGAAACTTTTGAGAAGTTTATTTTATTTCATTACAGAACACTGGGCAGCCTGACACTTCACACAGTGAAGAACTTCACTCATATGTATTCTTTGTAACTAATTAATAAAAAAGCAGCCAGCTGTCTTTGAAAGTAGTTTAGCTTTTCTGTCTCCTTTAGTTGCTACCCTTCTACACATAACTGTAAGGAAGGAAGCAACACTTTTTCCCTGAAGTCAAATGAGGAACAAATTCCTTAAATACAAAGGCTGCAATACAACTTTATAGATTATCCAGATAAACATTATCTCATTATTCTCCCTGCATTTTTTCTCTCCACGAAAGGGTTAAACTTCAGCAACCTGACAAAAATATTCTGATTACAGCTCATTATTTATTTTTGTTATTACCACATAAGGCAGTATGTACCAATAATAAACATTAGGAAAAAATTTAATACCTGAAGTTATTTTCCATAAAGTAGGAAAAACTGATTTTTTTTTTTTTGGTACTCTTAATTCTATAAATAAATGTTATTAATCAGACCCAGCCAAACCATATACATTTGTCAAAAAAGTGCAACAGAATATGAAGTTCTGTTCTAAAGCAAAGCACACTATTGAAAAACTGTTGTTATAAGGGAAACTAAGAATGTGAAACATCTAAAAGCAAATAATATGGGGACAACCTGGATCCTTTTTCATTTAGAAGCAGAAACACCTGCAGTAACATCTAAGATTTATCTCAGTGTATTCTTTATTCATACAAACAGTTAAGTATGTACCAGTATACCACCAATATTGATAAGCCTGGCCAGAGAGTTTCTGACATTTTACAGAGCCCATAGGGGTCACTTCACAATTCCATTTAGTATCTCCTATTTTCACAAAGTTTCAAAATCAATTTATCCTCCTAAAGCACGTCAAAATAATTACATGGACACATTTTCTATTTCAACTAAATAAATGCAGCATAGTCCAGGGAGATGAAATACTCTGAAGCTAATAACATTTACAGTTATGAATGCTATGCTAGAAATGTAAGCGTCACGCTTCAGGACATAAATTCCCCTTGACTTATCAGACTCTCTAGAGCGAAGAACATTCATCCACTTTGCTCTGAACCCTGAAGTACACACGAGGATGCCACAGAAGGGCTCCCAAGCTGACAGCTAACTGTTTGACATATCACAGTGCATTCTTCTCTTAAACACTTCAACAATGTGCTAACAAAAGCTGGAAAGGTCTTCACTTAGAGGTCTGCATTACTGCAGTCAAGATGTCTGTTTCACAACTGGGATGATTTCAAGAAGGAATATTACATTCCAATGTATAACTTTCAAACTACCCGTTTTGTTACCAGAACAGGCTCAGCTCTAGAGGGATGACCAAGACATCTGGACGCTCCTTGGCATTCTGCCTTTCCTCCCTTCCTATCTTCACCTACGTCCTATCATAGAATCACCGAGGTTGGAAAAGACTTCCAAGATCATCTAGTCCAACTGTCCACAAATCACCAATATTTCCCATTAAACCACGCCCCTCAGTACAACATCTAAATGTTTCCTGAACACCACCAGATTCAGTGGCTCTGTCACCTGCCTGGGAAGCCCCCCATATGGAAACTGTTTTATCTACTGGAAATATTAAGAAACCAAGAAACATTCTCACCAGAAGAGAGGAAAAATCCCACTGAACCAAACCCTGTCATTCTACGACTAGAGAATGGAAGCTCTACTTCTTGTCCATTGTAGCACAAATCAAGAAAGGGATTCTGGAACAAGAAACTTTTAATACACGGTTCACAGTTAACATGCAGTTTTCAAGAATTCAGGTGTTACTTGCATGCCACAGATAAGGAAGCCTTCATAAACTACCTCTGACATTCCCTTCAAGCAGTGTTTCTATGCATACTCTGTCTTGAGGGTATGAGGGTATCGGTAGACAGCTCATAAGGGATATAAATCTGGTCATCTTCATTTATCAGGTCTTCATTAGCTTTATGAATTTATGAATCCCTTGAAGACAAACTTCTGAAAACAGCCTGTCAGCAATGCCTTGTCTATCACATGGGGTGGACACAATATTAAACATGCTCACCTAATCTTCAGACAGATGTGTGGCTCACTGAAGCTGGTGTCACACATAATTAAATGCTGAAGTTGACTTGCTTAAATTACCAAATTAGTATATGCACTCATGTGTTGCTCTCAAGACCTCATGGGTTTATATTAAAAACATCACTTATAAAAAATGCGAAATGAAATCTTTCCTAAAAGGCACTGACTCAAAATGAACTATCAAGAACAACTCGATTGAAGTAAAGAGAATTTATAAGATCCCCTCAGTGCTCTCTAGGCTGAGCAGACCCAGGTCAGTCCTTCCTCATGATTATTTTCATATGTGTTCAGGCATTCATAAATCTTCACAGACAAATCTGAGCATCTGGTTTAGCTCCTATCTATTGACACACCAGAACTGTAGAGAACAGCAAAGATAACTCTGCTCATCAGCTGCTCCCTATTGATTATTTCCTCCCTAACAGCATATACATTCATTTTCCATTTGAGGACTCGGCAAGGATAATAACTAGGTAGAGGATTGCAGTTACTTATTTTATTACTGCTCTTGAATTGTTATAGCTAAATATAGTTGGACTTAAGGATCTCCTTTCGTGTATTTCCAGTGGAGTGAGTCACATCTGTTCCCATCTCTACCTCCTCTCCTCCCTCAATCCCTCTGCTCCATCCTTTGTGGAAGCTCCTGTCCTCCTGTCTGCAGAGCAGGACACATGTAAAGGCTCCTTCCTCTGAAGAGAGCAAAACAAAGTACAGACTTTGAAAAGAAACAACAGTTTCATATGATGGGTGGAAAGTAATTCCTCCACCTCCAAAGAGAGCTTCTTTGCTGCTGAATTTAAAGAGGCAATCTTAGGTGCAATTTTACATGCCCAACATGTCTCAAGGTCTGATTAGAAGAGTGGCAGAATAATCAAGAGCTGCAACCATCAACTATCAGCAACAACACTGCTAGCATGAATTGCTAGGTAGTGCTAAGTACCCAGAACAATGAATCCTCATAAAGTACCTGAAAGTCTAGGAGAAACATCTGAATCCATGAGCACTCTGCACAACTTATCTTGGAGTAAGATTTGAATCGCAAAAAAAGGCCTGGGCCTATATAGTGAACAGTAGGTGAAAAAAAATGCTGAAATGCTGTCCACTGAGTGAACACAGGCACTGAATGAGGCAGGAAAAAGTCTGTGGTTTCTGGAATTCATATAACAGGAGAGGTGAAGAGCAAGTACAAGATAAATGAGGTCTGAAAGGCAGCTTTAACTCCTGACATTTCCAATATTTCAAGTTTTCAATTTCTAAATGTTTATGTTTTTTGAATGCACCACTTAGAACAATTCACACAGAGAATGCTCACTGCCCATCTGTTTCATAACATGTTCAAGAAATGTTATACTTTATTTGGTTCATAGAAAAAAATTAAACAACAGAAACTATACATTATAGTTGACCACTACTTACTTTCCAAACGTGGTCCTTCTTTTGGATTTCCCGATAAGCAGATTTTCATATTACCATTGCAGACTCAACCCTGAAAAACTCTTTATAGCTGATTTCATGCTAGATTATCTATTTATTGTATTCAAAAGGAAAGAACTAGAAACGTCTGCATTTTCTTCTGATTAGATGCAATAAGGCATTCAAGAGAACAAGTAGTTTGTGCTCTAGACTTCTGAGACTGAACATCAGCACTGGGCTTGAAGCAACAGAAACTATGTGGCCGTCAGCTTCCCAGGCATGCAATAAATGACACAATTCTCCAAAATGCCTGAACCACTCGTCTCTAAGTGATAAAACATCCCATGCCATTAAGTAACTATACAGATCCTTATTCTGAATAAACACCAAGTAAATCAAGTCCCAATTCCAGCTGAGATACACAAACCTTTGCCTACTGTCATTCCGTCTACAAGGAACAACAGAACCCATGAAGCTGTCAGAACAGTTCAGCAATGTATATGCAAACCCATTAACGTGTGCTCCCTTTTGTACACTGTGTGCTTACCAGATAAATCAAGTAGCTAAGCTGTTGGTCCCACCTCCAGTTCTTCCTTCTATAAGGAGCAGCACTTTCAGTAAAACTAAAAACCATGCTTGGTTACACCGAACATTAGAGCCATCTTGCATTTGCCTACACCTCAACTCCAGGAGCCTTATGATTATGTCAGTGACCCATGCACTCGGAGCACAGGAGAGCCAGCTGTGCTGCCAGTATTATACCAAAGACTATGACAACGCAGGAAAATTATAATAACAAAATGTAGATAATACTCAGTGCTTAGAAATAAGTGCCAGAATTAGACATTTGTCTCTGACACAATGTTTAGTTATTTCTGGTTTCACTCAGTGCTACACCATACACAGTGCTGCTCTTGAAAACACCAGTCTTCTATTACTTGTTAACTAGCAGGTATTTATCAGAGAACATTGGACAAAAAACCTAAGTAAGTGGAAACATAAACATCTGCATGAGGACCATTGCTCAAACAACAACTGTCTGCATCCATGCTAGTAATAAAGAAGGCACATGCATCCACAGAGGCCCTGGATTTGGGCAACACAAACAGGGAGTGGTACAATCTACCTGCAGTCTTCATTCTCATTGTGCTGCTCAGACAGGCTGTTTTACGGAGACTCTCATTAGTCCCCTTGGCAAAGTACTACTTGACACGTAGAGTATGCGACCTACCCTAAGCATTATTTTTATAAAATAACAACAATAACAGGGTATTTCATATAGGCAATATATTCCTTATGGGATGCACTTTACAATTTTCTACATGTTCTTCACATATTTTAATTTTTATATAATTTCTGCATGTACATATCATTTGTTAGCAGCTTTACTATACAAACCACGTTCCAGGCGGTCAACTACAACAAAAGGGTTATCATCTATGAAAGACAGACACAAAGATGGAAAGAAGGGCAAAAAAAGGCCAACAGAAACAACAGGGTATATTATGATAAAAAAGCATGAGACTACACAGACTTTTACTGCCCAGCTTTATAGTTTGGAAATATCAGCTATTATCTTCTAAAAATAGACAAATAGAGAAGTGACATCCTTGCTCATTTTTGTTGTCCACAAACAGGGCTTACTGACAATATAAGGCACCAGTTTCTTGGCTTGTACATAAATATGAGAGCGTAATTCTATTTTTAGTTAAATTCCTACAGAAATCAGGCATATATAACCGTGTCAACACTCAGCCCTCTCTCCTGATATCTTCAGGGCCCACAGCCAACTTCAACCAATTTTAATAAAAAGCTGTGCTATCCATCTGCACATTCTGTGGAAGCTGGCAGGCAGATACAGGATAGGCAACATATAAAGGACTGCCCACTTCAAGGGGAGGTGGTGACCAGCACACTGTCATTTCCAGTTCAGAGGCAGCACTTGTGGCTTTCTGTCCAATCAAAGAGACTGGGAGAAAGACAGGGCACAGCAGAGCAAGGAACAAGCATCTATTATGTTAAAAAGAGAGAACTCATTAGACTTGCTGGTCATGGAACATCATATACACATCTGCATGCAGCAGACTAAGTTGTGTCTTGGCAGGAAGATTAAATTCAATTGTTTAATGGGACTAACCCACTGCTGATTAAAATAAACCTAAGTGCTCCTCACAGTCTTTAACGTATGTCCCTTGGCACTAATATTTTTATGATGAAGGCTGAATTATGTTCAGATTGAATTAAAAAAAAATTGAGAGAAACTGCATTAGGCCATTTAATACAACTGATCATTTTGAACAGCAATTACATGTTTGTTCTCATATCCTGTAGGACATAAAGGTGATCTATCTTAAGAAAATCTCCAGATGCAATGAGAAACAAACATAACGAAGAACTTAACTAATGGCATCTGGTCTTCCTCTGTCAGCGACATTCCTCATGGCTGGTAACCACCATAAACTATTCCTGTTACCCTCATATGTGAATTCATATCACTAAATTACTTAAACATCCCTGGCAGGAAAACTCAACCACGTGCATAGGCAAATATACTCATATAGTTGAGAAGAGGTAGTGTGGATCCCTTTTAGAATGCAACTAATTTCAAGCTTGCTTATATAGTTCCACTTGGTGCTAATTTTCTTTCACCTACCAGATGCCCTTTTTTTCCACAACAAACTCTTTTAACGTTACAGAATCACAAACTGTGTGATGTGATTTCAATAATGTGTAACATAACTCGTTCATTCTTTCCTTCTTTCCTGAATATCAGCTTCCTTCCCTGCAGACACAGAGCTCAACTTTTTCTCCACCAGATATGTTTTTTTGAAGTTTGTGTTATTCTTCCATCTTCCTCTTTTGCATTTACTTGTCTTGCCCCAGGGTTTTGGTTTTGTTTACTGTTTTCTCTCTTTTCTCTTCTTCAGCAAATAAAACTACTTCTATCTACTCCCCTACCTTCAACATTCAGCACTCATTAGTTATTTCTTCACCAGATTCCCATCATTCCTATGCTTTCTTTACCCTCTTCATCCAGAAACAGCTGGAAGTACTGAGCAAACAGAAAGCAGCTTCATTAGTGGCTGCCCCCTCTGCACCATCTAAGCTACCTCTATGTATCTTCATTATTCCAGCACAAAAACCCGAGTCTGAAATAAACTGGCAGGGTATGCTGAAGGGCTTCAGCACTGACAAGAAGCACACCAATGGCCACAGCATACAAGAGGTGAAGTGGCAATGCCTGTACTGAAGGGGCCAGGTGGCTTCAAAAAGGCAGAGGGCTAAGGAGCTGTGACCCACAGTGACTGATTCTGAAAGAGACTGGAGGCTTTGTAACTTTGGAGAGACACATCGATGCCTAGTGGTACAAACTGCTGAGTGGAACAAAGGCAAGCTGTATCTGTCCGAAGAACTCATGGCTGCTTTCATTAGGAAAGACCGCATTATTTTCATGTTTTCAACGTAAGAAATGCAGTTGCAAAAATAAAGGATTGCTATGTAGGGAAAGTATGTTAGAGCATAAAGGACCTTAAAGGAGAACCAGTGGCCTAAAAAAACAGAAGATCAAAGGGGTTTGCATGAATGAGGACAGAGAACATGCTATAATACTAAACTGCACTTAAATATCATTAATTCCCCACTAGTCCTCCCCGCCCCCCCCCCCCCCCCAAAAAAAAAAAAAAAAAAACAACCCCCCACCTTGCTAGGCTCACATTCAAACTATCTTGCTAAATAAAGCCTGAAGTATGAATTTAAATCACCACTGCCTCCTCCCTGCACAGTTGATAAGAGAGATGAAACCAGCCACTAATGCTATCCTGCATGTATCAGAGAAGTAAAACCAGTTGACTCCATCTGAAGCATTATCAAACCACAAGCAAACAATACACACAAACAAAACCTCGAAATAAACAAAAAATGAAACAAACAAACCCAAAACCTTACAATTCAATAAAAAACGCTATGTTCTTCTGGTGTATATGTAGAATGGCAAAACTATTGTGAGTACATCTTAGAAATCACATTTAGAAGTTAAATAGTGTAGGGTTGAGAACGGGATTTGTTCGCCAACCTTTCTAAGCATACTGTTGTCATATGTATATTTTCTGCAGCTTCTCCAATCCCTCTGCTCACTGCCTTTCAAATTCCTCCCAGACAGCTGGCAGCATCTCCAATTCTGTTCCCAGCAGGCCTTGCCTCCTCCCAGTCTCTGATTTCCCTAGCAAACTCCCGCAGCCTTCCCACACTGCCTGCACTCCTACTATGCGTACTTAGAAGACAGGAGAATGCATGCACCAAATCCAAGTGTGCATCAGATGCTCTGAGCTGTAACTCAGAAAGTGAATGAGTGTATTCAAACTACAAACATCTCAATGACAGTGACACAGTGACATTTCATCTATCAAATATGACTACACTTTGTATAACATTAGATGCAATAGATGTATATATGCTTCATAAATGTTGGCTGCTCTGAAAGTAATGTCTCCTATTTATTTCCATGGAAACTACAACAGATACAAAGAGCACAATAACGCTAGTTATATTTTATTTAGCTATTTTAGTTGTATTTTATGTAACACTATGTGTGTTGTAGAATGACAGAATATCCTGTGTTGAAAGGGATCCATAAGGATCATCCGAGTCTTACAGTTTCATGGTGTGATGGCTGTGCACAGCTGTTCAGAATGTTGCTTTCTTTCACCTCATTGATGTCGTTGCTGAAATGCACCACCCACCCACTGCCTCATTTAGCTGACATCCACTGTTTGGTCTCCTTACACGTTCAGCAAGCGTCAGTTAATGTCAATGGGAGACATTTTTTCTGCATAGAGGATTCAGTTCCACACCTTTGCCCCATATAAAGATCCATGTCAGACACCACTGCGTCCAACTGCCCTCTGCTGCCATCTGTCACACAGCAGCAGAACGTAATGGAATACTGATGGGAAGGTTCATTCTCTACTGCCATACCACCAACATCCACCACTGATGTTGCGATCCAACATAACAAAATAGGAGGCATTACTTTCGGAGCAGCCGTTGTAATTCACATTTTCCAGCAAACGCAGACAAGTCTCAAAAATACTATAAACTGATAACTAATATTTTATCACTGGTTTCTTCAGTTGGTGAGACCTTCACACAGACTGTCCAGGAACGCTTCCATTTGTTTTCCCCTCCTCCTGCGTATCTGAGCCTACAGATGTGAGACGACACTGCACACCATCTGTACACTGCTCGCTTACAGCACAACATTAACCAACGTTAATCTGTTGGTAACCAGCACTAAAAGTTTCAAGGGAAAGTGAAAAACAGAGGCAGCTCAGAGAGGGAGGGAAGAGAAAGTACGTAAGAGAGCAGGAAGATGTAGGTTCTCACCTCCCCTGGCATCATTCAAGTTACAAGGGATGTTAAACAGTGAAGTACTAGGCCCTAATTTTCCTGTCCAAAGCTTTGTCAGTTTTCTACTCATTGCTATCTGTTATCTAGGAGTCCTCTCAATTTTCTTAGATCTAAGAAGAAGCAATAGTATTTCTCAGTATTCTATATTCCAGATGCAAGTCTAAACACCGGTCTAAATTAACAGTGTTTATGCTTCCCTGAATGAGCAGAACTAAATGGTTTTCTGAGTGCTAGCTGCTTCTGCAGAACACCTATCCACACTTCTAAGGCATCTATCACTGTAGGATTTTCTTTTGATGAAAAAGGTTTGTTCTATTTCGGTCTCCACAGACTTCTTCTCTGGCACTGAGTACACACTGAACAGAAGGTGAAAAAGAAAGTAAACTGCCACAGAAATGTGGGTGTAGGAAAATCCTGTGAGTCCCTCATGATGCTGCTGATTTCTCCTCTGCTTTGTGCGCAAATGAGTGGTACAAACAAAACGGAATCACACGCCAAGCAGCAAATGCTCTGTGAACTCACCAGGGGCACATCTGAAAGGCATGCTACTCAACAACTAATTGCTTTGGGAAAGGAAACAGCACAGAGGGCTTACACCTACAAGGATTCTGTTGTAACTGCGGGGCAGGTAAAACAGCCCAGAATTACAGCAGGTCTAAGTTCATTACAATGTTCTACAGACTCTCCTGTTCTGTACCGCAAAATGTATGCAAAATTAAAATGTATGCTTGGGCAGCATGTTTCTGCGGTACGTTGTTATGCCAAAATCATCAGTCAAAAAGACAAATTAAGAAACACGAGTCATGGGGACAGGTATTTTGTCATCACTTGTGCATGCTAGCACATCCATGCTCAGCATGAGATGGAAAAGAGCATCACACATGCTGCCCATGAGCTCACAAGTTGCAATGTGCGTGCTAAGGCAAAAAAGTACTTGCAGAAGCTTGTAAAACATCACTATAAAGACAGAAGAACAAAGACTTCAATGGGGTTTAAAGCTCTGCTGGGAACAGATCGTAGTATCCCTTGTGAAATAACCACTGCCATATTTAAACACATTGCTCCAGTTTCAGTGCATGCTTACACTGCACTGACACTCCTCTAAGTGACTAAACCAAGCCAGGATACCTTTGCAAGAAACAGTAACAGACCTTTCTAATATTTGTTATTAAATTAGTAGTTAAGCTTTTATTAGATCCATATAGATGCTCCATAATTCTGTTACTAATTTAAAACAAGAAAAAAGCACACAGGTTCTACAGCCTGACATGTTTGCTTTTTGAGTTTACTGCAATATAATGAGGTCTACACAGAAGAGCTGGAAATAAAAAAAATGAATAAATAAATAACATTTTTAAAAAAAGCTTTATATCAGAAAGAATTTCTGTTCTAAAACATTTTTGCTCTGTGAATCTCTCATGCTGCAGGCGAAGGGATGGGGAAATTCTGCATTACATTGTGTAACATAGGCATATAAAGCCTAACTGGCTTCAGACTAGTAAGATTAGAAGATATGCACAAGCACATAAGTGTCAACTGCATTTTTGTACTAAACAGGGGAAAACAACATCAAAAAAAGTTTAATTCTGGAAAACTACAAGGATCACAAAAGTAGCCATGAAATCTGCCCACTGTCTCAGGCCAGTTCTTCACAGAAGTTGGGTTTGATCCTTGTGAGTCACTACCAACTCAAGATAGTCTACGATTCTTTGAACGTTCACACTTCAGAGAGCTTAAATGTCACCCCTGGTTTTGGGTCACCAACAGTGCTAGAGAGTGAGTGACAGCTGTCCCACCGGTACACCCCTCAGCACAGACATGGAAGCCATCTCTGAGCCACTGGGAAAAACTGGGAGCAAGACTGAAGTGACCCCAAAACCATGACAAACAGCTGACAGTTCCAGATCCCTCTGCTATTTTCTGCTAGAGATGCATTTATTTCCTTTTTAATGGACTTGCAGAAGCCCAAGATCAGCTTTTCCTCTACATCCTTCCTCCTCGTCTGCAGAAGGCTACACAAAAAGTAATTCCTGCTTATTTTGGGATTTCAGATAACTTCTCTTCCATGGCACACAAACAGTGCTGTAGTGTCAGTACACTGCTCACTGATGCCTTCCCGAACAAGTCTGCTCTGCTAGGTCTTACCTGAAAGGCTGCATTGGTGAAAAAATGCAATAGGGAGACACCAGCTGAGAGCCTTAGGGTGGTTAAGGCACCGGAACAGGTTTGCCCAAATATGTGGTGATGTCCCATCCTTGGAGACATTCAAGGTCAGGCTGGACCAGGTTCTGAGGACCTGATCTAACTGGGAACGTCCCTGTTCATTGCAGGGGAGTTGGACTAGATGACCTTTAAGAGTCTCTCCCAACTCAAGTGATTCTATGATTGTACAAACCAAGGATAGCACAGGAGCTAAAGGCACTGTCAACCTGGATCCACAGCCAAGTGTATCCAGAACATTTGCTGGCCCAGAAATGAAGGAAACTAAAAGCATTTAACAGTTTATTGACAGATAAATTAAAAAGATAAACAGGTTATCACTGCCAAAGGAGGGAAAGGTAATGTCCTCCTGCTTTTCCCTGTCCCAAGGAAAGTGCTTTCACTTGTTCCTTTTAACAGCACTCGTTGCAGCAGACCTTCTGTAGCCACTCTTACTTTGTTTCTGGAGTGAGTTAAAAATCAAGAAAAATTATTTAAGTACACTTAAAATTGCAGAAGAACAAAGACGGCAGTAGTCTACTTTACAAAAATGAAAATCCAATGCCATAAGCTAGTATCTACAGCTGCAATAAGCTGTGCTACCGCTGTAGTTTGCCTTGAACACTGCCCTGTGACATTAATAAACTGATCAAAAAGGTTACCTGGTTCTGCAAGGATTTTTACCTTTTACCTTCCAGAGTAGCAGTTTGCCATATTTTGTTGTTGGGTTCTGTCTGTAAGTTTTATATTTAACCCTAACTATCCTTGAAGTTCTACAGCTCTCTGCCACCTGCAGGCAACACTGCCCATTCTGTGACATGCTACAGCAAACAGGCACAAGATCTTTGTCAGATACACATGAAAAGTAGTTTTCCTCTACTTAAATGACTCAGAATAAGAAGAAAAGCATATGTGAATATAAAAATAAGACAGATGAAATACGTAAAATTCTCTTGATAGGTTTTTAAAGCAAAATATTGTGTCTTTCCCCACTGAAAGTATAGAAAGGAAAAAAAGAAGCTGAACCGCAACCTGCAATTTCACATCTTCTGCAAGGAGAGGAGCTACCAATAGCAAAAAATCTAACAACTTTATCCACAGAAAAATAGTGCCTATTTTAGGATTAATATCTTCATAAAAAAATTAAAGATTCTCTTCTCAAGGAAAGATGAAAATATCAGGGGAACTGGGAGGAGGGATCACATCCTAAGATAGAACAGCATTACTAAAACCAAGGAGCAAACGGTAGCAGTGAAACTTCTAAGGGAAAGCAGGGCAAGGCAGCACAGAAAATGTTGTTGACCCACACAGCACAATTCAGTTGAAACCCTTTATTACTAAAACCTGAAGAAGGAACAACACGTTTAACTTCCTGATAGGCCATTTCACCAGGGGAGCACAGGAACTGTTTTCTGTTAACATTCTAATAATGGAAAAACGCTCAAGGGAAGAAAACTCAGAGCAGAAAGCAAAGATTTCAAAATGCCTTTGTGGCAACACGATGCTGAGCAACAGCACCCACACGGCTCTCTCCAGATGGCTCTGCTGAGCCCCACTCCACAAAGAAGGGACTTTCAGATGGGAACTGGCACCAAAAGGGAACCTGGGTGTTTTGTCTTATTCTGTCAGCAGAATCAGCTGACAGATCGTGCAGCTCCCTCCTGAAGCAGGTCGCCTTCTGCAGCAGGGCCCAAGCAAAGCCTCTCCAGAACGCATCTACTCAGACAAATGCATGCTGCTCCTATAAGGAACTCACATGGAAAGGGACACCCATCTATCATCTGTAGCACCTAAGACCCCCAAGCAGAGACTTCTCAAGTATATCAGCACCACTTCATTTTTCAAAAACCTCAGAAGGCATTGGCACAAATAACAAAACACACCCAAAGCAGGTGAGCAGGATTTTGTTACTGTCAATTACAAAGAGAACCTATAAAAAGGGCAAGTGTTGATAGGAAGTAGTTCTAGGAAGCCCACAACAGGCACACCTCTCTTTGGAGACAAGCTGGAGACAAAAAAAAAAAAAAAAAAAAAAAAAAAAAAAAGAACCCACAACAAGTTCCATTACTGGAGAACGCACACCATCCCTTCCCCAGTGCAGCTGATAGAATAAACTAGCTCCACCAGAAAGCACACACCAGCTCTAATGCACTGCAGCCCATACACAGTGATTCCAAGAGATGCATGACATACTCATGACCACTCAGCCCAGTTCTTTGTTCATTAACACCACCTTCTTGACAAAGGACAGAAGTAAATGTAGAACACAGCACTAAGGCTTGTCTTACAAAAACAAATAAAATGTTTCTGCACTTACTTATTCTGAAACATGGGAAGCCACAAAATCCCACTGGTTTTAATGAAAATTCAAACTACAATCTAGCTAAAATAGGTAAGACCTCAGTATCAGACATATATACGTGACTTAGTACTCCTGAAGGCCTAAGATAAATAAAGTACAATATTCAAAGATTGAAACGGTTTGCTAGTGTCAAGGTCCAACATAAAGCAGCTATAAAAGGCTCTGGCTTTTGCACAGAGCAGAAAGGCCACTATGACAGGATGTATACATATCAACACTGTTGTGTACTATTGCATCAGAAAGATTTCCACTAACTGTAATCTCTTTCTCTATTCAGCCACTAACTATAGTATCAACCCTGAAGCGTTAGGGAACACAACATGCTAAAAGGATCCTCCCCTAAAAGAAATCGATTCACCTTCAAGCCCGTACTTCAGTGTTGGAAAACATATCTTAAAATAAAAGACACAGAAGCAGACAAGTGTTCTTGCTGTACACATTAGCACTCAAAAATCCAGGTTTGAAGAAGGATGAAGCATGATGCTTGCTATAGAAGTAAATACTGATTTCAGTGCTGAGACATAAGCAAGTAACACACCATTTACCTGGTCACATTTTGCAGTGGACAAGCTCACTTGATTCATTACCAAAACCAAGCTTCCATCGACACAAGTGTCTGCATTAAGTCTACATCTAACTTAACAATGGAGATAATAATAATATAATTTAAAATGTTACTAGACAAAGCCAGAGGTAGCTTGGCCCAGTCAACCAACCTTAGAAGTCCATGTGACATTCAACCAAATCTTAAGGCCTTGCAGTAGTTGTCAGTGATTGAGGTGAAGAGATCCCTACTGACACAGAGTGTAATTCCATAACAGTTTGTGTTACATAACCGCATTACAGAAATTGATAAATAATAAGAGCATGTTGCCAAAGTAGGGGAGGAACTGTAATAAACATTCTCCCCATACTTCAGAGAGCACATATAATATGCCACTGGATTCATTTTTGCAAGTTTAACCATAGAATGATAGAATGACCTGGGTTGAAAAGGACCTCAAAGATCATCTAGTTTCAACCCCCTGCCATGGGCAGGGTGCCAACCAGTAGACCAGGCTGTCCAGAGCCACATCCAGCCTTGCCTTGAATGCCTCCAGGGATGGGGCATCCACAACCTCTCTGGGCAACCTGTTCCAGTTTATCACCATACTCTGTGAAAAACTTAAGTTAGGGATTAGGAGGAAATCTCCCATCTTAGTTTAAAACCATGTTAGAAAGATCTTACTGTGCAAGTATTTCTACCAAAGATACAATATAAACTAAATAAAAAAAGACATATTGCGAAGGTGAATTATTCAACAAAAAACAGAGTAGAAGATTTATCAAGCTTGCAAAGTAAAAATGCATTATATATCTACACTGTTAAATATTTTATTAAAAAAAAATCCAGCAATAAAAAGAAGTCCATAATGAATCAACAGCTCAGCAAGTACACTTCCAATGAGAACGCTGCTTTCATGTGCATCTGCCTTATGGAAGCAAAGACTTCTTCCCTGAACAGAAAAAGACATTAAATGTCACCTAAGAACAAATGAGGGAGATAAGGCAAAGGCAGACAAGTGCAAAATAAATAAGCCCAAAAAGAACAGCTTGTTTGCAACTAAAATATTGTCTTCCAGGTCCCATAGTAACTGCTGTACCATTAACAGCAGCCAATTATGTAGTAATTTTCAGGAGTTAATTTCCTCCTACACTGTACCCCCCAAAATATCTTGAGGGCAATTCCTACCTATATCAATTGTAGAAGATGTGTGGGAAAGAGTGAGAGAAGATGAAGGGCTTCCTTTAAAAAAAAAAAAAATTTTTCCAATAATTGATTTAAAATTATGATAAGCACCACCCAAGGAAGACAAATTTGGGAGTAAAACCCTCTTTACTAGCAGTTCTTGTGAAAAAGCAAATATTGGGCTGTGGATCAAATACAATCAAAACCATGCAAAGTAGACAATTAGTAGGTAACATTCCTACAAAAGCTACTTTGATCTCTCGCCCTTTTAAATAAGAGCCTCTGTCAACCTTCCCTTGTGCCAAATATTCTCTATGTAGATACGGCTTGTGTTGTCTCACCTTTGAAAACAGGAGAAAAGCCATTCTGGAATCTCAGATCCCGAACTTTTCTTAAAATACTCTGAAGTCCATCCATCTTAATAAGAAAGGAGATTAACTGTGGCTCACCCAGGTGAAGAGTCCCCCCTACTTCAAGAAACAAGAAAAGTTTCTTTGAATTGTTGCTGTGAATCTCATTAAACTGAAGTCTGCACATCCTAAAGAAGATAAAAGTTATATGCAGTCTCATAGTTCCTAGCCAGCCGAGAGCAGGATGGACATAACAAGCTTCTTGAATAAGGGCTTATTCAAACAAAGAAATAAACCAGACAATACCTGCCAGCAAGACCTAAAACAATGCCACACGTTAAATAACAGGGTGGATATATATTTAATTTCTGAGAACACATAAAGGCATTTGTTCAGTTCTCAATGGAATTTATCATAGCTTTTGCCCTTCCTGGGGATCACTGCCTATTTGACCTATCTACCACAAAGGCAACCGTACCAACAACGTATTAGGGTCAAATATTTCCAGAAGAGAAACAAGAATTTCTCATGTACTTCCTTGCCCACAGGCAAAACAAGAGGAAAAATTCACAGCACACAACAGAGTGCATTCCTTATCTTTTTCATCTGCAGTGCAACAAGCAGTGACACTGAGAAATTACAAGAAAGTGCCCCAAGTTCAGGTGAAGTTGGCAAAAAAAGCCACAGAAACCACCTGCAATTAATGTACATGTTAAAAAACAGCAGAATTGGTCAAAAATTTATGCTGTATTAGGGACAACACAGGATCACAGAGCAGGGCATTTATTTACGTATCATGATCTATTTTAAAGTAAAAAAAAAAAATGTAGCTTTAAATTCTTTTTTTTCTTAATGAAAAAAGGCATGGCTGGCATGGCCAACCTGACTTGCATATTGCCTTGATCTCAGCTTGGCCCTGTAAAACTCTATTTACAGAAAGCATAGCTGGGACAGATGTCAGGGATCTTTCCATCCCATGCCTCAGTCACCTTGTTAACATGAAACCTGAGTATAATATTCACACCTAAGAGTAGTAAGCACTGCTTATTTTTTTCTTGAAGAAAACTAATCAATCTCAAAGCTCCGGCAAAGCCTAATGTAAGGCTGCAGGGATTCTTAAAAGCAAGAATCTTTGAGCTCACCCATGCTGCTCACGATGGCAGCACTACATGCTACTACACCAAAGTTTCGTAGGGAAAAAAAAAAAACAACCCACAATTCTCTCAAGCAACAAGAAAAATAAAAAACAAAGCAACAAAAGAAGATAAACTTAGCACTGCATATGGGCCTTCCATTTTTTAATCCCTTTGTCAGCTGTGTAATCTCCATGTAGCTCCACTTAACCATACAATCAGTTCTACCTAATCAGAAGGGCAGCTAAAAATAAAACCTCCCTCCAGAACGGGGCAGAAGCATCGTTAAAACACCACACAGCTCCCTGTGGGGCAGTCTGCCAGGAAGCAGTCCCCAAGGCCTGGCTTTCTTCCCACCCGTGTGAGTGCACGACACGAGAGGAAGAGTCCCAGCGCTGCCGAGTGCTGGTATACACATCCCAGCAGCATCCTCCCATGCCTGAGTACTCTGACTGCTGCTGGAAATGGAGTGACAGGAAGGCCTAGCGATGGCGTTACGCACTCTTGAGAGGTCCTGCTGACCTTGTTTTATTTCTGGCAGCGTGCCTTACCAGGCCGTTTGAAATGCTGCTGTTTACTGCCCAAACGGAGTCAACAGTTTCCACTGGCACGGAGGCACAGCTCTCTGCTCCCAGCTGCACCTCCAGACACCACTGCCAGGAACTGCCTCCCAGCACCACACTGTGAGGGCTCAGACAGGGCACGAGACGAGGGTTTCCTGGCAGGGGAGCATTCCTCACCCTATAAACACTGCCGGGCCAGAGGGGCAAGCTGTCTCCTTGCCAGCCCTGCCAGCCCACGGCCAGCAGTGCCTTCACGCTTCTCTACAGCCATTTAGAAGCACTCTTTAGAAAACAATCTTCGGGTCCCTTTGCTTTCAGAGACAGCGATAAATGCGACCGGTTTCTTACTGCCAGGGCTCTCATTGCTTTATGACATACCTGGTAGACATAATCCATCAATATGAAGTGCAGGCTGTCATAAGCCATAGCACAGACAAGCTTCATTATGACTAAATTAGGTACCAATGCTATGTGACAACCTCCATTCTGTTACCCTCAGAGCAGCACACACGGTCAGGAGACAAAAATGCAATACAGGCAGCTCCTTCTGCACGAGTGGGGAAAGCAGTGCTTCAATGCACGGGCTGGATGAGGAAGATTAATGATTGCATTTGAAACTGATCAATTGCTTAACTGAATAAAAGGTTAGGAAATACAGACATAATTCACCACTCTGGTAATGGTTAGATTGAGCAGTCAGAGCTGGGAAGCGAGAAAGCATAGTGCCCAAGAACCACTGACAGTGTTATTTTGATAAGCACTTTCTTCAGAAAAAAAAAAAAAAAAAAAACGGAGTGGAAATTGCCAGGGCATCTGTGTACACAGCAGATGTAATATAATGTATTTTAAAGCCATAATAAAATCTACATTGCAGCTGAAAGCTGTGATAAGTACATTTAGATAAAACTTACATTCAGCTCTGAGAATAATTAAACTTTGAAAGCAATGTATCTACTGATGTGGTGATTCTTCAAAGCAAACTGAGGTTGAATGTCTCAATGAGTTTTAAGGGTAAACTCTTTCATTCAATTTTATTTTGCTACAACTGAAAAAAAAGAAAAAAGGGGAACACATAAGGATACATGCTGGGATGTGGCTAGTACCAAATTAAAGCATTTTATATGGGCAAGATACTTGCCTGAACTCACTCGATGATGGTATTTGCCCAAAATTATTCTCTGTCAAATGAACTGAACTTAAATATAATTTTCTACATTACAGATGTAACTGCATACTGAAAAAGTATGCAGGGGTACAGCAGAGATATTTCCAGCCTCAGCTGATGGAGGGACTTCCTACACTGAAAACATCAGAACTCGGCTGAACTGATCTATTTAACTCTGCCACATGGGTTCAAAACCCTATTCTTAAGGCAGGAATGTGGTAATTAACAAAAATAAATAAAGATTTCAAGTAGTTGATAGAAACAACAAACTAGTGTTGTGCTTTATTTGGAGAAACAGGGCACATCCCATAATGTCAATACAAGACAAGAGCCACTGACTCCCATGACATGTAACAACGTGTTTAATAATGCAATGTCTGTCTGCAGGCTTGCTCAGAATCTTTGCAAACCAATTAGTGGCATGGTTCTGTTTCAGGAACGGAGTTAGCATGGCTCGTAAATTCTGCAGCTTTTCATTTTTTCCCCCATGGTAAATTAACATCAAACTCATCTCCAAACCCAATGCTACTTTAATGCTGGTGCCTGCTCAGACGGATGGAAATGGCAAAAACTCTCCTCAATAACTGTAGGGTTCATAAAATTCTGCATCTTAATTAAAATAAGAAAACTGGAAATGGGTATGGAGTCGTGGTAAAAAAAAATGAAGTTACAGCACGTCTGTTATTAGCTGGAACATAACAGTTACAAAGCAAGTGAGCAACTGGAGGCATCCTGTATTAGATGTACATCTGTGTACCAACTCACCCATTCTAATGCATATTAAGAGAAACACAACACTAAATGTTGACCCTGTGATAAACCTCTTCACACCTATAACAGACCCTAAGAATAAAAATACCTTTAGATTGTCTAGCCCATAACTGTAACTTACATGCAAACATTCCACAAATCAAGAAACTGTATGAATCAAGGTTATTCACAACAGAACATATTATGAATGCTTTTAAAGGATGTTTTTCTTTACAGCTTTTGCATGGTAATATTTATTTTCCTCTTCCCCAAGCCCTGATAACACTTGCCCAACGACAGTATGTAAAGAACAGACTACAGTGAAGAAGAAATAAGGAAAAATGTCCCCTAACAGCAACGAAAATGTGCAGTAGATTTAAAGAAAAAAAAATAGATTTTTTTTCCCAAGTGTTTTCCAAAATTGCAAACTCTCAAACTACCAAATACCTTCAGATGTGAGCTCTCTCTTCAGTTTTCCATATATGACAGCTTTTAATAAACACTGAACATACAAGTTAATTTAGAAATCATTTCTTTAGTGTATTTTCTCATTTGTTTTTTTCACTTCAGTAGAGAAGGAGAAAGGAAGCTGAGGAAGCACGGGTGACACCTGATCACTGATACGCTACCATGGACACTGGTGACTGTAGGGAATGAGACTCCCAGTGCTCTGCAGCCACACATCCATAACAGCTTCTTGCTGCCGCTCTTACAGAGTTTTCTGAACATATCAAAAATATTCTGAAGACAACATTTATTCTAAGCACCCACCACAAGCAGGAGGAACTGCTGTACTGGCATGTTTTCTTTCATCCTGGTTTGAAACCATGTTGAGATCCCATGATAACAAGTACACAGAAGGCAGTGTTTGTCACTGCTCCTAGCTGGATTTTGACATCTGTTTCACAGCTCTTGGAAAGACCACTGCCATTAATCTGTCATGAGGAAGGACAGCAGGAACAATTCCCAGGCTGCAGAGGGCATCAGGGAAATTTTCTAGCTGACTGTTCATTAAGGGAGAACTGTAACAACCAAATTATGTCACTGTGAATGGACGGAAGGTGCTGTAATTCTATTTGTCCTTTTGTCTAAATGGAGTTATTTACGTTGCAGTTCCGGAGGCAGACCACTTACCAAAGCCTCTAGCAGCCACCTGGCATAAAGAAATAGCACACTGAGAACTGAAGGTAACATCCTGGTTCTGCTCAACAGAAGCAGCTTCCCTGACTTCGCCTTCCAATCTCAACACGAAGGAAGTTTGGATTCCAGCTCCTGTGGCACATTTGTATTTCAACAAATCCTAACAACCAACCAAAAGGTTCATTGTCAAATCTAGCTAAAAATACGGCAAACAATTAAAAACCTCATCTGAGATGCAACTTTAGATGACGTAAAAGCATAGCCTTCATAGAATTCATACATTTAAAAAAAATGAGAACAAAAAGTATTTTCCATTCAGTATCATTAAATCATAAAGAGCTGTTCCAAAGCTGAATACTTTCCAGAGACCAGGATCCTACATCAAAGAGTTATACACAACAATATAATAATAATATAGTTAATATAGTTAAACCTTTAATAACTTGGCTTCTTTTACTTAAAAGATTAGTACTCAGACTTAAAAGCATGGGACTCAATTTATATGACAAGATTCCATACAAGCTTCTCTCATACAGAAGCAGGAGTGGCACTGCAAACAGATATAGGATCTGAAAACAGAAATTTGTGGAAAAAGAAAGAATGAAAACAGGAAGAGAATGAAGACTTTAAAAAAATCACAACACAAAACAAACAAACAAACAACAACAAAGAAAAAACACACAAAAAAAAAAACAATTCCCAACCTTGAATTAAACCATGGTAACTTAATGGGAGATTTTAAAACCTACGTGGGTTTCCTTTTTCTTCTGTAGGATATTAACATGGTGTGCAGGTTGTATTTGCTACTGAGGAGTAAAAAGAAAGACCTAATTAAAAAGCAGCTTCATAGCCCACCTTATGTAACTGTAAGCTACTAACCTCACATTTTAAACATACAGAAGTAGATGTTAGAAACACAACTTGTAGTGAGAAGAACAATTTGTGCTCCATAAGGATGCTGATGCTTACAAGCACGAGCATAGAAACACAGAGGTCAGCCACTGGAAAGTAAGGAATATTGGAACTAGCTTCTCTGGACTGAGTCAGTAATCAGACAGCTGAATATCACTGAATATCACTGATCCATATGGTATGAGCTGTGTGGGTTGAATGCTATTTCACATCTGAGATTATACTTTGAAGCCTGAAATAGAGTAAGCATAGTGGTTTCAGCTCACCGCTAAAAGGCATTTAATTTCACGTGAGGCAGCTGAGCTCCTGGGGGGCTGCAGGAGAAGTGCCTCTCTGAACAAGGCTGGCGGTGAGAAAAACAACAGCAACAAAACTCCAACAGCGTTACAGAACAGCTCTGAGTTGCAGAGAAGATCTCACTGTGCATTGGCTTCAGGACTACAGAAGAATCATTTCAGTGTCTTCAAAATATTTATTATCTAGTTTCGTAATTAATGTCATTTCAGAAACTGCATATGGTAAAGCAGCAGGAATTAAAAGTAAACACCAAAGCCTCTGTTAAAAGGAAAATGACTGTAACAAGCTATGAATACGTGCAAGTATCTCTGTGACTGTAGTTCCTAGAATTTTTTTCTTAATTGTTTTCATTCAAACTCAGATAGCACAACAAAAACCAGACTTGGGTTTGTTCAGATTTCCTACTGCAGATGGGGCAGGGACACTCTCACGTGTAGGGATTTACAGGAAACATTCTTTTCCACACAAGAATTAGATACAAGCCAAGGAGATTATTCCTGTTTGAAAAGAAAAAGATGTTACAGAGACCTGAACTCATTATTCTCATGCTTCCTTCTTGAAAAACATATGTCAGAGGAAAGCAAGCTTTCTTGCTTTTTAATTATCAATTTACAAGTTGAGCTTAATCAGTTTTGATGAAGACTGATTAAAAAGGAATGAACAGAGTCAACATGAAACAAGACTCTACCTGCAAGAAGTTATGATGCTAACTGTTACTGAAAAGCCACAAAACATTACCAAACATTAATCCTTCCGCATCATCTTGTAGACGTATGCTGGAAACACAAGAAATGCATTTTCTTGAGAAACTGATTTCATACTTTCCAGCAAAGTTTAGCAAAAACATTGCAGGACTCTAACAATTGTAGGCCTGCTTGATAAATGCTTGTAAATATAATCAAGTCATAGAGAGGTAAAAAAAAGTACCCCAGAATATGGTTGTGTTTGTGTGTTTATGGAAAGATGAATCAGAACTAAGCTGTTAATATTGAAAAAGGTATTAGGTTTAGTGGACTGGATATTGACAGCTTACTGTCTTTACATCTTGTGTAAAATCGCAACATAAGAAGTGCAAACAGGATTGAGAAGCCCTAACTGCTCACTGGAAACCAACAGATGCTTGAAGTACAAGGCTCTTTTAGAAACTTCAGCTTTACACAGGAAATGAGGCAGACTCAAAGTGAGGTGTACTATAACAGTAATCTGAAAACCACTCATCCAGGAACTTTAACATAAACTCTGATACATGTGCAGCTTATAAACTCATCCTGAAATTGTTCTGCAGCTCCAGAACAGTGTGAGTGCCTGACTGACCATTTCCTTCATCACAGCCAGAGTCAAAATACACACCACGGTATAAAATACTATATGCTTTTCTCCTTCACTTTCACTACAGAATAGCAACAACTGCAAAAACTGAAAGCCAAAGGCTGACAAGCCACCTCAGCTTTACTTTTCTGCCTTCTTACTGCTGCGCAGAAAACGTGTCCAAACACTTCCACTGATGCTGTGCTAGGTTGGGCCAGGACGGTCCTCACTGGGAAGCCAGCACTCTGGGAGATGATAATTTAAAGCAAAACCTCTCCAGATTGTTAAAAGTCTGTGTCAGCATGGTGATAATATCAGCTAAGAGATCCTTATCTTCCTTCCTGTTTCCTTTATTTCATTTTGAAAATCCAGCACTATAAAAAATCCAGGTTCAGAAGTCTCCACGGACACGAGAAAAACTAGAGATCAGGAAAGCCAGCCACCCATCAAGGTCCTCCTGATAATCACAGCTCTAGCTGGCTATTTCACTTCTGCTCAGCAACTCGAAAAACCCTTGCTGCACATTTGGAGAACAAGATGGGAAAAAAAAAAAAATCACACAGCAGGTACTGCTGCCTACTGTGTGTATTGCAAGGATGCAGACAACAGAAGCCAACCAGATAACAAAGAGTTAATGACCAATGTGTTTTCCTCTTCTTTCCACCCAGGTCTCTTCCCCGCCATTATCAGCACAGTTCCTTATTAGTGATCATTCATTTCACCAAAAGCCACGTGCTGGGAATACTGGCCCTCCTCCAGCAGCTGCTGGCATGGACTTAACTGCTGCATTTCAGCATCCTTCCTAAATTTTTCTTTCTCACACAGGACAAGTTCTCCTCATCGTTCTCCATCCACGGTCCTCCACTCACATCCTGAACCTCTTTTACTACAGTGCTGCTTTCACTACAAGCATCACCCCATTAGTAAATGGCTCTGGCTGATGGACTGTAATCTGATCAACTGATTTCTGTCAACTCAACCTGAAAGAGAAATAGTCATTAAAGAATGAAATAAAATCAGCACATGCAAAGTTCTGGCTTCCACCTGTATGGCTTGTCAGGCCATCAACCTGTTTCTGCCTTATCCCAACAGAGGAAAAACCTGTAATTCATTGCTATCAGTGAGCATTAACCACAGAACCAAAGGACAAAACAGAAGGTCAAGGAGGGATGGGTACTTCAGATGCAGAAATTCAAGCTGCAATCTTACAGATAAACACACGCAAACAAGTTTTATTTATATTTCCTCCAACAAGACCTAGTGTTGAAATTGTATACAAAAAACAGGAGAGGAGAAACTAAAAAACAACCTGTAACTGCGAGACAGCCAGAGTCTGATCAACACTTGGCTTCATTTCAGTTCAAAAAATAAACTTCAACACAGGGAAGAGCAAACACACGGAAGGGCGCATGCAAAACAGTTGCACACTTGAACAAACACACTGCAGCAGGAAAACTCTCCAGACAAACACCTCCTTTTGACAAATGCATTCCCACTTACACGATACTTTCCACTGTAAAGAGGGCAATACATTCCAAGTGCACCGTGCCTCCAGTCACCTGCTGTAGCTTTATGATGTCACCAAAAGTTCACCTGTAACATGTCTCCAAGGTTTGCATCAGCATTCAGTACATCCTTAAGAAAGATGATCAGAAAAGGGTTTGCTCAAGCTATTGGATCACTTTGGTTGGGCATGCTTGATCAGCCAGGTGCAAACATGAAGTTTTTCTTTCCTGTCACAAAGCACTCAGCCAAGGGAAGCACGACCAGGAAGTTAAAATTTAATAGTACTGTCCCTGTAGTAACGTAACAAATGCTATCTCTTACAGAACTTGATATAAAAAATAAAGCTAAAATGCACAAAAATTGGGAGGGGGGTTATCTGGGGGATCAGCAGACAGAAGGGAGATATTTATCAAAAGCCTTTTTGGATTAAACTTTTTAGGAAAGAAGATAGGCATTTATACAACCAGAAAATAATTCTATCTAGACCTTCTCCAGTTATATAAACAACACCCATAAAGAGACTTGAACTGGGTCACTTTCCTCTAGCCCATAGGAAATGGATCCTAGCTTCGAGTTACTCATTCTTAAAAATCAAAATATTCTTGGCAACATCAGGCAATAAGCTTTGCAGAGATCTTCAGTGGTAACTTCTGCCCTCCAATGCAGCACTCCTGCCTTCAGGTTGTAGTGACTTCAGCTGAAAGATGGCAGTGTGCACATGTTCAAAATCACAATTCAGAGGTACTCCCAGTGCATCAGTTACATTTCAATGCAATGGCAACAGATTAAGGGCAGGCTTTTTCTGTTTTTCGTTTCTGTTTTTTGGGGTTCTTTTGTTTGCTTGTTTATTTGTTTTTACTTCAATGACCTTTCAAATAGGAAAAAAGAAAACATTCCTGTGAACCCAGTCAGTTCAGAGAATATTAAAGGTACTTTACTCTGAGCACAACTAAATGAGTAAATACATGTATCACAGCAATGTAATGTGACCTCAGGCATCGGGCATGGAACCACATCTCAGTTTCAAATCGCTGTGTACACAAACTACATCAAGTATTTCCTATTTCTCCACACAGGTGCAGCACAACATTCCTGTATATGGGAACACCAGATAGAGGAACTCAGGGCACACATGACTCCTGCATATCACGTGGCCTTTACTACTATACATTCAAACAGGTTGAAAACCTGCAGGGACTTTGCCAGGTCCTCAGAAAAGGAGCCAGAGGTAAACCACATGCAGACATGCACTGTCCCGTCAGGCCTGACAGAACCTGGTGAAGGCAAGTTATGCAGTCTTGATCTACACAAACCAGTGACCAGAAAAGAAAAAAAACAACCCACGCAAACAAGATATAACCCTCTGACCTGAAGAACAAAAGTTTTAGGAAGATTAAGAACAAGCATCATTAAATTCATTACCGTCAGGGAAGACAACACACTACACTTGTCTTGTGCATGACACTCAATTCCTTTTTATCCAAGAGCTAAGCGCGTGCCAGAGTATGTTTATTCACACTCTGCTAGGCAAGAATGTTGCTTTGTAACACAGAGCACACCCTTTACGAATTATCCATTCACCTTCCCAAAAAGACAGACAAGTATACGATTTATTTTTGTTTTATGTGAACTTTAGAACCTATATAGATTCCTTCTGATAACTAGTCAGTCAGATATGGTGAACCCAGGGGCAGATCCGTTTCAAGTCTACTCCTAGCTGATTCCCAGAAGTGAAGAAGCAATACCTCAATATTCATAGTGGTAAAGAGGGAGTAAAACAACCTGCTTTTTCCCTACAGCAACACACTGACTTTGCAAATACACATAAAGGAGTTCCACTGCCAAGAAAGAAATGCCTACCCAATTCTTCTCTCAGGGCATCCAGAGTTCCACTTTGCCAAGACCTTAAGTTCCACTTTGATCACTGATACTTGTAAAGGCTGAAAGACTCCTGCATCTCCAAGAAGCAAGACCAACATACGCGTGGAGTCTGGAAACTTGCCTTACTTCTATCCAGAAAATCTGGATGCTGGGAACTCTCCATGGAGTGGCAGTTGCCGTGTCCACTGTTTCACTGGCCTGTTATTATACAGCCTAGAAATTTCTTACATTTCTGAAGTCCAGCCTCATATCAATTGCAGAAGAAACACTGAAGTTCTAGTTTCGGATTGGTTCAATACAAAACCACTGGTACAATATTTTTAGAGTAAAATTTAGAGTACAAAAATAAAATGAATGTACCCAAGATTTTGCCTACTATCAGCCCGTTAGGCAGACAGAGATAAAACTCAGTCAGGCTCCAGCCTGCCACGGCCTGAAATGATATCAGCAATCAACTTCAGTCCACGCATAAGTAGCTTTGAAAGGAGACACTGTGATGTGAGCCTGCAGATTAAACAGGAAAACCCAAGCCCTTAAAAGGGCTATGGTGTTGAGATAAGTGAGTACAGGTTTCACCAGTTTATCTGCTAGTAGCATCAGAATTTGGGACTTTCAGTGATCAGAAAATCTTTAAAATTCCATAAATAAATTAACTTTCCTTTAGGAAAGTAATGTGTTAAATAATTCAGTTACTTGAACATTAAGTTTCTCCAGACCAGAAGCAAAGATTAGAGCTAGGCAAAGCACCCAAAGATATTTCTCCAAAGGGATCGATGTACCACAGAGAACAGGGTCAACCCTGAAGCTGTTCTGTTCTCAGCACTCTTGCACTCCCATTCTGACTTCAGTTCTGCTAGGATATGAACTATCTGCATTACAGCCTAAGCCCAACTTATGAAAATAGTACAGGCTTGTGCTGTTCTCACTGATACATTGTGCTGTATTTCCTTAAAGGGAGATCTTGACTCCTCTCTTTGTGGGTGTCTTATTTTGTGAACCACAAAGCACAACAGAAAAATAATAAAAAACTATTTGGAAAAAAAAATTGGCTCTCTCCATTCTGGTTTAATACCTGTTACAAATGGCATACGTACCCGGCCTCTCCTAACTGCAGTGGCACAATTCTCCATTCAAAACTGGTGATATACTGTAATCACTTACAATAATTCTTATCTCCAATTACTAAACGTATAAAAAATATGATTCCCTTCTGTAGAAGTGTTAATTTACATCATTAGTCAATCACAGTGACTAACTCTGTAATAAAATTTTAAAAATCTAAGTATTTGTTAGCTTGGATCGCTTTCTCAATATAACACAAACACTGTTCATCTCATTTTCTAGCATGCCTACACATCACGGTGATGGGTCCATTTTGTAAATATTAATCTACCTTAACTAAAACATCTAACAAGCTACATGTAACAGAGAGGGAGAGAAAGAGAGAAGATATGCTGTATTTGTTCAGAATCTCCATGAGACTTTTTCTGACCTTTTGTACCACTTCACTCTGCTTTTCTTGGATCCTAGGGTTCTCAATACAATATTTTGCTGCGTATAAACAACCAGAAGTCTCAAGCCGTGCTTATTAAAGCCATAGAAAGTAAGACCTTAATCTGATAATTTAAATGTAATGTAAACATAAAACTCACAAATAGCAACATGTATATGCAAATAGGTATAGGAGAGAACTGGCACTGTTGCTGGGATTACTCAGATTAATAAAATATAAGAACGAGCAGAATACAGCATATCTTGATGTTATCAGCAAACAGTGAATTTACTCTGTACAGAAAAATTCTTCACATAGCAACCGAGGAAAGAGAAGAGCAGAAAATAGCCAAGAGGGCTCTAAAAAAAAACATTTGAAATGGAAAATGTTGGAAGTAAATTGGTGGGGTTTCAGTTTTAACAAGCTTCTGAAAATTTATTCATTTCAAAACCAGAATATTTAACTATTCAGAGGAAGGAGAAAACACAAACAATGAGACAGAATGCAGACCATTTTTCAGCACTCCACAGGGATTTCTATGCAGCAATCAGCAAGAGGTGAGGAAGTCCAACCAAAATAGAAAATAAGCACAGCTTATAATAGAAAATCTCCTTTTAAGCGTGAAAATCAGTGATGAATGTATGAAGAGTATCCCAATGGCAACACAAATACAACCAGAGTTACTTACAAATAGATAGCAAACTTACAAATAGTTCATTCTATTAAATGAAAGAGAGTAGCTTCATAGGGAGAGTGGTCACATATCTCGGTGAACGGATATGTTTAAAAGAATAAACACAAATCAGAATTAACAAAATTAACGCTTGCAGTTCTTTAATTAGAGCAACATTCTTCTTTAAAACTATGATAAAAGTTATACTAAAATAGAGAATATTACAGATCTCAGAATTTGAGCTAGGTTAAGAGGTAGCTTCAAAAATAATCCTAAGGTAACATTTTTTAGGTGTTATGCTCCACCATACACTCCTTATAAGACTTCTAATCAAGATATACTAACAGGCATCTACAGAAATTACTTTTTTTTTAAAACTAATGCAATATTACTGGGATAAGAGGAGAGATTTTCTCAATCAGCACTACGGACAGTCTTTAGATAAAATAAGTAAAAATTATGGTCTAAGAATGTCACCTGTTGGCTACACTGAACTGAATATTTACAACAATCTCTCTTGAATCGCTCTCTTCTAAAAGGTTCTTCTGTTCATTTGAAATGAAATGGAACTGAAACATTAATGCCGCTGATGTACAAACAGGTGGCTGCGGTCTCAGACTGCCACACTTTGTCCTCACTGAACATCCACCACGTAGGTAATCACAGCACGAATTGGGGAGGGAAGAGTTCCACCTTCCCCCAACATTACTTTAAGGCACGGTCACATTTGATATACACATCCACTTTAATCCTGTGGCAAATCCTTGTCTCAACTCCAGTTTCTACTCTAAATTTTCCCTATCTTTTGAGCAAGACATGTTTTCTAGAGGAAAATACTTCCTTTTATTCTGTAGCAGGCATTCACCTGCATAAAACCACTCTTTTCAGTGTGCAAGCAGTGCTCTCCAACACCCAGCAACAGAACTATATCTGATAACAAAAGTTCACGTTTCCATTTTCTCTTCTGCTTTGTACGCTCCTGTAGCTAAGGAACCCTGCTCCACTAAGACAGGACTTAAAGCACGTACTGCATTCCTGCACTCCCACCCAACAGTATTTATGTGCCATGTAAAACCCAATTCACCCTCCAGCAAAATAAAAAAATACACAAAAACAATCTACAAAGATTATAAGTTTTATCTGTATTTCCCCCACAAATTATGAGGCAAGGACTGAAGGACTGAAGATAACTAATGACTTCTTTTGGAAAGACTATGCCATTTCCATAGCTGGCTATGGAAAAGTTGACCCCATGCTCTTTTCTTTAAGGCCAAAAGCAAACGTCTGTCTGAAAGGGCAGGCAATTTTACCACATAAGCATTAAAATCACATTTCGCATTTGAAAGAATAACTTGATTTGTGTGTCCCTGTGAAACTTCTTGGTGCATGAGGATCATCTTTCAGAACTAAGATTTTTTTAGTTCAGAAAAACACTGAGCAAACAATAAACAGCCTGAATAAAAATTTCTCGCAGTGTTCTTCTAGACCTTTGCCGTATTCTATGTCCAGCAGCAGCAGCAGCCTGCTGCTCCTGGAGCAGCGTGTCTGCCTGGGAAACATAGAGTACACTCAAGAACAGATCCATGGACAAACTTACCTCCTAGTATCAGAAGCAATACAAGTCTAATGCAAAGATTCATAAACAAGGGTTATTTTTTTGTTTTGTTTGTTTTTAAAGGCTAATGCTATCTGCCCTTTAAAAATAATTTCACATCCAAACACAACTGTATTACATGTGTCCCTGTCTTTTACATGTTTCCAGGTATTTTTCAGTTGTGTGAGGCTATTCATCCAATACAGTGCACTACAGATGCTCCTGTGCACATTCCTGGAGCAGCCACTGCCAGCCATCTGGCTTGTCCAAATGTAGGATTTGGACTGTAGGAATTCCCTGCTCCAGTCTGAGACAATGCTTTCAAACAAGTACGTAATGCACTTTCAGGAAGAAGGTACAATTCAGTAAATGTTTTTTTTGCTTTTATTTTATTTCATCTTACAGAGTAATCACGTGGTTTTCCTTTCTGCAAGTCCATCTCACATAGGGGATATTTTTGCATAATACAATGTAAGCAAATACAGCCAACACTCCACAGAAAGGAATGCAGGCAGTAGCAGTCCCCTAGTCTGCAAGCTGAGAGGGAGAGAGAAGAGCAGCTGGTAAGCTACCTTCTAACTACACACTTGCAGTGAAAATATTTGAGAAGGACAATTTCCACCCTTTGATAAAATCCACAGGGGGTTGAAAAGATGAGAAAGGATTTCCATAGCTCAAGGTTGTAACTACTTTCAAAGTAACTGTAAATGAAGCTCTAAGTAGAGACATGGCTGAACATCCCCCAGAAAGATAGCTCAAGTCAAACAGATGGTTTAATGCTAAATTAGTGTTCAGCAGAACAGCAAAGTTGCTGATGTTATTTTACTTACATCCCCACCAACCCTAACAAGGACACACCTTGCAAGGCCCATCAGGCACTTCTCAGCATGTGTCCTTCACACCTCACCTAAAAGCACACAAGAAAACTGTTTTCAGCCAGGAGCAGTGAAAATGAAACCATGGACTAAGGATGAGATATCAGAAAGACAGCCAGTTTCTGGCTGCAACCATTATGTACACACATACACACAGAGGCATGAAGAAATCAGCAAAGTAAGACTTTGGCTGATATCAGCTCTGTTTGTTGCAAGCTCCTGGCAAAAACCTCTGTGCCCAAAGGTTACTACGTTTGTACAGAACTGCTGATCTCATTTATAGAGAGGATTTTGCTGAGGCATTTTTATGTGCAACGTAAGTTAAAATAAATAAATAAATAAATATTCTATTCTATAAATCTTACAGCAGTTATTTTACTCCAAGAACTAAATTAACTATTAACTAGGCCTAAATTGGCCAAAAATCTCCATTGCTCTTCTTACAGTGATGAAGACTGATGCAGCACTCAGACCTGATGCTGAGCTGCCTCCATCCACCACTCTGGAAAACAGATAGATTTTCTTAAATGTAGTTCTGCTGAGTTCATTGAAGCTCATTTGCATCAGATGAGCATTGGACTCTAAGTGAGTTTTAGAGCTGAGAAAAAGGTATTAAGCAAAACAACTTCAGGGATGCTGCAATTTCTCCTGCAGCCTGTAGGACCAATGAATAAAGCAGTATTTCCCTACCCACTCACCATACATCTTCAAATGTGTTTCAAGGGCTTTTAATCCTTTTACAAATATTACTTGTTGACATGGAGATTGCTTTGCTTCACAGATTTACTTTTAATGCTAGCTTGCAGCATCAAGATACTGCCTCTAAAAATAAGTCTTTTATCACTGGGAAATAAAAGAATTTCCATTAAGGGGAAAAGGACATATATTAGCTTAAAAATAAATCCCGTTCCCAAGATTCAGTACTTGCCAGCTTGTTTAATATCCAAATCTCCTTCAGCTTTCTTTCTAAATCTCATCAATCCTTTTTGTTTAATTCCAACTTTCTGGTAAACAGAGAGCTGAAGTCATCTCCTTACTGCTGCCTGAGCTTGAAAACATGACTGAGCCATTATTAATATATTAATAACCAAAAGCATGAATACATAGAGAATGTTGTTCATCACAACAACCTTCATTTTTGATTCTCCGTTGTTCACTCGGCCACTATACAACCGCAGAGATTATAATGTTTTCTTTTAATCCAAGGAATGAAGCTAATGGAAATGATTAATGGCAACTACAACGTATTAGACATTTAAGATACACAGGTATGTGTCTGAGGCTGAAGTCTACATATTACCATAAAGAAACAGTGACTTACCCCTCCCATCCATTTTCGGATCCATTAGGAAAATAGACTTAAACACAAGGTTTTTTTTAATGTTGTGAGAAAGTTATCATGACCCAGGCTTGAATAACAACTTCACCTGCTGGGATAAGAAAGCTTACATCTTGCAAAACAATAATCCATGCTGCAAAAGGATAAACAAAGACAAAAGAGGAGAGAAGGAGCCAATGAAAATACAGTGGGTGAACAAAGAAAGCAGATCCAGACAGTAAGATAAGCAGAGGTTACGCTATTTAGCCATGACACAAAACTGCTTTCCTGAACCAAATCTGAGGTTCCTCGCCAAGCAGTAAGCAAATATTGTCAGGCTCTTATTTGAAAGATGCTGTAGAGATCTCTCCAGAGATCAAACAGACTCCTGGGTCAAAGTATTCCTCAGTTTACAGCTAGATGTTACCAGCTCTCTAGAAGACATCAGCATACATACACATCTATTATTTTCCACCAGATATCATAACAAAGTACCCGAGTTACTCGAGGCAAGAGAACTGCAGCAAGCAGGAGGAAGTTAATAGGGCTATTTATAAATCAGATGCAATATCCTCTCACTCTCAACAAGTGCTTTGTGAGACTACTGAATACTAAGCACCTTGCAGGAGCAAGTTCCATGTTCTCAATTATTTTAACAAGCCCTGTTCTCACAATTCCCTGTTTAGCAAAGAACTTATCAAAGAGCTTAACTGAATGATAAGAACAAGCTCAGGTGATTTAATATCATTAAGGATAGAAGGACATAAGGAATAGAATTCCAATATGCAGTTTACACGCCCTGCTGAAGCTTCTCAGTACTAGTGGCACACAGCTTCACCCCTGCTGAAGAGTTTACATCAGAAGATACATACACACACACAAATATACGTGATCTTATTTGATAAGTTACATCTAGCAACTTATTCCTGGTTTACATGCATCAAAACTATTCTGTCTACATGAAAAACAGAGTTCAAGTCCCCGTGTAAAAACTGGCAGTGGATCAAGCAGGTCAGCGCAGTCTCAAGATCTATGTGCTTCCATTCATTTTTGTTGCATAAATAGGACATGTCAGCTTATACAGCTACAGCAACATTCAGCAATGTGCATAGAGCCATGGGCCAATGAAGTTCATAGGGAAGAAGCGTGCCAGACAAGGGCCACAAGCAGGAGATGAAAACTCTGCTGATTGTTCCTTGGCAGGACAGGGCTGGGCTGAACCTCCAGCCACCCAGCACTGCAGCTCTTCCTGCTTCACTGCCCTGCTTGCCATGCAGCCCAGTTAAAAGGGGCTGCTCACCAGCCCCACACATGGGAAGCACACCAAATTGCCTTCGAGCTCAGAACGCATACATTCCCACACCCTGAATAGAAGGAAAAGCCTTTTACAGCAACATATCCTGCTTTTCAATTAGGCAATACCGAATCAATCAGACCTGAGTCCCCAGATAGAAACTAAGGAGATTTCTCATTTACATGAGGAAAGAAATGCAAAAATATGTAGTTAGAGAAGATTTACATACAGCTGGACATGCTGAAGCGTGAGCAGAGTATTAATTACATAGTAATTATCAAGATCTTTCTTCCGTGAATTGCAAATCTTAATACTACTAAGTCTGTTTTTAGCTTTTGATTTAGAAAAAAAAAGCAGTGTATCAATTACTATTTGAAAAAAAAAAAAAGCCTACACAGCCTCATAGTACATTTTAAACATTACAGCTCATGCACTGAAGTCTATCTGTAATTGCAAACTGCAAATTCAGGACACAAATTAATCATAAGATGCACATTTCCAAGAGTCATGATGAAAACATTAAAAAAAAAGATGCTCAATGCTGCTTTAAGGACAAAGACATGGGGGAGAAATGCAGGGACCTTACCTACGTGCAAATAACATGCGCTGAGCTGAGAGAATGATTATTTTATCTGCCTGGCTGTAAAACATGCAGGACAGGTCGGAACTAGGAATGCTCAGCAAATGTTAAAATGGGGATCTAAAAAGTGGGGTCTGAAATCAACACTGAAAGTCACAATGCCATCGTGGAATTGTCACACAAACCCAACTCTAGAATACACTGTGCTCCCTTCTCGCAGCTCAAAAAGCACAGCAAAACAGGAGTCAAATGAAAAGCAATGAGATTAGAGGCAGGAACTCAGGTAAAAAATGCCATGAAGCACTGGCAGGAGGCAAGCAGTGCAGACTGTGAGAGATGTACAAAGATGGGATGTGGAAAGGACAGAAAAATCAGGCGACCCAGGTGAAGCTACAGAGATGGAGGAGGGTAATGATTGAACCCAAGTATTTTCCTCTTTCAGATCAAAGCTAGTTTCAGATTAAAAATGCGATAATAAAGAAAGAATGACATCACAGGATCACAGTCACAGAACTGTAAGGTTGGATGGGACCTCCGGAGTCCACCTAGTCCAACGCCCCAGCAAAGCAGGCTCCCTACTGTAGATTGCTACCTACCCCCAGTTGGTATTTCAAGACGGCCAACTTCACTTCTTGAGCTTCCTGAAGCTTGTCAACTGCTCAGGGACATGCTCTGTGCTGGGTTACATCAGTCATCCTGCACCCAGTGAAAGAGTGGTCCACTGCCCCCTGGGCCTGCAAGGACAGCAGGACCCGAGGATGTGCGGCCTGCCCAGAGCACACTGCACAGCAGCTCCATGGGGCAGTGGCCGAACCACAGCCTTCCTGCCTCCTTGGGCAGGCTCCTGCACCTCGCTTCAACAGTCACAGTGCCTAAGCCTAAGCTGCTATTAGCACACTGTTTTTTTTTTTTTTTTTCTAGGGAGACAAATACATTGTTACCCACATGAACCCATTTTGAGGTAACCCACGCAAAATCAAGAAGCAAAAAAAACTACTCTCCTCCTTTTACCGCCCACATCCATGCCTAACGTCACTGCTGTTGAACTGGAAATCTGTATTCAAAAATTAAAGCATTCAGGAAAGGGGGGAAAAAAGTTAAAAAAGAAAGAACCCACACAATCAGATAGGCAAAAATCTAGTGCAGTTGTTCAATTTAAGCTGAGGTTCTCGTGCTGTAACATAATCTTTCACTGTCTGGATTGCATACACTATTTGTTATAAAAATAACTGTTTGCTATAATTTTTTTAAGAAATGTGACTTGAGGTAGCGAGCTTACTTTTCAGAAAGCATTCTCTTCCAGTCAAATGTAACTTGGCAATGTCCCTTTCACTTAAATATACATTTTGCCAAGGGGAAACAAGTTCCTAAACGTGGAATATACATCACTGCTTATATACGGAATTTCAATGATTTTTTGTTTGTTTTTCCTCCACACCACAACCAATCACATCTCTCTCACTGCACACTGCCTTTATCACAGGTTGGGCCCCCAGAACCATCTCAGTTGCAGGAATCCTGCTCTCACCTAAATGCTGGAAAAGGGCACACACAGCCCATTTCCTCCTACGTCTGACAGAGGATAACTGAACCTTGTCAGAGCAGTATACCAGACACTTACCATCACAATGGAATTATTCTTAAAGGAAAGAAGACATTTAGCCGCAGGCAGCGTGATTTGAAAGCTTAAAATACAATCTCATGTCCAAGCCATTCACCCTCTTTCCACCTTCACTGATTGAATAAAATGCACGTGGATTTCTGTCGGGTACCAACAGTCACAATGAAAACTGTGGAGAATGAAGTGCTGCTGAGAGCTGCAGGCACAGGGAGCAGTGAGGTTGGGTGGGCACAGAGCTTATGGCAGAGAGGTGCAAAGCATGTCAGTGCTCACTCCTTCAGCTGGATTTTTATCCTGATGGGTATTCCGACGTCTGTCTGACTACTACTTACATCTAACACCTCCTATATAAAATGACATAGGAAGAAATATCAAAACACCAATCAGAGGAAAGCTCTGTTATCTTCATTCCAGAATCCCTATTCAGGAAATATCCATTTCAAATGCAAATAAATCTGTGATTGATTATTAATATTCAGTACCATTAGAATTTCAAACCACGTATGCAGACAATCATGCCAAAAGGATAACTGCATTCCCTATTTTAATGGCAATAACAGCACAGAAGTTCAAATTAAATGAAGAGCAGCCTCAAGAAAATTTATGAGCTTAGGGGTCTGAGAAGTTTAAGGTCCTGCGTACAGCTGTAGTTGAAACTGTTAGGAATTAGAAATAAAACCCTGCATGATAGGTCTCAAACTGTTCCGTGCTTTCTTCTTCTCTTCCTAAGTGCAGAGCAAATATTGCATTGAATGGTCAGACAAAACATTCTGCAATAGCTGATTTCTCCTCCTGAATTTCATCGCTTTTGATTTCAGTTACATACGGTCATACACTTCATCAGTAAAACGAAAATCAGTCTGATCCAAAGTTCTTGAAAATAAAAAGAAAGCAGAACAGCTACTGAGTTACAAACATCCTGATTCCTATCAGGTATAGTATCTCCTTGGACACACATGAGGCTGTGCTTCTACAGCAAGTACAACGACCAGCTGTCGAGAAATTAGAATTTCTGTGAGAATTATCTGCATGTTCTTGATCACAACACTTGTTTTTTTTTCTAATCTGTATGTCACGTGCTATTTAAACAGAGCTCTTTGAGAAGGAGGAAGTGGGGGCTGTCCAATCAGCACAGACCACAGCTCACTGAACCTAAACGGAACATACAGTGGTAGAACGTACGATGGCTTTGCTCAAACCAGAAAAACAGATGGGATCTAAAACTCTGAGCATCATGGTCAATGGCCTAATGGTCAATGGCTCTCATTAATTTCAGATGCCGGAAGACCTTCTTCAAGGTCTTCACAACAACTCGAACCATTTTGTAGAGTATCACAGCTCAAAAAACAGTTCAGAGATGTTGTTAGTGCTTGTACAGCTCCCAGATCACACCCAAAGCAGGGAAGCATGTCCTATTATGTTCTTCACCAATTACAACCCCCAGACGTTGGATCTTCAAAGAAGACAGAGAAACTACAGTATAATTAAGTATAAAGTGGAACTGTGCATAAAATTACAAGCACAGATACATAACTACCAGCAGTCACATCACATGCACAGCCTCACATCACTTGTAACTTCCAAATTACCTTCTCCATAGGAAGTTCTCATATAAGCAAGAAAGTTAGCGCAGTATTTCAAAACACATTTGCTGACCCTGTATAATATCTTCCTCATGCTGCATTGCTTTCAATATCTTAAAGTAATGCATTATTTCCAGGAACAAAAGTAGTAATAAAGAAGAATTTGACAGGATGTCATAACACGAATAACAACACAGCAACAAAAAGGTATCCCTTCTCCGAATACTAATGTGCAGGAATAAACTGCATCCCAGAAACAGTCTTAAGTATGCCAAGAATTCACTCATTTTGTTCCAAAAACCCCAAATAAGAATAGGATTTCTGTACCACCAGCTTCATACCTTCATTCAGAAACATCGCACCTTATGTATGACATTTTGCTGTTCCCTGGCTTTATGAGAAGTTGACTAGCTATTCAGGCTCATATTTGGGAATAACTATTCTCTCCTACATTTGATGAAATACCAACATAGTAAAGAAAAGAAACTTTTAAAATCAAACATATTAATTCCTGTACCACTGAAAGTAAATGCTTTCACTTCCAATCTGACATCTTTGGGATCTCAGCCACAGGTGTGTAGGAATCATTTCTTCAGACAAATAAATAAGCAAGCAAATAGCCTGGGATGCAACTTCTCTTATCTGAAGCTGTGTGTGTGTGTTTAAAAAAAAAAATATGAAGGAGCAATTCAAGGTTGACTCTTGCAGAGAGAATGACATCACAGAGATACCAGGGCAGATGTTCACCCCCTCCAAGATATACAGTTGAGAAGATTTTCCCCAGTTCATGCTAAGGAGCACTCCGAGCTTAAGCTATTTCTCCCAGATAAAGCTCAAGGGCTGCTGATGCTCAGACTCAACTGGCTGGGGGAGTTCCAATGACATACGAAGTCTACAAACTTGGCAACAAAAAGCTGAGCTAAATAAAACCATTTCTGGATTTTGGTCAACTTTTGTAAAAAGATTTTTATCTTGGAAATATGAAAATACCCCAACAGTTCCTTTCAGTTATTCCGGGCTGTTTGCTTTTAAAGTTGGATTGTAAGGAGGCAAAACTGCTAGAGAAGATACAGAAGTGATAACTACTCCAGTGAAGACAACCCCTCAGCATACTGCTAGACATAGTCTACCTAAATAATAAATGGCTAAATTTAAAGTTTAGTAACATTTACAATCTCTTCATATACATTTCAAAGGTTTATGGCACATCATTACAAACTCTGCAGGATGAAGTAAAAAGACCACCCCATATGTCAGAGTGCACAAGCATTTAAAAAACTCGAGTTATCCAAGATCAAAGGAGAATTAAAGAAGCTAAAGTAATTCAGTTCAGTCCTATGTAGCAAGTTCAGAGAAAGGCTATTTACTAATTAAATTTCCAGTTTGTAAAATGTACTTCAGATTCTTGCCAAGCTGTTACACAAGGAAGGCATTTAGACTATGCCTGATCTGTAGCTGACCAACAGGACACAAACAGCTATAACAGTGCCACGTACTCGCACTTCTTCACTTCCCAGCCTCCCACCATGATGCAGGGAGCAGAGAGCGAGTAGCATTTGCGCTAAGATGCTCGATGAGTTCAGCAAACAGCATCTTACGAGTTTCAGAAAGCAGTGGCCCACACCATACACGGGTGTCACACTCACTGGATCTTGAGCAAGGCCTGAAGTGTCTGTAGATATACCCTTCAAGTGTGAAAAAAAACCTTCACAAAGTACATAAAATTAGGTAAAACAGTTATAACTGCAGAGTGGAGGGTTTCTTTTCCATGACTGGCACATGATGAGAAGGGCCGAGCAAAGCAGGATGACACTATCTGAGCCAGCAATGACAAATGACCTAGCAACACGAACAGGAGTTTACGAAGAGGGAAAAAAAATCATGGTCTTTTTTTGGGGGGGGGAGAATGAACAAAGAGGTAGATTAACCATTAACAGACTTCTCTTCAAAAGGCTTAGGAGCTCTCTATCCAGTCTCTATGTCAAGAACGGCCTTCTGGCCACTGGAATTATGAGGTAGCAGCTTCGCTTCATGTCATCTTACTTGTGATAAAACATCTCCTTTGTCCTCTCCCCACAGCTCCTTATGCCCTGTTGGCTAACAGACAGGGCCAGGAATCTTGAGTTTACTGCCAGAATTTTCTTGAGGCAGCTTTCTAAATGTGAAGCGCTGAAGAATAATGAAGTTCCCCCTTAGCAATAAATCACCAAAAAAAAGACAGTAACCTCTGAACTGTATGTTACAAATTTCCTCCTGCACTGTCCACAAAAAGAAAAGTCATCATCTGTTGGGTTGTTCTGTAAGAAGAAAGCATCCCAGTAAGCACACATATTAAGAGAATCAGCTATGCATATGTGAAGTCCTAAACAAGTCAGTTAGTTAACTTCTTAGACATTTCAGGACTAAGGAAAAAAAATGACCCAAACCCCAGTGGAGAGAAATCCACCGCTAACATTCTCCAGAATAAGTCACTAGTTACAATTCAAACTCTTCCAACATTCCTTTGTCCTTCAGATATCACCTCACCGAAAGCTGTGAAGTATTATGAAATGGTGACAAGGAACCACTGACACACAGGCTGTTCCTTGCTAAAACCTACCATGAGGACATGGGATTTCTCCCAGCATTCCTCAAAAAAAAACAGCAAACTGATACTGGATTGGGAACTGTAGTTGAATCGTACAAGGGGCAGTCTAAAGGCATGACCAGGAAGGCAGATTTGACAAATATTTCTTTATTTAGCACTGGCAAACCCCAAGCAGTACCACTTCCACCAGTACCACCATGGCCAGTTCAGTCTGAGCCATGTCACCCTCCCCCTTTTCCTCTCTCCCTCTCACATTGCCTGAAGCCAGGCTTTCAACAGTGAAAAACACCCATCTCTTAACAACTTGGAAACAGCTCACAGGTGACTTAAAGGATTTACAAGGTCTACTCGAGCAGCTTGCTCCACCCAAAACAAAACAAAACTTTCACCAATTTTCCTCAATGTGAGCATGAACCTTCCACACATGCCGTGTTACCCCAGACACTGCATGCCATGACTCCTCATCTCCCAAAAGCTCATCTCCCAAAGGCAAGGCTTGCTGGAGAAAATCCCCACACTTCCAGAGCCAGGGCAGCAGCTCTGCAACAAAGAATGCTCCAAAGAGCTGTTTTAAGCTCCACACTTCTAGTTGGTCTGCGTGTACTGACAGCTGGTGGCCTCCAGGCTCCCGAGCAACTGCACATTTTGTGCCTCTATCCATAGAGAGGGGTAAGATAAGAGCAAAGCATAAAAATGAAATGAAAATTGTGTGCTCTTGTCAATAGTTAAGGATGGCTTCCCAGTGGAAATGTGGCATTTCATAAAGAATAGCCCTAGATACAACAATGAAAGAAAACACATAAATACTGCAACAGGTAGCTTGTTAGATCAGGATGCAACTCAAGGACTGAAACACAGAATCACAAAATGCCTTGGGTTAGAAAGCTCACCCTGTTCCAACCCCCTGTCACGGGCAGGGCTCCCATGCACCAGCTCAGGCTGCCCAGGGCCCCATCCAGCCCTGCCTCGGGTACCCGCAGGGATGGGGCACACTCAGCTTCTCTGGGCAGCAGTGTCAGGGCCTCACCACTCCCTCAGTGAAAAATTTCATACCACAGCTTAAAGAAGAGAGACAGCAGACACGTTCTTCAATCCAACAAACGAAACGACCAGTAAAGACTGTTATTTTGCCATAATTACTAAGACACACAAAGTTATCATCTCGACAAGCGCATTCCATCGGGTGCACAGGCACTTACTGTGTAGCCCTCTGCCCTTCTTCTTACCAAGACAAAACCGCATCAAGAACACAGAGCACAAACCCACACTGATCTGACTGAAGCTTGCGGGAGCCGGTGGTGCCGAAGCGGAACCCCACGCTGCCAGGCAGAGACACACGCTGCTGCACCGGACAGCCCTGCGCTGAAGAATTCATCATTCATGGATCAACAATTGGTTCTTTCATCTCTCTGGCTTCCTCAGACCATTATGTATTTTTTCCACCTCCAATCCCTATTTACAGCCCCGGTTTTCAGCTGCGTGTAGCAAAGACATGGGAAAAACATGCAGAAATTAAAAGGATTTCCAGAATTAAAAGAAATATCTCAACCGGAGAGGGAATCCATCACCACTTGGCCACTGCCAAGAACTGACTTAAGACTAAAGTGTGATAAAATCACAGCCACAGGAGCTATGAAGAAAAATGTGCAGGCAAAGCGAGGCACTGCAGGCACTCCTTCTGGCTGGAGACCAAAGCAGCGCATGGAAACGAACCCCTGACACCACTGACCTCTCACCAAACAGAAGTTTCAGGGCTACACACTTCAGCTAAGCGAAAACCAAATCGCACGTATCAATTAAACCGCATCTTTAAAATCAAGCCGCGCTCCGATTAGCCAAAACAGCAGCACATTCCGTCATCCCTGAGCCAATGGGAACGCGGTGCTTCCGAGTATCACTGCAGAGAAAAAGAGGGAGAAAGTAAGTCCCGGCGGCTCCGTACAGCCGTGCCCGTCCTTCCAGCCCCGACCCTGCAGGTGACCGCCGGGCAGGTGACGTGAGCTCCCTGCCAGCAGTGCTGCCGCGATTCGGCTGCGAGATGTTGGAGTCAGCCGGGCCTCTACGGCGCGCAGAGATAACAGAAATAAGGCGCAGAACGAACGAGCACAAATACCGCCGTCTCACGGCTCCGGGGCGGGCAGCGGCGCCGCGCCACGCGGGGATGCGGAGGGGCCGCGCCCCGGGGAAGGAAGGGACAGGGACAGGGGGAGAGGGAGGGAGAGAGAGAGACAGACAGAGCTGCCGCCCGCCCTCACCGTCGATGTTCTCCCGGTCGCTGATGTGCTGCAGGTTGCAGCCGGTGTCCTCCCGGCTCAGGTCGGCCTCGGGGCGGTAGGACTCCAGCCGGGAGTGGGCATTCCGGCGCAGCTTGGGGCTGGAGGAGACGCAGCACGAGGTGGTGTTCCCCATCTTCCCGGCCCGGCCCGGCCCGGCGGGGAGGAGGCGAGGGGCGGCCGCTCAGCGGGGCCGGCGGGCGGCCATGGGCAGCGGAGCGGACGAGGGGGAGAGGCGGCGCCCTGCGGCTGCGCTCCCCGGCGGATCCCGGCGTTGGCTCATCCGCGGCGGCGGCCGTACGCCGGCTGCGGCAGCTACGGAGCGCGGCGCGGGCGGGCGGCACAGGGCCGGCCGAGGCTCAGCCCCATCGCCGGGGCCGCCGCGCTCCTCCTCCGCCCCCGCGCAGCCGCGGGCACCGCCGCACACGCGCGCGCACCCACGCGGCCGCCCCGCAGCCCCCCGCGGCCGCAGCGACAGCAGCAGCAGCAGCAGCAGCAGCCCCGGGCGGGCTCCGCTAAGCGGTTCCGGTTCAGGCGGGCGGTGCCGCCTCCGCGCCGGGCGGGCGTGCCCGCTCCGACTCAAAGGGACGGCCGCCGCTGCCCGCGGTGCTGAGCGAGGGGTTGAGGGGGCACGGAGGTGTCCCCGATGTGTAATCTGAGCGCATCTCGTGACTGCTGGAGGTCTGAGTCGCGGCAGTCTGACGGTTACACCGATGACTTCCGAACAGAGACGCGTTTGTGTGTTTGTGATGAAGAACGTTCCAGCTTATCTCGTGATCTCCGCTGTTCTTGTGGGGTCCGCTCGAGGCAGATATTTACACACGAGGCCTTAGAATTTCCTTTTTTTTTTTTTTTTTTTTAATTTTTATTTTTTTTCAGATCACACGTTGCAAAGAGAAGATCCCGTTAGCTTCAGTGTCTCCTTGATGTGGATGCAATCTAGTGGGGTACAAACCAAAGCAGTAAGAAGATATTGTTTCTATAAACTCCGTAGAGCTCTGTCACCAATTTTGCAGTAACTTAAAGAGGAACGTGGTGAGGCCCTCTCCGCCTGAGTAACACAGCTGGGCACAGCCTCCTGTTGTTAGCATCTTCGGAGGTTTGCGTCCAAGCAGAAGGACATCCAGGATTTGCTGGTGCTTCAGAAGGACCGTCGTGTGCAGGGGTGCGTCATCCCACTACCACATAGTTGGCTGCTGCTGGCCGTGCCCTGCCCTCAGCCCAGGCCCTGGGGTAAGCTCTGCTCACCTCAGCGGAGCTGCTGCAATAAATCTCAAGTAGGCAGCAGCTGCAACCAGGGAATTTCAAACACAGTTCTGTCAGAATCAAATCTTTGAATCATGTTAGTGAGATGTCCAGTTTGCCACATCTTACTAGGGCTGGAGAGTCTTCTGTGTGTCACTTGCCTGCCTCTTAACAAACTAGATAAGCTAGACTTCCTTCATCACAAAGCAAGGCCTTGCTGAAGAACGTTCTGATGACAAAGGTGCTACTACACATATTTAAGGATAAGGGCAAACAGAAGGAACGCTTTTCTGGTATTGTGTACAGTGGTACTGTGCAGTTTTCTAAGAGCTGAGACAAGTGGACAGATGAAAGACCTCAGGAAAGCACGTTTGGTTTTGATTTTTTTTTATTAGAGCTATATCCAGTGTATAATGTGAATGAGAAATGTTGGTACAGTAAAGCAAGAACATTACTGACTTCCTTAGATGTCACGTGCCTCTAAATATGACGTTGTTTGTCTTTATTTGCCTGAAGACCATTCTGAAGTTTAAGATTATGCATTCGCCTGAATTTTTCCCCCTGAGGAACTTTATGCAGCAGCTGAGGAACACAATAAAGCATCTAAAATTCAGGCTGAGAGTGGTCATCACTGAGGTACCTGTGTTTACAAAGGACTAGCTCTTGTATAAAGATATTTTAAAATCTGTCGGATCCTCGACAAACAGAAAACAATGTACTTTTATAGGTTAAATGTTAATGACATGACTCATTAAATTTTGTTCTTGAAATCTTCTTTGTACATCATCAAAAACTGTACATGATTCAAACCAGCAGATGTAGATAACTGTTTTGCTTAGATACAGTTTCTCTCTATTTGGGATACAAAGAAATGATAAATGTTATTTAGCGCCGAACTACTTTCTGCTTGCAAACCAAATGATGCAGGAAACACAGGTTCAAAAAATCCTTTAAAACAAACAGCTAGTGATAACTGGAGCTTTGACTCTCACCATCTTCCATGCACACAAAGAAGTTTGTCATGCAATACCTTCGCCACACTGCCACCTAATGTTCAATAGGAGTCCTGCTAATAAATTAGGCATCGAAGTGTAAAGTGCTGTCTTGGCAAATTTATCAAGAGTTAATTGCTGCATGGAATTTTTAAGCAAAAACTTTAAATGAGCATGCCTATGGACAAACATTAAAAGTGATCTGACTGGTCAACTGAATCATGACCTTAAGTGTCAATTGTAATGCCTAAATTCATTTTGCCTGTAATACTAATATCCAAATCAACTGGAATGGCAGTGATGAACAGCCGAGGGATATTAATTATCAACTCTATGATAATATTATTACTTATGTTCATTATTGCAATTCCAAATGCAGTGGCACCAAAACTTTCTTGATTCCGACCCAACCAAGATGGCAAAATTTTTCACTGTGTTCCTCAGGAGAATACATTCCCATATCATGTCTCAGTCTTCACTCAGATGTCCACCCCCTATGGACTGGAGGGACTGGGTCTGTGGTACATTTCCCCTTTGCTTAGCTGTTGATTCTTCTAGGATTAAGGCAGTCTGCTCTCTTGGAGGGAGTAATCCAGTGCTTGCCACAACTCATCCTTTCAGCCTCATCACAAGCCCTGAAGCCCTACCTATGTCTACTCCAACCATTATGCTGTCAGCAGAGGCAGGTGGAGGTTTCAGTGGTACTTGGCAGAATGATCCTGCAGTGACTGTTCGCAGCAAAGACTTAGCAAGATTCATGTCGTATATGGAGCTACTGCTTAGCGTGACCCAGCTGAAAATATTCAGATAGCATATCTTAGCTCTTCGATGAATAGCATGCTTGTTTCTTAGAAAGTAAGCAGTGGTTTTGAGTCAGAGAGAAATATGTAGAGTAAATCATGATTTCTTTTGAATACAAAGGTCAAAAATCAGGCTACCTGCCTCATGCATTTAACTTCAGTGCATAAAGTACAATATTAATCACCTGCCAGCCACTGAAGAGCTACTGTTCTAAGCAGTAATTCAGAGTACAAAGTCAAGGTCCTGCCCTGAAGTACATGAACAATAGAGGATCCTATCTGCTTTCATTTACTCCACAGAAAGAAGTAGGTGACTCAGAAATGAGGGTGATACACCCAAGAGCAGGTGTCAGAATATTTCCCTAAACAACACAGCCCAGATAACTGTATGTTCTCACCTGTTCTCTCACTGGCTTGGAATTACCACAGAAATATGCAGTTTTCCTCAATTAGAGAAAGACCGATCGTTGTTTTGGTTGAAGCATTTCAAAGACAGCTATACTGAAATATTTACACATACCTAACTGTTCATAATCTTTGTTATTTCTTCAGGGATGGAGCAGGACCTGAACAGGGAAGCAGCCAGAAACCCACACGTTATGCATGAGGGAAGATCTCCCATACAGCACAGAGCTGCAGTTTACCAGATGAAGAAGCAGTAACCAAGCAAACTGTACCAGGGAAGCTTTTGCACTGTGGGGGAAGGCACAGGCGATTGGATTTAACCATCTGGGTGGAATTTGACTGGATTAACATTGGCACAGTTTTGCATACTCTTAATTTGTGACTGAATAGAGTAACTATATTGGAAAACTACTGGGGAAAACAACACTGCCTCTGATACTACTGTCACAGCAGACAGAGCACAATTCCATACAGTCTCTCTCTGTTTTTCTCTCTTCATTGTCTCCCTGGCTAGTTTTTTTGTGCCAGTGTGTGTCTTCCCACATCAGGATTGGCTGCCTTCCCTTGGTCTGAGATCCTGGCATGTAGAGCTATAATTACCCAATAGTACGGCTTGATCACTGCTAGAAAGGGTGAGAGTGCCCCCTCCTGAACAATAAAACCTCTTGTATAGAAAAGCCTAACTAAACAAAACAAAATAATGTGTAAAAATGGGTAGTGCTGCCACAAAGCACTTTGCCAGTTGGAGAGTCTAAACGAAGTGTGAATAAGAAGCTACTGTGTTTCACCCCTTTCTGCTTGTGAAGGATCCCATTCTGTTCTATAAAGAAGTATCTGTTAATGTGTTCTGATTTCATACAGGTCTAGGCAAGTGTAACTCCTTTCATTTCAGCGAAGTTCCTCCTCATTAATGCCAAGAATAAGATCTGAACCTGGACCAGAAATTTGCGTGAGCATATTCAGACAGAACTGTTTTCTCTCAAGTTGATATTAAATATTAAAAAAGAAACAAACAACAAAACAAACAAACAAACAAACAAACAAAAAGACCCACAGACTTTCATCTGGCTCTCAACACATAGCGATTTTGTATTTCAATCGTGGCAGCTTGCACTTAGAAACATCTGTGAAATAATGAGCTATTACATGCTAAGGGATTTAAGTATCCAGAAGTATAGCTCACTGGAAAAGGATGTGTCAGCACATACGTACGCTCAGGCTGAGCCCTTTATATGAAGAAAAACACTGGGGAAGCTTTAGCCTACAGCTCTCTAGAAGATCGGCCTTTTTAACTAAAAGGAATGGAGAGCTGTGTTTGATGAAATTATTCGAAGAGACGTTAAAGGTTTCAGAGACAGGGAACCAAGCTGAATATTGTAAACTAAACAGACTCATCTCAAGAACTGCCCGTGTAAAACATTCTCAAAAGTATTATCTATGTATCTATATTCAATTGAATATAGACTTTCCTTGTTTACTTCTAAAATCAGGAGGTGAAACAAAAAAAAAAAAAAAGGAAGGAAATTCTCTGTATGAAAATTAAAGCTCTTGAAATGACCAAGTTTTCAACAGAGAATTGTCCAGGCATAAGCCTTTGCTGATTTTTTAGCAGGGTACTACAATTGCGGATAGCTGTAGGAATACATTTAGAATGGTGAAGATTCTTAAGGTCATCCTCCTCAAGAAAAATCCCCTATGTTTCCATGCTTATGCCTGGAAAATACAGAAAATGGAAACATGGAGGAGGAGAGCCAGAAATTAATGCACTTAACAGAAGAACAGCAGATTTGCACACATTCAGGGGAAACAAATTCATTTTTCTGCTCCGCTGTAGACTGTGTGCAAGATTTTTAAAAACCCCCCATCCCCATTCCTTAGATCCTTTTCAGTAAAGCAGCAATAACATCTCACTGATTTGAAGGGTATTTCTAAGTCTACATTGAAAATAGCAAGCTGCTCATATATTATAGAAAAGGGAACCAAATAAATAAAATGATTGGGTTACTGTCCTCATAGATACTATACCCTACTGTGTTATTCCTGATGTGCACACTAATATTGCTCGATGCAGACAGTGTCTCATTAAACATGAAACAAGCTCCTGTATGGTGTGGTGCATTCTGCCTCATGTAGTGTATTAACTCTGCTGTCATCATCACTCAGCAAGAAGATACATCAATTGACTGCAGAAATGCCAATGTGAGAATTTCAGTTCGTAGATTAAAAAAAAAAAAGAAGTCATATTTTCTCTATAAATAGAGTCAGTATAAATCACCAGAGTCTGCACTATGGACTTGGGAAAATTAGTCACTGACCTACAAACACTTCCCACTGGATGTCTGTGAATCCATTTCACAGAGTGAAAAGCAGCAAGAGCTCAAGCAGATGAAGAAGCAGGACCGTCTGGTAACATGAAGAACACACAATCCTAGAAATGTGAAGATAAAACCAAGAAGTAGCAGAACCACAGAAATACTATTGTTCAATTGTTCTAAATAGTGAAAGGTTGAAATTGCAGCTCACAAACCAGAAGGGTTTATCATCTTTCATTGCATCTAGCAATCTATAGAAAATTGCTGACTAATATTAGCAAGAACCCAGACAGTTTGGATTATACTTCAAATTAATGAGAATGTAAATAATGATGACAGTTTTATCTCACATAAAGATCTACCTTACTGTCATTCCTTGCAAGTTAACGCTAGCCTTTTCAGCTGGAACTGTTCAGCTAATATTTTCCCTGAATGTCCTCTACTGGTAGAGCTCTATCCTTCATCAGATATCACTGAAGTTGTGCCACAGGACACTACATGCATACATTAGAACAGGTATTGTCTCTGGCCCAGTTCACTGCACTGACAGGTTCATTGCCGTGAAATTTTGTTGCTCGTATGAATGTGACACTGTACTAAACAAACTGACTAATGTGGCCAAAAGGTCAACGGCATCCTGGCTTAAATAGTGCTGCCAGCATGAGCAGGGAACTAATTGTCCCCTGTACTCAGCACTGTTGAGGCCTCACCTCGAGTACTGTGTTCAGTTTTGGGCCCTTCACTGCAAGAAAGACATGGAGGTCCTGGAGTCTGTCCAGAGAAGGGCAACAAAAGTGTGAGGAGTGTGGAGCACAGGCCTTATGAGGAATGGCTGAGGGAGCTGGGATTGTTCAGTCTGGAAAAGAGGAGGCTCAGGGGAAACTTATTGCTCTCTACAACTACCTGAAGGGAGGTTGTAGTGAGCTGGGGGCCGGCCTCTTCACTCCTGTGACTAGTGACATTGACAATTTGTTATGGATGAGGGACATGAAAACATACTATGAAATACAGCTAAAAATTATACCTCTGATAGTATGCTTGGCTCAAAATGCAAAAGACAGACCTCCTCAAAGTTATTCTTAGAAACAGAAAAGCATCTGGTGTAATACAGGACAGAATATCTGTATACAAGCATATGCACATTTTACTACAGAACTTCTAAAACAACAAGATCTATTCACTACATTAAAAAAGCATGATAAAAAAGGCTTCTTTTTTTTTCTGCAACGGGTGAGTTACAAGAATTGAAGAATTTGGTACAAGATCACAAAGCAAAATTCTCTGGAATGATTTGTCAGTTTGTATACTCACAGATGCCCCCTAGAACTTTCAAGCTGATTAAATGCAGTCTTTGAACTTCATGTATTCAAATGATACAAGCTTACATACACAAATTATACAACTCAAGTCCATAACCTCAACATTGGTTATCTTTGTCCTAAGTAATGTTACTAAGATTCACCTCAATATTTAAATATATTGGCATATCTCTAACGATAACAGAGTATTTTCTTTGTTAAATGGTTTCATAATTTTCCCTGTTGTTCAAACTGAGACGTTAAGAATTTGTAACTTGTACAGGACACATAGCCAAGAATTACACCATATGTGTAATTCTGGTGGCTATAATCAAATATATGTTGGCCTGTGTTTAGGCTTAAGGTTTGAACTTTCTTTTATATGTCACACTGATGGAAAATGCTAACATTTTCTAATATTCATCTGGAGCATTACAGGCTCTTTCACTTTGACCCATACCACTAACCACACACTCTCCCACTGACAGTAGTATGTTTAAAACAAAAACAAAAACAAAAAGAAACAAAAAAGCAAAGCCCCACAGAACCAGACTCACCAGAAGCACCCACCAACACCCAGTTACTGGTCACACTGCAAGTCTCCTACTTCTGTACAGGCTGAAGCAGTAAATGTATCAAGGGCCCTATGGAACACAACACAACTGAAAACTGAATCACAAAGTCAGTCAGTAAGGAGAATCCCAACAGCTCTACAGGCTTTGGCCAGACCTGAGCTGAGCAGAATTAAGCTGGGCTATCCACTGCTTCCTCTTCATTAATTTCTGCTCGTTCTTAACGTTCTATATTTCTTAAGAATATTCCTACTGTTCTGCTTTTTTTGCTTTTTCTTTTTTTCCAAGGATAACCTAAGAATAACAAGTGATCAGATTCGGGTGGCACAGAACCTAATCTGACTGTAGAACGAATGGACTCACACTTGGTCTGAGTAAACACAGACCCCATGTCTCTCTTAAACTAAGCGAGGCCTTAAACAGAGAAGTAATGCACAACTTGGATTACTGTTTTCCACATGATACCCCTATAAAAGATGCAGGACTGTAGAATGCTGCTCTCAGCTGGAGCTCCTGTGCATAAAGATGTGCAGCCCTCGCTAGCCATCGAGCTCAGCAGAGCTCTAAATGTGAGAAATCAGTTTGAAGGTTCACAGATTAAAGATTCTGCCTTGCTCTGTTTAGACAATCTCATCCATATACTGTCCATTTATGGATAACGTCATTAATGTATGACCACCATAACGCGCTTCCCACAAGTTGAATGCTGTTTGTGATAGCAAAATCGGCCTCCAGTAGAAGGATATCTTGTTCACCTCATTCTGTAATTCGTAGAGAGGAAAAGCCGTAAACCAGACAGTATCTCCATCACACCTGTTGGTGTCTTCAGGTCAAAAGAGGCCAACAGAAGGTTTCACGAGGAAGTTTGATGTTATATCCATTCTGGGGCTTCATTCTCCCAGACTGCAAGTGAAAAGCTTTCACTGGCACTGTATGCTTACTTTGGGGCTTTTTTTTTTTTTTTTAATCTTTATGGAAGAGATAAAGCATCAGTCCATTACAATCCAAATATTTTGAGCCAGACACAGCAGGAGGTGGCTGCCTTTGTCACTAACCATTTTCTTTCATATAACAGATAAAAGCATTGCCAAAGAAGGTTTTGAGTTGCTGATGGGTTGCAAGTACAGACTAATTTTGCCTGTGGGATTTTCTGAAAGGACTGTATGTACCTATCTTTCTTGGGGATGAAGGCGTTCAGTTTCTCAAACCATTACATCATCATCACTTCCACTGCAATCTCAGTGATTATCCCGTAGTCCTATATGTAATGCGTATATTTTGGAACCCTATTATGTATTTCATTTCATTTATTTTATCAACATGTAACTCATTTTCATGGAGAACTTCCATAGCAGTCTATTTCAACAAGCTAGTGTGTATTTCTGCATCCATACGTACTGGCCATCACCAGTTAAAAGACTTTGCAATCATTCCTAATATTGCAAATCAGTTCAATTCCGACCTGCTAGATGGTGTATGTGAGCAGAATGGTGAGATGCAAAGGAACACATACAGAAATTGCAAGGGAACGAGATGAGCCCTGGGCTCCAGCCAGGAGTGCATAGGTCACAGAGAACTGCAGAAGCAGCATCCCTAACTCAGCTTAAGTGAAGAATTTTGTGCGTGTTACTGGAAAAACAGAACGCATACATTTGAAGATTTAAAGGATAATAAAGAGGTTTCTGTCTGCACAGAGAAGTAATCACACAAGGCTGCCAGCAGCAGTGGCAAGTGGGACTGCAAACAGGGACAAAAATAACTTCAAACACTCTCAGATCTGTACTGATTATTAATTCATGTTATTCATGTGGATAACACAACTTCTGACATTGTCATGTGGAACCCAAATAAACTATTTGGGTTAAACGAGAGAACTTTATTGCAGCGCACAATCTGAACGTTGTGCAACATTCCCCTTTAATCTTCCCGCACAGGCAACAGTAAATTGTTACATACCATTGCTGACAATGAATTTATTGACAAAAATCTAACATTAGTTAAACCCTACTGGTATTGTGTGATTGCCCAGAGCAATCTGAGCCTGCTGCCTGCCCAGCACTGCTCTGACACGCTGCTGCCTGCGCTGCCTCACCAAAGCTCTTCCTCTTCACTTCTGTTTCCTTAAAAACACATTTGTCTTGGGAAAGGTCGGGAGTTGATAGTGGGGATGCATCCTGCACCAAAGCTAACTTTAGTTATTGGGAAGTTAGTCCTCTCAGCTCTTTTCTGAACTGCTTGTATGTTCAGTGCAAGGAAACGGAATTCACACAGGGCCAAGAATTCCAGCGTCTGAAAGTTATGGACTGCACTGCAGAAACACTCCTTGTTATTTCACTGAAACAGATTAATAGCTGGATTTCCTAGATTTTGGATGACTTTACTTTGGTAACACTAAGAATCACCTGATCGTGCATTAGCTGTGTTACCTGTATTTCAGAATACATTTTATTTTGCATTATACTGGTGAAGATTCAGAGCCATCGTGCTTACAAAGAGATTTTATTCATTTAATAGCTTTGTTTCCTGATCAAGCATGTTATTTTAAAACCATGCTGATGTTTTTACAACATTTCTCTATACTTTAGTGTGTTACTTTGCTATCAGAAATTCCATTAAGTGTTTCACTTTACAGGGCATCCATCCAAGATCCTACATGAGACACATTTTACAAGCGGCTTGGATACTTATCCACTGAGCTGGTTTGTAAGGTCACTGAAAAATGTTTTACTTCAGCTATACACCATTTCTCCCGTTCAACTACACAAATCGTTATAAAGCAGTCAAACGTTATTTCGCGTATTAAGATTTTTTTAGTGATTCAGACAGGTAAAATTTAATCAATATCCCAACGAAAAATTAAGTTTATGTTGCCAGTTTCAATGATTCCTGTCTCTGTCCTAAATACATCAAGTCTACATACAGAGCATAATGAATGCATGCAAGCCCTAGTTTAAGTTTCTTAAAAATTCAGCAGAAGTAACCATTTGAATGAGAATTTTTACATAGTCTGTTCCATATTGATTCTTTCACACTCTTTATAGACTGTCTACATGGCTGAAACTTACCATGTAGAAAACATCTGTGGGGCTAGAGGGGTGCGTAAGGAAGTGCTCTGCCATGAAGTCTTCTGTGAAACCTCAGAGCATGGCCTTGTTATTTTGAGGATGCCCTTTGTGCTGAGAGGAAGCTTGTCCTATACCTTCAAATTTGGGCATATGCCTTTATTTTACACCTGGACATTTGGAAAAGCTCTGTGTGACCATTTTTGCAGCAGAGAAGCATGTAAGATGAAGCATGACAAACCTCACCGCCAAAGGTAGAAGCAGACCACCTTACTCAAGAAATTCAGACTTACACATTAGCATCTAGAGCCACCTGGGCCATTAAATTCTACTACAACAGCCATCGCTCCAACAGAAGACTTTAAAGAAGAAACTAAAAGGATCTGATAGGAGGGGATGCCTCCAGAAATGAGAATAACTTGTGCAAAGTAGAAAGCAGAGGTTCCGTTGTCAGCGACTTCTCAAGCAGAACTGGTAGGAGCACAGCACGTAACACAGCTGTGACCAGACGCCTGCAGACACCGCTGTACATCGCTGTGTGAGTCCTTTCTCCTCTCCCCTCCGACGTTTTGGAGTAGGACAGTGAGACCTCTGCTGTTAAAAGGAGCGAAGAGCACAGCGGTGTTATGAGTGAAAATCCATCTCTAATCCTTAGCGCAGTAATGGTTGATGCAGGAGACCAAGGAGAAGGTGTAAGCATTTCTAGAGTTAAAATGTTGGCTAAAGAAATGCAGCAGTTACTTCTTTCATTGAAGAAAGGGAGGGAGCAGAGCAGCTTTGTGAAACTGCCTGATCTACTTCAACAGCAAAAGCTGATCCTAAGCACTGTTTGAGCACAGTGCTTCTAACCTAAAAAAATGCTTTAATCCAGGGAACAGACACACATCCAGATCTAATGCTGGCTAAATCAGCTATGAAAGCAGCTGGGACAGCAAGTCAACTTCATGGGCTTTGCAGGCATGTAGAACAGTGACAGTGGACATCAACCTCCTTCAGACTGCCTCAACTGCAACAAACTTTAAGGAGACTTTTCTGTGAGTTAACATTACTTTCATGACTGGGAATCACATGGGATTCACAACTGCTTTAATTTGTCAATTAAATTATTTAAATGAATCTCTTAATAACAACCATTCAGAAAGCATACCATCTTTTGGTTTCATGCCCATTAACTTGCCATATCACACAGAAATGCATTTGCTCTCCCAGAGCTCGAGATCAAAACTCATGTACATGGCTAATTCTCTTTAATCAGGTTAAACAATTAAAAAAATATATAAAATAATGTAGAATCTCAGTTCAGGACTCTTAGGAGTGCTGGGAAAAACTTCACCACACAGTTCCCTTCTTTTAATCCCTCCTCTTTTCCTGTTTCCAGAATGATCTTTCCATTTGCCTGGATTAAACTGCACTAAAATTGGAGTAAAATTATCTCCTTTTACACTCACTCTATCGTGTTTCAAAACACGCTTATTTTTTATTGTATTTCATTTTCCTGACTCAGAACCAGTGGCTGCTGTGCTTCAATAGCAATGCTGATTTTTACGTATTCAGATAACATTCCGTGATTATTAGACTGAACGCCAGCGAGAATAAATAATTCTAATTCCAGCTTTCATTATATGAGACTACCAGTCAGGAAGACTCTAGAAATGGGAAATCTGTGAATACAGTGTTTTTACATACTACAAGGCTATTTAATTATTCTCCTGCGTTTGTGTTCTCAACCACAGAACACCTTTAACTGCTGTAGTAAACCTTCCTCTCACCCCACACACATACACTGAAATACAAGAAATTTCACTTCTGTGATACTTTTTGACCGCGTAATTCTATGCAAATGAAGTACGTGCAGATATACTCCCTCCACAAGGTGTCACCCTAAAACAGCTGGAGAAAAACCCAACATCTCGTAACAGCTCTGACACAAAAGGTCAGAAAACAACTGCAGTGAGCATCTCACAGGGCACTCTACCAGACTTTCTCTACTCAAAGCTATTTCAGTGCAGCACTGTAAGGATAATGGGTATTTTTTCTTGTATTTCCAGCCTTAATGATTCCATGATTTCAAAGCTGGTCTATCTGACTTACTTGCCTGACTGAAGTCTACACAGTTGTCACAAACTGTTTAAATCCAGGACAGCAACCAGCAGGTATTTAATCATAGTAAATTCCTTGCTTCTTTACTAAGCCATCTGTAGTTGGCTGGAGAAGAGCTTTAGACACAAACGCTTTGCAGACCTAAATTGCTAATGTTTTTATTAAAAAAATTCTTTGTCTACAAACACATCTGACTTTCAAACACCTATGTGGTATTCCACAGAATCTGCATATCTCCCAAAAAAGAAATGGTTGTCGGCAATAAAACTAGAAGCATTTAATTTTCTGCAGTTCACCTGCAGTCAGTGGATTAGTTTTCTGGAACTTAAAAGGAGGGAAAATTCCAATTAGATGCTGTTCTATCTAACAAAGCTTACACTGTAGCTTTTCTTTTATTAACTCCATGAATATCTCGAATAAATGAGAGACATAAGGAGAAGGAACTTGGAACATATGGAACAGATCTGTTCACGTGAGGGAAATCAGCTACAGCTCATAATTTACACTTGATTCTAGAACGAAAACTGGAAACAATGCAAACTGTTACTGATTCTTACCCCATGCTCCATACAACAGAACTCTGATCCCTGCACAGAGCACCTGTGTATTCCTACACAAAATAGAGCTAAGCGAAATAAGATCTAATGTGCAAACTGACAATACCTGTCTGCTCGTCTTACTCTGCAATACTGCAGCTTTCAAACACTTCACTCACTCTCATGGTTTTTTTCGCCCTTCTTCTCTCTGTTCCAATTTCATGTCAAGTTCTGTTTCTAGTAGACAAGCCTCAGAAAAAAAAAAAAAGCTAAATAAGTCATGCCTCAAATGAGAGAAGCAGGAGAAAGTCTTCTTTGAAGTTCTCAAAGATTTTGGTTGACTACTTCTAACCAGAGGGCTGCAGATCCAAGCTCAGGTCCTGATCTTTGAAGCAGCTGACTGCGTCACTACTGAAGAGGCAGGTCTGTAAAAATTCAAGTATCTTCTTGTTTGCATGGCAGCTGACAAAACTCTGAAAGCTTTTTATATAAAGCCAACATCTTTGAGAATTTGATTCTTCAAAACTCAAACATCAACCCAAACACGCCAGCATGCACTGAATTCAAAAGTGTTCACACTTCTCTTACTACTGTGAGCTTGAAACTTGATAATCACCTTGCTGAAATAAATTAATAATCTTTACAATAATTGCTGCAGTAGAAGCAGCCCCTGGGTAGAATAAGAGGTCTTAGTTTTCTATTATCTTTATTAGACATTTCCTTTCTCCATATGGGACTTACGTTAATTTACATTTGTATTAGGCAGAAACGTCTTCCTACCTCACGTTTTCCCAACAGACTGTCCTTGTTGAACAACTTTAGTGCAGCTTTTACCCGGTATGATTAAGCCATGTTTGAAAAAAAATCAGATAAAATTATAAAAAGCAATTCCACTGAAAGCCTCATTCAAGACCGTTTGGAAGTTGTTCATTTGAAACAACAAAATAAAAACAATAGCTTGGCTGGTTACCAAGACCTCTGAACTAGGACATTTTTATAGCTGTTATTCCATTCACAAGACACATTAATCACAGCTGACTGCACTGATAGGACTATTAAAGGGGAGGAAAAACCTCAGCAGTTATCGTAACAAAGACACTTCCTCTTCTGGTTTTTCCATTCAAGTCATACATAATACAATGAAGCTATTTTTTCCCTCAGTCTAGTACTCGGCTCTCACGTTACTGTCTCTCTCCATGACTTTGTGTACACAGACACCTGCTTTGTAGGAAGTTTCACAAACAAGGTGCAATAAGGAAGTTCAACCACAGAAATGAAAAAAAAAAAAAAAAAACCCAAAAACTTAAGGAAATGGATTAGAACAGATTCATTGCATGCAGAAGAATAAAGTGATTTTTGCTACCTGGCATTGCCAGTCTGCATGAGATACTACCAAATGAATTAACTCATTTTCTTCAGCTTTGAAGTTAAGCACATATTTGAACTCACATAACTTCTGCAGGAATAAATCATTGTTATGCCTCGTCTAGAAGAGCCTCATAGTGCCTTAAAAATCCCCAACTAAATGGAGCCTGTTGCCCCAAAAGGAGGTATTTCACATGGGAATGTTGAGAACTAAAATGCAGCTATTTCTATCAGCTGCTTAGCAGCTCAGCATCAGCATTCAACACATTCTTCTCATGTATGCAACCAAGCACAAAGCCTGAAGTGCGACAGAGAAGAACTGCTGCAAAATGAGGCAACCCAAACAGCGGCTGTTTTCTCTGAAGCGATACTTCATTCAGAAAATACATCACACTGGGTTTAGCTACTACACCAATATCTGCAAGATCACCGTGCAGATCAGCAATTTTGTTTGAAAGTGGAGGGAAATTCACAGAGAACTAAGGGAGAGATGACAAAGCATGCAGTCCTGAGGCCTAAATTGGTTCCAAGGAGAATAACTGCAATTACACTTGCAAACAGATCCTGCAAAGCCCATGGGAACAAACAACTCAAAATAAATAAATAAGAGCTCTAAGCCCACCCCTACTCACACAGTGTACTGATTTTAATTCCACTTCTCCCAGCTCACAACAGCTCAGGCAAATCAAGAGAGCACTGATGCCCAGAGATTTGTAACTCCATCCCAGCCCAGGTTGGACGTGGAAGGAAATGGCTGTGACTCGAAGTTGTAGCGTAAGAGGAAGCTGACTACTGCATTCCTCATCACCTACAAGTTAGGGGTTGAAGACACCCTTGAAGAGACCATTTCCTCTGAGCAACACAAAATTACATTTGAAACAATATCCATGTAGATTTGTCTCTCCCTTCTCATAAAGTAAAAGCAGATTCTCCAGCTGTCTCAACTTGCAAACTGTTGCATGGGCTCGGCAAGGGACAAGAGTTTGGTACTGCAGAGGTGTGGTTTTCTTACAGAAAAATGAATCAATTGTTTGTGCCTTTCTAATTTTTACAGAAAATATTGTATCTCTTGTAATAAAGCCAGGTCATGTCTTTGGACAAAGGGCAATGAGCACAAACCAGCTGCCCTCAGTGCTGCTGGAGTCCCCTCCTCTGGAGATAACTCAAAACCCACTTGGGTGCTTTTCTGTGTAGGGAACCCACTTAGCAGGGGGTTGGACTTAATGATCACCACAGGTCCCTCCCAACCCCTACAATTCCGTAATAAGAACAACAGAGTGCCCAGAGGGACTTTCTCCTGTACCCCACCAAGTGCTTGAGTTTAGAATCTCAGAGCTCAGAGCCATGGTGTCATTAGGGAATTAGGTTCTTCCCCTACTTGCCAAACAAGACGACGTAGCCATCAAATAAGACAAGACTGCACACATCTCCAGTTGCTATTTGTACATTCTTAGCAACCTTTTTTTTTTTTTTTTTCCTGAAAGTAAAAACAGCATCCAACTGTGGGAAATAGCAGTAAAATCAATGAATCATACAGCAGGAGACAGAAGGTGGTTTCTGACCTTGCAGTCAAGGTGTTCTTTGAAAGGAGTCTCTCTTATTAACAGTCGTCAATCCTCTGTGGTGATGGATTCTGAGATAAAGAGGTAATTAAGAAATCTTGGGTACAGAACAGACAGCAGATACTTCCAACTCAGTTTAGCAGAAAGTCAGACTTAGCTAGCTTGCTTTTTATTGAATCAGAACGGATTATAATATTAAAAAACAATTCTGAATTAATACCAAAAATCTGATGAGGAAAAGACTGTCACTCGTTGCACGCTATCTGGCTGTCACAGGAACAATACCAATTCAACTAAGATCTGAGGCACAGGACATCTGAAATATTAATTCAGGCAGCTCAACACTGATAGCTCCCCACTTCAAAGACTGCATAGGGGCAAACTGTTACGAGAGCCCTTGTGAAAGAGTTTCATAACGAAACAGTCGGTCACTCACGCTGTTGATGGAGCCACAGTAGGCACGAGGGCTCCTGCATGCCTCCTCCGAGAAGTGCAAGAAGATGAAAAAGAGGCTGAAGCGAATTGAAAGCCTTTGCTGCTATTTTCCTCTGCTGCTCAGGAGGAGTAAGTTGGCAGTTTCAGAGCAAAGTCTTTCAATGGAAATAAGCGACCCACTTTCTTTGTTTCACTCCATGCCACACTCAGCACTTTGCTTTAAACATTTGGAATATTTCAACAATTCAAAACTGAGTCTGATGCGGCAGTCGGCAGCAGTCACTGTACGCAAGGGATGGCCTGGCTTTTCAGGTATACCATTTCTGAATCCGAAGTTAAATTTCAGGGGAAGACAAACCTAAAACAGATTTTTTACTTGTTTTTTGCTGAATAGACTTCTTTAAATGTAACTTACCTGGTAACTGTTGCCGTGACTGTAAGGTTATAGATAGATAGGACGTGGAAAATGAAGGCCTGTAACTGCTCTCTGAGAAAAGGGCAAAAGGTTTTGTTTCTGGAAAAATCCAGACTAACATTATCAACATACTTCTCTCAAACAAGAAACAAAGCGTTCAAGTCCACTGGACTCATGCATGCTTCACTGTGCTGCCATGCAAAGACAAAGTACTGAAGATACCTAATCTTCCATTTTCTTTCTTCCTCTCTACCCTAAGACTGGTCCAACAGAGAACCGAAGAGTTAAAATGAGGACAGAGGGCAAATGCTGGTACTCCTGTGAACCAGAGCAGCCATGGATATTGTGTTTCCTTACAATGTGAACTCACTCATAAGTGCTACCATGTACCCTACCACTTCAATTGCCGGGACAGAGATCTGGGCTCCAGCAGCCCCAACACACATACGTATTTTGGTATCGTTTCTCTGACAAACGCCAGAGGTACTTTGAGCTTTCCTTCAAATGTTCCTTCAGCCTTAGGGAACTCTCAAAGTTTTCACTGCTCATTTTTCAGCCCAAAACTGGATACACTGCTAAGTACTCTACTTTTCCACTGTCAATCTGACAACAGATCCCTGGCATTTGTGCACGCCTTCCTTTGCTCATTTGCAAGTTTATTTCCTTTACCACAAGATGCACCATGGTTTCATTTACCAAGCATAAATATTCTTACTTACCAACAAACTCGTGCATTCTCATATTGAAATACAGAAGTGTTTTGGTAACTCAGTCAACACCAATGATTTATCAGGCCAAATGACTTAAAATGAAAGAAGCACACTCAAACCTATTTTTCCCTAGTTGGAGTCTAAATGAGCCAGGTTTTGTGCAGTGGACGTTTCCGAAATGGGATACTTTTCCCTGGTACAGATAAATAAATGAAATGGACTTTCCAGAATGATCTAACTCACACTGAGAACATTTCAGTTTAGCTCCCCCCAAAAAATTATTTCAGTAAAAAACACATATTAATTATTTTAGATGCATCAGCAAAGAAATTACTGTAGACTACACAGATAGGAAGTAGATGCCCAAGTTTTCTTTCAGTTAGTTTCCAGATTCCTTGAGAGAGTCAGGAACAAGGCCTACCTGTAACAGAAAACAGATTCTAGTGATATAGCCACAATAAAATATTTGTTGGACACTTCTGTTGAGGCTAGGGGCTGCAACATAGAGCCCTAACAGCCCATACTCATGGGAGCCTATCCTCCATCTTTAACAGAAACACTGACCCTTCCACTGACTGTAGTGCTTAGGATGAGTTATCACAGCAAAACAGATACTTTACGTTTTATTTCATTTTGGTTCCAGACCTGAAGCAGAGCCCATGGGTCCAGAAGTCAGTTTGTTTTGTTCTTTAATCAACTGCTGTAGCTGCAAGAAAAGAAAGATACTTCGTCTTCTTACATACGGTCTCACTGAAGTACCTAATGGAATTTTCTAAAGGTTTTGAGAAAGTTATCCTGTTTATTTCCAGTAATTTGGGAAAGTGCCAGAAAACAAGATTTAAATTAAAATAAAAAATACCCTTCTGAACAGTCCAAGCAGTATCAGGAAGGACTGGGTTAAATATAAATCAGTTTGAATTAAGTGAAAAAACCTTAGTGATTTTAGTAATGACAGAATTCCACCCCCATGCTTCAATGCACGCACACCCCCATTTAAGCAGGAACTGAGCCCTGGAGACGGTGCTGCTAGTTCCAGCAGAGCTCCCAGGCACTCTGTTCATAGACTGTACAAGCTAACAATCATTAGATTATTTGTGAAATGAAGAAAAACTCAGTAGCAATTGACAAAATGAACAGCTGGCACACCGCATTTACCAAAACTGTAATCTGTCTTAAGCATAATTTTATTAAAAAAAAAAAAAAAAAGTTTCAGCCCTCACCTACAGATTATTCTGGAATCCCATGAACAGCAGATAGCTACTCTTTATTGGAAAGCTTCCTTCCTTAAGTCACCTTTACATCCCCTTGGTACTTTGCAGAAAGTGTAAAAAGAACCACACCATCAGCATAGGTAACTGCCTACAGCTGTCCAGCTTCTAAATTATTCAGGAGGCAAAGTTAAACTTTTATACATAGATTACTAATAAAACAAATGTTTCACAGACTACAGAAAATATAAGTGAAGAGCAGCCATGTAACAGATACTTGCAACATACTTAGCATCACGTCAGTGAGTTTCCTTTCTCTACCTCCCCCTCCAAACTCTCACAGGTTTAAAAGCATCACCAATAACCGGATGTTTAAAGGAAATCAGACGGTACACAGATTAAACAACATCATTCTATTAAAAACTATCTTTTAGCCATGGCACTCAGTGATAGCAATACAATACTTTTTCTTTCCACAAAGCAACTAATATAAAAATATGTCATAAAATCATTTGTAGACCAGTATGCTTCTACATACACATAATCGTAACATTCTTTTATAAACTCTTTCCTGAGATACCTTGGGTTTTTGATTTTTCTTGTATTACCAGATGCATTACCTTTATGATTCACTTAAAACAATGGTAAAATGTTTTGCATGTGCAAAAGTATGTATATATATGGCAAAGAAACAGCTCTTAGAAATTAAGGGTTTTTTCACTTTGATACTTTTTTTTTTTTTTTTTTAAACCATTTGGCTCCTTGGGAGGTGGAAGGGTGGGACATGGAAAACCCGTAAGCAGAGCTATGAGTTGACAAAAAGCAGGAAAGCATTTCAGGAATGTTAGAAGTTGGAATATAATATAAATGACACAGAGAAAGCCATAATTCATGTTGGCCGTGTATTGCCTCATAAAGCAACCGGACATATTTTACTCAGTTCACAGTATAATAAATACTTTTACTAATCTGCTTTGGAAGAACAAATGTCTCTAAGGGTTTCAAGCTCCTCTATAAGTTTCTGGTTCTGAACTTCTAGCACTGCAACGCGACTCTCCAGACATTTTATGTATTCTTTCTTCCGACGTCGACATTCTTTAGCAGCTTCCCTGCAAAAAGCAGAAGTAAAAAGTGCAAACAAAAAAGCCATTTGCATGCTATTAGAAAGCTCAGCAGAGTAGGGAGACTATGACTGAATTCCAAATTCTGGTGTGTCTCCCAAATCAGTCTGAAAACATTAAGCAAAAGTGGGATTCCACAAGGGCCTCAAGTGTCTCTTTCTCAAGTTCATATGGCAATCTGTAGAATTGCTTCCTCTCATGCCTTGATTAAAGTTCATAATAAACAAGGTCCAAATGAAAGACAGTTATTCTGCTTTATGACAATAAAGATCTTTGAGGGCCTTGAGTTCCTCAATGAGAGTCTTGTTTTGGTTTTCAAGCACAGCCACACGATTTTCAAGACATTTGACATATTCTTTCTTCTTTCTGCGACATTCTCTGGCAGCTTCCCTGGAACCAATACAAGGCAAATGACTACAGGAACAGCCACAGTACGGCAAAGACTGGATAAATGAAATTACCTGCAATCCCTGTGGTTCCACAACAACAACCACCACCACCAACCGTTGGATTGCACAGACAGCACAGCATGTAACAGCCATAAGCAACAACGCGGTTAAAATGCAATTCAAAACAGCGAAAAGCAACTGGAAACAAATTCATCACCAACAAATACAATCATGGAGTTAACACACTGAACAACTGAGGAAAGCACAGTGAATGATGACACTGATCTGAACTGTAGGACACAAGACTGAAAGCAGCGCTTCCTTTTACAGTCATACTCTGTTCTGTGTGTTTCTCTGGACTATGACCTCCACATTCAAAATCTTACATTCAAACCCAATGAATCGACTTTCAGAAAATACAAATTTAACACTGCTCTTCAGGTGAAAAGCTAGATGCCGCATTTAAAACTTGCAGTGGCTTCTGACCACAATGTAGCAGTCTACAATAGGAGTCCAAATAGTGACAGTAAGCTAGCATTTCTGAACTGCCTGCCTGGACACATCACAGTGACTTCTTGTTGCTGGCAATGGCAGCCCAGAGCCATTCTCACAGATCTGCTCAGAATTCTGTTACACCAAAGACTTCGGATGGTATTTTCAGAATGAGGACTACAGACCTCAGATAGTATTTTCAGAAGGATGTCTCAAAAAAAGCATTCAATTATGGAAGAAATTTTATATGCAATGGGATTCCCACTCCGTCAATGTTTTGGAACTCAAATTGCCAAACTGTGAGAACAGAACTTTGCAGTAAAGTTATTTTCAGAGACAGAATACAGACTAGTTTTAAAAACATAGAGTGGAAAAACAAAGGAGAGCACAACAACACAGCAATCCCTGTGAGCAATTTTAAGTAAGAACAGGCATGAGAGCAAAGCAATACCATGAATTCAATTGTAAGGCAAGAGGCTATTCAGTGTACTAGAGATCTGCACAGCAAACTGATTTTTCCTGAGGTGTTAATCTCATTTCCATTGACAGAAGTGGCTACGTGCTTAAAAAAATAAGAGAGAAAGCCCGCTGAAGTAACAAGAATGTGCAGAGAAAGGCAGGTATAAAAAGATAAGATAGTTACACTTTATGGTCAATTCCATTTCAACTAATTTAAAAAATATACAGTCACTCCACACATTATTGTACATGACAGGAGCACTGTACAGTAACCTACGTGAGCAGACAGGTATATAGAAAATTTTATAATTATCATTTAGTTCTAGAATAAGTCTTCACAGCATTATGAATAGACAGCTGCTAATGAGATTCCCAGATATTGTTCTTACCAGTCCTTTCCTGGGATGCTGCAAGACAAGCATGCCCACCCTGCTCATTTTATTGTCAGTGGGAAAAAACGTCTTTCAACAATAAGTATACATCTGCATCATTACAGAAATGACCACTAATGGACAGCACCAATACCGATTGTTTTATATACCTTAACATTTATAAACTAAAATCCATGGGGATGAGGCCAATATTCATCAGTGCTGTAATTATGTGGAATGACTGACAGAGAATTTCTTGCCTTCCCCGTGACGTTAAGAAGAAAACTTCCTTAGAACGTGAGTTTATTTTGTTTCGTTTTTGTTCTGTTTGGGTTTTTACTTTCCCAACAGCAGCTATTAATGATGCGTCCTTACCTATTCTTCATGAGCCGCAGCTCTCTCTTGCGCGTTGCCTCTTCTGCCAGTTGCTGAGGACTATGCAGAGCCCCCGGTGAGGCTGCCATTACCACTCCCTGAGGTAAGTTAGTAGTGGGAGTCCGAAGCTGGTAAGATGGCATGTCTCCAGTGGCAGCTGTGTTAAAGAATCATATGTAAAACTTTATGGCAAAAACATCGACGCAAAAGTCTCTCTGGAAAGAAGAGATTTCTTTTGATGAGTTACCCATGATCCCTTCCACACAAAGTATCTCACAGGCCTGTAATATCACAACTACGTGCATTATCTTACTAGCTTTCATTTCTATGCTCTAAAATGAGTCATGCAAACTGGTCTAGCATGCGGTCCCACCAGCCAGCCAGAATGAAGCCTGTGAAAGCTTCCACACGGCTCTCTGCAAACAACACAGGGAGAGCTGTTAGAGAAATGCTGTCAGAGCATCCACTCCAATTTCCTGTTGGTACAATTCCACAAAAAGACGGTCCTTCTGCAGCAGCCACTGAGAGTTATACATGCTATGGCTGTCCTCTTAACAGCTGACACAGGAATCAGCTTTCTCCTCTTCTGTGACAGCACCAGCCCTACCAGCAATCTGGCAGCTCCTGGAAAACTGGTGAGAGCTGCTGCTGACAAAATGAAAAGGAACAAATGCGCATAGTGAACAGGAGCACGTTCCTTGAGCAGGAGGACCACAAATGGGATGCTGAAGCACTAGCAGGCAAGAGAAAGGAGTGGCTGACACACAGGAAGAGGTGTAGCCATGCAGTAAAGTGGAGAGCAAAAGTTCACCTCCTGAGCCTGCCCATTTTGAGCTTTCCCATGCTAAATGTAGCTCTGAAATCTGATCTGCAATTCAGAACTTATACCTTCCTGTTACATGCACCTCATTTCTGTATTTCTAAAATACTTTGCTCCTACACTATATATTTCAACTTTCAAGCACCGTGAGAGTCCTATGTGTCTGACTGTCTGTCATAGAACAAAAGATTCAAACAATGCATCCCCCCTAAAATTTTAAGCAAGTATTTGCCCATTCAATGCCTGAGTATTTCATATAATCATATAACACAACGCCCACTTTTGTCATAAAAACAATTTAATTTAAAATAAAATTTCAGTGTCAGCAAAAAAACCTGCAAAAATAAAATGACAGAATCACAGGATGGCTTGGGTTGGAGGACATTAAAGATAAACTAGCTCCAACCCCCTGCTGTGGGCAGACAAAAACGGATTGGGGGAGGCTGTCAGGTAGAGCAGTAAAGAAACATCACTGAACATCAGGGGAAAAAAAATGAACTAAACTCAAATCCTCAACTTAAAAATGTACATATATATTCACTATTAATCTTTTAAAGTTTGTGCAGGGGGCTCGCTAGCTAAAAAGTAGGATCAAGCTGTGTTGAGTCACAGCCACGTCTCAAAACCCCCACCAGCTTCAGCAGCCTGCCCCCCCTCACAGCCCCACAGGTCACAGAGCTGCCAGCTCAGCTGCGGCACGGAGCTGATCCCTGGGGCTGGGCAGGGAAAGAACGCAGTGGAGGACAGCCTTGGAGCGAGGCCCAGCAGCCTTGGTGCTCTCGTGTATCAGCGAATGATTTAACCCTTGGTTTGAGTCCTCCCCATCTGCCAGCAGCCCCAGCTACGTCAAGGAGACGTAACTTCAGCTTGGTATTATTAAAAATGGAGTTTTAGAGATTCTCTCAGCTCACTGGACACATTACGTGCATTTCATAAACACTACAGCAAGAACTACTTTTTTCTATCTCTCTTCACTAGGGGAAAAAAATTATCTTGGATCACATAAAAAATCACAGTGAAGCATTTTGTAGATCAGGTCATGGGGAAAGACCCATAACTCAGGTCACCTCCTCCTGGCAGCACCAGCTGCTTTGCTGCCTGTGCCTGATCTCCCTTCAGATGTTTCCTAACAGCACTCACTGCTGCCGCGAGGAGTACTCTGCAATAACGTACCTACTGCACTTGCACGCTCAAGGAAGCGAGCCCCTATCTCAGCTGGGATCAGCAAGCACTCAGTAAGCAGCAACACAGCACATCAATAGTTAGACCAGCTTCCAAAGTGCCCAGCCCTGCCCCACAGCTGGCTCACGTATGAATCTACAAGTGTGGCACTGCAGAGTAATTATTTCTAATTCTGCATTTTATGTATAATTGTTTGTAATAGCTCTAAATATTACAATAACGTACTGTTTCTCTTGAAATAGACATTAGTAAAGATGAAACAGACTTTAAAAAGGAAGAATAAAATACCCTTCAAAAAATTCATAGTGTTTAATTCTATTAATATATAGATGTACAACACGGAAGGGTACCTCCCACTTCAGCACCTGAGACAACAATCCCACACATCTTGGTCCAGGTTGACACACTGTAAAATCAGTGTTCATTTCTAGTGAAACTTCATGGAGATTTAAAGGCATTGCTACGTATCAGATGAAGGGCTGAGCATGTTAACAGACCTGGAAATGGTGCATTTCCCTAGCACACTGACACACATCATCCTTTCCTTTTTTTTTTTTTTTCCTCTTTAAAAATGCAAGGGGAAAAAAAAAAAGTTTTTGAAAACCTACAGCTTTGAGTTGAGACATAGAAAAATAAAGTTATTAGCGGGAAAAACAAACAAAAATGACATAGAGGAGGGCACAACTACCTTTGTAAGTTAAACTCTGAGAAGTTGAAAAATTACAGAAGCCATAAAACAATAAAAATATAATGGCAATAAATCAAGCAGTTTGTAATAGCAAGCTCTTGGAAAAAATAACTTTCTGAACACTAGAGAGCATCCCTGCACTGGAGTTCTTACAGCGGCTTCCCAGGAGAAAAAGACATGATATATGCTGTGCATTAGTGTATCTGTGCTCCCTTCCTCTGAGTCATAATGACGGGACTGAATTATCAAAGGGCTTTAAACTTCACCACTAAACTGGCTAAGCAAGGCATGAATCACTATTCCTTTGAGCATAAGAACACAAAACATGGACTTGGAGAAGATAAGTATCTTGGGGTTGATGAAAAAATACATGCTAGCAACGAGCAGCACGTAGGTACCGGCTGCAAACTGGTTAACGTTACAGCTCGGCCGGAGGCGACTGACGAAGCAGAAAGGAACTGACTAAATCACAGCATGACTTGGGGCTGACGTCAATGTGTATCTTGTTTGGAGTTTAACTTCTCCAGTTCCCTACTGCAACACGATTCCAGGAAACCTAATGACGTCAGCCTTTTGAACTCAATTAGCGGAGGAGCAGACCATTTCAGCGGTGGAGGAGAAAACACGCAGGCGTTGCAATACTTAAAAGTGCTGTTTTCCAATCTGCTTACATTCACTATTTTTCTTTATAAGGAAAGCATAAGGGTTTATTTACACGACTCTAACAAGGCACACCTTCCTCTTACAGCTATGCTTAAGCCTGTTCTAGCTACTGAATCAACAGGGTTTACTGCTAAACAAAAAGGCAGTGTCATTTCCACAAAATAAAATATAGCCACTATCTCCGTACTAAAGGATTTCAAAGAGTGGTGGATTTTTTTCAACAAAATTCTCCATCAAACATTAAAGATTAGTTATCTGGATCAATCTATGCAACAACTCACACGCGAGTTTCTTCCCCCCCTAATGAAACTGTTAAAATGACACTGAGAACCAACACTGACCAGACAGAGCCAGAACACACCTGTGCCAGTTGTGAAAGATTAAAGAGTTACAGCAACAAGTTCAAAAGAAGAATGTCACAAACACCAACTAAGCACTGCCTAAACAGCCACGATATCCAGTAAAATCCTAACAAAACGTTTACCTGTTTCATCTCCTGTAACAGCCATGCTCAGCCTCTGCACGCACAGCTCTCCCGCTCCTCTCCCAGAGCTCAGCATGAACTGTTCCAAACTAGCAAGCATGTGCAGGATTACAAGCAAGAGCACTGACATCACAGTGACCTCACTTGCCTACCACTGTCATTAATATGCTCTGTCACTGGAACAGCTCACTGAAACTGCAGCCCAAACAACTGCAGTTTTCCAGTAAACGTTTGTTTTTTTTTCCCTTCCGTATTTCTGTAAGCCCAGCTTTGTTCTCCCCCCTTCAATTATACAGAAAGCTACAGAAAGCACTCACCACAGAGCTGGCTGTAAAACAAGACAAAGATTCACAGCACCGACCGACAGAAATTAAAAGTGACTCCAGAACTCATAAATGATTCAGAAGGATTAAATCACAATTGGACAGAAAACAGCACAATTTTAAAGGGACACGTGTGATTGTTTTGGTTTGAGCAGCTCCACCAGAAGGCAGAGCCCCGACAGACGGGTAAGGCAGAACGCTTCACAAGCTGTAACAAATATGTAAATGAAAGGCTGCAGCTCCTTGACGGGGAAGGGGAGGGGGAGACAAGCAGCCCACTGGTTTCATTCCAATTAAAAGCTTCAGAAGAGACTGAAGGAAGCTCCGGGGATTTCAGACGCAGAACAGTAACCCTGAGTAAGGGCAACCCCTCCACCCATCCCCTCCTTTTTCAAAAGGAAGTGCCACAGAACTGGCTGGCTTATGAAAAGAAAGAAAGAAACGAGCAAACATCTCAGCTTTATGAAAGCTGCTGCATCAAACCAGCAAGCCAGGCACTTTTCTGTACACAGAGCATAGCAAACTTCTGAAGTTTTGGTCTGTGATAAACAAATTTAGACTGTTAATTCATCAACTGTGGAATCATGCCAAAGACAGCAAAAATGAAAGCATCAGTGCAACAAAGGATTCTCCTCATCGCTGGAGGACCGCTTCAGCGTCACGTGAACAGAACGTCAGAACTGAAGCACACAAGAAGTACCAGCCACAGATCTCTCAAATATTTCATGTTATGGAAACACACCTCAATCCCAACAGAATACCATTTGATGCAACTTTCCAAAACTCATTTTCACTAATGATTCCATACTTCATTTCCTTCAGCAAGCAGAAAAACCCTGGATCCATCTTAGGAAACCGTCGGTACATCAGAACTGCCCTGTTTTTCCAACAGACGTAAATTGGTAGCTAACAAAATATCACAGGGTTGGACCACTCAGGGATCTCTGCCCTTTTACATTCATCCTTCCATTTCATCCCAAGTCCTCAGAAAAACGTCAAGCACAGGATTCATGTGATGCCATCCACTACCACATGAGTTTCATCAACAAGTATTTTAGAAAAAAAACTGAAAACACAGAAAGATTCTAAAAAAGTAATATTGTCTGCCAGGAATGATATGTGTGGTTTGGTGGGAGATGTTTTGGTTTGTTTGTTTTTTGAAATAATAATATAAGTAAAAGGATAAGTAAAATTTGTATCCCTTCTATGCAAAAACATTACATGTATATTAAATACACTAGATTTTATACAAATACACACATACATACTCACAGAAGTTGAAAGTTTACTAAGAAGAAGGTTGTTTTTCTATTATAATCTATGCTATCACAACCAACTGTCCATTAACAACAAATGTTCATAAACTAAATACCTACAGTCTTTCTGACATCCCAAGCAATGTAACCCACAGAAAGGACCTGCAGTTCACTGTTTCACTCTACCCCGAGTAGCCCAGGTTTGTAATGATATGTGCTTATCAGAACCAGCTCACTCTTAGCTTAAACATTATCAGGTGTTTTCATACCTTTTTTTTTTTTTTAATGTGATCCAAATGATTTTTCAGTACCAATAAACTGTATAACAATCTGAAACCTCTTACGCTGTGATATTTCTGAGCTCATACTTACTTACTATTCCCTTTGATTTTTTTCCTTTATATTTTATGTAGAATTTTTCTTCAGTGTCAGCAACTACAACTGATACCTCACTAGAGCATCAGTGTTTGGGCCAAATGAACTCTAGGAAACTCTAGAAAAATTCAACTTCTCTGAGCATGAACAGAAAACAAATCATTCAGTTGTAACTATCTAGAATCTTTCAGAAACAGGACAGAGCAGGTATTCAGTAATCATCACTGAATCCATTTTGAAAGGTTCCACTGCAGGAGAGAGACACTCAAAAAAATGTACCACTCCCAGAATGGGAAATTTGTATGGAGAAAAAACAAATTTGGGTCTTAAGGCTTTGCTAAGAACTCATTCCTGGTAACACTTCAGGCAGGTATAATACTCTCTGCACTGAAAAGGTTAACATTTCATTTCAGCATCTTTCATATTACAGCCTTTGTTTCCTTGAAATGCTTTTGAAAAGTGTTAGAAATACATTGCATTCCAGCAAATAATAAACCAGAGGCAACAGAAAAATTCAGGTTTGGTACCAATATTCAGTACTGTCTCAACAAGTTAACGTATTTACAAGATATTAGCTTTATTTACACCCTGAGCTTCCTTTAAAGCAAAGAAAGAAAAGCAGCCAGTTAAAGATAAAACTTACTCTAAACATCTATACTAGGGTGAAAAAATCCTTGACCTGGACTCTACCATTTATTTCAGACTAAAACAAGGTAAGTTTAGATTCGATCCAAGGAAGAAAATCTTTACTCAGAGTGGTGAGGCACTGGAACAGGTCACCAGTGAAGCTAGGGATGCCCCATGCCTGGAGGTGTTTAAAGCCTGGGCTTCGGGCAACCTGGTCCAGTGGGAGGTGTCCCTGCCCACTGCGTGGAAGTTGGACTAGAAATTCTGTATGTAGTCAGTGACCCTTATCTGCTCCAAGAATACATATTCAAAGTGCTGCACAGCAGCACTTCTCAGGGTCTCTATACAGAAGAGCTTGTACCTGCTTCCAAAGTTTCCTCAAAATAACTTAAAATGACAAGTTTACTTTCCTTGGTATTGGTCAGAATCCAAGATAGGCTTGGTTCTTTATCTCCTTCAGCACTTCTGAATGGACGGAAACAGTGAATGGAAAGAAAATCCTGAATAAACTACAGAAAGGTTTAATAATTCACTGTATTCACATGTACATTTTACAGAACCTAAAAGATATTCTTCAGTGAGAAAATTAGCTTCATGAGAGGATCTCCTTTTTAACAACAGGAATCAAAAAGTTGCAAGGAAATTCTCCCAAAAAGTAGCCTTACAATCTTCCAAGTAACTTCAGAACCTGTGCTGAATGAAGACTGAAAGAGATGAAAAAAACAAAATAGTTTTATATACTGAATGAGATACTGCCTCATCTTCTCAGTTTAAACTGTAACACCACTTCAATTGAACATGTCACTTGAAGTCTGGACAAAGAAATTAAAAGTAGAGGGTAATTTTATCCTGCCATTTCTTCCTCACAGCTATTTTGACTCAAAGAAGTGGCTGCTTTCCCAAATAGAGAAACTCAGTCTCCCTGTAAGACTGTCTTCCATCGTGGTATATATAAACATTTTATTTCATAGTGCAATACTGTGGACACAAAAATGAAAACCCTTCTAAGCAGAAATATTTTATATAAAAAAAAAAAAATGCAGCAGACTAATAAAACGTACCTTGAACAACAAGTTGGCTTCCAGGAACAAAAAACTGTTGTGCACCATCAGATGACTGTGCTGCGTACTGCACAATGGTAGCACCCGGCTGAGGAGCTCCTGAATTTGTCACTGTTAACGTCTGCAATCCCCGGGCACCATCAGAAGGTGGATTAGAAATCTGGATTGCACCACCTGGAGTTATAGCAACTAAACGTAAAAAGAAAAGGGCAGGTTAGGCAACAGAAAGACGTACAACATGCTGAAGTGTAGTTTTCTTTGGAACATAAACATTGCTAAGACTCCAGGTCCTCTCCCTGCTTAAGGAGCAGTTGTATTTAAAAAAAAATAATAATTAAAAAATTACAGAACCTTAATGCTGCTATCCACAAACATAATGCCTGCTACACAGTATACACTACGAGTCCTACAGGAAAAAACAACAACAAAAAAACAACAGAAGCCCACGTTTCCTCTGTATTTTCAGTAATATTAACGGTCCTAGAATAGTTTTAATACAAGGACAAAAGGAAAAAAAACTAGTAACTCTCAGTCATAAAGAGCTGTTGTTTAAAATACCAATATAAAAAAAAAAATCCTCATTAAATCACAACACAAAACCTGGACAGAAGAACCACAACTCATCTCTCACACTCACTGCCCCTCATTTCCCCAGTTTAAGTGCAGAGTTAGGCCAACAACATTTTTCCAGGTTTTATAAAGCTGTTCCAATTCTTACACAGAAAGAGAATGTGGTCAACAATAAGAAAAATACACTTTCCCCATAAAAAATAATGCTGTGTAATCGGCAGTTTGCTCAACACTATTAAATAATCAGACGAGCATGAAAATTCCCAGTTTGTTACTTGTGTGCTCCTCTTGAAATTAGCATTGATCTTGGAAGAGCAGAAAGAAGTTCCTGAAGCTTTTAGGAGAGAACCCAGCCCACAAGAAGCTCTCAACTTATTTGTCCCCAGCAGCTTCTTAAAACTACAAACACTGTCATTGTATTTGAAGTGGAGTGAGATGGCAGAAACTTTATGTACAACTACTGATTCAGGACTGCTAACACCTCTGATTTCATGGCCATGCTCACGATACCTGACAGTGATATTCCTGCATGTTCAGCTCTGGGCATCTGATGTGTGATCTGTTAAATACCCAGACAAATTTTAGAGGTGGACAGTTGATACTAGATGATTTATCTTGATAATAGGAGATTACTAAACTGCTGTTAGTAAATTGTAGAATAGTAGCCATCTACTAAAACCTCAGATAATTTCTTTAAAGGCACACGGCCAAATCTCAGCAGCTAAATTATCTTCTTTCGGGGAAGAACGGGGAATTCCTCTCAGGCTGAAAGAAGCTCTGAGCCTTATCCACAACAAGGTCAGCATGGCCTCCTGCCCTACCCCTGGAGTGAGGAATATATCACACTGAACTGGATGCGCACTACACGCAGGCTCCATAAGCAGAAAATGCCCAATGTGGGGGTAGGATAGAGGAAAGAAATATAAGAGAAATGGACTACTATCTCTCTGCTGCTCAAGCAATCACAGGCTCTCAGTGGCATGCGCACTTCCCAGCAGAATGCCACCACCACCTACACCTCCCTGGGACATTTACTTGGATACTGAGCTCACACAAGAGTTAGCACTGAAAGCAGTAAGCCTTGACCACCACAGCAGCATATCACATCAAATAAGTCAATAAATATATAAAAATCAGTTCAACTGTTGATTCAGCTAATGATCCAGCACTTTCTAAACAACTGTGAACATATTTCCCCTACTGGACTGATTCCCATCATTATGATCATGACACTCCTCCCACTCTATTAACTATCCTAACCTCAACCACTACACAGGTATTTCTTGTGTTGGACATTTACTCAAAACTGTGGCTTCACAGAAGACTACAGAATTTTCCCAGAGGTTCCCTGGTCTTGTACATGATGCAGGTGGACGTAAATGGCAGCTTCCTCTCTAGCTAGAACTGAAGATGAAAACAGCACAATTCTTTGAGTCTGATTAATGCCTCTAATCTAAGAGGTTAGATCTTTCTTTCACTTCCAAGACAGGGAAAAGAAACTAAAAACTGCTCTTTCCCAATACATTTCCTAATTCTTCAATTGTTAAAAGCCCATCCTAAAACAGCAAAGAATCCAAACAGATGGCAAAAGAGCCTGTTACTTCCATTTTCCCTGCATCTTTCCTCAAAGAATGTCATAAATTGCACAAGGAGCCAAAAAGGAAAGGGGAGTGCAGTTGATTCTCACACACACAGGCCAACTATGCAAATAACTTTTGCATGTTTAGGCCACCACCACAGGTTAAGGAAACCAATTTTTTTCTGGTATTCAATAACCAACATGAAAACCTACAGTCATTTTGGAGCCAAAACAGGCTACGTGACTTGTACGCAGTACACCTCCTTATGTAAAGGTATGTATTTTCCTTACAGAAAAATCAGCATCTCTGTTGATGGATGTAATGGGGAAAGATATTTTATCTAGCTGGTCATGCCTGTCAGCCCGTCTGCTTCCACAAACCAAAGCCAAGAAGTTTTAAGGAAAATGGTATTTGGAAACCATGGCAACACAGCATTTTGGCTGGTGTAAAGTATGGAAAGAACAGCCATCACTGCTGACAACAGAAACAATATATTTGGTTTTAAGATACATTTACTTCTCCAGTTGTTCCAAAAATAATCATCCCATATCACCAGACACCAACATACAGTCAAGACCATCTTTTCAGCTACTCTGCCTCTTCTATGCAGGAATATGGAGAACAATAGAGAAAAATGAGGAGCCAGTAGACTCAGTAATATATGTTTTTTTTTTCAAACCAGGCCACGGCACAGACTGCTATGGTGACACCACAAGACCAGTTATTCATTGTCATGGACACCACAAAAAGCTCTATAAACTGCTGGCTGCACACACAGGAGAACCCACGCAACCAGTAGTGGCCAAGGAGAGAGTACTCAGACACAATAATGATGAGCAGATAGAAAAACTGACAGGAAACAAAGGTAAAATAGATCCATGTAGCAAGCTCCCGCCTCATACCCAGGCCAAAATCATCACAGGGGACACTGCATTCTGAACACAGTGTCTCTGGGTCTAGCTGACATCAGAATCATGGGCAGCTAACAGCACGGCTGCTCAGAAATGCTGTGAATCTGCGCCTTTCAACTGTAAGAACCAGAAATAAACAGCCACCATTTTCAAATTAGGACTGAATCTACTACAAGGAGATGATCAACCTTGATACCACTTGAATCCAACCTCAAATCTAAACTTTTCTGACAAGCAATACCTTTGAGGGCAATGAGCAGCATCTAAGAAGAGCCTGATGTAATTTTTCACATCAAATATCAAATTAATGAATTAGATATGAAAGCCATTTCTGGGAAGGCAAGGCTCTCAAAATGAATTCTCTCAAAATGATTTTTTTAAGCCAGAATCAGCAGGGCCAATGAAGACTGATATCCTGAAGCAATGGCTTTTTACATCTGAGACCTTATTAAATAAATGCTTGTAGAGAAAGCTCTCTTAAAAATACTGCAAATATTTTACGTCACAAATAAAGTATGTTTGGTCCATGTTAAAGCCAGGCTTAAATTCAGATAAATGAGATTTAATTAATTTTTATGGATTCTGCTACCTCAAGCCCACTGCTGGTGATGCTCTCTGCTTTTAGATTTTCAAAATTAAATGTTTGTTTGAACAAGAAAGAAAAAAATGAAAATTTCATTATTCTTTTATACACTTCCCCATGACTGTGATTTACAGGTATGTTCAAACTAAAGCATCCTTCAATTTAATAAGTGAGAATTGTTTCCTGCAAGACATGGCTGGTTAAACCACAAGTCTGGTTTCCCAGAGGAATATTAAGAAATCTAAAGTCCTAATTTCTTACAAATCTGAAAGATTTAAAGGTTCACTAGAGCATATTGCAAACTCAGAGCACTGGAACAGGCTGCCCAGAAGGTTGTGGAGTCTCCTTCTGTGGAGATCTTCAAGACCTGTCTGGATGTCTGCCTGTGTGACCTATGACAGGGAGCCTGCTTTAGCAGGGGGGTTGGACTCGATGACCTCTTGAAGTCCCTTCCAACCCCTGCGATTCTGTGTGTAATTCTGTGATTCTTAGAGAGATTTCTTTTTAAGCCTGGAAAACAGTGAATATTCTTCTGAATCTAAACCAAAGCCAAACGAACAAAACACCACCTTCACCCCAAAAAACAAAATTAATTTGATTGAGGACAGTTGCAGATTCCGGACTGGATAACTAATCATTTAGCATGGTGAGAAATTCAAGGGAAATCTGCTTTTGCAGATTTCATAATGATTTAAGTTGTACAAATTAAAAATAACTGAAGAAAGGCGACTAGCACGTGGCACAGAGGGAGCCATTCTATCTTTTTAAAATTCTGTTGTTAATGTTTTAGTAGATGTGCTCTGTTCTCAAAATATTTTTTCAGAAAACAACATGCCTTTTTTCATCCAATTTTCCTGTCATCATATAGAAGGAAAAATACCTGAATTCCAGGGCGCCTACACAAGGAAACTTATAAACAAAAACCAAAAAGCCTATAAGAGTGAAGCGTTATTGAACAAATAATTAAAAAAAAAAGAAGTTATTAGAAAGGTGTCCCTTAGATGATAAGTGATTAAGCACAGGAAGCTATGGGGAGTGAGCTATGCCATGTTTTCAACATGAACAAAGAAATTAAAAAAATAAAAATCTATAGAACCAATTGTGAAACGAACCTGGAACTTGGTTTTGGATAAAGTACCAAATGTCAAAGACAACAGTTTAGATTAATGCTCCATGCAGTTAAGACAGAGTTAAAACTTGCCAACTGGAGAGAAAGAAAAGATTTTAAAGAACTTCCTCACTAACTGTCCTTTCATGAATAACACCCATATATAGCAAATCACAGCACTAAGAAACTGCACGGATTTATAGCACTGCACATCCACATATAATGCAGACCACTGTCAACATCTGGCACACCACCCAAGCCTCACCTCCATGTTTTTAACGTGTAGGAATTCCAGAAGAACTAAGTCGAGCAATCAACAAACATTAGAAGAAACTAAATGTTTTTCATGCCCACATAAGGAAAAATGAAATATAAAAATTGGGATTAATTAGAAGTATAGAAGTTCTCATTCTTCTCAGCAAAACATGTCTATTTCATTATGGAACTTTAAGAAAAAGAACTGTTCTTATTTTGTTCTGCAACAAAACACAGTATCTTTGCAAACATACTGAATTGCCCTGTGCTAGAATGATACAGGCTGCTCGGCATGGACAGTGGAGAAATTCCAGCTCCTTCTTCTTCCGACTTCTCTTCATCAATCCTTGGGATCGCAGGAGTATCTGAAGAGAGTTCATTCAAAATTTTTCTGAAAGAGAGAAAGAGATACATTTATATATTTGAAATTCTGTAACCATGAGAAACTAAGTCACTGGCTTTTATCAGACAGTTTTGCTGTTACACATAAGCTGTCTTTAAAAACCAGAAAAAACAAAATCAAAAGTCCTTACCGGTATGAAGGCCTTCTTGAAAGTATTTCCCTGCGTTTTTGAGTATCAGTTATCTCTTCTGATTCTGCAGAGTCGTCTGCAATCGACGCTACCTGTAATAGCAAAGTTTCTAAAATTCATAACTATATTAAAAAAAAAAAAGTAAAAGGATATTAAAAACTAATCCTTCTGTGCTTGCGTACAGCAAGTTCACATACTTTTTTTGAATTACAAACCACATGATGTTGGACTTCTCATAATACATCACCAGTTATGACATTAGCAACACATAAGCACTTAGGTGACAACTGTTTGGAATAAAATAAATAATAATCTACACTAATTTTTTTTCTAGTAAAATCAATAGAAAGTATTAAATATAGAAGATCTCTTTAAATGTAATAATATTACAGAATTTGCTTGAAGTCAAGCACATTAAATACGGAATACTGCATTAATGCATCTTACATAATAGTAGACAATACAAAACTCTCTTCACAACCACAACAAATCTATTTTAAAAAGTAGTTTATTTAAACATACATTTATTAAATTACACTCATCAACACGTTCATAAAATCAAATACACTGTTAAGCAATACCGTGCAAGTTGTACAAACTTCTGACAAGTTCACAACTGTCTCATTTTCTCAGAACTTTACTAGCATTATTTTCACAGTTTATTTTCTCCTAAGTTTACCTGAGAAGGGATTAAGGCCTGGAGCTGAATCACACTCTTTGCCAGCAAATACAGAAAGTCATTACGGAACAAGAAAAGCACGCTTGTTTATTGATACTTAGAACTACTTGGAACTATTGGTGTATACAATCCAAAACTGAAGGAGTATGGTGATGTTTGTGTAAAAATGGTCTTTCACATAAAGGCAAACAGATGGCAGTTTCAGATGCGGTGACATTTTAAGGTAACACTGAAGAAGTGTGTCATTAAAAAAGATTTAAGCAACAAAAAGGCTCAAGGGTTCGACCTGGGTGCAGCGGAGACTTCCCTGCAGCAAAACAACCCACAACAACATAACCAAACTCAGAAAGTAACACAGATGACAGGCCTAAGCAGCTCGGACCAGAAAACAAAACAGAAACAGGAGCGCTCTGGTAAAAGGGCAAGGAAATCACAAGAAATAGGAATCACTTTTATGTGGAAGAGAAGATTTTCTGCAATAAAATTCAGAAGTTCTAGTTTTTATGAGGGAATGAGAGAAATTTAATGTATGTTTGTTCGAATGGCAAGCAACTATGTTCATAGGGCTTTCACATGGAAACCACTGCCATTTTTCCCAGCCATGAGACAGACTTCTCCACCTCCACCACTCCACGGCTCTGCGTTTGAACAAAAATAACTTGGAGCTCATGCCCAGCTGCCAAAACCTGATATACTGCAGGGGTGAAGCAAGAAGAAAAGTCAAATCTGAATTGTAAAGCTTCCTCCAATTAAAATAACAGCCGCAGAATAAAGAACACAATACAAGTAAGTATTTTTTTCATCCAAAAAGCAATGGCATAAACAAGAAAAAAAATTGTAAATGCCTTCCAGCTTAAAGCTGCAGGTATCTGAGAGAGTGGTCATAGAGGCTTTAACATCAGCCTTCAGTTTTTCTTTGGTTGGTTTCTAATTAGATTGTTATCATTTTCCAAGTCTCCCACTATCTGGCAGAGACAAGACATGAATTAAAGCCAGACAATCTGGAGAAAGTGCCAGGTGGCAGGATAAAGTACTTAAGAAGATCACAGGAGAGCCTAGCAACCTCTGTAATGGAGACCTTCACAAGGTGCTTTTTTTCCCCCTTCTGGAAGGGTCACTTATTTTCCATTAACATGCTCAAATGAAAACAAAGCAAAAATCTGGAACTAATCAATACAGCTTTCCCATCTCTACTCCTCTGGGAAAGGCAAGGTCAAGTTGACACAATGGAAAAACAGCTGATTCCCATTCCCCTAAGAAGACACAACAGCAGTTGGCAAGAGATGCTGGAGAAATTTCTCCTTCTGAGCTCTGAAGAAAGTAATCTATTTTTGTATGCATGTCCCAACTACATCGACTTGAAAGAAAAGCAATGACAGAAATTGGGAATGACTACAATGCACTTATTTGCTGAAGTTCACTCTGGCAAATTACAGTTAGAAAGAAATCCAGAAAAAAAGTTATTTTGCAAACTTCAACTTGACATCAACCTTGACCAAACACAAGACCTTTGCTGTCTACTGAGCCTTGTCAGTAGTGAACTAGAATTTCAAAACATCCCATCATCTATACCTACAATTAAAATGCTGAATACCTGACACAGGTTTCATTCTTGCTCTCTAGTCTCTAAGGTAAATACACTTACATATGACTTTTAGCTACTATACTTGAAAGATACTCTAGAGATTGCTTCTCAAGAAGTCCTACAACGTATACACTTTTTCTGTAATATGCTTGCAATGACTCCTGGTAGAACAGTCCATGTGTAATTCAACTGGCCTCTCTTTGCAGACATTACCAATTTTACTCACAAGAAGCAATTCAGCTTTCATTCCATAACTGGTTTTTAAGAAAACTGGATCAGAGACATTCCTACCTACAAGATAAGCATGAATTGGAGGCCTGCCTAAACATTTTTAAACTAGTGCAAGATTATATTCTCTCCAGTCTTTTTCACTATTTCAAACCTTTGAAAATACTTTCATCATTTTGCAGCAGTCTGTTTTGAGCAGATTTAAACATGAACATTTATGATTATTATATTTATATTTTATTTATAAACTATTATTATTGCTTGTAGCTTTAGCAAAAATAAGGGCAGCCTCAAAATGAGCACTTATTTTTGCTCTTTACATCTACATACCCACAAAGAGCAATACCTCACGATCCAATAGAGCCTGCTAAAGCAACAAGCTATCATTTCAAACTACGTTTACTTCCATTACATCCAGATGCTCTCAGAAATACAGTATAAAAGACACTAGCTCATTTTCATTAGAAATACAATGCTCACAGAATCGAGCGAAACGAAAAAAACTGCAAAATGCACTACAACAGGTCACGCTATTACACAGACTTTGTGTTGAACAAGCTCAGGCTCCAACACACAACTTCTTAAAAGATAAACAGGAAGCATTAAGGAATCGCTGCACAATGCCTGTAGTGCTGCTACCAGCTGACTGTTTGCCACCACACTGTCCCCCACGTCCCAGGGGAACATCTACCCAGCACTGGTAGCAATGAATGCTCATGGGGTACAAATAGTGAGGGGCCAAATATTCGTGAAAACACCAGAAGAAAAGAGCTGACCTGAACAGCACTTGTGTTGACTGAATGGCTGAGGGCTGTGTGGTTCGAATGACACCCTGGGCATGAACAGTTTGACCAGAAGGCAACTGTTCTAGAGGTACTGCTGGAGATCCTCTTCCAGCACTTGATGCAGTTACAGAAACATACAAGTTTCACTCACCACGTGTAAGTGATGTGCCTGAGGATTTCATTAAAGGCTTTTAGAAGTGATACTAAAACAAGTTAGTTCTGATGTTGTATCTGAAACAGCTCAAGTGTGTGTACTCACCACACATGAAAATATACTAGTTTTAGCAGTAAGAAATGCATATCTTTCCAAATGATGTGGGATACTTAAACTGCCCCCTACTAAACTGAAAACCTTTCTAATTGCTTTATTCTTTTCCTCCAGAGACTTTTTTTTTTTTTAATAAAAAACAGCCCTATGCTACCATGGAGTAAATCTGCTGTCACTAGCATGAAAGTTAGGAAGAACCTCAAGTAACGTAACCAAAAATAAGAGTATTTATTGAAGCTTTATGTTGCAGTGACAACATACAGAGCAGATGTTCTTAGTCTCACATCCAAAACTGATTTTGCTTTGTTAAGTTGAAACTTCAGTTTTAACTTCTGGTCTTGAGACATATGTCTCAAAGAGATGTGATAATTTTTCAGACAGGAAGAAAGTATTAAAACAATACATGGAATTTCGAGTTGTTTTAGATTAATAAATCCTCTTTATATATTCCACAATATCAAGAAAAGCAGAGTTAGAGTACTTCAGTATAACAAAAACAAAGAACAGATGAATCTTAAACTGAAGAAAATGGTGGCCTTGTTCTGTCCAGGAATACATGTGAGCCCTCTTCCTGATGACATTTCAGCATTGTCCAGCCCACAGCTCTCCATCATCAGTACTGAACTGAATGTGTTAAGTAGTAAAGAAATAGAGCAGACTAAGAAATAGCTCCAATTTATGCTACCACTGTTAAATCTATTAACAGAGATACAGAAATCAAAACGGAAAGCATCATAATTAATCTCAAGTCCTCTGTGATGAAATATCCTGAAACTCAAAGTAAAAAGGAAGAAAGTTACAACTTCCTAAAATTATACAAGTCTTTTTCCAAGCGAACCATACTAAAAATGCTAGTTTCTTCACTTAAAAGAACAGAGTTTAAGTCATATCTACGATTCTGCTGTTTTCCCCTTTCCTTCTCAGCCCCAAAATGTACCTGGTGTGAGTAGCAAAGGTAAAAATTGATAGAGTGAGAAAAAAAAAACAACCATGATTAACACAGAGTATGTTAAAAAAAATGTTTGTAATCAATCATAGAATCATTCTATTTAAAGAATTTTCTATGTTCTGTATTCACACTGAAGGCAATCTCCTTTACTTTTTTCAATTCCAAATGTTAAAGAACATTTAATCATGACTTTTAAGTTGCTTCTTGCCTAGAATGCGTTCTTGCCTAGTATGCACTCCTCTCTTGAGACAATAGAAAGTTGCTGTCTTAACAGTAAAGACACACTACTATCAGAAAGACCAGATGTTGGGTCAAATGATCTTGAAAAAACAAGGTTTCTAGGAAACAGAGACAGGATCTTGCCACCATTCATTATGTATTCATTCCATTGTTACAGTAAACCGATCAGATTTTCAGGAAATAAGATAATTGAGGAAATTTCTAACCCCTTAACGGAAACAATCACTCCTTAACTGGCATTAAATGGCAATGTGTAAGTAGAACATACAAGTTTTCTTCCCACTTTATAAAACAAATATGTTCAATCAACATTATCATCAGTAATACATACTTGAGATCCAGAATAGTCTCGAATAGCTTGAAAACTTGAAGAGTATGATCTATTTTCTGCCTGGCACAGTTGACATCATCCCAAAATCAAGCTTCAAGGAAAGAGCATGGAGCAGTCTACACTGTTACAGAGCATGCTAACTTCTCAAAACATTATGAAGGCAATTCCACTAAACCATCTGCACATCTCAAAGACAGCAGTAATGTGATACAGTTTGCTAGTGTATCAGAAAGAACACACAGAGCACAGCACACACAAAGCAGTACAACATGAACAGTTTATTAGATTCTGCATTCAGCACACAATGGGTCAGGCATAGATAATCAGGAAGTACACCAGCACTCAAAACCAAGAAACACTGTATTCATTTAAAAGCTCCTTATTCAGTCTAACCACACACGGAAGGAAAAAAAAAGACTCAGCTAATATTCTTAAAGTACAGTTTACAGTATCACAGGAGTAACTGTTTTGTTCCTATTAATTCAGGTAAGAGATTAAATGGGGAGTGGAGAGCACAGGAGGAAAGACAATGGTATCTCTAAACCTGGATCGAACAAAAAGTGATTTGTTTGTTCATTTATATCTGTTTCAAACATCTCTGTTTGATTTGATCACTGTTTCCTGAGTTTTCGCAATTACCTGAAGGTCAGACAGTGTTCTCATTCATGCTACTGTAGTTTCTATAAGTTACATTTTAAATCTCTGATTGTTTCGTATCAGGTTTGTTTTCAAGAACAATGACTTAAAAATTCAAACTGCATATTTTTCATCTCCTTTATAAATGTTAAAGATGTTAAAATAATTTTGATTCACATTTTGTCTGGCATTATTTTTAAATTGAACACTCCTGTGTTGGCCAAAATACTTTTGCACTCTGAGGCTGAGTGAAACAGCCTTGGCAAAGAAAAAAACAAATCAACACACCACACTGCTTTCTGACATCAGTCATGAGCAATGCTACCTATGGCACCATCCTCCAAGGGACGTGTAGCACGGGGACTGAAAACAATCCACAAGCAATTCAGCAGTGCAGGGGGTGAAGGGAGATGAACACATGAAGCACCTGAAACACTTTAAGGATTATTACACCTCAGAGACAGCAAAGAGACTTTAGATGTTGTAATATCATCTGGGGGTCCAACATCTGAGCTGTACTACAGTAGTCCGATCGCCTCAACAAATACCAACTACGTACTGTTACAGCAATATGGGTTCATGCTCCACATGTTTGGAAAAAAGTGGAGAACAGAGAAACACAGTAAGCACAAAGCACGCCCAAAAAGCAAACACAAAATTATCTTCACACTGAGGTTTGTGTTCTTTAAGAGAGGTTACTTATCAGTCCTCTGACTTCAAGATGCATGGTCACTGAACAGCTGTACTGTGTACATACACACTCTTGTCATTCAAGGTCAGATAACTTTTCCTACTACAGAGTTTACATTCACAGTCTACACTTCACACCTCAAACACAGCCAGTATGAAGCAGAACACACACAGTTCCGTGTCATTTCTGCTGCAGCTATAGAAGCTAAATGCTACAAGGGCTGCAGAAGTAAAGTACTTCTGGAAAAAAAAAAAAAGACAGAGCAAACCCACAGTGAATTCACCTAACAGAAAAGCAAAGGGCTCATCACACAAGCACTGCCAAAAAGGCTAACAGCTAATGCCAAAGGCTAACAGCTAATGCCAGAAAGGAAACAGCCAGCTGTGAAGAAGTCAAATGTCTGCTCTCAGCCATTTGGTGAGAGCGTACCCTTGAAGAAGGGCACAACAGCGACAACGCTACAGTTCTGTAACACTCTAACATCTACTTGAAGAATGCCCTGGACTTGCACTTGGCAGGCTGGTTTTAAAACCATATTCACAACTATGTGGCAAGCTTCAACAGTGCTCCATCTCCTAGGAGGAAGATTTAACCCACATTTTGGTCCTGAGAGGCCACAAGAAGAGAGCCCCTGAAATGCTAAACTTGCAGTCCCAGCTTGCAATGGCTGTGATCTCCACGTATCAGAAAAGTCCCTCTAATCCCTCTGACAGCAGTTCTCACATTGTAAATCCTGACCTGAGTCTGGTTCACAGCCAGCACTGTAAGGTCAACAGACAACATTTCAGATCAAGGCGCAAGCACAGCTCTAATAATAGACAGAATGTGACAAATGCAAGAAGTGATTCAAGAACCTACCAAGGATGCAAGATTAAAGAAAACAAACAAACAAGTAAATAAATAGAACTGAAATTACTTTATTAAAATTGAAAAACTTCTAAATGCATTCCTCTTCCCTTTTTATACTTTGTATAATTATGTAGATGAGCACAGGACAACATACAGTGCAATACAGCTTCTAGGAACACTGCAAATGGAAAATTAATTTCTCTTTAAATAACAATGTAACTGTTGCAAGATTAACTATCATCAATATTACGAGGATATTTTCTCTCAAACCATATTTTGTTTAAAAGCAGCCCTACATAAATCAGCAACTGTGTATATTAGACAGAGCCCATGGAGCCTATATCAAAATTAGTTGAGAAATTTTCCAGCTCACACCTCTGCACTTTACTGAAGGCATGTATCAAACAGCTTTCAAAGGCAACCAGATTCCTGCACAACTGCAAGCTCAGCTCAGCTCTTCAGGCCTTCTGATTAAAATGAGGAACAAGCAGGTATAAACTCTGGACTGCTCTCCTGAGGCTTCAAACTGAAACACACCTCATATGCTCCATTTTGCTGCCGACAGAGATTCAGCAGTACTTCCAGATGTATTAGCTTTAACAGAAAGATGTAAGCCCAGTGCCTGGTATGGCTGAACCTCATCAGTTACCACTGTGCAGTACTCCAGCACTCTGATACTACCTGAGATGAGCTAATGAGTTGCACATAAAATCTACTGTTATACAAAATATGGCCTTAACTATCAAAGAAAAACAGAGTGAAGGAGTGAAATCGGAAGAGCAAAACAAATACAGTTTTTGACTTCATGCTCCATTCAAGGAAAAAAAAAAAACAAGATTCCCAATGATGCAGATATCAAAACCACAAACAAACACCAGTGGTAACAGAAATATACAAGCATTGAAAAACATTTTGCAGCCTACTTGGTGTCTGAAGATCCAAAAAAGCCAGTTATATTCTCACCTGAAAATAAACCTATAACATAAGTTTCGTACCTAACGTACTATATACAAGGCACAAAATAACTGAGCCCTTCACTGGAACGGTATTACTAACTTCTAAATTCTGATGTGGAAGAAATTCTCTAAGATGGTTTTGATTGTTTCCTTTTAAATCAGTTCCTTCATTTCAGAAAGGATTTCTGGAGGTTCATCTAAGGGGTCTACACATCCCAAAGTTATAAGGCTTGGCACTGCCAAGAACAATCTCAAGTGCCAAATCTTGCAGTGCTTATTTTTAATGATGGAAAGCTGTTGCGTCATCTTTATCTCTTAACTACCAAAGAAAAATCCAGGCACAATTACTATGTAGAACACGTAAATTTTAGAAATCCAGACACTGACATCAGATGCACAGAGATGAAACAGAACAAGCATAAATTAAAATTGTGCTTGCAAGACAAAATACATTCTATACAAAAATCTAGGAAAGAACCACGGCTATTTTTATTCACTTTAATTATACAACACATCTTCAAAAATATATATTCCTGCTGTTTGATCTTGCAGCCACCTCAATTCTTTAGGACCCTAGATCCAGCTGCAAAATAAATGTAATCTTCTGAGAAAAGTGAAAAATATGCCTAATGATCATTTTGAGAAGCACAGACTCTTAAAAGCGTTACTTTCAAAAAAGACTTGATGTAATACTAGCCCCTTGTTAAATACAGCAGGTATTGCTTTCAATATATGCTTGCTGTTCCTCCTATCTAATGACAAGAAGTTCAAGTTGGAATTTTTCAAGTCAGCAATAAAAAACTGTAACAGTTCTGAATGTCACTTTATTGAGTCTTCCCAGCTTTCCATATTCCAACTTACCTGAGATACTGAGGAAATCTCACTCTTGTCTGGTTGATTCCGATTCTGAACAGCATCTCTGTCTGGCACAGAATCCACTGCATTATCATCTTGTTGCAATTCAACCATTTCCATGGTCATCCGTCTAAAATTAAGTACATACGTACATAAATATAGCTGTGTGCATACATAAATATTGCTGTATGAAGGGTATACAGGCGTCTAGGTAGAAAAGAGCAATACCAGACTATACCTGGAGCAAAAAACTAACAGAAAATACATAACCTCTCTCAAGATTATTGGATTACTTTCTTCCAATTTAACCATACTAAAATCCTTATTCATGTAGCCATGAACTCTCAAACATGTCCTCTGGAACGCTGCAAGGTTCCCACAGCAGCCAGTACCACCTGCAGTAGGTGCTTCATGCCTCACACCTCCAAGCAGATGAAGCTCAAGTTGGCTCTCAAGTGGCTATGTGCTGGCACAGCCTTTTAAAGGGCTCCTGGGAGACTGAACTTAGCCTGGGATTTGTACTTGAACCATCTGTAAATTACTTGCGGCTCAAGACCCTCAACCACTCTTCTTGTGCTTTTAAAAGGAGGGCAAGTTTCAAAGCTGAATGAATAACTCTCTGACCCTCACTTAAAACTACAAGTTTAAACTCAACAGGAAAGCTTCTAAATATATCTGCCATATAGAAATGCAATTACCTCCCAGCTGGTTTTCCGTATTTCTTGGCACGCTTAATCATAATGGAAGAGATGCGTGTTTTAAAACAAGGTTCGCTTGGGCTTCCTCTCTTTACTACCACTCTCTGCACTGCAAGCGTAACATTGAACAAGTGACGTCACAAGCATTGCCATGGCAGCTGTGCAAGTTACAAACAGAACCAAGACTTAGGGCACAGACACACAGACCACACACACACACACACACACACACGCCCCATGGACGTGCTCCCCACTACATGTCGTGTCAGAGAAGGAATTAAGACAATGAAAGGAAGAAGGGATGCAGCTATGATTTGAAGAAGCAGAAAATCTAGCTTCCTGAGTTCAGATCAGATGGGCTCAGTCACTGGGCGACCCAGTGGAACTCAACCTCCAACTGTTTCAAACAACTGGTAGCTACCAGAGTTTCCCCCATAAACTGACAGAGGGCATAGATCAGGAAAGGGCTCCGTTAAGTGCCCAAAACCGAGGCTCCTCAATTGCCCCATAAGTTAATGACGTAATATTGAACTGAACAAACTCAACTCCTTCTGTGACATGGAAGCATTCCTTTACCTGCATGGTAACCTGCGACCACAGGTCAGAAAGGAATACAGTTAAATGATAGAGAAGCACTTTTCTAACTTGAATCCCTCTCACAGTACTCTGCTGACCAGATTTAATGGGCTGCTTTGCCAACAGCACCTTCAATTTCAGTACTTACACTTGCTGCGGTGCTTCAGTCAACAGAAATCACATACTCTAGGCTGATATCAATTCAGATAAAATTATTAACGCAACATTTCGTCTTTCAACATTGTTGTCTTCTTAGTTATCACTGATTAATCCTATACAATCTAATAAAATATAATCAAAGATCTACTAAAATTCAGACAACTTGGGGAAGAATATTTTCACCAAGTTTTCCACCATAATTTCCATAATGAGGTGTTTATCTTATTACATCATTCCATTTTTAGATACGCATTCAATACAACAAAGAAAGAGCAGAAATGTTCCTCCTTAGTAAACTGAGAACATTCATACAGGCTGAAACACACAGGCTCTATCTGGCTCATCTAAGATTGCCTTCATAAGCTTCAGAACAGTCCACACACCAGGGAAGATTAAGTAACACATGTGGGCTGGCGCCACACTCACTGCAATCTCTTCCTATGGGCAGGAATACGTGCAGAATTAATTCACTTTATATGGGCCACAAAGTATTTTGTTATCCAAAACCATCTGCCACAGATAAACTATGGCTGGGGGGGGGGGGGGAAGACAACAAACAAGGAACTGCACACACACATAAAGAACCAGAACAAAACAAAAAAGCAACCAAGAATTTTCATCTCATTGAAAACACTTTCATAGAAATTTCCTTGTCAAGAGCCAACCTTCACTTTGATTTTGTGACAACTAGATTTTGTTTCCTCAGTGGTAACTTAAGGTCTTGCAATCAGTAGCAAATGATCAAAAATGTTTTATTTTACTACTCTGATTATCAGCATCTCCCTTCCAAAGCTCTTCCAGCTGCTGCAGTCCAGTAACTGTTGGCTAACAGTATGAAAACAGCATCAGCACAGCCAGAAGGAACTTACTCCCACTATTTCACAAAGTATAGCACAGGGAACAGGCTGTGTTTTGTAGAAGGATAACTGAAGGTGTACTGCAGGCTGTTTAATACATCGTTCATACATGCTATGAGATTAAGCAAACACAACCACAGGGAATTACCAGACTTGAAGGCAAAGGTCACCTGCAGGCACTGCAGCCCCCAGTGGCACAGCCACATCACCCCCCATGGGCCTGCATGCAACCCAAGACCGTGCTAACTTCTGAATTTCTGAATTTCACAGTCCAATCCAGTGTCACTGTCCTCAGCACGCTCTCATAAACTCCCAGATTTCTGCAACTTGAGCTGCATAGTTTTTTTTTCTTATGTCCTGTACTATTTTGTATATCACTTAACCTTGAATACATTGAAGTGGGAGTGGATTGTGATTATGTTTTACCAAACCAACAGTAATACAGACTTGCTGTAAAAAAGTACTGACTTAATTCAGAAACCACAGTTTCACGCATATGTCACACACAATCCCTTTGCATTGAAAAAGAATAAATCTGTTAGAATTTTCCTGAAGTTTCAGAGTAAAAGAAAAAAATCTGTCAAGCACTTAGAATACTTTGTGCAGTTGGTTTACAACGTATGTCTAAATTAATTAGTAAGTCCATCCTATGTATGATATTGTAACCTTCTTCGTTTTACTTTTAAAGTAAAACTAAACAAATGATTTGTTTTAAAGGATACAGTCCTAGCCCTTATCTAAAACAATGTTTTCCTTCATTGTATGATTAACTGAATTACAGAATCACACAGAATCACAGGGGTTGGAAGGGACCTCAAGAGATCATGAAGTCCAGCCCCCCTGCTAAAGCAGGCTCCCTACAATATGTCACACAGGTAGGCATCCAGACCAGCCTTGGAGATCTCCATAGAAGAAGACTCCACAACCTTCTGGGCAGCCTGTTCCAGTGCTCTGTCACCCTTACCATCAAGAAGTTCTTCCACATGTTACTATGGATCTTCCTAAGTTCAAGTTTTAGGCCATTGTTCCTTGTTTTAGTTCTGTGCACCATGAACAAGCTTTAATGCTATAGTCAGTAGCAGTACATTGAATTCTTACACATTCTACCTTGGTTGTTTACTATCACTAAGGAGCAAATTTAAATATTATGCTGATTTTAAATAAATTAATAAGACATATTCCACCAAACTTTCCCCCACCATACAGATGTACTCCTAAAAAGAAAACCAAAACAGGCAAAAAGGAAGGGAGGGGGGGGGGGGGGGGGGGAGAGGGGGGCTAGAAAAGATGGCTTCCCATAACGTAAGCAAAGATGTCTGCCTTTCCCTACAAAGTAATCCTCAAGATCTGCCGGAAGTCTTAACTGTGAACTAGGTAGTTAACACCTAGTCACACCTTCATGTGGATTAGTATGTATTTACTGAAGTCACTGAGACCACTGTGCAGCAGCCAGGGGCAGGTAAGCACTGATTAAGATGCAGACTTAACACACCAAAAGCTCCTTCTGCTGCTAACAGCAGCACCACCCACGGGACAATACTGACACAGGAGCTAAAGGAAAAGACAGAAAACTGAAAGTTATTTACCTCAAAAGGTGTGAACCTTTTAGCACTTTCTGTCCACAGATAAAAAGGACAAGGAGAACATCTTATCAAGACATATTCTTCTGTAATAAAGACCACAAAAAAATCATTTTACTCCACACCAACACTGCTGTTTGTTTGATGTCAGTGAATATTAATGAGGACTTAATGTCTGTTGGTGCAATTCAAATGTATGAGCCAATTGATATAGAACTCTGCAGGTAAGACTTTTTAATTAAATTGCTCGAGACATTAGAAAAGTAACTTCTTTATTTCAACAGTATACATCAGGGATTATTTACAAAGGAAATGCAAAAGCCTAGAAAACGCATTTTGACCTTGCTCTAAGTACGTCTTCAAGGGCTTTTATTCACAGGGAAGTAACTGGAAAGTGAGGGTGTGGACTTATATACACCTGTTTTGCATTTATTGGTGACCCCACAGCAAGTGCAGGAACACTCTGAGTGCTCTCGTTTCAGAAGAGCACTGTTTTTACATACTGAAGCCTGGAACCCAGATCGCTGCTGTGCTTTGTGGGGACCGCAGCTGGCACCGAGTGCTCACAGCACTCAGCTGAGTGCAACAAGCAATGGTTCAGCAGACTAGATATCAAGTTTCTGTTCAGCTTTTGATGCTGTTACAATACTTAGTTTCTTCTGTCTAGTAACTACCAATGGGCTTTTTTTTTTTGTTGTTCCACGCGGTTTTTTTCGCAGGATCTTAACACAGCTCTCAATGCAGAGCCCCAACCTCCTCACTACAAGACACAGAGGCTCTGAAGAGCTGCCCGAAGAAGGGCATCAACGCTGCAAGGGGTCTGGAGCACAGGCGTTGTGAGGAGCTGCTAAGGGAACCGGGACTGTGTAGTACAGAGAAAAGGTGGCTCAGGGGAGACCTCACTGCTCTCTGCAACTGCAGGAAGTGCGGGGTTCAGCCTCTTCTCCCAGACAACGGCAATGGGAACGGCCTCAAGTTGCACCGGGGGGGGGGGGGGGGGTGGTTCACGTTGGCTATTAGGAAAAACTGCTTCTCTGAAGGAGCGGTGAAGCGCTGGCAGAGACTGCCAGGGAGGTGCTGGGGCACTCAGGGACGCAGCTATAGGGGCGCACTGAGGGCTGGACGAGATCATCTGAGTGCTCTTCTACCTCGGCTACCTTAGCCGCCCTGTGACTGCTACGGCTGCAATCCCCATCACCTCAGCAGTCAGACACAACAACGCAGAAGCAGCAGATCATTTACGAGCCAGCACCGGCGGAATCGCTCAACTGCTACGGGACACTCGGGCCGGCTGCCCGCTCCCCACCAAACGTTACGGGTACCCGGGTGCCCAGGTGAGAGCTGGGCGGAGCTGAGGTGTCGGGCGGGCGAGGCTTTCCGTGCGGAGCGCGCTCCCGGCAGGGACGCGCCGCCGCCGCCCCCTAGTGCGCGCCCCCGCCGGCGCAGCGCCCCTCTCCCCCCGGCCCCTGCGCGCCTCCCCGCCGCCTGCCCGCGGGGGGTCGGGCTGCGCGCACACGTGTCCCCGCCCCCTCCCGCACTCACCCGCCGCCCTGTACGTGCTGCCCCCGTCACAGGGGGTGGGGGGGGGGATAGGACCGGGCGGAGCCGCGCGTCGCTCTCACGTCAGCGCTGATGCAGCCGCGCCGCCGCGGGGGCGCTGAGGAAATGGCGTCTGCGGCGACTCCCAGCCCCAAGGGCCGCGGAAGGAGGCGGAGCTCGCACACAGGCAGCGGTGCCGAATGGCCGCGGGGCTCCCAACCGCCGCCAACCGTCGCCGCGCGCCCGCAGGCAGCGCCTCCGATTGGTCGCGGGGCGGGACGAGCTCTCCGCCGCGGGCGGGGCCTCGTGCCGCGCTCGGAGCGCCGCCATGCCGCGGGGCCGGCGGCGGCGTGGGGGCCGCGGGGCGGAGGCGGCAGCGGGGAGCGGTGCTGGCCGCGCTCCGGCGAGAAGGGCGGGCGGCCGTCGCGGTGCCGGAGCCGCGGGCAGCTGACGCTGCTCTCTATACGCTTGCTGCTGTCCGGCGTCAGAAGGCGTTAGTCTGGGGTGCAGCTTCTGTGAAGCGTCCGTACGTCAGTCACTCTGTATCCCGATGTGACGTGTTTACCCGTGGATTGTTACGATTACTTTCTTTCCTGTGAGAAGCTGTGTAACAGTGTTTCGAGTGAGAAAGAAAAGCCCAGGCTGTTTCCGCGTGAGTCGTTGTGGCGGAAGAATTGGAGGACGTGTCTGTCGAAGCTGATGAGGTGTCCATCCAGGTTAAACGTTTGGTCTTGTTCATAGAGTGAAAAGAAACTAAATATTGATTTCCTGTGTTTGAAAAAAAAAAAACAAACAAACAAAAAAACCACGCTCCTATCTCTGACTTCATGAGAAGTGAATTACGTTTATCTGCAAAGCCTTTGACCACTGAAGTTTGTTAATTTGCGTCCTAGAAGCTGTTTACCACAGCAATCAAGGTCACAATGCGGTGCAAAGAATGTGTTCTTGCGTCCCTGGTGCTGACGAGAGCTTTCAGTTTACATTCTCCATTTCCCTCCCTGAGATATTGAACAACACCCCCTTCCTGTTTTGAGTTCTGTTTCCTTCCTTCAGATTGTTGCACTCATTTTTACGAGTCTTCTCAGAGTTCTAAGCAGTTGTTCTTCCCATGGTTAATAACCTCCTGCTATTGTAGCGAACCCGTAAGGCATGACTTAGGAACATTCATCAGAAGATCTGAAAAAACCCTAATGAATTAGAATACATGTCAGAAGGTAATAACATAATCAAATGAGCGGATGAGTAAAAATACCATGAATACCTGTGCTGATGCCTTTGGAAGGAATCCTGTCTTTGCCTAGTGTTACCAAGAAGCCAAAAGTAGCCGTTGAAAATAAATTTGTAGAGAAGATGTTAAATAGAGGAAACCAACTCAGTGAGTTGCTTACGGTGAATTTCCATGGAACTCTGAATTTGGAGAAAGTATTCTGTTAGTTTTCAAGCAAGTCATTAGCAGCTTTGAAATCTTTAATAATTTATTGCTATTTGTAGTAGTGTTTCTTTGTTTTTATTTTCCCTCCGTGGTTTATATTTTCTAAATAAGAAATCGAAAATTTAAGCTCCAGCCTGAGAAACATCTGGTCAGAGGACTGAGTGAGCTGCCAAAGGGATTTAGTCTTTGAGATGATTAACCGACTTCAGCTCTGGAATACTTGACACAGTTTGCTGAGGCCAGTAGCATTCTGCCCAAGAGTAAGGGATCTGGAGGAGGAAGATAACAGTCAGGAAGCATTGCATTCTTACTGTGTTCTGGTGGTATATTTATTAACTGAGGCCAGAACAGCCTTTGCTGCAAAAATGCATCCTTGCAACTAAAATCATTTTAAAATGGTTCTAACTGGGATCAATCCCTGACATGAACCAATTTAATTTCAAATACTAAGAACAAAAGCAATACGTAAGAAAAGCACACAGGACATCTATGATTATCACCATAATTTAAATAAAATGGTTCTGAACATAGCTTTGAAATCTTGGCACTTCACTGCCGTCACATTGACTACCTGGGTCGCATTTCTTCTCTAAACAAAAATGTCTGGCCTGATTCTGGCTTGTTAATTCAGGGAAACATCAGCAATTCATTAAGTGTTACTTTTTTTCTACTTTTTTTTTTTTAAGTAGTGTAGCAGTGACAGCCAAAGCAGCCCCAGTTGCTTTTGTCATCTCATCCCCACCTCCTCAGTCATGCTGAGGCAACCTTGAATGTTATGTGGGAAGTAATCCGAGTTAGAAACAGTATATCAAGAAAAAAGAGTTGCTCTTGGGCTGGATGAATTCCTAAGTTGGTCTTCTGCACCATCTTACAGAGAAGTACTACCTTGAGTGAGGGGTTAATGTATGAGCAGGGAGCTGGAGTGACTTCAGTTGGCACTGACAAAGAAAGGAATCATGATGTACTTTGCAAAGAATGTAAATACATCACCAGTGCATGTGACATCAGTGTGAACGCCATCTGCGTAATACCAAACAACTGATTTCATATATCAGGTCTTCACACTCATCTTCCAAAGAGATTTTTTTAGAGATGGAGTTTAAAAGTACTTGGTTCATTTCAATTATAATGTTATGAGACACGTGTAGTTTTCTTTGTAAAACAGTACAGAGTATCATGACAAATAAAGACAGAAAAGGGGTTATGCTGCTTGTATCATTTGTAGATTTCTTTTTAACTAGGATCTAGACATTCAAAGGTGATGTAGATTAGGCTGACAAAAATAGACTGGCATTCTAATTGAAATAATACTCATATTTAATAATTTTACTTTATAAATCATGTTCCCAATATTACCATCTTGACTGATTTTTTTTTTCCCCTGTAAATTTTTCCATCTCACAACAATTTGGTGCATTACATGCATCTCTTTTAAGCCCATTCCACACCTACACGTCCTAAAAATTAAGGACTGGTGCAATATAGCTTTAAGGTTAAAAAAAACTTTTATTCAATTTATGTATGAAATGCGCTACGTGTTATTTGTATAAAGAAGGTAATAAAGGTAGTTTACTAGACCAGAAATCATTCCCAGTGAATTTATTTTCCTCTAACACTTGCTGAAGCTCTCAGTTAGGACTGTCAAACCATGCTGTTTTTCTTCACTTATGCAATCTGATGTTTGATGCCTACATCTCTGTCTCCTTACAGTTTGCATGCTTATAATAATTGTCATAGGTTACAAATTAATTCCTTTGTGGATACAAAAACCTAGAGGAGACTAGGGAGTTGTCATGGAGTCCCATGACAGGACAAGGAGAAATGGCTTTGAAATAGAAGACGGGAGATAAGATTAGATATGAGAAATAAATTCTTCATGATGAGGGTGTTGAGGCCCTGGAGCAGGCTGCCAGAGAAGCTGGGGGAGCCCCATCCCTGGAAATGTTCAAGGCCAGGTTATGTGGGTTCCTGCACAGCCTGATCTAGATGTAGGTGTCCCTGCACATGGTAAATGGATGAACTAGATGATCTTCAAGATCTCTTCCAACCCAGACCATTCTGTGGTTCCGTAATTGCCAAAAATGCATTGCACCATGGATCTGTTAATGGACAGCTGGTTGTTGAAGAACTCTCCTTGTACTCTTTGCCTCTAAAAGAAGAGAAAGACAAGTGCAGAACCTGCAGTGTGGTCACAGGGAAGTGCAGTCATAACACACAGCCATTGTTTTCACAACTCATTTTGCAAGCATGTGAGCCAGAAATAACCAGTGCCCTCAGGATGTAACAGAAACCTGGCCTGTTTGAAACAACAGATTAGGCAAGAGTTATACTGTAAAGAGTATGAAATAGAATGCACTGTAATGATGAAATATAAAGTTAATAATTTATTTTGCCTGTATTTTTTTTTAATAAATTGCTTTCAGGGAGTAAATTTTTTAAAGTATCAGTACATTGATTTTCTTGGGTTTGTAATGATTTCATTTTAGATATTAACTTATAATAATGCAACAGTATTTTACTCTTCTAAGCATAGATGTACAGTCTGAAATATAACATTTCAAAGCTCTATGAGAAGAGGAATTGATATAAAAATCACAGTGTTTCTCATCTGCACTTCACCATTATCTCCATGCACAGTGGTGCCAGGTGGAAGAAAAATACAGGGAACTCTTGAAGTGCTAACAGTGGGGCAAATAGCTGGATATTCTGTGAGTTGTGATGTACTCATTTATTTATGTTTGTTTCATGAAAGAAATTATTATAGTGGAAAAATAAAATTCTAGTTTTTAACAGTGTAAGGTGCAATGAATGTTTAGAGGCATGACTAACAATTTCAGGATAAATAAATGATGGTATTTCTGCAGCAGAAAATCTCAGTGGCATTTGAGATCTATTACACAATGCATATTTTTAAAAATTTCTACTGCAGAATAACGAACTTTCCCTATATAATAATTTTCTCACTTACAGCATGGACATAGTATGTGCTTCGGTATTTTTAACTATTTACAGTCTATTACTGCTGGCACTTCACATTTCTCTGCTGGAAAGTAGAAGATTATTTTGTACTCATAACTTGAATATAAATTCAAGTCTTCCTGCAGACAATGCCATTTAAAATTTGAATACAGCAAATTGTACTATTGTAAGTCTTCTGAATAGTCTGCATAAGAGAACTACATAGAAAGTAGAGTTTACTAGCATGGAAGTATAGTCCCAAAAGTATTATAAAAGGTCGGATAACTTTATTGAATGGTCTGTACCATGGGAATGTGCATTCCACCCTTTACTGTTGCACAGTCATGCTTTGCAAAAGATTTATGTTGTAAAGCAAAGTAAGCCAATGTAACAACACAGGTGAAACTAATATGGACGCTGAGAATCCCCCTCAACCAGGGGTGATTGCCACGGTAGATGTGTCTGGGTAAGTAAAGAGTAGGAAGAGGTGTTAAGTGAAAAATAATTAAACAGAACTTCTGTCAGTATAATGGGAGATTGTCAAGCCTTTAGCTGTGTGGTTTATGTGACGGAGCTGTTGTATTTCTTTTGTGTCAAGAGTTGCTCAGCACTTACGCTCCCAATAGTACGCATACATGGCTAAAGCACTGTATTTTTCCTGGAGGAAAAATTTCAATCTTGTCTGTTTTAATAAATGATGACTCAACTATGATGTCTCTGCGATAACACTACTTTGCCAGATGGCTCAATTATGACCTTTTTTTTGTTGTTTGTTTAACATAACGGGAAGCTTCGGTCTCCATTAAAAATGTAAAAATGTGCTTTAGTGAACCAGTTGAGAGATTTTCCTCAAAAAGGAAAACAACTGAGGAAACTAGCAGTGGACTTGAATCAATAGAACGATCTCTAGTTTAATTTAGAAAATGATGTCTTAGAAATGACACCAGATATTTCTTATTCATTATGTATCAGTGAAGACCAATATTACCTGCTCTTTCTTCCTCTTGTCCCCAGGAAGCAGTTCTCTAAATTAAAGTTTGTCTCAAAGCTGAGTAGTATTCTCTAGAATTCATCACTACAGATTGTGTAGTCACTGAGCTTAAATGTTTTTCGTCCCTCAGAGATGTCAAATAGCAATGTGCTGTTCTAAATGTTCAGTATTTTAGTAGAACCACTCGAGATTTAAATGGCAACTTTCTCAAAGTAACGTGCCTTGCAAACAAAAAGAAGCAGATTTCTTCCACTCACAGTATCTGCTAAGCAATAGCAATACTTCTTTTCTGCATCACTGTGTTCACAAGCATCTCCCTGAGATTATAAATGTTGCTTGCATGTGATTTTAGGATGATATACGCTTATAAAAAGTAGCCATACAGCTTAAAAAAATAAAAATAGAGGGAAGAATTGCTATGCAAAGGCAGTTGCACGATTCCTGAATTGAAGAGGAAGGAGAGGAGAGTACAGTTATACCTGCCAGGTTGTTTGGTTCACTACTGGTTGCATAAACAAACATATAAACAAATGTATTTCTTAATCATGAATACGTAGAGGTAATACAGTTTATGCTCTGACTTGTTTGACTTCCCTTCCATTGCGAGCACTGCCCTCATGTGGCTGTTCTTTCTTTTTTTTTTTTCATTATGTGAAGCTGTTTTATGTGTTAAATGTCCTCTAAGTGTAACTTTTTAAAAAAAATTTAATTTTTGCATTATTTTATAACATAGATCTTTAAATACGAGTCCTACTTATGCTGTTTTACTTGTCAATAATGTGTTCCAGAATTTTACTACTGATAATTTTGCAGCAAAAGTTATGAAAAGGAAAATTACTGAAGGCTGCTCATACATACGCGTAATGTGTTTGTGTAAAAATAAGTTGATGCCCATTTTTAGTAATGAAGGAAAAAATAACATTTGTGATTTCTTTTATTACAAGCACTCTCAGGTCCTGGGAAAGTACAGAACAAATGTGGGATTTGAACTGACTCATTAGTGGTAAACTAATAAACGTTGTTTGTGGAAGTTCAGTTCCTATCTGTTTTCCTATTTGATGTATAAATTAATCATGTATAAATATCAAAATAAATTAATAAAAATAAAAAATAGCATTCGTTTATAGATGTACAAATTTAAACTCCCAAGTATTTTCTTTCGTGTGGATTCTGCACTGCCATCTAGTGGACACATTGCAGTGAGCTTCCACTTCTGTTCAAGAAATTAAGGGTTCTGAGCAGATAAAATCACACATTTAAAGTTCTTCATTACCTTAAAAACGAAAGCTACAAGAACAGTATTTTAATGCTGTTTTTTTATAATCCCCAAAAGTACTTTCCATTCATGCTCATATTCTTTATCACCATATGAAATACAAAGCCACGCTGTAAGTCATGTGTGAAAATACCTGTAATGAAATGAAGGTTCATTCCTGCTTCTGTGTATCTGGTTCTAACACTGAGAATAAAGTTGCACGCTTCTTAATCGTAAGTCAGCATCTGGGCTTTGCCCCTTGTTTGCTTTGATCACAGAGGCAGTAATGTATACCTGAGTTTCAGGTATATCCTGGAACAAATGCAGGAAGGAATACACTGCTTTATTAACTACAACATCAGGCAGTAATGTTATTAATAATACTTAAATAAACACAGTAATAAATAAAAGTGCAACTCAGCAACAAACAAATGTTTGTTGCTCAGCACAAGACAAATGTGCAAGCCAGGATGATGCAGACCTTTATGAATAAAAGGTGTTTCTTACTGATTTCTTAGTGCTGGGGAATACCAGCTTTTGTCAGTGCTTTGTAAGGAAAGCTCAGTTTAGGGGTGAGATGCTCACACGTAAGTGCTTGGTATAATTAATAATGGTGTTAACAAGCAAAGCAGAACAGTAAAACAGTTATTAGATAGTTATGTTTGAAGTTAAATTGATGTGACCAGGAATTTACTCTATCCATTCACTTTCGTGAGGACAAGTTGTATTGTGATTTTTAATCTGCCAAAATGTTTTAATTTCTTACGGTTTCAGGACAATTAGACATAAAAGTACACCTAAAAATCATTACCTAAATAGATGAGAGTATTAAAAGGATCTGAAAGGAGTTTCAGTATAAAGTGTTTATTTTGTTACTTCGTTACACTATATGGATATACAGTGTGGTATTTTCTTATTAATCCTTAGCATACTTTGTTTATACACAGTGGGACAAACCTAGGTTCAACTGAAAGATGTTGACATTAAAAAAATTAATTAAAAGAAGTACATAAATGTAATTGCGTTGTGTAATTGTGTTGTATGCACTGACAACAGATTGACTCATTTAGCTGGTTCTACTATTACAATGGGTTTTGTAACTAGAGGCAAAAAGAGCAGACAGTAATGTGGATGGTGTTTGCAAATGGCACAGACAAGGTGGGGAATGTGAACTGTCAGCTTTCCAATAAGGCAGTAGGCCAGATATTGGCGTGCTGTGTTTGTACTATTGTAGCCTTTATTATTCCTAATTTTGGAGCAGAATAGCACTGCTAGGAGTACTGTAAACATAAGCAGAAGTGTCAGCTCCTGCCAAAAGAATTAATTATATAAAAGAAACAAATACAAACAGACAGAAAAACATAAATATCAGATAAGAGAGAACACATACATGTAAACACTAGGGAAATTTCAGAAAACGTTGCACTCCTGGTTAGAATGACGGGGAGCCTCCATGGCCAGTGTTATCACACAACACATAACATTTGTATAGACACAGTTAAGGTGGCATATGCATCTCCTGCAAATTAATCCTGCATAGCTCACTGCTTGAAAGCAAATGAATGACAACTTATGCCATAAACTGATAAAGAGATTTCCAGAAAAACATTCTGGATGTTTATCATGCTATAAACGTTTTTGTTTTGATGATTTTTCTTTGACTGCATTTACACTCGCCAAGTGATACAAGAGGAGCACTTCCATAGAAAAGTGTTGGTTCTGAGAACTCGGCATCCACACAACATGATTTTCAGGGGGCTTAGTTTGGACTTTTGAACATGTGCACATTGACAGACGGAGTTTATCTGCTGCTCTACCTGCTGATCTACTTGTCTGATTCTGACTTTTCTTTTCTTTTTAACAGCTGTCTGTGAAGACCACTGGCAAATTGAGAGCCTAAATATACATATACATATATATACATATATATAAATATAAAAATTAATTTAAGGTCGATTAGATTTGATACTTTTTGCATATTCATAGAATTGGGGCATTTTGTAGTACCGTAACGATTATTATGTAAACCAGACACCTACATTGTTTTACAGAGATACAGGAATGCACACTGATTTTTTTTTATGTAGACTAAAGAGTTAGCACTCATATATCTTTAGAACTTGATTCATTCACCATACCTTTAAGCTTGTTGTTGCACAGCTGAGGAGCTGGTCTTGTCTTTTAAGAGGCTGACCAAACAAATGTATTTGCAGAGCTAGGGGGATATTCAAGAATTTTATGTCAGTGGATTTTTACATGTACAAATAGAAATACACCTCTTGGCTGTATCCCAGTTGTTAAAAATCTTGTTTCAAAAAACACAAAAGCCATAAGAGAACACTGAGTCACTCTCAGAGCACAATCTCCCTGTACCAGATGTGTATTTCTAGTTTTATTCCGATCAGGTAGGCAGAGGAAACACAGAACAGTTCTGAAAAGTGTATGAGGGAAGATGCAGGTATGGAAAGTGCCTCTGAATGGTAAGAGCAGCTGTACGGCATTTCCTAATTAAACAAACAAAAAAACAAACATGTGGTCTGAACTCGAACACAGATCACCTTTTGGCAGAAAACTCTACACATAACCAGAGAAACTAGTTATAAATGCATTATGTTTGGAGCAGTGCACCAGTTGTATTAACTTACGCTTCCCTGAATTTTGTCTTTTCCTTCTTTTACGAGACCACCTGATTTATTTCTATCCTTCTTATCCTCTTTCCCTCACACTTCTGAAGTTCCTGAGAGAAAAAGAAAACCAAATCAAAACAGTCCAGTTGTCCTGAGCTAGTTTTGGGCTTCTCAGATGCTTTTAGAAAAGGAAATAAAAATCGTGCTACTGGAGAGACTTCTGCGCCATGGATTGGTTCACCTGCAACTGAGGGACAGAGATATCTAATAGCTGAGGAGTTACCACTTGTTTCTTTGTAACCGAGAAAATTGTTAAGAGCGATCTTCAGCCACAGAAGGGATACAGTTACAAAAACGCTTGCGCTTGATTCCGTAGGAACGAGGGCGAGGAGAAGCAGTCTCGCTTCATCCTGCTCTCAGACACCACGCTGGGTTCCCCTGTGCCAAGCAGTTCGCGGCGCCGGGATAAATCAATTGCAAAGTAACGCTTGCAGCGGCCCCGTCCCGCCCGACTCCATTTCGGGCCGCGTTAGGGCCCGGCTCCAGCGCCCCACGCAGCACCGCGCCGCGCGTGCGCGGAGAGGACGCCGTCCCCAATGGAGGCGCTACGCGTGCGCGGCGGCCCGGGGAGACATGCGCCGTGCGAGCCCCAACCGCTCCGCTGCGGGGCATTGCGGCCGCCCGCGCTTGCCGTAGCACGGGCGCTACCAAATCTGCGTCCTCCGCCGGGGGAACGCGGCTGGAAGGCGGCGGTGCGCCGTGAGCCGTCGCCTCCATCCATCCCGCGGCCGGCGGGAACAGCCCGGGGAGGAGCGAAGGTGACGAGCGGTGCTGGGGGCGAGGGAGAGGAGCGGGGGCGGAGAGCGGCGGAGGGACCGCGCTGCCTCACCTCGCCTCACCCCTACCCCGCCGTGCCGGGGCCGGAGAGGGGCGGGGCGCGAGGGGCGAGCGGCTTGGGTTATGGCAGCGCTGTGAGGACGAGGAGCGGGGCAGGGACCGCGGCCGCGCGACAGGGAGCGAGGGAGCCGAGCGGGCCCCGTGCCGCCAGGTAACCCCTGCGGCCGCCCCTCGGCCCGGAGCGACGCCGCGCGGAGCGCCCGCGCTGCGTGTGGGGGAGCCGCGGCCCGGGTGGGGGCAGCCCGGGAGGGGCCGGGACCGCCCGCTGCCGAGAGGTGCCGGCGCGGGCTGTGCTGGCGCGGCGGGGCGGCCGGCATGGGCCGCTTTCGCTTGGGCTCGGGCGCTGGGAGGAACGCGGCGGCTGAAAACGCGCGTGTGCCCGTGTCAACAAACGTGCCCTGTGTGACGGCGCGCCCGATGGGTTTCAGCTGTTCGCCTTGGGGCTTGTTGGACGGGTGTGGTTTCCCACCCCCGATGTGTAAACCCCGGGACAGACGTTCTGCTCTTGTGTAACTTTTACCAACAGCGTTGCGTGTATCTGTCCGGCGTGTTTGGTGCTCGGTTTGTGTTTGTGCACCGCCAGCACAGAGCCCGCAAACCATCGCCAGTGTCCTGCAGAAAAAAGTTGCACTGAATTTGTTAGCGTTTTAAAACCAATTTTGTGTTCAATGGACTTGAAAGTTGTAAGAGATTGCCTGACTCCAGTCAGCTCTGTCTTAAGCTGTTCAGTTCCTGAAAGCCTACATGCATGCACAGTGCTTTAGTGTTATGTGCTTCGGTTATGTTAATTATGATGTTACAAACTCGCTGTGACATTCTGTGGGGCTTTCTCTTCAGCCTTCCTTCCTCCTCGGCTTGGAATAATTTCTTCTTGGGGTCACCTGGAGGTATACTTGCATTTTCCAGAAGAATAATATTTTAGCTTCCTGATAAAGACTTCTTTTTCTCCTTAGAAAAGAGCTTTGTAGTTTTTTTTTTTTTTTTTTTTTTTTTTTTTACCAAGGTTCGTGTTTCTTTGAAGCTCACAACGGTTTGCGTATTAGAACTTAAGCTTTTGAGGACATCAATTTGTTTTGTCAGTTCCCATTGATTTTTTGCTGCTGCTGCCACATATGGAGTGAAGATTTTTTTTTATTATTATTTCCAAAAGTGGTAATAGTTGCGAATATAACAATTCGTATGCTTAAGCAGAATGAGGAGTTTTTATGTATCGCTTATTGATTTTTATTTCTTCTGCTTGAAGAAATGAAGCTCTTAAAGCCCAGGCCACATACAGTTTCCTTGGTGTTATTTGCTGTTCGGTTTCTTTATGAAATCAAAGCAGATGTGGGTAATGAATTGATTACATTTGAGGCAGAAACTGTTGTGTTGCAGAGAGAGGGCAACAACCTTCTGCGGTTACTGAGTTTAGAGCAGTCCAGGAGCCCAGTTAACTGGTCAGGGTGTTGCTTTGGAGACATAAGGTGTAAAAGTTGCATTTGGCAGTATTTTTTTTTTTCTTTAAAATGAGAAGCTGCATATCTTGCAGTTTGAGTAATTTGGAGGCAGCAGGGTGAAGGGAGTGAGCTGCTTCCATGGGTGGATAGCTATTCAATCTATCATCTGGTTCTTTCCTCTATAGATGTGTCTGGTGCTACAAGCGTATTTGTTAGTAGCTTTCTTTTCCCTTCTGACTGAACTTCTGGAGTCAAGTGACAGGTCACCTGTCTGCTTCAATAAAACAGGAATGTTCTTCCTATTCTTTCCTATCTCTTTGAGTGGGATCTGGGCACGCTTTGTGCCTGGAATGTCACACCTCATATCCCCACTGGGTGCATGGAACAGAGGCAAATAGAAACACAGGGAGAAGAGGCCTTGATGGTTTTGCTTTTTGTCTTTCTCAGGACATCTTTTCTTGAATTCTCTTGCTTTTCCTCTAGTTTTATTTCAGTCACTCATTTTTATTCTTTCAATAGATCTCTTCCAGTATTTTAATATGAATATATTTATGTAACTTCTGTATTGTCAAGCCGTGTTTTATTTGAAAGAATTTACTACTTGTCCTGCCGCACAGTGCAGTAGGCTTCACAAGCTGTGCACAATGCACTGTGTTAAGTGTTTTCTTCTTGTTGTCTTGTTCAAAGTTTTTGGGTTTTGTGGCTTTCTTAATGTAACACCAAAAATGTTTTATGAAAAGGGTGAACGTAGGCTGCACACTGACAGCAGTTATTTCAAATAACTAGATCGTCTGTTCATTGTGCTTCTGCTCTGGGTTCTCTCTGCTGCAGCTGAAGCAGCCTTTGTGCAAGAGTGACTGAAGAAAAAACTTACAGGAAAATCAGTTTCCTCATGTGCTGCTGTTGAACGGGGAGGTTTGTAAGGTGCTAAACTGCACGAGGTGTGGTGCTGTTAGGTTGGTATTGTGTTATGGGCGATTCGTGCAGCATCAGCATTCCCTTCCATCGTGTTAAAAGTAGGAGTTTATGAGCTTGACTGGGGAGGTGGATGAGCAGGGAGAAGGCGTCCTTCATATTGCTGTGCTGATGTAGTGCAGTGTGCAAAGTTTAAATCGAAAAGTTCCAATGAAATGTAATTTTTGAAGTTATTGTGCAAAGTTGCCTGATACATTTAATTTTTTCCACAGGTTAACACTAAAACCCCACAATGTCCTTGAAACCACGAGTAGTTGACTTTGATGAAACATGGAACAAACTTCTAACGACAATTAAAGCTGTTGTTATGTTGGATTATGTTGAAAGAGCGACGTGGAATGACCGCTTCTCGTATCCTTTCAGTGACAGTCTTGATGTGTTTGTGTGATGTGCTCGGCACGCCGTAGGCCTGAGTTGTGGAACAACTTCAGTGGTCTCAATCAGAAGCACATTTTGAGGTTCTACTTTCTACTTGGCTTATGAGTCAGCAGATAGACCAAAGGGATGGGAAATTCTGCAGACTTGTGAAGTGCTCGGTATGAAACAGTATTAAAAAGTCTGGGTTATACTTGCTTTAGTAATATTGATCTTCAGCTTGTGCTAAGTTTGTTCACAAAACTGTATGCACATTTCCCTTTTTTGATCATGAGCTTACCTTGTATGTCAAGTGTGTGTGTGGCAGGCAGGGGTGAAAGACAGAACAGAATCCAAATCTCTAAATCTAGGGAATGGTGAGATTGCTTTGTTTTACTTAAACACGTCTCCTTCTTTGCACGTTTACGTACACTGTTGACTCCCATATTAGTCATTTCTATAGGGTTATAGAAAGACTTCTTCCTATTCTACCTCTATTGTTGTCTCTCTATTCCTGAACAGTTTACGGCTGAACATAGTTTTAATCATATAGTCCTGCTGCTCAAATTACAACTGCACAAACAATGTTATAGTGAGTAGTTCTGATTTTACATTTAAAATAGGTATGTAGTAAGACTTAAGTTTCACTGAACTTCTTTTTAAAGAAGCAAAGCTGTGCCCTGCATCTGTGCATTCATTAGCCTTTACAGCATGGTGAATAATTAGAGAATTTTTGGAGGCCTTGAAGCTGTTCCTTGGCAATCTGAGTAGGTTTGGTTTGATTATAAGGTGTAAGAATCGTTTGGACTTATTTATCAATTCCTTAATTCTAGTGGGTGAAATAAGAGTCTCCTGGGAAGGCTTATGTATATATATGAGCATGAGCTTATTTGTATGTGGCAGCTGGAGTCACTCTTTCTCAATACATCACCATTTTTCAGGATTGCTTTCCCATTTGCCTGTGATTTTTAGTGTGTATCTGTAAGTATATGCAAATTCAGTTGTTCCCAGTCTATGTAGAAGGTGGTTGTGGAGTTGTGTGGTGCAGTAATCATTAAAAAGCTCCTTTAATTTTAAGACTCCATGATTAATTTCTGGTGTCGTGCCTCTCTGCCTTTTCTTAGACACCAAACCTTAGACTTTTAGCATTAATTAAGTGTGCATTTCCATGCATACAAATTGTGCTGCAGTAATTCTTTCTAAGCAGATTTTAAGAAATATGCATCTCGGTCTTCCACAAGTTAAGTTCTATATCTTGAGACTAACCATTTTTAAACAGCATCCAAAATGGGTTTCAAATTTAAGATAGTGTTGAATGGGATGTTGGATTGATTCCTCTTCTGTGTGGGGTTTCCATATAGGAAGTTCAGAGTGGAACAATATGCAAAGTCTGCTCTTGATCCTCTTTTGGGATTTACTTTAGTTGATTGAACATCAGGAAAGGAATACTTACGAACAGCAGACTCAGGAAGCAGGCTCGGAAGAATCATTTGGCATGTAATTCTTAAAACCTGACTTACTGTCATCTCTTTGTTATGTTCCTGGGAAGGTGGTGTTATTAGTGCCCAATTTGGCACAGTTGAGATCCTTTTGTAGTGTTCTCTGTGGCAGAATGGCTTGAGGAGCTTCTATGACTTGTAGCTTCCAGTGCTAAATTTGTTTTACCACTTCTGCTACATTGACCAAGCTGTGTGTTTTAACAAAAATCATTCACGTTCATTCTTCTATGGAGCTGGTGTGAAAGCTTTTTCTCATTTTTTAAATGTAGAAAGAGAAAAACCTGAGGTACTAGTAATAGGAATACCTGGCATTTAAAGCTTAAAACGTATCTTGTTCTGTGCTAGCTTTTTGCTCTGTGCTGAATTTAATTTAGTTGGAGTAATGTGTTTCTAAGCATCTAGAGGGATGTTAAGATTGGTGTACGTACTGATCCTTTCCAGAGATCTGACTTAAAAACAGAATGAGGAAATGTTTGTTTACTCTATTTTTCTCATTGCTTAATGAGCATAATAAAAAAATATGACTAATAGGTTTGAACCGTGTGTTAATGAAATTCATGCAGGCGTCTCTGATTGATTCTAGCACCAGTTCATCTGTGTAATTTCTCTAGTGAAGTGACATGGAAACAAAGGATAAACTTGCAGCAAAGAAATGTGATTTCAGTCTGTTGCTGTGTGATTCTAAGTGATTGCTTTCTCGTGTGCTGCTTGAGACAGCTGGGATCAGTTAGGGTGCATAGACTAACAGTATTTTAGGGGTGGGAGGCTTGTAATGTGCAGTCATCTTCTAGAACTAATTCTTTAGTTTAGTTCTTTATTTTATTACTTAAATATAGTGTTTTCTTTGTAACTCTGATAATTCTGTTGTTGAACATAGCTTATCTTTTAACATAGCTCATCTCAAATTTGAAATGCTAAGATGGTAACGACCTGAGAATCCCAATTATATAAAGAGTTAAGGAATCTTCTGGAGAAGATGACTTGAAAGACCATATGTCACTTTATTTAAACTGTGAGTCATCTCGAGCCACCTTTGACCTTCAGATTTCCTTTTAGGTTCTGTGCAAAAAAAACCAAACTGTTTCTGGAGTTGTTACGTTGTCCAGTAGATAAGTGACGGTTGCATCTCTCTAGTTCAGATGGTATTTACTGGAATTTGGTTATTATGGATGCCTAATACAACTTTTAAGGTTTTGCTTCTAACTGTCTAGTTGCTTTGGGTGTGTTCTTTAAGGTAAGAGGCTGCTCAAGCCTGAATAGGGAGTGGTGGTTTATGCCTTTGATAGCTGTACTTTGATAACTGCTGTCTGGCAATAGGACTTTTTGGGCAGATAAAAGGTCAGGATCTTCCTGTAATTGTCTTGGTGTTTTTGCGGCAGTACAACTGCGTGTTGCATCAACCAAATAGGGTGGTCAGTATTTTGGATGGGGGGGAGGTGTGTTTGTACTGCAAATAAAGTTGCTTTTAAGGCCTCTATTGTGACAGCCTGCTTCTATTTCTCTGTGCATTTGCTCATGTTCTGTCTCTCTCTCAAACACACATCTTTAATACGGGAACCAATTCAAAGGAAAGGAAGTGTAAATAAAGTTGTTGCGATAGTGATTCTGACTGAGGGCTCTGTGAATTTTGGTAGTCGTGTGTGCTTCTGCAGAGGGGGATTGAATCACAAATTTTCAGAGTGCTCTGCTTTGATCCTTAGATTTGTTTGAAACTGTATGTTGTGTTGTCTTAATTAGATACTTTATTCACAAAGGCAATAACTGAGCACTTGTTGCCTTGTATACAGTTAAGTTTCCGAGTTCCAGGGTAACGCCCCTCCAATAGCCAGGGCTGGAGCACTTACATAGCACCAGGCTTTTGATTTTCTTGTGCTCAGTGCAGATTGGAGGGCCCTAAGCAATGCTTTGGCTTCAGCTTCCTTGGACCTTTCTCAGCCTTCCTTATAAGGAGCTGAACTGGAAGGACAGATGGCTTTTAGCATTAAAGATAAATTATTGAACAGGGAAGGCTCTTTTCTCATCGTCTAAGGAACAGCAGCACAGAAGAGATATGCTTTTAGTTTATGGAATAAAACATGAGGAATTTTCAGTGTTTCACCCTTTGGAAAAAAAAAAAAAAAGAAATATATATATGTGTGTGGTGTTTTTTTTTTTTTTTTTTTTTTTTTTTTTTTTTAAAGAAATTCACCACCTTTTGAGCATTGTGCTTCAAATTGGATTCTGACCTGAAAGATAGTTGGGTGAACAAACTGCAACAAATTGAGCAAGAATGTAAACATTGTGTGGCAAGGCTACTCTGTAATACCTTTTTGAGACTTGTTTGTATAAATCTGAAGGAACCTGTTACCCAGGAAGTAAGAATCTGTGTTGAGCTGTGTATTTAGTGGGTACAGGAAGGTGTGTGAGGCGTCCGTGGGAGTGCTCTTGTGATGAAGCTACTGTTTTTTTTTTTCAGCAGGTATGCGAACTGAGTGTCACTTATCATGGCACGGTGGTGGACTCCATTTTTTTCCACTTGCACTGAAGTTACATAGAATAAGGAGAGGCTTATTTGGAAGGTGAATGTTTTTCATGAAATACAGATGCTGGTTTTGTTTTTAAATAGGTGTTTTAGAGCTGAGGAATTTTTTGGCAGAAGTAACGGTCATCTGGATTCCTAACCAAAGCCTAGGGTGCAGAGGCAAGATGAACTCAGATATTTAACTGCTGCTGTTGTCAGAAAATCTGCTGTTACTATTTTGTGTGCATTTCCTCTCACTTCAAAGCAAGTTATTCCTGTAGCGGAGATGTGTAACTTTGTTTTGGTGATCTAAATGGGCGGTGTAGTTGTGGATCTGAAGAGGAGAGTCATGTCCTGTTTGACTTGTTAGTAGCTTAGGATTTCTGGCTCTGGAATTTACTTCCTCAGATATCTTACTTGCTTGGTGAAGAGCTTGTGGTCTGGATGATACTGAGGGTGCGTTTACCTGCATCATCCTGAGACTGCATTTTTTCAGAGGTGATTTATAAGGAACAGTTTTTCTGTACAAACTAAGCTTAAGATAACCCTTTGTTCATCAATGCTAAATTTGTTGTGGTATTTTATTGGTTCCAACTCTGCAAATTGGTGTAGCACAACACAGTGAATATTGTGTTTTGTTCATGGAGGTTTTGTTTTACTACTGCTTTATGAGTGTTCTGGTAAAGATCTGTAAGGGTGAAATAACTTCAGTCAATAGCAGACACTAGCTGTTGGTTCTTTGGGAGTCCAGTTGCCATACGAAGGCTTTTCCAATTCAGTTCTACATCAGTATCTTTTCTGTTTTGAAAAGTACTTCTGTGTACAAGAGGAGCCATGCTTTTGGGAAAACCTGTGATGAAAGCTTGATGCTGTTCTGCAGATGAAGGAAGCAACTTGTCAGCTGTCCTTATGTCTTTTTCCTCCTTTTAGACAGGCACGTGCTTTTTTAGAGGAAAGCAGATCTTGTGCTTTCTCTTCGTTTTAAACTTCACTTAATGATTTAATACAGACTACTTTTATTTTTAATGTGACTGG